>OX465274.1:128814363-133884363 GCA_949987645.1 Tachina grossa | reverse complement strand
TTTGACATAAGATCATATGTCTATTTTTAAAACTTTTCTGGAGAGCGAAAATACTCCTAAAATGCTGAACAAAGTTTTTGGGGTACACATTTAAGGAAAAATAAAAATTTTGTAATATAAAATTTTTTTTTTATCGAATTTTGGGTTTATTCAAATATTTTCTCAAACGATTTATTATAAGAAGAAGAAAATAATACATGAAATAAGTTGATTATTCAAACGATCTTTTAGAAATTAATTCAACTCTTCTCTAAATTTTTTGCTTCTGTTGTCGCAATGAAAATCCAATGCATAATGATACGCAAAATCAACTTACTTCGATATAAATACTCCGTTTTCACAACTGAACTTTTGATAAAGGAACTTGTTTCGAAATATGTTGTTTTGTTAAAATAATTAAAAAAAAAACAAGTAAGAGTGCTATATTCGTCTGCGTCGAATCTTATATACCCTTAACGAAAGTGTGTTTATGTAGTATAGAGATACATACATAAGCACATACATAAAGTATAGACACAAAGAAAAAATAATTTGTAAGTGTAAGTTTCCCAACCCTGAAATCATCCCTTTTGATTTTTCTGATTTCTTACACCAATCTCTTTCTTTTAAGAATTTAATTTATAGAAAAAAGGAAAAATTTGTTTTGTATATAAAATAAGGTTTTCCAACCCTTGAAACGTTGTTTTAATTTTTTTATTTTTTTTATTATAAAATACTAAATTCATTCGTACTGAACGGTAGTTAATTTTTTATATCGCAAGAAGAGTAAGTTTCCAAAAAATTTGTGTTAGTACGTTACTTTTGTATAAAAAAAGTTAAAGTTTTCCAACCCTGTAAACATCTTTTTAATTATTTGAAGTTTA
Source organism: Tachina grossa (assembly GCA_949987645.1). NCBI lineage: Eukaryota > Metazoa > Arthropoda > Insecta > Diptera > Tachinidae > Tachina > Tachina grossa. The sequence goes on along the minus strand of OX465274.1, from coordinate 133,883,500 downwards.
ATTTTTAATTTGAAATACCAATTTTATTCGTACTGAGGCATAAAATAAGTTTATTTAATAAAAAAATGATAATTAATTTTCGGTAGTTAGTTTTTCATATCACAAAAAGTTTCAGTTTCCCAACCCTGGATTCATCCTTTTTTATTTTTTTTATTTCTTACATCAATCTCTTTCTTTTAAGAACACAACATATGTTTAATTTATAAAGAAAAGGAAAAATTTGTTTTAGAATGTTACTTTTGTATAAGAAAAGAAGTTAAAGTTTTCTAACCCTGGAAACGTCTTTTTAAATTTTTTAATGTTTTTTATTTGAAATACCAATTTTATTCGTGGTGAAGTGTTGAGTTTTTTTAATAAAAACAAATAAAAAATTAGTTTACGGTAGTTAATTTTATACATGACAAAATTGTAGGTTTTCCAACCCTGGAGTCATCCTTTTTGTTTTTCTTATTTCTTACATCAATATCTTTCTTTTAAGAGCATAAGATATGTTTAATTTATAAAGAAAAGGAAAATCTTGTTTTAGTAAGTTACTTTTGTATAAGAAAAAAAGTTAAAGTTCTCTAACCCTGGAAACATCTTTTTAATTTTTTATTTTTTTTAATTTTTTTATTAGAAATACTGATTTTATTTATACTGAAGTATAAGATAAGTTTTTTTTTAAATAAAATAACAAAAATTAAAAATTTTAAAAACCCCCGACTTTTTTCAGAAAATTTTTTTTCTAAATGGCTGGACCGATTTTCTTCAAATATAGCTAAGAACCCTCTCGATCAAGTCATCTTTCAAACAGAAAACACTAAATGAAAATCGTTTAGCCTGTACGTGGACACGGACAGACACACAGATACACAGACACACAGACACACACTACAAACTTATAACACCCCTTTTTTTAGTCGGGGGTTAAAAATAATAATAACTACTTTTCTAAAGTTATTTTGTATGGCAAAATGAAGTTTAAGTTTCGCAGCTCTGAAACCGTCTGCTCGATTTAGCTGATTTTCAATATCAATCTTTTTTGGACCATTTCTGACACACGAGTCCAAAAACGAAGTCTCTAGCTTTTCTGGGAGCTTCGGAAAACCGATTTCACTTACAGACAGACGGACAGACGGACATCGCTTATTCGTCTTCCCTATGCATAAGGATTCAGAATATATATACTTTATGGCTCGCTTATTAATATTCTGGAAATTTCAAACGGAATGACAAACCTATATATACCCTTTTACCATTTTTTGGTAAAGGGTATAATGAGGAGTACTAAGATGAAATAAGGCATTTTGTCAAAAGTTCGTTAAACTTTATTTTTCGAATTCTTATTAATTTTGCATCATATTTACATTAAGTTGTTTTTTCAAAAGCAAACCAGTAAAATCTAGAGATATGTTTATTTTTCACTTTTAGTATATCTCCAACTAAGAAGCTTGGAATCGTGTCGATAAGACAAAAAAATGCGCCTCGAAAAAATAGTCGCATAATAAAAAAATCCAGCAAATTTTCATAACTCGAGTTAAGTTCTTTTGTCAAAAGTCCACAGATATGTATGTATGAACATATTTACCTAGCTATTTGTGAATTAGTAAAAAATTATCTCTTTTTTATATTTTAGTTTAAAATGTTAAGCTTACCAAAAAATAATAAAAAACAATTTACTACAATTTTTTTTGCACGGTTTCATTCAGTTTTGCACTATTTTAGACTTGCACATAGGTAACTTTTTGTTCCACTGGTGGCAACGCTGAATGTATACTTATGAATGCTGAGAGCACAAAAGACTCAAGTAACAAACTTAATTATCTTGCACTTAAGAAAAAGACTGTAGAAACTAACTTCAACCACAAACATTAAGCCAAGTGCGCTATTTTCCAACCCATATAGTAAAACACAATTATAATATATAATATATGTACATTTTATTTCAACAACATTAATTTATTTTTATTTCGGATTTAACGCACAACTGTTGGAAACAAAAGATCTACCAATAAAAATATGGTTAAAAAAACAATATATTATTATTATATAAAATAAAACCGTGATCGTATTTAACAATATTATTACAATATTATTTAGAACATGGTATGGCAAGTCTCAATTAAATTTTAGTCACATTTAACATTGGTGTTGTCATATTTACAATACTAATACAATACTAACAAAGTCAATTGTTTTTGTAGATAATATTATTACTAACTCGGATAGTAAAATTATTTAAACTTTGCTTTGTTATCGACAATTCAATAATAGTATATTCAATTCAATAATATCATATTTTTTCTTTGCGTGTACTGTCCAGTAAGCGAGTAAGTGTCATTATTTTGTTGGACGTATGCGAAACATGATAAAAACATATTTTAATGCTGTTTCTAGCTGCTCCCACTGTCAAATGACGAAAAGCAAAATATCTGATAAAATGCAATGAATTTCCGCATGTTTTTTTTTCTGCGTCAGTCAGTGTAAAACTATCTTAAAGCTAATTTTAAATCTACAGTTATGTGAAAATCAATGAAAAAATTGTTATTCTAGTCCTAAACTGAATAAAATTCGCACATGTAACTAATCTATTGAATGAAAACAAGGAAACAACAAAATCATTATTTTCTAACAATGACTTTAGTAAGTGGCCATAACTTTATTTGCATGTTAACAGTTTTAATAATGTAACTGGCATATAAGGTTTCCTTATGTAGATCTATTATTTAGAAGTGTTTAAAACGCTTAAATACTTTCATATTGCATGGGAAAATTTTGTTTTCTTTTTCCTTCTGATATATTTTCAACTTTTCAAAAGTCTTTTAAAAAGTTGAAGGTACTTTTTTTAATTTTTCATACAAAGTTCAGGCAAGTCAAATATTTTGACATCTAGTTTTCTTACCAGCCACCGGAACGAGTCTATGTTATTAAGCGGCTTTGATGCGGAACACTTACATGTGTTCCACATACATACAACAAAAACTATAAAATTTATGTGCAAACGCATGTTTTTAATTAAAATTGTTTTCCTATAAATAGATTTATTTACTATAACTATAAAAATCGAAACTTGTTGAACTAAATATATGCTCTAGTGGACTACATAGTTGTCGTTAATACGTGACTTTAGTTAATTATCTGCGTACATATCTACTAGAGGCCTGCATAAACCGTCTTGAAATGTACATACGTCTTGGTTTTTATATGTATTCTCATGGCATGTATTATACTAAACCAATAATTAGCCAAGCTGGATGGATACAATGGTGTTCGTGTATATGAGTGTTAATAAGCGATGTTGCGCAGACTTCATGTTCGTAACAAACACTCAAAAGAACACACAAATATTTAATATGAATGATTTTGTAATATTAATTAAAATATTTGCAATATCAATTAAAAAATAAATTAAATTTTCACCTAACTATAAACAACTTAATAATATCAATTAAGTTTTTCCTCTCAAATTAATTAATACAATTAAAATTTTAATTGATTCAATTAAATTTTTAATTGAAAATATTAATTGGTGAATACTTTTTTCTGTGAAGTAGTGTTGATGCGTGTATGCTTGTTATTTTGCACATCCTACAAGATGTAGATGGTTAGCTATTATGTGTTTAAGGGTGGTTTTTTTTAAGCAAGCGCATACAACTAATGTCAATGCATGTGCACGTTTGTATATGCGCAGAAATATAAAAGATCATACACACAACGTGTGCGCTGTATTAAAGCATTTGTAAAATACCTCATGTCTTAAAAGTTCTTGTAAGTGGTCTTTTGCAGGGGTCTGATACCTACATATATATCGATGGTCTCAAGTAGAAAGGCCCAAACTGGCATTTTTTAAGAAATTGAATATTTCAGTGATACCAATACATTTGACACAAATACACATTGTTACAAAAATTTATTGCAATAGTGTAAAAAATAAGGCTTTTACAAGCAGTTGTACAGTTTGTAAAGTTACAATTATTTGAGTTAGGGCCTTTTTACTGGATCCCAATAATATGTACTTATGTACAATATGAAAACATTTGCATATAATTTTTGTGCAAAATAAAGTGATATTAGCAGTTAATCTCTGATTTATTTTAAAATATGCTACAGTCGAGTCTGTAATACCGTGGCCTCTGTTGACTAGATACATTATATATTCCTTACACTCACAGAAAAAATTACACCAGATGTGCTGAAACTGATCGCACTCGCTGTCAAAAGTGTATCAACAACATTTGTGCTCGCCACACATAATGAGAGTTTAATGATTTAGGCAGCCAATATATCAATTATATTTACATGTAATTGTTATTGGGATATTTTCAATCATCAGTTGCAAAAACGTAATATTAATCGAAGAAATTTTAATTGCAATTATATTTTGTTATTGTAATTGTAAATACTTCAATTACAAATAACATCGGATTGCAATCGATTTTCTTTAAAATTACATATAAATGTAATTTTCAAGATTGTAAGCTTTCAAACTTCGCATATAATAAAGTCTCTTTATGGTTCAAGCATCGTAATTTTTACATTCAGGTGAGGGTGTAAAAAAATGTCGAATGGCCTCGTGTAACTATATACATATTGTGCATAGGCCATAACTTGGCGTCGTACCTTGTGCCCAGATTAATATTGTAATACCCAGACCAGATGATAATTTTTAAAAACTGATTTAATATATTTATACGTTTTTGTTAACGATATGTAACACATTATTTAATTATGCAAATTTCATTGTTGCTATAGTTTTTGAAGTTTATTATTAATTGAGTATTTTTCTAATTTTCTAATAAAAAATTGTTATTACATAAATTTTCTTGAATTAATTGTTAAGGGAATTACTTTGCCAATTACATGTAATTAAAATTGGTTCTTTTTCAGTTACAATTATATGTAGATGAACTTTTAAATTTTAAATTTTTTCCTGAAAAACTTTCAATTAAAGTCACAAAAATTGTGTAATCGATTTGTAATCAATTACGAAATGTAATCATTATTGGCCAAATCTACACTAAAAGAAAAATTATTCGTTTGGCTAATCATATGAATGAAATGTTGCATTTATAGAATAATAATTTTCATTTGCTGAATGAAATTGCTCTCTTCTACATTTGTTCATTTTTATTCATCATTGTAACTATCATAATATTTTCGTTGATATTATGAAACAATATTTTTTCTTATTTTAAGTGTACTAAAAGCTTATCTCATTAGATTTGCCGACTTCTTGCAAAAAGACTTTATAATATATGAAATAAATAAATTGTGTAGGACGTTAACGTTAGAAGTCTTATGGTTTTTGTAATAGATTAAAGAAAACTTTGTAAATTTTTCCTTTAGTTCTGACTAAACCTAGCTGGGAAAATATTTTTTCAGAAGACCCCGAAGTATGTGAAAATGGCATTAAACTAAAAACAAAATTTAATAAAGACACGACAAAATTTTTCGTTGAATTCATTTGTATGTTTTGAAACTTTGTCCCAAAATTCAACTTCTTATTTCCAATTTAGAACATCTGAGCAATTTCTATTGGGATACAATATTTACCATCTGTTTGAAAATCATATCCATGTTTTTTTAGCCACGAAAATTTTTTCAATTGCGTGATAGTTTATCTCAATAGTTAGTTATATTCAAATTTATATACCATATAAAAATGGTTATTTGTGTGTTGAAGAAAAGTAACCAAAATGGAAAAAAAGTACACAAGTACACATTGGAAAAAAAGTAGCCAATTTTGGTTAAAAGTAACCAAAGCGGCAACGCTGATCGTGTTGCTTTTGAAGTGGTCGTATCTCTCAATTCTGGATGTTAGTTAGTCCCAAATCACACTGTGCAAGTCTTATTGCTAAGCTGATTAGTTTCAGGGAGAGAGAGACGAGGGGAACAGAAACGTTTCTTTTCCCCCCGTCTCTATCTCTCTCTCCTAATAAACTAATCAGCTCAGCAATAAGACTTGCATAGTGTAAATAGGGACTTAATAAAAACGTGAAGTTGCGAGCGAATGTGTCCGCTGTTCAGCGTTGTCAACTTTTAAATTTCAAAAAGCACCGAAACCAGGAAAAAAGCACGTAATTTAAGTGAAAAAGCACTAAATTTAAAATTTTATTATTTTATATAAACAAATTTTACACATCGTCGATTGGTTATTGGTTTGCTGCAGACGAAATGTATTTTGAATATACTGTGCCATAAACCAACAACCAACCGACGACTTGTACATAAAAAATATAGGAATCGGTTGACCGTGCATTCCATTCCTAAGATTTAAAATTTGAGGCATCCGATAAACATTTGATTTCTGTAAGAATAAGTGACTTCTTAAATCAAACGAATCAACGAATCTCTCGAGTTTAGTCAAATTGGCAGTAATCCACAAGTATTTTTGAGGTTAAGAGCCGATTACTCGTACATTTTGAGCTCGATGGGCTTAGCTTAGTTTTTATTAAATTATGCTGTGGAAACATTCTCTCGGCTGCTATGTGACAAAGATAATAAATTTTGAGCGAAATAAAAATGGTGACTTTCTGCGTTTCTGGATGTAAGAGAAGTTTGATGGGAATGCAAGTTTTGATAATGCCTCAAACGAGTTCATATCAACTGAATCTGTCAAAAGTGGACTCAATATTTTTCCCATTGCATTAAGTGAATCAATCTTTCTCCACCCATTGTCTATACTATACAAAATTTCGCTATTATGCTATATTTGAGTAAATACTTGTATTATGTCTTCTTTGTTGTACACTCAAAAAAAAGACATATACTATTATTAAGGAAAAAATTTTTCTAAATTAAAGTAAAAAAAAAATTCTAAGTTTAAGTAGTTTTTTCTAATTTTAAGTAAATTTTTACAAAAATCTAGTAAAAATTACTTAATATGAGTAAAAAATAAAAAGTTCATATTCTCAAAAGTAGTTCATAAAAATACACAAAAAAATTCTCACATTCAAGGTCAAGTTTACTGGTTTAAAGGAAATATTTACCAAAAATTGGAAAATGGTTTAAAAGTTTAGGGAAATTGTATCCTAAAAACTAGTCAATCTCATTATAAATCAAAAAATAAGTTTTAGGACATGACTTACTCCTAATTAGTTCATCAAATTTGACTAACTTGAAAGATATAAAAAGTTATTCTAAATTTTAGAAATATATTTACCAGTTTTAAGTATTTTTTCTTTAAATTATAGAATATATTTTTTATTTGCATTAAGCAAAAAATTCAAGTACATTTTTCATATATCCGACGAATATTTGAACTTGAAATAAATTTTTTTGAAAATAAAATAAAATTTTAAAACACAAGAATTTCAATGCTTATTCAGGCTGCCTGTTAGGCAATTGGTTAGAGTGCTTGCCTATCAGTCAGAAGGTTGTTGGTTCAATACTTGCCCCCTCTCAAGGAAATAATACGTATGTATGGTGAATTGATAAAGAATATAATATGAAGATATAATAAAAAACATACCATGTGGTATAGAATTTAATTAAAAACAAAAAAGTACCAAAATTAAAGAAAAAAAAAAACTGAAAAATTTACTAAATTAGAAATAAAAGATGAAAAACCTTTTTTGCAATTCTTCGAATTTTATGGAGAAATTTGACTTAATTTTAGAAAAATTTTATTTAAATATAAATATATAATTACTATAAACTAGTTCATTAATGAACTAAAAATTTAGTAAATATTTTACTGGTTTCGAATAAAAAACAGCTTTGGCGCCATACGACAACTTTTTTTTACTCAAATTTAGGAAATTTTACAAAGTTTTAGTTAGTTTTTTTTTGAGTGTATGGCAAAACACTTTTTATATTAATTATGCTTAAAATGTTAAAGTTTGATGGTAATATGGCACGTATTTATTCAACCAAACCTTTTAAAATCTTAGTCGATTTTTTTGACATGCTATATTTAACTTCAGAGCTTATGTTTTTGAATGAAAGACTTCCTCGAAAAAAATAGGCAAAGAAATTTTCCTTTGAGCTTTTGGTTTAGTGCCACCGCCTCGAAACAAAAAGCACCGAAACTAAATTTAAAAAAGCACTGAGCACTAACTTCAAAATTTGTTGCGTCGAAAATTTCAAAAAGCACTAAAAACGGTGCGAAAAGCACCGAGTTGACAACGCTGCCGCTGTTATTGTATTTCTCTTGTATGTAAGAGAGAAGTTGACGTAGAAATCTATTTTCTGTAGATTTCTACCTCACATACAATTACGATACATATTAAATAAACAGCAACATGTTTTAATAATGTTACAGATTTTGTTAGCTGATCCATCAACTCACGATACTATCCTACTAATTCTACCATTACACTATCTCGTTATTAAAGATAGAATTCATTGATTCAATGTAAAAATTCATTGAAATTGCACAGAAAAAAGTATCATCGAAATGCAACCAACAAAACAAATTGTTAACATTTAATTTAAAAATTAACAATCATCATTGTTGATATAACAAATTAAAATTTTTGTATTAAATTAAATTACTCAACAAAATTATTTGTTAAATTATATCATAACGGAATGCGCACATGTAGAAGAAACAAGAAATCATGTTTTGTGTATATTCATTGTTTGCTTATCTAACAAAGTGTTTCTCATTACCTTAGAGGTAAGTGAGTTAGTTTATTAGTCCTGTGGATGCCGGTTCAACTCCGCCCAAAGACATTTAGTGTTTTTCGCAGACAAGCAAAAATCGTGATTGTGTATAAAAAGCTTGTTAATATAACAATTATATACGGAAATTCAACAATTCACATTTTTAATATAAAAATAACTTTAATTGAAATAACTCTCAAATCTAAAAAAAAATAAATGTTGAATAAATAAATAAATTTCAACAAATTATTTGTTGATATATTTAATTGAAAGTGTTTTAAGATTTTCCTTCAACTTACAATTTCATTAATTGTATTTACAAAACTCGTTGTAGGTTCAAAATCAATTAATTATTTAACTGATATAACAAAAAAATTAATTGTATTTACTAATAATTTTTTTTTGTTTGTATCAACTGTCAAAGTCAAAGTAAAAAAAAATCCCTTTTGCAAGACCCTTTGTATGCATAGTAAAAAGTTGTGGTTTAATTTTTAGGTGCGTGGCTGTTTTAATTATAGACAATTTTGGATCTAAAATTTAAAATTAAGTCCGAAATAGTTTATATGTAAAACAAACATTTGTTTCATATTCATTCTATGCTGAAATAAATTTCATTCTTTTTGGATTTTTTATAAACATATATAACCGTCTTGGTATTAAAATTAATTCAACCTTTTTTACTGTGTGCACTTGATTTTCAATTGACATCATTTATTTCGTCAGGTGTATTACAAAGTAAGCTGACGCATGTACGTATGATTTAATTAATCATTCAAATGCCGGTTTTTGAATAAATATATTTTAGCAAAATGACAACAATTTTTTTTTGTGTAAATTTAATTACAAGCAAATAAAAACAACTTATTTTTTTTTTATAATGGAAAAATTTATGAACGCTGCGGCATATTTACAAAAAGTTCGAAAATTAAAATATAAATAAAAATAAATAATTTAATTTGTTCCTTACTTATTTTAGGACTTTTACGTATATTTCTAGGTAATATTTGAGTAAACATTTATTTTATTACTTTTATGCTAAATCTCTACAATTAGCAAAAAAATTTATTTGCAAAAGTATCGTAAACAATATTGGCTTGCTTTAATATGTTTAACATTAAAAATGCCTTTATAATTCTAGTTTGAATGTTTCTTTTAAATACAGTGTGCCTGATATTATAAGGTACACAAAGTTAGAAATAAAACAAGTTATTTAATGAAAATTAATTAAACTTTATGATAAATTTATTACATTTTTTAACTGATGTGTTTTTAAATTATAATAAATAAAAATGGGCTATGAAAAAATATATATATAATAATATTCTAAGTTAAAATACAAATTACCTACATATGGACATACGATTCGCAACTAGTTTAACGAGTATGAAATTCACGTGTCTTATTAATACAGTAGAGTTTGGTTATAAGGAACACTGGCTATAAGGTCCACGGTCTTTCAAAAATATTTCATAAAAATTAATACTCTTCTAGAGAACGCCCGTTATGGCGAATTTTCATTAATTTTTTTTTCAATCCCATAAGCATGCCTGAAAATTTATGCACTCATAACGGACAAAAATCGAAAGTTATGGTGTGGAGTTTTTTTTTAAAGCTGTTGACTTTGTAGCTCAAAAATAAAAAAGTGACTATTATTTTTTGATTTCATAATATGCATTATTTTGTTTGCTTTTTATTACTTTCTTAGAATTGAAGAAAATAACTAACAAAATTTGCCAGGTCCGCCCCAGTTCGTTATAACCCGACTCCACACTGTAATTGCAATAAATATTGAATATAAAGTACACTATACTAAAGCCCCGATTTGCGTTTTTCCGTCCGGCTTGTATCATTTTGATTGCGATTTTTGTCGCTACGTTCGATTGAATTTTTTTTGTAGACTGAACAATCATATGCACAGAATTTTTTAATTTCAATGTAAAAAGGTAAATTACTTTACTATTCTGTTTGCTAAGTTAATCAAAACGTAGCTCTCTATTAGAAGGTAAACAAATTATGTACTCCTCTATACACAAATGCTGAAATTGAGTCAATGATATAACCTAAAGAAAATAAATGAAATTGTTTCACTAATATACCTCTCTTTTATTGCAACAGAGGAATAACTCCAGAAAGTCAGTTTTTCAGAAAAAGCTTCTGAATTTTCAATTAGATGCGGTTGTTTTTTTCAAATCCTCATTAAATCGATGTAATAATTTGGAATGGTACTCTCTATGGATTTTTTTTTACCCTTTTGGAGGCAATCAATGTCTAATGACTAACAAACTCACTTTGCAGTTGAACAATTTCAAACACTCATACGAAGCTGTCGCACGATTGCATTCACTTTGCAGAACGGTTTCTTATACTTAAGTAATCATTCAAAATTTAAACCAATGAGACATATGAGATGCCTATGATTTCAGCAAACTCTCTCATTTTCAATCTCTGTTCGGGAATTTTGCAACTATTTTCTCAACTGGGAGTCGATAACGTTCGGCATCTTTCATTCTTGTACGGCCACAACAAAATTCAGTAAACCACTTTTCTATCACAGTATTTATTAAGCGTAGCCTTGGTTTTAATGATGGTTTGTTCCCACAAAAAATAATACTTAATGACCACAAGGAATTCATTTTATAGCTATGCTATTTATTGCGCGATACAAAAATAATCGACACTATTACAGTTATAAGTTTAAATTTGTTTTGATTTCTTTGTAATTAAAAGGAGAGTGTTTCGTTCTTTGAAGTGAGTGAAACAAAAACAGAACAATGAGAACGATTGCTCAATTTGTTTTTGTTTTATTTTTGCATATGAGAACAAACCAGAGAATACAGCCGATTTGCTGTAAGCCGTCTAACAGCCGCTGCTGGCCACAAACAATGCATTTCAGGGAAGGCATTAAGAATTTTAAAATTGTACCAACAACTTTCAAAAATTGTTTTTTTTTACCTTAATTGTACTAAAAGATATTTTTAGTTCAAATTACATATTTTTTTTTCTTATTGAACTAATCAACTTTGTTCTGACTACCGAATCTTTTTCACAAATCTGCCTGTAAGTTGGGAGGCATGTGGTTACACCTGTTTAAGCTAAAACTTAAAATATACAAATTAATAGCATTTGCTCTAGCATCCGAATTTAGAAAAATATGTCTTGGAAAAGGACAAGTAAACATTTTTTGATTTTTTAGCTGCATTTTGCTGTCACAGGACTGTTTCCAAGTGAAAATAACATGAGTTGCATAGTTCAAAAGTGAAACTGGGGAGATTCATTAAATGTACTTAATTAGTCATTGGTGTATAATTGTACTCTCCGAGTTTGAATAGTACCAAAAAAGGTACAATTGTACCAACTTTGCTATCCCTGATACATTTACTTAATCGAACGCAGCTAGAAGAGAAAATAATGGGAAATAAATGGAAACGTTTTGAAATATTTGCAGATAATTTGACATCATCATATAATATAATTTTATTTCATTATTAATTCTCATATAAAATTTGTTTTATATAACATAGCTATAAGCGGTTGTCCTAAAATTTTTAAGTTTTCTTCTCAAATTACGCAGTAGTCTGCTGTCAACGACTGTCAAAAACAAACTGAATTTCGACAGAAGTCAACTGACAGTGGACAATTGCTCCTGTCCAAGCCTGAAGAAATGGTTGGGTGGAAAAATATTTGACCCCAACGATGCACAGTGGTGAGAAATGTCCTTTTTTGATGCATCAATTCATATATCCACAACTAAAATAGTGAGGGTTACTAAATTTTATATTAATAGCTGTTAGAATAAACTACGCGTACGAACAAAATCTGGAATTTATAGGAAGGGGGAGTCGAGTACCCCTCATACCAAATAATTATTATTTTTCCTTTAGTTTCAGAACTACAATAGTGTGACACACTAAATTTGATGTGGATAACTCCTAGGAAAAATACATATTTCACCAAAAACTTAGATGTATATTAACTAACTATTGAACATGATTTTTAGAGCTATGCTCTTTTTGCTAGAGACAGTATAAATTTACTTGTGTGACAACACTCTATTCTTCAATAGCTGTTGTTATTATTTACATTTATTTTCTTTACGTACTTCTTACACCTACAATTCGAGCTAAAAAGACAGCCAATGTAGCAATGGTAAAATAAGAAAATAAGAAACATATTAATTATTGACTTTTTGTTCTAACTGTGATATTTGTTGAGCTTCTCATTTATTTAAATACAAGTTGATAACATAATAGCTCTAGTTGTGCTAAGAAACTTTGGGTAAAGTTTCTCTGATGATATGCACTAGCAACAGTAAAATCCCCGTAGGATCTACCTTGTTATTAACATCTAAAAATTGATTTTAAACAAGCCTAAGAAAGTTAGCTAAAGTCACATAGGTTATTTTTTTAAATCATTGTTATATATTAATGCAACCACGATTACGCGTGAGTCATGTTTGACTCATACATTATAATTAGATTAGCTGATTTCCAGAAATTTTATTCCGTTGACGAAGCAAATACGTTCACGTACTCCCATGATATTCCAGGTTTAGTGAAAAAATTGGGAATGGATTATATCGCTGGCGACTGGCGTTTATTCATCGAAGGTTCAGTTTCCAGTTTGAAGGCTGTGCTGTTACACAAAAGAAACAAAAACCCATCCATTCCATTGGGATTCAGCACAAACAAGGAGGAAACGTATAAAAGTGTTTGGCCAACATTTTGAAGGAAATCAAATACGATGAACACAAATGGAAGATTTGTTGCGATCTAAAGGTCGTCAACTTACTACAAGGCATTACAGAAAAGGGCGGCTGTCCAAAATACTTTTGCTTCCTTTGTAATTAGAACTCACGATACACAGGGAATCAATATCAACGTAAAGATTGGGAAGCAAGAACTCCCGACCTCAACAAACAATTACAATTACGCAATGAACCTATGATAAAGGACCTGGATGATATTTTGTTGCCACCGCTCCACATAAAATTAGGAATAGCTGGGAAATTCGTTGCAGTGGTTGTCAAGTATATTGGGGACGCCTATGACTGTTTAAAATCCATCTTCCCAAAACTCAGTGAAGCTAAAATTAGAAACGGTACGTATCGTTGTCTGTATTTAAATATTATCATATCTAAATTTGTTGACTTCGATATATTCGCATTACCAATAATTTTTTCGCTTTTTTATATTTAAAACAGGTATTCTCAATGGAACAGATATAAGGAAATTAATGAAAAGCAAACTTTCACAAATGTGCTTTCGAACCATAGTAACCACCTACATGCATGGAACGCACTGAAAGATGTCATCGAAGGCGTTTTAGGAAAGAACCGAGTACAGCGAGATGACATACAGAAACGAGTGGACAAGTTGCTGTACTATTTTGAAAAAATCAATGCATCCATGACATTAAAATTACATTTCCTGCATTTCCACCTTGATACCTTTTTGGCACAATTACCTCAGGAATCAGACGAACAAGGAGAGAGGTTCCACCAGGTGACCATACCAATGGAAGAGCGATTCAAAAGTAAAACATTAGATGCGATGCTGGCGGAGGTTTGTTGGTGGAGTTCTAAGATTATGCAGTATGAAGATGAAAGCACCGAAGAAGAAGATGACACTGAAATTGGTGGACCCATGGGAAAAAACGAGCCCTTGAATATTATGGATTCCTCGAATGACGACCCAAACTCAGACCACGAATATCAACAACGTACGAAGAAAAGCAGATCATCAGAACCACAAGTGTCAACTTCAACAAGAATGGATATTGACAATAATTATAATTATAACTGAAAATATTTTAAATTTTGTTTTTATGCATAGATTCCATAAATTCCATATTTTCTGTGTAAGAATAGCTGCAATACAAATTGGAATTTTTATTTTAAGTTTTGTGTATATTCATTCATAACATTATTGGAATAAATTTATTCATCAATTTTCTCAAAAAATGTCTCACTTTACTCACAGGTTACGTGGCTTTATGCGAAAGTAATTAGATTTGACACTTTTTTGCATTTTTGATTTTTTATGAATTTAAAAAAAAAAATTTAAATTTTCAGGCAAAAAATACTTTTTTCCCTTCATACATTCATTTTTAACTTTGAAAGTGTTGCACACATAGGAAAACGGTAGAAAAACAGATTAGAGAAATTTTAGTTCTTAATTTTTCTAAATTTGTTTCAGCTAAATCGGACTAGTGGTTCTCGAGTTATGTCAAACAAAAGAGCCTAAAACGTGAAAAATTCCCCTATACGATAGTTACTAACTTCAAATCGATATTGAAAATATTTTAGCAGGTAAGAAGACAAAACGAATGCTGCACAAGTTCTTCATTTTGGGCCTACTTTTACGTGAAATTGTCAGAATTGAGTCCCGAATCAATGACTTCAAAAATGTTGTACTGTGTTATTAATGCGTGACTTGCATTTCTAGTGCTTTAGCTTTCCGTGAGCACCTGCCATTATGGCCTTATCTCATGGGTGCCAAGCACTGGGTGTAGAATGAACCTATGGCCCATTCCTCAAGGCACATAGATTGCAATCTTTGATAAAGTTATCCCTGTATTATATTCAAGTACCTTACTGAGGTACTTTGTGCTATGTAAAATTTTCGCCGTAATGACTTTGTCAAAACAGTATTATCTGTTGAATGGCAACAGCACCTAGAATAGTGTCTGGCTGACCGCAACCACAGTAGCAACCAAAGCTACCACGTTTATTCTCCCGGTTCTCACTCCACAGGTGTTGTGTATACCCCCAGAGCGAGGTCCCCAAGATAATTCCTCAACCATTACTGGCACAGCTCAACCACTCATCCGAGATGAACGCATGTCTGTGTTGCCAAAAATCCAGTACCTACTCCACACATACCAAAATCATCCCTTAAATCCCGTGTGGTAGGATGAGCTAGGCATTTTAGCAAAGGATCCTGACGACCGCTACATACACTTAAAACTTTAGAGTAGCTCGACTGTCGGGCAACCGGCACCCGTGGCACCAGAAGTAGCCTCTAGTGAGACCTCGAAGTTCCACCACAAGGGCTTCAACTCTAACGTCTTTTGAACTCATAGGCAGTTCTAGGTGACGCTGCATCTAACTGACATCAACAGGAACCTGTCTTCCTTTTATAAATATGTGCAGATTCTTTGCTCTGTTGCCAGAGATCAGGTAGTAACATATATTTTTAATGGGTACTGTACCAAAGGTACGTCAATGGAAAAAGCCACATCAGCCCAGCTGGGGCCCCGGGATTGCCAACACCCGTAGAAAATGACAAAAAGAACAGCATTAAAAGGATTAGCAGGAGTCTTTAAGCGCTTGTTATTGATAAACCTAACGCGTGAGGCCATTACTAATTCATGCATAACTTCTGAGGCGCGACGATGAGCAGCATAAATTGATCAACAATAAAGCTCATTTGATCAAACTCTAAAATAAGTATAAAATTTTTGCCTAATAGAGCCCGATTTATAACTTTATGTCCACTTAAACTGAGAAAATCCATTTTTTTTTGACTTCCAATATAAACATTAAAAACAAAATCACTTCCACAAATAAGTTTGACAAAAAAAAAAAAAAAAAAAAAAAAAATATATATTAAAGCAAAACATTTGAACACTTGTTTGTACTTGATGATTGTATTTGTAGATTTATTACTCTTTCAAAATTAATTTATTACTTTTTCAAATTAAATTAAAATTTAATGTTTTACTTATTTTTCCAGTTTTCTTTCACAATTTTCAGCTTAAACGCATCATTACAGAAGCATGATTATCTATTTGACATTAATTTTTTGCTTAGAGATGTAGAACTTTATGCTTTTTTTCACGGCACTTGAAATTTATTTTTAAATTCATCTGTTAAATCATTGCCTTTGACCCGCCCCTATGTGCGATGAAGTCATCAAGTTGCTATTTTGATAAATTCGACAAATCTTAGCTTTTAGAAAAGACAGAAAAAATGTAGAAATGTATGACAAAGTGTATAGAGCTCAAAACAAGGCAAGACTAAGTTAAAAAATAATAGGTCTGTTCTTTTACTTTCCCAGCAGAAACTAGCAACGAGAGATTAAAGCAGAAATTTACAAAATTACTCTCCCAAATATGTTAAATAAGTAAACGCTTTACTTTACTTGCAAGAAAATTTTATTAACATCAGAACCATTGATGGAAATCATGATACAATTGTTTGATAATATTTTAAATTTCAATCTTTTTTAGAAATTGAGATTTAATATGTATTATTACTATTTTTATGCATTTTCATAATTTTTAATTTTATTTATTAAAAAATAAAAAAATGCCGCTTTCCATCTCTGATCATATATGAGAAACAAACATATTAAAATTGAATTTATGTGACTTAGGCCCAAATTCACAGTCATTAGTTAACTATGTAATAGCAATCGCTTAACCAATAATATTTGATTCACAGTTCTTTGTTTACCATTAGTTAAACCGCCAAATGTCATTGGTTAACAAATAGTTAGACAAAAACTGATTCGTTTATAACGAATCATTTCATTTCACGCACACGTTGTCAATCATCTTCTTTGTATTTAGCTGTAAAACATTATTTTTATTTTATTTTTTATTATATTTTGGTTTTTCCGAACCAATTTCAGCACTGTTTTATCCATTTTAAATAAATAATATAGCAAATGTAAATAAAAACCATATGCTATAGCAGAGCTGCAAATAGTGAAACTTAATTGTTTGATAGGGCTACCATGGTTTGCTCATATCAAGAACTTTAGTTAAACAATGCACTGTGAATATGAAAGAAAAACAATAAATTAAGAAAATATGCTTTGTTTTTACATTCCTATACATGTTTTCAGATTTTTTCCAATAATTTATTTGAAAACAAAACACACAACAGGTGGTTGGATAATTCTTGCAAGTAAAAATTTTACTATTAATAACACAGTACAACAGCCAATCTGGGGGGTGAGAAATTCCAAGTCAGGGTGATGGTACTAGGTCAGTATAGTAAAACCCTCAAAGGGTTTGGCGTTCGTATGTGTCAGTTTTTTTTATGACCTTTTAAATTTTTTCCTTATCTTGATGTTTTTTCGCTTAGTTGTAACATTTTGGCAAAAACGTAGTTTAACATAACTCGAGAACCACTTGTCCGATTTTGATGAAACAAACTCAAAAAAATTTAGAATTACAATTTCTCTAATCTGTTTCTATACCGTTTTCCTATATGTGCAACACTTTCGAAGTTAAAGATGAAGGGAAAAAGTATTTTTTGCCTAAAAATTTAAATATTTTTTTTTTTAAATTCATAAAAAATCCAAAATGGAAAAAAGTGCCAAAACTAATTACTTTCGCGTAAAGTCACATAACTCATGAGCAAAAAAAGGGATAGATCATGAAAATCGATGCACGCGTTTCTCATTTATTCACAATTAGGTAAATGTATGAATTTCAAAAATTTGCTCCAGATATGCACAACATTATTTGGAGAAAACATTGACACTCACAAGCCGAACTCTCTCATATTTTTCTACTGTACTAAAAGAGAAATATTGATGTGGCAACACTGGTTCTGTAATGTTCACATAAAACATGCATTGTCATTATACATTTTCTCTTTCTCACACTGGTTCAGTGATTTTTGTCATTCAACAAGTGCCGACGAACGCGAACAGTAAAAGTGATTTTTCTCCAGTTTTTTAAAAGTGAACAAAAGAGAACAGAATATGGAACTGTGCAAGCCAGATATAAATAGCTTTTGCTACTGCTGTGGTCAATATGTCTCAACACATAAAAAAAGTGGAAATTTCACTACTGATTTTGTTCAAACATACGAGATGTACCAAATATAGTGTGTAAAAGCTGCTACAACCGTCTAATGGATTGGAAAAATAGAAGACGTGAAAGTATGCCATTCGGTATCCCAATGACTTGGACTAATCCTGGCGAAGGTCACAATCCATTGAATTGCTATGCATGTGCGAATAATAATACTGATTTTTTATTTTTTCAAACTCATTTGAATAAAACAAAAGCTTACAGATATAGAGGCAAAAAGTCGCCGAGTGCAATAATTGCGGAAATTTGCTGGTGGAGTAAGCTTGTGTGGCAAGACAAGGATGATCTTGATGATAAAGAATTTTCAGGAGATGCAGAAGGGCCAACAGTGGAGTCACACATTGACATTATGTGTGGTTCAGAAACTGATGATAGCGATGAATGCGATGCCACTAGTCCCGAACAACCACCATCGAAAAAGTCTAGGCAATATTTATTAAAATAAATAAAAATAAATAAATAAAATAAAAATAAAAAATTATAAAAATGTTTACTTAATTTTTTTAGTAGTTTATGGCCAGAAGTCTGGAGTTATTGGGGAAAATTTATAAAAAAGGCGATAAATGACACTTTTTTGAATAAAACCAAATATCAATATTCTTGTCAAAATGGGATACATTCACTTAATTGTAAATAAAAGCAGAACGCGTTAATCGATTTCTATGATCTATGTCGCATTTTGTTTATAGGTTATGTGACTTTACACGAAATTAATAACACTTGATCCTTTTTTCCGTTTTGGATTTTTTATGAATTAAAAAAAAAATTTAATTTTTAGGCAAAAAAATATTTTTTTGCCTCCACAAATTTATTTTTACCGGCAAAACTGTTGATTATAAAGAAAAACGTTATATGAACGGATTAAAGAAATTGTAATTCTAAATTTTTTTGAGTTTGTTTCATCAAAATCGGACAAGTGATTCTCGAGTTATGTTAAACTACGTTTTTGCCAAAATGTTACAACTAAGCGAAAAAACATCAAGATAAGGAAAAAATTTAAAAGGTCATAAAAAAACTGACACATACGAACGCCAAACCCTTTGAGGGTTTTACTATACTGACCTAGTACCATCACCCTGACTTGGAATTTCTCACCCCCCAGACAATAATCCCAAAAATGTTCCATAGTGTAATTTGTAAGATTTTTTGTTGTCTCTCAATTTGGATCTCTCTTCGGACACGCTCTCCTTGCAAACTTTTTGAGTTAATGAACACTTTCCAGTAACAATTGTTACAAATGTGTAATATTTTTTATTAAATGAACAAACCTAATATTATTTTTAATTATTTTATCGTCTACCTAATAAAAACTTCACAGTCTTCTTGTCTTTTATACCAGTCTTCGTTCTCATGTGTATTCTAACAATTAGAACTTTTGTGTTTTTGTGTTTCAGGTCTAGTTTGGTTTGCATACTTTTTGAATATCAGACTTGTTTAAAGTATTCGTGCATAAAATATTTTAGATTGATCTACTCGTATAACTATAATTTCACGTTAATAAGAGTAATTAAATAAATAATCTAGTAATAGTTCTGCTATAAAGTTTAATATGATTTACATATTCAAATGAGTTAGCAATTGAAATCTTCAAAGCCCTTAATCAATTTATTGTGATTATTTATTACAGCCTGATTTAAATGCCAAGAAAAGTTAAATTATTGGCCACACACTACTTCACTCTTAATAGAAATTTTAATAATTAATGGTTTGATTTTCGAACACAAGCGAGTGAGAGGAATTCTAGAAATTTGGTGGGAAGATCAATAAACCTGATCTCCTACACTAGCGGAATTCAGCGTTTAATGCAAATAGCATTGCAAAAATGCAAGTACTAGAGATAGTTGTAAAATAACAATAAAATTCATGCATGCAATTTTAAATACTCAAAAGAATCAATCAGTTATTTTAATTAATTATATATTATTTTAATTACCCCCATATTCATAAAAAAATAAAATGAATTTGAAATCTATTTTAGGAAAAATTTGAAATAAAATGCATTTCAAATTCATTTTAAATTTTATGAATATGGGGGTTAATGTTTTCGAGTTAGGTCTGAAAATTGTGAATAATTACATTCCGCCAACATTTTTTGGAAGTTAAAAAACAAAAAAAACTTTAATAAAAATTGTACGATCCTCACAAAAATATCACGAGTAACTGCTCAAGGATATTTGCCGTCCATACTTATCAATCCATTATTTAAAGTATGCAAATAATGGCAATGGATGCAGTTAAATTATATACATTTGTATGTACAATTTGTAACCAGTTTCACATTAATTTACTTTTTCTTTCCAACATGAAAATACAAGCAAATATTATTTAATTAGTGTGGCCTAACATCTACTAATAATTTTAATACTTCAAGGTGGTACGCGTAGTATGTTGTATTGAGGTACTTTAAGCTCATTTGATAGTTCAATGCATCATGATATATTATATTTCTAAGTACATACGTGTTTTAACCTTCATAAATGTTAACAACTGCAAGTTTACTTGTTGTCAGAATCAGTTGAAATTAATCATCTTGATTATTTATTGGAAACATAAGCTAGTCAATAGGTTGTTATGTAGTCGTATTTTTGAACTGGTTTGTATGAAAGTTGCAATGGGCGACCCATTTGAAGATATTAAGGAAAAAGTAGTAATTAAATAAAAATTTAAATTTTAAGGTATATTTAATTGCGCGGCTTAGAGCCCGTTTAGATGACGAGTAGCCTAACTAGGACACGTCGCACAGTGGGGTGAATGGTAGAGAAAGTGGTGATTAATTCATAGAAGTCGCAATTTTAAAGTGTTGTTATTTTTTATTGATGAATATTAATAAATATATAAAAAACCAAAAATTTTTTTAACCTTTTATGGGCTTTCTTTGTATTTTGGAGAAAATGGTCTTATTTGACTATTTTTGCTGTAACTTTGGAATGAAAAAATATAAATTAGTAAATTAAATTGTAGATTATATATTTAAAAAATATATATTTTTTTTGTTTAAATAAAAAAATAAATATTTAATAAATATTTTTCACATTGATTTTTAGCAAATGGATTTCTCTCACAAAAACCTTCATAACTCAAAAATCGCACAAATGCGCAAATAGCTATTCTGGGATTTATTAGCTAAAATCTTATTTTTTAAAAGCATAAAAGCATTTTTCCCTGCACTCATCCGCAAAGTTGTTGAAACTCAATGTATATATCAAAAATACCACATTTCTAGAGCAATTTTTTTTTAATATTTTTAAAACATTTATCTAAACAAAAAATAATTTTTTAAATGCTCATATACCTGAAGTTGACGGTTCCATTATAAAACTTTTACTTATCCAGGCGCACGGGAGTGCGACAGGCCAAGTTCCGGCCAATGCACGCAGTGTGTATATTTACAAGAAGCCATTCGAGCTGTTTTTACCCCCCTCATAACTTTGTTCCACGCGACCTTAAAATTATGAAATTTAAACCATACTTAGAATAAATTCATGTAACATCACATGCAAAGTTTGAAAGTTTTACAATGAAAGGTTCCGGAGATATGAAACTGCAAAATGTGCATATTTTAAGACATACTCACTGACTCACTGATCACTCGCAAATTGATGAAGCACTTTCGCTATAGGTAGAGAGCTAAGATTTGGTACACGTATAGATCTAGGTTAAAAATGAACTAAAAAAATCTGAAAACCCGAAAATTTTAACCAAGGGGGCGGGGCTACGCCCATAAAAATTAAAATTTGTGCTAGTGAGCTGAAATTTGGTACAGAGCTAAGTCTAGGTGGGCAGTAAACAAAAAAAAAAAATTTTTAAGTCCAAAAATTTTGGCCAGGAGGGCGGAGCTACGCCCATAAAGGCTTGAATTAAAAAAGCAAATCTAAGGCGCTTAATGGAAGCTATTTTATTGAAATTTAGCATACATACTGCGATAGGGCAAGCCTAAAAAGTTTTCAGTAAAAATGGGGGCGTTGACACGCCCAGACAATTTCAACCTCATTTTCGTGTTCTACGGCTCAGCATATTTAGATATACTATTTCTGTATGTATTATTATCCGTTTGCAACGAAACTTGACAGAAATAATAAACACTGGCCGAAAAAAATCTTAAGTTTGGAAAAGTGGACATGGTTACGCCCATAAATATTAAAAATTAAAAGCGCTAAGGTGCTGAAATTTGATAAACGAGTAGGTATAGGTGAGAAAACAACAAGACAAACCTGAAAACCCAGAAATTTTAGTCAGAGGGGCGGGGCTGCGCCTATAAAAATTAAATATTAAAAGTTGTGCTTATGCGCTGAAATTTGATACACAAGTAGGTCTAGGTGAGAAACCACATAGAAAAATCTGAAAAACCAAAAAAAAAATCTCAGAATGGGCGGGGCCACGCTACTATTGTTTAAACCTGAAAACTTACAGCCATATTAATAAAACTTATTAAAGCTTTCTAAGAAAAATTTCTTATGAAAATTTGTGTTAAAACCCTTTTATAAAGCCCTAAAAAGTTATATTAATAAGGCTGTTAATATACAGCTTTTAACTTAAGCCATTTTAGTGAAACTTTGCATATACGTTGCACGTATACAATAACTTAAACTATCACATAAAAAAGTGGGCGTGATCACTACCATAAAATTTTAGTCTTGTGTTTAATCTACTTCGGTCTAGCATATTTTAGAAGAAAATGATCATGAACTATAAGCGCTGCTCACAACAATATTGTGAGTTTAAAATAGTAGGAGGGGTAATGCTCATAAAATTATAAGGTATAGTTCACGCTAAAGAGCTGAAATTTTATATACAAGCAATTGTAGATGAGTAAGCCAGTAAGAAAATCTTAAAACCAAGAAGTTTTGTCCGCTAAAACTCTAATTTGCGCTAGAGAGCTGTAATTTGGTACACAAATTAATCTAGATTAGATATCACTAAAAAAATTTAAGAAACCAGAAGTTTCAATCAGGGGTTGGGAACAAGCACTGTAAACACAAAATTAATTTAAGTTTTATTGAAACTTTTCATACACATTGGACTTGTCCAAAGTAAAAATTTCGTTTTGAAATTGGCCTTGACTACTTCCATAAATCTTAGCTTTTTCTTTCATGTACTTCGGGTTAGCAGTTTTTACTCCATTACTAATGTATTTCTCAATAGCTTTTTCCTACAAAACTTTACATGAATCATAAGCACTAACAGATATAAATGTCGGTGGGGCCAGGCCCATAAAAATTTTACATAATATTATACTGTAGAAAGCTGACATTTTGTAAACAAATAGTCCTAATTGATTTACTCAATCGGAAAATCCAAAAATTAAAGCACCACCTACTCCATTGAAACTTTGCATGCAAATTGGGAATATCTTTTTGATTTATGTACTTCGGCTAAGCAAACTTTAATATGTAAATATATTGAGAAAATAGGCGGGATCACTCCCACTAAAATTGACGCTGTATTTTACATGTTTCTTTCCAGACGACTCTTAACAAATTACGTACACAATGGCGACCCGTTGTAATAACACAATAATTCATTTTTTTTCATTTTTTTTATGCAACTATGAAATTTTTAACTAGCACAGTGATCATAAATAGAAATAAAACTCCCTAGAAATTTTAAGTTTAAAAAATGTTATCATAGACAATTTTTCAAAAAGTAGTCAGATCCTCACAAGAACATAAATGTGAAAAAAGGCAAAGTTCCTATCAAAAATTTCGGCCATCAAAAGCAGTGAGATATAAATTTTGACCAAGTTCTTGTTTGGCACAAAACCTTTCACTAATATATGCTATGCATTATATACATTTGTAATCGTAAGTGTGTCATATAATTTTTAGATAATCTGCTAACTTGGCAATATTTTTACCTTCCTAAAAGGGAGAGAATAATGTATATTTGTTAATTTCTTTATATCGGTAAAAATGTTGTCAAGTTTGCAGATTATCTAAAAATTATATGACACACTTACGATTACAAATGTATATAATGCATAGCATATATTGGTGAAAGGTTTTGTGCCAAACAAGAACTTGGTCAAAATTTATATCTCACTCCTTTCGATGGCCGAAATTTTTGATAGGAACTTGGCCTTTTTTCACATTTATGTTTTTGTGAGGATAGAAGTCTTAACAAAAACTATAATCACTTGGAATATTATAATTTTCTCTTTTAATCAATGCGCGCAAAGATAACTAAAATGATTGAACTTTGAACACACACTGCAAATAAAGTAAACTACTAGGAACTTTTATTTTTGCAGTTAGTGATGTAGAATTTTATATACTTTCATATGGTACCAAATACGGTTGTGAAAGTTAAAGTTCATCTTTTGAATTAATCGCCACTTGTTAAGGCTTTCACCCCACAGTGCGTCGCCTATGAGTCATGTTTGTGGACGAGAAGTGAAGAGAAGCTTTGCGGGGTAGCAAAAGTCGCACGTACTGGAAATTGAAGAGACAATTTTAACTCTTCTCTCTCACACATTTCCTTATCTCGTACAGGGATGATAAATGAGAAAACTAATTTCGTACTAATTAGCTTTTAAAATTGTACTTTTTCGACCCCAATAGTACTAAGTTCGGTTTTTTTTCTTAACTTTATTTTATTATATATTTAAAACACATCGCTCATTCAGGGTTGTCAGATTTTTTCGACCTATTTCGCTAAATTGATTTTAAAAATAGCCAAAAGTCGCCAAAAATATGTTTTATGTAATTTTTCTTAGTAAATATTCGATAATATTTTTTTTTATATAACATATTTTTAATATAAATTTTTATAAAATGATTGTATCAAAATTTGTCAGAAAATCGCCAAAATTCAAAACGCATTAATGACTATAATTAATATAAGAAAAATCATCAAAATCAAATTGTTCTAACTTCTTGCAGACGAGTTTTGGTAGGATTTATTTTTGAAACTACTCCTTCAACAAACTAATTTTGCTGAATTTGAAAAATCTGAAAATTCAATTTTGTTAAAAATAGCCATAATAATCGCCAACAAATTTATTTATCGCCCACAAATTTATTTATAGCCAGAAAAATCGCCATGTCGCTAAATCAAAAATTTGGACGCGAAACAAGTTGAAAAATTGGCGAGAAATTGCCATATCTGACAGCCCTGCATTCATTTACCCAAATAACGTCATAACTAAAAAAAAAAAACTAGTATGCCAGAACACAAGTTTAGAGTTTTTAATTTACACACAACTTAATGAAATAAGAAAATTTTGTTTTTGTTAAAAAAAATAGAACTATATGAGGATTAATCTGCATCACTGACTCAAAAATTAAAATTTATTAGAATTCGAGATACTAGCCTTCTTTCGCAGGATTTTTCTTTTGACATATTGGAAGAGGCAGTAAAAACTTATCGTTGGTCTCAAGAAGAAAGGTCCTAACTCAAATAATTATTATCTTACAGAAGGTTAAAACACAGTAGAAACTGTAATATTCTTTCTGGGGTCTACTCTGTAATTCGAAACGAAAGGAAATGCTTTCGAATTTACATGTTATAAGCATTCAAACTGGAAAGCAATTTCTTTCGTTTCGAATTACACAGTAGACCCACTGTAATATTTTTGTAAAAATTATTGTTAAAGTTTTATTTTTTATACCATTGCAATAAATACACTTTGACGAAGTGTATTTTGTTTGTATTAGACTTTCCACTCTTCGTTTTAATTATGAAAATTTCGTTCCACATTCGCTGATGAGTTTGGAACTGACAAATTCTATTGATAACTTTTGAAAGCTATGGAAACATTAATTCATACAATTGATTTTTCATAGATCAAACTCGTTATTTATAGTATCATAATTTCCATTTTCTTTTGGGAATATTTTTTAATAAGAAAAGTAATACAACAGATAAAATAAATGAATGTGACGCTATAGCGCGCTATCATATTGAAAACGAAACACCGGTGAAGTTAGATGTAGTTCTTTATAATAAAACAAATAAGTGTAATGCATATCTAACAAGGTAGTCGCTCTCAACAACAAATCAAATTCGCCACTTTTCTGTCAAACTCGATATACTTCAAATTATCGCTATTTATTTTTTGTATAAAAAAATATTAGGTTAGGTTTAAGGTTTAAATTGTACCAAAAAAAGTACAATTGTACCAACTTTATCATCCCTGTACAAGCAGTGTTGCCAGTAAGACCAATTTTTTATAGCATACATGAAATAAACAGTTATAATATAAAAGTTATAAACAGAAAATAAAGCAAGGAGAGAAAAGGATTTATTGTATTTTGGTAGTATATATATTAAAAAAAATAAAAATATATGGACATATTAATTCTACATTTCCCAAACTAACAATTAGTTCCTTTACGGCAGCACTGCTGCGATGAGGCCCCTGACTATTGCGACGAAAAAGTCTTCATGTCAACGTGCGTGGATTTAAGAAGGGACTCCAAAAGAGAACGTAAGCGTTGTCTCAGCTAGGTCACTCTTCATCTAGACGTGCTCTTACTTTTATTTTTGTTAATCAATTACCATTCTGCTGTGCATTTTTTCTTGCTTCCAATACTTAAATTTTGCGATATTGCGTACGTATATGACTTTTTTCATTCCAGAAACAGTGTATAAATATTTTAAACACGAATTAATTCTTTTAAAGTAATGTACAAATTTACGGAGCATTGAAGTCATTTAACCTGAAATATTAATTAAAAACTATTTATTTCAAACACCCTGTCCGGATAAATTAATTAATGAATGTGATTTTATTTATGATTTGACCAGGCTAAAGTTGGTATTGCTTTATAAGCCAAATTATATCCGATAATTATTAATGAACAAATAACATCAAAGCTAATTGTAAATATTCTGACAAACACGTAGTAGAACGGAGCAACTAGCTGTTTTCGAAGGCCACCTTCGTTAGTTGCAGCGTTGTCAACTTTTAAATTTCAAAGAGCACTGAAACCAGGAAAAAACACGTAATTTAAGCAAAAAAGCACTAAATTAAAATTTTTTGTGGTATAAAAAAAATTGTATATAAAAAATATAGAAATGGGTTGAGCTTGCATTTTATCCCTAAAACTTCAAATTTGAAGCATGCGATACACATTTTGATTCTATGAGAATCAGTGAATTCTAAAATCAATTTGACTAAACCTTTTTAAGTTATTATAAAAAATTTAATTTTTTTCGTCAACGAAGAAACAAATCACCTGAAATTAGTCAAATTAGCAGCAATTGGCAAGTCTTTTTGACTTGCTGATTATATTTTGAGCTGGATGGGAGTAGTAGTAGCAGTTTTTTTTTTTAAATCAAGACTTTCAAAATTTGATTTTTAATAAACAATGCAGTGGAAACATTCTTTCACAGCAAACGCAATATTCATAACAAAGTTAAAAATTTAAAAAAAGTAGTTTGCAAGTTAACCAAGTTATATAAACTTAAATTATATGTACTATTATTTTAGAAAAAAGGAACGAAGTAGGTTATCAATATGTAACCTTAAAAGGCAGCTCTATTAGCAACACAATTTTCTCGTTTCAGACCGCTTTTATATAAAGCCAAGTGTAAAGACAATTTTTTACGTATTTTAGACCTAAATAAAGTAATAAAGGTAAAAACGTGATCAACTACTGCGTTTAAACATTAAAGTTTGATGGGAGTGCAATTTCGATAATGCCACAAACGAGTTTATATCAAATGAATCGTTACATGCCGACCACACGAGCAATAATCTTGGCAATTATTGTCATGGCAATTGTCAAATTCGATTGCCGACACTAGATATTAGCGTGTGGACCGTATGAATATGTGTTCAAATATATATTCAGCAACAAATGTTAAATTACATTGCTGAGCAACAATCTCTTAACACATGCTGTCAAAAAATTATATTAATTTATTTTCAACGTAAAAACGGAAAACAAAATTTTTAACTACATAAAACCAATAAAAGTTCAATTTAAAATAAGAAAATGATAAAATGATTGACAATTTAAGTATTTATGTGAATAAAAAGCAAATATTTTTGAATATACGTGTTCACCACCTCCAAATACATTGTTGAACACAAGCAATCGGACGTCATCATTCTGCCGGCGTTATTGCTTGTGTTAAGACACATCAAATTGCTGGTGTGGTCGTAGTGTTATAAGACTTTATTTCTGCCCAAAACTCGATAGCGAACTCAAAGTTTCTCCATTGCATTAAGTGAATTATTCCCTATTTACTGTATATACTAGAAAATATTTCGCTATTCGACTATACTAGCATTATGTCTCTTTTGTCGTGTGGCAAAACACTGTTTCCATTAATTGTGCTTAAAATGTGAAAGTTTGAGAATAAAATGCACGTATTTCTTCAACCAAGTTTTGTACAATCTTATTAGAATATTTTGAAATGTTCCATTTAACTTCAGTGCTTATGTTTTTTAAATGTTAGACTTCTTCAAAAAAAAAAATATATATATATATATATATTGTTACGTTTTTCTCTCTATAAAAACGCTTTTCCGTAGATCCGAAGATTTGCAAATGAATACAAGAGCCGAGTGTAGTAATTAGGGTTAAGAATGATACAAGTTTTATTTACAAATACACTTATACTAAATTACTCAAGAGCTTAAATACACTAATACAACTTAAACTAATAAATTACACACAGATATTCACAACTGGTTACCACTACGCCTTCCTCGCTGTAGTTTACGCACGTTTCTTAGCTGGCTGCGCAAGTAATCACGTGACACCTCTTTGTCTGCTGCTCGTCACTTACGAGACTCACTCTGCCGTCCCTCACAGTTGATACACCAATACCTCTTTGTCTGCTGCTTGTCACACACGGCACTCACTCTGCCGACACTCACAGTTGATACACCAATAAAGACTCACTGGCCTTACTTACACCCTTATACACGTCTATTCGCTGCGCTGTTCCCTTTACTCCAATCGACACGATAGGCTCCACAATAATCTCAATTCCACGACAGACTATTATTAATTCACAACTTAATTATCTCTTTTATAGCCAAATGTTCGTGTGGTGAATTTAAATATTCTCTCTTTTTGCATTAAAACAACAAAAATACTTGCGCATAAGACGTATTGCATGTAACTTGAATTTAGAATCAGAGAGAACGTAAAGAAACGCATACAACGCATATGCAAAGAACGGATATGGTATGGACTTTCAGCTTAATTGAGTTCATGTGGTAACTATGTACATACATGTGTATATGCGTACGTGTGTACATCATTAACTAAGCAACACAGGGTGGTTGTTTATCTTTTGCTTTTCGTTTGAATTGGCATGTATGTATGTGTGTAAATATGTGAAGCTTCTTAATAGCAGACGCTTTTTGTTGTTGTTGCTTTTGCTTGTTTAATCAAGCTAGGCATGCTTATTTAGTTGTTGGCTACTATTCTAGACTATTCTTTGCTTTGACCCTGTAGGAATATTTTCGCGTAGCATTTACATTAACCCTGTTGGAATATTTTTGTGTAATGCTGCTTAACATTGTTGACGGCTATTTTCGTAACAATATATATATATATATATATATATATATATATATATATATATATATATATATATATATATATATATATATATATATATATATTATATAAGGAAAATTCTTTTTGAATTTTGGGTTTAGTGCCACCGCCAAGAAATAAAAAGCACCAAAAATTAGTTTAAATAAGCACCGAGCACTAACTTCAAAATTTTTCGGGTCGAAAATTTATAAAAGCACTAAAAACGGCGCGAAAAGCACCATGTTGACAACCCGTTAGTTGTGTTTAGTCCACTGTATGTGTCAGCGTCAGTTGATGTAGATTTCTGCTTTATATGTATATGTATATGTTCTTAGCTTTTCAGTGCAAATAGAATATGTGAATTATTTTGATTCATCGCATTTCAATTTACTGAAAGATTTTTTGTAATGAAAGCTCAATCTTACCATCTCTAATTTACAACAATCTTGCCATTATGCACATGTTATAACTGTTATAACATGTTAACTATAGTTAATTTGCTTATTTTTTGTTCTACTCATTTTATTTCCCGCGCTTGTAATCAAATGTAAAATCTTATAATTTTATGCTAAAAGATAAAAGATTCTCTTCGGCATCAAATCACATGATCTTGGTGACCAATTGACGTCATCAAAATGTGTAGATATGCGTTATGGAAGCTTCATATGGAATAAACCCAAAATCGAAAAAATTAGGTCCAATGGCACCTTCAGCCCATAATGTGAATTTGCATATATAAGGCGTTGTAAATAATTGGATTGAATGCTATATACGCCCTAATGAGCTGTAAAATAGGCCAGGGTGCTGAGAACGCCATGGAATCAAACAAATTTGGATTATCCTCCACGGTTTAACCAACAGAAACGATATTTTCGACACTGCACGTGCATCGTGCCTGGCAATATCTTTCAAGCTTCCAGTATCTTAATATTTATTCTAATTTTATCAATTCCTTAAACATTAGGTCGATTATGGTGACCACAGTCCCCCCGTAAACTTCGAAAAGTTTCTACGTTCGAACCATAACTTGTGTAGTAGTCTCCTGCACAAGATATCTTATAAGAACTTTTAAGACATGAGGGATTTTTCAAATGCTTTGTTACAGCGAAATCTTATAAAACAAACGTTAACAACACTGTTTGCAAGCAATTTATTTGAGTATTGTAGGTATAGGAGTGATGCTTGCTTCTTTCTACGCATGAGCGCGTGTACAAACGTCATGCATGTATGTGTGTATGATCTTTTATTTTTCTGCGCACATGCAAAGGCACACACATGCATTAACATTAGTTGTATGCGGTTAATCACATAATAGCTTACCATCTACATATTACACACACACTCAAACGTACAATATGAAAAATAACAAGCATACACTAATCAACAGTACTTCTTTTGAGTGTTTGTTACAAACAAGCTGCCTTGGCGACATCGCTTGTTAACACTGATATACACGTACTCCAATACATCCATCGTGCTTCGCTTATAGTACGGCAGCATTTATTATTGGTTTAGTATAATACATGCGACGTGAATACATTTAAAAATCATGACGTTTTTACATTTCAAGACTGTTTACGCAGGCCTCTATTGTGTAGTAAGTTTCAACCATTTTAACGCATTGTTCGCTTGTTTTACTTCGTAATACGGAGTCTGCAAAAAGCAGAATTGTAAAAAAATTTAGCTTTCCGCTATCTCTTCGTTCACCACCTGACTTCTCTATCACTTTCCCATTCCTTAAGAAAATAACACCTAGTAATGGCGGAAGGCATTCATTGCCTGAGTGTTACTTCTCTTTAAAAAAAGAAAACAATATATTTAATATGAAACGAAGATTTTCCTATTAAAATTTTTATAATTCAGTTTTAAACGTACAAACATATATATGTTTTTATGTTTGTATGCGAGTTAAGCTTTTAACCAAACCAACTGCTTAAACATATTGACAAGATGTCATCACCCTTGACAATGCCGCATACAAGTAAAAATAATTGTGCCGATGTGAACACGTTTTGTGTTGGATATGTACAGTGGGTTCAACAAGCTTTTCAATGCCAAAACTTAAGAGGTCGAACGTAATACTAATAAATGAATTATTCAATGAAAATTGGCGTGATTTAAAGCCAATTATTTGCAAATATCTTCTATGCTAGAAAAAAAATGTATTGTTTGGCAGGAAAGAAACTTTAATGAATTGTTTAAAATTAAATATGTACATATCTATTTAGTATATACAACAAACATAATGCATATAAGACTAGCATTAAATAGAAAAATTAATATATTTACTGCCTGCTTTTGTATTCTCGTTTTAAATTTTTTCTATTCAATATACTATCCCGAACATAATTAATAAATAAATGATAAAACAAGACAGAAATATTGCTGGAATGCATTTTTTATATCCTTTACCAAAAAATGGTATACATATATAGGTTTGTCATTCCGTTTGTGATTTCCACAATATTAATATGCAACCCATAAAGTATACATATGTACATATTCTGGATCCTTATGCAAAGGGAAGAAGAACAAGCGATGTCCGTTTGTCCGTCTCTCCAACTGTCCGTCTGTCTGTACGTGAAATCGGTTTTCCGTAGCTCTCAGAAAAGCTAAAGACTTCCTTCTTGGACTAGTGTGTCAGAAATAGTCCAAAATAGATTGATATTGAAAATCAGAAAAATCGAGCAGTTGCTTTCAGAGCTGGAAGACTTAAACTATATTTTTCCATATAAGAGTAACTTCTGAAGACTATTTTTTATTTTTTTATTAAATAAACTTATTTCAGTATGAATTAAATTGGTATTTTAAATTAGAAATAAAAAATAAAGAAATTAAAAAGACGTTTCCATGGTTGGAAAAGTTTAACTTTGTTTCTTAAGTAACTTACTAAAACAAATTTTTCCTTTTTCTCTATAAATTAAACATATCTTATGTTCTTAAAAGAATGAAATTGATGTAAGAAATC
Organism: Tachina grossa; assembly: GCA_949987645.1. Taxonomy (NCBI): domain Eukaryota; kingdom Metazoa; phylum Arthropoda; class Insecta; order Diptera; family Tachinidae; genus Tachina; species Tachina grossa. The sequence continues at coordinate 133,850,620 of OX465274.1, read as the reverse complement.
AGAAAAATCAAAAAGAATGATTCTAGGACTGGGAAACTTACACTTTTTGTGATATATAAATTTAACTACTGTAAACTAATTTATATTATTTTTATTAAGTAAACTTATTTTGTGTTTCAGTACGAATAAAATTGGTATTTTATTAAAAAAAATTAAAAAGACGTTTCCAGGGTTGGAAAACTTTATTTTTATTTAATACAAACGTAACTTACTCAAACAAAATGTTCCTTTTTTGATACAAATTAAACATATTTTGCATTCTTAAAAGAAAGAGATTGATGTAGGAAATCAGAAAAAGCAAAAAGAATGATTCCAGGGTTGGGAAACTTACACTTTTTGTGATATATTGAAGAAACTAGGTCTTATTAATATATTTCTCTTTCTTTATAAATTATATATACTTTACGTTTTGGAAATAAGAGTTTGGTATAGAAAATTACAAAAATAAAAACCACAGCTCCAGAGCTGGAAACTTTGAAGTATTTTTCTGGATATTAAAGTAACTATATATAACAATTTTTTAATTTCCTTTTTTCTTTGTTCACTTAACATACTTACGGTCTAATTCATAAAAAATATTTAAGGTTTATTACAGGTTTATTTGACAAATTTCCCATACAAATATGTCAAATAAGCGCTTGATAAACCTGAAATGTTTTTTTATGAATAAGGTAGTTAATACATATTTTTTAAATTCTACTAGATTGGTGTAAGGAATCAGAAAAATCTAAAAGAATGGTTATAGGATTGGAAAATTAAAATTTTTTGCATACAAAAGTAACTAGGTAAGATTATTATTATTATTATTTTTTGGTTATGAATTATTTATACTTTGTGTTTTAGAGAGAAATAGTTTGGCATAAAAATTATAAGAAAATCACGGCTCCAGACCTAGAAAACTTAAACTTTTTCTAGTATACAAAACTAACAACTTCTTTGGTAATTAGATATATGTATTGCATTGCATCAGAAAGAAATAAATAAGTATTAAAAATTAGAAAAACCAAAATTATAGTTTCAGGGTTGGAAAATTAATTTTTTTTTGTACTTAAATGTAATTATAATTATGAATTATTTACACATTATTGTTTAGAAAGAAATAGTTTAGCATAAAAATTATAAAATAAAAAGCATAGGAAAACTTAAAACTTTTCTGGTATATAAAACTAAGTAAATAAAATTAATTATTTCTTTGGTAAATAAAATTAGATTTGGTATATAAAATTAGAAAAATGAGAATTATGGTTCCAAGGTTGGAAATTAAAAAAAAAAAAAACATTTTTGGTAAAAATATAACCAAAAACAATTTTCTTCCAATTAAATATATTTCATCTTTTAGGAAGATCTTTACTCTAGATTTTTATATATCTGTTTAATTTTTATTGAAGAATAAATGAAGGTTTGTGCCATGTTGCTTATTGTGCTCTCAGCACAGTTCTGTTTCAAATCGATAGTCTTTCATTGACAGCTTTTAACCAGTTCTTATTAATTTTTAGTAAATATAGAAAAAAAAAAATAAAATAAAATCTATCGCTAGCAGTCCTAACTATAAAATCATTTCCCTGAAATCGTTCCTTTCCGTTGAACAAATTTGAAAAAAATTCTTTAGGAATAAAAGTTTACATAATATCGGGATACGTACCTTTTCCAATGGGATGTTTAAATTGAGACACTTAACTAGTTTGCAAATTAGTTAACTTGGTATGGAGGTACAATACTAAGACTATTTCATAGGATTATTAAATTGTAGTACGGTCTTAGAACATCTCGAGTGCCAGTGAACAAGCACCGATTTGTTGATATTGTATGACGTGACGTCGTTTTTGACAACTGGAAGAATATATTCAACTTATTGCCAATATCGAAAAAAAAATACTAAATCGAAAAATACCGACAGGTCCCTTACTAAAAATTACACTATAACAAAAAATTATAAATTTCTTCACGTAAAAAATATGTATTGTAGTTATGTATGTAGTATATGTAGTAATACGCATTTTGGTGAATGGTATATAAGAAGCCGAATATAGCACTCTTACTTGTTTTTATTATAAACTAATAGATAATTTCACAGCATTTATTTTTTTTAATATGATTCGATCAGTCTAGTTCTTGATTACCATTTCCAACAAATTTGCCCTATGAAGTTATAAGCCCATGATTTTATATAGCCCCATAAAAACTAACCTTGAGGTGCTAAATTACTCGAACGACATTATGAGAGCTTTTAATTTTTTTCTAAATTGCGTTCGCGAATATATTTTTCAGTAATTGAGAGGTAGAGTGGAGAAAAAAAAATTTACGGTTCATTGACTAATTATATGCAAATTTTTGCTAGTAAAATCTAGGGTTCTAATCACTGCATACGATATCGTACAAAATTTATCTTTTCAATTTGGCAGTATTGCATTAAATATCGAGTGAAAAATATCGTAATTTAATATTATAGCTTTTGATTTAGAATTATCCCTTCGAAAGATATCGTACCAAAATTTTGAAAAGTTTACCAAGTTTATCTTACATAGGTTGTTGAATCCACTAGACAATTTGTATTAAATATATTACGTAACGCTCTGGGGGGGGGGGGGAGGGGGTGTTCGAGTTTTGTTACGATTTGTTATGGTTGGGAGGGGGGGGGGAGCGGGTCTTTGAAAATGTTACGTAACAGAAAAAGTGACTAATTTTTTTTACAAAAATACGTATGTTTTTCTCATTTATTTATTTAATTCATGATACGTGTTGCCTACATATATTATGTACGAGTATGTATACTACATACATCTGCCGAATGTCAACTTTTGATATTCGCTAATTCGAATTCGAATATTTAAAACGATGTCCGCGAATACGAATATCTATTGTATGTGAAATTTATGGACATTTAATTCGGGGTATATTTTATTCTGCAAAATTAAATAAAAAAATGTGTATGGAAAAGAACTTCATAATTCTGTCCGCGTACATTAAAGTTTATGAAAACTATCCAAAAATTTAAACAACATTTGAAAATTATACAAAGTTTTTATAATAAATTAAATAAATTGTAGTCAAACTGAACATACATAGTTCTGAATTCCTCATCTTTCTTTATCCATTTACATTCTTAAATATTCTTAATATATTTACATATGTAGGTACATAAAAACTTCTTTTTATATTAAACTGCAACATATATTATCATTAAATCCACCAAATACATAGAAGGAAATGGTATTTGCAGAAGTTTTGGAAAAGATTTCTTGCAATTCTCATGGACAAAAAAAGTGTCCTTTCAAAAAATATATTCTTTCATTTATGTATATGACAATATCAAATTATTTAGTTTTAACATTTTTGTTGGTCAACTTAAGGCTACAATGTTTAAGTTTTGAGAGACGTGTTAATGAAAACTTGCATACATAGATGTATTTTCATAATGATATTATTTTAATTTTTTATGCAACAGAACTTAAAAAAAAAATATGAAAACAACAGTGAAATGCGTTTAGGAACTAGATTGTGTGCCCCTCTAATTTTAAGGTATTTTTCAGGTATATTTTTTTAATGGGCAAATATCTATTGAAAATGTAATGTTGTAGAAAGGACAAATATTAAGAAAAGAAAAATTGCATATCTTTCGTAATTGACATCATTTTGACCCGTTTGATATCCCAACAATGTTTAAAGCGGATTAAAAATTTTCCCTTTTAGAAAATGAAATATAATTCACCATGGCAACCTTTATTGATCCAAGATATAATTTTTTGTTTGTTTCACGCACACTTAAGATTGATTTGAAGATGGCCAAACGGATTCATCTTTAAGCTCTCTGAAAGCGACCGCAAGGCTAATGCCAATTCTCGTCTTGATGTCTCAAATACTGCTCAGTCATCAAAACGGAAATTATAATTAATAATTATTGCAAACTAATAATTGTGTGCCGTACATTTAAATTTCGTTTTGGATTTATGAATTTCTTTATATATTTCTTTTAAATGAATACGAATATCTAGAAACGGCAGAATGTTTTGGAATTCCAATACACATCACTAATACATACATGCAGTTTAGGAATAAGCTCTCTGTAAAACCATAATTTTTGGAGTTTGAGGGCACTTGGGAAGAAATTTAAGAAATAGTTTCGCCAATATATGGAGTACGTTCATACGTAAGCTTATTTAATTTTTGTCTACGCACTGTGCTAGTTTAACAAATGAATTTAAAATAATGATTTAAATTTAATTTTTTTTTAATAAAAACTTCAAACTATTTAATTTATTTTTATCTCATTGTTACATTATTCCTGGGGGGGGGGGGGTGGGAGGAGGGTTTATAGTTTTGTTACGATCTGTTACTAAGGGGGAGGAGGGACAAGAATCGGGAAAAACAGCGTTACGTAATATATGGACAGCCCCTTATAATAGTATTAGTGAAATTTTATCTGTATGCGTCACACCGACGATGTTTGAAGCAAAATCTATATTCTTCTGATTTTCGCACATGCATGTATGCAATACAAACATAAAAAGATAAGCTACTCTAAGCTAATCGACTTGTAAAATTCTAAACGCAAAAAGTTTTTGTATGTAGCTTGATGATATTAATTTATTATGCAATGCATGCATGTGTATTTCGAAACCTTCATGCAAACGTACACGATGCTTGTGTCATGCATTTTGACCGTGACAAGTGGCACTTTAGAACCCTTGCGGCAGTTCTAGTATGCCAACTCCATTTCCGTCTTTTTATCTCAATTAATAGGGTTTGTTGGCCTATTCTTAGCCAACGCGTATAATTAGATATAGTTCTCGGCCAGAATACACGTAGGATCTTACGAAGACAGCGGTTCACGAATACTTGCATTTTTTGCCAGGTTCCGAGTGGCCGCATTCCATGTTTCATAACCTCCGCTATATGATGCCTCCGGTATAACTACCGTTAATGCGAAATCTTGAATCATTAACGGTAGCTATGCTATGGAATCAAAAATATTCAAAATGTTACTTTTGTTACTTAGTTATATATATATATATATATAAATATATATATATATATATATATATATGCTTTTACCCAACGAAAAGCTTGAATTTTGATGCCTTTCGGCGGGAGCTAAGTTTTGATTTAAGACCCCTAGTTTCTTAAGGTAATTTTTTATTTAAAGAGAAATGATACTAAGGCAATGAATGCCTATTACTATTACTAAGTGTTACCTTCTTTATTCTATCCTTCTTCTATCCCTTTATAGTGAAAGAGAAGACAGGCGGCGAAGGAAAAGACAGAGAAAAGCTTCATTCTCCTACAACTCTGGTTTTTTTGCACATTTCTTTAACTAATGCAGTGTTGCTGCGCCTCTGGTGTTAAATAAGGCGCATTAAATTTTTTTTTTTGAAGCTGTAGTTAGTAGCCATTTTATCGGTTATTTTGCTTCGATAATGATTCTGCTACACAACGAAGGAGGGAGCGCTGATGTTGCATTAGGCTTAGTATCTGCTGAAGTCGGTAAAGTTCAGTGTCCAGTGACTATACCTTCATCACTTGAGCTTTCCTACAACAACTGACACAAAGGGGCACTAATGCACATCAGAAAAATGCATGACCATTGCGTACAGGGATTGAACCCAGTACCTTCAGTTATGTAGTCAACGTGGTAACTTCTTCATTTAAACCAAATAAAAATTTACTAAATATAAATTTACTAAATTTAAGTACAAATTATGCAATTTAACTAACTTTAGTTAATTGAAATAAAATTTCTTGATTGCTTTAGAACATTGATAAAGAAGTTGTTTATTTTTTTCTTTCCATTTTTATGTTATCCAAATACATATGTAGTTCACATCAACCGTAAAAGTCGGCAGCAGTTGAAATATCTGCAATGAAATAGTTAGCTGGCACATAAGCGTATGCCTTGGATAGACGATCTTTTAATAACGTTTCGATAGTCTGTATAATAGCCGGATGCAAAACTGCATAAAAGTCCTGCCAGTTTTCATTGAATACAGCGTTAGTACTCTCTTCCAAGTCCTTCTGGCCATCGTAGAGATTATAGAAGTGTGTACGGAAACCACCAATATCTCGAATCTCCAACTTAACTTTGTCGATATCAGTAAAAGTGTAACCACTTTCGTCACGCAGACTCAGCTTTAAATGCAGAGTTGTCTGAAAATTTTCTGTGGGAAAGATTACAATAATTAATTATGGGTGAGACATTTTTAGATTTAATTAAATTGTAGTGAATTATAATCAGAAACAATTTCTTTCTTAGTCGGGCTTAAGAAATAAAAGAAGAAATAATTATTGAATTTTTTTTTAATAATAGTAATTTTTGAAAACACTAGAGTATCGTTATTTACCAGCAGTAAAGGACTAGAAGTCGATCATGAGAAAACCCAGCTATTCCTCTTTACCGGGAGACACAAAGTAGAAAGCTTTGTACTGCCCAGGATGGGAGGGGTGGAGCTGAGATTAGCAGAGGGAGCTACATACCTGGGTGTTTACCTAGGAACAAGCAAAAAAGGCTACAGAAAGGGTTCAATCACTACTACGCATGCAGGAACTCCATAGGAAGGAACTGGGGTCTGCAATCGAAGGTAGTAAACTGGATTTACACATCGGTCATCAGGCCGGTTATTTCTTATTGTTGTGTGGTATGGTGAGAGGCATTGAGGAAGGAAAGTCAAAGGAGATTACTAGCTAAGGTTCAGAGATGTGCCTCGATGGGCATCACAGGTGCTCAAAGGAGCACACCTCAGGCTGCTTTGGACGTCATTCTTCATCTAGTTCCTATAGAAGACTTTGTGGGGGGAACGGCGACTAGAAATCTTCTTAGACTTGAAGAAACAGGTTTGTTGAGGACATGAATAACAGGTCACACAAAAATTTTAAATGAGATTAGTTGTGGTGATCAGAGATCCAAAACCCCTGGGTATACTGATTATAAGGTCACTGAAATCTATTTTAGTATTCCAGATAGGGACTAGTAGGTGAAATCCGGTAGGCTATATGAGGGTAGTGCCTTTAGTGCCTTTACAGACAGATCAAAAATAGAAGAAGGCATAGGGGCTGGTGTCTTTATATTGAGAACGAATATTCCTAGTTCTTTCAGACTGCCGAATGAATGCAGCATTTTGCAAGCTCGTACTGGATTCTGTAACTTTTTGCGAACCGAAAATCGTAATATTTATCGACATATTTATTCGCTTCCGATAACGATAATGTGATTCTGTAATTTCATTTCTACAATAGTTACCCTCTTTATCTTATTCACCATTTAATTCAATATTATGTGGTAGCTCTGTACAGACAATGTGAAAATAAGCGAAAAGCACAAAGAATAATAAAAAAAACTCAACAAATTTGATGTTGTGACTTAATTTTTTTTTCTCCAACCGACAGCGAATATCGTTCAAATATGTAACTGAATAGCAAAGTCGATAAATTTTCGTTATATTTATTATAACGATACGATTATCGTAATAAAAGTTACTGAATCCAGGTACTGAGATCTTGGCAAACCTAAGGGCCACGGAACTTGTGACCAGGAATATATCTGAAGGTAAAAAGGTAACCATCAACGTTGACAGCGAGACAACGCTGGAGGGACACAATGTCCCTCCAAGGCTCAACTTGCCTATGAAGTGGCGAGAATATGGTCGGCGTTAGATAAGAAATGTGTGAAATGTTGGTAAAATTACCGATAGGTCACTATTCAGGCAACTCAGCAATTGGATGGAGAGCAGGACCAACCGTTTATGGTGCAAGGAGGATTGTGGAGCGTTGAGGGATATGTGGCTAAAACTGGATATAGAAAAATCCAAACTTCTACTGGATGTGAATCGGAAGGCGATGCGACTAGTGACAGCTACGTAAACTGGTCACTGCTCAGTCAGAGTAAGGACTAGTATTTGGAAAACTGGCACTCCAGATTTCTGTCAAATGTGCAGGGAGGAAGAGGAATCAGAAACCATTGAACATATCGAGCCTTATTTTCGATTTTATCGTAAGCGACATGTTATCGAAAATTTACTTTTTTATTGAAATTAAAATCTTACCTACCTAGAATTAAGAATTATCAAAATGATAAAATTTTTGATAAGTTTTAAGATACAGGCTATAAAATTTTATCGTAAGCGACATTTTACGTACAAAAAAATATTTGAATATTTTAAAAAATCCTTCTCCTGAAAAATTTAATTTTGGTCGCTTACGATAAAATCGAAAATAACGCTCGATATTATCTGTCATTGAAGAAGCTTCAATGCCATGGACTGAGATAGCTGAGCAGACGTTTCCATAAAAGCATAAGTGATATCGGTAAGTATAAAGTATGTAAAGTTCTGATTCCATCTAGGCGGGAGTGGAAGGGAGGCACAATAGTAACAGAATACGACGTCAGGGCATACACTGATGGATCAAGAATGCCATGCGGTGTCGACTCTGGGGTCTTTTCAGACAATTTTGGTATAGAATGCCCCTTTCGTCTCCCAAACGAAACCACAGTATTCCAGGCTGAAATTTTACAGGTAAAGCAAGCGGCTAGAGTGCTGATTGATAGGAAGATAGGAGGAGCTGGCTCTGTTATGAATGCCTCCAATGCCGAATCGCTAGCTATGCGTTTATGCTATTAGAAGCGGTATATTCAATCACTATCTCTATAAGGCTGAATGTATATGGCGCAAGGTTGCTAAGAAGATGTGGCCTTGCTACAATGATAGGCGCTTAATATATTTAAAAAATAGGAAACGTAGGGACATCTCGAAGCTCATTGTAGTCATGATGGGGCATTGGACGCTTGGCAGACATGCTAGTAGAATTGGTTTGTCCTACAATGAGTTTTGCCGAAGTAGTTGAGAATAAAGCAAGGAAGAAACAATCTTCTACTTTCTTTGCGAATGTCCAGCTTTGCATCTCTGAAGACATAAATTGTAGGAAGTCATGTACTAGGCGATCTTTCAGATTTATCTGAGATTGGATTGAGTGACGTTATCAGATATCTAAATACGACGGGTTGGATCTGGTAACAATCACCGTATCATAATACTTATATACGGTTGTACATAGGTTGACTCCGGTAAGTTTAGTAGTCCTTTAAAAAACGAATCATTTAGATTCTACTTGAATGCCTGCGTATAGTAGGCAGTTACGTAAACCAACCAACCAACTGATATCGGTAAGTATAAACTGAAGGATATCAGTTTAATTCAGTGCTTTAAAGAGACATACTAGGAGTAGTTCTCGATAAAAATGAGGGTTAAATTTTATTATTAACATGTGTCAATAGAAGGGAATCACAATGGAACCAACTGGGTCTCCGAGTGGAGACCAGCACCATTCTTCCTGACCTAACCTAGTATATATATGAATGCACGTATGGAAATATATAGAACTAAAAATGGAAATTGAATTGATATGTGAACTAATATATAAAATGTATTATAATATATGTTTGAGCTTATATATTGACCCCCATATTCATAAAAAAATAAAATCAATTTGAAATTCATATTAGGAAAATTTTGTATGGAAAATTTTAAATAAAATGCATTTCAAATTCATTTTAAATTTTATAAATATGGGGGTGAAAATTTAATTGTTCTTTTTTTTGCTCTTTATATCATCGCTGTTTCGACTAACTGACCTAACTAACATTAAAAAAAAAAAAAAAAAAAAAAATAAAGCAGGACAGCTTTTATGATTATTTTATACATCCATTCTCATGGGTAGAGCTGTGCCAAATCGTTCATTCAAGTGACCGCTCATTTTCGTTCATTTTCTAAAAAAGAACGAGTTCGTTCATTTCGTTCATCTGCTCTCTTCAATAAATAGAACGAAATAAATACAAGCAAACAGTTGATTCGTCAAATAAAAAGGGACTATGCAGTGAGTTTTTTATAATTTTTTTTAGCAATATTAGCAAAACAAACAATAGAATATATAAGAAACAAAAAATCAGCAATTAAAAACTTTTAAAAACTTGAAGTATTTTATATTCTTAGGAATAAGAAATCAAAAGATTCATATTGCCAAAAGAGCCACATATAAAGAATAAAAATTAACTGTTTATAATATCTACGTATGTATGTATATCGAATTTGTTAAAAAAACTCTTAATATGTTCTAAAAACTTAAGAAATATTAATGGCAATTTTATTAATTTCATAATGGTCATACTGTTACTTAAAGCAGGCAAAAAGGTAAATAAAAACCAGAATGTGATAAAAAAATTTTGCATGAATAAAAAAAAAAAACAAAACAAACACCCAAGTGCGTTCATTCATTCATTTCGTTTAATTGTACTTTGTATCCGCACTGTTGAGCCAAAACAGCTCATTAAAGTGACCGGCTCACTTCGTTCATTTTACTGATTCATTCAATTGTACTCGTTCGTTCATGAACGACACAGCTCTACTCATGGGTATTCATAAGAATCGATACATTTTAATTTTTCAGGCATAACACTAATGCATATTAGTGTCCTGCACAAGAGTATTTATAAGACTTTTCAAGACATCAGAGATTTTTTCCAATGCTTTACTACAGCGAAATATTCTAAAAGAATCGCTTAACAACACTGTTGGCAAGACAAACCACCGAAAAAAATTACTTGCCAACAGTGTTGCTTAGCGAATCTTTTAGAATATTTCGCTGTAGTAAAGCATTTGAAAAAATCTCTCATGTCTTGAAAGGTCTTATAAATAGTCTTGTGCAGGACACTAATGCATATAATCACAAGGATTGTAGACAAGATGTATTATGACTTATAAAGTGTGGAAGTGGACTTAGCTCATTTCAAAAAGAATTTCAATTGCTTCTTAATTTCACTTAAAATTTGAAGGCAGATAAAAGAAGTGCGTTGTCATCTATAACTTCTTTTTATTTGATTTACATAAATTTGAATGTATAAAATTTCGATATATTTAATTATATAAAAAACTAACTTACCGATTTCCAAATGACATTTTCCATTGCCAAACAGAGCCAAATTTAAAATGCGTCCCTTTAATTTGTAATTACTATCAATAAAAAACTTTGGCATTAAAAGCTGAAATTCAGAGGTTAAGGTTTTGGCATTGAATCTGAAATGGATACAATAATCAGGAAAATATGTTTCTCATCACTTCGATATGTTAAAGTATTTAGAGCAAACCTGGCATTCTTCACAATAATATTACTGGCACCTGTTAAGGTCACATTAGATAATTCAGCATCAAAATCGACAGCACTTTTGGAGTTTTCAGAAATAAGAACTCGTTTCACAAATAAGGGATCAAAAGAGCCAGGTGCTTTATAGCCAGGAATGCCTTTAAATTAATATGGAATTGGAAGAATTATACTTTTTTTTTGTATTTAATAAAATTTTGAGTCTTAAGAACTATCTAAATATCTAATGAGTTTTCCATTCAACAAAACACAAAAGAAGCAGGATTTAGAAACTAATTTATATATCATATTTTTTTTTTAATAACTCATATAAAAAATAAATAAAAGATTCTTTGTGTTTTTTTATTTAAACTCACCATCTTTCCACTTATGAAAAATTACTTCAAAGTTTTTGATAAGACATTGATTGAAATTGGCATCATCCAAATGACAAGGTGTTATAAAATCGGCTAGAAGTTAGGTTAGATTTAACTTTCTATTAATTTTCTTATTTAATAATTTTCACTTACGTTTCTTTTGTAGAAACTCTACAGCCTTGACAATATTAACTGCAACAGCTGCTGTTATGGCCAGAATAATAAAAAGTTTCACTTCAACTTTCATTATGAAAATATTTTATTATTTTTGCTATTTTTTTTTTTTAGCTGTTAAAAATATCCTTGCTGTGTTTAATTTAAATCAAATCTTACGCACTGACACAATCTTTTCTTGTTTGCTAGAATTTAAATAATGAAATGAGTTTAATGTTTTCAATTCTTTTTTAAACAAAAAATAAAAAAAACATGCCTTGAATTTCGCTATTCTATTTTTATGTAATTAAAATTTGTGTGTTATAAATATTTGTGAGTGAAGTAGTTAAAGGAACCTGTAATCTTTATTTATATTTTTTGTAAATTTAGTTAATTTAATTTTTAATTTCTATATTTCGCAGTAGACAGCAGACAATTAATTATCCGTTTGAATTTTACAACATACACAGAAAAAAATGATTTTGATATTTGATTACGGAAATAACCGATTCATTAAAAAAATTGTAGAGTTTTCTGCGATGTCGATTTTTGAATATTTGATAAGCAAGTTTGTATGCACGCTTATTGAAAATATACAGGGTGGCGCAGAATGAGCTACATATATGGTTTGAATTCTTTATAATTTTTATACACTTTACCAAAAAATAGTAAAAGGGTATATATAGGTTTGTCATTCCGTTTGTAATTTCCAGAATATTAATAAGCGAGCCATAAAGTATATATATTCTGGATCCTTATGCATAGGGAAGAAGAATAAGCGATGTCCACCTGTCCGTCTGTCTGTACGTGAAATCGGTTTTCCGAAGCTCCCAGAAAAGATAGAGACTTCGTTTTTGGACTGGTGTGTCAGAAATGGTCCGAAAAAGATTGGTATTGAAAATCAGCAAAATCGAGCAGACGGTTTCAGAGCTTGGAAACTTAAACTTCAATTTGCCATACAAAATAACTACCGAAAAGTAGTTATTATTATTTTTTTACTAAATAAACTTATTTTATACTTCAGTATGAATAAAATTAGTATTTCTAATTCAAAATAAATTAAAATAACAAAAATTAAAAATTTTAAAAACTCCCGACTTTTTTCAGAAAAGATGTTATATCTTCTAAACGGCTGGACCGATTTTCTTCAAAACATAGCTAAGAACCCTCTCGATCAGAAAAATCAAATGAAAATCGGTCCAGCCGTTTGGCCTGTACGTGGACACAGACAGACACACAGATACACAGACACACAGACACACAGACACACACTACAAACTTATAACACCCCTTTTTTAGTCGGGGGTTAAAAAAATTAAAAAGACGCTTCCAGGGTTTTTTCTTATGCAAAAGTAACTTACTAAAACAAATTTTTCCTTTTTTTTTATAAATTAAGCATATGTTATGTTCTTAAAAGAAAGCGATTGATGTTAGAAATCAGAAAAACAGAAGGTATGATTCCAGGTTTGGAAAGCCTACAATTGTTGTGAAGTATAAAATTAACTACCGTAAACTAATTTTTTATTTATTTTTATTAAATAAACTTATTTAATAAAAATAAAATTGGTATTTCAAATAAAAAAAATTTAATAATTAAAAAGACGTCTCCAGGGTTGGAAAACTTTAACTTTTTTCTCACACAAAACTAACTTACTAGAATAAATTTTTCCTTTTTTACTATAAATTAAACACATCTTACATTCTGCAAAAAAAAAGATTGGTATAAGAATTCAGAAAAATCAAAAAGGAGGATTCCAGGGTTGGGAAACTAACACTCTTTGTGATATAAAAAATTAACTACCGAAAACTATTTAATTTTTTTTTTATTAAATAAACTTATTTTATGCTTGATTACGAATAAAATTGGTATTTCAAAGAAAAAAAAAATAAAAAGACGATTCCAGGGTTGGAACACTTACACTTTTTGTGATATATAAAAGTAACTAAGTCTAATCAGTTTTTATCTTTCCCTTTATAAATTATATAAGTATATTTTACGTTTTGGAAAGAACAGTTTTGTGTAGAAAATTATAAAAATAAAAACCACAGCTCCAGCGCTGGAAACTTTGAACTTTTTTTCTGGATATTAAAGTAAATAAATTAAACGCTTTTTTGAATCAGAAAATTCTAAAATGATTTTTTTAGGGTTTGAAACTTAACTTTTTTTTTTCATAAAAGTAACTAGGTCAAATATTTTTTTTATTTTTGTTTATACTTTATGTATGTGCTTATGTATGTATCTCTTTACTACATAAAAGCACTTTGGTAAAGGGTATATAAAATTCGGCACAGCCGAATATAGCACTCTTACTTGTTTATATTGTACGATTGAGTGTGTGTATAATATGTAGATGCTAAACTATTATGTGTTTAAGGGTGGTTGTTTAAAGCCAGCGCACACAACTAAAGTCAATGCAAGTGTGGGATTGCGTGTATGCAGATAAAAAGATTGATACACATAACGTGTGTGCGTATGTATACGCAGGAAGTTTGTATACGCGCCCATGCGTGTGAAGAAGCAAGCATCACAAATTCTTATTTTCTTCTATACCTACAATACTGAAAAAAATGTTTTGCCAACAGTCTTGTTTAGCCTTTGTTTTAGAAGATTTCGCTGTATTAAAGCATTTGAAAAATACCTCGTCTTAAAAGTTACTGTAAGTGGTCTTGTGCGGGACTTTAGTGTGTATGAATGCCGCGTTTTATAAAAACTTCTTATCTTGGCGCACGGCAGTGCGCCAGACCAAGTTCCGGCCAATGCACGTAGTGTGTATATTTACAGGAAGCCATTCGAGCTGTTTTTACCCCCCTCATAACTTTGTTCCCCGCAATCGTAAAATTAATATGAAATTTAGATCGTAATTCATGTAACCTCACATGCAAGGTTTGAAAGTTTTACAATAAAAGATTCCGGAGATATGAAGGTGCAAAAAGTGCATATTTTAAGACATACTCACTGACTCACTGACTCACTGATCACTCATCAAATTGATGAAGCACTTCCGCTATAGCTAGAGAGCTAAGATTTGGTACACGTGTAGATCTGAGTGAGCAAAGAACTACAAAAATCTGAAAACCCGAAAATTTTAACCAAGGGGCGGGGTTACGCCCATAAAAATTTAAATTTGCGCTAGTGAGCTGAAATTTAGTACAGAGCTAAGTCTAGGTGGACAATAAACAAAAAAAAATTTAAAATCCAAAAATTTTGGCCGGGAGGGCGGGGCTACGCCCATAAAGGCTAGAATTAAAAAAGCAAATCTAAGGCGCTTAATGGAAGCTATTTTATTAAAATTCGGCATACATATTGCGATAGGGCAAGCCTAAAAATTTTCCATTAAAAAAGTGGGCGTTGACACGCCCATAGAATTTCAACCTCATTTTCGTGTTCTACGGCTCAGCATATTTAGATATACTACTTCTGTATGTATTATTATTCGTTTGCAACGAAACTTGACACAAGTAATAAACACTGGCCGAGAAAAATCTTAGGTTTGGAAAAGTGGGCATGGTTACGCACATAAATATTAAAAATTAAAAGTTGCGCTAAGGAGCTGAAATTTGATAAACGAGTAGGTATAGGTGAGAAAACAACAAGAAAAACCTGAAAACCCAGAAATTTTAGTCAGAGGGGCGGGGCTGCGCCCATAAAAATGTAAAATTAAAAGTTGCCCTTATGAGCTGAAATTTAATACACAAGTAGGTCTAGGTGAGAAACCAACTAGAAAAATCTGAAAAACCAAAAATAATCTCAGAATGGGCGGGGCCACGCTACTATTGTTTGGACCTGAAAACTTACAGCCATATTAATAAAACTTATTAAAGCTTTCTAAGAAAAATTTCTTATGAAAATTTGTGCCTTTTATAAAGCCTTAAAAACTTATATTAATAAGGCTGTTAATATACAGCTTTTGACTTAAGCCATTTTAATGAAACTTTGCATATACGTTGCACGTATACAATACTTTCAACTATCAACTAAAAAAGTGGGCGTGATCACTCCCATAAAGTTTTAGCCTTGTGCTTAATCTACTTCGGTCTAGCATATTTTAGAAGAAAATGATCATGAATTGTAAGCGCTGCTCACAACAACATTGTGAGTTTAAAATAGTAGGAGGGGTAATGCTCATAAAATTATAAGGTTTGTTCACGCTAAAGAGCTGAAATTTTATATACAAGCAATTGTAGATGAGTAAGCCAGTGGGAAAATCTTAAAACCAAGAAGTTTTATCCGCTAAAACTCTAATTTGCGCTAGAGAGCTGTAATTTGGTACACAAATTAATCTAGATTAGAGATCACTAAAAAATTTAAGAAACTAGAAGTTTCAATCAGGGGTTGGGAACAAGCTCTGTAAACACAAAATTAAGTTAATAATTAATAATTAATAATTGCACTTGTCCAAAGTAAAAATTTCGTTTTGAAATTGGCCTTGACTACTTCCATAAATCTTAGCTTTTTCTTTCATGTACTTCGGGTTAGCAGTTTTTAGTCCCATACTAATGTATTTCTCAATAGCTTTTTCCTACAAAACTTTACATGAATCATAAGCACTAACAGATATAAATGTCGGTGGGGCCAGGCCCATAAAAATTTTACATAACATTATACTGTAGAAAGCTGAAATTTTGTAAACAAATAGTCCTAATTGATTTACTAAATCGGAAAATCCAAAAATTAAAGCACCACCTACTCTATTGAAACTTTGCATGCAAATTGGGAATATCCTTTTGATTTATGTACTTCGGCTAAGCAGACTTTAATATGTAAATATATTGAGAAAATAGGCGGGATCACTCCCACTAAAATTGACGCTGTATTTTACATGTTTCTTTCCAGACGACTCTTAACAAATTACGTACACAATGGCGACCCGTTGTAACAACACAATAATTCATTTTTAAGGTGTACAATCCAAAACTCATAACGCTCTAACCCATTATTTTATGCAACTATAAAATTTTTAACTGGCACAGTGATCATAAATAGAAATAAAACTCCCTAGAAATTTAAAGTTTAAAAAATGTTATCATAGAAAATTTTTCAAAAAGTAGTCAGATCCTCACAAAAACATAAAAGTGAAAAAAGGCCAAGTTCCTATCAAAAATTTCGGCCATCAAAAGCAGTGAGATATAAATTTTGACCAAGTTCTTGTTTGGCACAAAACCTTTCACTAACATATCCCCAGTAAAAAAAAATGGAAGTCGTTCTGAAGGAACCACATTTTCATTGCTTCCAAAAAATCGATATTTTTAATTTGCCGATAGTTAGCAGAAAACCAAGTAAAAGTTTATTTTAATCACACAAAACCTTGTAGTTTTTCCATAGTTTTAGTAAATACTCACTAAAATGTTCAAAAAATCGATTTTTTGAAAGAAATTTATGAACTAATTTTGGCCTAAAATTTAGAAGTTATTTGCTTAAATTTACATGAAAACACCGTTTCGCGTTTAAATTCGTATAAAAAGAAACGAATTGTTAAAATATGTAACTTTTTAAAATTTTTCCTAGATGAAAATATTACCATAGAACACAAAAAAGGAAATTTTTATTAAAATCGCTTCTAATTCGGTGACTAGGCATCGAAAAAGAGAACTTCCTGCAATGACAACCCTATGTAAAAATCATTAGATCGGATCGAAATTTGAACTACTTCCAGACTGCAAACTCTACATTTTCATGACTTCTTTCGAGTGTCTTTTTTTACTGGGATGCTATGAATTATATAAATTTGTAATCGTAAGTGTGTCATATAATTTTTAGATAATCTGCTAACTTGGCAATATTTTTACCTTTCTAAAAGGGAGAGAATAATGTATATTTGTTGATTTCTTTATATCGGTAAAAATGTTGTCAAGTTAGCAGATTATCTAAAAATTATATGACACACTTACGATTACAAATGTATATAATGCATAGCATATATTAGTGAAAGGTTTTGTGTCAAACAAGAAGTTGGTCAAAAATTTATATCTCACTGCTTTTGATGGCCGAAATTTTTGATAGGAACTTGGCCTTTTTTCACATTTATTTTTTTGTGAGGATTTGTATATTACAGTTAACGATTGCTTGCAATTTTGATAAGCAATGTGTTTTAATCAAATATAGAATTTTGTTGACTTCTTTTTCCATATTGAACAATACAGGTA
This sequence comes from Tachina grossa, assembly GCA_949987645.1. NCBI lineage: Eukaryota > Metazoa > Arthropoda > Insecta > Diptera > Tachinidae > Tachina > Tachina grossa. The sequence continues at coordinate 133,832,825 of OX465274.1, read as the reverse complement.
TTTTAATTTTTGATGTGTAAACATCTATACGCTAGGGGGTAAAAATCTTTTTCACAATACAATCACAAATTTTGACTGAGATTTCTTTGCTGAGATGCCCACAGCGTTGTCAAATCGGTGTGAGCTATGTATGAGTGTATTAGTGTTTGAAAGAAGCAATACAAAGTTATTTTAAATATTGTAAATATATGGGAATTTGCTGGTTTTTATATGTTAGGGTCGTTAGGTTTTTTGCTTTATTAGGGTTCCGTACACCAAAGGTGAAAATGAACCCTATTGTTTTCGCTACACTGTCCGTTCCTCTGTTACAGGGTATTTCCTCCCGTAAGAGCTACGGACCTGAAATTCGGACACAGTGTGAAAACATTTGGCCGCTACAACAGCAAATATATGAGAGTTAAAAATTAAAGGGTGTTCCAAAACCAGCAACGAAAACTGTTAAAATCCCATGTAATACATACACTTGAATTTTGTAAAGTTAGTGTATTTTTATACAGACTACAACAATTAACAGTAAATTTAAAAAATTTAAATTAAAGGGTGTTCCATCAGTTAATGCAATTTTGACTTTGTAACTTTGACAACTTGCTGTATCTTGGAAACCGTAAGAGCAAAACTCTTAAAATTTTCAAACACGGTAAAACTAAAAAATCAAAAAATTATAAAATCGCCAAATCTAAAAAAAGTCGCCAACAAAAATCGCCAAAACCGAAAAAGGCACCAAATTAAAAAAATTCTAGGACTAAAATAAATCGCGAAAAACCGGAAAAATAGTCAAACTTAATAAAATCGCCAAAGTGAAAAAAAATCCAAAAACAGAAAAATAATCGTCAAAATAAAAAAAAATCCCCAAAATAAAAAAATTAAAAAAAAACCTTAAAAAAATCGCCAAAATGAAAAAATCGCCTAAATAAAAAAACCCCAAAAGCAAAAAGAAAAAAGAACGCCAAAATGAAAAAACCCCAAAATCATAAAAAAGTCGCCAAAATGGAAAAAATCGCCAAAATGAAAAAAATTTCGAAAATTAAAAAAACCCGAAAAGAAAAAAAAAACCGCCAAAAAGAGAAAAAAGCGACAAAGCTGAAAAAAACCGAATGTACGGAACCCTTCGTGCGCGAGTCAAAGTCGCACTTTACTGAATTTATTTTAATTGCAATGCGTACACAACAACAAGAAAAGCAACAACTAATCGATGAACAACAGGAATTAAAAAGTAAAAAGTAAAAGCAAAGGCATTTACCATAGATGAGCACTGTAGTACCACTAAAATTTCAGTAAAAATAATAAAAAAATTTTAACCAGTAAATTTTTACTGAATAGTAAAATTTTTTTCTACAGTTTCCATAAAGTGCCTAAATGATTTATTATATGATGAGGTGCATTGAATTTTCAGTAATCATTAATGCCCGTATTCATAATGAAATTCTACCAAGTGGCTAAATGTTTGTCATGCAATAGTTTCAAAATTTGAATGAAAAAAACTTTGCCACTTGCTACAATTTTACTATGAATAAGGCCTTACGATTTTACAGGTAATGCAAATTAAATTTCATTAGCAGTAAAAAGTTACTGAATTTTTTCAGTAATCAGTAAATTTACTGCTTACTGCAATTTTGAATGGAGTACATATATACTGCAGAGTGCCCATTTACTAAGCAAATAAGTTTAATAAAACAAACAAAAACCAACAAATTCCTATGTATTTGCAATATTGAAAGTTTTGATACTTTTAATTAATTAATTTAAAAAATATATACTATACTAAAAGCATAAGTACTTCCAACTTAAAAAAAAATTTTCATTACTAGATGTTTACACATCTCCTCTGTGATCGGACTCACATTGCTTTTTTTTTTTTTGAATATTTTTTGCTGTGTAAGTATAACAGCAATTGTCAAGAAGTCTGACTGCTCTGAACAATATGACCTGATCAGGTTGGAAATAATCACTATGAAGCTGTAAGTGAGTGAATACAAACAAAATTAAACTTTGTTTATTTCATTGTATTATTTATTAATTAACTTCACTAGCAATATTGTTTGTACAGTGCGGGACAAATATGTTTAAATGAATTTATAACTAAAGTTTAACATTTTTTAATGCACTAATAATCCCAAAGTATTATTTTACTTTTTCAGCAAAATACATAAAATACCGAAGTATATTTATTTGACATAAAGTCTTTATTTAATTAGAAAATTTTGCTTGTTTTTATGGTTAAGCAGTGTCTATATGCATTACCTTCCCACTTATGGAACTTGTCAATATACTTCAACCCAAAAACTATATAATATTGGGACGTCTTATGCCCGAATGGGTGTTAAAGGAATTTATATATAACTAGATAACCCAGCAAACGTTGTTTGCCACATAAACTGTTATAACTAACTTTACAATAAGTGTGTGAGGATGTGGAATATGAATGATAGAGGAAGAGAGTGAGTGGGTTAAAAAAGGTTTACAAAATTAATTTAGTGTGGAAATTTATTTAATTAAACATTTTATAAACCTCAATTAAGTTTTTCTGAATAAAGTCTTTATTGTTTTAAATTTATTATAATTTATACTTATATTATTTGTTTTCAAACTAACTCATACCAAATTTAAAGACTGTTGCTATTATATCTTTTTAGATATAAGATTATTATTAATTACTTTGTATGCGGTGTGCCCCTTCCCCGGATCCTATTCTGTCAATATTGTGAACTATTTCACACCTTGCTCTCAAAAGGGTCCATAGCAAATTTGAAGACTCTGGCTTTTAAGATATGAGGTTATTATTAATTACTTTGTATGGGTTGTGTCCTTTCCCCGGCTCTCAAAAGAGTACGTACAAAATTTTAATACTCTAAATCATATAGCTTTCAGGATATAAGATATTTCATTCGTAAGGGCATGGCACAACCCATCTAGGGGTATAAAAAAATTAACAAACTACTCCATTTTTAGTTAATTGGTAGAAAAGTATAAAAAATAAAGATAAGGAATTTTCGATACAATAGTACTAAAAAAAGTAAAACTTTTCCTGAAAAATAGTACAATCTTTCAATCTGATTTCTTATCACTGTTGTAAAAGGTGGTGGAAAATAAAAAGATGCAAAATCGAATAAAGACGCTTCCAAGCAAAAAAGTTTATGTACTTTCCAGTCGTAGGTGCTTACAATTCGACTTAATAACCCATTATTTTTGTTTGAGAAGTTCAAAAACTATGCGTTGCCATAAACTTTTTGCCTACAAACATCCAAAATTTAATAAATTAATGTTTCCCTAAAACTATCCAAAACTTAATTTGCAATTTTTCCAATAAAAATAAATATAATTTTTTAACATAATTATAAAACTTGTACCTTTTTTTAGGATTGTTAGTGATGTGCTTATGTGTATTGAAGAATAGGCGAAAATTATAAAATTTTGCAATAAAAACTATAATAAACCGTAGATGTTAAGTAATGATTAGTAATCGTACTGATTACTAATTTGATTACTTTTTTTTTTTGAAAGGTGAAGTAATGATTAAATTGCGATTATATTCAGTTTCGCACGATTACTAATTCATTACGATTACTAATAATGGAAAAGTAATCTGAATTACTTGAAATTTCAAAAAAGAATCAAAAGTAATTAAAAAATAATCCGATTACTTTTAAAGATTACTGTTAATTATTTTTTATTATTTACTAATAATCAAAAGTAATCTTTGAAAGTAGTCGGATTATGTTTTGATTACATTTGATTCTTGTTGATTATTTGTTGTAATTTATAGTAATTCAGATTACTTTTCAATTATTAGCAATCGTAATCAATTAATTATCAGAAATTCTTTTAAAGGGAATTAAATAATCAGTACAATTCTTTTTGAAATGTAATCTAATTGATTCCTAATCGAAATTGAAATTTAACAGCTCTGTAATAAATCAAAGTTATTTTATTGCTTTCAAAGCTCATTTTCACGTTCAATAAATTGTTCTTTAGATATATTTCATTATTAACTTTTTTTAAAATCATAACAAACACAAACACAACCCGCAAGGCGATTAGCTTGTCTGCGGTGGGAATCGAACCCACGACCTTTGGACTAAGATGCTAGCGTCGCTGCCTCTCAGCCACAGGGGCCCCTTTGAGGGACGAACGCACCCCCTAAAACGCAACTTATCGGTATGAAATTTTTTGTATTTTTTTTTTACATAAAACTGAACCGATTTGGGGATGAGAGTAAAAGAAATCAAAAAAGTCTCCATGCAATGTACATATATATATATATATATATATATATATAATGTACATATATAAGTAAACGTTAATTCAATTTTATCACAAGATTAATTATCCTATCAGTTTTTAAAAATAATGCAGAAGAGTGTTATAACGATATTCACCATACGCCATGCTTGACTTAATGGGCCCAACTATGAGTGTCGTATTTCGACTTCGACTACGACGATTTCATAGTACACTAAGGAACATTAAAAAATTTTGTCTTTAATATAGTACAAAATTGTCGCAGTAGCAGTCGAAATACGACACTCGTAATTAGGCCCAATAAATTATTAAATTAAAAGCTGCGCTTAATTGGAAATCATTTTTTTTTTCATCGCATTTTCGTTGGCCCTCTACGGGTATGAAAAGATAATAATGCGAACGAAACAGCTTTTATTAATAATTGTTATTTATAGAACTATCATCATATTCACACACCATCATATTCACCACATTATTATATTCACATATTTGCCCCGCACTGTATAATAAATGCCTACTTTTGACAATTAAAGTTCTACAAAATTTATGTTAATTGCTTTAAATGATACCGTTAAAATAAATACATTTTTATAACGGATAATGCTGGTTTTAAACAAAATGTTTCTTATACTTGACTAGTAAGACCAGCATAAACGAGATAAACATTACACTGTGTGACAAAATTTCAATGAAATCGAAATACCTGGGACGTGTTACTATTTTTCTTGTAGTTATTGTCGAGCACAGCAATAATCTGCATTTGAAATTTTCCAAACACCCCAAAATTTTCGAGTTACTGGTAACAAACCGGGGTTTCGTATCCGTATGCATTTATCAGCTAACTTAAATATTAACCGATTTTAAATTTATAAATGGATTTAGAAAGAAGAGACACGTTCTATTCATGCGCTTTCCGCTTCCAGGATGGCGAAAGTACAATTTAATAGGCGTATATCAACACTAACAGCCTGGCACATGATGTCGACAAGAAAATTTCAATCGACAAGTTGTATTGAAAACAACAATAAAATAAGAAAATTTGTTTTTGTATCCAATGTAAGTAAGCGACAGAAAGTTTTTTGTCGACATCGTGGGCCAGGCCGTAAGTATAAAATTGGTAAAACAGTGGTCGCCAAACTTTTTTTCTTGAGAGCCGCATTCTTCATATGCACTAACCTTAGAACGTGCCGGTAGTTTTTTTTTAACAAAAAGTCTTCTAATAAAATATTTAATAACTAATTAATTAATTTTAGAGGAATTTTTTAACCCCAACCTGGGAATTACTCTTAATTAATCATGTTTTATAAATAAAGTCACAAACACTATGGTTCTAACACTACCTAAGAACGAATCCAAGGTAGAAAAGTGACGAAAAATCCCGAACGAATTATATTTGGTAAAAAATACACACATACATCCGAAATTTATGGAAACAAAATATATATGGTTTCAAAGGCTTTAGTGTCTTCTTTCTAAATCCATTTATAAATTTAAAATATTCAAGTTAGCTGATAAGTACATACGGATACGAAAAACCGGGTTTTTGCACGTAACTCAATATTTTTGGGGTTTTTGGAAATTTTCAAATACATATTGCTCATACAGGTTCATATTCAAGTTAGTTAGATATTGATAAGTGCGTAAGGGTACGAAAACCGGGGTTTTTTTTAAACCAGAAACTCAGGATTTTGGGGCTGTTTGGAAAATTTCAAAAACAAATTGATATTATCAGCAAACTAGTAACACCCCTGCAGAAAATTTGGTGACAATTGATCCAAACGTACTCGTCCTATGACTTGAGAAAATGCGAGTGTTATCAAAAGTATGGAGAAGTGTATGATGAAAAAAATACATATCATGTAAATGGTTACATATTCACCATTTTCGTGATGTATCGTCTTGATCTTGAGCCAATTTAATTTGGACTCGGTGCAATATTGTAGTAAACGGCACTAAACATGTTCGATGTGGTTGAATACATGGACCTATCAAATAGTGTTAATATAATGTTAATTTCTCCCTCCAGTGTGACTCTGGAACCAGTCCCATAACTATACTGAGATATTAACCTAAGCTTAACTGGTATTTATACTTTTGAAACATGATTGGCCCTGTGGTTGAGTGTGTTGTGTGCAAGCCTCTCATGCGCGAGGTTGTCGGTTCGAATCACAAAAAATTTTCAGGTTAAAAATAAATTATAATTGCATTTGTAACAATAAAAAAAATGTCGGAATGACATTTATATATAATTTATATTATTCTGCACCGAATACGTCCATATGGGATAGTTCAGTGACAAGTCACAAAGTGCATTAAAAGTTTCAATTAACCCCATCCTAGGCCATTCCCATGTAAAAGTGACTGGTCCGCTTCATAGGAAGTGTAAGAACTCGGACTAGTCCCTATCACTTGGGGACCAGTCACGTTACTAATATTGTGTCAGTTCAATTTCCTGCAGGGACGTCATAGGTATTTTTTTTTTGTCACACCGTGTTATACATTAAGTTTGTAGCTATTTTGCAAAATTTGGAATTCATCAGTAGACACGCCACCAAGTGTTTACATTTGGTCTATGAAGCATATGGTTACAGTTCAAGGTAAATTTTATAATTTTGTTGTTGTTTCCAATATAACTGTGTGACACGTCGAACGTTTCGACATCGTGGTATAGGCCCCCTAATTTCTATTTTTGTTGACGAAAATGACAAATATAGTATTGCCAGTATAGTACAAAATGTTAAAAGAATAATATTTTACACTTATTTCATAATATTTAATAGATAGAATATTCCGAAATTGATGTAACTTGGGGGCCACATGTTCAATTTTTGCCTTTCAATTCCATTCAGTTTGCAATGCAATCATACTTTTTTAAATAGAAAACAAAATTGCTTTCAAATTCATCTATCCATTTATATGGCAATTTAATTTTCAATTTGAACAACTGGTCACAGCACATATTGAGTTGTTTCTTGGTCGGTGGCATTTAATAACTGAAATTGACTATCAATTTGTGTTACAGCTATTAATTTCAAGGAATTTCGGCACACAGTAGGTGTGATGAAATTGAAAGCGATTTATTGAACGTGTGGCTACAGCGTAAAGAAATAAAACTAATCAATAATCAATTTCAATTTATTAAAAAAAAAAATTTTACTGAAAAAGTAAAATAATATTTTTTGATTATTTTTGCGTTAACAAATGTTAAACTTAAATTGTAACAATTCCCAAAAAACCGCCAAAAATATATTTACTAATTTTTATACTTTTACGTGAGAAAAGTACATTTTAAAAGAGTAATTAAATTTGTATATATGCGAAATATTTTAAGGCATCAATACAGAAATATGTGTCTATAATTCATTATAAGATGAAAATGATGCTGCTGCATATCCAAAATAATGAATTAGCTGCCTACGAAGCGAAAAATGCAGCTAGCGGCATTTAAAGCCATGTAGTCGTGTAGCCTGCTGTGGTAGATGTGTTTAATGTATTAAAGTCGATAGCTTGCAGTAGTGAATTTGTTTAATCATTAAAGGCTCAATTAAACGTTCCATAACCACAACCATACAAAATAGCTATTCATTCCAAACTTATGGAGCAACACTGTATTTGACTTGCTATAACGCCATAACCATGGTCAAGCCCATAGAAACCAATTGAATTTTGGTCTCTTGCCGTAACCATAAGCATCTGCACCTGGATTCTGTAACTTTTTGCGAACCGAAAATCGTAATATTTATCGACATATTTATTCGTTTGTGGTAACGATAATGTGATTCCGTAATTTCTTTTTTACGATAGTCTCCAACATTATCTTAATCGTTTGTGGTAACGATAATGTGATTCCGTAATTTCCTTTTTACGATAGTCTCGAACATTATCTTAATCGCCATTTAATTCAATATTATGAGGTATCTCTGTATAGAAAATGTAAAAATAAGCGAAAAGTATAAATAATGATAAAGAAAAACTGAATGAATTTGAGCTTGTGACTTTAGTTTATTTTCCTACAACCGACAGCGAATATCGTTAAAATATTGTTACGTTTTTCTCTCTTTAAAAACGCTTTTTCGTGGACCCGAAGATTTGCAAATGAATACAAGAGCCGAGTGTAATAATTAGGGTTAAGGATAATACAAGTTTTATTTACAAATACACTTAAACTAAATTAATCAAGAGCTTATATAAACTAATACAACTTAAACTACTGAATTACACACAAATATTCACAACTGGTTACCACTACGCCTTCCTCGCTGTAGTTTACGCACGTCTCTTAGCTGGCTGCGAAAGTATTCACGTGACACCTCTTTGTCTGCTACTCGTCACTTACGAGACTCACTCTGCCGTCACTCACAGTTGATACACCAATAAAGACTCACTGGCTTTACTTACACCCTTACACACGTCTATTCGCTGCGCTGTTCCCTTTACTCCAGTCGGCACGATAGACTCTACAATAATCTCAATTCCACGACATAATTTGCTGTCACTATAGACTGTCCTTTAGTTTTTCCTTTACTCCAACTCACGCGCAAAGCACAGACTGTTCTTAACTATCAACTCACCACTGTATCGCAGACTATTATTAATTCACAACTTAATTATCAACTGACTTGTTCACTCGCAACTGACTAACTTGTTCGCAACTGACTTGTTCGCAACTGACTCACAACTGCAACTAACTAACTCATTGGCTGCGTCACCTATTTTTATATTCCACACAAATACCACTAGAAGTTTCAAGCAATGTCTAGACTATCATTATCATCTTATATGCTGTTTACAAAGTGCCTAATTAAGTTCATGTGGTAACTATGTACATACATGTGTATATGCATTCGTGTGTACATCATTAACTAAGCAATACTCGTTGGTTGTTTATCTTTTGCTTTTCGTTTGAATTACCATGTATATATGTGTGTAAATATGTGAATCTTCTTAATAAGCAGACGCTTTTTGTTGTTGCTTTTGCTTGTTTACGTTTAATCAAGCTTGTACATACATATATGCTGCGCATGCTTATTTAGTTGTTTGCTACTATTCTGGATTATTCTTTACATTGACCCTGTTGGAATATTTTCACGTAACACTTACACTAACCCTGTTGGAATATTTTTGTGTAGTGCTGCTTAACCTAGTTGACGGCCATTTTCGTAACAATATGTTACTGAATAGCAAAGTCGATAAATTTTCGTTATATTTATCATAGCGATACAATTATCGTAATAAAAGTTAGTGAATCCAGGTACTAGTTAGACATATTCGTTGTTGCATTTTTGAAATGAAGAAACAAATAAGAGCATAAACAGCCGGTTATGGCATCACAAATAGGTGAAGCAAAAATATTTATGGATATGACAAATGTTATGGTTATGCCAATATGGTATGGAACTTTAAAAGATAAATTCAATTCTTATAATATGTATTTATCCTTTTTTAACAGACTTATATAAAAGGTAAAACTTCATGCCCTAACTGGCATGAAGTGACAAATTGAACATAAACTAAAGAGTATCTCCGTACAATTTTACATTTAAAGTCAAGCTACATAGAATTAATAAAAAATGGGTTTAAGCTACATTATATGCCGATATTTTATGTAAAATTTGTTCAGATCATGTTTGATTTTGCCACTTATGCTAACTGGCAAAAAGTCCTAAGGTTCAATCAGACGTGGCATACCAAAATTCCATAGCAATAACTACAAATATATTTACTTCACGTAGTGCACTATAGTGCTGCCATAACCATACATATGTGTTTATGTTTTCAATTGTTTATTAATTTCCCAAGTGCAACAAGAAATTAGCATAACCAGCAAACAGCTGTTTATGGTTAAGGTGAAAAACCAAAATTCAATTGGTTTTTATGGTTATGGCTATCAAATACAGTGTTGCCCATGAGTTGGGTTCGACCAACTGCTTTGTATTGTTACAGTTATGACACCTTTAACTGAACCTTTATAATTAAGTCTACAAAATTATTTATTGGCTGGCTACAAAGCGACAAATGCAGCTAGAGGCATTTAAAGTCGTGTGTTCGTATAAATAAACTGCTGTAATAAATGCATTTGTTTACAATTGTTTAATTGGGCTACAAAATCAGAATGAAGAACAACCTGCCACTCGCCGTGTTATTTTGATATTACGCAAACAATCGCTCTCATACATATATATATATATATATATATATATATATATATATATATGTATATATTACATATATATACATATATGTACATTAACTGAATGTAGGCTATTCAGAAATTTTCCGTGAAGTTTAAATTTAAGGAAAATTTAGTTATTTTACTAAGCAAACTACAATATAATAATGATTTTCTGTGCAGTCAATATAATCAGTTATTTAGAATTCATGTGTACATATGTATGTATGCATTAATAATAAACTTCAATAATATTTAAAAATAAAATATCAAATAAAGAATCAAAGGGTTGAAAAATTATATGTATTAAAAAATTAAAATTGATTTGCAAATATACTTATAAAACATATGCATAAATGGTTGGTTATTGCCAAATACTACAAAAAATTAAATTGGTATATATGTATGTACATACATATGTACATACATATGTAAATACCCTCTAGTCAGCCTAGAACCATATGTCTCTATGTCAATACTCTTTCTCCAGCGACAATTGCACTAGTTAAAATGTCGACAACTTCCCTTTTATGCGCGAGTAGAGATGCGTTAGAGACAAAAGTTCTAGTGTATTTCTGGTGATATTGTCAATGAACGCGTCAATAGTTTGTTTTTCTTTTTTATTATGCTGTGCAATAATATTAATTACATATATATATATATATATATATATATATATATATATATATATATATATATATATATATATATATATAGGGTGTTTTTTTAAGAGGTATAGAACTTTGAATTGAAAGAAAACACAAAAAATCGTTTTAATGTCCATTAATTTGGCTTTATTGGAAGGATAATTTTATGCCATTAATGTTTAAATATGATTTCGGGCATGTGGCCGCCGCGGCTGGCTCGAATAAAGCCAATTCTACAGGTCCAATTTTTAACCACTTTTTCGAGCATATGGGGCCGTATGTTGGCAATAACGCCACGAATGTTGGCTTCCAAGTCCCCTAACGTTTCTGGTTTGTTGGCGTAGACGAGCGACTTCACATATCCCCAAAGAAAATAATCCAATGGTGTCAAATCACACGATCTTGGTGGCCAATTGACAGGTCCATTCCGCGAAATTATGCGCTCATCGAATGTTTCCTTCAATAAATCGATTGTGACGTGCGCTGTGTGGCATGTAGCGCCATCTTGTTGGAACCACAACTCATCCACATTCATGCCATCCAATTCGGGAACAAAATAGTCGGTTAGTCGGCTCCAATTGCTGTGTACGGTGGCGAATCGATTCATTCGGGTCCTCTTCAACACTTTGCTCTACAGCGGCAATTGTTTCTTCGGTGCGCACTGTTCGACGTCTCTGCGGATGCGTATCATCACATAGAGTAAACGTGGTGCGAAAACGATCCATGGTTAACCGAATTAATTGCTCTGATGGACGATTATGTCGACCATAAAATGGACGGAGCTTGCGGTAAACTTCGCGAACTGAACCATTATTTTCGAAATAAATTTGCACGATTTGCAAGCGTTGTTCTTTTGTCAACCTGTTAACCTGTTCATGATGAAATGGCAAACCAAACTAAATATTAATCACTTGACAGCTGACAAAATGGCCGCCAGTTAAAAAAGTGATGCCAACTTAAAGTTCTATACCTCAATAAAAAACACCCTTTATATATATATATATATGTATATATATATATATATATACATATATATATATATATATATATATATATATATATATATATATATATATATGTATATATATATATATATATATATATATATGTAGACGAGTGTCACTAAAATCTACTAGTGAATCTTTGGTTCAAATATCTCCATATGGCCGTAAAAGAACTACCTTCTCAATAGTGCTAAAGTCTACTGGTAGATTTTCAATGACAACCCTATGTTATGTGTCAATAGGCGATTACATTGGCTTGGGTACACCTAGTCAGATGTGCGATAGCTTTCCGTGAGCACCTGCCATTACGGCCTTATCTCACGGGTGCCAAAGCATCGGGTGTGGGTTAGACGCCAGACCAACGCCCCCATGCACCCTATTAGAATGAACCTATGGCCCACTCCATCAGGCACATAGGTTGCAATCTTTGAATATAGTTATCCCTGTACTATATTCAATTACCTTGCTGAGGTAATTTGAGCTATCTAAACTCTGCTGCTATGTCCGTGCCCATAGCAGCTTCTGTTGAATGGCAACAGCACCTAGAATAGTGTCTGGCTGACCGCGTCAGACCAACCACTAGTATTGATTTCACACTGGGAAGCCAAGACTATTCTCCCAGCGATTTTGGTAGCAACCACAGCCACCACGATAATTCTCCGGCTTCCACGCCAAGGTGTTGTGTATACACCCATAGCGAGGTCCCCATGAGAATTCCTCAACCATTGCCGGCACAGCTCAACCACTCGTCCGAGATGAACCCATGCCTGTGTCGCCAAGTAACCAGTGCCTACTCCACACATACCAAAATCATCCTTTTAACCTCATGAGGTAGGACGAACTCGGCATTTTAGCAAAGGAAACTGACGACCGCTACATGCATTCAACTCTAAGCAGCTCGGCTGTCGGGCCACCGGCACCCGTGGCACCAGAAGTAGCCTCTGGTTAGACCTCGAAGTTCCACCACAAGGGCTTCACCTCTATCGTCTTTTGAACTCAGGGGCAGTTCTAGGTGACGCTGCACCTAATTGACATCAACAGGACCTGTCTTCCTTTTGTTATAGTTAAATATGTGCACATCCGTTACTCTGTTTATATTCAGAGATTGGGTAGTAACACATAAGTTCTATGGGTAATGTACCAAAGGTACGTCAATGGAAAAAGCCACATCACCCCAGCTGGGGCCCCGGGGTTGCCACACCCGTAGTCCATAACAGACTCCCCTGGGGGAGGTACACCTAGTCAGTAGCATTATTGATAATGTCACTAGAAAATCACTATAATTTTACTATTGACAACCAGCGAGGAAATATCGATATTGTAGACTAAAGCCCCAAAAATTTACTAGTGAATCCTTGGTGCCAATGTCTCCATTTGGTCGCAAAAGAACTACTTAGTCAGTAGTGCTACAGTCTAGTGGTGGATTTTCAATGACAAGCTAAAGTTAAATGTCAATAGATGATTACATTGGCCGGGGTACACCTGGTCAGTAGTACTATTGACAAAATCACTAGAAAATTATTACAATTTCACTATTCGCACTTTCTGCAGGGTAGCTACACATCGCTTATAAAATCATAAACAGAAACAACTCAAAAAATTCCATGTGTATAGGAGTGGCAAAAAACTGTTAATGCTGTACAAAGGATGCAAGTAGTCGTATGTAACATAAACAAAAGGCAGAGCGATGTTTTATATTGTGCAAGATGACTGACTTTCTTGTCTTTCTGGTATGTGTTCCGGGATTTTTACAGGTATTGTTTTTTATTATTTATATACTTTATATATGTATATACTTTAACTTTTCTGTTATGTATCTGTTTATATAAAAATCACGAGTTTATAGTTGCTAGCCTGGAACTCTTTTTGGCTAAATCCAATTACATATGTATGATAGTTTTGGAATATAAAAACGACTAATCAATCGAGGTCATAGTGGGGTATATGCTATTACTTCACCAAAGTATGGTTATCGTTAATCTACCACTGTAGAATTTATTGCTTTTATCACTTTTTCCTAACTTTTAACGTGGTTAAATCTCTATATTTTTTGTATCATAGACCACTTTAGTTCCATACTAGCCATATGTAAAATAACTATAAATTGTGTCGCTAACACCTACAGCCTAGATTGTTTGGCACAATACAGACAAACAGGAAGTTGGTCAATATTTTACAATTACAATTACAATTACAATTACAATTTTGAAACAAATAACAGGTTAGAGTGTGATGGGTATAACTTGAAAATGCCCTATTGTGTGATTAGAAGAGCCATATTCTGTTATGTATTTTTTATGTACATATATAAGTCCATATTTTTTTTTTTTTGGCTATGACATATTAAATAGCTATACCGGGCAATTAGTTTAAAATTACATCTGAAACGGGTATTTAATAAAGTTTCGGGTACTTAGTAAGGAAAAAAGCACCAAAAAATACCCGAAAAGCACCAAAATGGCAACGCTGGTAGTCACGCACATGTTTTTATAAAATCTTGGAAAAAAATTTAAAATTTTGTTTTGATCACTTATGTATTAATATAAATTTGTTAAACTACATATAGTGTAAATTTTTAATATTCTTATACTTTCTTCTTACAGAATAAAAATTAGAATTTAACCAGTTAAAATTTTTGATCGGCATTACTCAGAAACACTGTCTAAACTTGAAAGAAGAGAAGTTAAATTCATTGGAAAACTTGTTATGACGAACATCGAATAATAATTTCACGTACCCTATTCTTAAGCAAAATGTAAACAATAAACATTTGTTATAAAACACATTTCATGAAATCTTAATTATCTGGGAGTTAAATATATTGTATTAAAAATAAATGAAGAAAACAGTAGTTTCATTTGATTCGGTAGGTTATTTTTTGTCAGTCAAAATAATTGAAAAATACAGTCGTTTTTACTGTTTTGATAGTTGTTTTCAGGTTGTTAAAAAAAAAATGAAAAAACAGTAGTTTTAAATGATATGTAGGTTGTTTTTTTGTAATTTAAAATAAAAGAAAAAACATTGGATTTTACTGAAGTTGTATGTTAAAAAATTAACATACAAAAATAAATGAAAAAATCGTTTGATTCAAATGAGATGTTAGTAATCCGGTTTCTAACTGAAAATACTATTGTTTTAAATGATTTTTCATTTGAATTTACCTACATAATATTTTGAGTGTAGTTAAAACATTTTTCTCCTCGCTAAACAGGTTTGAAAATCGATTTGATGGCGCTGACTTCTCATTACTGAGCCCCGCCGTATATCTTCAAAATACGAGGGCAGCCCCATTAATTATTATATAGTTGTGTTGTCTGCTTTTTAAACTAAAAATATTTTAAAGCCATTTATTTTAGCCCGACCCCGTCAAGCAAAAATAAATAGCCATGCCCTCTGCCCATGGACAGAAAATTTAAAATCTGGCACCTTCACAATCTTTCGCACCAAAAGTACTTTAAGTGTGCAAGATTTTTAGCTTTCTACGTCATCAAATGGCTTAAGAAAGTTGCGGAAAGAGAATAGGACATATATCCGGTCATACTAGGTTAGGTTAAGTTAGTAACAGTGATGCTAGAATTCCTTCACCAAAAATGGCTAAAAACTAACTAAAAAATAGCTTAGCGCCATCGCATGCAAAAATTATGAATTTTAGCAAAAACAAGAAGGTATTTTTCATATACTAATTATTTTTAAAGCAAATCGGGAACTTTTTTAAAGTAAATAAAAACAAACAGCCTTATTTATAGAACTTAAAAAGTCTTTATAAAGGTTTTTTAAAATCAATTTTCATACAAAATTTATAAAGCCTTTTTTAGTTTTATAAATAAGACTGAAATAATTTAAGTAATATATAAAATATTTTTTATTCAGGTAATCAATTAACTGTGCATATAGTGCAAACTTGCAATACTTGCAGTACGCTTTCTATTCATTTTTACATTCTGCTATTCAGTCTTTAAATTTTTGGGTTACTAATCCACTCCTTGTGAAATTTTTGCTTATAATTTTTATTCATTTTCTATTTTTTAAGCTTTCATTTAAACTTTAATTTATTTTATATTTTCACTCGTGTAAAACAAAAATGACCCTTGTTTGATTGATATCATAAACCATCAATTAGACCCGACAACTTATAACAACATTGCAACGATTATAAGAATGGAGTAGCAAATCTTATTGTTTAGACTGCTGCAGCAAAAATGGCAAGTTTGAAACGTTATTTATTGATATTAATGCGAAAACAATAATATATTACTCTGTTGTGCTTATGGTAGTCAATAAATCGCTGTCCGGGGACGTATGTGCTCTATGTGCCATTTTGACAATTTTGAGTTGAGGACGCCATCTTAGGTTTTCGACCCCAAACTTTCAAACTTTTCAAATATGGCGTTTTCGGCTATCTCTTCTCGTTGCTGAGATAAATTGTGTCCATTTTGCTCTATATCTTTGAAAACAGAACTTTTTTTGTGCCATTTTGCTCTATACGCCATGGAAATTCCTATAAAAAAATTTTGAAATTGCTTTTCAGTCACCCCATCTAGATATATCCAAGTGGCCTTATGGCATTGCTTATGTGAAAACAATGAGCCGCTGATGGCAATCTTTGCTTCGTTGCAAAAGTTAATTAAAAGTTCTCCGTTAGCATTTCTGTCACCCAGCCATTCCAATCACGTGTTTTACGTTGAGATTTTCTGTTCCAATTTTAGCGTTCAGATCACCCATAACAATGAGAATATCCCCTTATGAACATCATTGATAATCGACGATAGCTGTTTATAATATGTCTTCTTGGTCTCATCGTCTTCTTGGTCTCATCGTCTTCTTGGTCTAAGTTGGAGCAGATGTTTGTATGATGTAATATTCCTTACTCTAGAATAGAGTCTGCACTAAATAAATCATTCGTTAATTGGTTTCCAGACGAGTAGAGAGTGTACAGCTCTTTTTTTTAAGAAAGAAAGGAGTCTACTCCATCGCGGCGGTGATCTTCGTTGTTTCTGCCAGAGAACAAGAACATTAACCCGTGGGGTAATTTATCTTCACCAGCTCTATTCCGTCTACATTCCGGAAGTACAATAAGCTGTAGCTTATGTCTGTTTAGTTCTTTTCCAAATTTTTTTAGTTTGCCAGGTTCGACGAGGGAATGAACATTCCAAGCTCCAATAAGGGATTTGTTTTTCAACGATAAGACGTCGGGATACGAAATATTTGTCCAAGTTTTTGAGGTTTCATTTGTAGATATAACATTTTTTAAACATGTGTTCTGCACCTCCTCCAAATCAGATGTGCATGCTGCCTGAGTTAAATCTGATGTTGCGGGGACCATTTGGATAACCAATATTAAATTGGTTTCATGTATTATTAGAAAGTAGTAGGTAGGTAGACTGTCTTCCATCCATATGTTACCAGTATAAGGTTAGATACACTAGCAGCCGCCCGCTACATATACAGACGCTGAATCAAAAATTGACCATTATACAGAATATGTCAGAATTGCTCAATTTGTGCTCCCTCTCTCGTTAGCCCCGACCTTAACTCCCATGAGAGTTGGTTACGCCATCTTTGTTTAAGTTACTCGGGTTTCCAGCATGCCCCGCTTGGTGGTGAGAACAGGAATTGAAAGATATTGGCCATCAGTAGCAGCATACCCTGGGGTGATAAAAATAATAAAAAAATAAAAATAAAATAATTTGTATAGTAATAAGTTAATAGAAATAAAAAATTTTTTGATTAACCAGATATTTTCAAGCGAATTATATTTTTGCTATGAACCATCCCTGTTGACTTTTTCCATATTATGAGCTACGATTTCCCATAGCTTTAGCATAAATAAAGCAATCAGAAATGTTGTTCCGTTTTTCTGCCGGCGTTATTACAATATTTTCAATATATTTATTGCCAGTCTAGACGAGTGGCTTATGGTACATACTCAGAGTATGGACAAAAAAGTATACGCGTGATACTCGAGATATTTATTTATTTATCCTTGGACACCGCAATGGAATGGAAAATGTACTTTCGCTGCTTGAAAACATGCTTTATGTGTGTGTAAACGAAATATTCCTGTATATACGCGTATGTAGCCGATAAATACTCAGAGTGTTTTTATACTTATGCGCGTAATTGTAGCTCAGGGCTACGTAATTTAAGGAATGTGTATGAACATAGTTTTTGGTTGTATATAGTGAAAGACACAGGGAGAAATACTTTATCTTTATCTTTGCAAAGTAAACTTAGCGTGTCTTAAAGGAGTATATCATTTGAATAACTTAGATATATTAAAGTTGAAAGAAGAACTCAATAATTAACATGTTTTTATTTTCCTACTTTGCCATTACTACATACGCTGACTTTTATTTCAGCTAGAATTGTCTTGAAACCGACCTCGTACAAAGTACATATGTATGTACATTTTTACGCTTATATGATTGTCTTGATTGTGGCGAACAAGTCTAAAAAGCGAGTCGTCGCTTAATTAAAGTCAGTTGACTGTCAGCTTATGCTGTAGTCAGACGTAGTACTGATGTTTAGGTCATTCTTAAAATATTTATGTAATCTTTCACCAAATCAGTTGCAGTGAATGCTTGGAAATATTTTCTATCCATTGGAAAAGATTTCACTGTTCAAATGGAAAATCAAGTTACCAGTTGGATGAGAATATTCAATATTCACGTAAAACATTTTTTTCATGTAAGCTGATATTTAAAGATATATGTACATACATACATACATACTTATTATAGAAGAACAATTTTTCTTTATTTTATCATTGCGTTGAATTGCTGATAAACATCATTGTGATCATTGGCTGGATTCCGCAACGATGGACTATGAAGTAATTGTTCAGCAATTTCTATGTTCACTTTTGATTTGCGCGTTTGCAGCGGTGAGAATGAGTTATTTTCACAGTAATATTGAATACAAGAGCCAACATTTTTCATGTGCGGTGAGAGTCTGAACACAATGCAACGAGAATTCATTGCGGTGCGGTTTTTCATACGATTTTGAAGTAAAAACCCGCAGTGCGCAACGGCATAAATTTAAAATCAATTTTATTTTCATTGCGGACTTTCTTATTCTCTCAATTTTTGACTTTCTTTCTCTTTCTGATGTTGCCATAGTTTTTGAATAATTGCCGGTGTTCACAACAAAAAACATGATTTTGATGTTCAAAAATGTTTGTCATAAAATATAAAAGCTTAAAAAATTTATCAAATATTTATATCTGCGAATGTAATTATAAAATTTTAATAATTTTTTGTTTTTAGTTACTGCCATTACAAAATATTTAACAGAAAGCGTAAATTTCTTATAAAAATGTATGCACAAAAAAATTAATAAAAATTTAAACAAACAATGACAAGTATTGCCGTCGCCGTCTTCCGTTGTTATATGTTTATTTTTCTCTCGCGCAACGAGAAATCACACCGCACCGCAAATATTGTGTTTAGACTCTGAATTGTGATTTTTTTGAATTAAATATTTTGAAACTTTTTGTTTATTTTAGTGATGGAGATATCAGAAAACATACTGAGGAGCAGGAAGAGGCACGAAGACCTTAATTTTTGTAGGTGAGCAACTAAAAATTATTTTTCAAGTAAAATTATAAAGTTTAACAATTTTTAATTTACAAATGTATTTTATTTAGGTACTTATATCGTAATTGCTGTTTGTCTAACATTAATAAAAATTTTGCTTTTAGTTTTCCTAATTCGTTCGTCTTCGTGTCCCGAAAAAAACATGGTACACGCACATTCTTACATCAGCTTTAATTTAAACATTCAGCACCATAAAATTCATTCATTCATTGCTAATTAAAAAGTGAACAATCCGGCGATTTGAACTTTTATTGTTCACTGATAAACAATTCATCATTGCGGAATCCGGCCTTAGAAGGATATCATTGATCCAAAGATAAGTTCGGAAGCTGTTTCTCAAAACTCGGACTTCTTTTACACACGTAAAGTTTACTTTGCAAAGTCCCAACTCAGCTGAGTGAAATGCAACTGAATTAGGACCTTGCAAAGGGGTGACGCTGGCTGAAGCAGTAAGAGCGTTGACTAGAAAGCCGAAGGTCCTTGGTTCGAGCCCTGTCTCCAAACGTCATATAATAATAAGACCACGCATTTTTCTAATATGCATTAGTGTCCCTTTGTATCAGTTGTTGTTGGACAAGTTCTAGTGATAAAGGCATGGCGGCACTGGTCACTGTACTACACCTGCTTCAGCGGATGCTAATATAATACCTTCTTCATCGGTAATGTGTAGCAGAATCATCGGCACAGATATAACCTGTGTCTTTGGCAAAGTAAACTAACCAATAAAATGACTGCTAATGGCTTCAAAATTTAGTGCGTCTCATTTGACACCAGAGGCGCAGTAATCCCTGCATTATTAAAAATATGCAAAAGGCAGAGTTGATAAAGAATTAAGCTTTCTTCCTCTATCACTATCCCTTCCCTATCACCCTCTCTCACTAACTTCTATTCAACTCACATATAGCACAAAGGGATCATTGTATTAGACCCAAGTGAACTGGACTCTAAATTTCACCCTACCTTAACTTTACCTAATCCAGGACCTTGCAAAGTATATTTTGCATGTTTTAAAGGAGTGTACCCTCCAGAAAATTTAAACAATGAGTACTTTGTCTGACGGAAACAATTAAATAGTTTCAATAAGCCTCTATTTGTATCAGTGAACTGTATGAGTTGATTGATTCACTTTCGCTCTCCACTCACTTTTACAATGCTTTTGTTTTGTTTTTTAACATCAATATGTACTAATGATATTGCTTGCAGTGTTGCCTCTCTAACAACTGACTGTCTTTAACTCACTCTCTTTTTTTAAGTGTTGTCAGTAAACATAAATAAAAAATTCGTACTGTTGTTTGATTGTTTTGTATAGTAATCAAATAACTCACAAAAGCACGTTGAGTAGATGAAATCTTCAGTTTATAAAACATTGAGTAAATATTTCCACACATAAATAAATAGCGTTAAGAAACTATTAAAAAGTGTATTCAGATATAATAAAAAATTTCGAAAATATAGTTTTTTCGTGTAATAAAAAATTAAATAAAATGAAAAAATCTATCTCTTCATATTGTGTTAATTAATAGTTTTTCTCATATTAAAATAATTTATAAAAAAGAATGGGCCTAGCTATTTTATTTTATAATATTACATAAAACTATATTTGTCAGAAGTGGTTTAAGAAGTATTCAAAACAATCATACTGATTCATTGCTTTAGTGAGTCATATGAATGAATCTCAATTGCAAGCAATGACAGGCATTATTAACAACAGTCTCATTGATATGAATCATGCAATAGCATCATTCATTTTGTTAATGTTAAGTGCTAGCTCAATATTCATTTTAGAAAATGCAAAATTATGCCGTTTGAATCGTAATCATGCAGATCACTGAATTTGTATACCTTTCACATTGCATCCGAGTTGCTGATATGAAAGCGAAGTTCTTGTGCCAGTTCTTGGTAATTTGCAGCCTTTATATTTTAAAAGAAATTGTGACATGCATTTGAAAAAGTTATCCTTGATCTTCTTTCTTTATTGATCAACTTAGATTTGAACAATTATCTAAAGATTTCTCCTATTGGGGGGCCAACAAGTATGTCCTCTCAATTACAAGTGGAAATATACTTTTCACGCCTTTAAATGCCTCTCCATCTCCATTCATAGCTTTTACATCAAATCGTTTATTAAACCTACTCAATATAACATGTAAAAATATTTTTTGCCAGTCAAATAAAGTCTCATTTGCAATGTTTTTGCTTTCCAGAATCGCATGTGATCTTAAGGACCAATTCGCAAGGAAGCAACAATATTTTATATGATCTACTAGCATATCCACTTCTTTTAAATCTGCATACATATGTGACGCGCAAAATAGAAAGGGACCTAAGGGTAAAAACTGGTTTTGTTCAGGAGAGCCATTTTAAAGATTTAAATACATGTACCTTTGGTGTACCATCACATCATAAAACGCTCATATCTCTGGGAGGAACACTTTTGGGGCATGGGATCGGTCTCATTCGATGCTCAGATGTTGTCCACATCAAAAAAAAAAAAAAAAGTGAAAATTGATATTTTTACCCTTAGGTCTCTTTCTCTATGCGCTGTCACATATATGTAAATATATACGTATCCTCACAAAAACATAAATGTGAAAAACGGCCAAGTTCCTATCCAAAATTTCGGCCATTAAGAGTTGTGAGATATAAATTTTGACCAAGTACTTCTTTGATACAATACCTAACACAGAAATATATTATGTATGATATAAATTTGTAATCGTAAGGGTGTCATATAATTTCTAGATAATCTGCCAACTTGACAACATTTTTATCAATATAAAGAAATTAACATTTATACATTTTTTTTGGAAAGGTAAAAATATCGCCAAGTTAACACATTATCTAGAAATTATATGACATCCTTACGATTAGAAATTTATATCATACATAATATATTTCTGTGTTAGGTATTGTAGCAAAAAAGTACTTGGTCAAAATTTATATCTCACAACTTTTAATGGCCGAAATTTTTGATAGGAACTTGGCCGTTTTTCACATTTATGTTTTTGTGAGGATATGATTACTTTTTGAAAAGATTTTTATAATAACACTTTTTAAACTTAAACTTTCTAGTGTGTTTTATTTCTATTCATGATCACTGTGCCAGTTGAAAATGGCATAGTTACATAAAGTAATGGGTTAGAACGTAATGGGTGTTGAATTGTTGACCTTAAAAATGCACCATTGTGTCATTACAACGGGTTGCCAGTGTGTATGCAATTTGGTAAGAGACGACTGGAAGAAACGTGTAAAATACAGCTTAAATTTTACTGGGCATGACTACGCCTATTTTCTCAATATATTTACATATAAAAGTCTCCTTAGCCGAAGTACATAAATCAAAAGGATATTCCCAATGTGCATTCAAAGTTTCAATAGGGTAGCTGGTGCCTTTAATTTTTGGAGTTTCCGAATGAGTAAATCAATTACTATTTGTGTACAAAATGTCAGCTCTCTATAGTATAATATTACGTACAATTTTTATGGGCCTGGCCCCGCGAACTTTTATATCTGCTAGTGCTTATGGTTCATGTGAAGTTTGATATTAAAAAGTTAATAAGAAATACCTGAGTACTAAATTAAAAACTGCTAAGCCGAAGTACCTGAACGAAAAAGCTAAGATTTATGGGTGAAGTCACGGCTACTTTTCAAAATAGGGAATTTTTTTGGATAAGTGCAATGTGTATGAAAAGTTTTAATAAAATGTATGTTAATTTTGAATTTGAAGTGCTTGTTTCTGCCCTCTGATAGCAACTTCTGGGTTTTCAGATTTTTCTTAGTGATCTCTTATCTAGATTTATTTGTGTATCAAATTTCAGCTCGCTAGTGCGAATTGGAGTTTTAACGTCGTGGCCCCGCATACCGGGTAAAACTTTTTGGTTTTAAGATTTTCCCATTGGCTTACGCAGCTACACTTACTTGTGTATAAAATTTCAGCTCTCTAGCGCGAATTATATCTTTAAATTTTATCAGCATTACTTCTCCCACTATTCCTAAGTCAAAATTTTGTTGTGAGCAGCGCTTATAATTCATGCTAATTTTTTTCTAAAATATGCTAGACCGAGGTAGATTAAACACAAGGCTAACATTTTATGGGAGTAATCACGCCCAATTTTCAAGGTGATAGTTTAAAGTATTGTGACGTGCAACGCGTATGCAAGATTTCACTAAATTGGTTTGAATTAAACGCTGTATATTAAGTTTTTAGTTCAAAATAATATTAGCGTGGCCCTGCCCATTCTGGTAAAATTTTTTGGGTTTTCAAATTTTTCTAGTTTGTTTTTCACTTAGACCTACTCGTATATCAGCTCCTTAGCGCAACTTTTAATTTTTAATTTTTATGGGAGCAGCCCTGCCCCTCTATCTAAAATTTTCGGGTTTTTAGATTTGTCTAGTTGGTTTCTCACCTAGACCTACTTGTATATAAAATTTCAGCTCTTTAGCGCAACTTTTAACTTTTAATTTTTATGGGCGTAACCCCGCTTGACTTTCCCAAAGTCAAAATATTTTTGGGTCAGTGCTTATTATTCGTGTCTAGTTTAGTTACAAACGGATAATAATAGCTATATAAATAGTATATCTAAATATGCTGAGCCGCAGGGCATTAAAATGAGGTTTAAATTGTATGGGCGTGTCAGCGCCCACTTTTTTAATGAAAAATTTATAGCCTTGCATTACCGCAGTATATATGCCGAATTCCAATAAAATAGCTTCCATGAAGCGCATTTTTAATTCCGACCTTTATGGGCGTAACCCCGCCCTCCTGGCTTAAATTTCCGGGGTTTCAGATTTTTTTATTTTATTTCTCTGTATCGAATTTCAGCTCAATAGCACAAATTTTAATTTTATGGACGTAGCCCCACCCTCCTGGTTAAAATTTTCGGGTTTTCAGATTTTTCTGGTTCATTGCTCACCTAGATCTTCTCTTGTACCAAATTTTAGCTCTCTAGCTATAGCGGAAGTACTTCATCAATTTGATGAGTGTGTCAGTGGTCAGTGAGTATGTCTTAAAATATGCACTATTTGCACCTCTATATCTCCGGAAGCTTTCATTGTAAAACTTTCAAACTTCGCATATGAGGTTTTATGAATTTATTCTAATTACGTTTTAAATATCATAATTTTACGATTGCGGGGAACAAAGTTCTGAGGGGGGTAAAAACAGCTCGAATGGCTTCGTCTAAATATACACACTGCGTGCATTGGCCAGAACTTAGCCTGGCGTACTGCTGTGCGCCTAAATATTAAACAAAAAAAAAATTTGTACTGAATTCTATTGTGTATAAATTTCATGTCTTAATTTCATTTATATAACACCTAAACGGTGTTAAGAATCATTCCTAGGAAGTTTATATGTTCTAGGAAGTTGTTTATTGGGGCTTTAGGTATATTTTTGTGGTTGATTGTTTCCTTGAATTTTGAACGATTTTACCTCAAAAAGTAAATCAAAATTCCGAACGGTTTGCCATATGATGAGCCTGAAAAAATGCAAAAATTACACCTAAGCCCTAAATCTTTGGGGGCCCATAAAAAGGATCTTTTTTTTTTTTTGTGGTATTTTGTCACGGAATGGTGTCTGGTTAGAGTTATATTTGCATGACTTAAAAAATTACACAACAGTGTTATCGTTTAGAAAAATTTCAAGAAATGGTCAAGTATTATGAGATTTTTTTAAATTTAGTATAAATGTTTTTAAATTTTTGGAAAGTTTTTGTGTTATTTTTCTTTAAAACTCAAATATAATAATGAATAAATAATTTAGTTAAAAATTATTCAATATTTTTTATTTCAAATAATAGAAAAATATGTTTTTGTATGTAACGTTATTTTAGCAATAAGAAACTATTGCAACGTGGAAGAAGAAGAAAAAAGTTTAGCTTTATTTTACGGCTGAAAATTTTAATTTTTAGCTTATTTTAGCTCTTTTTGAAACGTGATTTAGCTTAACTTTATTTTAAAATCTGGTCACACTGCTCTCATACAAGGATTTAAGATAAAAAATTTTACTAATATATTCAATAGGGAGAAAATCCCCCAGCCTCTATTTCGTGTTGAACTGGAGCCGAATGATATAAAGTTAAAAAAAAAACGAGACACATCCAATTTATAACCTAAAATAGCTCTTATATCGAAAAATCACAGTTGAAGAGTCACTTAAGCGTTCAGGTCCCGTACAGTGCCATAATTGCCAAGAATATGGCCATACGAAAACTTACTGCAAATTACCTACTGTTTGTGTTATCTGCGGTGAATTGCACGGTACTGCTAGTTGTACTAAACCAAAAGATCAAGCAGAAAAAAATGCAATAATTGTGGAGGTAACCACACCTCTAACTACAGAGGTTGTCCTGTGTACTCTTTCGTCAAGCAGGCTATGGTGCAAAAACCTAAATTAGTTCCAGTTCAAACAGCAAACGCTTCCTCCGCCACTTCTGCGCAAATGAGCCAACCAGTTATTTCGCGTGTATCGTATGCAGATGCTGCTAGGGCTATATTCCCACACAAAATGTTTCACCGGCAAATAATTCAACAAATACAAATTCAAGCTTTATTTTCAATCGCCTTGAAGTTACTATTGATAATCTGGTGCAAACTATAAACAATTTTACAACAAATATGACTAGCATGATGCAGGAAATGCTTCGAATGTAGAATACACTGCTTCAAGCATTAATTAACAAGCCATGAATACGTTAAAAATATGTTTCTGGAACGCAAACGGCATTCGCCAAAATAAAAATGAACTTGAGCACATGCTCACAGAAAAAAAATATTGATGTAATGCTAGTCTCTGAGACTCATTTGACTTCGAGAAGCATTTTTGAAATTTATGGCTACATCTTATATAATTCAAAGGACCCGAGAGGAAGAGCATGCGGAGGATTAGCGATTCTAATAAAGTCAAGACTCAAGCACTATATTCTTGACAACATTTGTGAAGAACATCTACAAGCAACAAATATCTGCATTGAGAATTTTTGTTCAAATTTCGTGATATCATCAATTTACTCCCCTCCCAGATTTTCAATCACTGCGGACCAATACGAGAAATTCTACAAATCTGTTGGACCTCGTTTCGTAGCAGCTGGCGACTACAATGCTAAGCATACGTTCTGGGGTTCGCGTCTTATTACGCCTAGAGGTAGGGCGTTGTTCAACACAATTTCAAAAATGGGCTTGGATGTCATTTCGAGTGGGGAGCCCACTTATTGGCCTACTGACATACAAAAAATTCCGGATGTTATAGATTTTGGCGTCATAAAAAATATCTCTAGGGATTTAGTTCAAGTTTCTCTAGATCTCTTGTCCGATCACTCTCCGACTATCGTTTCAATCTGTAGCCCACTAAGAAGTGACTTACCTCAACCATATATGAAGATGATCAATTGTGTTAATTGGCTGGGGTTCAAAAAATATCTCACTAGTCATTGCATGGAAAATATTACGCTAAGAACACCCAATGATATTGAATCTAGCATTGCCAATCTTAACAAAAATATTAAACATGCCTGTACCTCCCATCCGCAGACTGGTTTTAATAGAATTTATTCTTCAGACATTGAACGTCTCGTACGTGAAAAAAGAAGAGCTAGAAGGGAATGGCAACAGCACAGGCCACCCCAAAATAAAATCAGATTTAAAGAGTGCACTAAACAACTCCAAGAGTTGCTTGCATCTGCATCTCTTAAAAATTATCTGGAAGGTCTTGATGTCACACCAGCATCTAATTACTCTTTGTGGCGCGCTGCTAGAAAGCTTAAAACACCCGTTGAGTATAAGCCACCACTACGCACATCTACCGGAGGGTGGGCAAGAAGCGATACTGAAAAAGATAACATATTCGCTGAGCACTTAAAATCCGTTTTTACGCCAAACATATGTACTGGTGTTGCTGATTTGCCGAGTGTAGCCGCTCTACCCCTTCAACACATTAAGTTTAAGACGCATGATTTACAAAAATTAATTGCCGAACTCAACCCGAAGAAAGCTCCGGGTATTTATGGAATTAGTAACCAGATGCTAATGAAGTTGCCTCGTGTTGCAGTGAGAATCCTGTTATTAATTTTTAATGCCATTTTACGACTGGAGTATTATCCACACAGCTGGAAGCTTGCCAAGGTTAAAATGATTCCAAGGACGGGCAAAGATCTAACCAAGGCTGAGTCATATAGGCCAATAAGTCTACTATCAACTATGTCAAAGCTTTTCGAAAAACTGCTCAAAACAAAATTGACCCCAATTCTAATTAGTAGTGGGTTCATACCAGACCATCAATTTGGTTTTAGAAGTCAGCATAGCACCATTGAACAAACTCACAGACTGGTTCAATTTATAAGAAGAACTTTTGAGGAAAAAAAGTATTGTTCTGCACTCTTTATTGACGTTTCCCAGGCATTTGATAAAGTGTGGCATGAAGGCCTAATTTTAAAATTGAAGACTTACTTACCAATAAACATTTTAAATCTTTTGGAAAGTTACATTATTTCCCGTAAGTTCACTGTTGTGGAAAGAGACTTTATGAGTATGCCTGAAACTATCTCATCCGGTGTGCCACAGGGGAATATACTGGGACCAGTTTTATATTTGATTTATACTTGTGATATGCCTGTGAGCAGTAGTATCAATACTTCCAAATTTGATGACGATACAGTCTGCTTTAGTATGCACCAAAACTCTGATGAGGCATCCCGCAAACTCCAGGAACAGATTAGCCAGATGGATCTATGGTTAAACTTATGGAGAATTAAGGTAAATGAACAAAATTGTGTTCAAGTAACATTTACCTTACGAAGAGCTACTTGTTCCCCCATTCGTATTAACAATCAAGTTGTTTCTCAACATTCACATGTGAAATATCTTGGTATACACCTTAATCGACGCCTTACATGGAAACACCACATTGATTCTAAGCTATCATAAATGAAACTTAAATTAACTCAGGTACATTGGCTGATTGGCAGAAATTCAACACTCAGCCTAGACTGCAAACTTTTAATATACAAGTCGCTTTTAAAGCCAATATAATGCTACGGAATTCAGCTATGGGGCACTGCTTCAGCTTCAAATGTTGAGAAAATCCAACGAAGGTGAAACAAAATTTTACTCTTGATAACGTCGGCTCCATGGTACATAAAAAATTCAAATATAAATACATCGTGATTTAAATATGACACTAGTGACTGAAGAAATTGCAAAATACGGAGGCAAATACCTAACAAAACTCGAGTCACATCCTAATCCTCTTTCTCGTAATATATTGAATTTTACTGGACACATCCGCTTAAAAAGAGAGATACAAGGGCTCTAGTAAACGACACTCCAGATGGAGCTGCTTAAAAATATTTAATCAGAAATAATTTTTAGTCAGGCTTAAGTTCAGTAATTTCAATGCTGATGAAGTGCGTTGCTGCACAGAAAAATATCGGTATTTCCCCCAGCTTAAAAGTCTAATTTAATTTTTCTTCTCTTCTTTAGAAAGTCACATTAATTAATAAAAATATTTCATTCAATAAAAGAATTGAAATTACTGAACTTAAGCCTGACTAAAAACTATTTCTGATTAAAAATTCACTATAGTTCAATTAAAATCTAAAAATGTCTCAATTCATCATGGGCACGTGACAAAAATATGTTCACTTGGCAATCACTGTTCACTTGGCAATCACAAATGTTGGAATACCAAATAAACGGTAGAAAAAGCAAAAACAAAGTAACATAATATCGACTACTATAATACTTATATGTATGTACCGACGGTACATCGATTAAGTAAAAATAATTAATGTGATGATCGTAAAAGATAAGCAAGAATAGTTAAACATACGTAGGTAGAGTAATATAACTTCGTGCTAACCTAAATATAATAAATTCAGTAAAGTGCGACTCTGACTCGCGCACGAATGTAATTTAATACAAACTTCATCCTATATAATATATATAGGTTTGGCATTTTTTTTTTTGTTTTTCTGATCTTTTAGGTTTTTTTGTTTTTGGCGGTTTTTGCATTTTTTCAGTTTTGGCGATTTTTTTAAGTTTTTGCTCTTTTTTTAGTTTTAGAACTTTATTTTCTTGTTTTGGCGATTTTTTTCGGTTTTTGGCGTTTTTTTCATTTTTTCGTTTTTTTCATTTTGGCGATTTTTTTAATTTTGGGATTTTTTTTTAATAATTTTTTTTTTTGTTTAGTTTTGGCAACATTTTCGCGTTTTGGCAATTTTTTTTCGATTTTTGGCGTTTTTTTTTCATTTTGGCGTTTTTTTCATTGTGGCGATTTTTACGAATTTGGCGATTTATTTTAGTGTTAGCAATTTTTTTTAGTTTTGGCGATTTTTTTCGTTTTTGCGATTTTTTTTAATTTTTGGTGATGTTTTTTTTTTGTTTGGCGATTTTATAATTTTCGGGTTTTTTTAGTTTTACCGTTTTTGAAAATTTCAAGTGTTTGCCTCTTACGGTTTCCAAGATATAGCAAGTTGTCAAAATTACATAGTCAAAATTGCATTAACTGATGGACCACCCTTTAATTTTAATTTTTTTAAATTTTAGTGTTAATTGTTGTAGTCTGTATAAAAATACACTAATTTTACAAATTTCAAGTTTCAATATACAATTGTATTTATATTACATGCGATTTTAACATTTTTCGTTGCTCGTTTTGGAACACCCCTTAATTTTTAATTCTCATGTATTTGTTGTTGTAGCGGCCAAGGTTCTTCATACTGTGTCCAAATTTCAGGTCCGTAGCTTTACGGTTCCTGAGAAAATACCGTGTGACGGACAGACGGACAGACGGACAGCGTAGCGAAAACAATAGGGTTTCTTTTCACCTTTGGTGTGCGAAACCCTAAAAATGAAAAAATGGAAAAACAGGGGAAATAAATATTGATACTTACATATGTATTTACCAAAGGTAAATCAATAATTGTACACAACAATCATTTCTCACGTTCCCTTTCATTAGAACTTACGTTAAATAGCTGACGTTAATAACAATCTCTACCCAAGTAGGTAGACTAGGGTGCTTATCAAGTGCGTTGCTGCACAGAAAAATATAGGTATTTCCCCCAGCTTAAAAGTCTAATTTAATTTTTCTTCTCTTTTGTAGAAACTCACATTAATTAATAAAAATATTTCATTCAATAACAGAATTGAAATTACTGAACTTAAGCCTGACTAAAAATTATTTCTGATTAAAAATTCACTATAGTTCAATTAAAATTTAAAAATGTCTCTGCTTAAAAATATTTTTTTTTTGTGCTTATCACTATTTATGTATATATTAATAACTATCACTCAGTTTATGTCCGACATTGGTTTACTTTAGATTAAAATTTGAATACTTATTGTTAGTTCATATTTGAAGACACAATAAATAAAAAACGTCTTAAAAAAAAAAATTTTATAATTCTGCGAATAAAAATCTCACTATTATTAACAAAATGCAAGCGGACTTCACTACACACAGAAAAAACTAAATTTCATTTTCAGTAACCAAATTCGTTGAATCAGTAAATATTTTATTTGAATGCGGTCCTACAAATAATTTTGTAAATTCTGATAAAAATTTTGTAAAAATTTAAATTAATCAGAGTTCGGCTGAGAGAAAATGTTATTTCAGTGTGTTGGTGTTTATCTTGCTTGTTGATAGGAACAACGTGCTGTTGTGCGGTTGTTGTTGTTTATTTTGATTGATCGTGTTGTATACATGTAAATGCCGAAAAGTAGCCGACAAACGTCGTGGCCTGTTTCTTCTCTACACATTTTTTTTGGTACAAATTAATTTAATGTTAATTTAATTAACAAACAAATATTTGTTTAAAAATTTTTTGGGTATAATTTTTTCTGTGCAAGTTTGTTTTGTTTTTTTCTTCTCCTGTAAAATTATATTTTTGTTAGTTATGCTTTTCTGCATTTTAGCTAACGATAAGTAAGTAGATTGTTGTATATTTACACAAAAGTCGCAAGAACAATTCTGTGTATATTGTTACTGTAGAGTAAAAATATGCTATACCACTTTGCAAATGCTACTACGCAAGGCCATTTGCAAAATATTGTGAATTGGGCTATTATTTGAACATGCAAACAGGAGTGTTATTATAATTTTATTATTATTATTTGTATTTAATTTAAAAAAAAAGTAATTTTTGCATACATTTTGTATGATTCCTTTAATTAAGGAATTGTTTTTCCAAATACTTGTAATTGTAATTGTTTTTTTTGGATTACAATAACATGCAAATGTAATTGAATTTTTTCCAAGAACAATCACATGTAATTGTAATTGAGATTATTGTATTTTTTATTTTTATAAAATATAATTATAAATATGTAATTACAAAAAATTTAACTATTATGGAAAACTTTGAATTACAATTACAAAATGTTTCATGAATTTTATAATGTAATCATTACTGCCAAAGTCTGCTGAATAAGTACTTAAACTAACAAAAAAGAATTATGGGCTTGCAAATTTATATTATATGTATGTATATATTTATTATTTTCCTTCTTTGGTGTTAAAACAATAATATTAAAATTAAATTTATAAAACTAAATGATTTTCAGCAAAAATTATAACTTAAGGTAAATCTTCAATTAAATAATTTGCTGGTACATAATGGAAAATTGCTTTCAAACGATTTAAAGCTAGTTTCTGTAAAGTTTCTTCTAAAGCAGGACGCACTAATTCATAGATATCATGCCAATTTTGATTGAATATATCGTTGATGGTATTAACTATTTCGGCATTAGTTTCACTTGTAAAATGGATTTTTGTATCGGTAATTCTTTGAATACGCGTTTCAATGCCGCTTATTTCAAAGAACTTTTGATTATCCACGTTAACAATTTTTGACTTAAGAGTGAAAAGGACATCCAAGTCATCTGAAAGGATAAGAAAATGGTTTATTTTTATTTTGCAGTTACAGGAGAAATATTTTCATAGTTACAAGTACATACATGCGTCATTTTCCATAATTCCAGTAAGATTAAAATTTAACAGGAGAATAGAGCCCTTCATACGGTATTTGGATTTTGTATGCATTGAGGGAATATTTATTAAAAATTTCATAGTATAATCATCGCCGATGCTGAAATTTCAAATGTAAAACATGTTAAAACGTTTTCAGTTTCTACGTTCTCAAAACTCACCTGGCCTTGGTAACTTTAGATTTCGAAAACCCTGTTATAACAATATCTTTCATAGCGATTTTTAAATCAATATTTTGATTAAGTTGCATAATTTGGACTTGTTTCACTTGGAATGGATCATAGCTGGGCAAGCCGGGTATAACTGCATGTAGGAAAGTGAATTAAAAATTTTCACTTTAGCATTTAATTTTTAAATAAACTCACCGTCCGTCATTTTGTTGAGCATAGTTTCAAGACCTTTTGCAAAACATCCGCCTCCAGAACTTTTTAATTTACAAGGTGTTAAAATCGATGCTGAAAAATGAAAAGTAATGGAATATTAAGAGATTCAGTTAGTATACTGTTAAGTTTCAAAATAGCTAAACATATAGTGCTAATAAATTTTGTTAGAGTGGATTGGAGCTCCATACTCGTAAATTTGTAATCTCTACTTTAGAAGTTATTGCGATTTACTACTGGCGATGCTAGAAGGTTTAAATAAATAATGTGGCCTTTATTAATGATCGGGAAATTAGTTCTTCACATTTTAATAATTATAACATAACATCATTTCCTTTCGTTTTTCCAATCACATTGAAATCAATTTCTTTTACAGGAAATAAATTAAACTTTTAAAATTTTGCCACTACCCTGCAAATAACATTGGAGTACGTGGTTCAATCTAGATGAAATAGACTAGTTACATCATGGTCCCATGTAATGCAGTAGTAATGGATCATGTCGTTTTCATACAAGCATTCAATGCTGTACGATAAGTGTTTGTGTTTAAACGAACATGATCGTTCTTCTTAGGCACTCACAAACTGTATGCGATTAGTCTATAACTATTCCATATGGAGTAGTTTTGGATTTAGTCCGATGTAGTGTTAAATCGACCATCTTTTTTTCATATATTTGGAGTAGTTTTGTGATACTCCTACTCCTCTTTGGACTAGTCTTTACATGAATGTATGGACTAGTCGCATTATTTGCGGGGTACATTTACACAACGTTTGTTTCCGCTTCATATTTTTGTTACCAATACTTGTTGCCATTAATCGATACGAGTATTCTCTATCTGTATCTATATAAGTATTTTTTATTTTGTATTTTGTTCATATTGAAATTTCGTTTAATCGCCATGCATTTATTTCTGATATTCAAAGCATTATCCTGCATAGAGGCCCATGAGAAATTACATTCCGAAAATAAATTAATATTGTTTAAAAGCCAATGAATAATATTTAGATTATATAAAACTTGCTGAGTTGCAATTGATCAGTATCAAAGCTGTTTGTATAAAAACAAAGTCCGAAGTTTTATAATTATATTGAGTAATCCACCCGGTTTCATGAATTTGTGCCATTACGGACCAATATCAGACAAAAACAAAACCACCAGAATTGAAATTTGTTAGTTAGCTTAATTTTTCATTTATTTTCGTTTGATTTATTTGGCATATAATCGTATTTAAATGCACGTCAATTTAGTTATATTGCATCAAAAACTCGATTTTGAAATATTTTTGTAAGTGCCGGTTTTTTTTTGTACTTTATGTATCCTTTTTAATGCAAAGGAATCACATACGAATTAAATATTTTTTTTTTATATACAAAATTTATAAACAGGAACACAACTTACGACGCTCCTTTAAATAATCTGCTCCTGCCGAACTGTTTATGAAAATTGAGAAACACGCCAAGCCGAAAATTATTAAATCACCGCGCAAAAAATTTAATACTTTCATGATTCTTTAAATTATTTCTTTCAATTAATAAATAAAAATATAATTTTCTTAAGTTTTACAAATTTTGTATTGTTCTTGAAAACTGTTAAGATTCAACTGCTTGATGGCATAAAGGTGATCCGTGTTTTTATAGAATTTGGACAAATGTTAATATATATTTTTTTGATTCTCCTTGCGTCAATGGTAAAACTGTTCTCAGGGATGGAAAGTTCGCTAATATTTGAAAGGCTGATATATAACAAAAATAATTTTTTTTACATATTACTTCTTAACTTCGTCATTTAATACATATATATATATATATATATATATATATATATATATATATATATATATATATATATATATATATATATATATATATATATATATATATATATGATGAATTTAATATTTTTCTCTCTTAACACGCAAAAGTATGCGCTGAGGCAAAAAAGGTTCCAGTTCCATTATATTTTGTTGTTTAAATTAAATCCATGATATGCGGCAAATAAGGAAATAGTTTTTTTATATTCTAAAATAATTTTTTAAGTGATTTTCCTATATTCGTGTACAGCGATGACTTTTCAAAATTAAAAAAAAAACGATAGAAAAAGTTTTATCTAGTTTAGCACAATTTCAAAAATTCCACTTTCCAGTTCTGTCTTATTGTATTGTTGTAATTCGGGTAGTTGGACTTTTGATTTTTTATTGCGAACATTATTTGTTTTTGTGAGGAATATTTACGAAACAAAAACCTGCTGGACCTTTAAACTTTTTTGAAACATTTACGCAATTTACTGCCTGTTTTTATAACATGAAAGAAATTTCGTTTAAAAATTTACATTGCAAAATAACACTGCGAAAGAGGAATTAACCTTTGTTTTTGATATAAATTCTGGACCAAGTTCTGTTCATATTTCTAATATATTAATTAAAAAAAAAAGATTAATCGGCAATAATATTTAACCGTACAAAGAAATAAAAAATAATAGTTTTAAACTCAAAACTCAAACAATTAAATTGCTTTCAATAAATTTAAAATAAAAATAAATTGTGTTTTGTGGAAAGTTACATGCTTACATTATGTACATACATACATATGTACATAGATATATATGTACATAGATGCATATCGTTACCTTAATATTGAAGAGCCCTAACTCATAATTTTTTTTAAATCGAGATTTTTGCATTTTTCGATACATTAGATGTTCCCCTATCGAAATATATAAAAAACTCGATTTAAAAAAAAATAATGAGTTAGGGCCTTTATATATTAAGGTAACGTTAGGTATGCATATAAGCTTATAATTTCCTCAAAACAAGCAACCGACTTGTCTAGAAAAAATATATATGGGTTAATAACTAAAATTTTTTTGTGATTCTTATATAAATTTTCCAGAGAAGTCGCTTGCTTCCATTGTGGAAACTACAAATAAATAAGTCTGCCTTTTGTTCGATATAAAATTTTAATATCCCGAATGGAAGTCAGGAAAATAATTACAATCTTTGATATTAATTTTGTATAAATCACTTTGTTTAAAATTATTAAAGTCCATGTTATGGAAATCACGTCACTAAAGTGATATTTATATGAAAACAAAAACAAAATTTCAAAAATTTGTTTTTGGTTTTTCATACGTTCTTTACCGAAAAAAGCAAAAAAAAAAACATTCAGGCTTTGGCTGGACTTAGACAATTGACAATTTGTATGAAAAACAAAAACAAATTTTCATAATATTGTTTTTTTTCAAATACAATAAATAACACATTGGTGACGTGATTTAGACAATTATAAATGTAAATTATATCGAATTTAAGTCCAGTTTTTAAGTGAAATTAATTTTTGATGTGTAAACATCTATACGCTAGGGGGTAAAATTCTCTTTCACAATACAATCACAAATTTTGCTGAGATTCACACCGCGTTGTCAAATCGGTGTGAGCTACATATGTATGAGTGTATTAGTGTTTGAAAGAAGCAATACAAACTTATTTAAAATATTGTAAATATTTACATAGGAATTTGCTCGTTTTTGTTTGTTTTATTTAACTTGATAATTGCTTTATTAGGGTTCCGTACACCAAAGGTGAAAATGAACCGTAAGAGCTACGGACCTGAAATTTGGACACAGTGTGTAGACATTTGGCCACTACAACAACAAATACATGAGAGTTAAAAATTAGAGGGTGTTCCAAAACAAGCAACGAAAAATTTTAAAATCCAATGTAATATACATACAATTGTATGTACATATATACCCTTGAAATTTTAAAAGTTAGTGTATTTTTATACATACTACAGCAATTAACACTAAATTTAAAAAATCTAAATCAATGGGTGTTTCATCAGTTAATGCAATTTTGACTTTGTAATTTTGACAACTTGCTGTATCTTGGAAACCGTAAGTAATAGCAAAACTCTTGAAATTTTCAAAAACGGTAAAACTAAATAATAAATAAAATATAAAATCGCCAAATCTAAAAAAATCGCCAAAACGAAAAAAAGCACCAAATTAAAAAAAAATCTGGGACTAAAATAGATCGCGAAAAACCGGAAAAATCGCCAAAATGACAAAAACCCTTAAACAAAAAAATCCCCAAAATGAAAAAATCGCCAAAATGAAAAAAATCGCCTAAATAAAAAAACCCCAAAAACAGAAAAAAATTTTCCAAAATGAAAAACATCGCCAAAATGAAAAAATCCCAAAAACAGAAAAAAATTGCTAAAATTAAAAAAACCCAAAAAGAGAAAAAAAAAACTCCAAAACGAGAAAAAAGCGATAAAACTGAAAAAATCGTTTAAACTGAAAAAATTAAAAAAAGGAAGAAAGCTAAATCAAAAAAATGCTCAAAACCGAATGTGCGCGAGCCAAAGTCGTACTTTACTGAATTTATTTTAACTGCAATGCGTACACAACAACAAGAACAGCAACAACTAAACGATGAACAACAGGCATTAAAAATTAAAAAGTAAAAGTGAAGGCATTTACCATAGATGAGCACTGCAGTACAACTAAAGTTGCAGTAAAAATAATAAACAATTTTTAACAAATGGCTAAATTTTTTTCATACAAAAGTTTCAAAATTTGAATGAAAAAACTTTGCCACTTGATACAATTTTATTATGATTACGACCCTACGATTTTACTGGTAATGCAAATTAAATTTCATTAGCAGTAAAAATTTACTGAATTTTTTTAGTAATCAGTAAATTTACTGCTTACTGCTATTTTGAATGGAGTACATATATACTGCAGAGTGCCCATTTACTAACCAAATAAGTTTAATAAAACAAACAAAAACCAACAAGTTCCTATGTATTTACAATATTGAAAGTTTTGATACTTTTAATTAATTAATTTAAAAAAATATACTTAAAGCATAAGTACTTCCAACTTTAAAAAAAATTTCATTACTAGATGTTTACACATCTCCTCTGTGATCGGACTCACATTGCTTTTTTTTTATATTTTTGTCTGACGACAGTAAAAAAGGGGGCATGTACTCGTACTAGCGATTTTTTAACCCATGAGTACGATTGAAAAAACAGCAAATTTTTAGCATTTAATCGAATAAAAATCTACTTCAAAAACAATTATCATACCATGTAAGAAGGGTAAGATACTTATCAAATTATCTGTGTACGAGTATGCGTATTTCATAACCTTTTTGACAAATAGCTTTGGTTGTTGTATTGTAAATTTCTAATCTCTTCTTTAGAAATTGATTCGATTTGCTACTGGCGAAGCTAGACTATTTTCGGGAGGAAGACCAAAGTGCCAAATGGAAACATTTATTATTTTATTTATTTAATAATCCTAATTAACGAGGGCGGATCAATAAGTTCGTGACTTTTCGAACATCGAACTTTGGGCAAGTGACGTCATTTACTTTGCGTTTAACAGCTATTCAAAACATACAACTTCGTGTATATTTCTAAGAATTAAAAAAAAAATTAATTTCGACTGCTCATTAAACATTAATTTTTGCGAAAAAAAACCTTCTATCAAGCCAAGAATAAGCTCGATAAATACTATTGAGACTCCGCGCCATCGATTTCAATGATAGAAAAGTGGTTTAATGACTTTCGTTTTGGTCGCACAAGTACAAATGACGCTGAACGTTCTGGACGGCCAATTGAGGTCAGTAAACCCGAAAATTTCGGAAAAATCCACGATATGGTATTGGCCGATCGAAGAATAAAAGTGCAATGTGGTTTCGATTTTAAATGATCAGCTAGGTTTATGAAAGTTGTCTGTAAAGGTGGAAGTACATACCACGCGTTATGAGGCAACGCTTTTCTGGCTTGTTAAACGTTCAACGCTACACATATGGAAGGTTACACCACGTTTGTGAAGCTTTTTTAGTTGTAAAATTTAAATCCTTTGCCGACTATTTTTTTTTCATTTACGTTGCATTTTTCTTTAAACATTTAATTCATGTTTGTATCCATTGTTTAATAAAAAAATTAATTTCTAATCATGTTTGTGTATGTTAGTTTATGAATCTGGCAACAATAGCTGTCATTTTGTATACAACGCGTGAAAGTTGAAGAATGTTCAACTTTTGGCGAGGTACGCGCGTCGCGAACTTCTCTATGTAACTTGCCTTATGAAGACACACTATTTCAACTTTTTTGACAGACGCGTGTATCGCATTAGCGCATTGAACGCGTGTTATGTACTTCCACCTTAAGATGGGTGCCGCGTTTGCTCCCAATTGACCATAAACCTAAACGTGTGATAAATTTAAAGGATTGTTTGGAGTTGTTTAACCGCAATTCGATTGGGTTTTTGCCGTTTTTCGTAACTGTGCATGAAATGTGGATCCATTACTGTACTCCGTAGACCAAGCAGCAGTCTAAACAATGGGTTTCTCCGGATGAACCTATATAATAGAAGATAATTGAGAGAAAGTATAGTTTGCTCTCATTTCACCGAAATTTTCCCAAAAAGTAATCGACCTAATATTCGATTATGTTCTGGCTATCGATTTTTTCCCCACGTTTTCTTGTGAGTTCGGATGTTAGAACATATGCTACATATGTTTAAGTTGAAATTTAGAAAATACAAATTAATAAATCGTATGTGTTCTATCTAAAGGAGTTTAAGTGAAACCTATTTGGTTTAACAAATCGTCAGTAGACTTCAACCACAAACTTGGAACATTCACAAACCTCTTATCTTATGCACAGGCTTCCAAAAACTATTTGGAAATTCACAAACAATAATATTTTGTAAAAGTTTCTAAGTCTACTACGCTTATTTTTCTTTTGTGATTTTCGAATATATTATTATTTGTGAATTCTCAATTTTTATTTTTTTTTCTATATGTGATCTCCGAGAAAAGGGACCTAGTGTGTGAAAATGAAGTTTTGAGAAAAACGCATTTAAAGTTTCATAACCCATTATCAATTTAAACTCACCTTCAGTTGGGAGATGCTATTTGGTATGGTTAGTTATGATTGGGTGCCGACTTTGGTGACGTCATGCATATGTATGTGGTGACGTATTTTTTTTCGCTTTTAGTGTGACAATACCTTTGCTATTGTTGCTGCTCTGTACACATTGTAAAAATAACTATAACTAAGGAAAAGAATAAAGTGACGCTTCAGTCATGTGCCAACTGTATAACGGGTGTTATCAATATCTCAAAAGTTGTTTCGAAACTTTGGTTCTTTTGTAATTTTGTTACTAAGTTGATGTTAATTTGAAGTAATTTTTATAAAAATTGATATTTTTGACAGTTTTGATGATGATTTAAAAAGACTAGACTCGATTAATGGCGGTGATGAGATCGATATGACGTTATCAGAGAAATTTTACAAAAGACTACCAGGTAAACTGTCGCGATTTTGTGATTTTAATTTTTCAAATTAATTTCAATTAATTTTGCAAACATTTGCATTTTAGGTATAACCAAGTACCACCAATTTGACTTAAAAAAAAACGAAATTGTATGTAAAAAAGTTGTGGACTCGGAAGAAAAAAGATTTAATCTGCGATTAACGGCTGAGCTACCAAACGAATTACATCCGCTTATTGCACCAAGCGGTTTATCGTTAGGTCGCAAATGGTATTTGTATGAGAATGTCTTATGTACTGATTCACAGAAACGGGATTTTGTAGCTCCTAAACCAACTGAACCCAAAGCGAAAAAAAATCGAAAAATAAATCTGAATAAATCGAAGCACCGGATCACGAGAAAAAGAAAGCTGAAGTCAAAGTGCCGAAAAAAGCAAAAAAATAAAAAATAAAAAAAAAATGAAATCGTTAAACGGAAGAAAATCGAAGTACCAGACCACAAAACACCGAAAAAAAGTAAAAACTCAAAAAATTCAAAGACTGACGACAAAAAAAAACAGTTTAAAACCTAAATTTAAAAAAATAAATAAATTTTAGTATTTAAGAAATTTATTATTCGACATATTGTCAGAAGTTTATTTTAATTTGAAATTTATTTGCTGGTGCTCCAGCGTTGTCTATATGCATTTCATTGTTGCTGTAACAAATCATCCGTAGACTTCAACCACACATCTTGAATAGTCACAAACTTCTTATCTTATGCACAGACTTTCAAGAACTATTTGAGAATTCACAAATAATAATCAGGTCTATTCGAGAATACGCGCTTCACTTCTTCATCATCGAACGTTCACTTTCGACAGTTCGACGTCGACAGATTCGAAAATACGTGCGAAGAAATATCGTTTTCAGTAATCGATATTATGTTATCTTTTATAAAAACATCAACAACATTGAAAACAGCTGACTTGTATGCAGAAAAAGTTGAAAACAAAAAGGGATTTAAGAAGTAATTTAAAAAAATAATTAATAAAAAAACTTAACAGTACAAGTGCTAAGTAACATAAAAAAACAATAAACAGTAAAAGAAAAATTAGTTACTTCTTTTATTTGTTTTAAAAACGTGTTTACATCTTTGAAGAATTTAAGAATACTTAATTGTCTTGTAGAGCCTGGCCGAACGCCATTAAAGCTTAATTAACAGTGGTAGACACAATATAAACACTTTGCATCTCTTTTTTCTTTATTTATTTAAACTTAACGCGCTAAAATTGGCATCGAACGAAAACCACAAAAGAAAAATAAGCGTAGTAGGCTTAGAAACTAATACAAAAAACCCAGCAAATAATTTATATTCGATTTGAATCTATTTTATTTTTCTACACCTTTATACAATTAGAAATCCATTGGATAAAAATAAAAGTAATTATAAGGCAAAATGAAAAATAAAATCTAAATTTAACATTTAAGAAATTTATTATTCGACATATTGTCAGAAGTTTATTTTAATGTTTTTCTCATTTTTATCGATTTTACCAAGTTCGTTTTGTACGTTTTTATGGGATACATAAATTTTTATCAGAAATCTAACTCATTTCATCTTATTCTACAGCCTTTTAAGTACCAGAATCCACTTTTAAGTCCAAACCAGTTTTTTGACACACTAGGTCCCTTTTCTCGGATAAAGTCACATATAGTTTATTTATTTATTTATTATACATATTATACAAAGTAAATTTGCATAATATGGTACACGACCTATGCCTTCACATAGGAAGCAGCAACGTGGTTGTTAAAGAAATTCCACAAAAAACCGCAAGATTATACGGTTATCCGTGGCAGATCAGTCAACCAGTGCAAGCGAGACGAAAAACTCTCGAAGGCCAAACAACATGCACAAGCCTGACCGCACTTAACAAATAATTACGATGACGCGAGAGATGTTCCTCAACGCAGAGCTGCTTTACGACTGTACATATAGTTATTTATTGTACTTTCAAAAAAAAAAAAAAAAAAAAAAAACTGAACTAACAATTAGTAGTCAAATCTTAGGTCTAGATATAATTAATGAATCCGACCCATGCCGAACACAAATTTAGTGATAGTAAATTATTAATACACGAATTATGTACAAAAATATTCTCAAAAAATTTCATCTGCGGTATTGCGTATTAGAGCCTTATTGTTCCTCTCTTTTAAGCGGATGTGTCCAGTAAAGTTCAAGATATTATGAACCAGGGGGATTGGGATGAGACTCGAGTCTTATTAAATATTTGCCTGCGTATTTTGCAATTTCTGCAGTCACTACACTGAACCAAAAAGGTACATAAATTCAATGAAAATATTCGTCGATTCAAAGAATTTATTCCTTATTTTTCACTTAAGGAACATGTTCATTGAATTCAACGTATGCCAATCATTGGCTTGTTGAATTCAACATACCAGTTCGTTGAAGTTAAGAATCCATACGTTGAAACCTTACGTAAATTCATTAAACCTATATATTTATACTTTGAATTTAATGAAATAGTTCCTTGACTTTAAGGATCCCATTCCTTGGCCCAATGAACGCAATCATTGAATTTATGAATATATTCCTTGAATCAGCGTATACAAAAGCTTTGAAAAAAAAGCTTATGAAAAAGTTTTTTTCATAAGTTCTATGAATTTCGACATTAATCATATGAAAAAATTCATTAAAATTCAACCAACGTCACGCTTCGTTGGATTAATGAAACCAGTTTCGTTAAAATTATTTTAATGAAAACTACGTCAAATGTATTACACAATGTCATCAATGCAATGAAATAACTTCATCGAAACAACGAAATAATTTCATTAAAACCACGAAACAGTTTCATTAAAACAACCAAATAATTTCATTAAAGCAACGAAATAATTTCATTAAAACAATGCCATTTTGCATACGTATGTATAAAAAGAACAATATGTTAAACTGTATGTGTAAATATGCATACAAAGAGTACAACAACAATCATACAGAACTACTTTTGATGCAAACTTTTGGTTGACAGCTGTTGATATACATTTAATTTATCAGACTTTCATGACTGCAATGAAATTTTCATTGGAACAACGAATACATTTCATAGCTTTTAATGAAATTCTAAATTGCTGTATATTTTATTTATTTTTATAGTTTTAAAGAATTTAATCTATAAGTTAATTGTTTTAAGGTATGTACTTATATATGTTTATTTCAAGCAACAACTGTAAATGTTTCTTACATATAAAGGGTTTCTTAATAATTAGAAAATATTGATGTCATAAATCCAATGAAATATTGTTACGAAACTAGAATACCAACGAAGCAATTCCAATGAAATTCTTTCACAATATTCGTGAAATTTTCATGAGATTTGTGAAATTATCAATAGACTTGTGAAAAAAAAAACTAATGACATTGTTTTGTTGGATTTATGAAGCAAAATTCTTCATTCAGCCTTGGTAAGATCTTTGCCCGGCTTCGGAATAATTTTGATCTTGCAAGTTTCCAGTTAAGTGGCAAATACTGCATTCGTAAAATGGCATTTAAAATAAAGGTCAGGATACTTATTGCAATATGAGGCAAGTTCATCAGCATCTTGTTACTAATTCCATCAATACTTGGAGCTTTCTTCGGGTACTAGGAATATTTTTGGTATGATTTTTTTATACCCTTTACCAAAAATGGTAAAAGGGTATATATAGGTTTGTCATTCCGTTTGTAATTTCTAGAATATTAATAAGCGAGTCATAAAGTATATGTATTCTGGATCCTTATGCATAGGGAAGACGAATAAGCGATGTCCGTCTGTCCGTCTGTCTGTAGGTGAAATCGATTTTACGAAGCTCCTAGAGAAGTTAGAGACTTCGTTCTTGGACTGGTGGGTCAGAAATGGTCCAAATAAGATTGGTATTGAAAATCAGTAAAATCGAGCAGACGGTTTCAGAGCTGGGAGACTTAAACTAGTTTTTAATAATTTTTTATTAAATAAACTTATTTTATACTTCAGTATGGATAAAAATAATATTTCTGACTAAAAAAATTAAAAAGACGTTTCCAGGATTGGAAAACCTTAACTTTTTTTGTTATGCAAAAGTAACTTACTAAAACAAATTTTTCCTTTTTTTTCTCTAAACTAAACATATGTAATGTTCTTAAAAGAAGGAGCTTGATGTAATAAATCAGAAAAACAAAAAGGATCATTCCAGGGTTGGAAAACCTACGATTTTTGTGATATATAAAATTAACTACCGCAAACGAGTTTTTTTTTATTTTTATTAAATAAACTCATTTTATACTTCACCACGAATAAAATTGGTATTTCAAATAAAAAATAACTAAAAAATTTAAAAAGACGTTTTCAGGGTTAGAAAACTTTAACTTTTTTTCTTATACAAAAGTAACTTACTAAAACAAATTTTTCCTTTTTAGGGTTCCGTACACCAAAGGTGAAAAGGAACCCTATTGTTTT
This sequence comes from Tachina grossa, assembly GCA_949987645.1. Taxonomy (NCBI): domain Eukaryota; kingdom Metazoa; phylum Arthropoda; class Insecta; order Diptera; family Tachinidae; genus Tachina; species Tachina grossa. Next base: position 133,788,035 of record OX465274.1, on the reverse strand, counting down.
CGCTACGCTGTCCGTCTGTCCGTCACACGGTATTTTCTCAGGAACCGTAAGAGCTACGGACCTTTAAATTTGGACAGAGTATGTAGAACCTTGGCCGCTACAACAACAAATACATGACAATTAAAAATTAAAGGGTGTTCCAAAACGAGCAACGAAAAATGTTAAAATCCCATGTAATATACATACAATTGTATGAACATATGTATATTGAAACTTGAAATTTGTAAAATTAGTGTATTTTTATACAGATGCAACAATTAAAACTAAAATTTAAAAAATTTAAATTAAAGGGTGGTCCATCAGTTAATGCAATTGTGACTATGTAATTTTGACAATTTGCTATATCTTGGAAACCGTAAGAGACAAGCTCTTGAAATTTACAAAAACGGTAAAACTAAAAAAAACGAAAATTATGAAATCGTCAAACCAAAAAAAAAAAAAAAAAAATATTCAAAAATTAAAAAAAAAATCGCGAAAACGAAAAAAATCGCCAAAATTAAAAAAAAAATTCTAACTCTAAAATAAATCGCCAAGTTCGAAAAAATCGTCAAAATGAAAAAAAGCGCCAAAATGAAAAAAACGCTAAAAATTGAAAAAAAATCGCCAAAAAGCGAAAATGTCGCCAAAACTAAAAAAAATTTATATAAAAAGAATCGCAAAAATAAAAAAAATCGCCGAAAATGTAAAAAAAAATCTCCAAAATGAAAAAGCACCAAAAACCGAAAAAAATCGCCAAAACAAGAAAATAAAGTGTCAAAACTAAAAAAGCCAAAACTTAAAAAAATCGCCAAAACCGGAAAAAAAACCAAAACAAAAAAACCGAAAAGACCCCAAAAACGAAAAAAATGCCAATACTATATATTATATAGGATGAAGTTTGTATTAAATTATATATTTAGTGTTCGTACGGAACCCTTCGTGCGCGAGTCAGGGTCGCACTTTACTGAATTTATTTTCTATAAATTAAACATATCTAATGTTCTTAAAAGAAAGAGATTGATGTTAGAAGTCAGAAAAAAGGATGATTCCAGGGTTGGGAAACTGAAACTCTTTGTGATATAAAAAATTAACTACCGAAAATTAATTATTATATTTTTTTTTATTAAATGAACTTATTTTATACTTTAGTACGAATCAAATTGGTATTTCAAATTAAAACTTAACCTTCAAAAAATTAAAAAGATGTTTCCAGGGTTTGAAAACTTTAACTTTTTTTTATAATGGGTGTTTTTTATTGAGGTATAGAACTTTAAGTTGGCATCACTTTTTCAACTGGCGGCCATTTTGTCAGCTGTCAAGTGATTAATATTTAGTTTGGTTTGCCATTTCATCATGAACAGGTTGACAAAAGAACAACGCTTGCAAATCGTGCAAATTTATTTCGAAAATAATGGTTCAGTTCGCGAAGTTTACCGCAAGCTCCGTTCATTTTATGGTCGACATAATCGTCCATCAGAGCAATTAATTCGGTTAACCATGGATCGTTTTCGCACTACGTTTACTTTATGTGATAATACGCATCCGCAGAGACGTCGAACAGTGCGCAGCGAAGAAACAATTGCCGCTGTAGAGCAAAGTGTTGAAGAGGACCCGAATGAATCGATTCGCCACCGTGCACAGCAATTGGAGCTTTGTCCATCAACTTTATGGAAGATTTTGCGCAAAGATCTTGGCTTGCGACCTTACAAGATCCAGCTTGTGCAAGAATTAAAGCCGCGAGACCATGCAATGCGTCGTGATTTTGGTGTATGGGCCGAAAATGAGATTGATCTCGATGCTGATTTTCATCGCCAAATTTTGTTCAGTGATGAGGCTCATTTTTGGTTGAATGGCTACGTCAACAAGCAAAATTGCCGCATTTGGAGTGAAGAGAATCCACATGAGACCCTTGAGACGCCATTACATCCACAAAAAATGACTGTTTGGTGTGCTCTATGGGCTGGTGGAGTCATTGGGACATACTTCTTCCGAAATAATGCTGGAGAGTCAGTTACCGTTAATGGAGACCGATATAGAGCCATGATAACCGACTATTTTGTTCCCGAATTGGATGGCATGAATGTGGATGAGTTGTGGTTCCAACAAGACGGCGCTACATGCCACACAGCACACGTCACAATCGATTTATTGAAGGAAACATTCGATGAGCGCATAATGTCGCGGAATGGACCTGTCAATTGGCCACCAAGATCGTGTGATTTGACACCATTGGATTATTTTCTTTGGGGATATGTGAAGTCGCTCGTCTACGCCAACAAACCAGAAACGTTAGGGGACTTGGAAGCCAACATTCGTGGCGTTATTGCCAACATACGGCCCCATATGCTCGAAAAAGTGGTTGAAAATTGGACCTGTAGAATTGGCTTTATTCGAGCCAGCCGCGGCGGCCACATGCCCAAAATTATATTTAAACATTAATGGCATAAAATTATCCTTCCAATAAAGCCAAATTGATGGATATTAAAACGATTTTCTTGTGTTTTATTTCAATTCAAAGTTCTATACCTCTAAAAAAACACCCGATACCAAAGTAACTTACTAAAGCAAATTTTTCCTTTTTCTCTATAAATTAAAGATATCTTATATTCTTAAAAGAAAGAGGTTAGTATAAGAAATCAGAAAAATCAAAAAGTTTGATTTCATGGTTGGAAAACCTACACATTTTGTGATATAAAAAATTAGCTACCGAAAACTAATTTTTATTTTTTTTTAAATAAACTTATTTTATACTTTAGTACGAATGAATTTGGAATTTCAAAATAAAAAAAAATTAAAAAAATTAAAATGACGTTTCCAGGGTTGGAAAACCTTATTTTTTATACAAAAGTAACTTACTAAAACAAATTATTTCTTTTTTACTATAAATTAAACATATCTTATATTCTTAAAAGAGATTGGTGTAAGAAATCAGAAAAAACAAAAAAGGATAGTTGGATAGTTGATAGGGTTGGGAAGCTTACACTTTTTGCGATATATAAAAGTAACTAAGTCTAATTAATTTTTATATTTTCCTTTATAAATTATATATATTTTACGTTTTGCAAAGAAAAGTTTGATACAGAAAATTATAAAAATAAAAACCACAGCCTCAGAGCTGGAAACTTTGGACTTTTTTTCTGGATATTAAATTTTCTGGAAAAAAATTTTTGAATTTCCTTTTTTCTTTTTTCACTTAACACACTTTTTATATTTTTTTGGGAACTACTAGATTGGTATAAGGAATCAGAAAAATCGAAAATGATGACTCTAGGTTTTGAAAATTAATTTTTTTTTGTACATAAGATAATTAGGTCAAATATTTTTTTCTTTTTGTTTATACTTTATGTATGTGCTTATGTATGTATCTCTATACTACATAAACGCACTTTGGTAAAGGGTATGTAAGATTCGGCATAGCCGAATATAGCACTCTTACTTGTTTTTTTTTTTTTTTGTCTAGTATGTACGAGTATGTAAGAAAATCTCCTCTAAGACATCTGTTCACTATGAAGGCTCAACAAAATGAGTGAAGTTTAGAAATCGTGATACTTATTTAAAAACTTAACAAATAATTGAGAATTAAAAGTATGTATACATTAATGGTAAGCTTAGTAATTTTTTCTAAATCGCAATAAACAACAATATAAAAGTGTTTACATTTCTTGGAATGAGAATTTTAATTAATTGTAGTAAGTATTCTTATTCACATCCATGAATTTTCTTGCATACGTTTATTTAAATAATTGCTTGTTATTAACAATAATAGTTTTTAATGCCCTTTTGTATAAAATTTTTATGGTAGTGACATAATTTTAGCTATTTTTGAATGAAACTTTATTCAAATATACTAATTGAAGAAAAGTATAGTTTTATTAAATAAATAAATTGTTTATTTCAAGATTTTTTGAATGATCTGAATAAAATTATAATTGCTCAATTCACAAGCCATGTTGTAACGGCTAAAGTTTTATTTGAAAAGGCAATTTCGAATAAAAAATCGCAAAAGAAAAACACACACAGCTGTTTCTGATTAGAGACATTTCAATTGAAATTTTATTTTCATATACAACTTTAAGCAATACATCAGGACTTGTGAATTGAGCAAATGTTATTTAATCTTTATATTCATTATTACTTAACACATTTGGATCGATCGCATTTTAAATTTTGACTAGGGTATTGAATTAATCGATTTTTTATTTTAATCGGTTAATCGCTCGATTAAATAGTTGAGATTTTGGTCTAATCAGTTAATTTTGAATTAATCAGTTAACCGATTAAAACCAATTTTCATAAAATTATTAATTTCAATAAATAAATACATATGTATGTATGTATGTATGTATATACAATAAGGGGAAATATTTATTGATACCAGAAAATCGAATCACGTCAATTGAGCACAATGCATCTTCAATTATCGGATATCATTTACTCGGACGTAATAATGTATATGTGTATGTACATATGTATGGATACTCACAGATGAACAAATTAATGTTTATTGATGTCTAAAACTTATTTGACGTCAAGTGACTTAAATCGGTTTAATAGTTAATTAGTTTATTTTACGCGTATGTACATATTGTCTACATATGTATATATGTATGTATATATGTATGTATGTATGTATGTATGTATGTATGTATCTATGTATGTATTTTGGTTTTAGTTGTGAATTGCCAAAACAGTGCGTACATAGATATGTATGTAAGTATATCAAAAGGTAAGGGTTTCCTTGCTACTGTGCAGTTACAATAGGCAAACAGGCTCACACATGCGCACAGCTAACCTAAATGACACTGATTTTAGAAAAGTAAAAATTTAAAATTCTATGAACCATTGCATATTTTACAAATATAAAGTTTTCGTTAGTCGTACGTATCTATACCCAGTTGACCAAGACCTTCGTTATGGATATCGATTTCGAATATATCTCGAACATTTATCGTATAAAACTATCGAGAGTGACACTGGAAAATTAATCGAAAAAAAAATTACCTGTCGCTCAGTTTTGTCCCAAAAAACATTCGATCTCGAAGTCTTGCTAGCAATATCAAAAGTGAAAGAATATCGAACTAATTTCGATATCACAAAAAGGCAGCATAAAAAGTAAAAAAAGTAATTTTATTTTTTAATTAATTTATTCCAACTTACTTATTTTATTTATTTAATACCTTAATTTACGTGAAAATATAAATGATTATGGACCATAAAGAAGTAATTGCAATGATTTTGTCTTCATATAATTTCTTATACATATTTATATATTTTTTTCTTTAAAATCCCCAGTTGACCACGGCTTTCGTTAATGATATCGATTTCGAATATATCTCGAACATTTATCGTGTAAAACTATCGAGAGTGACACTCAAAAATGAATCGAAAAATGTTCACCTGTCACTCAGTTTTGTCCCAAAAAACATTCGATTTCGAAGTTTCGCTAGTAATACTAAAAGTGAGAGATTATCGAATTAATTTCGATATCGCAAAAAACCAGCAGAAAAAGTAAAAAGTCATTTTTATTTATTTGTTTATTTATTTTAACTTACTTATTTTACTTAATTGTTTAATTCCGTAACTTACGCTGCCGGCTTTGAACATGGTATCTCCATTCTAACAGACTAACACACATCCACTAGGCTATCGTGGAATTTTTTTTCATTCAATTATAGCAGATATGTATGTAAGTGTGTATTATTATCTTTTTTTTTTCATTTAGAGTGCTGTCATGCCTTGAACTTAGTATCTTTAGTCGAACAGGCTGGCACACTTCCATGCAGCTACCGTCACACATTCGAAAAACTATCGCGAGACGTTCGAAGTTGAAAGCTTTAGCGAACATTCGAATTTTTTTAAATTTGCGGACAAATATCGAACAATTTTGTTTCGAAATTTCTTCGCTTTAGTGAGCATTTGTTTTTATCGAATCTCAGGTCAAGTGGGTCAAGCGTGCGCAGTGTTGCCAATATAGAGAATTCGCTTACAATGACGCCATTGTTAGATGCTTTGCACATCTGGCAAAGTTAAAATGTCTGACAAATATCTGATAAAAATTTTACAATATGTTCACACGATTGTAAGATATCTGATAATTTATTGCCAATTGCAATGGACTGACAATTCTTTTTTTTTGGTAACGATGCCATCGACAGATGTGCAATTGATTTAGTTGAGTACCTGCCATTACGGCCTAATCTCACGTGTGCCAAAGCACTGGGTGTGGGTTAGACGCCAGACCAACGCCTCCATGCACCCTTTTAGAATGAACCTATGGCCCACTCCATAAAGCACATAGGTTGCAATCTTTGAATATAGTTATCCCTGTTCTATATTCAAGTACCTTGCTGAGGTACTTTGAGCTATCTAAACTCTGCTGCTATGTCCATGCCCATAGCAGCTCTGTTGAATGGCAACAGCACCTAGAATAGTGTCTGGCTGACCACGTCAGACCAACCACTGGCATTGATTTCACACTGGGAAGCCAAGACTATTCTCCCAGCGATTTGGGTAGCAACCACAACCACCACGATAATTCTCCGGCTTCCACGCTATGGTGTTGTGTATACACCTTAGCGAGTCCCCCAAGAAAATTCCTCAACCATTGCCGGCACAGCTAACCACTCATCCATAATGAACGCATGCCTGTGTCGCCAAATATCCAGTGCCTACTCCACACATACCAAAATCATCCTTTTAACCCCGTGGGGTAGGACGAACTCGGCATTTTAGCAAAGGAAACTGACGACCGCTACATGCACTCAAAACTTCAGAGCAGCGAGGACCACTTACGCGAGAAGAACGCCAGCTTGCCGCCAAGATCCTGTGCCTACTACAATCGATCATACTTGATAAACGCCCTTTGAACCCAGGAGGTAGGACACACAACTGTTTTAGCACAGAATCTTGACAACCGCAATGCATTTATCTCTAAGCAGCCCAGCTGTCGGGCAACCGGCACCCGTGGTACCAGAAGTAGCCTCTGGTTAGACCTCGAAGTTCCACCCCAAGGGCTTCACCTCTATCGTCTTTTGAACTCAGGGGCAGTTCTTGGTGACGCTGCACCTAACTGACAACAACGGGCGTAAAATATTTGTTTTCCGTTTATAAATATGTGCACATCCTTTGCTCTGTTTATGTTCAGAGATCGGGTAGTAACACATAAGTTTTACGGGTAATGAGCAAAAGGTCCGTCAGTGGAAAAAGCTACATTACCCTAGCTGGGGCCCCGGGATTGCCACACCCGTAGTCTATAAATAGACTCCCCTGGGGGTGATGCCATCGACAAAAATTGTTAGTTCAAACGGTTGTAAGAAATTTTTAGCAATTTTTACTAACAAATATTGTAAGATCTGACAACCGTTTGTATATAGCCATACCAAATATAAAAAGTCGGTTCCAAACCGGATAAAAAATAATCCTATATAATGCTTTATATGAAAAACTATCTATCTATACTCTCATATAATGTATAGCGATTGCGTCGGCTCGCGTCAGCTCAGAACCAGCCGTAAATTTATAAATAAATGAGTCAAATATTGAACATACATTTTATTTTTCTTCGCTATTTCTATGTTAAACATGATTTCGAATGCCTTTTTGCTTGCGAGTAAAAACACGAACGGTTGCATTCGAATGTATGCACGTTATCGAATGCTGTCATTAGAAATTTCAATATGTTTTACTCGAAACCGAATGCGAAAATCCCAAAAGTTAAAAAACTCGCACATTCGAGTAGTAACTAGCTCGCAATCGAATGCGGGAATTAGGCCCATGATGTAAACATCGTCATGCAAGCCACAGACCTTGCGATCGTTGGTACAACACGTTGGTTTATCAAGTTGTGTGTTTTTTGGACACAAACTATACAACAACGTGTGCAACATTAGCGCACAACTTCATTTCACAAAAAAAAAAATTTGAGTAAACATGACATAGGGTACTACTGCGCATATTGAAGTCGATGATTTTTTTCGTGCAAAACGAAAAAGAAGAATGTAAAAAAGGGCAGAAAAAAATTTGGTAAAAAAAAATTTGGTTTATATTAAAAGAAACATATTCTAACAACAAACTTTTAAAAACACTAAAAGAAAGTCAGCCAAAAGACTACAAAAATTACATTTTCATGACGTGACGTTTTTTTATATGATACTACGAAAATAAAAACAAAATGAAATGAAGTTGTACGACATACTCCTAAATAATACAACCTTTTTATACAACTTGCCAAAAAATCAAATCTTTTTAATATTTCATACAACCGAGACACAACTTCATACAACGACCCCTCACACTTTACAATCTCATACACAACCTGCTCATGTTGGTAGCAACGGTAGCAAGGTCTGTGGCAGCGTTGTCAACTTTTAAATTTCAAAAAGCACTGAAACCAAGAAAAAAAAACGCGTAATTTAAGTAAAAAAGCACTAAATTAAAATTTTTTTGTTTTATAAAAAAAATTTTGAATATAAAAGTATAGAAATAGGTTGACCTTGCATTTTATTTATGAGAATCAGTGAATTCCAAAATCAATTTGACGAAACCTTTTTAAATTATTATAAAAAATTTAATTTTTTTCGTCAACGAAGAAACAAAACACCTGAAATTAGCAGTAATTGGCAAGTCTTTTTGACTTTCTGATTAGATTTTGAACTAGATGGGAGTAGAGTTAATTTTTTTAAAGTCAAGACTTTAAAAATTTGATTTTTATTAAACCATGCTGTGGAAACATTCTTTCACAGCAAACGCGATATTAATAACAAAGTTACAAAATTAAAAAAAAGTAATTTGCAATTTAATTAAATTATTTGTACTATTTTTTTTTAGAAAATAGGAACAAAGCCTAGTGTAAGGACAACTTTTTACGTATTTTAGACTTAAATAAAGTAAAAAAGGTAAAAACGTGATTAACTTCTGCGTTTAAACATTAAAGTATGATGGGAATGCAATTGTGATAATGCCCCAAACGAGTTTATATCAAATGAACCGTTATAAGACTTTATTTCTGCCCAAAACTCGATAGCGAACTCAAAATTTATCCATTGCATTAAGTGAATTATTCTCTTTTTACTGTATATACTAGAAAATATTTCGCTATTAGACTATACTTGCATTATGTCTTCTTTGTCGTGTGGCAAAACACTGTTTCCAATAATTGTGCTTAAAATGTGAAAGTTTGAGAATAAAATGCACGCATTTCCTCAACCAAGTTTTGTACAATCTTATTAGAATATTTTGAAATGTTCCATTTAACTTCAGTGCTTATGTTTTTAAATGTTAGACTTCTACAAAAAAAAAATATATATACATATTATATAAGGAAAATTCTTTTTGAATTTTGGCTTTAGTGCCACCGCCAAGAAATAAAAAGCACCAAAAATTAGTTTAAAAAAGCACCGAGCACTAACTTCAAAATTTTTCGGGTCGAAAATTTCAAAAAGCACTAAAAACGGTGCGAAAAGCACCGAGTTGACAACGCTGGTCTGTGGCTTGCTTCAGAGCTGACAAATATCAGTGCTGATGTAAATATCGTCAGATCTGACTAATAAGTACTTATGTATAAATCAAATTAAAAAAAAATTTTGTTTTCAATTTTTTAAATAAATTTTTTTCAAATTTATTTCAAAATTAATGCTTTAACAAATAAAAATAAATAAAAATTACTATAATATAATATAAATATTAAATTAATTAGCAAAAACAGAATAACCTAGGCGGCATCTAGCCCTTTTCACACCTTTTCACCACCAACGCATCTTGCTCTTTACAAATACTTATCTAAAATTTTGAAAATAAATATACATATATTTAATTAAAGTTTGAAAATTTTTTTATTCACTATTGTTTTTACTTATCTTTTTTAACCCCCGACAAAAAAATAGGTGTTATAAGTTTATAGTGTATATCTCTATATGTCTGTTCGTATCCATTTACAGACCAAATGGCTGGACGGATTTTGATTTAGATTTAGTTTTTTCTGTTTGAAAGCTGACTTGATCGAGAGAGCTCTTAGCTACATATGTTTAAAAAAAACGGTCAAGCCTTTTAAAAGATATCACATCTTTTCTAGATATATCGGGTTTTTTTTTTAAATTTTTGATTTTTGTTTTTAAGACTTATAAATTTAAATTTTCACAGGCAGAATGAATTGTATTTTTTTTTTAGATAAAACTGATATGTACATTAGATGTCCCAATCTAACATATATGCTAGAGTGAAGCAACTATGATTAATAAATAAAAATACTATTCAATTGACTGTCACTATTGAATTCAATGGAAAATTGTTACAAATGTGTTAGTGAAAAAATTTTGTTTTGTGTTAGTTTCAGTCAGTCGTTTCTTGTAGGGTTAACCTATTTGTTTATTTTCTGTCATTTGAATTTTAAGTTTATGACAATTTTTTATATGTCAATACAACAGGCCGTTCACAACGGTGCTAGTTAGTCTTAAATAGTAATTTATCACTTATTACTTTTGAAGATAATATTACATTGTTCCCAAGCTTGAGATGAATAATAACAAAATATAGTTTTAGTTAATTTTAATTATTATTGTTCGAATTTCAGTTGTTTGTAAATTTATGATTTGATCAGGCTAAAGTTCGTATCGCTTTGTAAGCCAAATTTTATGTGATAATTATTAATGAACAAATTAGAGTTGTGCAGCTCATGAATGAACTAGTTCAATTGAACGATTCACCTGACTGAGCGCTGTGAGCCGGTCAATCTAATGAGCGCTTTCAGCTCAGTACTGAGTGGTTTCTTGATTTGTATCGAACTGTTTCAGTAGCTCGTTTTAGACATCAAACCCATTTAAATTACATGTAGACGTCCATCAAACTCTTTCAGCAGCTCGTTTTAGACACAAACCTATGTATTTAAGCGTGTTTGATAATGTCTAAAACGACTTATTGAGATAGTTCGATACAAATCTTGTGTTGTTTAGCAAATATTTTTGTCGCACAAGTACATAGACTTGTATCGAACTCTTTCAGTAGCTCGTTTTTGATACAAACCTATGATCAAACCCAAATAAAAAAATTTTTATATGTATTGTATTAAATATTAAAATATCTGAAACATTAAATAATTTTAATTTTGATTGTACATATATAGGTACATACATAGTATATGTATATCTACTTATGTAGATATATTTATTAACAAATTCCACTAATTAAACTACTCGTATCACTGTATAAATCTGGTACTTTTTATGCTTCTGTTTTCGCTCTTTCTTAAGCGTGATAAAATGTTTCACTACAAATGAACTGACCTACTGAGCCAACTGAATGAAATACTTTAGTAAAGTAAGCTGAGCTGAAAAGAGCCGTCACTCAAAAGAGCAGATAAGCACAACTCTAGAACAAATAATAACACCAAAGAACGGAACAGCCAGCTGTTTTCAATGAATCAAAACAATTCACATATACCATTTGCAATAAAAATTGCATATATAAGGCAGAAATCTACATCAATTGACACCACACACAGTGGACCAAACACAAAGAACGCTGACGATGGAAGTGTAGTGGCCTTCGAAAACAGCTGGTTGTTCCATTAAACTATATGTTTGTCAGAATATTTTCAATTAACTTTGGTGTTATTTGTTCATTAATAATTATCACATGTAATTTGGCTTACAAAGCAATACGAACTTTAAACTGATCAAATAATAAATAAAGAATATATAATTTTGTTTTTAAAATGTTCATCTAAAAAAATGTCAGGTGAGTGTAGATTCCATATTACGAACAGTAAAATTGTATAATTGTTTAGAAATTCTCAAAAATTTGGGTGCTTTTCATATAAAGTTCTTAGAAAGTTGAATGATTGTAATGTGAATACTTTACATTAGGTCTATTCGTTTACTTTCCCATCAGAAACTAGTAACGAGCGAGTAATGTAGAAATTTACAAAATTACTCTACTATATATGAAAAAGTAAATGAACGTTTTATTTGAAAAAACTTGCAAGAAAATTTTACTCATATTAGAACCATGGATGGAAATCATGATACAATTGTACTTTTTCTGATATATTTTGTTTGATAATATTTTAAATTGCATAGTTTTTAGGAAATTGACATTTAATATGAAATTCTTTACACAATTTCATGTGTTATATAATATTTTTATGCATTTTTCATAATTTTTTAATTTTAGTCATTAACAAATACAAAAAGACCACTTTCCATCTCTGATCATATGTAGTACATGTTTTTTTTAACAAAGAAATGCACATTTTCAGTTTTCCTTTATCAGATATTTTTGAAATAATTAATTTGACAACAAAACACACAACAAGTGGTCGGAATTTTTTTGTCTCTCAATTTTTCACTCTCTTTTGTCGCTCTCTCCTTGCAAGCTTTTTGAGTTAATGAACACCTTCCAGCAGCAATTGTTACAACTTCGTAAAAATTTTTAGTAAATAAACAAACCTATTAACTTTTAAGAGAAATAACAATTTTTTTAAATACATTTTAATGCAACACTTTAAAAAAAATTGTATAAAATATCCAGGCCAAGTTCAGGCCAATGCACGCAGTGTTTATATTTATAGGAAGCCATTCGGGCTGTTTTTACCCCCCTCATAACTTTGTTCCCCGCAATCGTAAAATTATAAAATTTAAACCATAATTAGAATAAATTCATGTTACCTCACATGCAAAGTTTTACAATGAAAGCTTCCGGAGATATAGAGGTGCAAAAAGTGCATATTTTAAGACATACTCACTGACCACTGACCACTGACACACTCATCAAATTGATGAAGCACTTCCGCTATCGCTAGAGAGCGAAAATTTGGTACACGAGAAGATCTAGGTGAGCAATGAGCCAGAAAAATCTGAAAACCCAAAATTTTTAACCAGGAGGGCGGGCCTACGCCCACAAAAATTAAAATTTATGCTATTGAGCTGAAATTCAAAACAGAGCTAGCTCTAGGTGAGAAATAAAATAAAAAAATCTGAAAACCCGGAAATTTTAGCCAGGAGGGCGGGGCTACGCCCATAAAAGTCAGAATTAAAAAAGCTAATATAAGGCGCTTAATGGAGGCTTTCTTTATTGAAATTTGGCATACATGTTGGATGGTGCAAGCCTATAAAATTTTTCATTAAAAAAGTGGGCGTTGACACGCCTATACAATTTAAACCTCATTTTAATGCCCTGCGGTTCATCATATTTAGATATGCTATTTATCTAGCTATTGTTATCCATTTGTAACGAAACCAGACACGAATAATTAGCACTGGCCCAAAAAAATTTTACTCTGGAAAAGTAGGCGGGGTTACGCCCATAAAAATTAAAAAATAAAAGTTGCGCTAGGGAGCTGAAATTTGATTTACAAGTAGGTCTAGGTGAGAAATCAACTAGAAAATTCTAAAAACCCAGAAATTTTAGTCAGAGGGGCCGGGTTACGCCCATAATAATTAAAAATTTTAAGTTGCGCTTATGAGCTGAAATTTGATACACAAGTAGGCCTAAGTGAGAAACCAACTAGAAAAATCTGAAAACCCAAAAAATTTTACCAGAATGGGCGGGGCCACGCTAATATTATTTTGAACTAAAAACTTAATATACAGCTTTTAATTCAAACCAATTTAGTGAAATCTTGCATACGCGTTGCACGTACACAATACTTTAAACTATCACCTTGAAAATTGGACGTGATCACTCCCATAAAATGTTAGCCTTGTGTTTAATCTACCTCGGTCTAGCATATTTTAGAAAAAAATTAGCATGAATTATAAGCGCTGCTCACAACAAAATTTTGAGTTAGGAATAGTGGGAGAGGTAATGCTGATAAGATTTAAAGATATAATTCGCGCTAGAGATCTGAAATTTTATACACAAGTAAATGTAGCTGCGTAAGCCAATGGGAAAATCATAAAACCAAAAAGTTTTACCCGGTATGCGGGGCCACAACGTTAAAACTCCAATTCACACTAGCGAGCTTAAATTTGGTACACAAATAAATCTAGATCAGAAATCACTAAGAAAAATCTGAAAAACCAGAAGTTGCTATCAGGGGGTGGAAACAAGCACTTCAAATTCATAATTAAGATAAATTTTATTAAAACTTTTCATACACATTGCACTTATCCAAAAAAAATTCCCTATTTTGAAAAGTAGCCGTGACTTCACCCATAAATCTTAGCCTTTTCTTTCATGTACTTCGGTTTAGCAGTTTTTAATTTATTACTCATATATTTCTCATTAACTTTTTGATACCAAACTTTGCATGAGCCATAAGCACTAACAGATATAAAAGTCGGCGGGGCCAGGCCCATAAATATTTTACATAATATTATACTATAGAGAGCTGACATTTTGTACACAAATAGTTATAGATTTACTCAATCAGAAAATCCAAAAATTAAAGTACCAGCTACCCTATTGAAACTTTGCATGCATATTGGGCATATCCTTTTGATATACATATGTACTTCGGCTAAGCAGACTTTAATATGTAAATTTATTGAGATAAAAGACGGGATCACGTCCACTAAAATTTACGCTCCACTTTACATGTTTCTGTCCAGACGACTCTTACTAAATTGCATACACACTGGCGAACCGTTGTAATGGCACAATAGTGCATTTTTAAGGTCAACAATTCAACACCAATCACACTCTTACCCATTAATTTATGTACCTCTGCCATTTTCAACTGGTGCAGTGATCATGAATAGAAATAAAATACACTAGAAATTTTAAGTTTAAAAAGTGTTATTATAGAAATCTTTTCAAAAAATAATCAGATCCTCACAAAAACATAAATGTGAAAAACGGCCAACTTCTTATCCAAAATTTCGGCCATTAAAAGTTGTCAGACTTAAAATTTTGACCAAGTTCTTCTTTGCCACAATACATAACACAGAAATATATTATGTATGATATAAATTTGTAATCGTAATCGTGTCATATAATTTCTAGAGAATCTGTTAACTTGGCAATCAAAAAAAAGGGTCCAAAAAAAATTCCATAATTGGCACTTTCACTAAAATTTTTTTAATTTTCACATGTTTTATTTTTATAAAATATGAATATGGATTATTCAATTCAGTTATGCATAGGTATGTATGTTTCTTAAACTAATTTTCATAAACACTTAAATTTTGCATGACGCCACTTTGATTTTCTAAAAACCAATAAAACATTAAGAAGAAACATATGTAGTTATGTTTATCTGAAAAATATTATCTACGCATCAAAAACAGTATTAATATGTAGACGCTTCGTTGACGATATCAAAAAAAAAAATTTTTTTGACAAAAGTGGTGACTTGGGGACACTTAACCCCACGTTTCCTTCAAGGATTTTACTAGTACAGAAATCACCACCACTAGTTCCCAACTGTAAGCTTTCCTATATCATCTTAATGCCCAAATTAGCATTGAGTGTGCTTAGAAAACTACTACACTCAAAAAAAAGACATATACTATTATTAAGGAAAAAAATTTTCTAAATTAAAGTAAAAAAAATTTCTAAGTTTAAGTAATTTTTTCTAAGTTTAAGTAAATTTTTACAAAAATCTAGTAAAAATTACTTAATATGAGTAAAAAATAAAAAGTTCATATTCTCAAAAGTAGTTCATAAAAATACACACAAAAATTCTCACATTCAAGGTCAAGTTTACTGGTTTAAAGGAAATATTTACCAAAAATTGGAAAATGGTTTAAAAGTTTAGGGAAATTGTATCCTAAAAACTAGTCAATCTCGTTATAAATCAGAATTATTATTATTTTAAAAATGCTTTTTGACTACTTCAGTGTACGTAAATAACAACAAAAAATCAATATACTTTAAGGCAAGCCTTCGAAAAGATAATCCGCTGGCACATAATGAACTATTGCTTTGAGTCTATTTAAGGTTATTTCCTCCAAACTTTTTTCGAAAACAGGGCGCGTTATCTCAAAAACATCACGCCAATTTTGATTGAATATTTCGCTTACGGCTGCGTTATCAGATGTTATATGAAAATCTGAAAGATTTTTAATATGCGATTTTATGCCGGTAATATCAAAGAATTTTTGGTCATCAACTTTAATAATTTTTAACTTGAGCGTGCTGAGGAGTACAATATTATCTGAAAGAGAAAGAGGGAAATGTCATATATAATATTTATATAGCTTTAAGAAAGACAATTTCTTAAGTACATGCGTTAGATTCCAAAGTTCCACTGACGTTAAAATTGAACTGCAAAATGGAGCCCTTCAAACGATATTTTGCTTTAGTATTCAACAGAGGAACATTGTATACGGCTTTAACAGTAAAGTCCTCGTCGATGCTGGAATTTTAAATGTAACACTTTTTAATAAATATTCAAGAAATTTATTATTCGATATATTGTCATAATTCTATTGTATATATGTGAAAATTATTTGCTGGTGTTTAAGCAATCGAATGTATTTCTAATTGCATAAAGGTGTATATAATAGATTTATATCGAATAAAAATTATTTGCTGGGTTTTGTATAAAATTCTAAGCCTCTTACGCTTATTTTTCTTTTGTGATTTTTAAAAGTAGTATAATTTGTGAATTCTCAAATGGTTTATAAAAGTTTGAGCATAAGATAAGAGGTTTGTGGTTAAAATCTACTGACGCTTTGTTAAAGTAGTAATGAAATGAATATATGTAGTTAATGCTTAACCACCAGCAAATAATTTTCACTTTTTGGTAAAATATGAATAACCAATTTTATATTAAGTGCGTGGCTTAACTCACCTGCCCTTGATAACTTTTAGTTTCGAAAGGCCCGTTAGTACAACGTCTTGCATATCGAATTTTATATTTATATTTTCATTATTTTGCTTTGCATGAATAACCTTGATATTAAATGGATCAAAGCTGCCTAAGCCGGGTATAACTGCAAGATGTAAATCGAATTGAAAAGACGTAAGGCCTGTCCCACCCCACGATGTCACCAGCGAACGTTCGATCGACAACTTGTATTGCAAACAACAATTAACATTAGAAAATTTGTTGTTGTGTTCAATATAAGTAATCGTTCGAACGATTTTTGGTGACACCGTGGGACAGGTCGTTAATTGTTATTTATGATTATAAATGTATGTATATTAATATGCAGTGAACCAAAAGTGACAGATAAAGAGAAAAAATTATTAATAGGTTTACTTTTTAATCAAGGTCCTTGTTTAATGGAGTATCTAATATAAACAAAGTTTTTAAATGATTTGATTATATCTTTAGTTAAAAAAAATATATTAAAGTGTTTACATGTTGAAAATTAATTCGGATCCAATATAAGCATACGGCCTTATTAACAATTCCCGTAATATAATTTCGGGCAGTAACTTCAAATTCTCTATAAAATTTGTTTTATTTTCTTTTTTGCTTATTATTATACCCTTTACCAAAAATGGTAATATTATATATTAGTATATATATTCTGGATCCTTACGGATAGGAAAGACCAATAACCAATGTCCGCTTGTCTGCACGTGAAATCGGTTTTCCGAAGCTGCCAGAAAAGCTAGAGACTTCGGCCTTGGACTGGTGTGTCAAAAATAGTCTGAAAAAGATTGGTATTGAAAATCAGCAGAGCTGGTGAACTTAAATTTTATTTTGCCATATAAAAGTAACTAGCTAAAACTAAATTTTGTTTTATTTTTGTTAAATAAACTTATTTTATATTTCAGGACGAACAAAATTGGTACTTAAAAAAATAAAAAAGACGTTTCCAGAGTTGGAAAACTTTAAAAAGTAAAAGAACCTACTCAAACTAATTTTTCCTTTTTCTCTATAAATTAAACATATCTTATATTCTTAAAAAAAACAGATTGATATAAAAAATCAGAAAAATTTAACATGATATGATTCCAGGGATGAGAAACTAACACTTTATCTGTTATATAAAAGTAACTAGGTCTAATTAATTATTTTCTTTTTCTTAATAAATTAAATATATTTTATGCTTTTGAAAGAAAAGTTCGGTGTAGAAAATTTGAAAAATGAAAACCACAGCTTCACAGCTGGAAACTTTGAACTTTTTTCGATACTAAAGTTACTAAATAAAAACTATTTTTTTTTTCTTATCTCCTTTTTGCTTTGTTCACTTTATATATTTTATAACTTTTTTAAACCACTAAATTGGGATAAGGAATCAGGAAAATCTAAAAGCTTGATTCCAAGGATGGAAAATTAAATTTGTATGTACATGAAATTAACTATGTAGGTCAAATAGTTTCTTTTGTTTACAAATTTTATATATTTTATGTTTTAGAATTAGTTTGACATAAAAATTAGAAAAATAAGTGGCATAGCTCCAGACCTGGAAAACTTAAATTTTTCTGGTATATAAAACTAATTATTTCTTTGGTAATTAAGTATATTCTGCATTTTAGATATAAATAAATTAGTATTAAAAAACAGAAAAATCAAAATTACGGTTCCAGGGTTGGAATTTAAAAAAAAAGTTAGTTGTTTTAGTTAAGCTCGCTCTTTTTTTCGTAAAATTTTTTTCAAATGAATTATATCAGCTAAAATATATTTGCAATAAATGTCTTAGCCGCGGGCTTTAATAAATTGTTATTTAATTTGCAGAATTTTTGTGCTGATTTTAATATGAATAATAATATAAATAACACACCATTTTTTCTCAATATTACTTACCAATTTTGGTTCAGTGAATGGATATATGAATGTAATTTCCTTTAAACTTACCATGGCCTAATTTTGTAAAAATATTTTCCAGGGATTTTGTAAAACATTCGACGTTTTCAGTATATTTGAGTTTACACGGTTTTAAAAACGAAGCTGCAAAAGGGTAAATAATATTGATTATTAAGATAATTAAAGTAGAAATAAAACGAAAGGAAAATGCAGAAATATTGCATTTTAATTAATTAAAGAACTTAACATCAGCAGGTGCTGTCAATGAAAATCATAATAACACTGTGTGACAAAAATAAAAACGTTTTTTTTTTGATAACATTGATACAACTTGCTGACTGTTGACAATTTGGGCCAGCTTAATACAAATATTATATATAAAGGGTGTCCCAACAAGAACGCAAGATTTAAATTTTACATAAGACACAGATATTTAAAAAAATCGTGAAACTTTATTATATTGTAAAGTAGACAAAATGAGGTTATGTGTGGAACAACAAATCGGGCAGATGGCCGCCGCCGCTTTGATGGCACACACGCGATCTTTTAATGAAATTTTCAATGGCCGTTTTGCATAAATGCTGCGTCCAATTTCCTCTTTTAAGGCTTGAGTCGTCCTCGACTTATTCGCGTAAACCATCGACTTCAAAAAACCCCAAAGAAAAAAGTCTAATTCTGTTAAATTGCACGATCTAGGCGGCCAATTCTGGTCTCCAAAACGCGAAACAACACGACCGGGAAATGACTGATGCAGCAATTGAATTGTTTCTCTGGCTGTATGACATGTGGCGCCGTCTTGTTGAAACCACATGCCCTCCACATTCATTTCTTCACTTCTAGGCACGAAAAAATTGGTTATCATTTCACGATACCGAACACCATTGACTGTTTGCGCTTGACCTGCCTCATTTTCATAAAAAAAGGTCCAATGATTCCACCAGCCCAAAATCCACACCACACAGTGACACGTTGAGGATGCATTTGCTTCTCGTGAATCACTCGAGAATTTTCCTCACCCCAAATGCAACAATTCTGCCTATTGACGAAGCCATCAAATTGATCGCAAATTTGCGAACTGTAGCCGCAAAACTTTCACCATTTTGGTAAAACAATTTCACAATGAGAATGCGTTGTTGTTCATTCGTGTAGCGCTTCATTTTTACTAACCTCGTACCTTCTACTAGCAAACAATAACAATTGTTCAAATGTCAAACAATGATACTTCGAATGGCGCCAAATTTAAATCTTGCGTTCTTGTTGGGACACCCTTTACATGTGTTTCCTGAAAGACAGAAAATTTTCATATTTTTTTTATTAATAATTTTGTTCATGATCCAAAATCGAACAAAAATGTTTTATTTATATGTTTATAGTTATATTTTATTAAATTTAGTCACTTATGCTAATTATGCAGATTATCTAGAAATTATATGACAACGTTACGATTATAAATTTATATAATATGTACATAACATATTTCTGTGTTAGGTGTTGTCTCAAACAAGAACTTTGTCAAAATTTATATCTCGCTACTTTTAATGGCCGAAATTTTGAAAAGGAACTTGGCCTTTTTTCACATTTATGTTTTTGTGAGGATTTTATTATACGTAATGCAGATTACTAAAAATTTCTTACAACAATCTATGTACATAAAATAAATATTTTTGTCTAACAAAATTAAATTATCAGACGTTTGAATGTCATGTGAATACATTTCGTTGTCATTGTCAAATTATGTCATATGTGTGAAGTTTATATATATATATATATGTATATATATATATATATATATATATATATATATATATATATATATATATATATATATATATATATTAACATACAGTCGCTTGGCAATAAATTGTAAGGTTTTCTAACAAACTTCAAACAATCGTGTTAATTGACAAACTACCAGATCTACCACATTTCCAGATCTGCGAATCTGAGTTTCACTCAATCACCCCTATTCTGCATTTCGATTCAAATAGAAAGTTTCTCCGTTTGGCAACTTTGGTATTCTGCGTTCCGTTCTTCAATTTCTCTTTCGATTCTATGTATTCTGCATTTTGATCGTAACTACGTTTTTGTAAGTTGTTATTTTAGTGGCGGAGCGTTTTCAATTTTTGTTTGTTTATCTTCAAAATTAAAAAATTAATGCAAGTATTAAATTCAAAGAAGGTTTAATTAATGAACTACACAGTTTGTTTTGTTTTTCTGTACTGAAACGCAATTTTTATTTAATTTATTACAAGTAGAACAATATAAAAAGTTGACATAGCTTTTTAATGGCAACGAAAAACCA
This sequence comes from Tachina grossa, assembly GCA_949987645.1. Taxonomy (NCBI): domain Eukaryota; kingdom Metazoa; phylum Arthropoda; class Insecta; order Diptera; family Tachinidae; genus Tachina; species Tachina grossa. Next base: position 133,767,117 of record OX465274.1, on the reverse strand, counting down.
TATTATCTACGGATTCAATTAAATTTAAACAAATAAACTTTATTTTTGTGTTACAATTATGTGTAAAAAATTAAAATATCACCTCCGGCGTGACAGGATTCTTCACACTGAATGAGTTCGGCCACATATACCTCTTGCTTATCTCGTTTTCTTTAACGCTCTGTATTTAAATTTGCAAGAATTTATTTTAAAAAAAATTTCACAATATATAATTATTATTTGTTTTAATGTTAAATTACTGTTTTTTTGCACTAAATTTAACTTTTTGAAAAAATTTTGCAAAATTGCTGAATTTTTCTGTTCCTATTTCACCCGTTTCATAGCAAAGCAGCAGGTTTAAACATACTCTTCTCTTCTTCTTTTTCTTTCGATTCAGTTTCTTGGCAGAATATCTCTTTTCGATACGCGCATAACTGAATGCGGGAACGTAATCGAAACGCAGAATAGGGGTGAATGTAATTAGATCGCAAGCAAATGAGTGCATTTCATATCGATCGATTTTTTAGAATATTCCAATGAAGCTTTTATATACAAATTTTGATAGACATCAAATGTCGTAATTTGCCTCCATTTCTATAAATAGAGCCGCTTGAAATAGAATAAAACTAAACAAATGAATTTCATTTACATATATACATATGTACATCTCATTAATTTCCTGTTTTTAGAATTATTTATTTTGATTTGTTATTTTAGCTAATCGTAGTATTCGTTGTTCGTTATAGTAGGTCAGGACCATAATAGTTTTTGGAAAACAATTCATACGAATATACATATAAATTTTTATATACAGTGATAGTAAATTACTAGATGATAAGCAATGTTTTTGACATATTCACATATTTACATACATAGATGATAAGCAATGTTTTTGACATATTCACATATTTACATACATAGTACATATGTATTACTACGTTTATACGCGCACAATTTGCAAATAAAAATATTTGCAAATAAATTAACTCACTAGCCCAATTCACAATCATGTGCAAATGGGCTTGCATCGTTGCATGTGCAAAGTGGTATAGTATATTGATACTCACCACTAAGAATTGTTAAGTGGTGAATATGCATATGCTATACTATTTTGCAAATGCAACTATGCAAGACCATTTGCACAAGTTTGTGCATTGAGCTACTTTTTATGCGGCATTGTAAACGTTTCAAAACTTAGTAGCCCTTCTATTAAAAAGTTACTTATGTTAACAAAAAAATTGTGTTAATGTATAAAGTAAAAAATAATCATTTGTTTTTATTGTCATTATTTTCTTCTTTCAATGTTTTTTTTTGTACAACATTTATCAATTTATTGTTTTTTATTAGCAAAAATTTGTACGTCTGGCAACCTCAAGTATTTTATTCGCAAATAGTGCTTAAATCGTGAATAGTGTTCTTATAAAACGTTTATACATGCACTATTTGCAAATAAAAATATTCGCAAATAAATTAACTCACTAGCCCAATTCACAATCTTGTGCAAATGGTCTTGCATCGTTGCATGTGCAAAATGGTATAGTATATTGATACTCACCACTTAACAATTCTTAGTGGTGAGTATCAATATACTATACCATTTTGCACATGCAACGATGCAAGACCATGTGCACAAGATTGTGAATTGGGCTATTGTTTTTTGTTATCAAACATTTGTAAGCGTGGCAACCTCAAGCATTTAATTTGCAAATAGTGCGTTAATCGTGAATAGTTTTCTGAATTAGTAAGTCGCAAAAAAACAATAATATGGCAACAATTTACAGTTTTATTTGCAAATAAGCCCTGCGTATAAACGTAGTATGTATATATCTGTAACAAACCTAAATAAGTATGTATGTATGTTTACATGAAAGAAATGCACCTTTTATATCCCGAATAATGGAAAACATTCGGTAAGGCTGGACAGATAAGTTTGAAAGGCATTGAAAAAAAAATAATACTATTAATAAAATTACTGACCATTAATTACAATGTGTGATAGTGAAAAAGCACCAACGTGAGTGGATCATTATTTTTGTTTATAGAAATTTGTGTTATCGATAAAACAAATTTTGAGGGATATTTACTAAATAAAACTGCAAATTATTGCCAAATTATTGTTTTTATTGCGACTTACTAATTCAGAAAACTGTTCACGATTAACGCACTATTTGCAAATTAAATGCTTGACGTTGCCACGCTTACAAATGTTTGATAACAAAAAACAATAAGGGCCATTATTACAACTTAAAGTTAGTTAAAAGTAGGATTTTATCGGACGTATAAAAAGCTTTCCGTTACTGAAAATTGGATTTAACTTACCATGTAGGATAAACTTGCCTGTAATTTATCGCTCACTTTAGGTTAAAGTAAAATTTTGCAAATGATAAAGTTTTTATACGTCCGATAAAGTCCTACTTTTAACTAACTTTAAGTTGTAATAATGGCCCTAAATGTATTAATATTGCACAAAAAAATGTTAATAGAAGCAAATATGACAATTGAAACAAATAATTATTTGATATTTTGTTCATTTACACTATTTTTTTTTTGTCAAAAAAAGTAACTTCTCTATAGAAGTGATACCAAGTTTGTGTACTTTTGCTATGCCGTATAAACAGTGAGTTAATTTATTTACGAATATTTTTATTTGCAAATAGTGCGTGTATAAACGTAGTTATTGTTAACAAATACATATATTCTTATTAATGAATTAAGTTCAACGGGAAACACATGACACTCTGACCGAAGTAGTTCTATTGTATCCCAGGTGCTAGAGCACCCCATCTAGATCTACTCTCCTAATGAATCTAAAGATCTGAAACATTTTTGGTTAATATATTCTTAAAGAAATAACTTTTGCACTGGTTTTGAACTTACAAACTGTGTTGAATGAATGAATACTGTATGCTTAAAGACATTTGAGTCGATAAATTAATTAAATAGGACAACCAATATAATTAAATATTTAATTTTTCTTCATGCGAAAACTTCTCAGAAGTTACAGTTTCCCAAGATTTCTTAATTATTATTTAATAAATAATAGTTATTTATTGTTAATATTAATTATTAATATGTTTTTAAGCCAATTAAAAAAAATGTTTCGTTTTTTTAAAACGAAGTATTAAAAAAATAATTAAAATTAAATTATTAAATTAAAATTTTTATATTACACTGTGGAACAAAATTTACACAAAGTCGCGACCAAATGAATTTGACACATGATCTTAATGTAGAACTTTTCACCATATCCGAATCTGAATTCAGAATGGCCAAAAGTAGAACAGATTTCGATATATTGCAAAATTACCGTTATTTGGGTTTTTAAAAAAGATGATATCAAAAAAAAAAAAAAAAAAAAGAATCTTGGTAAGTATTAAATAATTTTTTATTTTTTTATTCCACTTGAAAGAAAATAAAATTGTTAAAACAACCATGGGTTGCTTGTAAAAATTTATCAAGAAATGACTGAACTACAGTTGAACAAAGTTTAAATTTCACAAAAAATTTCATGATTTTTTGCAATTTTGGTTTTTTCAACTTAGTTTTTGTTTTACACTAAATAACTCATATTTGCTAACTTTTGTCACTTATCACCAGGGAAAGGATTTTCATGTATTTAAAATCACGTTTTATGTACATAAAATATGCAGTGAAAATACATAAATATGTATTTAAAACTAATCAAATATGCACTTATCAACTTTTTTTTTCAACATTTAATAACATCAAAAACTTCCTTCATTGCTTTTTTCACAAACATTTTTTTCAAAATTCTAAAGTAGGCACCTACGTTTGTTAAGGCTACTTTAAGTTGATATTTCCAAAATGTGTATTTTGTACCTCAAATATTTTTGTTAGTATAGCACATATTGATTCATGTTACATCTGAAAATGAAGCTAGAAGTGCTAGCTCTTATCTTAAATTTATTATTTCTGTCATGTGATGGAAAACATCACCAAATTATTCAACTGATTCGAAATACATAGCAAAATCCCTAAAAAAATATTAAAATAAATACAATTATACAAAAATGTTTTAGTGATGTACATACAATCAAAACAAATCGAAAAAAACTGGATATTCAAATACTCATTTCATTCGAATAAAACAAATTGTGATAATTTTACATATTTTTTTACTTTTACTTCATAGAAATGTTTATCTGTTTTTCTATTATGTCAGAAGCTTATATTTTATAAATTAGGTTGCTTAACTTCAAGATAATAAAAATGTATTTAATAAAATAAAAAATTAGTTGAATACTCGAATGAAATTGTATTCGATGTTGTACATCATAAGCTGTGAAATGGTTGTTGAACTGGGTGGTGTTACCAGAATTTATTATTAAATCACAAAACAATTAAAGTTATCTTTTGAATACAATTTCTTAACAAAGCAATGTTAGCCTTAAAGTGCTTGGTAGCTACTATGAACTTTAAAGCTCAAGTAAAATATTTTTTTGAATAAGGCTGTTTGTCATTAAAAACTTAAAAAACATAAAAAGCAAAGCTTCAATGCCTTCTTAATAAATATTTTGTCAAATCATATGGAATACAAACTAAAGTTCAGTCGAAATTTTATTTACGTACATGAATGAATAAATGTTTTTTTAATTGTCAAAGATAAATCTTTGACGATTTTTTCTGAAAAAAATTTTATGTAATAAAAATGAACGTTCCACGTCAGCAGAAGGTATTGGTGCATACTTAGATGCTGCTATTTCGCTTGTGGAGTATTCAGTTTCTAAATTTTCGTTCTTCGAACTATAAACTATTGATGCAATTTGTTGCATATATTTTAAGTCCATAATTTTTTTGTATAACTATTTCTAATTTATTTTTTATCTCTTCACTTACTCTGCCTTTCAGATCACACTTTTTTTTACCGAATCTTCAATTAATTGAAGTGTTCAAGTAGCGAAAGCCTCTAATTGGCCTATAGTGTGAACAAGAAAGCAATACTATTGTGGGCCCAAGTATCAATTAGGCAGAAGGCTATCGGATACTATATTTCTATTAATAAAATTAAAGAAATTTTAGAGTCAAAAAACTTGCATCCATATGCAATTAATAACGTAAGCTTAAAGTGTACGTTAAAGCCAGTTTTTGTATGGAAATTTTGTTTTAACGTATACTTCAAGCATACGTTATTTTATGCATGTGGGGAAAAGTTTGTTTACTTTTATAATATTAATATTTTTCATATTATAAATAAAAAAAAAATTAAAAATGTATTAAAAATATACATTTACAATGAAATATGCAAAAATATGTATTTACTATAAAATATGCAAAAATATGTACTAACAAATCGATGCCATTTTGTCACAAATTTGTTGATTCGCAAAGATATTTTATTTACGTTGATCTACGACCAACGACAGAAAACATGTATTTACATGAAAATCCTTTCCCTACTTATCACGTTAGATTATTTTAATAGAAACATTATGCACTTAATAGAATAGAGGTCGGCGCAAAAATGATAAAAAAAAAACAGAAGATTAATTGAATTATCCCACTTTTATCAAATAAAATAAAAAAAAAAAAAAAAAACAAGTAAATATAGAAATATTTAGATAGGTAACAATTAAATTAAAAATGGCTTAAAACTGTTGAGTTGCTTTGTCTGTCATGATTATTTTCTACCTCTCGCACAAGGAACGAACAATAGTCGCCCAACATCGCCTAATCATACGCCCCTTGATACCGATGTTCCATTCCTTGTATTTGTTGGTCAAAACGCTCACCATGCTCGTCGCTTTCATCGCCAAGGTTATTTGGGAAGAAATTTAAATGTGAATGCAGAAGGTGCCATCCCTGTAATATTTTCCATATGACGAGAACAGGATACATAATAGCCCAATTCACAATCTTGTGCAAATGGTCTTGCATCGTTGCATGTGCAAAATGGTATAGTATATTGATACTCACCACTTAACAATTCTTAGTGGTGAGTATCAATAAAAATATGTACATATATTACAAGATTGTGATCTGGGCTATTACATTTATTATCCTGTTAGAGAGCAAAACATTTTTCAGAGACCACACTTTTTAGATGCAAATGTAGCATTTTTTTGTAGAAAAGAAAATACTATAACGATACTGATACTATCGTTAGTTTAGCATTTCTCATGCCCACCAATTCACTTGTGACCACAAACAGAAAAAGAAACTTACGTCTGTCTTTTAAATAATCTAAGGCTGTTGAACTATTCATGCAAATTAAGAAACATGCCAAGCCAAAAACGTTTAAGTCACAGCGCAAGAAATTAAATACTTTCATTATTAAGTTTGATCTGCAACAACCGAAGATAAGTACTTGTTAAGGCAACGGACTTTTTTAATATATAAACTTTTTAAAATTTCGCGCAAACTTTTAAAAACTGTCAAAACTCAACTGTTCGAATGTTGATGAAGATCCGTGTCTTTATAACACTTGCGCATACGTTCAGGTCTGTTTTTTCTCAACTCTCCTTACGTCAATATTACGAGTTCTTCCCAGGGATGGAAAGTTCACTACCATGGCTTTTTTAAATTTTTTTTAAAAAGTTTGCAATTTATCAAATAAATTTATAAGTTCTGCTCAATGATTAAGATTTATTTATTTTTTTTTTTAATGCAACTTATCATTACATAATTTCATTATAAACAAATTTGATGAAACATAAAAATTGCAGTTTTAGTTGTACTTTACAGTAAATACAACTATAAAAATAAAAAACAAAATCTTATGAAGTGATATAATTTTATTTAAAACAAAACAAAACAAAACATTTTACTTTTGGACGTGTATGGACGTGAGCAAAAGTTTAGTCACTTTCCTATTAAGTTTTTTTGCTAATTAATTTTATAATGCCAGTAAAAAATAAAGATTTGACTCCATTTTGATATATGAGTAAATCATGTGATGAAATTTAGAATCCGTATTGGAAACTAAACTTTCTATTTCGTCAATTTTTTGCCGTAACGAAATTTTTTTTCAAGACTTTTAATTATATCCAAACTTTGTTGCTGTTAATTTAAATTTGCCAGAAACATCGTGCCACATATCCATTTCCATTATTATTATTATTATTTTTGTTTTTGAAAAATCTTAGTTTTATTTATTCAGTGATGTGAACTTATATGACTGAACTTTCCAGTCACGTGACAAACATATTTAACTCTACTTTACATGCGTAATTTCTTGTGACCAATCATGTGAGTATTTCAATACAGATATACAAATTGATATTAAAATTATTCTTCACAGATAAACAAATTGCTGATCTAATGATCTGCGAAATGCCTATGACGTCAACTACTACTTTTCACGTTTTATTACAGATAAACAAATTAACGTTTAATGATCTTCTTTATAGGTAAACAAATTAGACATGATATTACAGACTTAACTGACGTCAAGAAATTTGTTTTTTATTATATACATATGTGACGCGCAAAATAGAAAGGGACCTAAGGGTAAAAACCTGTTTTGTGCGGGAGAGCCATTTTAAAGATTTAAATACGTGTATCTTTGATGTATCATCACTGAATAAAAGTGGCATATCTCTGGGAGGGAACACTTTTGGCGCATGGGATCGGTCTCATTCGATGCTCAGATGTGGTCCACATCAAAAAAAAAGTGAAAATTGAGTTTTTTACCCCTAGGTCCCTTTCTCTATGCGCTGTCACATATATAATAAGTATTTAAATTTTCTATCCAATAAATTTAAAGATTATTTTATGATGCTCGAAAATCTGGAAAGTACGTCATAGTATATTATAACATATTCATATAATATATATGTGCCAATTAATAATAATGACTTAAGTCGAAATTTCATGTTTTGAGATATTAAGGGTTTTATCTAAAATTAATTGTGTTTGGTTTTTATATAAAATGTTTAGCCTCCGAAAAAGATGCACATTTATTTAGAACAAAACTGTTAATTTTATAAAAAAAAGAAAACGTTTTATTAGTTAATATTCGCTGTTTTTTCTGTTAAGATCTTATGAAAAAACCCATTGTTAGAAAAATAAAAATTAAAGTACACTTAAGCTATTATATTGAAACGCAAAATAATTTTTATTGATTGTAAGTCGAGATAAGTGCTTTAGGTTAAATTGAAAAATGCGGAAAACCTGAGATAAGACAATTTTTTAAAAGCTTAGTTAAATATAAGTTTTTTTTTTTAATTAAGAATAATTCAGATGGTATGTTAGTTATTGTATTTAAGTGTATACAAGTTTTTATGCTCAAATATTTTAATATTGATGTAGCTACAGAAAAAAAATATTAAGTTGAGGAATGTTAATTTTATGAAAAAGTGCTATAAAAGTATTACAACTTAATATAAAAAAAATCAAATAAAGCACAAATTATAAACTAAATAGCATCCGGTCAAAAGTACTTGTTTGGCAATACAATATTTTTTCGTAAGCAAGGAATATTTGTTTTTTATAAACATACATATTGTATGTACTTTCATTTACATAACTTTAACAACTATAATACGAGCTAAAATAGATTCAGCCTATGTAGTAATGATAAATTAAGAAAATAAAAAAGATGTTGATGGCTGAGTTTTTGTTTCCATTATGTATGATATTGAGTTTCGCATTTGTTTAAACTCTTACGGCCTTATGTAAAGGGTGTCCCAACAAGAACGCAAGATTTAAATTTTAAATAAAACACAGATATTAAAAAAAAAAAATCGTGAAACTTTATTAAATCGTAAAGTAGACAGAATGAGGTTATGTATGGAACAACATATCGGGGAGATGGCCGCCGCGGCTTTGCTGGCACACATGCGATCTTTTAATGAAATTTTCAATGACCGTTTTGCATAAATGCTGCGGTATTTCATTAATGCAGCGTCCAATTTCCTCTTTTAAGGCTTGAGTCGTCCTCGACTTATTCGCGTAAACCATCGACTTCAAAAACCCCCAAAGAAAAAAGTCTAATTCTGTTAAATTGCACGATCTAGGCGGCCAATTCTGGTCTACAAAACGCGAAATAACACGACCGGGAAATGACTGATGTAGCAATTGAATTGTTTCTCTGGCTGTATGACATGTGGCGCCGTCTTGTTGAAACCACATGCCCTCCACATTCATTTCTTCACTTCTAGGCACGAAAAAACTGGTTATCATTTCACGATACCGAACACCATTGACTTTGCGCTTGACCTGCCCCATTTTCATAAAAAACGGTCCAATGATTCCACCAGCCCAAAATCCACACCACACAGTGACACGTTGAGGATGCATTTGCTTCTCATGAATCACTCGAGGATTTTCCTCACCCCAAATGCGACAATTCTGGCTATTGACGAAGCCATCAAATTGATCGCAATTTGCGAACTGTAGCCGCAAAACTTTCACCATTTTAGTAAAACAATTTCACAATGAGAATCCGCTGTTCATTCGTGTAGCGCTCCATTTTTACTAACCTCGTGCCTTCTACTAGCAAACAATAACAATTGTTCAAATGTCAAACAATGACACTTCGAATGGCGCCAAATTTAAATCTTGTGTTCTTGTTGAGATACCCTTTATAAGCAAAAATTGGCATGAAGTTAGCATAAGTGACATTAAAAACGGTCGCAATACTTCTTTTTAACCCACTACTAAGTCCTAGCGTGATTTTTAATGTGAAGTTTCATAGCAAAACTCTTTAAGATAATGTTCAGTTTTGCCACTTATGCTAACTTCATGCCAGTTTTTACCTATACAAATGGCCGTTAAAGAATACTTTGTTTTGATTATAAATAAGGTCCATATTTTCTCTAAATGTTCTAAGAAATTTTTTCAAAACAGTGAAATGAGCACAAGATCACGATAAACCCCAACCCCCCCCCCCCCCCCCCCCCCGTAATCGATTTCAATGTATTTTTAAAAAACAATCCGATAATATCTTGCGTTAAATATTAATTTTGGACGAAAGTGTGATAAAAAATATTTAATACTTATGCCCTGTTTCTCAATAACGTAACGAAACTTTCGACTTACAATTTATATTGAAAACAAAAATAAATTTTCATATTTTATTGTTGTTTTCAATATAAATTTTTAGTCGAAAGTTTCGTTTCAGTTTTCTTTCGTTATTGTGAAACAGGCTATTAACGTAGAATTAAGGGCGTTTCCTATTAGTGTCCTCGACAAGATCATTTATAAGACCTTTCAAGACATGAGAGATTTTTCAAATGCTTTACTACAGCAAAGTATTCTAAAACAAACGTTAAACAGCACTGTTGCATTAATAGCAAATTTTTATGTGTCGCACAAGTACAGCAAGTCAGCCAGCCAGCGCACCTTGCGCTAGGATCATAGAAAATAAAGTCCTGCACAAAACAATTTATAAGACCTTTCAAGGCGAGAGATTTTTCAAATGCTTTACTACAGCGAAATATTCAAAAACAAACGCTAAACAACACTGTTGCCAAGACAAACAACTGAAACAAATGTCTTGCCAACAGTGTTGTTTAGCGTTTGTTTTTGAATATTTCGCTGTAGTAAAGCATATGAAAAATCTCTCATGACTTGAAATGTTTATAAATGGTATTGTGCAGGACTTTATTTCCTATGATGCTAGCGCAAGGTGCGCTGGCTGGCTGATTGGCTTGCTGTACTTGTGCGACACATGAAAATTTGCTAATAATGCACTAAACTTGTATCGAATTCATTCAGTAGATAGTAGAGCTGTGTCGTTCATGAACGAACGAGTACAATTGAAATAATCATTAAAATGAACGAATTGAGCCGAACTGAGCTGTTTGACTCAGCAGCACTCACAGAAAAAATATTATCAAAATGCAACCAGCAAAACAAATTGTTAATAATTAATTTACATTGAATTAAATTAAATTAACTAAATATATTTAGTTAATATAACAAATTAAGTTGTTCATACGACAAACACAGACATTTTTTTCAATAAACTGAACTAACCAAATTATATGTTATACATGGCGCAAAAACTCAAAAATTTTTGAATATTTTTTTTTTATTAAAAATGTCAACTAAAGATTTTGTTGTTGTTAATTGTTGATATAACAAATTTAAATTTTTCTAAATGTTAATGTTAATGTTAATGTTAAATTATATCATAACGGAATACGCACATGTAGAAGAAACATAGGAACTCGTATTTTGTGTATTCATTATTTGCTTATCTAAAAACGATTTGCTCTTTATCTGAGTGGTAAGGAAGTTAGTCTATTAGTCAAGAGATTGCCGGTTCGACTCATCCTAAACAACTTAAAATTTTAACACAAAACCAAATTGTAAAAAAAATAAGCAAAAACAAACAAAAAAAAAAAACAACACACATCATTAAACATTTTTGTTTTCTGTTAACAACTCAATTGTGAATAACACAATAATTTTAATTGAAAATAATTGAGTTGATGTTGTTTTCTTAAGTTGCAAATGTGTGTTTTTGTATTTACAAAAATCGTTGTAGGTGCCTTTTTAAATAATATTTTAATTGTATTCACAAATAAATTACATATTTGTATTTACAAATCTTTTTTTCTGCGCTGATAAAAAATACAATTGAACGAAATGAACAAACGAGCGCACTTGTTTGTTTTGGTTTTGCTTTTTCTTTAATCATGTGCGATTTTTTTGTCACATTTTCGTTTTTATTGCGTCGCACTGTGGGATGAAAGCCGTCACAAGTGGCGATTAACTTTAACTTTCACAACCGTATTTGCTACCATATGAAAGTAAATAAAATTCTACATCACTAACTGCAAAAAAAAAGTTCTTGGTATATAGTTTACTTTATTTGCAGTGTGTGTTCAAAGTTCAATAATTTTAGTTATTTTTGCGCTCATTGATTAAAAGAGAAAATTTTAATATTTCAAGTGATTATAGTTTTTGTTAAGACTTCTATAAGTAAAAGTTTTATAATGGAACCGTCAACTTCAGGTATATGATCATTTAAAAAATTATTTGCTCTAAAAATGTGGTTTCAACAACTTTGCGGACGAGTGCAGGGAAAATGCTTTTATGCCCTTAAAATATAAGATTTTAGCTAATAAATTCGCGCATTTGTGCAATTTTTTAGTTATGAAGGTTTTTGTGAGAGAATTCCAGTTGCTAAAAATCAATGTGAAAAATACATATTAAGGGTCTTATGCAAAAAAACTTAATAAAGCTTTGCCAAGCAATGTTAAGTAAAGTTGTATTCTAAAAAAATTATTGTATAAAAATTCTAAAGTAGGCACCCACGTTGGTTAAGACTACTTTAAGTTGATATTTCCAAAATGTGTATTTTGTACCTCAAATATTTTTACTAATATAGCACATACTGATTCATGTTACATCTGAAAATGAAGCTAGAAGTGCCTGCTCTTATCTTAAATTTATTATTTCTGCTTCGAAATACATAGCAAAATCCATAAAAAAATATTAAAATAAATACAATTATACAAAAATGTTTTAGTGATGTACATACAATCAAAACAAATCGAAAAAAGCTGGATATTCAAATACTCGTTTCATTCGAATAAAACAAATTGTGATAATTTTTCACATTTTTTTACTTTTACTTCATAGAAATGTTTATCTGTTTTCCTATTAAGTCAGAAGCTCATATATTTTAAATTAGGTTGCTTTACTTCAAGATAATAAAAATTTATTTAATAAAATAAAAAAAAATATTTGAATACCCGAATGAAATTGTATTCAATTTTGTACATCATAAGCTGTGAAGTGGTTGTTGAACACGGTGGTGTTACCAGTATTTATTATTAAATCACAAAATATTTAAAGTTGTCTTTTGCATATGATTTTTTAATAAAGCTATGTTAGCCTTAAAGTGCTTATCAACTACTATGAACTTTAAAGCTAAAGTAAAATATTTTTTTGCATAAGGGGGTAAATATTTATTTTTTTTAGTTTAAACAAAAAAAAATATTTTTTTAAAGGCACATAAAGTATGCTCTAATTTACAATTTAATTTACTAATTTATCTTTTTTCGTTCCAAAGTTACAGCAAAAATATTCAAATAAGATCATTATTTTACGTAGATATTATATTATGTGGCTATTTAGGCAAAATTATTTCTTATTTTTTTCTTATTCCTAAGAATATAAAACATTTTACTATTGTTAAAATTTTTGTTGCTAATTTTTTTGTTTTCTATATTTTTTTGTTATTTGTTTTGATTATTTTGCTAAAAAATTCATAACAACCTCACTGCATTTGTCCCTTTTTATAAGGCGCACCAACTGTTTGTTTTTTTTGATTTTTTTATTTCGTTCTATTTCTTGAAAAGAGCGGATTAATTAGATTTAGGAACTCGTACTTTTTTAGAAAATGAACGAAAATGAGCAATCACTTGAATGAACAATTTGGCACAGCTCTATCTAGTAGCTAGTTTAACCTCTAGTTTTAACTTAATATTTAAGCACGTATTTAACTAAGTTTTATTTAAAATTAAATTGAATTTATATACGATTTAACTTTTTCAGTGCTTAATTAAAGTTCTTATTAAATTACGTTGAAAGTACGGCAGCACTTTAAAATTTCCCAGTATTATGGAAGGATATTTAGCATAAATAAGAAAGTTAAGTTATCAAAATGCAGAAAATTCAAATTGCTTAAAAACTCATTTTATGAAACCAAATGAGCAGAATTTTTAGGGTTCCGTACACCAAAGGTGACAAGGAACCCTATTGTTTTCGCTACGCTGTCCGTCTGTCCGTCACACGGTATTTTCTCAGGAACCGTAAGAGCTACGGACCTGAAATTTGGACAGAGTATGTAGAACCTTGGTCGCTAAAACAACAAATACATGAGAATTAAAAATGAAAGGGTGTTCCAAAACGAGGAACGAAAAATGTTAAAATCCCATGTAATATACATACAATTGTATGAACATATGTATATTGAAACTTGAAATTTGTAAAATTAGTGTATTTTTATACAGACTACAACAAATAACACTAAAATTAAAAAAAAAATAAATTAAAGGGTGGTCCATCAGTTAATGCAATTTTGACTATGTAATTTTGACAATTGGCTATATCTTGGAAACCGTAAGAGGCAAACACTTGAAATTTTTAAAAACGGTAAAACTAAAAAAAGCGAAAATTATAAAATCGCCAAACCAAAAAAAAAATCGCCAAAAATTAAAAAACATTTCTAACACTAAAATAAATCGCCAAATTCGAAAAAAATGCCAAAAATTAAAAAAAAACGCCAAAATGAAAAAAGCGCCAAAAATCGAAAAAAATCGCCAAAACGCGAAAATGTCTAAAAAACTAAAAAAAAAATTTATATAAAAAAAATCGCAAAAATGAAAAAAATAGCCAAAAATAAAAAATAAATCGCCAAAATGAAAAAACGCCAAAAACCGAAAAAAATCGCCAAAACAAGAAAATAAAGTGTCAAAACTAAAAAAAGAGCCAAAACTTAAAAAAATCGCCAAAACCGAAAAAACGCAAAAAACGCCAAAACAAAAAAACCGAAAAGACCCCAAAAACGAAAAAAATGCCAAAACTATATATTATATAGGATGAAGTTTGTATTAAATTACATATCTAGTGTTCGTAGGGAACCCTTCGTGCGCGAGTCAGAGTCGTACTTTACTGAATTTATTTTATTTAATTATTCGATGATATGAAACTACATTACAATACTACTATACAAGACATGTTTTATATTTATGAACATTAAACGAAATTCTTTTTAATACGACCACATGATGTTCATGTATATGTTTTCAATACACACACACACACACACACACGCAACAAATACATATGGTACGCTCACTAATACTTAAATAATACTTAAATACACACGGTTGGGTTAAGTATTATTGAAATGTGCACTGAAAAATACTATTTATTATTAAAATAGAACTTAAAAATAATTACAGTTTAATTACCAAGTCAAAAATTGGCCCTAAAACACAAACATATAACCAAACCCATTTAAATTACATGGGTTTGATTACAGGTTTTTTTTAACTATCTACTGAAAGCACTCAGCGCAGCACTCAGTGAATTGAACTAGTCTACTATAAATCCGTTGATACAAACTGTTCCGAATGAAAATTCTAATTAAATTTATTTCAATATCCTTTTTAATTTTAAACATATATTTTAATTTATTTTATGGCAAATCTACAAAAAAGTAATTAGCTGGCACATAATTAAATATTTTCTTGTAACGATCGATTATGATTGTACTTAAAGTTTCTTCTATAGAAGGACGCATCACTTCGAAAACTTGACGCCAATTTTGATTGAAGACCTCATTGGCACTTTCACTCAATTCTGTACTGCGATCAAAAAGATTATCGAAATTAATATGGAAGTCAGCAATATTTTTAATACTCGATTGGATGCTAGTAATATCGAAGAACTTTATACTGTTGGCTGTAAGTAGTTTGGTTTTAATAGAGAAAGATACTTCTAAGTCGCCTGTTAAAGAGAGTTTGATTTTATATTATTATATTTAAGTATAATTTTATGTTTAAAATTTACTTAGCTCAGATTCCATAGAACCGGCGCTATCTAAATTTAAGAGCAAAAGAGTGCCCTTCAATCGATAATCTGCCTTAGAGCGCAAAGAAGGAACTTTCACCAATATCTTGAAATCGTATGCATCGTTAATGCTGGAAATTTTTATAAGATCGTTTTGCAATATATTTTATATAAAAATGTACTATATAGAGAATTATAATTTGTTGGAAACTCACATGGCCTTATTAACTTTCGTTTGCGCTAATCCTGATAATACTATGTCCTTCAAATCCAGTTTTAGATTAATATTTTGATTATTTTGAACAAAATGTATCTTTTTCACATGCAATGGATCGATACTGCCAATACTTTCTAGGCCGGGTATTCCTTGATGCATTTAAAATAACAAAAGTTTAATTTTTGCTTAAAATGTTACAAAACTTAAGACTCACCGTTTTTCCAATTTGTGAAAATATTTTCAATAGCTGTGGCAAAGCAGAGGCCATTTTTAGGATCGCTTATTGAACAAGGTATCAAAAATGTAGCTGCAAAAGAACAAAACTGATTTTTAGCTAAAAAAAACTTATACATATATAATGAAATATTTATTTATTAACTGCCAGTTTATAGAAGCCAAGTAAAAATTCTCGTCATTCTCAAATTTGTTTTTGTTTTTAATATAAAAAGACAGACGAGAATTTTTATATGGCTTCTATAAACTGGCAGTAATACTCATATATATGTACATATCGCTCATTTACTCAAAGAACGTCATAACTCAAAAAATGGAATACGTAAGGGGCAAACTCTTGAAATTTTGAAGAAACGCTAAAACTTAAAAAAAAACCAAAATTATAAAATTTGTGAAACCGAAAAAAATTTGCAACAAACCGAAAAAACGGCAAAACGAAAAAACTCTGAAACTAAAATAAATCACTAAAAACCAAGGTTGGTAAACAGTATCGTAAAAATACCGATACCGATTCAAATACCGCTAAAATTAGATACCGGTATCATTACCGATACCGAAATCCATTTCGGTTAGAAAATACCGGTATCCAGTATACTGCTTACGTCTATACCGGTATGTACCGGTATACCGATTCAAACCAAAAATAAAATTTCAAAAATATATGTATTTCAATTAACATTCTTTAATAAACACGTATTTGTTCCCCTTGTTGCTTGCTGTTTTTTTTATTCAACCGAAAAGTCAAACACTAACACACTTTGTGAGCTGCTTAATGCCTTTAGGAAAATATCAAAGCCATTGTAAGCCACAGTTATATGAAATCGCGAAAGTTATGTACATATATTGACTGTTTCAGATACTCAAGCTGATGAGGAGATTTAAAGTTTTCAATAGTTTTTTTTTTAATACACATACTTGTACACAGAAAAAACTAAATTTCGTTTTCAGTAACCAAAATCATTGAATCATTGAATATTTTGTATGAATGCGGACCTACAAAGAAATTTGTAGATTCCGATAATAATTTTGTAAAAAATTGAAATTTATTTGCTTTTAGTTTAGCATGTCTATATACGTACTTCATTGGCGCTTGAACCAAATCATCAGTAGACTTTAACCACAAATTTTAAACAGTCACCACAAACCTCTTACTTTATGCATAGACTTTCAAAAACTATATGAGAATTCATAAAATAATAATACTTTTGAAAATCACAAAAGAAAAAATAAGCTTAGTGATTTTCAAAAGTATTATTATTTTATGAATTCTCATATAGTTTTTGAAAGTCTATGCATAAAGTAAGAGGTTTGTGACTGTTTAAAATTTGTGGTTAAAGTCTACTGATGATTTGGTTCAAGCGCCAATGAAGTACGTATATAGACATGCTAAACTACCAGCAAATAAATTTCAATTATTTTATGTACACTTCTGACAATATGTCAAATAATAAATTTTCTTTAAATTTTGTAAAAATTTAACTGAAAAAAAATTTTATTTTTAGTTAACTTATTATGGCATTAGAGAAAAATGTTAACTGAAACTCAAAATATTCTCAGTAAAATTTATTAATAGGAACAGAAAAACATTTTTGCAGATTTTTTTTGTATTATTCAGCAAATTTTTTTTTATAATTTACAAACACATTCACTAAAATTTTTCGTATTATCAGAAAATAAATTAACTGAATCAATAACAATTCTTAAAAATTAAAAAAAAATATTAGTAAAAGTTTTATTTGAAAAAAATAACTGAATCAAATGAAAGGTTCAACTATTTTTTTTACTTTCGAAAATTCCCAGCTAAAAAAATTATGTATGTTCCATATATTTTTAATATATGAAAGTATATAACTATATATGAATTCATGTATGGAAATGTATGGGATTATACATGACAAAACTATTATATATGAACTAATATATGGACTAATATATGAAATGTATTGTAATATATGAACTCATATATGGAAATTTCATTATGAAGCTCTTCATATGTGGATACATATATAGATATAAGATTTAATATATAAAGCCATATACGAATGTATGCACATATGATATCTCACATAAGATCGTTTTTGCAATCAAAAAAGCTTGGTATTTTATCACTGGTGATTTGGAAACCCATTAGAAAATATATACGGTACGCAAAGCTTACACGCGTACCCTCAACGTTTAAAAAAGAAAAACTTTTTCTACAAAAAAAAAAAAAAAAAACATTCTTATATGATCAAATAGTTTGATTATATGATATATGATTATTTTGTTGATCAAATAATCAAAAGGATAATCCAGTCATTAATTTTATCGAAAATAACAGAATTCTCTAGATAAGAAACAAAGTTCATATTACTGCAAAAAATTATATCGAAAACTATTGTTAGACGGTTTATATTTTCTTTTATAATTAAGTGCATTAGTTCTTAATCTGATTTCTTTAATTAAATTTTATGTACGAATATGATTTTTGTGTTTTTTAAATAATTGATTCACCTTTTGACTTAAAATGATGAATGAAATGATTTTAAGTTCGATTTTCATTATTTGTCCAAACAAATATTTCATTAAATACAACCTGCCTGTTCAAAATCTAAAAAAAAGTAATTTTAGTAATTTAATTTATTGCACAGCAGTGCGCTTCTTTGAATCAAGAGAGTATGATTATGAACTTTGCATACTGTAGAACAGCGGTAGGCAAAATAAGGGCGTCGCGCCTTTTCTTATTCTCTTTTATTACGTATGTGTACACACGCATTGTTGAGAAATAAACAACATTAATCAGTCTAGCCACAGAATACACAGAAGTGAAGAAAGTGACAGTTAAAAATAGCTCCAATCAGGTTTTTGTTAAAATTCGTGGAAAAAAGAGAAAAGCATAGTGTATTTGATACTGTAGTGTATTACTAAATACTTACCAATTAACACAGGTAATAAAAATTTATTGCACTAGAAAGACGTAGCAAAACAAAAACGACGACAAAATTTGAGGGAAAACGAGACAAACAGAAAAATACCCGTATCTTCCGTCTCGTGACACTTCTGTATGTTTTGTGGTCTAGCTAAAACATTCAAGCAGGCAGGTCGTGTACATCGCATACTGTTAAAAATCAGTGTTGCCAGAGACAAACTCTTCCCAACAATAATAAATTATGTGTGATGAAAATTTACTAAAATTTTTATTTTCAGAAAATTATTTTGGCAAACCAGAATGTCTTGTTTGTGAACGGGCATTGTAACGCATGAAAAAACATGACATGCAAAGACATTTTCAAGCATATCACAAGGAATATAAAAATATTACTGGTGATGCAAGAGAAGCCCTTATTGTTCAGCTTAAGAAAGCTTTTTATGAAAAAATTATTGCTGATTCTAGAAATTCAGACGCAGAAGCAGTCGAGTTTTCTAAGAAAAGAAAGGCCTCTTTTGTTGTTGTTGCATCTCTTGCTAAGCGTTGCCGTCCTTGTGAAGATGGCGAGTTTTTTAAAGAACTGAGCAATGATGTATTAAAATGCTTTGGTGACAAATCTGAAGAGATTCGCATGCTTATAAATGACATTCCCCTCTCTCCTCGTACAATTGTTCGACGTACTGAGCAAATCAGCGCATTTATCTTTTCAAATATTAAGAAAAGAATGCTTAATTGCCAATCTAAACGATATATCTCAGTTAATTATTTGTGTAAGAACTGTCAATAAAAATTTTGACGTACATGAAGAAATGTTCTCCCTACATAGCTTACACAACAGTGTAAAAGGAAAACTTATTTTCGACATCATAAACGAAAATGTTCTTTCCTTTACTGATAAGAATAAGTTTTGCTCTGTATGTACTGATGGTGCCAATTTAATGGTGGGTAAAAAAGAGGGTTTCGTAGGACATTTGCTTAAAAGTGGTTTAAATATATATGTTTTTCATTGCATTATTCACCAACAAGCATTATTTGCAAAAAGTTTGAATGTAATGAATACAATGAAAATCGTGATTCAAATTGTTAACAAAATACGAGCTGGCCATAATGCCTTGAATCATAGAAAATTCAAAAAATTTCTTGATCTCGAGCATGCCGAATATGGTGATTTGCTTCTGTATACAGAAGTGAGGTGGTTAAGCAAAGGTCGTTGTCTTCAAAGACTTTTCAGTCTTCGTGAGGAAGTTGTATCGTTTTTGGATCAAAATAAAACACCTGATACCAAAGTATTGTCGGAGCATTTGAACGATAATGTTTTTTTTTTATTAGATTTTGCGTTTTTGACAGACATAACTGAGTTTGTTAATCAACTAAACATACAGCTACAAGGAAACACCAAAACAATTTTTGAGCTATTTTCTGCAATAAAACAATTTATTATAAAAATTGAAATTTTGATACAAAACCTTAAAGATAAAAATGTAATAAGCTTAAAAAGGACATTTGAAATTTATAGCAAAATTCCAAATAGCAATAGCAAACTACAGGAATATCTAAATGTGCTTCAGACTCTACTAATTAATTACAACAATCGTTTTCATGACTTTAAAAATATTGAAAATTTGATTGAAATGCATAACAACCCTTTGTTATGTAATATAGAACACCAAAATCAGGATATTAAAGCAGAGTTAATTAAAATTAAATAAAATAATAATATAATATATAAATAAATAAATAAAAATAAATAAATAAAAAATAAAATAAATACTAAAATAATAATAAAATAAATTAATTAAAATTATCCACCATTACATTACAACAAAAGATGCATTTCTTTATATAAAAAAATTTTGTGTTTCTTCTGACCGTAATAATATCAAGTTTGAATTTGGAGATTTCAAATTAGTGAAATGAAACTGGCAACACCGGATCGTGGTGAGAGTTTAACTCACACAATTGTAAAATGCAATTGTATGGGTTGCCGAACACGGCTGTAGAAGGAATATTTACACACACATGTATGAAAATGTATGAATATATATAATCATATATATATGCCCATATACCCTCATTTTTCGGATCCGAACCATATATGGCATATCATATATGATCCATACATATTTTTTTTAGCTGGGTTGGCTTGTTTTTATGGTTAAGCATTTCGTTCCCGCTCGTCAGTAGACTTTAACCCAAAAATTTTTTGAATTTAGCTAACAAACTCTGTATGTTTATAGAGTAAGACTCTTAATACTATATTGAGAATCACAATATACAAACATAATAAGTTTGAAAACCGCAAACAAAAATCTTAAAAAAAAAATAAAATGTTTTTTAAATCTATAAGATAATTTGTAGAAAAAATAAAAAAAAAATCAGATAAATTTGTTTTCAGTATAAAGGGTGTCCCAACAAGAACGCAAGATTTAAATTTGGCGCCATTCGAAGTGTCATTGTTTGACATTTGAACAATTGTTATTGTTTGCTAGTAGAAGGTACGAGGTTAGTAAAAATGGAGCGCTACACTAATGAACAACGCATTCTCATTGTGAAATTGTTTTAACAAAATGGTGAAAGTTTTGCGGCTACAGTTCGCAAATATGCGATCAATTTGAGGTCACAATAATGCTCCAAAAGAGTCAACTGTAAAGAGATTAATGGATAAATTTGCCGAAACTGGGTCTGTTAGTGATGTAAAGACAACAACGTGCCTTCGACCAGGTCGATCGACCGAAAATGTCGCAGCTGTACGTGATGATCGTGCGATTTAACACCATTAGACTGTTTTCTTTGGGGTTTTTTGAAGTCGATGGTTTACGCGAATAAGTCGAGGACGACTCAATCCTTAAAAGAGGGAATTGGACGCTGCATTAATGAAATACCGCAACATTTATGCAAAACAGCCATTGAAAATTTCATTAAAAGATCGCGTGTGTGCCAGGAAAGCCGCGGCGGCCATCTGCCCGATTTGTTGTTCCACACATAACCTCATTTTGTCTACTTTACAATATAATAAAGTTTCACGATATTTTTTTTTTAATATCTGTGTTTTATTTAAAATTTAAATCTTGCGTTTTTGTTGGGACACCATTTACAGATAATAACAAAAATTAAAAAATTTTAAGAACCCCGACATTTTTCAGAAAAGATGTTATATCTTCTAAACGGCTGGACCGATTTTCTTCAAACATAGCTAAGAACCCTCTCGATCAAGTCATCTTTCAAACAGAAAGAAACTAAATGCAAATCGGTCCAGCCGTTTGGCCTGTACGTGGACACAGGCAGACACACAGATACACAGACACACACTACAAACTTATAGCACCCTTTTTTAGTCGGTGGTTAAAAATAAATTTAACTGAAAATAACAAATTTAAATATACAAAAAATAAATCTAAAAATTTTTTTTAAATTTTACTTTATACAGATAATTTTCATTCTATACAGTTTTTTTTACACAAAATAAAATTGGAACAAATAATTTACTGGAGCAGTAAAAAATACTTACTGAAACTAAATTATATTTCAAAACACATGTTTGTTTGAAAATTTTTTGGGAATAATTTTTTCTGTGTATGTATCTACATTAAGACGGGTTTGCTGCCATAAATGAGGTCTTAATTTTTTAGCTCGATTCGACGGAGCCTTCCTAAGGTATCCGGTAAACAGTTTAGATTTTGTAAAAATATTGGAAAAAATTTTGCAGTTTCTAAGCTACCTGTCCGATTGTTATGAAATTTTATTCAGCATTTACGGAGGTGTCATTTTTTTTATTTTTTATTTTATTTTTTTATTTTTAAATAGGACCAGCACTCAGGGGATAACCCCTATTCATGCAATGCATTGTGCTAGAGCTAGGAAAATAGGTTATAGGGAAGGAGGATAGAGGGAGTAGTGTCTGTGGACATTCGATTTAAACCTTACCACGCTGGTAGTGACAGGAAAGACCTCCGCAGGTAGTTGATTCCACACACGAACAGTGCGGCTAAAAAAGGAATTTCCTCTGTAATGCGTAGGGATGTGCTCTGAATGAGGCACGTGTTGTACGTATAAATGTGCGGGTTTCAGGAACAAGTTCCCTAATTTCATTGGAACGCATTCCGTTGTAGTGACGATAGAACAATGAGCTGCACCCCACATTGCATCGATGCTCCAATGAATCAATAGAGTTGGATACCCTACTGTCACCGATGAGCTTCTTCGCAATCTCCTGTACGCGGTCGAGCAGCCCCAAAATAGACTTTGAAGCGCCGGCCCATACATGAGAGTTGTATTCCATTTTCGGACGGATATAAGTGGTATAAATAGTAAGGAGATCAGATGGGGTGAAATATAGTTTGCACCGTTTCAAAAAGCCGAGGCACTTGAATGCTTCTTTTGCAATTTGAAAAATGTGTTCAGTCCAACGAACATCACACTGTATTTTCATGCCAAGAACATCAAGAGCATCTGATTCCTTAATACTTATACCCCCCATAGTTACAGAGGCAACAGCATTTTCGGTCATGCGTCTATGTGTAACCATGCAACATTGGGTCTTACGGGCGTTAAAGTCGACCCTGTCCGCATGACCCCATTCAGAAATTTTTTCTAAATCATAGTTTAAAGTCTCATTCATTGTTTGACGCATGGCCTCAACCTGCGGCAGACTAGGTCTATTGCTGAATGAGAAAGAATGGCGAATGCTGCTGTCGTCCGCGAAAGAGTAGATAGGGTTGAAAGTTTTACATAGAAGGTCGTTTATAAAGATAAGGTCTAGAGTTGGTGAAAGAACTGAACCTTGCGGTACCCCTGAATTTAACTTGAACTCATTTGATGAGATCCCATCTATAACAACTCTTATAGTGCGATCCCTGAAGAAACTCGATAAGAAACGAGAGAAAATATCACCGACACGAATGGCAATACATTTTGACAAAAGTGCACCATGCCACACTCTATCAAACGCCTTGAAGATATCTAGAGCCACCACCTTACTTTCGCCAAAATGGTGGACTGAATTACACCATTTCTCCGTCTCCCGTAGAGCGGCCTCTACGAAATCCATACTGCCGGTCGTTGAGTAAGCTGTCATCTTTATGTTAGACATATATCTTAAAAGGAGGCGGAGCCACAAAGCACCTCTGTTGGCAATAGCCGAAAATATTAGCCATTAGTGAGGCAGCCCCAGGCTATTTGAATTAATCGTTTTACTTTTGTTTTTGATTTCATTTAAGTTAGTTCTGATTTTTATTGTGATTTTTATGTTAAACAAAAAAATATTTAATTATTTATTGAACGCATAAATTGTTTAATTATAATTATAAACGTACAACCATAAAACTATCCAAGAGCTAAAAAATTTTGTCTAATTACCTGGTACTGTGAAGTTTTATATATTCAAAGTAGTAACATAATCAGGTAGCACCTCCCGATTCCGCTGTAAGATAATGCGCGAAAACCTGTTTTTAATCCATTAAAAATGTGTGTTGTTATTCGTTAAATGCTTACCTGGGAGTCTACTCTGTAATTCGAAACGAAAGAAAATACTTTCGAATTTGTATGTTATTTAAATACAAATTCGAAAACATTTTCTTTCCTTTCGAATTACAGAGTAGAACCCCTGTTATTAGCATTAACTACACTTACATGGAAAAACATATGGTATAATTACCATAAATATTTTTTAATCCGAAAAATATACATAGAATTGTTGGATAGCATTTCAAATTTATTTTTGTTTTTCTATTTAGGTTGAATTTCAGAATTCATAAAAGTTTTAAACAGCTGGGGGTCGATTCTAGTTCTGTGAAACTATGAAATGAAAAGTTTTTTCACGATTTCATAGCATTTCTGATTTCCGTTCACTGAAAAATTAAAAGAATTTTAATACATTTTCATTATGAAAAAAAAATGGGGAATGGAACAAAACCTTTCAAAGTTACATAACTCTGTCGATTCTTGTTTAGTGTAACTGTGAAAAAAAACTTAAAAAACTTTTCATATGATAAATTATTTTACACAAAAAATATTTACGTGAAAAACAGTAAAGAAGCTAGAAAAAACTCGCGCAACGGCGAAAATCAAATTTTTTTGATTTTAAATTATTTAGAGGATGTCGAAATTGTTAACAAGTCCGAAATTTAAGTACATAATCAAAAATAATACCTTGTGAATTATTTAGAGGTGGATGTTGAAATTGCAAGCGACAATTCCGAAATTCACTTAATAAAAAAAATACAGTAACAGATGCGTCTGCAGACAGTGAGTACCAAGATCAGATAAGAAAAGTGCAGAGAGGTACATACAGGTCATGCCTTTGGGTCATACTAAAATTTATGATGATAGAATGTAGAAAATGAAATGCTGTGGTTTAAGATGTGCGCGGTAGCATTTAAAAAAGGAAATAATAACGTCCATGATGTCATGATGAGCATCATTTGCCTTTTACAAAAACATAAGATTTTACGAGCATATCAAACAGTAGCTTCATAAGTTTTTAGCCTTCAAAGCTGTCGGCCGGACTAAAGGGGTTTCTCTCCTAAGTATAAGAATAATAATAATAAATACTTTCCTGAGTAAATATTTTTGCGTAACCAGCCTTCTGCAGAACTTAATGGCTGACAAAGGTTTTCTTCATTAAAGGCTACAGGCAAGATAAAAAGAAAACCTTTATTTAGCACAGCCACTGTTTGACATTTAAGCTCGACAGGAGACGTGCACGGCATAACACATTTCCCTATTCCTACAGAAGAAACGAATAATAACTCCTATGGTTTGAAGTAGTTTGTCCTAAATTCTGCTTGTGACGATGATTCAGAACAAACAAGGGACCTTGCAATTGGAATTGTCAATTTTGCCCAATCTATAATAAAGAAGAGACAAATATTAAGTTTAATTATGTAGCGATAAGCCTTTAAACACTTTTAACTATGCTCATACCGAGTTCCTTGCAATATGTACATAAATAATAATTAATATTATTTATTTACATGACATATTTCAGTATCATAAAAACAAAAGTTTCATAGGCACAACGGAATAAAACAATGTTTTCATAATAGCAACGAGAATCGCATTTTATGTAATTGTGAAAAGTATTATGCAAAATGGTTGTGTAAATGAAAATGAAAAGTTTTTTTTTCATTTCACATTATCACAGAACCAGAATCGACCCCCTGATGTGTGAATAAAGGGAAAAAAGTTAAGCGCATTCTATATATTTTTTGAATTGCACCCTACAATCGTAATATCTAGAGATCAGTTAATTATATTGAAAAAATTTTTTCAGGTGAAGTAGAAAAACTCATATAAAGGTCAAAAAGACCAACATAAGGAGTGAAAATTATTTTAATATATATTTTTTATGGTACAAAACCAAATTTTTCAAAAATTTTGAATTTTTTCGGAAAATTTGCGCGTTTGTTCGCATTTATGAAAAGGCTGTCAAGAATTTAAGTTAATTTTAATTATTATTCGAACTCCATTTGTTTCTATATTTATGATTTTAACAGGCTAAAGTTCGTATCGCTTTTTTTAAGCCAAATTATATTGTGATAATTATTAATGAACAAATAACACCAAAGTTAGTTGTAAATATTCTGTCAACACATAGTTGAACGGAACAGCCAGCCGTTCGGCTGTTGTCAGAATATTTACAACTAACTTTGGTGTTATTTGTTCATTAATAATTATCACATGTAATTTGGCTTAAAAAAAAAAGCGATACGAACTTTAGCCTGTTAAAATCATAAATTAAGTTAAACATGTTGCAAACTATCTTAACAATTAAATGCTATAGTTAAAACTTTCAAAATCGACCGTCACAACTTTTTATAAGCGCATAAGCACAAAAAATATTTTTAAAATGGGCAATTTTTGGACACTGCTGAATGTAGAGTGCTTGCCCAAAATACAAAATAATTGGCTCTTAGCATATTCTGAATAAATTGGTTTTAGCGCTATATGGTTTAAAAGTGCATGTGCCAAGCAAAGTTTTTCACAAACATGCCTTTTTCAGGAAAATTTTAAAATTTTTAATTCTTTGCCTTTTCCCGATTTCACGACTGCAGATATTAATACGTTTTTTACTTATTTTTATTTAGAATTTTATCGGAAATTTAATGCTGTTTTTTAATTTAAAATCCAATAATAGACTAAAACGTTGTAGGTGAAATACTAAAAAAAGTCAAGGCAAAAAAAAAGCTTTTTTTTTTGTTAAAAGTCAAATATCTTTTAAGTTATGAGAGATACGAAAACACATCTAAGGACATTATTTCTTAAAAATGTTAAGTTTATATCAAAACACTTTATCCCATAAGAATCGGATAATTTTTCTAAAAGTTACCAGCCTCAGAATTTTTTTTGACTCCCTTGTTGCCAATTTAGGCCCACTGTAACTCCTGTCCAGCTTAAGCCACATGGCTGCCAAGACATTTGTTGTAAAGCCTATGTCCTCTTCTACAGATGTTCGAAGTTTCATATAAATCCAATCAGCAGTTTATAAGTTCCAGATTTATTACCATTTATTTTGCAAAAGTCCCCAATGTGCAGCAGGGAATATAAATATGAACTTTGCATACTGTATAGGGAATATTTATACATAAATGTATGCAAATGTATGAATTTCCATTATCATATATGGCCATATACCTTAATTTTTTGGATCCGAACCATATATGGGATATCATATATGCTCCATACAAATTTTTTAAACTGGGGAATCAAACAAATGATTGCTTTTAGGCGCTCAAATTGTACTTTGTAAAGTCTTGAGATTAGAATTTCAAAGGGAGCAAGTAGCCACGTAAGTAGGGCTTGGGAAACGGGAATTCCCGTGCAGAAAATCCCAAAAATTGTCTACCTAATATTCCCGGGAAATTTTTGAGATTTTCCCGGGAAAACGGGAAATTATAAGTACACCTTATTTTACAAACGGCGAAAGTGACAGTGAAATTTATCTTCATGCATATAAGAAATTTCTATTATAATCCTGTTTTACTGTAATATCAAAACTTTCAGTGTTTTTTATATATATATTACAAAAGTTCGTTTGAATGATTGTATGACTAAATTTACACGATGAAATTCTTTGAAATATTTTTTATGAAATTTTTCATTCTAAAAATTTTATTTAAAACAAAAACTAATTCTTAAACTTTGTTTTTGTTTCAAATGTAACTGTAAGCAAAAATAATTCCTTCGACACCGATAAACAAGAAGTAAAATGTCCACATTTTTTTTTAATATAAAATAAAAATGTGAATTGTTCAAATTTATGCGGAAATTTCATAAAAATTCCATAAAATTGAAGTCATACCATTTCTTCTAATTCTCCTACTAGAAAAATTACTGCTTGACTCGAAAACTACATGCAAAATTAATTTCGTAAGGGCCGTATCAGACTATAATAAAAGTATTAAGACTTTTGTAAAAAATATAATTTCAACATGCTGAATTTGTATTGTTTTTTTTTTGAAATTTTTGAAACAGAAATAAGATCAGACAGGCATTTTAATCAAAAGTATTAATAGCTTTAATGACTGTCTTTTAATCAGAAAGTGGAATACTTTGTATAAGTATCAATGGTTGCAATGATCAAATCGTTTGTTAAAGTAAATAATTCTAGGTTAAACTAATTGGAACTGATTCTTTGCCGAATTGGTGAACAAATTTTGGAAATTGTAATAAAAATTTTAAGCTCATAGAAGCTGTAAAAACTGTGACGTGACAATACTTTTGATTTAATATAAGCCGACGTTATTATTGAAACCCAAATATTTTGGGAGAAATAAAATGAAAAGTGAAAGATACTTAGACAGACTGTGGCCTAGGCTATTTTAAATTTTGCGCAGCTGATTATAATAATATAACTTGCTTGTACTTAACGATAAGAATCCTTCTGGAAAATTCTCAAGAAGAATGTGAAATAATAAAATAATTTAGAAGCCTTATAAAATCGTTAACTAATTGTAAAAGTTGCCAATTAGTTAAAATATGATATCTTACTGTGTAATAGCTATTGGCTTGAATTCACTTAAAAAATTCTTAAAAATTTGTCTTAGAACTACTTTTGTGTTAACTTTCATTCAATAAATGTATTTAATTTAGAAAATTATCTTTTCCCGGAAACGTGATTTTTTTTCATTCCCGTTTCCCGGGAAGTGCAAAAGTCGGGGAAATTCCAAACCCTATACGTAAGCCAACCAAACCATGTATCATTGCTTTTCGTTCCAGATGCAGACTTACACCGAATATTTTTCAGCCCGACTGAGTATGGAGCAGGGGTTATCCAACCATCAGTTTTTATTTAAGTCACAAACATTTCTTGCAAATATTCAATTTGAGATACACTTACGTGCTTCTTTCAAATAACTACCAGCTTGCACAGTATCGATGAAATAATTTAAGAAATTCATCAAAAACAGCAAAATGCAGATGCACTGGCGCAGCTGATAAAAATTTGACTGCATATTTTACTTAAAGCTGAGAAAGTTTCAAACAGACTGAAATCTAGTCTGCCATCAAAAGTCATTAAATAACTTTTTTGGAATGCAAATATGAAGTAGAATTAAAATTTGTTTTGGTTAAATACATATCTATCTGCATATATTGATATGTATGTGTATAAATTAGACCCCTGCACAAGACCATTTATAAGAACTTTTAAGATAAACAAGCGATTTGTTTCAGTTATTGCAGGTAGATATATACAAACGTCATGCATGTACATTAGGGTGGCAGTTATTTTATTTTTTATTTTTTGATTTCTTCTCTTCTCACCCCCCAAATCAGTTCAGTTCTATGTAAAAAAATATACAAAAAAAAATTCATACCGACAGGTTGTGTTTTAGGGGGTGCGTCCGGCCTTAAAGTTGGACCTCAAGCCCATATATTCAAGGGATTTTTTTTGGCTTATGCCCCTATTACGGTTTACAACTCAACCAAGTTTAGTTGAAATTGTAACAACTTAACTGTTTTTTTGGCATTCTGAATTACAACTAATTTTAGTTGTATTCGAAACATTGTTCGAAAAGAATAGGTTTTTATAGTTATATGCTATGTTTTTTGAAACCATAGTAGCCATCACAAAACATTTTAAATATTTTCAGATTTGGCCTAGTATTTTATTTTTAGATTTCATGTTTTATGAATATGGCAACCATATTGGTTGACAAATGGGATTGGTTGGCGTCTGGAATAATATACAACTGATAAAAAGCAGTTGTCTATTGGTGCAAAAAGTTGTAATTCATAATAAAAACTGTACAACTACAACTAAACTATTCATTTATTTATTTTGACTATAAGTATATGTATAAAATAATTTAATACATATAAACTCTTATTGTACATGCTTAAAATAAAAAATTTCCATATAAATATAATTTTAATTACATAAAATTGTTGGTATTTTGTTGGTTATTTTCCTCATTATTTTCTGATATATTAATTTTAGCAAAAAAACTTTCTTTGAGACTAATGTTGTTGACTTGAAGAGCTAAAATATTGCCAATTGTCACATTTTTGTAAAATGATTTTTTAAAAAGATACTCTCATATGCAAAAAATTACATTGAAAAATGTGCTTGAAGGCCAACGTTGAGGGCCGGACGCACCCGTAAAACGCAAATTACCGGTATGAAATTTTTTTGTATTTTTTTTTACATAAAACTGAACTGATTTGGGGAGAGTAGAAGAAGTCAAAAAAAAAGTCTCCATATTAACGGCCACTCTAATGTACATACATAGACACGTTGTATGCATGATCTTTTATTTTTCTGCTCACATACAAACGCAGACATGCATTGACATTAGTTGTGTGCGCTTACTTAAAAAAAAACACCCTTAAACACATAATAGCCCTGCAGAAAGTGCGAATAGTGAAATTGTGGTGATTACTAGTGACGTTGTCAGTACTACTACTGACCAGGTGTCCCCCAGCCAGTGGTATCATCTATTGACATTTAATATTAGCTTGTCTGTGAAAATCCACCACTAGACTGTAGCACTACTGACTAAGTAGTTCTTTCGGGACCACATGAAGGTATTGGCACCTAAGATTAAGTACTAAATTTTAGGGGCTCTGGTCTACAATATCGATATATCCTCTCTCGTTGTCAATAGTAAAATTATAGTGATTTTCTAGTGACCACCATATGTAGACATTTGAACCGAAGATTCACTCGTAAATTTTGGTGACCCTCGGCTACATATATTTATTTAATATTATTGCACAACATAATAAAAAAGAAAAACAAACTATTGACGCGTTCATTGACAATATCACCAGAAATACACCAGAACTGTTGACTCTAACGTATCTCTATTCGCGCATAAAGAAAGTTGTCGACATTTAAACTAGTGCAATTGTCGCTGGTTGACATAGACATTGACATAGAGACATATGGTTCTAGGTTGACTAGAGGGAGCTTACCATCTACATCTTACACATACACTCAAACATACAATATGCAAAATAACAAGCATACACGCATGAACACTACTTCTTTTGAGTGTTTGTTACTAGCAAGAAATCTTCGCGACATCGCTTAAAAACACTCATATACACGTACATCAATACATCAATCGTGCTTTGCTTATTAAATGACATCACTTATTATTGGTTTAGTATAATACATGCTACAACAATACATTTAAAAAACAAGACGAATTTACATTTCAAGATTGTTTACGCAGTCCTCTAGTATGCATGCACATAATTTATAATAATATTCCTGTGCTGTGAAATCCTATCATCACTTAGAACTTTTCTTTAAGTAATCGATAGCAACAAGGAGGCAAAATCGATTTTAAAGAAAGGTACACCAATTAATATCATATTGATATTTAGTTTACATATTTTTGCAGAACATACAAAACAATATTATAAAAAATTTGAAGCAGAGAAAAACTTTTTAACAAATAGTGTAACTAACTAGCTAGCCCCTAGTCTTTTTAACCCACTTCAAAAACGGAAAAGGTTGTCAATTCTTCTATATTTTTAGCTTTCTGCTATATGAAGTTACTAATTTTACCCTGATTTTTGAAAACCGAGCTTTCATCATATTTCGATGTTTTAAAGTCCTGGGAACCGATTCAGATAATTTTCGCAATGATGTCCGAATGGATATATATATGTGTGAATATGTTTGTATGTAAATAAATAAATTTGCCACATTCGAAAGATGTTAATTCGCTTATATCCCTTCAGAAATAAAATTATCACAAAATTGCTTTTCTTAAACAAATTTCAGACTAGTGTACCGATTAGTATTCAAATATTATCACCTCTTTATGTCAAAAAGACAACATTGATCGGTGACTGCAAATTGGATGATTTGTTCTTTGATGCAAATTTTTTTTTACAGTAGGACCAGCACTCAGGAATTAACCCGTACTCATGCAATGCATTGTGCTAGAACTAGGAAAATAGGTCATGGAGAAAAAACCGTTTTGTTTAAGTTCAAAAGTCTTTGTCAAATTGATTTTAGATATTCACTGATTTTTATAGACTTAAAAAGTGTATCAGATGCCGCAAAATTTTATCAAAATCAATTGCTTTGCGGCAAGAGTCAGTGATTAGGTGTAAGAACTACCGATTCCCAAATAATTTATGTGTATTATTTGATAATTCCGTCATTTTTAGATCGATCTTCCCATTTTCAAGAAAGTGAGCGGACACACGCCCATCAATTTATTTTTTGCCTTGAAAAATTATAAAAGTTTCTCCTGTTTTTGTCTGATTTCTACGTAACCTGGCAATCATTTGGGACTCTCGTAATGACACAATTTCAAAATTAAAAAGCAACGAAGCCACACCCATTATTAAACCGATTATTGCGAAACTTGTCACACACCCTTGTGGAATCAACTCAAATCTCAATGAGTATCATTATAAAAACATAAAAGTTCGTCCTTATTTTCGGCTTGAAATAATTTAATTACGTATCAGGCTAAATTGCCTATAAGCTTAATTCGTTTTTACAATTTCGTTCTTGTGAGTTTTCTTATGGTGAGTATACACGATACTACAAATCGTACGATAAATCGTACAAGTATGAAATTAGTAACGTGTATCATGCTGTCGTACTTATGAAGTATACTTTGTAGTACGAAAATCAAAAATTTGTGATTTTTGTGGGCGGAGCTTCGATAAGTACGATAATAAGTATTGTGTATCATGCTGTTGAACAGCAAAATTAGTTTTATGAGGAAATAATTTAGAAAACGCAGTTTTTCTGCGACTAAATTTTAAAATTAGGTTTATGTAGAGCATATTTTAATTAAAATAACAAAAATTAAAAATTTTAAAAACCCCGACTTTTTTCAGAAAACATAGCTAAACATAGCTAAGAACCCTCTCGATCAAGTCATCTTTCAAACAGAAAAAACTAAATGAAAATCGGTCCAGCCGTTTGGCCTGTACGTGGACACAGACAGACACACAGATACACAGATACACAGACACACAGACACACACTACAAACTTATAACACCCCTTTATTTAGTCGGGGGTTACAAAGAAAATAAGATATTATTTTAATCATTCTCTACAACATGCCCCTTTTCTTTTTGCATTATTTTTTTCATTCTTTTCCACTGCAGTTCACTTTTAATTAATAAATCCACCACATTATTCCTTTATCAGCGTGGGTATTGCCTTAAACATTTTCTTTCAAATGAATTAGTATGATTTGTAGTAACGTGTATCTTAAAAAGTGTACTACAACTCATACTACGCCAAGTACGAAATTAATGGTGTTTTCTTTTCTAAAAGAAAAGTGTAACATATATGTTACATGTGATTTGGCAACATTTTTAAATGCTCACCTGATTTTTAGGAAGTGTTGGATATTTTACGTTTACAAAAGAACAATTTTCCAACAAGTTTCGGCATAAAACAATCGCGAACTAGAAAATGATTTATTTTTTCACAGGCAATGACAAAAACAGCTGTTAATATAATGCTGCACTCATGCCCCTTTAATGAAAATGAGTGTTGAACATGTAGCATTTTTCTTCTTTTTAAGGGTAACATCATAGGAAAAGAACGCGTTCAATTTTTAAAATAATACATACTTTTTGGAAAAGAACACAAAGAAATGTAAAAGGCAACATAAATGCAGCATATTGCTCAGAAAAGAAAACGCCATAAGTATCGTGTATACCCTGCATTAAGTTTTATAGCAGCTACGTCCAAGCCATATGTACAATGTGCAAACTTTTATAAAGAGCTTTTTGTGCTTTCACACCGACAAGAATACAACATTCACAAGAACAACACAACAGACAGCAATGCTTGCTCTTACTTTGCAAAGAAATAAGAACAAATTTAAGAGCTTTCAAAGCTTTTATAGCATCGTTGCAGTGCCTTTGGTATGCATTTCAAACAATACAAAAGTTGTTTGTAGTTAAGTTATTGCTGTGATGTGATTTAAAAATCAAATGTGTACCAAATACCCACGATAAAATCTGGTGCCGCTTACTTCATACTTTTTATCACTGATTAATGCGCTCACACGTATTAATTAGTAGGTTGCTCAATGAAACTGTATCATTTCATTTTGTTTGTTTATTTTTCAGTCACATGAATTTATGTCCTTGAAATTTGGACAGTTGTACAGTGGGGTCTCCAGCATCAAAAATGGGAAGTAGTTCCTGATAACTTTTTCCATTTATAATTTTGAATATTTTTAAGTACTTTAACAAAAAAAAGCGAAATGTTAAATTTTCTCTTTTGAAGTGTATTCGAACCCTTATATTGTCTATCCCGATCATGCTAGAAATTTGAAACTTTAATGATTGCAATTAGGAATTATGGAGAATCAACATAATGAACTTTTAATTGTCTATTTATTTCATTGGTGCATGCCCAAATCATCAGTAGATTTCAACCACATATTTTGAACAGTCACAAACTTTTTATTTTATGCAAAGACTTTCAAGAACTATTTGAGAATTAATCATCATATCGTTTAGAGTTGTGCTGTAAAGGAACGAACTAGTTCAATTGAACTATTCCCATAATTGAACGATGTGAACTAGTTCAGTCTAGTTGTTCCTTTTTGTTCTTTTGTTCGTTCGTTTTTGTTCCTTCGTTCGTTTTCGGTCTTCATTTCGATATGTTTATCTTATTCTCTCTTCTTGACCAATACACATGCAAAACATTTCAATTAAAAGATTAAAGTTTCTGATTTTCATACTGTTAAAAAGAGACAAATGTAGTTAGCACAATAATCAAAACAAACAACAGAAAACGTATACTTACAAGTGAGTTTTACAAAATTAAAAGAAATAATTTGTAGTATCGAATTAAAAAACAGATTATGAAAAATAATTTTAGAATTAAAAAATTTATTAAAATTTGTTTTAAATTGATTGCGGATTTCATTTTAAAAATTTTCGTTCAAAAATATTAATTTTTACCTTTTACTTACTAAAAGCACACAGCGAATGAGCACACAAAGTGCAAATGAAAATACTTATGAACAAGGAACATTTTTGTTTAATTAAAAGAAAGAATTTGTTGTGTTGAATATCAATCAGTATTAAAAAGTGATTAAAATTTGTTTTGAAATGATCACTGACTTCATTTTAAGCATTTTCAATCAAAAATATTAATTTTAACCATTTACTTACAAAAATTACGAAACGAATAAGGTCACTAAGCATGAAATAAAATTATTTTAGAATAACAACACACAAAGAAAACATTGAAGAGGATTCGATGACTGTGCAATCTCTGTTCTGTTGTTCACTGAACAACTGACCGAAAAGAACAACTGAACGAAAAGAACAAACTAGTTCCTTTTGTTGTTGGGAACAAAAAGGAACAAATATGACCAACTCTAATATCGTTATTCTTATTGTATAAACATTTCATAAAAATATTTTATTCATTCAACACTTGAGAGAAAATAAAATTTTCTTTTTCCATTAAGCGATGTGTAATTTGAAAACTCTAAACTAATTGTCTACCAAACTATTTTCCTGGAGTTATGACGTTATTTTAGAATATGAGCGATATGTAAAGGGTGTTTTTTATTGAGGTATAGAACTTTAAGTTGGCATCACTTTTTTAACTGGCGGCCATTTTGTCAGCTGTCAAGTGATTAATATTTAGTTTGGTTTGCCATTTCATCATAAACAGGTTGACAAAAGAACAACGCTTGCAAATCGTGCAAATTTATTTCGAAAATAATGGTTCAGTTCGCGAAGTTTACCGCAAGCTCCGTCCATTTTATGGTCGACATAATCGTCCATCAGAGCAATTAATTCGGTTAACCATTGGATCGTTTTCGCACTACGTTTACTCTATGTGATAATACGCATCCGCAGAGACGTCGAACAGTGCGCACCGAAGAAACAATTGCCGCTGTAGAGCAAAGTGTTGAAGAGGACCCGAATGAATCGATTCGCCACCGTGCACAGCGATTGGAGCCGACTAACCGACTATTTTGTTCCCGAATTGGATGGCATGAATGTGGATGAGTTGTGGTTCCAACAAGACGGCGCTACATGCCACACAGCGCACGTCACAATCGATTTATTGAAGGAAACATTCGATGAGCGCATAATTTCGCGGAATGGACCTGTCAATTGGCCACCAAGATCGTGTGATTTGACACCATTGGATTATTTTCTTTGGGGATATGTGAAGTCGCTCGTCTACGCCAACAAACCAGAAACGTTAGGGGACTTGGAAGCCAACATTCGTGGCGTTATTGCCAACATACGGCCCCATGTGATCGAAAAAGTGGTTG
This sequence comes from Tachina grossa, assembly GCA_949987645.1. Classification (NCBI taxonomy): domain Eukaryota; kingdom Metazoa; phylum Arthropoda; class Insecta; order Diptera; family Tachinidae; genus Tachina; species Tachina grossa. The sequence goes on along the minus strand of OX465274.1, from coordinate 133,730,544 downwards.
CAAATTGGACCTGTAGAATTGGCTTTATTCGAGCCAGCCGCGGCGGCCACATGCCCAAAATCATATTTAAACATTAATGGCATAAAATTATCCTTCCAATAAAGCCAAATTGATGGACATTAAAACGATTTTCTTGTGTTTTATTTCAATTCAAAGTTCTATACCTCTTAAAAAAACACCCCTTACATGTACATATATAGTAGAATTTTTTTTAGTTAGTAAATCTTTGCAAAAGAACTCGAAAGCTACAAGTTAATATTTGTTTCATGGCCTGATTTTGTAAAATAAAACGAATTTTCGTTTCTGGTTGGAGCGTAAACGAAAATATTTTAAATTTTGTAAAACGCTACGTTGTTTTAGTTTCATGTCAAAATATTATAATTGAAAAATATATTATTCCTCATAACAAAAATTAATAAAAAAAATGTTTTTAAAATAAAATTTTATTGTATTATGGAATACGTACCAACAAAATACGAAATTTGGAATAAGCCAAACATTTGAATAAAATTTGAAACATTCAATATTTCAGTGTTGGAGTAAAATGATATTGTGGATGGATATCTTTTTCATAACACACATGGATTTAGTTAAGGTAGCTTGTCAAGGTCAAGTTCCTATCCAAAATCTCACAATTGCAATCGTCACGGTCCCATATCATTTCTAGGCAACCTGCTTACGTAACATCATTTCTCCTTTCATAAAGATATAAAGAGATGACCGCTTTATCTTCTTAAAGGATAAAAATATTGCCAAGTATGCAGATTGCATAGAAATAATATGACACTCTAACGATTACAAATTATATATATATAATATTGTGATACATAGGTATTGTGCCAAACAAGAACTTGATATCTCCCTACTTCTGATGGCCGTTATTTTGAGTAGGAACTTGGCTTTTTTTCACATTTATATTTTTGTGAAAATCTAACTACATACTTTTGTCTTATCGTTATTTCTATTAATGATCACTGCGCCAGTTTAAAAGGGCAGAATGCAACTATATAATGGGTAAGAGAGCGATACATAATAGTACAGGGTGGGCCAAAAGAAACCAAGGGGTGTAAAAGTTTAATAACTTTTTTGTTTATTAAGTTTTTTTTATTTTTTCTTTCAGATTATGTAATATACAAAATGGAAATTTTTTTACACTAAGTATAAAAAATGATGTCTCTTAAATGGCCACCGTTTTCAGCTTCACACTGATGGGCTCTTTTTAGAGCATTTTCCATAACATCTTTCAAAACTTGTGGCTGTAGCGTTCGAATTTCTGCCAACAATGTTTCCTTGAGTTCAAGGATTGTCTCTGGCTTGTTCACATACACTCGCTCCTTCAAAAAACCCCAAAGAAAATAGTCGGGTGCTGTCAAATCTGGCGATCGCTCTGGCCAAATAATTTCCGAATTTCGAGAAATTATTCGCTCTCCAAAAATTTGACTTAAAAGTGCCATTGTGTCTCGGGCAGTATGGGCAGTGGCTCCGTCCTGCTGAAACCACATACCAGGTCTGTTTTCAAGAGCAGGACGTAAAAAATTTTCTATCATAAACCGATACCGCTCTCCATTTACGGTTACAGCACTTCCATCTTCATTCTCGAAGAAGTAGGGCCCAATGACATTTTCAGATGTGATCCCACACCATACAGTACACCTGATGGGGTGCAATTGGCGTTGATGAATGACTCTTAGATTTTGTGAACCCCAGAACCTACAGTTCTGCTTATTAACAAAGCCATTCAAATGAAAATGAGCTTCATCACTCATAATCAAATTTTCAATAAAGTTGATTTCATAAAATTCTATTGTTCTGGTTCTCTGTTCAGTTGTGAACCTCTCTATTATAAATTCTCCAAGTGTTGTCTATATAATCTGAAAGAAAAAATAAAAAAAAATTAATGAACAAAAAAGTTATTAAACTTTTACACCCCTTGGTTTCTTGTGGCCCACCCTGTATAACATTATGTTAAGTTTTTATGAGCACGGCCCCGCCTCCCTGGTTTAACAATCGATGCTTTCGAATTGTTCTTGCTCGTAACTCACCTCGGTCTACTTGGGTATGAAATTTGAGCTCTGTAGCTAGAGCTGAATTTGATGACTGTGTCAGTGGTCAGTGTGTCAATGTGGTTATGTCTCAAAAATGCAATTTTTGCAGCTCCATTTATCAGGAAACTTTCATTGGAAACTATCAAACTTCGCATATGACGACGAAATCTCCTGAAGTTTTTGCACTTTACAATTGGCGAGAACAAAGTAGTTATGAGGGTGTTAAAGCGAATTTATGTGTAAATATAGATACTACGTGCATGGGCCTAGCTGGCCTGGAGCTCTATCGTGCACCTAGTTAATTATTTACTCTTTATTGCAGCAAAACTAATGCAATAATGTTGTTAAAACTTTTAAAACGAATACAATTTTGTGAACGTTTTCATATGACATTTAAGTTGTTTAAAACCGTTTGGCACTGTTTTATAAAATACATTTATTTTACGTACACAGAAAAAATTATTCCCAAAAAATTTTCAAACAAACGTGTGTTTTGAAATATAATTTAGTTTCATTAAATATTTTTTACTGTTCCAGTAAATTATTTGTTCCAATTTTATTTCAAAAAAAAACTGTATAGAATGAAAATTATCTATATAAAGTAAAATTTGTAAAAAAAATTTTTAGATTTATTTTTTTGTATTTAAATTTGTTATTTTCAGTTAAATTTATTTTTATATACTGTAAAAAAATTTGTCTGATTTTTTTTTAATTTTTTCAGTTAAATTTATTTTTATATACTGTAAAAAAATTTGTCTGATTTTTTTTTTAATTTTTTCTACAAATTATTTTATAGATATAAAAAAACATTTTATTTTTTTAAAGATTCTTGTTTGCGGTTTTCAAACTTATTATGTTTGTATATTGTGATTCTCAATATAGCATTAAGAGTCTTACTATAAACATACGGAGTTTGTTAGCTAAATTAAAAAATTTTTTGGGTTGAAGGCTACTGAGGAGTTCCAAAAGCGGGAACGAAATGCTGAACCATAAAAACAAGCCAATTTTTGAAAGTAAAAAAAATGTTGAACCTTTCATTTGATTCAGCTAGTTTTTTCAGATAAAACTTTTACTAATTTTTTAAAAAAAAATTTTTAAGAATTGGTATTGATTCAGTTAATTTATTTTCTGATAATACGAAAAATTTTAGTGAATTTGTTTGTAAATTATAAAAAAAAATTGATGATCAATACAAAAAAAATCTGCAAAAATGTTTTTCTGTTCTTATTAATAAATTTGACTGAAAATATTTTGAGTTTCAGTTAACCTTTTTCTCTAATGCCATAATAAGTTAACTAATAATAAAATATTTTTTTTTCAGTTAAATTTTTACAAAATTGTTATCAGAACCTATAAATTTCTTTGTAGGTCCGCATTCACACAAAAAATTTACTGATTCAATGAATTTGGTTACTGAAAACGAAATTTAGCTTTTCTGTGTGAAATAGAATTTTTGTTTTCAAAGGTTTCACAAAATTTAAAATTAAAAATAAACCAAAATTTTCTATTTGGAACGTTTTGTTCTGTGTTACAAAATCAGGTTATCAATGTCTTTCTTTTTGTCTTATTATAAAGTAATAATTGAATTTGTTTGAACAAAAATTTGGTTTATCAAAAAGTCTTGTTTTAAAATAAAATTAGCATTTGAGTAAAAAAAAAAAGTTGCAAATCTGGATGTGTTGCAATTACGAAACAATTTTTCAAATTATTCCCGTTTGATACAATTTAATTGTTTATGTTTGCACAAATAAAACAAATAAACAAATTTAATAGTAATTTTTAGAATTATAGCTGCTATTAAAATTTATTTCAATTAACATTCAGAATGTTATAAATTTTTAATTTAAAGCACAGTGGCTCATTGGCTTTGACTCTCAGTCAAAGTGTACTTGCCATTATGTATCTGTACTAAATTATTGAGGTTATAGTTATTTATAAAAAATAGAATTATATTTTAAGAAAATTTTGTACTAATAATTTTAAATAAAATATACTTCAAACTCATTTAACAACTTTATGAAATTAATGGGGGTTAATAAGCTGGATAAGTTGAAATTGAACGAAAAGAAAGAATTTCTAAATTTAATTGAATTGTTTTGAAATTGATATGTTTAATTTAGTCATTGCCGGGAGTTAGTAAAAGTTTTATACCACAATTATTTAAGTTATCCAAAAATTATTGCATCATACAGTAGGACTTATATAAAAATGGAGATTTTAAATCATTTTGTTCAATTAACTTACCGTTTACACATGCAAGTACAAGTGCAAGTAACTCAATACATCGACATATTTTTACTAATACAATCATAGTGCTACAAGTTGTAGGCTCACTGGCAAGAGATTTTCATTACAAGTAATTTTTTCAGTTGCATGTAGGAGAATTGTCAAAAATAAAAACAGTGTTACCCTTTAAGGATTTAATTTTAATTTTAATGGATAGCTTACATGGAATAGTTTTTAAAATGTTATTATTTCAACTTATATACCGAAAAAATAAAATAAAAAGTAAGAACATGTAATCAAATATGACTTATTATTGATTTGCAATATAAATTTATCATTTAGTTTGGTAGAAAGTTGATCACTAAATTCGTTTCCCTGTAATGTTCCTATACCAAAAATTTGGCAGCCCACACATTAAAAACTAATATAGACGAAAAAAAAAGTATAAACAACGCACAGAAGAAAGAGAAAAACGAAATTTTCAAATATTTATAGTAACATATAGAAAAATGAAAATAAACTTGCACTTGATTGTGTAAACAATCAAGCAAGTTGCGAGTGTTTTTATTATTTCATTCAATGTATTGGTTGTTAATACGTTACAAGTTACCTGCATGTGTAAATGAAGCGTAAGTGCGATCGATAATGTCATTAAATCCATTAAGTATAATCAATATTGTGACAACTCGATTTTCATTGATTGTAATGAATGTTCATTCATACAAATTGATATTATTTCCTATTTTTCTACTATTGTAAATCAGATATACATACATAAAAATGTATATATGTATGTATTTCTAACTACAGCAAATCAATACTGCTGTTCTATTATGAAGTCAACATCAAAGAATTTCATAATATTATTTTCTTTAAGTTTTGTTTTGGATTACGTGGGGTTTTACAATGAAACAACAAGGGTCGTTGATATGACTTCAAATATAGGAAAACGGTCACAAATGTTACAGTCATAAGATTTTTTTTACATTTATACATATAAACATACGTGAGTAAGTGGCCTTTTTGACGAACAATGAAATCCAATCAACTTAAATTCCATGTGGGATTGGCATTTATTATGAGCAGAAATCAAACAAGTTCACTTGTGCACTACTTTTGCCTGGACTTAAGGCTCAGTTCGCCGACTGTAATGTAAAGTAACTGTAAAGTAGAAAACAGCTGATCGATATTTTTATATGAAAAGTAGGTTACGTTACATTACATCTCTATAACCATTTTCATTACTTTTCACATAAAAAAATCGATCAGCTGTTTCTTACTGTTGCAGTTACTTTACATTACAGTCGGCTAACTGAGCCTTTACTCAGCCAGTTTACGTTTACAAAATAATAGGGTGTTTGAAAAGGTTGATTACCAGTCAGCATCTTACTATTAAAAGGGCTCATTGTAGTTTATAAGAACTTATCAGTTATGATAAGAAACAGGCCAGAAACAAAACGTGCAAATATGAGAATACTCCTATATTCTCATTGCAATTGTTGATTTAATTTTAACTTAAAAAAATTTTAAGCTTTAACGATGGCTCTTAGTTTGTACTGTTGCAAAATTTGTATATTAGTAAATTTTGACACGAGCAGCGCCAGAATTGTTTACATTTTTATACCCTTTACCAAAAAATGGTAAAAGGCTATATAAATTCCAGAATATTAATAAGCGAGCCATAAAATATATATATTTTGGATCCTTATGCATAGGGAAAACGAATTAGCGATGTCCGTCTGTCCGTCTGTCTGTACGTGAAATCGGTTTTCCGAAGCTCCAAGAAAAGCTAGAGACTTCGGTCTTGAACTGGTGTGTCAGAAATAGTCTGAAAAAGATTTGTGTTGAAAATCAGTAAAAATCGAGCGGACGATTTCAGAGCTGGAAAACTCTAACTTATTTTGCCATACTAAAGTAACTACCGAAAACTAATTTCTATTACTTTTTTTTATTAAATAAACTAATTTTATACTTTAGTATAAAAAAATTGGTATTTTTAATAAAAAAAAGACGCTTCCAGGGCTGGAAAACTTTAAATTTTTTTATACATAAGTAACTTACTAAAACAAATTTTTCCTTTTTTTTATATAAATTAAACATATCTTATATTCTTAAAAGAATTATTGGTTTAAGAAATCAGAAAAATCAAAAATGATGATTTCAGGGTTGGAAAACTTACACTTTTTGTAATATATAAAATTAACTACAAAAATATAAGTTTTATTTTTTTTTAATTGACTTATTTTATACTTCATTACGAATAAAATTGGTATTTCATATTAAAAAAACAAGTAAAAAAATTAAAAAAGACGTTTCCAGGGTTGGAAAACTTTTACTTTTTTTATACAAAAGTAGCTTACTAAAACAAATTTTTCTTTTTTTTCTACAAATTAAACATATCTTATATTCTTAAAGGAAAGAGATTGGTGTAAGAAATCAGAAAAATCAAACAGAATGATTTCAGGGTTGGGAAACTTATAGTTTTTTGTGGTATTTTATATACCATATAACTAGGTATAATTAATTTTTTTTCTTTTTCTTTATAAATTATATACATTTTACGTTTTGGAAAGAAAATTTTTGTGTAGAAAATTATACAAATTAAAACCACAGCTCCAGAGCTGGAAACTTTGAACTTTTTTTCTGAATATTAAAGTTACTAAATAATCATATTTTTTTAATATGATTTTTTGATATTGTATGACGTGACGTCGTTTTTGACAACTGGAATAAGGATGAATGTAAAATATTTCTTAAATACAAAGTGTAGAATAAAATATTCAACTTATTGCTAATATCGAAAAAAAAATTAATCGAAAAATACCGAGAGGTCACTTACTAAAAATTGCACTAGAGCAAAAAATTATAAATTGTTTTCACAAAACATGTTCATATGGATGTGCTTATGAATGTATCTCTATACTTTATATGCGCACTTTGGTGAAGGGTATATAAGATTCGGCACAGCCGAATATAGCACTCTTACTTGTTTTAACTACAAATTACTCCACACACTGGTCACTTGTTGAGTCAGAAACAAAACAAAAACCTACTTGACGAAAATACGACTCGGTAGTAAAAAAAACTATTAAGAACAGAAATATAGCCCTTAAGGAGCCATGAACACCGGTATATCTATAAAAAATTTTCATCGGACTAAAATTGGCGATACAGTGGACAAAATACTAAAACGGCAGTTCTTTTTAGTCGTGGTAAAAAAATAATATATATATTTTTGGAATTATTTTTACATGATCTTTAATTAATTAAAACTTATTTTTTTTTTGAAGCACTCTATTCCGCCCATGCTGCGGAAGAAGCAAGCATGACAAATTTTTCCGTCACGAATTTTTTTTTTTTACTACTATACCTGCAATAACTGAAACAAATGTCTTTGTTTTAGAACATTTCGCTGTAGTAAAGCATTTTAAAAATATATATATGTATATCTAGAAAAAGTACTTCGGATATAAAATTTGCTGTAATATGTAACGTTTTGTAGGGCAAACGTTAAGAAAAGTAATGAGAAACTACTTTTTGATTGCAAATACTCTTTACAGTCATAAATATTTGTTTACCTACTACATACTTTCAAGTCCATTTTCTCTTTCATTATTCTGACCTTTTGCATAAACTTCTAAAGTAATTGAAATTTTATATGTATGTGTTAATTTTTTTGCGAAAACATTTCATTACATAACAAAAATCTAAACAATTGCACAACTAACAACATTCCTAAACTAATCTAAAATACAACTCAAATCATGTTTGTTAGTCTTATTTCTCGTTGTAAAGCTCATTTAACATTTGCCAATAACTGGCTATGGAAAGTGCTTGAATTGTTCTAGAATAGTTTTCACTCAAATAAAGCTTTAGCGGTGCTAGTGTTACTCAAAACATTATAACAATGACCAGAGTTGAAAAAAAAACAAATATTCAAAATAAATTACTTGGTTTAGCTCAAACTGGCCTTAAAACAACTTGTTACGTCTTGTTTTCTTCAATAATATTTTTTTTTTTTTTTTTTTTGTAATACTTTTGTTTTATTTTATTAATATTATTGAAAAAGAAAAAAAATCTATACATAAACAACAGGCAAATAAGCACTTGTTATAGTAATGAGGGCGTAATTTAAATTATACCACTGCTAATAAAGACTTAAAAAAAGTTTGTTCCACTTTAGATGATGTAATTTTTCTTCCTGTAATTCTTTTTTATTTAACGAGAGGGGAAATAGGAATAAAAAGGAGCATATATATGCATATACCTTGCACTTGGATCGAACTCGTTTACTTGTTCATTTTTGACACAAAACTATGTTCAAAGCTATTAACTTTGTTGGTATTATTATTATTAATTAATTAATTTTTGTAATGAAAGCTGCACAGAAATTGGTAGCAATCACAATAAAAATTAGCGAAGCACCTTTTCTGAACAATTTGTAATTTTATGTGGAACAAAAAGGGTGTCGAAACGCCTGCTAACCTATATACTTACTTTTTAAATTACATTATAATGGACTTTGAATTCTGGTTCTCACTCATTAATTCCACAGATATTGCGATATCGATTAACAAACGTTTTTTCCTTTTTGATGTGTTTACTCGTAATATTATAATCCTCACAAAAACATAAATGTGGAAAACGGCCAAGTTCCTATCAAAAATTTCGGACATTAAAAGTTGTGAAATCTAGAAATTATATGTCACCCTTACGATTACAAATTTATATAACGCATAGCATATTTCTGTGTTAGGTATTGTGCCAAACAAGAACTTGGTCAAAATTTATATCACACAACTTTTAATGGCCGAAATTTTTGATAGGAACTAGGCCGTTTTTCACATTTATGTTTTTGTGAGAATCTGATTACTTTTTGAAAAGATTTCTATAATAACACTTCTTAAACTTAAAATTTCCAGTGTATTTTATTTCTATTTATGATCACTGCACCAGTTGAAAATGGCAGATGTACATAAAATAATGGGTAAGAGTGTGATTGGTGTTGAATTGTTGACCTTAAAAATGCACTATTGTGCCAGTGTGTATGCAATTTAGTAAGAGTCGTCTGGAAAGAAACATGTAAAGTGGAGCATAAATTTTAGTGGACGTGATCCCGTCTTTTATCTCAATAAATTTACATATTAAAGTCTGATTAGCCAAAGTACATATATCAAAAGGATATGCCCAATGTGCATGCAAAGTTTCAGTAGGGTAGCTGGTGCTTTAATTTTCGGAATTTCTGACTGAGTAATTCTGTTACTATTTGTCTACAAAATGTCAGCTATATATAGTATAATATTACGTAAAATTTTCATGGGCCTGGCCTCGCTGACTTTTATATCCTCTAGTGCTTATGGTTCATGCAAAGTTTGGTATTAAAAAGTTAATAAGAAATACCTGAGTATTAAATTAAAAACTGCTAAGCCGAAGTATCTGAACGAAAAAGCTAAGATTTATGGTGAAGTCACGGCTACTTTTCAAAATAGGGAATTTTTATTTTGGAGAAGTGCAATGTGTATGAAAGGCTTCATTCAATAAAATTTATCTTAATTTTGAATTTAAAGTGCTTGTTACCGCCCTCTGGTTGAAACTTAAGGTTTTTTAGATTTATCTTAGTGATCTCTGATCTATATTTGTTTGTGTATCTAATTTCAGCTCTTTAGTGTGAATTGGAGTTTTAAAGGCGTGGCCACGCATACCGGAAAAAACTTCTTGGTTTTAAGATTTTTCTATTAGCTTACTCTACACTTACTTATGTATAAAATTTCAGCTCTCTAGCGAGAATTAGATTTTATGAGCACTATACCTCCTACTATTTTCAACTCACAATTTTGTTGTGAGCAGCGCTTACAACTCATGCTAATTTTATAGTAAAATATGCTAGACTGAAGCAGATTAAACACAAGGCTAACATTTTATAGGAGCGATCACGCCCACTTTTTAAGGTGATAGTTTGCAGTACTATATATGTGCAACGCGTATGCAAGGCTTCACTAAATTAGGTTGAGTTAAAAGCTGTATATTATGGTTTTAGTACCAAACAATATTAGCGTGGCCCCGACCATTCTGATAAAATTTTTTGGTTTTTCAGATTTTTCTAGTTGGTTGCTCACCTAGACCTATTTGTGTATCAAAATTCAGCTCATAGGCGCAACTTTTAATTTTTAATATTTATGGGCGTAACCTCGCCCACTTTTCCAAACTTAACATTTTTTCGACCAGTGCTTATTATTCGTGTCAAGTTTGGTTGCAAACGGATAATAATACCCACATAAATAGTATATCTAATATGCTGAACCGTAGTACACGAAAATGAGGTTTAAATTATATGGGCGTGTCCCCGCCCACCCTTTTAACAAAAAATGTATAGCCCTGCATTATCGCAGTATACATGCAAAATTTCAATAAAACAGCTTCTTTTAAGCGCCTTATATTAGCTTTTTTAATTCTGACTTTTATGGGCGTAGCCCCGCCCTCCTAGCCAAAATTTCCGATTTTTCAGATTTTTTTATTTTAGTGCTCACCTAGACCTAGCTATGTATCAAATTTCAGCTCACTAGCACAAATTTTAATTTTTATGGGCGTAGCCCTGCCCCCTGGTTAAAATTTCCGTGTTTTCAGATTTTTCTGGTTAATTGCTCAGCTAGATCTACTCGTGTACCAAATTTTAGCTCTCTAGCGATAGCGGAAGTGCTTCATCAATATAATAAAAATAAAATATAATAATATGCACCTTTTGCACTTCTATATCTCCGGAACCTTTTGTTGTACAACTTGCAAACTTTGCATGTGAGGTTATATAAATTTATTCTAATTATGGTTTAAATTCTATAATTTTACGATTGCGGGGAACAAAGTTATGAGGGGGATAAAAACAGCTCGAATGGCTTCGTGTAAATATACACACTGCGTGCATTGGCCAGAACTTGGCCTGGCGCACTGCCGTGCGACTAGATATTGAAAAGTTCTTTTTAGTATACCTTCAAGGAAAGCTGATAATAAAGTTCACTGTAAAAATGAAAAATGCAAACAAATTCAGTAAAGTGCGACTTTGAATCCCGCAGGAAGGATTCCTTCCTTACGAACTCCAGACATGTAATACTATATGAACTTTAGCCCATATAATTTATAGTTTTGGCATTTTTTCGTTTTTGTTTTTTTCGGTTTTCATTGTTTTTTTTTAGATTTTGCGATCTCTTTGCTTTTTTCGGTGTTGGTGATTTTTCTAAGTCTTGGCGCTTTTTTGGTTTTTGAGCTTTTTTTCTCGTATTGGCGTTTTTTTCATTTTGGCGATTTTTTTCCGATTTCTTCGGTTCTTGGCGATTTATTTTAGTTTCAAACACTTTTATTAATTTGGCGATTTTTATCGGTTTTTGTCGATTTTTTTCCATTTTTGGCGATTTTTTTGCGGTTTGGCGAATTTATAATTTTTGGCTTTTTTAGTTTTACCGTTTTTGAAAATTTCAAGAGTTTGCCTTTTATGATTTCCAAGTTGCAGCAAGTTATCAAAATTACATTAACTGATAGAGAACCCTATAATTTAAATTTTAGTGTTAATTGTTGTAATCTGTATTAAAATACACCACCTTTGCAAATTTCAAGTGCCTATATACAATTGTATGTATATTACATGGGCTTTTAACATTTTTCGTTTCTGGTTTTGAAACACCCTTTAAATTTTAACTCTCATGCACTTGTTGTCATAGTAGCCAAAGTTCTACGTACTCTGTGCAAGTTTCAGGTCCATAGCTCTTACGATTCTCGTGAAAATAGCCTGTCATGGACAGACGAACAAACGGATAGCGTAACGAAAACACTAGGGTTCCTTTTCAACTTTGGTGTACGGAACCTTAAAAAGGATATAATTTTTACTCTTCGTAAAGAGGAGAATGCAGATTAATTTTGATTTTTATGTTTGGTACTTTAAAGGATAAATGTGTTACAAATATTGAAAATGGAATATTTTTTATTTAATTTTTGTTTGAAGGTCTTAAGCTTATTATATTTGTGTATGTAATTCTCAATCACATATTGAGTTTCATTCTATGAGGTGCAGGTTTTTAGGTTAATTAAATTTTTTTTTGGTAGAAAACTACTCATGAATCTTTTAAGCAGAAACGAAATACATTCAGACGTTCGTTAACCAACAGACCTGAACATTTTTTTACAAATAAATTGTTATGCTCAGTAATATAGAATATAAATGGAGCACATAGACAATACCGGAATTTGGTTTTTAGCCTTTCTTACCTCATAAAAGTATACAAATTGTATACTTTGAATATTTTATTCATCAAAAACATCCATCTTTCAGCACTGTAGAGTTTTAGTACATACAAATTCCATCCTATAAATCTATAGAGCTGGCTATATATATATATATATATATATATATATATATATATATATATATATATATATATATATATATATGCAAAAATGGTATATATAGCAAAAAGTGGTGCTTCGCTGGAAGCATGTATATAAGTGCTCTCTCTTTTGGTATGCAAGCGCTTACCCGATGCATGAAATTTTGCATGATTTTTATATGGAATTCCTCGCGTAGAAGCTCTGCCACGTCTATCTAATATGTGATTCTTTCATGCCTGCCGGAGTGACCTGAATTCAGCAAAAATATTCGTCTACCTGGAAGCATGTCTTTTTCATATGTATATAATTAAAAAATTTGCTCGTTATTTTTTTACTTTTTGTTCGCGCTTTGAATTAGGAGTACATCCCAGGATTTCCGCATGTTAGGCTAGAACACTACCCACTGAACTACCGAAGCACATATATATTTTTGTACACAATTCAATTAAAAAATCAAAACTCGAAGTAAAAAATTTGTATACAGGTAAGCGAGAGAGGATGATCTATAAAAAACTTTGAGAGTTTGAATATAAACAGCCGACTGTCTTCGTAGTGTTTGTGTTAAATTTCGTCATTCGCTTACGTTATTGCATCCGCGCAATAAACTATACCTTCCAAAATGTTTTTATGGAAGGGATATAAGAAACCAAAATAGGAAAAAAACAAAAAGAAGCTATAATAAATTCAGTAAAGTGCGACTCTGACTCGCGCACGAAGGGTTCCGTACGAACACTAGATATGTAATTTAATACAAACTTCATCCTATATAATATATTGTTTTGGCATTTTTTTCGTTTTTGGGGTCTTTTCGGTTTTTTTGTTTTGGCGTTTCTTGCGTTTTTTCGTTTATGGCGATTTTTTTAAGTTTTGTCTCTTTTTTTAGTTTTGACACTTTATTTTCTTGTTTTGGCGATTTTTTTCGATTTTTGGCGTCTTTTCATTTTGGCGATTTTTTTTATTTTCGGCGACTTTTTTCAGTTTTGCGATTTTTTTTATATAACAAATTTTTTTAGTTTAGGCAAAATTTTCGCGTTTTGGTGATTTTTTTCGATTTTTGGCGTTTTTTTTTTTCATTTTGGCTATTTTTTCGAATTTGGCGATTTATTTTAGTGTTAGAATTTTTGTTAATTTTGGCGATTTTTTTCGTTTTGGCGATTTCTTTTTAATTTTTTGCGATTTTTTTTTTTGGTTTGGCGATTTTATAATTTTCGGTTTTTTTAGTTTTACCGTTTTTGAAAATTTCAAGTGTTTGCCTCTTACGGTTTCCAAGATATAGCAAATTGTCAAAATTACATAGTCAAAATTGCATTAACTGATGGACCACCCTTTAATTAAAATTTTTTAAATTTTAGTGTTAATTGTTGCAGTCTGTATAAAAATACACTAATTTTACAAATTTCAAGTTTCAATATACATACATATGTTCATACAATTGTATGTATATTACATGGGATTTTAACATTTTTCGTTGCTCGTTTTAGAACACCCTTTAATTTTTAATTCTCATGTATTTGTTATTGTAGCGGCCAAGGTTCTACATACTGTATCCAAATTTGAGGTCCGTAGCTCTTACGCTTACTGAGAAAATACCGTGTGACGGACAGACGGACAGCGTAGCGAAAACAATAGGGTTTCTTTTCACCTTTGGTGTACGGAACCCTAAAAATGCAAAAGAGACTTTTAATAATAATCAATTTAGAAGCAATTGCTTCGAAATCTCGACTATTTTTTGCTGGGAAGCGGCCCTGGTTTGCGTATTTTTATGAGATAGCATATTTTAGTCGATCAACAAACAAATATTTTCTTAGAGTTGGCATATTGTGTCGGAAAAAAATTAATTTTTTTAATATATTTTTTTTAATAAATTTTTGAAGTTTTTTACTCAATACTAGATATAAGAATTGAAAAACTACACGAAAAAACTTAAAATACCTTAAAAAAATAACATAAGCCTGACTAAAAGCCTCTGCAATTCAGCTTTAGCACTCTCTAACTCACTCTCTTGTGTAACAGGGTCACTGCAAATTATCAATTTCGAAAGCTTATGTCACTGACTATAATCGGTCCATACATAATTTTTCTATTCGATTAACAGTTTAAAAGTTACACATACATTACCTATTTTTTTATCGGATCCCCTCTGTACTAATAGATTAAAAGTAACCATATCTCAAAACTAGCCATAGGATATCAAAATCCTTACCAGATTCGTGTTCAGCATGCCAAATGCTATCAGATATGAGGTAGAATTATTATAAATTAAAAATTTTTTCAAAAGATTGGATATTTACATGGAAATTTAGCATTTATTTTCACCAAAAAAAATTATACTTTGAGATAGCAGAATAAGAAAAATTGATATAAAACGGGGAAAAATCATTTTTTTTTTTTTTGATTCGAAATTTATACTACAGATGAATATTGCATAGGGGAGTTATTTGCCATCGGAAACTCGTTTTGACCAAATTTGAGTTGATGTGTTTTGAATATAGGATCTCGATATGCAAATTGTAATGTACCTCACTTACTATAATACACTGTATCATAGTTAAATTGCATTGCAACACAGTTCATTGTAATAATTTACAGAACGCTTACTTTATAATATTTAAATGACATAATTTTATTTTTATTAATAAATTATGTTGTCATAGCAAAATTAAGGCCATAAAGAAACACAAAAATTGAAGAATGTAAAATAGTATATAAGCAGTCAAAATGTTAAATAAAATCAGACTTTAATTTGAGAACATAAACTGGCAACAACTTGCCTTGTTTCTTATTAAATTCTCAAAAACTTTTGGCACCTCTTTTGAGCGCCTAGTGATAAGCTGGACTCCCTGACAGCTGTATAAAATAACCAAGGGACTATAGGACCACACACGCACACTGATTACTACACGTTAGAGCTAACCTTTGAATCCTGCACCTTCACGCATTACATGGCGATCCATCCTTTGTAACATTATATGGCGATCCTTCCTTTGCAACATTACATGGCGATCCTTCCCGTCAAATATTACAAAATCACGGAGGTACCTTTAACTCAAAATTAGGTTATATTGACTTAAGCACTTTTTAGTTTTTGCCACATATATATACATATACATATATGCACACGTTTGGTGAGTGATTTATTGCTTTTGGTTCTAAGTGGGTCACCACAAATAAAAATCATGCATTATAAAAGCGCAGTTGAAAGCGATTCCGTTTCGTTGTCTCCCTTACAAAAATGCTTCCAGCAAGCAAAAATTTGTGCTGGAGGTCGTCGGTAAATCAGATCGTTTCGTCATTTGTTTCGGTTTCGGCAATCGAACTAGCAGATTAGGCTTCCTCAACCAATCCTGGTGCTGGGGCTGCCAGCTAACTTCCAGGCAAGCATTAATTATGACTTTTTCGTAGGATATATTTTTCTTCAATGCTGCCGGCATTGATAACCTACCCGCCGAAATTTACAAATCTGCGCATACTACCATTGCTGAAATACTACTGCCTCTATTCAAAAAAATATGGGCGACTGATACCACTCCTCAGGAATGGAAAGAAAGTATTATAATTAAAATACCTAAAAAGGGATAGTAGAAAGAGATCGCACTGACACCCTCTGTATATAACATATTTAATAAGGTAATACTTAACCGTATGCTCGATCCTTTGGATGTGCACCATAGAGAAGAACAAGCCGGCTTCCGCCCCAACCGCTCTTGTGTAGACCAAATAAACAGTCTACGCCTCAAAATAGAACAATGTAACGAGTATAACACAACGCTATACTTAACGTTTATTAATTTTGAAAAGGCCTTTGATGCGATAAACAGAGGAAAATGTTGGGTGCTTTAGAAAGTAAAGGCGTCTCGCAGAAACTAATTAACCTAATAAAAGCCCAATACAACGATGCCAAGATGAGTGTAGTACACCTCGGTAAAAGCAGTCAACCTTTCAATACATTAAGCGGTGTAAAACAAAGGTGTCTCCTCTCTCGACTCCTTTTATCACAATCCTTGATGTTATTCTTGCGTATACAAACGGTCAAAACATGGATATCAACTGGAGAATAAATCAGCAACTCGAAGATTTAGAATACGCTGACGATATCATCCTACTTTCAATAACGAAAGACAGCATGCAGAGAAAGATAGATGACTTGTCCCTAAGAGCCGAACAATTCTGTTTACGAATAAACGCAGCAAAAACAAAGTGTATAGCAGTTAAAAGTAATCAGCAAACAACATTCACTCTGAACAACAACCCAATTCAATACGTAAATAGTTTCCGCTATCTTAGAAGTAACATCACACCCGTCGGCGGTGCAGTTGAAGATGTAGATATGCGAATAAATAAGGCAAGGGCAGCGTTCTACAAACTGAGAAACGTATGGTCATCTAACGCGCTTTCATCAAAAATAAAGATACACATATACAACGCCTGTATTAAATCGATACTTCTATATGGCTCCGAGACATGGTTGGTAAACCAAACCATTAAAAGTAAACTTCCAGATTTCACAAACAGATGCCTGCGCAATATATTAAAAATCTGGTGGCCAAGAATTATATCAAATGAACAACTGCTACAAATTTCTGAGCAGGAAGACATCAATAAGCAAATCAGAAGAAGAAAGTACAATTGGTTAGGTCACGCTCTTCGCAAGCCATACGGCGAAGTATACCACGAAACACTACAATGGAACCCACAAGGTGTACTCTTGCGTGGAAGACGGAAGACTACTTAGAGACGCACTATCTGCCTTGAGACAGAGAAATCTTTCAACGAACTTGGACACATTGCAACAGACAGAAACGAATGGAGATTCTACATAAACAGCTTATGTTCCTGATGGAATACGCTAATAAATATATATATTTGTCTTCATCGTACTATTTAGTGCAATGTTGATCAGGACTTAGGGCACTCTATTGGTAAAAACTAAGTTTCGCAGATAGTTGTCTTCTACTGACCTGCGACCATGAGGTTACTCAGCCATCTTCTCAACTTTGCTAGCTTTGAACGAGTGTTCAATAGCCACTTCTCAGGAAATACCTGATACAAGGCCAGAGGTCCTGACAATGCATAGACATTGCAACAAAGGGGTCATTACTCTCCACTCTCACGAATTTTAGACCTTTACTTGCAATGCCCATCCCCAAACACAATCATTTAAGTATTAAAAAAATTATATGTACTTATGGGAATTTTCACGAAAAAGGTTACTGTTTTGTCGCATGCGACAGTATGCAATTAAGGTTATCTTTCCGAACAATGTTACTTGATTTTGCTAATATGTTTACCTAATGCCCTATACAAATATATAAAGAATTAAAAAAAGTTTAATTTTCTTTGAAAAAACAAACATATTTGGTTGGTGTTGCACGCTACAAAAAGTTGACATTCCTGTTGAAACGCCAATATGTTTCTTTAATAACACTGTGTAACAAAAATAAAACACCGGTGATGTTTTAGTATTTTTCTGGTAGGTATTGTAGAGTATAGCAACAATGTGTATTTCAAAATTACCAAATACCCCCAAAAATCTAGAGTGACGTTAAAAAAATGATCCCTACGGTCTGCAACAATGAATTTATAAAAGCATTTTTTAAATAGTTGTGCTGTAATTATTGAAATACTTTCTTAGCAAAAGTTTTATAATTTTTCGCGAGCTATAATTTTCTAACATTAGAGTGTTGCATTAGGGTGGTAGGAAATGAGATTTTGGGGGTAAGTACTAGTACGGTACACTTGAGGTCAATGGATCTAAGAGCAAAAATATTGGCCTCCTAAGACAAAAAAATTCACTATATCAAACTTTAAGAGCAGACTGTAAATATGGAAGATATAACGATACAATACTTTTTATTCGCTGGTGTACGAGGCACTTTTTTGTTGCCTGTTGGGCAAGACGCTCTAATGTACATATATGTTTGTATTATGGTTTTGTTTTATTTTAAATATGGTATTATCATAACAAAAATAATTCGATAGCTGTTGCTCACCTTAAAGCATTAAACACATTCACCACAGCAGGCTACACCAACACACGACTTCAAATGCCGCTAGCAGCATTTGTCGCCTCGTAGCCGGCTACTTAATTATTTTGGAGACGGCAGCAGCACCATCTGCAGTTGATATTCAAGTACAAATACATAGTTCAGTATTGCCACTTTTATATGTTTTGCATTTATTAAAATTAATTACTCTTTTAAAATGTACTTATTTCACGTAAAAGTACAAAAATGAATCAATTTATTCTTTACATCAACTTTTGGATATTATTTCTCTTAAATAATATGAAATAATTGTACAAAATCATTCAATCAACAATTTCTATTATACCGGCAATACTGAATTTCCTCATTGTAGCTAAAGAAATAGAAATTATTTTAATTGGACTACCACGACAAAATCAGCATAGACAACAACAAATTAATTTTTATGGAACATTTGAAAACTTCAAAAATTCAAAAACAAACTAAAAGTATTTTAAGCGAATTAAATATGTAAAATATAACAACATACTGAACGTTTGTCTGCATCTTTACCCTCACCCCTACAAAAATGTATAGTTGATTACAAATTGTTTTTATATATAAAATATTTTACACAAGTATTGTGTAGCATTCTTAACATATTTTTTTTTCTAACAATCTTTATTTCATTACAAACTTGCTTTGTTGTTTTTCTTTTATGCATAAAATTGCGCGGAATATTGTTAGTTTCTATGAAAAAAATTTATAAAAAGTTTTACAAACTTTTTTGTTTCAATATTTTTATGTAAAGTGCTCCAAATTGAGCTCGTTTGCAGCTACATGCAATAATATGTATGGATGTATGTAACCAGTTGGAGTACAAGTGCTGTTCGAGAAGGCGCTACATAAACCAAATGAATTTACGAGTGGTGTGTTTCTACAGACACTGTGAGTACTAAATGTAACAAACTGGTAGTTGTTGTTCTCGTATGTAAGCAAAAACTATTTGTTTTTGTTTTCGTTATTGTTTTATTGGCGTTGGGTTTTTTTTTCTTGTTAGTTTCATTTTTTGTTTGTAGTTGTTGTCGGTGGTGGTGGTATAAAAGCGTACACCTCTTTGATTTTCTTTTGAGTCCGTTGTTTTACAGAGTCTTGTGCAAGTGCAAGTTCTATTATTTTTTTACGTTACTTATCGTTTTTTGTTGTTGTTGTTTGTGTTGATGTTTGTTTTTTTTTTGACAAAAACAAATATTATATCGTTTGAATTTTGATTTTGTGTAAAACTTTTTCGTTCTTCAATATTTTAGCAGTGCACGTTGGTTTTTGCGAATAAAAAATAATTCAAAAATAACATAAAAACTAAAGATTGGTTTAACAGCGAGCAAAAACCACAAAATATATTTTTTATAACTAAATCTGGTGAAATATAAAAATAGAAAAAAAAAACTGATAAAGACTGTTAGACTGTTTTATAATTTAAGTTAAACCAAGTATAATAATGTACAAACTGGTAAGAATTTTTTATTACATATTTGCTTAATAGCAGCTTAAAATTAAGAGTGTTGTTAAACTACATCTTTCATAAAATCTTTTCTTAAATAATTAAATTAATGGCAAAAAAAATGTCATGAAAAACTTGTTGGTTCTTAATAAAACATAGTGAATTATATAATGATTAACGAGTTTTTTCTTTAATATATTTTAATTATTAACACTATGTGACAAAAAAAAAACAAGTAAAAGTGCTATAATCGGCTGTGCCGAATCTTATATACCCTTCAACGATATATCTATGGAGTAAATACATATGTACATACACACAGAAATACATTCATATTTGTTTTGTGAAAAAATTTATGTTTTTTTTTTGGTCTAGTGCAATGTGCAAAACGTTCCATCCATAGTTAATCTAATTAATTTTTCTAATGGGCGATTGTGTTGGCCGTAAAATGGACATAATCTTAAATTAGACGTGCCACAGCCATAATGACATAGGCATAACCAAACCAAGATTCAATTGGTTTGTGTTTGGTACGTGTTTTGAACGCAAGCATGATTTTTAAAATAAATTTGCACAATTTGCAAATGTTATTCAGGCGTCAGTCTATTCACATTGAAATGCCACACCAAACTAAACATAAGTCAATTGGCAGCTGAAAAAATGGCCGCCAGTTAAAAAAGTGTTGCCAGCTTAAAATTTTATGCTTCTATAAAAAATACTCTTTGTAATCTTTGAATAGAATTCTTTAAGCACCCCATACACGTTTCAATTCAATTGACTAAAATTTTTTTCACAATTACAAATTTACATGTTTATAAATATATAAAAATTGTTAAGGCTTTATAAAAGCGTTTTAGGAAAATTTTATAAATTTGAAAATTTATAAAGTCTTAAAAAGTTTTATAAATAAGGCTGTAAAAGTTTCTATTGCATTCATTTATGAATTTTCATATTTTTTATATAAAATTCAATAAAATTAAACACAATTTTAAAAATACTTAAATTTTGTTTTTACAAAATAATACCAAACATACATTTTGAAAGAGATTCGAATTGAAAGATTTACTAGTCAACTTGAAAAATCAAAATCCTTTAATTTTTCTTCAACCAACTCGACAGCTGCCAAACTAATCAATTGACAGGGTCATACATATCTTGACTTTGATAACAAACACGGATGGAAATCATGGTACATTTGTACATTTTTGATCTTGTTGGTACCGTGGTACTACCGCGAGTTATTTGGTACAATTTAAAAATATTACTTTAATTTTTTTGTGTGTTTTATTTTAATCTCTAATATAATAGTCGAATCTACGAATGTACCTTTATGAATGTAATATTTAATATTTCTTTGTTATTTTTTATTGTATACTGAATATTTATACACATTTGTGTTAAGTTTCTGTTTTTTATTGTCAACTTCTGAATTTATATACTCATTTTTTTATGTTTCTGTTTTTATTATTAAATATTAAAAATTGGTACCGTCATGGTCTAAAAAGTACATTTTATTTTCATAGTTGGTACAAAATCCAATAAGTCATTTTTCTTCCCTGATAACAACTGACTCAGTTGCCAATTGAATTAAAACGTGTAGTCGAAAAATGCCCATAGTTAATTTACTATAAATTGCACTAGAGCAAAAAATAAATCATCAATTTTTTCACAAAAAAAAAATATATATATATGTATATGTATATGTACTTATATACATTTACAGAGAAAAATTTCAAGTTAAAATCTACACAAACAAGGGTAATCTTAACTTTTTTGGTAATGATTTTGCTTTATATGTGTTTCATGTTAATCTAGCATGATTTATAGTAATTTCCAAAAAAAAATTTTCCTTTTGAAATAACTTTATTTCACTTTGATTTAGCATTTACGTACTATTAAAATCAAAATGAAGAATCACATTGAATCAAAGTTATTTCAAGTTGGAACAATATGAATTTGATTTGATGTAGTAATTTTATTTTATTAATTATTTAACTTACGTGTGGTTGACTTAGACATCATAAAATTTTGTTTGTATATAATTTATATAAAATTCCTTTGCAAATTGCAAAGCTTTTGGGGAAATCTAAAAAAAAAACAGAAAAAGGAGATCCCTGATTTCAATACGATGAAAGTTAACCGCAAGCAAAATATAAATAAAAAGCTACACCTGCCAGAAAGGAAATGCTGTCAATTACGAATCCGTAAAAACATATTATGATTCTATTGTAAAATTTTGTATAGTTCACAAAATAATAATGATATTCTGAATTTTTTAAAATTTAAGAATGGCGTACTCTACTCTGCTCTGCCCTGCTGTTTTTTTTTTGTTTTTTAACTAAGTGCATTTTTTTCATGCTCTTAGCAGTAATTAACTTCTACCATTTCATTAATAACCCTCAATATTCTCACTACTGAGTTGTCGTTATATTTATTTTGAAGACATAATTTCTTAAATTTTTTACTTAAGCTTTTATACTTTCACTTTTAAATATATGATTCGTTATAATTGTGTTTTACTGTATGGTTTTGAAAATAGCGCAATTGGCTCAATTTTTTCCAGAAAAATTTAAAGATCAAAATTTCCAAATTGACTTGCATTTGAAGTTTGTTTCTGCAGTCTTTTTATAAATCAAAGATAATTAAGTTTGTTACTTAAGTCTTTTGTTCGCACTAGATACACACACGCACACATATATATACATACACAAGTAAATATCTAAGAAATTAAAGATTTTTGTTTCAAGCTTTAACTGTAATTTAATTGAGTTTGAGAAAACGTAAAAAATTGTAACGTATCACTTTCGTAATGCATTTGAATATCACCCTCTTTAGATCAGAATTTCACGTGATCGCTCCACAGTGTGACTTTTAGTATATAGTTTTAGCTGGCAAAAACTCAAAAAAAAAAAAAATGTTCCCCGATTTTATTGATTTTTTAAATATGTGATAGACAGGAGTACAGGTGATGCAAAAACATGCTCATAAGAAGAAGAAGAAAAGAGATGGCAAAGAATGTAACGGTTATCAAATATTCAGTATCAAGAGAAGCTCAAAAATAGCCTTTCTAAATTGGCAAGTTTAGTGATTTTATTACTGTTATAAAAGATTTTGTATGTATATTATCATTTATATTTTTATTTTTTCTTAAAATTGTGTTCATTTTAAATGGTATTAATTGATTTTTCAGCAGTATAATGTATAATTTAAGACAAAAGAAGCAAAATATTTACATAAAATTTTTAATGGAGAACAACTAAGTTGTTTCACCGAGTTCAGCCTTCATATTACTATCAAAGTATTAAAGAGAGTTAAAAAAAAATGGCTGCTACAAAGTGCAACCCTGTTTTTGTTTGCATAAATTGTGCTGACATGAGAATGTGTTTAACACACACAAGAGTTGGCGTTTTTACTAAATAAAATAAATTTCTTTCAACACAAGCAACATAAATTAATTTGTCATTACCATGAGGTGTGGCTTCAAAATAAAAACAATGTACCGGAGTTTCGATTTTTAACGGTTTTTCAAAGTTTAATCGAAACTTTGTTCGTTAAAGAGCCAAATAACATCGAATTTGGATTAAGCGCGTTAAAGTACATATAGATAAATGGATCTGGTCAAATTTACTCACCACTTTTTTGTAATCTTGTTGTTGTCCAGTTTTTCTACAAAGTTTCATTTATATATAGACATTATCCGCACCAAATTTAATTCCGACAACTGCTCCGTAACAAGAGTTATTAATTTTGGCCAGCTTAAATCTTTAACAGTCACACTGTGCACCACAATTGGTTAGAATAACCACAATAAAGCGGTTAAAAAGTAGGTTAACTAATTTTGTGTATTAAGGTGTTTTCGCATGATAATAAAAAGTATTACGACTTTGTAGAATCAAAATAATACGAAATATTCTCTGTATTAAAAAAAAGGACAAAAGTATGCTGAAGGTATTTTTCATTTTTACACTAATACTAAAGGGTGTTTTTTATTGAGGTATAGAACTTTAAGTTGGCATCACTTTTTTAACTGGCGGCCATTTTGTCAGCTGTTAAGTGATTAATATTTAGTTTGGTTTGCCATTTCATCATGAACAGGTTGACAAAAGAACAACGCTTGCAAATTGTGCAAATTTATTTCGAAAATAATGGTTCAGTTCGCGAAGTTTACCGCAAGCTCCGTCCATTTTATGGTCGACATAATCGTCCATCAGAGCAATTAATTCGGTTAACCATGGATCGTTTTCGCACTACCTTTACTCTATGTGATAATACGCATCCGCAGAGACGTCAAACAGTGCGCACCGAAGAAACAATTGCCGCTGTAGAGCAAAGTGTTGAAGAGGACCCGAATGAATCGATTCGCCACCGTGCACAGCAATTGGAGCCGACTAACCGACTATTTTGTTCCCGAATTGGATGGCATGAATGTGGATGAGTTGTGGTTCCAACAAGACGGCGCTACATGCCACACAGCGCACGTCACAATCGATTTATTGAAGGAAACATTCGATGAGCGCATAGTTTCGCGGAATGGACCTGTCAATTGGCCACCAAGATCGTGTGATTTGACACCATTGGATTATTTTCTTTGGGGATATGTGAAGTCGCTCGTCTACGCCAACAAACCAGAAACGTTAGGGGACTTGGAAGCCAACATTCGTGGCGTTATTGCCAACATACGGCCCCATATGCTCGAAAAAGTGGTTGAAAATTGGACCTGTAGAATTGGCTTTATTCGAGCCAGCCGCGGTGGCCACATGCCCAAAATCATATTTAAACATTAATGGCATAAAATTATCCTTCCAATAAAGCCAAATTGATGGACATTAAAACGATTTTCTTGTGTTTTATTTCAATTTGAAGTTCTATACCCCTTAAAAAATACACCCGATATAAGTAAAACGCAAACAAAGATATTAAACTGTTGAGTTAATAACAAAAATTTGCAAAATTGAAAAAAAGCAATCTGAGTCCGATCACAGGGAGATGTGTAAACATCTAGTAATGAAATAAAATTTTAAAGTTGGAAGTACTTATGCTTTAAGTATATTTTTTTAAATTAATCAATTAAAAGTATCAAAACTTTCAATATTGTAAATACATAGGAATTTGCTGGTTTTTGTTTGTTTTATTTAACTTATTTAGTTAGTAAATGGGCACACTGCATGAAAAATTGCAGTAAGCAGTAAATTTACTGATTACTGAAAAAATTCAGTAAATTTTTACTGATAATGAAATTTAATTTGCATTACAAGTAAGATCGTAGGGCCGTATTCATAATAAAACTGTAGCAAGTGGCAAAGTTTTTTTCATTCAAATGTATAAATTTTTGTATGAAAAAAATTTAGCCACTTGGTAAAATTTACTGAAAATTCAATGCACCACATCATATAATATAAATCATTTAGGCACTTTATAAAAATTGCAGAAAAAAAATTTAGTAATCAGTAAAAATTTATAAGTACAAATAATTAATATTGGCTTATGGTAACCAAAAAAAGATATATAAATTTTTGACTCTACTGTATTTAAAAATCTATGGAAAGCTGTATCTATAGTAGTGGAATTATTAGTTATGGGGGTTTGTGGAGAATTGCTCATATGCAAGTGGAAAACGTCAAATAAAAATTTTGATAAAGCTTGCGACTGTTGGTTGGCAAAATTGGTTTTAAAATCTCCACCCATAATAATTGCCATGATATGGAGATTGATACCCAATTGTCGTGCACCAGCTGCAGTGTAAGGCAACAGTACGTAATGAAGACATGTTATAATATAATATTATAAATTTTTTACAAGGACTGGTATATATCTTTTAAACAAATATTTGACTTTTAAACCCCTCTGTTATTTAAAAGTTAATATATATTTTATTTATTTAATACTTTTCAACTTTTCAACAAAATTATCACCACTGGCAACACTATTACACTTCACAAGCAATTTCTATTAAAATTAACTCCTGAAGGTATGCTCTAAAATTCGGATGCAATTTCTATGCAGCTGATAAGTTTCTTTCTACTTCTTGTTCGTATGATTACACTAATACAATCATACATAGCTCACACCGATTTGATCTTACTCAAAATTTGTGATTGTATTGTGAAAAAGATTTTTACCCCCTAGCGTATAGATGTTTACACATCAAAGGATGTGTATTAATAAAACTAAATATTGGAGCAAACATTTTATTATTTCAATGTAATTTTACAACAAAATATATTTTTTTAAATTCATTTATTTTGTTTGTTTGGTTTGCTGTACCGGTTAAATAGCTGATGGTTGCAGTTGTACTGTATAACAACATGATAATTTCCTAAATTGATTTTGGTTGTTTTTGTGAAAGTGGTAACACTTTCAATAAATACCATCCTGACAATCCTGCCAATGTTTACTTTGAAATACACTTCTGGTGTGATGAGAATAATTAAGTTTCTAAAATGGTTTAGAAAATAAACACTGACCGACCGCTTGTCAAATTTTCTATCCATATTCTCTCCTACTCGATACATTTTGCGTTTACATGATAAGATTTTATACATACTACCGCCTTTTTTGACATGTCGTAATATATAATACACCTTTAAACTTTCTGCGATTAAGTTATATTTCAATGCAGCACCAATACATTATTAAGTTAAACAGTTTCCAATAATATTGCATTCTATAAAATTGTGTGTTAATTATATATGAAACTGTTTATCTTAAGAAACAAATATAAGAATCAAAAAGTTTTTCATTAGCATTTAGTGGTTGTGCTTTTCTGTTAAAATGTTTACACTCGTCTGATCGTATCTTTTCAAATTAAATATAATAAGGGTTTTCATGAGAATGCTCAAAAGTCTCACAAACTGTGCAATTGTGTATTTTACACTCTCGTAAATAATATGTCAAAAATTGTATGGAAATTTATTTTGTTTACACAAACCTTGTAACTTTGCCCAACAATTTTCAATCGTAAACTTAAGCTGTTCAATTGTGCATTTATTAAACAACAACTTCTTGGGGTTTTTGCTTCCTTGAGGCATTTTTAGCTACACACACACTTTTTTATTTTTAGAGAAATATATAAATATGTACTTAATTTAAAAACTGCTTAAAATTTAATTTATTAATATTTTTTTAAATATTAATTTTTTTGACATTTCATTCAAATTTACTTAACTGTTTGTGCCAAAGTTGAAAAGGGGCTTCGTAAAACAAGTCTCGCATATTTGACCAATTGCACAAATGGGAATTTTAAGAGTTCTCATGAAAACCCTTAATATATTGAATACAATAGAGATGAATATATTAGCCAATATGATAATATATTAACAATTTAAGTTTGTTATTTCAATATCTATAGCTAATATTAATAAGGTTAACAAACAAAATTAGTTTTTTAAACTGAAATGCAACAATAAATTTTTAATTACACTTAATACTGTTCATTCACTCTTATTAGAAAAATAAACTTTTATTTTGAGTAAAATTAATAGATCATATTGGTCAAATTAATCATTCATATTACAATATGACTTTTTTTATGAAACACAAATTTTTTGCAAAAATTTATTTTTCAACATAATCTCCTTTTAACTCAATACTCTTAGGTCAACGTTTCTCCAGTTTATGTATCCCTTACTTAAATAGGAGTTTTCGAGGTCCTTAAAATAGGCATTTGTTTGGTCAGTAATTTCATTGCGGAAGCTAAATCTGTTCCCACCGAGCCATTTCTTTGGGTTTGAAGTAGTCACTAGGGGCTTAATCCGGAAAATATGGCGGATGGGGAACAATTCGTAGCCCAATTCATAAAGTTTGCCATTGAGACTGCACACGTATGCACTAGTGCATTGTCTAGACAAAAAGAACTTTTTTCTTGGCCATATGGGTTTGTTTTCTTTTTAAATCCTCATTAAATAGGTCTCATAAGTTGGCATAATAATCGCTTTTTATTGTTTTTTCCTTTTGAAGTTAATCGATGTGGATTATCCCGCGTGCATCCCAAAAAACTGTTTCCATCACCTTATTGGCCAACAAACTCACCTTGGCCTTCTTCGGAGCATGTTTAGATTGCTGCTTAATCTTCGGGGTACAGTAATGGATCCATGTTGGTCAATTGAGAGCAACGGCGGCACTCATCTTGCAGACAACTTTGTTTATACCAACTGATCATTTAAAATCGAAACCACACTGCCATATGAAATGTCTAGGGCATCAACAATCTCACTCACTTTTACTGTTCGATCGGGCAACACCATATAGTGGATTTTTTCGACATTTTCGGGTGTACTGACCTCAATTGGCCGTCCAGAACGTTCAGCGTCATTTGTACTTGTGCGACCATAATGAAAGTCAGTAAACCAGTTTTTTACCATTGAAATCGATGGTGCAGAGTCCTCATATTATTTATCGAGCTTGTCCTTGGTTTAATTGACGGTTTTTTTTTTCAAAAAATAATGCTTAATGAGCACGCGAAATTCACTTTCTTCCATTGTTAGGAAAATACTCGAGGTTGTATATTTTCAACAGCTGTTAAACGCAAAGTATATGACGACACTTGCTCAAAATTTGACAGTAGTCTATTAACAGTTGGTGCTTGATGACAACAGTGTTGCATTTCATTAACTTACGAGGGAAGTGTGTAAGGTAACGGACTTATTGTCCGCCCCCCTATTTTGGCTGAAGTTTTATTATTTTAATTTGATATCGAAAAAATAAATTCTTAAATATTTCAAAAAAGTTAGATAAGGTTTGAAAGAGTAGTGCACTTCCACCCAGAAAACTAATGAACAATTTTAAATTAATTAAGACTCTGATGCATTCCCTGTTCAGTATACACCTTAACTAATCCACCTGATGACCATGGCGAGGCTGCTGATATCATCAGCCTTACACTGCGTGACATTCTGTAATTGTGCATGAAAACCGTTTCATAACCCTGGACAGATGTACGATAGCTTTCCGTGAGCACCTGCCATTGCGGCCTTATCTCACGGGTGCCAAAGCACTGGGTGTGGGTTAGACGCCAGACCAACGCCCCCATGCACCCTATTAGAATGAACCTATGGCCTACTCCATCAGGCACATAGGTTGCAATCTTTGAATATACATAGGTATCCCTGTACTATATTCAATTACCTTGCTGAGGTAATTTGAGCTATCTAAACTCTGCTGCTATGTCCGTGCTCATAGCAGCTTCTGTTGAATGGCAACAGCACCTAGAATAGTGTCTGGCTGACCGCGTCAGACCAATCACTAGCATTGATTTCACACCGGGAAGCCAAGACTATTCTCCCAGCGATTTTGGTAGCAACCACAGCCACCACGATAATTCTCCGGCTTCCACGCTAAGGTGTTGTGTATACACCCATAGTAAGGTCCGCAATATAATTCCTCAACCATTGCCGGCACAGCTCAACCACTCATCCGAGGTGAACCCATGCCTGTGTCGCCAAATAACCAGTGCCTACTCCACACATACCAAAATCATCCCTTTAACCCCGTGGGGTATACCCCATTGGGGTAGGACGAACTCGGCATTTTAGCAAAGGAAACTGACGACCGCTACATGCACTCAAAACTTCAAAGCAGCTCGACTGTCGGGCAACCGGCACACGTGGCACCAGAAGTAGCCTCTGGTCAGACCTCGAAGTTCCACCACAAGGGCTTCACCTCTATCGTCTTTTGAACTCAGGGGCAGTTCTAGGTGACGCTGCACCTAACTGAAATCAACAGGACCTGTCTTCTTTTTATAAATATGTGCACATCCTTTGCTCTGTTGCCAGAGATCGGGTAGTAACACATAAGTTCTATGGGTAATGTACCAAAGGTACGTCAATGGAAAAAGCTACATCACCCCAGCTGGGGCCCCAGGTTGCCACACCCGTAGTCAAAAATAGACTCCCCTGAGGCGTCATAGCCCTGGACAATGACACATCTTTGTATAGCCTGCAAAATTTCCGAATGCTGCTTCCCCATCCCGTAGAATGCTCTTTTATTTCGAATTTTACCCAGCCAAGCATTGGCCACAGTGACAACCGACACAATTCGATCCTTCCAACTCATCCAAGACCTTTTTGTTTATCCTCTAATCCGATTATTAAATTCTCTGAAATAGTAGTTTATCACCAAAGCTTCTACCACTGCATCAACAAACATTATTCGCAGCGTTTCCAAATCATTGGCTGTCTCATTTCCCTCAAGATTATAATGTTCCTTACTTTACTTCTTGATCAGTCTGTTCAGTAACCTTTTACAGTCACTTACTAGCCCATCCAAACCATTTAGCGCTACTTGACTGAGGACGTGGAGAGCAACCTCCTCTTCTGCAGTCATGTTTTCGACCAGTAATTCCGTAACTTTCATGATCAATTTTTATTAGAGTTTAAATGGAAATATTATGAAATTTCGTTCGATATAAAATAAAGAAGGTTGTGCCCTGTTTTTCATGCCAAATTAGTTACGGCGCAATGCAATATTTTTCAATGAGAATCTAGATTCTAGAATATCAGTTTCATCAGGGTATAAAACCAGTTTAAAAAAAATTTTGTACATTTTTAAAAATAATTTAGTAGCGCTATTACTTTAATTGTATTGACATTTATTTGCATTTAATGTTGTACTCGCTGTATTTATTTTTCATATGCACTAAATGTTGTTCGCATTAAATATAACTTAACTAAACTACATGCTCCGACATACACACATACATGTACGAGTATATACATACACCCAGAAAAAAAATTGGTTGGAAAACGGTTAGTCCAATAAAATATCATTTGCATTAACTATATTTCAGTTCACGCTATCAATTTTCTGTTAATCCAAAAAACAATCCATGTTCATTGCCATAAGGGCATAATTGTAACAAAGATATGATTGTGACAATACTTAAATTGATTGCATCAACCGAGCGTATGCTTTTGTCATGACTAATTAACTGATTGGTTAACCCAACCGAATAAATTATTACAAATTGGATTTTACGACAAACTTTTGGCATTAGCAACTAAAAAATTGTCGTTCTATATTAAAATTAAAATAAAAACTTTCAATCAGTTGCTGCAACTAACTAGAGGTTGAGTTTACTATCATAGTTTATAGCAGCAAATTAAAAAATTAACTTTTGTGACTTTCAAAGGTATTATGATTTGTGAATTCTCAAATGGTTTTTGAAAGTCTGTGCATAAGATTACAGGTTTGTGGCTTTTCAAAATGTGTGGTTGAAGAAATGTATATGACATGCTTCACCATTAGGAAATAAATTTCAATTAAAATAAACTTATGACAATATGTCAAATAATAAATTTCTTAAATTGTGTATTTTTATTTGCGTTTATTGTTTATTTTTATTTCAGCAAGGAAGGTCAATTTATTTTAACAGGTATCAATTACCAAATTTTCTATAGCAAGAATAATATTTATTTCAAATTCCATACTGTCAACCAATTTTTTCTGTTGCTGCAACTATTGGGTTGATGGTTATAA
The DNA here is from genome assembly GCA_949987645.1 of Tachina grossa. Lineage (NCBI taxonomy): Eukaryota > Metazoa > Arthropoda > Insecta > Diptera > Tachinidae > Tachina > Tachina grossa. The sequence continues at coordinate 133,698,964 of OX465274.1, read as the reverse complement.
TTAAAATATAGTGGTACCACTAGAAAATTTCAGTAGCTATAGCAGAATTCTATGATAGTTGCTGCAACCGCCAAAATTCAATTGGCAACAAATTCCGTTGTCACAACGAATCTGTTTTCTCTGTGTACATATGTCCATAATCACAACAATTAAATGTGATACATAGAGGACAAGTTAAGCTATTTTGAATATTAGAAAGGTGTGTCAAATAACAAACACCACCGCACTATTACTCAAATTGATTATGAATTTGTGTTGAGCACGACAGCTAAAGTGATTCGTGTAAGTTGAGCCATAATTATACATGATAAGATTGTGCGTAAGTATATTTCCTCCATCAAATATTGAAGGAGTAAAGGCCGGGGCACAATGAATCCGTCATACGTTATACTTCGCCTTTTTCAACTGACATTATCGCAACGACGGAGAAGGTTGGCACAATGAGTACTTTATTGACGGAAGCATTTGAACAGGTTCAATAGGCTGATTCTCCATTTTATTTATTTAATTAAATTTTTTTTATTTATTTCGTTTATTTCTTTTGTTTAATTTTATTTTGCTGCCACAAAACACAAAAATCGAATTCAGAACATAACAAAAAAAACCAACCAATATCTGTCAAACTACTCAACGTACGCAAAAAGTTAAAAGTTGGCCAGTTCAGACACGTACTGAATGTAACAGCCCTCATAAGAAACCATGTATATCAACTTAGGTGTCAGTTGAAAAAGGCGAAGTTTAACGTATGACGGATTCATTGTTCCCCGGAATTAACATTTTTGTCTACTTAGCAATTTCTTCTTGAGTGTTAGATTTCAAGACTTGCAAGGTTCGCGGCGGCAAGTGCGAACAAATGAAATTAAAAAAAGTTTTTGGAAATTTTTCACTTTTGCGGCCACCTAAGCGCTACCTAAACGGTATTAAGAATAATTCCTAGGAAGTTCATGTGTTTTATATAGTTGTTTATTGAAATCTTAGATACACTTTTGTAGTTGATTGTTTCCTTGAATTGTGAACGGTTTGCTACCAATGAACCTGAACAGGGGAAAAAAGGTAAAAAAAATTGGAAATTTTTAAAATTTATTGCGATTTTGATCTTAAAGATGAAATTTTTTTGTCTTTTATAACAAGAGCTACAACTTTGCTTCATAAAGTATATCAAAATTCCGAACGGTTTGCAAGATATGAGCCTGAGAATATGCAAAAATGACACCGAGACCCCAAAGCTTTGGGGGCCCATAAAAAAAGTAGATTACTTGGAGGAAAATATGGGAGACACAGGTATTTTTTTGTCTTTTATCTCGTAGTGGTATCCGTATATGGTTATATTTCCATGACTTGAAAAATTACAAACAGTGTATTCAAAGTGAGCACAAATGATAATGGAATTGCCAGATTTGACGACGCGTAGCAAAGTTTGTGCTTAACCCGCGATAAACAAGCGTTTTCAATTCGTATGCATATAAGGTTGTATGCATAACAGTCCAATCGTAGTGCCTAATCTGGCATAGTGAACATACATAAATGGCCGTGAGTGAAAATTATACTAAAGTTCATCACAATATTAAATGTGTGTTTATATTTAGAAGTCGTTTAATAACAATTCAGTGTAATTTGATAGGACAATCGCATTAAAACAACACGCACAGCTGCAAACAACAATTAATACTAGCACAAACCCTGTGTATTTATGTTTTACCAGTGAGCATTTTCTTACTAAATTCTGTCCGAATTCTATCAGAAAGCCTATTTATTTTGGTAAATCTAGCAGAAAATGCACCGCTAATTGTGTGAGTGGTTAACAAGAAAGTTTTAACTCTTTGCCTGAAAAAACTGGTTTAACTTTTGCGATATGTATGTGCAGAATGTGCAGAAATTCGCAAAAATATCCCTAACTAGACCCCTGCATAAGATCACTTTCCAGAACTTTAAAGACATGAGGAATTATTCAATTGCTTTACTACAGCAAAATCTTTTAAAACAAATTCTAAGCAACAACTCCTGTATAGGAGTAAAAAAGAAAATACTTCGTGACTAAAGAACTTGTGATGCTTGCTTCTTCCTACGCATGGGCGCGTTTACAAACGTCATGCATTCCCTGAAGAAAATGTCGATGGTGAAATGTACTGACTTGACTTTGTCACCAGTACTACTCTACAATTATTCCCTATAATATACTTTATGCTATAGACATTTAGCATGTGCTTGTCATTGAAAATCTACTAGTAACCTTAAAACAATTGACTAGGTACTGACTATGTAGTTCTTATGGCAACATGGAAACATACAAACCAAACATTTATTGGTACATTTCTATAACTTAAGTACATACAAATTTATTTATACTTATATGTACAGAAATACACCACATCTGTTTTCTCTCTTTCTGTTTTAGTGACGAATAGGAGAGAAATTGTAGACAATGGCACATATTCAGAAATCGTGACCAAAGTCGAAAATAATAAAACAGAAACTAAAATATAGTTCATAGATAGTTATAGCTCTTAATCACAATTCATTACTAGTGCAGCAACTGCTTTCAGCTGGTAAACGAAATGCAACCTTGCATATTGTTATGTAGGTAGAATAATATGTCGATAATATTTTGAACGATAAATTCTGTAATTAATTGAAAAGCTTATGAATCTATTGAAAAACAGTTTTATTTCCTTTAAAAAAATTTACAAAATCTATAAAAGTAATTTTTTGGTTATAGCCTGTATATAAATCAATTAAAATATGGGCCTGTAAAAATAAAATTATTCAATAGAATTTTGTTGACCAAAAACACATCTCTAATTTATTTTATTGCTTTATATGGATATTTTTTTTTGGATCCAATAGAAATAAATGCAAGAAGTAAAGATAAAAAGGAAAGCTTATTATATAGAAAAATGTTAGGAAATAAAGAGTATTTGTTGTTTTGTGCATTTTAAAAAGCCACAAATTGATTTTACTTTTCAAATAAATTGTAAATGAAATCAGTCAGCTATTCTTTGAATGTATGATTTAGTTGGCACTTAGTTACAGCTTTACCCATAATTAAGTGTAAACTTTTACTGCCGAAAGTAATCAACTATGAATAACTTAAATAGGTACTTACAAAAGTTAACACTTAGTGATAATTTCTGAATATGCACCAATGTAACTACTACTACAATTTTAATGTTGACATAAACACATTTGGCCCCAGTCTGACTCTTCGCGACATCGCTTTTAAACACTCACATACACGTACATCAATATATCCACCGTACTTCGCTTATTAAACGACATCATTTATTATTGGTTTAGTATAATACAAACTACGATAATACATTTAAAAACAAGACTCATTTACATTTCAAGACTGTTTACGCAGTCCTCCGTCCCGAACTAAATCAAAATGTGCAGTCTATTATTCTAAATATCTGATTACTTAAAAAAAGTTCTTGCAGACAGAAATAGCACAAACGGTTCTTCAAAAAACAGTTCAAAAAGTTTAAGGTAATGTGCATACTAATTTGCAATTTGTAAAATAATATATATGGTTAAGACTTTGAAATATTATGTTATTTAATTCTCCTTCAAACTTTTACTGGCGTTTATCCCCATATGAAAAATAAAATAATAATAAATTAAATAATAATAACCTGTTTTAACGTACACTTGAAGCACACGTGGTTTTTTTTACATATGGGGGTATGTCTTTGCTTTAGGTTTTTTTTTATATTTACTATGTTTCCAAAGCAAAATTTAAAATTAAAAACTGAAGAGAATTGCCTTAGGACACCCGGTTAGAGCTATGCTGCTTAGCTGTAAAAAACAAAGTTCATGTGGTAAATAATAAAAGCATTAAAATTTTAATTATTTGTATTTTGAAAACTATTTATTTAATATTCCTAAAATTTATTTTTATTGTTATTGTTTATGAAACGAAATAAATTCCCAACAAATATTTGCATGTGTGGATATATCGCATTTGTAAACGCAGATTTTTTTCAATTTTTACTAGTAAGTCATATGGTATCTTCTTCTTGGCGAACATAGAAAAATAAAGAAAACGAAAACATAGATATGTAAACAAAGAAAACAAAGCAAAGATACATTTATAAATGTAAAAATTTCGATTATGGTAAAATTATACAAAATATTTGAATGACTACAACAAAATTACAACACCAAAAAACAAATGAATTTTGTTGGTCAGAAACACATGTCTTTTGTTCTTAAAAATAACAATTACAGGTATATTAAATTGAAATTGCAGATGTGGCAAACATGCACGATTATAGTCATTCATTGTTGCCAATCTGTGTATAATTGGACTTAGAGTGTATTTACAACACATACACTAACATCTTGTAGCTTGTACACAAAGTTTGACAACTTGTTGTACTGTATACATAAACAAACTGAGCTTATGCATATATGTGGTAATATCATGGTATCGATTATTTTTAGTACCAAAATTAGGAACTAGCTCCTGTGTCTGACAAAAACAGCATAGCTCTAAATAGCTTAATAAAAAAAATTACAAGAATTTAAATTTATTTGCTGGTGGTTAAGCATGTCTATATAAGTTTTTCATTGGTGCTTCAACCAAATCACCAGTAGACTTCAACCACAAATTTTGAATAGTATGTACACTTCTGACAATATGTCAAATAATAAATTTCTTCAAAAAGAATTATAGTTTAATCAAAGCTTGCAACAAAAAAAAGAAGAGAGGTGTCTTAGGACACCCGGTTAAAGCTACGCTGCTTAGTTATGAAAAACAAACATAATGTGTGAAAGAACAATGCAATAAAATTATATTATATGATGATATCAAATTCTCTGCAAATATTTCAAAACGTTTCCATTTATTTCCCATTAAGTTTCTTTTCTTACGAATAAATTAATGTATTGTTTGTGGCCGGTGGTTGCTGTTAGCCGGCTTACAGCCGATCGGCTATGTTCTCTGATTTGTGCTCATGTGCAAAACAAAAACAAATTGAGCAATCGTTCTCATTGTTTTTATTTTGTTCTTGTTTCACTCACTTCAAAGAGCGAAACAGAACAAAATCAAAGAAATTATTTCGTTTATTGTTGTACTCTGCTTTTAAGTACAAAGAAATCAAAGAAAAAATAAAGTTAAAACTGTAATAGTGTAGATTATTTTTGTTACCATGTCCTAACTCCTGTATCACACAATAAATAGCATAGCTATAAAAAAAATTCATGTTCACAACTACGAATTAGAAAACGAAAGAGAGTTTCCAAATACATGAAAGCACGTACTATTATTTTCTCCTCTCTCACCAACAAACTCAAACTTACTCACAGAATTATTTCATAAAAATAGGTTGAATTTTCTGCTAAATGCCTTATGAAATTTTCGACAGATTCAGATATTTTCTGACATCAGTTTTTTACCGACATATGTAAATGTTTACTGGGCTATTTTGTTTGACTTTGCAAATGTATAACTGAATCACTGATAACGGATATACATACATATTTTTAATTGTAACATAACTTTACCTCAAATTAATTACCATTAATAATTATTTTCATATTTGTTTATACATATCATGCAGTAGCAGTTCCAAAGAACCGGTCATATCGCGCACTAAACCACAAACAGTCACAACTCAAAAAATCTCAGATGTTCAGGAGTGGTAAAATAACTGTTGATACTGTACAAATAACGAAAGGATGTCACATAAAAAGAAGCATAACTGTAATTTATATTGTTCAAGCAGACTGTATTGCAAAGGAAAATTTTGTTGTGATCCTTAGAGATTTGTTCAGTGGACTAGTTTATGAAAAAACAAAACCATTTTAATAATTTTGAATTGTGACTGTTTATGATTTAGTGTGCGATATGCATGTATGTATTAGATATACAACACAATTAATTGTTGGTTTACAAAATTAAAATCATTTATTAAGCCCAGAAAATCCAATTAAATGTGCATAAAACCAATAATTGAACGGGTGTTTGTCTAATTTCTTAGTTATTTCAAGGTATGTACTAAACATACATACATACATATGTATGTATGTATGTATATAATACATACAAGTATGCATTGCCGTATTGATTTCGAAGCAGAAGTATACATTCATTTCGAATTAATAATTTGAAATTGTTAAGCCACTAGAACGGCCGTCTTATGATTAATCAATACTTATTAATTGTGTTTGTAGAAATGCAAATGTTTGTTAACCAAGGACGTTAAGGTTTTGTTATTTTATTGAAAATTTTATGAAATAGTGGTTTTAAATGTAGAATATTTGTCGAACTTACATTGTTATACATTATTTAAAGGCATTTGGATATACATATGCACCTATGAGTGTATAAATGTACATTCTTTTTATATTGAAGTATTTTAGTTGAAATAACTGAATGTATGTATAGACGATTGTCAGGTCTTACAATAATGTACTGTCAATCTGCAGTACTATTGACAAAATTGAATGAATTCGAAATACCTCGGATTTGTTAGTTACTATTTTTGTGGTAGATCCTCAAGATCTTGAGTTAGGGGTAAATACCCGGTTTTTTTAATATATATGTGCTTATCAACCTCAAATAGACTTAAATACCTGTCGAATAATATAATTATTATACTATTTTGGAAAATAATTCTGGAAGTTTTAATACCCAGGAAGCGTATAAATTGAATAGGAAACACATTATGCAGGTATTTCTTTTAAACAAAAGGTCTTCTAATAAAATATTTAATATCTCAGTAAATTTTTAACAGACTTTTTAACACAAATCTGTCTTTGACTTGTACTGAATTATGTTTTATCAAAAAAAGTCATATATATTATGGTTCTCCTACAAAAACACTGCATAAGAACGAATCCAGAGTAGAAAAATTACAAAAAAAAAAGTGAAATAAATAGATTGGGTAAAAAACTGAAATTTGATAAAATAAAATAAATCTTTTTCGAAAGGTCTAAGTCTCTTCTCTATACATACATACGTTTACAAATTTAAAATCGGTTGATATTTAACTAAGTTAGAGATTGGTAAGTGCATACGGGTACAAAACCCGATTTTTAGCACTTCCATTCCACGTGTTTTTTTCAGACCTAAGGAAAAGGTACATATATATGTAATAGAGGGCTGCATAAACAGTCTTGCAGTCTAAATACGTCTTGTTTTTTCTAAATATATTTGCCGTAGCATATACTATACTAAACCATGGGTGACCAAGATAAATTTAAGGTTGTGTAAGTGAGCGAAAAAGATAAACACACACGCAGAAACAATTAATAAAAGTAATTCTTATATGATTTTTTTTTATGAAAGAATTTTTTTTAGAAGACCGTTTCAACAAAAAGTAATAAATAAACATTAATATTCACTTAAATTCTGACTTAAAACCAATTTGGAAGAGAAAATAATTTTTAATTTTCATGTAAGCAAAAGCATTTTTTAACAGAAACAGCATTCATAATAAATTTCTCGCAGTGCGTTTGAGAAAAATGAGTAAAAAGATAAGCAAAAAATTATATCAGATAAGACTAAATGAAAGAGAATAAGAATACGTGTGAATTCGATTTGCAAAAATTTGCTACATGATGCTCACCCATGTACTAAACCAATAACAAATGATGTCGTTTAATAAGCGAAGCACTATGTATGTATTGAAGTACGTATGTATGGGTGATTTTAGGCGATGTCGCGAAGACTTCTTATCCGTAACAAACACTCAAAAGAAATAGTGTTAATGCGTGTATGCTTGTTATTTTTCATTTTGTGTGTGTGTGTGTAAGTTATAGATGGTAAGCTACGTATTATGTGCTTAAGGGTTGTTTTTTTAAAACAACGGAATACAACTTTTGTCAGTACATGTTTGTGTTTGTATGAGCGCAGAAAAATACCCTGCAAATAATATTGAAGTACGTGGTCTAATCTAGATGAAACAGACTAGTTACATCATGGTCCATTGCAATGCAGTCATGGATCATGTCGCACGATAAGTGTTCGTTTTTAAACGATTATGATCGTTCTTCTTATGCACTTACAAATTGTATGCGAGTAGTATCTAACTATTCCATATGGAGTAGTTTTGGGGTTAGTCCGATGTAATCCAAAATCGGACTATGTGGTCCAACCCTAGGACATCGCAATGCAAAACCGACCACCTTTTTTTCATATATTTTGAGTAGTTTTTTAGCAATCCTACTCCTATTTGGACTAGTCCTTACATGAGTGTATGGACTAGTCGCATTATTTGCAGGGTAAAACATTATACACACAACACGAATTATTTTCTTTTTTACTTTTATACCTGCAACAATTGAAACAATTTTTTTGCAAACAGTGTTATTTAGCGTGTGTTGTAATAGAAGATTTTGCTGTAGTAAAGCATTTTAAAAATCCCTTATGTCTTAAAATTTCTTGTAAGTGGTCGTGTGCAGGGGTCTAATATGTATATAGCCATTTTTAGTATAATGAATAGTGATCATTCGACTGCACATTTACATAACTGAGTTTCTTAACTCTATTGAGATACAGTGTGTCAAAAAAGTGTTTTCAATGCTCAAAAAAGTTCTAGTAATTTTACATTCAAACATGAATTACAACAACAAATAAACTTCTTTTTGTTTTGTTTTTGCGCAACCATTAGCTCTACATGTCTACAACAATATGGCGCCAAAGTTCTATAGACATAAACACTCATTACTAAAGAACAACAACAGAGAGTGAACAATATCTAGTACACGGTGTCAAAAAAATGTTTTCAATATGAAAGCAAATAAAAAAATTGGCTATTTCTTGGAAATTTTTTACGTCTGAATTTTCTTAAAAGGTGGTATTGTATGCAAAATACTTTTTTGAGGGTACATTCATAAAATATTTGCCTTACCTACAACAAGTGACGCTTAAAATTCAATTTAAAAAGTGCCTGGAAAACAGGTTAACAATAATTTTATTCAATTAGTGTATTCCTATTATTACAAGGGGAAATCGTGCAAAGTAAACGTTGAAATAATTAGTGTTTTTGGGAATTGTTAAATTGTAACAAATGTTTAACATATATTAACGCACTAATAATCCAAAATTTTAATTTTACTTATTCAGTAAATTTTTTTTAATGCATTGAGATTGATTATTGATGGGTTAAGCTGTATCCTATAAGCATTTTGCTGTTGCTAATGCATACTATAAGGGAAATTTTACCCAAAAATTTTCCGAGAACAACTAGAGTTATTATGTTAAACTTTCATTAAAACAAATGAAAAGCTCAACAAATAACAAGGTTGAAACAAGAACTCAATGTATTTTTAATAAAGAAAATATATTTTATTAAATAAGTAAAATAATAATTTGAGATTATTAGTACGTTATTAAATGTTAAACTTAAATAAATAAATTCTTATTCACTTCTCTACGCTTTAAATAAAAATAAGAAATTTTAATATATTTAACTTCATTTTTATTTAAAATATAAAATATTATTGCTCTTCCAGTTCATAGTCTCCTGCCTAGTGACTGCTTTGCAAATAGTCAAAGCACAGCATCAACAGCACACTACACCAGTTCCAATTTTAAAACAAATCGATAGACAGAATTCGGATGGTTCGTACACGTACGGATATGAAGCGGCAGATAAAAGCTTTAAAATTGAAACGAAGTATCCAAATGGCGAAGTGTATGGCAAATATGGATACGTAGACGATCAGGGGAGTCTGAGAGAAATAGAATATGGAGCTACAAAAAGAGGCTTTGAGCCTGCAGGTAGCAATTGCAATTACATGCATAGAAAAAAGTAATCCTGCAATCAAAAACTATTATTGAAAATAAAATTAAAAATTAAATAAAAATTTAATTGAGTCAATTCAACTTTATAATTAATTAAATTTTTAAACAAAAGTTTAATTGAATGAAATAAATTTTTAATTGATTTCTGGTTTTATTAGCAATTAAAGTTGTTTATTGCAGGATTAATTTTTTTCAGTGTACATATTTACAAACAGTTCATTACTTAACTTATATTTCTCATGCATAACAGGCAGTGATATAAATGTACCACCACCCACCTTAACCAACAGTAAGGCTGCGCCCTTGGGACCAAATGAAATTGACGATGGCCAGTATCGTGAAGATCCCGCTGAATATTATAAAGACCAAAAGTTTAACCGTCCAGTGGCAGCCAGTAAATTCAGTTTAAACAATTACCAGCAGCCGAGACCCCAGCCAGCTTATAACCATGCGCCAGCATACAATCCACCAGCGCCAGCATTTAATCATGCTCCTGCTTTTAGACCCCAAGCTCCAGCGCCAGCTCCTCAGCAACAATATTATAACCCTGCACCACCACAGCAACACTATCAGCCAAACTATCAACCCAATTACTACAATCCACCTCAAGCTCCCCAGCCACAATATAATCCCTACAATCCAAGCAGTTCTCCCAGTCACTTTCATCCAGCCGTCAAGAGCCTTGATATTTGGAGTGGCTCTTACAGTTTGGATTACACGGGTAGGAAATAGACCTTCGCAGACTTAGGCTGTTGTTGAAGATGTGTCCCTAGTGTGTTAATTTAAGTGCAAAGTAATTTATAGGATAATGGAAACACAGAGTATCCTCTTGTTATATTCCATAAAGACCAATCAAAAAAGTTTTTTATATTGTAAAAAAACGAATAGATAACAAAATACAATACATTAAAAATAATTTATAAAAAATTAAATATAATAAAAATGCAATCAAATTTATGAAAAGGTTCCAGGCCTATTAAATAAGGTCTAGGCAACTGCTCAGGTGATTGCCTATTACTTTCTGTATGCCCTTTAAAATTTTTGGTAATTCTACTTTCCACTAATTTTTCTTTTTATAGTTTGCACAAAAAATGTCTGCTAATTTTCTAGTGAGTTAAAATAATTCGAAGTAAGAAATATTAAGGACATATTCTTCCCAAAATCTTATTTTTTGTTAATGGTCATTGCACAGTGGAGCTGTGCACTTGGCTATGTGTATATAAAATCATGTATACATAAAGGATATGCAAAATGACTTCCCTGAAAAATTTTGTTTTTAAAATTTGAACAAATGGAAAAAAGTTTAAGTAAACTTCAAAATCTTTTGACGTTGCAAAAAAAAAGGGTTTACTGCCAGTTTATACATAGAAGCCATGTAAAAATTCTCGGCTGTCTATTTATAATGAAAATAAAAACAAATTTTGAGTGCTTTGTTTTTGTTTTCAATATAAATAGCCAGACGAGAATTTTCACATGGCTTCTATGAACTGGCAGTTAGTAAAGACTCTTGTACTCTCATTGAACTTTTTTTTTAATAATTTAAAAAAACTACGAGCTAATAGTACTGTTGCCAATGATTAAAGTATTGTTACGTAAAAATATTCATACAGGCTTAATGCAAAGAACTATCTAGAAGTATTTAACTAAAGCACCAAACGTACACACATACTAACGTGCAAGCACTATAGCAACAACAATAATTGTGTATATATCCTGCAGAAAGTGCGAATAGTGAAAATGTACTGAGTCGCTTTTGACTTTGTCACCAGTACTACTCTACAATTATTCCCCATACATAGCATGTGCTTGTCATTGAAAATCTACTAGTAACACTAAAACAATTGACTAGGTAGTGAATTCATAGTTCTTATGGGAACATGGAGACATACCAACCAGACATTTACTGGTACATTTCTATAACTCACGTACATACAAATTTATGTATATTGACAAGTTGTTCCACCACCAGAAATATACAGGGTGGGCCAAAAGAAACCAAGGGGTGTAAAAGTTTAATAACTTTTTTGTTTATTAATTTTTTTTTTTTATTTTTTCTTTCAGATTATATAGACAACACTTGGAGAATTTATAATGGAGAGGTTCACAACTGAACAGAGAACCAGAACAATAGAATTTTATTATTTAAACCAGAGATGAAAATTTAATTATGAGTGATGAAGCTCATTTTCATTTGAATGGCTTTGTTAATAAGCAGAACTGTAGGTTCTGGGGTTCTCAAAATCCAAGAGCCATTCATCAACGCCAATTGCACCCCATCAGGTGTACAGTATGGTGTGGGATCACATCTGAAAATGTCATTGGGCCCTACTTCTTCGAGAATGAAGATAGAAGTGCTGTAACCGTAAATGGAGAGCGGTATCGGTTTATGATAGAAAATTTTTTACGTCCTGCTCTTGAAAACAGACCTGGTATGTGGTTTCAGCAGGAGGGAGCCACTGCCCATACTGCCTGAGACACAATGGCACTTTTAAGTCAAATTTTTGGAGAGCGAATAATATCTCGAAATTCGGAAATTATTTGGCCAGCGCGATCGCCAGATTTGACAGCACCCGACTATTTTCTTTGGGGTTTTTTGAAGGGGCGAGTGTATGTGAACAAGCCAGAGACAATCCTTGAACTCAAGGCAAACATTGTTGCAGAAATTCGAACGCTACAGCCACAAGTTTTGAAAGATGTTATGGAAAATGCTCTAAAAAGAGCCCATCAGTGCGAAGCTGAAAACGGTGGTCATTTAAGAGACATCATTTTTCATACTTAGTGTAAAAAAATTTCCATTTTGTATATTATATAATCTGAAAGAAAAAATAAAAAAAAGTTAATAAACAAAGAAGTTATTAAACTTTTACACCCCTTGGTTTCTTTTGGCCCACCCTGTACCACATCTGTTTTCTCTATTTCTTTTATACTGACGAATAGAAGAGAAATTGTAGACGATGTAACTACTACTAGAATTTGAGTGTTGACATAGAGACGCTTGGCCCCAGTCTGACCGCAGGGTAGCTACAGACGTACACATACAAATAAAAGTGCGAGCACTTATGGTAACCACCCTGTACTACCAGTAGCACACCGTATTGCCAACATAAGAGTCGTTACTTTGAAACTCAAAAATAACGGCCAATCGAATTATCTACAAACGCATAGAAGCAGCAACATGAATTTTCCCGATTGTGCTAGAGGATTGTTTGAACATCTGGCTACCAATAGTAAATGACAATACAGATGTCATCATGCATAGATGCCATTACTAAGTACAGACATGTTATTACGCCATCTATCGGGAGAACATTAGAGAACCGGTTCCTGTACTTTAAAAAGAGGCAGCATGTGCGAGAGCAGTTCAGTACTAATCAGAAAGTAGTCGAGTTGATATCGTTGAGTCAGTGCTAATCAGAAAGTAGTCGAGTTAAGACCTCGTCGAAAGTGGATAATAACGATAAGAAGTAGTTAAGTAAAGACAAATTGTAATTTGCTTCGTTAAGAATAAAAAAAAGAACAGTAGCAAATAAAAATTGCGTGTTATTTATTTTTATTTTTGAGCAATCAAAAGAACTCACACGTTTAATAAAATTTAAACGTAACAGTATTATTTATTATTTTATACCTATTATTCTATTATTTAATACCTACTCTCTGAAATATTTTCTTCTAGCAACAGTGTTTTAAAGTACAAAAACGAAAACTAAGAAATTCAGAAATGAACTTTTCTGCAGAATATTCGTCGCTGAGTCAGAAGAGGACAGGCCAACAGAAAAAATATGGATAGTAATACAAGAAGTTTTCTAACAAAACTAACCGAAACAACTAGAAATGTTAAGAATTTAAAAAAATATATAAAACAGGACTCTATTGGCATAATGAAACTAGATATTCTGTATTATGGATTGCTTTCGATTTTCTCAACGTCTACGATAAGTGAAAGGATTTTTCCAAGTCAAGTTTTATCAAAGCTAATTCGCTTAAATCCTGAATACTTAAACCAAATTATTTTTGTTAGAAGATCTCATTAAACTACTGAAGTACTAACATACATATATATCGTTGGTCTCAAGTAGAAAGGCCCTAACTCAAATAATTGTAACTTTACAGGAGAAGGTGAAAACATAATAATGCACACTACAACTGCATGTAGAAATGGTTTGTTCAACTGCTTTTAAAAACGTTAATTTTTACACTATTGCAATAAATTTTTACGACGAGGTGTATTTGGGTGAAATATATTGGAATCAGTGAAAACCTCAATTTCGTAAAAAATGCTAGTTAGGGTATTTCTACTTGAGGCCATCGATATATATGATGTGTATTTTTTTCACTAATAAACTCAAATTAATAAATAATTTATGCGCTTATGCTTGTTCAAATTACTTGATTTATGAAAAAAACTTTATTAATCGGTTAGCCGGTTAATACTACAATTAACCGATTATTAACCGATTAAAGTAAAACCCTGGTTAAATGAATACCCTAATATCATCCCTGTCGGAGAATGTGTGGTTGACTACAAAAATAATTAACTTATAGTTAACTTTTCTTAAACTAACCCCCAGTTTTTAACTTAAAAATTAAGTACGTAATTATCTAATTTTTATTTAAAATTAAGTTGTAATTAAATACGACTTCATTTTTTCAGTGATTAATTAAAGTTCTTATTAAATTACGTTGAAAGTACGGTAGCACTGCAAAATTTCCCAGTATTATTGAAGGCTTTTCAAACAGCAGCTGTTTAACGTAAACAAAAAAGTTAGGTTATCAACATGTAAAAAATTAAATCGCATAAAAACTCATTTTATGAGACCAAAAGAACATCATAATGCCTTTTTATAATACGACCCCATGGTGTTCATGTGCATGTTTTCAGTAAACACACACACGCATAAAAATATATGATACAATCATAAAACTTAAGTAGTGTTTAATTTCGCAAGGTTGGGCATTTAATTATTATTTAAATAAGCACTCAAAAACACTATTTCGTATTTAATTAGAACTTAAAAATAATTACGGTTTGATTACCAACTGAAAAAATGGGCATAAGAGCCAATTTCACCAACTTATTTAAATATCAATTCATTTTTAAAAGTAATTTTTCCATACAAAAAGTAATGAAAATCAACATTTAAATATGAATTGATATTTAAATAGAGTTGGTGAAATTGGCCCTAACTAAAAGCTAACTGCAATGTCATCCGGAACAGAACCAAAATTAATTCTTAATTTGAGTACGTAAACGAATTTGGTGAGAGCCAATAAATTTATTCTCAGCTACTTTGAAAAGCACATTTCTTTTTTATATTAACATTTTGCCGTTGTTATTTTAGATGGTGCCTTAGCTAGGTAGTAGTGCGTTGAGTACATAACATGTTCGAACCCCAGAATTTACTGACTACTATTTTTAAATTTACTAACTTTAAGTTAGTTGAAAAGTAATGCAGAGTGAGACAATTGAGTACCGCCTAGGACATCGCAAGGTTAAAATAGTCAGTTGATTACATTGAAAAGTAATCCAAAAATGTGCCAGTACTAGTTGCGAAATAAATAGTTTCCTTAGATTTAGTTTAAATTTAACAGAATTTCTGATAGGGATGTGGCAAAAAAAGAAAAAGAAGCATCCTAATTTTTTCTAGAAAAGTTTCCAAAGTCTATGCAAAGGCAAAAGTTTTTCACAAATAACAAGTAAGTGTGCTCTATTAGGCTGTGCCGAATCTTATAAATATATCCCTCACCGACGTACAGACACATACATACATATGTATGTATGTATGTATATATATATTTGTTTTGTGAAAAAAGTATAGTTTTTTGCTCTAGTGCAATTTTTAGTAAGCGACCTCTCGGTATTTTTCGACTAAAGCATTTTATTCAAATATTTTATTTTTGATATAAGCAATAGTTGAATATTTTATTTTACACTCGGTATTTAAGATCTAGGCGCACGGCAGTGCGCCAGGCCAAGTTCCGGCCAATGCACGCAGTGTGTATATTTACAGGAATCCATTCGAGCTGGGTTTACCCCCCTCATAAGTTTGTTCCTCGCAATCAAAAAACTATAAAATTTAAACCATAATTAGAATAAATTCATGTTACCTTATATGCAAAGTTTCAAAGTTGTACAAATAAAGCTTCTGGAGATAAGGAGGTGCAAAAAGTGCATATTTTAAGGCATACTCACTGACTCACTCATCAATATTATGAAGCACTTCCACTATAGCTAGAGATCTGATATTTGGTACACGAGTAGACCTAGGTGAGCAATGAACTACAAAAATCTGAAAACCTGAAAAATTTTGCCAGGGGGCGGGGCTACGCCCATAAAGGTCAGAATTAAAAAAGCAAATCTAAGGCGCTTAATGGAAGATATTTTGTTTAAATTTAAAATATACACTGCGATAATGCAATGCTATAAATATTTTAAATTAAAAAAGTGGGCGTCAACACGCCCATACAATATAAATTTTATTTTCATGTACTACGGTACAGCATATTTCGATATACCATGTATGTAGGTATTATTATCCGTTTGCAACGAAACTTGACACGAATAACAAGCACTGGCCGAAAAAAGTCGTGGGGCCTAATTCCTGCACTCGTGATCGGAATTGTATTCGAATAGAAATTAATTTCGATGGCAAGAAATTTTCGGATGATGTCACTCGCTACTAAGCGAATCGAGTTTTTGTTTCAGTGTTGGAAAAAGGCAAATATATTTATACATAAATTCATTTCACAACACTGAATAAATTGTAAGCAAAAACATATGCATGTACGTACATACACACGTATATGCAGAAAAAAGAAATGAATATACATAAATGTTATTTTGATTTTAATTTAATTAATAACTTAATAATAATAAATTAATGTTAAGTTAGAGAATAGAGCACTAGCTAAATTTTCGATTCTTTTATTGGTTGACCAGAAGCAGTTAAATTGTTATTTAGATGCTCCCAGAGTTGGTTGATTTTTTTTTTTCCCCCACAACTCTTATTTGTCAAGTCAGTGTGTTTTGTTATATTTAAAGTCAACTAGAAATTCTTTAATTTGTATTTTTTATACGTACATTTGTGCATTCATTCATTTATAAATAAATGAGTCAAATATTGAACATGCATTTTCTTTTTCTTCGCTTTTTTCTATGTTAAACATGATTTCGAATGCCTTTTTGCTTGCGAGTAAAAACACGAACGGTTGCATTCGAATGTATGCACGTTATCGAATGCTGTCATTAGAAATTTCAGTATGTGTTACTCGAAACCGAATGCGAAACTCCCAAAAGTTAAAAAACTCGCACATTCGAGTAATAACTCGCTCGCAATCGAATGCGGGAATTAGGACCCTGAGTTTGTAAAAGTGGGCAGGGTTACGCTTATAAAAATTAAAAATTAAAAGTTGCGCCAAGGAGCTGAAATTTGATATACAAGTAGGTCTAGGTGAGACAACAGCAAGAAAAACCTGAAAACCCAGAAATTTTAGTCAGAGGGGCGGGGCTGCGCCCCTAAAAATTAAAAATTAAAAGTTGCGCCTATGAGCTGAAATTTGATGCACAAGTAGGGCTAGGTGAGAACCCAACTAGAGATATCTGAAAATCCAAATCTTACCAGAATGTACGGGGCCACGCTAATATTGTTTGGAACTAAAAACTTAATATACATCTTTTAACTCAAGCCATTTTAGTGAAATCTTGCATACAAGTTGCACGTATACAAGACTTTAAATTATCACCTACAAAAGTGGGCGTGATCACTCCCATAAAATGTTAGCCTTGCGTTTAATCTACTTCGGTCTAACATATTTAAGAAGAAAATAAGCATGAATTATAAGCGCTGCTCACAACAAAATTGTGAGTTTAAAATAGTGGGAGGGGTAATGCTCATAAAATTTAAAGGAATAATTCGCGCTAGATAGCTGAAATTTTTTACAAAAATAAATCTTGATCAGATATCACTAAGAAAAATCTAAAAAAACAGAAGTTGCAATCCTAGTTTCCTATTTTGAAAAGTGGCCGTGACTACACCCATATATCTTAGCCTTTTCTTTCATGTACTTCGTCTTAGCAGTTTTTAGTCTATTACTCAAGTATTTCTCATTAGCTATTTCCTGCGAAACTTTACATGAACCATAAGCACTAGCAGATATAAAAGTCAGCGGGGGCAGACCCTTAAAAATTTTACGTAATATTATACTGTAGAGAGCTGATATTTTTTAGACAAATAGTCCTAATTGATTTACTCAATCGGAAAATCCAAAAATTAAAGCACCAGCTACTCTATTGAAACTTTGCTTGCAAATTGGGAATATCCTTTTGATTTCTGTACTTCGCTTAAGCAGACTTTAATATGTAAATATATTGAGAAAATAGGCGGCATCACTCTCACTAAATTTGACGCTGTATTTTACATGTTTCTTTCCAGACGACTCTTAACAAATTGCGTACACACTGGCGACCCGTTGTAATAACACAATAATTAATTTTTAAGGTGTCCAAAACTCATCGCGCTCTAACCCATTATTTTATGCAACTATGAAATTTTTAACTGGTACAGTGATCATAAATAGAAATAAAACTCCCTAGAAATTTTAAGTTTAAAAAATTTTATCATAGAAAATTTTTCAAAAAGTAGTCAGATCCTCACAAAAACATAAATGTGAAAAAAGGCCAAGCTCTTATGAAAAATGTCGACCATTAAAAGTAGTGAGATATAAATTTTGACCAAGTTCTTGTTTGGCACAACACCTAACACTGAAATATGCTATGTGTTATATAAATTTTGTGATCGTAAGGGTGTCATACAATTTCTAGATAATCTGCTGTTTTAAAACTAATTTATTTCTTTCCAAAATATAAAATATTTTATTACCAAAGAAATAATCAGTTTTATTTAATTAGTTTTATATGACACAAAAAGTGTAAATTTCCCAACCTTGGTTGGAACCATCCTTTTAGATAATTTTTTACCTACGATATATGTACACTACGATAGACACTAATAGATATCTATGGCTATATGCAGAAATAACGGGCATTAGTAGTTTATTTTTATATAACAATAAAATTTAAAATTTTCCAATTTTGTTCGTACATACATAAAATAAGTTTATTTAAAAAAAAAAATTAGCAATTACTTTTATATGGCAAAATCAATTTTAAATTTTCCAGCTCTGAGACCGTCCGCTCGATTTTTCTGATTTTCAACATTCTGATACACCACTGGAAGACCGGAGTCTCTAAATTTTCTGAGAGCTTCGTAAAACCGATTTCACCTACATCAGACGGACAGACGGTCAGACGGACAGACGGACGGACATACGGACATCGCTTATTCGTCTTCCCTATGCATAAGGACCCAGAATATACATATGTATATGTACTTTATGGGTCGCGTATGAATGTTGTGGAAATTACACACGGAATGATAAACCTATATATATATATATATATATATATATATATATATATATATATATATATATATATATATATATATATATATACAGCTATATATATATCCTTTACCATTTTTGGTGAAGGTTATAATAATATAGAAGTTAATTAGTGTTAATGTTAATAGATTACGTGAACATGTTGTTGTGTTATTTGTTCATTAATAATTATCACATGTAAGTTTGGCTTACAAAGCGAAACGAACTTTAGCCTATAGAAATCATTAATATAGAAATATATGAAGTTGGAACAATAATAATTAAAATTAACTAATATTAATAGCCATGGGTCTGTGGCAAAAATTAAACACATATACTTAAGAGTAACAAACCAAAAAAGTTTGTCTTAATTAGAACAAAAATAAGCAAATTAACTAATATGTGCATAATTAGTAAATAATAAACGACAATGGCAAGACTGTTGTAAATTTAGAGGTGGCAAAATTGAGCTTAATGAAAAAAAGCTTTCAACAAATTGAAAAACGATGAATCCAAACAGTTCACATATTGCATTTGCAATAAAAGTTGCGTACATAAAGCAGAAATCTACATTAACTGACACCACACATAGTAGACCAAACAGAAAGAACGCTGATGCTGAAGGTAGTGTCCTTCGAAAACAGCTAGCTGTTCCGTTCTACTACGTATTTTTCAGAATATTTACAACTAACTTTGGTGTAATCACATGTAATTTGGCTTACAAAGTTATACGAACTTTAGCCGGATCAAATCATAAATATATAGAAATAAATGAAGTTCGATCATACCTATAGATATTTGTTACATAAGAACAAAAACGGAAATTAAATTAAAACACAATTATTATACGTTTTTCTGTATTTTAAAAGTTGTTCATTTTGACAATTTTTGTTGTTTTTTAATTTGAAAACTGTTAAAAAAAATTTATATTTAATTATTGTTATAAAAAATTCCTTAACGAAGCTACACAAAGAAGTAGCGAAATATTGGAAAAGATTTTAATATAATTTTTATAAAAAAAACAAAGACCTTAAGCTTGATTATTTATATATCATAATTTATAAAAAGTTCGAAAAAGTTATTTATATAAAATAATAATTAAAGTTAAAATAATATCTAGTTGTCAAGAATCGATTAATTTAGTCTCACGCCTTGTTAAAATCATTAAGATGGTAGTCCAGTAGAGAAAAGCTTCCACCAAAAATGCTTAATTCCGCACCTTTTTTGAAATTTTTTGCTAGATAGACTTTTTTAATGTTATAACTTGTATCTATTTCAAAATAAACAACTCATACATAACACATTCATTAAATATTTTGCAATATACCATTCAGTTTGGTTCTGCTTACATTAACTATTATTCCCTCCAACTTTTGTATGAGATTATTGAGGAAAAATTTCCATGTTTTAGTTTTTGGGTGGTATCAACAGTCATTGTAATATTATTTGTATCTCTCTCGCTTATCGGGTTTAAATTATTGTAGTAATATTTATTCTCAAAATGTGAATATAATGCTGAGAACAATCGAATTAAATGCTATTTTTCTTTTCTGTTATACTTACGCTTATTTAATTTTTTGTTTTCTTTTTTTCATATTTATTTCTTAACCTTAAATGAAATCGTAATAATGTAAAGAAGGGATTATGAACAAATTATACTTGAAAAAAGAAAAAAAAATACCAATTCAGAAATATAATATAGCAATACAAAATCATATATATGTACATACATACAGACACAAAATATATTTGTATAGAATTATATTGCAAAATTTTTAATTTGTTTATTTGAATCGTTGAACATACATATGCGAAAACAGCACAAGTCGACTTAAGGCCAAGTAGAATTTGCAGCATTTCGGCTAGTATCTCACTAACGATAGCTAAAGGGTCTGCCAGATAACTTTTTTTTTTTGAAAATGCTATAAAAAAAACTACTGAAGCTTCGGCTGTGTGGCACGTAGCGCCGTCCTGTTGAAACCAAATGTTGCAATATCCTCCTCTTCAATTTCTGTGAGCAAAAATTCGATAACGATCGCCATTGACTGTAACGGCCACTCCTTGCTCATTTTCGATAAAAAAAATGGCCTCTGGACCAAAATCCGCACCAAACAGTGACTCATTTTGGGTGCGTCGGCTTTTCAGTGTATGCGTGCGGGTTTTCTGTGCCCCAAATGCGATAATTTTGCTTGTTTACATACCCGCCAAGATCAAAATAAGCTTCATCTGAAAAGATGATTTTTTTTTGGCAAAATCGGCATCTTCTGTAAGTCGATCGCAGGTCCACTTAGCGAAGCGAAAACGCATTGGATGGCCAGTTGGCCCGTTCAGCGGAAGGATAACACTAATTATCTGTCAAATCAGACATGAGCTAAGTGTTACCATTCAAGAAATAAGCACTAGTTGAAAAAAAAACGTTAGATGGCGGACCCTTTATAATGTTGTCTTAGAAAAGTGGGATTGTGGCTGGCTTCTCGCTTTACATGAAAGATTTCACGTAAATATGCCCACAGAAAATAGTCCAGTGGAGCCAAATTGCATGATTGCATTAACCAATCCACATTCTGCCATTTCGTTAAAAATAGTAGGTTGGTTAATCATCTCGTGGTACCTTGTTCTATTGACTGTAACATTGCAATTAGAATCCTTCTTGAAGAAGCATGGTCCAATGATGTCACCGGACTACAATCTGTAACAATCAGCTCTTAAACTACGAGTACCTCTGGCTACCAAGTTCCAGTGTGACCAGATTTTAAAATAATATTCAGCTAAATCACGTTCAAAAAAAAAGCTAAAAAGTTAAATTGTAAGCCAGAAAATAGAGCTAAACTTTTTTCTACTTCTTTGATCACTTTTCAATAGTTTTTTATTGCTAAGAAAAAATAAATTCAGTAAAGTGCGACTATGAGTCGCGCACATAGGGTTCCGTACGAACACTAGATATGTAATTTAATACAAACTTCATCCTATATAATATATAGTTTTGGCATTTTTTTCGTTTTTGGGGTCTTTTCAGTTTTTTTATTTTGTCGTTTTTGCGTTTTTTTCGGTTTTGGCGATTTTTTAAGTTTTGGCTCTTTTTTAGTTTAGACACTTTAT
Source organism: Tachina grossa (assembly GCA_949987645.1). Lineage (NCBI taxonomy): Eukaryota > Metazoa > Arthropoda > Insecta > Diptera > Tachinidae > Tachina > Tachina grossa. The sequence continues at coordinate 133,676,676 of OX465274.1, read as the reverse complement.
TTTCTTGTTTTGGCGATTTTTTCGGTTTTTAGGCGTTTTTTTCGATTTTTTTTAAATTTTGCGACTTTTGTTTACTTAAATTTTTTTTTAGTTTTGGCGACAGTTTCGCGTTTTGGCGATTTTTTTCAATTTTTTGCGTTTTTTTTTTCATTTTGGCGTTTTTTTCATATTGGCGATTTTTTCGAATTTGGCGATTTATTTTAGTGTTAGAATTTTTTTTTTAATTTTTGCAATTTTTTTCGTTTTGGCGATTTTTTTTTTTGGTTTGGCGATTTTATAATTTTCGGTTTTTTTAGTTCTACCGTTTTTGAAAATTTAAAGTGTTTGCCTCTTACGGTTTCCAAGATATAACAAGTTGTCAAAATTACATAGTCAAAATTGTATTAACTGATGGACCACCCTTACATTTAATTTTTTTTTTAATTTTTGTTATATTCTATATAAAAATACACTAATTTTACAAATTTCAAGTTTCAATATACATATGTTCATACAATTGTATGTATATTACATGGGATTTTAACTTATTTCATTGCTCGTTTTGGAACACCCTTTAATTTTTAATTCTCATGTATTTGTTGTTGTAGCAACCAAGGTTCTACATACTGTGTCCAAATTTCAGGTCCGTAGCTCTTACGGTTCCTGAGAAAATACCGTGTGACGGACAGACGGACAGACGGACAGCGTAGCGAAAACAATAGGGTTCCCTTTCCCCTTTGGTGTACGGAACCCTAAAAACATTAAATATATACATACATATACTCAGTGAAAAGCAGAAACTTCAAATAACAAAAATTAAAAATTTTAAAAACCCCCGACTTTTTTCAGAAAAGATGTTATATCTTCTAAACGGCTGGTCAAGTCATCTTTCAAACAGAAAAAAACTAAGTGAAAATCGGTCCATCCGTTTGGTCTGTACGTGGACACGGACAGAGACACATACACAGATACACAGACACACAGACTTAAAAACTTATAACACCCCTTTTTTAGTGGGGGGTTAAAAATAAGAATTCTTCACATTAATTCAATAATTTTCAATATAATAGAAAATGTATATTGAGATACTTACCCAGTCAGCATTTTATGAAATTAATGATCATATTCGACACTTTTTCGACTCCTCTGAACGATTAAAATAAGCATTTATGCGCTCGTTTTCGAGTCGAAAATGGCTTTTCATTCGGGAGAAAATGGTACCCTAGCCGCGAGTCTTCTAAAAGAGTCTTTTATGACTCGCATTTCTGGGCAATTTCGATTCACTTTCGAGACAGTTTGTTAGTATTTACATTCAGTTTTTTTTTTGTTTTAAATTTTTATATTTTTATATTTTCTTGATTTTATTGCACGAACTTGCTGTTTGTTTTTGTTTTTAAACAAATCACTTTCTAAGAGTTTCTGGGATTCATTTTCGAATCATATTTTAAGCGCAGAACTGATTAATCAGTTTTTGATCATTTAAGGCAGTCGAAAGAGACTCAGTTTGGTGAAACAATCTTCCACATGCTGACTGGGTTAGAAATAAATAAAGTTAATAAATTAAGGGCCATTATTACAACTTAAAGATAGTTAAAAGTAGGATTTTATCCGACGTATAAAAAGCTTTCCATTATTGCAAATTGGATTTAAATTACCATGTAGGATAAACTTGCCTATAATTTATCGCTCACTTTAGGTTAAAGTAAAATTTTGCAAATGATAAAGTTTTTATACGTCCGATAAAACCCTACTTTTAGCTATCTTTAAGTTGTAATAATGGCCCTAATACTGTCAATTAATATTTTTCCACATTGAAATAAGAAATTTCAACATAAGTATGTATATAAACTTTCAGTTATATTTCTTATTAATTCAAAGTAGTTTTTATCGATTTTAAGCTGTTTTTCCTCTTTGTATAAACCAAAAATATATTTTTATTATATGGGCGTGTGCCAAACGGTAGAAAAGTACTATGGTAAAAAAATATTTGCCTGCGGGGAAAAAATTTCATTTTTCTGCTGTGCCAAATGATATCTTTTTTGACAATGTAAAATTTTGACAAATTCGCTTGAGCATAGAAAGAAGCTGACGAAACAATTGCTGCGGCGGCGGTTTTGCTTCGCCTGACTACAAGCCGCCGCTACCAACAAATTTTTAAGAGTACATATTTATATGAAACAATATTCTTGTAGCAACAAATTGTATAACATTATATATATGATGCAACATTTTTCGCAAACTAAAATAAACAATGATTTTTTCACAGTCTAATTAAAAGACTTAAAAATCGTTGTATTAGGCGACGGCTCGAAGCGACGGCGGTGGATTTAATTTTCATGATACCATGCTTTTTATTACAGCTTGTCAAAAATTTATCTGTTGTGTAAAAATTTCTACTAGCCCCCAGGGCTAGTAAAATTTTATTCATCTCACAAGTGTCAAAAATTTACTTACACTGGTACTTTGCTACCGTTTGGCACAGGCCCTATGAAATAGAAAATGTTAAATAATTTTTAATCAAATTATTTATTAATTCTTATATTTTAGATCTAAAGAAAAATAAAACAAAAACTACTCAAAATAACTTTAAAAAGCTTTTAAAAATATAACAACATTTATACCAAAACTCGAAACCCATTTTTAAAAGAGAATTAATGCTATGTAAAGTAAATCTATTTCTTAATTTTTTTTTAAGAGAAGTTAACACTCAGGAAATGAATGCCTACTACTATCACTAGGTTTTACCTTCTTTATGCCGGCCATACACTACACAAGTTCAGTGCTCAAGTCTGGCACTGTACAGTGCGTTTGTGTAGTGTATGGGGGCGGTTGTGCTATTTACGCAGTGAACTGAGTAAATATCAAAACGATTTTGATATTTGCTCAAGTTTGAAAACTGTACAGTAAACTTGTGTAGTGTATGTTGCAAACGCTCAGTTTTGTCATGATTTTTTAAGAGTTAAAAACAAAAAATGAGCGCAGAAAAAATATTCTGGACAGAGTTCCTAGAATTATACAAAGAATCGCCTGCATTATGGCGCATTAAAAGCAGTGATTATAGCAATAGAATTATGAAAATCGAAGCCTACGAAAAATTAATTAATAAACTAAAGGAAAAATACCCCTATGCAAATAGAGAAATGGCTGTTAAAAAGATTAACACATTTAGGATTTAGGCTGTTTTTATTGCCACAGCAATTAATGAAATAGAGCAGTATTTGCTCATGTTGTCTTCTTCACTTATAGCTTTAAAATAAAAACTGCACAGTTTACTTGTATAGTGTGTGTCACAAGCTTAGTTTACGCAGTGCCAGACTTGAGTACTGAACTTGTGTAGTGTATGGCCGGCATTAAGGAAAGGGATAGAGCTAGAGAAGACAGACGGTGAAGGAAGATACAGAGAACAACTCTTCTTTTTACATGTTTTTTTTTTTAATAATGCAGTTTTGCAGTGCCTCTGGTGTTAAATTAGGTATATTAAATATTTTTGAAGCTGTGATTAATAACCATTTCATTGGTTATTTTGCTTCACTGATGATTCTGCTACACAAAGAAGGAGGGTGCTCTGATGTTACATTAGGATTAGTATCTGCTGAATTCGGTATAGTTCAGTGACCAGTGACTATGAATTCATTCCTTGAACTTTCCTACAACAACTGATAGAAAGAGACACTAATTTACATGAGAAACAATGCGTGGTATTGCTATTTTATGACTGTTTGATACCGGATTCAGACCCAGGACTTATATATCGTCCCTACCACTTCAAACTATCCAATATGCAAATTTGAACTTTTCAGAAGAGCACGAAAACCCGTCAATTGTGAATTTAAAGTCGCCGTATTCCTAAAAGTGCAGGGCTTCAAATATTTTGTCCTAGAGAATTTCAGTATTCTTAAACGAGGCATATCGTATAAATTCGGGTACCAAGATAACGAATCTAAAAAAACCAATTTTGCATATTGGATAGTTTGACGTGATAGGGACGATATATAAGGTCCAATTCATGCAACAGTTAAGGAAGATGGACTATTCACAATGACGTAGATATGGTGACTAGGAGCTAGAGCAAAAGGCATTCAATGCTGATTATTTTAATAAATTTTTTCACGCTCATTTCTCACTTGGCGGTTATGTGAAGTTCGCAGAGCCTTAAAATTACTGCTTGGTGTGCACTTCGAGGTGTCACTGGCCGTTTTTTTTTCGTAAATGGTGGCAAAGAACCCTTACCGTCGATTCAGAGTGATAAAGCCATATGATAATGTACTTTTTTTTGGATCGCAATTGAAGATTATGAGTTGGACAATAATCTAGTTTCAACAAAGACAGTGCCATGAGCAATACATTACGACCAATTTGAGCTTTATTGATCACCAAGATCATGCGATTTGATGGCGTTAGACTTTTTTTGTATTGCCACGTCACAGGCCGTGTCTAAGTGGATAATTCCCTGACATTCTAGCATTTAAAAACCAACATTCATTATGGAAAGGTCCAAGCATTAATATGAAATAAAAGCTTCATCAAAATCATATCTTTATATATTATTTCTTTAACTTTAATTTTCAAACGAAACTAATATTTTCGACTTACGCTATTATCGCTTGTGAGCATAGAAATAACGTTTAAGTTTGTATGACTGCAGGATTGAAATACATACATACATATTTGTTCTGTATTATTTTTTTGTATAGGTGAATACTTTAAAATGGGTGTGTTCCCAGTCACTTTATGGATTACTTTTTAAGAGGCAGAATTTTTAGTCTTGTTTCAGTGGGTGGTAGTTGAAAAACAAAAGAAATACATATTTTTTTTATTTTGCCCATAGATTTGTCCAACAAAAATCATGTTCTCTTACACCCCTGCTCAAATGGTTAGGAGCACAAGATTTAATATAATCAGAAAGTGCTTAAATTTATTATGCCACTACAGATGTTGTTGATTGTTGACAAAATTATAGTTTTGATATAATTTTTTTAAAACAATTTGTTTTTTTTTTGCATAAAATATATATAAATTAAAAAATAAAACAACAACACTAATCAATTGAACAGGAGTGTTTTTATATTATGAAAGTAGAAACCGCAGAGAGAAAAAAGGTCTAAACAACAAAGCACAAATAAACAAAATAACCCCAATTAAGCTTTTGTCTTTTATAGCCTCCAAAAATTTTCATTTACAATAATGTTGATTCAAAAGAAATATAAAGAAAGTAAATCTTATTAGATAAAACTGTGTGGTAGATACCAACTAAAACGTTAAAGTAAACCTCCTGCGGCTGGATACATTATTTACTAATGTCAAGGCTGTAGAGTAAAATGTTGACTCATGCTATTAATAAAATAAGTGACATAAAGCATGAAGGGAGTGAAGTGCAGGTCACAGCCAACTTTTACATATATCTAAAAAAATATAAACGATCTTAAGATACATATAAAAATTTCAATTTTCGTTCAGCTATCAAAGATATTAAACTTAATTAAACTTGTTGCTCTAGACTATATACGAAACTGAATGCACGTCAGAAAAATCACCCAAATGCATTGCACAGCTCCATTACAATAGATTCGACAGCTTCGTAATACCTAGACCACTTTACTAATACAGACAAATATGAATGAATTATTTTATTAATTTAGCGTAGAATCGTTTAAAATGTCGTCATGCCTGATAAATAAATACTGCCTTCTGGAATTTAATCATGTTTTAAATGAATCCAGTTCGGAAGTGCACACCAGTTGTTACATCGAAAAAGATTCCAAATTTCGAAAGTCTTGTCATCAGCAAATAAAAACCGCCGCATAAAAATAAATTTCTAAAAATAAAATAGATCGCCAAAAACCGGAAAAATCGCCAAAATAAAAAAAATTGCTAAATGAAAAAAATATGAAATAGTTCACAATTCCACTGAGCAGCTACTAAATTCCATACCGATGTAAAATTTTTAATACCAGTTTTCAATCTCCACTTAATAGTGGCATTTCATATCATTTACGATATGATGAAACTTTTAAATCAAATTTAATTTTTTATGATACAAATCTACTCTACACTTACCCGACTGCGCGACGCAAAGAAGGGCATTGTGTTTATCAGTCTATGTATGTAACTTATCTTAATTCCGGCAGTGTCACAAAAGATATGTCAGTTGTCAAAATTCAAAATGGCGGCCAACAGACGCCATTTTGTAAATACGAAAAAACAATAAAAAGTCCTCGAACTTTAATAAAATGGGTATCATCTATAGGTTTCTCTTCTGATTTTTCATTTAGAACGACCATTTAGGATTTTCAATGGTTTAAAGTTAAGTTTTGAATTACTAGTTATTTGGATATAAAATACCAATTCGTTTGCTAAAAAGAGTAGCAACAATTATATGGATTTTTAATGTAACTACAGTATTTGTAGGCAATAAATTTTACTAAACCTATTGAAACCTGCATCTCCAGCCGCTTGGAACAATATCTTCGAGTAAAACTTTTGCTACTACAACCATCACTATTCTACTCCTTTACATAACATTCCAACTTATGGCATGTTTCTACATTACAAGTAACTCAGAAAATTTTGTCATATGAGTACAAAAATTGGCTTTGGGGTTCCATAAAACAAGTGTCAACTTTTTTTTTTTGAGTAAAAACGTAATACTTTTTTATTTTGTTGTTTCTACATAACAATTCCAATTGTATCTAATGTCAGATATAGGCAATCAAAAATTAGTACTTGTGTGGAAATTAAAATAGGTTTTTATTCATTAAAGAAGAAATCTAATGTCCACGCAATCGTCTAATTGAGCCATTATGGAAACTGTAAGCATAAATCCAAACATTCTTACATTATATGCCATATATGTATGTATTTTCATCACAATTTTGTTTTCAATTTTGTGCATATAAATTTGTTCAAGGAAAGCAATAATAGGTTTGTTCGAGTATCTGGAACTTTTTACTGAGCTTCGCTGTATTATATTGAATTTCGTTTGTTTGTACAAAACCCCGAAAGAGTAATTTGAATCGGAGTAATTGCAAGTTCTTACTGAATAAATGGTTGCCGAAAATAGCAGTTACACTTTTCTTTTTTGTGAATTTTATTTTTAAGTAAATTCTTCATTCGGTTTCTTGTATGATGCTTAGCATATTTAAAAAGAAGAATTATATCGGTTTTATGTATATGAAATATATCTTTTATATTTCTAATACATTTCTCCACATTTCAAATGTATTGATAGATATTAAACCCCGAAATTTCTTCATATCCGTAATTTTCAATTTAACTAAGCATTGTCCCTTATTTTGATTGACAACGTTGCAGCGAAAGTTAGGCTTATTGTAATAGACTAAAGAAAATTATAGCTTGTTTCTTTAATCAACTACAAATCGTCGTATTTGAAATCGAAAAAAGCCAACCACGATAAGGCCCATTATTTTGTTTCATATACATATAAATTGCTGTGCTTTGAGCCACATTTCAATGTAAGGCTTTCTTATTCATTATTATCAGGGACAAGGACTTCATGCATTTAAAAAAGGTATTTTAGGCGCCTAAAATATGACATCAAAAACGCAAAATATGCACTAAAAACAATAAAATATGCACATATCTTTAAAAAAATTATTCAAAAGTAAAGGTTTCAATCTACATATCACTAAATAAAGATATAAAAATATTTTCTTTTCTCAAGAGGTGCGTGTACAAGCCTTTTATATTGAATCTTTACACAAGATTAAATATGGTATAATGATTTTTTCTGCATTATTAACTCCAAACTCGCATTTTCGATATATGTATGTTTATATTACAGTAAAGGAGCGATACGTAAAAAGAAAAAAAAGTGTTGTTATTTATTTTCATTAAATTTTTTTTTTATTAGTCATACATATCGTGACCTAAAATCCAAAAAGCCGTAAGTACACTTTTACTTTTATACAGGAGAAGCAAGAAACAAAATAAATTTTAGACTATTTATTTGTTAGGTGCCAAATTGAATAACGAATAAAATCGGTATTTTTGAACATATATCGGTAAAATTTTAGGAAAAGTTGTATTTTGGTTCCTCACATCATAATCAGTCAAAAAATGTATTTTGAGTTTTTTGGTTGTTACGGCTTTTTGGATTTTAGGTGACGATATGTATTATCGAATGTGAAGTCCAATCAATTTGTTCTTAGAAAGCTTTGTGCATTGAAAAAGGCCTTGTAACGTCCGTGGATGTAATCGGCTCGAATTTAAATGACTATTTTTATATAATGTTGTATATATATTTAACTCAACCATTACAATGAATTGAATACTAACTATTAGATTTGGTAATTTGTAAAAAACAATATCAAATTTCAGCATAATTGTTTCAATACTTTCGGCTTTAATAGCAGACAATTTGAAATTATCAAAATTACAATTTCCATTAAATTTGTTATGCCTGTACAATCGTTCCACAATTCTAAACAATGCAAGCGAATACAGTTGCCAAAAACAGTTTTGCAATATTTTTTGAAATTTGAATTTTTGAGAATATTTATATGACACAAAATCAGCATTTTTATTGAAATATGAGGCAAAAATATGCAATTATGACTAAATTATGCAAAAATATGAATTTTCAGCAAAATATGCAAAAATATGCACTAACAAATCGATGCCATTTTTACGCAAATTCATTGTTTCGTAAAGATATTTCGTTCTAGCCATTATCAGAGTTAAGGAAAAAAACATGCATTTGCATGAAACTCCTGTCCCTGATTATTATCTTGGATCTAGCTTTATTCAAAGCACGAAGATTGGAAGCATTTCCATTACGACAATATACATATGTATGTATATATCGTATATATTGGATGAAATCCTTCTTCTTTATGTTTATATAAGCATATACAATAATTGTAACTACTAGAAAGACATAAAGCACGAAAGCTTTTTGACATTTTTCAGCCATATCTTAATGTTTTTATAATATGTGAAAAAAATTATAATATACCGAAAATAAAAAAAGTGTGTCACTATCGATGTTATTAATTAAAAATCTAAGATGCAGACTTTTTTAATTTATACAAACATTTCTTAATGCTTTCTGGCAAAAATAATTAGGATTTATTCAGTTACTCGATTTTGCTTGTTGTATTGTAATTTAAAAGCAGCTGTTTTTTATTTTGTAGGATTTTCTCCTAGGGCTGCCATTCAGTAATGCTTCTAGTATGGAAAAAATTAACTCAAATACCAAATTATATACCATGGCAATAATGAATTTAAAAATACAAAAATTGCTACCAAATATAACGTAAGCTAGACAAGTGTAGTATAAAAACTCATTTTGTTACGTACTCGCCTGTGTACCGCTTACTTGCCTGAGAGCTTACTTGTTACGTAGAAACTGGCCATTAATCTAACACAATACCATCCCAGCAGTAATTGTTGTCGATTTGGCTGACTAAACAACAGTCGTTTGTGTTAGTCGATCAGTTATCGAAATGGCGATGGTGACGTGACGATGGAGTGAGTTTGTGTTGCCTTGTGGCTTTTTGTATTTAGTTGTGGTCTCTATCTAGTCTGCTGGTCAACATTTCGTTTAGTTATTTACTCTGTTGAACTAATAAATATTGCATAAGTGAATAGGAAATTTACTGGCTCATACATTTGTACTGCTAGCAAATTCCAGAGCAAGAAGTGAAGCAACATTTGTATTAAAATGTATAAACACGTAGATACATACATACATATCGATACACTTAATATAGAAACGTCCCAACTGAATATTTTTTTGAAATCGTGACTTTCGCATCTTTAAAAAAAATAGATGTCCTTCTATTGATATATACAAAAAAACACGATTTCAAAAAAAAACACGAGTTAGGTAGGGCCTTTCTATATTAGGGTAGAAATATGTGTGCATGTATACTTTTATAAAATTCTTTTGTTTTTGTATTAAGCTTTAATACGAGTAGTATATGTTTGTGGTTGAATATTAGGCGTAAAATAAATTACATATTTCTATATTTCATTTGCAAATTGTTAAATGCTTGCTCCTTGTTGAATTTATAGTCAATGCCTTCTGCGGGTAGAGAAATGTTAACTTTATTAGCGAAAGCTGTAAAGGAAGATTTTAAGATTGGGAAACAAATGTATTTTGCTGCTTTAATGATACTCCTATATTTAAGGAGAGTCTTAAACACCACTTCTGTTTTTACTACACCATCCAATTATTCAGCTTTAAGCTTTGTTCGGGTAAAAAATTAAAAATTGTGGGCTTTTAATATTTTTCGACTGATTAACCGAGTAAGGTTTCTTAAATGAAGTATTCGAAAAATTTAAATAATTTTTCAAATGATTTGATCCAGTGCCCTGTGGGAAATTTTATTAATTTTTGTGGTCATAATTTAAAACTTCCAAATGACAGAAGCGATTTCCATATTTTTCTTTAATAATTAGAATCTCTGCTTAATTGAGCCCAATTAATAACTTTATGTCTACTTAAACTGTGAAGATATATTTTTTCTGTTTGCACTTCCAATATAAACATAAAAACAAAAGCATTTCCTCAGTCAAATAAAAAAAAAAAAAAAAAAATTAATTAATGGGCTGATTTTGTAAAAATTTCGTTTCTAAACGTTTAAAACTTGTATGAAAAATAACGAAAATTCGTTTCAAAAAATATTTTTTCCATATAAATTTCAAAACGAAAAAAACGTTTCTATTTACAAAATTTGCCTTTAAAACTTTGGAAAATTTTCTAAATTTGAGTAAAAAAAGTTGATGTATGGCCTCAAAGCTGTTTTTTACTTGGAACTAATAGCTCATTAATGAACTAGTTTAAAGTAATTATATCTTCATATTTAACCCTAGACACATAACCTTCGTCGAAACGACGAACACCGGACGAAAAATTAGCTATTTCTTTTTAACACGTGCACCGATCGCCGCTAAATTTCTTGCCAACTTAGTTTTCGCTGAGCTTTTGCAGGAGACAACCAAATTCGGCGCGTGAGCACGTAATTATTGAGATATGATAAACTTGTTCGTCGCTTTCACGAGTGTTGGCGAGCATAAAGTTGATTTCTGCACACAATGCGCTTCAAAAAATTAATTTTATATATTTTTTTAAATGACAATAGTGTTATAGTTAAGTTTTGCCAAAGAGAAAAAGGCTTTTTTGTTTTGTTCGTTTATATAAATTTTATAACAATGTGATCTCAAAAAAAAATGCTTTTTGGAAAAATGGATTATAATAAATATCCTTGTAACAGAATAGAAATATATAGTTGTATTTACTAAAAAAGTACTTGCTAAAGGTATGTATGTGTTGCAAGTACAAAAATATATATGTTTAGAACCGATATTATACGCCCCAAAAAGTGCTCGTCGAAACGACGAATGGTTAGGTTTAGAGGGATACGTTCGAAGGTTATGTGTGCAGGGTTAAGTAAAATTTTTCTAAAATTAATTAAAATTTTTCCATCAAATTCGGAGCTTTGCAAAAAATCTTTTTCATCTTTGATCTCAAATTTAGTACATTTTTCAAAGTTTTTTTATGTCTTTAATTCTGATACTTATTTTTATATTGAATTAAATTCTATACCACATGGTATGTTTTTTATTACATATATCTTCATATTATATTCTTATTTCTTGAGAGGAGATAAGTATTGGACCAACAACCTTCTGACTGAAAGGCAATCACTCTAACCAATTGCCTAACAGGGCAGCCTGAATAAGCATGGGAATTTTTGAGTATTAAAATTTAATTTAATTTACAAAAAATATATATTTCAAGTTCAAATATTCCTCGGAAATATGAAAAATTTACTTAGATTTTTTGCTTAATGCAAATAAAAGATACATTTTATAATTTAAAGAAAAAATACTTAAAACTGGTAAATATTTTTCTAAAATTTAGAATACCTTTTTATATTTTTCAAGTAAGTCAAATTTGATGAACTAATCAGGAGTAATGCCCTAATTCAGTAAGAAGATTAAGGACGTTTTTGTTTGAAAATACTTTTGAGTTCTTCTTTTTAACCCCCGACTAAAAAAAGGGATGTTAGTGTGTGTGTTTGTAGTGTGTGTCTGTGTGTCTGTGAGTCTGTGTGTCTGTGAGTCTGTGTATCTGTTTGTCTGTCCGTGTACACGTACCGGCCAAACGGCTGGATCGATTTTCATGCTGTTTGAAAGATGACTTCATCGAGAAGGTTCTTAGCTATGTTTGAATAAAACCGGTTCAGCCGTTTAGAAAATATAACATCTTTTCTGAAAAAATTCGGGGGTTTTTAAAATTTTAAATTTTTGTTATATTATTGAATTCTTTAAATTATTTTCTTCAAAAATGATTGTTGCCTTTGATAATGAAAAATAAAAATATTATCGCTATGTTCTTAAAATATAAAAATTAAATGAAAGTACAGGGTGGGCCAAAAGAAACCAAAGGGTGTAAAAGTTTAATAACTTTTTTCTTTATTAATTTTTTTCTATTTTTTCTTTCAGATTATATAGACAACACTTGGAGAATTTATAATGGAGAGGTTCACAACTGAACAGAGAACCAGAACAATAGAATTTTATTATTTAAACCAGAGATCAATTATTTTAACGCAAAGAGCATATCGTCGACATTTTAACGTCAGAATTTCGCCCTCTGAAGCGATGATTCGTTGCTTAGTTAATCGTCATCACCAACATGGCAGCGTAAGAGATTTGCCTCGAACCGGTAGACCACGTTTAAGTCGCACTGCGGAAAATATTGAACGAGTACAGCAAAGTGTTAACGAAGCACCAGAAACATCTGGCAGAAGGCGTTCTGCTCAGCTAGAAATGTCTCGTACGTCACTACGGCGCATTTTAAAAAAAGATTTACAGTTATACCCATATAAGGTGCAATTGGTCCAAGAATTAAAACCCGCAGATCATCGGCAACGTCTAAATTTTGCAGTAAAATTTCAAGAGTTGGCCAGAAATGAAATCAACTTTATTGAAAATTTGATTATGAGTGATGAAGCTCATTTTCATTTGAATGGCTTTGTTAATAAGCAGAACTGTAGGTTCTGGGGTTCACAAAATCTAAGAGCCATTCATCAACGCCAATTGCACCCCATCAGGTGTACAGTATGGTGTGGGATCACATCTGAAAATGTCATTGGGCCCTACTTCTTCGAGAATGAAGATGGAAGTGCTGTAACCGTAAATGGAGAGCGGTATCGGTTTATGATAGAAAATTTTTTACGTCCTGCTCTTGAAAACAGACCTGGTATGTGGTTTCAGCAGGACGGAGCCACTGCCCATACTGCCCGAGACACAATGGCACTTTTAAGTCAAATTTTTGGAGAGCGAATAATTTCTCGAAATTCGGAAATTATTTGGCCAGCGCGATCGCCAGATTTGACAGCACCCGACTATTTTCTTTGGGGTTTTTTGAAGGAGCGAGTGTATGTGAACAAGCCAGAGACAATCCTTGAACTCAAGGCAAACATTGTTGCAGAAATTCGAACGCTACAGCCACAAGTTTTGAAAGATGTTATGGAAAATGCTCTAAAAAGAGCCCATCAGTGCGAAGCTGAAAACGGTGGTCATTTAAGAGACATCATTTTTCATACTTAGTGTAAAAAAATTTCCATTTTGTATATTATATAATCTGAAAGAAAAAATAAAAAAAAGTTAATAAACAAAAAAGTTATTAAACTTTTACACCCCTTGGTTTCTTTTGTATTATACAATATTTTGAAAAATATATGAAAAATATGTGTTGGATATAATGTTTGAAATAAAAATTATAAAGCAAATACAAGCACCTTCTAGCAGAGACTATTACTAATAATTGTTTTAAAGAATCACAACTGCAGCTTTTTTCCGTCCATAGACAAGACGGCACAATCGTCGAACAGAATTAGGGCATAAGTCATTTCCTAAAATTTAATTTTAGATTAACTAGTTCTTAGGATACAATTTCCCTAAACTTTTAAACCATTTTCCAATTTCTGGTAAATATTTCCTTTGAGTCAGTCAACTTGTCCTTAAATGTGAGAATTTTTGTGTGCATTTTTATGAACTATTTTTTAGGGATATAAAGTTTTTATTTTTTACTCATATTAAGTAATTTTAACCAATTATTTTCTTCATGATTTTGTTCCAAACATTACTTCCAACACATATTTTTTCATATATTTTTCAAACTATTGTGTAATATTTTAAATGAACTTTTTTTTTTTAAAACATGGCAATAATATTTTTATTTTTCATTATTAAAGACAACAACCATTTTGGAAGAAAATAATTTAGAGAATTCAAACACAAGAACTCAAAAGTATTTTCAAACAAAAATGTACTAAATCTTCTCACTGAATTAGGGCATTATAAAAATTTTTTACTTAAATTTGTAAACTTTTTTTTCCCAAATAATAGTATATGTCTTTTTTTGTGGGCTCAAACAATTGAGATTTGTTACAGAAAAAAGCTAAACTTTTGTATAAATATTTTAACTTGATTATATTACTTGAGGTAAATATGATTTAGCTTTCTTCAGATTGATTTGCAGTTTTCTCTCACAACGTTCAATTTTAATGCGTCACTAAAAAAACATTAAGGCCGGGTACAATGAACGTTCGTCTTTTTCAACTGACAGCTAAGTTGAAATACATGGTTTCTTATGAGGTCTGTTACATTTAGTAGGTATCCGTCAACGCAAAGTACAAAAATTTGTCAACTTTTAACTTTTTGCGTACGTTGAGTAGCTTGATATTGTTGGTTTTCTTGGTTGTTCTGATTTAAGGCTTTGTGTTTTGTGGCAGCAAAAATAGAATTAAACAAAAGAAATAAACGATATAAATAAAAAAGTTGAATTTAATAAATAAAATGGAGAATCAACCTATTGAAGCTGTTCAAATACTTCCGTCAATAAGGTATTCATTGTGCCAACCTTCTCCATCTTTGCGTTTCGGTCAGTTGAAAAAGCCGAAGTTAAACGTATGACGCCCCGAGCTTTATGGTGTTAAGGACTTCAAAAGTTCTCTTTAAAATATTGTATACCCGTTGCTTTCGCTTCATTAAAAAAATATAAATTTTATTTATGACTTCTATCTCATAACAACATCATAAGCCACACACCTTTTTTTACAGTTTAATTAAATAATTTGTATTTTGAAGAAATTATGTAGAAAGTCATGATTTTGTTTAACTGAGCATAAATGTGTGGGTATAAAAAATCATGAAAATCCCGCGAGATATGATTTTTCTAATTATTGTGTCTTATGATGCTATTGTACAAAAAAGTCATTTAATTTATATGGCTTATGATGTTTTTGCTCTAAAATGTTATAATTTTTTTAAATCCACATACATACATATGTAATATGAAATTTTTTATTTTGCAAAATAATTTGAATTTTTTTCTGCAGTAACATCAGAAACCATATTAAAATATGTATATGAAAAACATTCAAATTTTTTAAATGATTCCCATTCAAAGTTTCTAAACAAGTCCTTTGCTTGCATTATGCATTAAGCTACACACAAGTCTTGAAAAGCCACAGACAAACTTGGAATAATATTATGGGTAATACTAGGGACACAGTTGGTACGAACGGCGAATTTTTCGGTGCGAACTTTCAAAAATGAACACAACACCGCACAACACCACAGTAGAACGAAATTCGTCGTGCGTGACGAATTCTGAGATAGATTTATTTCTATTTTGTACGCCGACGAACGACGAGAAACAATTTTCTCTCTCACTCTCTTTACATACACAATAACCAGTGTGACCATATTTTAAAATAAAATTAAGCTAAATCACGTATGTCTCTAATACATTTTTAGAGAATACGCAATTTGGATTGAAAAAGGCTAAAAAAGATAAATCAGTTTTTAAAAAAGCTAAAAAAATAAGCTAAGAGCTAAATAAACATTTTAAAGGTAAATCCAGAAGAAATTAGCTAACCTTGCGGCTACACGTTCAATAAATTGCTTTAAATTTTTTCACACGTATGGTTTGTCAAAATTTGCTAAAATTGAAGTTGTGACGTAAGCTGCAAGCAATTTTTTTTTTATTACCAATTTTATGTTCAAAATGCCTTCGTCGAGGAAACAATTAAAAATTTTCGCCTACATATTTTATTTCAGCAAAGAAAATTTACTTCTGTCTTAAATTTTGTACAAACACAAAAATTATTTTAAAACAGTTGTTAAATTGAAAGAAAAATTGAATGAAGCGTTGAAAGAAACATTGAAGTCCACCTGGTATTCAATTCCCAAATGTATGAGTGTGGTAGTAAAAAAGAGTGAATGTATTGAACTTTGTAATAAAAATTTAAGAAAATATTGAACGTGTAGCCTCCAAGTAAATTTAGACTAAAATATGCTAATATGGTCACACTGACAATAACCAACTTTATCAATTATAAGAGCTGAATTCGCTGAGTAAATTCGTCGTTATTGTGTTTCACACGACAAATTTACGCAGCGAATTCTTATCGACGAATTCGTCGACGTGGATGAAATTCGTCGTTCGTCTCAATTGTGTTCCTAGCATAACACATGTACAAATTTTTTTAATATTTTTTTTTCAATTTTTATTAAAATAAGCCCTTCAATTTTTCTTTTTTTTAATAACAAACAGTTTGTTATTATTAAGTTTTGTCATACAAATTTTATATTTAAAATCACTATAGAATTTAAGAGAGTATTCGCCAAATACCAAATTGTATAGAGAAACTCGTTAGACCATGTTCAATTTATATATATTTATATATTTATTATACCAACTGGCATGTAGTGTTACCTTACATGCTATAATCGGCTATGCCGAATTTTATATACCTGTCAATGCGCCTATCATGATTCGCATCACCTTCCTATTCATGTGCAGTAGCAATTTGAATCTTCCTGACTCAAGTTTTGACCAATAGCCCCTCGAAACTCTACAATCCTCCCTACTTCGCCATGTACTGTTGGTTATGTTTTCTGCCCAATTACTGAGTTCCCTATAAGGCCGTGATACACTATCATACAAAGTCGTGCGATCTACGAAAAAGTACATCGCTGGTATGATGGAGTTTATGAAAATTTTCAAAAGACAATGACAATTCATCACACCAGGGTTGTATATTTTCGTAGATCGCACAACTTTGTATGATAGTGTATCATGACCTATCGGTAGTTTCAACGATGTGTCGGAAATTCCCTCATCTAATGGCAATCCTATTCTTACCAGCTCATTCAGAATTTCATTTCCCTCAACACTGCTGCGGTCAGGAACCCAACATATTCTGACACTATATTTAGCCATAAGCAAGTTGAGGGCTTTCCTACAGTCACTAACAAGTTTATCTTTGGCATTGTGCCCCTTCGAAGATTTTAGCGCTGCCTGGCTGTCGACACAGAAGGTTACCTTCTCACCTTCAGTTATATTCCTGGCCACCACCTCCGTGGCCCTGAGGAAAAGAGAAGCAACAAGAAAAATCAATTTGACCCAATTTGTTTTATATAAAAAAAATTGCAACCCTGGAATCATCCTTATAGATTTTTCTGATTCCTTATACCAATCTAGTTATTTAAAAAATATATAAAATATGTCAAGTGAACAAAGAATAAATACAATTAAAGAAAAAATTTGTTTAATTTAATATCCAAAAAAAGTTATAACTTTTCAGCTATGGAGGTGTGATTTTTATTTTTTTAATTTTCTATGCCAAAATTTTTTATCGAAATCATAAAATATATATTTAATTTATAAAGAAAAAAAACTTTATTTCTTATTAAAAAAATACCATTCATTTAAAGAAAAAAATTTTATTTTGCAAGGGATGACACAATAATTTCCAATAAAATGTATGTTTCAGAAAATCATTTTAATTCGAATTTTCATTGAAAAGTGTAATAAGTGTAACATTTTTTCCAGAAAAGAAAATGCCATTAGATTTTTTTTCATTTCTAATACTAAACTATTTCTTTTAAAGTGTTTTTTTATTTTGGTTGATTTTTTTATATTTTAATACTAATTTTATTAGTACTTAAATATAAAATAAGTTTGTTAAAAAAAAAAACAAAAATTAGTTTTAGCTATTTACTTTTATGGCAAAATTGAGTTTAAGTTTTCCAGCTCTGAAATCGTCTGCTCCATTTTCCTGATTTTCAATACCTATTTATTTCGGAAAATTGTTAAAACATCAGTTCAAGACTGAAGTCTCTAGATTATCTTGGAGCTTCGGAAAACAGGACAGACGGACATCGCGTTATTCATCTTATTTATACGTAAGGATCCAGAATATATATGTATTTATAGTTTATTGGTCGCATATTAATGTATATATCCTTTACCATTTTTGGTGAAGACTGCCTGAGCCCTTACGTTTCTTTTTCTTCTTCTCTAGCAAAGTTCATTTTTTTCCAGACGTTTGCTTTATATTTTATATTCGATACTTGAAACTAAAAATTTGTTATTACACCTAATAAAAAATATCATGCAAAATATCTACATGTGCACTATATATGTATGTATGTTAAAATAACAAAATGCAACAAAAAAAAATTTATTTAATTTTTGTGATAAACTAAATATCTTGTAGTCGTTCTACATTTTTTTGTGTACAAATTTAATAAATTGGAAAGGAAATCCGCATTAAGCAAAATATTTATTCAATATTTTAAACTTCAAGCTTAAAAACAAAATTCTATAGTTTAACAAGGTCGTTAACATATGAATATTTAATACAAGTATGTACACACACATATAAAGGGTCCGCCATCTAACTTTTTTTTCAACTAGTGCTTATTTCGTGAATGGTAACGATCGACTTACAGAAGATCCCGATTTTGCCAAAAAAAAAATCATCTTTTCAGATGAAGCTCATTTTGATCTTGGCGGGTATGTAAATAAGCAAAATTGTCGCATTTGGGGCACAGAAAACCCGCACCCATACATTGAAAAGCCGACGCACCCAAAACGAGTCACTGTTTGGTGCGGATTTTGGCCCAGAGCAAGGAGTAGCCGTTACAATCAATGGCGATCGTTATCGGGCCATGTTGAACGAATTTTTGTTCACAAAAATTGAAGAGGAGGATATTGGCAACATTTGGTTTCAACAGGACGGCGCTACGTGCCAGACAGCCGAAGCTTCAGTAGTTTTTTTTATAGCATTTTTAAAAAAACAAGTTATCTGGCGGACCCTTTATATGATTTTAAATACTTATTGGTAATTAACTATTTAATATTTGAATAAAATGTATTGCAAGTTTATTAGAGCAGTTAATTTTGGTTTATTATATTTCTTTGAAGTGATGAATAAGAAAATTTGCCAATATTAGGAGAGTGTTTTTTTTTAAACTAATTGCCAAAAATGTTTTAAAATATGTGTGAATTAAAGACTATGTACATATGAAACCAATTTGCTTGAGCTCAAATATTTTATAATTTAATTACAAATAACAGATTTTGCGGTTGCAATTTCTGTTTTCAATCAATAAATTTATTCAAATTTTCTAATAAAGGGTGTTTAAAGATAATAAGATAATATTATGACACAAAATTCGATTAAAGTGAAAATACATACAAATGTTCTCGTGAATTAAGAAAACAAACATAATTTCGATTGTGTGTTTAAGAATATTATTGAAGGCATAGGCGAAATTTTACTTGGATTAATGGTTTCAAAAACAGCTAGTTGTTCCGTACAACTGTGTGTTTGTCAGAATATTTATAACTAACTTTAGTGTTATATGTTAATTAATTATTATCACATGTAATTTGGCTTACAAAGCGATACGAACTTTAGCCTGATCAAATAAAATGAAGTTCGAACAATAATAATTAAAATTAATTAAAATTAATGGTTTCTCGTTAGACAAGCACTGTATTTACTGCCCTAAAAGATTTCTAAACAGGTTTGAGTTTAATTTTACATTATTTCCTTAGGAACCCCTTCTAATACAATGATTTAATAAAATAAAACTAAGCTATAGCAGGCGCACGATAAGTAGTAGGCTATGATGAAGGTTTTATCCAAAAATCCTGAACATAATGAAAAACAATCTAAAAACCTTCTCTTATAAAATGTATTATTGTGACTCATGTATTTATAGCTCTTTGTTCCTACTAGGAACCAAAGAACATAATATAAATATCTTCTAAGAAAATTACCGTAAGAAACTAGGGGGTTTGAAATCAAAACCAAGCTACCGCCGAGAGGCATGAAAATTCAAGCTTTTAGTTGGGTATAAGCATTTACAACCAAGTAACAAAAGTAAAATTTTGAATATTCCACTTCCGACTTGTATCAAATTTTATAGGAACGATGCCTCCAGCATCGGGATAATTCCAACAAAATTTCATCAAAATCGAAAGCGAAAAGATTCAAAATTTTACTTCTGTTACTTGGTTGTGAATGTTTTTACTCAACGAAAAGCTTTACCTATAATTTTGATGCCTCTCCGCAGAGCTAGGTTTTGATTTTAATCCCCTGGTTTCTTACGGTAATTTTCTTAGAAGATATTTATATATATTTATTTATATTATGTCCTTTGGTTCCTAGTAGGAACAAAGTTTCTTAGGGTAATTTTTTTTTTTAAGAATTTGATGTAGATTTCGTTTTTTCTAGACGTCTTTTTCCATTTCGAGCAATAAAATTACTCCACTTTTAATAACGTTACTTTTAATGGTAAAAATATATACATATTGTGTTTGCGCAGAGATATCTCTTTGAGATAACGGATGCGATTATTAATAACCGCCCTTATCGGGAATAAAAGGAGAACATTTTGTTCACGTGAAATATTTCCCGTGAACAAAATTAGAAAATAGTATACTGACACAACAACAACGCAAACATTGGCGATCACAATTTTAGGGAAAGGGAACACATTTCACGTGAACTTTTATTCCCGCTAAGAGTTAATAAATATCACTTTATGAGTTTACATCAGAGCTGTAAAAAATTGCAATAAATTTTGATTGCAATCAAATTGATTTCAGCCATACTGATTTCATTCTTTTGATTTCAAAATGATTTCAGATTTCAAAATGAAATCATTACAAGATTGCAATCTTTCGTGATTGCAATCATTTTGAAATTATTTTTTGTAGAAATCATTGATTGCAATCAATTTAATGCACGGGCTATAGGATCCTCCATAGTATTAGTGGAAAGCGCCAGATTTTAGTGGAAACCTCTAAATTTGTACTGGAAACCAACAAATTCTAATGCAAATCTTAGCGGAAAAGTGAAAATAAAAATATTAATTTCGTGCCTTTATTGGGAAAAGTGATAACAAACATAACATTAATAATAAAAAAAACACAATGTGGAAAATATTTAAAACTTATCGGATTGCAGTTAAAAATTATGTTCAGTAATTTTAAAACATTTCCAAACAAAAATTACCATTATTGGCAATTCAAAATTATCAGAATCAGATTTATTTCTAGAAGAAGGAGTTTTGTTTGAAGCGAACGATTATTTTGATTCTGATTTCATTTTGATTGCAATTAAGATTTAATTGCAATCAAATTAATTGCAATCAAATCAATTTCAGTAATTTTAAAACATTTCCAAACAAAAATTACCATTATTGGCAATTCAAAATTATCAGAATCAGATTTATTTCTAGAAGAAGGAGTTTCGTTTGAAGCGAACGATTATTTTGATTCTGATTTCATTTTGATTGCAATTAAGATTTAATTGCAATCAAATTAATTGCAATCAAATCGATTGCGATTTCAAAAAAATTGATTGCAATCAAAATCGTTAATTGATTTAATGATTTCAAATTGAAATCATGAAATCAATTTACGGTTTTGATTGCAATCAAAAAATTTGAAATTAGTGACGTGAAATCAAGTGATTGCAATTACAGCTCTGGTTTACATAGGGTAGCGGGGAAACATTTTATTTCTTCGTTATGCAATCTAAAAGAGAGAGATTTAATTATAATCACTAGTCACTATTATAATTATTTGAATTATTGGAAAGTTAAAGAAATAATTAGTAACTTTTGTTTTTTCTTAAAAATTTTTATTGAGATGGGATGCTCCTCACCCTTATTTATCTTCGAATTATTACACAAGTTTTTTTCTCTCAGGTTTATTCAATACAATTCGATAGTAAAAATATAATCAGGCTTTTTCGGACTTCTGTGGCTGTCGTTGCTAGCAAAATTGCTGGAAGAATGGTGTTGGAGTTCTAGTGTCAGACCAATGCTTGTAATTGGTCGGGCGCGGTTCTATATGAATTTTGGTTCATCTACCGCATTAAAGCTGTCTCCCCTAAGTCATTTAATCAGTGCGAGATTAGATAGCTCGAAGTAACCTAGAAAGTTGCTTGTTTAAAGTCAGGAGTAACTATGTTTAAAGATGTGTTTTCTTAGTATGCATAGGGACATTGGCAAATGATTAAGTTAAGCTGGTGTTAAAAGCACCGGCGGTTAATCTTAGACGCATTTGCATATACATATTTGGGTCGTAATTCGAATTCTAATTTTTACAATAATTTCTTTCTGAATGCCCGAAATTTTGCAGCATTACAGTAGTGATAAAGAGAGAAATGGGTAGTCTTATATGTACCATAATCAAACAGCATCATACTATGATTGCAGTCAAATCATATTATTGTTAATAGAAAAGCAAACTTTAGTAATATTATTATCTGAGTTAATAATAATATTATCTACAAAAACAATGAACTTTGTTATATCTAATCTTAGTATTGTAAATATGACAACACTATTGTTAGATGTGACTAAAATATAATTGAGACTCACCATACCATGTTCTAATATTATATTAATATTGTTAAATACAACCACAGTACTATTTAATATAATAATACTATATTGTTTTTTAATCATATATTTATTGTAGAAACAGCTGGGCGTTAAATTCGAAATAAAAATAATTTAATATTGTTGAAATAAAATTTATATATAGAACTGTATACTTACACGACATACAGACATTTCTGTATAAAGAGATACATAAATGTTTATATATTTTTATTGGTCTTCTTTATTTTGTTATTCATTTACTTAAAAGGCACCAGTGCACTGCGGATAGCTTACAAACGAAATACTGAACTGACGGATGTTTCTCAAAAAGATTTTTTTAAAAACTTAACATTGTATGATTTTGGATAACAGTATATTTTTATTTACATCATATTATTTTTAAATAATAATACAAATTATGTTGTAGTCATAAATTTTTAACAAAACTATATTGTTAAACTCTAACCATATCACACTTTTTTATGGACGTGATAATGTAATTATTAAATTCAAACATTACTCTATTTATCGTAACGAAATAAATGTTTAAAATAACAATAAGTAGTTTTCAACGACCACACATGTGTTGTAAGGAACATAGCATTGTTTTCTCAACCATTCTACAACCATATCTTTTCTTTGCGTGTACATATATTATTTTATATTAGGCATCCTCAAAACACCGTTCACCGCGATTGTTTTAATCGTCCTCTATAGATTTTATGTAAAATATATATTTTACATAAAATTTTTGCGTAATACTCAGAACTGTTAAGAGAGTTTGAGTTGATGCCGCTTATGCACACTAATAAATTTATTTCATACTTAAATGGTTCTGAGAATGACAATAATACAGACTTAAAGGGCGTAAACATAATTCTAGTGCGAGTCCAATTGGCGCAACCACCGATTATTGCAAGTACTATTCTCTCCAAATTTATTTGTTAAGAAGAGTTGTTTTCAAATTTACACAATGGACTAACGGGTCTCCGAATAAAATTACTTAGCACTACCCATGAAAAATTTTTTGCTATTCAAGAATTTAAAAAAAGGCGCAGTTTTCCAAAAATTTACAAAAATTATGGGTATTAAAATTTTTTTCTTTGATCTTTATTCATGTACAAAGCAAAAATTTCTTAACTTCGCTTAGTAAATACATTTTTATGTTAAAAAACAAAAAATAAGAGAATTTAAGTTATATTGTGGCTTTTGATGGTCTGTTAGTGCAATAATTTGATAAAAGCAACAATTAAAATTTTTCAAACCTATTTTTGGGATAGTAAATGGCCAAGGGAAGCTCACATAGTCGCAATGTAAATTTTGTCGCTAAAAGCTGCAAATGAGATCAAATTAAGCATTGAGCATTTTAAACTGGAAATGGTAATTTAAATGTAAGTTTGAAGTTTTTATGAGAAACGCATAGTTGCACTCGTATGGTTGTTTAAAAAAATTTATATATGTATAAGCTAATAATGCCATAAAAATGCTAAATATTTCATGGTATAGAATATTTTAAAAACCAGGAAATAATAAACACTTGTGTCACTTTTTCTTTGAACGTACTCGTAATAAGGAATGCAACACAGTGACCTTGAGTTTTGAAAAAAAAACTCGCTTATATCTATAAAAAGTTTTGTTTAATAATCCACATATTTTATTTAATAAAATTTTTTCAGCAAAAATGCGTAATAATGTATTTTGATTTATCTATATACGAGTACATATGTACGTCTTTCATTCAGCTTTTGTTCAAGTTGTGTACGTAAAATGTTGAACCTGCAGCAGTTGAAATCGAAACCACAAAGAAACATTTGAAAAGATATTTAACAAAGAGCAAACTTTTGTTGCTGCTATATTTTTTTTTCTAAAAAATTTTCTGGTAATACTATTGTTAAAGTTTATACCATTTCAGGTATTGTTTAAAGAACAAAACTTGTTTTTTTTCTCTTAATATATTTTTTTTCTTAGTATTTTTTTATTAAATTTTTGCTGTTTGTAACAACCAGATGTTGTGTTGTATGAGTTTGAGTTTGAAAGTGATCAAAAATACTGAATAGCTGACACTTTTACTTGTTGTTGTGGTTTTTGTTAAACATCGTCTACAATCAATATTCAATTTATTTCATGTAACTTAATACTCTTGTTAAGTATAAGTGGTTTTAATGGTACAAACATATACAAAATGAGCTTACGCGTAGAGTATTTGCTACATTAAGATGGAAAGTTATTGTTGAAATTCTAACTCAGCAGTAGTCAGGCAGTTTGGGAGGCATGTGGCAATGAACTCTTGTCGATTTGCCAAAGCACATATTTTTCAATTTGTTTTGGCTTTGAAAATAAATGGCGCCATTCAGCTACATTTGTTAAACAACTTAACTTAAGCAACTTTTGAACTTTTTGTGATATAAAAATTTCTTATTTCTTTCTTTTTAAGGACATATACGTTGGTAAGATTTTTATCTAGATAAACGATGTTCTGTTCTGTTATATAAGAACCCACTATTTTGGTTTTTATTTGATTTAAATAAAAACCCTGAGATTTGAGCAATTGTACATTTAGGTAATTCTGTTATTGTCCTTCAGTCAGGTTTTCGCAACTTTTTCAACTTTTTCACATATGGTTCAAAGATGATTTCCTGACCGGAGCTCGATATAGCGGAATCTTATAATGGCAGCAGAGCCATTGTTTTCATCCCTCAAATAAAGAGCTAGTTTTCATCCCTGAACAAATGCATGGATCAGATGCTGCGAGAAATCTGTAAAAGATATCTTTCAAATTTGACAATAGGGAATTTCTTCTTTTCATACTGGCTTCTATATATTTTGTAATGCCTATTGCAATGCTCTGACGCTTCTTCTGCTGTCATGCCTTTTGAAGGAAACAAATAATAACTGTAGTATAATGGAATTAAATAATGTGGTGTGAAATATAATTAAAGTTTTGTTAATGCAACAATAAAAAATACTATATACAAAAAAATTAATTTTATTTATTGACTTCAAAAATACGTTTCTCACATATATTTAGATTGCAAACAATTATGAAAAAAAAGTAATGTCCGTAACTTTTAGTGTAGCTCTAATGAGAGGGTATTTACTATGTTCTCCCCAACATACGCCGCCGTCAAATATATTTCTGAGTATAACAATTTTGATAGCCTGGGAATCACCGCTTCACGGAAATAGTAATTACCTCATGTAATCAATGAATTCGCAACGATAGTATTAATTACTTTATTTAAAATTACTACATTTTCCCGAATGACTTGCAAGCAAAATTAAATTTTTTCAATCAACCAATATGTTCTTTGTTCCGTTTCATTAGAAAAAGTTCACATAAAAAATAAAAAGAGAAATAAAATATAACAAATATTGTTCAATTCTCTTGATATGATTTGATTAAAATAGATCCAGTTATTTGAGCGACTGAAAATGTATTATTTGTAAAGCAGTTGCACTTGAAACACTGGCACTCCCACCTAATATGTCTGTCTTTTTGTCTTGTTCCACTTTGAATGAATCATATATAAACATGTTTTTCAGAAATAAAAGCATAAGGAAATGTAAATAGTTTAAAAATGAATTGCATTCAGTTGGTTAAAAAATAAAATATTTAATAATTCTGTTTCTTTACATTTTGGGCGAAATTCGGTAGAACGAGAGCTTAAGCTTATTCTCAATAGGATACAAAAATTCACAAAATACGGGACGCGAGAAATAAAAATTTTTAGCATAAAAAGAAACTTCTATGCGTCTACATATGTATGCATATACTCGTATAATACGTAAACATCCCTATCGGAAATTTGGCTAACTTTAAACTAACTTTAAGCTAACTATTTCGCAACTAGTACTGACTACACTTGGCTTACCTTGCAATGTAATCAACTGACTATTTTAACATTGCGATGTCCTAGGTGGTAGTCAGTTGTCTCACTATGCACTACTTTAAGCTAACTTAAAGTTGACTTTTTTAAATCACCTGGTAGTCAGTAAATTAAAAAATTTTTCTGGGGGTCGAACATGTAACATCATACGTTGTGTACCACTCGGCTAAGCTGCCATCTAAAATAACAACAGCAAAATGTTAACATAAAACTGAAATGAGTTTTAAAGTAGCTGAAAATAAATTTGTTGGCTCTCACCAAATTCGATTACGTACTCAACTTTAGAATTAATTTTGGGTTTGTTCTGGATGACTTTGCAGCTAGCTTTTAGTCATTCTAAGGGCCATTTTCACAACTTCCCTTTAGCTAAAGGTAGGATTTTGTCTGCTCGATAAATGGCTTTGTATTACAATACCTTCACTTATTATTATTTTATCCATTAAATATCATTATTATTGATAATAGTACCATTTAAAAATTTAAGTTGTAACAATGCAAAAAATATTTATTGGGCAGACAAAATCCTACCTTTGGCTAAAGGTAAGTTGTGAAAATAGCTCTAAGAAAAGTTAATTAAAGGGTCCGCCAGATAACCTTTTTTTTTGAAAATGCTATAAAAACTACTCAAGCTTCGACTGTGTGGCACGTAGCGCCGTCCTGTTGAAACAAAGTCTTGCCAATATCCTCCTCTTCAATTTTTGTGAACAAAAATTCGTTCAACATGGCCCGATAACGATCGCCATTGATTGTAACGGCCACTCCTGGCTCAATGGCCCAATTATACCTCTGGACCAAAATTCGCACCAAACAGTGACTCGTTTTGGGTGCGTCGGCTTTTCAATGTATGGGTGCGGGTTTTCTGTGCCCCAAATGCGACAATTTTGCTTGTTGAAGATGATTTTTTTTTGGCAAAATCGGCATCTTCTGTAAGTCGATCGCAGGCGCACTTAGCGAAGCGAAAACGCATTGGATGGTCAGTTGGCTCGTTCAGCGGAAGAATAAAACTAATTATCTGTCAAATCAGACATGTGCCAAGTGTTACCATTCACGAAATAAGCACTAGTTGAAAAAAAAAAGTTAGATGGCGGACTCTTTATAAGTTAACTATTTTTGTAGTCAACCACACCTTATCCGACAGGGATATAAGTAAACACATACTTATGTCTGTACACACATACATAATTACTTACATGATTCAGCATAAAATATATATACATATTTTTAATTTAATTAATTTAATTAATTTATTTCAATTTAATTTAATTTAATTTAATTTAATTTAATTTAATTTATTTCAATTTAATTTAATTTAATTTAATTTAATTTAATTTAATTTAATTTAATTTAATTTAATTTAATTTAATTTAATTTAATTTAATTTAATTTAATTTAATTTAATTTAATTTAACTTAATTTAATTAAATTTAATTTAATTTAATTTTATTTAATTTTTAATATATTGTTTGTCAGATGAATAACAAAATTTCACATAGCGTCTCTGACTGATAGTATGAAGTAAGATTATATTCATTTGCACTACTTTTAAATGTTGTAAACCTAGTTTTTTTGGATTTCGAAATGAATTTTAAATATAATTTTAAACAACACATTCTCAGTATATAAGAACTTCCTGAACATAGCACTAAATGTGCTACAAAAATATAAAAGTACTGATGGTACATGAAGCATAGAGTATGTTGCAACATAAATTTTTTATATGAATGTATGTATATCAATCTTCTATTCTTATATAGTTAGGGGTTTGAACAGAGGACGGCAGACATGGGTTGAGTTGGTTCCTTATGGTATGTTTATACATATATATATATATATATATATATATATATATATATATATTAATTTTCAAACTGAAGAAAAATATTTAGCTGAAAGAATTAAATAATAAATAAAACTTATATAAAAAAACTTTTTTTTGGAAACTCTATTTGCCAAAATTCTCAAAACCTACCGAATTATTAAATATAAGTGCTTAATATTTAATAATTTCTTAAGTTATGAAAAGCTTACATACATATAAATGTGCCTTTAATTATGAAAGTGGTCTAAGTCGTATATTTTTTCTGGTGGAAATATTTAGTAGATTAAATTTGAAAAAATGAAACCATGTTTTTACATTATGCATCAGCTTAGTTTAGAGTTTCATGTACGTTTTGTTGGTATTTTTCAACTTCTCCAGAGGTTCTTTATTAAAATCTGGCAACCACAAACATATAAAAGTAAAATAAATTACATATAAGTAATATTGCAAACTTATTTTTTTATAATACTTAACTTACATATGAATAATCTCTTTATAAAAAAATTTTACATTTTCAGAAATATCACAGACTTGTATGTGTAAAGGGTGCGAATCACAAACATAAAATTTAATAAATTAAAAAATGTAAAATTACAAACTAAATTATCACAGCCGGTTAAATTATTTTTTAATTTAATTATTAAACTAATTATATTGTAGCTGGAATCAGCATTGTATTTGTCTTCTTTGGTATTTATTGCATCTGATAATCTTTGTTGTATCCGTAAACTCTATAATCTGTATCTCTTATTAACTTTTTTTCTCTTTGTCCAATATCTTCACTCCGACAAAATTTGGTTTATGTTCTTTATTAATACAATGTTACGCATGGGCAGTTAATTGTTTTCGTTTTCTTATGTCCGATTTGTATTCATCTTTATTAACAAAAATTTAATTTAATTTAATTTAATTTAATTTAATATTTTAATTAGTTGTTCCAGTCTCGATTAAAATAAATTTATTTCATATTTTTTTAATATATATTAAACTTTTTTTTTTTAATTTATTTAATATTTCGAAGCAAAAATGCATATGAATTAGACCACTTTCATTATTAAAGGCAAATATGTATATAATACATTCATACACACACATACATATTTACATATATGACCTAAAAAATTCGGCTTTCGAAAATCTGGATAAAATCAGTAACTTGCAATTTTTGATAGCGGGAAGTTAAAATGAGAACTTTTAGAGAGAATGAAGCCTATATTAAAATCATACAAATTTACAATAATTTGTGCTACTTCCGGATCCGGATAAAAAATATTACTCGTAATATCGTACATGCGTAGACTTAATGTGAAAATGAAACGCCTGTTATAAACAGCGTTGCCGTTGTCACACTAAAGTGCCAATGACACTTTTTATGACCCTTTTTTAATTTATCCCTTTGTATCATTTTAACAAAATGTACGCTGTAGGGCATTCATATGCTCAAAAATTGGTCGATGCACAGTAGGCTTATGCGTATTTTTTAAACACAAATGCTCACTGGGTTTTCATATGCGGGCTTAAATTCTAAGACAAATTGTGTTTTTACTTTTTTGATATCGTAAAAAAAAAGTTCCGCAGCAAATGCATTTTCTGCAGCAAAAATGTGGATTTTTCAAATCCAAAAAAATCTCATATTTTCTTAATGACAAACAATTTTTTGTTAATAAACCATCTACTAGTGCCCGAATTTTAAAGATCCGCTGATCGCGAATCTGCTGTTTATTTTAAAATCCATTACGTGGTTTTCGAGATATGATGAGTAGTCTTCCAGTTATTCGCTAGTTCAGTTTTTGCAAAAAGTTACTTATTTTTTCAGCACAATATCATTTACGCACATTCATACAATTTGGTACGCTGATCAAAAATCAATCATTTATTTTTCAATATATTGAGTAATTTTTGCATAAGGTCATTTCAGATATCTCTGCATATTATTATCTAGGCGCACGGCAGTGCGCCAGGCCAAGTTCCGGCCAATGCACGCAGTGTGTATATTTACAGGAAGCCATTCCAGCTGTTTTTACCCCCCTCATAACTTTGTTCCCCGCGAACGTAAAATTGTGAAATTTAAACCATAATTAGAATAAATTCATGTAACCTCACATGAAAAAATATTGCCAAGTTAGCAGATGATCTAAAAATTATATGACACACTTACGATTACAAATGTATATAATGCATAGCATATATTAGTGAAAGGTTTTGTGCCAAACAAGAACTTGGTCAAAATTTATATCTCACTGCTTTTGATGGCCGAAATTTTTGATAGGAACTTGGCCTTTTTTCACACATATGTTTTTGTGAGGATTGTACTTACATCATCCGAAAAGCGTAAATACATCGAAAGCGTATAAATAGAACGCGAAATACAATTTCGCAAAAATTTGTCACACAGCGTAATATAATAAAATTTGCAACGCACACAGTTTACAACAGAATTTAACAATAAAAACCATTCTGAAATGATGTAAAATTCAATGCCAATTGCAAGAAATATGAAAAAACAAGTAATTCTGTGAGCAAAAGTGATAATTTTACAAATTTGCAAATGGTCACATCTTGAAAACCACTTAATGGATTTTAAAATAAACAGCAGATTCGTAATCAGCGGATCAAAATCTATAAAATTTGGGTACTAGTAGGTGGTTTATTAACAAAAAATTTTTTGTCGTTACGAAAATACGAGTTTTTTTTTGGATTTGAAAAATCCACATTTTTGCTGCAGAAAATGCATTTGGTGCGGAACTTTTTTTTAAGATATCAAAAAAGTAAAAACGCAGTTTGTCTTAAAATTTTTTCCTGCATATGAAAACCCAGTGAGCCCTTCGCGTTTTGCAAATTTTTTATTTTCTGCATAAGCCTAATGCACAGTCTAGCATATCAGATATTGGAAAAAGTGCTGTTTGTCCAGTTATCGATATTCGGTTGGATGGTGTCGATGTTTTTACGGTTTTTGTCGATACAAAAGCCAATAAATGGTGAAAATATTGCAAAAAAATCTAACACCCAAATCCCTGATTCTAAATGCAAATTATTTCTAGGAGTATCTCAATTATAAAATTTGTATTTAAACTTACTTTCATATTCAATGGTAATTAAACTTTTTATAAATAAAATATTAGCAAACCGGCAAGACCGTTTACAGACGGTTTTCACTATTCTTTACCTGGAGTTCGTTCCTTACGTGTTTTCACCTGTAAATTAAATCTTACGGTTCTGTTGACCACATCCACTTTAAAAAAATAGCTCCATCCGATCATTTTTATGATCTGACCAGTTAGAGGGTTAACATTGACTTATAATTAAATTATGTTAATAAAAAATATTTTACTTAATAAGTAAAATATTAATTTGGGATTATTAGTGCGTTTAAAAATTTTAAACTTAAATTGTAACAATTCTTGTGTGGCAACACTCTATTCTTAAATAGCTGTTGTTGTTATTTACATTTATTTTCTTTTACATACTTTTACAACTACAATTTGAAGCTGAAAAAAGTCAGACGATGTAGTAATGATAAAGAAAATAATAAAAACATGTTGATTATTGAGTTCTTGTTTCAACTTTGTTATTTGTTATTGAGCTTCTCATTTGTTTAAATGAAAGTTTATAATATAATAACTCTAGTTGTTCTAAGAAGCTTTGGGTAAAGGTTCCCTGATGATCTGCATTAGCAATAGTGAAATGCGCATAGGATTCAGCTAAACCCCTCAATAATCAATATCAATGTATTTTTAATAAAAAAAATATTTTACTTAATAAGTAAAATATTAATTTGGGATTATTAGTGCGTTTAAAAAATTTTAAACTTTAATTAATTTTATTTTAGTCTAATGTATTTAATTGTTAAAATTCCTATTTTTTTTTTTTTTTTTTTTTTTTTTTTTTTTGATTGAAATAAATATAATTTTTTTGTTCACAAAAAACTTGACACTGTTTTACTATAAAATACCATTTTCTTGACCCATATTTTCTTAAATGCTTTTTCAAAATTTTCAACGGCAACCCTGATTATAAAAGAGAATGTTTGCATGTAATATTTACTGTCTCTTGTTTTCCTAATATCGATTTAAAAGTAAGTGACAAAAATAAAAGTTTTAAGGGGAAGACTTTTTTATAATAGGTGTGTTTTATATAACAAACTTTATATAAATATTCAGAACAAATTTCAGTATGTATAAACTTATTTAGTAGCTATAGTTATAGCTGCTTAAAAATTAAGTACGTATAAAAATGCTGCCAAGGCATAAATATTCTAATATTTACATTGCGTTTATCATCACTGAAAAATAAAAATACAAAAAAAATTTCCTGTCATAAATAAATTAATTTTAATATAAAAAATACCAACAATAAGATGTCAAAAGCCCAAAAGCGTAAGTATTTTAATTTAATTTATTTAATCTAATTCATATTTTATTTGCTTTTTAAGGTAACTTGTGGACACGAGAGGAAATGGTCGGATTTATTGTGCCCTACAACGCCAGTTAGGAAGTGTTCAAGTACTCACGCAAAAGGAAAATGTGTTCGGCAAGATATGCTGGCAAAATGTTTTATATCTCTTTTATTTACAAACTGAATTTCTCCTTTATAGGATCAGTCAGCAACAGCTTCAGCACTAAATTGAGGGCATGAAAACTGCAAAAGACATCGCCAGTAGCACTGACACACGGACTGTGTCTGTAGGAAATAAATAAAATTTTTGGCAAGCACAATAGTACAATCATAATCTTCAAAATAAACAAAATGCTTAATAAAACCTTTTCATTTTCACTATAATATACCTCTTCCATGTTCTTTGTTACTATTTAGTTTTTTAGGGTTCCGTACACCAAAGCTGAAAAGGAACAATATTGTTTTCGCTACGCTGTCCGACTGGCCCTCTGTCCGTCACATGGTATTTTCTCAGGAACCGTAAGAGCTACGGACCTGAAATTTGGACAGAGTATGTAGAACCTTAGCCGCTACAACAACAAATACATAGAGTTACAAATTAAAGGGTGTTCCAAAACGAGCAACGAAATATGTTAAAATCCAATGTCATATACATACAATTGTATGTACATATGTATATTGACACTTGAAATTTGTAAAATTAGTGTATTTTTATATAGACTACAACAATTAACACTAAAATAAAAAAAAAATTAAATGTAAGGGTGGTCCATCAGTTAGTGCGGTAAAACTAAAAATAATCCGAAAATTATAAAATCGCCAAACCAAAAAAAAAAAAAATAATCGCCAAGCACCAAAAAAAAATCGCCAAAACGAAAAAAGTACCAAATTAAAAAAATTCTAACACTAAAATAAATCGGAAAAACCGAAAAAATCGACTTAATAAAAAAATCGCCAAAATAAAAAATCGCCAATATGAAAAAAAAATCGCCAAAACGCAAAAAAGGCGCCAAAACTAAAAAATTGCCTTAATGAAAAAAATCACCAAAATGAAAAAATTGCTTATATGAATAAAATCGCCAAAATGAAAAAATAGCCAAAAATTTAATTGGTATTTCGATAAAAATGTGAATTTTTTACTGTATGTTGCTTATGATAAATTCGAAAACAAGGCTCGATATATAATTGCGACTGTTGCTAACTGTTCATTATCACATTATTGAAAGTATTAGTTTGTGTCTGCGTATGTTCTTTTGTTATATTTCTACTTTTACATACAACATACACAGTTTTTGTTGTTTTTGGTTGTATTAACATCCGTATAGGTATATGCACGTGCATACTTATTTATTTATTTATGTACTACTCGTACGTGCCCAGAGAGCATTTTCGTTTGCTAGAATTTCTGACAACGAAACTGTCCAAAATTCCCTCATATATTTAACAGAACATTCAGCTCCTTATTGGTACACCGCCTCTGTGTATTTTCTGAAATATTTTTAGGCTTACATTAGACTAGTCAGCACATTTTCGCAAGGAAATTCGGTTTCATTTCAATTAGAATTGTTTGAATCGGCCACCGATTTTTTTAAACATTTCACCACACGTTTCTGCCGACTTTCTTTAAAACAAGTAAATTTCTTTTGCTTCTTATATGCACTTTGCCAGATGATAATTTTAAGATACGTATTCTGCAGATTTTGAAAAGTTAATTAAAATTTCTTTTTGAAATAGCGTAAATGATTTATGAGTTTCCTCAGGGAAACAGCACCGCTCTCCTGTCATCTACTCATACGTTGGCACATCTTGACGAGTTTGTGGCAGAATTGGTTAAAAAAAATGCTCACTGGGTATGTACATACAAGAGTTGTTCTATTTATAACTGTTAAGCCTAAACTTTTTTCTGTACATTTTTTTATGCAATGTTGAGGTCACTGCCAATAAATAATTTTGTTCAATACATACTTCTATTGCTTGTTTTTGACTTTTATTTATTATTCAACGAAATAATTTTTATCAAATTAATGAGATACATATTCCATAAGCCAGTCGATTTAATTAATGAAATTTTTAATCTTGTTATCAAAATTATAAAAATCCTATTAGCAACGTTTGATCACTTGTGTTATCAAATAGGAAATAAATCCTCTTCTCCTTTTTTGTTTTCTATTTCTTAATTAGCAAAAGTTTAAATATAGAAAAAGTTTATTTATGAAATATTTTATTTTTTGTTTTAAGAGGAATAAGAGTAAGAACTTCAAGTGAAATAAAATGATTTTAATAAGTTCTTACTTATGTGTTTATAAGTGTTTATTTTCAAAGCGTAATATGTTTGTGAAACACTGTTTTATTGTAGGCGTATTAAAGAAAAGATATTATGCATGTATGTATATCATATACGAAGCTTGCACAATATATAGGCAAAAATTTAAATAGAAGTCTGGAAAATATGTTGGCAAAAATTAATACACTTTTGATTTTTTTTTAATTAAAAGCAGTGCAATATAATGTGAAATGTATTGTCAATATTGTGCAATATTTTGCACAATATTTCAGGTTTATTAAGCACTTATGTGACGTATTTTTATTGGAAATTTTTCAAATAAACCCAAAATATTTTTCATGAATTAGACCGTAAGCAAACAGCTTTTTTAAGAAATTCTAAGCATTCAAATACTTGATTTTTTTTTTTGTTATGGAAACATGATTTAATCAATTTCATTATATTATTATCTTAAAAATATGTACATATCCACATGTATAAAGATCTAGTATGTGGTGCTGGTCTTCTTTAATTTCTGTAAACCGCCTAACCGATTTCAGTGAAACTTTATGAGCGTGCGTGGTGGGGGTGATGGTGGTGCTGTTTTTGTGGTTTAAGTCAATCACCTATATAAATAAATATTAAATTTTTTGCGAAAGGAAAAGCTCACGAGTTTAACAAATCTTAACTGCAGATGGGAAAATATAAAAGAGCATTCGTGAGGTGGAATATACATCTGATGTCTAATAGCCTCTTTCGATAACGAGCTCATTGGATCAACCTTTTTCAGTTTGAGATTATAGCATTCGATATGGAACCATATTGTTACATTGTTTGATAACGAATGCCATAATCTCAACTAAAAAAGTTGATCGAATCAGCTCATAATTGAAAGTGACGATTAGACCCCTGCTGTTTAGCTTTTAAGGAGAAAATTTAACATATTCATATATTAATTTTAAAAAATTTTAAAAATGATAATACATATGTGCCCTTAATTATGAAAGTGGTCCTCTGGTCGATATATTTAGTAGATTACATATGAACAAATCAAAAATGTTTTTATATTATGTAATATTCTAATTTTGAGTCCTGTTAGTCTCGATTCATAAACAGGGTGGGCCAAAAGAAACCAAGGGGTGTAAAAGTTTAATAACTTTTTTGTTTATTAACTTTTTTTATTTTTTTTTTCAGATTATATAATATACAAAATGGAAATTTTTTTACACTAAGTATGAAAAATGATGTCTCTTAAATGACCACCGTTTTCAGCTTCGCACTGATGGGCTCTTTTTAGAGCATTTTCCATAACATCTTTCAAAACTTGTGGCTGTAGCGTTCGAATTTCTGCAACAATGTTTGCCTTGAGTTCAAGGATTGTCTCTGGCTTGTTCACATACACTCGCTCCTTCAAAAAACCCCAAAGAAAATAGTCGGGTGCTGTCAAATCTGGCGATCGCGCTGGCCAAATAATTTCCGAATTTCGAGATATTATTCGCTCTCCAAAAATTTGACTTAAAAGTGCCATCGTGTCTCTGGCAGTATGGGCAGTGGCTCCCTCCTGCTGAAACCACATACCAGGTCTGCTTTCAAGAGCAGGACGTAAAAAATTTTCTATCATAAACCGATACCGCTCTCCATTTACGGTTACAGCACTTCTATCTTCATTCTCGAAGAAGTAGGGCCCAATGACATTTTCAGATGTGATCCCACACCATACTGTGCACCTGATGGGGTGCAATTGGCGTTGATGAATGGCTCTTGGATTTTGAGAACCCCAGAACCTACAGTTCTGCTTATTAACAAAGCCATTAAAATGAAAATGAGCTTCAGCACTCTTCATCACACTTTAAATAATAAAATTCTATTGTTCTGGTTCTCTGTTCAGTTGTGAACCTCTCTATTATAAATTCTCCAAGTGTTGTCTATATAATCTGAAAGAAAAAATAAAAAAATAATTAATAAACAAAAAAGTTATTAAACTTTTACACACCTTGGTTTCTTTTGGCCCACCCTGTACATCTATTTGATATTTTTTAAATATTTATTAAACTTTTTTGATTTATTTAATATTTCCAAGAGAAAATGCATATGACTTAAGCTTAAAATAGACGTGACATAGCCATAATGCCATAGCCATAACCAAACCAAAATTCAATTGGTTTCTATGGTGAGAGTTATGGCGTTATGGCGAGTCACCTATAATCAAATACGGTGTTGCCCATTAGTTTGGTTCGAACGGCTGTGTTCTATGGCTATGATTATGTCACGTCTGATTGAGCCTTTAGACCACTTTCATAACTAAGAGCAGATATTTGTTTAGCACACAAATAAATACATGTCAACGAAAATTCAGAAAAGCTCTTTATTGTTGCATATATCGTCATGTGAGAACTTAAGTGTCCAATATTTCACTATAAACTATTGGATATTGGACCCTTAAGTTCTCACATGACGATATGTATACACTCGGCCCGGGCAGTCAAGGCCCGTGTGTTGTCAGATATGGCAATATCTCGCCAAACGTGTCAATAAAAATTTGTTTTTGGTTTTGAAATGGCGACTGGTAATTTCCTTGGCGATATTTAGGTTAGGTTAGGTTAGGTTAGGTTTATCTGGTTGGTCCAAGACCTCGCATAGACCGGCATTGATCCTTAGCGATACCAGCAAATGAAATGAGAACCTGTTAGTATGGCAGCCTAGTTCGTGGTGCCTGTATCGAATGACTCCCACACAGATTTAACAAATTTTAGCAACCTACACATTTCTACTCTCGATACAATCTCAAGACTACGAAAAGTGTAAGCACCAAGATAGTTATATCTAGTACGGCTTAAAGCCGGGCAGTGACACAGTAGATGTTCCATTGTTTCCATTTCTCCGGGTTCCTTACATTTCCTGCAGGTACCGTCGGCTATTCGTCCTATTTTGACAGCGTACGAAGCTGTCCAGCAGTGCCCAGTTAATACTCCCACTAGAAGCTTACAGTTGCTTCTAGTTAGTGATAAAAGGAACTTAGTCAATTTGTGATCATAGGAGCTCCACATGATTTTAGAAGTTTTGCAAGTTTTCGTCGCGCGCCAACATTTCTCCGCTTCTTCCCTCATATTAGAATGTATGATCTCTTTAAGGTATTGAATTGGTTTTCGGATATTTACCGTTACCTCAGCCGGTAATAGAATTCCCCTTTTGGCCAGTGTATCGGCCATTTCATTTCCCTCTATCCCCATGTGTCCCCGGATCCAGAATATATGTACTTGTCTACCAGTACATAACATATCCAGGGCCTTTCTACACAGGAGCACAACCGAGGAGTAATTGCAGTCAGCTGAAATTGCTTTAATAGCTGCTTGACTGTCTATATACAGATTTACACGCGCATCCATAGTTAGAGAGGTGAAGGCTAACTCTGCTGCCATTTTGACAGCATAGATTTCCGCCTGGAAGATGCTACAATGATCAGGAAGTTTATAAGATTCCTCTATATCGAGCTCCCGACAGTAAACCGCAGCTCCTACCCCTCTATCCATCTTTGAACCATCAGTGAAAAAGTTAAAACCAGAACCACTATGATTAAGACTTTCCAAATAGCCTTCTTCACTTATAGTGATCTGTGGTTTGGTAAAAAAGTTCGTCACTGGAATGATGTAGTCCGAGCTACACTCCATGTTTTCTAGTAATTTGCTGTGACCAAATGATCTGTACGACATCTGACCTGTTGTCCTTAGTCGGATAGCTGATTTGCATGCCACGTTCACTGCAATTAGCTTTATTGGTTTAAGGTCCAATATAACGTCTAAGGCTGCAGTAGGTGTACTCTTTAAAGCTCCAGTGATGCAGAGCTCTGCTAGCCTCTGGATACTTTCCAGCTTTTTCAGGTATGATTTTGTCTCAGTCGCCCTCCACCATACAAGTATTCCGTAGAGTAAAATTGGTCTAGCTATCGCTGTGTATGTCCAATACGTAAGAGTAGGTGAAAGGCCCCATGTCTTGCCCAGCATTTTTTTACATGCATATAGAGCAATGGTGGCCTTTTTAACTCTATCTTCTATATTGTACCTCCACGTCAGCTTACTATCCAAAATAACCCCCAGGTACTTTGTATGTGTTTTGGGCGAGAGCGATATACCGTCTAACTTTGGTGTTCTCCATTCCTTTACTTTCCTATTAGTAAAAAGCACAAGGTCAGTTTTTCCTGGGTTTAAGTTCAAACCTACCCTTGTTGCCCATCTATGAATATCCCTCAACGAGGATTCCATTAGGGAGCTAATTGTATCGAGGAACTTACCAGTTATAATGATAGCTATGTCGTCCGCATATGCTGTAATCTTAGCTGCTTTACCCTCGAATTCCATGAGAATTTCATTTACAACCAGCGTCCAAAGAAGTGGCGATAGAACACCACCTTGGGGAGTTCCTCTCTTAGCTTCTTTGTTTACCTTGGCATTGCCTAATTCCGCAGATACTATTCTACATTTCAATAGGTTGCCTATCCAGTTTTTAACTTGCAAGTTAGCCCCGGAACGATTAACACTTTCCATAATTGCGTCCGTAGAGACATTATTGAAAGCGCCTTCGATGTCCAAAAAGACCCCTATAGCAAAGTCCTTATAGTGTAACGATTTTTCGATTTGTTCAACAACATTATGAAGTGCTGTTTCAACCGATTTGCCCTTTGTGTATGCATGTTGGTTGGAAGACAGGATATTTGGATATACAAATTCTTTGATGTGTATATCCAGAATTCTCTCTAACGTTTTCAGTAGAAAGGACGTCAAACTGATAGGCCTAAAGTCTTTTGGATACATATGGTTGCTCCTACCTGCCTTTGGTATGAATACAACCTTGGCAATCCTCCATGATTTTGGCACATAATTCAGTCTGAGACATCCTCTAAATATTCCTACTAGCCAGGGAAT
Source organism: Tachina grossa (assembly GCA_949987645.1). Classification (NCBI taxonomy): domain Eukaryota; kingdom Metazoa; phylum Arthropoda; class Insecta; order Diptera; family Tachinidae; genus Tachina; species Tachina grossa. Next base: position 133,636,683 of record OX465274.1, on the reverse strand, counting down.
TATCCTTTGTTTACCATACTGTAGTAAAGCCGGAAAAATACCATCTGGTCCTGGTGATTTATATGGTTTAAAGGAATCGATTGCCCATTCCACCTTACTAAGGGAAATGACGTCACAATTCTCAGTATTTAATTCATTTGTCATTTCTGAGCGAGGGGAGATGTCCGTGCAACCTGGGAAATGTGTGTCCAGGAGAACTTCCAGCGTTTCTCGGCTGCAGTTAGTCCAATCGCCGTTAATTTTACATATTGTGCTAGGCACTGATGGATTGCTTGCAAGCAGCTTTCTCATTCTGGCCGTGTCCGTAGTTTTTTTCTATATTGCCACAAAATTTCTTCCATGAATTTTTCTTGGCCTTTCTCACCTCTTTTTTAAAAGATCTCAGTGCTTTTTTATAGTCCCTCCAGCATTCAAATTGGTCTATGTATCTAGCCAATCTGAAGAACTCACGCAGGTCACGTCTTTGTGCGTCTAGATCACTACTCCACCATGGTGGTCTAGACATACGTTTTACGCGCGAGAGGGGACATGCTGATTCATACGATTTTGTTATGGCTTTCGTTAAGCAATTAACAGACTTTTCAATATCAGCCTCACTCTTAATCGATTTGGCATTATAAAGATTATTTTCAATGTTTTTCCTGTAATAATCCCACCTAGTATTGCGTGGGTTCCTATATAATTTCTTAAGCTTTGAAACTTCAGATAAAATTCTAAAAGCTATGTAGCAATGGTCAGAGAAGGACGGCTGTCTAAGCACCATCCAATCCTTAAGTACAATATCTTCATTGTTAACAAGTGTTAAGTCCAATACATTCGATGATGTAGGACCTATATAAGTAGGTTCCTTCCCTCTATTCACAATCACAAGGTCAGTTTGCAGTATGAATTGAATAAGTGACTCACCTCTTTCATTGATGTCCTTACTTCCCCATACAGTATGATGTGCGTTAGCGTCTGTGCCTATCACCAGTTTTTGTTTCTTCTCGCAGGCTTCTTTAACGAGCCTTTGGAGCTCCGGTGGAGGTGCCTCAATTATGTGTGGCATGTAGCATGATGCAAGGAGTATTGGCTCATCCTTGTCACCATCTACCGCTACAACAACTAAATCGTCAGTGCTGTAATTATACAAAATATATGAATTAAAGTTCTTCTTAATTAGGATAGCTGATCGTATCCTGCTTACCGTCTTTGAGAAGTATGTATGGTAATTACGTAACTTTAGCCCAGAAACCCTGTTTCCCGATGAGATCCACGGCTCCTGGACTAACGCCACGTCATAGTTGCTCTCCTCTAAGGTAAGGAGAAGCTCAGTAGACGCTAATTTACAATGTTGGAGGTTCACCTGAAGGATCTTTAACTCCATCTTCAAAGCTCACCTTTCTAGAGTCCATATCAGGGTATGGGATCTCTCGTCTCGGCTCCTCCAACTTTAAGCCGGCTGTAGCAGCTGCCAGTTCGCTCTCCAGTTCCTCGGCTTCTATAGTGTTATCGTTTTTGTCATTGGGGTGTCTCTTCTTCAGACGTAGGTAGACACTACCTACACCCCATGCCATCTTGCCATTCCGCTTATAAAGAATGTCCTCAGCATTCTTATTAATCTGCAGAATGTAACTCTGGCCCTCTGACTTCGGTTTTGCCACATGCAGTACCCTCCAATCCTTCGTCGGAATCTCCGGGTTTTGGTTTTGTAGAAGACGAAGAGTGATATCCGGCTTCACTACACGCGGAATTATGACCTTCGCCTTCGGTATGATGGGGATGTCATCCTTGCTCACAATCCGAAGTTGTGCACCAGGCCACAGGTTTTTGAGTGTCGGAACAACTTCCTTCAACCAATCCATCGACATTGTGTCCCTGCATCTGATGAGTTTCGCACCATTGAACCAGCTAGCTCCTTCAAAAGAAGGTAGTGGTTTCTCCGGTTCCGTCTCCATCAGTGCAACAATGGCGTTGAAGATAGCCGTTTCCGCAACCTTCCACTGCTCCATTGTCACTTCTCCAAAAGGTGCACTTTTGTCAAGGAGTCCCACGATCAAGTGTCGCTTCGCTAGCTCACTGACGTTAGTGACCGCGGATTGTGCTTTGGAAGCAGCTTGGGAAGTGGATGGTCTATCTTCAAAGCTGTGTTTGGACCTCTTCGCAGTCGACTGTGAGCCATCAACCGATCTATTCCTTTTGTCACTCTTCTGCCTCTTACCGGGCTTATCGCTGCTCGATGCCAGTCTTTTGAGCACGCCCTCCTCTATGCTATTTGCATATCGGGGATCAGTGGTCTCAAAGCGTTTTTTATCAGCGAAGTGTTCACGGCCTTTGTTCACTGCTACCTCAGCCCACTTAAGTCTGTCTAACTGTACAGAAGACAGATCTTTCTGTGAGCCAAGGAGGTGTACAATCCGTACCGCCGCTTTGTACTCTGACAGAGCCTTAATAGCCTCCTTGTTCTTCGGGGCTCTCTCTCTTTTAATTGGAGTTGAGGTGGAAGAACTCGGCGACTTCAAGAGCTCGATCTCTGATTGCATATTGACGCAGGTAACGTTTTCAAGGTCCGATTCTGAATCGATCGAGGCACTTGAGTGTTCCGCGTTCTTAGATGCATTGCTTCTTGCCATTTCAGTAGCACTACAACTGCTGTGACCTGTTTCCATCACAGTAGAGGTTTGACCGCTGGCGACACGCAGAGGATCATGACTTCCTCCGTGCCCGCCGGTGGACGCAGTCAATTCAGCCACCGACGTTTGGGCGTATATTACCACCCGCTTTTTAACTTCTTTCTGACTCATTACTTTTTTTTTAAAATTTGCGTTTTATACATTCCGCCATGTACAAGAACCGCCGACCCTCTGGGTAACAGACGCGGACCAGGACGCCGTCCAATATGGAGCAGACGCGCCTGGATTTTAATCGCCATCCCAATCCTAGCCATGGTCCATTCATTGCATTACAAGAGAAGGACTCACAGACTGAATTGGAATAACGATTACCTCCTACCTATGATCAGAGCTCATTCCAATAATGTACACAATAGGCAATACATTGTGACACTATGTTCAAAACCCTGACCTTAGCCGTGTATCACTTAGCACACGTTACCAGCCGGCACCCACGAGGAGGGTTTGGTAGAAGGATTTCTTATGCCGGCGATATTTGAATCCTTGGCAATATTTTTATGATTTCAATAATATAGAATGATGTTTAAAATATGGCATTTTTTTGCAATGAATTTTTTCTGAACCATAAAATATTTTGTGCAAAAGGGATTTGTTTTATATATTTAAATAATCGTTATCAGAAATGCTTGAACCACTTCCAGAAAATATGTATATATTCAAAGATTATGGTTGTTATAAAATTTCTAAATGCTGTAACACTTTATTTCAAACCAAATTTTTTATCATTTAAGAAATCTGAAATCTTCTATTTGGATAATGAAGGACCAAAACCTGTATGCAATCCAGCAAAGATAGAAACAACAATAATGATACCGAAAATAATGAGTACGAAATTGACATGTAGGCTATGTAAACGTTTATTACATTTTGTCACAAGATTTATATAACAATTTTGATCTCGCTGTTCTACTTTAATTTATCATATGTATTTAGATGTTTTGAAATAAGTTATTTTTGAGATTTTTATGCGTTGATAAATGTTAAACTTAAATTGTAACAATTCCCGAAAAAAACACTAATTATTAACTTAATTGCACCCGATCAAAAATAATTGTGCGGCAACACTCTATTCTTGAATAGCTGTTGTTGTTGTTTACATCTATTTTCTTTACATTCTTTTTACAACTATAATTCGAGCTGAAAAACAGTCAGCCAATGTAGTAAAGTATGAAAATAACAAATATATTTATTCTTGTTTCAACTCTGTTTTTTGTTGAAGTTCTCATTTGATTAAATGAAAGTTTAACATAATAACTATATAACTAAGGTTGTTCTAAGAAATTTTTAGTTAAAGGTTCCCTAATGATCTGAATTAGCAAGAGTAAAATGCGCATAGGATCCAGCTTAACCCCACAATAATCAATTTCAATGTATTTTTAATAAAAAATATTTTACTGACTAAGTAAAATAATAATTTGGTGTTATTAGTGTGTTAATAAATGTTAAGCTTAAGTTGTAACAATTCGAAAAAAACACTAGTTTTTATTTTTTGTTTAATGAAAGTTGCGCCCTGTTATATGTGAAAAAATTGTTCTACTTATCGCATAATATATGACTAACTGGGGATAATAATACGCATAGATTATATTTTAGAAAATTTTTCGTTACAAAAGAACTGGTAATAAACTAGTTCTAAACTAGTACCAATGGTACTACACTCAAAAAAAAACTAACTAAAACTTTGGAAAATTTTCTAAATTTGAGTAAAAAAAAGTTGTCGTATGGCGCCAAAGCTGTTTTTTTTACTCGAAACCAGTAAAATATTTACTAAATTTTTAGTTCATTAATGAACTAGTTTATAGTAATTATCTTTTTATATTTAAATAAAATTTTTCTATAATTAAGTCAAATTTCTCCATAAAATTCGAAGAATTGCAAAAAAGGTTTTTCATCTTTTATTTCTAATTTAGTAAATTTTTCAAAGTTTTTTTTTTGTCTTTAATTTTGGTACTTTTTTGTTTTTAATTAATTTCTATACCACATGGTATGTTTTTTTATTATATCTTCATATTATATTATTAATTAATTCACCATACATACGTATTAATTCCTTGAGAGGGGGCAAGTATTGAACCAACAACCTTCTGACTGATAGGCAAGCACTCTAACCAATTGCCTAACAGGCAGTCTGAATAAGCATTGAAATTTTTGTGTTTTAAAATTTTATTTTATTTTCAAAAAAATTTATTTCAAGTTCAAATATTCGTCGGATATATGAAAAATGTACTTGAATTTTTTGCTTAATGCAAATAAAATATATATTCTATAATTTAAAGAAAAAATACTTAAAACTGGTAAATATATTTCTAAAATTTAGAATAACTTTTTATATCTTTCAAGTTAGTCAAATTTGATGAACTAATTAGGAGTAAGTCATGTCCTAAAATTAATTTTTTGATTTATAACGAGATTGACTAGTTTTTAGGATACAATTTCCCTAAACTTTTAAACCATTTTCCAATTTTTGGTAAATATTTCCTTTAAACCAGTAAACTTGATGACCTTGAATGTGAGAATTTTTGTGTGTATTTTTATGAACTACTTTTGAGAATATGAACTTTTTATTTTTTACTCATATTAAGTAATTTTTACTAGATCTTTGTAAAAATTTACTTAAACTTAGAAAAAATTACTTAAACTTAGAAATTTTTTTTACTTTAATTTAGAAAATTTTTTTCCTTAATAATAGTAGTTATATGTCTTTTTTTTTGAGTGTAGTAGTTTTCTAAGCACACTCAATGCTAATTTGGGCATTAAGATGATATAGGAAAGCTTACAGTTGGGAACTAGTGGTGGTGATTTCTGTACTAGTAAAATCCTTGAAGGAAACGTGGGGTTAAGTGTCCCCAAGTCACCACTTTTGTCAAAATTTTTTTTTTGATATCGTCAACGAAGCGTCTACATATTAATACTGTTTTTGATGCGTAGATAATATTTTTCAGATAAACATAACTACATATGTTTCTTCTTAATGTTTTATTGGTTTTTAGAAAATAAAAGTGGCGTCATGCAAAATTTAAGTGTTTATGAAAATTAGTTTAAGAAACATACATACCTATGCATAAATGAATTGAATAATCCATATTCATATTTTATAAAAATAAAAAATGTGAAAATTAAAAAAATTTTAGTGAAAGTGCCAATTATGGAATTTTTTTTGGACACTTTTTTTTTTGATTGCCAAGTTAACAGATTCTCTAGAAATTGTATGACACCCTTACGATTACAAATTTATATCATACATAATATATTTCTGTGTTATGTATTGTGGCAAAGAAGAACTTGGTCAAAATCTTAAATCTGACAACTTTTAATGGCCGAAATTTTGGATAAGAACTTGGCCGTTTTTCACATTTATGTTTTTGTGAGGATCTGATTACTTTTTGAAAAGATTTCTATAATAACACTTTTTAAACTTAAAATTTCTAGTGTATTTTATTTCCATTCATGATCACTGTGTCAGTTGAAAATGGCAGAGTTACATAAAATAATGGATAAGAGTGTGATTGGTGTTGAATTGTTGACCTTAAAAATGCACTATTGTGCCATTACAACGGTTCGCCAGTGTGTATGCAATTTAGTAAGAGTCGTCTGGACAGAAACATGTAAAGTGGAGCGTAAATTTTAGTGGACGTGATCCCGTCTTTTATCTCAATAAATTTACATATTAAAGTCTGATTAGCTAAAGTACATATATCAAAAGGATATGCCCAATGTGCATGCAAAGTTTCAGTAGGGTAGCTGGTGCTTTAATTTTCGGATTTTCTTGGGCCTGGCTTCGCTGACTTTTATATCCTCTAGTGCTTATGGTTCATGCAAAGTTTGGTATTAAAAAGTTAATAAGAAATACGTGAGTATTAAATTAAAAACTGCTAAGCCGAAGTATCTGAACGAAAAAGCTAAGATTTATGGGTGAAGTCATGGCTACTTTTCAAAATAGGGAATTTTTATTTTGGAGAAGTGCAATGTGTATGAAAGGCTTCAATAAAATTTATCTTAATTTCAGATTTTTCTTAGTGATCTGTTATCTATATTTATTTGGGTATCATATTTAAGCTCGCTAGTGCAAATTAGAGCTTTAACGTCGTGCCCGGCATCTTGGATAAAACTTTTTGGTTTTAAGATTTTCTATCGCAAATTATATCTTTAGATTTTATCAGCATTACCTCTCCCACTATTCCTAGCTCAAAATTTTGTTGTGAGCAGCGTTTATAATTCATGCTAATTTTCTTCTAAAATATACTATACAGATATTAGATTTAACGCAAGGCTAACATTTTATGGAAGTCATAACGCCAAATTATTAAGGTGATAGTTTAATGTATTGTGTAAGTGCAACGCATATGCAAGATTTCACTAAATTGGTTTGAATTAAAAGCTGTATATTAAGTTTTTAGTTCAAAATAATATTAGCATGGCCCCGCCCATTCTGGTAAAATTTTTTGGGTTTTCAGATTTTTCTAGTTGGTTTCTCACTTAGACCTACTTGTGTATCAAATTTCAGCTCATAAGCGCAACTTAAAATTTTTAATTTTTAGAGGCGCAACCCCGCCCCTCTAACTAAAATTTACAGATTTTCAGATTTTTCTAGTTGTTTTCTCACCTAGACCTACTTGTATATCAAATTTCAGCTCCTTAGCGAAACTTTTAATTTTTGATTTTTATGGGCTTAACCCCGCCCACTTTTCCAATGTCAAATTTTTTTGGGCCAATGCTTATTATTCGTGTCTAGTTTCGTTACAAACGGATAATAATAGCTAGATAAATAGTATATCTAAATATGCTGAGCCGCAGGGCATTAAAATGAGGTTTAAATTGTATGGGCTCGTCAACGCCCACTTTTTTAATAAAACAATTATAGCCTTGCATTACCACAGTATGTATGCAGATTTTCAATAAAAAAGTTTCCACTAAGCGCCTTATATTAGCTTTTTTAATTCTGACTTTTATGGGCGTAGCCCCGCCCTCCTGGTTCAAATTTCCTAGTTTTCAGATTTTTTATTTTATTTCTCACCTAGACCTAGCTCTCTATCGAATTTCAGCTCAATAGAACAAACTTTAATTTTTATGGGCGTAGCCCCGCCCTCCTGGTTAAAATTTTCGGGTTTTCAGATTTTTCTAGTTCATTACTCACCTAGATCTTCTCGTGTACCAAATTTTAGCTCTCTAGCTATAGCGGAAGTGCTTCATCAATTTGATGAGTTTGTCAGTGGTCAGTGGTCAGTGAGTATGCCTTAAAATATGCACTTTTTGCACCTCTATATCTCCGGAGCCTTTCATTGTAAAACTTTCAAACTTTGCATATGAGGTAACATGAATTTATTCTAATTATGGTTTAAATTTCATAATTTTAAGGTCGCGGGGAACAAACTTATGAGGGGGGTAAAAACAGCTCGAATGGCTTCCTATAAATATACACACTGCGTGCATTGGCCATAACTTGGGCTGGCGCACTGCCGTGCGCCTAGATCTTACTATTGAACTTTTCGTTATATGGTCCCACAAGAACTACCTAGTCGGTATTGACGCAGTCTACTTGTAGATTTCGTAGGACAAGCCTGTGTTAAATGTCAATAGTAGATAGCATTAGTTGGGGTATAATTTTTCAGTAGTACTGGTGACATCGTCAATAGATAATCAGTATAATTTTGCTATTTACATACCCTGCAGGAGTACTACTTGGACACTAGTTCGATCTCTTGCAGGGTACATATAAATACATATATTTATACATATGTCTGTATGTATATGCAATTTCATTTCTCTTAAAGCAAATATTTACTTAATGATTCCCTACTCAAATACACTAGAGTATTTGATAGACATTCATTAAAATTAATAATAAAGAAATGCATAGATATAAATGACCATGCATGTCAGAAACATGTAAACGTTTTTTATATGCGTGTGCATACATACACTTTTGCACTATTAAAGCTTTTTAATAAGAGTTTTTTTTAGATGCAGAAAAGCTTTTCCATTGATTACTTGTATTTGCTTTCATTTAAAATAATGTGGTGAATAAAATGCGAGTAACTTTAACTTTGAAAATATTTATTTAATTAAACAATTATTTAATACACCATAATTCAGTGAAAAACATAAAAATTGTGCGTTAATAAAGCCTACAACTAATTAATGAAGTTTAACCACAAACACAAAAACAATTACAAATCAATAATGTTATTGAAGTAAGTTGAGTATTTAGTTAAATATCTTCTACTTAAGGCAGAGAGTATTGCAATATAAGACAATAAACTTTAGCAAACAAAGCAGCAGTTAGTGATGAAAGCGTGAGTAATTTTTCCTCCACGATCAAATGTGTATCGATCGGAAGGTGTAGGTAGATAAACTAAAGGCGGAAATGTAACTCACGTGAGTGCAAAAAAAATAATATTTCCCTTCCCTACTACAAAATCTAGATTCCATTGAATAATGAAAACTTCATATTTGAAAATTAATCAAATAATCCCAGTAAAAAAACACTCCCAAGAAGCCATAAAAATTTAGAATTTGCAAACTTGGATCATCTCTAATGAGTTTTACACAGTCCTGCTCTTGCCAGAAGATCTCTTCTACGATTATTAATCACCAACTTGGAAGCGATTTTAAGAAGAATTTTCTATTTGAAGTACTATAATAACATTTTCTTTGGTGAAAAAGAGTAAAAAATTATCAATTTTCGTAACTTGATTTTTTTTATGTGAATTTGAATGCAAAAATTGCCTTCATGTCAATTTTCGTTAAAATCTAAAATAAATATAGATTAAAATTTGTCCATAACTTTCTTATAAAGAGAGTAATTTTCAAAGCATTTTATAAAACTATAACGCAGTTACAAATTTTTGTATGACTAATATGAATTTGTTCCCGCTGTTATACTAATTAGCTGCATATTTTTAATATAGATTATTTGGAAATGAAATGAAAATGCAGTTTTTTAAAATTGGATTTTAAAATTAAATTTTTTTCTTACTTATAATGGTGCCCATTATTATGAATTTTTTTTGACGGAGTGTTCACAACACGTTTCATGTTAGACCGATTGTAAGAACTTTTTATTGCTTCCAATTGGTCCCTTTGAAAAAAAAAACCAATTGTATTTTTATTTTTATTTTATGATAATATACTTATTTGATTGTTGCGAAACCTAGCAAACACCTTTAGTTTTTGTAGTTACATAGTTTTAAAGTTAAAAAAAGGGCGGGGCTCCTCCTCGACTCGAGTCATATCCTAATCCGCTTGCTCGTAATATATTGAACTTTACTCGACACATCCGCTTAAAAAAGAGAGATACAAGGGCTCTAATAAACAACACTACAGATGCAGCTGCTTAAAAATATTTTTTTTGTGCTTATCACTACTTATGTATTATTAATAACTATCACTTAGTTTATGTCCGACATTGGTTGGGCCTAATAATTATACTTTAGATTAAGATTTGAATACTTATTGTTAGTTTATATATGAAGATACAATAAATAAAAAACGTCTTAAAAAAAATATTTCACTCGGTTCTACTTAAACGATTTTTACGAAACTTACCACACACCTTGAGCTCAAAGATAGGCACAATCTTTTATTTGAAAAAATTGGTGGAGTCACGCCCATTAAATTTAATATTTTCTTTTAAGTGGTTGTACAGTATCAATTCTTACAAAACTTAACACATACCCTGAGCTCTGAAAAACACACAATCTTGCATTTAAAAAATGGGCGGAGACAAGCCCATTAAAATCTAATTTTATATCCCATAAATTATTTTTCGAAAATGTTCTTCAGATATTTTCATTGAAGTCGGTTTTTTTTTGCAGAATTATATTCACAAAATTTTAATTACTAACATGAACTTAAAAGGAACAAAATATGGGCCTGACCCACGATATCGACAAAGTTCGACTTGTCACACACTTACGTACATTTGAAACAACAACAAAATATTAAAATTTGTTTTTGTTTTGAATGTAAGTGTGCGACAAGTCGAACGTTGTCGATATCGTGGGTTTGGCCATATATTTGAAGATTAACAACCCAAATTTTTATTCTTAGCACCTTTACTTCTCATACGTATATGTGTTTTAAAAAAAATTTTTTTTGTTTTTCAAAACAAATGCATGAGGCAAGATCATGCAATTCGCGTGAACGTTGCCCATCTCTGTCACCAATATCAAAAAGGTTTCTTGGTGTTTGCTGCTAGCTATGGCTTAAGTCATATAAACTGCCAGCTAACTCCAGTACCTCTACCACTAACACAATTAAAAGTTTATTTATTATATATACGAGTACTTCTTTTTTCATATTATTTTCCACCGTACAAATCAAGTACAAGCTATAAAAAGGCCAAGATAGTTTTCTGGCGGTTCAGTCCAAACGCAAAGTTTTACAAAGTCATTGAGAACGTAACGGGGTGCACATCAGAAAAAAAGATTAAGAAAAACAAGATAAATAAATTGCTTTAAAAAACATTAAATTGAATTGAATTAAATTAACTTTAACTGGTTAATTCTTTGAAAGTGGTGGTGAATTTGAAAGTTGCAAAGGAAAATATCGTCAAGAATTCAATGAAAAATTAAAGAGAATTTCCGATTAAAATTTCTTAACAACTTTCTTGAAAAGCCAAAAGCAACAAAGCTTAACAATGCCAGTGGTAGGTTCAATTATTTTGAAGCAATAAAAAAAAGAAACTTAATTTTAAACACATACATCTACATACAATATAAAAAATTCATTGACGATATTACAATCAATCATTTTTAAAAGATCAACCGAAAAGGTCAAAGTTAATAAAATAAAAATTGTAAAATTATGCGAAACCCAAAAAAGCTTGAAGAACAATGCAGTGAATTTTATGCACAATGTATTTTTTTTTTCTAAAAAAAAAACAAATATATAAAAAAATAGTTTTAACGAAATTCCTTGGGAAAATTTTTGTGTTCATAACCAGAATGTGTATGTACATACATACATACACATGTACATGTGAATCGCAGGCTAGAATAGTAATAGTGTATGTTTGTATAGTTGTTTCTAATTTTGTGTGCATGTGTCTTAGCTAACTGCTTGTTTTAGACTGCCGCCACTGTTTGCCAACTGAACAAGTTGCTGTCTTTGTTTTGGGATCTAAAAATTAATTTGCATACACTCATGTAGCAACTTAAGTGTGCATTAAGCACTCATACTACACCACGCTCACTTTATTCAACAGTTGTCCAAATGATTAAAGTGCTTTCGGTTACCATGCAACTTGAGCTACAATTCTATTGTCTGGAAGTGGACTAACTGACTGACTAACTGACTGCCTTAAGGTGGTGTTACAATTAAATATTCACCCAATTTGGTTACAATTTATAATAAAAAGTAGATTTTCTAGTTAACTAAAGTGGTGCTATGTGTGTTTGTATATATGTGTGTGTGTCTCTGTGTGTAATTGAAAAAAAAAATCATATAATATAATTAAAGTTATTTAAGATTTTTCTTAATGCTGTACATATTAAATATACATATCGTAGGCGAAAATGCAAGAGCACACAATTAACAAAAAAAATTAAAGATCGCATTTTTTAATTAATTATTGGGTATTGCAGCGAAACACAAGTTCACACAAATTTTCAAGCTATTATCATAACAATTAGCCGACTTAAAAACAAAAATAAATAATTCTGCAAAAGAAACGATTTCAATGCAAAGGTCTGATAGAACATTTTTATGGGCTTGCTTATTTTTAAAATACAAGATTTTGTGTGTTTTCATCAATTTTAATGGGCGAAACTCCGCCCATTTTTTTCAAATGTAAGATTGTGTCTATTTTTGAGCTCGAGGTATGTGGTCCGTAGGTTTCGCAAAAATAGGTTATGTAGAACCGCGTGAAATATTTTAATAAATTTTTTCAAATTTAAAATTGTGTAATTACAGCAACCAAAAGTGTTTTCTAGGTTCGGCAGCAATCAAATAAGTAGAATATCATAATATAAAATAAAAAAATTTGTGTGCTCACGCCCAATTTTTTTTGGAGTGGGACCAATGCAAACCTATACTCTCTCAGGTCATAAAAAATATTACAATCGGTCTTATATGAACCGAGTTATGAAGTAACATCGCAAGCAAAAAATAGAGACGAATTGATAACATCCTCCTTTTCTTGAAGTCGGTTAAAAATATTTACTTACTAACTCACTTAAATAATATTGATAATATTTTTCTGTCTCATATAAAATTTAAGAAAGTGTAGTTACGCGCTTTTGCTTTCAGGTAACAATATACTTTTTAGTATTTCATAAAAGCAATATTAAGCCGAGGTCGCACTACATAGAAAAAAATGATTTGAAAATACAATTATTTTTTTTTAAATAATTAATTGATTTTGAAACTACAACGATTTTTGTAAATACAATTAACGAAATTGTAAGTTAGAGGAAAATCTTAAAAATATTTTCAACTTCGACAATCCGGACACATATAGTTTTAGGCTCGTTCGGATTAACGAGTTGTCCGGATTATAGCAGTGGAAAATATTAAAATAATCTAAGTGATATAAATACATACATACATACATACATATGTACATATATACATACATACTATGATATATAAAAAGACGAAGTTATTTTGTGCTGACTAACTTTGTTGAGGTGGTTGATTTGTGCCTTTTGCTCTAGTCTCTCTTATTCTCCTCAGCCCACTGAATGCAAATTGGAAATGCTTTCTTTGCATCTGCATGGAAGATCTTTGTTTTTGCATCCATTTCTACTTTTTTAAATGTCATAAATCTTTGATTTAGGAACATGGAAATTTTCGGCAACCTTCCTAATAGTTTTTCCCTCATCAAGACATTTTAAAATATCACACTTCTAATGTAAGGTTAGTATTTTATGTTTATTATTTATTATTTAAAAATATGGCACTTCGAATGGAATTAAACAAACACGCTTGGGAAATAATGATCCGAAACTGAAACAATAACAGTGAAAAATGTAAATCAAATTACGAATAACAAAACAAAACAAAAATTCCCGTTAACTCGCATGGTTTGCTTGGATTTTAGTTTTTGTTCTTGCTTAAAAAAAAAATTTTTCGGAGTGTGGAGGTAAAAACTTAAAATTGTCCGAAATGTAGAAGCGTCCGAATTACTGGAGTGACCGAACTGGCGCATGTCTGTACTATCGAAGTTGTACTGTATCAACAAATAATTCGATAAAATTTATTCATTTTTTTCAACATATATTTTTGTTAGATTTCAAAGTTATTTCAATTAAAGTTATTGTTATATTAACAATGTGAATTGTTGAATTTCTGTATCATATTTGTTATATTAACAAGCTTTTTGTACACAATCACAAACCTCGAAACGATTTTTTTATTTTTTTTTATTTTTTTATTTAATTTTATTTTTTAAAGAAGTAACACTCAGGCAATTAATGCCTACTAATATTACTAGGTGTTACCTTCTTTAGGAAAGGGATAGTGATAGAAGACAGGTGGTGAAGAAAGAGATAGAAGAAAGCTTCATTCTTTTACAGCTCTGCTTTTGCACGTTTTTTAATAATGCAGTGTTTCAGCGCCTTCTGGTGTTAAATGAGGCCATTTTATTGGTTATTTTACTTCGCCGATGATTTTGCTAAACAATACCGAAAAACCCTAAATGTCTTTGGGCGGAGTTGAACCGGCAACCTCAGGACTAAAAAACTAACTCACTTACCTCTCAGCTAAAGGGAAACACTTTATTAGATAAGCAAATAATGAATACACACAAAACATGATTTCTTGTTTCTTCCGTTATGATATAATTTAATGATATAATTTAACAAAAAATTTTGTTGATTAATTTAATTTAATATAAAAATTTTAATTTGTTATATCAGCAATGATGATTGTTAATTTTTAAATTATATGTTAACAATTTGTTTTGTTGATTGCATTTCGATGATATTTTTTTCTGTGTATCGGCACAATGTACCGAATTTCGTGGGCTCACTGCAATAAAGTCCTGAGTAATAAGCCAAAATTACCTTGTTTCTAAACTATTTCGGAAATTAGTCTTTATGGGTTTACTGCCAATGTTTGTTTTAAGAATTTGTTCCAATTTAAGTTTAACATTTGTTAACATACTAACAAACACAAATTATTATTTTATTTATTCAGTAAAACATTTTTTATTAAAATTACATTGAATTAAATACTGATGGGCTTAGCCGGATCCTATGCTCGTTTCACTGTTGCTAATTCAGATCATCAGGGAACTTTTAACTAAAAATTTCTTACAACAGCTATAGTAATTATGTTAAACTTTCATTTAAACAAATGAGAAGCTCAACAAATAACAAAGTTGAAACAAGAACTCAATAATCAACATGTTTTTTCTTTTCTTACTTTACTTAACCTTAATCAATTAAAATAGAAAATAAGGTGGCGCAAAGATAGTAATATATTTTTGTTTTTTTTTCAAAAATAGATAGGCATTGTCCTAAGTCGTTCAACATAGTTGTCGTTGGACCCACGGCATATTTAAAAACAATAATGCACACCATTTATACACTAATTTTAAACTGGTGTAATGGCGCTTCGAGTGCATAAGTGGATTTTTGGTACTTCAAAAGCGATAGTTTTGCTTATTCATATATCCACAGAGATAAAAATACACAGAAAAAAATTTACAAAAATTATTTTCAATAAAACCATGTTATTGAATAAAATTTTTCATTTCAATAATATTTGTCATTAACTTGAATATTGTATTTATCAATTCCGCGCATTTTAAAATATCATTTAATGTCATGTATTTGTGTTGGTGTTTTTTTTTTGATTGCTTGTATTGTATGCTTCGGATAAGAAGCCGAAAAACGTCGTGGCTTGTATTTTTTTTACTGAACTAAGTTATTTTTAGATTATATCAAGACAATGCGCACATAAAAAAATCATGTTTTGCTTCTATTCATTATTTGCTTATTCAATCCCCCCAGGGGAGTCTATTATAGATTACGGGTGTGGCAACCCCGGGGCCCCAGCTGGGGTGATGTGGCTTTTTCCATTGACGTACCTTTGGTACATTACCCATAGAACTTATGTGTTACTACCCGATCTCTGAACACAAACAGAGCAAAGGATGTGCACATATTTATAACAAAAGGAAGACAGGTCCTGTTGATGTCAATTAGGTGCAGCGTCACCTACAACTGCCCCTAAATTCAAAAGACTATAGAGGTAAAGCCCTTGTGGTGGAACTTCGAGGTCTAACCAGAGGCTACTTCTGGTGCCACGGGTGCCGGTGGCCCGACAGCCGAGCTGCTTAGAGTTGAGTGCATGTAGCGGTCGTCAGTTTCCTTTGCTAAAATGCCAAGTTCGTCCTACCTCTCGGGGTTAAAAGGATGATTTTGGTATGTGTGGAGTAGGCACTGGTTATTTGGCGACACAGGCATGGGTTCATCTCGGATGAGTGGTTGAGCTGTGCCGGCAATGGTTGAGGAATTCTCATGGGGACCTCGCTATGGGTGTATACACAATACCTTGCCGTTGAAGCCGGAGAATTATCGTGGTGGCTGTGGTTGCTACCAAAATCGCTGGGAGAATAGTCTTGGCTTCCCAGTGTGAAATCAATACTAGTGGTTGGTCTGACGCGGTCAGCCAGACACTATTCTAGGTGCTGTTGCCATTCAACAGAAGTTGCTATGGGCACGGACATAGCAGCAGAGTTTAGATAGCTCAAATTACCTCAGCAAGGTAATTGAATATAGTACAGGGATAACTATATTCAAAGATTGCAACCTATGTGGCTTATGGAGTGTGCCATAGGTTCATTCTAATAGGGTGCATGGAGGCGTTGGTCTGGCGTCTAACCCACACCCAGTGCTTTGGACCACGTGAGATTAGGCCGTAATGGCAGGTACTCACGTAAAGCAATCGCACATTTGCTTATTCAATAATGATTTGCTCTTTAGCTGAGTGGTAAGTACGTTAGTTTATTAGTCAATCGATTGTAGGTTCGACTCATCCCAAACACATTTAGTTTTAATAGCAGCCAAGCAAAAGCAAACAAAAAGGGGTTGAAATGAAAAATGTGACATTCATCTACACACACACAAAAACAATTATCACTGAAAATAAAATTTCAGTCAACAACTTTTTTCCTTGATTCATTAAATTTCTTTGTTGACTGAAAAGAAATATATTCAATAAACGTGCATACAATTTTATTTATCAATAATGCGAAAATCGTCATCACAGGAAATTCGAAAGATTTTTTTATTGAATCAACGACTCCAAAAATCTCAAAAAGGAACTGAAATTTACCTCCGCAAAAATTATAACATCTTTCGATAGGGTGATTAATTACGCACTACCCTGTATTTTGAATAAAATTAATTTTCTTGGATTTCAGATTTTCAGAACACCCAATTTATTGTTATTTGCTCTTAATACTTCCAATTAAAATCATTTAAGTAGTGCACTTAGTTTCTTTACATTTCTTAAACAATTTTTTTTTTCAGTAACTGCAATTAGCTAAATTAGTATCTATGTAAATGTTTATATGACAAATATTTGGGAGTTTGGCTAAACTAACGTAAATATGTATGTATGTATATATACTATAAAATAAGTATGATATTAAAATTCGCCATTTACAAACATTATTAAATCAGCAAGTTGTTACACTTACAAAGCAAGTAAATGCAAACCAATTAAGAAATTAGTTGACTAGTAAACTGCTCTAATTAAGTTATCAAAACAAGTTTCATTTGCAAAAATAATATTTAAATAAATTTTTTTTAAGATAAAGTTTATACTGCGGCGCATAGATATGTACTCAAATCTTGGTATCATATTTCCAAAGAAATCAGAAAAAAAGTTTTTGAATCTTGCTAGTTAAGTTAAGAAATATATCTGAATCCGAAATTACAAAAATACGAGTACATTCATTCGAAGGCAGAAAATAAGAGAGTTTTACATTTTGTATATAAAAACAAGAGGTGTTTCCAAAAGAGACCGCTCATGTTAAAAGCTTTTGGGAACTCCAAAGACTCTTTCCTTTAGCAATTAATTAATAAGTATCAATTATGTTCGGGTAGCATTTTTTCAACTTATTTTATTTTAGTTATGTTTACTTAACTTTGCTACTATGGTATATGCTATGAATGGTAGTGATCGTATATGATATGAATGTCGCCAATACGAAATCGAAGGTCCCAGAAAATATTTGCGCATGCAAGTTCTAAATTTGAAATCAGACGAATTTTTCTGCTATAATTGCTAAATTCACAAGCCTTGTTGTATAGTTTAAAGTTGTATTTGAAAAGACCATTTCACAACAAAAATTCTCAAAAGAAAAAACATTTTACAAATATTTTATTTTGAAATTTTTTGTTTGAAGTGGTGAATTGAGTAAATATTTAATTAAAAATTTACTTAAAAAAATATTCTGTAGTAAATACTTAACTTAAATGAATGTCAATCCAATGGATTATTATTCTGGAAAAAGTACTCAAACACACTTACTGCCAAAAGAAAAAAAGACAAATTTTAGCTTTATATTTTTGTTGTCAATATAAATAGCAGACGAGATTTTTTAATTGTCTTCTATAAAATGGCAGTTAATAAAAATTAATAGAAAAAATTTTTGATGTGTAAACATCTATACTCTAGGGGGTAAAAATCTTTTTCACAATACAATCACAAATTTTGAGTAAGATCAAATCGGTGTGAGCTATGTATGATTGTATTAGTGTAGTCATACGAACAAGAAATACAGAGAATCTTACCAGCTGCATAGAAATACAGTCATCCGAATTTTAAAGCATACCTTCAGGAGTTAACTTTAATAGAAATTGCTTGTGAAGTGTAATAGTGTTGCCGGTGGGGATAATTTTGTTAAAAAGTTGAAAAATATAAAATAAATAAATAAAATATATATATACTTTTAAATAAAAGAGCGTTTTAAATGTCAAATATTTGTTTAAAAGATATATACCAGTCTTTATAAAGAATTTGTAATATTATATTATAACATATCTTCATTACGTACTGTTGCCTTACACTGAAGCTGGTGGACGACAATTGGGTATCAATCACCATCAAGGATGATAAAGTTGGTACAATTGTACTTTTTTTGGTACAATTCAAACCTTAAAAGTACGTTGGTACCTCCGTGACTCATTTGGTACTATTTGAAAAATTTGCGAGAACCTAATATCTTTTTTTATAAAAAAAATAAATAGCGATCATTTAAAGTATCGAAAGCGACTACCTTGTTAGATATGCATTACACTTGTTTGATTTATTATAAAGAACTACATCTAACTTCACAGAACTTCACAGGTGTTTCGTTTTCAATATGATAACGCGCTATAGCGTCGTCTTCATTTATTTTATCTGTTGTACTACTTTTCTTATTAAAAAATATTCCCAAAAGAAAATGGAAATTATGATACTATAAATAACGAGTTTCAAGCCTTGAAAAATTAATTGAATGAATTATTGTTTCCGTAGCTTTTAAAAGTTATCAAGATAATATTGTCAATTCCAAACTCATCAGCGAATATGGAAAGAAATTTTCATGATTAAAATGAAGAGTCGAAAGTCTAATACAAACAAAATACACCTCGTCACAAAAATGTATTGCATTAGTATAAAAAATAAAACTTTTACAATCATTTGTACAAAAATATTACAGAAATAATATTATAGTTTCTATTGGGTATTTACCTTCTCCTGTAAAATAACAATTATTTGAGTTAGGACCTTTTTTCTTGAGAACAATGATAAGTTTTTACTGCCTCTTCCATTATGTGGAAAGACAAATCCTGCGAAAGAAGACTAGTATCTCGAAATCTAATAAATTTTAATTTTTGAGTCAATAATGCAGATTAATCCTCATATAGTTCTTTTTTTTTTAATAAACACAAAATTTTCTTATTTCGTTAAGTTGTGTGTAAATTAAAAACCTTAAACTTGTGTTCTGGCAAACTAGTTTTTTTGAGTTATGACGTTATTTGTGTAAATGAGCGATGTGTTCTAAAAATATAATAAAATAAAGTTAAAACACAAAAGAACCGAATTTAGTACTATTGCGGTCGAAAAAATACAATTTCTAAAGTTAATTGGTACGAAATTAGTTTTCTCATTTATCATCCCTGATCACCATCTGATGCCAATTATTATGGGTGGAGATTTTAATGAAAATTTTGCAAACCCACAGTCGCAAGCTTTATCAAAATTTTTATTTGAAGTTTTCCACTTGCATATGAGCAATTCTCCACAAACTCCCATAACTAATAATTCCACTACTATAGATGCAGTTTTCCATAGATTTTTAAGTACAGTATAGTCAAAAATTTATATATCTTATTTTAGTTACCATAAGCCAATATTAATTATATGTAAAGGGTATTTTTTATTGAGGTATAGAACTTTAAGTTGGCATCACTTTTTTAACTGGCGGCCATTTTGTCAGCTGTCAAGTGATTAATATTTAGTTTGGTTTGCCATTTCATCATGAACAGGTTGACAAAAGATCAACGCTTGCAAATCGTGCAAATTTATTTCGAAAATAATGGTTCAGTTCGCGAAGTTTACCGCAAGCTCCGTCCATTTTATGGTCGACATAATCGTCTATCAGAGCAATTAATTCGGTTAACCATGGATCGTTTTCGCACTACGTTTACTCTATGTGATAATACGCATCCGCAGAGACGTCGAACAGTGCGCACCGAAGAAACAATTGCCGCTGTAGAGCAAAGTGTTGAAGAGGACCCGAATGAATCGATTCGCCACCGTGCACAGCAATTGGAGCTTTGTCCATCAAATTTTGTTCCCGAATTGGATGGCATGAATGTGGATGAGTTGTGGTTCCAACAAGACGGCGCTACATGCCACACAGCGCACGTCACAATCGATTTATTGAAGGAAACATTCGATGAGCGCATAATTTCGCGGAATGGACCTGTCAATTGGCCACCAAGATCGTGTCATTTGACACCATTGGATTATTTTCTTTGGGGATATGTGAAGTCGCTCGTCTACGCCAACAAACCAGAAACGTTAGGGGACTTCGAAGCCAACATTCGTGGCGTTATTGCCAACATACGGCCCCATATGCTCGAAAAAGTGGTTGAAAATTGGACCTGTAGAATTGGCTTTATTCGAGCCAGCCGCGGCGGCCACATGCCCGAAATCATATTTAAACATTAATGGCATAAAATTATCCTTCCAATAAAGCCAAATTGATGGACATTAAAACGATTTTCTTGTATTTTATTTCAATTCGAAGTTCTATACCTCTGAAAAAAACACCCTTTACTTAAGGCATTTACCATAGATGGGCACTTTTCAGTACTACTAAAATTTCAGTAAAAATAAGTTTTTATCCGTAAATTTTTACTGATTACTAAAAGTTTTTTTCTACAATTTTTATAAAGTGCCTAAATGATTTATTATATGATGAGGTGCATTGAATTTTCAGTAATCAGTAATGCCCGTATTCATAATGAAATTCTACCAAGTGGCTAAATGTTTTTCACACAAAAGTTTCAAAATTTTAATTTTAATTTTAATTACATGTACTGCAGTGTGCCCATTTACTAACTAAATAAGTTTAATAAAACAAACAAAAACCAACAAATTCCTATGTATTTACAATATTGAAAGTTTTAATACTATATTTGTGATTTGAACGGGCTAAGGTTCGTATTGCTTTTTAAGCCAAATTACATGTGATAATTATTAATGAGCAAATAACACCAAAGTCTGTTGTAAATATTCTGACTAACAACACATAGTTGAACGGAACAGCCAGCCGTTTTCGAAGGCCACTAAACCTTCATCATCAGCGTTCTTTTGTATTTGGTCCACTGTGTGTGGTGTCAGTAGATGTAGATTTCTGCTTTATATACTTTTAATACTTTTAATTAATTAATTTAAAAAATATACGTAAAGCTTAAGTACTTCCAACTTAAAAAAAAAAAAATTTCATTACTAGATGTTTACACTTCTCCCCTGTGATCGGACTCACATTGCTTTTTTTTACTGTCCCAGCTAAAAAAATTATGTATGGTCCATATATTTTTATTATATGAATGTGTATAAATATATATATAATTTCCATTTTATATGGACATTAAATTGTGAGGCTCTTTATATATGGATCCATTTAGAACTAAGATGTAATATATTGAGCCATATAAAAATGTATGCATACATAATATCTCACACAAAACATCGTTTTTGCAATCACAAGCATTTTATTAACTCGATCTTTTTCTCTGCTTTTTATCACTGGTAAATTGGAAATCTTTTAGAAAATAAAGAATAATTCAGTCATTAATATCATAGAAATTTGCTAGAATACTCTTGATATTTTTAAGAAACAAAGTTCACATTACTGCAAACATTTATATTGAAAATTAGTGTTAGTATAAAAACGGATTAATTTTTGTTTTCTAATTGCATTAGTTTTTAATCTGATTTCTTAAATTAAACTTTTTATACAAATATGAGTTTTGTGTTTTAATCGACCTTTTTTCTTAAAATGATGAATGAAATGTACGAATATGAGTTTTATGTGTTTTAAATAATCGATCTTTTCTCTTAAACGGCCCTGAAAGTAAAGGTTCGATAGTACTACTAAAAGGTAGTAAGACCCTATATCACGTTTGGCGATTTTGGTGACCATATTTTTTATAGGCCGCCAAAGATTTCGAAAAGTAGTGCACCCTCAAAAATGGTGTCATCAATTTGGTTTGCCAAAAACTGATGACACCATTTTTCGAGAATGCACTGATTTTTGAAATCTTTGGAGGCCATAAAAAATATGCTCACCAAAATCGCCAAACTGGAAATAGGATTTAACTACCCCTTTGTAGTACTATGGAACCTATACAGTGTAATTTTTATAAATAAGGCTGAAAGTAGTTTTAACCCCCCCAAAAAAAAATGGGTGTGAGTGCCTGTGTGTCTGTACGAGTCCACGTACAAAAGGATAAACCGATTTCGACTTAGTTTTTGTTTGTTTGAAAGACGAGTTGATCGAGAGTGTTTGTAGCTATATTTGAAGAAAAAAAAGTATTTTCTTAAGAAAAAGCCACAATCGCTTCAAATGTTATCAAAGTGAATGCAAATAAATTATTCAATTTATATAATTACTCAATTAATAATAATAAAAAAATTAATCCTAAACATCCAAAATCATATCATGATAAGAAAAGTTTTGCCACATACGACTACACTTTAAAATTTTTAAAGATTTTATTTATTTTCTTTCATTTGGCTCTAAATTTGTCTTTTAAGTTTGAGTAAACAATTCTTTAAAACAGCACTTGACGTTGCACTATACTATATACATACATATGTATATACATAAATGCTAAGGTCAGAGCCTACTCTTTGTTTTCAGTAATTAAAAAAATTATCTAAAAATACATAATGTTCATTTAATAAATTAGAAGAATTTTGCAAATACATGCACTAGAATAAATTTCCACTGATTACCATAACGTATTATGT
The DNA here is from genome assembly GCA_949987645.1 of Tachina grossa. Taxonomy (NCBI): domain Eukaryota; kingdom Metazoa; phylum Arthropoda; class Insecta; order Diptera; family Tachinidae; genus Tachina; species Tachina grossa. Next base: position 133,613,524 of record OX465274.1, on the reverse strand, counting down.
AGCAAATGTTTTTCTTATAATCAAGCATTAAATTTTATTCATGGAAATTTGCCTTGTAAATTTTCTATACAATTCACTTTAAGTCATGTCTGTTACAAAATTTATAACGAAAATTAACCTTTGTTAAAGAAAATACAACAAGTTGGCAAAATTTAATGAAAACTAGATCTGAACCATATAAAATATCAAAGGCTTATAACCGCAATAACTGGTTGGAGCAAAAAATGTTATACAAAGTTTATAATAATGAAAACATTAAATTACGTTTTATGGATATGTGTAACTCTATTAAGGTGGCAGCTATTTGTGACTAAAAATATTTAAAAATCGTAATATATTAAAAAATATAAAATTTTAATGTTAATTAGGATATATATGATAGATAGATGTGATATTGCATTTTGCCAGATTCACCAAATCGTGCACAGTGGAACGCTACGCAAAAATTAACATCTAAAGTGCTACTTCTTGCTATAGGAAGATGCATGAGAACAGGTAGAAATTGAAAAAAACCCGACTGCCATCAACTTTGAACCGTTAAATGTCGTGGATGGTCATTTGAAATGAAAAATCGTAAGTGATACATAAAGATTATTCTAAAATACCTGTCAAATAATATAAAATACATTTAAAAAATTGCGTCTGTTAGCTACTGTCATATCTTTAGTGACACTCCCGAGTTTTAAGACAAATCGAATCACCAAAATCGGTCCACGCGTTCGATTTACATAGTGCCGCAAAGGAACACACTATATTTGACGGCGTTCCGTTTGGTATAATTTTTTGCAAACTTTTTCGCCTTTTAAAATTAAAATTTTTTTTTTTACTTACTAAAGGCACTTTTAATGAATAATTGAAGTTTAAACTGCAAGTTCTTGATACAAAACTTCCCGTTAAAGTCCCTGTTAGCTTTTAATTGTGCATTGTGAATAGGGCCGCTAAGAGTAAAATATTTAGGCAATTCACCAAATGTTCGATTGAGCCATATACGTAGTATTGCGTAAAATTTTATGACTGTGTAAATATTTTTCATAACAACACAACTTAGTTGTGGTTTATGTTTTTCAGTATGCTGTTTGTTGTTTTCAAATTCAATGCAAGGTTTTATTTGAAATATTATATTAATTTCAAGAATTATTTAAGAATTTAAAAAAAATATAAATAATCAAAATAATGTGGCATTGTCTTTCTCTAATTTTAATTTTTGTATTTTTGATGTTATTTGAATTATACTTTTATGAAATTTTTTTATACTTGAATACAGCTAGCTGTTCACTACAGTAGTACTTGGCCTTAAATAATATAACTTATAACTTTAGAAGACTTTGTGAATTGGCTAATTGCAGTAAAATTTACTCAAGAACTTTCATATCTGCGAACTAATTGCCACTTTAAGTGACATATTTCATGAAACAGATTATTTTGTAAAAGAGTTCAAGTTATTATAAAACATATTGAATAAAAAGATAACTTAAATAATAAATAATAATAAAATACTATGTTTGATCGATAGTGCTGTGCGCAGTCGGTCAACCTCAAATAGCAATATAATTAATTGATTTAATAATATTTTTTTTTTTTGAAACTTAAGTGAATTAGACTAAGGCCGAGTACACACTGTGGCATTTTGTTACAAATATAGCAAAAATATCAGTGGGAACTAGTGTCAACGTTTGTCATTTCCGATATTTTTCGTTGTGTGGCAATACCAAACAAACTGTTTACGTATCTGATGTAAAGAGTTGTGAGAATAAAGGCTGGGGCACAATGAATCCGTCATACGTTAAACTTCGCCTTTTTCAACTGACATTAACGCAATGACGGAGAAGGTTGGCACAATGAGTACTTTATGGACGGAAGCATTTCAACATCTTCAATGGGTTGATTCTCCATTTTATTTATTAAATTCAACTTTTTTTATTTATTTCGTTTTTTTTTTGTTTAATCTTATTTTTGCTGCCACAAAACACAAAAAACTTAATCAGAACATACCAAAAAAACCAACCAATATCTGTCAAACTACTCAACGTACGCAAAAAGTAAAAGTTGACCAAATTTCGTACTTTGTGTTGTCGGACACGTACTGAATGTAACAGACGTCATAAGAAAGCATGTATTTCAACTTAGATGTCAGTTGAAAAAGGCGAAGTTTAACGTATGACGGATTCATTGTGCCCCGGCCTTAAGTTGACTGCATTGCAAACACAAAAAGAAAATGTCAGCGTGTTGACATTTTGACATTGAGAAAATACCGAAAGAATTTTAAATGTGTGCGGGTATAAAAATTTAAAAGTATGGAATTCAGCTAATTCAGCTTGTGGAGGTTCGTGAGGCTGTATGGAAACATATGTATGTATGTATAAATATATGTATGTATGTATATGTAGCACTTACAGGGATAGAAATGCAAAAAAGGGCAGAAATTTCGGTAGAGTTAGGTCTTCATGCACATGAAATTTTTAAACCAACTGGCACCCTGCTTCCGTAAACTGGAATGCAGAGTACAATAGAATCCTTTGGTGGCACGCATATTAAGCGCTGGTCTTTTCCACACAATTTCTTTGCCGTTGTTTTAGATTTTCTTAATTTTTTTCTTATTATTGATAAACACACGGTGGCACTAGCCAATTGAATAATTTTGCGATTATATCCATTTGTATAAATATTAATTAACAAACAATACGAAAATTAAAGTCTCACAATGATAAATCAAACGAAGAATGTAATTATGTATGTCAAAATTAGTTCTTGATGTAGACAACGATACTTTATTATCATTATTTAGGGATGGGACTCTTTTCTGTCACAAAGACACAGCAAAATTGTGTGTCATCGAAAAATTTGATGGGAACGTCACTACACACATATGAAAATGATACAGTTTCAATACAGTTTGGTCAACTGATCTCAAAATATATTGAAGAATATGCGAAAAAAAATTTATGAAGATTTGTGTTCGTTGTTAGTTGACATGGTACAGGTGACACATTTCGTTCAACCAAAAATCTTGAGAACTACTGCATATGCAACCCTAACCAGTTTAACAAATCTTCAACAAAAGTTAAAGGTAAGAACAAAAATTTTGTATATGACCTCAAATCTTTTTTAATATATAGATACTTAAGTTGAGTACACATCTGGCATTTCTTCCGTTGTCATTTTAAAAATTTGCGCAAGCCAATCACATTATTCTTTTTATATGGAAAGCAACGCCGTACAACGAAACATATTGGAAATGACATACGTTGCCACTAGTACATACTATTAGGATGGTATAAAATGTGTTCTCGTCATTCCATTTACGAAAACTTTTATTTAAGGCTCAATCAGACGTGACATAACCATAGCCATAGAAAACAATCGTTAGAACCAATGTAATGGGCAACACTGTATTTGATTATAGGTGTCTGGCCATAATGCCATAATTCTCACCATAGAAACCAATTGAATTTTGGTTTGGTTATCAGTGTTGTCAACTTTGAAATTTCAAAACAAAAAAAAGCACCAAGCTTAGAATTCCTTGTTTAGTTTAAAATGTTTATTGAATTAATTTTGCACACAAACTATATTATTTTTTTGTGTTTAAATTATAACACTAAGACAGGCCTTTACAGTTCAGTGTTAAAAAAATAAAACCTAAAAAAACTTAACAAATTTGTTTATATTCATTTGTACTATATAGCTAATATTTTTTTTTTTTAATTTTATAAATTCTGTACAAAACTTTTTAAAGAGATCAACGATTAGTGGAAACATTCAAAGCTAATACAAATTCAGTAGTTATAATTTTAATCAAATATTTTTAAAATTTTTTATCAGAAGTTTAATATATTCATATTAAAAATATAACAATAAAAACAAGCAGGCCTTCAAAATATATGTACATAATTTATAGGTAATCTAAGTCATACGCGTTTCTGATTCAATATAGCAAAATAAATTTATATTAATCGAGACTAGTACAACTCTAAATTAAACTGTTGCATAATAAAAAAATATTTTTGTATTAGTGCAAATATAGTCTACTAAATATCTCGGCCAAAGACATATGTTTGCATTCATTCTTACAAGATGATACATTTTTGTACATTAATTTTATAAATTCTGATTACAACTTTTTAAAAAGAGATCAAAAAATTATTCCAAATTAATAAATCTAATATTTTCATCATTATTGTTAACATCAAGCCATAAGACAGATTTCATTTCAAATTGTGATATTTTTTAAATATCATTACTATTAATATGGTAATTAACAGCATCAGGAAATTGGTAAGTTTCACAACAGGAATTTTCCGGTTTTAACCCATTGTTGTGTTAAATTTGCGTTGGTGCCACCAAAAATTAAAAAACGCACCGAAATTTTTAAAAAAGCGCACCACGCACCAACTAAAGAATTTTTCGCACAAAAAATTTCAAAAAGCACCCAAAATGGTGCGAAACGCACCAAGTTGACAACGCTGTTGATTATGGCTATGGCATTATGGCTATGTCAAGTCTAATTTAAGCTTTAAGCACATGCATAAAAAATGAAATTACACTGCATGAAATAACTTTATTTGTTTGGTTTTACGATATATATACCAGCCTAATACACTAATTTTAGATTAATATTTTCAAACAATTTTATGGACAAGCAACATAAACAGCTCAATTCGTAAATGCTTGCAATATGGTAGCGTAAATATGGTATTTGCGAACATCTGTTTGTCAATACATACATATAATTATCTAATGTGTAGTACACTTAACCCTCGTATTGCACATATACATCTGTAGTCATTTAAAAATTCTCTAATTTATAAAAAATTCAAAGCAGAAGCCACCAAATATTCTGAGATATACTATATCCCCCCCCCCCCCCCCAACGTACACCATGTGAATAGAACTGCATATACATATATAAAAGAAAGAAGCAGGTTATGTCAGATATAATTGAAAATGTACATTTGAAAACAAATATTAAAAGTTGTCTGTAAATTGTTGATATTGACAGATGTACGAGTACCACATAATATATGAGTCGTATAGCTGACAAGTCAGATGTGAAAGCTCGTGTGAATGCACGTCAAGTTCTTGAAAAGAATTTAACGTAACTTTAACATAGACATATTTTAGATCAGTATTTTAAAGCCTTCTTTGAGATGTCTAGTCAGCCTAGTTGTAGCGTCTAAACGGAACGACAGTTAGATTGATCGAGAAAGTTTTAATTATTTTTTTGGGTAAATGTTTTCATAACACAGGTCAACACGATTTCTAAGGTCCGTACTAAGATAGTCAATTAACGTGAATATGATACTGACTTCCAATGCCTATAAATTATTTTTTTTGAATTGACTCTGTATCTGAAAATTTTCCGTTATCAAGTAAAAAGAGGATGCTGCATCGCATAATTTGCTTTTACTCGAGAACCAGTTCTTCAAATAAATAAAAAACACTTACAGAAGGCAGAGAAACAAAATTGACCTTTAAATTAGTCTTATAGTTTCGGTGATATTCAGAAAGTTTTATAAAAAAAAATAAATTTTTTCAAATAAATTTAGAAAATCATTTGTTTTAAAAGACTGTTCACAATCTATGGTTGAAGTCTACTGATGATTTGGCTAAGCACCAATGAAAATTGTAGGCAATGCTTAACCACCAGCAAATAAATTTCAAATAAGATAATTTATAATTTGAGCTAATAATGTTAAAAAAAAGCAATGTGAATCCGATCACAGAGGAGATGTGTAAACATCTAGGAATGAAATTTTTTTTTAAGTTGGAAGTACTTATGCTTTTAGTATCTTTTTTTAAATTAATTAATTAAAAGTATCAAAACTTTCAATACTGTAAGTACATATGAATTTGTTGGTTTTTGTTTGTTTTATTAAACTTATTTGGTTAGTAAATGGGCACACTGCAGTATATGTATATGTACTGAATTCAAATTTGCAGTAATCAGTAAATTTACTGATTACTAAAAAATTCAGTAAATTTTTACTGCTAATGAAATTTAATTTACATTACCAGTAAAATCGTAGGGCCGTAATCATAATAAAATTGTAGCAAGTGGCAAAGTTTTTTCATTCAAATTTTGAAACTTTTGTATGAAAAACATTTAGCCACTTGGTAGAATTTCATTATGAATACGTGCATTACTGATTACTGAAAATTCAATGCACCTCACCATATAACAAATCATTTAGGCAATTTATAAAAATTGTAGAAAAAAATTTTAGTAATCAGTAAAAATTTACTTGTTAAACATTTTTTATTGTTTTTACTGAAACTTTAGTGGTACTGCAGTGCTCATCTATGGTAAATGCCTTTACTTTTACTTTCTAATTTTTAATTCCTGTTGTTCATCGTTTAGTTGTTGCTGTTCTTGTTGTTGTGTACGCATTGCAGTTAAAATAAATTCAGTAAAGTGCGACTTTGACTCGCGCACATTCGGTTTTGATAAATTTTTTTTTTGATTTAGCTTTCTTCCTTTTTTAAGTTTTTTCAGTTTAAACGATTTTTTTTTCAGTTTTATCGCTTTTTTCTCGTTTTGGCGTTTTTTGCTCTTTTTGGGTTTTTTTAATTTTCGCAATTTTTTTCATTTTGGCGATTTTTTTATTTTGGCGATCTTTTTCTGTTTTTTGGGGTTTTTTTATTCTGGCGATTTTTTTCTGTTTTTGGGGTTTTTTTTGTTTAGGCAATTTTTTAATTTTGGCGATTTTTTCATATTGGCGATTTTTTTGTTAAAGGATTTTTTTGTTTAAGGATTTTTTTTCATTTTGGCGATTTTTATGGTTTTTCGCGATTTTAGTCCTAGAGATTTTTTTTTAATTTGGTGCTTTTTTCGTTTTGGCAATTTTTTTTGTTTTTGGCGATTTTTTTATATTTGGCGATTTTATATATTTTTTTGATTTTTTAGTTTTACCGTTTTTGAAAATTTTAAGAGTGTTGCTCTTATGGTTTCCAAGATACAGCAAGTTGTCAAAATTACAAAGTCAAAATTGCATTAACTGATGGAACACCTTTTAATTTTCTAAATATACGTTTGCTATTTTATTGAAAATTATTGGACTAATGTGACGCGTTCTTATTTTCAAGTTGTAGCTTTTTCCTGAGTGTAAGACTGTATATAGATAATTTCAAAAATCAACCAAATCAAGTTTTTGATTTTTTGAAGCTGATGAAAAAATACTTGTAAAATTTACACTGATTTAAGTGATAAACTAAAGTTGCGAGTCAAAATCGTTCTAACAAAGAAATTTTAGAAATTTTAATAGTTAGTCATTTTAGAGTTGAGCGATATTTAGAAACCTGTTACTTTTTCACAGCGATTGAAAAATCACATATCACAACTGTGACTGAATTTATCAAGTAACAGGTTTTGAAAATATAGTTCGTTCATACAAACTGTGATTGTTCTTGCATGCTTACTTTACAATAATTAAAGCTACCACATTAATTTTTTTTTATGCCTTCAGCTTTTGTCAAGAAAAAAATCAGCAATTCGCATCCAATCATCCTTTCAGGCAACTATGTACAACTCACATTTTTATATTTGCAATTTTATTGTCTATCTGCCTCTTATATATTTTTTTTATTTATTCTCAATATTTGAACGGGGTTGATTGCTAATTGCTTGTTCTTGCTGCTCTTCTTATTAGTATTTATCAAAACACCAATACTAATAAATACTTTTAAAGCGGAAGAGCTGAAATGTGTTAAACCGTGATCACAGTCACTGTTTAATTTCACTGCTGCTCTTCTTATTAGATTTTCTCAAAATAACAGAACTGCTACAAACAAAATACTGCTAAACTGTGATCACAGTCACAGTTTAAAAGAACAGCGATTTAGAAATCACGTTCACAAGGAGCAACATTATTAAAAAATCACGCTATCGCTCATCACTAATTCATATACCGTGTAAATACAGTTATGGATGTAAATTGAGGCACAAGTATGGTTTAGATTTGCGTTGATTGTTACTTTGGAGATTTATTTGTTAGCAGCTGAGTGTGTGTGTACTTCTTTTTTTTTACACAAAAACTTAAAAAAAACACACACACAAAATACCACCATCATCAAGGCTACAACAACATGTGTCGCCAGGTTACCAATAACGTCGATGATGGATTTATCGACAACAACGTGGCAGTAGCTATTTTTAAAAAAATTTAAAAAAAAAGTAAATTAATGAAAAATGTAGCCTGTCTGCCAGCTTAAAATCAAAGAAGTGAAAGGTTTCCATGTGAATTTTCATTACAATTGTGTGAATAACTTCAAAACAAAAAATTTATTTTCCAACAATATTTTTATGCCATCGAAAACTTTATTTTTTGATGCCCGGCTTGCGAAGAGATTTTCTGTACACTAAATCCAAAAAAAAAGGAACTTGTTTAGATGATTCTTTTGTTCTGATTTCAATTGCAAATTGTATTTGTTGTTGCATTTTTATGACTACAATATGTATCTTTATTGTTGGCGCCCTATGTTATCCATGAACATGTTATTTAAAGATTTTATATTATATTTTTGTATTTATGTATATTATTTTTAAATAAATAAAGTACATACAAGTACATTACTGCTCAAGTATAACATACATAGGTTATATTTTGAGTACAAGATTAAAACATGTCACTTACCATCCAACTCAATAATTATAATTGAGGGTCTTAAAAGAAAAGGGGTGCAAGTGCCATAACTAAAATCAACACTTAATACTTACTAGATATACCATATCTGGATGTAAATAATTTTATTAAGATTCAAAGAAAAGCTATATAAAAAAGTCATTAAAATACAGTCCCACAGTATGCGTACATATGTACATATTTACATAAACAATAATTCGTACATGCAATTAAAAACACGGAAACAAAATCCCTTCATTAAAGCTAATTCAATTTATTGAACTCTCTTCCGATAAGTTTTATGGCTTTCATACCACAGTTTTGAAATGTAAATATGTTTAGTTTTTTAAATGGAATAATAAATTATGTCGTTTAATAAGCGAAGCACAATGGATAAATTGATCTATGTGTGTATTATATGAGTGTTTACAAGCGATCTCGCGAAGACTTTTTGTTCGTCACAAACCCTCAAAAGAAGTAGTGTTGATGCGTGTATACTTGTTATTGTGCATATTGTACGTTTGAGTGTGTGTGTGTAAGATGTAGATGGTAAACTATTTTGGGTTTAAACTTTAAAGGTAGTTTCTCAAAGCAATCGCACTCAACTAATGTCAACGTATGTGTGCGTTTGTATGTGCGCAGAAAAATTAAAGATTATACACACAAGGTGTATGCGTATTAGAGTTATTGATTATTCGACTATTTCCAGAAACCGGTGTTCGAATAGTTCGATTATTTGAAATTATGAAAACCCCGGTTTCGGTTTTTACAATTCAGGAAAAATCGGTCAACCGGTTTTTTTAAGTAAGAAAATTATTATACAAAAGTTTTGATTTTGAATTGCTTTATTAAAAAAAAAAATAGATAACAGTTTATGTAAATACTATAAACAATACAAAAATTAAAGGTAAAACATAAAAATGAACTTCATATACTTATGTATAGTACATAAATATGTATATCTAGGCGCACGGCAGTGCGCGAAGCCAAGTTCCGGCCAATGCACGCAGTGTGTATATTTACAGGAAGCCATTCGAGCTGTTTTTATCACTCCCCCCATAACTTTGTTCGTCGATACCGTAAAATTATGAAATTTAAATCATAATTAGAATGAATTCATGTAACCTCACAAGCAAAGTTTGAAAGTTTTACAATGAAAGATTCCGGAGATATGAAGGTGCAAAAAGTGCATATTTTAAGACATACTCACTGACCACTGACCACTTATCAAATTGATGAAGCACTTCCGCTATAGCTAGAGAGCTAAGATTTGGTACACGTGTAGATCTAGGTGGGCAATGAACTAAAAAAATCTGAAAATCCGAATATTTTAACCAAAGGGGCGGGGCTACGCCCATAAAAATTAAAATTTGTGCTAGTGAGCTGAAATTTGGTACAGAGCTAAGTCTAGGTAGGCAATAAACCAAAAAAAAATTAAAATTCAAAAATTTTGGCCAGGAGGGCGGGGCTACGCCCATAAAGGCTAGAATTAAAAAGCAAATCTATGGCGCTTAATGGAAGCTATTTTATTGAAATTTAACATACATACTGCGATAGGGCAAGCCTAAAAAGTTTTCAGTAAAAATGGGGGCGTTGACACGCCCATACAATTTAACCTCATTTTCGTGTACTACGGCTCAGCATATTTAGATATACTATTTCTGTATGTATTATTATCCGTTTGCAACGAAACTTGACACAAATAATAAACACTGGCCGAAAAAAATCTTAAGTTTGGAAAATTGGGCATGGTTAGGCCCATAAATATTAAAAATTAAAAGTTGCGCTAAGGAGCTGAAATTTGATAAACGGGTAGGTATAGGTGAGAAAACAGCAAGAAAAACCTGAAAACCCAGAAATTTTAGTCAGAGGGGCGGGGCTGCGCCCATAAAAATTAAAAATTAAAAGTTTCGCTTATGAGCTGAAATTTGATACACAACTAGGTCTAGGTGAGAAACCACCTAGAAAAATCTGAAAAACAAAAAAAAAAAAACTCAGAATGGGCGGGACCACGCTACTATTGTTTAAACCTGAAAACTTACAGCCATATTAATAAAACTTATTACAGCTTTCTAAAGCTAAGTCTAGACGATATGTTGAATCAGTAAATATATGCTTACACTCATATGCTTAAAAATAACAACAAATCCTGCTGTCAGCATATACATATGTTAGGCGTCTACACAGTATGCTGAAAGTACCAAGTTTTTTAAAGTCAACATATGTCAGCAAATAATAATACAACATATGAGTTAGCATACAATTTTTGTGTCTATACGATATGTTGAATTTTGTATGCTGATATATATTTTAAGTCATGTGAGCATTTGCTTAAATGTAAAATAAATTTGACAATTATATTTCTTTATTAGTAATTTGTATAAATTATCGCTTTTAGTGGAAAAGTTTATATTTTTGGTGTATAATTAATATATAAAAAAACATAATGTCATCAAATGATATTTCCCTTGCCGTTATCCTAACTGCATTTGTTTTTGATGGTGATGCAGAATTAAAAGAAAAACGACGTAGAGTTTGGCAAAAGAAATGGTTAGAAAGAAGAGAGGAAGAGGGCTTCTGTTCAAAATTATACAAGGAATTGAAAGAAGAGCAAATATTATACAAACTTTCATACGTATGGATATAAATGTCATCATTAGACCATTCAGTATGGACTTTTGGCCTAATTTGTTTGTAGGGTTTTTTCACGTTTTTGACTGCCTGCACTTTTTCAGGTGTTGCGCGTGTAGAATCATCTGTATCAAAGCCACAAAATGATTCTAAACAATCAGCATTTTTCAACAAACCTGTAATCACTGTTTCCATTTCTTTATACATATCGTTTGCTTAATCGGCAAATATGATAAGTCCCTTTTTAATTTTTCAGGATAGTCTGTCTAAATTTATTTAAACTGAATATGTGTGAGGAAAACGAAACTTTTGATTTGGCTATTTTAAATTAACACAAAAAACTTATTTGCTAAGTAAATGCAAGTACATTAGATGCATATTCTTTTCCGCTAGACTAATAGGTGTTTTTTTAATTTTTTTTTTTGGTCTTAGCATATTTGCTTACTACTGTATAACAGCAAGAAAAAAATACCGCAACGACATTTTAAGTTTTGAAAATGGTGCGTTTTGAGTTATAGTAGCATTCTACATTAAAAACTCAATTTACATAAAAATGGACTTAAAATAATCCCGACTAAGCCAACGATATGTTTATGTTTGAAAATAAAACAACAATTTTTTATTGTAAGGAATAGTAATACTAAAAATATATACTTATCTATAATGAGTCACCCATTACAAATATCTTCCAATAAATAAACGTTTATTTTTACTATATTTTAATGAGCAGAGTTAAAATAACAATTCTGTTTGCTATCAAATTTGCCGTATGCTGAAAAGCTTTAATAGGATTTGCAACAAACAACATATCTGACAGCATACATAGCAAATTTGTTACAAAGTAAAAATATGGTGTCTACACGATATGAAAAAATCTTGAACATACGTTTGTTGACAACTTTAACAAATGCCCTTCATATGTAGTTAAACATACATATGTTGAAAAAATTTAGTGTCTACACGATATGTTGGCATTGATAACAAATTTTTCACCATAAATATGCTGATTCAACATATCCTCTAGACTTAGCTTAAGAAAAATTTCCTATGGAAATTTGTGTTAAAACCCTTTTATAAAGCCTTAAAAAGTTATATAAATAAGGCTGTTAATATACAGCTTTTAACTTAAGCCATTTTAGTGAAACTTTGCATATACGTTACACGTATACAATACTTTCAACTATCACCTTAAAAAGTGGTCGTGATCACTCCCATAAAATTTTAGCCTTGCGTTTAATCTACTTCGGTCTAGCATATTTTAGAAGAAAATTATCATGAATTATAAGCGCTGCTCACAACAATATTGTGAGCTTAAAATAGTGGGAGGGGTAATGCTCATAAAATTATAAGGTATAGTTCACTCTAAAGAGCTGAAATTTTATATACAAGCAATTGTAAATGAGTAAGCCAGAGGGAAAATCTTAAAACCAAGAAGTTTTATCCGTACACAAATTAATCTAGATCAGAGATCACTAAAAAAATTTAAGAAACCAGAACTTTCAATCAGGGGTTGGGAACAAGCACTGTAAACACAAAATTAAAATAAATTTTATTGAAACTTTTCATAAACATTGCACTTGTCCAAAGTAAAAATTTCGTTTTGAAATTGGCCTTGACTACTTCCATAAATCTTAGCTTTTTCTTTCATGTACTTCGGGTAAGCAGTTTTTAGTCCATTACTAATGTATTTCTCAATAGCTTTTTTCTACAAAACTTTACATGAATCATAAGCACTAACAGATATAAATGTCGGTGGTGCCAGGACCATAAAAATTGTAAATAATATTATACTGTAGAAATCTGACGTTTTGTAAACAAATAGTCCTAATTGATTTACTCAATCGGAAAATCCAAAAATTAAAGCACCACCTACTCCATTGAAACTTTGCATGCATATTGGGAATATCCTTTTGATTTATGTACTTCGGCTAAGCAGACTTTAATATGTAAATATATTGAGAAAATAGGCGGGATCACTCCCACTAAAATTGACGCTGTATTTTACATGTTTCTTTCCAGACGACTCTTAACAAACTACGTACACACTGGCGACCCGTTGTAATAACACAATAATTCATTTTTTATGTGTCCAAAACTCATCACGCTCTAAAACATTATTTTATGCAACTATGAAATTTTTAACTGTCACAGTGATCATAAATAGAAATAAAACTCCCTAGAAATTTTAAGTTTAAAAAATGTTATCATAGAAAATTTTTCAAAAAGTAGTCAGATCCTCACAAAAACATAAATGTGAAAAAAGGCCAAGTTCCTATCAAAAATTTCGGCCATCAAAAGCAGTGAGATTTAAATTTTGACCAAGTTCTTGTTTGGCACATATGCTATTCATTATATACATTTGTAATCGTAAGTGTGTTATATGATTTTTAGATAGTCTGCTAACTTGGCAATATCATCCTAAATTTAAAAACAGGTCTTTTGCTTATCACCAGATTATTATAATTGAAAAACGAAAAAAATTCGATACCCATATTGCTTATATTAAAAAAAGATAAAATATATCGCGATTTTCTCGTTTTATGCGAATAATTACAAAAATATAATAAAATAACATTATTTTAAAACAGATTCAATTTGAAAAGCAAAATATTGTTTCCAAATACTTAGAATTTGTATGAAAACCCGAAACGAAAATATGTATTTAGTTAAATATCCTAATTAGTAGGTCGCAAATGGTCAAGTTTTATATACCATTGGATGCTGCTTCGAAAACTCTTTTCGATGATACCAAAGTTTATTTATGCCGTCCTGGAGCAAAGTACAAAAAAATTCGAAAAACTGAAAAAAACCTTTTTTAAAAATGGTCCAGCTCACGAATAGTCAACGCTAGAACCAAAATATTTTGGCAATCATCATAAAACATATCAAGTTTTATTTTCAGAGGGGTAACAAAATCACTTTTTTCTCTTCCATACAAGTTGAGTCGCTCTAATATAATGGGTGTTTTTTATTGAGGTATAGAACTTTAAGTTGGCATCACTTTTTTAACTGGCGGCCATTTTGTCAGCTGTCAAGTGATTAATATTTAGTTTGGTTTGCCATTTCATCATAAACAGGTTGACAAAAGAACAACGCTTGCAAATCTTGCAAATTTATTTCGAAAATAATGGTTCAGTTCGCGAAGTTTACCGCAAGCTCCGTCCATTTTATGGTCGACATAATCGTCCATCAGAGCAATTAATTCGGTTAACCATGGATCGTTTTCGCACTACGTTTACTCTATGTGATAATACGCATCCGCAGAGACGTCGAACAGTGCGCACCGAAGAAACAATTGCCGCTGTAGAGCAAAGTGTTGAAGAGGACCCGAATGAATCGATTCACCACCGTGCACAGCAATTGGAGCCGACTAACCGACTATTTTGTTCCCGAATTGGATGGCATGAATGTGGATGAGTTGTGGTTCCAACAAGACGGCGCTACATGCCACACAGCGCACGTCACAATCGATTTATTGAAGGAAACATTCGATGAGCGCATAATTTCGCGGAATGGACCTGTCAATTGGCCACCAAGATCGTGTGATTTGACACCATTGGATTATTTTCTTTGGGGATATGTGAAGTCGCTCGTCTACGCCAACAAACCAGAAACGTTAGGGGACTTGGAAGCCAACATTCGTGGCGTTATTGCCAACATACGGCCCCATATGCTCGAAATTGAAAATTGGACCTGTAGAATTGGCTTTATTCGAGCCAGCCGCGGCGGCCACATGCCCGAAATCATATTTAAACATTAATGGCATAAAATTATCCTTCCAATAAAGCCAAATTGATGGACATTAAAACGATTTTCTTGTGTTTTATTTCAATTCGAAGTTATATACCTCTAAAAAAAACACCCTTTATATGCACATACAGTGCCGGTAAAAATAATAGCACCGTTATAGTTCAAATATATCCTTTTTATATAAAATGTTTATTATCCAATCCTTTTTATATTTGATTGTACTGTGCTGTAATGTAATCAGTATCCTGTCTAAGAATACTGTTTTGGTTCTCATATTGTATATGATTCTTTTTATATGAAAGAAAATTTGGAGCAAACTAAAAAATTAACGGTAAAAAAATAGCACCAAAAATTGCTTTTGCATGATTTGTTTAGTTTGTCGCGAACTTATAAACTATAAAGTATTTTTTAGAATACACAACAAATTTAGGTAACAAATTGTTTTTGAAATCTTCAGTTATGGGACGTGGGAAGCATTTCACAGAGAAAAACAGACAGATAACTAAAACAAATATTTCGGAAGGCAAAACGTATTGTGAAATCGGACAGTTACTTAAATGCTCCAATAAAATGATGCGCAAAGCTATCACTCTTGAAAAAAAAAATTTAAGTGCGCAGTAGAAACCCCGCAATGTCCAATTTGTTGGTTAAGCGAGTGATTCGCCAAAATAGAAAGGACCCTTTTAACCCTGCCACAGAGCTCAAAAAGGAGTTCCTGATAGAAGCATCAGTTAAAACTGTAAAAAAATGACTTAAGTTTGCACAGGAGCAAATGAACTAGCCAGCTAGTAAATGGAGAAACATTTTGTTTACGGACGTCCTCCGAATGAGTAATATAAACCACGACTTACATGTAAGACAGTAAAGTATAGAGGTTCAAACATAATGGTTTGGGCATGCTTTTCATAGTGGGGAATGGGACCAACATGTTTACGTTGAAATACTAGAAAATGTGATGTTTCCTTACACCGAAGAAGAAATGCCATCGTTTTAGGACTTCTAACAAGACAACAACCCAAAACATACCAGCAGAAATGCTCGGCAGTAGTATATTGACAACAATATTAAAATCATGGAATGGCCTGTGCAATCACCAGACTTAAACAAAATAGAGAATCGTTGGGCTCATGTCAAGAAAAGGTGTGCTATTTTTTTAACGTCAAAATTTTTACCTTTGAGCGTAACTTATAAGTTTTTCTAATCAAAGTCAATAAAATTGATACAAGTCTTGTGCATAAAGTATAAATGCATCTTTTGTTCTAATTATGAGCCGGCGGAATATATCGTGCACTAAATGGGAGAAAAATGTATTAATATATACCAACCAAGAATGTAGTGCTATTTTTTTACTGCAGCTGTATATACCCCCAGGCAGAAATTGTGACCTTGCCCAAAAAATATGTACCACCACAACACTGTAAATACAAAATTACAACTCTTTCACAAATTTTGTATCACCACAGTACTGTAAACACAAAAGAATGACTTACGAGTACAAATACCGTGTTCTCAGTAATGCTACACCACTACAACACTGTATATACAAAAATTTAACGTTAGTTTCCCAATACCCCGTTTACAATAATTCAATACCGCTACAACAGCGTAAATACAAAAATTTTACTTAAGTTGGGACATTTTCATTGTGACGACCTTATAAAATTGTATTTAGAGTATTGTGACAACATTAAAAACAAGAGTCGGAGGACGTTCATTCGGCGTTATCATTTTAATGTTATGAGTACACTAAAATGTTGGTAAACGAATGTTGTACTGATGTTAGTTTTACCCGGAGGCAATCATGGCAACGTCGTGCTGATTGTCCTTTTCTGCCTGGGCCTCGTCATTTCTTATATGTCTTATAATGATACAGTAAAAATATTTCATAGGTAAAATAAACAAAAAATGTGGTTTATTTTACGAAAATATTCGTTATTTTTACGGTACGAAATGCTTCGTAGATAGTATAAATGATATTTGTTTATTTTACGCAATACTATTTGTCTGCAAATAACAAAATTTTGTATTTTTACAATTTTTTTTTTTTGTAATTTTACGAAACGTAATGCTTATGTTACAAAAGAAATTCGTAAATAGTGAAAATAAATTTTGTGTAATATACGAAATTTCGTATAAACCCAAAATCTATAAAATATAAAAATCTGAAAAAAAAAATAAATATATAATAATTTTGTGGAATAATCTGTAATTCTTAAAATTTAAGGTTGTAATAATTATGGAAGGAAAATATAATTTAAGGGGAATTGTTGCAGCCTCTGTACATACATCACATACACATACATACATACATATTTTGCACTGAAACTTATGAATTAAACTGGGAACACAACTGGGACAAACAACGAATTTCGTCATAGAAAATAAAACACATTGTTCATATGAAAATTAACAACACCACCGTCCAACGAAATTTGTCGTGCATGACGAGCTCTGCGATCGACTTATTTCTATTTCTTACGTCAATGAAATCACAATGGACCCAATTCGGTCTCAGAGTGGTGGTGCGGTATATCACCACCCTTCCTAACCTATCCCGATGAACGACGGAAAAACAATTACATATACATACATATCTCTCTTTACACAAGCCAATATCCAACCAATTATCCAAGTATAAAGTAAAAGATATGTTACTTTTTCGTTGTTCGTGTGCCGTGGACTTGTCCTTCGTCCCAGTTGTCTTCCTAGCATAAAAAAAGCAATGTGAGTCCGATCACAGAGGAGATGTGTAAACATCTAGTAATGAAAATTTTTTTTAAAGTCGGAAGTACTTATGCTTTAAGTATATTTTTTTAAATTAATTAATTAAAAGTATCAAAACTTTCAATATTGTAAATACATAGGAATTTGTTGGTTTTTGTTTGTTTTATTAAACTTCTTTGGTTAGTAAATGGGCACACTGCAGTATATGTATATGTACTGCATTCAAAATTGCAGTAAGCAGTAAATTTACTGATTACTGAAAAAATTCAGTAAATTTTTACTGCTAATGAAATTTAATCGTAAACTCGTAGGGTCGTAATCATAATAAAATTGTATCAAGTGGCAAAGTTTTTTCATTCTAATTTTGAAACTTTTGTATGAAAAAAATTTAGCCATTTGTTAAAAATTGTTTATTATTTTTACTGCAACTTTAGTTGTACTGCAGTGCTCATCTATGGTAAATGCCTTTACTTTTACTTTTTAATTTTTAATTCCTGTTGTTCATCGTTTAGTTGTTGCTGTTCTTGTTGTTGTGTACGCATTGCAATTAAAACAAAATTCAGTAAAATACGACTTTGGCTCGCGCACATTCGGTTTTAAGCATTGTTTTGATTTAGCTTTCTTCCTTTTTTAATTTTTTCAGTTTAAACGATTTTTTCAGTTTTATCGCTTTTTTCTCGTTTTGGAGTTTTTTTCTCTTTTTGGGTTTTTTTAATTTTAGCAATTTTTTTCTGTGTTTGGGATTTTCCGGTTTTTCGCGATTTATTTTAGTCCTAGAGATTTTTTTTTAATTTGGTGTTTTTTTTCGTTTTGGCGATTTTTTTTGTTTTTGGCGATTTTTTTATATATGGCGATTTTATATATTTTTGATTTTTTAGTTTTACCGTTTTTGAAAATTTTAAGAGTGTTGCTCTTACGGTTTCCAAGACACAGCAAGTTGTCAAAATTACAAAGTCAAAATTGCATTAACTGATGAAACACCCATTGATTTAAATTTTTTAAATTTAGAGTTAATTGCTGTAGTCTGTATAAAAATACACTAACTTTTAAAATTTCAAGTGTATATATGTACATACAATTGTATGTATATTACATGGGATTTTAAATTTTTTCGTTGCTTGTCTTGGAACACCCTTTAATTTTTAACTCTCATGTATTTGTTGTTGTAGTGGCCAAATGTCTACACACTGTGTCCAAATTTCAGGTCCGTAGCTCTTACGGTTCATTCTCAGCTTTGGTGTACGGAACCCTAATAAAGCAATTATCAAGTTAAATAAAACAAACAAAAACCAGCAAATTCCTATGTAAATATTTACAATATTTTAAATAAGTTTGTACTGCTTCTTTCAAACACTAATACACTCATACATATGTAGCTCACACCGATTTGACAACGCGGTGTGAATCTCAGCAAAATTTTTGATTGTATTGCGAAAGAGAATTTTACCCCCTAGCATATAGATGTTTACACATCAAAAATCAATTTCACTTAAAAACTGGACTTAAATTCGATATAATTTACATTTATAATTGTCTAAATCACGTCACCAATGTGTTATTTATTGTATTTGAAAAAAAAACAATATTATGAAAATTTGGTTTTGTCTTTCATACAAATTGTCAAAGTCCAGCCAAAGCCTGAATGTTTTTTTTTTTTTTTTGCTCTTTTCGGTAAAGAACGTATGAAAAACCAAAAACAAATTTTTGAAATTTTGTTTTTGTTTTCATATAAATATCACTTTAGTGACGTGATTTCCATAACATGGACTTTAATAATTTTAAACAAAGTGATTTATACAAAATTAATATCAATGCTTGTAATTATTTTCCTGAGTTCCATTCGGGATATTAAAATTTTATATTGAACAAAAGGCAGACTTATTTATTTGTAGTTTCCACAATGGAAGCAAGCGACTTCTCTGGAAAATTTATATAAGAATCACAAAAAAATTTTAGTTATTATCCTATATATATTTTTTCTAGACAAGTCGCTTGCTTGTTTTCAGGAAATTATAAGCTTATATGCATACCTAACGTTACCTTAATATAGAAAGGCCCTATCTCATTATTTTTTTTGAAATCGAGTTTTTTATATATTTCGATAGCGGAACATCTAATGTATCGAAAAATGCAAGAATCTCGATTTAAAAAAAATTATGAGTTAGGGCTTTTCAATAATAAGGTAACGATATGCATCTATGTACATATATATCTATGTACATATGTATGTATGTACATAATGTAAGCATGTAACTTTCCAAAAAACACAATTTATTTTTATTTTAAATTTATTGAAAGCAACTTAATTGTTTGAGTTTTGAGTTTAAAACTATTATTTTTTATTTCTTTGTACGGTTAAATATTATTGCCGATTAATCTTTTTTTTAATTAATATATTAGAAATAGGAACAGAACTTGGTCCAGAATTTATATCAAAAACAAAGGTTAATTCCTCTTTCGCAGTGTTATTTTGCAATGTAAATTTTTAAACGAAATTTCTTTCATGCTATAAAAACAGGCAGTAAATTGCGTAAATGTTTCAAAAAAGTTTAAAGGTCCAGCAGGTTTTTGTTTCGTAAATATTCCTCACAAAAACAAATAATGTTCGCAATAAAAAATCAAAAGTCCAACTACCCGAATTACAACAATACAATAAGACAGAACTGGAAAGTGGAATTTTTGAAATTGTGCTAAACTAGATAAAACTTTTTCTATCGTTTTTTTTTTTAATTTTGAAAAGTCATCGCTGTACACGAATATAGGAAAATCACTTAAAAAATTATTTTAGAATATAAAAAAACTATTTCTTTATTTGCCGCATATCATGGATTTAATTTAAACAACAAAATATAATGGAACTGGAACCTTTTTTGCCTCAGCGCATACTTTTGAGTGTTAAGAGAGAAAAATATTAAATTCATCATATATATATATATATATATATATATATATATATATATATATATATATATATATTAAATGACGAAGTTAAGAAGTAATATGTAAAAAAAAACAATGAGTGTTCGAACTCACGGGCGATGTGTTAACACCTTTTTGTTACACGGTACCTGTTCGATTTCTATGAACACAGACCCACAAACCCGGAGGTAGAGTTAATATAAAGTATTTAATGAAAAAGAATAGTTTATTGAATTTAATTTTACTTTGTATAATTTGTTAATGTTATGTTTTCAGCACAGCTAATATATAATATATATATATATATATATAATATATATATATATATACATAAATTTAGTAGATGCACTCAAAATGAAAAAAATTAAACAGAATTGCTAATGATTTCATTATTTTCTTGCTTAATACTTTTTATTTATTTTATATTAAACCCACAAAAAACAAAGAGAATGCAAAGCAACAGACAAATGTACATACATACATTGTTATGTTTGTACATAAGCTACATACGTTGCTGTCTTGCTATCTCATTTTTATATATGTACGTATAACCACGTCACTATTCTCTTTGCTATGCATAAGACAAAACCGAAGATCAACATAAAACACTTTTGTAATATTACTCCAAATTAATACTCCAAATTAAAACACTTAAATCTCGGCTCGCCGATATCGGATCGCCTTAATTTTTGGCCTAAACTCTTCGTCGAAACCCGCACTAGCTTTTTAATCCAAAAATTAATAAAATCGGCTATGAATTTCCGGAGAAAATCGCGTGGGAAAATTATATGAAAATCGCCCAATAATCACTTTCAATACCGACTTATATACCTAACACTTGCGTATGTATTGAAACTGATAGTTTACTGCCCTAGAGGCGCGCGTATAGATGTTAACACATCAAAAACTAATCTTTTATTACAAATTTTTTTTATTGTAATTGAAATTTATTGAATAATTTTTTATACAATATTTACATAGATACAATGACAGGAAAATACATGTGGAAAATATTAAAAAGTAAAACAAACAACAGTTTTTATTCTTATATTTCAAAATTTTTTTTTCATAAAATTCACGAAACTTGTATAGATTTAAGAATAATTTTGTACTGCACAGAAAATGATAACAAAACAAAATTTGTTTATTTTACAAAATTTCTAATTTTATAAAATATTTTTCATTTTCTCTTAGGGCACTGCTACACGTTCAATATATATTGTGATATTTGGATCGCGATCCAGTTTAATGGCTTGATGGATCAAGAGCGTGCTACATGTTCAATATTTATTGCGTCAGTATTTACGTTATTTTTGTGCTGTGCGGACCGTTTATTAAAAAAATGTCGCACAAAAATGTCGCACAAAAACGTCCCACAACTCAGACAATACCTCCAAATTAAAAATAAAGTCTTTCAAAATAATTTTTTCGGTCGTTAATTCCGATTCCACCGGCAGAACCCACTCGCTTTCACTATCTTCTGCCATTACTCTTTATTAAAACAAATTTTATACATGTGTAATAAAATTTTTTGCTTTTTATTTGTTAAATTTTTTGCACTGTGTCTTTTATTTTATTTGTTTTATTTCATTTCGTATTAAGGTATCGTGATCTAATATCATGAAAATGCTACACATTCAATATTTATCACGCGATTCACGATACGCGATCTGGATTCTATAATTTAGGCCATTCTAAGATATGGATCGCGATCCATCAATACTGCATGCTACACGTTCAATAAATATCGCGATACTGGATCGTGTTCAATATATATAAAATAAACGAAAAATGTGGTACTATATACAAAAATAATTGTACGAAATAATTTTTGTAAATTAACGAAATTCGTAAAATTGCGAAATTTGTTTTCCTGCACATGCTACAAATATTTTCGTAAAATGTACAAAATTTTCGTTTACTGCACAAGAATTAAATTACGAAAAAATGTTTCGTATTTTTAAGCATGGAATATTTTGAGTGTACATAAGTATTTTACCGAAATTTTTATATTGTGCCTCTAAACTATACTAATTTTTTATTATTTTTTATGAACTTTGTAGCAATTGGTAGTAAATTAATAACTAATTAACTAATTAACTAACTATGTAGTTATAAATGATGAGAATTAATATGCAGGATTAAAATTTTACAAAGAAAAGATACTGTGGATCATATTACCAGTTTTTTGACATATCTTCCTAGTATTTAGCTTTTAGAAAGCCAAAAAAGTCCTCATTTTTAGGGTTCCGTACACCAAAGGTGAAAAGAACCCTATTGTTTTCGCTACGCTGTCTGTCTGTCCGTCTGTCCGTCACACGGTATTTTACTTATATATGTGCAATAACTGAACTGAAAAAATTTTCGACAATAGACTAGTGAATGTGAGCTAGTCTGTTAGGATGGAGGTACCGCGTTAGAATTAAAAAATAAATCAAATAAATTTAATAAAGTAAAATAAACAAATTAAGAAATAAAATTAGTTTCTTAACATTTTCTGCTGCCTTTTTGCGATGTCGAAAATAATTTGATATTAGCTCTTTTTTAGGGTTCCGTACACCAAAGGTGAAAAGGAACCCTATTGTTTTCGCTACAATGTCCGTCTGTCCGTGGACACAGTATGTAGAACCTTGGCCGCTACAACAACAAATACATGAGAATTAAAAATTAAAGGCTGTTCCAAAATGATCAACGAAAAATGTTAAAATCCCATGTAATATACATACAATTGTATGAACATATGTATATTGAAACTTGAAATTTGTAAAATTAGTGTATTTTTATACAGACTATAACAATTAACACTAAAATTTAAAAAAATTAAAATTAAAGGGTGGTCCATCAGTTAATGCAATTTTGACTATGTAATTTTGACAATTTGCTATATCTTGGAAACCGTAAGAGGCAAACACTTGAAATTTTCAAAAACGGCAAAACGAAAAAAAACCCGAAAATTATAAAATCGCCAAACCAAAAAAAAAAAAATCGCCAAAACGAAAAAAATCGCCAAAATTAAAAAAAAAAAATTCTTACACTAAAATAAATCGCCAAATTCGAAAAAATCGCCAGAATGAAAGAAACACCAATATAAAAAAAACACCAAAAATCGAAAAAAATCGCCAAAACGAGAAAACGTCGCCAAAACTAAAAAGAGTTTAAATAAAAAAAATCGCAAAAATTAAAAAAAATCGCTGAAAATATAAAAAAATCGCCAAAACAAGAAAATAAAGTGTCAAAACTAAAAAAGGAGCCAAAACTTTAAAAAATCGCCAAAACCGAAAAAACGCAAAAACCGCCAAAACAAAAAAATCGAAAAGACCCCAAAAACGAAAAAAAAAATGCCAAAACAATATATTATATAGGATGAAGTTTGTATTAAATTACATATCTAGTGTTCGTACGGAACCCTTCGTTTGCGAGTCAGAGTCGCACTTTACTGAATTTATTATTTTTGTTTTGCTTAAATCTCAAAAAATTAATCGGTAACCTTGACCTTGACCACGCAATAAACTTGTACTGTTTAAATATGACATAGAGGGAGTAATATGCTACTTGTGTTATTTATTATATGCATTTTTATTTTATTTTTTTTTTTATTTCATTAATTGCCTTAAACTTATTTTCGAAATTCTAAAAACATATTTACAAATAAATTATTATATATGAATAATTATGAGCCGGCCATCACGTTAAATCGAAAGTCACGTCTTTAAATATTAAGCAATAACAATTTATACTTAACAATTATCTGCAATCATGATTTACTCATTAATGCTTTGAAAGTACTTTTAACAATGTTTAATGAATTATTTATTAATCATTTGAAAAAATATCTTTTTTGAAAGATGTTTGTATCTTTAAAACAACAAATAACTCTGTTATTGGAAACATCATGAAATCTTATCCAACAAACGAGCAACTTTAGTCTTAATGTAATAAGTGAAATCGAGTTTTTTTTTTCAAAGTTCAAAGGTGAAAATACTTCCGAAAATAATTTTTCAATAATTAGGAATCATTCCGAAAGAGGTGTAATCAACAAGGCAAGATCTTTCGACCACATAGAGAAGTGCATTTTAGCTTTTGTTTGTAAAATCTTTTTAATTTCTCTTAAGCCTACAGTACACGGCATGCGCATGTGGTTCTGACGTAATTTTGACTTCATTATTGTTGCTACATTTCCTACATGCCGTGTACTAGTATTATATGTACATGTAGATATTAACATGCTTACAGATGAGCTGCCCCAGAAAATGTCTTCGATTCGGCTACATGTGCCTGACTAAAAATTATTTCTGATTAAAAATTCACTATAGTTCAATTAAAAATCTAAAAATGTCTCAATTCATCATGGGCACGTGACAAAAACATGTTCACTTGGCAATCACTAATGTTCGAAAACCAAATAAACGGGAGAATGCAACAACAAAGTAACATAATATCGACTACTATAATACTTATATGTATGTACCGACGGTACATCGAATAAGTAAAAATAATTAATGTGATGATCGTAAAAGATAAGCAAGAATAGTTAAACATACGTAGGTAGAGTAATATAACTTCGTGCTAACCTAAATAGAAAAATGAAAAAAATGGAAAAACAGGGGAAATAAATAGTTATACTTACATATGTATTTACCAAAGGTAAATCAATAATTGTACACAACAATAATTTCTCACATTCCGTTTTATTAGAATTTACGTTAAATAGCTGATGTTAATAACAATCTCTACCCAAGTAGATAGACTAGGGTGCTGATGAAGTGCGTTGCTGCACAGAAAAATATCGATATTTCCCCCAGCTTAAAAGTCTAATTTAATTTTTCTTCTCTTCTTTAGAAACTCACGTTAATTAATAAAATATTTCATTCAATAAAAAGAATTGAAATTACTGAACTTAAGCCTGACTAAAAATTATTTCTGATTTAATTAAATTTATTTTATTTATTTTTTAATTCTAACGCGGTACCTTCATCCTAACAGGCTAGCACACATTCACTAGTCTATTGTCGAAAATTTTTTCAGTTCAGTTATTGCACATATATAATTATGTGTTTTTTTTATTAACTTAACTTACGATGCTGTCATGGGTCGAACTTGGTACCTCTAGACTAACAGATTAGTACACATTCATTCGGATTTCGATTTTTTTAGATTTGCGAACAAATATCAACCAATTTTGTTCGAAATTTCGAATTATATCTTGAATCTCTGCTCAAGTTTTAACACAATTTCCTTAAAATTAATTTCTGTAAGTAAAATGAAGAAAGATTATTATAAAAGCAATAATTTATTGCTGATAAATTATTGCTTATTTATATATAAATAAATAATATATAAATAAATTCAGTAAAGTGCGACTCTGACACGCTCAAGAATGGTTCCGTACGGATATTAGATATGTAATTCAATACAAACTTCAACCTATATAATATATAGTTTTGGCATCTTATTTTTCGTTTTTTGGTTATTTTTCGGTTTTAAGCATTTTTTTTAGTTTTGGCGTTGTTTGCGGTTTTTCGGTTTTGGCATTTTATTTTAATTTTTGCCGCTTTTTTAGTTTTGGCACCTTTTTCGCGTTTTGGCAATTTTTTCGGTTTTTGGCGTTTTTCAATTTGGCTATTTTTTCATTTTGGCGATTTTTTTCATGTTTCATGTTTTTCATGTTTTCATGTTTTTCACAATTATTTTGGTTTTGGCACCTTTTTCGCGTTTTGGCGATTTTTTTCGGTTCTGGCGTTTTTTTTTAATTTCGACGATTTTTTCGTCTTGGCGATTATTTTTTAATTTTTGGCGATTTTTTTCGGTTTGGCGATTTAATAATTTTGGGATTTTTTAGTTTTACCGTTTTTGAAAATTTCAAGAGTTTTGCTCTTACGGTTTCCAAGATACAGCAAGTTGTCAAAATTACATAGCCAATTATGAATTTTTTAAAATTTTAGTGCTAATTCTTGTAGTCTATATAAAAATACACTAATTTTAGAAATTTTGTATGTATACTACATGGGACTTTAAAATTTTTCGTTGCTCGTTTTGGTACACCCTTTAATTTTTAATTCTCATGTATTTGAAGTTGTAGCGGCTAAGCTTCTACATACTCTGTCCAAATTTCAGGTCCGTAGCTCTTACGGTTCCTGACGGACAGACGGACAGCGTAGCGAAAACAATAAGGTACCTTTTCACCTTTGGTGTACGTAACCCTAAAAAGAACACAACTAACTATACACCAACACATCATGCATTTTGTTAAAAAAATTTTCAAGAAAATATTATTTTCAGTAATTTTATGATTTTGGGAATACGGCAATACTGCGCTCATATATATTTGAAATAAACTTTATTTTTTCATTCCAAAGCAAATTTATTTTCAAAAATTTAACTTACAACTGACCATGATATAAATATAGAAGGTACTTCCATTCTCTCTATGTTTTGAAAAATAAGTATTTTTGAAGTTTGTTTTTTGAGAGAAATAAAGAAAAATGTTCCCATATAGTAAAAAATTTAAGTCTTCCCCTAGAAATTTTTTTTCAAAAATGTATAATTTTCTTAACAAAAATTTGGGAATAAATAAAGTTATATACATAACTACATATCTGTGAAGTTTAAAAAGTGATTATGTAATAACTTATCTCATATTTTTAAGTTTTCTGCTTAATACAAATCTTTTAACTATATTTTCATCTAAATTTGACGCTGAGAAACCAAATTGTTTGATGATTTGGGTTATTTGGCAACGCATTTTCATTAAGTTTAACAAATAGTAATTGATATTGCATTCTGTTTAATTTACACAATATATTTCTTGTTGATTGTAACATCCCTTTCTAAAAAAATTGGTGTAATAATCGGTCAGATCATTTACCAAGTCTATTTCACAGATCTTATAGGCTCTTAGCCACTGTTGGCGAACACCAGGAAATGCAGGGAATTTAAAAAATGCTGCACTCTTATTTTTTTGCTTATGCCATAATTAAGTACGAAGATTTATGACGTTTTTTTTTTGTTTTAAAATAATTTTCTTGTTTTTGAATTATCTAAATTATTTTCTTCAAAATGGTTGTTGTCTTTGATAATGAAAAATTAAAATATTATTACCATGTTTTTAAAACATAATAATAAAATGAAATTATTATACAAAAGTTTGAAAAATAAAGAAAAAGATATGTGTTGGATATAATGTTTGGAACAAAATCATAAAGCAAATACACGAACCTTGTAGCATAGACAATAACTAATAATTGTTTTAAAGATTCTACTTCTTTTTTTCGTCCATAGACAAGACGATACAATCGTCTAACAGAATTTGGGCATTAATTGTTAAATTTATACATTCTGTATTTTATAAAAACAATTTTGAAATAATTTTTGAATAAAATTTTCAAACAAACAGGAAACAGAGGGGGAAATATTAAATTAATACGGTAGCACGATTTTACCGGAAACTTCACAATACTTATACTTGTCAGATGGTGAATGTCACGAAAAAATGAGAGAATGGAAGTACCTTCTATATTTATATCATGCAACTGACTGTGTAAACATTCAAGCAAATTACAAGTCTTTTGGCTATTTCTTCGAAATTTTCGTTTATAATACGTATACACTACTTGCAAGTAACTACCCTGTCAGAGAATGTGTGGTTGACTACAAAAATAGTTAACTTATAGTTAACTTTTCTTAAACTGACTAAAAGCTAACTGCAATGTCATCCAGAACAAACCCAAAATTAATTCTCAAGTTGAGTACGTAATCGAATTTGATGAGAGCCAACAAATTTATTCTCAGCTACTTTGAAAATAATTTCAGTTTTATATTAACATTTTGCTGTTGTTATTTTATATGGTACCTTAGCTAAGTGGTGGCGCATTGAGTACACAACGTATGATGATACAGGTTCAAACCCCAGAAAATTTTTTTTAATTTACTGACCACCAGGTGATTTTGAAAAAATCAACTTTAAGTTAGCTGAAAGTAATGCAGAGTGAGACAATTGAGTACCGCCTAGGACAACGCAATGTTAAAGTAGTCCATTAGTTCCATTAGAAGTAATTCAAGTGTCAGTAAGTACTGCGAAGTAGTTAGCTTAAAGTTAGTTTAAAGTTAACGTAATTTCCGACAGGGTGCTTACATATTCGTATGTAAATTTCTTTATTACCACTTATCTCCCAAACGGCTGAATGGATTTAGACAATTAAGGTATCGTTGTATTTGTCTTAAGCACCCAAGTGCTTTTAGGCAGGTGCTTAAAAACAAAAACAAGATGGCAGATTTTTCGCGCGAAATAGTAACACTTAAAAATTTTTTTTAACCAAACCTATCGAGTGTGGTATCAAAATAAAGGAAATTAAAAGACGTTTCATAAATGTATATAAGTTATTTTTAAATTTAATTAAGAACAAAAAATTTAAAATTTCTTGATAACTGGCTGGGATTAAAATTATGTTAATAAAAAAATTTAAGAAACCTAACGAGTAGTATCAAAATAAGAGTTGCCGGGACACCAAAAAGTTTAATATAACAAATAAATTTAAAAAAAAAAAAAATAAAAAACCAGACTACCTAAGAACAACTGAAAAGGGGGGGGGGGAAACAAGTCCAGTAATGCGGAACATAGTGACTTTTACACTCGGTAGCAACTATTAAGAAGATTTGTAGATTCGATTTTTAATACTTCCCGGCTGAAAAAGTCACTATGTGCAGCACTAATGGACTTGTTTTTTCTCCCTTTTTAAGTTGTTTTTAGGTAGTCGGGATATTTGATATTTTAACGGCCCTTTTCACAATGTACAATTAAAAACTAACATGGACTTTAACGGCAACTTTTGTATGAAGAACTTTCAGTTAAAGTTCAAGTTAAATCTCATTCTCAGACATTGTTAAAAGGGACGTAAATGTATTTGTTATTTCTGTGGTTAAATGGTACAATAACAATTGTACCATGCTATAGTTGTTTTTGCTACAGGGATGGTATTACCTTGTTTGCTTGAACTTATTTTCTCATTTATTCAAAATAACACAAACTACCACATACTTTATGCAAAATTCGAAATGTTTATGCCTTGTGAACTTTAACCAGCTATGGCTGGCTTTTTACGAAAATCGTACCGCATAATAAGTATAACGAAAAATTATTAATTTTCCTATCTAGTAATATATTTTAACGATACTCGCTGTCGGTTGAGTAAAAGTAAGCTCTTATTCATTTAGTTTTCTTTTATTCTTCCGTGAGATTTTCACTTATTTCGAAATTATTGCACATCATATAGTAGTAAATGGAGAGCAAAATACGAGTAAAATTACAAAACAACATTGTCGTTACTGCTAACGAAAAAATATGTGTATCGATAAATATTATGATTGTTGGTGCTTGTTTTCCGCGAAATAAATTTTACATCCCTGTTTTGATTTATTCTGAGGTAGTATATTGTCAGCCTACACCGCAGGAATGAATACAGTATTTATCACGTATACGAACGTCGGCTATTTGCATTAAACGCTTATATGCACATCAACATGAGCAATTTTCTATTGGTATTTAAAAACCAATGGTTATTTCTTGTATTTCCATTTTTCTTATTTACATTTCTCGCTTTTATGCACCATAAAGAATTGTAAAACAAAATAATATGCACTTTTTCAAAATCACACGCACGGTTTATTTTCCAAAAATCACATTTTAATTTCTTGCATTATTTTAAATCTTTTTTTTTACTTGTATACACAAAATAAACCAATTATAATTAAATTCAATCAGAAATAATTTTTAGTCAGGCTTAAGTTCAGTAATTTCAATTCTTTATTGAATGAAATATTTTTATTAATTAATGTGAGTTTCTAAAGAAGAGAAGAAAAATTAATCTTAGACTTTATAGCTGAGGGAAATACCGATATTTTTCTGTGCAGCCACGCACTTCATCTGCGGACACGTCTTTCTACTGGTTCATTAATTTTTTTAAATACTGAATTTAATTAAAATTTTAAAAACTAAATTCGGAATGTTATTTACTTACATATGTATGTTTGTATCAGTGATCGGCAATGAATCGTTTTATCGCTATTCATACTGACTCATGAGACTTTAAATATAACTGAGTAGACATCATTTAAACTGAACTACTCTGATTTACGCATACTCACAATGACATTGATTTATAATTATGGGTTGAAATAAATATGAATACGACGTCAACATCATAGTCATACCACACTCACACTCATAAACCACCTCAATTTGATTTCGAATATCAGGAATATAGTTATACTACTCACATTGATTCAGCTCACTCAATTCATGGATGTATGTTTATTTAAGAGTATA
The DNA here is from genome assembly GCA_949987645.1 of Tachina grossa. Lineage (NCBI taxonomy): Eukaryota > Metazoa > Arthropoda > Insecta > Diptera > Tachinidae > Tachina > Tachina grossa. The sequence continues at coordinate 133,582,564 of OX465274.1, read as the reverse complement.
GTCATTAAACAGTTTGCAATCAGTATACAGTTCCTGCAAAAAAAAAAAAGCAACAGAGAAGCACATAATCTAATAATGAGAACTTTAATGTTCGTATGCGAAGTTTTCATTGTGAATCATACTTATTTTGCATAGTCCATAGGCTTTTAGATAACGCTACGACCACACCAACAATTTGATGTGTCTTAACACAAGCAATAACGCCGGCAGAATCATGACGTCCGATTGCTTGTTTTCAACAATGTATTTGGAGGTGGTGAACACGTATATTCAAATATATTTGATTTTTATGCACATAAATACTTAAATTGTCAATCATTTTATCATTTTCTAATTTTAAATTGAACTTTTATTGGTTTTATGTAGTTAAAAATTTTGTTTTCCGTTTTTACGTTGAAAATAAATTAATATAATTTGTATTTGATAGCATGTGTTAAGAGATTGTTGCTCAGCAATGTATTTTAACATTTTTTGCTGAATATATATTTGAACACATATTCATACGGTCCACACGCTAATATCTTGTGTCGGCAATCGAGTTTGACAGTTGCCATGGCAATAATTGCCAAGATTATTGCTCGTGTGGTCGGCATGTAAGGAGAGTCGAAGTCAACAATGTCATAAATGTTGCTAAGTGTGAGTTCGATGTGCTCTTCAAATTTTTGAGTGAATATGATTCATAGATAACTTTCCAATAAGTATGAGTTCGCATAAGTACAAGAAATTATAAGTCATGATTCAACTCTGCTCACTTTTTCACTACTCATTGCTGTTCTCTGGTATGTATATGCAGCACTGAAGCATAAAATAAAGTTTTTTTATAAGCCCTGCCAACGCATGTAAGCAAAGTTTTTATAAATGCATTTTACGTTTATAATTTTTATTGCATGTAACCGTACCTATTATTCGATATACATTTATTTCCGTTGAATTTTCCCCTCCCTGCGGAATCAATAATGCCATAAATTTAATGGATAATGTCCTTCTTTATAAATACATTTGCATTTGTTTCCTTTTTATCTGAGTTGGTAAACTTTATTAAAAAAGTTTAGAAGCATTTGTTTATATTTGAGAAATATTTGTATTGGCTATATTAACATATTATTGTATTTTCAACTACTTACACATATCCATTATTTATTTTTGTAGTTGTGCGTCTTTTTATAAATTACATATGTATATACATCCATACTTATTTAAATAGTGTATGTAAGTACATACCCTGTAGGAAGTATCAATAGTAGAGCAGCACTGATTCACCCAGACAAAGTTTTTTGCTATAGACATTTAACATGTGCAAGGCAATTCAATCAGCTACCACTAGCTGTACAATCGATAGTTAAAAATGTACTGAATCGCTTTTGACTTTATCACCATACAATATTTTGTGCTATAGACAGTTAAGATGCGCTTTTACGCATACAATGCGCTTCAAAAAATTAATTCTATAGTTGTGACACAAATTGATAATCAATTTCATTTTTTAAATGCCAACAACGAAGAAACAACTTAAATTTGTAGCTTCAATCAATGTATGCTCTGACCAGCCGTTCAAATTGAAAATTAAATTGATATATAAATGGATAGGTGAATTTGAAAGCAATCTAGTTTTCAATTTAAAAAGTTTGATTGTGTTAGTAAAAAAAGTGTGAGTGTATTTCAAATTGAATGGAATTGATAGGCAAAAATTGAACGTGTGGCTCCCAGGTTAAAGGAGCGATTTTGACCGTCGGTGTGTAAAGCAGTTCAATTAGTCTTCCAACACCTGATAATCAGCTGAACTGTTAAGGTCACCTGCTATGAATTTGCCTTGACACTGGCAGATACTTTATGCACAATTTTTATTTTTTCTGTATTGTAAATATTAACCAGCTTGGTTTGTGTTTGTACCTGATTTAGCTGCCTTGAGATCGTTAGTACCATGTGTAGACATTAGAAACAATGGCGCATATTCAGAAATCGTAACCAAAGTCGAAACTAATAAGACAGAAACTAAAATATAGTGCATAGATAGTTACAGCTCTTATTCACAATTCATAACTAGTGCAGCAACTGCTTTCAGCTGGTAAACAAAATGCAACCTTGCATATTGTTATGTAGAGAGAATAAAATGTCGATAATATTTTGAACAATAAATTCTGTAATTAATTAAAAAGCTTACTAATCTATTGAAAAACAGTTTTATTTCATTAAAAAAATTTACAAAATCTATAAAAGTAATTTTTTTTGGCTATAGTCTGTATATAAATCAATTGAAATATGGGCCTGAAAATATAAAAATATTCAATAGAATTTTGTTGACCAAAAACACATCTCTAATTTATTTTATTGCTTTATATGGATATTTTTTTGGACCCAATAGGAATAAATGCAAGAAGTAAAGATAAAAAGGAAAGCTTATTATATAGAAAAATTTTAAAAAATAAAGAGTATTTGTTGTTTTGTACATTTTAAAGAGCCAAAAATTGATTTTACTTTTAAAATAAATTGTAAATGAAATCAGCATTTAGTTACAGCCTTACCTATAATTAAGTGTAAACTTAATTAAAGTAATCAACTATGAATAACTTAAATAGGTACTTAAAAAGTTAACACTTAGTGATAATTTCTGAATATGCGCCAAAGACTTATTATTACATTTTAGAAACTCTACTCTATATAACTGACGTTGGTACTATTGAGTATATAGTTCTCTTGGAAAAAGTACTTTGTACTTTGCATAACAAATATGGTGCCGCCTACAAAGTATCACTCAGCTGCCGCCACCGGTAGTACCCGACACTTTGTTTTCTACTCATCAAAGGCAAATACTAATATGCAGACGCTCCATTGGCAGGATTCCCAAAAATTCACCAAAATAGTCGAGAGAAGTGACGACGCAAGACACTTAACCACAAACTTCCCACAGGGTACATGCATGAATGAATTTGTAAAATATATTGGATATATATTGTAAACTTTCATGTTTACTGATTTTAATTATTCTTGTTCAATTTTTTTGCTAACAAATAGTTTAAAAACAAAAAGACACAAACTGGATAATTAAATATGCAACAAACTTAACTAAACTAAACTATATTGTTTTTTTTTTATCACATTGAAGTTCTTCCTGTATGACATTGAACACGATATTCATTTATTAGTGTATAAGCATCTATCGAATTTAATAAGTAACTTGCAAGTAAAATTGCATGTTACAAAAGTTAAAATATTGTATATACGATTAATTGAAATCAAATACTTTGTAAAGTATAATGATACATGATTATATACATATTTATATACATACACAGATATATGTGTGTTGTACAAAGTCATTGGCCAAGAAAAGTGAAAGGGCCAGTAAATTAATAATAATTTTATACTACAACTACAAGTTTTATTTTTTTCACAATATAATTATCTGGTATTATGCATTGTTGTTGACTGAAAGTTATATGAATGTGATATACATATGCAGTTATTTATTTATTTTTTTTAATTTTCTTTTTGTCTGAAGTCTTAATTAAATTGTTGTTCATTTCATTTAACTGTACCACAACAACTTTGGATTTTACTTGCTTCCGTTTCTTTATTAGCGGAAGAAATGGTTTTTGCGTAAAATACAAATACAAACATAAGCAAATATATATTTTTGCAGCTACTTTTATTTTCTATGGGCTCCAAAAGCTCATAGTGTCATGCCAAAGAGATCTATGGTAACGACAAAGTTTTGTTTACAAATATTTGATTAATAATTTTGAATTGAAACCAGCTGCAGACATTAAACATTTCTATTTAAATTGTAATTAAATGCCAAGGATTGGCATTCAACTGTTACAATAGGTATAGAATGGTGCACAAAAAAGAAATACATTAGAAAGCGGGGAAAATGAAAAAAAATTATTTCTTTGTTTTCACAAAAAAATAATAATAATAATAATAATAATGTATTAAAAAGTAACACTACTCAACAAATTGATGAAAACAAAGTTAAACTGTCACGGGTACACTAAGTACGAAATGTGTTCAGGTTTCTGATGAAAGATCTGAAATCAGAAAAGGTCCAGCACGGACAGATTTTGAGATACATATATGTATGTATAAAAAATTTAATTTCGCAAAATTTTAAAAAAATTTCCAAATATCGTAATTATTTTGTGTATCAAAAATTATAAAATATTTTTACAGATTTTTCGTTTTCTTTCAGTGTATTTTTTATAGAATGTTTATGGAAATGTCCTTTTCCTCTAAGAACCAGCAGTTTCACAGCAGCCTCGATATAGTTTTTCATTAAATACGATAACTTGGCGATATCTTGTTCATCGTTAATAATGTACTTTAACTTACGTAACATGGTTTACTTTCTTTTCAAATAAAAATTCCAATGATGCAGTTTAATTATTGTTGATGTAATTTTATTTTGTATATCACTAAAAAAAATTAACTAAAAATATAAGTTTTTTCCAGTATTTCTAAATTTTGTATAGTACAACGATAACAAAACATCTTGGCGAATATAAGATTTATATGGTCAAAGCTTGAGGAAGTCAAAAAGGACATTTCTGACTTCCTTCATTGTCAATTACCTATTATTAACAAAATAAAATCCAAATGACAGGATATTTTATGCAAATTATAAATCTGCCAAAGCATTTGATCATTCCGATGTCGAAATTCGAAATAAATAGATAAATAAAAAAAAAGTGAATTTTTAACCTAAAAATAAAAAGTGCATATTAATATTAATTGTGACCTAGTATAAAAATTCTAATGATGCAATTTTATATTGTATGTCATGGCCAATGATATGGTTTCAGTGTCGAGTAGTGTAATATTTTGAAAGATATAGTATTATTTTTTAAATGTATACTCATACATCACGTTCTTTCGATATTTATCAAGATTTTTTTATTTAAAACAAAACCCATTAACTGAAAATTTTCCAAAACTATAACCAAGCACCTGCAATGTAGCCAATTCACACACCTTTTTATAAATATGTTATACAGGGTAGTAAAAATAAATAAAAATATTAGATTTTGATTAGATTTCCTACAAATCTACTGACAAAATAGATTTTGTTTTGTGTGGGAAATCTAGTAGAAAGAAGCAAGATTTAGCTCGAAATCTCTTAAGTACTAGATTTCGACATAGTATAAATACACTTTTACTTGATAGTGAAAGCTTTGAAAAATGCTGCTGAAAAGCAATAACATAAGGCAGGCTCTCTAACAAAGTAGAAAAAAATTACAAAAAAAATTTGCTCCGCAAATTTTACATTTGAGTGCACAACAACTACATATATTATTACTTCTGTGAAGCCTTTTTGTAAAGGAAATATATATGGTTTTTTAGAAGCTAAATTTATTGTTTCTATCTGGCTCATCTCGAACAAAAAAAAAATTCCTTATTCATGCGCAACACTTGCTAACATTGTGTCCCTTACAAAAAAAATTCTGGGAAGCAGTAATCATAAATAAATAAATAAGCTCAGTTGATGTGTATTTCTGCTTTATATACGCAACTTTTATTGCAAATGGAAGCAGAAACTGACACCACACACAGTGGACCCAACACAAAAAACGCTGATGATGGAGATGTAGCGGCCTTCGAAAAGAGCAAGTTGGTCCGTTCTACTACGTGTTTGTAAGAATATTTACAATATTTGTATGATATTGAGTCATGCCTTTAAGTTTATGTCCGACATTGGTCGGGCCTAATAATGATATTTTAGATTTAAAATTTGAATACTTATTGTTAGTTTATATATGAAGATACAATAAAAAAAAGCAATGTGAGTCCGAACACAGAGGAGATGTGTAAACATCTAGTAATGAATTTTTTTTTTTTTTTTAAGTTGGAAGTACTTATGCTTTTAGTATCTTTTTTAAATTAATTAATTAAAAGTATCAAAACTTTCAATACTGTAAGTACATATGAATTTGTTGGTTTTTGTTTGTTTTATTAAACTTATTTGGTTAGTAAATGGGCACACTGCAGTATATGTATATGTACTGCATTCAAAATTGCAGTAATCAGTAAATTTATTGATTACTAAAAAATTCAGTAAATTTTTACTGCTAATGAAATTTAATTTGCATTACCAGTAAAATCGTAGGGCCGTAATCATAATAAAATTGTAGCAAGTGGCAAAGTTTTTTTCATTCAAATTTTGAAACTTTTGTATGAAAAACATATAGCCACTTGGTAGAATTTCATTATGAATACGGGCATTACTGATTACTGAAAATTCAATGCACCTCATCATATAACAAATCATTTAGGCAATTTATAAAAATTGTAGAAAAAAAATTTTAGTAATCAGTAGAAATTTACTTGTTAAACATTTTTATTGTTTTTACTGAAACTTTAGTGGTACTGCATTGCTCATCTATGGTAAATGCCTTTACTTTTACTTTCTAATTTTTAATTCCTGTTGTTCATCGTTTAGTTGTTGCTGTTCTTGTTGTTATGTACGCATTGCAGTTAAAATAAATTCAATAAAGTGCAACTTTGACTCGCACACATTCGGTTTTGATAATTTTTTTTTTGATTTAGCTTTTTTCCTTTTTTAAGTTTTTTCAGTTTAAACGATTTTTTTTCAGTTTTATCGCTTTTTTCTCGTTTTGGCGTTTTTTGCTCTTTTTGGGTTTTTTTAATTTTCGCAATTTTTTTCATTGTGGCGATTTTTTTATTTTGGCGATTTTTTTCTGTTTTTTTGGGTTTTTTTCATTTTGGCGATTTTTTTCTGTTTTTGGGGTTTTTTTATTTAGGCAATTTTTTAATTTTGGCGATTTTTTCATATTGGCGATTTTTTTGTTTAAGGATTTTTTTTTCATTTTGGCGATTTTTCTGGTTTTTCGCGATTTTAGTCCTAGAGATTTTTTTTAATTTGGTGCTTTTTTCGTTTTGGCGATTTTATATTTTTTTGATTTTTTAGTTTTACCGTTTTTAAAAATTTTAAGAGTGTTGCTCTTCCGGTTTCCAAGATACAGCAAGTTGTCAAAATTACAAAGTCAAAATTGCATTAACTGATGGAACACCTTTTAATTTAAATTTTTTAAATTTAGTGTTTATTGTTGTAGTCTGTATAAAAATACACTAACTTTTAAAATTTCAAGTGTATATATGTACATACAATTGTATGTATATTACATGGGATTTTAACATTTTTCGTTGCTTGTTTTGGAACACCCTTTAGTTTTTAACTCTCATGTATTTGTTGTTGTAGTGGCCAAATGTCTACACATTGTGTCCAAATTTCAAGTCCGTAGCTCTTACGGTTCATTTTCACCTTTGGTGTACGGAAATATACAGAAAAATAACCGGCGGCGGCACACCGTCGGCTTCGAGCCGGTCAACTTGTTTCTCTGCTTGGTATTGCCTCTTTCAAACACTAATACACTCATACATAGCTCAAATCGATTTGACAATGCAAAGAAATCTCAGCAAAGAAATCTCAGCAAAGAAATCAAAGTCAAAAGATTTTTACCCCCTAGCGTATAGATGTTTACACATCAATAAAAAACATGTAATCAAAAAAACAAAAATTACAAATAATTAAATTGAATTGAAGGTACCATATCAACATCAGAAACAACGGCAGCCTCAAATACTTAAAGTTCTTTTTAAAATCGATCGGAAGAGCAAATCTGCCATTACACACCGAATGTTTACTTTGCTCAGTGTTAATGCATTAAGTACATTAAGCACAGCATACTACACCAACTACACCAGCTACTTCATTCTTTTAGATACTGCAGCGGCATCAGAAACTCTTACGGCCCTATATACATATATTCAAAAATTGGCATGAAGTTAGCATAAGTGATAAAATTGAATTGGGTGTTAGCGAGTTCCTCTATACAATTTGACATTAAAAATCACCGCATAATGTTGTTTTGACACACGATTACATCTTGGCACGATTTTTACTTCAAAATTATATGGGAAAACACGTTAAGATCATGTTCAACTTTGCCACTTATGCTAACTTTATGCCAATTTTTGATTATACATAGGCCCGGTAATATTCAAGTATAAATACATATTTCAGTGATGCCACCATCATTTATAAAAATAAAATTACTCTTTTAAAATGTACATACATATATCACTTAAAAGTATGCAAATTAATAAAAATATTTATTTAGGTGAATTTCAGCATGTTCAACATTTTGTATAACATTGGCATCCCTATATTTGCTCATTATCGCAAAAAATAGAAATTAGTTTAATTGGACTACAACACCAAAATAAGTATGGACAACAACCTGCCGCCGTATTGACTTGTTGTCGTCAAAATAGTCATCCAAATATAAATATTTATATTCTATCTTGACATTTTGAAATCGGCAGCTTGCTTTGGTTTACGTGTTTAATGCTTAACTTAACTGGGAGAAAGACAGGGGGAGGAATAAGTTCTCTTTCTAAAAATAAGCTTGTGAAGTATACTTCCGTGTGAAAAGGAGTGCTAGCCTCTCGTTCACTTTTAGGTTTAAGTTAACTTGTAATAACCAAAAAAAAAAAACCAAATTTATCAGTCCGATAACATCGTAACTTCAAGTATTTTAAAATTATAATAATGGATCATAAATCCTCTTCATGTATTACTGTATAGACAATTCAATTTTTAATGGATAATTCAAGCATTTGCAGAAGATGAATTCAAGCATCATTCTTCATCTTAGACGGAGTAGTTTCAAGTTTTTTTTTTTTGCTTCATAATTCCGAACATAAAAGTTATATTAATTCTATAATATTAATTTATCTCTGTTATTTACAGTTAAAACGCTTAATATTTATCACAATATTGTGTGCATCCACAAATGCACAAGATTATCAAGACTATCAGGAAAATATACCACGACCTGCACCAGTAAGACTGAGACCCAGTTCCGGCCAAGTTGAAGCGCCAAAACCAACACCAGTGCCAATATTAAAACAAATAAACAAGTATGAAAGAAATAATTAGTGTTATTGCAATGACAGCCTTATTATAATTTAATCGCCAATTAAAATTAATTGAGTTTTAATTAGTCGATTTATATTTTTGTAATCTACATAAATTTATGTTTTTTTGTTTATTTTTTTTTCATTAAGGCACAATGAAGACGGTTCCTATACATATGGTTACGAAGGTGCTGATGGTTCATTTAAAATTGAAACAAAATTAGCCACCGGTGAGGTAAAGGGCAAGTACGGCTACGTAGATGAGACTGGCAAGGTGCGAGTTGTGGAGTATGGCGCCAATAAATATGGTTTTCAACCATCTGGTGAAGGTATTACCGTAGCACCACCCACTTTGGTGGATGAAACAAAAAGAGAGCCTGAGCCTGATTATGAAGATGAATTGGCAGCGAGACCTCAGCGACCACATGTATGTTATTATATTTAAGAAATTTAAGGAACAAAATAATTAAACAAATCATTTAACTCATTCTAGCGCATTAATCGTCCTCAGCAACAATATAGACCAGCACCGCCACCCCCACCACCCCGACCACAGCCACAACCACAACCTCAGTATGTACAATATGAGGACGAAGAACCGGAACCAGAGCCACCTCGCAGACCTCAGTATGTTCCCCAATCCGCACCACCACGTCCTCAGCCGCAACTGGGACCAGCACCACCCAGACTTCAAATACCCGGTGCTCAACGTACTACCGATGTTGTTTACTCACCCGTACAAAAACCCTCTCGTCCCGACTATTCGCAGCAACAGTCTTCGGAATACTCACAATCGACTTCTTTTGGAGATGGCCAATCGAATTTGCGTATCTCACGCCCCGTGTATGCTCCTGCCCCTGTAACGCCAGCCCCATCGAGTGCCCGTGCTCAAGGCTTCCTCGGCCCCTCTTCAGGTGGTCGTCCACACTTGGAGCCCTTTCAGTTTGGACCCTCCCCCCAACCAGCACCCGCACCACGTCCCCTACCACAATCGATACCCGTGCAGCAGCCTCGTTATCAACAGCCACAATCGCAAAGTCGTAGCAGTGGTGGCGGTGGCGGCAGCAGCCTACTGGATCAATTAGCTCGTGACTATGCCCTACCCGAGGGTACGTCTCAGCCTCTGCATGACATTTCCTTTGGCTATTATTAGGGCGCGTGAACCTGTACAATTCATGTAGTTAGAAGCTGTAGCTGAGTAAAGTCACTTAATGAATTTATGTTGTATTTACAGTTATTGAGTTCTTTTTTTTTTGTAAGTTCGTTGTTGAGACAAACAAAATTAACTTTTTTATATGTTACTGTGAGATTTTATGTCCACTAAAAAGTGATTGATATTATCCTAATAAAATTTAAAAGTAAATTTGCCATTTCTTTTGGTAAGAGTTGTTAGTAAAAAATTTTTATGTTAATTTTACAAGATTTTTTTATGAATGAGTTTGATTAAAGTAAAATAAAACGAATAAAAGTGCAGCACTACGGACTAAACTTGGAATACGTATGCGTGTGGTGTATTTTTAAAAACATACATAAATTCAGTTTGACACACAAACTGAAAATATCTATTATCTATTTAAATCCCGTCTTTTTTAGCAAAAAAAAAATCTTACCGTATTTGAATCTTGGCACTCATTCTTGAGTTTGAAACTATAAAATCGTTGCATATCCTAAGGCTTGTTATAAAATTGAAACCTCTTTTATTTACAGAATAAAAATATTTTGCTTTAATACATCTTGCTTAATTTAAACTTAACTAATTTATTATTAAACATTCGAACACAGAAAATTTTTCAAGAAAAACAGAGTGGCGAAAGAAAATTTCCATAGTTATTTGATAGAATAAAGCTTGTGAAAATAAATAATTAAACATAAATGGAAATGGAAACTAAACAAACAAAAAAAAAACACCATCTTAAACTAGAATAGGAAAATTTTGCAAATTACATTAAAGATAGTTTATAAATACTTGCATACTTATAGGCTTAAATTTAAATAAATCATCTCGTCCACAAACCAAACGTACACGAAACGGGTAACGGTTCTCTAAAAATTCATTCACTCAATTCCGAAAGTCCAATTTGGAAATTTTAAGATTATGTCCTTGAAGAGTAGAGTAGATTTCTTTTTAAGAAAAAAAAAGTAGTTGAAGAATTTTGTTGTGTTCTTATGTTACTGGTAATAGTAGCCTGTAATAAATAAAATAGGAAAATAGTAGTTAAAGTTTTTTGTTAATATATGGGTAATAAATATATTTGCCAAAATCAACAAAATGTCTGATGAATATGTGAACTGGAAATAAACTTGTATAGTTGTAGATGCTGCGGAATATACATTTTAATACATTGTTGAATTGTATAAAGTTGTTTTTAATATTTCTTTGGGCAAAAACAAGTTATTTCCAAAAACGTTTTTTTTTTTGTGATTTTTTTTCACAGCCTGTCCCACGATATCACCAGCAAACGTTTGATCGACAATTTGTATTACTAACAACAATAAAATTAGAAAATTCGTGACATCGTGGGAGAGGCCGCAAGTCTGTCTTTTCAAATACAACATTAAATGATACAAAAAGGGTTGTAAATTGAGCAAATGCTTTGTTTGAAAGTAAAACAAATTCAGTAACACCAATTAGCAAAAATAAGACAAGTACTGTCTTTTTATTGCACTGCAGTAGTTTTCATACAAATGAACCACATATCATCAGCTAAAATGCAAGATCGTGCAACTAACCAAAAATTAATTCAAAGTGGCATTTCTAATTAATTATTTAGTATTGCAAAAAAATTGAAAAAGGATAGCTGCGTGATCTTACAATTCAGCTAATGATTTACAATTCAGATTTCGATAAAAACTATACAATTACAGAGTCGTTCTACATGTCGTCAGCTTTAAATAAGATTTTAAGTACACTTAGCATGATTTAGTTTGGAATTAAGTTGTCCAAAAAAATTAGTTTAAATTCTTCTCCAAACTAAAACATGCTTTGTGTACTAAGAAGACCATTTTAGGTGAGAAAGGACCACCAGAAAGATGCCAAGTCTACTTAGAAGACTAGGTAATGAATTTCTGCACAATTATTATACGATTACAAAAAGTCTCAAATTTCTATCTCATAACATAAACACGCCTTTACAGTTTATTGATGATGGCGCATACTCGTAGTCAAAACAAAATATACTTTAAGAATTTAAGGCCCGTTTTTTGTACGGTAATACTGGTTTTAAATACTTAAAAGTATACTTTGTTTTGACTATGAGTATGCGCCATCATATACAAACTTTAAAGGCGTTAATCTGAAAACTAGCTTAGCATCTTTTCGAATGGAAAACAAAGTATACTTTAAGAGTTTAAAAGCAGTATTTTATATGGAAATAATGGCGCATAGTCATAGTCATAAGCCAAGCACACTTTAAGAGTTTAAAACCAGTATTGCCGTACAAAATACTGGTTTTAAAGTCATAAAGTATACTTTGTTTTGACTATGACTATGCGCCATAGGTTTTAAGTATATAAAGCGCACTATTCACGGTCAAAATGCATGAAACAAGCATCGTGTACGTGTGCATGAAGGTTTCGGCATACACGTGCATGCATTTCACGATAAATTTATATTATCTTATACATAACCTAAATGCAACACAATTGTCAAACTACGTACAAAAACTTTGTACGTTTAGAATTTGACAAGTTGATATATAAGGTACTGCTTTGAGTAGCTTATCTTGTTATTATTGTATTGCACACATGCATGTGCAAAAATCAAACAGTTTAAATTTTGGCTCAAGCATAGTCGGTGTGACTCATACAGAAAAAATTTCACTAATACTCTTATAATGCAGGTCATGCATTTTGACCGTGACTAATGCGCTTAAGGCAGCTACGTCCAAACACACACACTGTGATATTTTCGTTTGAAGTAAACAGCCATGAAAGTTCTTGAATTTGTTTTTGCTTCTTTGCAAAATGAGAGCAAGCATTGTTGTTGCCGAGATCTGGTTGGCTCTTGTGCTCTCGTGGGTGTGAAAGCACAAAAAGTTCCTTGTTTTGGCTATGATTATGCACCATTATCTCTCCATATCCAACTACTATCACTTGAATGATTCAATAATTTTTTTTCTTTATCCTATAAAATTAAGAAATATATGTACATATACTTACATGCTTATTTCTTCAAGTTTAAGAAATTTTTTTATATAACAGGTGGCGCAAAATTTTGTAATAATTGCCTGCAAATTTGTTGTAAACGAAAAAAAAGATGTATTGATAATGTAAATATCAAACTATATAATCGTTTTGGCCTTGAAGGCTTTTTAATTATGAATGAATAAATAAATAAATAAATATATTGAATACTTCAATAATGGGTATTCATTTGATACTTTCGAAGTTGCGTCTTGAAAAGAAACTTATTACAGTCAGTCTTATTTTATCATGAAATTTTTAAAAGCGTTTTTTATATTTATTTATTTAAATATAAAAACTCAAAAAAATTAGTAATACACAAATGCACGAGTCAATTCAATTTTCAATTGAGTCGGTTGTTGTCCAAATCTGTCAATTGAATAGTTTGACAGTTGTCGATTTGGTTGAAGAAAAATCAAAACATTTTTAGTGGTTTTTAATGGGAATTGTTAAAATTTTTGCTTAAATTTTTTTTCCCAGCTACACCCCCCAATAATAAATTTGAATATATTTTTAATAAAAAAATATTTTACTTAATAAGTAAATATTAATTTGGGACTATTGTGTGTTATTTGTTCATAAATAATTATCACATGTAATTTGGCTTAGAAAGCGATACGAACTTTAGCCTGTTAAAATCATAAATATAGAAACAAATGGAGTTCGAATAATAATTAAAAATTAACTAAAATTAATAGCCATGGGCCTGTGGCAAAAATTAAATAAAAATATACTTAATAGTAACAAACCAAAAAAGTTTGTCTTAAGTAGAACAAAAAATAAGCAAATTAACTAACATGTGTATAATTAGTAAAAGAACAAAACGACAATGGTAAGACTGTTGTAAATATAGAGAAGGTAAAATTGAGCTTACAATACAAAAAAGCTTTCAGCAAATTGAAATACGATGAATCAAAACAATTCACATATTCCCTTTGCAATAAAATGCTAAGTATATAAAGCAGAAATCTACATCAACTGACACCACACACAGTGGACCAAACACAAAAAGATCGCTGATGATGAAGGTTTAGTGGCCTTCGAAAACGGCTGGCTGTTCCGTTCAACTATGTGTTGTCAGAAAATTTAGAACCAAATTTGGTGTTATTTGTTCATTAATAATTATCACATGTAATTTGGCTTAAAAAGCGATACGAACTTTAGCCTGTTAAAATCATAATAATAGAAACAAATGGAGTTCGAATAATAATTAAAAATTAAGTAAAAGATTTTTATTTTTCATGTTGACTATTAAATTTTTCAATTCGATTATGCTGTGTGTGTTTGACTCTCTTGATTAGCTGTAAAAATTTATTTTTATAACTTTACTTTGTATAGAAAAAGTAATGTATTTTTAAAATTGTATTTAATTTCATTGAATTTTAAAATAAAAAAATATAAAAATTAATGAATGAATGCAATAGAAGTTATAAATTTTTAAATTTGTAATTGTGAAAAAAATATAGTTTTGACAGTTGAATGAAAATCTTTCAATTCAGTTTATAAAATCTGCGACCAAGAATCAATTCAATTGAAAGACGCAATTTACAATGGAATTAAGATGTGTATGGGGTACTTAAGTAACCTTATGGAATCGCAATGATTTTTGTTTAGATATGCTTTGTATTTTGTGATTTTGTTTTTTTATATCCTCATATAGAGCATCTTTCATTCACAGCTTTTTTTTACATGTTATCCATTTACTGGTTTCAAAACTGCTGGTCTGGCAATAAGCTGTTGAATATCTGTCTGACCTAAAGTGTCATTTATTTAGTGAAAGATTTTCCATTTAAGAATATGGAAAAATAGTTAACACTTGCTGCGAAACATTATAGGTGATTAAAGTCATCATAATCGAGGTACTGTGCAAGGAATTCGTAGATACTTGAAGCATTACAGATATTGCTTCTTTGTAAGAGTAATGGATAATCCAAAAAATCATTACCGTCAATTTGAAGCGCTATGGCCGTATGTTAACAGAGTCTTTTGGCCTGGAAAATTATAAGCTAGACAATTCAACAAGGCGGTGCCATGAACCACGAAAGACGACATTTTTTAGATTTAATGCAAGGTAGCTTTCTGACAAGAACGCTTAATTTCTACCTCAAGGAAATTGACTGCTGTAACCAGTCTAGATGAAGTCATTTAAACAACGTTATTATTGGCACGTAAAGTTCAATCATTAAAATGAAATAAAAAATTAATCGAGATCAGAAGTTTATGTGTGTTTCATTTAAATTTACTTTTGAACCAGAAAAATGGATAATATATGTTTACAAATTTCAAAAAATTGTTTCCTTCGTTAGAAATGAAAGTTGTTTCTTTAGTTATTTGGAATGCTGAACGCCAATCTGCACTCTATTTTTTCTATTAGCTGTTGTTTTCGGAATATAATATTGTGTAAATATAAAGGTATTTTAATTACGAGTATATATGGTATCATAACTTCAGAAGGGATTTTCTATTCAGTAAAATAAAAAAAAACGAAACTCGACAACAAACTTGAGACGATACAAATATTGTTTCTAAATTTGCTCAGTACGGTCTGAGACATCATAAAAATTTAACCCAAAAAATAAAAGTTTTAGAAAATAGTTTTATATCTCTATTTGTTTTAAAGAAAGCATAAAAATACAACAACGAGCTTGTATTTAGTTTGATGTATTCGAAAGCAATGGAACTCTTTTTCATTAAAATTGTAGTATTGGTGATATTATCTACAATTCGAACTTAAAAAGTGAACTGAAAGACATCTATTCATGAAAATCAAACTTTGAAGCAAAATATATCTGTAAAGCTTTTGAATTTTTGTTTGTGTCTGGTTTCTATCACTTTTGTTCTGTCACTAAATTGTGAATAAAATCAAAAGCTGTGCAGCAATTTCAACAGTAAATTCAATTCTATTGAAATATATTTATCTACATGCTATTGAACAAAAAACGGGCCCATTGCTATATCTTTCTTTTGTTATGAAGTTTCAAAATAGAAATGAATAGAATTTCCTAAAAAATCATCTATTATAAAATATGTATGTCCTGTAAGTGCCTTCATTTTTAATATTCTTAATTCTTATTTTGCTTTTATTGTATTTTAGCAAAGCAAGATTCCTTTCAACCGACTTTGCCCACATATTTGATGATTGAGTAAAGCTTATCTTAACAAATTCTGTGATTTTTCATGCATAGTTATTTCAATGTAAATACTATGATATGTATATGTAATAAAGTTTTTGCAACAGAATATATTGTCATGTTCGAAACCGGTATGATTTTCATTCCAAAATTTGGAATCCAAATTAAAGCAGCTTCATTGCAAAAAAAAATACGACACGCAATCAGCGGAACTGAGGAATCTATAAGTTTTGCAATAGGTGGAGAATATATGTAAATGAGATATTTTATCTTGTTTTTATAGCATAACCTTAGGAGGAAGAGAGTGATACCCAGTGTTGTCAGATTGTTGGCCTTATTCTCGAATTAGCGCTCGTTTCTGGAACTTGAAGATAATGGTTTTGAAATTGGCTAATTTATCCAAAAAAATTTATGTATGGCGATTTTAGAGAATTTATTATTTTCATTCGTTTGTGAGGCAATTTAAACAAGTTTTATTTTAAAATCCTTAAATTAAAATAGAAAAAATTTCCTACAACTTACTTCTCAATTAGTTCAGGCGTGCGAGCGCTGTAAAGTTCTACGGTTGAGTAAGTCGGGCGATATTCACTTCTTGGAATGAATAAGAAGGCATGAAAATGACAAGGTCTTTTGAAGTATTTAATATGAAATGAAAAATACTGAACTAAAACCCGATTAAGAAATTACTCCCTGGTCAAATGATTTGTCTGAGTTAATAGTAATTTTATTGATCAATATTCAATATATTTAAGTTTATAGGCAGATTTTGTAGAAAATTATGTTTTTAATTTGTTTAAAATTTGTATAAATAAACAAAAATTCATTTCAAAAATTATTTTTCCATAGAAATTTAAAAGCGAAAAAATCGTTTCTATTTACAAAATATATCCCTTAGTTTTTTTCTGAGCAGTTCTCAGAATTTTTTATATACATACATATTTGCTATTTTTGGTGTAAACTCTTTAATTTTATAGAAACTAAATATAAAATCGGCAGACGAAAAGGCTTCCTGCTAGGGGTGAAAAACTGTCGATGGCACTCCGAGGTCATTACTCTGCATTCGATAAATACTGGAAAGCAATCGATATTTTTTAGTCATTATCGATAGTAACTGATACACCAATATAAGCAAAAATATTAAAATATGTTGCTTTTCATAAACAAAAATAACTGCAAGACTTAAAATATCTGCCACTCATCTCACTTATTTTCCATACAATTATTTTAGTTTTGTTATTAATTGAACTGAGAAATAAAGTTCTGCTTTGTTTTATTTTGTTTGTTTTGTTTTGTTTGATTTATTTGGTTTGAATTTTTAGTGCATATAAAAACATTATACGAGAACTATACAACTTTGATGCCATCACATCGATAGTTTTTTTAACTTTTGACTATCTGGAATCGATATAACGATAAAGGTTTTTGAACTATCGTAAACTTTCGATAGTGCAACCATCGATAGCTTTCTACCTCTACTGCCCACATTGTGGAACTCTGTCAGTAATTTCACAATCGCATATTATCCAAATATGTACTTATAAAAATCATTGTAAATTGTTCAAGTAAAAATTTTACAAATTAGTATCTGTAGCCTTGTTGAGAATTTCCGGTATACATATTTTTACGTTTTTGCTTAAAAAACATGTTTTTTGTAGGTTGAAAAAATTTAAATTGAAAGAAAAAAATCTTGGGGTCGTATTCAAAAAAAAACTTAACAAAGCTTTGAAAAGCAATGTTAACCTACCATTTACACATGAAACAAATTGCAAGAAAGTAGTAATTCAATCACATTTTTTCACTACCACACTCACATTGTTTGCAATTTCCAGTCAGCTTTCAACGATTTTTTCAAGAAAGTATATTTTTGATGTTTTCAGAAAGTAAAATAAAAAAAGGTTAACAGTGTTACCCCCTTTAAAGATTTGAACAAATATACAGGATTGTGGAAAATAGTTATTATAAATTATCCTTATTTTGCATAAATATTTAAGGAATTATAATATCTTACGTTCAAATATACATGAAGAAGACAATAATATTATAACAATATTAACAGTAATACTCATTCCCAATTTAATGCCTTATGAATTTGTGTAGGTGACATTCTTGGTAACTCTAATTAAGAAGTGGACAAAGCAATTTTTTTGAACTTTATCTTTCGCCGACATTTTTAAAATGAACTTTCACTTTCCTATGAAAGTTAACAAGAAATTTTCATGAAAGTCATTTACTTCATTAAAATTTTTATTCATAATACGTATACAGAAATTTCAAGAAAGTACTTTCATGTGTAAATGTAGCGTAAGTAAAGTTGCATTAAAAAAAAATTATTATATCAAAATTCTAAAGAAGGCACCTACGTTTGTTAAGGCTACTTTAAGTTGATATTTCCAAAATGTGTATTTTGTACCTCAAAGTGTTACAGCCTTATTCAAAAAAATATTTTACTTGAGCTTTAAAGTGCATTGTAGCTACCATGCACTTTAAGGCTAACATTGCTTTGTTAAGAAATTGTATTCAAAAGGCAACTTTAATTATTTTGTGATTTAATAATAAATTCTGGTAACACCACCGTGTTCAACAACCATTTCACAGCTTGTGATATACAACATCGAATACAATTTCATTCGAGTATTCAACTAATTTTTTATTTTATTATATACATTTTTATTATCTTGAAGTTAAGCAACCTAATTTATAAAATATAAACTTCTGACATGGAAGCAAAACAGATAAACATTTTTATGAAGTAAAAGTAAAAAAAACATGATGAACATAGAAAAATTATCTACATTTTTTTATTCGAACGAAATGAGCATTTGAATATCCAGCTTTTTTCGATTCGTTTTGTTTGAATGTACATCACTAAAACTTTTTTGCGTAATTGTATTTGTTTTAATATTTTTTATGGATTTTGCTATGTAATTCGAATCAGTTTGATAATTTAGTGATGTTTTCCATCACATGACAAAAATAATAAATTTAAGATAAGAGCTAGCACTTCTAGCTTCATTTTCAGATCTAACATGAATCAATATGTGCTACATTAACAAAAGTATTTGAGGTACAAAACACACATTTTGGAAATATCAACTTAAAGTAGCTTTCACAAACGTAGGTGCATACTTTAGAATTTTGATATAATAATTTTTTTGGAATACAAATTTACTTAACATTGCTTTTCAAAGCGTTGTTAAGTTTTTTTGAATACGACCCTTAGCTCTTATCTTAAATTTATTATTTTTGTCATGTGATGGAAAACATCACTAAATTATCAAACTGATTCGAATTACATAGCAAAATCCATAAAAAATATTAAAACAAATACAATTACGCAAAAAAGTTTTAGTGATGTACATTCAAACAAAACGAATCGAAAAAAGCTGGATATTCAAATGCTCATTTCGTTCGAATAAAAAAATGTAGATAATTTTTCTATGTTCATCATGTTTTTTTTTACTTTTACTTCATAAAAATGTTTATCTGTTTTGCTTCCATGTCAGAAGTTTATATTTTATAAATTAGGTTGCTTAACTTCAAGATAATAAAAATGTATATAATAAAATAAAAAATTAGTTGAATACTCGAATGAAATTGTATTCGATGTTGTATATCACAAGCTGTGAAATGGTTGTTGAACACGGTGGTGTTACCAGAATTTATTATTAAATCATAAAATAATTCAAGTTGTCTTTTGAATACAATTTCTTAACAAAGCCAATGTTAGCCTTAAAGTGCTTGGTAACTACTACGAACTTTAAAGCTCAAGTAAAATATTTTTTTGAATAAGGGGGTTAGTGTTTAATAAAATACTTTGTTTAAAACAAAGTTTCGTGTTACAATTCATTCTATTGGTTTGTGAACGTTGACAATAGAACATCATTGTAAATGCATTATACGACGTATTATAGCATCTTCCATTGGATGATTAATTTTATGCCACTTGCAGGGTTAATTATGTTAATTTATGTACATTTTTGTACAAATATGTACATATATGTATAAATATAATAACATTTAAAAGCAGTATATGAAGTAATATGGGATTTTTAAACAACTGATCAGCAATGAAATACGCTTATTATATATATACGAGTAAAAACATTAAGTTATGTTATGTTAGGTTAGGTTAGCAGGTTTTTGGTAAGGAAAAGTGAAAAATTAGAGTCCAGCTCACTTGGGTGAATGATCCCTTTGTGCTACCTGTAAGTTGAAGAGAAGATAGTGGAAGAGATATGGAGGTGGAAAAGGGTGAGAAGGGTTACATGGAAAAGATATAATAATTATTATAGAGGAGATGAATTGAAATCGGGGAGGGGGTCGGGTGGAGTGGAGTAAGCGGCTATAAGAGCCACCTTTCCTGATATAAAGGCTCAAATTTTTAAGTTCAATTTCCGATTACTCGGCTAGGCTGCTGAAGGATATTCTGCCAAGTAGGTACAGACGGAGATAATCCATAGTGGGACAAAAACAGAGGAGATTCAAAATTCGTTCTCGCTGTAGTAGTTATTATGTGGGAAACCCATACTTTTAGCGAGGGTTCTGAAAGCACAGTGACCGCTAAAAGTGGCCAGGATGCTCTTCATTTGCTTTCTAGTGAAGTTCATGAGGTTTTTTCTTCTATGGGAATTTAAGCAATAGAGCTAATTAAAAAATGAAAACATTGAAGCGTAGTCAGCAGAGTGAGAGTGGGAGACCACAGAGAGTCCATTTAGGGCTTTGCGACATTCTTGGACAAGAAAAGATGTAGTATACAAACACTTATGAGGGACTTAATTGCGAATTGACTGTCAGTTGTAATATGGATATCTCTATTTGAAACTTTAGTCATTGTATCATTCTGTCAATGGCAGATATCTCTGATTGCAATATACTGCACTCATCCAGCAGTCTAAAGGACATTTTAGTTGCGTATTCCGGAATACAGGGTGGGCCAAAAGAAACCAAGGGGTGTAAAAGTTTAATAACTTTTTTGTTTATTAATTTTTTTTTTATTTTTTCTTTCAGATTATATAAACAACACCTGGAGAATTTATAATGAATGAAAATAATAAATGAAAATCAGAAAATAAGAAATGAATAAATGAAATCAACTTTATTGAAAATTTGATTATGAGTGATGAAGCTCATTTTCATTTGAATTGCTTTGTTAATAAGCAGAACTGTAGGTTCTGGGGTTCTCAAAATCCAAGAGCCATTCATCAACGCCAATTGTACCCCATCAGGTGTACTGTATGGTGTGGGATCACATCTGAAAATGTCATTGGGCCCTACTTCTTCGAGAATGAAGATGGAAGTGCTGTAACCGTAAATGGAGAGCGGTATCGGTTTATGATAGAAAATTTTTTACGTCCTGCTCTTGAAAACAGACCTGGTATGTGGTTTCAGCAGGACGGAGCCACTGCCCATACTGCCCGAGACACAATGGCACTTTTAAGTAAAATTTTTGGAGAGCGAATAATTTCTCGAAATTCGGAAATTATTTGGCCAGCGCGATCGCCAGATTTGACAGCACCCGACTATTTTCTTTGGGGTTTTTTGAAGGAGCGAGTGTATGTGAACAAGCCAGAGACAATCCTTGAACTCAAGGCAAACATTGTTGCAGAAATTCGAACGCTACAGCCACAAGTTTTGAAAGATGTTATGGAAAATGCTCTAAAAAGAGCCCATCAGTGCGAAGCTGAAAACGGTGGTCATTTAAGAGACATCATTTTTCGTACTTAGTGTAAAAAAATTTCCATTTTGTATATTATATAATCTGAAAGAAAAAATAAAAAAAGTTAATAAACAAAAAAGTTATTAAACTTTTACACCCCTTGGTTTCTTTTGGCCCACCCTGTATAAACACCCCAACCTACTCTCCCCCTTTTTTTTAGCCGTCCTTGAAAACCTGTACGGCTCCGTTCTGTCAACAACATTTTAAAATTCCTATTAAAATAGGGTTTCGGAGTGCAGTAGTCAATAAGATCCGTTATGTTACCTACTGTATTTAAAATGTTTGTTTGCATGACCCTAATGTCAGCGGTTCCATGTTCCTATAGCATTTAGTTTGACGGCGGTACGTAGAACTAGCTTTCTACACGCTAAGTGAACTATGTAGAAGCAAAATCATCATAGCGAAGTGCGCTTTTGTCGGCATAAATCTCAGAGAAAATGTTATCATAACTGCCATTTTGCATATATTTCCATCTAGACCGGACTGATTACTCGGTGAGTCGAGTAATTTCCACCAAACTGAAATTCCGTAAAATAATATAGGCTTTATAATCATGTCTAGTATCCATTAGGACTTATTCCCCAAGTACAGCTGATTGCGTTCCTACAGACGTAGATTGCCGCAAAGCAAGGCAAGACATTTAAAGGCTAGAAGTGAAGTACTATGGGATTTTAAACAGCTTATCAACTATCAAATACTGTTACAAGGAACTCCATATAAATAAAAATTTTAGCTCGTTATAAAATAAAATTTTTGGAAAGTTTGCTGCTTTACTTATGACTTTATTTCAGTGAGCCGACGAAAATCGGCACATTGTGCCGATAGTGGGATCACGGCTTTAGAGGAAACTAATCAATGTTCGTTACCATTTTTCATATATTCGTACAGAATACTGAGGCTATGTACAGACGATTGTCAAATTTTAGAATATTGCTAGTGAAATGTGCTAAAAATTTCTTACAAACGTGGTAAAAAAAATTTTTAGTGTTTTTTATGGGAATTGTTACAATTTAATAGCGATTTCTTTTCTGACAAATATGTTACATATATGTTACATGTTTTACATTTCTGTGTTCGTTTGTACAAAAAATACAACTGTGGGAAAAGTTTTCAATTTCTTTTCTGAATATGTTGCATGAAAAACATGTAAATATGTTACATATCTTACCCTCACTTTATTCAAGGTGTACATACTGCCATTTATTTCCAACTGTAGCAACGAAGGTTTTATTTTGCATGTCATGCTTGTAATTTCGAGATAATGTTTCTTAAATAGAAAATATAAAAATTATTATTACAAAAATTAGTATAAATATATATTTATTTAAATATTGTGACTGTTTTGGTTTCTTTTAGAGATAATTAGTGATGTCAATGTGTGCTTACAAATCATTATAGTGTGTGGAAAACCTCTCAAATAGCCTTAAAAATCGCTAATGAAGTACATTAATGATAAAACGTAGCCGTTGTAAATAAAAGCAGCTTATTTTCTTCGATTGTAGTAACAGAATATGTAACACTTTGAGTGTTTCTAGGTAACATTTAAAAATGGTACACATATATAGTGTAGCATATTTTCTTCAGAAAAGAAATCGCCATAAGTTGAACATTTTTAAACGCACTAATAATCCCAAATTAATATTTTACTTATTAAGTAAAATATTTTTTTATTAAAAATACATTGAAATTGATTATTGAGGGGTTTAGCTGGATCCTATGCGCATTTCACTATTGCTAATGCAGATCATCAGGGAACCTTTACCCAAAGCTTCTTAGAACAACTAGAGTTATTATATTATAAACTTTCATTTAAACAAATGAGAAGCTCAATAACAAATAACAAAGCTGAAACAAGAACTCAATAATCAACATGTTTTTTTAAAGTAAGAAAATAAAAAACATGTTGATTGTTGATTGATGTTGATGTTTTTTAAAGTAAGAAAATAAAAAACATGTTGATTTTTGTTTCAACTTTGTTATTTGTTATTGAGCTTCTCATTTGTTTAAATGAAAGTTTATAATATAATAGCTCTAGTTGTTCTAAGAAGCTTTGGTTAAAGGTTCCCTGATGATCTGCATTAGCAACAGTGAAATGCGCATAGGATCAAGCTAAACCCCTCAATAATCAATTTCAATGTATTTTTAATAAAAAAATATTTTACTTTATAAGTAAAATATTAATTTGGGATTACTAGTGCGTTTAAAAATTTTAAACTTAAAAAAAATTTTTGTCTGACAATGTTGCCAGAAAAAGCATTTTCAGTCCATTACGAGATTGTCAGACATCTAACAATCGTGTGAACAAATATGTTGCCATTGTCAAATTATTGCTAGACATTTTCAAACATTTTATTATTATCAGACGTACGAAGTTTATGCATCTGGCAATGGCATAATTGTAAGAGCATTTTTTCTTTTTTTTTAAGAAAAAGGAAAGTGAAAAAATATAATAGAATATATACACCCAAAATCATTGCAATTACATCTTTATGGTTCACAATAATATATATATATATATATATATATATATGTATATTGACTGTTAACATTTAACGCGAGCACACAAGATTAATAGTTGACAGTTTCTGTCAAACGCTTTGAGTCTGGCAACGCATAGTAACACAGATCTGACAATTTTTGCATACGACAATCGTGTGAACTGACGATATTGTCAGATAAATTTATTGTTAAACAATCGTCTGGAAGTAAATGGTAAGATTTTTTTTACAAATTTGATACAACCGTGTGAACTGTCAATCTACCTTGAGCTGCCAATGACACATTGTTAGTGCATTTTCAGCACATTGCCAGATATGACAATATTGTAAGATATGGCTATCGTCCGTACATAGCTTAAGTGGGCTTGTGGGGTAATTAAAAGTTCGTTCCAACATGTTGCTGAAAGAAAATTAATTTTATTAATTGACATAACTGGACGTAGAATTAAATAAAAATTATCACTGATACTAAAGAACATATGAAAATACATGTGTATCTAAAGTAATCATATAACGAAACATAACACGTTAGAATATTTTAAAACTTAAAAATTATTATAAATAAATAAATAGACAATAAATAAATTAAAATTTTCAATGAATAACAAAAACATGTGGGTGAATTTCCGAGGAATGCATACAATATTATAAATGACTTAGACTAGCGACTAAATTTTAATATTTCCAACAAATCAATAGTTTATGTTTGTTACTCAAATGTTTTTCTATTAAGAAGTCTTTAATATCATTTAAAAACTAGCCAACATAGGATTGTATAGAAGTGCATCATGGTTATCAAATTCACGACCCCAGAAAATCGGTACGGTATGCTCTAAACGTTTTGGAGCGACATCTACAGCATTACGTTTGATTTTGTGGGGAAAGTTATAGACTGGTCTGTTATAAGGATCCACATAATCAGCATTGCGCTTGACTTTGTAGGGACCATTATAGGCTGGTCTTTCATAGGGACTATGATATTCATAATTGTCGGAAGAGGGTTTGTAGTAAATATATTTAGTTTTGTGAACTGCAGGTGGTAAATACTGGGATGGGCCACTATGTGCTTGATTTTTGTGCACATGTTTTTCAACAGCATATGAAACTTGAGTATTTGACGGCTTCTGGTGCTGGGCTACTTCAAGAGCTGCTACTATAGGTGTCAGATCGTTAAGAGCATTTTGGTTAGATCCTCCCGAGCCAGCATGGTAATTGTTATATTTGTAAGTGTTGAGATCCTCTTCTTTATGAGGTGACTTATAGTCATAGCCCTCACTGGGATGTTTTTCTATGTAAGTTTCTTCCGCGGTCTCTTTTTGTTTACGCATTTGATGATACAAATCGTAAGAATTCTTGCCTCCATAAGCTGCTGTTATTTGCTCGGTGTGTGATAAAGATTGCAACGGACCCAAATCATTTGGCAGTCCATACGAATATAACTCTGCTCCTTCTCCAGGAGCGGTGCCGTCGTAGCCAGTACTACCACTGTATGTGCCAGAGTTTGATGTATCCAGTAGCACCGTTTTAGAGGCAGTGTATTCAGTCTTGCCGTTCGGCAACATGCTCAGAATTTCTTGTAGTTGTGCAGCAGCCTTGCGTGCTTCTTCGTCTGTTAGTTTATTATGACGTCCATAGATATTGAACTCATGACCATTCGAAACTGTTGCCGGTTATTTGTAATATATTTTATTTGTAAGATGCATTGAAGTTATTGAGAATTGTTGTAATAAAAAAGTGTTTAAGTGTTTTTGTTTTTATAGCAGAGTGGTGGTAGTTTGTTGAAATACATATGTAGTTGTTGTTGCAGCATAAAAAATTCAAGAAAAAAGAAAATCTCATGGTTTAAATGATGAGAACAATTTAAGAAGTATTGCAAATTATTTTGGATAAGTAAAAATTAGGTACATATGTACATTATGTGTTATTTGGCATGTTATGTGTTCACGTGTAAGTGTTTTCGTTTCAATGTATTTATGTATGTATGTGTTAGTAAGTGTTATGTGTTTGTTAATTACTTACATTTAAGAATTTGGTTGTATTTTACATCGAAAAGGTATGTTTTTCTCTATGCTAATGTATAGATCTTTTTACAGGACTATGTATTTTAAATATATATCTATATTACTTAGAGACCTATTCTGTAATTCTCATACGTAAATCTACATCCACGTGGCTGAAATTAAACAGTTTTTGTGATGCCATCAAACGCCAAATTGAATTTTCAATCTATTAAATAACAAAATCTACATGCGTAGCCAAAAATAGTAAAATTGCTTAAGAGAATTACAGAACAAGACTTCTGGTAAGTGAAATAAATACTATACATTATAAATAAATAAATTTTTCGTTACGTTTAGGGAAAAGTGTTTTTTTTTCTAACTTCCCGGGAAACAGAACAAAATATCACATTTACCCAGAATAAAAAACACTTAGTACCTAAACGTAACGAAAAATTTATTTATTAATATTTGTACATACATATGTTATTATGAAAAATTCCTGGTTTTATTTAAACATAAGCAATGAAAAAATATGTGCTTTAAACCAGCCAAAATTACAAAAC
Organism: Tachina grossa; assembly: GCA_949987645.1. Lineage (NCBI taxonomy): Eukaryota > Metazoa > Arthropoda > Insecta > Diptera > Tachinidae > Tachina > Tachina grossa. The sequence continues at coordinate 133,555,540 of OX465274.1, read as the reverse complement.
TAAAAAAAAATTAAATTAAACATTTACACAAGTTTTATCTAGGCGCACGGTAGTGCTCCAGGCCAAGTTCAGGCCATTCGAAGCCATTCGAGCTTTTTTTACCCGCCTCATAACTTTGTTCCCCGCATTCGTAAAATTATGATATTTTAACCATAATTAGAATAAATTCATATAACCTCATATGCAAAGTTTGAAAGTTTTACTATGAAAGCTTCCGAAGATATAGATAGAGGTGCAAAAAGTGCATATTTTAAGACATACTCACTGACCACTGACCACTGACACACTCATCAAATTGATGAAGCACTTCCGCTATAGCTAGAGAGCTAAAATTTGGTACAAGAGAAGATCTAGGTGAGCAATGAACCAGAAAAATCTGAAAAACCGAAAATTTCAACCAGGAGGGCGGAGCTACGCCCATAAAAATTTAAATTTGTGCTATTGAGCTGAAATTCGATACAGAGCTAGGTCAGGGTGAAAAATGAAATAAAAAAATCTGAAAACCCGGAAATTTTAGCCAGGAGGGCGGGGCTACGCCATTAAAAGTCAGAATTAAAAATGCTAATCTAAGGCGCTTTATGGAAGCTATTTTATTGAAATTTGGCATATATACTGCGGTAATGCAAGGCTATAAATTTTTCTTTAAAAAAGTGGGCGTTGACACGCCCATACAATTTAAACCTCATTTTAATGCCCTGCGGCTCAGCATATTTGGATATACTATTTATCTAGCTATTATTATCCGTTTGTAACGAAACTAGACACGAATAATAAGCACTGACCCAAAAAAATTTTGACTTTTCAAAAGTGGGCGTGGTTACGCCCATAAAAATTAAAAGTTAAAAGTTGCGCTAAGGAGCTGAAATTTGATATACAAGTAGGTCTAAGTGAGAAACAAACTAGAAAAATTTTAAGACCCAAAAAATTTTACCAGAATGGGCGAGGCCACGCTAATATTGTTTTGAACTAAATACTTAATATACAGCTTTTAATTCAAGCCAATTTAGTGAAATCTTGCATCACCTTAAAAATTGGGCGTGATCACTCCCATAAAATGTTAGCCTTGTGTTTAATCTACATCGTTCTAGCATATTTTAGAAGAAAATTAGCATGAATTATAAGCGCTGCTCACAACAAAATTTTGAGTTAGGAATAGTGGGGAGAGGTAATGCTGATAAAATTTAAAGATATAATTCGCGTAGAGAGCTGAAATTTTATACACTAGTAAGTGTAGCTGCGTAAGCCAATAGGAAAATCTTAAAACCAAAAAGTTTTACCCGGTATGCGGGGCCACGACGTTAAAACTCCCATTCGCACTAGCGAGCTTAAATTTTATACACAAATAAATCTAGATAAGAGATCACTAAGAAAAATCTGAAAACCCAGAACTTGCTATCAGAGGGCGGAAACAAGCACTTCAAATTCAAAATTAACATACATTTTATTAAAACTTTTCATACACATTGCACTTATCCAAAAAAATTCCCTATTTTGAAAAGTAGCCGTGACTTCACCCATAAATCTTAGCTTTTTCGTTCAGGTACTTCGGCTTAGCAGTCTTTAATTTAGTACTCAAGTATTTCTTATTAACTTTTTAATACCAAACTTTGCATCAACCATAAGCACTAGCAGATATAAAAGTATGGGCTAGGCCCATAAAAATTGTACGTAATACTATACAATAGAGAACTGACATTTTGTACACAAATAGTAATTGATTTACTCAATCGGGAAATCCAAAAATTAAAAGCACCAGCTACCCTATTGAAACTTTGCATACACATTGGGCATATCCTTTTGATTTATGTACTTCGGCTAAGCAGACTTTATTTAACATGTAAATATATTGAGAAAATAGGCGGGGTCACGCCCAGTAAAATTTACGCTGTATTTTACATATTTCTTCCAGTCGTCTCTTACCAAATTGCATACACGCTGGCAACCCGTTGTAATGACACAATAGTGCATTTTTAAGGTCAACAATTCAACAACGCTCATTCATTCAACACTCTTACCCATTATTTTATGTAACTCTGCCATTTTCAACTGACACAGTGATCATGAATAGAAATAAAATACACTAGAAATTTTAAGTTTAAAAAGTGTTATTACAGAAATCTTTTCAAAAAGTAATCAGATCCTCACAAAAACATAAATGTGAAAAACGGCCAAGTTCCTATCCAAAATTTCGGCCATTAAAAGTTGTGAGATATAAATTTTGACCAAGTTCTTTTTTGCCACAATACCTAACACAAAAATATATTATGTATGATATAAATTTGTAATCGTAAGGGTGTCATATAATTTCCAGTTAATCTGTTAACTTGGCAATATTTTTACCTTTCCAAAAAAGGAGAAAATAATGTATAAATGTTCATTTCTTTATATTGATAAAAATGTCAAGTTGGCAGATTATCTATAAATTATGTGACATCCTTACGATTACAAATTTATATCATACATAATATATTTCTGTGTTAGGTATTGTGGCAAAGAAGATCTTTGTCAAAATTTATATCTCACAACTTTTAATGGCCGAAATTTTGGATAGGAACTTGGCCGTTTTTCACATTTATGTTTTTGTGAGGATATATTTTACAACTAGTATCGATTGCCTTCCGTGCCATAACCGCCAAAATAGCTTAAGCCGCATAATTTTCGAACTTCAATTTTTGACCAAAATCGATTATTTGCTATCGTTAATAGTCGATTTTCGTCAAAAAAAGCTAAGTCCAAAAAATGTGTCGCTCAAGCTAATTTAGCGGTTATGGCTCAATATGAGTTATCACATACGAATTTTTATATTTACCGACCCCTGTGCGCGAAACTACCGTATGTTACACTTCTTTCGAAATCGACTTCTTGATGCAAATTGGTTCTAAATCCATTAATTCATCTGATAAAAAAATGTTATAGTGATAATTATAATAGTTATGAAGATAACATAAAGTAGGGCTGCCAGATTTGACGATTTATCATTATTTTGACGATTTCCTGTTTTTCCTTAAAATTTACGATTTTATAATATTCTAAATATGACAACTTTTTAAGAAAAATTTACTATTACAATTTATATATACACACCTACTAAAAGACTTTGGTGTAGCTTTACCAACTCTTTCTTAATAAAATTTTTTATTTAAATTTACCCTTTCATAGGAATATTTTCAATGTAATATAAAAAGCTTTTTGCTTTCACTAACAATTTTGAAATTTTGAGTTAATACTCTATTGTTGCACAAGTGCAAAATGATAAATGATACGTATTTTTGTATTTTAAAAGACTACGTTTTGAATTATCCGATTTCTTTTTTGCAATTTTTCGAGTATAAAATGACGAGTTTTTTACATTCATCGACTTTTTGTTGCTTTGTCGATAATTTTATCTGTTTGCCATATACAATACAGAGTACTTGCTTTAAAATAAACAATTATTTGAGTATTCATTTGAAGTGCATATATTGCAAAATGTGTTTAGATTTCTTAGGCGCCTATATGCAGGTTTTAAACACTCCTTATGTAAAAGATATTACAATGCTTTACTCCCACAACTATGCTTTTTATAATTTGAGCGTTTACGAAAATGGCACAAGAAATGGATATTGTTTCTTGTGGGGTGAGCGTGCTGTAAAGAAATATGCTCAGCTCCTTATCAATATTTGCTTATTATTGATTATAGCAAAACAGTCAATGAATTAAGTCTATATTGAAAAAATTGTGTTGGTTAGAACCGCAACAAAGCCGTAATACCTATACTGGCGTATTTTTTTAATTCTTCTACCTCTGTCTATAACATAAAACTTTTGTAGAATTGGTGTTTTTCGACAATCGTGTGATCCTTCTACCTTTAGTAGAGCTGTGTAGCTCATGAACGAACGTGTTAAATTGAACGAATCACTTAATTGAACGAATTGATCCGGTGATTTTACTGAACGCTTTTGGATCAGTAGTGTACCGCTCGATGTTTCCCGTCGTTCAGTTTGTGTTTCAAGTCTTTTATGTCAAATTTGCTTTCGTTTTTGTTTGCTATTTATGTTATGTCTTTTTGTTTGAGTTGAGTTTTTGTGTTTTAAAAGGTTTAGGTACGTGTATACTAAATTCTATTTAACATCGCTGTGGCACTGCCATCATTTTTTTTATAATATGATTTAACAGTCTTTTCACAAGAGGTATTTTTACTAGTGTTTTTTATAAAGTGTTTTTACAAAGTAAAGATGTTAGACCTTAACTGTATATATGTTTATACATACATTTCATTACCTCAATCTAAACTGAATTTGTAGTGCCTGAGGTATTGTTTTTTGTTTCCGGTAAAATATTTTGATGACAAAATTTTAACTTAAACTTTGAGAAGTAACATTCAAACATTGATGCGCTTTTGATATAAATATAAATAACGATAAAAGAGTTACAATGCTTTTTATTAATTATCTGCAGAAAAAAAATTGTAAAACCAAAAAAGAGTACCTTTCTTAATCTTAATATTAAAGTAAATATTAAGCCAAAATAAAATGTACAATATTCTAGTCGAAAGAACAAGAAATTATTTATAAAATGAATTTAAATATAATGTTTTAAATAAAGAACTCAACTTTTTTTTTAAATAAATTCTTCAATTATTTAAATAATCGTATATACAACCGATTTTATTATTCTTACAAAATAGCATTGTTTCATACTGTCGTTCAAAAGTGAACGATTGAACGAACGGGTAAATTTTTTGCTAATTGAACGGAAATGACCAGTCAATAAAAGGAACGATTTGGCACAGCTCTAACCTTTAGTATGATTAAATTAAGTCAACTGCTTGAGCACTTAAAATCAAATGATATCTATGTATCTCTATGGAAACTAGTGGGAAGAAATTAGTAATTTTAAAACAATGACTAAATACTCGTACGCCGTGATTTTTAACTAAACTCTTTCGTGTATCAATCAATTAACAAAATTACAACATGATGTTAATGTAAAAATAACTTTAATATAAACACCTTTTATAAAATTATTGTTCAATAACTTCATTGCTAATTTGCATATGAAAAAGAAGCAACATTTTTAATTGTTTGAAAATTGTTCAAGCGGATATACTTTAATAAACACAATTTAATATTAAATATTTTATCAAAAAATAAAAATTACTTAATAAAATTACATAATAAACATTGAAAAAAATATTTTGCCGAAATTCAATAACAATAAAAACAACAGACCACAAACAACTAAACTCACCAGACACGGCTATAATAAATTTTATAAATATTACAAAAATAACAAAACACACAAGAAAATTCGAAATGGTTAAACCACTTTTTTTTAATACTCGCAGCCGCGGATCACGTTTGTTATTAAACTCGCAATCGAAAGTCTTATAAACTAACACACCTATGTTACTATGTTTAAGTGAATGAATGAGTAAATAATCTAGTGAATGACGACTGACAGTTAGTGGAGGCCGAAGCCAAAATATGCTTTCACCTTCGTACGTCTCATACCAAATCGGAAGTTTGTTGCTTATTTCTTTATTTATAGATTTAGTCATGACTTTAATACTGAATTTTCTTTTTAGTTTCATTTCACAATGTAGAATTTGTTCAACATGTCAAAAAAAAAAAATTTAAAAGTAATGAAACTAAAAATTATAGAAAATAAAGTGACAAGTTGCCAAGCCTGCAATTCAAGCTGTAAAAGCCATCTAGCCAGAAAAAATTTCAAAAGATTAGCCCAATTCACAATCTTGTGCAAATTGTCTAGCATCGTTGCATGTGCAAAATAGTATAGCATGTTGATACTCACCACTAAGAATTGTTAAGTGGTGAGTTTTAATATACTATACCATTTTGCACATGCAACGATGCTAGACAATTTGCACAAGATTGTGAATTGGGCTATTGTAATTCAGCTAATTTCAATTAGTTTTATCATTCATACATGCATAAATTCATGCAAGCCTTTGCATGCACGAAATTCTGTTACTTTATTCATTGGATTGGAAGCTGTGAAAAATTTATTGCGATAGAAATCTTTCTCAGCTAAGGATATAAACGAATGTGTATTGTTAGTTTTTATTATTAAATAATTAATATTTTGACCAAAAGTGTAGTGTTGTTTTAAAAATTTACTTGTTTTATTGGAAACCTATCTTATCTTCCTCTAGCAGTACTGGCTTAAAAACTTCATTTTATTTTCAATACGAGCCTAATGAAAATTCTATTATATATGTATATATATAGTTATATATATATATACATTAAATGCAGTAGATTGCATATAACATGCTTCTTATTTAGATATTTTTAAGTTGGTAAGATGACCTTGAAGATAAAACTGCATTACCTTAAAGATATCCGAATTTTCAAAAAATACGCAATTCAATTCAAAATGTTGCCAAAAATGTTTCATCTGTGCATTAAACATAAAGATTGCAAATATATATCTTACCGTAAAGGTAAGGTTTATATACAGCTTTATATATATATATAAAGGCTTAATAAAAAAATTGTATGAATATCTGTTTTATAAACCCTTTATAAAGCCTCAATGATTTTTATTAACAAGGCTGATACGTTTTATTTGGTCTACTCTCAATTTTATTTAATTTTATGGCAATCTCTTGTTAGATGGTTTTTGCCCACACGCAAAATTTACTTAGGGCTAATAAATGAGTGAAAGTTTAAACGCTGGTTTAGTTAAACTAAACTCAATTTTATATGCGGTTTAAACTCAACAGGAGTAAATCAGTGAGCCATACTTTATATGTAGCTTACAAAATAATATTGTGGCAGCAGTAGAATAAAACAGCTGTTTTGCAGCAGGCACAATAAAAAAGGCAAAAAATTTAATAAAATTTAATAAAAAGTGACCAAATTTTGCTGAGAAAAAAATTATATACTTTTTTAGCAAAGTAGAATAGTATAAAATAACAAAAGAGTGTAAGAAAGCAGATCGAACAAGATCGGAAGAAAAAGTAGAAGGTTGGAAAAAAGTTGAGTGCTCTTTAAATGCAAAACATATGGTCTATAAAGTTACAAAACCATATAGCCTGTATTGGAAGTTTAAACGCCTAATTTTATTTGTTTGCAGATAGTTTAAATACTGTATTGATTTATAGGTTTGCTAGTTTAAACACATTTTAAACACTGAAAATAGAGATTAACGTTCCTTTTCACAATGTATGATTAAGAGTTAACGTGATATTTAACTGACAGTTCTTCATACAAAACTTGGGGCTAAAGTCCCTGTTATTTTTTAATTGTACATTAGAAAAGGGCCGTAACTTGCACTGATTATCGGTTAAACGCGATTAATCAAGAAAATATACTATTATAATATTTTCCAAAACCAAAATAAATTGCGTAATGAGTCTTAGTCGAACTGTATGGGTTTAGCCAAAGATATTTATTTATTTTGTCTTGAGTTCGCGTTTTAATTTAATTTATCAATTAAATTATATTTTTATTTTGAGAAAATTGTAAAGGATGTAAAATGAAGTCCGTAAATCAGAACTTATGAGTATCAAAAACAATACGAATTATGGGAAATCAATCTTTTGATAGGAAAATTTTTCTAGGAGGAAGTATATTTCTACTTTCTTAATTTATTTTTAATTTAATTTTGTATCCACTCCTGATGAATTTATATTGAATGAAGTTCATATAAAAACAGTATTTTTTATACGAATTTGTTCATTCGTCATGATATAAATCCATCACGTGAGGACACTCAATTATAACTACATCCTTTTTTAGTATTTCTATTTCTTTTTGTAATAATAAACCAAACTGCACCTGTCTGCCAACCGAATGAAAAATATTTGCATCAATCGTAATGAAATTTTTGAGATATAACGACGTTTTTGAAATAAAATAGAATATAATAACATAAAATAATAAATTTAATAAGTGCTTAACTTGGATTTTAATTATCGTTTTGTCTTATAATACTTTTATTGTATTAAATTGTAGGAAAATAAAATAGTTGTAAATCGATTTTAAATTGTTTCTTGTGTTTTTGTATAAGTTTCTGAGCCTAGTTGCTTATTCTATTGGAATTTCGAAAAACCTTATATCAATTGAAAAATGATTTTGAAAGTATGTGCATAAGATAAAAGGTTTATAGGCAGGTTTATTACAAATATATATATTTTGTATTAAAAATTCTAATTTTTTATGAGTTTGATTTGAACTGTGTACAAATTTGCCATGAATTCTTTGCTTTAAAAAGGGAAAAAATTTTAATGGTAATCGAGCGATTAATGGGTTCGATTACGATTAAAAGGTACGATTAAAAGCGATTACGATTACAATTACAATCGCTGTGCAAACCCTAGTTCGTTAGGAAGACATCGTTGACAAAAATTTCAAAAAAATGTTTAACACATAGTTTCAAAAATGTAATTTATAATTCTTTGATTTTTATAGAATTAAAATGCTTAGCAAAGCAGGAATTTTTAGGTATGACCTCGAAGATCAATCGAATTCTCACTTTTTGTAATTTTTTTTGTAAATATTTTATCGTAATTTTGAGTGTCCTGTTTTTTTTAGATTCGTTGTAATCGTAGTCAATCAGTGATTACGAAAAATTTAAATTATAGGTTATTTCAGTTTCCATGATTCACAGCCTTTAGTTAAGTAATGAAGGTGGTTTATCCAATGAAATTGATAAAAAAAAAATCGTTAGTTAAACCGCGGCTGTTAGTTAAAAATACTAAAATTTCTAATGACTTTATAAGTTATCATTATTTAAATGTATAACTATAAAGAAAATAATTAATTTCTTTATGAAAATTGTTTTCGATAATATTACTTTAGGAAAATAAATGTTATTATATTTGCAAAATAATAAATAAAATTTGTAATATCTATTCAAATTTTGTAATATAAATTAAAATAATAATTTCAGTTTCAATCACAATTAACTAAAGCTTAAGCTAATTGAAATTCGAAATAAATTAATAATATCAACTCAGTTTAACACTTGAAATAATTAAATCAATTAAAATTTTTAAATCAATTAATTTAATTGTGTATCGTGTTTAAGAAAACCAACTTATATTACAAAATACCTACCTATACATATATACATACATATAATTGTTAATTCAATGAAAATTCGTAGTATATCGACAAAAAAACAATTTATGATCTAATTAAATAGTTTATTCTTCATCACATAAAAATTATTTTAACCAAAATTAAAAAAATTTTAAAATTGATTTAAGGTGCTGAATACATTTTAACGTTACATTCATTTAAAGCACTGATTATATATAACAGACTTCAAAAATAAAACAAATATCATAACTTTGTGTGAATGATTATGACATTAATATTGATGAGAAAAACTTTTTGCAAAACTAAAACTTATGATGTATGAGTTCGAAATTGATGATGGTGAGAGTGACGACATTGAGATAAGGAATTGGTGTAAATTTGAATTATTTAAACAAGTTTCGGTGATGGGTGGATTTATACAAATAAAATGAAGATGAGTGGTTGGTAAAATATAAACATGCAGCATATGAGAATGAGGAAATTGATAAAATTTACATTGTATTAAATAGTAAATATATGCATGTATGTACATATATGTAGATACACATATATGAATGTATGTACGTCAGATATTTAATAATATAATATTTACAAAATATCGACTGCAATTATTTACATGGAAAAATATTCAAACGACATAATAACAGAACACGCAAATAGTTACATACATACATACTCGCTCTATATACACACATACATACATACATATATACATGCATATATTTTCAATATAAAAAATAAATGAACAATAGAAAGGCTTCCATTTACATAAATACATACATACATACATATGTATGTAAATTGCATAAAAGTAACGCAAAAATATAACATGTGAATAGAAAAATGGAAATGAGATGTTTGAATATGATTTTTATACGCTTGACTTGATTATAATGAACAGTCCAGCCGATGCGTTGACAGTATAGTTGTTACTCAAAATGAGTATAAAAATGATTATGCAAATGATTTGATATGATCATATCTAAGCCACACCAATAACAATAAAAACGAAAGAAAAAATATGAAAAATAAGTAAAAGTTTTTTTTTCATTTCTAATAACGACACCCCATCATTATTTAAATAATAAACTTTTATTTATACGCACCATCTGGTCCATAGGCTGTTGGCAAATAATTGCTAGATGGCGCTTCGAATGCTACATGTGCGCCACCGTAACCGGCACCACCACCAGTATAACCACCCGGAACGGATGGCGGCAAATACTGATGTGTGGCGCCGCTAAATGTTGGTGGCTTTGATGGTGGACCGTAGTTATGATGACCAACTGGTATTTCGTATGTTGTTATGCCTGCAATGGAGACACATAAAAATATATAGAGAGAGAGACAAACACACACACGTACAATTAAAAAAAAAGAGTTCAATAAACATTTTGAGCTTTCTGCATTTTCGTTCATGTTGCAAAACGGCTCTGATCAAAGTTTTCATAATAATATGTTACATTGTTTTTTTTTTATATTTTTTGTGTTTACACTTGGAGAAATTATTTACATATTCATGCATACTTAATTTATTTTAGAAAGAGTGATTTGTTTTGTTGGTTTTAAATTATTCGTACATAATAAAATAAGTTGAATTACATATCGCTTATTTACTTCAATAGTGGCATAACTCAAAAAATGAGTTTTTTTGAGTTAATAATGCACCATTTCGTATTTTATCTGGTGTAAGAATTTCATATAAATAGCTTGTACCATCACCTCTTGAGCGAAGAATTTTTTTTTTCATTTCTCCATTGAGTTGTATGCAAATTGAAAACGCGTTTCCTGCAAAATAGATTTTTTTGAGTTGTGCCACTATTGAAGTAAATGGGCGATATGTGTTTGCAATGTCCCAATAACAGTTTTTTACGTAATGCATGTTGTCGAATTAGAGCGTAAAACTCTGCTAAATCAACTTTTTAAAAAATTTTAAATTTTAATGACGTTAGTAAGAGAAAGAGACGCTGTATCGACTATCTAAAATATGTAATTTTAAACTCTACATGTCAAAAAAACTTAATATATTAGGCTAATTTCTTAAGCTATGTATAGAAAATGTATTTATTTTGTCTCTCCTATAAAATTTGACTGAAGTAAGCTAGCAGTTTTACACTTTAAGCTGACAGTACAAAAATATATGTGACGTGCAAAATAGAAAGGGACCAAAGGGTAAAACTGGTTTTGTTCAGGACAGCCATTTTAAAGATTTAAATACGTGTATCTTTGGCGTACCATCACATCATAAAACGCGCATATCTCTGGGAGGGAACACTTTTGGGGCATGGGATCGGTCTCATTCGATGCTCAGATGTTGTCCACATCAAAAAAAAAAAGTGAAAATAGATTTTTTTACCCTTAGGTCCCTTTCTCTATGCGCTGTCACATATACATACATACGATAATTATAAAAAAAAAATTTAATTTTTTTGTCTGTACCTGATGTACTCAAGATAATTTCCTTTGAAAATGCCTGGGAAAGGGTACAACTTTACAAATAAGTTATTAACTATCCTACAATAGACAGAGTCTTCATAAAATGTACGTAATTTACGGTATGAGAAGGTGAACAAGAATTACCCTCACACAAGAACATGTTTAGTTATCCAATGTCTTGGGAGTGTGGATTTCGGCCATCAAGAGTAGTGAGATAAAAATTGCCAAGTTGGCAGATTGCCTATAAATGATATGACACCCTGATGAGTACAAATTTATTTAATGCATAGCATATTATAGTGATAGGTATTGTGCTAAAATAGAACTTGATAAACATTTTTATCTCACTACTTTTGATAGCCGAAATTTTAGTAAGGAATTTAAATTTTTTTCACATTTATGTTTTTGTGAGGATCTGACTACTTTCTGATAAGTTTTATTTAATAAAACTTTTTCAACTTAAGATTTCTAGTCTGTTATACACATTTCTAGTACTAGTGACAGCGCCAGCTGAAAAGAGCAGAGTTACATAAAATAATTGAACAGAGTGTGATGGCTCTAGGATTGTATGCCATGAAAATGCACTATATATTGTGTCATTACAATGACCCAAGTAAGTACGACATTTTGTAAGAGTCATCTGAGTAGTAGAAATATGTAAAATATAGAGTAAATTTTAGTGGAAGTGACTTCGCCTACTTTTCTAAAATTTGCTTATGTGAAGTACTTTTGAAAACGGTAAATTATAGCCTTGCGTGAGTGGGTTTCCGATTTTGGTAACTTCTTCTTCTTTATTTGCTAATTCGTTCTTCGAATTTTAGCGACCAATACAATTATAATTTTTTTAACATATTTCATATTTCAAAAAATATATAATTTTATATATTATTAAGTAGCTCCGCAAAAGCCTCTATATTTCTTGCTTTGCTCAGAAGTCTGCCAGTATCTCTGCACTCAAAAAAAAAAACTAACTAAAACCTTGGAAAATTTTCTAAATTAGAGTAAAAAAAAGTTGTCGTATGGCGCCAAAGCTGTTTTTTACTCGAAACCAGTAAAATATTTACTAAAGTTTTAGTTCATTAATGAACTAGTTTATAGTAATTATATTTTTATATTTAAATAAAATTTTTCTAAAATTAAGTCAAATTTCTCCATAAAATTCGGAGAATTGCAAAAAAGGTTTTTCATCTTTTATTTCAAATTTAGTAAATTTTTCAGAGTTTTTTTTTGTCTTTAATTTTGGTACTTTTTTGTTTTTAATTAAATTAAATTCTATACCACATGGTGTGTTTTTTATTATATCTTCATATTATATTCTTTATTAATTCACCATACATACGTATTAATTCATTGAGAGGGGGCAATTATTGAACCAACAACCTTCTGACTGATAGGCAAGCACTCTAACCAATTGCCTAACAGGCAGTCTAAATAAGCATTGAAATTTTTGTGTTTTAAAATTTTATTTTATTTTCAGAAAAATTTATTTCAAGTTCAAATATTCGTCGAATATATGAAAAATGTACTTGAATTTTTTGCTTAATGCAAATGAAAAATATATTCTATAATTTAAAGAAAAAATACTTAAAACTGGTAAATATATTTCTAAAATTTAGAATAACTTTTTATATCTTTCAAGTTAGTCAAATTTGATGAACTAATTAGGAGTAAGTCATGTCCTAAAACTTATTTTTTGATTTATAATGAGATTGACTAGTCTTTAGGATACAATTTCCCTAAACTTTTAAACCATTTTCCAATTTTTGGTAAATATTTCCTTTAAACCAGTAAACTTGACCTTGAATGTGAGAATTTTTGTGTGTATTTTTATGAACTAATACTTTTGAGAATATGAACTTTTTATTTTTTACTCATATTAAGTAATTTTTACTAGATTTTTGTAAAAATTCACTTAAACTTAGAAAAAATTACTTAAATTTAGAAATTGTTTTTACTTTAATTTAGAAAAATTTGTTCCTTAATAATAGTAGTTATATGTCTTTTTTTTGAGTGTGATACCAGTCCATACTAGAATATTATCAATCCATGTTGCTTCTTTTCTCCCTCTAGCAGTTTTTCCTTCAATATTAGCTCGTGCTATCGTTTGTAATTGCTTATATTTTGTGTTTCTCATAAAATGTCCCAGGCATGATGTCTTTCTTTTCTTTATGATGTTAAACAGTTCTCTTTCGCAGTGCATTTTTCTCAAAACCTCGGTATTTGATATATGGTCGGTCCGTGGTATTTTGGGTATTCGTCTATAAGCCCACATTTCAAAAACCTCCAATCTTTTTATGTCTGATGATTTTATGGTCCATGTCTCCACCGCATATAATAAAACTGACCACACATATGTTTTAATGAATCCTGATTTTGTTTTAAGATAAATATCGTGACTTGTAAGTATTTTTTTGTATTTAAAAAAGGAATCTCGAGCCATTTCTATACGACATCTAATTTCTTTTGAAAAATCCCATTTGTCGTTGATTGTAACGCCAAGATATTTAAAATTCTGCACTCTTTCGATGCAGGTATTTTGTATTTTTAATGAAGTATTATTATGGTTATTTTACTTGCTTACAATCAAACATTTTGTTTTACTAATATTAATATTTAGACCATATGCTTTACTATTTGGGGGATGGGGTCTTTCAAAGAGGTGCACTTGTGCGTAAAGCTCTCTGTCTGCCAGCCACTTGGGGGGGATGGTATGGCTCCACACTCTGGACAAAACTTCGGGCCATATCAATTTTTCGAATTGCTCACTCATCTACACTTACTTGTGCGCAAAATGTTAGCGAGAATGATAGCTTTAAGTTTTATGGGCTTTACCAAGCCCACTTTTTGAAACTCAAGATTTTATTGTAATATTCGTAGTAAACGGCTGATACGAAATACGTAAATAATAGCTTTACTTCTGATAAGCCGAAGATGCTGAGTGTCTTGCATACGAGCAACGTGTATGAAAGGTTTCATAAAAATGTCTCGTGTTAAATATTTTACATGCAGTTTTTAATTTATGGGAAAAAACAAACATGGATGTGTATATACATATGTACTTGACCCTTCCACAACACCTTTTACAAGAACTTTTAAGACATGAGGGATTTTTTAAATACTTTAAGGGGCCCATAGACACATACTGCTTGCAGCACGTATGGAAATCATGGTACAATTGTACTTTTTATGGTACATTTTTGACCTTATTGGTACCGTGGTACTATTTTAAAATATCAATGTTTCACTATATGGTAACATTAATTTTGCCTATGTTCTCTTTAATTTTTTTGTGTGTGTTTTATTTTAATCTCTAATATAGTAGTCGAATCTACGAATGTACCTTTATGAATGTAATACATAATTTTTTTTATGTCATTATTTGTTGTATACTGAATTTTTATACACATTTTTGTTAAGTTTCTGTTTTTATTGTACACTTCTGAGTTTTATACACATTTTTTAAGTTTTTGTTTCTATTAATAAATATTAAAAAAAATGGTACCGTCATGGCCTAAAAATCCAAAAATCCAAAATCCAGGAAGTCATTTTCCTTCCCTGGCTTGCAGCTACTGCCGATGACCACTTGGTATGCCTGTGTGATTCATATTTTACCACAAACTTACCAATCATCATTTAAAATAAAAATTCATAAAATAAACATGCCTTTGAGAACAAAAAAAATTATTGGTAGAAATTAAAAAAAAACGTATTTTCTTTATACATTTTTTTTTCAATACTTATTTTTTGTTTGTTTTACACAGGATTCAGACGATGATATTTATGACGTCTATTTTTCTTGATTCCCTTTTGAAGTTTCTACCAAAAATTATTTGCGTTCATACGATGATTATTTTTACATGTCTAATTTTTTTTATTGATTTTGATTTTTATTGATTTTATTGTTTATACACACATTTCCAGTACATACCCTGTCGGAGAATGTGTTGTTGACTACAAATATAGTTAACTTATAGTTAACGTTTCTTAGGCTGACTAAAATCTAACTGCAATGTCATCCAGAACAAACCCAAAATTAATTCTCAAGTTGAGTACGTAATCGAATTTGGTGAGAGCCAACAAATTTATTCTCAGCTACTTTAAAAATAATTTCAGTTTTATATTAACATTTTGCTGTTGTTATTTTAGATGGCAGCTTAGTCGAGTGGTAGCGCGTTGACTACACAACGCCTGATGTTACATGTTCGAACCCTGGAAAAAAATTTTTAACTTACTGACTACCAGGTGATTTAAAAAAGTCAACTTTAAGTTAGCTGAAAGTAGTGCAGAGTGAGACAATTGACTACCACCTAGGACAACGCAATGTTAAAATAGTCACTTGATTACATTAAAATTAATCCAAAGTCAGTACTATTTGCGAAATAGTCAGCTTAATGTTAACCGAATTTCCGACAGGGTATGAAAAAAACCATAAAAAACAGAAATCGAGTCATTTTTTCTACCCTCTTTCTTCTCTACCCCGTTAGCTATCAAACCAAAAATGACGTCGAAAAATAGATTTCATAAAAGTCTTCGTGTGAATTAGGTGTTACTTTCATTTTTTTCAGTAAATCCTCAAATTTTAAAAAAATACAAAAAAAAATATTAATAAATTCATTTTTTGTTCATTTGAAAAACTGTCAGCAGTATAAGTTCATTTCAAAATCAAAACTATTTTAATTTTTCATGCTGCATTGTCTATGTGACGAATACATTAACAAAAATTTAAAATTTACCAACACATGCTTATCGCATAAGCATGTAAGCATGAGCAGTATGCGTCTATGGGCCCCTTTGCGACAGCAAAATCTTCTAAAACAAATGCTAAACAACACTGTTGGCAAGAAATTTGTTTCAGTTATTGCAAGTATAGGCGTAAAGAAGAAAAAACTTCGTGAAGGAAGAAATTGTGATGCTTGCTTCTTCCTACGCATGGGCACGTATACAAACGTTTTGCATTTACATACACACACACGTTGTGTGCATGATCTTTAATTTTTCTGCGCGCATACAAACGCACACATGCATTGGCATTAGTTGCCCTGCAGTCAGACTGGGGCCAAGTGTCTCTATGTCAACACTAACCTAGGGTTTACACGTGCAAGTGCAAGTTCGAAAAACTCAATACACTCAAACTCTTTTACTAACACATCTACACTTTCGGCACTTGCAGTCTACTTCCAACTCAACTGCCAAGGAATTTTACAAGACAATGACTTGTTGAACTTGTGGCAAGTAAATGGAAAGTTAGCTAACAGTGTTGCCCTATTAATAGCTCAGCACAAATTAACTGGATTTCAGTGTGATGTTATATGAGTTTTTACTCATTTTAAATGCATTTAAAAGCTAATTTAATAATTTTTTTCTTAAATATTTATAAATCAAGCAGTTTATTAATTTTTTAGACATAAATAACATTGAAACAATACGAATAAAGTTCAACACTATCTGGTTCCCTTAAGATTAAACTTTTTTATGTTATGGACAACTCTGCACTAAAAGGTAAACACGCAAGTTGCAAGACAGTCGGGCATTTGTATAAAATTTTCGTTGATAATACGTACACAGAGATTGCATGCAAGGTACTTGCATGTGTAAGCGCAGGGTAAAACTCTAGTAGTAGTTACATTGTCTACAATTTCTCTTCTATTCGTCAGTATGAAAGAAATAGAGAAAACAGATGTGGTGTATTTCTGGTGGATTTTGCAACAACTTGTCAATATACATACATAAATTTGTATGTACGTAAGGTATAGAAATGTACCAGTAAATGTCTGGTTGGTATGTCTCCATGTTCCCATAAGAACTATGAATTCACTACCTAGTCAATTGTTTTAGTGTTACTAGTAGATTTTCAATGACAAGCACATGCTAAATGTCTATAGCATACAGTATTGTATGGGGAATAATTGTAGAGTAGTACTGGTGACAAAGTCAAAAGCGACTCAGTACATTTTCACCATCGACATTTCCTTCAGGGTGGGTACGCATGCTTTAAAAAACCACCCTTAAACACACATACTCAAACGTACAATATGCATAATAACAAGCATACACGCATCAACACTACTTCTACGATCGAGAAGTCTTCGCGACATCTCTTGTAAACACTCATATACACGTACATCAATACGTGTATACGTGCTTCGCTTATTAAACGAAATCATTTGTTATTGGTTTACTATAATACATTCCAGGACAATACATTTAAATACAAGACGTATTTACATTTCAAGACTCTTTACGCAGCCCTCTAATATGTACTTATATTTGCACTCAATATTGGATTTGTCAATACAGTGAGTGTAAATTGAAAAACTATTGTCAAATTAATTTTATTGCATAAATTTTTAGTTGCAACTGTTTTATGTATTCAATAAAGTTAGGGCATATGTATTAAGCGTCCATTCATTAAAAAGTGTTTGAAATAGTCCCCACAAAATTCAATTGAATTTTCCCTTTGACCTTGTACGATGAAAAGAAAACGTTTAGAGGAAAACATAAAAGCAAAACATAGCCTTAGAAAAACTAAGAAGAAAAAATTATTTTACATTGTTCAGGAAAACAATACAAAATACACAAACATAAAATAACATTTGTATGCAAATTTTTCATATTCAATCCCTGCAGTCAGACTGGGGCCAAGTGTCTCTATGTCAACACTAAAATTCTAGTAGTAGTTACATTGTCTACAATTTCTCTTCTATTCGTCAGTAGAAAAGAAATAGAGAAAACAGATGTGGTGTATTTCTGGTGGATTTTGCAACAACTTGTCAATATACATACATAAATTTGTATGTACGTAAGGTATAGAAATGTACCTGTAAATGTCTGTCCCATAAGAACTATGAATTCACTACCTAGTCGATTGTTTTAGTGTTACTAGTAGATTTTCAATGACAAGCACATGTTGAATGTCTATAGCATACAGTATTGTATGGGGAATAATTGTAGAGTAGCACTGGTGACAAAGTCAAAAGCGACTCAGTACATTTTCACTATTCGCACTTTCTGCAGGGATCTTACATAACCACATACAAAACAAACTTTTGCAAATATATATATACATATGTATATTTATGTATGTATGTATGCATTAGAGTGACCATATACTGTTTTTGTCATAATTTGATATTCGGATATTTAGTACTCGTAAATTAATTTTGGTAATAAAGTTGAACATATTCACAAGTTGACAAGATATAATGTTCAAGGAAATAATTTTCATGGACGCCATGTTTATCCTTTTTAATTTGGAATTAATATATGTATACTTATTTTCTTGGATGCCACTTTGTAATATACATACATATGTATGTACCCTTAATTATGGAACTGGTCTGAGTCATATGTATTTTTGGATTAAAATATTACATAAATGTTAAAAAAAACTTTAGTAAATATTTAATTAATAACAAATAAATTTATATTAATCTAAATTAACGTAATGTATAATATAAAATTTATTTTTCAGATTTGTTCAAATGTATTCTACTTTAATTAAGGTTGCTATCTTTTAATTTGGAAAAAGAGGACCGCTACTGAAAAAACCCGAACTTTTCCATATAAAACTAGGGCAAAAAAAAATTAAAAACAATTTTTTTTCAAGAAAAAAATTATATCATAATAATAAAAATCAAATCAAAACTTATTATTGTTGTTGTTTGCAAAAAGTTTGACTTGATAACGGCGATAACTACACAACACTTGAAGAGTAACGTTGAAACAAAATGTTTACAATAAAAAAATTGTGCAACATGTTTTATTTCCAGCAACTAATGAAGCAAAAAATAAACTCTAACAGAATAACTGTCATGAAGTTAGCACAAGTAACGAAATTGTATTGCATTGAGTTCCTCCATAAAATTTGACATTAAAATCGGTGTTTAATATTGTTTGCGTGATTTTTTATGTAAAATTGTAGAGCAAACCCATCTTTAATTTGTTTCTTGTGCTAAATTCATGCCAGGTTTTTGTTATGCATAAGACTGAATGAATATGGATGCGGAATTTTTGCTGGCTGGTTAAAAATGTAGGACGCAAATCTTTTTCGACGACAGATGGCAAAAAAAGAGGACAGTGTCCAGGAAAAAGTGAACGGATAACAACCCTAACTAAATACATATCTAAAAAAAAATTTAGAACTTATGCCCATTTCCTGTCTTGGTAATCAAACTGAAATTATTTTTAAGTTCTAATTAAATACGAAATTGTGTTTTTGAGTGCATACTTAAATAATAATTAAATGCCCAACCTTGTGTAATTAAATACTACTTAAGTTTTATGAGCGTACCATATCGCACATTTATTTCAATAGTGGCATAACTCAAAAAAACCAGTTTTGCAAAAAACGCGTTTTAAATTTTCAATTTGCATACAACTCAATGGAGAAATAAAAAAAGATTCTTCTCTCAGGAGGTGATAGTACAAGCTATTTATATGAAATTTTTACACAAGATAAAATAGAAAATGTCGCATCTTTCTGCAATATTAACTCAAAAAACTCATTTTTTGAGTTATGCCATTGAAGTAAATGAGCGATATGTTTTTATGCGTGTGTGTGTTTATTGAAAACATACACGTGAACATTATGTAGTCGGGTTGAAAACATCATGTGGTAGTATTATAAGGAATTTCGTTCAAATTTCCTAAAGATATAACATATACAATACAAAGTTTCATATCATGGAATAAAGTAATATAAAAATGCATTATGATGTTCTTTTGGTTTTTTTTGGGGGGTTTCTAAGTTTATGGCTAGCTACCAGGAGCAAAGTGCCACGTTCTTCAACATTCGACCCACGCCTTCACATGGGAAGTAGAGAATCCTAGAGTCCACTCCTAGAGTTTAAATGGTCTCCACCAGTCAAAATTCTCTTCAAATTCAAGTTATATATGGTTCTCCACCAGGTTCTACAACAAATTGCCAATTATGCCCAACACAAACACTATCCACCATCCGAGTATTATATTTGGTCTCCACCAGGTTCTTCAATAAAATGCTATCGCCAGATTAGTATTACGTGTTCCAAATCATTTTATTTATCCAGTTCATAGAGTATTCAATGTGGTCTCCACCAGTTTATTGTTCCAAAATTTTAAAAAGTCGGTATCTAGTATTTCTATGTTTCATCGAAATCCTTCACGTGTCATACAATCCATAAAAAAGTGTAGTTATGCTAGTTACAATATAAGCGGTGGAACAGGTCATCAAAATGTCACAAATCACGAACAGTTATACATATGAGTATGTACTTAACAAACAAAACGATTGCATATGCCAAGGCGCATTTATTAGGTGGCAGCACTACACCAGGTGACTAATGTCATTATATCAATCTGAATGTCAAATTTGGATTGTGTAGGTATAAGCCTAAAAGCACGCTTTTGTTTTGGTATCCATAAACACCTTTCGAATATTCAGTTTTGTATGATGTTTGACATTTCCTTTAAGAAACACGCAATCTGACGATACTACCCTGTTCTGAAAAGTAAGAAGGTAATTTATACCAACAAAGTACATATGGTTGTTGCTGTTGTAATATTTGTTGTAGAATCGCGGGTACTGATTGATGTGCCTTGGCATTTGCCAATGAAGAATTCCAGACAGAACCGCAATTAATTACGGTTAATCGTGGAAAAAAACATTAAACAATGCGACAGCCGCAAAATTCTCGAAAGCAAGACAACAACAAAATGCCTGGCCGAATTCAAAAAATAACTACGACGACGCGAAAAGGTGTTCTCCCACCCAGAGTTAAATTACGACTGTCTTTTGGTTTCATAAAATAAGTTTTTATGCAATTTTAATTTTCTACATGTTGATAACCTAACTTTTTTGATTACGTTAAACAGCTGTTCTTTGGAAAGCTTTCCATAATATTTTGAAATTTCGCAGTGCTGCCGTACTTTCAACCTAATTTACTAAGAACTTCTAATTAACCATTGAAAAAATGAAATCGTATTTAAATAAAACTTAATTTTAAATAAAAATTAGCTAATAACGTACTTAAATATTAAGTTCAAAACTGTGGGCAAGACTATTTTCATAATTAAGAGCACATATTTGAATATGCATACATAAATATATAGTACATATGTGCCCTTAATTATGAAAGTGGTGTAAGTCATATATTTCTCTGTTCGAGATATTTAGTAGATTACATTTGAACAAATTAAAAAGTATTTTTATACTATGCAGCATTTTAATTTAGAGTTGTACTAGTCTCAATTTATATAAATTTATTTAATATTTTTTAAATATTTATTGAAGTTTTTCAAAGATTTATTTGATATTTCGAAGCAAAAATGCACATGAATTAGACCACTTTCATAATTATTTAACTTGATAAATGCTTTATTAGGGTTCCGTACAATAAAGGTGAAAATGAACCCTATTGTTTTCGCTACGCTCTCCGTCCGTCTGTCACAGGGTATTTTCTTGAGAACCGTAAGAGCTACGGATCTGAAATTTGGATACAGTGTGAAGACATTTGGCCGCTACAACAACAAATACATTACAGTTAAAAATTAATGGGTGTTCCAAAACGAGCAATGAAAAATGATAAGATCCCATGTAATACACATGTAATTGTATGTACATATATTCACTTGAAATTTGTAAAGTTAGTGTATTTTTATACAGACGACACCAATTAACACAAAATTAAACAAATTTAATTTTGACAACTTGCTGTATCTTGGAAACCGTAAGAGCAAAACTCTTGAAATTTTCAAAAACGGTAAAACTAAAAAAATAAAAAATTATAAAATCGGCAAATCTAAGAAATCGCCAAAAACAAAAATAAATCGCCAAAACGAAAAAGCACCAAATTAAAAAAATATTTCTAAGACTAAAATAAGTCGCGAAAAAACGGAAAATCGCCAAAATTAAAACAAGGCCCAAAAACAGAAAAAAATCGCCAAAATGAAACAAATCGCCAAAATGAAGAAATTGCGAAAATGAAAAAAGCCCCAAAAAGAGAAAAAAACGCCAAAACGAGAAAAAAGCGACAAAACTGAAAAAATCGTTTAAACTGAAAGAAACTTAAAAAAGGAAAAAAGCCACAATAAAATAAATGCTCCAAACCGAATGTACGGAACCCTTCGTGCGCGAGTCAAAGTCGCACTTTACTGAATTTATTTTAATTGCAATGCGTACACAACAACAAGAACAGCAACAACAAAACGATGAACAACAGGAATTAAAAATTAAAAAGTAAAAGTAAAGGCATTTACCATAGATGAGCACTTTGCAGTACCACTAAAATTTCAGTAAAAATAATAAAAAAAATTTTAATTTAATTTTTAACAATTTTTATAAAGTGCCTAAATGATTTATTATATGATGAGGTGCATTGAATTTTCAGTAATCAGTAATGCCCGTATTCATATTAAAATTTTACCAAGTGGCTAAATGTTTCTCATACAAAACTTTAAATATATATTTGAATGAAAACAACTTTGCCACTTGCTACAATTTTATTATGAATACGGTCCTACGACTTTACTGGTAATGCAAATTAAATTTCATTAGCAGTAAAAATTTACTGAATTTTTTCAGTAATCAGTAAATTTTTTCAGTATATACTGCATTGTGCCAATTTACTAACCAAATAAGTTAAACAAAACAAACAAAATTCAGCAAATTCCTATGTATTTACAATATTGAAAGTTTTGATACTTTTAATTAATTAATTAAAAAAAAATATACTAAAGGCATACATAAGTACTTCGAACTTAAAAAAATTTTCATTAGTAGATGTTTACACATCTCCTCTGTGATCGGACTCACATTGCTTTTTTTTAAATATCAATTCATATTTATATGTTGTTTTTCAGCATTAAGAGGCCCATGACAAAATGCAACAAAGTATCTAGAGTAAGTTTTTGTAGAAACGAATAACTGTAACTAGACTGAGTTGAATATATGTATATGGGAATGTTTAATTTTGCTTTGAATCTCTGGCTTAGGTATTGAGTTACAATAAAACTATTGACTTTGGTATATTTTATGAAAATGATATATACATTTTAAGATTTAAAATTATATGAGGGCATCAGCGCAGAAATGGTGAAACCCACTTCTAGTTATTTATACAATGGATCTTTTTAATTATTTAATTGCTTTATTACTTTGCAATATTATGATCTGTTCAAAAATTATTTTCAGCTCTATTTTCTTTAGAATACCAAAATGTGGCTTACTCTACTTTATTAAGAGAACAGAAACCAAACAAGAATTTGGGTTAAGCGGCCCATACACTACAACAGCATGCACGCACAATCAAGCGATTGAGCATTCATGCTCGAACCACACAACATACCAGCAAGCTGGTACAATATTCATTTCTTACAAAATTTCGGGAAGGGTGGTTATGAATAGTGACACATATTTTGTTGCAATTATTATTGGTATGTTGTTAAAATTAGCAGCTATATATAACTAAAGTTCTAAAATCCTGTTTACCATTGAAACAAATTATATTTCAACAAATTATATTGCTTAAATTCATGTTTGCTCCATGACAACTTTGCTCAACTGAGCTATTTTCACCATATACCACACCAGCGAGCTGGAACCATCAGCAAAATATCAAACTCTACTTGACATCGCTACAGCAAACCGTACAATCGCACAAAATGCCCATACACGACCAAACCGCTGGCAAAAACACTTGATTGCCCATACATGTTGTTGTAGTGTATTGGCCCCTTTACACTATTTCTGCGCTGATAGACTCATATTAGGGGTGGAAAACTATCGATGGCACTATCGATACTATCGGTAGTTAATTTTTTTGTGAGTATTGATGTTTTAATTCTGCCATCGTTTAATATTTGAAAACAATCGATATTTTTTAGTCACTATCGATATTAAATGATACATCACTAAAACCAAAAAATGTTAATATGTTTTTTTTTATAAACGAAAATAACTGAATAACGGGAAAATTTCTTCCACTGATCTCACTTATTTTTCATACAATTATTTTAGTTTTGTTATTTATTGTATTTATTGAACTGAGAAAAAAAATCTATTTTATTTTGCTTTCTTTTATTTAAAAATATTTTGTTTTGAGTTTTTAGTATAAATAAATGTGTACATTATATGAGAACCATACAACTTCGATACTATCACGATAGTATCGTCGATATATCGATAGTTTTTCTAACTTTCGATAGTCTTGAATCGATATATCAATATAGTTTTTTAACTATCGAAAACTTTCGATAGTGACACCATCGATAGTTTTCCACCTCTACCCTTATACTAAGTAAAAATCCGTACAAAATTACTTCGTTTTGTTATGTATATACATTTAAAATCGTATGGCAACTCTAATGTACACACATACGTACATATTTATGCAATTATGGTAGCGGTCAATGTTAATCAATTAAGTATGAAAGTATGTGCATCAACATCTGGATATTATTTGTTACAAAGATACAACAAGAGCCAATTGAAAATTGTCTTACAAGAAACATGCAACATAAGACAACCAAAAGAAATGAATGTTATAGTTTATTGTAAATGCTGTAATCAATTGGAAAGTTGTCTTTCACAAACACAATCACAATAAAATTAGTACGATTTTAAAGTTTGGATCAATGTACTACGACACTTGCAGATAAATACATACATACAACATAAACGCAGTGTTGTGTTAAATTATAGCATTTCTCAGAAAATTTTTCGAAATATACGTGTACTTATAATAAATTCAGTAAAGTGCGACTCTGACTCGCGCACGAAGGGTTCCGTACGAATTAATTTGTATTATTATAAGTTTTTAAATATAAAAAATTTTTCGATTAAGCAGATATTTACAAGTGAATCATATTTTTATTCTGCACCTTCCCTGTTGACTTTTTTCCATATTGTGGCTACGATTTCCGATAGCCTTAACATAAGTAAAGCAATAAGCAATATTGTTCCGCTATTCTGCCGGCGTTATTGCTATATTGCCAACATATTTATTGCAAGTCTAGACGGGGGTAACTAAAAATAAAAACTAGTTTGACAGAAACCGAATTTAAAGTTTTCAACTTACACAAACTTAGTGCAAAAAGAAAATTTTATTTTTCTCTCAAGAGTTGAGTACACAAGACATTTGTATGAAATTTTTACATAATTTGAATAATAATATGATTATTAATTCTATATTTACTGCCTGGCTCACGATGTCGACAAAAAATTTTCTTTCGCTTATTGCTTATTTATATTGAAAACAAAAACAAATTTTCTTATTTTGTTAAGCAAAAAATCGCTCAAAACTAAATATAAAATGTCCACCAGATAACGTTTTTGATGTGTAAACATCTATACGCTAGGGGGTAAAAATTTTTTGGCTTTGATTCTTTGCTGAGATTTCTTTGCTGAGATTTCTTTGCTGAGATTTCTTTGCTTTTTGCTTTTGCTTTGCATTGTCAAATCGGTGTGAGCTATGTATGAGTGTATTAGTGTTTGAAAGAAGCAATACCAAGCAGAGAAACAAGTCGACCGGCTCGAAGCCGACGGTGCACCGCCGCCGGTTATTTTTCTGTATATTTCCGTACACCAAAGGTGAAAATGAACCGTAAGAGCTACGTACTTGAAATTTGGACACAATGTGTAGACATTTGGCCACTACAACAACAAATACATGAGAGTTAAAAACTAAAGGGTGTTCCAAAACGAGCAACGAAAAATGTTAAAATCCCATGTAATATACATACAATTGTATGTACATATATACACTTGAAATTTTAAAAGTTAGTGTACTTTTATACAGACAACAACAATTAACACTAAATTGAAAAAATTTAAATCAATGGGTGTTCCATCAGTTAATGCAATTTTGACTTTGTAATTTTGACAACTTGCTGTATCTTGGAAACCGTAAGAGCAAAACTCTTGAAATTTTCAAAACGGTAAAACTAAAAAATCAAAAATATATAAAATCGCCAAATAAAAAAAAATCGCCAAAACGAAAAATGCACCAAATTAAAAAAAATCTCTAGGACTAAAATAAATCGCGAAAAACCGCAAAAATCGCAAAAATGAAAAAAATCCTCAAACAAAAAAATCGCTAATATGAAAAAAATCGCCAAAATGAAAAAATCGCCTAAATAAAAAAACCCCAAAAACAGAAAAAATCGCCAAAATGAAAAAAACCCCAAAAAACAGAAAAAAATCGCCTAAATGAAAAAACCGCCAAAATGAAAAAATCGCCAAAATGAAAAAATCGCCAAAATGAAAAAGTCGCTAATATGAAAAAATCGCCAAAATAAAAAAAAATTGCAAAAATTAAAAAAACCCAAAACAGAAAAAAAACGTCAAAACGAGAAAAAGCGATAAAACTGAAAAAAAGCAATGTGAGTCCGATCACAGGGGAGATGTGTAAACATATAGTAATGAAAAATTTGTTTTAAGTTGGAAGTACTTTTTCTTTTATTATATTTTTATTAACTAATCAATTAAAAGTATCAAAACTTATAATGTTGTAAAAACATAGGAATTTGCTTGTTTTTGTTTGTTTTATTTAACTTATTTGGTTAGTAGGTAAATGGGCACACTGCAGTATATATATATAAATTTTTACTGATAATGAAATTTAATTTGTATTATCAGTAAAATCGTAGGGCTGTATTCATAATAATTTAAAAAAAAATATACTAAAAGCATAAGTACTTCCAACTTAAAAAAAATTTCATTACTAAATGTTTACACATCTCCTCTGTGATCGGACTCACATTGCTTTTTTTTTTTTTGAAAATGCTATAAAAAAAACTACTGAAGCTCGGCTGTGTGGCACGTAGCGCCGTCCTGTTGAAACCAAATGTTGCCAATATCCTGCTTCAATTTTTGTGAAGAAAAATTCGTTCAACATGGCCCGATAACGATCGCCATTGACTGTAACGGCCACTCCTTGCTCATTTTCGAAAAAAAATGGCCCAATTATGCCTCTGGACCAAAATGCGCACCAAACAGTGACTCGTTTTGGGTGCGTCGGCTTTTCAATGCATGCGTGCGGCTTTTCTGTGCCCCCAAATGCGACAATTTTGCTTGTTTACATACCCGCCAAGATCAAAGATGATTTTTTTTTGGCAAAATCGGCATCTTCTGTAAGTCGATCGCAGGCCCAGTTAGCGAAGCGAAAACGCATTGGATGATCAGTTGGCTCGTTCAGCGGAAGGATAAAACTAATTATCTGTCAAATCAGTCATGAGCTAAGTGTTACCATTCACGATATAAGCATTAGTTGAAAAAAAAACGTTAGATGGCGGACCCTTTAGCATATCTAGATGCATTTCGTTGCAGCTAAGCAATTCATTGGCGAAGGCTTTTGGCTTAAATTATTTGCTTGAAAAGGGCTAAAATATGTGCGATTAATAGGGATTTCGATTACGATTATAATCGCTGTGCGAACCCTACTGCATATGTGTTTCTTGTAAATTCCATGCGGTACAAGTGTCACCCATATTA
This sequence comes from Tachina grossa, assembly GCA_949987645.1. Lineage (NCBI taxonomy): Eukaryota > Metazoa > Arthropoda > Insecta > Diptera > Tachinidae > Tachina > Tachina grossa. The sequence goes on along the minus strand of OX465274.1, from coordinate 133,527,586 downwards.
TTTAGCAAGAAACCTTAAAATTTTGAAGATACATTTTCCAGCGGGAAAAGTGGTCCGAACGTTATCACTTCTGGCTGAAGTATTTATCAATGGGACAGTCATTAAATAACAACACCATGCATTTTTCTGATATGCATTAGTATTCGTTGGAAAGTAGGAAAGTACAAGTGATGAAGGCATAGTCACTGGTCACTGAACTATACCGCCTTTGCAGATACAAATCCTAATGTAACATCACAGCGCCCTCTTTCATTGTGCAGCAGAATCATAGACGAAGTTAAATAACTATTAAAATGGCTACGAAGAACAGCTTCAACAAAATTTAGTACACCTCATTTAACACCAGAGGCGCTGCAACACTGCATTATTAACAAACAAAAAAAAAAATGTCCAAAAAAGCAGAGTTGTAGAAGAATGAAGCTTTCCTCTATCTCTTCCTTCACCGCCTATTTTCTCTATAATTATACCTTTCCTGAAGAAGGTAACATTTAGTAGTAGTAGTATGCATTCATTGCCTGAGTGTTACTTCCCTGTATTAAAAAAAACGCTCTTAGAGTTATCATAAGCATTGATAATTTTATTCCTAAATAACAACTTCTGTTCTATTTTGTAAGGATAAATGTAATTCTACATAATACCTATAAGAAGTTACTTTAAATAATATGCTAATTTAATAAAATACACTTAATTCAAAAAATCATACGAATATTATGTGTCTTATATTCCAATTAGTCTCTTGCACAAGATATCTTATAAGAACTTTTAAGACATGAGGGATTTTTCAAATGATTTGCTACAGCGAAATCTTAAAAAACAAACGTTAAAAACACTGTTTGCAAGAAATTTATTTGAGTATTGTAGGTATAAGAGTAAAGAAGAAAACACTTCGTGACGGAAGAATTTGTGTTACTAGCTTCTTTCTACGCATAAGCGCGTGTACAAACGTCATGCATGTACATATGTGTGTATGATCTTTTATTTTTCTGCGCACATGCAAAGGCACACACATGCATTAAGATTAGTTGTATGCGGTTAATCACATAATAGCTTACCATCTTCATATTACACACACACTCAAACGCACAATATGAAAAATAACAAGCATACACTAATCAACAGTACTTCTTTTGTGTGTTTGTTACAGACAAGCTGTCTTGACGTCATCGCTTGTTAACACTGGTATATACATACACCAATACATCCGTCGTACTTCGCTTATAGTACGACAGCATTTATTATTTGTTTAGTATAATACATGCGACGTGAATACATTTAAAAATCATGACGTTTTTACATTTCAAGACTGTTTACGCAGGCCTCTAATTCCAATTGTGCCACCTGCTTACACAAATTTTTTGTGTAAGTAAAAGCTGAAAAAAATCGCTTTATCAGTTTGTCAATAACGTTTCAATAACATGTTCAGGTTTTGAAAGCTACCTTTAGTAAAGCCACAAGAAATTGGCAAGTTTTTTTTTTTGTTTTTTCTTTTGAGGTTGTAGAAAATGCCAACCAACTTGGCCCTCCCCCTGGATCAATGATGGATAAAACTAAATGATGACTTCCTTATGTATTTATTTATATGCACTGATCTGTAACATAATCCTTTTATGTGGAAGAATAACAAATTTGTCAAACATCTGGATTCAAATGCTAAATAGAATTGATTTAATTTTTTTTAAATAAATAGAAATAAATTTATGTACATACGAGTCTGTATACGACTATTCAAGTGTGCATAAGCATATTTGGTAAGAAATCAATCAACGTTAGTAAATCTTTTTATTTTGTTTAGCTTTAACCAAATATTTGTTATTTCAAAAGTTGAGGGTTGGTTGGTAAATGTAAGTCAGTTAAAAGATAAAACACATTTTGTCATTTGAATATTTAAATAAAACAAACAATCACTCAAACATACAAGAAGGTTTGTGATATTTGCAAATGATTTCAATCAAGGTTTTGGCATTTTCATGTACATGTATAAGAATAGTTTGAATGACACAAATTCTAAAAATACATTAATTATTTTTAATTTTCTTAGTGGAAGTGGGAATGAAATAAAAATGATTTTAGACGAAATCAGAAATTTTTTCTAAACAAGATAATAAGTAACTGAGTTATTAAATTTTTTTTATATATAATGACTTTGTTATTATTTCGGTCGTTTAGCATTTATTTCTTTAAGCATACAAATAGTTTGTCTTTAAATAGGAACATCAGAACTTTGGCAGTTGATAGCGGCCACCTATTGCTATTGCTTTCAATAACACATCAATATGATAAAATTGATAGATCGCAGTGAAACACATTGGGCATTCCGCCCGAACGATTTGAGGACCTGTTCATTCCGCGTCGACGAGATGAAACCTGGAGGCGAATCGCGGCACTCGTTATCGAACGAAATTACGAAATATTTCAATAGAGTTTATATGGAAATATTTCGCAATTTCGTTCGATAACGAGTGCCACGATTTGCCCTCTGGTTATTTCTGAATAATCGCACCTTTCGGATTTTCAAGCAAATAATAAACTTCGATCTCACACAAACTTTGTTTTATTTATATTTAATAGACAAGAAGCTCTTAGTGAGAAACCTTTTAGCTTACAAGTATGTACATCATGCAGTGTTTGAGAAAATTTTTTTAAATAAACACAACCCGCGAAGCGATTAGCTTCTCTGCCGAAAACACCCAGGGTCTGTGGCGAGAATCGAACCCTCTACCTCTGGACTGAGAGGCTAGCATTGCTACCACTCAGCCACAAGGGCATTCATGTTCATTTTGACAGCGAAGACCCATTTTGATTATTTAAAGTTGACTTTAAACTTAAAGTGTCGGATAACCTTACGGCAGGCATTTTCTCCTTGTAAGGCAAGCGTTAAGAATTTGAAACTGATACATTTTCTGATTAATAACCGATTTGTGTCAGATATATATTAAGCTGAAAATTTTTGAACCCTTCAAGAAGTTGTGATTAAAGAAAAAAATAACTCAAGACGCACATGATAAAAAAATAGCTTAAAATTTACATCAACTGACACCTCACACAGTGGACCAAACACATAGAACGCTGATGTTCCGTACTACTAAGTCTTTGTCACAATATTTACAACTGACTTTTGTGTTATTTGTTCATTAATAATTATCACATGTAATTTGGCTTACAAAGCGATACGAACTTTAGCCTGTTCAAATCATAAATATAGAAACAGATGAAGTTCGAAAAATAATAATAAAACTATCTAAAAATTAACAGCTATGGGCTTGTAACAAAAATTATCGAGAAGAAGACAGTTGTATAAAAAACAATTAACTCACTCACACCTCCATTAAAGGGTTGCATTTGTATACTTGTTTGTATAGCTAAAACAAATATACCATGGTATGTACCATATAATTGTAGTGTGAACGACAGAATTAGTATAAGAGTTACTGTGCGTGTGTGCTCTTCCAAATTACAATACAATTGAAAACTGATAACAAGTGCTTATTGTATTTCTGCTGAGCAACTTTTTGTATCTCTTTTTGCTCAAAAATACATATTGTAATACAAATATATATATGAAAAAACCACTGTTGAAACAAATACATGATGAGCAGATTTGCGTTCAGACGTTCGTTTTGTTTTTTGTGACGCAGCCAAGTATAGAGAGAGAGAGAGAGACAATTTTGCTCTGAGAGAAATTACACATACATATCGGGTGTATCCTATTTCGCTAGCTTAGAGTGAAAAGGCGCCAACTGCATTTTTTTAATTTTTCAGGAGAGACAAAAAACTTTATAAAAAAGTCTACATTATATTGTGTAAATTTTTTTTAATGGAATTTTATTTGCATTTTTGTTACATACATATACAGCAAGTAAAAAATTAAAAAATATTAGTATCTTTAATTTAGAAGAGTTTTTGTCATTTAGCACCCTTTCTCTTGCTTTTTTTTTTTGATTATGAGCATCCGTCGCTGTAAAATATAATTTTTGCCGGGATTTCAGTATCACTGAGGAAAGGGGAAATTTTTTGTTCAAGAAAATATACCCAAATGCTTGCGAATTCTTCCGCAGACACGCCACCTTCAACCTCATTCGAAATAAAGCAGTAACCTTTATGGTTTATCAAATTATAGAAAACTAAGCTGTGCACTTGCAATTTTGTACGATAGTATAGGCTGCTTGCTTCTGATTTTGGTGCCATTAAAACCGCTTGCAGATCTACAGTTAGCACGATACGCTCTTTGGCTTTGTCCTTTTGCTTTTCATTTCTTGCTTCTTCTTTTCTTTCTTGGTGAAGAGCGTATTCGTCATGAGAAATGTTATCCATAGAATGACGCACACAAATTTTGCATTGATCTTTTTTGTGCGAAAATAATCCATAATTTCTTAGTTCAAATGCTTCATAAAATACCGAAATTGAAAGCGGCCTTATTTTATGTATACACGCATATTTTTGTTATCTATTTTTAGGTAATATTTTAAAGTTTGACATCTCTTTTGTTGCTCGTTATCTTCACGTTTTACACGTCTAACTGGTGGGCACGGTTGCCAGAAATGCAGATTTATCTGGATTTTGCAGATTTTTGCCCTCCAATAAGACGAAATGCAGATTTGAGGATTTTTGGCCTAAAAATGCAGATTTTTCAACACCAATTTTAGTACATTTTTTTAAATTTTTCCTACTACTGCTACTACTTTTTGTTACTTTTATGTGTGAAGGACTGACAGTTTAGACAGTTACAATTTTTGAACTTAGAAGACGTCATTAAAGAAAAAGAAGAAGTAACTTTGGCAAGCTTCTGGAAACGAATATCTGATATAAGACGAGCTCATTCTGATTACGATTTCGCGGCCCAAAAATTATTCAAAATGTAATGTTTTTACCACATTGATTTTAATGAAAATTTCGAAAGATTTTTCGGTCAAGTAAACTTGAATAAAACAACATTCGAATCCTTTGGATATTTATGCAACAAATTAAATGACTTTTTTTACATATCTGATTTATTTTCTCATTCATTTTATATTATTTGCACATAACTATGAATAATTTTTATTTGTTTGTTGGTTATATGCATTTTGTTTCTCCTAAGGAAAGAGGGTTTTCCACTCGCAAAGCTTACTTTGCAAAGTCTTGAGTCTGTAGGAGAGAAGAGAAAATAGATCTTATTCTATTTTTTTTTTCAACAAACTCAAGATTTTGCAAAGTTAACTTCGCGTCTGGAAAGGCCTCCAAACTTATCAGTAGACTTCAACCAATGTAGCAGCTAATTGTAAAAAGGTAATGAAAAAACAATAATGGACTCAAAATCGAAGATGTTAGCTTGAAAAGATTTTTTCTTGAAGCTTGTAAGCTTATTCTGCCGTATTCATAAAAATAGTTGTCGTTCACAAAAGGTTTTAAGAACAAACTTTGCATGGATATTTGTTTGTTAAACGTCTTGTAAACCAAAATAATTTTTATAAATATTACCTATTATATTTGTGCACGTAATTCTTAGTAACATATTGATAGTCGTTCTATAAACATATATAGTTTTTATCTTATTTCAAAAATTTTTTGGTTGAAGTCTACTGACGAGTTTCTTAAGCAGAAACGAAATGCACATTCTTCATAAATAAAAGGGTTTTATCCATAAAAAATAAAATGAGCTTGAAATTTATTTTAAGAAACTAACACCTGATTATCAGGTGTTGATGCCAAATTGAGCAATTTGAACCAAACTGTCAAAATTTACTCAGAAATCTTATGACAGATTGGTTTTGTAGAACAGCAAACTACATGTTGTTTTTCATGCTGTAAAATTGTTGTAGTAATAAGTTCACCTGATACTGAATTCGCCTTGATCCATATTTATATAAATTTTTTGAATAAAATATAAAAAAAGTTGTTTTAAAAATAGCTTTGAAAATTTTTTGAAGTTTTTAAAAATGAAATGCAAGTTTTGAAGTTTTTTTCTTAAAAAATTGTTACATTTTGCAGATTTTATCCTTAGAAATTCTGGCAACACTGCTGGTGGCGTACTTTGTATCAAGGTATTTACATAAATTCACTTTTGTTTTATATTCATACTCCAAAATTGATTAAATAGTATACGTCTCTCGTCGTCAGTGATTTGAGCGCATTGTATGGCTGATTTGTCAGTTTTACTTGTACATTTACATCGCTGCTTCATTGCTCTTGCATCTTTCTTTTTTTATAGCACCAAACGTTAGAGCTGCAAAACTATCGATAGTACTATCGATACTATCGATAGTTTTGTTGTAAATGAAATATCGATAGTTTTTTTCCACTATCGATACTATCGGCAAAAAAAAACAAGTAATTAAAAGAGTAAAAATAATCGAAGTCAGTAAACAGTAGCCGGCAGCCTTGAAGCAAATTATCCGTAGTTGATTTAAGCTTTTTTACAGCGATGGAAAAGTTGGTACAATTGTATAATTTTAGCGCTATTTGAATGCCAAAAGTACCGTAGCACCGCAATGACCCATTTAGCACTACTGGAATCTCTTTATATTATATTACATGCCAAAATTGCATTAAAATATATTAAGCCCCTTATGCAAAAAATAATGCGTGCTTGAAGTGTACATTAAAAAAAATTTCCATAGAAAAACCGGTTTTAACGTTCACTTATTTCTTTGCACAAGGTGGTTAATCTTTAGCTCGAAGGTATTACCAAAATAAATAAATCAAACGATGTTTTCCGGTACTTAAAGAATTGCTGGAGGAATGTTATTTATTCCAAATTCATTTGCAAATGTGGAAATTTTATTTTCGTACCAAGGAGAGAATCCGACTATTTGCATCGACTGTGAACAATCGAATAAAAAAAGGTTATAAACGTAGTATATCGTAAATGTTACTTTTATATACAGATCTCAGCAACTAATATTCTTTGTGCACCTTCTGGCGTTTTGTTAATTGATTTTTAGTTAATTAAAAAGTACAAGTATTAAAAAAATATAAATAAAGAATTAGGTACAATCGTACTGAAAAAATTAAAATTTTTTTTGAAAGTTAGTACAATTTGTAATTATGACATCGCATCCCTGCTTCTGTATACATAAGTACTTAAATACATATGTATGTAAATATATGAATTTATTTATAAATCCAAGTGTTATTCGACAAATAGTAGTCACAAGTATCTTAATAAATTCAACATCGTCGACACAAAGATAAATTTTGGTGGTACTGATATCGCGACGGCCGCCAATCGTCTCTTATAGCCTTTTCACACTCGCTCACATCTTTGAGGAATGCGTGGAATTTGTTGAAAATTTAAAAAACCTGTTCACATTACAACATCTTTCATCTTTCATCTGTCATGTATTATAATACTATTTTTACGAGTGTGAGCAACTAAAAATTAAATAATAAAATTCAATTTAAAAATTCACTAGAAATTGAGTTAATTGCTGGCTCCTGAGGAGCAGAAACAAATAATGCTACAATATGCAGAATTAGTAGAAACTATGCCAGCGGACAATGATGATGAAGAAATATTATGAACTTTATCTGCAAAGATTTCGCGTAGACATTTGCAACTACTTTTATGTAATTTATTTCGATTAGGAAAAATATATACAAGATTTAATTATATACATGAATATACATACATATGTATATAATAAAATTTTGGAGTAATTACGGATCTCTTTTTGGGAAGGATATTCCAAAATGTAGCCTTGAATGTATGTACATATGTACATGCATATGTAGATATACATACAAACATATGAATACATTTTTATAGTATGTATGCATGTATGTATATAGTTGTATACATTTTTTCTAGTGATGACACTAAAATAATCGAAAGATGTTGAACGGAACAAAGTGAGATAGGAACATCTTTTGAAGATGTTGAAAGATGTTGAACATTCAGCCCCGTATAATTCTTATGGGAAGATGTTATCATCTTGCCAAATTGATGAAAGATGAAAGATGTGAGTGAGTGTGAAAAGGCTATTACGATAAAACTTTACAGTTAGTGTCTTAAAAGTTATCAACAATTTTCGCATTTTGATAATTCTAAACCATGGGTAGGCCCATAAAATTTTAAGTTCAATAAAAAAGTATATTTTCGATAATATGCCCCGCTTACGATAAAATCGAAAAAAAGGCTTGATATATTTTTAGAGATAATGAAAATGTTGAGGACTCTGGATTTTTTTCGAGTCAAATGTAGTTTATGTGGCAACTTTTATAAAACTATTCGATACTATCGATAGTATCGATAGTTTTACATAAAACTATCGAAACTATCGAGTGAAGCGACTATCGATAGTTTTGCAGCTCTACCAAACGTTATTTTCTTTCTTTTTTCCATAATATGATTTGCCGTTTTGTCTTCGATATTTGTTTTGGCTGCTCATCCAATCTGCGTGTTTAACTTGCACTCTCTTCTTGCGCTTTTTGGATTTTACGGGCATGTCCATGGAATAATCCGAATCGCTGTGGAAACCATAAGGCACGAGTCCTAAAACACCATCGTTTGCATTTTTGCTAAAAGGGTCAATGATTTTGCTGTTTTCAATTGCTTGTAAAGCAGTGTTATTACTGTCGTCTTTTGCCATATAGACCTTTTAATAAATGTAGTAATAATTCAGCTGATATTTGTGACACAAAATAAGAATGTGTTACCTTTTGCGAGTAAAATAAATGTTAGAAACAGCAATAAATTAATTTTCACGGATGACGAACGAACAACCAGCACATTTGTTTAATGAACTTAGCGCATGCTTTTTGACAGCTATGTACATGGCACCTTTGCGCATCAACACGAAATCATATGAAAAAAAAAGTTACTAAACTTTTTTTTGGTTCTGCATTAAAATCTCAATTTTGTAAAAAAGTGCAGTTGGTGCCTTTGCACTCTAAGCTAGCGATTTGCATTTGCTTACATATTTATGTGAAATTTTGCTTTTATGATTTCATTCATCAGCCATGTATATTTTTTCTCAACACATCATAACGTATCTACTTATTGTAAAAGCAGTTTTATGTATCTTATTTGTTTTAGAAAAACAAATACAAACAAATGTGTTCTTCTCATTTGCTCATTGCTCAACCATACAATAATTGCTTTAAAAAATCAACATTAAAAATCAGTAACAGAAACGCTAAAGGCGGTTTCAGACTATAATACAAGTATTAATACTTTTGTGGAAAATGCAACTCTGACATGTTGAGTTGTTATTGTTTTTTGAAATTTTTTAAACAGAAATTAGATCAGGGATGCATTTTCGTCAAAAGTATTAATACTTGTATTATAGTCTGAAACCGCCTTAAATAACATATTTGTTCGTACCAGAACCAAAAACACGCAAAACTGGTGCAAACAGATGTATCTGTGCAATGCTATAATCTGCATCATTTATGAATTAGTGCATAAACTAGTTAGGGTTTCGTTCACCAAAGGTGAAAAGGAACCCTATTGTTTTCGCTACGCTGTCCGTCTGTCTGTCTGTCCGTCTGTCCGTCACACGGTATTTTCTCAGGAACCGTAAGATCTACGGACCTGAAATTTGGAAAGAGTATGTAGAACCTTGGCCTCTACAACAACAAATACATGAGAATTAAAAATTAAAGGGCGTTCCAAAACGAGCAACGAAAAATTTTAAAATCCCATGTAATATACATACAATTGTATGAACATATGTACATATATTGAAACTTGAAATATGTAAAATTGGTGTATTTTTATACAGACTACAACAATTAACACTAAACCTTAAAAAAATTTAAATTAAAGGGTGGTCCATCAGTTAATGCAATTTTGATATGTAATTTTGACAATTTGCTATATCTTGGAAACCGTAAGAGGCAAACACTTGAAATTTTCAAAAACAGTAAAACTAAAAAAACCGAAAATTATAAAATCGCCAAACCAAAAAAAAAATCGCAAAAATTAAAAAAAAAATTGCCAAAACGAAAAAAATTGCCAAAATTAAAAAAAAAATTTCTAACAATAAAATAAATCGCCAAATTCGACAAAATCCCCAAAATCAAAAAAAAAACACCAAAATGAAAAAAAAACGCCAAAAATCGAAAAAAAACGCCAAAACGCGAAAATGTCGCCAAAACTAAAAAAAAAATTTATATAAAAAGAATCGCAAAAATTAAAAAAATCGCCAAAAATAAAAAAAATCGCCAAAATGAAAAAACGCCAAAAAACCGAAAAAACGCCAAAACGAAAAAAAAAATGTGTCAAAACTAAAAAAATAGCCAAAACTTAAAAAAATCGTCAAAACCGAACAAAACGCAAAAAACACCAAAACGAAAAGACCCCAAAAACGAAAAAAATGACAAAACTATATATTATATAGGATGAAGTTTGTATTAAATTACATATCTAGTGTTCGTACGGAACCCTTCGTGCGCGAGTCAGAGTCGCACTTTACTGAATTTATTGTAAATGAGTTAGCAAAAGGTCACCCTTATTTTGAGCTAGCTAATAATTTGGTTAATTAGTGCGTTAAAAATATAAAACTTAATTGTAACAATTACCGAAAAAGTCACCCACTCAAAAAATTATTAAATCCTGCTTTAATTTTTAATGCTAACTTTTGGCAAAACTCGTTGAAACCATTTTTAGGGTTGCGTGCACCAAAGGTGAAAAAGAACCCTACTGATTTCGCGACGATGTCCATCTTTCCGTCTGTGAGTCTGTCAGTCACAGGCTGTTTTGTCGATAACCGAAAGAGCTACGGACCGTAAATTTTCACAGAACATGTAAAACCTTAGCTGCCATAACAAAAAATATATGTTAGTTAAAAATTAAGGGATCTTCTAAGGCGAGCAATGAAAAACCTTAAATTCCTATTACGGTTTACAACTCAAATAAATTTAGTTGAAATTGTGACAATTTAATCTTAAAACAACTTGGCACGCTGAATTACAACTAATTTTAGTTGTATTTTAAACAATTCTCGAAAAGAAAAGGTTTTCATCTATGCTATGCTTTTTGAAACCAGAGTAGCCATCACAAAACATTTTAAATAGTTTTAGTTTTGGCCTTGTATTTTCTTTTTACATTTCATGTTTTATGAACGTGGCAGCAATATTGGTTTACAAATGGGATTGGTTGGCGTCTGGAATAATGAAGCAAAGCTAATACAACACTCGAAATAAAAGCCAAAATACAACTGATAAGAAGCAGTTGTCTTATGATGAAAAAAGTTGTAATCCATAATAAAAATTTTACAACTACAACTAAACTATCCATTTAGCTGTAAATCATAATAGGGGCCTAACAGTCAGTTAATGATATATTGAAAACTCGCTGTGTCTTGGAAACCGTAAGAGGCAAATTGTGGAAATTTTCAAAAACGCTAGAACTAAATATATCCCCATAATAAAAAAAAAGCCGAAATGAAAAATTGCCGAAATAAATAATATGAATGAAAAATATCACCAAAAATAAAATAAATCTCACAAAGGCAATAAAATCTTCAGATGTAAAAAAGTCGCCAAAAAAAAAACACTAATGGCCTAAGACTTACAATTTGTATTGAAAACAGAAACAAATTTTCATATTTTATTGTTGTTTTCAATATAAATTGTAAGTCGAAAGTTTTTTTTTGCAGTTGGGAAATAGGCTATAAGAAAATAAAAGCCGACAAAATCGCCAAAACGAAAAAAAAACTCCACAATTAACCCCCCGTTTCTACAACCCAAACGGACGCCTAGAGTATAAAATTTATATGGAAAGCACTCATATTTTTGAGTGATTTTCGTAAAAATTTTCTAAACGAAGCGTTTGCGTAACTTGTAGAAACTGCACATAAAAAAATTGCAGAAAATAAAAATACACATTGAAAAAATAAATTCGCCAATAAGAAACAAGCGCCGAAACTAAATTAATTAGGATATTCGATAAAGTTCGTATTGTACTACAATGTTATTCTAAATGCATACCAGTTTTTCGTTATACATACTTAGTCTCCTGCATAAGATAACTTGTAAGAACTTTCAAGACATGAGGGATATTTCACATGCTTTCCTACAGCGAAATCTTATAAAACAAACGTTAACAACACTGTTTGCAAGAAATTTATTTGAGTATTGTAGGTATAAGAGTAAAGAAGAAAACACTTCGTGACTGAAGAATTTGTGATACTAGCTTCTTTCTACGCATAAGAGCGTGTACGAACGTCATGCATGTAGAGGGTTGCCAGATACCAAAAGTCAAATACCTGGACAATGGAAAAAATTCAACTGGATTTCGAAAAAATAACTGGACAAATTAAAAATAAGCTTAAAAAGCAAAGTGTGGATGCTTTTTGAAAATATTGTTTTGGTTGTAAATTGCCAGTGATGTACAAAATAGAGGAACTAATCAGTGTTAGGGAAAATTACAACTGGTTGTACAATGCACATTTGCAAGCACTATTGTTTCTTTTTATTTAGTATTAAAAATTTTTCCTTAGAAGATATAAAAACTCAACCAGAAAACATAAATTTTTGCCTTGTTTTAATAAGAAAAGCTGATCCTTATGTATTTTTATCTCCTGATTACGATTCCGTCATTAGTTTTACTCTGTAAAACAATTTCCTTTATTTCGATAGCTTTACATTGAGGAGCATAGTTTAGTCCATAAAACTTTTTTATTATAGTTTTTACTTAAATAACTAGTCCGCTAATTACGAATAAAGATTTCTTATATTCTTATACCCTCTAGTTACAGAGATTTGTGCATTATATTTAAAAAATAATATCTCGAATTTTTCTTTTCTTACGCCATCAAAAAATATTATTTCTAATAATATGACGTCGCTGATTTTGAATGTAGCCTCTATTTTTTTATAAGTTCTGATTATTTTAGTGAGCCTAATTACGAGTGTCGTATTTCGAATACGAAGAGTTTGTAAGCAATATTCTTTAGTCTTGTACAAAATAGTCGTAGTAGAAGTCGAAATACCACATTCGTGATTAGGCCCAATAATTTTGCATTAAAAATTAAAATTTTTCCTTAAAATTGTTTTTTTTTCTGGTAAAAGCTGCACATTTCGATATAATAACTACAAATAAAACAAAAATTTTCTGGACTGGCCAATACAACATTTATTATACGTAATAATTGCATTGATCAGATATGTGATACAAAAAACAAATTTTTTTGGAAGGCATGAGAGAGCAAAAATTAAAGTCTTTTTTTTGTGAGACTAGAGGTGATAGATAAATAATAAAACTATATTCGTAATCAGCGGACAAAAATACATAAGAACCAATTAATTTAATTTCAAAAATTTAAACAAAAAAAATTTAAGAACTAAACCAAAAAGACACGATTTTTAACATCCATGTAATAAGAGTACGATAACATGATATACTCAATGTTCATCTACCCAAATAGAATTTAATGAAATTTAATAATCCAGAAAGTATTTTTAAGTTTGCGGTACCATTCGTTAAATACTAAGTGAATTATAAAAAAGTGGCATAAATTAAGCATATGCTAATTGTCACTATATCTTTAAAACTAGAGCTGCTGGGGAAAAACTAGTGATGCCATCGTAATCAGCAGATAAAAATACATAAGGATCGGCTATTTTAAATGAAGCAATAAAACCACTGTTCCGCTGTGTAATTAATTAAAAAATATAATTGATAAAGAAATTATTTTTCAAAATTTAAGAAATAATTTTTAACTGGATAAATTCTATGTTAGCTGGTAACTGGATGAGGCTCTAAAAAACTGGAAAATCCAGGCCATTCCAGGCCGTCTGGCAACCCTATGCATGTATGTGTGTTTGGTCTTTTATTTTTCTGCGCACATGCAAAGACACACCGACATTCATTAACATTAGTTGTATGCGGTTAACCACATAATAGCTTGCCATCTACATATAACACACACACACTCAAACGTACAATATGAAAAATAACAAGCATACACTAATCAACACTAATTCTTTTGAGTGTTTGTTTTGTTTTGCTGTCTTGGCGTTTTCGCTTGTTAACACTGATATACACGTACACCAATACATCCATCGTGCTTCGCTTACAGTACGACAGCATTTTTATTGGTTTAGTATAATACATGCGACGTGAATACATTTAAAAATCATGACGTTTTTACATTTCAAGACTGTTTACGCAGCTCTCTAATAATTACATAAAAACTTGTGAGGGGCAAATTTGTATACATTTAATATAAAATAAATGCATACAAAATTCTAAATATTCTGAAGTATGCTATTAAATACAGTGAAAACTATAACCAGACACTTCTAATAACCGGAAAAGTCTTGTAGATCCAACAAGTTTGCTGTAATTTGCCTATCTCGTGTCCAAAATGTCACAGGAAAAAAATAATTTTTATCAATTAAAGAAAAAAAAGAAAATTGTAAACGAGTTTGAAAAAGTGAAATGTTCGGTGCATGAAATTGCGTAGATGTAAAGTTTCTTGTGTATTTTAACAATTCATATTGCTGCATTTCTTATACAAATTGCCCTGTCGAAACATTTTTCTAGAGACGAATTTGTTGCATTCTAACCAATAAAAACATTGAAAGTTATTTCGAAACCCAACAGCTAAAATTATGCCAATCTAAGTAGAATCAGTCTAATCTTAATTTAATTTTTCAACTACAATAAACTACCAAAAACTGTGTATCTCTCTCATAAGCAGACACCTCTAATAACCGGGCAAAAATGACGCGACGGTGAATGACCGGTTATGAGAGACTTCACTGTACATATGCAAAAAATCAGAAAAACTTTTTGCGTACGCGATTATTATTATCTGCATTAGCAACCGTGAAATGCATATTGGAACTAGCTTCACAACTCAATAAAAAATTTGATTGTAGAAACATTTTTAGGAACAATTAAGGAACAAGGGCTATAAAAATATAAACCTTTAAACAGATATCAACCAGTTTAAAATCAATTTCTATTAAAAATATATATATTTGTTAACTTAAGCTTATTTTGAATAAAAACTTAATTTTAAAAAAATTATTCAAATTGATTATATACATTTAATTAATTAAATTAAGTATTTACAATTTTATATACATATGTACATAAATAGAATACAAGAAGAATGTGCTGCTTTACATTTAAAAGAACAGTCGGAAAATTAAAACTAAGAAATTACTATTATACACTCACTTTAAATAATCACCAGACACCAGTTTCATAGAACTTAATTTTCACAATGGGCCTAATAACGAGTGTCGTATTTTGACTACGACGATTTTGTAATAGATTAAAGAAAACGATTTGCAATGTTCTTTAAGGCTCAGTTAGCCGACTGTAATGTAAAGTAACTGTAAAGTAGAAAACAGCTGATCGATATTTTTATATGAAAAGTAGGTTACGTTACATTACATCTCTATAACCATTTTCATTACTTTTCACATAACAAAATCGATCAGATGTTTCTTACTGTTGCAGTTACATTACATTACAGTCGTCTAACTGAGCCTTTAGTCTTATACTAAATCGTCGTAGTCGAAGTAGAAATATGACACTCATAATTAGGCCTGATATTAAATCGTTTGAATATTAATTTAATATTAACATTTTTCTTGTTAAATCAAGTTACAAGTAAAAAATAAATTGCAAAACTTTCATTCATTTCTACTCACTTTCTGTATGTACAATTGGACCAGGAGGATGTTTAGCGCCACCTCCACTACTACTGCTACCGCCTGAAGAAGCACCCGACAGGGAAGCAAATTTACCAAAAGGATGACCACCTCCACTGGGTATGGGTTGCAATTTGCTGTGGGCCGAATTTATGATATACTTGCCAACATCGGTAACTTTATCACCCGAGGCAGCCACCACATTTCCACTGGCACTTAACGCATAACCACTGCCCTTTATTAATTGACCCTTGAGAGCTGTAACGCCGCCTGTAATGGCCTTGACCGCCTGGAAAATTGTGTTCAAAACAGCCTTTTTTAGAGACCAAGGATTATAGTCAACCGAATTTCCCTGCAAAACCAAAACAATTTATACATACAAATATATTTTCATACAGTTTTTTTGCTTTGTTTCTTTAATAAAATTAAACCTACATGATGACCATCACCGCCATATGACTTGTAGCCTCCTCCACTACTACCTCCCGAGCTACCCGATGCTATGGAGGCTGAGGCATGGCCCAGACTAGATAAGAATCCTTGTTTTATATGCAGCGCATACTCCGCACTGCCACTACCCGATCGCTTATGTAACTGCGACTCTTTATCACTGGCCGACAAATCACTGTCCACCGTTACATCATCCAGTGAAATTGTCTTCTCCTCTTCTGCTGCTTCTTCTGCTGGATACGCGCTTGTCAGCAATGGCAGCGTAAGCAAAATCAAATATAAATACTGCAAATTTTAAAAGTCGAAAAAACAAGTATTATTAATTTATTGTTAAATTCTGTTTAGCAACATTGTAGTTATGCAACTACTCGTATTAGATATTATATAATAATTCAATGTGTTTTCTATTCAATAAGTATTATATACAAACATACAGTATAACATACATATATTTTTTTCTGCACTCCACTCTTTGTTTGTCACGTCATTTTATTGAAAGTTTTTTTTTTCTTCTGGGAATTTTTGGTTTTGTAAAAATCAAACCACCTTTTACTTTATATAGGAATGTATGCCAATGGCAAGCATAGTTAAGTGTGTTATATTTTGAACTGGCTGTAAGTCTTCGTAATAGTGAAAATATTGGTCTGGCATACATATCGCACATTGGATCATAGACAGTCTTAACTCAAAATCATCAAAATAATTTTCTTATTTCATAAACCAGTACCTGGATTCACTAAGTTTTATTACGATAATCGTATCGTTATAATAAATATAATAAAAAGTTACAGAATCCATGCACAGTTCTCTAAACAAATCTCTAACGACCACAAAAATTTCTTTTGCAGAGCACAGTCTTCTTGAACAGTGCAAAATACCGTGCATCTTTTTTTATGTTACATCCTTGCGTCATTCGTTTAGTATGAACATTTTCGTGTCACTCCTGTACCTGGATTTCGTAACTTTTGTTACGGTAATCGTATCGTTATAATAAATATAACGAAAATATATCGATTTTGCTATTCAGTAACATATTTTAGGGATATTCGATGTCGGTTGGAGAACAAAAAAATTAAGTCGCGAAATCAAATTTGTTGAGTTTATCTTTATTATTCTTTGTACTTTTCGCTTATTTTCACATTTTCTATACAGAGCTACCACATAATATTGAATTAAATGGTGAATAAGATAAAGCGGGGGACTATCGTAAAAAAGAAATTACAGAATCACATTATCGATAAATATTACGATTTTCGGTTCGCAAAAAGTTACTGAATCCAGGTACTGAAATCTTTGATTTTTTTAGTAGTGCCTATTTATGATTTATTAAGCGACATGTACATACATATGTCCATCGCTTCTGTTTGAACTAACTGACCTAACTGACATTTTAAAAATTTTCCAGGAGAGCAGCTTTTATGATATGTGCATGCATTATTCTTACTATGGATACGTCTGATATGTTTTCACTTTTGTAGGCACAACAGTTATGCTACAAACATTGTAGACAACACGAACCTATTATGACTTAAAATGTTTATTAGTGGACTTAACTAATTTAAAAAAAAAATTTCACTTAGTCGGTTAGTTAAAACAGCGACGATATGTTAGCCAGACAATTTGTGGAAATTAAACGAAATTGGAATGCATTCATTATTGAATGTAGAAAAGTTTTAATGCGTATGACATACGAGTAGATTAATATGAAAGTATATATATAATATTGTGAAACATATGTTGAGTCATCGAATCTTATCTGAATGAAATTAACGAGAAGTGAATGTAGACTATCTGAAGACCAAAGCCCGAAAAAGATTTTAAAAACTTAGCTTTTGGAAGTTGGGATATTTAAAGGAAAATTTGCCCATATATATCTATAAATAAATATGTTATCTATACTTAAGCTATGTACAGACGATTGTCAGAGCTTACAATATTGTCAGATCTGGCAATGTGCTGACAATGTACTGGCAATCGAAAATTGCCAGCACAATATTCCCTGTCAGTTCACACGGTTGTCAGAAAATCTTACAATTTATTGCCAGACGGTTGCATGACAATAAATTCATCTGACAAAATCGTCAGTAGAAAAATTGTCAGTTCACACGGTTGTCATATGCACAAATTGTTAGATCTGTTGTTATGCGTTGCCAGACCATAATAATAAATTATTATGGACCATTAAGAAGCAATTGCAATGATTTTGTCTGCATATCTTTTATTAAAAATTTGTTCTTTAAAATCAAGCATGTGCAGTGTTGCCCATAGAAAGAATTCTCTTACAATGACGCCATTGTCAAATGCATAAACTTTGCATATCTGACAATATTAAAATGTCTGACAAATATCTGGCAATAATGTGTTCACTCGATTGTAAGATGTCTGACAATTTGTTGTCAGCTGCTAGTCTTGCAATGGACTGAAAATGCTTTTTCTGGCAACGACGTCTGACAAAAATTTTCAGTTCACACGGTTGTAAGAAATTTTGAACAATTTTACTGGCAATATTGTAAGATCTGACAACCGTCTGTACATAGCTTTATACTTATTACTTACGAGTATAATATAATAAACACATAAAGTTGTTGTGACGCGAAATGTATAATGGAGCTTGCTAACGGACAAAGGGTATTTATTGTCCCGTTTAAGTGCTTAGGATAGAGTCGTGGGGCGGTAAGACCCCACACCCAGAAAATATGTATTATCGTTTTAAGAGAGACCTATTAAAGCAATATGTTTTAATAAAAATAGAAACCTATTGACTTGAACACACTGTTTAGCCTTCAATCCATCAGGATCTTCAGGAGAGAATTTGAGCCAAAAAGCTGGCCAATACTGTTTTTTTTAGTTTAGATTGCTTGTGAAAAGTTATTGAGTGGCCGCCCTAGATCAATGAAATTTGCAGAAATATGTCTTTTATATATAGTACTAGGCTCTGAAACCTTGGAAATAAGCAAAATTGGGCAAAGGGGAAAAAAGTTCCCTTCAGAGGATCTAACCACACCACTGAAAAATTAAATTTTTTTCTTAACTTTTTTAATGCTTTTCTCTAGAAAATGCAACTTTTAACGTCGGTGAAAGCTCAAAACCCTAAACTTGAACTCAGGAGACCGTAAGATGCCATTTTCGTCCCCGATTCCTTTTATGGGCGGTGACAAAAATTTTATTTG
The DNA here is from genome assembly GCA_949987645.1 of Tachina grossa. Taxonomy (NCBI): domain Eukaryota; kingdom Metazoa; phylum Arthropoda; class Insecta; order Diptera; family Tachinidae; genus Tachina; species Tachina grossa. The sequence goes on along the minus strand of OX465274.1, from coordinate 133,508,375 downwards.
TAAAAGTAATGTAAATATTCAAAAAATTTATGCTTTATATCATACAAATTTAAGTTATGAGCTTTAATGGGCAGGAGGGAGTATCTCTCTCATCGAAGCAAAATATTTTATGACTGACAAAAGGATTTCTTATTCATATTTATCCATGCAAGATGAGCAGAACATGAAAAAGGTGAAATTAACAAAAAAATCACAAAAAATGCGCAAACTTTCCAACTTTTTTTCTTGCGTGTGGTATAAAACATAATTTTGGATGTATTTAGCTGCACTTTTAAAAAACTTATTATTGTTTTTTGTTTGCAGAAAAGTGTATATTTTTTTTCTTTTTTTTATTTTTAAACGGATTTTTTCAATATTAGTATTCGAGATAATTTTTTTTTTGTTTTAATACTAAAAATAGCTTTTGATCAAATGTTTCAGCAAAAAAAAAAAAATAATCGTAATAGCTTTATTAATTTAGTCACAAAAAGATGTCATATAAACAATTTGAAACCGAAAAAAAACATTAAAAACTCATGTTATTTTCTTCACTTTCCTGACTTTAGCAGTGTCTCAGAGCTACAAATCGCAACTTAAATTCTTCAAAATTTACAATATGATGTAGAATTTTGTTGTGTATCGAACTGCTTAGTTGGTTTTTAAGATTTCTTTAAATTCATTTATGCATTTTTGGCCACTCCTCTTTGCGGCTGTAACTTTGTTTGCTTCTTTGTTATGGCCTATATGCTAAACGGTTAAGAAAATTTTAATACATCTTCAATGACACTCAGGCTTAATACATATGTTTATTTTAAGAAATACAACAAAGTGATGGAAAGAGGCCAATTACTAGTTATCCGAGACTATCCAATCGATTTTTATTAAATTCAAAGCGTAGATACATCTGCATAAATTATATTTTTAAAAACTTTGATCTAGAGGAAACAGAAGAGTCATTTCTGCCTCTCAGAAACTATCGAACCACTCTTGATGAAATTTAAGACATAATCATATGTTTTTAATCATAGAATTTACAAGTTCATACTTTTTTAAACCAGGACAGAAATTCAAAACATAGATAGATAAAAGTATACAAACGTTTTATTTATTTTTAAAATGAAAACTAATACCAAGAGGGGAAGATGGACAACTCTGCATACCCATGAGTTCGTAAACGATTTTAATGAAATTAAAAACATGATAACCTCTGCATCTAAAAGGAGAGACGTGTTATACAAAAGCAGAAATCTTTCGTATATCAAGCAGAAATCTACATCAACTGACACCACATACAGTGGACCAAACACAGAAGAACGCTGATGATGAAGGTTTAGTGGCCTTCGAAAACGGCTGGCTGTTCCGTTCAACTATGTGTTGTTAGTCAGAATATTTACAACTAACTTTGGTGTTATTTGTTCATTAATAATTATCACATGTAATTTGGCTTAAAAAGCGATACGAACTTATGCCTGTTCAAATCATAAATATAGAAACAAATGAAGTTACAAAAATAATAATTAAATTAACTTAATTTAATATAGTTTTAAATATTCGTATTCGCGGATATCATTTTAAATACTCGAATCCGAATTCTCGTATATCAAAAATTGACATTCCGCATATGTATGTATAATATAAAAGTGAAGGTAAGACGTATGATCAATTAAATAAATGAGAAAAGCATATTAAATGAGAAAACATACAAATTGCTAAAATTTTTCTGTTACGTAAGATTTTCAAAGACTCCCCCCACCCCCACCTTGAAAAATCATAAAAAAACTCGAAACCTGGCCCTCCCCCCTACAGCGTTACGTAATATATGGACGGCCCCTAAAGCAAAAAACATTTTCTGAGGTGCAATTCGTCAGTAGTATTGGTGACAAAGGCACGGTTGAATCAGTAGTGTTTCTCAATTGATACTTCCTACAGGGTATCTAAGAAACACACATACATACTTACAAAGGTATATGTACCTATCAAACAAACTGCTCAGAATTCGTAACGATTGGTGGACAAAACCTTCCGATTTCGGCACCGAAATATTACCGAAATCGTAACAATTTTTGTATGAAATGGTTGACACTACTTCGTAACGATATCTCGATACGAATTCGTTACGATAAGTCGGTACGAATTCGTAACGACATGTAAGTACGATTTCTTTTTGCTTTTATAGCAGAGTACCGCTTCACCGTTATGTTGCTGCTATTGTCGAAATAATTTGCACATACTCACGTTTTTTAATATTTGTTACTATCCTTTTTTTTATCAACATATACATATTTATTTAAAAAAAATTTTCACAGACTCTTACTTATGTACCCAAAAATCAAAGTTTTAATGTTTAAAAAAAATTGTTCGAGAAACTACCGAAATGTCTTAACGAATTCGGTACGACAAGTCTGACTTCACAAAAAGTCGAAACATTTTGTTTGGGGGTATTCATTATGTTTGTAAGCTCATACTACCATACACAGAAAAAACTAAATTTCATTTTCAGTAACCAAATTCGTTGAATCAGTAAATATTTTATTTGAATGCGGTCCTACAAATAATTTTGTAAATTCTGATAAAAATTTTGTAAAAATTTAAATTAATCATAGTTCGGCTAAGAGAAAATGTTATTTCAGTGTGTTGGTGTTTATCTTGCTTGTTGAAAGGAACAACGTGCTGTTGTGCGGTTGTTATTGTTTAGTTGTTGTTTATTTTTTTGATCGTGTTGTATACATGTAAATGCCGAAATGTAGCCGACAAACGTCGTGGCCTGTTTCTTCTCTATACAGTGTTTTGGTACAAATTAATTTAGTGGAACAGTACAGAATATTTACTGAAACTAAGTTTGATTTCAAACAAATAATAGTTTAAAAATTTTTTGGGAATAATTTTTTCTGTGTACATATTACTATACATATATGTATGCATTTATTATTATAAAATAATTTATTTCAAATGATTGAATACAGCTACATAGGTACCTCTGCAGGAATCTTATCTCGTGAGATCGTGAGAGTTCGTGCGTGATTATTAAAACAAACCTCACGCAAGTAAATTTTTTGCAGTCACGCTCAGCACTCACGCGTGATTAGTTATAATATTTGATCACGAATCACGTGAGTCACGCGTGACTCACGCGTGACACGATAAATTCACGACATTTGCACATCTCTAACATCTCTAATTTAAAAGGGATATATCGTCTCAAAATGCTCCACAAAATATCTGCAATAAAGTTATTCTAAAATTTAAAATGGATTTAAGCTTACATTACTTTAACTTTTCGTAAAACCAAATCAATTTCTCTGAATTAAATTTTAGTATAAATCTTTATATGACTGTTCTTCAAATTCTCTAACAAATACAGCTGCAAAATATTTTTGAGTTTCCCTCTGGCTTGGTGCTAAAAGAAACCCACAAAACTGCATTTTTTTTAGGTTAGTTTGGAAAATAATATCACTGCGAATATATATCACTGTCACACCAGCATCTAATTACTCCTTGTGGCGCGCTGCTAGAAAGCTTAAAACACCCGTTGAGTATAAGCCACCTCTACACACATCTACCGGAGGTTGGGCAAGAAGCGATACTGAAAAAGGTAAAATATTTGCTGAGCACTCAAAATCCGTTTTTACGCCAAATATATGTACCTGTGTTGCTGATTTGCCGAATGTAGTCGCTCTAGCCCCTCAACACATAAAGTTTAAGACGCGTGATGTACAAAAATTAATTGCCGAACTCAACCCGAAGAAAGCTCCGGGTATTGATGGAATTAGTAACCAGATGCTGATGAACTTGCCTCGTATTGCAATGAGAATCCTGTTATTAATTTTTAATCCCATTTTACGACTGGAGTATTATCCACACAGCTGGAAGCTTGCCAAGGTTAAAATGATTCCAAGGCCGGGCAAAGATCTAACCAAGGCTGAGTCATATAGGCCAATAAGTCTACTATCAACTATGTCAAAGCTTTTCGAAAAACTGCTCAAAACAGAATTGTCCCCAATTCTAATTAGTAGTGGGTGAATACCAGACCATCAATTTGGTTTTAGAAGTCAGCATAGCACCATTGAACAAACTCACAGATTGGTTCAATTTATAAGAAGAACTTTTGAAGAAAAAAAGTATTGTTCTGTGCTCTTTATTGGCATTTCCCAGGCATTTGATAAAGTGTGGCATGAAGGCCTAATTTTAAAATTGAAGACTTACTTACCAATAAACATTTTAAATCTTTTGGAAAGTTACATTATTTCCCGTAAGTTCACTGTTGTGGAAAGAGACTTTAAGAGACAGCTTCAAATGTAGAGAAAATTCAACGAAGGCAAAACTAAATTTTACGTATGATAACATCGGCTTCATGGTACATCAAAAATTCAAATATACATCGTGATTTGAATATGCCAGTAGTGACTGAAGAAATTACAAAATACGCAGGCAAATATTTAACAAAACTCGAGTCACATCCTAATCCGCTTGCTCGTAATATTTTGAACGTTACTGGACACATCCGCTTAAAAAAGAGAGATACACGGGCTCTAATATTCAACACTCTAGATGATGAAGCTGCTTGAAAACACTTTTTTCTTTTTGTTGCTTATGTATTACTTATGTATTATTAATAACTATCACTAAGCTTATGTCCGACAATGGTTGGGCCTAATAATAATACTTTAGATTTAAGATTTGAATACTTATTGTTAGTTCATATTTGAAGATACAATAAATAAAATACAGGCATTAAAAAAAAACTGCGAGTATACTCGTAAAGTAAATTCAAGCGACTTTATATTCTGCTACCGTGCAGAATCGGTAAAGCCCTTCGAAACACAGTTTTATGTAGCTTACTTATAATTGATGTTCGTACGATATCGTAACCTGTTCCCTGATTCTGATCAAACGTTGCTTACTTATACCAAGTATAACATGATCTGAGTGGGAATCATACATTGTGTTTGCATGTTGTGATTTGTTTTTAAGTCAATGGATTTAAAAAAAGTTTTATCCTCATATTATAGTAATATAATGAATAATGGCCTCATTCTTTTACTCATGAGCAATGCGATAAATAATATGAAAAGTTTTAGTATTTGAATTTTCTTGTTTACCTTCATGCACTCTTATTGAAATACATTTGCTGGAAGCTACTTCTTGTTCAGGGGCCAAATCGTCGCATTTGTGATCAAATGACTTTTCGTATCGAATTAAATTTCGTAACGTATCGAGTTACCAGAAGTTAAATAGAGGTAAGCAAACGTAAATTTCTTAAAACTAAAACAATTTTGATTTAAATTACTTATATTTTGTATAAAATAAATTCCCTGTTTTTATATTATATGTCTTCATCTGATGAAGAAGATGCGTACCCGGAGAGAAATGTGAAGCTAAAGCAGTAAGTTCTTTTTGTTTTCCACTTATTTTATATATCGCACCATAACCGCCAAAATAGCTTAAGCGACATAATTTTTGAACTTAAATTTTTGACCAAAATTGATTATTTGCGATCGTAAATAGTCGATTTTTGTCAAAAAAAAACGAAGTCCAAAATATGTGTCGCTTAAGCTATTTTAGCGGTTATGGCTGGATATATTTATTTCTCCTAAGCAAAAAGGTAATGGTTTTGATATTATTCACGAAAAACTGTTTAATATGTACATAAATATCGTAAGCGACAAAATTAAATTGTTCACCATAAGGTTTTTTAAAATATTCAAATTTGTTTTTGTATATACAGAAAAAATGCCAATGTAAAATCACCATGCAAAAATTTTAATTAAAATATATTCAAATCACATTAAATTCACAAGAAATAATAAGGGTTTTCATGAGACTTCTTAAAATTCCCATTTGTGCAATTGGGCAAATATGCGAGGCTTATTTCATGAAGCCCTTTTTCAACTTTTGCGCAAACAGTAAAGTTAATTTGAATGAAATGTCAAAAAATTAATATAATAAAAATAAAAAAATTCAATTTAAAGCAGTTTTAAATTAAATATGTACATATTTATATATTTCTATTAAAATGAAAAGTGCGTGTGTGTATTTAAAAATGCTTCAAGGAAGCAAAAAAAAAACCATAAAGTTGTTGTTGAATAAATGCAAAATTGCACAGCTTAAGTTTAGGATTGAAAATTTTTGGGCAAAGTTAAAAGGTTTTTGTAAATAAATTTCCATACAATTTTTGACATATTATTTACGAGAGTGTAAAAATGCACAATTGCACAGTTTGCGAGACTTTTGAACATTCTCATGAAAACCCTTAATATGTTCTTTAAGTGTGTTGGTTTTTATTTGCTCTGTTCATAGCTGCAATACACTTTTGTGCATTGCAAACTGCTGTTGGCTGGTAGGCAGTGTACTAGTCTTGCAGCCGGAGGATCGCAAGTTTGAATCCTGGAGTTAAGTCAAAGTATTTTGTGTTTCTTTTAACTAAAACTTTTTAAGTCAAAGTATTTTGTATTTTTTTTTTAACTAAAACTTATCAAATAAATTGTAAGTTAAATGATGAATGAAATAATGTTGAATTAAAATTTCATTCATGATGGTACATATTTAGTGTGTATCTAAGAATATTTAAGCAACTTTACTACCACGCGGTGAATTCCGAGTTCAAATCTTGGCCGAGAAAGCCAACAACATGTTTCTTCATTTTGATTTTCAAAGTACGTAAATGTTAAATCAACGTGAAATAAAGTTATTTCTAAAGGAAAAAGTTTCTTTGAAAATTACTATAAATATGCTAGATTAACATGAAACACATATGAAGCAAAATCATCGACGAAAAAGATTAGAATAACCTTATTTACGTAAATTTTATCGAATGTCATAATCTCAAATTTTGATACAAACCATGATACCATAATAACTATAAAGGTAAAATTGTTCTCTCTTTTCCTCGCCATATTAACCTTCTCAAAAATAATGCTACCGTATTCATTTCTGAAATCCGAGCTTTTTGTTTAATTTTTGACTTTGTTTTGTTAGTTCAAAAATTTAAAAAAAAACTATTTTTTGATAAAATTTTTTTAACTATTTTAATTTTAATTGATTTATTATTAATGAGCTGCATTGGTAGCTGTACTATCAAGAAGAATAAACAAAACAGCCGCCTGCGATTTGCGGTGAAGAATTAACAATTGGTTAAATCGTTCAAGAATCGGCTGGCGTGAATACCAGTGAAGGAAAGTGCATAAAAATTTCAATTTGCACAAAGGCACGTGCTTATATGTAGCATATTCAATGAAGATTCCATAAAGATATGGATGGGTTACTTGGGTATTGGCCATACACGTTACTCTGCTTCCGCTGCCTCGAAAGTGGTCAACTGCTAATCTATTGCTGTAAGTACAGGCCATGATGCCATTGACTTGGCATGCATTGGAGAACTGGTAAACAGCGAATTGTTAAGGAGTGAGGTTTTCTTCCGTGGTGACTGCTTATCCACACACAGTAACAGTGTGCGATATATTCAGTGTATGTGCGGTGCGACCGCCAATTATACAAAATAATTAAGGAAATAACTGCTGGCATGCAATAATATACATATGTATGTATATATGTACATGGAAATACCTGTGGAATATAATAGAATAGAATAGCATAGAGTAGAGCATAATAGGGGAAGATCTGGTCCAAAGACTGGCACTGCGAGACCTGATGGATCTTTTGTGCCATAGAATTGTAAATAAACTTAAGTTAATGGGCCTAATTACGAGTGTCGTATTACGACTTCGACTACGACTATTTTGTACTAGACTAAAGAACATTGCAACATTTTTTCTTTAATCTATTACAAAATCGTCGCAGTCATAGTCGAAAAACGACACTCGAATATCTGTATGACTCTACTTATAAAATTCAGCACAGATATTGGAGAAGCCCGTCTAATATCTTCTGAACACTGAATGAAAAATACGCCTTCTACTTTTACATAAGACGTAACAAACGCAAAAAATGTGTGCTGTTCTCTCGTCATCTTCCAAGAACAAACGACACAAGGGTGAACGAACTTGGTTATTTTCCGAAATAAATAATAAATAAATATTTCGAGTATAATGGCTTCGGTGGTTGTATATTTTTTTATCTAGTTGACTCACGGATTTTCGGCTTAAAAATTTTCTACGTCAAATGCTTTAGAAAACCTATGCAGAAAATCTTTATTCAAAGAAGCCACTACTAAGCATGCCGCTCATTTACTTCTACAACGTCAAAACTCAAAAAATGCGATTGATAAAATAACCTCAGAACGTTTACTCTTCAAAGGCACAAATTACACATTTCCTAAAAATTTCCTGAAAAAAGTTCCCAGTACTTGCGTGTGGCAACGCTTTCCTCTGTTTACAAAAAAAAAAAAAAAGCAATGTGAGTCCGATCACAGAGGAGATGTGTAAACATATAGTAATGAACATTTTTTTTTAAGTTGGAAGTACTTATGCTTTTAGTATCTTTTTTTAAATTAATTAATTAAAAGTATCAAAACTTTCAATATTGTAAATACATATGAATTTGTTGGTTTTTGTTTGTTTTATTAAACTTATTTGGTTAGTAAATGGGCACACTGCAGTATATGTATATGTACTGCATTCAAAATTGCAGTCAGCAGTAAATTTACTGATTACTAAAAAAATTCAGTAAAGTTTTACTGCTAATTAAATTTAATTTGCATTACCAGTAAAATCGTAGGGCCGTAATCATAATAAAATTGTATCAAGTGGCAAAGTTTTATCATTCAAATTTTGAAATTTTTTTATGAAAAACATTTAGCCACTTGGTAGAATTTCATTATGAATACGAGCATTACTGATTACTGAAAATTCAACGCACCTCATTATATAACAAATCATTTAGGCAATTTATAAAAATTGTAGAAACAATTTGTAGTAATCAGTAAAAATTTACTTGTTAAACATTTTTTATTGTTTTTACTGAAACTTTAGTTGTACTGCAGTGCTCATCTATGGTAAATGCCTTTACTTTTACTTTCTAATTTTTAATTCCTGTTGTTCATCGTTTAGTTGTTGCTGTTCTTGTTGTTGTGTACGCATTGCAATTAAAATAAATTCAGTAAAGTGCGACTTTGACTCGCGCACATTCGGTTTTGATCTTTTTTTTTTGATTTAGCTTTCTTCCTTTCTTAAGTTTTTTCAGTTTAAACGATTTTTTTCAGTTTTATCGCTTTTTTCTCGTTTTGGTGTTTTTTTCTCTTTTTGGGTTTTTTTAATTTTCGAAATTTTTTTCATTTTGGCGGTTTTTTCATTTTGGCGATTTTTTTTCTGTTTTTTGGGGTTTTTTTAATTTTGACGATTTTTTTTTCTCTTCTTTTGGGGTCTTTTTAGTTAGGCGATTTTTCCGGGTTTTCGCGATTTATTTTAGTCCTAGAGATTTTTTTTAATTTGGTGTTTTTTTCGATTTGGCGATTTTTTTTTTATTTTGGCGATTTTTTTATATTTGGCGATTTTATATTTTTTGGATTTTTTAGTTTTACCGTTTTTGAAAATATCAAGAGGTTTGCTCTTACGATTTCCAAGATACAGCAAGTTGTCAAAATTACAAAGTCAAAATTGCATTAACTGATGGAGCACCCAATGATTTAAATTTTTTCAATTTAGTGTTAATTGTTGTTGTCTGTATAAAAGTACACTAACTTTTAAAATTTCAAGTGTATATATGTATGTACATACAATTGTATGTATATTATATGGGATTTTAACATTTTTAGTTGCTCGTTTTGGAACACCCTTTAGTTTTTAACTCTCATGTATTTGTTGTTGTAGTGGCCAAATGTCTACATATTGTGTCCAAATTTCAAGTCCGTAGCTCTTACGGTTCATTTTCACCTTTGGTGTACGGAAATATACAGAAAAATAACCGGCGGCGGTGCACCGTCGGCTTCGAGCCGGTCGACTTGTTTCTCTGCTTGGTATTGCTTCTTTCAAACACAAATACACTCATACATAGCTCACACCGATTTGACAATGCAAAGAAATCTCAGCAAAGAAATCAAAGTCAAAAGATTTTTACCCCCTAGCGTATAGATGTTTACACATCAAAAAGTAATCAAATAATTGGGACAAAAGTCAGAATTAATTTTATACATCAAATGTGGTTGTACCTTTGTATTATTGTATCATGATACAAACTATTCGATATCGTATACGGCGATCTTAAAAAGTAAAATTTCGATAAAAGTCATTCGATCACGAATGCAACGATTTGGCCCCAGGTTTCAGTATTCACCAATAAAAGGTTTTAACTTTTTCGTAGATCTTAACAATAACCACATCTTTACACTCTTAACGGTTATACCAGCCAAAAATGCAGCAATTGAAATTGTGCAAACTTCCCAAAAGCATGGTGTTATATAAAAATCAAGTAAAAGTTCCAAAAGAAAATAAATACATGTCTTTTTTAAGCACTTACGTCACTTAAAATTTTTAAATGTTGGGCGGTGTGGCAACTGTTACCAACGCTTAAATGTAGCAGACACATACTAACAATAAAAAGATATGTATGTTGCATAAGTGCATGTTTGCATGCATTAGTGACTGCTTGTTGTGTTTTTTTTCTCTTGACTCAATTGTAAATTTCATCTTGTCATGCTTTGAGAAACACAAAATTTTTGGGTATTTTTTAAATTTAATTTTCTTTTAGTTTTTAGTTTATACCATTGCGTTTGTTTAAAGTTGAAAGACATTTTAATTACTGGCATTTATTATAAACGATACATTTTCTTCGAAAATTGTTCAAGAATTTGCTAATTGAAGCATTTATTGCTTTTATTGACAGAAATAATCATTTGATATTAACAATTTTTATTTGCATCTGCATGTTATTTCAAAACTTCTTAGCATTGATTTTTTAATGGCCCAAATAAGTTTTTAAGTTGTAGAAGCATGAATTTCTATGTTTTATATTTTTAGGTTTCTTTTAACTAGACAAATTGAAACTAAAATTTATTACTTATGGTCCATTAACTTGTGCTTTATAGCAAGTGAAGCATTTAATTGAACATTTAGCACACTTTGCAATCATTGCTTTTATTTGCATGCCATCATTAAATATATATTTTTTTTCTATACACATTTTACATGTCTTCACCTTACTATAGAAAGGATCTAAGTCATTTTTTAGGAATTGAGATTTTCGCATTTTTCGCTGCATTTCTATCTAAATTTACAAAAAACTCGATTTCCAAAAATACGGAGTTAGGTCCTTTCTACATTAAGGTAACGATATTTATTTTTAAATTAGAGATGCTTGGGCCAATGGAAAATTTGAAAGTATTTGTTTATTTTTTCCTATTTTATTGAGCTGAATTTGCAGGACGATGGCATACAGAGATCTTGAATTTTAAGTTTATAAGATGCCAAACTAATATTAAAGATGTAAAATTTGTTGCACCAAAAAGTTTAAAATATTGTTTAGAAATAAAGTTAATAAATAATAATTACTCCTTTGTGACTTCTGCGTTTTGAGAAATAATTGAAAAGCCTATCAATAGTGTTTCCAACCGTAAACTGCTCCGTATATTTTATGATAAATGCAGCATTGACTGAGGATTAACATCGTTGATAGTAACATTTGGATACGGTTAATAAATTCTCAATATTAAGAAATTTGTTGCTAAGTAGTGAAAAAATTGGAATTAACTATTCAAAAACTACTTTTTCTCTACTTTTAATATATTAATGCATGTATTTTTGATTTTTCAGAAATCGGTCATTAATAATATCCAGATAATTAATTAAGAAGCTATTGCACTTATGTCCAATTGGAGGTCATTTGTAGTTTTTGTAAATACTTACGATGTCTTGATTTTTTAGGAATACATTGTGACATTCTTGTTGCCATGAAATTTTCATTCCTCATTAAGGGAAATTCGCTATCGTAAATAAAGGCTTTATAAAGGGTTTTTAAAACAAATCTTCATAAAAAATTTTCCTTTGAAAGCCTTTATAAAGCCTTAATAATTTTTATAAATAAAGCTGATACAATTTAATCGACTGGAACAGAATAGAGTAGTTGTAGTAGTGGCTGAAGCTGGCGACGTAACTAGTAGCGCAGCAAGAAAAAAATGTGAATAGAATATTGAAGCTTTCTGAATAGTTACCAAATAAATAACTTCTTAAAAACCCCTGAATTAACTTCGTATGTGTTGTCTGAAAATCAATAAAAAATTATATATATATCTGATAACTAACACCCGAAAATATATTTTTTTTAAGGTGCGTTTCCTCAAGCAACAAAATTCCGTAAATTCGCATAAATCGAAAAATTGTAAAGAAACACCAAAATTTATTAAAATTCGCTAAAACTGTAAAGCAAGCAAACATTTTGGAAAAGTCGCGAAAACTATGAAAATTTGCAAAAACTTGCAAAAATTTTTACGATTGCAGAGCACAATATTGATTCATAGTCCATAAAAACATAAGATAGCAAAAAAATTTGGAAAATTACCCATTTCGCGAAATTTTGCAAGATTTTAAACAAAGTATAATATTGATTACAAATCGCTAGAACTGTAAGATATGCAAAAGATTCGTTAAAAATCGTGAAAAAGTAAAAAATTCGCAAAAGTTACTAACAGCGTGATAGTAATAAAGTCTAATATCGTTTAAAAATCTGCATAAATTTTAAGACTCTGAAAACATGCAAAAAGTAACTTTTTCTTGAACTTTGCAAAAAAATCGCGAAAAATTTTAATTGAGCTATAATATTGATTAAAAATCCCTAAAACTGTAAGGAATGCAAAAAAAAAATCGCGAAAATTACGAAAATTTGCAAAAACTTATTAACAGCGGAATGATAACGAACTTTTATATAACGAACTTAATATTGTTTAAAAATCGGCAAAACTGTCAGGAAGCTGAAAACATGCAAAAGTCACTAATATCGCGAGCTTTGCAAAAATTGGCAAGAATTTGCAAAATCGGAAGCAAAGCCCTTAAATTTACTAGAAATTGCCAATGCCGTTAAAAATAAAAAAATTCGAAAAAAATGCGAACAAAATCGCAAGTTAGCAAAAAATTGCTAAATGTGTTAAAGAAATTACCAATAATAATTGACTACATAATCACCCTTATTCTATTTATTTGGCGTCGGCAACATCGTCGTCAATTTTGAAACAACATCAATATAACACAATCACCCTTATTTTATTTGGCGTCGGCAATATCGTCGTCAATTTTGAAACAACATCAATATAACACAATATCAATGCTATTTTTGCATTCCCTAACAGTGTTATGACGACGTTGCCTGTTTATCGATAAATACAATACACATATCCAATATTTGAGTCAGCTGATTCATTTTGTTGTTTACTATTTTTGGTAAAAGTGTTTTTGAATAAGCAAAAGCTTTATAAATAAATTAAAATAAAGTGTTTTTCCTTCCTATTGGGACGATGAAAATAAAAAAATGTAATATTGAAAATAAGATTTCTCAGACAAAAGTCATGCATTTCCCATTTACCCAAAGGAAAAGTAAGTGATAAATTCTGTCATATTTTTGGAAAATAGTGAGTAATGTTTATCCTTTTAATATTTTGAAGTTATTTTCGGCGGAACAAAACACCATTTAGGCATGCATTGGATACAATAGAGTCTAATTTTTTAAACAAAAGGGATCAGATAAACGTTTATTGCAGATTGGAGCTTCCTCCAAAGGAGCTCAGTGCTAATTATTTATATATTGCGCCTCCAGTTGCTTCACACTTACTACTGTTTGCAGCCTTTTTTTAATTTAAACCTCAAGTTCCCACTGTACCTTGAAATAATTGGGAACATTACCGCTGCGGAATCCTCTAGCAAAAGACGGACTTTTTTTCAACTCTTCCACAAGCTTTTCAAATTGGTTGGGGTTACTCATTTTAATTTCGTCCATATATTTTTACTTTTGTTAAGAAATTTTTTTAAATAAATACGTACATTTTTATATCTACATACTTTGGTATTTCTTATATTTCACTTTTTTAACATTTAAATTATTTTTCAAATTCGTTGAGGCATGCACACAACAGAACACGACATCAAAAACACTGACGACAAAATGAACGCAAACATCAACATCAATTTTTCTTACAGAATACTAAAAATTTGCTGACAGTCATCGATAAATGGCAATACTATCTACAGGAATACCGATTTGCCAAAAAAACATTAAAAACGCCGTCGTCTTATGTTGCCGACGCCAAATAGAATAAGGGTGAATATTTTACTCAAAAGCATGGTAATCCTTCTTGACATATACAAACATTTATTTTTTGTCGCGCAACAAAGTTCAAAATTTTGAATCTTTCGCTTCAACTTCCACTGCAACGACTACTACAACTACCCGTTCTGTTTATTTCCCTCTAAAACAATAGTTTTTAACTTTTGACAGGTTGCAGCGCTACTCGTTACGTTGTACTACAGATACTATTCTGTTCCAGCCTTTAAAGTCTAAAAAAAAATGTTTCACACATACAATGAAAATGTCACTTAAATACAAAGAAACAGTTTTCATAGTAAAAATTTTTTGTTTAAAAACCTTAAAAGTGTTGAATGCAACCTGTTTTTATAGTGCGGTTGGCTGAAGGGGCTATTGCGTTGTCTACAAATCTGACGAAAATGAAGAGTGCGAGTTCGATACATTGAGCGATTGTCAACGTGGTAGCACTGATTGTGTCGTTATCGAGGTAAAATAATTTATGAAAATGGTAAATGAGCTTTTACTTCAGAACATTTACAAAAAGTGCAATCAATGACTTAATTTCATATGTGTAAATAATGGCATTATTTCGTTTTTTTTTAATGAAAGGGTTTCACGATAGCAATGAAATTTATATGAAACAATTTAATTAATGCAATCAAATATTACGTTAGGTCGTTAATAATGCCAAGGATTCATTGATTTAATGAAAAATTCATAGCTGCAACGAAGATTTTACTTTCAGTGTAGCAATAAAAAAAGCAATGTGAGTCCGATCACAGAGGAGATGTGTAAACATCTAGTAATTAAAAATTTTTTTTAAGTTGGAAGTACTTATGCTTTTAGTATATTTTTTTTAAATTAATTAATTAAAACTATCAAAACTTTCAATATTCTAAATACTTATGAATTTGTTGGTTTTTGTTTGTTTTATTAAACTTATTTGGTTAGTAAATATATATGTGACAGCGCATAGAGAAAGGGACCTAAGGGTAAAAAAATCAATTTTCACTTTTTTTTTTGATGTGGACAACATCTGAGCATCGAATGAGACCGATCCCATGCCCCAAAAGTGTTCCCTCCCAGAGATATGCGCGTTTTATGATGTGATGGTACACCAAAGATACACGTATTTAAATCTTTAAAATGGCTCTCCTGAACAAAACCGGTTTTTACCCTTAGGTCCCTTTCTATTTTGCGCGTCACATATGTACTGCATTAAAAATAGCAGTAAGCAGTAAATTTACTGATTACTAAAAAAATTCAGTCAATTTTTACCGATAATGAAATTTAATTTGCATTACCAGTAAAATCGTAGGGCCGTATTCATAATAAAATTGTAGCAAGTGGCAAAGTTTTTTTCATTAAAATTTTGAAATATTATTTATGAAAAAAATTAAGCCACTTGGTAGAATTTCAATATGAATACGGGAATTACCGATTACTGAAAATTCAATGCACCTCATCATATAATAAATCATTTAGGCACTTTATAAAAATTGTAGAAAAAAATTTTAGTAATCAATAAAAATTTATTTGCTAAAAAATTTTTTAGTATTTTTACTGAAACTTTAGTAGTACTGCTCATCTATGGTAAATGCCTTTACTTTTACTTTTTAATTTTTAATTCCTGTTGTTCATCGTTTAGTTGTTGCTGTTCTTGTTGTTGTGTACGCATTGCAATTAAAATAAATTCAGTAAAGTGCGACTTTGACTCGCGCACGAAGGGTTCCGTACATTCGGTTTGGAGCATTTATTTTATTGTGGCTTTTTTCCTTTTTTAAGCTTTTTCAATTTAAACGATTTTTTCAGTTTTGTCGCTTTTTTCTTCTTTCTTTTTGGGGTTTTTTCATATTCGCAAGGTTTTTTATTTTGACGATTTTTTTTTCATTCTGGCGATTTTTTTCTGTTTTTGGGGTTTTTTTATTTTGGCGATTTTTTTAATTTTTGCGGTTTTTTTCTGTTTTTGGGGCTTTTTTATTAAGGCGATTTTTTGATTTTGGCGATTTTTTTGTTTAAGGGCTTTTTTTTAATTTTGGCAATTTTTTTATTTTGGCGTTTTTTTTTTCTTTTTGGCGATTTTTTTTTGTTTTTGGGTTTTTTTATTCTGGCGATTTTTCCGCGTTTTCGCGATTTATTTTAGTCCTAAATTTTTTTTTTAATTTGATGCTTTTTTCGTTTTTGGCGATTTTTTTTGTTTCTAGCGATTTTTTTAGATTTGGCGATTTTATAATTTTTTAATGTTTTAGTTTTACCGTTTTTGAAAATTTCAAGAGTTTTGCTGTTACGGTTTCCAAGATGCAGCAAGTTGTCAAAATTACAAAGTCAAAATTGCGTTAACCTTTTAATTTAAATTTTTTAAATTTATTGTTAGTTGTTGTAGTCTGTAGAACTTTACAAATTTCAAGTCTATATATGTACATAAAATTGTATGTATATTACATGGGATTTTAATATTTTTCGTTGCTCGTTTTGGAACACCCTTTAATTTTTAACTCTCATGTATTTGTTGTTGTAGTGGCCAAATGTCTACACACTGTGTCTAAATTTCAGGTCCGTAGCTCTTACGGTTCATTCTCAGCTTTGGTGTACGGAACCCTAATAAAGCAATTATCAAGTTAAATAAAACAAACAAAAAACAGCAAATTCCTATGTAAATATTTACAATATTTTAAATAAGTTTGTATTGCTTCTTTCAAACACTAATACACTCATACATATGTAGCTCACACCGATTTGACAACGCGGTGTGAATCTCAGTAAAATTTGTGATTGTATTGTGAAAAAGAACCTTACCCCCCAGCGTATAGATGTTTACACATCAAAAATATTAGTAAAATTTCATTTATTATACTTAAATATGGGAATGACATTTACATATAATTTATATTTATACATCGATTCGTTCACTGGCCGCAAATCATCTTACGCAAGGTTAATGTGTTAATTTGTACTGTTTCACAACTTTTAAACAAATTTTTATACATTTCTTCAATACTTTCAGAATATATTTAATCACCGGTTTCCCTTATCAAAAATGTAGCTTTTTCATAAGTTTTCCTTAAATAACATTTCGCAAATATCTAAGAAATTTTTACTAACAAGTTTATAACGAGTTATAATTTTATATACATAAGAGGAGTACTACATTGTACTATCGCTATCGTTAGGAAAAACATTTCGAAATTTAAGACATAAACTTATCTACTTATCTTATTTTGAAACCGGGCGAACCGGTCAGAAGAAATTAAGAGTATATTTCTACTTTATTTATAAAAATTATTAAGATTTCCATACAAAGTTTTGCTTATTGAGCCTTTATAAAGCTGCAATATTTTATATACCCTTCACCAATAAATGTTAAAGGGTATAGGTTTGGCATTCCGTGTGTAATTTCCACAATATTCCCTGCAGGAAATGCGAATAGTGAAATTGTAGCTAATTACTATTGACATTGTCAATAGTACTGCTGGCCAGGTGTACCTCAGCCAATGCAATCGCCTACTGACATTTAACATTAGCTTGTCATTGAAAATCCACCAGTAGACTGTAGCACTACTGAGTAAGTATTTCTTTTGCGACCACATGTAGACATTGGCACCAAAGATTCACTAACAAATTTTAGGTGCTCTAGTCTACAATATCGATATTTCCTCGCTCGATGTCGATAGTAAAATTGTATTGATTTAATAGTGACATTGTCAATAGTGCTACTGACTAGGTGTACCCCAGCCAATGTAATCGCCTATTGACATATAACATAGGGTTGTCATTCAAAATCTACCAGTAGACTTTACCACTATTCTTTAACGACCATATAGGGACATTTGAACCAAAGATTCACTAGTACATTTTAGTGACCCTAGTCAACAATTTTATAGGTATTGGGGGAACAAACTTAAACGCCTACATACATATGTATTTTTTAACATTATTGCACAGTATAATAAAAAAGAAAAACCAGCTATTGATGCGTTCATTGACAATGTCACCAGAAATACACCTGAACTGTTGTCTCTAACGTTTCTCTACTCGCGCACAAAAAAAAGTTATCGATATTTCAACTAGTACAATTGTCGCTAGAGAAAAGAGTGTTGACATAGAGACATATGTTTCTAGGCTGACTAAAGGGTTAATACTCGTATGCGACCCATAAAGTATATATGTATGTACATATATTATGGGTCCTTATGAGTAGGAAAGATGAATGAGCGATTTCCGTCTGTTCGGTCTTAGACTGGTGTGTTAAAAATGGTCTAAAATAGATTGGTATTGAAAATCAGCAAAGTCAAAAAGACTGTTCCAGAGCTGGAAAACTTAATTATTTTTTTGGTACATAAAAGTAACTATCTGAAAGTAATTTCATTAAAAATTATATTGGTATTCCATAAAAAAAAATTAAAAAGACGATTCCAGAGTTGAAAAATTTAACATACATATGTATTTTATATTTAAAAAAAAACAGATTGGTATGGGAAATCGAAAATATCTAAATATATGATTCCAGGTTTAGAAAACTACATTTTTTTAAATATTGGTCAAATTAATTTTTCTTTCAGTTTTTTTTTTGTAATTAGTGGTTACGCTTTTTTGGGCACATGGCAAACAGATGTAAACTCCTAAGGGCACTGCTACACGTTCAATATATATAGTGATAATTGGATCGCGATCCAGTTTAATGGATTGATGGATTACGAGCGTATGCTACATGTTCAATATTTATCGTGTCAGTATTTACGTTATTTTTGTGCTGTGCGGATCGTTTATTAAAAAAATGTCGCACAAAAATGTCGCACAAAAACGTCCCACAACTCCGGCAATGCCTCCAAATTAAAAATAAAGTCTTTCAAAATAATTTTTTCGGTCGTTAATTCCGATTCCACCGGCATAACCAACTCGCTTTCACTATCTTCTGCCATTACTCATTATTAAAACAAATTTTATACAAATGTAATAAAATTTTTTACCTTTTATTTGTTAAATTTTTTGCAATGCGTCTTTTATTTTATTTTATTTCACTTCTTATTAACGTATCGCGATCTAATATCATGAAAATGCTACACGTTCAATATTTATCACGCGATCCACGATACGCGATCTGGATTCTATAATTCAGGCCATTCTGTGATATGGATCGCGATCCATCAATACTGCATGCTACACGTTCAATAAATATCGCGATACTGGATCGCGTTCAATATATGTATATTGAACGTGTGTGTAGCAGTGCCCTAAGAAAGAAAGAATTTTTCGACACCGATAAATAAGCATTAAAGTGTCCAAACAATTTTTTATTATTAATACTTTTGTTGAAAATGAAACTCTCACATGTAGAGTTCTTATGTTCTTTGAAATTAGATCAGGGAGGCATTTTTGTAAAGAGTATTAATACTTGTACTATAGTCTAAAAAGCCTTAATGAGAGAAGTTAAATGAAAAATCAAAGACATTTAGGCAGACTGTGTCTCAGGGTATGCTTGAACTCAACGATAATAATCCTTCTGGAAATTTTTTAATAAAATGATTTGGAGGCTTTTTAATAATTGGGGTAATATTCTTACTGTGTAATAACTATAAGTTTTACTTCCTTGAATTTACTTAAAAATTCTTAAAAATTTGTTTTAGAACTGTTTTTAAAATATTTAGAAACTTTTACTTAAAAAGAATGTGTGCATTTATAAAACGATCAAAACTTGGCCAAGTTTCATTTAGTAAATGAGCTAAATTTAGAAAATTAACTCCGAGAAGATTCTGGGAACGCAATCTTTTTTTTCCCCGGAGTAAAACTCCGGGAAATCTCAAACCTTACACAAACACATAATAGTACAAAACATAAAATACTGAGGAAATAAATTAAAACAAATCGTTGTCACTAAGGATATTTAACTATCAAAAGCAGTCGTTATCCACAATAATATTTTCCATGCTGCAAAAATTGCATTATTTATTTTGTCGGAAAGTTGTAATAATGGAACAATTCTAAACTTCGCCCTACTGTTCAGTCTTTCTAAATAAGATATCTGGAATTTTATCGCTAAGTTCTAAAAATTTTCCTAAGCATAAGTATGCACATTAGGGTGTCTCGCAAAAAACAAAGTTCACCTACACCACCGAATATAAACTATTGTTGTAAGGCAGTTTCGCAATTTTTATTTTTTTTTGCCGAATGTAGGGGTCGCCAAAATAATTTTTTTCTCGAAGTGACCAATGTTTTGCTTTAATAGTCATTGACAATGGAATCATCAATATACTTGGTATATATGTACGAGTACTTGAAAAAACGATATTAATACCATGTTCACACTTATGGTCTTATACTATGTTCACACTTATGGTTTTAAACGTGTTTAACGCCTCATTCGTGTTTAAGAGCTTAAACACGACGATTTTGAGATGTTTTACCATACATTGACTTGTTTTGTTAAACATCTCAAATGAAGTGTTTAAGATTAAAACACTTCCTTAAACACGCTAATGGAGTATATTCAGTCCGTTTTTTGATAACTCTGGCAACTTTGTGTTGCTATTAAATGACGTCACGTGAAAAACTATTTGTCAAACAAGTAATTAGTTAAAAAATGCTCAATTATTTGCAAAAACATTTATTGTGTGAAAATAATAAACCAATAAAAAAGCATAATTGTTCGTAATTTCTTAGAAATACGATCATTTATTGACAAAAACGTCAACCTTAAACATCTCAAATGTAATATGAACTGTTGTGTTTAGTTTTTTAAAACACTTGCCTTAAACATGTTTAAGACGATAATACCATGTTCACACTTATGGTCTTAAACGTGTTTAAGGCAAGTGTTTTAAAAAACTAAACACAACCGTTCACATTACATTTGAGATGTTTAAGGTAGACGTTTTGTCAATGAATTATTGTACTTGTAAGAAATTACGAACAATTATGCTTTTTTATTGGTTAATTATTTTCAAACCACAAATGTTCTCGTAAATATTTTAGTATTCTTTAACTAATTACTTGATTACCAAATAATTTTTGACTTGACGCCATTTAATAACAACACAAAGTTGCCAGAGTTATCAAAAAACGGACTGAACATACTCCATTAGCGTGTTTAAGGAAGTGTTTTATTCTTAAACACTTCATTTGAGATGTTTAACAAAACAAGTCAATGTATGGTAAAACATCTCAAAATCGTCGTGTTTAAGCTCTTAAACACGAATGAGGCGTTAAACACGTTTAAAACCATAAGTGTGAACATTGTATAAGTGTGAACATGGTATTAAACGTGTTTAAGGCAAGTGTTTTAAAAAGTAAAACGTTACATTTGAGATGTTTAAGGTTGACGTTTTGTCAATGAATTATTGTATTTGTAAGAAATTACGAACAATTATGCTTTTTTATTGGTTAATTATTTTCAAACCACAAATGTTCTTGTAAATATTTTAGTATTCTTTAACTAATTACTTGTTTACCAAATAATTTTTGACGCGACGCCATTTAGTAACAACACAAAGTTGCCAGAGTTATAAAAAAACGGACTGAACATACTCCATTATCGTGTTTAAGGAAGTGTTTTAATCTTAAACACTTCATTTGAGATGTTTAACAAAACAAGTCAATGAATGGTAAAACAACTCAAAAGCGTCGTGTTTGAGCTCTTAAACACGACTGAGGCGTTAAACACGTTTAAAACCATAAGTGTGGACATAGTATAAATATTGAACGGAGGTATTTTTACTTTAGCTACAAGCCAAACAAATTTGTCAAAAATCTTATTAAATCCGTAGCGAAAGGTTGAATAACAAACAAGTCAACATAAAAACTTTTGAATTTGTAATATTAATACGCTTGAAGTATAGTAAAGTCTGTACTTGTTATTGTTTTCTTTAGCACAGTTTGTTAACCCAATAATATTTCGTTAAAATCTTCATTTCAAAAGTATGCATTAAAAGATTGACCTTAATTATATGCAACTAAGGCAATAAACATTATGATTCTTGTACATTCCTGCAGCAAATAAATTGACTTGCTTTTGGCAATGTTGCAAATTGTTTTTGTTCTAATATGAATTAATGAGTACTGGCATTAATCAAATTGTAATCGATTTAATTTCTTTCCTCTTTTTCATTTTGCTTTTGATAATACTGCAAGTGTATTTTTCTTTTAAAGTTTGTTCATCCATCAATGTCCACTAATTACAAAATTATATCCCTTGTCTAACGTTTTGCCAATAGTTAATGAATAAAAGAAAAATAAAAGGGAGAGAAATTACATCATTTTATTTCCACCAAAATAGCAAAATAAGATGGAATTTATTCAGAATCATAATTTATCAAAAGCTCATGGCTTAGGGAAATAACTTTATTTCTGCTTTTTCCGATATGATTGTTAAAAATTCTGCAAAGTATACATACATACATATGTGACAGGGAAAGTTAGAGGGGTCGAAAAAATCTATTTTTACTTTTTATTTTGCTGCTTAATATAGAAGGCAATATGCTCTTTCTAATGCAGTAAGCAACAGCCTTCTAACCGTGTTAATTTTTTCCAAATATTGTAACTTTTCTGTGATTGATCTAATTTACTGGAAATTCGTCACTTATTGGTTTCTGTTATTTATTTTTGAAAAATTCCAAATGGCGGATGATTTTGTTTAAACTAATCAGATTTGTTTTAAAATCGTTTTTAAAATTCAAAAAGTGGATCCAATTTGGCGGTTTAGTTTTTTTTAATTTATAGGGTGGTTGGCGTATTTCATATACAACTACGACTGTTTGGCAATAGATTAAAGAAAAACAGTATTCTTTAATCTATTACCAAACAGTAGTAGTAGTCGTATTTGAAATACGCCAACCACGATAAGGCAGAATGTTTTTCATGTGAATTTGTTTACTTTTCCCTTGGTTTTGTTTACTTTATTTTTGCAGGCGAACTGAATTATTACATCGAATAATTTCGATATTTTTCTTCGAATTATATATTAAAAGTTATAATTATCTATTTTTAGGACAATAATTCCCTGTATGAATCTCTTTGGTCCACAGACAGTAAATTTCATGGTGGTGCACCACGGTGGTATACTTATGACCATTTCTTGACTTGGTAATCAAACTGTAATTATTTTTAAGTTCTAATTAAATACAAAATTGTGTTTTTGAGTGCATAATTAAATAATAATTAAATGCCCAAGCTTGTGCAATTAAGTAGTATTTAAGTTTTATGAGCGCAACATATGTTTTTATGCGTGTGTGTGTGTTTATTGCAAACATACACATGAACATCATGTGGTCGTATTGGAAACATCATGTGGTCGTATTGGAACGAATTTCGTTTAATTTGCATAAATACATAATTATACAATTCATAGTTTCATATCATGGAATAAATAAATAGAAAAATGGATTCTGATGCTCCTTTGGTTTCATAAAATGTGTTTTTATGCAATTTTAATTTTCTGCATTTTGATAACCTAACTTTTTTTTATGTCAAACAGCTGTTCCTTGGAAAGATTTCCATAATATTTGGAAACTTTTAAGTGTGCTGCCGTATTTTCAACGTAATTTAATAATAACTTTAATTAACCACTGAAAAAATGAAATCGTATTTAATTACAACTTAATTTTAAATAAAAATTAGCTAATTAGGTACTTAATTTTTAAGTTAAAAACTAGGGGTTAAAATAGCTAAATCACCAGATGCACCTCCATGAGTACAACTTTAAAGTTAAATAAGTTTCATGTAATTATAACCTAAAATGTGTGTGATTTTTTTATTCAACTTAAATTTGCCCGATTTTCAATTAATTTTTAAGCTTTACAAAACTTCTTACTTTTTTATATTCACGTGGACTGATAGCGGGGAAAAAATTTTACGGGATATTCAAGATAGCATTTTGCTCTTCGAGGGGAATGAAAATTTCACATGAAGAAAAATTCTATTTGTTTTTCATGATAGGGTTGATTATTTTTAAA
The DNA here is from genome assembly GCA_949987645.1 of Tachina grossa. NCBI lineage: Eukaryota > Metazoa > Arthropoda > Insecta > Diptera > Tachinidae > Tachina > Tachina grossa. The sequence continues at coordinate 133,484,271 of OX465274.1, read as the reverse complement.
TCTTCCAGCATACATACATGTTTATATATATGTATATTTTTAAAACCGAAACCTAACCGAAACCGGCCGGTTTTAGTAGCTTAAAGCCGGAAACCGCGGTTTTCTAATTTCCACGGTTTTTGGCAAACCCTAGTCAAACCCAACCGACAATGCTGTACTCTTTGAAAAAAATTAAAGGAATTATGGAAATCGGTTAATAAATTTGTTGAAATTGGATAAACTTCATTTAAATATTTTATAATTTTAAATCGTTTAATATTATATTGTCATCGCTTATCACATAAAGAACCAACTAATATTTCATATTACAAAATAAGATAAAATTCAAATTGATGTCAAAATCGTTTTTCCTTAGAAGATACTTTTAAGCCATGTGTTGCCTAAAGTATATTCAAAACTATTAAAAATAAATTTTTCTCTCAGTGCACTATGGTTTATTGGTCTATCAGATGTTTTCCTCTCACTAATAATTAAATTAATTGCTACCACAACACTGATTGAAAATAAGTTTTTTTTCTATTTATCATCATTAAAAATTCACTCTACTCACTTCATTACTTTTATGCAATGACAGGCAATTGTGTCAATTTCGTTGTTGTAAAAAAATACACAATGGCCCAATAAAGGAAGCAAAAGGAAACAAAAAATTAAACAAAAATATTTATTTTATTTTATTATTATATACAATGAATTCTTAAGCCTATAAGGCCAAATTAAATTCAGAATAATACTTAGCGATATCATAATAAAAAATTACAAGACGAGTGCTGTTGAAGACCTTATTTAAAAAAAAAAATTAGTAATAATAAAGGTATTCACATCAGTTTTTTTCTTGTTGGAAAAATTGAAAATTTTTACAACAAACAGGAAAAAAAAAATTCCACATAAAGTTGAGTTTTTAAATTCAACTTTTGGTTAATTTTTTTCCCTGTGTTTGTTGTAAAAAATTACATTTTTCCATTTTTCCAACAAGAAAATAACTGATGTGAATACCTTTAATATTTGTTTCTATCTTTTTTTTTTTCTTCTCTGTCTATGTCTACTTGCTCACAATTTATCATTTCGGTAACAAATAAATAATGAACTAACCTATCAAAATAATTGGTCCATGGGGAGAATAGTATTGGAGTTCTCAATACTTAACAGCATAAGAACTTTTAACAGAATCATCATATGCAAGATTAAATAATTTTATTAGTTTTTTGGCACTCATTTTTTGTTTCTATCTAGAGGAATTGGTTGTATACAATATGATTAATATTGTGTGATACTAAGGGATATTCTAACACAATTTCATTTGCAAGTGTGGGAGTATTCGTATTAAATGAAAATTGCTTATGTAAAGTTTTGCTATATATACCTAATTTACATTAAGTATTTTTTTTTTCATGAACTTAGTTGCATGAAAGTTTTTTACTTGTCAATAGGAGGACTCGAGGATCAACTTATATCAAAAAAGTTGTCAAAAATGCATGAGAGATCCATTCTACGCCCTTTTTATATAAAACACTCTTTTATAGCGCTGCAATTAGCAAGTAGAAAAACATGCGTGCAACAAAATTCCTGAAATTTCATGAAAAAAATGCTTAATGTAAATCAGGTAATAGTCTGAAATTACATTATTAAAATGTTCATGAAATTAATTCCATGAAACTTTTTCTGTTTGTCAAAAGAAGGCAAAAAGTTGCAATACGATCAAAGACAAATAATAGTGTCGACGTAATCCATATGTACGTCGGTGATACTCTTCACATACATACACAAATTAGTTTTGTTGACATTTATAGCTAAAACAATTTAAACCTTCCAGCCCTCTTTTTAATTTTTCTGATGTTCAGTAAACTGACAGACGGGCACCGCTTATTCGACTTCCCTATTCATAAGGACTCACAATATACATGTATACTTTGTGGTGTTGCATATTAATATTGTGGAGATTGCACAAGGAATGTTAAACTATATACATATGTTGCTGTGTTAAAAAGGAAAAAGTGCTTAAGTCGAGATAAGTTTATTTTTGCAATAACGGCTGAGTATATAAAGCAGAAATCTACATCAACTGACAACCAGTGGGGGATTTTGAAAAAAAGTGGAAATAATTCTGCAGTTTCTAAACGAGCCGTCCTATTGCTATTAATTTAAGGAGGTGTTATTGAGCTTAACTCTGGAATTTGGATAATATATCTTTAGAGGGGGCAATCTCGCATTAATGAAAAGTTCAAACCGATGCCAAGCTGATGTTTTTGACCTAATAAAAAAGATTTTTTGCAAGTGGATTTATCTATCTAAGAGCTAAAAAAAGTATTTTACATTTATGCAGTTTCGCCTACAGTTTACAAAATATTCAAGAAATAAATTTAAATATGTATTAGGTTTTTTAACCAACCTTGGTCCAATGTTCTGCTAATGGAGAAGTCAAGTCTTGCTCAATTTTAAAATAAAAACTTAATATGGGTTAAGAACAAAATTTTTAACATTAATAAAAAATTTTGTTTCAAAAGCACTACTAAGTCAAAAGTTTACGCAATTTAAATTAAATATTTGAAAAAATTAGATTTTTGCCATTTTTTGCAGAAAAAAGTAGGTTAATTACTTCGCTATTATTTATAAATTTTAAAAGGATACCAACCCCATATTTTAATTTACTCAAAAGGTAATACTATAGAAAATCTTACAAAAACATTTTTTTATCAAAATTTTCGTTATTAAGGGTGCCAGCAGATCGTTTCGAATTTGACCTATTATGTTAGAAATGTTAAATGTAAGGCCTTTTTCTCAAATTCCAAAGATGGAACCAAAAAATTTATCTTTCCATTTTTGGGATTTTATGAAATCTTTTTGGGAATTTCCGGCAACTCAAAAGAAAATTCTATGTGCTTACTAATTTTGAGCATTGAAAATATTTTTGGACAATCTGTATGTATGTAGATAAATCATATTTCACAGTTTTTTTTAAATTTTCACGTCGATTATCAGAAATTTCTTTCTTTTACAGTTAAATTGGGAAATTCAATATGAAATATACCAAAGTATAAGCTAAACTAAGCTATTATTCCATACGGAATTATAAGTCGAAAACAGAGAAGCAGCTGGTAATTGCGCAATAACTTCCTGAAAAATAGCATCAAAAAATTAAATTTGGCCCAGAGGTAATATAATAGAACATAATATCTTTTTACAGGGATGCAATTAATTCAAAATTAGTTTATCACAATTTTTTCTTTTTATCAAAGATGTTTCTTAAGCCTTGTTCAGACTATTATACAAGTATTAATACTTTCATCACATTTTACGATACAGAAATCTAAATTCATTGGTTGCGACTGTCAAAAAATCTAACGTAAAATCACATATTGTGTGCAGACCAACACACTTCAAATAAAATGTGCAATACAAGCAGAAAACAAAACAGCTGTTCAATGAAAATGTCTGTGCTATTCATTGACTAGCGGCGGCAAAGCGGTTTCATGTAGGCGGGACGTGCCGGCACTTGAAAAAATTCAGCAGTTAAAAGTATTCTATGTAAGTAACAGAAAAAATTTAAGAAAATATATTCCCCTTATTGTGAATGGCGTCGTCGACGTCACATCAAAACGACAGCAAATTTTATCACTTGTATACTCTTTATCGGCAAAAATTTTATCTTATTGATAATCTCTTACTAATCTCTAAGACTTTCCAAATGAATGGAGCATGTTAATAGTAGTCAATTTTTGTCGACAAAGAGTAGACAAGTGACAATTTTTAGCGTCGTCTTAATGTGACGTCGACGACGCCATTCACAATAAGGGGGATTACAAAAACGTTAAAAAATTACGTCAACGAAATATACTTCCATACGATTCACTTATTCATAATTTTGGGCCGATATAAATACATATGACAAAACATAACATCAATGACGACACGCTATCGGCGGCGAAACACCCGACTTGGAAATTTGGAAATTTTATTTGCCACTTTGATGACATTTTGCGTTCAGACTATCACACTTGCACGTAGTTTTTGAATTTTTGACAAGTATAAATACAAAGTATAATAGTCTGAACGCGGCCTTAGGCGGGTCTTGTAAAAATTATGCTCTGTTGCTCAACTTTTGATTTTATAACATAAGGTCTACACCTAACATAATATGTAAGATAAGAGAGTCAAATTCAATCGCAGAGCGAATCATGTTACGTGTAGACTTCAAATTAGTGTTATCTCAATCTTATAAGTTTTTTTATGAGAGCGTTGTTATAAGAAATCCTATAACAACAATCCTATGAGATGAAGTGTCAAAGAACACACCTATTTGAAAGTAAATTAGTATGCATGTGTGAGTGTTTATTAAAATAAATGAAAAACAATGTTTTGGACAACATTTCTGGGATTTTATATGTTTAAATGTGTTTAATTGATTCATAAATTAAATTTTGTGTGAAAAAGTGAAAATAAAATAGCTAATCATACAAAAATAAAACATGTTAACTCGATGAGAATTTGCATTAAATGAAATGTTATAAGAAAACTAAAAGTACGTGTTCCTGTTGTATGAGATGAAGAGAAATATCGGCATTTTATTTTTGTTATTCTGCCGACGTTCTCTCAAATATTATATCGGAGTTAATCGCAGTTGTAGACGCTATGTAAAAGAAAACAAAAATGTATATTTTACTTTCTCATCTCTCTCGTACAAAATCAAAAGTTGAAAAGCTAAAACTGTCCAGCAATAATTTTCTTATTAAAGCAGGCAAATAACAGAATTCGTCACACGTTATGCGTCACCTTTTTCAACTGACAGATACTACTAAAGTTGGACAACTTTTAACGTAGCTTGATTAGTTTGAAGGCTATTATATGTATTTTTTTTTGGTTTTTTTTTAATTTGGGTTTGTGTTTGCAAAAATAAAAGAAATTGTAAATGCTAAATAAATAAAATAACCTTAAGTTTGATAAATTAAATCCAAAACAAACCTCATGATATCTTCAAATGTTTCCGTTAACAAAGTACTGATTGTGTCAACCTTAACCGTTGTTGCGTTAATGCCACTTGAAAAGGCCGACATATAATGTATGACAGGTTATAAGTGCCCTGACTTTTAATCAGAAATTTATTTTATATTTTTTAAGTTACAATTAAGCAAATAAAAAGTTTTTTTTCAGGCAGGAGAATTTTGATACCGTTCTCGTATCACATATAATTTGTCATCCTAAAATATCAGAAACTTGGTCTAATCAAATGAAATAGATAAACAAAAATAAGTTCGGGCAAAGGAGTATTAAGTTAAATTTTTTTATATTTTCCTTTTGTAAGGCAGGCGGTATTGTAATATCTAGGTTACATATAATAGATTTACAAATATACACATTAATTTAATAAAGCTACTTTTACAATGTTTTTACATGCATACATCTATGTTTACATACATATATATACATACATATATTAAGTTACGTACGTATGAATTTAAAATTTAACGTTCATGATGATATAAGTTCAACATATAAAAATTAAAAAAACTGGGAGTTCTTTTGAAATGTTGAATATTTTTACTAAACGTATCACTTATTGATTTCATTTTTATTAAGTCGGTGATTTAATTACCTTCATCAGTTTGTTTCATTTACATATATACATACATACATATGTATGTATATGTATGTATGTGGTACATATTCAGTTTGTTTTTATATTTGTTTCCATTTGCTGATATATTAGATAAGAAAATGGCTCAATATTGTTTCAATTTCATTAAACTGCATATTTTAATTTAATGATGTAAACATTTCACAATTACTTTAAATCAATGTCATAGAAATTCAAATTTAGTCAAAACTATTTCGTATTAAAAAGTTTTTTTTTGCTGGACTTGTTTTGGAAAATATTGTAAAAGTATTGACTACTTAAAGCATAAGACAAGAAGTAGTTCTGTGTACATAGTCTTCGAAATTATAAATTAAAATTATTGATGAACAAATATACAATGATTTCTTACTTTTAGAAATGCAGACATATATAAGACTTACCCTGTCGGAAATTCCGTTAACTTTAAACTAACTTTAAGTTAACTATTTCGCAACTAGTACTAACTGACACTTAGATTACTTTTAAATGAAATCAACCGACTATTTTAACATTGCGATGTTCTAGGCGGTAGTCAATTGCCTGACTCTGCATTACTTTTCAACTAGCTTAAAGTCGATTTTTTTTTAATCAGCTGCTACTCAGTGAATTTAAAAAAATTTCTGGTGTTGGAACAGGTATCATCATACGTTGCGTACTCATTGCGCCACTACCCAACTAAGGTACCATTTAAAATAATAATAGCAAAATGTTACTATAAAACTGAGAATAAATTTGTTGGCTCCCTCCAAATTCGATTACGTACTCAACATAAGAATTCATTTTGGATCTGCTCTGAATAACATTGCAGTTAGCTTTAAGCGAGTGCCAGACACATCAATATTCGGCTTCAATATATTGTGGTTTGTGCGCTTGTTTACCAAAAATAGTCACACATATACTATTTGTGTGAATATTTTTTATAAGAAAACATATACAACCACACATATTGAAGCTGAATATTGATGTATCTAGCACCCGCTTTACACAATTTTAATGCTCATGTAGGGCTAATTTCTTGCTATTTAGTTAATTTTAATTTAACATACGTTTGAGTCAACCCAGAAAAACAAATTTAAACTGGGTTTAACCGCCCATCTTATTTGTTCAGTGATCGATTAACAGTTGTCAATTTAGCTAGAAATGCCATTCCTTGTTTTCAGTCTAGATGTGTCATTCTTGAAAATATTTTATCTTGAGAAGCGATCTGACAATTCCTTAAATTTATTAAAAATATTTCAAAAACTGTTTTCCGAAATTTTGAAAAATTAATAATATGGACTTAATAAAAAATAGTAATACTCCAAAAATAAAACCATACACAGAACGGAGACTTTTTAAGCTCTTGAATAGAGAAATCCACTTGCAAAAATTCTTTTATCAGATCAAAAACATCAGCTTAACATCGGTTTGAATTTTTCATCAACGCGAGGTTGTCCACTTTGGAGCTTTGTGGCTCCATCGCCTTATAGGATAATTAATTTAAATTCTAGATTTAAGCTTATTAGCATCTTTTTAAGTGCTGTATGAAATTTCAGATGGCTCGTTTAGAAACTAAAGAATTCTTTCAACTTTTTTTTTCAAAATCCCGCACTGTGTGACGTATGTATGACGTGATTGAAAGTCTGATCCATGATACAATAATATAAAGGTACAACCACATTTGACGTATACAATTAATTCTGACTTTTGTCCCAATTATTTGATTACTGGTTTTTTTGTAAACAGAGAGGAAAGCGTTGCCACACACATATAATGACAACTTTTATATTAGGAATGCTTTTTGAAATGTGTAATTTGATTTTAGAAATTCTAGTTAAACACACATTTTTTTAATGTTAATTGAACATGAGAATAACGAAATCTGTGTGTAATAATACCTATAAAAGCAAATATTTGTTTAATTATTTAATTCAATAGACAACAAAAAAGCCTCACGGCTTGGGATGAAACTTCGTTCTTAAAAACATCGATATAAGGAAACGCCGTAAATAGAAGCGATACATCGATGTTTTATTAGCGGAATTCACGGTTGTTTCATACATATAATACACATTCGCATATACTTCGTGTGCTAATTTATTGCTGGTTTACATCAAGCACAACACACATACTGCGACATTTGCATTTGAGGTAAACACCTTTCAAAGCTCTTAAATTTGTTCTTGTTTCTTTGCAAAGTAACAGCAAGCATTGTTGTCGCCGATATCTGGTTGGCTGTTGTGCTCTCGTCAGTGTGAAAGTACAAAAAGCTCTTTATAAAAGTTTGCACATGGTGCATATGGCTTGGACGTAGCTGAATAAGAGTTAATGATTTGTTGATATACAACAAACACTGTTCTTCTTTTTTGTTTGCTAAGGACATGGCCAATGATTAGACTAGGAACATGTAATTGTCACATTTCTCCTTAAAATGGACCACGTGGTCTAACAGTGTCCTTGAGAATGCTACAACCCGTTAACAATTTCATCCGAATAATGTAAGGCAGCTACGTCCAAACACACATACTCTCATATACATATGTATTTCAGATAAACAGCTTTGTTATTGTTTCTTTGCAAAGACCAAAGATGTCGCCGAGATCTGGAGGCAGATCGCGGCACTCGTTATCGAATTACGAAATATTTCCATATAAATTCTATTGAAATATTTCGTAATTACGTTCGAAAACGATTGCCGCGATTTGCCTCCTGCTTGGATGTTGTGCCTCGTCAGTGTGAAAACATAAAAGGTCTTTTGTCAAACTTTGCACATAGTGCGCATAGCTTGGACGCAGTTGATGTAAGGCAATACACCAGAGAGTGTAAAGACAAAGTTCCGCCTTGATTCAGTTGGAAATTTCCTTCTTGTTGTATCTTGCTTGCTGCCGTTGTTGGTGCTCCTGTAACTTATTTGCTGTTTATTTTTTATAAATTTATGAAATAATTAAAATATTTTCCATTAGAGTCTGAACACAATGTAACGAGAATTCATTGCGGTGCGGTTTTTCATACGATTTGGAAGTAAACACCCGCAGTGCGAAACGGCATAGATTTAAAATCTATTTTATTTTCATTGCGGACCTTCTTATTCTCTCAATTTTTGACTCTCTTTCTCTTTCTGATGTTGCCATAGTTTTTGAATAATTGGCTGTGTTCACAACAAAAAACATGATTTTTAAGTTCAAATAAATGCCATAAAATATAAAAGCTTAAAAAATTTATCAAATATATCTGCGAATGTATAAAATTTTAATCATTTTTGTTGTTAGTTACTGCCATTGCAAAATATTTAACAGAAAGAGTAAATTTTTTTAAAAATTTATGCTTAAAAAAATTAATAAAAATTTAAACAAACAATGACAAGTATTGCCGTTGCCGTCTTCCGTTGTATTATGTTTATTTTTTTCACCCGCAACGAGAAATCGCACCTCACCGCAAACATTGTAATTAGACTCTTATTTTTAAGAACGTCAAAAAATTAATAAAAAAAACTCTGATTTCATAAATTAATAAGGTAGCATTAATTTTGAGAGTAAAAAATAATCGGGAGAAACGTCAGAAGGTTAATATGGCGACGAAAAGAGAGAACGGTTTTACCTTTATATTATTGTATCATGGTCTGATCGATCGGATTAAGATTAATTATTTGGGGGTGTGGAAAAAGACTGTGAGCCTGAGAAAATTATTCAATATTTTCATCAGTAAGAATATTCTTCAGTTTCAGTAGATGGCAAAGTTTTAGCATACTAATAACTTAAATTATCCTTACAGAACAGAAGAGCGTAAATATTGATCCACTTCGACTAAATATAGTCCTATATGAAATAATAAGTTGCATATTAAAAACTCCTTATGAACCTAATAGACCATCTCAACTCCAAGTGGTGCGAAAGATGGGCGCAAAAGGATGAGTTGTATAAGAATTATCCACTCCTCTAGCTCTTCCTTCTCCACTTTACTTCTCGTTAAGCAGCAGCCGTAAATACATATACTGCAATCATAAAACTGTATTTTTACAATTATATATTTTCGGAAATATTATTTATGAAACTAAAGTGTGCTCAAGCATTGTGTGTAGGAAATGGGTAGAATTCTAGGATTCTTAATATTTATTGATGAAAAAGTTACATATGCCGACTTTGGTAACATATTGTACTACTCTTTATGTACATTGAAACAAAACTAAGAGAATTATAATAAAAACTCATAAACTTTGCTATTAATAAGAAATTTTTATTCTATTGCCATCTTTAACAACGTTCTTTAAAATTTAAGCTTTGAAACATTTCTAAGAATAATATATGTTTCTATATACATACATACAAATTTAATGTTTGCTTTTTAGTCTTTAGTTTATGAAATTTAATGATCAGTCATTGTTTCGATACGTGTACATACCCTGCAGAAAGTGCGAATAGTGAAATTGTCGTGATTTACTATTGACGTTGTCAGTAGCACTACTGACCAGGTGTACCCCAGCCAATGGTATCATCTATTGACATTTAACATTAGCTTGTGATTGAAAATCCACCACTAGACTATACCACTACTGACTTAGTAGTTCTTTCAGGACCACATGGAGACATTGGCACCAAAGATTCCCTAGTAAATTTTAAGGGCTCTAGTCTACAATATCGATATATCCTCTCTCGTTGTCAATAGTAAACTTATAGTTATTTTCTAGTGACATTGTCAGTAGTGCTACTGACTAGGTTACCCCAGCCAATGCAAATGCCTATTGACAAATAACAATGAGTTGTCATTCAAAATCTATCAGTAGACTTTAGCACTATTGAGAAGGTAGTTCTTTTACTAATATATGGAGATATTTGAACCGAAGATTCACTCGTAGATTTTAGTGACCCTCGTCTACATATATTTATTTAATATTATTGCACAACATAATAAAAAAGAAAAACAAACTATTGACGCGTTCGTTGACAATATCACAAGAAATACACTAGAACTGTCGTCTCTAACGTATCTCTACTCGCGCATAAAAGGAAAGTTGCCGACATTTTAACTAGTGCAATTGTCGCTGGAGAAAGAGTATTGACATAGAGACATATGGTTCTAGGTTGACTAGAGGGTATGTATTCACATCTAATGAAGTTATATTACAAATGTACATAAACTCTAACTATGTTAATACATGTATGTATGTATGTGTGTGTGCATAAGAGCTATAAATATTTATTTGAAAGCTGCATACATATGCATATGTAACTATGTATTTTGCAATAACAACTTGAATTAAATTTGTTAAATGTTTTGCAAATCATATTTTTCGATAGCCTGCTAAATGAATACAAAATACCTCATTTAATATGCATAATTTTACAAGAAAACATGAAAAATTTGTGCGAGTTATTAGAGTGTGAGATATAAAAATCAATAAATAGATTCATATTATGTAATTTCTAATACACAAATATAAAGTTTACTCATCCCACATTTTATACTCTCACTGCAGCCCACTTAACTGTTACAGTGGATCTCGAAAGAAAGTAAAAACCAAACATATATTATGAAAATAAAAGTAAACCATCATTCCACCATCAACACTCACTCACTCATATTGTTACAAGTTGAGTGTCAATGAAATTTGGAGAGTAAAATAGTAAATGTGTGTATGAATTTATTTAAAATGGGGAGAGAATGCACTTGAACTTGTTTTATCACGATTGTGGGGTATGTGCAATAATAATGGTCAGGCTTGCCACATTAGTCGATTGATCGACAATTTGCCGATTTTTTTTACTCCAAATTATCAAAATACCTCTTTGTCTGATTTTTCGATAACATTGGAATACTTCTTACATTAAAAAGAGAAAACTGCAAGTAATTTTTAAGGAACTACATACATTTTATTGATTCCAAGTAATTTCTATTGAAATATGCAGATAATTAGAAGAAAAGTTAGTACAATTTTTTATATTAGTTATATAAACATATGTAATTCAATTACAGTTTTAAAAAATACTCACAAGGCATTCTACTAAATTAATAAAAACCTATAAATTAATTTTCTTCTTAAGTTTTTTAAACTATTTATTGAAATTTATAAGAATATTAATGTTTTGAGTTTAAAATCGCATAAAAAGAAACGAGTAACGAAAATGGAAATTTAGTAAATTAGTATGCCAAAAAATAAACTAGGAATCGTAATTAGGAATCGTAAAAGAGAACTTTTTTGCAATGACAAGTCTATGTAAAAATCATTAGAAACTATTCAAGTTTGCACCACATTTGAGTAACTTCTTGGGAATGTTTTTTGGTGAGTGTTAATAGGTAGGTACTTCTTAGAACTGTAATAAGTCATTTATTAAATATTATGAAATTTATTGAATGGAATTTATGAAAGATGTTTGAAATGAGATGAGATATTTTTGGTCTTTTTGGCAGTAAGAAGATTTAGGACGTTTTTAATTAAAAATACTTTTGAATTCTTGTGTTTGAATTCTCTAAATTATTTTCCTCAAAAAAGTTTGTTGTCTTTGATAATGAAAAAATACATTATTTCCATGTTTTTAAAACATAAAAATTAAATTAAAGTATTGTATAATAGTTTAAAATAAGTTTTACACCTGAACAAAATATAGTATATTTTAATCTTTACGAAAATCTATACCGTTTACACCATGCTTTTTTACATTTGTCAAGATTTTTATATCCAAAACAAAACAAATTAACAGAATAATTTCCAACCAAACAACTGCCATGTAGCCAATTCACACACTTTTTATTTCTAAAAATTATTCTACACTCAAGATAAATTTTTGAAGAAATTGAAAAAATTTTGCAAACTCTGTCAAAAAAATCAGATTTTAAAATTGTAGATTCCGTAGATTCATTTCCACTGCTGTCGAAGTTTGTGCAACAAATTATATTCCTCCATATTCTTTCGCAAATGTGGAAATAATTTTAAGTAAAGTCAGCCTTAATAAAACCATGTTTTTGTATTTTCAGAAAGATTACTTCAAAAGAAATTATTTTTTTTAAACATTATTTAATAATTCAAACTAATTGTTATTATATTATCTACATATGTATATGTTCATACAAAAGAGTTAAAAAAACTTTTTTGAACCTTAAAATTAATTCAACCTTATGCACAAAATAAAGACATATATATGTATGTATAAGGCCTGACTTAAAAAGTTAATTTTGTTTTATAAACATTTTATAAAGAAACAAAATTGTTTATGGATATGGCAGATATTGTTTACATTAGGTTTGTTCATTTGCTAAAAATTGTTACGAATTTGTAACAATTGTTACCGGAAAGTGTTCATTAACTCAAAAAGTTTGCAAGGAGGGACCGTCAAAAGAGAATAAAAATTGAGAGACTAAAATATTAATCAGAAAATTTTCTTAATCAGTAATTTCAATTCTTTTAATATATTTAAAATGCTGATTTCTAACTTGTAATTTTTTTTCATGTATGATGATTTGTTTTTTCATCAAAATCATCTGGCAACCCTGTTCACAATTGTGGTTAATGTGAACTTATATTTAATTTTTTCTCTCTGTTAGAGATTTTCACTTATATAAATAAAAAAAGAAGAGTTATTTTATTGTATTTTGTAGCCGAGTACCTGAACGGTTATATTAGCAATTTATATAAATAAATCGATAATTATTATTTAAATACTGTTTTTGTTTTTGCTGCTGCGAGAAAATTTATTTGACTTGTTGGTCATTGTCACTTTGAATAACAAACAATAATGCTAAAATATACAAAATGTTGTTGGTAAATTTTTGCATTTATTTATCGTTTTTAATTTGTTGTCGCAAACCGACTTTCACTTACATATATCTTAAACATTTAAGATTTGTAAACTTTTTCACCACATTACTCGTATAATATTCTTCATTTTTTTAATTTTATATTATAAATTAATAAAAATAGTTTCAAAATTTCTTAAGATGGAAAATTCTTTTCTTTATACCATAATTATTCATTATATCACTTGATGTCTTGCTTGTATTAAACTCACCTTCATTTTTAAATTTTGTTTTGGTTTCGTAGTGGAATATGTTTGATGCAATGAAAAAATAAGGTCTCTTTTGTTTAGCCTAAAGCTTAACTGCAAAACGCGTTGATAAACACGTCCGTTTCGTTTGGTATCGTTTTGACTTTTACTGGCTCAGACCGGCATATGTAACATTAACTGGCACTCGGTATTAACTATGGCTGGTAATTATTTTCTTCTTTCGTTTAACCTTTCTTTAACTTTATTTCTTTCTCATTGATTTGTCTTTGAGTTATTTTATTTTGAGTTGCGTTTAAATTTTGTTTTACACTTTCTTTGGACTACTCACAAATATTTTACACAACTCAATACTAGAGACACTGCTTATATATGTATGTATATATGTATGTACATATGTATGTATATAAATATTTTCTTTTAATTTTTTATTTTTGTTTTGTTTTAATAAAACTTTTTTATGTAATTTTTTAAAATAAACTTATTGTGTTTTGGTAAATTATTGGCATTTTGGTGTTACTCGTTTAAAGTCTTAAAAACGTTTGTAAGATTTTCCGCCTTGTAAGCGTCTTTTAAAGAAAATCTTTTTCAAATGCCTATTTTTTTGTGTGTTTTATTTTTAAGCTTTATAGTTTTTTATTTTTTTATTTATTTTTTTGCATGGATACATTTGTATGTGTTTGTGCAAGACTCTTGATTTCAACGCTTGCTTTTATTTTGCTTTACATGTAACTTTAGTTAAAAGTTTTTAGGCATGAGTTTTCATATTATAACCACCTAACAATTAATTTGTGCTCTTTTGACTTTAGTTTTGATCATCATTATCATCATCACCATTATTGTAAGATTTGTTGTTGTTGATGTTTTATTGCTCTTAATGTTACAAATTGTTTGTTAGTATAAATATAAAAATTTTGGTATATACTTATATATGTATGTAGTATGTATGTAGTAGATATATTTTTTGCTCTTCTGTTTCCTTGAATGCTTTTCAAATTTTGTATGGCGAATACGCGTAAATTTTTTTATTTTTGGGGTTTTTTGTTTATTTCAAGATTACAGTGGAACACAATAATTATTAATATAAGTTGTTTAACTTCTAAGGCCGGTTTTACATATGATTTGATTCAGCATAAAATTGTCTGTTAGTTATGTATGAAACTGTTTAACTTAATAAATACGTGTCTGCATCAAATAGTTTTTCATAAGTAATTAGTAGTTATGATTTTTTGGGCACATGCCAGTGGCATGATGCCACACCAATGTAAACTCGGCCTAAGTTGCAAAACATTGGGAGCGTTTTTTTTTTGTAACGACAACAATTATCATAATCCTACAATTTATATGGAAATTAATAATTTTCGCTTGATATTTTGGTTAAGCACCGTCTATATGCATTTCGTTTCTGCTTAAGAAAATTATCAGCAGACTTCAATACAAAAGTCTTTGAAATAAGCTAAAAATAAACATACTTTGGTATATATATATTAAATATAAAAACAAACTTCAAAATAAAATTAAAATTTCATAGTTTCTTATTTACAAAAAAAATATCGTTACTTTAATACAAAAAGGGCCTAACTCATTTTTTTTTTTTGAAATCGAGATTTTCGCATTTTTTGATACATTAGATGTTCTTCAATCCAAATCAGTGATGCCAAAATTCCTCCACCAAAAATGGCTAAATGTAGACAAAAAAATGGCTAAAAAATGGCGAAAAACTATTAAAAAAATGGTTAAGCGAAATCGATTCAAAAATCATGAACTTTAGCAAAAACAAGAAGGTATTTCATATATTATTTTTTTAAATTCAACTCTCAGTCTAGATTGCAAACTTTTGATATACAAATCACTTTTGAAACCTATATGGTGCTACGGAATTCAACTATGGGGCACTGCTTCAGCTTCCAATGTCGAGAGAATCCAACGAAGGCAAAACAAAATTTTACGTATGATAACTTCGGCTCCATGGTAGATCAAAAATTCAAATATACATCGTGATTTGAATATGCCACTAGTGATTGAAGAAATTGCAAAATACGCAAGCAAATATTTAACAAAACTCGAATCACATCCTAATCCGCTTGCTCGTAATATATTGAACTTTACTGGACACATCCGCCTAAAAAAGAAGGACACAAGGGCTCTTATACTCAACACTCCAGATAGGACTACTTGAAAATATTTTTTTTCCTTTTTGATTCACTACTTATGTATTATTTATAACTATCACTAAGTTTATGTCCGACAGTGGTCGGGCCTAATAATTATATTCTAGATTTAAGATTTGAATACTTATTGTTAGTTCATATTTGAAGATACAATAAATAAATACATGCATTAAAAAAAAAGATATATTATTTTTTTTAAAGCAAATCGGGAACTTTTTAAAAGTAAATAAAAATAACAAATTGAAGTAATAAATAAAATTATTTTTCTTGAGGTAATCAAAAAACTGCGCATATAGTGCAAACTTACAATACTTGCATTACGCTTTCTATTCATTTGTACATTCTGCTATTAAGTCTTTAAATTTTTGGGTTACTAATCCATTCCTTGCGAAATTTTTGTTTATACTTTTTATTAATTCTCTATTTTTTAAACATTCATTTAAACTTTAACTTATTTTTTATTTTCATGCGTATAAAACATATATCACCCTTGTTTGATTGATATCATAAATAGGGATGGGCAAAAAATATCGAAATATCGATAATTGAGAAAATAAATATCGATATATATAGACGATATTTCAAAAACCGATATATCGATTCTTATTTACGAGTATCGGATTTCGATACTTCTTAGAGCTCTATAAATTTTACCCGTTCTTCAACTGTATGATATTTGCATAACTGGTGATGATGCGAAGAAAAAAAGATAAATTTCACAATAAAAGCCAAGGCATAAATAAATAATAAATTTATTTATTTGTAGCTAAATTTCAAATTCGGTTTGTGTGGCTACAGGCCTAAGGGCAGAAGGCAGAAAACATAACAGCAACAGAAAATAAAGATTAATAAAGCCTTAAGGAGCTACTTAACATATCGATGGTCACAATTAGAAAGGCCCTAACTCGAATTTGTTCGAAATTGAGTTTTTCAGTGATTCCAATTAATATTTTCAATTAAAAATTTAATAATTTTTATTAATTAATTTGAGTGGAAAACTTAATTGATATTATCAAATAGTTTATAGGTGAAAATTTAATTAAATTTTTAATTGATATTACAAATATTGTAATTAATATTACAAAATCATTCATATTAAAAATTTATTGCAATAGTGTAACATATAAAGCCATTACCAGCAGTTGTACAAAGCAGTTGTACTGTCTATTATTATGCTTTTATCTTCTCCTATAAAATTACAGTTATTTGAGCTAGGGCCTTTCTACTTGTGACCAACGATATGTAGTTCTTTTATAAAATTTTTTAAAGTGACTACTTGTGCATTCGACATTAATGCAGTTTTCCAAAAATTATCCTATAATACAAATGGATAAATTTATTTCCATTTTCGATATCATTACCAATTTGTGTTTTCTCTAGTCATGGAGTTCATTAAGACTTAAGTTAGTTGTTCGCAATTTCTTTAAATATTAAATCAATGTTTAATTGATGGATTTCCTGTTAAGATTCCTCGTGTTCCGCAATGATGATCTTTGAATTTTTCAAAGCTGGGCATTCACTAAACAATGATTAATTGGAATATTTTTGCAACATTTGTAGGCAAAAAAATCGATATATCGAAATATCGATATTTTAAAAAAATATATATCGATACTGTGCAAAAATATCGATACGATATAAATCGATACATTTTTTGCATTTGCCCATCCCTAATCATGAACCGCCAATTACAGTGAAACCTCTCATATCCGGACACTCACCTTCGCCCTGTTTTTGTTTGTTTATTAGAGGTGTCCGCTTATGAGAGAATTACACATTTTTTTTGAATTTTATTGTAGTTGAAAAATTATTTTAAGAGTGGAGTGGACTGCTTCAAATTATATTGGTAAAATTTCAGCTGTTGGGTTTCAAAATTACTTTCAATGATTTTATTTATTGGAAAACAACAATGTCGTCTCTAGAAAAATGCTTTGAAAGGGCAATTTGTATAAAAAATATAGCAATATGAATTGTCAAAATATACAAGAAACTTTATATCTTCACATTTTCCTTTTTCAAACTCGTTTAAAATATAAATTTTTTTCTGTAATTGATAAAAAAAAAAAAATATCTTCCATTTTGGCAAACAACTTCAACTAAACAGCAATTTCTTTGCGTCTTCAAAGCATCAGTATTTACATTTGAGCTAACTAATATCATTGACACTAATATAAATATGAATCAGAGTCGAATAAAGAAAGGCCTACTATTTAAATGCAACTCTTGTTTCCGTATTTCACCGCTTCTGTCCCTTTATGAGAGTGTCCGCTTATGGGAGTCCATTTTGTATTGAAAAACTAATGAACCTGTTGGATCTACAAAAATTGTCCGATTATAATCGGAGGTATCCGGTAATAGGAGGTGTCCGTAATGAGACGTTTCACGTAGACGCGACAACTTATAAAAACCTTGCAACGATTATAAGAATGCAGTAGCAAATCTTTTTGTTACCAATTGAGCCATCTCTTTCATATAAACACTTTTAGACTGCTGCAACAAAAATGGCAAATTTGAACCGGTATTAATAGATATTAATGCGAAAACAATAACATATTACTCTGTTGTGTTTTTTGGTAGTTAATTAATGTTCATTTGCTTGCGAGTTTAAATTTTTTGTGAAAAATTACAAACAAATTTCATGTTTGGAAAAATGGCTAAAAAATAGCTAGATAAAAATAATAATGGCTGAAAATATAGCTAATAGCTAAAGTCACTTTTCTTCCGGCTAAATGGGATGAAAAATGGCTAAATTTAGCCAGAAAATGGCTAAATTGGCATCACTGATCCAAATATACAAAAAACTGAATTTAAAAAAATAAATAATTAGTTAGGACCTTTCTATATTAAGGTAGCCATATATATTTAAACAAATTTTTTAACATTTTTGAAAAATTGATTAAAGAATTATTAGAAGTATTTTTTTTTATTATGCAATTTAAAAGCTTATTAAAATATTTTAAAAAGTTCAATATAAAATTTATTTAAAGTTTTTAATGATTCAAATTATAATTGAATGAAAACTAGAAAATTTGAATTCTATACCATTAACATAACCAAAACAAAAAAAGAAATTTCGGGTCATTATTCCAGCGAAATTTTTTTTTTTTTCAATACTAGTCTAAACTTGAGACAAGTATAACTACTCCATTAAATTATTTAAAAAGAGAGATTTATGCGAACATTCAAGCACAATTGCTTTATGATTTAAATTTTTTTAATTGATTCAATTAAAAAGACTTTTTTCCTCGAAATGTTTTCCGTTTTTCCAAACTCGCAGTCGTCAATAATTTTTAATTATAAAATATTTTCCTTTTTGGATTCATTACAATTTCAATATTTTCTTTCCTATTAAATACTAACCCCCACATTCATATAATTTGAAACGAATTTGAAATGTATTTTATTTCAAATCTTCCATTCAAAATTTTCCTAAATTGAATTTCAAATTCATTTTATTTTTTTATAAATATGGAGATAAAAGTTATAAAATTTATTTATAGAACACGACCAAGCAAATAATGTTCAGGATTCTTAACAATAATTCTTTGCAACATATATTTGCATAGAGTGTGAATCTTTTGACGTCACATAAACTTAATTTTATGGCTGTGGTATTATAATGAATTTTCGCCCACTACAGCTAAAATATTTAACATTTTAATATGTTTCAATTGAAACAAATAAATTTGTAAAGATTTTGTTATTGAGCCTAAATGTTTTTGATTTTGAATTACTCTTTACGCCGTACAAGTTTTTCCCCGTTTTTTTATTCACTGATATCTGAAAGTGAAAAAAAGTTTCAAGTGAGTTTCCTTCAAGTGGAAGAAAAATTTTATGGAAACAAAACTTCTACTTATTGGTCACGATTGGGGTGATTAGTTAAACATACATTTTTTTAGTAAACATTTATTAAAAAATTTAATTGCAATGTTTTCTGTGCAAGTTGTGAAAACTTGTCGTTAGCTAAAGTAGCGACTTTGTTGGAACGATAAATAATTTTACACTATAAAATCTTCATTTGTTATATTTTATCCATTAATTATAATAACAATAAAAAATTAAGTCCAAAGCTTTTTATCGGGCAGACAAAATTACACCCTTCTAAAAACAAGTTGTGAAAATGATCCTAAAATAATCAGGCGTTAAAATTAAATAAATAACAGAAAAGTTGATTTTAAACTACGAATGCAATTTTGTTATTTATGCTGCCAAATTTGGCAACTTCTAAATGTCAAGATTTAAATTAAGATAAACTTCTTTTCATTTTCTGAATACCCAAGTAAAACTTAAACCGAAGCAATTCCCATTCTGCACAAAGCATTGTAGTTGTCAATCTCTAGAAATCATCAATTTAGGGTTAAGTTTGCTTTTTAATATTCTGAATTTAAACAATTTACATATATTTAGAAAGACTTACAGAATTGATAGCAAACTCAATACCTACTCACTCAGTAGATTTCCAATATTACTCATATAGTTTGCTATTAAAAAATTTACTACAAGCGAACATTTTAATATAAATTATGTCTCATTTCTTTAAACTTTTAATATAAATAATCTTTTAAATACACGTTTTTTCTCCACTGTAAAACATTCAGTATTTTTTCCAGAATTCTTTTTTGAATTTAAAACAATAATATTAGTCAGGAATAATTAATAATTCCTAATACATTAAAAACTTAATGTCAAATAATTACAAATACATTGCTATTTCCTTTATATTAAAATTAATTAATTTTGTCGTTAAAATTTAGTCCACAAAACTAAAACTTTAATTTTTCATGTAAATTATTTTCCACTGTGTTATAATAAAATGCAAATGTTGCAACAATCATTCCAACAATGCACAAATTTAAAAAAGTATATATTTTTATTTACTTTATAGTTTGTAGTTTATTTAAAATGATTTTAAGTGGAAATTTGTAGTAAAACATGCATCATCGAAAATTCAAAATGCAGTTTGTTGTTGTTGCAGGTTGTACGAAAATGGATGAAAACGAAAGACTCAAGACACAAACTTACTTTTTAAAACCGCAAAATTTAATTTGAAGTTTTTTTTTCTATTTATTTTTTGTGTGTTAAAGATGCAATTTATCATTTTTGGAATTTTTGCCATTTCTGTTTTGCTGTTGTGAAACCAAGATTTTCTAAGGATTGCTGCCGAAATTTTGTATTTAGCATTTATCAGGTTAAGTCTGCTGCTCTTACGTATTAAATAATTGAAGTAATAAGTTTGTATCACACTTGGTGATAAATTATAGGAAAACTCAAATAAACTGGATTTATGGACATTAAAATGCATGAAATAATATTTATTTTATTTTGAAAATTTTTCATATATTAGAATGACAAGCATTAAAAAATTAATGAGCATGATTTGCGTTATGTGAGAAAGTATAACATTATGTTTTTATATAATCTTTATGCAAATTTTAATGCAAACATGACTTTGAATTTTGCTTGATACCATGGTACGGCAAGGTATCTTATGAAATCATCAGTATTCATATCATTTAAATACCTAAGTGGATGGCAATTCGATAATACGACAAGTTTGTGTCTTTATATTGCAAATATATTGGGAGGAAGAAAGATGTTGCAAAATGAACAACGCCTGTGGTCAGCATAATACCCTGCATTGAATTTTTTTAACAACAGTGCACAGTGGGGTATTTAAAAGAAATAAATATTAATAAATCTGTAACTTCTAAATTACTGTACTAATTTATATGAAACTTTGAAAATCTTTAATCTGGACAATATTTTCACTTAAGCAAAAGATTCGTTATGGTAAGCCAAGCTTATAGATGATATTATTAAAAGCACAAAGAATATACATAAATGTCACGAGACGGAAGATAAATGTGTTTCCGGAGGACTCACTCACCCACTCATCAAATCCTCTTTACTTTTTCTTTCGCGTGTTATTATTTTAACTTAATTTCAATTTATAATTTGTATTCTCATTCGCTGCGTGATTACTGCTAAAATGATAAAAATTAATATTTGTGAATGAAAATGTAATCATTTGAAAACAAAGTTTAATCACTTTTTTATACTTTTTTATGCAAAAAAGATTAGCATTGTGTTTTTAAATTTTGTACAAATGTTCACGTGCTCAAATGCATTTTCATTTTACACTTTGTGGACTCATTCGTTGTCTGCTTTTTGTAAGTTAAAGTTAAAAATTAATATGTTTGTAGGGAAATGATTAAAATTGAGTCTATAATGACTTGAAAACTAATTTTAATAACTTTCATGATACTAGTAATCTTTTACACATTGCGTATTTTAGTTCAACACTTTAAAATCTTTCATTTAATTTTGTAAAAATGGTCAATTGTTCATTTCACTAATCATACATTTTCTGTTGTTTGTTTTGATTATTGTATGAAAAATACTTAATAAGAAAAACGCTATAGTTGTCCCTTTTTACCAGTGATCAAATGAGCGGATTTAAGCTTTTTTCATAAGTCACTTTCTACAACTCTGTGCCCCGTTTCTGTAACTTGTGAGAAGTTGTCGCATCGAGAAAAATTAAATAATTGTATTGGTTGTCCTATTTAACACAGGGCTACTCACATAAAAACTAATATAAACTTACAAAAAATATCAACAAATACAGTTTTTTTCTTACTCACCCTGTGTTTCACAGGATGATAACAATTTTTTCGACTCGAAAAGTTCTCACATTCCTTACAGAAACGAGGCACTGGTCCACTTTGTGGTTAAGAGTTTATTAAATCCGAATTTTTTAATGAAATAAATAAGAAACAAACAATATGCAGTAAATCGTTAGTGGGAGTATCTAAATGTAACACTGTTGGATAAACCTTTAGGTAAAGGTCACATGCAAAGTTCGCTGTGCAAATTCTTGACCTTGTACTAGGGAAATATAACAGCTCACATGCTCTCCCACAAACTCAAGATCCTAACAGGTAAGCTGTGCGAGTATAAAAGCCATCAAATGTCCTACAACAATTACTAAATAAAGAAAATGTATTGTATTATGTATTTTATAATGCTATAATTCAGAATCCGGAATTTCGTTCCAATTACTTGCTAGAGCCAGCTACTCGTACAATACTGATATTAGATCAGAAATTTTATATGAAGAAAACAACCTTGAAATCTGCAATATCACTTAAAAAAAATTAACAAAAATATGTTTTTGGCTAATTTAGATTTATTTTTCCCGGCTCCAATTTTTATACCCTTTACCAAAAAATGGTAAAAGGGTATATACGGGTTTGTCATTCCGTTTGTAATTTCCAGAATATTAATAAGCGAGCCATAAAGTATATATATTCCGGATGCTTATGCATAGGGCAGACGAATAAGCGATGTCCGTCTGTCCGTCTATCCGTCTGTCTGTACGTGAAATCGGTTTTCCGAAGATCCCAGAAAAGCTAGGGACTTTGTTCTTAGATTGGTGGGTCAGAAATGGTCGAAATAAGATTGGTATTGAAAATCAGCAAAATCGAGCAGATGGTTTCAGAGCTGGGAGATTTAAACTTCATTTTGTCATACAAAATAACTACCGAAAACTAGTTTTTAATAATTTGTTATTAAATAAACTTATTTTATACTTCAGTATGAATAAAATTGGTATTTCTAACTAAAAAAAATTAAAAAAAAATTTAAAAAAAGTTAAAAAGACGTTTCCAGGGTTAATTTTTTTTGTTATGCAAAAGTAAGTTACTAAAACAAATTTTTCCTTTTTTTTATAAACTAAACACATGTAATGTTCTTAAAAGAAGGAGATTAATTTAAGAAATCAGAAAAACAAAAAGGATGATTCCAGGGTTGGAAAACCTACGATTTTTGTGATATATACAATTAACTACCGTAAACTAATTTTTTAATTATTTTTATTAAATAAACTGATTTTATACTTCACCACTAGTAAAATTGGTATTTTAAATAAAAAATTAACCTTCAAAAAATTAAAAAGATGTTTCCAGGGTTGGTTAACTGTAACTTTTTTTATACAAAAGTAACTTACTAAAGCAAATTTTTCCTTTTTCTCTATAACTTAAAGATGTATTCTTAATAGAAATAGATTGATGTAAGAAATCAGAAAAATTAAAAAGGATGATTGCAGGGTTGGGAAACTTACTCTTTTTGTGATATAAGAAATTAACTACCGAAAACTAATTTTAATTTTTTTTAAATAAATAAAATTATTTTATACTTCAGTACGAATGAAATTGGTATTTCAATTTAAAAAAGTTCAAAACACGTTTCCAGGGTTGGAAAACCTTACCTTTTTTTATATAAAAGTAACTTACTAAAGCAAATTTTCACTTTTTTTCTATAAATTAAAGATATCTTATATTCTTAAAAGAAAGAGATTAGTATAAGAAATCAGAAAAATCAAAAAGTTTGATTTCATGTTTGGAAAACCCACACATTTTGTGATATAAAAAATGTATCTACCGAAAACTAATTTTTATTTTTTTTTTTAAATAAACTTATTTTATACTTCAGTACGAATAAATTTGGTATTTCAAATAAAAAAAAATAAAAAATTAAAAAAGACGTTTCCAGGGTTGGAAAACTTTAACTTTTTTTCTTATACACAAGTAAATTACTAAAAGAAATTTTTCCCTGTATTTATAAATTAAACATACCTTATATTCTTAAAAGAAAAAGATTGATGTAAAAAATCAGAAAAATCAAAAAGGATGATTCCAGTGTTATGAAACCGAAACTTTTTGTGATATCAAAAATTAAATTAAATGAACTTATTTTATACTTTAGTACGAATAAAATTGGTATTTCAAATTAAAAATTAACCTTCGAAAAATTAAAAAGACGTTTCCAGGGTTGGTTAACTTTAACTTTTTTTAAACAAAAAAAAAAGCTTACTCTTTTTGTGATATAAGAAATTAACTGCCGAAAACTAATTTTTATCTATTTTCATTAAATACACTTATTTTATACTTCATTACGAATGAATTTGGTATTTCAAAAATTCAAACGACGTTCCCAGGGTTGGAAAACCTTATTTTTTATACAAAAGTAAATGACTAAAAAAAAATTTTTCTTTTTTACTATAAATTAAACATATCTTATATTTAAAAAAAAAAGATGGTGTAAGAAATCAAAAAAAATCGAAGAGGAGGATTCCAAAGTTGGAAAACTTACACTCTTTGTGATATAAAAAATTAACTACCGAAAACTAATTTTTTATTTATTTTTATTAAATAAACTTATTTTATACTTCACCACGAATAAAATTGGTAATTCAAATAAAAAAAAAATTAAAAAATTTATAAAGACGTTTCCAAGGTTGGAAAACTTTAACTTTTTTTCTTATACAAAAGTAAATTACTGAAAGAAATTTTTCCTTTTATTTATAAATTAAACATATCTTATATTCCTAAGAGAAAAAGATTGGTGTAAGAAAGCAGAAAAATCAAAAAGGATGAGTTCACGTTTGGGACACTTACACTTTTTTGATATGTAAAAGTAACTAAGTCTAATTAATTTTTATCTTTTCCTTTATAAATTATATATATTTTACGTTTTGGAAAAAAAAGTTTGGTATAGAAAATTATAAAAATAAAAACCACAGCTCCAGAGCTGGAATCTATGATTTTTTTTCTGGACATTAAAGTAACTAAATAAAACATTTTTTTTAATTTCCTTTTTTTCACTTAACACACTTTCTATATTTTTTTAAGAACTACTAGATTGGTAGATTGGTAGGGTTTGAAAATTATTATTTTTTTCTTTGTACATAAAAGTAACAATGTGCTTATGTATGTATCTCTATACTACATAAACGCACTTTGGTAAAGGGTATATAAGATTCGGCACAGGCGAATATAGCACTCTTACTTGTTTCTACTCAAGTGAATGTACAACAGTATAAAGTAAGAAAAAATTAATAGAGGGCATGAGTATCTTTTTCTATGGATTGGTCATGAGTGTAGTTCATTTACTATTTGAACTCTACTAAAAATTTACTAGTAAAAGCGCGTCTCGGAAAACAACTAGTAATGCATTAAACACATTCACCACAGTAAGCTTTCGACTATCAAATGTCAAGGATATAATACACATGTTTATATGAGAATGATTCTTTTGAAGACAGCAAGGCAACAGGGGCGACAGGTTATTGTCTATGCTGATTTTGCCGTTGTAGTCCAATTAAACTTATTTCTAGTTATTTGGCTACAATGAGAAAATTCAGTGTTGCCAGTATAATACAAAATGTTGAATGAATGATTTTGTACAATTATTTCATATTAATTATTAGAAACAATATACAAAAATTGATGTAAAGCATAAATAAATTCATTTTTATACTTTTACGTCATATAAGTACAGTGCGAAAGAGTAATTTAATTTTTATAAATGCGAAATATTTGAAGGTGGTAATACTGAACTATGTATTCATACATAAATATGAGGTGCAGATGGTGCAGATGGTGTAGCTGCCGTCTCCAAAATAATTAAGTAGCTGGCTACGAGGCGGCATATGCTGCTAGCGGCATTTGAAGTCGTGTAGTCTGCTGTGGTGAATGTGTTTAATGCATAAGAAACATATCAAATTATAAATTTTACATTAAAACTAAAATTGCAATAAAACTGTTAAAATCATCATTAATCAATCAATCATATTTTTGTTAACTCAAATTTTTGTTTCGCACAAATCGATTAACAAAATTTTTATTTAAGAGCTCTAAGACATAAGTTACAAATACGTAAGTGCTAATGAAATTACTTTTATAATGTGTTGAAATAAACATTTGAGAAATAATAATTTCATAATTTTTTAATTAAAATATTGAAGTTTAGGCATGAGTGTACATGCTTGTGTACATTTTGACTTACTTTTTTTTAATAATTAATAGCAAAAGTTATGTTGTTAATTTTATTTGACATCGATGGCAATGAACTCTCTTTGAAAAAGTTCAAGCGATCTTGTGGTTTTATTAGATGTTGCTAACTTTGGCCTGATCTTATGCTTTAATACCAGTATACTATTTTTTTATCTGTTTGGGCTTTAAGCTTTAAATGCTAATCATCAGCAACTAACTAGTTATATTGAGGAGCTTGGTTTTAATAAGATAATTATTTTTACTGTGTTTGACTGTGCAAAGATCTTTACACAAATGTTTGAATATTTAGCAGTGCATTAAGATTTAATTTGCTCATATTTTAAAGCTTCCAGGAAATTAGTGTGTATTAACTTTTGATAAACAAGTTCTTAGTTTTTATTAAATAATGTTTTTTTTGTTCTTATAAATCGGTAGTAATAGCAGAGTTAAATGATTTTTCTAATAAGCCTCTATACATAATACAAAGCAAACAATCATATACTATTACACATATCTATATACACATAGTTTTAAAGGAAAACTGAATAGAATTTTCTTATTTATAGCAAAAATTATAATTTTTAAAAACCCACGACATATGAAGAAACAAGTAAGAGTGCTATATTCGCCTGTGCCGAGTCTTATATACCCTTTACCAAAGTGCGTTTATGTAGTATAGAGATACATACATAAGCACACAGTTACTTTTATGTACAAAGAAAAAAATAATAATTTTCAAACCCTAGAATCATAATTTTAGATTTTTCTGATTACTTATACCAATCTAGTAGTTCTTAAAAAAATATAGAAAGTGTTTTAAGTGAAAAAAAAAGAAATTAAAAAAATGTTTTATTTAGTTACTTTAATGTCCAAAAAAAAATCACAGTTTCCAGCTCTGGAGCTGTGGTTTTTATTTTTATAATTTTCTATACCAAACTTTTTTTTCCAAAACGTAAAATATATATAATTTATAAAGGAAAAGATAAAAATTAATTAGACTTAGTTACTTTTACATATCAAAAAAGTGTAAGTGTCCCAAACGTGAACTCATCCTTTTTGATTTTTCTGCTTTCTTACACCAATCTTTTTCTCTTAGGAATATAAGATATGTTTAATTTATAAATAAAAGGAAAAATTTCTTTCAGTAATTTACTTTTGTATAAGAAAAAAAGTTAAAGTTTTCCAACCTTGGAAACGTCTTTATAAATTTTTTAATTTTTTTTTTATTTGAATTACCAATTTTATTCGTGGTGAAGTATAAAATAAGTTTATTTAATAAAAATAAATAAAAAATTAGTTTACGGTAGTTAATTTTATATATCACAAAAATCGTAGGTTTTCCAACCCTGGAATCATCCTTTTTGTTTTTCTGATTTCTTACATCAATCTATTTCTTTTAAGAACATTAAATATGTTTAATTTAAAAAAAAAGGAAAAATTTGTTTTAGTAAGTTACTTTTGTATAAGAAAAAAGTTAAAGTTTTCCAACCATGGAAACGTCTTCTTTAATTTTTTAATTTTTTTTATTTGAAATACCAATTTTGTTCATGGTGAAGTATAAAATAAGTTTATTTAATAAAAATAAATAAAAAATTAGCTTACGGTAGTTAACTTTATGTATCACAAAAATCGTACGTTTTCCAACCCTGGAATAATCTTTTTTGTTTTTCTGATTTCTAACATCAATTTCTTTCTTTTAAGAACATTAGATATGTTTAATTTATAGAAAAAAAGAAAAATTTGTTTAAGTAAGTTACTTTTGTATAAGAAAAAAAGTTAAAGTTTTCCAATCCTGGAAACATCTTATTAATTTTTTGAAGTTTAATTATTTGTTTGAAACACCAATTTTACTCGTGGTGAAGTAAAAAATAAGTTTATTTAATAAAAATAGTTAAAAAATTAATTTACGGTAGTTAATTGTATATATCACAAAAATCGTAGGTTTTCCAACCCTGGAATCATCCTTTTTGTTTTTCTGATTTATTATATCAATCTGCTTCTTTTAAGAATATTACATATGTTTAGTTTATAGAAAAAAAGGAAAAATTTGTTTTAGTAAGTTACTTTTGCATAACAAAAAAAGTTAAGGTTTTCCAACCTTGGAAACATCTTTTTAATTTTTTTAATTTTTTTTAAATTTTTTTTAGGTAGAAATAAAAATTTTATTCATACTGAAGTATAAAATAAGTTTATTAATAAAAAATTATTAAAAACTAATTTTCGGTAGTTATTTTGTATGGCAAAATGAAGTTTAAGTCTCCCAGCTCTGAAACCGTCTGCTCGATTTTGCTGATTTTCAATACAAATCTTACTTCGATCATTTGTGACCCACCAGCTCAAGGGCGAAACGTCTAGCTTTTTTAGGAGCTTCGGAAAACTGATTTCACGTACAGACAGACGGACATCGCTTATTCGTCGTCCCTATGCGTAAGGATCCAGAATATATATACTTTATGGCTCGCTTATTAATATTCTGGAAATTACAAACGGAATGACAAACCTATATATACCCTTTTACCATTTTTTGGTAAAGGGTATAAAAATGTGATATTTTCCAAGATGCTGGATAGATTTTTTTCAAATGTAGCTAAGAAGAATCTATAATAAGTCACCTTTCAAACAAAAAAAAAATAAGTTCAGTCTTTTGGTATGTACGTGGACTCGTACAAACGCATAGATACACAGACACACACTACAAACTTGTAACACCCCTTGTTTTGTTCGGAGGTTAATAAATAGGCTACCCAGCTAAAAAAAATATGTATGGAGCATATATGATATCCCATATATGGTTCGGATCCGAAAAATGAGGGTATATGTTTAAATATGTGTTTAAATATTCCCTCTACAGTATGTAAAGTTCATATTCATACTCTCTTTATTCACAAAAGCGCACTGCTGTGCAATAAATTAAATTACTAAAACTACTTCTTTTTAGATTTTGAACAGGAAGGTTGTATTTAATGAAACATTTGTTTAGACAAATAATGAAAAACGAACAAAAAACATTTCATTCATCATTTTAAGTCAAAAGGTGAATCAATTATTTAAAAAACTCAAAACTCATATTCGTACATAAAATTTAATTTAAGAAATCATATTCAAAAGTAATGCAATTAATTATAAAAGAAAAAATAATCCGTCGTAACAATAGTTTTCAATATAATTTTTTGCAGTAATATGAACTTTGTTTCTTATCTAGAGAATTCTGTTATTTTCTATAAAATTAATGGATTATCCTTTTGGTTATTTAATATATTAAATGGGGCCACACAAGAATGGTTTTTTTTTGTAACAAAAGTTTTTCTTTTTTAAACGTTGTGGGTACGCATATAAACTTTACATACCGCATCTATTTTCTAATGGATTTTCAATTCACCAGTGATAAAATCCAAGCTTTTTTGTTTGCAAAAACGATTTTATGTGAGATATCATGTATGCATACATTCTTATATGGCTCCATATATTAAATCTTATTTCTATATATGGATCCACATAATTAATTTTTTTTTTTTTTTTTCATAATTAAATTTCCATATATGAGCTCATATGTTATAATACATTTCATATATTAGTTCATATATAATAGTTTTGCCATGTATGATACCATACATTTCCATACATGAATTCATACATTTTCATATATAGTTATATACATTCATATAGTAAAAATATATGGACCATATAAAATTTTTTTAGCTGGGTACATAATGTTTTATTTTGCCCTTTTAATTATCTTATTGTCTAGATATGCTACGTAAAAATTTCCAAGAACTAAGAAAATCCCCCAGCACGATCACAACAGCATCGAAAACGTAGAAATAACTACAGCGGGTTATAACTAATATATATTTTTGCATAAAAATCCCCAAAATTCCAAATTCACTGCAAAACCGAAAATGTCAAAACTCCACAGCGATAACGCTGAATATCGAACAAAAATTTACCTTTCTGCTGACTTCAAAAGTTACATCAACCTTATTCTAATTAAAAGAAATAAAATTAAGTTCTAATAGAAATAATCAAAAATGAGAAGCTATTGGCATGTAGCAAATTAAACAAATTGCCACACTTAAGCTATGTACAGACGATTGTCAGATCTTACAATATTGTCGGATCTGGCAATGTGCTGACAATGTACTGGCAATCGAAAATTTCCAGCACAATATTTCTTGTCAGTTCACACGGATGTCAGAAAATCTTACAATTTATTGCCAGACGGTTGTATGACAAAAAAATCCATTTGACAAAATCGTCAGTAGAAAAATTGTCAGTTCACACGGTTGTCATATGCACAAATTGTTCGATCTGTTGTTATGCGTTGCCAGACTTAAACCATTTGTTGGCCATTGTTAAATATTTATCGTTTGTGTTTGTGTTAAATGTAAAAAGTGAAAGTATAAATAATTATGGACCATAAAGAAGCAATTGCAATGATTTTGTCTGCATATCTTTTATTATAAACTTTTTCTTTAAAATCAAGCGTGTGCAGTGTTGCCCATAGAAAGAATTATCTTACAATGACGCCATTGTCAGATGCATGAACTTCGCACATCTGACAATATTAAAATGTCTGACAAATATCTGGCAATAATTTTACAATGTGTTCACACGATTGTAAGATGTCTGACAATATGTTGTCAGTTGCTAGTCTTGCAATGGACTGACAATGCTTTTTCTGGCAACGTCGTCTGACAAAAATTGCCAGTTCACACGGTTGTAAGAAATTTTTAGCACATTTTACTGGCAATATTGTAAGATCTGACAACCGTCTGTACATAGCTTTATAGTTTCGAACAAAAAACTTGTGTCTTAAGTAAAATAAAAACCAGTAAATTAATAGATACGTGCATAATTAGTAAAGAACAAATAGCAATGAGAATACTGTTGTAAATTAGACAGAGCAAAATGAAGCCTTTATTACAAAAATATTTTCAACAAATTGTAATTCAATGAATCAAAGTAATTCACAAAATCCATTTGCACTGAAAAATATGTAGATAAATAGATGAAATTTGCATCAATCACCACATACAATATTGAGAAAAACAAATAGAAATTTTCCAATTTGTCATTATTGCACCCGATATCGAATGAAAAGTATCGTAATTTAGGATCATAGCATTCGACATCGAGTAAGCAGAGATCTACATCTATCTTATTTGATAGCACTTTAGGCCAAATCACCACTTTTCTGTGCGTAATTAAATCCACCTACCAAAATACAAATTCTGAAAAAATTTCTTCAAAATTTAGTTTAACCCATTAACGACCAAAAATCAGCCCTTTAATAACAACAGTCAATCATTTTTAATTTTAAATTTAGTTTAATTGGTAAATATAAATTAGAAAAATCCTCTTCATTTTCAATAATTTCATCACCAGGTCAGTTGTTTTCATACAAATATTACCTACCAAAAAGAGGCATTACTCGCAAAACGCAAAAACTCGCACTTTGAAATGAATTGCAAATAACTAATTGATTCAATGAAAGTATTTTTTTTTATATAAAAGGTCGAAAAATTAGATAAACAATTCAGGGGTGAAATGGGGTCAAAATATTTGAGATCCTACATAAAGTCAGTGTTTATGATAAATTACAACGTTTAAGCTATAGCTTATTATAATGAATTATTTTAAAGCGAAGCGTTATGAATATGAAACACTATTTATAAAAATTATCAATAATTTCTTGTCGCTTTATTTTCCAACTTACAGCAATGACTTAATACCAACGCAATTCGAGAAAAACGCACTTAAAGTTGACCGATTTCTACTGAACTCACAAGCTTGTAGCCAAAAAAAAAACTTAAATCTATTGACTTTAGTTAATTTTAATTATTATTCGAACTTCATTTGTTTCTATATTAATGATTTTAACAGGCTAAAGTTCGTATCGCTTTTTAAGGCAAATTACATGTGATAATTATTAATGAACAAATATCAGCAAAGTTAGTTGTAAATATTCTGACAACACATAGTTGAACGGAACAGTCAGCCGTATTGACTTTGATATAAGAATATGCGTCAGTGCTTAATATTTTTCAACAACTAAAATAATGTGGCATTATTTTAAAGTGTTGAAAATTGATAACAACGACAAAAAAAAATAAAAGGTCACTTTTGTTTTTATTACTTTTGCACAGAAAAAGTAATCCTATGACCTAATGTGGATAGGTAGGAGCTTATCGTTAACATAATATGATAGGCGGATATGTACTGCATACAAATTTAAGTTACTTAATACATTTAAAGCTTAAAGCAGAAAAATAAAACTATAATTGTATTGTCCCTGTCGGAAATTACGTTAACTATAAACTAACTTTAAGCTAACTATTTCGCAACTAGCAATGACTGACTCTTGGATTACTTTTAATGTAATCAACTGACTATTTTAACATTGTGATGTCCTAGGCGACAGTCATTAC
This sequence comes from Tachina grossa, assembly GCA_949987645.1. Taxonomy (NCBI): domain Eukaryota; kingdom Metazoa; phylum Arthropoda; class Insecta; order Diptera; family Tachinidae; genus Tachina; species Tachina grossa. Next base: position 133,451,259 of record OX465274.1, on the reverse strand, counting down.
TTTCAGCTAATTTAGAGCTATTTTTGAACATAAAGATAAACTCTACTTGTCAGTTAACTGTAGTTTAAACTTAAAATTTTATTTTTCAGATAAAGATTATCTAATCTAGGTTTAACCAGCAACATTGCTCAGCTAAACTATAGTTAGAACTGTCAAATGATAAATATATTACGCAATTGAAAACAAAAATTTTACAAAAAAGTATAATAAATAAATATATTCATACATAAATAAAATGGATGCTTGCTAAGACGAGGAAAATTTTAGTGATTACAAAACCAGAATAACTTGGATAGGACAATTGTGAGAAAAATAAGAGCTAAGGTACCATCTAAAATAACAACAGAAAAATGTTAACATAAAACTAAAATGAGTTTTAAAGTAGCTGAGAATAAATTTGTTGGCTCTCATCAAGTTCGATTACGTACTCAACTTAATAATTAATTTTGGGTTTATTCTGGATGACATTACAGTTAGCTTTTAGTCAGTCTAAGAAAAGTTAACTATAAGTTAACTATTTTTGTAGTCAACCACACATTCTCCGACAGGGCTACTACCAATATTAATAAAATGATATATTGAAAAACTCCACCGGCAATAAAATGAAATAAAACGCGGAAATATAAAAAAACATAAACTTTTTACGGTTGTCAAATCGACTTCAGCAACATCAACTTTTAAACTTATAATATCATTTAATCAAAAACATGAAAGGTTTCTTCCAACATATAGAACTCAAATACGACCGCAGAGCTTGTAGCACCATGAAAGAATATTGCAACTACTTAAAAAAAGTTAGCACAAAAACAGCATAGATTAAAATTCTTATTAGCATGCAGAAATTATGGTTTAGTACCCAACCACACAAAATATGCAATATGCACACAATTATTCGAATGCCGGTCTATAAACAAACAGTTGGAAAATATAGAATACAATTTCCATAAAAAAATTCTTAATTTAGAAATATCTCAAGTTAATGCTGATTTAAAATTAATCAGAAAAAAGGTTTTTCATCTCAAACAATGTGTACAAAATTTAGTTACAATAGACGACTTTGAAAAGTTCATGAAAAATCAAACTCAAAGAGCAAAACATATAACGGATAATATCAAGAGCAAACACGTAAATAAATTAAATGCACTTAAAGTAAGACTGTTCAATGAACAAGGGCTCAAATTTAATGCAAATAAAATGGAAATAGAAATACTTTGGGAAAGTAGGTGGTTATTATCTTTGGGGAAAAAGTTTGCTCTCCCAATTAATCGACAGACTTTTTCACCACTTGAAATTATAGCTGATATTAAGGAGTGCATACAGAAACTATAAATTAATAATAACGGCGAAAAGGAAGTAAGAAGGGCCCGTTTGTAAAAATGTGGTAACATGTTTCAAAAGAGACGTTAAAAACAGCCCTAGGGAAAAATTCATTTTTGCAATTTTTGAAAAAACTAAAAAGTTCTTGAAAAGGCATAACAATATAATTATTACACAAGCTGATAAGGGAAACAAAACAGTTGCAATATACAAAGAAGAATATAATTCCAAAATGGATGAACTTTTACGAAACAAAAACATGTACAGAGTCATGAGGACAGACCCCACACAAAAACTAATTAAAACAAATAACAAAATAATTGCAGATCTACACAAACGACAATATATAGATGATTATAGAAAACGAATACTCATGTGTTCTGCCGGCACAGTTCCGTGAATTTATGGACTTCCAAAAATTCATAAAGCTCAAATGCCATTGAGACCTATAGTTATGGTGACCATCCGTTCTGTATTATACAGAACAGTACTGTATTTGAGAGTCCTGTTCTGTATAAATTATTCATTGGGAAATAACGTGCAAATGTTCTGTATTTTATTTACTGTTCAGTATTTGTTCTGTATTTTCATGACTCAAACTGCATTTCAAAACGTAACGCAGTTTCTGCACAACACTGTTTTAATCAACATTGTAAAAGTGAACTATACAAATGCCGCAGTTCTATAAAAATACAGAAACCAAATGAGTTTTGTTTCCTTCATTTTTTCTTTGAGAGCGTGTATATGAAATTTGTCTGTTTTATTGACATCTTATGTTTTAAATCTTATTTTTGATGATCCCGCTTCAGGAGCCTGGCTTTGTCAAGATACTTTGTTTTATGATTATATAACGCAGACTGAGTCCCAAAAATATGTATGACTGAGGTCTTTCTCATTATTAATGAACTTAAGTCCAAAATCACACAACGTAAAAAGGAAAAATTTTTGCCTATTGCTGTTAAAAAAAACATCGTAATTGAGCTAAGCCAGAAAAATATAATTGATATGAATTAGTTTAAGGCTAGTGAACGCTGATTTTATACAGATTGATTGAATACTTAAATTAATGGGATACTGCCTGCCAAGAAGTTGAAACTCCTACGTGGAAAGATGTTAAATCCAGTTTTGTTTTCATTATGGATAAAATAAATGAGTTAAACATAAATGACACCGAATTATATGATGAATTAACTCTTGTTAAAAGATAAACCTCTTTAGATAAATTAAATAAATAGAATGAGAATAAAAAATCTGCAGAAGAGCGATGGGTAAAAATGTTTAAACATTTTAAATAAGGAGACATAAGTTTCCAAAATAGTTTGAAAGTTGTCGAATTCAGTTTATTTTTATCTGGTTCTAATGCCCCAACAGAAAGAGTATTTTCTGTTTTAAATAATATATGGACCAGTAATAAATCTTAAATGAATGAGTTTAAAGAATATATAAAAGGAAATCATTACTTGGTAAAACAAATTTATTTCACAAAAAAATACCAAAATTAAAACTATGTATGTAGCTATTAATTTTTTGTACTGGGGGTCTACCGTGTAATTCGAAACGAAAGAAAATACTTTGTTTGCTTATAACGTGTAAATTCAACAGCATTTTCTTTCCTTTCCAATTACAGAGTTGACCGCCTGATATACGTAGCGTATGTAATTACATTGTTATGTTACTTTTAATTTTTTTTTTTTTTTGGAAATTTTGCCTTTGTCAAAAAATAAAAATTTAATAAATCCATTAAATTCAATATATTTAATATGTCTGTAAGGTTGTTTGTACTTTAGTTGCTGTTTATTAAATATTTCCTTGTTCTGTATTTTGATTTAAAAATTATGGTCACCGTACCTATAGTGTCATCAGTAAAAGTACCATGTTACTAACTTAGTAAATATATAGGAAAAATTTTAAAAAACATAATATCAGACAAATACAACATCAAAAACTCTTTCGAACTGAAAAATCAGCTGCAAAGTATAAAGTTAGATGAAAAAGATATTTTAATATCCCTGGACGTAGTTTCCCTCTTCACTAATATACCAATAAGCACTGCTATAAATAATATAATGAACAAATGGGACCAAATAAAAACAAACACCACGATTCCGCGTTCCAAATTTCTGGATATTTTATGACAACAACTATTTTATGTACAAAGACTTAATATATAATCAAATTTTCGGTATGCCGATGGGTAACCCTCTCTCTCCAACAATCGCAGACATTGTGCTAGATAGCTTACTGGAAGTAGCAATAGCTGAACTTAAAAACAAAAATATTCACATAAAATACATAGCAAAATATGTTGATGACTTTTTAGCTATCATAAAAATCGACGACAAGGACGACATTCTAAAAACATTTAATGGATATCATCCAAAATTAAAATTCACCATCGAAGTGGAAAGAAACAAGGAAATTGTATATCTCGATATTAAATTATACAGGAATGCAGAGAAAATAACATTTGATTGGTATGCAAAGGATATATCATCGGGCAGAATAATAAATTTCAACGCAACACAGCCAAAAACGCAGATAATTAACACCGCCAAAAAGTTTGTTCGTAGAGTACTAGACAGTACTATCAGTGACAGTCAATTTCACACGCACAACATAGAAAAAAAATTTAACATTTTAAAAAACAACAGTTTTCCCACGAAATTAATACAATCGTTTATTTCATTCTACACGCCTGCACAAAACCGCGAAAATAGCAACCCTAGCACAGAACACCAAAGGTATTGCAGTATAAAATATATACCCGGCCTTACCGACAATAAAAACATAAAAACAACAATAAATAACAATAACATATATTTGGCATATAAACCAAATAAAACATTATATACAATTTTTACAAAAACACCTGTAGAAAAATTGCAACAAAACAACGTTGTATATGAAATTCCTTGTAAAGGTAATCATAACGTCAGCTGTGATCTTGTGTATATATGTAGGAACTACAAAGTGGAGCTTAGAAACAAGAGTGAACGAACATAAAGCAGACATCAGTAAAACAAAGAGAATACTGCATTGTCACAACATATAACAAATACTAAAAACAAACCAGATTTTGACGGTATAAAAATACTAGACAAAGTAAACAACGACAGAAAGAGATACATACATAACAGAAAGTCTAAGAATTCAACAGAAAATAAACAAAACGATGAATATCAAAGAAGACACGGACAATTTGAGCGCAAACTACAAATTAGCAATTGTCAAAAACCTGTGATACACCAAAAGGGGAAAAACATTTTATAATTTTTATTTTTCACAATACACTTGTTTCAGCAAAGTTTAATTGCTATATTATTCATGTAATTTTAAAAAATACAGTAAGTTTTACATTGTTTTATATAAAAAATATTTTTATATACACAGAGAAGACAGTGCCTAATAAATACTTCATAAAATAGAACAAAATTAATAAGAAATCTCTATGGTTTTTTTTCAATAAGGAAATCTTATTAATTTCATAGAGAAAACCTTTTTAAAAAAATCAAGAAGAAATCTTGTAGTTTTTATGAGGTTATCTTATTGATTTTTTCAATAAGGGTTTCTTCTTGATTTTATTAGGCTATCTTATTGATTTTTTCAATAAGGGTTTCTTTTTGATTTTATTAGGCTATCTTATTGATTTTTTCAAAAATAAAACACAATACTTATTGATTTTATAATTAATAGGCGAACAAGTTTTTTGTAATCCCTTTTACGCTGGTACCACTGCACCGATTTTAAAAAGATTTATATGGTTTTAAAGGATTTTCTGTACAGATGTGCAGAATCTATATTTTATTGAAATCGGTTTAGTATGTTGGGAGCTATAAGCGTTTAAAATTGCTACTACTACATGCACATATATTACACACGCATTTATTAGCTTACAAGTAAAAAAGAAACAAAACATGTGTGTGTGTGTGTGAGTGTATGTGTAGTATTTCTCTTGATCTAACAATTTTTTTTCTCTTATTTGTTGTTGTATGAAAGCCATAATACTTAAAGGAAGAGAATTGAATAAAGTGAATTAGATTGATTGAAGGGATTTTGTTTATGTTTTTTTAATTTCATCTATTATTTAATTATGCTTGCATATGTATGTAAGTTTGTGTGTGACTGTGTTTTAATGAATTTTTTATGACGTTTAGACACATACATTTTCTTTGAATCTTAAATTATTTACATTTTGATTCTAGAATACGGACGAGTGTGTCGTCCGTTTGGTATATCTAGTTGATTTTATTTGAAAATTTTATTTATTTTCATTTACATAAGTATGTATTTACTTAGGAATACACACAATATAGTAATAATAAGTAAGTTTTGTTAGCAGTATCTTTTTGAATTTTTTAATTACATATTTGCGTATAAATATTGGGTAGTGTGAATAAAAAAAGCATTTGCTTTTTACTTAGAAATTTGTTTGAAACAAACAAAAAGTACATATACATTTAAGACTTTACAACAAATTTTAAAGTAAAAAGCAAATGCCTTTTTTGTATTCACATTTCCCATTTATACGTACTTAGGGCCATTATTACAACTTGTCGTTAGTTAAAGGCATGATTTTATCAGATATATAAATGGCTTTGCATTATAAAATCTTCATTTAATATTTTTTTGTCCATTAAGTATTATTATTATTAATAATGACATCAATAAAAAAATTAAAATTGTAGCAATGCAAAGCTATTTATCGGGCAGACAAAATCAGACAAGTAGTAATAACGGCCCTTAATATATTATAATTTTCATATATTTAAAAATTTCATATAATTAAAATTAATTAAAAATTAATCAACATACTGGTCACCCAACCTGTATTGTATTTGCTCTTGTATTTCCAGAGATTATTCCTTACCAAAAAACATACTACGATTGTATATGTACATAAATATAATAATAATATAGATATAGGTACGCACTATTTATAATTAGTTTTATTTTAATTTAGTTTATATTTTATGTTAGTGGAAAAATATTCAATTGTTCTTTCAACTTGTTCACTTCGCATTGCTTCACTTTCAACTAAAAGTTTAATTTTAATACATATGTACATATGAATGTATGTAAAGTAAAGAAGTAAAGTTATGAGCGGCAACACATAGAAAAATACATAAATACCCAGTTAGCCACGTCTTTAAAACATCTTCGACGACGGGTACAAGACAATGCTAAGTCGTACAAGACATATTGAAGACAGCGCCATACAAATCGTCGACGAATTTTACATACAAATGGAGGCGAGGTTACACAAGATGAGATGAGCGACAATGTCGCTCAGATTGTCGTCAACACGGCTTTATTGAAGACAAAACGGGGGACATTGTCGTTCAGATTGCCCTAAAAAAAGTTTAATTGATGACAAAACATGTGACATTGTCGACGATTTCCTTTAAATTGTGACATGTCGTACATTAATCGTAGAAGACAATGGGTAATATGAATAAAAAAAAGTATTTGCCTTCTACTTAAAAATTTGTTTGAAAACCCCAAATATGTGTATGTTTTTTGTATTTTTAAACAAATTTTTAAGTAAAAAGCAAATACTTTTTTTATTCATACTACCCAATGTTGTCTGCGACGATTAGGCTAACTGGGTATGAATATTGAAGTCTCCGCAGCAGAGATATTACGGAACAAAAACGAAAAAGATCATAAAAAAATTGTCTGTATGTTTATTTATATACATGCATACATACATAAATGTACGTAAATACATAAATGAAATAACAAGAAACCTTATAAAATCAAGAAGATTTCCTTATTAAAAAAATCAATAAGATGCTTTACACATAATCATATAGGAACCTAATAAATTCAAGAAGAAAACCTTATTGAAAAAATCAATAAGATAGCCTAATAAAATCAAGAAGAAAACCTTTTTAAAAAAATCAATAAGGCAAACTAGTAAAATCAATAAGAAATCCCTATAGTTTACAATTTATAAGAAAACCTAATAGAATCAAAACGTTTTTCTCTATGGAATGTTTTTTTGGTGCCAAAAATAACGGAAATTGAGTAAAAAAAGTTGTGAATAATAAGATTTCTTCTTGATTTTATGTGGTTTTCTTCTTGATAAAATTAATAAGATTTACCAGATAAAAACAATAAGGAATCTCTATGAAAAAATCTTTTCTTCTTTCTGCTGGGATACCCCTTAGCCTAAAAACGTTTCATAGAGAAAATCTTATTGATTCTATGAGGCAGTTTTTTCTCTGCGTACATATGTAAATGTCCACAATGTTGTTGTTGTTTTCTTATTTTTATTAAATAGACGACATCCCTTGAAAAAGTGAACAAAAAATTCAAGAAACGTCGGGACAACATTTAATAAATTGCATTTTTATTGACATTAAGTGCGGTAGGCCTGATAGCTTAAAGGAAAACTATAACTAGCAAAAGATTTTAATGGGCCAAATATATCAACAAAAACAAAAAAAAAATTCAGCAGTTGTTGTAAACATTAGCTTCAGAAAACCCAACATTTTTCTTTAATTTAATACAAACTATCCAATGGATTTAATAGCCGATGTAAAACAAACTTGGTACACTTTTTCAAATTTAAATATGAAAGCTATCAAATGCAATAATCTATAAATTCGATATATGGTGAAATGTTATTATATACGATAGCCAATTCAATCACACATGCGGAAATTCGGCCCCTGGCTTTAAACTCTTAAAGTATATTTTGTTTTGACAAGAATTATACATAAAATACATTTCAAACTCATTTTAAATTTTATGAATATGGAGGGATGAAAGGTTCTTTGAATTAACTTAAAATACGTCCCCTGCTTCTAATCTTAAGCTCAACGCTCTAATTTAAGCTTGGCTGTTACGTACATATCAGGAAGGCATTGAGAATTTTAAAATTGTACCAACAACTTTCAAAAATTGTACTTTTTTGACCTTAATTGTACTAAAAGATTTTGTTTAGTTAAGATTACATATTTTTAATTGTTTAAAACAAAATCGACTTTGTTCTGGCTATCGAATCGCTTTCAGAAATTTACTTGTAAGTTGGATGTTAAAGCATAATAAAACATACAAATTTAATAGCATTTGCTCTAGCATCCGAATTTAGAAGGAAAATGATTTGGAAAAGGACGAGTTCACATTTTTTGATTTTCTCGCTGTGTTCTGCTTTCACAAGACTGTTTTCAAGTGAGAAAATATGAGTTTTCTGGTTCAACAGCGAAAATTAACATATGAAATCGTTTGAAACGAAATGCAGAGTGAAAGTGGGGAGATTCTTTAAATGTACTAAATTAGTCATTGGTGTACTATTGTATTTTCCGAGTTTGAATAGTACTAAAAAAGATACAATTGTATCAATATTGCCATCTATGGTACATATACATACATACATACATACATGTATACGTATATATATACATATAATTATGTTTGTTTGGATGTGTAAGTGTGCATGTAAATTATGTTTCCCTGCCTTTCTTCTGAGCGTTCAATAAAAATATTACAATAACGATTTGTAAATCAATTTGAGATATTTTTAACTATTCAAGGTTACAGGTAAATGTTTTATATTTATTTAGTTCAACTTTTAAATAAATGTGCTTTTATTTCTTAATATTTAATTAAAAAAATATTCATAGCCTTTCAAATAAAAAATAGAGCGAAAAAAGACAGTGTGTAGATAAAGTTAAAAGTCAAAAATTATATTATGGCATAAAAAATATTGTAATAAGCCAAAAAAAAAAAAATAGTAAACGACATATGAAATATGTAGTGTAAAAAGTGCAAAAAGTCAAATATTTAAAAATGTTATAGAGGAGCAATATTTCAAAATAATATATGTAATAGGACATTTAGACTTGCACAAAATCTAGCATATTTTAATTATTTAACGTAGTTATAAAGCTGCTTTGAACTGACTTAAGTACGAATGGATTGATTTTTCTTTTGAGTGTACGCTTGAATTGGCTGGGCACCCTTGGAACTTGCTGCTAATTTCAAGCTAAAGATACTGGAAAATTCATATATTTTTGAAGTAATTAAAGAAAACTATATTCTCGACAACTATATATCTCGATCCATTTAATTGATTAAGATCAAACTTGCCCCAATCAATGCATTTTTTGAAGTCTAAAAAACAACAAAAATTTTCAAATCGATTTTATGAGATCTTAAGAATATTAAATTAACGTTGGTTATTTGCGTTTAAGTGCTCATTAGGTTTTGGCTTCCATCGGTTTTGGTAGTTTAAAATTTATTTGAAATTTTTTTTTTTAAATTTTGTTTCCAATTGAATTTGTTCATTATATCACGAAATCTAAGTGGTAAACTTTTTTGAAATGCCGCAAATTTGGTTCCGATTGCTTAAGCGATTTCTAAGTTATTAACGGTTTTGCATGAATACACACAAATAATTACATTATACTTACAAGAACACAAATATTCTTAAAACATGCCTCAATTAAATTTAAGAATGCAATTAAAATTTCACATTCGCCTATTTATTTTGCGGTGACCATTAATGTAGTTGAAGGTGAGATGGTAACCTTATACGCCGACAGCCAGGCCGCGCTAAAGGGATACACTGTCGAATCGCAACTTGTGAGTGACTGCAAGAGAGCCCGAAACTTGCTTATGGAAAAATATAGTGTCAGACTAATTAATTTAATTATTATTTTTCGAACTTCATTTGTTTCTATATTTATGATTTGAACAGGCTAAAGATCGTATCGCTTTTTAAGCCAAATTACATGTGATAATTATTAATGAACAAATAACACCAAAGTTAGTTGTAAATATTCTGACAACACATAGTTGAACGGAACAGCTAGCCGTTTTCGAAGTCCACTAAACCTTCATCATCAGCGTTTTTCTGTGTTTGGTCCACTGTGTGTGGTGTCAGTTGTCAGACTTTGTTGGATTCTTGGCCACAGCAGTGTTGAGGGAAATGAAATTTCCGATGATCTGACAAGAATAGTCTCGGCGTTAGATGAGAGAATCAGTGAAATTACCGTAATTACTATGGGAACCCAGTAATTAGGTGGAGAGCAAGACTAACAGTTAATGACGAAGTAGGAAGGATTATAGTGTTTCGAGTGCTATGTGGCCAAACCTTGATTCAGAAAGATCCAAACTGCTACTCGATCTGAATAGGAAGATCATGCGAATCGTGCTAGGATAAGGAAATGAAGAGGAACAAGAAACTGTTGAACATATTATCTGTCACTGCCCGGAACTGCAACGCAATAACTTGACTTCATGCGTGAATTGAAATATTCTTAAAACATTAAAGTACATCTTTGAAACAAACTTAGAGTCTTTGCTGTAATAGAATCATAACTCAAAAGCACTTGTTTTGCAAAGAATGAACCTGAAGTTTCGGGTTCAATAAGAATATTATACTCGTCAAAAAAAATTGTATTCTTCTTTCAAGAGTTGAGTATGCAATAAATGTATTTGTATGAAATTTTTAAGCAATATGAAGATTAATTCTGCATTATTAATTTAAAAGTTACTTTATTTGAGTTAGTGCTCGTTTGACACAAAGACTCGACTTTTAATAATATTGATTCTAAGGCCTGGTGCTCTCTTCACAATTTCATGCAAAATGCTGTCAAACTACATGTAAAAGGTTTAAATTTTTTTTTAACGCACTAATAATACCAAATTATTATTTTACTTAATAAGTAAAATATTTTTTTTATTGAAAATACATTGAAATTGATTATTGAGGGATTTAGCTGGATCCTGTGCGCATTTCACTGTTGCTAATGCAGATCATCAGGAAACCTTTACCAAAACATTTCTTAGAACAATTAGAGTTATTATGTTACAAATTTTGGGCCAAAAACAAATGTCGTGGCTGCGCAAAATAAGAGATTGGACGGGATTGAGAACTATAGGTGAATTAATTCATATTGTTACTAACATAAATAAAAAATGTATATTTAACAACCATCTTATGTATTATATACATGTGAGCACTTATATTCAGTAGTAGATTTGTAACAAAGGAAAAAGTAGAAGAATTCAAGCTTTGAATTATGTATTTTGAATTTTGGCTGAAGTATACTGATGAAGTTGTTAAAGCTGCAACCAAATTCATCAAGATGTGCTTAACCAACAACAAAATAACCTTTTTGAACTTGCAGATTTTAGTCAATAACTTGTCCTTTTTTTAATAAAAAAATAATAATATATTAATAATTAAATAATAATATATTGCACGATTTGCAAGCGTTGTTCTTTTGTCAACCTGTTCATGATGAAATGGCAAACCAAACTAAATATTAATTATTTGACAGCTGACAAAATAGCCGCCAGTTAAAAAAGTGGTGCCAACTTAAAGTTCTATACCTCAATAAAAAACACCCTTTACATACATACATATGTATGTATGTATTAAATTATGTACACAAAAAAAAAATAAAAACAATATTAAATAAAAAAAAAACAAAGATTCTACTAAAATTTAATTAAAATGCTTTTAAAGATTCAATTAAAAAATAATTCTAGATATGCAATTAAAAATCTAATTAAAAATTTTTAAAAATTCAATTAAAATATTATTTGAAATATAGAAAAAGTCTAATATTATAAAAAATTTTAATATATTTTCATATAAAAAGTTTTCAAAAATTAAAACATTTGCCTATTTTTCATAAAAACGAACTGATACACCGTATTGGTTTTGAAGTTCGAATGGTACACAAAAGTACAATGGATTCGGTATTTGATAGTCTTGTTTAAGTATAAATGCAGAATATTGTAGCTGTTCTTTGGATGTTCCCAGTAAAAAATATATGGATTAATCCATAATCGAGCAATAAGGGAGTAATGACTTGTTCATCCATTTGGAGTAATAAGCGAGCTATCGAAACTTTTTTTTTTTTTTTGTTTTGCTGTTTGTGTCTCGCTTAATACTCCAAATGGATCAATGAAGGATGTATCAGTTCGTTTTTGGTTTTTTTCTTTCTTTGACAACTGCTAATTGTTGATGGTTTCGTTTTGTTTTTCTATTTAGTCAGTTTAGTTTTAAAAAGTGAAAGACGTGTTATTAAAAAAACAAGCGAAAAGGTACGGGTATAGTAACAAATTGTTAAAAATGTGTCAAAATTTAGTTTCTAAGCGTCATTTAAGACGACTAGTTGAAAAATAAATTGAAAAATTCTCAAATAAAAAAAACGATTACTCCCTTTGTGCTCTTTTAGGAGACAAGAACGATTACTCCCTCTGTCGTCACTTTCAAGATCAAATGGAGTACTCCATATGGAGCTTAAAAGGAGTACTCGTGCCTGCGGACATGCTGTCTTAAAAATCCAATGAGGTCCGGAGTTTTATGGAGTAATCCATTACTCGCAAGGGAACGCTCCAAGATTACTCTTTGGATGATCCTATTTTTTACTGGGTTTTTGTATACATACATACATACATACATACATACCCAAGACCATTTACATCGAACCCCGCATACCGCAAATGTACTCACTTTGCCAAGATTACTCCAAGATTACTCTTTGGATGATCCTATTTTTTACTGGGTTTTTGTATACATACATACATACATACATACATACATACGCAAGACCATTTACATCGAACCCCGCATACCGCAAATGTACTCACTTTACCATCCATATTTGTCCCATGAGCTTGCATTTCTTATTATTATTTGCTTGTTGAGAAATAAGGGAAAAAATTTATATAAATTTTTTTATTTTAATATTTTATTTTTTTCAACACACGTCAAAATTAGTATGAATAAAAAACTTTTTTAACCTTCATAGGGTCTTTAAAATCGATGACGTTAACGATCTTCGGGTCAAATTTGACCCAAATTGAAAATTATGTATTGGTTTCATTTATTTGTGATTCATTTATTGCCAATGAACGAGAACATTATTTCATAGATTTAATAAGATTAATACATGATACACAAAAAAATAATATTAAATCGATATTAATATTAATTGTACATAAAGTAATTGTTTCAGAGTGCAGTTTTCATATAAAGTTTTTGCAAGTTATAATAGTATCTACTGATGTTTTATTTTCTATGTTGAGGATAAATTGGCAACGACTTTTTTTGCTCTGTTTTTACCCTGTTCAAGTATTTTTTCTTTGGATTTAGTTAAAGTTTATAGCTACTCATTCACGTTACGTAGTTTAAGTGCAACTTTCTGTGAAAATTCTATTATTGATAACGTCTTTTGGTGCTTTATATATAGAAGAGTCGACGTTTTGCAAAACAGTTTATTTCCAGCTGCTGATGTAAAATCAGCTGATGTAAATATCACAAAAGCATTGTGAGCTTATATATCTAGCATGTTACTAACCACCACTTGACAACATTGATTAGTCTTTCTTCTGCAAGTAAAATATGATCTAACTTTATCCAGCAAATAAACCCTTCCTATTTATTTATTGTAATCTAATCATATTTGCAGTTTTTTGTCTTGGCGATTACTAACTTTAGAGATATGATGCAAAGTACTAAGAAGGTTATGTTAGGTTAGGAAGGGTGGTGTTTCCATTGTGATTCCCCTCTGTTGCCCTAAAAAGTAATATTTACCATCCATACCATATTATACTAAGAAGATTGACAGACTTTTTTTATCGGAATATATATAAGAAGGGTACGAGCAATATCTTTGGTAAAAAAAAAATAATGATAAACGCGTATCATAATAACACATATATTATCTCTGGTAGTAACTCATTTATATTTTTATGTGTAGTTTGAACTAAAGTGATTTGTGATTTCAGTATTTATTGTTCCAACCGATAAGATGTGTTCGATTTTCGAAATCGTCTGATAATGTATGCAGGCCATTTTTATTTCACTATCTTTCATTATTCTACAAGAAATACCAGACACAACACTTCCAAACTTTAACACGGGTCAAATTTGACCCGAAGATTTCTAGTGTAAAGTCTTGCATACAATTTTCTTTGGCAAGTTTATATATCCGCAAACCTACTATATCTGTTAAGATATAAAATTAAATAAAAGTCAGAAAATATGACATAGATCAATTACTAATTTTCAGAAAAAATCAAAGTTTTTTCCTTAAATGGGTCAAAACTGACCCAAAGACCCTATGAAGGTTAAGTAAGGTATATTTTTCTTGAACAGAAAATATTAAAAGCAATTAAAAGTTTAATTGAGTTTTTTAATTGAAAATATTTGAAAATATTTTTTCATGGCATACTTCAAAAAACTGCTCGATTTGCACATATAAAGACAAAAGTTATATTATTTACCATTTCTATTACTATTCTGAGTTAAGCTCTGTTGACAACACTTTTTTGATAGAGCAGCAAATTCAATTAATTAAAACATATATTCAATTAAAATATTAATCAAATATATAATTTTTTCTAACCAATCACTTAGTTGAAAAAAATTCAACAACAATTTTTTTCTGTGTACATAGAGCAGAAAATAATTTTTTTAAGATGTAAAATTTTTCAAAGTTGTTGGTTTTGTTCAATTCTTTTCAATTAAGTTTTAAAATATGAGACCAGGGAAGAACTTGTTTGAGTACTATACATATGTTTGAAGCTCCATTGAAAAAAAATGTTGTTGTTAAATTAATATATTTCAAAGGTGGATTTTCAGTAAAATTATGATTTTCCAAAAATTTTAGCGTATAGTTCCAGGGTTATTCCCTCTCGCAATCAGTATGACAATGCAGTTGGTTTGTAATTACATATTTAGAGTGGGATTTCATTAGAACAAAATACGTTTAACGTTTGCCTGATGTAAGATATGAATATTTCTTTGGTATTTGGCTCTATGTTCAATGTAATTTTTTGCATGTGACTATCTTTTTAAAAAATCATTTTACAAGAATATGACATGTTCCATTACTATCAGTCTTATACTAGCCAAATATTCTTCATATTCAACATACGATTGGTATAATGTCGTCTAAATTGATATTATTCTCATTTCACCACTGATGCTGATACATAACTGTCTGGGATGGTGGTAACATTAACCATATTTTCTAAGGATATCCAGCACACTAGGGATGCATACGATATGAAAGGTCGTAGAGCATTCATTATTTATATCTCATTTGAAACCAATTGCTCTTCTGCAAAAGGTCCAAACTATGTCTATGTGATTTTTCACAACAAACTATGACTGTTCCGTATGCTACTTAGTGCAAATGTATATTGTTTCATATTATTAACCCAACAATTACAAAGTCAGACGTGTATCTAATCAGCAGTTTTAAGTTATTTCGGACACAACTAATTTAAATACTTTCTTTGTATGGCTTTACTAAAATCAGACAATTGAATGTTAATCTCAGATGTTAATGGGTTAAGACAACATTTTGTTCATCTAATTGGAAATGTCACTGTAACTAAAAGCCACTTCGATATGCATGATAAAATTTATAAAGTTCAACTTTAATAAAACATACACATGCTGAAAGTGTACAATAAAATAGAAATCAATAAAAAAAAGTTACACAGCTAAATGGCAATGAAAAGTTTAAGTGAGCTGCTTAGAGAAAAACGAAAATTATTTAAATTAAATATGTATGTAAGTTGATTCAGCAAGTCAATAAACTTGAGCGTATCAAACTGGCTAGGGAAAAATAAAGTCGTCTTTTAGTCAAAAAGAAATATTTTTTTTTAATTTTATTCACGAAAACTTTTTACTTCCTTGTAGATCTTCCGAAATACCAAAGAAACAGCTTGAGGTTGTGTTAAGTGGAAACTGAAGTACTCCATTTCATTAAGAGCCAATCAGGTTTATTATGCAATGCCACAATATATTTTGCTGCAACACTTGAACTTAAACTTCGCTTGTTTTTAAGAAAGAAAACGAAAAAAACAAATTTATAAAATGTTGGTAAATTTGTGAATTTTTCATGTTAAAGACTATGTTGCATGGCTGCTGGTTTTGTGTTAACAATGCACTTTCTGAAAAAAAAAACATAAGCAGAAAGAAAGAAAAACAATTTTTTGCAAGTATTACACAAACAAATTAAAACTAAACAAAATGGTGGAAGTAAAATATATAAAATAAAATATGATACAATTGTCTATCTTCTATCAATTTCTATGTAGACTATATAAACAATTTTAATTAGAGTAAAACTTTCTAGAAAAATTTTATTTTTATTTATATATTTTTATTCACTGCAAACGTTTGTTCTTTGGAAGTTCAAACTAGTATTTTTACGTTCCACTATTTATGTAAAAAAATAATTGAGTCGATACTAAAAATTAAAAAAATTATTCATAAATATGGGTTATCCATTTAGCGGTTTCAAAACTGCCTGTCTGGCAAGGTTGACAGCTGTTAAATATCTGTCATCTGAGATGTCATTTATTTAGTGAAATATATGCTTGGATCGTTTAACTACCGAGGAATGGGTGAAAATAATTAAAACTTACAACAAGAGTGGTGGTTCAATATTGGCAGTCACTTTTCGTCATAATCGACCTACTGTGCAAGGAATTGGCAAGCTAGTAATGAAATATGAATAAATCAGAAACTTTACAGATGTAGTCAGGCCTGTTGATCATTGCAATATGCAATGAAAATTTGGCAGACAATGCGAATTTGCCGATTCCACGGCGTTCTCAGCAATTGGGTCTATCTTACGGCTCAATATAACGTATTTAGAATTTGCGTTTGGAAGGTGCAATTCATGCAACAGCTAAATCTGGCAGTAATTATGCTGATTGGACGCTAGAGCAATGGGCCATCCATGCTGATTTTTGGAATAAAATATTCTTCAGCGATGAAGCTCATTCCTCACTCGGTGGTTAAGTCAGCAAATTCAGGGAACGTAGAAATGATTGTGGAAGAGCAACTGCATCTGCAAAAAGTCACTGTTTGAAGCGCATTATAGTCTGAAATAGTTATTATGCCGTATTTTTTAAAATTTCGCTGGAATAATCGTTAATGTTAATTCAGATCGCTATTGCCGTATGAAAACCAATTATGTGTTTTTTTATAGGAATTGTTACAACTGAAGTTTAAAATTTTTTAAACGCACTAATAATCCCAAATTAATATTTTACTTATTAACGGCCCTTTTCACAATGTACAATTAAAAACTAATATGGACTTTAACGGCAACTTTTGTATGAAGAACTGTCAGTTAAAGTTCAAGTTAACTCTTAATCAGACATTGTGAAAAGGAACGTAAGTAAAATATTTTTTTATTAAAAATACATTGTAATTGATTATTGAGGGGTTTAGCTGGATCCTATGCGCATTTCACTGTTGCTAATGCAGATCATCAGGGAACCTTTGCCCAAAGCTTCTTAGAACAACTAGAGTTCTTATATTATAAACTTTCATTTAAACAAATGAGAAGCTCAATAACAAATAACAAAGTTGAAACAAGAACTCAATAATCAAAATGTTTTTTTATTTTCTTACTTTACCATTGCTACATTGGCTGACTTTTTTTCAGCTTCAAATTGTAGTCGTAAGAGTATATAAAAGAAAATAAATGTAAATAACAACAACAGCTATTTAAGAATAGAGTGTTGCCACACAATTATTTTTTGACCGGGTGCAGTCAAGTTAATAATTAGTGTTTTTTTATGGGAATTGTTACAACTGAAGTTTAAAATTTTTTAAACGCACTAATAATCCCAAATTAATATTTTACTTATTAAGTAAAATATTAATTAGAAAACCAATAATGTTTTGGTCTGCAATTAAATATAAGGTTTCAACAATAAAGTGCCACGAGCCACACAACACGACCAATTTAGGCTTTGTTGGATGGAAAGTTTCCATAATGCGTAATTTCACGTTTTGGTGACATCAATTGGCCACGAAGATCATGCGATCTAATACCGTTAGACTTTTAAGTGTAGCTACGATAAAGATCATGTCTCATCTGATATTCGCCTAGAAGTGGGTCATTTGAAAACCGCACGAAATGTGCGAAAAAAAATTATCGACCATTGTAAACAATTTAGAGGTGCACGCAATGGTTGAGGCAACCATAATCAAACAGCAACATATATGATTGAATTATATGGTTGCAGTCAAATCATATTATTTTTAATAGAAAAGCAAACCTTAATTATATTATTATCTGAGTTAATAATAATATTATCTACAAGAACAATTGACTTTGTTGTACCTAATCTTATTATTGTTAATATGACAACACTATTGTAAGATGTGACTAAAATATAATTGAGACTAACCATACCATGATCTAATATTATATTAATATTGTAAAATACGACCACAATATTATTTAATGTAATAATACTATTTTGTTTTTTAATCATATTTTTATTGTAGAAACAGCTGTGTGTTAAATTCGAAATAAAAATAAATTAATATTATTGACATAAAATGTATATATAGATGTGTATACTTATACGACATACAGACATGTCTGTATAAAGAGATACACAAATGCTTATATATTTTTATTTGTCAACCCTTTTGTTTATACTTTATTTCTCTATGAATTTATTTAACACCACCCGTGCTCTACAGATAGCTTACAAACGAAATACTGAACTGACAAATGTTTCTGAAAAAGATTTTTTTAAAACTTAAAATAGTATGGTTTTGGATAACATTATATTGTTACGAGTATTTACATCATATTATTTTTAAATAATAATAGTTACAAATTATGTTGTAGTCATAAATTTTTAACAAAACTGTATTGTTAAACTCTAATCATATCACACTTTCTTATGGATGTGATAATGTAATTATTAAATTCAAACATTACTCTGTTTATCGTTTTTTTTTAATGCATGTTTTTTATTTATTGTATCGTCAAATATGAACTAACAATAAGTATTCAAATCTTAAATCTACAAAAAAATTTATTAGGCCCGACCAATGTCGGACATAAGCTTGGTGATAGTTATTAATAATACATAAGTAGTGATAAGCAACAGAAAGAAAAAAGTGTTTTCAAGCAGCTTCATCATCTAGAGTGTTGAATATTAGAGCCCGTGTATCTCTCTTTTTTAAGCGGATGTGTCCAGTAAAGTTCAAAATATTACGAGCAAGCGGATTAGGATGTGACTCGAGTTTTGTTAGATATTTGCCTGCGTATTTTTCAATTTCTTCAGTCACTAGTGGCATATTCAAATCACGATGTATATTTGAATTTTTGATGTACCATGGAGCAGATGTTATCATACGTAAAATTTTGTTTTGCCTTCGTTGAATTTTCTATACATTTGAAGCTGAAGCAGTGCCCCATAGTCGAATTCCGTAGCACAATATTGGCGACTTGTATATTAAAAGTTTGCAGTCTAGGCTAAGCGTTGAATTTTTACCAATCAGCCAATGTACCTGAGTTAATTTAAGTTTCATTTGAGTAAACTTAGAGTCAATGTGGTGTTTCCATGTAAGTCGTCGATCAAGGTGTATACCAAGATATTTCACATGTGAATGTTGAGGAACAACTTGATTGTTAATCCGAATGGGGGAGCAAGTATCTCTTCTTAGGGTCAACGTTATATGGACACACTTTTGTTCATTGACTTTAATTCTCCATAAGTTTAACCAAAGCTCCATCTGGCTAATGTGTTCCTGGAGTTTGCGGGATGCCTCATGAGGGTTTTCGTGCATACTAAGGCAGACTGTATCGTCGGCAAATGTTTATCGTAACGAAATAAATGTTTAAAATAACAATAACTAATTTTCAACGACCACACACTTGTTTCAGAGAACATAATATTGTTTTCTCAACCATTCTACAACCATATCTTTTCTTTGCGTGTGGTCATCATCATACCTATATTGATATAATAAACTACTAAAGATTATTTTAAATTATTTGAAAAATATTATTATTATATTTTTTTTTTTTTTGAAAAATCAAATTAAATTCATTGATATGTTTGCGAACTTGGGATGGTTCTACAAATCTACTTGGTTATTCTTTAAGCCAGAGAAAGCTCTTTTATCTAGTTGAAAACTTAAAATTTATACGATCATTGCTTGAGGACTCACAAACATATTAGCGAAAATCACTCTTCGTTTAATGTTTGAAAACATCGGGATATACATTTGTGGCAATATGGAATAATTGCTGCAGTCGATTTAAGAATATTCACGTGAAAGTAAAAAAATGCGTTAGTTCCTTTTAATCTCTCAGTGGCAGTGTTAAAAATTTTAAAAGAAAACATTGCCTTGCTTAGGACGACTCAAGCCATTATTCCATACTACCACAGCTATATGCAATATCTTTCTGGTATAAAGCGTGAGTGAATAGTTAAACAAACTTTATGTAACAGTTGAAATATTAAAGTATACAATAAATTTGTAAGCCCAATATAAGCTTAGTAGCAAAAAATATTTTAACGTCAATGCCACCGTAGAAGCATTTTTTTTTTATTCATTTTATCAAAATTTAGATAAATTAATAGGTTTGTTCATTTATTAAAAATTGTTACGAATTTGTAACAATTTTTACTGAAAAGTGTTCATTAACTCAACAATTTGCAAGGAGAGAGAAAAATTGAGAGACAAAAATTCTTACAAATTATTACCAATAAAATTTTTACTTGCAAGAATTATCCAAACAGCTATATATGTAACTATATAAATATCTGAAAAAGGAAAACTCGAAAACGTGAATTTTTTTATCAAAAAAATATATGAATGTACGTAAAAAGAAAGCATATTTTCTTAATTTATTGTTTTTCTTTGATTAAGATACTGAAATACAATTTTATGGTAAGAGAATTTTGTTTGTTTTTCATGTTTGATCAGATATGGAGAGTAGCATTTTTGCATAAAACTACCCAGCAAAAAATTACACATTACCATTAGAACTACTTGCCAAATAATGACTTACTTTTCTGATTGCCAATTTTCATTACTCGCTTACAAATCACATTACCTAAAATTTAAAAAAATGACGTGCAAGTTGCTAAATGAAGAGAATGATTTTTTTAGCCGAAATAGAATCAAGAATCGATTATTGTAGTCTCGCGCCTTGTTAAAATCATTAAGTTGGTAATTTTTTGCTGGGTAGTAAATAATACATGAAACTCTGTGAAGTATTTCATACTAAATGTCGATTTTTAATAATTTTGTAATACAAAAATATCAAACGAGATTATACAAAATACATCAGAAAAAGTACAATGGTATCATGATTTCCATCCATGGTTCTGATATGAGTAAAAATTTCTTTACTTGTAGTAAAGCGTTCATTTACTTTTTCGTATCTGGGAGAATAATTTTGTAAATTTCTTCTTTGCTCTAACTTCTAGGAAAGTAAATGAACAGCGCTAATGTAATTAAAGTTTAACATTCGTTAACGCACTAATAATCTCAAATTATTATTTTACTTATTAAATAAAATATTTTTTTTTTGTTAAAAATACATTGAAATTGATTATTGAAGGGTTTAGAATCTAAACTTTAGATGGATCATCCGCGCATTTCACTGTTGCTAAGGCAAATCATGAGAGAACCATATTACTCAAAAATTTCTTAGAACAACTACAGATACTTAGTTAAACTTCTATTTAAACAAATGAGAAGATCAAATAATATAAAAATATCCTAAGAAAGTTATGTTGATTTGTGAGTGTATGTGTGCAAACACTGACAATGTTAATTCATCGATGACAGCTGCTGGTGTTATAAATATATGTATGCATTTTAAAAACGGGCATGCTCTGCAAATCACGACATGTCAAATCAGGGTGATTTCCATAAATTATTACAGCCGTATTCATAAAAAAAAAGTTGATTGAGGTTTAAAATTCATATTAGTTAAAAAACATTTTAATATCCTATTTCCCACCTGCGAAAGAAAACGCTCGACTCACAATTTATATTGAAAACAAAAACAAATTTTCGTATTTTATTGTTGTTTTCAATATAAATTGTAAGTCGAACGTATTCTTTCGCATGTGGAAAATAGGCCATAAGGCTAAATATCGTTTTTTAAATATTGGTATTCATAATCAGTATTTTAACTAAAAATCAATTAACTTGTTTTTTTTAAATATCGTGGCAACTCTGTATCCTTTATTTGTCACTTGCATATTAGTTCTGCAAAACAACGATTGTTAATTCACAAAGTACTCATGTCTATATTTGTTTATTTGTCGCTTTTCAGAGAAATATTGCTTCTTTAAAATAAAAGATGTGTTCCAACTTGTATTTCATAAAAAAAAATAAAAAAATTTCACAACAAATCTTTGTTAAAAGTGCTTTTTATATGATTTATTTTATTGTAGATTAAGAAGCACTAGAATAACGAGCTTTATTTTGTTTGTTCTGAGTGTTTATACATCACTAGTTAATTTTCTACAATTATAATATTTTTTTAACACATAAAATGAGAAAATAATGACTCAGAATCGAAACTGGATCGCTCCTTTTCTTTTAAATATTCTTTTGGAGTCTATTTGATATTTCGGCAATAGTTTCAATAAAATAAATTACTTGTTTTCTTCTAAATATCACTAGCATATACACACATACATAAGTACATGCATACACACATACAGGCAGAGTTAAAAATGTAAACAAAAACGAAGCAAAATTACAACAACGTCATCTTAAAATTGGTTTAAACATGGGTGCAATCAATTTTAAAATTTGCTGATTTACGCAAGGTTTAAAAAACGTTTTTTAAGCTAAAATTCTATTATGAATACAATTTTAGCGAATTTTGCTTAAACAATATTTGAAATGCTGTTTAAAATTTTTATGAATACGGCTGTTAAAATCTAAATCATTGCTTCTGTAAATTTAACGATTTATAGCAATATAGAAGTTGGAATAAAATATTCTATTATACATGACAAAAACATAAAATACAACAAAAACCCACTAACAAGTCAGCTATTAGTATTTTATTTTTCAAATCACCATGATTTAAATCACCGTCATTTTCAGAACAGGCCCGAAAGTAATTGTCCGAAATGTCATATATGAATAAAAAAGATGATTTTGTTATGTCATGTTATGTTATTTTACTAAAGCTGAGATTCTTCTATCAACGTGATGTACCGATTTTCGTCGGCTCACTGCAATAAAGTCGTAAATAATAAACCAAAATGGTCTCACTTCTTAACTAATTTGAAAAGTAAAGCAATTTTAGTTTACTAATTATGATTTATAATTATATATATGTATAATATATAGTTAAATATATATAATTATAATATTTCATTTAAGTTAATTTTAATTTCACAGCCATTGCTTTATACTGGCAGCTCCGTCATGAGGGATCATTCCTACATTTCACAGTGTTGTTTTTCATTTTAATTATTATGTTAAATCTACATTCTATTTTCAGTACAATAAAGACGAACATGATATATATGTACATATATGTATAAAAAAATAAATTCCAATGTATTCAAAACACAGGCTGTCTGGTAGCAAATTTATATTTTTAAATAAGATTATTTCAAAAAGCAATAAACGGTGGCGCTGTGGAGACATTTTTTTAAGAGTAATGATTCTTACGTGAAAATTTGCAACATTCAACACGGAAAAGAGTAGCCTTACTGCGAATTCTAAAAACGATTATTAATGAAATTTTGTAAAAGGATCTGAAGCTCCATCCTTTTAAAATTCAAGTCGTTCAAGAACTGAAAGAAATTGACTTTGATTTACGCAAAAAATTTTTGTGCAACGATTTAGGAGCGTTTTTGCACTGTAAATAATTACCATTGCATTGCCCCAGGGTAACTATTTGGTGTACCTTATCCACGCATGGGGTAATTGGACCATTTCTTTTGGAAAATTCTCGAGGCTAGGTGACGAATGTCAACGGTTAAAATTATCGAGGCATAATTATGGAATTCTTTTTGCCAAAGCTGCGAGCTTATCCATCGTACTCTTCGCACACGTAGTTTCAACAGGATGGGGTGACTGCACACACAGCCAGAGCTTCGATGGATTTGCTTCGGGAAAATTTCCCCAAAAAGTGATCAGTCGCTTTGGGGACATCCCATGGCCACCGAGATCACTCGATCTAACTCCCATGGATTTTTTTAATGGGGCTATCTCAAAGAGAGGGTTTATAATGACAATCTCTAATCTCTTGTGGCCTTAAAGGAAAATATTCGTCGAGAAAACAGCTAAATTGGACTAAGTTTACTGCAGCGTGTGGCGCATTACACAAGGCTCCGTTTTGAATAGTGCGTTCAACTCGACGGAAGACATCTTGATGACATACTCCTTAAAAAATAAAATCCTCATTTCCATTCTATCGTTCAATGCTCTTAATAAATTTCTGTGTCAATTATTACGTCTTAGAATTAAGTTCGAAGATATAAATCTGCTTCCAGACACCCTGTATTTATAGAAGAACAAAAATGTTCGACCTTAAAACTGCCTTCACTTTTCGCCATAACAAAAAACAACTTACATATAGAAGATTCATGTTGCGTCTCGTGGCATGTAAGCATAAAACATTTGCATACTTACGCATATATACATATGTATTTATGTATGTATGTGTGTATGATGCAGTTGTGTGGCCACAGCTCAGAAGCACTAATTAAATTAAATATCTACTTTGTACGTACTAGAATATTTAACAGGTTTCTTCTTATTTTTACCATCTGTTGATGATTTAATAGTTTTAGTTTTTTGCTCTATTGTATACTTCTTGGTAAGATAATGTTATTTATAAAGTCTGTTGTAACGGAAACCTCTTGACTTGCTTGTTTGCTCCTGCAAGACATGATTTGGTCTAAAATAGCAACAAAAAAAAAATAAAATAAAATTAGACGGAAGTATTTTATGTTTTTGTAATAGAAACAAGTTTGGCTTGCAGCAATTTGCACAATATCAAATAAATTTAGCGCATTCACAGCTGGAGTTTTCGTAACTTATGAGAGTTTTCAATACTGAGGCAAGAGTTTTAAGGTGTAAGTGGAAAAGTCACTTTTATTTTTAATATTTTTGTGCGCTGCTTGTTTTTATCCTTTATATAAAATTCAACTTATTATATCACAGTTGTTGATTTCTCCAATAAATTTAGTTTTATTTGATTTTATCTGTTTGATTTTATAGGGTGTTTTTTTAAGGGGTATAGAACTTCGAATTGAAATAAAACACAAGAAAATCGTTTTAATGTCCATCAATTTGGCTTTATTGGAAGGATAATTTTATGCCATTAATGTTTAAATATGATTTCGGGCATGTGGCCGCCGCGGCTGGCTCGAATAAAGCCAATTCTACAGGTCCAATTTTCAACCACTTTTTCGAGCATATGGGGCCGTATGTTGGCAATAACGCCACGAATGTTGGCTTCCAAGTCCCCTAACGTTTCTGGTTTGTTGGCGTAGACGAGCGACTTCACATATCCCCAAAGAAAATAATCCAATGGTGTCAAATCACACGATCTTGGTGGCCAATTGACAGGTCCATTCCGCAAAATTATGCGCTCATCGAATGTTTCCTTCAATAAATCGATTGTGACGTGCGCTGTGTGGCATGTAGCGCCATCTTGTTGGAACCACAACTCATCCACATTCATGCCATCCAATTCGGAAACAAACTAGTCGGTTAGTCGGCTCCAATTGCTGTGCACGGTGGCGAATCGATTCATTCGGGTCCTCTTCAACACTTTGCTCTACAGCGGCAATTGTTTCTTCGGTGCGCACTGTTCGACGTCTCTGCGGATGCGTATTATCACATAGAGTAAACGTAGTGCGAAAACGATCCATGGTTAACCGAATTAATTGCTCTGATGGACGATTATGTCGACCATAAAATGGACGGAGCTTGCGGTAAACTTCGCGAACTAAACCATTATTTTCGAAATAAATTTACACGATTTGCAAGCGTTGTTCTTTTGTCAACCTGTTCATGATAAAATGGCAAACCAAACTAAATAATAATCATTTGACAGCTGACAAAATGGCCGCCAGTTAAAAAAGTGATGCCAACATAAAGTTCTATACCTCAATAAAAAACACCCTTTATTATGTGTCATTTTGTGTGCACTTCCTGAAATTTTGTTTATAGTTTCTTTCTTCACATTTGATAATTTTTTTGTTATGGAAGTGCCACACAGTTATTAAGTAGATGTGGCATATGTGACAAATAATAGAAGTATTGATGGTTGATGGAACTGTCAATCTTAGATAATCATCATTTTATTTGAAAAGAATGCAAATAATTTTTTTATAATAGAAGAAAGTGAGGGAATATTTTAGAAGACAACTTTAACGTTTTTCTATTTATATTCAGCTCTGACCTCAAAAATACATATATCGTCGGCTTATAAAGGGTGTTTTTTTCAGAGGTATAGAACTTCGAATTGAAATAAAACACAAGAAAATCGTTTTAATGTCCATCAATTTGGCTTTATTGGAAGGATAATTTTATGCCATTAATGTTTAAATATGATTTCGGGCATGTGGCCGCCGCGGCTGGCTCGACTAAAGCCAATTCTACAGGTCCAATTTTCAACCACTTTTTCGAGCATATGGGGCCGTATGTTGGCAATAACGCCACGAATGTTGGCTTCCAAGTCCCCTAACGTTTCTGGTTTGTTGGCGTAGACGAGCGACTTCACATATCCCCAAAGAAAATAATCCAATGGTGTCAAATCACACGATCTTGGTGGCCAATTGACAGGCCCATTCCGCGAAATTATGCGCTCATCGAATGTTTCCTTCAATAAATCGATTGTGACGTGCGCTGTGTGGCATCTAGCGCCGTCTTGTTGGAACCACAACTCATCCACATTCACGCCATCCAATTCGGGAACAAAATTTGATGGACAAAGCTCCAATTGCTGTGCACGGTGGCGAATCGATTCATTCGGGTCCTCTTCAACACTTTGCTCTACAGCGGCAATTGTTTCTTCGGTGCGCACTGTTCGACGTCTCTGCGGATGCGTATTATCACATAGAGTAAACGTAGTGCGAAAACGATCCATGGTTAACCGAATTAATTGCTCTGATGGACGATTATGTCGACCATAAAATGGACGGAGCTTGCGGTAAACTTCGCGAACTGAACCATTATTTTCGAAATAAATTTGCACGATTTGCAAGCGTTGTTCTTTTGTCAACCTGTTCATGATGAAATGGCAAACCAAACTAAATATTAATCACTTGACAGCTGACAAAATGGCCGCCAGTTAAAAAAGTGATACCAACTTAAAGTTCTATACCTCAATAAAAAACACCCTTTATTTACAGGAGAGACAAATTACTGTTAACATTTTCTATACATGGCTTAAGAATTTGCCTTATAACTTAAAATTTTTCGACATACAGAAATTCGAATTAAAAAATTATTTTAGCCACTCGACGACGCTTCTCTTTTTCTTTCGAACGGCATTAAAATGTCGTGTATTATGAAAAATGGATTTAGCAAGCTTACACTCTAAGCCAACAACGCTATGATCAGGGAAACCGCAAATATGCAATTGCATGTTTTTTCTTGTGTAACATATTAATGCGAGGACAAGATATTTATATATTTGTTAGTGCATATTTTTGCATATTTTAGCCTTTAAAGCATGTTTTCGCATATCTCAGTTTTATACGCATATTTTTAGCATATTGTCTAACTTTAAAGCATAATTTACGCTCTTAGGGTATATTTTGATACTTTATAAAATCTAAATCTCATTTCAAATGTTCTGTGAATATAGTGTATAAATTTTTCTTATACGATATATTACGCAGTTATTACGAACATTACTCGTAGTTTCAATAAAAATTCGGTTTTGCTATTTGTGACGGACTGCCCCGAATATGCGTTGAAGGAACATTGTCATTGTATAAAAGTTTACTTAGATGTGACAGGCAACGAGTTTTATTTGATAATCTAGGTCGATATTTTGTTGTTTAAAATTTTTGATATTTTAAAATTTTTGGCAATTGAAGTAAAATTTTTATGAGAGAATCCAAAAAAAAATTAATTTGTATTATTTGCTTTAATCAAAATTTGTGTGCCAATTTTGTTTTAACGTGCACTTCAAACTAAAATTATTTTTTTTAATACAGAAATTATTCTTTGTGAATTATTTTATTGTTTCTCTTTTTTGTTTATTTTATTTCTGTCTTATTTTACATGCAAATCTTGTCGAATTTTTAAATAAATAACAAAAATTAAAATTTTTAAAAACCCCCGACTTTTTTCAGAAAAGATGTTATATCTTCTAAATGTCTGGACCGATTTTCTTCAAACCTAGCTAAGAACCCTCTCGATCAAGTCATCTTTCAAACAGAAAAAACTAAATGAAAATCGGTTTAGCAGTTTGGCCTGTACGTGGACACAGACAGACACACAGATACACAGACACACACTACAAACTTATAACAACCCTTTTTTAGTCGGGGGTTAAAAATGTATTTTCGTTGACAAATAAATCAATTTGTTTTATTTTTAAGAGCATATTTTTTGAGTTTTTAGTGCATATTTTCAAGTTTTTAGTGCATATTGAATGCGCATAAAACCCTTTTTTTAGAGCATATTTCTGGTTTCCCTGGCTATGATTCTCAAATAATAGTTGGTATAGCGGCCATCTTTACTTCTCAGTGTAGTGGACATACATACAAGTATATTCCCTTAATTGTGAAAGTGGTGTAAGTCATATGCATTTTTGCTTCGAAATATTAAATAAATTTCAAAAAGATTCAATCATTATTTAATAAATAATAAATAAATTTATATTAATCGAGACCAGTACAACTCTAAATTAAAATGCTGCATAATATAAAAATATTTTTTGATTTGTTCAAATGTAATTTTCTAAATATCTCGATACAAGTAATATATGACTTAGAAAACTTTCATAATTAAGGGCACATATATATATATAATATTCGAACCACTCGAATTCGAACCTTTGGTATCCGTCAATAACTGAGTTTGTGATCATGCAAAAATTGCTTTTTATTTTTAAATTTATTTAAGGCTTCGCTTCGCTTATTATACGACAGCATTTATTATTGGTTTAGTATAATACATGCCACGAGAATTTAATAAATAAGACGTACATATTTACATTTCAATACGTAGGCCTATATTGCTTAAACAGCATCAGAATGCATTTAGACGTGCTTAAAAGACAACAACAAACATTTTTAAGTTGTTTAAAAAAAATTAAAACGTATGTTTCAGAAACCGCATAAGTAATTTTTTTTTCGAAAAAGTTCGCTTTGCGTTTTCGAGTTCTTCTTACGTCTCAGATATCATCATCAGTGTAATAAAAAACGAATATTGTTATTAGTGCAGGTGGTTAATATATTTGGATTTTATAATTTTTCGCAGCAGGTTTCTGTTGTTCCTTACAAATTATGCAAGCTTGACTTATAAAATTTTATTTTGACAAATGGCCAACGCAAGTCTTAAGTACTCGTATACTTTCATAAGCTTGGGCTGAAACTTTGTTAATTTCTATTTTGTCCAATTTATATCCCTAACATTCCAATAATATGTAGAATCAAGATTCTAATTTCTTAATATTTTTACTTTATGTATATAAAATAAAATTCGATTTGTTACAGCAAAAATGACAAAGCTCAACCACCAGCAAATAAATTTTAGATTAAAATATACTTGTGAAAATATGTCGAATAATAAATTTTTTAAATTCGTAACTTTAACATTAATAGTTAAAAACATTTTTGTACCAATTTCTACCAGTTATTGCGGATATAAAAGATGTTTCAAGCAAGTTTCAATAAAACAATTCACGTATTCTATTTGCGCTGAGTAAAATTATATTTTAGGTTGAGATTAACACTAACGGACGGCACAAACAGTGGACCAAAGAAAAGAATGCTGATGATGAAGGTGCAGCGGCCCTTAAAAACAGCATCTACCAGTAAAAATAAATTTGGTACGGATAAGAAGAAAAATAGCAAGTCTTTTAAATGACCATAGCTGAAAAGCAGCCATAGATGTTACAAATGATATTCAACCATTTGTATACAGTTTATGTATATGTATATATTTTTTTGTGTGAACTGGATCTTATCTTGCTTATGAAGATGCAATAAAGTAAGCTAGTGAGAGTTCCATATAGTTTAACAAAACAAAACTTCATTCAACTCAGATATTCAACTTAAAGATGTAACGCAGTTTATTTTTCAGCTGGGGTATGACTCAGTCTGCCCAGGGTCTGATCAAAGGTCTGCTTCCTTTGGATAGTATGTAGATGTTGTTGTACTAACACAATCAGTTTTATATACGAACTCACGACTTCTAACGTCAACACTATTAAAAAGTGATGAGTATGAAGTATATCCGAGAGGTGAGGTTAGGTTTGGTTACTTTACGAAATACAATTAATACGAATATAAAGTAAATTCGGGAGACTTCGTGTCCGGTTAATGTATGAAATAATATTACTACGGAATATAAAGTAAATTCGGAAGACTTTATATTCGGCTACCATGCAGTTAAATACTACGAATACGAAGTAAATTCGGAGGACTTCGTGTTCGGCTAATCTACGAAATAATATTACTACGAAATATAAAGTAAATTCGGAAGACTTTATATTCGGCTACCGTGCAGTTAAATACAACGAATACGAAGTAAATTCGGAGGACTTCGTGTTCGGCTAATCTACGAA
Source organism: Tachina grossa (assembly GCA_949987645.1). Lineage (NCBI taxonomy): Eukaryota > Metazoa > Arthropoda > Insecta > Diptera > Tachinidae > Tachina > Tachina grossa. Next base: position 133,420,393 of record OX465274.1, on the reverse strand, counting down.
ATATAAAGTAAATTCGGAAGACTTTATATTCGGCTACCGTGCAGCTAACTACAACGAGCACGAAGTAAATTCGGGAGACTTCGCGTTCGGCTAATTTACGAAACAATATTAATACGAAATATAAAGTAAATTCGGAAGACTTTATATTCGCTAAAATACGGTTTATCTACTTGCTAACTACATAGAACAAGAGTCGGTAAAGCTTTCGGACGACACTTTCGAGTGGCCTACTTATAATTGTCGTTCGTACGATCCCGGCACTTGTTGATCATTGTGTACAAACGTTGATTACTTATGCCAACTAAAATATGACCTGAATGAGAATCATACCTTGCGTTGGCATATTGTGGTTTGGTTTCAATCAGTGGTGGTGTCTGTCTGTATGTGTATGTCGTGTTTTGTGCAGGTATACGGTAAAAGGTAGGTGTAATTTCACTACGGTATACGGTAAAAGGTGCGTGAAATTGCACTTTTTATTGAATAAGAATAAAAAAGTATATGCAGTTGTAACGTCACGTAACAAAGAATACGCATAAAAAAGATATGCTGTTTACACACTCAGTATGCTTAGAAAGAAGCTGATTGTACGAAATTTACCGAGTGGGTAAACCTTACAAACTTGGTTTCAGTTGCCTGTAATTTTTGCTAAGGTTGTTCCAATTTGGTGATATTTGTCAGAATAATTTCATTTTCTGAGAAAAAGTCAGCCAATGTAGCAATGGTAAAGTAAGAAAATAAAAAACATTTTGATTATTGAGTTCTTGTTTCAACTTTTTTATTTGTTATTGAGCTTCTCATTTGTTTACATGAAAGTTTATAATATAAGAACTCTAGTTGTTCTAAGAAGCTTTGGGCAAAGGTTCCCTGATGATCTGCATTAGCAACAGTGAAATGCGCATAGGATCCAGCTAAACCCATCAATAATCAATTTCAATGTATTTTTAATATAAAAAAAAATATTTTACTTAATAAGTAAAATATTAATTTGGGATTATTAATGCGTTTAAAAATTTTAAACTTAATTTGATTTTCTTTTGGTGCAATTGGTTCCTTAAAAATCACAGAGGATACCAGAGTTGATAAAAGTGACTTATAATAAAAGCTAGAATCCGCTATGACATAGGTTCTGTGAGAAGGGAACAACTATAGTCTATTTGTTATTAAGCTGTTAACAAAATAATCAAAACAAAGAGGAGAAAAAGTGTATTTTGTGAAATGAATGAGTGAACATTTAACAAAATTAAGGGCCTGTTCCACGATGGCGACAGGGTCGGACTTGTCGCACACTTACATTCAAAACAAAAACAAATTTTGAAATTTTGCTAAATGAAGTTTAATCATTTTCGTTCAAAAATATTAGTTTTTACCGTTTATATAGAAAATCACACCGCAAATGAGACCAAAATAAAAATACGTTAAATAAATGCCACAACGAAAGAAGCATCAAAGCTTAAATAAGACGTGACATATCCATATCCATAATGTCATAGCCATAACCGAAACAAAATTAAATTGGTTTTATATGGTAATGGCTATGGCGTTATGGCGAGTCACCTATAATCAAATAGAGTGCTGCCCATAAGTTTGGTTGGAACAGCTATTTTGTATGGTTATGGTTATGTCACGTTAAATTCCCCCCAGGGGATTCTATTTTTGTTTACGGGTGTGGCAACCCCGGGACCCTAGCTGGGGTGATGTGGCTTTTTCCATTGACGTACCTTTGGTACATTACCCATAGAACTTATGTGTTACTACCCAATCTCTGAACATAAACAGAGCAAAGGATGTTGACATATTTATAAAATGAAGACAGGTCCTGTTGATGTCAGTTAGGTGCAGCGTCACCTAGAACTGCCCCTGAGTTCAAAAGACGATAGAGGTGAAGCCCTTGTGGTGGAACTTTGAGGTCTGACCAGAGACTACTTCTGGTGCCACGGGTGCCGGTTGCCCGACAGTCGAGCTGCTTTGAAGTTTTGAGTGCATGTAGCGGTCGTCAGTTTCCTTTGCTAAAATGCCGAGTTCGTCCTACCCCTTGGGGTTAAAGGGATGATTTTGGTATGTGTGGAGTAGGCACTGGTTATTTGGCGACACAGGCATGGGTTCATCTCAGATGAGTGGTTGAGCTGTGCCGGCAATGGTTGAGGAATTCTCTTGGGGACCTCGCTATGGGTGTATACACAACATCTTAGCGTGGAAGCCGGAGAATTATCGTGGTGGCTGTGTTTGCTACCAAAATCGCTGGGAGAATAGTCTTGGCTTCCCAGTGTAAAATCAATGCTAGTGATTGGTCTGACGCGGTCAGCCAGACACTATTCTAGGTGCTGTTGCCATTCAACAGAAGCTGCTATGGGCACGGACATAGCAGCAGAGTTTAGATAGCTCAAATTACCTCAGCAAGGTAATTGAATATAATACAGGGATAACTATGTATATTCAAAGATTGCAACCTATGTGCCTTATGGAGTGGGCCATAGGTTCATTCTAATACGGTGCATGGGGGCGTTGGTCTGGCGTCTAACCCACACCCGGTGCTTTGGCACCCGTGAGATAAGGCCGTAATGGCAGGTGCTCACGGAAAGCTATCGCACATCTGTCGCGTTAAATTTAAGCTTAAAGGCCGGGGCACAATGAATCCGTCATATGTTAAACTTTGCCTTTTTCAACTGACAGCTAAGTTGAAATACATGATTTCTTATGAGGGCTGTTACATTCAGTACGCGTCCGTCAACGCAAAGTACAAAAACTGGTAAACTTTTAACTTTTTGCATACGTTGAGTAGTTAGACAGATATTGGTTGGATTTTTTTGGTATGTTCTGATTTGGATTCTTGTGTTTTGTAGAAGCAAAAGTAAATTTAAGCAAACAGATTAACGAAATAAATAAAAAAAAATTAATTAAACTAAACTTTTAAGCTGGGGGAAATACCGATATTTTTCTGTACAGCAACGAACTTCGTCAGCATCCTAGTCTATCTACTTGGGTAGAGATTGTTATTAACATCAGCTATTTAACGTAAATTCTAATGAAACGGAATGTGAGAAATGATTGTTGTGTACAATTATTGATTTACCTTTGGTAAATACATATGTAAGTATCACTATTTATTTCCCCTGTTTTCCCATTTTTTAATTTTTCTATTTAGGTTAGCACTATCTACCCAAGTAGATAGACTAAAGTGCTGATGAAGTGCGTTGCTGCACAGAAAAATATCGGTATTTCCCCCAGCTTAAAAGTATAATTTAATTTTTCTTCTCTTCTTTAGAAACTCACATTAATTAATAAAAATATTTCATTCAATAAAAGAATTGAAATCACTGAACTTAAGCCTGACTAAAAATTATTTCTGATTAAAAATTCACTATAGTTCAATTAAAATCTAAGAATGTCTTCAGAAAATTGAATTTAATAAATAAAATGGAGAATCAACCTCTTGAAGCTGTTCAAACTTTTCCGTCAATAAAGTATTCATTGTGTCAACCTTCTCCGTCGTTGCATTAATGTCAGTTGAAAAAGGCGAAGTTTATCGTATGACGGATTCATTGTGCCCCGGCCTTAAGGAAGACGCAGTGACTGAGTGAGCGAAATAAATCAATACTAATGCAAAAAACAAAAGATAAAATCACTTCTAGAGATTTCCGTTAACTAACGCAGTGTAAAGAAAATTTTTAGTGTTCTTATCTACAGAGTTAATAAAAATAAACTTTAGTGTGCAATGTGCATAAATAATTATTATTATTATCGCCCAACTCGACTTATATATTTATATACATACATATGTTGATATGTATTTGCGAAAAGAAGATTTAATTGTAAATACACTTATGTTTATTTTCAAATTGTTACTAAGAAAATACAACATTACTATTAAACATTTCATTTAAATTAAAATAAAGCAAGAATTAATGAAAACGTCAATGGTCATCAGCCATGACATCAGACATGATAATAGTATATAAAAATTATTTCAGCAACTACAGCAAAAATATTGTTGTTGACAAATGTTTTACAAAAATTTTGATAATTAGTCTATTACATATAAATAAGTACGCCCTATAAGTATGTAGGATGAATTATACGTATTCAAATCATTTAAAATGTGTAAGTAAGTGTAGTAACCTAAAAGTTTAAATATGCATGATCTGGATAGTTGACATCAATTTTATGTTCATATGTTTACAATCATGAAGATTAACCACCATGTTCATAAAATTTAAAAATGAATTTGAAATGTATTTTATTTAAAAATTTACATAAAAATTTTTCCTAAAATGCATTTTATTTTTTTTATGAATAAAGGGGTAAATGTTAAAAATTTTTTACATTTCTTCTAACATCGTCGGCGTTGCGAGTACAGGCAAATACTTGATATTTTGTGTCGACCATGTGTATTTAGTTACACTGTAAAGTGTCAGCGGTCAAAGAAATTTTTTTTATTGCTACCCAGATGATAGTTATTTCCTAAATATTATAAAACTATTCATGGGATAGTGATGAAGGAATTCCAAATCTGCAAAACAATTATATGACAAAGAAAGAATATCATCAGTTCTAATTTAATTAAAATTTTTATTTGACATTATAATTTTGGCAAAAATATTTTTGCCCTTTTTTATCTCCTTGTTTACTGTTATGTATTGATTTTTTCCCTTCATTTTATCGCTGATACTTTCAATTTAGTTTTGATTAAGAATTTTGCGGTTGTTCCAAGTATTTTATCTATATATGTGACAGCGCATAGAGAAAGGGACCCAAGGGTAAAAAAAATCAATTTTCACTTTTTTTTTTTTTTTTTGATGTGGACAACATCTGAGCATCGAATGAGACCGATCCCATGCCCCAAAAGTGTTCCCTCCCAGAGATATTCGCGTTTTATGATGTGATGGATGGTACACCAAAGATACACGTATTTAAATCTTTAAAATGTGTCTCCTGAACAAAACCTTTTTTTACCCTTAGGTCCCTTTCTATTTTGCGCGTCACATGGTATATAAAATCGTAGTGTGTGTTTGTTCCTAACGCATGATCTCTGGAACTAGAAGAGCTGTGGAGCCGAAATCTTTAACACAGGTTCGGGTCAATACCCGGAAGGTTTTTGTTTTGTTTCTGACCAAACAAGTGACCACCGTATGAAGTAATTTGAAGTTAAAAAAAATTTAACATAATTGAGGGTAATACAACGTTTGCCGGGCTCAGCTAGTTTTTGATAAGAATTAAAGAGAAGTAAATATAAATTCAATGTGTTTGGTATTTATTTCACATCAAATATTCAATAAATTATTGGATCAACATTTTGTACGCGCCAGGGTTAGAATCGATAGAAGTAATTTTTTTAGTTTATTTTGCATTCCTTTATCTTTTCTTTTTGGCTTTTGAAATTATTTGCAGGTTTTAGAAATAACTGTGATCTATCATTTTATAGCTATGCTACTAATGGCGCGATACAAGAGTTAGAACGTGATTTTTGTAAAAAAAAAAAATAATCGACACTATTACAGTTTCAAATTATTTTAATTTTTTTTAATTTCTTTGTACTTAAAAGGAGACTACGAAAATAAAGAAAACAAATTGTTTGATTTTGTTTTGTTTCGTTCTTTGAAGGGAGTGAAACACAAGAAAAACAGTGAGAGCTATTGCTCAATTTGTAATGTCTTTGCACATGAGCATACACCAGAGAACACAGCCGCTAGAAAAGAAACTAATGGGAAATAAATGGAAACATTTTTATATATATGCGGCGAATTTGACATCATCATATAATATCCCAGCAAAACATTTCAAAAAAGGTAATCGTGTTTGGAATTAAGCATTTTTGATGCAAGCTGTTCCTTACTGGATTACCAACTTAATGATTTTAACAAGGCGTGAGACTAAAAAATAATCGATTCTTGAGAAGTGGTTATGTTGTTTATAGTAGAAACTAATTATTTTGTTCGTTGTGGGAAGTAGTTAGTTTTCTCTTTTTTTAGTCGAAAAATGTTCATAAGCTAGTACAAAACATAATTACAAATGAGAAACATGTTAGTGAATTGAATTGAAGTACCTATAAGCCAAGTAACATTGCAACAAAAAAATGATTGCTAAATGAATTAAACTTATGTTGACCTTACCTTAACATTTATGATTCGATAACACTATTACTTTTAAAAGTATCCACCTCGTCTATCAGCATAATTATTTTGTTAATGAAAAGTGATTTTAATAAACATTAGCTACTTTCAAATCCAAAACATTTAATACGTAATTGAAAAGATCTTATAAACCGTAAAAACCAAAACAATTTTTTTACAATTTCCTTTAGCTAAGCAGCAGTCATATCAAATCCAGAGTATTATCACCAACTAATTTCAGCTTTGAGCAAATTTAATCATTGTCAATGCTATGAGCAGCAATAAATTTGTTTTTTCCCCACAAATTTATAAAAATATTTTTCAAGCAAAAAAATAAAAAATAAAAAATCTACTGCATTAAAATGCACCAGACGTTTAACGCGTATACGAGTACAAACGGAAGTCAATAAAAATGTAAAAAATATGTTAAAAAACATAGAAAAACAAATGGCAGGATATTTAAATAGAGTATATTTGTATGTGTGTAAAAAAAAGTATGTACACACGTACGGATTCGAACTAAAGAGGAGTTCAGTTATAACGAATACCGAATTTGGTTGCATAATAGCTGTTAGAATTAAAATAGGAATGATTAATGCAACTTCATAAAAGAAAATAATTTAATTATATACAATGTAGTATCATATACATATACAAATAAATACACATATACGTATGTAAAAATATTTAATAAAATTGTATGAAAGTATATTTTAATAAGATTTATAGTATATTTAAATAAAACTAATAAATGTACTGCATTTATTATTATTAAACCATTCACCAAAAATGGTCATTCCTTGTATTTTGTTTCAACAAAATTAATTAATAGGCAACCCCTTAAAGTACACATGTTCTAAGTAGAGCTGCAAAACTATCGATAGTCGCTCCACTCGATAGTTTCGATAGTTTTTACATAAAACTATCGATACTATCGATAGTATCGAATAGTTTTATAAAAGTTGCCACATAAACAACATTTGACTCGAAAAAAAAATCCAGGGTGCTCAACATTTTCATTAGTATATAAAAATATATCAAGCCTTTTTTTCGATTTTATCGTAAGCGGCATATTATCGAAAATATACTTTTTTATTGAACTTAAAATTTTATGGGCCTACCCATGGTTTAGAATTATCAAAATGCGAAAATCGTTGATAACTTTTAAAACACTAACTTTAAAGTTTTATCGTATCGATGTTGAATTTATTAAGATACTTGTGACTACTATTTATCGAATAACACTTGGATTTATAAATAAATTCATATACATACATATGTATTTAAGTACTTATGTATACAAAAGCAGGGATGCGATGTCATAATTACAAATTGTACTAACTTTCAAAAAAAATTTTAATTTTTTCAGTACGATTGTACATAATTCTTTATTTATATTTTTTTAATACTTGTACTTTTTAATTAACTAAAAATCAATTAACAAAACGCCAGAAGGTGCACAAAGAATATTAGTTGCTGGGATCTGAATATAAAAGTAACATTTACGATATACTACGTTTATAACCTTTTTTTTATTCGATTGTTCACAGTCGATGCAAATAGTCGGCTTCTGCTTATTTGTACCAACTTTTCCATTGCTGTACAAAAGCTTAAATCAACTACGGATAATTTGCTTCAAAGCTGCCGGCTACTGTTTACTGACTTCGATCAATCTTTTAATTACTTGTTTTTTTGCCGATAGTATCGATAGTAGAAAAAACTATCGATATTTCATTTACAACAAAATTATCGATACTATCGATAGTACTATCGATAGTTTTGCAGCTCTAGTTCTAAGTACTCATGCATAGGAAAGTTGTATAAGCGATGTCCGTCTGTTTGTACGTGATATCATGAAAAGGACCGTTCTAGGGCTGAAAAGTTGAAACTTTGTTTGGTATATAAAAGAAACTAATACTATTTTTTTCTTTTAAGTTAAGCATATTTTATATATTACAAAAAAATAGATTGAAATTAAAAATCAGAAAAAATTAAAAAGATGGTTCCACGGCTAGAAATCTTAAACATTTTTAAAATATAAAAATTGCTAACTACAACTATTTTTTTCCTTATTAATCAAACATATATTTTATTTTAGAAAGATAGTTTCCAAAGAATTTTTATGCCGTTCCAATTTTTGTATAAAATAAATGTTTACGAGTAACTGTACAATCATAAGCTTTTATTGGTGACGTGTACAACACTGTGATATGTTACTTTTTATAATTTGAGCACTATTATTCTTCAAATCGATGGTCAGATGTTTATAACATGTACGCTAGTTCTTATTAAGTTTTAGTAAATGGAAATAATTCTAAATGTATTGTGATTTATTAACATCTTTCATTTTATTTCCTTGAAGATTTCTTTCTGCTTCACATAATCCAAAAATTCAGTGGAAGTAAAATTTTTATCTAATATCGCGATATTTTTAAGTGAACGAGCTGCATTGGGAACAGGATGTTTAGATTGTAACATGAAACAATTTTATAAACTTCTACTTACTAAACACTGAAACATTGGAAATAAATAAGCTTATTTAGATATAAGTACAGTAATAAAATTTGTTTCAGAGTATAAAATGCTCTGACGTCCTACTCAAAAAATTACAATCGTATCAAGTTTTCCACCCCTGCCATAGTTTTTGTTGCTTTTTGTTAAAACCATAGTTACATGATAAAGAAGTAGAAAGTCTAACAAAAGGTACATATATACTTTATTTTCCCTCTCTTTCTCTCTCTTTCTTTAAAAATTAAATCTTGAAGATAAGTATCAGATGGATGCAAAAGGGCGCACTACGAGCTGTTTTCGTAAATTGTGGTGCCGAAAAATCACATGTACCGTATCCATATCTAAGTGTGTAATTATTTTAGATTGCTGGCAGATATTTGAAAGCCAAAAATTGTTTTAGTATCATTATGTGAACTTACTCTTTCAGTTTTTGGTGTCGGATGGCAACATTTTTAACCGACTTCAAAAAAAAAAATGAGGAGCTTAACAATTCGTCTTTTTTTTTGGGGGTGTTACTTCATAACTCGGTACATTTTATACCGATTGTAAAAATTCCTTTTTTTCCAAGAGGCTTTGGCTTCCTATTGGGTCCATGGTAAAAAATTGGGCAGAGACACGCCCACAGTTTTTCTTATTTAGTTTTCTATTTTTCATATTCTACTTATTTGATTCCTGCGAAGAAACCTCATAAAACACCTATGGTTCTTGCAATAACACAATTTGAAAGTTGAAAAAATGGTCGGGGTTACGCCCATTAAAATTCATTATAATATCTCACGCGGTTCTACTTAACCGATGCTTACGAAACTTACCACACAGCCTGAGCTGAAAAATAGACACAATCCTGCATTAAAAAAAGGTCAGAGCCACGCCCATTAAAATTTAATATTTAATTTTATGCGGTTCTACTGTACTGATTTTTTAAAAACTTAACACGCACCCTGAGCTCTGAAAACCAGGCAATCTCGCGTTTAAAAGATTAAAATTTAATTTTATATTTCACGTGCTTCTTCTTACTTTCTTCTATCTTTGCATTGAAATCGTTTTTTTTTTTTTTGCAGAAAGAATTATTTTATTATATATATATAAGTACATGCGCATGCATGTTACTTCAGCTCTCTTTCACACACTTTTTACAAAAATGATGACGTAGCTGCGCAGTAGAAATTTTTTTTGTACGGCTCAGTTAGTAATCAGAGGACAGAATGAAACCATTCGCATTTGCTAACAATTCATAAATTCGTTGCTTTTGCAATGCATTTATTCGACAACAATCACAAATTTAATTGCTATGATACAATTCGTTGCGATTTGTTGATTGCTCATACGCACTCTGTTATTACAATGTCGTTATAACACAAGCAGTGAAATGAAATGATGCAGCACGAATGAATGGATTTCTTTCATCTTTTGTATATCACGTTTAAATAACAAGTTTATTTTAGTGATTATAATGGTGTAAGGGAGGAAATTTTAGAAAAAATAAATGCCGATATTTACAGTGTTAGAAAAAAAGAAAATATAAAAATTACAATTTGGAAAAAGTAAAATAGATCTTAAATGTATTTCAAATAACTGTTTCATATAAAATTTTACATAAAATGCATTTCAAATCTATATTGTGTTTTATGAATACTAATGTAAGTTTTATACAAGCACAAAGTACAAAGACTACGTTGTGTTCAATAACAGTAAAAAGTATTCGCACCATTCACTGAGTATTCGTTGCTTTTGACAAGACCAGTGAACATTTATATAAAACAAGCAATGCAAGCAATAAAATTCGACACACTCATCTCTTTGGATTGTGCCATGCGTTATTTTTTTTAAATGTTGTGGATTGACAACAATATGCAGTCTTTTTTTGTGATTGCATTCAAAACAACAAAATGAGGCATTCAATTTGTTCTCTGTTAGCAATCTTGTTTTCCTGATTCATATTATTTCATATTTTTAAAATAATTAATGGGAAATTGATATTAGAGATTTTAAACTGAGATAAAGCTTTTCCAATGGCGAGAGAGCACATAACATACACAAATGTATGTAGTTTGCTTACAACAAATATTCTATGTCTGCGTCACAAGCAGAAAAGTAAAAGAAAGTATACACCACCTTATTCAATTATTGTTTACTCATTAAATCCTTAAAATATGTTGGTACAATTAAAAGGCTAAAGGTAATCGGCGCTGTTTTGAAAACCGAATCCAAGTATATTTCTCATTTTCAAAAAATGGATAATGGTCCTGCAGACGTGTTTAAGATCATACACGATAATTTTCTCCCAAATGTGATATTTGAGAATCTATATAATAATAAAATTTAAAAAAATCTAAAAAAAATATTTCTATGGTCGAAGTTAGTTTTCAAAAATCATGCGATTTTAAATCGATCGGTTTACAGAACAGGGTTCAGTATATCAACTTTTAAAAATTTAAAATAAAATCATATTAAAAACATATTTACATTTTATATACATATGTAAATAATAAATAAATGTGATTTAGAAAATTAGGGCCTAAGTATATTTGCACTTCTGAAAAATTTTTAAATTTAACTTAAGTTATTTTGCCAACAGTCCACAAATATTTGAGGAGCTGGCAAACAAAACTAGACATGTCCTCAGTTAATAATATTTTTTTAATTTTTTTTCGGACTCTCGGAGTACACATCTATGATGCCAAGAAAAATTTTCATGCAAAACCAGTTCGATCTTACCGTAAAAAATAACGAAAACTGACTTTTCCTTGCTTGTCCCTATCTAAAAAGTTCAGTAATTTGTTTCTCTTGTAAAAAATAGTTAACGGGACTAGTCTGGTTCTGTTCGCCAGCTCCTCATTTATAATAAGCTTTTTCTACTTAATTTCCTATTACGGTAAATAAAAATGTTTGTAAAAAAATTCTGGGGAGAACATTTAAATTTTTTAATAATTGGATTTTAGTTTACCACAAAAAATCTTTATATTTGAAACCAAAAAAAAAAAAAAAAACATGGAATTATTTTTATATTTTTGTACAATGCTTTATATGTATCTCTTAAATTTTTATTAAAAAAATCAATAGGAAAAACCTAATATAATTCTGACAATCATGATGATAAAAATTTATCAGGAATATGCTCTATGCTATGCATTTTCTGAAAATAATATTCGTTTGAGCAATGAATAAATTTTCATTAAAACTTAGATTTGGATTTGTTAAAACCGAACTCCACTGTGCCAATATTATCAAAGATATTGATGTTTTTATTTCCTGGGGACTGTTTCTCAAAGCTTACAAGTAAAGTAGTTGTGGAAATATATTATACATTAGTATATTTTCGCATATATTTTAATTGTGCTACAAGACTTACTTGTAAGCTTTGAGAAACAGGTCCCTGATAGATTTTATCGTACGGATTTTTTTTTCAAATGATATTAAGTAATAAATCCTTAACCAATTTTTGGTTTAATAAATTTACGTAACAACAAAATTTTCAAATGTATCCATATATGTTGAACCGAATTCCAACAAATTCGCTAAAAAGTAACAAGTATCGCGGTTTACTTTCAGTTGAAAACATCATAAGCGGAAATCACTCCTGGGTGCAAACTGCTGATTGTGCAAATACATATTTCAGATGTAACAATTCCACTATATAATAATGCCACATTCTTTCTGCCACACAACAACAATAAATCATAAAATATATAAAATTTAATACATTAAAATTATAATAATAAAAACCAATGCTCAAACTGCAATGCTCAAACAACTGTGTAGAGATGGGCGCGTGTCGAATTTTTCCAACACAACACGAACACGAATACCAAGCCGCTCAACATGTACGAAATACGCACGCGAAAAATTTCGTCTACACGAAATATTATTGGTATGGTATTGAAGACCAGAAAATTTAATTGATTTTTAAAATATGGCACCGACTTGCCAGCTTTGAGCCGGCTAAGCTGTCTCGGCGCAGGTCTCTGCTTGCCACTGCCAGCTGATACTACCTGCCCCCACAGATGATACTATCGGTTTACGTAAAGAACTTTAAGCTTCAGAGGCCCATATAATATCAATAAATATGGTGGTGTTTATTTAATTTTTTCTCTACTGGAAATTCGTTCATACATATTTTACACCTGAAATAGTTTCGTGTTTTTCATGTTAATTTTGCTCAACACGAAACGATCCGAACACGCACGTAATCAGATTTTTTTGTCACTAGTACTTCATGTTGAATTAAGCGTGTTCGTGTCACGGAAAAAACACCACACACGCTCATCTCTACTACTGTGTCACTTGTGATGCTTATAAAATCAAAATAACTCAGCCGAGCTGGCAAAGATTCCAGGAGGAAGCACCACCACGAGAACTACTCGTACCACCAGACATCAGTGAATAAGCAATGAAAACTGCGAAAATTTATAAAAGGTTAAAAATTAAATTGCAGTTGTATTCTTTTACCTAAATTTTAATAAAACGAGTAAACAATGTTATGATTCTATTACTTAGATATTTTAGCGGCGGCGTTATTGATTCATTGTATACTTAAATATTGCAAAATTCATCTTTGGAATTTAAATGGGTTTTAACATCGGTTTGTGTCAAAAATTAACTATAGATAATTTTTTCCCCTAAAGGGAAGGAGTGCGACCAAGAAGGTCGACAATATACAGGGTGTGTCAAAAGAAAAGTTATATATCTTTAGCTTACTATGTGATATGAATAGCATGCCGGATATCTTAATGGATGACTTAGTTTAGGGGAAATCAGGCGGATTGAAACTTAATTGCAAATCGGGACTAGACCGTGTACTTGGTGCGTGAAGATTTTAAGAAATTATTAATCAACGACTACAGGACGAAGATTATACCCCAACTTGGAAAAAACACCAACCATATCGCTCATTCGAAAATGAATCCCAAAGTTTGTTAAAATTGTACAAACAAAAAAAAAAAAAAAAAAAAAAAAAGAACTGAGTAAACAATTTTAAAATTGACAACCGGTACAGCACAGAACAGCAGCAGAAAGTAATGACTAATGAAGCCGTTAAGGCCTTCTGACCAGAACGGTCATAGTTTTTCACGAAAGTGACGAGTTTCACATCGTCTATTGTTATGTTACAATATAGTTTTATGCATTTATGGTAAATTAAATTCTAAGCACATTCACAGTTTATTTCAAAATGTTTCTTTTATTTATGCTTTCACTTACAATTACTTAACAATTTTCTGATTTGCACAAGTTGAACCGAAACAGAAAATCTAACAAAAAAAGTGAGTCCGATCACAGAGATGTGTAAACATCTAGTAATGAAAAAATTTTTTAAGTTGGAAGTACTTATGCTTTTAGTATATTTTTTAAAATTAATTAATTAAAAGTATCAAAACTTTCAATACTGTAAGTACATATGAATTTGTTGGTTTTTGTTAGTTTTATTAAACTTATTTGGTTAGTAAATGGGCACACTGCAGTATATGTATATGTACTGAATTTAAAATTGCAGTAAGCAGTAAATTTACTGATTACTGAAAAAATTCAGTAAATTTTTACTGCTAATGAAATTTAATTTGCATTACCAGTAAAATCGTAGGGCCGTAATCATAATAAAATTGTAGCAAGTGGCAAAGTTTTTTCATTAAAATTTTGAAACTTTTGTATGAAAAACATTTAGCCACTTGGTAGAATTTCATTATGAATACGGGCATTACTGATTACTGAAAATTCAATGCACCTCATCATATAATAAATCATTTAGGCAATTTATAAAAATTGTAGAAAAAAATTTTAGTAATCAGTAAAAATTTACTTGTTAAAATTTTTTTTATTATTTTTACTGAAACTTTAGTGGTACTGCAATGCTCCACTATGGTAAATGCCTTGACTTTTACTTTTTAATTTTTTTTTTTAACCTGTGTTGTGTACGCATTGCAATTAAAATAAATTCAGTAAAGTGCGACTTTGACTCGCGCACATTCGGTTTTGATAATTTTTTTTTATTTAGCTTTCTTCCTTTTTTAAGTTTTTTCAGATTACACGATTTTTTCAGTTTTATCGCTTTTTTTCTCGTTTTGATGTTTTTTTTCTCTCTTTGGGTTTTTTAATTTTCGCAATTGTTTTCATTTTAGCGATTTTTTTCATTTTAGCGATTTTTTTAATTTTTTCGATTTTTTTCTGTTTTTGGGGTTTTTTCATTTTGGCGAATATTTCTGTTTTTTCTGTTTTTTTATTTAGGCGATTTTTTCATTTTGGTGATTTTTTTGTTTAAGGGTTTTTTTTGGCGATTTTTCCGGCTTTTCGCGATTTATTTTAGTCCTAGAATTTTTTCTTAATTTGGTGCTTTTTTTCGTTTTGGCGATTTTTTTTGTTTTTGGCGATTTTTTTTTTATTTGGCGATTTTATATTTTTTTTGATTTTTTAGTTTTACCATTTTTTAAAATTTCAAGAGTTTTGCTCTTACGGTTTCCAAGATACAGCAAGTTGTCAAAATTACAAAGTTAAAATTGCATTAACTGATGGAACACCTTTTAATTTACATTTTTTAAATTTAGTGTTAATTGTTGTAGTCTGTATAAAAATACACTAACTTTTAAAATTTCAAGTGTATATACATATGGACATACAACTGTATGTATATTACATGGGATTTTAACATTTTTCGTTGCTCGTTTTGGAACACATTTTAATTTTTAACTCTCATGTATTTGTTGCTGTAGTGGCCAAATGTCTACACACTGTGTCCAAATTTCAGGTCCGTAGCTCTTACGGTTCATTTTCACCTTTGGTGTACGGAACCCTAATAATAATAATAAATAAATAATAATAAATAAAACAAACGAAAACCAGCAAAATTCCTATTTATTTACAATATTTTAAATAAGTTTGTATTGCTTCTTTCAAACACTAATACACTCATATATAGCTCACACGGATTTGACAACGCGGTGTGAATCTCAGCAAAATTTGTGATTGTATTGTGAAAAAGAGTTTTACCCCCCAGCGTATAGATGTTTACACATCAAAAAGTTAACTGTTACGTAAAATGAGAGAAAGTTAAAACTATTCTACCTTAAGGGTTCTATCCAGTATTGCATAGAGTCTATGAAATGTTTAAAAAAAGTCACCCTTCTGGCATTGGCTTTCTTAATTTTTTTATTTTTTTATTTAGTTTTTTTTTTTTTGATATTTCTTGTCATTTAACAACATTTGGTTTTTCTCAATAGTCTTGCAGACAACATAAAACAAACACAACAACTTATTTAATAAAACTTGAAAACTATTTCAAATAAAAATCAGAAAATTTTTCATACAAAACATGCTGCTGCTTACGTATAAAATTATTTTTCTTTTTTTATTTTTAGGATAAAAAATAAGATGATGATGGTGATGATGATAGAATTATTTCTATCGGCGAAAGTGCGCTAAAATTATTTGGAGCTGCTTTAAGTGACGGAAATTTGTTTCAAAATATGAAATCCGATATTTTATTATTTTCATTATTATTGGTGAAACCTGCACATAATCTAGCAGACTTCAGCTAAAATTCTTAATAAAAATCTATACCGTTTACATCATAAATATTTGGACATTTGTCACGATTTCTTATCCAATAAATAAACCCACTAACTGAACATTTTCTTAAAGTACAACAAAACAACTGCAAGGTAGCAAAATCACACACCTTTTTAAGTACACACGCTTACTTTTTAGTACATAATTGAAAAAAAAACTGTAATTGCGTCACAAAGTTCTACTGGATTTTAATTATATTTCGACAAAATATAGTCACAAAGTTGATTTTGCTTTGAATGGCAAATTTACTAGATTTTTACCCAAAAGTTCTAAATTTTAATAACATTTCCAATATGCGACAAATCCAACGTCGAGCGTACAATATATCGAAATTGAAATATGATGCTACTGGAAGCAGTTACATTACTAGCGTCAGGCAATCTGACAATAAAATTTGTCAGCCACAGCAAAATGTAAATGTAGATGGAGAATAGAAGGAAATAGGGAACACTTTCATTGAGTGTGTACAAATAAATATCGGTCATGCTACAAAAAATAACAAGGAATGGTTTTCCGATAATTTTTTTACCCTGGTAGAGCAGAAACGGGAAGATCAACAACTTCTTATTTCCGAAACAAACCCTAGCAGAAAGGCCACTCTTCATACTAAATACACTGAACTAATAAGGAAAGTGAATTAGGAGGATAGACGGGACAAGCGCGACCATATCAATAACTTGGAATCAAAAGCGGAATTCGTAGCAAACTCTGGAAGCCTGAAGACAGTATTTGAAGTAATTAGAAAACTCTCTGGAAAAAATTAGCTCCAAACGCACCAATTAAGGATAAAATAGGCAAAATTCTTACCACTCTAGAAGATCAGTTAAATAGGTGGAGGGAACACTTCCATGAAGTTCTTAACCACAATGAAACTTTAATCCACCAGCTACAGACTAACAACAAACCTCCAGGCATTGACAATTTGCCAGTCGAATGATTTAAATACAATCCACAAAGAACTGTAGCCAAAACTAGCAAAGAAACTGCAGATGTATCGCCCTAACTCCTTCCGTCAGTAGGAAAGAAAAGAACAAGCTGGCTTCCGCCCAAATCGTAAATGCGTGGACCAAACCAACAGCATTCGTCTAATAAGTGAGCAGAGCAATATATGCAACTCCACCCTTTTTCTTACATTCATCAACTTCGAACAAACATTCGACGCTATCGATCGAAACAAAATATGGTATGCCCTCGCTAATAAGGGTATTCCATAAAAAATTTTAGCATTTATCAAGTCACAGTGCGAGGATTCTAAAATGCGTGTGTTACATTGTGGAAAAGTAAGCGAATCCTTTAATACAAAAACGCGGTGCTAACCAAGGATGTTTGCTCTCCCCAATCTTATTTATTACCGTACTTGACGATATAATGTCATCAACAACAGGCGGAAGTAGAAGGCTTCAATAGCAGATTAATAAACGGCTAGATGATCTTGATTACGTAGATGATTTCGTATTATTAGCGACAAACAAGGATGATATGCAGAATAAAATGTCAAAGTTAGCCTCAACGGCAGCAAATGCGGTCTTCGAATCACCACAAAAAGAAAAAGAAATATATGATAGTCAAATCTGCACAAAACCCAACATTCCTTCTAAACATTACACCAATCGAGAACGTAGTATTATAACTACTGACGGCGATGCTATAGACGATGTAGACTCGCGTATTCTTTAGCCTGCGAAATATGTGGCACTCAAACGCACTCTCCCCAAAGACAAAAATACATATACATATATACAAAGCCTGCGTTAAAAGCATTTTGCTGTATGGTTCTGAAACCTGGCCAGTTAACGGAGTCATCAAACAAAAATTCAGATGTCTACGGAATATATTGAAAATATGATAACCTAGAGTAGTCAGCAATGAGCAGTTACTTGAAATCGCTAACGAAGACAATAAAGAGACGGATATATAAATGGCCATATAATGAAAGTTGCCATGAAACCCTAGAATGAAACCCCCAAGAAGCGAGAAGAAGAGAAAGACCAAAGATTACATGGGGGCGCACAATCTTCAAGGAAACAAACAAATCTTTCAACGAACTTCGACATATTGCAATAGATAGACAAAAGTGGAGATCTACGTAGATAGCTTATGTTACAGAGAGAATTTGCTGAATAATAAATCTAGACTTTAAACTTTTCTAATACTTTCTTCATCGGGATTTTCTAGGTTATTAAGGATGTTTAATTCTTTTAGTAGTGTAATACTCGTAGTTTCACAAAAAAATGGCTTAAATATCAAGAGGTCTTTCTTTGATGAATTTATTTATAAGTATTTTTTAAATTATCTTAAAAATTTCGAAAAATGAATTAAAAAATGGTTAAGTCTTTAAATAAATATATGCATTTATCGCCAAAATATTTAAAAATATGCACTTACTACCCGAATATGCAGGCATATGCAACTATAAATTGATGCAAAATTACTTAAAGTTTTATGATTCAGATAGATACTTAATTAATTATAATTAACCAATATATTTTTGTCTATCATCAAAGGAAAATAAATATGTTTTTGCATGAAGGTCCAAGCCTCGTTTACATACATATGTATATATATAAATATATATAATGGGTGTTTTTTATTGAGGTATAGAACTTTAAGTAGGCATCACTTTTTTAACTGGCGGCCATTTTGTCAGCTGTCAAGTGATTAATATTTAGTTTGGTTTGTCATTTTATCATCAACAGGTTGACAAAAGACCAACGCTTGCAAATCGTGCAAATTTATTTCGAAAATAATGGTTCAGTTCGCGAAGTTTACCGCAAGCTCCGTCCATTTTATGGTCGACATAATCGTCCATCAGAGCAATTAATTCGGTTAACCATGGATCGTTTTCGCACTACGTTTACTCTATGTGATAATACGCATCCGCAGAGACGTCGAACAGTGCGCACCGAAGAAACAATTGCTGCTGTAGAGCATTTTGGTTGAATGGCTACGTCAACAAGCAAAATTGCCGCATTTGGAGTGAAGAGAATCCACATGAGACCCTTGAGACGCCATTACATCCACAAAAACTGCCTGTTTGGTGTGCTCTATGGGCTGGTGGAGTCATTGGGCCATACTTCTTCCGAAATAATGCTGGAGAGTCAGTTACCGTTAATGGAGACCGGTATAGAGCCATGATAACCGACTATTTTGTTCCCGAATTGGATGGCATGAATGTGGATGAGTTGTGGTTCCAACAAGACGGCGCTACATGCCACACAGCGCACGTCACAATCGATTTATTGAAGGAAACATAATTTCGCGGAATGGACCTGTCAATTGGCCACCAAGATCGTGTGATTTGACACCATTGGATTATTTTCTTTGGGGATATGTGAAGTCGCTCGTCTACGCCAACAAACCAGAAACGTTAGGGGACTTGGAAGCCAACATTCGTGGCGTTATTGCCAACATGCGGCCCCATATGCTCGAAAAATTGGTTGAAAATTGGACCTGTAGAATTGGCTTTATTCGAGCCAGCCGCGGCGGCCACATGCCCGAAATCATATTTAAACATTAATGGCATAAAATTATCCTTCCAATAAAGCCAAATTGATGGACATTAAAACGATTTTCTTGTGTTTTATTTCAATTCAAAGTTCTATACCTCTAAAAAAAAAACACCCATTAGAAGTAAAAATATACCTACTCAAAACTTTTAAAGTTGTTCGATAATTATTTTTCTTTTGCCACACGAATAATTGATAACGTGTTTAAGTCAACTGAAGAAGTTTGTTTAATGTTTATTTATTGAAAATTTTCTACAGATACGAAAATACCAAAATGTAAATAATACTCTGGTTGCATAAAAACTTGCAATATTGCACAGTTGTAGGCAAATTTTAAGCTCATACAAATGTATTTATATTATTTATGTATTATATGTGACGCGCAAAATAGAAAGGGACCTAAGGGTAAAAACCGGTTTTGTTCAGGAGAGCCATTTTAAAGATTAAAAAACGTGTATCTTTGGTGTACCATCACATCATAAAACGCGCATATCTCTGGGAGGGAACACTTTTGGGGCATGGGATCGGTCTCATTCGATGCTCGGATGTTGTCCACATCAAAAAAAAAAAAAAAAAAGTGAAAATTGATTTTTTTACCCTTAGGTCCCTTTCTCTATGCGCTGTCACATATGTACAATTTTGAATTGACAGTAGATCAGTGACGGCCAACTGTTGTTGAAACGACGAAGTTTGGTCGGGTTTCACACACACACAGCACAAACGTTTACGAAACAAAAAAAAAAATAGAGAGGAAAAAACAAAAAAATTCACTCAGTTGCATACCAGCATCAACAAAGTCAGGTTGTCGTCGCTTTGTTTGATAAATTATGATTAAATTTTATGAAATAGGTACACTGGTAAAATATTCAAACAGCACATTAAAATACAACTTATTTTAAATAATTGATTTAAAATTAAATAGATTTTATTTAATAATATTTATTTTATTAATTTAAAATTTTTAATTAAATAAAATTTTTTAAAAATTATATAAATTTAATATGTTAAATTTTTGATTTTTAATAAATACATTTTTTGATTTTCATTCAGTATGTGGAATATTGGTTGTGAAAATTCATTTTTATTTTCATTAAATATTTTTAATGAAGCAGAATGCCTTGTTTGCAACCAAAAAATTAAAGAGAAATTTGCATGCAATTTAAAGCGGCACTATAACCGCCACTCAGATATGCATTCTATTACTGGAATTGCTAGGTCTAATTTAATTATCAAGTTAAAAGAAGATTTAAGAATTAAATATAATCAGTTCATGAATACCAATCATGACCAAATCATTTCCTCAACAAGTGATCAACTCAAGGCGACCTATACAATTTCCTTAGCCTTAGCTAAAAAAGGTCGACCTTTTGAGGATGGGGAATTATGGAAAGAAATTTGTATTTCCATTTTTTGGGGATGTTGGGAAGAAAATGGAAAATATTGTGAATGAAATGGCTTTGTCCCGCAACACTATTATGCGTCGAACAGAAAAAATTGGGTTATTTATACAATCCGAAACAAATGAGCGGATTACAAATGCTAAATTCGTTTCGGTTTGTTTCGACGAAAGTCTTGACAATAATGACACCAGCCAAATGATCATTTGTATTCTCACAATAGACGATAATTTTAATTCTTTTGAAGAAATATTAAAACTTGAATCCTTCTATGGAAACGTTACTGAGTAGATGGATGCATTGTCAACACTATCAAATCTTAGCTTCAGCTACATATGGAGAATAATAAAGGTTGATAATGGAAACGACGCTGATCACAAGGGTGGTGCATAACCTTCTGAAACCACGCTGGGAACATGTCTGTATGCTACTTTTGAAAAGTTAGTTGGCATTGAGAGAAATAAAAAAATGTTCCCATATCGAAAAAATATACATACAAGTCTTCCCCTATAATTTTTTACAAAAATGTGATATTATCTTGACAAAAATTTGCAAAAAAAAAAGTGATATACCTGCACTGTTGCCAGATTTACATATTTCTCTGCATTTTGCTGATTTTCTGAAACGCTTGTATAACATCAATATTTCGTGTTTTTCTTTACTCCGTAAAAGAAATAACCATAGTGTTACTGTCAGAAACATACACATAAGATATACTAACAAATAAGTAGTTTTTGAGTTTTAGTTTTGCAGTTACCATACCACCATCATAACAGTGTCAAAAATAAACTAACAAATCTGTGCAAAAAAATTTACTCAAAATTTTGAAATAGTTTTGTTTTTTTCATGGACCTCAAAAATTTCTTTTGCAGCAAAGTTTTCTTGAACAGTTTTTTAGTATAAATTTATTTAATATATATTAACAGCCTTATTTATAAAACTTATTAAGGCTTTATAAAGGTTTTTTAAGACAAGTTTTCATACAAAATTTGTCTTAAAAAGTCTTTATAAAGCCTTAATAATATGTTTTATAAATAAGCCTGCAAATATTTATTGCAGTTTTTTTTAAGATTTATTTAATATTTCAAAGCCAAAATACATATGACTAGACTAATATCATAATTAAGGGCACATATGTACATATCTATGTATTCTCAAATTTTTGTTAAGATAATTAAACATTTACAAAAAATCTGCGGGAAATTGCTTATTACTCGTGTATGGGAATATTTTTTTACTTCTCACAAAAAACTAACTTTAAAAATCCTTAACAAAAAAGAGAATTGACGTACCTTCCATTTCTATAGCATATTTGGATAAACATAACTAACTGGCTGTTCCACGATGTCACTCGCAAACGTTCGAATGACAACTTATATTGAAAACAACAACAAATTTTCTAATGTTATTGTTGTTTGCAATACAAATTGTCTATCGAAAGTTTGCGAGGGATGTCGTGGGACAGGATGTAAATTTGTTTAATATAGTCTAAAATATTTAAGAAGCCTCAAGATATACTTTAGTTTTAAACGCCAACTGCTTGCGAGTACAATGGGCTGCTAGAACGGCGTATCAGATATGTATGTATGTATGTATGTCACATAAAAATAGAACCCAACAACAAAATGCTAAATAATTGTAAGTAAAATATGTATGTATGTTAATAAATGCAAAATATTTACATATATGTAAGGGCACTGCTACACGTTCAGTATATATTGTGATATTTGGATCGCGATCCATTTTAATGATTGATGGATCACGAGCATATGCTACATGTTCAATATTTATCACGTCAGTATTTACGTTATTTTTGTGCTGTGCGGATCGTTTATTAAAAATATGTCGCACAAAAATGTCCCACAACTCCGGCAATGCCTACAAATTAAAAAAAAGTCTTTCAAAATAATTTTTTCGGTCGTTAATTCCGATTCCACCGACAGAACCCACTCGCTTTCACTATCTTCAGCCATTACCCTTTATTAAAACAAACTTTACACATATGTAATAAACTTTTTTACTTTTTATTTGTTAAATTTTTTGCACTGCATCTTTTATTTTATTTGTTTTATTTCACTTTTTATTAACGTATCGCTATCTAATATCATGAAAATGCGATATGGATCGCGATCCATCAATACTGCATGCTACACGTTTAATAAATATCGCGATACTGGATCGTGTTCAATATATAGGGTGTTTTTTTAAGAGGTATAGAACTTTGAATTGAAATAAAACACAAGAAAATCGTTTTAATGTCCATCAATTTGGCTTTATTGGAAGGATAATTTTATGCCATTAATGTTTAAATATGATTTCGGGCATGTGGCCGCCGCCGCTGGCTCGAATAAAGCCCATTCTACAGGTCCAATTTTCAACCACTTTTTCGAGCATTTGGGGCCGTATGTTGGCAATAACGCTACGAATGTTGGCTTCCAAGTCACCTAACGTTTCTGGTTTGTTGGCGTAGACGAGCGACTTCACATATCCCCAAAGAAAATAATCCAATGGTGTCAAATCAAACGATCTTGGTGGCCAATTGACAGGTCCATTCCGCGAAATTATGCGCTCATCGAATGTTTCCTTCAATAAATCGATTGTGACGTGCGCTGTGTGGCATGTAGCGCCGTCTTGTTGGAACCACAACTCATCCACATTCATGCCATCCAATTCGGGAACAAAATAGTCGGTTAGTCGGCTCCAATTGCTGTGCACGGTGGCGAATCGATTCATTCGGGTCCTCTTCAACACTTTGCTCTACAGCGGCAATTGTTTCTTCGGTGCGCACTGTTCGACGTCTCTGCGGATGCGTATTATCACATAGAGTAAACGTAGTGCGAAAACGATCCATGGTTAACCGAATTAATTGCTCTGATGGACGATTATGTCGACCATAAAATGGACGGAGCTTGCGGTAAACTTCGCGAACTGAACCATTATTTTCGAAATAAATTTGCACGATTTGCAAGCGTTGTTCTTTTGTCAACCTGTTCATGATAAAATGGCAAACCAAACTAAATATTAATCACTTGACAGCTGACAAAATGGCCGCCAGTTAAAAAAGTGATGCCAACTTAAAGTTCTATACCTCAATAAAAAACACCCTTTATATTGAACATATAGCAGTGCCATAAAAAGTATTAACAAAAAATTTATATATTGATAAATTTTTTCAATTTCTATATTAAGTACAATAATAAACATTATATGCCTTAAGATATACACTAGTATGTGTTTGTAAAAGCTACTGCGTTTACCCAACAAACATACAAAATCTTGATCATAAATGATCTGGAAACGATTTCCATGTACATTTATTTGTTGCCTTATCATTATATAAAAAATAATCGCTAAAAAAATCTGAAACAGATCGCAAAAATGTTATGCGAAAATAATATTTTCTTCAATATGATCAGTTGAATTAATTTTCTCCCACTAATACAACAACATAACAGTGATACCTCATCAAAGTGCAATTTATAT
Source organism: Tachina grossa (assembly GCA_949987645.1). Taxonomy (NCBI): domain Eukaryota; kingdom Metazoa; phylum Arthropoda; class Insecta; order Diptera; family Tachinidae; genus Tachina; species Tachina grossa. The sequence continues at coordinate 133,395,832 of OX465274.1, read as the reverse complement.
GGAAACCCAAAAAAGAGTGTTAAAAATAATAACAATTAATTTCCTTTTATTTTCTGTATATGCACGTAAGTGTGTTCATAATTTTTAAATGATTAGACTACCTTTTAAGCAGTATTAATACATAATACTAAAGTACATTTAAATGTATTTAAATTAAATATATACTTATTTAATTTATACCCTTTTTGTGAATACAATAATATAATTATCACAGACTTCCCACCTCCAAGCAAAATTCGATAACGTAACCGAACGATAACGTTTATCAAGAAAAGTGATATTGAAGATGTTGTAGCTGTGAGCTAAAAGTATTAGATAGAATAAATCGTTTAATGTATATAAAGTTCCCAGTGCGCTATAGAGCTATAATACAGCGATATAATGCTTTTTTAAGTTTTATTGAGAATAATACTTTTAGAGTTTTTTTTTGTATTTTTTCTTCTGAAGAAACGCCATAAAAAATTCATTAAAATGCAGCCACACACACACACACACTTACATATATACATACGCAAACATAATTAAATAATACATGAAATTAAAAAAAAACATAAACAAAATCCATTTAAAGGCATTTATCATACATAGTCGTTCGATCTGTCAAAAAAATCGTGTGTGCTCAAAAAGTATGGATAGTGTGGATTAAAATTTGACATGTGTGAAAGATTTTTTGACAAGTCTGTCCGATTTCCAAAAGTTTATGAAAATGTTCATAAACTGATAATTTCTATTACAGGGTTGCATTTGTATACTCGTTTGTGTAGTCAAAACAAATATACCATGTTATATACCATATAATTGTAGTATGAGCGACAGAACTAGTATAAGAGTTATTGTGTGTGCGTGCTTTTCCAAATTAAAATACAATTGAAAATAAATAACAATTGCTTATTGTATTGCTGCTGAGCAACTGTTTGATCTGTTTTTGCTCAAAAAATACATATTGTGATACAAATATATGAAAAAACCACTATTGAAACAAATACATGATGTGCAGATGTATGTGCGCACGTTCGTTATGTTATTTTATGGCGCAGCCAAAGTATAGAGAGAGAAAGAGACAATTTCGCTCTGAGAGTAATTACAGATGCATGTGTTTCATGTACATGTATCATTTACTTACATATGTATGTGCCATTTTGCTTTCATTCATTCATTCATCAGCCAATTACATTTTTTCTCAACACATCATAAGGCACTTATGGTAAAAGCAGTTTTATGTATCTTATTTGCCTTAGAAAAACAAAAAAAAAATAAAATGTTCTGTTTTCATTTGCTCATTGCCCAACCATACAATAATTGCTTAAAAAAATCAACATTTACAACTAACGGGTGTTTTTTAGAGGTATAGAACTTTGAATTGAAATAAAATACAAGAAAATCGTTTTAATGTCCATCAATTCGGCTTTATTGGAAGGATAATTTTATGCCATTAATGTTTAAATATGATTTCGGGCATGTGGCCGCCGCGGCTGGCTCGAATAAAGCCAATTCTACAGGTCCAATTTTCAACCACTTTTTCGAGCATATGGGGCCGTATGTTGGCAATAACGCCACGAATGTTGGCTTCCAAGTCCCCTAACGTTTCTGGTTTGTTGGCGTAGACGAGCGACTTCACATATCCCCAACGAAAATAATCCAATGGTGTCAAATCACACGATCTTGGTGGCCAATTGACAGGTCCATTCCGCGAAATTATGCGCTCATCGAATGTTTCCTTCAATAAATCGATTGTGACGTGCGCTGTGTGGCATGTAGCGCCGTCTTGTTGGAACCACAACTCATCCACATTCATGCCATCCAATTCGGGAACAAAATAGTCGGTTATCATGGCTCTATACCGGTCTCCATTAACGGTAACTGACTCTCCAGCATTATTTCGGAAGAAGTATGGCCCAATGACTCCACCAGCCCATAGAGCACACCAAACAGTCAGTTTTTGTGGATGTAATGGCGACTCAAGGGTCTCATGTGGATTTTCTTTACTCCAAATGCGGCAATTTTGCTTGTTGACGTAGCCATTCAACCGAAAATGAGCCTCATCACTGAACAAAATTTTGCGATGAAAATCAGCATCGAGATCAATCTCATTTTCGGCCCATACACCAAAATCACGACGCATTGCATGGTCTCGCGGCTTTAATTCTTGCACAAGCTGGATCTTGTAAGGTCGCAAGCCAAGATCTTTGCGCAAAATCTTCCATAAAGTTGATGGACAAAGCTCCAATTGCTGTGCACGGTGGCGAATCGATACATTCGGGTCCTCTTCAACACTTTGCTCTACAGCGGCAATTGCTTCTTCGGTGCGCACTGTTCGACGTCTCTGCGGATGCGTATTATCACATAGAGTAAACGTAGTGCGAAAACGATCCAAAACGAACCGAATTAATTGCTCTGATGGACGATTATGTCGACCATAAAATGGACGGAGCTTGCGGTAAACTTCGCGAACTGAACCATTATTTTCGAAATAAATTTGCACGATTTGCAAGCGTTGATCTTTTGTCAACCTGTTCATGATAAAATGGCAAACCAAACTAAATATTAATCACTTGACAGCTGATAAAATGGCCGCCAGTTAAAAAAGTGATGCCAACTTAAAGTTCTATACCACAATAAAAAACACCCATTAGTAACAGAAAACGATATATAACATATTTGTTCATACCAGAACCAAAAAACACGCAAAACTAGTGCAAACAGATGTATCTGTGCAATGCTATAATTTCTATTAGATCAGAGATGCATTTTGTAAGGCAGTTGATAATAAAACAGCAAATTCTGCTTCATTTATTTAAAGATAGAGAGATACATTTTGAAAATTACATTTGCGTTATTATTTCTTTAGAAATGCAAAATAATTAAACATAAAAATTATTTTGAATGTTTTTGCATCTTTTTTGTGGAATAGTGTGGCACCTATAAGAGATTTTGTTGCGATTTTTTTTGGAGTGTGACAGAATTCAATCCGATTTTTCAGTGAATGAATCGTACGACTGTGTATGATAGTGTATCACGGCCTTAACCAAGCTAAAGGCCGGGGCACAATGAATCCGTCATGCGTTAAACTACGACTTTTCCAACTGACAGCTAAGTTGAAATACATAGTTCCTTATGAGGTCTGTTACATTCAGTACGTGTCCGTCAACGCAAAGTGCAAAATTTTGTAAGCCTTTAACTTATTGCATACGTTGAGTAGTTTGACAGATATTATTTGGGTTTTTTGGTATTTCTGATTTAAATCAATAATTTTTAATTAGCTTTTTATTGAATTTCTATGGTAATAACAGTTAAATTTAATGCAAAAGACCAAAATAGGGTATTGTTTCCTGTACGTCGCTCTGTTACATGCATCGCTAACAGTGTTGCCAAAAAATTATGACGGAAGAATGCTAAGTGAGTCCAAGATGTCTGTTCTATGGAAGAAAAAATACTAGATTTTAAATTTATATAGGTTATTTGTTGAATGCTTTTTTACTAAATAATAATAGGCACTTGGCCTGCATAATACTGCCTCTTTATAATCAATGAATAAATTATCTGTTTGTTGTTATCTAAAGGTACCAACAGACGACATGATTTTTACATGTGTTTTTTAAGTTTTCGACTCGTATGTTTTTCTTTATGTTTGTCACTATTGGTTAATTTACATAAGGTTTATAATTTTTGGTCACAAACGTACATGTAGTATCACTTCTTCTTTTTCAGTACATAAATATCCACGTAGTTTGTTTTATAAATGGCTTGCAGCCGTGGAAATATTTTTGGTTCCGTCGCTGTAGTACTGGCGACGCAAATTTGCTTTTTTAATTTTTTCTTTTTTAAACAAGACGTTTAGGTTGTATCTAAAAATCTATACATTTTTGGACTTATTTTACCAAACGACAACGTTAATTTAAAAAACAATATATAATTAATTTATCTTGCAAAATACTTCATTCAGACGGCTAATGATAGTGCACATAATCAACCGCCGACGAATTTGTTCGCTGACATAGACATTTGGAGCTGTATGTTTAATGTAAGAAAATAGCGCACGCTCTGTTTCAAATAATGTCTTATGTTTTTTGTCATGTTTTTTACACAAGCAATGTTTTAAAGGTAACACACGACATGTTTTCGTTTACATATGTAAATTCTGGCACATACAATGTGAAAAACATGTCGTCTGTTGGTACCTTAAGCTGATTACATTTATAATCGTCATCGCTCCAAAAGTGCAACCCAATCAGTGCTCTAAGCAAAACTGTGTCATTAAGAAGCTAGGGGTTCTTGTTCACCTAGAGCGATAACATATTTCTGAGTCCAGTTTTACAGCGAGTTGAGCAAAATAAAATAATTATCAATGAGAACTTATGAGGGATGCGTTGCAGAAAGTTTCCGTACCTATTACTATTTTTTTAACAAATAATATTACATGTTATGTAGATATGTACATATGTATATTTATATAACAAAAAAAAACTACAGTTTAAACTTTCATGAAATTTTCATAATGTTAACAAAGTGTGTATTTTGTTTTTTTATTATTTGCAAAGATGGGAGCAGAAGCAATTATTATACTGGGTTCACAGATGTCAATTTCTGTTGAGCAACTTTTGATCTTATTAAAGATGAAAGAGAAGATAAATGAAAATGGGAACTATCATATATTTCTCTCCCGCTTATGAACTTAAAAGTTGCTAAAATTGCCGTGTTTCAAACGGGACTTGTTAAAAACAATACGCACAATCGATAACAAAAACTCATATATTTATTTACTATTTAAACAGAAACAGCTTCGCAATCTAAGTCCCTCAGAAGTTTTAGCAGTTTGGAGTCGTCCTTTGCTTTCACTTTTTGTCTTATTTATTTATTTATTAATTCACATTTTAATATTGATATTATAGTTTTATTTTGTTCACTTTTATATTATTAAAAACACTTTTGCAAACGAGAAAAATCAACAGCGCCTAGTCACTTTTAAATAAAACATTTTCCGTTAAAAAGTACAATTATTATTTTTATTTTAATATTGAAGTATATTTATTTGACATAATGTCTTTATTTAATTTCAAAAAATTGGCTTGTTTTTATGGTTAAGCAATTGTCTATATGCATTTTGTTCCCGCTTGTGGAACTCGTCAGTAGACTTCAACCCAAAAAAGTTTTGAATTCAGTTAACAAACTCCGTATGTATATAGTAAGACTCTTAATACTATATTGAGAATCAAAATATACAAACATAATAAGTTTGAAAACCGCAAACAAAAATCTTTACAAAACAAGCATCTTTATTCATAGATGCACAGTTGAATAAAGATGCTTGTTTTGTAAAGATTTTTGTTTGCGGTTTTCAAACTTATTATGTTTGTATATTGTGATTCTCAATATAGTATTAAGAGTCTTACTATAAACATACGGAGTTTGTTAACTGAATTCAAAACTTTTTTGGGTTGAAGTCTACTGACGAGTTCCACAAGCGGGAACGAAATGCATATAGACAATTGCTTAACCATAAAAACAAGCCAATTTTTTATTTTTTTTTTATTTTTTTATTTTAATATATTAATTTTTCATTTTATTGAATTTCAATCACAAGCACACTAACGAACTTGAAATTTTTTGGTTAAAAGGATTTTTTATTCTTCTTTTCATATGTGTATAAAGTAAGTACACAAAATCGTACTTCAAATAAGTTTTTTACTCAATTTAAGAACTTTGTACTTGGTTTAAATTTTTTTACATAATTTAAGCTCTTCATGCTCAATTTAAGAAACTAAGGGATTAATTTTCTAAAGTAATCCTTTTTTCGGTTTATTTTAAGTAAATGTAAGTGCTATTCGTAATTAAATTTTTAAGTATGATTCGTACTAAGAGTAAAGGCCCAACTATAATATGAATAAGCTAGCTTAAGCAACTGTGCGGTTACATATAAAACGCATGTGGCAAACTATAATGTACTTAACAAACTTTTCGTCAAGTTTCGTCAAATGTCATTTGCTTAAGTAAAGTGCCAAACTGAACGCACATTCCGTAAGCAAACAACTGTTTGTGCATCTTTTAAACTCAAACAAGCAGCAGCAGAAAATATTCATTGATGTTAAATATTTTTTTATTGTTTCTTATTTTAAACTCGGAAAATAAAGCAAAACTTTTATTTTCATTGTTTGTTTTACAATACACATATACATACATACACATGTATTTACTTATGTATATTCACTGTTGTACTTTTTAGTAGGCAAAACAAATAAAACAAGTGATAAGGTGATGGATATATTTATATGTGAATTTCTAATAGATTAGGACATTCTTTCAAGTTAGTTTGATTGAATTGCATTCATTTAGGAGTTATGAGAAGAAACAAAATTACCACAAAATTATTGACAATACCTAGATGTGCAGCTGTGGCTAAAGAATACTTAAGTGCATGTAAGTACATTGTGGCCACCTAAAAGTCACATCTGAATTGTTTCAGCATTTGAAAGACTTATCGTTCAATTCTGACATTAGCTTAAGCCAGCTTTATCATATTATAGTTGGGCCTTAAGTAGAAAAAACTTAAATTTAGTACGGCTTTTTTCTTTCTGTGTATGTACATATGTATATGATTTAATAGGTCACACAAGAAAAAACATGCACTTGGATATTTGCGGTTTTCCTGATCATAATCACTACGCTCCTGCTTGTGTGCTGATGTATTAAAACAAACATTAATCAAACATAAAAAGTTTCTTAAAATATTCACAAAGTGAGTTCTTTTATCTCTGTGTATTTTTTTGTTTAAGCCATACTTTATTAATCATTTAATCCACTTTTTCACTAATGTGCTTTTTTTGCACTAAGAAAACCATATCAAAAAAAAAAAGAAAACATAAATAAACAAAAAAATAAATAATATAAACACCAAAGAGCTTTATCTGAATAGAAATAAAATAAAGAGAAAATCAGACAAAAGCTTAAATTTTTAAAGCTTAAAATTTTTATTAAACGAAGCTTATAAAAAACTAAACATGTCAAATTGATAACAGAGTTGCTGTTTTCATACTGCCTTATTCATAAAAAATATTTTTGCTTTATACAACGTTTATAAAACAAATTTTGTATGAAAATTTGATTAATAAAGCTTTTATAAAACCAAATTATTTTTTATGAATAAGGCCAATAGTATTTAGCTAATATTGATAGCTTTATAAAAAGTTTTAACTTACCTTTTATAGGAATGCATCCAAATTCTACGATTTCTTAACACATTGGTTGCACTTATATCTCCTTAGATAAGCAATATGTAAATTCAGTTTGTTAGATTTCGAAAACTTTGAAAAATAAAAAAAATGTTTTTATTTCTTATTGCACTAGTTATCCCAAAATTTTATTTTACTTATTCGGTAAAATATTGTTTCTTGAAAATACATTGCGATTGAATATTTAGCGGTTAGCTTGTTCGTTCCTTGCTCTTATGTGGCTCCTACACGTTGCAACTGGTTGTACAATTGAGTTGCATATACCAGTTGATCACTCACTGCACAGGCTGCAATTTTTCAACCGATTTTTCATCAAACTTCATTAAAAAATTATTTTTAGAGAGTCAACATGAGTTCTGATTTTTTAACTCTATAGTCTATAAATAAAATTTTGATAAAGGAAAAATATAAAAATAAAGAAAATAAAAAACATGCTTTTATATTCTTCAATAAAATTGCGCATTCGCATTTTTCTTCTTTTTTCACACTTATTGTTTACTGCACACGATGTTGCTCACAAAACGTCTGAATGAAAATGACAAGCGAAAGAAGAAATCGCCATCACAGGCATCAATTTGATAGCTAGCTTGTTCTTCGGTTGAATGAAAATCAAAACCAATGACCAACCGTTGGTCAATCATACCTCTAACGTAACAATTGGTTGTACAACTTAATCAAATTGTACAAAAAGTCGTAACGTGTAGCGCATTAGAAAAACTAGAGACATTATGTTAAACTTTAATTTAAGCATCTCATTCATGATATTATAGTTGAAACAAGAACTTAATAATCAACGGGTTTTTCATTTTTCACTTCACCATTTCTACACGCAAAAAAAATATGGTTAACCAAACTAAATAATCCAACAGCATCTACTATCATTGAATAATATGTTTGCATTCAAATTATATTATTGCGAATATAAAACAATTTCCATCAATCACAATTTTGCACATGCTTTTTTGTAACAATATTAAAATTGATGTAAATTCTTTAATAAAATGAATTCTTATATTAATATTATTAATTTACATTTTCGATTTATCCTTTTTTCATATACTTTACTTTTTAAATGTTCTATTTATGTATGTTTATACAATTATGTATTTCTGTTTTTAATAATACACAGAAAAAATTATTCCTGCAATAATCAAATTTAATTGAAAATAAAACCAAAAATCAATTAAAAATTTATTTGACATAAACTTTTGTTTAAAAAATTAATTAATGACAAAGTTTAACTGACTCAATTACATTTGTAATTGATTTCTGGTTTTATATTCAATTAAGGTTGTTTATTATAGGAATATTTTTTCTGTGTATGCAGGCATTACCGAGATCTTAAAAAAAACATAATATATGTATGTACATATATGGCTTTATATTACATTCCATTGCTATCAATATTATATTAATTTTGTATGTATTAGAAATACTGTTGTACTCAGAAGTTTTTAACACAGCGAAAAAACGTCATATTAATTAATTATTTAAGGTTAAAAAAATTATAATAAAAAAAATTGTACACTGAAAGGAAAATTATTCATTCAGAGAATGAAACGGTTTCATTAAATGTTCTGCATTATATTAATGAAAGTTTTCATTAATACAATGAATAATTTCATTGTCTGAACGAAGGGTTTCCTTTCAGTGCAAGTACTAAACTAAAAACACAAGGTTTTTGCCATCCTTGCAATAACAGTGAGATATCTAGCCCCCGTAATTTGTAACTCGCTAAAGCTAAAGATAAATTCAATCGCTAAAGTGTTGAACATATCAAAAATAAATTCAGTGAAGTGCGACTTTGGCCCGCGCACGAAAGGTTCCCTACGGACACTAGTAGAGCTGTGTCGTTCATGAACGAACAAGTATAAATGAACGAATCAGTAAAATGAACGAAGTGAGCCGGTCACTTTACTGAGCTGTTTTGGGTCAGCAGTGCTGATAAAGAGTACAATTGAACGAAATGAACGAACGGGCGCACTTGGTTGTTTTTGTTTTATTCTTTTTTTTTGCTTTTTCTTTATTCGTGCGAAATTTTTTGTCACATTCTGGTTTTCATTTGAATGATTTTAGCAGCAGTATGACCATTATGAAATTAATAAAATTGCCTTTAATATTTCTTAAGTTTTTAGAACATATTAAGTGCCATTATTACAACTTAAAGTTAGTTAAAAGTAGGATTTTATCGGATGTATAAAAACTTTATCATTTGCAAAATTTTACTTTAACCTAAAGTGAACGATAAATTACAGACATGTTTATCCTACCTGGTAAGTTAAATCAATGGAAAGAAAATAATGGAAAGCCTTTAACTAACTTTAAGTTGTAATAATGGCCCTAAGAGTTTTTTAAACAAATTTACCTATGTAGATAATAATATTATAAACAGTCTATTTGATTCTTTATATGTGGCTCTTTTGCCAATATGAATCTTTTGATTTCTTATTCCTTTAATATTTTAAACATTTTACTTGCTGATTTTTTTTTTTTTTTTGCTTCTTATATTTTCTATTGTTTGTTTTGCTTAGTTTGCTAAACAATTCATAACAAACTTACTGGACAAATGCCCCTTTTATTTGACGAATCAGCTTTTGTTTGTTTGTTTTTATTTCATTCTATTACTTGAAAAGAGCGGATGAACGAAATGAAAGAACTCGTTCGTTTTTAGAAAATGAACGAAAATGAGCGGTCACTTGAATGAACGATTTGACACAGCTCTAGACACTAGATATGAAATTCAATAAGAATTTCAGCCTATACAAAATAAAGTTTTTGCTTTTTGCTCGTTTTTAATGTTTTTTCGGTTTTGAGCGTCTTTTTACTTTTGGCGTTTTTTCGGTTATGGCGTTTTTTTTTAGTTTTGGCGCTTTTTTAGTTTTGGCCCTTTTTGCTCATATTGGCTTTTTTCATCTTGGCGACTCTTATTTTTCGTTTCGGCAACTTTTTTTTCATTTTAAATAGGGGATTTTTTTTTAGTTTTGGCGCGTTTTTCGCGTTTTGGCGATTTCTTTCGGCTTTTGATTTTATAATTTTAAGATTTTTTTGTTTTACCGTTTTTGAAAATTTCAAGAGTTTGCCTGTCTCTTACGGTTTCCAAGATACAGCATGTTGTCAAAATTACATAGTCAAAATTGCATTAACTGAGAAAACCCTGTAATTGAAGTTTTTTAAATGTTAGTGTTGATTGTTGTAGTCTATATAAAAATACACTAATTTTACAAATTTCAAGTGTCAATATACATATGTATGTATGTACACACAATTGTATGTATATTACATGGGACTTAAACATTTTTCGTTGCTCGTTTTGGAGCACCCTTTAATTTTTAACTCTCATGTATTTTTTGTTGTAGCGGCCAAGGTTCTACATATTATTTCCATATTTCAGGTCCGTAGCTCTTATGGTTCCTAAGAAAATAGCCTGTGACGGACAGACGGACAGCGTAGCGAAAGCAATAGCATTCCTTTTCACCTTTGGCGTACGGCACCCCAATTAAACATTTTTGGCAATGACAGTAAGTTTTTGGCAATACACGTTTGAAAATTTTATTCGTAGCCGAAAATTGATAAATCGATTTTTTAGATTCTTAGCGATAGAGATTTAGCTTAAACCAATTACATAATACTGGAGCTGATATTCAATTCGACTCTACTCAAATGAAAGAGAATTTAATGTAAATTAATAATCCAGAAAGTATTTTAATGCTTCGAGGGCCATTCGTGAGATGTTAAGCGAATAATAGAAAAAATTTATGTAAAACGCTAAATATCAATATATTTTTAAGATTAAACTGCTAGAGAAAAACTAATGATGCCATTATATACAGCAAATGAATTATATAAGGATCAGCTTTTTTTATTTAAACAATAACGAGACTCAAAAAGGTTTCAATTTGAGTTTTTAACACTGAACGAAAGAAAATCAAATCATTCTTCATTTCTTAATATTGTAATAGGTACATATATCAAAATTTCTTAATATTACCTATCGTTATATTAATATAGAAAGGTCCTAACTTATTATTTTTTAAAATCGAGCTTTGTATATTCGACAGAGGAACATCTAGAGCCTGACCCACGATATCGACAACGTTCGACTTGTCGCACACTTACATTCAAAACAAAAACAAATTTTAATATTTTGTTGTTGTTTAAAATGTAAGTGTGTCGAACGTTGTAGACATCGTGGTTTTGGCCCCTAATGCATCGAAAAATGCAAAAATCTCGATTTCAAAAAAATTATGAGTTATGAGTTAGGCCCTTTCTATATAAAGGTAACGATATGTATATATGTGACGCGCAAAATAGAATGGGACCTAAGGGTAAAAAACGGTTTTGTTCAGGAGAGCCATTTTAAAGATTTAAATACGTGTATCTTTGGTGTACCATCCATTACATCATAAAACGCTCATATCTCTGGGAGGGAACACTTTTGGGGCATGGGATCGGTCTCATTCGATGCTCAGATGTTGTCCACATCAGAAAAAAAAGTGAAAATTGATTTTTTTACCCTTAGGTCCCTTTCTCTATGCGCTGTCACATATGTACATTTTGTGACAGTGTTAAAAGAGATTTTCATGTTACATGTATAAACCCCGCTTAATTTGTACGTATTTACTTTTTTTTGTCTATCTGGCATCTCTGCATCTATCTGCACGATTAATTTCTCACGAATTTAATAATATTAAGAGTAAATTATTTTTGCTGTTGTTGGTTTTGTTTTCGATTAAGCTTTTTTTATATATGTAGTACTAAACGGTCCAGTAATTCAACAACGGATTGGATGGATCGAAAAAAAACATAAATAAATTTTTATTTGTTAAGCACAATCAGTCAGTGCATGTTCGAAGCGTAACGGAGAGAGTTAAAAGTATTTTAAAATTTTGTTTAGTAAAAGTATAATTATTTTTTTTAGCAAATGTTAAACGAATAAAAATTTATTAAAAATCCATTTATACAAAAATATTAATATGTTTATATTGAAAAAATATAATTTTTAAGTGTTGTTGGTTGTTCCTATTTGTTACCAAATATCTGCTTTGATAAATGCAATCTGTTTTGGGAAATTTTAGAAAAACGTCAGTGGAAATGTTCAATTAAAAAGCGGGTTTTCTGTATGTTGTAAAAATATTATATTCAATATAATTCATTAAATATAATAAAATAGTTGCTTAAGCAACTAAAGAATAATATTTGTGCCATTTGCACAGATAGCAAAATGTACTTGTGTGAAAAAAATTCAAATAGTTCAGCGAAATAAATAAGCTTACAGACAAGCTTAGTATTTGTTGTATAATTAATAGAAAATAATTGCAATTAAATTAAATATACAAACAAAAGCCACAAAAGAAAAAAAAAACAAATAAAAATTTTATATAAATAAAAATACATTAACGACGACCAGTCTTCATTTAAATGGCTGCTGCTAGTTAGTTCAATGCTAAGCTGTGATTAGCAAATCATTTGAAACCACAAACGCACGCACTCTCTCGTAACATATACATATTTACATAGAAACATATGTACCTAAAAAATTGAGAAAAGACTCCAAAAACACTGAGACTGACGACATATCTGCCAAAAAAAATCGTCCGGAGCGAGTTAATAAGTAAAACAATTCCAACGATTATTGCCAAAAAGAAAGACCCAAAGTTTTCTCTCTATCATCAACATCAGCAAACAACAGTAGTGGCAGTGGCAGTGGCAGCAGCTTTAACAAGCAGCAGCACCCGTGTGTATTTTCGTTTCTGTTCCTGCCGCCGTTTTGTAAACAACAAACCCACATTTGAGACATGGCTCAATTTTGGACACCTTTGTCAATTCTTTTACTCTTGGCTGTCTTGAATCCGGTAAGTATTTAAAAATAAAAGCAAATAAAAATCTAATTAATAATTCATAAACATTAAATTTGGTGCTACAGTGGTTTCTCGGTTTAACGAAATTGTGTAGTAGTCGATGTACGAATTTTCTAAAAAATTGTCCACAAGATATAAAAATTTGAGAAAAAAAATCCAACTAAGTCCCTGTTAATATTAATATATTTTTTATTTCTGCTACAAACATTTTTACTTGCTGTGGCATTTATTTTAATACTTTTCATAAATATAACATTAATATTGAATTTATTCGTAATGTTTTGGTTTACTGTAATGCATTAAACACATTCACCACAGCAGGCTACACGAACACACGACTTCAAATGCCGCTAACAGCATTTGTCGCCTCGTAGCCGGCTACTTAATTATTTTGGAGACGGCAGCAACACCATCTGCAGCTGATATTCAAGTACAAATACATAGTTCAGTATTACCACCTTCAAATACTTCGCATTAATTAAAATATAATTACTTCTTCGAAAGTACATATGACGTAAAAGAACAAAAATGAATCAATTCATTATTTACATCAATTTTTGAATATTGTTTCTGTTAAATAATATGAAATAATTGTACAAAATCATTCATTCAACATTTGTACAACATTGTAGCTAAAGAAATAGAAATTAGTTTAATTGGACTACAACGACAAAATCAGCATAGACAACAACCTGTCGCCATGTTGCCTTGCTGTCTTTAAAAGAATCATTCTCATATAAACATGTGTATTCTATCCTTGATATTTGGTAGTCGGTAGCTTGCTGTGGTGAATATGTTTAATGCATAAGTATGTTAATCTAATATATATTTGCTTTTGTATATACTAGATTTGCTACATAGAACAAAACTTATTTCCTCACCAGAATTTGCACACTAGGTTCTACTTGATTTTAGGTACAACCTAGTGAAGCAAGTATGGTTTTTTTTCCTCTAAAATTGTACTAAAAAATATTCCGATGTAATTAAAAAGGTGTATGAATTAGCTATATTGTAGGTATTTGGTTGTAGTTTAGGAAAAATTTTAAGCCGATGATGTTTTTTGGATAGGAAATCTTGTCAAATGTCAAAAAAATTGGTGTAAACGTTGTAAATTGTTAATAAAGCTGTTATATATAAATTCACTAAATTTCGTGCAGGTGTAAGTGCCATATAAAAACGGAAGTAAAAGTAAAGGAATGAATATAAATTTTTCAATAAAAAAATCTGCCTGACAATATCATTGTTCGTTAAACCGGGATACCACGGTATTTTGTGCAATTGGCAGTCTTTTCGTTTCGTCAAAATTACAACATATGTATATTAAAATAGATATCATAAATTTTAATTTATTGTATTTGCTATTGTTTTCTAAGAAACTTAAGTGAATTCATGCAAAAACAGCGTGCTCTTTCCACTTAAAAACATTTGACGATCTTCAGTATATAAGACAGATATAATTACAAAAATTTATGTATTATAGAAAATCTAGATCGTTAAATTTTTAAAAAGATTTAATTAAAACTCTCAAGGCATACTAAAGATTTTTATTGTTTTTTCCCCTAAAAGCTTTATATGAACTATTTGTAAGTTCTGTGATTTTTTTTTTTTTTTAAATGAATGTGTTTCTTCATATCAATACATTTAGGAAGTTATACTAGAAATAGCAGATCGGCTTTGTGACAAAAACTTCATGCGTTAAAAATATTTTTTTTACCACTTTTGGAAGTAGGAACTAATAATATGAGACCGTTTTTTTTCTTCAATGAACGTATTCCGCAAAATTATACTTAATGAATTTGAACATTAAATTTTGTTACTATTTCTTTTTTACTTTTGATTTATTACAAAAAAAAAACTGTTCATCAATTAATGTTTTCAATACAGAATTCAATCGATTCAATTGAATTTTTAATTGTATTAATTATTTTGAGAGGAAAAACTTAATTGATATAATCAAATTGCTTATAGGTGAAAATTTAATTAATTTTTTAATTGATATTACAAATATTGTAATTGATATTGCAAAGTTATTCAAATTGCTTTTTGTGTGCAATGTTATTCCAAATTTAGAGCTCTTTATAACAATTCAGTAGACTGATATATAGATCAAAGAAAAATTACCGGCCGACTCTTAACTTATAATTTCAAAAAGTCTTTCAAAAATTTTATACAAGAATGTTATTTAAATTGAAACTTCGATTGACTTGACTTGACTTGAACCCATTTATAAATAGCATATAGCAATTTTTTTATGACAAACTAGTTCTAAGAAAAGCTTTTTTAATTCAATTCAAAGAGAATTTTTTACGTCGGAAATTAAAACTTTAAATGTATTTAAGAAATTTCCTAAATTTCGAGCACTGTTTCATTTAGGGTTCACTTCTCCATCGATTTAAAAATGCACCAGTAATCATTACTAAAGTCCGTTCTTTTCAAATGCATTAAAAAAAATTACATCATTTGTATAAATTAATGAAGAAATATTTGAACATCCATATTCAAATTTATTATTGAGAAATAAAACTTTTTAAGTTCTTGCAAAATTTTTATAGAATATATTTGCATATAACTAAATATAGTCAAGATAACAAAATAACAATTTCAAAGTTCTTTCAAGCTATTAATGGAAACTAACAAAAAAACCTTTGCATAATTTACGTTCTATGGAAATTTTTTTCCAGTCCAACGTTTGTCTATTTTGAAGCCGAAATGGAGCATTATATATGTTGTAGACATGTGTATTGGTTATTATTAAATATTTTGTCTTCACACTTGCTTGAACTTTAGTCTGATTTAAATAGATAACACTATAATTCGTTTTGCTTATCATACGAAAATAGAATAGGTTGTATTTTGAACTGAGCTCAGATGAAATATGAGGGACTCTTGGCCGAAGTAGCTGGTGCGTCAACTACAAATCAAAAGACGGCATTCTGCAAGCCACACTCCTTGTGACTGTTGGTACAACACGTTGGATTGCCAAGTTGTCTGTTTTGCGCACAAACTATACAACATTAGTTCACAACTTCATTTCTTAATTTTTTTTTGGAATAAACATGACATCGGGTACTATGTCGCATATTATAGTGGATGGGTTTTTTTTATGAAAAAAATAATAAGAAGAACAATTTAATAAATTCAGTAAAGTGCGACTTTACTTCATCCTATATAACATATAGTTTTGGCATTTATTTTTCGTTTTTGGCGTTTTTTCAATTTGGCGATTTTTTTCATTTTGGAGATTTTTTTCATTTTGGCGTTTTTTTTCATTTGGGCGATTTTTTCGAATTCGGCTATTTATTTAAGTGTTAAATTTTTTTTTTATTTTGGCGATTTTTTTTAGTTTTTGGCGATTTTTTTTGGTTTGGCGATTTTATAATATTCGGATTTTTTAGTTTTACCGTTTTTGAAAATTTCAAAGCGCCAGGCCAAGTTCTGGCCAATGCACGTAGTGTGTATATTTACAGGAAGCCATTCGAGCTGTTTTTACCCCCCTCATAACTTTGTTCCCCGAGACCGTAAAATTATGAAATTTAAACCATAATTAGAATAAATTCATGTTACCTCATTTACAATGAAAGGTTCCGGAGATATGAAGGTGCAAAAAGTGCATATTTTAAGACATACTCACTGACTCACTGACCTACTGACTCACTCATCAATATTATGAAGCATTTTCGCTATAGCTAGAGATCTGAAATTTGGTACAAAAGTTGACCTAGGTGAGCAATGAACTAGAAAAATCTGAAAACCCTAAAATTTTAACCAAGGGGCGGGGCTACGCCCATAAAATTAAAATCTAAGCTAGTGAGCTGAAATTTGCTACAGAACTGGGTCTCGGTGGACAATAAACTAAAAGAAATTTAAAATCCGAAAATTTTGGCTAGGAGGGCGGGGCTACGCCCATAAAGGCTTGAATTAAAAAAGCAAATCTAAGGCGCTTAATGGAAGCTATTTTGTTGAAATTCGGCATACGTACTGTGATAGGGCACGCCTAAAAATTTTTCATTAAAAAGTGGGCGTTGACACGCTCATACCATTTTAACTTCATTTTCGTGTACTACGGCTCAGCATATTTAGATATACTATTTCTGTATGTATTATTATCCGTTTGCAACGAAACTTTGCACAAATAATAAACACTGGCCGAAAAAAAATCTTAAGTTTGGAAAAGTGGGCATGGTTACGCCCATAAATATTAAAAATTAAAAGTTGCGCTAAGGAACTGAAATTAGATACACGAGTAGGTATAGGTGAGAAACCAACTAGAAAAACCTGAAAAACCAAAATATATTACCAGAATGGGCGGGGCTACGCTACTATTGTTTGAACCTGAAAACTTACAGCCTTATTTATAAATCTTATTAAGGCTTTTTAAGAAAAATTTCTTACGAAAATTTGTCTCAAAATCCCTTTATAAAGCCTTAAAAAGTTTTATAAATGAGGCTGTTAATATGCAGCTTTTATTTTAAGCTATTTTAGTGAAAACTTGCATATATGTTACACGTATAGAATACTTTAAACTATTACATAAAAAAGTGGGCGTAATCACTCCCATAAAATTTTGTCCTTGTGTTTAATCTATTTCGGTCTAGCATATTTTAGAAGAAAATTAGCATGCATTATATATAAGCTCTGCTCACAGAAATATTGTGAGTTTAAAATAGTGGGAGGGGTGATACTCATAAAATTATAAGATACAGTTCACGCTAGAGAGCTGAAATTTTATACACAAGCAAGTGTAGATGAGTAAGCCAATAGGAAAATCTTAAAACGAAGAAGTTTTATCCGCTAAAACTCTAATTCGCACTAGAGAGCTGAAATTTGGTACACAAATTAATCTAAATCAGAGATCACTAAGAAAAATCTAAGAAACCAGAAGTTTCAATCAGGGATTGGGAAAAAGCACTGCAAACTCAAAATTAAGCTAAATTTTATTGAAACTTTTCATACACATTGCACTTATTCAAAGTAAAAATTTCCTGTTTGAAAAAGTGGACATGACTTCACCCATAAATCTTAGCTTTTTCTTTCATTTACTTCAACTTAGCAGTTTCTAGTCTATTAGTCATAAATTTCTCAATAGCTTTATCCTACAAAACTTTACATGAATCATAAGCACTAACAGATATAAATGTCGGTGGGGCCAGGCCCATAAAAATTCTATATAATATTATACTGTAGAAAGCTGACATTTTGTAAACAAATAGTCCTAATTGATTTACTCAATCGGAAAATCCAAGAATTAATGCACCACCTGCCCTATTGAAACTTTGCATGCACATTGGGCATATCCTTTTGATTTATGTACTTCGGCTAAGCAGACTTTAATATGTAAATATATTGAGAAAATAGCCGGAATCACTCCCACTAAAATTGACGCTGTATTTTTCATTTTTCTTTCAAGACGACTCTTAACAAATTGCGTACACACTGGCGACCCGTTGTAATAACACAATAATTCAATTTTACTCACGCTCTAACCCATTATTTTATGTAACTATGAAATTTTTAACTGGCAAAGTGATCATGAATTTTAGAAATTTTAAGTGTAAAAAATGTTATCATAGAAAATTTTTCAAAAAGTAGTCAGATCCTCACATAAACATAAATGTGAAATATGCTATGTATTATATAAATTTGTAATCGTAAGGTTGTCATATAATTTCTAGATAATCTGCTAACTTGGCAATATTTTTAACTTTCTAGAAGAGGAGAGAATAATGTATATTTGTTTATTTCTTTATATCGGTAAAAATGTTGTCAAGTTAGCAGATTATCTAGAAATTATATGACAACCTTGGGATTACAAATTTATATAATACATAGCATATTTCAGTGATAGGTATTGTACCATACAAGAACTTGGTCAAAATTTATATCTCACTACTTTTAATGGCCGAACTTTTTTTATAGGAACTTGGCCTTTTTCACATTAATGTTTTTGTGAGGATTTCCTCTTACGGTTTCCAAGATGTAGCAAGTTGGCAAAATTACATAGTCAAAATTGCATTAACTGACGGACCACCCTTTAATTTAAATTTTTTTAAATTTTAGTATTATTTGTCTTAGGCCGTATAAAAATACACTATTTTTACAAAATTCAAGTTTCAATATACATATGTATTTACATACAATTGTATGTATATTACATGGAATTTTAACATTTGCTTTTTTTAACATTTTTGCTCGTTTTGGAACACCCTTTAATTTTTAATTCTCATGTATTTGTTGTTGCAGCCAAGGTTCTACATACTCGGTTCAAATTTCAGGTCCGTAGCTCTTACGGTTCCTAAGAAAATACCGTGTGACGGACAGACGGACAGTGTAGCGAAAACAATAGGGTTCCTTTTCACCTTTGGTGTACGGAACCCTAAAAACCAACAACTTAAGAAATCACAAATGAAATTTACACTGAGTTTGACACACGAATTTTGTACTATTAAATAAGTATGATGGTATGTTATCATACAATGTTCACATACCTAATATGACCGTCCAATAGCCGGTTAGGTCAAAAACAAAACAAAAACCTATCGTCCCTAACAAACACATACAACAATTTTATATAAATACATACATATGTAGATGTAGATAAATTAATAAATAATAATTAATAATAATTTATTAACAAACGCAAAAAGTCTTTAATTATTATTTGAAAGTCCATAACAATTATAGGATTATAATAGTTAATTTAACCAAAATCCATGATAATTTGCCGAATTATATATGTATAAACTTACTTTGCCATTTAGATAATTCAGAAAAAATAAATACGTGAATTTACCTAGTCGTTAAGCAGTTTTAACTAAAATTTTAGTTGATTTTTCGAACATAGAAATCATCTAAAATTTTTGTTGAATTACCTAAAAAAATTTGTAAATGCCATTCTACCCTTTCACTTAGTTAAAATTATACCATAGTTTTAGGAAATAAAACCTATGAATTTTTTGTGTGTATATAATATATAGTTTTGGCATTTATTTTTCGTTTTTGGGGTCTTTTCGGTTTTTTTTTTGTTTGTTTTGGCGTTCTTAGCGTTTTTTCGGTTTTGGCGATTTTTTTTTAAGTTTTGGCTCTTATTTAGTTTTGACACTTTATTTTCCCCGATTTTTATTTTGGCGATTTTTTTTCGGTTTTTGGCGTTTTTTTTCATTTTTGGCGATTTTTTTTATTTTTGGCGATTTTTTTCATTTTTGCGATTTTTTTTATATAAAATTTTTTTCAGTTTTGGCGACATTTTCGCATTTTGGCGATTTTTGGCGTTTTTTTTCATTTTGGCGTTTTTTCATTTTGGCAATTTTTTTGAATTTGGCGATTTATTTAAGTGTTAGAAATTTTTTTTTAATTTTGGCGATTTTTTCGTTTTGGCGATTTTTTTTTTAATTTTTGGCGACTTTTTTTTTTTGTTTGGCGATTTTATAATTTTCGGTTTTTTTAGTTTTACCGTTTTTGAAAATTTCAAGTGTTTGCCTCTTACGGTTTCCAAGATATAGCAAGTTGTCAAAATTACATGGTTAAAATTGCATTAACTGATGGACCACCCTTTAATTTAATTTTTTTTTAAATTTTAGTGTTAATTGTTGTAGTCTGTATAAAAATACACTAATTTAACAAATTTCAAGTTTCAATATACATATGTTCGTACAATTACATGGGATTTTAACATTTTTCGTTGATCGTTTTGGAACACCCTTTAATTTTTAATTCTCATGTATTTGTCGTTGTAGCGGCCAAAGTTCTACATGCTCTGTCCAAATTTCAGGTCCGTAGCTCTTACGGTTCCTGAGAAAATACCGTGTGACGGACAGACGGACAGCGTAGCGAAAACAATAGGGTTCTTTTCACCTTTGGTGTACGGAACCCTAAAAACCAACCAATATCTGTCAAACTACTCAAAGTACGCAAAAATTAAACCTAATTTTTTACTTTGCGTTGACGGACACGTACTGAATGCAACAGACCTCATAAGAAAACATGTATTTCAATTTAGCTGTCAGTTGAAAAAGGCGGAGTTTAACGCATGACGGATTCATTGTGCCCCGGCCTTTATTCAGCATGAGTTGCCTATTTTGTTTTTCATCAACAAATAATTTTTTTTGAATTCGTATTCATTTTATCTCGCGTTAAATTAAAATAAAACAAATGAAGTAATTTTTTTAAATTCGCTTTGATTTTGACACGCGTTAAATAAAAAATAAAATATTGAAATAAATTAACTATTTAAAATGTCTTTGTAAAAAAAGTACCTTCGCGGCAGAAATTTGAAGCGAATTGTGCGCGTAATTTTTGTTTTTGTATATGTATGTCTGTATGTATTTATATATACATATGTATACTTTTAGGGAGTTCTTTTACTATTGTTAATTTTTTTAAGGAATGT
This sequence comes from Tachina grossa, assembly GCA_949987645.1. Classification (NCBI taxonomy): domain Eukaryota; kingdom Metazoa; phylum Arthropoda; class Insecta; order Diptera; family Tachinidae; genus Tachina; species Tachina grossa. The sequence goes on along the minus strand of OX465274.1, from coordinate 133,374,362 downwards.
GGTTTTATTTCATAACGAGTGTAATTAAGATTTTTAAAAGCAATTTCGTTTTATTTGATATAATTCCTTTTAGATTTTGGATTGAGGTAAATTGTTAATTACAATTCAGTCATACATACATATGTACATATCTATGTTGGTACATACCCTGCAGGAAATTTCAATAGTAAAATTATACTGATTATCAATTGACGTTGTCACCAAATATACCCCAATGCTATCTACTACTGACATTTAACACAGGCTTGTCCTATGAAATCTATCAGTCACCCTCGTCAATACTGACTAGGTAGTTCTTGTGGGACCACATTTCCCACACTGTGGGAAATGTCCGTATTAGAATTGTACTGATTAATTTAAATTGTATGTCATGTATGTATGGATCTGAAAGTGTGACAAATCTTTAACTGATGGTATAATTCCACAGAGGCAAAAAAAAAATTTTAATTTTGAAATTTTTTTATTTTACACAATGTAAATATGAATTATTTATTCAGTGAATTATACATTTACGTCCCTTGTCAGAATGTATGATTAAGAGTTAACTTGAACTTTAACTGACAGTTCTTCATACAAAACTTGCCGTTAAAGTCCCTGTTAGTTTTTAATTGTACATTGTGAAAAGGGCCGTTATTATTAACCGTACTAAACTTTTTATTTGATTTCTTAAACTAATTTTTATAAACACTTAATGTGAAAAAATATTTTCTGCGCATCAAAAACAATATTAATATGTAGACCCTCCGTTAACAATGTCACCAAAATAGTCGACAAAAGTGGTGACCTGCGGACACTTAACCCCACGTTTCCTTCAGGGTAGTTTTGAGAGAAAGAATGCTTTTCTTCCAAAAGTTGTACATTTGACTAAAATTTAAAAATTAAATTTGACTTTTCAATTAAATTGTGTAACCTCATTTCCCGTCATCTTTTTCTTATTCTCCTTTTACATAAAAATAAAATTAATTCCGCTTATCAAGTCATTTATTCTTCCCTCAATTTATATTATTTCGTTTATTTTTTTTGTTGTGCTTTGTATTATTATCATTATTATTATTTCTTATTTTTGCTTAAAACCAAAAGCGCAGGTGTGAGCATACGAGTATAATAATTTTAACCCTAAAATCTACAATGTAGTAATAATTCAATGAAGCATGTTTTCTTCACTTTGTAGTGAGTATAATAAATTTAATAAAAATAAGATATTAGTATCAATAGATTAAATTGGTTTAATTTTAATACACGTACTCGTATGAGCAAATAATTTGCAAAAATTAAGTCAAAATTAAGGGCTTTATTAGATACTATTATTTAATTTATTCTAATAAAGCATTAAACCCATTCACAGCAGCAAGCAACCGACTACAAATTGTCACATGTTTATATGAGAATGATTTTTTTGTAGACATCAAGGCAACAGGGCGGCATGGCAAGTCTATGCTGATTTTGTCGTTGTAGTCCAATTAAACTAATTTTTATTTTTGAGGGCTGCAAAACAAATACTGTGTTAACAATGTAGCAAAATATGTAAATCAAATTATTGTTTAAAAAAAATTTTATTACGAAATAAAAAAGAAAGATACAAAATTGTAATGCTAATTACAGAAGTAATTTTATTTTTATAAAGCGAAAACCACGATAATACACAAAAACCAAGCCATAATATTGAATAAAAAACGCTAAAACTATAGGAATTGAAAAAAAATCCGATAAAAATCGTGAAAATTATAAAAATTGGCAAAAACTTACTAGCTAAGTCTAACATTGTTAAAACATCACCAAAACTACCACGAAGCTAAAAACATGCAAAAAGTCGCTTTTATCGCGAACCTTGCGAAAAATATCGAGAAGTTGCAAAATCTGAAACAAGCCATAATATTGAATAAAAATCGCTAAGACTATAGGAATTGAAAAAATTTGATAAAAATCGCGAAATTATGAAAAGAAAATTCCTGAAAACCTACTAGCAGCAGCATGATAACAGAGTCTAATATTATTTAAACATCGGCAAAACTGCCACGAAGCTAAAAACATGCAAAAGCCGCGCTTTTAAAGCGAACTTAGCAAAAATTTTCGAGAAGTTGCAAGATGGAAAGCAAGCCCTAAAATTCATTAGAAATCACGAAAACCTTAAGAAGTGTACACAGTTTGAAAAAAACTTGAAAAATCGCAATTTAGCGAAAAAATTTTAAATGTATTGAAAAAATCACTAAAACTTTCATTAGTAAAAAAAATATAAAGAAATATACTGATTTGTTTTATATATTTGAATAAACTTTTTTATTTTTATATATGTAAAATATTTGAAAGCGTCAACACTGAATTATATATATTTAATATCAGTGCCTCGTTTCTGTAAGGAATGTGGGAACTTTTCGAGTCGAGAAAATTGTTATCATCCTGTGAAACACAGGGTTAATAAGAAAAAAACTGTATTTGTTGATATTTTTTGTAAGTTTGTTTAAGTTTTTATGTGAGTAACCCTGTGTAAAATAGGACAACCAATATAATTATTTAATTTATCTCAATGCGAGAACTTATCATAAGTTACAGAAATGGGTTACAGGTTTTGGTTACGCTGCTGCCGTCTCCAAAAAATTAAGTAGCTGGCTACGAGGCGAAAAATGCTGCCAGTGGCATTTTATGTAGTGTGTTCGTGTATCAAGCTGCGGTAAATGGGTTTAAAGCATAAATAATTACGAATAGCTACCTTCGCTGCAATATCAAAGCGACACTTGTAGACAATAATTTCGCAAATTGGCATCTTCTTCTAAACTAACATAGTGTCCACACCTGAAGAATTTATATTATGATCAATATCAAATTGATATCCTGATAAAATTCATCACGTACAGACTCAATTTATTAATATTATGGCAGCGTTATTATATAATCATCAGAGCTCACGGCCTAATAAATTCATCTTGATATCAAATATTATTTTATGAGTCACTGTGCATTTAACGTTTATTTATTAAAAACATTTCTTTTAAAAAAAGCGGCACAACAATTATTTGTGACCAAAAATTAAACAACACGCAAATTAGATATTTTTGACAAGTATTTTGCAAATATTTTTTTGACTCATCATGATATAAAATTACCAACGTCTAGCCCTTTGTGTTGATATTAATGAAAAAATTACTTATTATGACTATTACGACTTATGATATAAAATCGTCAGGTGTGGACACTTTGTAAAAGATGTAAGCAAAGAAATTTAAACAACAAAAAATTTATAACTGTAATAGTATCGATTATTTGTGTTACGAAAATCATGTTCTAACAACTGTGTCTGACGTAAAGAGCATTGCTCTAAAAAAGCATTTCTTCAATTAACCTTTTATTAAAAAAATATAAAACAAAAACGTTTTCATATAAATTTTCCAGGCAAGTCGCTTGCTTGAAATGTGAAAACCATACAATGATAAAAATTTTAAAAGCTTTTAACTTTAAGTGAACAACGATTTTTAATTCATTAGATCCAAAGACATCTCAATAACTTTATTTACATTCAAATCTAGTTCATACATTTCCGAAATGAGTTACCAAATTACTTCAAAACCTCTAGTTTATCCATTTTTTATATGATTTGCATGCATGTTTGAGTTGATTAATTCTTATATGAGGTTTATAGACCCATAATGATATTATGAGGGTTAAGGTCAAGTATGCATGCATGTAAATGTATATGTAAAACTGCAATTGTAGAGTTCATAATGAAGAATAGCTTATTAATCTTATTTAATATTGTGTAAAAAATTCATGCAAATAGTTTCTATATTCATCTCTGGAGACTAGAAAAATTTTTAATATCTTCGTTCAGTTGTATGTAAATTGAAAACTTTGAACTCATTTTATGCAAAACTTGCCTTTTTGACTTATTCCTATATTGCAATATGGGAGCGATGTATTGTTATATACATACATATGTACATAAATAAATATACATACATATGTCAACTCAAACTGATTATGCATAATTTTTTTATATAAAGCATATGCACAAACTGATTATGTAGAAATTCTTTTGAAATAAATACTTGTACATATTTATAAGCTGAATTCAATACTGCAATATGAGATTTAAAGTCTTGTGTATGGGACAACGAAAAAAAAAATTAAATATTTAAAAAAAAATTCTATGAAAACTTGAAGTATACATTATTTGCAAAGCAATGCGTGAACTTTTTCTTATCTTAGAATTTTTTAAATATTTCTTCTTTATCTCATAGCATGGGATGTTAAATGGTTTTTGAAGGAAATGAAACATTTTTAACTTAATAATTAAATTACTTAAATTTCCTTCGAAACTTAATGCGAAAATAATAATGTTGTAAATAGCCCTACACCTGTAGGGACACTGAATTTGATATTTGTAGAGATACGAGTACGTATATCTGTAAATATCTGTGTTTTATTTAAAATTTAAATCTTGCGTTCTTGTTGGGACACCCTTTATATCAAACAGTGTCAAAGCTCAAAGAAACTACTTTTGCCAGAAAACGAGTTTAAAGTTTTCAATTTACAGACAACTTATGCATTAAACACATTCACAACAGCAGGCTGCACATACACACGACTTCAAATGTCGCAAGCTGCATATGTCGCCTCTTAACCAGCTACTTACTTAATTCTTTTGGAGACCGCTGCACCTGCTATTCAAGTACAAATACATATTTTAGTATTGCCACTTTCATATATTTTACATTTAAAGAAATTAATTACTTTTTTAAAATGCACTTATTTCACGTAAAAGTACAAAAATTAATCAATTTATTTTTAACATAATTTTTTTGATATTGTTTCTGGTAAACAATGTGAAAAAAAATTGTACGATATCATTCAATCAATATTTTGTATTATATTGGCAACACTGAATTTTCTCATTGTAACCAAAGAAAAAGAAATTATTTTAATTGAACTACAACGACAAAATCAGCATAGACAACAACCTGCCGCTTTGTTGCCTTGCTGTCTTCAAAAGAATCGTTCTCATATAAACATGTGTATTCTATCCTTGACATTTGGTAGTCAGTAGCTTGCTGTGGTAAATGTGTTTTATGCATTAATGATAAAAGCAAATTTTATTTTGCTCTCAAGATTAGAGTAAACAAGATATTTGCATGAAATTTTTACACAATATGAAGAATGATATGAGTATTAATTCTGCATCATTTTGGGTAAAAAAAAGTGTAAACCTGCTAACTCATTTCAGAATAATTGTAGAATAGAGACAAAAACTGTTCACATTTTCTATACATAAATACCTTAAGAAATTAGCCTAGCACAATAGTTTATTGCGGTATGTAAAGTTTAAAATTAAAGTAAATTTTTTACCCAACTGATGTGGCACACAGTAGTTTAGAATCGTTTTTCATCGGTCAAAATTCCGTAACTTTTGAACTAATGAGGATTTTTTTGTAATTTTAGAAAATCAATATAGCGTTGTTGAGAAATTTAAGGTTAAAGTTGAAATTTATTTATTTTTTTAATTTGCATAGAAGCATGAGTGTTTTTATACCCTTTACCAAAAAATGGTAAAAGGGTATATATAGGTTTGTGATTCCATTTGTAATTTCCAGAATATTAATAAGCGAGCCATAAAGTATATATATTCTGGATCCTTATGCATAGGGAAGACGAACAAGCGATGTCCGTCTGTCTGTACGTGGAATCGGTTTTCCGAAGCTCCCAGAAAAGTTAGAGACTTCGTTCTTGAACTGGTGGGTCAGAAATGGTCGAAATAAGATTGGTATTGAAAATCAGCAAAATCGAGCACACGGTTTCAGAGCTGGGAGACTTAAGCTTCATTTTGCCATACAAAATAACAACCGAAAACTAGTTTTTAATAATTTTTTATTAAATAAACTTATTTTATACTTCAGTATGAATAAAATTGGTATTTCTAACTAAAAAAAATTTAAAAAAAAATTAAAAAAATTAAAAAGACGTTCCCAGGGTTGGCAAACTTTAACTTTTTTGTTATGCAAAAGTAACTTACTAAAACAAATTTTTCCTTTTTTTTCTTTAAACTAAACATATAAAATGTTCTTAAAAGAAGGAGATTGATGTAAGAAATCAGAAAAACTAAAAGGATGGTTCCAAGGTTGGAAAACCTACGATTTGTGTGATATATACAATTAAATACCGTAAACTAATTTTTAATTATTTTTATTAAATAAACTTATTTTGTACTTCACCACGAATAAAATTGGTATTTCAAATAAAAAATTAAACTACAAAAGATGATGTTTACAGGGTTGGAAACCCTTATTTTTTATACAAAAGTAACTTACTAAAACAAATTTTTCCTTTTTTACTATAAATTTAACAAATCTTACATTCTTAAAAAAAATATCGCTATAAGAAATGAGAAAAATCAAAAAGAAGGATTCCAGGGTTGGGAAACTTAGACTATTTGTGATTTAAAAAAGTAACTACCGCAAACTAATTTTTGTATTTTTTTAATTAAATAAATAAAAATAAAACTTGTATTTGAAATAAAAAATAAAAAATTAAAAAGACGATTCCAGGGTTGGAAAACTTAAACTTTTTTTATACAAAAGTAACTTACTAAAGCAAATTTTTCCTTTTTCTCTATAAATTAAAGATATCTTATATTCTTAAAAGAAATATATTGGTGTAAGAATTCAGAAAAATTAAAAAGGATGATTCCAGGGTTGGGAAGCTTACTCTTTTTGTGATATAAAAAATTATCTACCGAAAACTAATTTTAATTTTTTTTAAATAAATAAAATTATTTTACACTTCAGTACGAATAAAATTGGTATTTCAATTTAAAAAAGTTTAACACACGTTTCCAGGGTTGGAAAACCTTACCCTTTTTTATAGAAAAGTTACTTACTAAAGCAAATTTTCCTTTTTTCTCTATAAATTAAAGATATCTTATATTCTTAAAAGAAAGAGATTAGTATAAGAAATCAGAAAAATCAAAAAGTTTGATTTCAGGGTTGGAAACCCCAAATTACCTACCGAAAACTAATTTTTTTTTTATAAAATAGACTTATTTTATACTTCAGTACTAATGAATTTGGTATTTCAAAATAAAAAAATTAAAACGACGTTTTCAGGGTTGGAAAACCTTATTTTTTATACAAAAGTAACTTACTAAAACAAATTTTTTCTGTTTTACTATAAATTAAACATATCTTATGTTCTTAAAAAAAGATGGTGTAAGAAATCAAAAAAAAATAAATAAAAAAGGAGGATTCCAGGGTTGGGAAACTTACACTCTTTACACACTTTAACTACCGAAAACTAGTTTTTATCTAGTTTTATTAAATAAACTTATTTTATGCTTGATAACGAATAAAATTGGTATTTCAAATAAAGAAAATAATTAAAAAAATTAAAAATACGATTCCAGGGTTGGAAAACTTTAACTTTTTTTTATACAAAAGTAACCTACTAAAACAAATTTTTCCTTCTTTTCTTATAAATTAAACTTTTCTTAAATTCTTAAAAGAAAGAGAGTGGTGTAAGAAATCAGAAAATCAAAAAGGATGAGTTCACGGTTGGGACACTTACACTTTTTTGATATATAAAAGTAACTAAGTCTAATTAATTTTCATCTTTTCCTTTATAAATTATATATATTTTATGTTTTGGAAAGAAAAGTTTTGTATAGAAAATTATAAAAATAAAACCACAGCTCCAGAGCTGGAAACTATGATTTTTTTTCTGGACATTAAAGTAACTAAATAAAACATTTTTGTTGAATTTCTTTTTTTTCACTTAACACACTTTCTATATTTTTTCAAGAACTACTAGATTGGTATAAGTAATCAGAAAAATCTAAAATTATGACTCTAGGGTTTGAAAATTATTATTTTTTTCTTTGTACATAAAAGTAACTATGTGCTTATGTATGTATCTCTATACTACATAAACGCACTTTGGTAAAGGGTATATAAGATTCGGCACAGGCGAATATAACACTCGTACTTGTTATTATTATTATTGGAATAAAACTTAAGGGCCTGTTCATCTAAATGCGAACGATAGGTTCGATCGAGTATTTGTATTGAAAACAAAAACAAATTTCAGTTTTTTGTTTTTGTTTCGAATATAAATTTTCGATCGAATCTATCGTTCGTATTTAGATGAACAGGCCCTAAATCAACATAGTAAAAACAACAACGAAGGTTTTTAAAAATTTAACACATAAGCCTAGTGTTTTCAGTCATTAATAGGCTCTATACTCTTTTGGATATATGAGTACATATGGATGTGTCAGAAGCTAAAAAGCCTAACTCCACAAAATAAAAAGTTGAGAAAATAGATTTTCAAAATTTATGAAAATTATAAAAGGTACAAAATATTTGTATAGTCTTTAACAGAAAAAAATTAGGGGATAGGAGAATCCCGCATAATAGATACATTCGCTAGTTTTATGAAATTTCATAACATACGGAAACTTTGCTTGATTAAACCAATGTCTTTAATTAAAATGGAGTTAATTGGAGGAGCTTTTGAAAAAATTCAAATAAGATTCAAAGCCGATTTTTCATGTTTTTAATGGAAAATATCTAAATGATAGACGATCAAAATAACTTCCATAGTGTTTAAAACTAATTAGATAGTAATATATCAAAATTGAGAAATTTTCGAAAAGTGGAGTTTGGCCTGTTAGCGTCTGACACATGCATATATACATACATCATACAGTATGTAAGACATGTCCAGTTATAAATAACTGAACCAAACTGCAAATATCATATCTAATATATGTAATTATAACAAAATGATCCACAGATTTTCAATAAAAATTCATAGTACCAATTTGCAAGTAAATCCTTTCAAATAAAAAAAATTAAAATCTTCTCACATATGGCAGAATTATGCTTTTAAATGGAGGAGGTTAAATGAAGCCGATCTCCCCAAGGGTTTTCGATAAAAAATTATTGGCCAGAACTGCAGGAAAATCTCCTCCAGAAAAAAAATTGCAAATTGCTCTACAAATTACAGAACTATGCACGAAGCCAATTTTCTTTTAATATTTTGGTAAAAATCGAGAGACTAAACTGCAGGCAGCCCGTATCAGGCGAAAAAATAGTTTTGAAGATCGGTTCACAGAGTTACACATAATGGAAGGAAATTTTTTGATTGCAAGAACGATTTTATACGGCTCCATATACATAATACATCTTATTTCTATATATCGACCCACACATGTCCTTAAACATTTTCAAACCTTTATCGTAACAATCAGCCGTATTAGAAATTAAAATAAAGATACTTTACTCAAGGCACTTACATATTTTTGTTCAGTTCAGTTGTTAAACTTATTTTGCATTTCAGCTAACGATATGTATGTATGCATTATTATTATATACATATCTTGCGCTAATGTTTTTTTATATAAAATTCTTAGGAAATTATTATTTTTGTAGTTATAAATACAAAAACAGCATGCGATGTCGAATAGCTTTTTGAACACTGTATATTTTTGTGTGTTCTCAGCTAGAATTTGTTGTCCTAACTTTTTTATTTTTGAAAAACTTTAGTTTTGCTATGCAGCAGCGTTGTCAACTCGATGCTTTTCGCACCGTTTTTACTGCTTTTTGAAATTTTCAACGCCAAAAATTTTGAAGTTAGTGCTCGGTGCTTTTTATTTCTTGGCGGTGGCACTAAAGTTTAGTGACTAAACCCAAAATTCAAAAAGAATTTTCCTTATATAATATCAGCCGTATTCATAAAAAAAAGTTGATTGAGGTTTAAAATTCATATTAGTTAAAAAACGTTTTAAGGCTAAATAACGTTTTTTAAATATTGGTATTCATAATCAGTTTTTTAACTAAAAATCAATTAACTAAATTTTTTTAAGATATCGTGGCAACACTGTATTCTTTATTTGTCACTTGCATATTAGTTCTGCAAAACAACGATTGTTAACTCACAAAGTACTCGTGGCTATTTTGTTTATTTGTCGGTTTTCAGAGAAATATTGTTTCTATAAAATAAAAGATATGTTGCAACTTGTATTTAATAAAATAATAAAAAAAAGTTCACAACAAATCTTTGTTAAAAGTGCTTTTTATATTATTTATTTTATTGCAGATAAGAAGCACTAGAATAACGAGCTTTATTTTGTTTGTTTTGAGTGTTTATACATCACTATTTAATTTTCTACAATTATACTATTTTTGTTAACACATAAAATGAGAAAACAATGACTGGGAATGGAAACTGGATCGCTCCTTTTCTTTTAAATATTCTTTGGAGTATATTTGTTATTTCGGCAATAGTTTCTATAAAAAAAAATTACATTGTTTTCTTCTAAATAACACTGACATATGCATACATACATGCATACATAAGTACATACATATATACACACATATGTACATACAGGTAAAGTTCAAAATGTAAACAAAAACGAAGCAAAATTACAACAACGTCACCTTAAAATTGGTTTAAACATGGGGGCAGTCAATTTTAAAATTTGCTGATTTACGCAAGGTTTAAAAACCGTTTTTAAGCTAAAATTCTATTATGAATACAATTTTAGCGAATTTTGCTTTATATATATAATTATATATATATATATATATATATTTTTTTTTTTTTTGATGAAGTCTTACATTTAAAAAACATAAGCAATGAAGTTAAATGGAACATTTTAAAATATTCTAATAAGATTGTACAAAACTTGGTTGAAGAAATACGTGCATTTTATTCTCAAACTTTCATGTTTTAAGCACAATTAATGGAAACAGTGTTTTGCCACACGACAAAGAAGACATAATGCAAGTATAGTCTAATAGCGAAATATTTTCTAGTATATACAGTAAAGAGAGAATAATTCACTTAATGCAATGTATAAACTTTGAGTTCGCTATCGAGTTTTGGGCAGAAATAAAGTCTTATTGCGATTCATTTGATATAAACTCATTTGGGGCATTATCGAAAATGCATTCCCATCAAACTTTAATGTTTAAAAGCAAAAGTTGATCACGTTTTTACCTTTATTACTTTATTTAAGCCTAAAATACGTAAAAAGTTGTCCTTATAATCTACTTCGTTCCTATTTTCTAAAATAATAGTACAAATAATTTAACTTTATATCTATAACTTGGTTATCTTGAAAATTACTTTTTTTTAATTTTGTAACTTTGTTACTAATATTGCGTTTGCTGTGAAAGAATGTTTCCACAGCATGGTTTAGTAAAAATCAAATTTTGAAAGTCTTGATTTTAAAAAAATTTACTACTACTCCCATCGAGTTCAAAATCTAATCAGAAAGTCAAAAAGTCTTCCCAATTACTGCTAATTTCAGGTGATTTGTTTCTTCCTTTACGAAAAAAATTGAATTTTTTATAATAATTTAAAAAGGTTTCGTCAAATTGATTTTAGAATTCACTGATTCTCATAAATAAAATGCAAGGTCAACCGATTTCTATATTTTTTATATACAAAATTTTTTTTATAAAACAAACAAATTTTAATTTAGTTCTTTTTTACTTAAATTACGCGTTTATTTCCTGGTTTCAGCGCTTTTTGAAATTTTAAAGTTGACAACGCTGCTATGCAGAGCAATTCAAAAAAATATTGAAATATATTCACGTACATATTGAACCATAACTGCCAAAAAAAAAAGCTTAAGCGAGATATATTTTTAACTTTTTTGTTTTAGGAAAATCGATTAGCTAAAATCGTTAATAGTCGATTTTCGAAGAAAATAGGCTAAAAAAATTATGTCGCTTAAGCTGATTTGGCAGTTATGCCACGATATGTACATAGACACAAATTTGTAAACATATACATACATACATGCACTTGGGCCCATAATTGCCTCGTTTATTTCAAAAACCAGTCAAACGACAAAATTTTGATGTGGATTAAATTAAATTACTCTTACAACCATCACTATTGTAAATTTTTTACGAAATATTCTAATTTAATAAGGAATTCAATAGTAAAATTGAAAATGAACTTTTAAAAGTTTTTTTTTATATTATTATCATAGATATATACATATGTATTTATTCTACAATGACTATTCGTCATCGGACACTCGTTCTATAGTGCAGTCTACTTCCGTCAAAGGCCTTTGAAACATATTGTCATAAAATTCTTCATATTCAAACAAGCTTAAATTACACGTGCCAGAGCCATAACCAAAACAAAATTCAATTGGTTTTATATGGTAATGGCTATGGCGTTATGGTGAGTAGATAATCAAATACAAGTTCGCCCATAAGCTTGGTTCGAATAGCTGTTTTCTATGGTTATGGCTATCGCACGTCTGATTAAATCCTTATAGCTGGTAAATCTTTTTTTTTCAAAAAGCTTATAATATGTTTTGCAAGTAAGGCAGCAAGAGAATGTATTTTTAAAAAAGTGAATGTTGATGGTAAAATACTATATGTGGCTAGTCTGGATCTAAAGTGGTCTAGCTAAATCGACCTATGAGCACTTTCGAAGATAAATACTGTAAATCGATATAGGAAAAAGTGGTCTATGTGTTAATACGTCACCAAAATAGGGCTCTCGTGAAAATACCACTTTAGCATTTATTGCTTTTTTCACCTCTTTTCACTTCTAAAGTTCTCTAACTCACCATATATTTTTAAATCATAGACCCCTTTAGTTACAGGTTAGTTATATGAACAACTGGCGCAATGCCAAGAAACATCCGTAACAGACTGGTTTCCGCACTGAACAAGAATTTATTGGTTTTGCTTTACCATCATATAGGGACATTATTTAATTTTTTGTTTTGCATGAAACCTTGTATTTACCTTTACAAAAGAGTAATCACCCAATAACTCAATTTGTGATTTTTTTTTATTTTTTGACTGGTTTTTGAAATAAAAGATTCAATTATGAAAGTGGTCTGTCTAATGGATTTTTGCTTAGAAATATTAAATTAATGTTAAAAAAAAATTCAATATACATACACTAAATAAAAAAAGAATAATTTTATATTAATCGACATTAGTACAAGTATAAATTAACCCATTTGGCGCTACCTTCCTTTTGAAAGGACACCCTATTCCAATTCAGAAATTAGGGAAAATCGCCGACATGCAAATGCATTTCTGTGGATATATTTTATATTATTATTGTTTATGCTTTGTTATGTAGCCTCGCAGCTTAAAAGCGTTAGTTGCTGCAGGCAGGTCCGAGTGTTTATATTTCCTATTAAGTGCTTTGCGAAAAGTAATTATTTTCAAAATTGTTAATTTAATCATTTACATCCATTTAATTGTTAGTTTTTGCTTAAAAGGAATTGAAGTAGTAACTTAGTTAAAAAAATAATTAAATGAAAATCATGCGTAATGCTGCATTGCAGCGCAAAGTTCACAGTTTCTTTGAAAGGATGACCGATTCCGGGAAAATTATAGGTTTTGAGAAAAAAAAATATAACTATATTACAATTTTTTTCTAGAAACTTATTAAAATTTCAGTTTCGAAAGAAAAATTGAGGTATTAAAGAAAAAAATTTTCCGGCGCCATCGTGGGGCATCATATAAAAATATTTTTAGATTTATTCAAATGTAAACTACTCATTAAATTGAGCCTTATTCAGAAAAAAATAATTTAGGTTTACCAAATGCTTAACAAACAAATTTCGATACAAAATTTTTTTGTAAACCTTCTGTAACCCAAAATAATTTTTACTGAATACGGCAGTAATAGTTTTATGTATGTATGTAACATAAGATTAATTTTATTTTATATAATTATTATCTATTTTTTTAAAACAACTAATTCGAGTTATGATATTTTTACAGTAAACTAGCAATGTGAACTTTTCAATGCATTATCACTAAATAATTAATTTATATACCTACATTTAAGCATTTACTTTGAATCGTTAATTGTAAGTTTCTTACTCGCTGGGGTTGTTTGACATTGAACTTGAAATTTTTATTGTGAAAAAATATGAACTTTTGAGCAATGAATAGTAAAATGTTTAAGCACCTGCTATAAAAATAGGTTTATTAATTTCAAATTAAAATTTTTTTAATATACGAGTATGTACAAATGACTACAGTTGTGTTTAAATCATTTAGCACGCACGAGCTACATATGTACATATATTAGTTCGAACCATAACAAAAAATTTAAAACTCTTGACAAAAAGTAATTCACAAATCTAAGAGAACAAAATTACAAGGCAGTTGTCTATCAAGTTTTGCAAAACTCGCTGCCAAAAACTGTATTCTAGTGAGGTATAGATTGTTTTTTTTTTTTGTAAATAAAGCGTTACACTTATTCTGAGCGTTGGCTCTAACTCATTATTTTTTAAAATCGAGTTTTTTGTACATTTCGATACAAGAGCTTCTGATATGTCGAAAAATGCAAAAATCTCTATTTCAAAATAATAATGAATTAGGGCCTTTCTATATTAAGGTAACGATATATAACCTTTTGTATATGTACTTAAAAAAAATACATTTTAGTGTTTCTTCTTTATTTTCAGTATACACATAGGCGTAGCTAGGCCTTTCTGGGGGGGCAATGCACCCCCTAGACTTGATTTTGCCCCCCCCCCCCAGGATTTATTACAAATTCTTTTTAAAACATATTCTTTTGCCTGTAATATTAAAAAATTCTATTTTTTGTTTATTTTAAAATTACTCATGAAAATCACCAGTAATTTTTATACAAACTTTTCGAATAATCGCTAAATATGCATACTTTTATTAGATAACAAATACCCAAAAAACTATAAGTTTACAGCACTTCAAAACATCACAAATAGTAAACTCCATGTAAATTTATAATGCATGTGTGTAGATATGTATGTGTGTATGTAGCTTTCAACAAATTCTTAATAAAATTGTATTAGTGTACGTAGTTAGTAGTAAGACAAGTTGTTTTAAGGTGTTCTTAAGATTTTCTACTGTCAAATTGTTTGTAACAATAGCCTTTAATTTTTATTTAGAGTAAAATTAAAAAAATAGCGAAAAATTATGATCTGCATACACACATGTATGTATGTATGTATGTATCTCGTATACACACATGTATGTATGTATGTATGCATATTTATGGTTCAATCCAGGGCTGCCAGATAAAATGATTTAAAAAATCGCCGAAATCCCGATAACATATAAAATAATCGTCATCTAATGTCCGAAAAATCGTCAGAAAATCGAACAAATCAAAATTTCCTCTTTAAACATGTATACATATGTTTTATTTTTATTAGAAAACAAAACAAAACAATTCATGTTCATATACAACTTTGTTAGACTAGTGGAAAACTTCTGAAAAATATTCCTAGGTACAAATTTTGGTATCAGTACTTTTGATGACCGAAATTTTTGATAGGATATCAACTTACACAGGTCAATATATCGTTGGTCTCAAATGGAAAGGCCCTAACGCAAATAATTTTAACTTTACAGGAGAAGGTAAAACATAATAGAAAGTGTAATATTCAAAATGTAACTTTTTTGTACTACTGCTTGTAAAAAAACACTATTGCAATAAATTTTTGTGATGAGTTAGTTGTATTAGTGTGAAATTTATTGAAATCACTGAAAAACTCAACTATCGATATGTATGCATGTATGTATATATATGCACATAAAATTTTTTTCAATTGAACACGTATACATACATACTTGCATACATATGTTTGTACTTATTTATGTATGTATGTATGTTCATTCATCGCAACAATATAGTATTGATTCAGAACTTCAATATTGGAAGGGTAACTAAATAATAAATGGCAATTTTCTATTTTTATTTATGCACCAACAGATACATTTTTTTTAAATTAAATAATTAAACTATTTTTTTGAGCTTTCGGTCAGTTTATATTTTGAGTTTATTATCTTCAATATTTCGTTAACCTTCGGTTAACTTCTTCAGGATATATATTCTATTATCTTCAATATTTCGTTAACCTTCGGTTAACTTCTTCAGGATATATATTTTATATTATATATTATATATTATATATTATATATTATATATTATATATTATATATTATATATTATATATTATATATTATATATTATATATTATATATTATATATTATATATTATATATTATATATTATATATTATATATTATATATTATATATTATATATTATATATTATATATTATATATTATATATTATATATTATATATTATATATTATATATTATATATTATATATTATATATTATATATTATATATTATATATTATATATTATATATTATATATTATATATTATATATTATATATTATATATTATATATTATATATTATATATTATATATTATATATTATATATTATATATTATATATTATATATTATATATTATATATTATATATTATATATATCCTGAAAAAGTTAACCGAAGGTTAACGAAATATTGAAGATAATAAACTCAAAATATAAACTGACCGAAAGCTCAAGAAAATAGTTTAATTTAAAACATAAAAAAAGGTCGAAAAATTAGATAAAAATATTAAATTAAATAATAAATTATTAAGAAATGAAATCATGAATGATGAATGAAATCATTTCCTGCTTGTATCTTTTCAAAATATTGTATTCAAATATAGTATACACATAAATAATTTTTCCATATGAACATATAAACTTGTTGGAAACGAATATTAATTTCATTATTATTTAGTTTATTATTATTACATTAATATTATTATTATTTAGTTTTTTTCTAATGCATACTTTACTTTTTGTCTATATATTGTTTTTGTTTTGAATGTTTTGTTTTTTGAGTTTTAATTATAACTTAATTTTTGTTATTGAAACTGGACTGTTAATTTATGTTTTAACTTAAATAAAAAATATTTTAAATAAAAAAAATCTTTATAAAATTTTTTAAACGCACTAATAATTCCAAACCAATATTTTACTTATTAATATTTTACTTATTAAGTAAAATATATTTTTTTGATTTCCAATTTCAATGTATTTTTAATAAAAATATATTTAACTTAATAAGTAAAATATTAATTTGGGATTATTAGTGCGTTTAAAAAATTTTAAGCTTAAATATTAACAATTCCCATAAAAAACACTAATTTAAAAAAAATTGTGTTTGACCCCTCCCCCCCCAGAAAAAATGTCTAGCTACGCCCATGAGTATACATACATATACATATGTATACGATTGCGGAACTTTGGCTTGCATTTAAATCAACGGATAATTCGTTTATTTCCAACGTACATATCGATGGTCACAAGTAGAAAGGACCTAACTCGTATTTTCACGAAATTAAATTTTTCAGTGATTCCAATACATTTCAAGCAAATCCGAGGTGCACAAAAGTGTATTGCAATAGTGTAAAAAATAACGCATATACAAGCAGTTGTACTGTTTATTATCTAGGCGCACGGCAGTGCGCCAGACCAAGTTCTGGCCAATGCACGTAGTGTGTATATTTACAGGAAGCCATTCGAGCTGTTTTTTACCCCCCTCATAACTTTGTTCCCCGCGACCGTAAAATTATCAAATTTAAACCATAATTAGAATAAATTCATGTAACCTCATATGCAAAGTTTGAAAGTTTTACAATGAAAGGTTGCGGAGATATGAAGGTGCAAAAAGTGTATATTTTAAGACATACTCACTGACCTACTGACTCACTCATCAATATTATGAAGCACTTTCGCTATAGCTAGAGATCTGAAATTTGGTACAAAAGTTGATCTAGGTTAGCAATGAACTAGAAAAATCTGAAAACCCTAAAACTTTAACCAAGGGGGCGGGGCTACGCCCATAAAAATTTAAATGTGTGCTAGTGAGCTGAACTTTGCTACAGAACTAGGTCTAGGTGGACAATAAACTAAACAAAATTTAAAATCCGAATATTTTGGCTAGGAGGGCGGGGCTACGCCCATAAAGTCTAGAATTAAAAAGCAAATCTAAGGCGCTTAATGGAAGCTATTTTATTGAAATTCGGCATACATACTGTGATAGGGCAAGCCTAAAAATTGTTCATTAAAAAAGTGGGCGTTGACACGCCCATACCATTTCAACTTCAATTTCCTGTACTACGGCTCAGCATATTTAGATATACTATTTCTGTATGTATTATTATCCGTTTGCAACGAAACTTGGCACAAATAATAAACACTGGCTGAAAAAAATATTAAGTTTGGAAAAGTGGGCATGGTTACGCCCACAAATATTAAAAATTAAAAGTTGCTCTAAGGAACTGAAATTGGATACACGAGTATGTATAGGTGAGAAAACAACAAGAAAAACCTGAAAACCCAGAAATCTTAGTCAGAGGGGCAGGGCTTCGCCCATTAAAATTAAAAATTAAAAGTTGCGCGCATGAGCTGAAATTTGATACACAAGTAGGTCTAGGTGAGAAACCAACTAGAAAAATCTGAAAAACCAAAATATATTACCAGAATGGGCGGGGCTACGCTACTATTGTTTGAACCTGAAAACTTACAGCCTTATTTATAAATCTTATTAAGGCTTTTTAAGAAAAATTTCTTACGAAAATTTGTCTCAAAATCCCTTTATAAAGCCTTAAAAAGTTTTATAAATAAGGCTGTTAATATGCAGCTTTTATTTTAAGCCATTTTAGTGAAAACTTGCATATATGTTACACGTATAGAATACTTTAAACTATCACATAAAAAAGTGGGCGTAATCACTCCCATAAAATTTTGGCCTTGTGTTTAATCTACTTCGGTCTAGCATATTTTAGAAGAAATTTAGCATGAATTATATATAAGCTCTGCTCACAGAAATATTGTGAGTTTAAAATAGTGGGAGGGGTGATACTCATAAAATTATAAGGTACAGTTCACGCTAGAGAGCTGAAATTTTATACACAAGCAAGTGTAGATGAGTAAGCCAATAGGAAAATCTTAAAACGAAGAAGTTTTATCCGCTAAAACTGTAATTCGCACTAGAGAGCTGAAATTTGGTACACAATGAATCTAAATCAGAGATCACTAAGAAAAATCTAAGAAACCAGAAGTTTCAATCAGGGATTTGGAAAAAGCACTGTAAACTCAAAATTAAGTTAAATTTTATTGAAACTTTTCATACACATTGCACTTATTCAAAGTAAAAATTTCCTGTTTGAAAAAGTGGACATGACTTCACCCATAAATCTTAGCTTTTTCTTTCATGAAATTCGACTTAGCAGTTGCTAGTCTATTACTTATGAATTTCTCAATAGCTTTTTCCTACAAAACTTTACATGACTCATAAGCACTAACAGATATAAAAGTCGGCGTGGGCAGGCCCATAAAAATTTTACGTAGAGAGCTGACATTTTGTAGACAAATAATCCTAATTGATTTATTCAATCGGAAAATTCAAAAATTAATGCACCACCTACCCTATTGAAACTTTGCATGCACATTGGGCATATCCTTTTGATTTATGTACTTCGGCTAAGCAGACTTTAATATGTAAATATATTGAGAAAATAGCCGGAATCACTCCCACTAAAATTGACGCTGTATTTTACATGTTTCTTTCAAGACGACTCTTATTAAATTGCGTACACACTGGCGACCCGTTGTAATAACACAATAATTCATTTTTACTCACGCTCTAACCCATTATTTTATGTAACTATGAAATTTTTAACTGGCAAAGTGATCATGAATTTTAGAAATTTTAAGTGTAAAAAATGTTATCATAGAAAATTTTTCAAAAAGTAGTCAGATCCTCACAAAAACATAAATGTGAAATATGCTAGGTACATATTATATAAATTTGTAATCGTAAGGTTGTCATATAATTTCTAGATAATCTGCTAACTTGGAAATATTTTTAACTTTTTAGAAAAGGAGAGAATAATGTATATTTTTTCATTTCTTTGTATCGGTAAAAATGTTGTCAAGTTAGCAGATTATCTAGAAATTATATGACAACCTTAGGATTACAAATTTATATAATACATAGCATATTTCAGTGATAGGTATTGTACCATACAAGAACTTGGTCAAAATTTATATCTCACTACTTTTAATGGCCGAACTTTTTTTTATAGGAACTTGGCCTTTTTTCACATTTATGTTTTTGTGAGGATTATGTTTTTACCTTCTCCTATAAAGTTACAGTTATTTTAGTTCGTGCCCTTCTACTTGAGACCAACGATATGTATGTACATATGTAACGAATGTCAATTTTTGATATTCGCTAATACGAATACGAATATTTGAAACGATGTTTGCGAATACGAATACGAATATTTAATATCAAATTTATAGGCATTAAATTAGGGTTCTAGTTACGCCTGCAATATAAAATATTAAAAAATTTTTATGAAAAAGAGCTTCATACACCTGTTGCCGAACTTTAAAGTTAATAAAAACTACCCAAAATTTTAATGATCGCCAGTAAATAATATTTGAAAATGATACAAAGCACAAATTTCTATAAAAAATTTCATGGATTCGTACGAACTAACATTTTCATCCATTTATTTAAATTTCGTTTAGGATTTATGCATTTAGTTGCCCAGCACTTTAAGGCTAACATTGCTTTGTTAAGAAATTATATGCAAAAGATAACTTTAATTGTTTTGTGATTTAATAATAAATACTGGTAACACCACCGTGTTCAACAACCACTTCACAGCTTATGATGTACAAAACCGAATACAGTTTCATTCGAGTATTCAAATAATTTTTTATATTATTAAATTCATTTTTATTATCTTGAAGTAAAGCAACCTAAATTAAAAAATGAACTTCTAACATGGTAGGAGAACAAAGAAAAATTATCAGAATTTTTTTTATTCGAATGAAATGGGTATTTGAATATCCACCTTTTTTCGATTTGTTTTGATTGTATGTGAATCACTAAAATATTTTTGTATAATTGAATTTGATTCAGTATTTTTTGACGGATTTTGTATTTCGAATCAGCTGGATAATTTGGTGATGTTTTCCATCACATGACAGAAATAATGAATTTAAGCTAAGAGCTAGCTAGAACTTCTAGCTTTATTTTTAGGTGTAACATGAATCAATATGTGATATATAACCAAAAATATTTGAGGTACAAAATGCACATTGTGGAAATATCAACTTAAAGTAGTCTTATACCCCCGTAGACGGCATGTTTTTTTACGTCTGATTTGTCAAATTTTCCAGTGTAAAACATGTACATGTCGTGTGGTACCTTTAAAACATTGCTTCTGTAAAAGTCAGACACAAAGCCGTATGACAAAATTTCAATTAGAGCGTGCTCTATTTTCTTCTGACATCGGCTGTTTTTATTATTAAAAATATGTCGTCCGAAACCTATGAAATGAGGGAGCAAGTAGCGGCGGTTCACTATTGATGGAAACGTTAGCCGACTGAAGTTTATATATTACAACGAAGATATATGTATGTTTTTTAAACTATTTAATAGCAACTATGTACATGCAATATAAATAACGTTGCATTATTATTTGCTAACTTGGTATCTTCGAATTTGAAGAAAAAAATCTTTAAAGTGGTTAAAATTTTTTACGCCGCAAAAAAAATTTCTGGCGGCAATACCATTCTGAAACGGAAGTCGACATTGGTTTATTTAAAAGCTGTGCTAAATATTTACAGAGAGAGATAGAAAAAGCAACAGAGACTATGTCAGAAGCAATTAACATGTGGGTTTGTGACCGAATATTATAAACCTTCTGTAAAACAACAATTTTAACATACATGCAGAATTAACAAACGCGGGTGCCTACTGTAGAATTTTGATATAATGGTTTTTTTAGAATACAACTTTACTTAACATTGCTGGGCAAAGCTTTGTCAAATTGCTTTGCGAACGACCCTTATTTATTTTATTTTTTTGGAAAAATATTATTATTCGTATTCGCCTGAATTTGCCGAGTAGGAATGCGAATAGGAATGTTTAAAAACGGCCAAATATTCGGCACTTCGAATACGAATATTCGTGCATCACTAGTAAATACATAAATACATATCGAGCTATAACCACCAAAAATCGTAACCGACACATATTTTAGACCTATTTGTTTTGACGAAAATCAATTATTGAAGATGGCAAATAGTCGATTTCGGTCAAAAAATTAAGTTGGAAAAAAATTTCGCTTGCGCTTTTTTTGCAGTTATGCATGTAAATATGTATGCATGTTTGTTTTAGGGTTCCGTACACCAAAGGTGAAAAGGAACCCTATTGTTTTCGCTACGCTGTCCGTCTGTCCGTCACACGGTATTTTCTCAGGAACCGTAAGAGCTATGGACCTGAAATTTGGACACAGTATGTAGAACCTTGGCCGCTACAACAACAAATACATGAGAATTAAAAATTAAAGAGTGTTCCAAAACGAGCAAAGAAAAATGTTAAAATCCCATGTAATATACATACAATTGTATGAACATATGTATATTGAAACTTGAAATTTGTAAAATTAGTGTATTTTTTATACAGACTACAACAATTAACACTAAAATTTAAAAAAATTAAATTAAAGGGTGGTCCATCAGTTAATGCAATTTTGACTATGTAATTTTGACAATTTGCTATATCTTGGAAACCGTAAGAGGCAAACACTTGAAGTTTTCAAAAACGGTAAAACTAAAAAACCGAAAATTATAAAATCGCCAAACCAAAAAAAAAATCGCCAAAAATTAAAAAAAAATCGCCAAAAAGAAAACAATCGCCAAAAAGAAAAAAATCTCCAAAATCAAAAAAAAAAATTCTAACACTAAAATAAATCGCCAAATTCGAAAAAATCGCCAAAACGCGAAAATGTCGCCAAAACTAAAAAAAATTGTAAATAAAAAAAATCTCAAAAATGAAAAAAATCGCCAAAAATAAAAAAAACGCCAAAATGAAAAAAATCGCCAAAAAAAGAAAATAAAGTGTCAAAAATGTTAAAAATTGCCAAAACTTATAAAAATCGCCAAAAACTTGAAATTTTCAAAAACGGTAAAACTAAAAAAACCGAAAATTATAAAATCGCCAAACCAAAAAAAAATCGCCAAAAATTAAAAAAAAATCGCCAAAACGAAAAAAAAATCGCCAAAATTAAAAAAAAAATTCTAACACTAAAATAAATCGCCAAATTCGAAAAAATCGCCAAAATGAAAAAAACGCCAAAATGAAAAAAAAACGCAAAAAATCGAAAAAATCACCAAAACGCGAAAATGTCGCCAAAACTAAAAAAAATTTTAAATAAAAAAAATCGCAAAAATGAAAAAAATCCCCAAAAATAAAAAAAATTTCCAAAATGAAAAAACGCCAAAAACCGAAAAAAATCGCCAAGATAAGAAAATAAAGTGTCAAAACTAAAAAAAGAGCCAAAACTTAAAAAAATCGCCAAAACCATAAAAACGCAAAAATCGCCAAAACAAAAAAACCGAAAAGACCGCAAAAACGAAAAAAAAATGCTAAAACTATATTTTATATAGGATGAAGTTTGTATTATTATATTGTGCTAATGCAAACTAATATTTTTCACATTTTAAGATATCATATTTCCAAACAAAGTGCATATTTCTGTGTAAAATATCTTACATTATATACATACATACATACATGTAACTGTTTAAAACGCTAACTAGTATAACTCAAGTTAAGTATTAAACACATTGATCACAGCAGGCTACATGGCTACACGACTACAATTGCTGCTAGCTACAAATGTTGCCTGGTAGCCAGCTACTTAATTATATTGAAAACGGCAAAGGTTTAGTTATTTTTGTAATCCATTTAGCATTACTTCACTAACTTGCGATTTTTTCGCGTTTTTTTCCAAAATTTTTATATTTTAAACGAATTTCGCGATTTTTAAAGCCTGCTTGCGATCTTGCAACTTATCGCAAATTTTTGAAAAGTTCGCGTCAAAAGCGTATTTTTCTGCTTTTTGGCCGTTCACCGCTTTTTTTTTGAACATAAAGACTTTGTTATTATTTCGCTGTTAGTAAGTCTTTGAGTTTTTGCCGTTTAAGCAATTGTTCTCGAATTTTTTTTCCTTACTTAAAATTTTGGAATTTATTGTCTATATTATGATTAAAATTTCGCAAAGTTGGTTAAAAAAGTGACTTTTCGTAAAATTTTTTAGCTTTCTAACAGTAACAGTTAAACAATATAAGAATTTTTTATCAACCTGTCTTTAGTAAGTTTTTGCGATTTTTTGTTGTTTTCCTCAGATTTTTAGCAAATTTTTCACCAATATTGTGGCTTTATAAATATATATGTAAATATTAATTGCTTTTGTAATTAACATTAAAATTTTGTAACTTTCTTTCTTATTTTGCTATAAAAATTATTTTTAATCACTAATTTGATCCACATATTTTGCTATATTGTCAACATTGTTTTTGTTTTGTAGCCATGAAAAATAGTAATTAGTTTAATATTACTGAAACGGCAAATATAACACGCCCATAAAATTTAATCCTGTGTTTCATGTACTTCGGCCTAGCACATTTAAATATACTTAAAACTATAAACTTTGCGCTATAGAGCTGAAATCGGATATCACTTAAAAAAAAAACCTGAAAACTCGAAAATTTCCAATAGGAGTTGGCAATATGTTTATACCTTTCTGATGAAGGCAAATATGTTGTCAAATTGGCAGGTTGCCCAGAAATAATATCACACATTAACGATGACAAATTTATTTAGTGCATAGAAGATTGCCAAACAAGAACTTGGTAAATAATTTATGTTAGTTATCTCACTACTTTTCATGACCGAAAATTTGGATATGTTTTTTGGATTTTTTTTTTCAAATTTATGTTTTTGTTAGGATTAGAGATGTGCACGTGAGTGTTTTCTGACTCACGACACGCACGCTCACGCTTAAAAATATTTTACTCACGCACTTTCACGCACGAATTATTTTGAAAATTTTCACGATCACGCACGCTCACGAATAAAATATTTTTAATCACGCACGAGTGGTTTACAACTTATCACGATCACGCAGGCTCACGAAAAAGTATATTTATAATATAATTTTCATGTTTTTTGGGTTGAAAAATAGGTTCGTACATAATATGTATATTATACACATGTACATATCTATGTATATATGTATGCTCGTGTTTTTGTAAAATGTACAATGCAAATTAAAATAAATCAGAGCTAATTTCATATCGTTTTAAATATTCGAATTCACGGATATCATTTTAAATTATTCGAATTCGAATTCTCGTATATCAAAAATTGACATTCCGCACATGTATGTATGTATGCATACATGTGCGGAATAAATATATATAATATAAATGTGAAGGTAAGACGTATGATCAATTAAATAAATGAGAAAAGCACATTAAATGAGAAAACATACAAATTACTAAAATTTTTCTGTTACGTAACATTTTCAAAGACTCCCCCCAACCCCACCATAACAAATCATAACAAAACTCGAACCCCGGCCCACCCCCCTACAGCGTTACGTAATATATGGACGGCCCCTAAAGCAAAAAAAATTTTCTGCGATACAATTCGTCAGTAGTATTGTTGACAAATGCACTGATGAATCAGTAGTGTTTCTCAATTGATACTTCCTACAGGGTATCTAAGAAACATACTTACAAAATGCTCCGAATTCGTAAAGAATTCGTAACGATTGGTCGACAAAATCTTCCGATTTCGGCACCGAAATATTACCGAAATCGTAACAATTTTTGTATGAAATGGTTGACACGACTTCGTAACGATATGTCGGTACGAATTCGTTACGATAAGTCGGTACGAACTCGTAACGACATGTAGGTACGATTTTTTTGCTTTTATAGCAGAGTACCGCTTCACCGTTATGTTGCTGCTATTGTCGAAATAATTTGCACATACTCACGTTTTTTAATATTTGTTACAATCCTTTTTTTAGGGTTCCGTACACCAAAGGTAAAAAGGAACCCTATTGTTTTCGCTACGCTGTCCGTCTGTCCGTCTGTACGTCTGTCCGTCTGTCCGTCACACGGTATTTTCTCAGGAACCGTAAGAGCTACGGACCTGAAATTTGGACACAGCATGTAGAACCTTGGCCGCTACAACAACAAATACATGAGAATTAAAAATTAAAGAGTGTTCCAAAACGAGCAAAGAAAAATGTTAAAATCCCATGTAATATACATACAATTGTATGAACATATGTATATTGAAACTTGAAATTTGTAAAATTAGTGTATTTTTATACAGACTACAACAATTAACACTAAAATTTAAAAAAATTTAAATTAAAGGGTGGTCCATCAGTTAATGCAATTTTGACTATGTAATTTTGACAATTTGCTATATCTTGGAAACAATAAAAGGCAAACACTTGAAATTTTCAAAAACGGTAAAAGTAAAAAAACCGAAAATTATAAAATATCCAAACCAAACAAAAAATCGCTAAAAATTAAAAAAAATCGCCAAAACGAAAAAAAATCGCCAAAATTAAAAAAAAAATCTAGCACTAAAATAAATCGCCAAATTCGAAAAAATCGCTAAAATGAAAAAAACGCCAAAAATCCAAAAAAATCGCCAAAACGCGAAAATGTCGCCAAAACTAAAAAAAATTTTGAATAAAAAAAAATCGCAAAAATTAAAAAAATCGCCAAAAAAATAAAAAAATCGCCAAAATGAAAAAACGCCAAAAACCGAAAAAAAATCGCCAAAACAAGAAAATAAAGTGTCAAAACTAAAAAAAGAGCCAAAACTTAACAAAATCGCCAAAACCGAAAAAACGCAAAAACCGCCAAAACAAAAAAACCGAAAAGACCCAAAAACGAAAAAAAAATGCCAAAACTATATATTATATAGGATGAAGTTTTTATTAAATTACATATCTAGTGTTCGTACGGAACCCTTCGTGCGCGAGTCAGAGTCACACTTTACTGAATTTATTTATCAACATATACATAAATATTTATTTAAAAACAAAAATTTCACAGACTTTCACTTATGTACTCAAAAATAAAAGTTTTAGGGAAATTTTCACAACTTGCCGTTAACTAAAGGTAGGATTTTGTCGGACCGATAAATGGCTTTGCATTATTAAATCTTCATTTATTGTTTTTTTATCCATTAAATATTATTATTATTGATAAAAATATCTATAAAAAATTGAAATAGTAATAAGGCAAAGCTATTTATCGGGCAGCAAAATCCTACCTTTAGCTAAAGGTAAGTTGTGAAAATGACCCTTAATGTTTAAAAAAATTGTTCAGAGAAACTACCGAAGTGTCTTAACGAATTCGGTACGACAAGTCTGACTTCAGAAAAAGTCGAAACATTTTGCTTGGGGGTATTCATTATGTTTGTAAGCTCATACTACCACACATATTACTATACATATATGCATTTATTATTATAAAATAATTTATTTCAAATGATTGAGGACGCTCTGATGTTACATTAGGACTAGTATACGCTAAAGCAGAAGTAGTTCAGTTTCCAGTGCCTATGTTTTCATCACTTGCACTTTCCTACAACAACTGATATATAGGGACATCACTAATGCACATCAGAAAAATGCGCGGTGTTGCTATGACTCTCAGAACCGGGCTTGAACCCAGTTCCTTCGGTTTTATAGTCACCATGCTAGTTACTTCAGCCAACGACACTCTACTACGCAGCTTAAATTAATTTAAATGCCTTTTAAGACATTCATTGCAGAGGTTTATTGTGTTGTACTGTGTGTCCTTATTTAAAAAAAAATGTCATTAATGTTACTTTTAAGTTTTGTAGAAATAAAAATTTGCTGCTTTGCACCGAGTAAAATCATCAGATTCAGAAAAATGACCGATATCAAAATTATTGTATATTCTAATGCTATTTTTATAAAAACTGATACTTTTATTGCTAAAATAATTCATTCTACTGTGGTCGCTAAAAACTTGTTACAAAGTAAATTTTGAAATAAGGGGAACTCAAATTTGGCAATAATTACTTAAAATATATTTTCGGTGTGAATTGTTAATTAGTGTTGCAAGTTAGTATGGACTCAGTCTCCAAAAATGCTAACATTTAAGTTACTTGGGCCGTTTTTTATGGAAGGCAGTTTTTTCGGAAGATTTTCGATTTAAAAGACTGTTCTATGTGAGACAATCCTAAGTTTAGAGTATAAACTATAACGAGGTAATTTGTGGTCATGGTTCACTATGATTGTCGGCTACTTATAGGCATTTAAATGTAGAAATTCTATGCATCAAAATAAACAACAATATGAGTTTTACCTATCATCAAACTGAATAAGCATTAACATACTCATATAACAAATTATTTCTCATTTATTTAGTTTACTCTCTGCCTAGGTCTGGTCTAAATGCATCTACAAAATTTATTAATTCTCGTGTTCTATTTAGTTTTCTTGGGTAAACATGTAGGTGATTTATGTATGTATACACTTTGTTAAAAAAAAATACTTGCTGATAACGCTTTTAGTTTTACACAAGTTTCATGACACATTGCTCTCACATGTAATTAAATTTTTCTTATCTTTTGTGAAAAATCAATACAATGCCTTAATTGGAAATCCCAGTTTTAATAAAGAAACAAAAAATAAACCTGAACGGGGTCCAAAATATTATTACGTACATAATTTTTTTTAAAATTTTTACAGTAATACTTTTCAGCAACTTTCTTTAATAATTTGTTCCTGATGATTGTATGTAACTGATAAACAAAATTTTGGGAAATCTGAAAATATCTAAAATGCAAATATTTTTAATGCATTATTGAAATTAACAAGTAAAACGTCATCACATTAAACTTGATATTGATTTTCATTAAAAAGAAATATGATAAAATAAAAATAAATTGTTCCATACATGTGAAATTTAAAATTTATTAACATGAACATATACATATCGCTACCTTAATATAGAAAGGTCCTAACTCATTTTTTTTTAATATACAAAATATTTGGATAGAAGAACATCTAATGTATCGCAAAATGCAAAAATCTTGATTTCAGTTAAGGCCTTTCTATATTAAAGCAACGATATTTATGTATGAATAGGTATATGGTTTTGGCGTACACATTTATGTGTGTCTACTATCTCAGCGGGAAAACTTAGAAGATCTTATCAGTTCAGGCACACTCCTAAAGAATGCCTTATAGAAGGACTCGACTCTTTCGCATAAAATATAAGGCAGACATTCCACACTCCCTTCTATGAGAACAAAAAATTTTAAACATTTTTTGTTTCGATTTTTACCAAGGCAAAATCAAAATCCATTCATTTGAATGCATTTTAGAATCGCTGGCAAAGGAGAAGAAGGAAGGAAGGCCTAGATTGCAATGACAACGCGTGTAAAAAGATATGAGTACGGAATGGAAAGATAAGGCCTTTTACATCCACAGGAAGGAGCACAAATGACTTAGAGAAGGCATCCTTACACCTTCTTTTTCCCGCTGGGATATAATGGGCTAAAATTATTGTAATGCCGAGTACACATTTAGCATTTCTTGTGTTGTCATTTTGTGGTGTCATATTCAAAATGTATGCAGCACCGTTCACATTATTTTTTTATATGGAAAGCAATGATGCACAACGAAAAATATCGAAATTGAGAAACGTTGCCACTAGTACACACTAATGCGATGTAAAAAAATGCCATAGTGTGTACCAGAGAACTGTATGAGTTGATTCACTTTCGCTCTCCATTCACTTTTACAATGCTTTTGGTTTGTTCTCTAACATCAATATGTACTAATGATCTATCTTACAACTGACTGTCATTAACTCACTCTCTTTTTTTAAGTGCCGTTAGTAAAAATAAATAAAAAATTCTTACTGTTGTTTGATTGTTTTGTATGCGCTGATTTACACGGGAATAATTAATTATGTTGGCATAATATGGCAGTTTGTTGGCAAATTCGGTGAAGAG
This sequence comes from Tachina grossa, assembly GCA_949987645.1. Taxonomy (NCBI): domain Eukaryota; kingdom Metazoa; phylum Arthropoda; class Insecta; order Diptera; family Tachinidae; genus Tachina; species Tachina grossa. Next base: position 133,344,586 of record OX465274.1, on the reverse strand, counting down.
AATGGTTTCGTGGTTGACATAATTTTCCAACCAGCTACAACCCCGCATTAGTAGCACAAAACCCCCAGCAAAAAAGTTTGCCTACTAGAATGCAAAAAAAAGTATGTACTCTCCAGTCGTGAGTACTTACAATTTGACTGAATAAGCCATTATTTTTGTATGAGAAGTTCAAAAAGTATGCGGTACCCTATACTTTTTGCCCACAAATATCCAAAAGTTAATAGATTACTGATTGCCTAAAAGTATTCAAAATATAATGGGTTATTTTATGCTCACAAAAACGCAAAATTTAATAAAATAGCCAAAAATTATAAAAAAATAGAATTTTGTAACATAATTATAAAATTTGAACCTTTTTTGTGATTGTTAAAAATCATAATTTTACAAAGCAAATCGATGTCTTTTCAGGAGAGACAGAAAATGATTTATAACAAGTATTTAAACATTTTTAATATATGTTTTTTTATAATTTAATTACTTGGATGATTTTTGCTAAATTTTCAATTAAATACTTGTAAATTTTCATTAAATACTTGTTATAAATAATTTCTTGTCTCTCCTGAAAAGTAGTAGTTTTAAGTTACGAGGTTGCGTTAGTAAACCATCGAAATATATGAATACGTATATTGAAGAATATGCGAAAATACTTAGATTTTGTAATAAATATTGTAGTAAACCAAAGATATTTTATTGTTTTCGAAGCTCACTTTCACGATCAATAAATATTTTTTAGATAGATTTCAGGATTAACTAGGAAGTACTACAATAAGTACCTTCATGTAATGATATAAATAAGTTGTTATTTTATTCATTACAAGACAGTCATTATTATACACATAAAATAAATAAATAAATAAGTACCACTCATTACTTTGTAAGCCATTAAAAGAGTACTACCCATTACAAAATCTTAAAATTTTTTTGCTGGGCCAATACACACACAACTTAACAAAACAGCAAATGTTAAATGAATACGAAAAACTCTAACACACACAAAACTGTGTATACGTATACATTTTATGCCAGATGAATTAGTCTCGTGTAATTTGGAAAAGAAAAAAATTGTGCGGCTTAAAAATTGTTTTCGTGTTAACTACCTCTATGGTAATCAAATAACTCACAAAGCACATTGACTAGATGAAGTCTTAAGTTAATAAAACATTGCCTATTAATTAATAGTTTTTCTCGTATTAAAATAATTTATTAAACAAAATGAGACTAGCTATTTTATTTTATAATATTACATAAAACTATATTTGTCAGAAGGGATTTTAAGAAGTTTTCAAAACAACCGTACTGAATCATTGCTTTAGTGAATCATATGAATGAATAGAAATTGTAAGCAGTGGCATACATTTATCTATCAATAACAGTCTCATTGATGTGAATCATGCATTAGCATCTTTTATTTTTTTTGATGTTAACTGCTAGCACAATATTCATTTTAGAAAAAGCTAAATTATGCCGTTTTCGTAATCATGCAGATCGCTGGTGTGTACTCGTTATAAGACTAATGTGTACACATGTACGATACAACTTTATGAATATGTATGTATTTGCGGATTAAAATCGATTTAAAAACTTATAGTCACGTGCAGTCTTATAAGTAAATTTAATATATGTAACAACAACGTAATACAGGTTTTAAGTGGAAATTTTATGTGAAAGGTGTTCCCAAATGTTAATAATATTTTTTATATTTGGGAACCCCTTAAGCAATATTTTAATGGAAAATTTTTTGGAATTCACTGAAAATCAAACAAAAATAAAATAATCTTTAAGAAATCTGGCGTAAGTGAATTTTCATCTTTGAGATGATTCATTTCAAACAAATCTCTTTGTTTTATACTGATTTATTAAGTGAAAATTTCCCAAAAACAAAAAAAAAGTTTATAAACTACATATTAGTTCACATGTCATTTATAGACATGCAAAGCTTGTGAGAATTATTTTTATCATATGTGTTTAATCTTATTGTAAATAAGAGATATTCGTGAGACGTAAAATTTCCAACTTTAAATTTTCAAAGACTCTTCTTACCACACGCGAGGCTGTATTTGCTCTTCTTTTGTGCTGCTTTCACACCGCCTGTGTTTTACGTCTGTTTTTTTAGCTGAACGACTCGTATGTACGAGTATGTACATAATCTGGTATATTTCTCAGAGTCTCCAGTTTGCAGACAACTTAAGCACATTCACAGCTGCACGAATTTGACTAGATTTCCATTGAAATCCTTATGAAAATCTATACCGTCTACACTCATTTTTTTTTTTCGAAATATGTACAAAATAAAAACCATTGTGACATTTTAAAAACCAATGACTGAAGTTTTTCCTAAACTAAAAACAAAAATTTGGAATATTGCTGATTCACACATCTTTTAATGCACTGTCATTAATTTTTTAGTACAGTTTTAAAAAAATCATAGTTGCGTCACTAAGTACTTTAAGGTTTTAAAGAAATTTTCGACAAAAAATTGATATTGCTCAGGTGTAAACGCACTTTTATAATTACTGTTAATATGCCAAAACAGCCGATATCAAATAAAAACAGAATGTGGGTGACCGATGACATTTTTAAATAAGTGGCACTAAATAGGGGATTTATCAAAAAAAGGGGAAAAATTAAAAAAAAAATAGAAAACTACACTAAACTTTTTATTTTTAATGTATTTTCATATAATTGACCCTAAAAAAGGGGGACAAAAATTGGCAAGGCAGTCGGAAAAGTGGAAAGGCAGTCGAAAAAGTGTCAATTTACCACTTTAGTCGGTCAAACGATCACGCTGGCTATAATGAAGATATTATCATCTGACATTGCACATGCGTATTAGGCGTATTGACTCTTTATCCTACTTATAGTTGCAGTATGCTTATACTCAGAGTATAGATATTTAGTCGGGCAAAAAAAATATACGCATGATACTCGCGATATTTATCTATCGTATACATACATTTGTGTTTACAACATGGAATGGAAACCTACACATTTGTGTGTGTGTGTGTAGCTGTCTGAAAACATATTTTGTGTGTGTGTGTGTAAATAAAATAGCCCATGTGTAGCCGATTAATAGTCCGATTATTTTATAGTCATGCGCGTAAGTGTATATCACACAGTCTATAAATTTTAGTTCTAGTCATTTGTGCTGCGTAATTTAAAAAATGTGTTTAAACATAGTTGTTGGAAGTTTGCGTGTGATTGTATATGAGCGTGTTTTTTTTAGCTGTACACATTCATAATTGTTTAACGGACAATATTCAGAAAGTATTTAGAACCATACTCTTGCCATTCTCTGATACATACATTCGACTATATATCGAATTTCAAGGCAGTAGTTGCTGTAGCTGTTGCAGGGCGATGACAATGTATCAGTTGCTTACTTTATTATTTTATATGTATGTATGTGTATGTAAGTACATATTTTTTAAATATCTATATTTTTCCAAAGAAGTGTTTGAAACAAAATTCTGCCAAAAATCGATTTTTAAAATTCCGAAATTTAAATACGAAAAATAAAATAAATGTCGCATACATACATACATACATGTAGTATATTTATATTAAGTCAAGCTGAAATCGACGGGTATAAGGTTTAAGCATTTTCTCTGACACTGTAGACATTCAGATGTACATATATGTTTGCTTTTAATTTTGTTATCTTCCACTTCTTACGTCAACAATACTCGTTGGAGTTACTACAATTGAGCGAATTTTAGTAAAAAAAATAATTCTTAATACTTTCTTTTTTTTCATATAAATAAATATATTAATATAAAGAATAATAACGCCTTAGGAACAGCTGATAAAATACTTTGTTGTGAAATAATTTTTTTAATACAAAACGTTAAATGTTCCCAGCAAGACAATATTTATATATAGCAGCTACTAAGTATGTTTAATTTATGTTATTGTCACGTTATTTGCAAAAGCACATCATTGCTTTTAATTTAATCGCACAGTGGGTAGTATTTAATTTAAACATACTTAGAAAATAATTTCTTTGAATATATTAAATATTTTGTACAAATGTATTTTGCTTGTATTACTTGCGACACCAGCAATTTAATTATAAGTTATATAAAATTAGGCGTGGGAATAAATAATATTAAATAAAAAAGAGCTATTTTTTCTCGTATATTCTGTGATTTAATATTTTTTATTATTTGCATCATGAACTTGCATGTCGTATCACACGGCAGGTTTCAGAAGAAAACATTTACGTATTACATCTACTAGATTTCTTATAGATCTCTTTATCGACATTCAGTTGGGCTTAAATATTCCTCTAACTAAATTCTTTCGTCAACTCAATTCGCAATATTCCACATTTTTAATGACCGGTAACTTTTCGTTCGCTTTTTTCAAACTCATCTAATATTAAAAATTTAACTTAACAAACATTTCCATGCATGTACAAACTTCACTACATTATTATATTATATATTTTTGTACTGTATATGTGTATGTCACTGGAATCCTCCTAAACGCCTGGACCGATTTGAAGGAATTTTTGTATGCGTTTGGGTGGCGCCCTGGATGGTTTAGATTCACAAATAAACCTTGCAGATGGCAATGCAGTCGGTATCTAGGCTACTTATCTATACTGCAACTAAACGGCTGGATCGACTTAAACGAATTATCGTGTATGCATTCAAGTGGGGGCGTATGACAACGCTTGCCGCGTTCAGCTGGTATGCATATAAATTTCTCACGACAGTTTTATAAAAAAACAAGAAATAAAATTATGACTAAGGCTGTGTATACATCTGGCATATCTTTTGCTGTCATTTTGCGGTGTCATTTTCCAAATGTGTGTAATATCATTAATTTTTTTGTTTGCAAATAAATAACGCCAAACTACGAAAAATATTAGAAATAACAAATTTTGCCCCTAGTTCACACCAATGCTATACCACAAAATACGGTAATGTGTACTCTGTCAGGAATTATTTTTAAAATATTAAATAAATGATAAATGTTGTAACTGATGGGGGATTCAGACGGAAGCCTTAAGTGTTATATAAAACATTAAACATTATTTTAATATAGTCTTATTTGCCTTTGTTTTTTTTTTCTTTTAACATTTAAGACTACCGTTTGGATCCCCCAATAGATTTATTCCATTCATTTGTGAAGTTTACGCCAAGAGTTTGGTAACACAGTAGTCTCCTGCACAAGATATCTTATAAGAACTTTTAAGACATGAGGGATTTTTCAAATGCTTTCCTACAGGGAAATCTTATAAAACAAACGTTAACAACAGTGATGCCAACTTTTGAGACTCAAAACGAGTAAAATTTTTTGAAAAAAGGGCTAGAGAGGGCTAAATTGAAAAAATATTCAAAAATAAAAAAATAGTAAAATTTTTCGCAAAAGCGCGAAAGGGGCTAGTATTAAAATGTTTCTGTTGAAAATAAAAACATCAAATCAATTGTTGTAAAGTAATTTATTAGAATATAAATAACTATCATGAGATCAACACATACATAGCCTTAGAGCTTCAATATTGTACATATTTCATTTACATTTCATATCCCATTTAGCATTTGGAAGATAGTTTTCTGAAAAATCACCTTGCTGAGTCTTTTTAGATCACTATTCGTGATCAAAAACTGTTTAAACATTTACACTATCAAAAAAGGACTCGAAAAAGATTCGGGCTAATGGGTATAAATAGTTCGATTTAAAATACAATAACAAATTGCATAGCAATGGCAAATTAATCATCCAGACGTGTAAAATGTGACTATTATTTTCGTTTGTTATTAGCATATTTCGCTTACCTGGAAGACTAAAAATGCTTAATCAAAAACAAATCATGCAGGTGTTTTAAAAGTGATTATAATTATGTATTTTATAATCATATTTTTATAACGGGGCAATCTTTACGTATAATGTCAAAAACTTATTTTATTTTTCATTTATAAAAGTTAAATCGAATATGAAATTAAATGATGAAACAGAATAAGTCTGCAGCTTCAGGAAAAATCGATTTCAAATTAACAGAGCCCATAATAAAATCAACGGCAGTAACTTCAATTGCTCCCTGATTTATGTTATATTCTCTTTCTGTATGAAATGTATGAAATTTATTGAAAGTGTGGTAGCATAAGAAAAAACGCTGTCAAAATAAAATAGATTCTGTCTCTGGACTGCTTTCTGTAACTTCCTTTTGTTGTCAATTTGTATGAAAAATGTGTTTGTGCCGTAATTCTGTTTGACCATTAAACGTAAGACTCAGAAAGCTGACTAAAAAATTCTCGTAGAAAAGTCAAATACGATTATATATGCGACTGATAAATGACTCAATTAACAGTCATAAATGACAATAAAAAGACTCATAAACTGACTGATAAATTTCTCAAATATGACTCGTAAGCGATTAGAAACATGGCTGCAAGACAATTTGAAAAAGAGTAAAAAATTAAAGGAAATAAGGAGAATAAATGATCAGAAAACGATTCGAAAAAGACCTTAAATACTACTAGAAAAGGGGTCTAAAATGACTCTAAGCTAATATAGAAAAAGACTCATAAATGACTTATCAAGAAGAGTCGCGGGTAGTCACGCTTTTCTACCGACAAAAGTATAATTTATGATCAGAAAATGAGCGCATATTCTAGCTTTTTAATCGCGCAGAGGAGTAAAAAAAGACTCGAATTTCATTGAAAATTTCAAAAATTGCTGGCTGGGATATTACATTTGAATAAGGTATTTACATACGTAGTAGTTAGCATATACATACATACATATCTATCATAATAGAAATATATATACATATGTATGTTTACATAAGTAGATACATTTAAAATTGGCCGTTATTAAATAAAATTTCGATTTCTCGCTCTTCCAAAAACATATGTACATTATCTGCTTTAGGCTGTAATGAATAACTTTCAAGGCATAAAAAATTTGGAAGAAATAAAAGATTACTCTATATTATTCTTGTTTTTTAAAAATTGCTATATTAAAGGAAGAAAAAGTTCGCAAGAGTTTAAATGTAGCCATATCGAGCAAAAACTAAAAAGGGCTGAAAGATTATTGTAAAAAGTGCTAGGTTTTCGCCTTTTTTAGTTTGGGGCTAAAAATTTTTTTTCGCGTTTTGACTGACTGAAAACGGGTTAAATCTAGCCCTAAAACGGCTAAGTTGGCATCACTGGTTAACAACATTGTTTGCAAGAAATTTTTTTGGAGTATTGTAGGTATAGAAGTAAAGAAGAAAACACTTCGTGACGGAAGAATTTGTGATACTTGCTTTTTTTACGCATAAGCGCGTGTACAAACGTCATGCATGTATGTGTGTATGATCTTTTATTTTTCTGCGCACATGCAAAGGCACATACATGCATAAACATTAGTTGCATGCGGTTAATCACATAATAGCTTACCATCTGTGTGTAATATACACACTCAAACGTACAATATGAAAAATAACAAGCATACACTAATCAACAGTACTTCTTTTGAGTGTTTGTTACAAGCAATCTGTCTTACGGCATCGCTTGTTAAATTGATATACACATACACCAATACATCCATCGTGCTTCGCTTATAGTACGACAGCATTTATTATTGGTTTAGTATAATACATGCGACGTGAATACATTTAAAAATCATGACGTTTTTACATTTAAAGATTGTTTACGCAGCTCTCTGTAACACAGTTATGCAAAGTTTCGAGCTACATACATTCCAATTTTTTCTTACATAACTTTGTGAGTAAATTCATATTGACACTGCGTGTTTTCAAATTGGAATATTCGAGAAATAACTTTTACCAGTAGGTTCTGACTGTATAAGCTATACATGTTAACAAGAACTTATTCAATAAATATCAATATACATTAATAAAAAATAATAAATAAATTCAATATTAATAAATTTCAGTGAAAATGTAAATAAATATGCAAAGGGAACCCCTTACCTTTGGAGCTTCTCATACAAAAGTAAGTAGGCCAACATTCAAATTGTAAGCAGTTGCGATTTGAGCAAAGTTATTGCTGGGTAACGGTTTAAATGTTTTAATTTCAGAAATAAGAAATAAGAAAATTAACTAACATGTGTATAATTAGTACAGAACAAACGACAATGGCAAGACTGTTGTAAATTTAGAGATGGCAAAATTGAGCTTTCAGTACAAAAAAAGCTCTTAGCAAATTATAATACGATGAAGCAAAACAATTCACATATTTCATTTGCAATAACGGCTGAGTATATAAAGCAGAAGTCTACATCAAATGACAGCACACACTGTGAACCAAACACAAGAGAACGCGTATGATGAAGGCGTAGTGACCTTCGAAAACAGCTAGTTGTTCCATTCTACAAATCGCTTGCGATATGGAATATCTCCTGGTTTTGACCTAATCTTTTAGAATTAAGTTGGGGTGTCTCGGCGTTTTTCTGTGTCATTTTGGCGCACTTACAGTGTAAGTAGTAGGGAACTATCGCTTCTGCCCCACAGTGGGTCGGTTCGCTAACCTGGCAGGTCAAAATTATTTGATGGTCAGTCTATACGGTTTTGAGGATGCTGAGTTCGACAAAAATAATTAAAAAATTCTAGCTCAATTTGTTAGGAAATATTACAGAGTTTTGCTATTGCGAACTTCGGTAGTATTAATTTTTCATGTAATATTTTCAATATTTAATTTTTCATATAATATTTTCAGTACTTTTAGAACAAGTTCTTAGCTGTCCAGAAATCCTTTTATTTTTTTTTTGATATTGAAATGGTAATATTTATGGTTTCAGTCCAGATAAATTAAGCATTCATTCCACTGTGCACCCCCAAATTGTTAAATTTGGGTAATTAAAATTTGAAAATTGTTAAATTCTTGGAAATTTGTGTTTTTTTGTTTACATAAGGAGTTTTTTGTTTATATAAGGAGTTTTTTGTTTACATTATGAGTTTTTTGTTTACATTAGGAGGTTTTGTTTACATTAAGTGTATGTCTATCTGTCTGTCTGTCTGTCCGTCTGTCGGTCTGCCTGACCGTGGATGTTTGTGTGTGGAATATTTTGTGTGAATGTATTAAGGCGGTTCATAGTTTGGCGGTTTTTATGTGCGTATATACAGACGAGGAAAATCATGAAAATGATTTTTCCTAATACCAATGGTGAAATAGTGATTATTAATATTTCCTAATGCCTACGGCAATGCATGATAATTTTTCCTAATACCGAAGGCAAAACATGATAATTTTTCCTAATGCCTACTGCAATACATGATAATTTTTCCTAATGCCTACTGCAATACATGATTATTATTTTTTTCAAATGCCGACGGCAAAAAATGAATATAATTTTTTCAAATGCCGACGGGAAAATGATTTTTCCTAATGACGACGGGAAAACGTGAAAGTTATTTTTTCTAATGCTAATGTAGGTGTTGCTAGACTGTGGGAATTTAAGGCTGACCGTGATTTGAGTGGGCGGCGTTGTTGCCGTAATATGTAACCATAGGAATTTGTGGATGTGTCTGTCTGTCTGTGAGAATTTAGGTGAAGGTTTGATTGGCAGGGGGCGGGGTGTAGTTGAGGTAGATCGATTGCGTGTGTAGTTGTGTGTGAATGTATGTGTATGTGTGTGTGTGTGTGTGTGTGTGTATGTTTGTAGGAATTTCAATGTGTGTATTTCTGTAGGAGCTTAAGGCTGATTGTGATTTATGAGGGGTGAGGTGTTCTAGTAATATGCAACCGGGGGAATCTGTGTGTTTGTATGTCTGTAGGAGTTTAAGGCTGACCATGATTTGGGTGGGCAGGGTTGTTGACGTAATATGTAGCCATGGGGATTTGTGAATGTGTCTCTCTATAGTAGTTTAAGGTTGATCGTTATTTGAGGTGGGTGAGGATGTTGTTGAGGTAAATTGGTTATGCGTATGTATGTATGTATGTATTTTTGTAAGAATTTAAGATGATTGTGATTTATTAGGGGCGAGGTGTTCTTGTAATATGTAGCCGTGAGAATCTATGTGTATAGACGTCTGTAGAAGTTTAAGACTATCTGTAATTTCAGGTAGGTGAGAGTGTTGTGTTGTTGAGATTAATCTTATATATTGTATATGTATGTATGATCATGGGAATTTGTGTATGTATATCTGAGGGAGAATTTAAGGCTCGTCATGATTTGCAAAAGGTGGGGTGTTGTTGAAATTTTCTTGGATATTTCTTATATGAATTCTGCTATGTGTGTGTATTTGAGCTGGTATTTATATGTAGGTAGAAATAAATTGTTTTCAACATCGACATTTGGTACTATAAAATACTATCATATATCTGGACTTCCCTAATCCTAGTATGCTTTTATACTTACGATTGCTTTATATTTTCTCATGCTTAAATTTGTCTCGCGTTGAAGTCGGTCTGTGTGAAATTTGTTTATATTACAGATTTTGTTTATTTAACTACATTCGTCTTCTTTGACTGAAAGAGTTATGTACACACAGAGAAAAACCAACTTGAAATCAGTAAGAACCATGCTGAATTAATAAGAACCATTAGCGAAGGTTTAGTCATATTGAAATTTCTTATTTCAATATGGACAAAATATTAATTTACAGTATTCATTTATTAAACTCATTAGTTTGTAGATATCTCAATATACATTTTCTATTATATTAAAAATTATTGAATTAATGTGATGAATTCTTATTTTTAAGCTGCAGATTTTCCCTGAGTGTATGGATTGTTTATATTTGCATTGTGCTTTAACTAAACGACGCTTCATATATTTTCATGATGTAGATCTAATAAATACTTAAGCATTGATAAGAAATTTGATATGTATACATACAAATTGATTTTATGTGTGTATGTATGTATGTATGTATGTACATATATATGTACATACAAATAAGTGTTCAACTCAATCTTTGAATACATTTTTTATTTTATTTTTTGTCATGTGATGTCTGTTGTTGGTGAAATTAAAAACATTTTAATTTTTATCTGCGTTTACTTAAAAGTTTGTGAGGATTTTCTGTTTTTAAGTAAAACTGAAAACTCTATAGTAATAGTAACTATAATAGAAATATTTCTTATACTTAATTTACAGTTTTTTAAAGTATAGGGTATAAAATTTTTTCTAGCTATAGCCTTCTACATTTATTTTGGAAAACTTGCTTTGCTTTTTAAAAATGTATAAACATTTTTAAATGAAACTGATCCGGCACTCCCGCTTAGGTACTGATAGTTTTTTTTTTTTTTTGTTGTTAGTTAACTTACTTATTTTTTATTTTTTATTGATAAACATTGGAAATCAAAAGGGAGTTTTATATTGTAATTATTATTTTCATAATTGTTGAAAACAATCGCTGCTTTTTGTTTGTTTTTTGCGATGAAATCATTTGAATTACTTTTGCAACTTTACGCGTTTATAAAAATTATGTTATTTTCTATATTTCTTAATTTATAAGACTTTTAGACTTTGTCCTTTAGGGGTTATATATTCTATTATACGATTATGAATAAGAATGCAGTAAGCTGATGTATTTGCTTACTGCTTCAAATTAAAATTTTATTAAATTGAATAAAAGGAGTTTTTTTTTCTTAAACTCTGATGCAGTTAGAAGCGCTGGAGATTCTTTCATATAACAGCTTTTTTGAAATTTTTGATACGTAATATAATATAGAATTGGATAACATTTATTTTTAATTTTTATGTTAAGAAGTACGGGTATGAGACTGAATTTAAATGTACTTTTAAATTAGTTAAATCATAATGAACAAACATATTTTCTTCTTTAATAGCGATCAACAGAAAACGAACTCGTTTTCATATAATTTAGGTATACCCTATCGACGGCTCCTCTAGGATACAAGATGACTTTGTATGACGAAATTTCTGTTGCTTTATACTGATAATATGTTTACATTAATAAGATACATATACATATGTTTATTTTATGAACGGCGAGCACCTATGGCTTTTATTTAATGTTCTATATGACTTTTTTTTCATTTTATTAAAGTTCAGCGTATTGTATATATATATATATATATATTTCTGAAATGTTTAAGTGTGTTTTGTGTGCCCATCGGGCAGAGTGTACGTATTAGTTGGTCAGTCAGTCTCTATTTTTATTTATTTTTTTTTTCTTCTAATGTGCCACTCCTTTTTCAGATTTTACTACTTGGAATAGAGAATTTTTGTCTAATTTTTTGGTGGGTATATACATTAGGTATGTAGAAATTAGTTTAGATACAAAGAAATGCATGTTTAATATACAACTATTGTATCAAATCGATCTCAAATAACTCAGTTACCTCTACCAGCAATTCACCGTTGGTGTATTCATAAAGTGTTAGAAACAATGAAATATCTATGTTTTGAGAGAATTTTTCCCCTCAAGTATTTCTACATGAGGTTTGAGGGGTCAATCACTGTCGCATTCATATGTAATGATTATTCACTTAAAAAACGTCATCATCACCATCAATCATCTCCGTATACAATACATTCATGAGTTGGGTTGATCCAGATACAATTGCTGTCTCATCACCTTCTAACAGCTTTATATATTTTGCTAGTATGCATGCCTTAGCATGCTTCTATCGATAGTGACGTAAGAGTCCGAGATGTAGTAGTGTTACAATTAAAAATCTTTACTATTAGAATTTACCAGTTCGCTCTTTTGAATTTTTACAAAGTAGATACATATGTATGTATTTCATTGACCACAAAATCATAAAATTTCTTTGCTTACAAAATTGTATGACGTGAGGATTTTTTTTATTTTTTTTTTTTATTTTTTTTTTTAAATTATACATGCTTCGGCATGCTTTCATTTTTTTTTTTTCTATAAATTTATGTAATACTCATACAGATCCAGATATAAAGTAAGATCTGTTTACTGTACATCTTAAAATTTATGCATGCTTCAGCATGATTCTAGTTGAAGCGTATATTCATTCACTAAGTTTGTTTGATACTTATTCATACACATGTACATTCTTAAAGATTGGATATCAAAGTCCAATTTCCGTAGTTTATCTATATTTTCTAAAGATCTGATAGCTAAAGAAATAAATAGAGTGAAGATCTTCTATAATAATCCCATTTTCATATAATAAAATTTTGTGTGCTAGCGCTTTCGATGGGAAAATATACATACAACTTTATAAAAAGTGATAATATGATGTGCTGCTGAATATTGCACTATGTTATAGTTCATTTTAAACACTGAAGTTTTAGCAATATTTCATTCAGACCAACAAGCTTAGAGAATTCCACTACATTTAGTTAATTATCTTTCTTAAGACTCATCATTCCTAATCAATCCTACAAAAAACAACACAAACTAGATTTTTCGTTTTAATTTTATTTTTATTAAATTCAACATTCATTCTTCAAATTACTTTATACTATATTAAGTAGCTTTTCCTCATTTGTTGAGTTGACTTTAATAGGAGACATTTTAGTGGTACCCGTACCACTTCAAAAATATTTTCCATTGCCTTGGTTTTTAGAGTGCAGCTTTTATTTTCAGCTGTACTTTGAGAATGTGTCAATTAAAGTCTTCCAAATCAACAATTTCTATTTTCTGTAGAATAGTTCTACATTTCACCTAACTTAGCTCCATAAAACATCATATATTCCTGTCATTACATCTCTACAAGCACAAACAGTTGTTGAAATTTAATACGGACTTCGTTAACTAAATTCCTTTTTAAAGACATTGAATTGTTTCACAGATTTTTTCGAAAGTGTTGTGATCTACATCTTGCACTTTCAGCTATTTATACTAACATGTAGTTAATTTTCTAATCTATATATTTAACCGTAAACTCTTCAATTTGTTTTTAATTATTTACTTTTTAGAATTGCTTTTTCAATTTTATAACTGTCTTCTTTCTCTAATTTTATTTCACGTTGTAGTTCCTCAATTTGCATTTAAATATATTCTTGAATATTAATGCTTTAAGCTATATTATTAATTTGTCTTGTATTTTATCTTCATTCAGTTTAATGTAACTATCAACAATAGTTTGTATCTAATTCATTTATGCCTTCCAATACTGATAAGTCAGTATAAATGTCTTCAGAATTGGAAGTCTATGAGTAAAATCATCGTCATCATCATTCTCAGTATTAGCATCATTAAATATGATGGTATTATCAAATATTGTTCCTTCTACTAGTTTCTTTTGGAGTACTTGTCTATATCTTGAGTGAATTTTTCTCAGGCTTTAAACTTGTATATTTTCAACTTCTGTCTTGATTTTACTTTCTTCTTTCATAAGAATTCTTTTAATATTTTTAGAACTATTTATGAATTCTTCTGCTATAGGTTTAAATGTATCTTTTAGTTGTTCACTTGTATCTTTTTCACCAGTTTTTATACTACGAAGCTTTTTCTTCAACACATTTCTTGTCAACACCAACTGTTTTAAAATTTTCTCATCCAGGGCAAATAACAGGTATCAGCAATCATATCAGCTTTTCAGGAGCTGGTCTGGTTTTCAGATCAGCTTTTAAGGACCTGGTCTGGTTTTCAGATCAGCTTTTCAGGACCTGGTCTGGTTTTCAGATCAGCTTATCAGGACCTGGTCTGGTTTTCAGATCAGCTTATCAGGAGCTGGTCTGGTTTTCAGATCAGCTTATCAGGAGCTGGTCTGGTTATCAGATCAGCTTATCAGGAGCTGATCTGATTTTTAGATCAGCTTATCAGGTAACAGATCAGGCTATCAGGAGCTGTTCAGATTTTCATTTCAAGATATCTGAGTCAGATTTAGTTATCAGTGTACAAGTAGCTAGCCATTTATAACATTTATATACATGAAGTTTAAAGTCAGATGAAATACGAAAAAGTAAAGTTTTATCTAGTAAAATTATTTTCTATAACGATCATCGTTTAATTCACTATCTTTGCTTATAATCAAAAATCCATATTTATCCTTTCAACATGCTTTTTATTTTTCTCACCTAACTTAAACATTAAATATACATTATGATGATCTCTTATTAAATGTTTGGTGATTCTGGTGTAAGTTTTACATAAGTAGAATGAATCAACATTCTTATCTCTCCCCATACAAAAATATGCTTCCCATACGCATCATCGTTAAATATCATATTGGAATTACTTTGGACTGAAATAACAGATTCACTATCGGTAAATTTTGTAATATATTATTATTTTAATTGATGTAATTAATTTCTTCAGATATTTATATCTGGGGTGATATAAAGATTTTGAGTATAAATAAATGTTCTCAAAATTTAAGTCCATTAGGACTTTCTAGCAAGCCAATCATAGCGTTTTTTTTCCGTAATTTGACAGGTCAACTATTGTTGCACGAATAGAATTTGATATAAGGGAACTATGATTTATTTTTGAACTATCGTTCGATGAATCATCAATATTTCGTACCAAGAATTATTTATGTTGTTTTGACTAAGGGTATGAGTCAATATTTATAAAATTCATTTCATAAATATCAGCTCATGCTCATAATCAAAACAAAGTATGCTTTAAGTGTTTAAAACCGCTATTACCATAAAAATGGTGGTTTTAAACACTTAAAATATACTTTGTTTTACTAACCGCAATTTATAACTAAATGCCTTTCATAAATATTGACGCATACTCATAATCAAAACAGCATATAAATATCCTTTGTTTTGACTATGAGTATGAGTCATTATCTCTTATTATAGAAAAATAAAATAGTATGATTATATGATATCAGAAATCATGTTTTCTAATATCATATAACCATACTATTTGATTCTTTCTATAATAATAGATAATATTTATGAAATGCATTTATTTACAAAATGCGATTAGTAAAACAACATAAATATAGGATGGTATGAAATTTTGATGATTCATCAATATTTCGTACCAAGGTATTTTTAGGTTGTTTTTACTATGAGTATGCGCCAATATTTATGAAATGTATTTCATAAATATTATCTCTTATTATAGAAAAATTAAAAATGTAGCTATACGATATCAGAAAATATTTTCTGAAATCGTATAGCTATATTATTTTATTTGTCCTATAATAAGAGATAATGGCCCCTACTCATAGTCAAAACAAAGAATATTTTAAGAGTTTCAAATCAGTATTATCATACAAAATACTGATTTTAAACTCTTACAGCATTATTTATAAAACTTATTAAGGCTTTGTAAAGGCTTTTTAAAACAAATTTTTTATAAAAATTTTTTCTTAAAAAGTCTTTATAAAGCCCTAATAAGTGTTATAAATAAGGCTGTTAAAATATACTTTGTTTTACTAACCACATTTTTGTAACTAAACGCATTTCATAAATATTGATCCATACTCATAGTCAAAACAAAGGATATTTTTATGCTGTTTTGATTATGAGTGTGGATCATTATCTCTTATTATAGAAAAAATAAACTAATGCAGCTATACGATTTCAGAAAATATTTTCTGATATGGTATAGCTGTATTAGTTTATTTTTTTTATAATAAGAGATAATATTTATAAAATGTATTTAGCTACATAAATGCGGTTAGTAAAACAACCTAAAATACCTTGGTACGAAGTATTGATGATTCATCGAACGATAGTTCAAAAATAAATCATAGTTCCCTTATATCAAATTCTATTCGTGCAACAATAGTTGACCTGTCAAATTACGAAAAAAAAACGCTATGATTGGCTTGCTAGAAAGTCCTAATGGACTTAAATTTTGAGAACATTTATTTATACTCAAAATCTTTATATCACCCCAGATATAAATATCTGAAGAAATTAATTACATCAATTAAAATAATAATATATTACAAAATTTACCGATAGTGAATCTGTTATTTCAGTCCAAAGTAATTCCAATATGATATTTAACGATGATGCGTGTGGGAAGCATATTTTTGTATGGGGAGAGATAAGAATGTTGATTCATTCTACTTATGTAAAACTTACACCAGAATCACCAAACATTTAATAAGAGATCATCATAATGTATATTTAATGTTTAAGTTAGGTGAGAAAAATAAAAAGCATGTTGAAAGGATAAATATGGATTTTTGATTATAAGCAAAGATAGTGAATTAAACGATGATCGTTATAGAAAATAATTTTACTAGATAAAACTTTACTTTTTCGTATTTCATCTGACTTTAAACTTCATGTATATAAATGTTATAAATGGCTAGCTACTTGTACACTGATAACTAAATCTGACTCAGATATCTTGAAATGAAAATCTGAACAGCTCCTGATAGCCTGATCTGTTACCTGATAAGCTGATCTAAAAATCAGATCAGCTCCTGATAAGCTGATCTGATAACCAGACCAGCTCCTGATAAGCTGATCTGAAAACCAGACCAGCTCCTGATAAGCTGATCTGAAAACCAGACCAGGTCCTGATAAGCTGATCTGAAAACCAGACCAGGTCCTGAAAAGCTGATCTGAAAACCAGACCAGGTCCTGATAATCTGATCTGAAAACCAGACCAGGTCCTGAAAAGCTGATCTGAAAACCAGACCAGGTCCTGAAAAGCTGATCTGAAAACCAGACCAGGTCCTTAAAAGCTGATCTGAAAACCAGACCAGCTCTTGAAAAGCTGATATGATTGCTGATACCTGTTATTTGCCCTGGATGAGAAAATTTTAAAACAGTTGGTGTTGACAAGAAATGTGTTGAAGAAAAAGCTTCGTAGTATAAAAACTGGTGAAAAAGATACAAGTGAACAACTAAAAGATACATTTAAACCTATAGCAGAAGAATTCATAAATAGTTCTAAAAATATTAAAAGAATTCTTATGAAAGAAGAAAGTAAAATCAAGACAGAAGTTGAAAATATACAAGTTTAAAGCCTGAGAAAAATTCACTCAAGATATAGACAAGTACTCCAAAAGAAACTAGTAGAAGGAACAATATTTGATAATACCATCATATTTAATGATGCTAATACTGAGAATGATGATGACGATGATTTTACTCATAGACTTCCAATTCTGAAGACATTTATACTGACTTATCAGTATTGGAAGGCATAAATGAATTAGATACAAACTATTGTTGATAGTTACATTAAACTGAATGAAGATAAAATACAAGACAAATTAATAATATAGCTTAAAGCATTAATATTCAAGAATATATTTAAATGCAAATTGAGGAACTACAACGTGAAATAAAATTAGAGAAAGAAGACAGTTATAAAATTGAAAAAGCAATTCTAAAAAGTAAATAATTAAAAACAAATTGAAGAGTTTACGGTTAAATATATAGATTAGAAAATTAACTACATGTTAGTATAAATAGCTGAAAGTGCAAGATGTAGATCACAACACTTTCGAAAAAATCTGTGAAACAATTCAATGTCTTTAAAAAGGAATTTAGTTAACGAAGTCCGTATTAAATTTCAACAACTGTTTGTGCTTGTAGAGATGTAATGACAGGAATATATGATGTTTTATGGAGCTAAGTTAGGTGAAATGTAGAACTATTCTACAGAAAATAGAAATTGTTGATTTGGAAGACTTTAATTGACACATTCTCAAAGTACAGCTGAAAATAAAAGCTGCACTCTAAAAACCAAGGCAATGGAAAATATTTTTGAAGTGGTACGGGTACCACTAAAATGTCTCCTATTAAAGTCAACTCAACAAATGAGGAAAAGCTACTTAATATAGTATAAAGTAATTTGAAGAATGAATGTTGAATTTAATAAAAATAAAATTAAAACGAAAAATCTAGTTTGTGTTGTTTTTCGTAGGATTGATTAGGAATGATGAGTCTTAAGAAAGATAATTAACTAAATGTAGTGGAATTCTCTAAGCTTGTTGGTCTGAATGAAATATTGCTAAAACTTCAGTGTTTAAAATGAACTATAACATAGTGCAATATTCAGCAGCACATCATATTATCACTTTTTATAAAGTTGTATGTATATTTTCCCATCGAAAGCGCTAGCACACAAAATTTTATTATATGAAAATGGGATTATTATAGAAGATCTTCACTCTATTTATTTCTTTAGCTATCAGATCTTTAGAAAATATAGATAAACTACGGAAATTGGACTTTGATATCCAATCTTTAAGAATGTACATGTGTATGAATAAGTATCAAACAAACTTAGTGAATGAATATACGCTTCAACTAGAATCATGCTGAAGCATGCATAAATTTTAAGATGTACAGTAAACAGATCTTACTTTATATCTGGATCTGTATGAGTATTACATAAATTTATAGAAAAAAAAAAAATGAAAGCATGCCGAAGCATGTATAATTTAAAAAAAAAAATAAAAAAAAAAAATAAAAAAAATCCTCACGTCATACAATTTTGTAAGCAAAGAAATTTTATGATTTTGTGGTCAATGAAATACATACATATGTATCTACTTTGTAAAAATTCAAAAGAGCGAACTGGTAAATTCTAATAGTAAAGATTTTTAATTGTAACACTACTACATCTCGGACTCTTACGTCACTATCGATAGAAGCATGCTAAGGCATGCATACTAGCAAAATATATAAAGCTGTTAGAAGGTGATGAGACAGCAATTGTATCTGGATCAACCCAACTCATGAATGTATTGTATACGGAGATGATTGATGGTGATGATGACGTTTTTTAAGTGAATAATCATTACATATGAATGCGACAGTGATTGACCCCTCAAACCTCATGTAGAAATACTTGAGGGGAAAAATTCTCTCAAAACATAGATATTTCATTGTTTCTAACACTTTATGAATACACCAACGGTGAATTGCTGGTAGAGGTAACTGAGTTATTTGAGATCGATTTGATACAATAGTTGTATATTAAACATGCATTTCTTTGTATCTAAACTAATTTCTACATACCTAATGTATATACCCACCAAAAAATTAGACAAAAATTCTCTATTCCAAGTAGTAAAATCTGAAAAAGGAGTGGCACATTAGAAGAAAAAAAAAATAAATAAAAATAGAGACTGACTGACCAACTAATACGTACACTCTGCCCGATGGGCACACAAAACACACTTAAACATTTCAGAAATATATATATATATATATATACAATACGCTGAACTTTAATAAAATGAAAAAAAAGTCATATAGAACATTAAATAAAAGCCATAGGTGCTCGCCGTTCATAAAATAAACATATGTATATGTATCTTATTAATGTAAACATATTATCAGTATAAAGCAACAGAAATTTCGTCATACAAAGTCATCTTGTATCCTAGAGGAGCCGTCGATAGGGTATACCTAAATTATATGAAAACGAGTTCGTTTTCTGTTGATCGCTATTAAAGAAGAAAATATGTTTGTTCATTATGATTTAACTAATTTAAAAGTACATTTAAATTCAGTCTCATACCCGTACTTCTTAACATAAAAATTAAAAATAAATGTTATCCAATTCTATATTATATTACGTATCAAAAATTTCAAAAAAGCTGTTATATGAAAGAATCTCCAGCGCTTCTAACTGCATCAGAGTTTAAGAAAAAAAAACTCCTTTTATTCAATTTAATAAAATTTTAATTTGAAGCAGTAAGCAAATACATCAGCTTACTGCATTCTTATTCATAATCGTATAATAGAATATATAACCCCTAAAGGACAAAGTCTAAAAGTCTTATAAATTAAGAAATATAGAAAATAACATAATTTTTATAAACGCGTAAAGTTGCAAAAGTAATTCAAATGATTTCATCGCAAAAAACAAACAAAAAGCAGCGATTGTTTTCAACAATTATGAAAATAATAATTACAATATAAAACTCCCTTTTGATTTCCAATGTTTATCAATAAAAAATAAGTAAGTTAACTAACAACAAAAAAAAAAAAAACTATCAGTACCTAAGCGGGAGTGCCGGATCAGTTTCATTTAAAAATGTTTATACATTTTTAAAAAGCAAAGCAAGTTTTCCAAAATAAATGTAGAAGGCTATAGCTAGAAAAAATTTTATACCCTATACTTTAAAAAACTGTAAATTAAGTATAAGAAATATTTCTATTATAGTTACTATTACTATAGAGTTTTCAGTTTTACTTAAAAACAGAAAATCCTCACAAACTTTTAAGTAAACGCAGATAAAAATTAAAATGTTTTTAATTTCACCAACAACAGACATCACATGACAAAAAATAAAATAAAAAATGTATTCAAAGATTGAGTTGAACACTTATTTGTATGTACATATATATGTACATACATACATACATACATACACACATAAAATCAATTTGTATGTATACATATCAAATTTCTTATCAATGCTTAAGTATTTATTAGATCTACATCATGAAAATATATGAAGCGTCGTTTAGTTAAAGCACAATGCAAATATAAACAATCCATACACTCAGGGAAAATCTGCAGCTTAAAAATAAGAATTCATCACATTAATTCAATAATTTTTAATATAATAGAAAATGTATATTGAGATATCTACAAACTAATGAGTTTAATAAATGAATACTGTAAATTAATATTTTGTCCATATTGAAATAAGAAATTTCAATATGACTAAACCTTCGCTAATGGTTCTTATTAATTCAGCATGGTTCTTACTGATTTCAAGTTGGTTTTTCTCTGTGTGTAGATAACTCTTTCAGTCAAAGAAGACGAATGTAGTTAAATAAACAAAATCTGTAATATAAACAAATTTCACACAGACCGACTTCAACGCGAGACAAATTTAAGCATGAGAAAATATAAAGCAATCGTAAGTATAAAAGCATACTAGGATTAGGGAAGTCCAGATATATGATAGTATTTTATAGTACCAAATGTCGATGTTGAAAACAATTTATTTCTACCTACATATAAATACCAGCTCAAATACACACACATAGCAGAATTCATATAAGAAATATCCAAGAAAATTTCAACAACACCCCACCTTTTGCAAATCATGACGAGCCTTAAATTCTCCCTCAGATATACATACACAAATTCCCATGATCATACATACATATACAATATATAAGATTAATCTCAACAACACAACACTCTCACCTACCTGAAATTACAGATAGTCTTAAACTTCTACAGACGTCTATACACATAGATTCTCACGGCTACATATTACAAGAACACCTCGCCCCTAATAAATCACAATCATCTTAAATTCTTACAAAAATACATACATACATACATACGCATAACCAATTTACCTCAACAACATCCTCACCCACCTCAAATAACGATCAACCTTAAACTACTATAGAGAGACACATTCACAAATCCCCATGGCTACATATTACGTCAACAACCCTGCCCACCCAAATCATGGTCAGCCTTAAACTCCTACAGACATACAAACACACAGATTCCCCCGGTTGCATATTACTAGAACACCTCACCCCTCATAAATCACAATCAGCCTTAAGCTCCTACAGAAATACACACATTGAAATTCCTACAAACATACACACACACACACACACACACACACACATACACATACATTCACACACAACTACACACGCAATCGATCTACCTCAACTACACCCCGCCCCCTGCCAATCAAACCTTCACCTAAATTCTCACAGACAGACAGACACATCCACAAATTCCTATGGTTACATATTACGGCAACAACGCCGCCCACTCAAATCACGGTCAGCCTTAAATTCCCACAGTCTAGCAACACCTACATTAGCATTAGAAAAAATAACTTTCACGTTTTCCCGTCGTCATTAGGAAAAATCATTTTCCCGTCGGCATTTGAAAAAATTATATTCATTTTTTGCCGTCGGCATTTGAAAAAAATAATAATCATGTATTGCAGTAGGCATTAGGAAAAATTATCATGTATTGCAGTAGGCATTAGGAAAAATTATCATGTTTTGCCTTCGGTATTAGGAAAAATTATCATGCATTGCCGTAGGCATTAGGAAATATTAATAATCACTATTTCACCATTGGTATTAGGAAAAATCATTTTCATGATTTTCCTCGTCTGTATATACGCACATAAAAACCGCCAAACTATGAACCGCCTTAATACATTCACACAAAATATTCCACACACAAACATCCACGGTCAGGCAGACCGACAGACGGACAGACAGACAGACAGATAGACATACACTTAATGTAAACAAAACCTCCTAATGTAAACAAAAAACTCATAATGTAAACAAAAAACTCCTTATATAAACAAAAAACTCCTTATGTAAACAAAAAAACACAAATTTCCAAGAATTTAACAATTTTCAAATTTTAATTACCCAAATTTAACAATTTGGGGGTGCACAGTGGAATGAATGCTTAATTTATCTGGACTGAAACCATAAATATTACCATTTCAATATCAAAAAAAAATAAAAGGATTTCTGGACAGCTAAGAACTTGTTCTAAAAGTACTGAAAATATTATAT
The DNA here is from genome assembly GCA_949987645.1 of Tachina grossa. Lineage (NCBI taxonomy): Eukaryota > Metazoa > Arthropoda > Insecta > Diptera > Tachinidae > Tachina > Tachina grossa. The sequence goes on along the minus strand of OX465274.1, from coordinate 133,321,267 downwards.
GAAAAATTAAATATTGAAAATATTACATGAAAAATTAATACTACCGAAGTTCGCAATAGCAAAACTCTGTAATATTTCCTAACAAATTGAGCTAGAATTTTTTAATTATTTTTGTCGAACTCAGCATCCTCAAAACCGTATAGACTGACCATCAAATAATTTTGACCTGCCAGGTTAGCTAACCGACCCACTGTGGGGCAGAAGCGATAGTTCCCTACTACTAGTGTAATTAACAACGACACACTTTCCATTTAACATAAAAGTAAGAGGTTTAATTTTGATGTGTAAAATTCGAATATTTTTAAACGAAATCACTGGATGCTAATTTAATTGTAAGATGGAGGTTATTACGGTATTAATTGATTACAATATCAGCCTAATGGCTGACATGGCTATGCTTGCAAGACAATATTAATTTCATGAAATTTTCCATTACCGATTTGCAAATTTGCAGCTATATGTTCTTAATAACCTCTGTAGACTAGTGGATAGTCTGTTAGGCTACTAGTGCGGGGTCCACAGTAGAAGGAAACACAAATCTAGCAGGACACTAGGGGGTAAAAATCTTTTGACTTTAATTCTTTGCTGAGATTTCTTTGCTGAGATTTCTTTGCTTTTCTTTCACAGCATTGTCAAATCGATGTGAGCTATGTATGAGTGTATTAGTGTTTGAAAGAAGCAATATCAAGCATAGAAACTCGGCTCGAAGCCGACGGTGCGCCGCCGCCGGTTGTTTTTCAGTATATTTCCGTAGAAAATGAACCGTAATAGCTACGGACTTGAAATTTGGACACAATGTGTAGACATTTGGTCACTACAACAACAAATACATGAGAGTTAAAAATTAAAGGGTGTTCCAAAACGACCAACGAAAAATGTTAAAATCCCATGTAATATACATACAATTGTATGTACATATATACACTTGAAATTTTAAAAGTTAGTGTATTTTTATACAGACTACAACAATTAACACTAAATATAAAAAACTTTAAATCAATGGGTGTTCCATCAGTTAATGCAATTTTGACTTTGTAATTTTGACAACTTGCTGTATCTTGGAAACCGTAAGAGCAAAACTCTTGGAATTTTCAAAAACGGTAAAACTAAAAATCAATAAAATATAAAATCGCCAAATATAAAAAAATCGCAAAAAAAAAAAAAAAATCGCCAAAACGAAAAAAGCGTCAAATTAAAAAAAATCTCTAGGACTAAAATAAATCGCGAAAAACCGGAAAAATCGCCAAATTGAAAAAAATCGCCAATATGAAAAAATCGCCAAAATGAAAAAATCGCCTAAATAAAAAAACCCCAAAAACAGAAAAAAATCGCCAAAATGAAAAAACCCCAAAAAACAGAAAAAAAATTAAAAAAACCAAAAAGAGAAAAAAACTCCAAAACGAGAAAAAATCGATAAAACTGAAAAAATCGTTTAAACTGAAAAAACTTAAAAAAGGAAGAAAGCTAAATCAAAAAAAAAAAAAAATTATCAAAACCGAATGAGCGCGAGTCAAAGTCGCACTTTACTGAATTTATTTTAATTGCAATGCGTACACAACCACAAAAACAGAAACAACTAAACGATGAACAACAGGAATTAAAAAGTAAAAGTAAAGGCATTTACCATAGATGAGCACTGCAGTACCACTAAAGTTTCAGTAAAAACAATACAAAATGTTTAACAAGTAAATTTTTACTGATTACTAAAATTTTTTTCTACAATTTTTATAAATTGCCTAAATGATTTGTTATATGATCAGGTGCATTGAATTTTAAGTAGTCAGTAATGCCCGTATTTATAATGAAATTCTTCTAAGTGGCTAAATGTTTTTCATACAAAACTTTCAAAATGTTAACTAAAAAAACTTTGCGACTTGCTACAATTTTATTATGATTACGGCCCTACGATTTTACTGGTAATGCAAATTAAATTTAATTAGCAGTAAAACTTTACTGAATTTTTTTAGTAATCAGTAAATTTACTGCTTACTGCAATTGTGAATGCAGTACATATACATATACTGCAGTGCGCCCATTTAATAACCAAATAAGTTTAATAAAACAAACAAAAACCAACAAATTCATATGTATTTACAATATTGAAAGTTTTGATACTTTTAATTAATTAATTTAAAAAAAGACACTAAAAGCATAAGTACTTTCAACTTAAATAACAATTTTCATTACTAGATGTTTACACATCTCCTCTGTGATCGGACTCACATTGTTTTTTTTTTATGGTGAGTCTATATGGTTTTGGGGCTGCTGAATTCGAAAAAAAAAATATTTAAACATTTTAGCTCAATTTTTTAAGGATATACGATTAAGTTTCGCTATTGCGAACTGCGGAAGTTATAATTTTACTTATAATATTAACATATTCGTATTAGTTTTTAATTTTTTAGTGATTTTTAATTTGGAAACTTATATCGTTTCAGGTTTCGGTTCAGGCAATGTGAACTTTATATTCTAGATATTTTTTTAAAGGAATCAATTTAGTTTCTTGTTTTCATTGTTGTCTAAGGAATAGAAATACTTTAAAGTTAATAAGATACTTATGATTTACAGGACAGTTGAGCCTTAACGAATGGAGAATGAGAAAAAAATTAACATGTATTAAATAATTTGACAAAAAATTTTATTAAAGTAAAATAACAATTCATTTAATAATTAATTTAAATAAGAAATATTCTAATATCTAAGATATACTCATTGATTTCGTATTAAATGTTTTTCTAGTTTTTTTTTTATAATCAGTGTGTCTGTCTGTCATCATCATCAGTGCCTCTGTCATTATGTTTCAGCGCTGATAAAAGATTTAGAATTTTTGGTCTAAGTGCTATAACTTTTTTTGCGTTCCACTCAATAACTATTAAGAAGAGGGACTGACGAAATAAGAAAAATATGAATAATATATGTATTTCATACTTTTTGTCCTATTGTATTTTTCGGTGTGATGCTATCAGTAGTCAGTTATCAGTATCTGTAATTTCTGTTGCGGTGCTCTTGATCCTATTCGGACAATATTCCAATTGGTAGAAATGCTTCTTTAACTATTTTACTCCCTTGTATAAGTACCTTGTGCATACTTTGGTTCGTTGGTTAGAATCCCGCCAAAAGCTACCTGCTTCGCTATAACAGGTGAAAGTTTTTGTAACCAAGCTCGTCAAAATAACTTGATATATAATTATTAATTGTATTTGTAACATTTGGCAACATTTTTAAATGCTTATAAAATAACAAATTTCGGCATAAAACAATAAATAACTATTTATCTATTTTTTTTTTTCATTTTTTATTTGTTATTTAAAACAAGCTGTTAATATAATGCGGCACTCCTGCCCCTTTAATTAAAGAAAATGAGCGTTGAACATGTAGAATTTCCGTGCTTCTTAAGGGTTACATTTTAAAATAACACATACTGTTCAGAAAAGAACGCAAAGAAATTTAAGAGGCAGAATAAATGCAGCATATTGCTTAGAAAAGAATAAATTAAATTAAATTAAAAATTTTATAATTACAATGCTTTTAATTTTTTAATGCTGCTGTTCTTACTGTTCATCTGTCAAGTAGTTTACAACTAGAACTATTTGCTGCGCATGTTAATAATTAATTAATTAATTAATCAGTTAAGTAATTTTAGGACCGCCTTCGCAATATTTATCCACAAGAAAGGAATTGTATGAGCTTAAAAACTAAATTAAAGTTGTTTTATTTATCATTAATTTATTTAAATTCGCAAGGGAACCTGAATTAAAAAAAAAGTTATTGTAAAGGTGGGGGATTTTTCTCAACTTTGCAACGAGAAAAAAAATTAAATTGTAATTAAAAACGAGAAATACAAGTTAAAAATTTATTTAAAAATGTTGTTTTTTATTTACATACTTATGTATAATTATTCAACAGTCGATTACCATCTTTAACTTGTTAACTTGTGTCATAATCGTCAAGCACATGTTTGCATTCTTGTATTATTTTGAATTTATTATGCGTTAAAAAGAAATAAATAATTAAAATGCAAACGTGATTATTATATTTGCGATGGTGTGATACATGTATGATATATGTATTTAAAGAAGTTTTCAATAAGAACGAGACTGTTTATAGACGTATATAACATAATTCGGCCGTGTCCTTATGTCATGTTTTAGACAATGCAGTTTTTCTTGAAGCAAGTCTGAGTTTACGAGAGAGAAGGTAAAGAAAATAGAAGAGGGGTACAGACCTGCTTGCACCGAAAAGTTACTTCAACTATCTTTTGTTATTTCATTCGCTACACTAAAAAAATATGAAATTTTAACAAATGGACTGTGGGTGTGTAAACAAACGAGCAATTAAGGAGACTTGCTCCAAGAAAAAGTTTGGTATCAAAAACGGTGATGTCAAAACTAAACTATAGTTGTATATATGAGAAAAATGCTCTCATTTATTACACGGAAAAAAATAAATATTTGGAGCTTATAAAAACGACCTGGTGTGATAGGAATTTAAAAAAAAATAAATAATAAATCAAATTTAAATAAAAAATTTGGAGACGTTATCTGATAGACACTTTAAAAATAAGAAAACATTGGCTACGAAACATGTTTCTCGAGTTATTGGTCTTTAAGGTTTTGTTAGAGAATGCAGTTAAGTGAAGCAGCTCCAAAAAAATCATCATTTCTCTCCTTCAAAGTTTTGTAAGAAAAATATATTAAATGTCGCGAAAAGCATTTGTAATCATAAAATATTTTTCGCATGCCCCTTTTTTCTTTCAGTGCACCTATAAAAAAGTTTGATACAACCGTTAAGCTTAACTTATAGTCACTGTCTCATTTACGACTAAGTGAAATAGAATAAGAATGTATGTGATTTTAGCTAGTAAAATTGTGCTATGCAACTGACACCAGTGGTCTAGAGGTTCAATTAGACGTGGCATAACCATAACCATAGAAAATAACCAAACTTACGGGCAACACTGCATTTGATTATAGGTGACCTGTCATAAAGCCATAGCCATTACCATAGAAACCAATTGAATTTTGGTTTGGTTATGCTTATGGCATTATGGCTATGGCACGTCTTATTTAAACCAAAAAAATGACTATGGCACGTTGCCATTGTTGCCATTTTATCATTTTCCCTGGTAGATTCAGCATATTCTTTCGTAAAAAGTATTCAAGTTATTCAAAAACCTTTTAAAAGAACATATATATGTAAATGTAAAATCTAGCGTTTTATTATAAAGGGTCCACCAGATAACTTTTTTTTTTTTGAAAATGCTATAAAAAAAATACTGAAGCTTCGGCTGTGTGGCACGTAGCGCCGTCCTGTTGAAACCAAATGTTGCCAATATCCTCCTTTTTGTGAACAAAAATACGCACCAAACAGTGACTCGTTCTGGGTGCGTCGGCTTTTCAATGTAGGCGTGCGGGTTTGCTGTGCCCCAAATGCGACAATTTTGCTTGTTTACATACCCGCCAAGATCAAAATGAGCTTCATCTGAAAAGATGATTTTTTTTTTGACAAAATCGGCATCTTCTGTAAGTCGATCGCAGGCCCACTTAGCGAAGCGAAAACGCATTGGATGGTCAGTTGGCTAGTTCAGCGGAAGGATAAAACTAATTATCTGTCAAATCAGACATGAGCTAAGTGTTACCATTCACGAAATAAGCACTAGTTGAAAAAAACGTTAGATGGCGGACCCTTTACTTTGCATGATTGAAGGGACCAAGCATGTGATTTTTACATTAATTAATTCTGTTGCAAAAATGAAAAAGTGCTTAAGTCATATTTTACTGTTTTGCAGGAGAGCACTCTCGAGCGTTCAAGTCGATTTTCAAAAGTCTATTTCTTGTACATTTAAATTGGAAAATTTTCTGTTAAGCCTTGTGTTTTTTAAGCAAACATCGTTCTACAGACTATAAGTAATAAAAAAGTAAAATATACCAAAGTATAACTTCAATTAAGCAGTTATTCCAAATGAGATTAAAAGTATGAAAAAGATAAGTGGCAAGTCATAGTGCTATAACGTCCTGAAAAAATCACACAAATTAATTGAGATTTTGAGCAGGGGTACTTTCAAATATGCAGCTTATCTCGACTTGAGCACTTTTTCCTTTTTGCCACAGAATTAGTTATAGTGCCCAAATTAAAAAAAAAGTATTTGTTTGAGTTGTCTTTAACGTTTTCAATTTACATACAACTTAATGAAGACTTGAAAAAATATTCTTCTCTCAGGATATAATAATAATTTATATATAGTTTGCCTTCTGTTCTTGGGGCTATACTCGCAGAAGTAGATGCCAACATGAAAATAAAAGAATAACATATTTCATTTTGGATCCACTCGCACTTATTGAAAAACGAATTGCACTTTTCACATTATGTTGGTTTTATAATTTTTTTTTTGTATGTGTATTTGTAGTTTTATAAGAAAAAAATCGTGCTTTCCTGCTTTTATTTTGGCAACAAATGTACGCAAATCGAATGCAAAATTAGCCACAAAATTTAAAATTTAACCTGAAATGCACTCAACTTTAAAAAAAAATTTATAAATATGATGTACGTTTTGAAGGCCTTTTTCATAGTAAATATTTAATAATTAAAATTTAATGAAAAATAATTTAAAAAAAAGTTTAATTATATGATTCTGTAACTACGATAAAAGGTTGGAATATTGCAACAAACAAAATGAAAAGAAACATTATTGCTCAAAGTTTGGCTGCTAATTACGATCGTTTTTGATATTTTACTTAAACGTTTATAAGTAAGTGGTATGTTTGTATATATTTTTCTATACCCTTCACCAAAAATGGTAAAGGACATATCGTTGGCTTAGTCGGCAAATATGCTAAGTCCATTTTTTATGCAAAGTGTGTTTTTAATTCAGAATGCTATTGTTACTCAAAACACATCATTTCCAAAAATCAAAATGTCGTGTTGTTTTTTCTTGCTGTTATGCAGTTGTAAGCGCGACTAAAGTAAAGTGCGACTCTGACTCGCGCACGAAAGGTTCCGTACGAACACTAGATATGTAATTTAATACAAACTTCATCCTATATAATATATAGTTTTGGCTTTTTTTTTCGTTTTTGGGGTCTTTTTGGTTTTTTTGTTTTGGTGGTTTTTGATTTTTTCGGTTTTGGCGATTTTTTTAAGTTTTGGCTCTTTTTTTTAGTTTTGACACTTTATTTTCTTGTTTTGGCGATTTTTTTTCGGTTTTTGGCGTTTTTTCATTTTGGCGATTTTTTAATTTTTGCGATTTTTTTTTATTTGAAATTTTTTTTAGTTTTGGCGACATTTTCGCGTTTTAGCGACTTTTTTCGATTTTTGGGGTTTTTTTCATTTTGGCGATTTTTTCGAATTTGACGATTTTTTTCGTCTTGGCGACTTTTTTTAATTTTTGTTGATTTTTTTTTTTTTTTGGTTTGGCGATTTTATAATTTCCGGTTTTTTAGTTTTACCGTTTTTGAAAATTTCAAGTTTTTGGCGATTTTTTTAAGTTTTTGGTCCTTTTTTAGTTTTGACACTTTATTTTCTTGTTTTGGCGATTTTTTTCGGTTTTTGGCGTTTTTTCATTTTGGCAATTTTTTTATTTTTGGCGATTTTTTTCATTTTTGCGATTTTTTTTATTTGAAATTTTTTTTTTAGTTTTGGCGACATTTTCGCGTTTTGGCGATTTTTTTTCGACTTTTGGCGTTTTTTTTTTCATTTTGGCGTTTTTTTAACTTTGGCGATTTTTTCGAATTTGGCGATTTATTTTAGCGTTAGAAATCTTTTTTAATTTTGGCGACTTTTTTCGTTTTGGCGATTTTTTTTTAATTTTTGGCAATTTTTTTTTTTTTTTTTGGTTTGGCGATTTTATAATTTTCGGTTTTTTTAGTTTTACCGTTTTTGAAAATTTCAAGTGTTTGCCTCTTATTGTTTCCAAGATATAGCAAATTGTCAAAATTACATAGTCAAAATTGCATTAACTGATGGGCAACCCTTTAATTTTAATTTTTTAAAATTTTAGTGGTAATTGTTGTAGTCTGTAGAAAAATACACTAATTTTACAAATTTCAAGTTTCGTATTTTGAAATGTTCATACAATTGTATGTATATTACATGGGATTTTAATATTTTTCGTTGCTCGTTTTGGAACACCCTTTAATTTTTAATTCTCATGTATTTGTTATTGTAGCGGCCAAGGTTCTACATACTGTGTCCAAATTTCAGGTCCGTAGCTCTTATGGTTCCTGAGAAAATACCGTGTGACGGACAGACGGACAGCGTAGCGAAAACAATAGGGTACCTTTTCACCTTTGGTGCACGGAACCCTAAAAAGCACCTGTTAAGTCCAGCGGAAAACAATCTGCGCATAGTGTACTTGCATTTACTTAACACATAATTTTTTGTGTTAATTTATAATAAAAAAATTAAAAGTTTCGTTGTCCTCACACACATTTAGTTTCATTAAATTTAGATCTTCACAAAAACAAATGTGAACAAAGGCCAATTTCCTTTCCAAAATTTCGGCCATTAAAAGTAGTGAGATAAAAATTTTTACCAAGTTCTTGGTTGGCACAATACCTAGCACTGAAATATGCTTTGCATTACATAAATTTGTAACCGTAAGGGTGTCATATAATTTCTAGATAATCTGCTTACTTCATCGATTACCCGATTTGTAAGAAAGTCAAAATATTAATTTTTTTCAATTGTTAATAAATAAATCTAAAATATCTAACATGTATGTATGTAAATAAGTTTCATTTTTTTAAATAAAATTAATGATTTTTTGTTAATTTTTACATATTGCGCTAGTTAAAAAATTAACGTAAACAAATAATTGAAAAACTCTCTTGATTCATATGAAAGGGAAGGGTTTTTTGTTTCAAATGATTTTTCATTTATTTACCTTCATAGTATTTTGAGTGTACATATACAATTCAGATTAATGGCCTTTCTCACGATGTCTACAGAAAATGTTCGATAGACAACTTGTGTTGAAAACAACAATAAGTTATGTAATTTTTTTTTAAATATATAGAGGTTGATGCTGGCTGAAGTAGTTAGCACAATGACTGCAAAACCGAAGGTCCTGCCCGGTATCCAACAGTCATTAAATAACAACAGCACGCATTTTTCTGATGTGCAGTAGTGTCCCTTTGAATCAGTTGTTGTAGAAAAGTCACTGGTCATTGAGCTATACCAACTTCAGCAGATAGATACTAATCCGAATGTAACATGGGAGTGCCCTCTTTCGTTGTGTAGCAAAATTATCGGTGAAGTAAAATAACCAACAAAATAACAACTAGACACAGCTTCGACAAAATTTAATACACCTCATTTAACACCAGAGGCGTTGCAACTCTGCATTTAAAAATAACATGCAAAAAAGCAGAGTTGTAAAATAATGAAGCCTTCCTCTGCCTCTTTCTTCACCACACCTACACTCAGGGAAAAGCTGCAAATTAAAAACAAGAACGTGTCACATTAATTCAATAATTTTCAATATAATATATAATATTAGAAATTGTATATTGAGAAACTTAACAACAAAGAAAAAATTAATAAATTAATACTGTAAATTAATATATTTTCATATTGAAACAAGAAGTTTCAGCATGACTAGACTTTCGTTAATGTTTCTTATTAATTGAATATGGTTTTTATTTATTTTAAGCTGTTTTTTCTGTGGGTGTAGCAATTCTCTTAAAAAACACATAAAATATATAAGAAATAGATGGAATAATTTCTGTCGATATTGTGGGGCAGGCTGTAAATGCTTAAATTGGTCTATTTAAATTTTCAATACACAGTAAAGCATCTTTTGACGCTTTTTTTTAAATAACAATTGGTAAATAAAAAATCAATAAATTCGATTGCAATTAACTTTGAACCGTTAAATATCCTTCGAAGTGAAAAATCATAAAAATCATTTTGACATACTTCGCCGACTTTTTATTAATTTCTTATTTTTACAAAATGGCGTCAATCGGCCGCCCATATTGAGTTTTGACTACTGTCATATCTTTAGTGACACTCCCAGCATTAAGACAAATGGATTGATGTAAGAATCATCAAAATTGGTCCAATGATCGGATTATATAGTGCCTCAAGGGAACACACATTCAAACATACGCTAATAAGCACAATACCCTTCTTTGAGACGCACAGTCGGATAAAAACAATAAATTTTGCATGTTGATAATTTTTTTTTTTTTTTTTTTTTGAAATAAGAAATTTCAACATGACCAGACTTTCGTTAATGTTAAGCTATTTTTACTCTGGGTGTATATCTGATTTTGACAAAAGTGAAGTTGGTTGCAGGAAACAAAAAACCAAGTAACAGTTTAAAGTCACATGCGCGTGACTTTCTTTGTGACAACTGTAGTTTGACTACCTATTTTACGTACAAACTACGAGTATCATAGCGTTGTCCCTCTTATTTAAGTAAGCCATGTCAAAGATCGAACTTTCTTCCCAATCAAGACAGGCAATAAAGCTTGCACAGTAATGAATTACCAATCATTTTATTTTATCTTCATTTATTACATTATATTAGCCCAATTCACAATCTTGTGCAAATGGTCTTGCATCGTTGCATGTGCAAAATGGTATAGTAGATTGATACTCACCACTAAGAACTGTTAAGTGTTGAGTATCAATATATTATATCATTTTGCACATTTCAACTTAGTTCAAAACGCCTTTTTATACCCTTTACCAAAAAATGGTAAGGGGGTATATATAGGTTTGTCATTCCGTTTGTAATTTCCAGAATATTAATAAGCGAGCCATAAAGTATATATATTCTGGATCCTTATGCATAGGGAAGACGAATAAGCGATGTCCGTCTGTCCGTCTGTCTGTACGTGAAATCGGTTTTCCGAAGCTCCCAGAAAAGCTAGAGACTGGTGGGTCAGAAATGGTCGAAATAAGATTGGTATTGAAAATCAGCAAAATCGAGCACACGGTTTCAGAGCTGGGAAACTTAAACTTCATTTTGCCATACAAAATAACTACTGAAAAGTAGTTTTTATTATTTTTTTATTAAATAAACTAATTTTATACTTCAAAATGCATAAAATTGGTATTTCACTTTAAAAAAAAATTAAAAAAAAATCAAAAAATTAAAAGGACGTTTCCAGGGTTGGAAAACTTTGATTTTTTTTTCTTATACAAAAGTAACTTACTAAAACAAAATTTTCCTTTTTTCTACAAATTATACATATATTATGTTCTTAAAATGCAGAGATTGATGTAAGAAATCAGAAAATCAAAAAAGATGATTCCAGGGTTGGAAAACCTACAATTTTTGTGATATATAAAATTAACTACCGTAAACTAATTTTTTATTTATTTTTACGAAATAAACTTATTTTATACTTCACCACGAATAAAATTGGTATTTCAAATAAAAAAATTTAAAAATTTAAAAACACGTTTCCAGGGCTGGAAAACTTTATTTTTTTCTTCTTATATAAAAGTAACTTATTAAAACAAATTTTTCCTTTTGTTTATAAATTAAACATATCTTACATTCTTAAAAGAAAAAGATTGGTGTAAGAAATCAGAAAAATCAAAAAGGATGATTCCAGGGTTGGGAAACTGGAACTTTTTGTGATATAAAAAATTAACTACCGAAAACTAATTTTTATTTATTTTTATTAAATCAGATTATTTTATACTTCAGTATGAATAAACTTGGTATTTGAAATTAAAAATTAAACTTCAAAAAATTAAAAAGATGTTTCCAGGGTTGGAAAACTTTAACTTTTTTTATACAAAAGTAAATTATTAAATAAGATTATTTTATACTTCAGTATAAATAAAATTGGTATTTCAAATTAAAAATTAAACCTAAAAAAATTAAAAAGATGTTTCCAGGGTTGGAAAACTTTAACTTTTTTTATACAAAAGTAACTTAATAAAGCAAATTTTTCCTTTTTCTCTATAAATTAGAGATATTTTATATACTTAAAAGAAAGAGATTGGTGTAAGAAATCAGAAAAATTAAAAAGGATAATTCCAGGGTTGGGAAACTTACTCTTTTTGTGATATAAAAAATTAACTACCGAAAAGTAATTTTAATTTTTTTTAAATAAATAAACTTATTTTATACTATAGTACGAATAAACATGGTATTTCAATTTAAAAAAGTTTAAAACACGATTCCAGGGTTGGAAACATTTACCTTTTTTTATACAAAAGTAAGTTACTAAAGCAAATTTTTCGTTTTCTCTATAAATTAAAGATATCTTATATTCTTAAAAGAAAGAGATTGTTATAAGAAATCAGAAAAATCAAAAACCATGATTTCAGGGTTGGTAAACCCACACTTTTAGTGATATAAAAAATTAGCTACCGAAAACTAATATTTATTTTTTTTTTATAAAATAAATTTATTTTACACCTCAGTACGAATGAATTTGGTATTTCAAAATAAAAAAAGTTGAAAAAATTAAAACGACGTTTCCAAGGTTGGAAAACCTTATTTTTTTATACAAAAGTAACATACTTAAACAAATTTTTCCCTTTTTACTATAAATTAACGTATATTACATTCTTAAAAAAAAGAATGGTATTAGAAATCAAAAAAATCAAAAAAATCAAAAAGGAGGATTCTAGGGCTGGGAAACCTACACTCTTTGTGATATAAAAAATTAACTACCGAACATTAATTTTTGTTTATTTTTATTAAATAAACTTATTTTTTGCTTGAGTACGAATAAAATTAATATTTCAAATAAAAAAAAAAGTTTAAAAATATTAAAAAGACGTTTCCAGGGTTGGAAAGCCTTAACTTTTTTTCTTATACAAAAGTAACTTACTAGAAGAAATTTTTCCTTTTATTTACAAATTAAACATACCTTATGTTCTTAAAAAAAGAGATTTGGTGTAAGAAATCAGAAAAATCAAAAAGGATGCTTTCAGGGTTGGGAAACTTACACTTTTTGTGATATAAAGTGTGTTTTTTATTGAGGTATAGAACTTTAAGTTGGCATCACTTTTTTAACTGGCGGCCATTTTGTCAGCTGTCAAGTGATTAATATTTAGTTTGGTTTGCCATTTCATCATGAACAGGTTGACAAAAGAACAACGCTTGCAAATCGTGCAAATTTATTTCGAAAATAATGGTTCAGTTCGCGAAGTTTACCGCAAGCTCCGTCCATTTTATGGTCGACCTAATCGTCCATCAGAGCAATTAATTCGGTTAACCATGGATCGTTTTCGCACTACGTTTACTTTATGTGATAATACGCATCCGCAGAGACGTCGAACAGTGCGCACCGAAGAAACAATTGCCGCTGTAGAGCAAAGTGTTGAACAGGACCCGAAGGAATCGATTCGCCACCGTGCACAGCAATTGGAGCCGACTAACCGACTATTTTGTTCCCGAATTGGATGGCATGAATGTGGATGAGTTGTGGTTCCAACAAGACGGCGCTACATGCCACACAGCGCACGTCACAATCGATTTATTGAAGGAAACATTCGATGAGCGCATAATTTCGCGGAATGGACCTGTCAATTGGCCACCAAGATCGTGTGATTTGACACCATTGGATTATTTTCTTTGGGGATATGTGAAGTCGCTCGTCTACGCCAATAAACCAGAAACGTTAGGGGACTTGGAAGCCAACATTCGTGGCGTTATTGCCAACATACGGCCCCATATGCTCGAAAAAGTGGTTGAAAATTGGACCTGTAGAATTGGCTTTATTCGAGCCAGCCGCGGCGGCCACATGCCCGAAATCATATTCAAACATTAATGGCATAAAATTATCCTTCCAATAAAGCCAAATTGATGGACATTAAAACGATTTTCTTGTGTTTTATTTCAATTCGAAGTTCTATACCTCTGAAAAAAAAACACCCTATATTAAAGTAACTAAGTCTAATTAATTTTTGTCTTTTCCTTTATAGATTACACATATTTTACGTTTTGGAATAAAAAGTTTGGTTTGAAAAATTATAAAAATAAAAATCACATCTCCAGAGTTGGAAACTTTGAACTTTTTTTTCTAGATATTAAAGTAACTAAATAAAACATTTTTTCTGGAATTCCCTTGTTTTATCACTTAACACACTTTCTATATTTTTTTAAGAACTACTATATTGATAAAAGGAATGAGAAAAATCTAATTTGATGATTCTAGGGTTTGAAAATTAATTTTTTTTGCACATAAAAGTAACTAGGTCAAATTACTTTATGTATGTGCTTATGTATGTATCTCTATACTACATAAACGCACTTTGGTAAAGGGTATATAAGATTCGGCACATGCGAATATAGCACTCTCACTTGTTATATAAAGGTTTTCCTGCTGTTGCTATACTCATTCACTAAATATGAATTCGGATAGAATATAGCGAAACGAATTCGCTGGAAATCCCTAACTTAAGTACAAGTTATTTGATAGGTAATAAAAATGTACTTAAATCTTTTCTTGATCTAAAGTGTGCAACGATAAGTTGATAAGTAACAAAAATATACTGAAATCTTTTCTTAGGCTAAAACGTCTGGACAGCAGATTTCACTTCCTTAATTTAATAGCAGGAGGTAAAAATTTGCAAATCAATCTTTGAAATCGGTTGATTATTTTAACTGTGAAAAATTCCAAAGCGGAAAGGATGCAAAAAGTAAAGTGTATGATATCATAAACATGAATGCTATATATATAATTTTAAATTAATGTAGGAATTAAATTTTGTAACCATGATCACATATTCTTTCACCTAGAATGAACTTATCATGCATATGTATATCCATGGCACTTAATATAAAACTGAATATTAAAATTAATTTCGTCGAACTGGGGCTTACAAATGTGTGTTCATCGTATAAACGTAGATTTTTACAGCATTATCCCTAAAGGGAAATGTGGAATATTTAACTTACAGGAAAAGGACTTTGATGTGAATTTAATTATGAATAAGAATTCATTGTTATAGCATATTACCTACACATTGCGGATTGCAACATATGTCAAATCTTACTGGAGGCATAAACAAATCAGAAATATTACATATTCTAATCACAGTACAACAAAAATATTTTTTTCCTGGAATATTACAATTGCTGAATTAAATCATACATTTAAAAGATGCTATGATCATACGTAAATGCAATAAAGAAAGGCATTAAAATAGAAGACTTCGTCAAAGAGCTATACAAATTCCCAGTAATCTAAAATTAATTCTTAAATTTATTGTTAGTGAATGTAAGTATATTTTTTATACATTCACAGAAAAAAATGATTTTGATATTTGAATACGAAAATCGTTGATTCAATAAAAAATTCTTTCGAATTTTCTGTGATGACGATTTTTGCATTATTGATAAATAAAATTGTATGCACGTTTATTGAATATATTTTTTTTCAGTCAATAAAGAAATTTAATGAATCAAAGAAAAAAGTTGTTGACTGAAATTTTAGAATACACGCAAAACAGAAATCATCTTTTGTTAAAAAAGTTAAAAATAACTTTGTTGAGTAAAAAAAAAACAAGCCACGACGTTTTTCGGCTTCTTGTCCGAATGCACACGTATACAACACCAACAATCAAAATAAACAACAACATCAGCACATGACCAGCTTTAGTCAATCAACAAGCAAGGAAAACACCAACACAAATAAATGACATTAAATGATATTTTAAAATGTGCGGAATTGATAAATACAATATTCAAGTTAATGACAAATATTATTGAAACTAAAATTTTATTCAATAACATGGTTTTATTGAAAATAATTCTTGTTTATTTTTTTCTGTGTTCTGTTTATAAAACTGCAGTGTAGCAATGTATTTAGGGAATTTAAGGGACTTAAAAAATTGCCTAGCACATTACCTGAGGAAATGTAATTCAACATCATATTTCAAAAAGTTGCTTTTATGTTTCACCTCTCTAATGACAAAATGCCTTAACGCATTTAAGATTTAAGCATTTTGCACCTGTGCATATATTCAAATAATACGCTGCAAGAGGATGCGCTCTCAGATTCACAAATTTATTAACTTTCAAAAAAATTTTACTTTTTTCAGTACGATTGCGTCGAATTCTTTATTTTTATTTTACTCTTTTTAATTAACTAAAAGCCTACGTATAAATCATATCGTTACTTTAGTATAGAAAGGCTTAAATAACGACTTATAGTGTTTTAACACTGAAAGTTAAAACCTGTACCTGGATTCAGTAACTTTGAACGATCCGACAATCGTAATTTTTGTCTATACATTTTGTCGCTTACAATAACGATAGTGTGATTCCGTAACTTCTTTTTAACGATACTATGCAGGTGATATTTTCTGTTGATTTTTGTCGGTAAAATTAACAGCACATAAATTATTGTCGCTTAAATAACGACACAGCTGACATTAACCTACAGCGACTATCGTTAAAAATGTTACTAAATAGCAAATTCGATCAATTTGCCTTATAATTATTTTAACGACGCGATTGTCGTTAAGAAAATTTAGTGAATTGCACTACTGGTTTTATCGTTAAAACCATAAACAGCTGATTTTGCGGTCACACTGCAACTTTGTCAAATGCAGGTTTTGACTCACAGGCTGTCTAATAATTTTGCGCAAAATAAAATAAATCTCAAGCAGAAATGCTTGTATTTGTTGTTGCATTTTTTCTGCTTTTTAATAATAGTTGTTAGACAAACTGTACAACAACTGTTACTGTTTGTATGTGAAATATTTCACAACGCGCTCTAAAATGGAAATCATTTTATATTTTGTAAATAAAATTTTTTAAATTATGAATGAAGAAATAATATCTTGATTTAACCAGAATCCGCGATGTCAGTATAGACATCGTTACACTTTATATAAAATCGAAGCTCCACTTCGCCACTCAGCGTCACATATATGTGACATGGGGTGTTCAAAATAAACTCATGTCACATATATGGGTCACATAATTAATCAAATTTAGTAATTTGTTTCTTCATGATAGTTTGTAGGAAGTAATTTTATTGTATATTTGAGTCTCTGGAAAGGTTTTTTTTACTGCGGTTTGTGGATACACTCATCAGTTATTTTAAAATTTCCTTTTTTTTTGTTTGTTCGTGAGTTTTTATTGAAAACGCGAAAAATAAGTGAGTGGCGAACGTGTTAATAACACTTGTAGGACAAACTGTATGAAAAACTGAGATATTTCGAAATGCGCTCTAAAATGGAAATTATTTTATATTTTGTAAATAATTTTTTTTTAAATTATGGAACTTCTTATACAGAATGAAAAAGTGCTTGGAAATAAAGTTATTATATATAAAAATTCACAAATATAAGATGCAGATGAATGGCAGTCATATTGTCTATTTTCACTTTCCAGAGTTCCGTGAAAATATTTTCTTCGCTTTTTTTTCCAAAAAAATTCGTTTCCCATAATTTTTTCATTATTATTGCTGCTTCATCCATTTTTAAGTTGAAAATCTTTCAAGCGCCATCTATTGTTATTCACTGGCATAAACATTATCAGCTGCTGTCGGTAATTTCAACTTGGCAGCAATGAATTTATCACAGCTAAAACAAGGTTGCATTTCATAAAACCAACTTAAAACAAATTCAAAAATGGTTTTAATTTTTGTTAATGCTTTAACAAAAACAATTTGTATGGTAAAACCAGGTTTTAACAGTTGGTTTTAATGTTAAAACCAACTTTTATTAAAACCATGTCAGTGTGAAAACACTATTAGAGTTTTGGGAAATCGACAGTTTTGCATTAGACGTTCTTCTATATAAATATACAAAAAACTTGATTTCAAAGATATAAAGACTTAGGGCCTTTCTATATTAAGGTAACGATATGTGTGTATATGGATGTGTGTAAAAATTGAAATTTAATTTAATAAATAATTTTTGAAGTTCATTTGTAATAATATTAATAATTATTAAATAATATTAATTATTAACTAACCACAAAACAGTTGCAGCAAACAGTCTGTTCTTATTTTTGACTTTTATTATATTTTGGTACGAAAATTAACTTTTTACATTTGCAGATGAATTAATAATAGACAGTACGCCTTTCTAGCATTCCTGAAATATCAGAAAACATAGGTTCATTTACCTCATTTTTCATTTCCAATACCTTCGAGCAAAAGGTACATACATATCAGAGATGGCAAAATTGGTACAATTGTTCCTTTTTTGGTACTATTTAAACTCGGAAAGTACATTAGTACACCAATGACTAATTTAGTACATTTAAGGAATCTCCGCAGTTTCACTCCTTTTTTCTTTTCAAACGATTGCATATGTCAATTTTCACTTTTGAACAATGAAACTCATATTCTTCTTCTTGAAAACATTCTTGTGAAAGCAAAATGCAGCAAGAAAATAAAAAAAAAATTCAGTTAAGTGCGACTATGACTCGCGCACATAGGGTTCCGTACGAACACTAGATATGTAATTTAATACAAACTTCATCCCATATAATATATAGTTTTGGCATTTTTTTCATTTTTGGGGTCTTTTCGGTTTTTTTGTTTTGTCGTTTTTTGCGTTTTTGGCAATTTTTTTAAGTTTTGGCTCTTTTTTAGTTTAGACACTTTATTTTATTGTATTGGCGATTTTTTCGGTTTTTTTTGGCGTTTTTTCATTTTGGCGTTTTTTTATTTTTGGCGATTTTTTTTAATTTTTGCGATTTTTTGTTTATTTAAATTTTTTTTTTAGTTTTGGCGACATTTTCGCGTTTTAGCGATTTTTTTAAATTTTTTGCGTTTTTTTTCATTTTGGCATTTTTTTTTTCATATTGGCGATTTTTTCGAATTTGGCGATTTATTTTAGTGTTAGAAATTTTTTTAATTTTGGCGAATTTTTTCGTTTTGGCGATTTTTTTTAATTTTTGGCGATTTTTTTTTGGTTTGGCGATTTTATAATTTTCGGTTTTTTTAGTTTTACCGTTTTTGAAAATTTCAAGTGTTTGCCTCTTACGGTTTCCAAGATATAGCAAATTGTCAAAATTACATAGTCAAAATTGCATTAACTGATGGACCACCCTTTAATTTAAATTTTTTAAATTTTAGTGTTAATTGTTGTAATCTGTATAAAAATACACTAATTTTACAAATTTCAAGTTTCAATATACATATGTTCATGCAATTGTATGTATATTACATGGGATTTTAACATATTTCATTGCTCGTTTTGGAACACCCTTTAATTTTTAATTCTCATGTATTTGTTGTTGTAGCGGCCAAGGTTCTACATACTGTGTCCAAATTTCAGGTCCGTAGCTCTTACGGTTCCTGAGAAAATACCGTGTGACCGACAGACGGACAGACGGACAGCGTAGCGAAAACAATAGGGTACCTTTTCACCTTTGGTGTACGGAACCCTAAAAAATGTGAACTATTCCATTTCAAAATCATCGGATGCTGGATCACATGCTATTAATTTGTGTATTTTAAATTTCAACTTAAACAGGTGTAACTTGAAAGCAAATTTGTGAAAACGATTCGCTGGCCATAACAAAGTCAATTATTTTAATAAAAACAAATAAAAATATGGGCGGCATTTCCCCCGAATGGTCTACCAGGCTGGAAAAATGAAATGTTGATTATCATCGTGATTTATTGTTTTTAATTATAAAAAAGTCTATGTTTATATAACTGAATAGTTTAGTAGCATATCTCAGTTGTTTTACTTGAGAAAATTGGGCTGGAAGCTGCAAAATTTTATATTTTCTTTTTAAGCTACTTCTAAAGACGTTTTTATATATAACTATTTTACATGCAAAAAATGTTATGTTTGCACCAGTAATGGGAAATGTGGCACAATTGTGCCATTTTTGGCACTATTGGATGTTAGCTGGCACTGTGGCACTCTCGCTCCTTTTATGGCACTTTTTGTCTATTCCCCCAAAAAAGCTTAAGCTTCATATTTTTTAAAACTTCGTTTTTACGAAAATCGATTATTTGCGATCGTAACTAATCGATTTTTGTAAAAAATGAAGCCCGAAAGTCATTTGTTTAAACTTTTGGCGGTTATGACTGTCACTAGTTTGGCAACTTTTTTTATCCCAATGAAAAGTATTCTTTTAGTATTTACGTTGTTAAGTATTGAAAACTTACGGCCCTTTTCACAACGTGCAATTAAAAGCAACAGGGACTGTAACGGCTAGTTTTGTATGAAGAACTTGCAGTTAAAGTTCATTTTAAGTATTAATCATACATTGTGAAAAGGGACGTTAGTAGGGTTTGAGGCTGACATTTGTTCTCTTATGATGGGGAAAAGTAACGGTGTTCAATGAATGTTTGTTACGAATTATTAAAAGAAATAACAGATGATATTGTAAACTTTTTATAAATATCTCCAAAACGTTGATTGTTTCGTCAAACTATTTTATATAGAGTCCTGGAACAATGGAAGTCCTCATAATATTCCTTCTCATTGTTAAATGCTTAGTCAAAATGCAATGATAAAACTTATGTTCTTAAAATAATTATTAATGATATTAATGTCGAAACTATCTGAAGATGTAAGAGTATATTTAATTTTTAGGAGGATTTTTTTTATTTCGTCATTTGTGTCTACATTTTTTGAACAAAATATATATTGATGATACCTATGTTGATAATGTACATACATATATATGTATTTCTAAATTCTCACCATCTTTAAACCGAAAATTTCAAGCATAAAGTTGAAGAATTTAAAAACAGAATAGTACTTTTTCTTTTTTTTCATATTGGAACACTAAATATATCTTCAATATGGCTTCAGAAAATGTTCTCAGTAGAGACATAAATATTACGGTTCCTTTTGTTACACAAATGTATCCAAATTAAAGAAAACATACTGAAAAATTAAAAGTGAATCCAGATCTATATCCTTATCATAAGTGAGAGTGAGTTTTGGAAAGATATCGGAGACGTGAAATATAATTTCAATATGCTAGTGTTGTAAAAGTATTGAGTATTTGAGTACTGAGTACTCAATACCGGGAGTTTTTCCCGGTACTCAATACACAAAAGTAACTACTCAATACTTTCAGGGTTGCATTTTGTAGTATTCAAGCGAAAGTCTTCCTTTGAAATACATCAGAATTATACAACTCTGTGAGCTTGATACAAACAAATATGACTATGAACCTCATGGAGTTAGTGTAACAAATAGCAATTCTATTAGGAATTATTTTGATACTAAAACAGCCACTAAAAAAAGTGCTACAAAATGCATTATTGAACTACTTTAGTCATTATCAAATACTATTGGACAGAAAAAGTGACCCTTTAGAATAGTGGAAGGAAGGCACGTAATATAACCAGCAAGTCAGGTCCTCACAAACATGGAAAATATTTTAAATTCTTTCAATGTCGGTAAAATTTTATTTCTACATTTCAACAATGACTAAGTAATAACATCAATTGTGAGAAAAAAATGTTTATTACAAAATATTTAGAAGATAATTTAAGAGATTAATGCACAAGAAGTGTTAAGAGTACGTTAAAAAATTTTTATGTACAAAAACTAATCTTCAAACTTATTTATTTTCATTTATTATAAATTAATTTCAATATACTTGTATTTAATCTTTGTTTTTCCATATTGCATCATCAATAAAATAATATAAATAATAATTTTTAACTTCCCATATACATATATATATAAAGTATTGAGTAGTATCGAGTATCCAATCGAAAAAGTATCAAGTAGTACTGAGTATTCAAAAGTAGCCGCTTTTTACTGGCCGCTTTATGCCGCTTTATGCTGGCATAATATAGCCCCTTGTAGGCAAATTCGGTGAAGAAAATGGTTTTCGGTTTTATGTTTAAAAGAACAAAAATTGTGCCGCTTAAGAAATGTTTTCGACCTTCACCACCTGTCTTCTCTATCACTATCCCTTTGTCTTCTAGGCATTCATTGCCTGATTGTTACTTCTCTTAAATTTTTTTATTTTTTGAAAAAAAAAGTAGTTCCTGATTAATTACCTCCAATTTAATCACTGGAGCGAAGTATCCTTTAGAATCATGTTTTGTTCAATTATGTAAAAGACTAGCTGAGGCCACTATATACATAAAAAGCATTTGTTACATTTTCATAAAAATCAGGTCAGCAGTCACTTTAGCGTTCGGTTAGGTGACAATCGAGCGGACATATAGACTGGAGGCGGAATGTAGGGTGAACAACGTATATGGGTTAAAATAATTTTATTTTTATTTCCAGTACGTAAGCTATTTAATAGATCTCTTCTAAAATGATAATTTATATATTCTAAGTATAGGAGGTTTGGCGCCCGTGGACCCTGACTAAGGCACATTAGTTGAAGTTTACTTAGCCTATGTCCGTAAGGAGGTTCCATTCTTCATTTAAAAAAGAAAAAAAATGAAAATCGATCCGGCAGTTTCGGCGATTACCTTTTACAAACATATAAACATGCAAACATAGAAACTTTTACCTGTTCAGATCAGACAGTTGTATATCTTGTAAATAAGTAGAAAGTATTAATAAATTATACATAGATATTAGAGTTTTTCTTTTCCCGGACTTTTTCATTTTCCGGGAAAGCGGGAATGACTTTTCGGTTTAACGGGAATTCCCGCCCAGTGTAAACTAATACAAAATAGTTTTAAATTTGATTTAGTTCAACAAAAAACAAATTATAATTCACGAGATCGATTAAATAATAATAGATTTGTAAGCACATTAGTCAAAAAAATAATACCGTTCCCGTTCTT
Organism: Tachina grossa; assembly: GCA_949987645.1. NCBI lineage: Eukaryota > Metazoa > Arthropoda > Insecta > Diptera > Tachinidae > Tachina > Tachina grossa. The sequence continues at coordinate 133,298,600 of OX465274.1, read as the reverse complement.
TATATAATAGTAATACATAAATACCAATATTATAAAAAAAATTATACGAGTATTATTAAAAAAATATGCAAAATATTTCTTTGTAAATATGACTAGTACATAAAAAGCATTAAGAGAATCGTACTTTTTACCAAAGAGAATCTGTAATTATTTTGTAAGTTTTCTTTTATATCGCGTTCCGATTTTGGCAAATAAAGGCCTCTAAGTCTCAGAGCACATGTGTGCCAAATGTAAACTCGGCATTAGTTGATGTAAAGCTTTAGCTATTGAGCTTGTGCTCTCACCTTATTATTGCACCATCGCATTCATAAAGTGAATGACGACACTGATCAGGAATGTGTACATTAGGGTGGACGTTAATTATTTTTTTTTTTGATTTCTTTTATTCTCACCCCCCCCCCCCCTAATTGGTTCAGTTTTATGTAAAAAATACAAAAAAATTTCATAGCGATAAGTTGTGTTTTAGGGGCTGTGTCTGCCCCTCAAAGTTGACCCTCAAGCCCTTTTTTTCAATTTAATTTGTTTGCATATGATTATCTTTTTAAAAAATCATTTTACAATAATATGATATATGCAATATTTTAGCTCTTCTAGTCTATAACAAAGAAAGTTTTTTGCTAAAATTAATGTTTTAGGAAATAATGAAGAAAATTACCAACAAAATACCAAAAATTAGATATACCAAAATCGCATTTACATGGAAATTATTTTACTAAGCGTTTACAATAAAAGTTTATATCTATTAAATTGTTTCATACATATATTAAGTATATTAATAAGAAAACTAAAAAAAAAATACATTGAATATATGGGCTTGAGAGCTAACTTTGATGTCCGGACGGACCCCCTAAAACACGAGAACAAAAGAAATCAACAAAAAAAATTCTCCATACAACTAACGGCCACTCTAATGTACATACAGACTAAAGTTGCTATAATAAAATCAAATAAAAAAAATCCCGGGAAATCCCGCACAAATTTCCCGGGAATTTTTTCCCGGAAAATGTGCGGGAGCCCGGGAAATTTTTTCCGGGAAATCTCGTATGAAAAACACTAATACATATACAATGTACATATGTAAAGGGTGTTTTTTATTGAGGTATAGAACTTTAAGTTGGCATCACTTTTTTAACTGGAGGCCATTTTGTCAGCTGTCAAGTGATTAATATTTAGTTTGGTGTGCCATTTCATCATGAACAGGTTGACAAAAGAACAACGCTTGCAAATCGTGCAAATTTATTTCGAAAATAATGGTTCAGGTCGCGAAGTTTACCGCAAGCTCCGTCCATTTTATGGTCGACATAATCGTCCATCAGAGCAATTAATTCGGTTAACCATGGATCGTTTTCGCACTACGTTTACTCTATGTGATAATACGCATCCGCAGAGACGTCGAACAGTGCGCACCGAAGAAACAATTGCCGCTGTAGAGCAAAGTGTTGAAGAGGACCCGAATGAATCGATTCGCCACCGTGCACAGCAATTGGAGCCGACTAACCGACTATTTTGTTCCCGAATTGGATGGCATGAATGTGGATGAGTTGTGGTTCCAACAAGACGGCGCTACATGCCCCACAGCGCACGTCACAATCGATTTATTGAAGGAAACATTCGATGAGCGCATAATTTCGCGGAATGGACCTGTCAATTGGCCACCAAGATCGTGTGATTTGACACCATTGGATTATTTTCTTTGGGGATATGTGAAGTCGCTCGTCTACGCCAACAAACCAGAAACGTTAGGAGACTTGAAAGCCAATATTCGTGGCGTTATTGCCAACATACGGCCCCATATGCTCGAAAAAGTGGTTGAAAATTGGACCTGTAGAATTGGCTTTATTCGAGCCAGCCGCGGCGGCCACATGCCCGAAATCATAATTAAACATTAAACAAAATTATCCTTCCAATAAAGCAAATTGATGGACAATAAAACGATTTTCTTGTGTTTTATTTTAATTTGAAGTTCTATACCTCTTAAAAAAACACCCTATATGTGTGTAAACTACTAATTTTGGAACGTGGTTTTTGTTATATTCATGGAAGTTTCTAGCTATAAACAATAATTTATCATTAAAGGACAATAGTATACTAAACGAACATCAAGTGCCAACATTTAAATTATATAAAAAGTGTGTTGGCACCATTAAAGTGATTTTGGCACTATTTAGAAACAGATTCGGCACGAAATCAAGATTTCTAATTCCCATCACTGCTTTGCACTCTTTCTTCAAAATATCTCTATAACAATCAAGTTACAAGAGAAAAGTGTAAGGAGAACAAAAAAAAGTTCGAAAATGGGATAATAATAAAAAAAAACATGTGGAAAAATCTTACGTTCGTGACCCGTACGTTCGCAACCGGTAATTAAGCTAATTAAACAAAAACCAATAGAGATATTTTATTGTGTAAATACTGGATAGACACCTACATTAATACACTTTCAAAATAAATTAATCACTCTTCATTATTCTGTTCCATTTCGCAGATTTTTACATTTCACTACTGTCAGCCAAAGTTGACTTCTATTTTGAGTACGTTCGTGACCGCATGTTATTAATTAGAGATGTGTACGTGAGGGTTTTTTGACTCACGACTTTCACGCACGAATGATATTGAAAATTTTCACAATCAAGAACGCTCACGAATAAAATATTCCTAATCACGCACGAGTGGCTTACAACTTATCACGATCACGCACGCTCACGAAAAAGTATGTAATCCAATTTGTATTTTTATTTTTTTTTTATTTTGGTTGAAAAATAGGTTTTTTCACATACATATGTACATATATATGTATGTACATTTTTATGCACGTGTATATGTAAAATTTACACTGCACAGTGGGGACTTTTACAAAGTAAATGGCAATAACTCTGGAACTTCTAAACTTTATATGCAACTCCTAATATCAGTAGAGGAGGATTTACAACACATGTCATGACAGCCTCCTGTCTCGAGCTGGACAGGAGTTACAGTGGGCCAAAATTGACTACAAAAAAACTTCTAAGGCTGGTAACTTTTTTAAAAATTATCTGATTTTACCTGATAAATCATTTTGAGATAAACTAGAAATTATTAGGAAATAATTTCTCAAAATGTGTTTCCGTATATCTCATAAGATATTTTACTCACGATAAAAAAAAATTGTTTGCCTTAATTTTTTTTATTACATATTTCGTCTATTACTTCTTTGTTTAGTGTTGGATTAAATTAATAAATTTATTAATGCTGTCTGTCATTAAATTTTTGACAACATTTTAAATAAAAATTGGAAAAAATTTATTATCTCCATTCATGAAATCCGGAAAAGGCTAAAAAAATCAAAATTTTAAAATTTGCCTGAAAAAGGTACATATTTATTTTTTTTAAGTACATAGCGCTAAAGGCAATGCACTAAGAATGTGCTTAGAGCCAATTATTTTGTATTTTCGACATTCACCAATTTCCTAAAATAGTAAATTTTAAAAATATTTTTTGTGTTTAAGCGGTTATAAAAAGTGGTGACGGTAGATTTTGAAAATTTCAACTATAACATTTTGTTATTTAGATAGTTTTAAACATTTTTAACTAAAATTTAAGAGTGCGTTTTCATAAATGCGGATATACGCGCTGATTTTCTGAAAATTGTCGAAATATAGGGAAAATATATGTAGTTGTGTACCATAAAAAAATATATTAAAATAATTTAATTTTTCTACGTTGGTATTTTGAATTTCATATGAGCCAGCTTAATACGCCTGAAAAATTATAACAATAGCCCAATTCACAATCTTGCGCAAGTGGTCTTGCATCTTAATATGTGCAAAATGGTATATTATATTGATACTCACCTATGCAGGAATGATATCTCGTGAGAGCGTGAGAATTCGTGCGTGATTAATAAAAATAGCTCACGCACGATCACGCACGGGTAATTTTTTCTAAAGTCAGGCTCACGCACTCACGCGTGATTAAATATAAATTTGAGCACGATCATGCGTGAATCAGACGATCAAATCACGACATTTGCACATCTCTATTTATAACTACAGGGTGGGCCAAAAGAAACCAAGGGGTGTTTATTAACTTTTTTTATTTTTTCTTTCAGATTATATAATATACAAAATGGAAATTTTTTTACACTAAGTATGAAAAACGACGTCTCTTAAATGACCACCGTTTTTAACTTCGCACTGATGGGCTCTTTTTAAAGCATTTTCCATAACATCTTTCAAAACTTTTGGCTGTAGCGTTCGAATTTCTGCAACAATGTTTGCCTTGAGTTCAAGGATTGTCTCTGGCTTGTTCACATACACTCGCTCCCTCAAAAAAACCCAAAGAAAATAGTCGGGTGCTGTCAAATCTGGCGATCGCGCTGGCCAAATAATTTCCGAATTTCGAGAAATTATTCGCTCTCCAAAAATTTGACTTAAAAGTGCCATTGTGTCTCGGGCAGTATGGGCAGTGGCTCCGTCCTGCTAAAACCACATACCAGGTCTGTTTTCAAGAGCAGGACGTAAAAAATTTTCTATCATAAACCGATACCGCTCTCCATTTACGGTTACAGCACTTCCATCTTCATTCTCGAAGAAGTAGGGCCCAATGACATTTTCAGATGTGATCCCACACCATACTGTACACCTGATGGGGTGCAATTGGCGTTGATGAATGGCTCTTGGATTTTGAGAACCCCAGAACCTACAGTTCTGCTTATTAACAAAGCCATTCAAATGAAAATGAGCTTCATCACTCATAATCAAATTTTCAATAAAGTTGATTTCATTTCTGGCCAACTCTTGAAATTTAACTGCAAAATTTAGACATTGCCGATGATCTGCGGGTTTTAATTCTTGGACCAATTGCACCTTATATGGGTATAACTGTAAATCTTTTTTTAAAATGCGCCGTAGTGACGTACGAGACATTTCTAGCTGAGCAGAACGCCTTCTGCCAGATGTTTCTGGTGCTTCGTTAACACTTTGCTGTACTCGTTCAATATTTTCCGCAGTGCGACTTAAACGTGGTCTACCGGTTCGAGGCAAATCTCTTACGCTGCCATGTTGGTGATAACGATTAACTAAGCAACGAATCATCGCTTCAGAGGGGGAAATTCTGACGTTAAAATGTCGACGATATGCTCTTTGCGTTAAAATAATTGATCTCTGGTTTAAATAATAAAATTCTATTGTTCTGGTTCTCTGTTCAGTTGTGAACCTCTCCATTATAAATTCTCCAAGTGTTGTCTATATAATCTGAAAGAAAAAAAAAAAAAATTAATAAACAAAAAAGTTATTAAACTTTTACACCCCTTGGTTTCTTTTGGCCCACCCTGTATTAATATGAAAACTTATACTCGACGAAATCCATCTTTGGCACTAAACACAGAGCTTCCAAAATGCTATTAAAAGACGGCTAAAACTTGGTCTTTTATTTAAAATGAAATAACGTTGTCAGGAATAAAAAAACTATATATTCACATTTATTAAAAGAAAAACGAAAATTAAAATATGTATGTATGTTGATTAACGTATAAAATAGATATGAGTATGTTTTTTCATGAAGATATGAATTATGAAGTCAAGGGTATTTATGTTAAAATAATAAATTGATATAATCATTGAGTTTAAAATGAAGTTTCAAAGACTATCAAATCGCAAAAAAAATACTTGCAAAAGTTTTGTTTTCTATATTTTTTGTACATCAAAAGCGTACGAACGTACGTTCGCGACCCCAGGAAATGCCGATATGTTATTTGAACTAAAAAAATAGTTAAGTACAATTAAGGTCAAAAAAGTAAAATTTGTTGGTACAATTTTAAAATTCTCAATACCTTCCCTGATAGAGATGTTGTCGTTTCTTAAAGACTTACAGCCTTATGCGTAGTGTCAATTAGCATAAGTAGCAATATTGACCACGGTCTCAACGAGTTTTGCTATACAATTTTATGTTAAAAATCATACCAGGATTTAGCAGTGCGTTAAAAGTACATTTTGTGCCGATTTTAAATGGAAAATTTAATGGAGAAACTCGTTGAGACTTATGCTAACTTATGGTAAGGCAGATAGGGGATATGTGAATTCTTTTCCTTTTCTTCTTTTTTTTGCTCGTTTCTAATAATTCAGTGTTAGAGAGCCTCTGGTGTGAATGAGGCGTATTAAATTTTGAAAATGTGTTTCATAACCATTTTATTGGTTATTTTATTTCGTCGATGATTCTGCTACACAGCGAAGGAGGGCGCTCTGATGTTACATAAGGACTAGTATCCGCTGAAGCCGGTGTAGTTTAGTGACCAGTGTCTATGCCTTCATCACTTGAACTTTCCTACAACAGCTGATACTAATGCACATCGGAAAAATGCGCCGTGTTATTATTTAGTGACTGCCGGAGACCGTGCTCGAACTCAGGACCTTTGATCCTGTATTCGACGAGCTAACTACTTCAGCCAGTGCCACCCAATGAACAGAAAAGTTGTGGGAAAACCTTTCATGATAAGGGCACAAAAGCAACAGGCGTAAAAAATACTTGTAGATTTAACTAATATATCACAAGCTGCTGTGTGTTAGCATATCTATATTTCGATTGGATCAGCCCTTATAAGTGCCTACTTTCAAACTAGAACTATTTAAGAACTTTGATTGTATCTATTTACGATTATCCGTTCAACTAAAAATAAAAACCATTTCCAGATAAAACACTTTTTGCATTTATTAAATCTTATAAAGCATATTATATAACAAAAGTGAATTCTTGGAAAACCATTCAAATATGAATTTAAAATAAATAATGTTTTATTTTAAATAAAATCTGTTTTGTTGCTGCATTTACTGCTGACTGCACGCTTAAGGCAATTGACTCACTCAATCTAAATATCGCGGTTACGATATTGTCACAATATTTTTTAATTTTATACAAAGCAAAATATTGTTAAAAGAAATTAAATAAATATACATACGATAAATTGGAAAATAAGAAGCAAAAAAACATCTGTTAAAATTTTAGTTACTAAATAATTTTTAGGTCATTGTTTTTGTTTAATTAGCATCTGTTATCGAATGAAAATATACAAAACAATTAAAAAGTTAAGTAGAACAGTTTGCAGTTTGAGCAAAAATTTTAATTTATTAAAAAATATTTCACGCACACAAATTCTTGAAAATTGCAGGATATGATCATTGACTAACGATCGCGATTATTCTTGCTCTGGAGTTGCAGGTCAAGATCTAAAAAATATATTTAAAAGTATTTGAGACCACTAATTTTACCCAATTCTAAGCAAGATATTTTATCAAGAAAGTGGTCGTATTTGTAGAAAGTATGTTATAATTTTTTATCTTTATCGTTAACCAAGTTCGACTTTAATCTTCTAATTGAAGGCTACCCAACGCGATTTTTTTTTCTCCCAAATTTGTATATTTTTTCGCGTCGCACTGTACATTTAGTGCCACTTAGTACGATATGACACATACGAATTTATGCACTTTCTGTCTCTCTTTTTATGATTATTATTTTCCTTCACATAAAAGCGAAAACATTAGTTTTACACACATTCGTCTCTTTGAAAGCTTAAACATTGGTTATGTAAAAAATTCGCAGTGAAGAGTCGCGCCACCCACTCTGGCCATAACCATTAAACACATAGACTACCGCAAGTTACACAACTTCACATCTACAAATTATACTGACTGTCATCGTCGCTGTGTAATCAGCTACAACGCCTGCTTTTGAAGTATAAATACTTACATATTTCAATGGTGCCATTTTCAAAAACATATTGCTTATTTATAACAAGTAAGAGTACTATATTCGCCTGTGCCCAATCTTATATACCCTTTACCAAAATGCGTTTATGTAGTATAGAGATACATACATAAGCACACAGTTACTTTTATGTACAAAGAAAAAAATAATAATTTTCAAACTCTAGAATCTTAATTTTTCTTATTACTTATACCAATCCAGTAGTTCTTAAAAAAAATATAGAAAGTGTGTTAAGTGAAAAAACGGAAAAAAAAATGTTTTGTTTAGTACTTTAATGTCCAGAAAAAAAATCATAGTTTCCAACTCTGGATCTGTGGTTTTTATTTTTATAATTTTCTATACCAAACTTTTCTTTCCAAAACGTAAAGGAAAAGATAAAAATTAATAAGACTTAGTTACTTTTATGTATAAAAAAATTGTAAGTGTCCCAACCGTGAACTCATCCTTTTTGATTTTCTGATTTCTTACACCAATCTCTTTCTTTTAAGAAATTAAGAAATGTTCAATTTATAAAAAAAAGGAAAAATTTGTTTTAGTAACTTACTTTTGTACAAAAAAAAGCTAAAGTTTTCCAACCCTGGAATCGTCTTTTTAATTTTTTTAATTGTTTTCTTATTTGAAATACCAATTTTATTCGTTATCAAGAATAAAATAAGTGTATTTAATAAAAATAGATAAAAATTAGTTTTCGGTAGATAATTTTTTATATCACAAAGAGTGTAAGTTTCTTAACACTGGAATCCTCCTTTTTGATATTTTATGATATCTTACACAATCTTTTTTTTAAGAATATAAGATATGTTTAATTTATAGTATAGAAGAAAAATGTGTTTTAGTAAGTTACTTTTGTATAAAAAATAAGGTTTCCAACCCCGGAAACGTCGTTTTAATTTTTTTATTTTTTTTTATTTTGAAATACCAAATTCATTAGTACTGAAGTATAAAATAAGTCTATTTTATAAAAAAAAAATAAAAATTTGTTTTCGGTAGCTAATTTTTTATATCACAAAAAGTGTGGGCTTTCCAACCTTGAAATCAAACTTTTTGATTTTTCTGATTTCTTATACTAATCTCTTTCTTTTAAGAATATAAGATCTCTTTAATTTATAGACAAAAAGGGAAAATTTGCTTTAGTAAGTTACTTTTCTATAAAAAAGGTAAGGTTTTCCAACCCTGGTAACGTGTTTTAAACTTTTTTAAATTGAAATACCAATTTTATTCGTACTGAAGTATAAAATAATTTTATTTATTTAAAAAAAATTAAAATTAGTTTTCGGTAGTTAATTTTTTATATCACAAAAAGAGTAAGTTTCCCAACCCTGGAATCATCCTTTTTAATTTTTCTGAATTCTTACACCAATATATTTCTTTTAAGAATATAAGATATCTTTAATTTACAGAGAAAAAGGAAAAATTTGCTCTAGTAAGTTACTTTTCTATAAAAAAAGTTAAAGTTTTCCAACCCTGGAAACATCTTTTTAATTTTAGAAGATTAATTTTAATTTGAAATACCAATTTTATTCGTACTAAAGTATAAAATAAGTTCTTTTAATAAAAAAAATAAAAATTAATTTTCGGTAGTTAATTTTTTATATCACAAAAAGTTTCAGTTTCCCAACCCTGGAATCATCCTTTTTGATTTTTCTGATTTCTTACACCAATCTGTTTCTTTTAAGAATATATGATATGTTTAATTTATAAAGAAAAGGAAAAATTTCTTTTAGTAAGTTACTTTTGTATAAGAAAAAAAGTTAAAATTTTCCAACCCTGGAAACGTCTTTTTAAATTTTTTTATTTTTTTTATTTGAAATACCAATTTTATTCGTGGTGAAGTATAAAATAAGTTTATTTAATAAAAAATTATTAAAAACTAGTTTTCGGTAGTTATTTTGTATGGCAAAATGAAGTTTAAGTCTCCCAGCTCTGAAACCGTCTGCTCGATTATTGCTGATTTTCAATACCAACCTTATTGCGACCATTTCTGACCCACCAGTCCAAGAACGAAATCTCTAGCTTTTGTGGGAGTTTCGGAAAACCGATTTCACGTACAGACAGACGGACAGACGGACATCGCTTATTCGTCTTCCCTATATATACTTTATGGCTCGCTTATTAATATTATGGAAATTACAAACGCAATGACAAACCTATATATATGTATATACCATTTTTTGGTAAAGGGTATAAAAATAAAATTACTTATTTAAAATGTACTTATAAAGGGTGGGCAGATTTAAGGTTAGGAAGTAAATTGGCTTAAAAACACATTTTTTTGACAAATGCAGTTTTATTTATAACAAAGTCGGGCAAATGTCTACCTGTAATACGCCAGCATACGTTCTTGCAAGAAAGTGTCGCTTATTTCGTTAATGCAACGCCAAATGTCGTGTTTTTTATTTTTTATTTTGCTTTTAAGAGAAGTAACACGCAGGCAATTAATGCCTACTACTATTACTAGGTGTTACCTTCTTTAGGAAAGGGATAGTGATAGAAGACAGGTGGTGAAGGAAGAGATAGAAGAAAGCTTCATTCTTTTACAACTCTGCTTTTGCACGCTTTTTTAATAATGCAGTGTTGCAGCGCCTTCTGGTGTTAAACGAGGCGTATTAAATTTTGAAGCTCTGTTTAGTAGCCATTTTATTGGTTATTTTACTTCGCCGATGATTTTTGTTACAAAATACCGCTGAAGCAGGGCGCTCTGATGTTACATTAGGATTAGCATCTGCTGAAGTCGGTATAGTTCAGTGACCAGTGACTATGCCTTCATCACTTGAACTTTCCTACAACAACTGATGCAAAGGCACTCTAATGCACATCAGAAAAATGCGTGGTGTTGTTATTTTAATGACTATCGGATACAGGGATTGAACCCAGGATCTTCAGTTTTGTAGTCAACGTGCTAACTACTTCAGCCAACGCCACCATAAGCCCATTTGCTTTGTTCCCATAAGCCCGGTCTTGCAAATGGCCCCAGAAAAATTATCCAAGAGAAATTACGCAAACGGGAAATTTCTCTTGCAATAACTGAATTGTTTGGCCGGCTGTTTGGCTTGTGGCGCCGTCACTGATGTCAACATTAGCCGCACCATACGGGCGCTTTCTTTGGACATAATGGGTTTTTGGAGGACTGTTTGTGGATCTCGGAGCCCCATATGCGACAATTTGGTTATTTACATAACCGCAGAATAGAAAATGGCCCTCATCACTAAAGATGATTTTGTTGAAAAATAGTGTGATTTCGTTCAGCTTTTTTAATAGTAAATTTTCACAAAGAAAATTCTTTGTTTAAGAGTGTAGCGGCGTTCTATGGTTAAAATTTCCCAACATTTTACTGAATAAATGTCACAGAACGACAACTCGATTCTTGACATTTCTTCATATAACAACTAATTTACTTCCTAACCTCAAATTTTCCACAACTTTTATCACACCCCAGTAAAAAAAGACACTCCAAAGAAGTCATGAAAATGTAGAGTTTGCAGTCTGGAAGTAGTTCAAATTTCGATCCGATCTAATGATTTTTACATAGGGTTGTCATTGCAAGAAGTTCTCTTTTTCGATGCCTAGTCAAAGAATTAAAAGCGATTTTATGAAAAATTTCCTTTTTTGTGTTCTATGGTAATATTTTCATCTAGGAAAAACTTTAAAAAGTTACATATTTTAACAATTCGTTTCTTTTTATACGAATTTAAACGCGAAACAGTGTTTTCATGTAAATTTAAGCAAATAACTTCTAAATTTTACGCCAAAATTAGTTCATAAATTTCTTGCAAAAAATCGATTTTTAAAACATTTTGGTGAGTATTTACTAAAACCAATGAAAAACTACAAGGTTTTGTGTGATTAAAATAAACTTTTACTTGGTTTTCTGCTAACTATCGGCATATTAAAAATATCGATTTTTTGGAAGCAATGAAAATGTGGTTCCTTCAGAATGACTTCCATTTTTTTTTACTGGGACCCTTATGATTTCGATTTGACTGATAGTAATATTCAGCAGACAGTAATTTTTAGGTACCATTTCGCAGTGGAGTTTGAAGTATAAGTAAAGCTAATAAATCTTTCTTTGCTGAACTGTCGACCCGGTCACAAAAAAGTGCGTAAAAAACATAAGGCGAAAAAGACCCAAGCCTACTGTCAGAAGAGATTTGCTATGAGGGTGCGAAATTTTACCACCTCGAGTTATCAAAATATTTTCAAACTTCCCAGTAAAAAAAAAATGGAAGTCATTCTGAAGGAACCACATTTTCATTGCTTCCAAAAAATCGATATTTTTAATATGCCGATAGTTAGCAGAAAACCAAGTAAAAGTTTATTTTAATCACACAAAACCTTGTAGTTTTTCCATAGTTTTAGTAAATACTCACCAAAATGTTCAAAAAATCGATTTTTTTAATTGAATTTATAAACTAATTTTGGCCTAAAATTAAGAAGTCATTTGCTTAAATTTACATGAAAACACTGTTTCGCGTTTAAATTCGTATAAAAAGAAACGAATTGTTAAAATATGTAACTTTTTAAAGATTTTCCTAGATGAAAATATTACCATAGAACACAAAAAAGGAAATTTTTCATAAAATCGCTTCTAATTCGGTGACTAGGCATCGAAAAAGAGAACTTCTTGCAATGACAACCCTATGTAAAGATCATTAGATCGGATCGAAATTTGAACTACTTCCAGACTACAAACTCTACATTTTCATGACTTCTTTGGAGTGTCTTTTTTTACTGGGTTGTAACTCTTAGAAAAATAGAATAATTTTTAACATGTTGAGTTTTTTGGAAACTAAATCAGAAAACAAAAAAATTATAAGAATTAAAGAATATATACTTTCATTTGAATTTTGAAATTTTTTTATACCCTTTACCAAAAAATGGTAAGGGGGTATATATAGGTTTGTCATTCCGTTTGTAATTTCTAGAATATTAATAAGCGAGCTATAAAGTATATATATTCTGCATCCCTATGCATAGGGAAACGAATAAGCGATGTCCGTCTGTCCGTCTGTCAGTACGTGAAATCGGTTTTCCGAAGCTCCCAGAAAACATAGAGACTTCGTTCTTGGACTGGTGGGTCAGAAATGCTCGAAATAAGATTGGTATTGAAAATAAGCAAAATCGAGCACACGGTTTCAGAGCTGGGAGACTTAAACTTCATTTCGCCATACAAAATAACTACCGAAAACTAGTTTTTAATAATTTTTTATTAAATAAACTTATTTTATACTTCAGTATGAATAAAATTGGTATTTCTAACTAAAAAAAATTTAAAAAAAATTAAAAAAATTAAAAAGACGTCTCCAGGGTTGGAAAACCTTAACTTTTTTTGTTATGCAAAAGTAACTTACTAAAACAAATTTTTCCTTCTTTTTCTATAAACTAAACATATGTAATGTTCTTAAAAGATGGAGATTGATGTAAGAAATCTGAAAAACAAAAAGGATGATTCCAGGGCTGGAAAACCTACGATTTTTGTGATATATACAATTAACTACAGTAAACTAATTTTTTAATTATTTTTATTAAATAAACTTATTTTATACTTCACCACGAATAAAATTTGTATTTCAAATAAAAAAAAAATCAAAATTTAAAAAGACGTTTCCAGGGTTGGAAAACTTTAACCTTTTTTTGTTATGCAAAAGTAACTTACTAAAACAAATTTTTCCTTCTTTTTCTATAAACTAAACATATGTAATGTTCTAAAAAGATGGAGATTGATGTAAGAAATTTGAAAAACAAAAAGGATGATTCCAGGGCTGGAAAACCTACGATTTTTGAGATATATGCAATTAACTACAGTAAACTAATTTTTTAATTATTTTTATTAAATAAACTTATTTTATACTTCACCACGAATAAAATTTGTATTTCAAATAAAAAAAAATTCAAAATTTAAAAAGACGTTTCCAGGGTTGGAAAACTTTAACCTTTTTTCTTATACAAAAGTAACTTACTAAAAGATGTTTTTCCTTTTCTTTATAAATTAAACATATCTTATATTCTTGGAAGAAAAAGATTGGTGTAAGAAATCAGAAAAATCAAAAAGGATGATTCCAGGGTTGGGAAACTGATTTTTTTTGTGCTATAAAAAATTAACTACGAAAGTTATTTTTTTTTTTTATTAAATGAACTTATTTTATACCTTAGTACGAATAAAATTAGTATTTCAAATTAAAAATTAACGTTATAAAATTAAAAAGATGTTCCTAGGGTTGGAAAACTTTAACTTTTTTTATACAAAAGTAACTTACTAAAGCAAATTTTTCCTTTTTCTCTATAAATTAAAGATATCTTATATTCTTAAAAGAAATAGATTGGTCTAAGAAATCAGAAAAATTAAAAAGGCTGATTCCAGGCTTGGGAAACTTACTCTTTTTGTGATATAAAAAATTAACTACCGAAAACTAATTTTAATATTTTTTAAATAAATAAAATTATTTTATACTTCAGTACGAATAAAATTGGTGTTTCAATTTAAAAAACTTTAAAACACGTTTCCAGGGTTGGAAAACCGTACCTTTTTTTATAGAAAAGTAACTTACTAAAGCAAATTTTCCCTTTTTCTCTACAAATTAAAAATATCTTATATTCTTAAAAGAAAGAGATTAGTATAAGAAATCAGAAAAATCAAAAAGTTTGATTTCAGGGTTGGAAAACCCACACTTTTTGTGATATAAAAATTTGCTACCGAAAACCAATTTTTATTTTTTTTATAAAGTAAACTTATTTTGTACTTCAGTACGAATGAATTTGGTATTTCAAAATAAAAAAAATTAAAAAAATTAAAACGACGTTTCCAGGGTTGGAAAATCTTATTTTTTTACAAAAGTAAGTTACTAAAACAAATTTTTCCTTTTTTACTATAAATTAAACACATCATACATTCTTAAAAAAGATTGGTACAAAAAATCAGAAAAATGAAAAAGGAGGATTCCAAAAAAACTATTTTTTATTGTTTTTATTAAATAAAATTATTTTATGATTGAGTACGATTAAAATTAGTATTTCAAATAAAAAACACAATTAAAAAATTAAAAACATGATTGCAGGGTTGGAAAACTTTAATTTTTTTTTCTAAAAAAGTAACTTACTAAAACCAATTTTTCCCTTTCTTTATAAATTAAACATATCTTATATTCTTAAAAGATAAATATTGGTGCACGAAATCATAAAAATCAAAAAGGATGATTTCGGGGTTAAGTTACACTTTTTTGATATATAAAAGTAACTAAGTCTAATTAATTTTTATCTTTTCCTTTATAAAATATATATATTTTACGTTTTGGAAAAAAAAGTTTGGTATAGAAAATTATAAAAATAATTTCCAGAGCTGGAAACTATGATTTTTTTCTAGACATTAAAGTAACTAAATAAAACACTTTTTTTAATTTCCTTTTTTTCACTTAACACACTTTCTATATTTTTTTAAGAACTACTAGATTGGTATAAGTAATCAGAAAAATCTAAAATTAAGATTCTAGGGTTTGAAAATTATTATTTTGTTCTTTGTACATAAAAGTAACTGTGTGCTTATGTATGTATCTCTATACTACATAAACGCACTTTGGTAAAGGGTATATAAGATTCGGCACAGGCGAATATAGCACTCTTACTTGTTAACATTAACTTAGTTTTATTCTCATTTTTCGAACATAAGTAAATCGAGTATTCGATTAACTTTTTTATTTTTTCTAAAGAACAAAATTAGTTTTTTCTTATAAAAATTATTCGTACGATTTAAGTCGTTTTAGTCTATATGTATGTATAATTAAAAAACACGAATTTTACATTATTTTAATTTCCAGTTTAAAGTAGACAAAGATCTTACCTAGAGTTGCGTTCAAAACACATTTAACTCCAAATTATTGCTTCATGATCAATCAACTGTTATCAAAAATTATTGAACATAAAATATTTGAACAACTTCGTGCTAACCTAAATAGAAAAATGAAAAAATGGAAAAACCGGGGAAATAAATAGTGATACTTACATATGTATTTACCAAAGGTAAATCAATAATTGTACACAACAATCATTTCTCACATTCCGTTTCATTAGAATTTACGTTAAATAGCTGATGTTAATAACAATCTCTACCCAAGTAGATAGACTAGGGTGCTGATGAAGTGCGTTGCTGCACAGAAAAATATCGGTATTTCCCCCAGCTTAAAAAGTCTAATTTAATTTTTCTTCTCTTCTTTAGAAACTCACATTAATTAATAAAATATTTCATTCAATAAAAAGAATTGAAAATACTGAAGCCTGACTAAAAATTATTTCTGATTAAAAATTCACTATAGTTCAATTAAAAATCTAAAAATATTTAAAATACTTTAATCATGATTTAATAAAATTTCGAGTAGCTTACAGGATTTACATATCTTGAGCAATACTTTAAAGACTCTTCGATATAGCATCTAAAGCATTTTTAACATATAGTGCCCCTTTAGTAGAATTCGATTTAATCTTACAATTTTTTATAAAAATTTTTATTAAACAAGTGAGAGTAATATATTCGGCTGTGCCGAATCTTATTTACCCAAAGTGCTTTTATGTATAATATATAGTTTTGACATTTTTTTCGTTTTTAGGGTCTTTTTGGTTTTTTTGTTTTGGCGGTTTTTGCGTTTTTTCGGTTTTGGCGATTTTTTTAAGTTTTGGTTTTTCTTTTAGTTTTGACACTTTATTTTCTTGTTTTGTCGATTTTTTTCGGTTTTTGGCGTTTTTTAATTTTGGAAATTTTTTTATTTTTGACGATTTTTTTAATTTTTGCGATTTTTTTTTATTTAAAATTTTTTAGTTTTGGCGAAATTTTCGCGTTTTGGAGTTTTTTTTCGATTGTTGAAGTTTTTTTTTCATTTTGGCGATTTTTTCGAATTTGGCGATTTCTTCGAATTTGGTGACTTTTTTTTAATTTTTGGCGATTTTTTTTGGTTTGGCGATTTTATAATTTTCGGTTTTTTAGTTTTACCGTTTTTGAAAATTTCATGTTTTTGGCGATTTTTTTAAGCTTTGGCTCCTTTTTTAATTTTGACACTTTATTTTCTTGTTTGGCGATTTTTTTTCGGTTTTTGGCGTTTTTTCATTTTGGCGATTTTTTTTATTTTTGGCGATTTTTTTCACTTTTGCGATTTCTTTTATTAAAATTTTTTTTTTAGTTTTGGCGACATTTTCGCGTTTTGGCGATTTTTTTCGACTTTTGGCGTTTTTTTTCATTTTGGCGATTTTTTCGAATTTGGCGATTTATTTTAGTGTTAGAAATTTTTTTTAATTTTGGCGATTTTTTTCGTTTTGGCGATTTTTTTTAATTTTTGGCAATTTGTGTTTTTTTTTTTTGGTTTGGCAATTTTATAATTTTCTGTTTTTTTAGTTTTACCGTTTTTGAAAATTTCAAATGTTTGCCTCTTACGGTTTCCAAGATATAGCAAATTTTCTAAATTACATAGTCAAAATTGCATTAACTGATGGACCACCCTTTAATTTAAATTTTTTTAAATTTTAGTGTTAATTGTTGTAGTCTGTATAAAAATACACTAATTTTACAAATTTCAATATAATTACATATGTTCACACAATAGTATGTATATTACATGGGATTTTAACATTTTTCGTTGCTCGTTTTAGAACACCCTTTAATTTTTAATTCTCATGTATTTGTTATTGTAGCGGCCAAGGTTCTACATACTGTGTCCAAATTTGAGGTCCGTATATCTTATGGTACTTGAGAAAATACCGTGTGACGGACAGACAGACAGCGTAGCGAAAACAATAGGGTTCCTTTTCACCTTTGGTGTACTGAACCCTAAAAAAGGAAAAATTTGTTTTAGTAAGTTACTTTTGTACCAAAAAAGTTAAAGTTTTCCAACTCTGGAATCGTCTTCTTAATTTTTTAATTGTTTTTTTTTTTATTTGAAATACCAATTTTATTTTTATTTATTTAATAAAAAATATACAAAAATTAGTTTTCGGTAGTTAATTTTTTATATCACAAAGAGTGTAAGTTTCCCAACCCTGGAATCCTCCTTTTTGATTTTTCTGATTTCTTATACCAATCTTTTTTTATGAATGTAAGATGTCTTTAATTTATAGGAAAAAAAGAAAAATTTGTTTTAGTAAGTTACTTTTGTACAAAAAACAAGGTTTTCCAATCCTGGAAACGTCGTTTTAATTTTTCTAATTTTTTTTAATTTGAAATACCAAATTCGTTCGTACTGAAGTATAAAATAAGTTTATTTTATAAAAACAATAAAAATTAGTTTTCGGTAGCTAATTTTTTATATCACAAAAAGTGTGGGTTTTCCAACCCTGAAATCATACATTTTGATTTTTAGGGTTCCGTACACCAAAGGTGACAAGGAAACCTATTGTTTTCGCTACGCTGTCCGTCTGTCCGTATGTCCGTCTGTCCGTCACACGGTATTTTCTCAGGAGCCGTAGGAGCTACGGACCTGAAATTTGGACACAGTATGTAGAACCTTGGCCGCTACAACAACAAATACATGAGAATAAAAAATTATAGGGTGTTCCAAAACGAAAATGTTAAAATCCCATGTAATATACATACTATTGTATGAACATATGTATATTTAAACTTGAAAGTTGTAAAATTAGTGTATTTTTATACACACTACAACAATTAACACTAAAATTTAAAAAAAATTTAAATTAAAGGGTGGTCCATCACTTAATGCAATTTTGACTATGTAATTTTGACAATTTGCTATATCTTGGAAACCGTAAGAGGCAAACATTTGAAATTTTCAAAAACGGTAAAACTAAAAAAAACCGAAAATTATAAAATCGCCAAACCAAAAAAAAAAATCGCCAAAAATTAAAAAAATCGCCAAAACGAAAAAACGCCAAAAACCGAAAAAAAATCGCCAAAACAAGAAAATAAAGTGTCAAAACTAAAAAAGAGCCAAAACTTAGAAAAATCGCCAAAACCGAAAAAACGCTAAACCGCTAAAACAAAAAACCGAAAAGACCCCAAAAAAAAAGAAAAAAAAAGCCAAAACTATATATTATATAGGATGAAGTTTGTATTAAATTACATATCTAGTGTTCGTACGGAACCCTTCGTGCGCGAGTCAGAGTCGCACTTTACTGAATTTTTTTTCTCTTATTCTGATTTCTTATACTAATCTCTTTCTTTTAAGAATATAAGATATATTTAATTTACAGAGAAAAAAGAAAAATTTGCTGTAGTAATTTACTTTTGTATAAAAAAAGTAAAGTTTTCCAACCCTGGAAACGTGTTTTAATTTTTTTAAATTTTTTTTTAATTAGAAATACTAATTTTATTCATACTGAAGTATAAAATGAGTTTATGTAATAACAAATAATAATAACTACTTTTCGGTAGTTATTTTGTATGGCAAAATGAAGTTTAAGCTTTCCAGCTCTGAAACCGTCTGCTCGATTTTGCTGATTTTCAATACCAATCTTTTTCAGACTATTTCTGACACACCAGTCCAAGAACAAAGTCTCTAGCTTTTCTGGGAGACAGATTGACAGACTGACAGACGGACATCGCTTATTCGTCTTCCCTATGCATAAGGATCCAGAATATATATACTTTATGACTCGCTTATTAATATTCTAGAAATTACAAACGGAATGACAAACCTATATATAGCCCCTTACCATTTTTTGGTAAAGGGTATAAAAAAAACTGCAAAGTGAAGAAAATAACTGAGTGCTTCAATGTAGATACGGGCGCTGTCGATTTTTTTCAACACGACACGAACACGAATACCAACACGTAGGAAACACGCATGCGTAAAAATTCATCAACACGATAAAGCACAACATGCGCGAAATATTATTGGACTATTTATAAGACCTTTCAAGACATGAGAGTTTTTTCAAATGCTTTACTACAGCGAAATATTCTAAAAGAAATATTCTAGTGTATCAAGAAAAACAACCGAAAAAAATGTCTTGCCAACAGTGTTGCTTAGCGATTCTTTTAGAATATTTCGCTGTCATATCTTGAAAGGTCTTATAAATAGTCTTGTGCAGGACACTAATTGGTATGCTACTCGTATTCACGATCACGATTTTTTCTCTAATGGAAATTTATTCATACAAATTTTACTTCTAAAATCGTTTCGTGTTTTTCGTGTCTATTTTGCTCAACACGAATCGAACCGAACAAGCACGAAATCAGATTTTTTTTGTCGCGAACACTTTGTGTTGAGTCGTGCGTGTTCGTGCCACGAAAAAAAACACGACACGCGCCCTTCTCTACTTCAATGTTATTAATTACCTCAGAAAATTTTTAATACAATAGTTAGTTCTAAAAATATCTTCCAAAAAAAACACGAAACAAATAAATAAAATGATTTAACCAAAAATTTACAAATTGGCAAAGATTGGGTTAAAAACTGTTGAGGATATTAATTGACGATGAAAAAAATCCAAAAAAAGAACAGAAAAATTTGAAATAATTTTTAACCATTTCACAAACTTTAATAAATAGAAAATCCTCACAAAAACATAAATGTGAAAAACGGCCAAGTTCCTATCCAAAATTTCGGCCATTAAAAATTGTGAGATATAAATTTTGACCAAGTTCTTCTTTGCCACCATACGTAACACAGAAATATATTATGTATGATATAAATTTGTAATCGTAAGGCTGTCATGTAATTCCTAGATAATCTGCCAACTTGACAACATTTTTATCAATATAAAGAAATGAACATTTATACATTATTCTCTCCTTTTTTAGAAAAGCAAAAATTTTGTTGTGAGCAGCGCTTATAATTCATGCTAATTTTCTTCTAAAATATGCTAGACCGAGGTAGATTAAACACAAGGCTAACATTTTATGGGAGTGATCACGCCCAATTTTCAATGTGATAGTTTAAAGTATTGTGTACGTGCAACGCGTATGAAAGATTTCACTAAATTGGTTTGAATTAAAAGCTGTATATTAAGTTTTTAGTTCAAAATAATATTAGCGTGGCCCCGACCATTCTGGTAAAATTTTTTGGGTTTTCAGATTTTTCTAGTTGGTTTCTCACTTAGACCTACTTGTACATCAAATTTTGGCTCCTTAGCGCAACTTTTAATTTTTAATTATTATGGGCGTAACCCGGCCCCTCTGACTAAAATTTCTGGGTATTTAGAATTTTCTAGTTGACTTCCCACCTGGACCTACTTGTAAATCAAATTTCAGCTCCTTAGCGCAACTTTTAATTTTTATGGGCGTAACTCCGCCCACTTTTCCAGAGCCAAAATTTTTTTGGGCCAGTGATAATAATTCTTGTCTAGTTTCGTTACAAATGGATAATAATAGCTAGATAAATAGTATATCTAAATATGATGAACCGCAGGGCATTAAAATGAGGTGTAAATTGTATAGGCGTGTCAACGCCCACTTTTTTAATGAAAAATTTTATAGGCTTGCACCATCAAATATGTATGACAAATTTCAATAAAGAAAGCTTTCATTAAGCGCCTTATATTAGCTTTTTTAATTCTGACTTTTATGGGCGTAGCCCCGCCCTCCTGGCTAAAATTTCCGGGTTTTCAGGTTTTTTTATTTTATTTCTCATCTGGAGCTAGCTCTGTCTTGAATTTCAGCTCAATAGCATAAATTTTAATTTTTATGGGCGTAGCCCCGCCCTCCTGGTTAAAATTTTTTTAGATTTTTCTGGTTCATTGCTCACCTAGATCTTCTCGTGTACCAAATTTTAGCTCACTAGCGCTAGCGGAAGTGCTTCTTCAATTTGATGAGTGTGTCAGTGGTCAGTGAGTATGTCTTAAAATATGCACTTTTTGCACCTCCATATCTCCGGAACCTTTCATTGTAAAACTTTGTATGCGAGGTAACATGAATTTATTCTTATTTTGATCTTAATTTTATAATTTTACGATTGCGGGGAACAAAGTTATGAGGGGGGTAAAAACAGCTCGAATGACTTCCTGTAAATATACACACTGCGTGCATTGGCATGAACTTGGCATGGCGCACTGCCGTGCGCCTAGATAATAAATATAAAACTGCAAATGAATGGCTAAGCACAGTTCAAAATTTTTAAAAATACTTAAAAAAATTTTTTTTGTTATTGTTTCGAATAAGCTTTTAAACTTACAACAACTTTAAAACAGGAGTCTGTAGAAAATGTCACTAGTGAATCAGTAATGATTCACTACAGACTTTGTCGCCAATATTACTGAGTAATAATACCTCAGACAATTTTTTTTTTTGCGGTAGACATTTAACATATGAGTTTCATTGAAAAGCAACTACTGGCATTGATACTACTGATTAGAGGGAGACCATATGCATAAAAAATATACCCGAACTAATTCATTCATTCGTTCCGCATTTTACCAGTAAAGGTGCAGTTAGACGTGGCATGGCCATAATGCCATAGCCATAACTAAACCAAAATTCAATTGGTTTCTATGGTATTGGCTATGGCGTTATGTCTGATTACACCTTAAGTAGGGATTTTGTTTATCATTTCTATTAAATAACTATATGTAAATCAAAAATTTTATGTTTCGCTGAATTCGTAAAGTCAAACACTTACGCATGCATTTGAAAGTGTGACAAATCTTTAACTGATGGCCCAAAAAAAAATCATAATAGGCACTCACTTAAATTGTTTGATATTTACATTTTATATTTTAATACAATAAAGATTGCATTTTTATTTGTTTTGCAATTAATTTTTGTGTAATATTTTAAATTATTGTTGACAATGTTACCAATGTTGTTAGTCAACAAAATAGTCGACAAAAGTGGTGACTTGGGAACACTTAACCCCACTTTTCCTTTAAGGTATATTTCATACATACATACAAATGTATGTATGTGTACTTTTGAAATCTTGTGTGAAAGGGATACAAAATTTTTCTTCATGAATTAAATAATGCATAGATTGTAATTGGATTTAAGAACAATAGAATAGAGCTAAATATAATCAGCCTTATTTATACAAATTATTAAGGCTTCATAAAAGATTTTTAAGAACACATTTTTATGAAAATTTGCTTTAAAACTCAGTTATAAAACCTTAATAAGTTTTATAAATTATACTAAATAAATATAATACGTATTGAGGACATAATCGTTAATTAGCAGCTAATTTAGAAATTGATTTAAGAATGGTTTATAATAACACTTGTTCAATAAGAAATCAAATATATGATTACATATAAACTTAAGCATCGATCTTTCTTATTTAAAAAGAAAAGAAAGATGTTTTAATATATTTTAACAAAATCTTTAAAGCTGCTCAAGAAGGAAAAAAGGATTTTTATTTAACCCTATAAATTGTTAATACTTTTAGATAGTTTGTCCTAGTAGTAAAATATTCAGCGAGAGACGTGATCGATCCTCATATATAGAATCTGCCGAACATAGTTCACAATATTTGGGTGGTGACGCTGTTGGAAGTCGTTCAAGGAAAGTAACAACTCACTACAAGGAACAGCCAACGCTCCAAGCACACAATTCACCCAGAACTGCAGAACAGGAAGACAAAGATTCTGTTGTGGACAAGAATATACGCAGTGTGTTTTCCATAAATTTTGGCCAAGGTTTACATATATTTAACGTAAGTTATATGTAATTCTGTGGTTTTTGTTAATAACAGCGTATGTCCAAAAAATCAAATTCCTTCCGTACATTCAGAAAAAGTTCTTTTTGCAGCTTATTAAAAAAAAGACACGAAATGCGCTGTTGTATTAGAAAAATATAATATACATGCATTCATATTTTTAAACAATTTCTGAGAACTTTCTATAAAGCATTTAAAATATAACAATTTGATATCATAAACTCGATACATATATAACATACGTTGTTATTAACGAAAACCACAAAATTGATTTATACGTAAGAAAATAAAATTGTACATAATTAAAATAAATACTAGTATTTAGCAATTAATAAATATTTGAATTAAAAATTAATATATTAAATTTCTGTATAGAATACAGTTCCATTTGTCAATCAAACACATTTCAATTCATATAATGATCAAATGGTTGGCGATCAACCAATTCAAAATGCGCCACCACCACCACCACCACCACTACCATCTTCGTCATCTCCTAGTGATAAGGTTTTTAAAGTTCAAAGAAGTCCCGATGGAATACTGGAAGTAATCTATAACGAAGATTATGTGGCAAAAACGGAAAAGGAGAGACTCAAACATTCTACTGATAAACAAAATAGCGGCTGTAAGTATAAAATTTTCAAATAGGAAAATAATCTGTTTGGCATATGAAGAATGTTACTCGAATAAAAAAATCAATAATTGCAGCATACAAAGAAAATTCAGAAAATATATTTCAAACTCATTTTTCCGACGGACTTCCTTTGAAAAATGTAAGTTGATTTTTTGTTGTTTTGTATCTAAAATTCTTTATAGATTTTAGAACGTAACTTATGATAAGGAATAATGGTAATATTTAATAAATAACTAATTATAAATGTATAATAATTAATTTTATCTATGTGTAAATTAATGCATGACTTAGCTTTTAGTTACTAACTTTAAAAAAAAGTAAAAAATTTTAATACTTAAACTTCCAATATTGTACGATAATTAGCCTTAATCAAATGTGACTTCAAATAAAAATTGGACACAAAATAACTGTGACAGACCCTAACTTTTTAATTACGTGCCTTTGCCATTTTTGGTTAAGTTTGGAATACATAGTCAAAAAAAATAAAAAATTCTTCATAATGACAAAAATGTCAATGTTTGCTAGAAAAGCTTACGATGAAGTTGTAAAATTGTATCATTAATCAATATAAAACATCCCAACAAAAAATTAAAAAAAAAAGTAATCGAGTTTGGAATTAAGCATTTTTGGTGGAAGCACTTCCCTACTGGATTACCAACTTAATGATTTTAACAAGGCATGAGACTAAAATAATCGATTCTTGAGAAGTACTTACATTTTTTTTTATTTGTCAACATTTCATGTAATTTATTTCCTCTAAAAAAATCATTCTCTTCATTTAGCAACTTGCACGTCATTTTTTGTAATTTTAGGTAATGTGATTTGTAAGCGAGTAATGAAAATTGGCAATCAGAAAAGTAAGTCATCATATGGCAAGTAGTTCTAATGGTAATGTGTAATTTTTTGCTGGGTTGCTTACTCTTTTTCATAGCTTGTTTTTCTAGATGACCCATGTAACTTTTTCTTGCTTTTTCAAATAGTCGATTTAGTCTGATTATTCTGCAGCTGATGATAATGACACCGCAAAATATAACTTACATCCCCATTAAAATAAATTTGAATTACTTTTTTAGGCAGTACTTTTTTCTCTACTTCCAAATTATCAATAAGTGTATATTTTTTACTTTTCGGGAATGGATTAACTATTTTCAGATAATTCTGTGGCAAAAAGGAAAAAGTGCTTAATTCGAGGTAAGCAAATTTTGAGTTAATGTTACCTCCGTAATCTGCATATTTGAAAGTACCCCTGGTCAAAATCTCAATTAATTTGTGTGATTTTTCAGGAAGTTATGGCACTATGACTTGGGACTTAACTTTTTTAGACTTCCTATCTCATTTGGAATAATAGCTTAATTTAGGTTATACTTAAGTATATTTCAACTTAAATGTATTAATTATAGTATGTAGAATGATGTTTACTTAAAAAAATTAAGCTTGCTAGAGAATTTTCCAATATAACCGCAAAATAAACCAATTTCTGAAAATCGACTTGAAAGCTTAAAAGTGCTCTCCTGCAAAACAGTTAAATATGACTTAAGCACTTTTTCCTTTTTGCCACAGAATTAATGAAAGAGTTATTTCAAGTATGAAAAATTGGAGATCATTTTTCGTTTTCTCAAATGCTTACTCATGATGTATTCGATTTTTATTTATAAAAAATATATTCAGGGGTGTCACAGAAACCATGTCGGTTTTGCTGATTGTCGTTTTTGAAAACCAATGTTGGTTTCATTTGGTGCCATGAAACCAAGTTGGTTTTGTTAATTTCGAATGTAATTTAAACCAATGATCGAATCAGCTGTTGCTCACATTTGCTTATTGTTTGCAAATTTTTATTTTATTTTTCTGCAGGAAATGTAAAAAAAATATTGTTTTCATTAATATAACAATAAAATTAATTATACTTTATTATTTATTATTAAATTAAGGAATAAGGTGCTATAAATAACTTAAATTAGCAACTGCAGTTGCAATAGTTTTTTTTTATTAGAAATAGTGACGAGAAAAATTTCTGAGGGATTATTGCATCAATTTACTTGAGCTGCCGGAGACAGTGTACATGTATTGTTTCATTGTCCGTTTATGTTGAAAGCTGCTTTGCAGATTTGTAGCTAATTATATTTTAAACAAGTAAACATTTCGTATTTAAGGGCCTTTATCCCGTTGCGGTTTTTTTCGGAAGGATGTTATCAAAAAACAGTCGGGAAGGATATAAGTCTAGGTAGAAGCACTGTGACAACAATATAAGGTGATGTGCTCAACTTTGCGGAGCAGTTCATTTGTCCACAGTGTGTACGACTGGAAACGGACAGCAATGGTAAACGCAGACTAAGAGACTATTTTTACAAGAAATAAAGTTTGTCCCAACAAGAACGAAAGATTTAAATTTGGCGCCATTCGAAGTGTCATTGTTTGACATTTGAACAATTGTTATTGTTTGCTAGTAGAAGGTAAGAGGTTAGTAAAAATGGAGCGCTACACGAATCAACAACGCATTCTCATTGTGAAATTGTTTTACCAAAATGGTGAAAGTTTTGCTCGAAAAGAGTCAACTGTAAAGACATTAATGGATAAATTTGCCGAAACTGGGTCTGTTAGTGATATAAAGACAACAACGCACCTTCGACCAGGTCGATCGACCGAAAATGTCGCAGCTGTACGTGATGATGTCGCTCAAACGCAGGTCAAGCGCAAACAGTCAATGGTGTTCGGTATCGTGAAATGATAACCAGTTTTTTCGTGCCTAGAATTGAAGAAATGAATGTGGAGGGCATGTGGTTTCAACAAGACGGCGCCACATGTCATACACACAGAGAAACAATTCAATTGCTACATCAGTCATTTCCCGGTCGTGTTGTTTCGCGTTTTGGAGACCAGAATTGGCCGCCTAGATCGTACGATTTAACACCTTTTGGGGTTTTTTGAAGTCGATGGTTTACGCGAATAAGCCGACGACGACTTAAGCCTTAAAATAGGAAACTG
The DNA here is from genome assembly GCA_949987645.1 of Tachina grossa. Classification (NCBI taxonomy): domain Eukaryota; kingdom Metazoa; phylum Arthropoda; class Insecta; order Diptera; family Tachinidae; genus Tachina; species Tachina grossa. The sequence goes on along the minus strand of OX465274.1, from coordinate 133,271,666 downwards.
GACGCTGCATTAATAAAATACCGCAGCATTTATGCAAGACGGCCATTGAAAATTTCATTTAAAGATCGCGTGTGTGCCAGCAAAGCCGCGGCGGCCATCTGCCCGATTTGTTGTTCCACACATAACCTTATTTTGTCTACTTTACGATGTAATAAATTTTCACGATTTTTTTTAATATCTTGGTTTTATTTAAAATTTAAATCTTGTGTTCTTGTTGGGACACCCTTTATAAGATTCTTTGCACAATCAGTTTCAATGACGGGACACATAAAATACATAAAAACTAGTATTTGCGAGCATTTATAATTTAATCGGTATAGTTATGGTATAAATGCCATGATTTTAAGTATGCTATGTATGTGAAAATAGTTCTTTCATGCAACAAATATTCTAATAAATAAGTAAATCTATATATAAATAGGCAAGTGAAAAAAGTTAAGAACCATTTTAACTGACTTAAACTCAACGTATTCGCTTGATTTTTTTTTTTTTGGTTGATAGATTGTCAATAGGAGCAGTGCAGAATGTATTTTTTCTTCTACATTAACAGTTAAGAATATTAGCCAATCATAAAGTCATGATCTCTCTTTCTCTCTTAATTTGCTAAGAAATTACAACAACAAACTCAAAATTAACTAAATTAAATTTGGCTTGGCAACTCCGTAAACACTCAGAAGCAGTGATGGGAAATGAGATTTGCATTTCGGTATCAAAAACAATTTTTTACAACAAACTTCTTGGTACGCTTTTGTAGAAAATTTAATTGATTTTTTTTTAGAATCACCCTAATATGCATACACACATATGTATGTATGTACTCGTTCATAGGTACAAGTGCTAAAGTTATAACAAGAAGTGTTTTAAGATTTCAATAAATCTTAGGCCTGGATAAGACTTGATACTGTTGGAACATAAAGTATGTTCCTTTGTTTTGTTTTCATGACATTTTGTAAGAGAAAATCCTTTCGACATTTACAGAGGAGTGAGGTATAGACAAAATTCGGTAAGCTACTGTCGATTTACCTAGAAACATGTATTCATTTAATGCGTTTTTAGTTTAGCATCGGTAGGCCAAAAACTGCATATACAGGCCTGTTCTGCAAATCATTATATGTCAAATCACGGTGATTTCAAAAAAATAATAAAAGCTAAATTATTGCTTTTGTAAATTTCACGATTTATGGTTTATACATGACTATAACTTAAAATACAATAAATACCCACGAACAAGTCAGCTATTAGTAGTTTGTTTTTAACACCACCGTGATTAAAATCACCGTGATTTTCACAACAAGCCCGATATTTTCTCTGTTGTTAATAGTTTTAATTCTTCCAAATCAGCCAATGCTCTATGTATATTCATTGTTAATATTTTCAAAATTCTGCTTTTCGCTGGGAAACATTTTTATTCAAAGCGATATAATGCTATTGGTTTTAACAGATAAATCATTTTCAGGGGAAACTTACTAAGCTAAGTTAACATTTCATTGTCAAAGTCCACTTCTGCCCTTAGAACTTGACACAATTTAATATAAACTTTTTACAATATTCTTTAAACTGATCTAAAACATAGATCAACTTCTGTACCACAGAAAATATCATTGAAAGAAATATGGTTTTTATTTACATATATTTAATTGTCAAGGGTTACAATTTTCTAAAATATCTTTACTAATAAAGTTTCGTGCCATTTGTCGAAAAAGAAATTGAATTCTTGGCAAAAATATAAATGTATGAGTACGCGCGTCTTCTGACTGTATTTCTGGGTTGGCCGAGAGGGTATCAAATGTATTGCGGGAGTACTACGGTACTTTTTCATGTCAAATAGTATCAAAAAAAGTACGATTGTACCAACTTTTCCATCACTGCTCAGAAGCAAATACTTATTTTATTTGTTCGTTATATTTTTATTTCCAGTTTTGTATGTACTTAAACGATTATTGCTGAAACTAATAAAATTTGGATATCTAAATAACGAGTAAGTTAAATACATACCGGTACTGTATTATTTTTCTTTAGATGCTTAAAAATAATGGGCCATAATCATAGACAAACATTAAAGTCGTTTCTTTTTAGAGACAACTTAAATTTTAACATCTGTTGTTAGCTTTCTTTCAACTATAGTCAAAATTAGAGCCGGTTTTAAGTTGAATCAGCTTTAAGAGGGTGATTAGTAAAATCTTGAAAATTTTGCATGCAATTTGGTATGAGTAATAAGCAAGTGGCATCTCTGAACAGCTGAAAGAATAAAAACGACAAAAAGTTAAATGAAATAGAATCCATTTTGGAGAAAAAAAGTTGAAGAACATAAACCGGAGAAAAAATGAACATTATTTATTATTTATTTATTTGGAAAGCTCACATTAATAGATAGAACTATTAAAGACTGGTGTAAGTACGGTAATATATTTTATTAGAAATGAAGAAATATATGACATTTTATCTGAGCGGTTTGTATTATTGCAATAATGGTTGAATTTCAACCACTGGGCGAACACTAGTTTAATTAAATTTCTGCAAAAAAAAAAAAAAATAGCGAATCTATTTTTCTAAGAAATTTTTGGGTAAAGTTTCCCTGCGTTAGCAGCAGTGAAATGCAAAATAATAATTTGGTATTATCGGTAATGCCACACAGTTCAATTCCGTTCGGAAACGAATTTCAATCCAACCGATTTTTGTAGGAGATGGTGTCTAAAAAGATAACTAAAATATGAAAACTTGTCAGGTGTGTCCAGACTGTTAGGGGCGGTGGTATGGTGGGGTCTGCTCCAGCTAGGGCTTGACACCATAAGTTGCATTTAATTCCGTTTCCAAACGGAATTGAACTCCGTTATATGGCCGTATTAGTGCGTTCACAAATCTTAAATTTACCTAATTTTTTTCAAAAAAATTAAAAACTAAAAAGCTCGAAAATGATAACTGATAGTTACTTTTTAGGGTTCCGTACACCAAAGGTGAAAAGGAACCCTATTGTTTCCGCTACGCTGTCCGTCTGTCCGTCACACGGTATTTTCTCAGGAACCGTAAGAGCTACGGACCTGAAATTTGGAAAGAGTATGTAGAACCTTGGCCGCTACAACAACAAATACATGAAAATTAAAAATTAAAGGGTGTTCCAAAACGAGCAACGAAAAATGTTAAAATCCCATGTAATATACATACAATTGTATGAACATACATATGTATATTGAAACTTGAAATTTGTAAAATTAGTGTATTTTTATACAGACTACAACAATTAACACTAAAATTTAAAAAAAAAATTAAATTAAAGGGTGGTCCATCAGTTAATGCAATTTTGAAACCGTAAGAGGCAAACACTTGAAATTTTCAAAAACGGTAAAACTAAAAAAATCGAAAATTATAAAATCGCCAAACCAAAAAAAAAAAAAAATCGCCAAAAATTAAAAACAAAACCCAAAACGAAAAAAATCGCCAAAATTAAATAAAAAATTCTAACACTAAAATAAATCGCCAAATTCGAAAAAATCGCCAAAATAAAAAAACGCCAAGGTGAAAAAAATGCCAGAAATCGAAAAAATACGCCAAAACGCGAAAATGTCGCCAAAACTAAAAAAATTTTATATAAAAAAAATCGCAAAAATTAAAAAAATTAAGAAAAATTATGAAAAATCGCCAAAATTAAATACAAAATTCTAACACTAAAATAAATCGCCAAATTCGAAAAAATCGCCAAAATAAAAAAACGCCAAGGTGAAAAAAATGCCAGAAATCGAAAAAATACGCCAAGACGCGAAAATGTCGCCAAAACTAAAAAAATTTTATATAAAAAAAAATCGCAAAAATTAAAAAAATTAAGAAAAATTAAGAAAAATCGCCAAAATGAAAAAAACGCCAAAAACCGAAAAAAATCGCCAAAACAAGAAAGTAAAGTGTCAAAACTAAAAAAGAGCCAAAACTTAAAAAAATCGCCAAGACCGAAAAAAACGCAAAAAACGCCAAAACAAAAAAAAAACCGAAAAGACCCCAAAAACGAAAAAAAACCAAAACTATTTATTATATAGGATGAAGTTTGTGTTAAATTACATATCTAGTGTTCGTACGGAAGGAACCCTTCATGCGTGAGTCAGAGTCGCACTTTACTGAATTTTCTTTATTAAAATGCTTGGCGTAAAACTTAAAAAGTGATGTATACGTTTTTAAATTTTTTGTTAGTTGCATTGTTTTCCATTTAATCCAACAATATGTCTGTATGTTTTTAAATAATTTCGTAGTTTCTTCAGCGGATATACATATACGTTCTAATAATTTCTTATACAAATTTAAAATAACATAGTTTAAACGTCTTCTTTTATTTATTTTAGCTTATAAAAATGGCAAAACACCTGTGAATACAATTTTAACAGCATTGAATTATGTTTAGTTGCATCAATGAGCTTATTTATGTACGTCAATGGGCACAACAATAAAAAATTGACGCATGTGTCTCCTCTTTTTTAATATAAGTAAATTGTTAACGAAATACATAACTTCTACAAGATAAAGAGCCAAAAACACATGCTTTAAGAATCTAGGCGCACGGCAGTGCGCCAGGCCAAGTTTCGGCCAATGCACGCAGTGTGTATATTTACAGGAAGCCATTCGACCTGTTTTTACCCCCTCATAACTTTGTTCCCCGCGACCGTAAAATTATGAAATTTAAATCATAATTAGAATAAATTCATGTAACCTGCAAAGTTTAAAAGTTTTACAATGAAAGGTTCCGGAGATATGAAGGTGCAAAAAGTGCATATTTTAAGACATACTCACTGACTCACTGATCACTCATCAAATTGATGAAGCACTTCTGCTATAGCTAGAGAGCTAAGATTTGGTACACGTGTAGATCTAGGTGAGCAATGAACTAGAAAAATCTGAAAACCCGAAAATTTTAACCAAAGGGGCGGGGCTACGCCCATAAAAATAAAAATTTGTGTTAGTGAGCTGAAATTTGGTACAGAGCTAAGTCTAGGTAGGCAATAAACAAAAAAAATTTAAAATTCAAAAATTTTAGCCAGGAGGGCGGGGCTACGCCAATAAAGGCTAGAATTAAAAAAGCAAATCTAAGGAGCTTAATGGAAGCTATTTTATTAAAATTTAGCGTACATACTGCGATAGGGCAAGCCTAAAAATTTTTCATTAAAAAAGGGGGTGTTGTCACGCCCATACAATTTCAACCTCATTTTCACCATATTTAGGTATAATATTTATGTCCGTATTATTATCCGTTTGCAACGAAACTTGACACAAATAATAAACACTGGCCGGAAAAAATATTAAGATTGGAAAAGTGGGCATGGTTACGCCCATAAATATTAAAAATTAAAAGTTGCGCTAAGGAGCTGAAATTTGATACACGAGTAGGTCTAGATGAGAAACCAACTAGAAAAATCTTAAAAACCAAAAAAATTCACCAGAATGGGCGGGACCACGCTACTACTATTGTTTGAACCTGAAAACTTAGAAATTTTAAGTTTAAAAAGTATTATCATAGAAAATTTTTCAAAAAGTAGTCAGATCCTCACAAAAACATCTATGTAAAAAAAACTAAGTTCCTATCAAAAATTTCGGCCATCAAAAGCAGTGAGATATAAATTTTGACCAAGTTCTTGTTTGGCACAATACCTAACACTGAAATATGCTATGAATTATATACACTTGTAATCGTAAGGGTGTCATATAATTTTTAGATAATCTGCTAAGTTTCTTATCATTCTTTTGCAATTGTAGAACAATAGCTGACGCAGATGGTTGTTGACTTTTATGTATTTCAACATCCATATTGAAATTCTGAGTTGTGCTAACTCCTCCCTCGCCTAAATGAAGGACGTCCCCGGACTTCTTCAATCTCTCAACCGCAGATTCCAGAGCACGTTGCTGACGGTTTTTTCTAAGTCTATAGTGCAACTTGAAGCAACAGAATGCCAAAGTTAGCAATACAAGAAGAGTAGCAGCAGACAACAAAGGACCAGAAATAACTTGGTTTTTTAGGCCCTCTATATGTCGCAAGTTTTCAGCACTTAACCTCTGAAGGTATGGTAGACTCAGTATGTTTTCATGACTTGTAACATTAAGTAGGGCAATTATCGGTGACTCCGGTAATTTTTTTACTATACTTTTGTGATTTCTGTATAGGGTTTCATTAATTTTTGCTTCTCCACTGAAAGTCAGTAGAAATGTGCCCGTGATGGTCGTCTCTACGTCATCATTTGTTTTTACAGTAAAGGTGTCATCATTTACCGACTCAAGATGGGAAGGCCGAGAAGTGCAATATGCATGACAACCCGAATGGAGTTGATGTGCGCATGTTGAATGTACCAGCTTCCTGCAGAATGATGTTGTTAGGGTTGCATTACAGTTTCCAATCGGTAACGTTTGATTTTCACAATCTGCCACGCTGTTTTCGCCATTAAAATTAAGAATTGTGTAGTTGTGTTGAACAGGGTACAATGTTACTTTCTTGCAAACCATATCTGGTCTTGGATACTTAATTAAAAAATGTAAAAACTTATCATCTAATAGGTCTACTAGCAACTTCCATTAAATCCTGTATAGTTACATTTGTAGAGTGCTTACTATTTATACTAAGCAAATCATTAGAATCCAAAATCTGTGGATTAACTATAGCGATTTTTGAAAGAGTTATTGACAACATCAAGTTTTCAAGCTCCGCGACAACAATTCTGTTTCCAGCAAGCAAGGTCTCGTACAAATGCCTTGGTATTTTTTATTATAATATTGACTGTATCTGTTAAATTATTGATTTTCTCCTGTGTTCTTGTATTTATGAGAATTTGTCTATTTTCTGCCTGAATCAATTCCCTTTGATTAAATTTCACATCTTCGAAGTCATCGTATTCAGGTGTCCCAGCAACTACCTTAAGTGCCGTGCCCAAAAATTTTATACTTCTTGTATGCCTACGATGAACATCTATTGTTGTTATTAATGTTCTTACATGTCCTATGTCCGAGTCTAATATTTTTTTCATATGTGATTGGGGAAAATGTTCTTTTAGTCTCTCTGTATCATCAGCTACTTCAGAATACAATTTAAGGTTTGTTGTATGCCGTTGTATACTCAAAATCCTGCCAAATTGTGACGTAACCATCTGATATAGGGATGTAGTTTGAATTGTAATAGTCTGTTAGTTTTGCGGTCACCACCGCGACAAGAAGGACCACCACAAGAATCCTACGGTTAAAAAGAAATCAATAAAATTTGACTTATCTCAAATTGTCCTTATGGACCACCCTCCCTTTAATGAGAACTGTTGTCCCCAAATCGGCTTCTAGAGTTTCCTCAACATATAATGGTGTAAGCTTATTGCCTAATCTTCTATCTGTTTTGACAAGAACCCCTTCACCCACTTCAAATGTTCGATTCTGTCTTATTTAATTTAATCGTGTCATTTGAGACTCTTGGGCTTTCTGTACCCTGTTTCTCACATCAACCTCAAGCTCCAATTAATCCGAATGAATTACATCAATAGGCTTTTGTTTGTGGCCGTATGAATCGTTCTATTATATTCTATGGTTGCTAGTAATATTAACTGTACTGTGTTACTAATGGATTTTTCTAGCTTAAGGCATCTAGCAATTTCTAAAATAGTACTATGTAATCTCTCGACCTGTCCATTCGAAGTACTATGAAGCGGTGGTGCATTAACAATTTCCACACCAAAATTGTTGCTCAGCATTGACTTTATTGTTTCAGAATTTAATGACGGTTCATTGTCACAAAATATTACTTTCGTACGAGGGCAGAAATTCATCAGCTGTAGAATCGGTGATTCTACATCTATTATAGTTCTCGAGTCTATAGGTTGAACTATTGCAAACTTGCAGAGTTTGTCTGCACAAGTTAAAAAATATTTTTTAACTGTTGAGGATATATCAATATGTAAAATTTCCCTACATATGATGGAATTGGTGTCGCACCAATCACTTGTTTTTGCGGGTGGCGATCGTATTTCGCTTTTTTGCAAACTTTACAATTTATGACCACCTCATTTGCCAACTGTGTCATCTTTGGAAAGAAATAGTCTTCTAAAATTTGTTTAGTATTTTCTTGAGCTGCTCTATGAGCTCCGTTATGTTCAGTTACGACAATTTCTCTTTGTTCGTCTGTATTTGTGATATCCACAACTAAATTTTTTGCATAACGAAATATTGTTGAGGAAAATGTCTCAATTAGTTTATGTTGTATTAAAGCCAAAATTGGTAGCTCGCAATGAATTGCATTCACTACATCTTCCTTTACAGTATCAGAAATTGTAGCCATCAAAAGTGCTTTATCTGAAAAGTTTATTATGTGTCTCGTTTTTGTTCCAAACAAAACAAATGTTCTTGTTGGCAGATCTGTACCCTCCTCAATCAGTATCTGATTCCTAAAACAATTAATGGGTTTATCAGTTGATTCAATAGTATAATATAAAGAGACTTCGCTATGTATTGTTGCAATATCAGAGCTTGAACTCTTACCAAAAGTGTTATTATTTTGTAGGGTATGAACACCCTGTAAAGCAAGAAGGTTTTGTCGCGATAAAGCGTCGGCGACGTGATTTTCCTTTCTCGGTTTATAATAAATTTGAGCGTTGTGCTCATCGATGAATGCCTTCCACCTTTTTATTTTCGAGTTAGGGTTACGATCCGAAACCGCAAAAGTAAGCGGTTGGTGGTCTGTAAAGATATTCAGATTTCTAACGCCATATAAATGATTTTTTAAGGCTTTTCAAAGCCCATACAATTTCCAGTAACTCCCGTTCATTTGTGGCAAAATTTAATTCCCCACCCTTCAGAGTTCTTGAAATCATGGTTATTGGTTTGCCATTTTGAGACAAAACCGCACCAAGTCCATAGGCCGAAGCGTCAGTCGTTAGGTCAAACGGTTTTCCGTAATCCGGGTAAAGTAACATAACATCCTCGGATGCTAAGACCTCTTTAAGTTTATTAAAAGCCTGAAGTTGCCTTTCGTCAAAATTCAAAACTATTTTTTTAGACTGAGTGGCACTAACCTTGCCATTTTCAACTTTCAGTATATCGGGCAAAGGCCTTGCAATAGATGCAAAGTTTCTAATGAAGCATCTATAATAACTTGCCAGTCCCAAGAAGGATCTTAAATCAAAAACTGTACTGTGTTATTTATAATTTTTTATTGCATCTATCTTATTAGGGATCATTGTGATACCACCTTGCGATACCACGAATCCCAAAAACTCAACCCTTTCCTTGAAGAAGTTCGATTTTTCGCGAGAAACTCTCATATTGGCATCACAGAGCTTATCCAAGATCCAAGCGATTTGGTCGACATGGGTTTCCATATCTTTTGAAAAAATTATAAAGTCGTCAACGTAAACGGGGCACGACTTTCCTATTTGTTCCCAAAGAACATCGTCAATAGCTCTCTGAAAAATGCTCGGTGCATTTTTAAGCCCAAACGGTAGTCTACAAAATTCATATTTCCCGTTTCCTACTGAAAAGGCAGTTTTTTCACGGTCCTTTTCTGCCAATAATATTTGCTGAAATCCCGATTTAAGGTCTAGAGTAGTAAAATATCTAGCCTCACCCAAATTTGATAATATAACACTTACATTCGGAATGGGATACCTATCAGACACTGCTTTCGAATTCAGTTTTTTGAAATCCATAACAAGTCGTTTTTTAATGTTTCTATGTGTCTGTATATCTATGCGAGTTAATGTACAGACCAAGCGGCTGGACCAATTTTGATCTAGTTTTTTCTGTTTGAAAGGTGACTTGACCGAGAAGGTTCTTAGCTATATTTTAATAAAATCGGCCCAGATGCTTCGAAGATATCACATCTTTTCTAGAAATATTCGGGGTTTATTTTTTTTTTAAATTTTAATATTTATTATTTACAAATTAAATATACTTTATGTTTTACAAATAAATAGTTTGGTATACAAAATTACAAAAATAGAAAACATTGTTCCAGACCTGGAAAACTTAAACTTTTTCTAGTAAAAAACGCTAATTAATTTTGAAAATAGCAAAAAAAATATAAAATAAAATTATATACTTTGATCTGACGAAGAAAACGTGGCACAATATTTTTAAACAAATTATTTTTATGAAACACATCAAATTTGTAAAAAAAAATTATTCACACTAAAATTACATATTTCTTATTTCTTTTCTTCTTTCGATATACGATATCATAGTGGTTAGTATTATTTTTAAAATAAAGTAAGAAATACTTACGTACATTCATACGTACCTAATATTGAAGGCATATACAGTACTGCTAATAATTGTAGCACTCTTCAACAATATATTCGTGTGCATATAAAAGCAACTTCATCTTCCACTATGCCGAAAGAATGTCGTCATGCGCATTCTAAGCGAAAGAAAATTGATTTTAATTTCTCTATCTTACTCATGTACGAACTTTGCCACGAACTACATGTAGCAGGAAGAAGTAAGTGTTTTCATACAAACTTTGATACCACTCATTCGAATGAGTTGTCAACATTGCGAACGCATTGACAAGTAAAATAATAATTTGGGAATATTAGTGGGTTAAAAAAAATTTAAACTTAAATTCTAACAGTTCCCATAAAAACACTAATTATAAATTTTGGTCAAGTTTAATTTTTAAATAGTTTTTTCTCTCCTTTTTTATGTATCAAAAAGACTTTCACGAAATCCGTTAATTGGTCTGGAAAATAAAGGCGATGTTTGTGCTAAGGAACGAAATTTACATAAGAAATTCTTGATCTTAGTCAAAGGTTCTGACCTCATGTATTTAAGGGTTAAAGTAACACGCAACCTGTGTAGATTTGTTCACCAAAGCCTTACTGCATCATGGGCATTATTGATCACTTATGTTTTGATTTTTGGTTTATATTCATAAAATAAAATAAAATAAATTCATATCGAATACAAATTATTTGCTGGGTTTTGTATAAATTTCTAAGCCTACTACACTTATTTTATTCTTTTGTGAATTCTCAAATGGTTTTCGAAAGTCTGTACATTAGATAAGATATTTGGATATTTGGATTTAGAAATGGATATAAGCATGCTTAACCACCCTCCAATGTAGTTGTAAGGCAAAACAATAATAACATGCTGTTACTGTGCGACTATTCTGTTAAATTCGTTTTCATTGTCCAATACGGTTGTATTTATTTTCATATAAGTGTTAATAAAAAAAATTCGCTAGAAATATATTTACATTCTCTTCTATAGAAACTCACATTTATTAATAAAAATGTTTCATTCAAAAAGAATTCAAATTACTGAACTTGAGCCCGATTAATAAATTATTTCTGATTAAAATTTGCAATATTGTTAAAAGTTGACAAGAAAATAATTTAAAATGCGCTATAATTATGCACATTACTATATTTAATTACTTGCTATTTGTTTGTTTTATTTTCGTCGTTTTGTTATTATGAGTTATTGTTACATATCGAGCTATAACCGCACAAAAAGCTTAAGTAACAAAAACAAAATTTTACAGGAGAAGGTTTTTTAGTATTTTAGTGTTATTGTGTTATTGTGGTGTTAGGTGTTATTGTGCTAAATATACATAAGTAACGCTTCGAATTTTAATGAAATATTAGCATAATAACGGTATTTTTTGTCCCTTAAATTTTTTTTGCTGTCTCCCTGATAACCTCTTGTGTATATTTTTGTGTTGGTTAAGCTAAAAAATTGTTTTTAAGAAAAAGTAAATATCAGTTTTTTTTACCTAAACTTGTCTCCAAATTACTAAATTATTGTCTTCTTGATCGGCGCCATGTACTGAATCTTCTACAGACTTATTACTTTTCGAGTTAAAAAGTTCGATATTAAATTTGTTGTGTATAGTTTTACCGACGGAAAGTATTTCCAAATCCGTATACTTTTGTGAAGAAATTTTTAATAAATTGCTACGTACCGGAACTGAACTGGCGACTATCTCAGTTTTTCGCCAGGACCGCGTAATCAAATTTAAATCATAATAAATTGTTGCAGAGTTATTCAAATAGCCATATTTAAGACTTATAGGTGATTTTTTCAACTTGGGAAACATAGCCTTTAAAACAATGGTAAAACTCACTTCAATACAATCATATTTTTTTTTTGATTAAGTGCAGAATTGAATTGAATGGGCTTTATCGTGATTCGCGTATTTTGACCTCGACTACAAAAAGTTGGTTCTAGATTAAAAATAATGTATTTATTTAATATCTTTTTTTTTTTTTGTTGGAAGATTTCTAATGATTTGTTCGTGAAGTTACATAATATATACAAGTATGTATGTACGCAGATTTTTATGCGAAAATATGTTTTCCTCTATCGTCTAAATTTGTGTGTAGTTTTGTTGAGATATACTCAATGGGTCACGAGCTGTAGGATAATTTCCAAATACATAACAAAGCTTATAATAAACTGGTATGTGATGTTTCATTCTTATGTTATTAGATGGATGATACATATTTTGTCCAAATGTAATGAGGCTATATAATATACAGATCTTAACTTATAAAATTATAAAAACGAATTAAAATTATCACTACCCATTTTTTAGCGCAAGCCGTTGAAAAAGTATTTCCAAAAAAAATTAGTTTCATAACATAGTTTCATCTCATTAAAGTGCCATGATAGGTCATTTTTATGGGAAAATTGTGTAGAGGAAAGATGTTGCGGTATTTATTCTAAACAAAAGTGGATACAAAAGTTTTTCCCAAAAACGCCGCATTTAAAAGTTATGATGTCAAAAGTGTTTATATCCAAGATAGGTTATTTTTTAGGTGAAAAATGCAATGCGCATGATCGGTATGCACGCTATTAGTGCAATTTTTACACATATGTGATTCTTATAGCCGGTCTATCAGAAACTGCCGGTGGAGCGAATAAAATACATACTTTCCGCAATTTGTATGGTCTAATAATGTGCATTCAAGTTTTTTATATGTGGGTGAATAAATTGTTATCAGAAAAGGCTGATCTAGTTAATTATTTTAAAAATAGATCATGTATGTAATATTGTGTGTATGCATATACTTCATACGAAGTCGATGGAGGGTATATTATATATGTACGGCTATTCCGAATATTATATCATACTTGCTTTATTTTCAAAAGGAAATTTTAGCTTAAGTAACATGTTGGCTGTTACAAAAAATTTAAACAAAAAATAATGTGTACTTAAGCTTAAATTGTTTTTGCTATAAAATTGAAACGGTATATCCTATGGTTATAAAATTTTGACAGATAATACCAATGATAACAAGTTAATGATTTTTATAAAAAAAAGCATTTCGAAAATCATGTTGGTTAAGCTTCTTTAGCGGTAATGGCCCGATATGTTCTCAGCAATTAACATTTAAAATTTAAATGTTTATTATAATGTGACGTCCGTAAGTTATCAAAGTGATGTACATACATCATACTAGTAATTGGTATGTGGGAAATGTTTAAAAATGTTATAATATTAAAACTCATACAGGCATAATATTTTGTTTGAGAAAATCCCTTAAAAACAATTCTTATATCAAGGCAGAAACTTTTCACTATGAATTCCGATTTTACAACGATTACCACATTTTTGTTAAGCGTTTCGATATGACAAACCTTAATTACAGATTCCACGTTTAATTTAAGATTCAATCAGACGTGCCATAACCATAATCGTAGAAAAAAACTGTTCGAACCAAACTTATGGGCAACACTGTATTTAATTAGGGGACTTAAAATAACACCATAGTCATTAATATAGAAACCACTTGAATTTTAGTTTGGTTATGGCTATGTCATTATGGTTATAACACGTCTAATTTAAGCTCTAAGCTGTATCAAAAGAAAGCAACACCATTTGTTTATCTGCCAAGCAAAGGCATTATTTATTCTTGTGTTGAAGAATAATTTAATATTGCCTACCGGCTGACAAGTATCGAATGAAATAAAAAATGTTATAGTGTTTTCACACTGAAAGTTAAAACCTGGTTTTAACATTAAAACCATAAACAGATGATTTGAGTTCACACTGCAAGTTTGATAGTTTCAGTATTTAACTCACTGTCTAATAACTTTGCTCAAAAATAAAATAAATCTCCTGCAGATATGCGTGTATTTGTTGTTGTATTTTTTCTTCTTTTTATAACAGTTATTTGACAAACTGTACAACAACTGTTTGTTTGTATGAAAAACTCGGAGTAAAGTGAAAATTATTTTATATTTTGTTAATGAATATTTTAAAATTATGGAACTAGTAATACAAAGTGAAAAAGACTTGGAAATCAAATTATGTATTGTATGTACAGGCTCACAGCTTATTTTATGCAGTGCGTTTTTTGTGTTTTAAAGCTTTATAAATGCAACAATAACGGGAACTTGAGAAAAAAAATTATATAATTAAAAAGGAAAAATGCTACAGTTTATTACAAAAATGTACATTTCAATATATTAAAACTAAAAAAAACTAAAAATACTCCTTATTTTATCTCACAGCTTATTTTATGCATATGCATACTATGGTTTTGATCAACTCGAAATTAAAGCTGACAAATCCAAAATTTAATATTTAGTGTAATAGCCCTTATTGTCAATAACAGATTTAATGCGGTTTGGCATAGATGCGACCAGTTTTTGTGTCACACTTGGGGAAATATTCGCCCACTCCGTCAGTAGCGCTTCCTTAAGATCGTTTCTGTTAGAAATTTTGTGTTTTCTTATGTTGTTTTCTAAAATTGACCACAAATTTTCTATAACATTAAGGTCTGGCGACTGTGGTGGCGGTGTCATCAAATGTGGGCAGTTATATATCAGCCAAGTTTGCACAATTCCAGATTTGTGCTTAGGATCATTATCTTGGTAAAAGCGGAAATTTGACTGCATTCCCAGTTTCTCTGCGCTCTCCAACAAGTTGTCCTTAAGAATTTGTAGATACTTAAATTTGTCCATGGTGGTTTCAGTAAATGCTAGATTTCCAGTCCCAGCAGCCGACATACAGGCCCAAACCAGGACACTACCACCACCATGCTTTACTGTTGCCTTTAGGTTTTCTTTGTTCAGCTCCGTATTAGGTTTCCGCCATACATACGACATGCCATCTGAGCCGAATATGTTGAATTTGGATTCATCAGCGAAAATTACCTAATTCCAAAATGCAGGTTCCTTGGAAAGATGTTCTTTGGCGAAATTAAGCCCGCACAGTTTATTCTTCGGGTTTATAAACGGTATTTTGCGTGCAACTCGGCCATGAAAATCATGTCGGCGCAGGACACGGCGAACAGTTTCGGCGCAACATTGTTTGCCCAGATCAGCTGCAACTTCAGAGGCCAGCTTTGTACCTGATACCTTTGGGTTTGCCTTTATTTTCCTCAAAATATATCGTTCGTCCTGCTCATTAAAAATTTTATTCGGTGCATTCCTACCTTTGTTATGAACTCGATTTTCATGGATGAAATGCTCAATGATTTTTTGGACTGTGGAAGCATTAATGTTAACCATTTCTGCTATTTTTCGCTGCGAGTGGCCATTTTTGAAATGGTTTAAAACCAATTCCCTTTGCTCTAAAGTTGTACGCGGGCCCATTTCAATTTTTGTAAGTTGACACTCCATGTAACGAAACTAGACTAACAATTCAACAAAACACATTGGTAGAAGTAGAAATACGAAAAAAAAACCAACAACAACGATGCATTGAAATACCGTTGCAGTAAAAATTTACTGCATAAAATAAGCTGTGAGATGAAAAAAGAGTACTTTTTTGTTTTCACATTTTTAAGAGTTACAAATAACTGTTTTTGCAAGAAATTGCTTTTGTTTGCTAAACAACAACGTTTTCTCTTTTATATAAAACCAAATTTTTTTACAAGTTCCCATTAGTTGTGTTTTTTTAAAGCTCTAAAGACAAAATCTTTCACTGCATAAAATAAGCTGTGAGCCACTGTATATTAAAAATGCACAAATAAATACCAAAATAAAACTTATTTATTTGCGGATCGAAGCCAGTCATATCGTCTATCCCAACTTTCCAGAGCTCAATGTTTTCCTTCCGAAAAAACTCTTTTTTTCCATACTATTTTGACTATTTTTGAAGCTGCATTCATTTTAAACTGAAAATATTTTAGTCGGTATCTATTCTTTTTCACTGGCATAAAAAATATCAGCTGCTTCTGGTCATTTTGACTTGGCAGCACTGTATTTAGCACAGCGAAAACAAGGTTGCATTTCATAAAACCAACTTAAAACCAATTCAAAAATGGTTTTAAGTTGGTTTTAACAAAAACAATTTGTATGGTAAAACGAGATTATAACAGTTGGTTTTAACGTTAAAGCCAACTTTAATTGAAATTGTGTCAATGTGAAAACACTATTAGAATATGCGCATGTGGAAAGAAATAACAAATAATGCAGATTCTTTGAGCATATTAGTTCGCATGTGATACAGATCTCAGTTTTGTAATTTATCAATTTAGCACTTTAAAATATAAATAATATAAATCACAAGCGATAATGAAAAGTTTTATTGTCACTTAATATTTTATGAAATTTTGAGGTTGTAAGATGAAGTACAATACACTTGTCACAACTGTCTATTCAACTCTTGTACAATGGTTTTGTGTGTGTGTTTTTTCTTTTTTGCTTATTCTCTATATTTACTGTACACTTAATTACAATTATCACTATGAACAATATTCGCTCTTGAAAGAAATACAATACTGTAAACTTTTTAAAGTCTTGCCCACACCTCTACAAAACACACAATGGACTAATATTTATAAAACTGCTAACACCACTAAGACCCAAATTCACAGTCTTTAGTTAACTAATGATGGTGGTTTAAGCAATGAAATTGATTAAAAATCGTTAGTTAAACTACTCTAACGCCCGTAACTATAGACTGTGAAGTTGGACCTAAATTTCTAAGAAATTTAAAACTATTTGTACCCCAACATATGTATGTAAATTGTAAATACTGTGCACCACCCAACACACAAATTATTTTTTACAGGGATTAAAGATCATAAAATCTTGTCACACAATTATACTTATGCACTTTATCTGGTTTCCTTTTAATTGCATGCAAAAATTTAGGGCACCAAAATGAGTTGCCCCAATTGTTGTAAAATATTTTTTGTTAATGTTATTGTAATATTTGAATTCTATATGCAAGTTTCAGTTTTCAATGCACAAAAATACATTCAAATTCTTATTAAATACATAAAAGAAATAAGACTAACAAAAATTTTTATTTTTAGAAAAAACTGGCGACATCATTGCCCACTTCGGATGGTGGTAAGTAATTGTATTCATTATATTACTTGTATCCACAATATTTATTTGTAGTATTTTCATTATTCCTTTCGAACTAATTTCTTTCTTTTTTTTTTGCCAGATTTTCGTTACAACGATATTTGTTATACCGAAATTTGCTTGTATTGTGTTTTTGATAAGGTTAAAGTTTTTATGGCACTTTTTCCTAAAACTAATATTTTATTTCTGCAATAAAATATAAATTATTTCTCAAAAATACATTGAAAATCACAGAGGAGATGTGTAAACATCTAGTAGTGAAAACTTTTTTTTTAAGTTGGAAGTACTTATGCTATTAGTATATTTTTTTAAATTAATTAAAAGTATCAAAACTTTCAATATTGTAAACACATAGGAATTTGTTGGTTTTTGTTTGTTTTATTAAACTTATTTGGTTAGTAAATGGGCACACTGCAGTCTATGTATATGTACTGCATTAAAAATTGTAGTAAGCAGTATATTTACTGTGCTTCTTTCAAACACTAATACACTCATACATATGTAGCTCACACCGATTTGACAACGCGGTGTGAATCTCAGCAAATTTTGTGATTGTATTGTGAAAAAGAATTTTACCCTCTAGCGTATATACTTATGTTTACACATCAAAAATATTAAACTACAACTCTAGCTGATACTGGTATATGTACTGATAGTAAAATAAGAAGTTAAACAAAACGTTTATTATCTTGTTCGTGTTTCATTTATGACATAAATTGAATTTATATTGTGCTTAAATTAAAATTTATGTTAGGCCGGGCTTCCATCTGCATGCCATGTGCCACACAAGCGTAAGAAAAGCGCAACCACTAATTACTAATGAAAAACAGTTTGATTCAGTCACGTATTTATTAAGTTAAACAGTTTCATACATAACTAATAGACAATTTTATAGAATCCAACATGATTGGAAACTGTTTAAATCAATAAATATATTTTTGAATCAAACAGTTTTTCATTAGTAATTAGTTGGTCACGCTTTTTTGGGCAAATGACACACAAGAAATGCCAGGGGCCTAATTCCCGCATTCGATTTCGAGCGAGTTATTACTCGAATGTGCGAGTTTTTTAACTGTTGGGATTTTCGCATTCGGTTTCGAGTAACACATATCGAAATTTCTAATGACAGCATTCGATAACGTGCATACATTCGAATGCAACCATTCGTGTTTTTACTCGCAAGCAAAAAGGCATTCGAAATCATGTTTAACATAGAAAAAGCGATGAAAAAGAAAATGTATGTTCAATATTAGACTTATTTATTTATAAATGAATGAATGCACAAATGTACATACTTAAAAAAAAAATACAAATTAAAGAATTTCTTGTTGACTTTAAATATAACAAAACACACTGACTTGGCAAATAATGTTTTGCCTAAGAGTTGTTGGGGAAAATAAAAAAAATCAACCAACTCTGGGAGCATCTAAATAACAAATTAACTGCTTCTAGTCAAACAATAAGATAATTAAAAATGTGGCTAGTGCTCTATTCTCTAGCTTTACACTAATTTATTATTATTAAGTTATTAATTAAATTAAAATGCAAATAACATTTATGTATATTCGTTTCTTTTTACTGCACATAAGTGTGTATGTACGTACATACTAGAGAGCTGCGTAAACAGTCTTGAAATGTAAAAACGTCATGATTTTTAAATGTATTCACGTCGCATGTATTATACTAAACCAATAATAAACGCTGTCGTACTGTAAGCGAAGCACGATGGATGTATTATAAAATTATTATTATTAAAATTATTATATAAAAATATATATTATGTAGGAACATAAATTCCCTTAACTCAAACAATAAATTCCCTTAATTTAATAATACTAAAAGAAGCAAAATATTACCTTTATGCGAAACAAATATAATTTTTGTTTAGTTTTCAACACTTTTAGGGCTATTCAGAAATTATTTAAAAAGAAAAATATTTTTAAGGCAAAATAAAAATTTTGTTTTATCTTCAAAAGTTCATAAAAATCAAAACGGCAAATATTTTAAATTTTTATTATTTATTGGAAAGCATAGCATTCTGGAAATAAATTAAGCTATAAGCAATAAAAATCTGTGGAAAAACTTTGTAATAGCTTAAAGTCTGCGAAACCGAAATATGTATATGTATGTAGAAGAAGGTTAAGATATTATGGGCATAGGCTTGACATCGTTTTAAGTCAATGTATATGGAAATTTTCAATTAAATCGCTGAGGTTTAAGAGCATTTATCCTAATTTTTAATTTTTCGGTTTGAAATCGGTTTAGTGTCACCCGTCTGGACTTATTTGTGTACCGAATTGTAGTTATCTAGACTTTTATGTAGCTAGTACTTATCATTCCTGTAAACATTTATTGAAACCTACTTACAATTACATACACAGAAAAAAATATACAAGATTTATGTTCAACAAAACCATGTTGTTGAATAAAATTTTTAATTTCAATAATATTTGTCATTAAGTTGAATATTGTATTTATCAATTCCGCGCATTTTAAACTATACATAATTTAATTTAATTTGGTTGTGTTGGTGTTTTCCTTGCTTGTTGATTTACTCAACGTGGTCGTGTGCTGATGTTGTTGTTTATTTTGATTGTTGGTGTTGTATACGTGTAAATTCCGACAAGAAGCCGAAAAATGTCGTGGTTTGTTTTTTTTTTTATCAACAAAGTTATTTTTAGAGTGGTAAGTACGTTAGTCTATTAGTCGAGAGGTTGCCGGTTCGACTCATCCCAAACATCTTTAAATTAAAATTTAATAAAAAGCCAAGTTCTAAAAAAAAATAAACAAACAACGAAACAAATAATTAGAATTTGAAAAACAAATTCATTAAAAATTTTTGTTTTCTGTTAACAACTCAATTGTGAATAACACAATAATTTTAATTGGAAATAATTCAGTTGATTTTGTTTTCTTATGTTACAAATGTCTGTTTGTATTTACAAAAATCGTTGTAGGTGCCTTTTTAAATAATATTTTATTTGTATTCACAAATATATTAGTTGTATTTA
The DNA here is from genome assembly GCA_949987645.1 of Tachina grossa. NCBI lineage: Eukaryota > Metazoa > Arthropoda > Insecta > Diptera > Tachinidae > Tachina > Tachina grossa. Next base: position 133,251,384 of record OX465274.1, on the reverse strand, counting down.
CAATTCTTTTTTTTTGTGTACAATTACTTAAATAATAGATTTAAATCTGCTTAGCTGAAGTAAATTAAAAACAAAGCTAAAATTTTATGGGAATGGTAGCGCCCACTTTTTAAAACAAAAAATTATGGGCTGTCATTAGTACAACGTGTATGCAAGGCTGTAATTAAATTGCTTGCGTTAAACGCTTTGAATTAACTTTACATCTAAGTTTTATGGGCGTTTCCAGGCCACTTGGCTAAAGGTTCTGTGTTTTTAGTTTTTTCTAGTTTGTTTCTCACCTAGACCTAGACCAAATTTCAGCTCACTTATTATAGCGGAATTGTTTTATGATTTTCATGAGTGAGTCAAAAACTCATTCAGTTTTTGCACTTTCATATATCAGGAAGCTATCATTGTAAATATTCCTGAGATTACTTCGATGAGTAATTCTTATGTTTTAAGAAGAATAAAGCTATGAAGGGTGTTAAAAACAAATCGAATGGCTTCGTGTAAATATACACACTGTATGCCGAGGCCGGATCTTAGCCTGGCACAGTCTAGTAGAGGCATGAAAGTATTTAATTAAGAAAACTGTATTGCAAAAGAAATTTTCGCAGTCCTTAGAGATATGTTCAGTGAACTAAATGTCTTATAAAAAAATTGGCTTACAAAGCGATATGAACTTTAGCCTGATCAAATCATAAATATAGAAATAAAAGAAGTTCAAACATTAATAATTAAATTAACTAAAATTAATAACCATATGCCTGTAGCAAAAATTAAATAAATATATTTAATAGTAACAAACCAAAATAGTTTGTCTTAAGTAGAACAAAAGTAAGCAAATTATCTAACATTTGCATAATTAGTAAAGAACAAACAATAATGGCAAGACTGTTGTAAATCTCCAGATAGTAAAATTGAGCTTTCATTACAAAAGAGCTTTCAGCAAATTGAAATACGATGAATCCAAATAATTCTCATATTCATATATAAAGCAGAAATCTACATCAACTGACACTACACACAGTGGACCAAAAACAAAAGAACGCTGATGATGAAGGTTTACTGGCCTTCGAAAACAGCTAGTTGATCCGTTCAACTATCTGTTGTCAGAATATTTATAACTAACTTGGGTGTTATTTGTTCATTAATAATTATCACATGTAATTTGGCTTACAAAGTGATATGAACTTTAGCCTGCACCTGGATTCTGTAACTTTTTGTGAACCGAAAATCGTAATATTTCGCGACATATTTATTCGTTTGTGGTAACGATAATGTGATTCAGTAATTTCTTCTTTACGATAGTCTCCAACATTGTCTTAATCGCCATTTAATTCAATATTATGTGGCATATCTGTATAGAAAATGTAAAAATAGGTGAAAAGCATAAATAATGATAAAGAAAAACTCAATGAATTTGAGCTTGTGCCTTTATTTGATTTTCCTTACTGAATAGCAAAGTCGATAAATTTTCGTTATATTTATTTTAACGATGCGATTATCGTTAAAAAAAAGTTAGTGAATCGCGCTACTGATCAAATCATAAATATAGAAACAAATGAAGTTCGAACAATAATAATTAAGTCAACTTAAAACAAAACTATTTTACTATTTTAATAATTTTGAGTTGAGAGTCATCGTAACGAAAAAACTGCGTATAATAAATTGGTAAATATTTTTCAGTTTTTTTTTTCAAATCGTCCATTTCCAAATTGTTTTCTTCTAAATTCGGATGGTAGAACACAAACTATTTATTTTTGATGTGTAAACATCTATACGTTAGGGGGTAAAAATCTTTTTCACAATACAATCACAAATTTTGAGTGAGATACACACCACGTTGTCAAATCGGTGTGAGCTATATATGAGTGTATTAGTGTTTGAAATAACCAAACAATTGACTAGGTAGTGAATTCATAGTTCTTATGGGAACATGGAGACATACCAACCAGACATTTACTGGTACCTTTCTATACCTTACTTACATACAAATTTATGTATATTGACAATTTGTTGCAAAATCCACCAGAAATACACCACATCTGTTTTCTCTATTTCTTTTATACACCCAGAAAAAAGATTGGTTGAAACACGGTTAGTCCAATAAAATGTTATTTGCATTAACTATATTTCAGTTCAGGCTATCAATTTTCTGTTAATCCAAAAAATAATCCATCTTCACTGCCATAAGGGCATAATTGTAACAAAGATATGATTGTGACAATACTTAAATTGATTGCATCAACCGAGCGTATGCTTTTGTCATGACTGATTAACTGATTGGTTAACCCAAACGAATAAAATATTACGAATTGGATTTTACAACCAACTTTTGGTATTGCAACTAAAAAATTGTCGTTCTATATTAAAATTAAAATAAAAACTTTCAATCAGTTGCTGCAACTAACAAGAGGTTGAGTTTACTATCATAGTTTATAGCAGCAAATAAAAAAATTAACTTTTGTGACTTTCAAAGATATTATGATTTGTGAATTCTCAAATGGTTTTTGAAAGTCTGTAAATAAGATAACAGGTTTGTGGCTTTTCAAAATGTGTGGTTGAAGAAATGTATATAGACATGCTTCACCATTAGGAAATAAATTTCAATTAAAATAAACTTATGACAATATGTATGTCAAATAATAAATTTCTTAAATTGTGTATTTTTATTTGCGTTTATTGTTTGTTTTTATTTCAGCAAGGAAGGCCAATTTTTCTTTTACTGGTACCATTTATGATATTGTTTTAATTATATTAACCAAATTTTCGGTAGCAAGAATAACATTTATTTTAAATTACATACTGTCAACCAATTTTTTCTGTTGCTGCAGCTATTGGGTTGAGGGTTATAATTAAAATATAGTCGTACCACAATAAAATTTCAGTCGCTATAGCAGAATTCTATGATAGTCAATAGCCAAAAGTCAATTGGCAACAAACTCGGTTGTCACAACGAATCATTTTTCTCTGTGTACTGACGAATAGAAGAGAAATTGTAGACAATGTAACTACTACTAGAATTTTAGTGTTGACATAGAGACACTTGGCCCCAGTCTGACTGCAGGGAAGCAATACAAACTTATTTAAAATATTGTAAATGCATGTATAGGAATGTATGTATAGGAATTTGCTGGTTTTTGTTTATTTTATTTAACTTGATAATTGCTTTGTTAGGGTTCCGTACACCAAAGATGAAAATGAACCCTATTGTTTTTGCTACGCTCTCCGTCCGTCTGTTACAGGGTATTTTCTCTAGAACCTTAAAAGCTACGGACCTGAAATTTGGACACAGTGTGTAGACATTTGGGCGCCGCAACAACAAATACATCAGAGTTAAAAATTAAAGGGTGTTGCAAAACGAGCAACGAAAAATGTTAAAATCCGATGTAATATATATAAAATTGTATGTACATATATACACTTGAAATTTGTAAATTTGGTGTATTTTTACACAGACTACAACAGTTAACAAAAAATTTAAATTAAAGGGTGTTCCATCAGTTAATGCAATTTTGACTATGTAATTTTGACAACCCTCACAACAGAAAAATATCGCTAAAATGAAAAAAATCGCCGAAATGAAAAAAAACCCCAAAAACAGAAAAAATCGGCAAAATTAAAAAAATTGCGAAAATGAAAAAAACCTCAAGAGGAAAAAACGCTAAAACGAGAAAAAAGCTACAAAACTGAAAAATTCGTTTAAACTGAAAACACTTAACAAGGAAAAAAAAGCCACATCAATAAAATGTTTAAAACCGAATGTACGGAACCCTTCGTGCGCGAGTCAAAGTCGCACTTTACTGAATTTATTTTAATTGCAATGCGTTCACAACAACAAGAACAGCAACAACTAAACGCTGAACAACAGGAATTAAAAATTAAAAAGTAAAAGCAAAGGCATTTGCCAAAGATGAGTAGTACCACTAAAGTTTCAGTAAAAATAATAAAAATTTTTTAACAAGTAAATTTTTACTGATTACTAACATTTTTTTCTACAATTTTTATAAATTGCCTAAATGGTTTGTTATATGATGAGGTGCATTGAATTTTCAGTAATCAGCAGGGACAGGGGTTTCATGCAAATGCATGTTTTTTCCCTTAACCCTGATAATGGCAAGAACGAAATATCTTTACGAAACAAAGAATTTACGTAAAAATGGCATCGATTTGTTATCGCACATTTTTGCATATTTTGCTGAAAATGGAAATTTTTGCATAATTTGGTCTTAAATGCATATTTTTGTCTCATATTTTGATATAAATCCATGGTTTTGTGTCATATTTTGTCAAAAATTCAAATTTCAAAAAATATTACTGTTAAAAAACTGTTTTTTGGCAAATATATTCGCTTGAATACTTGTAGAATTTTACAAAGATTGTACAAGCACACACACCTACCAAATTTAATGGAAATTATAATTTTGATGATTTCAAGAAGAAATTGTCTGGTATTAAAGCCGAGAGTAGTGACACAATTTGCAGAAACATGATATTGTTTTTAAAAATGATAACGGATTTAAAAAACAAATCTAATAGCTAGTATTCAATTCACTGTGATGGTTGAGTTAAATAAATACATATGTAACATATACAAAGAATTATTTCAATTTGAACTGATTAAATCCACAGGCCTTTACAATGCACAAAAGCTTTCTAAGAACAAATTGATTGAACTTCACATTCGAAAAAATAAATAAAAAATTAAATTTTTAAATGAAAATAAATATATTACAACACTTCTTCCTATTTTTATAAACATATCTCGAAAAATGGGTGTTTGGACTTAATAATGCAGAAAAAATCTTTATATCATATTGATATTGAGAAAAGAATTGTATGTAAATCGAAAACTTTTCTTAAATACATTATTTTTTAAATATCTGCATATTTTATTGTTTTAAGTGCATATTTTGCGTTTTTCATATCATATTTTAAGCGCCTAAAATGCCTTTTTAAGCGCATGAAGTCCCTGTCCCTGGTAATCAGTAATGCCCGTCTTCATAATGAAATTCTACTAAGTGGCTAAATGTTTTTCATACAAAAGTTTCAAAATTTTAACTAAAAAAACTTTGCCAATTGCTACAATTTTATTATGACAACGGTCCTACGATTTTACTGGTAATGCAAATTAAATTTCATTAGCAGTAATTATTTACTGAATTTTTTCAATAATCAGTAAATTTACTGCTTACTGAAATTTTTAATGCAATGACGCGCAAAAGAGAAAGGGACTTAAGGGTAAAAACCGGTTTTGTTCAGGAGAGCCATTTTAAAGATTTAAATACGTGTATCTTTGGTGTACCATCACATCATAAAACGCGCATATCTCTGGGAGGGAACACTTTTGGGGCATGGGATCGGTCTCATTCGATGCTCAGATGTTGTCCACATCAAAAAAAAAAAAAAAAATGAAAATTAATTTTTTTACCCTTAGGTCCCTTTCTCTATGCGCTGTCACATATACATTTACTAACCAAATAAGTTTAATAAAACAAACAAAAACCAACAAATTTCTATGTATTTACAATATTGAAAGTTTTGATACTTTTAATTAATTAATTTTAAAAAAATATACTAAGGGACATTTTCCCAACTTGCCTTTAGTTAAAGGTAGGATGTTGTCTGCCTGACAAATGGCTTTGCATTATAAAACCTTCATTTATTATTTTTTTATCCATTAAATATTATTATTATTGGTAATAATAACAATAAAGAATTTAAGATGTAATAATGCAAAGATATTTATCAGGCAGACAAAATCCTACCTTTAACTATAGGCAAGTTGTGAAAATGGCCCTAAAAGCATAAGTATGTACTTCCAACTTAAACAATTTTTTTCATTACTCACATCTCCTCTGTGATCGGACTCACATTGTTTTTTTTATAAATTTCGGCTAAACCTACGTGACGCCAGAACATAGGCTATTGTCTTTTGAAAATTTCCATAAACTCCATTAGTTCAGTGTTACATTTTCTCCAAATGTATAATTTGCTTTACGACTGGTGATTTTCATGAGTAATATTAAAAGAGATAATTACTGGCAATTTTTAATACTTCATGGGAGGGGGGGGGGGGAAGTAACTCTTTGCTGGCAATGCCTCCCTCCCCAAGATGTCCTTTCTACGCGTATGGAGAATGCCAACCTGAATTGACAAGAGTGATGATCACTTATACAAACAAAATTCGTCTGGTTTTTGGTGCTGTAATATTTGTTGCAAATAGTGCTTTCGTCATTCATGTCGAAAAGTTGTTCTACTTTGATAACGGAATACACAAAATAGCCAGACAATCGGAACGTAAATGTTTACATTATCCATACGTATCTAGTGTTTTGTTTAGAAAATTGTAACTGGAACTTGATACACAGAAATTTCGATTAAAGAAAATATACCTGTCAGTTGCTTTCAAACCAATTTGAATTAATTTGGCAAAACAGATAAAAGTTCTGAGATTAGGATTAATTTTATAATAAATGCAAATTTAAAGATCATTAGAATAGTTGAGACAAAAAAACTCGGTTATAACAGATATATTTGTTTCTTTTTAGCCATTTATTTCCCTACCGAAGAACCAGATGTAGGAACGCGAAGCAATGAGCCCGACATCAATGACTGCTTGGAAGAGGAAGAGGTGAAAAACAACAAGCCGTTCTGCAGTCATCTGCGCAATTATCCTGAAAATAATCATCTAGAAAATCTGATTAAAAAAAAGTTTCCAAATTTGGAGTCCTTCTTCGGCGAGGATTTGGTATTGCCACAAAATATAAGCCAACGCATGAACAATGCTCCCAATGAAGAATATTTGTGCCGAAGTCGCGTCAGAGTGATTTATCCGCAGTCAGGTCAAAATAAGGATTGGGATTGGATTTATATTGTAAATTCGCCACAATATAAGCAAGGCATACGCATAGAGGAGTGTCTGTAAGTTGAAATTATTAGCTCAAATATAAAATTATTTATATCTTTGTTTAAATTTTAACAGCGAACCTTACAAGGCATGTGGGGAAAATGCAGGATTAAGTTTACCAAATCGTTTTACGGCAACGTGCGAACAAAATTACATCTATCGCTCCTTAATTGCCTACAACAATGACACAATTTTCAAGGATAGCTTTAGAATTCCCTCATGTTGCAAATGCGTACTGAGGTCGTATTGATTAAATCAAATATCACATCAACGGTACTTAAACAGCGGAAAGGATAATGTTGATGTTTTATTTATTTTAAGTCTTAAATGTTATTTAATGTAAGTAAGGGTTTTAAGCTCTGTTCCCTATAAAAATTTAATTTTACTTTAGTTTGATATTTTGTGTGATTTTTATCAAAAATAATTCTAATATTACATAATAATATACAATTCACAAGCTCGTATTAAGATTGTATGCGATGTCTAATCGTTTAATTATACAATATTAGGCCCGTTTGTTTACTTTTCCAGTAAAATCCAGAAGTTGAGTAAATTTTGGGTAATATGAAAATTTTACTCTCAAGAATGTCTGTTGCACAAAAAAGTACGCGAACGGAAAAATTGCAAAAAATTTGCAGATTAATCAAAACAGCTGATAGTATTGTTGCATATTTTTGTTGTTTTGGAAACCCATCAAATACATATTTTTGGTAATTGATGCATACATTTTTATAATTATAAATTTGAAGCGATATATATATACATATTTCTAAAATAGAAGTTGTGTGAAAGCTTTAACTTGTATTTGGTTTTTAGTTTTATTTTGTCTGGGTAAATGGCATAGGAAAATAAATCAATATTTGATTTCTGATACTCGGTACCCTGAATAGTATGCAGAAATAAGTAAGTATTCACATATAATTACATAAACCTTACATCTCTAAAAAACTAAAGAAAATAACACAATTAAATTAAATTTGAAAACTGATATATTTAACGATTATTATTCTTTAATTTGTTTCATCTTGAACATAAAAATTTTTAGATTTGTTTTGTTAAACTTTTACTTCAACTTTTCTTCTTTTAAATGTTTTTATTAAAAAAATTATACTTTGTATTTGCTTACTTTTGTTTATTTTATTGAATGATATGTTTTTCTCGTCTACTGGATTATACTGGCAAAAAATTGTCCAGAAAAAATTTGTAACATTCAACAACTATCAATTTACTCTCTCAATTTGCACTCTCTTTTGCAATTTGTGTGTGTAAACGAACTCATTTCAGTAAAATCCAGTACAAATTTGCACAAAATTGCACAAATTTTGGAGTAAACAAACGGACCTATTGTATGTTTGTTGTTGGTAGTTTTTATACAAACATGTGTTCTAATTATACGACGACTGATATTTGTGTCGTTCATTGTAACAGTGAATTATCTCCTTGTAATTAAATTTCGAGAAAACGAGCCTTTTTAAAATCATTGTGTAGGGAAAAAAGTAAAAAAAAAACTAAACAAGTAACGCCATCTATGGGGTTTTTGCAGTTGCTTCACTGTTACTACTAAATATGTTACTATTCCACAAAAATATGGAGTTACACCACTTTAAAATAAACGACACAATTATAGGCCTCATTCATAAAAAAATTTTCTGATTTATATAATAATAATAATATAATTTATATAATAATATAATTTTTATAAACCCTTTATAAAAGAAAATTATTTTCTTTTTATGTGCAATGCATTATTTATAGTATATTTATATTTAATTTTTAATTTTTCAGTGACCCCCAACAAACAGAAACAGAGTTTATGGCTGAGGAAAAGTGTCTATTGCCCCCAGATTCTCAACTTAAATTCAAAAGCGATTCTCAACAAACTGATGCCATAGTCAAGCAAATTTGTTTAAATATTTAAAGAAAAAATTACAAAATGCTTATTTAGTTCATAACATAAAAGTAATATGTTTAAATATAAATAAATTACACCAATTTATTTCAGCGTAAGTTATATTTTAGTTAATTTAGAGATAACAAAATTTAATTTTGTTTATAATTAATTCCTTTATAACTTTTATTCAAGCTTAATTTGTTTTAATATAAAGGGAACATTTTGTAAAAAATATATGTATGTAAGTATATGAATAATAATTTTATATATTGCAATGAAATATCCAAAAAGTATGCGTAGAATTAATGTTTGTAATAATGTACTAGAATATGAATATAAATATAAATTTATCAGATTAATATACGAATATGCTATAGAAAAAAATATAATTTTTTCTTATTATAAATAATTGTAAAGTAAATATTTAATGAAAATCTAATTTTAAAGAAAAAAAATTTAAACAAAAAATTTATTATATTAAACTGTTTAAATATTTTTAGTTAAAAATCAAAATGTTAATTAAGCTCTGATATGAATATGAAAAATTATTAAAACATAAACATATATGTAAGTATGTATGTTAATATGTATACTACATTTAATTATAATTATTAGCTTTCAAATATTGTAATTATTTCAAGAAAATAAACAAAAAACTAGACATTCAAAAAAAAAAACATTAAATTAAAAGTATATAAAATGTGTGAATATTCACAGATGAGTGAAAAGAAAAATCAAATTGAATCAGAGTTGTTATCTCATGCATAAGGGCTGGTGGCAACGCATACTATTGTACTGTCTGATTATAACGCTTTGGACTTCTGGAAGAGTACACTGAAATTAAGTCTTTAAAATAGCCTAAACAACAATTTTTACACTTTCAATGAAATCTCTTAAGAATTGCAAAAAACCAAAAGAGAAAATAGATATATAAGACTTAAAGAAATTTAACCGACTTTAAGATTTAGTTATATAAAACACTAGCTACACACGGTGTGCTTCGCTACCCCCATTGTCTTTTCAATTTCATTTATATTGATTTGAAAGTGTTGCGCATTGGTGGTGCCACGCCCCTCCGCCCGCAGACTGCAAATCAAAAATCAGACTTCACAGTGTCACGCGCCTGAATATTCTGAAGATTCCCTGAAAATTTCATCAAAATAGGCCCAGCCATTTTGGAGTCCATACGTTACATACCTTCATACACACATCCTCTTCTATTAAAATTTTATATATTCAGGGGTGTGGTCATGACCAATTTTGCAAATAATAGTGTACTTCCTGTTATGTATTTTAGATATATTTAATCTTTTCAGTTCGATAGTTCAACAAGAATTAATATATAATAAAACAAAATAAAATAAATTAAAACATATACATAAAAATCAAAGGTTACTTATATCTACTTATATTCTAATAAATTAGCATGTTACATTTCTTCTCCTTTTTAAAAATTAGAGCAATTTATCGAATATTATAAATTTTTTTTAAATTAAGTTTTAACAATTTCTTATTTAATATTTTAGGTTTTATAATTAATAGGTGGTCTATTTCTTAGCCGTTATTTTAAAGGTTGAGATTTTTCTTCACTAACAATATCTTCAACTACACAATCTTCTTCCGCATCAAAAATTATTACTTTTATTTACTATTATTACTTCTTCGGTAATCTGTTTTAATTGGTTACGATGGGCCACTCTACGTCTTTTATTAATCTCTATCAAATATAAAGTTTTTGAAATTTTCTTACAAATCCAATCCTTTATCCATTTGGCATCACTATTGCTGTCCGGATTCAAATACATATATCTTTTTACCAACTTTCAAATTAAAATATTTTGCTTCAGAGCTTTCTTCAAAATTCTGCTTTTCTTTAATTTGCTTTTTTTATAATGAGTAAGCGGTTCCGTTATATTTGATTCCGGTACAATACAACAACACGATAATAATGTTATTGGTTTATATTTTAGCATTAACTTACTTGAACAAACACCAGTTACTGTTGATGGAGTATTGCAATATTTAAATAGAAAATTAAAAACCAAATTTTGTGTTGATAACTTTTTTGCTTTTTCCGTAACAAAATATGATTTTAAGCTACGTTTAACCGTCTGTACTCGTCTTTCTGCCAAACCATTACTATTAGGATGATACGGACGGCTAAGCATTTGCTGAATACCGTTACATTTTAAAAACAATTTAAATTCATCGCTCCTAAACTGAGGACCATTGTCGCTTACCAAAATTTTACAAAAACCAAATATTGAAAATATAAGTTTTAACCTGTCAACTACTGCCATTGTTGTTGTCCTATTCAACACATGTACCTTAATCCATTTTGAAAAATCATCGACCAAAATAAAAAAATCAGTATCCTGAAACTGAAAAAGATCCACATGAACTCGTTCAAACGGATATGAAGTCGATGGCCATGTAAAGTTTGGACAGTCTTTAGTCTTATTTCTCACCTTTTGACATATCGAAAAATTTGCCACAAATGTTATAATATTTGAGTAGATAGATGGCCACCAGACACAACAACGAGCCAAAAGCTTCATGCTAACGATACTTACATATGTATATGAGTGTCATGTAATAAAAATAAAATCTTCTCTCTTAAAATCGTTGGTATAACTAAACGGTCCGCGTAACATAAACATTTATTTTTAACTTCTAACGAATATCTAACATTAATCAAATTAATAGCTTATCCAGTTTTGAAACATCTGGCCAACAGCTATTTTCCACATAGCTGATTATTTTCATAATATTTACATCCTTCTCAGTGACTTTTACAATTTCCTCAAAGCTAATTGGCATATAATTCATATCAAAATTGAAAAAATTAATATTTGAATTACATATGTATCTACATTGGTAGTACCCTCTATGGGCAACCGAGATAACGCATCTACATTATTTTGCTTTGAACCAGGTCGATATTTGATTTTGCAGTTATAATTTGCTAAAAACAAAGTTCATCTATGAAACCTAATGGAAACAATATTGAATAAAGTCTTCTGATCACCTAAGAGCTTCTCCAGAGGTTGATGGTCAGTGTATACAGTAAAAGAGTAGCCGTAAACATATTTATGAAATTTTTTATAGCGAATACTACAGCTAAAGCCTCTCCATGGATCTGTGGATAATTCTTCTCTGCTTTACTTAAGGTTGATGATGCCATAAAACTTGGTCTTTCCTGTCCATTTACTAAAATACTAAGTATAGCACCTACTCCATATGGAAATGCATCACAGGCGATTATGATCTCTTTAGATGGGTCAAAATGACATAATTGATCATTTTGATATAACAAAAATGAAAGAGAACACTCGTCATCCCAGTGCCACTTAGTATCCTTACGGAGTAATCTATGTAAAGGCGGCAAAACCGTGGCACTATATGGTAAAAACTTTGTATAATAGTTTAAAAGCCCTAAAAAGCTTTGAAACTGATCAACATCAATTGGCTCTGGAGCTAACATAATGGCATACATTTTCTTTTTAGATGGACAAATGCCTTCCGGAGTTAAAATATGGCCCAAATATTCTATATTACTCTCTAAAGGCCGACATTTCTCGAAATTTATACGAACATTCTACTCCTGCAATCTGTCCAAAACCTAGCTTTTCCTCACTGTCCTCCTTACTAATGTCTGCTGTCAAAATATCTTCTAAATATACTGCCACACCCTACAAACCCTGAGTAATCTGATCCATAACCTGTTGGAAAATCATGAGTGCTGTTGACACACCAAAAGGTAAGCGGCAAAACTGAAACAATCCCAAATGAGTTTTCACCGTTAACAATGACCTAGACTGATCATTCACAGAAAGCTGCAAATAGGCCTTACTTAAGTCCAGGATGCAAAAAAGTTGATTGCCTCTTAAGCTTGTGAGAATCTCATCTATTAAAGGCAGGAGATAAACAACCCCTTCAATCACTGGGTTTATGGTCACCTTAAAGTTACCACAAATTCTGACAGTTGAATCTTTCTTGAGAACACAAACTGTTGGTGCAGCCCAACAGCTGTTTTGAACAGGTCTTATAATACCTTCATTACACATATTTTTAAGTTCGCTTTCGACCTTACTCCTTATACAAATAGGAACGGAATATGGTTTGTAAAATTTTGGTTGTGAGTCTGGTAACACAGAAATATTAGCAGAAAACTGCTTAATAGGATTTGAGTTCTTTGTAAACAATGATGGATATCTGGTTTTAACTTCATTTCTAATGTTGGAATGGCAGTTTTCTTGTACAGAAAAAATGTTATCGTACTTACCATCCGAATTCGTAAAAAAAATTTCCATTTCCATTTCCATTTCTAACATGTCTAACCAATTTCTTCCCATCAGTAGATTAAATCATAGAGTTGATTTGACTACCAATAATTTTAAATTTACTCCATCAACCCTTACTGATATTTCACCAACAAGTTCTACTTTAGTCCCTGTTAAAACCTGCAAAGGAGGGTAGTTAACAACATTTAGTTTACAGTTTTTAAAATAATATTTATAATCGGTTAATGATATAACAGAAAACACCGCCCCAGTATCTATCTCCAACAAAATATTTTTACCACTAACTAAAACATTTTTCAATAATGGCTCGTTCTCTTGATTCATTCAATTAATTGTACCTAATTTATAGTTCAGCTCATGGATCTGACGACTTTTTTTTATTAAAGTTTGATGTATCAGCTTTCCTCTTATAATCAGTTTTTGTATAACACGCTTTTGACGAATGACCTTTTTCTTAGAGCTGCAAAACTATCGATGGTAATATCGATAGTATCGATAGTTTTATTTTAAGTGGACTATCGATATTTTTTTTTCGATAGCGATACTATCGGCAGAAACAGGCTATTATTAAAGAAAAAACAAAGTCAATAAAAACGGTATGACGGCGACTGTGCCAGTTTAATATTTCGCCGCCTGTACACCTTTATAATAACGGTTTTGATTTGTATCAACATAAGATGTCAGTTTTTAACTACTAGAAGCAAATTGCATGAAAAATACAATTATTATGTACCAACGGCTTTGATACATGAATAAGTTTGGCTACGGATAAATTTGACGACTACGGCTGAGTTTACATCTGGCATTTCTTGTGTGTCATTTGCCCAAAAAAGCGTAACCAACTAATTACAAATAAAAAACTGTTTGATTCAGACATTTATTTATTGATTTAAAGTTTTTCTAATTATGTTGGATTCTATAAAGTTGTCTATTAGTTATGTATGAAACTATTTAACTTAATAAATACATGTCTGAATGAAAAATTTTTCATTAGTAATTAGTGGTTACGCTTTTTTTAGCCTTGTGTGGCACATGGCATACAGATGGAAACCCAGCCTACTTCACTGTGTCTTGACTTTTAAATAAACGGTGACGCTAAATAGTTTGCTTTTCCTTATGTTAAATCAATACTTTTTAGCTAACTGCAATAGTTTATGCAATGATGAAATAATATTTTTAATTTTTATCCTTTTTATTAATTTATTTTTTATTGATCTATATATAGACGTATACGTTTTGTTTGCCTTTTCGTTTATTATTTTTATAGAACTGTGTATAAATGTTTTCTTTGTTTTTTCGTTAAATTGTAATACACATACGTATACGCATGTAAATATGTATATATATTAAAAACGTTTCAAATAAAAGTTAAGAAAATCAACTTTCTTTTTACTTTAAGGAATGATTAAAAAATTTAAGATTTTATATTCGAAAAATACATCATACATACATACATAGACATATCGTCGGTTGGTTATTGGTTTGCGGCACAGTATATTCAAAATACATCATGTCTGCAGCAAACCAATAACCAACCGACGATCTGTCAAAAAAAAATTTAAATACCATTTTTTGCATACAACAAGGTTCAATCAGACGTGACATAACCATAGCCATAGAAAACAGCCGTACGAACCAAACTTATGGGAAACACTGCATTTAATTATAGGTAACTCGCCATAACGCCATAGCCATTACCATAGAAACCAATTGAAGTTTGGTTTGGTTACGGCTATGGCATTATGACACGTCTAATTGCACCTTAACATACGAAACTCTTTGACGTGTTTGCCGCAGAAAATTGGTTAACTTTCAACTTCTTAACGCGTTGTATTGTTTTGACAACTAATTAGTCGTCAATAAATAAGAAAAAATTTAAAAAAATTAGAATCATGGAATAAAAACTTATTGAAAAATTTGAAAAAACATACAATATTGGATTAAAAAGGATTTGGAAATGTATCAATCAATTTTTCATTGAATGAATAAGTAAAAAAGCTGACAGAAAAGGCGCTTATAACGCGTGTTGTGTAACTTGTCATTTTTAATGCGGTAAAGTTTTCAAAAGCACGATACTTGCAGACGAACTTACGCGTGCTATGTACTTCTACCTTAAGAATTAAAAACTATCGATAGTATCGATGGCATCAAAGAATACTATCGAAACTATCGAATGGAGCCACTATCGATAGTTTTGCAGCTCTACTTTTTTTCGCACAGCTAAAGCAATTCCATTCTTTTGCCGGACACTTCCCAGCAGCATGCCTGGATGTACATCTTGTGCATTTTTCAAACGATTTCTTTTGCTGCTGATAATTAATTTTGTTTTTACTGAGCTTCGTGAGAGTCGGACAAGCAGAAGTACATATAATTTAATACTAGTCATTCATGGGCATCGCCCCACCCACATTTTTTAATGCCGGATTGAGTCTTTTCCAGAGACTAGGGTGCGTTACAAGTTCCTTGAAAAACGGTTAAATATATGCACTTGAAATATAATATTTAATTTTGATAGGAGTAACTCCACCCATTTTTTCAACTTCGATATTGAGTCATTACACGCAGCGTTACCGTTTGACCGACTAAAGTGGCAATTTGCCACTTTTTCGACTGCGTTTCCCCTTTTTCGACTGCCTTGCCACCTTTTGAGCCCCTTTATTTAGGGTGAGTTACATGAAAATACATTAAAAATAAAAGGTTTAGTGCAGTTTTTTCGTTTTTTTTAATTTTGCCCCTTTTTTTGATAAATCCCCTATTTGGTGCCACTTTTTAAAAAATGTCATCGGTCACCCTGATTACACAAGCGCAATAACCCTTTTTGAAAGTTACGGAATTATGTAGATTAAAAAATACAATCGAATTGATAACATTTTTTGAAGTCGGCTAACAAGAGCGGACGGACGATATACAAATCTTTAACATAACATACATACATTCCACAAGCAACAGAATTATCTATATTAACATTGTCCATCGAGTATATCTCGAAAGATGTCCTCAATTATCTTTTTTTATGACTAAGAAAAGTTGGGATGTCCATTCAAAACATCATTTTTAATAAGAAAGCTCAACGGTTTTCTTCTGCTCTTGATTATAACAGCTTTAATAGAATTCGTTGCAATCTACGTGCATACCTAATCGAAAGTGCCCTGTATATATTGACTCCTTTAAATGAAGCTGATAACGAGGTGTTCCTTACACGATGCTGCACCACCAGAATTGAATAGGGGCCAAATCAATGTGTAGTTTGAACAAGCAACACATTTTAACTGCTACTCAGACACGGACCCACCGCAAAAAGTGCTTAAGTCATATTTTACTGTTTTGCAGGAGAGCATTTTTAAGCTTTCAAGTCGATTTTCCGAAATTTATTTCTTTAGCAGTTCAATTGGGAAATTATTTGTTAAGCTTTAGTTTTTTAAGCGAACATCGTTCTACGTACTATAAATAACACATTTAAGTTGAAATATACCAAAATGTAATCTCAATTAAGCTATTATTCCAAATGAGATTAAAAATTAAAAAAGATAAGCTGCATGTCATAGTACTATTATAACTTCATGAAAAACCACACAAATTAATACAGATTTGACCAGGGTTACTTTCAAATATCCAGATTACGGAGGTATCATTAACTCAAAATCAGCTTATATCGACTTAAGAACTTTTTCATTTTTGTTACATAATTATTACCGCACTGGATTTATCCAAGGCATTTGACATGTGCCGCTCTCTACTAATTAATGAGTTATGCATTGATTTTTATTTATTTTTGATGTGTAAACATATATACGCTAGGGGTAAAAATCTTTTGACTGAGATTTCTTTGCTGAGATTTCTTTGCTGATATTTCTTTGCTGAGATGCACATAGCGTTGTCAAATTGGTGTGAGCTATGTATGAGTGTATTAGTGTTTGAAAGAAGCAATACAAACTTATTTAAAATATTGTAAATACATAGGAATTTGCTGGATTTTGTTTGTTAGGGTCGTTAGGTTTTTTGCTTTATTAGGGTTCCGTACACCAAAGGTGAAAAAATAATTGGTTTATTAGGGTTCCGTACACCGAAGGTGAAAATGAACCCTATTTTTTTCGCAACGCTGTCCGTTCCTCTTTTACAGGGTATTTCCTCGAGAAAAATGCAGTCATTGTGGAGGTAACCACACCGCTAACTACAGAGGTTGTCCTGTGTTCTCTTTCGTCAAGCAGGCTATGGTGCAAAAACCTAAATTAGTTCCAGTTCAAACAGCAAACGCTTCCTCTGCAACTTCTGCGCAAATGAGCCAACCAGTTATTTCGCGTGTATCGTATGCAGATGCTGCTAAGGCTAGTTCTATTCCCACACAAAATGTTCCACCGGCAAATAATTCAACAAATACAAATTCAAGCTTTAATTTTAATCGCCTTGAAGCTACTATTGATAATCTGGTTCAAACTATAAACAATTTTACAACAAATATGACTAGCATGATGCAGGAAATGCTTCGAATGTAGAATACACTGCTTCAAGCATTAATTAACAAGCCATGAATACGTTAAAAATATGTTTCTGGAACGCAAACGGCATTCGCCAACATAAAAATGAGTTTGAGCACTTCCTCACGGAAAAAAATATTGATGTAATGCTAGTCTCTGAGACTCATTTGACTTCGAGAAGCATTTTTAAAATTTATGGCTACACCTTATATGATTCAAAGGACCCTAGAGGAAGAGCATGCTGTGGATCAGCGATTCTAATAAAGTCAAGACTTAAGCACTATATTCTTGACAACATTTGTGAACAACACCCACAAGCAACAAATATTGGCATTGAAAGTTTTGGTAAAAACTTCGTGATATCATCAATTTACTCCCCCTCCCAGATTTTCAATCACTGAAGATCAATACGAAAATTTCTACAAATCTCTTGGACCTCGTTTTGTAGCAGCTGGCGACTACAATGCAAAACATACGTTTTGGGGTTCGCGTCTTATTACACCCAGAGGTCGAGCATTGTTCAACACAATTTCAAAAATGGGCTTGGATGTCATTTCGAGTGGGGAGCCCACTTATTGGCCTACTGACATACAAAAAATTCCGGATGTTATAGATTTTGGCGTCATAAAAAATATCTCTAGGGATTTAATTCAGGTTCAAGCTTCTCTTGATCTCTCGTCCGATCACTCGCCAACGATCAATTTGTAGTCCATTAAGAAGTAACTTACCTGACCCATATGTGAAGATGATCAATCGTGTTAATTGGCTGGGGTTCAAAAAATATCTCAGTAGTCATTATACGGAAAACATTACGCTTAAAACATCCGATGATATTGAATCTAATATTGCCAATCTTAACAAAAATATTAAACAGGCTGCTGAACATGCCACTATCTCCCATCCGCAGACTGGTTTTAATAGAATTTATTCTTCAGACATTGAACGTCTCGTACGTGAAAAAAGAAGAGCTAGAAGCCCAGCAAAAAATTTCAAAAAAGGTAATCGAGTTTGGAATTAAGCATTTTTGGTGGAAGCACTTCCCTACTGGATTACCAACTTAATGATTTTAACAAGGCGTGAGACTAAAATAATCGATTCTTGAGAAGTACTTACATTTTTTTTATTTGTCAACATTTCACGTAATCTATTTCGTCTAAAAAAATCATTCTCTTCATTTAGCAACTTGTGATTTGTAAGCGAGTAATGAAAATTGGCAATCAGAAAAGTAAGTCATAATATGGCAAGTAGTTCTAATGGTAATGTGTAATTTTTTGCTGGGAGGGAATGGCAACAGCACAGATCACCCCTAAATAAAATCAGATTTAAAGAGTGCACTAAACGCCTCCAAGAGTTGCTTGCATCTGAAAAAACTGCATCTCTTAAAAATTATCTGGAAGGTCTTGATGGCGTGCTGCTAGAAAGCTTAAAACACCCGTTTAGTATAAGCCACCTCTACGCACATCTACAGGAGGTTGGGCAAGAAGCGATACTGAAAAAGGTAACATATTTGCTGAGCACTTAAAATCCGTTTTAACGCCAAACATATGTACTGATGTTGCTGATTTGCCGAGTGTAGTCGCTCTACCGCCTCAACACATTAAGTTTAAGACGCGTGATTTACAAAAATCAATTGCCGAACTCAACCCAAAGAAAGCTCCGAGTATTGATGGAATTAGTAACCAGATGCTGATGAAGTTGCCTCGTATTGCAGTGAGAATCCTATTATTCATTTTTAATGCCATTTTACGACTGGAGTATTATCCACACAGCTGGAAGCTTGCCAAGGTTAAAATAATTCCAAAGCCGGGCAAAGATCTAACCAAGGCTGAGTTATATAGGCCAATAAGTCTACTATCAACTATATCAAAGCTTTTCGAAAAACTGATCAAAACAAAATTGCCCCCAATTCTAATTAGTAGTGGGTGCATACCAGACCATCAATTTGGTTTTAGAAGTCAGCATAGCGCCATTGAACAAAGTCACAGATTGGTTATATTTATAAGAAGAACTCTTGAGGAAAAAAAGTATTGTTCTGCGCTGTTTATTGACATTTCCCAGGCATTTGATAAAGTATGGCATGAAGGCCTAATTTTAAAATTGAAGACTTACTTACCAATAAACATTTTAAATCTTTTGGAAAGTTACATTATTTCCCGTAAGTTCACTGTTGTGGAAGGAGACTTTACGAGTATGCCTGCAACTATCTCATCCGGTGTGCCACAGGGGAGTATACTGGGGCCAGTTTTATATTTGATTTATACTTGTGATATGCCTGTGAGCAGTAGTATCCATACTTCCACATTTGCCGACGATACAGCCTGCCTTAGTATGCACAAAACCCCTGATGAGGCATCCCGCAAACTCCAGAAACACATTAGCCAGATGGAGCTATGGTTAAACTTATGGAGAATTAAGGTAAATGAACAAAAGTGTGTTCAAGTAACATTTACCTTACGAAGAGCTACTTTTTCCCCCATTCAGATTAATAATAAAGTTGTTCCTCAACATTCACATGTGAAATATTTTGGTATAAACCTTGATAGATGACTTACATGGAAACTCCACATTGATTCTAAGCTTTCTCAAATAAAACTAAAATTAACTCAGGTACATTCGCTGATTGGTAGGAATTCAACACTCAGACTAGACTGCAAACTTTTAATATACAAGTCGCTTTTAAAGCCAATATGGTGCTACGGAATTCAACTATGGGGCACTGCTTCAGCTTCAAATGTTGAGAAAATCCAACGAAGGTGAAACAAAATTTTACGCTTTATAACGTCGGCTCCATGGTACATCAAAAATTCAAATATACATCGTGATTTAAATATGACACTAGTGACTGAAGAAATTGCAAAATACGCAGGCAAATACCTAACAAAACTCGAGTCACATCCTAATCCGCTTGCTCGTAATATTTTGAACTTTACTGGACACATCCGCTTAAAAAAGAGAGATACACGGGCTCTAATATGCAACACTCCAGATGATGAAGCTTGAAAACACTTTTTTTCTTTTTATTGCTTATCACTAATTATGTATTATTAATAACTATCACTAAGCTTATGTCCGACATTGGTTGGGCCTTATAATTATACTTTAGATTAAGATTTGAAATTAGTTCATAATTGAAGATACAATAAATAAAAAAACGTTTTAAAAAAATAAAAAATATATAAAAAAAAACTTCTACAATTTTATTATGAATACGGCCTTACGATTTTACAGGTAATGCAAATTAAATTTCATTAGCATTAAAAATTTACTGAATTTTTTTCAGTAATCAGTAAACTTACTGCTTACTGCAATTTTTAATGCAGTACATAATTATATACTGCAGAGTGCCCATTTACTAACCAAATAAGTTTAATAAAACAAACAAAAACCAACAAATTCCTATGTATTTACAATATTGAAAGTTTTAATACTTTTAATTATTTAATTAAAAAACAATTAAGAGTGCTATAATCGGATGTGCCGAATCTTATATACCCTTTACCAAAGTGCGTTTATGTAGTATATAGATACATACATAAGCACATAGTTACTTTTATGTACAAAGAAAAAAATAATAATTTTCAAGCCCTAGAATCATAATTTTAGATTTTTCTGATTACTTATACCAATCTAGTAGTTCTTAAAAAAATGTAGAAAGTGTGTTAAGTGAAAAAAAAGTAATTTCAAAAAAAAAATGTTTTATTTAGTTACTTTAATGTCCAGAAAAAAATCATAGTTTCCAGCTCTGGAGCTGTGGTTTCTATTTTTATAATTTTCTATACCAAACTTTTCTTTCCAAAACGTAAAATATATATAATTTATAAAGGAAAAGATAAAAATTAATTAGACTTAGTTACTTTTATATATAAAAAAAGTGTAAGTGTCCCTATAGTGAACTCATCCTTTTTGATTTTCTGATTTCTTACACCAATCTCTTTCTTTTAAGAATTTAAGAAATGTTTAATTTATAAAAAAGGAAAAATTTGTTTTAGTAACTTACTTTTGTACAAAAAAAGTTAAAGTTTTCCAACCCTGGAATCGTCTTTTTAATTTTTCTAATTATTTTTTTTTTTTTTTTATTTGAAATACCAATTTTATTCGTTATCAAGCATAAAATCAGTTTATTTAATAAAAATAGATAAAAACATAGTTTTCGGTAGTTAATATTTTATATCACAAAGAGTGTAAGTTTCCCAACCAAGGAGGATTCCATCCTTTTTGATTTTTTTATTTTTTTTGATTTCTTACACCATCTTTCTTTTAAGAATATAAGATATCTTTCATTTATAGTAAAAAAGAAAAAATTTGTTTTAGTAAGTTACTTTTGTATAAAAAATAAATTTTTTCAACCCTGGAAACGTCGTTTTAATTTTTTTAATTTTTTTTATTTTGAAATACCAAATTCATTCGTACTGAAGTATAAAATAAGTTTATTTTATAAAAAAAATAAAAATTAGTTTTCGCTAGCAATTTTTAATTATCACAAAAAGTGTGGGTTTTCCAACCCTGAAATCAAACTTTTTGATTATTTTTGATTTTTTATACTAATCTCTTTCTTTTAAGAATATAAAATATCTTTAATTTATAGAGAAAAAGGGAAAATTTGCTTTAGTAAGTTACTTTTCTATGAAAAGAGGTTAGGTTCTCCAACCCTGGAAACGTGTTTTAAAGTTTTTTAAATTGAAATACCAGTTTTATTCGTACTGAAGTATAAAATAATTTTATTTATTTAAACAAAATTAAAATTAGTTTTCGGTATTTAATTTTTTATATCACAAAAAGAGTAAGTTGCCCAACCCTGGAATCATCCTTTATAATTTTTCTGATTTCTTACACCAATCTAATTATTTTAAGAATATAAGATATCTTTAGTTTATAGAGAAAAAGCAAAAATTTGCTTTAGTAAGTTACTTTTGTATACGAAAAGTTAAAGTTTTCCAACCCTGGAAACATCTTTTTAATTATAGAAGGTTAATTTTTAATTAGAATTACCAATTTTAGTCGTACTAAAGTATAAAATAAGTTCATTTAATAAAAAAAATAAAAATTAATTTTCGGTAGTTAATTTTTTATATCACAAAAAGTTTCAGTTTCCGAACCCTGGATTCATCCTTTTAGATTTTTCTGATTTCTTACACCAATCATTTTCTTTTAAGAATATAAGATATGTTTAATTTACAAAGAAAAGGAAAAATTCCTTTTAGTAAGTTACTTGTGTATAAGAAAAAAAGTTAAAGTTTTCCAACCCTGGAAACGTCTTTTTAAATTTTTTAATTTTGAGATATTTTTAGATTTTTAGTTGAACTATAGTGAATTTTTAATCAGAAATAATTTTTAGTCAGGCTTAATTAAGTTCAGTAATTTCAATTCTTTTTATTGAATGAAATATTTTATTAATTAATGTGAGTTTCTAAAGAAGAGAAGAAAAATTAAATTAGACTTTTAAGCTGAGGGAAATACCGATATTTTTCTGTGCAGCAAGGCAGAAATACAAATTTTATTCGTGGTGAAGTATAAAAAAAGTTTATTTAATAAAAATAAATAAAAAATTAGTTTAAGGTAGTTAATTTTATATATCACAAAAGACGTAGGTTTCCCAACCCTGGAATCATCTTTTTTGTTTTTCTGACTTCTGAGCTCAATTTCTTTCTTTTAAGAACATTAGATATGTTTAATTTATAGAAAAAAAAGGAATAATTTGTTTTAGTAAGTTACTTTTGTATAAGAAAAAAAGTTAAAGTTTTCCAACCCTGGAAACATCTTATTAATTTTTTGAAGTTTAATTTTTTATTTGAAATGCCAATTTTATTCGTGGTGAAGTATTAAATAAGTTTATTTAATAAAAAATTATTAAAAACTAGTTTTCGGTAGTTATTTTGTATGGCAAAATGAAGTTTAAGTCTCCCAGCTCTGAAACCATCTGCTCGATTTTGCTGATTTTTCAATACCAATCTTATTTCGACCATTTCTGATCCACCAGTCCAAGAACGAAGTCTGTAGCTTTTCTGGGAGCTTCGGAAAACCGATTTCACGCACAGACAGACGGACAGACGGACATCGCTTATTCGTCTTCCCTATGCTTAAGGATCCAGAATATATATACTTTATGTCTCGTTTATTAATATTCTGGAAATTACAATCGGAACGACAAACCTATATATACCCTTTTACCATTTTTTGGTAAAGGGTATAAAAATTGATTTTTAAAATAAAACTTATAACCGTTCGGGTCCCTGATTCCGAAAATCTTCCACATGTGGTGGTGTTAAATGTATATTCCACTGACGGCATTCTTCTACGCTTTGGTTACTTGTATTATAATCAATCGTTCATTGCCAATTGCTTGAAAATAGCATTGGAAATGTAGTGCAGGCCACCAGGCAAACGGTGGGTTGTTTAGTATTTTTAAGAGGATTTTTAAAATAGTTAAATCGATTAAATTCATATAATCTGTCTTTAAAAGCATTATAAGTATTGACAACACCGGTTAAGTCTTCTTCACCTGCAGTACTCGCACAGTTACTTTCGCTCAATTCTAGTGAGAGAATTACGCTAGGAACACAACTTCAGTCACAAGAAATAAAACAAATTTGTGCATATGAAAATGAACACAACACTACAGTAGAACGAAATTCGTCATGCATGACGAATTCTGATTTTTTACTTTTATCATAATAAATACGTATTTTATATTTCAATATTCGTATTTTATTTAAATGAAAATAGCTCAAAAACCAGATATTTTGAAAACAATCAGAGTACATATTTGGATTCAGCACATAAAGTCCATTAAAATCACATAATGAAGTTATTGCTCCTATTTTTTTCAGCACAGTGTTATTTGTAAAAATAAATTCAGTAAAGTGCGACTATGACTCGCGCACATAGGGTTCCGTACGAACACTAGATATGTAACTTAATACAAACTTCATCCTATATAATATATAGTTTTGGCATTTTTTTCGTTTTTGGGGTCTTTTCGGTTTTTTTGTTTTGTCGTTTTTTGCGTTCTTTTCGGTTTTGGCGATTTTTTAGTTTAGACACTTTATTTTCTTGTTTTGGCGATATTTTCGGTTTTTTGGCGTTTTTTCATTTTGGCGTTTTTTTTATTTTTGGCGATTTATTTTAATTTTTGCAATTTTTTGTTTATATAAATTTTTTTTAGCTTTGGCGACATTTTCGCGTTTTGGCGATTTTTTTTCAATTTTTTGCGTTTTTTTTCATTTTGGCGTTTTTTTCATTTTGGCGATTTTTCCGAATTTGGCGATTTATTTTAGTGTTAAAATTTTTTTTTAATTTTGGCGATTTTTTTCGTTTTGGCGATTTTTTTTAATTTTTGGCGATTTTTTTGGTTTGGCGATTTTATAATTTTCGGTTTTTTTTTAGTTTTACCGTTTTTGAAAATTTCAAGTGTTTGCCTCTTACGGTTTCCAAGATATAGCAAATTGTCAATATTACATAGTCAAAATTGCATTAACTGATGGACCACCCTTTAATTTAAGTTTTTTAAATTTTAGTGTTAATTGTTGTAGTCTGTATAAAAATACACTAATTTTACAAATTTCAAGTTTCAATACACATATGTTCATACAATTGTATGTATATTACATGGGATTTTAACATATTTCATTGCTCGTTTTGGAACACCCTTTAATTTTTAATTCTCATGTATTTGTTGTTGTAGCGGCCAAGGTTCTACATACTGTGTCCAAATTTCAGGTCCGTAGCTCTTACGGTTCCTGAGAAAATACCGTGTGACCGACAGACGGACAGCGTAGCGAAAACAATAGGGTTCCTTTTCACCTTTGGTGTACGGAACCGTAAAAATTGTCGTCTTGATTCATGCAGAGATTTTTAGTCCAACTCTGTTATTGTGGTGGTAGAAGTCGTGTGTTGAGGTAATTACATATAATTATGAATGAAAAAATAATAACTACTAAAACATGAGGCCTTCACTACTGAGTATCTATTAACGAGGAAAATGCTTTTTAAGAGAGTTAAGTTTTATTAAAGGTACTTTAATTGAAATTTGCTTTATATAAAATTTGTTTTAAGGATACTTATTATGACTTTTTTTATAAAGGTATTTTTTTATAAAAAGTATATGTATAAGTAAAACAAGTATAACAGGCACTTTCTACAAAAGTGTTATTTTACAAAAATAACTTTTAATAAAACGAACTTTACATTTTTTTATAAAAAGGCAATTTTTAGAAAAAAAACGTTTTTACAGATATTACGTTTTATAAAAGATACTTGCTATAAAAGGGTAATTTTTTTAAAAGAATTATCTTTTTTATAAAGATAGTACTGTTGAAAAATTAAGAAAAAAAAGCGATTTTTAAAATAATCTTAAAAATCTTCTAGCGTAACGCTACTGATAAGTAGAGATATATAGGATGTAGTTCCACCTACATAAATAAAATAAATTTTCGATAAAATGGCATCGATTTGTTAGTGTCTATTTAAGCATATTTTAAAAGAAATACTAATTTTTGCTTATATCATTATAAATGCATATTTAAAAAAAATATTTTTTTTCGTGCTATTAAAAAATGTTGATGCTTTTTTGATTAGTTGCAAAGTATTTAAAACCTGCTGTGTAAGAACAAAAAAGAGAAAAACGAAAACAATTTCAACAGGAATGGAAAATTTACGATCATATTTTTTATGATATTATTCGATAATCAAAAGTGCAGTAGGACTACTTCAAGTCATTTGAAAAATTCAATACCTTGGCTTAAGTAAAAAAAAATTTAATAAAAACAGAAGCATTAGATAGTATCCCTTTTAAACCCAAAAATATTTGTTGAAAATTTGTTCGCTCTCTACTCGTTTCGTATTAATTTCATGTATGTATATAGATAGCTCCAGGGATACGACTAACCCCACAGCAATAATAACAAGATGGGGAACGTGGTTGAAGGCTGTCTTTTAACAAAGTTACAGGAATTTTAAAGTAAAAAAAACTTAAGCACTGAATTGATACTTTCCCATTGTACTTCTTATTGACACTTGATTATTTAACAGACCAAGTTGAATTAATTGAAGATGCGGTAAAAAATTTTTGCTCCCAACGGCAGAATAAGTGAAGATATTAAAAACAAATCAGAAAAAGTTATACCAAAAAAATATTGACCTACAAAAATTAAACAAATTGCATAAATATTTTATAGTTATAACAGCGAAAATTAAGATGCTGAAAAAAGCACCAAATTAAAAAAAATTCTGACACTAAAATAAATCGGCAAAACCGAAAAAATCGACAATCTTTAAAAAATCGCCAAAATGAAAAAAAACGCCAAAACCGAAAAAAATCGCTAAAACGCGAAAAATGCGCCAAAACTAAAGAAATCCCATAAATGAAAAAAATCGCCAAAATGAAAAAAATCGATAAAATGAAAAAAAAAAATCGCCAAAAACTGAAAAATCGACAAAACGGTGGGAAAAAGTGCCAAAACTAAAAACCGAAAAAAAAATCCAAAAACGAAAAAAAGCCAAAACTAAACTAAGCTAAAGTTTGTATTGAATTACATATCTAGTGTTCATACGGAACTTTTCGTGCGCGGTTCAAAGTTGCAGTTCACTAAATTTACTCAAGTTTTTAATATTGTTAAATGTTGAAAAAAAGCTAATAAATGTATATTTTATTAGTTTTAAGTAAATATTTTTTAAATTATATTTTATGTACATAAAACGCGATTTTAAATGCTTCATGCATTTACTATATCTCTATTAAAACTGCTAACTATTGTAGCTGACTATAGACCGTAAAAAAAGGTCTGGTGTTAATTTGTTTATTTAAACGACCCTTCCTATTTGTCTGTTTAGATAACTTGTTGGTGTATTTCAATTTTATAGCATTTGGTATGAAATAAATGGAATCAAACACAAATCGACAATAATGTGTTAAAATATAACGTTCATGTGGGAAGCTTGGGTTTAAGTGTCTCCAAGTTTGGCGACATTGCCTGCATAATAACATTTCCTTTTGCTGATTATAAAATATTTTTTTTAGAAACATACTCCCATAATTGATGGAACGGCATAATCTCTTTTACCCAAAGTTGTTTTTTCAATTGTCATGTAATATAACATATGGTCGGTAAAGAACTAGGATAGAATTATTTAAATGTGCTAGTGAGTCTCTTTGCCAATGTCTATACTTATGCATATACATATATATATATATATATATATATATATATATATATATATATATATATATACAAACAATTTTCGATGTCTATAGAAACAAGTAAGAGTGCTATATTCGGCTGTGCCGAATCTTATATACCCTTTACCAAAGTAAGTTTATGTAGTAAAGAGATACATACATAAGCACATAGTTACTTTTATGTACAAAGAAAAAAATAATAATTTTCAAACCCTAAAACCATAATTTTAGATTTTTCTGATAACTTATACCAATCTAGTAGTTCTTAAAAAAATACGGAAAGTGTGTTAAGTGATAAAAAAGGAAATTAAAAAAAAAATGTTTTATTTAGTTACTTTAATGTTCAGAAAAAAAATCATAGTTTCCAGCTCTGAAGCTGTGGTTTTTATTTTTATAATTTTCTATACCAAACTTTTATTTCCAAAACGTAAAATACATATAATTTATGTAGGAAAAGATAAAAATTAATTAGACTTAGTTACTTTTATATATAAAAAAAAATTGTAAGTGTCCCAACAGTGTACTCATCCTTTTTGATTTTCTGATTTATTACACCAATCTCTTTCTTTTAAGAATTTAAGAAATGTTTAATTTATAAAAAAAGCAAAAATTAGTTTTAGTAACTTACTTTTGTACAAAAAAGTTAAAGTTTTACAATCCTGGAATCGTCTTTTTAGTTTTTCAATTGTTTTTTTTTTATTTGAAATGCCAATTTTATTCGTTATCAAGCATAAAATAAGTTTATTTAATAAAAATAGATAAAAATTAGTTTTCGGTAGTTAATTTTTTATATCACAAAGAGTGTAAGTTTCCCAACCATGGAATCCTCCTTTTTGATTTCTTACATATATGTTTAATTTATAGTAAAAAAGAAAAAATTTGTTTTAGTAAGTTACTTTTGTATAAAAAATAAGGTTTCCAATCCTGGAAACGTAATTTTAATTTTTTAAATTTTTTTTATTTTGAAATACCAAATTCATTCGTACTGAAGTATAAAATAAGTTTATTTTATAAAAAAAAAAATAAAAATTAGTTTTCGGTAGCTAATTTTTTATATCACAAAAAGTGTGGGCTTTCCAACCCTGAAATCAAACTTTTTGATTTTTCTGATTTCTTATACTAATCTCTTTCTTTTTACAATATAAGATATCTTTAATTTATAGAGAAAAAGGAAAAATTTGTTTTAGTAAGTTACTTTTGTATAAGAAAAAAAATTAAAGTTTTCCAACGCTGGAAACGTCTTTTTAATTTTTTTAATTTTTTTTAGTTAGAAATACCAATTTTATTCATACTGAAGTATAAAATAAGTTTATTTAATAAAAATAATTAAACAATTAGTTTACTGTAGTTAACTGTATATAGCACAAAAATCGTAGGTTTTGCAACCCTGGAATCATCCTTTTTATTTTTCTGATTTCGTAAATCAGTCTCCTTCTTTTAAGAACATTACATATGTTTAGTTTATAGAAAGAAAAATGAAAAATTTGTTTTAGTAAGTTACTTTTGCATAACAAAAAAAAATTAAAGTTTTCCAACTCTGGAAACGTCTTTTTAATTTTTTTAATTTTTTTTAAATTTTTTTTAGTTAGAAATACCAATTTTATTCATACTGAAGTATAAAATAAGTTTATTTAATAAAGAATTATTAAAAACTAGTTTTCGGTAGTTAATTTGTATGGCAAAATGAAGTTTAAGTCTCCCAGCTCTGAAACCGTCTGCTCGCTTTTGCTGATTTTCAATACCAATCTTATTTTGACTATTTCTGACCCACCAGTCCAAGAACGAAGTATCTAGCTTTTTTAGGAGCTTCGGAAAACCGATTTCACGTACAGACAGACGGACAGACGGACATCGCTTATTCGTCTTCCCTATGCATAAGGATCCAGAATATATATACTTTATGGCTCCCTTATTAATATTCTAGAAATTACAAATGGAGTGACAAACCTATATATACCCTTTTACCATTTTTTGGTAAAGGGTATAAAAACGGGTTATAATTCGTCAGTAGTGCTGGTGACAAGTTCAATACTGTTATACTACTGACACTTCCTATAGGAGTCCCTTTAACAATATTGTTAGAATATACATATAATAATATCCATGAATGCGAGCTAAAAGCCAAAATGAATAAAAAAATTGGCTCAAATAGTAAAATACTCTCGCGTGCACTGACATACATATGTACATATGTGTGTACATACTTACATACTCGTACATATAATATATAAGTATAAACAAATTTCTATAATAAAAGTACATATCGTTACCTTAATATAAAAAGGTCCTAACTCATCATATTTTCGAAATCGAGATTCTTGCATATTTCGACACTTTAGATGTTCCTCCATCGAAAAATACAAAAAACTCGAATTCAAAAAATATAATGAGTTAGGAGCTTTCTATATTAAAGTAGCGACATGTGCATTGACATATACATACATATGTAAATGTAATGGCAAGGAATTTATAAAAAGCTCTCGTTGGTAGCTAAACTCTTTCAATTCACCGGCATTCTTTTGGTAAGAAAAGCCACTGCCGCAAGGACATATCGGCATTTTTTATTTTAAAATTTTTTGTTTCTTTGGTCTTCGTTGTTCAACATTCAAGTCGCTTGGTAATCGAAGTGCAAGTGTTTCAGTGACTGAGTGAATACAATCACAGTGGAAGAATGTAGGTAAATAGGGAAAATAAATGGTTTTCCAAAGGATAATTTGTTTGTCTTATATATGTGTAAGGAATTAATTTGAATGTAAATAAGACATGAAATATATATTAAATAATTGAAGAACTTGGTAATGTGACGTGATTATTATAAATACATAAAATAGTTATGAAAAATAAAAATAAAACAGAAAAATTGTTAATCTATAATACAACTGGCAGAATTTGTTTTACTTTACTAACAAAAAGTGTATAAATGATATGAATATATATAATATAAATATCAGTTTTATTTTTACACCCAAGACCATGCCTCCCACGAGTGGTAAAGTAAATTAAAACAAATACTTAAGTTCTCAAAATAAAAAAAAAGAAACGGCAGGATGGATAGAACTTATAATAAAAATAATGTTTGGACAACAACTAATGGATTTACGATACAAAATCGTCGACCAAACACACCAGGTAAGTAATTAAAGAAATTATAACTTTTAAGCACGTGTATTATGTACATCTATCTGTCCTTAAATTCAGTTAATATTTAAATGAAATATAAAACTGTTTTTATTTTGAAATACTAGCCGCACCCGGTGGCACCATACTATTCCACAACTTTTGCATAGTCTATACACTAGGGTATTGAATCAGCCCGATTATCTGTTTGATTAGTTTTAAATTGCCTCATCTTTCTTTCTTTTTATTCTGCTGGCAATTCTATAAAATTTTGTATTGAAACCTTTATTGACGGCCAGGAAGAAATTCATGGAATATATCAAAGTTCTCCATAATACTCGTACGTATAGTAGGCCATTCTCTTGCTAGTCAAATGTTTGCAAAACTACTATTTGGCTCATTTACGTAAAAGTTTTCAGAACTGTGTTTACAAAACGAAAATGTTTTCATTTCACTCCGCCATTGTTAACTTTGTGTTTGAAAAGTTTAGTTTAGAAATTACTTAAAAACATCAACACTATCTTTAGAAAGCACAAGATAGATGGAACAGGTTGAGTATGAGCAGGGTCGCGAACAATATGTGGCCATGTTTCCACGATAAACAATTCGAGCTAATAGTAAGCGACCATGTCTTCCCCATAATACATTCTGCCGCAACTGGCAAAAACAAGACAAACAAGCGGCAGTTTATCATCAGCTCAGCGATTGTCCGCTATTGCACCCTACGCACACACAGATCGGTACAGGGGACATCGTGCAGTATCACGGTAGCCAGATTTGACGATATATTGTCATTTTGACGATCTTGGGTGCTAAAAATAGCATTTTGACCACTCGACTTTGGCCTTCAATTTAACGATTTTTAAATAATTATAAATTGACACCTTGGAACTTTAAAACAATTTTGAACTTGACCAAGAACTTTCCAGCTTTTACTGGAAGTTTCAATAAAAGTAAGGAGCAAAGGTTAATAATTTTGAAATTATTTAATTTCAAACATGTTCTCAAATTAAAAAATTTGAAATCATTAAAAATTTAAAAAAAAAAAATTTTATAGTACGTTAAGATTTTAATAAGATTTGACTTTGAAGATAAATTCCAAACCTTAATTAAGCCTAATTGGTTCCCCACAGTATTATTATAGAAAATTCTTTCGACGATATTCTAAAAGAATTTTCTCATTTTGTTAAGCAATGTGAAAGACAGGAAATTGAATCTGAATTCAAAAGAATTAATGTTATTATTAATAATGGAAAAAATAATCTTGGGTTTCTGGGAAAAAATGCAGAAATTAAAAAAGGGAACTCAAGTCTTTTATTTCCCACGTTAACTAATTTAATCTCTATGAATAAGAATTTAGAGCATTTTATGAAAAACTATGAATTTATTTATTGTGCTTTAATCTAAAAATAATATGTTTTATTTTTGACGAATTTTGAACGCTTTCGGATCATAGTGAATTGATTTTATAGGTGAAAGACATTCTAGAAAAAATTACAACAATGCAGAGTGGGGACTTTTGCAAAATAAATGGTAATAAATCTGGAACTTCTAAACTACTGATTGGATTTATATGAAACTTCGAAAATCCTTAGCGGAAGACCTAGGCCTTCTGTCTTAAGCTGGACAGCAGCTACAGTGGGCCAAAAAAATTGTTGAGGCTTTTATTAGATGTGTTTCCGTATCTCTCATAAGTTAAAAAATATTCGACTTTAGACATAAAAAAAATTTTTTGCATTGACTTTTTTCCCCCTATAACCTTTTTTATTGTTGAATTTTAAATTTAAGGTCATGATTAAATTTTTGATCAAATTCTAAATAAAAGTAAGAAACAAACTTATTAATATCTACATTCGTTAAATCGGGAAAATTCTAAGAACTAAAAATTATAAAACTTCCCTGAAAAAGGCATTCTCATTATTTTCAATCTTGTAAAACAATTTGTTTAAGACATTCAATTTGTAACCATATAGAGCTAAAGGCAATCCATTATGAATATGATGCAAAATGCCCTACATTCAGCAATGTCCGAAAATCAGCATTCAGCAATGTCCGAAATCCATTTTCAAAAGGTATACCAAATTTCGGATCTCTAGTTTTAACGGAATTGCTTCAAAATATTGATTAAATGAGTAAGTAAGTCAATCAGTTGTACTTTTGAAGGTGTAATACACAGAAAAAATTATTCCCAAAAAATTTTTAAACAAATATTTGTTTGAAATCAAACTTACTTTCAGTAAATATTCTGTACTGTTTCATTAATATAATTTGTACCAAAAAACTGTGTAGAGAAGAAACAGACCACGACGTTTGTCGGCTACTTGTCGGCATTTACATGTACACAACACGATTAATCAAAATAAACAACAACAACCGCACAACAGCACGTTGTTCCTATCAACAAGCGAGATAAACACCAACACACTGAAATAACATTTTCTTTCAGCCGAACTATGATTAATTAAAATTTTTACAAAATTTTTATCAGAATTTACAAAATTATTTGTAGGACCGCATTCAAATAAAATATTTACTGATTCAACGAATTTGGTTACTGAAAATGAAATTTAGTTTTTTCTGTGTATATCACCACGCTTTTATTGTAAAACCTTTTAACTTCGCCTATGGGGTTGCCTCGATGAGGTATCCTTATATTTTAAATTTTATAATCTTACGATTGTATGTATTGTGTTAATGGGCTACCAAAAATCCATGGCCATGATAGGTTATAATTAAGATAAAATTATGTACAGGAAAGATGTTGTGCTATTTATTTTAAACAAAAGTGCTTATATAAAATTTTCCCGAAAAACGCCGCATTTAAAAGTTGCGGTGCCAAAAGTGTCTATAGTGAAGATAGGTTATTTTATGGGTGAAAAGTGCAATGCGCATAGCAGGTTTGCACGCTATCAGTGCAATTTTTACATACGTGTGATTTTTTATAGCCAGTGTGTCAGAAACTGCCAGTGGAGCGAATAAAATAAATACTTTCGTCAATTTGGGTGGTGTAATGGGCATACGGCTGGAATTTGCCTGGTACTTTACCGCTCGCCTAGATGACATATATTTTTAAAATATATATATATGTACACGTATGGTCAAAATAATAAGTACACGGCAATGTTTTACTTTTTAATGTAAATAAAGAAAACATTTTATTTTAGCAAGAGACAAAAGCTTAAACTTCAATTTTGTAAGCCAAATGTATTGTAACAAAGCGGTATTTATAAGATAAAAACATAAATTGACATTTTTATGGTATAAAAGAGAAAATATGGATAAAAATGAGTGGTCAAAATAATAAGAACATTTTGAATATGATTAAATAATAAGTTTAAATTCGAAGTTATATTGCTCTATTTTGGATATTTATTTAATATTCAGTGTGTTCTTCTTTATTTTGAAAATCTTTTTGCATTCGTATTGGCATACTGTTAACAAGCTTGCAGCAGGTATTGAATGAGATTTCATACCAAGTTTTATGAAAAAAATTCCAATTTTTTTTTTTTTTTTGAAAAGTTTGATTTGATATCCCTTGCTTTAGCTCTCCCCAAGGGTTTTCAATATGGTTTATATCCGGGGATTGACTTGGCCAGTCCAGAAGGTTTAACACAATTTGCTTGAAACCAATCCTTCATATAGCGTATGCGTATCTTTGGAATAATTACTTTTGTCATTTCAATATTATTAAACATCAACGTTAAAACAGTATAGCGAAAACCATTTTAAAATACGTTAGTATAAAAAAACTATCACTTTTAATTCGAAAATGATATCACTTACGATAGTTTCTATTAGAGATGTGCGCGGCAGTAAAATTAAGCTCATGACCGCGCACAATCACAAAACTTTAATTTCTTCACGCACTCTCGCACACGTTTAGATTTAAGGCTTTCATAATCCACGCTCATCAACGCAATATTTTTAAACATGTATTTTGTAATTAAGGTTATTGACTTCATATCAAGATTTTGAAAACATAATACTAAAATATAAAAAAATACTAGCGCTCCCTGCAAAACAGGGTAATTAAATTATCGACAAATCATCCAAATGCCGATAAAATATAAAAAACGGGCATTTCATACTCCAAAAATCGGACAATTTTTTTAAATGCATACATACATATTGTTACGTAAAAATATTCCTACAGGGTTAAAGCAAAGAACTATCTGGAAGTATTTAACTAAAGCACTAAACGTACACACATATTTACGTGCAAACACTATAGCAACATTAATAATTGTGTACAAAGCTATAAACATACACACATACAAATAAAAGTGCGAGCACTTATGGTAACCACCCTGTACTACCAGTAGCCCACCGCATTGCCAACATAAGAGTCGTTACTTGGAATTCAAAAATAACGGCCAATCGAATTATCTACAAACGCCTAGAAGCAGCAACATGAATTTTCCCGATTGTGCTAGAGGACTGTTTGAACATCTGGCTACCAATAGTAAATGACAATACAGATGGCATCATACATAGATGCCATTACTAAGTACAGATATGTTATTACGCCATCTATCGGGCGAATATTCGAGAATAGGTTGCTGTACTATAAAAAGTGGCAGCATGTGCGAGAATGGATCAGTACTAATCAGAAAGTAGTCAAGTTGATATCGTTGAGTCAGTGCTAATCAGAAATTAGTCGAGCCAGCTTCGTTGAAAGTGGATAATAACGATAAGAAATAATTAAGTAAAGACAAGTTGTAGTTTCGTTAAAAATAAAAGGAAAAACAGTAGCAAATAAAAATTGTGAGTTATTTATTTTTATTTTTGAGCAATCAAAAGAACCCACACGTTTAATAAAATTTAAACGTAACAATATGTACATACATATATGTATGTATATCATTTATCATGTTGCACTTGAGCAACAATAGGGTATTAAATCAAAATTTTAAAATTTTTAGTAAAAGCAAACAGCTTCTTATAGCTATTGCTATTTAGGGCGCGATACAGGAGTTAGAAAATGATTTTTGTAATAAAAATATTCGATTTTTGATTTCTTTGTACTTAAAAGCAGAGTAAGAAAATAAACGAAACAAATTGTTTGATTTTTTTTGTTTGGTTCTTTGATGTGAGTAACAACAAAAGCAAACCAAAAACATTGAGAACGATTGTTCAATTTGTTTTTGTATTGTTTTTGCCATTAGCACAAAACAGAGAACACAGCCGATCGGCTGTAAGCCGACTAACAGTCGCCACCGGCAACAAACAATATATTAATTTAATCGTGTGCCGATAGAAAAGATTAATGGGAAATAAATGGAAACGTTTTGAAATATTTGCGGCGAACTTAACATCATCATATAATATAATTTTAGGGTCTTATGCAAAAAAACTTAATAAAGCTTTGCCAAGCAATGTTAAGTAAAGTTGTATTCTAAAAAAATTATTGTATAAAAATTCTAAAGTAGGCACCCACGTTTGTTAACACTACTTTAAGTTGATATTTCCAAAATGTGTATTTTGTACCTCAAATATTTTTACTAATATAGCACATACTGATTCATGTTACATCTGAAAATGAAGCTAGAAGTGCCTGCTCTTATCTTAAATTTATTATTTCTGTCATGTAATGGGAAGGATCACCAAATTATCCAACTGCTTCGAAATACATAGCAAAATCCATAAAAAAATATTAATATAAATGAAATTATACAAAAATATTTTAGTGATGTACATACAATCAAAACAAATCGAAAAAAGCTGGACATTCAAATACTCGTTTCATTCGAATAAAACAAATTGTGATAATTTTTCACTTGTTTTTAGTTTTACTTCATGATGTGTTTATCTGTTTTCCTATTAAGTCAGAAGCTCATTTTTTTTAAATTAGGTTGCTTTACTTCAAGATAATAAAAATTTATTTAATAAAATAAAAAAAATATTTGAATACCCGAATGAAATTGTATTCAATTTTGTACATCATAAGCTGTGAAGTGGTTGTTGAACACGGTGGTGTTACCAGTATTTATTATTAAATCACAAAATATTTAAAGTTGTCTTTTGCATATGATTTTTTAATAAAGCTATGTTAGCCTTAAAGTGCTTATTAACTACTATGAACTTTAAAGCTAAAGTAAAATATTTTTTTGCATAAGGGGGTTATTGTTTAAGACGAGTTTTCTAAGAACTAAACACAACCGTTCACATTATATTTGAGATGTTTAAGGTTGACGTTTTGTCAATAAATTATTGTGTTTGTAAGAAATTTCGAACAATTATGTTTTTTATTTGCTTTAATATTTTTAAACAAAAAATGTTTTTGTAAATAATGTAAACGTGCCGTGCCGCCATTTAATAACAACACAAATTTGCCAGAGTTATCAAAAACGATGATGATGATGATCGATGAGTTTATTTTTAAGACTTTTTATTTGAGATGCTAAACAAAACAGGTCAATGTATGATGAAATATCTAAAAATTATTGTGTTTACGCTCTTAAAGACGAATAGGATGTTAAACACATAAGTGTGAACATAGTATTATACAGCTAAGTAGCAATTGCTATAACCGGGTGTCCTAAGACACCTCTCTTTTTATTTTACATTGAAGGTACATATGTATGTCTATGAAAGGTTAAATTTAAATAAATAAGACTCGGGTCATGAAGTATTTCCTTCTATACTTCTTTTCCTGCAATAACTGAAACAAATGCCTTGCAAACAGTGTTTTTTAGCATTTGTTTTAGAAGACTTCGCTATAGTAAAGCATTTAAAAAATCTCTCATGTCTTGAAAGTTCTTTTAAATGGTATTTTGCACTCTCACGCATGTAATCGCAATCCACATAAAGATACCAAGTAATTACGACATTTGCACATTTCTTTCACCTTATTGGCCGACAAACTCGCCTTGGCCTTCTTCGAAGCAGGTTTAGACTGCTGCTTGGTCTGGGCAGTACAGTAATGGATCCATGTCTCATCCACACTTACAAAATGCCGCAAAAACTCATTCGGATTGCGGTTGAACAACTCCAAACAATCCTTTGAAGTTGTCACACGTTTACGTTCATTATCAATTGAGACAAACGCTTCAACCATCTTGCAGACAACTTTCTTAAACCCAGTTGATCATTTGAAATAGAAACCACACCGCCATATGAAATGCCTTTGGCATAAACAATCTCACGCACTTTTACTCTACGATTGGTCAACACCATATTGTAGGTTTTTTCAACATTTTCGAGGGTACTGACCTCACTTGGCCCTCCGGAACGTTCAGCGTCATTTGTACTTGTGTGCGACAACAACCACTTGTTTACCATTGAAATCAATGGTGCAGAGTCGCCATAGTATTTATCGGGACTTTCCTTGGTTTGATTGACGGTTTTTTTTCGCAAAAAATAATGTTTAATGAGCACACGAAATTCACTTTTTTCAATTTTCTTCTCAAAAGGCGAGGTAGTCTGTTATCAACGGCTGCCACACACAAACTAAATGACACATATTGTTCAAATTTATGCATTAACCACATTCACCACAGCAAGTTACCGACTAGCAAATGTCAAGGATAGAATACACATGTTTATATGGGAATGATTCTTTTGAAGACAGCAAGGCAACATGGCGAAAGGTTGTTGTATATGCTGATTTTGTCGTTGTAGTACAATTAAGCTAATTTCTATTTCTTTGGCTACAATGAGAAAATTCAGTGTTGCCAGTATAATACAAAATTTTGAATGAATGATATCGTACAATTATTTCATATTATTTAACAGAAACTATATCCAAAAATTGATGTAAAGCATAAATTGATTAATTTTTCTACTTTTACTTGAAATAAGTACATTTTAAAAGAGTAATTAATTTTCATAAATGCAAAATATATAAAAGTGACAATACTGAACTATGTATTTGTACTTGAATATCAGCTGAAGATGGTGCTGCTGCCGTTTCCAAAATAATTAAGTAGCCGGCTGCGAGGCGACAAATGCTGCTAGCGGCATTTGAAGTCGTGTATTCGTGTAGCCTGCTGTGGTGAATGTGTTTATTGCATTAGACAGGAGTCAACTGACAGTTGCTTCTTGACAGGATTAGTGCTGCCATTTCAATCAAGAGGCGGGAAACTTAAAAAGACACTGAGTTAATGCTGCAGCCTCGTATTTAAAGCGTGTCAAAATGAATACGAATTTAAAAAATATATTTGTTCTTTTTTTTAGCACTTCAAGATGCATTTCCTCGCTGCTAAGCAACTCATCAGTAGCGTGCTAGACCAAATGATTTTTTTAAATTTGTTTCGATATCATTATCTTATCCAAAATTATAAGTTTTAATAACAATTTGTAGAGCAGGGTTAAACTTTATAAACAATCATATAATTTTTTTATTACGTTTATGAGAAAACACTTTAATTATTATTAAATTATGCGGTCAGTCAACTTCTGTTATTGTAAATATTTTAATAGAATTAATATTAAC
Organism: Tachina grossa; assembly: GCA_949987645.1. Classification (NCBI taxonomy): domain Eukaryota; kingdom Metazoa; phylum Arthropoda; class Insecta; order Diptera; family Tachinidae; genus Tachina; species Tachina grossa. Next base: position 133,212,097 of record OX465274.1, on the reverse strand, counting down.
TTACATAAGTACATACATACATACATATTAAACTACATGTCAAAGAATGATTTTGATCTAAAAGCATTTCGATGTTTATTTGTAAATTAACTAAATTTTTTAATACATATTATTATAAAAAATAAAATACTAGACAGATTATAATAATATGTACATAATATAGAAGAAAAAATTCAGCTAATAAATGTTGTTATATTTTCAAATGGTGGTTTGTATTTAAGCATTCAATTGTTTTGTATTTTCTCTTTAGATTATCAAAAAAGTGGTACAATGAACTTAAACCACACACGCCCTCACATGCATTTTTCGTACAATTTTCTCTTTTTGTTAATTATAATAATTGTAATAAAAAAAAATTTTGTACTTTTGTTAATAGTGTTATGGTGCAGGATATGCAGGATTATTTGAGTAACACATATGAATATGTAAAACCTTCCCTCAAATGCTGACAACTACCGAGGCGCTTAAAGCACGTCAGTATTTGTATTTGGCCATTATATTGGACACATGAAACTTAAATCAACTGCCAAAGTTCATGCATACGAAAACATGGTTTAAGTAAACAAAAAGACAGTAGAAGTGAAAATAAAAATAAAATTACTCGTATGTGCACTTGTATAAAAATTTAACTATTTTAACCATAATGACTGGACAGTGACATGTGAAAAACAACGTTTTATCAAGATAATAACAATGATTGATGGCAAAAAAATTACTTAGCCAAAACCATTAACCGACCCACGTTGCTATCAATTCACTGATTGTCTGCATTATCGGGCATGTAGATTGTCATGTAAAACCAAACTGAAACGCTCAAATTTTATCCATCAAAATTCTTTGAACTCGAATGCCAAATATAGGATTACATGCGGTAAATATATGTATGTACATGATATATAAGCGTAACCAAGAAAAAATTTTGTTAATACAAAATTTTTATATCATCAGTACATATAAAAAGATAATTACACTATGTGACATAAATATACAAATTTAAATTACTTTTTATGGGTCCTGGTATAGATGGTTTCGATACTTGAGTGTGAATCAGTTTTTCCATTCGCTAACAAGGAAGGCATTGTCGCTTGACTAACGATTATACCCTCAAATCGAAATATATCAATATAAGAAGGATTTGTATATCCTTCACCAAAAATGGCATAGGATATATGTATATAGGATATATAATGGATGTTCGTCCGTCCGTCTGTCTGCACTTGAAATCGGGTTCTTGAGCTAGTGTATCAGAAATGGTCCGAAATAGATTGATATTGAAAAACAGCAAAATCTTAAACACGCCCAGGCAGAAATTGTGACTTTGTCCAAAAAATATGTACCACCACAACACTGTAAATACAAATTTACGACTCTTCCAAAATGTTTGTACCACCACAATACTGTAAACACAAAAATATGACTTAACATTTACAAATACCGCGTTCTTAGTTATGCTATACCACTACAATACTTTATATATAAAAAAAAGCAATGTGAGTCCGATTAGAGAGGAGATGTGTAAACATCTAGTAATGAAAAATGTTTGTAGCTATGCTACTTATGGGACGATACAGGGGAAAAAAATAATTTTCGTAACATATGTATGTACATATATAAATAATCGACACTTTTAGAGTTTTGATTCCTTTGTACTGAAACCAGAGCACGACAATAAACGAAACAAATTTGTTTGATTTTGTTTTGTTTAATTCTTTGAAGTGAGAGAAACAGAAACCATGAGAACGATTGCTTCATTTTTAGGGTTCCGTACACCAAAGGTGTCCGTCTGTGCGTCACACGGTATTTTCTCAGGAACCGTAAGAGCTACGGACCTGAAATTTGGACACATTATGAAGAACCTTGGCCGCTCCAACAAAAAATACATGAAAATTAAAAATTAAAGGGTGTTTCAAAACGAGCAATAAAAAATGTTAAAATCCCATGTAATATACATATATTGAAACTTGAAATTTGTAAAATTAGTGTATTTTTATACAGACTACAACAATTAACACTAAAATTTAAAAAAATTTAGTAAAGTGCGACTATGACTAGCGCACATAGGGTTCCGTACGAACACTAGATATGGAATTTAATACAAACTTCATCCTATATAATATATAGTTTTGGCATTTTTTTAGTTTTTGAGGTCTTTTCGGTTTTTTTGTTTTGTCGTTTTTTGCGTTTTTTCGGTTTTGGCGATTTTTTAAAGTTTTGGCTCTTTTTTAGTTTAGACATTTTATTTTCTTGTTTTTCGGTTTTTTGGCGTTTTTTCATTTTGGCGTTTTTTTATTTTTGGCAATTTTTTTTAATTTTTGCGATTTTTTGTTTATTTAAATTTTTTGTTTTTAGTTTTGACGACATTTTCGCGTTTTGGCGATTTTTTTCAATTTTTTGCGTTTTTTTCATTTTGGCGTTTTTTTTTCATTTTGGCGATTTTTTCGAATTTGGCGATTTATTTTAGTGTAAGAATTTTTTTTTTAATTTTGGCGATTTTTTTCGTTTTGGCGATTTTGTTTAATTTTTGGCGACTTATTTTGGTTTGGCGATTTTATAATTTTCGGTTTTTTAGTTTTACCGTTTTTGAAAATTTCAAGTGTTTGCCTCTTACGGTTTCCAAATTGTCAAAATTACATAGTCAAAATTGCATTAACTGATGGACCACCCTTTAATTTAAATTTTTTAAATTTTAGTGTTAATTGTTGCAGTCTATATAAAAATACACTAATTTTACAAATTTCAAGTTTCAATATACATATGTTCATACAATTGTATGTATATTACATGGGATTTTAACATATTTCATTGCTCGTTTTGGAACACACTTTAATTTTTAATTCTCATGTATTTGTTGTTGTAGCAACCAAGGTTCTACATACTGTGTCCAAATTTCAGGTCCGTAGCTCTTACGGTTCCTTTTCACCTTTGGTGTACGGAACCCTAAAAATTAAAATTAAACGGTGGTCCATCAGTTAATGCAATTTTGACTATGTAATTTTGACAATTTGCTATTTCTTGGAAACCGTAAGAGGCAAACAAAATTATAAAATCGCCAAACCAAAAAAAAATCGCCAAAAATTAAAAAAAAATCGCCAAAAATAAAAAAAAAATCGCCAAAACAAGAAAATAAAGTGTCAAAACTAAAAAAGGAGCCAAAACTTAAAAAAATCGCCAAAAACTTGAAATTTTCATAAACGGTAAAACTAAAAAATCGAAAATTATAAAATCGCTAAACCAAAAAAAAAATCGCTAAAATTAAAAAAAAAATTCTAACACTCAAATAAATCGCCAAATTCGAAAAAATCGCTAAATGAGAAAAACGCCAAAATAAAAAAAAACGCCAAAAATCGAAAAAAATCGCCAAAACGCGAAAATGTCGCCAAAACTAAAAAAAAATTAAATAAAAAAATAAAAATAAAGTGTTAAAACTAAATAAAGAGCCAAAACGTAAAAAAATCGCCAAAACTGAAAAAACGCAAAAACCGCCAAAACAAAAATACCTAAAAGATCACAAAAACGAAAAATGCCAAAACTATGTATATTATATAGGATGAAGTTTGTATTAAATTACATATCTAGTGTTCGTACGGAACCCTTCGTGCGCGAGTCAGAGTCGCACTTTACTGAATTTATTTTTTTTTGTTTTGATTACTTTGTACTTTTGTTTTCTTTATTTTTTAGATATTCTATAGATTATCTCAAGGGTGTCCAAAAGTTCCTTATGGAAGAGTAAACACCAATGCATTTAAAGAAAAACTAATTTATATTCAATACTTTTTTCTTGTTGTAAAAACAAATATGTACATACATACATACAAAGAAAAAATATTGTTGCTTTGCGCTTGCGTACATGCGTACGGTGAATAACGACAAAAAAAAACTAATAAGACAAAGTTGGTGGTGTATTTCGTATTGCTAGTGCTGACTGCTGCATGTGTGTATGTGTATTTCCTTTAGCTAGTGCTGAGTGCAGTGATGCAAAATGTGGCACAATTGGGCTATTTGTGGCACTTTTGGATGTTTGATGGCCCTGTGGTACTCTCTAGGCTATTTTGGCCCTTTCAGCTCAAAATTAAACTATCTATGTAATTCCTTCAAACATTTGAGTACACTTTTTAATGGAGTTTTCTCCGTTTTAAAAACGGAAGATTTTTTTTGAAGATTTTTTATTTAAACAGGTGTCCGATCTGCGCCAGATCATGTTTTAAGTGGGGAAGCCAATAGTATTGTACCACTTGCTATTAAACTTTTCCAAAGGAAACATAATTAATAAATAATCAATAAAGGGCAGTATCGCAAGTTCCACAATTTAAAAATCTCAGAGATTTAAGTAGAAGTATGTATATTTTGGAAAAAGATTTTTACAATTAAAAATCGTTTGTGTAAACAAACCTTTGCATAGAAATTTATACAGAATTGTTCAAGGAACTCTTTCGATTCCACAGCATGTGTGGAAAGAATATTAAAAAAAGTGGCTGAGACTAATGTCCTGTTTCACGATAAAGATATAAATAAATTTATATTGAAAACAAAAATAAAATATGAAAATTTGTTTTTGTTTTCAATATAAATTTTCAGTCGAAAGTTTTCTTTCGATATTGTGAAACAGGGCATAATAAAAGAAATCGTCTTCATGTAAAAAACATTGTGTCATTTTTAATACAATTGAAAGATTTAATGAAATCTAGTTCTAATAATTGTTGTGATAAAGATATTTTAAAAGTTAGCACACAAAAGTGTTGGAAACAAGAATAAATGGGGGAACCGTTGGACTAAGAATTAAGAGATTATGTACACCAAAATTATAATTACATATTGAATGTTTGTAACTAAAATTTTATTTTATTTAAGCAACATTTTTTGTTTGTTTTTGCTCTATTTTTTGTTTGTATTATACTAATTACTAATACATACTTTTGTTTTAATTTAATTAAATATATTGTAGTCAAATACATTAAAAATTTGTTTGGCCCTATCCAAGTTATTTTAGCCCTTTCAAATCATTAATTTGGCCCCATTGTTGCCATTTTAACATTTTCACTACCAGATCTGGCATTTTCATTAGTTAAGAAGCATTCAACTTTTAAAAAATTCTGCTAAATGCTTTCTGGCAGATTTTGTTGAAAATATAAAATTATAATTTATTAAAAAAATTCTTCTGTATAGAGGATTCTACTCATAAATGTACATGCATTGCAGTGTAAAGGTTCCCTGATGATCTGAACTAGCAACAGTGATATGCGCAGCAAACACCTTATTAATCAATTTTAGTGTATTTTTAATGAAGAAATATTTTACTGAATAAGTAAAATATTAATTTGGAATTATTGGTGCGTTAAAAAGTTTTTAAACGGAATTGTAACAATTCCAAAAACACAATTATTTAATATTTAATGTTTGTGTGTGCTATAAAAATATCTGTAAGCCCTAATAAGTTTGTATAAACATGAAATTTAAAGCTATTTCGATAATTTGTTTTAAATTTTAAACTAGCATTATACTCTTCTTCTGTAGACCATTTCAGCAGATTTTTTTTTTTACCGATTTAGCATTCTCTCATACTCATTTTCTGGCAACACTGTTTGGCCCTAAAAAAAAACTCAAAATGCATCACTGGCTGAGTGTGTGCTGTGCAGTGTTGCCAGAAAATAATGATGAGAGAATGCTAGATCCGTAAAAAGATTTGCTAAAATGTTCTACGGTACAAATGTATAATTTTTTTTTAAAGAGAAGTAACACTCAGGCAATTAATGCTTACTACTATTTCTTGGTGTTACCTTATTTCGGAAAGGGAAAGTGATAGAAGACAGGTGGTGAAAGAAGAGATAGAAGAAAGCTTCATTCTTTTTACAACTCTGCTTTTTGCACGAATTTTTTTGTAACAATGCAGTGTTGTAGCGCCTTTTGGTCTCAAATTAGGCGTATTAAATTTTGAAGCTCTGCTACACAATATCGACGAAGGAGGGCGCTCTGATTTTACATTAGGATTAGCATGTGTTATAGTCGGTATAGTTTAGTGACCAGTGACTATGCCTTCATCACTTGAACTTTCCTACAACAACTGATACAAAAGGACACTAATGCACATCAGAAAAATGCGTACTGTTGTTATTTAATGACTGTCGGATACAGGTATTGAACCCAGGATCTTCGGTTTTGTAGTCAACGTGCTAACTACTTCAGCCAACGCAACCCCCAAATGCCAGATTTAAATTTAAAAAATTTTATTGAAAAAGCTTTGAATTTCATGTTTATACAAAGTTATTAGTATTAACAGCTGTTTTTATAGCACATACATATGTATATATGTACATACATACATATGTATGTGTTTGATATTATCCATAGATATGAATATTTATGTATTTAAGACTGAGGCCAAGTGTCTTCATGTCAACACTAAAATTCGGGTCACAAGTTTGTTAATTACATTGTCTACAGTTTTTCTTTTATTCATCAGTGTAAAGGAAAGAGAGCAAACAGATGTATTTCTGGTGAATTTTTGAACCACTTGCCTAATCACGAGTGTGGTATTTCGACTTCTACTACGACTATTTTGTACAAGACTAAAGAATATTGCTTTACAAACTCTTCGTATTCGAAATACGACACTCATAATTAGGCTCACTAAAATAATCAGAACTTATCAAAAAATAGAGGCTACATTCAAAATTAGCGACGTCATATTATTAGAAATAATATTTTTTGATGGCATAAGAAAAGAAAAATTCGAGATATTATTTTTTTAATATAATGCACATAGAGGGTATAAGAATATAAGAAATCTTTATTCGTAATTAGCGGACTAGTTATTTAAGTAAAAACTATAATAAAAAAGTTTTATGGACTAAACTATGCTCCTCAATGTAAAGCTATCGAAATAAAGGAAATTGTTTTACAGAGTAAAACTATTATTAAAACAAGGCAAAAATTTATGTTTTCTGGTTGTGTTTTTATATCTTCTAAGGAAAAATTTTTAATACTAAATAAAAAGAAACAATAGTGCTTGCAAATGTGCATTGTACAACCAGTTGTAATTTTCCCTAACACTGATTAGTTCCTCTATTTTGTACATCACTGGCAATTTACAACCAAAACAATATTTTCAAAAAGCATCCACACTTTGCTTTTTAAGCTTATTTTTAAATTGTCCAGTTATTTTTTCAAAATGCAGTTGAATATTTGACTTTTGGTATCTGGCAACCCTATACATGCATGACGTTCGTACACGCTCTTATGCGTAGAAAGAAGCTAGTATCACAAATTCTTCCGTCACGAAGTGCTTTCTTCTTTACTCTTATACCTACAATACTCAAATAAATTTCTTGCAAACAGTGTTGTTAACGTTTGTTTTATAAGATTTCGCTGTAGTAAAGCATTTGAAAAATCCCTCATGTCTTGAAAGTTCTTATAAGATATCTTATGCAGGAGACTAGTAGGTATTCATTGCATTTACATTACCGAGGAAACACATAATTGTAAAAAAATTACGTTGATGAAAAGAATTATTCTAAAAACTGAAAAAAATTAACAAATTAATATTTTTTTATTTTATGCAAATTCTGCCAAATGCTTTTTGGCAGAATTTTTTTAAAAGTTGAATGATTTTCAACGAATGAAAATGCCAAATCTGGCAGTGAAAATGCCAAATGGCAACAATGATTGAAACACACAGCCACGCTCCAAATTTACGATTTTTCAATAGTTCAAATATGGCAGGCTTTTATGAAAAACTTACTGTTAAAATTTATATATGCATAACCAATATATTTAACACATTATTTTTGTTTTATATAGCTAAGCAGCATAGCTACACCGGGTGTCCTAAGACACCTCTCTTCTTTTTTTTTAGTTGGAAGTACTTATGCTTTTAGTATATTTTTTAAAATTAATTAATTAAAAGTATCAAAACTTTCAATATTGTAAACACATAGGAATTTGTTGGTTTTTGTTTGTTTTATTAAACTTATTTGGTTAGCAAATGGGCACACTGTAGTAAAAAATGCAGTAAGCAGTAAATTTACTGATTACTAAAAAAATTCAGTAAATTTTTACTGCTAATGAAATTTAATTTTCATTACCAGTAAAATCGTAGGGTAGGGCCCGTAATCATAATAAAATTGTAGCAAGTGGCAAAGTTTTTTTCATTCAAATTTTTAAATTTTTGTATGAAAAACATTTAGCCACTTGGTAGAATTTCATTATGAATACGTGCATTACTGATTACTGAAAATTTAATGCACCTCATCATATAACAAATCATTTAGGCAATTTATAAAAATTATAGAAAAAAATTTTAGTAATCAGTAAAAATTTACTTGTTAAATTTTTTTTATTATTTTTACTGAAACTTTAGCGGTACTGCAGTGCTCAACTATGGTAAATGCCTTGACTTTTACTTTTTAATTTTTAATTCCTATTGTTCATTGTTTAGTTGTTGCTGTTCTTGTTGTTGTGTACGCATTGCAATTAAAATAAATTCATTAGTTTTGAGCATTTTTTAATTTAGCTTTCTTCCTTTTTTAAGTTTTTTCAGTTTAAACGATTTTTCGGTTTTATCGCTTTTTTCTCGTTTTGGCGTTTTTTTCTCTTTTTGGGTTTTTTAATTTTCGCAATTTTTTTTTTCATTTTGGCGATTTTTTAATTTTGACAACTTTTATCTGTTTTTGGGGGTTTTTTCATTTTTGCGATTTTTTGGTTCAAGGGTTTTTTTATTTTGGCGATTTTCCGGTTTTTCGCGATTTATTTTAGTGCTACAATTTTTTTTCGTTTTGGAGCTTGTTTTCGTTCTGGCAATTTTTGTTTGGTTTTGACGATTTTTTTAAGATTTAGCGGTTTTATATTTTTTTGATTTTTTAGTTTTACCGTTTTTGAAAATTTCAAGAGCTCTTACAGTTTCCAAGACACAGCAAGTTGTCAAAATTACAAAGTCAGAATTGCATTAACTGATGGAACACCCATTGATTTAAATTTTTTAAATTTAGTGTTAATTGTTGTAGTCTGTATAAAAATACACTAACTTTTAAAATTTCAAGTGTATATATGTACATAGAATAGAAGAATATAATAGGGAGGGGGGGGGGGAGGTCTGGTCCAAAGACCGGCACTGCGACACCTGATGGATCTTTTGTACCATAGATCTATAAGTTAAGTTAATTCAATCTCTGTATGACTTTCCTTATGAAGGTCAGTACAGATATTGGAGAAGCGCGCCTAATATCATCTGAACACAGAAACTCAGAATGAAAAACATGCCTTCATGTCGTCGTCTCGTCATCTTCCAAGCACAAGCGATACAAAGGTGAACCAACTTGGTTACTTTTCCACAGAGGATAGTTCAGTCCAAAGTGACCAGACAGAAAAGCAGTAACAAGCCGTAAATTATTCCTGTTGAAGTTCAGGATGCCATTATATGTAAATGGCTGCATCAAAGCTTTGGCCTGGCTTAAGCCAGAAGAAGACAGCCAAATCTCCTTAGCGGTCGAATGGACGTCTTCTTTAATCAGAGACATTACAGTCGACCGAATTACGCCACAAAACGGCTCTGGGCCCATAAAAGGAGCAGTAGAGGCCCTCCTGGCCAATTCATCCGCTTTCTCATTCCCTGGATGACCGCTGTGACCAGGTATACAGTAAATGGAAACCTTGTTCCGTATGGATAGCTACTGTAATGAGTCAAAGCACTCCAAAACTAGCCTGGAACGGAATTCCCATGAAAGGAGACACTTAAGAGCTGCCCACCTCTAATTCCTCTATCTAAATTAATTTCAACACATTTGGTGATTACCTGTATTTCCGCCTGAAATAGCGTAGGCCATTTACTAATGGGCAAAGAGGTTTTTACGTTGGGCCAAAAAACCCTAGCACCAATTCCATCCTCCGTTTTGGATCCATCCGTATACCAACATAAACTTCTGGAATCCATAACAGAACCGTTTACGTCCCATACTGTCCTGGATGGAATTGTGATATTAAATCTCCTGTCGAACCTCAGTTCACAGTTTATCCTATCACTGGGCATTCCTAGCAGTCCTAAGCTGGGCATTGTACTCAAGACCAACGAGTGCCCGTTGCCAACACAACGAGCAGATGCCCTGAAACCCATTCTATAAGCGGCCATTGCCGCAGATGATCTTATAAAGATTTGTATGGGTGGTAGTCCAATCAAAGCCTCAATGGCTAGGGTTAAACATGACCTCATTGTGCCTGTTGCAAGAAGGCACGCCAGTCTCTGAACTTTACAGAGTTTAGTTGTCGCCACAACCTGGCGAGTCTTTTGCCACCAAACTACCGCGCCTTACGTTATAATTGGCCTAACAATCATTGTGTAGATCCAAATAACCATTTTCGGGCTCATGCCCCAGGTGCGTCCAGCACAACTCTTCACCGCCCAGATCGCCCTAGTGGCTTTCTGTGTAACGCATTCAATGTCGGTTCCAAGTTAGCTTACTGTCAAGGGTAATCCTTAATTATTTGACATCGGTCCAATAAGGAATATTACATCCATTCAACGACACTGTCCCTAGACCAAGTTTTCTTCTAAGAGAAAAAGGTACCAAAATAGTCTTATCAGAGTTGACCGCCAGGCCATATCTCCCACACCATGTCGTTACAGTGCACAGAGCATTGTTCATGATGTCTGAGATAATGTTGCCGAATTTTCCAGTTGCCATCACAACTAGGTCATCAGCATACCTTATAACTTCGTGTCCTTGTTCACTAAGAATGAGGAGAAGTTCGTCAATCACCACTGACCAAAGGAGTGGTGATAAAACACCACCTTGGGGACATCCTTTGACTGCATTAATAGTAACCATATCAATACCCATAGAAGCAGTTATGTCCGTGCTTTCTAGCATACACCTAATCCATTTCACAGACGCGTCATCAAGACCTTTTTGTCTAAGAGAGCGCTCTATTGAGTCATACTCCGTATTATCGAATGCGCCATTTATGTTTAAAAAAGCACACAACGCAATTTCACCCGACCCATGAGCCCTCTCGATATTTGTAACAAGATGATGCAGAGCATGTTCGGTCGATTTACCCTTAGCGTATGCATATTGATTTGCATGCAAGGGGGCGGAATTCAGAACCATCGATCTAATGTGCAGATCAGTAAGCCTCTCCATAGTTTTCAACAAAAACGATGTTAGGTTAATTGGTCTGTATGATTTGGCCAGATTTTCTGGCCTATTGCCCATTTTAGGTATAAATACAACGTCAACCTTCCGCCATAACAGGGGAATGTGTCCGAAGATAAAGCTTGCTCTAATTAGGGCGGCGAGGGCACAAAGCAGTGTATCAATGCACCTTTGCAGAAGCGCTGGAAATATACCATCCCCGCCAGGAGCCTTAAAAGGCTGAAAAGAGGCAATAGTCCATTTTATCCTATCCGGATTAAAGATGAATTTAGAAAATTTGAGAGCTGTTTTTTATGAAACAGGGGAGCAAATCGTCAGTCCATCAGCACTTTGAACCTTGGGAATCGACTCGGGAAAATGAACACTAAGTAGATGTTCCAGCGTTTTTCTTTGGTACTTGGTGTAATTGCCATCAGCTTTCCTTAGAAGGCTGATTTGGCTGACTAGATCGGCAGAGAGCCTTATGCAATCTCGCTGCTGTTGTGGTATTCTCGATATCCTCGCAGAATTTTCTCCAGGACTCCCTTTTGGACTTCCTAATTTCTTTGTTGTAATTGGTTAGGTACCTTGTGTACACTTCCCAATTACCTGAACGCTTTGCGTAATTAAATAGTCTTCTAACTTCTTTGCGCATATCATCAAGAAGGTCACTCCACCACGGTACCTTTCGTATCGTTTTTCGGTTTCTCAGACTACAACTATCTTGATATGAGGAAATAACGAGCTGATTAAGCTGATCTGCTGCTACCTCTAGTTCTTCTACAGAAGAAATATTGGGAGTTAGCAGATTGGCTCTCGAGTATACTATTTCTTTAAACGCAACCCAGTTAATATGTTTGCGACTCGTGAATTGTCGGGTAACGGACATGTCTCCTGGAAAATCAAACTTTATGTATCGATGATCCGACATGGAGACATCGTCAGAGACCCTCAAATTGGATATGTAGTTAGAAATGTATGGACTAGATAAGGTGAGGTCTAATACCTCTTCCCTGATGGCATTAACAAAAGTTGGCTCTGAGCCCCTATTCAAAACTTCTATACCCTCACAGCCTAGAAATTCTAAAAGAGCCTCACTTCTTCCATTAATGTCACTACTACCCCATACTGTGTGATTAGCATTAGCATCACAACCAATTATGAACTGAAAATTATTCTCATGACAGTAACTTACCAGTTCCTTCACCCCTATGGGTGGTATAAGTAAGTCACCTGCAAAATATGCTGATGCACATACTACTTGTCTAGTCCCTTGTTCCGTTGGGATCTCCAAAATGGCTGCCACCAAGTCCCTTCGGATGAATTCTGGAATGGAAATGTAATTAATATACTTATTTATTAGCATTGCCGCTCTAGGAACACAATTTCTTTATGAAATATTAACCTACCTGGTTCTTGTTGAAGGCCAAAAATATTACCTTCGATAGCCCATGGTTCTTGCACAAGAACCATGTCTATCCGTTTTTCGGCGAAAACCTTGCACAATGTGGCCGACGCACCTTTAGCGTGGTGAAAGTTCGCCTGTAGCACCCTTATGGTGCTCACACCTCCTCAGTGTCCTTAGAGAATGCAGCAGCTATCCTTTGCAGCTGCGCTCTTCTTGGCCCTTTATTTGCTCTGACCGGGGTATTATATTTGCTAGATCCACTTGACCTACTATTATTTTTAGCGGCCATCACAGCTGCAACCTTGCCGGCGGATGGACCAGCATCCCCAGAAACACCAAGTGTCTTTCCGTCGGTTTTGGCTTCGAGGTCTCACTAATGGACTGCTGGATCACACCTGGTTTTGGCGTTTTCGTACCAGCTTTCACTGCTGCAGCCTTACTTGTGGATGGACCATCATCCTCAGGAACACTAAGTTCCTTACCACTAACCTGAGGCTGATGACTTACACCTATGTCATTTTTAGCACCCTCCTTTTGTGTATCCTTAATTGACAGTTTCAGGTGGGTGAAGCGGTAGGCAATCCGACCATTAGACTCCACGAGTTTGGCCCAGGAATTGTCATCTACAGCCATTATCAAATGAACGAATGGACTGTCGTTCTTCCTCATCGTTACTTTTCAAAGGTTCGCAGTCAGGTTGTTCTGAGCAGCGATGATAGCCAGAATCTTCTCGTTGCTGATATCCTGGCTCTGCGGGAAATAACCTCGCACGTAGTGAGACCTGGAGAAATCAAGCTCTTCCACTAATCGTACCCCGAGGTTACATTTCTTGGCAATAGCGCTGGTATTGACCTTAAGCCAATCAGCAGTTTTCCTGTTTGTACAGGTGACCATAAGCCAACCTGTTCTTGGGCACAGCCATCGAATTCAGGGCAAACATCTCCTCCTAGTTCAATTATTGTGTCAATTATAGCCTCTTTCAGTCTTGCCATTTACTCGGATGTCAGAGGATTTGCCGTGGTGTCATTAGTCACGAAACCAACCATAACCAATCCAACAATATGGTTGTAAGCTGGCTTCGGACGAACTTGGGGCTGCCGTACCGAGCGTGCAGGAACGTGGCTACTCGCAGGCTTGAGTCTCTTGCCTTACGAGACCTGTATCTCGTCAGATAGCGCACGTTTTGTTGCTCCTTTTACAATTTGGATAGCCTGTTTACGACTAGAGCCAGCTTCCAAAGCTCTTTTGAAACGTCGTTTCTCCGATGCTGAAAACTTTACAAATGGAGATCCCGTTCGGATCTTCACATTGTCCAGACCTTTGCCTATTGTTGTAGCACCGGATCTGTCAGAACATAGACTTATATTGTCTTACTCGTTATTTCCCTCATGTGGGTTCTCAGTTTCAGACACTTGTAGTCCCTGGGGTTTTGCAATATCGACATGAAGCGCATCAGGTTGCGCAACAGCATTCCCAATAAGCTCCATATCCACATTGACCTGCGCTTCCGCAGCGTTTGTGATTTTACCTCCGGATACCCCAACAGCATTTCCTTCGGTTGATACTAATGTATCGGGGGTTTTATTTTTTGTTTAGTAAATATTTTTCCATGAAATATTGTTTTTTATTTGGGGAATGAACATAGCACTTCTAGCAGAGCCCCTTGCTAGAGTGAGCATTAATTAAAACTGGAGTTCCCAAGTCCAGAGTCCGCATACTCAAGACTAATCTCCCTATTAGCCACGCATCCCTTGGCATATGCTGTTCGACTGTGGATTAGAGGTACCAGTTTTAGGAGTGAATACCAGATCTCCGCCTACCTACAATTAACAGGAAGCTACAGCAGAGACACCAATATGGAGAGAGGATGTAAGTACACTACCATCAGTGCATGAAGATACGGCACTCCTAAGAGCGTAGATCCCCCAACATGACTTCTAGCTGATCGGGACATACCTTCTTCCCATGATTCAGACGCCCATCCACCTATTGCACCACTAGGACAGTACAGATAGCCAGATGAGTGCCTAGAACCTTAGCCAAGCTCCGTGCTGGGTATGCAAGGCAAAAATAGGACGCAACTATGGTGCTTGTTACCAGCCGGCACCCACGTGGTGGGTTAGGAGAAGGAATTTGTGCCGGCCAATACACATACAATTGTATGTATATTACATGGGATTTTAAAATTTTTCGTTGGTCGTTTTGGAACACCCTTTAATTTTTAACTATCATGTATTTGTTGTTGTATTGGCCAAATGTCTGCACACTGTGTCCGAATTTCACGTCCATAGCTCTTACGGTTCACTTTCACCTTTGGTGTACGGAACCCTAATAAAGCAATTATCAAGTTAAATAAAACAAACAAAAACCAGCAAATTCCTATGTATTTACAATATTTTAAATAAGTTTGTATTGCTTCTTTCAAACACTAATACACTCATACATATGTAGCTCACACCAATTTGACAAGGCGGTGTGAATCTCAGCAAAATTTTGTGATTGTATTGTGAAAAAGAATTATACCCCCTAGCGTATAGATGTTTACACATCAAAAATTCGACGCTAGTTTCCCAATACCCCGTTTACAATAATTCTATACCGCTGCAACACCGTAAATACAAAAATTTGACTTAAGTTGGGAAATTTTCATTGTGACGACCTTAAAAATTTGTATTTAAAGTATTGTGACAGCATTAAAAACAAGAGTCGGTGGACGGTATATGTACCCAGGCAGAAATTGTGGCTTTTCCCAAAAAGTATGTACCACCACAACACTGCAAATACAAAATTACAACTCTTCCAAAATTTTTGTACCACCACAGTACTCTAAACACAAAAATAACATTTATAAATACCGCGTTCTTAGTAATGCTATACCACAACAACACTGTATATAAAAAATTTCGAAGTTAGTTTCCCAATACCCCGTTTACAATAATTCTACACAGCTACAACATCGTAAATACAAAAATTTTACTTTAGTTCCTCAAGTACCCCGTTTACAATAATTCTTTATCGCTGCAACACCGTAAATACAAAAATTTGACTTAATGCATTAAACACATTCACAACTGCAGCAGCAGGCTACACGAACACACGACTTCAAATGCGGCTAGCTGCAGTTTTCGCTTCGCTTTGATTGCTTAGGAGATGGCAGTGGCATCAACAGCACCTGCTATTCAATTATTAAAAGTACATATTTCGGTGCTGCCACCTTCAAATATTTACTCTTTTAGAATGTATTTATATCACGTAAGAGTATAAAAATTAATCAATTTATTTGTTTACATAAATTTCGAAAAGTTCTTTCTATTAAATAACAAAAAATAATTGTAGGGTATACTTAATTTAAGATTTTGTATTATACTGGCAACACTTTATTTGCTCACTGTTGTCGCCAACAAAAATTCAAATAAGTTTAAGTGGACTTCAATGAATAATGCATTAAACACATTCACCACGTAGCCGGCTACTTAATTATTTTGGAAGCGGCAGCAGCACCATCTTCAGCTGATATTCGAGTACAAATACATAGTTCAGTATTGTCACTTTTATATATTTTGCATTTATAAAAATTAATTACTCTTTTAAAGTGTACTTATTTCACGTAAAAGTACAAAAATGATTCAATTAATACTTTAAATCAATTTTTGGATATTGTTTCTGTTAAATTACATGAAATAATTGTACGATATCATTCATTAAAATTTTTTTATTATATTGGCAACACTGAATTTTCTCATTTTAGCCAAAGAAATAGAAATTAGCTTAATTGGACTACAACGACAAAATCAGCATAGACAACAACCTGTCACCATGTTGCCTTGCTGTCTTCAAAAGAATCTTTCTCATATAAACATGTGTATTCTATCCTTGACATTTGGTAGTCGGTAGCTTGCTGTGGTGAATGTGTTTAATGCTTAAGTTGGGAAATTTACATTGTGACGACTTTATAAATATGTATTTAGAGTATTGTGACAATATTGAAAACAAGAGTCGGAGGACGGTCATTCGGCGTTATCATTTTAATGTTATGATTAAAATCTTACTCTTACATTAAAATCTTGGTAAACGAATGTTGTACTGATGTTATTTGTACCCGGAGACAATCGTAGCAACGTCATGCTGATTGTCTTTTTCTGCCTGGGCGGTTACAAGCTGGAAAGTGTTAACTTTTCTTATGTTATAAAAATAACCAAACTATCACTATTTTTTTTATTTGAACCCATTTTATATTTCAGTTAGAATTAAATTGAGAATAAGTCAAAAGGACAATTCCAGGGATTGAAAATTAAATTTTTCTGGCATACAACAATAACGTTTTAGAAAATTTTTTTTTCTGTATAAATTAAATTTATTTTATATTAAGAGAGAAGAATTTTGCTAAAAGAAATGAGAAAAAATTTAAAGGATGATTCCAGGCTTGGAAAATTAAATTTTAATTTTGTTTATAAAAGTAACCAGTAGTGCGATTCAGTAACTTTAACGATCCAACAATCGTAGTTTTTGTCTATATTTTTGTCGCTTGCAATAACGATTGTGTGATTCTGTGACTTCTTTTTAACGATAGTACGCAGCTGATATTTTCTCCTGATTTTTGTCGATAAAATTAGCAGCACACAAATTATTGTCGCTTAAATAACGACACAGCTGACATTACCTACAGCGAATATCGTTAAAAATGTTACGGAATAGCATATTCGATAAATTTACGTTATAATTATTTTAACGATGCGATTATCGCTAAAAAAAAAGTTAGTGAATCGCACTACAGTACCTGGGTTCTGTAACTTTTTGCGAACCGAAAATCTTAATATTTATCGACATATTATTGTAACGATAATGTGATTCCGTAAATTTCTTTTTAACGATAGTCTCCAAAATTATCTTAATCGCCATTTAATTCAATATTTTGTGGTATCTCTGTATAGAAAATGTAAAAACTAGCGAAAAGCATCAAGAATGATAAGGAAAAACTTAATAAGTTTGAGCATGTGACTTAATTTTATTTTCCTGCAACCGAAAGCGAATATGGTTAAAATATGTTACTAAATAGGAAAGTCGATAGACTTTCGTTATATTTATTATAGCGATGCGATTATCGTAATAAAAGTTAGTCAATTCAGGTACAGGTCAATTTAATTTTTTTCTCTTTTTTAAAATATTAAAAATACTTGATGTTCTAAGGAAGAAAGTTTCGGTATACAAAAATATAAAAATAAAAATCACAGCTCCAGAGCTGAAAAACTTTAACTTTTTTTGGTAAATAAAAGTAACTAAATAAAACTAATTTGAGTTAATTTTAATTATAATTGTTCGAAATTCATTTCTTTCTACATTTATGATTTGATCAGGCTAAATTTCGTATCACTTTGTAAGCCAAATTACATCTGATAATTGATAAATACATACAAATAACGTTAAAGTTACTTGTAAATATTCTGACAAACACTAATTTGCTTTTTTTGGTAATTAAAAACATATTTTCTATTATTAATAAAGAAAGACATTAGTATTAAAAAGCAGAAAAATGAAAAAAAATATAGGGCCAAACCCACGACGTCGACAACGTTCGTCTTGTCGCACAATTACATGCAAAAAAGTAACAAACTTTAATACTTTCCAATATAAGTGTACGACAAGTCGAACGTTGTCGATATCGTGGGTCAGGATTAAATAGTTCTAGGGTTGGAAATTTTTTTCTTTTACTTAAACATATTTTATATATTACAAAGGCTTTTCCTCAATTTTTATATGAAAATCTAATACAGGCAAATACCGGTATAACGAACGATATAATTTCAGTACCTGGATTCAGTAACTTTTATTACGACAATCGTATCGCTATAATAAATTTAAAGAAATTTTATCGATTTTGCTATTCAGTAACATATTTTAACGATATTCGCTGTCGGTTAGAGAAAAATAAAATTAAATCACAGGATAAAATTCATTGAGTTTTTTTATTATTCTTTGTGCTTTTCGATTATTTTCACAATTTCTATACAGAGATACCATGTAATATTTAATTAAATGGTGAGTAAGAGATTATCGTAAAAGAGATATTAGAAAATCACATTATCTTTAACGCAAGCGAATAAATGTATCGATAAATATTGCGATTTTCGGTTTGCAAAAAGTTACAGAACCCACCAGGTACGGACCCATTCGTTATACCGAAAAATTCGTTAAATCGCAAAGTTTTTTTTAAGTGTTACCCAAGTGGAAAATTTGTCACATACATCTCCGATCTGAGACCAGTGACAATGTAAGAGCGAGCCATCCAAAGCCTGTATGCAATTTCTACTTACATTTACACAACGTTGGCCTAGGCCATGAGATGTGTCCAACACTGTATACATTGTAAGCGAAGGTTGGATGACTCCAAATGTTATGATGATTCGGAGAGCGTACGTAATTGAAACTAATAAGCAATATGATACATTACTATACCATCCAAATCGAATGCTGGTGCAATGGCTAAATTTTGTCTGTGTCTGTTTTGTTCTTTGCTTCTAATTAACATATAATTCTACAATAGGATAGCAGAAAGACATATGTGACAGCGCATAGAGAAAGGGACCTAAGGGTAAAAAAATCAATTTTCACTTCTTTTTTTGATGTGGACAACATCTGAGCATCGAATGAGACCGATCCCATGCCCCAAAAGTGTTCCCTCCCAGAGATATGCGCGTTTTATGATGTGATGGTACACCAAAGATACACGTATTTAAATCTTTAAAATGGCTCTCCTGAACAAAACCGGTTTTTACCCTTAGGACCCTTTCTATTTTGCGCGTCACATATCTGAATCGGATGCTAATTGTATGCGCTTAACTATTTCTTTTTTGTTTTTCGTATTGACATAATAGATTACAATCGGATGGCTTTTAATTTGTAATGACTTGAGGACTACTGGGTATTTCAATTATTGTTATTGTAGACATGATACGAGTACCATACAATACAAATAATGACAGCAATTTGTTTTCAAATAAGCTACCATATACAAACTAACGTACCACACTTCCTCTTAATTAACATTGGTGCTGTAAATTTGGTTCAATATTTTTTGCCGTTCGTTATACAGAGCACACATTTATCAAAACATTCGCTATATGTATAAGGTAGCACTAGTCGTTAGAAATATGTTGCTAGGAAGGTTTCATTTTTTATTTTGCAATTTCTTATTTATTCGTTATATCCAGTATAAAATTAAGATATTATTCGCTATATAAGGTTGTTAATGTAACAAATTTGGACGTTCGTTATATCGGATTTTTGTTAAAGCGAGATTCCCTATAACGAGATTTGCATGTATATCCATAAGCATTCCCACTCATTAGTCTTACGAAGCTTTTTGATATGTTGTTTATTGTGCGTAATTAGTTCAGGTTGCTTGCAGATATTTTAAAATAGAAATTGGTTTAAGTACCATTATTAATAGTTATTTAATTCAGTTATATATATATATATATATATATATATATATATATATATATATATATATATATATATATATATATATGTATATGTATATATATATGCGTATTCAAGTCGCTTTAGATGTAGGTGAATAAATTCCCATTAGAAAGTGCTGATCTCTGTTAAAGCTCTCTTTAATTAAAAAAAAAGAGCAAATATTAATAATGTAATAAACGTCATTTAATTTTTTTATTTAAATAAATTGGCGATTTTGGATTATTAAATACTGTTACGTAAAAATATTCCTACAGGGTTAATTCAAAGAACTGTCTAGAAGTATTTAACTAAAGCACTAAGCGTACACGCATATTCACGTGCAAACACTATAGCAACAACAATAGTTGTGTACATACCCTATCGGAAATTTAACTAACTTTAAGCTAACTATTTCGCAACTAGTACTGACTACACTTCGATTACTTTGTAATGTAATCAACTGACTATTTTAACATTGCGATGTCCTAGGCGGTAGTCAATTGTCTCACTATGCACTACTTTAAGATAATTTAAAGTTGACTTTTTTAAATCACCTGGTAGTCAGTAAATTAAAAAAAAATTTCTGGGGATCGCACATGTAACATCACACGTTGTGTACTCAACGTGCTACCACTCGGCTAAGCTGACATCTAAAATAACAACATCAAAATGTTAATATAAAACTGAAATGAGTTTTAAGGTAGCTGATAATAAATTTGTTAGCTCTCACTAAATTCGATTACGTACTCAACTTTAGAATTAATTTTGGGTTTGTTCTGGATGACTTTGCAGCTAGCTTTTAGTCAGTCTAAGAAAAGTTATAGCTATAAGTTAACTATTTTTGTAGTCAACCACACATTCTCCGACAAGGTAGCTACAGACATACACACATACAAATAAAAGTGCGAGCAGTTATTGTAATCACCCTGTACTACCAGTAGCACACCGCATTGCCAACATAAGAGTCGTTACTTTGAAATTAAAAAATAACGGCCAATCGAATTATCTACAAACGCCTAAAAGCAGCAATATGAATTTTCCCGATTGTGCTAGAGGACTGTTTGAACATCTACCAATAGTAACTACCAATAGTAACTGACAATACAGATGTCATCATGCATAGATGCCATTACTAAGTACAGATATGTTATTACGCCATCTATCGGGCGAACATTCGAGAAGCGGTTCCTGTACTATAAAAAGTGGCAGCATGTGCGAGAAGAGAGCAGTACTAATCAGAAAGTAGTCGAGTTAAGACCTCGTGCAGTGTAAATTGTTGAGTGATTTCCCCAAAAATGTTACAGACACAATTTAGTGAGAAAAACAGCTGTTTGTTTCAATTTATGGCATTTTTGTTTCATTTAACACTAGCTACACCCGGTGTGCTTCGCTACTCCCATCGTGTTATCGAGTGATGTAAATATTTTGTAAATAAACCGAAAACTCGGATTTTTTAATGCAAAATTTCAAAAGTTTTAAAATTTTGATATTGGATCATTATTAACATGGGGTTTTTTGCAAATATCTTCGGAACTACATAACCGATTTAAGAGTTTTATATATCGTTTTGAAAAACATGACAACAGCTTTCAAAAAAAAAAAAATAAAATAAAATAAAAAAAAAACAAAAAATAAAAAACATATGTATATACATATATGGCATTAGTGGTGCAATATGAAAATGGATTTTGCCACGCCCTTCCACCCGTGGATCAAAAATCAGACTTCAGAATGTCACCCGCCTGAATATTCTGAAGGTTCCCTGAAAATTTCATCAAAATCGGCCTAGCAGTTTTGGAGTCCATACGTTACATACATACATACATACATACATACATACATACATACATACATACACACATCCTCTTTTATATGTATAGATGTTCAAAG
Organism: Tachina grossa; assembly: GCA_949987645.1. Classification (NCBI taxonomy): domain Eukaryota; kingdom Metazoa; phylum Arthropoda; class Insecta; order Diptera; family Tachinidae; genus Tachina; species Tachina grossa. The sequence continues at coordinate 133,190,218 of OX465274.1, read as the reverse complement.
TGAAAAATTTCTCGTGACGAGAGTTACAGAACATGCGCATAGCATAGATTTAAAGATTTCTCATGTTTCGGGACCAACAAATATGCCTTCTGCGATGTGGTCTCACTTAAGCCGCGTTCAGACTATTATACTTTGTATTTATACTTGTCAAAAATTCAAATAATACGTGCAAGTGTGATAGTCTGAACGCAAAATGTCATCAAAGTGGCAAATAATACGATAAAAATTTTAATATCCCATAGGACTTTTTCGTTTTTAGAAAATTTTCTGAACGATAATGCCTTTCATTAGAGCAGGGTTGCATTTTCACACAAACCAAACTTCCAAGTCGGCTGTTTCGCCGCCGATAGCGTGTCGTAATTGATGTAATGTTTTGTCATATGTATATCGGCTCAATATTTTGAAAAAGTGAATCGTATGGAAGTATATTTCGTTGACGTAATTTTTTAACGTTCTTGTAATATATTTTCTTAAATTTTTTTCTGTTATTTACATAGAATATTTTTAACTGCTGAACTTGTTCAAGTGTCTTCACGTCCCCGCCTGCATGAAACCGCTTTGCCGCCGCTAGTAAATGAATAGCACAGACATTTTCATTGAACAGCTGTTTTGTTTTCCACTTGTATTACACATTTGATTTGAAGTGTGATGGACTGAACACAAAATGTGATTTTACGTTAGATTTTTTGACAGTCGCAACGAATGTATTTAGATTTCTGTATCGTAAAATGTGATGAAAGTATTAATACTTGTATAATAGTCTGAACGGGGCTTTACACGTGGAAATATACTTTTCACGTGTATTAATGCCTCTTCATCTCTATCTATCAGGCAAAAAATATAAATAACTAAAGGCTCGTTTACAGTGTTTCTTATTCCCGGAATCGCATGTGATATTAAAGACTAATTCACAAAAAATCAATAATATTTTGAATATACCCAAGCACGTATATTCCACAAAAAGCGATCATACTCAATTCTGTTAAAGCCGCGTTCAGACTATTATACTTTGTATTTATAATTACTTGTCAAAAATTCAAATAATACGTGCAAGTGTGATAGTCTGAACGCAAAATGTCATCAAAGTGGCAAATAATACGATAAAAATTTTAATATCCCATAGGACTTTTTCGTTTTTAGAAAATTTTCTGAACGATAATGCCTTTCATTAGAGCAGGGTTGCATTTTCACACAAACCAAACTTCCAAGTCGGCTGTTTCGCCGCCGATAGCGTGTCGTAATTGATGTAATGTTTTGTCATATGTATATCGGCTCAATATTTTGAAAAAGTGAATCGTATGGAAGTATATTTCGTTGACGTAATTTTTTAACGTTCTTGTAATATATTTTCTTAAATTTTTTCTGTTATTTACATAGAATATTTTTAACTGCTGAATTTTTTCAAGTGTCGGCACGTCCCCGCTTGCATGAAACCGTTTTGCCACCGCTAGTTAGTGAATAGCGCAGACATTTTCATTGAACAGCTGTTTTGTTTTCTACTTGTATTACACATTTGATTTGAAGTGTGATGGTCTGAACACAGTATGTGATTTGACGTTAGATTTTTTTGACAGTCGCAACGAATGTATTTAGATTTCTGTATAGTAAAATGTGATGAAAGTATTAATACTTGTATAATAGTCTGAACGGGGCTTAAGCAAATATTTCATACTTTCATACCACTCTTTAATATGTACTGCATGAGGTAATGGTACTGATGGATCTTGATTTCCATTATGTCGCAACACTCCTTTCCAAGCCTTTGAATGCATATACTATATATGTCAAAGCTTGACAGTTCCTTTCGGAAGACCCTTTATAAAATAAAAACAAAAACGCAACAAACATTATTTCTTACATATTAATAATTACTATACATTTTCAGGCAATTTAAGCATTCATTCCACGATTTCTGGTCGAGTTTCCACTAGAGGTCATAGTGCTGCCGGCGTTGACCATGCAAAATCAAATGGTAATGGCACGAAATCACCACCTGCTCTGCGTCACTATCAAAACAATAATTTAATAGGGGTAGAATCCAGGTGAGTAATTGGAAGGCAAGTATGAAAGCAGTTGTACCTTTGCTTGAATATAATTACATTTTAATTATTGTGTCTTTTTTTATCATACATTGAAAAAATACAAATAATAAGCGTGTACGTAAAAATAAATTATTTCTGAGTTAATACATTAGTTTTTTTTATAATTTGGCCTTTTTTGTGTGAAAGTATAAAAATGTTTCTCAAAACAGAGCTGAAACCTATTGGTTAGCAACAAAAATTTATACGTCGATTTTTTAATAAATCTACGAATGATTTATTCATACTTAGGAATCGGCTTACATGTTTTATACAAACCTGCATCACACAAAATAAAAAATACTGGAAGACAAAAGACAACCGCACAGTGGGTATTAGAAATGCTAAATATAAATTTGTACAAAGGTGGGAAATGAGGTTTAATAAAGATGGACCATCAAAAAAATCAGAAATGGATTTTAAAACAAGGAAATACCCTTTTAAAAAACGTTAAATCATGAACTTTCAAAACGCTTATATACATGTCATTCATTACCTTAATACAGAAAGGTCCTAACTAATTATATCCCAGCAATAAAATTTCAAAAGAGGTAATCGTGTTTGGAATTAAGCATTTTTGGTGGAAGCTGGTCCTTACTGGATTACCAACTTAATGATTTTAACTAAATAATCGGTTCTTGATTCTTTTTTCGTTGTAGGAAATAGTTACTTTTTCTTAATGGAACTACTTTTTTGGTCGAATTAGTGAATTAAACATATTCCCTGCTTACCACACTCCATATTAAAGTCTAAAGTTTTAGTTATAAGTTTATAAGCAATTTCCTCTTTGGCGGATACAATTTCGTCAAAACTAATACTACTCGTATGTTCAAACGGACTTGTTAACTCGTGAAAATTCGTGAATTCACTTTTTACGAGTAATAAAAGAAGGTCAGCCGTAAATAACGTTGTAAGTGACAAAATAGTAATTTTTCAAGAGAGCCAAAAAACGTATTTTAAAGCAAGATTGCTTTTTTTCGTTTAATTTTTTTTCGCTTATCGAAAATAACAATAATTAGCATTAACTTTTCTTTTTGTATCTTTGTTACATTTATCAATTATTTTCGACAATTGCATTTACACGATTTTGTTGGTTGTTCTTGCACTGATTGAATGTTTGTAATTGTATTTGGACGGCGGTAAAATGGATAATTTTGAATAGTTTGATCTTTGAACAACCCAAGAGAGTAATATTAACTGTAATCTGTGAAAAAACTGGTTTTGTAAAAATTGTCTTTTACAACGTTATTCGCGGCTACACTGCAATTATGAAACTAAATTACATGTTACAATAGGTCGTGACAATTTTATAAAAGGATAGAAGAGTCTATTACGAAAGACTAATTGATCTCAAATGTGCAAGCGCATGTAAGAAATAAATTAAAAAAATATATTCCTTTTTTGTTTTTTTGTTATTGTTTTTTTTTTTAATTTAAAGTTTTTTAAGCGCTTTTTCCTGTAATTCGCTAAAATTAAAGCTAAATTGGATCGCTAAAATACTAAACATATACAAAATGCTGAATACTGAACACTAGTGCTGTCATTCAAACAAAAATTGTTCGAATATTCGAACAACTTTTTATCATTTTTGTTCGAACGAACAAAAATATTCAATTTAGAATACAAAATTATTCGAATCATTTTTGTCGAATATTCGAACAATTTCCTTAATTATTTTATATAAAAAGTATTTTACATTTCATTACTTTTTAATTTGTTAACAATATGATATTAAGTAATCAAATTACTTCAATTTATAAATACTTGTGTAAGCTTTGTTCGTATGTACATATGTATGTATACATACATAAGTATGTTCGCTAAACTCATCCTTTTTCTTTTTGGGAAAAGGTAATGCTTCTTTCATGGAATTAGAAGGTGTCTTACAATTTCTGATAAAGAGGTTAGAAAAAAAAACTGATTTTCTCTAACCAAAAGCGTTAAAAATCGATTTATTGACCGACGAAAAAAAAGCATTAAATACCAACTTTTCAAAATACGTCACAAAAAGAGAAAAACATTTATAAGTTTGTAGTGTTTGTCTGTGTATCTGTTTGTTTTTACAAGTCCACGTACAGGCCAAACGGCTGGACCGATTTTGATATAGTTTTTTTCTGTTTGAAAGGTGACTTGATCGAAACTATCCTTAGCTATGCTTAAAGTAAATCGGTCCAGCCGCTTAGAATATGTACTGTTAGATCTGTGTGTCTTTGACGCCGTAGCTCCCGAACAGCTTGACCGATTTTTATTTGCTTTGTTTTCGTTTGAAAGGTGACATGATCGTATATCTTCTAATTTATACTTGAAGAAAATTGGTCTAGTCGATTGGAAGTTATCTTAAATTTTCTATATATTAACTTACTCTCTTTTTTGCGATTCTGCTACTTCAATAGTATTAGTGGAACATAGAGTTCTTAACTTATACTACAGCGTCAACTGCAGCAAAAGTTCTTAAAATTTTTAAGTTTTCTTATTAATATTTGTAAATCTGTTATTGAAATCATATGTTTTTCGTGTGTAATGAATAATTTTTCGTTTGTTAATAAAAAAATTAAACTAATACACATACGTGTCGTTTTTTGCAAACTTTTTAAAGATTATTCGAATATATTTTTTTATTCTTTGTTCGTTCGAATATTCGAACAAAATTACAAAATTATTCGTCTGTTCAAACAAGAAAAAATCATGAAATTTCATTCGAACAAATATAAAAGACGAATAATTAACAACACTACTGAACACATACAAAATTAAACATTTTTGGCGGAAACATAAAACACTAAAATCTTGGCGGATTAAATTTTCAATCCATCCATAGAAAATACTTTTGATAATTACATTCGTACACTCAGTGAAAAGTTGCAGCTTAAAAAGAAGAACGAACGAGTCATATTATTTCAATAATTTTCATTCGAATAGAAAATGTATATTGAGATACTTAAAAATAAATAAAATAGAGACATTTTTAGATTTTTAATTGAACTATAGTGAATTTTTAATCAGAAATATTTTTTAGTCAGGCTTGAGTTCAGTAATTTCAATTCTTTTTATTGAATGAAATATTTTATTAATTAATGTGAGTTTCTAAAGAAGAGAAGAAAATTAAATAAGACTTTTAAGCTGGGGGAAATACCGATATTTTTCTGTGCAGCAACGCACTAGATAGACTAGGGTGCTGATGAAGTGCGTTGCTGCCCAGAAAAATATCGGTATTTCCCCCAGCTTAAAAGTCTAATTTAATTTTTGTTCTCTTCTTTAGAAACTCACATTAATTAATAAAATATTTCATTCAATAAAAAGAATTGAAATAACTGAACACAATAACTCTTATACTAGTTCTGCCGCTCACACTACAATTATATGGTACATACCACGGTGTATTTGTTTTTGCTATGCAACCCTTTAATTTATATACCCACACCCACAATATTTTTTTGCGGATGTATTTGAAACTATCAGAAAAGCCTAAGGCCGAGAACACACTGTGGCATTTTGTGACAAACATAGCAAAACTAACAGTGGGAACTAGTGGCAACGTTGGTCATTTCCGATATTTTTCGTTGTGTGGCATTACCAAACAAACTGTTTACGTATCTGATGTAAACTGTTGTGAGAATAAGTTGGCTGCATTGCAAACACAAAAAAGAAAATGTAGGCGTGTTGATATTTTGACATTGAGAAAATACCGAAAGAGTTTAAATGTGTGCGGGTATACTAATTTAAAAGTATGGAAAATGAAAGTGGAAAATCATAGGAGAGTGTGAGAGAAATTTAAGAGCCCAGGACGCATGATATGACGACACAGCTAATACAGCTTGAGGAGGTTCGTGAGGCTGTATGGAAACAAACATATGTATGTATGTATGTATATGTAGCACTTATAGGCTTAGAAATGCAAAAAAAGGTAGAAATTTCGGTGCAGTTAGGTCTTCATGCACCAGAGTAGCAAGTCGTAACAGCGCGGTCGGCGGCGGGCCGAGCCGCCAGTAAATATTTATGAGCCGAGCCGCCGCCGATGTCATTAGCTTGTCGGCAGCTTGATGCAAGCCGATGCTACATTGCATTGAAAGTGTATGCATATGCCTGTCATTTGCATTTAAGGTTTATGACAATTTTTTATATTGAAATACAACAGTTCGTTCACAACGGTGCTATTTGGTCTCAAATAGTAATTTATCACTTATGACTTTAGAAGACTTTGTGTATTGGCTAATTAAATAATTTAAAATTCTCTATTTTTAACCCCCGACTAAATAAAGGGGTGTTATAAGTTTGTAGTGTGTGTCTGTGTATCTGTGTGTCTGTCTGTGTCCACGTACAAGCCAAACGGCTAGACCGATTTTCATTTAGTTTTTTCTGTTTGAAAGATGACTTGATCGAGAGGGTTCTTAACTATGCTTGAAAAAAATCGGCCCAGCCGCTTAGAAGATATAACATCTTTTCTGAAAAAAGTCGGGGGTTTTTAAAATTTTTAATTTTTGCTATTTATTTCTAAAATTATTTTGATTTTAAAACAAATTGCTGTGTAATGTATGTATGTAGTATATATAAATATATGTTTGCATATTACATAAATGTTTTGAAGCATTTTTAAGTGTTATAAATGATCTCTTTTTCTTGCTTTTATGTAGTACAAATTAAATATGTATCAATATTAATTTATGTTTATGTTTATTAATGTTTTTTTCATGTACACCTACATATGTACCTATTTATAGGAAATTTATTTTTTTTCATGTAAACCAATTATTAATAATTATAAATGAATAAAAGTTTAATTATTCCTTTTGATTAAATTGCAATAAATTTTATTTAAAACATTGGTTTAGATTCAAATGTACATTAGCTGCCGTATTCAGAAAAAATAATTTAGGTTTCCTAAAGGTTTACGAAACAAATTTTGTATGGAAATTAGTTTGGCAAACATTCAGTAAACATAAATTATTTTTTTCTGAATAAGGCCTTAGGAATTCACAAAATCACAATTAAATTATTAGACACTTTGAAATTATGAATATACAATCATCGGCGCGCCGATATAAAAGTGGCGAGCCGGTAAAACCACGGCGTAAGAGGCTAAGCCGCCGCCGCCGACCAATTATACACCCTAAGCCGCCGCCGATAAAAACCCATCGACTTGCTTCTCTGTCATGCACATGAATTTTAATAAACCAGCTGACATCGTGCTTCCGTAAACTGGAATGCAGAGTACAATAGAATCCTTTCGTGGCACGCATATTAAGCCCTGGTGGCACTAACCAATTGAATAATTTTGCGATTATCCATTTGTATAAATATTAATTAACAAACACTACGAAAATTACAATGATAAATCAAACGACATTAAATGTAATTATGTCAGAATTAGTTCTTGATGTAGACAACGATACCGTATTGCCATTATTTAGGGATGGGCAACTTTTCTGTCACAAAGACACAACAAAATTGTGTGTCATCGAAAAATTTGATGGAAAAGGCACTGCACACATATGAAAATGATACCACAAAATGAAAACATTTGAAATGCCCAATGTAAACTCGGCATAAGATTGCAAACAATCGACATACACTTTATCTATATTCAGCGAACGATATGTTCATATCTTATTCATACGCACGAGTATATTATGTATTTTCCTAAAATAACTTAAAAAAAACTGAAACTAATTTTTATTTGTATATCTTTCTAGATTTCGTCGAAAATACTACAACAAGACTTCATTTATTTTGCTCATAATATTAATAATTCTATTGTTAATAGTCATCATTATTTTAAGTGTTCTACTAAGTAAGTAAAGTTGAGTACACACGAGGCCATAATTGAAGTAACCAGTTTGGCATACTATTAAATACAGGGGTAACATTTATTATTTTTCATAAAAAAAAACCTATAAGCAAATTGACGTTCATAGCAAAATGCTGTGTGGTTGCTTCAAAATTTGCTTCCTGACTGCTCGACCTAATCCTTTTCTTTTAATTTCAATTTTATTGAAAATTGAAATATGTTACCAGGTAAAAACTCTATTAGTACAATTTGTCGCTCCAATGAATGTGTGCGGGCAGCGGCAAGTTTAATTTATTCAATGGACAAAGAGACTGATCCCTGCGAGGACTTTTATCAATTTACCTGCGGTCGGTGGACTGACGAACATCCGCGAGCTGATTCTCTAACATCAAACGACTGGTTTCGCGAACGTCAAAACAGAATAATGCGTGAATTAGGAAAGTTTTTAAAACAGAATATAACTGATGCTGAGCCAGAAGCTGTGGCTAAGGCGAAACTTATGTACAAAGCGTGCATGGATACACAGCAACTAGAAGAAAGAGAAATGGAGCCAGTAGTGCATTTCCTACACAAATTTAAATTACCCATAATACCCAGTGCTCTAAATTTTACTCTGAGCCCGAAAAGTGCTCGTAAATATTTAAAAAATAAAAAATTTAATTGGCTAGAGTCCATGGTTTTGATAAAGAAATACCTTTTTATGGACGTAATGATTGGTTTTGATATATTGGCCGATCCTCTTAATCGCACAATTAATCGTATTGTTTTGGGTACTCCGGAAACAGATTCAGCATTGCCTTTGTATGTCATGAAAAATTATAAAATATTTAAAATTTCTTGAAAATGTTTAATAATCTCTTTGTTTTTTAGTAACAGCGATGATGTTAATAAAATCTTTAAAAAACTTCGTAAAAAATTCATACTTGATGATGATATTGATGATGATGAGAATGATATCGATGGCCGTGATGAGGAAGAAGAGCAATCAGCCAAAGCAACGTCGAGTGGTTTAAAAGCTTATATTTCGTATATTAAGAAAGTTTTGGGCATTTTAATTTTATATTTAGATCCGGAAGCAAATCCTGAAGATAGTGAGCAGATCATTGAAGAAATGACTAGAGAAGCAGTTAAAATATCCAAAAAAATTTATAAGGTAACTAATCCAAAGTTTTATTTATATATTTGTATATTTTTTATTTATACACCTGTGTGAACATTCATTCCCTTGCGTTAGGCAGCCATAAGCCCATGACGCTCTTTGTGCCAGTTCTTGAACAAATTTAATTTTTCTTCAACACGAAGAAGAACACGAAGTTCTTCTGATTTCGTGCGTGTTCGGGTCATTTCGTGTTGAGCAAAATTTACCCGAAAAACACGAAACGTTTGAAGATGTAAAATATGTTTGAATGAATTTTCGTTAGAGAAAAAATTGAATATTTTGTATCGTCAAACACACAACACCAGCATATTTGTTGATAATGTATGGGCCTCTGAAGCTTAAAGTTTTGCGCGTAAACAGATAGTGTTGGCAGAGTGCTAGCTGATTAGTTTGCTAGGAGAACAGAAACGTTTCTTTTTCCCTCGACTCTCTCTCCTAGCAAACTAATCAGCTTAGCAATAAGACTTGCACAGTGTAAACTTGGACTTAATTAGAATAAAAATAAGCCGTAATGCACTCTGACAGCAGCTTTTGCATTAGATAGAATGTGAAATTTGCTTTGAATATTACGAAGTTTATACGCGCACTATTTAGAAATGAAAATATTTGAAAATAAATTAACGCACTGTTTATACGGCATAGCAAAATCACACAAACTTGGTAGCACTTCTATAGAAAACGTACTCATGTTGACAAAAAAATAGTGTAAATGTGCAAAATATCAAATAATTATTTGTTTCAATTGCCATTATTTGCTTCTATCAATGTTTTTTGTTCAATATTTATCCATTCATTGTTTTTGCTATCAAAAATTTGTAAGCGTGGCAACCTCAAGCTTTTTATTTGCGAATTAATCGCCCGTATAAACGTAGTATATGTGAAAGAAACATATGGGTTTAAGTAACCAGCTTAACGTCTTTCATTGCAGCTCAAAAATGAGGCAGAAAACTCAACGAAATCGTCAAATAATCTCCTTGACGATATGATTTACATCAGTGTTAAAGACTTGCAAAATCAAACGGACAAACTAATTGCTAACAAATCGATGCCCCTTTGGGAGAATTATTTGCAATTTTTGATGGCTGATACCTTGAACGCTAAAAATGGCAAATTCAATACAACCAATATAATAATCATTACTAGCGAACCCGACATTATGTATTTACAAACCCTGACGGAATATTTACAGGATCTACCGCCCTCCCATCTGGAATTCTATCTATGGCTTAGTGCAGTGGAAGAGTTAATCCTTCATACCACAAGTGAAATGCGTCTGCTACATGCTGAATATATGCGCTTAATTCTTGGTACTGAAGCCAGTTCTCCTCGTTCATTGTATTGTGCTCATGGCACAAACACTCTCATGGGCATGGCACTTTCATATGCATTGGCAGACGACGACTTCACTCGCCACAAATTGCCAAACGTTCTACGTATGCTGAACCATATACGACGTTCGTTTAACAATTTGGTGCGTGCCACCACGTGGATGGATGAGCCAACGAAACACGAGACTTTGCAAAAGTCTGCGGAAATGAAAAGTTTCATTGGCTATCCCGAATGGATTACCAATGCCACCGCTCTAAATAAATACTATGAAGGGGTAGAGATTAATGAAACCACACACCTGGAGAATATGATTGGTATATTGTATTGGCAAACGCAATCGAAATTGAATGATTTAAACGTACCCGAATCTTTTGGTTGGGCCACCTCTCCATCCAATGTCAATGCATTTCATACTTTTCAAGCAAATGCTATAAGTAAGTATCGTTGTGAATTATTGTTTAAATATTCAGATGAATTGATAATTGGGGTTAAATCAACACTTTGCAGATTTGGATTGGATCTATCCGAATAATTTTATTTCAAAGAATAGTAACTTTGAAGCCATTCCATATGATATGAGCAGGTGAAATCAGGTTACAGAAAAAAAAATTCAAAAATTATTTTGATCACGAGATTGCTTGAATGAAGTGAAAAATCTTAATTTTGCAAATACGGCAAAATTTAACTTGTTGGGCTTTTAAATTGATTAAGCTGGAGTTCGGTATATTGTTAGGAAGAACTAACAACGCTTTCCCCAATATTTTACCCTTTCTTTGTGTGCCTTTTTAACCCCCCACCCCAAAAAAAGGGGTGTTATAAGTTTGTAGTGTGTGTGTCTGTGTACCTGTGAACCGATTTTGTGCTAGTTTTTTCTGTTTGAGAGGTGAATTGATCGAAAAGGTTCGTAGCTATGTTTTAATAAAATCTGTCCAGCCGCTTAGAAGATATCTGATATTTTCTAGAAATATTCTAGGGTTTTTGAAAATTTTTAATTTTTGTTATTATTTATACATTTGAATAAAAAGTTATTATATGAAATAAAAAAAAATTATTAATTTATAAAATTTTAAATAAAAAATATAAACAATGAATTACATTGAATTATTGTGCAATTCAATATTTTCAGTTATTAACTGATTTAAATGATTTATGTCTTATTTTAGTTTACAATAAAGAGACTAATGCTAATTACACATCTGACATTTCTTGTCATTTTCTAAAATCAATTAGCACTACAGTTCGGCTATAACGAACATCGACTATGTAGATTTTGCGGTCAATTTTTGTTTACTTTTTTAGCTGATTTACTCTAAAAAAAAATTTATATGGCAGATAAAAGAAAAACAAATGTCTTAGAAAATTATACACAATTAAGTTCGGTTATCACAAATATCTGTATTATGAATGATCGTCTACAACGAACAATTGAAAAACCGCATGGAAATATATTCGCTTAAATATATACAGTTAGGTTCGGTTATAACGAGCAAGTTATAACATTCAAGTTTATTTCAAGTTATTTTTCAAGTACACATCACTCATTTACTTCAATAGCGTCACAACTCAAAAAACCAGTTTTGCAGAAAACGCGTTTTAACTTTTCAATTTGCATACAACTCTCTTGGGCCAAAAAACGATCAAATAAAGATATCAATCGATGAATGTGTATTAGTATAGTTTAATTGATGCTCTTTCGGAGACGTTCCAATAAAATTGCCAATCAGCATTTTAATTTGTGTGTGCGTTGTATTATCAGCAGCAAGTGCAGTTTTGTTAACAAAAAATTATTTATAAAATCTTGATATTAAAAAAGGAACAGAGTAAGAAGTCCATTAAAATAATAATATACAGAGTTAAAGGATTTTTTTATATACATATGTGCTTGTGAGTCTTTATTGAACACATGAACATCATGACCCAGTTCACAATCTTGTGCAAATGGTATTACATCGTAGCATCTGCAAAATGGTAGAGTATATTATACTCACCACTTAACAATTCTTAGTGGTGAGTATCAATATACTATACCATTTTGCACATGCTACGATGCAAGACCATTTGCCCAAGTTTGTGAATTGGGCTAATGATAAATCAAAAGTTGTTTTTGGACCTTGCAATAATATTTGGAAATCTTGTAGTGCTACCGTATTTACAACGTAATTATATAATCAGCCAGGTTCTGAAAACCATTTCGTTTTGAAACCGACAAATTCCATGAAAAAAATCAACAAGAAAGCTCACTTATTGCAGTTTTTTATTTGGTTTTAAGATTTCATATGCTTGAGATATTTTATCCGAACTTAATTTCGAATGCACTAAATTATCTGATAAGGAGAACACTGTTTTCCGTTTTTGAAACTTTGCGATTTCAAAACGAAATGCTTTTCAGAACGTGGCCGAATAACTTTAGTTGAACACGGTAAAAATGAAAGTGTGGGCTCAGAAAAAAGTTGAGTGCTTTTTTGACACAAAAAATATGGTTTATATGTAACAAAACCATAACGTGTCTATTGGTTATTTAAACGCCCAAGTTTATGCGTTTACCCTACGTGTCCACTAACCATCAGCTTGGACATGCCATGGACATGACGCCGGCAGAGCAACTGTGAAAAATTAACAATTTTCTTTGTTGTGGTGAATACGTGCGATGTCCATCTTCAGGCATATCAAAGTGATTTGCGTTAGTGCAATAGAGATGGAATATTTGCCAATTTTGTTCTGTCTCTTTTCTTTCGATTGCAAATGGTTGCGAACTGAGAATCTCATGTTTGGGCATCCATGTCAGCGCATGGACGAAAGTTGGACATGAACGGTCTCCATTAGACATTTGCGATGTCCGACATGGCTAGTGGAGACCGCTAGTTAGAGATGATTTATTGGTTTGCTGGCCTAAACATATTTTAAACCAAAAATAGAGTTTTTATTTTGCTTTGTTTTATTAGTCCTTAAATTAAAATTTTATAACAAATATCTTAAGCAAACTTTTAAGTCTATTATATGCATTTGAAAGACCCATACGATGAAAACCTAGAGAAAAAAGTGTTTTCTTTTTTGCAAGATTTTACATAAAACTGCTAAAGATATTCAATAGCATTAGTTTATGGCTTACATGATTTCCTGCTCCGACTGACTGTAATAATGTGCAAAAGAAAGGAACTTCAACCATTGATTATATTAGATTCAGATCTCAGTTTTCGAAATGCCGATACAGGTATTTTTTTTGTTTGGAAACGGCATAATTTACAATACTAATAAAGCCCTTAATTGTATATACTTATTTAAACAAAATCATGATTAATAAGATGCTATGAATATACCTAATGGTGGCCATGAATCATTTTTATTTATTCTGTTTCGCCTTGTTTCTTGCCATATGATTTATTGAATTTTATGTTTATTTTCTTAATGCTGCCTTCATGTAATATTGTAGCCATACCAATTGCTATTTTACAGTTTCCTTTTTATGATCTGGGTTTGGAGTAAGTAATATTCACAAATTTGTCATAATTTAAAATTTCTTTTTATAGCATTTTATGCACAAGCACCTTATACATTGTTTCAGACTTTTAACATAAATATGTATATTTTTGTACAAATGAGGCGGTCACACGTAAATTATTTTAACGCAGGTTTTATATATTCGTTACAAATATAAACAAGGAAGAAAGTAATAAAGTGTAACTTTTTGTTCCCTTAGGAGAATACTTTAAAATGTTTAGATGTTTTTTGCTGCGGTAAATATTACTCGTACAAATGAGCAAATCCTGGCCGATGGACGCGACATTCGTACACTTTTAAGTTAACAAAAGCCGAGGAAGAAATGGAAAGGTTCAATATATCGCACTTGATCAACACGAGGGTATTAACTCAAAATTTTACAGAAAAACTGTTTGTAGTTAAATTTTTAGGAGAATTTGAAAATCCAAAGACATCATGGTAAACAAATTCCATTTGAAAATATATATACATTGTTTTAATTTGAAAAGCTTGCAATTATTTTGGAGGAATATCTATATTTTGGAAAGCGTCACCAATCAGAACAAATTTGAGCAATTTTATCATAAAAACACATTTCGAATTAAAATTATAAAGGAAAACAAATTTTATTAAAAAAAATGGTCAAAATACGTTAAAATTTTTACAGTAAATAGATATTGATGTTGTTAGTTTATTTCTTGCAAAAAGTGAAAATTAAAAAATTTTGACTTAATACCCTCTTGTTGATTGAGTGAGATATATACACATTATTTTCAAACTACATTTAAGAAAATATTTTGACCCATATCAATATTGTAAATACTGAATTGGCTACATATAGGCTGATAGAGCACACTTTGTTACATGATTATTATATTAGAGTTTACTAAAAACCGATAAAATGAAAAACCATGATTTCCGTTCAAAATTTACTTCAACCGTCTCTGTTCAGACTTTCAATTTTTGTTGCAACAGTTCTTGAGTTTATGTAAGAATGGTGAGCAGATTGGGGAGGGGTACACAGTTGCATGTGCTCTGCAATTGTCTTTTGATTTGAAATTCGTAATTGGTAATTTCAAGTTGTGAGTTGTATTTGACATTTTTTATAATTTTATTTCTTCAGTCTGTATAAGTGCTAGTCACACGGTGAAATTTAGGACGTCTATTTTTCTTAATTCTCTTTTGAAGTTGCTACCAAAAATTCCTTGCATTCATACGATGTTTTTTTTTTGGACGTACTTCTCTTCACCCATATAGCCAATAAGTTAGAAGAGCAAGAATAAAAAAATACAATAAGATAGAAGAGTAACATTAAAACGTAACAACAATAACAACAAGAGGAATGTAATGAGAAATATGAAAAAAACCATGGAAAACAGAAATCGAGTCATTTTTTCTACCCCTCTTTCTTCTCTACACCGTTCGCTAACAAACAAAAAGTGACGTCGAAAAATAGACTTCATAAAAGTCTTCGTGTGAATTAGGTGTAAGAAATAAAAAAATTTTTAGTAAAAGTAAATAGAATTGATAATTTTTCAGGGAAATTTGTGGTGTAATAGAATTTTTTAATGCATAATTGCAAAGTTAGAGTTCCACAATGTGGAAACTTATGCGATTTCTAAGCAGAATTTTAAAAAATTGCAGCAACAAAAATTGCAAGTCTAGACCGGGACTTATTGTGTAATTCAATTCGAAAGCAAAACTTTTGTAGGCTCTTGTATGCTTTTAACATGTCGTTAATTAGAAAGATTTTCATAAACCACATTTATCACCACAATATGGATTCCGTGAGCCAAACATAACTACAATTCGGATGAGTTTTCTAATCAAAACTTTATTATTCCATGCTGATCCATTGGCAGTAAAAACCACAATATCCGAAACCATTGAAATGTTGAACTAAATTAATTTCTACCGTACAAGGTCTTGAGTTTTTTTTTTTTGGAATTGACTGTATTAAAAATTCTACTTAAGCCCAAACTAAAACTTTTGCTATTTGAATTGTGCAAATTGACATTTATATATCGTTCATATATATTACTAGTCCACTTATGTATTTTTTTAAGCTGTGTATTGCATCATTACATTTTTCATTACTCCGACTTAATAATAAATGCTATAATTTTTTTTTTTTTGCTTTCAAAATCATTTAATATTAACTTCATTACAATTGATTATCTTATAAATTGAGATTGTGGTATACTTTTAATTTAAAACCTAACAATAATTTGATCCAATAATTTGTAATGAATCCGTTTTCGTTTTTACAAATGCTTTGAATGTCATGTACCGCTCTCAAATCATTATAAATGATTGATAAAATAAAAATTAAATAATATTAAAATAACAAGAAGTAAAAAATCGAACAGAGAATTTTTCATTATATCGAGCCCTTATCTCAAAAATAACTTCACTGACAATTTTTTCATATCTGACTTTTAGATCCAGAATTGTTATACAACCTCGAATACGTTCTAAAATATTAAATAAAATATAATAACTAATATTTACAGTAATACAAACCTTTCCATTTTAACGTAAGCGACATCCACTTATTCTTACGACTCCAAAAAAAAATGTAAGAAACATAAAAAATTTTGCTAGTGCCTGAAATATTTGAGATAAATATGTATGTTGAGCAAGTTCTGGTTTGGCGCAATAGCTATCACTAAAATCTGCTATAAGTGCTTATCATACATGATTTCCCGGGAAAAAACTTCACAATTCACAAAACTAAAAACACAAATGCGCAAGGAAATAAAAGAAAACTTATAAAATACTCACAAATTCTCTTTGGTAAAAAGTAATGCTTATTCTGTGTTACAGTCTTATTTCCAAACAAATATTTTGTAATATTTTTTTTAATAATACTCGTATAATTTGTTTTTTTATAATATTGGCATTTATGCATTACTATTATATAAAGAACAAAAACGGTATTAGGTGTGTATATAAAACGTTAATATTTAATCGATCTCATGACTTTTAATTTGTCAAATTTAAAAAAAAAATTTATTGTTTTATTTTTTTTATTGCTTTCCCGGGTAATGAAAAAGTTTGGGAAAAGAAAAATATAGTGGTCAGTGCGTATCAGGGATGCCAATCGGGATCATCGATTTTTGGAAATCCCGGGATTCGGGATTTTGTAATCCCGATCTCGAATATACCGGGATTTTCGGGATCTCGGGATTTTCGGGATCCCAGGATTTTTCGGGATCCCGGGATTTTCGAGATTTCGGGATCTAAATATTTTTCGTAAAATAAATTATTTTTTTAAATAAATATTACTTTAATAACAATTTAATGCATTTTAAAAGGTTTTATGTTCATAATTTATCATTGCACGATTGTCTTAAAAGTGAACAATGTTTTAATACGAGTATGAAATAAAAATCAAAAGAATTTTTCTCATTTAACTATTTTTAAGTTGATTAATCACATTTGATGTTAGAGAATTTATAGTGAAAACAATAACTAAATATGGAAACTTGTTTTTCTATTATCTAAGCCAAAACGAATATACATACATATCGGTGGACTTTTAGCACTACCGCTTAAATTGACTTACGAAAATTTTTAGATTCACTTTCATACAAATAAGTTGCAAAAACAATATTGTTTTGTTAAAAATATATCTACTAACGTTTTTTGAATTGCGATTGATCAACAACAAGTATAACGGTTGTCACATATGTTTGCATACCAAGCATTATCTAATTTTTTTTTATCGATTTCATTACGACTAATAAGGCTGAACATGTCGAAAAATTAAAAGAAATGTTTACACTATTCTAATAAAATTCGATTAATTACGTCTAAATATCACATTTTTATAGGCGCATACATTAAAAGTTTGCCTGAGCACTTGAACAGTATTTTTGCTCTACTGAAAAATTTAAAATTCATACATAAGTTTTTTTCTACAAGTTCAACAGATACATACACATGTATGTATGTATGTATTCATACGTTCGCTAAGAGGAGTATGGTTTATTAGTGTCCTCGCCTTCTACTCTGCAACTCGAATACAACTATAATTGAGTCGAACTCATTCAGTCGGTTGTTTTTGACTAAAACTATTTATCAAATCCATGTAATTTAAATGGGTTTGATCTTAGGTTTGTATCAAAAACTACCTAAACGGTCTAAATAAAAAAGAAAATAATTTTGAACTGCAATGTAAAAAACATACATACACACTCGAGCAGTTTTTTTGACTCCGCATTATTCTGTAAACATTTCTCGCTTTTACTTCAACCCGACAGCAAAAAGTTTTCACTTGCCTTGTATTGTATTCTACTCCAATTGTAAGAAGGTGTCAAGAGTACCCAATTGTTACCGACAAGTAGATAAGTGCTAATATTTTTTAGCGTTGAGGAGTCGACATACAGATAGTTATGCACTGCAATTATGAATAAATTTCCTCAGGAAATTTCTCCTTTTCCAATTAGATTTTTTTGTTTTCCCTATTATTTGCTACTGTTTGAAATTTTTCCCCGGGAAAAATTTCTCGTGAAATTTGAATTATAATTGCCCTCATAATATGGAATAAGACGGAATAAATTTGTCAAACTTATGAATTTTTCAAATGTTATTTCCCTTCCAAAGGTAATATGTTTCTTTTGTTTTCAAAATAATTCCAAAATGTACATATATTGTAGCACCTTTGATGAAAATAACCTTAGTTTATTTATTTTGCTCTTGTTGTTAATTTATAAGAAATATGTCACGAATAGTCATTAAATTGTTAAAACTGTACGTATAAAATTGTATGGGACTTTTAAATATTATAAGAAATACCTTAAAATCAACGAAAATTTGAATTTATAAAGTTTTTATATAAAAATTGCTAAGAAATCCCGAAAATGAAATCCCGGGATTGAATTTTACAAATCCCGGGATTCGGAATTTACCAAGTCCCGAAAATCCCGGGATTTCTGGGTTCGGGATTTCCCGTTTGGCACCCCTAGTGCGTATGCCTTAAGATATGCACTTTTTGCACCTCCATATCTCAGGAAACTGTCCTTAACCATCTCTAATATCCAACCGAATGCCTTAGGATTAATTCCCCATGTAGGGCCGATGCATTTCTACAAACGTACATTGCCGTTGTAGCTTTCGCTATTCTTGCCTGAAGATTTTCTATCCAGGAAAGCTTATTGAGGACAACACCCAGATATTTGGCTTTGTCCGATAATGTTACATGAATTAATTACAATTACAGTTTAAATTTAATAATTGTACGGCCTGTGGCAAAAATTAAATTAAATATACTTAATAGTAACAAACCAAAAGTGTGTCTTAAGTAGAAGAAAAATAAGCAAATTAACAAACATGTGCACAATTAGTAAAGAACAACCGACAATGGCAAGACTTTTGTAAATTTAGAGATTGTAAAATTAAGCTTTCGTTACTAAAAAAAAGCTTTCAGCAAATTGTAATACAATGAATCAAAATAATTCACATATTCCATTTGGAATAAAAGTTGAGTATATAAAGCAGAAATCTACATCAACTAACACTACACACAGTGGACTAAAGACAAAGAACGCTGATGATGGAGGTGTAGTGGCTTTGGAAAACAGCTGGTTGTTCCGTTCTACTACGTGTTTGTCAGAATATTTACAATCAACTTATGAGTTAATTGTTCATTAATAATCATCACATATAATTTGGCTTACAAAGCCTGATCAAATCATAAAAAATAGTTTTACGATTGTCGGAAACAAATATATAATAAGCTTCGTGTAAATATATACACTTAGTGCAACAACTATCTGTCTGTTATTTTGATCTAGAGATGTAACCGGGAAGATATTTGAATCAAACAGTTTTTCATTAGTAACTTATGTGTGCCAGATGTAAACTCGGCCTAAGTTACAATTAGACCAATCGTGAATATTCTCTCGGAATTTATATCTGACGAAAAATAATTGACTCGAGAAAACATTCCTCCAATCATAAACTCCTTGGGAACAAAAAAGAGTAAAGGCCGGCCTTTTTCAACTAACAGCTAATTTGAAATAAGTACATGGTTTCTTATGAGGTCTGTTACATTTACTACGTCTCCGTCTACGCAAAGTACAAAATTTAGCTTTTTGTATTTTGTGGTAGCAAAAATAAAACAAAACAAAAGAAATAAACGAAATTCATTTAAAAAAAAGTTCAATTCAATAAATAAAATGGAGAACGTACGATAGATTCTATGTGTCTGAGCCTTTATCATATATACACTTCATAGCTGTATGACTAAATGTACAGTCACACTTGTCAAACATTTGCCCAAATGAAACGAAAAATGTTTTGATCCAAACACTTGTTGATCATATTAAAAAGTTTCGAACACAACTAATGGACAATGTCATAGAATCCAACATTATTGGCTACTCTTCAACTTGACAAACTTTTGTCAGAATTGAAAAATTTTTCATTAGCACTTAGTGCTTACGCTTTTTTGGGCAAATATTTGACAAGTGTGACCGTACCTTAAGCTTCAAAAGATTTGTAGTAAGCTATTGAATTGATGCGTACTGTGCTATGGACTGTTAAAATTGATCATTTGGTGTGCGAAATACAATGGTGTTTTTTATTGAGGTATAGAACTTTAAGTTGGCATCACTTTTTTAACTGGCAGCCATTTTGTCAGCTGTCAAGTGATTAATATTTAGTTTGGTTTGCCATTTCATCATGAACAGGTTGACAAAAGAACAACGCTTGCAAATCGTGCAAATTTATTTCGAAAATAATGGTTCAGTTCGCGAAGTTTACCGCAAGCTCCGTCCATTTTATGGTCGACATAATCGTCCATCAGAGCAATTAATTCGGTTAACCATGGATCGTTTTCGCACTACGTTTACTCTATGTGATAATACGCATCCGCAGAGACGTCGAACAGTGCGCACCGAAGAAACAATTGCCGCTATAGAGCAAAGTGTTGAAGAGGACCCGAATGAATCGATTCGCCACCGTGCACAGCAATTGGAGCTTTGTCCATCAACTTTATGAAAGATTTTGCGCAAAGATCTTGGCTTGCGAGCTTACAAGATCCAGCTTGTGCAAGAATTAAAGCCGCGAGACCATGCAATGCGTCGTGATTTTGGTGTATGGGCCGAAAATGAGATTGATCTCGATGCTGATTTTCATCGCAAAATTTTGTTCAGTGATGAGGCTCATTTTTGGTTGAATGGCTACGTCAACAAGCAAAATTGCCGCATTTGGAGTGAAGAGAATCCACATGAGACCCTTGAGACGCCATTACATCTACAAAAACTGACTGTTTGGTGTGCTCTATGGGCTGGTGGAGTCATTGGGCCATACTTCTTCCGAAATAATGCTGGAGAGTCAGTTACCGTTAATGGAGACCGGTATAGAGCCATGATAACCGACTATTTTGTTCCCGAATTGGATGGCATGAATGTGGATGAGTTGTGGTTCCAACAAGACGGCGCTACATGCCACACAGCGCACGTCACAATCGATTTATTGAAGGAAACATTCGATGAGCGCATAATTTCGCGGAATGGACCTGTCAATTGGCCACCAAGATCGTGTGATTTGACACCATTGGATTATTTTCTTTGGGGATATGTGAAGTCGCTCGTCTACGCCAACAAACCAGAAACGTTAGGGGACTTGGAAGCCAACATTCGTGGCGTTATTGCCAACATACGGCCCCATATGCTCGAAAAAGTGGTTGAAAATTGGACCTGTAGAATTGGCCTTATTCGAGCCAGCCGCGGTGGCCACATGCCCGAAATCATATTTAAACATTAATGGCATAAAATTATCCTTCCAATAAAGCCAAATTGATGGACATTAAAACGATTTTCTTGTGTTTTATTTCAATTTGAAGTTCTATACCTCTAAAAAAAACACCCGATATATGGAATGATTTTGATAATTTTCATAATTAATATCTCACTAAATTCATTTCATTTATTAAACTCGCTTTGTTATCACTGTTTCTTCAAAAGTACAATATAAACGTGGTATTGTCCAATGGCAGGAGGATTCCCTTGTAGCAGTGCATCGATAGAAAATTAATATTTGGTACCTAAGCATTATTAGACTATGTTTCTTAAAAAAGAAAAATTTATTAGGCCATAATAGAAAAACTCGGTACGATTATATTCGGTAGATATGTTATTGGTGGAACTCGTACTGATCGGTGATCGTCTTAGTCTAGACTCTAAACATATTAGAATATTATTTTTTAATTTTATAATAAATACATTGTGCATACATGAGTAACATTGCACTTGCACCACTTTAATTATTTCAATACTTTATCTTAATTTTGAGCATCAGTTAATAATCAAAAAAATTCTTCTAGAGCACTGCATTATGGTTCAATCGGGACCATACTGGGCCATGAATTAACACATGGTTTCGATGACAATGGACGCATGTTCGATAAGAACGGCAATATGGTACAGTGGTGGTCGAACGAAACTATAAACGAATACATCAATCTAACGGAATGTTTTATAGAACAATACAACCGTTACTATTTATCGGATATAGAAGAATATGTAAGATTCTCTTTTTTAATAGATTTCATCAGATAAATGTTCATGTCAAAAACCTTTTCTTTCAGATCAATGGCGAATTGACTTTGGGTGAAAATATTGCTGACAATGGTGGGATGCGTGAAGCCTTTTATGCCTATAATTTATTTATCGAGGAAAATGGTCGTGAGAAAATGAAACTACCCGGCTTGGAACACTTTACCCATGAACAATTGTTCTTTATATCATTCGGAAATATTTGGTGTGAAAATTATACACCAACTGCTTCACGCTACGCCATAGAAGATTCTCACTGTCCAGGAAAAGTGCGACTCAAAGGCGTTCTGACGAATTCTGAGGAATTTGCCCAAACATTTAATTGTCCAAAAGGTTCTGGTATGAATCCTGATGAGCCCAAGTGTCGTATATGGTAAATGAGAGAAGAAAAGGCAAGATAAATCAATTGGTTGTGTATTGCAGCAAAATAGCAAATAAAGTGATTAAAATAAAGCACAAAGTGTTGTACGTACTTATGTATAAATATATGTATAAATATATATTTTTTAAAACCATGTATAAATTTAAAAATATTTTAGATAATTTTAATTTAATAAAAATATTTTTACTTGTAAAATTAAATTTATAGTTAGAGCATTTCATGAAAATCGGAACATTTTCAATAGCGTTAATTTTTAAAATTATTTGGGGCCTACATAGTGGGATTATGATCTAATCTATAATAATTTATATAAATTATAAAGAATTTTTTTTTTAAATCCATTACTTTTTTGAGTTTAATAAACAAGTAGACTTTTTAGTTTCATTTTGTAATATATTTCACGACGTGGCTGTCACTATTGTTTGTCAAATAAAAACAAAATTTATTTTCTCAGTTCCAGTGAGCAGTCTTAAGCTAAATAATATTTTTTTATAAAAAGCTTTGTTAAGAGAAATTAACTACAACGCGAAGGTGTATATGTCTTAGAGGCCTGCGTAAACAGTCTTGCAATGTAAATACGTCTTGTTTTTTAAATAAATTCTCGTAAAATGTATTATACTAAACCAATAATGAGTTGTCCCGAAGTCTTCTTGTTCGTAACAAACACTCAAAAGAAGTAGTGTAATAACAAGAATTTCCAAAGCAGTCAATAAGATCCTGAACTTCTGATCCTGAAGTATTGCACATAGCGATATTTGCAAAGGGATTTCATTCCAATAAATTGTCTGTTTTGGTACCTATTCAGTGAATCCAAAGTCATTTTATGATGTTAAGTTATTCTGAATCTTAGTATGTTTTTTGAATAAGTGCAAGGGAACTAGTTTTTCATTACTTTTAAAGTTGGGAAAAACTTTAACTCTGAAACACATATGGGCTACTCTTCTGTTTCCGTGAAAGGCCCGAGGCACATGAAGTATTTCCGTGTTCATGTGAAAAACTGTACTGCTTCGTTCCTTAGATCAACTTATAGACCATTACCAAACAGCGCCCATAAATATAGTTTTTATAAATAAAAATATAATAATTCATGTTATCGCTTTCATTTGCCTAACAAAATTAAGAAATAACTTTTTAACTAATTATTTGGATGTTGTTAATAATCACTTTTTGAAATATACACACTTATTGATAACATTTAAAGCCCCGTTCAGACTATTATACAATTATTAATACTTTCATCACATTTTACAATACAGAAATCTAAATATATTCGTTGCGACTGTCAAAAAATCTAACGTAAAATCACATATTATGTTCAGAGCATCACACTTCAAATCAAATGTGTAATACAAGTAGAAAACAAAACAGCTGTTCAATGAAAATGTCTGTGCTATTCATTTACTAGTGGCGGCAAAACGGTTTCATGCAGGCGGGGATCTAATGAAAAGTATTATCGTTTAGAAAATTTTCTAAAAACGAAAAAATCTTATGGGATATTAAAATTTTTATCGTATTATTTGCCACTTTGATGACATTTTGCGTTCAGACTATCACACTGCACGTATTATTTGAATTTTTGACAAGTATAAATACAAAGTATAATAGTCTAAACGCGGCTTAAGTAGAGAAAATGTAGTTCCTCAATAATTATTTCCAAATTTTTTAACTGGATAGTTTTATACATCCAAGCTAAAATAATTTTCCAACACTGGTATATAACATAAAAATGCAAATGTCGGTAAATTTTGACACATCAATAAAACACCGAAGTCTAGCTATTCTGAGGATTTTAGAAAATCAATTTAGCCTACAGACAGGTGGGCAAACAAATATCGCTTTTTCGACTACTCTAATCGGCCCTTAAAATTTAACCACTTAACATAAGGCTGTTAATTTGTTGCAAAGTAAATCGAAATGTTCACGTCTACAACAAAACGTAGGTAAATTTGTATTCAACGCACAATTCGGCTCTTAAAATTTAACCACCCTTTAGAACTCAGAATATAATATAAACTTTGTAGGATCGCATAGGAATATTCTGCAAATTACAAGCGTAGAAAAATTTTATCTAAAACAAACAGGTGTATCCAGCCCTACAATACATACATACATATTTACTTAAAATTTCTTTATTAAAACTCATGTAATTTAATTTGAACAATTTTGGAATAATTTATGACAACATTTTAATATTAATCTTTTGGTGGAAGCTGTTTAGTTGGAAAAAGGTTCTGCAGAGTTTAGTTCTTTTGTTAAAAAAAAGAATCAATTGATTTATGCTATCGTAAATAAGTCTATAAATTTAAAAAGTTAGTCGGTAAAAAAGGCCCCAAGGGAAGCAATTGTGTGTACTACAATAGAATTAAGTTCAAATTCAAAAGTACTATTTATACATGTACTTAGTTATTGTATAAAATGTTGAATAAACAGTTTTTCGTTGTGGACTTCAAATTACCTTTATAGCCTTTTTGATTTCTTTGAAAAAATATTTCTGCTGTAAACCATAAATTTAAAACAAACATTTTTTTCCATTAAGAAAAATCTCTTCAACAAGGTTGGAAACCGAAACAAATAACGGTATCGGTATTGATACCGATACAATTATTTTAAAAATTTCGGTATCGGTAACGGTATTTTTTATTATTTCGGTATCGGTATTACCGGTACATACCGTTATCGAGCTTAAAATACCGTTATACCGCTATTACTCTGAAGTTTATTAATTCATACAGTGTATATAGCAAAAAAAAACTCTTTTTATTAAGTTAAAAGTAAGTAATTTTACATAAAGTCTTTAGTAAACAGTAACATAAAAAAACTAAGTTTTATATCTTGCAAAGATTATTTACACAAGTGTAGTGTAAACTTGTATGTTTGTATAAACATACATACATGCATAAGTATGTTTAGATCAGAGTTGCCCACAGAGAGAAAACCGAGAGTAATGTATAAGCATATGTGTATTCATTTCTATAAAAAGCCGTTTGATTTTCGGCACTCTGACGCTTCTCTGGGCAGCCTGGTTATAAACGTTTATACTATTGTTTTTCAAGCGGGATTTCCCGGAAAATATGCGGGAATTCCCGGGATTTTTTGAAATTATGACAACTTGATAAGTGTCGTTATTCATTTTATGAATGCGATGGCGCAATAATAAGGTCATGGCACTAGCACAATAGCTAAAACTTTACAACAATTAAGGCCGAGTTTACATCTGGTACACATGTGCGCTGAGACTAACGTCCCTTTTCACAATGTATGATTAAGAGTTAACGTGAACTTTAACTGACAGTTCTTCATACAAAAGTTGCCGTTAAAGTCCCTGTTAGTTCTTAGTTGTACATTGTGAAAAGGGCCGTAAGAGGCCTTTATTTGCAATAAGCAGAACGCGACGTTTAAAATTTAATTCTACAATTCATAAAAGTAAAAACAGAAATGTGCACGGAAATAACAGAAATATAACAAAATAATTTCAGATTCTCTCTGGTAAAAAGAACGATGCTAATAATGCTTATTCTGTACTTGTGATGCACGAATATTCGTATTAGAATGACCGAATATTCGGCCATTTTTATATATTCGTATTCGCATTCATATTCGTCAAATTTAGGCGAATACGAATATTTTTCCAAAAAATTAAATAAATAAATGCAAAAATCCTAAACCAAATTTAAATAAATGGATAAAAATATTAGTTTGTACGAATCCCTTGAATTTATATTATTATTATTAATATTATTTACTGACGATCATTGAAATTCTTGGGTAGTTTCATTAACTTTAAAGTGCGCCAAGAGGAGTATGAAGTTCTTTTTCATAACAATATTTTAATATTTCATATTGCAGGCGTAAATAGAACCCTAATTTAATGTCTATAAATTTCACATTAAATATTCGTATACGCAAATATCGTTTCAAATATTCGTATTCGCGAATATCAAAAATTGACATTCGTTACATTACTGTTCTGTACTAAAGTCCTATTTTCAAAGAAATATTTTGTAATATTTATTTAATAATATACTTTTTTAAGTGCTTTCAGGCTTGTGTGTATTGTTTGGCCTTCAAGAGTTCGTCCGTATAATCTTGCGGTTCTTTTGTGAAATTTCTTTAACAACCATGTTGCTACTTCCTATGTGAATGCATACGTCGTGTAC
This sequence comes from Tachina grossa, assembly GCA_949987645.1. NCBI lineage: Eukaryota > Metazoa > Arthropoda > Insecta > Diptera > Tachinidae > Tachina > Tachina grossa. The sequence continues at coordinate 133,163,287 of OX465274.1, read as the reverse complement.
AGTCCGTCACAAAACTTTTTTAAAATACTGTTAATAACATCCTGGGCGTATGGTCTTGTTACTCCACCCATGTTTGTTCAACACCATATTATACAAATTTACTTTGTATAATATGTATCAATAAATAAATAAATAATTTTTGTTGGCATTTACATATAATATTGGTATATACATATGCACTACTATTATTTAAAGAACTCAATTGATATTATTATTTTTTACTAATGTGCTTATAAAACGTTTTATTTAATCGATCTCATGAATTATAATTTTTTTTGTTGAAATAATGAAATTAAAAATATTTTGTATTGTTTTGCACTGGGCGGGAATTTCCCGGGAAGCCAAAAAGTCTCGGGAAATGAAAAAGTCCGGGAAAAGAAAAACTCTAGTTTATACATATGTACATATTTATTTGATTATGGTGTGCTTACACTTTGTTGTCGATAAAAAGTAGTAAGAATAGAGCTGAATAAGAACGTCCAAAGGGGGAAATTTTGTTTCTGTAATTAATTTCAAAAAAAGTTAATTGAAATTAAGTTTTGTAATTTTTCTTTACGGAAATCGGTATACCGGTACGTACCGGTATAGACATAAACGGTATTGCCGATACCGGTATTTTCTAACCGAAATGAGTTTCGGTATCGGTATTGATACCGGTACCTAATTTTAACGGTATTTGAATCGGTATCGGTATTTTTACGATACCGTTTGCCAACCTTGCTCTTCAAGTTTAAAATAACTGATACCAGAAAATCAACAGCGACGTAAATAAAAAGCTAAGTTTAAAATTATTATATATCTGAGCCGATGTAAATATTTGTAGGCATTTCCTTGCAAATGGAGATACCATACAAGGAAAGTCAAACTTGAGAGCTAATTTTTGTAAATTTAGAAAGAAATTTTTGGATTACTGTTCCCTGATTGATTGTTTTCCGCCTTAAGTCCAGCTAACACCTCAACAATCAATTTCAATGTATTAAAAAAAAACAAGGAGAATGAATGAGATTTCATGATTTTTTCTGCTCGAACAGACAAATAATTTTGAACTTTTTTTCAAATATTCGAACGAACAAAGAATTCAAAAATGTGTTGGAATAATTTTAAATAATTTTGCAAAAAAGCAAAAACCGCTGAGTATTAGTTTAATTTTTCTTTTATAAAAAAAGCACTCATTACGCTAGAAAAAACACACGGACTGGACAGTCTAAGTTCGGTAGTACTACTAAATTGTACTAAAACCCTATACTCAGTTTGGCTATTTTGCTGATCAAATTTTTCATGGGCCTCCAAAGGTTTCGAAAACACTGCGCTTTCAAAAAAAAAAAAATAGTGTCATCAGTTTTTGGCCAACAGCTAATTCTGACTTAGGGCTAATACATCGGTCAAAGTTTAAACGCTGGTTTAGTTAAACTAAGCTCAAATTTATATGTGGTTTAAACGCAACAGAAGTAAATCAGTGAACCATACCTTATGTGTAGTTTAAAAAATAATATTGTGGCAGCACTAGAATAAATGCCAAAAAGCATCTGTTTTGCAGCAGGCTATCAGTTCTTTGAACAATCAAAATGGCAAAAAAGTAAAAAAAAAATTCAACTAAATGTCGCCAAATTGTACTGAGAGAGGAAGTAGAATAGTAAAAGAGATTAATAGAGTATAAGCAAGCAGGTCGAATAAGATCTGAAGAAAAAGTACAGGCTTGGAAAAAAGTTGAGTGCTCTTTCAATGCAAAACATATGATCTGTAATTAACAAAATCATATGGCCTGTATTGGTAGTTTAAACCCCCCAAATTTTATGCGTTTACAGATAGTCTAAATACTATATTGATTTATAGTTTTGCTAGTTTAAACACATTTTAAACCCAAAATATAGATTAACTTGCATTGATTTATTAGCCTTTAGTGATAGCCCTTAACTATATAGAACAATAATGAAGCTAATCTGACAATCTGACAAACAAATGTTGTAGGCATCTTACACCAACAAAATTATTTCTTCGTGCAATATGTTTTTTTTTTGCCAAAATTAAGGAAAACAATTTTTTTTACTTTTTTCAAAATTTTTGGAAAGTTGTACGTACAATAAAGCTGAACAGCTTATGTGAATATCTCAATATAATCTGAATACGTCTAGGCATTCTAAATACTTCATTAAGCTCATGTTGCAGCTTAAAAATTTTCGTCGCTTTTTCCAAAAAAATTCTGGAAAAAATTTATTTTTTTTGCAGAATATGATTTTTGATTATATGATTTCCAGAAAAGAATTTTTTTAGCGTCAAAAAATTGTGAAAAAACGAAAATTTTTGAGAAAAAAATTGGCCTTTATGAGCTATTCGGGTGCCTAGATATGTTTAGATTGCATTGATATGTTTACAAAACTTGTCCAGCTTTATCGTAGGTACAACTTTGCCAAATATTGTTAGCAAAAATTTAGGAGTCCATTTAACTTATCCTTGAAAATACTGATAAAAATTGTTTCCGTTCATTTTTGCACAAAAAAAGTACACAAAGAAATATTTTTTGCATAATATGTTAGCAATATTTGTTCGCTAGACTTTTAGCTACATTATAGCTGTATATAGATCTGCGCTATCTGAATAAGCTGTTGGCCGAAAACTGATGACACCATATTTTGAGGGTGCACTGATTTTGGAAATCTTTGGAGGCCCATAAAAAAAATTGGTCACCAAAATCGCCAAAGATTTTAGTTACCTTTAGTAGTACCTTCTAACATATACTGTCACAACCATGTGTTTTTTCCAAAAGTCTCGGTTTGTTGCATAGTGTAATTATATACTCGTACATAAAAATAATAAAATTCCCTCTAGTCAGCCTAGAACCATATATCTCTACTGTCAATACTCCTTCTCCAGCGACAATTGCACCAGTTAAAATGTTGACGAATTTCCTTTTATGCGCGAATAGATATACGTTATAGACGACAGTTCTAGTGTATTTCTGGTGATATTGTCAACGAACGCGTCAATAGTTTGTTTTTCTTTTTTATTATAATGTGCAATAATATTAAATAAATATATGTAGACGAGGATTACTAAAATCTACTAGTGAATCTTTGGTTCAAATATCTCCATATGGTCGTAAAAGCATTACCTTCTCAATAGTGCTAAAGTCTACTGGTAGATTTTCAATGACAAGCCTATGCTATATGTCAATGGGCGATTACATTGGCTGGGGTACACCTAGTGAGTAGCACTATTGACAGTGTCACTAGAAAATCACTATAATCTTACTATTCACAACGAGCGCAGAAATATCGATATTGTAGACTAGAGCCCCTAAAATTAACTAGTGAATCTTTAGTGTCAATGTCTCCATGTGGTCCCAAAAAAACTACTTAGTCAGTAGCGCTACAGCCTAGTGGTGGATTTTCAATGACAAGCTAATGTTAAATGTCAATAGGCGATTACATTGGCTGAGGTACACCTGGTCAGTAGTACTATGGACAATGTCACTAGTAAATCACCACATTTTCACTATTCGCACTTTCTGCAGGGTTATTAAAGTTAGAAAAAAAAAATTCTAGTAAAACTAAATAAAAGGAAGTAAACTACACTCTAAAACACTTTTGTTGAAAATTACGTCAATAATAGTAGGCAACACTTTACAGACTACTTTCGACCTAAAATTATACAACTATATTTTTTCAACGTTTTGTTGATTTTTGAGCACCATATGTTTAATTTTGAACAAAATATGTTTAACAATTTTACGCAATTTGTGTTTAGTTTCCCCCTTGTGTTTAATTTAAAAATATGTTTTAATAAAAATGCATTAAATACATGTGTTTAATAAAATTTATTGATAAAAAGGTTTACTGAATTAACATAAGAAATTCACGTTTTGCTTTAAATTTTACATGTTAATTTTTGAATTTGAATAAAAATGAAAAATAAATTTCTAAAATTTGAGTAATTTTGTTTCTAACATAAGTTTGTTACATATCGCACTTGTTTCACAATACTGTCTTAACTCAAAGCTTTAATTTAATAATTTTTTTACTCAATTTGTGCATTATTTATAATATTAACTTATCACTATTTATATAAAACACATACGATTATTATTTAAAAATAGCTTTATTTCAATTTTATTTAATTTTATATTAATATGGCGTGCTTCTGTTAGAACATGTGTACTTTTGAGCTTCTTCTTTCTTCTTGTTAAACATATTTCTGCTGCTCTACGCACATATGTTTAGTTTTCAACATTTTGACGTTATTTAGGCATATGTAGCTGTTTTTTAAGCACACTTTGTTTAAAAATAAACATATCTAAAAGCAGATTTATATTTTTGTGTAAAATGAGACAAATATTGTTTTTTTGATACAAATAACTACACAATCGATATAAGTTTAGACAATAAGAATATTTCAACAACAATTTAGACAAAATATGATCCTAAATTTGGGCTAATGTTTTAGAGTGTAGGCCTTACATTAGGCCTGCAGCCCTTTGTCTTCTATCAGGCCTGTTAATTTAAGCCTTCCATCTGTTCTGCTTATCTGGGACTTATTTTAGACCTGCAAAGGTAGGCCTTCTGTTAAGTCTGCAGAAATAGACGTTCCATCATGCCTGCTAAAAAAGGCTTTAAAGTAGGCCTTCAATTAGGCCTATTGAGCAAAGAAGCGTGGACGGCCTTGGTCGCCAATGACATCGCATGTAAAAACACAAATGAATACGCAATGGAACTAGCAGGCCTTGTGTCTGCTAAATAAGGACTTATAGAAAGAAGGCCTATTTACCCGTGGGTACATATGTATGTGTGTATGTATGTACATTTGTATGTATGTAAGTGAAAACCCTCTAGCCAGCCTTGAACCATATGTCTCTATGTCAATACTCTTTCTCCAGCGACAATTGCACTAGTTAAAATGTCGACAACTTTAATTTTGTGCGCGAGTAAAGATACATTAGATACAACAGTTCTAGTGTATTTCTTGTGATATTGTCAATGAACGCGTCAATAGTTTGTTTTTCTTTTTTATTACGCTGTGCAATAATAAGTGTGTTCGTTTACTTTTGCAGTAAAATGCAGTAAATGAGTAGTTACTGCGAAAATTTTAAAATTTACTCTCAAAAAGAGCGATAGCCCAAAAAAGTAGGCAAACGGAAAAATAGTAAAAATTAGTAAGATTAAAGAAACAGCTGACTCTAACTCCACATAGTGTTGAAAAATATATAACCTTTTGACTATGCAACTCTTTTAATTATTGGTACTCGATACAATATTCGTATAACACAGACAATCTAAGAATAAATTCTGTAATTTATTTTATGTAATATTTGTAATTAATTAATTTAATTTAATTTAATTTATTTTTATTTTATTTATTTTTAATTTTTTTTTATTTTATTTTTTATTTTATTTTTTTATTTTATTTTATTTTTATTTTAATTTTATTTTTGGTTTCCTTGTTTTGTTGTTGGCTAAATTACTACAAATTACATGACTATTTGTTTATGTTACTGATTACCTTAAAAGCAAGCATAGGCGTAGCTAGGCCTTTTCGGGGGGGGGGGGCAATGCCACCCCCAGACTTGATTTGGCCCCCCCCAGGTTACAAATTCTTTTTAAAACATATTCTTTTGCCTGTAATATTAAAAAATTCTATTTTTTATTTATTTTAAAATTACTCATGAAAATCACCAGTAATTTTTATACAAACTTTTCGAATAATCGCTAAATATGCATACTTTTATTAGATAACAAATACCCAAAAAACTATAAGTTTACAGCACTTCAAAACATCACAAATAGTAAACTCCATGTGAATTTATAATGCATGTGCGTAGATATGTATGTGTGTATGTAGCTTTCAACAAATTCTTAATAAAATTGTATTAGTGTACGTAGTTAGTAGTAAGACAAGTTGTTTTAAGGTGTTCTTAAGATTTTCTACTGTCAAATTGTTTGTAACAATAGCCACTAATTTTTATTTAGAGTAAAATTAAAAAAATAGCGAAAAATTATGATCTGCAAATACCTTGTATACATATATATATTCATATACTATATATACTCGTATACACACATGTATGTATGTATGTATGCATATTTATGGTTCAATCCAGGGCTGCCAGATAAAATGATGGAAAAATCGCCGAAATCCCGATACGATATAAAATAATCGTCATTTCATTTCCGAAAAATCGTCAGAAAATCAAACAAATCAAAATTTCCTCTTTAAACATGTATACATATGTTTTATTTTTATTAGAAAACAAAACAAAACAATTCATGTTCATATACAACTTTGTTAGACTAGTGGAAAACTTGTGAAAAATATTCCTAGGTCCAAATTTTGGAATCAGTACTTTTGATGACTGAAATTTTTGATAGGATATCAACTTACACAGGTCAATATATCGTTGGTATCAAATGGAAAGGCCCTAACGCAAATAATTGTAACTTTACAGGAGAAGGTAAAACATAATAGAAAGTGTAATATTCAAAATGTAACTTTTTTGTACAACCCCAGTAAAAAAAAATGGAAGTCATTCTGAAGGAACCACATTTTCATTGCTTCCAAAAAATCGATATTTTTAATTTTCCGATAGTTAGCAGAAAACCAAGGAAAAGTTTATTTTAATCACACAAAAGCTTGTAGTTTTTCCATAGTTTTAGTAAATACTCACCAAAATTTTCCAAAAATCGATTTTTGAAAGAAATTTATGAACTAATTTTGGCCTAAAATTTAGAAGTTATTTGCTTAAATTTACATGAAAACATTGTTTCGCATTTAAATTCGTATAAAAAGAAACGAATTGTTAAAATATGTAACTTTTTAAAGTTTTTCCTAGATGAAAATATTACCATAGAACACAAAAAAGGAAATTTTTCATAAAATCGCTTCTAATTCGGTGACTAGGCATCGAAAAAGAGAACTTTTTGCAATGACAACCCTATGTAAAAATCATTAGATCGGATCGAAATTTGAACTACTTCCAGACTGCAAACTCTACATTTTCATGACTTCTTTGGAGTGTCTTTTTTTACTGGGACTGCTTGTAAAAGCGCTATTTTTTACACTATTGCAATTAATTTTTGTGATGAGGTGTATTAGTGTGAAATTTATTGAAATCACTGAAAAACTCAACTATCGATATGTATGCATGTATATATATGCACCTAAAATTTCTTGCTTGTATCTTTTCAAAATATTGTATTCAAATATAGTATATACATAAATAATTTTTCCATATGAACATATAAACTTGTTGGAAACGAATATTAATTTTATTATTATTTAATTTATTATTATTAGATTATTATTATTATTATTTAGTTATTTTCTAATACATACTTTACTTTTTGTCTATATATTGTTTTTGTTTTGAATGTTTTGTTTTTTTAGTTTTAATTATAACTTAATTTTTGTTATTGAAACTGGACTGTTAATTTATGTTTTACCTTAAATAAAAAAAATGTTAAATAAAAAAAATCTGTATAAAATTTTTTAAACGCACTAATATTTTACTTATTAAATAAAATATATTTTTTTTAATTTCCAATTTCAATGTATTTGTAATAAAAAATATATATTTAACTTAATAAGTAAAATATTAATTTGGTTTAAAAAATTTTAAGCTTAAATTTTAACAATTCCCATAAAAAACAATAAAAAAAATTGTGGTTGCCCCCCCCCCCCCCCCCCCCAGAAAAAATGTCTAGCTACGCCAATGAAAGCAAGTGCGATACTAAGTACCCAGATACTTTACAGTTTTACAACTCTGAGTAATTATAATAAATTGCAAAACAAAAGGTTTAATAAAATATATTACAAAATAGTTATTTTAACAGCTATTATTAATATGATTTATAAGTTAATTATTTTTTCAATGACTTTCACGATTTTCATGTAACCTTTTTTCAAATTTTTACTTTTCATTTGCTTACTTTCCTTTTGTTGACATTTTGAATCATATGTTTTTGTCTTACTAAACTTTACTACGATAAATTTCTGCAGTAAAAATTTGCAAAATACTCAGTCAAGAACTGCCACTTTACTCTCTCAATTTATGTTCCCATTTACTGTATTTTGGGTAAACGAACGCAATTTAGTAAAATGCAGTAAAGTTTAGTAAAAATTTGTAAAAACTTTTAAGTACGCGTACGCAATTAATATTAAATAAATATACATATGTAGACGAGGGTCACTAAAATCTACTAGTGAATTTTTAGTTCTAAAATCTCCATATGATCGTAAAAGAATAGTGCTAAAGTCTACTGGTAGATTTTCAATGACAACCATATGTTATATGTCAATAGGCGATTACATTGGCTGGTGTATACCTAGTCAGTAGCACTATTGACAATGTCACTAGAAAATCACTATAATCTTACTACTGACAACGAGCGCGGAGATATCGATATTGTAGACTAAAGCCCCTAAAGTTTACTAGTGAATCGTTGGTGCCAATGTCTCCATGTGGTCCCAAAAGAACTACTTAGTCAGTAGTGCTACAGTCTAGTGGTGGATTTTCAATGACAAGCTGATGTTAAATGTCAATAGATGTTTACCTTGGCTGGGGTACACCTGGTCAGTAGTACTAATGACAACGTCACTAGTAAATCACCACAATTTCACTAATCGCACTTTCTGCAGGGAATATTTCGAACAAATTAATCATTTCTCCCTTTTCCATAACAATAGAAACGACATAAAAAAAGATTTTATTTAAATTATTGATTTATTTAAAAAATAACAAATATTCAAGACAATCATACATATTTACTTAAATATTTCTTTAAATTTATAAAAGTTGATAATCTTTATTTTAAGTGGACTTTTGTTGTTATACATTTGATATCTGCTTAAAAATTAATTAATTATACATACATGTATTTATTTAGTTAAATATTCGATTCACAATCATTTGGTTTTATTTCAATTAACGTTTACTCGTATGTATCTTTATTAAAGCTAATTACAATTAACGTGCACTTTACTCGCTTGCATATTTTCACATCATATTTCTCTTAAAATAGTTTCAATATTTAACAACTTTTAATCATATCAATATACAAAAATGTACAAACTGGTGACTTGATGCAATAAAAGTATGCAAATTTTGCAAATTAATTAACTACAGTTCACTGGCGTAACATCACGTTATTAAATTGTATATGGAATCATTTCACATGATTAAGTATTTTTTTTCTTTTTTTTTTATTAAATTAAAAATTTAATCATTTGTGCAATATATGTATGTTAAAGGCTTGGTAAATTTTTAAACATAAAAAAAGTTTTATCTACAAGCACTAAGTTACACACTAATTTAGAATATTACTGGTAAGTGCCCAGTAAGTGCCATGTATGGGATTATAAATACATGGCAAAACTATTATATATGAACTAATATATGGACTAACATATGAAATGTATTATAATATATGATCGCATATATGGAAATTTAATTATGAAGCTCTTCATATGTGCATCTATATATAGAAATAAGATGCAATATATGGAGCCATATAAAAATGTATGCTTACATGATATCTCACATAAGATCGTTTTTGCAATAAAAAAAGCTTGGATTTTATCACTGGCGAATTGGAAATCCATTAGAAAATATATACATACGGTATGCAAAGTTTATATGCGTACCCTCAACGTTTAAAAAAGAAAAACTTTTGTTACAAAAAAAAAAAAAAAAAAAAACAATATTGTATTATTTTATACTTTGTGGCCCCATTTAATACATTAAATAATCAAAAGGATAATCCAGTCATTAATTTTATCGAAAATAAAAGACTTCTCTAGATAAGAAAAAAGTGCATATTACTGAAAAAATTATACATATTGAAAACTATTGTTAAACGGATTATTTGTTCTTTTATAATTAATTGCATTAGTTTTTAATCTGATTTCTTAAATTAAATTTTATGTACGAATATGAGTTTTGTGTTTTTGAAGTGATTGATTCAACTTTTGACTTAAAATGATGAATAAAATTACTTTTAGTTCGTTTTGAGTTATTTGTGCAAATAAATGTTTCATTAAATACAACCTCCCTGTTCAAAATCTAAAAAAAAGTAATTTTAGTAACTTAATTTATTGCACAACATTTTTCGGATCCGAACCATATATGGGATATCATACAGGATGGGCCAAAAGAAACCAAGGGGTGTAAAAGTTTAATAACTTTTTTGTTTATTAATTTTTTTATTTTTTCTTTCAGATTATATAGACAACACTGGGAAAATTTACAATGAATGAAAATAATAAATGAAAAACAGAAAATAAGAAATGAATAAATGAAATCAACTTTATTGAAAATTTGATTATGAGTGATGAAGCTCATTTTCATTTGAATGGCTTTGTTAATAAGCAGAACTGTAGGTTCTGGGGTTCTCAAAATCTAAGAGCCATTCATCAACGCCAATTGCACCCCATCAGGTGTACAGTATGTTGTGGGATCACATCTGAAAATGTCATTGGACCCTACTTATTCGACAATGAAGATGGAAGTGCTGTAACCGTAAATGGAGAGCGGTATCGGTTTATGATAGAAAATTTTTTACGTCCTGCTCTTGAAAACAGACCTGGTATGTGGTTTCAGCAGGACGGAGCCACTGCCCATACTGCCCGAGACACAATGGCACTTTTAAGTCAAATTTTTGGAGAGCGAATAATTTCTCGAAATTCGGAAATTATTTGGCCAGCGCGATCGCCAGATTTGACAGCACCCGACTATTTTCTTTGGGGTTTTTTGAAGGAGCGAGTGTATGTGAACAAGCCAGAGACAATCCTTGAACTCAAGGCAAACATTGTTGCAGAAATTTTGAAAGATGTTATGGAAAATGCTCTAAAAAGAGCCCATCAGTGCGAAGCTGAAAACGGTGGTCATTTCAGAGACATCATTTTTCATACTTAGTGTAAAAAATTTCCATTTTGTATATTATATAATCTGAAAGAAAAAATAAAAAAAAGTTAATAAACAAAAAAGTTATTAAACTTTTACACCCCTTGGTTTCTTTTGGCCCACCCTGTATATGCTCCATACATATTTTTTTTAGCTCGGTGGGTAAATTAAATTGGTAACAATAATAAGTTCATGCGTAGAGCATGATGATAGTAAGTATAAAAGGATATATCGTTTTACCTTAATGTATAAAGGGATAACTCATTATTTTTTTGAAGTCGAGTTTTTTGCATACATATTTCAATAGAAGAACGTCTTATAAATTTTGATGTTATATAAAACACATTCGGAAAAGCGGAGGTCCAACGAAAATAGAAATTTCAACCAGGTATTTACTCTCGATTCATACCTATAAAGATACCTTTCAGATAAAAATACCTTTGTTTTATGTTCCAAAAAAAAAAATAAATAAAAAATTGCTTATAAATTGTAAGTCAGTGATGATGCTGTTTTGGTAAAAAATTTTCTAAATTCAACCACGTTTATATTTTCAAGTTCAAAGTTATTTATTTTTCAACTCAGACGGGGGACTTTTTAACAATTTTTTAGTAATCTAAAATTTTGTTTTTTAATTCATAGATTAAAATTTTATAAAATTAGTTGATATTTCTGTCTGAAATCTGGAAAATGTTGAAACAAATTTTTAAAAATTTAAATTTTCATAATTCATATATGATTAACAGGGAAACCGCAAATATGCAATTGCATGTTTTTTCTTGTGTGACGTATTAATGCGGGAACAAGATATTTATCTGTTTCAGATCTTTTAATGAATTTTGGAATCGATTTGATAGTGCATATTTTTGCATATTTTACCCTTTAAAGCATGTTTTTGCATATTTCAGTCTTAAACGCATATTTTTAGAATTTGTTCAATTTTGAGAGCATATTTGACGCTTTTAGGGCTTATTTTGATACAGTATATAGTTTTTTATTTTAATATGCTAGAAGCCATTTATCTGTTGTTCAATTTATTTTTTTCACCAACTAAATCTCATTTTCAATGATCTATACGTATAAATTATAAATTTTTATAATTTTTGCGCCCGTTATTACGAACGTTAATTTCAATAAACATTTGGTTTTGCTATTTGTGCCGGACTCTGCCACGATTACATCAATAGACGTTGAAGAAATATTATTGTCAGTGTATAAAAGTTTATTAAGATGTGACAAGCAGCGATTTTTAATTGAAAATACAGGTCAATATTTTATTGTTTATTTCAATAAAAATTATAAATAAAAAGGTAGTCTTATTTATCAAAAAAGATAGTGCCAAGGTCTCAATTCTAATATCGTAATCTCTTTTGAAGTTGAAGTTAAATTTTTACGGTCGCATACAATAAACATTTATTTGCATTATTTGCTTTAGTCAAAATTTGTATGATAATTTAAATAAAATATTTAATAATATAATAATTTAGATAAAATATTTCTTTTGTTAATTTTTATTTCTTGTTTTCTTTTTTGCTTTATTTTATTTTTGTCTTATTTTATATGCAAATATGGATGAATTGTTGAATTAAAAATGTATTTTCTTTTACAAATAAGCAAGTTCATGTTATTTTTAAATGCATATTTTCAAGTTTTTAGAGCATATTTTCAAGTTTTTAGTGCATATTGAATGCACATAAAACACTTTTTTTACAGCATATTTCTGGTTTCCCTGATGATTATAATCACAAAATATACATTAACAACTAAACATGTTTTGAGTAAATATTATTAAAAACTATAAAATGGTGACCGATAAAAAATTTTACAAGCCGTAATTACCATACTTTAAAAATTCCTAGCAAAAATTTTTGCTTGCTGGAAGCATTTTTGTAAGGAAGACCATGAAACGGAATCACTTGCAATTGCGCTTTTATAATGCATGATTTTTGTTCGCGATGAGCCACTTAGAAGCAATAGCAATAAATCATACACCAAACGTGTACCTGTACTATACACATACATTTATAATTGTGCACAGTTCGTGTACGATCGTAGAACATATTTTATTGGTCTCGCTTACGTTAGTGCTTCTAGAGATGCAATCAATATATTGCTTCGGACAGCTTTTAGTGCTTCTAAAGGTACGGTCACACTTGTGAAACATTTGCCCAAAAAAGCGTAACCAACAAACACTAATGAAAAAAGTCTTGATCCAGACACTTGTTTATCATATTAAACAGTTTCGAACACAACTAATGGACAATGTCGTAGAATCCGACAGTATTGGCTACTCTTTAACTTGACAAAGTTTTGTCTGAATGGAAAGATTTTTCATTAGCATATAGTGGTTACTCTTTTTTGGGCAAATGTTTGACAAGTGTGACCGTAGCTTAAGTCTCGAGAATTTTTTGCTGGGTTCATAGCTCCGCCTCAACAAGTTGAGCAATTGACACTAAAAACATGAAAAGTTATTTCCATGAAAAGTTTTATTTTGCCTGACTTATTTGCATTGGAAGCCAGTTTATATTGCTCTAGAGATTTTCAATATGTCTTGTTGTACATTTTTTTATAAATGCCCACTTACCACCTACTAAAGCTTTATTTAACGGATATAACCTTTTATGCAAAAATTTTTTTCAAAACCAAGATGCGTCACCAATTAACGTAACGTAATAAAAGGTGAACTTTTCTATGTAAATGCTCATATACATTATATGTATATCGATGGCTAAATATATAAATATTTTTTTTTCAATCAAAGGTCACGTAGTTTTTTAAGCATGGTAGACTTATGAACTGCCTTTGAGAAAACTTCAGAAAAACGAGATTTCGGCAAAAATATCAACTTAGGTCAACGATATGTATAATATAGTAATATAGTATGTTTAAATTGAATGGATTGATTTTTATTTCAAATATTATATATTTATTTTGTTCGATCAAATACTCTATTCTATGCTGTTATTTATTTTATGTTGTTGCACATGTAGTATTTTGATCGAATTGAAGCACTATTTTTGTGACAATGTAGGAATCACTAACCAACTACCAGAGCACTTGAAATAATGGTTTTGATCAGACCTGTCGCAGAAATCTATCGAAATTGTTTTGATTACGAATTTTCATTTCGGTCGATTTTGTTTTATCTTCTCCCGATTTCGATCTATTTTGTTCCTTTCGAAAAAGTGGTAATTATATTGGTTTAAATTTAAATGTGGTAATATTGGGCAACACAAAATAAAAAAGGAAGATAGGTGTCTTAGAATACCTGGTTATGGCAATTGCTACTTAGCTTTATAAAACAAACTTAAAGTGTTAAATAACAATGCAATAAAATTATGTTATATGATGATGTCAAATTCGTCGCAAATATTTCAAAATGTCTCCATTTACTTCCCATTATTATCTTTTCTAGCGGCGCACAATTAAATTAATGTGTTGATGTGACCGGTGGCGGCTGTTAGCCGGCTTACAGCCGATCGGCTGTGTTTTTTGGTTTGTGCTCATGGCGTTTGTAATTTCTAGAATATTAATAAGCGAGCCATAAAGTATATATATTCTGGATCCTTATGCATAGGGAAGACAAATAAGCGATGTCCGTCTGTCCGTCTGTCTGTACGTGAAATCACTTTTCCGAAGCGCCCAGAAAAGCTAGAGACTTCGTTCTTGGGCTGGTGTGTCAGAAATGGTCGAAATAAGATTGGTATTGAAAATTAGCAAAATCGAGCAGACGGTTTCAGAGCTGGGAAACTTAAACTTCATTTTGCCATACAAAATAACTACCGAAAACTAGTTATTATTATTTTTTTATTAAATAAACTTATTTTATACTTCAGTATGAATAAAATTAATGTTTCGTAATAAAAAAAATATAAAAAAAATTAAAAAAATTGAATAGACGTTTCTAGGGTTCGAAAACTTTAACTTTTTTATACAAAATTATACAAAATTAAATTACTAAAAGAAATTTTTCCTTTTTTCTATAAATTAAATATATCTTATATTCTAAGAAGAAAGAGATTGGGTTAAAAAATCAGCAAAATCAAAAAGGATAATTCCAGGGTTGGGAAACTTAAAATTTTTGTGATATAAAAAATTAACTACCGTAAACTAATTTTTATATTTTTTTTATTAAATTAACTTATTTTATACTTCAGTACAAATTAAATTGGTATTTCAAATTAAAAAAGAAAGTTAAAAAAATTAAAAAGACTTTTCCAGGGTTGGAAAACTTTAATTTTTTTTCTTATACAAAAGTAACTTACTAAAACAAATTTTTTCTTTTTCTCTATAAATTAAACATATCTTAGATTCTTAAAAGAAAGAAATTGGTGTAACAAATCAGAAAAATCAAAAAGAACGGTTCCAGGGCTGGAAAACTTACACTTTTTGTGATATATAAAATTAACTACCGAAAACTAATTTTAATTTTTTTTTATAAAATTAACTTATTTTATACTTCAGTACGAATGAATTTGGTATTTCAAATTAAAAAAAAATTAAAAAAATTAAAAAGGGTTGGAAAACCTTATTTTTTTATACAAAAGTAACTTACTACAACAAATTTTTCTTTTTTTTTACTATAAATTAAACATATCTTACATTCTTAAAAAAAGATTGTTTTTAAGAATACAGAAAAAACAAAAAGGGGGATTCCAGGGTTGGGAAACTTACACTCTTTGTGATATAAAACATTAACTACCGAAAATTAATTTTTATTTTTTTTATTAAATAAACTTATTTTATGCTTGAGTACGAATAAAATTGGTATTTAAAATAAAAAAAAAATATATTAACAAAATTAAAAAGATGATTCCAGGGTTAGAAAACATTAACTTTTTTTGTACAAATGTAACTTACTAAAACAAATTTTTCCTTTTTTCTATAAAGTAAACATATCTTAAATTCTTAAAAGAAAGAGATTGGTGTAAGAAATCAGAAAAATCAAAAAGAATGATCTCAGGGTTGGGAAACTTACACTTTTTGTGATATATAAAAGTAACTAGCTCTAATTAATTTTTATCTTTTCCTTTATAGATTATACATATTTTACCTTTTGGAAAGAAAAGTTTGGTGTAGAAAATTATAAAACTAATAACCAGAGCTCCAGAGCTGGAAAGTTTGAACTTTTTTTCTGGATATTAAAGTAACTAAATAAAACATTTTTTTAAATGTCCTTTTTTCTTTTTTTACTTAACACACTTTCTATATTTTTTTAAGAACTACTAGATTGATATAAGGAATCAGAAAATCTAATTTAATGATTATAGGATTTGTAAATTTATTTTTTTTGTAGATAAAAGTAACAAGGTCAAATTATTTTTTTCTTTTTGTTTATACTTTATGTATGTGCTTATGTATGTATCTCTATACTACATAAAAACACTTTGGTAAAGGGTACACAGCCGAATATAGCACTCTTGCTTGGTTTTCTATAAGTTCAGCATATCTAATGTTCTTAAAAGAATGAAATTGATGTTAGAAATCAGAAAAACAAAAAGCATGATTCCAGGGTTGAAAAACCTAAGATTTTTGTGATATATAAAATTAACTACCGTGAACTAATTTTTCATTTATTTTTATTAAATAAACTTATTTTATACTTCAGCGCGAATAAAATTTGTATTTTAAATAAAAAAAAAATTAAAAAATTTAAAAAGACGTTTCCAGAGTTGGAAAACTTTAGCTTTTTTTCTTATACAAAAGTAACTTACTAAAACAAATTTTTCCTTTTTTTCTATAAATTAAAACATATCTTATGTTCTTAAAAGAAAGATATTGATGTAAGAAATCAGAAAAATCAAGGAGGATGATTCCAGGGTTGGAAAACTGAAACTTTTTGTGATATAAAAAATTAACTACCGAAATTTTTTTATTTTGTTCTTAAATGAACTTATTTTATACTTTAGTACGAATAAAATTGGTAATTCAAATTAAAAATTAACCTTCAAAAAATTAAAAAGATGTTTCCAGGGTTGGAAAACTTTAACTTTTTTTATACAAAAGTAACTTACTAAAGCAAATTTTTCCTTTTTCTCTATAAATTAAAGATATCTTATATTCTTAAAAGAAATAGATTGGTATCGGAAAAATTAAAAAGAATGAGTCCATGGTTGGGAAACTTACTCTTTTTGTGATATAAAAAATTAATTACCGAAAACTAATTTTAATTTTTTTTAAATAAATAAATTTATTTTATACTTCAGTACGAATAAAATTGGTATTTCGATTAAAAAAAAGTTTAAAACACGTTTCCAGGGTTGGAAAACCTTATCCTTTTTTATAGAAAAGTAACTTACTAAAGCAAATTTTCCCTTTTTCTCTATAAATTAAAGATATCTTATATTCTTAAAAGAAAGAGATTAGTATAAGAAATCAGAAAAATTAAAAAGTTTGATTTCAGGGTTGGAAAATCCACACATTTTGTGATATAAAAATTTGCTACCGAAAACTATTTTTTTTTTTTAATAAATTAAATTTATTTTATACTTCAGTACGAATGCATTCGGTATTTCAAAATAAAAAATATATAAAAAAATATTAAAACAATGTTTCCAGGGTTGGAAAACCTTATTTTTTATATAAAAGTAACTTACTAAAACAAATTTTTTCTTTTTTACTATAAATTAAACATATCTTATATTCTTAAAAAAAGATGGTGTAAGAAATCAAAAAAAAAATCAAAAAGGAGGATTCCAGGGTTGTGATATAAAATATTAACTACGAAAACTAATTTTTATCTATTTTTATTAAATAAACTTATTTTATGCTTGATAGCGAATAAAATTGGTATTTCAAAAAATAAAATATAAAAAAAAATTAAAAAGACAATTCCAGGGTTGGAAAACTTTAACTTTTTCTACAAAAGTAAGTTACTAAAACAAATTCATCCTTTTTTTCTATAAATTAAACATTTCTTAAATTCTTAAAAGAAAGAGATTGTGGTAAGAAATCAGAAAAATCAAAAAAGATGAATTCGGGGTTGGGACACTTACACTTTTTTGATATATAAAAGTAACTAAGTCTAATTAATTTTTATCTTTTCCTTTATGAATTGTATATATTTTACGTTTTTGTAAGAAAAGTTTGGTATAAAAATAAAAACCAGAGCTCCAGAGCTGGAAACTATGATTTTGTTTTCTACACATTAAAGTAACTAATTAAAACATTTTTTTTGAATTTCCTTTTTTTCACTTAACACACTTTCTATATTTTTTTAAGAACTACTAGATTGGTATAAGTAATGAGAAAAATCTAAAATTATGATTCTAGGGTTTGAAAATTATTATTTTTTTCTTTGTATACATAAAAGTAATTATGTGCTTATGTATGTATCTCTATACTACATAAGCGCACTTTGGTAAAGGGTATATAAGATTCGGCACGCCCAATATAGCACTCTTACTTGTTTTTTTATCACTTACTTCAAAAAACGAAAGAAAACAAAATCAAACTATTTGTTTAGTTTATATTCGTACTCTGCTTTTAAGTATAAAGAAATCAAAACAAAAATAAATTTATAACTGTAATAGTATCGATTATTTCTATTACTAAAATCACTTCCTTACTCCTGTATCGCGCCATAAATAGCAAAAGCTACACAGAAAAAATTATTCCCAAAAAATTTTCAAACAAACTTGTGTTAAGAATTATAATTTAGTTTCAGTAAATATTTTTTACTGTTCCAGTAAATTATTTGTTCCAGTTTTATATTATGTAAAAAAACTCTATAGAATGAAAACTATCTATATAAAGTAAAATTTGTAACAAAATTATTTAGATTTATTTTTTTTTTTATATTTAAACTAGCTGAGCCCGGCAAACCTTGTCTTACCCTCAATTGTTGGTCACTTGCTGGATCAAAATCAAAAAGAAAACCTACCTGGTGTTGACGCGAACTTGTGTTCACAGTTTCAGCTCCACAGCTGTTTTAGTTCCAGAGATTATGCGTTAGGAAGATACACACACTACGATTTTATATATATAGATTTGTTATTTTCAGTTAAATTTATTTTTATATACTGTAAAAAAATGTGTCTGATTTCTTTTAATTTTTTCTACAAATTATTTTATAAATATAAAAAAACATTTTATTTTCTTTAAGATTTTTGTTTGCGGCTTTCAAACTTATTATGTTTGTATATTGTAATTCTCAATATAGTATTAAGAGTCTTACTATAAACATACGGAGTTTGTTAGCTAAATTCAAACAATTTTTGGGTTGAAGTCTACTGACGAGTTCAAAAGCGGGAACGAAATGCTTAACCATATAAACAAGCCATTTTTTGAAAGTAAAAAAAAATAGTTGAACGTTTTACTTCATTCAGTTATTTTTTTTCAAATAAAACTTTTACTAATCTTTTTTTTAATTGGTAAGAATTGTTATTGATTCAGTTAATTTATTTTCTGTTAATACGAAAAATTTTTGTGAATGTGTTTGTAAATTATAAAAAAAAAATTGCTGAATAATACAAAAAAAAAAAATCTGCAAAAATGTTGTTCTGTTCTTACTCTAATGCCATAATAAGTTAACTAAAAATAAAATTGTTTGGTCAGTTAAATTTTTACAATATTATTATCAGAATCTACAAAATTTCTTTGTAGGTCCGCATTCATACAAAACATTTACTGATTCAATGAATTTGGTTACTGAAAACGAAATTTAGTTTTTTCTGTGTATAAAAACACATGGTTATTGGAAGAGAAAAATAAAATACCAAAGGCACAACGATTTATTAAAGTGATCAAAATTTGGTTTGGGATTGATAAATTTGCATTGACATTCTCAACTAAGTTAACATTTGAGGTTTTACAGCCAGAGAAAAAACAGCTTAAAAGCAATAAAAACCATATTGAATTAGTTCCAGTTTATACTATGCAAGTTTTATTGCTAAGCTGATTAATTTGTTAGTATAGAGAGTGACGAGGGGAAAAGAAACGTTTTTGTTCCCCTCGTCACTCTCTATACTAACTAATTAATCAGCTTAGCAATAGGACTTGCATAGTATAAACTAAGACTTAATAAGAAACATTAACGGAAGTCTAGTCATGTCGAAATTTCTTATTTCAATATGGAAAAATATTAACTTACAGTATTAATTTACCAATTTTATTTACTTTTAAATATTTAAATATACATTTTCTATTATATTGAAAATTATTGAATTAATGTGACGCGTTTTAATTTTAATTTTGCAGCTTTTCCCTTAGTGTAGTTGTGTTTTGGTAATATCATTTAAAACTCTGCTTAAGTTTGGTTGAGAAAACTGCTTTTTAGTAGTTGATTTAAAAAGCAGAAAAAATGGACAAATCGTAACTTGAAATGTTTGTTATGCTTAATAACAGAATTTTCTTAACAGTTTTAGTATAGAAGGTATAGCGGGCACATACAAAGATTTCTTTAAATATAGTCTTAGGTGATTCAGCAAATAGCAAAACGTTTCTTTGTTCTGCCGGAAATAACTTTAAAACCTTCCAAAATAATTTTTCAAACAATTCGTTCCCTATGTGGATTAGTCCTTACCTTACATTGTGTAGTGCAAGAGGTTTTGGAATCACTACATTTATATTATCCTTTATTGCAAAAGAGCCTTATCGCAAAAAACTTGTTTTACAGAAAATAATTTTCAAGTTTCCTTTTAACATACAACTCAAAGAAGATATAAAAATATTTTCTTCTCTCATGAAGTGCGCTAGGGTACACGTCTTTTATATGAAATTTTTACACAAGATTGAATATGATAAAAAAAATTTACAACTCCAAAAACGTATATTTTGAGACATGTTTATGTTGTTAGGAAGGAGTATGTATACCAATTTGACATTATTTCTCTAAGCTAAAACACTTAATTTTTTGTTGTTTTTTTATAAAAATTTATTTTCTTAAATTTTCGCACAAATTAATTATCTTCTGTCAAACTTGATATTTTAAGTTCAACTAAAAAACATTTGCGGTTTATAATACTAAAACATAGTTTGATTGTGTGTAAGTTTGGTCTACTCTTAGACGACAAAACTGAATTCAGAGAACTGTGGTAGGTGCATTAAAAATTATAGATATGTATGTCTGAACTGTAATAACTGCAGTTTTGGATACCCAGAGACGTTAAGACTTTGCGAAGAGGTTTGAAGAACGCTTCAGATCCGCTTTCATATACAAACGCAGTGTATGTGTTAAGTTTTATTTATTTTTATTTGACTTTAGACAATTTGTAAAAAAAAACTAAGACAAACAAATATTAAATAAGTTATTGAAAAACTATTTTGATGTGTAAACATCTATACGCTAGGAGGTACAAATCTTTTTCACTGAGATTTCTTTGCTGAGATTTCTTTGCTGAGATGCACACAGCGTTGTCAAATCGGTGTGAGCTATGTATGAGTGTATTAGTGTTTGAAAGAAGCAATACAAACTTATTTAAAATATTGTAAATACATAGGAATTTGCTGGTTTTTGTTTGTTAGGGTCATTAGGTTTTTTGCATTATTAGCGTTCCGTACACCAAAGGTGAAAATAATAATTGCTTTATTAGGGTTCCGTACACCAAAGGTAAAAATGAACCCTATTGTTTTCGCTACGCTGTCCGTTCCTCTGTTACAGGGTATTTCCTCGAGAACCGTAAGAGCTACGGACCTGAAATTTGGTCACAGTGTGTAGACATTTGGCCGCTACAACAGCAAATATATAAGAGTTAAAAATTAAAGGGTGTTCCAAAATGAGCAACGAAAAAAGTTAAAATCCCATGTAATATACATACACTTGAATTTTGTAAAGTTAGTGTACTTTTATACAGACTACAACAATTAACAGTAAATTTAAAAAATTTAAATTAAAGGGTGTTCAATCAGTTAATGCAATTTTGACTTTGTAACTTTGACAACTTGCTGTATCTTGGAAACCGTAAGAGCAAAACTCTTAAAATTTTCAAAAACGGTAAAACTGAAAAATCAAAAATTATAAAATCGCCAAATCTAAAAAAAATCGTCAAAAAATCGCCAAAACCGAAAAAAGCACCAAATTAAAAAAAATTCTAGGACTAACATAAATCGCGAAAACCTGGAAAAATCGTCAAAATGAAAAAAATCGCCAAAATAAAAAAAATCCCAAAAATTAAAAAAACCCCTTAAACAAAAAAATCGCCAAAATGAAAAAATCGCCTAGATAAAAAAATCCAAAAACAGAAAAATAATCGCCAAAATGAAAAAAATCGTCAAAATAAGAAAAATCCCAACTATTAAAAAAACCCCTTAAACAAAAAAATAGCCAAAATGAAAAAATCGCCTAAATAAAAAAAAACCCCAAAAACAAAAAAAAACGCCAAAATGAAAAAAACCCCAAAAACAGAAAAAAGTCGCCAAAATGGAAAAAATCGCCAAAAAGAAAAAAATTTCGAAAATTAAAAGAACCCAAAAAGAGAAAAACACCGCCAAAAAGAGAAAAAAGCAACAAAGCTGAAAAAATCATTTAAACTGGAAAAACTTATAAAGGAAAAAAGACACATCAAAAAAATACTCAAAACCGAATGTACGGAACCCTTCGTGCGCGAGTCAAAGTCGCACTTTATTGAATTTATTTTAATTGCATTGCGTACACAACAACAAGAACAGCAACAACTAAATGATGAACAACAGGAACTAAAAAGTAAAAAGTAAAAGTAAAAGCATTTACCATAGATGAGCACTGCAGTACCACTAAAATTTCAGTAAAAATAATAAAAAAAAAGCGCCAAAAACCGAAAAAACGCAATAAACGAAAAATGCCAAAACTATTTGTTAAAGGCTAAAGTGTCCGCAAGGAACCCTTCGTGCGCGGGTCAAAGTCGCACTTTACTGAATTTATTACTAATTGTCGTACATTAAGTTATCATAGGCAAATAAAAACAAATAAATAAAATGAATACAAAAACATTTAATTTTAATAACTTTTAAAAAGATTTTTTGCACTTTTAATAAGAAATTTACTAAAACAAAGCAAAATAAGGAAAACAAAAACCTAAACTTGTCAAACTAAAAGTCTTCATCGTTTTTGAGATTGTCATTCATACGGACAACAAGAAGTACAGAGAAAATTAACAGCTTCATATAAACACCATCTTGTGTGCAATAGTAGCTACTAATTTTCAACAACATATAATTGTGCTAGCGCTGTATATTTCGAAAACCATTGCTGTAAAATAAGCACATGAATTGCATTTCATTACACAGCAGTGTGCCCATTTACTAGCCAAATAAGTTAAATAATACGAACAAAAACCAGCAAATTCCTATGTATTTACAATATTGAAAGTTTTGATACTTTTAATTGATTAATTAAAAAATATTACTAAAAGCATAGTGCTTCCAACTTAAGAACATTTTTCATTACTAGATGTTTACACATCTTCCCTGTGATCGGACTCACATTGCTTTTTTATTATACGGGATTTACACTATGACTTTTTCCCCTGCATTTTTCCTGAATTCTCTTTTATGTTGCTACCCCTTTGATCACCTTTGTACCCCTTTTGTCAAAAAACTCTAGAAAAGTCACTTTAAAAAGTCATAGTGTAAATCCCGTATTAGAAAGAGAAAATGACAATTCCCAGCATTAAATTTAAATTGGTTTCATTTCCATCAAATTCTTCGTTTTTCGTTTTCTGAAGAACCTGATTACGGAATTGAAATCAAATTCGATCGTATTTGGTTTCTGTGACAGACCTAATGAGAATTCCATTGTACATTGTTACGCACGATAATGATACATCTGTCATGCCTTTATTAACAATTTTTAATTATTTATTAATAATAATTTAAAATTGTTTGCCGTGGTTGTTGTGACAATAAATAGAAAATTCGCTTTGGCTAACTGATGACTGAATTTGAATTGTAAAACCTACCAAACTAACTCAACAAGTCCAAGTCCAATTAGAAAAAAAAAATTCTCTAGCATTTTTCTAATATAGGTTTCTGCTGAAACGCAATGTAACAATTGTAAAATTAACAGAGAGGTCTCAACATCACATCAACTCATTTTTCAGTAAAAAAAAGCATTGTGAGTCCGATCACAGAGGAGATGTGTAAACATCTAGTAATGAAAATTTTTATTTAAGTTGGAAGTACTTATGCTTTTAGTATCTTTTTTTAAATTAATTAACTAAAAGTATCAAAACTTTCAATATTGTAAATACATATGAATTTGTTGGTTTTTGTTTGTTTTATTAAACTTATTTGGTTAGTAAATGGGCACTCTGCAGTATATATGTACTGCATTAAAAATTGCAGTAAGCAGTAAATTTACTTATTACTAAAAAAAATTCAGTAAATTTTTACTGCTAATGAAATTTAATTTGCATTACCAGTAAAATCGTAGGGCCGTAATCATAATAAAATTGTAGCAAGTGGCAAAGTTTTTTCATTAAAATTTTGAAACTTTTGAATGAAAAACATTTAGCCACTTGGTAGAATTTCATTATGAATACGGGCATTACTGATTACTGAAAATTCAATGCACCTCATGATATAACAAATCATTTAGGCAATTTATAAAAATTGTAGAAAAAATTTTAGTAATCAGTAAAAATTTACTTGTTAAACATTTTTTATTGTTTTTACTGAAACTTTAGTGGTACTGCAGTGCTCAACTATGGTAAATGCCTTGACTTTTACTTTTTAATTTTTAATTCCTGTTGGTCATCGTTTAGTTGTTGCTGTTCTTGTTTTTGTGTACGCATTGCAATTAAAATAAATTCAGTAAAGTGCGACTTTGACTCGCACACATTCGGTTTTGATAATTTTTTTTGATTTAGCTTTCTTACTTTTTTAAGATATTTGCTTAAAATTCTTCGATCTTTTTGTTTTTAATGTGTTTTTATATTTACTAAGCTTGAGATCTTATTCTTATTATTATTTTTTTATAAAAGAATTAACAAGTTTTATTTATTAAATAACGAATTTTTTCAGTTTTATCGCTTTTTTCTCGTTTTGGCGTTTTTTTTTCTCTTTTTGGGTGTTTTTAATTTTCCCATTATTTTTTTTTTATTTTCGCGATTTTTTCTGTTTTTTGGGGTTTTTTAATTTTGGCGATTTTTTCTGTTTTTGGGGGTTTTTTATTTAGGCGATTTTTTCATTTTGACAATTTTTTCATATTAGCGATTTTTTTGTTTAAGGATTTTTTTTCATTTTGGTGATTTTTCCGGTTTTTCGCGATTTTAGTCCTAGAGATTTTTTTTAATTTGGTGCTTTTTTCGTTTTGGCGTTTTTTTTTGTTTTTGGCGATTTTTTTATATTATGCAATTTTATATTTTATTGATTTTTTAGTTTTACCGTTTTTGAAAATTTCAAGAGTTTTGGTCTTACGGTTTCCAAGATACAGCAAGTTGTCAAAATTAGAAAGTCAAAATTGCATTAACTGATGGACCACCCCTTAATTTAAATTTTTAAATTTAGTGTTAATTGTTGTAGTCTGTATAAAAATACACTAACTTTTAAAATTTCAAGTGTATATATGTACATACAATTGTATGTATATAACATGGGATTTTAAAATTTTTCGTTGCTCGTTTTGGAACACCCTTTAGTTTTTAACTCTCATGTATTTGTTGTTGTAGTGGCCAAATGTCTACACATTGTGTCCAAATTTCAAGTCCGTAGCTCTTACGGTTCATTTTCACCTTTGGTGTACGGAAATATACAGAAAAATAACCGGCGGCGGCGCACCGTCGGCTTCGAGCCGGTCGACTTGTTTCTCTGCTTGGTGTTGCTTCTTTCAAACACTAATACACTCATACATAGCTCACACCGATTTGACAATGCAAAGCAAAAGCAAAAGCAAAGAAATCTCAGCAAAGAATCAAAGTCAAAAGATTTTTACCCCCTAGCGTATAGTTGTTTACACATCAAAAATCACAGTTTTTAATTACAATATCTACATACAAATATATATATATATAAATACTTATAATGCGGCCCCTACACTTTTTAACTGGTCGTACCAATGAGTTGCATATACCAGTTGATCGTCTATTGCATACGCTGCAATTTAAGAAATTTTTTTAACTGAGTAAACATGAGTTCCGATTTTTTTTGCTCTACTGGCCAAAAATAAATCTTTGATGGCAGAAAAAGAAGATAAAAAATATAAAAAAAAAATGTTTTATATTCTTCAATAAAATTGCGCATTGGCATTTTTTGATCTTTTTACACATATTCTTTACTTCGCACGGTGTTGCTTACAAAACTTCTGAATGAAAATGACAAACGAATGCAGAAATCGCCATAACACGCACCAATTTAATAGCTAACCGATGACCAACCGTTGGATAATCAGACCTCTAACGTAGCAATTCGCTGTAAAACTTAATCAAATTCTACAACAAGCCGCAACGTATAGGGCCGCTGCATAAAGAAAATTTACTATAAATTTAAATGAAATAAAAAAATTAAACAAAAGTCTGTATTCGTTAATTAAACAAAAGCCTGTATTCGTTCATTTATTTCTACACGGAAAAATATTCGTGTAGGCTTTTGTGGAGAATTACGTTTGCATACACACAAATTCATTTATTTTTCAATTTAAAACACACAAAAACAATTAAAATTATTCAAAAATTGATGAAAATTAGAAATGTCGAAAATTCCGTGACCAAACGATTGTTTGAACATTAATTTTTGTTTCAGTTGACTGAAAAAAGTCTCCACTTATATTTATAACATCCCTAAGATAGGCAATAAATATCAAAAATTCCGTGTATTTTTCTTTTGAAACTCCGTACTAGCAAATGGAAGTTATTTTATGAAATTTACCAACCTGAATTTCCGTAATTTTTTTTACATACAGTTTGTATGAGAACTTGAAATTCCGTATGAACTCCGTACCATGCTTAAGTAGTTAAAATAGAAATTGTTAACGCAATATTTCAACTACAATTCTTTAATTTTAAATACTAAACTATTCAGGCCTGATGCATACATACTATATACATATACACATATAGATAAATATTTACATACGCTACAGATATAATTTTATTGAATGTTAATAGTACAGCATATCTATTTGGTTTCCATTATCAAAAAAAGATTTGTTACAAGCGGATACAGTAGAACGTGTGTGTACTTTTATTGCCAATGTGCAGTGCACACTTATTTGGTTTTGATGATGGCGGCAGGAAGAAGGGTTTGTGTTGTATTTAGTATTATCTGCTTGATTGTTGTTGTTGTTTGCTAATTACATAAATTTCTCCGCATTGTTCATGAATTTGGTATGTTTAGCAGCCCGGCACTACCGAAACGCCGTTGTTTCCGCACATGAAGATTGACTCTGAAACGAAAAGCATATTTGTAAACTTGTCTGTTGAATTATTTTTATAAAAATAACTTTAAATAATTTTTTTATTCAATAATGGACAATAGGTAGTTCGATTTAAATCAGAGGGTTTAAAATGAAAAAGAAGCTCTCAAATATTGATTATTATTGAGTTCGTGTTTCAACTTTGTTATTTGTTGTTGAGGTTCTCATTTGTTTAAATGAAAGTTTATAACATAATAACTCTAGTTGTACTAAGAAACTTTGGATAGAGGTTCCCTGATGATCTGCATTAGCAACAGTGAAATGCGTATGGGATCCAGCTAAACCACTCAATAATCAATTTAAATGTATTTTTTTAAAAAATATTTTACTTAATATGTAAAATAATAGTTTGGGATTACTAGTGCGTTAAAAATTTTTAAATCTAAATTGTAAGAATTCCCATAAAAAACACTACCCAGCTAAAAAAATTATATATGGTCCATATATTTTTAATATATGAATGTATATAAATATATATGAAGATGTATGAATTCAGGTATGGAAATGTATGAGATTATACATGGCAAAACTATTATATATGAACTAATATATGGACTAATATATGAAATGTATTATAACATATGAGCTCATATATGGAAATTTAATTATGAAGCTCTTCATATGTGGATCCATATATAGAAATAAGATTTAATATATGGAGCCATATAAGAATGTATACATATATGATATCTCACATAAGATCGTTTTTGCAATCAAAAAAGCTTGGTATTTTATCACTGGTGATTTGGAAATCCATTAGAAAATACATACGGTATGCAAAGTCGAAAAAAACGTTTAAAAAAGAAAAACTTTTGTTACGAAAAAAAAACCATTCTTGTATAATTTTATACATTGTGGCCCCATTCAATATATCAAATAATCAAAAGGATAATCCAGTCATTAATTTTATAGAAAATAACAGAATTCTCTATTCATATAACTGCAAAAAATTATATTGAAAACTATTGTTAGACGGATTATTTTTTCTTTTATAATTATAATTGCAACCTCCTTGTTCAAAATCTAAAAAAAAGTAATTTTATTAATTTAATTTATTGCACTGCAGTGTGTTTTTGTGAATCAAGAGTGTGTGAATATGAACTTTGCATACTGTAGGGAGAATATTTACGCATATATATATGTAATCATATGTGCCCATATACCCTCATTTTTCGGATCCGAAACATATATGGAATATCATATATGCTCCATACATATTTTTTTAGCTGGGTAATTATAAAATATTTTTCGTCTTCCTTGTATGAAATGAAACTGCCCTGTAAATAATGCGACTATTCCATACATGCATGTAAAGACTACACCATTTCCAGTTGTATTTCAGAAGTTTCCAATAGTTTTTCAGAAATTTCTAAATATGTTTCAGAAGTTTCTAATTATCGTTCAGAAGTTTCTAATTATATATCAGAAGTTTCTATTTATATTTCAGAAATTTCTAAATATGTTAAGGAAGTTTCTAATTATAGTTCAGAAGTTTCTAATTACACTTCAGAAGTTTCCAATTATGTTTTAGAATTTTCTTATTGCATTTCAGAAAATTTTAATTGCTTTTCAGAAATTTCTAATTGTTTTTTTTAGAAATTTATAATTGCATTTCCGAATTTTCAAATTACATTTCAGAAACTTCGAATTATATTTTAGAATTTTCCATTTGTATTTCAGAAATTTCTAAATGTATTTCAGACTGTTATGTGGATATATTATTTTTGTGCACCTACGTTTTATAAAATCTAATCATTTCTAAGTATTGTATGTAACCTAAATTTTTTTTGAGAGTAATACAGTATTTTCCTTTCTTGATTTCTAACACTATTACCTGATTTACATTAAGCATTTTTTCATGAAATTTTATGATTTTTGTTGCACAAAACTTTTTCTATTTGCTAATTGCAAAGCTATAAAAGAGAATTATATATCAAAAACTAAGTAGAATGAATCTCTGATGAATTTTTGGCAACTTTTTTGATATAAGTTGCTCCTCCAGGCCTCCTATTGGCAAATAAAAAATTTTCATGCAACTAATTTCATGAAAGAAATGCTTAATGTAAATCAGGTATATGTAAAAACACATAAATACATTTAACATTTCAAATCAGGGGACAAATCGTTACATCCGTGAACGTACAACTCGTCGCGTAAAAACACAATTTTCGGATTATGACATACGTGAACGTATTGAAATCCCATTCCGTTTATACGATTGACGTATCATTTAATTTCGTACGATTGGCGATCCTCACGACCATGGAACTGGTGACCAGAAATGAAGTAAAGCTGAGACTGAAACCTTCTATGTCCACAGACAGGCCGCCCTTAAATCTTTAAGGGAACACAATGAGGGTGTCGTTGCCTGAAGTACTTAGCACGTTGACTGATGTTGTAGAAAAGTTTAAGTGATGAAGGCATAATCACTGGTCACTGAACTACACCAGCTTCAGCAGATACTAATCCTAATGTAATATCTGACTGCCCTTCTTCATCGGTATTATGTAGCAGAATTATCGGCGAATTAATATAACAAATAAAATGGCTACTAAACATAGCTTCAGAAATTTAATACGCCTCACTGACACCAGAGGCGCTGCAGCACGGCATTATTTAAAAAAACGTGGGAAAAAAGCAGAGCTGTAAGAGAATGAAGCTTTACTCTATCTCTTCCTTCAACACCTTTCTCTTCTATAACTATTCCTTTCCTAAACAAGGTAACACCTAGTAATAGTAGTAGGCATTCATTGACTGAGTGTTAAATCTCTATTAAAAAAAATGTTAAATCAAAACTTTTTAATAAGCAACAACCAGCTTTTGGGAAACTGGCACCCCAGATTTCTTTATAATGTGCGAAGATGAATAGGAATTAGAAACTATTGTACATATTATTTATCACTGCCCGAAACTGCAACATCATAGGCTTAGATGGCCGACTGGAGGTGCGTTATAGCACCACCCTTCCTACCAAGCCTTACTTACTTAAAAATTTGTTTAAAAAAAAATTAAAAACACATACATATCTGGGATTTTAAGACAAATTTTTAAGTAAAAAGCAAATACTTTTTTTTATTCACACTACAGTATACCCTTGGTATTTATACAAAAATTAGATTTATTTTAAATCGGTCTTGTTAACTTAAAGTTTGAGCAACAAAATTCTTTGCAATATGCCTTATAGTACTACCTTTCAATATATTTCTTAAATTACGAAATGATTAACTCTATTATTTATACAAAAAATGATTAACCAGAAGTGGCCAATTTTAGGTTCACAACTTCAAACTTAAGATCAATTTGATGCAGCTATTTAAATGCTGTATGAAATTTTATAACGTTTAGGAACAGTAGAATTATTTTAATTTTTCTTCCAAAATCCCCCACGGTTACGTTTATATTTTTTTTTATGAAAAATATTTTTCATTTGCATACATATTGAAATCTGAATATGCATGAGTGAGCTTTTGGCTTGTGAAATTATATTTTCTACTCAAAAAATACATAGAATTGTATGTTTTATAAAAATAATAAACAAGATAAAATTGTCTAGTGAGGTGTATGGGTACGAAATTTTCTTTTATTCTCTTTTAATTCTTCTTTCTCTAGCAATGGCAAACAAGTAGAACTTTTTGTATAAGATACTTTAAAGTTGTCGAAAATCGGAGAACAAAACTATGAAGAAAAATTAGTAAAAGATGATTTTAACAAGAACCACACGAAAAAAAACGCAATCACCTGACCCCTTTCATAGACCATTTTGGAGGTAATATACATTAACTATAAGTTTTTCAAATTTTTCATGCTAGTAAAAAGTCATTTTCTTTATATCTGTAGTTGTACCATGTTTTTTACAAAAGGCTTGTGGTATTATATAAAGATTTGTATGGTTGTACTACATACTTACACAAAATTGTACTTCAAGTATACTAGTAAGAAAAGTTTGTTTTAAATAAAAAGAATAATGAAAAATTTGACATGACATACAGTGAAAACAAACTATGGTTCCATTTTGCTATTAGACTACTTTAAGTTGATATTTCCAAAATGTGTGTTTTGTACCTCAAATATTTTTATTAATATGGCACATACTGATTCATGTTACATCTGAAAATGAAGCTAGAAGTGCCTGGTCTTATCTTAAATTTATTATTTCTGTCAATGTAATGGGAAACATCACCAAATTATCCAACTGCTTCGAAATACATAGCAAAGTCCATAAAAAAATATTAAAATAAATACAATTATACAAAAATGTTTTAGTGATGTACATACAATCAAAACAAATCGAAAAAAGCTGGATATTCAAATACTCGTTTCATTCGAATAAAACAAATTGTGAAAATTTTTCACATTTTTTTACTTTTACTTCATAGTTGTGTTTATTTGTTTTATTACCATGTCATAAGCTCATATTTTTTAAATTAGGTTGCTTTACTTCAAGATAATGAAAATTTATTTAATAAAATAAAAATTTATTTGAATACCTGAATGAAATTGTATTTGATTTTGTACATCATAAGCTATGAAGTGGTTGTTGAACACGGTGGTGTTACCAGTATTCATTATTAGATAACAAAATAATTAAAGTTGTCTTTTGCATATGATTTTTTAACAAAGCTATGTTAGCCTTAAAGTGCTTGGCAACCAATATGAACTTTAAAGCTAAAGTAAAATATTTTTTTGCATAAGGGGGTAAAACTTTAAAGTTTTTTTTTTCCTTATTAACTTTCGGTCGATAGAGCTCAGTTTGCATTTTTATAAAGTGATATGCATACATATATTAGTATTAAGTGTTGGTGGCTCCGTGTAACTAATTTTTTACAGCCTTATTCAAAAAAATATTTTACTTGAGCCTTAATGTTCATAGTAGCTACCAAGCACTTTAAGGCTAATATTGCTTTGTTAAGAAATTGTATTCAAAAGACAACTTTAATTATTTTGTGATTTAATAATAAATTCTGGTAACACCATCATGTTCAACAACCATTTCACAGCTTATGATGTACAACATCGAATACAATTTCATTCGAGTATTCAACTAATTTTTTATTTTATTAAATACATTTTTATTATCTTGAATTTAAGCAACCTAATTTATAAAATATAAGCTTCTGACATGAAAGCACAATAGATGAACATTTTTATGAAGTAAAAGTAAAAAAAATATAATGAACATAGAAAAATTATCTCAATTATTTTATTCGAACGAAATGAGTATTTGAATGTCCAGCTTTTTTCGATTTGTTTTGTTTGAATGTACATCACTAAAACATTTTTGTATAATTGTATTTATTTTAATATTTTTTTTATGGATTTTGCTATGTATTTCGAATCAGTTGGATAATTTAGTTATATTTTCCATCACATGACAAAAATAATAAATTTGAAATAAGAGCTAGCACTTCTAGCTTCATTTTCAGATGTAACATGAATCAATATGTGCTATATTAACAAAAATATTTGAAGTACAAAATACACATTTTGGAAATATCAACTTAAAGTAGCCTTAACAAATGTAGGTGCCTACTTTAGAATTTTGATATAATAATTTTTTTTTGAATACAACTTTACTTAACATTGCTTTTCAAAGCCTTGTTAAGTTTTTTTGAATACGACCCTTATACTTTGGCAATTGTACCCCTTTACTTTTAAGTTTTTATATTAAAATTGAACAGATAAGATATTAAAAGTTTTCAATTCACACTTACCACGTGCATAGAATTCGTGCGCAACTTTCGCCTTGTGCTGATGTATGTGGTGCAAGTGTTCACACGCTGCAGGTGGAATGCATCGTCCGTTCCTAAGCAATATAATAAAATAAAGTTAAATTAATTAAATTTATTACGTTTACTTAATTAAGCCAAGGCCTAAGATACATGCTACAGTTTTCAAATTGGCGTATGTTTTCGTTATTGAATAAAAGCAATATATGTATATGAATGCACAAAACATATTTAATAATTATTTCACTATCGTAAGGCCTAGATATGATACAAAATGTTAGATTTTTTCAAAATAACAATAATTACTTACTTATTGTCATATGAAGTGTCTGTAAAATACCTTGAAGGTAATAAATAAAATTTTACCAAATAGTAACTTTTTCATTTTACAGCATATTTAAATAAGATCATTGAACGATTGCATTTTCCTATTGCGTATACGTGCTAGTATTATGTATACGTAGTATAGGTCTGCACAGATATAACTGTTTGCAATAGTTTTGCGTGTGTTGGTTCTGGTATGTACAGTACGGTGAACATCCGTTCTGTATTATACAGAACAGTACTGTATTTGAGCGTCCTGTTCTGTATAAATTATTCATTAGGAAACAACGTTGAAATGTTCTCTATTTTATTTACTGTTCAGTATTTGTTCTGTATTTTCATAACTCAAACTGAATTTAAAAAATTGCCGCAGTTTCTGCAACAATACTGTCTTAATCAACACTGATAAAGGCCTTAATATATCAACTATGCCAATGCCGCAGTTCTATAAAAATGCAGAAACAACATGAGTTTTGTTTCCTTTATCTTTTCCCCTTGAGAGCGTGAATATGAAATTTTTGTGTGTTAGTGACATCTTATGTTTTAAATCTTATTTTTGGTGATCCCACTTCAGGAGCCTGGCTTTTCTTCGTTCATTGTCAAGCTATTTTATTTCATGATTATATAACTCAGATTGAGTACCAAAAAAATATGTATGACTGAGGTCCGTCTCTCTCATTATTAATGAACTTAAGTTTAAAATCCCACAACATAGAGAGGAAATATTTTTGCCTATTGCTGTTAAAAAATCGTAATTGAGCTAAGCCAGAAAAATGTTATTTATAATTATGAATTAGTTTAAAGCTAATGCAAGCCTATTTTGTGCAGATTCTATTGAATACTTAAATCAATCAAGTTGAAACTCCTACGTGGAAAGATGTTAAATCCAGTTTTGTTTTCATTATGGATGTAAGAAATGAGTTAAACATAATTTACACCGAATAATTTGATTTAAGATGCGTGAAGTAGAAAAAGTAATTGCTGAGCTCAACCCGAAGAATGCTCCAGGTATTGATGGCATTAGTAACAAAATGCTCATGAACTTGCCTCATATTGAAATAAGAATCCTGCTATTTATTTTTAATGCTATTTTAAGAATGCAGTATTTTCCACATAACTGAAGGCGGACAAAGATCTTATCAAAACTGAGTCATATAGGCCTATAAGCCTATTATCTACAATCTCAAAGCTTTTCGAAAAGCTGCTAATGACTAAATTGGCCAAAATTTTAACTGATAATGGGTGCATCCCGGACCATAAATTTGGCTTCAGAAGTCAGCATAGGACCATTGAACAAACGCATAGACTGGTCCAAGTTGTGAAAAGAACATTTGAAGAAGAGAAGTATTGTTCTGCTCTCTTTATTGATGTTCCTCAGGCGTTTGATAAAGTATGGCACGAAGGTCTAGTTTTAAAATTGAAGACATATCTGCCAATAAACATTCAAAAGCTTTTGGAAAGTTATATTATTGATAGGAAGTTTACTGTTGTGGAAGGAGAGCTCACGAGTGTGCCCGAATCTATATCTTCTGGTGTGCCATAGGGTAGTATTCTGGGTCCTGTCTTGTATTTAATATATACTTGTGATATACCTGTGAGCAATAACATCCACACCTCTACATTTGCCGATGATACAGCCTGTATGAGTGTGCACGAAAACCCAGAAACATATTACCCAACTGGAAATATGGATGAACTTATGGAGAATGAAAGTAAATGAACAAAAGTATGTCCATATAACGTTTACCCTAAGAAGAGATACTTGCTTCTCCATTCGAATCAACAATCAAAATATTCCTCAACATTCCCAAGTGAAATACCTTGGTATACACCTTGGTCGAAGGCTTACATGGAAACATCATATTGACTCTAAGTTAACTCAGATGAAACTTAAGTTAACTCAAATATATTGGTTGATTGGCAGAAATTCAACACTCAGCCTAGACTGCAAACTTTTACTATACAAGTCGCTTTTGAAGCAAATATGGCGCTACGGAATTCAGTTATGGGGCACTGCTTCAGCTTCCAATGTCGAGAGAATCCAACGAAGGCAAAACAAAATTTTAAGGTTAATAACATCGGCTTCATTGTACACCCAAAATTCTATTATACATCGTGATTTAAATGTGCCTCTAGTGACTGAAGAAATTGCAAAATACGCAGGCAAATATTTAACAAAACTCGAATCACATCCTAATCTGCTTTCTCGTAATATTTTGAACTTTACTGGAAACATCCGCCTAAAAAAGAGGGGCACACGGGCTCTTATACCTAACACTCCAGATGGGACTACTTGAAAATACTTTTTTCCCCTTTTTTGGTTATCACTACTAATGTATTACTTATAACTATCACTAAGATTATGTCCGACACTGGTCGGGCCTAATAATTTTTTTTTATAGATTTAAGATTTGAATACTTATTGTTAGTTCATATATGAAGACACAATAAATAAATACATGCTTAAAAAAAAATTTCATGAATTAACTCTTGTTAAAAGATATTTAGAAAAATTAAAGGAATATAATGAGAATCAAAAATCTGCTGAAGAGCGGTGGGTAAAAATGTTTTAAACATTTTAAATAAAGAGACATAAGTTTTCAAAGTAGGTTGAAAGTTGTCGAGCTTAGTTTATGTTTATCTGGTTCCAATGCCCCAACAGAAAGAGTATTTTCTGTTTTAACTAATATATGGACCAGTGAAAAAACTAAATGAAGATAGATACCATCACTAAATTAAACTATAATTTAATTTGAGTTTAAAGAACATTTAAAAGGAAATCAATACTTGTTAAAACAAATTTATTTCACAGAAAAATGCCAAAATTAAAACTACGAGTATGTATGTAGCTATTAATGTTTTGTACTGGGATTCTACTGTGTAATTCGAAACGAAAGAAAATACTTTCGAATTTGTATGCCTATTCGTGTAAATTCGAAAGCATTTTCTTTAATTTCAAATTACAGAGTTGACCGCCTGATATACATTCATACATATAAATATATACATATGCAGATCAGCTTATGCGATAACATTGTTATTTTACTTTTTGAATTTTTTGTTAAATTTGCCTATGTCGAAAAAATAAAAATTTAATAAATCCATGAAACTCAATATGTTTAATATGTCTGTAAGGTTGTTTGTACTTTAGTTGCTGTTTATTAAATATTTCCATGTTCTGTATTTTAATTTTAAAATCATGGTCACCGTAATGTACAGATACATATGTTATTCAGTGTTTCTGTTCCAGTCATAACTTATCCGTGCAAGCAAATCAGTACCCCTGTTCTTTCTTCTTTTCTCTCTCTTTCATAAACTCAGACTTGATGCAAGAAAAACATTCGAGTCTAAAACATGACTAGTACCAGAAACGCTGAATAACATACAGTATATGTACATACCAGAACCAACACAAATAAAACTGGTGCAAACAGTTATATCTGTGCAGACCTATAATACGTAGATTCACGATGTATACATGAGAGCATATAGCTCATTTACTTCAATAGTGTATGTCGCAAATCCAAAAAAAATTAGTTTTGTAGAAAACTCGTTTTAAGTTTTCAATTTGCATACAACTAAATGAAGACATGAACAAATTTTCTTCTCTCTAGAGGTGATAGTACAATATATTATTATTAACTCAAAAAACGCATTTTTTTAAGTTATCACATTATTGAAGTAAATGAGCGATATGTTTATAGACGTAGTCTTAATTTTTTTTTTAACCAAACCATAAGAGCTGTCAGAAACTGTGCAAATTGCGAACTTGATAAGAACTCGCACGAAAAATTAAAAAAAAAAATTGTTGAAAAATAACCAGATATCTTGCCTTTGGGAAATTCGTTAAACTTTTACGAAATGTTTCAAAAAATTAGCAGAAGCACTTTAAAAATTGTCTTTCAAAAACCTTTAGTATAATATCATAAGGAGAATATGCAGAGCATCTGATGAAATATTTAAAAAACGGCTCCAATTATATATGGAAAATTAAATATGTCAAGACAATTGCAGACTAGTCTGTTTCCTAAAATGTCCTTGAAAGACATCCCTAAAAAGGTGTTGAATATTAAGCTTAAAATCTAGAAAAATTTAAAGCAAGTGGTTGTTTCGTAAAGTTTCAGATTTTTCCAGATATCAGACATGTCGATAAAAATGTTCACTAGCAACATACTAGATCTATATGCGAACGTACTCGAATGGTCAGACTTTACCGCTTCAAAACCACTAATCAGTTTTATATCTATATATATGTGAGCTACATCCCTATTACCCTAATGAATTGTCACCATAATGTTCTCGGTTGATACACAATGTTAGCAATTTTTAATTACACACTACCATACAGAAATTTATTAAAATACCCCAATTAAAAAAATCTAGTCAGAATATATGATGTTTCATATATGGCTAGGATCCGAAAAATTTTAGTATATTATGTCTGTGGCAATAAGAAAAAAGTGCTTAAGTCATATTTTACTGTTTTGCAGGAGAGCACTTTTAAGCGTTCAAGTCGACTTGACCATATATATATATATCTGTGGCAAAAAGAAAAAAGTGCTTAAGTCGAGATAAGCTGATTTTGAGTAAATAGTACTTCCATAATCTGGATATTTGAAAGAACCTCTGGTCAAAATCGCAATTAATTTGTGTGATTTTTCAGGAAGTTATAGCACAATATTACTTGAGACATATCTTTTTTAGACTTCTAATCTCATTTGGAATAATAGCTTAATTTAGGTTATACTTTGGTATATTTAAGCCTTAATGTATTACCTATAGTGTGTAGAACGATCTTTGCTTAAAAATGCAAAGATAAACAGAGAATTTTCCAATTTAACTGTAAAAGATATAAATTTCTGAAAATCGACTTGAAAGCTTAAAAGTTATTTGCTGCAAAACACTCAAATATGACCTAAGCACTTTTTCCTTATTGCCACAGCTACAGGGTGGGCCAAAAGAAACCAAGGGGTGTAAAAGTTTAATAACTTTTTTGCTTATTAATTTTTTTTTTTATTTTTTCTTTCAGATTATATAGACAACACTTGGAGAATTTATAATGGAGAGGTTCACAACTGAACAGAGAACCAGAACAATAGAATTTTATTATTTAAACCAGAGATCAATTATTTTAACGCAAAGAGCATATCGTCGACATTTTAACGTCAGAATTTCGCCCTCTGAAGCGATGATTCGTTGCTTAGTTAATCGTCATCACCAACATGGCAGCGTAAGAGATTTGCCTCAAACCGGTAGACCACGTTTAAGTCGCACTGCGGAAAATATTGAACGAGTACAGGAAAGTGTTAACGAAGCACCAGAAACATCTGGCAGAAGGCGTTCTGCTCAGCTAGAAATGTCTCGTACGTCACTACGGCGCATTTTAAGAAAAGATTTACAGTTATACCCATATAAGGTGCAATTGGTCCAAGAATTAAAACCCGCAGATCATCGGCAACGTCTAAATTTTGCAGTTAAATTTCAAGAGTTGGCCAGAAATGAAATCAACTTTATTGAAAATTTGATTATGAGTGATGAAGCTCATTTTCATTTGAATGGCTTTGTTAATAAGCAGAACTGTAGGTTCTGGGGTTCTCAAAATCCAGGAGCCATTCATCAACGCCAATTGCACCCCATCAGGTGTACAGTATGGTGTGGGCTCACATCTGAAAATGTCATTGGGCCCTACTTATTCGAGAATGAAGATGGAAGTGCTGTAACCGTAAATGGAGAGCGGTATCGGTTTATGATAGAAAATTTTTTACGTCCTGCTCTTGAAAACAGACCTGGTATGTGGTTTCAGCAGGACGGAGCCACTGCCCATACTGCCCGAGACACAATGGCACTTTTAAGTCAAATTTTTGGAGAGCGAATAATTTCTCGAAATTCGGAAATTATTTGGCCAGCGCGATCGCCAGATTTGACAGCACCCGACTATTTTCTTTGGGGTTTTTTGAAGGAGCGAGTGTATGTGAACAAGCTAGAGACAATCCTTGAACTCAAGGCAAACATTGTTGCAGAAATTTTGAAAGATGTTATGGAAAATGCTCTAAAAAGAGCCCATCAGTGCGAAGCTGAAAACGGTGGTCATTTAAGAGACATCATTTTTCATACTTAGTGTAAAAAAATTTCCATTTTGTATATTATATAATCTGAAAGAAAAAATAAAAAAAAGTTAATAAACAAAAATGTTATTAAACTTTTACACCCCTTGGTTTCTTTTAGCCCACCCTGTATTTATTCATTTGAATATATGCACACATTTACATGTTAATATTCCATATTTATATGTATTTTCCCATACCTGTATTTTCAATATATCATCATAAAAAATTCAAAATTTTTTATAATTTTATAGCAGTGGAAAAAAGATAATAAATTGCAAGATTTTTTTTCAAACAAAAATCATTATTTCAGTTATTTTATCGCACTTGTTCCTCAAAAGCGTAACAACTCAAAATTTTCAAAATTTCACTTTTCGCAAAAAACCAAATAACAGAGGTCATATCTACCCACTGTAAAAATCTCCCTTTGATTTGTCTTCTTTTCCGTGAAAAAAAACCATCATGACTCTCTTTGTGTTTTTAGAATAACTACTTTATACTAGGAACACAATTGGGACGAACGACGAATTTCGTCCACATCGACGAATTCGTCGATAAGAATTCTCAGCGTAAATTCGTCGTGTGATGCTATAAACACAATCAAAGGCTACCGACCCTCGACTACCGACTACAAAAGTAGCTGGCTACAAAAATAGCCAAGTCGCCAGCTACTTAATTCTTTTAACGACTACCGACCACTAACTACAAAAAATAAACATCTGTTTTGACATATGTATTAAAGTTAACCAAAACAAAACAAACTTGATTTTTTTAAGTGAATTTGTGTGAAAAAAAATTTCAAATGTCTCAAGAAAACTTAATTAACTTTATAAGTACTATTGCTACTATTGCTTGATTATTATTTTTCAATGGTGCCACTATAATAGTTTTTCGCGTTTTTAATAGCGATATTTAATGTATTGCGTTTTTAAAACCACCATTTCATGCATTTATTGTATTGGCAGCACTAATCTGTTTTTTGTAGCCAAGAAAAATAGAAATTAGCCTAAGTTGGCTACGGGCTACAAAAGTAGCCGTGTAGTCGGTAGTCGTGTAGCGGCTAAAAGAATTATTCTCATAAGCACGCATGTATTCTATTTTTGACATCTTGTAGTCGATGGTCGGTGGACTTGATTGTGTTTATAGCATGAAACACAATAACGACGAATTTACTCAGCGAACTCAGCTCTTATAATTGATAAAGTTGGTTATTGTCAGTGTGACCATATTAGCTAATTTTGGGCTAAATTTAGCTTATTTCTTCTGGATTTAGCTTTAAAATTTTTATTAAGCTCTTAGCTTCTTTTTTAGCTTTTTTTAAAAATGGATTTAGCTTTTTTAGACTTTTTTAATCCAAATTGCGTATTCTCTAAAAATATATTAAAGACATACGTGATTTAGCTTAATTTTATTTTAAAATCTGGTCACACTGTTTATTGTGTATGTAAAGAAAATTGTTTTTTCGTCGTTCATCGGCGTACAAAATAGAAATAAATCTATCTCAGAGTTCGTCACGCACGACGAATTTCGTTCTACGACGGTGTTGTGTTCATTTTCATATGAACAAATGTATTTTATTTTTTATGACGAAAGTTCGCACCGAAAAATTCGTCGTTCGTCCCAGTTGTGTTTCTAGCATGAGTCTCAATTAAAGGAAGACATTTTTAGTTGTTTGCAAGTGCTTGAGCAAAACAGATCAAAGTTTTTTCATTAATATGTAATCCAGAGTGAATTTTCAGTTAAACTGGGTCAACTCGGAATAACAACACCACTAGGTAAACAAAAAATTTCAGAAAAAGAATAACAAATCAAAAAGTAGTTTTTTTTTTTGGAAATCACATGAGCAATAAAAAGAAACAAAACTTTATATTCTTTTTTAATGGTATTTTCTTACAATGACATCATTTTTTTGCTGTAATATATCGTTAGAATAAACAGAAACAGTTTTTGGCCTCTACTGAAAATTCATGAATTTTGAGTTGTTACGCTTTTGAGGAACAAGTGAGATATGTGTATACCAGAGAATGGCAATAAGAGCCTGACCCACGATATCGACAACGTTCGACTTGTCGCGCAATTACATTTGAAACAACAGCAAAATATTAAAATTTGTTTTTGTTTTGACTGTAAGTGTGCGAAAAGTCGAACGTTGTCGACATCGTGGGTTTGACGCTAAGTATTCAAAAAATAATTGTAACAAAAACAATTCGTATGCTCACTTGTACATATATGTGCTTTCCAGCAACTATGACTATTTATACGAAAAACTTGAAAACTCTCCAATTATAAGTAGAAATACACATGCGTATTGAGTGTCTGTTATAACAGAGTATTGATTTGCTTATACTCAGAGTTCGAATGATACTCAGAGTCAGTGTGCACACTTCCACCAATATTCGGTAGATTATACCGAATATGATGGTGAATTTAACAATATACCAATTCTACCGAACAAGGCCTGAAATCTACCGAATATTGTTATTTAGTAATTTAAGTCGATATATCGACCCATAACCGCTAAAATAGCTTAAGCGACACATATTTTGGACTTCGTTTTTTTTTTTTTTTTTTTGACCAACCAATGATTTAATAATTTTTGCACAAAAGCTTAAATTCAAAAAATGGATCTTATATATAATCTTTGTAGTTACAAATGTTTGTCAAATAAAAGTTATTTTAGTAGCTTTATAAAACCTATGTACAAACACTGAATTCCTGTTATTTATGTATATTATTTTATATATGCATAGCATATCTACATATATAAAGGGTAAGGGCAAATAACTGGGGATGACACTTTTTTTATTGGAAATGCTTCTTTGTTTATGGCAGTTTAATTTCTAATCACATGTGAAGTTTTAAATGCGCTTTTGGAACGCGTTTAGTTTGATACTCCTTGCACTTACCCTTTATATATAAGTATATATATCTTGTTATATTTTATGTTTCTTTGAATTGTTATTTTTTATATTTCTCTTGATAAAAAAATTTTCTACCGAATTTCATTCAAATCTAACGATTTCTTGTCGATTCTACCGAATTTAAAAAAAAATTAAGTGTGCACACTGCTAAGAGTATATATTCATCATACGCCTCCGTGGCCATTTAGACTTAAAAACTTGAAACAAAAATGTGTCTTGGCTGTTCGAAAACATTAACCATTAAATTATTATTTTAAATTTAGAATAAATATAACATTTTACATTAAATTACTGAAATTTTGTAATTTGTGAAGCAATAAATGTATTTCAAGTAAACATCTAGTTAGAGAAGTTTTTTTAGTCGAGAATCATTAAATTGTACTTTCAGTCTTTGTCATGCCATAAACTTAACTTCTTTGCCGTTTTAGCTTTTTACCAAAGCACTTTTCTGGCAGCACTGATGTTTGAAGTGTGTGCACACAAAATAATCCTGTATATACTCATGTGTAGTCGAATAAATACTCCAACTATTTTTATATTTATGCATATGATTGTTACTTATAGTCGAGTGTGCGGCGTCATTTAAGGATTATTGTATTAATACAGTTGGGGTTTGTTTATTCTTATACGTACAAAGTTCAAGTCTGATGATTTTTTGTACGTATGAGTATGATTTTTATTTTTAACTGTACGCATTGATAGTTGTTTGACGCCCAAGAGTACTTAAAACAAAGCTTTTGTCATTCACTGGTGCATACATATTGATATACATACATATATGTATATGTATTTGGCTCCATATATTGCATATATAAAGAAATTTCCATACATGAGCTCATATGTTGGTCTATATATCAATTTATATACATATAATATTTTTCTCATGTGTAATACGAGTATTTCCATACACGAACTGATAAATTAGATTTTTGAGTTAACGATAATCTTCGTTAATAATTAATCTTATACTGTGTAAACATTTCATACAAATGTCTCGTTTGCTCAACTCTCGAGTGAAAAATTGAATTATCTTTTTGAGTTATGCTTAAATTGAAAATATCAAACTGGTTGTCAGTCAAATTACTTATTTTGAAAAGTTAACGATATATCGAGCTTTATTTTCGATTTAATCGCAAGCGACCAAAACGAAAGTTTTCAGGAGAAGGGTTTTTTAAAATATACAAATATGGTTTACTTACGATAAAATTGCACAGCCTGTATCTTAAAATGGTATTGTAAGGGTAATCCCATACAATTTTAATTTCAATAAAAAAATTTTATTTTTTACTAAATGTCGCTTACGATAAAACAGAAAATAGGGTTCGATGGACAATACATATTTTTAGGCAGAATTTTTAAATTCGAGATATGAGATAAAAGAATTTTTAGTGAACACACAAGGTTTCACATTCAAGAAAAATAGTCTGGGTTTTTTGCAATGTTTAACTTTTAACTAAATTTGTGCCCTGAATATTTTTTTTCTTTTTTCAAAAACAAGTGTAGGACGAAAAAAAAATATTTTAAATTTCCAAATCGAATATCTGCTATTTTATGTGCTATAGCACACATTGTTTAGATTTTATTTTTAAGAATCCATGTATATAGACTTAAATTTTAATTGAAACCTTGTGAGTTATCGCTCCTAGAAACATACAAATTCACTTAACAAATTAAACTAATTTGCATGCGCTGCCTCTACATACATATGAATTTTTACAAAAATTAGACGAATGGATCAGATATATGTTACTTTTCTGAAAACAAAGCTAGATTATTTTTCTTTAGTTTTTCTTCTTCTCCTTCTCACGACTTTTTTCACAACAACATATAGCTCATTCATTCAAAGAACGTCATAACTCACAAAAACTAGTTCGCCAAAAGCTGAGTAAAAAAAATATTTACAAAATATGAATAACGATATATGATATAAATCTGCATCATTAACGTAAAAAATATTATTTTTGGAGTTTTGACGTTCTTTGATTAAATGAGTTATATGTATTTATGTATATAAAATGAAGTGTATATTGTGAACACAATTTGATATGCTTTTAACCTTTTATTTCGTTAAGTGCATATTAAATTAAACAACATGAAATTATTAATTTTAATGCATATTTTAAGGCGAATCTAAAATATATTTATGTGTACGTACACCTGGCACATGCTACTGTATCATGCAAAACACTCAAAGCACCGTTAATTAAATTTTTACGGTTCTATACCATAA
Source organism: Tachina grossa (assembly GCA_949987645.1). Taxonomy (NCBI): domain Eukaryota; kingdom Metazoa; phylum Arthropoda; class Insecta; order Diptera; family Tachinidae; genus Tachina; species Tachina grossa. The sequence continues at coordinate 133,118,770 of OX465274.1, read as the reverse complement.
AAAATAATAAAGGCCTTATTCATAAAAAATTTTATTTTAGCACATAAAAACTTTACAAAAAAGATTTCCACTTGAATGCATTATAAATACGTATCTTCAAGAACAAAATCTTTTTATGCACGCGAAAGTGAAGAACAACAAAAAAATATTGATTTATAAAAGGTTTATTTTTATAAAAAATAAATTCACATAAATTTTATTTTAGAAACCTTTTATAAACCTTAAGTATTTTTATGAATAAGGCAGTAATTATTAATTAAACACGCAAAAAATGTTTTTCGTGTAATTATAAATATTTAACAAGAAAAATAATTCAGTTTAACAAACAATGCCAAAGAAAACATGGAGGCACCTAATTCGTATTTTAGGTTTCCTTCTAAGACCTCCACCATTATGACGATTGAATTTGAAGGTCATCTCACCAGTAGCTTCATAACTACGGTCTCCACGTGTATGCAGATATCGACGTAAGCAACAACAGCGACGCAAGCCTGGCACACGATAAATAATTTGCAGGAAACCACCGCGAAAACGGGCATTCATGTAACAGTAAATGATGGGATTATAACAGCTATGCGACATCGCTAGCCAATGGAATGCAAACCAGAAGTATGGCAATGGCCCCCATGCCAATAAAACATCATCATTCAATAGCAACTGATGCAAAGAAAAGATAATACATACGAGTATTAAAGAGATAAATTATATAAGTTTGATTCAAATTAAATTTTAATAGAAATTACAATAACAAAAAAAAAATATAAATAAATAAAGATGAAAGAAATGGAGCTATAATGAGAAATGTTATAAAAACAAATGAAAAATAATTAATGATTATACAAACGAATAAATGTTACATGAATTAAAGCAATAATAATAAAAGAGTTTTTGAAAAATTATTTCATTTCATTACAACTTACAATCAGTATGTTAAAAGGCAGCCAACATATTGTGAACACAATCACTACCGTCACCATCATTTTAATCATCTGAAACAAAGAAAGAAATAATTTATGTACTTTGCAGTTTCAACATACACAGAACAACAATCGCATAAATAATTACTAATAAACAAATATATCCAATAATGGATAATTTGAATTGAAAACATTACGTTTAATTAATTATTTAAAATCAGACTGACATGTGTCACAACCGGCGTCTCTTGATGGATGTTGAAAGAAACTAAATAGTTTTTGTATGCATATTTATTATAAGTGCCTTCGGGATAGCGTTGGCTCAGAGAAATATTTATATGTAAATATCTATGAAAAACTTCTCTTTTAGTGGAAGAATGCATATTCGATATACCAGTGATGGTATTTTGGTGCGTTTCGGGTATTTTTTTGGTGCTTTTTGCCTCTTCATAAACGCGAAATTTTGGCTAATACCCTTTTTTAAAAAGCGGGCATTTACAGTGCTTTTAACAATTTCTTACTGTGCTTTTCGTGCTTTTTTTTGTTAAATAAAAATATTTTTAATTTACAAAACTAAAACACTTTTAAGCACTAATATCAGCATTAGGGATGCCAGTCGGGATCGATGTTTGAAAATCCAGGGATTCGGGATTTTGTAATGCGATCTCGGGATTTTCGAGATCCCGGGATTTTTCGGGATCACGGGATTTTCGAGATTTCGGGATCTAAATATTTTTCGTAAAATAAATTATTTTTTTAAATAAATATTACTTTAATAATTTAATTAATTAATTAATTTAATGCATTTTAAAAGGTTTTATTTTCGTAATTTATCATTGCACAATTGTATTTAAAGTGAACAATTTTCTAATACGAGTATGAAATAAAAATCAAAAGAATTTTTCTCATCTATTTTTAAGTTGATTAATCACATTTGATGTTAGAGAATTTATGGTGAAAACAATAACTAAATATAAAAACTTGTTTTTGTTTTCAATATAAATGTTTTTCTATTATCTAAACCTAAACGAATATACATACATATAGGTGGAATTTTAGCACTACCGCTTAAGTTGACTTACGAAAATTTTTAGATTCACTTTCATACAAATAAGTTGCAAAAACAATATTGTTTTGCTAAAAATATATCTACTAACGTTTTTTGAATTGCGATTGATCAACAACAAGTATAACGGTTGTCACATATGTTTGTCTACCAAGCATTATCTAATTTTTTATCAATTTCGTTACGACTAATAAGGCTGAACATGTCGAAAAATTAAAAGAAATGTATACAATATTGTAATAAAATTTGATTAATTACGTCTAAAGATCACATTTTTATAGGCGCATACATTAAAAGTTGGCCTGAGCACTTGAACAGTATTTTTGCTCTACTGAAAAATTTTAAATTCATACATAAGTTTTTTTCTACAGGCTCAACAGATACATACACATGTATGTATGTATGTATTCATACGTTCGCTAAGAGGAGTATGGTTTATTAGTGTCCCGGCCTTCTACTCTGCAACTCGAATACAACTATATTAGAGTCGAACTCATTCAGTCGGTCGTTTTTGACTAAAACTATTTATCAAATCTATCAGCCGTGTCACAGATTCCGTTCGGAATGGTTTTGATTCCGTATTAACCATTTCGTTCAAATTTCACTTTGGTGCTTCAGATTCCCATCGTTTTCATCAATCCGAAAAAAATGCTTTATCTTACAAGTGTGGCAACATAATTTTGTAGTAAATGATAATGTGGCATATGTTTAGGCGTTTTAAATTTTTTTTGTATGCATATTTTAAATCTGCCTTGTATTTTTTTGTTTTGTGTTCTGCCAATATGAAGATTTTGATAAAGTAAATATTTACATAGAAAAATGGTATGGCAATACCAAAGAAACTAATTCGGTACATTTTGTTCTGTTGATTTTATTTTTGTTTGTAATGACTTGAGAAATTTGCATAATAAGTAAATAAAAACTGAATAATTGTAATCCAGCTTTGAATAAATAAATGAAAAATAGTATTCTTAATTGAAAAAAAAACTGTTAAAATGTTTTTTTTTTACTTTAACATGCAGAAAATGTTAATTCCGTGCATGAAATTAAAAGTGATTTCATTCCGAAATTTTTTTTCGTTTTTCGTTTTCTAAAGCACCAAAATACGGATTAAATTCCTCTGTGACATGGCTGTATGTAATTTAAATGGGTTTGATCTTAGGTTTGTATCAAAAACGACCTAAACGGTCTAAATAAAAAACAAAATAATTTTGAACTGCAATGTAAAAAACATACATACACACTCGAGGAGTAGTTTTAGACAAAATACTCCGGATTATTCTATAAATATTTCTCGCTTTACGTCAACCCAACAACAAAAAGTTTTCACTTGCCTTGTATTGTATTCTACTCCAATTGTAAGGAGGTGTCAATAGTACTCAATTGTTACCGACAAGTAGATAAGTGCTAATTTTTTTAGCGTTGAGGAGTCGACATACAGATATACCTGATTTGCATTAAGCATTTTTTCATGAAATTTCATGAATTTTGTTGCACGAAACTTTTTCTATTTTCTAATTGCAGAGCTATTAAAGAGTATTTTATGTAAAAAATGACGTATAATGAATCTCCGATGCATTTTTGGCAACTTTTTTGATATAAGTTGCTCCTCCAGGCCTCCTACTGACAAAAAAAAAAAATTTTCATGCAACAAATTTCATGAAAAAAATGCTTAATGTAAATCAGGTAATAGTTATACACTGCAATTATGAATAAATTTCCGCAAAAAATTTCTCCCTTTTCCAATTAAATTTTTTTGTTTTCCCTATTATTTGCTACTGTTTGAAATTATTCCCCGGGAAAAATTTCTCGTGTATTTTGAGTTATAATTGCCCCCATAATATAGAATAAGACGGAATAAATTTGTCAAACTTATGAATTTTTCAAATGTTATTTCGCTTCCAAAGGTAATATGTTTCTTTTATTTTCCAAATAATTCTAAAATGTACATATATTGTAGCACCTTTGATGAAAATAACCGTAAGAAAGTAGTTTATTTATTTTGCTCTTGTTGTTAATTTATAAGAAATGTGTCACGAATAGTCATTAAATTGTATGGGACTTTTAAATATTATAAAAAATACCTTAAAATCAACGAAAACTTGAATTTACAAAGTTTTTATATACAAATTGCTAAGAAATCCCGAAAATGAAATCCCGAGATTAAATTTTACAAATCTCGGGATTCGGGATTTGCCAAATCCCGAAAATCCGGATTTCCCGTTTGGCATCCCTAATCAGCATCTTTTAACTGAGGCTTCTTAAATTGATTTTAATGACAATAACGGAAACTATGTTAAAAACAATGTAGAAAACTTTTCATAATTGGGATTAAAAAATTAAATTTTGTTTTTGCAAAATAAAAAACGGAAGTTGAAAGTAGTATGCAATAAGCATTTGTTAAAGCTTACACAAATATTAAATAATACTATAGGGTGGTTTAATTTTAAGGGGCGATTTCGGACTTTTCATAAGGCTGTTAATTTGTAAGTGCAAAGTAAATCAAAATGTTCACGTTTACAACAAAATGTAGGTAAATTTGTACTCAACGCCAAGAGTGGTTAAATTTTAAGGGCTGATTTCGATTGAAAGCATGAGGTTATCAATAGCAGTCAGTTGTTTTAGACAACGGGTAGCCAACCCCCAATTTTTTCATATCGTATTGACGTGCTGTCAATGTTGACAACTGGAATAAGGGTGAATATCGCAAAAACAAAAACTTTTAAGTTAAGAGTACTCAAGAAAAGAGTGACGCTTTTAATGCATTCTTTATGTGTAAATGATTTTTCAGTAGCATACATATCTTAATCTAAGCATAAGCTTCACCTACTATTGTATGTATGTATGTGTATATGCTACTATATTATTTGACTCCTGGTTTTTTATTATTTGTTTTTACTTATTTTTATTAAATTAATCAGGATTTTGTTTTAATTAACATGTTAATAAATTCTGTTATTACAAAATACTTTGTTTATTTTTAAGCAAAAATTTTAAATTATATTTTGAGCTTTTTTTACACTCTAAACTCTCCTTTTTAAATGGCTTAATGTATTAATATAAAAAAAATATATATATTTCCGTGCTTTTTTTACCCTCTTTTTCGTATATTTTTGAGATTTTTACCCTTTTTGCAACAGCTTAATGTGCTTTTGATCTTCGTAGAGGTACCAACACTGCGATATACTACACAACTTTTTAGAATTTTCCGTTATTGATGAAGAGTGTTAAAAATTCTCTTCTTAACGTACGTTCACGCTGAATAAAAATATTTGAGCAAATAAACGTAACCTTAGTAGCTACTAAAAAAATTAATTCATTCATAAAAATGTTTAATAAGTTGTAAGTTTGTACTGTTCCGTTCTATGGCATTGTTTATTAGTTATATTTCAAATTGTTTAACTTAATAAACAACATTTAGTGTTCAGTGGTTACATCTTTTTTATTCAAATTTTTGCACAAGTGTAAACGTATATTTAGTGATGTATCTTGTTTTTATGTGGTTATTAACATTAATGAAAATTTTGTTTAGAAAGGTTAAACAATTAATTGGTAGCCTTTATTTGTATATTAAATATTAAAAGAAATTAAACATATTGTGTGAAAAAAATTTAGTTTTCCAGTTTTACTGAGAATTGCAAGATTCTAAGACCCAGTAATTGACTTCCCAATTAAGTATCATTTATGTTTAAGTGCCATTTAAGTACCGAATTCAGTTTTTCAGTACAAAGTTGAGAGCCATTTAAATGCACAACTTTGTGTATTTAAATCATACTTAAGTCTTACGAGTATACTATATGTTATTGTGCTTGTGTGTGTTTATTGAAAACATTTACATAAAGATCATGTGGTCGTATTAAAAAGAATTTCGTTTAATTTTCATAAATATATAGCATATAAAATACATAATTTCATATCATGGAATAAATAAATAGAAAAATGTATTCTGGTGCTCTTTTGGTTTTATAAAATGTATTTTTATGTAATTTTAATATCCTACATGTTGATAACCTAACTTTCTTATTTACATTTAACATCTGTTTTCTTTTAGAATTATCCACATTTCACAGTGCTACCATACTTGCATAGTATTTAAGTGAGCATTTAATTTTACGACTGAAAAAATGAAACAGCATTTAAGTGTAACTTAACATTAAGTGGCTATTAGCTAAATGACACTTAATTGAGAAATCAATTATTGGGCCTAAGATTTATACTCTAAACTGAAATGGAAGGTTTTTTGATATTATTGGTATGCGAGGTTTAAAACTATGTATATTCGCTTTTAAATATCCCTATCAATATTTTAGCTGGTATTCCTATTGAGACTACAGGAAAATTATGTCGAAAGCTCCCAGAAAGTCTTACGACCATTCAAATATTTCGTTGCAGCCTTTTATATCTTGAAGAGTGCAATATATATATAACCAGTGTTATTTTTGCTTATATTGAAATTTAAAAAGTCAATCTCCACTCACTTCCTTAGAAATTTAAATGTAAAATGTGCTGTCCTAAAGCCACCTCGAAGAGCTGGTGCTACACCTGAGGTATCTAACGCTAAAGTAATGCTTGAGTCGTTACGATTTTATACCAACTAAATATTTAAAGCGAATGTTTTTCCAGTACCTTCCGGTCAACTAAAAACAATAAAGCTTCTCCTTTGATGACCTTAGTTCGAACTTAATCAAATTTTTTTTTTTTTTTGCACGAAGGTTAACTTTTGTAACAACTTTTTATTCTGAGCATTCCAAGTAAAAGGATAATAGTTCAGTTCTGATTGAAACTCAACTGTTGTGCTTTTGAATCGGTTCAGACATAAAATGTCAAAGAGACTTAAATCTTTTCCTACCAAAACAATCAACTTGTCTTGAATAATAATAAGAACCTCATTATAAATCCAATAATAAAATGTCAGTTCGGACTGAATAATTTGTTTTTGTCACAATATTTCTTCGGATAAGGATTTTGATAAGCAACACATTGCAACAAAAGAGACAAAGACGTATACGTTAAAGTGCTAGCAGAGCTACTTATGTCTACCGAAATAGATATATGGACTACAAATTAGCAGCTCGACCAAAAAATGTTCATATTAGTTTTTAAAACAAGTTGATTGCTTGAAATATACGAGTAGAAGCAGATGGGACGTTCTAGCACATTCTGCAGCCTGGTTAATATTTTCGTTAAGATTGTGCATATTCAAGGTCAATGTGTTCCGTACAATGACTATTAAGATATATTTTTTAATGCCGATCAGTTAAAACGATTGATCATCTTCACATATGAGTGAGGTAAATTACTTTTTAGTGGGTTACAGATTGAAACGATAGTGGGTGGGGGATCGGAGGAGAGACCTAGAGAAGCTTCAACATGAATTAAATCCCTAGAGATATTTTTCATGACGTCAAATCTATAATATCCGGAATTTCGGGTATGTGAGTAGGCCACTAAGCGGGCTGGCTCCCGACTCTAAACGATGTACAAGCCTATTTTCGAAATTGTGTTGAACAATGCTCAACCGCTAGATTTAATAAGAAGCGAACCCCAAAATGTATGTATGTATGTCTTACATTGTAGTCGCACAAACACGAAACAAGGTATTGGTCCTCAGTTACGAGGACCACGAAAACTTTTACAAAAAATTGGGACGAAAATATTCGTTGCTTGTAGATGTTCTTCACAAATATTGTCAAAATATAGTGCTTGATTCTTGACTTCATTAGAATTGCAGATCCATCGCACGATCTTCCTCTTGGGTCATTTGTCTCGTATTGCAATAAGAACCCTGCTATTTATATTTAATGATAAGCTTGTCAAGGTCAAAATAATTCTAAAGTCGGGCAAAGATGTTACCAAGGCTGAGCCATATTATACATAGGTCAATTAGTTTACTATCAACAATTTCAACGCTTTTCGAAAGTTGCTCATGACAAAATTGTCCCTAATTCTAACTCAATGTGGTTAAAGAAGTCAGCATAGCACCATTGAACAAACACATAGATTTGCCCAAGTGTCCAAAAAGAACATTTGAAGAAAAGAAGTATTTTATTGAGTTCTAATTATAATTGTTCGAACTTTCTTTGTTACTATATATATATCATTTGGTTGTGATAAATATTCTGATAAGCACGTAGTAGAACGGAACAACTAGCTTTTTTCGAAGGCCACTACACTACACTAGTGTCAGTTGATGTAGATTTCTGCTTTATATACTCAGCTTTTCACAACAAATGAAATATGTGAATTGTTTTGATTCATCGCATTACAATTTGCTGTAAACTATTTTTGTAGCTAAATCTCAATTTTACAATTTCTAAATTTATAACAGTCTTGCCATTGTCATTTGTTTTTTTTTATTAATTATGCACATGTTAGTTAATAATATATATATTATATATGTATGAACCATTTATAATATTTTAAGCTGGAAATTAAATTAAATATAAAAACAAATAAAACTTTTTAAATAGTTAACGCATATTCATAGTCAAAACGAAGTATATTTTAGGAGCTTAAAACTGTAACATACGAATAATACATTTTTGGGACTTCGTATTTTTTACGAAAATCGACTATTTATGATGGCAAATAATAAATTTTGGTCAAAAATTGAAGTTCGAAAATTATGTCGCTTCAGCTATTTTGGCGGTTATGGCGCGAATATTTAAACTTTGATGAGTAGAGTAAATCTTAGGTCATTAATCTATTTTGCATTGTAATACAGGTTTAAAATTTTCAAACTATACATTGTTTTGATCATGAATATGTGCATTTTAGCTTAATAGCCTTTTCACACTTACTCACATCTTTCATCTTTCATCAATTTGGCAAGATGATAACATCTTCCCACAATAATTATACGGGGCTAAATGTTCAACATCTTTCAACATCTTCAAAAGATGTTCCTATCGCACTTTGTTCCGTTCAACATCTTTCGATTATTTTAGTGTCATCACTAGAAAAAATGTATACAACTATATATATACATGCATATGTACATACTATAAAAATGAATTCATATGTTTGTATGTATATCTACATATGCACGTACATATGTACATACATTCAAGGCTACATTTTTGAATATCTTTCCCAAAAAAAGATCCGTAATTACTCCAAAATTTTATTATACACATATGTATATTTATGTATATAATAAAATATTGTATATATTTTTCCTAATCGAAATAAATTACATAATTACATACATCATTGTCCGCTATTAGATTAATGTATATATTAGACACCTGCAAAAGACCATTTGAAAGAACTTTTAAAACATGAGGGATTTTTCAAATGCTTTACTGCAGCGATCCTGCAAAAAAATTACACATTACCATCAAAACTACTTGTCATATAATGTCTTGCTTTTCTGATTACCAAATTTCATTACTCTCTTACAAATCACATTAACTAAAATTTAAAAAAAATTATGTACAATTAGCTAAATGAGGAGAATGATTTTTTTAGATCAAATCGATTACGTGAACAAGTAGCCAAATAAAAAAAGGTAAGTGCTTCTCAAGAATCGATTACTTTAGTCTCACGACTTGTTTAAATCATTAAATTGGTAATCCAGTAAGTAACAGCTTCCACCAAAAATGCTAAATACCAAACCCGATTACCTTTTTGGAAATTTTTTGCTTGGGAAGTCTTCTAAAACAAATGCTAAAGGCCGTGATATACTATATTACAAAGTCGTGTGACCTACGAAAAAATACAACCATGGTATGATGGAGTTTATGAAAATTTTCAAAAGACAGTGTATTTTCTCGTAGATCGCACAACTTTGTATGATAGTGAGTCATGGAATTAAACAACACTGTTTGCAAGATATTTGTTTAAGTTATTGCAGGTAAAGGACTAAACATGAAAATACTTCGTTACGATAGAATTTATAATGCATACTTCCTACGCATGGGCTCGTATACAAACTTTATGCATGTACATACACACACACGTGATTATGAGCTTTTATTTTTCTAAGGACATACAAACGCACACATCCATTGACATTAGTTGTGTGCGCTTGCTTTAAAAAACCACCCTTAAACATAAAGATAATGGCTTACCATCCAGATCTTTCACACACACACCCAAACGTACAATATCCCAGTGGGAATTTGAGTTAACTCAGAGCTAGTTAATTATCAGCCAAAAATTAGTCAGAGGTAGTTAAAATCAGCACTCATTCTGCATGTTAAAAGTGATCAGATTTAACATTGAGTAGCCGCAGGACGACTGCATCAGTTTTGAACTAACCATGAGTTAGCTCATTATGAGTTAGCTTGTGCCAAATAAAAAAATAAATAAAAAAAGTCTTATTTTTAGTTAATTATGATTTAGCTTATTATTTATTAACATTTTTTAGTCAGCTTAAAGTTTAAACAATTTTAAATTATTTTTTTAAGAAACGAGAACGTGTATCGAACCGTGATCACATTGTTTGTCAGCCATCATACTTAATATTTTGCCATCGCGCCATAATGATGAATTCTATGCTGACATCTTCTCTCTGAACTTTGACTGTATCAGCTTTGAGTTAGCTAAAAGTTAGCTCATAACTTATCGAAGAAGTTAGTTGTACAAAAACAACTCACTAATCTCTGCATCAGTTTTGAGTTAGCTTTAAGTTAGTTCAATACTTATCGGGAAGAAGACAGTTGTGCAAAAAACAACTGACTCACATCTATATCATTTATGAATTAGTTCAGAAGCTAGTTGTAAATAAGTTATTAAAAAGTCAGCCATATTTTGAGCTAGCTAATAAAAATCCGACTGGGATGCAGAATAACAAGCATACGCGCATCAAAAGTGAGGACATTACTTCTCTTATGTGTTTGTTACGAACATAAATTTTTCGCGATATCGCTTGTAAACACTCATGTACAGGAACATCAATCCATCCAACGTGAGACAGCATTTATTATTGGTTTAGTATAATATATGCGACGACAATACATTTTAAAAAACAAGCCGTATTTACATTTCAAGACTGCTTGCGCAGCCCTCTAGTGTACACATTCCTTTACACATATTCGCGTTGTATTACCAACCTCTTTAGACTCTTGAGACTTCAAGCAGGAATGCTGCTATGCTAGTACACGCAATATTTATTATTTTATTTAACTGAAACCAAAATTAATTTTAAATTTAATCTAGTCACTTTTAGATGAGTTCTATTCTATGCTAAAACAAAAAGCCATCTTATACAATACAAGTATTTCAATTTCAATTTTGTTTAATATTTGAATTCACTTTAAATTTCACTACCAAAATCTTCCATTTAATTTTTCTTATTCTAATGGCATATGTAAATTCAAACAATTGTGCCGATAACAAGGGTTCGAATAGTTTATCAGTCAGAATTTATACTTTAGTTCAAAATAAAATTAAATCACTAATGATAAAACACTTTCAACTAACGCATGCCAATTCTCATCATACATACATACATATTTCGCTTGTATTGTTGAACTATCGAAAAAAAAAAACGGAATTTTAGCGTAAAGAGGAGATCAAAAGAGTGATAAAACTTTGATGTGGTTTTTCTTTATACTAAGAGGCAGCCGCAATTATTTGTTAGTTGGCAAATATGTACGTATGTTGGCCAATCAGTCTTTTAGACAACAGATTAGTTATTCATTTGAATTTCATAGTTACAAGCATGAGTATGAACTATTTAGCAATTACCACAGTATTGGCTTTTGTGTCGAAAGAGACAATAACTGCAATATAACATCATTTATGTATGCAACAAATGCCACAAGTACGTTGTATAGATGCTTGGATGGATTATACATTTTATTATTTTTTTAATGTTTTTTTTTTAATATTATTTTTAGTCCAGAAAAACAAAATGAGAATGCTAGTGCTGTCACCATGATGACATCAGGGTATTGGAGCAAAATTATGACTTTTTAAATGTCTGAGTGTTACACATCTTGTGTTCGTAATTACAAGCTACAACATTGTAGTTAGTAATTTTATTTTATTAACTTTTTTTATACCATTTACCAAAAAATGGTAAAAGTATGTCATTCCGTTTGTAATTTCCAGAATATTAATAAGCTAGCCATAAAGTATATATATTCTGGATCCTTATGCATAAAGAAAACGAATAAACGATGTCCGTCTGTCCGTCTGTCTGTACGTGAAATCGGTTTTCCGAAGCTCCCAGAAAAGCTAGAGACTTCGTTCTTAGACTGGTGTGTCAGAAATGGTCGAAATAAGATTGGTATTGAATATCAGCAAAATCGAGCAGACGGTTTCAGAGCTGGGAAGCTTAAACTTCATTTTGCCATACGAAATAACTACCGAAAACTAGTTTTTAATAATTTTTTATTAAATAAACTTATTTTATACTTCAGTATGAATAAAATTTGTATTTCTAACTAAAAAAACTTCAAAAAAAAATTAAAAAATTTAAAGATGTTCCCAGGGTTGGAAAACTTTAACTTTTTTTTTTATACAAAAGTAAATTACTAAAAGAAATTTTTCCTTTTCTTTCTAAATTAAACATATCTTATATTCTTAAAAGAAAAAGATTGGGTTAAGAAATCAGAAAAATCAAAAAGGATGGTTCCAGGGTTGGAAAACTGAAACTTTTCGTGATATAAAAAATTAACTACCGAAAATTAATTTTTATTTTTTTTATTAAATGAACTTATTTTATACTTTAGTACGAATAAAATTGGTATTTCAAATTAAAAATTAACCTTCTAAAATTAAAAAGATGTTTCCAGGGTTGGAAAACTTAAACTTTTTTATACAAAAGTAACTTACTAAAGCAAATTTTTCCTTTTTCTCTATAAATTAAAGATATCTTATATTCTTAAAAGAAATAGATTGGTGTAAGAAATCAGAAAAATTAAAAAGGATGATTCCAGGGTTGGGAAACTTACTCTTTTTGTGATATAAAAAATTAACTACCGAAAACTAATTTTTATTTTTTTTAAATAAATAAAATTATTTTATACTTCAGTTCGAATAAAATTGTTATTTCAATTTAAAACACTTTAAAACACGTTTCCAGGGTTGGGAAACCTTACCTTTTTTTTAAAGAAAAGTAACTTACTAAAGCAAATTTTCCGTTTTTCTCTATAAATTAAAGATATCTTATATTCTTAAAAGAAAGAGAATAGTATAAGAAATCAGAAAAATCAAAAAGTTTGATTTCAGGGTTGGAAAACCCACACTTTTTGTGATATATAAAATTAGCTACCGGTAACTAATTTTTATCTATTTTTATTAAATAAACTTATTTTATGCAATTAAAAAATTAAAAAGGCCATTCCAGGGTTGGAAAACCTTAACTATTTTTGTACAAAAGTAAGTTACTAAAACAAATTTTTCCATTTTTTTTATAAATTAAACATTTCTTAAATTCTTAGAAGAAAGAGATTGGCGTAAGAAATCAGAAAATCAAAGAGGATGAGTTCACGGTTGGGACACTTACACTTTTTTGATATATAAAAGTAACTAAGTATAATTAATTTTTATCTTTTCCTTTATAAATTATAATTATATATTTTACTTTTTGGAAAAAAAAGTTTGGTATAGAAAATTATAAAAATAAAAACCACAGCCCCAGAGCTGGAAACTATGATTTTTTTTCTGGACATTAAAGTAACTAAATAAAACATTTTTTTTAATTTCCTTTTTTTCACTTAACACACTTTCTATATTTTTTTTTAGAACTAAGTGCATAAACGCACTTTGGTAAAGGGTATATAAGATTCGGCACAGGCGAATATAGCACTCTTACTTGTTTATTATTGTTGTTTCAATTGCTGGTTGACAGAAAACTCTTCTTTTTTTCTTATTACAAAGTGGTAGTGAAAAACATACTAAGATATCTGGCATATGATCATTTCTTTCGAGTTTACTCTCTTTCTTTGTAGTGTAAAATAGTAAAATTTTTTGAATTTTTAGTAAATAAATACTAATATAAAATGTTGGGTTAAACAACTGAATTAAGTTTTACGAGCGAATTGAAACTGGCACATCTGAAAAGTGTCACACCATACCTGAACAAAATATACAAAAATAAAAATATTAGCAGATCGCTCTCTACTTTTTTAGCAAAATTTTTTGTTCGTACAAAAACTAGTTTCCGGAAGGTTGCCTTTTTAATAAATATATTTTTCAAGTAAACTATGTTTTTCATAAAAACAATACAAAAAATTACAAAATATCGAGCAAAAAATGCCTCATTGAAGAACTATCAAACCCTTAAAATGTTAAGACTTGTTTTTGAAGAAATTCCTTTCATGGAAAAGTTATGCTACTATCATGGTTCTCTCAACTTTAAAAATAGTTTCTTTGGGATTAATCAACTCGCATTACTATTCTCAACAAAAGCAAAAGTAGGAAAGTTCAAGTGATGAATCCATATACATACATTGGTCACTGAACTGCACCGGATACAGCGAATACTAATGCTGATGTAACATAAGAGCGCCCTGCTTCGTCTTTATTGTGTAGCAGAATCATTGCAAATTAAAATAAGAAATGAAGTGGATACTAAGCATTGCTTCAAAAATTTAATACGCCTCATTGACACCAGAGGCGCTGCAGCACGTGCAATAAAAAGAAGAGCTTTAAAAGTATGAAGCTTTCCTCTATCTCTTCCTTCACCACCTGTCTCCCTTATCACTACCGCTTTCCTAAAGAAGGCAACACCTAGTAGTAGTAGTTGTTCATTGACTACGAAACTGAAATATGCACAGAGTATGTAGAACCTTGGATGCTACAACAACAAATGCATGAGAGTTATAAGTTAAATGGCGTTGCAAAACGAGCAACGAAAATTTTTAAAAACTCTTGTCATATACAAACATACAATTAAATAGACACTCGAAATTTTTAAATTTAGTGTATTTTTATACAGACTACAACAATTATCACTAAAATTTAAAAAAAATCTAAATTAAAGGGTATTCTATCAGTTAATGTAAATTATAAAAATTTTGACAACTTATAGCAAGTTGGAAACCGTAAGAGGCAAACTATTGAAAATTTCAAAAACGGTAAAACTAAAATATCCCAAAATTATAAAATCGCCAAACCGAAAAAAAATCGATAAAAACCAAAAAAAAAATTGAAAAATTAAAAAAGGGCAATATAAACCAAAATAAAACTAAAATAAATCGACAAAATCCGAAAAAATCGCCAAAATGAAAAAATAGCCAAATTAAAAAAAAAAATTGCCCAAAATTAAAAAAAAACACCAAATTAAAAACACGCCTAAAACCGAAAAAAATAGCTCAAACGAGAAAAAAGCACTTAAACTTAAAATGTCGCCGAAACCGAAAAATTCCATAGAATAAAAAACGCGAAACTACAAAAACTCCAAATCAAAAAAAAAAAAAAAAAAAAAACGCTAAAACCCGAAAAAATCCCAAAAACGAAACATATCTCAACATATCTCTTTCCAATGGCTACTTCCCAAATATCTGGAAAAAATCATTTATTATACCTCTATTCAAATCTGGCAGCAGATCTAACATAACTAACTACAGATGCATAGCTAAATTGAGCGCTATACCTAAGCTATTTGGAAAAATAGTAACTGATATACTATCACACCAATATCATCATTAATTTCACCTCACCAACACGGGTTTAGAAATGGCCGATCAACAGTTACAAATTTATTGGAATTTACAACAAATGTAGTATCTTCGTTTTACAAAGTCATGCAAACCGACACAATCTATACGGATTTCAGCAAGACATTCGATAAAGTTAATCACGATATCCTCATTTTTATATTAGAAAAAATTGGACTATCACCCGTTATCTTGAATTGGATGTTATCATATCTTAAGAACAGATTTCAGTATGTTCTCTTCAAATACCAAAAATTTAAGATAATTCCAGTCCCGTCTAGTGTGCCTCAAGGTAGCCACCTAGGCCCGCTATTGTTTTTAATATTTATTAATGATTTACCTTCTTGCATCGCACATTCCAAAATATTAATGTATATAGTAAACTTAATGGATCTCAATTTGAAAAAATGCAAGCACATGTTATTTTACAGAGAAAATCCATTAGTATCTAATTATACGATAAATGAACATACTCTTGAAAAAGTTGATACATTATTTGATCTTGGAGTACTTTTGGATAATAAACTAAGTTTTAACGCACACATCTCACAAACTGTGAATGAAGCCAGAGGAGTATCAGGTTATATTAAGCGCTGGAGACATGAATTTGATGATCCGTATATTACTAAGCAGTTATATACCTCCCTAGTAAGAACAACTTTGGAATACGCCTATGTGGTCTGGAACCCACAATATGAAGTACATATAAAGAAAATTGAGTCCGTTCAAAAGCAATTCCTTTTATTTTGCCTCCGAAGTCTTCCCTGGAATAGAGATACTAACCTTCTATAATGTGAAAGCCACTTACCACTCATTAAACTTCCTACACTAAGGGCCATTATTGCAACTTACAAATAGTTAATTTTAGGATTTTATCTGACAGGTAAATATATTTTGATTATTACAAGTAAACATTAATGTAAAAGTGACTGATAAGCTAACTGCAGGTGTATCCTCATGGTAACTTTCAAAGTGAACTTTAAGCATTTTAATAGTGAAAGTAGCCTATATGTACACTAGAGTTGCCACAATACATCATTTGTATTAATTATTTTATCGGACAGTTGTAATAATGAAAAAAATTAATGGTCACTTTATCGTTCACGTTAGCTAATGTTAAGGTTAACTATCAGGAACTTTATCTTTAGGTTGTAATAATGGCCCTAAGAAGTAGAAGAGTATATTTGAATATATCGTTTATTATGAATTTAATTAATGGCAATACCACTTCTAAAACTCTTCTTCGCAAAATTGAATTTTTAATTCCAAATCGAAATTATGTTCCTCTTAAACTCCAATATTTCCGATACAACTACGCAAACTTTGATCCGTTCCGAATAATATGTGCTGAATTCAACAACTACTATGCGTATATTTATTTTTCATCAAATCCTGATATCCTAAAAAGGAATATTATTAATTTATTAAATCGTTAAATGCATTAACAATATCATGAGTTGTTATTAATTCGATTTAAAAAAAAAAATCATTCTTATTTAGCCTGTAAGAAAATTATTTTCATAGGCTTTTACGTAAATAAATAAATAAATACCAATCTACATGTCAAATTTGGATTCTGTAGGCATAAGCCTAAAAGCATTCTTTTATTTGGGTACCCATAAACACCTTTTGAATATTCAGTTTTGTATGGTGTTTGACATTTCCTATAAGAAACATGCAATCTGATGATGCTACCCTGTTTTGAAAAGAAAGAAGGTATTTTATACCAACAAAGTACATGTGGTTGTTGCTGTTGTGATATTTGTTGTAGAATCGCGGGTAGCAGATTGATGTGCCTTGGTATCATTCAACAAAAATTATATTTGTGGAAATATATTTTCGTAGAATAGCTCTTTCTTAAAGTATGAGTTAAAAAAAAGTCCACCTTGCAATTTAGTTCATTTCCAGAAGTAGTAGTGTTTTTTCATAAAATATTTTTTGTATAGTTACTTGCTTGTGAGATGATTTTATTGTTGAAGTAAATATCTTTGCGCCGAGCTATTTTTTCCGGTGTGGGAGCAAAACATAGTCACTCGGGGCTAATTAGGGCGGATGTTTGCCAAAGTTATGGCAATAATAGGAAGAATTAGTCGATTCCAATCGTGTTACTTTTTAGGTTGTCGCATCGTTTAAATCTGGATGTTAGTTAGCAAAAACGTGAAGCTGCCCACCTTCTTTTATTGAGAGTTATTTCAATCATCCATATACTTAAATCGAAAATATGCCGATTAATGCGGAAGAAAAAAGGGAAACACAAGGGTATAATGTAATTTTTGCGACTTATGTATTTAATTTATCCAATTTTTACATTGCTATTAGCGGACATGAACTACTATGCGCTTGCAGATGTTAGTTTAAAATATAATAATAAAAGTTAAAAGTCATTAGAAATTCAAAACACAAGTCGATTAAAGCAAATATGAGATTTTACAGTAATTTTTCAAATAAATTGCGTCTTACAATTTATATTGAAAACAAAAACAAATTTTCATATTTTATTGTTGTTTTCAATATAAACTTTCAGTCGACAGTCTCGTTTCAGTTTTCTTTCCTTATTGTGAAACAGCCCAGCAAAAAATTTCAAAAAGGTAATCGAGTTTGGAATTAAGCATTTTTGGTGGAAGCACTTCCCTACTGGATTACCAACTTAATGATTTTAACAAGGCGTGAGACTAAAATAATCGATTCTTGAGAAGTACTTAAATTTTTTTTTATTTGTCAACATTTCACGTAATCTATTTCGTTTAAAAAAAGCAATGTGAGTCCGATCATAGAGGAGATGTGTAAACATCTAGTAATGAAATTTTTTTTTTCAGTTGGAAGTACTTATGCTTTTAGTATCTTTTTTTAAATTAATTAATTAAAAGTATCAAAACTTTCAATATTGTAAATACATATGAATTTGTTGGTTTTTGTTTGTTTTATTAAACTTATTTGGTTAGTAAATGGGCACACTGCAGTATATGTATATGTACTGCATTCAAAATTGCAGTCAGCAGGAAATTCAGTAAATTTTTACTGCTAATGAAATTTAATTTGCATTACCAGTAAAATCGTAGGGCCGTAATCATAATAAAATTGTAGCAAGTGGCAAAGTTTTTTCATTCAAATTTTGAAATTTTTGTATGAAAAACATTTAGCCACTTGGTAGAATTTCATTATGGATACGGGCATTAATGATTACTGAAAATTCAATGCACCTCATCATATAACAAATCATTTAGGCAATTTATAAGAATTGTAGAAACAAAATTTTAGTAATCAGTAAAAATTTACTTGTTTTTACTGAAACTTTAGTGGTACTGCAGTGCTCATCTATGGTAAATGCCTTTACTTTTACTTTTTAATTTTTAATTCCTGTTGTTCATCGTTTAGTTGTTGCTGTTCTTGTTGTTGTGTACGCATTGCAATTAAAATAAATTCAGTAAAGTGCGACTTTGACTCGCGCACATTCGGTTTTTATTTTTTATTTTTTTTTTATTTAGCTTTCTTCCTTTTTTAAGTTTTTTCAGTTTAAACGATTTTTTTTTCAGTTTTATCGCTTTTTTCTCGTTTTGGCGTTTTTTTTTCTCTTTTTGCGTTTTTTTAGTTTTCGCAATTTTTTTTTCATTTTGGCGATTTTTTCATTTGGCGATTTTTTCATTTTGGAAATTTTTTTCTGTTTTTTGGGGTTTTTTTCATTTTGGTGATTTTTCTGTTTTTGGGGTTTTTTTTATTTAGGCGATGTTTTCATATTGGCGAGTTTTTGTTGAAGGATTTTTTTCATTTTGGCGATTTTGCCGTTTTTTTGCGATTTATTTTAGTCCTAGAGATTTTTTTTAATTTGGTGCTTTTTTTCGATTTGGCGATTTTTTTTTTGTTTTTGGCGATTTTTTTATATGGCGATTTTATAGTTTTTTGATTTTTTAGTTTTACCGTTTATGAAAATTTCAAGAGTTTTGCTCTTACGGTCTCCAAGATACAGCAAGTTGTCAAAATTACATTTAACATTTTTCGTTGCTCGTTTTGGAACACCCTTTAGTTTTTAACTCTCATGTATTTGCTGTTGTAGTGGCCAAATGTCTACATATTGTGTCCAAATTTCAAGTCCGTAGCTCTTACGGTTCATTTTCACCTTTGGTGTACGGAAATATACAGAAAAATAACCGGCGGCGGCGCACCGTCGGCTTCGAGCCGGTCGACTTGTTTCTCTGCTTGGTATTGCTTCTTTCAAACACTAATATACTCATACATAGCTCACACCGATTTGACAATGCAAAGCAAAAGCAAAAAGCAAAGAAATCTCAGCAAAGAAATCTCAGCATACATGGTACAATTATACTAGGTACATGCACGACTACAACAAAATTACAACACCACAAAACACATTCATTTTGTTGGTATAAACAAACTAATAATTGTCAGAAACAGATGTCTTTTGTTTTTAAAAACAACAATTACAGGGTAACTAAAGTACAATTGCAGACGCGGCATTCCTGCATGATTATAGTTATTCAGTGTTGCCAATCTTTGTGTAGTTAGACAGTGTGTAATTTCTACTCACATTTTTTTTTTTTATTTTTTTTTTTTTTATAATGCATGTATTTATTTATTGTATCTTCATATGTGAACTAACAATAAGTATTCAAATCTTAAATCTATAAAAAAAAAATTATTAGGCCCGACCAGTGTCGGACATAAACTTAGTGGTAGTTATAAACAATACATTAGTAGTGATAATCAAAAAAAAAGGGGGGGGGCGGAAAGTATTTTCAAGTAGTCCCATCTCGAGTGTTAGGTATAAGAGCCCGTGTGTCCCCCTTTTTTAAGCGGATGTGTCCAGTAAAGTTCAAAATATTACGAGCAAGCGGATTAGGATGTGATTCGAGTTTTGTTAAATATTTGCCTGCGTATTTTGCAATTTCTTCAGTCACTAGTGGCATATTTAAATCACGATGTATAATAGAATTTTGGATATACCATGGAGCCGATGTTATTAACCGTAAAATTTTGTTTTGCCTTCGTTGGATTCTCTCGACATTGGAAGCTGAAGCAGTGCCCCATAACTGAATTCCGTAGCACCATATTGGCTTCAAAAGCGACTTGTACAGTAAAAGTTTGCAGTCTAAGCTGAGTGTTGAGTTTCTGCAAATCAACCAATAGATTTAAGTTAACTTAAGTTTCATCTGAGTTAACTTAGAGTCAATATGATGTTTCCATGTAAGTCTTCGATCAAGGTGTATACCAAGGTATTTCATTTGGGAATGTTGAGGAATATTGTGATTGTTGATTCGAATGGGGGAGCAAGTATCTCTTCTTAGGGTGAACGTTATATGGACACACTTTTGTTCATTGACTTTAATTCTCCATAAGTTCAACCATATTTCCAGCTGAGTGATATGTTCCTGGAGACTGCGGGATGCCTCATAAGGGTTTTCGTGCACACTCATACAGGCTGTATCATCGGCAAAAGTAGAAATATGGATATTATTGCTCACAGGCATATCACAAGTATATATTAAACACAAGACAGGACCCAGAATACTACCCTGGGGCACACCAGAAGATATAGATTCGGGCACATTCGTGAACTCTCCTTCCACAACAGTGAACTTCCTATCAATAATATAACTTTCCAAAAGCTTTTGAATGTTTATTGGCAGATATGTCTTCAATTTTAAAACTAGGCCTTCGTGCCATACTTTATCAAACGCCTGAGAAACATCAATAAAGAGAGCAGAACAATACTTATTTTCTTCAAATGTTCTCCTTACAACTTGAACCAGTCAATGCGTTTGTTCAATCGTGCTGTGCTGACTTCTAAAGCCAAATTGATGGTCGGGGATTAACCCATTATCAGCTAAAATTTTGGACAATTTAGTCGTGAGCAGCTTTTCGAAAAGCTTTGAGATTATAGATAGTAAGCTTATAGGCCTATATGACTCAGTCTTGGTAAGATCTTTGTCCGCCTTTGGAATCATTTTGATCTTGGCCAGTTTCCAGTTATGTGGAAAATACTGCATTCTTAAAATAGCATTAAAAGTAAATAGCAGGATTCTTATTGCAATATGAGGCAAGTTCATGAGCATTTTGTTACTAATGCCATCAATACCTGGAGCTTTCTTCGGGTTGAGTTCAGCAATTACTTTTTGTACTTCACGCATCTTACTCACATGTGTAGGTCATATAATTAAATGCTTGTATAATCTGTGTGTTATTCTACTTTGGGTTCTATTTTTATTTATTTTTGTTTTAATTTTAACCTACACAAAAGATGTGTAGTGTAATTTTTTTCGATGTGTAATTGGAGACACAGCGATGTGTAAATTCATTGGCAACACTGTAATCATTTTATTCACACACATACACTAACATTTTCGCAGCTTGTAAACAAAGTTTGACAACTATTTGCATTGTATACATTAACAGGCTGGGCTTGTGCATGTACCTGTTATAATTGTATCATGTCAGCATAGAAATCTCAGCAAAGCATCAAAGCTAAAAAATTTTTACCCCCTAGCGTATAGATGTTTACACATCAAAAATCATTCTCTTTATTTAGCAAGTTGCACGTAATTTTTTTAAATTTTAGGTAATGTGATTTGTAAGCGAGTAATGAAAATTGGCAATCAGAAAAGTAAGTCATTATATGGCAAGTAGTTCCAATGGTAATGTGTAATTTTTTGCTGGGAGGCCATTAATTATATAACTTCAAATTTGATTTTGTTTCTGACTACATACATAAATAAACATACTTATATGTGTGGTAAATTTTAATGCTAATCGAGTGATGTCATATATGTACATATGTACAAAAATTCGATTTAAAATGATTAAAATCTTAATCACATCCAAAATAATCACCTGATGACTGAGCAAGTACAAAAACATTTACTTCTGTCATACAGACAAAACTAATAGTTTTTACTTTGTAGATTTGTTGGCTATTACATTTAAATAAAAAATGGCCAATACAAACAAAGCCAAATTTTACAAATTTAATTCATAATTAATTTAATTATAAATTTTCAAACGAAGTTAAAGGTTTCAAATTTATTTGTTACGTTTTGAAAACGTTCAAAAGTATCGCAAACTATGAAATTGTGCACTTTTACACTCTCGTAAGTAAACTCTCTAAAGTTTTATAGAAATTTATTTACATAAACTTAGTAAATTTGGGCTGTTTAATTGTGGATTTTATAAAAAACAACTTTTTTGAATAATCTGAGCAATTTAGTTTTTTGTATCTTTTTTTTTTATTAATTTGTACACTAAGCGAAAAACGTGTGCTTAAATCAAGGGTCTAATTGTCACTTTCGATAACGGGCTGATTCGATCACTTTTTCAGTTTGAGATTATGGCATTCGATATCGAACCATATAATTACATTGTTTGATAGCGAATGCCATAATCTCAAACTGGAAAAAGTGATCGAATCAGCACGTTATCGA
Source organism: Tachina grossa (assembly GCA_949987645.1). Lineage (NCBI taxonomy): Eukaryota > Metazoa > Arthropoda > Insecta > Diptera > Tachinidae > Tachina > Tachina grossa. The sequence continues at coordinate 133,095,744 of OX465274.1, read as the reverse complement.
AAGCGACGAGTAGACCCCAAGATTTTACGTTCGAAATCAAATCATTTCAATCTTAATAGTCTGTCAAATGAGAAAATATTTGATTAAAGAATAAAACAGGGACATAACAGTTATAAGAGAAATCACAAAAAGGTTATATTTGGCCATTAAAATTGATGAATTCAAATAATGATTATAATCAACGATTATCGTATGATATATTTCATTTTGGTTATTGTAACCAATTAAAGTGAGAAATATATTTTTTTGGTTACAAATAACTATTATAGGAACCAAAAAAATATTTTGGTTACCAATAACAATTATCTAAACAATTTTAATTTTTTTGTTATTGCTACCTAAAATACGGTATTTAAGAAAATTATTGAACGACTTCTGTCTGTATAAGATATGTAAAACAAACTTTTTTCGAGCTCTTTTAAAATTTTAGGGCTTTAGGATTTATTTGCAAATTTCAGTAAGTTTTGCGAATCAGCTAATTTTTAATAAAACTTATTGCTCTTGTGCATAACTTTAATTTTAAATATTAATTTGATTGCGAATTTTGCCGATTTTTTTGCATTCCTCATAATTTCACCTAAACAGTTTTCGGATTGTTTGCAATTTTGTGCCAATTTTCGCTATAAGTGATTTTAAGCCAAATGTTTTGCCATTTTACAGATTTTTAATCCATCTATCTATTTGATGTTAGCAATTTAGTGCGAATTTTTATAATTTTTGCAATAAAAGTGATTGTTCACAATTCTTTGTTTTTTTTTTGCTGTTTTACTATTTTTATTAAGTATCAGATTTGGATATATTTTTACTAATTTTCGAATTTTACGAATTTTTCAAGTTTTTTGCATTCCTTTTAATATTAGCGCTTAAAAATAAGTTTTAAGTTTTTTTTAAATTAAAAAATTATTTGTGAATTTTCGCAATTTTTTGCATATGAGATTACTTTTGATTCTTAAAATCTACGGATATTTTTTTCACAGATATTCGAATTTTTGCAAGCTTTCTCGATTTACATACATATTGTAAGCCTATTCTCGAGTTAATGTCTTTTTTGTGGTTTTGGGAGATATTTTCCATTATTTTGATCCCTTGCGAATAAATATTGTTTTGAGTAGAAATTTTCTAAAGAAAAACGCCACTTATTTGAACATTATTGGACATTTTGTCGAAATGAAAAATAAAAAGCAAAATAACTATAGTTTAAATACCTCAATTACTACATTTATGAAATTGATAAATATTTATTATAAAACTGCACGTTTTGTCAGCTTTGCCAAAGATATTTAAATTTCTTGTACTGCATACCCCTAACAAGTGATTCTTTTACATCTTAAATACCCTATTTTAGGCAGCAATGACCAAAAAACTTGAATTCTTTAGATAATTGTTATTCGTAACCAAAAAAATATATCTCACTTAAATTGGTTACAATAACCAAAATAAAATATCTCTTACGATAATGGTTAAAAATAACCCAAACCAAATAAAACACATTTTTCAGTAACCTTTTAATTTCAAATAAAAAAATAACAATTATTTTCGGTCCCTGGAATAAAATCTTATTTTATTTCAGATCGCATTTAAAATTGTATTCATGAATAAAATAATATTTTAAGATTGGATTCAAGATTTTTCTTAAAAAAAACTCTTAAATTTAGATCACATCTTTAAAAATTTAAGAATACGATTTTAGAATTATTAAAATGCTTAAAAATGCTTCTTAAAGTTTAAGTCCCCGTTCTCAAATTGAAGATTATGATCTTTAAATTAGGATTGCGTTCTTGATTTTTAGATTTCATTCTAAAAATTAAGAATTTATGTGATACATATATACTGCCTGGCTCACGATGTCTTTCGCTTATTTATATTGAAAACAAAAACAAAATAAGAAAATTTGTTTTTGTTTTTAATATTAATAAGCGAAAAAAAAATTTATGTCGACATCGTGAGCCAGGCAGTAAATTTAATTGAATAATAATAGTTTCTAAAGAGGAGAAAAAAATTAAACTAACGCAATTTGCGTTAAATAGCTGATTATAATAACAATCTCTACACCAGTAGATAGACATGGGTTCTGATGAAGTGTGTGACTGTGCAGAAAAATATCGGTATTTCCCCCAGCTAATAAAGTCTAGTTTAGTTTTTCTTCTCTTCTTTAGAGACTCACATTAATTAATAAAAATATTTCATTTAATGAGAATTGAAAATACTGAACTTAAGCCCGATTAAGATAATATTTTTGATTAAATTTAAGAATTTATTTTCAAAAATTGGCTTGTTTTTATGGTTAAGCAATTGTCTATATGCATTTCGTTCCCGCTTATGGAACTCGTCAGTAGACTTCAGCTCAAAAAATTTTTGAATTCAGTTAACAAACTCCGTATGTTATGTTTAAATTTTGGACCGTCAATCCTACTGACCAAATTTGAAGATTGAAATCTGAAGATTTCTGCAATAGAAATTCAAGAATGTTGTTCTTAAATTTAGAACGTAATTTTTCTCTCAGTGTAGACACAAGCTAAAGTTGATCCCACATTTTCATAAAATTTAATAGTGCGTTTACATTTGAGCATAATGTAGCAGATTTTCCATACAAAACAAAATCAACTTCGTCACTAGATTTTGGTCACTATAGATTTTTAATTATTGAATTTTGTACTGAAAAGTCACGTGTGAACTGCGTTTTCCATAAACGTAATAAAAGTTATTAAAATAGCTGTGTAGCTCCACTTTAACACAATTCATTTCATCACCTAAAATTTCCATAATAATGACATTTAAAAAAAATTTTACAAGTAGCAAAAATTATTTTTCAAAATCGCTACACAAGTTAATTTATAGGCTTTAGGTTTGAGATAACCCCACTGGAAAAAGTCCATACCACTACTGCGTGGATACCATGACATGTCTCCACATCTTCGAGGGGAGTAAAATTGTTGACTGGCATTCTACAGCTGTAATACTTGTATCAAAAAAAAAAAAAAAAAAAAAAAAAAAAATTAATAGGTGAAAATTGTGTTCACACAAATTTGTTTGTGATTTGTGATATCAATTAAAATATTTTTAATATCAATTAAAATATCTGTAATATCAATTGAAAAATTAACAAAATTTAATTAATTTTAATTTAACATTTAATTAATACAATTAAAAGTTTAGTTGAATACTTTTTTTCGTGACATTAAAAATTTAGGATCATCACGAAAATACTGATTAACACCTCCCAGCTTTTCTACCATCACGGTCAGCCAGATTTTGCTTTTTCTACTATTGCAGTATTTTTCTTAAACTTGATGTATTTGCAAATGAACGGTATGCTCAGTGTTGCCAGAAGTAGGAGAAAATCCCTACATGTAGGTATTTTTATACCCTTTACCAAAAAATGGTAAAAGGGTATATATAGGTTTGTCATTCCGTTTGTAATTTCCAGAAAATTAATAAGCGAGCCATAAAGTATATATATTCTGGATCCTTATGCATAGGGAAGACGAATAAGCGAGGTCCGTCTGTCCGTCTGTCTGTACGTGAAATCGGTTTTCCGAAGCTCCCAGGAAGCTAGAGACTTCGTTCTTGGACTGGTGGGTCAGAAATGGTCGAAATAAGATTGGTATTGAATATCAGCAAAATCGAGCACACGGTTTCAGAGCTGGGAAACTTAAACTTCATTTTGCCATACAAAATAACTACTGAAAAGTAGTTTTTATTATTTTTTTATTAAATAAACTTATTTTATACTTGAAAATGACTAAAATTGGTATTTCACTTAAAAAAAAAATTAAAAAAAAAATCAAAAAAATTAAAAGGACGTTTCCAGGGTTGGAAAACTTTGATTTTTTTTTTCTTATACAAAAGTAACTTACTAAAACAAATTTTTCCTTTTTTCTCCAAATTATACATATATTATGTTCTTAAAGTGCAGAGATTGATGTAGGAAATCAGAAAATCAAAAAAGATGATTCCAGGGTTGGAAAACCTACGATTTTTGTGATATATAAAATTAACTACCGTAAACTAATTTTTTATTTATTTTTATTAAATAAACTTATTTTATACTTCACCACGAATAAAATTGGTATTTCAAATAAAAAAAAATTTTTAAATTTAAAAAGACGTTTCCAGGGCTGGAAAACTTTATTTTTTTTTTTTTCTTATATAAAAGTAAATTATTAAAACAAATTTTTCCTTTTCTTTATAAATTAAACATATCTTACATTCTTAAAAGAAAAAGATTGGTGTAAGAAATCAGAAAAATCAAAAAGGATGATTCCAGGGTTGGGAAACTGGAACTTTTTGTGATATAAAAAATTAACTACCGAAAACTAATTTTTATTTATTTTTATTAAATAAGATTATTTTATATCTCAGTATGAATAAACTTGGTATTTCAAATTAAAAATTAAACTTCAAAAAATTAAAAAGATGTTTCCAGGGTTGGAAAACTTTAACTTTTTTTTATACAAAAGTAAATTATTAAATAAGATTATTTTATACTTCAGTATGAATAAAATTGGTATTTCAAATTAAAAATTAAATTTCAAAAAATTAAAAAAATATTTCCAGGGTTGGAAAACTTTAACTTTTTTTATACAAAAGTAACTTAATAAAGCAAAATTTTCCTTTTTCTTTATAAATTAGAGATATCTTATATACTTAAAAGAAAGAGATTGGTGAAAGAAATCAGAAAAATTAAAAAATGATAATTCCAGGGTTGGGAAACTTACTCTTTTTGTGATATAAAAAATTAACTACCGAAAAGTAATTTTAATTTTTTTTTTAAATAAATAAACTTATTTTATACTATAGTACGAATAAATATAGTATTTCAATTTAAAAAAGTTTAAAACACGATTCCAGGGTTGGAAACATTTACCTTTCTTTCTACAAAAGTAAGTTACTAAAGCAAATTTTTCGTTTTCTCTATAAATTAAAGATATCTTATATTCTTAAAAGAAAGAGATTGGTATAAGAAATCAGAAAAATCAAAAACCATGATTTCAGGGTGGGTAAACCCAAACTTTTAGTGATATAAAAAATTCGATACCGAAAACTAATATTTATATTTTTTTATAAAATAAGTTTATTTTACACTTCAGTACGAATGAATTTGGTATTTCAAAATAAAAAAAGTAGAAAAAATTAAAACGACGTTTCCAAGGTTGGAAAACCTTTTTTTTTATACAAAAGTAACATACTTAAACAAATTTTTCCTTTTTTACTATAAATTAACATATATTATATTCTTAAAAAAAAGATTGGTATTAGAAATCAAAAAAATCAAAAAGGATGATTCCAAAGTTGGGAAACCTACACTCTTTGTGATATAAAAAATTAACTGCCGAAAATTAATTTTTGTTTATTTTTATTAAATAAACTTATTTTTTGCTTGAGTACGAATAAAATTAATATTTCAAATAAAAAAAAAAGTTTAAAAAAATTAAAAAGACGTTTCCAGGGTTGGAAAGCCTTAACCTTTTTTTCTTATACAAAAGTAACTTACTAGAACAAATTTTTCCTTATATTTACAAATTAGACATATCTTATGTTCTTAAAAAAAAGAGATTGGTGTAAGAAATCAGAAAAATCAAAAAGGATGCTTTCAGGGTTGGGAAACTTACACTTTTTGTGATATATTAAAGTAACTAAGTATAATTAAATTTTATCTTTTCCTTTATAAATTATACATATTTTACGTTTTGGAATAAAAAGTTTGGTTTGAAAAATTATAAAATTAAAAATCACATCTCCAGAGTTGGAAACTTTGAACTTTTTTTCGATATTAAAGTAACTAAATAAAATATTTTTTTTGGAATTCCCTTTTTTTTATCACTTAACACACTTTCTATATTTTTTTAAGAACTACTATATTGATAAAAGGAATGAGAAAAATCTAATTTGATGATTCTAGGGTTTGAAAATTAATTTTGTTTGCACATAAAAGTAACTAGGTCAAATTACTTTATATATGTGCTTATGTATGTATCTCTATACTACATAAACGCACTTTGGTAAAGGGTATATAAGATTCGGCACAGGCGAATATAGCACTCTCACTTGTTGATACTAAAGCGTAGGGAAAATCGGACAGATTTTTTATATTCTCAAAAATGAAGGGATTTTTCCGTCATGTCGCATTATTTATGAATTAAATGCAAATATAACGTTTTGTTTAATAATACTTTCTTTTTCAAAACGGTTCAAAAATGTAATTTTCGTTAAAATCACTTAAAATGTATTTCCCGAGCTGTTCGTGGTTTAAAAAGTTGGCGACACTAATATGTAATATGTCAAGTCGAATTCATATACCAGGTGGTGTCAAGCCTGCAACAACAAAATCTGCCTAGGATTTTATTGCAATGAAAATTGACAAATCAAACTTCCTTAAAAAGCAGCCGTTAACTTGGCACCACCTGGTACATGAATTTGCTTTGGTATACATATGCTTTTTCTAAGATATCATTCAATATTGAAAGATAACTTGAATTTATCTTTAAAATTTTATTTGAATTTTTTAATTAAAAGTACATACAAAGTACAAAGTACGTACAAAGTTTAAGAAAAACATATACATTTTCTTCTATTTTAATGACAAAAATGCGTAGGGATTTTTGTAGGGGAAATTTTTTCAACATGTAGGGAAAAAACTTTTTTTTTTAGCGTGTGTAGGTATTTTTTCGAGAAATCTACTGGCAACACTGGGTATGCTTGACTTGTCATTTGAGCAGTTAAAAATTCTAGTGTTGCAAAATCTTCTACGCGATGCAGTCTGTACCAGTAAAAGACTCTTATTTAAAAATTTTCTTTTGACAAAGCAGTAGTTTTTGCCGCGATGCTATTAATTACAGCTTCTAGAAGTTTTTCTTAACCCTTTCGTGGACACCCCTTTTAACGAAGGGTTTCCCGTAGGCATTTGGCTATATCTATGACATTTTTCTAAATAGCGAAATTCCGAAAACACCAAACTGCTCAAAATTAAAAATACAATCTATCTAAAGTAAAAGGGACATAAGATTTTTGACGTTTATTTCCGTCATGATGCTCTTTGTACCTCAGCGATGACGTGAGAGACGTCGATTGCCGTCACTAATTTCCATATAAACTTGACATGTATATACGTCATGTGTTTCTTGGAAACAATAATAACATTTGATATGATATCATGACTGAAACTTTGTTTATAAACATTCATTCTATGCAAAAGCAATGTATTAAACGCAGTTGCTGATTCATTGTTGAAAAGCTTCAATATTAACAGTCTTAGCAACAAAAATGTTTATGACGTGTATGAACGTCATGTCTAGGGTGATCGACTCGGTTTTTCAACCGGTTTTAAAATCCGGTTCTTTCACAATACGGTTGTCGGTTTTTTCAAAATGATGATTTTTCGAATGTCGAATAGTCCGGTGTTTACAATTTAAAAACCGGCTGTGTCGAATACTTTTCGATTTGTACACAACAAAATTACTTTTTACTATGTTAAAACTTAGACCGACGTGTTCTGTTAATTTTCCTAAGTATTTTTTTTTCAGCGTAAAAGTTCTAGGCGTTTTTGAGCATGAGAACACCTGTACCTTATTTACATTAAGCATTTTTTTCATGAAATTATTTTCATGCAAATTTTTTATTTTGTTAATATGAGGACTAAAGAAGAAATTTATATCAAAAAGTTGCCAAAATTGTATCAGAGATTCATTCTACGTCCTTTTTCATATAGCCCTGCAATTAGCAAACAGAAAAAGTTTCGTGCAACAAAATTCATGTAAAAATGCTTAATGTAAATCAGGTATTACTGAAACATGAAATTAACGCGAAATTATTTTATGAGGTGGTAGCAGAGGCGAATTAAATTGTCCTTGTGGTGTGCAATGGTTGTAAAAATACATTTGTAAAAAGCGTTTTTTAGTTTTGTTGACATTTTGCTTCACATTTTATATATTATATACACATATGTATTACACACAAAAAGATATTCCTGCAATAAGCAACTTTATTTGAAAATTAAACCAAAAATCAATTCAATAATGTATTTGAGTCAATTAAAAGTTTGTTTAAAAATAAAATATAAGCAATAAACAACTTTAATTGAAAATAAAACCAAAAATCAATTAAAAATGTTTTTAAGTCAATTAAACTTTTGTTAAAAAATTTATTTAATTACACAGTTTAATTGACTCAATAACATATTTAATTGATTTTTGGTTTACTTTCAATTAAAGTTGTTTATTGTTTATATTTTATTTTAAAAAAAAATTTTAATTGACTTAAATACATTTTTAACTGATTTTTGGTCTTATTTTCAAATAAAGTTGTTTATTGCAGGAATATTTTTTTCTGTGTATACATAAGTAGATATATGAAGATAATTTTTAAATAGAGTAATTTAAAATCAAAAATTTTGTGTAATAATTTTCTTACTTAAAAAAACCGCTTGAAGGGTTTTTTCTGAATTGTAAAAACCGAAACCGGGTTTCTCATAATTTCAAATATTCGAACTATTCGAAAACCAGTTTCTGGAAAAAATCGAATAATCGATCACCCTAGTCATGTCCTATAAGAAACCTTTGTTATGACGGCTATACACGTCACTGTCCGCGAAAGGGTTAATAAGTCCTAGTTTACACCACTGCTGGCCAGAGAAGCGCCAGAGTGCCGAACATCAATCGGCTTTTTGTACAGATGTGCGATAGCTTTCCGTGAGCACCTGCAATTACGGCCTTATCTCACGGGTGCCAAAGCACCGGGTGTGGGTTAGACGCCAGACCAACGCCCCCATGCACCCTATTAGAATGAACCTATGGCCCACTCCATCAGGCACATAGGTTGCAATCTTTGAATACAGTTATCCCTGTACTATATTCAATTACCTTGCTGAGGTAATTTGAGCTATCTAAACTCTGCTGCTATGTCCGTGCCCATAGCAGCTTCTGTTGAATGGCAACAGCACCTAGCATAGTGTCTGGCTGACCGCGTCAGACCAACCACTAGTATTGATTTTACACTGGGAAGCCAAGACTATTCTCCCAGCGATTTTGGTAGCAACCACAGCCACCACGATAATTCTCCGGCTTCCACGCCAAGGTGTTGTGTATTCACCCATAGCGAGGTCCCCATGAGAATTCCTCAACCATTGCCGGCACAGCTCAACCACTCATCCGAGATGAACCCATGCATGTGTCGCCAAATAACCAGTGCCTACTCCACACATACCAAAATCATCCTTTTAACCCCGTGAGGTAGGACGAACTCGGCATTTTAGCAAAGGAAACTGACGACCGCTACATGCACTCAACTCTAAGCAGCCCGGCTGTCGGGCCACCGGCACCCGTGGCACCAGAAGTAGCCTCTGGTTAGACCTCGAAGTTCCACCACAAGGGCTTTACCTCTATTGTCTTTTGAACTCAGGGCAGTTCTAGGTGACGCTGCACCTAATTGACATCAACAGGAAATAATAATAAATATGTGCACATCCTTTGCTCTGTTTGTGTTCAGAGATCGGGTAGTAACACATAAGTTCTAAGGGTAATGTACCAAAGGTACGTCAATGGAAAAGGCCACATCACCCCAGCTGGGGTCCCGGGGTTGCCACACCCGTAGTCTATATAGACTCCCCTGGGGGGCGGCTTTTTGTACAAATGAATGCACATACGCTTATACATTTCTCTCTCTCTGTTTTCTCTATGTGGGCAGCATTGGTTTACACTATGCAAGTTTTATTGCTAAGCTGATTAACTTGTTAGAAGAGAGAGACGGGGGAAAAAGAAACGTTTCTGTTACCCTCGTCTCTCTCTCCCCCCATCAAACTAATCAGCTTAGCAATAAGCCTTGCATAGTGTAAACTTAGACTATGCACTTGGTGATACTTCGAATTGAAAGAAAGAAAAAAATTCGTATTTTCCATCCCTGATATCAATGCCTTATGTTTATTTACTTTTATATTAAAGTTTTAATTTATGCGTTAAGTACAATTTTTTTTTAATTTTTAAATGTTTTACCCTCTTTAAAGTATTTTTTTTTCTTCCGTATCAAGTCGCTATATCAAAGCTTATTTCTCTCTTATTGGCTTTTAAAGAAACTTTTTGATTGTGTTAAAACACTTTTGTTGCTTTTGAAACTCTTTCTTTTGGTAAAACTCACACCTTTTCATAGATTTAATCTAATAAAACAACTTGTTATATCGAATTCCCTACACAATTTGAAAAAAAAGGCAAAGTAAGAAATGAAGTTTTATTTGGCCGAAATTCATTTGCAACTCGAGTCTAAAGTTAGTAAAAATAACAGAAGTTATACATGTTAACAAAAATAACGATAATTAAAAAGGTAATAAAAAGAATAACAATTTGAAACTGAAAACGGCACAAGTACTTGAAACTTTTTCCCATAGTCACGCGAAAGAGAGTGAGAAATCATAACAACAACAACAACAAAAAGAAAACAGTATTAAGACAATCGCAACTTGCAATTGTCGCAAGAAACCCCATGCACATTTTTTTATTTTAATAATTTAACTAAACCGATTTGCTTGTTGTCTTAATATCATAAACTTGTCCAAATTTAAGACCCGAAAATAATCTAAATGTGTTTTTGTGAATTCTCTACTTAAAAAGTTTACCGCGCTTTACTGTCAATCAGACAGCCTAATAAGTAGCAGCAAATTACTGGTGTAGGTTTACACGATGCGTATTTGTCATAAGAAATGCCAAGTTTCCTTTTAAAAACATTATAATATAATAATTTTTTTGATATTTATTTGGTTGTCCGTTATCGGAAAAATATTGAAAATGACAAACGTTGCCACTAGCATACACTATTGCGATGTCAAAAAATGCCATAATGTTTACTGAGCATAAGTTCTTAACATGCTAATGTAAGACTTTATATGACAGCACACAAGTCGTGTTAATTCAGTTAAAGTGAACTGCTATTAATTCCACAATGGTACAAGCAATTTTTTTTTACTTTTGTTTAGTCGGAGACGTAACAAGTAGCACTTTGCCATTCGAATATATCCGTCAAAACGATAATGAATGTTGTGGTTTGAGTTTAAGTATTTTATGATGAATGCTTTTACACCTTTAATGATAGTTGAAGTTTACGCTTGTGATTTTGTTGCTATTGTTTTTGTTGCTGTTGTGATGGAAAACGCTATTCGTATTAATTACATATTTATGCCACATTATAATTATCATATGGTTGATACACTGAAAGAAATTTATTATAAAAAAATTTCAATAACTAAGAATTTATTTTATAATTCATGCTATTAAAAATTGTTTAATAAATTTTAGACCATAAATAAATTTTTAGTTTCTTTCTTAATTATTTTCCATAATTTTTAAACTATTTTTGAATAATTACTCAAATATTTTTATAATACACGACATTTTGGTTTTATTACATCTTGTATATAGTAAATATCTGGTACAAGGGGCTTAAGAATAAAATTCGTACTCAAAGCTGACCAGTACCTGGATTCTGTAACTTTTTGCGAACCGAAAATCGTAATATTTATCGACATATTTATTCGTTTGTGATAACGATAATGTGATTCCATAATTTCTTTTTTACGATATTCTTCAACATTATCTTAATCGCCATTTAATTCAATATTATGTGGTATCTCTGTATAGAAAATGTAAAAGTAAGCGAAAAGCATAAAAAATGATAAGGAAAAATTCAATGAATTTGAATTTATTTTCCTCCAACCGACAGCGAATATCGTTAAAATATGTTACTGAATAGCAAAGTCGATAAATTTTCGTTATATTTATTATAGCGATACGATTATCGTAATAAAAGTTAGTGAATCCAGGTACAGATATCAGATACCACAAAAACCAATAAGCTTTCAAAACTTAACTTCTGCGTTTCAGTAGTTTTTTTGTTTGCATGGCAGAGTACGCAAATATGCGGAAAGAGGCGCTTGATTTCAGTTTCTTTTGTTCTCTGCTCTGGCAACAAGTTTTGCTTGCTTTTTGCTCATGAGTATAAATTTTATTTTATTTCAAACACATGCAGCTGTAAGAGAGAGAGCCTTGTTCTTATGGCTCTCTCTCTATCAATTTGAGATAAAACCTTACGCTTATAATATTTTTAAAAAGTCAGAAAACGTTTGCAAAACGTTTTGCTTATTGCACGAGTACGTGGTACAAGAACTGCCATCTTTTGTCCAATTGAAATGCACCGAAAACTTAATTATTAAAAAAAGTTTCATTAATATATTTCTGTGTCAAAAAGGAAAAAGTGCTTAATCGATATAAGCTGAATTCGATTAAATGATGCCTCTATAGTCCTGGGCAAAATCGGAATTATTTATAAAAAAATTAAACTCTAAAATGAGATGTTTTCTGAATTAATTTAGGAACCCTGAACACGAATATGGTGTTCATTTATTTTTCTTTAGAAGCGTTGTCGAGATATTCCCGCAAAATGTGTTTTTTTGCAAATTACAAAGCTAAAGGGTGGTTAAATTTTAAGGGCTGATGTTAAATGTGAACCACACCTAAACGCCAAGTTTTTTTCTGCATTTTATTCGACATTCCTCAATTTCAGTCTAACTCAATTTGAACCATGGAAAGATACACAATCGAGCAACGCGTTAAAGTTTCTCAGACTTATTATGAAAATAAGCGTTCAAATCAAAATTCATATCGAAGAAAATCATCTTCAGTGATGAGGCACATTTTCACCTCAGTGGACTTGTCAATAAGCAGAATTGCCGCATTTGGGTGAATGATAATCCAAGAATGATCGTTGAAAAACAAAGAGTGACTGTTTGGTGCGATATATGGTATGGCGGCATCATCGGGCCGCATTTTTTTCCAAAATGAGTCCGGTCAGGCAGTTACTGTGAAAGGTATTCGCCATCATGAGATGGTAATGGACTTTTTTTTGGTCCGAATTAGAAGATATGGGTGTGGACGATATGTGGTTTTAACAGGACGGTGCCACTTGCCACAACGCTAACGAAACAATGGCTCTTTTGCGCGACAAATTCTCGTGGTGGCGATGTCAATTGGCCACCAAGATCATGTGATTTGACACTGTTCGACTTCTTTCTTTGGGGTTATTTGAAAGAAAGAGTGTACGTCAATAAGCCAGCAACAATTCAAGAGCTAAAGGATGAGATACTTCGGCACATTAACGACATAGAACCTCAATTATGTCTCAGAACTATCGAAAATTTGGACCATCGGATAGAGGTGTGCCGCCGAGGTCGCGGTGCCCATTTGACCAGTATCAAAATAAAATATAATTCAACCATTCCATATTATCATAATAACAAGTAAGAGTGCTATATTCGCCTCTGCCGAATCTTATATACCTTTTACCTAAGTGCGTTTATGTAGTATAGAGATACATACATAAGCACATAGTTACTTTTATGTACAAAGAAAAAACTAATCATTTTCAAACCCTGGAATCAATATAGAAAGTGTGTTAAGTGAAAAAAAAGAAATTAAAAAAAATGTTTTATTTAGTTACTTTAATGTCCAGAAAAAAATCATAGTTTCCAGCTCTGGAGCTGTGGTTTTTATTTTTATAATTTTCTATACCAAACTTTTCTTTCCAAAACGTAAAATATATATAATTTATAAAGAAAAAGATAAAAATTAATTAGACTTAGCTACTTTTATATATCACAAAAAGTGTAAGTTTCCCAACCCTGAGATCATTCTTTTTGATTTTTCTGATTTCTTACACCAATCTCTTTCTTTTAAGAATTTAAGAAATGTTTAATTTATAAAAAAAGGAAAAATATGTTTTAGTAACTTACTTTTGTACAAAAAAAGTAAAAGTTTTCCAACCCTGGAATCGTCTTTTTAATTTTTTTAATTGTTTTTTTTATTTGAAATACCAAATTCATTCGTACTAAAGTATAAAATAAGTTTATTTTATAAAAAAATAAAAATTAGTTTTCGGTAGCTATTTTTTTTTATCACAAAAAGTGTGGCGTTTCCAACCCTGAAATCAAACTTTTTGATTTTTCTGATTTCTTATACTAATCTCTTTCTTTTAAGAATATAAGATATCTTTAATTTATAGAGAAAAAGGGAAAATTTGCTTTAGTAAGTTACTTTTCTTTAAAAAAAAGGTAAGGTTTTCCAACCCTGGAAACGTGTTTTAAAGTTTTTTAAATTGAAATACCAGTTTTATTCATGCTGAAGTATAAAATAATTTTATTTATTTAAAAAATATTAAAATTAGTTTTCGGTAGTTAATTTTTTTTATCCCAAAAAGAGTAAGTTTCCCAACCCTGAAATCATCCTTTATAATTTTTCTGATTTCTTACACCAATCTATTTCTTGTAAGAATATAAGATATCTTTGATTTATAGAGGAAAAGGAAAAATTTGCTTTAGTAAGTTACCTTTGTAAAAAAAAAGTTAAAGTTTTCCAACCCTGGAAACATCTTTTGAATTTTAGAAGATTAATTTTTAATTTGAAATACCAATTTTATTCGTACTAAAGTACAAAATAAGTTCATTTAATAAAAGAAATAAAAATTAATTTTCGGTAGTTAATATTTTATATCACAAAAAGTGTCAGTTTCCCAACCCTGGAATCATGCTTTTTGATTTTTGTGATATCTTACACCAATATTTTTCTTTTAAGAATATAAGATATGTTTAATTTATAAAGAAAAGGAAAAATTTCTTTTAGTAAGTTACTTGTGTATAAGAAAAAAAGTTAAAGTTTTCCAACCCTGGAAACGTCTTATTAATTTTCTAAAGTTTAATTTTTTATTTGAAATACCAATTTTATTCGTGGTGAAGTATAAATAAGTTTATTTAATAAAAATAAATACAAAATTAGTTTAAGGTAGTTAATTTTATATATCACAAAAATCGTAGGTTTCCCAACCCTGGAATCATCCTTTTTGTTTTTCTGACTTCTAACATCAATTTCTTTCTTTTAAGAACATTAGATATGTTTAATTTATAGAAAAAAAGGAATAATTTGTTTTAGTAAGTTACTTTTGTATAAGAAAAAAAGTTAAAGTTTTCCAACCCTGGAAACATCTTATTAATTATTTTAAGTTTAATTTTTTATTTGAAATGCCAATTTTATTCATGGTGAAGTATAAAATAAGTTTATTTACTAAAAATAATTAAAAAATTAGTTTACGGTACTTAATTGTATATATCACAAAAATCGTAGGTTTTCCAACCCTGGAATCATCCTTTTTGGTTTTCTGATTTCCTTCATCAATGTCCTTCTTCTAAGAACATTACATATGTATAATTTATAGAAAAAAAAGAAAAATTTGTTTTAGTAAGTTACTTTTGCATAACAAAAAAAGTTAAGGTTTTCCAACCCTGGAAACGTCTTTTTAATTTTTTTTTAGTTAGAAATACCAATTTTATTCATGCTGAAGTATAAAATAAGTTTATTTAATAAAAAATTACTAAAAACTAGTTTTCGGTAGTTATTTTGTATGGCAAAATGAAGTTTAAGCTTCCCAGCTCTAAAACCATCTGCTCGGTTTTGCTGATTTTCAATACCAATCTTATTTCAACCATTTCTGAAACACCACTCCAAGAACGAAGTCTCTAGTTTTCTGGGAGCTTCGGAAAACCGATTTCACGTACAGACCGACGGACAGACGGACATTGCTTATTCGTCTTCCCTATGCATAAGGATCCAGAATATATATACTTTATGGCTCGCTTATTAATATTCTGGAAATTACAAACGGAATGACAAACCTATATATACCCTTTTACCATTTTTTGGTAAAGGGTGTAAAAAACATAAACAAAATCCCTTCAACCAAGCTAATTCACTTTATTCAATTCTCTTCCTTTAAGTATTATAGCTTTCATACAACAACAAATAAGAGAAAAACAAGTAAGAATGCTATATTCGGCTGTGCCGAATCTTATATACCCTTTGCCAAAGTGTTTTTATGTAGTATAGAGATACATACATAAGCACATACATAAAGTATAAACAAAAAGAAAAAAATAATTTGACCTAGTTACTTTTATGTACAAAAAAATAAATTTACAAACCCTACAATCATTATATTAGATTATTCTGATTCCTTATATCAATCTACACCATTTCCAGTTGTATTTCAGAAGTTTCCAATTGTTTTTCAGAAATTTCTAAATATGTTTCCGAAGTTTTTAATTATAGTTCAGAAGTTTCTATTTATATTTCAGAAATTTCTAAATATATTTCAGAAATTTCTAATTATAGTTCAGAAGTTTCTAATTACACTTCAGAAGTTTCCAATTATGTTTTAGAATTTTCTTATTGCATTTCAGAAAATTTTAATTGCTTTTCAGAAATTTCTAATTGTTTTTTTTTAGAAATTTATAATTGCATTTCCGAATTTTCAAATTACATTTCAGAAACTTCGAATTATATTTTAGAATTTTCCATTTGTATTTCAGAAATTTCTAAATGTATTTCAGACTGTTATGTGGATATATTATTTTTGTGCACCTACGTTTTATAAAATCTAATCATTTCTAAGTATTGTATGTAACCTAAATTTTTTTTGAGAGTAATACAGTATTTTCCTTTCTTGATTTCTAACACTATTACCTGATTTACATTAAGCATTTTTTCATGAAATTTTATGATTTTTGTTGCACGAAACTTTTTCTATTTGCTAATTGCAGAGCTATAAAAGAGAATTATATATCAAAAATTAAGTAGAATGAATCTCTGATGAATTTTTGGCAACTTTTTTGATATAAGTTGCTCCTCCAGGCCTCCTATTGGCAAATAAAAAATTTTCATACAACTAATTTCATGAAAAAAATGCTTAATGTAAATCAGGTATATGTAAAAACACATAAATACATTTAACATTTCAAATCAGGGGACAAATCGTTACATCCGTGAACGCACAACTCGTCACGTAAAAACACAATTTTCGGATTATGACATACGTGAACGTATTGAAATCCCATTCCGTTTATACGATTGACGTATCATTTAATTTGTTTTCGTACGATTGCCGATACGATCACGTATGTAACGATTTGAACCCTGATTAATTGATTTGGTCAATCTTCTGCATCTACATATGTACATACATACACATGTATGTATGTAAATTTTTACATATGAATATATGTATGTAGTTCACAATAAGGTGGTATAATTCCTACACATATTGTTTATTTAAAAAACTCCAAAATTTTATACAGAATAATATATATAAATATCTAAAATAAAAATGGAAAATTCTGAAATACAATTAGAAGTTTCTGAAATGTAATTTGAAAATTCGGAATGCAATTAGAAATTTCTAAAAAACAATTAGAAATTTCTGAAAAGCAATTAGAAATTTCTGAAATGCAATTAGAATTTTCTGAAATGAAATTAGAAAATTCTAAAACATAATCAGAAACTTCTAAATTGTAATTAGAAACTTCTGAAACATATTTAGAAATTTCTGAAATATAAATAGAAACTTCTGATATATAATTAGAAACTTCTGAACGATAATTAGAAACTTCTGAAACATATTTAGAAATTTCTGAAATATAATTAAAAATTTCTGAAATATAATTAGAAACTTCTGAAACATATTTAGAAATTTCTGAAAAACAATTGGAAACTTCTGAAATACAACTGGAAATGGTGTAGTAGTTCTCAAAAAATATAGAAAGTGTGTTAAGTGAAAATAGTTTTATTTAGTTACTTTTGTATATTAAAAAAAAATTAAAGTTTTCCAACCCTGGAAACATCTTTTTAATATTTTTAACTTTCCTTTTTAATTTTAAATATTAATCTAATTTGTACTGAAGTATAAAATAAGTTAATTTAATAAAAAAAAAATTTAAAATTAGTTTACGGTAGTTAATTTTTTATATCACAAAAATTGTAAGTTTCCCAACCCTGAAATTATCCTTCTCGATTTTTCTGAATTTTTAACCCAATCTCTTTCTTTTTAGAATATAAGATATATTTAATTTATAGAAAAAAGGAAAAATTTCTTTTAGTAAATTAATTTTGTATAATTTTGTATAAAAAAGTTAAAGTTTTCCTACCCTGGAAACGTCTATTTAATTTTTTTAATTTTTTTTTTTAATTATTTTTTATTAAGAAATATTAACTTTATTCATTCTGAAGTATAAAATAAGTTTATTTAATAAAAAAAATAATAACTAATTTTCGGTAGTTATTTTGCATGGCAAAATGAAGTTTAAGCTTCCCAGCTCTGAAACCGTCTGCTCGATTTTGCTGATTTGCAATACCAATCTTATTTCGACCATTTCTGACACACCAGTCCAAGAACGAAGTCTCTAGCTTCCTGGGAGCTTCGGAAAACCAATTTCACGTACAGACAGACGGACAGACGGACATCGCTTATTCGTCTTCCCTATGCATAAGGATCCAGAAAATATATACTTTATGGCTCGCTTATTAATATTCTGGAAATTACAAACGGAATGACAAACCTATATATACCATTTTACCATTTTTTGGTAAAGGGTATAAAAATTGTTAGATCAAGAGAAATACTACAAACACACACTCATGTTTTGTTTCTTTTTTACTTGTAAGCTAATAAATGCGTGTGTAATATGTGTGCATGTAGTAGTAGCAACTTTAAACGCTTATAGCTCCCAAAATACTAAACCGATTTCAATACAATATAGATTCATGTTCGCCTATTAATTATATAGATAGATATTTCAAATTATATGTATTATATTATTTAGAACGATGTTTTCCTAAATAAACTAAAAGTTAACACCGAATTTTCCAATTTTAATGCAAAAAAAAAATAAATTTCTGAAAATCAACTTGAAAGCTTTTAGCTCTTTTCTAAAAAAAAACAGTAAAATATGACACATTTTCCCTAATTCAAATCAATTATTTTAATATATCCATGGATGAGCCTCTAATTTATCAAAATACATGCAAATAATGCGTGAGTGAGTCTCGATATTAAGGTAAATGTATCTATCTATACACTAGGGTATTGATTTAATCGGGGTTTTGCTTTAATCGGTTAATTGCTCGATTAATTAACCGACGTTTTGGCTTAGTCGGTTAATAATCGGTTAATTTCGGTATTAACCCTTAAATGCATGAGGTCAGAACTTTTGACTAAGATCAAGAAATTCTTATGTTAATTTGGTCCCTAAACACGAATATGGGCTTTATTTTCATGAAAAATTAACGATTTTCGAGAAAAATTTGAAAAAAAAGTGTTGTTTTGAAAAATTAAAAATGAGAAAAAAAACTATTTAAAAAAGTAAACTTGGTAAAATTTTACTAAAATTCGTTAAAATAGTGTCCCATATACAAATTGATATTAGTCTCCACAAAAATGGCACACATACTAATTATTTATTCACTTTTGAAACTTTTTTCACAAAATATGTTCGTTCAAAAATTTCATACGTCCACTTTGGTAGCTTTCTGATGGCAAACTATGAGCAAACTTGACTGCCAAATAGATGCAAATGAGCTTAATAGAGCATTCACGAACAGTTCTGTGATCCAACCTTCCCCCAGTTACTATAATTTTTCTTCGAGCTCTTCGGATACAAGTTCAGCGTTAGTTGAGGAAAACATGTTTAAATTTACATGTGTTACTCAGTATGACATCTCATCAACATTTTCTCTGGTAAAGTCAGATGCAGTGGGTTATGATAACATGCACCCTACCGTTGATTCTTCCTTACATTACTCACTTATTCAATACTATTATAATGTCAAGCACGTACCCGTTGAAATGGAAACATGCAAAGATTACACCGCTACCCAAATCGAACGGTGAATATCGCCCAATAGCTATTTTGTGTTTTCTATCCAAGGTCTTAGAAAAGCTTTTATATAAACAAATGATAAAATACATAAATGAAAATAGTCTGCTTTGCAATATACAATCTGGCTTTCGCCCGTATCATAGTTGCGTTACAGCCATTTTAGAAGTTAGTGAAGATATACGACAGGTTTTAGAAAAAGGTCATATCAAGGCTTTTGATACGGTAGAACACAGCATTCTATTATAGAAACTTAGACACTTCTTCAAATTTGCAAATACTTCGACTAGTCTTTTATCTTCCTATCTTTCAGGCCGCACACAATCTGTCTTTGTGAACAATAAGTGGTCTAATAGTCTTTCTTTAACCAGAGGAGTGCCTCAAGGATCTATTTTAGGGCCACTTCTTTTTTCACTTTACATAAATGACTTGCCAAACCAACTCACTAATTGCAAAATCCACCTGTATGCAGATGATGTACAACTCTACATGGGCAGTTCGATATCAAGTATAGTCTCAAGCATAGATTCATTAAACTATGAGTTAAATAAAGTTCATATTTGGGTGACTGCAAATGGACTGTGTTTGAATCCGCAGAAGTCTAAGTGTATTGTAATACATAAGAGCAGCATTAATCCCATTATTTCTAATGACATTGTATTAAATGGCGAAAAAATTGAAGTTGTAAAAACAGCAAAAAATCTTGGCATAATTTTCAATAATACCTTGACATGGGATAATCATATAAACTTGCTGATAAGCCAAACTTATATTAAGTTGCGGGCGCTCTGGTCGACACAACATCTCACTCCTTTGAGAATAAGAGTTCTATTAGCCAAATCTTATCTTATCCCCGGGTTAATTTATGGGTGTGAACTATTTTCAAATTGTAATGCAGTTAGCAAGCGAAAATTAAACGTTCTGTTAAACAACATTTTAAGATATGTATATTGCTTAAAAAGGTTTGATCATATTTCCTCAGTCTCTAATAATCTTTATGGAGTTAGTTTTGAAAATTTGTTAATAATAAGAACACTAATATTATTACACAAAATAATATACACTCACAAGCCAAGTTATCTGTTTGATAAAATAAAATTTTTCCATTCTCCACGAGGGAGAAAGATTGTAATGCCTCGACACCATTGCCTAGTCTCAGAATGGCAATTTTATATTAACTCAGTTCGTCTTTGGAACTTTCTTCCACCAGAACAACAGGTAAATAGCAACGCTAATAGTTTTAAAACATTTCTATTTAATTACTCAGTATCAGTAAATTTATGAAAAAGCTATGTATTCGCCGGCTTAAATATTTGCATTAATTTTAATTAATTTTACTATTTACATATATTCAATTTTATAATTTATATTAAATTTTAATGTGTTTATTGCACTGTATACTTATATTTTAGTGTTATAATTAATTATATTTTTATTTATTCTGCAACGAAAATCTTTAACGTAATGCGTTCCTGTACTATAAATATAAGACTATGTCTTGTTGTACAGGAAATAAAAATGTAAATAAATAAATAAATAAATAAATAAAAAAATAAAATAAATGGCATTTATAAGAAGATTTATACATCATTCTTTGTTTTAAAGTTTTCTTTATTGAGTTTCAGTTACATTTGCTATATTTTTTTTATAAAATAAGTAGTGTACCATTTATGGTACGGTATGCATTTAAGGGTTAACCGGTTTACCGATTAATAAAGTTTTTTTTCAAATAATTTGAACAAGTAAAAGTGCATAAATTATTTATTAATTTGAGTTTATTAGTAAAACAAAAAAATACACATAATAATTCTGAAACTAAATCAAGCAAAAAAAAATCATATATTCATATGTATATTAGTACTTCAATAGTTTACAGAAATCTTCTAAGGGCTAATTCACACGGTGAAATTTAGGACGTCTATTTTTCTTAATTTTCTTTTGAAGTTGATACCAAAAATTCTTTGCATTCATACGATGTTTTTTTTTTTGACGTCTAATTTTACTTCTCTTCACCCATATAGCCAATAAGTTAGAAGAGCAAGAATAAAAAAATACAATAAGATAGAAAAGTAACATTAAAACGTAACAACAATAACAACAAGAGCAATGTAATGAGAAATATGAAAAAAACCATGGAAAACAGAAATCAAGTCATTTTTTCTACCCCTCTTTCTTCTCTACACCGTTCGCTAACAAAAAAAAAGTGACGTCGAAAAATAGACTTCATAAAAGTCTTCGTGTGAATTAGGTGTAACACAATTTTTCAGAAAAATAATTTGGTATAAGAATTTATGCGAAGTTTTGATAAAACTTGACTTTGAAAAATCCTTTCACTTATGTTAGACTTTGAGGAAACCGAAAGCAATATATCTAGCAGAATATCTAGTTTTTAGTCCTTTTCTTGGATTTCTCTAAACTGATAAAACCCTTATGCAAATAGAGTCCTGTCTTATATTCTTTTTTTTTAAGTTCTTAACACTCCTAGTTGTTTTGGCTAATTTTGTTAGAACACTTCTTGTATTACTATCGATAATTTTTTCTGTTGGTCTGTCCTCATCTGACTCAGTGAAGAACACTCTGCAGAAAAGTTTATTTCTGAATTTCTTTAAAATACTGTTGATAGAAGACAATATTTCAGAGAGTAGGTATAAAATAGCTGAGTTCGGCTTTTATTGATTCTAATTCCTAATTAAATCGTTGGCAAAACTTCCATAGAGTAGCAGAGTATTTACTTAACCCTTTTATAGCCACGTCGAAAGATTTTGAAGGTTTACTTTAGTTAGAATCACTGAATATACATCTCGGTTTTTATGAAAAATAATTGAACACACAAAAAGTACAAAATATTTAATAATTTGTTACTTCGGTTAATCGGTTAATCGGATTAAATTAACCGGTTTAACTGTTAATCGAAAAAAGGGAATTTTTAATTAACCGATCAGTTAATCGGGTAGTAATTAACCTGTTAACCGATTAACGTTTAACCGATTGAATACCCTACTATACACTGAAAAAAATAAATGTTTTCAATTAAGAATTTAATTGATTTAATTAAATTAATTAATATGAATGGATATATTTAACTGATGTTATCAAATTGTTCATAGGTTAAAATTTTATTATTTTAACTGATATTACAAATATTTTAACTGATATTACAAAATTATTCCTATTACTTTTTTGTGCATATGTATATGCATGTATGTATTTAAGAAAAAAAAACTGTTAACTGTTAACCATATGCTTCAGTTGGTTTTCTAAGTGCACTATTAAAATTAAACTCCTTAGCTCGTACAATCGCATAGTTCACATTGTTTGCTTTTTGTCATTTCATGGGTTATAATTTGGTAAGCCAAGCCACTAACGAAAGTGTTGAAGAAAAAAAAGTCAATTATTTATGGTTCATTGACTTGTTCGAACACTAGTCAATATTAGATAGTAATTTCTTATTTATAGAAACTTTAAGCCAAATTATCTCTGCTCATAACATACTCGTACAATATGGTGGCGAAGTTAAGTCAGCAGAAAAAAAACTTGTATTTCATTTCTGGTACTCGTAACAACACTTAACATTAAATTCCAAAACAAAAATTATTTTTACTTTATTGTATTTTATTTTCGTATTCCATTACATTTTGATATGATGACGGCACTATTGTGGCAGTAGTATTAGTAGCAATTTTGGTAGCAGCAGCAGCAGCAGCAGCAGCAGCAGAAACGGCAGCAGTAGTGAATGACTGGTACCATCTTCACACCAGCACTCAACTCATACATACTCGTACAATCTCAGTTAAATGTTTTAATAAAATTATTACGTTTTACGATATCTATCAGATTTATGCGGAAGATGCAACACAACTGATGTTGTCTTAAATATAAAACGAAGAAAGACACCTGCGGTGTGCGTGCATTTAGTATGGGTTGGCTTCAAAAACAAATTGTTGAAAGCCCCGCCAAAATCAAAGATTTTTGTGGCAGAATTAAATAAATATTACATTTCAATTTAAATATTTTATAAAGAAATAGGTATGTATTTCGTCTGTAAATTAAGAAACCTACAAACATAAATTGTTAAACCATTGATATGGTAACCAGCGTGACCATTTTAGCATTTTTTCAGCTAAATTTAGTATTTTTTTTTTGTTGATTTAGCTGCAAGATTTTCGATTTAGCAGTTAGCATTTTCGTTAGCATTTTTCAATTTTTTATTTAGCATTTTCTAGCATTTTTTCATATTAATCTACATAACTTTTAAAAGAGGCTGACTTCCAAAACGTCAACTGCCTTCCAACAAAGTGTAGTGTTTCATAACACTGCAGAACAAAACATTGATAATGCATACCCTTTCAAAACGTCGTTGACAAGTATTTAGAACACCGCAAACAATCAATCAGCGCATCGGTTGCAAAGTTGGTGCTCATGGTTACAATGTTTCGCAACTTTGGATCTGTGCACGTTATAAATACCGTATCCTAAGACTATACAAACTTTGTACTTTTTACGTAAAAATTGAATAGGCGAAAGCTTTAGAATATTTTACAAAAACCAATTTTTAAACGTTGTTTATAAACGAAACGTAAGTGAGAAACGAATTCTTCTCGAAGAACCGTCCGTGAATTAATATTTTTGGTTTGCTTTAAATACTTTATGTATAGTGACAAACTAGTATTTACTTAGCATAACCCAGCAAAAATTAATGCTTTCCCGAAGCATATTTGTGAGGGATACAATGTTACAGAATCACTTGATGTTGCGCATGAATAAGGAATTTTTTTGTTCGAGATGAGCCAGCTAGAATCAACACAGTTAGCTTACTAAAGTGCTTCAAAGAAGTAATACTCAGATGCAAAAAGTACTGGCTTGCAAAATTTTTTGTGATAACTTTCTATTTTGCTAGAGAGTCCGCCTTACGTTAGTGCTTGTTGTTGTTATTGCTTCCAAATCACTATTTTTTCTGGGAAGTGACGAAATTTAAATAAGTTAAATTTTCTAGCAGTCTAGAAAACGTTTTTAAGCAGGGAAACTTTGCAAAGACAGAAATCTTTATTATGCTCTGCAGTTTCAGGAAATACCTTGGTGGAGAAAGTCCTTAACCCCGGCCAAAGGCCGGCAGTCTAAAAAACATTATTATTATACACGAGTTCCTCCATAAAACTTGTCATGTACTTTTTACCCACTATTAAATCCTAGCGTGATTTTTAATGTAATAATATTATGGGCCAAAAACCGTGAAGCGTATGTTTCATTTTGCCACTTATGCTAACTTCATGCCAGTTTTTAATTATACATAATGCAGTTTAGGTTCAAGAAATAATTTGTAATTAAAACAAAATCTGTTTCATTCAAAGGAAATACATTTTATTTAATATTAGTAAGGCGATGTAAGCAGAAATTACAAAAATAACAACTTTAAAAGAAACAATTGGATTAAAAAAGGTAAATATTAAGTTTTAGCAGTATGTTTTAGCACTTTAATAATTTTTTAGCATATTTTAGCTTTATTTTGAAGTCAATTTAGCCGAAAAAATTTTTAGGATCTGGTCACACTGATGGTAACATAATTGGACTGTCAAATTGCAATTTGGCAACAGCATAAATTGAGGTGCAATTTCAAATGGCTACGAGCTAAATTCTAAGATTCAAGATTCCTTTAATTTAATATATTGATTAAGAATATATTATGCTGAAAATTGTATATAATATATTATTGCTCATACCTAAGTAATAGTGTTTTCACACCTATAGTTAAAACCTGATTTTAAAGTCAAAAAGGTGACCTCTTTAAAAATTAGAGGGGCATAACACTTTTAAGCACAAAGAACAAAGTCCTGGCTAGTATCTTCCATATAAGACATATTGATTCCCCCGATGGCACACCTTGGAGTGAACACGCAGAATTTAGAGCACATAAATTATGCATCGATTATACCAATAGCCCCTGAATTATAATCAAACAATCAGTCAAATATAGAATGCCTCTTTAATTCGTGTTTAAAAAGGCATTCGACACACTTTTCTACTCTATTATTTGGAACACTTTGGCTTGCAAAAAAGTCCTCAGATGGTTATTTGCACTCAAAAAAAAAAAAAAAAAAAAACAATAACTAACTGCCAGTTTATACAAGTCATGTAAAAATTCTCGTCTGTCTATTTATATTGAAAACAAAAACAAATTTGAGTGCTTTGTTTTTTTTTTCAATATAAATAGGCAGACGAGAATTTTTACATGGCTTCTGTACACTGGCAGTAAAACTTTGGAACATTTTCTAAATTTTGAGCAAGAAAAGCTGTCTTATGGCGCCAAAGCTGTTTTTTTTTTAATTGAAACCAGTAAAATATTTACTAAACTTCTAGTCAATTAATGAACTATTCCTAGTTTATAGTAATTATATTTTTATATTTCAGCAAAATTTTTCTAAAATTAAGTAAAATTTTCCCATAAAAATTTGGAGCTTTTTAAAATATCTTTTTAGTAAATTTTCCAAAGTTTTTTATTTTATGTCCTTAATTCTAGTACTTATTTTTATTATACCCTTTACAAAAAAAAATGGTAAAAGGGTATATATAGGTTTGTCGTTCCGTTTGTAATTTCTAGAACATTAATAAGCGAGCTATAAAGTATATATATATTCTGGATCCTTATGCATAGCGAAGACGAATAAGCGATGTCCGTCTGTCTGTACGTAAAATCTGTTTTCCGAAGCTCCCAGAAAAGCTAGAGACTTCGTTCTTCGACTGGTGGGTCAGAAATGGTCGAAATTAGATTGGTATTGAAAATCAGCAAAATTGAGCAGACGGTTTCAGAGCTGGGAGACTTAAACTTCATTTCGCCATACAAAATAACTACCGAAAACTAGTTATTATTGTTTTTTTATTAAATAAACTTATTTTATAATTCACTATGAATAAAATTAATATTTCTTAATTAAAAAAAATATAAAAGAAATAAAGAAAATTTATTATTTGACATATTGTCAGAAGTGTACATAAAATAATTGAAATTTATTTGCTGGTAGTTTAGCATGTCTATATACGTATTTCATTGGCGCTTGAACCAAATCATCAGTAGACTTTAACCACAAATTTTAAACATATAGTTTTTGAAAGTCTATACATAAAGTAAGAGGTTTGAGACTGTTTAAAATTTGTGGCTAAAGTCTACTGATGATTTGGTTCAAGCGCCAATGAAATACGTATATAGACATGCTTAACTACCAGCAAATAAATTTCAATTATTTTATATAAAAGAAATATTAAAAAAATTAAATAGACGTTTCCAGGGTTGGAAAACTTTAACTTTTTTATACAAAATTAATTTACTAAAAGAAATTTTTCCTTTTTCCTATAAATTAAATATATCTTATATTTTAAGAAGAAAGAGATAGGGTTAAAAAATCAGAAAAATCAAAAAAGATAATTCCAGGGTTGGGAAACTTAAAATTTGTTTGATACAAAAAATTAACTACCGTAAACTAATTTTATATTTTTTTATTAAATTAACTTATTTTATTCTTCAGTACAAATTAAATTGGTATTTCAAACTAAAAAAGAAAGCTAAAAAAATTAAAAAGACGTTTCCAGGGTTGGAAAACTTTAATTTTTTTTCTTGTACAAAAGTAACTTACTAAAACAAATTTTTTTCTTTGTCTCTATAAATTAAACATATCTTAGATTCTTAAAAGAAAGAGAAAATACAAAAAGGATGATTCCAGGGTTGGAAAACTTACACTTTTTGTAATATATAAAAATAGCTAGGTCTTATTAATTGTTTTTATGTTTTTACTAAATTAACTTATTTTATACTGCAGTACAAATTAAATTGATATTATAAATTAAAAAAAAAAAGTTTAACACATGAAAAAGAC
The DNA here is from genome assembly GCA_949987645.1 of Tachina grossa. Lineage (NCBI taxonomy): Eukaryota > Metazoa > Arthropoda > Insecta > Diptera > Tachinidae > Tachina > Tachina grossa. The sequence continues at coordinate 133,068,147 of OX465274.1, read as the reverse complement.
GTTTCCAGGGTTGGAAAACTTTAACTTTTTTCTGATACAAAAGTAACTTAATAAAACAAATTTTTTCGTTTTCTCTGTATTAAACATATATTATATTCTTAAAAGGAACATATTGGTGCACGAAATCTGAAAAATCAAAAAGTTTGATTTCAGGGCTGGAAAACTTACACTTTTTGTGATATATAGAATTAACTACCGAAAACTAATTTTTATTTTTTTTTATAAAATAAACTTATTTTATACTTTAGTACGAATGAATTTGGTATTTCAAATTAAAAAAAAAAATAAAACGACTTTTCCAGGGTTGGAAAACCTTATTTTTTAACCAAAAGTAACTTACTAAAACAAATTTTTCCTTTTTTTACTATAAATTAAACTTATCTTACATTCTTAAAAAAATATTGTTTTAAGAATACAGAAAATCAAAAAGGGGGATTCCAGGGTTGGGAAACTTACACTCTTTGTGATATAAAAAATTAACTACCGAAAATTAATTTTTATATATTTTTTTATTATTATGCTTAAGTACCAATAAAATTGGTATTTAAAATAAAAAAAAACAATTAAGAAAATTAAAAAGACGATTCCAGGATTGGAAAACTTTAACTTTTTTTGTACAAAAGTAAGTTACTAAAACAAATTTTTCCTTTTTTCTATAAATTAAACATATCTTAAATTCTTAAAAGAAAGAGATTGGTGTAAGAAATCAGAAAAATCAAAAAGAATGATCTCAGGGTTGGGAAACTTACACTTTTTGTAATATATAAAAGTAGCTAAGTCTAATTAATTTTTATCTTTTCAGTTATAAATTATATATATTTCACGTTTTGGAAAGAAAAGTTTGGTGTAGAAAATTATAAAAATAAAAACCACAGCTCCAGAGCTTGAAACTTTGAACTTTTTTTCTGGATATTAAAGTAACTAAATAAATTTTTTTTTTAATTTCCTTTTTTCTTTTTTTACTTAACACACCTTCTATATATTTTTAAGAATCTCATATGATGATTCTAGGGTTCGAGAATTAATTTTTTTTGTACATAAAAGTAACTAGGTCAAATTATTGTTTTTCTTTGTGTTTAAACTTTATGTATGTGCTTATGTATTTTTCTCTATAATACATGAACTCACTTTGGTAAAGGGTACAAATATAGCACTCTTACTTGTTTTTGTATTAATTAAATTCTATACTACATGGTATCTTTCTTTATTATATCTTCATGTTATATTATATTATATTCTTAATTAATTTACCATACATACAATATTAATTCCTTGAAAGGAGACAAGTATTGAACCAAACAACCTTCTAACTGATAGGCAATCATTCTAACCAATTGCTTAACAGATAGAGGTGAAAAACTATCAATATAGTATCACTATTGAAAGTTTTCGATAGTTTAAAAAACTTTAACGATACATCGATTTAAAAATATCGAAAGTTAGAAAAACTATCGATATATCGACGATAGTATCGAAGTTGTATTGTTCTCGTATGATGTACATATATTTTTACACTAAAACAAAAATATTTTTAAACAAAAGAAAATAAAATGGAATTTTATTTGTCCGTTCAATAAATAACAAAACTATAATAATTTTATGAAAAATAAGTGAGACATTTTCCTGTCATTCAGTTATTTTTGTTTATGAAAAGCAATATATTTACAATTTTTGATTTTAGTGTTATATTATTTACTATCGACAGTGACTAAAAAATATGGATTGTTTTCAAGTATTTATCCATGGCAAAGTTAAAACATCGATACTCATAAAAAAAAATTAACTATCGATAGTTTCGATAGTGTCATCGATAGTTTCCCACCTCTACTAACAGGCCAGCCTTTTTGAGTTTTAAAATTTTATTTTATTTACAAAAAATATATTTCAAGTTGCAAGAAACTTGAAGTTTCTACTTGTGACCATCGATATGAAAATTTAAAATTATATGAAATGTGTAATTTCTGACTGCACCGTAAAATAGGGTTAAAGATTTTACAAAAAACTTAACCAGAAATTGTGGACAGAGCGGCAAGAAACTTATTTTTCATACTTTATTATAATATTTGCAAAAATAAAAAGCATAGAAATGATCATTTGCTAAAAAATTTAAATTTCGTCTAATTTGATTTATAATATATTTATAATAAAGGATTATATTTTAGTTTTATAAAGATAACCTAGCGTACTTATTTTAAGCTTTGTATAGACTTGAGAACGAAATTCAACTTGCGACATGAACTGAATCAGTAAATATACATACATAGAAGTGAGAACGTAATTATTGGAAACACTTTCATATTGTAAATTTATTTCCAAATGAGTACGTACCAAAAGTTTGAGAAGCAACCATTCGCGTACTAACTAGTGCCCTTGTTAATGTTCAAAAATATGAAATCAAAAAATATAATTAATCGTATTACCGAAAAAATGATTCAAGGTAATTCATATGTTCAGAACTTTCGTTAACTTTCGGAGAAGTACAATCGTCTGCAAACGTGGGAAAATTTTTCCTTATTGAATTATAATAAAAACAGGATAAAGAATCATTCGAATTCATAAAGTTGAAATCGTATTTATATCAGGTATATTATTTTTTAAATAAAAAAAAATTATGTAAACTATAAGAAATGTTTTTAATACAATCAGGAAGATAAAAGTAGTTGCTAGTTGGTACAATTTTAAAATTATGAACAGAACAGTATAGAACAGTTATCCTCGAAGCAGCGAATATGGGAATGGATAGTTCTTAATCATATATATCGAGCCTTATTTTCGATTTTATCGTAAGCGACAAAAATTAAATTGTTCAGGAGAAGGCTTTTTTAAAATATTCAAATATGTTTTTGTACGTAAGTTGTCGCTTACGATAAAATTTTACAGCCTGTATCTTAAAAGTTATCAAGAATTTTGGCATTTTGATAATTCTAAACTGTGGGTATACCTATATGGGCCTATAGGCCCATAGAATTTTAATTTCAATAAAAAAGTCTATTTTCGATAACATGTCGCTTACGATAAAATCGAAAATAAGGCTCTATATATATCGAACCTTATTTTCGATTTAATCGTAAGCGACAAATATTAAATTCTTCAGGAGAAGTTTTTTTATACGAAAATTGTCGCTTACGATAAAATTTTACAGCCCGTATCTTAAAACTTATCAAAAATTTTTGGCATTTTGATAATTCTAAACTATGGACAGGCCATAAAATTTTAATTTCAATTTCAATAAAACAGTTTTCGAGTATTTTCGATAACATGTCGCTTACGATAAAATTGAAAATAAGGCTCGATATAATTTGTATGTGAAACTTATAACTTTTAAAAAATTAATCTTTATCATCATGTTTTGCATTAGAAGTTGACAAATGCTTTTTGGCGTTTGGTTGTAAAACACAAATTAAAACTCAAATTAATTGAAATGCATTTAAGCAAACTGATGAAACCATATTTTAGTTTCTTTCTATGGATTTGCTGACAGCTTTCAATCAAATTATGGCCCAATGTAATTATTGCTTAATGGATTGTCAATACAAAAAGGAATATTGTGCCCTTTCTTCTTTAATATCCGTGGGAGGCGGGAAGTAAAATTTATATTTGTGGGTTCTGGGCTTTAGCAGAGTGGTTTTAACGGCAATAAAATATACATACATACATGTGTATACAAACATACATACATACATACACATGTTAATAAAAATGTCACATGAATGACTTAAAAACAGTTTGCTTTTATAAACAATCAATGAGGATATGGATTTTCTGTGAAATCTCATCAATTCTCTTACAAAAGGAGTCATTTGGGACTTTCTTTGTTATTGAAGCAGCTGTGAGTACAAGTATTACTCGCCACAAAAAAGTAATATGCCTGATTGACATCTTGTCCAATCTATGTCTAAGATTCAATGAAATAAACCGATTACAATAATCTACTTTCCTGATATTTTTTAAATACATATCAGTGTGTACGTAAAGGGTGTTTTTTATTGAGGTATAGAACTTTAAGTTGGCATCACTTTTTTAACTGGCGGCCATTTTGTCAGCTGTCAAGTGATTAATATTTAGTTTGGTTTGCCATTTCATCATGAACAGGTTGACAAAAGAACAACGCTTGCAAATCGTGCAAATTTATTTCGAAAATAATGGTTCAGTTCGCGAAGTTTACCGCAAGCTCCGTCCATTTTATGGTCGACATAATCGTCCATCAGAGCAATTAATTCGGTTAACCATGGATCGTTTTCGCACTACGTTTACTCTATGTGATAATACGCATCCGCAGAGACGTCGAACAGTGCGCACCGAAGAAACAATTTCCGCTGTAGAGCAAAGTGTTGAAGAGGACCCGAATGCATCGATTCGCCACCGTGCACAGCAATTGGAGCCGACTAACCGACTATTTTGTTCCCGAATTGGATGGCATGAATGTGGATGAGTTGTGGTTCCAACAAGACGGCGCTACATGCCACACAGCGCACGTCACAATCGATTTATTGAAGGAAACATTCGATGAGCGCATAATTTCGCGGAATGGACCTGTCAATTGGCCACAAAGATCGTGTGATTTGACACCATTGGATTATTTTCTTTGGGGATATGTGAAGTCGCTCGTCTACGCCAACAAACCAGAAACGTTAGGGGACTTGGAAGCCAACATTCGTGGCGTTATTGCCAACATACGGTCCCATATGCTCGAAAAAGTGGTTGAAAATTGGACCTGTAGAATTGGCTTTATTCGAGCCAGCCGCGGCGGCCACATGCCCGAAATCATATTTAAACATAAATGGCATAAAATTATCCTTCCAATAAAGCCAAATTGATGGACATTAAAACGATTTTCTTGTGTTTTATTTCAATTCGAAGTTTTATACCCCTAAAAAAACACCCTATATGTATATCTGTATATATTTATATATAGATGTGTATATGTATAGATGAGTGTATGTTGAAGAATTTTGTTGTGGACTATTCAATAGATATTAAGAACCATATTGCAACTAACATGATTGGCCGTTGTGCTTGACTCAATGACGACCGGCTGTGAATTAAATTTGTGGGAAGCGAAACCGATGTATGAAATACGAAAAAAATTAAAACTCTACCGAAATGTTTGACATAAAATAATCGGTTCTCAAAGGTGCAATTAGACGTGACATTGCCATAATGCCATAGCCATAACCAAACCAAAATTCAATTGGTTCCTATGGTATTGGCTATGGCGTTATGGCGAGTCACCTATAATAGAATACAGTTTTGCTCATTAATTTGGTTCGAACGGTTGTTTTCTATGGCTTTGGTTATGTCACGTATGATTGCACCTTAATAAATTAAAAAACTTTAGAAAATGAATAAAACGTTTCTTCGTCCATATGAAATTTTTACATAAGAAAAAATACGAAATGCCGAAATGCATTTTTTAGTTAAAACACTATTGCAGTGATCAAAATATGGAATATTCTCTTCTGCTTTTTTTGTGTTGAGCTCCAGCTTTTTAGATTATAAATCAGAATTATAGTTTCTTGCAATAGAAACCGACGAATTTACACCAAAGGAGATCCTGAGAGTCTCCTTTTCTGGAAATATGCAAAGTTTTGTCTGTCGTAATCATCGTTATTTCTGCATTCCAACAATCAGCTACAATCCGTGGCCCAATCATTTCAGATTGATGTGTGACCTGTTATTCCTAGACTTGGGTCGAACTCGTTCACTAGTTCATTTTTGCCACAAACCACTGATCAAACCCATTTAAATTACATGGGTTTGATCAGTGGTTTGTGGCAAAAAAGAACTAGTGAACGAGTTCGACCCAAGTCTAGTTATTCCTGTACTCACCAAACCTGCTTCTACGACTCTAAAGCACTGGTGGGCACTGTCAATGTATTGGTAAATTGTGTATGTGTTGAGGTTGCGAGCTACCCACCAAACACAAAGCCAAGCGTTTGAAAGATAATGGAGCAATATAAATTTATACATCAGTAGACATATTTTCTAACTTAAAAAAAAATGTTGATTAAGCAAAATTATTAATTGAAAATAAAAGTTTTTCTTAGTAAACAGTCAAATGAAAAAAAAATTAAAAAAGATGGGACAGTAATTTATTATGTTTTCCATTAAAAAAATAGAAGAATGGTTGTTTGGTGGAGCATAACGGTGAAAATTTTAATTTATATATATAAGATTTTTCTTTTCTTTACCATTAAACTTATTCATACTTAATGACATATTCCTTTTTTCCTTAAAGCTTTGATAACATAAAAGGCATTGTATGTTACCAAATGCATTATTTATAACGAAATATTTTTCTCATATCGTCATCAATTTGAAATGAAACTAGTATGTTTGCTGGGCAAATATTCTTAAAAAAAATAAAAAAATATGTAAGCTAGGGATGTAACGAATACCAATTTAGCGAATGCGATTCCGAAAGCGAATATTACAATACGTTAAAAATCACATGAAAATAAATTTATTTAAGAACATGAAGTTGTATTATATACATAGATGTACTACATATAGCATTTTATTTAAATTTAGTTTTTAATTGGGAAAATATTTGTTAATTTATTAAAAATACAAATTCTTAAAACAGAAAGATACATGAAATTATTATTATAATTAAAATAAATATAGATAATTAAAAATGTTGGACAATCCATCCATTCGTACTTTGGCCCTAAAGCGTGGTAACTATGTTCAACATTTCATGTGAAATGCTGTCATATTGAGAAAAATTGGAATGAATTGTTCATAAAGAAATGTTTCAAAAGTAGTTATCTGGTCATCTTGAGAAAAACGTAAAAAATATATCTTCAACATTTTAAGCTTCATTCGACTAGTTAATATTGCTCGCATTTTGAATTTTTGTACGAAGTAATAAATGGTGTTCAACATTTTCCAAAAGTTTGAACAGACTAGTCTTAAGTAGGAAATGGGTTCACGCAAATCAAACACTGCCTTTTATGTTTCAAAAGTTTAAAACAATTTCCAAACACCGCTGGATTTTGGTTTCATTTTTGTACTTATGAGAACTTATTTATAGAAAAGTTTTCCGCCAAAATTTTAAAGCTTTGATTAGAATGCTTTACTTGTCAGTATATGTATCTTTTTCATGCTGGCTTATAAAAATTTTTCGCGTTTTTGGCGTTTGTTAATCGCAAGTACAAAATTTTTTTATCTTTAGTATTCGCTTGAAATATTCGCATATTTTATCGAATGCAAATATCAAAAGTAAGCGAATAATTTGCGAATGCGAAAGCGAACATTCGTTACATCCCTAATGTAAGCCTCCGCCTGATGTTCATTCGTCGCTGTCTCATCGACGACTAAATTAGAGAGGGTAAGAATACGTGTGAATGATATCAACACAATTGTGGGAAAAAAACACCCGACAATGCTCTAAAGAGACTTCAAGTCGCCATTCCCACCACAAATTCCTCTATTGGAAGTAGGTGAAGAATAGCATCTAAGGAAGCATGAGGTGTGCTCCTCTGAGCATCTGTGATGCCCAGCGAAGCACATCTCTGAACCTAAGCACATTCTTAGTGCCTCCCAACATACCACACAACCATAGGAAATAACATATTACAGACTTACTTAATGAAAACATGTAAAAGGATGATTTATATCATAAAAAACTCAATAAAATTAAAATTTTCAGGTAAGCAAAAAACAAATTTATATTTTATATACAAGAACTAATGATATTATCTTATGCATGTTTGTGTCACCAGTACTACTCTACAATTATTCCCCATACAATACTTTGTGCTATAGACACTTAGATGTGCTTGTCATTGAAAATCTACTTGTAACACTAAAACAATTGACTAGGTAGTGAAATCATAGTTCTTATGGGAACATGGAGACATACCAACCAGACATTTACTGGTACATTTCTATACCTTACGTACATACAAATTTATGTATGTATGTATATTGACAAGTGGTTGCAAAATCCACCAGAAATACACCACATCTGTTTTCTTTATTTCTTTTATACTGACGAATAGAAGAGAAATTGTAGACAATGTAACTACTACTAGAATTTTAGTGTTGACATACAGACACTTGGCCCCAGTCTGACTGCAGGGTATATATTGTGACAAGCCACGTATAGGTATGTACATCAATACTCAATTTATCAATATTTAATATCATATATCAATGAATATTTCTACAGTTCAATGTTAAAAATAGTTCAGCTCCCATATGGTATAAAAATATTTCCATCTATATTCTTATCAATACTGTATGATTGCGTGCTAATCTGTTGAGTGCTGTTTTGATTTGAAAAGCTTTGATTGATTTTTTAATGTTTCTACTTAGAAACCACAAATGTGTTAAAATAACTTATCTATCCCTAATGTGGCTTAAATTTTTAATATTTTCTTGTGTACACATTCTTGTGAAAACGCAATGAAACAAATATCTTTAAAACATTTTTTATCACTAGCAAATTGAAAAAGGTTATTTAAAAAAAAAAACTTAAATTTATGTATAAACAACTGTCTTAAGAAGAAGAAATAAAAATACATTCTCCTTAACTACTCCCTTATATCCTTGAGTAATTTTTCTAACATCTTTAAATATTATTTTTGTATATTTCTTGTGTATCCAAAACAAATTGCTGAACAGGAAAATTTGCTTTAAAACCTGAATAAAGACCATATAACGTTTATGTTTATGACCCCTTGAGATGTGGAAAGGCAAATTAAACATGATAACTGAACGGACTATCATTAAAAAAATTTCAATATTATCTCTGTGAGTTATCATAATGTAGACACACATACATATGTATGTAAAGGGTGTAAAACTTCAAATAAAAACAACGTTCAAACTAGCTGCCATGATAATAAAGTATATTTGACTTTTCTTCATGCAAAGATTGACACCAAAAGCATTTCGTTAAGTTAACGCAATATTATGGATCGATTCATGACCATATTTACTTTTTTGGAAAATATTCATCCACATCGAGACCATATCATGCGTAAAGAAGAAGCCATCACCGCTGTGGGCATGAGTTTGATAGAGACCTGCAATTTATCGAAATTGCGAATTTTTCTTGGAAAGATCTTGGCATACAACCATATAAGAAACAACTGATGCAAGAATTAAGGCAACAAGACCATCTTATGTGTGGCTTCTTCGTTGAATGGGATGGAAATCAACTAGAAGTTGAAACAGATCTCTATCGTCACATTGTCAAATTGTCATTTCTGAGGGTAATTTCTGTATTAACCGGGGAAGGGACGGGGAGTGTGCGTCAAATCTCTGAAAGACATCATTAGACGCTGCATTGTTATAATAAGACCGAGTATGCTCTAAAACAGCTACGTCCAAAAACACATACACTGATACTTGCATTTGACCCTGCAGAAAGTGCGAATAGTGAAATTGTAGTGATTTACTTGTGACATTGTCAGTAGTACTACTGACCAGGTGTACCCCATCGACATTTAACATTAGCTTGTCATTGAAAATCCACCACTACACTGTAGCACTACTGACTAAGTAGTTCTTTTGGGACCACATGGAGACATTGGCACCAAAGATTCACCAGTAAATTTTAAGGGCTATATATAGTCTACAATATCGATATTTCCTCGCTCGTTGTCAATAGTAAAATTATAATGATTTTCTGGTGACATTGTCAATAGTGCTACTGACTAAGTGCACCCCAGCCAATGTAATCGCCTATTGACATATAACATAGGGTTGTCATTGAAAATCTACCAGTAGACTTTAGCGCTATTGATAAGGTGGTTCTTTTACGACCAATGGAGATATTTGAATCAAAGATTCACTAGTACATTTTAGTGACCCTCGTCTACATATATTTATTTAATATTATTGCACAACATAAAAGAAAAGAAAAAGAAACTATTGACGCGTTCATTGACAATATCACCAGATATTCACTAGAAATATTGTCTCTAACGTATCTCTACTCGTGCAAAAAAGGAAAGTTGTCGACATTTTAACTAGTGCAATTGTCGCTGGAGAAAGAGTATTGACTAGGGTGATCTATTATTCGACTTTTTCCAGAAACCGGTTTTCGTATAGTTCGAATATTTGAAATTATGAAAAACCCGGTTTCGGTTTTTACAATTCAGGAAAAACCGGTCAACCGGTTTTTTTAAGTAAGAAAATTATTATACAAAAGTTTTGATTTTAAATTGCTTTATAAAAAAAGGGTTAACAGTTCATGTAAATACATGAACGTAAAAATACAGAAATTAAAGGTAAAACATTAAAATTAACTTCATATACTTATGTATAGTACATAAATATTTACATATATATAATATAAAGTTGAGGAATAAACTCTACATACAACCATAATTTTTTGGGTTTGTGGAAACTTGGGAAGAAATTCAAAAAATTAGATATGCCAATATTTAGGTTGCTAATAATTATGTTTATACAGAAAATAAAAAAATAATTATAACACCTACAGTAGGAAAAATATTAAAAATACATAGGAGAAAAGTCTGCATACAGGCATAAAATACATGAAAAAATACGTGCAAAATGTTTGATGTCGTCAACTTGTTTGAAAATTCTGTGATTTCCGGTACCAAGCCGTCAACAAATGGCGTCCAAATATGGTCTATTATGTTGTTGCTATTATATATAAGTAATTTTTTATTTTTTATTTTTTGTATAAACATATGTATATATATATTAGCAACCTAAATATTGGCATATTTAATTTTTTGAATTTCTTCCCAAGTTTCCTCAAACCCCAAAAATTATGGTTGCATGTGGAGTTTATTCCTTAATGGTATATACATACATATGAATGTATGGACAAAGTGATCTACCTCTATATAAAATATGAAGGCCAATTAAATTCGCCTCTGCTATAACCTCATAAAATAATTTCTCTTAAATTTCATGTTTCAGTAAATGTTGCCATGCTCTAAAAAAGCTTAGAGCTTTTACACTAAAAGTATACAAAATCAACAAAACATGCAAAATATTACAAATCGAAAAGTATTCGACTCAGCCGGTTTTTAAATTTAAAAAAAAAACGGACTATTCGACATTCGAAAAAACAACATTTTGAAAAAACCGACAACCGTATTTTGAAAAAAACCGGTTGAAAAACCGAGTCGATCACCCTAGTATTGACATAGAGACATATGGTTCTAGGCTGACTAGAGGGGAGGTAAACATCTTTGAAAGCTCTTAAATTTGTTCTTGTTCCTTTGTAATCGGGCCATTTGTGGCACTTTAGGATGTTTGATGACCCTGTGGTACTCCCTGAGCTATTTTGGCCCTTTCAGCTTAAAAATCAACTACTCAACAAAAAAATAAAATAAAAAAATAGAAATCGGTAATGGATTACCAACTTAATGATTTTCACAAGGCGTTATCTATTAAAACTTAAAGAATCATTCTTTTCATCAATTAAATTTTATTATTATTTTTTTTAATGCATGTATTTTATTTATTGTATCTACAAATATGAACTAACAATAAGTATTCAAATCTTAAATCTAAAGTATAATTATAAGGCCCAACCAATTTCGGACATAAGCTTAGTGATAGTTATTAATAATACATAAGTAGTGATAAGCAATAAAAAGAAAAAAAAGTGTTTTCAAGCAGCATCATCATCTGGAGTGTTGAATATTAGAGCCCGTGTATCTCTCTTTTTTAAGTTCAAAATATTACGAGCAAGCGGATTAGGATATGACTAGAGTTTTGTTAGATATTTGCCTGCGTATTTTGCAATTTCTGCAGTCACTAGTGGCTTATTCAAATCACGATGTATATTTGAATTTTTGATGTACCATGGAGCAGATGTTATCATACTTAAAATTTTGTTTTGCCTTCGTTGAATTTTCTCTACATTTGAAGCTGAAGCAGTGCCCCATAGTTGAATTCCGTAGCACCATATTGGCTTTAAAAGCGACTTGTATATTAAAAGTTTACAGTCTAGGCTAAGCGTTGAATTTCTACCAATCAGCCAATGTACCTGAGTTAATTTAAGTTTCATTTGTGATAGCTTAGAATCAATGTGGTGTTTCCATGTAAGTCGTCGATCAAGGTGTATACCAAGATATTTCACATGTGAATGTTGAGAAACAACTTGATTGTTAATCCGACTGGGGGAACAAGTATCTCTTCGTAAGGTAAATGTTATTTGAACACACTTTTGTCCATTTACCTTGATTCTCCATAAGTTTAACCAAAGCTCAATCTGGCTAATGTGTTCCTGGAGTTTGCGGGATGCCTCATCAGGGTTTTTGTGCATACTAAGGCAGGCTGTATCGTCGGCAAATGTGGAAGTATGGATACTACTGCTCACAGGCATATCACAAGTATAAATCAAATATAAAACTGGCCCCAGTATACTCCCCTGTGGCACACCGGATGAGATAGTTTCAGGCCTACTCGTAAAGTCTCCTTCTACAACAGTGAATTTACAGGAAATAATATAACTTTCCAAAAGATTTAAAATGTTTATTGGTAAGTAAGTCTTCAATTTTAAAATTAGGCTTTCATGCCACACTTTATCAAATGCCTGGGAAATGTCAATAAACAGCGCAGAACAATACTTCTTTTCCTCAAAAGTTTTTCTTATAAATTGAACCAATTTATGAATTTGTTCATTGTTGATATGCTGACTTCTAAAACCAAATTGATGGTCCGGTATGCACCCACTACTAATTAGAATTGGGGGCAATTTTGTTTTGAGCAGTTTTTCGAAAAGATTTGACATAGTTGATAGTAGAGTTATTGGCCTATATGACTCAGCCTTGGTTAGATCTTTGCCCGGCTTTGGAATTATTTTAACATTGGCAAGCTCCCAGCTGTGTGGATAATACTCCAGTCGTAAAATGGCATTAAAAATGAATAACAGGATTCTCATTGCAATACGAGGCAAGTTCATAAGCATCTGGTTATTAATTCCATCGATACCCGGAGCTTTCTTCGGGTTGAGTTCGGCAATTAATTTTTGTAAATCACGCATCTTAAACTTAATGTGTTGAGGGGGTAGAGCGACTACACTCGGCAAATCAGCAACACCAGTACATATGTTTGGCGTAAAAACGGATTTTAAGTGCTCAGCAAATATGTTACCTTTTTCAGTATCGCTTCTTGCCCAACCTCCGGTAGATGTGCGTAGAGGTGGTTTATACTCAACGGGTGTTTTAATTAGATGCTGGTGTGACATCAAGACCTTCCAGATAATTTTCAAGAGATGCAGTTCTTTCAGATGCAAGCAACTCTTGGAGTCGTTTAGTGCACTCTTTAAATCTGATTTTATTTTGTGGTGATCTGTGCTGTTGCCATTCCCTTCTAGCTCTTCTTTTTTCACGTACGAGACGTTCAATTTCTGTAGAATAAATTTTATTAAACCCAGTCTGCGGATGGGAGATAGTGGCATGTTCAGCAGCCTGTTTAATATTCTCGCAGAGATTGGCAATGTTAGATTCAATATCATCGGGTGTTCTAAGCGTTATGTTTTCCGTACAATGACTACTGAGATATTTTTTGAACCCCAGCCAATTAACACGATTGATCATCTTCACATATGGGTCAGGTAAGTTACTTCTTAGTGGGCTACAAATTGTAATGATCGTCAGAGAGTGATCGGACGAGAGATAAAGAGAAGCTCGAACTTGAATTAAATCCCTAGAGACATTTTTTATGACGCCGAAATCTATAACATTTGGAATTCTTTGTATGTCGGTAGGCCAATAAGTGGGCTCCCCACTCGAAAGGACATCCAAGCCCATTTTTGAAATAGTGTTGAACAATGCTCGACCTCTGGGTGTAATAAGACGCGAACCCCAGAATGTATGTTTTGCATTGTAGTCGCCAGCTGCTACAAAACAAGGTCCAAGATATTTGTAGAAATCCTCATATTGATTCTCAGTGATTGAAAATCAATGCCAACATTTGTTGCTTGTAGGTGTTCTTCACAAATGTTGTCAATAATATAGTGCTTGAGTCTTGACTTTATTAGAATTGCTGATCCACAGCAAGCTCTACCTCTAGGGTCATTTGTATCATATATAGTGTAGCCATAAATTTTAAAAAGACTTCTCGAAGTCAAATGAGTCTCAGATACTAACATTATTTCAATATTTTTTTCCGTGAGGAAGTGCTCAAATTCATTTTTATGATGGCGAATGCCGTTTGCGTTCCAGAAACATATTGTTAACGTGTTCATGGCTTATTAATTAATGCTTGAAGCAGAGTATTCTGCATTCGCAGCATTTCTTGCATCATGCTAGTCATATTTGTTGTAAAATTGTTTATAGTTTGCACCAGATTATCAATAGTAGCTTCAAGGCGATTAAAATTAAAGCTTGCGTCAGTATTTTTTTGACGCAAAAGTGGCAGAGTAAGCGTTTGCTGATTGAGCTGGAGCTAATTCAGGTTTTTGCACCATAGTCTTCTTTACGAAAGAGTTCACAGGACAACCTCTGTAGTTATCGGTGTGATTACCTCCACAATTACTGCATTTTTTATCACTTTGATCTCTTGGCTTATTACAACTAGCAGTGCTGTGTAATTCGCAGCACACAACACAAACAGTAGGCAGTAAGTTTTCGTATGGCCATATTCTTGACAATTATGAACGCTTGTGTGGTTCTTCAACTGTGATTTTTCGGTATAACAGGTATTTTAAGTTATAAATTGGGTGCGTCTCATTTTTTTTCAATTTTATATCATTAGGCTCAAGTTCAACACGAAATAGGGGTTGGGGAATCTTTTCCATATTTATTATATTGGACACATTTTTTACCTTAAGCCCCTGGAGGGCGAGTGCATCTTTTATTTCTTCGGGAAAAACATAAGAATCTATGCCCTTCAATACGATCTGCATGCCTTTAGCGCTCTTAAGCTGGTATGTGTAGAAGCTTGTTTTATTTTTTTCAAATTCAGCAACCATTTTACGGAAATCTTTTTCGTCATAAATTTGGATTTTAGTTTCATCGATGTTGCCACGTTTTATTGGAACAATGTGAAATTTATTCTCACCAATGACCGAAGTTAATATTTTTATAAGGGCATTTGAATTTTTTTCTCTCAAATAGATTGGTGGCGGCTTGGATGTTTTATTCGAGGATACCTCGGGTTTGACGTTGTCATCTTGAAAAATTTTAAAGCGGTTTTGGCGATTAGTTGAGGCTGCGCTGTTATCCCTAGACATTTTTGGAGCAGATGAAATTTTTAAAGAATTTGGGCTTCGCCCACGCTTTACTACGGTTATATATCTGTCCATTCCGACTTGTACCTTGAGTTTCGAGCCGCTGTTATCTGTCGTAATAACTTTGTTAAGTGATGAACACGAGCCTGAAGGGGATAATATTACTGGCTTATATGAAGAAGTACTAAGCAACTGTAATGTTAATGAAGCACTACTATTTGACATTGGATAGAGCGAAATTGATCGCTGACGAAAAATTGGCTCTTCCGTTACAAAAAGACTTTCATCAGGTTTATTATTTTTGTTGTTTTCATTAAGAGTTTCAGAACTCACAGTAAAATAAGCATTTCTGCCGTTAGAACTCACTTCAAAATTTTTTTTATTTGAGGCACTCATACATAGAATTCCTCAGGGGTACTTCGTTTGTTTTTTTTTGCGTTTTTTTTTTGTTTTTGTTATTTATGATTGTTTGTTTGTTTTTGAGGTACTCGTTAGGGTATTCCTCAATGTCACTTTGCTTAAGTTTTTTTTATTTGCGGTTTTTTTGTGTTTGTTATTTCTACTAGCAAAGCATAAAGCTTATTTATTAAAGTCAGTATGTACCTATTACGAATAATATGTACTACGAATAATTGTTTGTATAATTTTTTGTTTGTTTGGTAAGTAATGGGTGTTTTTTATTGAGGTATAGAACTTTAAGTTGGCATCACTTTTTTAACTGGCGGCTATTTTGTCAGCTGTCAAGTGATTAATATTTAGTTTGGTTTGCCATTTTATCATGAACAGGTTGACAAAAGAACAACGCTTGCAAATCGTGCAAATTTATTTCGAAAATAATGGTTCAGTTCGCGAAGTTTACCGCAAGCTCCGTCCATTTTATGGTCGACATAATCGTCCATCAGAGCAATTAATTCGGTTAACCATGGATCGTTTTCGCACTACGTTTACTCTATGTGATAATACGCATCCGCAGAGATGTCGAACAGTGCAAAGTCGAACAGAGCAAAGTGTTGAAGAGGACCCGAATGAATCGATTCGCCACCGTGCACAGCAATTGGAGCTTTGTCCATCAACTTTATGGAAGATTTTGCGCAAAGATCTTGGCTTGCGACCTTACAAGATCCAGCTTGAGCAAGAATTAAAGCCGCGAAACCATGCAATGCGTCGTGATTTTGGTGTATGGGCCGAAAATGAGATTGATCTCGATGCTGATTTTCATCGCAAAATTTTGTTCAGTGATGAGGCTCATTTTTGGTTGAATGGCTACGTCAACAAGCAAAATTGCCGCATTTGGAGTGAAGAGAATCCACATGAGACCCTTGAGACGCCATTACATCCACAAAAACTGACTGTGTGGTGTGCTCTATGGGCTGGTGGAGTCATTGGGCCATACTTCTTCCGGAATAATGCTGGAGAGTCAGTTACCGTTAACGGAAACCGGTATAGAGCCATGATAACCGACTATTTTGTTCCCGAATTGGATGGCATGAATGTGGATGAGTTGTGGTTGCAACAAGACGGCGCTACATGCCACACAGCGCACGTCACAATTGATTTATTGAAGGAAACATTCGATGAGCGCATAATTTCGCGGAATGGACCTGTCAATTGGCCACCAAGATCGTGTGATTTGACACCATTGGATTATTTTCTTTGGGGATATGTGAAGTCGCTCGTCTACGCCAACAAACCAGAAACGTTAGGGGACTTGGAAGCCAACATTCGTGGCGTTATTGCCAACATACGGCCCCATATGCTCGAAAAAGTGGTTGAAAATTGGACCTGTAGAATTGGCTTTATTCGAGCCAGCCGCGGCGGCCACATGCCCGAAATCATATTTAAACATTAATGGCATAAAATTATCCTTCCAATAAAGCCAAATTGATGGACATTAAAACGATTTTCTTGTGTTTTATTTCAATTCGAAGTTCTATACCTCTAAAAAAAACACCCGTTATGTAAGCAAAATTCCGCTAATCGACTGTTCGCTATGAAGGTACCACGAGATCTGTGAAATTTTATTGTAATGTGATTTGTAGGCGAGCACTTAAATTTGGCAATAGGACAAGTAGTTCTGATGGTAATGTCTAATTCTGAATTAATTTAATTAATAATAGTAGTTAAGCATGGTGGTAGCAGTGTTTGAGGTTGTGGGTCCAATGGCGTCATTTGTGGTATACGTTCTAGATTCTTTCGGAGTAACTGACATGTAAATACTGTGTCATTCAATTGAATGAATTCTAATAATTGTTATGATAAAGATATTTCAAAAATTTTAACGCAAAATATATTACAAACTGTAACATCTCTATTGGGGAACTGTTGGGCTAAGAACTTAGGGATTATATACGTAGAACAAAATTATAATTCCATATAAAGTATAATTTTAATTTATACATATGTATGAAAGTTCTTTCTTCAAACTTCTGTATACGTATTATGAATAAAAATTTTAATGAAATAAATGACTTTCCTGAAAATTTCTTGTTAATTGTCATAGGAAAGTGAAAGTTCATTTTAAAATTGTCGACGAAACGTTAAGTTGAAAAAAACTGTTTTGTTCATTTCTTAATTAATGTTACAAAGAATGTCACCTACACAAATTCATAAGGCAATAAATTGGGAATAAGTATTACTGTTAATATTGTAATAATATTATTGTTTTCAAAAGGCATGAATTGTCTTCTACATGTACATTTGACCGTAAGATATTATAATTCTTTAAATATTTATACAAAATAAGAATAATTTATAATAACTATTTACCACAATCCTGTATATTTGTACAAAACTTTAAAGGGGGTAACACTGTTAACCTTTTTCCATTTTACTTTCTGAAAAAATCAAAAATTTATTTTCTTGAAAAAATCGTTGAAAGCTGACTGGAAATTTAAAAAAATGTGAGTGTGGTAGTGAAAAAATGTGATTGTATTGTTACTTTCTTGCAATTAGTTTCATGTGTAAATGGTTGGTAAAATTAAATTTTTATTAAATTTTAAAAATTTTAATTAATGTAAAGCCTAAATCACACTATCTGCACAATGTACCGATTTTCGTCGGCTCACTGCAATAAAGTCATAACTAAATAAGCATTCATGAGTACTCAATTAATTCTGAAACAAGTCTATATGGCCTTATAACGAATGTAGTGTGGTGCAATAACGTCCTTATACTTCAATTATTACTTATGACTTTCTTTCAGTGTGCTACAAAAATCGATGTACTGTGCCGATAGTGTGATTCAGGCTTAACACATGCATTGTATTACTATCAAATACTTTTATTTTTATTTAAATAAAAATATTATAATCAAATACATATCTTATATGTATATAAATACGGAACACATTTTTTTTGTCGCACACTTTTCAGTATCTTATCGTCCACCAATATTGGTGAGACAGACATGGTTTAAAGGTGTATGTATATACATATGCACAATATAAATGATTTTTCAAATTTCTTGACTTAAACGTTGTAAAAAGCGATATAAATTTCTTTCTTATTTGTTTTTGTTTTGTACAAATGTGCTTATAATAAATAAGCAAGGTGTCAAGTGGTCTAATTTAGACCACAGGGCGATCCTAGTATTAAAAATTTGTTTGGCCCCATCAAATGTAATTTGGCCCTTTAAAATTATTAATTTATCCCTAAACCAAAAAACTAAAAATGCATCACTGGCAAGCATTGCTGTCTGTTGTGCTGTTGTTGTGGGTATTGTACTCTCGTCGGTGTGAAAGCACAAAAAGCTCATTATAAAAGTGTGCGCATTGTGCATATGGGTTGGAAGTAGCTGTACTGAAGCTTAAATTAGACGTGACTTAGTCTTAATGCCATAGCCATAACCATCCCAAAATTCAATTGGTTTCTATGGTAATGGCTATGGCGTTATGGCGAGTCACGTATAATCGAATATAGTGTTGCCCATTAGTTTGGTTCGAACGGCTGTTTTCTATGGCTATTGTTATGTCACATCTGATAGCATCTTAAAAACTGGTGAAAATTTTACCGACAGGCGGCCTTTATCAGTCGCGGCCATTCCATTGAATTTGTTTTTTTAATTTGCATATTTTTATAATTTTCTATACCAAACTTTTCTTTCCGAAACGTAAAATATATATAATTTATAAAGGAAAAGATAAAAATTAATTATACTTAGTTACTTTTATATATCAAAAAAGTGTAAGTGTCCCAACCGTGAACTCATCCTCTTTGATTTTCTGATTTCTTACGCCAATCTCTTTCTTCTAAGAATTTAAGAAATGTTTAATTTATAAAAAAAATGGAAAAATTTGTTTTAGTAACTTACTTTTGTACAAAAAAAGTTAAAGTTTTCCAACCCTGGAATGGTCTTTTTAATTTTTTTAATTGCATAAAATAAGTTTATTTAATAAAAATAGATAAAAATTAGTTTTCGGTAGTTAATTTTTTATATCACAAATAGTGTAAGTTTCCTAACCCTGGAATCCTAATTTTTAATTTTTTTTCTTACACCATTTTTTGAAGGATATAAGATATGTTTATTTTTTATAGTAAAAGAGAAAAAAAATGTTTTAGTAAGTTACTTTTGTATAAAAAATAAGGTTTTCCAAACCTGGAAACGTCGTTTTAATTTTTTTTTTTATTTTGAAATACCAAATTCATTCGTAAAAAAAAGAAAAATTAGTTTTCGGTAGCTAATTTTTTATATCACAAAAAGTGTGGGTTTTCCAACCCTGAAATCAAACTTTTAATGATTTCTTATACTAATCTCTTTCTTTTAAGAATATAAGATATGTTTAATTTAGAGAAAAAAAAGAAAAATTTATTTTAGTAAATTACTTTTAAATAAAAAAAGTTAAGGTTTTCCAACTCTGGAAACATCTTTTCAATTTTTTGAAGTTTAGTTTTTAATTTGAAATACCAATTTTATTCGTACTGAAGCATAAAATAAGTTAATTTAATAAAAAATTAAAAATTAATTTTCGGTAGTTAATTTTTTATATCACAAAAAGTTTCAGTTTCCCAACCCTGGAATCATCCTTTTTGATTTTTCTGATTTCTTACACCAATCTCTTTCTTAAGATATGTTTAATTTATAAAGAAAAGGAAAAATTTGTTTTATTAAGTTGCTTTTGTATAAGAAAAAAAATTAAAGTTTTCCAACCCTGGAAACATCTTGCTAATTTTTTAAAGTTAATTGTTTTATTTGAAATACCAATTTTACAAGTGGTGAAGTATAAAATAAGTTTATTTAATAAAAATAATTAAAAAATTAGTTTATGGTAGTTAATTGTATATATCACAAAAATCGTAGGTTTTCCAACCCTGGCATCATCCTTTTTATTTTTCTGATTTCTTACATCAGTCTCCTTCTTTTAAGAACATTACATATGCTTGGTTTATAGAAAAAAAAAAGGAAAATTTGTTTTAGTAAGTTACTTTTGCATAACAAAAAAAGTTAAAGATTTCCAACCCTGGAAACGTATTTTAAATTTTTTTAATTTTTTTTTAATTTTTTTTAGTTAGAAATACCAATTTTATTCATACTGAAGTATAAAATAAGTTTATTTAATAAAAATTATTAAAAACTAGTTTTCGGTAGCAATTTTGTATGGCAAAATGAAGTTTAAGGGCAAATTTCACCAACTCTATTTAAATATCAATTCATATTTAAATGTCGATTTTCGTAAATTTTTGTATGGAAAAATTACATTTAAATATGAATTGATATTTAAATAAGTTGGTGAAATTGGACCTAAGTCTCGCAGCTCTGAAACCGTCTGCTCGATTTTGCTGATTTTCAATACCAATCTTATTTCGACCATTTCTGACCCACCAGTGTAAGAACGAAGTCTCTAGCTTTTCTGGGAGCTTCGGAAAACCGATTTCACGTACAGACAGACGGACAGACGGACATCGCTTATTCGTCTTCCTTATGCATAAGGATCCAGAATAAATATACTTTATAGCTCCCTTATTAATATTCTAGAAATTACAAACGGAATGACAAACCTATATATACCCTTTTACCATTTTTTGGTAAAGGGTATAAAAATGTTAAAAGTAATAAACTCTAAAAATTCCTGGCAAAAAGGAAAAAGTGTTTAAGTCGAGATAAGCAGATTTTAAGTTAATGGTTCCTCCGTAATCTGCACATTTGAAAACACCCCTGGTCACAATCGCAATTACTTTGTGTGGTTTTTCAGGAAGTTATAGAACTATGACTTGCGACTTATCTTTTTTATACTTCAAATCTCATTTGGAATAACAGCTTAATTTAAGATATACTTTGGTATATTTCAACTAAAATTTAATACCTAAAGTGTGTAGAATGATGTTTGCCTAAAAAAATTATAGGTTAAAAGAGAGTTTCCCAATTTAACTGTAAAAGAAATACATTTCTGAAAATCGACTTGAACGCTTAATAGTGTTCTACTATCAAACAGCACAATATATGTATAGACAGACACATATACACATACATATTTATGTATACGTAATACAATGCTTGTACATGTATTTAAGTATTTAAAATATACTTAAATTTTAATCTCAATATATAACATCATTATTTCAATTATTAAATTATATTTTTTTCAACACATACTTATTATACCCTTTACCAAAAAATGCTAAAAGGGTATATATAGGTTTGTCATTCCGTTTGTAATTTCTAGAATATTAATAAGCTAGCCATAAAATATATATATTCTGGATCCTTATGCATATGGAAGACGAATAAGCGATGTCGGTCTGTCCGTCTGTCTGTACGTGAAATCGGTTTTGCGAAGCTCCCAGAAAAGCTAGAGACTTCGTTCTTGAACTGGTGGGTCAAAAATGGTCGAAATAAGATTGGTATTGAAAATCAGCAAAATCGAGCAGACGGTTTCAGAGCTGCGAGACTTAGGGCCAATTTCACCAACTTATTTAAATATCAATTCATATTTAAATGGAATTTTTCCATACAAAAATTTACGAAAATCTACATTTAAATATGAATTGATATTTAAATAGAGTTGGTGAAATTGGCCCTTAAACTTCATTTTGCCATACAAAATAGCTACCGAAAACTAGTTTTTAATAATTTTTATTAAATAAACTTATTTTATACTTCAGTATGAATAAAATTGGTATTTCTAACTAAAAAAGAAATAAAAAAAATTAAAAAAATTAAAAACACGTTTCCCGGGTTGGAAAACCAAAATTTTTTTTTTTTGTTATGCAAAAGTAACTTACTAAAACAAATTTGTCCTTTTTTTTATAAACTAAACATATGAAATATACTCAAAAGAAGGAGATTGATTTAAGAAATCAGAAAAACAAAAAGGATTGTTCCAGTGTTGGAAAACCTACGATTTTTGTGATATATACAATTAACTACCGTAAACTAATTTTTTAATTATTTTTAATAAATAAACTTATTTTATACTTCACCATGAATAAAATTGGTATTTCTAATAAAAAATTCAACTTCAAAAATTAATAAGATGTTTCCAGGGTTGGAAAACTTTAACTTTTTTTCTTATACAAAGGTAACTTACTAAAAAAATTTTTCCTTTTTTTCTATAAATTAAACATATCTAATGTTCTTAAAAGAAAGAAATTGACGTTAGAAATCAGAAAAACAAAAAGGATGATTCCAGGGTTGGAAAACCTACTACCTTAAACTAATTTTTTAGTTATTTTTATTAAATAAACTTATTTTATACTTCACCACGAATAAAATTGGTATTTCAAATAAAAAATTAAACTTTAGAAAATTAATAAGACGTTTCCAGGGTTGGAAAACTTTAACTTTTTTTCTTATATAAAAGTAACGTTAAAGTAAAGAAATTTTTCCTTTTCTTTATAAATTAAACATATCTTATATTCTTAAAAGAAAAAGATTGGTGTAAGAAATCAGAAAAATTAAAAAGGATGATTCCAGGGTTGGGAAACTGAAAATTTTTGTGATATATATAATTAGCTACCGAAAATTAATTTTTATTTTTTTTATTAAATGAACGTATTTTATACTTTAGTCCGAATAAAATTGGTATTTCAAATTAAAAATTAACCTTATAAAATTAAAAAGATTTTTCCAGGGTTGGAAAACTTTAACTTTTTTTTATATAAAAGTAACTTACTAAAGCAAATTTTCCCTTTTTCTCTATAAATTAAAGATATCTTATATTCTTAAAAGAAATAGGTTGGTGTAAGAAATCAGAAAAATTAAAAAGGATGATTTCAGGGTTGGGAAACTTACTCTTTTTGTGAAATAAAATATTAACTACCGAAAACTAGTTTTAATTTTTTTTAAATAAATAAAATTATTTTATACTTCAGTACGAATGAATTTGGTATTTCAAAATAAAAAAAATTAAAAAAATTAAAACGACGTTTCCAGTGTTGTAAACCTTATTTTTTATACAAAAGTAACTTACTAAAACAAGTTTTTTCTTTTTAACTATAAATTAAAAAAAAGATGGTGTAAGAAATCATAAAATATCAAAAAGGAGGATTCCAGGGTTGGGAAACTTACACTCCTTGTGATATAAAAAAATGAACTACCGAAAACTAATTTTT
The DNA here is from genome assembly GCA_949987645.1 of Tachina grossa. Lineage (NCBI taxonomy): Eukaryota > Metazoa > Arthropoda > Insecta > Diptera > Tachinidae > Tachina > Tachina grossa. Next base: position 133,044,425 of record OX465274.1, on the reverse strand, counting down.
TTCTATTTTTATTAATTAAACTTATTTTATGCTCTATATCGAATAAAATTAGTATTTCAAATAAAAAAAACAATTAAAAAATTAAAAAGACGATTCCAGGGTTGGAAAACTTTAACTTTTTTTGTACAAAAGTAAGTTTCTAAAACAAATTTTTCTTTTTTTTATAAATTAAACATTTCTTAAATTCTTAAAAAAAAATTGGTGTAAGAAATCAGAAAATCAAAAAGGATGAGTTAACGGTTGGGACACTTACACTTTTTTGATATATAAAAGTAACTAACTAAGTCTAATTAATTTTTATATTTGCCTTTATAAATTATGAATATTTTACGTTTTGGAAAGAAAATTTTGGTATAGAAAATTATAAAAATAAAAACCACAGCTCCAGAGCTGGAAACTATGATTTTTTCTGTACATTAAAGTAACTAAATAAAACATTTTTTTTGAATTTCCTTTTTTTTCACTTAACACACTTTCTATATTTTTTTAAGAACTACTAGATTAGTATAAGTAATCAGAAAAATCTAAAATTATGATTCTAGGCCTTGAAAATGATTATTTTTTTCTTTGTACATAAAAGTAACTGTGTGCTTATGTATGTATCTCTATACTACGTAAACGCACTTTGGTAAAGGGTATATAAGATTCGGCACAGCCGAATATAGCACTCTTACTTGTATTTTATCTTCAGCAGTATTAATACCCCAATTCAATGAATTTTCGTTTAAGTCCATCCAGAACTGGACAAAAAATTTGTTGTCTGGCTATCTATGTATTTTTTATGTGATTTAAAAAGTTCAAAGGCAAATATAATAGTATTTACCAAGGTAACTAAATCAATATTTCAATAATATATAGAGCAAAAAAAAATAACTACATAAGAATGTTCTTTGAATAAAAAATTTCACACTTATACTTTCCAAGTTCTGCGTATATTCAAATAACAAAGAAACTTATTTCCTTTTGAAAAACTCCAAAGCCTTAAAATAACTACAAAGGAAAGGAAACCATAAATGTAAATGATGGCGATGAATAATATAAATAAGAGAGAAAGTTGTCTTGCGTATTTTATTCAAAATATTTATTAGGGTGCTTCAATTGTAGCCCCTAACGAGAAACGACAACAAAGAAAATAGCGATGAACTAATAAGTTGTTGAAATATAAACAAGAATAAATATCATTCTTTTTTTTTGCACATTTGGAAAAAACTGACTTTCAATATAAATACATCAACATTATGCCATGACCGTAAAATGCGAGTATTTTAGAGAGTTGTCACATATTCTCCAAATACAGGAAAATAATTTCCGAATATATTAATTAATTCATAAATTAATTTCAAAAACAGTGTATAAGTTGTGTTTTTGTGCTGTTTTAAAAGTTGTTCATGGAACAAACTGAAATAAATACAAAAAGCATCAATAATTTAAAAAATTTTTGAATAACCAATTGCTACATTGTTTGACATATTCAGATTTTTTTAATGTTATAGAATACTCACTTGCTTTTATTAACTATTGCTATACTTCAGCATCATCTTTTGTTTTGATATTGTATTTTTTTATACAACAGAACACAAAAAAATTATCATGGTGCGCTAACTATCTCAGTTGACGATAACGCTGGATCCGGGCTTTATTCTGCAGTGAATTGAAACAAAATTTAAAAAGCGATGTAAATTGAAGTGTCGCAAAAGGTTCGATGCAAAATGGAGCTATAGTATTTAAATTTATAAAGGCAACCCTTCATTCAGACAAATTTTTTTATTGCATCAATGATATTTTTCATTGCAAGTCAGCTAACGAGCCCATTCAATCAATGAAGGAAGATTTATTGTATCTATGAAGTTAATTTTGAAGGCTGTGTCATAAAAAGAATGAAACTATTTCATTAGTTCAATGAAACTGTTTCATGAATTAAATGTAACTATTCCATTGATTTAATGATTATCGGCCTTATGTATAGTCAAAAATTGGCATGAAGTTTGCAGAATTGAAACGTGTTTTGCCATACAATTTTGAATTAAAAATCATGCTAGGATGTAATCGTGTATTAAAGCTATTTCAATTATGTCACTCACGCCAACTTCATGCCAATTTTTGATTATATATAAGGCCGTATTTCTTCATTCAATTTATGTAATTGCTTGCTTCATTCATTCAATGGTTATATTTCATTAAGGTAAAGCAGAAATTTTTATAAATATAATGAAACACGAGTAGTAAATAGTGAATATTTTCTATAAAAAACATGAAATTATATCACTTCCAAAACACCCACTTATTAAAAAATAGATTGATTTCTTTTATTTTATTTAATTTATACATACTAATATGTACTTAATATATGTATGTATTTACATATGTTTTTATTAAAAAACTCATCACTAGACTTCAACCCAAAAAATTGTTTGAAGAAAGCTGAAGAACTTATATGTTTATAGTAAAACTCTCAACATATTATTGAGAATCACAATACACAAAACTTAATAAGTTTAAAAGTATCAAACAAAAACCTCAAAACAAGTATATTTATTAGATGTTTGGCACAAGCTTTTTGTGTTTGTATAGTGGTGAGAGGAATGTGAGTGTATAAAAAGAGACCCTCTAGTCAGCTTAGAACCATATGTCTCTATGTCATATTTTAGACTCGGCAGTTTTTCTTGCTCAACTTTTGATTTTATAATGAGAAAGAAAAAGATAGGTATAGAAAAAGTATATATTACTTTCTCAACTCTCCCATATAAAATCAAAAGTTGAGCAAGAAAAACTGCCGCGTCTAAAACATGACTATGTCAATACTCTTTCTCCAGCAACAATTGCACTAGTTAAAATGTCGACAACTTTCCTTTTATGTGCGAGTAAAGATACGTTAGAGACAATAGTTCTAGTGTATTTCTGGTGATATTGTCAATGAACGCGTCAATAGATTGTTTTTCTTTTTTATTACTCTATGCAATAATATTAAATAAATATACATATGTAGACGAGGGTTAATTAAATCTACTATTGAAACTTTTGTTCAAATATCAGTAGCACTACTGACAATGTCACTAGAAAATCACTATAAATTTAATATTGACAAAGAGCGAGGAAATATCGATATTGTAGACTAGACCCCCTAAAATTTACTAGTGATTCTTTGGTGTCAATGCCTCCATGTGATCCCAAAAGAACTACTTAGTCAGTAGTCCTACAGTCTAGTGGTGGATTTTCAATGACAAGCTAATGTTAAATGTCAATAGATGATTACATTGGCTGGGGTACACCTGGTCAGTAGTACTACTGACAATGTCACTAGTAAATCACTACAATTTCACTATTCGCACTTTCTGCAGAGGAGAAAAAGAGAAAGTTGTATTTTATACACTGAAGAATATTACATTGTATAAATACAATGATTTTTATTGCTCCATACTGCTCTCAAATTAAAAACAAATTAGAAAAATAAGAAATATAAAGTATTTTTGAACAAAATAAATGTTGAATTTTTTATGTTTGTAGTATGCATGTTTGACAAAGTGTATAGAACAAGTAGACAAAATTTATGGAACTTTCTGATATTTTCCCTAAATTCGTTTAAGAGAAAATTCATTTAAAAAATTTAATGATTTTCATTAATACTATGAAGAGCAGAGATTGAAAGATGTATACAATGTAACTGCTCATTGCATTAATGAAAAATTTCATTAATATAATAAAGAACATTTAATGAAACAGTTTCATTCTCTGAATGAATAATTTTCCTTTCAGTGTATGGTAAAGTTATTAGAACTTGTGCGAATTTTTCATAAGTAATTTGGAAATGTAACATTTTTTCTCCTGAAGTTGGAAAAATTATTTCGACATATCAATCCAGTGAATGTCTTAAACAAGAAAATATCATTATAAAGTACATATAAGTTTTATTATTATATGCCTCGTTTCTTCCAATTAGCTTAAACTATATATTAAACTATCTTAAAAATTAACACTGTGGCCACTACAGATTATCACGGAATAAGGGAAGAAGTCATTTCCAAAATCAAACAGTATAAGTTTGAAATCAGTACCTCGCTTTTGACTTTTTCGCATCGTCAAATTTTTCGTAGAAAACTAGTGAATTGCTAGAAAACAGTGTAAGGTAAAACAAAAAGTGGCATTTCTCACTCCCAGTATTTATGTCTTTGCTTTGCGAGAATTATCTATTGTCAGTTGAATTATTTTTCATTTTTTATATTTATCCCACTAAAAATCGTTTCAGTGTAGTCTGTTTTCGCATTCCAATACCGAAACACCTTCTTTGTTCTCATTAATGGTGAAATGGTGATTTTTTTTTTTTTTTGTTTCATTCATGTGGGAACCTTTACGTTTACCGAATTCCATAAACGGGCAGTATATTTTGCTTCAAAGAGCTTTCGCAAAGAAAAACAAAAATTGTCCTCCTTACTTAAAAAACACATATTGTGTGAATGATTTTTTTTCACATTACAAGAACATTGTATGAGTTTTATAATGCTGCCAAGAGCTTGAAAATGCAAATGTTGTTAAAAAAGGTTTTTGCTGTTTGCAAAAAAGTTTATGGCTTGTTTAGGACTTATTTCTTATGGTAGAATTAGTCGAATCATATCCTGTTACTTTTGAACTAACATCTCAATTCTGGATGTTAGTCAGCGTTGTCAACTTTGAAATTTTAAAACGCACCAAAATCGAGAAAAAAACGCGCAATTTACAGAAAAACGCACCAAGCTTAGAAAATGTTTATTTAATTAATTTTGCATAAGAAGTATAATATTTTTTTTTTTTGTTAAAAATATAACACTTAATTAAACCGGCTTTTACAGTTCAGGGTTAAAAAAATAAAAATTAGATAATATTTGTTTCTAATTTCACAACGAGAAAGATCAACAATTAATAGTAAGGGTTCAAAACTAATAACAGTTATTATTTTATTCAAATATTTAAAAAACATGTAACAGAAGTTTAATACATTTACCCATATTTAAAATATTACAATAAAAACAAACAGCCTTTTACAACACACATATGTATGTACATAATTAAAAAAAATTAACAAACAAAAAAACTAAACAAATTCGTACATACATACATAGTATACATACATGTGCCCTTAATTATGAAAGTGGTCTAAGTAATACACATTTTTGATTCGATATAGTAAAATAAATTTATATTAATCGAGACTAGTACAATTCTAAATTAAACTGTTGCATAATAAAGAATATTTTTGGATTTGTTCAAATGTTATCTACTTAATATCTCGACCAAAGAAATATGTGACTTAGACCGTATTTAGACACGAAAACATTTGGAAGGGAAACATTTAGTTTGGTAGCAATTTACGGGTGGGGAAGAGAGAATCATTTTTGTGTTCGGTAATCGGCGACACGCTTTGTTTTCATATTCTTTGCTACATATACACGCATACATGTACAAATATGCTTGCTTTTATGCAGTAATATTGGAATGTCGCCGGCAACATTTTCGTCTGTGTGGACGCGAAGGAAACAACAAAAGAGAATTCCAGATGTTTTCCTTCCAAATGTTCGTCCGTATAAACCGGGACTTATACAATTTTCACAATTAATGCAAGATGATACATTTTATCAAATTAATTTTATAAGTTCGGTTTAAAACTTTTCAAAAAGAGACCAAATATTAATTATTCAAAATTATTAAAGCTAATATTTTCATTATTATTGTTATCATCGGGCCATAAAACAGATTTCATTTTAAATTGTGATGTTTTATAAACATCATCACTATTAATATGGTAATTAACACTATCAGGAAGTTGGCAAGTTTTTCAACAAGAATTTTCCGGTTTTTACTCATTCTTGTGTTAAATTTGCGTTGGTGCCACCAAGAATTAAAAAACGCACTGATATTTAAAAAAAAAAGCGCACCACGCACCAACTAAGGATTTTTTCGCACAAAAAGTTTCAAAAAGCACCCAAAATGGTGCGAAACGCACCAAGTTGACAACCCTGATGTTAGTTAATAAAAATGTGAGGTTGCGAGCGAATGTGTTCTCTGTTATTGTATTTCTCTTGGCTTTATACATGTGTGGGAATGTATGTAAGAGAGAAGTTGACGTAGAAATTTATTTTCTGTAGATTTCTACCTCACATACAGTTACGATACATATTAGATTAACAGCAACATTTTTTATTAATGTTACAGATTTTGTTAGCTGATCCGTCAACTCACGAAACGATTCTACTAATTCTACCATTAAACAGTTTTCCAGCTACTTACAAAACAATTCTCGTTTAGGTTTGTGAAAAGATGAAAGGATAAGATTTTGAATGAATTAGAGTTTTTTGATTCAATGTAGTATTTTTTATTTTGGCACAAATCGCTTGTTCCGTAATCCTTTTAAAAACATGTGTATGTACACTTGTATGTATGTGCGGATTATATTCGAATATTATTAAAAGCTACAATAGTTTAGCTACATATGTATATTATAAAGCTTTTTGCTTTCATATGCACATTTGTCTTACCAATGGGATGAAAGGCTCGCTATATTGGGAAACTGAAAATGCTAAGCAATCTGGTAAATCTGAAAATTACGGGTGTAATGGTGCAAATTGTTAACCATTAGAGTAAGAAGTGGGGGACTTTATGTACTCAAAGACTAGTTTTTGTTAATCTCTTTTTGGAGTCGAATTTTATTTAAGATAATATACAAATACTTATAAGTGGCATTCTTTTGTTAATTTATTTTCTAATTATAAAGGAAATTTTTCGTTTTTGGGGACCCAAGTTTATTTTTCGAAAGTCAAAAATAGAAAAGAGCTCAAAAAATGATAACTGCGACAGACAGATGACCATTTGAATTACATAATTGACACTGACGAAGATCCTGGTGATACAAAAGCAGATTGTGACAGGGACAACATCAATTTTATACCTGACATTTATGCTAGTGGAAGCAGTTAAGAGGAGGATGATGCTTGAAGAATAATATGACGATTAGCGAGATGATGTTGCTTTTCCTTTAAATGTTGATTGTTGCTTTGCCAAATCTGATTGAGATTAGCATGCAATATTATGAATGTAATTCCAAGTGTAATTATAGTTACATATGTAAGTAATGAAACCGAAATTGATGATATATTAAATTATCTTATAACAACCAAGTTGACACAATAAAAGTGAATTCCTTGGCTTGTGTTCCTAACTTCACTTATTAATTATAACTACAAATTTATTTTATGTAAAAACATTAACGGTCTTATTCATAAAAATTTCTTATTTCAGCTTTAATCTGTACATTACTTATGAAACAGATTTTGCTTTATTAAGCTCTAATAATATTTGATTAATATCAGTGAATTACCTGTTAAACGATTTTGCATCTTTTGTAATTTTATGTTGGCAACATCATGCTGCTTTCGCTCTCATTTTATGTTTAGTGATGCATTCAATGCAGAATCGATTATCTAGGTAGTCAGAAACAGAGTTGCAAAAATGTAAATCATTACGCATAATGTTATTAAAAAATAATGCTTTTGCTTTGCATTGTCAAATCGGTGTGAGCTATGTATGAGAGTATTAGTGTTTGAAAGAAGCAATACCAATGTTTGAAGAGAAACAAGTCGACCGGCTCGAAGCCGACGGTGCGCCGCCGCCGGTTATTTTTCTGTATGTTTCCGTACACCAAAGGTGGAAATGAACCGTACGAGCTACGGACTTGAAATTTGGACACAATATGTAGACATTTGGCCACTACAACAACAAATACATGAGAGTTAAAAACTAAAGGTTGTTCCAAAACGAGCAACGAAAAATGTTAAAATCCCATGTAATACACATGCAATTGTATGTACATATATACACTTGAAATTTTAAAAGTTAGTGTATTTTTATACAGACTACAACAATTAACACTAAATTTAAAAAATTTAAATCAATGGGTGTTCCATCAGTTAATGCAATTTTGACTTTGTAATTTTGACAACTTGCTGTATCTTGGTAACCGTAAGAGCAAAACTCTTGAAATTTTCAAAACGGTAAAACTAAGAAATCAAAAAAATATAAAATCGCCAAACATAAAAAAATCGCCAAAAACCAAAAATATCGCCAAAACGGAAAAAAGCACCAAATTAAAAAAAATCTCTAAGACTAAAATAAATCGCGAAAAACCGGAAAAATCGCCAAAATAAAAAAAAATCCTTAAACAAAAAAATTGCCAATATGAAAAAACCGCCAAAATGAAAAAATCGCCTAATAAAAAAAACCCCAAAAAGAGAAAAAAAATCACCAAAATGAAAAAAACAGAAAAAAATCGCCAAAATGAAAAAATCGCCAAAATAAAAAAAATAGCGAAAATTAAAAAAAAACTCAAAAAGAGAAAAAAACACGCCAAAACGAGAAAAAAGCGATAAAACAGAAAAAAATTGTTTAAACTGAAAAAACTTAAAAAAGGAAGAAAGCTAAATAAAAAAAAATTATCAAAACCGAATGTGCGCGAGTCAAAGTCGCACTTTACTGAATTTATTTTAATTGCAATGCGTACACAACAACAAGAACAGCAACAACTAAACGATGAACAACAGGAATTAGAAATTAAAAAGTATAAGTAAAAGTAAAGACATTTACCATAGATGAGCACTGCAGTACCACTAAAATTTCAGTAAAAATAATAAAAACTTTTTAACCAGTAAATTTTTTTTTACTGATTACTAAAATTTTTTTCTACAATTTCCATAAAGTGCCTAAATGATTTATTATATGATGAGGTGCATTGAATTTTCAGTAATCAGTAGTGCCCGTATTCATAATGAAATTCTAGCAAGTGGCTAAATGTTTGTCATACAAAAGTTTCAAAATTTGAATGAAAAAAACTTTGCCACTTGCTACAATTTTATTATGAATACGGCCTTACGATTTTACAGGTAATGCAAATTAAAATTCATTACTGAATTTTTTCAGTAATCAGTAAATTTACTGCTTACTGCAATTTTTAATGCAGTACATATATACTGCAGAGTGCCCATTTACTAACCAAATAAGTTTAATAAAACAAACAAAAACCAACAAATTCCTATGTATTTACAATATTGAAAGTTTTGATACTTTTAATTAATTCAAAAAATATACTAAAAGCATAAGTACTTCCAACTTAAAAAAAATTTCATTACTAGATATTTACACATCTCCTCTGTGATCAGACTCACATTGCTTTTTTTTTATTAATAAATAAACAAAAAAAAAAAAACAATGAGTGTTCGAACTCACGGGCGATGTGTTAACACCTTTTTGTTACATGGTACCTGTTCGATTTCTATGAACACAGACCCACAAACCCGGAGGTAGAGTTAATATAAAGTATTTAATGAAAAAGAATAGTTTTTTGAATTTAATTTTACTTTGTATAATTTATTAATGTTATGTTTTCAGCACAGTTAATATATAATATATATGTATATAACTATAGGGTGTTTTTTTCAGAGGTATAGAACTTCGAATTGAAATAAAACACAAGAAAATCGCTTTAATGTCCATCAATTTGGCTTTATTGGAAGGATAATTTTATGCCATTAATGTTTAAATATGATATCGGGCATGTGGCCGCCGCGGCTGGCTCGAATAAAGCCAATTCTACAGGTCCAATTTTCAACCACTTTTTCGAGCATATGGGGCCGTATGTTGGCAATAACGCCACGAATGTTGGCTTCCAAGTCCCCTAACGTTTCTGGTTTGTTGGCGCAGACGAGCGACTTCACATATCCCCAAAGAAAATAATCCAATGGTGTCAAATCACACGATCTTGGTGGCCAATTGACAGGTCCATTCCGCGAAATTATGCGCTCATCGAATGTTTCCTTCAATAAATCGATTGTGACGTGCGCTGTGTGGCATGTAGCGCCGTCTTGTTGGAACCACAACTCATCCGCATTCATGCCATCCAATTCGGGAACAAAATAGTCGGTTAGTCGGCTCCAATTGCTGTGCACGGTGGATAATCGATTCATTCGGGTCCTCTTCAACACTTTGCTCTACAGCGGCAATTGTTTCTTCGGTGCGCACTGTTCGACGTCTCTGCGGATGCGTATTATCACATAGAGTAAACGTAGTGCGAAAACGATCCATGGTTAACCGAATTAATTGCTCTGATGGACGATTATGTCGACCATAAAATGGACGGAGCTTGCGGTAAACTTCGCGAACTGAACCATTATTTTCGAAATAAATTTGCACGATTTGCAAGCGTTGTTCTTTTGTCAACCTGTTCATGATGAAATGGCAAACCAAACTAAATATTAATCACTTGACAGCTGACAAAATGACCGCCAGTTAAAAAAGTGATGCCAACTTAAAGTTCTATACCTCAATAAAAAACACCCTTTATATATATAATATATATATATAAATTTAGTAGATGCACTCAAAATGAAAAAAATTAAACAGAAGTGCTAATGATTTCATTATTTTCTTGCTTAATACTTTTTATTTATTTTATATTAAACCCACAAAAAACAAAGAGAATGCAAAGCAACAGGCAAATGTACATACATACATACATTGTTACATTGTTATGTTTGTACATAAGCTACATACGTTGCTGTCTTGCTATCTCATTTTTATATATGTACGTATAACCACGTCACTATTCTCTTTGCTATGCATAAGACAAAACCGAAGATCAACATAAAACACTTTTTTAATATTACACCAAATTAATACTCCAAATTAAAACACTTAAATCTCGGCTCGCCGATATCGGATCGCCTTAATTTTTGGCCTAAACTCTCCGTCGAAACCCGCACTAGCTTTTAAATCCAAAAATTAATAAAATCGGCTATGAATTTCCGGAGAAAATCGCGTGGGAAAATTATATGAAAATCGCCCAATAATCACTTTCAATACCGACTGCCAAGCAACGAACAAACATACGATGATTTACTCTTACATACCTAACACTTGCGTATGTATTGAAACTGATAGTTTACTGCCCTAGAGGCGCGCGTACACATAGATGTTAACACATCAAAAAAATTTTATGTTAGAAAAAATTGTATTTAAACACATTTATATTCGGCTGAGGCAGGCAAATACCCATTTTATTGCGGTCGATTATGCATCATTATTTTGTTTTAATTTTAAAATGTTATTGTACATACATACATACATATGTAAGCATGCAGTACCATTCAAACATACGTATGCTTGTACTTACATACATATGTATGCCCTTATGTTTGCAATTCTATTTTTCTTTTTGCCAATGAATGGGATTTCTTTAATTTTCAACGATGTTTATATGTACATATGTATTTATTTATTTATTTATTATACTTACATATTATACAAAGTAAATTTGCATAATATGGTGTTGCTCAAATATGGGCGGAGTAACTAGACCATATGCCCAAGATAGTATTAACAGTATTTTAAAAGGTTTTGTGACTGACTGTACACGACCTATTCCTTCACATAGGAAGTAGCAACGTGTTTGTTAAGGAAATTCCACAAAAAACCGCAACATTGTACGGTTATCCGTGGCAGATCAGTCAACCAGTGCGAGCGAGACGAAAAACTCTCGAAGGCCAAAAAACATAGATGTTCCTCAACCCAGAGCTGCTTTACGACTGTTTCATATTTTTCTTTTTGTACAATTATGGATACATACTATAGCATTGCACAGACACTGTTGCCAGAACTTCCAGGGGTGAAATCGTCAAAAACTACAGATTTCTGTGCAAAAAATCGTCAAAATCGTCGAGTCATTTTAGAAAATCGTCAAAAAACCCCTACAAGAAATGAATGACTGAAACTAACACAAACAACATTTTTTTACTAACACATTTGCAACAATTTTACATTCAATTCAACAGCTATTATAGTTGCTCTACTCTAACATATACGCTAGAGTGGAACGTCTAATGTACATATGTCAAAATTTTTAAAATATTGAATTTTACTGAAAATAATTATTTAAATTAATTTATAGTTCGTTCGGTTTGTAAAATTAAATTTATAAATTATAAAAGTGGTGAAAAGAATTATGGTGTTTGTGAAAAAGTAAGATAAAAACAATAATGAACAAAAGAAATTTTATACAGTTTAATTAAAAATATACATATGTATGTATGTATTTGTGTCTTTCAATTTTTAGATATTTGGAAAGACCAAGATGCGTTGTGGGTTGAGAAGGCGGTAGTACAAAATTCATTCTGTCTGTGAAAAGGTTATAAAAGTGTTAAAAAGATAAGTAAAATAATGAATAAAAGAAATTCACAAAGTTTAATTTAATATGTATATTTATTTTCAAAATTTTAGATATTTGTAAAGGGCAAGGTGCGTTTGAGATGAAAAGGTGTGAACAGGCCTTGATACCGCTGAAGTTATTTGATGTTTTTATTTGTATTATTATTTGTTTTAAATATGTTATATACTTGTGTAATTTAAAGTTATTTTTTATAATAAAAAAGCAAATAAAATAAAAATTATATTTGCTGTCAATATATGTATCAATCATAAATGAATACTCAATTGTGGGGGATATATTATTCAATTATGAACAGTCAAACTTGAGTAATATTTATGCTATCATTGATTATTAAAAAGCAGTGGAGTGAGTAGTTCAACTATATGTTATATTCATTGGTTAGAGAGAGATGCAACATCACACGTACACAAAAGTTTCCATCACATTTTTCATTTTGCCTTTAACAATGTGATAGAAACTTTGTTCTAGGCATTGATGAATATATCGTTCATGACTTCCGATCAAATGAGCAGTTAATTGACTGGTAGTGTTCTTGTAGGGACGTCAAATCAAAAATATTAAATTTTTTTGTAGTTATTTTAATTGTTTTATTACAAAAACTATTACTATGGTTCAAACTTATTAACTATGCTTTCAACAATTACCTGAACATGAAAACCATTAAAATTAAAAAGAAAAGTTAAAAAAAACTTAAAATGAAATCAGAATTCACATACGTACATATATACATATTTATTTTTAAAACAGATAATTTATAAAAATATAATTAGCATTTTTGTTATAGAAACATTTTATGTATAAATAACAGGATTTAACATTATGAACATAAAAAAATCATAACATAACAAAAAACCAACTCTAAAAATGCAATACTAAAAAAAGTTTCCATATATGTTAAATTTAGAAAAATCGTCATTTCTGGACCTAAAATCGTCACTAGTGTATTTTGAGAGGTGAAAATCGTCAAAATGCAGAGAAATCGTCAATTCTGGCAACAGTTTGCACAGATACATCTGTTTGCACTAGTTTTACGTGTTTTTTGGTTCTGGTATGAACAAATATGTTATTTAGCGTTTTCTGTTACTAGTTGTAAGTCCCTATTTACACTATACAAGTCTTATTGCTAAGCTGATTAGTTTATTAGGAGAGAGAGACGGGGTGAAAAGAAACGTTGCTGTTCCCCTCGTCTCCCTCTTCGTGAAACTAATCAGCTTAGCAATAAGACTTGCACAGTGTGATTTGGGACAAAACAAATAAGATACATAAAACTGCTTTTTGCCTTATGATGTGTTGAGAAAAAATATCCATAGCTGATGAATGAATGAATGAAAGCAAAATTTCACATACACATGTAAGTTAATGATACATGTACATGAAACACATGCATGTGTAATTACTCTCAGAGCGAAATTGTCTCTCTCTCTCTCTCAGTATACTTGTCTGCGCCACAAAAAAATATAACGAACGTCCGCATATACATCTGCACATCATGTATTTGTTTCAATAGTGGTTTTTTTCATATATTTGTATTACAATATGTATTTTTGAGCAAAAACAGATAAAACAGTTGCTCAGCAGCAATACAATAAGCAATTGTCATTTGTTTTCAATTGTATTGTAATTTGGAAAAGCACAAACACACAATAATTCTTATGCTAGTTCTGTCGCTCACACTACAATTATATGGTATATACCATGGTATATTTGTTTTGGCTATACAAACGAGTATACAAATGCAACCCTTTAATACATACATACTTGTACCGACTTACACATGATACAATTATAACAAGTGCATGCACAAGCCCAGCCTGTTAATGTATACAATGCAAATAGTTGTCAAACTTTGTTTACAAGCTGCGAAAATGTTAGTGTATGTGTGTGAATAAAATGATTACAGTGTTGCCAATGAATTTAGACATCGCTGTATCTCCAATTACACATCGAAGAAAATTACGCTACACATCTTTTGTGTAGGTTAAAATTAAAACAAAAATAAATAAAAATAGAACCCAAAGTAGAATTACACACAGATTATACAAGAATTTAATTACATGGCCTACACATGTGAGTAGAAATTACACACTGTCTAACTACACACAGATTGGCAACACTGAATAACTATAATCATGCAGGAATGCCGCGTCTGCAATTGTACTTTAGTTACCCTGTAATTGTTATTTTTAAAAACAAAAGGCATCTGTTTCTGACAATTATTCGTTTGTTTATACCAACAAAATGAATGTGTTTTTTGGTGTTGTAATTTTGTTGTAGTCGTGCATGTACCTAGTATAATTGTACCATGGACTTACATAAATTAATACACTTGTCCAAGAACATTATTCAGGAGACATGCATAAGAATTAACAAGAAACATAAAAGTGAGAAACCACAGAAAATCTCACATAAGGGATAAAAAAATCAAGAAAATATTAATTATAATTGCTTATCAAACGCTTAAAGAAACATGAAGGCTGCATTAAAAATCTCTGAGTTATGAAACGTTTATTAAACGTGTAATAAGCTATTAAGCATTTATGAATAGTCTTTTTTCGTTTTTTGCTTATTAAGCTGTTATGACGCGTTTATGAATAAGACGGTAAATGTTTGAAAATGAATAATATATGATTTCATTATTAAAAATAAATTATGCAAATTAAATTAAAAAATAATTTTTACCTTACTAACATTCAATATATTATTATAATGCCTCTTATAAACAAAACAAAACCATTTTTGTGTGGGGGGAGCTTAGTGACCCCACTCCGTACTTTATGTTATAATGGGTTAAGGAATTTTGTTTGGCAAAACTTTTAGAATTTCACAAACAAAATTATGCGGGCAATTGACCCACCACAGAGTGTATTATTACCGAAGTTATTGAATATTTATAGTGGCATTTCAGTTTCTCTGAAGGTCTTTCCTGCACAAAATTGCACAAAGATGATATTCATATATCAAAAAAAAAAAAAAAATATACATATATATAACTTTTAGGGAAAATTTTATGTCATTTAAAAAAGAACGCACTTTCCTACAACATTTGTTAAAAGCTTTCTCCTCAAATAATGAAATCATAAAACAAAGCAAACAAAACAAAGAAAACCCAATAATGTAAGACATAAATTTTGGTGGTAAAAAACTAAAAATCTAGGCTAATTAATAATGAATCAAAGAGCTAAATCTAATTATTAAATAAAAAACTAATTGTAAGCAGATATTTCTGTGGCAAAAAGGAAATAGTGCTTAAGTGGAGATAAGCTGGTTTTGAGTTAATGATATCTCCGTAATTTGGATATTTGAAAGTACACCTAGTCAAAATCTCAATTAATTTGTATGATTTTTCAGGAAGTTATAGCACTATGACTTGCGACTTATCTTTTTTAGACTTCTAATCTCATTTCGAATAATAGCTTAATTGAGGTTATACTTTGGTATATTTCAACTTAAATGTATTACTTAAAGTGTGTAGAACGATGTTTGCTTAAAAAAATAAAGTTAAACAGAGAATTTCGCAATTTAACTATAAAACAAACAAAAATTCTGAAAATCGACTTGAAAGCTTAAAAGCGCTCTCCTGAAAAACAGTAAAATAAGACTTAAGCAGTTTTTCCTTATTGCCACAGATTTTATACTGTCGTGGCAGGGCCATGTTACATCTAACCAGGTCCTTAGTAAACTTGTTTGTTAACTTTGCCTTATTTTTTAAAACCTTCTTTTTTTTTTGTTCTTTTAATTGTTCGTATTGTAAAAAAGCAATCTTGCTTAGTTGACTGAGTTGAAAACTGATATTTTTTCATTGAACATTATTTCATTTGTACATTATCTTTTTTTTATTTCGTATTTTACTCTTATTAAGCATGTATTTAATATTGAAGACTGTTGTTAGCAATGCACAGTGGGGACTTTTTCAAGCTTCGAAGGACTTACACTTTGTAACCATTTCATTTAATGTATGATAATCAAGCAAGTTTCTTGTGTCACCAAAAATGGTTCAAAGTGGTTGGCAAAAAACATAACAAATTTCTTCTTTGTTGCAATAAAGGTATTTTATGACTAGGTGGACAAAAGATTTTTTTATGTCAATAACTGAAGAAATGGCTAAAATAGCACATGACACATAAAACTTGTCCTGATGATAATAAATTATTTTTCAAGCTAAAAATAAAATCTCAAATATATTCAAATAGAGCAGATTACGCTACAAGAATAGTATCAGTCAATCGACTGGTCATGTGATCGGGAGTCATGCAGGATATATTCATCATTGCGTATAAGAAAGTTGCTATCACCTTATTAAGGGCAAAATGAAAAATGTGAAGGAAACTTTTGTGTACGTGTGATGTTTTATCTCTCTCTAACTAATGAATATAACATAAAGTTGAACTGCTCACTCAAGTTCCTTTTAATAATCAGAAAATAACATAAATATTACTCAAGTTTGTCTAATCATAATTGACTAATATATCCCCCACAATTAAGTAATGATAAATGTTTAATTTACTGACAACAAATATACTTTTTATTTTATTTTATTTGCTTTTTTATTACAAAAAATAACTTTAAACTACATAAGTAAATAATATATTTAAGAGAAAAAAATACAAATAAAAAACACCAAATAACTCAAGCGCTATCTAGCCCTCTTCACACCTTTTCATCACCAACGCACTTTGCTTTTTACAAATATCTAAAATTTTGAAGAGAAATATACATATTAAATTAAACTTTTTGACTTTCTTTTATTGACTATTTTACTTATCTTTTTTTTAACATTTCTATAAACCTTAATTTTCACAGATGGAATAAATTTTATTTTTTTTTAAACAAAACTCGATATATAAAAGTTTTGACATATATACCTTAGATGTTCCACTTATATGTTATATAAATATTAGAGTAGAGCAACTTTAATTAACAAATAAATCCATCGTCACTTCCGATCAAATGACTAGTCACAATTCAATGTCATTATTGAATTCAATGTCAAATTGTTGCAAATGTGTCAGTGAAAAAATTTTGTTTGTGTTAGTTTCAATCATTCATTTCTTATAGGGTAGTTTATAATTTCTGTTTTTAAAACAGTTAATCGTAACTTTCCAAAAACTTCTATTTGGTAACACTTTTTTCACAAAATAATTTTTGGTGACACTTTTTAAAAATTGTCAACGGTAACGCCTACTATATGTGAATAATTACAAACATTTTTTTATAATTTAAAAAAATTAATAATAATAATAATCATTCAATATAAAAACTTTTTATTGCCATCGGTTAAGAAATGTCTCTATGAATTTCGCTTCCGCTTAAAAAAAACTCGTCAGTGGACTTTAACCAAAAAATTCTTGAGAAAACAAACTCCACATGTTCATGGAAAATCTCTTAAAATATAATTGATAGTTACGTTCACAAACATGATAAGTTAAAAACAAAACAAATACCTTTATTTGCTATTTTTGAAATACAAATAAATTGTTTTTCAATTTGCCTTTTAAATATTCTTATTGTTGCCCAATCTTCTCTAAAACTTTTAAAAATTGAAGAACGGATTCAGAATAGTAAAAATATTTTATGACGATTCGGCAGATAAATGAGATTTTGTGAGAAATATTTTTTAAAGCGCCAAGAAAGCCCTATAGGAAAAAGTCCAAAGCGGTCAAATCAGAGCTGCGTGGAACTTAATTTATGGCAACTCTTGTGGAGATAAGTTTTGCTATTAAAATCAAGTCTCCGATGGGCACTATTGGTTTTAAATTCTTATAAAATTTGATATGACGATCTTCTGGATTGAAAAATTACGAACATATTGGTTAACACTTTCCATCATCAATATTAAACCGTTATTTTCCAAATTGCTTGGTGTGTGACTTAATCTGTGCATAATTTTTTTTTGCGCTACAGTGGCCGAACTAATATGGTTGTAAAGCTGTTACGGTTCGGCCCACAAAATGAGTCTGCAAGAGTGACGCCCCAGATTTGTTGTGCTTAACTAACCAGAAACTAAAAAAAAGCAATGTGAGTCCGATCACAGAGGAGATGTGTAAACATCTAGTAATGAATATTTATGATTTTAACAGGCTAAAGTTCGTATCGCTTTTTAAGCCAAATTACATGTGATAATTATTAATGAACAAATAACACCAAAGTTAGTTGTAAATATTCTGACAACACATAGTTGAACGGAACAGCCAGCCCTTTTCGAAGGCCACTAAAACTTCATCATCAGCGTTCTTTTGTGTTTGGTCCACTGTGTGTGGTATCAGTTGATGTAGATTTCTGCTTTATATACTTAGCATTATTGCAAATGGAATATGTGAATTGTTTGATTCATCGTGTTTCAAGTAATGAAATTTTTTTTTTAAGTTGGAAGTACTTATGCTTTTAGTATCTTTTTTTAAATTAATTAATTAAAAGTATCAAAACTTTCATTTCAATATTGTAAATACATAGGAATTTGTTGGTTTTTGTTTGTTTTATTAAACTTATTTGGTTAGTAAATGGGCACTCTGCAGTATATATGTACTGCATTGAAAATTGCAGTAAGCAGTAAATTTACTGATTACTGAAAAAATTCAGTGATGAATTTTAATTTGCATTACCTGTAAAATCGTAAGGCCGTATTCATAATAAAATTGTAGCAGGTGGCAAAGTTTTTTTCATTCAAATTTTGAAACTTTTGTATGACAAACATTTAGCCACTTGGTAGAATTTCATTATGAATACGGGCATTACTGATTACTGAAAATTCAATGCACCTCATGATATAATAAATCATTTAGGCACTTTATGGAAATTGTAGAAAAAAATTTTAGTAATCAGTAAAAAAAAATTTACTGGTTAAAAAGTTTTTATTATTTTTACTGAAATTTTAGTGGTACTGCAGTGCTCATCTATGGTAAATGCCTTTACTCTTACTTTTTAATTCCTGTTGTTCATCGTTCAGTTGTTACTGTTCTTGTTGTTGTGTACGGATTGCAATTAAAATAAATTCAGTAAAGTGCGACTTTGACTCGCGCACGAAGGGTTCCGTACATTCGGGTTTGAGCATTTTTTTGATGTGGCTTTTTTCCTTTTTAAGTTTTTCCAGTTTAAACGATTTTTTCAGCTTTGTCGCTTTTTTCTCTTTTTGGCGGTGTTTTTCTCTTTTTGGGTTCTTTCAATTTTCGAAATTTTTTTCATTTTGGCGATTTTTTCCATTTTGGCGACTTTTTTTGTTTTTGGGGTTTTTTTTCATTTTGGCGTTTTTTTTGTTTTTGGGGTTTTTTATTTAGGCGATTTTTTCATTTTGGCGATTTTTTTGTTTAAGGGGTTTTTTTAATTTTTGCGATTTTTTTTATTTTGGCGATTTTTTTTTATTTTGTCGATTATTTTTCTGTTTTTGGATTTTTTTTCACTCTGGCAATTTTTTTCATTTTGACGATTTTTCCGGTTTTTCGAGATTTATTTTAGTCCTAAATTTTTTTTTAATTTGGTGCTTTTTCGGTTTCGGCGATTTTTTTTAGATTTGGCGATTTTATAATTTTTTGATTTTTTAGTTTTACGGTTTTTGAAAATTTTAAGATTTTCTTACGGTTTCCAACATACAGCAAGTTGTCAAAGTTACAGAGTCAAAATTGCATTGACTGATGGAATACCCTTTAATTTAAATTTTTTAAATTTACTGTTAATTGTTTTAGTCTATATAAAAATACACTAACTTTACAAAATTCAAGTGTATGTATATTACATGGGATTTTAAAATTTTTCGTCGCTCGTTTTGGAACACCCTTTAATTTTTAGCTCTCATATATTTGCTGTTGTAGCGGCCAAATGTCTACACACTGTGTCCGTATTTCAGGTCCGTAGCTCTTACGGTTCTCGAGGAAATACCCTATAACAGAGGAACGGACAGCGTAGCGTAAACAATAGGGTTCATTTTCACCTTTGGTGTACGGAACCCTAATAAAGCAATTATTAGTTTCACCTTTGGTGTACGGAACCCTAATAAAGCAAAAAACCTAACAACCCAAACAAACAAAAACCAGCAAATTCCTATGTATTTATAATATTTTAAATAAGTTTGTATTGCTTCTTTCAAACACTAATACACTCATACATAGCTCACACCGATTTGACAATGCTGTGTGCATCTCAGCAAAGAAATCTCAGCAAAGAAATCTCAGTTAAAGATTTTTACCTCCTAGCGTATAGATGTTTACACATAAAAAAAAATAATGATCAAGAAAAAGCTTTTCGAATATCTGCATTCAGTTAAATTTATTTAATCAGTGCCCCGTTTCTGAAACACATTTGGAAAAGATTTCCGGCTTAGTTTGAAATGCAACACCGGCAACAGTGGTTATTAGCTTTAAATTTATTAGTAGAAATCAGAACATTTTAACTTGTTTTTTTAAGTTTATATTCCACTTTTTACTTTCTTCTGATGATATATTTTCCTTCGCCTTTCTCTAGTTTTTGCTGAATTTCCTAAAGTTTTCGTATACAGTATAAGTTGTTGTAAAGTACTGGAGTTTTTCTTTCCATTTTCCAATCTCGCAGTAGCTCACAAAGTTTCTATTTATCTCTTTTTAATTAGCAAATATATTGCTTTCGAAGTTCTTTCTAATGTTTTTTGAACTTTTTGTTGAATAAATTAAATGAAAGTAATTGCGCATAAGTAAAAAGGCGTGTTGTGTTGTCTCCTTTTAAATATATTTTTTGTTTTCTTCTCAAAGTTAGTTTATTGTGTCAAAAACATTAATTATTTATTAAGAAATTAAGTCACTTTCTTGTAGTCTTATAGAAGTGTGAGGCAGCTAAACAGTGTTTAATTAATGTATGAATTATTAGTTTTAGGAACAAAGTAATACAATACATAATTTAGCAAATATTCTTCTAAAATACATTAATGAATAATATAATTAAAATAAATAACTTTTGACATAATGGCATAAAATAGTAATATACATAAAATAAGCATAAAATATTAATGGACTTTCGGGAAGCTTTAAGCTAAATAACTTTACTTTATATCAAACTAACTACACCCGGTGTGTTTCGCTAACCCCATCCATCATCTTTAAAATTTATGCCCATCGTTTTTTAAATTTCATTTACATCGATCTAAAAGTGTAGGAGTAATAACAGAAATTAGGTACATAGACTATGCCTTCTTTTAAATGAAGGGATATTTATGCTTTTAAATTAAATTAAAATCGATTTCAAAGTTGCCTCCTTGCTCGTCTTACTTCTGGGAAGGTATATAAATTATGTCTCCTTCTAACCGAAGGGGTATCTATATTTTAAATTTCACTTATATCGAGTTGAGACTCAGAAATTGTCCCCTTTACTTCCCCGTGGTCATATGGTCATTTGGTGACTTTCTAGACGCAGATCTATGTTCTGGATTTTATTAAAATTCGTTTGATTATTTCAAGGAAAGTAATTTCCCCCTGTCCCCCTCTGGGCCTACATTTAAAAATATACAAAGTCTATGTGACTTTTTTTGACGCAGATCTATCTATGTTCTAAATTTTATTAAAATCGGTTTTAATGCTTCAGAGGGGCAGAAATTTCCCCCTACACAGAGATTATATGACTTTTTAGACGTTTGAACGTTTCGGAGGGACAGAAATTTCCCCCCTTTTGCTCCTAGTGTTAAAAAAAAAATAATACCCTTAAACACTCCCATAGTTTTACAGACTAAGTGCACCAAAGTTCATTGCGATTTTTAAATTTAATTTTTATATATAGATAGAAGATAGAGGAAGATGACTTATTATAAAACATTTTTCAAACAATCCAATGTGCTCTGCATACCGCCTTAACGTCATTAAATGGAGAGCCAAAATAATAATAGACTTGAATTCTTTTAACACGCCCTTAAAAAGAAATGCAAATTAATTATTTATGCAATTTCTTAGCAACAAATTTGCTCAATTATACATTTTCTTTTTTTTTTAGAACTCTTAATGTACATACATTAATTAAACGTCATCTGTTCCAGTAACAAGAAAGAAGCAAAAAAAAAATAGAAAACTTTTCATTTTCTGAGTACAAAGAAATTAAATGAATGACTTTATTACAAACTACATACATAATTAATGTCTTTGGCACGACAAAATAACTTTTAGAAAAAAATTTGAAATATTTAAAATTTATATTGTCCTTCACTTTCATTCACTGCATACCTTTTTATAACTTTAATACAACGATAAACAATATTTACTTGTTAGAAAACAGAAAATATAAAAATACCTTAATATAAAAAGGCCCTAACTCATTATTTTTTGAAATCGAGATTTCTGCATTTTTCAATATGTTAGATCTTCATCTATCGAAATATATGAAAAGCTCGATTTCAAAAAAAATAATGAGTTGAGGCTTTTCAATATTAAGGTAACAATATGTATGTACAAAACTTTACTATTTCGTGTACTCTTTTATGTTTGAAAAAAAAACTCGACAAGATAAAGATAGATTTACATGGGGAGCTTAGCAAAGTGAACAAAAACAAGTAAGAGTGCTATATTCGGCTGTGCCGAATCTTATATACCCTTTCCCAAAGTGCGATTATGTAGTATAGAGATATGTACATAAGCACATACATAAGGTATAAACACAAAGAAAAAAAAAACAATTTGACCTAGTTACTTTTATGTACAAAAAAAAATTAATTTTCAAACCCTAGAATCATTATATTAGATTTTTCTGATTCCTTATATCAATATAGTAATTCTTAAAAAAATATAAAAAGTGCGTTAAGTGAAAAATGAAAAAAGGAAATTAAAAAAAATGTTTTATTTAGTTAATTTAACATCCAGAAAAAAAGTTCAAAGTTTCCAGCTCTGAAGCTGTGGTTTTATTTTTATATTTTTCTATACCAAACTTTTCTTTCCAAAACTTAAAATATATATAATTTATAAAGGAAAAGATAAAAATTAATAAGACTTAGTTACTTTTATATATCACAAAAAGTGCAAGTTTCCCAACCCTGAAATCATCTTTTTTGATTTTTCTGATTTCTTACACCAATCTCTTTCTTTTAAGAATTTAAGAAATGTTTAATTTATAGTAAAAAAGAAAAAATTTGTTTTAGTAAGTTACTTTTGTCAAAAAAAAGTTAAAGTTTTCCAACCCTGGAATCGTCTTTTTAATTTTTTAACTCTTTTATTTTTAAATACCAAATACATTCGTACTGAAGTATAAAATAGGTTTATTTTATAAAAAAAAATAAAAATTTGTTTTCGGTAGCTAATTTTTATATCACAAAAAGTGTGGGTTTTCCAACCCTGAAATAATACTTTTGGGCTTTTCTGATTTCTTATACTAATCTCTTTCTTTTAAGAATATAATATATCTTTAATTTATAGAGAAAAAGGAAACATTGCTTTAGTAAGTTACTTTTGTATAAAAAAAGGTAAAGTCTTCCAACCCTAGAAACGTGTTTTAAGCTTTTTAAAATTGAAATACCAATTTTATTTGTACTATAGTATAAAATAAGTTTATTTATTTAAAAAAAATTTAAATTAGATTTCGGTAGTTAATATTTTATATCACAAATAGGGTAAGTTTCCCAACCCTGGAATCCTCTTTTTTGATTTTTCTGATTTCTTACACCAATCTCTTTCTTTTAAGAATATAAGATATCTTTAATTTATAGAGAAAAAGGAAAAATTTGCTTTAGTAAGTTACTTTTGCATAAAAAAAGTTAAAGTTTTCCAACCCTGGAAACATCTTTTTAATTTTTTGAAGTTTAATTTTTAATTTCAAATACCAATTTTATTCGTACTGAAGTATAAAATAAGTTTATTTAATAAGAAAAATAAAAATTCATTTTCGGTAGTTAATTTTTTATATCACAAAAAGTTTCAGTTTTCCAACCCTGGAATCATCCTTTTTGATTTTACTGATTTCTTACATCAATTTTTTTTCTTTTAAGAACATTAGATTTGTTTAATTTATAAAAAAACGAAAAATTTGTTTTAGTAAGTTACTTTTGTATAAGAAAAAAAATTAAAGTTTTCCAAACCTGCAAACGTCTTTTTAAATTTTTTATTATTTTTTTTAATTTTTTTTACTTACACAGAAAAAAATATCATTGAAATGCCACCAGCAAAACATATTGTTAAGATTTAATTTAAAAATTAACAATCATCATTGTTGATATAGCAAATTTAAATTTTTGTTGTCAAGTAAATTACTCAACAAAATTATTTGTTAAATTATATCATAACGGAATATGCACATGTAGAAAAAACAATAAATCATGTTTTGTTTGTATTCATTATTTATGTATCTAATAAAGTGTTGCTCTTTAGCTGAGAGGTAAGTGAGTTAGTTTATTATCCCTAAGGTTGCCGGATCAATTCCGCTCAAAGACATTCAGTGTTTTTCGCAGACAAGCAAAAAATCGTTTCGAGGATTGTGTCATTTAACTTACAGTTTGGTTAATTGTATTTACAAAAATCGTTGTAGGTTCAAAATCAATTAATTATTTAATTGATATGACAAAAAAATTAATTGTATTTACAAATCATTTTTTTCTGTGTAGAAATACCAATTTTATTCATACTGAAGTATAAAATAAGTTTATTTAATAAAAAAATAATAATAACTATTTTTCGGTAGTTATTTTAGCTTCCCACCTCTGAAACCGTCTAGTCGATTTTGCTGATTTTCAATACCAATCTTATTTCGACAATTTCTGACACACCAGTCCAAGAACGAAGTCTCTAGCTTATCTAGCAGCTTCGGAAAACAGATTTCACGTACAGACAGTCGGACAGACGGGCATCGCTTATTCGTCTTCTCGATGCATAAGGATCCAGAATATATATACTTTATGGCTGGCTTATTAATATTCTGGAAATTACAAACGGAATAACAAACCTATTTATACCCTTTTACCATTTTTTGGTAAAGGGTATAGCTAGATGAATTCGATTTAAAGCAAATGGCCAGCAAAAAAGAAAATAAAAACTAACATAGAAGGAAGTGTAAAAATTGAAACAAATAAATAAGCAACGCCAATTTTTTTACAATTTAATAACTGGGAAAAAAGAGCAAACGCTGAGTAAAACAAAGTTTGTTAACGTCACACAAACAACATTTTGCACTATTAACACCATTTGCATACGATGGAAGAAAACATTTTGCAAAGCCAACTTAAACAAACCAAGATGTGCAATTTAAAGAAAACGAAAAAAAATTGTTGACCCTTTTATATAAAAAAAAACTTTTAAAAGAAATGGAAAACTTTGGAGAAAAGAAACCAATAAACAAACAACCGCGTTAACAACGGCGTAATGAACTTAAACTTCGTGCAGGGATTGCGTCACGCCACTACAGTTGTTGTTGTTGTTATTGATGTTGGCAAATAAAAAACAAACAATAAAACAAAGTCGTGCAGCTGCAACCATCCATATGGTGGATATTGTACGACTGTTGCAAGCCTCAAAAAACTTTAATGATCCGGCTATAACAAGGTTATTATATATTTCTTTGGTTATACCGATACTGGAATATTGTTCCATAATATGGTATCAATTTGATAACGTCCAAAGCGACTGCATTTAATCTGCGCAGAAATAGTTTTTGCTCTTTATTTTGGGGAATATATATTCATACCCGTCATCAAATCTATCTTTTTACGAATACAGGCTATGTCAAATCAAACTATAGACTTTGAAGAGCCGAAGTTTTAAACGATATATTCAAATGAAAACTGATAAACAGTGATATTAGATAGATTATCATTTTATGTCCCACAAGGACTTCTAATTCAATTTCATCCTCTAGCAATACAGTTTTTTCGTCAGAATTAGCATAATTCCGAAGAAAATTCAGAAGATTTTCTTACTTCAGATCTTATTAAAGGTCTCCCCAGGATTTTTTTTTTTATTCAATCACTATTCCTATATGCTAGGAAGCTTAAAACACCCGTTGAGTATAAACCACCTCTGAACACTTCTATCGGAGGTTGGGCAAGAAGCGATACTGAAAAAGGTAACATACATATTTGCTGAGCACTTAAAATATTTATTTATTCTTTTTATTTTATTTTATTTATTTATTTACGCCAAACACATGTACTGGTGTTGCTGATTTGCCGAGTGTAGTCGCTCTACCCCCTCAATCCATAAAGTTTAACACGCGCGATTTACAAAAATTAATTGCCGAACTCAACCCGAAGAAAGCTCCGGGTATTGATGGATTTAGTAACCAGATGCTGATGCAGTTGCCTCGTATTGCAATTAGAATCCTGTTATTAATTTTTAATGCCATTTCACGTCTGGGGTATTATCCACACAACTGAAAGCTTGCCAAGGTTAAAATGATTCCAAAGCCGGGCAAAGATCTTACAAAGGCTGAGTCATATGGGCCAATAAGTCTACTATCAACAATGTGAAAGCTTTTCGAAAAACTGCTTAAGACAAAATTGTTTCCAATTCTAATTAGTAGTGGGTGTATACCGGACCATCAATTTGGTTTTAGAAGTCAGCATATCAACAATGAACAAATTCATAGATTGGTTCAATTTATAAGAAAAATTTTTGAGGAAAAGAAGTATTGTTCTGCCCTGTTTATTGACATTTCCCAGGCATTTGATAAAGTGTGGCATGAAGGCCTAATTTTAAAATTGAAGACTAACTTACCAATAAACATTTTAAATCTTTTGGAAAGTTACATTATTTCCTGTAAGATCACTGTTGTGGAAGAAGACTTTACTAGTATGCCTGAAAATATCTCATCCGGTGTGCCACAGGGGAGTATACTAGAACCAGTTTTGTATTTGATTTATACTTGTGATATGCTTGTCAGCTGTAGTATCCATACTTCTACATTTGCGGACGATACAGCCTGCCTTAGTATGCACGAAAACCCTGCTGAGGCTCCCGCAAACTCTATGAATACATTACCCAGATGGAACTATGGTTCAACTTATGGAGAATAAAGGTAAATGAACAGAAGTGTGCTCAGGTAACATTTACTCTACGAAAAATACTTGTTCCCCCAGTAGAATAAATAATCAAATTGTTCCTCAACATTTACATGTAAAATACCTTGTTATACACCCTGATCGACGACTTGCATGGAAACACCACATTGATTCTAAGCTATCACAAATGAAACATAAATTAACTCAGGTACATTGGCTGATTGGTAGAAATAAACGCTTAGCCTAGACTGTAAACTTTTAATATACAAGTCGCTTTTAAAGCCAATATGGTGTTACGCAATTCAACTATGGGGCAGCTTCAAATGTAGAGAATATTCAACGAAGGCAAAACAAAATTTTACGTATGATAACATCGGCTCCTTGGTACATCAAAAATTCAAATATACATCGTGATTTGAATATGCCACTAGTGACTGAAGAAATTGCAAAATACGCAGGCAAATATCTAACAAAACTCTAGTCATATTCTAATCCGCTTGCTCGTAATATTTTGGACTTTACTGGACACATCCGCTTAAAAAAGAGAGATACATGGACTCTAATAATCAACACTCCAGATGGGACTACTTGAAAATACTTTTTTTTCCTTTTTGATTATCACTACTTATGTATTATTTATAACTATCACTATGTCCGACACTGGTTGGGCCTAATAATTATATTTTAGATTTAAGATTTGAATGTTTATTGTTAGTTCATATATGAAGATACAATAAATAAAAAACATTCATTAAAAAAAACTATTCTTATATAACTGCTAAAAAAATGTGTTATAGAAGGCCTCGACTTTTTCACATAAAAGATAAGATAAATATTCCACATTCCCTTCTATGAGAACGCAGAAGAGAAGGACCAACATTTTTTTAAATCAAAACAAAAGCAAAATCCCTTAATTTTATGGCCTTTCGGAACCTCTGCCAACCAAATGCCTTGCCAACAGTGTTGTTTAGCGTATGTTTTAGAAGATTTTGCTGTAGTAAATGGTGTTTTGCAGGGGTCTAGGGTCTATTTTGAAAGAAGCTTTACTATTTCAATAGATTAGCTTAAATCATTTAGCTTATAGTATTAAATACAACATTTGTTAATGTATTGCAATTCGCTCCAAATTAAGCAATTTTTGTAATGTTTTTAAATCATTCCCAGTAAAAAAAGACACTCCAAAGAAGTCATGAAAATGTAGAGTTTGCAGTCTGGAAGTAGTTCAAATTTCGATCCGATCTAATGATTTTTACATAGGGTTGTCATTGCAAGAAGTTCTCTTTTTCGATGCCTAGTCACCGAATTAGAAGCGATTTTAAGAAAAATTTCCTTTCTTGTGTTCTAGGGTAATATTTTCATCTAGGAAAAACTTTAAAAAGTTACATATTTTAACAATTCGTTTCTTTTTATACGAATTTAAACGCGGAATAGTGTTTTCATGTAAATTTAAGCAAATAACTTCTAAATTTTAGGCCAAAATTAGTTCATAAATTTCTTTCAAAAAATCGATTTTTTGAATATTTTGGTGAGTATTTACTAAAACTATGGAAAAACTACAAGGTTTTGTGTAATTAAAATAAACTTTTACTTGGTTTTCTGCTAACTATCGGCAAATTAAAAATATCGATTTTTTGGAAGCAATGAAAATGTGGTTTCTTCAGAATGACTTTCATTTTTTTTACTGGGATTTTGTTTATATTGTTCATTATCTACCAGTTTATAGAAGACAACTAAATCTTCTCATTTTCGGTTATCAAAATAAGAGCATTGTTCCGGAAAATTTAATGAATATTGTTACTGATGTGTACCAACGTCATGTTTGATTGTACATACCAACATTTTCTTAAGTTAAGAAAAGAAACCAAAAGAGAGATTTTTTTTGCTTTCTGCCACAACTCGTTTCCTTAAATCAATGTAATATGCACATGAAGTCAACTTAATCAAGGTATGATTCAAACAATTGTCGGTCGCACGTGTAAATGAACTCTTAAAGATCACGACGAAGTGAAAAAAGCACAAAATTCGTTTGCATAAACTATGTATTATAAACGTAAGAAAAGGTATTCTAATACCGAGTGGACACTATGGCATTTTGTGACATCGCAGTAGTGTGTCCTAGTGGCAACGTTTGTCATTTCGAATATTTTTAGTGGACACATCTAAATGACAATACAAGAAATGCCAGATGTGTACTCGGCATATTAGTTGTTAAAGAAAAAAGAAACAACTAAGACTTTCATACTAAATAAAATATATTTTTTAATGGAAAACATCATATTTCGATAAAAAAAAGATTTACCAGAATTATGAAAAATCAAAGGATTTTAAATTTCAAAGAAGTATAATCACAATAACTTCCTTAAGGTCACTTGCAATTCGTTTCCTGTCCTAAATGTGATATTAAATTTTAAGGGGTCTGTCCCACGATGTCACCAACGCTCGACTTGTCGTACAGTTACATTGGAAACAACAACAACATTTTCAAATTCGTAAGTGTGCTATGTCGAGTCGAACGATGGTGACATCGTGGGACAGGTCCTTAGTGTAAACAAACTGTTTTTCTCTATATTTGTGATTTGAACGGGCTAAAGTTCGTATCGCTTTTTAAGCCAAATTACATGTGATAATTATTAATGAACAAATAACACCAAAGTCTGTTGTAAATATTCTGACTAACAACACATAGTTGAACGGAACAGCCAGCCGTTTTCGAAGGCCACTAAACCTTCATCATCAGCGTTCTTTTGTGTTTGGTCCACTGTGTGTGGTGTCAGTTGATGTAGATTTCTGCTTTATATACTTAGCATTTTATTGCAAATGGAATATGTGAATTGTTTTGATTCATCGTATTTCAATAGGCTGAGGGTTATAATCAAAATATAATGGTACCACAAGAAAATTGCAGTCGCTATAGCAGAATTCTATGATAGTTGCTGCAATATTCAATTGGCAACAAATTCGGTTGTCACAACGAATCTGTTTTGTCTGTGTAGCAATATGAATTGTTAAAATACACAAGAAACTTTATATCTTCACAAGTTCGTGCACCGAATATTTTCCTTTTTCAAACTCGTTTAAAATATAATTTTTTTGCTGTAATTGATAAAAACAATTTTTTCACTGCCATTTTGGGACACCAGCTAAGCAAACAACTTCTTCATATAAACAGCAATTTCTTTCGCCTTCAAGGAATCAGTATTTACATATTTATATACATTTACCAGGGAACCAGCAATATCATTGACACTAATATAAATATGAATCAGAGTTGAATAAAGAAAGACCTACTATTTAAATGCAACTCTTGTTGCCGCGTTTCACCGCTTCTGTCCTTTTATGAGAGTGTCCGGTTATGGGAGTGCATTTTGTATGGAAAAACTAATGAACGTGATGGATCTACAAAGATTGTCCGGTTATTAGAGGTGCCTGGTTATAGGAGGTGTCCGTTATGAGAGGTTTCACTGTAGACCCGACAACTTATAAACACCTTGCAACGATTATAAGAATGCAGTAGCAAATCTTATTGTTACCAATTGAGCCATCTCTTTCATATAAGCGCTTTTAAACTGCTGCAACAAAAATGGCAAGTTTGAACCGGGATTTATAGACATTAATGCGAAAACAATAACATATTACTCTGTTGTGTTCTTTTTTTTTGGTAGTTAATTTATGTTCTCATGTTCCGAGTTTAAATTTTTTGTGAAAAATCACAAAAAAATTTCATGTTTGGAAAAATAGCTAGATTAAAATAAAAATGGCTAAATAGGATGAAAAATTGCTAAATTTAGCCAGAAAATGGCTAAATTGGCATCACTGGTATGTACACAATTATTGTTGTTGCTATAGTGCTTGCACGTGAGTATGTGTGTACGTTTGGTTCTTTAGTTAAATACTTCTAGAATCTAGATATTTCTTTGCATTAACCCTGTAGGAATATATTTACGTAACAATATTTTCATTGAAATGTATGTAAATTGAAAACTTTAAACTCATTTCCAGCAAAACTAGCCTTTTGAGTTATGACTTTGTTGCAATAAATGAGCGATACATTAAATTAAACTCTGTAAATTTCTTTTATGCACTATTTTACTTGTTTTTATATAACACGATTATAAATTTTAATTTCCACAGACTGAATGAATTTTTTTTTTCTCTTTTACATAAAACTCGATGTTTTAAATGCTTTGGCATATGTACATTAGATGTTCCACTCTAACATATGTATATACATATATGATAGAGTGGAGCAACTATAGTGAATAAATAAATCCAACATCACTACCGATCAAATGATTAGTAAATTGACTGCCACTGTTGAATTTAATGTACATTTGTTGCAAATGTGCTAGTGAGGTAATTTTGTTTGTTTTAGTTTCAGTCAATCATTTCTTGTAGGGTAATTAATAAATTTTAAAAGTAAATATAAATTTTACTAGATTTAAGTAATATTTTAAAACATTTTGTGTGAATATTGGGTGTATTCTTTGAAAGTTAGTATGAATAAAAGAACTAAACTTTTAATATCTACACTGAATTCTTTTGAAAGAGATTTCACCTACTTATGTAGTTATATTTAAGTATGTAAGTATCCATATATTATAACTCTTTTGAGTACTTTGCATAATTCTTTTAATTTCGTATTTATTAATTCCTTTATCTACACTTTCATTTGGATGGATGGATGTCTTTGCTTTCAGTGTTTGTATGAAGTAAAATGCATTCATTTTCTTCAAATGCCTGGAGCTGTTTTATATGCAATAAACTAAAAAAATATTTTCTTTTATTACTTTCGCTGGAAAAATTCCCAAGATTATATATTTTTACTAAAGCATTTCGTTGAAATCATGCTCTTATAATGCATAGAGAGAGCCAAGTTTATATGTACTTCAGTAAGTCAGTCAGTAAGTCAGCCAGACAAGCAACCAGCCAGCCAGCCAGTCAAGTTAAGGCAGAATGCATCATCAATGGTATTTAGCTTAAAAATAAAAGGCAACAAAAAATTTACTCCAGGCCTGTGTTCCTACAAAAATATGAGCGGGTTTATTTTCTTTATTGCTTCTTCTATATGCAGTACTGGCATGTAGTACGATGCGCCTCCTAAGATTTTTTGTTATTCAACTTCCTTGAGCGAATAATTTCGTTGTTTGGATTAGTTTTGGGTATATGTGTGTGTGTGTGTGTGCGTGTGTTTAAGTTAGTTTGTTTGCTGGAGGAAATGCCATTAGTGCTGAAGATGCTGGTGCGGCTGTGCTGTATGGTAGCGATGACGACATTCGTGGCAACAAAAGTTGAAATCAGTTTCTTTTAAGGAAAAAATTTTAAACAAAATATTGTAAATGATAATGTTATTTTTTTACGTTTCGCTGCTAAAATTGCAATTACTGCACTGGAATTATGTTTAAGTCTTACAAAGATTCCTTAGCAAAACTGCTCAAAAGTTATTTAGCGGGAAACTTAAGATTATTTGATATAATTTGCATAAGTGGAGTTTAGTTTATTTAAACGAAATATAATCGGAGTAAAAGAATAGAACTTAAATATGCATATAAAAGAGTCAAATTGAAAGTTTATTTAATATTATTACATTATTTTTAATAATGTTTTTTAAATTTATTATTGATAGAGTGGGTAATGTTTAAAAATGTTGGTTCTTTTTGGGATAATTCTGTTAAAAAATACTTTATAGTATATCAGGTGATATTTTGTTATTAAATAACATAGGAAAAGGGCCCTTATCTTCCCAAACCAAATTTTACAGGAGAACTAAAAAAAGACGTTTAGGTAAATTTTATCGATTTTCAGATTTTGGTTGGCAACACTGCCCAGACTCGTTCCGAGCATTTTACAATCGATTTGAAGTCGATTATTGTATCGGAACTACCAAAAAAAGACATTTTCCCCAACCTCTACCAACTTCAAGAAATTGACATTATTGGAATTTATTTTTCTATTCTTCACCTTTAGTTATAACGTATTCTACGTTTAAATTTAGTGGCCGCGCCTCTGACGCAACCTAGTCCGCGTTCACACTTGACTTTTTTGATGCGTGATGCAAAACAAACAGGGTTGCAAAAAAAAAGCACATTTTTGTTTCAAAAGAGTCGAGTGTGAACGCGGACCTACTGTGTACTTTTTTGTTTACATTTGTTTTTTAGGGTTCCGTACACCAAACGTGAAAAGGAACCCTATTGTTTTCGCTACGCTGTCCGTCTGTCCGTATTTTCCGTCACACGGTATTTTCTCAGGAACCGTAAGAGCTACGGACCTGAAATTTGGACACAGTATGTAGAACCTTGTCCGCTGCAATAGCAAATACATGAGAATTAAAAATTAAAGGGTGTTCCAAAACGAGCAACGAAAAATTTTAAAATCCCATGTAATATACATACAATTGTATGAACATATGTATATTGAAACTTGAAATTTGTAAAATTAGTGTATTTTTATACAGACTACAACAATTAACACTAAAATTTAAAAAAATTAAAATTAAAGGGTGGTCCATCAGTTAATGCAATTTTGACTACATATGCAATTTTGACAATTTGCTATATCTTGGAAACCGTAAGAGGCAAACACTTGAAATTTTCAAAAACGGTAAAACTAAAAAAACCGAAAATTATAAAATCGCCAAACCAAAAAAAAATCGCCAAAAATTAAAAAATAAATCGCCAAAACGAAAAAAATCGCCAAAACTAAAAAAAAATTTCTAACACTAAAATAAATCGCCAAATTCGAAAAAATCGCAAAAATGAAAAAAACTCCACAATGAAAAAAACGCCAAAAATCGAAAAAAAATCTTCAAAACGCGAAAATTTCGCCAAAACTAAAAAAATTTA
This sequence comes from Tachina grossa, assembly GCA_949987645.1. Lineage (NCBI taxonomy): Eukaryota > Metazoa > Arthropoda > Insecta > Diptera > Tachinidae > Tachina > Tachina grossa. The sequence goes on along the minus strand of OX465274.1, from coordinate 133,010,425 downwards.
AATAAAAAAAATCGCAAAAATGGAAAAAATCGCCAAAAATAAAAAAAGTCGCCAAAATGAAAAAATGCCAAAAACCGAAAAAATCGCCAAAACAAGAAAATAAAGTGTAAAACTAAAAAAGGAGCCAAAACTTAAAAAATTGCCAAAAACTTGAAATTTTCAAAAACGGTAAAACTAAAAAAACCGAAAATTATAAAATCGCCAAACCAAAAAAAAAAAAAAAAATCGCCAAAAATTAAAAAAAAAATCGCCAAAACGAAAAAAATCGCCAAAATTAAAAAAGAAATTCTAATACTAAAATAAATCGCCAAATTTGAAAACATCGCCACAATTAAAAAAAACGCTATAAATCTAAAAAATCGCCAAAACAAGAAAATAAAGTGTTAAAACTAAAAAAAAGAACCATATTGTCCAGGCAAAAACAAGGATGTGCTGTGTCCTAACCCGGAGGAGAGTTTTAATGAAGATGACGAGAATGACGAAGAAGAAAATGTTTTACACAGCCTCCTGCATCTAAGCGTTCACGGCGCAGACTTATGTAAAGTAAAATTTTTAAAATACTTTTATTACTGTAGAAAAAAAATATTTTTGTTTTTAATTTTTATCCCAGTCTGGGCCGCTTGTCAATTTTTCTCTTATAGCAATAAAACGAAAACCATTACAATAATTTTCTCTGGAGATTTGAAAACTACACAAAAAAACCTATAAGAAATGGTTACGCGCGTTTCTTAACCACCTTGTCATATTTCAGGAAAGCATTTTAAAAAATGTCAATCTTTGAACCTCATAATCTAGAAACTTCATTTATCATACTAGAGTTTCAAAGTGCTATAACTAATGTAATTTTTTTAAATTTTTGGGTTATTGAGGTGTCTTTTTATTCACAATAATGTGTAATTTTAGGAAACGCAAAAGAATGGATTTTTCCTATGCAACATCACATTTGCTTTTTGGATGAAAAAAAAAGATTGGTGACATCCCAGCAAAAAATTGCACATTACGTAAGTCATATAATGACTTACTTTTCTGATTGCCAAATTTCCTTGCTCGCTTACAAATTACATTACATAAAATTATAAAAAAGGTTATGTACAAGTTAATAAATGAGGAGATTACGTGAACATGTTGCCAAATAAAAAAAGTATGTAAGTACTTCTCAAGAATATATGTATTATTTTAGTCACACGACTTGTTAAAATCATTAAGTTGGTAATCCAGTAGGGAAGAGCTTACACCAAAAATGCTTAATTCCAAACCCGATTACCTTTTTTGAAATTTTTTTGCTGGGATGTGGTAAACCCAAAAATGCTCAATAATGTAATGTTTAGCATTTCACCATGAATAGACTAACAAACGAACAATGCTTGCAAAGCTTTGAATTTTATTATCAAAATTCGTGCTGTGTGAGAAATATGTTTCTGTCGAAAAATTGTCTTTAGCGACGAATTTTGGTTCAATTGCCGAGTTTCGTGTGAAGAGCAGGCAGAGGCAGTTCAAAAGCTGCAAAGTTGCAGCTGAGCCGTCAATTGGGGAAGGTTCCGGGGGATTATTACCGAATTTTTTTTTACCAAAATAGAAAAATTTGACTTGCTTCACAGGTGGTTTTAACAAGACGGTGTCACACAGCACGGCATACTATGAACCTATGGAAGGACTAGCTTGGTAAGCAATTAATCTCACATTTTGCAGTAGTCCAAGTGATATGCTCCCACTTGACTATTTTTTGTGGGAATACATGAAATCTATTGTGTATATGTGACGCGCAAAATAGAAAGGGGCCTAATGGTAAAAACCGGTTTTGTTCAGGAGAGCCATTTTAAAGATTTAAATACGTGTATCTTTGGTGTACCATCACATCATAAAACGCACATATCTCTGGGAGGGAACACTTTTGGGGCATGGGGTAGGTCTCATTCGATGCTCAGATGTTGTCCACATCAAAAAAAAGTGAAAATTGATTTTTTTTTACGCTGTCAGATATGTTCAAACAAGCCAGCCCTAGAAGACAACCTTACAGCTGGTGAGATACCGACCGATATGCTGGAAAAAGTATAGCAAAATTAGAATTCAGGGCTTGATCAACTAAGACGTAGCGGTAAGCAACATTTGCATGAAATAATTTTTTAAAAGTAAACGTCTGTTTGCTGTTTGCCTAAAAATATCATTCATTTAATTTTGCAATTTTTTTCAATCTTCAAAGGTTAAAAAATCACAGATTTCATTGACATTAATTAAAAAAAAAATCACAGTATTTCAGGGCTTACTTACAATATTATTATATTATTCCTAGGTGAAACATAGGGCCTTCATACTTACAATATAATATATCAAAACTGTTAGATAAGCAAAAATTATCTTTTGTAAAAATTTCTTTTTTTCCAAGTAGAACTTCTTTTGAAATACTTTTTTAAAACAATTATTTTTCACACCATTTCTTTTGTAAACAAGTACACTGTCGAAAATACAACTCTGTGTAGAGTAGTATGCAACACTAGTTGAAGAAAATGTAATGACATTGCCTTTTCTAGCAATGAGGTCAATATTGTTTGCCCTTTCAAAGAGAAAGTAATAAAGTTTATGTTTATTAGGATTTGAAATTTATTGTGAGGTGGCCTTAAAAAAGCCACATAAATGTTTAAATTATAAAGCAAGATAAAAATTTTAGCTTAGGAATGAAAAAAATATTTTTAGCGAAAAATAAATTATAAATGTATTTATCTATTTATCGATCCTAGTTTTAAGAAAATATATTGAAGATATATTAAACCTTAAAAAAATTGTTTAACCGTTTAGCATAAAATCGTAATATACAAAAAAATAAATTTTTCATTCGGAAGGGAAACTGGCGGGAGGACATATGGTCTTAAGGGTGAATAGCATACTCCCGATAATGGAGCTCTCTTTTCTTTTGAGCATGGAACCCTGAGAGCTATTGCTTCAATACTCGCATATCTCTGCTAAAACAAAAATTAATATTTTCTGGATATGGCAGTCCTATCACCTCTAAGTCCTATCTCAAGCACTTAAGGGAACAATAAATATCTTATGTTCTATATTCTTCTGAAAATTTCAGGAATCCGACTAATGATTGCAGAGATTCCCTCTAACAATTATGCAAACTTTAGTTCTTTATAATATTAGAGTAAATAAACAGATACATAGGTGTAGAGAGGCAATTCTGGCGGACATTTCCCCTCCCCCAAATAATTGCTTAAACGCCTCACGATGGAGGATTATAAAAATTTGCCTGTAATTCCCTCCACTCGCTAACAAATTCTAGCTATTTCAATCTAGAGAAGTACACCCTACCCTAAAATTTATTTGCTGATTGTTCAGCTTTGTCTATATGCATTCCACTGTCGCTGTAACAAGTCGTCAGTGGACTTCAACCACACATGTTGAACAGTCATAAACCTTTTATCTCATGCACAGACTTTCAAGAATAATTTGAGAGTTCAGAAATAACAATATTTTTTTAAATCACAAAAGAAAAATAAGCGTAGTAGGCTTAGAAACTTATACTGACGATTTGTTACAGCGACAATGGAATGCATATAGACAAAGTTTAACCACCAGAAAATAAATTTCAAGTTGGGATGTTCTTATGACAATATACTCGTATCGGATGGTGGATTTTTATAGAAGTATAAATAATACCGAAGGATTTTATGATGTAGGCGTAGTGGATTATTCTAACTATCATAAATAAAGTCTTGGGTAATTCCATTAAATCAACGAAAAAAACGCAATTTTTTATCTAACCCTCTTAGAATGTTACCAAAACTTGCACGAATGTTCTATAGTACTAAAATAACATAAATTCAAAAATAATGGGTATCCAGGTTTTGTGGTTCGTAAAATATGGCGCTTTGTAAAGTAGGGAATTCATTAAAAACACATATAAGTAGTCTGCCATTATTGCTAATATCTTCAAAAGTTTTTAAGATACAGGGTTAATAGGCATTGAGAATAGCTTTAAAACTGCATTTAGTTTAAATTTTTTTCTGAAACGTCAAATATCACTGCCACATGATTTAAAGTTTGGGGAACTATATCCCAAAAAATGAAATTTTTAAAATTTAAAAAAATATATATATATATATTAATCCTCTTCTGCATTTTGTGTCAAAAAATTTGAGTGAGCTCTTATTAGTTCCTGAGATATAGACAATAACTTGAAATTATTTGGGAAATTTGTATAATATATTTTTTAAAATTTTTTCTTATTTCTAGTGCACGTAGGAAAACTATTCAACATTTGTGTATTGTTTGTTTAATTAATAAAGTTTTTTTTATTAAATCAAAAGCGGCGGCTTTGAAAAAACTGTGTTTATTGTGTTTACCACGACAACGTTTATATTAAAGTGCTGTAATCCTTTTAGTAAATCGGGACATTCTAAGTGTGTAAAGAGACTAACGAGAGTCCAGGAGTGGATGTTAGATTTCATAGATGTTCCCAACATTTCAACGTCCCATTTATAACCGAAGAGCGTTCGCAATCTGATGAAGAAGCATCCGGCACAGAAGCGGTTGTGTTAGACAAATTAAACGAAGCCCTACCATATTTGGAACACTTACCTATAAAAAATAAAAAAACTACTCAAAAAAAGTTACAGAATCCAAAAATTTGAAAGGTAAGTAAGTATTTCTATAAAAAAGTTTTTCCTAGATTTGTCCAGAATCGTAACATCTTTTAAATTGTAATTTTGTATTTTTAACAGAGGAAGATTGCAAAGCAGAAGAAGAGTTTCTTAAAAACAGGTTTATTGTCTTGAGAACTGTACCAGGAACACAAAAATTACACTATGTTGTTCCCGAAGGAAAATCAAAACTTAAAGTAAAACTGTACTCCGAAGACCGGGAATTTTCAATTGAAAATATTTACAATTAATTAATCGCATATGTTTTTAATATAAATATGTAAAAAAATATTTCTTACTTTTAACCATACCTGCTAAGTTACGATTACGATTAGTAATCAATTAGATTACATTTTAAAAAGAATTGTACTGATTATATAATTTCCTTTAGAAGAATTCCTGATAAATAATTGAATACGATTACTAATAATCGAAAAGTAATCTGAATTACTTTAAATTACTACAAAATAGTCAAAAGGAATCCAAAGTAAACAAAAAGTAATCCCATTACTTAAAAAGATTACTTTTGATTCTTTTTGATTATTTTCAAACATTTCGAATTAAGATTGCTTTATTTTGAAAAAGTTCGAAAGAAATTTATAAAATTAGATGTGTTTTGTTTAAGAAATTCTTAACATTATTAATATTAATCTGAGAAAAAAATATAAAGAAAAAAATTAAGTGAAATTATTTGCTGGTGTTTAAGCATTGTCCTTATGCATTTCATTGTCGTTTCCACAAAACGTCAGTAGGCTTCAAACCACACAATTTGAACAGCCACAAACTTATTATCTTATTCATTATCTTATTCACAGACCTTTAAAAAATGATTTGATAATTCACAAAAAATATTTTTTAAATTCACAAAAGAAAAAAAACATATACACGTCAATTTTTTGAATAACTATAAAAATGTATCAACAGATATCTTATCTCATTTGTGAAATTATTAAATATTTTAAAGTTTAATATAAGTGAAATGCAATAAATTAATAAATAATCAAATAATAAAAAATAAAAGTAATCCTTACAAGTAATCGAATTATTTTTTGATAAATTCTGATTCTTTTGTTGTAATTTCAAGTAATTCTGATTACTTTTTCATTATTAGTAAGCGTAATCAATTAGTAATCGTGCGAAACTGAATGTAATCGTAATTTAATCATTACTTCACCTTTACAAAAAAGTAATCAAATTAGTAATCATTACGATTACTAATCATAACTTAACAGCTATGCTTTTAACTCCGTTTGTCGAAATTATTATACATATGTATTTAATATCACCCAAATAAATAAAAAAAAATATAACAAGTAAGAGTGCTATATTCGGCTGTGCTGAATCTTATATACCCTTTACCAAAGTGCGTTTATGTAGTATAGAGATACATACATAAGCACATACTTACTTTTATGTACAAAGAAAAAAATAATAATTTTCAAACCCTAGAATCATAATTTTAAATTTTTCTGATTACTTATACCAATCTAGTAGTTCTTAAAAAAATATAGAAAGTGTGTTAAGTGAAAAAAAGGAAATTAAAAAAAATGTTTTAATTAGTTACTTTAATGTCTAGAAAAAAAATCATAGTTTCCAGCTCTGGAGCTGTGGTTTTTATTTTTATAATTTTCTATACCAAACTTTTCTTTCAAAAACGAAAAATATATATAATTTATAAAGGAAAAGATAAAAATTAATTAGACTTAGTAACTTTTATATATCTAAAAAGTGTAAGTGTCCCAACCCTGAACTCATCTTTTTTAATTTTTCTGATTTCTTACACCAATCTCTTGTTTTAAGAATTTAAGAAATGTTTAATTTATAGAAAAAAAGGAAAAATTTGTTTTAGTAACTTACTTTTGTAGAATAAGTTAAAGTTTTCCAACCCTGGAATCGTCTTTTTAATTTTTTTAATTGTTTTTTTTTTATTTGAAATACCAATTTTATTCGTTATCAAGCATAAAATAAGTTTATTTAATAAAAATAGATAAAAATTAGTTTTCGGTAGTTAATTTTTTATATCACAAAGAGTGTAAGCTTCCCAACCCTGGAATCCTCCTTTTTAATTTTGTTTGATTTCTTACATCATCTTTTTTTTAAGAATATAAGATATGTTTAATTTATAGTAAAAAAGAAAAAATTTGTCTTAGTAAGTTACTTTTGTACAAAAAATAAGGTTTTCCAACCCTGAAAACGTATTTAAAGTTTTTAAATTGAAATACCAACTTTATTCGTACTGAAGTATAAAATAATTTTATTTATTTAACAAAAATTAAAATTTGTTTTGGGTAGTTAATTTTTTATATCACAAAAAAAGTAAGTTTCCCAACCCTGGTATCATCCTTTTTGATTTTTCTGATTTCTTACACCAATCTTTTTCTTTTAAGAATTTAAGATATGTATAATTTATAAAGAAAAGGAAAAATTTCTTTTAGTAAGTTACTTTTGTATAAGAAAAAAAGTTAAAGTTTTCCAACCCTGGAAACGACTTATTAATTTTCTGAAGTTTAATTTTTTATTTGAATTACCAATTTAATTCGTGGTGAAGTATAAAATAAGTTTATTTAATAAAAATAAATAAAAAATTAGTTTACGGTAGCTAATTTTATATATCACAAAAATCGTAGGTTTTCCAACCCTGGAATCATCCTTTTTGTTTTTCTGATTTCTAACATCAATTTCTTTCTTTTAAGAAAATTATATATGTTTAATTTATAGAAAAAAAGGAATAATTTGTTTTAGTAAGTTACTTTTGTACAAGAAAAAAAGTTAAAGCTTTCCAACCCTGGAAGCATCTTATTAATTTTTTGAAGTTAAATTTTTTATTTAAAATACCAATTTTATTCGTGGTGAAGTATAAAATAAGTTTATTTAATAAAAATAATTAAAAAATTAGTTTAAGGTAGTTAATTTTATATACCACAAAAAGGGTAAGTTTCACAACCCTGGAATCATCCTTTTTAATTTTTCTGATACCAATCTGTTTCTTTTAAGGATATAAGATATCTTTAATTTATAGAGAAAAAGGAAAAATTTGCTTTAGTGAGTTACTTTTGTATAAAAAAAGTTAAAGTTTTTCAACCCCGGAAACATCTGTTTAATTTTTTGAAGGTTAATTTTTAATTTGAACTACCAATTTTATTAGTACTAAAGTATAAAATAAGTTCATTTAATAAAAAAAAATTAATTTTCGGTAGTTAATTTTTTATATCACAAAAAGTTTCAGTTTCCCAACGCTGAAATCATTATTTTTGATTTTTTTGATTTCTTTCATGAATCTCTTTCTTTTAAGAACATTAGATATGTTTAATTTATAGAAAAAAAAAATTTGTTTTAGTAAGTTACTTTTGTATAAGAAAACGTCTTTTTAAATTTTTTCATTTTTTTTTATTTGAAATACCAATTTTATTCGTGGTGAAGTATAAAACAAGTTTATTTAATAAAAATAAATAAAAAATTAGTTTACGGTAGTTAATTTTATATATCACAAAAATCGTAGGTTTTCCAACCCTGGAATGATCTTTTTTAATTTTCTGATTTCTTAAATCAATCTCCTTCTTTTAAAAACATTACATATGTTTAGTTTATAGAAAAAAAAGGAAAAATTTGTTTTAGTAAGTTCTTTTGCTTAACAAAAAAAAAAAAAAAAACAAGGTTTTCCAACCCTGGAAACGTCTTTTTAATTTTTTTAATTTTTTTTAAATTTTTTTTAGTTAGAAATACCAATTTTATTCATACTGAAGTATAAAATAAGTTTATTTAATAAAAAATTATTAAAAACTAGTTTTCGGTAGTTATTTTGTATGGCAAAATTTTTTTTTTTTTTTAAATGCATGTTTATTATTTATTGTATCTTCAAATATGAACTAACAATAAGTATTCAAATCTTAAATCTATAAAAAAAAATTATTAGGCCCGACCAATGTCGGACATAAGCTTAGTGATAGTTATTAATAATACATAAGTAGTGATAAGCAACAAAAAGAAAAAAGTGTCATCAAGCAGCTTCATCATCTAGAGTGTTGAATATTAGAGTCCGTGTATCTCTCTTTTTTAAGCGGATGTGTCCAGTAAAGTTCAAAATATTACGAGGAAGCGGATTAGGATGTCAATCGAGTTTTGTTAGATATTTGCCTTCGTATTTTACAATTTCTTCAGTCACTAGTGGCATATTCAAATCGCGATGTATATTTAAATTTTTGATGTACCATGGAGCCGATGTTATCATGCGTAAAATTTTATTTTGCCTTCGTTGAATTTTCTCTACATTTGAAGCTGAAGCAGTGCCCCATAGTTGAATTCCGTAACACCATATTGGCTTTAAAAGCGACTTGTATATTAAAAGTTTGCAGTCTAGGCTAAGTGTTGAATTTCTACCAATCAGCCAATGTACCTGAGTTAATTTAAGTTTCATTTGAGTTAACTTAGAGTCAATGTGGTGTTTCCATGTAAGTCGTCGATCAAGGTGTATGCCAAGATATTTCACATGTGAATGTTGAGGAACAACTTGATTGTTAATCCGAATGGGGGAGCAAGTATCTCTTCTTAGGGTGAACGTTATATGGACACACTTTTGTTCATTGACTTTAATTCTCCATAAGTTTAACCAAAGCTCCATCTGGCTAATGTGTTCCTGGAGTTTGCGGGATGCCTCATCAGGGTTTTCGTGCATACTAAGGCAGGCTGTATCGTCGGCAAATGTGGAAGTATGGATACTACTGCTCACAGGCATATCACAAGTATAAATCAAATATAAAACTGGTCCCAGTATGCTCCCCTGTGGCACACCGGATGAAATAGTTTCAGGCCTACTCGTAAAGTCTCCTTCCACAACAGTGAACTTACGGGAAATAATGTAACTTTCCAAAAGATTTAAAATGTTTATTGGTAAGTAAGTCTTCAATTTTAAAATTAGGCCTTCATGCCACACTTTATCAAATGCCTGGGAAACGTCAATAAAGAGCGCAGAGCAATACTTTTTTTCCTCAAAAGTTCTTCTTATAAATTGAACCAGTCTGTGAGTTTGTTCAATGGTGCTATGCTGACTTCTAAAACCAAATTGATGGTCTGGTATGCACCCACTACTAATTAGAATTTGGGACAATTTTGTTTTGAGCAGTTTTTCGAAAAGCTTTGACATAGTTGATAGTAGACTTATTGGCCTATATGACTCAGCCTTGGTTAGATCTTTGCCCGGCTTTGGAATCATTTTAACCTTGGCAAGCTTCCAGCTGTGTGGATAATACTCCAGTCGTAAAATGGCATTAAATATGAATAATAGGATTCTCATTGCAATACGAGGCAAGTTCATAAGCATCTGGTTACTAATTCCATCAATACCCGGAGCTTTCTTCGGGTTGAGTTCGGCAATTAATTTTTGTAAATCACGGGTCTTAAACTTTATGTGTTGAGGGGGTAGAGCGACTACATTCGGCAAATCAGCAACACCAGTACATATGTTTGGCGTAAAAACGGATTTTAAGTGCTCAGCAAATATTTTACCTTTTTCAGTATCGCTTCTTGCCCAACTTCCGGTAGATGTGCGTAGAGGTGGCTTATACTCAACGGGTGTTTTAAGCTTTCTAGCAGCGCGCCACAAAGAGTAATTAGACGCTGGTGTGACATCAAGACCTTCCAGATAATTTTTAAGAGATGCAGTTTTTTCAGATGCAAGCAACTCTTGGAGTCGTTTAGTGCACTCTTTAAATCTGATTTTATTTTGTGGTGATCTGTGCTGTTGCCATTCCCTTCTAGCTCTTCTTTTTTCACGTACGAGACGTTCAATGTCTGTAGAATAAATTTTATTAAACCCAGTCTGCGGATGGGAGTTAGTGGCATGTTCAGCAGCCTGTTTAATATTCTCGCTGAGATTGGCAATGTTAGATTCAATATCATCGGATGTTCTAAGCGTAATGTTTTCCGTACAATGACTACTGAGATATTTTTTGAACCCCAGCCAATTAACACGATTGATCATCTTCACATATGGGTCAGGTAAGTTACTTCTTAATGGACTACAAATTGTAATGATCGTCGGAGAGTGATCGGACGAAAGATCAATAGAAGCTTGAACTTGAATTAAATCCCTAGAGATATTTTTTATGACGCCAAAATCTATAACATCCGGAATTTTTTGTATGTCAGTAGGCCAATAAGTGGGCTCCCCACTCGAAATGACATCCAAGCCCATTTTTGAAATAGTGTTGAACAATGCTCGACCTCTGGGGGTAATAAGACGCGAACCCCAGAACGTATGCTTAGCATTGTAGTCGCCAGCTGCTACAAAACAAGGTCCAAGAGATTTGTAGAAATCCTCATATTGATTCTCAGTGATTGAAAATCTGGGAGGGGAGTAAATTGATGATATAACAAAATTTGTACAAAAACTTTCAATGCCAATATTTGTTGCTTGTAGGTGTTCTTCACAAATGTTATCAAGAACATAGTGCTTGAGTCTTGACTTTATTAGAATTGCTGATCCACCGCAAGGCCTTCCTCTAGGGTCCTTTGTATCATATATAGTGTAGCCATAAATTTTAAAAAGACTTCTCGAAGTCAAATGAGTCTCAGATACTAACATTACATCAATATTTTTTTCCATGAGGAAATGCTCAAGTTCATATTTATGTTGGCGAATGCCGTTTGCGTTCCAGAAACATATTGTTAACGTGTTCATGGCTTATTAATTAATGCTTGAAGCAGAGTATTCTGCATTCGCAGCATTTCTTGCATCATGCTAGTCATATTTGTTGTAAAATTGTTTATAGTTTGCACCAGATTTTCAATAGTAGCTTCAAGGCGATTAAAATTAAAGCTTGCGTCAGTATTTTTTGAATTATTTGGCGAGGAAACATTTTGTGTGGGAATTGAATTTGTCTTAGCAGCATCTGCATACGATACACGGGAAGTAACTGGTTGGCTCATTTGCGCAAAAGTGGCAGAGTAAGCGTTTGCTGATTGAGCTGGAGCTAATTTAGGTTTTTGCACTATAGTCTTCTTTACGAAAGAGTACACAGGACAACCTCTGTAGTTAGCGGTGTGATTACCTCCACAATTACTGCATTTTTTATCACTTTGATCTTTTGGCTTATTGCAACTAGCAGTGCCGTGTAATTCGCCGCACACAACACAAACAGAGGGTAAATTGCAGTATGTTTTTGTATGGCCATATTCTTGGCAATTATGGCACTGTACAGGACCTGAACGCTTATGTGGCTCTTCAACTGTGATTTTTCGGTACAAGAGGTATTTCAAATTATAAATTGGATGCGTTTCATTTTTTTTCAATTTTATATCATTAGGCTCAAGTTCAACACGAAATAGGGGTTGAGGAATCTTCTCTCTATTTATTATATTGGACACATTTTTTACCTTAAACCCCTGGAGGACGAGTGCATCTTTTATTTCTTCGGGAACAACATAAGAATCTATGCCCTTCAATACGATCTGCATGCCTTTAGCGCTCTTAAGCTGGTATGTGTAGAAGCTTGTTTTATTTTTTTCAAATTCAGCAACCATTTTGCGGAAATCTTTTTCGTCATAAATTTGGACTTTAGTTTCATCGATGTTGCCACGTTTTATTGGAACAACGTGAAATTTATTCTCACCAATGACCGAAATTAATTTTTTAATAAGGGCATTTGAATTTTTTTGTCTCAAATATATTGGTGGCGGCTTGGATATTTTATTCGAGGCTACTTCGGGTTTGTCGTTGTCATCTTGCAAAATTTCGAAGCGGTTTTGGCGATTAGTTGAGGCTGCGCTGTTATCCCTAGACATTTTTGGAGCAGATGAAATTTTTGAAGAATTCGGGCTTCGCCCACGCTTTACCACGGTTATATATCTGTCCATTCCGACTTGTACCTTGAGTTTCGAGCCGCTGTTATCTGTAGTGATAACTTTGTTAAGTGATGAACACGAGCCTGAAGGGGATGATATTACTGGCTTATATGAAGAAGTACTGGGCAACTGTAATGTTAATGCATCATTACTATTTGGCATTGGACAAAGCGAAGTTGATCGCTGACGAAAAATTGGCTTTGACGTTACAAAAAGACTTTCATCAGATTTATTATTTATATTTTTTCCATTAAGAGTTTCAGAACTCACAGTAAAATAAGCATTTCTGCCGTTAGAACTCACTTCAATTTTTTTTGTATTTGAGGCACTCATACAAAGAATTCCTCAAGGGATATTCGTTTGTGTTTTTTTTTTGTTTGCGGTCTTTTTTTGTTTTTGTTATTTATGATTGTTTATTTGTTTAGAGGTACACATATATAGCATTCCTCAATATCACTTTGTTTAATTTTTTTTGTTTGCGGTTTTTTTTTGTTTTTGTTATTTTTACTATGTAAAAATATTAGCAAAGCATAAAGCTTATTTATTAAAGACAGTATGTACCTATTACGAATAATATGTACTACGAATATTTTTTGTTTGTTTAATTTTTTGTAAGAAAAATTCCGCTAATCGACTGTTCGCTATGAAGGTACCACGAGAACTGTATGGCAAAATGAAGTTCAAGTCTCCAAGCTCTGAAACCGTCTGCTCGATTTTGCTGATTTTCAATCAATTCATTCTTCAATTTTCTTATTTCGACCATTTCTGACCCACCAGTCCAAGAACGAAGTCTCTAGCTTTTCTGGGAGCTTCGGAAAACCGATTTCACGTACAGACAGACGGACAGACGGACATTGCTTTTTCGTCTTCCCTATGAATACGGATCCAGAAAATATATACTTTATAGCTCGCTTATTAATATTCTAGAAATTACAGACGGAATGACGAACCTATATATACCCTTTTACCATTTTTTGGTAAAAGGGTATAAAAAATAAATAAATTTGTTTCAAACAATCTCACATCGTTATCAATATCTCAGGAAGTAATAAGAGCTCACTCAAATTTTTTGACACAAAATGCAGAAGAGACTGTCAGCATAGCCCTATATTTTTTAGAATTTTAAAAATTTAATTTTTTGAGATATAGTTCCCCAAACTTTAAATCATGTGACAGTGATCTTTGACCTTTCAAAAAAAAAAAGTTAAACTAAATGCAGTTTAAAAACTAAAGTCTCAATACCTATTAAGCGAGACCTATTTCGACCCTTGATCTTAATAACGTTTGAAGATATTAGCAATAATGGCGGACCACTTATATGTGCTTTTAATAATTTCTTCATTTTTTTGACGCGCCATATCTCAGGAAAAATAGAAGCTGGAAGTAGTTAAGTAACGTGCAAAGAGACAACTAAGTTTCATAAGATTCAAAGGTGGTCGGGAAAATCCGTTCGTTGGTTAAAAAGATTTTAATCCACTTGTATTCCATGCACAAATGATGAATTCCATTTTATGGTTTATCAACAAGTGGAAATGCAAATCTTACATTTAAGTCACTTACCTCATAAAATAAATAAAACAAAAAAAAACAAAAATGCAGCTACTTCGTTATTTTTTCTGGTGAAGGAAAAATAAAAATATTAACAACGATTCCATTTTGGAGTACGAACTCAAGTGCATTTTAAAATTCATGTTTAAAAACTTACTTTCAAAATAATAAGAAAATTATAAGTTGCTTATCTAAAACTTATTTCGTAACATGTTCCAAATTTTAATCTATTTTACTAAGGAAGTGACTAAATTTTTTTTTATAAAATTTTGCATTTATTGTTTTCAGTGTATTACGAAACAAATTTCGAGCAAACATTTATAATGTCCCAACAAAAAATTACACATGTTAAAAACATTAAGTTGGTAATACAATTGGAAGAACTTCCTCCAAACTTAATACCAAAACCGCTTTCAAACCTTTTTTGAAATTTTTTGCTGAGATTTTTAAAATTTTGAAAAGAGCTAAAATCAATTTTGTATTATTTACGAAATTTTAAAAATGCATTATTTGTAGTGATACAAATTTTTAATTTATTATTTATTTGTGCAAAGTATTTTCGTATATATTGCAAATTTGACAAAAGAACAAAGTAATGAAATATATTAAAAATTTTGCATGTTTTTTTTTCAGTGTACTTAAAGCTTCAATTAGACGTGCCATGCCATATTGCAAAAATTCAATTAGTTTATATGGTTATGGCTGTGGCGTTATGACGGCTTTGGTTCGAACAGCTGTTTTGTATGGTTATGGTTACGGCCCGTCTAGTTTAATCTTCATAAAATTTTATTTTATGAATACGCGCTTCTTAAAAATGAAAATTATAGTTTTTTTTTCTTCAAATTTTGTCACCGTTCTTTTCTTTATTGTGCATAATAAACAAATACTTAACAAATTAATACAAATAATTAAAAATATTTATATATTTAACATACACACACGCTTATAAGAGATTCACTAGCCCACCAAAAATTTTGAAGGCAAGCAAAACAAAAATAGTAGGTTAGGGTTTGGGGGAAGTAGAAATCTCTAAGAAGTTGTGTGCAAACTTAAACTATTAACAAGTAAGATGAGAGTATCTCTTTAGACAGTGAGAGAGAGAGAGAGAGAGAGAGAGAGAGAGAGATATAGATATAGATAGAATTTACAGGATAATGAGATAGTTTGAGAGATTGAGGGAAGAATGGCTTATATACAACAGTTGAGTATTATGATGAGAGCAAAAAATAACCACAGATCGTTATTTAAGTTACACTTTAGCACAAGGATAGCTTTTCCCTAGCTTCTATATATTCCGCTGATACGAGAAATTAACGGAATATAAAAGCAAATATTTTTTTATATAGGAATTTCCTTAGTTTTTTTCTTTTTTTGTTATGAAGGTCACAGCATTAGAGTTGTTGATACGAATTTTTATGGATTTTGTCTCTTGTTTGTTTTCTGTTCGCTAGGATTTTTGGCAGTAGTTTAAGTCTCGTATTAGAGGTCAAAATGTCAAAGTAAAGTTTTTGTGTTAAAAAAAAATTGCAAGGACTAGCCTGTAGCGTAAGGTTGCGTTAAAAAACACAAGTCAATTGTCAAAAAAGCGTTTTAGCCAAGGTCACCACGTAAATATTTAATAGGGGCCAGATTTTCCAGGAGGACCATAGCTGGTGGAAGGACCACCACTGCCGCCACCGCCACCACCACCGGAACCACCACCCAAATCGAAACCGCCACCACCGCTGCCTCCACCACTGCCGCCACCAATGCCAATGCCGATACCGCCTCCGGAGCCACCACCAGCACCGCCATCGAAACCACCAGCACCGCCTCCACTGCCGTCCTTTTGGGTCTTGTACTTGATGAAGTAGACTTCGGGTTTGGAAGGTTGAGTGGGAGCTGGTGTGGGAATAACGATATCTTGCTGATCCTCGGGTTTCTTGACCAATACATAGACCAGAGTCTTTTCTTCGTTTTGAGGTTGAACAGGGATGATAGGAGCCTGGTAGGAAGGAGGAGATGGAGCCTTAATGAAGATAATCTTGTAGTGTTTTTGGGATTGACCAATGGGAATGTTGGGACGAGGACGAGATTCCTCTTGCTCTGGTGGAGGTACATGAACATAAATGTGTTTTTGCACCAACGTAGTGCCGCCGCCACCACCACCACCTCCGCCGAAACCTCCGATTGATCCACCACCGCCAAATCCACCACCGGATCCTTAAATGGTACAAGGTAAAATATCATAACAATAAGATTTATCAATTTCCTTCCCTCTTCAAAAATTTATAAGCTTATAGACTTACCACCACCGAAACCGCCTCCACCACCGGAGCCCCCGCCAAAACCGCCACCGGAGCCTCCGCCAAAACCGCCACCTCCGAATCCACCACCACCTCCACTAGAGCCTCCACCGAAACCGCCACCTCCGAAACCACCACCGGAGCCGCCACCGAAACCGCCACCTCCGAGGCCACCACCACCTCCAGAGCTGCCACCGAAGCCACCTCCAGAGCTACCACCGAAACCACCTCCGGAGCTGCCACCAAAACCGCCTCCAGAGCCGCCACCGCCTCCAGGTCTGTTGTACGCATATCCAGCTTCAGGCCTAGCTGCACTCAAGGCCAAACACGACATTAATATAAAAGCTCTCATGGTTCAAGCAAAAAAAAAACTTTGCGAACACTTTTTTTTAACAACACGAACAAAAGAAAGTTTAACGCGTTTAACGAGTATTCAATATCCTTGCACTATCCCACACACACACACACAAACACACTGTTTTAATGGTAATCCTTTTTAGTATCTGTGTGCTGAACGTCAAATGTGGTTGATTTTTTAGTTGTATAAGCAAAATAGTAGGGGTTGGAAAAGATGGAAAGTTCTGATTCGTTGCGACTTTATGTTGCGACGATGATTGTTGTTTATTAAACTAAATCAAATGGTTTACTGACAATCTACAGTTAGCGTCCCATCCATTTATACCAAAATTGACGAAATTTACTTATTTCTGCCAAAAAGCACTTCATACAATCCATGCATACTAAGACTACACATACAACAGCAAAGGCAACTTTTAGCAGGCTGCTGTTGCCATTGTTGTCTTTGACTTCTGTGGCTGGGAGAAGGTTCACATGACACACAACATTTACAACTTACCAAAAGATGAACCAGCCATCCAACGAACAAACCAACAAGACAAATCGGGCAGATGTTAAAATAAAAAAACAACAACAACAACAATATTTTGTTAGTTCAGCTCTATATGAGTATTTGAGTGTAAGTTGTATCTTCTTCGTTACTATTTCATTGTTGCTGTTGCTTATTTGCGGCAGCAGCAGCAGCAACATCGTCAAATATATGTGCATTCATACATGTGAATATACATACGTATGTACATATGTATGATTGCCTAGAGTTGTTGTCATTTTTAGGCTTAAAAATATTTTATTTGTGTTTCATTTAAAACTTCATCAGCAAATGAGACCTGAGATTGAGATTGTGTGAGATTTCATTTTCATTTTGAATGTTTAGAGAAGATTTTTCTTATTGCAATTTTTGCATGTTTGCAATAGAAATAAAAAACTAACCAAATAAGTAATATACATATGTGCTCATATGCATGTACATATATATTTGTGTGTATGTATGTGTATAATAATATAATGAAATGAAATACAATAATATCTGAGACTCTCCTTGGTAATTGTTGCGTATTGTAGGCTTAGCAATTGTTGCAGATAGTAAAGGCTTAAGCTAAGCGTAATTCTTTTTTTTCTTGCTTATGTTAACAAACCACAAACAACAACAACTGGACCTGCAATCGCGGAGTGTGGCCAGATTTTAGATCACGTGATCGTCCATTTGAAGGAAACCGCAACAAAGAAAAGTCAGAAAATTTCTATTACGCAGAAAAAAATATGCCTGCAATAAACAACTTTAATTGAAAGTAAAACCAAAAATCAATTAAATATGCTATTGAGTCAATTAAACTTTTTAATTAATTAAATTTTTAAACAAAAGTTTAATTGATTTTTGGTTTTATTTTCAATTAAAGTTGTTTATTTTTTATATTTTATTTTTAACCCCCGACTAAAAAAAGGGGTGTTATAAGTTTGTAGTGTGTGTCTGTGTATCTGTATGTCTGTCCGTGTCCACGTACAGGCCAAACGGCTAGACCGATTTTCATTTAGTTCTTTCTGTTTGAAAGATGACTTGATCGAGAGGGTTGTTAGCTATGTTTGAAGACAATCGGTCTAGCCGTTTTGAAGATATAACATCTTTTCTGAAAAAAGTCGGGGGTTTTTTAAATTTTTAATTTTTGTTATTAAACAAAAGTTTATTTGACTCAAATACATTTTTAATTGAGTTTTGGTTTTATTTTCATATAAAGTTGTTTATTGCAGGAATATATTTTCAGTGTAGGGATAGCAATAAAATTTTAGTTTAGTGGCTTATGGATAGTAACTCCAGCCAAAAACTGTAGGTTGACAGAAGGCAATAATACCAATGTATAATAATATACATATATATGTAACTTCTAGCAATTAGAATATCTGGTTGCCAGAAATATCTCTTGAACCTATTAAATCCATAATTGAATCTTTTAATTTGAAATTTATTTGCTGGTGGTTCAGCATTGTCTATATGCATTTCATTGTTGCTGTAACAAATCATCAGTAGACTTCAACCACTGATGATTTATTAAAGCAACAATGAAATGCATATATACAACGCTTAACCACCAGCAAATAAATTTCAAATGAAAATAATCTTCTAACAATATGTCGAATAATAAATTTCTTAAACATCAAACATAAAGTCAAACTCATCAAATTCAATTTTTGATTTCGCATAAATTAAATGAAAAATTTTCGATAAATAGCAATGCATGTAACAAGAATCGGCTAAGTAGAAAAACGTGACAAAATGGTACATATAAAATTAATTAAGTTTTGTTTTATGTTTATAATTAAATTTTCAATGAGGATTTCATACGGTCTATTGTGGTCAGATATTTGTTTCCAAATTCAAATAAAACGAAAACTATTTCACTTCTATTTTTTGCTTGTTTCATACGAGTACTTCTTCATTATTATTGTTGTTGGTAAAATAATATATTCTCTTTTATATTTATATTATAATAAATAAATAAAAAATAAATATGTACATATGTTAAGATAAAAACTATGTATACAGCATAACATACATAGATTAATAAGCAAACTTAAAGCTTTAGCTTTAATATATTGTCACTGAATTTAAACTGTACTAAGCCCAAAATTATAACACTCCTAGAGCTCAACCTGCGTATCAAGTTTCATGAGAATCAGATAAGCATAAGAATATATAGTTTCATAGTAAATTTAATTGTGCGTAGGACCGGCCACCGGCCAAATTTCGCTAGAATCAGCAAATTAGAATCATGTGATATATAAAATTAAGTTTTAATGGGCGTAACTTCACCCACATTCTTAAGCACAAGATTATGTCATTTTAGGAGCCTAAAATTTTTGTCAAGTTCTGTGGGAATCGGATTTTCAGAAGTGCATACATACATACGTACATATGTATACTGTAATATTAAACTTTAAAGAAAGTGGCTCATCTCTTAAGATCGTGTCACTTTAAAAGCTTAGAGTGTGTGCCAATCTTTGTAAGAATCGAAGAAATTAATTTATAAAATTAAATTTTAATGGATGTAGCTGTGTCAATTTTTTTAACTAAAAATTGTTTCATATCAATTTGATTAATAAAAGTACAGAACATCGAAGAAAAAAAATCTAATAGGTGTGGTCCCGCTTACTTTTTCGGGAATGGGACCAAATTCAGACAAAAGATTTTTAAAATCGGTTCAAAAATTACCGTGCTATTAAGTAACATACAGAAGAAAAAACAAAGGAAAATTCTTATTTCAAGTCGCTTAAAAATTGCCTCTTTATGGTAACTCGGAAAACATTGCATACCAAGCCAAAAGTCTTAAGTAGTGTGACTGCAATTACAGTTCAAAGAAATAAACATAAAGCAACAATAATATAACAAAAACAAAAACAATAACAGCAACAAATAAAATTACGGCACAATCAAGGTATTACAGCACATCTTAAAGCAACAATAATAACAGCAACTGGGTAACGTTAACAACTACGACAACAACAACCAACCGCATTAGCCAGCAATACCCATAATGAATGGTCAAAAAAACCAAACACAAATACAAACAAAAACAAAATATAAATAAAGAAAAAGAAGAAGCAGCTCCAGCAAACATGCTGTAACAACAACAACTTTAACGGTTTTAACTACCATTAAAACTTATTTTGTTCCCTCTGTCACACAATTTCATGATGATAGAGACGACAATGCCTCTGAGTAGGGACTCAGAGATGGAAAATTCAGTGGGATTGTATTTTTAAAGCGATGTACACGCTTTCGAACAAGAATGATAGTTTTACTAAAATCTTGGCTGATGGTGTGACCCCCGCGTTACCGGGATTGGAGGTAAAATTTTTATGTTAATGCCTGGAGAATTTTGCGTAAAAATCGATTATCCAGGACAAGAATTATCATAAAATTATTTTTTATGTAGAAATTCATACCTTTCAAGTATCAAATAGTACTGACTTATGTACATATAAACAGCGAGGATATTTTTTTATTGAATTTTATGTACATAAGTATGTAAGTGTAAAAAATTATAGTTTTTACATTTTTAAATACCGGTTGAAATATTTTGTATCTATGTACTCATTTGAAGAAAAATAGTTCTTTCTATTCAGGAACATACGGCATAAAACTCGGGTAGAACACTTTGCTTCAATGCGTAACATTCTGTTAAACATTCTGTTATAAATATTTAAAAGCCCTTTTTAAAATAAATTAATATTTTATATATAATCAAAACTACTCATACTGCAACTTTTCGCAATTTTTGGACGGCCAAAATTTTTATAACTTTCTTTCCCGAGCAGATGTCAGAATCATATGTTATTAATACCCATGCATAAGTGAAGCTTTGTACAAAAGATGGGTGTGATCCATTCCACTTTTTGGGGCTAGCCACTATGCATGGTGAAAAAAATAGACTATAAATTTCATCAGACCCACCTACCACCTATGTATATGTGTTGAATCCGAATCTGATCGCCGTTCGGCTCGTTTACACTCAAAGTTTTGGGTAATGCTGAGAACACATTTGGCACATATTTTATTGCAATTTTATTATATTATTAATCAGGGCTATCGCGAATAAAATTCCACGTGAAATTTTTCCGTGGAATTATTTACAAATAATAGCAAGTAATAGGGAACACAAAAAATTCTAATTGGAAAGGGATCAAAAAAATTTCACGTGGAATTTTATTCATGATATTTTATCATGAGTATTTATTGTTATTATATTTGTTTTTGTAACGCAATACCAGATAACAAAAATTTTGCAATTTTAGGTGGCCAAAAGTAAAAATTATAGTTTCCTAAGCCAAAGAGGAGTGCAGGCGATGCAAAAATATGTCTATACGAAAATGATAATGAAAATAACGGCTATCAAATATTTAGTACCAAGAAGACTTATGAAACTATTATTTTAAGGCATTTTCATTTCTAGGTAATATCAGGATTACAAAAGCAATGAAAAAATACTCGTACAAAAATGAATAATTCTTTCTGCAAAATAAAACCGACTTCACTACAAAGATCTGATAGAAGTAGTACGTAAAATATAAAATTAAATTTTAATAGGTGTGTCTCCGCCCATTTTTTAGATGCAAGATTGTGTGTTTTTTAGGGCTCAGGGTGTGTGGCAAGTCAGTCTTGTAAAAATCGGTAAAGTAGAAGCACTTAAAATAAAATATGAAGTTTTAATGAACGTGACTCCTCCCATTTTTTTAATGAGAGATTGTGTCTGTTTCAGAGCTCAAGGTGTGGTGGGTTTCACAAAAATCGGTTAGGTAGAACCGCGTGAAATACTATAATATATTTTAATGGGCGTAACCCCGGACCAATAGGAAGCTATACCCTCTCGAAAAAAAAAAGAATTTTTACAATCCATACATATAAAATCTAACGAGTTATGACGTAACACCAGGACAAATTGTTAACCTCCTTCTTTTTTTGAAGTTGAAAAAAACATGGTTGAAGAAAACAGGGCTTTTAGTTTATCCAAAATGTCAAAAATAGAATGTGTTTAACATTACAATAATAAAAATTATTCACATAAAGTTTGAAACAATTTCTCCACGGCAGCTACCATTAACAAAATTTGCAACGTTTTGAACTTTTTACAATTTTTAATAGTTTTTTCATATTTCTAAATTTGTTTTCAAAGTATTTTTTTTATAAAATATTTTTCATATTAAAAGTTTTTTATTTTTTTTTTTATTTCTGTTTCGTTAACAATTTTTGAAGTTTCGGATGAAAAACAGCTCAGCTGCGTTTTCACTAACCTAGTGAATGTGCTTTGTGTTGTTTCATTTAAACAAATTCTTGTACTGAAACTATTAAGTAAATCAAACAATACAGTATTAAATATCCATACACAGCAGTGATGCCAGAAAGTCTTCTGACAGATTGACAACTGAAAGTAATGTAAATCAAGCATCTAAAATGATTATTTTAGCGGAATAATTTGTCGACGAAGAGGAAGAAGAACAAATTGTAGGGACAATCAAAATTTCTGTGTGACAGTTGTCATCGTAATACCATTTTGGCAATTGGCAACGCAACTTTCAACTTCGGTTGTCATCTATAATTGAAGCAAAAATATCAAACTGAAAAAACAAAACAAAGAAAAAAAGCATAATTCGTGAAATCTTAGATAAAGCTAATTTACATTAAGCATTTTTTTTTTTCATAAAATTAGTTTGCATGAAAAGAGGTAATTTTGCGAGGGGTAAACTCAATTCTTCTCTAAAGAATACCGATTGGAGGAAGTGCTTTAACAGATATCACAAAAAGGGAAATTAGAGCTTACAGAAATGCAACAAATTTTGGGCTGTTTACTTACAAATAAATTTGTGAAAATCAATCAAATCTAATCAGCTAAAGCTTTAAAAGAAGAAAAACCAAAGCCATTTCAGTGAAAAAGTTACACTAAGATTAATAGCAAAAATATTACGTACATATAATATTATCTAATGTTTTTATAATATTTACATGATGCTGTAATTAATGTCCTCAGTCATATAAGAAAGTAAAATATAAGGCTAAAAGGCTCTTATTCGAAGCATTCTAAGCACTTTCAATCCCTTTTAATGAATTTCATTAAAATTGATATACTAGCGTATTAAAGTATGTATATTAAACACATAAGCAAAAACTTCATTTATTATCGTAAATATTTAGAAAAACGCAAAAAACAAGTAAACAATATGTAAATTTTAGACTAAAGTAATGGAACCAATGAAATGACATGAAATAAACAAAAGGATAATACGTACTTATGTACGTACGCACTGACTATAAATATAATTTGTGAAACATGGCTTGTGAATATAACAGATGTAATCTCAATGGTACTCGTAAGTTCTATAAATTGTCTTATGTGCATTGAAATCTTTTTATCTAACATATGATTTTTTTTTTAAATAATAGCTTTTAACCACGGCTCCGCTCCGCACGCGTTGATCTGTTTAAAAACACATTAAAACCGGGTTTAAAGGTGGTTAAACAATCAAACCCAAAAAGAAAATTACCCTAAATAGCCTTAAAATGTGGTTTTCGGTCCTAAATCGGATAGAAACACCTTATATTTGACTTTAGTAATACAGCTTTCCATTTTCAAAATCAGATTAGTGGTTTGGGCGTGAAAGCGTAGCAAACAAAAAAAACTCACTTTCACATTTATAACATTAACTTCAACAATTTCTTTTCTGAAAGTAACAAAAAAACCCCTTTTGGGATGTGCTACTTTAGATGCTGATCGCACTTTATTGCTTATTTTATATTTTTCCGAAAGCCTTGCAATTATTTCACGGAAACCAATTGGAATATTGCTTTCTTGTCTTCGGTGAAATGGCAGTTATTTATATAAATGTAAAATACAACTGAAAATTGTGAAAAAGGCATTTTCCAGTCTTAAAGTTTTCTGAAAAAATACAAATTGTGTTATAAGAAATATTTTTTCTAAAGATTACATTACTGGATTTGGCAGCTACGGGCCAAAAATGGCTAAATTATATATAAAAAATATATTAAAAATTTTCGTCATTTGAATAATTGTGAGGCACTAGATGAGATTTGTTCAGGTTAGTTTACATTACATTATTTTTCCTAGTCCAAAAACACACAAAAAATATCAATTGGTTTTCGAGATATAGCTATGAGACAATTGCAAGTTCTTTGGAAAAATCAAGTTTTAGCCAACAAATAAATGATACCATCAAATCTAGTTTCTATAAGTACATCGAAAAATTCAACACGAGAAGGAGTTTGTACTCGACGACTTCAAAAATTTTGCACATTGTAATTTATTGTTAATTGTTTTATTAAAAGTCTTAAAGTTTTTTAATAAGCTTTTTAACAAATCAGTAAAATTTCTATCAAAAATTTAATTTTATTTATTAAATATTTATTTAAGAGGCAAACAACAAAAGATATGACTATTAAGTAAAGTGCGATTTGGACTATTACAAAAAGAGTTCCGTACGGACACGGCATATGTAATTATATCCGAACTTTAGGGTAAATAATCGAATATCTTGATTGGTATAGACATTCAAAAACCAACAGCCTTATTTACAAAAATTATTAAGGATTTATAAAGGCTTTTTAAGAAAATTTTTTTTTAAAAATTTGGTTTTAAAAAGCCTTTACAAAGCCTTAATAAGTTTTATATATAAAGCACCCCATACACGTTTAAATTCAATTGTGAATTGAGTCTTTCAATTGAATTGATTCTTGGCCACACACTTCATAAACTTAATTGAAAGATTTTCATTCAACTGTCAAATTTATATATTTTTCACAATTAAAAATTTTAAAATTTAAAACTTCTATTGCATTCATTCATTAATTTTAATATTTTTTATTTAGAATTCAATGAAATTAAATACAATTTTAAAAACACATAACTTTTTCTATACAAAATAAAGCTACAAACATAAATTTTGACAGCAAATCAAGGACTCGAACACACACAGCACAATCGAATTGAAAGATTTACTAGTCAACATGAAAAATCAAAATCTTTTGATTTTTCTTCAACCAACTCGACAACTGCCAAACTAATCAATTGACAAAGCCATACACGCTTTGATTTGGACAACAACCGACTCAATTGAAAATTGAATTGAATCGTGTATGGGCTGCTTCAGGCGCTATTTTTTTTAATTTTTTTATTTTAGCACTTTTTTCGTTGTGCCAATTTTTTTTAACTTTTAGCGATTATTTTACTTTTACCTTTTTTTTAGTCTTGGCGCTTTTGTTTTTGGTTTTTTAGGTGATTTTTTGCATTTTAGCGAATATTTTTATTTAGTTTTGGTAATATTTTTCATTTAAGCGCTTCTTTAATCCTTTCGATTTTTCTTGTCGGCGTTTTTCTAATTTTGGAATTTGTTAATTTGATAATTTTGAAAAATTTCAAGAGTTGCCAAGTTGTCAAAATTTCATAATAAAAATTACATTAACTGGTAGAAAATACCCTTTTAATTATTTTTAAATTCAGTGTTAATTCGTGTATTCTGCATAAAAATACACTTACTTTGAAAGTTTCTGTATATTACGACAGGATATAAACATGTTTCGCTGGCCGCTTTAGAACACCCTTTAATATTTAACTATAATATTTTTGTTGTTGCAGCGGCCAGTTTTACATATTTAGTGAAAATGTCAGGTCCATATCTTTTACAGTTCTCGAGAAAACAGCCTTTGACAGAAAACAGATAGACGGACATCTTAACGAAAACAAACAAACAACGGAACCCTAAATACTATTCGACTTAAAACTGAAAAAAGCTGTGAAGGGTTCATTATTTCCTGCATAACCGCCAAAAAAGCTTGAGCGACATAATTTTCGAACTTAATTTTTTTTACCAAAATCGCTATCGTAAATAGTCGATTTTTGTCAAAAACGAAGTCCAAAAAATGTGTCGCTTAGGCTATGACTCAATTTACTTCTTTAATACATACATACATACAATATGCATGTACATATGTCATAAAATATAGTTATAAATTTTTTTTTAATTTTTTCTAAAAGTTCTTCAATATTGATTGTGTCTTATATTCTGGCATGTTTTTTTTACAAATTTGTAATTTGATGTTAGCTCAAAGATGATTCTCAAAATCGTTCAAAATTAATCACACCTTTGAAACGCCATCGTTTTGAAATTGAATGCATACCTACAAAATGTTCAGAAATTAGAATTGAATTACAAAAACCTGGCCACCCTTTTCATTTAAATGGTGTGATTTAACTGCTAGTGTTTTTACTGATACCTTAAACACAGTTCAGTTCCTTAATAAAAATATCTTATATAAAATTACTACAGTTACAGTTATTTTGATTCATTTAAATTTCTTTCATGGAACAGCCGTTTGAATATATGAATACATTAACATGCATACATACATACGTACTCATAGACCGAGGCTGGGAAAGTTGATACGTTAGTAATGCTTTTGATACCATCTGATATGCAGCCGGTCAATAAAAGTGTGTAACAAAATCGAAAAAATTGGATATTGTGGACAAATTATTTTTTTAATTTAACGTGATACATATGTATACACCATGGACACATGACAGACATACATATATTCACTTAGAAATCATATTTTAATATAGTTACTGAAACTAAAAAGTAAGTAGTTAAAAAAAGACACTACAAATCTGTTTCCATGTATGTATATAAAATGATATCAGTAATACTTAAGCTATGTACAGACGATTGTCAGATCTTACAATATTATCAAATCTGGCAATGTGCTGACAATTTACTGGCAATCGAAAATTGCCAGCACAATATTCCTTGCCAGTTTACACAGTTGTAAGAAAATCTTACAATTTATTGCCAGACGGTTGTATAACCATAAATTCATCTGATAAAATCGTCAGTCGAAAAGTTGTCAGTTCACACTGTTGTCATATATGGGTGTGCAGTGTTGCCCATAGAAAGAATTCTTTTACAGTGACGCCATTGCGCTAATTTACACGGCCATAATTGTGCTGGCATAACATGCCAGTTTGTAGGTGAGAGCGGCAAAGAGAGTGGTTTTGCGGTTGGCATAACTTTTCAACCAGCTACAACCCCGCATTAGCAGCATAAAACCAATACACACACAAATTAAAAAACAGCAAGTGTTAAATTAATACGAAAAACACTAACACACACAAAGCTATGTATACGTATACATTTTGTGCCAGATGAATTAGTCTCGTGTAATTTGGAAAAGAACAAAAATTGTGCGGCTTAAAAATTGTTCTCGTCTAAGCTACCTCATTGTCACATGCATAAGCTTCGCACATCTAACAATATTAAAATGTCTGACAAATATCTGGCAATAATTTTACAACGTGTTCACACGATTGTAAGATGTCTGACAATTTGTTGTCAGCTACTAGTCTTGCAATGAACTGACAATGCTTTTTCTAGCAACGACGTCTGACAAAAATTGTCAGTTCACACGGTTGTAAGAAATTTTGAGCACATTTTACTGGCAATATTGTAAGATCTGTACATAACTTTACAAATGCGTTAATCGAAAGTAAATCAATAATTGTGTAGACAATATAACAATTACTCATATTCTGTTTCATTAAAAATTCATTTTATATTGCTGATGTTAACAACCAATCTCTGCCCAAGTACAAATGCTGATGAAGTGCGTGTTGGCTTGAAAAAATTCCAGTATTTCACTAGTATAGCTTAATTTGTCTTGTCTTTATAAAAACACATTTATTAATAAAAATATTTCATTCTACATATAAGAATTGAAAATACGAACTTATGGCCGATTCAGAAATTATTTTTGATATACATATCACATACTAAAACATAAGCAGCCACAACTCAAAAAATTTTAGATTCTGAGTAGTGGCATACAACTGTTATTTCGTACAAATGATGCAAGTATGTATTATAAGACCAAGAATAACGGTATTTAATATTCTTCAAGATGCCTGTTTTGCCAAAGAAATCGTTGCAGTGGTTAGTTATTGATTCAATTAATTGATTTATTAAAAAAAATCCTTTTGATCATTTTGAGTTGTGACTGTTTACGATTTAGTGTGCGATATATATTTATATATAAATACTTATGTATAGGGTGATGAACACATACAATTTTAATTGATTTCGTGTAAATTTTTACCGCGGATATGTCTGAAATGGTTCATAAACTCGGTCCAATTTTGGCATAATTTCTCCATCATATCGCCGGTATCTCACAAATAAATTCTTCAATATTGTCTTGCAGTGCGTCTTATCCCTATAGACAAGAGCTTTAGCATAGGCCCCAAAATATAGTCTAAAGGCGTTAAATTGCACATTCTAGGCGGCCAATTGACCGGCCCCAAACGTGAAATAAAGTGTTTACCGAATTCGCATCTCAATTGGGCCATTGTTTCGCGTGATGTGTTGCATGTGGTACCGTTTTGTTGAAACCACATTTCAGCCAAGTCCAGCTCTTTTATTTTGGGCAAAAAAAAAAATAACATAAACCCAATTGCTGCCAATGACGCCGAATCGATAACTCAAGGGCATCAACAACAGCGGCGGATACAGAACCTACATTTATTTCTGTCTGCTCTCTACGTATGCGTGTTGGTAGTTTAATGTATAATAAAGTAATTTTGGTGTGAAATCTAATCATAAGATTCCGAATAACCGCATCAGAAGGTAGCCCAAACCTTCCATAAAATGGAAGAAGTACACGCATGCACTTTCTTAACCGAGCATGAATTTTGATAATAAAATTGAATAATCTGCAAGCGTTATTCATTTGTAAATCGATTCATGCTTAAACTATAGACCAAACTTAACATCTTTAACAGTAACATGAATGGAAAAGTTGCCAAAAATTAAAGTTACTAAAAAAACCACCCCTTAAACAAATAAATATGTATGTATGCACACAAAAAAGTAATATGAATGATTTTGTAATATTAATTAAAATATTTGTAATATCAATTAAAAATTTAATTAAACTTTCACCTATAAACAATTTGATAATATCAATTAAGTTTTTCCACTCAAATTAATTAATACAATTAAAAATTTAATTAAATCAATTAAATTTTTAATTGAAAATATTAATTGGTGAATTTTTTTTTCTGTGTGTATATATGTATCTTTTTTAAGTATTTAAGAATGTAAAAGGAAACATAAATAAAAAAGTACTAACAAAACAATCTTTTATCCAGCATATCCATTGGTTAAAAAATCTCCTTTTAAATTGCATACAAAGATATTTTAAACATGCATCCCTCCTTTTTACTTTTCTTTAATCATTTAAAAAATATAACGCAGCTGATTCCTTAAGCAAAGTATGATCTGTTTCGCTGTTTAATTAAGCAAATGGCGATTTACGAAACTTGGCGAAAAGTTTTTAAGCACATGATAGTATAAGTCGAAAACAAATAGTTGCGAGAAAAACGAAAAAATTAAAATCATATTATTGTAAAGTAAATAATACTGTGCACAGAAAAAATATTCAATTAAAAATGAGGTTTCCATTAAACAATTAATTAGTTTTCAACCAAACATTTTAATTATTTTTTTAAGCTTTAAATTAAAAAAATATTACATTAACAAAAAGTTTAAATAATGATTTTTAAAGATTCAAATAAAATGTTATCGTAATGTTTCTAACGATTCAAAAAAGATTCATTTAAAAACTAACTAAAATCTTTTAAATGTTCAATTAAAATATTATTATTATTAGTGCAAACTTGGATAATTTCTAATGATTTTTGCGTCCTCCTTTTCGGTGCTATTTTAAGTTCTATAATAATATTATCATCTAGGAAAATTATAAAAAGTTACCAATGTATCTTTCACTATATTTATGAATAAACTTCATTTATAGTATGTAAAAAATTCTTTAAATCAATGAAACAACTACATTATATTCATGAAAAAGTTTCATTGAACTAATGAAATAACTAGTTTCATTCTATTTATGACATAGCCGCCAAAATTAGCTTCATAAATGCAATGAATCATTATTCATTGATTCAATGAAGGGCTTCATTAGCTGACTTTCAATGAAACATCTCATTAATACAATGAAGAATTTCATTAGTTTAAAATTGTGCTAGCCTCGATTTATATTGATTTATTTAATATTTTTTAATATTTATGAAAGTTTTTTTTAAAGATTTATTTGATACTTCGAAGCAAAAATGCATATGACTTAGAACACTTTCATAATTAAGGGCATTAAAACAAACAATTATTTGGAGAAATTTTTTTATGTACTTGAGTTATTAACTACTTCAAAATGTGAACCGAAAGATTTTATTTCGATTCTCGCTCAATATGATTAAATTTTAGAACAAGGATTCCTTAAGAAAGACTCGTAAACGTACATCAAGTTAAATTTTTTTTTTATCGAGCTTGCACAAGAATAATTAATTAGCAAAATTTTAATTAATAATGACATAAATAAAGAAATTGTACAAATGTATAGAAAAAGTGCTGAACAAATTATTTAAGAAGAAAATGTATTTCACATCCCTGGCAAATGTAATTTTCAAATAGAGAGCAACTCTCTTTTGTGCATAAAATTCAGCGATGCCAACTTGGTGCTTTTGGCACTATTTTTAGTGCTTTTTGAAGACTTAAAACGCCAAATTTTGAGCGTTAGTGCCAAACTAAGAAAAAGTGCTTTTAAGAAATTTGTGTATTTCTTAAAATTACTTTAATAAAAACATGGTGTATTTATTTTTTCAGTGTAAAGAATACCTTTATCGTCTGATATATTTCATTAAACAGAGAATAGATTCGAAAGTATTAGACCTTATTAAACATTATTAAATTTCACTCGTTTGGATCTTCACTCTTTTTCACGGTAGTGCTTTTTAGATCTCAAGATTACGGTTTTTGTGCTTTTTTCAAATTTTAATGTGCTTTTAGAGCCATAAAAGTTGGCATCACTGATAAAATTTGCTCTCTAATTCAAATAATAAAACGATATTTTTAAATTTACAATTTCTCTGCTTCAAAAACCAAGAATTAAAAGAAGTGAAGAGGTCTTAAGCATTCAAACGCTGTTTTGGCCATTTATTTGCTTTTAGTTTTGTCATGATTTTGGCGGTTTTGGCAGAAGCCTCCATCCAGTGTGTTTTAAAGAAACTCGCCTCAACACAAACTGAAGAATTGTAGTGAAATAAAAACGAAATAAATAATAAAATAAAAAACTATATTAATATCTTATTTCATTTTTTTCTATTGCTGTATTTAACTCACGATTTTCTGGGTTTCTTGCAAAAATGAAATTGGAAAAATTAAACAAATTATAAATATTTTTTTGTTTATTTTATTTTTTTTTTGTGAAGGAAATGCAAAAATTAAGCTTAAAACAATAGATATATATTCGTGATCATGTAATTTGCTATTATAAACAGTGTTTTCACTTGCTCTTATGCAGCTTGTATTTTTTTTCTTTTATAACAAAGTTTGAGAAATATGTAAATTAAACGGAACGTGACATCATAGTCCATAGTGGGTTTTTTAATTTTCTTTTTCTGCTTTCAATCTGCCATAATTCGAAAATTGCCTAAAATAAACAGCCAATATACATATATTACAATAGGGATCAATAGACGTTTAATTTTCATTAAAAGTAAAAGAGGAGCCTCAGGACAACTGACTTCTACAGCAGGAAAGAAGTAAAGCGGTTTAGTGATTATGAAAGCTAGATGAACAAGCCAAAAGCTTTTAATATGAAAAGTATTTTTTTTAGAAACAATTGCAAATACTTTGCATTTTAGCTTTTAGTTTCTAATTTTTAAAATAATATTGTGCATTTAGCTTATGAGCTTATTCTTATTTCATAAGTGCTCAGTTATTATTATTATTTTCCTACAATTAAGACTGATTATGAATTTATTGCAGCTGCAGTCAAAGGAAAAAATTAAATTTGAAAAATAGCACATAGTGTACAGGGTTTTAATTAAATTAAAAAATAAAAAATTAAATAAAATTAGTTTTTTTGTAATTTCTTTATAAATGGAATTAACTTGTGTTTAGAAAAAATAACTAATAAATGTTTATTTTTTTAATAGAAGTCAAACAAATAAAAACTTAGTGCAACTCAAGGTAGTCCATGTAACAAGGATTACATACATATCGTCACCTTAAATGCAAACGAACGTAACTACACTTTTATGTTTCTTTTTGCAAGAGCAACAAAAAACGTTTCAAAATCAATAATAATAAGGTGTTCTTGAATATTTTCTTCGAAATTTACTTGTAGTATGGATACTCAAATGTTTTAATCATTTATTTCCTTTTTATATACATTTAAGCTTTTATGTTAGTTGCGTTCTTTGCAATTAAAAATAGATGCATTCGTAATCACGTCCATTTGAATTTCGCCATTTTTAATCGCACAGGTCTAAATATTTGCGTGAACTTGTAGTTTGATCAAATGAACCATGATCAATCAAAAACTCGATTTTGAATTTTTGTTTAGTTATGTCCGTTTGCATTTAAGGTGACGATATGTACTTATGTATGTTGGCCTACTAGTATTTTCTAATATTATGGCATTTTGTGTCCATAATGGGGGTTTTGGTTTAAAATTCAAAAATTATAATTTTTTGTGGACCCTCTTCATCGCACGTTGCTATTTAAATATTTAGTTAAGTCAAAGTTTTTAAATTAAATTAAATTCTCTATTCCAGCATAAACAGTATTTTTGAGTTTTTAGAAAAATAATTTAACTTATAATCAGAAATAATTTTTAGTCAGGCTTAAGTTCAGTAATTTCAATTCTTTTATTGAATGAAATATTTTTATTAATTAATGTGAGTTTCTAAAGAAGAGAAGAAAAATTAAATTAGACTTTTAAGCTGGGGGAAATACCGATATTTTTCTGTGCAGCAACGCACTTCATCAGCACCCTAGTCTACTATTTTTAACTTATGTTACATTTTAAAAAATACATTACTGGCGCATTCAATTCTAAACTCTTTCCATGCATGCGTCGCTTCTTTACCGAAGAACTAGTTATGTGCGTATCCTTTGAATCATATTCTAACATGAACATACATAACGCTGCGTTAATATAGAAAGGCCCTAACTCATTATTTTTTTGAAAATCGAGATTTTAGCATTTTTCAATATATTTAATGTTATTCTATCGAAATATATAAAAAACTCGATATCAAAAATATAATGGGTTAGGGCCTTTCTATATTAACGATAAAATGTTGCCCACAAAAACTGTGGACTATTTGGACATCGGCAGTATTATGTCTGGAAGAAATGTCGCTTCAGTTGTACATATTTTCAATTTAGTTTACAATCACAAATTCGAGCTAGGAGATGATACCATTCCTAATTTCGATTAGGAATGCGAGGGCTACTATTTATATTTCGGGAATAGCAAATAATAACAAACATTTTTAAATGAAAATGGCTTTATTGTTTTTCGAAATAGTGCCCTTGGTGATAAATACACTTTTGCATTCGTTCAAACCATTGGTCATAGCAGAATTGGGGCGTGGCAAAAAAAAAATACTCGTATTGTAGAAACTTCATTGATATATCATTCATTCTAGGGAATGACAGTTGGAATTTGTTTTCTTTTGTAGTGGGGTCGACCTGACTTTGTGTAGCATGTATGTGATAAATGAAAAAGGTGCTACATTTAAGGGTGTATGATTAAAGTGAGTGTATTAAAACCTAGACACACTTAGACCCAAATTCACAGTCATTAGTTAACTAATAGCAATAGTTTAACCAATAATATTTGATTGGTAGTTCTTTGTTTGCCATTAGCTAAACCGCCAAATGTCATTGGTTAACAAATAATTAGACAACAGCTGGTTCATTGTAAACTTTATTAGTATTGTTGTTTTGTGGAAAAATTTTTAGACACATTTCACACATACGTTTTCGAACATCTTCTTGTATTTAGCTGTAACACATTCTTTTTGTATATTTTCTATTATATTTTGGTTTTCCCGAACCAATTTCAGCACTAATTCAATATTTTGCACGGTAGGGTTAGACGAGCGAGGACTTTTTTATCCATTTTTAAGAAATAATATAGCAAATATAAACAAAAACTATATGCTATAGCGGAGCTGCCAATAGTGAAATTTAATTGTTTAATAGGGTTACCATTCTTTGTTCATATTAAGAACTTTAGTTAAACAATGCACTGTGAATATGAAGTATTAGTTAAACAATAATTATCATTTTAGTTTACTAATAATTAACTAATGACTGTAAATTTTGACCTCAGAAGTACTTTCTTGCCACGTTCATTAAAGGAAGTATTAAATCGAAATGGCATATGTGGCGCCCAGAATTTTATATTGGTTTAAAAAGTCAACTCTGGCAAAAATGAAGCCATAGTCAAGCCATACACAAATGTATGTAATATTTTGAGATTGGTCTTTTAAATGGCTGCGCTTTATATAAAAAACCAAAAGTGAAGTATTTTAGGGTGTGACAACAAAATTGGTCCTGTTTTAGAAACTCCATTGACATATCTTTCATTCAAGGGTGTGACTATGAAAACTTTTTTATATACATATAGAGGTCGTAGGTATTAATTTATCAACAACTCCTGTACGAACCACGATACTTTGTGAATTTGATTTTTTTGTTGATTTTGAATATTTCTCTTGCCATTATATAATACATATTTTGTTTATTTCATTCTACTAACTACCTTATTTGGGCAGACCAGATATGTACATACTCATACATACATATATACATATGTATTTTATATACTTTTCTAAATTCTCTAAAGAGAAATAAATTATTCATTATTTCAAGTCAGTTTTTTTTTAACAACAAACTTATTGTATTTAACACACTTTCTTTCATTTATTTTTCTTATTGACTTTTACTGTGGGAATTGGTATTATGCAACCAACAAGAGTGAGGCCACTAGCCATTCCGTTTATCCTTTCAAGGTGAAATCGCCCATATACAAGAAAAAATATTTACAAAAACAAGCGGAAATAAAGTGACTAAGACTTGTTTATTTATTTTTATATGCACGAGTATATATTTTTAGTTTATTGCACCTTCTTTGGCATCTTTTAGCGTGTTGGTTTTAAAGATGCAAACAAGATTTGTATTTTGTTGATTTTAATCTTCAACATGTAGTTGAAAGTTTAAATAATGACTGTGTGTCCAGTGGAGGTGGCTTACGCAAAATGTTGGAAGAAATAAAATCCACAAGAATAAAAATACATTATTTATTTGATTTTTTTATATTCAAGCAGCTCTTAAATGCAATCGATGTCATTGGAGTAATTAACTGGAAATATTGAAGAAATGAAAAGTAAGAGGAAAGAAATTTCCAAAAGCACATCATAAATATTTTATATTGAACTATTTTAGGCTTGAAAATGCAAGTGCATTTAATATTACTTTTTTGCATTTAATATTACTTAACTTTACGTTGTCCCTTGATGAGATTTTTAAGCGGGCGATTGCGGTCAATCACTTTAAAAATATTGAATTTCATGATTTGAATAATAGATATTGAACATTTCTTTGTGGTTTGGATCAAAATAAAGTTAATCTTAAGTGTTGTTAAATGAAAACGAAGTGGAGATAAGGCCATAACTCGCAAAGGAAATGTTGTCACGAAGACGCTAAGTTATGCTCTTGAAATTTCTCCCAAATAGTAAAATCACTTCCATCATTCGGTAAAATATTAAGGCTTTATTTAAAAAAATTATTCAGGCTTTACAAAGGCTTAACAAGAAAAATTTTGTATTAAAATCTGTTGTATAAACCATTAATAAAGCCTTAATAATTATTATAAATAAAGCTGCTAATCATTTGATATATCGCACACTAAATCATAAACAATCACAACTCAAAATGTGGTTTTGCTTCCTGAACCAAACTCTAACGACCTTAATAGTTTCTTTGGCAATAAAGTCTTCTTGAATAATATATAATACCGTTATTCTTGTTTTTATGTTACAGACTTGTTTCATTTGTACTATCAACAGCATCTGACATTTTTTTGAGTGTACGATATGAATTTTTTCACTAGTAAATAGGTGCAGATAGGGCGCGCTCTATTGGGCTAAACCCTCTCCAGAAAATTACATGATTTTCAATTTTATTTCAATTCGAGCTTCGTTTCTAGCAAAAGAATTACTGAATTTTATCTTATATTTCTGTTACTACGTTCTGTAACCAATTTATTTACGTATGCATGTTAGGTTGACATGTTGCTGGGAAATGGAAGTATGTGTTCACCTCACTTTCTTCCAAATAGCAGGACCCCTTATTTTACCTGAGACTAGGAAAGAAATAATGTAAATACAGATGTTGTAGTGATATATACAGAGAAGAGAAGATTTATTTTATCGAACTCGGGCTCTCGAAAACCGTCATTTGCGTTGTAGTCAATGCACTGCCAGTAGCACCCACTTGTTTAGCAAATTATGATACGATTGCGTTAAAATTTTTATATGGTTTTTCCTAAACTAAATTATCGTTTTTTTAATATTGTTAATTTTTTTTTTAAATTTATGAGTATGGTTTGATTATAGATAACAGTTTCAGTTTCAATGCCCGTTGCTAAAAATCAGTGTTACCCACGGCAACCGGCAAATATAAGTTGTCATTTTCAATACATAATTGTACTTTCAGGTAAGCAAGAAGTTCTGGTTGCCAGCTGTTATTAATTAATTATGACATAATTAATGCAAATTAAATTAAAATAAAACAAGTGAGAGTGCTATATTCGGCTGTGCCGAATCTTATATACCCTTTACCAAAGTACTTTTATGTAGTATAGAGATACATACATAAGCACATACATAAAGTTTAAATAAAAGAAAAAAATAATTTGACCTAGTTACTTTTATGTACAAAAAAAGTTAATTTTCAAACCTTAGAATCATCATATTAGATTTTTCTGATTCCTTATATCTATCTAGTAGATCTTAAAAAAAATATAGAAAGTGTGTTAAGTGAAAAAAGGAAAAAGAAAACTCAAAATTTTTTTTTATTTATTTACTTTAATATCCAGAAAAAGTTCAAAGTTTCCAGCTCTGGAGCTGACGTTTTTAATTTTATAATTTTCTACACAAAAGTGTTCTTCCCAACACGTAAAATATATATAATTTATAAAGGAAAAGATAAACATTAATAAGACTTAGTTACTTTTGTATATCACAAAAAGTGTAAGTTTTCCAAGCCTGGAATCATCCTTTTTGATTTTTCTGATTTCTTACACCAATCCCTTTCTTTTAAGAATTTAAGATATGTTTAATTTATAGAAAAAAAGGAAAAATTAATTTTAGTAAATTACTTTTGTATAAAAAAAGTTAAAGTTTTCCAACCCTGGAAACATCTTTTCAATTTTTTGAAGTTTAAATTTTAATTTGAAATACCAACTTTATTCATACTGATGCATAAAATAAGTTTATTTAATAAAAAAAATAAAAATTAATTTTCGGTAGTTAATATTTTATATCACAACAAGTTTAAGTTTCCCAATTCTTTTTCTTTTAAGAATTTAAGATATGTTTAATTTATAAAGAAAAGGAAAAATTTGTTTCAGTAAGTTGCTTTTGTAAATATAAGAAAAAAAGTTAAAATTTTCCAACCCTGGAGTCTTTTTAAATTTTTTAATTTTTTTTTATTTGATATACCAACTTTATTCGTCGTGAGTTTATTAATTAAAAATAAATAAAAAATTAGTTTACAGTAGTTAATTTTATACTTCACAAAAATTTTACGTTTTCCATCCCTGGAATCATCCTTTTTGGTTTTATGATTCCTTACATCAATCTCTTTCTTTTAATAACATAATATGAACATAATTTATAGAAAAAAAAGGAAAAATTTTAAAAGTTTTCCAACCCTGGAAACGTTTTTTTAATTTTTTTAATTTTTTTTTTAATTTTTTTTAATTAGAAATACTAATTTTATTCATACTGAAGTATAAAATGAGTTTATTTAATAAAAAAATAATAATAACTACTTGTCGGTAGTTATTTTGTATGGCAAAATGAAGTTTAAGTTTCCCAGCTCTGAAACCGTCTGCTCGATTTTGTTTATTTTCAATACTAATCTTTTTCAGACTATTTCTGACACACCAGTCCAATAACGAAGTCTCTAGCTTTTCTGGGAGCTTCGGAAAACTGATTTCACGTACAGACAGGCGGAAAGACGGACATGGCTTATTCGTCTTCCCTATGCATAATGATAGAATATATATACTTTATGGCTCGCTTATTAATATCCTAGAAATTACAATCGGAATGACAAGCCTATATATACCCTTTTACCATTTTTTGGTAAAGGGTATACAAATTTGACGTTACAATTTTTGATAAGGACAATAAGGGTTTTGGGTAATTATTCATTTTCATTTCGCTGATTATAAATTATCTTTAGGTCAAAAATGCCGGCCAGGGATAAATAAATCAATATTCTGTGTGAATGTATGTATGTATGTATTCCAATGCTGGCCACCGAGAGAAATGTATTCGCGTATGTGTATTCATTTGTATCAGAAACCGATTGATTTTCGGCACCCTGGTGCTACTCTGGGCAGTGAGATCGATATTAGAACAACTTACAGAAAAAAGTTTTTGCTATCCCTCTAAATTTAAGTTTGGCCTTTTTAATGAAAGTTCCCAAAATATATGAGGAGTCGCGTCCAATATTGCATTTAACTTTACTATTTGTACCATCAGCCAAACGTTATTCTATAAAGTGCTAAAATAAATTCTATTATATTTTTAACTTTTATTTAATTTGAGTTATTGTTAACTTATTTCTGTTGTTACTTATAGCAAAAGTTCGTGCATATTCTTTATGGTTATTAAGAATACATACAATGGTAATGAGAACTACATTAGTCATTTCAAAATGCGTGATCATTTGTCCACAATTGTATATCAAAGCAAGCAAATTAGTGAAACGCCAATCGCTTCGCTTGTGTTATATGTCGTTAGAGCGTTTTGTCAAATACAAAAGGATTGAAAACATTTTAAAGCTTTTGTCTTTTCAACAGTCGTTTGCGAATGGCTTTGTTTATTTCCATACAATGCCGTGATGACTACGGAGAATCAAGGCCTGTTCAAATTTGTGAAAATAATTTCTGTGGCAATAAGGAAAAAGTGCTAAGTCATAATTTACTGCTTTGCAGGGGAGCACTTTTAAGCGTTTGAGTCGATTTCAGAAATTTATTGCTTTTATAGTTAAATTGGAAAATTCTCAATTGGCCGTAATTTTTTAAAGCAAACATCGTTCTACAGACTGTAAATAATACACTCAAGTTGAAATGTACATAAGTCTGACCTAAGTTGAGCTATTAGTCCAAAAGAGATTAGAAGTCTAAAAAAGAGAAGTCCAAAGTCATAGTGCTATAACTTCCTGAAAAATTACACAAATTAATTGAGATCAATTAATTAAATCAGCTTATCTTGACTTAAGCACTTTTTCCTTTTTGACACAGATTAATTCTTTCATTAAATTCTATTGAAAACAATAATGAAATAACTTGCAGGATACCAGGTTTTCCTTTAAATTTAACAGCTGTTTTATATATTGTGGAATCTAGCTCTAAATCCTGTGCTGCTATCTCTAGAATCACGGGGGTTTAAAATAGTGGCTTATGCTGATGATGTGGCAATAACTGTAAAAATTTCTGACAACTCTGAGGGATATCCTACAGGATGGTCTTTCACATTTAACAAGATGGGCGGAGCAACGAGGGCTCACCGTTAATCCTAATAAAACGGAATTTGTCCTTTTCTCCAGGAAGTATAAGATACCTGATTTCCGACCTATCACTCTTAACAATACGCAGTTAAAAGTGTCCAACACTGCAAAATATCTTGGTGTTATTCTTGATTCAAAGCAAGTTTCAAGGCGAATATTCTAGAGAGAGTGAAAAAAGCAACAATTTCACTATATCTATGCAAAAAATCCATTGGGAAAAATTGGGGTCTTACCCCAAAAATTGTTCATTGGATCAATACTGCAATAGTACGTCCAATTCTCATGTATGGGATCATTGTGTGGTGGCCGTCCCTGGAGAAAAAGACGTATCTACATATCTTACACAAGGTGCTAAGACTTGCATCCTTGTATATAATCAGTGCTCTTCGCATTAATCCTACGGATGCACTGGGAATGCTCCTTCATCTACTACCATTGGTCCTCGGCAATCCGTATTCGATGCACCTCTCTGTGGAACGGAAATGGAACCGGCCACTGTAGAATACTCGATGATGAAGCTAGGGGATGGAAGATTGACCAAACCTCCACTGCTCTACTACACGAACGTCTTTATAAAACCTCGATACCATCCACAGAACTGTGGATCAACGGAACTCCAGGTAGAAGAAAAAGTGTTAATTTTTATACGGACGGCTCCAAAACATATTAAGGTGTGGGCTATGGGGTCTTTTCGATGGCTTTAGGTCTTTGTATAGCAAGGCGACTTCCGGATCACTGCAGTGTCTTTCAGGCAGAGATCCTTGCTATTACAGAAGTTGCGGATTGGTTGAAAGTGAATGTCACTTCAACGACTTTGATTAACATATATACCGATAGTCGAGCAGCTGTTATGGACCTCGAATCCCCGCTTTTAAGAACAACAACAGCACTCCACTGCCGATGATCTCTAAATGAGATGGCAGAGCAGTTTGATATTAGGATCATCTGGATCCCGGGGCATAGAAACTTTCAGGGGAACTCTAGGGCTGATAAGCTTTCTAGAATTGGGACAACCTTACAGGTTTCACAGGATTTGGAATGTTTGGGTTTACCCCTACTCTCTTGCAAACTCAGAATTAGGCGAAACACAGAGGATGAAACAAATAGAAGGTGGGTTACAAGAAACGATTGCGTGATCACAAGGTAGTTATGGACTCACCTAATTAAGGAAGGTACGGATTGCGTAATTTTTAAGAATAGGAAACAAATCTAGATTCTAGTGTCCGTGTTAACCGGACACTGTTTCATAGGTAGGCATGCACAAAAGCTAAGGTTGAACATAGGTTTTTGCCATAGCTGCCAAGATATCGATAAAGAGGAAAGAAGAAGAAGAGTCTCCGTGGTATCACAATGGACCAAAAGGGTCTAAGTAAGTCCGGGTTTCTGACTGCCACCACTACCTAACCTAACCTAACCTAATATAATTTTTGTGTTTGTATAAAATTTAGAACAGAAGTAATTTTTTGCTGAACTAAAATATGTGAGACTAAAATTTTTTATTATTTCCTCGACGACGGCATTTTAGATATAAAATTGGTAATCAAATTGCTTGCAGCCTACGTCACAATTTCAATTTTAGCAAATTTTAACCAAACATATGTGTGAAATAATTGAAATCAGTTTATTGAACGAAAATAGCTACAGCATTGAAATAACCTAGGTATCTCCTATAACTAAATGATGTGGACAGAAAAAGCGGTGGTGGAAACCTTGAGTAGCTTTTCATAAATTTTTTCTGCTGTCCGAACCAGTCCTTAGAACAGTTTGTTCAAATCGAAAATTCTTTGGAGCCTTTGCTATGCGCTGTTCTTCAAATATTTTATTTCTCTTTGTGAATTTCCAAATTCCCATGGGAAACAAAATAAATCAGCTGCATATTTCTACTTTACATAGATGTACATGAATTTTCTCTAAAATAGTTTAAAATTACTTTAAAAGGCCATAAAACGCTGAATATGTCTTCATTAAATTTAAAATATATTTTTGTATATTATTAAAAACAAATTTGCTTTTAAAACCTCCAAAACTGTCTAAATGACCATCCTGGGATTATTTGTGGTGAAATATAAATAAATCAGTTGTTGACATCAACATGTTTGTTTTTGGTCTGTCGGTCACTCATAAAAGTGACAAGACCGGAAGTAAAATTTTTATTATTTACTTTTCCTACACCATGGCTCCTCTTCATTTTTCTGAAGCTGCTTCTCACATTAACACATGATTAAACCAGCATTTTGTTGACTCGAGACAAAAAAAAAAAGTTAAAGTAAGACGAGAGGGGAATAAGGCAATTTGGCAACAGCAACGAAATAAGCAAATGTTGTACATAAAACTGCATAACACATTGTTAACAACAGCTAAACAAATATTTTAATAAGAAATCGCTTTAGCTGAACATCATCAATTGTACTGATGACAAGAAAATAAAAACTAAAATATTTGTGATAAACGATGATGGTAAATATTCGCAAGAGTCTTGAGGAAAAATGCTCTATTAGTTTTGGAAGGAAAATATTTTAACAATCACTTGTACTTACAATGTGATCAGATATATTGCTTATATAAATAAATGCTCGCAAGTGATATTGGACAGGGTGACATTAAATATATGACACGCAATGCGCTTCCATATGTACATATCTCTGTATAAGTATATGCAATTGTATAACTTACGGCATATGGATAATGAAATACTTGGTTTTTAATTACTTAATGTACCTTAATTCAGTGTGATTAATGATCGTTTGTATAAAGAGACTCAGAAGCAATATAAACAACGGAAAGTTGTTTTCTTCCGCTTTGAAGAATTCAATGATTCAATGATGAAAAATATTTTCAGTATAAAAAAAATTATTTTGACTTATTCTACCACTATAGAAGCAACATTTCATTGTTAATAATCAGTAAATGTAATAAAAAAATTTGTTTCTGTTTTCAGTATAAGTAATCTATCGAACGTTTTCTCTCCACATCGTATGACATTTTATAAAACTGACAGTGCTGATTCTACAACTGAAACTAAACTTAGTATTATGTTGAACATATTTTTCAGCTAACCGAGAGCCTCACTAAAACTTATTTGATTTTTAAAAGAATATGACATTAAGTATCTCCTCATGATAAGTAAATACTGGAATGTATTAACGCAATACGTTAATATATCACGTTGCATATTTTGACATACACACACACTATAGTCTACAATTAAATCATCAATCCAATCTGAAAATATCAATATATTTCGATATTTTTGAAACCTCTCATGCAACACGAAATGAAAATATGACAATTACATATCTGGTTGCAAAA
This sequence comes from Tachina grossa, assembly GCA_949987645.1. Lineage (NCBI taxonomy): Eukaryota > Metazoa > Arthropoda > Insecta > Diptera > Tachinidae > Tachina > Tachina grossa. The sequence continues at coordinate 132,967,218 of OX465274.1, read as the reverse complement.
ACATGTCGCAAAGTGTAAACCTACCATTAGACTTTATCTTAAATAGTATTGCCAGATTTATCTTTTCTCACTATTGTTAACAATTTTGGAAACGAATAAAAATATATACTACGTTTATACGCTCACTATTTGCAAATAATGCAAATAACTCACTGTTTATACCGCATTGTAAATAAAAACTTGGTAGCACTTCTATAGAAAAGTTACTTATGTTTACAAAAGAAATGTGTGAATGTATAAAGTAGCAAATAATTATTTGTTTTATTGTTATTATTTTCTTCTATTAATGTTTTTTGTGCAATATTTATCAATTTATTGGTTTTTATTAGCAAACATTTGTAAGTGTGGCAACCACAAACATTTTATTTGCAAATAGTGCATTTAGTCCTAGTTTACACTATGCTAGTCTTACTGCTAAGCTTATTTGTTTAAACATGTTCCTTTTTTAGGGTTCAGTACACCAAAGGTGAAAAGGAACACTATTGTTTTCGCTACGCTGTCCGTCTGTCCGTCACACGCTATTTTCTCAGGAACCGTAAGAGCTACGGACAGAGTATGTAGAACCTTGGCCGCTACAATAAAAAGTACATGAGAGTTAAAAATTAAAGGTTGTTCCAAAACGAGCAACGAAAAATGTTAAAATCCCATGTAATATACATATAAAGGGTATTTTTTATTGAGGTATAGAAGTTTAAGTTGGCATCACTTTTTTAACTGGCGGCCATTTTGTCAGCTGTCAAGTGATTAATATTTAGTTTGGTTTGCCATTTCATCATGAATAGGTTGACAAAAGAACAACGCTTGCAAATCGTGCAAATTTATTTCGAAAGTAATGGTTCAGTTCGCGAAGTTTACCGCAAGCTCCGTCCATTTTATGGTCGACATAATCGTCCATCAGAGCAATTAATTCGGTTAACCATGGATCGTTTTCGCACTACGTTTACTCTATGTGATAATACGCATCCGCAGAGACGTCGAACAGTGCGCACCGAAGAAACAATTGCCGCTGTAGAGCAAAGTGTTGAAGAGGACCCGAATGAATCGATTCGCCACCGTGCACAGCAATTGGAGCTTTGTCCATCAACTTTATGGAAGATTTTGCGCAAAGATCTTGGCTTGCGACCTTACAAGATCCAGCTTGTGCAAGAATTAAAGCCGCGAGACCATGCAATGCGTCGTGATTTTGGTGTATGGGCCGAAAATGAGATTGATCTCGATGCTGATTTTCATCGCAAAATTTTGTTCAGTGATGAGGCTCATTTTTGGTTGAATGGCTACGTCAACAAGCAAAATTGCCGCATTTAGAGTGAAGAGAATCACATGAGACCCTTGAGAAGCCATTACATCCACAAAAACTGACTGTTTGGTGTGCTCTATGGGCTGGTGGAGTCATTGGGCCATAGTTCTTCCGAAATAATGCTGGAGAGTCAGTTACCGTTAATGGAGACCGGTATAGAGCCATGATAACCGACTATTTTGTTCTCGAATTGGATGGCATGAATGTGGATGAGTTGTGGTTCCAACAAGACGGCGCTACATGCCACACAGCGCACCTCACAATCGATTTATTGAAGGAAACATTCGATGAGCGCATAATTTCGCGGAATGGACCTGTCAATTGGCCACCAAGATCGTGTGATTTGACACCATTGGATTATTTTCTTTGGGGATATGTGAAGTCGCTCGTCTACGCCAACAAACCAGAAACGTTAGGGGACTTGGAAGCCAACATTCGTGGCGTTATTGCCAACATACGGCCCCATATGCTCGAAAAAGTGGTTGAAAATTAGACCTGTAGAATTGGCTTTATTCGAGCCAGCCGCGGCGGCCACATGCCCGAAATCATATTTAAACATTAATGGCATAAAATTACCCTTCTAATAAAGCCAAATTGATGGACATTAAAACGATTTTATTGTGTTTTATTTCAATTCGAAGTTCTATACCTCTAAAAAAAACACCCGTTACAACAAAATACAAACAATAAAAACAATATGGTATTTTGTTGTTGCCTTGGAGGATCGTATGTCAAAAGCAGCTGATTGAAGCTACTCAAGCAGAGATCTAGGCCATGATGGCTCACAACCGGCTGAGCCGAGCCGTCGATAATTTTAGTCAGCTACGCCGCCGCTGGAAAAAGTTTGGCTTATGTTGCCTGAAAAACAGCATCAGATTCAATAAACAATATAATCTAATAATTATTTTATTTATTTAAAAATATTTATTATTTGACATATTTTCATACGTTTATTTTAATTGATATATATTTGATAGTGGCTAAGCATTGTCTATGTATTTCATTGGTGCTCTGCCAAATAATCAGTAGACTTTAACCATATATTTGGAACAGTTACAAACCTCTTATCTTATGAACAGACTTTCAAAAACTATTTGAGAATGCACAAATAATAATATATTTGAATATCACAAAAGAAAAATAAGCGTAGTAGGCCTAGAAACTTTAACAAAATATATGGTTGAAGTCTAATAATGATTTGGCAAAGCACCAACCAAATATATAGACAATGCTAAACCACCAGCAAATAAATTTCAATGAAAATAAACTTATGAGAATATGCCAAATAATAAATTTCTTAAATGTTAAATTTATACTTTATTTTTCATTTTGCCTTATAAATACTTTTACAATGGATTTTTAATTGTATAAAGGTGTTGAAAAATAAAATATATTCATATCTAATATAAATTATTTGCTGGGTCTTGTTAAAGTTCTAAGCCTACTACGCTTGTTTTTCTTTTGTAATTTTCAAAAATATTATTATTTGTGAATTCTCAAATAGTTTTTGACACAGGAATTTTTTAAAGTTTGTGCATAAGATAAGAGGTTTGTGACTGTTCAAAATATATGGTTGAAGTATAGTGATGATTTGGAAAAGCACTAATGAAATATATAGATAATGGTTAACCACCAGCATAAATATCTACTTAATTTATTTTTTAATTCTTTTTTATCTTAAATTTGGAGCCGCCGAAAGAATTGTCCGGCGCAGGTCTGTATATATAAACAACTTTTGACATACGAGCCAACAGTTATATGAATTCGCCTTGAATTTGGCCAAAAAAAAAAATAGATCAGCTGTGTTTTCAACTTTACCTGTTATGAATTTGCCTTGGTATTAATGGTAAAGTAAGAAAATAAAAAAACATGTTGATTATTGAGTTCTTGTTTCAACTTTGTTTTTTGTTGTTGAGCTTCTCATTTGTTTAAATAAAAGTTTATAACATAATAACTATAGTTGTTCTAAGAAACTTTGGGTAAAGGTTTCCTGATGATCTGCATTAGCAACAGTGAAATGCGCATAGGATCCAGCTAAACCCCTCAATAATCAATTTCAATGTATTTTTAATAAAAAAAAATATTTTACTTAATAAGTAAATTATTAATTTGGGATTATTAGTGCGTTTAAAAAATTTTAAACTTAAATTTTAACAATTCCCATAAAAAACACTAATTATCCATTTTTGTTAGGTGAGTGACAAGGGGAAAGGAAACGTTTTTGTTCCCCTCGTCTCTCTCTCTCTCTCTCTCTCTTCCAACCAAACCCATATTTGCCATTCACTATAAAGCTTGATTGACACTTTTAGATTTATATTTTTGAGTGACTTTAACTTTTCAAGCCCTTTTAAAAATGCAATTTGTGGTGTCTGTTTTACAGCTACTGGCAACACCAATCGAAATATATGCAATCACTTCAATCTTAACGTTCGTACCACAAACTTTAACGAGCTACAAAATTGATTGATGCGTTTTATGTGAATGTTAACACAAAATCAATTATTTATAATCATGAAGGTAAACAATAAAAACATGCACAACAGCCACATACAACAAAGATGCAAACTTATCAAGCAGATTGTGAGAAAAGAAGACCGTGCAAAAAAATAACAACAAAGCAATATAGGAATACATTATAATAATGAGGTAGTTGCAGTAAAAGTAATAAAAAGACACATTCCGTGTCCAGCTACTCGCTTCTCTTATACTCTTCACCAGTAGAGGAATGGTATATGTGAATGCGAATGAAAATATTGTCATTATGTTTACAATATAAATATGTATATGCATCTATTATAAATAATATTATTAATGGTTGTTGTTAAATTTTGTCACTACATCTGTTGCCAATGGAAATATTGTTCCTGAGTCCTAGTTTACATTATGCAAGTCTTATTGCTAAGCTGATTATTTTGCAGAAGACAGAGACGAGGGGAAAAGAAACGAACTTCATGTACTGTCACACAGTAGACCAAACTCAAACAACTGATGATGAAGGTGTAGTGGCCTTCGAAAACAGCTAGTTGTTCCGTTCTACTACGTGTTTGTCAGAATATTTACAATTAACTTTGGTATTATTTGTTCATTAATAACTATCACATGTAATTTGGCTTACAAATATTATTTTATTAAAATTAATATATTCTTTTATTCAGATTTGATTCAGCAAGTTTTGAGATGATATATTTTGGCTGAACATGTGCCATCAATGCCGTGGAACATGTTTGTAACAAAGAATGGCAATAAGCACTCAAAAAAAATATAGACATAAGTAGATAGTCTTAATTTAAGTAACTGCGTATAATCGTAATTGTAGCGCAAACAATTCGTATGCTCTCACATTTTCTCGCAACCAGCTATGACCCTATGACCGATTCCAACATATAAGAGTATCACTTCGTTTATGTGAAAAACTAAAATACTCCACAACTAACAATAAAAAGGTACATGCGTATCAAGCGCCTTGACGACTCTCTGTAATACGTACAGTCTAAGTACATATTTTTAATCGGAAAAAATATACGCATGTTACTCGGCATATTTATTCATCATATACATTTGTATATATAAAATGGAATGGAAAATGGGTGCTGTGCAGTGTGACCAGATTTTAATATAAAGTTAAGCTAAATCACGTTTCAAAAACAGCTAAAATAAGCTAAAAATTCAAATTTTCTGCCGTAAAATAAAGCTAAACTTTTTTCGGCTTCTTCCACGTTGCAATAGTTTCTTATTGTTAAAACATATTTTTCTATTATTTGATATAAAAAATATTGAATAATTTTTAATTAAATTATTTATTCATTATTATATTTGAGTTTAAAAAAAATAACACAAAAACTTTCCAAAAACTTAAAAACATTTATACTAAAATACGAAACCTTTTGTAAATTAATTAGTATTATTAACAGAAAACCTATTTCCTAATTTTGGTTTTAAGTAAATTGATGCCGCTGAATACAAGTTCAACTCAACTCAAAGAAAATCGTTAAAAGTCTTATAGGCAATATTAATTTAACTTTTGCCATTGTAATTCCAAAATTGCAATCAATGTCACCTATTTTTAAATTTGTCATATCTCTTATAAATGCGCATTTTACATTTTGTATATTTAAATTATTTTTCAATGAAAAAATTTTATATATTTGAATGTTAACAAATTATAATTTTTAACCTTCCTTCGTCCAAAAATGGGTGTTATAAATTTGTAGTGTGTGTCTGTACATTTGTACATTTGTACGAGTCCACGTACAGACCAAAGTGCTGCATCGATTTTGAATTAGTTTATGTTTTGTTCGCAAGGTGACTTGACCGAGAGTCTTCTTGGCTTTGTTTGAAGAAAATCTGTCCAGAAGTTCAGAACATATCACATCTTTTCTAGATATATTTAGTTGAATCTGTGTGTCTTTGACGCCGTATCTCCCAAATGGCTAGACCGATTTTAATTCTGTTTTTGTCGTTTGAAAAGTGACTTGATCTCGCCTATAATAGAAGAATATCGGTTCAGCCATTTAGTCAGTACGCTTAAAATTTTTAATTTTTGTCATTATAACTTTTTTATGTATTTAACATATTTTTTGAGAACATGCAATTTAGATTAAAAACGGGCTAAAAAAGCTAAATGAGTTTTTAGAAAAAACTAAAAAAAATAAGCTAAGAGCTAAATGTCAAAACTTTTTCTCTAATTGTACTAGTTAAAATGTCGACAACGTTACTTTTATGAGCGAGTAAAGATACGTTAGAGACAACAGTTCTAGTGTATTTCTGGTGATATTGTCAATGAACGCGTCAATAGATTATTTTTCTTTTTTATTATGCTGTGCAATAATATTAAATAAATATATGCAGCCGAGGATTACTAAAATCTACTAGTGAATCTTTGGTTCAAATATCTCCATATGGTCGTAAAAGAACTACCTTCTCAATAGTGCTAAAGTATACTGGTAGATTTTCAATAAAAACCGTATGTTATATGTCAATAGGCAATTACATTGGCAGGGGTAATATCGATATTGGAGACTATAGGCCTTAAAATTTACTAGTGAATCTTTGGTGCCCTCTATGTGGTCCCAAAAGAACTGCTTAGTCAGTAGTGCTACAGTCTAGTGGTAGATTTTCAATGACCACCTAATGTTAAACGTCAATAGATGATTACATTGGCTGGATTACATTTGGCCAGTAGTAGTACTGACAATGTCACCAGTAAATCACCACAATTTCACTATTCGCACTTTCTGCAGTTAACGCTCATAAACTCATGTGTAGCCGATTAATAGTCAGAGCATGTATTCTTATACTCTTGGGTATTATTGTAGTTGAAACAGTGTATTTGTATAAACATATTGAGTTGTTGGATGTTTATAATTATATGTACGTATTCGGTTTAAAATTAACGCGTGTGTTTGCATATGATAGTGGTGTGGTTTGGCCAATACTAAAAGAGTACTTAAAATGATACTTTTGTCATTCTCAGGTTTGTGATGTGATTTATTTTATAAATTATGATTACATAAGGCAGCTTATGTGGCAACAAATATGAACTAATTAGTACTAGTGTCCTGCACAAGACCATTTGTAAGACCTTTCAACACATGAGAGATTTTTCAAATGCTTTACTACAGCGAAATATTCTAAACGAAACGCTAAACAACACTGTTAGCAAGACAAACCACCGAAACAACCCTGCAAGAAATGAATGACCGAAACTAACACAAAAGTAATTTTTTCACTAACACAATCACAGCAATTTTATATTGAAATCAAAAGTGACAGTCAATTGCTCTAGTTGCTCTACTCTAACATGTATGTAAGAGTGGAACATCTAATGTACATATGGCAAAAATTAAAAAAAATCGCATTTTATTGTAAAATGTACAATTCGTTTGGTCTGTGAAACTAAAAATAATATAAGTGTTAAAAAAGTTAAGTAAAAATCAATAGTGTATAAAAGAAATTTCAAAAGTTCAATTAAATATATATACATATGTACATATGCAATTCTTTTTCAAATTTTAGATACGTATTTATAAAAATCAAAGTGAGTTGTAGGTTGAAGGAAGCGTGAAGAGGCTAGACCACCTACATTATTTTGTGCTTTTATTTGTTTTTAAATATTTTAATTATACATATCTTTATTTTTCTATAATAAAAAACAATTAAAACGATATGAAAATCATGTTTATTAATGTAATTATGTAGGTGTGACTAGTTTGCTATGACGGTTATATACATCAAGTGTGGTCAGTCAGACGTGACTACCACATGCATCATCAATGACAAGTAAAAATACGGCAGAGTAAGCAGGTCAGCTATATATGTTCCATAGTAGACATTTTAAATTAGTTAGACAAAGATGCAAAATCACACGTATACAAAGTTTACATCACTTTTTCCACATTGCCCTTAAAAAACTGATAAAAACTTAGATAGATAAAGTCATCACCACTCCCAGCCAAATGACCGGTCATTTGACTGGGAGTATTCTTGCTGGGAAATGTCTTGCCAACAGTGCTGTTTAGCGTTTGTTTTAGGATATTTCGCTGTAGTAAAGCATTTGAAAAATCTCTCATGTCTTGAAAGGTCTTATAAATGGTCTTGTGCAGGACACTAATTAGTACCATGCTTTCGAAGTAATAACTAGAAATCATCTTCTATTTTTAAGGAATAGATATATAATTTGTATTAGAAGTGTAAAGTAAAGGCATGTTATTCAGCAATGGCATGTTATTGCAAAACTCTTCAAATTCTTCAAAACACATTTTTGTGTCTACTTAACGAGAACAATTATGTGATAAATATTTTTTACCCAAATTGCCGGTATCTAATCTCATGTGTTATAAAAATCAAGTTTCTCCTTCAATAATATCCAAGCACGCTTCGAAATATGATGAGTTTAACTACAGTAGCGTGCAGCAAACTATAAAAATCATCTGAGTCAAATGACATTTTATCTGAGACATGATATTTCCATTTGCAGTGCAGACAATCACTTAGTGTTTGCAAACATAAAATTAGATCATAAATCGCATTCGAAACCACATATGACAATTTTTTTTAGATTTCTTTTTCTTTTTAAGATATACATAGATTTGTACATTGAAAACTTTTCTGGCCTTAAAAAATATAAAAGAAAAACTGCCAACGAATTTATTGTATCTGGCAATGAAAACTGTAACAAAGTTGGCTGGTTAGCAGTCATGGCAAAGTCAACAGAAAAGAGTTGCAAATTCCAACGGGGAAACAAATGAAACAAACAATGACAAATGAAAAACTAGGCTACAACTTACATTTTCATTTCGGAAAATAAACATATTGCACTAACGATTACAACAAAAAGCTAAAGTCGCATACAAAATGTACATTTGCAGCATCATTAGTTTGAAAGGCTAAAAATTATTTTTATTATTATTTAAAATGGACTATTTTATTTACTCAACGCTGGCCATTAAAGCCCACAGAGAAATCAATAATTCAACAAAATGTATTGAATCACTTATAAGCCACAAAAAAGTCAAGTCATGTTGCAATGACATTAATCCACTTATGTATGAAAAATGTGTGTATGTAGGTATGTCCATAATAGTATTAAATGTCAGACAGTAAGCAACCACTCAGACATCCTTCAGCTTCAAATATTTAGGCTTTTTTTCTCTTTCAGTTTTGGCGCACTGTGGGGCTTTTGATGCCAAAGGTGGATGATTTTCCCTGTAAACATTATTTTTGGCCAATTTCACTTTCGAAGTTAGACAAAAAATTGTTCGAATAGGACTGGGGAAAGTGGTACTCGTATTCGCCATACAATCTAATAAATAATAATCTGCTATCTATAAATCTAAAGTATAGTAAGAAGATTAAATTGTCTTGTGAGAGCTAACTTGGAGACGGGATACCAAGTCAGGTGAACAACTGAGGGAGTAGGTGCGAGCGAAGTAAAAAAAAGTGATTCCTTAGAAGAAGGAAGATGTAAAGTGCATATTATAAATGCAAATTTTTTGGATTCGATTAAAAATGATATTACTTAAACAGCTCTATACCGTATTCAATTACACTGTGTGTAATTTTTTCATGGAAATGTAACCATATAAGCCTTATGTAGGGTCCGCCAGATAACTTTTTTTTGTTTTGAAAATGCTATAAAAAAACTACTGAATATTATCTCAAATTTCTTTTTTTATTTGAAAGTACAATCCCTCCGGTTAATAATGAAAAATAATTTCATTCAAATGGCTGCTTCGGCTGGCCATGCAGTAGCCTACACGATCGGTCCAATTTTTAAGCACATTATCGATTGTGTGCAGCTGTATTTCACCAATGGCTTCACGAATATTGTCCTTTAAAGCGTCAATTGTCTCTGACTTGTCGGCGTAACACTTATCTTTGACGGCACCCCACAAATAATAGTCCAACGGTGCCAAATCGCAGCTCCGAGGTGGCGGCTGATAATGCGATCTTCAAAAACAGGGCGTAAAACATCGAGTGTAGCTTCGGCTATGTGGCACGTAGCGCCGGCCTGTTGAAACCAAATGTTGCCACTATCCTCCTCTTCAATTTTTGTGAACAAAAATTCGTTCAACATGGCCCGATAACGATCGCCATTGACTGTAACGGCTACTCCTTGCTCATTTTCGAAAAAAAACATGGCCGAATTATGCCTCTGGACCAAAATCCGCACCAAACAGCATTGACTCGTTTTGGGTGCGTCGGCTTTTCAATGTATGCGTGCGGGTTTTCTGTGCCCCAAATGCGACAATTTTGCTTGTTTACATACCCGCCAAGATCAAAATAAGCTTCATCTGAAAAGATGATTTTTTTTTTTTTGGCAAAATCGGCATCTTCTGTAAGTCGATATTTCCCAGCGTTGTTCAAGCGTATACACAACCATATTCGTTCAGCGGAAGAATAAAACTAATTATCTGTCAAATCAGACATGAGCTAAGTGTTACCATTCACGAAATAAGCACTAGTTGAAAAAAACGTTAGATGGCGGACCCTTTATGTGTATTATAAGGATACCACTACGTGATAAAAGACCATAAAAAAAGAAACGTCCGCCTCCCAGTTTTGTCCCAAGTCGATTACTTTTTTTTTGTTAGCCCCCCAAAGATTTGGTCTTCGGTGTCATGTTTACATTTTCTTTGGCTCATATCTTGCAAAGTGTTCGAAATGTTGATCTAATATCTGAGGCAAAGCTTTAGCTCTTGTCATAAAAAACAAAAATTGTGAACATATAAAATCAAACAAACTTCATATGCAACTTTTTTGAAAGAAGTCTTTGGATTATTTTTAGGTAATTTTTTTATTATATTATTTTGATTTGAGTGGACACCAATGATCATTGTATTACTAAGCCCTAGTTTACACTAGCAAGTCTTACTGCTGAGCTGATTAGTTTGAGGGAGAGAGAGAGAGACGAGGGGAACAGAAATGTTTCTTTTTCCCCCGTCTCTCTCTCTCTCTCTCTCTCTCTCTCGTAACAAATTATCAGCTTAGCAATAAGATTTGCATAGTATAAACTAGGACTTACAATGTGGGAAGGCTAAATAAATAAACGATGGCTATTACCAACTTTTTCCATCTTTTAAATGGCACAGGTATAAATGCACTCACTTTTCATTGCGTAAATACAGAAAATTTAAGTACCTAGGTAAGTTATATTTTTTGAGTAATTAGCTGTCGAACTGTTCGAAACTATCGGAAACAATGAATTTGTAAGCGCATATACTTCAGTATGAATAAAATTGGTATTTCTAACTAAAAAAAATTAACAAAAAATTAAAAAAATTAAAAAGACGTTTCCATAGTTGGAAAACCTTAATTTTTTTTTGTTATGCAAAAGTAACTTACTAAAACAAATTTTTCCTTTTTTTTCTATAAACTAAACATATGTAATGTTATTAAAAGAAGGAGATTGATTTAAGAAATCAGGAAAATAAAAAGGATGATTCCAGGGTTGGAAAACCTACGATTTTTGTGATATATACCATTAACTACCGTAAACTAATTTTTTAATTATTTTTATTAAATAAACTTATTTTATACTTCACCACGAATAAAATTGGTATTTCAAATAAAAAAATAAACTTCAAAAAATTAATAAGATGTTTCCAGGGTTGGAAAACTTTAGCTTTTTTTAAATATATATAAAAATAATAAAAAAAAAGTTTAATTAATTAATGTATTTAGTTATTTTTTATATATACAATTCTTAATACGTCTTTATTTTTTTGCTATTTATTACGTTAAAGTATCAAAAATTATAAAAAATATTCTCATTTGTTAAAAACCTATTTTTTAATGTACATGTATATTATAAATTTTTTTAAATTCATTTTTGTAAATATTTATTACCAGATAAAATATTCTAAACCTATACAAATTTTGAAAAATTTTTTAAGAATTCAAAGCTACACAATGTTATGTAAAAGTATTGAAAATATGTATTATCATTTCTAAGAACCTTTCAAAAATTCTATATGTTAAAAAGCTTTGTTTCTATTAATTTTTTTATATTATTAACATGAACAAATATTGTAGACTCATACCTATTTTATTTTATTACCAAAAAATTGTAAAAATAATTTTTTATGACACACTTTGTTTTTTGAAAATTGTAAACAATTATTTATTATTTGAAAGGAAAAAGAAAAAATTAGATATCATAAAAAACCAAAAAATATATATCCTGAAGAAGTTAACAGAAGGTTAACGAAATATTGAAAATAATAAACTCAAAATATAAACTGACCGAAAGCTCAAGAAAATAGTTTAATTTAGCTTTTTTTCTTATACAAAAGTAACTTACTAAAACAAATTTTCCCTTTTTTTAACCCCCGACTAAAAAAAGGGGTGTTATAAGTTTGTAGTGTGTGTCTGTGTGTCTGTGTATCTGTGTGTCTGTCTGTGTCCACGTACAGGCTAAACGGCTGGACTGATTTTCATTTAGTTTTTTCTGTTTGAAAGATGACTTGATCGAGAGGGTTCTTAGCTATGTTTGAAGAAAATCGGTCCAGCCGCTTAAAAGATATAACATCTATTCTGTTATTCTATAAATTAAGCATATCTAATGTTCTTAAAAGAAAGAAATTGATCTCAGAAATCAGAAAAACAAAAAAGGATGATTCCAGGGTTGGAAAACCTACGATTTTTGTGATATATAAAACTAACTACCGTAAACAAATTTTTTATTTATTTTTATTAAATAAACTTATTTTATACTTCACCACGAATAAAAGAAATTTTTCCTTTTCTTTATAAATTAAACATATCTTATATTCTTAAAAGAAAAACATTGGTGTAAGAAAACTAATTTTAATTTTTTTTAAATAAATAAAATTATTTTATACTTCAGTACGAATAAAATTGGTATTTCAATTTAGAAAAGTTTAAAACACGTTTCCAGGGTTGGAAAAACTTACCTTTTTTTATAGAAAAGTAACTTACTAAAGCAAATTTACCCTTTTCTCTATAAATTAAAGATATCTTATATTCTTAAAAGAAAGAGATTAGTATAAGAAATCAGAAAAATCAAAAAGTTTGATTTCAGGGTTGGGAAACCCACATTTTTCGTGATATAAAAAGTAGCTACCGAAAACTAATTTTTATTTTTTTTTATAAAATGAACTTATTTTATGCTTCAGTACGAATGAATTTGGTATTTCAAAATAAAAAAAATTAAAAAAATTAAAACGACGTTTCCAGGTTTGGAAACCTTAGTTTTTATGCAAAAGTAACTTACTAAAACAAATTTTTTCTGTTTTACTATAAATTAAACATATCTTATATTCTTAAAAAAAGATTGATATAAGAAATCAGAAAAATTAAAAAGGAGGATTCCAGGATTGGGAAACTTACACTCTTACCATTTTCATGGTACAATTTAAGAATAGCCATATCCCAACACTGGTACAAACGTATGCATATACACATGTATGTACATAGTTACCACATGAACTTAATTGGGCACTTTTTAAACAACATTTAAAATGATAATGATCGTCTAGACATTGCCTGAATATTCTAGTGGTGTTTGTGCGAAGTATAAAAAGGGGTGACGCATCCACTAGACTTGCATCCAATGGCAAGTTAGTTGTGTTGTGAACGAGTTGCAGTTGTGAGTCAGTTGCGAAGAAGTCAGTTGCGAACAAGTCAGTTGTGAATAGTAGACTTGTATCGAACTCTTTCAGTAGCTCGTTTTTGACACAAACCAATGATCAAACTCATTTAAATTACATGGGTTTGATCATTGGTTTGTGTCAAAAACGAGCTACTGAGAGAGTTCGATACAAGTCTAGTTGTGAACAAGTCAGTTGTGAACAAGTTGAGAATAAAGAAGTCAGTTGATAATTAAGTTGTGAGTTAATAATAGTCTGCGATACAGTAGTGAGGTGATAGTTAAGAGCAGTCTGTGCCTTACAAAAGGAGAAACTATAGAACAGTCTAAAGTGACAGCAAAGTCTGTCGTGGAATTGGGATTATTGTGGAGTCTGTCGTGTCAACTGGAGTAAAGGGAACAGCGCATTGAATAGACGTGTGTAAGGGTGTAAGTAAAGCCAGTGAGTGCCGTGTGTGACGAGCAGCAGACAAAGAGGTATTGGTGTATCAGCTGTGAGTGACGGCAAAGTGAGTCTCGTAAGTGACGAGCAGCACACAAATAGGTGTCACGTGAATACTTGCGCAGCCAGCTAAGACACGTGCGTAAACTACAGCGAGGAAGGCGTAGTGGTAACCAGTTGTGAATATTTGTGTGTAATTCAGTAGTTTAAGTTGTATTAGTTTATATAAGCTCCCCTGAAGGAAATATCGATGGTGAAAATGTACTGATTTGCTTTTGACTTTGTCACCAGTACTACTCTACAATTATTCCCCATACAATACTTTGGGCTATAGACATTTAGCATGTGCTTGTCATTGAAAATCTACTAGTAACACTAAAACAATTGACTAGTTAGTGAATTCATAGTTCTTATGGGAACATGGAGACATACCAACCATACATTTACTGATACATTTCTATACCTTACGTACATACAAATTTATGTATATTGACAAGTTGTTGCAAAATGCACCAGAAATACAGCACATCTGTTTTCTCTCTCTCTTTTATACTGACGAATAGAAGAGAAATTGTAGACAATGTAACTACTACTATAATTTTAGTGTTGACATAGAGACACTTGGCCCCAGCCTGACTGCAGGGTATTGATTAATTTAGTTTAAGTGTATTTGTAAATAAAACTTGTATCATTCTTAACCCTAATCACTAAACTGGGTCTTGTATTCATTAGCAAATGTTCGGGTTTACGGAAAAGCGTTTTTAAAGAGAGAAAAAAGTAACAATATTTAGACAAACATTTATTGATCATGAAAATGAGATTTTAAAATAGAAACGATTCTTTCTTTAATTTTCAATAAAATAACTTTGGTTTTAAATTTACGTTATAATAATTTTTGTTAAAAAAATTATGTTTTTTCGCATACCCTGCGGAAAACATATTTATATAATTTCTTTGTAAAATTATTATTTTTAACAATGCCAAAGTTTTTTAATTTTGTTACAAAATTTATCGTATTGGTATTGGAAAAAATCACCCATTAACTTTTGAATATTCGTACTTTTAGGCAAAAAGTAATCTAGCAATTGTTGCATATTTGTAGGCGAAAAATAACCCATTAAATTTTGAATACTTTTAGGCAAAAAGTAATCCATTAACTTTTGAATGCTTGTAAACAAAAATAAAAAAAATTAACTTCAAAAACAAAAGAGTAATGGGGTATTCATTCAAATTGTAAATACTTACGATAGGGGAGTACGTACATACACTTTTTTGGATTCTAGTAAGCAAAATTTTTTGCTGGGTTGCTCCATATTAAACTGTCTTTACCAAGTTTGCGAATCGGTTTTATAAAATGTTATGCTGAATTTTGTGAAAGAGGTTAGAGTTTGTTAGAGGTGCACTTCAGTTGGTACTTCATATTTCATTACAATGACGTTGGTAGAAATAAATGAGTATCGGCCTAGTAAAAATTCAAGTCAGGTTCTTAATAAAAGGAAGATAAATATAACCCTGTCCCTCTGCTTATTTTTGAGATAAATCGCCAATGGAAACTAATATTTGCTCAGCGTTTTTATGAAAAGACATACGAAAAACATTTTTATGAAGCATTTAACCTTCTAATTCTTTCCTGCATTTAACCTTCTAATTCTTTCGGACAAAAGTGGTAAATGTAAAAAAAATCTGCTGGAGGCTTACTCTGATTTTCGGAACGAAAGAAAATGCTACCGAGTTCTTAACATTCGAATACATTTGCTTTCGTTTCTGTAGCCACATCTTTTAGTTGTAAATTTCCAAGGTCTGATTAAACAATCCCTTGCATCTTTCAATCTGTCGGATTAATATGATAAAGTGCTGCATTAACATGACAAGATATGTCACGAAACGAACTTAGGCCGGATTTACATATGTGTGACATGTGCCCAAAAAAGCTTAACCACTAATTACTAATGAAAAATTGTTTGATTCAGATATGTAATTATTAATTTAAACAGTTTCCAATCGTATAGTTATGCATGAAATAGTTTAACTTACGAAATACCTATCTGAATCAAACAGTTTTTCATTAATAATTAGTGGTTACGCTTTTTTGTGCCCATGTGTGCCAGATGTAAACTCGCATTTATACAATTTTGTCAGACGTCATTTAAGTGCATGAAGCAAAACTAAATGGAAGGATTGATTCCCTTTACGAACTTGAGGCATTTTGTAACTATGTTCAAAATAATTGATTATTATTTTCCAACTATAATTCAATCAGCGTTTCTTGAACAAAATGTAACTCTTACCTCTTTTTTTTTAACCACTGACTTCAATGAGTTTAATTAATTCAAACAATTTTATTAGTCTGATCTCATCGTTTAACTTGTTATCTTGTTTATTGTTGCAAGTTATTTTTTATGTTTTTACAACAAGCAGTTCCTCATATTAAATCTATTCAAGTTGTTGTAGTTTTTGCACTCAAATAATGGCGTGAGCGTGTGTATGAGTGTTTGCTGCCATTGAGTCTGACGTTTTTATAGATTTTCAAATAAATCTTTGATTTTGTCACTCTACGTGTCTTTGCGGCTGTTTATTACCACAAAGTTATGTGGTTTTGTCACATTTTCACTTCAATTAGCAGAGTGTCGTCAACTTACGTTTGGTAGGAGTAGATACAGCCAGTGTTAAAAAGTGGTACTCAAATTCCGTTGACACACTTAGATTGTAATTTAATGAATGAACGATTAATATGAGTTTGTAATAAATAAAAATAGCAATTAAAGCATTTATTGATTAAACAACGAATGCGTTGGACGATTGTAATAATTAAGCAATCAATAGCGGTATTGAAGAAGATTTATTTGTTTGTAAATAGTTGACACCAGAAAGATAGATAAATAGCGTATTATTTCAGCGTTACATTTGTGTGTATGTATATAAGAGGAAGACTTGGACATCTAAGGACCAATAATCGACTTCTCAATTAAGTGTCATTTAGCTAATAGCCACTTAATTGCAGTTTCATTTTTTCAGTCGTAAAATTAAATGATCACTTAAATACTATGAAAGTGTGGTAGCACTGTGAAATGCTGATAGTTCTAAAAGAAAACAGATGTTTAATGTAAATAAGAAAGTAAGGTTATCAACATGTAGAAAATTAAAACTGCTTAAAAACACATTTTATGAAACCAAAAGAGCATCAGAAGGCATTTTTCTATTTATTTATTCCATGATATGATACTATGCATGATATATTTTATATATTTATGAAAATTAAACGAAATTCTTTTTAATACGACCACATGATGTTCATGTACATATTTTCAATAAACACACAGAAGCACAATAACATATGGTTTGCTCGTAAGATTTAAGTGTGATTTAAATAGACAAGGTTGGGCATTTAAATGGCTATCAACTTTATACTAAAAAAACGAATTCGGTACTTAAGAGACACTTAAAGATAAATGACACATAATTGAGAAGTCAATTATTGGGCCCAAGACTCCTAAGCACTTTCTTGCAATTTCAAAGAGTCAAAGAACAAATTTATAGTCCTCTTTAAAGCTGTAATATATTATAATACAATTATAATACTAATATAACACTAATATCGTAGTTTCAACAACAACTCATTAATCAATCAAATGAGAAAATAATAAAAAAAATTCAGTAAAGTGCGACTCTGACTTGCACACGAAGGGTTCCGTACGAACACTAGATATGTAATTTAATACAAACTTCATCCTATATAATAAATAGTTTTGGCATTTTTTTCTTTTTTGGGGTTTTTTCTTTCTTTTTTTTTGTTTTGGCGGTTTTTGCGTTTTTTCGGTTTTGGCGATTTCTTAAGTTTTGGCTCTTTTTTTTAGTTTTGACACTTTATTTTCTTGTTTTGGCGATTTTTTTTGTAGTTTTTTCATTTTGGCGATTTTTTTTTGGCGATTTTTTTCATTTTCGCGTTTTTTTTTATTTAAAATTTTTTTTAGTTTTGGCGACATTTTCGCGTTTTGGCGATTTTTTTTAGATTTTTGGCGTTTTTTTCGTTTTGGCGTTTTTTCGTTTTGGCGATTTTTTCGAATTTGGCGATTTATTTTAGTGTTAGAAATTTTTTTTAATTTTGGCGATATTTTTCGTTTTGGCGATTTTTTTTAATTTTTGGCGATATTTTTTTTTGGTTTGGCGATTTTACAATTTTCGGTTTTTTAAGCTTTACCGTTTTTGAAAATTTCAAGTTTTTGGCGATTTTTTTAAGTTTTGGCTCCTTTTTTAGTTTTGACACTTTATTTTTTTTTGTTTTGGCGATTTTTTTCATATTTGCGATTTTTTTTTAAACTTTTTTTTTTAGTTTTGGCGAAATTTTCGCGTTTCGGCGATTTTTTTCGATTTTTGGCGTTTTGGCGTTTTTTTCATTTTGGCAATTTTTTCGAATTTGGCGATTTATTTTAGTGTTAGATTTTTTTTAATTTTGGCGATTTTTTTTAATTTTTGGCGATTTTTTTTTTTGGTTTGGCGATTTTATAATTTTCAGTTCTTTAAGTTTTACCGTTTTTGGAAATTTCAAGTTTTTGGCGATTTTTTAAAGTTTTGGCTCCTTTTTTAGTTTTGACACTTTATATTCTTGTTTTGACGATTTTTTTATTTTTGCGTTTTTTTTTTTGTTTAAAACTTTTTTTTAGTTTTTGGCGGCATTTTCGCGTTTTGACGATTTTTGGCGTTTTTTTCATTTTGGCGTCTTTTTCATTTTGGCGATTTTTTCGAATTTGGCGATTTATTTTAGTGTTAGAAATTTTTTTAATTTTGCCGATTTTTTTCGTTTTGGCGATTTTTTTTAATTTTTGGCGATTTTTTTTTTTTTTTGGTTTGGCGATTATATAATTTTCGGTTTTTTTAGTTTTACCGTTTTTGAAAATTTCAAGTGTTGGCCTCTTACGGTCTCCAAGATATAGCAAATTGTCAAAATTACATAGTCAAAATTGCATTAACTGATGGACCACCCTTTAATTATAATTTTTTTAAATTTTAGTGTTAATTGTTGTAGTCTGTATAAAAATACACTAATTTTACAAATTTCAAGTTTCAATATACATATGTTCATATAATTGTATGTATATTATTGGGATTTTAACATTTTTCGTTGCTCGTTTTGGAACACCCTTTAATTTTTAATTCTCATGTATTTGTTGTTGTAGCAGCCAAGGTTCTACATACTGTGTCCAAATTTCAGGTCCGTAGCTCTTACGGTTCCTGAGAAAATACCGCGTGACGGACAGACGGACAGACGGACAGCGTAGCGAAAACAATAGGGTTCCTTTTCACCTTTGGTGTACGGAACCCTAAAAACTAAATATTGATTAGTGAGTTCTTGTTTCAGGTATTATATTAAGAGCACTTCTCATTTGTTTAAATGAAAATTTAACATAATTACTCTTGTTGCTCTAAGAAATGTTTGTGTAGAGGATTCCTGGGTTTATCCATTAGTTAAATGCGGAAAGAAATTAACTATACCCATCAGTCATCAATTATTCTTATTCTATTATTATTTATTACGAAAATGCGTTTTTAAAGGATAAAAATGTCACAATACCAATATCTGAGAAACAAGTTCAGATAGACGATACTTCAGAAATTTTCTCAATACCGTGAGTTAAAAATGTTTTTGAAACATAAACATCAATTTTTTAAGTGTATAAAGAAAATATTTTTCTCGGTGGGCGAAATCTTTTTTTTTTTGAACTTCGTGCTTTCTTCAATATTTTAAGTACTTGTGAAGCCATTCATGTAAATTCTTTTCAACTTGTGATATGAATTTTAATTATATACAATTACATTCTTAAGCTAAAACATACAAGTATTTTTAAATCATTTAACTTTCAGATACGAATAACTTTGAAAATATTTAAGTTATATTAAAAAGTATGCATAAAACCTCAATACAAAGTAGAAAACTCTAAGAAAAAAAGTTTCAAGTTTAATTAATATTTGCTTTTGTTTAGATACACAAACAACGTTTCGCAGTGATGACAAGTAAAGGAAGTTGATAAGATACATATCAGTGTGTTATTTATAATGTTTAGCTGAAATTCAAGAAATGGAGAGTTTCTCGCAGTTGATAAGTGTTGCTTTTTTCAAAATTTTCTACAATAACACAGCAGAAAACTTGTTTTATTGTTGAAATAAAAATGGTCGAACCTTATATTATTTAATTTTTATTTAAACAACACAAAAAAACTCGATTTTGTTGTGCTGTGTAACTAGTGCCGTATTTCCTAATAATCCTCGCAGGATAAAAAAGAATTAATATTTTAGACTGAAATAAATAGCTTTTCGGTAATGATATATGTACATATGTATATTCAGGAGGAAGAAGTTTGATCAGATGAACTGAAGAAAACGGAAACGAGGAAAAGCATTTGCAATTCGAAAGTAGTTAAAAGGATTTCGAATAAAATATAAATCAATAAAGTTAAACAATTTTAAACTTTTGCTTTCACCATTTAAACGGTATATACTTTTAGTTCTTTCATGCATGTAACCTAAAGATCTTGGGACTAAAGCCACTTTATTGCTAGGTTTCAGACAACCTGACAAAATAGGTTAGATGTTTCTGTTTCTTTCCTTCCCAACTCATATATTACAATGGGATAATAAGTCTTGCGCCCAAGCGGGTGAACTACTTTATATTCTTTTAACCTTAATTAACATAACCTAAACAATCCTAACTTAACCCAACCTAACTTTACGCCATATAATCTATACTAATCTAACATAATCTAACCTAAAATGTTGATTACGACCGCAAAACCAGAAAAGTGAGTTATACCTTAAAAACAAATTATGATTTTGATAAGGCGAATTAACATAAGGTAATCTTAATTCGCCAGCTGACAAAAATTTCCTGCTGTCAAATGAACCAAAACGTTAAGAAATATTTTGACAGCAGGAAATTTTACACTAACAAATATACAAGGCGAATACGCAGAGTTGCAAATCAAGACCACCTTATATCAATTCGCCTTGGATTATGATTTAAATTTTCTTTAAATTTTTTATGCAAATATGTATAACAACTACTTTTATTTAGGTGTAGGAATGTGTGTTTCTTGTATTTTTTGCCAGTTCATCAGTACAGTTTCAATTAAAAACACCTCCAATGTTTATCTAAATCTCACTACAAATAAATGAGAATTACAAATACATAAACATAACATTAATTTATATTTTAAAATAATTAGCGTTTGGTTAACACGAAAAAGAAAATTAATTTCGACCATTCCCCCGATAACGGTAAATTTTTTGATAGATACTTCTTTCTTTATACGTTTTGCTGCGTTCGAAACTAGAGCTGGCAAACAATCGATAGTATCGATAGTTTTGTTTCCATTATACTATCGATAGTTTTTTCTCGATAGCGATACTATCGTTGAAAAAAATATATTGCCGAATTGGCAATAAACTCGATAATATTTAACATATTGGTTTTCTTTTATTGAAAATACATGTAAGTACATATCGCTCAATTACTCAAATATCGTCATAACTTAAAATAATAAATAATAAATTTATGGACTTAGTACTACAGTAAAATTTGCGTGTAATGGATTTACTCTTGATAGAAGAACACTTTTTAATACCTCCACTGAGTTGCATGCAAATTGAAAACTCAACTCATTTGAAAATTAAATTTAACATTCTTAACTCCTAGTTGTGAAATAGTGACCGAATATATCATTTTGTGTGCTATCTCCTTTTTTGTCATTTCATATTTTAACTGAGTTGTTAAAACAGATTCCCTAACAGCCATGTTAAGCCTACACTTCACATTAGTTAAGCGTATTATTCACGGTCAAAATGAATGACGTGCATTATGATAATATTAGTTAAATTTTGTTTGTATAAGTCACACCGACAATGCTTGAAGCAAAATCTAAATTTTTTGATTTTTGCACATGCATGTATACCATACAAACATATCAAGATAAACTACTCAAAGCAGTGAGGTTTCAAAGAACTGTCAAATTCTATACGTAAAAAGTTTTTGTACGTAGTTTGACAATTGCCTTGCAATTAGCTTGTAACAAGATGATATCAATTTATCGTGCAATGCATGCACCTGTATGCTGAGTTCTTCATGCACACGTATACGATGCTTGTGTCAGTTTTCTTAAAGAAAAAGTTTTCCAGCAAACTATCGAAAATATCGAATGGCGTGACCATCGATAGTTTGCCAGCTCTATTCGAAATTCCATTTAATTACAAGTCGAACGAACATTGGTGGCATTTTTGATCGGATTAAATAATTATTACTGTGTTTCAGTGGAATATAGATTCTTAATGGTTTAGTAGTTTAAAAGGCAATTGTTTTGCGTTCAGAGACTCTAGTGAAATATTAACTTCCTCTGATTTAGTTTTCATTCTACGTTTATTTTGACTAAAATAGAAGAAAATTATACATTTAAAATAATATTAAAGAATTTAAAAGTCTTTAAAACACATCTATAGTTTTTTTCTTGCATTTGTCTTATTTTAAGTATAAACATACACATATGTATGTACATACATACGTATGTACTATGTAGTAGAATTTACGTACATACATACATATATACTTATATTACGAGTAAATACAAAAAGGTAATTTTGTTTCTTGTTAGTAGTTTTTTCCATCTTTTTTGCTTCTTTGCAATATAAAAGATTTATTTCTTTTTATTTGTATAGGAAGCGAAATAGTGAATAGCAACAATCCAACAATAACGACAAACTACATAAATCTCTTTCATATTGTTGTTAATAACTTTAATTACTTTAAGTTTAACATACACTGTGACATAAAATTGTACTAACAGGAAAATAAGTTGAACTTGTCTTCAGTTTTTTTTAGTTAATGTCGTTGTTTAACATGGTATCATGATTGACAATTCGTTGACTAAATTATTTACTTAAGAAAAGTTCATATTTCCATTGTTAATTACTTTAATAGTAATTAAATGCTTATTTCCAGACGCTTGAGAGGTTTTCCTGTATATTGACCTGATGTTGCTAATCATTTCAATTCGATATATGACTCAAATAAGGACTTACTATCCTGCACTTATACTATTACTATCCTGAAAAAATACAACCCTGATCTAATGAATTTTGGCTGTCTTAAGCTCCATCATGTCAGTGTTTTATTTATTTTTTTTTCTTGAAGTGGTACGATTGTGTAGCAGAGTAAATCCTAGCCCTTAGAATCGCTTGAACATACCTTACATAGATTGTGGTGTAACATCAATAACAAAAGAATAAGAAATATGTGAAGAATCGACCAGAAAAAATATTGAAAAGTTTCTTTAAATATTCAATTATTTTAAAAATTGTGAATTTTTAATTGTAAATAATTAAACTGTCAAAATGATAACTTAATCATCTCATACGAAATGTGAACGTCGTTGCACATGTTCTTTCTTTTCCTTTTCGAAGCACGGAATTTATTAATATTTATTTTTTTGTCAATCCAGATGGGTCCAACTTAGTTCGGGATTCAGACTGCGACCCTTACCTAACCAAGCTTAACCTAATCTAATCGTATTGTTTCCACTACCATAATTATTGATAGGATATCACAGTGGTATGCAATTACTTTTATATGATTGACAGATTACGTTCCTTCCAATGCACGCAGTGTGTATATTTACAGGAAGCCATTCGAGCTGTTTTTACCACCCCCCCCCCCACCCATAACGTTGTTCCCCGCAATCGTAAAATTATAAAATTTAAACCATAATTAGAATAAATTCATGTCAAATGCGAAGTTTGAAAGCTTTGCAATAAAAGGTTCCGGGGATATGGAGGTGCAAAAAGTGCATATTTTAAGACATACTCACTCACCACTGACCACTGACCATTGACCTACTGACTCACTCATCAAATTGATGAAGCACTTCCGCTATCGATAGAGAGCTAAAATTTTGTACGCGGGTAGATCTAGGTGAGCAATAAGCCCGAAAAGTCTGAAAACACGGAAATTTTAATCAGGGGGGGGCGGGGCCACGCCCATAAAAACTAAAATTTGTGCTAGTGAGCTGAAATTCCATACAGAGCACTAAAATAAAAAAATCTGAAAACCAGGAAATTTTGGCCAGGAGGGCGGGGCTACGCCCATAAAAGTCAGAATTAAAAAAGCTAATATAAGGCGCTTAATAGAAGCTATTTTATATAAATTTGGCATATATAGAGCGATAATGCAAGGCTATAAATTTTTCATTAAAAAAGTGGGCCTTGGCACGCCCATATAATTTAAACCTCATTTTCGTGTACTACGGCTCAGCATATTTAGATGTACTATTTATGTGGATATTATTATCAGTTTGCAACGAAACTTGACACGAATAATAAGCACTGCCAGAAAAATCTTAGGTTTGGAAATGTGGGAGGGGTCACGCCTATAAAAATTAAAAGCTTAAAAGTTGCGCTAAAGAGCTGAAATTTGATACACAAGTAAGTCTAGGTGGGAAACCAACTAGAAAAATCTGAAAATTTTTTTACCAGAATGGGCGGGGCCTCGCTAATATTGCTTGGAACTAAATACTTAATACACAACTTTTAACTCAACCCATTCTATCTATTATCTGCTAATTTACAATATTTTTACCTTTATGAAAAAGGAGAGAATAATGTATATTTGTTTATTTCTTTATATCGGGAAAATGTTGACAAGAAATCCCCCTAATGATTACAAATTTCTACAATGCATAATATATTTCAGTGTTACGTATTGTGCTAAACAAGAACTTGGTCAAAATTTATATCTCACTACTTTTAATGGCCTAAATTTTGGATAGGAACTTGACCTTTTTTCACATTTATGCTTTTGTGAGGATTTATGATTTACAGCATGAAAGCTGTGGCAATAAGGACAAAGTTCGATTTTCAGAAAGTTATTTATTTTACAGTTATATTGGGAATTTCTTTGTTCACTTTCATTAAATTAAATTGAAATATTCCAAAGTGTAACGTAAATTAAGATATTATTCCAAATTACGAGCAAGTTAAAAAAAATATGTCACATGTCATTGCACTATAATTTCCTGAAAAATCACATAAAATAATTTTATTTTGTCTAGGGTGCCTTTAACTCGAAATCAGCTTATCTTTCCTTTTTGCCACAGAAAGGTAAACAAGATACATGGCTTCTGATGCAGATGAAGTGCAAATAATTGTTTAATTGTTAGTTGTTCCAATTTTCAAATTATCGTGTTCAAAAGCTTTAGGAAGACTTCAACATTGTAGTTCAAGGAAAATTACAAAAGTAATTGTTAATAAAACTTATAAAGGGTGTCCCAACAAGAACGCAAGATTGAAATTTTAAATAACACACAGATATTAAAAAAAGAAATCGTGAAACTTTATTATATCGTAAAGAAGACAAAATGAGGTTATAGGTGGAACAACATATCGGGCAGATGGCCGCCGCGGCTTTGCTGGTACACACGCGATCTTTTTTAATGAAATTTTCAATGGCCGTTTTGCATAAATGCTGCGGTATTTCATTAATGCAGCGTCCAATTTCCTCTTTTAAGGCTTGAGTCGTCGTCGGCTTATTCGCGTAAACCATCGACTTCAAAAAACTCCAAAGAAAAAAGTCTAATGGTGTTAAATCGCACGAGCTAGGCGGCCAATTCTGGTCTCCAAAACGCGAAATAACACGACCGGAAAATGACTGATGTAGCAATTGAATTGTTTCTCTGGCTGTATGACATGTGGCGCCGTCTTGTTGAAACCACATGCCCTCCACATTCATTTCATCACTTCTAGGCACGAAAAAACTGGTTATCATTTCACGATACCGAACACCATTGACTGTTTGCGCTTGACCTGCGTTTGAGCGACATCATCACGTACAGCTGCGACATTTTCGGTCGATCGACCTGGTCGAAGGCGCGTTGTTGTCTTTATATCACTAACAGACCCAGTTTCGGTAAACTTATCCATTAATCTCTTTACAATTGACTCTTTTGGAGTATTATTGTGACCCCAAATTGATCGCAAATTTGCGAACTGTAGCCGCAAAACTTTCACCATTTTGGTAAAACAATTTCAGAGAATGCGTTGTTCATTCGTGTAGCGCTCCATTTTTACTAACGTCGTACCATTCTACTAGCAAACAATAACAATTGTTCAAATGTCAAACAATGACACTTCGAATGGCGCCAAATTTAAATCTTGCGTTCTTGTTGGGACACCCTTTATATACCTTAAAAACGCATTCCCTACAATTATTTGCTATTTCTTTGGACAGTATGAAAATTAACAAGATTTATGGAAAAATTACGTGCCTTGGATTAAACTTTGCATGAATTTGCTGAAATTTCACTTAACATGTTCTAAGTAGGGCGGAAAAAATTAGTTTTAATTAAACAGATGCATTAAATACATACAATAAATCCTGAAAAGAAATAAAACGTACATATATCCTAAAAAAACGTAAGTAATTGTGAATTTAACCAGAGTCACACAGAATTTACAAATGGAGTAAAATTTTATTAAAAAATTTTAGGAATGAAATCTTTTATTGCCTTTTATATGTTCGCATGTTTATTGCAAATACTTATTTACATAGAAGAATGTGCGTTCTGAAGAATCGCTGTTAAAGTGTACCTTTTATTACATCCAAACTGTAAATTTTTCTGCCACAAATAAATACTCTTCGTCACCACAAATACTCACGTTGTATAATAAGAAGCCTTCCAGGCAGGCATGACTTACCAAATTAAAAAAAGTGTAGTTTGAGTTTTTTTTTTCTTTTATTACACGGACATGTGCAAACTCCACGTACTTGTACGTGTAGGAACTTTTCTATAAAAAAAACAAAAATTTATATTTATACGATTACATACGTACAATATGGAAAATTTATGGATGGAAGGAAGTACGAATGTTATGTGCCACAAACTGTTATAGTTTTCATACTGTTGTTTGTTGCCTTTCGTACTATAGCATTGCACAGATACATCTGTTTGCACTAGTTTTGCCTGTTTCTTGGTTCTGGTATGAAAAAATATGTTATTTATCGTTTTCTGTTACTAGTTGTAAATGTTGATTTTTTTAAGCAATTATTGTATGGTTGGGCAATGAGCAAATGAAAACAACACATTTATATTTTCTGTTTTTCTAAGGCAAATAAGATACATAAAACTGCTTTTACCATAAGTGCCTTATGATGTGTTGAGAAAAAATGTAATTGGCTGATGAATGAATGAATGAAAGCAAAATTGCACATACATATGTAAGTAAATGATACATGTACATGAAACACATGCATTTGTAATTACTCTCAGATCAAAATTGTCTCTTTCTCTCTCTATACTTTGGCTGCGCCACAAAATAACATAACGGACGTCCGCACATACATCTGCATATCATGTATTTGTTTCAATAGTGGTTTTTTCATATATTTGTATTACAATATGTATTTTTTGAGCAAAAACAGATCAAACAGTTGCTCAGCAGCAATACAATAAGCAATTGTTATTTGTTTTCAATTGTATTTTAATTTGGAAAAGCACGCACACACAATAACTCTTATACTAGTTCTGTCGCTCACACTACAATTATATGGTACATTCCGTGGTATATTTGTTTTGACTATACAAACGAGTATACAAATGCAACCCTTTATTTCGTACTTGCCCCGTACTCATACTTTGTTTTGCGTTTTATCCATTGTAATAAAAAATGCCTAAACATAAGCTAATTTTTAAAAATGACTTCATGACTTTATAACTCATTATAAAAATTAACATTTGTTTGGTATTTTCTTGTTTTGTTTATTCCTACTAGATATGAACGTTCTGGTGAATTTTAATAACATTTTTTGTAGTGATTACGATTTAGAAATAAATGTCCTTTTAAACAGTGACTGTATTCATAGTTTAAAAGATTCAATCACGTACCACAGTTCTATAAGAGTGCAAAAATAACAAAAACTACATGCACTTTGTTGGTATAAATCTGTGGCAATAAGGAAAAAGTGCTTAAGTCATATATTACTGTTTTTCAGGAGAGCACTTTTAAGCGTTCAAGTTGATTTTCAGTTTTTTTTTTTCCTTTTATAGTTAAATTAGAAAATTCTCTGTTTAACTATATTTTTTTTAAGCAAACGTCGTTCTAAACACTATAAGTAATACATTTAAGTTGAAATATACCAAAGTATAACCTCAATTGAGCTATTATTCCAAATTAGATTAGAAGTCTAAAAAATATAAGTCGCAAGTCATAGTGCTATAACTTTCTGAAAAATCACACAAATTTATTGAGATTTTGACCAGTGGTACTCCCGAATATGCAGATTACGGAGGCACCATTAACTCAAAATCAGCTTATCTCGACCTAAGCACTTTTTCCTTTTTGCCACAGAAATTATACAGCCAATTACACATTAAGTCATTTTGTGACATGGCATTAGTGTGTACTAGTGGGAACGTTTGTCATTTGCGATTTTTTTCGTTGTGTGGCATTGCTTTCCGTATAAGAAAGCATAATGTAAACGTTGTTGCATACATTTTGAAATTGACAACACAAGAAATTTCAGATTTATACTCAGCATTTCAAGACTTTGAAACCGAGTGGAGTGTGTTTTGTAATATATCGCGCTATAACCGCCAAAATAGCTTAAGCGACATAATTTTCCATGACTTCAATTTTTGACCAAAGTTGATTTTTGCGATTTGTAAATAGTTGATTTTCTTCGAAAAAAAAACGAAGTCCGAAAAATGTGTCGTTTGAGCTATTTTAGCGGTTATGGCTCGATATGTCAAAAAACTCACATTGCTAAATACATATCGCTCATTTGCTTCAATAGTGGCATAACTCAAAAAATTAGTTTTTTGAGTTAATAATGCAGAAAGATGCGGCATTTTGTATTTTATCTTGTGTAAAAATTTCATATAAATAGCTTGTACCATCACCTCCTGAGAGAAGAATTTTTTTTCATTTCTCCATTGAGTTGTATGCAAAATAAAAACTTAAAACGCGTTTTCTGCAAAACTGGTTTTTTGAGTTGTGCCACTATTGAAGTAAATGAGCGACATGTATTGGTGCACTGTATGGTGGTACGAATAATTCTTAAGCCTACATACATATATAGTACACGGTATGTAAAAAGGTAGATACATACGAATATGGCCATAATTTCACAAAATTTTTTTTAGAATTTTTGTTGCATATTTTAAATAAATAGTAGATACTAAATTCCGTACAATTTTGGTAGTATATTTATCGCAAAATCCAAATGTAATATCTGTAGCATCATTGCTGTATTTGGGCCTAGGCTCATTAGGCCTGGGTGAAAGAGTGTATAAGAAAATTCAAGAATTTATTTGGCTTAAAAGATCGCGAAATTTCTATTCAATTAATGAAAAAGATATTGATATAAAACTGTTTTATAGTGGCCAAAAGATTGGTATTATATTGATTTATATGTGAATTTAATAGTGTTTTCACACTGACATGGTTTTAATAAAAGTTGGATTTAACGTTAAAACCAACTGTTAAAACCTGGTGAAAACCAATTTAAACCCATCTTAGAATTGGTTTTATGAAATGCAACGTTGTTTTCGCTGTGCTAAATTTAGTGCTGCCAAGTTAAAATGACCGGGAGCAGCTGATAATGTTTATGCCAGTAGATTTCGCTCGAAATACTTTCAAGTTAAAAATGGATGCAGCAGCAACTTCCATTTTACAAAGCATCGTAAAATTTCCGAGTTTTTCATACAAACAAAAACAGTTGTTGTATAGTTTGTGAAATAAGTGTTATAAAAAGCAGAAAAAACTACAACAAGAAATAAACGCATTTCTGCAGGAGATTTATTTTATTTTTAACTTTTATTAGACAGTCTGTGATTTAAAACCTGAATTTAACAAACTTGCAGTGTGAATGCAAAATCAGATGTTTATGGTCTTAACGTTAAAACCAGGTTTTAACTTTCAGTCTGAAAACACTATAAAAAAACGAATATGTGTATGTGTTTCGTCTGCAGTAATGTCAGAATTCTTTAGCCAATAATGTCTAAAAGTTGAAAAAAATGGCATATAACAAAGGTTAAAAAATTTCAAAACCCCCGATGTGTCAAGAAAAGATGTGATATCTTTTAAACGGCTGGACCGGACCGCTTTTCTTCAAGCATAGCTTAGAACACTCTCGATCAAGTCACCTTTCAAACAGAAAAATATCAAAATCTATCCAGCCGTTTGGTCTGTACGTAATGATGTCCTGCAGAAGACCATTTATAAAACCTTTCAAGACATGAGAGATTTTTCAAATGCTTTACTACAGCGAAATATTCTAAAACAAACGCTAAACAACACTATTGGCAAGACAAATAACTGAAACAAACGTCTTGCCAACAGTGTTGTTTGGCGTTTGTTTTAGAATATTTCGCTGTGGTAAAGCATTTGAATAACCTCTCATGTCTTGAAAGGTCTTGTGCAGGACTTTAGTACGTAAAATAAACAAATGCATTTTCATTAGTTGCTACTTGAAAAATTCAGTCACATTAGTGACTAGTGATTTTAAATCATTGCGATTAAGTAACAAATATGAAAATATTGCTCATCTCCAGATCTTACGTGGTTGTTTAAACATACTATTGCTTTTGTAAGTTATGATTTGCAAATTTTATTCATATTTCTAACATTCATTCATTCATTCATGCATGGATCCAAATGTACTACAAAAATTTGCACATGAAACATAATTAATTTCATTTGCTATTCTAAATATTGAATTTTTAAATTACATACATACTTACATAAGTATGTATGTAATTTAAACAAAATAAGTCAAAATTTTAAAGTTAAGTGTAGTAAATTTAGAAAAAAAATCAAAAATTTTTATGAAAAACGCAAAATTAAATATCCCAATAAGCAATTTTTATTGAAATGAAGTGTAAAACAACTGTTATTTAAGCCGCACATTTAATTGACAAAGATTGAACTATACTTGACTTGCACTTTATTTCAATAGCATTCTCCAGTGAAAAGGAAGCTTGAATTCAATTCGAATAATTCAATTACAGTACAGTGCAATTCAAACCTTGAATTATACTACAATTAAGCATTGTATTACAATTAAATTCAAGTGTATTTCAAGATTCAAAAACAATGTCCTTAAAATTGAAAGTAAAATGCAATTCATTTGTTTTCTAATAATAATGTTATGCATAAACACCTTCACTATTGCTTTCACGATTTTAATCATCTTTGTTTTCCAAATTCACTTTTTTATTTATTGATTTTTGATATTTTCACCAAAATATCAGTTTTAATAATAAATAAAGTACGTATTTGAAAGTAGTTGAACACATATGTAAATACTCCTATGTTCTTTAAATTTTATTTCAAAATATTTTCAAGCTTGAAAATTACTTGAAAAATTCTTGAGTTCAACTATGCTTACAGTTAAATTTCAAGCCCTTAAATTTTAATATTTTAAGTGCTTATTGGGGTGTAAATATATCCCAATAAGCAATTTTGCTTGAAATCAAGTGTAAAACAATTTTTATTCAAGGCACACAATCAATTGTCAAGGGTTGAACTATGCTTGATTTACACTTTAATTCAATAGCATTCTGCAGTGAAAAGGGAACTATAATTCAATTCAAACAATTAAGTCGTGACAGTTTAATTCTTGAATTATACTGTAATTCAGGTTCAAAAACAATTAGGGAATTCACAATAGCGTTTTAAAATGTGTCTTAATATTGCAGCGTTTCAATTTTAATACTTTTATATGGTCTGGTAAGTTTGTTGTTTTTGTTTTGTATGTAAATCAAATTAGTTACCATGTGGCAAATTTAACAGTATAAAAAGCATATCTTTTTTAGACTTGTGCCATTTAGTTCATTTCAGTGACCGGGCATTTTAGTTCATTATTTATAAATGAACTAGTTCGTTCATTTAGTTCAATCGCTCTTTTTAGTTCAATGAACTAGTTAGGTCTTTTTAGTTCAATGATTTTACATCTGCATGCGTATGTATGTATGTAGATATGTTGTGTTTTTTTTTGACAGTATTAAAATGCTAAAATTAATTTATAATTAATAAATAAATTTGCTTTATAAAGGGTTTATAAAACAAATTCAGTGTGAAAATCATTTTTAAAAATCTCATAAATCCAAAATATTTTTGTGAATAGGTTAGTATAAGTGTATGCGTGTTTATTGTATTTGTGGTAGTAGCCACCCAGCGGGAGTAGGGATGCCTTCTAGAAGGCCTCTGTACGCCTTCTTTTGGATGTAGAAGCCCTGCTCGCCCCATTCCATACTCATATCTTTTTAACACGCGTTGTCATTGCGAAGCAGGCCTCCTGTTGTTGCTTCTTTCGGCAGAGATTCTGCAAGGCCTTCAAACTAATAGATTTTGTTTTTGCTTTGGTAAAAAAAACAAAACAAAACATGTTACTCCTTCTCTTCTCCCTTCTCATAGAAGCGAATGTGGAATGTGTATCGTATATTTTATACGAAAGAGCCCTTTAATAAGGCATGCACCAAGAAGGTCTTCTGAGTTTTACCGCTGGGCAGCGATGAACAAGAACTAAATATACATACATACATGCATAAATATGGATGAGTATAGAAGCAAAGCACACAAACCGAAAGAAGTAAAGCAAAACGTTGAAAACATTTAGTTCATTTTGTGTCTTAGTTCTTAGTTCAAAAAATGAACTAGTTCAAAAATTGAACTAGTGAGCGTAAAACAATTGAACTAGTTCACTTAGTTCAAAGTACTGAATCGTTCATTTGAACTAGTTCGTTCATGAACTACACAAGACTAGTCTTTTTCAATATGGCAATATGGTAATGTTAAGCTTAACATGTTAAAACTGTCAACGCAGATGTAGTTGATGAAAAAATATTTGTATTTTTCACAGAACAAAAGTTATTTTGATAAATTTATCCAATAATAATTTCTAATTAAAATTTTTTTGTAATTTTAATACATAGTCCCTATTTACACTATGCAAGTCTTGTTGCTAAGCTGATTAGTTTATTAGGAGAGAGAGAGAGATGGGGGGAAAAGAAACGTTGCTGTTCCCCTCGTCTCTCTCTCCCCATTAAACTAATCAGCTTAGCGACAATGTGCACACTTCTACCGATATTCGGTAGATTTTACCGAATATGTTTGTGAAGTTAACAATCTACCAATTCTACCGATCAAGGCCTGAAATCTACCCAATATATTGTTATTTGGTAATTTAAGTCGATATATGTGTAAATTGCTTATTTTGCCACATAGCAGTGCGGCCTCAGAGCGGTCATTTTCTGTGATGAAAATCATTAAAACAGAACAAAGAAATCGGTTAAAAACTGAAACTATAAGTAACCTAATATTTGCCAAAGAATTGTGCCTTGGGGATGAAATACTTAGTACTACCAATGATTTAATAATTCTTGCACAAAAGTTCAAATTCATAAATGGATCTTACATATAATCTTTGTAGTTACAAATGTTTGTCAAATAAAAGTTATTTTTGTACCTTTATAAAACATATGTACAAGAACTGAATTCCTGTTATTTATGTATATTATTTTATATATGCATAGCATATCTATATATTATTTTTTATGTTTCTTTGAATTGTTATTTTTTATGTTTCTCTGAATAAAAAAAAATTTCTACCAAATTTCATTCAAATCTACCGATTTTTTTTGTCGATTCTACCGACTTTAAAAAAAAATTAAGTGTGCACACTGCTTAAGCCGCGTTCAGACTATTATACTTTGTATTTATACTTGCCGAAAATTCAAATAGTACGTGCAAGTGTGATAGTCTGACCGCAAAATGTCATCAAAGTGGCAAATAATACGATAAAAATTTTGACATCCCATAAGACTTTTTCGTTTTTAGAAAATTTTCTAAACGATAATACTTTTCATTAGATCTGGGTTGCATTTTCACACAAACCAAACTTCCAAGTCGGCTGTTTCGCCGCCAATAGCATGTCGTCATTGTTGTAATGTTTTGTCATATCAAATTTTTTAATAAGTGAATCGTATGGAATTATATTTCGTTGACATAATTTTTTAACGTTTTTGTAATATCTTTTCTTAAATTTCTTTCTGTTATTTACATAGAATATTTTTAACTGCTGAATTTTTTCAAGTGTCGGCACGTCCCCGCCTGCATGAAACCGTTTTGCCGCCGCTAGTAAATGAATAGCACAGACATTTTCATTGAACAGCTGTTTTATTTTCTACTTGTATTACACATTTGATTTGAAGTGTGATGGTCTGAACACAATATGTGATTTTACGTTAGATTTTTTGACAGTCGCAACGAATATATTTAGATTTCTGTATCGTAAAATGTGATGAAAGTAAAGGGTGTTTTTTATTGAGGTATAGAACTTTAAGTTGGCATCACTTTTTTAATTGGCGGCCATTTTATCAGCTGTCAAGTGATTAATATTTAGTTTGGTTTGCCATTTCATCATGAACAGGTTGACAAAAGAACAACGCTTGCAAATCGTGCAAATTTATTTCGAAAATAATGGTTCAGTTCGCGAAATTCATCGCAAAATTTTGTTCAGTGAAGAGGCTCATTTTTGGTTGAATGGCTACGTCAACAAGCAAAATTGCCGCATTTGGAGTGAAGAGAATCCACATGAGACCCTTGAGACGCCATTACATCCACAAAAACTGACTGTTTGGTGCGCTCTATGGGCTGGTGGAGTCATTGGGCCATACTTCTTCCGAAATAATGCTGGAGAGTCAGTTACCGTTAATGGAGACCGGTATAGAGCCATGATAACCGACCATTTTGTTCCCGAATTGGATGGCATGCATGTGGATGAGTTGTGGTTCCAACAAGACGGCGCTACATGCCACACAGCGCACGTCACAATCGATTTATTGAAGGAAACATTCGATGAGCGCATAATTTCGCGGAATGGACCTGTCAATTGGCCACCAAGATCGTGTGATTTGACACCATTGGATTATTTTCTTTAGGAATATGTGAAGTCGCTCGTCTACGCCAACAAACCAGAAATGTTAGGGGACTTGGAAGCCAGCATTCGTGGCGTTATTGCCAACATACGGCCCCATATGCTCGAAAAAGTGGTTGAAAATTGGACCTGTAGAATTGGATTTATTCGAGCCAGCCGCGGCGGCCACATGCCCGAAGTCATATTTAAACATTAATGGCATAAAATTATCCTTCCAATAAAGCCAAATTGATGGACATTAAACGATTTTCTTGTGTTTTATTTCAATTCAAAGTTCTATACCTCTAAAAAAAAACACCCCTTATTAATAATTGTATAATAGTCTGAACGGGGCTTTAGCAATAAGACTTGCACAGTGTGTTTTGGGACATACGGAAGAAAATAATTCAGTCTGTCATGAGCATTCGTACAAACATATATTTTATTTTCTATCTCTCTCTCTCTCCCTCATATTATACACTAATTTATAAATAATATAAAGATGTATGTGTGTTTGCCTGACTTTGATAAACACTGTATGTGTATTTGTATCAGTGGTGCCAACTTTTTTAAAGCAAAAAGCACTGTTCGGTCATGAAAAAAGCAATAAAAAGCACCAAATGCAATAAATATGTTTGTATATATGTACATACATATGTGCAGGATAAAGATTTGAATTCAAAATTTTATTTTTACTCTTTTATATATTAAATTAAATCATCCACTATAGTCGAAATATTAAAACACTTGAATAAAATTTAAGTGGAATTGTTTTGAAATTTTGGTCCTTATCGATATACTTTTAAAATAGTTATACTTTTAAAATAATTCATAGCACTACAACTAATTTTCCATTTTTGTAGTCTTAAATTTTTATTGCTTCGTTCTTCTGTATTTCTTCAACTTCACCGCATTTGTTATTATATACTTTTATAACGTCTATGTATCCTCTGTAATTTCTATAAATATGTTCTTAGTTTTTTTACAATTTTGAAATTATGTAGCGATTTAGCTATAAAATCAATTACTTTTTTCGTGATAGACATTTTTGCACACTGTGAATGAGAAATTATGTAGTCACCTATTTGTCTTTCATCCAATTAAATAAATAAGGAAAAGAAAACATTACGTATCAAAAAAGGGTCTAATCCATCATGAACATCGAATTCACACGTATTCTTACTCTCTTTCATTTAGTCTTATGAAAGAAACTTTTGCTTATCTTTTAACTAATTTTTCTCAAACTCACAGCGGGAGATTTATTATATATGCTGTTTATGTTAAAAAATGCTTTTGCCTACAAGAAAATTAAAGATTATTTTTTCTTACAAATTGGTTTTTAGTAGTTTTAAACTCAGAATTAAAGTGAATAATAATGTGTATTTATTACTTTTTGTTGAAACAGTTTTCTAGAAAGAAAAAAAATCTTTCATAAAAAAATTATATAAGAATTACTTTTATTAATTGTTTCTGCCTGTGAGTATATACTTTTCGCTCACTTACATAACCTTAAATTTATCTTGGTCACCCATGGTCTAATTAGATATGTTTGACATAAAAAATGTATATTATTATAATATTATTATACAACCAAGACGTTACGTCCAATTCTCAAACTTCATATTGTTATTAAGTTTTTTCAGTATTTTTTTTAGGAAATCTGATAATTAGGAAGGAACGCAAAGAAGCAAGTACAGTCACTTTTTTAGATTGAGTATGTGCGTATGTGTTTAAATTTCAAAAAAGTGAAAATATCTTAATTCGCGTTTTAAGGAAGCTACAAATTTATATTTAGTCCAATTGTAAAACGCACTAAAAGCACTAAATTCATAGTTAAAAAAGCACCAATTTAGTGCCTTTTAAAAAAAAGCACCAACCTGAAAAAATGCGCACTGTTATGACTTAAAATGCACTAAATGGGAATCACTGATTTATATCGTTGCTTCAGTGATGCCAACTTAGCCCTTTTTCAGTCAGTCAAAACGCTAAAGAATTTTTTTTGCCCCAAACTAAGAAAGGCGCAAACCTAGCACTCTTTATAATAATCTTTCAGCCCTTTTAGCCCCTTTTTAGTTTTTGCTCGATATGGATACATTTAAACTTTTGCGAACTTTTTCTTCCTTTAACCCTTGAACAAACACATGGTTCTGGCGAGGCATATTTTATTTTTGAGCGTTAATTAAGATACTTCTAGTTTATGAATATACCTGTATTTCCCGGTAGCCGCCTAAAATATTGTTGGCTTTCTTTCTGTAAAAAAATCAAAATATATTGTTCCAACACGACGAAAACTGTAAATGAAAAAGTAACCCCTCGAACAAACGCTTATGCCTGGCCAGACCTATAAGCCACCTAGTAGCCCTGAAAGCCCTTGAATCTTTCATTGGAAGGCCGCTGAACATTCCCAGCAACATGCTGCCTAACCAACAAAGCGGCCGTAGTACACTGAATTCCAAAAAAGATTGCAGAATTTGTATCACACAAGACGAAAAGCTGCGTAGGAAGACACGTTTGTACTGCACCAAATGCACTAAACCTGTGTGCCAACAACATTCTAAAGTTGACTATACTTGTTTTTCATGCATTCGACAAAATGAATAAAATTTTTCTTACATTTTTATCAAAACAATATACGAGCATACTTCATTCAATTCAAAGTTACGGTACCCTTTTTGCTATACAAATGCATGAAAACGTATAGGGGTCTGGCCAGACATACATATGTGTTTGTTCGAAGGTTTCAGAAGATGTGTTTGACGGGGGGTTAATCTATCAATATAAAATGAGTAAAAAGTCGATATTGCTTTACCAATTTAAAAAAGAAGAATAATATAGAGTAATCTTTTATAGCTTCCAAATTTTTTATGCTTTGAAAGTTATTCAGTACAGCCTAAGAGAGATAATGTATGTTTTTGGAAGAGCGAGAAATAGAAATTTTATTTAATAACGGCCAATTTTAAATGTATCTACTTATGTAAACATACATACATATGTATATATATTTCTATTATATATGTATGTATGTATATACTAACTATTCAATCTACTTATGTAAATACCTTATTGAAATATAATATTAAATGTAAATGAAATATGTACAATATTGAAGCTCTAAAACTATGTATGTGTTGATCTCATGATAGTTATTTATATTCTAATAAATTACTTTACAAAAATTGATTTGATGTTTTTATTTTCAACAGAAACATTTTAATACTAGACCCTTTTCGCGCTTTTTCGAAAAATTTTACTATTTTTTTATTTTTGAATATTTTTTTAATTTAGCACTTTCTAGCCCTTTTTTCAAAAATTTTTACGCGTTTTGAGTCTCAAAAGTTGGCATCACATAATATTACCACATTAAAATTTTAATACCTATACTCATTGTGAATTCCCTAAATGCTTATAAAAAACGAAAGGAAAATGCATTTTAAATAAAAGGAAAATTAATTTTTTTCAACACAATTTAAATTTTATTAATAAATAAATTATGTACTTAACAAGTCTTGAATATATTCATATATACATACATACATATGTATGTACATTAGCGGTATAACCATTTTTTTTTTTGGCATAGTACCATGAGGTCCACCATGTCCTAGTAACTACGAAAATCATAATCTTTTGTAATTTTTCTAAAAAAGTTCACGCACCAATTGGTTTTTCTAAACACTTAAAGCACGGTCTTGAACTAACAAAAATATTATTTTACATAATCTAAAATTATTTCGAGGGCGTTTTTATTTATTTTTTGTTTTAAACATAATGTTAATTTTTCTTAACCAAAAAGAAAAAAAAACTCCATTGCGGTTGGTGCGTGAACTTTTTTGACCTTAGCGAAAAAAATAAATATATTTTCCCTAATAGCTTTTTATGCTCTGTCGGACTGTGCTATGCCAATTCTGATATTTTAAAAAATTGTTAAAAAGTTATATCCCTAATGTACACATTATGTTGTTAGGTTTTTTATTTCAAAATATTTTCAAATTTGAAAGTTAATAAAAAAAAATTCTTGAACTCAACCTTGTTTCCAGTTAAATTTTAAGTGCTTATTGGGATATATTTATCTAATAGAGAAATATGTGCATAACCAGTAATTTATCTCAAATTGTGAATGTTTTTTCATGAAGTTGAATATACATACATAGCTAAAGAATCATATCTTTGTGGCTAAAGAGGAAACCGTTTCTTCTAAAATTGAGATATTCATATTTTATTAATGCTTTTGAAATGTGGTAAAAAATGCTGATTGTGAATATGTGTTGATTAGAGTATAAAGAAATGAACAAATATATTCTCTCCTTTTTTAGAAAGGTAAAAATATTGCCAAGTTAGCAGATAATCTAAAAATTATATGACACCCCTTAATATTACAAATTTATACAATGCATAGCATGCAATGTGTATGAAAAGTTTAAATTTAATTGAACTTAATTTTGAGTTTAAAGTGCTTCTTCCCGCCCCCTGATTGAATCTTTTGGTTTCTATGATTTTTCTTAGCGATTTTTGATTTAGATTAATTTGTGTATCAAATTTCAGCTCTCTACTACGAATTGGAGTTTTAACGGATAAAACTTCTTGGTTTTAAGATTTTACCATTCACTTACTCATCTACAGTTACTTCTATATAAAATTTCAGCTCTCTAGCGCGAATTATACCTTTAAATGTTATGAGCACTATCCCTTCCACTATTTTAAACTCATAATTTTGTTGTGTGCAGCTCTTATAATTGATGGATAAGCAATATCTATCTAAAATATCCTAGACCGAAGTAGATTAAATACAAGGCTAAAATTTTACGGGTATGAACACGCCCACTTTTCAGGTGATAGTTAAGATTATTATATACGTGCAACATATGTGCGAGGTTTCACTAAAATGGCTTATGTTAAAAGCTGTATATTGACAGCATTATTTATAAAACTTTTTAAGGCTTTATAAAGGGGTTTTAAGACAAATTTTAATAAGAAATTTTTCTTAAAAAGCCTTAATAAGTTTTATAAATAAGGCTGTCAGTTTTCAGGTTCAAACAATAGTAGCGTGACCTCGCCCATTCTAGTTAAATTTTTTGGTTTTTCAGATTTTTCTAGTTGGTTTCTCACCTACACCTACTTGTGTATCAAATTTCAGCTCATAAGCGCAACTTTAAATTTTTAACTTTTATGGGCGTAGCCCCGCCCCTCTGACTTAAATTTCCGGGTTTTCAGATTTTTCTAGTTGGTTTCTCACCTAGACCTACTCGTGTATCGAATTTCAGCTCCTTAACGCAACTTTTAATTTTTAATATTTATGGGCGTAACCCTGCTCACTTTTCCAAGCTTAAGTGTGCCTAGATTAACTTCAAAGAAATAACTTTTTCCATAAATATAAACTTCGCATAAGTTTTTGATAGCGCTGGCTGTGGGCTGTT
This sequence comes from Tachina grossa, assembly GCA_949987645.1. Lineage (NCBI taxonomy): Eukaryota > Metazoa > Arthropoda > Insecta > Diptera > Tachinidae > Tachina > Tachina grossa. Next base: position 132,927,009 of record OX465274.1, on the reverse strand, counting down.
GTGTTTTTCCTTGATGAAAAGTGTTAAATTTATCGTTGAGGTGGCACAAGTTCCACGGAAAATTGACGACATTTTTAAACAAGATTTAATTTTCATGGCTTATACACCATTTTTTTAGCCGCCTTGTGTACTTCCGTTGTACCGAATTTAAAAAAAAATTATCCGCTCGTATTCGAAATATTAAGTTTTTAAATTTTTTTCTTAAGGTGGCAAACCTAAAAGTATCCACTATTACAAAATAAAAAAAACCAGCTGTGCATGATCGTGAAAAACTCTTACGGCCTGTCTCACGATGTCACCAGAAATCGTTCGATCGAATATTTATATAGAAAACAATAACAAATTTTCTGTTATTGTTGTTGACAATACAAGTTGTCGATCGAACGATTTCTGGTGACATCGTGGGACAGGCCTTTAAGTGCCAAGCTTTGGCTGAAATTAGTTTTGGTCTAACAAGTAGCTCAAACTACCTTATGTGTAATTTGATTATTGTAAGATGAAAGCTTATAATTCGTAAAGTGGCATCATTGTCACAGAATTTTTTCTATTGGTAAGACTACACTCACTTGTTTTTAAAGAAACAGTAGAGTGCAAAAATTAAATAAGTTATATGCAGCCAAAATCATTACAATTGCTTATGGTCTATCATAATTAATATGTATATTCACTTTTTATAATCGATTGATAATTAAGAATTTCTGACAAATGCCTGGCAATAAATTATTTGGTTTTTGGACTAATTTGCTGCAAGCGTGTAAACTGACAATTTATTTTGTGCCGACAATTTTTTATTGTCAGTACATCGCCAGATCTGACAATCGTGTTTAACATTTCTAACAAGAAAGCGCATCATAGAAATCAAATCTTCTTCCAGTACAAAGGCAGCTATTAGAAAAATTTCATGAACATACATATGTACATACGTTAACCATATTTGGAAAAATCAGACTGATAGGTGAAACCTCATCTTCCAAATAAAATTTTTTAATTTTGAAATTGTGGTCAATCATTTGACATGTCATAATCAGTGGACAATATTTACTGAATAATCAGCACCATCTCCGAAACAGAGTGTTCACATTGTCCCGCCTTTGTTGGAAATGATTCGGACTGAGCAAAATATAGTACATACTTACGGCCTGACTTTTATGACTAGTTATATATACACACTGTACGGCCAAAATAAAAATTCAGAAAATATATTTTCTTGTTTTCATGCTCGTTTTTATTACATTTTATTTACGTGGTTTTTAACATTTAAAAATTGTGGGTGTAAAGAATATGTTGAGCAAAATATTTAAACCGGCCATAATTCAAGTTTAATATTGATGCCTTTAAATGTGGCCGCACGTATGAATTTCGGCATTTTTTCTACAGAAAAAAAACGCACAAGATGACAAAAAAATATTTACGATTTTCATAGATTGTAAAAATAAACGTAAATGTTGGTGTTATTCATTTTGTAACTTTTTGTCTGCCTGGTGGAAGGCGTGATGACTATGCAAGAGAAAAAAAGGGAAAATAAGATTAATGTGTTCAAAAATTTAAAAGCTTTTTTTTTGTAAAATTGATTACTGAACATTTTACATGAATGGCGGAATGCAAATAAAAAGGTAAAAATATGGCTGGAAAATACGAGTAAAATGTTTTTAGTAAATTTTTTTAAACATTTTTTTTATACCCTTTACCAAAAAATGGTAAAAGGGTATATATAGGTTTGTCATTCCGTTTGTAATTTCTAGAATATTAATAATCGAGCCATAAATTATATATATTCCGGATCCTTATGCATAGGGAAGACGAATAAGCGATGTCCGTCTGTCCATCTGTCCGTCTGTCAGTCTGTCTGTACGTGAAGTCGGTTTTCCACAGCTCCCAGAAAAGCTAGAGACTTCGTTCTTGAACTGGTGGGTTAGAAATGGTCGAAATAAGATTGGTATTGAAAATCAGCAAAACCGAGCACACGGTTTCAGAGCTGGGAGACTTAAACTTCATTTTGCCATACCAAATAACTACCGAAAACTAGTTTTTAATAATTTTTTATTAAATAAACTTATTGTATACTTTAGTATGAATAAAATTGGTATTTCTAACTAAAAAAAATAAACAAAAAATTAAAACCACGTTTCCAGGGTTGGAAAACCGAAATTTTTTTTGTTATGCAAAAGTAACTTACTAAAACAAATTTTTCCTTTTTTTTTATAAAATAAACATATGTATGTAATGTACTTAAAAGAAGGAGATTGATTTAAGAAATCAGAAAAATAAAAAGGATGATTCCAGGGTTGGAAAACCTACGGTTTTTGTGATATGTACAATTAACTACCGTAAACTAATTTTTTAATTATTTTTATTAAATAAACTTATTTTATATTTCACCACGAATAAAATTGGTATTTCAAATAAAAAATTCAACTTCAAAAATTAATAAGATGTTTTCAGGGTTGGAAAACTTTAACTTTTTTTTCTTATACAAAAGTAACTTACTAAAACAAATTTTTCCTTTTTTTCTTCAAATTAAACATATCTAATGTTCTTAAAATAAAGAAATTGACGTTAGAAATCAGAAAAACAAAAAGGATGATTCCAGGGTTGGAAAACCTACGATTTTTGTGATATATAAAATTAACTACCGTAAACTAATTTTTTATTTATTTTTATTAAATAAACTTATATTATACTTCACCACGAATAAAATTGGTATTTCAAATTAAAATTTAACCTTCTAAAATTAAAAAGATTTTTCCAGGGTTGGAAAACTTTAACTTTTTTTATACAAAAGTAACTTACTAAAGCAAATTTTCCCTTTTTCTCTATAAATTAAACATATCTTATATTCTTAAAAAAAGATGGTGTAAGAAATCATAAAATATCAAAAAGGAGGATTCCAGAGTTGGGGAAACTTACACTCCTTGTGATATAAAAAATGAACTACCGAAAACTAATTTTTTTCTATTTTTATTAAATAAACTTATTTTATGCTTGATATCGAATAAAATTAGTATTTCAAATAAAAAAAAACAATTAAAAAGACGAATCCAGGGTTGGAAAACATTAACTTTTTTGTACAAAAGTAAGTTACTGAAACAAATTTTTCCTTTTTTTATAAATTAAACATTTCTTAAATTCTTAATAAAAAGAGATTGGCGTAAGAAATCAGAAAATCAAAAAGAATGACTTCACGGTTGGGACGCTTACACTTTTTTGATACATAAAAGTAACTAAGTCTAATTAATTATAAATTATTAATTTATAAATTATATATATTTTACGTTTTGGAAAGAAAAGTTTGGTATAGAAAATTATAAAAATAAAAACCACAGCTCCAGAGCTGGAAATTATGATTTTTTTCTGGACATTAAAGTAACTAAATAAAATATTTTTTTTTCAATTTCCTTTTTTTCACCTTACACACGTCCTATATTTTTTTAAGAACTACTAGATTGGTATAAGTAATCAGAAAAATCTAAAATTATGATTCCAGGCCTTGAAAATTATTATTTTTTTCTTTGTATATAAAAGTAACTATGTGCTTATGTATGTATCTCTATACTACGTAAACGCACTTTGGTAAAGGGTATATAAGATTCGGCACAGCCGAACATAGCACTCTTACTTGTTTTAAATGAAATGTTTAACTCAATCATGAACAAAAAAAATTGTTTGTTTAATTTAGTTATAATTCGTAAAATCATATTTTATGCTTAAATAAATTTTGGGTATGTACACGAGAATCTTGTTGATGTTCTTATTTATATTTAACTTTTAAAAAAAGCTTCATTTTAAACCATAATAAAATTGTTATAGGGTGACCTTCGTTGACCAGTTGAAATTTGTTATAAATATTTTGGATGTCAAACTTTTGCTTTTGTTAACACCAAAACAAATTCAACAAAATAAATTCAAGCTTCTGAAAAATTAAAAAAAATTATTATATATTTTTTTTTAAATTGACAATAAACACTTTTCATAATGTCCCTTTAAAAGGTTTTTTTCAACATTAACTCCCAGTTAGACTGGACAATGAGTGATTAATAATATTATAAAGTATTATTTTTATTAAATAATAGAAACTTGAGTGTTACTACTAGGTGTTGTCTTGTTTAGGAAAGGCATAGTGACAGAGAGGTACATGGTGAAAGAAGGAACAGAGGAAAGCTTCATACTTTTACGACTCTAATTTTTTGTACGTTTGTAAGTTTTTGCAGCGCCTCTGGTGTCAATGAGGTGTATTAAATTTTTGAAGCTGTATTTAGTAGATATTTTATTGGCTATTTCACTGCGCCAACGAAGGAGGGCGCTCTGAAGTTGCACTATAATTAGTATCCACTGAAGTCGGTGTAATTCAGCTACCAGTGTATATGTCTTCATTACTTGAACTTTCTTACAACAACTGATGTAAATGGACACCAATGTACGTCAGAAAAATGCATAGTTTTGTTTGTTTAATGGCGAACCCACAACTTTCGGTTTTGTAGTCAATGTGCTAATAACTTCAGCCAAAGCCACTCTAATTTTAACATTATTTCAAACATTTTTTTTAATTTTCAAGGCTTACAGCTGGATCACAACCCAATATAAATATTTTAATTCTTATACACACACATACATGTGTATTTTTCTTCAAACTTTAACTAATTAACCCTGTTTATCAGCCATTTCCTTATATAAATTATTTTACAAGACCTCATGTGAACTGCAGAGTTCAATGAATACATTCGCTGTTTAAAAATTATCTATCGGTGCGTAATTTTGTTTGCCACCATTCGTAATGATGCACTCTCTCACTTAGTATCTATCCATGATGCCATGAAGTGTAATTTTTTTCTTTCATGCTTTTTTCGTGCAATTACTTTTAAAATAATGTAACTGAAAAAAAATTGCACTGAATTTAACAAGAAAAAAAATGTGTAACAAACATGTTAGCGCATTGCTAACAAAGCAAGAAAAACTAATACCAAAAAATAAATATAGTTCATGGGAAAATTTTGGGTTAAAAATAATATTCCATTGCTTGCTTCAAATTGAAACACTTTCTCCCGCATTAAAGGGAAAAAATGCAATTGTTACGATGAAAGAAAAACCATCAACAACAACAAATTCACCCTTCAAAAGGAGAAACAACAGCGAACAAAAAAAAAACAAAAAATAATCAAATTATAGTAAAATTGTGTTACAAAAAACAGATGTGTTAAAAATAGTTTATTTTTAATTTTTAACATCATGTACGACGTATTTAAAAAATTCATTTTTCAACCACAATTTTTGTTGAAAATAAACCAAGTAAAGAGAAAAAAAAAACTGAGAAACAAAAATCGCATTATACTTTTTTATTGTTAAAAAAAATTCAATTAAAATTAATTTTGGTGCATATTCAGTATGTATTAAATTATTTTTGAAAAAAAAAAATATTATTATATTTTTAATTCAATCCTCAAAAGGAAAATATGTACTCGTATGAGAGAAAGAGTTATTGTTTAAAAATTTGAAGTAAAAACTATCAAAGAAAAAATTTAAAATTAAAGTGAAAAAATTTTTCTTCAATGGACACCAAAAATTAAAAAAAGAGTGAAAACTATCCCAATAAAAAAATAAGAAGTCACTTTTTTTAATTAATTTATTAATTAATTTTCAGTTAAACTTTTTAACTATTTATTTAAATTTTCATAAAAACAATTGCTCAATTCACAACCTATTTTAGGAGTCGTAGTTCATACAAACGTTGTTGGTCATTTCTATGTAAACCACCCTGCAGAAAGTGCGAATAGTGAAATTGTGGTGATTTACTAGTGACGTTGTCAGTAGCACTACTGAGCAGGTGTTCCCCAGCCAATGGTATCATCTATTGCCATTTAACATTAGCTTGTCATTGAAAATCCACCACTAGACTATAGCACTACTGACTTAATAGTTCTTTCGGGACCACATGGTTAATTTTAGGGGGTCTAGTCTTCAATATCGATATATCCTCTCTCGTTGTCAATAGTAAACTTATCGTGATCTTCTAGTGACATTTCAATAGTGCTACTGACTAGGTGTACCCCAGCCAATGCAAATGCCTATTGACAAATAACATAGGGTTGTCATTCAAATTCTATCAGTAGAGTGCTTGGTTTTTGAGCGTAATATCTTTTTCTCTTCTTATAGCAGGGTTGCCATACATATATTTGATAAATATATGTTAAACTCTAATTTGAGTCAATTTCTTGTGTTCAAAAACAGATTAATGCACATTTGATGCATTCATGATGTATTCATATCTGAAACTTAGTTTCAGATATGATTATTCAAGCTCTAAAAAGTAGAAAAACTTGAAATTAAACTAATTTAAAAAGAATCCATTGTTGTCTAGTAAAATGCGACTACACAACCGGCACATATATAAAGTATGATTATTCAAGCTCTAAAAAGTAGAAAAACTTGAAATTAAACTAATTTAAAAAGAATCCATTGTTGTCTAGTAAAATGCGACTACACAACCGGCACATATATAAGGTATAAAAGTGTTAACTCTGATTGTAGTAAAAAAATAAATAAAAATACAAATTATCTCTCATTTCTCTCTTCATTATTGTGAGAGCAATCGCACGCATGCGCGGTTTTGAAGATCGCTGATGTAAACATTTCTTTATAAACAATTAGGGAATTGACAGTGAGTACACTCAGGTAAAAGCTGCAACTTAAAAATAAGAACGCGTCACACAGTGCTTTGAGCCATAGACAAAAATAAAAAAAATTAAAGTGTTTTATATCGCAATGAAAATAATTTTATTCAATAGATAACAATACAGTGCCGAAAAAAAATAAATAATTTTGTGGTAATAACACGCTTAAAATCCACCAGAGGGCGGCAAATTCAGATAATTTTTCGTTGGTATTAATGGCCACCAAATTAAGTTCTTAGTGCTTTGGAAAAATGGTTGTAAAAAATTAATTTTTTTAGCTAGGACCACAAGATTTCGCCATTTGATAGGCTATTAGTTATGCTACAAACATCATACAAAAAATTAGAAAAACTTTCATCATAAAATAGTTTTTTACTTATTTATATAAACGCAACCCATTCAAACAAACTTTGAAAATCGCGAGATTTTGATGGATACTGAAAAATTTTATTTTAAATTTGAAAATAAAATAATTATAATGTGATTTATATGATTTTTACCATAAAGGATGTTTGACAAGGCCTTTAGTCATCACTACCATTTAAACATAAGAAACAACTTATTATCTGACATACTAAAAAAATTCTATAATTTTTATTAGAATCGACTTCTAATTTTTTCCACAAATAACAACAAATATTTTTTTTTTTTAATTCATGTTTTTTATTTATTGTATCTTCAAATATGAACTAACAATAAGTATTCAAATCTTAAATCTAAAAAAAAAATTATTAGGCCCGACCAATGTCGGACATAAGCTTAGTGATAGTTATTAATAATACATAAGTAGTGATAACCAACAAAACGAAAAAAGTGTCATCAAGCAGCTTCATCATCTAGAGTGTTGAATATTAGAGTCCGTGTATCTCTCTTTTTTAAGCGGATGTGTCCAGTAAAGTTCAAAATATTACGAGGAAGCGGATTAGGATGTCAATCGAGTTTTGTTAGATATTTGCCTTCGTATTTTACAATTTCTTCAGTCACTAGTGGCATATTCAAATCGCGATGTATATTTGAATTTTTGATGTACCATGGAGCAGATGTTATCATACGTAAACTTTTGTTTTGCCTTCGTTGAATTTTCTCTACATTTGAAGCTGAAGCAGTGCCCCATAGTTGAATTCCGTAGCACCATATTGGCTTTAAAGGCGACTTGTATATTAAAAGTTTGCAGTCTAGGCTAAGTGTTGAATTTCTACCAATCAGGCAATGTACCTGAGTTAATTTAAGTTTCATTTGAGTTAACTTAGAGTCAATGTGGTGTTTCCATGTAAGTCGTCGATCAAGGTGTATACCCAGATATTTCACATATGAATGTTGAGGAACAACTTGATTGTTAATCCGAATGGGGGAGCAAGTATCTCTTCTTAGGGTGAACGTTATATGGACACACTTTTGTTCATTGACATTAATTCTCCATAAATTTAACCAAAGCTCCATCTGGCTAATGTGTTCCTGAAGTTTGCAGGATGCCTCATCAGGGTTTTCGTGCATACTAAGGCAGGCTGTATCGTCGGCAAATGTGGAAGTATGGATACTACTGTTCACAGGCATATCAAAAGTATAAATCAAATATAAAACTGGCCCCAGTATACTCCCCTGTGGTACACCGGATGAAATAGTTTCAGACCTACTCGTAAAGTCTCCTTCCACAACAGTGAACTTACGGGAAATAATGTAACTTTCCAAAAGATTTAAAATGTTTATTGGTAAGTAAGTCTTCAATTTTAAAATTAGGCCTTCATCCCATACTTTATCAAATGCCTGGGAAACGTCAATAAAGAGCGCAGAACAATAATTTTTTTTTTCTCAAAAGTTCTTCTTATAAATTCAACCAATCTGTGAGTTTGTTCAATGGTGCTATGCTGACTTCTAAAACCAAATTGATGGTCTGGCATGCACCCACTACTAATTAGAATTGGAGACAATTTTGTTTTGAGCAGTTTTTCGAAAAGCTTTGACATATTTGATAGTAGACTTATTGGCCTATATGACTCAGCCTTGGTTAGATCTCTGCCCGGCTTTGGAATCATTTTAACCTTGGCAAGTTTCCAGCTGTGTGGATAATACTCCAGTCGTAAAATGGCATTAAATATGAATAATAGGATTCTCATTGCAATACGAGGCAAGTTCATCAGCATCTGGTTACTAATTCCATCGATACCCGGAGCTTTCTTCGGGTTGAGTTCAGCAATTAATTTTTGTAAATCACGCGTCTTAAACTTTATGTGTTGAGGGGGTAGAGCGACTACATTCGGCAAAAAAAGCAACACCAGTACATATGTTTAGCGTAAAAACGGATTTTAAGTGCTCAGCAAATATTTTAACTTTTTCAGTATCGCTTCTTGCCCAAATTCCGGTAGTTGTGCGTAGAGGTGGCTTATACTCAATGGGTGATAATTTTTAAGAGATGCAATTTTTTCAGATGCAAGCAACTCTTGGAGTCGTTTAGTGCACTCTTTAAATCTGATTTTATTTTGTGGTGATCTGTGCTGTTGCCATTCCCTTCTAGCTCTTCTTTTTTCACGTACGAGACGTTCAATGTCTGTAGAATAAATTTTATTAAACCCAGTATGCGAATGGGAGATAGTGGCATGTTCAGTAGCCTGTTTAATATTCTCGCTGAGATTGGCAATGTTAGATTCAATATCATCGGATGTTCTAAGCGTAATGTTTTCCGTACAATGACTACTGAGATATTTTTTGAACCCCAGCCAATTAACACGATTGATCATCTTCACATATGGGTCAGGTAAGTTACTTCTTAATGGACTACAAATTGTAATGATCGTCGGAGAGTGATCGGACGAGAGATCAAGAGAAGCTCGAACTTGAATTAAATCCCTAGAGCAACAAATATAAAAACAAAACTTAATATCCTTATATACTGAATGATTGAATAATTTCTTCATAAGTTATTGCATTTTTAATATGAAGGATATACGGCGGGATAACGAGTCCTTGCTTCAATTAGAGTACAAACTTACACATAAATTGCTACTTTCATATGTTGAATAACTGCAGATTTTTAGAACTTTTGAAGCAATAATGTGGCCAATACATCAAATTATATTTTTGTTTTACATGGGCGGTAGGCGTGTCATTGTCCAATTTTTTCAAAAAACTAAATTTACCTTGGTGTTATTTGTTCATTAATAATTATCACATGTAATTTGGCTTAAAAAGCGATACGAACTTTAACCCGTTCAAATCAAAAATATAGAAACAAATGGAGTTCGAATAATAATTAAATATTAACTAAAAATTAATAGCCATGGGCCTGTGGCAAAAATTAAATAAAAATATACTTAATAGTAACAAACCAAAAAAGTTTGTCTTAAGTAGAACAAAAAATAAGCAAATTAAGTAACATGTGTATAATTAGTAAAAAGAACAAGAAACGACAATGGTAAGACTGTTGTAAATATAGTGATGGTAAAATTGAGCTTACAATACAAAAAAGCTTTCAGCAAATTGAAATACGATGAATCAAAACAATTCACATATTCCATTTGCAATAAAATGCTAAGTATATAAAGCAGAAATCTACATCAACTGACACCACACACAGTGGACCAAACACAAAAGAACGCTGATGATAAAGGTTTAGTGGCCTTCGAAAACGGCTGGCTGTTCCGTTCAACTATGTGTTGTTAGTCAGAATATTTACAACAGACTTTGGTGTTATTTGTTCATTAATAATTATCACATGTAATTTGGCTTAAAAAGCGATACGAACTTTAGCCCGTTCAAATCAAAAATATACAAATTTACCTTAATTAATTCATCTAGTACCAGTGTACCAATTTTCAGAACTCTACGACAACTCCTTCTATTTTTGTACCATCGTTGTATGGGAACAAAGCACTGTGCGTCACATTGACTTAATAATCATCAATATAATAGAAAATCTATTTCTCGATACTTAAAAATAAATAAAATTAATAAATCAATACTGTAAATTAATATTTTTACAGATTGAAATCAAGGCGCACGGTAGTGCGCCAGGCCAATTTCCGGCCAATGCACGCAGTGTGTATATTTACAGGAAGCCATTCGAGCTGTTTTTACCCCCCTCATAACTTTGTTCCCCGCGACCGTAAAATTATAAAATTTAAATCATAATTAGAATAAATTCATGTAACCTCACATGTTTTACAATGAAAGATTCCGGAGATATGAAGGTGCAAAAAGTGCATATTTTAAGACATACTCACTGACTCACTGATCACTCATCAAATTGATGAAGCACTTCCGCTATAGCTAGAGAGCTAAGATTTGGTACACGTGTAGATCTAGGTTAGCAATGAACTAGAAAAATCTGAAAGCCCGAAAATTTTAAGCAAGGGTCGGGGCTACGCCCATAAAATTTAAATTTGTGCTAGTGAGCTGAAATTTGGTACAGAGCTAAGTCTATGTGGGCAATAAACAAAAAAAATTAAAATGCAAAAATTTTGGCCAGGAGGGCGGGGCTACGCCCATAAAGGCTAGAATTAAAAAAGCATATCTAGGGCGCTTAATGGAAGCTATTTTATTAAAATTCGGCATACATACTGCGATAGGGCAAGCCTAAAAATTTTCCATTAAAAAAGTGGGCGTTGACACGCCCATACAATTTCAACCCCATTTTCGTGTTCTACGGCTCAGCATATTTAGTTATACTATTTCTGTATGTATTATTATCCGTTTGCAACGAAACACAAATAATAAACACTGGCCGAGAAAAATCTTAAGTTTAGAAAAGTGGGCATGGTTACGCCCATAAATATTAAAAATTAAAAGTTACGCTAAGGAGCTGAAATTTGATACACAAGTAGGTCTAGGTGAGAAACCAACTAGAAAATAACAAGAAAAACCTGAAAACCCAGAAATTTTAGTCAGAGGGGCGGGGCTGCGCCCATAAAAATGTAAAATTAAAAGTTGCCCTTATGACCTGAAATTTGATACACAAGTAGGTCTAGGTCAGAAACCAACTAGCAAAATCTTAAAAACCAAAAAATATTCTCAGAATGGGCGGGGCCATGCTACTATTGTTTGAAACTGAAAACTTACAGCCATATTAATAAAACTTATTAAAGCTTTCTAAGAAAAATTTCTTATGAAAATTTGTATTAAAACCCTTTTATAAAGCCTTAAACAGTTATATAAATAGGGCTGTTAATATACAGCTTTTAACTTAAGCCATTTTAGTGAAACTTTGCATATACGTTGCACGTATATAATTAAACTATCACCTAAAAAAGTGGGCGTGATCACTACCATAAAATTTTAGCCTTGTGTTAGTCTTCTTCGGTCTAGCATATTTTAGAAGAAAATTATCATGAATTATAAGCGCTGCTCACAACAATATTGTGAGTTTAAAATAGTAGGAGGGGTAATGCTCATAAAATTATAAGGTATAGTTCACGCTAAAGAGCTGAAATTTTATATACAAGCAATTGTAGATGAGTAAGCGAGTGGGAAAATCTTAAAACCAAGAAGTTTAGTTAGCAGAATATCTAGAAATTATATAACGACCTTACGATTACAAAATTGTATAATGCATAACATATTTCAGTGATAAGTATTGTACCAAACGAGAACTTGGTCAAAATTTATATCTCACTGATTTTGATGGCCGAAATTTTTGATAGGAACTTGGCCTTTTTTCACATTTATGTTTTTGTGAGGATAAGAAATTACAACATGGCTAGACTTTCGTTAATGTTTCTTATTAATTCAGTATGGTTTTTATTGATTTTAAGCTGCTTTTTCTCTGGGTGTATATCGAAATTTGAATGTGGCAATACTGTGCCATCATATTTTTTTCATTGTGTGCAGGCAACGATAGAAATACACGTACTGTGTATATCAAAGTCAGGCAAACACAAAAAACATCTCTATTTGGTTTATATATTAGAGAGAAAGAGAGAGAGAGTGAGAGAGTAAAATACATTATATTAGTAGTATAATATTATTAATATATTTAGTATTAACATAACAAAATTTTTTATATTAGAAATTATTTTTTTATAAATATATCAAAATAACTTTTGTTCCGCCAAAAAAATACAAATATTTTTTCATTAACTACATCTGCGTTGACAGTTTTAACATGATTAGTTTAAAATTACCATTTTGCTATATTGAAAATGACATGCTTTTTATACTATTAAATTTGCCACATGGTAATTAATTTAATTTACATGCAAAACAAAAAACAACAAACTTGCCAGACCATATTAAAGAATTAAAATTGAAACGTTGTAATATTAAAACTTATTTTAAAACGCTTTTGTGAAGTCCCTAAATGTTTTTATTGAAATTACTAGCAACCCATGTACGAAGTACGACTCACACAATAGGTTGTGAATTGAGCAAATGTTTTGTCTTTCAGTTTGCATAAAAAGAAACGACTTGCAATAATGATAAACTTTTTACTATTTTTCCCAAAGAAAAATATCATCATAGCACGCCAAAGTATAAAATTTTGTCTTAATATTGCATTGAACTTGCTAACTTGATGATTAGAAATCCTAAAAAAAAACTTTTTGCAATGACAAGCCAATGTAAAAATCATTAGAGATGACTCAAATTAGGACTAATTTTCCTATCGCTACTTTATCGCCCACTCAAGTTTTTAAGACTTGCACTTTTTTAATTGTCGTAATATAACTATAGTTATGGTGTTTTCACACTGAAAGTTAAAACCTGGTTTTAATGTTAAAACCATAAACAGCTGATTTTGCATTCACACTGCAAATTTGTTAAATTCAGATTTTAACTCACAGACTGTCAAATAACTTGTTGTATTTGTTGTTGTATTTTTTCAGCTTTTTATAACACTCATTTGACAGACTGTAAGACAACTGATTTTGTTTGTATGAAAAACTCAGATATTTTAGAATGCGCTGTAAAATGGAAATTATTTTATATTTTGTAAATAAATATTTTAAAATAATGGAACTAGTTTTTCGGTATAAAATAAAGTCTTACCTTAAATTTGAAGAAAATGATGTGGTGAAATAAATGTTCTTACCTGAAATGAAAACAAAATATTAATTATTTACTTTTAACCACAAAGGATCCAAACAATTAGGACTTCGATAAATTAATAGATCTCATATTTGATGATAAGCAAATATTGATGCTTTGCTTCAATAGAGCCACAACTCAAACAACTTGTTTTGCAGAGAACGAGTTTCCAGTTACTTACTGACAAAACAAAATTGTATTCTTCTATAATTCTGCCCTATTAACTCAAAAATAGCATTTTTTTAGTTATGACTGTAATGCAGCAAAGGCTCGACAAAATCAAATTGAACAGGTACATGTACCAATTAATAATATGGAGCGGTTGATACTAACGTCCATTATGGCAATAATGTGTAAAAATAATAGAAATAACATATATGTGACATTGTTACCCCTTTGCAAGTTGCGAATGCAGGGGAGGGGAAAAAGGATAGCCCTTCCCTCCCCCTGCCAAAATGGGAAAATTTTTTATTTCGCGAATAAATGATTTGTGCTTGTTTTAATAGCTATAGAAATAAAAAGCCCAATTATTTGCAAAGTAGGTTAGATTTTCTGTAAAACCGTTTTGCAAACGATTTACATTCATATGATGTGGCTAGTCATTTTAAGTTTGTCCATATATAAATTATAATAAAAGAAATTAAAGTTGAAAATGTTCCTAGCAAAATTACAATATTTCTCTTCACTTCTCTAAAAATAAGTTATTATTAATTATTATTTTTTGTTCACGCACAGAAAAAATTTTAGCCAAAATGCTTCCAATTAAATCAAGTAATGCTGTTTCAAACAATTTTATAACTGTCCCAATAAAATTTTGTTGATTGAAAACAAAAAAGTTTAATGTTTGTATGGATGTGAAAAAATATGCAAACATACAGACGAATATTAAACTTTTGTACGCATTATTAAAAATTCAACCAATTTTTTGATTGTTTGAATTAACGTTGTTTAATGAAAAAAAAATATTTTAGTTTGTGTTTGTGCTTGTTCATGTTTTCATGGAAGTGTGTCAGCCTGTTATTCTAGAAGTACCAAGTTCGAAGCATGACAGCACTGTAAGTTAAAAAATAAAATAAGAACACATACCTACATATATATGTATGATATATTGAATGAACAATACTTTGCCACGATAGCCTAGTGGATGTGTGTTAGCCTGTTAGATTCGAGGTACCACGTTCAAAGAGACTGCAGCGTAAGTTACGGAAATTAAGGAAGTAAATAAAAAATAAGTAAGTTAAATAAAATAAATTCAGTAAAGTGCGACTCTGACTCGCGCACGAAGATATGTAATGTGTAATGTATGTATACACTAGATATGTAATTTAATACATCATCCTTATATAATATATAGTTTTGGCATTTTTTTTTTTCCTTTTTGGGGTCTTTTCGGTTTTTTTGCTTTGGCATTTTTTTATTTTGGCGATTTTTTTTCATTTTTGCGATATTTTTTTATTTAAAATTTTTTTTTAGTTTTGGCAACATTTTCGCGTTTTGGCGATTTTTAGCGTTTTTTTTAATTTTGGCGATTTTTTCGGATTGGGCGATTTATTTTAGTTTAGATTTTTTTTAATTTTAGCGATTTTTTTCGTTTTGGCGATTTTTTTTTAATTTTGGGCGATTTTTTTTTTGGTTTGGCGATTTTATAATTTTCGGTTTTTTTACTTTTACCGTTTTTGAAAATTTCAAGTATATGCCTCTTACGGTTTCCAAGATATAGCAAATTGTCAAAATTACATAGTCAAAATTGCATTAATTGATGAAACACCCAATTTAATTTATTTTAAATTTTAGTGTTAATTATTGTAGTCTGTATAAAAATACACTAATTTTACAAATTTTAAGTTTCAATATACATATGTACATACAACTGTACCCAGCAAAAAATTTCAAAAAAGGTAATCGAGTTTGGAATTAAGCATTTTTGGTGGAAGCACTTCCCTACTGGATTACCAACTCAATGATTTTAACAAGGCGTGAGACTAAAATAATCGATTCTTGAGAAGTACTTACATTTTTAATACCCTTTACCAAAAAATGGTAAAAGGGTATATATAGGTTTGTTATTCCGTTTGTAATTTCCAGAATATTAATAAGCGAGCCATAAAGTATATATATTCTGGATCCTTATGCATAGGGAAGACGAATAAGCGATGTCCGTCTGTCCGTCTGTCTGTACGTGAAATCGGTTTTCCGAAGCTCCCAAAAAAGCTCGAGACTTCGGTCTTGGACTGGTGAGTCAGAAATAGTCGAAATAAGATCGGTATTGAAAATCAGCAAAATCGAGCAGACGGTTTCAGAGCTGGGAGACTTAAACTTCATTTTATTTTTTTAAATAAACTTATTTCATACTTCAGTATGAATAAAATTGGTATTTCTAACTAAAAAAAAATTAAAAAAAAATTAAAAAATTAAAAAGAGGTTTCCAGGGTTGGAAAACCTTAACTTTTTTTGTTATGCAAAAGTAACTTACTAAAATAAATTTTTCCTTTTTTTCTATAAACTAAACATATGTAATATTCTTAAAAGAAGGAGATTGATGTAAGAAATCAGAAAAACAAAAAGGATGATGCCAGGGTTGGAAAACCTACGTTTTTTGTGATATATACAACTAACTACCGTAAACTAATTTTTTAATTATTTTTATTAAATAACCTTATTTTATACGTCAGCACGAATAAAATTGGTATTTCAAATAAAAAATTAAACTTCAAAAAATTAATAAGATGTTTCCAGGGTTGGAAAACTTTAACTTTTTTTCTTATACAAAAGTAACTTACTAAAGCAAATTTTTCCTTTTTTTCTATAAATTAAAGACATCTTATATTCTCAAAAGAAATGGATTGGTGTCAGAAATCAGAAAAATTAAAAAGGATGATTCCAGGGTTGGGAAAATTACTCTTTTTGTGATATAAAAAACGAACTACCGAAAACTAATTTTAATTTTTTTTAAATAAATAAAATTATTTTATACTTCAGTACGAATAAAATTGGTATTTCAATTTAAAAAACTTTAAAACATGTTTCCAGGGTTGGAAAACCTTACCTTTTTTTTATAGAAAAGTAACTTACTAAAGCAAAGTTTCCCTTTTTCTCTATTAATTAAAGATATCTTATATTCTTAAAAGAAAGAGATTAGTATAAGAAATAAGAAAAATCAAAAAGTGTGATTTCAGGTTTGGAAAACCCACACTTTTTGTGATATAAAAAATTAGCTACCGAAAACTATTTTTTTTTTCATAAAATAAACTTATTTTATACTTCAGTACGAATGAATTTGGTATTTCAAAATAAAAAAAAAATAAAAAAAATTAAACCGTCGTTTCCAGGGTTGGAAACCTTATTTTTTTATACAAAATTAACTTACTAAAACAAATTTTTTCTTTTTTACTATAAATTAAACATATCTTATATTCTTAAAAAAAAGATGGTGTAAGAAATCAAAAAAAGAAATCAAAAAAGGAGGATTCCAGGGTTGGGAAACTTACACTCTTTGTGATATAAAAAATTAGCTACCGAAAACAAATTTTTATCTATTTTTATTAAATAAACTTATTTTATGCTTGATAACGAATAAAATTGGTATTTCAAATAAAACAAACAATTAAAAAAATTAAAAAGACGATTCCACGGTTGGAAAACTTTAACTTTTTTTTTGCACATAAGTAAGTTACTAAAACAAATTTTACCTCTTTTTTTATAAATTAAACATTTCTTAAATTCTTAAAAGAAAGAGATTGGTGTAAGAAATCAAAAAATCAGAAAGGTTAAGTTCACGGTTGGGACACTTACACTTTTTTGATATATAAGAGTAACTAAGCCTAATTAATTGTTATCTTTTCCTTTATAAATTATACATATATATATTTTACGTTTTGGAAAGAAAAGTTTGGTATGGAAAATTATTAAAATAAAAACCACAGCTCCAGAGCTGGAAACTATGATTTTTTTTCTGGCCATTAAAGTAACTAATTAAAACATTTTTTTTTAATTTCCTTTTTTTCACCTTACACACGTTCTATATTTTTATTAAGAACTACTAGATTGGTATAAGTAATCAGAAAAATCTAAAATTATGATTCTAGGGTTTGAAAATTATTATTTTTTTCTTTGTACATAAAAGTAACTATGTGCTTATGTATGTATCTCTATACTACATAAACGCACTTTGGTAAAGGGTATATAAGATTCGGCACAGCCGAATATAGCACTCTTACTTGTTTATTTGTCAACATTTCACGTAATCTATTTCGTCTAAAAAAATCATTCTCTTCATTTAGCAACTTGCACGTAATGTTTTGTAATTTTAGGTAATGTGATTTGTAAGCGAGTAATGAAAATTGGCATTCAGAAAAGTAAGTCATTATATGGCAAGTAGTTCTAATGGTAATGTGTAATTTTTTGCTGGGTATGTACATATATTACATGGGAAAATTTGCTTTAGTAAGTTACTTTTCTATAAAAAAAGGTAAGGTTTTCCCACCCTGGAAACGTGTTTTAAACTTTTCTAAATTGAAATACCAATTTTATTCGTACTGTAGAATAAAATAATTTTATTTATTAAAAAAAACTAAAATTAGTTTTCGGTAGTTAATTTTTTATATCACAAAAAGGGTAAGTTTCCCAACCCTGGAATCATGCTTTATAATGTTTCTGATTTCTTACACCAATCTATTTCTTTTAAGAATATAAGATATTTTTAATTTATAAAGAAAAAGGAAAAATTTGCTTTAGTAAGTTACTTTTGTATAAGAAAAAAAGTTAAAGTTTTCCAACCCTGGAAACATCTTACTAATTTTTTGAAGTTTAATTTTTTATTTGAAATACCAATTTTATTCGTGGTGAAGTATAAAATAAGTTTATTTAATATAAATAATAAATTTGTTTGCTATATATAACAAAAATCGTAGGTTTTCCAACCCTGGAATCATCCTTTTTGTTTTTCTGATTTCTTAAATTAATCTTCTTCTTTTAAGAACATTACATATGTTTAGTTTATAAAAAAGGTAAAATTTGTTTTAGTAAGTTACTTTTGCATAACAAAAAAAGTTAAGGTTTTCCAACCCTGGAAACCTCTTTTTAATTTTTTAATTTTTTTTTAATTTTTTTTTAGTTAGAAATACCAATTTTATTCATACTGAAGTATGAAATAAGTTTATTTAAAAAAATAAAATGAAGTTTAAGTCTCCCAGCTCTGAAACCGTCTGCTCGATTTTGTTGATTTTCAATACTTATCTTATTTCAACCATTTCTGACCCACCAGCTTAAGAACGAAGTCTCTAGCTTCCTGGGAGCTTCGGAAAACCAATTTCACGTACAGACAGACGGACAGACGGACATCGCTTATTCGTCTTCCCTATGCATAAGGATCCAGAATATATATACTTTATGGCTCGCTTATGAATATTCTGGAAATTACAAACGGAATGACAAACCTATATATACCCTTTTACCATTTTTTGGTAAAGGGTATAATAAATTAATATTATTGACATAAAATGTATATATATAGAAATGTATACTTACACGACATACAGACATGTCTGTATAAAGAGATACACAAATGTTTACATATTTTTATTGGCCAACCCTTTTGTTAATACTTTATTTATCTATTAATTAATTTAACACAACCCGTGCACTACCGATAGCTTACAAACGAAATACCGAACTGACAGATGTTTCTGAAAAAGATTTTTTTTAAAACTTAACATAGTATGGTTTTGGATAACATAATATTGTTATTTACGTCCTATTATTTTTAAATAATAATACAAATTATGTTGTAGTTATAAATTTTTAACAAAACTGCATTGTTAAACTCTAACCATATCACACTTTTTTATGGATGTGATAATGTAATTATTAAATTCAAACATTACTCTGTTTATCGTAACGAAATAAATGTTTAAAATCACAATAAATAGTTTTCGACGACCACACATTTGTTTCGGAGAATATAATATTGTTTTCTCAACCATTCTACAACCATATCTTTTCTTTGCGTGTACAGTCTTATAGAGTTTAATATATTATAGTATAGTTTGCGACATTTTGGCGATGGGTGTGATTAATTCAACTTGATATGGATTTTTGCTTGTAATTTAATTGTAATTAAATATATATGGAAGTGTTTTTTGCCGCAGTAAATATTTGTGTAATTTGGTATCCATGAGGTGCAAAAATATCCACAGCAGAGCAGAGATTTTGAAGGGAGATCTGTTAGGTCGTCAAACTTAATTGTGTTTCGAAAAGACGAGTTTACGCAACGATTTCTTGAAGGCAAATTCATTGTACTATGCGAAGTTCGTCGTTCATCCGAGTTGTGGTTATAGCTTTATAATTAATATAAAAATTGCTTTATTTATTTCTTTTTATCAAATCAAGTTAAATTTGTCCATCTCTGAAGCTGTGTTTTAATTTTTTCTGATTTTTACTACCAATTAATTGATTTCTATCGGAAAACAGGAGACGGACGGAATGACGAACATCGTTTATTCGTCTTACGTATTATATAAGCAGAGTGGAAATTAAACACGGAATAAAAAACCTTTGAGAAAAACATACGTAATTTTGTACAAAATTAGTAATTTTTCATTTTCAAAGACCCTCTTCCCCCACCATAACAAATCGTAACAAAACTCGAACCCCCCTTCCCCCTAGAGCGTTACGTAATATATTTGACAGCCCCTAGAGCAAAAGAATTGTATATGTATATGCCAACTGCCTTAAAATCATTGGTAATGATTCGAACTCATTATTTTTCTGAACCACAAGCTCTTTCATTTTGTGGACTATATTAATGTTAATTTTTTAAAGGATATTGTTCCTTTTCGCAAATTAAAATTTATCTCTGTCCTTAATGATAGTTTTTACAATAAATTTTCATATACTTACTGCTTTTCAAGAAGGTATCACCATAAATTCATAAATAAATAAAAATTGCAACACAATCATGTTTAATGGTTCACAAAAATGTGTTTTGTCTTAAATCTAGCTAAACCTAATTAAAATTAATTTCGTGCAAATGTTCAATTTGCAATGAGGAAAACTTAAGATTTTAGCACACAAAAGAAAAAACGACTACGGTTACATGTGCATAAAAGATTTTGTAACATTTGAGTAAAGTGAAGGTAATAATTCAAGGAACTACTAGCAAATGATTTTTTTTCCTCTGCTGTTTTCCATTTTTATTTTTATTAGTAATGAGCGGTTGCTAACAAACGTTAAATGCAGGAAAAATATGGAGATTTGCAAGGTTTTGGTTCAACTTTAAAATCAAACAAAGACGCTTGCGGCGTTAGGTAAACCGAAATAAAAGATGTACCAGAAAACTAATACCAAAGTTCAAATGATATTTAATAGTTTTATTGGCAGATTTTATGTTCGTTTTAGCTTCTTTTTTAATATTGAGAAAAAAACAACTTATTGCCGTTGATTTATTTTGTGTTTGAGGTTAAAAGGATACAATTTCAAATGGATGATGGCACATTTTCAACACATATACCATATTGCATGTACATTCATATGTATGCTTTTCAGAAAAAAACCCTTTAATTTTTTTTCTTATATGTAAATAAAGAAAAGTTCATTTACATAATTTCCTAGGAAAATCAATTTGCTTTCAGCGAATCGAAATGCATTGAAATATTTTATAATTTCAATAACATGGATTCACTTGAAAAGCTCAATGAACAAACATATATGTATATAAAGGGTGTCCCAACAAGAATGCAAGATTTAAATTTGGCGCCATTCAAAGTGTCATTGTTTGACATTTGAACAATTGTTATTGTTTGCTAGTATATAGAAGGTACGAGGTTAGTAAAAATGGAGCGCTACACGAATGAACAACGCATTCTCATTGTGAAATTGTTTTACCAAAATGGTGAACGTTTTGCGGCTACAGTTCGCAAATTTGCGATCAATTTGGGGTCACAATAATGCTCCAAAAGAGTCAAATTTAAAGAGATTAATGGATAAATTTGCCAAAACTAGGTCTGTAAGTGATGTAAAGACAACAACGCGCCTTCGACCAGGTCGATCGACCGAAAATGTCGCAGCTGTACGTGATGATGTCGCTCAAACGCAGGTCAAGCCCAAACAGTCAATGGTGTTCGGTATCGTGAAATGATAACCAGTTTTTTCGTGCCTAGAATTGAAGAAATGAATGTGAAGGGCATGTGGTTTCAACAAGACGGCGCCACATGTCATCAGTCATTTCCCGGTCGTGTTATTTCGCATTTTGGAGACCAGAATTGGCCGCCTAGATCGTGCGATTTAATACAATTAGACTTTTTTCTTTGGGGTTTTTTGAAGTCGGTGGTTTACGCGAATAAGCCGACGACGACTCAAGCCTTAAAAGAGGAAATTGGACGCTGCATTAATGAAATACCGCAGCATTTATGCAAATGAAAATTTGCATTTATGCCATTGAAAATTTCATTAAAAGATCGCGTGTGTGCCAGCAATTTGTTGTTCCACCTATAACCTCATTTTGTCTACTTTACGATATAATAAAATTTCAAGATTTTTTTTTAATATCAGTGTTTTATTTAAAATTTAAATCTTGCGTTCTTGTTGGGGCACCCTTTATATAAATATGTATATAAAAAGATAATACATCCCAGCAAAAAATAAATTTATACGAAGAATTAATAAGATCCAGTGATTGCCATACCGGAAGTAGTTCAACTTCAAGTCATTTCATAACATTTAAAAATGTTAAGAAAGATTAGGATCCTTGACGTTATTCATTCGTACTGGTTTAACTTCAAGAAAATTTATTTGTGAAGATCGTTAATTGTCTTTTAGAAAACCTAAAATAGTTCAATAAATTTGTCAGTATGTGCTTCTTATTTTCGATTTTAGAATTTTTCTAATAAACATTCCTAAGAAGTGGAGACATTGCAATTAGACATGCCTTGGAAGCGAAGAATGTCTGAATTTTTGAGAACAACTTCCATACCCAGCTAATAAAATTATATATGGTCCATATATTTTTAATATAGGCATGTATATAACTATATATGAATACCCTCTAGTCAACTTAGAACCATATGTCTCTATGTCAATACTCTTTCTCCAGTGACAATTGCACTAGTTAAAATGTCGACAACTTTTCTTTTATGCGTGAGTAGAGATACGTTAGAGACGACAGTTCTAGTGTATTTCTGGTGATATTGTCAATGAAGGCGTCAGTAGTTTTTTTTTCTTTTTTATTAACCCAATTCACAATCTTGTGCAAATGGTCTTGCTTCGTTGCATATGCAAAATGGTATAGTATATTAATACTGACGACTAAGAATTGTTAAGTGGTGAGAATCAATATACCATACCATTTCGTTCATGCTACGATGCTAAAGTCTACTGATAGCATTTGAATGACAACCCTATGTTATTTGTCAATAGCCATTTGCATTGGCTGGGGTACACCTAGTCAGTAACACTATTGAAAATGTCACTAGAAAATCACTATAAGTTTACTATTGACAACGAGAGAGGATATATCGATATTGTAGACTAGAGCCCCTAAAATTTACTAGTGAATATTTGGTGTCAATGTCTACATGTGGTCCCGAAAGAACTACTAAGTCAGTAGTGCTACAGTCTAGTGGTGGACTTTCAATGACAAGCTAATGTTAAATGTCAATAGATTATACCATTGGCTGGGGTACACTTGGTCACTAGTGCTACTGACAACGTCACTAGTAAATCACCACAATTTCACTATTCGCACTTTCTGCAGGGTATGTATGAATTCATGTATGTAAATGTATGGGATTATACATGGCAAAAATATTATATATGAATTGATATATGGACTAATATATGAAACGTATTATAATACATGAGCCATATATGGAAATTTAATTATGAGGCTCTTCGTATGTGGATCCATACAAAGAAATAAGATGTATTATATTCAGACATGTATTTATTAAGTTAAATAGTTTCATACATAACTAATAGATCATTTTATAGAATACAGCATGATTGCAAACTGTTTAAATCAATAAATACATGTCTGAATAAAACACTTTTTCATTAGTAATTAGTTGGTTACGCTTTTTTGTGCAAATGACACACAAGAAATGCAAGATGTTAACTCAGCCTATGATATGTCACATAAAATCGTTTTTACAATCAAAAAGCTTGCATTTTATTAATTCGATCTTTTTCTCTCTTTTTAACACTCGTGAATTGGAAGTTTGTTAGAAAATACACACGGTGTGTAAATTTTATATGCGTAGACCCTCAAAATTTAAGAAATAAAAACTCGTGCAACAAAAAAAATCATTCTTGTAGGATTTTATATATTTTGGGCCTATTTAATCAAATAATATAATATAATATAATATATATAAATAATAAATCAAATAATCAAAAAGATAATTCAGTCATTAATTTTATAAAAATTAACGGAATACTCAGATATATTTAAGAAACAAAATTCATACAACTGCCAAAAAATAATATTAGAAACTAGTGTTAAGCTGGGGTCACACTATTGTCACAATGTACCAATTTTCGTCGGCTCACTGAAATTTATTCATAAGTAACAAAGTAAATTTGCCTTATTTCTTAAATAATTGAAATATAATTACATAACTGCACCACACTGCATTAGTAATAAAGCCATATAGACTTATTCAAGAATTAATTAAGTAATAATGCCATTTTAGCTTATTACTTATGACTCTATCGCAGTGAGCCGACGAAAATTGGGTACATTGTGCCATTGATGCATTAGTATCAAAACGGATTAATTTTTCTTTTATAATTGCATTAGTTTTTAATTTGATTTCTTAAATTATATGTCGTGTAGAAATGTGTGTTTTGTGTTTTTAACCTCCGACTAAAAAAAGGGGTGTTATAAGTTTGTAGTGTGTGTCTGTGTATCTGTGTGTCTGTCCGTGTCCACGTAAAGACCAAACGGCTGGAACGATTTTCATTTAGTTTTTTCTGTTTGAAATATGACTTGATCGAGAGGGTTCTTAGCTATGTTTGAAGAAAATCGATCCAGCCGCTTAAAAGATATAACATCTTTTCTGAAAAAAGTCGGGGGTTTTTAAAACTTTTGTTATTTAATAATCGCTTCACATTTTCTCTTAAAATGTCGAATGAAATGTCTTTTAGTTCGTTTTAAATTATTTTGTTCGAACAAATGTTTCATTAAACACAACCTTTCTGTACCAAATCTCACAAAAAAATTATTTTAATAATTTAATTTATTGCACAGCAGTGCGCTTTTTGAATCAATATGAACTTTGCATACTATATAGGGAATACACATTCATTTTTCGGATCCGAACCATATATGGGATATCATATATGCTCCATACATATTTTTTTAGCTGGGTGGGTATTTTTTCGCTGGGTGTATATAAAGCTGTTGAGATGTGTTTATGTGTCTGTCAGTTTGGTGATGAGGTGTTCGATTTCCTGTAACATGCTAAAATTTGTAGCATTCAATATAATTTTTTATTTCATTGTGATATTTGACAAGCTAAGGAACTTATGTACATACATATGTACATATATATGTATATATAAATATGTAATATTCATTTTGTTTTTGGGAATATTAATGTGGGAATCTTTTCAAGATACTTAGTTTGGTGGAAAAATCTGTATCCGCTATCCCTTGGCCTATACCTTAGCGCTGGAATTTTTTTCTTCGAAAGTCACAATACATAAAATATCGATAGTATCGGGAGTTTATAATTTTGGGAATATGGATGTTTTATTTGCACTATCGACGTTTAATGGCGCCCTACTAAAGGCCGGGACACATAGAATTCGTCGTATGTTTTAAGTCGCCTTTTTCAAGTTACATTAACGTGTTTGCTGGATGAGGTTGACACAACTCAACTTTGTTGACGGATAGGTATAAGTATGTTTAACGGTGTTTTTTTAAAGCAAGCGCACACAACTAATGTCAATACATGTGTGCATTTGTACTCTGTAGGATTTTTATTAGCTAGCTCAAAATATAGTTGACTTTTTGCTTACTCATTTACAACTAACTTCTGAACTAACTCATAAATGATACAAATGTGAGTCGGTTGCATTTTGTAGAACTGGCTTCTTCCCGATAAGTATTAGACTAACCTTAAACTAACTCAAAACTGATGCTGAGATTAATGAGTTGTTTTTGTACAACTAACATCTCCTCAATGAGTTTTGAGCTAACTTTTAGCTAATTCAAAGCTGATGCAGAGATGAGTCAAAATTAATCGAGAAGATGTCAGCATAAAATTCATTCATTTCAAAATTAATGAATTTCATTCTCTAAAAAAATTTTTAAATTGTTTCAAATTTAAGTTGACTAAAAATGTTAATCATAAGTAAGTTAAAAATAATGGTAAGCTAAAAAAATACCTTTTTTTTCTTATTTTTTTATGCGACACAAAATAAGTCATAATTGACCAACCATTAGTTAGTCAGTTTGCAGCTAACTAATAGGTGCACTTGAATTTTATCAACCAATAACTCACTCGAAATGAGCTAACTAGTGGTTCTTTGAAACTTATACATTACGTTGAAAAACTAAATAGCGTTTAACATGTAAAATGTAAACTGAGTTTGAGTCAGTTGTCACTCGTCTCTGATTAACCATTAGTTACTTTTAAGTTAGCTCAAATCCCGACAGGGTATGTTAGCAGAAAAATAAAAGGGCATTCACTCCATACGTAGGAAGAAACAATCATCACAAATTCTTACGTCACGAAGTAATCTCTTCTTTACTTCTATACCTGCAATAACTGAAACAAATGCCTTGCAAACAGTGTTGTTAAGCGTTTGTTGTGGAAGATTTCACTGAAGTTAGGAATTTGAACAATCTTGAAAGTTCTTTTAAATGGTCTTTTCACAGAAAAAACTAAATTTCGTTTTCAGTAACCAAATTCATTGAATCAGTAAATATTTTGTATGAATGCGGACCGACAAAGAAATTTGTAGATTCTGATAACAATTTTGTAAAAATTTAACTGGAAAAAAATGTTTATTTTTAGTTAACTTATTATGGCATTAGAGAAAAAAGTTAACTGAAACTCAAAATATTTTCAGTCAAATATATTAATAGGAACAGAAAAACATTTTTGCAGATTTTTTTTTTTGTATTATTCAGCAAATTTTTTTTTATAATTTACAAACACATTCACTAAAATTTTTCGTATTATCAGAAAATAAATTAACTTAATCAAGAACAATTCTTACCAATTTTTTTTAGATTAGTAAAAGTTTTATTTGAAAAAAAATAACTGAATCAAATAAAAAAAGCTTCAACTATTTTTTTTTTTTACTTTAAAAATTTTTCTTGTTTTTATGGTTAAGCATTTCGTTTCCGCTTTTGGAACTCGTCAGTAGACTTCAAGCCAAAAATTTTTTGAATTTAGCTGAAAAACTCCATATGTTTATAATAAGACTCTTAATACTATATTGAGAATCACAATTTACAAACATAATAAGTTTGAAAACCTCAAACAAAAATCTTTAAAAAAAATATTTTTTATATCTATAAAGTAATTTGTAGAAAAAATTAAAAAAAATCATCATCAGTTTTTTTCTTGTTGGAAAAATGTAATTTTCTTACAACAAACACAGGGAAAAAAATTCACCAAAAGTTGAATTTAAAAACTCAACTTTAGGTGGAATTTTTTTCCCTGTGTTTCTTGTAAAAAAATTACTTTTTTCCATTTTTCCAACAAGAAAAAAAGTGATGTGAATACCTTAAGTATATAAAAATAAATTTAACTGAAAATAACAAATCTAAATATAAAAAAAATAAATCTATTTTTTTTTTAATTTTACTTTATATAGATAATTTTCATTCTATACAGTTTTTTTTACATAAAATAAAATTGGAACTAATAATTTAATGGAACAGTAAAAAATATTTACTGAAACAAAATTATATCTCAAAACACACGTTTGTTTGACAATTTTGTGGGAATAATTTTTTCTGTGTTGCAGGGGTCTAGTATATATAACATATCAGTCCTTCCCAATAATTTATTTGGTTCAAAGTTTTATTTATTTTTTTCTTTTAATACATGTATTTATTTATTGTATCTTCAAATATGAACTAACAATAAGTATTCAAATCTTAAATCTATAAGAAAAAAAATTATTAGGCCCGACCAGTGTCTGACATAAACATAGTGATAGTTATAAATAATACATAAGTAGTGATAGTCAAAAAAGGGGGAAAAAGTATTTTCAAGTAGTCCCATCTGGAGTGTTAAGTATAAGAGGCCGTGTGTTCCTCTTTTTTAGGCGGATGTGTCCAGTAAAATTCAAAATATTACGAGCAAGCGGATTAGGATGTAATTCGAGTTTTGTTAAATATTTGCCTGCGTATTTGGCAATTTCTTCAATCACTAGTGGCATATTTAAATCACGATGTCTATTAGAATTTTTGATGTACCATGGAGCCGATGTTATAAACCGTAAAATTTTGTTTTGCCTTCGTTGGATTCTCTCGACATTGGAAGCTGAAGCAGTGCCCCATAACTGAATTCCGTAGCACCATATTGGCTTTAAAAGCGACTTGTATAGTAAAAGTTTGCAGTCTAGGCTGAGTGTTGAATTTCTGCCAATCAACCAATATACATATTTGAGTTAACTTAAGTTTCATCTGAGTTAACTTAGAGTCAATATGATGTTTCCATGTAAGCCTTCGATCAAGGTGTATACCAAGGTATTTCACTTGAGAATGTTGAGGAATATTTTGATTGTTGATTCGAATGGGGGAGCAAGTATCTCTTCTTAGGGTAAACGTTATATGGACACACTTTTGTTCATTGACTTAAATTCTCCATAAGTTTTACCATATTTCCAGCTGGGTAATATGTTCTTGGAGATTGCGGGATGCCTCATAAGGGTTTTCGTGCTCACTTGTACAGGCTGTATCATCGGCAAATGTAGAGGTGTGGATCAAAGTAACGTCCCAAATATTACTTTTATATGTAGATACATATGCATGTATATATCATTAGATATAAACGTTAGCTGGTTAGGATTTCTTATGTAAGTACATATACTTATACTATAAAATAATGTCATATTCCAAAGATGTCGGCGCTCAAGCTAATTTTTCCTCTTAAACAAATACAATAAACATATACAGGGTGGGCCAAAAGAAACCAAGGGGTGTAAAAGTTTAATAACTTTTTTGTTTATTAATTTTTTTTTATTTTTTCTTTCAGATTATATAATATACAAAATGGAAATTTTTTTACACTAAGTATGAAAAATGATGTCTCTTAAATGACCACCGTTTTCAGCTTCGCACTGATGGGCTCTTTTTAGAGCATTTTCCATAATATCTTTCAAAACTTGTGGCTGTAGCGTTCGAATTTCTGCAACAATGTTTGCCTTGAGTTCAAGGATTGTCTCTGGCTTGTTCACATACACTCGCTACTTCAAAAAACCCCAAAGAAAATAGTCGGATGCTGTCAAATCTGGCGATCGCGCTGGCCAAATAATTTCCGAATTTCGAGAAATTATTCGCTCTCCAAAAATTTGACTTAAAAGTGCCCTTGTGTTTCGGGCAGTATGGGCAGTGGCTCCGTCCTGCTGAAACCACATACCAGGTCTGTTTTCAAGAGCAGGACGTAAAAAATTTTCTATCATAAACCGATACCGCTCTCCATTTACGGTTACAGCACTTCCATCTTCATTCTCGAAGAAGTAGGGCCCAATGACATTTTCAGATATGATCCCACACCATACTGTACACCTGATGGGGTGTAATTGGCGTTGATGAATGGCTCTTGGATTTTGAGAACCCCAGAACCTACAGTTCTGCTTATTAACAAAGCCATTCAAATGAAAATGAGCTTCATCACTCATAATCAAATTTTCAATAAAGTTGATTTCATTTCTGGCCAACTCTTGAAATTTAACTGCAAAATTTAGACGTTGCCGATGATCTGCGGGTTTTAATTCTTGGACCAATTGCACCTTATATGGGTATAACTGTAAATCTTTTTTTAAAATGCGCCGTAGTGACGTACGAGACATTTCTAGCTGAGCAGAACGCCTTCTGCCAGATGTTTCTGGTGCTTCGTTAACACTTTGCTGTACTCGTTCAATATTTTCCGCAGTGCGACTTAAACGTGGTCTACCGGTTCGAGGCAGATCTCTTACGCTGCCATGTTGGTGATGACGATTAACTAAGCAACGAATCATCGCTTCAGAGGGCGAAATTCTGACGTTAAAATGTCGACGATATGCTCTTTGCGTTAAAATAATTGATCTCTGGTTTAAATAATAAAATTCTATTGTTCTGGTTCTCTGTTCAGTTGTGAACCTCTCCATTATAAATTCTCCAAGTGTTGTCTATATAATCTGAAAGAAAAAATAAAAAAAAAATTAATAAACAAAAAAGTTATTAAACTTTTACACCCCTTGGTTTCTTTTGGCCCACCCTGTATAAGTATATACACAGATTTACACTTAACATAAATTAGTATATGTATTTATTATTTGTTTTAATATTTTTGTTTTATTTTTAAAAAGGGATTGTAAATTAAATCAATGTGTTAATTACAATTGGCCAAACATGTTTAAAAATGAAGTCTGCAATCTGCTGCAAGGTATCAAGTTAGCAACCTTGAAAGTTTTTTTTTTGTTACTTTATTAATCGGTTTTAAATTTAAATTTTTGCTTTGACACCACTGTATGATTATTTATATGCCTGCATGCAATTTTGGCATTCATAATCCATTGGTTTGTACATAGTTTGTTTATCTGCCTGATTTCAGTTTTAATTCCTTTGTAATGCTGTTTCGTGGTCACATGTCATTTTGCTTTAGTTACCCTGGAATGCCTTTCACAAATATTGGACTTTTGTTACGTTTTACTTGACTTGTTCCCTTTTGTGCAGTGATGCCAACTTAGCCCTTTTAGGGCTATACTTAGCCCGTTTTTCAGTCAGTCAAAACGCGAAAAAAAATTTTAGCCCCAAACTAAAAAAGGCGCAAACCTAGCACTTTTTACAATAATCTTTCAGCCCTTTTAGCCCCTTTTTAGTTTTTGCTCGATATGGCTACATTTAAACTTTTGCGAACTTTTTCTTCTTTTAATCTAGCAAAATAAAATGAGTAAAAAGTCGATATTGCTTTACCAATTTAAAAAAGAAGAATAATATAGAGTAATCTTTTATTTCTTCCAAATTGTTTATGCCTTGAAAGTTATTCAGTGTAGACTAAAACAGATAATGTATGTTTTTGGAAGAGCGAGAAATCGAAATTTTATTTAATGACGGCCAATTTTAAATGTATCTACTTATGTAAACATACATATATGAATATATTTCTGTTATATATGTATGTATATGCTAACTATTTAATCTACGTATGTATGTATGTACATACCTTATTGAAATGTAATATGAAATGCAAATGAAATATGTAAAATATTGAAGCTCTGAAGCTATGTATGTGTTGATCTCATGATAGTTATTTATATTCTAATAAATCACTTTACAGAAGTTGATTTAATGTTTTTATTTTCAACAGAAACATTTTAGTACTAGCCCCTTTTCGCGCTTTTTCGAAAAATTTTACTATTTTATTTTATTTTTGAATATTTTTTCAATTTAGCCCTTTCTAGCCCTTTTTTCAAAAATTTGTACGCGTTTTGAGTCTCAAAAGTTGGCATCACTGCTTTTGTGTTTCCTGAACAAAGTCCGAAATTTTTTTTTTATATACGTACTACATATATACATATATTTACATTCATTATGTAATAATGACTTGTTACGTTTGTTTTATTTCATCACGTTTCATTTTCCTTGGTTTTGTGTGCAAAAGGGATAATATTTCTGCCTGAATGGTTAAAAGATATTTTTGTTCAATATAACAGAGTTTTAAAGGAACATATTAAGAACATGAGTAGAATATTAATAACTGGTTGTCTGAAATTGGATTGAAGTTTCTTTAATGAGATGCAATCAAGTAGATCCTCACTTCATAGAACACTAAATAATTGATTTAGAAACCAGTTTTACATTAAAAATTACACTTGAAATGAAGCAAAATTACCCAATTTAATTGAAATTACACTTGATCATAAATTGAAGTTATAACTATTTTATAAAAAACTTGTATAAAAAAGAAATATGCAAAAAATTCATTTAACGGAGATCAAGATTAATCACACTGTTTACATTCTTATAAAGGGTGTCCCAACAAGAACGCAAGATTTAAATTTGGCGCCATTCGAAGTGTCATTGTTTGACATTTGAACAAATGTTATTGTTTGCTAGTAGAAGGTACGAGGTTAGTAAAAATGGAGCGCTACACGAGTGAACAATACATTGTGAAATTGTTTTACCAAAATGGTGAACGTTTTGCGGCTACAGTTCGCAAATTTGCGATCAATTTAGGATCACAATAATGCTCCAAAAGAGTCAACTGTAAAGAGATTAATGGATAAATTTGCCGAAACTGGGTCTGTTAGTGTTGTAAAGACAACAACGCGCCTTCGAGCAGGTCGATCGACCGCAAATGTCGCAGCTGTACGTGATGATGTCGCTCAAACGCAGGTCAAGCGCAAACAGTCAATGGTGTTCGGTATCGTGAAATGATAACCAGTTTTTTCGTGCCTAGAATTGAAGAAATGAATGTGGAGGGCATGTGGTTTCAACAAGACGGCGCCATATGTCATCAGTCATTTCCCGGTCGTGTTATTTCGCGTTTTGGAGACCAGAATTGGCCGCATAGATCGTGCGATTTAACACCATTAGACTTTTTCTTTGGGGTTTTTTGAAGTCGATGGTTTACGCGAATAAGCCGACGATGACTCAAGCTTTAAAAGAGGAAATTGGACGCTACATTAATGAAATGCCGAAGCATTTATGAAAAACGGCCATTGGAAATTTCATTAAAAGATCGCGTGTGTGCCAGGAAAGCCACGGCGGCCATCTGCCCGATTTGTTGTTCCACATATAACCTCATTTTGTCTACTTTACGATATAATAAAGTTTCACGATTTTTTTTTAAATATCTGTGTTTTATTTAAAATTTAAATCTTGCGTTCTTGTTGGTACACCCTTTAGTAACTTAAAATAAATGAACTAAAATAACACATACGATAAAAAAAAATTAATAAATAATTCTGCTAAAAAAAACAACTTCAATGCAAAGATCTGATAGAAGCAGATAAGAGGAAATTCGTAAAATATAAAACTAAATTTTAGTGGGCGTTTTTCCGCCCATTTTTTAAATTCAAGATTGTGTGTTTTTCAGAGCTCAGGGGGCGTGTTGTAAAAATCGATAAAGTAGAACCACTTAAAATAAAATATTAAATTTTAGTGGGCGTGACTCCACCCAAATTTTTTAAATAGAGGATTGTGTCTATTTTAGAGCTCAAGGTGTGTGGTAAATTTCATAAAAATCGGTTTAGTAGAACTTCGTGAAATGTTATAATAAATTTTATTGGGCGTAGAATATCATAAAATTAAATTAAAAAAAATTGTGGGCGTGTCTGCGCCTACTTTTGACAATGAGACCAATGAAAAGTCAAAAAAGAATTTCTACAATCGGTCTAAAAGGTACCCAGTTATGAAGTAACACCACCAAAATAAGCTCCTGCTTTTTTTGATGTCGGTTAAAACTATAAATATATTATAAAACAATAGGGAGTTGCAATTTCAAATTTAGTTGCATATACATATCTAGGAAAGGTTGAATCTATTCATCGCCGTTCTTTTCATACCTTCTTTAGCAAATGGTCTCAGACGACATCCTGTTTCGCAAATCAGTTTTATCAATAGTAAGTTTGGTTGAGAAGACTGAATTTTTTTGTTTAGCAATATCTTAACTGATATAAATCTCATAACTAAAATCAAATCCTGGTCTATTTTTGGAAACTACTTCAATATGGTATTTTCTACAGTTATCAAGAAAAGTTGTTCTGTCTATAACGGCAAACAATGGCAAAGACTCAAACATCAATACATTATTCATTTATGTTTAAAAATAAATTTTCACCTCCGTTATAAATTTTCCATACGCTCCGGGATTTTAAAGGGCTCAAAGAGGTTAACGGCCTGGCCTATCTCACGATTTTGAGAGAAAGCGTTAGATTAACATTTTGTATTGAAAAGAACAATAAAATAAGAAAATTTGTTTCAATATAAGTAATCGATCGAAAGTTTTCAGTCGACATCTTGGGACAGGCCATAATTTTCCTCGAAGGGTATGAATCAAAGACGTACTCTTTTCATTCTATTTTGCAACAACTAAACAAATCACTCCTTTAAATCTTCACTGTTCGCTGTTCTTGACTTCTTTCTCTTTATTTTACCTTTAGTGATTCACTTGTCCTGCAAAAAGACAGATGTTCCCTGTTATTTCGTTTATGCACTTCCTTTTTACTTCATCTTCTTTTAGAGTAGTGTACATACATACACACAAGTTTAGTATGGTCTGATGTTAAATTAGTATGCATTTTAAAATACAAAAATTATTTTGCTCACGAAATTTGCTTAAATCAAAAGTCACTTTCAACTAGTTGCCTGTTTTCTTGCTTTGCTTTTCATTCTACAGTTTTGGCATGTAACTGGCAGCAAGGAGGTAATAAATCATCAAAATATTTTTACTTTGTATGCCTTGGCCACTCAATCGTGCATTTTATTGGGGTGTTGCTGCTGTCGAAAGGTGAGATATTAATGTATTGTATAACTTTATTATTATTATATTTTTTTTTGTGTGAATACTGGAAATTTATGTTTTATTTTATTGCTTTTCAATTAATGAATTCCAGGCTGTTTACTTAGCGACATTACAAAAAAAAATATAAATAAAAAAATTAGAAGGCACTTTTAAAGAGTTGGGTACATATTTTGTATAAATCTGGACGGAAAAAAGTGAAAAGAAGAAGCGGAAAATGTTAGAGGTGGAATTTTCCATAACACGATAAGCGAGCATGTCCTTTTTTGTCAATTTTAATTTATAAAAATCATACACAGTTTCATCATTTCCATCCTTTACCAAAAAATGGTAAAAGGGTATATAGGTTTGTAATTTCCACAATATTAATAAGCGACACATAAAGTATGTACATAGTAGAGCTGTGCCAAATCGTTCATTCAAGTGACCGCCCATTTTCGTTCATTTTCTAAAAAAGAAAGAGTTCGTTCATTTCATTCATCCCCTCTTTTCAAGAAATAGAACGAAATAAACACAAACTGTTAATTCGTCAAATCTAAAAGTGACAAATGCAGTGAGTTTGTTATGAATTCTTCAGCAAACTAATCAAAACAAACAGAATAAATAAGAAATAAAGAAAAATCAGCTAGTAAAAATGTTAACAATATTAAAGTATTTTATATTCTTAGGAATAAGAAATCATAAATAAATTTTTTATTAACGCCAAAAGAGCAGCCAGATAGATACAAAGTAAAAATAAACTGTTTATAATATCTACGCATGTGTATCAGATTTGTTAAAAAACTCTTAATATGGTCTAAAAATTTAAAAAATATTAATGGCAATTTTATTTATTTCATAATGGTCATACTGTTACTATAAGCAGGCAAAAACGCAAATGAAAACGAGAATATGACAAAAAATCTCACATAAATAAAGAAATAAATTCAGTAAAGTGCGACTCTGACTCGCGCACGAAGGGTTCCGTACGAACACTAGATATGTAATTTAATACAAACTTCATCCTATATAATAAATAGTTTTGGCATTTTTTTTTCGTTTTTGTTTTTGGGGTCTTTTCTGTTTTTTGAGTTTTTTCGGTTTTGGAGATTTTTTTTAAGTCTTGGCTCTTTTTGTTAGTTTTGACACTTTATTTTCTTGTTTTGGCTATTTTCTCGGTTTTTGGCGTTTTTCATTTTGGCGATTTTTTTATATTTTTGGCGATTTTTTTAATTTTTGCGATTTTTTTTATAAATTTTTTTTTTTAGTTTTGGCGACATTTTCGCGTTTTGGCGATTTTTTTCGATTTTTGGCGTTTTTTTTTCAGTTTGGGGTTTTTTTTCATTTTTGGCAATTTTTTGGAATTTGGCGATTTATTTTATTGTTAGAATTTTTTTTTAA
Organism: Tachina grossa; assembly: GCA_949987645.1. Classification (NCBI taxonomy): domain Eukaryota; kingdom Metazoa; phylum Arthropoda; class Insecta; order Diptera; family Tachinidae; genus Tachina; species Tachina grossa. Next base: position 132,891,266 of record OX465274.1, on the reverse strand, counting down.
TTTTGGCAATTTTTTTTCGTTTTGGCGATTTTTTTTTAATTTTTGGCGTTTTTTTTTTTGGTTTGGCGATTTTATAATTTTCGGTTTTTAAGTTTTACCGTTTTTGAAAATTTCAAGTGTTTGCCTCTTACGGTATCCAAGATATAGCAAATTGTCAAAATTACATACTCAAAATTGCATTAACTGATGGACCACCCTTTAATTTAAATTTTTTTAAATTTTAGTGGTAATTGTTGTAGTCTGTATGAAAATACACTAATTTTACAAAATTCAAATTTCAATATACATATGTACATACCATTGTATGTATATTACATGGGATTTTAACATTTTTCGTTGCTCGTTTTGGAACACCCTTTAATTTTTAATTCTCATGTATTTGTTGTTGTAGTGGCCAAGGTTCTATATACTCTGTCCAAATTTCAGGTCCGTAGCTCTTACGGTTCCTGAGAAAATACCGTGTGACGGACAGACGGACAGCGTAGCGAAAACAATAGGGTTCCTTTTCACCTTTGGTGTACGGAACCCTAAAAAACAAAGAAACAAAACAAAACCACCCAAGTGAGCTCGTTCGTTCACTTCGTTCAAGAGTATTTTTTTTAGCAGTACTGCTGAGCCAAAACAGCTCAGTAAAGTGACCGGTTCACTTCTTACATTTTACTGATTCGTTCAATTGTACTCGTTCGTTCATGAACGACACAGCTCTAATACATACAGACATTCTGGATCCTTATGCATAACAAATACCAATAAGCGATTTCCGTCTGTCTGTACGTGAAATCAGTTTTCCGAAGCTCCCAGAAAAGCTAAAGACTTCGTTCTTGGACTGGTGTGTCAGAAATGATCGCGCATACGGTTTCAGAGCTGGAGCAATTAAACTTTATTTTGCCATATAAAAGTAACTACCGAAAACTAATTTTTATTTTTTTTGTTAAATAAACTTATCTTATACTTCATTACGAATAAAATTGGTATTTAAAATAAAAATAAAAAAAAAAATAAAAAAATTAAAAAGACGTTTCCAGGGTTGGAAAAGTTTACATTTTTTAAAACAAAAGTAACTTACTCAAACAAATTTTTCTTTTCTTCTAAACTAAACCATATTTTACATTCTTGAAAAAATGAAATTGTAATAGGAAATCAGAAAAATCAAAAAGGATGATTTCAGCGTTGGTAAACTTACACTTTTTGTGATATACAAAATTAACTACAGTAAACTAATTTTTATTTTTTAACTAATAAACTTATTTTATACTTCAGTGGGAATTAAATTGGTATTTCAAATTAAAAAAAATATAAAAAATTAAGAAGACGTTTCCAGGGTTGGACAACTTTAACTTTTTTCTTATACAAAAGTAGGGTGATCGTCTGGGTTTTTCAACCGGTTTTAAAATCCGGTTTTTTTTAAATTCGGTTGTCGGTTTTTTCAAAATGTTGATTTTTCGAATGTCAAATAGTCCGGTTTTTTTACAATTTAAAAACCGGCTGAGTCGAATACTTTTCGATCTGTACATTTTGCATGTTTTGTTGATTTTCGTAAGTATTATTTTAGTGTAAAAGCTCTAAGCTTTTTTAGAGCATGGCAACATTTACTGAAACATGAAATTTAAGAGAATTTATTTTATGAGGTAATAGCAGAGGCGAATTTAATTGGCCTTATGGTGTGCAATGGATGTCAAAATACAGTTGCAAAAAGTGTTTGTTTAGTTTTGTTGCCATTTTGCTTCATATTTTATGTAGAGGTAGATATCCACCTTGTCCATACAGTCATATGTATATACAATTAAGGAATAAACTCTACATACAACCATAATTTTTGGGGTTTGAGGAAACTTAGGAAGAAATTCAAAAAATTAAATATGCCAATATTTAGGTTGCTAATATATATGTTCATACAAAAAATAAAAAAATAATTATTATAACAACAACATAATAGACCATATTTGGATGCCATTTGTTGACGGTTTGGTACCGGAAATCACAGAATATTCAAACAAGTTGACGACATCAAACACTTTGCACGTATTTTTTCATGTATTTTATGCCTGTATGTTGACTTTTTTCCTATGTATTTTTAATATTTTTGCTACTATAGGTGCTATAATTATTTTTTTATATTTTGTGTAAGCATATTTACTATTGGCATATTTAATTTTTTGAATTTCTTCCCAAGTTTCCACAAACCCAAAAAATGATGGTTGTGTGTAGAGTTTATTCCTCGACTGTATATTATATATATATAAATGTTTATGTACTATACATAAGTATATGAAGTTAATTTTTATGTTTTACCTTTAATTTCTGTATTGTTTTATAGTATTTACATGAACTGTTACCCCTTTTTTTATAAAGCAATTTAAAATCAAAACTTTTGTATAATAATTTTCTTACATAAAAAAACCGTTTGACCGGTTTTTCCTGAATTGCAAAAACCGAAACCGGGTTTTTCATAATTTCAAATATTCGAACTATTCGAAAACCGGTTTCTGGAAAAAGTCGAATAATCGATCACCATATACAAAAGTAACTTACTAAAATAAGTTTTTCCTTTTTCTCTATAAATTGAACATATCTTATTTTCTAAAAAGAAAGAGATTGGTGTAAGAAATCAGAAAAATCAAAAAGGATGATTCCAAGGTTGGGAAACTTACACTTTTTCTAATTTTTATATATTTTTGTGATATATAAAAGTAGTATAGAGACTACATAAACGCACTTTGGTAAAGTTTATATAAGATTCGGCACAGCCGAATATAGCACTCTCATTTGTTTTATCTCTCTTAATTCGTTGAAATTGCACAAAACGAGCAAATGTCCATGTGTAAAAATACTAGCAAATCTTAAAAAGAATTTAACAAGAAAATTTTTGTATATGTATAAAAATTGCTTATTGGAAAATATCTAATGTAGTAATTGAAATGATGAAGCAAGGAGTTTTAAGTTAGAGCACAAGAATTAAAATAAAAAAATTACTTAATTGCTTATATTAACAATATGCACTTATGTGAATTACAGTTTTTCTTATCTGCTGGCTCACTGACATGAAAACAAATAAAATTAGTGGTACTAGACATGCACTAACATAAAACTCTAATTAAGCTGATATGTCTATTGGACTGCGTCATTTTTTAATTACATAAAAAATTAAGATAACAGACATAAATACAAACTGCCATTGATAGACAAACAAATAAATTTTCCACATCAAATTGAATATTAGCAAATAGATTCAAAATCAAAAATAAATTTAGACAAAAAATTAACAACAGAAAACTATAGACGAAGAAAATAAAGTAGAAAAAGAACTGAAGTTAAGATAAATTGGCAATACAAGTAGTTATGTATGCAACGGATGGATACATGTATGGAAGACTAAGATTAATGCTGGCAGCATTTGTTAATACAATTTGAAATATTAGGCAATTCGCTTAATGACCCAAGTTTGCTTAAAGTTGATTTTCTTATTTTTGTTGTGTATGCAAAAAACTAAAATTAATTTGAAAAAGAAATATTTTTTACAGAAACATAAAACTGCTAAATACAATTATATGAATACAAAAAGACGCACGCAATCCCAACAAGTGAATTAATGACTAGCAAAAAAAATAATAATTAGTATATTTTTCAAACTACGTTTCAAAATATAGTTAATTTAAAAAAAAAATCTTATTTTATACTCATAATCCAATTGTTTGCCCCGATAGTGCATCTGATATTATGTTGTAGTATATTTTTCCCCCAAAATTAAGGGTGACCTTTCAAAACGAGGAAAATAATATTTATTTTTGTTATATAACCTTCGTAAATTAGTATTTCGGTCAATTCGAAGCAGCAGCAAAAAAGCGTTTGCAGGGTTAAACTATCTATGTACATAGATTTACTAGAGAATGTTATAGTTTCTAATGAATGCAAACAAGCCCTAAAATTACTTTAAAGTACCTAAAGATATAAGAAATTCCAAAAAATATCGTATAAAATACCAAAATGAGGCATATTAGCAAAAATTTGCTAACATCAAATAGATAAATGTATTAAAAAACAGAAAAATGGTAAAAACCCAAGATTTGGCTTAAAATCACTTTTATTGTGAAGCTTTAAAATTGTTTAAAAATAGATAATATTATAAGGAATTAAAAATACTCGTGGAAATTCGCAAGCATTACGAAAATTTGAAAAAACTTGCTTAATTAAAAGCTTGCAGAACTATAAGCAGGGCAAAAACAAAAAAAAAATAAAATACTTGCATCAGAAAATGGCATAAATGGCTTGAGTCAACCCTAATTTGTAATTTTTTTTTTTAATTTTTTTAATTAATTTGATATTGTGAACTTTTTCGTGTCCCGGTAACTCTGATGAACAAACATATCAGGGTAGAAAAAAATTCTGCTCGCAAGTGCTATTTTACTTTTTTCGTTCGTTTTAAAATCTGTATTCGGAATTTTAAAAATAAAATTCCGAAAAGAATTCTATTTTAAATTCTTTGTTTTTTTCGTTCTCCTCGCAAACGAAAAAAATAAACAAAAGTTGATTTAATTCGTTTGCGAGAAGAACGAAAAAAAAACTAAGAATTCAAAATATAATTCTTTTCCGAATTTTATTTTAAATTTCTTAAGAACGAATGCAAAAGAATTATTCGTATAGATATTTAAGTTAGGCGGCAAATTGAGTTCCTTTTGACATATCATCGCCAAGCCCAAACCACTATACACCCAGAAAAAAGATTGGTTGGAAAACGGTTAGTCCAAAAAAATATCATTTGCATTAACTATATTTCAGTTCACGCTATCAATTTTCTTTTAATGCAAAAAACATTCCATGTTCACTGCCATAAGGGCATAATTGTAACAAAGATATGATTCTGACAATACTTTAATTGATTGCATCAACCGAGCGTATGCTTTTGTCATGACTAATTAACTGATTGGTTAACCCAACCGAATAAAATATTATGAATTGGATTTTACAACAACTTTTGGTATTAGCAACTAAAAAAATTGTCGTTCTATATTTAAATTAAAATAAAAACTTTCAATCAGTTGCTGCAACTAACTAGAGGTTGTGTTTACTATCATAGTTTATAGCAGCAAATTAAAAAATTAACTTTTGTGACTTTCAAAGATATTATGATTTGTGAATTCTCAAATGGTTTTTGAAAGTCTGTGCATAAGATAACAGGTTTGTGGCTTTTCAAAATGTGTGGTTGGAGAAATGTATATAGTCATACTTCACCATTAGGAAATAAATTTCAATTAAAATATGACAATATGTATGTCAAATAATAAATTTCTTAAATTGTGTATTTTTATTTGCGTTTATTGTTTATTTTTATTTCAGCAAGGAAGGCCAATTTTTTTTACAGGTACCAATTACCAAATTTTCGATAGCAAGAATAACATTTATTTCAAATTCCATACTCTCAACCAATTTTTTTCTGTTGCTGCAACTATTGGGTTTAGGGTTATAATTAAAATATAGTGGTACCACAAGAAAATTTCAATCGCTATAGCAGAATTCTATGATAGTTGCTGCAACCGCCAAAATTCAATTGGCAACAAATTCGGTTGTCACAACGAATCTGTTTGCTCTGTGTAGCTACAGAGCTGATATTCGGTGCGTAGATTCCTGTTCCGATGTATAGAACCACTAAGAAGGAATTTTTGGAAATTCGAACGCGAAAATTGGTAAAAAGGGGAAAAAAGTTTAAAATCGGTATCATCATATCTCAGAAACTACGCTGGATAGACTAAAAATTCTAAAAGCATACGAATGCTTATAAAAAATAAACCGATACGTGCTAGTACTTTTTCAATATGTGTACTTTTAGGCGTTGAAAGGGGATAAAAACTGAATTTTGGTACCTTTTTTGCATACGAAATATCTTCTAAATTAGTGAATGTAGCAGAAACCTTTTTCATGCGTTCTTTTCTCCTGTACAGAATCTCGAATAAGTTTTGAAACTTTCACTGAAAAGCGTTCGCATTTCGAAAAACTCCTTCTTAGTGGATCTATGCATCGAAAGAGGAACCTACACACACTGTTGCCAGAATTGACGATTTCTCTGCATTTTGACGATTTTTCTAAATTTAACATATATGTATGGAAACTTTTTTTAGTATTGCATTTTTGGAGTTGGTTTTTTGTTATGTTATGATTTTTTTTGTGTTCAAAATGTTAAATTCTGATATTTATACATAAAATGTTTCTATAACAAAAATGCTAATTATTTTTTTTATAAATTATCTGTTTTGAAAATAAATATATATGTACGTATGTGAATTATGATTTCATTTTAAGTTTTTTTAACTTTTATTTTTAATTTTAATGGTTTTCATGTTTAGGTAATATACATATCCTCACAAAAACATAAATGTGAATTTTTACCGATATAAAGAAATGAAGAAATATACATTATTCTCTCCTTTTCTAGAAAGTTAAAACTATTGCCAAGTTAGCAGATTATATAAAAATTATATGACATCCTTACGATTACAAATGTATATAATGCAAAGCATATGTCAGTGAAAGGTGTTGTGCCAAACAAGAACTTGGGCAAAATTTATATCTCACTGCTTTTGATGGCCGAAATTTTTGATAGGAACTTGGCCTTTTTCACATTTATGTTTTTGTGAGGATCTGACTACTTTTTGAAAAATTTTGTATGATAAAACTTTTTAAACTTAAAATTTCTAGTGTGTTTTATTTCTATTCATGATCACTGTGCTAGTTATAAATAGCATAGTTATTTTAAATAATGGATTAGAGCTTGATGGGTATTGGATTTTACACCTTAAATATGCACTGTTGTGTCATTACAACTGGTCGCCGATGTGTACGCAATTTGGTACGAGTAGTCTGAAAAAAAATATGTAAAATACAGCGTAAATTTTACTGGGCGTGACTCCGCCTATTTTCTCAATATATTTACATATTAAAGTCTGTTTAGCCGAAGTAAATAACTCACAAGGATATGAACAATGTGCATGCAAAGTTTTAATAGGGTAGATGCTGCTTTAATTTTTGAATTTTCCGATTGAGTAAATCAATTAGGACTATTTGTCTACAAAATGTCAGCTCTCTACAGTATAATATTACGTAAAATTTTTATGAGCCTGGCCCCGCCGAATTTTATATCTGCTAGCATGAAAAAGATAATGGGAAATACATGAGTAATAGACTAAGAAATGCTAAGCCGAAGTACACAGAAAAAGGTATTCACCAATTAATATTTTAAATTGCGAATTTAATTGATTCAATTAAATTTTTAATTGTATTAATTAATTTGAGTGGAGAAACTTAACTGATATTATCAAATTGCTTATAGGTGAAAATTTAATTAATTTTTTAATTGATATTACAAATATTTTAATTAATATCACAAAATCATTCTTATTACTTTTTTGTGTGTACATGAAAGAAAAAGCTAAGATTTATGGGTGAAGTCACGTCCACTTTTCCAAACAGGAAATTTTTACTTTGGATAAGTGCAATGTGTATGAAAAGTTTCACTAAAATTTAACTTAATTTTGAGTTTACAGTGCTTTTTCCCAATCCCTGATTGAAACTTCTGATTTCTTAGATTTTTCTTAGTGATCTCTGATTTAGATTAATTTGTGTACCAAATTTCAGCTCTTTAGTGAAAATTGGAGTTTTAGAGGAAAAAAAAACCTCTTGGTTTTAAGATTTTCCCATTGGCTTACTCATCTACACTTACTTGTGTATAAAATTTCTGCTGTCTAGCGTGAACTATACCTTATAATTTTATGAGCATTACCCCTCCCACTATTTTAAACTCATAATATTGTTGAGAGCAGCGCTTATAATTCATGCTAATTTTCTTCTAAAATATGCTAGACCGAAGTAGATTAAACACAAGGCTAAAATTTTATGGGTGTGATCACGACCACTTTTTTAGGTGATACTTGAAAGTATTTTATACGTGTAACGTATATGCAAGGTTTCACTAAAATGGCTTAAGTTAAAAGCTGTATATTAACAGAGTTATTTATATAACTTATTAAGGCTTTTTAGAGGGGTTTTAAGGGAAATTTTCATAAAAAAATTTTCTTAAAAAGCCTTAATAAGTTTTATAAATAAGGCTGTAAGTTTTCAGGTTCAAACAATAGTAGAGTGGCCCCGGCCATTCTAGTAAAATTTTTTTTGTGTTTCAGATTTTTCTAGTTGGTCCCTCAGCTTATAAGCGCAACTTTTAATTTTTAATTTTTATGGGCGCAGCCCCGCCCCTCTGACTTAAATTTCCGGGTTTTCAGATTTTTCTAGTTGGTTTCTCAGCTAGACCTACTCGTGTATCAAATTTCAGCTCCTTAGCGCAACTTTTAATTTTTAATATTTATGGGTGTAACCCTGCCCACTTTTCCAAACTCAAGATTTTTTCGGCCAGTGTTTCTTATTCGTGTCGAGTTTTGGAGCAAACTGATTATATTACATACAGAAATAGTATATCTAAATATGCTGGGTCGTAGTACACACAAATGAGGTTGAAATTGTATGGGCGTGTCAACGCCCACTTTTTTAATAAAAAAATTTTAGGCTTGCATTATCGCAGTACGTATGCCGAATTTCAATAAAATACCTTCCACTAAGCGCCTTAGATTTGCTTTTTTAATTCTAGCCTTTATGGGCGTAGCCCCGCCCTCCTGGCCAAAATTTTCGGATTTAAATTTTTTTTAGTTTATTGCTCACGTAGACCTAGCTCTGTAGCAAATTTCAGCTCATTAGCTTAGATTTAAATTTTTATGGGCGTAGTCCCGCCCCCTAGGTTGAAATTTTTGGGTTTTCAGATTTTTCTGGTTAATTGCTCACCTAGATCTAGTCGTGTACCAAATTTTAGCTCTCTACCTATAGCGGAAATGCTTCATCAATTTGATGATTGATCAGTGAGTCAGTGAGTACGTCTTAAAATATGCACTTTTTGCACCTCCATATCTCCAAAACCATGTGTGGTTACATGAATTTATTCTAATTATGATTTAAATTTCATAATTTTATGGTCGCGGGGAACAAAGTTATGAGGGGGGTAAAAACAGCTCGAATGGCTTCCTGTAAATATACACACTGCGTGCATTGGCCGAAACTTGGCCTGGCGCACTTCCGTGCGCCTAGATATTTAATGTATATGTGTATATTTGTTGAAAGCATAGTTAATAAGTTTGAACCATTGTTATAGTTTTTGTAATAAAACAATTAAAATACAAAAAAATTTAATATTTTTGATTTGACGTTTTTTTGATGATTTTCTAAAATGACTTGACGATTTTGACGATTTTTTTTGCACAGAAATCTGTAGTTTTTGACGATTTCACCCCTAGAAGTTCTGGCAACAGTGCCTACACACCCAATTTCAGTTTTCTACCTATAGTCGTTAACAATAAAATCTCCTTAAAAAAATTTAGTCTTTACTTTTGACTATTTGTATTATTAATTTAATCGCGAATTCTATTTTCTTTTCGTTTGCGAATTTTATTTTTAAATTTGCGAGAGGAATTTTATCTTTATTTTTTCGTTCGCAAATTGTATAAATAAAATTTGCGAATTAAAAAAAATAATTCTTTACAATATTGAAAATAAAATTCGTTCGAATTAAATTCGTTTGCGAAAGAAATCAATTCGAGCACTATTCCTACCCTGAAACATATATATTATATGAGTATATTTTTGTAACCCCCTTTTAATTTCCTTTATTTTAATACTATACTCGATGTGTTGCTTAAATTTTTTTTATTCCCAGCTAAAAAAAATTATATATGGTCCATATATTTTTAATATATGGATGTATATAACTATATATAAATATGTATAAATTCATGTATGGAAATGTATGAGATTATACATGGCAAAACTATTATATATGAACTAATATATGGACTAATATATGAAATGTATTATAATATATGAGCTAATATAAGGAAATTTAATTATGAAGCTCTTCATATGTGGATCCATATATACAAATAAGATTTAATATATGGAGACATATAATCAGGGAAACCGCAAATATGCAATTGCATGTTTTTTCTTGTGTGACGTATTAATGCGAGGACAAGATATTTATCCGTTTCAGAACTTTTTATGAATTTTGGCATCGATTTGTTAGTGCATATTTTTGCATATTTTACCCTTCAAAGCATGTTTTCGCATATATCAGTCTTAAACGCATATCTTCTAACTTTTAGAGCATAATTTACGCTTTTAGGGCATATTTTGATACGTTATGGGACTTTTTTTTTTTAATATGCTTACAAGCTGGTCAAAACTTTTATTTTTGGTTTTCGCCATTTCCAATCTTCTATGTTGTATGTGGACGTTAGTTTAAATAAAAATTTGGGTTTGCTAGTTGTGACGGACTCAGCCCCGATTAAATCAGTAGACGTTAAAGGAACTTTAAATGTATAAAAATTTACTTAGATGTGACAGCCAATGATTTTTATTTGAAAATCTAGGTCAATATTTTGCAATGAAATTTAAAAAAAATCTTAGCGTATTTATCCAAAATAAAGTTCAAAAGTTTTAATTCTGATTACGTCATCTCTTTTGAAATTAAAGTTAAATTTTTACGGGAGCATAAAAAAAATGATTTGTATCATTTGCTTTAGTCAAAATTTATATGGCAATTTTGTTTTAACGTGCGTTTCAGTCCTAAATTATTGTTTGTTTATTTTATTTCTGGCTTATTTTATATGCAAATTTTGTAGAATTTTTAAATGAAAAATGATTTTCGTTGACAAATAAACCAATTTATTTCATTTTTAAGAGCATATTTTTTGAGTTTTTAGTGCATATTTTCAAGTTTTTAATGCATATTGAATGCGCATAAAAGAATTTTTTTAGAGCATATTTCTGGTTTCCCTGCATATAATATTGTATGCATACATGATATCTCACATAAGATCGTTTTTGCAACCAAAAAAGCTTATTATTTTATCACTGGTGAATTGGAAATCCATTATACATACAGTATGTAATCGAAAATAAAAGAATTTTCTAGATAAGAAACAAAGTTCAGAGTACTGGAAAAATTATATTGAAAAATATTGTTAGACGGATTATTTTTTCTTTTATAATTAATTGCATTAGTTTTAAATCTGATTTTTTAAATTAACTTTTATGTACGAATATGAGTTTTGTGTTTTTTAAATAATTGATTCACCTTTTGACTTAAACTGAGGAATGAAATTACTTTTAGTTCGATTTTCATTATTTGTCCAAACAAATGTTTCATAAATACAACCTTCCTGCTCAAAATCTAAAAAAAGTAATTTTAGTAATTTAATTTATTGCACAGCAGTGCACTTTTGTGAATCTAGAGAGTATGAATATGAACCTTCCATACTGTAAAGGGAATATATACACATACATATATGAAAATGTATGAATATATATAATCATATATGGCCATATATCCTCCTTTTTCGTATCCGAACCATATATGGGATATCATATATGCTCCATACATATTTTTTTAGCTGAGTATATAGATATTGGAGATAGATATTTATATTTGGCATACTATTTTATTTTAATCTTTAAAAAAATTTTAATTATTTTTATTTGAATCTTAAAAAATATTTCAATTAAATCTTAATTGAATCAATTAAATTATTAGTTAATATAATATTTTTTTAATTGAAAGAATAAAAAAAAATTATTACTACAAAATCCGTGATTGGTTGTAATCTAATTAATTTTCTATCTGAATCCTTGTTAGTTTTAATTGAATCTTGTTTTTACTTTTTTCTGTGCAATAAATATTAAAAACTTCCCTTACAACTTGTTATAAGACTTTAGCATTAAACAGTTTTATACGCTAAAACATATTTTAAGGTTCAGTATACAATTTATTTTCAATTTATACTTTTTGCTATCAACACCACAACATAGACTTTCTTTCTATTGAATCAAATTTCTTTAGTAAATCTCAGTTAAATATGAAATTCTCCTGGTGCCCTTATCAATGAAATACGTGTCAGGAATGCATTTTTGGTATTTGAGTCATTTATTCAGAAGGGAATGACAAAAGAAAGCTGAATATAAAGTTAATGAAATAAAACATAATTTGAAATTAATAATAAATGCAAAATAAACAGAAAATGTGGGAAAGAAGACGGGTATTGCAAACATGAAGATTCATTTAACGGAAAAAACATAGAATTTAAAATTGCATATTAGATCTGAAAATTTCGTTTCCCAAAAATCGATAGTTATTAGTAAAATATTCATTATTTATTTTCGATTGTATTTCTTTTAATTCGCCTGAAAAACTGGAAGCAAGAGAATCTAATAATATTATTGCTACTTAATAAATAAATAACTAATATTTCAAATTTAAGTACAATAACAAAATTTAAATTAAATATAAATATCGCTCATTTAGTTAAAGAACTCCTGAGAGAAAAATTAAATTTTCTTTTTCTTTTGTGTATGTAAATTGAAAGTTTCAAACTTTTGTTCTGTCAAAATGGTTTTTTTTTTGAGATATGACGTTGTTTTAGTAAATGAACAAAATGTATATATGTACTTATATCAATATATGTATATAAATATGGTTTTGAAATTATGAAGTCAGGCTAATGCCCATTTTTTCAGTTGGTAATCAAACCGTAATTATTTTTAAGTTCTAATTAAATACGAAATTGTGTTTTTGAGTGCATATTTAAACAATAATTAAATGCCCAACCTTGCGTAATTAAATACTACTTAAGTTTTATGATTGTACCATATGTTTTTGTGCGTGTGTGTGTTTACTGAAAACATGCACATGAGCATCATGCGGTCGTATTAAAAAGAATTTCGTTTAAATTTCATAAATATATAACATATACGGTACAAAGTTTCATATCATGCAATAAACTAATATAAAAAGTCATTATGATGTTCTTTTGGTCTCAATTTTATGCAATTTAATTTTCTACATGTTGACAATCTAACTTTTTTGTTTACATTAAACAGCTGCTGTTTGAAAAGATTTCAATAATACTGGGAAATTTTGCAGTGCTACCGTACTTTCAACGTAATTTAATAAGAACTTTAAATAACCACTGAAAAAATGAAATCGTATTTAATTACAACTTAATTTTAAATAAAAACTAGCTAATTACGTACTTAATTTTTAAGTTAAAAACTGGGGGTAAGTTTGGTATTCGGAAGAATCCGAGTGTAAATTTCATGTTTCTTTTTTTTTTTTTTGTTAAAAGAATGTAGATTTTTGCTTTATATACGCAACTATTATTGCAAATGGAATATGAGAATTGTTTTAATTTATCGTATTTCATAAAAAATTTCATAGAAGTGGCGTATATAACGCAGAAATCTACATCAACTGCCACCACATACAGTGGACCATGCAAAAAGAACACTGATGATGAAGGTGTTGTGATTTTCGTAAACAGCTAGTAGTTGTTCCGTTCTATTACGTCTTTGTCAGAACATTTACAATTAACTTTAATTTAATAATTATCACATGTAATTTGGCTTATAAAGCAATACGAACTTTAGCTTAATTTCTTTTCTATGTTTGTTAAACATATGTATTTTATAACGAAATAAATTAAGGCCAATTTCGCCAATTTGATTTATCATTTAATATTTAAATGCCGATTTTCATTAATTTTTGTATGGAAAAATACTTTTAAATATGACTTGATATTTCAATAAGTTGGTGATATAGGCTCTTACTATAAAAATAAGAAAAATCAAAAATAAGATTCCAAGGTTGGAAAATTTAATTATTTTTTGTATTAATCAAACGGGTTTTCATTAGTAATTAGTGGTTTCGCTTCCTTTGACACATATAATCCCGTACCTAGCTTAATGAACGAAGATAAAATTTGTATGTACATTAAGCCCATATGACACTTTATTTTTCTTTCATTTATCAAGTTTTAGAGAAAAGTGCAAACATATTGTAATAGGAAAATTCTACATGTGCAAAGGGTTCAGCTATATTAAGAAAAATGAAATAATGTCAACAACTTGACTAAAGTCATCGATAACAAATGAGGATCTGTCAAATGTATTTTTTTTTCTAAACGTCACAAAAAAAAACCATTAAAACACAGCCACACACATACTTACATACTTATGCAACCATACAGTGATGCCAACTTTTGAGATTCAAAACGCGTAAAAATTTTTGAAAAAAAGGGCTAGAAAGGGCTAAACTGAAAAAATATTCAAAATAAAAAAATAGTAAATTTTTTCTAAAAAGCGCGAAAAGGGGCTAGTATTAAAATGTTTCTGTTGAAAATAAAAATATCAAATCAATTTTTGTAAAGTAATTTATTAGAATATAAATACCCTGTCGGAGAATGTATGGTTGACTACAAAAATAGTTAACTTATAGTTAACTTTTCTTAGACTGACTAAAAGCTAGCTGCAAAGTTATCCAGAACAAACCTAAAATTAATTCTAAAGTTGAGTACGTAATCGAATTTGGTGAGAGCCAACAAATTTATTCTCAGCTACTTTAAAACTCATTTCAGTTTTATATTAAAATTTTGCTGTTGTTATTTTAGATGGCAGGTTAGCCGAGTGGTAGCGCGTTGAGTACACAACGTGTGATGTTACATGTTCGAGCCACAGAAATTTTTTTTAATTTACTGACTACCAGGTGATTTAACCTTCATAGGGTCTTTGGGTCAATTTTGACCCATTTCAGGAAAAAACTTTGATTTCTTCTGAAAATTAGTGATTGATCTATGTCATATTTTCTGACTTTTATTTAATTTTATATCTTAACAGATATAGTAGGTTTATATATCCGTAAACTTGCCAAAGAAAATTGTATGCAAGATTTTACACTAGAGATCTTCGGGTCAAATTTGACCCGTTTTAAAGTTTGGAAGTGTTGTGTCTGGTATTTTTTGTAAAATAATGAAAGATAATGAAATAGAAAATGGCCTGCATACATTATCAGACGATTTTGAAAATATAACACGACTGCAGATAATTTTTTTACATCTTATCGGTTGAACAATAAATACTGAGATCACAAATCACTTTAGTTCAAACTACACATAAAAATATAAATGAGTTACTACCAGAGATAGTACATGTGTTATTATCATACGTGTTGATCATTATTTTTGTTTTACCAGAGATAGTACTCGTACCCTTCTTATATATATTCCGATAAAATAAGTCTGTGAATCTTCTTAGTATAATATGGTCACTTCTGGCTGCAAATGGGAGGGTAAATATTACTTTTTTGGGCAACAGAAGGGAATCACAATGGACCCAATTGGGTCTCCAAGTGGAGGTGCGGTAAAGCACCACCCTTCCTAAACCAACCTAACCTTCTTAGTACTTTGCATCATATCTTTAAAGTTAGTAATCACCAAGACAAGAAACTGCAAATATGATTAGATTACAACAAATAAAATGGAAGGGTTTATTTGCTGGACAAAGTTAGATCATATTTTACTTGCAAAAGAAATACTAATCAATGTTGTCAAATGGTGGTTAGTAACATGGTAGATATATAAGCTTACAAAGCTTTTGTGATATCTACATCAGCTAATAGCGCCTGGAAATAAACTGTTTTGCAAAACGTCGACACTTCTCAGAAAATTTAGGATTGCAGCTTACTATGCCTTATATAAAGAACCAAAAGAGGTTATCAATATCAGTATTTTCACAGAAAGTTGCACTAAAACTACGTGAGGTAAATGAGTAGCCGTAAATTTCAACTAAATCCAAAGAAAAAATGCTTGAAGAGGGTAAAAACAGATCCAAAAGAAGTCGTTGCCAGATAGGCCTCAACGCAGAAAATAAAACACCATTAGATACTATTATAACTTGCAAAAACTTGATATGAAAACTGCACTCTGAAACCATTACTTTATGTACAATTAATAATAATATCGATTTAATATTACGGTTTTATCTGTCATATATTAATCGAATTAAAATTATGAAATAATGTTCTCTTTCATTGGCAATAAATGAATCACAAATAAATGAAACCAATACATAATTTTCAATTTGGGTCAAATTTGACCCGAAGATCGTTAACGTCAACGATTTTAAAGACCATATGAAGGTTAAAACAGTCAACTTTAAGTTAGCTTAAAGTAGTGCCTAGTGAGACAATTGACTACCGCCTAGGACATCGCAAGGTTAAAATAGTGAGTTGATTACATTGCAAAGTAATCGAAGTGTAGTCAGTACTAGTTGCGAAATAGTTAGCTTAAAGTTAGTTTAAAGTTAGCCAAATTTCCGATAGTTATAACTACCATAAGATCAACACATACATAGCTTGAGAGCTTCAATATTGTACATACTTATTTCATTTACATTTCATATTACATTTCAATAAGGTATGTACATACGTAAATTAAATAGTTAGCATACACATACATATATAATAGAAATATATATGTATTTTTACATAAGTAGATACATCTAAAATTGGCTGTTATTAAATAAAATTTCGATTTCTCGCTCTTCCAAAAACATACATTATCTGCTTTAGGCTGTATTGAATAACTTTCAAGGCATAAAAAATGTTGAAGAAATAAAAGATTATTCTATATTATTCTTCTTTTTGAAATTGGTAAAGCAATATCGATTTTTTACTAATTTTATTTTGCTAGATTAAAGGAAAAAAAAGTTCGCAAAAGTTTAAATGTATCCATATCGAGCCAGTTCTCGTGGAACCTTCATAGTGAAAGGACGTTAAAGCGGATTCTTTTTAACATACATACATACGAAACAAATATAAAAAACAACAAAATCGAAAATCATACAGAAAATATTCGTAATACCTACATGTTTACCTTGATAAATAAGCATATTGGCTTTACTAATATTTTTTACATAACAAGAAATAGCAAAATGAAAAAAAAAAACCGTAAACACAAACAAGGTACCCTTGAAGAATAATACTCTGTATGAGTACCTCAAAGGAAAAAAATTTTGAAGTGAGTTCTAACGGCAGAAATGCTTATTTTACTGTGAGTTCTGAAACTCTTAATGAAAACAATATCCTCACAAAAACATAAATGTGAAAAACGGCCAAGTTCCTATCCAAAATTTCGGCCATTAAAAGTTATGAGATATAAATTTTGACCAAGTTCTTCTTTGCCACAATACCTAACACAAAAATATATTATGTATGATATAAATTTGTAATCGTACGGGTGTCATATAATTGAATTGTTGAATTGTTGACCTTAAATATGCACCATTGTGTGATTACAGCGGGTCGCCAGTGTGTATGAAATTTGGTAAGAGGCGACTGGAAGAAACATGTAAAATACAGCGTAAATTTTACTGGACATGACCCCGCCTATTTTCTCGATATATTTACATGTTAAATAAAGTCTGCTTAGCCGAAGTACATAAATCAAAAGGATATGCCCAATGTGTATGCAAAGTTTCAATTGGGTAGATGGTGCTTTTAATTTTTGGATTTTCCGATTGAGTAAATCAATTACTATTTGTGTACAAAATGTCAGCTCTCTATAGTATAATATTACGTATAATTTTCATGAGCCTGGCCCCGCTGACTTTTATATCTGCTAGTGCTTATGGTTCATGCAAAGTTTGGTATTAAAAAGTTAATAAGAAATACTTGAGTATTAAATTAAAAACTGCTAAGCCGAAGTACCTGAACGAAAAAGCTAAGATTTATGGGAGAAGTCACGGCTACTTTTCAAAATAGGGATTTTTTTTTGGATAAATGCAAAGTTTTAATAAAATGTATGTTAATTTTGAATTTGAAGTGCTTGTTTCCGCCCTCTGATAGCAAATTCTGGGTTTTCAGATTTTTCTTAGTGATCTCTTATCTAGATTTATTTGTGTATCAAATTTAAGATCGCTAGTGCTAATTGGAGTTTTAACGTCGTGGCCCCACATACCGGGTAAAACTTTTTGGTTTTAAGATTTTCCCATTGGCAGCTACACTTACTAGTGTATAAAATGTCAGCTCTCAAGCGCGAATTATATCTTTAGATTTTATCAGCATTACCTCTCCTCACTATTCCAAACTCAAAATTTTGTTGTGAGCAGCGCTTATAATTCATGCTAATTTTCTTCTACAATATGCTAGACCGATGTAGATTAAACACAAGGCTAACACTTTATGGGAGTGATCACGCCCAATTTTCAAGGTGATGCAAGATTTCACTAAATTGGCTTGAATTAAAAGCTGTATATTAAGTATTTAGTTCAAAAACGCCGCCCACTTTTCCAAAGTCAAAATTTTTTTGGGTCAGTGCTTATTATTCGTGTCTAGTTTCGTTACAAACGGATAATAATAGCTAGATAAATAGTATATCTAAATATGCTGAGCTGCATGGCATTAAAATGAGGTTTAAATTGTATGGGCGTTTTAACGCCCACTTTTTTAATGAAAAATTCATAGCCTTGCATTGCCGCAGTATATATGCCGAATTTCAATAAAATAGCTTCCATGAAGCGCCTTAGATTAGCATTTTTAATTCTGACCTTTATGGGGGTAGCCCCGCCCTCCTGGCTAAAATTTCCGGGTTTTCAGATTTTTTTAATTTTATTTCTCACCTAGACCTAGCTCTGTATCGAATTTCAGCTCAATAGCATAAATTTTAATTTTTATGGGCGTAACCCTGCCCTCCTGGCTAAAATTTCCGGGTTTTCAGATTTTTTCTGGTTCATTGCTCACCTAGATCTTCTCGTGTACCAAATTTTAGTTCTCTAGCTATAGCGGAAGTGCTTCATCAATTTGATGAGTGTGTCAGTGGCAGTGAGTATGTCTTAAAATATGCACTTTTTGCACCTCTGTATCTCCGGAAGCTTTCATTGTAAATATGAGGTTATATGAATTTATTCTAATTATGGTTTAAATATCATAATTTTACGATTGCGGGGAACAAAGTTATGAGGGGGGTAAAAACAGCTCGAATGGCTTCGTGCTAATATACACACTGCGTGCATTGGCCAGAACTTGGCCTGGCGCACTGCCGTGCGCCTAGATAAATAATAAACCTGATGAAAGTCTTTTTCTAACTGAAAAGCCACTTTTTCGTTATCGACCAACTTCGCTTTGTCCAATGGCAACTAGTGAATCGTTAACATTACCATTGCCTAGTACTTCATTTAAGTCTGCGATGTCATCCGCATCGGGCTCGCGTTCGTCACTAAACCAAGTTATCACTACAGATAACAGTACCTCAAAACCCAAGGTACAAGTGGGAATGGACAGATATATAACCGTGGTAAAGCGTGGGCGAAGCCCAAATTCTTCAAAAATTGCATCTGCTCCAAAGATGTCTAGGGATAACAGCGCATCATCTACCAATCGTCAAAATCGTTTTTCATTATTGCAAAGCACCGACGACAAGCCCTCTACATCATCGCAAAAGTCTTTTAAGCCACCACCTATTTATCTGAGAGAAAAAAATTTTAACGCTCTTATCAAAAAAATGCTGTCGACCATTGGTGAAAATACTTTTCACATCATTCCAATTAAACAAGGTAATATTGATGAAACTAAAATCCAAATATATAATGAAAAGGATTTCCGAGAAATTGTTAGTAAATTCGAAAACAATAAAACAAATTTTTACACATACCAACTTAAGAGTGCTAAAGGCCTACAGATACTATTAAAGGGCATAGATTCATAAGTTGAACCCGAAGAAGTAAAATGTGCACTCGTCGACCAAGGATTTAAAGTAAAAAATGTTACCAACATAATTAATAGAGAAAAGGTCCCTCAATCCCTATTTCGGGTTGAACTGGAGCCGAATGACATACAATTGAAAAAAAAATTAAACCCATTTAATTTATAGCGTAAAGCATCTCTTACATCGAAAAATCACAGTTGAAGAGACACGTAAGCATTCAGCTCCCATACAGTGCCATAATTGCCAAGAATATGGCCATACGAAAACTTACTGCAAGTTACCTACAGTGTGTGTTATCTGCGGTGAATTGCATGGTACTGCTAGCTGCACTAAGCCAAAAGATCAAGCAGAAAAAAATGTAGTAATTGCGGAGGTAATCACACAGCTAACTATAGAGGGTGCCCTGTATTTTCTTTCATTAAACAGGCTATGGGTCAAAAACCCAAGTTAACTCCAGCTCAACAAGTAAACGCGAACTCCGACACTTTTGCTCAAATCAGCCAACCAGTTACTTCACGTGTATCGTATGCTGATGCTGCTAAGACTAGTTCAATTCCCACGCAAAATGTTCCACCGCCAAATAATTCAACGAATTCAAACTCAGCTTTAACTTTAGTCGCCTTGAAGCTACTATTGAGAATCTGGTGCTAACTATAAACAACTTTACTACAAATATGACAAGTATGATGCAAGAAATGCTGCGAATGCAGAATACACTGCTTCAAGCATTAGTTAATAAACCATGAACACGTTAAAAATATTTTTCTGGAACGCAAACGGCATTCGCCAACATAAAAATGAACTTGAGCACTTCCTCATGGAAAAAAATATTGATATAATGTTGGTTTCTGAGACTCATTTGACCTCAAGAAACTTATTTAAAATAAATGGTTACACTTTATTTGATACAAAGGACCCGAGAGGGAGAGCATGTGGTGGATCAGCAATTCTAATTAAGTCAAAACTGAAGCACTATGTCCTTGACAACGTTAGTGAAGAATATTTGCAAGCAACGAATATTTTCGTACAACATTTTTGTGCGAATTTCGTGATATCATCAATTTACTCACCTCCCAGATTTTCACTTACCGAAGATCAGTATGAGAAGTTCTACAAATCGCTTGGATCTTGTTTCGTGGCTGCTGGTGACTACAATGCAAAACATACCTACTGGGGATCGCGTCTTGTTACACCTAGAGGTCGAGCCTTGTTCAATACAATTTCAGAAATGGGCTTAGTGTCATTTCGAGTGGGGAGCCTACTTATGCAGGCTATTCCAGATGTTATAAATTTTGCCGTCACGAAAAATATTCATAGGGACTTAATTCACGTAGAGGCCTCTCTAGATCTGTCCTCCGATCACTCTCCAACAATAGTTACAGTTTTCAACCCAGTAAGGAGTGATTTAACTAACTCATATGTGAAGATGATTAATGGAATTAACTGGCTGGCATTCAAAAAATATCTTAGTAGTCACTGCGTAGAAAACTTTCAGCTTAGATCATGCGATGATATTGAACTTAACATTGCCAATCTTAACGAAAATATTAAATAGGCTGCTGAACACGCTACTACCTCTTATCCGCAGACCGGCTTTAACAGAATTTATTTTACGGAAATTGAACGTCTTGTATGTGAAAAAAGGAGAGCTAGAAGAGAATGGCAACAACAGAGATTACCCCTAAATAAAATCAGACTTAAAGAATGTACTAAACGACTCAAAGAGCTGCTATCGTCGGAAAAAACTGCACTACTGGAAAAGTATTTAGAAGGTCTTGATGTAATGTCCGCATCTAATTACTCTTTATGGCGCGCTACTAGAAATCTTAAACGACCCGTTGATCTTAAATCACCACTGCGTACTGTGACCGGAGGCTGGGCAAGAAGCGATAGTGAGAAAGGTAATTTATTTTCTGAGCATTTAAAATCTGTATTCACTCCCAATTCAAGTACTGGTGCTGCTGATTTACCGAGTGTAGTTTCTCTACACCCTCGTCCCTTAAGGTTTAGGATGCGTGAAGTACAAAAAGTGATTGCTGAAATCAACCCGAAGAAAGCTTCAAGTATTGATGGCATTAGTAACAAAATGCTCATGAACTTGCCTCATATTGCAATAAGAATGCTGCTATTTATTTTTAATGTTATTTTAAGAATGCAGTATTTTCCACATAACTGGAAACTTACCAAGATCAAAATGATTCCAAAGGCGGGCAAAGATCTTACCAAGACTGAGTCATATAGGCCTATAAGCTTACTATCTACAATCTCAAAGCTTTTTGAAAAGCTGCTCATGACTAAATTGTCCAAAATTTTAACTGATAATGGGTGCATCCCGGACCATCAATTTGGCTTTAGAAGTCAGCACAGCACGATTGAACAAACGTATTGACTGGTCCAAGTTGTAAGAAGAACATTTGAAGAAAAGAAGTATTGTTCTGCTCTCTTTATTGATGTTTCTCAGGCGTTTGATAAAGTATGGCACGAAGGCCTAGTTTTAAAATTGAAGACATATCTGCCAATAAACATTCAAAAGCTTTTGGAAAGTTATATTATTGATAGGAAGTTTACTGTTGTGGAAGGAGAGTTCACGAGTGTGCCCGAATCTATATCTTCTGGTGTGCCACAGGGTAATATTCTGGGTCCTGTCTTGTATTTAATATATACTTGTGATATGCCTGTGAGCAATAATATCCATATTTCTACATTTGCCGATGATACAGCCTGTATGAGTGTGCACGAAAACCCTTATGAGGCTTCCCGCAATCTCCAGGAACATATTACCCAGCTGGAAATATGGTTGAACTTATGGAGAATTAAGGTCAATGAACAAAAGTGTGTCCATATAACGTTCACCCTAAGAAGAGATACTTGCTCCCCCATTCGAATCAACAATCAAAATATTCCTCAACATTCCCAAGTGAAATACCTTGGTATACACCTTGATCGAAGAGTTACATGGAAACATCATATTGACTCTAAATTAACTCAGACGAAACTTAAGTTAACTCAAATATATTGGTTGATTGGCAGAAACTCAACACTCAGCCTAGACTGCAAACTTTTACTACACAAGTCGCTTTTGAAGCCAATATGGTGCTACGGAATTCAGTTATGGGGCACTGCTTCAGCTTCCAATGTCGAGAGAATCCAACGAAGGCAAAACAAAATTTTACGGTTAATAACATCGGCTCCATGGTACATCCAAAATTCTATTATACATCGTGATTTAAATATGCCACTAGTGACTGAAGAAATTGCAAAATACGCAGGCAAATATTTAACAAAACTCGAATCACATCCTAATCCGCTTGCTCGTAATATTTTGAACTTTACTGGACACATCCGCTTAAAAAAGAGGGACACACGGGCTCTTATACCTAACACTCCAGATGGGACTACTTGTAACTACTTTTTTCCCCTTTTTTGATTATCACTACTAATGTATTATTTATAACTATCACTAATGGCATTTTCTTTTCTGGAAAAAAATGTTAGACTTATTACACTTTTCAATGAAAATTCGCAATAAAATGATTTTATGAAATAAACGTTTTATTATTTTATTTTATTTTATTATTTCCAGAAAAGAAAACGCCATAAGTTTATGTCCGACACTGGTCGGGCATAATAATTTTTTTTATAGAATTAAGATTTGAATACTTATTGTTAGTTCATATATGAAGATACAATAAATAAATACATGCATTAAAAAAAATATCGAGTAAAAACCAAAAAGAGGGGCTAAAAGAGCTGAAAGATTATTGTAAAAAGTTCTAGGTTTGCGCTTTTTTTAGTTTGGGCCAAAAAATTTTTTTTCGCGTTTTGACTGACTGAAAACGGGCTAAATCTAGCCCTAAAAGGGCTAAGTTGGCATCACTGCAACCATACTTTAATAATACATGATATTAAAAAAAACATAAACAAAATCCCTTTAACCCTTAAACAATCTCCCTTTCCTTCCTTCCTTAACTATTATGGCCAGTGTTGCCATATTTATTTTTCAAAAATCTTCAAGTTGAAAAACTTAAAAAAAAATTTTTTTTTTGTTGAATGAAAATGAGTTAAAATTTATTTTGTTTCTTGTGAACTATTAAAAGTAACAAATAACACAAAATATTTACTGTATAGAAGATGTGTAAGATCATTATGAAGCAAATCAGAAAACTTGTAAGTAGTTTAGTCAAAAAATCCCTCAACAATGTATTAAAGTAAAATTAATTAACATTTTTTAAAATCTTATTTTTAGATAAGAAATCATTTTTGCCGTTTTAACATGTCTAAAAACTTCAAAAATAAGATAAATCTTCACATATGGTAACATTGATTATGGCTTTCATACAATCACAAATAAAAGAAAAAAATTGTCAGATCAAGAGAAATACTACAAACACACACATACACACACTCATGTTTTGTTTCTTTTTTACTTGTAAGCTAATAAATGCGTGTGTAATATGTGTGCATGTAGTAGTAGCAACTTTAAACGCTTATAGCTCCCAAAATGCTAAACCGATTTCAATATAATATAGATTCTGCACATCTGTATAGAAAACCCTTTAAAACCATATAAATCTTTTTAAAATCGGTGCGGTAGTACCAGCGTAAAAGGTATTACAAAAAACATATTCGCCTATTAATTATTTCCGTTTTATATATATATATTATTCTTTCTAACATTTATTGTTTCTTTCTATCAATTCAATATCAAATCAATGAAGAAAAAATGAAGTGTCATAAGGGCTTTAGGCCTATAACTTTTTGCATTTTTTTTTTTTTGCAAATTACATAGTTTTTTTTAACACAAACACAACCCGCAAAGCGATTAGCTTGTCTGCGAAAAACACCCAACCCAGGGTCTATGGTGGGAATCGAACCCACGACCTCTGGACTGAGAGGCTAGCATCGCTACCACTCAGCCACAGGGGTACCCTGTGTAGGACATGTACAAATATTGACAACAGCATTTTTAGTTTTTGACGAAAAGTTCATGCAACAAACGCGATGAAACTTTTACTAAAAATAATGACTTTTTTACTAAAATTATATATTTGTGCCCAAACACTTTTTTATAATTTTCTCACATAATTTATAGTCATACGAACGTACATGTGTACTACATACAACATACATTTACATATTTACCATATTGAAAAATAGTTTTTCATATAAATAAAAATAAAATACTAAATTGCATTTTAAAAATCGCTTTTGGCGCGTGAAGTTTTTTTTATATCAAATTTAACTAACAAAATTTTTTGATGTGTTTTATTACACAGAAAAAATGATTCCCAAAAAATTTTCAAACAAACGCGTGTTTTGAAATATAATTTAGTTTCAGTAAATATTTTTTACTGTTCCAGTAAATTATTTGTTTCAATTTCATTTTACCTTGCTGCTGGGGTAGTAAAAAGCTCAATAAATTGCTTTCAATTTCTTCACACGTACGGTTTGTCAAAATTTGCTACAATTGAAGTAGTGACGTAAGCTGCAAGCAATTTGATTACCAATTTTATGTTCAAAATGCCGTCGTCGAGGAAACAATTAAAAATTTTCGCCTACATATTTTACTTCAGCAAAGAAAATTACTTCTGTCTTAAATTTTTTACAAACACAAAAATTATTTTAAAACAGTTGTTAAATTGAAAGAAAAATTGAATGAAGCGTTGAAACAAAAATTGAAGTCCAAATGGTATTCAATTCCCAAATGTATGAGTGGGGTAGTAAAAAAGTGTGAATGTATTGAACTTTGAAACAAAAATTGAAGAAAAAATTCAACGTGTAGCCTCCAAGTTATGTAAAAAGGACTGTATAGAATAAAAACTATCTACACAGAAAAAATTATTCCCAAAAAATTTTCAAACAATCGTGTGTTTTGAAATATAATTTAGTTTCAGTAAATATGTTTTACTGTTCCAGTAAATTATTTGTTCCAATTTTATTTTATGTAAAAAAAATGAAATGAATGAAAATTATCTAAATAAAGTAAAATTTGTTACAAAATTTTTTAGATTTATTTTTTTTTTATATTTAAATTTGTTATTTTCAGTTAAATTTATTTTTATATACTGTAAAAAAATTGTCTGTTTTTTTTTTAGTTTTTTCTACAAATTATTTTATAGATATAACAAAACATTTTATTTTTTTTTAAGATTTTTGTTTGCGGCTTTCAAACTTAGTATGTTTGTATATTGTGATTCTCAATATAGTATTAACAGTCTTACTATAAACATACGGAGTTTGTTAGCTAAATTCAAAAATTTTTTGGGTTGAAGTCTACTGACGAGTTCCAAAAGCGGGAACGAAATGATTAACCATAAAAACCAGCCAATTTTCAAAAGTAAAAAAAATAGTTGAACCTTTTATTTGATTCAGTTATTTTTTTTCAAATAAAACTTTTTATAATTTTTTTTTAATGGTAAAAGTTGTTATTGATTCAGTTAATTTATTTTTTGATAATACGAAAAGTTTTAGTGAATGTGTTTGTAAATTATAAAAAAAAATTTGCTGAATAATACAAAAAAATCTGAAAAAATGTTTTTCTGTTCCTATTAATATTTTGAGTTTCAGTTAACTTTTTTCTCTACTACCATAATAAGTTAACTAAAAATAAATTTTTTTTCCAGTTAAATTTTTACAAAATTGTTTTCAGAATCTACAAATTTCTTTGTAGGTCCGCATTCATACAAAATATTTACTGATTCAATGAGTTTGGTTACTGAAAACGAAATTTAGTTTTTTCTTTGTATGAAAACAATATTACATATGTACATACATATATGGGCGAAGTTCTATATTACGTTGTTGGAGTAAATGAGTGATATGTACGGTGACCATATTTTTCAACAAGAAATAAAGGACATTTAGAAATGTAAAAAAAAAATTAAATTAATTAGGCAAAACAAAATTTTACGGTTAATAACATCGGCTCCATGGTACATAAAAATTTCAAATATACATAGCGATTTAAATATACCACTAGTGACTTCAGAAATTGCAAGATACGCAGGGAATTACTTAACGATACTCGAGTCACATCCTAATCCGCTTGCTAGTAATATTTTTAAATTTACTGAACACACACGCTTAAAAAAGAGGTATAAAGGGGCTCTATTACTCAACACTCCAGATGAAACTGCTTGAAAATACTTTTTTTTTATAATTGCACAAAGCGGAATATCGATAATAAATAAATAAAATTTTAAATTAATTACAAAAGACTAACGGCCTGGCCAACGATGTCGACAAGAAACTATCTATCGCTTACTTATATTGAAAACAAAAATAAATTTTCTTATTCTGTTTTTGTTTTCAATATAACTAAGCGACAGATAATTGCTTGTCGACATCGTGGGCCAGGCCGTTAATAAAAAGCTTAAAAAAGCTTAAATAAAATTTATATACAAGATATAAAATAACGTTATGCCTGTTATTATGATAAACAATTTTTTTTCCATGTATGTATATGCGATATGTATTTTTTTCAGTTTTGCCAGGTAATTCCAGTTTTGAATGATTATAATTTCTATTGTATTGATGTTGACAAATTCGGGTTTTGATAAAATAAAACTTATAATTTTAAAGTTTAAGAAAAACAATTAGTTATCAAAATTAAAGGACCATAAAGGACAATTAATTAAAAAAAGTACACTTTTTGAAAAAAAATTTAAGAAAAACATCGTTTAAAAAAAGGACTGTCTTCTTAAAAAAAAAGGACGAATAGTCACCGGAGTGATATGTCTTTTATTTTCACATACCTATTACCATAGAAATTTAGACTTAAATATTATTAAAGTAAAAACACTTAGCACCTAAAAGCACCTGAAATTTACGATTGCTTGCTAAAATATAAAATAAACATAGAGGTTCTTTCAGGTTGTCACTCATTAAGTCGCCTAAATCTTCTCCTCATAACTAATATAAATAAAATCTGAATAAATTTAAATAATAAAACTTGATTCATAAGAATGAGCTCCGCTAAGTTGTGTTCTAGTAAGAATTTGAATAAATAAATGTTTAATTCCAAAAGAACCAATATGCTGCTAAAAAAATGTAGTGTGTGCAACAAAGTGTTCACGGTTTCTGATAAAACAGAAACGACAGCATTCTTTGGCTACAAATAAGTTATTTTAGAATTTTCTTTATTCATATATCTTTCAGGAGATATACTTTTTGTGTGCTTTATTATGCAAATTCGCTGAAAATTACAAAAACACACTTCAACTTCTAGCGTGCGTCACAAAATTATGTGATTAATTACATCGAAACCAATACCTGTTAAAAATTATAATTTATACCATTAGAAAGTGCACTTACAGTTCAATTAACTTTATGTATAATTTGAAGGTATCTCTTTTGAAAAACCAAAAAATTTTTATATTTTAATCCGAAATCGCTTACGAGTGTATCGTTCGTCAAGCAGGATTTTCACATATGTAAAGGGTGGTTAAATTTTAAGGGCCGATGTTGATTTTGAATAAAACACAAACTATTTAGGAAATTATTTTCATTTCTTTTTATTATGAAAACATGCTATATATGGTTCAATTATGTATGGTATAAAATATCGGAAAAATGGCCGCGGCGAACACGGCGGTACACCTCTATCCGATGGTCCAAATTTTCGATGATGCTGAGGCATAATTAAGGTTCTAGGCTGCTAATGTGCCGAATTATCTCATCCTATAGTTCTTGAATTGTTGCTGGCTTATTGACGCACACCTTTTCTTTAAAATTTAACCACCCTTTATTTAGATAGATTATAATGTTTTGTTCGGCTTGTAAATTTTGTTAATATCCAAGTTAAATCAGAATCTTTTATGTTTGTAAATAAGTAGCGCATGTTTAAAATGCCACTGAGAGTTCTATGTATAAACAAACATTTCTTTAGAATAATCGCTGAAGCATTTATAAGTAAAAAAATGTCTCTATAAATGAACGTAATATCCAACGTATGTTGTATGTGGGTGGATATAAAAAAGTATTTTTAGGGCCATTATTACAACCTAAAGATAAAGTTCCTGATAGTTAACCTTAACATTAGCTAACGTGAACGATAAAGTGGCCATTAATTTTTCTTTCATTATTACAACTGTCCGATAAAATAATTAATACAAATGATGTATTGTGGCAACATTGGTGTAGATACCGACTGTTAAAATGCTTAAAGTTCACTTTGAAAGTTACCATGAGGATAAAGCTGCTGTTAGCTTGTCAGTCACTTTTACATTAATGTTTACTTGTAATAATCAAAATATATTTACCTGTCAGATAAGATCCTAAAATTAACTATTTGTAAGTTGTAATAATGGCCCTTAGTAATATTTCTTCCTAATTGCCCTGAACAGACCACGTTTCCTAGAAAATTCTATTATACAGGACGTATTATCTTCTGTATTAAAAGTTATTTTATAGATGTTTTTATTGTTACGAGTATTGTTAAATATTAATTGTTATTTATAATTTGAAAGCAAAAAAAGAAAAAAGAAAAAATTAGATATAATAAGAATCAAAAAATATATATCCTGAAGAAGTTAACCGAAGGTTAACGAAATATTGAACCAATAAATTCAAAATATAAGCTGACCTAAAGCTGAAGAAAATAGTTAAATTTAATAATTATTTTTAGGTGAACCTAAAATTTTAATAATTGTATAATATCAATTTTCATACAGTGCAAGAAGGGCTCTGTTAGACAGTCAAAATCTATTTTGCAATGTGGTGCCATGGAACTATGTACCCAGCAAAAAATTACACATTATCATTAGAACTACTTGCCATATAATGACTTACTTTTCGGATTGCCAAATTTCATTACTAGCTTACAAATCACATTACCTAAAATTTAAAAATATGATGTGCAAGTTGCTAAATGAAGAGAAAGATTTTTTTAGATTAAGTAGATTACGTGAACAAGTTTCCAAATAAAAAAAGTAAGTACTTCTCAAGAATCGATTATTTTAGTCTCACGCCTTGTCAAAATCATTAAGTTGGTAATCCAGTAGGGAAGAGTTTCCACCAAAAATGCTTAATTCCAAGCTCGATTACCTTTTTTGAAATTTTTTGCTGGGTACTTCATATATGTACTAGTACTCATCAGCACTAGTAATTTTACACAACAAATTTAATTATGCTAGTAGCTTTTAGACAATTATCGCCTACTCTCCTGCAGGATTATGTTACCATAAATAAATTATCATCATATCATATATGTGGTTGTTGACTAAATAAATGATTACTTTTAATCACTGATAACCTCGTACATATAACATAATATCTTACTTAGAGGTATTCGGAATTTCGAATGTACAAAAACACAGCCCGGGGATGGATTGGACATTTTTCGAAATCTCTGAATTGCCATTTTTAAGCTTCTTAAACAATTCTATTTTCTTTAGTTGTTATGGCTTACGAGTATTTATGTTTATATAAATAAATAAAAAAATCTAGTGAAATCCTAGCAATATTAGATTTGTTCAAATAAAAAGGAGAGTGTCTAGTACAAAACCACTTTTAATTCCTTTACAGCTCTTTCAAGTTGACACTCTTTGCCTGTAATAAATAATCAAGCGTTGTCATAGCAACCCTTTTAATTTCAAGATATACTATTTTTATTATCATCTCTTCAAGGGTAGTTGCTTTAAAAGATACTGTTATTTTCTTCTGTAAATTTAAAGCATTCACTTGTCTCATATGTAAGTATTTTTTTTTTTTTTTTTGGGGGACATGATTTCCTCAGAAGACGATTAGTGAAATGTATTTATTTTAAAATTACATACGTAAAGGCACTTTCTAAAAGTCATTTTATGCAAACAGCTTTCTTAGGGATCTTTTTAAGAGAAAAATTTTCAAAAGTCACACAGTTTTCTAAGTATTCCTTAAATAAGTATTTTATTAAGATAACTTTAAATTATTTTTACTTTATTATAAATTGTATATATTTCATTAAATTACTGCACCTTCGCATTGTTAAGAAAATCTATGTGATACTTATTATCAGGGCGTAAAGTTTAGTTTCAATCAGGCGTACCATACAATAATTCCACAGCCATAACCATTGCCATGACCATAAATATATTTGCTTCAACTATTAGTCCCGCCATAACCATAAACAGCTGCTTATGTGTTCATTTTTCTATTCATTTCAAAAGTGCAATAACAAATATGTATAACCAGAAAACAGCTGTTTATGATTACGGTGAAAATGCATAATTCACTTGCTTTCTATAGTTACAGTTACGGCTATGGCGTTATAACTAGTTACCTATAATCAAATACCGTGTTTCCCATAAGTTTGTTTCGATTAGCTGTTTTCTATGGCTATGGTTATTGCACGTTTAATTAAAACTAACTTTTCATGCAAATAAAAACTTAGCGCTTAAAATATGCACTTAAAATTTAAAAAATATGCATTTGCAAACGAAATAAGCACCAAAAAAATTGACACGGAAATATTTTTTTTTAGTTTGCTTATCATTATTTAAAACCAAAACAACATTAAACTAATATAACAATAATAAAACAATATAATAATTGAAATTACAAAATTATTCATAAATAAATTCAGTGAAGTGCGACTTTGACCCGCACACGACGGTTTCCGTACGAACACTAGATATGTAATTCAATACGAACTTTGGCCTATATAAAACATAGTTTTGTCATTTTTTTTCGTTTTTAGGTTTTTTTCCGTTTTGAGTTTTTTTTGGTCTTGGAGTTCTTTGCGGTTTTTCGGTTTTGGCGATTTTTTTTGAGTTTTGGCACTTTTTTTTAGTTTTGACACTATTTTTCGTCTTGGCGATTTTTTCAATTTTTGGCAATTTTTTTTTCATTTTGTTAATTTTGGTGATTTTTTTTTAAATTTTTGGCAATTTTTTTCGGTTTTGCGATTTTATAATTTGAGATTTTTTAGTTTTACCGTTTTTGAAAATTTCAATAGTTTGCCTCTTACGGTTTCCAAGATACAACAAGTTGTAAAAATTACTTAATAAAAATTGCATTAACTGATAGAACACCCTTTAATTTAAAATTTTTAAATTTTTAGTGTTAATTGTTGTAGTCTGTAAAAAAATACACTAATTTTACAAATTTCAAGTGTCAATATACATACATATGTACATTAGAGACCTGCGTAAACAGTCTTTAAATGTAAATACGTCATGATTTTTATATGTATTCACGTCGCATGTATTAACTACACCAATAATAAATGCTGTTGTACTGTAAGCGAAGCACGATGGATGTATTGCTGTACGTGTATATCAGTGTTAACAAGCGATGTCGCCAAGACAGCTTGTTTGTAACAAACACTCAAAAGAAGTACTGTTGATTAGTGTACGCTTGTTATTTTTCATATTGTACGTTTGAGTGTGTGTGTAATATGTAGATGGTAAGCTATTATGTGATTAACCGCATACAACTAATGTTAATGCATGTGTGTGCCTTTGCATGTGCGCAGAAAAATAAAAAATCATACACACATACATGCATGACGTTTGCACACGCGCTTATGCGTAGAAAGAAGCAAGTATCACAAATTCTTCCGTCACGAAGTGTTTTCTTCTTTACTCTTATACCTACAATACTCAAATAAATTTCTTGCAAACAGTGTTGTTAACGTTTGTTTTATAAGATTTCGCTGTAGTAAAGCATTTGAAAAATCCCTCATGTCTTGAAAGTTCTTATAAGATATCTTGTGCAGGACACTAACATATTGTATTACATGGTATTTTAACATTTTCGTTGCTCGTCTTGGAACACCCTTTAATTTTTATCTTTAAGTCTAGTCATGTTGAAATTTCTAATATCAATATGGGAAAATTTTAATTAATAGTATTAATTTAATTTATTTTTAAGTATCTCAATAGACATTCTGAAAATTATTGAATTAATGTGACGCTTTTTTATTTTTTAAGTTGAAGCTTTTTCCTAAGTGCACAAATATTTTTTTTATAAATTTTCAAAAGTAAAACTAAGGGCCATTATTACAACTTAAAATTAGTTAAAAGTAGGATTTTATCGGACGTATAAAAATCTTTCCATTATTGCAAATTGGATTTAACTTACCAGGTAGGATAAACTTGCCTGTAATTTATCGCTGACTTTAGGTGAAAGTAAAATTTTGCAAATGATAAAGTTCTTATACGTCCGATAAAAGCCTACTTTTAACTAACTTTAAGTTGTAATAATGGCCCTAACTCTGTTAAGAAGCTATTGTACATCGTCAAACAGCGTTCAACATCTACTGAAGTTAAGGGGGAGTATTTCAGTGATGATATTTCCATGCCGTAAGTTCGCTTTTTAAATTATTTCAACCTGATTTAGATGACTCGGAATTTTGTTTCAGATAATGGCATTCAGATTTTTTCCGGCATTGGCTGAAGTTGACAAAAAAAAAATGAAGGTCATGAGTTTGAGCCCAGTCTCCAACAGTCATTAAAATAAGTGTTCATTTGTATCAGTTATTGTAGGAAAGTTCAACTGATGAAGGCATAGACACTGATCACTGAACTAACTATACCGACTTCAGCTGATACTAATCCTAATGTAGCATCTAAGCACCCTCTTTCAACGGTACTGTGTAGTAGTGGTGGGAATTGTAAATCTTGATTTTGTGCTAAATCTGCTTTCAAATAGTGCCAAACCACTTTTTATATAATTTTAATGTTGTCACTTGATGTTCATTTAAACTATGGGTCTTGAATGATAATTTATTGTGTTTATAACTACAAAAATTTACAAATATCACAAAAAACACAATCTTAAACTAGTTTTATATACACATTAATACATATCGAGCCAAATTTTCGATTTAATCGTGAGCGACATGTAGAAAAAATTAACTTTTTTATTATCAATATTGCAAAATTGTTCATAACTTTTAAAATACAGGCTGTAAAATTCAACGTAAGCGACAATTGGCAGGGTTATCCCAATTATAGCAAGCTCATCAGCCCTAGAGTTCCCCTGAAAGCCTCTATGCCCCGGGATCTAGATGATCCTAATATCAAACTGCTCTGCCATCTCATTTAGAGATGATCTGCAGTCGAAGTCTGTTGTTATTTTTAGAAGCGGGGATTCGAGGGTCATAATAACTGCTCGACTATAAGTGTAAATGTTAATCAAAGTCGTTGAAGTGACATTCACTCTCAACCAATCCGCAACTTCTCTTATAGCAAGGATGCCTGCCTGAAAGACACTGCAGTGATCCGGAAGTCGCCTTGCCATACAAGGACCTAAAGCCCTCGAAAGGATGCCATAGCCCACACCTTCATGTATTTTGGAGCCGTACGTATAAAAACGAACAGTTTTTCTTCTACCTGGAGTTCCATTCATCCACAATTCTGTGGATGGTATCCAGGTTTTATGAAGACGTTCGTATAAAAGAGCAGGGGAGGTTTGGTCAATCCTCCATTCCCTAACTTCATCATCAAGTATTCTACAGTGGCCGGTTCCATTTCCGTTCCACAGAGAGGTACATCCAAGACGGATTGAAGAGGACGTTGCCATCTTCTTCCATACTAGGCCCAATATTAGTAGATGAAGGAGCATTTCCAGTGCATTCGTAGGAGTATTGCGAAGAGCACGGGTTACATACAAGGATGCAAGTCTTTGCACCTTGGGTAAGATATATACATAGATAAGTCTTTTTATCCCAGGAACGGCCACCACATGATGATCCCATATTTCGGTCGTACTATTGCAGTATAGATCCAATGAACGATTTTTGGGGTAAGACCTCAATTTTCCCAATGGATTTTTTGCATAGATATAGTGAAATACATACTTAATGGCAATTAAATAATTAAGTTTGTGATTTTTTATGGTTAATATACTGTCGAGTTGTACAAATTCATGCTATTTATTTTAATCAAACAAAGATTCTATCCATATAGTAGAATTTGTATTGCTTTTTTGTTTCATCATTTTATATGTATTACGATTATAACAAGATATATTGTTAGACTTCAAATATCTTTACCATGTATTAAATATGCTAAGGTTTATAATTGCAGTCCATTTAACATTTTACTTTTCACAAAATTTCGAACTAAAAATATACTTCCCACACTTGATGAACAGTAGAGAACTTTGAACCTTGAACGATTCAATAAATATTACTTAAAAACTGTTCATTTAAACTTTTGTTTATATCTCCATGTCTCTCAAAAACTCAGTAACACTTAAGCTCTGGAATTTTTTAAAATCTTCAATATGGATTTGTATTCACTTTTAAATTTTTCACGTATGTATTTTATTTCGTTTAGAAGCATTTTCTATCAAAAGGAACAGTATTATTTGTGTCACAACTTAGAACATATTCTGGCGCTGCCCACTTTGGAAAGCAATTCAAATAATAGTTCTTGAAGTTATATTTAGTTTTCAAATATGACACAAAATAAATAAAAGAAGACTTTAATTTTACAACTTTATGCTGGGAAAACTAGTTTTTGATTATTAATAGTTCAATTTCAGTGCCGCAATAATTTTCTTCCGTTGAAGATGGTGAGAATTTCAATCCATATTGTCAACATGAAAATCATCAATATATTTTTTGTTCAAAAAAACTTCGACAGAAATGACGATATAAAGAAGCCCCTTTAAAATTAAATGAAGTCTCACATTTTCAGAATGCGTCTCGATAATTTACTGTTTCAAGGACATAAGCTTAAAAAAAATACATTTTGCTTTTAAAGGGTGTCCCAACAAGAACAAAAGATTTAAATTTGGTGCCATTCGAAGTGTCATTGTTTGACATTTGAACAATTGTTATTGTTTGCTAGTAGAAGGTACGAGGTTAGTAAAAATAGAGCGCTACACGAATGAACAACGCATTCTCATTGTGAAATTGTTTTACCAAAATGGTGAAAGTTTTGCGGCTACAGTTCGCAAATTTTGATTAATTTGGGGTCACAATAATGCTCCAAAAGAGACAACTGTTAAGAGATTAATGCATAAATTTGCCAAAACTGGGTCTATTCGTGATGTAAAGACAACAACGCACCTTCGACCAGGTCGATCGACCGAAAATGTCGCAGCTGTACGTGATGATGTCGCTCAAACTCCATCCACCTCAATTCGACATCGAGCTCAGCAAATTGGTGTCTCCAAATCCACTATGCAGCGAATTTTGACGAAAGATTTGCATCTTCATGCATACAAAGTTCAATTGGCTCAGGAACTGAAGCCAGCTGACCATGGACAGTGCAGGGAGTTCGTTAATTGGGTATTGGAGAGACAACATGAAAATGCTGATTTTGCCGATAAAATCATCTTTAGTGACCATTTCCGTCTTGATGGCTTCGTCAATAGGCAGAATTGTCACATTTGGGGTGAGGAAAATCCTCGAATGATTCACGAGAAGCAAATGCATCCTCAACGTGTCACTGTGTGGAGTGGATTTTGGGCTGGAGGAATCATTGGACCTTTTTTTATGAAAATGAGGCAGGTCAAGCGCAAACAGTCAATGGTGTTCGGTATCGTGAAATGATAACCAGTTTTTTCGTGCATAGAATTGAAGAAATGAATGTGGAGGGCATGTGGTTTCAACAGGACGGCACCACATGTCATACAGCCAGAGAAACAATTCAGTCATTTCCCGGTCGTGTTATTTTGCGTTTTGGAGACCAGAATTGGCCGCCTAGATCGTGCGATTTAACACCATTAGACTGTTTTCTTTGGGGTTTTTTGAAGTCGACGACTCAAGCATTAAAAAAGAAATTGGACGCTGCATTAATAAAATACCCCAGCATGTATACAAAATGGTCACTGAAAATTTCATTAAAAGATCGCGTGTGTGCCAGCAAAATCACGGCGGCCATCTGCCCGATATGTTGTTCCACACATAACCTCATTCTGTCTACTTTACGATATAATAAAGCTTCACGATTTTTTTTAATATCTGTGTTTTATTTAAAATTTAAATCTTGCGTTCTTGTTGGGACACCCTTTATTATACGTTAAACTATTTAATATGAATAATAATTCGAAAGCGGCTGGCTGTTCCGTTCAACTATGTGTTGTCAGAATATTTACAACTAACTTTGGTGTTATTTGTTCATTAATAATTATCACATGTAATTTGGCTTAAAAAGCGATACGAACTTTAGCATGTTCAAATCATAAATATAACAAAAAAGTCATATGAATGATTTTGTAATATTAATTAAAATATTTGTAATATCAATTAAAAAATTAATTAAATTTTCACCTGTAAACAATTTGATAATATCAAACAAATTTTTCCACTCAAACTAATTAATACAATTAAAAATTTAATTGAATCAATTAAATTCTTAATTAAAAACATTAATTGGTGAATACCTTTTTCAGTGATTGCATTATAACTGAAAATTGTATAATGTGAAGAAATATTTCCAGGGCTCCCACTCTTCAAAGACGTTATCTGCAAAAACTTGACGAGACAACCAACGGTTTGGGAAATACTTAAGAATTTCATAAATCAGAGTTGAAATATTTTTAAAAATTTATAAAATCATCTCTACGACATGAGCTGTTACAAACAAATTATATATTCATTTTAATAGATCGTTAATGTTTCTGGGCAAACCGTTACCTTAAACTATCAGAACCGAACAGTTGTCAGCCTCAAATCCTACTAAAATTTTCATTACTTAAAAAAAACGTAAAAAGTACAAGAAGAGTACTTATTACTTCAATAAGAATATTTTCCATATTTAGTGGACAAAAAGTGCCAGAAAAGGAGCGAGAGTGAAACAGTGCCGAAAATGGCACAATTGTCCCACATTTCCCATCACTGCTGTATAGCAGAATAAAAATAACCAATGCATATTGTGATTCTCAATAACGTATTAAGAGTCTTACTAGAAACGTCCAAGTTTGTTAGCTAAACTCAAAATTTTTTTGGGTTGAGTTATACTGACGAATTTCATAAGCAGAAACGAATTGCATATAGACAATGCTTAACCATAAGAATTAAATAAATTTTCAAATTAGATAAAGACTTTATGTCAAATATATATATATGTAATTCCGTATTTAATATTTTAAAATAAATAAAAAATTTTAATAAATATTTGATATCCCTTTAGAATTCCTATATACTGGGATCCCTGCAGATTGTAATTTTAGGCATTTACTCGGAAACGGAAAAGGTTTTGAAATGAAACGATATTTGTATCCGACCTGGATATTTTTATATAAATTCCTAAAGGATTTAAAATATGCAAGAATTGATTTTTAGCAAGTTATACTTTAAATATCATTTCTACTTGTTTATACGTTGGTTTTATAGATTCATAAAATCTGCTCTTACTTATTTGATGAGGAGTAAAGAAGCTTTTCCAAATATTAAATTATTGCAAGTCCTGCATAATTTCGTTGTAACATTTAGCCGCATAATTTATTGTAGTAGAAACTAGGCACAATAATTTTTTTACTAAAAAAAAATTGCATAATTTAGCAATTTTTTTTATTGGTTGCAAACATTTTAATAATGTGGCCATTAAAAAACCAGTGGTGATGATGATTGTATGTCGGGGATTTGATTCTAATGATGCGTACAGAAAAACAATTACTACACAAGTAGACCTTACATTCTCCTACATAAGAGTGTACCCAGCAAACACTCAATCTCTATTTGGTATTAGGAATGATTTTAAAGGTCTTCTAATTTGAAATTTATTTGCTGGTGATTCAGCGTTGTCTATATGCATTTCATTGTTGCTGTTACATATCATCAGTAGACTTCAACCACACACATTTTGAATAGTCATAAACCTCTTAACTTATGCACAGAATTTCAATAACTATTTGAGAATTCACAAATAATAATATTTTTGAAAATCACAAAAGACAGTCTCTAAGAAGAAAAAGAAAGAAATATTGTTAATGGAGCTCGGTTGCAAAAGGTGCATGAAGTTTTTGGTTTTCCTAACATCAGATGTTGATGAGTGAATTTGGTGTGGGTTAGCCTAAGCCTTACAAAACATTTGTTTTTATGCCAGTTGGTTGTACGGATGGTTGTATTGATCCCAGGAATTTCTCATTGATTTGTTTAATTCGGATGCTGATGTTCTGCATGTGTAGAACCTTGTTTGGGGGAAATATTGGAATAATGGATATAAGTGGGCGGATTTGGCTTCTTTGTCGGCAAGCTCATTTTCTTTTATTTCCACGTGGCTTGGAACCCACATTAGCTTTACTTTATTCTGTTGTTCTATTATAAGTTGTCGGGTGTTGGATATAGTTTCATTGTTGTTTCTTCGATTGAGTATTGCGTCTAGAACAGAACGTCTATCTGAACAAATTACAATCTTATTTATTGATTGTTTGTGTAATTTCAGAACCCTCAGAATAGCTTAAGCTTCTGATTCAAAAACTGAGACCTCAAGTGGTAAAATACCATTGATCAACAACCCGCGTTCTCCGACAGCAGCGAATCCAACATTTGTTTCTGATTTTGAACCGTCTGTAAATACGAAATTTCAATGTTTTGTTTTGTATATGGCGAATATTTCATTGAAGTACTGAGTAAAGCGGGTGAAGTGTGCCATGCCATAAAAATGTACACACAAACATACACACATGTGTATGTAAATTATATAAAATTATTGCAGTCTTATTATAAGACCTAATTTCGAATTCATTGAGAATAACGTTCGATATCATCAAGTGATAAAATCATGTTTGTTGGGTTTGTTTGGCACTAACTAAGCTCAAATGATGCGACTACAACAACAACAAAAAATATATGTATATCGTACAAACACAGCAAACTCAAAGTGGCCAAACTGCATGCACTACGAGCGCAATCAGAGATCAGAAATGTGCACAGCAAACAAAAGTGAAAGGAAGCAAAGCAAGAGCTATTAACATGGACCGACAAACGGCTGAAAATGTATGTATGTACTCGTATGTTTTAATGTAACTTTGGCTTCACCATCAATATTATATTGAGTAAAATTTATGTCATTGAATTTCTATGAGATTTAATTATTTTCAATACATAAATTGCTATTTCTTATTTTTAATTTTTTTTTTTTTTGCTGAAAAGTGTGTACACACTTGCACATGTATGAAAGTATGCACGTATGTATGTAATATAATCCGTGAATTTATTTTATGCCTCAATTATACAAATGAATACAATGTTTGAGAAAACTCTATTTTTAAAAAAATTTATGTTGAAAAAAATTATTGATTTGTTGGCTGATATTACATATCGCACACAAAGTCATAAACAGTCACAACACAAAATTATAAAAATGGTACGCAAAAATTTATTTTGCAACACAGTCTTCTTTAATAATATATCATACAGGTATACCTATATACTTGCGTCATTTGTGCAGTATCAACCATTTTTTGTCACTCCTAAGCATCTGGAATTTTTTGAGTTGTGACTGCTTATGAATTAGTGTGCGATATATGTATACCTGTGTGGGTGGACTCATACATATGTATATAGTATATCTATGCAAATGTATTTTTGTACGTTGTAAGACACGATTTGTAAATTTGTTCACTTCTTGGAACTGAAGTTCACAAACTGCTGGAAGCATTATCATTAATTGTATTAGGGAAATGAAATTTTTCAGCGAATTCTCTGAAGAGTTCATTAAATTTCTCTGCTTTATTGAGATTAGAGATACCATCAATTATCCAGAAATAGCAATAAAAAATGTGGGAGGCATTGTTTGCATAATATATGTACATAAATACATATTTTTTTATAATTAATTGATATGCGTGTATGTCCTTATCTATGTTTGTGTACACAGAATTGTATACATTTTTATATTAACAATTAATTTTTTTAAATTAACAATCGTCATTGTTGATATAACAAATTTAAATTTTTGTAGTCAATTAAATTACTCAACAAAATTATTTTATTATTATTAAATTATTAATTATTATTATTAAATTATATCATAATGGAATGCGTACATGTAGAAGAAACAAGAAATCATGTTTTGTGTGTATTCATCATTTGCGTATTTAATTAAGTGTTGCTCTTTAGCTGAGAGGTAAGTGAGTGAGTTTATTAACCTTGATGTTGCCGGTTCAACTCCGCCCAAAGACATTTAGTGTTTTTCGCAGACAAGCAAAAATCGTTTCGAGGATTGTGATTGTGTATAACAATTATGATACGGAAATTCAACAATTCAATTGTTAATATAACAGCAACCTTAATTGAAATAACTTTGAAATCTAACAAAAATAAATGTTGAGAAAAATAAATAAATGTCAACAAATTATTTGTTGATACATTTAATTGAAAGTATTTTTAAGATGTTCCTTTAACTTACAATTTCGTTAATTGTATTTAGAAAATCGTTGTAGGTTCAAAATCAATTAATTATTTAATTGATATAACAAACAAATTAATTGTATTTACAAATCATTTTTTTCTGTGTATAGAAGTTGCCATGAGAGTTAAAAACCTGTCTGTTCCCGACAGATTTTTTGATTTTTGCAAATAACACAAATTATTTCTAAGGCTATTTGGGACGCTGAATTGATATAAATACACTTCGGTTTCTAGGGTTCCATACACCAAAGGTAAAAAAGAACCCTTTTGCTTCCCCTACCCTGTCCGTCTGTCTGACTGTCCGCCACAGGCTATTTTCTCGAGAAACGTAAGAGCCACGGACCTGAAATTTGGAAAGAGTATGTAGAACTTTGACCGCTAGAACAAAAAATAAGATCCCATGTAATATCAAATAAATAAATATAAATATCAAATAAATCTTAAAAAACTTCCATACATATAAAAAAAAATATTAAATAAATTTATATAAATTGAGAGTAGCACAACTCTAAATTAAAATGTTGCAAACTATAAAAATATTTTTTAAACTGCTGAATTTGCAATCTACTAAATATCTCAACCAAAGAAATATATGACTTAGACCACTTTTATAATTGAGGGAACATTTGTAGCCATATAGACGCTTGAAATTTGTAAAGTTAGTGTATTTTTATACAGACCGCAACAATTAAAACTAAAATTTAAAAAAATTTAAATTAAAGGGTGTTCTATCAGTTAATGTAATTTTAATAACTTGCTGTATCTTGGAAAATGTAAGAGGCAAACTCTTGAAATGTTCAAAAACGGTAAAGATTCTTGTCCTTCTTTCCATATGTAGTATAAAATCCTGCTTTTAACTAACCTTAAGGTGCAATAATGGCCCAAAAATGAATAAGTAATTAACGTATTTGAATACGTCAGTTTTCATTTGTATTGAGATGGAACGATCAAACAATCAGCCTTTCAATACAAAATAAAAACTGAATTATATCAATCATTACCGACAACGTGTGCGTGGAGCCAAATAACATGACTGTGCTTGATGAGTTTATTTGATCGTATGCAGGGTCCATTGAACTCATTCAAAATAAAACTATGTATGTTTATATGAGGATGGCGTTGGCTGAAGTAGTTAGCACGTTGACTACAAAACCGAAGGTCCTTGGTTCGAGCCCGGTCTCCGATATTCATTAAATAACAATACCACACATTTTTCTGATATGCATTAGTGTCCTTTGTATCAGTTGTTGTGGGAAAAGTTCTATTGATGCAGGCATAAGGCACTGGTGACTAAAACAACACCGGCTTCAGCGGATGCTAATCCTAATGTAACATCAGAGTGCCCTCCCTCGAACTTTATAAATTGCCGGTATCCTCAAGTAGTCCGGTAAGATTAGCGGCATCTGGAAAGTCATGCCAGAGTCCTGGATCAACTACCCCCTACGCCGAGGAAATGTATTGATTACATGGTGAAACATCTGTTGACTTTGATAAAGTATTCAAAGTTCTGATTCTATTCAGGCGGCAATGGAAAGGAGGCGCAATAGTAGCAGAATACGAATTCATAGCATACACTGATGAATCAAGAATGGCCTGGGGTGTCGGCTCTGGGGTCTTATCAGACGATATTGGTATATAATGTTTCTTTCGTCTGCCTAACGAAGCCACAGTATTTCAGGCTGCAATTTAAGCGGTAAGGGAAGCGGCTAGAGTGCTGATTGATTGCAAGGTACAGGGTAAAGTTGGTACATTTGTCGACAGCAAAGCAGAGCTTCTTTTCCTAAGGTCATACATCTCTTCGTCTATTCTAGTCGAGCAGTGTAAGAGATTGCTATGTTTTGGGTAACGAACTAGAGCTAGAGCTGGCTCTGC
The DNA here is from genome assembly GCA_949987645.1 of Tachina grossa. NCBI lineage: Eukaryota > Metazoa > Arthropoda > Insecta > Diptera > Tachinidae > Tachina > Tachina grossa. The sequence goes on along the minus strand of OX465274.1, from coordinate 132,848,483 downwards.
TATGACTGCCTCCAATGCCGAATATCTAGCCATGCCGTTTGGTGCTATTAGAATGTGTATATTCAAGCACCATAGATGACGCAAGAAAGTCACGTGCAATTAACAGATAGGAACCGTAGGGAAATCTCGGGGTTCACTGAAGTCATAACAGGGCACTGGAAGGCCAGCAGACATGCTAGTAGGATAGCATGATGTGATTTGTAAGCGAGTAATTAAATTTGGTAATCAGAAAAGAAAATCGTTATATAGCAAGTAGTGTTGATGGTTGTGTTTAATTTTTTGCTGGAACTTTGTCTTCTGCGCATGTGATTGCATATTTCAAAGATTTGGGCGAAAATTATGAGAATGCCTTCTAAAAAACACAAGCAGTGCGATTAACTAACTTTTTTTAACGATAATCGCATCCTTAAAATAATTATAACGAAAATTTATCAAATTTGCTATTCAGTACCATTTTTAACGATATTCGCTGTAGGTTAATGTCAGCTGTGTCGTTATTTAAGCGACAATAATTTATGTGGTGTTAATTTTATCGACAAAAATCAACAGAAAATATCAGCTGCGTACTATAGTTAAAAAGAAGTTACAGAACCACACAATCTCTATTGTAAGCGAAAAAATGTATAGACAAAAATTACGATTGTCGGATCGTTAAAAGTTACTGAATAGCGCTACAGCTGTGTAGTATTGTTAAAAAGAAGTTACAGAATCACACAATCGTTATTGCAAGCAACAAAATGTATAGACAAAAATTACGATTGCCAGATAGTTGAAAGCTACTGAATCACACTACTGATGTAAAAAAAAAAATAAAAATTTTATACCAAAAAATTTTCAATCTAGTTCAAAAACGAAACTTATAAAAACCCTGCAGAAAATTTGGTGACAATTGATCCAAGCATACCCCTCCTATGACTGGATAAAATGCGAGTGTTATCAAAATTACGGAATAGTGTACGGTGAAAAAAGACATGTAGTGTAAATGGTTACATATTCAACATTTTCGTGATGTATCGTCTTGATATTGAGCCAATTTAATTGAGACTCGGTCTAGTGTTGTAGTAAGCGGCACTGAACGTGTTCGATGTGGTTGAATACATGGGCCTATCAAATAGTGTAAATATAATGTTAATTTCTCCCTCCAATGTGACTCAGGAACCAGTCCCGTAACTATACTTAGATATTAACCTAAGATTTATTGGCATTTATACTTTTGATATATGAGTGGCCATGTGGTTGAGTGGGTTGTGTGCAAGCCTATCATGCACGAGGTTGTCGGTTCGAATCTCAAAAAATTTTCAGATTCAAAATAAAATTTCATTGCATTTGTAAAAAAAAATATAACTTTTCATTGTTACAGTTAAATGTCGGAATGACATTTATATATAATTTATATTATTCTACACCGAATAGGTCCCAATGGGATAGTTCAGTGATAAGTCACAAGGTTCATAAAAAGTATCAATTAACCTCATCCTAGGCCATTCCCATGTAAAAGTGACTGGTCCGCTTCATAGGAAGTGTTAGAAATCGGACTAGTCCCTATCACTTGGGGACCGGTCACGTGACTAGTATTGCGTCAGTTCAATATTCTGCTGGGAAACTTCTCTAATTTCTATTGAGTCTAGTTCTAGTAGTTAATTTACATGCTTACGATATACTGATACATGCCTCTTAAAGATGGCATCATACTTATTCGTTTTCAACACAAGTTGGCAGATTGTGAATCATTTTGAAATCCCAATGACCATTCAGACACACCGTGACTTGCGTTGCCTGATTCACTAGATTTTGTTAATGGCGAAATGTATTGCGTTAGTTTTCATTAAAATATTACCTTACTAGCGAACTGATCGCACTTAATTTTTCACATTAACAATTTAATGTTTTAATAACCTCACGTTCTGAGTTCAAAAGTAGTTATACATGTATTATATTTCGTTTATAAAGTTTAAAGGTTATTGCATTTATTATGTTTGTGATGAAAAGCCAACAAAATTTTATTAACCAAAAATTGAATTACATTTTAGATAATTGAACAATCGAAAAAAATGAAAAACTAAAGTTTCAATATGAAGCAAAATACACTTGACATTAAAGTAAAGAGCAAACAGACCAAAATGAACAGATGTCTCAGTTTCAAGACCGACATTAGAATGTCTGCTAGTTTTACAATTTCAAATATACTTTACAGTTTTCAATTGAATAAAATAAACATTAATAATACATATAAAAAAAATAATACAGCTAAAAAATTTTCTATAATAAGGCTATTGCAGATCAAATAAAAGTTGTATTGCTTATTAGATTTGAAGTTTGGTTTTCAAATATTTGTGTACTAACAAGTTTTTCACCCCAGTATATTTCTAAAAAGAGATCGTAGGAAAAAATCGCAATTACAAAATTTTCAACTAAAAAACAAAATATATGAGTAATTAAATAAAATAAAAACTGACTTTAAATTCCATTGAAAACCACATTGATGGAATGTTGTCTGTGATGAAGGCAAGCTATCAAAATTAATTGATGGCATGGATGAGATGATGTCAAACCAGTTGTTAAAGGCTTGATTTGTCACAGATGAATTTATGAAACACTTCATAATTTATGTTAAATACATGTTTATGAAAAGTAAAAGTTTCTTAAAACTATTAATATGACTTCAGTACAAATGATATTTTATAAAATTTTTTTTAGCAACTGCCAGAATTGAACGAGGGTCATTCGAAATTTCTATGAGTAATGTTAATAAGATACATATCTGTGATAAAAAGGAAAAAAATGCTTAAGTCGAGATAAGGTGATTTTTAGTTAATGGTACCTCCGTGAGTTGCACATTTGAAAGTACAGTACTTTTGATTTATCTGCCTTTTGTTTAAGTGCACTTTGGACTTAACTGCCTAAAATGATAAATTTCTGTCATTATTCCTTAAAATCCCATACAAATTCGATTTTTAAGTGCACTTTCTATACCTGCACATTTAAGATAAGTGCATTAAAATTTTGGTAATTTTAAAATGATTTCATACAAAAAATCAATGCTAGCTGCACATTGACTTAACTGCACAAAATATATTTTTTCTGTAATTATTGTTTAAAATCCTTTTTTAAGTGCACTTTATATACCTGCGCATTTAACATATTTTTTGCTAGTTTTAAATTATTCTCATATTAAAAATTTAAGTAAGCTGCACGCATTAACAAAATGTGGCTATATAAATATGCAACCATGTATGTGTATAAAACTGAAGTAAAAAATTTTATACCTGCAAATTTAGGCAGGTAAGTGCATTTAAGATAACAGCATTTTTGACTTATCTGCACAAAAAGTCGTGCAAAGTTGATTGTGCAGCTAAGTCAAAATTACTGTACTCTTGGTCGAAATCTCAATTTTGGACTTTTTATCTCATTTGGAAAAAAAAAGTTTAATTTAGGCTATACTTTGGTATAAGTCAATTTAAATGTAATACTTATACAGTCTAATTCATAAAAAATATTTTAGGCTTATTACCAGCGTTGCCGTTTTAGTTACTTGTAACCAAAATTGGTTACTTTTTTTTCCAATGTGTACTTGTGTACTTTTTTTTTATTTTGGTTACTTTTTTTCAACACAAAAATAACCATTTTTTATGCATATAAAAGATCACGATTTAAGCGTTTTTACTACGTTGTAAAGACAACACTGGATAATCAACATAGCGTTTAAAAAAAATACATGTCTGTCTCTGAACATATCAAGCCTGGGGACCAACTCCGTAATTCGAAACGAAAGTAAATGCTTTTAAATTTAAATGTTATAAGCATACAAATTCGAAAGCATTTTCTTTCGTTTCGAATTACAGAGTAGATGCATTCATGGTTGCAAAATCTTTAAACGTCAAACACTATGTAAAAAGTTAAAAGCGAATTTTTTTATTTAAGTTTGAGACCGTAATGGTAGGTACAGACTTAGCAACGTGTTTATGCAACCAGGCAGATTGCATTGTCGGTCTCATAGTGTGTAGTCTTGTTTATGGTTGCATTCGAAGTTGCTTTCGAAGTTTCGAAAATATCAAAATGTTTTGATGTTTATGGGTTGCATTGTAGGTTGCATAGTCTTTATAAAAATATGCAACATGAAATATAAACGTGTTTCGTAAACACATTGCAAAGTGTGTACCCACTATAACAAGCAGGGAACGAAGCCGATCGGCTGTGAGTCGGCTACCAGCCGCCGCTGGCAAATTTTCTAAATTAGAAGTAAGTGCTGATATAGTCATAGTTGAATTTTGGGACGCGGTTTCAAAACATACAAATGAATTGAACGAAAAATGTTTTTATGATTTAATTAATTTAATGTCACTGCCACACAGCTGCTGAAAGGATATTTTCGCAGCTTAGTCTAGTTAAAACTAAATATAGGAATAAACTCGATTTTAAGACTGTAAACTCAATAATGCAATCTAAAGAATTGCGCATCAATCGAAACAATTCCCATTATGTTTGGTCTGCCAAAGATTTGTTTTAACATTAACAAACTTAACTTTATATATACAGTCTTGTGTTTTGATAGCGAATGTAATTAAATTACATATTATTTATTGTTACTAAAAACATTTTTGGTTTGGAATCTCTAACAAATAAATAATAAAAAACAGTTGAATAAAGATGCTTGTTTTGTAAAGATTTTTGTTTGAGGTTTTCAAACTTATTATTAGTATTAAGAGTCTTACCATAAACATACGAAGTTTGTTAACTAAATTCAAAAATTTTTTGGGTTGAAGTCTACTGACGAGTTGCACAAGCGGGCAAGAAATGCATATAGACAATTGCTTAACCATAAAAACAAGCCAATTTTTGAAATTTCTAATATTTTACCTGAAGTATTTTTTTTTTTACAAAATTGATTTTACTGATTGTTAATAATAATAAGATATACTTTTAAAACTGAAATACAAATTTATATTATATGATTTTATATATTAACATACATATGTATGTATATTTTTCAATTGAACTACAAATAAAACAGTATTTTAAATACATAAAAATTTTGCTTACTTTTTTTTGCATTTGGTTACTTTTTTTTGTATTGTGGTTACAAATTTTTTTTGGTCGTGGCAACGCTGCTTATTACAGGTTTATTTGACAAGTTTCCTATAGAAATATGTCAAACAAGCGCTTAATAAACCTGAAATATTTTTTATGAATAAGACAGAGTGTAGAGTCAAGTTTGCTTAAAAAAAAGGTTAACCGAAAATTTTTCAATTTAACTGTAAAAGAAATCAATTTCTGAGAATCAACTTAGAAGTGCTCTCCTGCAAAATAGTAAAATATGACTTAAGCACTTTTTCCTTAATGCCACAGATAAGGGATGAGAAATCACATTTACAAATTGTACTTTTTTCAGCAAGAAAAGTTGTACTTTTTTCAGTGCGATTGTACAAAAAATTCTTTACTTATTTTTTTCAATACTTTTTTATAGTTAACTAAACACGTACGTAAAATTAATTTGTACATAACCCAGTAAAAAATTTCAAAAAAGGTAATCGGGTTTGGAATTAAGCATTTTTGGTGGAAGCACTTCCCTACTGGATTACCAACTTAATGATTTTAACAAAGCGTGAGACTAAAATAATCGATTCTTGAGAAGTACTTACTTTTTTTTTATTTGGCAACTTGTTCACGTAATCTATTTAATCTAAAAAAATCATTCTCTTCATTTAGTAATTTGTACATGGTTGTTTTTAAATTTTAGGTAATGTGATTTGTGTAATTTTTTGCTGGGAATGTATGTGCTTACAAACATAACAATTAACAAAAAAGCACTTTGAAATTTAATTATTATATTATTAATTAATGCCATTAAGTAATATTAATCCCTTATTTCAGAAGGTACACATAAGACTATCAGTTGTTGAGATCTGAATATAAAAGTAACATTTAGGATATAGTTTTCCAACCTTTTTCTGTTAATTCGATTAGAGACTGTCGAAGTAAATATTATGTTTCTCTCTTTGGTACGAAAATACCTTTTCCACATTTGGAGACAAATTTAGAAGAGATAATGTTCCTCTAGCAATTCTTGAAATATCGTAAAACATCGTTTCATTTATTAAATTATTTTATTTCTAATACCTTTGAGCAAAAGGTACATATCCTTCTTCGCATCAGAGTTGTTTTACCACACCGATCACTCTTAAAAAAAATTGCTCAAGTATGAAGTATATAAATTTATTAGGGTTTCTGGAATGTTAGGTATTCACTTTGCTCCATATCAACTATTTTTAGGTTTAATAAGTATTTTTGCTGTACACGCCACTGTATGGCGATTGCGTTAAATTCTTTATATATACAAAAAACGTACAGAGTAAAGTAAACTCTTGTGTTGCTTCATTTCTATAAGAAATGAATAATAAGAAAGGAGCCGTAAGAAAAACTCAACGGCGACGGTTAAACAAAAACGTCATTACCCAGATGAAGCCGCCGGTTATATGTTTTGATATAAACTTATAAAACACTAAAACAAAATAAAAGAAATCTTACCTATGCATGTTTGAAATTAATAAATAAAGAAATTATTTAATTTTAATAACTTGTGTAAGCGGATCGATAATCAAAAGATTACGGCGGCGGCTTCTTGGTCGGCGTTACACGATCGACTGATTTCTCTGGACAAAAAGGAAAATAATTTTGAAACATTTATTTTCATCTCAACAACAAATTTCTCAATACATAGCAGTAAAGTAAACATTTTGAAAATGAATTGTGTATGAGACATAAAACCTATTTTTTAATTACAATAAATAATATTAACTTCTGACCTCAATCATGAAAATTCATAAAAATTTACATATTTCTTCAAAGCATGTGCCGGCAGCAGCTGCGCATATACGAAAGAAATCCATAAATAATAGGAAAACATATTCAATAGTGCTAAATTGGTCATTTGGGTGCTACGGTATTTTTGTCATTCAAATAGTGCTGAAAATAATACAATTGTACCAAGTTATCCATCCCTGCCACATATATACTTTTTTGCACTTCTAGGGAAATATTTTTTTTTTATTTCTTATTTCCCAGGGTTTCAGAGGAGTTTCTCTCTTTGATGACCTTGGAATTCTGGCAATAACAATATTTTTAAAATATACTGGATGGGTTGAAACCTCGTGACTACTGTCATCGCAGATGAGCACATTTTCTCCATCAAAATTTTGTGAAGTTTTACTTTAAATAAAGATCCATTTTGACATTGAAGTTACAATAATATGTAGTACATGACAGAATGAAACACCGAATGGTGGATATATTTAATCCTAAATTATGCAAAGTAGCTGCGAAGAGAGAGAATATAAACATCCCTTAGCAGCTTGAAGTTTTTTTGGTAGTCATTAGGTAGATTCCAGTGCTAGATAAAGTCCTTAAAGATTACTTGTCCCCATTACACCAGACGGATCTCTGACCAGGCTCAAGACTGAGATATTAATAGTACCTCTGTACTTTTACCAAGGCAATATGACTCTAAAAATTCCATTGGAACTTGAATAATAAGTAATAATTTTTTGTGTATCTTAGCCATTAAGAATATGCTCAAGGCAGCTGCTGATCCAATCCATAAAGAACATTGCAATTTTTTTAAACACACTTGTAAATGATAAACTAGGCAAAATCAAATTTAATGCTCAAAAAGTCTGAAGAAAACACAATCCTGGTCTGCTGGAGTTGATGAAGGTTTCCACAGATAATATCATTTCATTAGATCAGCATTATATTTTTCCGAAAGTCGTACTCTTGTATATGACATTGAATATTAGCCTTTAGCGTAAATTCTTCTGCAAGCACAAGAACTGAAGCCCCGTAAGTCACCATTTGCTTTCCAAAAATTTTACTTATACGTTCCATTATATCTCGGCAGTGTGAGAAGCGGCTCCATCCTGCTAAAACCACATCTCAGGTCTCTCTTCAAGAGCAGGACGTTAAAACTTGTCTATCATAAACCAACACCGCTCTTCATTTAAGGTTACAGTACTTCCATGTTCATTTTCAAAGAAGTAAGAGATAATGACATTTTAAAAAACAGAAAAAAATTGCCAAAATGAAAAAATCGCCAAAATTAAAAAAATTGCGAAAATTAAAAAAAAAAACCCAAAAAGATAAAAAAAAAAACGCCAAAACGAGAAAAAAGCGATAAAACTGAAAAAAAATCGTTTAAACTGAAAAAACTTAAAAAAGGAAGAAAGCTAAATCAAAAAAAAAAAAAAAATTATCAAAACCGAATGTGCGCGAGTCAAAGTCGCACTTTACTGAATTTATTTTAATTGCAATGCGTACACAACAACAAGAACAGCAACAACTAAAATAATGAACAACAGGAATTAAAAATTAAAAAGTAAAAGTAAAGGCATTTACCATAGATGAGCACTGCAGTACCACTAAAGTTTCAGTAAAAACAATAACAAATGTTTAACAAGTAAATTTTTACTGATTACTAAAATTTTGTTTCTACAATTTTTATGAATTGCTTAAATGATTTGTTATATGATGAGGTGCATTGAATTTTCAGTAATCAGTAATGCCCGTATTCATAATGAAATTCTACCAAGTGGCTAAATGTTTTTCATACAAAAGTTTCAAAATTTTAATGAAAAAACTTTGCCACTTGCTACAATTTTATTATGATTACGGTCCTACGATTTTGATGGTAATGCAAATTAAATTTTATTAGCAGTAAAAATTTACTGAATTTTTTTTAGTAATCAGTAAATTTACTGCTTACTGCAATTTTGAATGCAGTACATATTCATACATATACTGCAGTGTGCCCATTTACTAACCAAATAAGTTTAATAAAACAAACAAAAACCAACAAATTCCTATGTATTTACAATATTGAAAGTTTTGATACTTTTAATTTACTTAATTTAAAAAAGATACTAAAAGCATAAGTATATACTTCCAACTTGAAAAATAATTTTCATTACTACATGTTTACACATCTCCTCTGTGATCGCACTCACATTGCTTATTTTTTTTTTATTTTCCTTTTGTAAAATTAAAATTTCTAATCCCAATGGTTTGCTTTCTGCTTTTGCCTCAATATGGTAATTTTCTATTTTTGTCTTCTGTCAAGTCGCTTTTAGCTACATGTTTATTTTGATATTGTTGCTGCAATATCAACAAGCTGTAAACAACAATTTGTATATGCTGTAACTTCCTCTTTCTTATTAACTGTCCTGTGGGGACATATTTTTATATTTCTACAAAAATACTTTGCACCTACAAAACGTCACTTTCAAACTTTGTAATTTATCTTTTGTCTGACAATTTTCCAAACTTTTTGACACTCTTTCAACTTTATTCAAACTTTGATAAATTAAGTTAATATCTATTTACAAACAGTTAAAGTAGAAACTTAAGCCATCACTTAGTTTGAGAGTGGCGAGTTAAGTACCAAATGTATTCCATAAATTTGAGTATTTATTAATGCAAAGAATTCTATAATAATCGTTACTTGAATAAAAAATAGTAAAGTGCTTGCCAACGGCACATCAAACATTTACGTGCGCAAGAGTATCAGTTTAATTTGACTTATACCTGATTTACATTAAGCATTTTTTCATGAAATTTCATGAATTTTGTTGCACGCAACTTTTTCTATTTGCTTATTGCAGCGCTATAAAAGAGAACGTTATATAAAAAATAGCATAGAATGAATCTCTGATGTATTTTTGACAACTTTTTTGATATAAGTTACTCCTCCAGGCCTCCTAATGACAAATAAAAAATTTTCATGCAACTAATTTCATGAAAAAAATGCTTAATGTAAATCAGGTATTAATATAACTTAAATGGTACTGTTTAGATAAGTGATATCTTTGTCATTATTAGCCGTGATTTCAGCAAAAATCTAAATATAAAACTTATAGCAAGAAAATTTTATATATAGGGTGTTTTTTTCAGAGGTATAGAACTTCGAATTGAAATAAAACACAAGAAAATCGTTTTAATGTCCATCAATTTGGCTTTATTGGAAGGATAATTTTATGCCATTAATGTTTAAATATGATTTCGGGCATGTGGCCGCCGCGGCTGGCTCGAATAAAGCCAATTCTACATGTCCAATTTTCAACCACTTTTTCGAGCATATGGGGCCGTATGTTGGCAATAACGCCACGAATGTTGGCTTCCAAGTCCCCTAACGTTTCTGGTTTGTTGGCGCAGACGAGCGACTTCACATATCCCCAAAGAAAATAATCCAATGGTGTCAAATCACACGATCTTGGTGGCCAATTGACAGGTCCATTCCGCGAAATTATGCGCTCATCGAATGTTTCCTTCAATAAATCGATTGTGACGTGCGCTGTGTGGCATGTAGCGCCGTCTTGTTGGAACCACAACTCATCCACATTCATGCCATCCAATTCGGGAACAAAATAGTCGGTTAGTCGGCTCCAATTGCTGTGCACGGTGGCGAATCGATTCATTCGGGTCCTCTTCAACACTTTGCTCTACAGCGGCAATTGTTTCTTCGGTGCGCACTGTTCGACGTCTCTGCGGATGCGTATTATCACATAGAGTAAACGTAGTGCGAAAACGATCCATGGTTAACCGAATTAATTGCTCTGATGGACGATTATGTCGACCATAAAATGGACGGAGCTTGCGGTAAACTTCGCGAACTGAACCATTATTTTCGAAATTTGCAAGCGTTGTTCTTTTGTCAACCTGTTCATGATGAAATGGCAAACCAAACTAAATATTAATCACTTGACAGCTGACAAAATGGCCGCCAGTTAAAAAAGTGATGCCAACTCAAAGTTCTATACCTCAATAAAAAACACCCTTTATGTACATGTACATGTGAGTATTAATAGCATCCGGCCTGTAAAAGCTCACATTTTTGACGAAGTTAACTTCACAGCTTATACCAATATAATTCTTTAAAAAAAGAAAAAAAAGGAAATAAGAAATAAATTAATTTTGTTTAGTTATTTTAATATCAAAAAATTCTAATTTTCAAGCTCAGGAGCTGTGGTGTTAATATTTTTAAATTTCTATACCAAAGATTTCTTTCCTAAACATAAAACATATTTAATTTATAAAGAAAACGAAAAAATTAATTATACCTTCTTACTTTTTCAACTTTCGTGTATTACTTATAGTGTGTAGAACGATAATTGATTAAAAAAAAAAATTAAGTTTAACAAAGAATTGCCCAAATTAATTGTAGGAGAAATAAATTTCTGAAAATCGACTTAAACGCTTAAAACTGCTCTCCTGCAAAGCAGTAAAATTTGACTTTAGCAGTTCTTCCTTATTGCCACAGATATAACAAAAAAAGTTAATGTTTCCAGCCCTGGCAACATTTTTTTAATTGTTTTAATTTTTTTATATTTTTAATACCAGTCTCATTCGTACTTAAGTATAAGATAAGTTTACAATTAAAAAAATAGTTATATCTATTTATTTTTATATGGCAAAATAAAGTTAAAGTTTTCCAGCTCTGAAACCGTCTGCTCCATTTTGCTGATTTTCAATACAAATAAATTTTGGACCATTTCTGATGCACCAGTACAAGACCAAAGTCTATAGTTGGGAGCTTCGGAAAACCGATTTCACATACATAAGACAGACCGACGGACATCGCTTATTCATCTTCGCTATTCATAAGGACCCAGAATATATATATTTAATGGGTCGCATATTCGTATTGTGGAATTTACACACGGAATGACAAACCTACATATACCCTGTTGAAATATTTTCAGATCAAATAAAATTTATGTTATCTGATTTCTCAAACAAAATTAATTGTATGACAAGAAATTTATTCGATTATTGGCATAAAATTTAAATCATTTGAACACATCCTCTTGGTATTAAAGACTTTTTTCTGTATTTTAAAAATAACTTGCGTTTGCAGTATACGTTAAAACTAAATTTTTATTAATTTGAAATACAAATTAATTTTTGTTTTAGAATACGATCATTGAAATTTAAAAAGAAAAAAAAGAACTATGAAATTTTATATTTATGCAGCCAACTTGCAAATCGAACTTTATCTTTTGTTGTTTCTGTATCAGGATTGGTGCTATGCACACACATATCGCAGGCGAACATGTAAAAGGACGTTACTAAAAAGAAATTCAAAATGCGCTCTTAATGTAATTATAATGTAATTCAGCCAAACAAATATGTAATTTTATTAACCAGAGTCGATAGGAAGGAAGGAAAAAAGTAAGTAATAAAGTAAAAACTTTTTTAGCTGACGATATAAACATTATTAGTAGTGCCTGCTGATAAAATTCTTGACATACACAAACATATCATAAAAATTTACGTTGGTTTCAATTGAGTTTTCGATTTTATTTTAAAGAAAAATAATAAAATTAAGGTATCTTATTTAGGTGGTTTAAAGGATATAAATAAATAAGTTAAATTTTGTTGCAGAATATATAAAACAAATGCGATTTCATTGATTAAGTGATAAAGGAAATTTGAATGTATTAAACATTTATTTCTAAATACTTAAAATGAAGCTAAAAACTAAGGCAATTTAATCTCAGCTGGCTTCCAAATCGAAATACACAGTACGACTTTTTAGCGTAATTGTTTTAGAGTTTATGGTCGAAAGGGACGATAAGGCAATTAGAGGGGCACCAACACAGAAGAAAATTATTTACATATATAAAAAGACGGAGAAAAAAGTCATTACTTAAATTTTGTATTATGAATAAGAAATTTTTTAGCCACTAAACGGTTTACTGGATTTACCTCCATGTTGCGTTAACTGAAAAGTGATTTCATGAAATGTTCTTCATTTAATTAAAACAATAATCAATTAAATTCTAAAGTTTGTGTGCCCTTCATTACTTTGAATATTTTGAATATTGCTCTAATAAAAAAATTATTGTGAAGCCAAATTCCATTTCTGAAAATTTATTATAAAATTTGTTTATTGTTTATATGTTTTTTTTACTCTTAAAAACGTTTTTTGTAGGTTCTTAGATTTGAACTTCAATAAAAAAAGAACACTTTATTTACTAAACACAAATATTATAACGGACCAAATAATAACAAATTATTTTCTAGTATTTTCTTGAAGAACTGTTCTCGTAGCTCAAGAATAAGACCCGTATATCTTCGAGTTAAATATGCAATATTTTGTTACTCTCTTTAAATTGTATGTAATATTTTATCTACTTAAAATGAATTTTGCTTATAACAAGAGTGCTCTCACGACTAGTAGAATGTGTTGTAATCTGTTAGTCGGACCATTACGAACCAGATTATTGCAAGTGCATTTGCATGTTCTACAGATAATCTGTAGTAGCCTCGCAGCTTGTTTTTTCTATTAAAAGAAATTTAAAAAAAAATTCACGAACAATGGTAGTTCGTTAAAGCTGAGTTATACTGTAGTTTCATTCCATTAAGCTCATAAATACAGGTAAAGAACTTTAGTCGCTTGCTTTCAATGCAAACTTTCATTGATCGCATTGATTGAACACAAACACGAACGACTCAAGACGAAGTGTTGTTTGTGACAAAAATTCTCATTTCGTGTATGATCGGGTTGTTTTGTGTTGAGAAAAATTGACACGAACAATACAAAACTATTTTAGGTGTAAATTATTTATGCATTAAATTTCAATAAAAACAAGTAAGAGTGCTATATTCGGCTGTGCCGAATCTTATATACCCTTAAACAAAGTGCGTTTATGTAGTATAGAGATAAGCACATAGTTACTTTTATGTGCAAAGAAAAAAATTATAATATTTTTCAAACCCTAGAATCATAATTTTAGATTTTTCTGATTACTTATATGTACCAATTTAGTAGTCCTTAAAAAAATATAGAAAGTGTGTTAAGTGAAAAAAAAAGAAATTAAAAAAAAAATGTTTTATTTAGTTACTTTAATATCCAGAAAAAATCATAGTTTCCAGCTCTTGGACTGTGGTTTTTATTTTTATAATTTTCTATACCAAACTTTTCTTTCCAAAACGTAAAATGTATATAATTTATAAAGGAAAAGATAAAAATTAATTCGACTTAGTTACTTTTATATATCAAAAAAGTGTAAGTGTTCCAACCGTGAACTCATCCTTTTTGATTTTCTGATTTCTTACACAAATCTCTTTCTTTTAAGAATATAAGAAATGTTTAATGTATAGAAAAAAGGAAAAATTTGTTTTAGTAAGTTGCTTTTGTACAAAAAAAGTTAAAGTTTCCCAACCCTGGAATCGTCTTTTTAATTTTCTTAATAGTTTTTTTTATTTGAAAAACCAATTTTATTCGTTATCAAGCATAAATTAAGTTTATTTAATAAAAATAGAAAAAATTATTTTTCGGTAGTTATTTTTTTATATCACAAAGAGTGTAAGTTGCCCAGCCCTGGAATCCTCCTTTTTGATATTGTTTTATTTCTTACACCATCTTTTTTTTAAGAATATAAGATATGTTTAATTTATAGTAAAAAAGAAAAAATTTGTTTTAGTAAGTTACTTTTGTATAAAAAATAAGGTTTCCAACCCTGGAAACGTTATTTTAATTTTTTTTTTATTTTGAAATTCCAAATTCAGTCGTACAGAAGTATAAAATAAGTTTATTTTATAAAAAAATAAAAATTAGTTTTCGGTAACTAATTTTTAATATCACAAAAAGTATGGGTTTTCCAACCCTGAAATCAAACTTTTTGATTTTTCTGATTTCCTATACTAATCTCTTTCTTTTAGGAATACAAGATATCTTTAATTTACAGAGAAAAAGGGAAAATTTGCTTTAGTAAGTTACTTTTCTATAAAAAATAGGTAAGGTTTTCCAATACTGGAAAAGTGTTTTAAACTTTTTTAAATTGAAATACCAATTTTATTCGTACTGAAGTATAAAATAATTTTATTTATTTAAAAAAAATTAAAATTAGTAGTAGTTAATTTCTTATATCACAAAAAGAGTAAGTGTCCCAACCGTGAACTCATCCCTTTTGATGTTCTGATTTCTTACACCAATCTATTTCTTTTAAGAATATAAGATATCTTTAATTTATAGAAAAAAGGAAAAATTTGCTTTAGTAAGTTACTTTTGTATAACAAAGTTAAAGTTTTCCAACCCTGGAAACATCTTTTTAATTTTAGAACGTTAATTTTTAATTTGTAATATCAATTTTATTCGTACTAAAGTATAAAATAAGTTCATTTAATAAAAAAAATAAAAATTAATTTTCGGTAGTTAATTTTTTATATCACAAAGTGTTTCAGTTTCCCAACCCTGGAATCATCCTGTTTGATGTTTCCGATTTCTTACACCATTCTTCTTCTTTTAAGAATATAAGATATGTTTAATTTATAAAGAAAAGGAAAAATTTCTTTTAGTAAGTTACTTGTGTATAAGAAAAAAAATTAAAGTTTTCCAACCCTGGAAACGTCTTTTTTAATTTTTTATTTTTTTTATTTGAAATACCAATTTTATTCGTGGTGAAGTATAAAATAAGTTTACTTAATAAAAATAAAAAAAAATTTGTTTACGGTAGTTAATTTTATATATCACAAAAATCGAAGGTTTTCCAACCCTGGAATAATGCTTTTTGTTTTTCTGATTTCTTACATCAATTTCTTTCTTTTAAGAACATTAGATATGTTTAATTTATAGAGAAAAAGGAAAACTTTGTTTTAGTAAGTTACTTTTGTATAAGAAAAAAAGTTGAAGTTTTCCAGCCCTGGAAACATATTTTTAAACTTTTTAATTTTTTTTATTTGAAATAAAAATTTTATTCGTGGTGAAGTATAAAATAAGTTTATTTAATAAAAATAAATAAAAAATTAGTTTACTGTAGTTAATTGTATATATCAGAAAAATGGTAGGTTTTCCAACCCAGGAATCATCTTTTTTATTTTTCAGATTTCTTAAATCAATCTCCTTCTTTTAAGAACATTACATATTTTTAGTTTATAAAAAAAAGGAAAAATTTGTTTTAGTAAGTTACTTTTGCTTAACAAAAAAAATAAGGTTTTCCAACCCTGGAAACGTCTTTTTAATTTTTTAAATTTTTTTAAAATTTTTTTTAGTTAGAAATACTAATTTTATTCATACTGAAGTATAAAATAAGTTTATTTAATAAAAAAATTAATAATAACTAGTTTTCGGTACTTATTTTGTATGGCAAAATGAAGTTTAAGTCTCCCAGCTATGGAACCATGTGCTCGATTTTGCTGATTTTCAATACCAATCTTATTTCAAACATTTCTGATCCACCAGTCTAAGAACCAAGTCTCTAGCTTTTCTAGCTTCGGAAAACCTATTTCACGTACAGACAGTCGGACATCGCTTATTCGTCTTCCATATGCATAAGGATCCAGAATATATATACTTTATGGCTCGCTTATTAATATTCTAGAAATTACAAATGGAATGACAAACCTATATATACCCTTTTACCATTTTTTGGTAAAGGGTATAAAAATTAATATTTTATATTGTCAAACACGCAGCACTTGCAACTTTTTACATAGTGTATGGGCCTCTTAAGCGTAAAGTTCTGAAATAAAACTGAAATATTTGTTACTATTTAATATGATTTCGTGCGTTGAGAGAATATTTCGCGTGCGTATTTCGTACGTGCGGGACAACTTAGTATTCGTGCTTGAGTCATGTCGAGTTGGAAAAATTTGACACGTGCCCATTTCTCATCCAAAATATAAACTCATTTCCTAATTGAAAAGGTTTCTTTCAATATAACCTAAATGTTATAAGTTTTTTTTAAGGTTATAATCGTGGAAACATTATAATTGATATAAGCAGGGGAGCCCCGTTTTCCTTACGGCCCATCATTTCATCACTGTTGATTGACAGCCGTTTCTCAGCTGTTTTCCTGCTGATTTCCTGCTCTGGTTGTCTTTTTTTATAGAGCTCTTATAATTAGTATGTTTTCACCGACTTTAAATCAAGTAGGTTTATACCCTTTTCACACTCACTCACATCTTTGAGGAATGCGTGGAATATGTTGAAAATTTAAAAAACCTGTTCACATTGCAACATCTTTCATCTGTCATGTATTATAATATTTTTTTTACGAGTGCAAGCAACAAAAATTAAATAATAAAATGCAATTTAAAAATTCAGTATAAATTGATTTAATTGCTAGCTCCTGAGGAGCTGAAACAAATAATGCTACAATATACAGAATTAGTAGAAATTATGCCAGTGGCCAATGATGATGAAGAAATATTACAAACTTTATCCGCAACGATTTCGCGTAGACATTTGCAACTACTTTTATGTAATTTATTTCGATTTGGAAAAAAAATATACAAGATTTTATTATATGCATACATATAACGGGTGTTTTTTTAGAGGTATAGTACTTCGAATTGAAATAAAACACAAGAAAATCGTTTTAATGTCCATCAATTTGGCTTTATTGGAAGGATAATTTTATGCCATTAATGTTTAAATATGATTTCGGGCATGTGGCCGCCGCGGCTGGCTCGAATAAAGCCAATTCTACAGGTCCAATTTTCAACCACTTTTTCGAGCATATGGGGCCGTATGTTGGCAATAACGCCACGAATGTTGGCTTCCAAGTCCCCTAACGTTTCTGGTTTGTTGGCGCAGACGAGCGACTTCACATATCCCCAAAGAAAATAATCCAATGGTGTCAAATCACACGATCTTGGTGGCCAATTGACAGGTCCATTCTGCGAAATTATGCGCTCATCGAATGTTTCCTTCAATAAATCGATTGTGACGTGCGCTGTGTGGCATGTAGCGCCGTCTTGTTGGAACCACAACTCATCCACATTCATGCCATCCAATTCGGGAACAAAATAGTCGGTTATCATGGCTCTATACCGGTCTCCATTAACGGTAACTGACTCTCCAGCATTATTTCGGAAGAAGTATGGCCCAATGACTCCACCAGCCCATAGAGCACACCAAACAGTCAGTTTTTGTGGATGTAATGGCGTCTCAAGGGTCTCATGTGGATTCTCTTCACTCCAAATGCGGCAATTTTGCTTGTTGACGTAGCCATTCAACCAAAAATGAGCCTCATCACTGAACAAAATTTTGCGATGAAAATCAGCATCGAGATCAATCTTATTTTCGGCCCATACACCAAAATCACGACGCATTGCATGGTCTCGCGGCTTTAATTCTTGCACAAGCTGGATCTTGTAAGGTTGCAAGCCAAGATCTTTGCGCAAAATCTTCCATAAAGTTGATGGACAAAGCTCCAATTGCTGTGCACGGTGGCGAATCGATTCATTCGGGTCCTCTTCAACACTTTGCTCTACAGCGGCAATTGTTTCTTCGGTGCGCACTGTTCGACGTCTCTGCAGATGCGTATTATCACATAGAGTAAACGTAGTACGAAAACGATCCATGGTTAACCGAATTAATTGCTCTGATGGACGATTATGTCGACCATAAAATGGACGGAGCTTGCGGTAAACTTCGCGAACTGAACCATTATTTTCGAAATAAATTTGCACGATTTGCAAGCGTTGTTCTTTTGTCAACCTGTTCATGGTGAAATGGCAAACCAAACTAAATATTAATCACTTGACAGCTGACAAAATGGCCGCCAGTTAAAAAAGTGATGCCAACTTAAAGTTCTATACCTCAATAAAAAACACCCATTACATACAAATGTATATAATAAAATCTTAAGAGTAATTACGGATCTTTTTTTGGGAAGGATATTCCAAAATTTATGTTCATATGTACATGCATATATAGATAGATATACTCTGCAAATAATATTGGAGTACGTTTTCCAATATAGATGAAACAGACTAGTTACATCATGGTCCCATGTAATGCAGTCATGGATCATGTCGTTTTTATACAAACATTAAATGATGCACGATAAGTGTTCGTGTTTAAACGAATATGATCGTTCTTCGTAAGCACTCAAAAATTGTATGCGAGTAGTCTATAACTACTCCATATGGAGTAGTTTTGGGGTTAGTCCGATGTAATGCAAAGTTGGACCATGTGGTCCAACCCTAGGACATCGCAATGTTAAATCGACCACCTTTTTTTCATATATTTGGAGTAGTTTTGTGGTACTCCTACTCCTCTTTGGACTAGTCTTTACATGCATGTATGTATGTATGCATGTATGTATATAGTTGTATATATTTTTTCTAGTGGTGACACTAAAATAATCGAAAAATGTTGAATGGAACAAATTGAGATAGGAACATCTTTTGAAGATGTTGAAAGATGTTGAACATTCAATATAATTCCTGTATAATTCTTATAGATGTTATCATATTGCCAAATTGATGAAAGATGAAAGATGTGAGTAAGTGTGAAAATGCTATTATACTTGATTTGCTTAAATCATCTAAATTTTTATATTTAGACAAAGTACCTTATTTTATGGAGTCAGTGTATTAGCTTTTAGTATATAGTAGTGGCAAGCCACTAGGTTAAACCAAATCAAAGTTACGTCGTACATTGTAAAACATTGAGTGCAGATGCTTTTTATTTTTTATATTTAAAGTTGTAATATGTTTTTTCGTATTATATGCAACTCTGCCCTTTTCACATATTAATTAAATTATCAAAAAAAAAAAAAAAAAAAAAAAAACATATAAGCACCAAGCAAGGCAAAGTAATAATATTCAAATAAATTGTTTGTTGTAAACACGTAAGCTAAACATCAGCTGATGAGTAATCTCTCTAACGCGTGTGCTGTTTGATATGATTTGGGTTTGTCAATACGTCAAAAAGATGAGATTCACAAAAATGTCAACGTACTATTTTTGCTATATTTTTGCCTTTCTTGACCACTTGCTGTTTATATATACTAGATATACCAAACGGACGACACACTCGTCCGTATTCTAGAATCAAAATGTAAAAATTTAAGATTCAAAGAAAATGTACCTATCTAAACGTCATAAAAAATTCATTAAAACACAGCCCCACACAAACTTACATACATATGTAAGCATAATTAAATAATACATGAAATTAAAAAAACATAAACAAAATCCCTTCAACCAAGCAAATTCACTTTATTCAATTCTCTTCCTTATGTATTATGGTTTTCATTATGAAAGTTTCATACAACAGCAAATAAGAGAAAAAAAATTGTTAGAGCATTTACATTGGCTGGGGTGCACCTAGTTAGTAGCACTATTGACAATGTCACTAGAAAATCACTATAGGTTTACTATTGACAACGAGAGAGGATATATAGATATTGCAGACTAGAGCCCCTAAAATTTACTAGTGAATCTTTGGTGCCAATGTCTCCATGTGGTCCCGAAAGAACTACTAAGTCAGTAGTGCTATAGTCTAGTGGTGGATTTTCAATGACAAGCTAATGTTAAATGTCAATAGATGATACCATTGGCTGGGGTACACCTTGTCAGTAGTGCTGCTGACAACGTCACTAGTAAATCACCACAATTTCGCTATTCGCACTTTCTGCAGGGTATTATGGCTTTCATACAACAACAAATAAGAGAAAAAAATTGTTAGATCAAGAGAAATACTACAAACACACATACATATACACACCAGTGATGGGAATTTTGCCATTTTGGACACTATGGGATGTTGGCTGGCACTGTGGCACTCTCGCTTCTTTTTTTGGCATTTTGGATTCATCAAAAATTGCAATAGTAAGTACTATTTATGTACTTTTAACGTTTTTTAGTATTGAAAACTTAGTAGGATTTGTGACTGACAACCCTTTGGTTTTAATGAGGTAAAGTAACGGTTTGACTAGATACATTGACGATCTGTTAAATGGAATAAGTAAATTTGTTTGCAACAGAAATTTTCAATTTGTTTCAAACAGAAAACAGTTCAACTCTGAAGTTCATGAAATTCTTAAGTATTCTCGAAACCGTTGGTTGCCTTGTCGAGCTGTTGTAAGTAGAGTCCTTGAACAGTGTCAACCCTCGAAATATTCCTTTACATTACAAAATTTTCAGTCCTAATGCAGTGATAAAACATAATTTATATTAAATAGTTTCACGGGTGATATAAGCGGAATTTGTTTTTATTTTTATCGTATGTCCTCAAAATAATAATTGATATTAATGCTTAAATGTAATGTGAAGATGTGAGAGTACATTTAATTGTAAGGAGGATTTCTTTTTTATTTCGTCTGTCGACATTTTTTGAAAATTTTTAGTCGACAACATAGATCGAAATTGGCACCATCTTCCAACGGAAGAAATTTATTGCGGTGCCAAAATTGAACTATTTATTCCCAGTATAAAGTTGTAGAATTGAAAAATAGAATAAAGGCCCTAATTTTGTAAAATGCAACGCCAAGCGTTGTCAAATTTTATATGGAAAAAATCTAAATTACAAGAACAAAATACACACAAAATTTATCAACGCCAAGCGTTGCGTTTTACAAAATCAGGCCCAAAGACTTTTTAAATTTCTTTTTTGTCGTATTTGACAACTAAGTATAACATCAAGGATTGGTTGGCAAAGTTTGCACCAGAAAATGTTCCTAAGTGGAAACAGAAATAATATTGTTCCTTTTGCTAAACAAATGTTTCCAAACGAAACAAAATACGCTAAAAAAAAATAAAACTGAATACAGATCCATATCAGACTTTGAAGATTTAAAAAAGTTCACGAGCTTATTTGTGAGTGAGTTTTAGAAGGATATCGGAGACGTAAGAAGTAGTTCAAATGAACAATTTTATCGAATCATTCAAGCGATTCTTTCTCTACTCTTCATTCATTGTATAAAATAAGGAATCACGTTTATTCCATTTTCCAACACCAACGTCACGTCAATAAAATACTAAAAACTGTCAATACCAAATAATTGTTCTCGAGAGAGAGATATTTTTTTGGTTTGTATTGACATGACGTCGATCGATGTTGACAACAGTTTCAAATTGTAAATGTTGCGAAATGTAAATGAATATTTTGCATCTTTGATACATGATAAAGACTTTTTGAAGTCTAACAATATGTCTTGCTAGTAATACATATAAAATGTTTAACTAAAAAGCCTTACAAATTCTGCTATATTGACATAATCTTTGTTGGTTTTTTTTATAATCATGGAATTCTCTAGCTATTAACACAAAAAGTATCATTCAAGAAGCATAGTATATTTCGTTACCTTAATATAGACAGGGCCTAACTAATTATTGTTTTGAAATGGAGTTTTTTATTTTTCGATAGAAGATCATCTAATCTATCAAAGAATGCAAAAATCTAAATTTAAAAAAATAATGAGTTAGGGCCTTGCTATTTTAAGGTAATAATATGTGTTTTATGTTTATAAAAAGTTGTTTGGCACTATTCAAGTGATTTTGGCACTATTTAAAAACGCATTTGGCACGAAATCAAGATTTTTAATTCCCATCACTGATACACACACTCATGTTTTGTTTCTTTATTACTTGTAAGCTAATAAATACGTGTGTAATATGTGTGCATGTAGTAGTAGCAACTTTAAACGCTTATAGCTCCCAAAATACTAAACCGATTTTAATAAAATATAGATTCTGCACATATGTACAGAAAATCCTTTAAAACCATATAAATCTTTTTAAAATCGGTGTAGTGGTACCAGCGTAAAAGGGATTACAAAAAACATGTTCGCCTATTAATTATATAGAAGAAGATATATATCTTTTAAAAATTATCTGCATCCCGAAGCCATTAAGTTATTTTCTCATCAAAATAGTGAATACTATTTCATTAATTATTGTCGATAACATTTCATCTTTTGTGACAAAAAAAATCCGCATTTTGTAGGAAATCTAAAAAAATAATTAATTCCTTAGCAGTACTGCCATAAACTAGGCAATCTACTACGGTAAAAACACATGGTTACTAAAGTGAAATCAACTTGTTTTTATGGTCCAATAGGTTATCACCCTTATCCCCCACATTCTAACAGTTATTTCAGTTATACAGAAAACGTTTCGTATCACTATAACAAAAAACAAAAGGTGGCTTGTTCATAGTCACTGTCATGGAAACTTCAAACTTGAATTTATAGTTACAAGTATGATGCGGGCATGATGTCAAAAAGCTAAAAGTGTAATGCTTAATGAATGAATTTATGTATGGGGATGAGAATAAATATGAAGATAATCTTTTTTATCTCATTTGTCTTTATCATATTAACAACAGTTATTTATGTTAACAGAAGACGACAAGTTGTGCTGTTATTCTGGATAGTGAAATATGAAATCTTAAATCAAAATTGCTTTAGAAAATATTTTATGGTATGGATAAGGATACTAGTCCTAGTTATGGAAACTGGAAAGATATTCTCACAAGGTAAAATTAATTTTTTTAAATGACGAAACAAAAAATTAAGCAGAGTTAATATATAACCGCCCATATCAATATGAACGATTTGGCTACTCGATATTCGATCACGTGATGTCAAAGTTACTTTTTAAATATTGCGAAGTTGGAACCTGGTGATACTTACTGTCATATTTCAAAAACCCTCGGCGAAAGAGATCAGTATCATGCAATTCTCGAGATACAGTTAGTTTGTCCCTATTTACACTATGCAAGTCTTATTGCTTAGCTGATTAGTTTATTATGAGAGAGACGGGGGGAAAAGAAACGTTGCTGTTCCCCTCGTTTCTCTCTCCCTGAAACTAATCAGCTTAGCAATAAGACTTGCACAGTGTGATTTGGGACTTTGCGTTGAGAGAGATTATAGCGATCCTCTCACTCACTTGCACAGCACTGTTGGGATTTGTGCCACAATTTTACCAAATTTGGTACAATTAAATTTGCATTAGTACACTGGTACGCTTAATACTTCAGTGGTACAATTTGAAAAAAATTTGTGCTTTGCATTACTGTAATAATAATTTCTCCTAACATAGGCTGAGTTTACATCTGGCATTTCTGCGTGTGTGATTTGCCCAAAAAAGCGAAACCAACTAATTACTAATGAAAAACTGTTTGGTTTAGACATATATTTATTGATTTAAACAGTTTCCAATCTTGTTGGATTCTATAAAATTGTCTATTAGTTATGTATGAAACTGTTTAACTTAATAAATACGTGTCTGAATAAAATCATTAGGAATTAGTGGTTACGCTTTTTTACCCTTGTGTGGCACATGGCACACAGATGGAAACCCGGCCATAGTTGCCTAACAGTGATCATAAGTACCAAAATTTGCAACATTGGTAGTTTATGCTCCTATTTTTCATTGGTTTTGTCCCAGTTCTTTATGGTAGGTACAGACCTAGCAACGTGTTTATGAAACCAGGCAGTCTGCATTATCGGTCGCACAATGCGACCGAAATTGCACTCGAAGTTTTGAAAATATCAAAATGATTTTAAGTTTATAGGTTACACTGTAGGTTGCAGTGTCTGTGTCAAAGTATGCGGCATGTGATATAAACGTGTTGCGGAAACACTTTGCAAAGTGTGTACCCACTATTAGAATTTGTGTGTATACTTACATATGTACATGAAAAACTGTTTAGTATAGTATTAACTAATTTCTTTACCCCATATTAAAAAAATGAGTTTGAAATCCATTTTAGGAAAATTTTATATGAAAAATTTAATATTAATTACATTTCAGATTCATTTCACATTTTATGAATATTGGGAGCTTATGTTTTTGTTTTCAATAAATGAAAAATTGTTATGCTACATTTTGGTATAATTGATGTTAATTTGGTACAATTTTAATCTTTTCATGGTACAATTTAAGAATAGCCTTATCCCAACACTGTTGCACAGTGAAGCCATAATTATAATGCAATAAAGTTATCTCTCTTTTAGTACATTGGCCTTGAAACACAATTACTCCTCGTTGATTTGCTTAATAACTAACGAAGGTATAATTGAATAAGTGAGCAGCGTTGCCGTTTTGGTTACTTGTAACGAAAATTGGTTACTTTTTTCCAATGTGTACTTGTGTACTTTTTTCCATTTTGGTTACAAAAATAACCATTTTTATGCATATATGTACATATGTGGTATGTTAAATTTACACATAACTAATTATCTTGATAAAAGATCACAATTTAAGCGTTTTTACTACGTTGTAAAGACAACACTGGATAATCAACATAGCTTTTAAAAAATACATGTCTCTCTCTGAACATAACAAGCCTGGTTTCAAAAATCAGATGCATTCATTCATGGTAACAAAATCTTTAAATGTCAAACATTATGTAAACACTTAAAAGCGAATTTTTTTATTTGAGAGAGTAACAAGCAGGGAACGAAGCCGACCGATCTGTGAGTCGGCTAACACCCGCCGCTGGCAAAATTTCTAAATTAGAAGTAAGTGATGATATGGACATAGTTGAATTTTGGGACGCGGTTTCAAAACATACAAATGGATTGAACGAAAAATGTTTTTTTGATTTAATTAATTTCATG
Source organism: Tachina grossa (assembly GCA_949987645.1). Classification (NCBI taxonomy): domain Eukaryota; kingdom Metazoa; phylum Arthropoda; class Insecta; order Diptera; family Tachinidae; genus Tachina; species Tachina grossa. The sequence goes on along the minus strand of OX465274.1, from coordinate 132,823,134 downwards.
TAAAATTTAATGTCACTGCCACACAGTTCGGCTGCTGCTTAATACTTCATCTATACAGTCTTGTGTTTTGATAACGAATGTAATTAAATTGCATATTCCTTGTTGTTACTAAAAATATTTTGGTTTGGAATTTCTAATAAATAAAATAGATGCACAGTTGAATAAAGATGCTTGTTTTGTAAAGATTTTTGTTTGAGGTTTTTAAACTTATTATGTTTGTATATTGTGATTCTCAATATAGTATTAAGAGTCTTACTATAAACATACGGAGTTTGTTAACTAAATTCAAAAATTTTTTTGGGGTGAAGTCTACTGACGAGTTCTACAAGCGGGAACAAAATGCATATAGACAATTGCTTAACCATAAAAACAAGCCAATTTTTGAAATTTCTAATAATTTACCTGAAGTATTTTTTTACAAAATTGATTTTATTGATTGTTAATTATAATAAGATATACTTTTAAAACTAGTTTTTTTGTTCCACTTTTATTTGCAATCTATTTTACAATATTTAGCAAATTCAATAATTGAAGCAAAAAAATATCACATGTGTTATTAACTACATTAAGTTAATAAACTATATATACATACATACATACATACATACGTGAAGTACAAATTTAAATGTAATGGTCCACTTATATTATACCATTTCATATATTAATATATGTATGTATATTTTTGAACTGAAGTACAAATAAAACAGTATTTTAAATACATAAAAATTTTGGTTACTTTTTTCTGCATTTGGTTACGTTTTTTTGTATTGTGGTTACAAAATTTTTTTGGTCGTGGCAACGCTGTAAGTGAGTGTTGTTAAGTTCAATGTTCGGGTATTGTATCACTTTCCTAACTTGAAGAAATAATACTTGAAAAATTAATCCACGTGTAACTTATCTATGTACTTAAATTGAAATTAGTTTAACAATAATGAATAATAACTTAAAGCTATAAATACCACCCAAGAAATAGAGCGTGTCGGTTGCTGTTTAATATATACATATATCCCACTATTTTTTTTCCAATTACCACCCATTTGCAAAGTTTTAGTTTTTTACTTATACAACGTGTGATACACATGCATGCACAAAACAATTGGCACTTGGACGATTTTAATATGTGAGTATAAGTATACTTTCTGTCGCCAAAAACAGTTTAATGTAGTTAGTTTCTCTTAATATCTGTGGCAAAGAGGAAAAAGTGCTTAAGTCGAGATAAGCTAGTTTTGAGTTAATGAATCCTCCGTAATCTGCATATTCGAAAGTACCTCTGGTCAAAATCTTAACTAATTTGTGTGATTTTTCAGGAAGTTATAGCACTATGACTTGCGACTTATCTTTTTTAGGGCCATTATTACAACTTAAAGTTAGTTAAAAGTAGGATTTTATCGGACGTATAAAAAGCTTTCCATTATTGAAAATGGATTTAACTTACCAGGTAGGATAAACTGTATGTAAACATACAAATGTCATTGTTCTTTACACCAATGGAACTAGGCGTACCTTATTGCCGTGCCTTGGTGATTGATTATAAATAACAACGACATTTGTGCCCTTAAATATAAAAGTGGTCTGAGTCATATGCATTTTCTTAAAAAATCTCAATAAATATTTAAAAAGTATTAAAAAATGTATATTAATTGAGACTAGAACAACTCTATATTAAAATGATGCATAATATAAAAATATTGTTAAATTTGTTCAAACGTAATCTACTAAATATTTTGGCCAGAGAAATAAATATATGACTTAGACCACTTTCATAATTAAGGGTAGGGATTGGTAAACCGATTTTATGTTTAAGAAACCCGATTTTTTGTAATCGATCTTACGTCTGCGATTTTATACTGAAATCGATTATTGAGCTATAAAAATCGATTTTTTATTATTATAAAAATTTTGGCAATTTTTTAAGTATTACTGAGTGAAGAAGATTGATTTGATAACTAATATTATTCATCTTTATTCCGTAACTTTTTATCGACATCAATGCCAAGACAATATCGAAAAAAGGACACTTACTTTCTCTAAGGGCTAGAAAATAGCAAGAGTCGGTTAAAAATAAACAGTAATAAATAGAACTTAAGTGCCCTATTTTGACATTGCCTGATGTTGATGTTAACAAGAAAAGTAAAGGTGATTAGTTTAAAACATTTAAACTAATAATCCTTAGAAGTAGTTTCTGAAATTTATTTTATGTTATATAAAATTTGCTAAACTAAAACAACAAGTTTAAGTATAATTTTAATTTAAAAATTCAGCTTTAATATCTAATATGCATATATATACATACATATGTATGTACCTTACTGAGTTTAAAGTGTTTTGCTAAATTAACTTTGTGTGTGTTTTTAATGTACATACATAAATATGTTAACTTTTGTTTTTGTTTGTTATTTGAATTTTTATAAATAAAGATTATTTTGTTTATAAACTAGCCAATTTGTCTCAAACGATTTTAAAATCGATTTAAAAATCAATTTTCACGTACGATTAATCGATATCAAAAACCGAAATTAAAAAATTTGATCGAAAAATCGAAAATCGATTTTTGAAGATATTTGCCAATCCCTAATTAAGGGTACATTTTGCAATAAAGAGTAAAATTGTCAGAATGTATACCACTTGTAAGATATAGCAAACTATAAAATAATGTTTTTTTACATATGGAAGTCTAAATATTTTTAAATTTTTCTGTTTTTTGTTGAAGACTAATTTTTTTTAGAAAATACTAGAAAGAAGATATTGCGATATGTTGAATATTGTAGTACTTGTAAAAAGTTATGTTATTATATTTTTACCTTAGTTAACTCAAAAAATTTTAACATTTATTGTAAATAATGTCTACTCTATAGAGAATGGAATTCACAAAACTCTGACTTGGAAGCTCCAGACCAACTTTTTAATACTGTTTACTAAATTAAATATGAATCTTTACAAGAAGAAAAGTTTTCTCATTTTATGATCTTTTGAACTGAAATTGAAAGTTTATCTTCTTTTAACGCCATAAAAAAAGAGAAATTGATGTCATTCCTAGTCATCACTTTTGCCTCACATTTCTCATCCTCTATAATTGCTCAAATTGTATTTTTCATAATATTTATATTATTTTCTCTCTTTTGGAAAAAAAAGTAAGGTATTAATTTCAAATTTCGTCACCAGCCATTAACCAGCAACCACACACCATGCAAGAATATAATTATTTTAATTGTTTGCTTTAAGTAAAATTCATGTTGACAAGTAAACCTAAACCGAAAACCTTTTCTTATTGTTAAAACACCAAATAATTTTCTACATTTAGTTATGCATTAATTAATGTAATTATTAAAATGTAACATTATTATTACAATGTTCAAAAGTGTGACTTTAAAAAATTAATTATGCGAAAACAGGAATGAAAAAATTAATTAGCAGTAGACATTATTAATGACAGCAAAAATAGTTACATAATTTATTATTTTAATTTATATTATTTATTGCATGAGTTTTATGACTTGCACGTTCTACATAAAAAAGTTGCTAATAATTTGCTTACAAATATTTGTTTGAAAAAATATTTTTCTTTTGAATACCAAAGAGCAAATAAAGTTTTTAAACTAATCTCAAGAATTATTATATAAGGTAAGTCTATAATTTACTATATTTTTTACTATAAAAGTGGATGAGTAGATGAAAACCCGTACTTTTTGTTGGCGAAACAACTGAATATTTAAAGAGTTTTTTCGTTTTTTCGTTTTGCGTCATATGACGCATAATCTTCGAAATATTCTCCCAACACTTATGCCCATTTTTTCAGTTGGTAATCAAACTGTAATTATTTTTAAGTTCTAATTGAATACGAAATTGTGTTTTTGAGTGCACATTTAAACAATAATTAAATGCCCAACCTTGCGTAATTAAATACTACTTAAGTTTCATGAGCGTACCATATGTTTTTATGCGTGTGTGTGTTTATTGAAAACATACAAATGAGCATCATGTGGTCGTATTGAAAACATCATGTGGTCGTACTGGAAAGAATTTCTTTTAATTTTCATAAATAAAGGGTCCGCCACCTAAAGTTTTTTTTCAACTAGTGCTTATTTCGTGAATGGTAACACTTAACTCATGTCTCATTTGACAGATAATTAGTTTTATCCTTCCGCTGAACGAGCCAACTGACCATCCAATGCGTTTGCGCTTCGCTAAGTGGGCCTGCGATCGACTTACAGAAGATGCCGATTTTGCCAAAAAAAAATCATCTTTTCAGGTGAAGCTCATTTTGATCTTGGCGGGTATGTAAAGAAGCAAAATTGTCTCATCTGGGGCACAGAAAACCCGCACGCATACATTGAAAAGCCGACGCACCCAAAACGAGTCACTGTTTCGTGCGGATTTTGGTCCAGAGGCATAATTGGGCCATTGAGCAAGGAGTGGCCGTTACAGTCAATGGCGATCGTTATCGGGCCATGTTGAACGAATTTTTGTTCACAAAAATTGAAGAGGAGTATATTGGCAACATCTGGTTTTAACAGGGCGGTGCTACGTGCCACACAGCCGAAGCGTCAGTAGTTTTTTTTAATCATTTTCAAAAAAAAGTTATCTGGCGGACCCTTTAACAAATACAATTCATAGTTTCATATCATGGAATAAATAAGTAGAAAAATGCATTCTGATGTTCCTTTGGTTTCATAAAATGTGTTTTTATGAAATTTTAATTTTCTGCATTTTGATAACCTAACTTTCTTATTTGTGCTAAACATCTGTTGTTTGAAAAGCCTTCCATAATACTGCAGTGCTACCGTACTTTCTACGTAATTTAATAAGAACTTTAATTAACCACTGAAAAAATTAAATCGTATTTAATTACAACTTAATTTTAAATAAAAATTAGCTAATTACGTACTTCATTTTTAAGTTAAAAACTGGGGGTTAGTCTCGTGCACTTGAGATTAAAAATTCATGAGTTTTTTCTATCCTTCAATGAAAGTGGGAATTAAAAGATACTCATTTTGTCACGTTTCGTTACTTTGTGACTTAGGGGCTGTCCATATATTACGTAACGCTGTTTTCCCCAAATTTTTAACCCCCCCTCTCCCCCATAGTGGCAGATCGTAACAAAACTGTGAACCCCCCTACCCCCCCCCCCCCGGAATAACGTAACAATGAGATAAAAAATAAATTAAACATTTTAAAGTTTTTATTAAAAAAAAATTAAATTTAATTCATTGTTTTAAATTCATTTGTTAGACTAGCACAGTGCGTAGACAAAAATTAAATAAGCTTACGTATGAACGTACTCCATATATTGGCGAAATTATTTTTTAAATTTCTTCCCAAGTGTCCAAAAACTCCAAAAATTATGGTTTTATAGAGAGCTTATTCCTAAACTATAGGTATGTATTAGTGATGTGTATTAGAATTCCAAAACATTCGGCTGTTTCTAGATATTCGTATTCGTTAAAAAATTCATAAATCCAAAACGAAATTTAAATGAATGGCACACAAATATTAGTTTGTAATAATTAAAAAAAAGCAATGTGAGTCCGATCACAGAGGAGATGTGTAAACATCTAGTAATGAAATTTTTTTTTAAGTTGGAAGTACTTATGCTTTTAGTATCTTTTTTTAAATTAATTAATTAAAAGTATCAAAACTTTCAATATTGGAAATACATATGAATTTGTTGGTTTTTGTTTGTTTTATTAAACTTATTTGGTTAGTAAATGGGCACACTGCAGTATATGTATATGTACTGCATTCAAAATTGCAGTAAGCAGTAAATTTACTGATTACTAAAAAAATTCAATAAATTTTTACTGCTAATGAAATTTAATTTGCATTACTAGTAAAATCGTAGGGCCGTAGCAAGTGGAAAAGTTTTTTCATTCAAATTTTGAAACTTTTGTATGAAAAACATTTAGCCACTTGGTAGAATTTCATTATGAATACGGGCATTACTGACTACTGAAAATTCAATGCACCTCATCATATAACAAATCATTTAGGCAATTTATAAAAATTTTAGAAAAAAACTTTTAGTAATCAGTAAATTTTTTTTTTGTTTTTACTGAAACTTTAGTGGTACTGCAGTGCTCATATATGGTAAATGCCTTTACTTTTACTTTTTAATTTTTAATTCCTGTTGTTCATCGTTTAGTTGTTGCTGTTATTGTTGTTGTGTACGCAGTGCAATTAAAATAAATTCAGTAAAGTGCGAATTTGGCTCGCGCATTCGGTTTTGATCATTTTTTTTTTGATTTAGCTTTCTTAATATTTTCAGTTTAAACGTTTTTTTCAGTTTTATCGCTTTTTTCTGGTTTGGCGTTTTTTTCTCTTCTTGGGTTTTTTTAATTTTCGCAATTTTTTTTCATTTTGGCAATTTTTTCATTTTGGCGATTTTTTTCTGTTTTTTGGGGTTTTTTCATTTTGGCGATTTTTTTCTGGGTTTTTTTATTTAGGCGATTTATTCGTATTGGCGATTTTTTTGTTTAAGGATTTTTTTAATTTTGGCGATTTTTGCGGTTTTTCGCGATTTATTTTTGTCCTAGAGATTTTTTTTAATTTGGTGCTTTTTTTCGTTTTGGCGATTTTTTTATATTTGGCGATTTTATATTTTATTCATTTTTTAGTTTTACCGTTTTTGAAAATTTAAAAAGTTTCGCTCTTACGGGTTCCAAGATACAGCAAGTTGTCAAAATTACAAAGTCAAAATTGCATTAACTGATGGAACGAACACCCATTGATTTAAATTTTTTAAATTTAGTATTAATTGTTGTAGTCTGTATAAAAATACACTAACTTTTAAAATTTCAAGTGTATATATGTACATACAATTGTATGTATATAACATGGGATTTTAACATTTTTCGTTGCTCGTCTTGGAACACCCTTTAGTTTTTAACTCTCATGTATTTGTTGTTGTAGTGGCCAAATGTGTACATATTGTGTCCAAATTTCAAGTCCGTAGCTCTTACGGTTCATTTTCACCTTTGGTGTACGGAAATATACAGAAAAATAACCGGCGGCGGCGCACCGTCGGCTTCGAGCCGGTCGACTTGTTTCTCTGCTTGGTATTGCTTCTTTCAAACACTAATACACTCATACATAGCTCACACCGATTTGACAATGCAAAACAAAACCAAAAAGCAAAGAAATCTCAGCAAAGAAATCAAAGTCAAAAGATTTTTACCCCCTAGCGTATAGATGTTTACACATCAAAAAAAATTATTTTTTATTTTTTTTTGCTATGCGTTTTTTGCCAAATAATCTTCTATAGTTTTCCGTATTGATGACTGAGAAGTTTTTCAAACATAGGGGTCGATTCTGGTTCTGTGATAATGTGAAATGAAAACTTTTTTCATCTTTTCATAGTGTTTCTGATTCTAGTTCAGTGGAAAAATTAAAACAAAATTGAAATGATTTCATATGAAAAAAAAAACAAGTGGAATGAAATAAAACATTTTCACAGTTACACTGATTCTCGTTTTATGAAAAAATGTAAACAATGTCAAAACCTTTTCATATGAAAAGTTTTTTTACACACACAATTCATTAGCGAAAAAACATGGAAACCCATGAAAAACCCATACTAATACTACTACTACACTTTTAAAATATTTAATTCATCCCTAATTTCGTCTGATAGGTCCATTAAAACATTTTATCCAGACATTTTCTATTTTTATTCATGTTCATATTTGCATAATTTGGCAATTGATGAAAAGCCGAGGGAGGCATAAGTTAAGTTATTATCGGCGGCAAAAAAATAATTTGGCGACGAGTGGAAGTTAACTTGAAATGTTATTTATAATAGTTTTTATTATAAAATTTTTTAATAATTAATATATCAAAATGCCATACCACACTAAAATTAATATGTTTTCGTATAAATATCTTCTTTTCGACCTTATTTGATATTTATATGTTTTTGTTTAATATTCGAGCTTGAGGTCACTTTTTAATAATTATTTATTTTTATTTTATTTTCCAATATTTCGCCAACCTGTTGTGTGCCTTCTTCAGGGAATATTTTATTTTTATTTTAAATAACTTTATAAAATCTTTTAGCAGTTACAATTTTTTTCGATGCTTTTCAGTACTGAAAAGAGAAATCAATGCAACAATTCGGTAGTCTTTAAAAACAATTTTTATTTGTGGAGCACTATGAGGAATTTTGAAGAACAATATGCCAATTTCTACATGTAAAATATGTGTATTTACATAAATGTGTGTACGTATGCTATTTTTTATATATGAATGTTCAAATGCACATTCTTAAAAAATAGGTAAAAAACGCATGTTATTTAGCTTGTTTATCCTTTTTTTGAAATCCTCATTTATGCCGATATTTTACACTTTTCTCTACCTGCCAGAAACATGCAAACTAGGATAACATACATAACTGTTTGTGTTGTTTGAACTTAATTATTCCTCATGTATTTAAATTACGTATGTATGTATGTACATATGTTTGTAGTTGAAAAGACAATTACTATTTCTTATTATTTATGTATTTATTTTTCAATAAGTAAATCAGACTCCAAACATAAGCCAGATTATATATTTCAATCATAAATACACGTAGCGGCAGCCGCTCAAGAAATAATAAAAAATTACATGCGGCTTAGCGCGGCATCGCAACTTAGATCTCTGCATTTGACAATTAAAGTTGAATAACATGAATACAAATTTTTAACAGCTACACTGCACAGTGGTGACTTTTGCAAAATAAATGGTAATAAATCTGGAACTTCTAAACTACTGATTGGATTTATATGAAACTTCGAACATCCGTAGAGGAGGACTCAGGCTTTATAACAAATGCCAGCAAAATGGCAGCCGTCTGGCTTAAGCTGGACAGGAGTTACAGTGGGCCTGAGTTGACAACATGGGACTCAAAAAAAATTCTGAGGCTTGTAACTTTTAGAAAACTTATCCGATTTTTATGAGATAAAGCGTTTTGATCTAAGCTTAACATTTTTAATAAATAATGTCCTAAGATGTGTTTTCGTATCTCTCATAACTTAGAAGATATTTGACTTTTAACAAAAAAAATTTTTTTTTTGCCTTGACTTTTTTTAGTATTTCACCTACAACTTTTGAGTTAATTGTTGGATTTTAAATTAAAAGACAGCATTAAATTTCTGATCAAATTTTAAATAAAAATAAGTAAAAAACTTATTAATATCTGCAGTCGTAAAAACGGGAAAAGGCAAAGAATTCAAAGTTTTAAAATTTTTCTGGAAAAGGCACGTTTTTTTAAGAAAAAGTATCTTCATTATTTTCAATTTTGTGAAAAACTTTGTTTAACACATACACTTTTAGACCACATAGCGCTAAAAACAATCTATTCAGAATATGCCAAGAGCCAATTATTTTGTATTTTGGGCATGCACGCTACACTCAGCAGTGTCCGAAAATTGCCAATTTCAAAATTTTTTTTTTGTGCTTATGCGCTTATAAAAAGTTGTGACGGTATATTTTGAAAGCTTTAGCTATATCATTTAATTATTAGGATAGTTGGCAACATGTTAAACTTAAATTTTTAACAGCCTTTTCATAAATGCGAGGATGCGCGCAAATTTTCTGAAAAAAGTCAAAATTTTGGAAAAATTTTGTTTTGTACTATAAAAAATATATATAAAAATAATTTTCTTTTTTTATGTTGGCATTTTTAGCTTTCATGTGAGTCCTTTTACTTTGCCTGAAAAAATTATTCCAATATAATTAACTGATCTCGAGATATTCCGATTGTAGGGTGCAATTCAAAAAATATGTAGAATGCGCTTAACTTTTTTCCCTTTATTCACACATCAGCTGTTTAAAACTTTTATGAATTCTGAAATTCAACCTAAATAGAAAAACAAAAATAAACTTGGAATGTTATCCAATAAGTCTATGTATATTTTTCGCAATAAAAAATATTTATGGTAATTATACCACATGTTTTTCCATGTAAGTGTAGTTAATGTTAATAACAGGTAAGCATTTAACGAATAACAACACACATGTTTAATGGATTAAAACAAGGTTTTTGCGGATTTTATTACAGCAACATCGGGAGGTGCTACCTGATTGTGCTACTACTACTTAATAACACTTCACAGTACTAGGTAATTAGACAAAATTAGCAAAGGTTCTTATAAATTATGCTGTATTGCATAAAAAATGTGAAAAGTTTTATTTATGTGTATTGTTTTTTTATTATTATTTACCAATAGATAATCTACTTAATATTAGGCTATAGCTAAGAAAAACTATTTAACACTAAATAATTTATTTATTTTTAAATTACATGTTTGAGCTATGTTAATTACCATAATTTTACAATTTATTTATTTCAATTATTTTTAAGAAAACAATCCGAAATATCGAAGCTTAAAAGGTTTTTTATTTGAATTGCTTCACTGTCGTCTTTCTCTATTTCTTTAGTTATCTTTGGTAACCATTTCAACCGTATTGCTTGTAAAACTGGATCTGAGGATAACAATAAGTGAAGCATTAAATCATAATTTTCTGCTAATTTTGAACACTTTCGACTATTAAATAATCTGAACTGCTTTACATCTTTGTTCCTTGCTTCTTGAGCTTCTTCTGTAAGTTCTCCCAGAGGTAGGATGTTGGTTTCAATGATTTCTTTTCCATGAGATAATACCTTATGTACAGTTGGCGTCATCAATCTCCATGGATATAAATTTTTTATCAATACTTTTGTTTCATTAGCAAAAACATCAAATTTTTCTGCATTAATTTGCTTTTTACTGTTAATAGTTGCCAGTATTATTTTGAAGTTCCTTATTAGTTTTTTATCCAAGGCGGTTATCAAGGATGTAGTCTCAGGATCCTAAAAAAAGCGTCTAGCAGTATTTCCATTATTCGAGCTACCATAACCGTTAATTGGCTTATCAATTATAAGCCCATGCTTTCTAAATTCATCTTGTATCCTTTTCTTCTCAGTTCTTCGTGCATCTGCTAAGCCTTTGTTGTTTCGTGAGGAGACAGTTTCATTACCTTTGATATTTCTATGTTTTATATCATATGATAGATGCAAGCAATACTCCATAAATCTAATGCGAGCATGAAGTGGGGAAATTCCAAATTTAAGGGCTTCCTCTTTTATAGTTTCATCAGATTTATCTTCAAACTCAGAGCTTTTTTTCCCACATATATTGCATTTCCAGTATGACTTGGTATCCGTTAGGGCATTGTCAACTTTTCCATCTATCATAGTCAATTGTAAATCAAATGTGACATTTATAATGCAGTCTGAAATTTTTATTGCAATGCTTGGTAAGTTCCTTATTTCTTCTGATATAGTAACTACAATATTTTGAGTTTCATATCTATTTTCTTTCATATATTCAAATTTTATTGGTCGACATAATAACTTTGATGCAGGCGTCCTATTTATCCACACGTCTTTAAATGCAGGTACAGTGGATGATGATGATGAATTTGTATATAAACGCATTCTAAGAGGTACCAACGTAGACATAAATATCGATGAAAAAGATATATTATCTTCGCTTTGTTGTCTATATTCAGAAAATCCAGTAGTCCCATCACAACCCCATTTACAAATTAATACTAGCTCGGACTTGTGGCATTTACTTATGTCTTCTTTGCTAAAGGTTGAAATTATCCTAGAAGCAGTATTTTCGAGGAGACTGCATAACTCAATAGTGGCGCCCGTGCTACTAACGTTCGAAACCGATGGCAAAATTACATCCTTTGTTGCCTTCAATGACTTTGTAGATGGCAAATTTCCCCATTTCTTTTCAGTCATAGCTTTTCTTAATATTTCATATTTATTCCTTGTTAGACCCAAGTTTAGAATAAGGGCTAATGCATCTTCATTAGTAAAATCTGTTTTAGATTTAGGCGTTGGTATGCTTTCCACCATACGTTGTATTCTCTTTGGAGATGCTTTTGGAAGAGCATCTACAATTTTGCCAACTTCCTTCGGTTTGTTTTTGGTTAAGGCACTTCTAAAGGCATCCTTTATAAGGCCAAAAGAGTGGTTTTCAATGAGGTCTTCTTGCTTTCTTTTCTGGTTGAAGTTCCTCGTATAATTTATTAGGCCTTCCCAATTGTTTCATACCAATCTGTGTAACTATCTCGGTTTTTAGCCATTGTTCATTTTGTTTTTGGGACTTAGTTTTGTTATAATTTAATTCTTTCATTTTTCTTTCGTACGCTACCAAAAAGTTCTCTATTTTTTTAGTAGCATCTTCATTTACTTTTAATCCAAATGAGTTGTCAATTATATCTATGATTTTAGAACATTTTTCTTGGCGCAATAAACTAACAGGAACGTATTCCCATAGAAGTTTACATACCGCGTCATATATAATACTAATCTCCATAACAATTCAATATAAAGTGATTGTTCTTATATAGGGTGTTTTTTTCAGGGGTATAGAACTTCGAATTGAAATAAAACACAAGAAAATCGTTTTAATGTCCATCAATTTGGCCTTATTGGAAGGATAATATTATGCCATTAATGTTTAAATATGATTTCGGGCATGTGGCCGCCGCGGCTGGCTCGAATAAAGCCAATTCTACAGGTCCAATTTTCAACCACTTTTTCGAGCATATGGGGCCGTATGTTGGCAATAACGCCACGAATGTTGGCTTCCAAGTCCTCTAAAGTTTCTGGTTTGTTGGCGTAGACGAGCGACTTCACATATCCCCAAAGAAAATAATCCAATGGTGTCAAATCACACGATCTTGGTGGCCAATTGACAGGTCCATTCCGCGAAACTATGCGCTCATCGAATGTTTCCTTCAATAAATCGATTGTGACGTGCGCTGTGTGGCATGTAGCGCCATCTTGTTGGAACCACAACTCATCCACATTCATGCCATCCAATTCGGGAACAAAATAGTCGGTTAGTCGGCTCCAATTGCTGTGCACGGTGGCGAATCGATTCATTCGGGTCCTCTTCAACACTTTGCTCTACAGCGGCAATTGTTTCTTCGGTGCGCACTGTTCGACGTCTCTGCGGATGCGTATTATCACATAGAGTAAACGTAGTGCGAAAACGATCCATCGTTAACCGAATTAATTGCTCTGATGGACGATTATGTCGACCATAAAATGGACGGAGCTTGCGGTAAACTTCGCGAACTGAACCATTATTTTCGAAATAAATTTGCACGATTTGCAAGCGTTGTTCTTTTGTCAACCTGTTCATGATGAAATGGCAAACCAAACTAAATATTAATCACTTGACAGCTGACAAAATGGCCGCCAGTTAAAAAAGTGATGCCAACTTAAAGTTCTATAAAAAACACCCTTTAAAAGAACCCTGCGTTTTTATGCAATACAGCATAATTTATAAGAACCTTTGCTAATTTTGTCTAATTACCTAGTACTGTGAAGTGTTATTAAGTAGTAGTAGCACAATCAGGTAGCACCTCCCGATGTTGCTGTAATAAAATCCGCAAAAACCTTGTTTTAATCCATTAAACATGTGTGTTGTTATTCGTTAAATGCTTACCTGTTATTAACATTAACTACACTTACATGGAAAAACATGTGGTATAATTACCATAAATATTTTTTATTGCGAAAAATATACATAGACTTATTGGATAACATTCCAAATTTATTTTTGTTTTTCTATTTAGGTTGAATTTCAGAATTCATAAAAGTTTTAAACAGCTGATGTGTGAATAAAGGGAAAAAAGTTAAGCGCATTCTACATATTTTTTGAATTGCACCCTACAATCGGAATATCTCGAGATCAGTGAATTATATTGGAATAATTTTTTCAGGCAAAGTAAAAGGACTCACATGAAAGCTAAAAATGCCAACATAAAAAAAGAAAATTATTTTTATATATATTTTTTATGGTACAAAACAAAATTTTTCCAAAATTTTGACTTTTTTCAGAAAATTTGCGCGCATCCTCGCATTTATGAAAAGGCTGTTAAAAATTTAAGTTTAACATATTGCCAACTATCCTAATAATTAAATGATATAGCTAAAGCTTTCAAAATATACCGTCACAACTTTTTATAAGCGCATAAGCACAAAAAAAATTTTTGAAATTGGCAATTTTCGGACACTGCTGAGTGTAGCGTGCATGCCCAAAATACAAAATAATTGGCTCTTGGCATATTCCGAATAGATTGTTTTTAGCGCTATGTGGTCTAAAAGTGTATGTGTTAAACAAAGTTTTTCACAAAATTGAAAATAATGAAGATACTTTTTCTTAAAAAAACGTGCCTTTTCCAGAAAAATTTTAAAACTTTGAATTCTTTGCCTTTTCCCGTTTTTACGACTGCAGATATTAATAAGTTTTTTACTTATTTTTATTTAAAATTTGATCAGAAATTTAATGCTGTCTTTTAATTTAAAATCCAACAATTAACTAGAAAGTTGTAGGTGAAAAAAAGTCAAGGCAAAAAAAAATTTTTTTTTGTTAAAAGTCAAATATCTTCTAAGTTATGAGAGATACGAAAACACATCTTAGGACATTATTTATTAAAAATGTTAAGCTTAGATCAAAACGCTTTATCTCATAAAAATCGGATAAGTTTTCTAAAAGTTACAAGCCTCAGAATTTTTTTTGAGTCCCATGTTGTCAACTTAGGCCCACTGTAATTCCTGTCCAGCTTAAGCCAGACGGCTGCCATTTTGCTGGCATTTGTTATAAAGCCTGAGTCCTCCTCTACGGATGTTCGAAGTTTCATATAAATCCAATCAGTAGTTTAGAAGTTCCAGATTTATTACCATTTATTTTGCAAAAGTCCCCACTGTGCACTGGAATGAAACATTTTTTCATTACTTGAACCATAATCGCAATCTGTGAAACTGTGAAAAGACGGTGTGAAAAGTTGCTATGAAAACGAAAATGAAACGATTTTTTTCACTTCACATTATCACAGAACCAGAATCGACCCCATAAAGACGAAAGAGAGCTTAAAGCTGACTCCGTTTGGCCATCTTCAAATCAATCTAAAATGTGTGTGAAACAAAAAAATTATATCTTGGATCAGTAAAGGTGCCATGGCGAATTATATTTAATTTTCTAAAAGAGAACATTTTTAACCCTCTTTAAACATACAGATTGTTGGGATATCAAATGAGTCAAAATGATGTCAATTACGAAAGATATGCAATTTTCCTTTTCTTAATTTTTGTCCCTTCTACAACATTACATTTTCAATACATATTTGCCTTAAAAATAGAGGGGCACACAATCTAGTTCCTAAACACATTTCACTGTTGTTTTCATAATATTTTTTTTAAGTTCTGTTGCATAAAAAATTAAAATAACAATTAAAATAAAATTATGAAAATACGTCTATTTATGCAAGTTTCCATTAACACTAGAGCTGCTCGATGTTAACCGATGCATCGTAAACATCGATGTTTTGGTTTTGATACATCGAATAAATGCCATTGTATCGTATCATACGATGTTAATCGGTATATCGATGTTTTTATTCGATGTATCGAAAAGACGACTTTTTGTATATATTGATGCTTGCAACTCATTTAATGTAGTGATAAGAAAACCCCTCCTAGAATGACTTTTAAAACGTTTTTTATTGTGAAAAATTTGTCAAAATTTTCTTGGTATTGGTAATAATCAGCAATGTAAGTTCTTTTTCCATATTTGATGTAAAAATCAATAATATATATGGCTTAAAATTACTGTTACAGAAAGTTTTAGACAACCAGTGAAAGTTATATCACCGCATTGTAAAGTTCCAAGTAGAGCTACTGTGACTCGTTGGGTTGATAAAAAATATGATGTTTTGCCAGGAACATTGAAAACTAAATTACACAAAATGGAAAATATTACTAATAAACTGACATTTGGTCCGATTTGCAAAGCAATAGAACTGACCTTTGAAAAAAGAAGTACATGCCGTGCTTTGCACACATGCTTTTCTTAATTCTTATGAAATTTTAAAATAGACTTTTATTTATTTAATAAATTTCAAACTTAATAATTTGATATTGTCATGTACATATATAGAAGAATATATTTTTTGAAAAGACACTTCCCAGCAAAAAAATTTGAAGATTTTGTAATGGGTAGTACTCTTTTAATGGCTTAAAAAGTAATGAGTGGTATTATTTATTTAATCATTTTATGTGTATAATAATGACTGTCTTGTAATGAATAAAATAGCAACTTATTTATATCATTACATGAAGGTACTTATTGTAGTACTTCCTAGTTAATCCTGAAATCTATCTAAAAAATATTTATTGATCGTGAAAGTCAGCTTCGAAAACATTAAAATAACTTTGGTTTACTACAATATTTATTACAAAATCTAAGTATTTTCGCATATTCTTCAATATACGTATTCATATATTTGCTTTGTAAAATTATGATTTTTAACAATCCCAAAAAAGGTTCAAATTTTATAATTATGTTACAAAATTCTATTTGTTTATAATTTTTGGCTAGTTTATTAAATTTTGCATTTTTGTGAGCATTTTTGTGACCCATTATATTTTGAATACTTTTAGGCAATCAGTAATCTATTAACTTTTGGATATTTGTAGGCAAAAAGTATAGGGTACCGCATACTTTTTGAACTTATCACACAAAAATAATGGCTTATTCAGTCAAATTGTAAGTACTGACGACTGGAGAGTACATACACTTTTTTGCATTCTAGTAGGCAAACTTTTTTGCTGGGTTTTTTATCTATGAGAATTGCAAGAAACCTTTTCCTAAACTTCTGCAAATACCATTTCCTTCTATGTATTTGGTGGATTTAATGTTAATATATTCTGCAGTTTAATATAAAAAGAAGTTTTTATGTACATACTTATATTAAAAATATTTAAAAATGTAAATGGATAAAGATGAGGAATTCAGAACCATGTATGTTCAGTTTGACTACAATTTATTTAATTTATTATAAAAACTTTTTATAATTTTCAAATGTTATTTAAATTTTTGGATAGTTTTCATAAACTTTAATGTACGCGGACATAATTATGAAGTTCTTTTCCATACACATTTTTTTTATTTAATTTTGCAGAATAAAATAGGCCTCCAATTAAATGTCCATAAATTTCACATACAATAGATACTCGTATTCGCGATATCGTTTTAAAAATTCGAATTCAAATTCTCGAATATCAAAAGTTGACATTCGGCAGATGTATGTAGTATATATACTCACTCGTACATATACATGTATTACGTACGAGTGAGTATGCAACACGTATGATCAATTAAATAAAGAAATGAGAAAAACATACGTATTTTTGTACAAAATTAGTAATTTTTTCTGTTACGTAACATTTTCAAAGACCCCTTTCCCCCCACCATAACAAATCGTAACAAAACTCGAACCCCCCTCCCCCCTAGAGCGTTACCTAATATATGGACAGACCCTTAGCTTGTCTTTCAAACCTTGTGATTTTAATATTTTTTGGATGTTGGTGTATAGCGTAATTAGCTCTATATATAGTAAAAAAATAGAAAAAAATCTAACAGCATGACTCTAAAATATGCAAAGTGACAAAAGGAGCACTTTTCTGTGGAAATACCCATACATAGCATTGTTATTTGGTGAAAAATTTCTACAATATCATGCGCGATTCATAATACATGGATGCGTCTGCTTGTGCCCTTAGAAAAGCAAGAGACCTAGTTTAAAATTGGTTCTAAATAAATTCATATATTAAATTAGCAAAAAAAAAGAAAAGGTTTTAATAAGCTAAAACTAATTTATGCTTATTTATACGAGTATATATGTTTTGTTTTTTGAAAATTAAAAGAATCAAAAGTAACAAGGAAAGAAAAATATTGCCATTGAAAGTCAGAGAAATTAAAAAGATAGTTCCAGGCATAATTTAAGTTTTTTTATATATTTAAAAAAATGAATAAACGATGTCCTTCTGTCCGTCTGTCTGTATGTAAAATTGGTTTTTCGAAGCTCCCTAAAAAGCTAGAGACTTCGGTTTTGAAGTGGTGTGTTAGAAATGGTCCAAAATAGATTGGAATTGAGAATTAGCAAGTGCAAGAAGACGGTTTCAGAGCTGGAAAATTTAAACGTTACTTTGTCATTTAAAAGTAAATAGATATAACTATTTTTTTTAATAAACTTATGTTATATTTCAGTACGAATAAGATTGGCATTAAAAATAAAAAAATAAAAATTATAAAAAATCAAGAAAACGTTTTTAGGGTTGGAAAACTTCCACTTTTTGTTACACAGAGTGGCGCAGAATTAGCTATATGACTTAAATTCTTTATAACTTTTTTAGTTATTGTTCTTTCTTTGTTGTTTTTTTTTCAGCATTTTGTGAAGAAGACTTGGTGAATTAATTATGAATCATTACACGGTCGAGCAAATTACAAAACAACTATGTCTATTGTGTTGACACAGCGTGCACATCGTTGTCATTTTAATGTGCGCATTGCACGCACAGATTTCTTTGGGAATATTTGAAAGAAGGAGTGCACTTTAACGAACCAACAACCATACTCCAACTAAAAACCAACATTCGAAATGAAATCATGGCCATTACAGCCGAAATTTTGCCAAAAGTTATGTAAAATATCAGATGTATACTCTCTCTCGCTAAAAGGAGCACGTCTGTGCGAAGCAAAAAATGGACATCACTTACAGAATATCATTTTTCAAAGCTAATTGTAAAAACTTCCCCAACAATAAACCGTATTTAAAAAAAATTATAATAATCGCATAAATAAAAATGTTATAAGACATTTAAAACATATAGCTCATTCTGTGCCACCCTGTATAAAAGTAACCTACTAAAAATAATTTTCCTTTTTCTCTATAAATTATATGAGTACATATCTTATACGAGTATTCTTAAAAGAAACTTAATGATGTAAGAACTCAGACAAATCTAGTGGGATGATTCCAGGCTTGGGAAACTTATACTTTTTGTGATATATAAAAGTAAGTAGGTCTAATTATTTTTTTTTCCTTATCTATCTAAACTATATATATTTTATGTTTTGGAAAGAAAAGCTAAATATAGACAATTAGACAGATAAAAATTACAGCTCCAGAGCTAGAAAATTTTATTTATTTTTATATTAAAGTAACTAAATAAAACCAATTTTTTCTTTTTGGGTATAAGGAATCAGACAAATCTAAAAGCAAGAACACAAGGTTGGGAAACTTAAAATTTTGTGATATATAAGGCTTAGTAAATAAGTTATTTCTTTGGTAATTAAATAGATTCTATATTTTAGAAAGAAATAAATTGGTATTAAAACCAGAAAAATTTTAATTATGTTTCCAGGGTTGGAAGTTGAAATAATATTTTAGGTAAAAAAATAACCAAAAATATTTTTTTTTTCAGTTAAACATATTACAAGTTTTAGGAAGATTTTTACTCAAGACTTTTTTATGTTTCTTTAATTTTTATATGGATATTAAATTTAAGTATAAACGAAGGTTTGTGCCATGTTGCTTATAATCAGGGACAGGGGTTTCATGCAAATGCATGTTTTTTCCCTTAACCCTGATAATAGCAAGAATGAAATATATTTACGAAACATTGAATTTGCGTAAAAATGGCATCGATTTGTGAGTGCATAGTTTTGCATATTTTGCTGAAAATGCATATTTTTGCATAATTTAATCATAAATGCATATTTTTGTCTCATATTTTGGAATAATCACATGGTTTTGTGTCATATTTTGTTTTATTGTTGACAAAATTTTAGTGCAAGATTGGTTTTTTTGCCAAATTTATTCGATTGCATTGTAGAATTGTGCAACGATTGTACAAGCAAATAAACCTACCTAATTTAGTGAAAATTGTCATTTTGATGATTTGCTATTAAAGCCGAAAGTAGTGATATTGTTTTTGTTTTTAATGACAACGGATATAAAAAACAAACTTCATAGCTGGTATTCAATTCATTGGAATGGTTGGAGTTAAATATAGAACATTACTAGCTGAGCGCGGCAAACATTGTTTTACGCCCCCACTTGAATGCATAGACAAAAATTCAAGTCGATAAAGCCGTTTAGTTGCAGTTTAGATAAATAACCTAGATACCTGCAGCGCCATCTGCCGGGATAATTCGTGAATCTAAACCATCCAGGGCACCACCCAAATGCAAAAAAAATGCATTCAAATCGGTCCAGCCGTTTAGGAGTACTTCAGTGACATACACAGGTACAGTAGAATTATATATTCGTAAATAAAGATATAAATAGAATCATTTAAATTTGAGCCAAATACATCTATAGACGTTACACGCCCTTTTCCAATGCTTTCTTAGAACAAATTGATAGAACTTCACATTCGAAAATATAAAAAATAATACAATTTTTAAATGAAAATAAATAACAACACTTTTCCTTTCTATTTACGTATCACCCCTTTACTGCAATATAAAGATATCTCGAAAAATGCGTGTTTAAATTTACTAATGCAGAAAAATAGTAATATCATACTTAATCTTGTGTAAAAATTTAAAATAAAAGGCTTGTACACGCACCTCTTGAGGAAATAAAATATTTTTATATCCTTAATTAGTTGTAAGTAAATTTAAAACTTTTCTTTTGAACAAAAAAAATTTTAAAATATGTGCATATTTTATTGTTTTTAGTGCATGTTTTGCGTTCTCAATGTCATATTTTAGGCGCCTAAAATACATTTTTTAAATGCATGAAGTCCTTGTCCCTGCTTATAATGCTCTCAGGACAGTTATGTTTCAAATCGATGGTCTCTCGTTGACAGCTTGTACGAGTTCTTATTAATTTTTAGTAAATAGAGATAAAAATAAAATTTATCGGTAAAAAAAACAGTCCTAACTATAAAATAAATTAAAGGACATGTTCCATTTCATTTCCCTGAAACTCTTCCCTTCTGCTAAACAAAATCAAAAAACTTAAAAAACTCGACTTAAATAAAGTGATAATAAATTATATATGAATAAAAAGTTATCTAAACTTCCACTAGATGTAATTGATGGGTCGTTAGAGTAACAACGAAAAAAGTGCAAATACAAAAATCAAAATACAGAAAATTAAATCATTTCATAGCATTATCAAGACAAAATAATACATTTTCAATTTTAAAGTAATAGCTGAATTGAAGATAAATATAATTGAAAAAAAAAACCCTTCCATCTATACATATTGTTTGCTGCACTTAAAATTTTCTGCGGTCACGGCTCGACATTGTTCAGATAAAAACTTAAATAACCAAAAGTACGGTACATTTTTCAAAATCTGACTGACCTGTTCTTGTTCACCGGTTTTCTGTTTAATCCAAAATACCCTTAATTGAGCAAAGAGAATTATTATCATTAAAGTTAAATATTTACGAAAGAACCCACCTCATTTCCAATGTTAGAAGAAACCTAATTTAAGCAGTAATCTTTGGATGTTTTAAAATTGTTAGGCTATTAAATAAATAATGACATATTTATGTCTGTACTTAAAAATAAAACGAGTGTAAGTGTTTCCATTCCATATGACATTAAAGTTTAATGATTAAACATATATACCAGAGTTTAACTGAAAAATTTAAATTTTACGACAACTGTTTCAGTTAAGTTTAGAGCTCTAACTTTTAATTAACATTTAATAAAACTTAGGACCTGTCCCACGATGTCACCAACGTTCTATTTATCGCACAGCTACATTGGAAACAACAACGAAATTTTAAAATTTGTTTTTATTTTGAATGTAAGTGTACGACAAGTCGAACGTTGGTGACATCGTGTGACAGGCCCTTAAATTTAATTTAAAAAAAATGTGTAGGCTTCTTGATAAAAAGAAAACACAAAGGATTACGATGCCACTATAATATGAAAGTTTCTCTTACAGTCACTTACAGTTACAGCAACCAAGAACAATCATGTAATTTTTTAAGAAACACTTACCTTACACGGAAAGAAAAAATTATTATTAACAAAGAGCTACAATATTATTGAATTATATCGTTGTAGGTAAGTCATATACATATATCTTAGGAAAGCTATTCTAAACATTAATATAATTCCAATACAAAAATAAGTTTTTTATAAATTACCAATATATATTTTTTCTTGGTCTGGTAGGACAAGCTCCGACGGACAGTAGCATATTATGTTGCTTTATGGATGGTGCGCTCCAGCTATATACATTTATTGGGATAGATATGTATGGAGATTTACATTTTTGTAGCTATGCTATTTATGGCACTAGACAGGAATTAGGACGTGATTTGGTAACAAAAATAATCGATACTATTGCTGTTATAAATTTATTTTTGTTTTGATTTCTTTGTACTGAAAAGCAGAGTATGAAAATAAACGAAACAATTTTTTTTTTATATTGTTTTGTTTCGTTCTTTGGAGTGAGTGTAATAAAATCAAAACAAAAACAATGAGTACGATTGCTCAATTTGTTATTGCAAATGGGCACAAACCAGAGAACATAGCCGATCAGCTGTAAGCCAGCTAACAGCCGCCACCGGACACAAATTATACATTAATTTAATCGTACGCCGCTAGAAAAGAAAATTGTTGGAAATAAATGGAAACATTTTGAAATATCTTCGGAGAATTCTACATCATCAAATAATATAATTTTACTGCATTATTATTTACTGATTATTAGTTACTGATTTTATTGAAAGATATAAAGAATAACACAACTGCTAGTGTTGACTGTTATGGAATAAAATTGCGATGTGGAAAGGTGTTTAACAATAAACCTTGTATTTCTACTTTGAATTTTCTATTGCTAAGAAAACTTTAAACGTGATGGTGCTTGTGATCGGCTTTTAGCCGATTTTTCACTATTTTAAGCATTCTAAAATTACATGTGATTCCATTCGATCAGTTTGTGGAAATAATGTTTATGTGATTTTGCTACAAACTGCTGAAGGTTTAAAACAATATCATCTGTGCCTTGCTTTTTCATAAATGCAAATCGATTCGGGATATTCATGATATTATGATATTATAATTTTGTTCATAGTTTTGCTGATATGTGTTTACCGAAATCTATAGAGAGTTCTATAGCAAGAAGCAATGAAATGGTCTTTCAATCGTTTAGGCGATATTTTTCCAATTTGATTTTTATATTTTGAAAATTTTGTTGATTTCTCATTTTAATAATAATTTTGTGCTAAAGATTTTTTTATCTTTTTTTTTTGACATTAAAGGATCTTTAACCTTTATGTCAACAGCAGAAATGCTTTATGCACGTCCACAGCAGCATACCTGGGTATGTACATACTTTTTGTATGGGGAATGGTACGTCGTTAGCATAAAAATGCTAATTACGTATCTACCTGGTTTGTTGGAATTTCCGAATTATTTTTTTAGTTTGTTAGAAATGGACAAAAGGCTAAAAAATTTTATGATAACCAATTTCATCCTCACAGTCATTGTTTGTTGAAAAAAGTGGTTGTATAGGTAGACGACATACGTATATAATAAATATATAATATAGGCAGGTAGAAACATTTATTGTTGCGGAAATTTCATTCTTTGTAGTATCGTTAGAAAATTTAGTTTACATTTGTGATTCGAAGTGAAAAGACGTTTCTGTTTATTTTGTGGAAATAAAAAAATATTAAAAGTGAAATGGCTGATGGTGAATGGCTTACTCCGCTACAACTAAGCGCACTTTCGTACGAAGAACAACAAGCATATATTCGGCAAGCGCTTGAAGAGAGCCAAGAAGGAACAAGTGACCACGATTCAATAGTTGGTGACGAGGCTTTAGGTGATATTGGTGGAGATGACTCAGACGTTGAAGAACCCATGTTACCAGAATATGACCCAGAGGGCGACAGTGATTCTGATGAAGATCTTGAAGATGCACCAATTGGCAAAAAGGCGTACATTCGTGCCAGCAGCATTTGCCAACCCGAAACGACGTTAGGCTAAATCATCGATGTTTGGGTTCTGTAATCACGTTACGATGTGCTCGTACGTTCCCAAGAAAAACAAGGCAGTTGTAATGTTGTCCACTACTCATTATACAACAGAAACGACCGGTCCTAAGAAGAAGCCATTGCTTATATTGGACTACAACAAAACTAAAGGTGGCGTTGATAACATGGACAAGCGCTTGTCCGAATTTAATACGAAGCGGCGCACAAATAGATGGCCTCTGGCTTTCTTTTATAATATTGTGGACGTTGCTGCGTTTGCTGCATACGTAATATACATTGACAACAACACTCACCTGAAGACATCTACAAGCCGCCGTAGGATGTTTCTCCATCAGCTTAGCGAGCAATTGTGCAAGCCAGAAATGGAAAGAAGGGCGAATAACAGCAGAATATCCAGAGATTTTTCAACGCGCAACGCCATCGAAGCCATGAAAGGTGGGCCCATCGGAGTTGTGGATGCTGAGGCACATGCATCGGAGGAACGTGATAGTACGGGCCGACTAAAAGTAAAGGGGAATTGCTACATCTGCTCGAAACGACGCCCTACTCGTAAAGCATGCACATTATGCAACAAACCAGTGTGCGCAGAGCATTCCAAAGACTTACCTCAATGCGATAGATGTATTTGAATTTCAATAATTTTAAGCAAAAATAATTAAAACTGACATTATATAATAATAATAAAAAAATAATTACAAAACTTAGCTCAAAATAAACTATACTTTTATATTATGTTATCATATTTGCATGCGTTTTACTATACATACCCAGGTATGTATTCTGTTGACTTAAGGGTGCAACTTTGTAAATGGGCTTTATCTTCCGAACGGATGATCTAATCCTAACCAAACTTGGAACTATTGCGTAAAACAGTTTTGACTAGGATATCAAGAAATTTCAAGTCGATCCGGTTATCCAGTTTAGAGCTACAGCGTTTTCAAAACTAAAAACATACCCAGGTATGTTGCCGTTGACATAAAGGTTAACAGCCGTAATAATTAAAAAAAGTTGATTGAGGTTTAAAATTCATATTAGTTAAAAAACGTTTTAAGGCTAAATAACGTTTTTTAAATATTGGTATTCATAATCAGTTTTTTAACTAAAAATCAATTAACCAAATTTTTTTTAAATATCGTGGCAACACTGTATTCTTTATTTGTCACTTGCATATTAGTTCTGCAAAACAACGATTGTTAACTCACAAAGTACTCGTGTCTATTTTGTTTATTTGTCGGTTTTCAGAAAAATATTGTTTCTATAAAATAAAAGATGTGTTCCAACTTGTATTTAATAAAATAATAAAAAAAAGTTCACAGCAAATCTTTGTTAAAAGTGCTTTTTATATTATTTATTTTATTGCAGATAAAGAAGCACTAGAATAACGAGCTTTATTTTGTTTGTTTTGAGTGTTTATACATCACTAGTTAATTTTCTACAATTATACTATTTTAGTTAACACATAAAATGAGAAAACAATGACTGGGAATGGAAACTGGATCGCTCCTTTTCTTTTAAATATTCTTTGGAGTATATTTGTTATTTCGGCAATAGTTTCTATAAAAAAAAATTACATTATTTTCTTCTAAATAACACTGGCATATGCATACATACATGCATACATAAGTACATACATACATACACACATTTGTACATAAAGGTAAAGTTCAAAATGTAAACAAAAACGAAGCAAAATTACAACAACGTCACCTTAAAATTGGTTTAAACATGGGGGCAGTCAATTTTAAAATTTGCTGATTTACGCAAGGTTTAAAAACCGTTTTTTAAGCTAAAATTCTATTATAAATACAATTTTAGCGAATTTTGCTTAAACAATATTTGAAACGCGGTTTAAAATTTTTATGAATACGGCTGTAAATATTTAAACGATTTTTTAGTCACATTTTTTTATTTCTGCGTCTTTTCTGTCTTAAATGATTTTTCTGTGGTAGCATCTTTTTTCAAGTCCGAAAACTATGGCAACTAAATCCAATGTCAATCTACACACAAAAAAGGAATATGAATAATTTTTATCTAGGCGTACGGTAGTGCGCGAGGCCAAGTTCTAGCCAATACACGTAGTGTGTTTATTTACAGGAAGCCATTCGAGCTGTTTTTACCCCCCTCATAACTTTGTTCCCCGCAACCGTAGAATTATGAAATTTAAATCATAATTAGAATAAATTCATGTAACCTCATATGCAAAGTTTGAAAGTTTTACAATGAAAGATTCCGGAGATATGGAGTTGCAAAAAGTGCATATTTTAAGACAAACTCACTGACTCACTGATCACTCATCAAATTGATGAAGCACTTCCGCTATAGCTAGAGAGCTAAGATTTGGTACACGTGTAGATCTAGGTGAGCAATGAACTAGAAAAATCTGAAAACCTGAAAATTTTAACCAAGGCGGCGGGCCTACGCCCATAAAAATTAAAATGTGTGCTAGTGAGCTGAAATTTGCTACAGAACTAGGTCTAGGTGGAAAATAAACTAAAAAAAATTTAAACTCAGAAAATTTTGGCTAAGAGGGCGGGGCTGCGCCCATAAGGGCTAGAATTAAAAAAGAAAATCGAAGGCGCTTTATGGAAGCTATTTTATTGAAATTCGGCATACATACTGCGATAGGGCAAGCCTAAAAATTTTTTATTAAAAAAGTGGGCGTTGACACGCCCATACCATTTCAACTTCATTTTCGTGTACTACGCCTCAGCATATTTAGATAAACTAATTCTGTATGTATTATTATCCGTTTGCAACGAAATTTGGCACAAATAATAAACACTGGCCGAAAAAAAACTTAAGTTTGGAAAAAAGCGCTAAGGAGCTGAAATTGGATACACGAGCAGGTATAGGTGAGAAAACAACAAGAAAAATCTGAAAACCCAAAAATCTTACTCAGAGGGGAGTGGCTGCGCCCATTAAAATTAAAAATTAAAAGTTGTGCGTATGAGCTGAAATTTGATACACAAGTAGGTCTAGGTGAGAAACCAACTAGAAAAATCTGAAAAACCAAAATATATTACCAGAATGGGCGGGGCTACGCTGTATTGTTTGCACCTGAAAACTTACAGCCTTATTTATAAAACTTATTAAGGCTTTTTAAGATAAATTTTTTATGAAAATTTGTCTCAAAATCGCTTTATAAAGCCTTTAAAAGATTTAGAAATAAGGCTGTTAATATACAGCTTTTAAATGAAAACTTGCATATACGTTACACGTATACAAAACTTTAAACTATCACCTAAAAAAGTGGGCGTGATAACTCCCATAAAATTTTAGCCTTGTGTTTAATCTATTTCGGTCTTGCATATTTTAGAAGAAAATTAGCATGAATTATAAGCTCTGCTCACAGAAATATTGTGAGTTTAAAATAGTGGGAGGGGTGATGCTCATAAAATTATAAGGTATAGTTCTCGCTAGAGAGCTGAAATTTTATACACAAGCAAGTATAGACGAGTAAGCCAATGGGAAAATATTAAATTAAATATTAACCCCCTTATGCAAAAAAATATTTTACTTTAGCTTTAAAGTTCATAGTAGTTGATAATCACTTTAAGGCTAACATAGCTTTATTAAAAAATCATATGCAAAAGACAACTTTAAATATTTTGTGATTTAATAATAAATACTGGTAACACCACCGTGTTCAACAACCGCTTCACAGCTTATGATGTACAAAATTGAATACAATTTCATTCGGGTATTCAAATATTTTTTTTATTTTATTAAATAAATTTTTATTATCTTGAAGTAAAGCAACCTAATTTAAAAAATATGAGCTTCTGACTTAATAGGAAAACAGATAAACACAACCATGAAGTAAAAGTAAAAAAAAGGTGAAAAATTATCACAATTTGTTTTATTCGAATGAAACGAGTATTTGAATATCCAGCTTTTTTCGATTTGTTTTGATTGTATGTACATCACTAAAACATTTTTGTGTAATTGTATTTATTTTAATATTTTTTTTATGGATTTTGCTATGTATTTCGAAGCAGTTGGATAATTTGGTGATGTTTCCCATTACATGACAGAAATAATAAATTTAAGATAAGAGCAGGCACTTCTAGCTTCATTTTCAGATGTAACATGAAACAGTATGTGCTCTATTAGTAAAAATATTTGAGGTACAAAGTACACATTTTGGAAATATCAACTTAAAGTAGTCTTAACAAACGTGGGTGCCTACTTTAGAATTTTTATACAATAATTTTTTTAGAATACAACTTTACTTAACATTGCTTGGCAAAGCTTTATTAAGTTTTTTTGCATAAGACCCTAAAACTCTAATTCGCACTAGAGAGCTGAAGTTTCAATCAGGGATTGGGAAAAAGCACTGTAAACTCAAAATTAAGTTAAATTTTATTGGAACTTTTCATACACATTGCACTTATACAAAGTAAAAATTTCCTGTTTGGAAAAGTGGACGTGACTTCACCCATAAATCTTAGCTTTTTCTTTCATGTACTACGGCTTAGCAGTTTTTAGTCTATTACTCATGTATTTCCCATTATCTTTTTCATACTACCAGATATACAATTCGTCGTGGCCAGGCCCATAAAAATTTTACGTAATATTATACTGTAGAGAGCTGACATTTTGTAGACAAATAGTCCTAAGTGATTTACTCAATCGGAAAATCCAAAAATTAAAGTACCACTTAACTTATTGAAACTTTGCATGCACATTGGGCATATCCTTTTGATTTATGTACTTCGGCTAAGCAGACTTTAATATGTAAATATATTGGGAAAATAGCCGGGATCACTTCCACTAAAATTGACGCTGTATTTTACATGTTTCCTTCCAGACGACTCTTAACAACTGGCGACCCCTTGTAATAGCGCAATAATTCATCTTTAAGGTGTACAATCCAACATTCATCATGCTCCAACCCATTATTTTATGTAACTATGCCATTTTTAACTGACACAGTGATCATTAATAGAAATAAAATACACTAGAAATTTTAAGTTTAAAAAGTGTTATCATAGAAAATTTTTCAAAAAGTAATCAGATCCTCACAAGAACATAAATGTGAAAAAAGGCCAATATTTTTAACTTTCTAGAAAAGGAGAGAATAATGTATATTTGTTCTTTTTTATATCGGTAAAAATGTTGTCAAGTTAGCAGATTATTTAGAAATTATATGACAACCCTACGATTACAAAATTATATAATGCATAGCATAGTGCAGTGATAGGTATTGTATCAAACAAGAACTTGGTCAAAATTTATATCTCACAAATTTTAATGGCCGAAATTTTTATAGGAACTTGGCCTTTTTTCACATTTATGTCTTTGTGAGGATACCCTTTACTAAAAAATGGTAAAAGGGTTTGTCATTTCGTTTGTAATTTCCAGAATATTAATAAGCGAGCCATAAAGTATATATATTCTGGATCCTTATTCATAGGGAAGACGAATAAGCGATGTCCGTCTGTCTGTCGTTAAATAGGTTTTCCGAAGCTCCCAGAAAAGCTAGAATCTTCGTTCTTAGACTGGTGGGTCAGAAATGGTCGAAATAATGTTGGTATTGAAAATCAGCAAAAGCTAGCAGACGGTTTCATAGCTGGGAGACTTAAACTTCATTTTGCCATACAAAATAACTACCGAAAACTAGTTTTTAATAATTTTTTATTAAATAAATTTATTTTATACTTCAGTATGAATAAAATTGGTATTTCTAACTAAAAAAATTTAAAAAAAATTAAAAAAATTAAAAAGACGTTTCCAGGGTTGGAAAACTTTAATTTTTTTTGTTATGCAAAAGTAACTTACTAAAACAAATGTTCTTAAAAGAAGGAGACTGATTTACGAAATCAGAAAAATAAAAAGGATGATTCCAGGGTTGCAAAACCTACGATTTTTGTGTTATATACAGTTAACTACAGTAACCTAATTGTTTAATTATTTTTATTAAATAAACTTATTTTATACCTCAGTATAAATAAAATTGGTATTCCTAACTAAAAAAGTTAAAAAAACAAATAAAAAAATTAAAAAGACGTTTCCAGGGTTGGAAAACTTTAACTTTTTTCTTGTACAAAATTAACTTACTAAAACAAATTTTTCCTTTTTTCTATAAATTAAACATATCTAATGTTCTTAAAAGAAAGAAATTGACGTTAGAAATCAGAAAACAAAAGGATGATTCCATGGTTGGAAAACCTACGATTCTTGTGATATATAAAATTAACTATCGTAAACTAATTTTTTAATTATTTTTATTAAATAAACTTATTTTATACTTCACCACGAATAAAATTGGTATTTCAAATAAAAAAAAATTAAAAAATTTAAAAAGACGTTTCCAGGGTTGGAAAACTTTAACTTTTTTTCTTATACAAAAGTAAATTACTACAACAAATTTTTCCTTTTCTTTATAAATTAAACATATCTTATACTCTTAAAAGAAAACGATTGGTGTCAGAAATCAGAAAAATTAAAAAGGATGATTCCAGGGTTGGAAAACTGAAAGTTTTTGTGATATAAAAAATTAACTACCGAAAATTAATTTTGATTTTTTTTATTAAATGAACTTATTTTATACTTCAGTACGAATAAAATTGGTATTTCAATTTAAAAAAAGTTTAAAACACGTTTCCAGGGTTGCAAAACCTTACCTTCTTTTTTATAGAAAAGTAACTTATTTAAGCAAATTTTCCCTTTTTCTCTATAAATTAAAGATATCTTATATTCTTAAAAGAAAGAGATTAGTATAAGAAATCAGAAAAATTAAAAAGTTTGATTTCAGGGTTGGAAAACCCTCACCGAAAACCGAAAACTAATTTTTTTTTTATAAAATAAACTTATTTTATACTTCAGTACGAATGAATTCGGCATTTCAAAATAATATTAAAACAACGTTTCCAGGGTTGGAAAACCGTATTTTTTATACAAAAGTAACTTACTAAAACAAATTTTTTCTTTTTAAAATTTTTAAACGCACTAATAATCCCAAATTAATATTTTACTTATTAAGTAAAATATTTTTTTATTAAAAATACATTGAAAAAATTTTTTCTTTTTTACTATAAATTAAACATATCTTATATTCTTAAAAAAAATGTGGTGTAAGAAATAAAAATAAATAAAAAAGGAGGATTCAAGGGTTGGGAAACTTACACTCTTTTTGATATAAGAAATTAACTACCGAAAACTAATTTTGTTTTTAATTCTGTTTTTATTAAATAAACTTATTTTATGCTTGATAACGAATAAAACTGGTATTTAAAATAAAAAAAAAAACAATTAAAAATATTAAAAAGACGATTCCAGGGTTGGAAAACTCTAACTTTTTTTGTACAAAAGTAAGTTACTAAAACAAATTTTTCCTCTTTTAATAAATTAAACATTTACTAAATTTTTAAAAGAAAGAGATTGGTGTAAGAAATCAGAAAATCAAAAAGGATGAGTTCACGGTTGGGACACTTACACTTTTTTGATATATAAAAGTAACAAAGTCTAATTAATTTTTATCTTCTCCTTCATAAATTATATATATTTTACGTTTTGGAAAGAAAAGTTTGGTATAGAAAATTATAAAAATAAAAACCACAACTCCAGAGCTGGAAACTATGATTTTTTTCTGGACATTAAAGTAACTAAATAAAACATTTTTTTTTTTTTGAATTTCCTTTTTTTCACTTAACACAATTTCTATATTTTTTTAAGAACTACTAGATTGGTATAAGTAATCAGAAAGATCTAAAATTATGATTCTAGGGTTTGAAAATTATTATTTTTTTCTTTGTGCATAAAAGTAACTATGTGCTTATGTATGTATCTCTATACTACATAAACGCACTTTGGTAAAGGGTATATAAGATTCGGCACAGCGAATGTAGCACTCATACTTGTTTAGTATCAATTAAAATATTCTTAATAAGAATTAAAAAGTAATTAAATATTCAATTAAGTTTTCCTATTCAAATTAATTAATGTAATTGAAAATTTAATTTAATCAAATTCTTAATTGAAAACATTAATTGGTTAATATTTTTTCTGTACAAGGCAGTTTGAGGCTATCATACAGGTCTGAATTTGTTTAGATTTATAAATACTAGTATGTATTAAATGGTATTTTGTTCGTAATACTGGCACTTTACATACACCTTTTGTTTTCCAACGCTCAGATAATTACTATAAAAACACGTTATGCACGGGTCATAAAATCTTAAATCCTTTAGATTTAAAAACATATATGTATGTATGTAATTAATTCTGACAATAGAGAAGCAAGAATACATATCCAGTGTATAAAAGGTCTACTTGTGTCTAGTGTCGTATTTCATAACAATAGTCTTAAGCAATTTGTAGACTTCCTCTGCAAAATTAACACTTGTGTAATACTAAAAACTTAGTGATAATATTTTCATTTTTGTCTTTCAAACTAAACTGTTTTTCTCATATTAAAGTTAAAAAAGAGTTTAGTTTTATAAATGAATCGTAATAGCACTGACATTGCAGCCAACTAAAAGTTTTTGCTTTGCTTTTGTTATTTATCAAATAAGGATATGGCAGAAGAAAAGAAAATCACTAACCATGATCTAACCTCTGGCGCCCTGGCTCAACAGCTGATACTAAAACCAACTCAGGCAAGATAATTGCTATTATTGACAAACAACAAAATAAACCTTAAAAAAGAATCGTACTACATTCGTTAACCAGACTCGAAGTGAAAAAGGAGGTGAGTCAATGTACTTTAACACAGAAATTTGATAAAAAAATTTTGCGGTTTTTATTTTCTCTTAAGTTCTAAGTTTCTCTTTTTTTAGGTTTTCATAATACTCGTATATATTTAGTAACTGATTGTATTATGTATTGTGTATTTTGCTCTATTTATCCTAAGCAACTTAGCACAGCTTAAAATTTAAGCCTTAAATACTCGTAATAAAAACTACAGGAATATTACTTAATACCTGGGAGAGAGTTATTTTTTGTTCGTTGTAAAGTCGAAACCAAAATAACAAAAGTTTTTACCAAATTTTTTTTTCCAAATTAAAATTTAAAATTTTAAAAACTATCACTACACATACATACGAATACATATATATTTTCTTATAAAACAAATGAAAGAGTTCAAGTTTTAGGGGTCATCTTATATGGAGTTCTTTAAATTTAATTTACTTTAATTATTGTTTCCAATATTCTGCGGAATTTGTAAGCATATCAAAGACTAACGTGTCAAGTGGATTCAAGACAACACGTCAAAAGATACCAACATACATGTATACGGTACATATGGACAGTCTGTCAAGAATAAGTTTTCACATTATTTGAGTTAAACATATTTCATGTTTTAGGAACATCATTACTCAAGATTTTTTTATATTTGTTAAATTTGTTTATGGATATCTAGTTTAAGTATAAACTATTGTCCTGCACAAGACTATTTATAAGACCTTTCAAGACATGAGAGATTTTTTCAAATGCTTTACTACACCAAAATATTCTAAAAGAATCGCGAAGCAACACTGTTGGCAAGACATTTTTTTTATAAATAGTCTTCTGCAGGACACTAGTATAAATGAAGGTTTGTGCCATGTTGCTTATTATGCTCTCAGCACAGTAATTCGGTTATTTGTCTTTGTGGGCTTCATTGAAGGGTAAATAAGATTCGGTGCAGCCGAATATAGCACTCTTACTTGTTTTTTAAGCTGTTTCCCTAGACTAGATTTAAGACCACAATTGAGTAGTAGGTATCTATTTTTATAATTATAACGGGTGTTTCTTTAGAGGTATAGAACTTCGAATTGAAATAAAACACAAGAAAATCGTTTTAATGTCCATCAATTTGGCTTTATTGGAAGGATAATTTTATGCCATTAATGTTTAAATATGATTTCGGGCATGTGGCCGCCGCGGCTGGCTCGAATAAAGCCAATTCTACAGGTCCAATTTTCAACCACTTTTTCGAGCATATGGGGCCGTATGTTGGCAATAACGCCACGAATGTTGGCCTCCAAGTCCCCTAACGTTTCTGGTTTGTTGGCGTAGACGAGCGACTTCACATATCCCCAAAGAAAATAATCCAATGGTGTCAAATCACACGATCTTGGTGGCCAATTGACAGGTCCATTCCGCGAAATTATGCGCTCATCGAACGTTTACTTCAATAAATCGATTGTGACGTGCGCTGTGTGGCATGTAGCGCCGTCTTGTTGGAACCACAACTCATCCACATTCATGCCATCCAATTCGGGAACAAAATAGTCGGTTATCATGGCTCTATACCGGTCTCCATTAACGGTAACTGACTCTCCAGCATTATTTCGGAAGAAGTATGGCCCAATGACTCCACCAGCCCATAGAGCACACCAAACAGTCAGTTTTTTTGTGGATGTAATGGCGTCTCAAGGGTCTCATGTGGATTCTCTTCACTCCAAATGCGGCAATTTTGCTTGTTGACGTAGCCATTCAACCAAAAATGAGCCTCATCACTGAACAAAATTTTGCGATGAAAATCAGCATCGAGATCAATCTCATTTTCGGCCCATACACCAAAATCACGACGCATTGCATGGTCTCGCGGCTTTAATTCTTGCACAAGCTGGATCTTCTAAGGTCGCAAGCCAAGATCTTTGCGCAAAATCTTCCATAAAGTTGATGGACAAAGCTCCAATTGCTGTGCACGGTGGCGAATCGATTCATTCGGGTCCTCTTCAACACTTTGCTCTACAGCGGCAATTGTTTCTTCGGTGCGCACTGTTCGACGTCTCTGCGGATGCGTATTATCACATAGAGTAAACGTAGTGCGAAAACGATCCATGGTTAACCGAATTAATTGCTCTGATGGACGATTATGTCGACCATAAAATGGACGGAGCTTGCGGTAAACTTCGCGAACTGAACCATTATTTTCGAAATAAATTTGCACGATTTGCAAGTGTTGTTCTTTTGTCAACCTGTTCATGATGAAAATGTCAAACCAAACTAAATATTAATCACTTGACAGCTGACAAAATGGCCGCCAGTTAAAAAAGTGATGCCAACTTAAAGTTCTATACCTCAATAAAAAACACCCATTACTAGCTACACCTGGTGTGCTTCGCTACCCCCCATCGTGTTATCGAATGATGTAACTATTTTGTAAATAAATCGAAAACTCGGATTCTTTAATGCAACATTTCGAAAGTTTTTGGGTCTTATGCAAAAAAACTTAATAAAGCTTTGCCAAGCAATGTTAAGTAAAGTTGTATTCTAAAAAAATTATTGTATACAAATTCTAAAGTAAGCACCCACGTTTGTTAAGACTACTTTAAGTTGATATTTCCAAAATGTGTATTTTGTACCTCAAATATTTTTACTAATATAGTACATACTGATTCATGTTACATCTGAAAATGAAGCTAGAAGTGCCTGCTCTTATCTTAAATTTATTATTTCTGTCATGTAATGGGAAACATCACCAAATTATCCAACTGATTCGAAATACATAGCAAAATCCATAAAAAAATATTAAAATAAATACAATTACACAAAAATGTTTTAGTGATGTACATACAATCAAAACAAATCGAAAAAAGCTGGATATTCAAATACTCGTTTCATTCGAATAAAACAAATTGTGATAATTTTTCACCTTTTTTTTACTTTTACTTCATGGTTGTGTTTATCTGTTTTCCTATTAAGTCAGAAGCTCATATTTTTAAATTAGGTTGCTTTATTTACTTCAAGATAATAAAAATTTATTTAATAAAATAAAAAAAAAGATTTGAATACCCGAATGAAATTGTATTAAATTTTGTACATCATAAGCTGTGAAGTGGTTGTTGAACACGATGGTGTTACCAGTATTTATTATTAAATCACAAAATATTTAAAGTTGTCTTTTGCATATGATTTTTTAATAAAGCTATGTCAGCCTTAAAGTGCTTATCAACTACTATGAACTTTAAAGCTAAAGTAAAATATTTTTTTGCATAAGGGGGTTAAAATTTTGATATTGGATCATTATTAACATAGGTTTTTTGTAAATATCTTCGAAACCACATAACCGATTTAAGAGTTTGATATCTCGTTTTGAAAAAAAACGACAACAGCTTTCAAAAATAAAAAATAAATTAAAATAAAAAAAGCACAAAAAATATATATACATATACATATATATGGCATTGGTGGTGCAATATGAAAAATGGATTTTGTCACGCCCCTCCGCCCGCAGACCGAAAATAAAAAATCAGAGTTCACAGTGTCACCCGCCTGAATATTCTGAAGATTCCCTGAAAATTTCATCAAAATCGGCCCAGCAGTTTTGGATTCCATACGTTACATACATACATACACGCATCCTCTTTTATATACATATATAGATTTTGTTCATTTTTCACTTATAAACATGAGTTAAACGTGATTTAAAACAAACACAGTCGACTAAAGACAAAATTAATTGTTTTATTAACACATTTTAAAATGTTGAAATATTGTCTGTGTGCAAATTGATTATTGACAGACTGTAGGTATTTTATTAATGAGTAGTTAGTTTCCTTCCTATTATTATTGTTTTGTTTTACCCCAAACGATGTGAGAAAAGTTTATAGTCACATTATTCATTATCACCTTCTAAACGTTATTGATGTAATTTTATATACAACATAAAATTTCCCTTAGGAAAGTGTTGCATCTTCAGCGAACAAAACAAACACGTGCTTCAAAAATAAATGTTACACAATTCACAATTTATCGGAACAGTTTTTATTTTCAAGTACCACGACATTTCACCCAGTGAATAGACAAATACTAAAGCAGACAAAAATATGTTTGTTCAGAGATGCTCGTATATAATTAAAGGTATTCTTCGTAAGTACTTAATTTCAAACACATGGTGCAAGATATTTTCTCCTTCCAGATCATTACATCAGTTTTAAAACTACAAACGCAATACAAGCATACAAACATCATTCGTTTACAATAACTGGAGTCCATTGCTTGAATGGATGGGATGAGTGATAAGACAACCTTGTATAATCGTGTTGGAGTGCTGTTATGCTTTTTCCTTATTTTTTTTTTATTTTTCGCTTTTATACAATTGTCTGAAAGAGGAAAACATTAAATTATTTTTTAAACCGAAAACAAGTAACATTTACTAATGGCTTTTTTATGAGGAGAAACAAAAAAAAAAAAAAGCCCAAGGTTCATTTACTTGGCTTTTCCAGCATTTTAAAAATAATTAAATTCAAGGAAATGTTTTTTGTGTCTTTTTATTTTTCTTAGATTACAGTTTATCACATTATGTTATTTAGAAGAGAAATATGCCGGTTCCTAGCAAATTAATGTAAAATAGGTCACGCGATTTGTTTAATGGCCAAGGTGTTCAATTAAAGATCTTAGAATTTTCATTTGAAATATTTAATAACGCAAATCAAAAGGACAATGAATACAATGTGGCAGGTTGCGCAATTCTTGGAAAACAACCTCATTTCGTTCTGGTTTGTATTCTAATACTGACAGCAAAACTTTGAAATTTTAAGGAAAATTCATTGTTATATTGTTATACTTTTGGTAAAATGCTGAAATGAATTGTGACACAAATTCGATATGTATTGTTCTCGCAATGCCCATACACACACAGATAAGTAAATTTCTTAAAAAATAAAATCCAAAATTAGTTACCGTTTTACTTGAGTTAGAACCTATAAACATTTCTTAAATATAAACAAAAATTACAAGATTTTTTAAAAAATTTTTCCAGCTAAAATAATCTAAAAGTAAGTATAGACATGAAAAAGTTTGGTTAAGCTCGTAGCAAAAGCGATAATCGTGTTACTAAATAGATACCAAGTTCTTTGAAAGTAACTTTCAATGCGTAAAGTTCTTCCGACGAATGTGAAATTTATTTATTTTTTTCTTTGATTTGCAAAAATTGTTCAATATTAGCTGTGTTCCAGTCAGAGAATAACAATAAGTACCCAAAAATAATATATATATATCTATAAGTAACTAGTCTTAATTTAAGCAATTACTTATAATCATAGTTGTAGCGCAAATCAGTGTTGCCAGTTTAGGGGATTTGTCCCCAAATTGAGGATTTTTTCGTGATTGGGGATGAAAATTTCGTGTTGGGGATCTGGGGATTTGTCGGGGATGCTAACAAAATTTAAGGGGATTTCTTGGGATCTTTTTTTGTAACTGATGGTAAGAAGAATAATATTTGATCTATGAAATGTGTGTCTGGCAAGTTTAAAAATGTGTGTTTCTATTCATAGTGAATGGTTTTTAATAAAGAAGAAGTATCAAGACAGATTAACAAAGCAAAAATACGTAACAAAATGCAATATGACTTGGAATCACTTCTTAGAATAAACACACACTTTAAAAATAATTCAATTTGTTGTGACAAATTTAGTCCTTCTGCTGAAATGCTAAAGCTTTTAAATACAAGTAATAAGTACAACAAAATTTCTGAGGCTGATGAATCGGAAGATTTCGATTCTGAACTTTTTGAAATGGTAAACGTTGGTTGAAAAATTTTTTATACTTTTTCTAAATAAATTTTTTATAAATTTTTCTTTACAAGTTTTATAAGTACAAATTAAATTATTGTGAGCGTAAATGTAGCTATCGATATAAATGAATTTCATTGATAAATATGTTATTTTTGTCTTTTTTTTTTAATAAAATTAAAAAATTTAATTTTTTTCTTTAAAGAAAAAGTTTGAATCAAAAAACTTCAAGTTGGGAATTTTCGGGGATGACAAATCAAAAATTGGGGATAAGCTCTAGAAAAAAACTGGCAACACTGGCGCAAACAGTCTGTAAGCTCATATATCTTCTCTCAAGCAACGATTCCCAGATTCAAGAGTATCTCTACTTCGTTTATACAAAAAACTAAAATACGATATAACTTAAAATAAAAAAGCACACATGTATCAAACGTGTTGACTATCTTAGAGTCAGAGTATTTTTATACTCAGACTATGGATTCTTAAGGCTCAATCAGACGTGACATAATCATAGCCATAGAGAACAGCCGTTCGAACCAAACTAATGGACATCACTGTATTCGATTATACGTGACTCGCCATAACGCCATAACTCTTACCATAGAAACCAATTGAATTTTGGTTTGGTTATGGCTATGGCATTATGGCTATGTCACGTCTAATTTATGCTTTAAGCGGACAAGAATAAAATACAGGGATACTCGGGATATTTTTCATCATTCGTACATATACATATGTATATATGTATGTATACAGATGATGTGCAGTTTTGTTTAGGCAGTCCAGTCAATTCCGTTGCTTAAAACATTTCAAGACTTAATGATGACCTAAATAGAATCTATCTTTGGGCAACAGCAAATGGACTTTATTTAAACACTCACAAATCAAAATGTATCATAGCACGTAGGAAAATAATTAATAATATTGCTGATATTGAGGTCTTAATAAACGGTGAAAAAATTACTGTTGTAAATACTGGCCAAAAATCTTGGAATAACTTTTAATAGCAATCTTACTTGTTCAAACCATGTTAACGCAGTTGTGGGTCAGACTTACTCAAAGCTGAAATGTCTTTGGTCGTCACAGCACTATATTCTTTCAGTATAAGGCAACTTTTTGCTAAGAATTGCATAGTTCCTGCTTAATCCACGGCTGTGAACTTTATTCTATATGTGACTCAATTAGGAAAAGAGAGCTTAACGTTTTATACAACAATATTATTAGATATGTATACACATTAAAAAGACGTGATCATAATTCTCAATTTTCTTTGAAACTATATATATATATGGTGTATCGTTCAACAATCTTGTTTATATAAGACCGCACTTGCCGCTAATAACAAAAAAAATAAAATTCCGAAGAAGACATAAGGCCCAACTATAATATGAATAAGCTGGCTTAAGCTAATGTCAGAATTGAACGATAAGTCTGTCAAATGCTTAAACAATTCAGATGTGACTTTTAGGTGGCCATAATGTACTTACATGCACTTAAGTATTCTTTAGCCACAGCTGCACATCTAGGTATTGTCAATAATTTTGTAGTAATTTTGTTTCTTCTCATAACTCCTAAATGAATGCAATTTAATCAAACTAACTTGAAAGAATGTCCTAATCTATTAAAAATTCACATATAAATATATCCATCACCTTATTACTTGTTTTATTTGTTTTGCCTACTAAAAAGTACAACAGTGAATATACATAAGTAAATACATGTGTATGTGTGTATATGTGTATTGTAAAACAAATAATGAAAATAAAAGTTCTGCTTTATTTTCCGAGTTTAAAATAAGAAACAATAAAAAAATATTTAAAATCAATGAATATTTTCTGCTGCTGCTTGTTTGAGTTTAAAAGATGCACAAACAGTTGTTTCCTTACGGAATGTGCGTTCAGTTTGGCACTTTACTTAAGCAAATGATATTTAACGAAACTTGACGAAAAGTTTGTTAAGTACATTATAGTTTGCCACATGCGTTTTATATGTAACCGCACAGTTGCTTAAGCTAGCTTATTCATATTATAGTTGGGCCTATACTCGTACTAACAACCGCACAAAGCGAACGCAAAATTTTAAATAATCTAAATTTATTTGTGCGTGAAAATTCCTCTTTACTACATACAATCAGGGTTGTCAGATTTTTTGCAACCTATTTCGCCAAATTGATTTTAAAAATCGCCAAAAATTAGTTTTATGTAGTTTTTCTTAGTAAATATTTGATAATAAATTTGTTTTTATATAACACTTTTTTAATATAAATTTTTATAAAATGATCGTATCAAAATTTATCAGAAATTGGAAATAAAATCGCCAAAATTATTTTTTGTAAATTTTTGTCATCCAAATTCCAAAATGTAAGAAAAATCATTAAAATCAAATTGTTTTAACTTCTTGCAGACGAGTTTTGGTAGGATTTACTTTTGAAACTACTCCTTCAACAAACTAATTTTCTTGAATTATACAAATTTTGGTGTTAAACTTTGATTAAAAAAATAGCCATAATAATCGCCAACAAGTTTATTTATCGCCAGGAAAATCGCCAACA
Organism: Tachina grossa; assembly: GCA_949987645.1. Lineage (NCBI taxonomy): Eukaryota > Metazoa > Arthropoda > Insecta > Diptera > Tachinidae > Tachina > Tachina grossa. The sequence continues at coordinate 132,782,279 of OX465274.1, read as the reverse complement.
AATTTATTTATCGCCAGAAAAATCGCCATGTCGCCAAACCAAAACTTTGGACGCCAAACAATTTGAAAAATCGCCACGTTTGGCGAGAAATTGCCATATCTGACAGCCCTGCATACAATTTCTATATAGTGCGAGTATATAAACATACATACATATATTGTATTGAAGAGAATTTTTCAAATTTACTAAAATGCAAATGTTCAGATTTTTCAACTCAACCATGAATAGATTTAGCTGCTCATTTAAGAATTTCTTATAAACGTCATGAAACATTAAACGATATTACAGTATTTATTACCCACCATTCGACATCTCATTCTTATGTTCTAATTAAAAGAACCACGTACAAGTGGAGAGAACCGTATTCTTTTATTTCCTTCATTTATGTGCCACAACGAAGTTTAATCTACCACAACAAAATAATTAACAAAAAAAAAAATATATATGCCATAATGCGCGCTTTCAATGCTAAAGCTGACACTTTTATGCCATTTGCGAATGCGAATGATGATACTCATGCAAATGAGCTGCTCCTCCACTGTCCGTCTACATCTTATTTGCAAGCATACGTTTAAAATAACCCATGTAGTATTTTATGCCTCATTTGTGCAGTGTCTACAAACAAGTTTAGGCATTCCGAGCAAAGAAATAGTTTTCTGCTTTGTTTCATTTAAAAATAAATACAAAAAAGATTCATTCACAAATACAATTAGTGGTAGCGAATAAAGCAACAGATCTGCACACACAGCTCGTTTTCGCATCACCATCACCATAAAAAATACATAAATAAACCAGCAGTGACACAGCCATCGCCTTTTTAACATGAATTGAATGGCAAAAAAAAAAAAAAAAGAGAAGTTGGAAAAAATTTTAATACCATTATGTAATGGTAATGCGCTAATACCACCAACGTGTGTATGTACGAGTATCTACGTACTCATCACTGATGGATGGTTGGCATCGTCATTAAAAAAAAGTAGCTATGGTAGATGTTAATAAATGCATGCAACATGAAAAGTGAGAGGATTCCCAACAATATGGTTGTAATTGCTGCTTGCGTAGGTTATATGCTGTAACACACCAGCCATTCAGTGCTGCAGCCAACCAGTGAGCCCACGGCGCCTAAGTATCTCTTCTTAATGCCGAACGTTTTTGCAAAACAATATGCATTTCTGTTTACTTTTTTTTAATTTTCTTAATGGAATGTGGTCAGCATACTTGTGCATATTTATACAGTGGCACTGTTTCCAGTTTATAGTTGTAATTCCAACTGCCGAGGATGTTACTATGGGTATGAAAAGAGATAACTTCAGTGTGTCTAGGCTCAGTGACCTGCGCCGAGCAATTTCGTCGGCGGCGGCGGCTCATGAAAAATTTTTCGGCGGCGGCTGAAATTCGGCTGGGTCGGCTGAGTCGGCTTCACAATTTTTATCAAAGTAAATTCACAAAATTTTTAAAAATTATTTATTTTTACCAGCTAAATTTCAGGGGAAAAACTGATTTAATCAGCGTTGCCACGTTCTTTTTATTTTGTACCACAAAAAAAGCGGAAAAATTGTTACAAAATTGTCATATATCGAAAAAGAACCACTTCGTATTACACATTAAATCATTGTAAAATTGAATTTGTTTTTGTTATATAATAATTTTTTAGCGATCTTTTTCGTTTTGTTTATGGTACAAAATCAGAATGTGGCAACGCGGACTACAGCAGAGTTTCCCTGAAACTTAGTCGTTAAGTCTCGGTCCAGACTTACATTTTTGTATATTATATACGGTAACGCTTTCCACTTTTATTTGCAAATAAGACGTGCGTATAAACGATATACATATCGTCGGGTGGTTGTTGGTTTGCGGCACAGTATATTCAAAATTCACTATGTCTGCAGCAAATCAATAACCGACCGACGGTATGTCAATTGGAAAGAACATTTTATAACTAATTTGCATAAAAATTTAAAAGTGTGAATGGATTAGTGAAAAAACCTAAAAACCTCAAGTAAAATATAAAAAAAAATCATCAATCGGCGGCTAATCTAGCCAATTTTGAGCCGAGAACGATTCGGCGGGGGCGGCTGATATAAAGCCTTCGGCGGCTCGGCTCAGCCGGCTGTTAGCCGGTCGGCGCAGGTCTCTGTCTCTCTGTCTCTGTCTTGATTTCTGGTGCTGCGAATGTTCATAATTACTTGAATAGTCTATGATTATATTTTAAATCTGCTTATTGGATGTTCTTTGCTCACCACAGACTCAATGTATAACAGTTAACGAATGCAAGCTCTTACCCCAATAAGTTACATTCTAAATTGCATTGCGATTTGATATGATCACACTCACGATAAAAATAATATTAATATTTAGGCAATTGCGTCTAGGGCAGAGATCATCAAAAGGCCGCTCGTGTGCACTTTGTTATGCTGTTTTTTATACATACATTCCAGGGTTGTCAGATTTTTTCTGACCTATTTCGCCAAATTGAATTGAATAATCGCCAAAACTCGCCAAAAATCAGTTTTATGTAGTTTTTCTTAGTAAATATTTGATAATAAATTTGTTTTTATATAACACTTTTTTAATATAAATTTTTATGAAATGATCGTACCAAAATTTATCAGAAAATCGCTAAAATTAGAAATAAAATCGCTAAAAACTATTTCTTGTAAAGTTTTCTCATTCAAATTCAATGACTATAATTAATATAAGAAAAGTCATCAAAATCAAGTTGTTTTAAGATCTTGCAGACGGGTTTTGGTAGAATTTATTTTTGAAACTACTTCTTCAACAAACTAATTTTCCTGAATTAGACAAATTTTGAAGTTCAATTTTGTTTAAAAAATAGCCATAATAATCGCCAACAAAGTTATTTATCGCCAGAAAAATCGCCATGTCGCCAAACCAAAAATTTGGACGCCAAACAAGTTGAAAAATCGCCACGTTTGGCGAGAAATCGCCATATCTGACAGCCCTGGTACATTCGTACAAGCATGCATTTTACTCTTTTTTATGTTATAAATGTGTGTGTTTGCTTATCACTGGTCTAGGGCAGGGTTGTCAGATTTTTTGCGATCTATTTCGCCAAATTGATTTTCAAAATCGCCAAAAGTCGCCCAGAATTCAGTTTTATGTAGTTTTTCTTTTTAAATATTTGATACTAAATTTGTTTTTATATGACACTCTTTTAATATAAATTTTTATAAAATGATCGTATCAAAATTTATCCGAAAATCGCCAAAATTAGAAAAAAAAAGTCGCCAAAAATTATTTCTTGTAAATTTTTCTCATCGAAATTCAAAACGCAGTAATGACTATAAATAAAATAAGAAAAATCATCAAAATTAAATTGTTTTAACTTCTTGCAGACGAGTTTTTTATGAAACTACTCCTTCAACAAACTTATTTTCCTGAATTAGAAAAATTTTGAAGTTCAATTTTGTTTAAAAAAATAGCCATAATAATCGCCAACAAATTTATTTATCGCCAGTAAAATAGCCGTATCTGACAGCCCTGGTCTAGGGTAAAAAGAAAAACTTGCAGTAATAAAGAGTATTGAGATCACAAGATCTTGAGCTCATTGAATTTTTCGACAAATATTTAGAAATAATTTGAAACTTTGGGATGCGTTAAAGGATTAATTTAGTATTTTTTATTCTAGTTATAGCATCTGTAAGTTCTTGCTAGGAAAATTGTTTGCAAGATTCTAAAACTCTTGATTTATATGGGTTTATCGCATTAGTTCTGAGCAAGCTTCAGATTAGCCTTGGTATAGGTTTTACTTTTTGGTTGGGTTTTCAGTGGAACATTGAGGTTCGGTGTATTTACATACTTGCAAAAAAATTTTATTGATAATATTTTTTAGGGTATTTAAGAACATATCGAGCCATAACCGCTAAAATACCTTAAGCGACACATTTTTTGGACTTCGTTTTTTTTTTGACGAAAATCGACTTCTTACGATCGCAAATAATCGATTTTGGTCAAAAATTGAGGTTCGAAAATTATGTCGCTTAAGCTATTTTGGCGGTTATGGCTCGATATGTATATGACGGTTGTAAGGGTATTTAGATTTCTACAAATTTTGAAAAATATGAACGCTTAAAAATAACTTTTTTTTTGCTCTACTGAAAAAAAATTTATTTTGGACATAGGCTGCTGTTAATGAAACCCATAGATATTAGGGGTTTTCACACCGAGCTTGTAAGTTTGTTAGTTGTTAATCGTTATTTTTTACAAGCATTTTGTATTTGTATATTTAACACGCTATCGGATTAACATTTAAGAAATTAACGACACGGCACCCGTGATAAAGTAGCTGTTAGTTGGTAACTCACATTCAGCTGTTGCAGTTTCTAAATAAATATAACAAAAAAGTCATTTGTGGTACATTTCTAAGCATGAATAATTAAATGGTTTACAAGTTGTTTTTTACACTTTCTCGTGGCATGGTTTATGTTTTTTTTTCAGAATAATAAATTGTGTCAGAACAATAAATCAGTTGTTTTACTGCGAAAGTTACCAGACTAAGAAAATTTTAAAAAGGGGGTCGTTCACAGTTGGTAACTTTAACAAATTAACAAACAACCGAGTAACAAATTAACAAGTTCGGTGTGAATACCACTATTGTTTTTTATTTTCTGGCAGAATCAAGAGATACATATTGCTAAAGTTTCACCTCCTATATGAATCTTGAGCCTTTAAGATAAATATATAACAGTATAGAACAGTTATTACTGTACAACAGCATTATATAGTTCTACCAAAGTATATAAACATAATTAAGGAGTTCACAATAGGGTTTTAAAATATGTCTTATTCAATTTTAATATTTCAATATGGCTTGGCATGTTTGTTGTTTTTGTATAAATCAAATTTATTACCAGGTGGAAAATTTAAAAGCATAAATAACAATATGGTCATGTTAAACTGTCAGTGCAGTTGTATTTGATGAATAAAAATTTTATATTTTTTACTGTATTTCGGCATTTTGCAGGAACAAAATTTATTTTGATAAATTAATTAATTTATTTAACTTAACGATAAAAAAAATTAGTATTAATGTAACGAAATTTAAATGTACGAGAGCTGACTTTTACCACATTCTTACAACATATTATCAACTAGGAAATGGTGTAGCAGCATTTTCCGTTAATAATGAAAACTGAAATACAGATGTTTTGTCTTAACAACTCACTATGTATGTATGTGCAAACGTTAATCTACCATTATAGTTATCAACTCAGTTTTTGAACCGGTTTTAAAACTCGGTTTTATCACAATACGGTTGTCAGTTTTTTCAAAATTTTGATTTTTCGAAATGTCGAATAGTTTTTTTTTAATTTAAATACCGGCTGAGTCGAATACTTTTCGATTTTTATATTTTGCAATAAAATTACTTTTTACTATGCTCTAGACCTTAGACCGAAATTTTCTGTTGATTTTCCTGAGTATTTTTTTAGTGTAAAAGTTCTTGGCGTTTTTTGAGTATGGCAACACTTACTGAAACATGAAATTAAAGCGAAATTATTTTATGAGGTGGTAGCAGAGGCGAATTAAATTGGCCTTATGGTGTGCAATGGATGTCAAATTAGATTTGTAAAAAGTGTTTTTTAGTTTTGTTGACATTTTGCTTCATATTTTATATAGAGATATTATATACATATATGTACTAGAGATGGGCAAATTAAAAAAAGTTTATCGATATATATGGTATCGATATTTTTGAACAGTATCCATATATATTTTTAGAAAACATCGATATTTCGATATATCGATATTTTTTGCCTGCCAAAATATTTCAAATCTAAAATAGATACCCGTACGAATATATCGTGCCTTAATAATTATTATAAATAAGGATGTTCATTATTGACTGCCCAGTGGTAAGCACTTCAAAGTTCATCATCACGGAATACGACAAATATTCATTGAGCATTAATTAAATAATAATAATTAAAGATTTCCGAAAATTTATTTGACCTTTTGTTTTAAAAATAGTAACTATTTTATTGAGCTTGAGGTCTTTTTAATAAAAATTAACAGCTTTTATTTATCAATATTTCGACACGCCTTTGTGTGTCTTCTTCAGTTAAAAATTTTTTTGATTTGAAAAATAATTTTATATACATACATTCAAACATACATACATATAAAAAATTCAAATAAACTCAAAAACAATTTAAAAAACAGAAACATTCAAATAAATTAAATTTGATTGGGTAACATATAAAACATACAAATACATTAATATATATACATATATATATATATATATATATATATATATATATATATATCTATCTCTTATCATCTACTTAATCTAAAAGCTATATTATTATATTTGTGTCTAAGAAACCAAACATACATATTTACAAAATGTCCTATCTATTTTTTACTTATTAAATTTCTATAATTTTGTGCTACATTTTCTGTGTCTGCCTTATAATTTATTCTACGTGTTATTGGTGTATTAATTATTTGTAACATTTCTAGCATGTAACGACGTTTATAGTTAAGTTCTGTGTTTAATACTGATACATTTTCAAAGTCTGGATAGTGATTTAATTCTGCACAATTCTGTTAATTTTTATTAAAAAGACCTCAAGCTCAATAAAATAGTTATTATTAATAATATTTAAAGAAATCTCGAACACATATCTTAAAACTTTATGAACTCTATGAGTGGAGTAAACCCAAACTGATATTGATATGGAAGATTTAAATTTATCTATATATCTGTATTTTTAATTTGTATGATAAGATAATTGCTAAAAAAACTTCAATGATTTCGAATGCACTTTAAGAAATTTAATACAAAAGAACTACATATGTTAAGTTATATGTAACCTTCTGTAGCTCCTCAAGGCTTCTTTAGTATTTACTTTCTGTTGCTGTTGTTTCTAAAATTTAATAGTTACTTTTTAACCCCCGACTAAAAAAAAAGTGTTAATATAAGTTTGTAGTGTCAGTCTGTTAATCTGTGTGTCAGACCAAACGGCTGGACGGATTTTGATTTAGTTTTTTTCTTTTTGAAGGTCACTTAGTCTAGAGGGTTCTTAGCTATGTTTTAAGGTAAGTGGTCCGGCTCTGTAGAAAATATGACACCTTTTCTAGATATATTCGAGGGTTTTTTAAATTTTTAATTTTTGTTATTCTGTAATAAATTATCAGCAGTTTCTAACAAGAACGGTCACAGTTTTATGGTTTTCTGACAAAAATTAAATTTTTTAAATTCTTAAAGCACAATCACAGTTTATTTGGAAATGTTTTTATTTTATTTTTGCTGCCACTTACAATTACTTAACATTTTATTGATTTTCACAAGTTGAACCAAAACGGAACAGAAAGACAGAGAAAAACTAACTGCTAGTATAAGATTTCTGTAAACAAAAAAGAGTTAGCTGATTCGTGACAAAATAGAAAGTAAAAACTAATCCTGTCTACCAGGCACAACCCTATTTGGCATTTAGCTTAGCTAACAAATAAAAGTCACCTGGCTTAGTGGGGCCACCTTATAGATTGCGCCTAGGCTGTTATTATGAAATTTCTCTTTCTCGTACAGATTAAAAACAGCTTAAATTTATAGAGCTCTTAAAAGTATCGAAACCCGATACTAGTAAATAAGAATCGATGTATCGATATATCGCATTTTGAAATATGGGCAATATGTATCGATATTTATTTTCGCAGATATCGATATTTCAATATATTGATATTTTTTGCCCATTTCTAAGTAAATGAAGTTAATTTTTATGCTTTGCATTTAATTTTTGTATTGTTTTATAATATTTACATGAACTGTTAACTCTTTTTTTAATAAAGCAATTTAAAATCAAAACTTTTTTATAACAATTTTCTTACTTAAAAAACCGGCTGACCGGTTTTTCCTGAATTGTAAAAACAGAAACCGGCTTTTTCATAATTTAAAATCTCTTTGAAAACCGTTTTTCTGGAAAAATTCGAATAATCGATCACCCTTTTTGCGATATAAGAGAGAAGAAAAAAAACAACAAAAAAAAAAACTAAGAAAGATACTGGTATAATGACAATCCCCCTTATGCAAAAAAATATTTTACTTTAGCTTTAAAGTTCATAGTAGTTGATAAGCACTTTAAGGCTAACATAGCTTTATTAAAAAATCATATGCAAAAGACAACTTTAAATATTTTGTGATTTAATAATAAATACTGGTAACACCACCGTGTTCAACAACCACTTCACAGCTTATGATGTACAAAATTGAATACAATTTTATTCGGGTATTCAAATACTTTTTTTATTTTATTAAATAAATTTTTATTATCTTGAAGTAAAGCAACCTAATTTAAAAAAAATGAGCATCTGACTTAATAGGAAAACAGATAAACACAACCATGAAGTAAAAGTAAAAAAATGTAAAAGTAAAAAAATTTATATTTTGCAATAAAATTACTTTTTACTATGCTCTAGACCTTAGACCGAAATTTTCTGTTGATTTTCCTGAGTATTTTTTTAGTGTAAAAGTTCTTGGCGTTTTTTGAGTATGGCAACACTTACTGAAACATGAAATTAAAGCGAAATTATTTTATGAGGTGGTAGCAGAGGCGAATTAAATTGGCCTTATGGTGTGCAATGGATGTCAAATTAGATTTGTAAAAAGTGTTTTTTAGTTTTGTTGACATTTTGCTTCATATTTTATATAGAGATATTATATACATATATGTACTAGAGATGGGCAAATTAAAAAAAGTTTATCGATATATATGGTATCGATATTTTTGAACAGTATCCATATATATTTTTAGAAAACATCGATATTTCGATATATCGATATTTTTTGCCTGCCAAAATATTTCAAATCTAAAATAGATACCCGTACGAATATATCGTGCCTTAATAATTATTATAAATAAGGATGTTCATCATTGACTGCCTTAGTGGTAAGCACTTCAAAGTTCATCATCACGGAATACGACAAATATTCATTGAGCATTAATTAAATAATAATAATTAAAGATTTCCGAAAATTTATTTGACCTTTTGTTTTAAAAATAGTAACTATTTTATTGAGCTTGAGGTCTTTTTAATAAAAATTAACAGCTTTTATTTATCAATATTTCGACACGCCTTTGTGTGTCTTCTTCAGTTAAAAATTTTTTTGATTTGAAAAATAATTTTATATACATACATTCAAACATACATACATATAAAAAATTCAAATAAACTCAAAAACAATTTAAAAAACAGAAACATTCAAATAAATTAAATTTGATTGGGTAACATATAAAACATACAAATACATTAATATATATACATATATATATATATATATATATATATATATATATATATATATATATCTATCTCTTATCATCTACTTAATCTAAAAGCTATATTATTATATTTGTGTCTAAGAAACCAAACATACATATTTACAAAATGTCCTATCTATTTTTTACTTATTAAATTTCTATAATTTTGTGCTACATTTTCTGTGTCTGCCTTATAATTTATTCTACGTGTTATTGGTGTATTAATTATTTGTAACATTTCTAGCATGTAACGACGTTTATAGTTAAGTTCTGTGTTTAATACTGATACATTTTCAAAGTCTGGATAGTGATTTAATTCTGCACAATTCTGTTAATTTTTATTAAAAAGACCTCAAGCTCAATAAAATAGTTATTATTAATAATATTTAAAGAAATCTCGAACACATATCTTAAAACTTTATGAACTCTATGAGTGGAGTAAACCCAAACTGATATTGATATGGAAGATTTAAATTTATCTATATATCTGTATTTTTAATTTGTATGATAAGATAATTGCTAAAAAAACTTCAATGATTTCGAATGCACTTTAAGAAATTTAATACAAAAGAACTACATATGTTAAGTTATATGTAACCTTCTGTAGCTCCTCAAGGCTTCTTTAGTATTTACTTTCTGTTGCTGTTGTTTCTAAAATTTAATAGTTACTTTTTAACCCCCGACTAAAAAAAAAGTGTTAATATAAGTTTGTAGTGTCAGTCTGTTAATCTGTGTGTCAGACCAAACGGCTGGACGGATTTTGATTTAGTTTTTTTCTTTTTGAAGGTCACTTAGTCTAGAGGGTTCTTAGCTATGTTTTAAGGTAAGTGGTCCGGCTCTGTAGAAAATATGACACCTTTTCTAGATATATTCGAGGGTTTTTTAAATTTTTAATTTTTGTTATTCTGTAATAAATTATCAGCAGTTTCTAACAAGAACGGTCACAGTTTTATGGTTTTCTGACAAAAATTAAATTTTTTAAATTCTTAAAGCACAATCACAGTTTATTTGGAAATGTTTTTATTTTATTTTTGCTGCCACTTACAATTACTTAACATTTTATTGATTTTCACAAGTTGAACCAAAACGGAACAGAAAGACAGAGAAAAACTAACTGCTAGTATAAGATTTCTATAAACAAAAAAGAGTTAGCTGATTCGTGACAAAATAGAAAAAGTAAAAACTAATCCTGTCTACCAGGCACAACCCTATTTGGCATTTAGCTTAGCTAACAAATAAAAGTCACCTGGCTTAGTGGGGCCACCTTATAGATTGCGCCTTGGCTGTTATTATGAAATTTCTCTTTCTCGTACAGATTAAAAACAGCTTAAATTTATAGAGCTCTTAAAAGTATCGAAACCCGATACTAGTAAATAATAATCGATGTATCGATATATCGTTTTTTGAAATATCGGCAATATGTATCGATATTTATTTTCGCAGATATCGATATTTCGATATATTGATATTTTTTGCCCATTTCTAAGTAAACGAAGTTAATTTTTATGCTTTGCATTTAATTTTTGTATTGTTTTATAATATTTACATGAACTGTTAACTCTTTTTTTAATAAAGCAATTTAAAATCAAAACTTTTTTATAACAATTTTCTTACTTAAAAAACCGGCTGACCTGTTTTTCCTGAATTGTAAAAACCGAAACCGGCTTTTTCATAATTTAAAATCTTTGAAAACCGTTTTTCTGGAAAAATTCGAATAATCGATCACCCTTTTTGCGATATAAGAGAGAAGAAAAAAACAACAAAAAAAAAACTAACAAAGATACTGGTATAATGACAATATCTTTTGTTTGTTGAATTGTTTGTTTGCCAATAATTACATTCAGAGGGCGTTTGGAATGTTGTTGTGGCACCAGAGTTTTGTTGCAATTTTTTATTGAAATGCAATTGTAAATGCGTCAAATAGAAGGATGACTAGCATCTCAAATTATTATTTTTAGTGTATTCGAAGAACCACAGGAGCAAATAATGCAAATGAGAGTTCAATTTACTTTAGGATTTTTTTTCGAAAGTAAATTAAAAACATTTTGCAAAATATACTGTTCATATAATAGAATTAAATTATTCAATTGCAGAACATATTCGTTAAATGAAGGTTAGTTATGAAGACAAATTCTCGAATTCAGTTTTTTAAGAATAGTCCCAGTAGTTCCAATAGTTGTGATGGATTTCACAAGACATTAACTTACATGCTAAGCAATGCCAATGTCCCAAAGTGACAATGAAATAATATCCAAAAAATATATGAAATATAGAATTCTCAGCACATAATTGGTATTTCTTTTGTTTCCATTTTTTTGATGTCAACTTAAAATGTCGACATTCTATAATACACAATTTTGTTGTGTCATTGCGACAGGAAAGTATTCCATCCCTAAATAATAGCAATATGGCAACATCGTCTACATTAAGAATTAATTTTGATATAATGACAATAAGTGTCATTTACTTTATATTATTTCTTACTATTTATGCAAATGGATAATCGCAAATTTATTCATTTGGCTAGTGTCACCGTATGCTTGGGGATAATACAAAAAAAGCAATGTGAGTCCGATCACAGAGGAGATGTGTAAACATCTAGTAATGAAATTTTTTTTAAGTTGGAAGTACTTATGCTTTTAGTATCTTAAATTAATTAATTAAAAGTATCAAAACTTTCAATATTGTAAATACATATGAATTTGTTGGTTTTTGTTTGTTTTATTAAACTTATTTGGTTAGTAAATGTGCACACTGCAGTATATGTATGTATATGTACTGCATTAAAAATTGCTGTAAGCAATAAATTCACTGATTACTAAAAAAAATCAGTAAATTTTTACTGTTAATGAAATTGAATTTGCATTACCAGTAAAATCGTAGGGCCGTAATCATAATAAAATTGTAGCAAGTGGCAAAGTTTTTTTCATTAAAATTTTGAAATTTTTGTATGAAAAACATTTATCCACTTGGTAGGATTTCATTATGAATACGGGCATTACTGATTACTGAAAATTCAATGCACCTCATTTGGGCACTTTATAAATATTGTAGAAAAAATTTTAGTAATCAGTAAAAATTTACTGGTTAAATTTTTTTTATTATTTTTACTGAAATTTTAGTGGTACTGCTGATCTATGGTAAATGCCTTTACTTTTACTTTTTAATTTATAATTCCTGTTGCTCAGCTTAGTTTTTGTGTACGCATTGCAATTAAAATAAATTCAGTAAAGTGCGACTTTGACTCGCGCACGAAGGGTTCCGTACATTCGGTTTTGAGAATTTTTTTGATGTGGCGTTTTTCCTTTTTTTAAGTTTTATCATTTTAAACGATTTTTTTGAGTTTTGTCGCTTTTTTCTTGTTTTGGAGTTTTTTTCTCTTTTTGGGGTTTTTTTCATTTTCGCAATTTTTTTTATCTTGGCGATTTTTTTTCATTTTGCGATTTTTTTCTGTTTTTAGGTTTTTTTTTTCATTTTGGTGATTTTTTTTTCTGTTTTTGCGTTCTTTTATTTTGGCGATTTTTTAATTTTTGGCGATTTTTTTGTTCAAGGGTTTTTTCATTTTGGCGTTTTTGCGGGTTTTCGCGATTTATTTTAGTCCTAAATTTTTTTTAACTTGGTGCTTTTTTCGTTTCGGCGATTTTTTTGTTTTTGGCGATTTTTTTAGATTTGGCGATTTTATAATTTTTTTGATTTTTTTGTTTTACCGTTTTTTAAAATTTCAAGAGTTTTGCTCTTACGGTTTCCAAGATACAGCAAGTTGTTAAAATTGCAAAGTCGAAATTGCACTAACTGATGGAACACCCCTTAATTTAAATTTTTTCAATTTAGTGTTAATTGTTGTAGCCTGTATAAAAATACACTAACTTTTAAAATTTCAAGTGTATATATATAATACATACAATTGTATGTATATTACATGGGATTTTAACATTTTTCGTTGCTCGTTTTGGAACACCCTTTAATTTTTAACTCTCATATATTTGTTGTTGTAGTGGCTAAATGTCTACACACTGTGTCCAAATTTCATTTCTACGCTTGGACACTCTCTTTGTAGCTATAAATAGTCTTAAAATTTAAATGCTTATACACGCGTACGTATTCGCAACAAACTTAATAATAATGTTATTATTTTTAATTATTTATTACTTGAATTTTTTTCGATAAGTACTAAAGATGCCGACATATCTACACGGTGACATTTTGTTTGTATGTCTACAAAGCTGCTCACTTGTTCTGACAATCATCTACAGTAATGCATTAAACACATTCACCACAGCAAGCTACCGACTACCAAATGTCAAGGATAGAATACACATATTTATATGAGAATGATTTTTTTGAAGACAGCAAGACAACAGAGCGACATGTTGTTGTCTATGCTGATTTTGTCATTGTAGTCCAAAACTAATTTCTATTTCTTTGGCTACAGTGAGAAAATTCAGTGTTGCCAGTATAATACAAAATGTTGAATGAATGATTTTGTATAATTATTGCATATTATTTAACAGAAACAATATCCAAAAATTTATGTTAAGAATAAATTGATTCATTTAAGTACTTTTACGTGAAATAAGTATATTTTTAAAGAATAATTAATTGTTATAAATGCAAAATATATGAAAGTGGCAATACTGAACTATGTATTTGTACTTGAATATTATTAGATGCAGATGGTGCTGCTGCCGTCTCCAAAAGAATTGAGTAGCCGGCTACGAGGCGGAAAATGCTGCTAGCGGCATTTTAAGTCGTGTGTTCGTGTAGCCTGCTGTGATGAATGTGTTTAGTGCATAAACAGCTTGTGAAGTAATGCCACACGAAGAAAAATAACGGAAATGACAAGCGTTGCCACTATTGTACACTATTATTTTTAAATGCGATATCATAAATTGCTATTGTATGTACTCGGAATAAATCAGTAGAATTATTAGCTATGACAAAAACATTCATGCAGAAAGTCTCAAGTAATCGTGGTGCTGGAAACACTAGAAAGTATAAAGTTTTTATCGTTTTTCTGGATATACTGACAAGGAGGAAATCACTGAACCATTGCATTAATAAGTTTTTGAAAACTGTATTAGAAATAGTTTACATTCGAATACTTTTAATCAATTTAAGATTTGGATTTCTATATGGTAGTTTGACACAGAGAAATAAGATTCGTTGTGACAACCGAATTTGTTGCAAATTGAATTTTGGCGGTTGCAGCAACTATCATAGAATTCTACTATAGCGACTGAAATTTTCTTGTGGTACCACTATATTTTAATTATAACCCTCAACCCAATACTTGCAGCAACAGAAAAAATTGGTTGACAGTATGGAATTTGAAATAAATGTTATTCTTGCTACCGAAAATTTGGTTAATATAATTAAAACAATATCATAATTGGTACCTGTAAAAGAAAAATTGGCTTTCCTTGCTGAAATAAAAATAAACAATAAACGCAAATAAAAATACACACTATAAGAAATTTTTTATTTGAAATATTGTCATTTTGAAAAGCTACAAACCTGTTATCTTATGCACAGACTTTCAAAAACCATTTGAGAATTCAAAAATCATAATACCTTTGAAAGTCACAAAAGTTAATTTTTTTTAATTTGCTGCTATAAACTATGATAGTAAACCCAACCTCTAGTTAGTTGCAGCAACTGATTGAAAGTTTTTATTTTAATTTAAATATAGAACGACAATTTTTTTTAGTTGCTAATACCAAAAGTTGGTAGTAAAATCCAATTCATAATATTTTATTCGGTTGGGTTAACCAATCAGTTAATTAGTCATGACAAAAGCATACGCTCGGTTGATGCAATCAATTAAAGTATTGTCACAATCATATCTTTGTTACAATTATGCCTTTATGGCAGTGAACATGGATTGTTTTTTGGATTAACAGAAAATTGATAGCGTGAACTGAAATATAGTTAATGCAAATGATATTTTATTGGACTAACCGTTTTCCAACCAATCTTTTTTCTGGGTGTAGTATGTTCATATTTTATTTACTTATTTATTGAATCCCTTA
This sequence comes from Tachina grossa, assembly GCA_949987645.1. Classification (NCBI taxonomy): domain Eukaryota; kingdom Metazoa; phylum Arthropoda; class Insecta; order Diptera; family Tachinidae; genus Tachina; species Tachina grossa. The sequence goes on along the minus strand of OX465274.1, from coordinate 132,766,969 downwards.
CATAACAAGACATAGTCTTATAATTATAATGCAGGGTTGTATTGTGTACAATAAATTCGCCAATAAAGATTAATATTTAATAAATTAAAAACAAAATAATTAAAAAAATAATAATAAAAACCGAATAAATAAAACGATTTATAAAAATAATTTTTTAAATTTGCATATAAAATTGACCAAAAAGACATTTGTATATAAGTACATATCTATAAAACCTTTAGTGCTCTACTCAAAGTAATTAAAAAGAAAGTTTTTAAAATTTGTTGCATTGCTGTTAATTTGTTGATGATGTGGAAGAGTATTCCAAAGGCGAACAGCATGTAAGAAGAAATGCCATATAGAGACCTGACATTGATATTTCGGGATTTTTATATTTTTGCCTCTTAAAGATCTTGCAAATCTAATCTTTTGAAATAAATATTCCGGTTTTTGGGTGTCATATGTGTCCTCTTATCAGCTGTAATTTTTAAAGATAACTTTTCAAGACAATTTCTTTTCCTTTTTTAGTCATCTAAGCTTTTTGTAGCCCTTTTCTTTCATCTCCTGAAAACTTTGCTAATAAGAAGGTATATGTATATCAGTTCTTTATTGCAACAAAAAAATTGCTCAAAAAAGTTATTTTTACAGAAAAAATACGTATGTATATCAAGTTTTAAATTGTGTGTAAGAACTTAATGAGGATATACAAATATTTTCTTATCTCAAGAGCAGCGTTACAAGCATTTTATATGAAATTTTTACACAAGATTAACTTAGACTTAACCATTTTTTTTTAACTCAAAACACGAATTTTTTGATAAACATATGTATGTCTATGCTGCAATAAAGGAGCAGGAGTGTACATATATTCTATAATATAGAGATCAGAGATCAGATTGAATGCCTTATTTTGCTGTTTTGAATGCAATCACAAAAAAACTGCATATTGTTGTCAATCCACAACATTTGAAAAAAAAACAACGCATGGCACAATCAAAAGAGATGAGTGTGGCGAATATTATTGCCTGCATTGCTTGTTTTATATAAATGTTCACTGGTCTTGTCAAAAGCAGCGAATACTCAGTGAATGGTGCGAATACTTTTTATTGTGATTGAACACAACGTAATCTTGTATAAAACGTTCATATGTACATATGTGTGCTCTTACATTTGTATTCTTAAAACACGATATAGATTTGAAATGTATGTATTTATATGTATGTATGTATTTATATGTATGTATGTATTATACAAAATATCAACGAATACTCCAGTGAATGGTATGAAAGAAATACATTCTTTCATTCTGCATCATTTCATTTCGCTGCTTGTATTATAACAACATTGCAATAATATAGTGTGTCAGAGCAATCAACAAAAACAACGAATTATAGCTAGGCAACTACATTTGTTATTGTTGTCGAATAAATGCATGGCAAAAGCAACGAATTTATGAATAGTTAGCAAATGTGAATGGTCTCACTCTGTTCACTGTTCTATATGTAAGTAAGTGCATGAGTATTATGCAATTAAAATAATACATTGCTCATACCGCCTATTTTAACAAGGATCATCAAAAGTGACAAAACCTACAATTCTACACAAAAATCATCCTTAACGCCATCTTTTCACAAATAAGAACAAATAATTTGGTTTGCAAGAACTTTTTTAACTGGATTTGTTTTTTTTATAGGCGAATTCAATAGAATTTCCAGAACTATTTTTGTGCAATGTTAGAGTTGTTTTGTGTTTTCGCGTTTTCGTATATTCATAAGCATGTATTTTTATAAGCACACACCAGCATACTATTTAAACATTTGCATATACATATGTATGTAGGCTGTTCTGGGTATTAAAATAAAAATTTTTTCAAAAGAATTACGTTATTTGTTATAAATTTTATGTGATTTCTTTAACATAAGCCCACTTTGAATTTCAACTTGGGCATGTGTAAAAGAGTGGTTGGGTGTACACAAGACCATCCAAAAATGTATGGAATGAATATTTGTTTCATTCCCTTTAGTTTCTGATATACTGGAATTGAACAAAGGATCTTCGGGGGAATTGAACGCCAAATGGGGGGTAAGTACATATTATGTTTTAAAAATATCTTCCATTGATAGTTTTTTTTTATATTTTTATTGATTCAAGTATAGTGATAAACATAACAAGACTTACTTTTTATTATTTTATGTATTAAAATTAATTCGAAGACATACCTGCAAAGAAAGAAAAATAGCAAACAATTAGTAGAAACAACAATATATATAGCAAAAATTATGAAATGAATTTGAATTTATATAAATTTAAAAATAATTTAGATTTGCACAGTAAAATAAAACATTCTGTTTTGGAAATTATGCTATAAGCTTGCTAAGCTCTGTGTATATATGTCTTGCACGTGGTGTACATACTTAGAGAAAAAGGAGCTTAAAATCAATAAAAACCATATTGAAATAATAAGAAACATTAACGGAAGTATAGTCATGTTGAAATTTCTTATTTCTACATGGCAAAATATTAATTTATATTATTAATTTTTTAATTTAATTTATTTTTAAGTATCCCAATATATTGAATTAATGTGACGCGTTTTTTTTAACTTGCAGCTTTTCCCTGAGTGGAGCAGTCATGCAGCTGTTTTCTTTCAAATATCAGTTTTCCTCAAAAGTTTTCAGTTGTTTTATATTCACTTTTTTATTTCATACCCGTGATAATCTAATTCAGCTGCTTATTCTTGTCGTAATCGTATAAAACCCCGGACCAAAAAGCATATGAAAGCAAACAGAAAAGAAAATATATTTTAAATTCCTTAGGCCGTATTCAGAAAAAAATAATTTAAGTTTACTAAACGTTTAACAAACAAATTTCCATACAAAATTTGTTTCGTAAACCTTTTGTAAACCTAAAGTATTTTTTCTGAATACGGCAGTTTATGTTTTGCTGAAGAATTTACACTTAGTTTTTTGCAGAATTAACCACATTATACAAAAGTCTATTTATTTATTTATTACACTTACAATTAAAATTATAATCTAATATTATTTGAGGCAATAGCAACATATGCCCTCAGCATTAAATTTAAATTCAATTAAATAGCCACATATGTATGTATTTTAATTTTCTAATTTCTTATATAATGGGTGTTTATTATTGAGGTATAGAATTTTAAGTTGGCATCACTTTTTTAACTGGCGGCCATTTTGTCAGCTGTCAAGTGATTAATATTTAATTTGGTTTGCCATTTTATCATGAACAGGTTGACAAAAGAACAACGCTTGCAAATCGTGCAAATTTATTTCGAAAATAATGGTTCAGTTCGCGAAGTTTACCGCAAGCTCCGTCCATTTTATGGTCGACATAATCGTCCATCAGAGCAATTAATTCGGTTAACCATGGATCGTTTTCGTACTACGTTTACTCTATGTGATAATACGCATCCGCAGAGACGTCGAACAGTGCGCACCGAAGAAACAATTGCCGCTGTAGAGCAAAGTGTTGAAGAGGACCCGAATGAATCGATTCGCCACCGTGCACAGCAATTGGAGCTTTGTCCATCAACTTTATGGAAGATTTTGCGCAAAGATCTTGGCTTGCGACCTTACAAGATCCAGCTTGTGCAAGAATTAAAGCCGCGAGACCACGCAATGCGTCGTGATTTTGGTGTATGGGCCGAAAATGAGATTGATCTCGATGCTGATTTTCATCGCAAAATTTTGTTCAGTGATGAGGCTCATTTTTGGTTGAATGGCTACGTCAACAAGCAAAATTGCCGCATTTGGAGTGAAGAGAATGCACATGAGACCCTTGAGACGCCATTACATCCACAAAAACTGACTGTTTGGTGTGCTCTATGGGCTGGTGGAGTCATTGGGCCATACTTCTTCCGAAATAATGCTGGAGAGTCAGTTACCGTTAATGGAGACCGGTATAGAGCCATGATAACCGACTATTTTGTTCCCGAATTGGATGGCATGAATGTGGATGAGTTGTGGTTCCAACAAGACGGCGCTACATGCCACACAGCGCACGTCACAATCGATTTATTGAAGGAAACATTCGATGAGCGCATAATTTCGCGGAATGGACCTGTCAATTGGCCACCAAGATCGTGTGATTTGACACGATTGGATTATTTTCTTTGGGGATATGTGAAGTCGCCCGTCTACGCTAACAGACCAGAAACGTTAGGGGACTTGGAAGCCAACATTCGTGGCGTTATTGCCAACATACGGCCCCATATGCTCGAAAAAGTGGTTGAAAATTGGACCTGTAGAATTGGCTTTATTCGTGTGGCATTGTATAGGAGTTCTAATGAAAGTCTATTACAAATAATAAGAATATAATGCTCTACTTACTTAAGACTCCAAAATCCCTGATAAAATTCGAAAACGTAGAATATTTGTCAAACGTAGCGATCTTATGATAGTTTTACGCTATAATAAGAAACATAACAGTATTAAAAAATGTTTGGGCATTTTTTTGTTCTGAAAAACAGATATTTTATTCGCTATGAGCAGTTTTTTCCTCAAACGTATATGGCAACACTGCATGTCTCTCTCATGTTGAAATAGGACAAACTATGATGTATGCATTCTTTCTTTGTGCTGCTGTTTAAGTCAAACTCAAGTCTTAACTGTGCAAAAATGCATTGATAAATTGTTAGTGCCACAAACCTAACTGATTCTAATATTTTAAAATTCAAGGTTTAGGGCTCACTTAGCCGACTGTTATGGAATGTAACTGCAACAGTAGGAAACAGCTGATCGATATTGTTATGTGAAAAGCAATTAAAATGGTTCTAAAGATATAATGTATAGTAACCTACTTTTTACATAAAAATATCGGTCAGATGCTTCCTACGTTGCAGTTATATTCCATTACAGTCAGCTAACTGAGCCTTTACTCAACTTTACGATTTTATAATAGATGTTATAGTTGTGGCTAAATTATTGTATAAAAGTCGATTCCTATCGTGTTACTTTTCAAGTCGTCGTATCGTTTAAATCTGTATCTTATACCTGATTTACATTAAGCATTTTTTCATGAAATGTCATGAATTTTGTTGCACGCAACTTTTTCTATTTGTCCCAACAAGAACGTACGATTTAAATTTGGCGCCATTTGAAGTGTCATTGTTTGACATTTGAACAATTGTTATTGTTTGCTAGTAGAAAGTACGAGGTTAGTAAAAATGGAGTGCTACACGAATGAACAACGCACTCTCATTGTGAAATTGTTTTACCAAAATGGTGGAAGTTTTTTGGGATCACAATAATGCTGCAAAAGAGTCAACTGTAAAGAGATTAATGGATAAATTTGCCGAAACTGGGTATGTTAGTGATGTAAAGACAACAACGTGCCTTCGACCAGGGCGATCGATCGAAAATGTCGCAGCTGTACGTGATGATGTCGATCAAACTCCATCCACCTCAATTCGACACCGAGCTCAGCAAATTGGTGTCGACAAATTCACTATGCAGAAGAAATGAATGTGGAGAGCATGTGGTTTCAACAAGACGGCGCCACATGTCATATAGCCAGAGAAACAATTCAATTGCTGCATCAGTCATTTCCAGGTCGTGTTATTTTGCGTTTTGGAGACCAGAATTGGCCGCCTAGATCGTGCGATTTAACACCATTAGACTTTTTTCTTTGGGGTTTTTTGAAGTCGGTGATTAACGCGAATAAGCCGACGACGAGTCAAGCCTTAAAAGAGGAAATTGGACGCTGCATTAATGAAATACCGCAGCATTTATGCAAAACGGTCATTGAAAATTTCATTAAAAGATCGAGTGTGTGTGCCAGCAAAGCCGCGGCGGCCATCTGCCCGATATGTTGTTCCACCTATAACCTCATTCTGTCTACTTTACGATATAATAAAGTTTCACGAGTTTTTTTAATTACCTGTGTTTTATTTAAAATTTAAATCTTGCGTTCTTGTTGGGACACCCTTTAGTTAAAAGAAATTTATTTACTAGTGTTGTTAATTATTCGTCTTTTATATTTGTTCGAAGAAAATTTCATGATATTTTTCTTCTTCGAACAGACGAATAATTTTGTACTTTTGTTCGAATATTCGAACGAACAAAGAATAAAAAAATATATTCGAATAATCTTAAAAAATGTTGCAAAAAACGACACGTATGTGTATTAGTTTAATTTTTTTTTATTAACAAACGAAAAATTATTCATTACACACGAAAAACATATGATTTCAATAACAGGTTTAGAAATATTAATAACAAAACTTAAAAATTTTAAGAATCTTTGCCGCAGTTGATGCTGTAGTATAAGTTAAGAACTCTATGTTCCACTAATACTATTGAAGTAGCAGAATCGCAATAAGAAGAGAGTAAATTAATATATAGAAAATTTAAGATAACTTCCAATCGACTAGACCGATTTTCTTCAAGTATAAACAAGAAGATATACGATCATGTTACCTTTCAAAAGAAAACAAAGCAAATTAAAATCGGTCAAGCCGTTCGGGAGGTACGGAGTGAAGGACATACAGATCTAACAGAATATATCTAAAAACGATGTGATACCTTCTAAGCGGCTGGACCGATTTTCTTTAAACATAGCTAAGAGCACTTTCGATCAAGTCACCTTTCAAACAGAAAAAGCTAAATCAAAATCGGTCCAGCCGTTTGGTCTGTACGTTGACACGTAAAAACAAACAGAACACGGACAGGTATTTAATGCTTTTTTTACGTCGTTCAATAATTCGATTTTTAACGCTTTTGATCAGAGAAAATCAGTTTTTTCTAATCTCTTTATCAGAAATTGTAAGACACCTTCTAATTCCATGAAAGAAGCATTACCTTTTCCCAAAAAGAAAAAGATGAGTTTAGCGAACATATGTATGTATACATACACATGCATATACAAACAAAGCTTACACAAGTATTTATAATTTGGAATAATTTGATTACTTAATATCATATTGTTAACAAATTAAAAAGTAATGAAATGTAAAGTACTTTTTATATAAAGTAATTAAGGAAATTGTTCGAATATTAGACAAAAATTATTCGAATAATTTTTTATTCTAAATTGAATATTTTTGTTCGTTCGAAGAAAAATGATAAAAAATTGTTCGAATATTCGAACAATTTTTGTTCGAATGACAACACTATTATTTACCGAAGGGCAGTCTCGACAGCCAGTTTTTACACTTGTAATTTGAAATGGCCACAACAGACATAAGTGGTGCTTGTATAGAGTTTAGCAGTACATTCTTGTATAAAGTTTTTCAAATTATTATTGATATAAAGGGTCCGCCATCTAACGTTTTTTTCAACTAGTGCTTATTTCGTGAATGGTAACACTTAGCTCATGTCTGATTTGACAGATAATTAGTTTTATCCTTCCGCTGAACGAATACTGTTGTGTATTCGCTTCGCTAAGTGGGCCTGTGATCGACTTACAGAAGATGCCGATTTTGCCAAAAAAATGTCATCTTTTCAGATGAAGCTCATTTTGATCTTGGCGGGTATGTAAACAAGCAAAATTGTCGCATTTGGGGCACAGAAAATCCGCACGCATACATTGAAAAGCCGACGCACCCAAAACGAGTCACTGGTTCGTGCGGATTTTGGTCCAGAGGCATAATTGGGCTATTGAGCAAGGAGTGGCCGTTACAGTCAATGGCGATCGTTATCGGGCCATGTTGAACGAATTTTTGTTCAGAAAAATTGAAGAGGAGGATATTGGCAACATTTGGTTTCAACAGGACGGCGCTACGTGCCACACAGCCGAAGCTACACTCGGCTTTTTTTATAGCATTTTCAAAAAAAAAGTTATCTGGCTTCCGCTTCTCATCCCAAAAATCAAATATAATTTTTTTTTACACTTGGAATACATCCATTTATTAAAAAATATCTCTAATGCATACTCTTCTATGCTTATAAATATATTTGTAATTCAAAATTATTTTGGAGATTAAAAAAGTCATCTTATCTTGGCTTATAGTTTTATGGTTAAAAATTTATGGTGTACGTGATATTAAATTTTGTTCAAGACTTTTGTGAAAAAGACTTGTGCTTACAAATTGTGTGTTGTGTATGTGTGTGTGTGTGTGTGTTGTGTATGTGTGTGTGTGTGTGTATGTGTGTACATTTTGAATCTGCGTTTATTTCTTTCGCATTTTTTCCATCGTTTGTTTGTATTTTATAAATTTATTTTTATGTTTTGAAAATTTATGCGAATTGTGTCAATCTTTTTTGTTGATGAAGTTTGTTATATTTCTCCTCTAGTGTCTTCTTCGATTTGAATTTATTATCCATCATTTGAATGAATATTTATTTTCAAAATAAATAATTATGTATTTTATATTTACATACTTGTATACTGCAACATATTTTTTCCATTATTATTACAATTTTTTTTTTCAATTCCACTACTGAAAAAATTTCAGTTGAGTTGAATCATTCAATTGTATGCCAAAACAGTTTTTTTTCAATTGTCATGACTTTGAGCAATGAATTTGTAATGGTTATACTCACATAAATTGTAACTGACGGATAAATTGGTATGACATGGAAATGCAAAAAATTTATATGTATGTATGTACATGTAGTAATGATCGTAATTGTGTATTTTATAATTTTATGAATTACATTAAGATGATTATTAGTTTCTGTTTTTCGTAACCTATTTTATTTGTCTTTTAAATCGAACGTTACAGAAATATTTTATATATTTATTTGCTCCATTAAATGAATTATATGGTTTGAAAATTAGACACAGAATTACTGAAATGTTCTTAACGGAAATAAATATTAAATGAACAGAAAGGGGTTTTTCACTTAAATGAATTACATATTCAGTGAATTTCCAAAATTCATCTAAGGAAATAATTAAAGCACCAGGGAAATACAGTGCGCCCTCAGGTGATGCAAAAGTTTGGAATCTAAGGTTGTTACAAATTCTGTGCTTGTTTTATTGTTTATCCCATAAAAATATTACATACGTACATATTTTTGTTCGTTAAAATTGATGTACATATATCTAAAAATTTGATTACACTATTCAACAAAAAAAAATTAACCTCTAAAATGAGATATTTTTATTGGCTAATTTAGCACGAATACGGCATTCATTTATTTTTCTTAAGAAGCATTTTCGAGATATTCGCGAAAAACGTGTTTTTTGCAGTTTACAAAGATATATCCAAAAATCTTGAGAACTGTTTATTAAAATTAAGCAAATTTAGCGCTTTGAAAAGATATGTTCATTTTTATCAGCTCATATTTTAAATATGTTGATCGGATAAAAATTCACTGAGTTACGGCCCTTCAGATTAAAAAAACTTTGAAGTTTAAGTTTTTTTTTTAAATTCAGTGATTTTTTTAATTTTTTTTTAAACCTGTAACTTAAATAAAATTTTGTAGCCAACTGTGTTAAATTTTTATTATCGGACAAAAAATTAAAAAGTTACGACATATTTACTAATTTTCGGATCTAAAATCTAAATGTAAAGGTCCCTAACTCGGTGAGTTTTTATCCGATCAACGAGCTTTATACATGGGGAGATAAAAGAAAATCATGTTTTTTAGGAACGTAAAATCTGCTACATCTATATAATTAATAGGCAAACATGTTTTTGTAATCCCTTTTACGCTGGTACCACTGCACCGATTGGTTTTAAAGGATTTTCCGTACAGATGTACAGAATCTATATTTTATTGAAATCGGTTAAGTATTTTAGGAGCTATAAGCGTTCAAAGTTGCTACTACTACATGCACACATATTACACACGCATTTATTAGCTTACAAGTAAAAAAGAAACAAAACATGAGTGTGTGTTTGTAGTATTTCTCTTGATCTAACAATTTTTTTCTCTTATTTGTTGTTGTATGAAAGCCATAATACTTGAAGGAAGAGAGTTGAATAAATTGAATCAGTGATGGGAAATGTGGCACAATTGTGCCATTTTTGGCACTATTGAATGTTGCCTGGCACTGTGGCACTCTCGCTGCTTTTCTGGCACTTTTTGCCCATTAAATATGGAAACTTTTCTTATTGCAATAATAAGTACTTTTCTTGTGTTTTTTTATTTTTTTGAGTAATGAAAACTAGGATTTGAGGCTGACAACTCTTCGGTTCTGATAGTTAAAAGTAACGGTTTGTCCAGAGACATTGACGATCTATTAAAATGAATATATAAATTTGTTTATAAATTTATGATATTCTTAAGTATTCCCCAAACCGTTGGTTGTCTCGTCAAGGTGTTGCACAAGGCGCATTTATTAGGTGGCAGCACTATACCAGGTGACTAATGTCATTATCAGCGTTGTCAACTTTGAAATTTTAAAACGCACCAAAATGGAGAAAAAAACGCGCCATTTACGAAAAAACGCACCAAGCTTAGAATTTCTTTTGTTAGTTTAAAATGTTTACTGAATTAATTTTACATAAAAATAAAATATTATTTTTTTGTGTTAAAAATTTAACACTTAAACAGGCTTTAACAGTTCAGGGTAAAAAAAATTAATTCTATAAAAAGAACTTAACAAATTTGTTTATATTCATTTTTATTATAAATAAATTCTGTAAAAAACTTTTTAAAGATATCAACGATTAATAGTAAGGATTCAAAACTAATAAAAATACTAAACTTTTTTATTCAAATATTAAAAAAAATTATCAGAAGTTTAATACATTTACATCCCTTTTCACAATATATGGGTAAGAGTTAACATGAACTTTAACTGACAGTTCTTCATACAAAAGTTTCCGTTAAAGTCCCTGTTAGCTTTTAACTGTACATTGTGAAAAGGGCCGTTACCCATATTAAAAATACAACAATAAAAACAAACAGCCTTTAACAATATATGAACAAAATTAAAAAAAAACTTAACCAAAAAAAACTATACAAATTCGTACATAAATAGTATACATGTGTTCTTAATTATGATGCAAGCCACAGACTGCGACCGTTGGTACAACACGTTGGTTTATCAAGTTGTGTGTTTTGAACACAAACTATACGACAACTTTACATTAGCGCACAACTTCATTTCACAAAAAATGTTTGAGTAAACATGATCCTCACAAAAACATAAATGTGAAAAACGGCCATGTTCCTATCCAAAATTTCGGCCATTAAAAGTTGTGAGATATAAATTTTGACCAAGTTCTTGTTTGGCACAATACCTAATACAGAAATATGCTATGCGTTACATAAATTTGTAATCGTAAGGGTGTCATATAATTTCTAGATAGTCTGCTTACTTGACAACAAGGTAAAAATATTGCCAAGAAAACAGACTATCTAGAAATTATATGACACCCTTACGATTACAAATTTATATAACGCATAGCATATTTCTGTATTAGGTATTGTGCCAAACAAGAACTTGGTCAAAATTTATATCTCACAACTTTTAATGGCCGAAATTTTGGATAGGAACTTGGCTGTTTTTCACATTTATGTTTTTGTGAGGATCTGATTACTTTTTGAAAAGATTTCTATAATAACACTTTTTAAACTTAAAATTTCTAGTGTATTTTATTTCTATTAATGATCGCTGTGCCAGTTGAAAATGGCATACTTGCATTAAATAATGGGTTAGAGCGTGATGGGTGTTGAATTGTAGACCTTTAAAATGCACTATTGCGTCATTTCAACGGGTCGCTAGTGTGTACGCAATTTGGTAAGAGTCCTCCGGAAAGAAACATGTTAAATACAGCGTACATTTTAGTGGAAGTGATCCCATCTTTTTTCTCAATAGAATTACATATTAAAGTCTGATTAGCTAAAGTACATATATCAAAAGGATATGCCCAATGTGCATGCAAAGTTTCAATAGGGTAGCTGGTGCTTTAATTTATAGATTTTCTGTTTAAGTAAATCAATTACTATTTGTCTACAAAATGTCGGCTCTCTATAGTATAATATTACGTAAAATTCTTATGGGCCTGGCCTCGCTGACTTTTATATCTCCCTAGTGCTTATGGTTCATGCAAAGTTTGGTATTAAAAAATTAATAAGAAATACCTGAGTATTAAATTAAAAACTGCTAAGCCGAAGTACCTGAACGAAAAAGCTAAGATTTGTGGGTGAAGTCACGGCTACTTTTCAAAATAGGAAATTTTTATTTTGGATAAATGCAATGTGTATGAAAGGCTTCATTGAATAAAATTTATCTTAATTTTGAATTTAAAATGCTTTTTACCGTCCTCTGGTTGAAACTTCAGGTTTTTTAGATTTATCTTAGTGATCTCTGATCTAGATTTATTTGTGTATCTAATTTCAGCTTTCTAGTGCGAATTGCAGTTTTAAAATCGTGGCCCCGCATACCGGAAAAAACTTCTTGTTTTAAAGATTTCCTATTGGCTTACTCTACACTTACTTATATATAAAATTTCAGCTCTCTAGAGAGAATTAAATTTTATGAGCACTATCCCTCCCACTATTTTCAACTCACAATTTTGTTATGAGCAGCGCTTACAACTCATGCTAATTTTCTAGTAAAATATGCTAGACTGAAGTAAATTAAACACAAGGCTAACATTTTATAGGAGTGATCACGCCCACTTTTTCAGGTGATAGTTTAAAGTACTGTATACGAGCAACGCGTATGCAAGGTTTCACTAAATTAGTTTGAGTTAAAAGCTGTATATTATGGTTTTAGTACCAAACAATATTAGCGTGGCCCCGCCCATTCTGATAATTTTTTTTCGTTTTCAGATTTTTCTAGTTGGTTTCGCACCTAGACCTATTTGTGTATCAAATTTCAGCTCCTTAGCTCAACTTTTATTTTTTTTATATTTATGGGCGCAGCCCCGCCCACTTTTCCAAACTTAAGATTTTTTCGACCAGTGCTTAGTATTCATGTCAAGTTTCGTTGCAAACGGATAATTATACCCACATAAATAGTGTATCTAATTTGCTGAACCGTAGTACATGAAAATGAGATTTAAATTGTATGGGCGTGTCAACGCCCACATTTTTAATTAAAAATTTATAGCCCTGCATTATCGCAGTATATGTGCCAAATTTCAATAAGATACCTTTTATTAAGCGCCTTAGATTTGCTTTTTTAATTTTAACATTTATGGGCGTAGCCCCGCCCTCTTGGCCAAATTTCCCGGGTTTTCAGATTTTTTTAATTTTATTTCTCACCTAGACCTAGCTCTGTGTCAAATTACAGCTCAATAGGACACATTTTAATTTTTATGGGCGTAGCCCCGCCCCGTGTTTTCAGATTTTTCTGGTTCATTGCTCACTCGTGTACCAAATTTTAGCTCTTTAGCATTAGCGGAAGTGCTTCATCAATTTGATGAGTGTGTCAGTGGTCAGTGTTCAGTGAGTATGTCTTAATATATGCACTTTTTGCACCTCTATATCTCTGGAACCTTTCATTGTAAAACTTTCAAACTTCGCATGTTAGGTTATATGAATTTATTTTAATTATGGTTTAAATTCTATAATTTTACGATTGTGGGGAACAAAGTTATGAGGGGGGTAAAAACAGCTCGAATGGCTTCGTGTAAATATACACACTGCGTGCATTGGCCAGAACTTGGCCTGGCGCACTACCGTGTGCCTAGATCAGTAACTCGCAAGCCATAGCACAATTGTGCAGATGAAAATCACATACATGCTTATGCTCTTTCATTTAGTCGTCACTGAGCAAGCGACGAATTAAGTTGTGCACGCATGTACGAATTTTTTCCTGGTTTTTGGTTTAGTTTTTTTGAGCACACGGAACGAAATTAAAGTTAAAATTTAATAAATTTCTACAGACAAAAAATTGATAATATAATTATGGAAGCTAAGAAATATTTCGTGATGAAAAATGCTTTTCGCAATATGTAATGCATTTTATGTTACGAAACATTAAAAAATAATAGGGAAAATGGTTTAAAAAAGCATTTTAATAGTATCTACAGAGCTGTGAATAAATTTAATTTTGAATTTATACACTAAATTGTTGAATGGTTATTAAATTTTTAGTTTTTACTTAAGTTTTTATTAAATTGCTTATTTAGAAAAAAAATACAAACAACTAATAACCACATCATGTATTTTATATTACAAAACTTTTCTTCAAGTGCAAGTTTATTTTACTCTCATTTTTCTCACCAATACAGACACATTTTATTTTGCGGGACACTGGCCTAGATATAAACATGATATCGGGTACTTTTGCGCATATTGTAGTCGGTAATTTTTTTCGAGCAAAACGAAGAAGAAGAATGTAAAAAAGGGCAGAAAAAATATTTGGTCTAAAAAATTTGGTCTATACAAAAAGAAATATATTCTAACAGCAAACTTTTGAGAACACTAAAAGAAAGTGAACCAAACGACTACGAAAATTACATTTGCATGATATTTTAAAGGCAAATTTGAATTCGTGCGTGACGTTAATAAAAACAAAATGAAATGAAGTTGTACAACATACTCCTAAATTTTACAACCTGTCTATACAACTTGCCAAAAAATCAAATCTTTTTAATCTTTCATACCACCGAGACACAATTTCATACAACGACCCCATACACTTTAAATCTCATACACAACCTACTCAGGTTGTACCAACGTTTGCAAGGTCGGTGGGTTGCTTTAAGGTGGTCTAAGTCATACGCATTTTTGATTCGATATAGTAAAATAAATTTATATTAATCGAGACTAGTACAACTCAAAATTAAACTGTTGCATAATAAAAAATATGTTTGGATTTGTTTAAATGTAATCTACTAAATATCTCGACCAAAGAAATATATGACTTATACAACTTTCATCATTAAGGGCACATACATAATTTTATAAATTATGCTTAAAACTTTTTAAAAAGAGATCAAAAATCAATTATTTCAAACTAATAAAGCTAATATTTGCATCATTATTATTATCATCGGGACATCAGACAGATTTCATTTCAAATTGTGATGTTTTATAAACATCATTACTATTAATATCGTAGTTAACACTATCAGGAAGTTGGCAAGTTTCACAACAAGAATTTTCCGGTTTTAACCCATTGTTGTGTTGGTGCCACCAAAAATTAAAAAACGCACCAAAATCTTTAAAAAAGCGCACCACGCACCAACTAAGGAATTTTTCGCACAAAAAATTTCAAAAAGCACCCAAAATGGTGCGAAACGCACCAAGTTGACAACGCTGGTCATTATACCAATATAAATGTCAAATTTGGATTGTGTAGGTATAAGCCTAAAAGCATGCTTCTATTTTGGTATACATAAACACCTTTCGAATATTCACTTTTGTGTGGTGTTTGACATTTCCTATAAAAACATGCAATGTGACGATGCTACCCTGTTTTGAAAAGTAAGAAGGTAATTTATACCAACAAAGTACATATGATTGTTGCTGTTGTAATATTTGTTGTAGAATCGCGGGTACCTGATTGATGTGCCTTTTTGTTGCAGATAGAGTCTTTGAACAGTGCGAGCCCTTGAAATATTTTTTTACATTGTAAAATTTTCAGTCATAATGCAATGATAAAATATTATTCATATTAAAAAGTTTAACGGATAATATAAGCAAAATTTATTTATTATATTCTTATCTTGCCTTAAAATGGTAAATTATCCAAATGGATACACCTATAATACTGTTCCTTTTGATAAAAAAAATGCTTATAAACGAAATAAAATACGGGAAAAAATTAAAGGTGAATACAGATCCATATTAGACTTTGAAGATTGAATCAATTCAAGAACTTAAATGTGAGTGAGTTTTTTGAAGACATGGAGACGTAAACAATAGTTTCAATGAACAATTTTTAAGAAATATTTATCGAATCGTTGAAGGTATGATTTTTATTCTCTACTCTTCATCAAGCGTGGAAAGTATATTTTGGTTCAAAATTTGATTAAAAGTAAAATGTTAAATGGACTGCGATTATAAACTTTAGCATCTTTAATACATGGTAAAGATTTTTTCAGCATAACAATATATCTTGTTATAATTGTATTACATATAAAATGGTGAACCTAAAAAGCAATACAAATTCTACTACACCGCCCGAATCTTTGTTTGATTAAAATAATAGCTAACAATTATTATTATTTTTAACGTGAACGAATTTTTACAACCATAAAAAAGCACAAACTATAATTTTCACTTAGTATATACATATAATTAGAAAAAGTTATTTTATCATTTAAATTAGTTTAGGCTTATTATAGTCTTTAAGCCTTATTCCCCAACATATTGGGGGTTGCGTACCCGTTGTCGAATACAACTGACTGCTGTTCACGAGAGCGAGTAAACAAATCCGAATTTTTTGATATTGTGACGTCGATGTCGACAACTGGACCAGTACATAAGTAAATTGTCGCTCACGATAAATTTTATTTTATTCTAAAGGTTAGCGACAATTTTGCTACTTTGATAATAAATAAGTTAATTTCTTACTATATGTCGCTCACAATTATATCGAAAATAGGGCTCGAAATGTATTGATGTGGATATACAACTATTTGGCACTATTCAAGTGATTTTGTTACTATTTAAAAGCAGATTTGGCACAAAATCAAGATTTCTAATTCCCATCACTGAATTGAATTAGCTTGGTTGAAGGCAGGGATGATAAATGAGAAAACCAATTTCTTACCAATTAGCTTTTAAAATTGTACTTTTTCGACCCCAATAGTACTAAACTCGTTTTTTTTTGTGTTTTTACTTTTTTTATTATATTTTTAGAACATGTCGCTCATTTATTCCAATAACGAACTCAAAAAAAACTAGTTTGCCAGACAACAAATTTAAAGTTTTCAATTTACACACGACTTAATGAAAAATGGAAATTTTGTGTTTGTTTTTAAAAAAAGAACGATATGCAGATTAATCTGCATCATTAACTCAAAAATTAAAATTTATTATTAGATTTAGATACAGTGAAAGAGGCAGTAAATACATATCGTTGTTTTCAAGTAAAAAGGCCCTAACACAAATAATTGTTACTTTACAGGGGAAGGTAAAAGCACAATAGAAACTGTAATATTCTTTCTGTAATATTTCTGTACAACTGATTGTAAAAGCTCTATTTTGTAAACTATTGCAATTAATTTTTATGCCGAAGTGTATTTGTGTGAAATGTATTGGAATCACAGAAAAAGTCAATTTTGTAAAAAATAAGTGTTAGGGCATTTCAATAAACTTTTGTTTGTATTCGAATTTCGAGTCTTCGTTTTGATTATGAAAATACTCTTTCCACATTCACTGATGAGTGTGGAATTGACAATATTCTCCTGATAACTTTTGAAAGCTCATCCAATTAACTTTTCAAGGCACGAAACTTTTGTTTTAATAAGAAGGGTACGATACTACTAACCATTTCGGCAGTGAATTTCGTTAGCCGGGTTAAAATTTCGGCATGAAATTTGACTTTATTTAGTTTCGCAAAAGATTATAAATTTTATAATAATACAATAGATAAAATAAATGAAAACGATGCTATGATATTGAAAACGAAACACTCGTAAAGATAGATGTAGTTCTTTATAAAAAACCAAACAAGTGTAATACATATCTACAAATTCGCCACTTTTCTCTCAAATTGGATAAACTTTAAATGATCCGCATTTCTTTTTGGTGTGAAAAAACAAGGGATAGTCTCGCAAATTTTTTAAATAGTACCAAATGAGTCACGGGGGTACCAACGTACTTTTAGGGTTTGAATTGTACCAAAAAAAGTACAATTGTACCAACTTTATCATCCATGTTTGAAGGGATTTTGTTTATGTTTTTTTAATTTCATGTATTATTTAATTTTTTTTTGAGGTCCTATGCTCCTTATAGGAACGACAGGAACATATATATGTATATATATATATATATATATATATATATATAAATAAAATCCCTTCAACCAGGGATGATAAAGTTGGTACAATTGTACTTTTTTGGTACATTTCAAACCCTAAAAGTACGTTGGTACCCCCGTGACTCATTTGGTACTATTTGAAAAATTTGCGAGACTATCCCTTGTTTTTTCACACCAAAAAGAAATGCGGATCATTTAAAGTTTATCCAATTTGAGAGAAAATTGGCGAATTTGTAGATATGCATTACACTTGTTTGGTGTTTTATAATTTAATTATGGTTGCATATGTATATATGTAAGTATGTGTGTAGCTGTACTTTAATGAATATTTTCTGACGTTTAGATACATTTTCTTTGAATCTTAATAAAATTGTTTACATTTTGATTCTAGAATACGGACGATTGTGTCCGTTTGGTATGTCTACTTTTAATAAATAAGTCCAAAGATTTTCGGAAATATCTTTGTAAACTGCAAAACAGGGAAGGAAAATGATTTCTTGGATTTTGTACCAACTATGGAAATGAAATGTACTTTTTAGACCATGACCGTACCAATTTTTAATATTTATTAACAAAAACAGAAACGTAAAAAATTAGTATAAAAATTCAAAAGTTTACAATAAAAAACAGAAACTTAGCACAAATGTTTATAGAAATTCAGTATACAATAAAAAATAACAAAAAAATATTAAATATTACATTCATAAAGGTACATTAGTAGATTCGACTATTATATTAGAGATTAAAATAAAACACACACAAAAAAATTAAAGAGAACATAGGCAAAATTAATGTTACCATATAGTGAAACATTAACATTTTGAAATTGTACCAAGTAACTCGCGGTAGTACCACGGTACCAACAAGGTCAAAAATGTACCATAAAAAGTACAATTGTGCCATGATTTCCATCCGTGCTGCAAAATAAGCATGTTTTTCGCGAATATCTCAAAAATGCTTCTCAAGAAAAATAAATGAAGCCATTTTGCTGCTTTACTTATGACTTTATTTCAGTAAACCGACGAAAATCGGTATATTGCCATTAGTGGGATCTCGGCTTTAGAGCCAATTTCATCAACTTATTTAAATATCAATTCATATTTAAAAGTAATTTTTCCATTAAAAGATTAATGAAAATCGACATTTAAATATGAATTGATATTTAAATAGAGTTGGTGAAATTGGCCCTTAATGATTGTTCTGGGTATTCCATTCAAATGTAATATTATTATTTAATATTATTGAATATGTTATTGTTTACATCGTTTGGGTTGCGTAGAGAGGGCCAATATTGATACAAATATTTCAAAACATATGGAAAAATTTGTTTGGCAATAAAAAACTTAATATTACAACAGATTTTATTAAATAGTATAATTCCATTTTCTAAGTTGTGAAAAAATATATTATGCCACCATTTTATTGCAAGTGGGTCGCTTAATAAATGATAGAAAATGAAAATGTTTACTGATTTAAGTACTTTGTTGTGTGTTCTGTAGAATACGAGTATTTTAGGACTTTTATTTCTGCTATCTAGCACTTGTCCTCTTACATATTATGGCAGTTGGTCATATATAAATTGTGGTCATATATAAATTGCTGGTAATTTCAATAAAAACAAATGTTTAAAAAAAGAAATTACCAACAATGTTTGTACGACCTACAACTGCGACAAAGGTTGAAAATTGAGCAATGATTTGGCAGATTAATTAAATTTCTATTATTAAATGAAAAACGTAAAAAAAATCAAGCTCTAGCAAAAATAAAGCGGCGGCTAATTGTTTAAAACGCAACGCCAAACATTGACAAACTTTATATGGAAAAAATATAAATTACAAAAAAAAAAATACATTTAAAATATATCAACGATAAGCGTTGCGTTTTAAATACTCAAAATTTGTGCCTCACCCTTATTACAAAAAAAAAAATAAAAATTAGAAGAGCAGTTGCCTTGCATAATATTGAACACTTCAAATAAAATTAAGTTTCTGTAGAATTCATCCATGCATAAACTAATCGTTTTGCATGTCTGTTTTTGTTGGTGTATTGTTCATTCAGTTTAAAGTGCTACAAAGTGCTTTGAGACGACCTTTTTTTAAATATAATTAAAACAAAACCCTTTACAAGTTCCTAATGAAACGTTGCATTAACAGGAGAAGTCCACACAAAATTAATATCTAAGATCGGAAACTATTAAAAAATTATTAACACACATCAACCCTAAAAATTATCTCCTAATCAATTAAATAAACTTATTTTTAATATGCGCCCTATTTTGAGGCATTAAAATCATGTATAAAATATATAAAAATAAAGTGAAAGTTAATTTGCTGGTTCAAAAAGCTAAGCGAGTTTTAAAGACATGGATATCATATTATACCGTATATCTCATAAAATAATGTTCAAAATGTTCCCACAATCATGTATTGTGTTAAACAGATGTACTAACAACAAACCACAAATATTTTTTTTCTTTTGCATTTCATGTACATGTTATAACGACAAATTTTCTATTAACATTAGACACCTTATAGTAGCATTATGGGAAGCAATTTGCCACTAATTGATAAAAAAAATCAATGTGAGTCCGATCACAGAGGAGATGTGTAAACATCTAGTAATGAAATTTATTTTTAAGTTGGAAGTACTTATGCTTTTAGTATCTTTTTTTAAATTAATTAATTAAAAGTATCAAAACTTTCAATATTGTAAATGCATATGAATTTGTTGGTTTTTGTTTGTTTTATTAAACTTATTTGGTTAGTAAATGGCCACACTGCAGTATATGTATATGTACTGCATTAAAAATTGCAGTAAGCAGTAAATTTACTGATTACTAAAAAAAATTCAGTAAATTTTTACTGCTAATGAAATTTAATTTGCATTACTAGTAAAATCGTAGGGCCGTAGCAAGTGGCAAAGTTTTTTCATTCAAATTTTGAAACTTTTGTATGAAAAACATTTAGCCACTTGGTAGAATTTCATTATGAATACGGGCATTACTGATTACTGAAAATTCAATGCA
Source organism: Tachina grossa (assembly GCA_949987645.1). Taxonomy (NCBI): domain Eukaryota; kingdom Metazoa; phylum Arthropoda; class Insecta; order Diptera; family Tachinidae; genus Tachina; species Tachina grossa. The sequence goes on along the minus strand of OX465274.1, from coordinate 132,746,157 downwards.
CCTCATCATATAACAAATCATTTAGGCAATTTATAAAAATTTTAGAAAAAAATTTTAGTAATCAGTTAAAATTTACTTGCTTTTGCTGAAACTTTAGTGGTACTGCAGTGCTCATCTATGGTAAATGCCTTTACTTTTATTTTTTAATTTTTAATTCCTGTTGTTCATCACTGAAAGGAAAACCTTCATTCAGACAATGAAATTCTTCATTGTATTAATGAAATGTTTCATTAAAAGTCAGCTAATGAAGCCCTTCATAGGATCAATGAAGAATGATTCATTGTATTTATGAAGTTAATTTTGGCGGCTATATCATAAATAGAATGAAACTATTTCATTAGTTCAATGAAACTTTTTCATGAATATAATGTAGTTTTTTCATTAATTTAATGAAGTTTTTACATACTATGAATGAAGTTTATTCATTAATATAAAGAAAATTTCATATATATAATGAAATACAAGCAGTAAATAATGAAAATTTTCTATTAAAAACATGAAATCATATCCCTTCCAAACCACCTACTTAATAAAAGATATATAGATTTTTTTTATTTTATTTAATATATAGAAATACATATGTACTTAATATATAAGCATATGTATGTATTTATTAACGTAAGACATTTCAAATTTAAGGAACTCATCAGTAGAGTTCAACCCAAATAATGTTTAAGTAAGACGAAAAACTTGCATGTTTATAGTAAAACTCTTAATATGTTGTTGAGAATCACAATACACAAACAGAAGTTTAAAAGAATCAAACAAAAATCTTAACAAAACAAGCATCTTTATAAGATGTTTGGCACAACCTTCTTGCGTTTGTATAGTGGTGAAGGACGTGAATGGATAAAAAAAGAGAAAGAGAGAGATATCTGCTATACAATGCAGAATATTACATTGTAAATATAAATGAAATGATTTCATTGCATTTATGATGACCATACTGCTTTGAAATTAAAAGGATTGGAAAAGTAGGAAATAGAAAATATATTTTAGGAAAATAACTTTTTATTTATTTAAGTTTGACAAACTGAATACAGTAAGAAAATAAAATTTTTGGAACTTATTTATATTTGCCCCAAATTCGCCAAAAACAACATTCGTTTAAGCAATCTAACGATTTTCATTAATACAATGAACTATGAAGAACACGTGAATAGCAGAAATGGAAAGATTTCATGCATACAATGAAAGTGTTCATTGTATTAATGAAAAGTTTCATTAATATAATGCAGAACATTTAATGAAACCGTCTCATTCTCTGAATGAATGATTTTCCTTTCAGTGATCGTTTAGTTGTTGCTGTTCTTGTTGTTGTGTACGCATTGCAATTAAAATAAATTCAGTAGAGTGCGAATTTGACTTGCGCACATTCGGTTTTTATAATTTTTTTTTGATTTAGCTTTCTTAATTTTTTAAGTTTTTTCAGTTTAAACGTTTTTTTTTTCAGTTTTATCGCTTTTTTCTAGTTTTGGCTTTTTTTTCTCTTTTTGGGTTTTTTTAATTTTCGCAATTTTTTTTCATTTTGGCAATTTTTTCATTTAAGCGATTTTTTCATTTTGGCGATTTTTTCCGTTTTTTGGGGTTTTTTTCATTTTGGCGATTTTTTTCTCTTTTTGGGGTTTTTTTATTTAGGCCATTTTTTTATTTTGGCGATTTTTTCATATTGGCGATTTTTTTGTTTAAGGATTTTTTTAATTTTGGCGATTTTTGCGGTTTTTCGCGATTTATTTTAGTCCTAGACATTTTTTTTAATTTGGTGCTTTTTTTCGTTTTGACGATTTTCTTTATTTTTGACGATATTTTTTTATTTGGCGATTTTATATTTTTTTGATTTTTTAGTTTTACCGTTTTTGAAAAATTCAAGAGTTTTGCTCCTACGGTTTCCAAGATATAGCAAGTTGTCAAAATTACAAAGTCAAAATTGCATTAACTGATGGAACACCCATTGATTTAAATTTTTTAAATTTAGTGTTAATCGTTGCTCGTTTTGGAACACCCTTTAGTTTTTAACTCTCATGTATTTGTTGTTGTAGTGGCCAAATGTCTACATATTGTGTCCAAATTTCAAGTCCGTAGCTCTTACGGTTCATTTTCACCTTTGGTGTACGGAAATATACAGAAAAATAACGGGCGGCGGCGCACCGTCGGCTTCGAGCCGGTCGACTTGTTTCTCTACTTGGTATTGCTTCTTTCAAACACTCATACATAGCTCACACCGATTTGACAATGCAAAGCAAAAGCAAAAAGCAAAGAAATCTCAGCAAAGAAATCAAAGTCAAAAGATTTTTACCCCCTAGCGTATAGATGTTTACACATCAAAAATGTTTGCAATTATTTTTTATCTCAACCGCTTCTGATTATAGGCCCAACTATAATATGAATAAGCTAGCTTAAGCAACTGTGCGGTTACATATAAAACGCATGTGGCAAACTATAATGTACTTAACAAACTTTTCGTCAAGTTTCGTCAAATATCATTTGCTTAAGTAAAGTGCCAAACTGAACGCACATTCCGTAAGGAAACAACTGTTTGTGCATCTTTTAAACTCAAACAAGCAGCAGCAGAAAATATTCATTGATTTTAAATATTTTTTTATTGTTTCTTATTTTAAACTCGGAAAATAAAGCAGAACTTTTATTTTCATTATTTGTTTTACAATACACATATACACACATACACATGTATTTACTTATGTATATTCACTGTTGTACTTTTTAGTAGGCAAAACAAATAAAACAAGTAATAAGGTGATGGATATATTTATATGTGAATTTTTAATAGATTAGGACATTCTTTCAAGTTAGTTTGATTGAATTGCATTCATTTAGGAGTTATGAGAAGAAACAAAATTACTACAAAATTATTGACAATACGTATGTAGATGTGCAGCTGTGGCTAAAGAATACTTAAGTGTATTATGGCCACCTAAAAGTCACATCTGAATTGTTTAAGCATTTGACAGACTTATCGTTCAATTCTGACATTAGCTTAAGCCAGCTTATTCATATTATAGTTGGGCCTTATCAAATAATAAATATTTGCCTGAATTTTGAAATGCAGAATATGAAAAACATAGTCCGCTAAGACTTGGGAGACACAGATCTGAAATTTCGCTTAAGTAAACCAGTACTTATACACAGACAAAACAGAATGAGCTAAACGCAATGTTCAGAAAAAGTCAATCTGAATGGTTGTAGGCACATTTACTACGCCTCTTTAGAGGTGTGTTCAAAACCTTAAAGACTGAACGCATATTTTGTTTTTAATATGTAGCATCCTTTAGCTCGTAAATAAGAATTTTGTGCATGCTGAACGAAAAAAGTATGTTTCTCCATAAGCGAGCTAAATGTTTTGTTTAGTTTTTTTGTATGGATTTACTTAATTCAAAAAAGCTGAACGTAATATTTAGTAAATTTCGTCACACAAAATTTAAGAGCTCGAATTCGCCATGTGTAATTTACAGCAGTCTTGCCATTGTTGTTTGTTATTTCACTAATTATCCACTTCTCAGTTAATTTGCTTATTTTTTGTTCTACTTATGACAAATTTGTTTGGTTCGACACTATAAGTAGGTATACTTGTATATTTTACTACATGCTATTAATTTTACTTAATTATGTATGTTGCTTGCAGTGCTCTTCGAAATTGGTGTCAAAGAGGTAAATTAGCAACAATGATCGAACAGCACTGCAGTGTAAAATATATATCAAATATTTTATTTAAATGACTCGAAAGAATTTTAAAATGTTACGTCATTTTGTAAAGTGAAAAAGTGACATACGGTTGGCATAAAATGCAAAATTGAACTTCGTCTTATGGAGCTTTGCCATAACATAATACAATAAAAATTACGCTAGGGTGTAATAGTGAGCTAAAAGAACATTAAACGGCAATTTTTAGTGTTTAGTATGGATTGACTTGTTAAATTCTAGTTCGGTTTCATCACTAAAGTCAATTTCATACCACTTTCTTTTAATTGTACATACACTACAATGCTAAATTTTGCACAGCAAACCCGTCCAGTTTTACATATGCAAGAGCATGTCATCAAAAGAACCCAAGGTGTGAGCCAAAATTTCTAAAGAATGTAACAAGTACAAGCTCGTCACTTAGTATATTAAATGTTGACGCAAATTAGCCCGCCCACTTTCCTAAACGATTAAGTGTGTCATAACAAGAATCTGAGGTTTGTGCCAAATTTAAAAGGAATTTGATGTTTCATTGGAGTTGTAAACCTTTTATATTTATATATACAACATCCTTGTAAATTAAATATTCTTTTCAGTCTCTTTAATAATTTTTAGCCAATCAGTTTGAATGAAACTTTTCACAAATTGCCGCTTAATACAACATCATACATTTTTTTAACCATCTTTTCTTAACCAGTCGCCCCAATGTGCGACTGCCAAATTCAATTTAACATATTTGGTGTACAAAAATTTTTTATTCCTTTTTTGGTATATCGATATGTTTTTTGTTTTTTGTACATAAAATTATTATAATCATTTGAAGATGCAGTCAAGTCTTGCGGCCTATGGCAAACTACCTGGTCACAATGTTATGCCTGCCATTCAGCTGTAGCAGGAAGTAGTAATTTCTATTTTTTTATTTATTTTTATGGCTATGGCGGCTGGCTGGCATACGAGTACATAATATGGACATATAAGTGAGATCTTAGATATATTTTTTTTATTATTGTTTAAAGGATAATCAAGAAATCATATAACTTGCGATGGAGAGACTCTAATGAATCAGACACATCTTTAACGAAATTAACATGGTTAGTAAGATTATGTGACAACCAGTGATCTCTGGAGATAAAGTAAAAGCTTTAGTTTAGTCAATCACATCGGAGCTTTCTAATATTAGTGGTAGTAATTGTGTTCACTTGTGGCTTTTGATGACCACCGTAAGCCAGATGCCCTATAAGTTGACCAAAAAAAGTAATATAAAAGATATATTGTGTAATTACCGTTTCAATATATAAATAAGGATAAAGATATATTGTGTAATTACCGTTTCAATATATAAATAAGGATATAACAAGTGAGATCTTTATTTATGATTTGATTGGGCTAAAGTTCGTATCGCTTTGTAATCCAAATTACATGTAATAACTATTAATGAACCAATAAAGTTAAATAAAGTTAATTTTAAATATTCTGACAAATAAATATGTAGTAGAACAGAACAACTAGCTGTTTTCGAAGGCCACTACACCTTCATCATCAGCGTTCTTCTTTTGTGTTCGGTCCACTGTGTGTGGTGTCAGTTGATGTAGATTACTGCTTTACATACTCAGCCTTTATTGCAAATGGAATATGTGAATTCTTTTGATTCATCGTATTACAATTTGCTGAAAGTTTTTTTTTTTTTTTGTAATAAAAGCTCAATTTTACCATCTCGAAATTTATAACAGTCTTGCCACTATCATTCATTCGTTACTAATTATGCACATGTTAGTTAATTTGCTTATTTTTGTTCTACTTAAAAAAAAATTTTTTGGTTTGTTACTATTGAGTTTACATATTTTTTTATTTTTTCATTTTTGTCCCAGGCCCATGACTATTAATTTTGACAGAAACAGGTATAAGTATACATTTTTAATATAAAATAAAATATTTGTAATATCAATTAAAAAACTAATTAAATTTTCACCTATAAAAAAATTTGGTAATATCAATTAAGTTTTTCCACTCAAATTAATTAATACAATTAAATATTTAATTGAATCAATTAAATTCTTAAGTAAAAACATTTATTGATGAATACTCTTTTCTTTGTTATTTAGTTTCATTATTATTGTTCGAACTTCATTTGTTGCTATATTCATGAGACCTTGTTTTCCAACACAGTTAATGCATGGTTTACTCTTACTTGGGGCAAATTAATTTTATAAAGTAGGTAAGGTTAGGTTAGGAAGTCCAATTGGATGCATTGTGCTTGTGATTTGGAGCTTTTAGTTAGTTAAATTAGGTTAGGGTAAGTTGAAAAGAGTTGAGTCAATATTGACTTAACCCGTTTCGGACTACACTTATAATTTTATAGCATGTTGTGCGCTCCTAATAAAAGATATTGGGTTATTTTGAGTACACATCTGGCATTTCTTTTGTTGCCATTTTGTGGTGTCATTTTCATATTATATTTTTTATATGGAAAGCAATGCCACACAAAGAAAAATATAGTAAATGACTAACGTTGTAACTAGTACACACACACACACACACACACACACACACACATTTGTGACAGTGTGTACTTGAAATGAGTTTAAATTTTCTAGCCCTGGTACAATCTTTTGGGATTTGCTGATTTTCAACATCAATATAGGACCAAATCGGAAACATCAATCTTTTCTAAGGCCATTTTGTGGTGTCAATTTCATATTATATTTTTTATATGGAAAGCAATGCCACACAAAGAAAAATATAGTAAATGACTAACGTTGTAACTAGTACACACACACACACACACACACATACACACATTTTGTAAAAGTGTGCACTCGAAATGAGTTCAAATTTTCTAGCCCTGGTACAATCTTTTGGGATTTGCTGATTTTCAACATCAATATAGGACCAAATCGGAAACATCAATCTTTTCTAAGGCCTTCACAAAACTAATTTCACGGACAGACAAATGGACAGACGGGCAATGCTTATTGGACTTCCCTATTCATAAGGACCCAGCATTTATATGACAAATCAGTATATTCCCTTACCATTTTTAATAGAGGGTATAATAAAAGTTCTTATCTATACAGACAAAAAAAAAAAAAAAGATTGGCTGGAAAATAGTTAGTTGTAGTATAATAAACTATATTTTGACTCACGCTATAAATTGCCAATGAATCAAAAAAACAATCCATGATCATTAAAATAAAACCTAAATTGTAATAATTATGTATTTGCCAATTCTTAAAGTGATTGGATCAATAGAACGTATGCTTTTGTCATGACTAAATAAGGGATATGACAAACAAATGTTACAACGTACCAATTATTGGCATTTGCAACTAAAAAAATTTCTTTCTAAATTTATTTTGAAATAAAGACTATCAATCGGTTGTTGCAATTGAATGATGGTTAAATGTTTTAGTACGTTTAGTTTGATAACAGCAACTTAAAAAAAACATAAAACCGAGGTCTGTGATGTTGCAACAACGACTGAAGTTCGAGTAGCAAAAAATTCTGTTGTCTCAACGAATCTGTTTCTGGACTTGCTTGCTAGCTCTATAAAAGTTCAAAAACCGTGCTAGTATTTAATAACACTAAAATAGTATTACTTGTTTTATATTTTCACTTATTTAATAATCGTTGATGCTGCAAAATTGTTTAGTGCCTCAGTTTGAACATCCCATTGCAAATGGTATATATCGCCATATTATCTAAACGGTTTATTCATAAAGAATTTTTTAGAATTTGTTCTCCCGAAAGAAATGGTTTCAGGGAAAAGAAACGGAACAAGTCCTTTAATTTATTTTATAGTTATGACTGTTCTTTAGCGATACATTTTATTTTTATTTAATAAGAACTCGTTACCACAACCATCGATTTTTGAAACATATCTTTGCTAAGAGCAAATAGTTATCCATATAAAAATTGAACAAACATAAAAAAATTGAGTTACGATTTTTCTAAAACATGAAATATGTTTAAGTGAAAAAGGAAACAAAGAAAAAAGTTAATAAGGAAAACATTAGTTATAGTTAGTTACTTTAATATAAAAGAGAGTTAAAATTTTCCAACTCTGGATATGTGGTTTTTATTTTTTTTTTAATTTTCATAAAATATATTTAATTTATAAAGAAAAAGAAAAAGAATTATTAGACCTACACTCAAAATAAAAATCAATCCATCCGTACTTAAATAAATCAAAAGCGGTGTCATAAGTACGGTAAGTACGGATTTACTCAAATCAAGTACAAAAGACTTAATTCAAGTACGGACTATTCAAGAGCTAAATACTTAATTTTATCCATATATAATCCCGATTCCGTACTTGAAATAAATCCAAAGCCAGATTGGTTTCAGAAAACCTGAGATAGCACTAATTTCAAAATACGTTTGATTCAAGAATTTCTTAGTTGATTTAATGCAAATCCGTACTTGAAATACTCCCAAAACGAGATTGATTTAAGAAAATCTGAGATTGAATTAATCTAAAAATGGTATTGATTTAATCCCGAATCCGTACTTGAAATAATCCAAAAACGAGATTCATTTAAGAAACAATAAGATTGAATTAATCTCAAAATGCGCCTGTTTTAAGAAATGCTAACTTGATTTTTTGAATAAAAAGATTTAATATAATTTTTAATTATCGTTTTATTGAATTTCTATGGTAATAACAATTAAATTTAATGCAAAAGACCAAAAGCGGGTATTGTTTCCTTTACGTCACTCTGTTACATGCATCGCTAACAGTGTTGCCAAAAAATTATGACGGAAGAATGCTAGGTGAGTCCAAGATGTCCGTTCTATGGAAGAAAGAATACTAGATTTTAAATTTATATAGATTATTTGTTGAATGCTTTTTTACTAAACAATAATAGGCACTTGGCCTGCACAATACTGCCTCTTTACCATCAATGAATAAATTATCTGTTTTGCTCTCAACTATTAGCCCACGTTTCTAAGTTGATTACATTTATAATCGTCATTGCTCCAAAAGTGCAACCCCATCAGTGCTCTAAGCGAAACTTTGTCATTAAGAAGCTAGGGGTTCTTGGTCACCTAGAGTGATAACATATTTCTGAGTCCGGTCTTACAGCGAGTTGAGAAAAATAAAAAAATTATCAACAAGTAAGAGTGCTATATTCGGCTGTGCCGAATCTTATATACCCTTTACCAAAGTGCGTTTATGTAGTATAGAGATACATACATAAGCACATACTTACTTTTATGTACAAAGAAATAAATAGTAATTTACAAATCCTAGAGTCATAATTTTAGATTTTTCTGATTACTTATACCAATCTAGTAGTTCTTAAAAAATATAGAAAGTGTGTAAAGTGAAAAAAAGGAAATTAAAAAAAAATGTTTTAATTAGTTACTTTAATGTCTAGAAAAAAATCATAGTTTCCAGCTCTGGAGCTGTGGTTTTTATTTTTATAATTTTATATACCAAACTTTTCTTTCAAAAACGTAATATATATATAATTTATAAAGGAAAAGATAAAAATTAATTAGACTTAGTTACTTTTATATATCAAAAAAGTGTAAGTGTCCCAACCCCGAACTCATCTTTTTTGATTTTTCTGATTTCTTACCACAATCTCTTTCTTTTAAGAATTTAGGAAATGTTTAATTTATAGAAAAAAAGGAAAAATTTGTTTTAGTAACTTACTTTTGTAGAAAAAGTTAAAGTTTTCCAACCCTGGAATCGTCTTTTTAATTTTTTAATTTATTTTTTTTATTTGAAATACCAATTTTATTCGCTATCAAGCATAAAATAAGTTTATTTAATAAAAATAGATAAAAATTAGTTTTCGGTAGTTAATTTTTTATATATCAAAGAGTGTAAGCTTCCCAACCCTGGAATCCTCTTTTTGATTTTTTTTGATTTCTTACATCATCTTTTTTCTTAAATATAAGATATGTTTAATTTATAGTAAAAAGGAAAAAATTTGTTTTAGTAAGTTACTTTTGTATAAAAAATAAGGTTTTCCAGCCCCGGAAAATCGTTTTAATTTTTTTAATTTTTTTAATTTGAAATACCAAATTCATTCGTACTGAAGTATAAAATAAGTTTATTTATAAAAAAAATAAATAAAAATTAGTTTTCGGTAGCTAATTTTTTATATCACAAAAAGTGTGGATTTTCCAACCCTGACATCAAACTTTTTAATTTTTCTGATTTCTTATACTAATCTCTTTCTTTTAAGAATATAAGATATCTTTAATTTATAGAGAAAAAGGAAAAATTTGCTTTAGTAAGTTACTTTTCTATAAAAAAGGGCAAGGTTTTCCAACCCTGGAAACGTGTTTTAAACTTTTTTTAATTGAAATACCAATTTTATTCGTACTGAAGTATAAAATAAATTTATTTATTAAAAAAAAATTAAAATTAGTTTTCGGTAGTTAATTTTTTATATCACAAAAATAGTAAGTTTCCCAACCCTGGAATCATCCTTTTTAATTTTCTGATTTCTTACATCAATCTTCTTCTTTTAAGAACATTACATATGTTTAGTTTATAGAAAAATAGGAAAAAATTATTTTAGTAAGTTAGTTTTGCATAACAAAAAAAGTTAAGGTTTTCCAACCCTGGAATCGTCTTTTTAATTTTTTTAATTCTTTTTTATTTTTTTTTTTGTTTTAGTTAGAAATACCAATTTTATTCATACTGAAATATAAAATAAGTTTATTTAATAAAAAATTATTAAAAACTAGTTTTCGGTAGTTATTTGGTATGGCAAAATGAAGTTTAAGTCTCCCAGCTCTGAAACCTTGTGCTCGATTTTGTTGATTTACAATACCAATCTTATTTCGACCATTTCTGACACACCAGTCCAAGAACGAAGTCTCTAGCTTTTCTGGGAGCTTCGGAAAACCGATTTCACGTACAGGCAGACGGACAGACGGACAGACGGACATCGCTTATTCGTCTTCCCTATGTATAAGGATCCAGCATATATATACTTTATAGCTCGCTTATTAATATTCTGGAAGTTACAAACTTAATGACAAACCTATATATATCCTTTTACCATTTTTTGGTAAAGGGTATAATGAGAACTTATGAGGCATGCGTTGCAGAAAGTTTTCGTACCTATTACTATTTTTTACGTAATAATATTACATATGTGACAGCGCATAGAGAAAGGGACCTAAGGGTTAAAAAAAATCAATTTTCACTTTTTTTTTTTCTTTGATGTGGACAACATCTGAGCATCTAATGAGACCAATCCCATGCCCCAAAAGTGTTCCCTCCCAGAGACATGAGCGTTTTATGATGTGATGGTACATCAAAGATACACGTATTTAAATCTTTAAAATGGCTCTCCTGAACAAAACCGGTTTTTAGGTCCCTTTCTATTTTGCGCGTCACATATTATGTAGATATGTACATATATATATTTATATAGTATTTTGATTTTTTTTTATTATTTGCAAAGACGTGAGCAGAAGCAATTATTATACTGGGTTCACAGACTACAATTTCTGTTGAGCAACTTTTGATTTTATTAAAGATGAAGGAGAAGATAATGAAAATGGGAACTATCATATTTTTCTCTCCCGCTTATGAACTAAAAAGTTGCTTAAGTAAAATAGCCTGGTTTGAAACGGGACTTGTTAAAAACAATACGCACAATCAATAACAAAAACTCATATTTTTACTTACTCTTTAAACAGAAACAGCTTCGCAATCTAAGTCCCTCAGAAGATTTAGCAGTTTGGAGTAGTCCTTTTTCACTTTTTGTCTTATTTATTTATTTATTAATTTAGATTTTAATATTGATATTATAGTTTTATTTTGTTCAATTTTATATTATTAAAAACACTTTTGCATACGAGAAAAATCAACCGCGCATAGTCACTTTTAAATAAAACATTTTCCGTTAAAAAGTACAATTATTATTTTTATTTCAATATATTAATTTTTTCATTTTATTGAATTTCAATCACAAGAACACTAACGAACTTGAAATTTTTTGGTTAAAAGGTTTTTTATTCTTCTTTTCATATGTGTATAAATTAAGTACACAAAATTGAACTTTAAATAAGTTCTTTACTCAATTTAAGAACTTTGTACTTGGTTTAAATTTTTTTTACATAATTTAAGCTCCTTCATACTCAATTTAAGAAACTCCACGATTGGTTTTCTAAAGTAATCCTGTTTTCGGTTTGTTTTAAGTAAATGTTAGTGCTATTCGTACTTAAATTTTTAAGTATGATTCGCACTAAAAGTAAGTAGAAAAAACTTAAATTTAGTACGGCTTTTTTCTTTCTGTGTAGTTACTTTTATATATCACAAAAAGTGCAAGTTTCCCAACCCTGCAATCGAATTTTAGATTCTTCTTACACCAATCCATTTCTTTTAAGAATGTTAAATATGCTTGGCTATTTTTATATAACAAATAAGTTAAAGTTTTTCAACCCTGGAAACGTTTTTTTAATTGCTTTGACATTTTTCATTATTAATAACAATTTTGTTCGTACAGAAACATAAAAAAAGTTTATTTAAAAAAATTAGTTTTAGCTGGTTACTTTTATGTACATGGCAAAATCGAGTTTAAGTTTTCCACCTCTGGAACCGAGATTTTACTGATTTTCAATGCATATATATATTGGAACATCTCTAACACACCAGTCTAAGACCTAAGTCTTCAGATTTTCTGGGAGCTTCGGAAAACCGATTTCACATACACCAGAACCGACCGAATATTGTGGAAAATACACGCGGAATGAAAAACCTATATGTATATATATACAGTTCATCATTTTTGGCGAAGGAAATAAAAAGCCAACTCGCAGGCTAAAGTTTTTCCGGTATATAGACTCCAACAAGTTCTGGTAGCGACCAGTAATACGCTAAAAATACTAGTATTCCGCTAGAAGTTCAGCGATATTAATATCTAACACCATAAAGAATACATTTTTTTGAAAATGCGCAAAATATTTTCCATTATAATCTAAAAGTGGTCGAACTAGTATTTTATTTATTGCCAATTGACTTGTAGTTTTTATTATTTGTTGGTGGCGGTTGTGCAAATCTTTGGTCTTGTGGTAGGCATGGCAAACAAGTAAAAAAACATTTTGTATTTGGTGTCATCGCCTGGTAGTCAACAAGACAAATAAATGTTTATATTTCAATAGCTGCTTTACAAACGTACATGTGTATATGAAAGTAAATATCCAAGAAAAATCTGAACGTACACCTAAGTGAAAAAATTTACATTGTAATTGTTTTCTGTAGCCAGCGAACAGTGATGCCAGAATACCTCCACCAAAAATGGGTAAATGTAGACAAAAAAAATGGCTAAAAACCAGCTGAAAAATGGCTAAGCAAAATCGAATGCAAAAATCATGAACTTTAGCAAAAACAAGAAGGTATATCATATATTGTTTTTTTTTAAGGCAAATCGGGAACTTTTTTAAAGTAAATAAAAACAATAAATTGAAGTAATAAATAAAATAATTTTTCTTCAGGTAATAAAAAAAAACTGCGCATATAGTGCAAACTTACAATACTTACATTACGCTTTCTATTCATTTGTATATTGTTCTATTAAGTCTTTGAATTTTTGGGATACTAATCCATTCCTTGAGAAATTTTTGCTTATACTTTTTATTAACTTTCTATTTTTTAAACTTTCATCTAAACTTTTATTTATCTTGATATTTTCACTCGTGTAAAACAAATATGACCCTTGTTTGATTGATATCATAAACCACCAATTTCAGTGAAACCTCTCATAACCGGACACTCACGGTCGCCCTGTTTTTGTCTGTTTATTAGAGGTGTCCGCTTATGAGAGAGTTACACATTTTTTGGATTTCATTGTAGTTGAAAAATTATTTTAAGAGTAGACTTCTTCAAATTAGATTGGTATAATTTCAGCTGTTGGGTTTCGAATGACTTTCAATGATTTTATTTGTTGGAATACAACAAAGTCGTCTCTAGAAATAGCTTTGAAAAGGCAGTTTGTATAAGAAATGTAGCAATATGGATTGTTAAAATACACAAGAAACTTTATATCTTCACAGGTTCGTGCACCGAATATTTTCCATTTTATACCCTTTACCAAAAAATGGTAAAAGGGTATATATACGTTTGTAATTCCGTTTGTAATTTCCAGAATATTAATAAGCGAGCCATAAAGTATATATATTCTGGATAATTATGCATAGGGAAGACGAACAAGCAATGTCCGTTTGTCCGTCTGTCTGTAGGTGAAATCGGTTTTCCGAAGCTCCCAGAGAAGCTAGAGACTTCATTCTTAGACTAGTGGGCCAGAAATGGTCGAAATAAGATCTGTATTGAAAATCAGCAAATCGAGCAGACGGTTTCAGAGCTGGGAGACTTAAACTTCATTTTGCCATACCAAATAACTACCGAAAACTAGTTTTTAATAATTTTTTATTAAATAAACTTATTTTATACTTCAGTATGAATAAAATTGGTATTTCTAACTGAAAAAAAATTAAAAAAAAATTAAAAAAATTAAAAAGACGTTTCCAGGGTTGGAAACCTTAACTTTTTTGTTATGCAAAAGTAACCTACTAAAACAAATTTTTCCTTTTGTTTCTATAAACTAAACATATGTAATGTCCTTAAAAAAGGGAGATTGATGTAAGAAATCAGAAAAACAAAAAGAATGATTCCAGGGTTGGATAACCTACGATTTTTCTGATATATACAATTAACTACCGTAAACTAATTTTTTAATTATTTTTATTAAATAAACTTATTTTATACTTCACCAAGAATAAAATTGGTATTTCTAACTAAAAAAAGTTTAAAAAAAATTAAAAAAATTAAAAAGACGTTTCCAGGGTTGGAAAACCTTAACTTTTTCTGTTATGCAAAAGTAACTTACTAAAACAAATTTTTCCTCTTTTTTCTATAAACTAAACATATGTAATGTTCTTAAAAGAAGGAGATTGATGTAAGAAATCAGAAAAACAAAAAGAATGATTCCAGGGTTGGATAACCTACGATTTTTCTGATATATACAATTAACTACCGTAAACTAATTTTTTAATTATTTTTGTTAAATAAACTTATTTTATACTTCACCAAGAATAAAATTGGTATTTCTAACTAAAAAAAGTTTAAAAAAAATTAAAAAAATTAAAAAGACGTTTCCAGGGTTGGAAAACCTTAACTTTTTCTGTTATGCAAAAGTAACTTACTAAAACAAATTTTTCCTCTTTTTTCTATAAACTAAACATATGTAATGTTCTTAAAAGAAGGAGATTGATGTAAGAAATCAGAAAAACAAAAAGAATGATTCCAGGGTTGGATAACCTACGATTTTTCTGATATATACAATTAACTACCGTAAACTAATTTTTTAATTATTTTTATTAAATAAACTTATTTTATACTTCACCACGAATAAAAGAAATTTTTCATTTTCTTTATAAATTAAACATATCTTATATTCTTAAAAGAAAAAAATTGGTGTAAGAAATCGGAAAAATCAAAAAGGATGACTCCAGGGTTGGGAAACTTTCTCTTATTGTGATATAAAAAATTAACTACCGAAAACTAATTTAAATTTTTTTTAAATAAATAAAATTATTTTATACTTCAGTACGAATAAAATTGGTATTTCAATTTAAAAAAGTTTAAAACACGTTTCCAGGGTTGGAAAACTGAAACTTTTTGTGCTATAAAAAATTAACTACCGAAAGTTTTTTTATTTTTTTTTATTAAATGAAGTTATTTTATACTTAAGTACAAATAAAATTGGTATTTCGAATTAAAAATTGAACTTCAAAAAATTAAAAAGATGTTTCCAGGGTTGGGAAACTTTAACTTCTTTTATAGAAAATTAATTTACTAAAGCGAATTTTCCCCTCTTTCTCTATAAATTAAAGATATATTATATTCTTAAAAGAAAGCTATTAGTATAAGAAATTAGAAAAATCAAAAAGTTTGATTTCTGGGTTGGAAACCCCACACTTTTTGTGATATAAAAAATTTGCTACCGAAAAAAAATTTTTATTTTTTTTTTATAAAATAAACTTATTTTATACTTCAGTACGAATGAATCTGGTATTTTAAAATAAAAAAAAATTAAAAAAATTAAAACGACGTCTCCAGGGTTGGAAAACCTTATTTTTTATACAAAGGTAACTTACTAAAACAAATTTTTTCTTTTTTACTATAAATTAAACATATCTTATATTCTTAAAAAACAGATGGTGTAAGAAATAAAAAAAAAATCAAAAGGGAGGATTCCAGGGTTGGGAAACTTACACTCCTTATGATATAAAAAATTAACTACCCAAAACTAATTTTTATCTATTTTTATTAAATAAACTTATTTTATGCTTGATAACGAATAAAATTGGTATATCAGATAAAAAAAACAATTTAAAAGGTTAAAAAGACGATTCCAGGGTTGGAAAACTTTAACTTTTTTTGTACAAAAACAAGTTAATTACTAAAACAAATTTATCCTTTTTCTTATAAATTTAACATTTCTTAAATTCTTAAAAGAAAGAGATTGGTGTAAGAAATCACAAAATCATAAAGGATGAGTTCGCGGTTGGGACACTTACACTTTTTTGATATATAAAAGTACCTAAGTCTAATTAATTTTTATCTATTCCTTTATAAATTATATATATTTTACGTTTTGGAAAGAAAAGTTTGGTATATAATATTATAAAAATAAAAACCACAGCTCCAGAGCTGGAAACTATGATTTTTTTCTGGACATTAAAGTAACTAAATAAAACATTTTTTTTGAATTTCCTTTTTTTCACTTAACACACTTTCTATATTTTTTTAAGAACTATTAAATTGGTACATATAAGTAATCAGAAAAATCTAAAATTATGATTCTATGGAATGAAAATAATTTTTTTATTTTATTTGTACATAAAAGTAACTGTGCTTATATATGTATCTCTATACTACATAAACGCACTTTGGTAAAGGGTATATAAGATTCGGCAAAACAAGTAAGAGTGCGATATTCGGCTGGAATATAGCACTCTTACTTGTTTTTATTTCATATTATTTTTTCATAACCCATTAAAAATTATATCGTGAAAGTTCCTCATCAAAACGATGTCTTGGAATATAGTGTAAAGCCGAGTACACACTGTGGCATTTTGTGACAAATATAGCAAAAATAACAGTGGGAACTAGTGACAACGTTTGTCATTTCCGATATTTTTCGTTGTGTGGTATTACCAAACAAACTTTTTACGTATCTGATGTAAACAGTTGTGATAATAATTTGGCTGCATTGCAAACATAAAAAGAAAATGTCAGCGTGTTGACATTTTGACATTAAGAAAATACCGAAAGAATTTTAAATGTGTTCGGGTATAAAAATGTAAAAGTATGGAAAACGAAAAAGAAAGTGGAAAAGCATAGCAGAGTGTGAGAAAAATTCAAGCAGCCTGGACGCATGACACAGCTAATTCAGCTTGTGGAGGTTCGTGAGGCTATATGAAAACATACATATGTATTTATGTATATGTAGCACTTATAGGGATATAAATGCAAAAAAGTATAAATTTCGGTGGAGTTGGGTCTTCATGCACATGAAATTTTTCAACCAACTGGCATCCAGCTTCCGTAAACTGGAATGCAGAGTACAAAGCATCCTTTTGGTGTAACGCATATTAATAAACTCTGGTGTCAAATTACGGCATCCGATACGACGCGTAATTTAAAAATATTTCAGTAGAGTTTATATGGAAATATTTTTAAACTACTAGTCGTACCGAATGCCGTGATTTGCCCTCTGGTATTTTCCACCACTTTGCCGTTTTTTAAATGTTCTTAATTGTTTTCTTATTATTGATAAACACACTGTGGCACTAGCCAATTGAATAATTTTGCGATTATCCATTTGTATAAATATTAATCAACAAACAATACGAAAATCAAAGTCTCACAATGATATATCAAACGACATTAAATGTAATTATGTCAAAATTAGTTCTTGATGTAGACAACGATACCGTATTGCCATTATTTAGAGATGGGATCTTTTCTCTCACAAAGACACAACAAAATTGTGTGTCATCGATAAATTTGATGGGAACGGCACTGCACACATATGAAAATGACACCACAAAATGACAACATTTGAAATGCCCAATGTAAACTCGGCATAAGTCAAACTTACTCACTTTTATTTGAAAAAAAAGTATTTTTTAAAAAAGGAACATATTGAAAAATATTTCATATCAAATAATGTTAAATGATTATGAAAAAAGTCCAAGTAAGTTATTTAATTGTTTTCATCTTTTTTGTAAGCACCCTCTACTAAAAAATTAATTTTCAAAATCATTTCTGCTACGAATGTGTCATAAAACTAACAAAATGTGATTTATGTGCCTTTTTCTCTAAACGGATAAGCGCAAGTTGTGACATGACAATAGATGAGATGACCCAACTGCATGTTTTAGATTAGTGGCGCTATGTTTGAACTTGAGATGGGCGCGTGTCGAGTTTTCCTAAGACGACACGGCACAAACATGAATACGAATACCAAGACGCTCAACACGTACGAAACACACACTCAAAAAATTTGGTCAACACGATACTGCACAACACGCACGAAATATTATTGGTATGGTATTGAAGATCAGAAAATTTAATTGATTTTTTCCAAAAGTCACTTTTAAAAATATGCCACCGAGTTGGCACTGCCAGCTGATACTATCGGTTGACGTACAGAACTTTAAGCTTCGGAGGCCCATACAATATCAACAAATTTGATAGTGTTGTGTGTTTGACGATACAAAATATTCAATTTATTCATACATATTTTACTACTAAAATCGTTTCGTGTTTTTCGTTTAAATTTTGCACAACACGAAACGACCAGAAACGCCACGAAATCAGGGGGCAAATTACGGCACTCGTTATCGAACGAAATTACGAAATATTTCAATAGAGTTTATATGGAAATATTTTAAAATTTCGAAACGTATCGAATGCCGGAATTTGCCAACAGATTTTTTGTCTCGAACACTTCGTGAAAAGAAAGAAACACAACATGCGCCCATCACTAGTTTATACCATTCCTTTTGGTGTCTCAATTTCAAATACCTTTTTAATGTTTCGATTTCATAAGCTATCGGCTACATTTCAACCAACAACATTCTCTTTTTTGCACTGACTTCTGCATGCAATAAATCATGCCTTTGGATTAGCATGATGATGATACAAAAAGAGATTAACTATCGTTTTTTGTATTGTGGCTAAAACAGAAATTAACCATAGTTTTTTTTATATTATGACTAAAACAGAATAAATATTTAATTGTCTAACTATCTTCATATTAAAATATGCAACAATTTCCGCACAAGTTGATTAGTTTTATGACATACAAACACTCGTTACTAAAGATAAATTAATAATTTCAATTTCTTGTTTTGTGAAAAGAAAATTTGTGGTTTTGACAATGTTCATAACCAAATTTTCATGCAAATCTTAGTAGACCTCCCTCATGTAAAAGTAAAAACAAATAAGTTGTCCGCCACAGTTAATTTATTAAGATGCATTTGGTTGAAAACGAAAAAACGAAAGATATTGATTGGTATTTCATTCGGTTGTGCAGAAACATAGGCACCCTTTAATTAAATATCCTCACAAAAACATAAATGTGAAAAACGGCCAAGTTCCTATCCAAAATTTCGGCCATTAAAAGTTGTGAGATATAAATTTTGACCAAGTTCTTCTTTGCCACAATATCTAACACAGAAATATATTATGTATGATAAAAATTTGTAATCGTAAGGGTGTCATATAATTTCTAGATAATCTGCCATATTGACAACATTTTTATCAATATAAAGAAATAAACATTCATACATTATTCTCTCCTTTTTTAGAAAGGAAAAAATATTGCCAAGTTAGCAGATTATCTAGAAATTATAAGACAACCTTACGATTACAAATTTTTATCATACATAATATATTTCTGTGTTAGATATTGTGGCAAAGAAGAACTTGGTCAAAATTTATATCTCACAACTTTTAACGGCCGAAATTTTGGATATGAACTTGGCCGTTTTTCACATTTATGTTTTTGTGAGGATCTGATTACTTTTTGAAAAGATTTCTATAATAACACTTAAACTTAAAATTTCTAGTGTATTTTTTTTTTCTAGTCATGATCACTGTGCCAGTTGAAAATGGCAGAGTTACATAAAATAATGGGAAAGAGTGTGATGGGTGTTGAATTGTTGACCTTAAATATGCACCATTGTGTGATTACAGCGGGTCGCCAGTGTGTATGAAATTTGGTAAGAGGCGACTGGAAGAAACATTTAAAATACAGCGTAAGTTTTTCTGGGCATGACCTCGCCTTTTTTCTCAATATATTTACATGTTAAATAAAGTCTGCTTAGCCGAAGTACATAAATCAAAAGGATATGCCCAATGTGTATGCAAAGTTTCAATTGGGTAGATGGTGCTTTTAATTTTTGGATTTTCCGATTGAGTAAATCAATTACTATTTGTGTACAAAATGGCAGCTCTCTATAGTATAATAATACTTAAAATTTTCATGAGCCTGGCCCCGCTGACTTTTATATCTGCTAGTGCTTATGGTTCATGCAAAGTTTGGTATTAAAAAGTTAATAGGAAATACCTGAGTATTGAATTAAAAACTGCTAAGCCGAAGTACCTGAACGAAAAAGCTAAGATTTATGGGTGAAGTCACGGCTACTTTTCAAAATATGAAATTTTTTTTGGGATAAATGCAATGTGTATGAAAAGTTTTAATAAAATGTATGTTAATTTTGAATTTGAAGTGATTGTTTCCGCCCTCTGATAGCAACTTCTGGGTTTTCAGATTTTTCTTAGTGATCTCTTATCTAGATTTATTTGTGTATCAAATTTAAGATCGTGGCCCCGCATAACGGGTAAAACTTTTTGGTTTTAAGATTTTCCCATCGGTTTACGCAGCTAAACTTACTAGTGTATAAAATGTCAGCTCTCTAGCGAAAATTATATCTTTAGATTTTAGCAGTATTACCTGTCCTCACTATTCCTAACTCAAAATTTTGTTGTGAGCATCGCTTATAATTCATGCTAATTTTCTTCTACAATATGCTAGACCGATGTAGATTAAACACAATGCTAACACTTTATGGGAGTGATCACGCCCAATTTTCAAGGTGATGCAAGATTTCACTAAATTGGCTTGAATTAAAATCTGTATATTAACAGCCGTATTCATAAAAATGTTAAACCGAGTTTCAAATATTGTTTAAGCAAAATTCGCTAAAATTGTATTCATAATAGAATTTTTGCTTAAAAAACGGTTTTTAAACCTTGCGTAAATCAGCAAATTTTAAAATGGACTGCCCCCATGTTTAAACCAATTTTAAGGTGACGTTGTTGTAATTTTGCTTCGTTTTTGTTTACATTTTGAACTTTACCTGTATGTACATATGTGTGTATGTATGTATGTACTTATGTATGAATGTATGTATGCATATGCCAGTGTTATTTAGAAGAAAGCAATGTAATTTTTTTTTATAGGAACTATTGCCGAAATAACAAATATACTCCAAAGAATATTTAAAAGAAAAGAAGCGATCCAGTTTCCATTCCCAGTCATTGTTTTCTCATTTTATGTGTTAACAAAAATAGTATAATTGTAGAAAATTAACTAGTGATGTATAAACACTCAAAACAAACAAAATAAAGCTCGTTATTCTAGTGCTTCTTTATCTGCAATAAAATAAATAATATAAAAAGCACTTTTAACAAAGATTTGCTGTGAACTTTTTTTTATTATTTTATTAAATACAAGTTGGAACATATCTTTTATTTTATAGAAACAATATTTTTCTGAAAACCGACAAATAAACAAAATAGACACGAGTACTTTGTGAGTTAACAATCGTTGTTTTGCAGAACTAATATGCAAGTGACAAATAAAAAATACAGTATTGCCACGATATTTTAATAAAATCTAGTTGATTGATTTTTAGTTAAAAAACTGATTATGAATACCAATATTTAAAAAACGTTATTTAGCCTTAAAACGTTTTTTAACTAATATGAACTTTAAACCTCAATCAACTTTTTTTTATGAATACGGCTGTAAATATTTAGTTAAAAACAATATTAGCGTGGCCGCGCCCATTCTGGTAAAAGTATTTGGGTTTTAAAATTTTTCTAATTTGTTTCTCACTTAGACCTACTTGTATATCAAATTTAGCTCCTTAGCGCAACTTTTAATTTTTAAGTTTTATGGGCGCAGCGCAGCCCCCCTAACTAAAATTTTCGGGTTTTTAGATTTTTCTAGTTGGTTTCTCACCTAGGCCTACTTGTATATCAAATTTTAGCTCCTTAGCGCAACTTTTAATTTTAAATTTTTATGGGCGTAACCCCGCCCACTTTTCCAAAGTCAAATTTTTTTTGGGTCAGTGCTTATTATTCGTGTCTAGTTTCGTTACAAACGGATAAACATAGCTAGATAAATAGTGTATCTAAATATGCCGAGCCGCAGGACATTAAAATGAGGTTTAAATTGTATGGGCGTGTCAACGCCCACTTTTTTAATAACAAATTTATAGCTTTGCATTACCGCAGTATATATGCCGAATTTCAATAAAATAGCTTCCATGAAGCGCCTTAGAATAGCATTTTTAATTCTGACTTTTATGGGCGTAGCCCCGCCCTCCTGGCTAAAATTTCAAGGTTTTCAGATATTTTTATTTTATTTCTCACCTAGATCTAGCTCTTTATCGAATTTCAGCTCAATATCACATATTTTAATTTTTATGGGCGTAGCCCCGCCCTCCTGGTTAAAATTTTAGGGTTTTCAGATTTTTCTGGTTCGTTGCTCACCTATATCTTCTCGTGTACCAAAATTTAGCTCTCTAGCTATAGCGGAAGTGCTTCATCAATTTGATGAGTGTGTCAGTGGTGAGTGAGTATGTCTTAAAATATGCACCTTTTGCACCTCTATATCTCCGGAAGCATTCATTGTAAAACTTTCAAGCTTCGCATATGAGGTTACATGAATTTATTCTAATTATGGTTTAAATTTCATAATTTTACGGTCGTGGGGAACAAAGTTATGAGGGGGGTAAAAACAGCTCGAATGGTTTCGTGTAAATATACACACTGCGTGCATTGGCCAGAACTTGGCCTGGAGCAGTACCGTGCGCCTAGATAATCGCGGGTAGTATGTACTTTTAAGATAGTGCCCTCATTATCTACTCTCTATGTCAGTTGTGCAGTAAAGATGGCAGCTCACATTTTCAATATGAAGTATACACAAATCCCGATATTTACACAGCACAAGACAACTCTATTGCTCAATTGCGCTTTTATAATGCATGATTTTTGTTTGCGATGAGCCACTTAGAAACAATAGCAAGAAATCATCTATCAAACGTGTATGTGTATGTAAATACCCTGCAGAAAGTTTGGTGACAATTGATCCAAACGTACTCGTTCTCAGCGATGCCAACTTGGTGATTTTGGCACTATTTTTATTGCTTTTTGAAGACTCAAAACGCCTAATTTTGAGCGTTAGTGCCAAAATAAGAAAAAGCACTAATTAGTGCTTTTAAGAAATTTGTGTATTTCTTAAAATTATTTTAATAATTGCTCGGCGTATTTATTTTTTCAGTGTAAAGCATACATTTTTCGTCTGATATATTTCATTAAATGGAGAAAAGCTAAGAAAATTTTAAACATTATTAAACTTCACATTAATTCACGTTATGGATTTTCACTCGTTTTTCACGAAAGTGCTTTTTACGCTCTTTAGATATCAAAATTACGCTTTTTAGTGCTTTTTTTTAAATGTTGATGTGCCTTTAGAGCCAAAAAATTTGGCTTCACTGCTTTTTATATGACTTGAGAAAAGGCGAGTGTTACCAAAAGTACGGAGTACTGTATGGTTAAAAAAGACATAACATGTATAACGTTACATATTCACCATTTTCCTGATGTATCGTCTTGATCTTTAGTCAATTTAATTGGGAATCAGTCTAGTATTATAGTAAAGCTGTCTTTACATGGTAATACAAAGTATTACGACATGTCAAAAAATGCTGTAGGTTATACAAAATCTTATCATGTAAAAGCAAAATGTATCGAGTAGGAGAGAATACGGATAGAAAATCTGACAAGCCGTCGGTAAATGTTCATTTTCTAAACCATTTTAGAAACTTAAGGTGGAAGTACATAACACGCGTTCAATGCGCTAATGCGATACACGCGTTTGTCAAAAAAGTTGAAATAGTGTGTTTTCATAAGGCAAGTTACATAGAGAAGTTCGCGACGCGCGTACCTCGCCAAAAGTTGAACATTCTTCAACTTTCACGCGTTGTATACAAAATGACAGCTAGTGTTGCCAGATTCATAAACTAACATACACAAACATGATTAGAAATTAATTTTTTTATTAAACAATGGATACAAAAATGAATTAAATGTTTAAAGAAAAATGCAACGTAAATGCAAAAAAAAAATAGCCGGCAAAGGATTTAAATTTTACAACTAAAAAAGCTTCAAAAGCGTGGTGTGTAACCTTCCATTTGTGTAGCGTTGAACGTTTAACAAGCCAGAAAAGCGTTGCCGCGTAACGCGTGGTATGTACTTCCACCTTTATGTATTCTCATTACACCAGAGGTCTATTTCAAAGTAAACGTTGCCAACACTGATGGTATTTATTGAAGGGTTTAACACTTTTACAAAAACAACCAAAATCAACTCAGGAAATTTTCATGTTGTTTTTGTAATCATTGTACAACTTCAACCATCAGCTACTTAACCCGTACCACAAAACCAAACAAACAATAAACAAACCTATAAAAAAATTATATTTTGTAGTAAAATTACATTGCAGTAATAAAATGTTTTCTCCAAGATTTAGTTATATTAGTACACATTTTTTTTGCAATTATCCAATTTTTATTTTTAGCTCAAAAGTTTAGTGTCTTTGCTTGCATTTTACTTATAGTAATTATCAGTGTAAACATGAAAAATACCCACAACAGACTCTTGTTCTCTTTTTTTAACACGGAGAGAATTTCATAATATTTTGATTCTACAAAGTAGTAATACTTTGTATTACCATGTAAAGACACCTTAAACGGCACTGAACATGCTCAATGTAGTTGAATGTATAGACCCATCAAATAGTGTAAATATAATGTTAATTTTTCCTTCCAATGTGACTCTGGAACCAGCCCGGTAACTACACCTAGATATTAACCTAAGTTTAACTGGTATTTATACTTTTGAAATATGTGTAGCCTTGTGGTCGAGTGGGTAGTGTGTAAGCCGGTCATGCAGGAGGCTGTCGGTTCGAATCTCAAGAAAATTTCTGATTAAAAATAAAATGTCATTGCATTTGTAACAATAAAAAAAATTATAAGTGTTCATTGTTACAGTTAAATGTCGGAATGACATTTATATGTAATTTATATTATTCAACACCGAATAGGTAGGTCCCTGTGGAATAGTTCAGTCATAAGTCACAAAATGCATACAAAGTATCAATTAGCTCGATCCTAGGTCATCACCATGTAAAAGTGACTGACTGGTACGCTTCATAGGAAGTGTTACAACTTGGACCGGTCCCCCTATCACTTCGGAACCGATCACGTAACTAGTCTTGTGTCAGTTCCATTTCCTGCGGCGTACATATTATGTATAAAATTGTGTACTGTTCGTGTACGATCGTAGAACATATTTTAATAGTCGCGTTAGTTAGTTAGTGATTCTCGGATGCAATGCATTGCTTCAAACAGCTTTTAGTGCGTCTGATTGTCATATATTTTTTACTGGGAACTTGGATGAAAGCTGGTAGCTACTTCTCCTTAACCAAGCTTTTACAATCCATCATTCCGTAATATGTGCTTAAATCATACCTACCTTGCAGATCACTAAAAGCTCCTCACATATGAGTTACCTAGGATCCTTAATGTTTCTTTGGTAGAACCGCAACGTCATTCCCCTAATACATGAACACCTCGAGCTGACTGCAGACAAGTTGTATGCACTACCACCAGGTCTCGCCATTAATGTCGGTGCTTATATCCCAGAAACTGGTTGGTCCACAGCAAAAATTCTTAAAAAAAACTTCACACATTCTAGCTGTGCTCTCATTAGGCCAAATAAACCTGCTAGTTAGTTCCTGGATCTTATCGGCTCAACCCTTTAGCAAGAAGTAGGCACATGCTTAATCCCAAGATATTAATTACATATGAACATAACATCATTACGGATGCCGAAAGGCGGTTCTCCCGCGCCAAATCCCGGTTACGTTTTGAAATTTCTCGAGCAATAAAGCCACTTAAAAGTTTTTTTATAAGCCAAGTACACCAATTAAGCATATATTCTTTAAAAACTCTCTGCGTCCGTTTTTTAAAAAGTGAAGGATAAACTTCAAATATGTTTGTAACCGAAAATATAGATATGAAACCGAAGAAATATGATATAAAATTTCGTACTCGTATGCGATTGCTATTGTTAGGAGGAGCATAGGAGGTTGAGTTTTGAAGACAAACTCTTCAAATTGTAGACGGCTGTTAAATTACGATTTCAAGATGGGATGGTTGGAACATAGAAATTATGACAATCTTAAATAATCAGTATGTTTTTTTAATGAACATTGATTATATGTGCTTGATCTAGGCTCTAGGAGTGCTTTACTGGCTTCTCTTATAAAACTAAACGTAGTATTCACGGTCAAAATACAAGTCATACATTATAATTACATAACTGAAGTTTTGTATATATGCTCACACCGACTATGCATGAAGCAAAATCTAAGTATTTTTATTTTTCGCACATGCGTGCCTGAAACACATAAATAAAAATATAAGGTACTCACAATAGTAGGTTATACATTGATCTGTCATTTTCTACATTTTCTATATGTAAAAAGTTTTTATATGTAACTTGCATAAGCACTTAGCTTATACATATGCATATAAGCTTAAATTAATTTATCGTGCAATACATGCACGTGTACACTCTGCTTATGTCATGCATTTTGACAGGGAATACTACGTTTAATCTTTGCAAGATATTCAGATATGCAAATAAGTGTATAATTTACCAAAAATCGTAGCGGTCATAAAGGCCTCAAAAGTAGTCGCTAATGCTGTGCCAGAAAGGCAGTGGACTTAAACTATTTAAATTTTATGATAGTAACTTATTTTTGATGAAAACAGAACAGATATCTTAAATCGTTTTAGTGAAAATACTAGCTATTTAAGATGAAATTTAGAATATTTAAATTAATACCATGAGCTGCATTTGAATTCAGAAGAAAAATAATTTGAAAAAGGACGAGTTAAAATTTGTTTGATTTTATCATTGTGGTTTTCTTTCACAACATTGTTTTCTATTGAGAAGAACAACTCATGTTCATATTGACATATCGTCATATAAATTCGAAAAGGGCGTTTAAGATTATCAAATTTATTAAAAATTTTCAAAAGACTACTGAGAACTAAATGCACTAAAACTTACAATGTGTTTTGGTTCTTCTTTAAAATATATTAAATATAACTTATGCCTTTTTAGAATTTATGTGACGATATACTTGTACCAAACCTGGAGAGATTCCATATATATACTAAATTAACCATTGGTGTACTATTGTACGTTTCGTGTTTAAATAGTACCAAACAAATCACAATTCTACCAATTTTGATATGGCTGATTAGAATACTATCCACTAGTGTGAAAAAGTTCAGTAGTAGCAACCCAACAAGTATCGTGTCAGAGCCTACAGTTATAATATGATTATAACACGATACGGGGTCTAATGGGAAAGTGAAGCGCAAGCAAATTTTTAAATTTGTCAACATAGCCACTCCTTTCTAAATGTCAACCTCACCCACTGTCTAAAAGACTTGGTGTCCCCTGTCGCGCTAATGAGGCTCTGACGACCGACTTTTGGCTAAATACCTACATACTTTTGCATGCCTGGTGGCGATGTTGGTAGCCCCAACACCAGGATCGGACGCTATGGTCTAATAAGTCGTACATCTTAAATATAAACCTTATTAATGAAACCAGATCAAGAATAAGAACTGATAAGCCCGATAAAACATTGACGAATGAAATCTAGGACAAGAATCGGAACATGGAAAGTACGTACTCTTTTGGAAACCTGAAGGCTTGCACAACTATGCAAGGAATTTAACGCCTATAAGCTCTCTTTACTTGGGCTTTGTGAAGTACGATGGTGCAAATCAGGAGAATTAACAACAACAGAAGGCTTTTCGGTTCCTTTCTCCGGAAAACCAACGAACGAGTTGCTACGATCAAGTGGTGTCGGTTTCGTTCTATCGAAACAGATGAAATATGCCCTAATAGACTGGAAACCTCATTTCGATAGAATCATAACTGCCAGAGTGTACGGAAAAGCCCGGAATATTACGTTTGTTCAATGTTACGCTCCCACTGAAATCTCTGAAAACTCCATCAAGGAATCTTTTTATAACATTCTCGATAGCGTCTCGCAACAGTGCATAAGGGAGACATTGTCATTATGATGGGTGATTTTAATGCTCAGGTCGGCCCCGAAAATTGCCGTGTGGAGAGCACAATGGGCAAGCATTGCCTTGGACGACTAACGGAGAATTTAAAAATATTTCTGAACACCTGCAGAACCAATAACCTTGTCATTGGCGGTACGTTATTCCCTTATCCAAGAGTACACAAAATCACCTGGGTATCCCCTGATAGTCGTACGGAAAATCAAATAGACCACATAACTATCAGCAAAAAATAGCGTGGTTTGTTGTTGGATGTGCGCAATAAACGAGGTGCCGATATTACAAGCGATCACCACTTATTGGTTGCCACTCTGCGAATTAAATCTCCGCCATCACGACGAACAACAGTGTATCACAGAGAAGATTCGATGTAGCAAAGTTGAAAAATCCGGAAATCGCCAACCTGTACACTAATAAATTGGTAGAATACGTCTCAATTAACAGTGAAACCCGAACATGGCCGCATGTTAAGGAAATTTTTACTAAGGCAGCGGAAAAACATCTGGGGTTTAAAACTAGTAATAGAAAATAATGGACTAGCGATGCTACGTGGAATTTAATTCAGCAGAGGAAGGCCGCAAAGAGCGCAGTTAACATCAGCAAAATACGCTTGAATAAGGCCAGCCAACAGCAACTATACAACCGCCTTAATTGTGAAGTAGAGGGCAGTGCCCACAGAGATAAACGCAACTGGATCAACAACATAGCGAAAGAACTTCAAGCAGCGGCTGAAAGCCATCGTGTAAGGGACATGTATATGTCGACCGGAAAGCCTTTAAGAAACGATGCTGGAGAACTCATAACATCGAAATCTCAACAGGTCACAGGTATGCTATCAACATCTACTGCTCAATGACAACCCATTTGCGAATGTGCCTCACATACATCAAGTGCCGGCATCTTTACTGGTTGTTCTAAGATAAGATCCTTGAAAGCAGACAAATCTCCTGGTTTGGACAATATCTTTCCAGAACTGCTTACAGCCGACCGAACCACCAGTGCACGATCACTGGAACCCATTATTAGAGCGTGTTGGACCCACGAACTCTTACCTGACGAGCTGTCTGATGGAGTCGTTATAAATCTTCCCAAAAAAGGTGATTTGACCAACAGGAAAAATTGGAGAGGCATAACCTTGTTAAGCATGGTAAATAAGGTAATTGCACATAGTTATTATTAACAAAAGCCTTTCGACAACAATCTCTCCATCACTCAGAAATGAGCAAGCTGGCTTTCGCTCCAGAAAATCTTGCGTTGACCAAGTAAATAGTCTCAGTGGAATGGAGATCACCATTATACCTAATTTTTATAGACTTTGAGAAGGCATTTGACACACTAAACCATAACGCTATATGGAACTCGCTGGTATCCAAGGGTGTACCTGAAAAATCAATACGGTTAATCAAAGCCCTGTACAAAAATGCCACCTGCCGTGTGTTGCATGAAAAACAACTGAGCAACAGGATCACGGTGAAAACTGAAGTTAGGCAAGGTTGTGTCTTATCACCTTTACCCTTTAACTACGTCCTCGATGCTGTGATGCAGAAGGTAGTAAGCCATCATAAAAGAGGAATTACGTGGGGCTTACAAAGACGGTTGGAGGACCTAGACTATGCCGATGATATATGTTTACTTAGCCACTCATTCTCAGAGATGCAGGCGAAAATTTCCAGCATCAGTGACATCGCAAGATTGGTTGGGCTGAAGATAAATATATCCAAAACAAAATCCCTCCGTTTGAAGATGTTAAGTCCTTCTGCTACCTAGGTAGCAAAATTGACACAACTGGTGGCTCAGCAGCAGATATATCTACTCGCATAAATAGGGCGCGGAGTGCATTTGCACAATTAAACCCGGTTTGGATATCTTCCAATATTTCGAAACAAACCAAAATCAAATTATTTAATTCTAATATAAAATCCACTCTGTTATATGGATGCTAGACTTGGAATATAGCACCACGTGACATACAATGCCTTCAAGTATTTCTCAATAAATGATCCCTCAAGGAGTGAAAGGAACATATATATATATATATATATACATATATACATATTACACGATTAAAACACAATGAAAATTAAGATTACTACAGTGAGAAAAATAGACTGATCTCACAGTCTTCATCGTTATAAAGCAAGTTACTTTTCGAAGGAAACAGTTGGTAGAATTAAGTTCTATCTTTTTTGTTGCAACGAACTTACAAAACTATCGAATGAGTTGGATAGTGCTGGAACATAATTGACCATCAGTTTGTCATATATTATGAAAAAAGCTGATAGAATATGTATATTACATATGCTAAGAATAGAAACGTTAGCTGAACAGCAGCCAGAGACATATAAAATTACGAGAAATAACTTGCGCGAACTGTCACAAAAGCTCACAGTGTAGGCATGCAAAAGTACAACACTATAACAACAAGTAGCCAGTCAATGAAATCCGCGAACTGAGCTGAAAATGCCTCGCAGCGCGTATGTATATCGTGTATGCGACACTGTGTTGGTCAATTATTTATAACTATACCAATACAGTAATGTATGTACAATCCTAAGAGAGTAGATACAAGGAAGCTTTTTTCAATAGACGGTAATCTCAAAGGCAAACCGTATAAGATAGCGTATTATCGTATGATGTAGTGAAAACGCCTTTCACATTTCGTCGGTTGGTTATTGGTTTGCGGCATAGCATATTCACATTACATTATGTCAGCAGCAAACCAATAACCAACCGACGATTTGATAAGTATTTGTTAACGAAATCATCACATTTAATCTTCCTCCCTTTAATCGTAGAAAAACTTCAATACGCAGCTAATAAACTGAACATGGGCATGAGTTCTGAACAAAACAAGGCTATAACCACAAAACATACAGAAGTGTCACGATACGAAAGATAAGGTTATTTTTTTATTTTGATTCTTCTTTCTATTGCAATAAAATTACAACGCTTTTATTAGTTGTGTTAATTGGTAAGTAGTAATACACTACAGTATCAAATACACTATACTTTTCTCTTTTTTCCACAAATTTAAAAAAAAAACCTGACTGGAGCTTTTTTTACCTGTCACTTCTGTATATTCTGTTATATAACGCTATAAAGCCCCAATTATTAATCAGTATCTGCAACACATGCATATTAGAAATTAGTTTTCCCGCAGAATGAAATTGCAAAATTACCCCTTACGAACCATTGAGGAAATTAAAATACAGAGAGAAAATTACGGCATTTGATATTAAATAAAATTTTAAAATATTTTGAAATTTTGTTTGAAGTCGAGTACCGTAACTTGCCTCACTGTAAAATTTTTATATAAAGTTCTTATTACTTACCCTAACTCTTACGGAGAATATCACACCAAGCGGATACTGAACTAAGTGACGGGAAACAATGGGCTATGTAGCGTAGTGTCGCATCACATAGCGCAGTTGTCGATTATTGCGATATGATCCATAAGAATAAGAGATAATAATGTTTCCTGGTGCTGAGGCTTACAAATATTATAGAAACTGCAAACGGTGTGACAATCTTATTTACATGCATCCTTGTCACCTGTGGTGAAGGGTGTTACGAGTGAAAAAATAACTTTAGCATCTATGAAATCTTTTTGTTGTTATTTTTTTTTTTTGCTCATTTTTATGATGACAGCTGAACAAATTGCTGAGACGTAGGAAACTAAAAAATCAACAATCACCGGCAGCCAAGCAAGTTGAAACCTATTATAATCAGCATCTTTAGCTTCACCATCATGATTATGATTATTATTTTGTTTGGCATGCTTTAACGTCACTTCTTTCATGGGAAATTTATTATTTTTTTTAACTAGAATTTCAACAATGATGATGTTATGTGTTTTATTATGTTTTTATATTACCATCATAATTAGATACACACATATACATACATGCATATATGTATGTATACATACTATGGATGCCAAACGGAAAATCCCGAACCCGGAAATTCCGGGATTTTCGGGATTTGCCAAATTCCAGGATTTCATTTTCCTGATTTTCTAGCAATTTTTATATAAAAATTTTATAAATTCAAATTTTCGTTGATTTTAAGGTATATATTTTTTATAATATTTAAAAATCCCATACAATTTTATACATACTGTTTTAACAATTTAATGACTATTCGTGATATATTTCTTATAAATTAACAACAAGAGCAAAATAAATAAACTACTTTCTCACGGTTATTTTCATCAAAAGTGCTACAATGTATGTACATTTTAGAAACATATTACCTTTGGAAGGGAAATAACATTTGAAAAATTCATAAGTTTAACAAATTTATTCCGTCTTATTCTATATTATGAGGGCAATTATAATTAAAATTCCACGAGAAATTTTTCCCGGCGAATAATTTCAAACAGTAGCAAATAATAGGAAAAAAAAATCGAATTGGAAAAGGGAGAAATTTCTTGCGGAAATTTATTCATAATTGCAGTATATAACTATCTGTATGTCGACTCCTCAACGCTAAAAAAAATTATCTACTGGTCGGTAACAATGGAGTACTATTCACACCTCCTTGCAATTGGAGTAGAATACAATAAAAGGCAAGTGAAAATTTTTTGTTGTTGGGTTGACGTAAAAGCGAGAAATACTACAGAATAAGGCGGAGTATTTTGTCTAAAAAACTGCTCGAGTATGTATGTATGTTTTCTATATTGCAGTTAAAAATTATTTTCTTTTTTATTTAGACCGTTTAGGTCGTGTTTGATACAAACCTAAGATCAAACCCATTTAAATTACATAGATTTGATAAATAGTTTTAGTCAAAAACGACCGACTGAATGAGTTCGTATGAATACATACATATGTATTAGAGAGCTGCGTAAACAGTCTTGAAATGCAAAAACGTCATGATTTTTAAATATATTCACGTCGCATGTATTATACTAAACCAATAATAAATGCTGTTGTACTATAAGCGAAGCACGATGGATGTATTGCTGTACGTGTATATCAGTGTTAACAAGCGATGTCGCCAAGACAGCTTGTTTGTAACAAACACTCAAAAGAAGTACTGTTGATTACTGTATGCTTGTTATTTTTCATATTGTACGTTTGAGTGTGTGTGTAATATGTAGATGGTAAGCTATTATGTGAATAACCGCATACAATTAATGTTAATGCATGCGTGTGCCTTTGCATGTGCGCAGAAAAATAAAAAATCATACACACATACATGCATGACGTTTGCACACGCGCTTATGCGTAGAAAGAAGCAAGTATCACAAATTCTTCCGTCACGAAGTGTTTTCTTCTTTACTCTTATACCTACAATACTCAAATAAATTTCTTGCAAACAGTGTTGTTAACGTTTGTTTTATAAACAAAGTAAAGCTGAAGTAAAGCATTTGAAAAATCCCTCATGTCTTGAAAGTTCTTATAAGAAGTCTTATGCAGGAGACTAATATGTTGAACTTGCAGAAAAAAACCTTTGTATGAATTTAAAATTTTTCAGTAGAGCAAAAATACTGTTCAAGTGCTCAGGCAAACTTTTAATGTATGTGGCTATAAAAATGTGATCTTTAGACGTAATTAATCGAATTTGATTAGAATAGTGTATACATTTCTTTTAATTTTTCGACATGTTCAGCCTTATTAGTCGTAACGAAATCGATAAAAAAATTAAATAATGCTTGGTAGACATACATATGTGACAACCGTTATACTTGTTGTTGATCAATCGCTATTCAAAAAACGTTAGTAGATATATTTTTAACAAAACAATATTGTTTTTGCAACTTATATGTATGAAAGTGAATCTAAAAATTTTCGTAAGTCAACTTAAGATGGTGCTAAGTGTCCACCGATATCTATATTCGTTTTGGTTTAAATAATAGAAAAACATTTATATTGAAAACAAAAACACGTTTTCATATTTAGTTACTCGTATTAGAAAATTGTTCACTTTAAAGACAATTGTGCAATGATAAATTATGAACATAAAATCTTTTAAAATGCATTAAATTGTTATTAAAGTAATATTTATTTCAAAAACTAATTTATTTTACGAAAAATATTTAGATCCCTAAATCTCGAAAATCCCGTGATCCTAAAAATCCCGGGATCCCGAAAATCCCGAAAATCGGGATTACAAAACCCCGGGATTTCCAAAAATCGATCCCGATTGGCATCCCTAATATATACAGATATTCTAAATAATCTTCTTAAATGGAATTTTAAGAAATGCTGGGAAATGGAATAAATAATATAAACAATAATAGTGAAAATATTTTTATGGATATTATTTCAATGAAATATGCTAAATTAAATCAACTTTGTTTAGGAATATATTGAAACACCCTCCTGCCAAAAATAGAAAAATATAATTTATTTACATATATTATTATTTTTATTTATTTTCATTGAAAGGACTTAAAGCCACAACAGTCATGAAGGTTGTACAATAATAATAATATATGTGAATTTAATTTGTCTCTTTGCTTCAACAGGCAATCGATATGAATTTAATTGTATCTTTTTATCATTATTATACAATGTATATCGTTACCTTAATACAAAAGGCCCTAGCTCATTATTTTTTTTTTTGAAATTGAGATTTTTGCATTTTACGATACTTAAGATGTTTTTCTACAAATCACGTTGTAATTTAGAAAATTAAAAACCCCAACTGTGGCCAACTTTTAACCGTTATATATCTTAAATGGTCATTTGAAATGAAAAAATCATAAAAGAAACCTAGACACTGAGAAAGAAACCTTCGTAAATTTAATGCCATTTTACATTATATTTGTGATTTTGTCATCACCAATGAAACGCTTCATTCGCATTACGAAAATTGTTTCATCAGCTGAAAAAATGTCATATATGTATATACAACGAAATATTTTCATTCATGTAACGACATGTTTTTTACTAAGCAACGTACATTTTCATATTTTAAATGAAAAATGTAATGATTGTAATGAATCGGTAGTAAAACGTTAGTGTAACATTTTTTAACGAACTATTTCATTGAATTAACAAAACTTTTCAAGTATATCATGACAGCATTTCATTACTGAGACGTATGCGTTAACAATATAATTCATTGTTGCAATGAGTCTGATTCATTAATTTAATGTAGTCATTTTATGTTGTTAATTGTTTAACTTACATACATGAGTGTATTGGCAGAGACATCACTTAAATGTTTCTATACTCTCCGGAACTCATCGTGTGGTAGTTAACGCACTAACCGCTGCAGCAACAACAACCTCAAACATTATTTAGAAACACTAAATACATATTTACTACTAGTAATGAAAGTTTAATTCAACAATCTTTAATTGTTCTAATTAATTCAACATTATTTTTTTTAAATTCCACTATAGAAAAACTAAATAATTCATTTTTGATCCAAAGAAATACATATGTATAAGCTCGTGTATGTATGTAAATACTCCATAATATACATACCTACGTCAAGGAAGGATATATCTATAAGATTCGTTACAACCGAACATAGCACTCTAGAGCCTATTCTGTATTTAAAAATAATTTTTCCATACACAAATTAATGGAAAGCGACACTTAAATATGAATTGATATTTAAATACACAGAGAGAACAGATTGGTTAAAAATATGTTAGAGCAACAAATATTTAATTATGTATTCCAATGTTCTATATTTGCTACCAATTATCAATCGATTGTACGATTTTTTCATATTTATAAACAAAAAACCATAATTACAATACAAATAGAAGTCTCACACTAATATTATTAGTAATACCAACTGATTTCGTTCATTTTTAATAACCATTTTATAGTATTGATAGACACAACTGAATTAAATATAAGTTAGAAAGTAACTTAACTGAATATTGGCTTTTGAAATTAAAAAAACTATTCTGGTAAACAATATTTAATTTGGAAAAATAAATTCGGTTATTATTATCTGAAAAATTAAAAAGAACGGTTCCAGGGCTGGAAAACTTACACTTTTTGTGATATATAAAATTAACTACCGAAAACTTATTTTTATTTTTTTTTACAAAATAAACTTATTTTATACTTTAGTACGAATGAATTTAGTATTTCAAATTAAAAAAATTAAAACGAAGTTTCCAGGGTTGGAAAAACTTATTTTTTATACAAAAGTAACTTAGTAAAACAAATTTTTCCATTTTTTAATATTAATTAAACATATCTTACATTCTTAAAAAAAAGATTGTTTCTAAGAATACAGAAAAATCAAAAAGGGACATTCCAGGGTTGGGAAACTTACACTCTTTGTGATATAAAAAATTAACTACCGAAAATTAGTTTTTATATTTTTTAATAAATAAAGTTATTTTATGCTTGAGTACGAAAAAAATTGGTATTGAAAATAAAAAAAAAAATAATTAAAAAAATTAAAAAGACGATTCCAGGGTTGGAAAACTTTAACTTTTTTGTACAAAAGTAACTTACTAAAACAAATTTTTCCTTTTTTCTATAAATTAAACATATCTTAAATTCTTAAAAGAAAGAGATTGGTGTAAGAAATCAGTAAAATCAAAAAGAATGTTCTCAGGCTTGGGAAACTTACACTTTCTGTGATATATAAAAGTAACTAAGTCTAATTAATTTTTATCTTTTCCTTTATAGATTAACCATATTTTACGTTTTGGAAAGAAAAGTTTGGTGTAAAAAATTATAAAAATAAAAATCACAGCTCCAGAGCTGGAAACTTTGACCTTTTTTCTGGATATTAAAGTAACTAAATAAAACATTTTTTTTAATTTCCTTTATTCTTTTTTTAATTAACACACTTTCTATATTTTTTTAAGAACTACTAGATTGATATAAGGAATCAGAAAAATCTAACATAATGATTCTAGGGTTTGTAAATTTATTTTTTTGTACATAAAAGTAACTAGGTCAAATTATTTTTTTCTTTTTGTTTATACTTTATGTATGTGCTTATGTACATATGTATCTCTATACTACATAAAAACACTTTGGTAAAGGGTATATAAGATTCGGCACAGCTGAATATAGCACTCTTACTTGTTTCTTTGTAGAGTTAGTGAAATTGGCCCTTACTTCTTTAATAAAAATTCCTTACATATATATATATATATATATGTAAGTATACTTATATAAATATTTAATAATCATTATACTTTGAAAATAAAGGATGAAATAAAATGTGTGTACAAAAAAAACTATTCGCAAAGACAAACTTTTTTCCGCACAGTTGTTGTCAGTAAGCACTAGCCAAAGGAAAAAGTAAACTACTGTTTAAAATATATTTTTATAATTTATGCGAGTTTAAACATCTCTGACAGTGTCTTAAAGTAGATGTACAATAAGTTTTTGGAAGTCAAGAGTTTATACAAGCCAGCAAAGTTGCCTTTATTTGTGAACAATTTCATAAGCAAACATGTTGAATAACAAATTTGTAAAATAACAACACTGACAGCACAATATAACTTTTTTAAGGACATGCATTGAAGGAATAATTCTCTTTCTACAACTACTTTGCATAAACTTTCTGGGAAATATTGTACTATTAGCACAATATGTAGTAAAAAACATGAAGAGGATTAAGACAATGAAAATCTTTCCACATGTAAATGATTTAAAGTAAATAAAGTCAAACAAAAACACGCACATGATGTCAATTAAATATATTGTTTTTTAATTAGGAATAATTTTAGTATTTTTCAATACTGAATGATATATTTTTATTAATCAAAGTGGTTTTCTGAAGAAGAGAAGAAAAATTTAAGTAAATTTTTTTAGCTGCATTTTTCTGTGCAGACAGAAAAAAATTAAAATACTGAACTCAAGCCCGATTAAGGAATTATTCCTTATTAAAATTCACTATAGTTCAATTAAATTTAGTATGTATATAATTTTTTTCACTCGTCATTATCGTTTTTACTATATGAAAGTACTATAAAGTGAGCATATTTTAAGTCACAAGGGGTAGAGAAGTCACTCTTTAAAAATGCTTTTTAAGGATAAGGCCTTCGATACATTTATTGATCAGATATCATGCAAAGTTTAATTCAAAAAGGTTAATACAAATCATTTCAATACACAAAATTAAACTTAGTATTTCATTTTAAGACTTACCTTGCGCTTAGATCTCGCCATTCGTTGATCTCTGGAATTTTCTGCTTCTCCCGGTGGCCTTTTACCCCATACGGCTAATGCTATGCGTGTGTAAGTGAACACAAGCACTGATAAGGGCACTAAAAATTGCAGCGTCAATAAAGCCCAGGTGTAGTAGTAGTTTTGTTCCTTAGAAGCCCACTCCTCTTGACAAACGTATCTGAAATATGAGAGTAGTAATTTTAGTTTCAGTAAAATCAAGTTATACATATTTGCTGCTATTTATTTACTAAAGAAATATGTATATTCTCACAAAAACATAAATGTAAAAAAGACCAAGTTCCTATCCAAAAATTCGCCTATCAAAAGTAGTGAGATAGAAATGTTGGCCATGTTCTTGTTTGGCACAATATCTATCACTACAATCTATTATGAATTACAAATATAAATTTGTAATAGTACGGGTGTCATATCATTTCTAAGTCAATCTGTTTACTTGATAAAACCTCTAAGTTTTATGATTTTTTCATTACCTCACTCATCTACACTTACTTGAGTATAAAATTTCAGCTCTCTAGTGCAAATTTAAATTTTATAGGCGCTACCCAAACTACCGTTTTAAACTGAAAATTTTATTACAAGTTTTTGTGTAAGAGGCTGATACGAAATATGTAAATAATAGCCTTAACTCTGATTAACCATTTTTTAATACAAAAGTTTAAAGCGTTGTAAAAATTTTTAATTAAAATTTTTGAAGCCGCAGATTTTTCTAGTTGGTTTCTTATCTAGACCTATTTTTATATAAAATTTCAGCTCATTCGGGCTTTAAGATTTTTATAGTTGGTTTCTCACCTAGACGTACTTGTGTATCAAATTCCAGCTCATTAGTGAACATTTTAGTTTTTAATTTTTATGGTCGTAATCCCGCCCACTTTTTATAACTCGAGATTTTTTTGACCAGTGCTTATCATTCCTGCAAATTTTCGTTGGAAATGGATAATAATGCCTACATAAATAGTATGCATATTTAAAGGTACTAAGCTGAAGTACATTAAAGAGGAAGCTGAAATATTATAGGCGTGTTAACGCCAAGAAAAAAATGTATAGTCTTGCATTATCGCAACATGTATACCTAATTTCAATAAAATCGCTTTGGTTAAACGCTCCGCCAACTTTTCGGGTTTTAAATTTTTTTTAGATAATTCCGGACTTAGACTTGCTTGCTTATGAAATTTCAGCTCACTAGCAAAAATTTTAATTTTTATGGGCGTAGCCCCATTCCGTTCTCAGATTTTTCTAGTTGATTGGTCACCCAAGTCTACTTGTATACTACACATTGGCGTAGCTAGACATTCTTTCTGGGGGGGGGGGACAAACACAATTTTTGTTTAATTAGTGTTTTTTATGGGAATTGTTAAAACTTAAGCTTAAAATTTTTTAAACGCACTAATAATCCCAAATTAATATTTTACTTATTAAGTTAAATATGTATATATTTTTTATTAAAAATACATTGAAATTGGAAATTAAAAAAATATATTTTACTCAATAAGTAAAATATTAATAAGTAAAATATTGGTTAGGGATTATTAGTGCGTTTAAAAAATTGTATGCAGATTTTTTTTATTTAACATTTTTTTTTCAATAACAAAAATTAAGTTATAATTAAAACTAAAAAAATAAAAAATTCAAAAAAAAAACAATATATAGACAAAAAGTAAAGTATGTATTAGAAAAAAACTAAATAATAATAACAATAATCTAATAATAATAATAATAACCTAAATAATAATAAAATTAATATTTGTTTCCAACAAGTTTATATGTTCATATGGATAAATTATTTATGTATATACTATATTTGAATACAATATTTTGAAAAGATACAAGCAAGAAATGATTTCATTCATCATTCATGATTTCATTTCTTAATAATTTATTATTTAATTTTAAAAAAAATTTATCTGTTGGTGCATAAATAAAAATAGAAAATTGCCATTTATCATTTGGTTACCCTTCCAATATTAAAGTTCTGAATCAATAATATATTGTTATGAATGAACATACATACATAAATAAGTACAAACATATGTATGCAAGTATGTATGTATTTATACGTGTTCAATTGAAAAAATTTTATGTGCATATATATACATGCATACATATCGATAGTTGAGCTTTTCAGTGATTTCAATAAATTTCACACTAATACACCTCATCACAAAAATTTATTGCAATAGTGTAAAAAATAGCGCTTTTACAAGCAGTTGTACAAAAAAGTTACATTTTGAATATTACACTTTCTATTATGTTTTACCTTCTCCGGTAAAGTTACAATTATTTGCGTTAGGGCCTTTCCATTTGAGACCAACGATATATTGACCTGTGTAAGTCGATATCCTATCAAAAATTTCGGTCATCAAAAGTACTGATACCAAAATTTGGACCTAGGAATATTTTTCACAAGTTTCCCACTAGTCTAACAAAGTTGTATATGAACATGAATTGTTTTGTTTTGTTTTCTAATAAAAATAAAACATATGTATACATGTTTAAAGAGGAAATTTTGATTTGTTCGATTTTCTGACGATTTTTCGAACATGAAATGACGATTGTTTTATATTTTATCGGGATTTCGGCGATTTTTCCATCATTTTATCTGGCAGGCCTGGATTGAACCATAAATATGCATACATACATACATACATGTGTGTGTACGAGTATATATAGTATATGAATATATACAAGGTATTTGCAGATCATAATATTTCGGTATTTTTTTAATTTTACTCTAAATAAAAATTGGTGGCTATTGTTACAAACAATTTGACAGTAGAAAATCTTAAGAACACCTTAAAACATGGGTGACCAAGATAAATTTAAGGTTGTGTAAGTGAGCAAAAAAGATAAATACACAGGCAGAAACAATTAATAAAAGTAATTCTTACATGATTTTTTTTATGAAATAATTTTTTTCTAGAAAACCGTTTCAACAAAAAGTAATAAATAAACATTATTATTCACTTTAATTCTGACTAAAAACCAATTTTTAAAAGAAAATAATTTTTAATTTTCATGTAAGCAAAAGCATTTTTTAACATAAACAGCATACATAATAAATTTCTCGCAGTGCGTTTGAGAAAAATGAGTAAAAAGATAAGCAAAAATTTATCTCAGATAAGACTAAGTGAAAGAGAATAAGAATACGTGTGAATTCGATTTGCAAAATTTTGCTACATGATGTTCACCCATGCCTTAAAACAACTTGTCTTGCTACCAGGATGACCGATGACATTTTTCAAAAAGTGGCACCAAATAGGGGATTTATCAAAAAAAAAGGGGCAAAATTAAAAAAAAAACAGGAAAACTGCACTAAACTTTTTATTTTTAATGTATTTTCATATAACTCACCCTAAAGAAATGGGGTCAAAAAGTGGCAAGGCAGTCGAAAAAGTTGCAAATTGCCACTTTAGTCGGTCAAACGGTCACGCTGCTTGCTACTAACTACGTACACTAATACATTTTTATTAAGAAGTTGTTGAAAGCTACATACACACATACATATCTACACACATGCATTATAAATTCACATGAAGTTTACTATTTGTGATGTTTTCAAGTGTTGTAAACTTATAGTTTTTTGGGTATTTGTTATCTAATAAAAGTATGCATATTTAGCGATTATTCGAAAAGTTTGTATAAAAATTACTGGTGATTTTCATGAGTAATTTTAAAATAAATAAAAAATAGAATTTTTTAATATTACAGGCAAAAGAATATGTTTTAAAAAGAATTTGTAATAAATCCTGGGGGGGGGGCAAAATCAAGGCCTAGCTACGCCTATGATACTACAGCTTTTCTGAAAGGAATTTGTCTAAAGTATGAGTCATCATCGCTTAAGCCTGATTTCTTTCTTCAATATAAAGGGAGTCCCAACAAGAACGCAAGATTTAAATTTGGCGCCATTCGAAGTGTCATTGTTTGACATTTGAACAATTGTTATTGCTTGCTAGTAGAAGGTACGAGTTTATTAAAAATGGAGCGCTAAACGAATGAACAACGCATTCTCATTGTGAAATTGTTTTACCAAAATGGTGAAAGTTTTTTGGGATCACAATAATGCTGCAAAAGAGTCAACTGTAAAGAGATTAATGGATAAATTTGCCGAAACTGTCATACAGCCAGAGAAACAATTCAATTGCTGCATCAGCCATTTCCAGGTCGTGTTATTTAGCGTTTTGGAGACCAGAATTGGCCGCCTAGATCGTGCGATTTAACACCATTAGACTTTTTTTTGGGATTTTTTGAAGTCGATGGTTTACGCGAATAAGTCGACGACGACTAAAGCCTTAAAAGAAGAAATTGGACACTGCATTAATGAAATACCGCAGCATTTATGCAAAACGGTCATCGAAAATTTCATTAAAAAATCGCGTGTGTGCCAGCAAAGCCGCGTCGGCCATCTGCCCGTGATGTTGTTCCACACATAACCTCATTCTGTCTACTTTACGATATAATAAAGTTTCACGATTTTTTTTAATTATCTGTGTTTTATTTAAAATTTAAATCTTGCGTTCTTGTTGGGACACCCTTTATTACAATAGACATTTCTACTATGAGTATGGTTACACAAAATTATAGTGACTTGCGGATCAGTTAAGATGAGGACTGATCTAATGCTTCTTGGCTGCCTCATTTTGCACGTATAGCTTGTTCGCAATTTTTTTTCTGCTAGTGTTTTGTGAAAATGTTGATTAAAATAGCAAATTTTTTTTTTTAATTTTACGCATTGCAACAAAAATTTTTGACTTTTGGATGACAACAGTAACAATTAATCTTAGCAAAGAGAGAAACTTCACCACGATCATATTTAGACTCTTAAGTCCACGACCAAAGAAGTAAAACATCCAATTACTGATTTCTATTTTATTAAAATATTGATAATATTTATAATATTCAAAATATGGCGCAGATCCGAGAAATGAGGGTATATGGACATATTCGTATGATAATATATATACATATTCATTAATTTGCATACTTGTACAGTGTGCAAAGTTCATATTCATACTATAGCATTGCAC
The DNA here is from genome assembly GCA_949987645.1 of Tachina grossa. NCBI lineage: Eukaryota > Metazoa > Arthropoda > Insecta > Diptera > Tachinidae > Tachina > Tachina grossa. Next base: position 132,702,803 of record OX465274.1, on the reverse strand, counting down.
AGATGCATCTGTTTGCACCAGTTTTGCGTGTTTTTTGGTTCTTGTATGAACAAATATGTTATTTAAGCTGTCTTTACATGGTATTACAATATATTACGACATGTCAAAATATGAAGAAGAACATACAAAATCTCATCATGTAAAAGCAAAATGTATCGAGTAGGAGAGAATACGGATAGAAAATTTGACAAGCGGTCGGTAAATGTTTATTTTCTAAACCATTTTAGAAACTTAAGTATTCTCATCACACCAGAGGTGTATTTCAAAGTAAACGTTGCCATCACTGATGGTATTTATTGAAGGGGTTAGCACTTTTACAAAAACTACCAAAATCAACTCAGGAAATTTTCATGTTGTTTTTGTAATCATTGTACTACTGCAACCATTAGCTACTTAACCCGTACCACAAAACAAAACAAACAATAAACAAACCTATAAAAATTTTGTAGTAAAATAATAACATGTTTTCTTCAATATTTAATTATATTTATTAGTATAAATTTTTTTCAATTATCCAATTTTTATTTTTAGTTTAACAGTTTAATATCTTTGCTTGCATTTTACTTATAGTATCAGTGTAAACATGAAAAATACCTACAACAGACTCTTGTTCTCTTTCTTTTAACACGGAGAGAATTTCATAATATTTTGATTCTACAAAGTCGTAATACATTGTATTACCATGTAAAGACACCTTTAGCGTTTCTTTTACTAGTTGTAAATGTTGATTTTTAAAGCAGTTATTGTATGGTTGTGCAATGACCAAATGAGAAAAACACGTTTGTATGTATTTGTTTTTCTATAACAAATAAGATACATAAAACTGGTTCTAACATAAGTACCACATGGTGTGTTGAAAAAAAGTCCATGGTTGATGAATGAACCCAGTAAAAAAAATGGAAGTCATTCTGAAGCAACTACATTTTCATTGCTTCCAAAAAATCGATATTTTTAATATGCCGATAGTTAGCAGAAAACCAAGTAAAAGTATATTTTAATCACGCAAAACCTTGTAGTTTTTCCATAGTTTTAGTAAATACTCACCAAAATGTTCAAAAAATCGATTTTTTGAAAGAAATTTATGAACTAATTTTGGCCTAAAATCTAGAAGTTATTTGCTTAAATTTACATGAAAACACTGTTTCGCGTTTTAATTCGTATAAAAAGAAACGAATTGTTAAAATATGTAACTTTTTAAAGTTTTTCCTAAATGAAAATATTACCATAGAACACAAAAAAGGAAATTTTTCTTAAAATCGCTTCTAATTCGGTGACTAGTAATCGAAAAAGAGAACTTCTTGCAATTACAACCCTATGTAAAAATCATTAGATCGTATAGAAATTTGAGCTACTTCCAGACTGCAAACTCTACATTTTCATGACTTCTTTGGAGTATCTTTTTTTACTGGGAATGAATGAAAGTCCCTATTTACACTATGCAAGTCTTATTGCTAAGCTGATTAGTTTATTAGGAGATAGAGACGGGGGGAAAAGAAACGTTGCTGTTCCCCTCGTCTCTCTCTCCCTGAAACTAATCAGCTTAGCAATAAGACTTGCACAGTGTGATTTGGGACAAAGTAAAATTTCACATACACATGTAAGTAAATGATACATGTACATAAAACACATGCATTTGTGATTACTCTCAGAGCAAAATTGTCTCTTTCTCTCTCTATACTTTGGCTGCGCCACAAAATAACATAACGAACGTCCGCAAATACATCTGCACATCATGTATTTGTTTCAATAGTGGTTTTTTCATATATTTGTATTACAATATGTATTTTTGGGCAAAAACAGATCAAACAGTTGATCAGCAGCAATACAATAAACAATTGTTATTTGTTTTAATTGTATTTTAATTTGGAAAAGCACGCACACACAATAACTCTTATACTACTTCTGTCGCTCACACTACAATTATATGGTACATACCATGGTATATTTGTTTTGGCTACACAAACGAGTATACAAATGCAACCCTATAATTCATACATCATTCATACCCAAGTGCACTGCTGTGCAATAAATTATATTACAAAAATTACGGTTTTGTAAGATGTTGTACAGGGCGATTTTATTTAATTGAACCCTAGTGATGGCCTTCGAAATCACTTTATTACACGTATATTGACAGCCTTCTGGCTTATGCTGGACAGGACTTACAGTGGGCCAAAGTTGACCACCTGGGATGCAGAACAACTTCTGAGGCTATTAACTTTTTTTAAAAATTATCTGATTTTTACCGGATAAATCATTTTGAGTTAAGCTTAAAATTCTTAAGCGACACACCCGCTGGCAATATAATTGTGAAAATTTTTGTGTCGTACAATAACATCGCCAATGTGTTTGTTATATTCCAAGGTGGTACAATATATTGACAAACATCAAAAGACTTTTGATTTTTCTTGTTCAATCAAGAAAATTGTGTAATGTGGTGGCAACATTGTTTAATGTTGTTTACTTTTTTACTATCAGGTAAATAAGACAATATATTTTTTTGAAAATATTGTGCCATTTACTGCATAGTATATGTCAAAAAGGTAATAATATGTAACAATTACAACAACATACATGTTTTAGGAAAAAATTTTCTAAAATATGTTTCCGATTTTTTTGCCTCGATTTTTTTTTAGTATTTCGCTTATAATTTTTTTAGTTTATTACTGCATTTTAAATTAAGAGGCAGCATTCAATTTGACAAAATTTTAAATAAAAAATATTAATATCTGCATCCGTGAAATTTAGAAAAGGCTAAGAACTCAAAATTTTAAAATTTCCCTGAAAAAGGCATGTTTTTTTTTAAAGTATCTTCATTATTTTCAGTTTTCTAAAAAACTTTGATTAACTTATTCACTTTTAAATCACATTGCGCTAAGGAAAATTTATTAAGAATATCCTTAGGGCCAATTATTTTGTATTTTTGATATGTAACCTACATTTAGAAATGTCCGAAAAATTTTAATTTTAAAAATTATTTGTTGTGTTTAAGCGCTTATTAAAAGAAGCGGCGGTAGATTTTAAAAATTTGAACTACAACATTTTATTTATTTTTAACATTCTTAAAGAAAAATTTTTCATAAATGGGGATATATGAGCAGATTTTCTGAAAAAAGTAAACATTTTGGAAAAATATAGTTGTGCGCCATAAAAAATATATTAGGGGCTGTCCATATATTACGTAACGCTCAAGGGGGTAGGGGTTGGCGTTCGAGTTTTATATACATATATATATATATATATATGTATGTATGTATACTACATACATCTGCCGAATGTCAACTTTTGATATTCGAATATTTAAAATGATATCCGCGAATACGAATATTTAAAACGATATTCGCGAATACGAATATCTATTGTATGTGAAATTTATGGACATTTAATTGGAGGTCTATTTTATTCTGCAAAACTAAATAAAAAAATGTGTATGGAAAAGAACTTCATAATTCTGTCCGCGTACATTAAAGTTTATGAAAACTGTCCAAAAATTTAAATAACATTTGAAAACTATACAAAGTTTTTATAATAAATTACATGGTTCTAAATTCCTCATCTTTATACATTTACATTTCTAAATATTCTTAATATATGCATGTAAATAAAAACTTCTTTCCATATTAAACTGCTACATTTATTAACATTAAATCCAACAAATACATAGAAGGAAATAGTATTTGCAGAAGTTTAGGAAAAGGTTTCTTGCAATTCTCATGGACAAAAAAGTGTCCTTTCAAAAAATATATTCTTCCATATATGTACATGAAAATATCAAATTCTTCTGTTTTAACATTTTTGTTGGTCAACTTGAGGCTACAATAGGTCCGTTTGTTTACTTTTCCACTAAAATCCAGTAGTTGAGTAAATTTTGGGTAATTTGAAAATTTTACTCTCAAGACTATATCTTGCACAAAAAAGTACGCGAACGGAAAAATTGCAAAAATTTGCAGATTAATCAAAACAGCTGATAATATTGTTGTATGTTTTTGTTGTTTCTGAAACACATCAAATACATATTTTTGGTAATTGATGCATGCATTTTTATAATTATAAATTTGAATATATACATACATATTTCTAAAATAGAAGTTGTGTGAAATCTTTAGCTTGTATTTGGTTTTTAGTTTTATTTTTTCTGGGTAAATGGCACAGGAAAATACATCAATATTTGATTTCTGATACTCGGTACCCTGAATAGTATGCAGAAATAAGTATTCACATATACATAAACCTTACATCTCTAAAAAACTAAAGTAAATAACACAATTAAATTAAATTTGAAAACTGATATATTTAACGATTATTATTCTTTAATTTGTTTCATCTTGAACATAAAAATTTTAAGATTTGTTTTGTTAAACTTTTACTTCAACTTTTCTTCTTTTAATTGTTTTTATTAAAAAAAAAATTGTACTTTGTATTTGCTTACTTTTGTTTATTTTATTGAATCATATGTTTTTCTCCGTCTACTGTATTTTACTGGCAAAAATTTGTCTAGCAAAAATTTGCAGACTCTCAGTCAATAACTGTCGATTTACTCTCTCAATTGGTACTCTCTTTTGCAATTTTTGTGTGTAAACGAACGCATTTCAGTAAAATCCAGTACAAATTTGCACAAAATTGCACAATTTTTGGGGTAAACAAACGGACTTTATGTTTAAGTTTTGAGAAATGTGAAATATGAAAACAACAGTGAAATGCGTTTAGGAACTAGATTGTATGCCCCTCTAATTTTAAGGACAAATATCTATTGAAAATGTAATGTTGTAGAAGGGACAAAAATTAAGAAAAGGAAATTGCATATCTTTCGTAATTGACATATTCTCGTCTTGATGTTTGAAATACTGCTCAGTCATCAATACGGAAATCTATAGCAGATTATTTGGCAAAAAACGCATAGCAAAAAAAAATAAAAAATATTTGTTTTTTAATTATTACAAAATAATATTTGTGTGCCATTCATTTAAATTTCGTTTTGGATTTATGAATTTCTTTATATATTTTTTTAAACGAATACGAATATTTAGAAACGGCCGAATGTTTTTGAATTCCAATACACATCCCTAATACATACATACAGTTTAGGAATAAGCTCTCTATAAAACCATAATTTTTGGAGTTTAAGGACATTTGGGAAGAAATTTAAAAAATAGTTTCATACATACGCTTATTTAATTTTTGTCTACGTACTGTGCTAGTCTAACAAATGAATTTAAAACAATGAATTAAATTTATTTTTTTTAAATAAAAACTTTAAACTATTTAATTTATTTTATCTCATTGTTACGTTATTCCTGAGATGGGAGGGGGGGTTCACAGTTTTGTTACGATCTGTTACTAGGGGGGAGGGGGGTCAAAAATCGAGAGAAACAGCGTTACGTAATATATGGACAGCCCCTTAAAATAATTATATTTTCCATAATTTGGCATTTTTGAATTTAATATGAGTTTACTACGCCTGAAAGATTTAAATTTATTTATAAAATATATTTAACATCTCTCTAGATATTACTATTGAACGAACGCCAGCATTTTTTACATTAACAAGCTTCGCTTTATATGAAATATTATATTAAGTTTATATATAACGAATGATATATAAAAACATTACAAAATTAAAAAAAAATTGTTTTCACAAATGTGTGGTGCTCTATATGACGAAAGGCAAAAAAATTTAAACAAAATCTACAGCAGCAATGTAAATACAAAATGGAAAGTGTATACCGTCACTTTGTATTTGGTAACTTATTTAAAAAAATGCTGTCATATTTTTATTGTCTTGTGTGATGTTTAGAACAATAATAATTTAAATAACACTTAAAAAAAACTTGACTATATAACGAATTTTTCGATACAATGAATGGGTCTGACATTATATCGTTCGTTATACCGGCATTCGCCTGTACATTAAATATCTACCTAGTGCGCTAAATAAAAAACTAATGCTATATATTGTAGTTTTCGTGGCAAAACCCAAGTCTCGATCTCTGAAATACTTTAAGAAAACAAAAAATTTAAAAGTTATGATGATGTGTTAATAAACGCTAAAATTACTGAAGACTTAAGTTTTTCAAGACATAGCTAAATTTAACAAATTACCCTACATTAACATTGCATTCGATGCTAAAAATATTTTTGATTTATATAGCGTTTATAAAATGAATATTTATACAAAATTTATTTCATAAACCTTTAATAAAACAGAAACATATTTTACGCATAAGACAGCAAAGTTACTGAACGTGAGTATGAGTTACATTTGTAACACATTGTCATATCACTCATACGTCAGCAAAATGTAGATGTCTGTATACATATGTATGTATGGATTAGAGAGCTGCATAAACAGTCTTGAAATGTAAAAACGTCATGATTTTTAAATGTATTCACGTCGCATGTATTATACTAAACCAATAATAAATGCTGTCGTACTATAAGCGAAGCACGATGGATATATTGGTGTATGTGTATATCAGTTGTAGCAAGCGATGACGTCAAGACAGCTTGTCTGTAACAAACACTCAAAAGAAGTACTGTTGATTAGTGTATGCTTGTTATTTTTCATATTGTACGTTTGAGTGTGTGTGTAATATGTAGATGGTAAGCGATTATGTGATTAACCGCATACAACTAATGTTAATGCATGTGTGTGCATTTGCATGTGCGCAGAAAAATAAAATATCATACACACATACATGCATGACGTTTGCACGCGCGCTTATGCGTAGAAAGAAGCAAGTATCACAAATTCTTCCGTCACGAAGTGTTTTCTTCTTTACTGTTATACCTACAATACTCAAATAAATTTCTTGCAAACAGTGTTGTTAACGTTTGTTTTATAAGATTTCGCTGTAGCAAAGCATTTGAAAAATCCCTCATGTCTTAAAAGTTCTTATAAGATATCTTGTGCAGGAGACTAATGTATATGTATTTTGAAAACAAAAAAAAAACAGCTTGTGTAATGCATTCATTATTCTATAAGCTACAAAGCGTTTCTAAGAAAATTCTGTTATAAAACATCAACAAGCCACCACCTTTTGTATGTTCATGATAATGGGAACGATATTCCTAATTGTTTGACATTAGTGTTTACTATAGCGCCAGATGTTTTAATTTTCATGGGAGTATTTTCCATGTCAAATATAAAGTAGTGTGCAAGACAAAAGCTACAAACACAGCAAAAATAATTCTGACTATATATTGCTTGTATTTGTATTATATCTGTTACGAATTAAATAATATAATATGTTAAAAAAATGTTTTTCAGACATTAACTTAAATAGTCGAGGCTTCGATTTGAAGTTGTGCATAATAAAAGCTAGAAATGAATTCTTTTTGTAAAATATTTCTTGTTTTTCATAATGCGCGCAATTATATATGGGAGGCATAAGTTAATTAATATTGTTTACGATGCATTTAGGAATACGATTCCCCAAATTTTATACAAATTCAAAATGTTCGTTGCGATTTGATTAAAACAAAATTTTTTCCTGACTTTTTTGCCCCAACCTAAAGCACATTTTGCATTACTATTATATTTAAACTTTCATGGAACAGTTGCATTTCACTCAAAATGCCAAATAATTCTCTTTATGTTTTTAATTTTGTGGAATAATCTAGCCTCATACGCCGGAAGGTAATCTATCACCATCACTTAACGGCTGATATGCTTGAAACTTATTTTAGCATTTCGTGGCGGAAACTGTTCATAAAGTAAACAGCAAATTGTAAATATGATATATCACTATCTGACGTAGAATTTGAATTCTTCAATAAACAAAATTTTTTTTTTTTTTTTTTGACTAATAATCCTGAGTTATTATCTTACTTATTTTTATTAAAACTATATTAAAATCGCTGGATTCTATGCGCATTTCACTGTTGCTAATGCAGATCATCAGGGAACCTTTAGCCAAAAATTTCCTTAAAACATCTAGAGTTATTATGTTAAACTTTCATTTAAACAAATGGGAAGTTCAACAAATACCAAAGTTGAGACAAAAAAAAAGCTTTTTTCAATCTTACGGCGGTTCAACAGTGGTATGATCTATGAGACTCCATTTTAAGCTATAAAAAGACTTATTAAAATTTATAAATTATGACATGTTTGAAGAATTTTAATTTTTTGAAGCATCTCCTGTTCAACTTTAGTACTTTTCTGTTCTAGGACGGCACACCAGCAACCCGTACTATTAATCACACTCCAATATTAAGGGTTTATGAACTTGCTAAAAACAGCAAAAGAGTTTATTTTTGGGTTATATCAGAGAAATTTGTATAGTAATCTGCAGACATTCGAAAAAATGCTCAATACGTAATATTGACATATTTTGTAGTACTTTTAATCAATTAATGTCCAGACATTAATATATTAATTTCTGCTTGTAATCGAACATAATTTCGATATTACAACTCATATCTTTTTGTTAAAAGGAGACATTGTTTTATGTTTATGAACCCAATCCTTTTTTTGAAAAAGAATTGATCGGAATCAAAAATAAACACTAGTTAAAAATAATTCACATTCAGTTAAAATATTTTTGTGTGAAAGCAGAATAAGGTTTTTCTATATGTTCTGTTACGAATCAGCTGACTCTTTTTTGTTTATAGAAATCTAATACAAGTCGTTAGTTTTTCTGTTTCGTTCTGTTCTCTTTCGGCTAAAGAGTCTAAACACAGTGTTTGCGGTGTGGTGCCATTTCTCGTTGCGGGAGAGAAAAATAAACATAATATCGTGTGTTTTTTTTAGAGGTATAGAACTTTGAATTGAAATAAAACACAAAAACATCATTTTAATGTCCATCAATTTGGCTTTATTGGAAGAATAATTTTATGCCATTAATGTTTAAATATGATTTTGGGCATGTGGCCGCCGCGGCTGGCTCGAATAAAGCCAATTCTACAGGTCTAATTTTCAACCACTTTTTCGAGCATATGGGGCCGTATGTTGGCAATAACGCCACGAATGTTGGCTTCCAAGTCCCCTAACATTTCTGGTTTGTTGGCGTAGACGATCGACTTCACATATCCGCAAAGAAAATAATCCAATGGTGTCAAATTACACGATCTTGGTGGCCAATTGACAGGTCCATTCAGCGAAATTATGCGCTCATCGAATGTTTCCTTCAATAAATCGATTGTGACGTGCGCTGTGTGGCATGTAGCGCCGTCTTGTTGGAACCACAACTCATCCACATTCATGCCATCCAATTCGGGAACAAAATAGTCGGTTAGTCGGCTCCAATTGCTGTGCACGGTGGCGAATCGATTCATTCGGGTCCTCTTCAACACTTTGCTCTACAGCGGCAATTGTTTCTTCGGTGCGCACTGTTCGACGTCTCTGCGGATGCGTATTATCACATAGAGTAAACGTAGTGCGAAAACGATCCATGGTTAACCGAATTAATTGCTCTGATGGACGATTATGTCGACCATAAAATGGACGGAGCTTGCGGTAAACTTCGCGAACTGAACCATTATTTTCGAAATAAATTTGCACGATTTGCAAGCGTTGTTCTTTTGTCAACCTGTTCATGATAAAATGGCAAACCAAACTAAATATTAATCACTTGACAGCTGACAAACTGGCCGCCAGTTAAAAAAGTGATGCCAACTTAAAGTTCTATACCTCAATAAAAAACACCCTTTACAAGGGAAGACGGCTACGGCAATACTTGTCATTGTTTGTTTAAATTTTTATTAATTTTTTTGTTCATACATTTTTATATAAAATTTACTCTTTGTGTTAAATATTTTTTAATGATTAACATTTAATACACTCGCAGATATATTTGATATATTTTTTAAACTTTTATATTTTATGACAAAAAGTTTTGAACTTCAAAATCATGTTTTTTGTTTACAATAATGTTGTGAACACCGCCAATTATTCAAAAACTATGGCAACATCAGAAAGAGAAAGAGTGTCAAAAATTGAGAGAATAAGAGAGTCCGCAATGAAAATAAAATAGATTTTAATTGTATTCCGTTCCGCACTGCGGTTTTTTTACTTCAAAATCTTAAGAAAAACCGCACCGCAATAAATGATTGTTACATTAAGTTCAGACTCAAAACTGTGAAAATCAAAAAATTGTTAAATAATTGCAATTGACAGCATAAATGAAATAAAAATATTTGGAAATAAATTGTGAATGTGCTTTTAGAATTTGAAAAATCAAATTTTTAAAAGAAAAACATAAAATTATATTGAAACTTACCAATGGGCGATGTAAAACTCATCACTTTAGAGAAAAACTTGGACCTTTCTGGTCAGAAACAACTGATAAGTTACAATACAAAAATGAAGTATTAAAATTTAGAATCAGAACGGCACAGCACAGAACAGCGATATAATCTTAAGACTAATGACCTCTTGACCTGACCAATTTTCTAATGAAAGTGACAAGTTTTTGAAATGAATATGAACAATTTTCGTGTCTTAATTTTTTTATCAACTTGTTAAATTACAGGATGAGTAAAAGAAACTGTATTTCTTGGTAAGTTTTGTAAGTTTAAGTTCTTATTGTAGTGTACCCCACTTACTGTAATGCATTGTATCATAATACTCGTACAATGACATTTTAACACAGTTAAATGTAAAAACACTGTTCTGCAAGAACTTCATTATGTGAATTTAATGGTCTTTTGTCGGCTGAATCCAAATCTGTTCTCAAATTGTTTCCACCACGTCTGATTTTTGAACTATTTTCATTTAAATAAAATACTGATATTGGAATATAAATTACGTGTTTATTGTAATAAAAGTTAAAAATGTCACACATAAATTGCTTCTGTGATATAAAATAAAATCCTTAATGAAATTAAACACAGTGTAATACGTAATGAATCGTCAAATTATACAATATAAAATGTCTTTGGAAAGGGAGTCCCTATAGCCCCTTTTTATTTTAAAACAAAAGAACTGCCAAAAGAAGTTTTGAAACTTTAAAAAAAAACAAGGCTAAAGAGCCGATTTATGTTAATCAAATTAAAGTCTGATTTTATTCTACTTATTCTTTGGCTTATATACTAATTTTGAAAATAAATCTTAACCTTTCTAACTTATTCTAAACATACAAATATTATTGTTTTCTCTTTCAATACTATGAGGGATCGTATTCACATTCTCACTTGACCAATCAATTTAATGTGTCACTCAAACAATTATTCATAAGCAGTTCAGCATTGCACCATGCATGCATACAATGAAAGTAATGTTATTGATACTTTATTAGTTCTTTGTTGCATTCATTGTGCAAGCATTATCAACTTGTGTGATACACTACAACTGATATTACATAAAAAATACACTACTATCGCTTTCTTTTATAAATTGTATCTGTTTGTTTTACGACTGGCTTTCCAGCTGAAATCAGTTCATATTTCTGCTATACCTTTTTTCAATGTGAGCAATATCTTGTTAGAACCCTTCACCATACTAACCAGATATGACAAAATGAAAAAATATTTAAATGCGAATGCAGGAAGTTCTTTTTTAATGGCCCATTGCATCTGATTCGTAATTCGGAACCCTTCAATTTCCAATAAAATTGTGACATATATTTCCAAAACTTACCCATGCTCCCACTTAGATTTGAGCCATTCTTTAAAGATTTCTCATATGTGGGAACCCACAACTACATCTTCCATCGATTTGGTTTCACTTACACATGCAAATGTACTTTCCACGTATTTTAATGCCTTTTCATCTCTATTTCTAGCGTATACCGAATCGTTCATTAAGCCTAATTCGATGCACAGGGCTGACACCTATTTCCTCTTAAATCCCTACATTATATAAATACAGGGTGACCAATGAAATTTTTCAAAAAGTGGCATCAAACAGAGGATTTATAAAAAAAAAGGGGGAGCATTAAAAAAAACACGACAACTACACTAAACTTTTTTTTTTAATCTTTCACTTTAGTCGATCAAACGGTCACTCTGTATAAATAGTCCTGTAAAACAGAATGATTGCCAAATTTCGTTTGAATCAGATAAAAAGAAAATGCAAAGTTTTCTGCTCATCCTAGTATACCAATGTTCTTACCTAAAGCTAAAGTGCAAGGTAAGAAGAAAATCTCTGCTCAAGAAAGCTTCTAAGACAGAAAATCCTTGTATTGAGTACACATTTGGATTTTTTATACCCTTTACCAAAAAATGGTAAAAGCGTATATATTTAGGTTTGTCATTCCGATTGTAATTTTTAGAATATTAATAAGCGAGCCATAAAGTATATATATTCTGGATCATTATGCATAGGGAAGACGAATAAGAGATGTCCGTCTGTCCGTCTGTCTGTACGTAAAATCGGTTTTTCGAAGCTCTCAGAAAAGCTAGAGACTTCGTTCTTAGACTGGTGTATCAGAAATGGTCCAAAAAAGATAACTATTGAAAATCAGCAAAATCGAGCAGACGGTTTCAGAGCTGGAAAGCTTAAACTTCATTTTGCCATACAAAATAACTACCGAAAAGTAGTTATTATTGTTTTTTTATTAAATAAACTTATTTTATACTTCAATATGAATGAAATTGGTATTTCTAATTTAAAAAAAAAAATTAAAAAATATTACAAAAATTAAAAAAGACAGTTCCACGGTTGGAAAACTTTAACTTTTTTTCTTATACAAAAGTAACATACTAAAACAAATTTTTCCTTTTTTTCTATAAATTAAACATATCTTATGTTCCTAAAAGAAAGAGATTGATGTAAGAAATCAGAGAAATCAAAAAGGATGATTCCAGGGTTGGGAAACTGAAACTTTTTGTGATATGAAAAATTAACTACCGAAAATTAATTTTAATTTTTTTTATTAAATACACTTATTTTATGCTTCAGTACGAATAAAATTGGTATTTCAAATTAAAAATTAAACTTCAAAAAAATTAAAAAGATATTTCCAGGATTGGAAAACCTTGTTTTTTTGTACAAAATTAATTTACTAGCACAAATTTTTCCTTTTTTTCTATAAATTAAACATATCTTACATTCTTAAAAAAATATTGGTATTAGAAATCAGAAAAATAAAAAAGGAGGATTCCAGGGTTGGGAAACTTACACCTTTTATGATATAAAAAATTAACTACCGAAAACTAATTTTTATTTATTTTTATTAATTAAACTTATTTTATTCTTGAGTAGGAATAAAATTGGTATTTCAAATAAAAAAAATAACAATTAAAAAAATTAAAAAGATGATTCCAGGGTTGGAAAACTTTAACTTTTTTGTAGAAAAGTAACTTACTAAACAAATTTTTCCTTTTTTCTATAAATTAAACATATCTTAAATTCTTAAAAGAAAGAGATTGGTGTAAGAAATCAGAAAAATCAAAAAGTACGATTTCAGGGTTGGGAAACTTACACTTTTTGTGATATATAAAAGTAACTAAGTCTGATTTGTTTTTATGTTTTCTTTTATAAATTATACATATTTTACGTTTTGGAAAGAAAATTTTGTGTAGAAAATTATAAAAATAAAAACCACAGCTCCAGAGCTGGAAACTTGAAACTTTTTTTTTGGATATTAAAGTAACTAAATAAAACATTTTTTTTAGTTGCTTTTTTCTTTTTTCACTTAACACACTTTCTATATTTTTTTAAGAACTACTAGATTGGTATAAAGAATCAGAAAGATCTAAAATGATGATTTTAGGGTTTGAAAATTAATTTTTTTTGTACATAAAAGTAACTAGGTCAAATAATTTTTTTCTTTTTGTTTCAACTTTATGTGTGTGCTTATGTATGTATCTCTATACTACATAAAAGCACTTTGGTAAAGGGTATATAAGATTCGGCACAGCCGAATATAGCACTGTTACTTGTTTTTTTGTCATTTTGTGATATGATATCGAAAAACATCAGATATAACAAACATTGCCACTAGTGCACACTTTTGCTATATCATAAAATGCTATAGTGTGTCCTCAGCATTACTCAGCTTTGTCGATATTCTGATATCTCTCATTTGAGGGGCACTATACCATCTTTAAAGCTTTACGAATTGAAATAGTTAAAATTTCCAAGAACTTTGTTTTTTTTATAGAAAACAATCCAGCAAGTTCGACTTATAGCCAAAAAAAAAAAAAACTTAAAAATTTAAAATCATGTTATTTTCAGAACATGCCGGTCTGTATATTTTTGTTACATAACTTTATTTCTTTTTTACTCATTTTCTTACTACACATGGGCTTAGAAAAGTATACCACGTATAGCAATTAATATTTAATAAAAAAAAAGAAAAAGTTTCTTTTATCGCTTGACTTGTTTCTCCATTTTAAGCGTTAATGTCAACTCACCTTTCGCAGTAAACATGCCATTCACCAGGTTGCACCAACTTCGAGACGATTGGTATAGGGAATGCCGTTGCCAAGGCTATAATCCAAATGGCAGCTATTATAAACTTTGCGTACCTAAAAGAAAAATATCAAACAGAAAACAAGAAAATTATTTATAAGACATTAATTACTAAAAGCAAAAACATGTCGTTAAGACTTGTGTTGAAGACAGGGACAAAAGTTAAACCAAAAATGTGTGCTTTAAGTTTATTTGAGCAAGTTGGACACGACAAGTGCTTACACGATTAGGGGATTAGCTAGTCTGTTTAATTTTTTTTATATGTTATTTGCTTTGTGTATTCTAAAATTATTTACGCCATTAACATGAAGTTTGGTTATAAAGGTTGTATTTGAAAGCTCTTAATAACTTTCAGTTAACGTAAATGTATATTTTGACATAAAAAAAAGAATTATAACAATAAAGAAAAATTTCTTTAAAACTGCATAACACATACATACGCATAAATTTTACTTGCTTGATGTCAAGTTAATGGGTTTGTGGCACAAATCACAAGTATTTGAACAATTTCAAGCACTGGTAACTTGTGTAATGTGTTCTATTTTTTTTTTCTATTCTACTATAGAATGTCAAAATAAAATATTAAAACATAGACATATAGCAAATAAATTTTAATTGAATTTATTTAAAATTACGTCTTATTTTGTTGCAATTTGTTCGATTTTCTAAATAAACAGTTGAAAGCTGCCGCTGTCGTAATAAATAAAGATCTCTATTTAAAGTATAGTTTCTTCAAAGAGACTCTTAAACTAATAATTTGTTCCAGCTAAATTAACCAGGGACATAACAGTTATAAGCGAAATGACAAAAGGATTATATTTAACCATTAAAATTGATGAATTCAAATAATGGTTATAATCAACGATTATCGTAAGATATATTTCGTTTTGGTTATTGTAACCAATTAAAGTGAGATATATATTTTTTTGATTACAAATAACTATTATAGCAACCAAAAAAAATTTTTGGTTAACAATAACTATTATCTAAAACATTTTAATTTTTTGGTTATTGCTACCCAAAATACTGTATTTTAGAAAATTATTGAACTACTTTTATCTGTATCCGATATGTAAAACAAAATTTTTTCGAGCCCTTTTAAAATTTTAGGCTTTAGGACTTATTTGCAAATTTCAGTTAGTTTTGCGAATCAGGTAATTTTAAATAAAACTTATTGCTCTCGTGCATAACTTTAATTTTTAATTTTAATTTGATTGCAAATTTTGGCGATTTTTTGGCATTCCTCATAATTTCACCTAAACAATTTCGGGCTTGTTTGCAATTTTTTGCCAAAATTTCGCGATAAGAGTGATTTTAGGCCAAATCTTGCCATTTTACCATTTTACCGATTTTTAATCCATCTATCTATTTGATGTTAGAAATTTGGTGAGAATTTTTATAATTTTGGCAATTTTTGCAGTAAAAGTGATTGTTCACAATTCTTTGTTTTGTTGCAGTTTTACTATTTTTAATAAGTATCAGACTTGGATATATTTTTGATGTTACCAAGTTTTTGCGAATTTTCGTAATTTTTGTGAATTTTTCAATTTTTTTGCATTCCTTGCATCCTTTTAATATTAGCGTTTAAAAATAAATTTTTTTTTAATAAAAAAATTATTTGCGAATTTTCGCAACTTCTTGCACATGAGACTATTTTTGATTCTTAAAATCTACGAATATTTTTTACAGATATTCACATTTTTGCAAGCTTTCTCGATTTACATTTAATACTATGTTGTAAACGTATTCTCGAGTTATTGCCTTTTTGCGGTCTATATAATAATATTTTGGATATATTTTCCATTATTTTAATCCCATGTGAATTATTATATTTTTTGCAATAAATAATGTTTTGAGTAGAAATTTGCTAAAGAAAAACGCCACGTATTTGAACATAATTGGACATTTTGTCGAAAAGAAAAGTAAAAAGCAAAATAACTAGTTTAAATACCTCAATTACTGTATTTATGAAATCGATAAATATTTATTATAAAACTGCTCATTCTTGTCCTGAATAATACCTTACAAATGCTTCTTTTACATTTAATATACCGTATTTTAGGGAGCAATGACCAAAAAACTTAAATTCTTTAGATAATAGTTATTGGTAACCACAAAATTTTTTAGTTGCTATAATTGTTATTCGTAACCAAAAAAAAAATATTTGTCACTTAAATTGGTTACAATAACCAAAATAAAATATCTCTCACGATAATGGTTAAAAATAACCCAAACCAAATAAAACACATTTTTCAGTAACCTTTTCATTTCAAATAAAACAAGTAAGAGTGCTATATTCGGCTGTGCCGAATCTTATATACCCTTTACCAAAGTGCGTTTATGTAGTATAGAGATACATACTCAATCACATACCTACTTTTATGTACAAAGAAAAAAATAATAATTTTCAAACCCTAGAATCATAATTTTAGATTTTTCTGATTACTTATACCAATGTAGTAGTTCTTAAAAAAATATAGAAAGTGTGTTAAGTGAAAAAATAGGAAATTCAAAATAAATGTTTTAACTAGTTACTTTAATGTCTAGAAAAAAATCATAGTTTCCAGCTCTGGAGCTGTGGCTTTTATTTTTATAATTTTCTATACCAAACTTTTCTTTCAAAAACGTAAAATATATACAATTTATAAAGGAAAAGATAAAAATTAATTAGACTTAGTTACTTTTATATATCATAAAAGTGTAAGTGTCCCAACACCGAACTCATCTTTTTGGATTTTTCTGATTTCTTACACCAATCTCTTTCTTTTAAGAATTTAAGAAATGTTTAATTTATAGAAAAAAAGGAAACATTTGTTTTAGTAACTTACTTTTGTAGAAAAAGTTAAAGTTTTCCAACCCTGGAATCGTCTTTTTAATTTTTTTAATTCTTTTTTTTTTATTTGAAATACCAATTTTATTCCTTATCAAGCATAAAAAAATTTTATTTAATAAAAATAGATAAAAATTAGTTTTCGGTAGTTAATTTTTTATATCACAAAGAATCCTCCTTTTTGGTTTTTTTTTTATTTCTTACACCATCTTTTTTTAAGAATATAAGATATGTTTAATTTATAGTAAAAAAAAAATTTGTTTTAGTAAGTTACTTTTGTATAAAAAATAAGATTTTCCAACCATAGAAACGTCGTTTTAATTTTTTTAATTTATTTTTATTTTGAAATACTGAAGTATAAAATAAGTTTCTTTATAAAAAAAATTAGTTTTCGGTAGCTAATTTTTTATATCACAAAAAGTGTGGATTTTCCAACCCTGAAATCAAACTTTTTAATTTTTCTGATTTCTTATACTAATCTATTTCTTTTAAGAATATAAGATATCTTTAATTTATAGAGAAAAAGGAAAATTTTGCTTTAGTAAGTTACTTTTGTATAAAAAAAGGTAAAGTTTTCCAACCCTGGAAACATCCTTTTAATTTTTTGAATTTCAATTTTTAATTTAAAATACCAATTATATTCGTACTGAAACATAAAATAAGTTTATTTATTAAAAAAAAATAAAAATTAATTTTCGGTAGTTAATTTTTTATATCACAAAAAGTTTTAGTTTCCCAATCCTGGAATCATCCTTTTTGATTTTTCTGATTTCTAACATTAATTTCTTTCTTTTAAAAACATTAGATATGTTTAATTCATAGAAAAAAAAGGAAAAATTTGTTTTAGTAAGTTACTTTTGGATAAGAAAAAAAGTTAAAGTTTTCCAACCCTGGAAACATCTTATTAATTTTTGGAAGTTTAATTTTTTATTTGAAATACCAATTTTATTCGTGGTGAAGTATAAAATAAGTTTATTTAATAAAAATAATTAAAAAATTAGTTTACGGTACTTAATTGTATATATCACAAAAATCGTAGGTTTTCCAACCATGGAATCGTCCTTTTTGTTTTTCTGATTTCTTACATCAATCTCCTTCTTGAACATTCCATATGTTTAGTTTATAGAAAAAAAAGGAAAAATTTGTTTTAGTAAGTTACTTTTGCATAACAAAAAAAGTTAAGGTTTTCCAACCCTGGAAACGTATTTTTAATTTTTTTAATTTTTTTTTAATTTTTTTTTCAGTTAGAAATACCAATTTTATTCATACTGAAGTATAAAATAAGTTTATTTAATAAAAAATTATTAAAAACTAGTTTTCCGTAGTTATTTTGTATGGCAAAATAAAGTTCAAGTCTCCCAGCTCTGAAACCGTCTGCTCGATTTTGCTGATTTTCAATACCAATCTTATTTCGACCATCTCTGACCCATCAGTTCAAGAACGAAGTCTCTAGCTTTTCTGGGAGCTTCGGAAAACCGATTTCACCTACAGACAGACGGACATCGCTTATTCGTCTTCCCTATGCATAAGGGTCCAGAATATATATACTTTATAGCTCGCTTATTAATATTCTAGAAATTACAAACGGAATGACAAACCTATATATGCCCTTTTACCATTTTTTGGTAAAGGGTATAAAAATAACAATTATTTTCGGTCCCTGAAATTAACTAACACGTAAATACGATAAATCAAAACAATTCATATATTCGAATCTTTTATTCAATATATTTATGTATATAAAGCTGAAGCTCACACTAATTGACACCACAAGTAGTGGACCAAGCATAAGAACGCTGCTGAGAAAGGTATGATAGCCTTTGAAAACACCATCTTCTTCCGTTCTGCTAATTTTTACAATAATACAAAGGTGGACCATTAACTCAGTGTGTTTTTGAATTTCCCGCCACTTGATTGAAATAACAACATTGCTACTGTCAAGAGGCATTTGTCAGTTGACTTCTGTCTAAATATGAACAAACTGTGTCATTTACTTTGTGTTTGGCAGCCGTCGATAGCAGACTACTTAGCTTTTTGAGAAGAATATGGAAGAGAAACGAAAAGATCAATGAATACTATGGGTACTCTGCACCATCGATTTCAATGGTAAAGAAGTGCTTTACTGACTTTAATTATGGTCGAACAAGTACAAATGAGGCTGAACGTTCTGGACGGCCAACTGAGGTCAGTACACCTGAAAATGTCGAAAAAATCCACGATATGGTGTTGACCGATGGAAGACTAAAAGTGAGTGAGATTGTTGATGTCATGCCATAAGCATTTTATATGGAAGTGTAGATTCGATTTTGAATGATCAGCTGGGTTTAAGAAAGTTGTCTGCAAGATGGGTGCCGCGTTTTCTCTCAATTGACCATAAAAGTAAACGTGTTACAACTTCAAAGGATTGTTTGAAGTTATTTAATCGCAATCCTAACGAGTTATTGCGGCGTTTTGTATCTGTGGATGAAACATGGATCCATTACTGTACTCCGGAGACCAAGCAACAGTCTAAACCTGCTTCGAAGAAGTCCAAGGTGAGTTTGTCGGTCAATAAGGTGATGGCAACAGTTTTTTGCGATGCACGCTCGATAACCTTCAAAAAGGTAAAACAATAAACGAACTTACTAGAGAAATTTAATGAGGATTTAAAAAGAAAACGACGCCATATGGCCAAAAATAAAAGCTCTTTTTTATCAAGATAATGCATGAGTGCACACGTGTGCAGTCTCAATGACAAAACTCTATGAATTGGGCTACGAATTAGTACCCCTTTCACCATATTCTCCGGATTTAGCTCTAGGAGACTATTTCCTATTTGCAAACCTAAAGGAAGGGCTCGGTAGAAAGAGATTTAGCTCCAACGATGAAATTATTGACCAAACAAATGTCTTTTTTAAGGACCTCGAAAAATTGCGATTTTGGAAGGGATACAAAAACTGGAGGAACGTTGAACTAAGTGTATTGAGTTAAAAGGAGACTATGTTGAAAAATAAATTTTAGTTTTACAAAAAAAAACTGTGTTTAATTCAAAAAGTCACGAACTTATTGCTGCTCCTTTGTAATTTACAATTTCTCTGCAGTACAATTTGTTCCGCAAAAATTATCACATGCAATTTGGCTTACATAATCAAAAACAATAAAATGTTAACATTTTACTGGAAGCTAAAAGACAACAGACTTATCTATGCGTTGCTAATTTTTCACTATTTACACTGAAAGGAAAACGTTTATTCAGACAATGAAATTATTCATTGTATTAATGAAATGATTCATTGTATTTATGAAGTTAGTTTTGGCGGCTATGTCATAAACAGGGTGACCGATGACATTTTTCAAAAAGTGGCACCAAATAGGGAATTTATCAAAAAAAGGGGCAAAATTAAAAAAAACGAGAAAACTGCACTAAACTTTTTATTTTTAATGTATTTTCATATAACTCACCCTAAATAAAGGGGGTCAAAAAGTGGCAAGGCAGTCAAAAAAGGGGAAACGCAGTCGAAAAAGTGGCAAATTGCCACTTTAGTCGGACAAACGGTCACGCTGGTCATAAATAGAATGAAACTATTTCATTAGTTCAGTGAAATTTTTTCATGAATATAATGTAATTATTTCATTGATTTAATTAAGTTTATGCATACTATAAATGAATTTTATTCATTAATATAGAGAAAATTTCATAAATATAATGAAATATAAGCAGTAAATAATGAAAATTTTCTATTAAAAACATGAAATCATATCTCTTCCAAACCACCTACTTAATAAAAGATATATAAATTTTTTTATTTTATTTAATATATACAAATGCATATTTACTTAATGTATGTGCATATGTATATATGCACATCTCAAATTTAAGGAACTCATCAGTAGATTTCAACCCAAATAATGTTTTAAGTAAGCCGAAAATTTAAGATGTTTATAGTAAAACTTTTATTATGTTGTTGAGAATCACAATACACAAACATAAGTTTAAAAGAATCAAACAAAAATCTTAACAAAACAAGCATCTTTATAAGATGTTTGGAATAAGGTGAGGAGGTGAGGAAAGTGAATGGATAAAAAAAAAGAGAAAGAGAGAGATATCTGCTATACAATGAAGACTATTACATTGTATAAATGAAATGATTTCATTGCATTTATGACGACCATAATGGGCCTCATGCATAAAACGTGAGCTTGAGCTCTGACTCGTTTTTTTGAGTAAAAGGTGCTTGTCGTATGCATAATAAAATTTTATGAATTTGCTTTTACTCACTGCTTACGTTTGAACTCGTCTTGCTCAGTTTGAACTAAGTTAGATGAGCATGTGCTCATTTTCATATGCATAAAAACAAGCTTTTGCTTTCTTTTGTGAGCTCTTGCTCAAATTTTGTTGAGCATGCCTTATAGTTGACTCGCGTCCACTAAAAAGGAATCATGGCTGAAAATTTTGTGCCACAAAGAAATACAAAATGTTACCAACAGCGTAAAAAAATTTAACAAGTGAGGATAAAAGATTGTATAGGTTTGTATTCTTAATTATTATTTTTTTTTATTTAATTAATAATAAAATGATAAATACATAGGTTTGATGATAGTAGCATCTGCTGGTTGCCTAATTACTTTTTTGAGGAGTCAGAAGAAACACGTGGTGGTGCCCTCAGCAACTATGATAAAATTAAACTGTATTTAAGATTTTGTGCCGATCTTGGATTCCAAAATGGTATAGCCACAGATATTGGAGTCCATCAATCAACTGTGTCGCGAACTATTGCGGAAGTTGCGAAACTTATATCTATCTGCCAAAGAAAGCGAGTGTATAAAATTCCCGAAAGATGCTGATGAAATAAAAGATGCTCAAATGAAATGGCAAGGAAATTATTGCTTTCCATTTGCAATTGGAGTGATTGATTGTACGCATATAAAAATTAAAAAACCCTCAAATCAAAGCGAAGATATGAGGCTTCCACTCTATAAATGTGCAGCAACTTGTGATGGAAAAGAACTTTTTACAAGCGTTGACATATCCTGGCCTGGTTCAGTATCTTACGAAATAGCGAGTTATGTAGAATTATGCAAAATGCCACAAACGATGCATTACTTCTCGGGGATGAGGGCTATGGAATTAGCCCATGGCTAATGACACCATTCCGGAACCCAACAACTGACATAGAAAAAACATTCAACAAAGTGTTTACAAGGGAACGTGTCATTATAGAACGGTGTTTTGGACAACTGAAGCGAAGATTTTCGATACTTCAATACAAAATTCGTGTATCGACAGAGCTAGCGCCCTACGTAATAGCCAGTTGTTTCATTTTGCATAACATAGCTAAATTTTTAAAAAACGATTATATCCTTATCAATGACGATTACAACAATAATGATGTATGCCAATTAGAAAATAATATCGAACAACAAAGAGCAAGAAATTCAGAAGCTGGAAAAAACAAAAGGATGATGATCGCAAATTTGTTATCAAATTAGTTTATTATACAAATAATATAAATGGAAATCTTAAATATTTTTTTGGTCTATAAAAATAAAAAAACGTAAATACATTTCATTGTTTTATACAAAAAAAAATATATGTAATTCAATTTTAGGCATTAAATATATATTAATAAAAATCAAAATTCATGTAATTGCAAGTTTCTTTCCACAAGTTTTTCTTGCAAAATTTGCATTTTTGCAGAAAGGACTCTGCAGACTTTGAAAATTCAAATCTTTTGTCTCATCAGTTTCATAGCGACTCAAAACTGCTGTTGACTTTTTGTTAACCTTCAAAATAAACAACATATAGCAAAATGTAAAATAAAATTAAAAAATATATTACAGGTTGGTCATCATTATCAGTGCAACGGCGCTTTCTTTGATGTTTTGCTACTGGTGTTGCTGTCCTTTTTGTTTCTGAGGATGTTGTTTGTTGCTGATATCTCTTCTAATTTATCAAACGTACAGTTGTCATCATTAGTTCCAAGAGAGAGATGAACTGTAAAAAAATAAACGAAGAGCGAAATCAACAACAAAATTTGAATTCGATAACGTTACACTTGCCTGGAAGTTTGTTTGTTGAGGGATTTGAATTAGCACAAAGCAATTGTGACAAATCAGTTTCCCAGTTTTTTAAATTTATTTTTTTATTGCCTGTTTTATTTATGTCTATTTTATTTTTATACGACATTTCATATTAGCTATTTTTTTATTATATTTTTCCCCGTTAATTCAATTCCAAATTTATGCTTAATTTCTTTTACACATTCTTCTATAGTTTGTTTTTTTTTTATTTATTTTTTATACTTGGTAATTGACTCTTTTCTAATAAATATTTATTTTGTTTTATTTTTTCCACTAAAAATTTAGAAATGTCATTTTCTACTTTATTATTATTATTTAGTTCTATTTCTACTTCACTTTCACTTGACGACTTGTTTACACTTCAATAACAATTACACGTTTGAACTCCCTTTGCTCAAGTAATTGCAATTGGTTTGAACTCTTTTTTATGCATACGAAATTGAGCAAAAGCTGTTGCTGTTTGATAGAACTCGACTTAATGAGCAATTGCTCACCTGCTTCAACTCAGCGCTTTTACTCGTTTTTATGCATGAGACCCAATACTTTGAAATTAAAAGGGGTTAAAAAAGTCAGAAATAGAAAATATTTTTTAACAAAATAACTTTTGATTTATTTATGTTTGACAAACTGTATACAGTAAGAAGACAGAATTTGTAGAACTTACTTATATTTGCCCCAAAATCCGTCAAAAAAAAATTCGTTTAAACAATGTAACGATTTTCATTAATACAATGAACTATAACGAACACATGAAGAGCAGAGATTGAAAGATTTCATGCATACAATGAAATTGTTCAATGTATTAATTAAAAGTTTCATTAATATAATGCAGAACATTTAATGAAACCGTTTTATTATCTGAATGAATGATTTACCTTTCAGTGTATATACGTTCAACATTAAGTAACAGATCTTTTCTAAGTTTAAGTGGAAAACAATTTCTAAGTTTACATACATGTTTCTAAGGCCGGGTTTCTATCTGTGTGCCATGTGCCATACAAGCGTAAAAAAGCGTAACCACTAATTACTAATGAAAAACAGTTTGATTCAGATACGTATTTATTAAGTTAAACAGTTTTATACATAACTAATAGAATATACTAGACCGTATTCTAGAATCAAAATGTAAATAATTTAAGATTCAAAGAAAATGTACCTATCTAAACCTCATCAAAAATTCATTAAAACACAGCCACACACAAACTTACATATGTACATATGCAATCATAATTAAATAATACATGAAATTAAAAAAACATAAACAAAATCCCTTCAACCTAGCTAATTCAATTTATTCAACTCTCTTCCTTTAAGTACCCTCAAGTCAACCTAGAACCATATGTCTCTATGTCAATACTCTCTCTCCAGCGACAATTGCACTAGTTAAAATGTCGACAACTTTCCTTTTATGCGCGAGTAGAGATACGTTAGAGACGACAGTTCTAGTGTATTTCTGGTGATATTGTCAATGAACGCGTCAATAGTTTGTTTTTTATTATACCCTTTACCAAAAAATGGTAAAAGGGTATATATAGGTTTGTGATTCCGTTTGTAATTTCTAGAATATTAATAAGCGAGCTATAAAGTATATATATTCTGGATCCTTATGCATAGGGAAGACAAATAAGCGATGTCCGTCTGTCCGTCTGTCTGTACGTGAAATCGGTTTTCCGAAGCTCCTAGATAAGCTAGAGACTTCGTTCTTGGTGTGGTAGCTCAGAAATGGTCGAAATAAGATTGGTATTGAAAATCAGCAAAATCGAGCAGACAGTTTCAGAGCAGGGAGACTTAAACTTCATTTTGCCATACAAAATAACTACCGAAAACTAGTTTTTAGTTTAGTTTTTTTTTAAATAAACTTATTTTATACTTCAGTATGAATAAAATTGGTAATTCACTTTAAAAAAAATTAAAAAAAAATTTAAAAAATTTAAAAGATGTTTCCAGGGTTGGAAAACCTTCACTTTTTTTGTTATACAAAAGTAATTTACTAAAACAAATTTTTCCTTTTTTTTCTATAAACTAAACATATGTAATGTCCTTAAAAGAAGGAGATTTATGTAAGAAATCAGAAAAACAAAAAGGATGATTCCAGGGTTGGAAACCCCACGATTTTTTTGATATATACAATTAACTACCGTAAACTAAATTTTTAATTATTTTTATTAAACAAACTTATTTTATACTTCACCACGAATAAAATTGGTATTTCAAATAAAAAATTAAACATCAAAAAATTAATAAGATGTTTCCAGGGTTGGAAAACTTTAACTTTTTTTCTTATAAAAAAGTTACTTACTAAAACAAATTTTTCCTTTTTTTTCTATAACTTAAACATATATTACATTCTTAAAAGAAATAGATTGGTGTAAGAAATCAGAAAAATTAAAAAGGATGATTCCAGGGTTGGGAAACTTACTCTTTTTGTGATATAAAAAATTAACTACCGATAACTAATTTTAATATTTTTTAAATAAATAAAATTATTTTATACTTCAGTACGAATAAAATTGGTATTCCCATTTAAAAAAGTTTAAAACACGTTTCCAGGGTTGGAAAACCTTACCTTTTTTTTATAGAAAAGTAACTTACTAAAGCAAATTTTCCTTTTTTCTCTATAAATTAAAGATATCTGATATTCTTAGAAGAAAAAGATTAGTATAAGAAATCAGTAAAAATAAAAAAGTTTGATTTCAGGGTTGGAAAACCCACACTTTTTGTGATATAAAAAATTAGCTACCGAAAACTAATTTTTTTTATAAAATAAACTTATTTTATACTTCAGTACGAATGAATTTGGCATTTCAAAATAAAAAAAATTAAAAAAATTAAAACGACTTTTCCAGCGTTGAAAACCTTATATTTTATGCAAAAGTAACTTACTAAAACAAATTTTTCCTTTTTTACTATAAATTAAACACATCTTACATTCTTAAGAAAAGATTGGTATAAGAAATCAGAAAAATCAAAAAGGAGAATTCCAGGGTTGGGAAACTTACACTCTTTGTGATATAAAAAATTAACTACCGCAAACTAATTTTTATTTTTTTTAATTAAATAAAATTATTTTATGATTGAGTACGAATAAAATTAGTGTTTTGAATAAAAAAAAATAATTAAAATATTAAAAACACGATTCCAGGGTTGGAAAACTTAATTTTTTTTTTTTTGGACAAAAGTAACTTACTAAAACAAATTTGTCCCTTTCTTTATAAACTTAACAAAAGAAAGAAATTGGTGTGAAAAATGAGAAAAATCAAAAAGGATGATTTCAGGGTTAGAAAAGTTACACTTTTTGTGATATATAAAAGTAACTAAGTCTAATTAATGTTTTTCTTTTCCTTTATAAATTATTTGTATTTTGCGTTTTGGAAATAAAAGTTTTTTGTAGAAAACTATAAAAATAAAATCCACAGCTCCAGAGCTGGAAACTTTGAACTTTTTTTCTGGATACTAAAGTAAATAAATAAAACATTTTTTTGAACTTTCTTTTTTTCACTTAACACACTTTCTATATTTTTTAAGAACTACTAGATTGGTATAAGGAATCAGAAAAATCTAAAATGATGATTTTAGGGTTTGGAAACTAATTTTTTTTTATACATAAAAGTAATTAGGTCAAATTATTTTTTTCTTTTTGTTTATACTTTATGTATGTGCTTATATATGTATATCTATACTACATTAAAGCACTTTGGTAAAGGGTATATAAGATTCGTCACAGCCGAATATAGCACTCTTACTTGTTTTTTATTATGTTGTACAATAATATTAAATAAATATATGTAGACGAGGGTCACTAAAATCTACGAGTGAATCTTCGGTTCAAATATCTCCATATGGTCGTAAAAGAGCTACCTTCTCAGTAATGCTAAAGTCTACTGATAGATTTTAAATGACAACCCTATGTTATTTGTCAATAGGCACTTACATTGGCTGGGGTGCACCTAGTTAGTAGCACTATTGACAATGTCACTAGAAAATCACTATAAGTTTACTATTGACAACGACAGAGGAGATATATCGATATTGCAGACTAGAGCCCCTAAAATTTACTAGTGAATCTTTGGTGCCAATGTCTCTATGTGGTCCCGAAAGAACTACTAAGTCAGTAGTGCTATAGTCTAGTGGTGGATTTTCAATGACAAGCTAATGTTAAATGTCAATAGATGATACCATTGGCTGGGGTACACCTTGTCAGTAGTGCTACTGACAACGTCACTAGTAAATCACCACAATTTCACTATTCGCACTTTCTGCAGGGTATTATGGCTTTCATACAACAACAAATAAGAGAAAAAAATTGTTAGATCAAGAGAAATACTACAAACACACATACATATACACACCAGTGATGGGAATTTTGCCATTTTAGACACTATGGGATGTTGGCTGGCACTGTGGCACTCTCGCTTCTTTTTTGGCACTTTTGGTTCATCAAAAATTGCAATAGTAAGTACTATTTATGTACTTTTAAAGTTTTTTAGTATTAAAAACTTAGTAGGATTTGTGACTGACAATCCTTTGGTTCTGATGAGGTGAAGTAACGGTTTGACTAGATACATTGATGATCTGTTAAATGGAATAAGTAAATTTGTTTGCAACAGAAATTTTCAATTTGTTTCAAACAGAAAACAGTTCAACTCTGAAGTTCATGAAATTCTTAAGTATTCTCGAAACCGTTGGTTGCCTTGTCGAGCTGTTGTAAGTAGAGTCCTTGAACAGTGTCAACCCTCGAAATATTCCTTTACATTACAGAATATTCAGTCCTAATGCAGTGATAAAACATAATTTATATTAAATAGTTTCACGGGTGATATAAGCAGAATTTGTTTTTATTTTTATCGTATGTCCTCAAAATAATAATTGATATTAATGCTTAAATGTAATATGAAGATGTGAGAGTACATTTAATTGTAAGGAGGATTTCTTTTTTTATTTCGTCTGTCGACATTTTTTGAAAATTTTTAGTCGACAACATAGATCGAAATTGGCACCATCTTCCAACGGAAGAAATTTATTGCAGTGCCAAAATTGAACTATTTATTCCCAGTATAAAGTTGTAGAATTGAAAAATAGAATAAAGGGCCTAATTTTGTAAAATGCAACGCCAAGCGTTGTCAAATTTTATATGGAAAAAATCTAAATTACAAGAACAAAATACACACAAAATTTATCAACGCCAAGCGTTGCGTTTTACAAAATTTGGCCCAAAGACTTTTTAAATTTCTTTTTTGTCGTATTTGACAACTAAGTATAACATCAAGGATTGGTTGGCAAAGTTTGCACCAGAAAATGTTCCTAAGTGGAAACATAAATAATATTGTTCCTTTTGCTAAACAAATGTTTCCAAACGAAACAAAATATGTTAAAAAAATAAAACTGAATACAGATCCATATCACACTTTGAAGATTTAAAAAAGTTCACGAGCTTATTTGTGAGTGAGTTTTAGAAGGATATCGGAGACGTAAGAAGTAGTTCAAATGAACAATTTTATCGAATCATTCAAGCCATTCTTTCTCTACTCTTCATTCATTGTATAAAATAAGGAATCACGTTTATTCCATTTTCCAACACCAACGTCACGTCAATAAAATACTAAAAACTGTCAATAGCAAATAATTGTTCTCGAGAGAGATATATTTTTTTGGTTTGTATTGACATGACGTCGATCGATGTTGACAACAGTTTCAAATTGTAAATGTTGTGAAATGTAAATGAAAATTTTGCATCTTTGATACATGATAAAGACTTTTTGAAGTCTAACAATATGCCTTGCTAGTAATACATATAAAATGTTTAACTAAAAAGCCTTACAAATTCTGCTATATTGACATAATCTTTGTTAGTTTTTTTTATAATCATGTAATTCTCTATCTATTAACACAAAAAGTATCATTCAAGAAGCATAGTATATTTCGTTACCTTAATATAGACAGGGCCTAACTAATTATTGTTTTGAAATGGAGTTTTTTTATTTTTCGATAGAATGCAAAAATCTAAATTTAAAAAAAGTAATGAGTTAAGGCCTTGCTATTTTAAGGTAATAATATGTGTTTTATGCTTATAAAAAGTTGTTTGGCACTATTCAAGTGATTTTGGCACTATTTAAAAACGCATTTGGCACGAAATCAAGATTTTTAATTCCCATCACTGATACACACACTCATGTTTTGTTTCTTTATTACTTGTAAGCTAATAAATGCGTATGTAATATGTGTGCATGTAGTAGTAGCAACTTTAAACGCTTATAGCTCCCAAAATACTAAACCGATTTCAATAAAATATAGATTCTGCACATCTGTAAAACCATATAAATCTTTTTGAAATCGGTGTAGTGGTACCAGTGTAAAAGGGATTACAAAAAACATGTTCGCCTATTAATTATATAGATAATAATAAATATATGTCTGAATCATACAATTTTTCATTAGTAATTAGTTGATTACACTTTTTTGTGCAAATGACACTCAAGAAATGCCAGATGTAAACTCAGCCTAAGTTTACAAAAATCTATTAGTGGATAATACATATGCCGTATACACATCTAGCATTTTGTGTGTTGTCATTTTGGGCCGTTATTCTAAAAATTTGTGCAACGCCGTTCCCATTTAGTTTTTATACCCTTTACCAAAAAATGGCAAAAGGGTATATATAGGTTTGTCATTCCGTTTGTAATTTCCAGAATATTAGTAAGCGAGCCATAAAGTATATACATTCTGGATCCTTATGCATAGGGAAGACAAATAAGCGATGTCCGTTTGTCCGTCTGTCTGTACGTGAAATCGGTTTTCCGAAGCTCCCAGAAAAGCTAGTGACTTCGTTCTTAGACTGGTATATCAGTAATGGTCTACATAAGATTGGTATTGAAAATCAGCAAAATCGAGTAGACGGTTTCAGAGCTGGGAAATTTAAGCTTCATTTTGCCATACAAAATAACTACCGAAAAGTAGTTATTATTATATGTTTATTAAATAAACTCATTTTATACTTCAGTATAAATAAAATTATTATTTCTAATTAAAAAAATTAAAAAGGCGTTTCCAGGGTTGGAAAACTTTAACTTTTTTTCCTATACAAAAGTAACTTACTAAAACAAATTTTCCATTATTTTCTATAAATTAAACATATCTTATATTCTTAAAAGCAAGACGTTAGTGAAAGAAATCAGAAAAATCAACAAGGATGATTTTATGGTTGGGAAACTTACTTTTTTGTGATATAAAAAAATAGCTACCGAAAACTAATTTTAATTTTTTTTAAATAAATAAACTTATTTTATACTATAGTACGAATAAAATTGGTATTTCAATTTAAAAAAATTTAAAACTCGTTTCCAGGGTTGGAAAACTTTATTTTTTTTTATACAAAAGTAGCTTACTAAGGCAAATTTTTCTTTTTTCTCTATAAATTAAAGATATCTTATATTCTTAAAAGAAAAATATTGGTGCAAGAAATCAGAAAAATCAAAACGGATGATTTCAGGGTTGGAAAGGTTACACTTATTGTGATATATAAAAGTAACGAAGTCTAATTAATTTTTATCTTTATAAATTATATATATTTTACGTTTTGGAAAGAAAAGTTTTTTGTAGAAAACTATAAAAATAAAAACCACAGCTCCAGAGTTGGAAACTTTGAACTTTTTTTTCTGGATATTAAAGTAAATAAATAAAACATTTTTTGAATTTTCTTTTTTCACTTAACACACTTTCTATATTTTTTTAAGAACTACTAGATTGGTATAAGGAATCAGAAAAATCTAAAATGATGATTTTAGGGTTTGAAAATTATTTTTTTTTTTTGTACATAAAAGTAACTAGGTCAAAAAAAAAAATTTATTGAAAAATCTTTATTTACTACAGTTAAATGTAGTTCTTGTTGATCTTGGAATAAGCATTCCCAAAAATAACAGAATTTCGCGACAAACAAAATGCTTTTAAAGGTGAAGTACTCAAATCTGTTAAACTATTAGCACAGTCGCGGCTTAAAAGAATAATGATTTAAAACTATCATTCAATAGGAATAACATTATTTTAAATCACTTCAGCGCTTGACAAACAAAATGAGGCAATTAAGATAATCGTTTATCATACATCAATAATAAAAATGACATCAAAAATACTTTTATTATATCTTTTATATAAATAATCTCATGTTTCTGAATATCATTGTTACTCTGTGCTTTTTATTGGAACACTTTAAACCAACCATTTAAACCATTTTCTTTCTCAATTGCGTCTTCAGTAATTTAATATCAAACTTTTTTATTTTACACTCTTGAGTATCGATTTCAAAAGCTATTTTCTTTCTTGAAGTGAAAAGCAACTTGAAAGTGGTTTTCTATTAGTGCTGGAGAACCATTAGATACAATAGAATAATGAGAAGGCACAGCATACAAAGATAACTGGCAATAGACAAATTATTTTTTAAGCGTGAATGTTGGTACTATGCGACTCTAAAGTGATTTATTCCAATGAGATAATAAAGTTGATCCCTTTTGAATGAATGCACATCAAAATTAAAATTTAATGCATTAATATATATCAACTTTAAGATTCTATGCAATTTTAAGGGCCGATGTTGAATGTGAACCACACCTAAACGTCAAATTTTTTCTGCATTTCATTTGACATTTCTCAATTTCATACTAACTCAATTTGAACCATGGAAAGATACACAATCGAGCAACGCGTTAAAGTTATTCAGGCTTATTATGAAAATAAGCGTTCAAATCAAAATGCATATCGAAGAAAATCATCTTCAGTGATGAGGCACATTTTTACCTCAGTGGAATCGTCAATAAGCAGAATTGCCGCATTTGGGTGAATGATAATACAAGAGTGATCTTTGAAAAACAAAAGGTGACTGTTTGGTGCGGTTTATGGGCTGGCGGCATCATCGGGCCGTATTTTTTTCCAAAATGAGGCCGGTCAGGCAGTTACTGTGAATGGTGTTTGCTATCGTGAGATGATAACGATTTTTTTCGTGGGCCGTATTAGAAGATATGGATGTGGACAACAGGACAATGCCACTTGCCACACAGCTAACAAAGCAATGGCTATTTTGCGCGAAAAATTAATTGGCCGTGTTATCTCACACGATGTCAATTGGCTGCCAAGATCATGTAATTTGACACCGTTGGACTTCTTTCTTTGGGGTTATTTGAAAGAAAAGAAAGATAAGCAAGCAACAATTCAAAAGATAAAGGATGGATAATTCGGCACATTAACGGCATAGAACCTCAATTATGGCTCAGCGTCATCGAAAATTTGCACCATCGGATAGAGGTCGCGGCGGCCATTTGGCCGATATTTTGTTGCATACATAATAAAAAGAAGTGACAATAATTTCCTAAATGATTTGTGTGTTATTCAAAATCAACATCCCTTAAAATTTAACCACTCTTTACTTAAAGGTGCTATTTATCTTAGCAAAATAGTTAGAAACATGCGAAAAAAAAAATTAAACCGACAATTTGTAACATTTTTCCATAGAGTATATCAAATCAGTGATGTTGCATTCGCATTCGCAAATTTTTCGTTTCCTCTTGCTATTTGCATTTGCGCCATCAACAAACGCCAAAAACACTTAAATGAAATACATACTTAGGAGTACAAATTGTAAACAAAGATTTAACATTAGTTAATTTTAATTATTATTCGAACTCCATTTTTTTCTATATTTGTGATTTGAACGGGCTAAAGTTCGTATCGCTTTTTAAGCCAAATTACATGTGATAATTATTAATGAACAAATAACAACAAAGTCTGTTGTAAATATTCTGACTAACAACACATAGTTGAACGGAACAGCCAGCCGTTTTCGAAGGCCACTAAACCTTCATCATCAGCGTTCTTTTGTGTTTGGTCCACTGTGTGTGGTGTCAGTAGATGTAGATTTAACATTTTAACGGAAAACTCTTCAATAAATAAGTTCGAAATAAGTTTCAGTTTTTAAAAAAAATTTAGAGTGCTGGATTTAAACGAAAATATTTTTCATCAAGCACAGAAGTAAAAGAGGGTTGATTGCCTAAAATTTTGTAATTATTATTAATATTTGTTTAAATATTCAGCCAAGCCCACGACATTGAACGTTGTCGTTCACAATCATTTTTAACGACAAACAGCTGATTTGGGACTCACTAAACTTGTTCAGCACGACAAGTCGATCAACAATGAATGCGAACGATGACGCAACCATTTACATACAAATTTGGTACCCACTATGGAAATTGAAACGACAACAAATGTCAAAATCAGTCACTTGTTTTGTGCTTGTCGACAAAAAAAAAAAAAAAGTACACATAAGTACCAAATTTTTAAACAAATTTACATGCATGAAAATCAAAAATAAAAATGTTTACTTTTTTTTTGCGTTTATTTTATTTATTTAACTCACAAACATGCATTTTTGTCACATGTATGTATGAAAATGTATACGTGCAATTTATCTAACCAATTCTTCTAAAACACTCTCAATTAGGCATATTATTCTTTCCACTTCAATAGATTGCTTGTCCCATTGGTGCTAATCCCGTCCATTCTTCATTACAATCCGCTTGCATTATTTTAGGAGTATCTACACATTTCAACTGACATATTCATTTATATTTCACACAAAATATTTTGAAAATAACTTTTTAATATTTTTGTATTGTCTTATGTTTATCATTGTTTTTATTTTTATTATTTATTTGTAGAAACTTTAAGTAGCATAGAGTTGCATTTTTTATGGAATACTTTTCACATTTCAGCGCTTTTTATTTGTAAAGTAGCGTTTTATTTGTGAAATTTTTGATGTGGCAATATGCTAATTTGGCAATGAGTAAATGCATTACGTTAACAACCTAAAGCCTAACGACCGACAAGTCGATAGTTAGTGGATCGCTCAAACGAACTATAATGAGTGACTTGTCGTCAGTCGATCGAGTTGTCGATCGACATTGTAGGTAAGGCTGATTATTTCACATATATTTTCTCTTATAAGAATTTATACACGTAAAAAATACCCTACAAAAAAATATTGTGCCTGATTGCTTACGTCCAAGGGCCATTATTATGACTTGGCGATAAAATTCCGGATAATTAATCCTAACTTTAACAAAATTGAATTAAAAAGTGACCTCTAAAATTCTTCCATTATTACAACTGTCCGAGAAAATAAATAATATATATATTTAATTTATATAAATAATTTGTTTGGTAGCAAAATTTCTGTGGATACTGTAGATTTTTATTGTTAAAAATATATAGTGGCAACTTGCTTTTCTCTATTTTCCAAATTACGAACATAATAAATACGTTTTTGTCAATTCTTTTGTTCTTTCATATATAATTATGTATTTTTTGTTACACTAGGTCTGTTCATTTACTTTCCATCAGAAACTAGCAACAAGAGAGTAAGGCACAAATTTATAAAATTACTCTCTCATATATGAAAAAAGTAAATGAACGCTTTACTTGTAAAAACTTGCAAAAAAATTTTATTAATATTAGAACCATGGATGGAAATAATTATACAATTGTACTTTTTCTAATGTATTTTATTTGATAATATTTTAAATTGCAATTTTTTTTTTAATTGACATTTAATATGAAATTCTTTACACATTTTCATGTATTTTTAATATTTTTATGCATTTTTCATAATTTTTTTAATTTTATCCATTAACAAATACAAAAATGTCATTTTCCATCTCTGCTCAGATATGAGAAACAAACAAAATTATTTGCCACTAAAATTTAATTTATATGGCTTAATGAAAGAAAAACAATAAATTATGTAAACATGCTGTCTTTTTACAGACGTATACATGTTTTTTTTATTAAATAAATGTACATTTTTCAGTTTTCCTTTTTCAGACATTTTTTAAATAATTAATTTGACAACAGAACATAGAACAGGTGGTTGGATAATACTTGCAAGTAAAAATTTTACTAGTAATAATTTGTAAGAATTTTGTTGTTTTTAAATTTTTTTCTCTCTTTTGACGCTCTCTCCTTGCAAACTTTTTGAGTTAATGAACACTTTCCAGTAACAATTGTTGCAAATTTCTAATAGTTTTTAGTAAATGAACAAACCTATTGTTTTTGCTTTATGTCATATTCTGGTCACATAAATGTGGCTGTAATTCATAAAGTAGAAAGTGTGGCAACTTGTGAATATGTGGCAACTTCAAATGAATAAACCTCCCGATTAAAGTTACAGGTAAGGTGTAGTCGCCTTTAACTGATCGCTCACTTTTGGTTAAAGTGAAGTTGTAATAATTAAAAATTGTAAAAAAAATAAAATTCTACCTTTAACTAATGTCAAGTTATAATAATTAGGATCTAATAACATTGAAGATTAAAGGTTACTTTAATTTAGTACATAAAACGAAAGGGCGTTTACGACAGCGGCCTCCATAATCAGACCCATTAGTTTATTAAGCTTTTTCAATTATTTGATTGTAGATATTGTGATGAGTTGGCATAAAGACTAACTAAGCAAGTCGACCTGTTTAATCTATTAAATACAATATTTTATTTATTCTGATTAATATTTTAACTATTCAATTGATTGTTTCAATTTATGTCCAATTACTTTTTTGATTAAGTGTTTAAAATTTGTCCAAATCGTTTTCGTAATAGAATTAGATGTTCAGGGACTTTTTGGTGCTAACTGGCACAACTAGGTCTATACAGGATTTTTATGATAATACATAGGCAGGTGTTCTAAAATTGTGTGTAAATCTGTTTATTGATAGCAAACGGACAATGTGAGCAATAAAAACACATTATATATCTGTGGCAAAAATGATAAAGTGCTTAAGTCATATTTTACTGTTTTGCAGGAGAACATTTTTAAGCTTCCAAATATATTTTTAGAAATGTATTTCTTTTACAGCTAAATTGGGAAATTTTCTGTAAACCTTTATGTTTTTAAATAAACATCGTTCTAAATACTGTAAATAATACATTCAAGCTGAAATATACCAAAGCTTTTATTTAAAATAGAGACCTGCGTAAACAGTCTTTAAATGTAAATACGTCATGATTTTTAAATGTATTCACGTCGCATGTATTATACTAAACCAATAATAAATGCTGTCGTACTATAAGCGAAGCACGATGGATGTATTGGTGTACATGTATATCAGTGTTAACAAGCGATGTCGCCAATACAGCTTGTTTGTAACAAACACTCAAAAGAAGTATTGTTGATTAGTGTATGCTTGTTATTTTTCATATTCTACGTTTGAGTGTGTGTGTAATATGTAGATGGTAACCCTGAAGGAAATATCGATGGTGAAAATATACTGAGTCGCTTTTGACGTTGTCACCAGTACTACTCTACAATTGCTCCCCATATAATACTTTGTGCTATAGACATTTAGCATGTGCTTGTCATTGAAAATCTACTAGTAACAATAAAACAATTGACTAGGTAGTAAATTCATAGTTCTTATGGGAACATGGAGACATACCAACCAGACATTTACTGGTACATTTCTATACCTTACGTACATAAAAATTTATGTATATTGACAAGTTGTTGCAAAATCCACCAGAATGTGTGTATACATCTGTTTTCTCTCTTTCTTTTATACTGACGAATAGAAGAGAAATTGTAGACAAGTAACTACTACTACAGTTTTAGTGTTCACATAGAGACACTTGGCCCCAGTCTGACTGCAGGTAAGCTATTATGTGATTAACCGCATACAACTAATGTTAATGCATGTGTGTGCCTTTGCATGTGCGCAGGAAAATAAAAGATCATACACACATACATGCATTACGTTTGTACACGCGCTCATGCGTAGAAAGAAGCAAGTATCACAAATTCTTCCGTCACAAAGTGTTTTCTTCGTTACTCTTATACCTACAATATTCAAATGAATTTCTTGCAAACAGTGTTGTTAACGTTTGTTTTATAAGATTTCACTGTAGTAAAGCATTTGAAAAATCCCTCATATATTGAAAGTTCTTATAAGATGTCTTGTGCAGGACACTAATTCAAAATGAGATTATATAAGTCTAAAAATGATAAGTCGCAAGTGATAGTGCTTTAATTTCCTGAGAAACCACACAAATAAATTGAGATTTTGACCAAATGTGAAGATTACGGAGGAGCCATTAACTTAAAATCAGCTAATCTCAACTTAAGCACTTTTTCCTAGTATTACGTTGCGTGAGCTCTATTCAATCTGATTAATATCTAACTTTTGGGTTTTGTGATTTTTAACCACACACGCTGCTATACTACCACGTAGTAGTCTTATACGCTTCATATAATCTTTATATAGAGCGTAAAGAGTATATGAAGCGTATACGAGTACAACGTTGTAGTATAGCGTCGTGTGTGGTTAAAAATCACAAAACATATTCTGCACAGATAAAAATCAAAACCGATTTCAATCGACTGTCGCATCACTCACGTAATATATGTATATGAGAAGGCTGCGCAAACAATCTTAAAATGTAAATACATCTTGTTTTTTAAATGTATTCTCGTGGCATGTATTATACTAAACCAATAGTAAATAATGCCGTGTAATAAGCGAAGCAAGATGGATGCATTGGCGTTCGTGAATATGAGTGTTTACCCAGTGGAAAATTGAGTTAACTCAAAATTATTGAATTATCAGCCAAAAATTGGTTGAGATTCGCACTCATTCTGCATGTTAAAGCAATCAGATTTAGCATTGAGTGGCCGCAGAACGAGTGCTTCAGTTTTGAATTAACCATGAGTTACACTACGACCACACGAGCAATTTGATGTATCTTAACACAAGCAATAACGCCAGCAGAATGATGACGTCAAATTGCTTGTATTCAACAATGTATCTAGAGGTGGTGAACACGTATTTTATCCTTTTCTAATTTTAAATTGAACTTTTATTGGTTTTATTTAGTTAAAACTTTTGTTTTCTACATCTACGTTGAAAAAAATTTAATATAATTTATATTTGACAGCATGTGTTAAGAGATTGTTGCTCAGCAATGTATTTTAACATTTGTGCTGGAAATATATTTCAACACATATTCATACGGTCCACACGCTAATATCTTGTGTCGGCAACCGAACTTGACAGTTTCCACGGCAATAATCGCCAAGATTATTGCTCGTGTGGTTGGCATGTTAGGTCATTATGAGTTAGCTTGCGCCAAATCAAAAAAAAAAAAAAAAAAAAAGTGTTATTAATAATATTAATAATTTTAAAAATTTTTTTGAAAAACGACAACGGGTATCGAACCGTGATCACTTTATTTATCAGTCATCATACTTAACACTTTGCCATCGCGCCATAAAAAATATAAATGGCAAAGAGTTAAAATAAACATGAATTTTATGCTGACATCTTCTCGCTGAACTTTGACTCATCTCTGTATCAGCTTTGAGTTAGCTAAAAGTTAGCTCAAAACTTATCGAGAAGAAGTTAGTTGTACAAAAACAACTTAATAATCTCTGCATCAGTTTTGAGTTAGCTTAAAGTTAGTTCAATACTTATCGGGAAGAAGACAGTTGTGCAAAAAACAACTGCCTCACATCTGTATCATTTATGAATTAATTCAGAAGCTAGTTGTAAATGAGTTAGCAAAAAGTCACCAATATATTTTGAGCTAGCTAATAACAATCCGACTGGGTAAAAGCAATGTAAAGAAGTAGAGTCTTCAGATGTATGATATGTGCGTAGAAAAATAAAAGAGCAAACACACAACGTGTATGTGTATGTACATGCATGACGTTTGTATACAAGCACATGCGTAAGAAGAATCCAGCATCACAAATTCGTTCATCAAGCAGTATTAGTTAGCGTTTATTTTAGAAACTTCGCTGTAGTAAAGTATTTGAAAAATCCCTCATGTCTTGAAAGTTCTTTTAAATGGAATTTTGCAGGGATCTAATATATGTATGTTTATTCAGACCTACTTGTGCGATATGAATAATTTCATTTGTAAACAAGAATAAAATCGAATGCATAAAACAGGCGATCTAATTTTGTGCTTATTGCGTTCGCTGTAGCTGGTTTCGGGAAGTCATGGATGCACGCGCATACATATAATACGTAAAACAAGAAAGTTATGCAGACGTTTATATGCAAACGGTCTGTCCAGACCTGGTTGAACCTCCTAGTGTTAAATTTACTAAATATTAAATAAAATAATTGTTCAATTCACAACCTATTGTAAGTGTGATAGGTCGTCAAGCTGTACAATAGTTGTAAAAATGTTGTTGATAATTTCCATAGAAACGTTTGCTACGTTAATATTTTTTAATTACATTTATTTTAATTTTTCTTTATTAAGTTAATAAAAATTAGTGCAATTATATATGAATTATATATTTACATATCGAGAGCCTATATTCAAAACACGTCAACTCAAAAAAGCTAACTTTTCAGTAGAGCGAAAAAACTAGTTAATTCGCTCGTTATTGTAAAAATAAATGATGTGCCTTCCATAATATGGTTTAAATATGATTGCGAACATAAAGTTCTGCAAAAAATATTTTATTTCGCACTCGTTTACGTATTTTTATGAGATAGCATATTTTAGTCGATCAAAAAACAAATATTTTTGGAGAGTTAGCATATTTTGTGGGAAAAAATATATGATTTTTTTGAAAATATTTATTTTTTTAAGCAATTTGTGAAATGTTTTACTCAATACTAGATATAAGAATTGAAAAACCATAAGGAAAAACTTAAAATACCATAAAAATAACTTAAGCCTGACTGAAAGACTCTTCCATCTCGAGGTGGTCACTTTCAGCACTCTCTAACTCACTCTCTAGTTTAACAGGGTCACTCTTAGGTCAATTTTGAAAGTTTATGTCATTGACTATAATCGGCCAATATATAATGTTTCTATTTGACTAACAGTTTAAAAGTTATACATACATTACCAATTTTTTATCGGAACCCCTCTGTGCTAATATATTAAAAGTCACCATATCTCAAAAACTAGCCATAGGATATCAAAATCCTTACCAGAATCGTGTTCAGCATAGCAAATGCAATAAGATAGATAAGGTAGATTTATGATAAACTACTAAGTTTTTTAAAATATTGGAAATTTACATGGGAGTTAGCATTTATTTTCACCAAAAAAAATTATACTTTGAGATAGCAGAATAAGGAAATTTGATATAAAACTAGGGTGATCGACTCGGTTTTTCAACCCGTTTTAAAGTCCGGTTTTTTCAAAATACGGTTGTCGGTTTTTTCAAAAGGTTGATTTTTCGAATGTCGAATAGTCCGGTTTTTTTTACAATTTAAAAACCGGCAGAGTCGAATACTTTTCGATTTGTACATTTTGTCAAGTGTTTTGTTGATTTTCGTAAGTATATTTTTAGTGTAAAAGCTCTAAGCTTTTTTAGAGCATGGCAACATTTACTGAAACATGAAATTTAAGAGAAATTATTTTATGAGGTAATAGCAGAGGCGAATTTAATTGGCCTTATGGTGTGCAAAGGATGTCAAAATACAGTTGCAAAAAGTGTTTATTAGTTTTGTTCCTATTTTGCTTCATATTTTATAATATAAAAAAATAAAATAAATATAAAATTTATATAGAGGTAGATAACCACCTTGTCCATACATTCATATGTATATACCATTGAGGAATAAACTCCACATACAACCATAATTTTTGGGGTTTGAGGAAACTTGGGAAGAAATTCAAAAAGTTAAATATGCCAATATTTAGGTTGCTAATATATATGTTTATACAAAAAATAATAAATTAAAAAATAATTATAATATCAACAACATAGTAGACCATATTTGGATGCCATTTGTTGACGGCTTGGTACCGGAAATCATAAAATTTTCAAACAAGTTGACGACATCAAACATTTTGCACGTATTTTTTCAAGTATTTTATGCCTGCATGTAGACTTTTTTCTATGTATTTTGAATATTTTTGCTACTGTAGGTGTTATTATAATTATTTTTTTATTTTTTGTATAAACTTATTTATTATTGGCATATTTAATTTTTTGAATTTCTTCCCAAGTTGCCACAAACCCAAAAAATTATGGTTGTATGTAGAGTTTATTCCTCAACTTCATATTATATATAAATATTTATGTAATATACATAAGTATATGAAGTAAATTTTAATGTTTTACCTTTAATTTCTATATTGTTTTATAGTATTTACATGAACTGTTAACCCTTTTTTATAAAGCAATTTAAAATCAAAACTTTTGTATAATAATTTTCTTACTTAAAAAAACCGGTTGACCGGTTTTTCCTGAATTGTAAAAACCGAAACCAGGTTTTTCATAATTTCAAATATTCGAACTATTCGAAAACCGGTTTCTGGAAAAAGTCGAATAATCGATCTCCCTATATAAAACGGGTAAAATAAAATTTTTATTTGTGATTTGAACGGGCTAAAGTTCGTATCGCTTTTTAAGCCAAATTACATGTGACAATCATTAATGAACAAATAACACCAAAGTCTGTTGTAAATATTCTGACTAACAACACATAGTTGAACGGAACAGCCAGCCGTTTTCGAAGGCCACCAAACCTTCATCATCAGCGTTCTTTTGTGTTTGGTCCACTGTGTGTGGTGTCAGTTGATGTAGATTTCTGCTTTATATACTTAGCATTTTATTGCAAATGGAATATGTGAATTGTTTTGATTCATCGTATTTCAATTTGCTGAAAGCTTTTTTTTTTTGTATTGTAAGCTCAATCAAAAATTTTTTTGATTCGAAATTTATACTACAGATGACTGTTGCATAGAGGAGCTATTTGCCATCGGAAACTCATTTTGAACAAATTTGAGTTGACGTCTTTTGAATATAGGCTCTCGATATATAAATAAAAAGAAATTCGCCAAATGACGGAAATTGGCAAAAAACTACAACAGCAGGATGACAAAGTTTAATATTTTTTTAAACTCTTTAAAACTGTTAAAACTGCTAAACACCACGTTTATTGCAAACATTGCAAAAATCGCGAAAATTGG
The DNA here is from genome assembly GCA_949987645.1 of Tachina grossa. Taxonomy (NCBI): domain Eukaryota; kingdom Metazoa; phylum Arthropoda; class Insecta; order Diptera; family Tachinidae; genus Tachina; species Tachina grossa. The sequence continues at coordinate 132,660,588 of OX465274.1, read as the reverse complement.
AAAAATTTTAAATCAGCCCTAATAGTGATTAAATTTCGCCAAAATTGTAAGGAATGCAAGAAATTCGGCAAAACTTGCGAAAACTACGTAAATTTGCAAAAATTTATCAACAGCAGGAGATAACAAAGTCTTATATTTTTTAAAAATCGGCAAAACTTTTAGGACGCTGAAGCATGCGAAATGTCGCTTTTATTACAAAGTTTGCAAAAAATCGCCAGAAGTTGCAAAATTGGAAGCAGGCTGGAATAAGAGTGATTGTCTTCTTCAGAATCGCCTGAATTTTTTTATGAAATTGTAATTTTCCTTATTTTTTACTCACCCGAATCCACCATTAACATTTTTCTCATAATGCAGAAATTTTTGCTTTTATTAAACTATTTTCGTTATTTTAATACTTACGCTATTTTTATTCTTTCTCTTCTTCTTTTTAAATATTCCACATTTTTAAAAGTCTAGCAACACTTATAACAGGCCATTCACAACTATCATAGTTGTAGTTGTTACACTACGTTGTGAATTGGGTAAATATTTATTTTAAAATTCCGCTCCAGACCAAGAGGTGTGACTTACCAACAGCCCTTGTTGTTCAGTATTTTCAAACTTTTTGTTTTAAAAGAAAGAACTTAGCCATAACGAATGTCAAACCAAACATACACAAAGGTTTTATAATGTCAGGTATATTTACGACAATAGATGATTCTGTTATGTCGTTACCACATCGTATACTCGTACATTTGTAAATTTCACACTTCGTGCACGTTTTAAGCACACTTATATACAATTGTTTGATTTAATTAAACTTGTATCACTTTATTAACACTTTATTCTCTCTTCTTTAGCAAATATTCTAGTTTCCTTTATTATACAAATCTACACAGAGAAAACAGATTCGTTGTGACAACCGAATTTGTTGCCAATTGAATTTTGGCGGTTGCAGCAACTATCATAGAATTCTGCTATAGCGACTGAAATTTTCTTGTGGTACCACTATATTTTAATTATAACCATCAACCCAATAGTTGCAGCAACAGAAAAAATTGGTTGACAGTATGGAATTTGAAATAAATGTTATTCTTGCTACCGAAAATTTGGTTAATATAATTGAAACAATATCATAATTGGTACGTGTAAAAGAAAAATTGGGCTTCCTTGCTGAAATAAAAATAAACAATAAACGCAAATAAAAATACAGAATTTAAGAAATTTATTGTCATAAGTTTATTTTAATTGAAATTTATTTCCTAATGGTGAAGCATGTCTATATACATTTCTTCAACCACACATTTTGAAAAGCCACAAACCTGATATCTTATGCACAGACTTTCAAAAACCATTTGAGAATTCACAAATCATAATATCTTTGAAAGTCACAAAAGTTAATTTTTTAATTTGCTGCTATAAACTATGATAGTAAACACAACCTCTAGTTAGTTGCAGCAACTGATTGAAAGTATTTATTTTAATTTTAATATAGAACGACAATTTTTTAGTTGCTAATACCAAAAGTTGGTAGTAAAATCCAATTCATAATATTTTATTCGGTTGGGTTAACCAATCAGTTAATTAGTCATGACAAAAGCATACGCTCGGTTGATGCAATCAATTAAAGTATTGTCACAATCATATCTTTGTTACAATTATGCCCTTATGGAAATGAACATGGATTGTTTTTTGGATTAACAGAAAATTGATAGCGTGAACTGAAATATAGTTAATGCAAATGATATTTTATTGGACTTACCGTTTTCCAACCAATCTTTTTTCTGGGTGTATGTAATATAAGTGCAATAAGTGTTGTGAACGACTAGCAACTTCTGCTAAACGGATATTGAAAGAATTGTCAATTTATCTAATACTGGCACAAAAATTTTGTGTATATTCTATTGTTATACAACAAGACAACTTGAACAAAGAATATTAGAAATATAACGCAAAGAAGTACCTTGTTTGTTATTTAGTTTTTGATACGAGTAAAATTGATTTACCGAAGTGTGATAAACACTTAATAAATAAAAAAAAAATGTAAAAGTTTCCAAGCAACAAATTGGTTTTCTATTTCGATTAATTTTAACGTGAAATAGGTATATAGTATAAGTTAATCAAAAGAGAATGACGGCTCTTTTCCCATTCTTCCTACAAGCTCAAGACTTTACAAAGTATGATTTGGGTGTGCAAAAGGCGTCCAAAATTATGCATTAAGAACTGCGTTACTGGTAAAGCGTCTACTGAAGTATCAAATTGAATTTTTTTGAATTGCTGTGTACTTTCTCTCACAAGTTTTCTGGACTACCCTTTATGAGTCTTTGCATTAAATTGTGGTTCAAACTCACTACTTCAGAAGTAGGGATGAAACGATACGAGTAAATACAAGTAAGTACTCGATACTTTTTCTTAGAAACCAAGTACTTTTGGTATCGATATTTTACTACCGAGTACCAAGTAGGTATCGGTAAAAAGTACTCGTATCGGTCAAAAATACTCGTTTCTTATTTGCCACAACAATGTTCAACATGACGTCAGTTTAACAAAGTTTCATTTGTTCGTATTATATATAAATTTATGTTTAGAATATATCTGTGGCAAAAAGGAAAAAGCGCTTAAGTCGATATAATCTGTTCTTAAGTTAACGGTACTTTTTTAGGAAAGTTTAAAAGTGCTCTTGCAGTAGAGCAGTAAACTATGACTTAAGCAGTTTTTCCTTATTGTCACAGATATTAAAGTCATTTCAAGAAAATGGGACCCCAAGTTAAGTGTGTGGTTATATTTTATAAAAAGACGATAAAATTGCGAGTTGAAAAAATTGTTTTAAATGCGTGTGTTATTGCGACAAAACATCGAATTTGAACAAACGTTCAAAATGTCATCCCGACTGTACTGCTCCTGTCGGCGAAAATGTTTCAAAGCAAGTACATACAGGGAGTTTCACTAACATTCGGTTTTCAGATTCAGAATCCATAAAGTATGCCAAACAATGAAAAATTTTTCAGATCAAAAGATTGCATTGTTTGGCAGACTTTTTTATTGATTCTGAATCTGAAAACCGAATATTAGTGACTCTAACTGTACATACTACATACATATGTATTCTGTTTGTATTGTTTGTATTTACTTTTGTTTCACAAGTTCAAATCATGTAAAGAACTTGACCGATACAAGTAAGTATCGATGCTTTTTATTCGATACTGAGTAGGTATCGATACTTCTGAACCGATACCGTATAAAGTAAAAGTGTCGATACCTTAGTGGTATCGTTTCATCCCTATTCAGAAGTAAAAATTTCCTTACAACTAGTATTTATATTTGATTATAGCCGGTGCAACTTCATTATTAATAAAATTATACCATATTTTCAGTGGAATTTCTATTTGAAGGAATATATAGATCCTTATTTTCGATTTTATCGTAAGCGACATAAATTAAATTGTTCAGGAGAAGGGTTTTTTAAAATATTCAAATATGTTTTTGTATGTAAATTATCGCTTACGATAAAATTTCACCCTGTATCTTAAAAGTTATAAAAAATTTTGGCATTTTGATAATTCTAAACTATGGGCAGGGTTGGGCAGTATTTGAAATACATGTATTTGAAATACGTACTTAAGATACAAATACATATTTTGTATTTATATTTTAAATACATGACGTAGAAATATATTGTATTTTAAATACATGACCTGCAAGTATTTTGTATTTTGTATTTCAAATACATTATTTCGTCAGGTTATTGTTGGTGCTTTGCATTTTGATCAATTTGTTGTACATTACTGCATTATATTCTCAATTTCGAAAAAAAAGGTGGACTTGGAGCCTTTGCATGTTAAGCCAGTGATATATTTTTATGAAGCAAATAATTGTTTCTGCTCATAAGCGAAAGGATTTGCATATAAACAAAGAAGTATTTTCAGTGAGCTTCATTTTATTTAACAAGTTAACCGTTTTTTTTCATTTAATTTTGAGCCGTTATATCGAGCTTCATTTTCATTTTTATCGTAAGGACATGTAATCGAAAATATACTTTTTTATTGAAACTAGAATTTTATGGGCCTACCTATAGTCTAGAATTATCAAATCGCCAAAATTCTTGATAATTTTAAGATACTAGCTTTAAAATTTTTATTTGAATATTTAAAAAAAAAAACATCTCCTGAAAACTTTAACTTTTATAGCTTATGATTACATCGAAAACAAAGTTCGATATTTCTTATAATAAAATTGAAAAAAGAACCGAAAAATATTTTCAAATATTATAATAATTTATTCGACCTTTTAATTTAATATATACAAGCTTAATTTAAGCTTTAGGTCCTTTTGTAAAAAATTATAAAAATTTTATTAGTTTGTCGATATTTCGCTGCAACGTTGTGTAGCTTCTTCAGGAAATAATAATAATAATTTTATTATTATATAATAATTTTATTATTATTACTTATTTAATTTTATTATTTTTATTTATTATTTCCTGAAGAAACTACACAACGTTGCAGCGAAATATCGATAAACTAATAAAATATCGATAAACTAATAAAATTGCAAAAATTTCAAAAAAGGTAATCGAGTTTGGAATTAAGCATTTTTGGTGGAAGCACTTCCCTACTGGATTACCAACTTAATGATTTTAACAAGGCATGAGACTAAAATATTCGATTCTTGAGAAGTACTTACATTTTTTTTTATTTGTCAACATTTCACGTAATCTATTTCGTCTAAAAAAATCATTCTCTTCATTTACCAACTTGCACGTCATTTTTTTAAATTTTAGATAATGTGATTTGTAAGCGAGTAATGAAAATTGGCAATCAGAAAAGTAAGTCATTATATGGCAAGTAGTTCTAATGGTAATAAATTTTTTTGCTGGGTAGATACATATATAAATTAATCCTCGTCTGATTTAGTTAGAAAATTTTTATTATTAATAAATAATAATTTATGTATTTTTATTTATTGGAATTAATAAATTTATAAAAATTGTTTTTAATCGAATAATTTAATATCCTATTAAATACATATTTATGTACATGTTGTGGAAGTATTTTAAATTTTAAATACGTACAAAAAATTAAAGTATTTTGTATTTTAAATACATAGCCTGAAAGTATTTTGTATTTAAAATACTGCAAACCATGTATTTTGCCCAACTCTGACTATGGGTACGCCCATAAAATTTTAATTGCAACAAGTAAGAGTGCTATATTCGGCTGTGCCGAATCTTATATACCCTTTACCAAAGTGCTTTTATGTAGTATAGAGATATATAAATACATAAGCACATACATAAAGTATAAACAAAACGAAAAAAATAATTTGACCTAGTTACTTTTATGTACAAAAAAAAATTAATTTTCAAACCCTAAAATCATCATTTTTGATTTTTCTGATTCCTTATACCAATCTATTAGTTCTTAAAAAAATATAAAAAGTGTGTTAAGTAAAAAAAAATCAAAAAAAGTTTTATTTATTTACTTTAATATTCCGAAAAAAAGTTCAAAGTTTCCAGTTCTGGAGCTGTTTTTTTTTATTTTTATAATTTTCTACACAAAAGTGTTCTTCCCAACACGTAAAATATATATAATTTATAAAGGAAAAGATAAACATTAATAAGACTTAGTTACTTTTGTATATCACAAAAAGTGTAAGTTTTCCATGCCTGGAATCATCCTTTTTGATGTTTCTGATTTCTTGCAGCAATATTTTTCTTTTAAGAATATAAGGTATGTTTAATTTATAGAAAAAAAGGAAAAATTTGTTTAATAAATTACTTTTGTAGAAAAAAAGTTAAAGTCTTCCAACCCTGGAAACATCTTTTTAATTTTTTGAAGTTTAATTTTTAATTTGAAATACCAATTTTATTCGTACTAAAACATAAAATAAGTTTATTTATTAAAAAAAATAAAAAATTTTTTCGGTAGTTAATTTTTTAAATCACAAAAAGTTTCAGTTTCCAAACCCTGGAATCATCCTTTTTCATTTTTCTGATTTCCTACACCAATCTTTTTCTGTTAAGAATATAAGATATGTTTAATTTATAAAGAAAAGGAAAAATTTCTTTTAGTAATTTACTTTTGTATAAGAAAAAAAGTTAAAGTTTTCCAACCATGGAAACGTCTTTTAAAATTTTTTACCTTTTTTTATTTGCGACCCCAATTTTATTCGTGGTGAAGTATAAAATAAGTTCATTTAATAAAAATAAATAAAAAATTAGTTTACGGCAGTTAATTTTCAACTTCACAAAAATTTTAGTTTTTCCAACCCTGGAATCATCCTTTTTGTTTTTCTGATTTCTGACATCAATTTCTTTCTTTTAAGAACATAAGATATGTTTAATTTATAGAAAAAAAAAGAAAAAATTGTTTTAGTAAGTTACTTTTATATAAGAAAAAAAGTTAAAGTTTTCCAATCCTTGAAACGTCTTTTTAATTTTTTTAATTTTTTTTTAATTTTTTTTTAGTTCGAAATACCAATTTTATTCATACTGAAGTATAAGATAAGTTTATTTAATAAAAAATTATTAAAAACTAGTTTTCGGTAGTTATTTTGTATGGCAAAATCAAGTTTAAGTCTCCCAACTCTGAAACCGTCTGCTCGATTTTGCTGATTTTCAATACCAATCTTATCCCGACCATTTCCGACCCACCAGTCTAAGATCGAAGTCTCTAGCTTTTCTGGAAGCTTCGGGAAACCGATTTCACGTACGTACAGACGGACAGACGTACATCGCTTATTAGTCTTCCCTATGCATAAGGATCCAGAATATATATACTTTATGGCTCGCTTATTAATATTCTGGAAATTACAAACCGACCATTTTCTGGTAAAGGGTATAAAAATAATATGTACATCATGTACTGTGTTTGAGATGTCTGCTTTGTCAACGTTCAACGTAGTATTTAAATTCAAAAACATATATATGTTATACATCGATAGACGGTTGCATAAGTGTGTTTTGATATTTTTCATGATTTAAGATGACTTTGCAAATCAAATAAAAGGAAATTGACCGAAAACCCCAAAAAATAGCTATTTGTTTTTTCACATATATTTTTTGGATTTGAAAATTCATAAGAAAATAACGATTTAATATATCACGGAAATTTTGTAAATATTAAGGGATTGTTGTGTGTTTTAATAAATAATAAAAAAGGAATAAAAATTAAAAAAGGTAACTTTAGTACAATTTTCAGGCATGTATACCAAAATTTTTCTGGAAATTTTTTATTTTTGGAAGATCTACTACTCTCCTGGCTATATTTTTAAGTTGGTGAGTGACAATTAAAACTCAAATTAATCGCAGCAAATGTTTTTAACATAATTTGAAAAGAAATTTGAAAAACTTGATATGCATTTTTTTTAAATTTCGTAGAACAATTTATTATATTTGTCTAATGCTGGATGAAGCGTGCATGACTTAATCAATTTAAAATTTCAACTGTAGTCCTTTTTGAAGTCTTTTCTTTTAAAATGTTGCAAGAGAAAATTTTGACTTGAATATTTTTTTATTAGAAAAACGTATGTTTTTGCCAAAAGTTAGCCATTTTTTACTCTCATTTCAAAGTCTTGAATTTGATTTCATTTCATGCTATACGAGTTGAGATAACTTAAATATTTTTTTCACTTATTATCCAGAATCTTATTAAAAATTATAAAATATTTTTTTGAAAATTATGGTTATGCGACTACAGAAGTTATTTAGGAAATGATGAATGAACCAAGTCGAGGATAATAATCAAAATTTATAAGTTCAAAGCCAAATATCATTAAAGCTATTAACCCGCCAATGGTGACGCAAATTTGACTTTGATCAATGGTGACGCCGGTGTCTCGCACCGGAATTTTCAACTGAAGATTTTTCCAAATTTGTTATTAATATTTCGTTTTTTTTTTTTAATTTATGCTCTTTGAGAATAAAGCAAAGATGTTTTATCAATTTAAGCTCTTTTATTTCAATATTAACATTAAAAAAATTGTTTTATTAGAGCATTAAAAACAACAGCATAGTAGTACATTTTTCCAAATTAAGAAATAAATAAAAAAATCACATATTTATAAAGGAAGATAATGTTTTTTAATCTTTCGACATTAGGAACTTTTACAAAATAAATAAAAAAAAAATATTAAAAAAATAATGAAAAATGTATACTTGGTTATTTTATTCACATACACGGTGACACACGGGCTCATGTACCGGGTTAGTAAAAAAATACACAAAGTGTGCTCACGAAGAAGTTTCGTCATTAACTAGTAGTAGGGGATGTGCAATGAGGCAGCTACTCGAAGTTGCAACCAAAAATAATAACAGGGAATAATGTTATTCGAATTTTTTAACACACCCGGTCTCACAGACCAATAGGACACCAATGGCGGGTTGAATATATCTCTATTTTTAATCATTTTCTTTGCCAATTAAAAAACTTTGTAACAAACTTAAAGCCATTAAAAAAGTTATCAGGCAAACAAAGTTTCTCATGCCTGAGGTAGTAAACTTTGACACTCTATAGATTACCATATGTTTCAACAGGGTAGTTCAAATTTCAATATTCTTAAAGCTTCCTTTATAATATCTACGTATAACATTTCATTATCGGATCTCAAATTTCACAGATACAGATTTATTACCCTTTAACATATTTGGAACCACTGTGCATCGTCATATGAAAAGCCTAAGAGTATGCTTCGCAATTTCTTATAAATAGCAATTGCTTTCTTAACCCGGATTGTCCCCGTGTGTCCATATGGACACATAAATAAGCAGGTGTTAAGCCTGGTACGGAGTTCTTACGGAATTTCTCATTTGTGTGCTTTTGTGTAGAATTATATTTAAATACACACAAATTAATTTATTTTTGAGTTTACAACACACAAAAACACAAAAATTAATTGCAATTTGATGAAAGTTAGAAATGTCAAAAATTCCGTGACAAAACAATTGTTTGAACATAAGTCTTGGTCAGTTGACTGAAAAAAGTCTCCACTTATATTTATAACATCCCTAACAGTACCAATAGACGAGCAATTTTGATGTGTAAATATCTATACGCTAGGGTGTAAAAATTTTTTGGCTTGATTCTTTGCTGGGATTTCTTTGCTGAGATTTCTTTGCTTTTTGCTTTTGTTTTGCATTGTCAAATCGGTGTGAGCTATGTATAAGTGTATTATTGTTTGAAAGAAACAATACCAAGTAGAGAAACAAGTCGACCGGCTCGAAGCCGACGGTGCGCCGCCGCCGGTTATTTTTCTGTATATTTCCGTACACCAAAGGTGAAAATGAACCGTAAGAGCTACGGACTTGAAATTTGGACACAATATGTAGACATTTGGCCACTACAACAACAAATACATTAGAGTTAAAAACTAAAGGGTATTCCAAAACGAGCAACGAAAAATGTTAAAATCCCATGTAATATACATACATACAATTGTATGTACATATGTATATACACTTGAAATTTTAAAAGTTAGTGTATTTTTATACAGACTACAACAATTAACAATAAATTTAAAAAAATTAAATCAATGGGTGTTCCATCAGTTAATGCAATTTTGACTTTGTAATTTTGACAACTTGGAAACCGTAAGAGCAAAACTCTTGAAATTTTCAAAACGGTAAAACTAAAAAATCAAAAAAATATAAAATCGCCAAATATAAAAAAAATCGCCAAAACGAAAAAAGCACCAAATTAAAAAAATCTCTAGGACTAAAATAAATCGCGAAAAACCGCAAAAATCGCCAAAATGAAAAAAAAATCCTTAAACAAAAAAATCGCCAATGTGAAAAAATCGCCAAAATGAAAAAATCGCCTAAATAAAAAACCCCAAAAACAAAAAAAATCGCCAAAATGTAAAAACCCCAAAAAAACAGAAAAAAATCGCCAAAATGAAAAAATCGCCTAAATAAAAAAACCCAAAAAAAAAACAGAAAAAATCGCCAATATGAAAAAATCGCCAAAATAAAAAAAATGCGAAAATTAAAAAAACCCAAAAAGAGAAAAAAAAAACGCCAAAACGAGAAAAAACGATAAAACTGAAAAAAACGTTTAAACTGAAAAAACTTAAAAATTAAAAAAGCTAAATCAAAAAAAAAAAAAAAAATGATCAAAACCGAATGTGCGCGAGTGAAAGTCGCACTTTACTGAATTTATTTTAATTGCAATGCGTACACAACAACAAGAACAGCAACAACTAAACGATGAACAGTAAAGGCATTTACCATAGATGAGCACTGCAGTACCACTAAAATTTCAGTAAAAATAATAAAAAAAAAGCAATGTGAGTCCGATCACAGGGGAGATGTGTAAACATCTAGTAATGAAAAATTTGTTTTAAGTTGGAAGTACTTTTTCTTTTAGTATATTTTTATTAACTAATCAATTAAAAGTATCAAAACTTATAATGTTGTAAAAACATAGGAATTTGCTTGTTTTTGTTTGTTTTATTTAACTTATTTGGTTAGTAGGTAAATGGGCACACTGCAGTATATATGTATGTACTGCATTAAAAATTCCAGTAAATTTACTGATTACTGAAAAAAATCAGTAAATTTTTACTAATAATGAAATATAATTTGCATTATCAGTAAAATCGTAGGGCTGTATTCATAATAATTTTAAAAAAATATACTAAAAGCATAAGTATTTACTTCCAACTTAAAAAAAAATTTTCATTACTAGATGTTTACACATCTCCTCTGTGATCGGACTCACATTGCTTTTTTTTTATTTCTGAACATAAGAAATAACGTCGGCAGAATGACGTCACAAAAAAGTTTGTGTTCAAACTTATTTTAAGGGGTGGCTAGACGTATAACGTATAATGTTAATGTAAATTTAGGTTGTCGTATGCATACAAAGTGCACGTTTTACGTTTTGATTTTTTAATACTTCTGCAACAGACCATATATTTTGTGCTTCTGCTTGATTTTTTTGTAATAAACTTATTATTTCTAGTTTCCCGCCATTATTTTCTACGAAAAAGGTAAATTTGAGAGCTTGTGTCCTAACATAATTGCTCAGACTTGTGTTTGAGCAATTGTTTCCAAACATGTATTCGAACACTAACATTTACGGTTTACACAGTCATTTTTTGTGTTAGCAACAGATTTTGACAATTGCCAATACAAAAATTTCCAAACTTATGTCTCGTGTAATCTCACTGTAAGACAGGCAATAAATTTAAAAAATTCCGTGTACTTTTCTTTTAATAGAAATGTAATTTTTATGTATCATCAAATTTCATCAAATATTATGTAATGATAAATTGCAATTAAAAAAAAAATAAAAAAAACTTTTCTTTTGAAAGTCCGTACTAGCAAATGAAAATTTCTGTATGAAATTTACCAACCTGAATTTCCGTATTTTTTTTACATACAGTTTATATGAGAACATGAAATTCCGTATAAACTCCGTACCAGGCTTTAGACCGGTCCCTATTTATTCGATTTGTATCATGTCAAGCACTAAGAACATTCCAAGTTTTTGCACGATTGCATTATGTTTAGTTGTGCCTCCAGCCGCTCTTCTTTTTACTTGACGGCTCTACCTAAAGGAGAGTATTGTGTATATCAGCTTTTGTTGTGTGATTCTTTGTCGCTCTCTAGAGTCCAAGCGCGCCAGCCGATTTTAGTGATTCGTACATCATTTTATTTGCCTGAATCTTGCAAGAGGCATCATATATGTATGTAAGCATTCAAGTATTAATTTGAAGGCAAGAAAGCGATACATTTTTAAAAAGAGAAAGGCGAAATTTATTAACCTTCATAGGGTCTTTGGGTAAATTTTGACCCATTTCAGGATTGATTTTTTCTGAAAATTAGTGATTGATCTATGTCATATTTTCTGACTTTTATTTAATTTTAAGTCTTAACAGATAAAGTTTGGAAGTGTTATGTCTGGTATTTTTTGTAAAATAATGAAAGATAATGAAATAGAAAATGGCCTGCATACATTATCAGACGATTTTGAAAATATAACACGACTGCAGATAATTTTTTTACATCTCATCGGTTGAACAATAAATACTGAGATCACAAATCACTTTAGTTCAAACTACACATAAAAATATAAATGAGGATAGTACATGTGTTATTATCATGCGTGTTTATCATTATTTTTGTCTTACCAAAGATAGTACTCGTACCCTTCTTATATATATTCCGATAAAAAAGTCTGTGAATCTTCTTAGTAGTTATAATATGGTCACTTCTGGCTGCAAATGGGAGGGTGAATATTACTTTTTTGGGCAACAGAAGGGAATCACAATGGACCCAATTGGGTCTCCAAGTGGAGGTGCGGTAAAGCACCACCCTTCCTAGGCTAACCTAACCTTCTTAGTACTTCGCATCATATCTCTAAAGTTAGTAATCACCAAGACAAGAAACTGCAAATATGATTAGATTACAATAAATAAAATGGAAGGGTTTATTTGCTGGACAAAGTTAGATCATGTTTTACTTGCAAAAGAAATACTAATCAATGTTGTCAAATGGTGGTTAGTAACATGGTAGATATATAAGCTTACAAAGCTATTGTGATATCTACATCAGCTAATAGCGGCTGGAAATAAACTGTTTTGCAAAACGTCGACACTTCTCAGAAAATTTAGGATTGCAGCTTACTATGCCTTATATAAAGAACCAAAAGAGGTTATCAATATCAGTATTTTCACAGAAAGTTGCACTAAAACTACGTGAGGTAAATGAGTAGCCGTAAACTTCAGCTAAATCCAAAGAAAAAATGCTTGAAGAGGGTAAAAACAGATCCAAAAGAACTCGTTGCCAGATAGGCCTCAACGCAGAAAATAAAACACCATTAGATAATATTATAACTTGCAAAAACTTGATATGAAAACTGCACTCTGAAACCATTACCTTATGTACAATTAATAATAATATCGATTTAATATTACGGTTTTATCTATCATATATTAATCGAATTAAATATATGAAATAATGTTCTCTTTCATTGGCAATAAATGAATCACAAATAAATGAAACCAATACATAATTTTCAATTTGGGTCAAATTTGACCCGAAGATCGTTAACGTCCACGATTTTAAAGACCCTATGAAGGTTAAGGGTCTTATGCAAAAAAACTTAATAAAGTTTTGCCAAGCAATACTAAGCAAAGTTGTATTCTAAAAAAATTATTGTATAAAAATTCTAAAGTAGGCACCCACGTTTGTTAAGACTACTTTAAGTGGATATTTCCAAAATGTGTATTTTGTACCTCAAATGTTTTTACTAATATAGCACATACTGATTCATGCAATGGGAAACATCACCAAATTATCCAACTGATTCGAAATACATAGCAAAATCCATAAAAAAAGATATTAAAATAAATACAATTATACAAAAATGTATTAGTGATGTACATACAATCAAAACAAATCGAAAAAAGCTGGACATTCAAATACTCGATTCATTCGAATAAAACAAATTGTGATAATTTTCCACATTTTTTTACTTTTACTTCATGGTTGTGTTTATCTGTTTTCCTACTATGATGATGCTCATATTTTTTAAATTAGGTTGCTTTACTTCAAGATAATAAAAATTTATTTAATAAAATAAAAAAATATTTGAATACCCGAATGAAATTTTATTCAATTTTGTACATCATAAGCTGTGAAGTGGTTGTTGAACACGGTGGTGTTACCAGTATTTATTATTATATCACAAAATATTTAAAGTTGTCTTTTGCATATGATTTTTTAACAAACCTATGTTAGCCTTAAAGTGCTTATCAACTACTATGAACTTTAAAGCTAAAGTAAAATATTTTTTTGCATAAAGGGGTAAGTGTTTTACCGTTTAGTAGTTTATTTTAAAACATCCTTATGTTTTTCTATTTATTTTTCACTTAGAGTGTAAAACTGGAGCTTTAAGCAATCAGTTGAAAGCTAAATTGTGAAAATTAGTGGTAGAGAAATTTCTTATCGATTGACAATCATTATTAGATCTCAAGGTATCGATAAATTATCTGCCGTTCCGCACGCTTGCTTAACCAACAACAAATTATTTTTTTTAATTCATATATATCTAATTTATAAAAATATTTTATGGCATTTTCTTTTCTAAAAAAAGTGTTACACTTATTACATTTTTCAATGAAAATTCGCAATAAAATGATTTTCTGAAACATACATTGTATTAATAATTGTTGTGTCGTTATCATCACTTGCGAGCTTAAATTTTTGATGTGGAAAAATCTATACGTAAGGGGGTAAAAATGTTTTTCACAATACAATCACAAATTTTGAGTAAGATGTGCGATGTAATCTTTAAAGGCTGTGATACACTATCATACACAGTCGTTCGATATATCAAAAAATCGTGTGTGCTCAAAAAGTATGATAGTGTTGATTAAAATTTGACATGTGTGACAGATTTTTTGACAAGTCTGTCCGATTTCCAAAAGTTTATGAAAATTTTCATAAAATGATCATTTCTATTAGATCAGAGATGCATTTTGTAAGGCAGTTGATAAGAAAACAGCAAATTCTACTTCATTTATTTAAAGATAGAGAGATACATTTTGAAAATTACATTTTGCGTTATTATTTCTTTAGAAATGCAAAATAATTAAACATAAAAATTATTTTAAATGCTTTTGCATCTTTCTTGTGGGATAGTGCGGCACCTATAAAAAATTTTGTTGCGATTTTTTTGGAGTGTGACAGAATTCAATCCGATTTTCCAGTGAATGAATCGTACGACTGTGTATGATAATGTATCACGGCCTTAACCAATCGTAAAGCGTTATCAAATCGGTGTGAGCTATGTATGAGTGTATTAGTGCAATCATACGGACAACAAGAAGTACATAGAAACTTAACAGCTGCATAGGAATACACTTAACACCGTCTAGTGTGCAATAGTAGCTACTAATTTTCACTACTTGTCGTACATTATGTTATCGTAGACAAATGAAAAAAAAAAATAAATAAAATAAATACAAAAACATTTAATTTTAATAACTTTAAAAAAGATTTTTTGCATTTTTAATAAGAAATTTACTAAAACAAAGCAAAATGAGGAAAACACAAAACTAAACTTGTCAAACTAAAAGACTTCTTCGTCTTTAAAATTGTCATTCATACGGACAACAAGAAGTACAGAGAAACTTAACTGCTGCACATAACCACCATCTAGTGTGCAATAGTAGCTACTAATTTTCACTAACATATTATTGTGCTAGCGCTGTACAGTTCGAGAACCATTGCTGTACATTAACTACATGCATTATTTTTCAACAATTTTTATAAAGTACCTAAATGATTTATTATAGTTATGATGAGGTGTATTGAATTTGCAGTAATCAGTAATGCCCGTATTCATAATGAATAATTGGCAAAATTTTTTTCACACAAAAATTTCAAAATTTGAATGAAAAAAACTTTACTACTTGCTACAATTTTATTATGAATACGGCCCTACGATTTTACTGGTAATGCAAACTAAATTTCATTATCAGTAAAAATTTACTGAATTTTTTAAGTAACCAGTAAATTTTGTGCTTACTGCAATTTTTAATTCAGTACATAAATACTGCAGTGTGCCCACGATAAATGGCCTTGCATTATTAAACCTGTATATATTATTTTTGTATCCATTAAATATTATTATTATTGATAATAATAACAATAAAAAAATTTAATTAGTAAAAACGCAAAGATATTTATCGGGCAGACAAAATCCAACCTTTAACTAAAGGCAAGTTGTGAAAATGGCCCTAAAAGCATAAGTACTTTTTTCTTTTTAAATAATTCAAAAAAAATATATTTAAAAAATATATGAGCTTGCCGCGATGTAAATTGAAAAAACAACAATTTTCGTCATATATCTAGGACCAGTCTAATGTGTATTTTTGTTTTTTTTTCAGTGTCGAAAATTTTAGCATTCTGTTTTTATATCTCAGAATTGATGTTTAACGATTTTCATATGTTTGATTACAAAAATCTTTTTGCAATAACAAAAATCTCTTACCTTTTCTCTATAATTGTAATTGTTCTAGAAAAGGCTTGTTTTACCCTAGAAATAAGTTTGATGAAGACATGACTAAATTTTTCTTATGTCTGCTTTCTGATTTCCAATAAAGTATATGCTTTCATATGAAATTCGTTAGTGCATAAATATCATAATATTTGGGTAAAGTTATTGTACTTTTTACAATTCACTAAAAGTTAAATTTAACTACATATATACATATATATATATATATATATATATATATATATATATATATATATATATATGTATATATATATATATATATATATATATATTTATTTATTTATTTATTTATTTCTCCCAAGCTTTTGCTTTTGTTGCAGAGCAGGCCAAGTCATAAATTTGAATAAAATTAAATAAGATTTTAATGAATAAAGACATGTATAGGAACAATTATCATTTACTTACCTCTTCGTGATGCGGGGTCTAAGCGGCCACATTATCGCAAAGTAACGATCAACTGATATGGCCACCAGCGTATAGGCGCTCACTAGCACCGAAACAGCTTGCGAGTAGTTGACCAGATGGCAAAGCGTAATGCCAAATGGCCAATAGCCCAAAATAAATATGGATATGAATGATGAGGGAACACAAAACAAAGACATCAGTATATCACCCACAGCTAAATTGGCAATGAAATAATTGGTAACGGTGCGCATGCGAGGCGAAGATTGTACGATATAGCAGACGGTGCCGTTGCCCAAAAGAGCAAACACAAAAATTGGAATGTACAGCAAATAAACGGCGGTTTTAAAATAAACACTCGACAAAGCCTCATCCTCACCACCACCATCTCCAACCGCATCCATGCTGATGTTATTGTAACTAGCTGCCAGAGAAGCATTAAAAGTACTCACAGCTTGAGATTCTCCATCGCAGGAAAATAAACCAAATGTAGTTTCATCTTCTAAATGTGGAGCTATTTGGTGTGTTATCGATGATATTGTGGTGGTGGTAACACTAGCCAAAGAGGCCAACAAATGCAAGGCAGGCGATGATGGCAAGGACGATGATGATAATGATGTTGATGTTGATGTCGATGATGATGATAAAGGTGCAATGGAGGATATTAATGCTGAAGCTGGTGAGGAAGTGTCGTTGTTTAAATATTCTACATAGTCTTCATATTGATTGCTAACATCCATATTGATAATATTATTGCTGTTGCCCAAAATATCTACCAGCAATTGTTGTTGTGGTTGTATAAAATACAAATTATCAGTATCACCTTTTTCGCCTGCATCCACTTCACCTTCAACACTGCTTTCAGGGTTTATAGTAAAACTTTTATTGTAGCTGTTGTCGATATTTTCAATAAATTCTGCTGTAGTTGTATTAAAAGCTTCGTAATAACGGTAATTGTTGTTAGTGCGGCTCTTAGCATTGTTTATACTTGTAGCCGCCTTATTTAAATGAGGCAATATACTGCGTGCCGTATATTCACGCAAGAAGTGTTCCATTTTAAATTTACTATGCTAGCACACAACTGTAAATTCAACTCCTACACTCGTGGAATCTATACTTACTAGACCGGCATTAAATGACTGCAGTACGCGTAGTTATTATGTGTATAAACGCAGCGCCCCAGTTTTCGCTGTTTTTTTCGCAGCTGTTGTAGCAGTAGTTTATTTTTTTGTGCTTTAAATTAATTTTGTACATTTTTTTTGCAATTACAAGATTATAAATTGCATGTACTTCATTCATGCCACTTCATCTGAAGTGGTTTTTTCATGTTAAAATTTTAATATGTTTTCATTGAGTTTATTTTTATTTCATGGAATCTGAAGCAAAGTTTTATTCACATTTCTTCATTCTCAAGTCATCATTTCACAACTTGCAACAAAATTTAATTAAGAGATTTGTTAATCAGCTAAAGAGAAACTATTATAAAAGGTATATTAATTAAAAAGGCCCAACTATAATATAAATAAGGTGGCTTAAGCTAATGTCAGAATTGAACGATAAGTTTGTCAAATGCTTAAACAATTCAGATGTGACTTTTAGGTGGCCACAATCTACTTACATGCACTTAAAGCATTAAGCACATTCACCACAGCAAGCTACCGACTACCAAATATCAAGGATAAAATACACATGTTTATTATAGGGTTGCATTTGTATACTCGTTTGTATAGCCAAAACAAATATACCATGGTATGTACCATATAATTGTAGTGTGAGCGACAGAACTAGTATAAGAGTTATTGTATGTGCGTGCTTTTCCAAATTAAAATACAATTAAAACAAATAACAAGTGCTTATTGTATTGCTGCTGAGCAACTGTTTGATCTGTTTTTGCCCAAAAATACATATTGTAATCCAAGCATATGAAAAAAAACATTGTTGAAATAAATACATGATGGACAGATGTATGTGCGGACGTTCGTTATGTTATTTTGTGGCGCAGCCAAGTATACAGAGAGAGAGAGAGAGAGAGAGAGACAATTTTGCTCTGAGAGTAATTACACATGCATGTGTTTCATGTACATGTATCATTTACTTACATGTGTATGTGAAATTTTACTTTAATTCATGGGTGACCAAGATAAATTTAAGGTTGTGTAAGTGAGCGAAAAAGATAAGCACACAGGCAGAAACAATTAATAAAAGTAATTCTTATATGATTTTTTTATGAAAGAATTTTTTTCTAGAAATCCGTTTTAACAAAAACTAATAAATAAATATTATTATTTACTTTAATTCTGAGTTTAAAACTACTAAAAACCAATTTGTAAGAGAAAATAATTTTTAGTTTTCATGTATGCAAAAGCATTTTTGAACATAAACAGCATACACAATAAATTTCTCGCAGTGCTTTTGAGAAAAATTAGTAAAAAGATAAGCAAAAATTTGTCTCAGATAAGACTAAATGGAAGAGAATAAGAATACGTGTGAATTCGATTTGCAAAAATTTGCTACATGATGTTCACCCATGCTTTAATTCATTCATTCATCAACCGTGGATTTTTTTTTTCAACACACCATGTGGTACTTATGTTAAAACCAGTTTTATGTATCTTATTTGTTATAGAAAAACAAATACATACAAACGTGTTTTTCTCATTTGGTCATTGCACAACCATAAATTAATTGCTTTAAAAATCAACATTTACAACTAGTAAAAGAAGCGCTAAATAACATATTTTTTCATACAAGAACCAAAAAACACGCAAAACTAGTGCAAACAGATGTATCTGTGCAATGCTATAATGTTTATATGAGAATAATTCTTTTGAAGACAGCAAGGCAACATGGCGGCAGGTTGTTGTCTATGCTTATTTTGTCGTTGAAGTCCAATTAAACTAATTTCTATTTTGTTGGCTACAATGAGAAAATTCAGTATTGCCAGTATAATACAAAATGTTGAATGAATGATTTTGTACAATTATTTCATATTATTTAACAAAAACAATATCCAAAAATTGATGTAAAAAAGAAATTGATTCATTTTTGTACTTTTACGTGAAATAAGTACATTTTAAAAGAGCAATTAACTTTTATAAAATGAAAAATATATAAAAGTGGCAATACTGAACAATGTATTTGCACTTGAATATCAGCTGCAGATGGTGCTGGTGCCGTCTCCAAAATAATTAAGTAGCCGGCTACGAGGCGGCAAATGCTGCTAGCGGCATTTGAAGTAGTGTGTTCGTGTAGCCTGCTGTGGTGAATGTGTTTAATGCATAAGTATTCTTTAGCCACAGCTGCACATCTAGGTATTGTCAATAATTTCGTATTAATTTTGTTTCTTCTCATAACTCATAAATGAATGCAATTCAATCAAACTAACTTGAAAGAATGTCCTAATCTATTAAAAATTCACATATAAATATATCCATCACCTTATTACTTGTTTTATTTGTTTTGCCTACTGAAAAGTACAACAGTGAATATATTTACATAAGTAAATACATGTGTATGTGTGTATTCTAAAACAAACAATGAAAATAAAAGTTTTGCTTTATTTTCCGAGTTTAAAATAAGAAACAATAAAAAAATATTTAAAATCAATGAATATTTTCTGCTGCTGCTTGTTTGAGTTTAAAAGATGCACAAACAGTTGTTTCCTTATGCCGGCTATACACTACACAAGTTCAGTGCTCAAGTCTGGCACTGCGTAAACCAAGCTTGTGACACACACTATATACAAGTAAACTGTGCAGTTTTTATTTTAAAGCTATAAGTGAAGAAGACAACATGTGCAAATACTGCTCTATTTTATTAATTGCTGTGGCAATAAAAACAGCCTAAATCCTAAATGTGTTAATCTTTTTAACAGCCATTTCTCTATTTGCATCGGGGTATTTTTCCCTTAGTTTATTAATTAATTTTTCGTAGGCTTCGATTTTCATAATTCTATTGCTATAATCACTGCTTTTAATGCACCATAATGCAGGCGATTCTTTGTATAATTCTAGGAACTCTGTCCAGAATATTTTTTCTGTGCTCATTTTTTGTTTTTAACTCTTAAAAAATCACGACAAAACTGAGCGTTTGCAACATACACTACACAAGTTCACTGTAAAGTTTTCAAACTTGAGCAAATATCAAAATCGTTTTGATATTTACTCAGTTCACTGCGTAGATAGCACAACCGCCCCCATACACTACACAAACGCACTGTACAGTGCCAGGCTTGAGCACTGAACTTGTGTAGTGTATGGCCGGCATTACGGAATGTGCGTTCAGTTTGGCACTTTACTTAAGAAAATGACATTTGACGAAACTTGACGGAAAGTTTGTTAAGTACATTATAGTTTGCCACATGCGTTTTATATGTAACCGCACAGTTGCTTAAGCTAGCTTATTCATATTATAGTTGGGCCTAAAGTCTTTTGAATCGCTTTTCGTAAAGATTTACAAAAAATAGGAATACTTTTTGCTTGTTTGGTTAACCAATAAAACAAGGACAATTTCTTAATTCAGTAAAGAGAAGTAAATATTTTTTATTCGCCTTTTAAATACTTTTTGTTTACTATCCAATGCGACAACTAATTGTAAAAAGGTTACGGAATATGAAAAATGTATGCAAAATTCTAATAAAGATAGATGCTTGTTTTATAATGAATTTTTTTACGAATTTTAAATTTATTATGTATTTACGTTTTAAGAGTCTAATACCGACTACTCACTATGGCATTCTATGACATCGCAATAGTGTGTATTAGTGGCA
The DNA here is from genome assembly GCA_949987645.1 of Tachina grossa. Lineage (NCBI taxonomy): Eukaryota > Metazoa > Arthropoda > Insecta > Diptera > Tachinidae > Tachina > Tachina grossa. Next base: position 132,639,414 of record OX465274.1, on the reverse strand, counting down.
ACGTTTGTCATTTCCGTTATTTTTCCTTGTGTTATATTGCTTTCCATATAAAAAACAAAATGTGAACGACGTTGCACACATTTTGAAAATGACACCACAAAATGACAAAATAAGAAATTCCATAATATATTCACACGAAGTTTGTGTTTGGGTTTCAGTCTACTCGTGACTTCCTTATACAGGAACGCAATGTATATAGACGATGCTTAATCAACAAAACAAGCAAATTCCTAATATATTTAAAACTGAATATCAAATAAATATACTTCGGTATTGTTTATGATAATTAATATAAAAAAAAACTTTAAAATGCATTAAACAGTTGTATTGGAAGATACATATCGTTACCTTAACCCTACAAGTCTAACCTACGCCTGCGAGGTGAACATACATACTTATATTTAAAAACTCTGCTTTTTTAATATTAAAGTTAACACCTCGTGCTTTTTAGTCAAGTCAGAAGTTTATGAGTTTATTTCAGTGAAAAATCAGTGGGATAGTGGGATCTATTTATAATTTTCCTAAAATTTAAAAGTTATTTTTACCATTTGCTGTTATTTATTAAATGCTCAAAGATTGTGTAAAATATTTTCACTTTAACTTTAACTTTAACCTCCCATTTTTGCGTTCCTCATACAACAATCAACTTTACATTTTTAATTGGTTTTTCTTTTTTGTGGTTTGTTAAACCAAAAGTAAATGAAGGACGAAATTAATATTTGTTTATGAGGGGTCGTCATTTGTCTCCTTACAGTTTTATATTCATATTTCAAAATTCGTTTTATTTAGTTGATGTCTTTTTATTTCTTTAATTGTGGCTGCTGCTTTAATTTTATGTAATTTTAATATCTCATATTCATTTTTTTTTTAATTATGATAACATTGTTATGGTTACGTTTATTTAAAAAAAGTCTTCTTCGATTTTTTAGAATTTCATTATTTTTTGTCGTTGATATGAAATTTATGAATAACTATGTAGTGTTCTTTTGAGCAATACAGGAAAACTTCTGAAAAGAAAATAAAAATAAAAAAAAATTATTTAGATAATATAACAACCACAATAAAAATAAGTAAAACATACAGTGAACCACAGTGAATTTGGCCCACAAGGAAATGAATTAATATGTGCTTAAAATTTGTTTTAAAAACAAAATTCTTTAAAATACTTTACTTAAAATACAAGTTAATGAGGCACTGAAGGTAAAGAAATAAATTCAATCATTTAAATATTAAAATTTATCACTAAAAACATAAATATATAAAATTTCACCTCACAGTGAAAATGGCCTAGCATATTTTTGTTAAAAAATTAAATTTTTTTATTTCCAATTATTTTCAATAAAAACTTTTTTTTGTAAAATATGGCGCTTTGAAGTCATTCAAGTTGAAACTTGAGTGTTTTAACAATTCAACTTAAGCTTATGTCACAAATTTTCAATTATATTTAAATATGGAATTGTGGTGGGATTTTGATGACCATTGGGCAGTTATACAACAACAATTCTTTTACTATTACAGCGGAATGTTTATGGCAGTCATTCTGGTAAAAGTGAAACGTATCCCTCATGTTCCGGGGTGCACCATATGGTGACGACCACCACTTGCCTTACTGCTGCAATTAATTGAAGCAAATGCTTAGGTTTTAGCTCATCGTTGGTTTTCTCCACACATTAAACCTACTGTCTATCATCAAATATTTGTATGCGAACTCGAGTATTAGCTGTTTTTTATTTTATGTACCCACAAAAGGTTTTTGTGGAGCAATTCTTCCATTCAGGCCACCTTTCCTGAGTACTTTTCGTACCTTTTCTGCATTGCATCTAATACTTAATTGTTCCTCAATCATGTCTCTTAATTCTGGGCCACTTAATCTTGGATTATTTATTGAGTTTTGTAGTATTAAATGCCCGTCCCTGTCAGAAAAGTTTTTTGCGTCTGATTTTATTTTTGTTAGTAATTCTCTTTTCCCCTTTTCCAAACTTTTAATAATATTTTTTACAGTTCAATTTTAGCAATCTCCGGTTCACTTTTTCCATCTTTATGGTAGTCAATTCCTAATTCTCTCACTTCAACTGTAGCATGATGGCCAATCTTTTTAAAAATACGTTTAGTATGGAGTAAGAACCAATGTTCATTGGTATATGAATAAATTGTTGTTTAATTTAGAAATAAATCGTTACTATGAATGAGACTTTTTAATAGAAGGTAGGCAATTTCACTGTGACCTAAACATTTTAGTAGTTGTGAACTGGCGGTTCGGCCCCAATTAAAATTGTTAAATTGTTGGTGAAATTGTTAAATTTGGGTAATTAAAATTTGAAAATTGTTAAATTCTTGGAAATTTGTGTTTTTTTGTTTACATAAGGAGTTTTTTGTTTATATAAGGAGTTTTTTTGTTTACATTAGGAGTTTTTTGTTTACATTAGGAGTTTTTGTTTACATTAAGTGTATGTCTGTCTGTCGGTCTGTCTGTCTGTCTGCCTGACCGTGGGAAGTTTGTGTGTGGAATATTTTGTGTGAATGTATTAAGGCGGTTCATAGTTTGGCGGTTTTTATGTGTGTATGTGACGACGGGGAAAATCATGAAAATGGTTTTTCCTAATGCTGACGGAAAATCATCTAATGATTTTTCGTAATACCGAAGGCAAAACATTATAATTTTTCCTAGTGCCTACTGCAATACATGATTATTATTTTTTTCAAATGCCGACGGCAAAAAATGAATATAATTTTTTCAAATGCCGACGGGAAAATGATTTTTCCTAATGACGACGGGAAAACGTGAAAGTTATTTTTTCTAATGCTAATGTAGGTGTTGCTAGACTGTGGGAATTTAAGGCTGACCGTGATTTGAGTGGGCGGCGTTGTTGCCGTAATATGTAACCATAGGAATTTGTGGATGTGTCTGTCTGTCTGTGAGAATTTAGGTGAAGATTTGATTGGCAGGGGGCGGGGTGTAGTTGAGGTAGATCGATTGCGTGTGTAGTTGTGTGTGAATGTATGTGTATGTGTGTGTGTGTGTGTGTGTATGTGTATGTTTGTAGGAATTTCAATGTGTGTATTTCTGTAGGAGCTTAAGGCTGATTGTGATTTATGAGGGGTGAGGTGTTCTAGTAATATGCAACCGGGGGAATCTGTGTGTTTGTATGTTTGTAGGAGTTTAAGGCTGACCATGATTTGGGTGGGCAGGGTTGTTGACGTAATATGTATCCATGGGGATTTGTGGATGTGTCTGTCTATAGTAGTTTAAGGCTGATCGTGATTTGAGGTGGGTGAGGATGTTGTTGAGGTAAATTGGTTATGTGTATGTATGTATATATGTATTTTTGTAAGAATTTAAGATGATTGTGATTTATTAGGGCCGAGGTGTTCTTGTAATATGTAGCCGTGAGAATCTATGTGTATAGACGTCTGTAGAAGTTTAAGACTATCTGTAATTTCAGGTAGGTGAGAGTGTTGTGTTGTTGAGATTAATCTTATATATTGTATATGTATGTATGATCATGGGAATTTGTGTATGTATATCTGAGGGAGAATTTAAGGCTCGTCATGATTTGCAAAAGGTGGGGTGTTGTTGAAATTTTCTTGGATATTTCTTATATGAATTCTGCTATGTGTGTGTATTTGAGCTGGTATTTATGTGTAGGTAGAAATAAATTGTTTTCAATATCGACATATGGTACTATAAAATACTATCATATATCTGGACTTCCCTAATCCTAGTATGCTTTTATACTTACGATTGCTTTATATTTTCTCATGCTTAAATTTGTCTCGCGTTGAAGTCAGTCTGTGTGAAATTTGTTTATATTACAGATTTTGTTTATTTAACTACATTCGTCTTCTTTGACTGAAAGAGTTATCTACACACAGAGAAAAACCAACTTGAAATCAGTAAGAACCATGCTGAATTAATAAGAACCATTAGCGAAGGTTTAGTCATATTGAAATTTCTTATTTCAATATGGACAAAATATTAATTTACAGTATTTATTTATTAAACTCATTAGTTTGTAGATATCTCAATATACATTTTCTATTATATTAAAAATTATTGAATTAATGTGATGAATTCTTATTTTTAAGCTGCAGATTTTCCCTGAGTGTATTGATTGTTTATATTTGCATTGTGCTTTAACTAAACGACGCTTCATATATTTTCATGATGTAGGTCTAATAAATACTTAAGCATTGATAAGAAATTTGATATGTATACATACATATCTACAAATTGATTTTATGTATGTATGTATGTATGTATGTATGTACATATATATGTACATACAAATAAGTGTTCAATTCAATCTTTGAATACATTTTTTATTTTATTTTTTGTCATGTGATGTCTGTTGTTGGTGAAATTAAAAACATTTTAATTTTTATCTGCGTTTACTTAAAAGTTTGTGAGGATTTTCTGTTGTAAGTAAAACTGAATTCTTGAAGATATGTGCTTACATACTCTATAGTAATAGTAACTATAATAGAAATATTTCTTATACTTAATTTACAGTTTTTTAAAGTATAGGGTATAAAATTTTTTCTAGCTATAGCCTTCTACATTTATTTTGGAAAGCTTGCTTTGCTTTTTGAAAATGTATAAACATTTTTAAATGAAACTGGTCCGGCACTCCAGCTTAGGTACTGATAGTTTTTTTTTTTGTTGTTAGTTAACTTACTTATTTTTTATTTTTTATTGATAAACATTGGAAATCAAAAGGGAGTTTTATATTGTAATTATTATTTTCATAATTGTTGAAAACAATCGCTGCTTTTTGTTTGTTTTTTGCGATGAAATCATTTGAATTACTTTTGCAACTTTACGCGTTTATAAAAATTATGTTATTTTCTATATTTCTTAATTTATAAGACTTTTAGACTTTGTCCTTTAGGGGTTATATATTCTATTATACGATTATGAATAAGAATGCAGTAAGCTGATGTATTTGCTTACTGCTTCAAATTAAAATTTTATTAAATTGAATAAAAGGAGTTTTTTTTCTTAAACTCTGATGCAGTTAGAAGCGCTGGAGATTCTTTCATATAACAGCTTTTTTGAAATTTTTGATACATAGTATAATATAGAATTGGATAACATTTATTTTTAATTTTTATGTTAAGAAGTACGGGTATGAGACTGAATTTAAATGTACTTTTAAATTAGTTAAATCATAATGAACAAACATATTTTCTTCTTTAATAGCGATCAACAGAAAACGAACTCGTTTTCATATAATTTAGGTATACCCTATCGACGGCTCCTCTAGGATACAAGATGAATTTGTATGACGAAATTTCTGTTGCTTTATACTGATAATATGTTTACATTAATAAGATACATATACATATGTTTATTTTATGAACGGTGAGCACCTATGGCTTTTATTTAATGTTCTATATGACTTTTTTTTTCATTTTCTTTAATAATTTTCTCCCCATAATAGCATTCTAAATATTTCAAGGGCTCAAATGCTGTGTAGTCTTCTTCTGCAAACTTAACTAAACGTCTAACTTCTTCCAATGCTTCTTTATAAGAAGATATTTTGTTATGGTCTTCTTCTACGATACGTTCCCATCGGGCAGAGTGTACGTATTAGTTGGTCAGTCAGTCTCTATTTTTATTTATTTTTTTTTTTCTTCTAATGTGCCACTCCTTTTTTTAGATTTTACTACTTGGAATAGAGAATTTTTGTCTAATTTTTTGGTGGGTATATACATTAGGTATGTAGAAATTAGTTTAGATACAAAGAAATGCATGTCTAATATACAACTATTGTATCAAATCGATCTCAAATAACTCAGTTACCTCTACCAGCAATTCACCGTTGGTGTATTCATAAAGTGTTAGAAACAATGAAATATCTATGTTTTGAGAGAATTTTTCCCCTCAAGTATTTCTACATGAGGTTTGAGGGGTCAATCACTGTCGCATTCATATGTAATGATTATTCACTTAAAAAACGTCATCATCACCATCAATCATCTCCGTATACAATACATTCATGAGTTGGGTTGATCCAGATACAATTGCTGTCTCATCACCTTCTAACAGCTTTATATATTTTGCTAGTATGCATGCCTTAGCATGCTTCTATCGATAGTGACGTAAGAGTCCGAGATGTAGAGTGTTACAATTAAAAATCTTTACTATTAGAATATACCAGTTCGCTCTTTTGAATTTTTACAAAGTAGATACATATGTATGTATTTCATTGACCACAAAATCATAAAATTTCTTTGCTTACAAAATTGTATGACGTGAGGATTTTTTATTTTTTTTTAAATTATACATGCTTCGGCATGCTTTCATTTTTTTTTTCTATAAATTTATGTAATACTCATACAGATACAGATATAAAGTAAGATCTGTTTACTGTACATTTTAAAATTTATGCATGCTTCAGCATGATTCTAGTTGAAGCGTATATTCATTCACTAAGTTTGTTTGATACTTATTCATACACATGTACATTCTTAAAGATTGGATATCAAAGTCCAATTTCCGTAGTTTATCTATATTTTCTAAAGATCTGATAGCTAAAGAAATAAATAGAGTGAAGATCTTCTATAATAATCCCATTTTCATATTGTAAAATTTTGCGTGCTAGCGCTTTCGATGGGAAAATATACATACAACTTTATAAAAAGTGATAATATGATGTGCTGCTGAATATTGCACTATGTTGTAGTTCATTTTAAACACTGAAGTTTTAGCAATATTTCATTCCGACCAGAATTCCACTACATTTAGTTAATTATCTTTCTTAAGACTCATCATTCCTAATCAATCCTGCAAAAACAACACAAACTAGATTTTTCGTTTTAATTTTATTTTTTTTAAATTCAACATTCATTCTTCAAATTACTTTATACTATATTAAGTAGCTTTTCCTCATTTGTTGAGTTGACTTTAATAGGAGACATTTTAATGGTACGATGAACTTTTCTATTGCATGCATTGAGTAAATCTTTATACATACCAATCCACTTATATGAACCATTAAAGCTAATTCTTTTCACATCATACCTTTCAATGATCTATTAAATCATTCTAATATTGATGCTTTCATATTAAGTAATCTTTAATCTTCTATTTATGTATGAGTTTTCCCAAGTATTTATTAAAAAATTCTTTAGAATCATCTGTTTGTAAGTTTTTTGGTACCCGTACCACTTCAAAAATATTTTCCATTGCCTTGGTTTTTAGAGTGCAGCTTTTATTTTCAGCTGTACTTTGAGAATGTGTCAATTACAGTCTTCAAAAATCAACAATTTCTATTTTCTGTAGAATAGTTCTACATTTCACCTAACTTAGCTCCATAAAACATCATATATTCCTGTCATTACATCTCTACAAGCACAAACAGTTGTTGAAATTTAATATGGACTTCGTTAACTAAATTCCTTTTTAAAGACATTGAATTGTTTCACAGATTTTTTCGAAAGTGTTGTGATCTACATCTTGCACTTTCAGCTATTTATACTAACATGTAGTTAATTTTCTAATCTATATATTTAACCGTAAACTCTTCAATTTGTTTTTAATTATTTACTTTTTAGAATTGCTTTTTCAATTTTATAACTGTCTTCTTTCTCTAATTTTATTTCACGTTGTAGTTCCTCAATTTGCATTTAAATATATTCTTGAATATTAATGCTTTAAGCTATATTATTAATTTGTCTTGTATTTTATCTTCATTCAGTTTAATGTAACTATCAACAATAGTTTGTATCTAATTCATTTATGCCTTCCAATACTGATAAGTCAGTATAAATGTCTTCAGAATTGGAAGTCTATGAGTAAAATCATCGTCATCATCATTCTCAGTATTAGCATCATTAAATATGATGGTATTATCAAATATTGTTCCTTCTACTAGTTTCTTTTGGGGTACTTGTCTATATCTTGAGTGAAGGTTTCTCAGGCTTTAAACTTGTATATTTTCAACTTCTGTCTTGATTTTACTTTCTTCTTTCATAAGAATTCTTTTAATATTTTTAGAACTATTTATGAATTCTTCTGCTATAGGTTTAAATGTATCTTTTAGTTGTTCACTTGTATCTATTTCACCAGTTTTTATACTACGAAGCTTTTTCTTCAACACATTTCTTGTCAACACCAACTGTTTTAAAATTTTCTCATCCAGGACAAATAACAGGTATCAGCAATCATATCAGCTTTTCAGGACCTGGTCTGGTTTTCAGATCAGCTTTTCAGGACCTGGTCTGGTTTTCAGATCAGCTTATCAGGACCTGGTCTGGTTTTCAGATCAGCTTATCAGGAGCTGGTCTGGTTTTCAGATCAGCTTATCAGGAGCTGGTCTGGTTATCAGATCAGCTTATCAGGAGCTGGTCTGGTTTTCAGATCAGCTTATCAGGAGCTGATCTGATTTTTAGATCAGCTTATCAGGTAACAGATCAGGCTATCAGGAGCTATTCAGATTTTCATTTCAAGATATCTGAGTTAGATTTAGTTATCAGTGTACAAGTAGCTAGCCATTTATAACATTTATATACATGAAGTTTAAAGTCAGATGAAATACGAAAAAGTAAAGTTTTATCTAGTAAAATTATTTTCTATAACGATCATCGTTTAATTCACTATCTTTGCTTATAATCAAAAATCCATATTTATCCTTTCAACATGCTTTTTATTTTTCTCACCTAACTTAAACATTAAATATACATTATGATGATCTCTTATTAAATGTTTGGTGATTCTGGTGTAAGTTTTACATAAGTAGAATGAATCAACATTCTTATCTCTCCCCATACAAAAATATGCTTCCCACACGCATCATCGTTAAATATCATATTGGAATTACTTTGGACTGAAATAACAGATTCACTATCGGTAAATTTTGTAATATATTATTATTTTAATTGATGTAATTAATTTCTTCAGATATTTATATCTGGGGTGATATAAAGATTTTGAGTATAAATAAATGTTCTCAAAATTTAAGTCCATTAGGACTTTCTAGCAAGCCAATCATAGCGTTTTTTTTTCGTAATTTGACAGGTCAACTATTGTTGCACGAATAGAATTTGATATAAAGGAACTATGATTTATTTTTGAGCTATCGTTCGATGAATCATCAAAATCCTCCCACAAACAATCGCACAAACACAAACATAACGAAAGACAAAAATAACGAAAGACAGCTCAAACATTAAATAAATTTTTTAATTTGTGCTTTTACGTTTACGTTTTTTTGTCTATTCTCGAAATGTATATTTTATTTTATGAAATTCTATTTAACCTGTATTATTTCAGCCAAAACTTTTTGTTCATGTGTGTGTTTGTATGTAGAAATAAGCTTAAGAAATAATACCTTATTCGTAAAAAATACTTTTGAATTAAGCCAAGTACAGGGTGGGCTAAAAGAAACCAAGGGGTGTAAAAGTTTAATAACTTTTTTGTTTATTAACTTTTTTTTATTTTTTCTTTCAGATTATATAATATACAAAATGGAAATTTTTTTACACTAAGTATGAAAAATGATGTCTCTTAAATGACCACCGTTTTCAGCTTCGCACTGATGGGCTCTTTTTAGAGCATTTTTCAAAACTTGTGGCTGTAGCGTTCGAATTTCTGCAACAATGTTTGCCTTGAGTTCAAGGATTGTCTCTGGCTTGTTCACATACACTCGCTCCTTCAAAAAACCCCAAAGAAAATAGTCGGGTGCTGTCAAATATGGCGATCGCGCTGGCCAAATAATTTCCGAATTTCGAGAAATTATTCGCTCTCCAAAAATTTGACTTAAAAGTGCCATTGTGTCTCGGGAAGTATGGGCAGTGGCTCCGTCCTGCTGAAACCACATACCAGGTCTGTTTTCAAGAGCAGGACGTAAAAAATTTTCTATCATAAACCGATACCGCTCTCCATTTACGGTTACAGCACTTCCATCTTCATTCTCGAAGAAGTAGGGCCCAATGACATTTTCAGATGTGATCCCACACCATACTGTACACCTGATGGGGTGCAATTGGCGTTGATGAATGGCTCTTGGATTTTGAGAACCCCAGAACCTACAGTTCTGCTTATTAACAAAGCCATTCAAATGAAAATGAGCTTCACCACTCATAATCAAATTTTTAATAAAGTTGATTTCATTTCTGGCCAACTCTTGAAATTTAACTGCAAAATTTAGACGTTGCCGATGATCTGCGGGTTTTAATTCTTGGACCAATTGCACCTTATATGGGTATAACTGTAAATCTTTTTTTTAAAATGCGCCGTAGTGAGGTACGAGACATTTCTAGCTGAGCAGAACGCCTTCTGCCAGATGTTTCTGGTGCTTCGTTAACACTTTGCTGTACTCGTTCAATATTTTCCGCAGTGCGACTTAAACGTGGTCTAACGGTTCGAGGCAAATCTCTTACGCTGCCATGTTGGTGATGACGATTAACTAAGCAACGAATCATCGCTTCAGAGTTCGAAATTCTGACGTTAAAATGTCGACGATATGCTCTTTGCGTTAAAATAATTGATCTCTGGTTTAAATAATAAAATTCTATTGTTCTGGTTCTCTGTTCAGTTGTGAACCTCTCCATTATAAATTCTCCAAGTGTTGTCTATATAATCTGAAAGAAAAAATAAAAAAAAAATTAATAAACAAAAAAGTTATTAAACTTTTACACCCCTTGGTTTCTTTTGGCCCACCCTGTACTTTATTAAAATTTTCATAAGAAAATACATACATATATATGTATGTATGCAATTATGTATCCACAAAAATTAATATGAATTGTTCATTAAAGAAATTTCCGTAAATATTAATCTGTTGTTTTGTTAGAAACTTATGAAATTTATCCGATTTAGTGAAACGCATGGAATAATATAAATGGCAGTTATTTCACGTGAAATTTTTGAGAACAGCTGAGCAAGCACAGAAAAAAATGATTTGTAAATACAGTAAGGCCTCGATTATCGGTTAATGGGATGACAGATTTTATTTTTTTTTTTTCATCTACATATATACATCTTTGTATACCTACACCGCATATAATAAAAGAATAATTCATAGATTTTATGCTTTTCTTTAATCAAAAAATGGATAACTATGTACTATGAGGGAAGAAATATTTGGCTGAAAACTGTTGCGTGATTGCAATCCCGGATAATAGTTTGTTGAAATTTTTCAGATTTTTTTGTTGGATTTCAAAATTGTTTGAATTAAAATTATTGTTATATTAACAGTGCGAATTGTTTAATTTCCGTACACATTTTGGCTATCATAATTGTTATATTAACAATGTTTAATTATAAACAATCACAATCCTCGAAACGATTTTTCGCTTTTCTGCGAAAAACAGCGGAGTTGTATTAGCAACCTCCGGACTAATAAACTAACTTACTTACCTCTCAGCTAAAGAACAATACTTTATTAGATTACGCAAAAAATGAATGCACACAAATCATTATTTCTTATGTTTCTTCTACATGTGCGCATTCCGTTATGATATAATTTAACAAATAATTTTGTTGAGTAATTTAATTGACTACAAAAATTTAAATTTGTTATATCAACAATGATGATTGTTAATTTTTGAATTAAATATTAACAATTTGTTTTGTTGCTTGCATTTCGATGATATTTTTTTCTCTGTAAACGAGCATTTGCAGCTGAAAATATTGATAAATGCGAATACCCAGCAAAAATTACTGATTCCAAAAAGCATTTTTGTGAGGGAGACAATGTTACAGAATCACTTGCTGTTGCGCATGAATAAGGGGTTTTTTTGTTCGAGAAGAGCAAGCTAGAAGCAATACATTTAGCTTCCAAAAAAGCCATGATTTTTTTTCCTTACTAAAGTGCTTCACAGAAGTAATAATATATAATTTTTGTGAGCAGCCGCCTTACGTTAGTGCTTTTCAGAAGCATTTTTCGAAGCTTTTGTTATCAAGTAAGCAATACATTGCTTCGCTCAGTTGTTAGTGCTTCCAAATCAGAATTTTTTTGCTGGGTATTAGGATCAAAATATTACATACCAGCTTATTATAGGCTTTTTTGGTATATTTGAAAATTATTATTTGAAATTTTATATATTTTTTAAAGAACTAGATTGGTATAAGGAATCAGAAAAATCTAAGAGGATGATTCCAAGATTGGAAAATTAATTTTTTATACCCTTTACCAAAAAATGGTAAAAGGGTATATATAGGTCATTCCGTTTGTAATTTCTAGAATACATATTAATAAGCGAGTCATAAAGTATATATATTCTGGATCCTTATGCATAGGGAAGACGATTAAGCGATGTCTGTCTGTTCGTCTGTCTGTACGTGAAATTGGTTTTCCGAAGCTCGTAGAAAACCTAGAGACTTCGTTCTTGGACTGGTGTGTCAGAAATAGTCTGAAAAAGATTGGTATTGCAAATCAGCAAAATCGATCTGACGGTTTCAGAGCTGGGAAACTTAAACTTCATTTTGCAATACAAACTAACTACCGAAAAGTAGTTATTATTATTTTTTTAAAAATAAACTCATTTTATACTTCAGTATAAATAAAATTAGTATTGAAATTTATTTGCTCTTAGTTTAGCATGTCTATATACGTATTTCATTGGCGCTTGAACCAAATCATCAGTAGACTTTAACCACAAATTTTAAACAGTCACAAACCTCTTACTTTATGCATAGACTTGCAAAAACTATATGAGAATTCATAAAATAATAATACTTTTGAAAATCACAAAAGCAAAAATAAATACGTATATAGACATGCTAAACTACCAGCAAATAAATTACGATTATTTAATGTACACTTCTGACAATATGTCAAATAATAAATTTTCTTTAAATTAAAATTAGTATTTCTAATAAAAAATAAAAAATAAAAAAAAATAAAAAAAATTAAAAAGACCTATTCAGGGTTGGAAAACTTTAACTTTTTTTCTTATACACAAGTAACTTACTGAAACAAATTTTTCCTTTTTTTCTATAAATTAAGCATATCTTATGTTCTTAAAAGAAAGAAATTGATGTAAGAAATCAGAAAAACAAAAAGGATGATTCCAGGGTTGGAAAACAAACAATTTTTGTGAAGTATAAAATTAACTACCGTAAACTAGTTTTTTATTTATTTTTATTAAATAAACTTATTTTATACTTCACCACGAATAAAATTGGTACTTCAAATAAAAAAAATAATTTAAAAAATTAAAAAGACGTTTCCAGGGTTGGAAAACTTTAACTTTTTTTCTTATACAAGAGTAACTTACTAAAACAAATTTTTTCTTTTCTTTATAAATTAAACATATCTGATATTCTTAAAAGAAAAAGATTGGTGTAAGAAATCATAAAAATAAAAAAAGGATGATTCCAGGGTTGGGAAACTTACTCTTTTTGTGATATAAAAAATTAACTACCGAAAATTAATTTTAATTTTTTTTTTTTTAATAAATAAACTTATTTTATGCTATAGTACGAATAAAATTGGTATTTCAATTTAAAAAAATTTAAAACACGTTTCCAGGGTTAGAAAACCTTACTTTTTTTATAGAAAAGTAACTTACTAAAGCAAATTTTCCCTTTTTCTCTATAAATTAAAGATATCTTATATTCTTAAAAGAATGAGATTAGTATAAGAAATCAGAAAAAATAAAAAGTTTGATTTCAGGGTTAGAAATCCCACACTTTTTGTGATATAAGAAATTAGCTACCGAAAACTATTTTTTTTATTACAAAACTTATTTTATATTTCAGTACGAATGAATTTGGTATTTCAAATTAAAAAAAAAATCTAAAAAATTAAAACGACGTTTCCAGGGTTGGAAACCCTTATTTTTTACACAAAAGTAACTTACTAAAACAAATTTTTCCTTTTTTAAAATAAATTAAACACATCTTACATTCTTAAAAAAAGATTGGTATAAGAAAGCAGAAAAATCAAAAAGGAGGATTCCAGGGTTGGGAAACTTACACTCTTTTTGACATAAAAAATTAACTACCGAAAACTAATTTTTGTGGTTTTTTTTTTTTGTATTAAATAAATAAAAATAAAATTGGTATTTCAAATAAAAAAAAAACAATTAAAAAAATAAAAAGACGATTCCATGGTTGGAAAATTTTAACTTTTTTTGTACAAAAGTAACTTACTTAAACGAATTTTTCCTGTTTTTCTATAAATTTAACATATCTTAAGTTCTTAAAAGAAAGGGATTGGTGTAGGAAATCAGAAAAATCAAAAAGGATCATTCTAGGGTTGGAAAACTTACACTTGTTTTGATACATAAAAGTAACTAAGTCTAATTAATGTTTATCTTTTCCTTTATATATATTTTACGTTTTGGGGGGAAGAACACTTTTGTGTAGAAGTTTATATAATTAAAAACGTCAGCTCCAGAGCTAGAAACTGAACTTTTTCTGGATATTAAAATAAATAAATAAAACATTTTTTTGAGTTTTCTTTTTTCTTTTTCCACTAAACACACTTTTTTTAAAGAACTACTAGATTGGTATAAAGAATCAGAAAAATCTTAAATGATGATTTTAGGGTTTGAAAACAATTTTTTTTTTGTACATAAAAGTAACTAGGTCAAATTATTTTTTTCTTTTTGTTTATACCTTATGTATATGCTTATGTATGTATCTCTATACTACATAAAAGCACTTTGGTAAAGGGTATATAAGATTCGGCACAGCCGAATATAGCACTCTCACTTGTTTTTAATATAAAAGTAAGTAGGTCAAATGATTTTTTTTATTTTCCAATTAAATATACTTTGTGTTTTAGAAAGAAATGGTTTGCTATAAAAATTTGGATAGAAAACTAATTATTTCTTTGGCAATTAAATATGTATATTCTACAAAGTCATATATTAGTATTAAAAACCAGAAAAGTCAAAACTATTTTTCCAGGGTTGGAAATTTAAAAAAAAAGTTGATACCAAAATAACCAAAAACTATTTTTTTTTCTTTACTCAAGATTCTCCTGTATATTTGTTTAATTTTTAAATGGATGTCTAATTTAAAAATAAACGAGGCCACAACCATGTTGCTTATTATGCTCTCATCACAGTTATGTTTCAAATCGATGGTATTTCTTTGACAGCTTGTACACGTAAAGAAAATAATGGGTGTTTTTTATTGAGGTATAAAACTTTAAGTTGGCATCACTTTTTTAACTGGCGGCCATTTTGTCAGCTGTCAAGTGATTAATATTTAGTTTGGTTTGCCATTTTATCATAAACAGGTTGGCAAAAGAACAACGCTTGCAAATCGTGCAAATTTATTTTGAAAATAATGGTTCAGTTCGCGAAGTTTACCGCAAGCTCCGTCCATTTTATGGTCGACATAATCGTCCATCAGAGCAATTAATTCGGTTAACAATGGATCGTTTTCGCACTACGTTTACTCTATGTGATAATACGCATCCGCAGAGACGTCGAACAGTGCGCACCGAAGAAACAATTGCCGCTGTAGAGCAAAGTGTTGAAGAGGACCCGAATGAATCGATTCGCCACCGTGCACAGCAATTGGAGCTTTGTCCATCAACTTTATGGAAGATTTTGCGCAAAGATCTTGGCTTGCGACCTTACAAGATCCAGCTTGTGCAAGAATTAAAGCCGCGAGACCATGCAATGCGTCGTGATTTTGGTGTATGGGCCGAAAATGAGATTGATCTCGATGCTGATTTTCATCGCAAAATTTTGTTCAGTGATGAGGCTCATTTTTGGTTGAATGGATACGTCAACAAGCAAAATTGCCGCATTTGGAGTGAAGAGAATCCACATGAGACCCTTCAGACGCCATTACATCCACAAAAACTGACTGTTTGGTGTGCTCTATGGGCTGGTGGAGTCATTGGGCCATACTTCTTCCGAAATAATGCTGGAGAGTCAGTTACCGTTAATGGAGACCGGTATAGAGCCATGATAACCGACTATTTTGTTTTTTGTTCCCGAATTGGATGGCATGAATGTGGATGAGTTGTGGTTCCAACAAGACGGCGCTACATGCCACACAGCGCACGTCACAATCGATTTATTGAAGGAAACATTCGATGAGCGCATAATTTCGCGGAATGGACCTGTCAATTGGTCACCAAGATCGTGTGATTTGACACCATTGGATTATTTTCTTTGCGGATATGTGAAGTCGCTCGTCTACGCCAATAAACCAGAAACGTTAGGGGACTTGGAAGCCAACATTCGTGGCGTTATTGCCAACATACGGCCCCATATGCTCGAAAAAGTGGTTGAAAATTGGACCTGTAGAATTGGCTTTATTCGAGCCAGCCGCGGCGGCCACATGCCCGAAATCATATTTAAACATTAATGGCATAAAATTATCCTTCCAATAAAGCCAAATTGATGGACATTAAAACGATTTGCTTGTGTTTTATTTCAATTCGAAGTTCTTTACCTCTAAAAATGTAGAATGGTTGAGAAAACAATATTATGTTCTCCGAACAAATTATGTTCTCCGAAACGATAAACAGAGTAATGTTTGAATTTAATAATTACATACAATACAGTTTTGTTAAAAATTTATGACTACAACATAATTTGTATTATTATTTCAAAATAATATGATGTAAATAACAATATTATGCTTTCCAAAACCATACTATGTTAAGTTTAAAAAAAAATCTTTTTCAGAAACATCTGTCAGTTCAGTATTTCGTTTGTAAGCTATCGGTAGTATTAAATAAATGAATAAGTAAATAAAGTAGAAACAAAAGGGTAGATCAATAAAAATATATAAACATTTGTGTATCTCTTTATGAAGACATGCCTGTATGTCGTGTAAGTATACATTTCTATGTATATATACATTTTATTTCAACAATATTAATTTTATTTTTATTTCGAATTTAACGCACAGCTGTTTCTACAATAAATATATGATTAAAAAACAAAATAGTATTATTATATTAAATAATACTGTGGTCGTATTTAACAATATAAATATAATATTAGAACATGGTATGGTGAGTCTCAATTATATTTTAGTCACATCTAACAATAGTGTTGTCATATTTACAATACTAAAATTATAATATAATTAACCCAGATAATATTATAAATAACTCAGATAATAATATTGTTAAAGTTTTTTTTTTCGACCAACAATAATATTATTTGAATGCAACCATATAATTCAATTATAGTATGTTGCTATTTGATTATGGTTACCTCAACCATATTTTTTCTTTGCGTGTAATGAGTTCTTATTAATTTTTAGTAAATGGAGATAAAAATAAAATTGATCTTTTCTAAAATTGGCTTGTTTTTATGGTTAAGCAATTGTCTAAATGCATTTCGTTCCCGCTTGTGGAACTCGTCAGTAGACTTCAACCCAAAAAATTTTTGAATTTAGTTAACAAACTACGTATGTTTATAGTAAGACTCTTAATACTATATTGAGAATCACAATATACAGACATAATAAGTTTGAAAACTGCAAACAAAAATCTTTACAAAACAAGCATCTTTATTCAACTGTGCATCTATTTTATTTTCCACCACCAGTAGACGACAAGCTCCAATTTTTTGGTATTATATTGACCTGACGCCGATGTTGACAACTGGAATAAAGGTGAATGTAAAATACTTCTTAAATACAGAGTGTAGAATAAAATATTTAACTATTGCTAATATAACGAGAGGTCACTTACTAAAAATTTCACTATAACAAAGTAATAAAATATGACACAGTGGACCAAACACAAAAGAACGCTGATGATGAAGGTTTAGTGGCCTTCGAAAACGGCTGGCTGTTCCGTTCAACTATGTGCTGTTAGTCAGAACATTTACAACAGACTGGTGTTATTTGTTCATTAATAATTATCACATGTAATTTGGCTTAAAAAGCGATACGAACTTTAGCCCGTTCAAATCACAAATATAGAAAATATGATAAAGTTTTTCACAAAACAAATATGTATGTATGTATGTATTTATATATGTTTCTTTATGCTACATAAACGTACGTCGGTGAAGGGTATATAAAATTCGGCACAGCAGAATATAGTATTCTTACTTGTATTTAATAGCACAGTTTGGCTAAAAAACAACTCGATTTAAATAAATACATATGTATGAATGTACATATGTACATATCGTCGTCCAAAATCCAAAAGTGCGTACCATCAAAAAATTCAAAATCGTGTTTTTGATTGAACCTTGAAATTTTATTCACATATGTTCCAAAATAGCGATTTTATTTACTATTCTATCTGGCACCTAATAAATATATAGGGCCAATCCCACAATGTTGACAACGTTCGACTTGTCGCACACTTAGATTTGAAACAATAACAAAATATTAAAATTTGTTTTGGTTTTGAATGTAAGTGTGCGAAAATTTCAAGAGTTTTTGAAAATTTCAATAGTTTGCCTCTTACGGTTTCCAAGATATAGCAAGTTGTCAAAATTACATAGTCAAAATTGCATTAAGTGGTGGACCACCCTTTAATTGAATTCGTTTTTAAGTTTTAGTGTTAATTATTGTAGTCTGTAAAGAAATACACTAATTTTACAAATTTCAAGTGTCAATATACATATGTACATACAAATATATGTATATTACATGGGATTTTAAGCTTTTTCGTTGCTCGTTTTGGAACACCTTCTAATTTTTAACTCTCATGTGTTTGTTGTTATAGCGGCCAAGGTTCTAACTGCTCTGTCCAAATTTCAAGTCCGTAACTCTTACTGTTCCTGAGAAAATAGCGTGTGACGGACAGTCGGACAGACGGACTGCGTAGCGAAAACAATAGGGTTCTTTTTCACCTTTGGTGTACGGAACCCTAAAAATTTTTAAAGTGATTGAAGTAAAGTTTCATAGTTCTCAGTTTTAATTCGGCTGATTGTTATGATGAAGCTTTGAAAATTTGTAGGGACATGTGTTTCGATGGAATACCCAATAATTAACTAAAAATGCGATTTGGAATTTTTTTGTTAATTGTGTGGTTTTGCATTTCAGCCGACGATATGTATATTTTGCATATTTATTATATATATTTTCTTATTTTGAACAGTTCAATTTGTACTGTACAACGTGATTTTGTTATTTATAAGGGAATTTGGTTGGCATTTTTAGGGATGGTAAATCTTTAAAACAATTATTGTCCAAATATTTCAATGTAAGACACCAATAAAGAATCAACAAAATAACCAAGTGCTTTCGGTGATAAAATTGAAGTTATAAAATCACAATCATAAATCGATAAACAGAAGTCATCGTGATGAGTCGCATTTGTGCAAGTTGCTATAAAAAGAGCTGTTCGGCTAAAAAAAAAGCAATGTGAGTCCGATCACAGAGGAGATGTGTAAACATCTAGTAATGAAAAAAAATTTTTTTTTAAATTGGAAGTACTTATGCTTTTAGTGTATTTTTTTAAATTAATTAATTAAAAGTATCAAAACTTTCAGTATTGTAAATATGTACATATGAATTGGTTGGTTTTTGTTTGTTTTATTAAACTTGTTTGGTTAGTAAATGGGCACACTGCAGTATATGTATATGTACTGCATTCGAAATTGCAGTAAGCAGTAAATTTACTGATTACTAAAAAATTCAGTAAATTTTTACTGATAATGAAATTTAATTTGCATTACCAGTAAAATCGTAGGGCCGTAATCATAATAAAATTGTAGCAAGTGGCAAAGTTTTTTCATTCAAATTTTGAAACTTTTGTATGAAAAACATTTAGCCACTTGGTAGAATTTCATTATGAATACGAGCATTACTGATTACTGAAAATTCAATGCACCTCATCATATAACAAATCATTTAGGCAATTTATAAAAATTGTAGAAAAAAATTTTAGTAATCAGTAAAAATTTACTTGTTAAACATTTTTTATTGTTTTTACTGAAACTTTAGTGGTACTGCAGTGCTCATCTATAGTAAATGCCTTTACTTTAACTTTTTAATTTATAATTCCTGTTGTTCATCGTTTAGTTGTTGCTGTTCTTGTTGTTGTGTACGCATTGCAAGTAAAATAAATTCAGTAAAGTGCGACTTTGACTCGCGCACATTCGGTTTTGATCCTTTTTTTTGATTTAGCTTTCTTAATTTTTTAAGTTTTTTCAGTTTAAACGTTTTTTTCAGTTTTATCGCCTTTTTCTCGTTTTGGCGTTTTTTTTTCTTTTGGGTTTTTTTTTAATTTTCGCATTTTTTTTCATTTTTGCGAATTTTTCATTTTGGCGATTTTTTAATGTTTTTTACGGGTTTTTTTCATTTTGGCGATTTTTTCTGTTTTTGGGGTTTTTTTATTTAGGCGATTTTTTCATTTTGGCGATTTTTACATATTGGCGTTTTTATAAGGATTTTTTTTCATTTCAGCGATTTTTCCGGTTTTTCGCGATTTATCTTAGTCCTAGAGATTTTTTTTAAATTTGGTGCTTTTTTCGTTTTGGCGATTTTTTTTGTTTTTGGCGGTTTTTTTATATTTGGCGATTTTATATTTTTTTGATTTTTTAGTTTTACCGTTTTTGAAAATTTCAAGAATTTTGCTCTTACGGTTTCCAAGATACAGCAAGTTGTCAAAATTACAAATTCAAAATTGCATTAACTGATGGAACACCCATTGATTTAAATTTTTTAAATTTAGTGTTAATTGTTGTAGTCTGTATAAAAATACACTAACTTTTAAAATTTCAAGTGTATATATGTACATACAATTGTATGTATATTACATGGGATTTTAACATTTTTCGTTGCTCGTTTTGGAACACCCTTTAGTTCTTAACTCTCATGTATTTGTTGTTGTAGTGGCTAAATGTCTACACATTGTGTCCAAATTTCAACTCCGTAGCTCTTACGGTTCATTTCCACCTTTTGTGTACGGAAATATACAGAAAAATAACCGGCGGCGGCGCACCGTCGACTTCGAGCCGGTCGACTTGTTTCTCTGCTTGGTATTGCTTCTTTCAAACACTAATACACTCATACATAGCTCACACCGATTTGACAATGCAAAGAAATCTCATCAAAGAAATCAAAGTCAAAAGATTTTTACCCCCTAGCGTATAGATGTTTACACATCAATAAACAGATTTAGTTTCCATTTGGCAATATGAGCAGCGTTGTCAGCTTGGTGCGTTTCGCTCCATTTTGGGTGCTTTTTGAAATATATTGTGCGAAAAATTCTTTAGTTGGTGCGTGGTGCGCCTTTTTTTTAAATTTCGGTGCGTTCTTTAATTTTTGGTGGCACCAACGCAAATTTAACACAACAACGGGTTAAAACGGAAAAATTCTTGTTGTGAAACTTATCAACTTGCTGATTATGTTAATTACCATATTAATACTAATGATGTTTACAAAATATCAAAATTTGAAATAAAATCTGTTGTATGGTCTGATAATAACAATAATGATGAAAATATTGGCTTTATTTATTTGGAATAATTAATTTTTGTTCTCTTTTTAAAAAGTTTTAAACAGAATTTAAAAAGTTAATGTACAAAAATGTATCATCTTGTACAAGTGAATCTAAACATATTTATGTGCCCTTAATTATGGATGTTGTTTGAGTCATATATTTCTTTGGTCGAGATATTTAGTATATTACGTTTGAACACTTCCAAACATATTTTTGGAATTTATGCAACAGTTTAATTTAGAGTTACTAGTATAACTTTATTTTACTATATCGAATCAAAAATGCGTATGACTTAGACCACTTTCATAATTAAGGGCACATGTATACCATGTATGTACCAATTCGTTTAGGACATATGTATGTATATTGTAGAAGGCTATTTCTTTTAATTGTGATATTTTTAACATGGATACATTAAACTTCTGATAAAAAAAAATTTTTTTAAATATTTGAATTTATTAATCATTGATCTCTTTAAAAAATTTTGTAAAGAATTTATGAAATTAAAAAAAATATTATTAAACAAATTTGTTTAGTATTTTTAGGTTTTACCCTTTTAACTTTGAACTGTAAAAACCTGTTTTAGTGTTAAATTTTTAATATAAAAAATATAATATTATACTTTTTATGCAAAATCAATTCAATAAACATTTTAAACTAAAGAAATCTTGGTGCGTTTTTTTTTGTAAATTTCGCGATTTTTTCTCCATTTTGGTGCGTTTTGAAATTTCAAAGTTGACAACACTGAATATGAGATTATTATTGATATTTGCAACTGGGATTTTAGCGGGTAAAAATACACCTGATGAAAGAACTTAAAATTATATAAATTTATGTGCAAATTCTGCTTTCATTTCAGTAAATTCTTTCTATTTTGGCAAAATTGACTCACGTAGTCATGGTGAAAATGGCTGGTATGTGCCGCTTGAGAACAATACATTTTTCTGGATGAGCAAAGACGAGTTCGAGTCCATCGAAAATTCCAGAAGCGTAACTCTTACACATGTGAAATTTTATTTATATACCAAATCAATTCCCACTAAAGGCACTGATATCACTGACAGCGCTAAGAGCATTAGAAAATCGAACTATAATCCAAAATATAAAAGGAAATTTATAATTCATGGCTTTATTCAAAGCCGTTTGTCTGGTATGAATAAATAAATACGTAAAGGGATTTTTAGCAAAGGCCAATGCAACGTTATAGTCGTCGACTGGGCACGCGGCCGTTCCATGGATTACGTCTCCTCTGTGTTAGCTGTACCCAAGGCTGGTGAAAAGGTAGCGGACATGATTAAGACGTTGATACTTCACGGAATGTCTTTGAAAGATACAACGCTAATTGGTTACAGTTTGGGTGCTCATGTCGCTGGCATGGTTTCCAAAAATACCCTGAAAGGTCAAATTGATACTATTTATGGCTTGGATCCTTCTTTACCTCTATTTGATTACAATAAACCTGATAAACGCTGAAATAAAAATGATGCACGTTATGTGGAAACCATTCATACAAATTGCGGTGGTTTTGGTTTCCTGCTATCCATTGGAAAATCTTCTTTCTACCCTAACGGTGGCCAGTCTCAACCTGGCTGCCTCACTTCTAATTGCAGTCACGAACGTGTAATATCGTACTTTGCCGAATCCCTACAATTAGATAATTTCGGTTCAATCCAATGTGAAAGTCTTGAAAATGCTGTTGCAAAAACTTGTCGTGAAACGTATAGCTCCGTTCGCATGGGTACTGACACAAACTCTCTTGCGGTTTCTGGAATTTATAATGTGCCAGTCAACAAGAAGTCGCCTTTTGGTAATATGCAGTAGAAAGAGAAAATTTATGTAAAAAATATGTATATAAAAAATACATGTGTAGGTTTATCAATTTTTTTAAATCAAAAGGCTGCAAACAATTTGATTTTGTTCTTAATATAAATGTGTGAGAGCAAAAGTTGAAGATTGCATTTCATTTTATCACATCTTTGCACTTTTTTAATGCCTCAAAAGTCATCCCTTCGCAGGGTTTTTTCACACTGATGCCCTGTCTACCAGACGGATAAAAAATCGGAGAAGAATCGAAGAAGAATTGTTGCAAGCTAGGCAACATTTTCAGCGATATAAAGAAACGAAGAAATAAACATTATTCTCTCTCTTTTTAGATATGTAAAAATATTGCCAAGGTTAGCAGATAATCTAGAAATTATATGAGACCCTTACGATTACAAATTTATATAATGCATAGTATGTTTCAGTTTTAGGTATTCTGCCAAACAAGAACTTGTTCAAATTTATATCTTACTACTTTTAGGGCCATTATTACAACTTACAAATAGTTAATTTTGGGATGTTATCTGACAGGTAAATATATTTAGGGCCATTATTATAACTTGTCGTTAGCTAAAGGTAGGATTTTATTGGATGGATAAACACTTTATCATTCTTACATCTTCATTTTAACCAAAAGTGAACGATAAGTTAAAGACAAGCTCATCCTACCTCTAACTTTTATCGTGAGGTATAGTCATTTGAAGTTGCCATATTTTCACCCCTTGCCACACTTTCTACTTTATAAATTACTGCCAAATTTATTTGGTTAAAATATGGTATAAAACAAAACCAATCCAACACAAAACACATAATAATAAAGTAAAAAACAAAAGAATTGACAAAACTGTTTTCATTAGATTGTAATTTGACAAATAAACAAAAGCAAGTTGCCACTAAGTATTTTTAACAATCAATATCCACAAAATCCACAGAAATATTGCCACCAAACAAAAACTGTATTATTTATTTTATCGGACAGTTGTAATAATGGACAAATTTTAACGGTCACTTTACAGTTCAGTTTTGCTAAAGTTAAGATTAACTATCCGGAACTTTATCGTCAAGTCATAATAATGGCCCTTAGATTATTAAAAGTAAACATTAATGTAAAAGTAACTGATAAGCTAACAGCAGGTTTATCCTCACGGTAACTTTCAAAGTGAACTTTAAGCATTTTAACAGTCAAAGTAGACGATATCTACACCAATGTTGCCACAATACATCATTTATATTACTTATTTTATCGGACAGTTGTAATAATGACAAAAATTAATGGTAACTTTATCGTTCACGTTAGCTAATGTTAAGGTTAACTATCAGGAACTTTATAATTATTTAGGTTGTAATAATGGCCCTTAATGGCCGAAATCTTAAATAGGAACTTGTCCTTTTTTCACATTTATGTTTTTGATCTGATTACTTTTTGAAAAATTTTCTATAATAACACTTTTTAGACTTAAAATTTCTAAAGTGTTTTATTTCTATTCATGATCACTGTGCTAGTTGAAAATGACATAGTTACATGAACAAATGGGTTAGAGCGTGATGGGTGTTGGATTGTAGACCTTAAAAATGTACTATTGTGTCATTACAACGGGTCGCTAGTTTGTACGCAATTTGGTAAGAGTCGTCTGGAAAGAAATATGTAAATTTTACGCTCTAATATTACTTTCTCAAGTATCAATAGGGTAGCTGGTGCTTTAATTTTTGGATTTTCCGATTGAGTAAATCAATTAAGACTATTGGTCAGCTCTCTTCAGTATGATATTGCGTAAAATTTGTATGGGACTCTTATATCTGCTAGTGCTTATGGTTCATGTAAAGTTTCATAGGAAAAAGCTATGGAGAAATACATGAGTGATAGACTAAAAACTGCTAAGCCAAAGTATACGAAAGAAAAAGCTTCGATATGTGGGAAATTTTTACTTTGGATAAGTGCAATGTGTATGAAAAGTTTCAATAAAATTGGTCTTCATTTTGAGTTTAAAGTGCTTCTTTCGCCCCCCTTCCCCCACCCAATTGAGACTTATGGTTTTTATGATTTTTCTTAGTGATCTCTGATCTAGATTTATATGTGTATAAAATTTCAGCTCTTTAGTGCGAATTGGGGTTTTAACGGCGTGGTACTGCATACCGGTTACAACTTCTTGGTTTTAAGATTTTCACATGGCTTACTGATCTACACTTACTTGTGAATAAAATTTCAGCTCTCTAGAGCGAATTATACCTTTAAATTTTATGAGCATTATCCCTCCCACTATTCTAAACTCACAATTTTGTTGTGAGCAGCGCTTATAATTCATATTAATTTTCTTCTAAAATATGCTAGATTAATCACAAAGCTAACATTTTGTTTGAGTGATTACGCCTACTTTTTAAGGTGATAGTTTAAAGTCTTGCATACGTGCAACGTGAAGGCAAGGTTTCAGTAAAATGGCTTAAGTTAAAAGCTGTTTGTTAAATTTTTAGTTTCAAACAATACTAGCGTGGCCCCACCCATGCTGGTAAAATTCTTTGGCTTTTCAGATATTTTTAGTTGGTTTCTCACTTAGACCTACTTGTGTATCAAATTTCAGGTTATAAGTGCAACTTTTAATTTGCAATTTTTATGGGTGCAGCCCCGTCCTTTGACTAAAATATCCAAGTTTTCAGGTTTTTCTTGTTGTTTTCTCACCTAGACCTACTTGCTTATCAAATTTTAGATCCTTAGTGCAACTTTTAATTTTTAACTTTTCCAAAGTCATGATTTTTTTCGGCCAGTGCTTATTATTCGTGTCCAGTTTCATTGCCCACATAAATATTATATCTAAGCATGCAGAGCCGTAGTACATGAAAATTAGGTTTAAATTGTATGGGCGTGTCAATGACCACTTTTTTAATGAAAAATTTATATCCTTGCATTATCGCAATTCAATAAATAGCTTCCATTAAGCGCCTTAGATGTGCTTTTTTAATTGTGACTTTTATGGGCGTAGTGCCGCCCTCTTAGCTAAAATTTCCGTGTTTTTAGATTTTTTTTAGTTTATTGCTCGCCTAGGTCTACTCGTGTACCAATTTTAGCTCTCTAGCTATAGCGGAAGTGCTTCATCATTTGATGAGTGTGTCAGTGGTCAGTGAATATGTCTTAAAATATGCAACAACTCTCCGAAATTGTACTTTCTTGACCTCAATTATACTAAAATATTTTTTTGTTGAAATTATTTTTATTAAATTAATCGTCGGCAAGTAGAAAAAAAGGCTACCGAATCATTTTCACTGATTTTCAAATATGGCTACAGCTGTTTAAGTTGAAATTTAGAATATACAAATTAATAGCAAGTGTTTACGTTTGTTGATTTTCTCGTTGCATTTTACTTTCACAACTCTGTTTTCTTTCTTTCGTCTAAAGGTAGAATTAGTAAAATCGTATCATTCTACTTTACAGCTTGCCGTATCGTTCAACTTTGTGCACAAATTATAGAAAATGTAACCGTTTGCATAGCACATTTTTTTTTTGTCTGGCATTCGCTACAGAAAAATCTGTTTTCTGCAGATTCCTACGTCAGCAGTGCTACCACCACATATTTTATAACTAGTAACATGCATTGTATATCGTACGGTTTTTGTCAGCTGGAACGCAACATCACGATACGATTTTACTAATTCTACCTTAATACAAGGCAAGGCCTGTGCTCTTATCGTCTTGCTTTGGACTAGTAAAATATATTTCCGTATCCTTATGATGCCGTTTTTATTTTTTCAAAAAATAATTTGATACAGTTTTCCATTTCACATTTTTATTTTTTTAAACAAAATTCAAATATGTATGTGTATATTAATGTAATATGTGGTATCGTAAGTATACCATTACTTTAATGTTATAAAAGTTTTAAAATGTAATAACATTTTCCTAATCATATAGTTACATATTTGGTTTATTGTGAAGCAACTATTAATAGACAATAAATGCCATTTATAGTCTTGATTTTAAGTTAACTGTGGAGAATGTTCAAAGATCAATAAATTTTAAAATTCCTTTCATATTTTCACGCTAGCTTATT
Source organism: Tachina grossa (assembly GCA_949987645.1). Classification (NCBI taxonomy): domain Eukaryota; kingdom Metazoa; phylum Arthropoda; class Insecta; order Diptera; family Tachinidae; genus Tachina; species Tachina grossa. The sequence continues at coordinate 132,612,215 of OX465274.1, read as the reverse complement.
GATGCCCAGAACTTGAAGCTAATTTAAATGCTAAATTAAGCAGCTTAACTAAAATTGTAAACAACATTTGTTTCATTTTCCTTACATCTGGAAAACTATTCAATGAATTTCGTCTCTTTAGCTCATTTATTTGAGCTTCGTTGTAAACATAAAAATGAAAGTATACATATATATACATATGTATATGTATCTAATTACCCTGCAGGAGAACGAACTGGTGTCTAACTAGTATTTTAGTAGTACAGAAATCACCACCACTAGTTCCCAACTGTAACCCTTCCTATACTATCTTAATGCTCAAATTAGCATTGAGTGTGTTTAGAAAACTACTAGTACCAATGGTACTAGTTTAGGCCTAGTTTATTACCAGTTCTTTTGTAAAGAAAAATTCTATAAAATTGGTGGTTTTATTCCTTTGTTACCCAGTGACAACGCTAGTTAAAATTTGCAATTATTTATCAAAATTCAGAAATACAAAAGGCCAATTACAATTATTTAATTATAAATTATTTTTAGATTAAGCTAAAATTTTAGTAATTATATGATATCAATTTTCATACAATGCAAGAGGTCTGTTAGACAGTTAAAATTTATTTTGCAATGTGGTGCCTTGGAACTACTTCATATACTATTACTCATCAGCACTAGTAATTTTACACAACAACTTCAACCCATTTTGCACTAGTTCTTGCTATTCTAGTAATTATACTAGTAGCTTTTAGACAATTATCGCCTATTCTCCTGCAGGGTATGTATGTATATATGTATGTGTATACCTTAAGGATAAGGACATATTGCTTGTACATTAGAGGCCTGCGTAAACTGTCTTGTTTTTTGAATGTATTGTAAATTTAAAAAAATTACGTGCAAGTTGCTAAATGAAGAGAATGATTTTTTTAGACGAAATAGATTACGTGAAATGTTGATAAATAAAAAAATGTAAGTACTTCTCAAGAATCGATTATTTTAGTCTTACGCCTTGTTAAAATCATTAAGTTGGTAATCCAGTAGGGAAGAACTTCCACCAAAAATGCTTAATTCCACACTCGATTACCTTTTTTGAAATTTTTTGCTGGGAATAAATGCTGCTGTTTAATAAGCGAAGCACGATGGTTGTATTGATGTTGGTGTATATGAGTGTTGCGAAGACTTATTGTTCTTAACAAACACTCAAAAGAAGTAGTGTTGATACGTGTATGCTTGTTATTTTGCATATTGTACTTTTGTGTGTGTGTGTGTGTGTGTGTGTGTAAGATGTAGATGGTAAGCTATTATGTGTTTAAGGGTGCGAAAGGAGTGGCCGCTTGTTGCCGAGCTGAGCCGACTGACGCTTATTGCTAGAACCAACGCGAGGAAAACTGGTACTATACAAATTAGTACAAATAAGCGCCTTAAATTCTTTGGAAAAAGTGAAAGCAAAAATTATATGCTGTTATTCATCATTTAATGGCATTCTTGTTGAACTTTTCTTGAGTACAATCGTGTGTTTTGGTTTATTTAAAATGAATGTCGAACAATTAAAAAGTGAAGTTTTTGCATACAAACATACATAAAACACAAATAATAGATAAAATATCAGCGCTGATTCTTGCATCCACTATGCACACTCAAATTTGTTTCTCGCATGAACAAGTTTTCGCAATAAGCGTCAGTCGGCTCAGCTCGGCAACAAGTGGCCACTCTGTTCGCACCCTAAGAGTGGTTTTTTAAAGCAATCGCACACAATTTATCTTAATGCATGTGTGCGTGCGTTTGTTTGATAGTACAGGGATAACTATATCAAAGATTGCAACTATGTGCCTTGAGGAGTGGGCCTTAGGTTCATTCTAAAAGGGTGCATGGGGGCGATGGTCTGGCGTCTTACTTTTTACCTGCACCCGGTGCTTTGGCACCCGTGAGATAAGGCCGTAATGGCAGGTGCTCACGGAAAGCTATTGCACATCTGTGCGTGCGTTTGTATGTGTTCAGAAAAATAGAAGAGGATGACGTTTGTATACGCGCCCATGCGAAGAATTAACCAAACTTCATATATTCTTCCGTCACAAAGTATTTTCTTCTTTACTTCTACACATAAAATAATTGAAACAAGTGTCTTGCCAACAGTGCTGTTTAAAGTTTGTTTTACAAAACTTCACTGCAATAAAGCATTTGAAAAATGCCTCAAGTCTTAAAATTTCTTGTAAGTGGTCTTATGCAGGGGTCTGTTTTACATTCATACAATTCTGTATGGGTCATTACATGTCAAATTGAGCATTTGGTTTCTTTTATGAAGCAAATTTCATTTCACCACGAAAATAAAAAACTTTTCAATATTTTAATTGGAAATGACAGTTCTAGCATTTACAAAATATTAATATTTTAAAACATGTATGTATATGGCTTAGTTTATGTAACATAATATGTTTGATTAACGAAAGGTATATTAAACTAATAATATAAATTGAAAATATGTAAGATACGAATTTTTTTACCTTCCACATCAGCTTAACGTGCTCTATTTGAATTAATAATACATAGGGGTAATTCACATATTACGTAACGCTATTTCCGGAGCTTTTGTAGCATTGTGCTAAGACTAGAAAAATATGTTGTGGGAAGAAGGATAGAGGGATTGTGGTCTGTGGACATTCCAGTTGAACTTTTCTACGTTTAAAGTGACAGAAATGACCTATGCAGGTAATTTGTACCATATATGTACATGCATTACGACTAAAAAAATGAAGTACGCTTTATTGGCTAATTGACCAGGAATATCTATTCTTAATGAAGCACGTTGGAACACATTTCACTGTAGTACCAATATAACAAAGAAATGCATACAACATTCGGTCGATGCTACAACGAATGAATGGAGTTGGAAAAACAGAAAAAAATAAATTTCATTTTCAGTAACCAAATTCGTTGAATCAGTAAATATTTTATTTGAATGCGGTCCTACAAATAATTTTGTAAATTCTGATAAAAATTTTGTAAAAAATTAAATTAATCACAGTTAGGCTGAGAGAAAATGTTATTTCAGTGTGTTGGTGTTGATTTTGCTTGTTGATAGGAACAACGTGCTGTTGTACGGTTGTTGCTGTTTATTTTTATTGATCGTGTTGTATACATGTAAATGCCGAAAAATATCCGACAAACCTCGTGGCCTGTTTCGTCTCTACACAGTTTTTTGGTACAAATTAATTTAGTGGAACAGTACAGAATATTTACTGAAACTAAGTTTGATTTCAAACAAATATTTGTTTAAAAATTTTTTGGGAATAATTTTTTCTGTGTACTGTCCCCGATGAGCTTCTTCACTCACCCTCTTTTGTATGCAGTCGAGTAGTAGAGCTGCAAAACTATCCATGGTACTATCGATAGTATCGATAATTTTATTTTAAGTGGACTATCGATATATGTTTTTCGATAGCGATACTATCGACAAAAACACGCTACTAAAAGAGAAAAAACCAAAGTTAATAAGAACGGAATGATGGCGATTGTGTAATAAAAAATGTAATAAAAAACATTTAAATTTCGACGCCTGTAAACCTTTATAATAATGGTTATCATTACATATATAAATGTGAAAATAAATTATTTACTTTTGATTTGTTTCAACATAAGATGTCAGTTTTTATCTACTAGATGCAAATTGCTTAAAAATACAATTATTATGTACAAACGACTTTGATACATGAAGAAATTTGACGGCGGCTAAATTTGACGACTACTGGACTGTCTCCGCTTTTTACTTTTAAATAAAAGGTGACGCTAAATAGTTTGCTTCTCCTTCTGTTAAACCAATACTTTTTTAGCTAACTGCAATAGTTTAAGTAATGAGGAAAGATTTTTTTATTTTATTCCTTTTTAATTTATTTTTTATTGATCCATCTATCTATCTGTTTCCTTTTTCGTTTATTTTTTATAGAACTATGTTTATATGTTTGTTAATAAAAACATTGAACTAAAAGTAAAAAAAAAAAATCAACTTTGTTTTTACTTTATGGAATGATTAAAAAATTCAAGATTTTATATTAGAAAAATGCACAATTGATAAGTTTCTAAGAATCAAAAACTATCGATAGTATCGATGGCATCAAAAACTACTACCGAAACTATCGAATGGAGCCACTATCGATAGTTTTGCAGCTCTATCGAGTAGCCCCAAAATAGAGTTAAGAGTTTTATTTTATTTTCGAATGGATAAAGATGGTGTAAATAGTGAGGAGATCAGATGGAGTGAAGTATTTCTTATAGCGTTTCAATAAACTATGCACCTGAATGCTTCTTTTGAGATTTGAAAAATGTGATCAGTCCACCGAAGATCACATTAAAATTTCATCACAAGAACATCTAGAGCTCGCGAAATGATGTACGCACATTGAACCAAAATCGTTCAATGCTGCTGATGAATTGAAAACAAATCGTTGTTCCGTTCTGCTAGTGTTTCTTAGAGTGATTCCCATTCTCGTTTGCATAATTGCTTCTTTAAAAGTTATCACATGTAATTTTTCTTTTCGTACAGAGGAAATTTAAGATCATTATGTTTTATATAAAGTGGGTAATTTGGTATGGAATGCGCCGTATAAAAATGCCCCATATAATATTTAAGTGTGTGTGGCTTATTTTCTTCCAAATTTTATTGCAGAATGAATTAATTTAATATGCGTATCATACCCATAAAATGGCTTCTTGTATATATATAAAAATGCAGCTACGTGAATACTTAAAATCCATTTGATACATCAGCTTAAACTGCACATTATTTTATTTAATTTATAGCGCTTAGGAGCGCTATAACTATTATAAGCCTTTAGACCTTCAGAATAATAAAACTAATATATTTTTTTTTAATTATCTATATGGACAAAGGTTTTACTATCTGCGTATTATTACGAAAACCAATTTGGCTAGCAGGCTATAAGTCTCTTGCAAAACTCAATTTAACAATATTCGTTATACAGATTTTCTACACATCATAAATTTATGATGATCCAAGTATAATTACATTTTAGTTGTTTGAGAAATTTCTTTTTTTTATTACTACTGTTTTGCTATTTGCGTAATGTGACAATAAATCCAGGTCCCTGGGGTGTTACTGCCACATTTATGGTATTTGCAAATATAAAATATGTATCAAGAGCCTTCAAGATGTATTTTAATAGCAGATTCGCCTTAAATAAGAGTGACCGAAATTCACACAACGTTAATTTTTAATAGAAAACAGTTTTAATGAATGATAAAAAGTATTTTCTTTTTGCTTTAAAATTTATTTTAAAATTAAAATTTCTTAGCTTTTTATTCTATAAATCTACATGCAAACCGAAATGCTAGTTGACGATATGGACAAAAGGACGAAAATAATATAGGAGACCTTATTGATGCGGATAAATGCACATTTCCCAAATAGCATAGAGGGACCCAAAGTGGAACCGACACTAGTTGGAAATATGGATTGCTAGGGGCCAACCATCACAGATTGAATTTTTAATGTCTGAATAAAATTCGCATATATTCCAAAAAGCTGACATGAGGCAAGGGTAGTTTTTATACCTAAGCCTGGGAAGGTAAGTTATGCGACACCAAAGGCTTACAAACCAATAACTCTTGCTTCCTTCCTGGTTAAGACCATGGAACGAACAATGGACGATATGACTAACAGCAGTATGTTAGATGATAGTATAAGGTTTAGACAACATGCGTATGTCAAAGGAAGGTAAGTAGGTACGGCTCTTCACAGGGTAATTAATTACATCGAAAAACTTTTCAATGACAAGTTGTATACGCTTGGTGTTTGTATTAACATTGAAGGCACTTTCAACAATGTGAACACCGACGCCCTTATCAAATCCTTAGTACAGTTTCAAGTTGACGAATCAATAATTGATTGGGTAAACTTCATGCTGGAAAGCAGGTGGATAGTTGCGGTATGCACAATGTAAACGTTAGAAACAGGGTGAAACGTGAGGCGCTTCAAGGAGGAATAATTTCACCCTTTTGGGTAACCACTATACACAGCCTGCTAAGGGACCTGACAAGTGAGGACTATGAACCTGTCTGCTATGCAGACGATGTCATGATACTTCTTTGCAGGGAGGCGGAAAAAACTCTCAACATTTCGCTAAACTTTACTCGGCCGAGAGGACTGAATATTAACCCAGGAAAAACAAAGATAGGTCTTTTCAACATGAAATTAAAGATCGTGCCGTATATTGATCCTAGTTTCCAGGGAAGGACCATCACTTTATCCGATAAGATTAAATTTTTAGGAGTGATCCTAAAGAAGAAACTGTCCTGAAGTTTTTTGTTCACAAAAACTCAAGAAGGCTAAAGTGAAAGTGCAATACTAAAACTTTGGAGAATGCTTAAGGAATGTCCTGCTTAAGTATAAGTGTGAGAACTAAATCTGCCAGGGCATTAGAGACTATTATTTATATCCAACATATAAACATTCGTATTAGATACGAAGCAGCTCTTGCTACAAAATGTCTACAAGTGATGTGGATTGGAACGGACAAGACAATATACCACACCATGAGAACATGTGGACGTCACTGAATGGATACGACCAGACTTTGTCCAACCGAATACGTGAGACTAGGTTTATAACAGAATGCGCGACATTGATTCCAGAAAGACACTCTTGGGTCAATCGTACCCTAGAGCAAACAACCGTGGGAGTTTGCTGACACACGAATGGCTCGAAGCTTTTGGGAAAGAACTGACATAGGTTTTTTCATAGAGGAACCGGAGACCGAGATTTACTTCCGCTTGCCTGACCATAATACAGCCAGGCGGAGATTCGTGCGATCACGGAGACTTTAAAATGGATCAGTGTGATATTAGATCCACAGTTGTCAATATATTTACCGACAACTAGTCGACATTTAGCACAATCGCAACCAAAAGAGCAAACTCCAGGACCGTTTTAGATAGCAATAATATGATAAACATGGCAATATTCGTATTATATGGGTGCCGGCCCACTACGGCGTAACCTGAAATTAACGTTCAAATGAACACGCGAAAAAAGCCGGTATGTTGCGGACAGTAACTCTAACCAATGCGAAGCCTTGAGTTACAAAATTGGGCGAAGATGGCCCACAGGACACTATGGAATAGTGATACTGTGGGTAATCTAACCAAAGTTCTACGGAGCCACCCGGACGAAGACTAATCAAGGGGACTGCTAAAACTAAACAAGCCTGAGCTAGGAAAGTTGCATGGAGGACATGGAATTAATGGAGCATTTCATTTGTCATTGTACAGCTTTCCCCCAGCCGAGATACCATTATTTTGGGGACGACACCTCACAGGACATTACCCTTCTTAGAGGTATTGACTGGAAAAGCTTGAGGAACTACGTGAACGATACTGACTTCCTATGCAGTTGGGGTTTGTTTGTTAATTTACATGAGAGCGCACATTAGGCCTGTACTGTCTCATGCGTAAGTCCCCAGACATGAGCGTTATGGCTTCTCTTTCTAACCTAACCTAATCTACCCTAACATAATAAAATAATTTATTTAGCAGTACACTCTTCTAGAAGAAGACCGTTAGGCTTGATTATATGTTACATAATTTGCCACTACTCAGCATCTAAAATTTTTTGTCGGTCGGTAATGTGGGTCTTGTAAATGTTTTACATATTCCGGGGACGGACCACACAGTGTACATGCGTGAAGCTGAAAAAAAGAGCAGCACAATTCACAGTCTTGTGCAAATTGTCTTGCATCGTAACGTGCGCAAAATGGTTAGAATATTGATACTCATCACTTAAAAATTATAAGTGGTAATTAAAAAAAAATTAAAAAGATTATACAGGCGTTTCCAGGGTTGGAAAACTTTAACTTTTTTTCTTATACAAAAGTAACTTAATAAAACAAATTTTTCCTTTTTTTCTATAAATTAAACATATCTTATATTCTTAAAAGAAATCAGAAAAACAAAAAGGATGATTCCTGGGTTGGAAAACCTAAAATTTTTGTGAAATTTAAAATTAACTACCGTAAACAAATTTTTTTAATTATTTTTATTAATTAATTTTATACTTCACCACGAATAAAATTGGGGTTTCAAATAAAAAAAAAATTAAAAAATTTAAAAAGACGTTTCCAGGGTTGGAAAACTTTAACTTTTTTTCTTATACAAAAACAATTTACTAAAACAAAATTTTCCTTTGTTTCTATAAATTAAACATATCTTATATTCTTAGAAGCAAAAGATTGGTGTAAGAAATCAGAAAAATTCAAAAGGATTATTCCAGGGTGGGGAAACTGAAACGTTTTGTGATATAAAAAATTAACTACCGAAAATTAATTTTTTTTTTTTTAATAAATAAACTTATTTTATGTTTCAGTACGAATAAAATTGGCATTTTAAATTAAAAATTGAGCTTCAAAAAATTAAAAGGATGTTTCCAGGGTTGGAAAACCTTAACTTTTTTTATACAAAAGTAACTTACTAAAACAAATTTTTCCTTTTTTTTCTATAAATTAAACATATCTTATATTCTTAAAAGAAATAGATTGGTGTAAAAAATCAGAAAAATCAAAAAGGTTGATTCCAGGGTTGGGAAACTTACTCTTTTTGTGATATAAAAAATTAACTACCGAAAACTAATATTAATTTATTTTAAATAAATAAACTTATTTTATGCTATAGTACGAATAAAATTGGTATTTCAATTTAAAAAAATTTTAAACACGTTTCCAGGGTTGGAAAACTTTACTTTCTTTTATACAAAAATAACTTACTAAAGCAAATTTTTCTTTTTTCTCTATAAATTAAAAATATCTTATAGTCTTAAAAGAAAGAGATTAGTATAAGAAATCTTAAAAATCAAAAAGTATGATTTCATGGTTGGAAAACCCACACTTTTAGTGATATAAAAAATTAGCTACCGAAAACTAATTTTTATTTTTTTTATAAAATATATTTATTTTATACTTCAGTACGAATGAATTTGGTATTTCAAATTAAAACAAAAATTAAAAAATTAAAACGACGTTTCCAGGATTGGGAAACCTTATTTTTTATACAAAAGTAACTTACTAAAACAAATTTTCCAGGGTTGGGAAACTTATACTCTTTGTGATATAAAAAATTAACTACCGAAAACTAATTTTTATTTTTTTTATTAAATAAAATAATTTTTGGATTGAGTACGAATAAAATTAGTATTTCAAATAAAAAAAGCAGTTAAAAAATTAAAAACACGATTCCAGTGTTGGAAAATTTAATTTTTTTTTTTTTTTTGACAAAAGTAACTTACTAAAACAAATTTTTCCCTTTCTTTATAAATTAAACATATCTTATATTATTTGCTTAAATTTCTTCGATCTTTTTGTTTTTAATGTGTTTTTAATGTGTTTTTATATTTATTAAGCTTGAGATCTTATTTTTATTATTATTTTTTATAAAAGAATTCACAAATATTTCGTTGCCACAATGGGTAACTTCTTCAGGAAATATTTCCCTGATAAATAATTAATAAATATAAAAACACATATCTTATATTCTTAAAAGAAAAATATTGGTGCAAGAAATCAGAATAATCAAAAAGGATGATTTCAGGGTTGGAAAAGTTACACTTTTTGTGATATATAAAAGTAACTAAGTCTAATTAATATTTATCTTTGCCTTTATAAATTATATATATTTTACGTTTTGGAAATAAAAGTTTTTTGCAGAAAACTATAAAAATAAAAACCACAGCTCCAGAGCTGGAAACCTTGAACTTTTTTTCTGGATATTAAAGTAAACAAATAAAACATTTTTTTGAATTTTCTTTTTTCACTAAACACACTTTCTAAATTTTTTTAAGAACTACTAGATTGGTATAAGGAATCAGAAAAATCTAAAATTATGATTTTAGGGTTTGAAAATTAATTTTTTTTTATACATAACAGTAACTAGGTCAAATTATTTTTTTCTTTTTGTTTATACCTTATGTATATGCTTATGTATGTATCTCTATACTACATAAAAGCACTTTGGTAAAGGGTATATAAGATTCGGCACAGCCGAATATAGCACTCTTACTTGTTTATTTTAATGTTTTAATAATAATACAACTCGATTGCTAATAAGTTGTTCTAACATTGCTGTTATGTATATTTTTTTTTCTAAGCACTTTTGATGTTCATTTTTTTAATTTTAATTAAAAAGACACATCCCCTGAAGAAGTGAACATAAAATTCACGAAACGTCGGGAAAAATATGTAATAAAAATTTAATTTTTATTGACAAAAAAAAAGATAGGCCTCACCAGCTACACAATAAGAGATCAATTCACAACAAATTTGATTTGGCCAAAAATAAATAAACAACAAAACTTGGGAATTATGTTCAAACACAACGCTGAGCAATTATGTTAGAAAACAGGCTGTCAAATTTAACTTTTACCTAGAAAATTCTTTCGAAAAACTAGAATGTATAAGCTTATTAAAATAAAGAACAAGCTGAAGCACAAAATATATATACATACATACATGCTCTGTTGCAAAAGCATTCATATGTAAACGTAAATTTAACGAGAATTTTTTTATGACTTCATTCTGCCACCGTTCAAATATAAAAATTGCACGTCTGGACGACCTGTTTAGGTTTTTATCAACACAAACCGAATTTAACATTTTGCTTAGTTAGTTTGCAATAGTCAGTCATCTGGCCTGGCTAGTAGAGCCTAACCTTATAAATGAGCCTTGGGGGAGTGTGTAAGCATAAATAAGGAATACAAAACAAAAAGGGAAAACTGAAATTACGCATTCATAAAATTCTACTGAATTGAAGGGGGAAAAGTCTTTCATATTTTTCCTGGATGAATAATTATGTTCAATAGATGATACTGAGTATTGTTGACATGACATAACGAGTGGATCAGAAAATACATCAACAAGTGCTGATGAAGTACCCATCGGCATAGAAAATGTGTTATCAGAATAACACAATTTTCCCTTTGGTACTTACATATGTGCATAGAAGTTAACCCTAATCTTACTAACATGTGTCTGTGAGACACATTTGGATGTTCCATTCAATTTAACTACAGAAATATATAACATATCGCAACCAAACTTCATGACTTTTATTTGACATATGTTTTGTATAATTTAATAAAAAAAAAATTTAGGTATTGCCTTCTTACATCTTTTATATGCCAAAACATAAAAATGTAGCAGTAAATACTGACATGTGTCTCAGAGACACATACATGCAAAGAAAGCTCGAAAACTATTTTTACGAAAAGTCGCTGAAGGGCTTGTTACACCCCAAATATACCAAACATCGAAGAATAAATTGCAACGACCTATCGTTCAACTAATGGAAGAAGTCCTTCAAGAAGGAATTGCACCTACTAATACCCATTGCTATTTATGCAATCCCAAAAATAAGCCGTATTATTAAGCAATGCTGCCAAAAATGTAATAGTAATGTCTGCAATGAACATGCTGTGAAAATTCTTTTATGTAAATAATGTAATGAATAAAAAATTAAAAAAGTTTAATAATTTTTTCGTAAGTTTTTTTATATGTGTCTTAGAGACACATGTTAGTAAGATTTGTAAGTTTTTATGTCAGTATGATTAGGGTTAATCTAATACTACCATAAAGATTTTCTTTGTCAATGAAAAATAGCATAATCTTAAAAAACATTCACAAAGAGGATGATTTTACAAATTCTTATTAAATAAGTAAGTGTGCTATATTCGGCTGTGTCGAATCTTATATACCCTACACCGACGTACGTATATGCAGTATTCAGATACATAAATGAGTACATACATACATATTTATTTTCTGAAAAAGATTTATAATTTTTTGTTCTAGTGCAATGATTAGTAAGTGACTTCTCTTTATTTTTCGACTAAAGAATTTTATTCAAATATTTTATTTTTGATATTGGCGATAGTTGAATATATTATTCTACAGTCTGTATTTAAGAAATATTTGACTTTCACCCTTATTCCAGTTGTCAACATGGACGACATGTCAATACAATACCAAACAATTGGGGCTTGTTTACTCGCTACTATTTCAAAACCCCAAAATAGTCTTAATATTTTACCTCCATATGAAGTAAACTAAATTGTTTTATATTTGTGATTTGAACGGGCTAAGGTTCGTATTGCTTTTTAAGCCAAATTACATGTGATAATTATTAATGAACAAATAACAACAAAGTCTGTTGTAAATATTCTGACTAACAACACATAGTTGAACGGAACAGCCAGCCGTTTTTTGTTTTATATTTTCCCGCATTTAATAATCTTTAATGTTGCAAAAATGTTTAGTGTCTCAATTTAAACATCCAATTGCAAATGGTATATACGCGCTAATGTAAACGGTTTATTCCTAAAGAATTTTTTGGAGTTTGTACAGCAAAAAGGAATAGTTTCAGGGAAATGAAATGGATCATTTTTTTTAAATTTATTTCATAGTTATGACTGTTCCTTAGAGATAAATTTAATTTGGACTCGTTAGAAGATGTCAACGAAAGGTCATCTATTTGAAACATAACTGTGCTGAGAGCATTTATTATGCAACATGGCACAAATATGCGTTTATACTTAAATTAGATATCCATAAAAAAATTTAACAAATATAAAAAAAGTCTTGTGTAAAGATCTTCCCAAAACAAGAAATGTGTTTAACTGACAAACAAATTATTTTGGTTATTTTTTTAAACAAAAAAAAAGGTTTTTCAATTTTCAATCCTGGAAACATAATTGGGTTTTTCCGGTTTTTAATACCAAATTATTATATTTAATTACCAGAGCTATTAGTTTTATGTATCACAAAAAGTGTGAGTTTCCCAAACCTGGAATCATCCTTTTAGATTTTTCTGATTCCATATAGTAATCTAGTTCTTTAAAAAATATATGAAACATGTTAAGTGAACAAAGAAAAAAAGAAACAAGGAAAAAATTAGTTATATTTAGTAACATTAATTTAAAAAGCTCTCGAACTGTTGTTTATATTTTTCTATTTTTCTTTACCAACCCTTTCTTTCCAAAAAAATATAAAAAAATATATTTAATTAAAAAAAAAGAAAAAATTAATTAGACCTAGTCACTTTTTATATCACAAAAAGTGTAAGTTTCACAAGCCTGGAATCATACATTTAAATTTTTCTAATTTCTTACACTAATCTGTTTCTTTTAAGACTGTAAGATATGCTTAATTTATAGAGAAAAAAAGAACAATTAGTTTTAGTAGTTTTTTATATGTAACAAAAAAAGGTAAAGTTTTCCAACCCTGGAAACGTCCTTTTTATATTTTTTATTTTTAATTTCAATTTTGTTCATACTGAAATATAAAAAAATTTACTTAAAATATAAATAGTTTTAGCTAGTTAGTTTTATATGGCAAAATCCAGTTTAAGCTTTCCAGCTCTGAGACCGTCTGCTTAATTTTGATACACCAGTCGAAGACCAAAACCGATTTCACGTACAGATAGTCGGACGGAGGACATCGCTTATTCGTCTTCTCTATGCATAACGATCCAGAATATATATTCTCTATGGGTCACTTATTAATATTGTGGAAATTACCATTTTTTGGTAAAGGGTATAAGAATAATAAATTTACTTTCGCGTTTATAATATTAGTTAGCATAGAGACCTTCAGCTATCACTGCCACGAAACTACTAGCAAAGACACAAACCCCATTGGAGATTCCCACAAACTAGGTTAAAATCCCCAAAATATCAGGAGCTCTCCAGAACTTCCCCGGAAAATTAGACCAGCACTGAAAATCGAAAACATCCGCAATGGCAGCACCATCATTATTCTATTTGGATATTACCAGTATTTGTAACCGGTATTCATTCGCCAGTATTTTTTCATCTTCAAAAAAATTTTGTTTTACATGCATGGCGTGACATAAGGAACTTACCTACCAAAAGCTTGTTGATTATAACATCAATTAGAACTTTGCAAGATCTATAACTTTAGAAAATGTATACAAATTCCAACAAAACTTCAAATAATATTTAGTTCTGATTGAAGTTTAAAAAAACCTGGACAATTGCTAGCTATACCCAGTTTGACGCAACTCAAAAAATACTCTATCTAATATATAATATCTACTGCCTACTAAATAATACATACATATGTGTATATACTAGATTTTTTCTCTTCTGGTACGTAATTTAAAAGGATGTTGCGGTTTTTATATATAAACACAACAGTTAAAATAGTTTTGGCTTTACTCATTCAAGTACTTTAAAAATTATTAACAGCAGGATTACCCTAACGTAATTATTGGTTTCTTAATTCAAACGTTTTAATTGTGACATTTTCGGGAAGGAGATTATCTTAAGCAAAAAAAAAAAAGTTGAGATTCCAACCAAAAGATTTTATAATTTTGCAAACGTAAATCAAATGTGTCTTTAAAAAAAAAAAAAAAAAAAGAAATAAGCCTCTACCCGGCACCAAGATCGGCCCAAGTTAAGTGATAAGCTTATATTCATGATGTATGTAGCGAACATTTCAGTCAACAATATCGCACGCAATCATATCAGTATTGATAAAAAAAAATATCTTACAAAAGTGCGAGTTGTGTCCATTTTTAGTAAACTTATTAAATTTTTTTGATAGTGTAATCAAGTTTCATTCACAAAAAAATATGCAAGTATTTTGGTTGATAATTATTGGCGGTGTAGCAGGTAAATAAAACAAATTTTGTGCTCAATCAAATTTAAATAATAAATAATTTTTTTATAGTTTCAGGTACAATTTTCAGACTAAATGATACCCGTATTAATGGCGAAAATGGCTGGTATGTGCCAAACATAAATGGTTCCTTCACGTGGATGGAAATGAATGAGTTTAAGTCGTATTTGTATGGAGTAAGGAACACTACATATACTAGATTGAATTTTTTTGGCGTAACATATTATTTGTATACAAAGAAAAATCCTAAGAATGGTAAACCAATTAAAGCTACCACTCAATCCGTTTATGCCTCCAACTTCAATTCTGCTCATCCAACACGCTTTGTAATACATGGTTGGAATCAAGGACATAACAACATTTTTTACAATATAAACAAAACTATACGTAAAGCCTGGTTGAGGATGGGAGAATACAACATAGTTTTTGTTGCATGGAAAGCTGCTCGCCTTGACTATGTCAATGCTGCAGCGGCTGTACCGAGGATTGGTAGAAAGGTGGCCAGCATGATTGATTTCTTGGTAAAGGAGTGCAACATGACTTTGGCTACTCTGCATGTAATTGGTCACAGTTTGGGGGCTCATGTGGCTGGTTATGCTGGAAAAAATATTAAAACGGGCCAAATTCACACTATTATTGGTTTAGATGCCGCTTCTCCTGGTTACCATTATAATAAACCAAAAAAACGTTTGTCTGCAACAGATGCTTTTTATGTGGAATCGATTCACACCAACGGCGAGTTATTATCTTTCCTGAAGCCAATTGGCAAAGCTGATTTTTATCCCAATGGTGGCAAGTCTCAACCTGGCTGTGGTCTGGATGTTTTTGGTATTTGTTCCCATGAACGTTCTGTGACTTATTATGCTGAATCTGTTACTCTAAATAGTTTCGGTTCCATACGGTGTGAGAATTATGAAAATGCAATAGATAAGCAATGCGGGTCTGCTTACAGCACCATACGAATGGGTGGTGACAAAAATTCATACATGACTGAGGGCTACTTTTATGTTCCGGTAAAGAAAAAATATCCTTTCGGCATGTTATCGTAGAATCGCTGTAAGTTATTTATATGTTGTAAATAAAAGACGAAATTATTTCTTCAAACAAATATACGAGTATAGTTTAAATAGAAATTTTATATTATTCGTCCACTTCACTGCTGACGATAGTTGTTGCATACATATTTTCGGGAGGGTGCTGTTGAATAAAGTCGCTAGTGCACTGACTACAAAGGACACCATGCAAAATTATAGATTTTCTGATATGCGTTAAGCCTACAGTACACGACAAGTAAAAGCCACATGGACATGTAGTTATGACCTCACGAGAACTTTTATAATGTTGCTTGCCTTTCTATATATACATATATTAGTAGTAGACATTTTTATAAATTAGTAGTCTGCAAAATTTTGATTATATTTTTGTCCCAAAATCCAAATGTGACACGTTTATTCGAATCGGACACATTTCCAAATTCAGCACATGTGTAAAGATGTGAATTTCTACATTTACATGTGCTGCCAGTACACGGTAGGTAGCTTCATGATGACGTCAAAACTACCTCAGAGCTACATACATCCGTATGTGACTTTTTACATGCCGTGTACTGCCGGCTTTAGTGTTTGTGCTGTCAATTATTGGTGTATATGACAGCACTGTCCTTAATCCATTTTTGCTGTAGCACTGAATTGTTTGTGATTTTGTGTTTTTCAAAAATATTATTATTTGTTAATTTTCAAATAATTTTTGAAAGTCTATGCATGAGATAAAAGGTTTGTGACTGTTCAAAATGTGTGGTTGAACTCTTCTGATGATTTGTTACAGCAACAATGGAATGCATATAGACAACGCTGAACCACCAGCAAATAAATTTCAAATTAAAAAAAGTATTATCTGCAATTTTAAAGGAGAGCGAACAAATATATTTTTTCAAAGTCTTTCTTTCAAGTCAGAGTCTAAACACAATGTTTGCGGTGCGGTGCAATTTCTCGTTGCGGGAGAGAAAAATAAACATAATAAAACGGAAGACGGCGACGGCAATACTTGTCATTGTTTGTTTAAATTTTTATTAATTTTTTTGTGCATACATTTTTATAAAAAATTTACTCTTTCTGTTAAACATTTTGTAATGGCAGTAACCAAAAACAAAAAGTTATTAAAATTTTATACATTCGCAGATATTTGATAAATTTTTTAAGCTTTTATATTTTATGAAAAACATTTTTGAACTTCAAAATCATGTTTTTTGCTGTGAACACCGCCAATTATTTAAAAACTATGGCAACATCAGAAAGAGAAAGAGTGTCAAAAATTGAGAGAATAAGAGAGTCCGCAATGACAATAAAATAGATTTTAAATTTATGCCATTCCGCACTGCAGGTTTTTACTTCAAAATCGTATGAAAAACCGCACCGCAATGAATTCTCGTTCTCGTTACATTGTGTTCAGACTCTCAGGCAGTCGTCTCACGAGTCGTCTTGAAAATTTGCATGAAAATCACGAAAAAAATTAGTGCTTTCATGTTAATTTTATACCCAAGTCTACCGTCCAGCTTGTAGAAACCGTGAGTACAATTTTAACTTAACAATTTTAATTATAAGCGACGTTTAAGAATTATTTTGTTTCTCGAATTAAAGTGATAGGTGATAAATAATTAGATCAGACGTTGGCATAAAAAAATCATTTTAGTTAGCACTTTTTGAATGTCAGCCCTCGATATAATGATGACATACCTAAATTAATTCACCTGCTTGTCGCCATTGTTGAACACAAGCAATTTCACGTCATCATTATGTTGACGTCATTGCTTGTGTTAAGATACAACAAATTGCTTGTGTGGTCGTAGTGTTCGGCTATGAGTATATTTTTTTGCTGGATTTTAAAAAAGCTAAAATTTTTACATTTACACTTATGATATACGATTTGCATCAAATACCGAATACCAATAGGCAAATTCTTCCATTTTGAAAATATTATATAACATGTCCCTTTAATAATTTTATTTATTTTTTGTACACACTAGTAATGGGCGAATACTCGTATTGGAATTCCCAAATATTCTGCCATTTTTAGGGTTCCGTACACCAAAGGTGATTTCGCTACGCTGTCCGTCTGTCCGTCACACGGTATTTTCTCAGGAACCGTAAGAGCTACGGACCTGAAATTTGGACACAGTATGTAGAACCTTGGCCGCTACAACAACAAATACATGAGAATTAAAAATTGAAGGGTGTTCCAAAACGAGCAACGAAAAATTTTAAAATCCCATGTAATATACATACAATTGTATGAACATATGTATATTGAAACTTGAAATTTGTAAAATTAGTGTATTTTTATACAGACTACAACAATTAACACTAAAATTTAAAAAAAATTAAAATTAAAGGGTGGTCTATCAGTTAATGCAATTTTGACTATGTAATTTTGACAATTTGTTATATCTTGGAAACCGTAAGAGGCAAACACTTGAAATTTTCAAAAACGGTAAAACTAAAAAAACCGAAAATTATAAAATCGCCAAACCAAAAAAAAAATCGCCAAAAATTAAAAAAAAATTGCCAAAATTAAAAAAAAATTTATAACACTAAAATAAATCGCCAAATTTGAAAAAAATCGCCAAAATGAAAAAAACGCTCAAATGAAAAAAACGCCAAAAATCTAAAAAAATCGCCAAAACGCGAAAATGTCGCCAAAACTAAAAACCAAAATTTAAATAAGAAAAAAATCGCAAAAATGAAAAAAATCGCCAAAAATAAAAAAAAAATCGCCAAAATGAAAAAACGCCAAAAACCGAAAAAAATCGGCAGAACAAGAAAATAAAGTGTCAAAACTAAAAAAGAGCCAAAACTTAAAAAAATCGCTAAAGCCGAAAAAACGCAAAAACCGCTGAAAAAACGCAAAAACCGAAAAGACCCTAAAAACGAAAAAAAATGCCAAAACTTTATATTATATAGGATGAAGTTTGTATTAAATTACATATCTAGTTTTCGTACGGAACCCTTCGTCGCACTTTACTGAATTTATTAGATATTCGTATTCGCCAAATTCACTAGAATACGAATACAAATATTAAAAAAAAAAATTAAATAAATAAATTCTAAACGAAATTTAAATAAATGGCATAAAAAATTAGTAATTAAAAAAAATAAATGTACATATATTTTAATTCAATTCTTGTACACAACTTACTTGGGAGCCACACGTTCAATTTTTGCCTTTCAAATTGTAATACACTCAAACTTTTTTTTTACTAACACAATCAAACTTTTGAAATTGAAAACTAGATTACTTTCAAATTCATCCATTCATTTATATGGCAATTTAATTTTCAATTCGAGCAGCTGGTCACAGCACACATTGATTGAAGCTAAAAATTTGAGTTCATTCTTCGTCGGTGGTACTTAAAAAATTAAATTGATTATCAATTTGAGTCATAG
Organism: Tachina grossa; assembly: GCA_949987645.1. NCBI lineage: Eukaryota > Metazoa > Arthropoda > Insecta > Diptera > Tachinidae > Tachina > Tachina grossa. The sequence continues at coordinate 132,593,116 of OX465274.1, read as the reverse complement.
CTATCAATCTAAGAAATTTTGACACACACTATTTGTGATTTAACGCTGCAGCGTTAAAAACAAATAAAAGATAGTTCTTGTACCTGTGCTTAATAAATACCTGGCAAAATAGAACAAAATTAGTAAGATATATCTATATTTTATTTTTTTTTTTAAGAAGCAAGTCTTATTATTTTAATTGGGAAACCCTTTTTAAGAAATTTATTATTCGACATATTGTCAGAAGTTTATTTTAATTTGAAATTTATTTGCTGGTGGTTCAGCGTTGTCTATATATTTCATTGTTGCTGTAACAAATCATCAGTAGACTTCAACCACACATTTTGAATAGTCACAAACCTCTTATCTTATGCACAGACTTTCAAGAACTATTTGAGAATTCACAAATAACAATATTTTTGAAAAAATCAAGAAGGAAACTTGAGATTTTTATTATCGAATCAAAATCAAAAAAATCATTAATATGCATACATACATATGAATATAGCCAATTCACAAAATATTCTATTGAGTCATAACGAGCCATAACTGCCAGAGAAGCTTAACCGACACATTTAATTGACTTAGTTTTTTTTAACGAAAATCGATTATTTATGATACTAGATACTCCTGTTCTCAAGGATTTTGTTACGTACTAGAAAATTTAGACTGACAATTTTCTAAAAAAAAAACCTTTACTAAGGAGGAGGGGACAAAAACTCCTAAAATTGCGTTACGTAATATGTGAATGGCTCCTAATCGATTTTCATAAAATAATCAATTTCGAAAATTATGTCACTTAAGCTTTTTTTTTGGCGGTTATGGCGCGATATTTTATGTATGTTGTATTGCATACAATTTTACGAATGTCATGAAAATGTTGCTGATATTTTTCATATAAAAATATTATATGAGTATAAAACTTTTTACCCATTTACATACCGCTCATTTACTCAAAGAACGTCATAACTAAAAAAAACCAGTTTGTCAGAAAACGAGTTTGAAGTTTGCAATTCACACAAAACTTAATGGAAAAAGAAAAAATTCCATTTTTTGAGTTCTAACGTTCTTTGAGTAACTGAGCGATATGTTCTTCCAGTCTGCCTTAGCTTGTAGAATAGTATTATTTATAATTTCTATATTTTTTCCCTCATTTGAATTAGACGTTTATGACAATATTTTATATGGTAATACAACAGTGCCATTTGGTCTTAAACAGTAATTTATTACTTATAACTTTAGAAGACCTTGTGAATTGGCTAAAGTTAGTTGGCGTTTTTCGTGTCATATTTTGGGCACCTAAATTTTAAATGCATGAAATCTTTATCACTTATATTAACGCACTATACATTTTACCATTTATAAAGGCTTTTTTTTTAAAGAAATATCAATTAGTAAAATATACTGAAGGACATATTAACGTACATATGTACCTAGAAATGAATGAACTGTTTATTGCTTCTGTTTAAATTAAAATGCACAAATTTTTACTTTTAATGGCTTCGTTGAATATTTTTTATTTTAATTTTTTTTATCAATAATTTTATTGATTTACTAATTTGATTATTTTACTTCGACTATTTTCTGCTAATCTTTTTTAACGAAACTCATTACCCAATAAACCAAAAAAAAATTGTAACGATATCATCTAGACAATCAATGTTAACCCAATCTTATTACGGGATTACACTTACTTAAGTTTTTCCAATCTGAATCCTTAATAGGGATTTCTTTTCTGACAAAATTTGGGGCATATAAATTTATTACATGTTTTACATTTCTATATTCGTTTGCACAAAAAATACAACCTTGGGAAAAATTTTCAATTTGTTTTCTGAATATGTTGCATGAAAACTGTTACATATTTTAATGCTTGCTTAGCCGACTGTAATGTAATGTAACTGCAACAGCAGATCGATATTGCTATGTGAAAAGTAATGAAAATGGTTATATAGATGTAATGTAACGTAACCTACTTTTCTTATAAAAATAATTATCTATCAGCTGTTTCCTACGTTGTAGTTACATTACATTACAGTCGGCTAAAAAAATATTATTGCGATCGGATATCGATAACCCATGCCTACTTGACGTCAAACCATGAACATAAAAGTTAATATAAAAGCCACAGAAGCATTGGAGAACCTACCCCCTTATGCAAAAAAATATTTGACTTTATCTTTAAAGTTCATAGTAGTTGCCAAGCACTTTAAGGCTAACATAGCTTTGTTAAGAAATCAAGTGCGTTCGAGAACTCAAAAATTTATACAAATTTTACTATTTTTTACTGGATTGCGTTCGAGTACACAAAATCCAGTAAATGAGAGGGCGAATTGAGAGAGAAAAATGACAGTTCATTTACTGAGTAAATAAATGCAAGTTTTTACTGGACAAATTTTTGCCAGTAAAATCCAGTAAAACGAAACCATTTGTTTTTAAATATAAACAAAGGGAAACAAAAATGTTTAGTTTTTGATGAAATTTTTAAAATAACAAAAAACAAATGTATTAAGTTATAAGCATTATAACATTTATTTAAGTTTGATGCTAGAAAAATATTCGGGTATGTTATGTATTCCACGTGAAATTAAAACGTGCGGAATTTCCATAGAATTTTTGGAAATATGTATGTATGCACATATGTATGTATGTATGTATGTATTTATAATAACAATGCTATTGCATTTCCGAACGATTTAATTTCACATGGAATTCAGAACATAACCGATTGTTTTTAAACGTGAATAAAGTTAATAGATTATTATATTGAAATTTTTGTTTATACATATCGTCGGGTCCACGGTTCCTGGTTTGCCGTATGGAACATTTAAAATTAAAAATTACTTTGTGTACTTTTTTTAAATTCTTTCCCAGTTTTTCGTTGTCTTGAATATATCATCCTAATAACTTATCATGTTCAGGGCCTGACCCGCGATGTCGACAAGAAAGTTTCTATCGGTTACTTATATTTAAAACAAAATCCAAATAAGAAAGTTTATTTTTGTTTTCAATATAAGTAAGCTATAGAAAGTTTCTTGTCGACATCGTGGACCAGCCAAATAACTTTAAATAAAAACATATGTCCATATCTATTACTTTTATTATTAAACAAAATATTCTATTGTATATTTCATATGAATAATTTTTTTAGCGCCAAAATTGGTAATAAGCTGTTGTATATATTTTACTGGATTTTACAATTTTTCCGTTCGCGTACTTTTAGATGCAAACTTTTTTATTGAGAGTAATTTCTTTAAATTACTCAGTATTTACTCAGTTACTGGATTTTACTGGAAAAGTACTCAAACGCACCTATCATATGCAAAAGACAACTTTAATTATTTTGTGATTTAATAATAAATACTACCACAATAATAATAACAACCACTTCACAGCTTATGGTGTACAAAATAGAATACAATTCGGGTATTCAAGTAATTTTTTTTTTTTATTAAATAAATTTTTATTATCTTGAAGTAAAGCAACCTAATTTAAAAAATATGAGCTTCTGACATGGTAGGAAAACAGATAATCATATATAAGTAAAAAATATGATGAATAAAAAAGAGTTATCACAATTTCTTTTATTCGAATAAAATGATTATTTGAATATCCAGCTATTTTCAATTCGTTTTGAACTAAAACATTTTTGTAAAAATAGGCGCACTGCAGTGCGCCAGGCCAAGTTCCGGCCAATGCAAGCAGTGTGTATATTTACAGGAAGCCATTCCAGCTGTTTTTAGTCCCTCATAACCTTGATACCCGCAATCTTAAAATTATAAAATTTAAATCCTTATTAGAATAAATGTAACCTCATACGCAAAGTACAAAAGTTTTACAATAAAAGGTTCCAGAGATACCGAGGTACAAAAAGTGCATATTTTAAGACATACTCAATGACTCACTGATCACTCATCAAATTGATAAACCATTTCTGATATAGCTAGAGAGCTGCAATTTGGTACACAAGTAGACCTAGGTGAGGAATGAACTAGAAAAATCTGAAAACCCGGAAATTTTAACCAAGGGGGAGTGGCTACGCCCATAAAAATTAAAATGTCTGCTAATGAGCTGAACAAACATAATCTAAAAATCCAGAAATTATAGCCAGGAGCGCGGGGCTACACCAATAAAGGTCAAAATTGAAAAATCAAATCTAAGGCGCTTAATGAAAGCTAATTTATTAAAATCTGGCAGGGTTACGCCCATAAGAATTAAAAGTTGCGCTAAGTTGCTGAAATTTCATTTGAAAGTAGATCTAGGTGAGAAAACAACAAGAAAAGCCTTAAATCCCGGAAATTTTAGACAGAGGGGCGGGACTGCGCCCATAAAAATTAAAAATTAAAAGTTGCGCTTATGAGCTGAAATTTGATACACAAGTAGGTCTAGGTGAGAAATAAAAGAAAAATCTGAAAACCCAAAATATTTTACCAGAATGGGCGGGTAAACGCTACTATTGTTTCAACCTGAAAACTTACAGCCTTATTTATAAAACTTATTAAGGCTTTTTAAGAAAAATTTCTTATGAAAATTTGTCTTAAAGCATTAAAAACTTTTTTAAAAATGAGGCTTTTAATATACAGCTTTTAACTTAAGCCATTTTAGTGAAACCTTGCATATAAGTTGCACGTATACAATACTTTAAACTATCACCTAAAAAAGTGGGCGTGATCACTCCCTTAAATTTTTAGCCTTGCGTTTAATCTACTTCGGTCTAGCATATTTTAGAAGAAAATTAGCATGAATTACAAGCGCTGCTCACAACAAAATTGTGAGTTTAAAATAGTGGGAGGAGTATTGCTCATAAAATTTAAAGGTATAGTTCGCGCTAGAGAGCTGAAATCTTATGCACAAGTGAGTGTAGATGAGTAAGCCAATGGGAAAATCTTAAAACCAAGAAGTTTTATCCGCTTTAACTCCAATTCGCACTAGAGAGCTGAAATTTTGTACACAAATTAATTTAGATCAGAGATCACAGAGAACAAGCACTGTAAACTCAAAATTAAGTTAAATTTTATTGAAACTTTTCAAACACATTGCACTTATCCAAAGTAAAAATTTCCTGTTTTGAAAACTGGCCATGACTTCACCCATAAATCTTAGCTTTTTGTACTATTCAAATACTTCCGTCAATAAAGTACTCATTGTGCCAACCTTCTCCGGCGTTGCGCTAATGACAGTTGAAAAAAGGCGAAGTTTAACGTATGACGGATTCATTGTGCCCCGGCATTAACTTAGTTGAATTACTTCATTAAAGAATGACACAAGACTAATGTCGAGTGAGTTAACTTAGTTGAAGTACTTCATTAAAGAATGACACAAGACTAATGTCGAGTGAGTTAAGGATGCAACGCATTTATCACGCTTCTTTTACTCTTCAACATTTCTTAGGTACGCCGTTTCCTCTTTTTCAGCCAAGTTTTTGTCTATTTCGCCTAAATGCCTAAGTCGATCTGGCTCTCTCTTCTTTTCAAAAAATGTTCTATCTTCATCTATCTTTATTATACCCTTTACCAAAAAATTGTAAAAGAATTCCGTTTGTAATTTCCAGAATATTAATAAGCGAGCCATAAACTATATATATTCTGGATCCTTATGCATAGGGAAGACGAATAAGCGATTTCCGTCTGTCCGTCTGTCCGTCTGTCTGTACGTGAAATCGATTTTCCGAAGCTCCCAGAAAAGCTAGAGACTTTGTTCTGGATTGGTGTGTCAGAAATGGTCCAAAAAAGATTCGTATTGAAAATCAGCAAAATCCAGCAGACGGTTTCAGAGCTGGGAAACTTAAACTTCATTTTGCCATACAAAGTAACTACCGAAAAGTAGTTATTATTATCTTTTTATTAAATAAACTTATTTTGTGCTTCAGTATGAATAAAATTGATATTTCAAATGAAAAATTAAACTTTAAAAATTAAAAAGATGTTTCCAGGGTTGGAAAACTTTAACTTTTTTTATACAAAAGTAACTTACTAAATTAAATTTTTCCTTTTTTTCTATAAATTAGACACATCTTATATTCTTAAAAGAAAGAGATTGGTGTAAGAAATCAGAAAATCAAAAGGATAATTCAAGGGTTGGAAAACTTACTCTTTTTTGATGTAAAAAATTAACTACCGAAAACTTATTTTTATTTTTTTTTCAAAATAAACTTATTTTATACTTCAGTACGAATGAATTTGGTATTTCAAATTAAAAAAAAATTAAAACGAAGTTTCCAGGGTTGAAAAACCTTATTTTTTTATACAAAAGTAAGTTAGTAAAACAAATTTTTCCATTTTGTCTATTAATTAAACATATTCTTAAAAAAAGATTGGTATAAGAAATCAGAAAAATCAAAAAGGAGGATTCCAGGGTTGGGAAACTTACTCTTTTTGTGATGTAAAAAATTAACTACCGAAAACTAATTTTAAATTTTTTAAATAAATAAACTTTTTAATGCTATAGTACAATACAATTGGTATTTCAATTTAAAACATGCTTCCAGGGTTGGAAAACTTTAACTTTTTTATACAAAAGTAACTTACTAAAGCAAATTTTTATTTTTTGTCTATGAATTAAAGATATCTTATATTCTTAAAGAAAGAGATTAGTACAAGAAATCAGAAAAATTAAAAAGTATGATTTCCGGGTTGAAAAACCCACACTTTTTTGTTATATGAAAACTTAGCTACGGAAAAATAATCTTTATTTTTTTATAAAATGAACTTCTTTTATACTTCAGTACGAATGAATTTGGTATTTCAAATTAAAAAAATTAAAACGACGTTTCCAGGATTAGAAAACCTTATTTTTTATACAAAATTAATTTAACAAAACAAATTTTTCCTTTTTGTCTATTCATTAAACATATTTTTAAAAAAAGATAGGTATAAGAAATCAGAAAAATCAAAAAGGAGGATTCCAGGGTTGGGAAACTTACACTCTTTGTGATATAAAAACTTAACTACCGAAAACTAATTTTTATTTTTTTTTATTAAATAAACTTATTTTATGCTTGAGTATGAATTAAACTAGTATTTCAAATAAAAAAAAACAATTAAAACAATTAAAAAGAAGATTCCAGGGTTGGAAAACTTTAACTTTTTTGTACAAAAGTAACTTACTAAAGTAAATTTTGCCTTTTGTCTATAAATTAAACATATCTTAAATTCTTAAAAGAAAGAGATTGGTGTAAGAAATCAGAAAAATCAAAAAGAACGGTTTCAGGGTTGGGAAGCTTACATTTTTGGTGATATATAAAAGTAACTAAGTCTAATTAGATTTTATCTTTTCTTTTATAAATTATATATATTTTTAGTTTTGGAAAGAAAACTTTTTTGTAGAAAATTATAAAAATAAAAACCACAGCTCCAGAGCTGGAAACTTTGAACTTTTTTCTGGATATTAAAGTAACTAAATAAAACATTTTTTGGATTTCCTTTTTCCTTTTTTCACTTAACACACTTTCTATATTTTTTCTAAGAACTACTAGAATGGTATAAGGAATTAGAAATATCTAAAATGATGATTTTAGGGTTTGAAAATTAATTTTTTTTGTACATAAAAGTAACTAGGTCTAATTGTTTTTTTTTGTTTATACTTTATGTATGTGCTTATGTATGTATCTATATACTACATAAAAGCACTTTGATAAAGGGTATATAAGATTCGGCACAGCCTCTTACTTGTTAATTAAATAGCATCGGCATGGGCAATGTCAAATAAGTTGCTTAAACACTTCTTGGGTTTTGCTTGCATTATTTTGCAAACCTCTCAAAACTTTGTATACGGCTAGTTTGTTAGCAAATAAAAATATTCGAAAATAATTTAACTCACTGTTTATACGCTATTATAAATGTATACAAACTTGGTAGCACTTCTATAAAAATGTTACTTGTGTTCACAAAAAACTGTGTAAGTGTATAAAATAACAAATAATAATTTGTTTTTATTGTTATTATTTTCTTCTACCAATGTTCTTTTGTGCAATATTTACCAATTTATTGTTTTCTATTCGCAAACAAATGTAAGTGTGGCAACCTCAAGCATTTTATTTGCAAATAGCGCGTTACTCGTGAATAGTTTTCAGAATTAGTAAGTCGCAATAAAACGCATAATATGGCAACAATTCGCAGTTTTATTTGCAAATAAGCCGTGCGTATAAACATAGTAAAAGTTGGCTAAAGATCTAGTTGCTAGTACACTCACGAATAGTAATATCTGCGCTTTTTTTTCACTTAAATTCATTATACGGATATTATAAAAAAAACTGAACATACTAGTTCATTAGAAGGAAGTTTTGAACCCGTAATTTGATATTTTACGTCCTTTGTTAAAAATACTCCTTTTTTACAACTGCGAAACTCTACTAATATGTTGACTGAACGAAATGCTCTTATTAAATCCTTAATTAGATGTGCCTTAACCATGACCATACAAAAACAGCTGTTTGAACCAAACTAATGGGCAATACTGTATTAGATTATAAGCAACTCGCCATAACGCCATAACGGCTTACCCATAACTATAAAAACCAAATGTAAAGTCATTACTACTATGGCAAAATGAAAATGGAATGATGAAAATTACAGGAGTAACATTAACTTGAAATTTGCTTATCCCGACTCAAAAACTTTTTCTGTTTTGGAATCGTAAAATATTTGTATAAAACAATTTCAAACTTTTTGTTGAACAATATTTATTGTATACCGAAAAATGTTTATTGTTTTTTTTTAATGTTTCTATAAATTAAAAAACGTAAACTATGTGTGTGTGTGTATATTATCATAGCGTGATACTGTTTTCGTTATCATATCGTTCTCTTGGTTAGTTGGTATACAAAATACTTATCTTAAATATATTTAATTATTTAAATAACTTTTAAGATAATATTTTGTTTAACCTGAAAAAGCGTAGTTAATTTTTGCAAATAAACCCTTGAAAATTGTGCAGTAAATACCGAAGTTATCAATTTATATTCCGTGTGTTTCTAAAACAACTTTTTTTTCTTTCAGAGCAGATAGATGTCACTTTTCAGAAAACTTTCCTTAAGGATTTCCGTAAGTATGCGAATTTTTGAAGCAATCGGGCGAATTCAAACATGTTATGTTAAAAGAGTGGGATTCGGAGCGTGTAAGGTGTATCGTGGGTATATTGTACACCACTTTGCATAGCGATTTAAGCTGGTGTGATAACCACGCTGACCCTAGTTTGGGTAATTTACATTCTTAGGTATTACATATAGCTGTTTACCCATAAATCTTATGTGTTACTACACATTGTTTATAATAACAAGGGAACTGATCTGCTCATACTTATTTTGTAAAAGAAAGTATTTTTACTAAGTTGGTTATACGGTTGCAGAGTTACCTAAAACTGTCCTCAGACGATAGATCTGATCTGCCTTAATGGTTTAGCAAATAGTGATATGTCTGCATCGACTATTAACCAAAACCGATGGGTGACTTAGTCAAATTCTATGGGTTACGCCGTGCCGGTGATTGCTGAAGTCTAATCGTAGAGAACATGCTACGGGGGGCTACTCACTACCCCAGTCGCTGCATATTATCATGAAAAAATTTTCATGAAAATCGCTAAGAGTAGTCTGATATCTCTAGTACCAAATCAATGCTAGTGGTTGGTATATCGCGGTCCGTCAGACACTATTTTAAGTGCTGTTGCTATTCAACAGATGTGGCGAGATATAAGATAGCTCGAGCGCTTCAGTAAGGTGCCAGGAATAACTACTTAAAGATATTAATACTTTTGCGTTCCTTCCAAAGTCACATAGTGCAAACGCTAAACTTCACTCAGCTTTAGATCCACCGTAAATCTTTTAAAAATTTTAGATACATATTTGTAAAAAGCAAGATTATGGGTGAAGAGGGCTAAAAGCCTCCTAGTTTATTCTGTTTTGCTGAATTATATCTCTAATTTAAAATACTTTATTTAATTTTATATTTTTAAGTGACTTTTTATAATAAAAAAAAAACAATTAAAATAATAAAAATTATATTTATTGTCAGTACATACATCAATCATGTATGATTACTCAATTGTGATCAGTCAAGCTTGACTAATATTTATGTTATCATTGATTGGCAAAAAGCAGTATGAGTATATCTTTTATAGTCGTTAGAGTGAGATGCAACATCACACGTACACAAAAATTTCCAACACATTTTTCATTTTGCTCTTAATAATGTGGTAGAAATTTTGTTCTACGCAATGATGAATTTATCCGATCATATGAGCGGTCAATTGACTGATACTATTCTTGTAGGGTTGTTTAATTACGGCAATATATGTATGCATGTAGAAGTTCGATTAAAAACTCAATTATCTAAAACAAGTACAAGCAAATAAATGAGTTGTCAGAAGTAGCTTAAGTACATACTTCTGATAATACTCCAAATTAAGATTTTTTCAGACTAATCAATTTCATTAATTTGTATGCACATGCCATGCTTTTATTAGACAGATAGCCAAACTTTTGTTTAATTATTATTTTTTTTAATACATGTATTTATTTATTGTATCTTCAAATATGAACTAACAATAAGTATTCAAATCTTAAATCTATAAAAAAAATTATTAAGTCCAACCAGTGTCGAACATAAACTTAGTGATAGTTATAAATAATCACATAAGTAGTGATAATCAAAAAAGGGAAAAAAGTCTTTTCAAGTAGTCCCATCTGGAGTGTTAAGTATAAGAGCCCGTGTGTCCTCCTTTTTTAGGCGGATGTGTCCAGTGAAATTCAAAGTATTACGAGCAAGCAGATTAGGATGTGATTCGAGTTTTGTTAAATATTTGCCTGCGTATTTTGCAATTTCTTCAGTCACTAGTGGCATATTTAAATCACGATGTATATTAGAATTTTTGATGTACCATGAAGCCGATGTTATTAACGGTAAAATTTTGTTTTGCCTTCGTTGGATTCTCTCGACATTGGAAGCTGAAGCAGTGCCCCATAACTGAATTCCGTAGCACCATATTGGCTTTAAAAGCGACTTGTATAGTAAAAGTTTGCAGTCTAGACTGAGTGTTGAATTTCTGCCAATTAACCAATATATTTGAGTTAATTTGAGTTAACTTAGAGTCAATATGATGTTTCCATGTAAGCATTCGATCAATGTGTATACCAAGGTATTTCACTTGGGAATCTTGAGGAATATTTTGATTGTTGATTCGAATGGAGAAGCAACTATCTCTTCTTAGGGTAAACGTTATATGGACACACTTTTGTTCATTTACTTTAATTCTCCATAAGTTCAGTCATATTTCCAGTTGGGTAATATGTTCCTGGAGATTGCGGGATGCCTCATAAGGGTTTTCGTGCACACTTATACAGGCTGTATCATCGGCAAATGTAGAGGTGTGGATATTATTGCTCACAGGCATATCACAAGTATATATTAAATACAAGACAGGACCCAGAATACTACCCTGTGGCACACCAGAAGATATAGATTCGGGCACACTCGTGAACTCTCCTTCCACATCAGTGAACTTTCTATCAATAATACAACTTTCCAAAAGCTTTGGAGATATTATATATTATATTATATATTATATTATTGGCAGATATGTCTTCAATTTTAAAACATAAATAAAGAGAGCAGAACAATACATCTTCTCTTCAAATGTTCCTCTTACAACTTGGACCAGTCTATGCGTTTGGTCAATGGTGCTATGCTGACTTCTAAAGCCAAAATGATAGTCCGGGATGCACCCATTATCAGTTAAAATTTTGGACCATTTAGTCATGAGCAGTTTCTCGAAAAGGGCCTATATGACTCAGTCTTGGTAAGATCTTTGCCCGCCTTTGGAATCATTTTGATCTTGGCAAGTTTCCAGTTATGTAGAAAATATTGCATTCTTAAAATAGCATTAAAAATAAATAGCAGGATTCTTATTGCAATATGAGGCAAGTTCATGAGCATTTTGTTACTAATGCCATCAATACCTGGAGCTTTCTTCGGGTTGATTTCAACAATTACTTTTTGTACTTCACGCATCTTAAACCTTAAGGGACGAGGGGGTAGAGAAACTACACTCCGTAAATCAACAGCACCGGTACATGAATTGAGAGTGAATGCAGATTTTAAATGCTCAGAAAATAAGTTACCTTTCTCACTATCGCTTCTTACCCAACCTCCGGTCGCAGTACGCAGTGGTGATTTAAGATCAACGGGTCTTTTAAGATTTCTAGTAGCGCGCCACAAAGAGTAATTAGATGAGGACGTTACATCAAGACCTTCTAAATACTTTTCCAGTAATGCAGTTCTTTCCGACGACAGCAGCTCTTTGAGTCGTTTAGTACATCATTTAAGTCCGATTTTATTTAGGGGTGATCTGTGTTGCTGCCACTCTCTTCTAGCTCTCTTTTTTCACATACAACACGTTCAATTTCCGTAGAATAAATTTTGTTAAAGCCGGTCTGCGGATAGGAGGTAGTGGCATGCTCAGCAGCCTGTTTAATATTTTCGTTAAGATTGATAATGTTAAATTCAATATCATAGAATGATCTAAGCTGAATGTTTTCTACGCAGTGACTACTAAGATATTTTTTTTAATTAATTTGCTTAATTATGAAAATGCTTTTTATGGGAAGCAAATGCATCGAAATTTTTAACAAAAATAATCGAAAACAATACAAGGAAAAAATTCAATTAACAACAAACTCAAAATCTAAATTAGGGTTTTTAAAAACTTAGAAGTTTCATCACAGCCCTTTTCACAATGTACAATTAAAAGCTAACAGGGACTATAAGGCAAGTTTTTCAAAAACGGTAAAACTAAAAGATCAAAAAATTATAAAATCGCCAAATCTAAAAAATCGACGAAAACAAAAAAAAAAAATCGCCAAAACGAAAAAAAAGCACCAAATTAAGAAAAAAAATTAGGACTAAATTAAATCGTGAAAAACCGGAAAAATCGCCGAAATGAAAAAAATCGCCAAAATGAAAAAAAACCCAAAAACAGAAAAAAAATCGCCAAAATGAAAAAAATCGCCGAAATAAAAAAAAATCGCCAAAATTAAAAAAAAACCCCAAACAAATAAATCGCAAAAATTAAAAAATTACCAAAATAAAAAATCGCCAAAATAAAAGAACCCTACAAACAGAAAAAATCGCCAAAATGAAAAAAAATCGCCAAAATGAAAAAAAAATTGCGAAAATGAAAAAAAGAGAAAAAACGCCAAAACTAGAAAAAAGCGACAAAACTGAAAAAATCGTTTAAACTGCAAAAAAAAAAACTTAAGAAAAGGAAAAAAGCCACATCAAAAAAATTCTCCAAACCGAATGTACGGAAGGAACCCTTCGTGCGCGAGTCAAAGTCGCACTTTACTTAATTTATTTTAATTGCAATGCGTACATAACAACAAGAATAGCAACAACTAAACGATGAACAACAGGAATTAAAAATTAAAAAGTAAATATAAAGGCATTTACCATAAATGAGCACTTTGCAGTACCACTAAAATTTCAGTAAAAATAAAAATTGTTTAACCAGTAAATTTTTACTGATTACTAAAATTTGTTTCTACAATTTTTATGAAGTGTCTAAATGATTTATTATATGATGAGGTGCATTGAATGTTCAGTAATCAATAATGACCGTATTCATAATGAAATTCTACCAAGTGGCTAAATGTTTTTCATGCAAAAGTTTCAATTTTATTATGACTACGGCGCTACGATTTTACTGGTAATGCAAATTAAATTTCATTAGCAGTAAAAATTTACTAATTTTTTCAGTAATCAGTAAATTTACTGCTTACTGCAATTTTTAATGCAGTACATATATACTGCAGTGTGCCCATTTACTAACCAAATAAGTTTAATAAAACAAACAAAAACCAACAAATTCCTATGTATTTGCAATAATGAAAGTTTTGATACTTTCAATTAATTAATTTAAAAAAATATTCTAAGAGCATAAGTACTTCGAACTTAAAAAAAATTTTCATTACTAGATGTTTACACATCTCCCCTTTTATCGGACTCGCATTGCTTTTTTATTTTACTGTAACACAAAGTAATTTGAGTTAATTTTGTTATAATGGGTGTTTTTTATTGAGGTATAGAACTTTAAGTTGGCATCACTTTTTTAACTGGCGGCCGTTTTGTCAGCTGTTAAGTGATTAATATTTAGTTTGGTTTGCCATTTTATCATAAACAGGTTGACAAAAGAACAACGCTTGCAAATCGTGCAAATTTATTTCGAAAATAATGGTTCAGTTCGCGAAGTTTAACGCAAGCTCCGTCCATTTTATGGTCGACATAATCGTCCATCAGAGCAATTAATTCGGTTAACCATGGATCGTTTTCGCACTACGTTTACTCTATGTGATAATACGCATCCGCAGAGACGTCGAACAGTGCGCACCGAAGAAACAATTGCCGCTGTAGAGCAAAGTGTTGAAGAGGACCCGAATGAATCGATTCGCCACCGTGCACAGTAATTGGAGCCGACTAACCGACTATTTTGTTCCCGAATTGGATGGCATGAATGTGGATGAGTTGTGGTTCCAACAAGACGGCGCTACATGCCACACAGCGCACGTCACAATCGATTTATTGAAGGAAACATTCGATGAGCGCATAATTTCGCGGAATGGGCCTGTCAATTGGCCACCAAGATCGTGTGATTTGACACCATTGGATTATTTTCTTTGGGAATATGTGAAGTCGCTCGTCTACGCCAACAAACCAGAAACGTTAGGGGACTTGGAAGCCAACATTCGTGGCGTTATTGCCAACATACAGCCCCATATGCTCGAAAAAGTGGTTGAAAATTGGACCTGTAGAATTGGCTTTATTCGAGCCAGCCGCGGCGGCCACATGCCTGAAATCATATTGAAGCATTAATGACATAAAATTATCCTTCCAATAAAGCCAAATTGATGGACATTAAAACGATTTTCTTGTGTTTTATTTCAATTCGAAGTTCTATACCTCTAAAAAAAACACCCGTTAGATGTTCGTACATATCTGCTTGTGAAATCATACAAAGTTGTATATACAGAACATTAAAAGAGCATTTCTCACAGTAGTCTATTTTCTTTGTTACTCCATATGCTTAAATATAAGTATCTCTATGGGCAGGGTAGACTTATTATAACATAAATGGAATTGACAATTTTTAAAAATTTCTAGACCTGTTATGACACTTGTATATTTACAACAAAATTTAGAAATACATTTAAAATTATATGTTAAAAATTTAAAGTTATTGGTATAAAAATAAAGCGGTTTTAATTGATACTCGAAAAACAGACATTTAAAGTTATCGCCCTTTGAAAAAGCAAAAACCCGATTAAAACCGGTCTTATAAAAACTGATCGATCTCCCTAATTGCCTTGTTATTTGTTATTCGTGTGGTCATTGCACGGTGTAATAAAACGAAAAATTAAAGATATTTAACTAACAAATAAAATGTATGCGTAGAGTAAAGTAGCATTTTGTTATCGATTTTCGAGTGGCGACATAAATTTGTTTGTACTTTGGCGATTATCTGAGGGAATAGTGCATGAAAGCGTTTATCATAATTGTTCAATGCATAATAAATAAAGTTGCAAATGTTATCATAGCTGCTGATTACAAAGTGTCAAGGCGCAAAATAAAAAACAAGGTAATAAAAACTTAATATTTGATAAATTTTAAGAAAACTGTTTAATAGTAAAAATGTTGAAGCACTCCAAAAATGAGAACAAATTTCATCGATATATCCGCACACAAAATCATAAACAGTCACAACTCAAAATTATCAAAGTGGTTTAGTTTTATAAACCAGTTAATTGAAAAAAATTTTTAACGACCGCAATAGTCTGTTTTGCTATAAAGTATTCTTGAAGAATATAAAATGCTTTTTGTTATGTCACATACTTGCGTCATTTGTAGAGTATCAACAGTTTTTTGTCACTCCACAACATTTAGAATTTTTATACCCTATACCAAAAAATGGTAGAAGGGTATATTTAGATTTGTCATTCCGTTTGTAATTTGTAGAATCCTCACAAAAACATAAATGTGAAAAAAGGCCAAGTTCCTATCCAAAATTTCGGCCATTAAAAGTAGTGAGATATAAATTTTGACCAAGTTCTTGTTTTCCACAATACCTAATACAGAAATATGCTATGTATTATATAAATTTGTAATCGTAAGGGTGTCATACAATATCTAGAGAGTCTGCTTATAATTTCTGCTACTTTTCTTCTAAGATATGCTAGACCGAAGTAGATTACACACCGGGCTAACATTTTATAGGAGTGATCACGCCCACTTTTTAATGTGATAGTTTAAAGTCTTGTATACTTGCCACGCGTATGCAAGGTTTCACTTAATTGGATTGAGTTAAAAGCTGTATATTAAGTTTTTAGTTCCAAATAATATTAGCGTAGCCCCGCCCATTCTGATAAAATTTTTGGAGTTTTCAGATTTTTCTAGTTGGTTTCTCAGCTAGACCTACTTGTATGTCAAATTTCAGCTCATAAGCGCAACTTTAAATTTTTAATTTTTATGGGCGCAGCCCCGCCCCTCTAACTAAAGTTTCCGTGTTTTCAGATTTTTCTAGTTGGTTTCTCACATAGACCTACTTGTATATCAAATTTTAGCTCTTTAGCGCAACTTTTAATTTTTATGGGCGTAACTCCGCCCACTTTTCCTAACCTAAGATTTTTTCGGCCAGTGCATATTATTCGTGTCAAGTTTCGTTACAAACGGATAATAATACCCACATTAATAGTATATCTAAATATGCCGAGCCGTAGAACATGAAAATTAGGTTTAAATTATTATGGGCGTGTCAACGCCCAGTTTTTAATGAAATATTAATAGCTTTGCATTATCGCTGTATATATTTCAAATTTCAATAAAACAGCTTCCATTAAGCCTTATATTAGTTTTTTTAATTCTGACTTTTATGGGCGTAGCCCCGCCCTCCTTGTAATAATTTCCGGGTTTTCAGATTTTTTTATTTTTTTGCTCACCTAGACCCAGCTCTGTATCGAATTTCCGTTCAATAGCACAAATTTTAATTTTTATGGGCATAGCCCCGCCCTCCTGGTTACAAATTTCGGGTGTTCAGATTTTTCTGGTTCATTGCTCACCTAGATCTTCTCGTGTACCAAATTTTAACTCTCTAGCAACAGCGGAAGTGCTTCACCAATTTGATGAGTGTGTCAGTGGTCAGTGGTCAGTGAGTCTTAAAATATGCACTTTTTGCACCTCTATATCATTGTAAAACTTTCAAACTTGGCATATGAGGTTACATAAATTTATTCTAATTATGGTTTAAATATCATAATTTTAGAGTTGCGGGGAACAAAGTTATGAGCGGGGTAAAAACAGCTCGAATGGCTTCGTGTAAATATACACACTGCGTGCATTGGCCAAAACTTGGCCTGGCGCACTGCCGTGCGCCTAGATATTAATAAGCGACTCATAAAGTACATATATTCGGATCCTTATGCATAGGGAAGACGAATAAACGATGTCTGTCTGTCCGTCTGTCTGTACGTGAAATCGGTTTTCTGAAGCTCCCATAAAAGCTATTCGTTCTTGGACTGGTGGGTCAGAAATGGTATTGAAAATCAGCAAAATCAGAGCTGGGAAGCTTAAATTCATTTTGCCATACATACCGAAAATTAGTTATTATTATTTTTTTATTAAATAAACTTATTTTATACTTCAGCATGAATAAAATTGGTATTTCTAATTAAAAGAAATTAAAAAAATTAAAAAGACGTTTCCAGGGATGAAAAACTTTAACTTTTTTTCTTATACAAAAGTAACTTACTAAAACAAATTTTTCCTTTTTTTCTATAAATTAAACATATCTTATGTTTTTTAAAGAAAAAGATTGATGTCAGAAATCAGAAAAATCAAAAAAGATGATTACAGGGTTAGTAAACTTACTATTTTTGTGATATAAAAAATTAGCTACCGAAAACTAATTTTATTTCTTTTTTATAAAATAAACTTATTTTATACTTCAGTACAAATGAATTTGGTATTTCAAATTAAAACAAAAATTAAAAAATTAAAACGACGTTTCCAGGGTTGGAAAACCTTGTTTTTTATACAAAAGTAACTTACTAAAAGAAATTTTTCCTCTTTTACTATAAATTAAACACATCTTACGTTCTTAAAAGAAGATTGGTATAAGAAATCAGAAAAATTAAAAAGGAGGCTTCCAGGGTTGGGAAACTTACACTCTTTGTGACATAAAAAATTATCTACCGAAAACTAATATTTATTGTTTTTATTAAATAAAATTATTTTATGATTGAGTACGAATAAAATTACTATTTCAAATAAAAAAAAACAATTAAAAAATTAAAAACACGATTCCACGGTTGGAAAACTTTAATTTTGTTTGGACAAAAGTAACTTACTAAACAAATTTTTCCCTTTCTTTATAAATTAAACTATCTTACATCCTTAAAAGAAAAATATTGGTGCAATAAATCAGAAAAGTCCAAAAGGATGATTTCAGGGTTGGAAAAGTTACACTTTTTGTGATATATAAAAGTAACTAAGTTACGTTTTGGAATGAAAAGTTTGGTGTAGAAAATTATTAAAATAAAAACCACTGCTTCAGAGGTGGAAAGTTGAACTTTTTTACTGGATATTAAAGTAAATAAATAAAACATTTTTTGGAATTTTCTTTTTTCACTAAACACACTTTCTAAATTTTTTAAGATCTACTAGATTGGTATAAGGAATCAGAAAAATCTAAAATGATGATTTTAGGGTTTGAAAATTAATTTTTTTTGTACATAAAAGTAACTAGGCCAAATTATTTTTTTCTTTTTGTTTATACTTTATGTATGTGCTTATGTATGTATCTCTATACTACATAGAAGCACTTTGGTAAAGGGTATATAATATCCCGCACAGCCGAATATAGCACGCTTACTTGTTTGAATTGTGACTCTTTATGATTTAGGGCCAATTTCACCAACTATATTTAAATATCAATTCATATTTAAATGTCGATTTTCATTAATTTTTGTATGGAAAAACTACATTTAAATATGAATCGATATTTAAATAAGTTGGTGAAATTGGCCCTTAGTATGCGATATATATATATGTTTTTCGGTGTTGCCAGGTAATATCAGTTTTAGATGATTATAATATCTATTGTATTCATGTTAACATTTTCGGTTGAGAAAATAAGACTTATATAATTTTGGAGCTTAAAAAAAATAGTAATCAAAATAAAAGGGAAATGCAATGTGAAATATTTCTCCAATCAACATCTTTAATTGAAAACAAAAATAAAAGAAAACTAATTAAAGATACTGTTAATTAAACTTTATAATCAATTAAATTTTTAAGCGAAAGTTTATTTGAATGAACCAAACTTTTAATTAATTCAATGAAATTTTGAAACAAAAGTTTAATTGACTCAATTAAATTTTTAATTGAATACTAGTGTTTTCCGAAAATATACCCGTATATATGAATATATTCCCTGAAAAGATTACCCATTGCTGCAACAGGATATTGGAACTCAAATACAATTGTTAATCTTTTACACAAAAAAGTGTATATCTCAAGCTCAACAAAAAAAAACCAATTACTCTTTTTTTATTTAAACAGAGGAAATGTTCTTTACTTGTTGATAACCTATCCTTTATTCTGATTAGTAAGAAAATGCAATTGTTATAGCAAAGTACGTTGCTTCTACAAAATATCAATTAATATTGGTCCCAATTAATATTGAGGGATACCCTAATACTATAAAACTGCTTAAGGTATCTTAAGATAAGCTTCGATTAGCTAAATAAACTTAAAAGTTCTGGCCCACACAGTAAAACATTTGCTGCAAAACATTTTAAAATTTTCTTTTTAAACTGCATTCGTGTCCACACTGTGAAGTTTTTGTTTTGCAACTTAACATATTTTCTCATATATATATCTCTTGAGAATGAGAAGTGAATGAGATACTCAAACTGCGGGTACATAAAACAAAGTATCATTTTCAATCATTGTTGCCAGAAAATGATGATGAGAGAATGCTAACTCGGTCAAAAAATTCTGCTAAAATCTTCTACAGGACAAAAGTATAATGCCAGATTTAAATGAAGAAAATTATTGAAATAGCTCTGAATTTCATGTTAATACAAACTTATTAGTACATACAGGTATTTTTACAGCACTTACAAACATAAAATAGTTAATAATTGGGAATTTTTGGATATGTTAAATTAGGTTTAAAATTTTTTTAACACACTAATAATCTCAAAATATTATTTTATTTATTCAGTAAAATATTTTTTTATTTAAAATACATTGAAATATGCGCATTTAACTTTTTCCAATGCAGATCATCGAGGAACCTTTAGCCTGCAATGCACATATCTTTATGAGAAAAATCCAATACACACAAGAATATTTTAAAAAAATTAAAATTTTTATTGTCAACAAATTCTGCCAGAAAGCATTTAGCAGAATTTTTAAAAAGTTGACTGCTTTTTAACTAATGAAAATGCCAGATCTGGCAGTGAAAATGCTAAAATGGCAACAATGTTTTCAATTCATCTTTCCTCTCTCATCAAAAAACGCAAATTTTTGCAGCATTAATATATTCTATTATCCCTAGTTTTAAAATCAATGATTAAGTTGTATTTAAATACAATTTAATATTTTCAGTTCTTATTAAATTACGTTGAAAGTACGGTAGCACTGGGAAATTTCCCAGTATTATGGAAAGCTTTGCATAAAACACATTTTATAAAACCAAAGAAGCATAAAAATGCATTTTTCTATTTATTTGTTCCATGCTATGAAACTATGAACTGTATATCGAGAGCCTATATTCAAAATACATCAACTTAAAAAATCTAACTTTTCAGTAAAGCGAAAAAACTAGTTAATTTGCTCATTATTGTAAAAATAAATGATGTGCCTGCCCTGATATGTTTTAAATATGCTTACTAATTTATATGCATCTGCAAAAAATATTCTATTTTGCACTGGTTGGCGTATTTTTATGAGAAAGCATATTTTAGTCGATCAAAAAACAAATATTTTTTTTTGAGTTAGCATAGTTTGTCGGAAAAAATATATGATTTTTTTTAATATATTTATTTTTTAATAAATTTGTAAAATCTTTTAATCAATACTAGATATAAGAATTGAAAAGCTTCAAGAAAAAGTTTAAAATACCAAAAAAAATAATAACTTAAGCCTGACTGAAAGCCTCTTCCATCTCGAGGTTGTCAGCTTTATTACTCTCGAACTCAATATCTATTGTAAAAGGGTCTCTCCAAATTTTTAATTTCGAAAGCTTTTATCATTGACTGTAATAAGTCCATACATAATGTTTCTATTCGATTAACATTTTAAGAGTTAAATATTCATTATCAATTTTTTTTATCGGAACTTCTCTGTACTAATATATTAAAAGTGACCATATCTCAAAAACTAGCCATAGGATATCAAAATCCTAAATCCAAAAATCAGCATGCCAAATGCAATAAGATTTGAGGTAGATTTATAATATATTATAAATTTTTAAATAAATGGAGTTAGCATTTATTTTCACCAAAAAAATTATACTTTAAAATAGCAGAATCTTTTGATTCAAAATTTATACTACAGATGAATATTGCATAGGGGAGCTACTTATTTGCCATCGGAAACTCATTAATTTGACCAAATTTGGGTGGACGTATTTTGAATGCAAGCTCTCGATATGTAATATATTTATGAAATTTAAACGAAATATATATCGCGCTCAAAAAACTTAAATAGTAATTAATTACACAAGGTTTGGCATTTAATTATGCACTCAAAAACTCAAAAATTTCGTATTTACTGCCAGTTCATATTAGCCATGTGAAAATTCTCGTCACTCAAAATTTGTTCTTGCTTTCATTATAAATAGACAGCCGAGAATTTTTACATGGCTTCTATAAACTGGTAGTTAATTAGAACTTAAAAATAATTGCAATTTGATACCAACTCAAAATTTAAAATATTTGTTTTTTGATATTTTTCTGCTGAAATTTTCTTTACTTTTATTTTTATACTTTATTATTATTTTTAACTTTTATAAATATATTGATAATATAAATTTCAAGTTATCGAGCAATAACATTAATTTTAATAAACGTAAAAATATAATAAATAAGGTACAAAATACTCGCGTATTATACTAAATCATTCTAACATTCTATATTTGCTTTGTTTACATTCCTCAGCCAGCCACTCAAATTTACTTGTCTTATTTGATACACACGCACAATTCTTATCGTGTTTGTTTCTCATAATAGAACATTCCGTTGTTTACCTATTTTAATTAAATGTAGCATAAAGGTTCAATCAGACGTGCCATAACCATTACCACAGAAAACAGCTGTTCGAACTAAACTTATGGGCAACACTGTATTTCATTATAGGTGACTCGTCATACCGCCATAGCCATTACCATAGAAACCAATTGAATTTTGGTTTGGTTATAGCTATGGCATTATGGCTATGGTACGTCTAGTTTAAGCTTAAAGCAAATTGACGGAAAAAAGAGTGGCTTGTAGTATTTGTAATACGTACTGGTTCTAAAGCCTAGTGTGAACAACATTTAATGCTAGGAGCACAAATGGGATGAACTATGAATTTTACTCATAGCGACGAATTCGTCGATAAGAACTCGCTGACTAAATTCCTCGTGTGAACCTCAATAATGACGAATTTACCCAAAGAATTCAGGGGGCAAATCACGGCATCCGATACGACTCGTAATTTAAAAATATTTCCATATAAACTCTATTGAAATATTTGTGTATTGCGAATCGTATCAAATGCCGTAATTTGCCCCCAGCTCTTAAGCTGAAGGTGCATACTAAAGTGTGGCACAAGCCATAAAATAAACGCTTACAAGCACTCTCATCAACTTCAAAATATGTGTGTATATTGCTCCGTTATTGTAAAAAAAAACTTTTGTTTTGTTTAAACCAAGCCTTTCAAAACAAATACATATGCAATAGAACATCAAAATTCACACAGAACATTCAAATATGTTTGAATATTTTGATAGCAAAGATAATTTTCCATATAAAAGAAACATTGCGCTTCGTTAGGAATATGAAAGCTGAACAGAGGTTTTATTTACTATGAAATAATATCATACATACTTATTACTTACATTTATAAATAATAATTTGTTAATTTTTATTTTCAATATATGTATACATATATACATACATACATACATATGTAGCTTGCATGTTTGTGCTCGTTTTCTAGTGCCCTCGATGTTTCTGCTATGATTTACTGTTGTTTTGTTTCATTCTCGCTTTTCGTTTTGATGTTCTACTTGTTTTGAGAACACAAGCAGGGTTACCGTTAGGAATTTTTGAAAAGTCGCACAAAAGGTCGTTTTATAAAAATAAAGTCGCACAAAAAAGTCGTTTGAGAAAATAAAAGTTGCACATCTTTTTTAAAGCTTTTTATTATTAATAAAAAGCATAACACAACAAAAAAATAACTTGAAACAATGAACATTTTATAACATATACAGTACCATTATACAGGGTGGGCCAAAAGAAACCAAGGGGTGTAAAAGTTTAATAACTTTTTTGTTTATTAATTTTTTTTTATTTTTTCTTTCAGATTATATAGACAATACTTCGAGAATTTATAATGGAGAGGTTCACAACTGAACAGAGAACCAGAACAATAGAATTTTATTATTTAAACCAGAGATCAATTATTTTAAGCTCATTTTCATTTGAATGGCTTTGTTAATAAGCAGAACTGTAGGTTCTGGGGTTCTCAAAATCCAAGAGCCATTCATCAACGCCAATTGCACCCCATCAGGTGTACAGTATGGTGTGGAATCACATCTGAAAATGTCATTGGGCCCTACTTCTTCGAGAATGAAGATGGAAGTGCTGTAACCGTAAATGGAGAGCGGTATCGGTTTATGATAGAAAATTTTTTACGTCCTGCTCTTGAAAACAGACCTGGTATATGGGTTTAGCAGGTCGGAGCCACTGCCCATACTGCCCGAGACACATTTGGCACTTTTAAGTCAAATTTTTGGAGAGCGAATAATTTCTCGAAATTCGGGAATTATTTGGCCAGCGCGATCGCCAGATTTGACAGCACCCGACTATTTTCTTTGGGGTTTTTTGAAGGAGCGAGTGTATGTGAACAAGCTAGAGACAATCCTTGAACTCAAGGCAAACATTGTTGCAGAAATTCGAACGCTACAGCCACAAGTTTTGAAAAATGCTCTAAAAAGAGCCCATCAGTGCGAAGCTGAAAACGGTGGTCATTTAAGAGACATCATTTTTCATACTTAGTGTAAAAAAATTTCCATTTTGTATATTATATAATCTGAAAGAAAAAATAAAAAAAGTTAATAAACAAAAAAGTTATTAAACTTTTACACCCCTTGGTTTCTTTTGGCCCACCCTGTATGTGCTTCTATACATGTTTTCATGTACATACATACATATGTATACTGAACAAATTTACTTAAGTTTAATAAATTTGGCTGTCGGATGCTGCCGAGGTCAGAGGAGTAGGATTCATTAAAAAAAAATAAGCTAAAAAAGTTAAACTTAAGATATTTTTGACAAACATTTTCAAATAAAGCCGCGTGTAATTTTTACTTAAATTCTATTCGTTTGATCTTGGCACCATACTTACCTATATCTTAGATGAATGTATGTATACTCCAACAATATTTTCTTAACATAAATATTACTTTTTTGAAATTCCATTCTCCAAAAACCACAATTTTTATTTATTTAATTTTTTTTTGCTAAAACTATTCTTTGAAACTTCTACTGAAAATTTCCGAAAAATTTCTTAAAAAATTTCTTTTCCGAATTAATTTCTTTCACGTGTACAACGTATGTACACGTGGCAAGCTTGCAATTAATAAAAGTGCTTCCAAATGAACAATAAATAATCTGTGAATTGCTTTTAAATTTTGACGTTTTTTTTTATAAAAATAATAAGGAAATTTTTGATTAATTGCAATTTATATTTGTGTGAGAATCTTTAAAAAGCTGTAAAAAGTCCCAACAAAATGAAAAAAGTCGCAAAAGTCGGTGACAAAAAAAAGTCTCACAAAAAGTCGCACACCGTTAAAATAAATTCAGTAAAGTGCGACTCTGACTCGCGCACGAAGGGTTCCGTACGAACACTAGATATGTAATTTAATACAAACTTCATCCTATATAATATATAGTTTTGGCATTTTTTTTTTTTCGTTTTTGGGGTCTTTTCGGTTTTTTTGTTTTGGCGTTTTTTGCGGTTTTGGCAATTTTTTAAGTTTTGGCTCTTTTTTTAGTTTTGACACTTTATTTTCGTGTTTGGCGATTTTTTTTTGGCATTTTTTTTTCATTCTTGCGATTTTTTTATACAAAAAATTGTTTTAGTTTTGGCGACATTTTCGCGTTTTGGCGATTTTTTTCGATTTTTGGCGTTTTTTTTTTAATTTTGGCGTTTTTTTCTTCATTTTGGCGATTTTTTAGAACTTGGCGATTTATTTTAGTGTTAGAAATTTTTTTTTTAATTTTGGCGATTTTTTTCGTTTTGACGATTTTTTTTTTAATTTTTGGTGATTTTTTTTTTTTTGGTTTGGCGATTTTATAATTTTCGGTTTTTTAGTTTTACCGTTTTTGAAAATTTCAAGTGTTTGCCTCTTACGGTTTCCAAGATATAGCAAATTGGCCAAATTACATAGTCAAAATTGTATTAACTGATGCACCACCCTTTAATTTAATTTTTAGTTAATAGGGTTCCTTTTCACCTTTGGTGTACGGAACCCTAAAAAGGGTCAAATTGCGACTTTAGTCGGATGAACGGTAACCCTGAACACAAGCACTAACAAAACTGCAGAGAAAAACTATTCGAATGATGCTTGATTGATTTTAGTGAGAGACATGTTTTGTTAGTTTTGTTTTGTTATTTATGTTTGCACTAAAACAGACTGCTTGGCAGTAGTGTGAAATAGAATATAAAACTTTTAGAACGATTTACGCAGCCCTTTAGTGCATACCATCCGTTCCATGCGTTGGTGCGTTTTCTGCATGTGTCAAAAAAGTAGAATCAGAGTAATTGTATGTGGCAAGTTACAGAACAAAACGCAGAACATATAAACGCATAGGATACATAAAGTATCGGTCGCATCATGAAAATATTTCACCTTTTTTTGATAGCCAAAGATGACAAATTATATTATATTTTCAA
The DNA here is from genome assembly GCA_949987645.1 of Tachina grossa. NCBI lineage: Eukaryota > Metazoa > Arthropoda > Insecta > Diptera > Tachinidae > Tachina > Tachina grossa. The sequence continues at coordinate 132,566,930 of OX465274.1, read as the reverse complement.
TGATATCAATAAAAATGTTCGTGTGGATGATTTACATTTTCTCTTTTTGCATTAAAAAAGTTTTTAGTAAAAGAAATCCTCACAAAAACATTTATGCGAAAAAAGACCAAGTCTCTTTTCAAAATTTCGACCATCAAAAGTAGTGAGATAAAATTTTTTACCAAGTTCTTGTTTAGCACAATACCTTTTACTACAATATGTTATGCATTATATAAACTTGTACATAATATACATAAATAAAAAATATTTACACTACAACTGATCACAACAAAAATACTTGGCGCATAAAACGTGTTGCATGTATCTGCGATTTAGAATCGTATAGGACGTACAGAAAAGCATACAACGCATATGCATAGAACGGATGGTATGGACTTTCATCTTTATAATTGATAAAATTGGTTATTGTTTGTACAAAGAGAGAGAGAGAGAGAGAGAGAGAGAGAAAATTGTTTTTTTGTCGTCCGTCGGCGTAAAAACTAGAAATTAAGCTGAAGGTCCATACCATCCGTTCAATGCGTAGTTTCGTTTTATGCATGTGCCACTTACAGAACAAACGCAAAGAACTTGTAGACGCATAGGATGGATAAAGTAGGTTTAATTTCTACTTTTGTATCCGTCGCATGCATCATGCTCTCTTTTTTGCATAAAAACAACAATAATACTTGCGCATAAGACGTATTGCATGTAACTTGAATTTAGAATCGGAGAGAACGTACAGAAACGCATACAACGTATATGCAAAGAACGGATGGCATGAACCTTAAGCTTAAATCTATCGGAGAGTTCGTTATGCACGACGAATTTCGTCCGACGGCGGTATTGTGTTCATTTTCATATGCATAAATCTATTTTATTTCTATTTTATTCCTGATGACGAAAGGTCGCAATGTTTTTTTTTTAATAAATTTAGATTTCTTATCAAAACATCTATAGGCAACAGAATAATCAGCCTTATTATGCTTGCCGTATTTTGCCTTCAACTACGATACTTCGGTCAGAGATTAAAGAAAAATTGTTGAAATCTACTTTAATCTATTACAAAAACGTTGTAGTCAAAGTCAAAATACGCGAAACACGATAAGGGGAATATTTTTAAAATTATTTCCTATTTGTGTTTGTGCGGTAGAATTTGATTCTTAGTGCATGTTGTTGGTTCAGATCACACCCATTGTAATATGTGCCAGCCACCCCCTAGGATTAGAGATAATGTAAAAAAAATTCCAAAAATATTTTATTTTTTATTTTTTTGCCACCCTTTTTGTATTTTGTTCACTGTGTCGCCATTTTTAGTCCGATCACAACGTTTTAAATACCGGTGTTCATGGCTCCTTAAGGACTACATTTCTGTATTTAATAGTTCTTTTTACTACCACGTCATATTCTAGTCACGACTTTTAAAAACTCGGTTCGTACTTACCTTAATGCTAAATATTTTTGGTCAGAAGTCATGACTAGAATATGAATATTGTATGGAAGGCGAACCACTCTAATGTATTGTATAAATAGTTTTTTATAACGAAATATTTAGATTATTTCATTATCAAATCATAGATAGCCTAAAGGCAAACATTTTTTTCTAACATTTTTTTTTTATTATATTTACAAGTATTTATTTTTGCTAAATAATATTGCGTTTACTTTTAAGTTCATGTTATTATTCCAGAACACACCCACTATAATATAATATTAGTGTATAATTCGTCACCAGTAATTTATCGAGTAGTTATGACGTAATGGGGTTGTATGCGTGAATTCTTCGACGCTTTGGACTTATGTGCATACATATCGCTCATTTACTTCCATAGTGTCAGAACTCAAAAAAACCCATTTTGCAGAAATAGCGTTTTAAGTTTTCAATTTGCATACAACTCTAAGAAGAAATGAAAAAATATTCTTCTCTCATGAAGTGATGGAACAAGCTTTTTATATAAAATTTTTATACAATATAAAATAAGAAATGCCTCATTATTCTGCATTATTAACTTAAAAAACTCTTTTTTTGAGTTATGACACTATTAAAGTAAATGAGCGATATGTATATAAACAATGATTAATTCCATAAAAAAAGATCTTTTTTTTTTCTTCTTAAAAATACATAACAATTACAGGGCTATTAAAGTACAATTGCAGACGCGGCATTCATACAGGATTAAAGTCATTCAATGTTACCAATCTGTGTATAATTACACAGTCGTCTATGCTCTGTCTTCCACATCGTTTTCATATGTTTTCTTGTGAGATCGAATGTTAAAACACATACTACACCTGATTAAGTTGAAATTTCAAAAATAAAAACCTAGCATGCGAATTTAGAAGAAAACAATTTTTAAATGGACGAAAAATACACAAATTTTTTACTCTCACGTAAAGACCATGTAATTAAATTCATGTGTAATCTGTGTGTAATTTTCCTTTGGGTTATATTTTTACTTATTTGTTTTTTAAATGAGTGTAATTTTCGTCATGTGTAAATTACAAATTCGTCATTGGCAACACTATAATCGTTATATTCACAACACATACACTATCATTTTTGTAGCTTGTAAACAAAGTTTGTAAAAATTTTTGCATTGTATACATTAAAGGGCTGGACTTGTGGTGGTACCTGGCTTAATTTTATCATCACTGCGGCTGTTTGCATTTTCAGAAGCAAAAGCATGAGCAACAGATTGTGTTTGGGCAGTTACAAATTAAAAACTCGAAGAAATAGCACAATTTTACGAAGTTTGCAAATACTGGTTTTAAGGGCGTGGCCCGCATCTGCTAGGATTAAAGTTTCCAGTTTTGAGATTTTTTCAGTTGTTCACTCATCTGAACTTACTTGTGTCTCGATTTTCATGTCTCTAGCGTGAACTGTGGCTTGTAATTTTATGGGCGTTACCCCGCCTACTTTTTTAAACACAACAATTTTATGTGGGTAGCTCTTATCACTCATGGAATTTTTCGAAAGAAACGGCTAATAAGAAATACATAAACAATAGATCTAAATATTTTAAGCCAAATTACATATGTAGAACTCAATCAAGACTTAAATATCATGGGCGTAGAACTCAATAATCAAAAGGTTTTTTTTGTTTTCTTACTTTTCCATTGCTACATTTGCTGACTTTGTTTCAGCTCGAATTGTAGTTGTAAGGATTATGTAAAGAAAATAAATGTAAATTACAACAGTAATTCAAGAATATTGAATATAAATAAACCCCTCAATAATCAATTTCAAAGTATTTTCAATAAAAAAAATATTTTACTGAATAAGTATAATAATAATTTTGGATTATTATTGCGTTAACATATACATATTAAATATAAATTAAAACAATTCGATTTTAATAGTTTTTCTTAATTAATTGTAATAATTATATCGTTTTTAATTTGGATGAGAAAAATTTACAAGAAATAATTTTTGACGATTTTATGCTAAATTTTTATCCGATTACATAATAAAAATTGCTATTAAAAAAAGTTGTATTAAAAATAAATTTATTATCAAATATACATTTTGGCGACTTTTGGCGAAATAAGTGGGTCAGAAAAAATCTGAAAATCCTGTTACTAGGTGTTCAAATGTAATTGAACATAATTTTAAGATTCTTTTAGTTCATAGAAATAAAAATAAGTTTCGTTCTAAGTGCTAAGTCTAAATTACGGTTTACAAATATAATTTCGTTTAGGTTTTATTTTATCAGTCTATACACATCTTATTTGTTTAGGCTACATACATTTTATGATACACATTATATGCACACATGCTTAAGCATAGTTTTATCTCCAACAATTTCTTGTGTTACTTAAACTACTGATCAAACTAATGTATGTTTTGTATTTACTTAGGCTAGTTATAAATATTCAAGAGATCAAATAGTTTTATCTCTACCAATTTTAGAACTGTAATAATTTATTCTTGTGTATGTTTTGTATTTACTTAGGCTAGTTATAAATATTCAAAAATAATATGAAAATAACCCTGAAAAATATATGAAAGCAATTAGATAAGAAATGAGTTCTATATTAGATTTAAGATTTTCATTGTTAGTATTTAAGCAGAAATATTTTAAAAATAAAACAGTGTCTTACAAACATTCAACCTGTTAAATAGTTTAATTTAACATTTGGTCCTTCGACAAAAAGAACTAGTGACTAAAAAAAAAATATTATTAAAAAATTGGCATTATATAAATATTAAAATGGCAAATAAAGAAAAGCTTTTCGAAAGGCAAAAAGAATTGGGCGACGAAATTGTTGCTATTCGGGAAAAGCTAGCTCAAAAAACAATACGTAGTACGAGACTCCCAGAAATCAATAAAAGAGTAAATAAAATTGAAATTGAATTTGCGGAAAATAACACAAAACTTCTGGCATATGGCATTACATCAGAAGATTATTTTGAAAAAAATTACTATGAGGCATTATCAGGAATTCTAACAGAAATTCAACTTCTAATAAAAGAAGCCGTGAAGCAAGAAGAATCAAATAACGTTCCAGAATCTTCTCAAACATCAAAAGAAAACAATAAATTAGAAAAATTAATAACTACTGATTCAGATGAGGAATTATGGGAACAATTTGTTGAAATGGCAGATTGGTTAACTGACTGGTATGATGAAATATCAGCTAATGTGGCCGACATGTCAAACAAAAAACTTCAAATAAAAGAAAAATATTTAGAAGCTAAATATCAGAAGCTTCAAAATATATATCACAATTTAAGTGAATCAAAAAAGCCAAAAAATATACATAAAATTATGCTAAATGCCGAAAACACATATTTTAGTGCTCTCGAGCTTATTACAGATTGCATGAATGAACCAATGCAACAACAAAGCAACATAAATAAAGAAGAATATTCAAACTCAGCACATTTAGGAAAAATTGAAATTCCTGAATTTAGTGGCAATATAAATGAATGGTCATCATATCATGATTTGTTTAAAAGCCTGGTGCATGACAACAAGAACCTTTCTAATGTGGAAAAAATGTACAGGTTAGTAACATCACTTAAAGGCGAAGCTAAAAAATTAGTGCAACATCTAAAGATCACCAACAACAACTATCAAGCAACGTTCGACATTCTCAAACAAAGGTACGAAAATCGTAGATTGTTATTTACAAATCAAGTAGATATTTTACTTGATCAACCAATGGCTAATAGCGAATCATCAGCAAGCTTGAAGCAGCTATTAGATACAACAAATAGCTGTATTTATGCTCTTAAAAGTATGGACATTAAAATAGAAGATGCTGAACCGTTAATAGCGCGTATTGTTATCAGAAAATTAGATAAAGACGGTTTGCGATATTACGAACAAACAGTCAAAAAATCTAAAGAAATTCAAAGTCTTAAGGACATATTAAGTTTTTTGGAACAACAAGTTCAAGCATTAGAAGCAGCTTCCAAAGGGCAAGAAAAAAGAGTAAATAAAAAACTATTTGAAACTGGAAAAGTTTCTAATGTGATGTACTCAATGAGAAAATATTGTTTACATTGCAATATGGATAACCATACAACTGTGGTTTGCAGAAAATTCTTAGCATTACCGATTTATGAACGAAGAAAACTTGCTTACAATAATAAATGGTGTTTTAAATGCTTGGATCATAAAAACAACAAGTGGTGTTCAAATAATGTTAAGTGTTGTTATTGCAATAAAAGTCATCATAAGATTTTACATCTGAATGAAGAAAAAATTAAAGAATCAAAACCTAACAATTCAGCAATGACTACCAAAAATTTAGCAACTTCAGTACTTCTAGCAACTGCCCAGGTAAAAGTACATGCAACGAATGGGGAAGCAGTAATCCTAAGAGCATTAATCGATCAGGGTTCTCAAGTAACAACAATATCAGAAGAAGCATCCCAGATCTTATCATTGCCACGTATTAAATGCAAAACAGAAATTCATGGAGTCGGCAGTACTCTGGTTGGACTGTCTAAAGCGAAAACAAAATTAATCTTGAAACCAAGATTTATAAGTAACCATGAAATCGAAGCAAATGCCCTTATTTTGCCAAAATTAACGGGGGCACATCCAAATCAGTCATTTGAAATTAATATTGAAGATTGGAACAACTTTATTCTGGCGGATCCAGCATTCAATAAATCTGATCGAATAGATATTGTTATTGGAGGTGACATTATACCTCATATATTGCAAGAAGGATTACACAAAAAAGGTAGTATCTTAGCACAATCAACAATTTTTGGCTGGATATTGTCTGGAGTAATTAGCAAAGCTGCAAAACCATCAAAAGTATTAGCAGCTATAACTAACTTGGAAAAGTTCTGGGAGTTAGAAGAACTTCCTGAGATAGACGAATGCCGTGAAGATGAATTTTGCAAAAAACATTATGAGAAAACAACCAAAGTTGATGCAAAAGGCCATATAGTAGTTAAATTGCCGCTTAAAGAAGACCACGAGTTGGGAGATTCCAGAAGGCAAGCTATGGCAAGGTTTTTGTCTCTTGAGAAAAAATTCGATCGAGAGCCGGAACTAAAAAAAAATTACGTAAAATTTATGAACGAGTATTTAAATCTTGGCCATATGGAAGAGGTAGAGGAGAAGTGCAGCGGGAAGTATTATTTGCCACACCAACCTGTAATAAGAGAAAACAGCTTAACAACAAAATTGCGTGTGGTGTTCGACGCGTCTGCTAAAACAACAAATAAAAGAAGTTTAAACGATGTGATGTTTGCAGGTCCTAAACTACAAAAAGACCTTTTCGATATCATAATAAAATGGAGGCTATGGAGATATGTTATGATAGCTGATGTTGAAAAGATGTACCGTCAGGTAAAAATAGCAAACGAAGACCAATCGTATCAACATATATTATGGAGAGAAGACAAATGCAATCCTATAAAAGAGTATAAATTAACAACTGTAACATATGGCATGTCATCGGCACCATTTTTAGCAGTAAGATCACTGTTCTACATTGCTGACCACATTTCAATTAAAGATGAACTAATTAAGAAAATAATAAAAGAGGACTTCTATATGGATGATCTAATGACAGGAGCAGATGATGTTCAGCAATGTAAAAACATACAGCATCATATACAAACACAGCTAAGTAATTTTGGTTTCAATTTACGTCAATGGGTCTCAAATCACAAAGCAATTTTAAATCATGAAGACATCACCAAGGAAAATACAGTCATTCAAATAAAAGATGACGAAACTGTCAAAACTTTAGGCCTACAATGGGAACCGGCCAAAGACGAGTTTCATTTTGAGGTAAATTTTACACAGAACTATAAAATAACGAAAAGGCAAGCTCTTTCAGATGTGGCGAAAATCTTTGATCCTTTGGGTTGGATGTCTCCTGTTACTGTACTAGCGAAACTATTTATTCAAAAACTATGGTTGCAGCAGTCTTCCTGGGACGAAGTGTTATCAGATGAGTTTCAAGATGAATGGTATGAATTTTCAAAAAATGTAATCGCTCTTCAAAAAATTCATATCCCAAGATGGGTAAAAACAACGTGCGAGATTAAATTGGAAATTCACGGGTTTTCAGATGCTTCTGAAAAAGCTTATGCAGCTGTAGTTTACGTTAAACAAAATGAATCGGTTAAGCTACTAACAGCTAAAAGTAAAGTAAACCCGATTAAAAACAGGAAGACTCTGCCAAAATTAGAACTGTGCGCTGCTCATCTTCTAAGCAAGCTCTTACATAGAGTAATTCGTATTTTTAATCGACAATACAGAGTTTATGCATGGAGTGATTCAACTATAACATTAGGTTGGATTCACAACAATAAAAATAAAGACAAATTTGTAAGAAACAAAGTGAACGAAATAAATACGAATTTGCCTGAGGCGTCATGGCATCATATAAGCAGTAAGGAAAATCCTGCAGATGTAGCTTCTAGAGGTGCTAATGCTGAAAAATTAATACATCACTCTTTGTGGTGGAATGGTCCTAAGTGGTTACTGAAGTCTTCCGAATTCTGGCCGAAATACGAAGATCCAAAAACGACAAATACATTGATGATTGCTGTGAGGTTAGCCAGCTGTAATGTTATTAACAATTTAACATGCAAATACTCTAAACTAGGCAAATTACGAAGAATTGTTGCTTATATACTTCGTTTTGTAAATAAATTAAGGAAGAACGGAAAATATCCACAGCATCTGACCGTTCCAGAACTTGAAATGGCAGAAAAGATAATAATTTTTAACCATCAGCAGGTCGAATTTCATGATGAAATTATAAGACTGAAAAAGGGACTTGCGGTTAGTAACAAAAGCAAAATAGTAAGTCTTTTTCCTTTTTTGGATAAAGACGACATTCTTCGAGTTGGTGGCAGATTGCATAATTCTGATTTACATTATAATCACAAACATCCCATAATTTTACAAAAGTCTGAACTTTCATCTTTAATAATTCATCAGACACACATGTTCACGCTCCATGGTAGGAATCGACTTATGGAGTCAACTATAAGACGCAAATATTGGATATTGGGATTAAAAAATGCAGTAAAGAAGTGTATTGGAAGCTGTACAACATGCATTCGCTATCAACAAAATATATCTAAACAACTAATGGGTAGTCTACCAGATTATAGAGTGAATGTTTCACATCCTTTTTCTCATACGGGAGTAGATTACGCTGGACCGATACATTTAAGGTGTTCAAAAGGAAGAGGCCAGAAAAGCTACAAAGGCTATATTGCAGTGTTTGTCTGTATGGCAACAAAGGCAATTCACTTGGAAGTCGTGAGTGATTTGACCACAGAAGCATTCCATGCGGCTTTGAGAAGATTCTTTGCAAGAAAAGGCATTAGTTCCCACCTGTATTCTGATAATGGAACTAATTTTGTGGGTGCTAGTAAAAAGTTAGATGCTGATTTTAAAGCAGCAGTTAAAAACAATAGTACACTTATTCCTATTCTGGCTGAACAAAAAATAAATTGGCATTTTATTCCCCCGGCAGCTCCTCACTTTGGTGGGATTTGGGAGTCTGGAGTAAAATCGATGAAGTATCATCTAAAAAGAATAATTGGCGAAACAAAATTGACGTTTGAAGAATTAAGTACTTTGCTGGCACAAATGGAAGCTGTTTTGAACTCCAGGCCTTTGGTTGAAGTGAATGCTGAAGATATTGATGCAGCCGATGTGTTATCTCCGGGTCACTTTCTCATTGGAAGACCAGTAATAGAACCCGGGGAGCATATAGAAAGCGCAGATACATTGTCACTAAATAAATGGAAGCTTATTCAGCGGTTAAAAAAAGATTTTTGGAAGCGCTGGAAGGAAGAGTACCTTGTGACGCTCCAGCAACGAAATAAGTGGAGGCATTCAGTTAAAAATTTGAAAGAAGGAGCAGCAGTTCTGGTCAAAGATGAAAATATTCATCCAGGAAGATGGCCTCTTGGAAGAATAACGGAAGTACACGAAGGAAAGGATGGGAAAGTTCGAGTGGTTGAGATAAGGTATCAAAATAATATTCTAAAACGACCAATCCATAAGGTAATCCAGCTACCGGACGCAGAAAATTTCAACGAGGACAATCAGGATGGAGCGAGAAGTTTCCATACAAGAATTGAACGACCGAACGGAAGTAACTGTCTGAAATCCCTTTTATTATGGTGTATGTTCTTGATGTTAACAGTAGGAGTAGTAAACTCTGCATCACTAAAGTATGGTATGGGTGCTGAAATAAAGGAAATACCTCTGGATACAGCGCTGCATCTGGATAATATTGGAACGATGAACATTGTAAACTCTAAATGGACCTTAATAGTACATTACGATTTAGATCAATATTTTGAGGAGATAAAACGAATCAAAAGACTGAAAGAAAAACTTGAAGACCAATGTTCCAAGTTAAGAAATTATAAAGAGGCTTGCGAAATGATAGTATGGTCAGTCAATAGAAGATTCAGCTTAATAGATCAAAATAACAATCTGTTGCTGAAGAAGGAAAGACAAAAAAGATCGCCATTTGAATTTGTTGGCTCGATTTATCATATACTTTTTGGAATGATGGATGCAGAGGACCGGAAATTAATGGAAGAAAATATGAGGAATATTTTCCAGAATGAGGATAAATTACAACAGCTCGTGAAGCAGCAGACATCCATTGTGAACTCTACAATAAATGTGCTAAAGAAAACAACTGAGGAAGTAAACGATAATTTCAGTAAAATGTACCAGCAGTTGAAGCGGTTCTATGAGGAAGTGCGAAGCGACACCAATACTGAGCGATTGATTGTTATGTTTCAAGTGATGACTACTCAGCTACATTTAATGATCGATGAGTGCAATGAAGTTCAGTCATCTATTATCAATTTGTTAATTGATGTTAACCACGGCCATATCAATCCAGATCTTATAACTGCTGCACAAATGCAGCAGGAACTGTCAAACATTGAAAAACTATTACCGAAGGATCTGATTTTGCCCGGAACAAAAACAGGTACAGAACTGAAAGAAGTTTACAGTTCTATGGTGGCTAGGGGTATTGTGATGGATAACCGTTTGGTAATACAGGCAGAAATACCATTGTATAACATACATTCTTTAGAAATTTACGAAATCATTAGGCTTCCAGTTGATGGAAATGGCACTGCAATGATACCTATAGTAGACGGTGATTACATCGTATATAATTTTGCAACGAACTTATATTTTTTGATGTGGCAATCTCAGCTTAATGTTTGTACAAAAAACCATCAAGGACAATATAACTGTAAAGAGAAATTTCCTTGGAAACCTGCGGTAGAGCGATCTTGTGAAGTTTCAGCTTTAAAACAATCCAGGCATGCTGAGTGTTATTTTCAGGAAACTCCAAGAAAATGTATCTGGAAAAAATTGTCAAGAGAGAATCAATGGATTTTCACGGTGTTCGATCAGTTTACATTAAGCATAGACTGCGGAAATAATGTACGTGATTGGTTAACATTACCTTCAAAAGGAATACTGAATCTGCCAGCTGGTTGTACAGCAGTGTATGAGGGAATAACTTTGTCTTCTTCTCAACATTTTACAACCAAGAAGAAAACTTCAATTCAGGCATCATCATGGGGCGTAGAATTTCAGCAAGCAAACGATAAACTGGTGAAGCCATTTGATGTAAACATAATCAATAACTCCAAGGATATACAAAATATACAACAAGATCTACAGAAGATGCAGGCCGACAACACTGAACTGATGAAAATGAAATATCACCATATATCCGGACATACATCATTTATTTTAATTATTATTATCATTACAATCATAATTTTTATCTACCTCAAGAATAAATGCAACAACAGTAAAAAGACCGTAGTTAAGTTAGATTTTTCACCGCCAATGCCTTTAAATGCCCGGCAGAATGTTCAAATGTAATTGAACATAATTTTAAGATTCTTTTAGTTCATAGAAATAAAAATAAGTTTCGTTCTAAGTGCTAAGTCTAAATTACGGTTTACAAATATAATTTCGTTTAGGTTTTATTTTATCAGTCTATACACATCTTATTTGTTTAGGCTACATACATTTTATGATACACATTATATGCACACATGCTTAAGCATAGTTTTATCTCCAACAATTTCTTGTGTTACTTAAACTAATGATCAAACTAATGTATGTTTTGTATTTACTTAGGCTAGTTATAAATATTCAAGAGATCAAATAGTTTTATCTCTACCAATTTTAGAACTGTAATAATTTATTCTTGTGTATGTTTTGTATTTACTTAGGCTAGTTATAAATATTCAAAAATAATATGAAAATAACCCTGAAAAATATATGAAAGCAATTAGATAAGAAATGAGTTCTATATTAGATTTAAGATTTTCATTGTTAGTATTTAAGCAGAAATATTTTAAAAATAAAACAGTGTCTTACAAACATTCAACCTGTTAAATAGTTTAATTTAACACTAGGTGTTACCTTCTTTAGGAAAGGCAAAGTGATAGAGAAGGCAGGTGGCGAAGTAAGAGACGGAGGAAAGCTTCCTTCTTTTACAACTTGACGAATTGATAGACAAATTTTATTCTAGAAATAATTTCAACTCAAAGTTCAATGTATTTTCTTTAATTTCTCTTTTATAAAATAAACAATTTTTACTAATTAATGTTATTATCGCAACCGGTCTAATTTAACTTTACTTATATTTCGCATTAGTTGATAAATTTTATTGAGCCAGATTAAGAAATTATTTCTTCAATAAAAGTGAAACAATAAATATTAGGAAAAAATAAATGTTTAGTTTTTTTGAGCCGATAGCCTTGGCAGCGAGCTCAATTTAAACCTTTAGTTTTAGAATTGATTCGTAAAATTAAATAAAACAAATAAAAATACTTGAAATATGGAAGTATATTTATTTAATTTGAAAATTTTGCTTGTTTTTGTGGATAAAAAAATAGTCTATCGGCATTTTGTTCCCGTTTTTAGAACTCATCAACCAAATCCAAAAAGTTTTTAAATTTAGCTAACAAACTTTGTTTGTGTATAGTAAGAGTCTTATGGCTCGATTATGGATGGCAGCCGAACTTTGGTTGCGTTGCTAGTTGCCGAAATGGTATTACGGATGGCAACTGGCAACTAACAGCTGGTAATTGCAGTTGCCATATTGGCAACCACAAATTTGTAGTTGCTGCATAGTTTAAAAGCAAAAAAAAATGGAAAAATTAAACAGTAATTGCAATATTATTTTTATTTTTGAATTTCTTCTTTAGATACAGATAAAAAAGAGATTGTTCAAACTTATTTAAGGCAACAACATTTACTCACAGTAGTGGCGGTAATTCTAAAGATTCGTTTAATAGATTCAACTTTTGTATTTCCTTCTCTTCACCAATAATTAATTCCACTTAACTAATAATTTTTATGATCAGTAATGTTTTTAAACACTTTTTACTCAATAATTTTCTTTTTAGCACTTGCATTTCTTATTTTTTAAATATTTGTTTATATTATTTTCAGTTGCCAATTTGTCATAATCGTATTTTCGATAACTTTTTGGCAACTGTAAGAAGTTGCCATACATAATACAAATTTTAAGTTCAGTTGCGTTGCTACTTAACTGGGCAACTGAAGTTCGGTTGCCATCCATAATCGAGCCATTAATACCATATTGAAAATCACAATAAGTTTCATTTTTGCCGTACAATATTATTTCAATATTCAAGAGAGTCTTCAAAAGTAGTCAAGACCAGTGCCACCAGATTAGGGGATTTGTAACCAAAATGGAGACAGAATTTCGTGGGGAGGGATTTGGGGACTTTTTATTTTGAGCTCTAACAATTTGCATGTATCAGGAAAATAACTAATCGTGGATGTTGATATAATATTTTAGTACTGGTAACATTTCAGTTTTTTAAAATCACTTAGAGTAGTGTGGCAATCATGAAGATGATAATACCATCATGTTAATACCGCGAACATATGCATATATGTACATAGTCTAAACCGTGCTCGCAGCTGCAGAACTAGCTCTTTTCCAATTAATTTTTTTTTTCTTTTGAAAAAGAAAAATTACTGTTGAAAGTTTTGATTGTGCAATTGTTCTACGCACGGTTCTACCTTAAGCTATGTACAGACGATTGTCAGATCTGGCAATGTGCTGACAATGTACTGGCAATCGAAAATTGCCAGCCCAATATTTCTTGTCAGTTCACACGGATGTCAGAAAATCTTACAATTTATTGCTGGACGGTTGTATGACAATAAATTCATCTGACAAAATCGTCAGTAGAAAAATTGTCAGTTCACACGGTTGTCATATGCACAAATTGTTCGATCTGTTGTTATGCGTTGCCAGACTTAAACCATTTGTTGGCCATTGTTAAATATTTATCGTTTGTGTTTGTGTTAAATGTAAAAAGTGAAAGTATAAATTATTATGGACCATAAAGAAGCAATTGCAATGATTTTGTCTGCATATATTTTATTATAAACTTTTTCTTTAAAATCAAGCGTGTGTAGTGTTGCCCATAGAAAGAATTATCTTACAATGACGCCATTGTCAGATGCATGAAGTTCGCACATCTGACAATATTAAAATGTCTGACAAATATCTGGCAATAATTTTGCAATGTGTTCACACGATTGTAAGATGTCTGACAATATGTTGTCAGTTGCTAGTCTTGCAATGGACTGACAATGCTTTTTCTGGCAACGTCGTCTGACAAAAATTGCCAGTTCACACGGTTGTAAGAAATTTTTAGTACATTTTACTGGCAATATTGTAAGATCTGACAACCGTCTGTACATAGCTTTAGTTATTGTGTCACGCATAAAAAAACTATGTATGTGTAATTCCCAGAATATATGAAAAACTTTGAACTTTTTAAAAATTTGCAATTTAAGCACATTACAAAACATAGATTTGATTCGGTGTATGGAATTTTGAAAAATGTTGAGCGTATATTAAAGAAAAATGGAATAAAATTGCTTATATCGACTGGCGGAAACAAACAAAACAAAGTTTTCCTAAAGACATATTTGGCTTTTGGGCAATCGTATATGAGTACGAAGATAATGCCGGAAATTACTTCTTTCGTGAAATTGCAGCTGCTGTGTTCAACCTGTTGATTGATAGTGCCAATAAGTAATGCGTTTGTGGAGAGAATATTTTCATGCATGATTACTACCAAACCAAAACCAAATTAATATGAAATGTTAGAATCTTTAATAAGAATAAAATCATATTTAAATATTTATAAGATCTGCTGCCACAAATTTGAGCTTCCTGAAGAAAAAAAAGTTAAAATCGGAAAATATGTACAAGCGAGTTGTAGAGGACGGAGACGAACTTGATGTCTATGAAGTTTTGGATTGGGAAATTATTTAGAATATTTCGATTGCAAAAATGTAGGATTTAATAATCGTTTTTTATGAATGATATATTTTTGGGGACAAAAGTTAGGATTTTTCTGTTGAAATGGGGATTTTTTGGGGACATGACGTTTTAAATTGGGGACAAGAGTCAAAATTTTTCTGGCAGCACTGGTCAAGACTACAGTGGACAATATTAAAAATCAATTTGATAAACTTAATCATTCTAATTTTGAAATAAGGAATGGGAAAATTGTTGTTATCTGTAATAAAATTTTGTCTTACAATGATTGATGGTAATTTCTTCAATGTAATTAGGAACAGCTCATCAACTTTGAATGTACAAATAAAAAGGCACCGCAAAACTTTCAAAATTTGAACCATTGATAACAACAACTACGAATATAGAATTTCTCTATTGCAAACTAGAATTAGGTGCACGCAGCTAGGATATAAGAAAAAAATCGAATTAAAAAAAAAAAAACTTGGGCTGAAAGTAGACTATCTAAAGTATGGATTTGGAAATACAAATGATGGCAATACGACGAAATCATTTTTTGAAAATTACTGATGTGAATATGAATATTATCAAGAGTTTTGCCGTTATACATAATTTACTGATATATATATTTCCAAGTTAGCAGATTATTTAGAAATTATATGACACTCTTACGATTACAAATTTATATAAAATTTTTAGTCCTCTATATTTATATTTATAATGACTGCGCCAGTTGAAAATAACAGAATTACATAAACTAATGGATTAGAGTGTGATGGGTGCACTATTTATTGTGTCATTACAAGAGTCATCTGTGTAAAAATATGTAAAATATAGCGTAATGATTAATGTGGCCAGATGGTTTATACAAAAAGCGGGACATGATCGATCAAAAAGCGGGATGTTAAAGAAAATACCGCCAAAAAGCGGGATTTCAAAATAAATATCTTTTAGAAAGCGGGATGTAGAAAACATAATTTTCAACTTAAAAGGAACGCATTTAAATAACAAAACATAGTCACAAAAAAATTGGTCACGCCCAATTTTTTTAATTTATCTAAAATCGGAAAACGGCTGGACCGATATGTCCAATTTGTTTAATATTCGTAGTAATTAAAAGTAATAGTATTAAGGAGTGGACAAGTGCGCGTTGCACACCTCCTCTCAGAATAAAATAAAAGTGGACGTGGCACCTCGAGTATACTTTATTTTTTAACTTTGGAATATCTTTGCATCTAATGCAACAAGTAACGTGAAACTTTTTGTAACGATTTTATAATGAACATGAGGGTGTTTAACCTCCCATAAAGAGGAAATATTTGCTTTGGATATCTAAAAAACTAATATAGGGACAACGGTGAAATTTTGTAGGGAGAAACTTTGTCGATAATTTGCATTGTCTCTGGGAACAATTTCAGAAATGGCGTGGTGCGTCTCATAGATTTAAAATTTATGTTTGTCTTCAAAAATAGTACCAGGGTACTGATCTTGCTGATTTGTCCATATTGTATTACTGATGGTCTAGAAGGAGCAATAGGCTATTATTATTTTTTAATATCTAAGGTTGGCATGGCACTTCCCACATAGAAGCATCATTTATTTCAACATATCTTTTAAACCAAAACAGTCGAAGTTTTTAAATTTTTTCGTAAGCTGTAACGCCAATAATAAGAAAAGCATTATAAAAAGAAGTCAATAATGGAGCAAGAAGTGTATTACTTCCTAAATAAATTAAATATAAATTTATTAATATCTCGATATCTGCAACAAATACAAACTTGAAATTCCGCGGATTCTGATGATAGCAAATAATCCAGATTGGACACGGGAGTTTGGCTTCTTTAAAAGCCTAATAAATATCTTGAAAACTAATGCAATGAGAAGTTTAAATCTCTTCACGACTATTTATGTTAATAATGATAATTATATTCTACAAAATAGAGAAGATTTAATCGCAAGCGTAACACTTCTAGTATACATTTTTTTTCTTTTCATCTCAAAACCTACTTATAAGGAGTGTTGAGTTAAGCAATAACTACACTTAAAAAAATATTTGGAATGACTTTTTATCAACTACATTTTAATAAGAGAGTGAAAATTTCAAAACTCTAAAAAGCGGGATAAAGCAAGATAAAGCGGGATAGAAATT
This sequence comes from Tachina grossa, assembly GCA_949987645.1. Lineage (NCBI taxonomy): Eukaryota > Metazoa > Arthropoda > Insecta > Diptera > Tachinidae > Tachina > Tachina grossa. The sequence continues at coordinate 132,549,997 of OX465274.1, read as the reverse complement.
TGAAGCGGGATCGATCTCTGAAAAGCGGGATAATCCCGCCTAAAGCGTGATATCTGGTCAGGTTAGTAATGATGAAGTAATTTTGAAAACGTAAAATTAAAGGCTAGCATAAGTACATAATGTACATGCACAGTTTCAATATAGTAGCTTGCGTTTAAATCTTTTCTAGTTGGCAACTTACCTAAGCCTATTTGTTTGCATAATTTCAGTTCTCTACTAAATAATATTATGTTAAGTTTTTGTGAATGTGGCCCTATCTACCTAATAAACAATCGGTGCTTTGAGAATTTTCCAGTTCGTAACTCACCCCTTAACTGAAATTCTTAATTTCGAATTTAAAGTGCGTGTACATGCCCCCGATTGAAACTTCCAGGATTTTATATTTTTCTAGGTGATCAATACTTATCATCCAGTAAAAGAAATCGAGCCTCCGCTGAACAACCCCTACCACTTGGTGGATTTCATGGTTGAAAATCCTGTACTGGCAGCAGGTAGGTTCCAAAAGCTCCATGGAAAAGTGGAGTGTGGAAATAAGTGGAGACAATTGGCCGATAGTATGAATAACATCGGTGGAACGTTCAAGACAATAAGCCAATGGCTGGTGGTAAGATTCATAAAGACAGAGCTTGAAGAAAAATTACTGCCTGTCCCACGATTTCACTCGCAAACGTTCGATCGACAACTTGTATTGCAAACAACAATAAAATTACAAAATTTGTTGTTGTTTTCAACAAAAGATGACATTCGAACGTTTGCGAGTGACATCGTGGACAGGCAGTTAATATCACTCATTGGGTGACAAAAATGTGTTGCCAAGAATATGCCAATGAGTGAGGTGAATGTAAATAAAAATAGTATATTTTTAGGAGCTTCAAGTTGTCATATCTCAATTATTCAAAAGCCATTTGTAACACAAAACACATTACACCCTTTATCGTTAAAATTAACAGAACATAAATTTTTTTCGCTTAAATAACGACATAGCTAGCTTTAACCTCTTGCGAATATCTTTGAAAATGTTACTGAATACCAACTTTGATATATTTTCGTTATAACTATGTATCTTAAAGATGCAATTATCGTTAACAAAAAGTTAGTCCCAATTTACACTATGCAAGTCTTATTGCTAAGCTGATTAGTTTGTTAGGAGAGAGAGAGACGGGGGGAAAAGAAACGTTTCTGTTCCCCTCGTCTCTCTCTCTCTCCCTAAAACTAATCAGCTTAGCAATAAGACTTTCATAGTGTGATTTGGGACTTAGTGAATCACACTACTGTCACATTTAATTATATGTGAAGAAATTTGGAGGTTCTAGGGATGATTTCCGCATTAACTGCCCAAAAAGTCTTAAAGAGAGTAGTGAAGACTGAATATTTATACAACACTTTAAAGAAAATTTTGCACAAATATTTCAAGGAAATATACCAACATATAAAAAACAACAATATACTCAAGTACTTTTAGCGATAAAATTAAAATGATAAAATCACAATCATAAATCGACCAACAGAAGCCACCGCGAATAATCGCATTTGTGCAAATTTGTATAAAAAGAGCTGTCCGGTCAACAAAGTAAGTAAATTCAATTCTAATTTGTTGAAATGAAATTATTATTGATTTTTGCTATTGGGATTTTAGCAGGTAAGAAATACTCGTAATTGTTGAACGATATTTATATTATAATAATCAGTGAATGTTTCCTTTAGTGAACGCTGCTAGTTTTGAAAAGGACGACTCACGCATTCATGGTAAAAATGGCTGGTATGTGCCGCTGGAAAATAATACATTTTTCTGGATGGACAAAGAAGAGTTCGAGTCCATCGAAAATTCCAGAACCGTAACTCTCACACCTGTCAAATTCTATTTATTCACTAAATCGAACCCCAAAAGAGGCACCCATATTACTGACAGCGCTAAGAGCATTAGGAAGTCGAATTTTAACCCAGAACATAAGACGAAATTTGTTATACACGGATTTATACAAGGCCGTATGTCCAGTATGAATAAGGAAATTAGCAAGGCAATTTTGAGTAAGGGCGATTGCAATGTTATAGTCGTTGACTGGGCTCGAGCTCGTTCTATGGACTACGTGTCCTCTGTTTTGGCTGTACCCAAGGTTGGTAAAAAGGTAGCGGACATGATTAAGACGTTGATGCTTCACGGCATGTCCTTGAAGGATACAACGCTAATTGGGCATAGTTTGGGTGCCCATGTCTCTGGCATGGCTGCCAAAAATATCCAGAAAGATCAAATTGATTCTATTTATGGATTGGATCCTGCTTTACCTTTATTTGACTATGAAAAACTTGATAAACGCTTAAATAAAAATGATGCCCGTTATGTAGAGACCATTCATACAAATGGCGGTATATTCGGCTTCCTGCTACCTATTGGCAAATCCTCTTTCTATCCCAATGGTGGCGAATCTCAACCTGGCTGTCTCACTCCTATTTGCAGCCATGCGCGTTCTATATCATATTTCGCCGAATCCATAGACTTGGATAATTTTGCTTCAATTCAGTGCGAAAGCGTTGAAAATGCTGTTGCCAAAACTTGTGGTGAAACTTATAGCTCCGTTCGCATGGGTACTGACACAAACTCTCTTTCGGTTTCAGGCATTTATAATGTGCCAGTCAAAAAGAGGTCTCCCTTCGGTATAATGCAATAGAATCAGAAAATTGAATCTTAGAACTGATTCAAACTTGAAACAATACAAAAGTTTTTGGTCTCATTGTTTGAAAAATTCACAAAGTGTTATATTCAGGGACAAGGACTTCATGCATTTAAAAAAGATATTTTATGTGCCTAAAATATGACATCACTAATGCAAAATATGCACTAAAAACAATTAAATATGCACATATCTTTAAAAAAATTATTCAAAAGTAAAGTTTTCAATCTACATATCACTAAATAAACACATAAAAATATTTTCTTTTCTCAAGAGGTGCGTGTACAAGCCTTTTATATTAAATCTTTACACAAGATTAAAAATGGTATAACGAGTTTTTCTGCATTATTAACTCCAAACTCGCATTTTCGAGATATGTATGTTTTATTACAGTAAAGGAGCGATACGTAAATAAAAAAAAGAAAAGTGTTGTTATTTATTTATTTTCATTAAAACTTTTTTTTATTTATACATATATATTATCGAATGTGAAGTCCTATCAATTTGTTCTTAGAAAACTTTTGTGCATTGAAAAAGGCATTGTAACGACTGGGGATGTAATCGGCTCAAATTTAAATGATTTATTTTTATACAGTGTTGTATATTTATTTGACTTAACCATTACAATCAATTGAATACTAGCTATTAGATTTGGTTTTTGAATCCGTTATAATTTAGAAAAACAATATCAAGTTTCAGCATAATTGTTTCACAACTTTCGGCTATAATAGCAGACAATTTGAAATTATCAAAATTACAATTTTCATTAAATTTGGTAGGTCTGTGCTTGTACAATCGTTCCACAATCCTACAACATTTGGCGCATTCATAAGACGTAGCTGTTGAGTTCAACAGTTGTGAAACTGTTAGCAACTGTTGGCCCCAACAGTTACGTCTTAGAAACGGCTTGATGGATATAATTTAATTTTATATCTTTATTTCGTTACTTCATTGCATTTGTAATATAAAATTTAACAAATATTTGCTACTGCCACCTAATACTCAACGGTTGCTCAACGGTTGCGCAACAGCTACGTCTTATGAATGCACCCAATACAAGCGAATAAAGTTGCCAAAACAGTTTTGCAACGTTTTTGGAAATTTGAATTTTTGACACAAAATCAGCATTTATATCAAAATATGAGACAAAAATATGCATTAATGAATAAATTATGCAAAAATATTCATTTTTATCAAAATATGCAAAAATATGCACTAACAAATCGATGCCATTTTTGCGCAAATTCATTGTTTCGTAAAGATATTTCGTTCTTGCCATTTTTAGAGTTAAGGGAAAAAACATGCATTTGCATGAAACCCCTGTCCCTGGTTATATTGTATCATTTTGTTACAATTTACAAACATTTTTTAAATAATTAAAAGTATTATATTCCATAATATTTATTATATAATATATTAGAACACTTTGTCAATTGGCCAATTGATTATAAGTTTTTAAGGCAAATTGCAAAATGTCCCTATAGCAACAAAAATATAAAAATGTAGCAAATAGTTAATAAGCCCTTTTGCTTTGTTTTATTGAGTGTAATTAATAAAAAAAAAATTAGAATGTATTTCTTCTAAAAATTTTGTAGATATGTTTTAAGGTTAATTTACCAAAAAATAGGTGGGAAAAAACATTTGGGAAAAAATTCATGCAGTATCTCACATATTGTGCATATCAAGTTACACAGTATGTACTCGCAAGATTTTCCAAAGAAAGTTTCTTTAGTTACTAAACGGAACATTTTTAAAGAAGTGGAATGAATAGCACGAGAAAACTGACAAGTCGTCTGTTTCGACTTGTTAAACCGGCTCTAAATTTTAAAATACCCTATCTGAAAGTTAACGAAATTAAATATGAAATACCGAAGCATATTTATTTGACATAAAGTCTTTATTTATTTCATTTGAAAATATTGCTTGTTTTTCTGGTTATATACATTATAATACAGTGGGAAGCAGAGGTGAGTACATGTTTGTATTTTCCGCATTTGTAGGCGCATAAAAATAATAATAATGAAGCGATTTAATTTTAATTTTTTCCGTTATCCCTGCAGGAAATTGAACAGACACAACACTTGTCACGTGACCGGTTCCCAAATAGTATGGACCAGTCCGAGTTCTAACACTTTCTATGAAGCGGACCAGTCACTTTTACATGGGAATGGACTAGGATGGGGTTAATTGATACTTTTTATGCACCTTGTAACTTGTCACTGAACTACCCCATAGGGACCTATTCGGTGTAGAATAATAGGTCTGTTCAATTTCTTTCCCAGCAGAAACTAGCAACTAGAGATTAAAGAAGAAATTTACAAAATTACCCTCCTAAATATGAAGAAGTAAATGAACGCCTTACTTGTAAAAACTTGCAAGAAAATTTTATTCATATCAGAACTATGGATGGAAATCATGATACAATTGTAGTTTTGCTGGTGTATTTTGTTTGATAATATTTAAAATTGCAATTTTTTTTATTAACATTTAATATGAAATTCTTTATGCAGTTTCATGTATTTTTACACTTTTTATGCATTTTTCACAACTTTTTAATTTTATCCATTAACAAATATAAAAATGTGACTTTCCATCTCTAATCATATATGAGAAACAAACAAAGTTATTTGCCATTAAAATTTAATTTATGTGGCTTAATGAAATAAAAGCAATAAATTAAGAAAACACGCTTTCTTTTATCATACGTATTCATGTTTTTTTTTAACAAAGTAATGCAAATTTTTTTGTTTTCCTTTTTCAGATATTTTTTAAATAATTATTTTGACAACATGACAAACAACAGGTTGTTGGATAATTCTTGCAAGTAAAAATTTTACTAGTAATAATTTGTAGGAATTTATTTTTTTTTATTATCCTTGCAAACTTTTTGATAATAATTGTTACAAATTCGTAATACGGGATTTACACGATAGGCCCAATTCACAATCTTGTGCAAATGGTCTTGCATCGTTGCATATGCAAAGTGGTATAGTATATTCTACTCACCACCTAACAATTCTTAGTGGTGAGTATCAATATACTATACAACTTTGCACATGCAACGATGCAAGAATCATTTGCACAAGATTGTGAATTGGGCTGATGACTTTTAACAGTTTTAAGTAAATGAACAAACCTCATATAAATTATATATAAATGTCATTCCGACATTTAGCTGTAACCCTACGTCTACACCTGATATATTTTTATCATAACAAAAGTCAAACTTTATATTGAAAAATAAGTTTTTTTACGTTAGCTCTTTTTTCTACATGGAATTTGACATTTGTCATGATGAAAATATATCAGGTGTAGACGTAGGGTTACAATGAAAACTTATAATTTGTTTTTATTGTTACAAATGAAATTATAATTTATATATAAGCAGAAAATTTTTTGAGATTCGAACCGACAACCTCATGCATGACAGGCTTGCACACTACCCACTCAACCACAGGGCCACTCATGTTTTAAAAGTATAAATACCAGTTAAGCTGGTACATTGGTTACATTGTCAGTAGTGCTACAGTATACCCCAGCCAATGCAATCATCTATTGACATTTAACTTTATCATGTCATTGAAAATCCACCACTACACTGTAGCACTACTTAGTAAGTAGTTCTTTTGGGACAACATGGAGACATTGACACAAAAGATTCACTAGTAAACCTTAGGGGCTCTAGTCTACAATATTAATAATTTTTCGCTCGTTGTCAATAGTAAAATTAAAGTGATTTTCTAGTGACATTGTCAATAGTGCTACTGACTAGGTTTACCCCAGCCAATTTCATCGCCTATTGGCATATAACATAGGGTTGTCATTGAAAATCTACCAGTAGACTTTAGCACTATTGAGAAGATAGTTCTTTTACGACCATATGGAGATATTTGAACCAAAGATTCACTAGTAGATTTAAGTGACCCTTGTCTACATATATTTATTTAATATAATTGCACAGCATAATAAAAAAAGAAAAATAAACTATTGACGTGTTCATTGACAATATCACCAGAAATACACTAGAACTGTTGTCTCTAACGTATCTTTACTCGCGCATAAAAGGAAAGTTGTCGACATTTTAAGTAGGGCAATTTTCACTGGAGAAAGAGTATTAACCTAGAGGGCTAATTTAGACCACATGACATGTACATATGTATGTATGTATGTGGTTCTCTATTTATTATAAACATGTGTGTACAAAACAAAAAGAAACTAGTTATTTTTTTAACAAATTTAAATCACTTTTTATCACTTTTATGCTCAGAATTTTGAACAATTTTGAACAACATTGGTGGAGGATAAAATATATAAAAGTGTACACAACATTTTTATTTCATGTATAATGAATATTGTAAAGAATATGATATCTTCTAAGCTCATTTTTATATTTATTTAAGTCATAAATATTAGGAATGTAATTTTTAAAAATACATTAAGCAAACTTTAAAATTAATTCTATGTAAATAACTTTGGATGTTATCAAAACAAATTAATTTTTGTAAAAATTTAGTGTTTGTACTAAGGCGATTATATCAAAAAGTTCGTCTAAATTTCTAACAAAAGTTGGTTATAAAGTTAAAACGCAACCTTGTTTTCGCTGTGCTAAGCTCAGTGCTACCAACTTAAAATGGCCGGAACCAGATGATAATGTTTATGCTGGTATATAAGAATACATACCGATTGAGAGATTTTCAACTTAAATATTGATGCAGCAGCAACAATAACAAAAAAATTACGCCAAAAAATTATCATCTGGAAAGTGAAAAAAGACGATATGACTGACATCCATCGGCCTATAAAAATCGTTTAGCTTGTAATGTATTAATGCGTTTTTTATATATTATAACTTTATTTCCTAGCACTTCTTCGTTTTGTACAAGTAGTTCCATAATTTTAAAATGTTTATTTACAAAATACAAAATAATTTATTTTTTAAAACGTATTGTACAATTTCTGAGTTTTTCATATGAAAAAATAAGTTATAAATAAATGTTATAAAAAGCAACAAAAAAATACAGAGATTTATTTTATTTGGAACAAAGTTATTAGACAGTCTATGAGTTAAAACCTGAATTTGTCAAAGTTGCAGTGTGAACGCAAAATCAGTTGTCTACGGTTTTAACTTTAGGTGTGAAAACACTTTAAGATTGTTATTGTTTTCTTCTAAAATTTCATCTTAACATACATACACAAGAATAAGCAGACGACAGAAGAACTTAGAAAACTTAACAACAAAGAACATGTTATTTTTGTATTTAGTTGTCACAGTTAACGAAATTGATAACTTTAACAAACTTTGTCAGAGACGGAAAGTTTAATATTTAATTTCTGTAAATTTTGCGTACAGACAGTGTTACCATATCTGAAGATTTATCTTATTTTTGAAGTTTTTTGACATGTTAAAACGACAAAAAAAAAAGATTTCTTATCTAAAAATAAGATTTTTAAAAATTTTACATTTGGTACTTTTAATATATTATTGGGGGGTTTTTTGACTAAACTGCTTACAAATTTTCTAATTTGCTTTATAATGATCTTACACATATTCATACAGTAAATATTTTGTTTTATTTGGCTTTGCTTTTAATAGTTCAAAAGAAACAAAATAAATTTTAACTCATTTTTATTCAATAAAATAACAAAAACGATTTTTGGTAACAAAAAAAATTTTTTTGCTCGACTTGAAGATTTTTGAAAAATAAATATGGCAACACTGCATACAGATTCAAAAGATACGAAAAATGTCAGGATTACACATGGTACGTCAAGTTATCACAACATACCAAAAATGTATCTTTCGTATCCTAATGCCATCACTGGTGGCAATATAGTTTTTTAGTAAATGATAATGTGGCATATGTTTAGGCGTTTTAAATTTTTTTGTATGAAAATTTTAATTATGCCTTGTATTTTTTGTTTTGTGTGCTGCCAATACATAAAAAATGGTATGGCAATACCAAAGAAACCAATTCCGTAAATATCGAGCCTTATTTTCGATTTTATCGTAAGCGACAAAAACTAAATTAATCAGAAGGTTTTTTTAAAATATTCAAATATGTTTTTGTACGTAAATTGTCGCTTACGATAAAATTTTACAGCCTGTATCTTAAAAGTTATTAATAATTTTGACATATTGATCATTCTAAACTATGGATAGACCCATAAAATTTTAATTTCAATAAAAAAGTCAATTTTCGATAACATGTCGCTTACGATAAAATCCAAAATAAGGCTCGATAGTGAGAAATTTAAATAATAACAGCCTTATTTATAAAACTTATTAAGGCTTTATAAAGAGTTTTTAAAACAAATTTTCCTACAAAATTTTTCTTAAAAAGGCTTTATATATATTGATTGAATGGCAAATTATGTTGTTGGAGAAAACGAAGTAACACGAGGTGGTGCTCACACCAATGTCAAAAAAATGCGCTTGTTTTTAAGATTTTTATCTGATCCAGGATTTCCAAATGATATGCTGAAGATATCGGAATGCACTAATCAACAGTTTCCAGCACGATTTTAGAAATTACTGATATGTGTAAAATTAGAGAAATGGTGACAATGCACAATGGAAGAAATAAAATATGCAAAAAGCAATGACAAGAAAAAACTGCTTTTCTTTTACAATTGGTGTTAAAGACTGCACACACGTTAAAATAAATAAACTGAGCAAGCATATATGATATATAGCGATAAGTATATAAGTAAAAAGGGATTTCATTCTATAAACGTGCAAGCTGAATGCGATGCAAATGAGCTCTTCACCAGTTTGAACAAATCTTGGCCAAGTTCTGGAAATGACTCCCATTTGCTACAAAATAACAAAGATAATGGTACAATGATGATGCACTACTAATTGGCGACGAGGGTTATGCTGGTTTTTTATGTCGCTTTATTTTTTCTCTGCTCTTCATTTAGCTATTTTCTTAAATAATTTTTTTTTTCATTTGCATCCATCGTTTCTTTATAATCATTTTTTATTGTTTTAATAAAAAATTTTTTCAAGGCTTGGTAATTGGCTTTTTTCCAACAAAAAATAATTTTTTTATTGTATCGAACCAAAAATATGGACAAACTGCATACCAAATTGAGCACGAGCTCTAGGTGGTATACTTGTGCTCATTGATTGAGATCGAACTTGAGTTAAAGCTCAGTTTCTATGCATTATACCCAATGTCATAGTGAGTATGCATAAATCAGAGTAGCTGAGTTTAAATGATGTCTACTCACTTATATTAAAAATTTCATGAGTCAGTATGAATAACGAAAAAACGATTCATTACCGATCACTGATTCTCACAGAATTTTTCAATCTTGTTTATGCGAAATGAACATGAAAATGAAATGGACTGTAACATGTCCGTTAATTTGTTTTGTAGTCATGAATGTTCCTTAGCATTATATTCAATGTTATTTTTAATTACTCAAAATTAATAAGATTTCAGTTACGAGCAGTGCTGGATTTACTTATAGGCCCGTGCGACCCGTGCATAGGGCGGCATGGTCTTAGGAGCGGCAAAATCTTAAGAATTAACGCTTTAAATTGATTGAAATTGAGAATTTTGGTGAATTTGCTTTATAAATTTTTTTTTTTTTTTTTTTTTTAAATGCATGTTTATTATTTATTGTATCTTCAAATATGAACTAACAATAAGTATTCAAATCTTAAATCTATAAAAAAAAATTATTAGGCCCGACCAATGTCGGACATAAGCTTAGTGATAGTTATTAATAATACATAAGTAGTGATAAGCAACAAAAAGAAAAAGGTGTTTTCAAGCAGCTTCATCATCTAGAGTGTTGAATATTAGAGCCCGTGTATCTCTCTTTTTTAAGCGGATGTGTCCAGTAAAGTTCAAAATATTACGAGCAAGCGGATTAGGATGTGACTCGAGTTTTGTTAGGTATTTGCCTGCGTATTTTGCAATTTCTTCAGTCACTAGTGGCATATTCAAATCGCGATGTATATTTGAATTTTTGATGTACCATGGAGCCGATGTTATCATGCGTAAAATTTTATTTTGCCTTCGTTGAATTTTCTCTACATTTGAAGCTGAAGCAGTGCCCCATAGTTGAATTCCGTAACACCATATTGGCTTTAAAAGCGACTTGTATATTAAAAGTTTGCAGTCTAGGCTAAGTGTTGAATTTCTACCAATCAGCCAATGTACCTGAGTTAATTTAAGTTTCATTTGAGTTAACTTAGAGTCAATGTGGTGTTTCCATGTAAGTCGTCGATCAAGGTGTATGCCAAGATATTTCACATGTGAATGTTGAGGAACAACTTGATTGTTAATCCGAATGGTGGAGCAAGTATCTCTTCTTAGGGTGAACGTTATATGGACACACTTTTGTTCATTGACTTTAATTCTCCATAAGTTTAACCAAAGCTCCATCTGGCTAATGTGTTCCTGGAGTTTGCGGGATGCCTCATCAGGGTTTTCGTGCATACTAAGGCAGGCTGTATCGTCGGCAAATGTGGAAGTATGGATACTACTGCTCACAGGCATATCACAAGTATAAATCAAATATAAAACTGGTCCCAGTATGCTCCCCTGTGGCACACCGGATGAAATAGTTTCAGGCCTACTCGTAAAGTCTCCTTCCACAACAGTGAACTTACGGGAAATAATGTAACTTTCCAAAAGATTTAAAATGTTTATTGGTAAGTAAGTCTTCAATTTTAAAATTAGGCCTTCATGCCACACTTTATCAAATGCCTGGGAAACGTCAATAAAGAGCGCAGAACAATACTTTTTTTCCTCAAAAGTTCTTTTTATAAATTGAACCAGTCTGTGAGTTTGTTCAATGGTGCTATGCTGACTTCTAAAACCAAATTGATGGTCTGGTATGCACCCACTACTAATTAGAATTTGGGACAATTTTGTTTTGAGCAGTTTTTCGAAAAGCTTTGACATAGTTGATAGTAGACTTATTGGCCTATATGACTCAGCCTTGGTTAGATCTTTGCCCGGCTTTGGAATCATTTTAACCTTGGCAAGCTTCCAGCTGTGTGGATAATACTCCAGTCGTAAAATGGCATTAAATATGAATAATAGGATTCTCATTGCAATACGAGGCAAGTTCATAAGCATCTGGTTACTAATTCCATCAATACCCGGAGCTTTCTTCGGGTTGAGTTCGGCAATTAATTTTTGTAAATCACGCGTCTTAAACTTTATGTGTTGAGGGGGTAGAGCAACTACATTCGGCAAATCAGCAACACCAGTACATATGTTTGGCGTAAAAACGGATTTTAAGTGCTCAGCAAATATTTTACCTTTTTCAGTATCGCTTCTTGCCCAACTTCCGGTAGATGTGCGTAGAGGTGGCTTATACTCAACGGGTGTTTTAAGCTTTCTAGCAGCGCGCCACAAAGAGTAATTAGACGCTGGTGTGACATCAAGACCTTCCAGATAATTTTTAAGAGATGCAGTTTTTTCAGATGCAAGCAACTCTTGGAATCGTTTAGTGCACTCTTTAAATCTGATTTTATTTTGTGGTGATCTGTGCTGTTGCCATTCCCTTCTAGCTCTTCTTTTTTCACGTACGAGACGTTCAATGTCTGTAGAATAAATTTTATTAAACCCAGTCTGCGGATGGGAGTTAGTGGCATGTTCAGCAGCCTGTTTAATATTCTCGCTGAGATTGGCAATGTTAGATTCAATATCATCGGATGTTCTAAGCGTAATGTTTTCCGTACAATGACTACTGAGATATTTTTTGAACCCCAGCCAATTAACACGATTGATCATCTTCACATATGGGTCAGGTAAGTTACTTCTTAATGGACTACAAATTGTAATGATCGTCGGAGAGTGATCGGACGAAAGATCAATAGAAGCTTGAACTTGAATTAAATCCCTAGAGATATTTTTTATGACGCCAAAATCTATAACATCCGGAATTTTTTGTATGTCAGTAGGCCAGTAAGTGGGCTCCCCACTCGAAATGACATCCAAGCCCATTTTTGAAATAGTGTTGAACAATGCTCGACCTCTGGGGGTAATAAGACGCGAACCCCAGAACGTATGCTTAGCATTGTAGTCGCCAGCTGCTACAAAACAAGGTCCAAGAGATTTGTAGAAATCCTCATATTGATTCTCAGTGATTGAAAATCTGGGAGGGGAGTAAATTGATGATATAACAAAATTTGTACAAAAACTTTCAATGCCAATATTTGTTGCTTGTAGGTGTTCTTCACAAATGTTATCAAGAACATAGTGCTTGAGTCTTGACTTTATTAGAATTGCTGATCCACCGCAAGCCCTTCCTCTAGGGTCCTTTGTATCATATATAGTGTAGCCATAAATTTTAAAAAGACTTCTCGAAGTCAAATGAGTCTCAGATACTAACATTACATCAATATTTTTTTCCATGAGGAAGTGCTCAAGTTCATTTTTATGTTGGCGAATGCCGTTTGCGTTCCAGAAACATATTGTTAACGTGTTCATGGCTTATTAATTAATGCTTGAAGCAGAGTATTCTGCATTCGCAGCATTTCTTGCATCATGCTAGTCATATTTGTTGTAAAATTGTTTATAGTTTGCACCAGATTTTCAATAGTAGCTTCAAGGCGATTAAAATTAAAGCTTGCGTCAGTATTTTTTGAATTATTTGGCGAGGAAACATTTTGTGTGGGAATTGAATTTGTCTTAGCAGCATCTGCATACGATACACGGGAAGTAACTGGTTGGCTCATTTGCGCAAATAAATATCAATGAAAAATTTAGAATATAATTCTTACCTTACCCGTTAATTTATCGGTGCAATGTAAATTTTTTCAGATAGTATTGTAAGACGCTTGAGTTTTAGCGATAGTTCGGGCAAGTGTTTTTTACAAAATCATTACGCACTCTAGTTAGCAGGTATTGAGAGGCAAAGTTTAAAAATTTCTGATTCGTGTAATTGCTTTTGCTTCTGCTTCTGAAAATGTAAACATTTGCAGTCAAAGCGAACTCATAAAATGAAAAGCTATACACAATGGAGAGTTTCAGCAGTTGACATGTTCAAAGAATTGCCGATTTGACTGATTGCTCTTTTAAATAAATTCGGATGTTAAATTTTCGTTTTTTACTAAACCATTCTTTTTTTTTGGAAAAAGTGTCAGTGAAACTCTACAGAAAAGTGTGCATTAATTATATGATTTTCGAAAAAAAAATTACCGTAAAATTTTTTTGCAAAACCACAATTTTTGAGTCAAAAGTTAGTTTGTATGACCTATTAGGCTGCCTAAACATGTTCAGATTATATTGCCAAATATTGTTCGCAGAAAGTTAGGAGTCTTAGTTAGTTATTCTAAAAAAAGTGCATGAAGAAATAATTTTTTCGGCGTAATATATTAATGAGATTTATTTAGTAGACTCTAAGCTACATTACTTCCATATAATATATTATATTAAAGAGCTATCACTAAGTCTGAATTAGCTGTTGGCCAAAAAATGAGAACGTCATTTTTTACGGGCGCATTGTTTTTCGGAATCTTTGGAGATTCATAAAAATTATTTAGTCGCCAAATCGCCAAACTGAGTATAGAGGTTTATTTCCGTTTTGGTAGTACTTACTTTCAAACATATACTGTCGGAATCATGCGGATTTTTTACTGTTGCACAGTGTAATTTAAATATTTATAAATTGCATGTTTAATATTAAAAAGCTTTTTTTAATAGAGCAAAAAAGGCGGCATATCTCACGGGGCCTAGGCCGACATCAAACATGAGTCTGCCACTGGTTACGTCCATAGGTCACTAGAAATTGTAAACAATAAATGAACCATTATTCTTTCAGAAAATAAATTTGTATGTAATTATTAAGTTTATGTAAGGGGTTTACGTCTCTGGAGGTTATATAAGATTTACCACAGCGCAATATTGTACCCCTACAATTGTTTTTCTGTTTCACACATTCCATAGTACGTTAGGCTGGAGCACATACAGCTTTGTGAGTATGAAATTCTTAAGGTATAAAAAATATACACTAATAGTGTTTTAACACTGACATGGTTTTAATAAAAGTTGGTTTTAACGTTAAAACCAACTGTTAAAACCTGGTTTTACCATACAAATTGTTTTTGTTAAAACCAAATTAAAACCATTTTTGAATTGGTTTTAAGAAATGCAACCTTGTTTTCGCTGTGATAAATTCAGTGCTGTCAAGTTGAAATGACTGACAGCAGCTGATAATATTATACCAGTGAATAACAATAGATAGCGCTTGAAAATTTTTCAACTTAAAAATGGATGCAGCAGCAACAATAATCAAAAAATTATGGAAAAAATAGTTTTTTGGAAGGAAAACAACGAAAATATTTTAAATTTAACTGTGGAAAGTGAAAATAGACAATATGACTGACATTCATCTTATAATGTATTTGTGCATTTTTATATTATTAACATTATTTCCAAGCACTTATTCATTCTGTATAAGAAGTTCCATAATTTAAAAAGATTTTATTTACAAAATATGAAATAATTTCCATTTTAGAGCGCATTGTGAAATATCTCAGTTTTTCATACAAACAAAAACAGTTGAACAGTATGTCCAACAAGTGTAATAACACTTCAGAAATCAGAAAAAATGCAACAACAAATACACGTCTTTCGGCAGGAAATTTATTTTATTTTGAGCAAAATTATTAGACAGCCTGTGAGTTAAAACCTGAATTTAACAAACTTGCAGTGTGAAAGCAAAATCAGCTGTTTATGGTTTTAACGTTAAAACCAGGTTTTAACTTTCAGTGTGAAAACACTATAATTGATCTAGGCGCACGGCAGTGCGCCAGGCCAAGTTCCGGCCAATGCACGCAGTGTATATATTTACAGGAAGCAATTCGAGCTGTTTTTACCCCCCTCATAACTTTGTTCCCCGAGACCGTAAAATTATGAAATTTAAATCATAATTAGAATAAATAAAATAAAATAACCTTATATGCGAAGTTTGAAAGTTTTACAATGAAAGGTTCCGGAGATATGGAGGTGCAAAAAGTGCATATTTTAAGACATACTGACTCACTGATCACTCATCCAATTTATGAAGCACTTCCGCTATCGCTAGAGAGCTAAAATTTGGTACACGAAAAGATCTAGGTGACTAATGAACCAGAAAAGTCTGAAAACCTAAAAATTTTAACCAAGGGGGCGGGGCTACGCCCATAAAAACTAAAATCTGTGTTAATGAGCTGAAATTTGCTACAGAACTAGGTCTAAGTGAGCATTAAACTAAAAAAAATTTAAAACCCGAAAATTTTGGCCAGGAGGGTGGGGCTACGCCCATAAAGGCTAGAACTAAAAAAGCAAATATAGTGCTCTTAATGGAAGATATTTTATTGAAATTCGGCTACATGCTGCGATAAAGCAAGCCTAAAAATTTTTCATTAAAAAAGTGGGCGTTGACACGCCCATACAATTTCAACCTCATTTTCGTGTACTGCGGCTCAGCATATTTAGATATACTATTTCTGTATGTATTATTATCCGTTTGCAACGAAACTTGACAGGAATAATAAGCAGTGGCCGAAAAAAATCTTAAGTTTGGAAAAGTGGGCGGGGTTACACCCATTAAAATTATAAACTAAAAGTTGCGCTAAGGAGCTGAAATTTAATACACCCTGAAAACCCGGAAATTTTTAAAAATTAAAAGTTGCGCTTATGAGCTGAAATTTGATAGGTATTTTTATAGTATAGCTATAGTATTTTTAGCTTTCTTAAAAAGGAAAGAATAATGTATATTTGTTCATTTCTTTATATCGGTAAAAATGTTGTCAAGTTTAGCAGATTATCAAGAAATTATATGACACCCTTACGATTACAAATGTATATAATGTATAGCATATGTCAGTGATAGGTGTTGTGCCAAACAAGAACTAGGTCAAAATTTATATCTCACTGCTTTTGATGGCCGAATTTTTGATAGGAACTTGGCCTTTTTTCACATTGATGTTTTTGTGAGGATATAGATATACTCCGAGGACAACTGAATACACCAATACCGAAATTGTGCGTAGATTCAAGATACTTTCACCACCTCAATATCAGATTAAAAACTTTTTAATTTAAACTTCCTTATCGCTTAGTATATAAATTCTTTGAATTGACCGACCATTTCTAATATGAAAAGTAAATTAGCAGTAGCGGCGCGGCGATGCTTGTGAATTACCTTTATATTAGAGATGGGCGCGTGTCGTGTTTCTTTTTCGTGACAAAAATACGTACGGCTCGCATCGTGTTGAGTAATATTGACACCATAAAACACACAAAGATTTGAGGTGTAAAATACGTATGTATGAATTTCTAGTAAAGAAAAAAAATTAATATTAAGGGCCAATTTCACCAACTCTATTTAAATATCAATTCATATTTAAATGTCGATTTTCATAACTTTTTGTATGGAAAAATTACTTTTAAATATGAATTGATATTTAAATAAGTTGGTGAAATTGGCTCTAAGTGGGACATTTTTTTAGATTTTAATTGAACTATAGTGAATTTTTAATCAGAAATAATTTTTAGTCAGGCTTAAGTTCAGTAATTTCAATTCTTTATTGAATGAAATATTTTATTAATTAATGTGAGTTTCTAAAGAAGAGAAGAAAAATTAAACTTAGACTTTTTATTATATTATTATATTTCCTTCGCTGGGGGAAATACCGATAATTTTCTGTGCAGCCACGCACTTCATCAGCACCCACATCTATCTACTGGGGTAGAGTTTTGTTATTAACATCAGCTATTTAACGCAAATTTAGTATGAAATGGAATATGAGAAAAGTCTAAGTTTAATTTTTCTTCTCTTCTTTAGAAACTCACATTAATTAATAAAATATTTCATTCAATAAAGAATTGAAATTACTGAACTTAAGCCTGACTAAAAATTATTTAAAAATTAATATTTTGTATCTTCAAACACAAAAAACCCGCAAATTTGTTGATAGTTAGTGTAGGTGTACTAAAATTAATCAAATATGTGTACACAGAAAAAATAATCCTGCAATAAGTAACTTCAATAGAAAACGAAACCAAAAATCAACTCAAATGTAATTAAGTCAATGAAAGTCTTCTTTATAAATTTAATTTATTAAAAAGTCTAATTGACTCAATTACACTTTTATTTTTTGTCATTTTTTCAATTACAGTTGTTTATTGCAGAAATTTTTTTTGCACTGTATCTATTTGAAGATAAAAATATGTTTTTATGATATTCAATTGGATTTCGTGTGTGTTGTGCAGTATAGTATTAGAAAAAAATTTTACGTGCGTGTTACCTACTTGCTGGACATCTTGGTATTCGTGTACGCGCCCATCTCTGCTTTATATACCACAAATATGAATGGCAATATATGTACATACAATTATGAGGGTTTTCACAAACTAATTCAATGGTATTTATTTCTTATCTTTAAAACACTCCAAACCATCTTGATAAGAAATGCTTCAAATAATCTTAAAGCGGACTATCTAGATTTAACAACTAAATTCACTTAATATTTAAACAAATGAAAAACAAATCGAACCATTTTCAAATGCAACAATAATATAACGCTTATCATTTGAATATAAGGAAATATATGCCTGATTTATGGGCATTCAATAATGATATAAAAACAAAGATTTTGTTTTCAAAATTGGTAAATGGATTTTGAATTCGGACTCAACATGAAGTTCTTTGTGGTGGTTGCCTTATGTGCGGCGGCAGGTAATTATAATTTAAATTAATATAAAAAGAAAACTTGGAGTTTTTACTTATGAATCTGTACTTTTTAGCCAGTGGCTACGTTATTCCTGATGAAGAGCATATTAATGGCGAGAATGGTTGGTATGTTCCCCAGATTGATGGTACCTTTGTATGGGTGAGTATGGATCAGGCAAATAATGCCAGTAATAAGAGAGAAAAGATAGAAGGCCGTATATCCACCAATCCAGTCACTTTCTACTTGTACACGCAAGATAATCCTGAAACTGAACAAGTTATTACTACTTCTACTAAATCTATTGCTGCCTCCAATTTCAATGCCGAGAATCCCACGCGTATTTCCATACACGGCTGGAACTCTGGCAAAAACGACTTCATTAATGTTGGTGTCCGTGATGCCTGGTTGCAAAAAGGAAAATGCAATTTCATATTTGTAGACTGGGGTCGCGCTCGTTCCATAGATTATGCCTCTTCCACGTACGCAGTTGCTGGTGTTGGCAAAAAGGTTGCCGCCTTATTAGACTTTTTGGTTGACAATTATGGTTTGAATTTGGATACTTTGGAAATTGTCGGCCACAGTTTGGGAGCCCATGTAGCCGGTTTTATTGGCAAGAGTATTCAGTCGGGGCGACTTAACACCATTATAGGCTTAGATCCGGCCCTTCCTTTATTTACGTATGGCAATCCACATCAACGTTTGTCCAGCACCGATGCCAATTATGTTGAAACTATTCAAACTAATGGCAATCAATTGGGTTTCTTGCAACCGATTGGCAGGGGCGCATTTTATCCTAATGGTGGCAAAACTCAACCTGGTTGTAAATACGATTTGACTGGTGCCTGTTCCCATTCCCGCTCAATTGAGTACTATGTTGAGGCAATCGCCATGGATAGTTTCCCCTCCTACAAGTGTGAAAGCTATAAGGATGCCATTGCCAATAAATGCGGATTTACTTTCAGTTCCGTGCGAATGGGCGCCGTTATTAATGCCTACATGGTTTCCGGAGAATTCTATGTGCCAGTCAAAAATGCAGCTCCTTACGGCATGTTAGAATAAGTTTACTTTTTATTGATATTATATTAAATTAATTTTAAGAAGATTTTGTTTTAAGAAATCTTTAATTGAAGAGCAACCCATGTGATATTTCTTTTAAAGCAAGGACAAGTTGGATGAGGTAAATATTAAGACTTTCTTTTAATATATAATTAAATATTTAGTTTGCAAGGTATTATTGTTCAGTTTTGAAGTAGCAGTTTAAATTAACATTATGTGTGTGTGTATGTCTTTAGCAATTTCTGGACACTTAAAAGCTAGGATATACTATCCAACACAATCGAACGAGTTTTGAGAAACTACAATCCAGGAATGATAGAGTTTATGAACATTTCCAAAAGACCACAGGAATTCATTAGAACAGGGTTATATTGTTTTAAAAGGGTATTAAGTTCTAGCCTTAAGCGGTAAAATACTTCAAAATTATTTACCGTCTCCGCTACATTTCGCAGTGATAGCGTCAGCGTATAAGCACTACTATCGCAAGACCACCAACGGCAACTAAGTACGAAATTCGTTTACGTAATTAAGGCCGATACTCACTATCCTACACAATTCTCCGACTTTGAGAAAATTCAATCGTGGTGCTATATCTTGGAAACCGTAAGAGGCAAACACTTGAAATTTTCAAAAATGGTAAAACTAAAAAAACCGTAAATTATAAAATCGCCAAACCAAAAAACAAAAAATACTTGAAAAATTAAAAAAAAATGCCAAAACGAGAAAAATCGCCAAAATTAAAAAAAAAATTCTAACACTAACATAAATCGCCAAATTCGAAAAAAATCGCCAAAATGAAAAAAAACGCCAGAATAAAAACAAACCCCAAAAATGGAAAAAAATCGCCAAAACGCGAAAATGTCAGCAAAACTAAAAAAAAAATTTAAATAAAAAAAATCGCAAAGACGAAAAAATCCCCAAAAATAAAAAAAAATCGCCAAAATGAAAAAACGCCAAAAACCGAAAAAATCGCCAAAACAAGAAAATAAAGTGTTAAAACTAAAAAAAGATCCAAAACTTAAAACAATCGCCAAAACTGAAAAAACGCAAAAACCGCCAAAACAAAAAAACCGAAAAGATCACAAAAACGAAAAAAAATGCCAAAACTATATATTCAGCCATGTCACAGAACTCAATTCCATTCGAAAACGGAATTCAATCCGTATTTTGGTGCTTTAGAAAACGAAAAACGAAAAAAAAAATTCGGAATGAAATCACTTTTAATTTCATGGACGATAAAGTAAAAAAGATAAAGTAAAAAAAACATTTTAAACAATTTTTTTTTCAATTAAGAATACTATTTTTCATTTATTTATTCAAAGCTGGATTACAATTATTAAGTTTTTATTTATTTATTATGCAAATTTCTCAAGTCATTATAAAAATAAAATCAACAGAACAAAATGTACGGAATTGATTTCTTTGGTACTGCCATACCATTTTTCTATGTACTTTATCAAAATCTTCATATTGGCAGCACACAAAACAAAAAAATACAAGACAGATTTAAAATATGCATACAAAAAAAAAATTTAAAACGCCTAAACATATTCCACATTATCATTTACTACAAAATTATGTTGCCACACTTGTAAAATTAAGCATTTTTTTCGGATTGATGAAAACGATGGGAATCTGAAGCACCAAAATGAAATTTGAACGGAATGGTTAATACGGAATCAAAACCATTATGAACGGAATCTGTGACACAGCTGATTATATAGGATGAAGTCAGTGATGGTATTTTGGTGCGTTTCGGGTATTTTTTGGTGCTTTTTTCCTCTTCATAAACGCGAAATTTTGGCTAATACCCCTTTTTAAAAAGCGGGTATTTTACAGTGCTTTTAACAATTTCTTACAGTGCTTTTTTGTTTAATAAAAATATTTTTTCATTACAAAACAGTTTTCAGCAAATTGAAATACGATGAATCAAAACAATTCACATAATCCATTTGCAAAAAAGTTTCGTATATAAAGCAGAAATCTACATCAACTGACACCACACACAGTGGACCAAACACAGAAGAACGCTGAAGATGAAGGTTTAATGGTCTTCCAAAACGGCTAGCTGTTCCGTTTAACTATGTGTTGTCAGAATATTTACAACTAACTTTGGTGTTATTTGTTCATTAATAATTATCATATATAATTTGGCTTAAAAAACTATACGAACTTTAGCCTGTTCAAATTTAAAAAACTAAAATATTTTTAAGGACTAATGGTAAAATCTTTTAACTGAGGCTTCTTAAATTGTTTTCAATGACAATAACGAAACTATGTTACACTACGACCACACCAGCAATTTGATGTGTCTAAACACAAGCAATAATGCCGGCAGAATTATGACGTCCGATTGCTTGTGTTCAACAATGTATCTAGAGGTGGTGAACACGTATATTCAAATATATTTGCTTTTTATTAACATTAATACTTAAATTATCAATAATTTTATCCTTTTCTAATTTTAAATTGAACTTTTCGTGGTTTTATGTAGTTAAAACTTTTATTTTCTACTTTTGTGTTGGAAAAAAATTAATATAATTTGTATTTGACAGCATGTGTTAAGAGATTGTTGCTCAGCAATGTATTTTAACATTTGTTGCTGAATATATATTTGAACACATATTCATACGGTCCACGCGCTAATTTAAAAACAATGTAGAAAACTTTTCATAATTGGTATTAAAAAATTTAATTTTTTTTTTCAAAATAAAAAACGGAAGTAACTGGAAAGTACCACATAATTCTCTGCATAATAATTGATTGAAAGTAGTATGCAATAAGCATTTGTTAAAGCTTACACAAATATTTAATCATACTATAGGGTGGTTAAATTTTAAGGGCCGATTTCGGAATTTTCATAAGGCTGTTAATTTGTAAGTGCAAAGTTAATCAAAAGATTCACGTCTACAACAAAATGTAGGTAAATTTGTATTCAACGCACAAGATTGGTTAAATTTTAAGGGCCGATTTCGATTGAAAGCATGAGGTTATCAATAGCAGTCAGTTGTTTTAGACAACGAGTTGCCAACCTCCAATTTTTTCATATCGTATTGACGTGCTGTCAATGTTGACAACTGCAATAAAGGTGAATATCGCAAAAATAAAAACTTAAGTTAAGAGTACTTAAGCAAAAAGTGACGCTTTTAATGCATTCTTTACGTGTAAATGATTTTTCAGCAACATACATATCTTAATCTAAGCCTAAGCTTCACCTAATATTGTATGTATGTACATATGTATGGGTGTATATGTTACTATATTACTTGACTCCTGATTTTTTATTATTTGTTTTTACATACTTATTTTTATTAAATTAATTAAGATCTTGTTTTAATTAATATGTTAATAAATTCTGTTATTACATCTCAAATACTTTGTTTATTTTGAAGCAAAATTTTGAAATTATATTTTGAGCTTTTACACTCTAAACTCTCCTTTTTAAATGGCTTAATGTATAAAAATTTAAAAAAAAAAATATTTTCGTGCTTTTTTACCCTATTTTTCGTATTTTTTTTTTGGCGCTTTTTACCCTTTTTGCAACACCTTAATGTGCTTTTGCTCTTCGTAGAGATACCAACACTGGATGAAGTTTGTATTAAATTACATATCTAGTGTTCGTACGGAACCCTTCGTGCGCAAGTCAGAGTCGCACTTTACTGAATTTATTTAAACATTCAAACACTTCATTTGATCAGGATTGAATTTGCTCAAAAGTCCTTTGACTATATTTTTGGCTTCCAAGATATATGTGTGGTACTTCCCACCAACACGCCACACAATGTCGCGAGTTCATATAACGAGCGGCCAAAAATGGAAGGAGTTATCGTAAAGAAATAAAATTTGGCACAGATGTTTTAATTGGCAAAATATAATCACACTTAAAATTTGGCCATTTAAATTTCAAGGATTCTTGTCCTTCCCATATATCCTGATATAAAAAATTACAATAACAGACATAAAAATAATTGTAACTTAATGAAATTTTGTACAGACATTGATTTTAATATATGTTCATTTTAGAGGAAGGATACGCTTACCTCAAAAATGTCCTTTTTCAAAAAAGTAATAAGGAGGAAAAAATATTTTCTTCACTTAGAATGAGTTAAATGCACATTATGTATATAAAAAAATAATATATATCACACTTCACAGTTTAACCATTTAAATTTCAAGGACTCGTGTCCTTTCCATATATCCTGGTACTAAACAATGTATTAAAAATATCCAAATTCTAACTTAAAATAATTTTGTGTAGTAATTACTAAATGCCCTTATTTTATAGCAAAATTTTGGCTGCCAAACCACGAAGATGTCCTTTTCATACCGTTCATTTGCTGCAAAAACGTCAAAACTCAAAACAACGCGATTTTTGAGATGATAAAAATGAACAAGCAGTAGTTGTCCTTAATAAAATTTGTTGCATTTTGTATTATTGTTTTTAATATAAATATAGCAAGGAATTTTTCTTATCGACATTGTGGGACAGACAGTTAATCTCCACATTGTTCTTCATATTGTGTAAAAATTGCATACAAATATCTTATAAACATACCCAGCTCTTGAGAGAAGAATACCATTAGCTTTTTATATTAATGAGTGGGAAAAACTTTAAAGTCCTTTTATTTAAAACTTTTGTTTTTGAGTTATGACGTTGTTCCAGCAAATGAGAGGACATCGCTCATAACTCAAAAAAATTAATTTGCCAGAAAACGAGTTAAAAATTTTTAGTTTACACACAATGGAAAAATTAAATTTTATTTTTCTCTCAAGAGTTAAGTAAACAAGTTATTTGTATGAAATTTTTACATAATATGAATTACAATTTGTAGGTTTACATTATATTAAGATCTATGACAGGTTATTTATTATAGATTTATTTATATAAAGAAGATTTTTATTTACAAATGCATATCATTACCTAAAAAATCTCATTTATTGAGTTATGACGTTGTTTTAGTAAATGAGCAATATGTCCTTGAAATCGAAATTTTTATTAAATCCAAAAATAATGGCCTTTACTTTGTCAGTCACAAAACCTTTTAAAATACTGTTAATACCATCTTGGGCATATGGTCTAGTTACCCCGCCCATATTTGTGCAACACCATATTATGCAAATTTACTTTAATAAATAAATATAAAATTTCAAAATGAATATTTGCTAATTATATATGGCAGGTGCCACTTGTCCACTCTTTAGTACTAGTTCTTTAAATTACTAAGAATATGTAAGAAAATTAGATAAATGGCACATCCGTTCTTCGATTTTAGTTAAATAAAAAAAAAATTGGGCGTGGTCTGTAAAAATGTAAGTTGGTTTGTAACAAATATTTTAAAAAAATAGCGAAATTTGTGCAGCCATTCTTATATGATGGAATTACTAACGAACGACATTTCATTTTTATTTATACATATACATATAAAGTAATTTAATTAAAACAAATTATAATTATTATTTCAAGAGTTGGACGTGTTTAACATTGGTAGTTCTTATTTGTATTTTCATGCCTTAAGACAATGTGCTGAAAAAGACAATCCTCGACTTCCAAAATTTTTAATTGTGTGTAAAAAGCCACGATATGCTGCATCTCCTCAGTTGTGAAAAGAGCGTAATCAATCTAAAACTTTATTTCAAATATTTAAATATTTTCATCTATCTTTTTTATCCTTAAAGTAATTTTTGCCTACTTTAATTTCATCACTTCTACCCCATGTCAATTTTAACACTTTTAAAACATACAAAATTCTTAAAATAATTCAAGTGTTCTAAGTCTTATAAAATTTGTTGGCAACTACCCTTTTAGAGGTCAACGTATGTTGGTTAGAACATAAAATTGGAATACCGAATTGGTTTACCATTAAACAGCCTCAGCACTTATATACTAAAGGTTATTTAATATTAAACAAATAAATTCCCTTATATCCTCTTAAGTATTTCTTGAATAAAAAAATTTTATTTATTATACAAAACGCAATTCCAAGTTTCTACGAGTATGTTTATTTTGACAACTAGGACCGCAATAATGAAATGTAATTCTCATAACCACAATGTCCTGTTGTCAAGTTTTCAAATATTTAAACTAAGATTGAGTGAAAATTCATTGCTTGCTCTGTCGTATGACAGAAGTAAAAAAAAATACTAAGAGAAAAAAGTTTAATGCTTTTAATCCAACTGTGCTTTACCAGGAACCTTCACAAACATTTACACAATATAAAAAGGATATTAGCTACTAAAACTAACTGTTTGTCTTAAACCAGTAATTGTTAAAAAATCCTTATAAAATTTAATTTCATGCAAGCATTATAGTCTACAACAAGCCAAGATTTTTTCACATATCTTTCTTAAAAAAAAATTCAATGCTTAAAAGTGTGAAGAAAAATATTACTGGCAAATCTAACCAATTTCGACAATTTAGACTTAGCTTGCAGGAATCAGCAGAATTTATCTAGACCATAGGCCATCATCCCATTGCCCTGAGGGCTTTGCTAGCATTCTGCTTTGCATATGTACACAGCACAACTACTAACAAAAATCTAAAGCAAGAGCATAAAGCACACAAAAAGAGCAAATTTCTGTCGCATTTGTTATGAAAAAAATACACCGAGAATATACAAATACCACCAAAATGATTTAATTTCTTTTTTCTATATTATTTATGTAAATAAATTATCTAATTTAAATCTTTTTATAACAGTACTTTTTATTGCTATACAAAATAGACAAAATTGTGGAATATAGAGTTAAAAAATAAGTTTTTATTTGGCTTAAATATTTTTGTAGATGCTGAGTGTCGAGTATGTATCCAGAAATTGAAAAAAAAAACTAGTACATACAGTCTTAGGCGTCACTAGATATAAACGTTCATTCATATAAAATTAACCCATAAAAATATTTTTCATATACCCATTAAACATTTACAAGAGCGATTTTTTTCAGTGGAACAGCAGTAAACATGTATTAGGTCTGATCTGCTTTTAAGAATTTTCTCTTCTTGGTGACCATTGATCTAGACACACAATTAGGCGCCCAGTCATCTTCCGGCCGCTGCATACAGTATGTGCATTTATACGAAAGCATTCGTCCTTTTTCTACTCTCCTTTATAACTTTGTACTTTTTAATCGCAAGATGATACAACTTAAAACATAAGGAGAACTCAAAGTAGATATTTTAAGACATTCTCACTAATTCACTGACTTAATCACTCATCAATGTTATTAAAAACTTCCGCTATAGCTATAGAACTGAAATTCGGTGTACCAGCTCGCCTAGGTGAGTAACCAACTCAAAAATCTTGAAAACCTTTAGAATTAAAAACCAAATTTAAAGCATTTAACTCAAGCGATTTTTTTGAAGCTTTGCTACTTCCTTTGCTGCACCTATGCAAGGCCATACATATTTTTTTAATTGGGCATCACCACTCCCATATAATTGCATTCTTCTGTTTCACATACTTTGGCTTACCAGAACTATTTCTTATTAACCGTTGTGCACAGCAAAATCTTGAGTTTAAAAATTTGGGTAGGGAGACGCCTATAAAAATTAAAAGCGGAAGTTTTGAGAAGCAATTAAGTCGAGATGAGTCACCAAGTGAATATGTAAATAGATCTAGGCGAGAAAACTTCAAAATTTAATTTAGTCACGTCCTTTAAACTCAGAACTATAATCAAAAACTAAAACTTTTCAACACCAGCGACTTTATTGAAACCTTGCATTAAGATTGCATTTTTAATAATCAGTCACAGCTATAAAATTTTTAAGTTTCGGATAAACGAACCTTAGAGCCTATTTCACTAACTCATTTAAATATCAATTTATATTTAAAAGTAATTTTTTCATATAATTAATGCAAATCGACATTTAAATATCAATTGATATTTAAATAGAGTTGCTGAAATTGTTCCTTAATATACAACTAGGCTGGGTCAGTATCCACTAAAATTTTCGTTATATTTTAGGTATTTTTTCCCAAAAGATTCTTAATAAACTTCGTAAATACTTCGGTTTTTCGTAATGACAAACTAGTAAACGTTTCAGATCCCCTCGTCTCTCTCTCCTAGCAAACTAATCAGCTTAGCAATAAGATTTGTCTTGTGTGAGCTAGGACTTAAACACATAATAGCTTACCATCTACAATTTACATACTACTCAAACGTACAATATGCAAAATAACAAGCATCAATACTACTTCTTTTGATTGTTTGTTACGAACAAGAAGTCTTCGCGACATCGCTTGTAAACACTCATATACACGAACATCATTACATCCATCGTGCTTCGCTTATTAAACTATATCAATTTATTATTGGTTTAGTATAATACATGCTACGACAATACACTTAAAAAATAAGACGTATTTACATTTCAAGACTGTTTACGCAGCCCTCTTGTACATATGCAACATTGATAGAATATCTTTCCGATGAGCTGGATGTTTTCACAGATGGATCAAAATCGGACAATGGCGTGTGTGAGGGATTAAGAATGCCGGATGTCTCTCAATGAGATGCCGAGATATTCTAACCTAGAATTAATATGGATACAAGGGCAAGAAGGTTCACATGCGAACGATATAGCAGACGTACGAGCTAAATATTTGGCTCGACTGTCAAAATTCGGCTACGGGTCACATGGTTGGTATTCCATTGAAACATAGTCAAATAAAAGTGGGCAGAACAACGGTATCCACCAAGACCCAAGTGTATCGATTCACGATCACAAAAAGTTTGTCTTAAGTGAAACAACAAATGAATAAGCGAGAGAAGACACAACCGAATGATCGGTCAATCAGTGGTAACTTTAATGTTTGTCACCTTTAATTAAAAATTTTAATTGAGTGTTCTATATAAGAAGTGTGTATACAATGATTTACTTGGCTAGTTCCACACAAGTCTATTCTATATGTATGTATGTATGTAAGTATGTACCTACATAAAATTTAAATTTTTCCTCAACATGTTTCTGTCGCCAAACAAAATGGATGACTCAAATAAATTTTCATTAAGCGATTTATTAGTTTAAACAAGACTAACATACATATGTATATGTATCTACATTTAGCTTCTACAGAACACGAACCTTAGCCTAGTTTCGCAAAATCTTTAGTTTTGCCGTTCTGAGATTATTTTTATCAAAATTTAATCCATGTTAGGAAATTTTCTAGTTTTTCTACTTTACTTTGCATACAATTTTTTTGAATACTGACAATAACAAGAAAAAATTTAAAGCTTTTCTGCCTTATTCATAAGAAATAATTTTATTTTATACTGTAATCAGATTTGATGAAGGTGTTTCGATCTAACGGCGAACTTGGCAGAAATAAATGAGTGAATATTTCATTTATTTCGTTGTACCTTCATAGCGAACAGTCGATTAGCGGAATTTTTTTACATATGTACATACATACTTACTAAACAAACAAAAAATTATACAAAATTTCGTAGTAAAGGGTGTTTTTTATTGAGGTATAGAACTTTAAGTTGGCATCACTTTTTTAACTGGTGGCCATTTTGTCAGCTATCAAGTGATTAATATTTAGTTTGGTTTGCCATTTCATCATGAACAGGTTGACAAACGAACAACGCTTGCAAATCGTGCAAATTTATTTCGAAAATAATGGTTCAGGTCGCGAAGTTTACCGCAAGCTCCGTCCATTTTATGGTCGACATAATCGTCCATCAGAGCAATTAATTCGGTTAACCATGGATCGTTTTCGCACTACCTTTACTCTATGTGATAATACGCATCCGCAGAGACGTCGAACAGTGCGCACCGAAGAAACAATTGCCGCTGTAGAGCAAAGTGTTGAAGAGGACCCGAATGAATCGATTCGCCACCGTGCACAGCAATTGGAGCCGACTAACCGACTATTTTGTTCCCGAATTGGATGGCATCAATGTGGATGAGTTGTGGTTCCAACAAGACGGCGCTACATGCCACACAGCGCACGTCACAATCGATTTATTGAAGGAAACATTCGATGAGCGCATAATTTCGCGGAATGGACCTGTCAATTGGCCACCAAGATCGTGTGATTTGACACCATTGGATTATTTTCTTTGGGGATATGTGAAGTCGCTCGTCTACGCCAACAAACCAGAACCGTTAGGGGACTTGGAAGCCAACATTCGTGGCGTTATTGCCAACATACGGCCCCATATGCTCGAAAAAGTGGTTGAAAATTGGACCTGTAGAATTGGCTTAATTCGAGCCAGCCGCGGCAGCCACATGCCCGAAGTCATATTTAAACATTAATGGCATAAAATTATCCTTTCAATAAAGCCAAATTGATGGACATTTAAACGATATTCTTGTGTTATATTTCAATTTGAAGTTTTATACCCCTAAAAAAAACACCCTATACATATTATTCGTAATAGGTACATACTGACTTTAATAAATAAGCTTTATTGCTTTGCAAATATTTTTTTACATAGTAGAAATAACAAAAACAAAAAAAAACCGCAAACAAAAAAACACAAATAAAGTGCCCTTGAGGAATACATACTCTATATGAGTACCTCTAATACAAAAAATTTTGAAGTGAATTCTAACGGCATAAATGCTTATTTTACTGTAAGTTCTGAAACTCTTAATGAAAACAATATAAATAATAAATCTGATAAAAGTCTTTTTTAACGGCAGAGCCAATTTTTCACCAGCGATCAACTTCGCTTTGTCAATATAGTATTGATTCATTAACATTACAGTTGCCTAGTACTTCTTCATATAAGTCAGTAATATCATCCCCTTCAGGCTCGTGTTCATCACTTAACAAAGTTATCACTACAGATAACAGCAGCTCAAAACCCAAGGTACAAGTCGGAATGGACAGATATATAACCGTGGTAAAGCGTGGGCGAAAAATGTCATCTGCTCCAAAGATGTCTAGGGATAACAGCGCAGCCTCAACTAATCGCCAAAACCGCTTTAAAATTTTGCAAGATGACAACGACAAACCCGAGGTATCCTCGCATAAAACATCCAAGCCGCCACCAACCTATTTGAGAGAAAAAAAAATTCAAATGCCCCTATTAAAAAATTAATTTCGGTCATTGTTGAGAATAAATCTCACATTGTTCCAATAAAACATGACAACATCGATGAAACGAAAATTCAAATTTATGACGAAAAATATTTCTGAATTTGAAAAAAAAACAAAACAAGCTTCTACACATACCAGCTTAAGAGCGCTAAAGGCCTGCATATCGTATTGAAGGGCATAGATTCTTACGTTGTTCCCGCAGAAATAAAAGATGCACTCGTCCTCCAGGGATTTAAGGTAAACATAGGCGTAGCTAGGCCTTTTGGGGGGGGGCAATGCCCCCCCCCAACCTTGATTTTGCCCCACCCGGGATTTATTACAAATTCTTTTTAAAACATATTCTTTTGCCTGTAATATTAAAAAATTCTATTTTTTATTTATTTTAAAATTACTCATGAAAATCACCAGTAATTTTTATACAAACTTTTCGAATAATCGCTAAATATGCATACTTTTATTAGATAGCAAATACCCAAAAAAAACTATAAGTTCACAGCACTTCAAAACATCACAAATAGTAAACTCCATGTGAATTTATAATGCATCTGCGTAGATATGTATGTGTGTATGTAGCTTTCAACAAATTCTTAATAAAATTGTATTAGTGTACGTAGTTAGTAGCAAGACAAGTTGTTTTAAGGTGTTCTTAAGATTTTCTACTGTCAAATTGTTTGTAACAATAGCCACCAATTTTTATTTAGAGTATAATTAAAAAAATAGCGAAAAATAATGATCTGCAAATACCTTGTATACATTCATATACTATATGTACTCGTACACACACATGTACATATGTATTTATGTATGTATGCATATTTATGGTTCAATGCCAGATAAAATGATGGAAAAATCGCCGAAATCCCGATAAAATATAAAATAATCATCATTTCATGTCCTCCAATTCGATCATCAACTCCCCAGCAGCACAGTTTGCACAGCACTACACCCCCAACTATTCCAACACCATTAACACCGTCTTCTACCCCTTCTGGCAGTTTGGATGACAAAAACTCAACATGGTTTAATTGGTGTAAAGCATTTGGAGCAAGCCTCAATTCCTTGGCACCTGCTGCTGCCGCAGCTGCAGTAGCTCTTCATGGAAATTCATTGCATCAGTCTGCATCATCTGTTAATAGCATCACGCCTGCGACAACTCTTAACAGCCAAGTTATTGCAAAAACTGGATTTGAAAATATTTTATATTTACAACTCACAAAAGACTCTGCCCCCAGTCCTTCTGTACAAAGTTCCTCATCACTCGAACAAATAACATGTGAATTACCACATAATGTTGCCTTATCCAACAAGCCGGAAGATCTTTCAGCAAAAAGAGCAAAAGTCAAAACATCTCTTCTTAGCCCTCTCCCTACTCCAGCTCAAAGTCCTGAACGAAAAATTGAGCAAAATAATTCAAGGCAAAATATTCCAGTACAAAGTGAATTGCAAGACTCGGCGCCGAGGAACGAAATAATATATGATGTGACCGATTGCCAGGACGTTCTAGATAACCTTCTCTACAAGATAAATAATAACAAAAATTGCGATAACAATAACACTAGCAACGGTCGTCAAGTGTCTTCAGCTTTAAGTGAGTCGGAGGCCAGTTATAACAGCGATCACATAAATGCAGATGACTATCCTCATAACAACAATAACAACTCAAATAAAACTGACGAAGAAATTCGTGCGAAATGCTCTGATTTCAATGAAGACAACGAAATTCATGCCGAATACAGAGAAGCTATTTCACATGGGGAGAAATTTTTACATTGGCTCGAAAACTGTAGTAATCCACGTGTGACATCGGTTCAACTGATGCAGCTACGATTCCTTATTTCATCGGTGAAAACAGTTGTCGATCCTAAAGCAAGTTTAAAAAAATCAAGAAGTACATCCAGCCTTAAAACTGCTATAGAAATAGATGACTCTTCCGAGGAAAGTAACCGTTCAAAAACGCGACGCCGCAAATAGGAACAACCAAAATTGGCTACATTTTAGCCACACCCAAATAGTAGCACAGAAGTAGAAATAATAGATACCGATGAATACCAAAAGAAGAATCTTTCGCTTTCGCTTAATTGTTGTTTCTTTCCCTCACACGTATGATGACAACAATAGTACCAATAATATCAAGAATATCAGTGATGACAGTGAAAGTATTAGTTCAATATTACCGGATAAGTTTAGCCATCTCAGTAATACCGATTACATCCCAACCATCACAGATCAATAAATATTATAAAATCAGCTTTTTAAATTTTATCGAATAAAAATTTACAAGTATTTTAATAACTTAACTAAAAAAATATTGTTATTAATTTTATTATGAATGTAGAAACATTTTTATACAACACTGTGTGCCACAAAATATGCAAACTTCTTCTCCTGTTGAATTTCTCGTAGTACTATAGAAACTAACAAAATCCTAGTTGGGTTTTACTACTTTATTTTCGTGTTTTTTAAACGTAATTGATAATTATCAATTACTCTCTGCAACCCTGAAAAATCCACACGGTCTTGAGAGTATAAAGGCCGGGCCACAATGAATCCGTCATACGTTAAACTTCGCCTTTTTCAACTGACATTAACGCAACGACGGATAAGGTTGGCACAATGAGTACTTTATTGACGGAAGCATTTCAACAGCATCAATAGGTTAATTTTACATATTATTTATTAAATTCAACGTTTTTTTATTTATTTAATTTTTTTTGTTTAATTTTATTTTTGCTGCCACAAAACAAACAAAAAACTTAATAAAAACATACCAAAAAACCAAACAATATCTGTCAAACTACTCAACGTACGCAAAAAGTTGAGAGTTGAGCAAATTTCGTACTTTGCGTTGATGGACACATACTGAATGTAACAGACCTCATAAGAAACCATGTATTTCAACTTAACTGTCAGTTGAAAAAGGCGAAGTTTAACGTATGACGGATTCATTGTGAACCGGCCTTAAGTTCGATAGTACTACCAAAGGTTAGCAAAACACTATACTCAGGTTAGCGATTTTTGTGACAAATTTATTTTATGATCTTCCGAAGATTTCGAATAATTTCTTCGCGCAATTTTTTTGTACAAGTAATGGAAATACTAATGGAAATTGTTATTAAAAATTGGTGTAACTGGCAACAATGATTGTACATAGCATACAGAAAATACGAGGGAAAGAAATATTTGAGAGAGAAGAGTTAAATTATCGTTTTAAGGCCGGGGCACAATGAATCCGTCATACGTTAAACTTCACCTTTTCAACTGACATTAACGCAACGACGAAGAAGGTTGGCACAATGAGTTCTTTATTGACGGAAGCATTTGAACATTTTATTTATTAAATTCAACTATTTGTATCCATTTCGTTTATTTCTTTTGTTTAATTTTATTTTTGCTGCCACAAAACACAAAAAAACTAAATCAGAACATACCAAAAAAATCAACCAATATCTGTCAAACTACTCAGCGTATACAAAAAGTTAAAAGTTGACCAAATTTTGTACTTTGCGTTGACGGACACGTACTGAATGTAACATACCTCATAAGAATCCATGTATTTCAACTTAGCTGTCAGTTGAAAAAGGCGAAGTTTAACGCATGACGGATTCATTGTGCCCCGGCCTCTAAGAGGGGTTTTTATATGCTTATTGCACACATATGAGCATGCGCAAATTGGTACTACTCATTTTCTGAGTGGCACACGAAATGAGCAGCACATCAGTGCACATTATAGCATTGCACAGATACATCTGATTGCACTAGTTTTGCGTGTTTTTGGTTCTGGTATGAACAAATATGTTGTTTATCATTTTCTGTTACTAGTTGTAAATGTTGATTTTTTAAGCAATTATTGTATGGTTGGGCAATGAGCAAATGAAAACAACACATTTATTTTTTTTGTTTTTCTAAGGCAAATAAGCATAGGCGTAGCTAGGCCTCTCTGGGGGGGGCAATGCCCCGCAGACTTGATTTTGCCCCCCCCCCCAGGATTTATTACAAATTCTTTTTAAAACATATTCTTTTGCCTGTAATATTAAAAAATTCTATTTTTTATTTATTTTAAAATTACTCATGAAAATCTCCAGTAATTTTTATACAAACTTTTCGAATAATCGCTAAATATGCATACTTTTATTAGATAACAGATACCCAAAAAACTATAAGTTTACAGCACTTCAAAACATCACAAATAATAAACTCCATGTGAATTTATAATGCATGTGTGTAGATATGTATGTGTGTATGTAGCTTTCAACAAATGCTTAATAAAATTATATTAGTGTACGTAGTAGCAAGACAAGTTGTTTTAAGGTGTTCTTAAGATTTTCTACTGTGAAATTGTTTGTAACAATAGCCACCAATTTTTATTTAGAGTAAAATTAAAAAAATAGCGAAAAATTATGATCTGCAAATATCTTGTATATATTCATATACTATATATACTTGTACACACACATGTATGTATGTATGTATGCATATTTATGGTTCAATCGAGGGCTGCCAGATAAAATGATGGAAAAATCACCGAAATCCCGATAAAATATAAAACAATCGTCATTTCTTGTCCGAAAAATCGTCAGAAAATCGAACAAATCAAAATTTCCTCTTTAAACAGGTATACATATGTTTTATTTTTATTAGAAAACAAAACAAAACAATTCATGTTCATATACAACTTTGTTAGACTAGTGGGAAACTTGTGAAAAATATTCCTAGGTACAAATTTTGGTATCAGTACTTTTGATGACCGAAATTTTTGATAGGATATCAACTTACACAGGTCAATATATCGTTGGTCTCAAATGGAAAGGCCCTAACGCAAATAATTGTAACTTTACCGGAGAAGGTAAAACATAATAGAAAGTGTAATATTCGAAATGTAACTTTATTGTACAACTGCTTGTAAAAGCGCTATTTTTAACACTATTGCAATAAATTTTTGTGATGAGGTGTATTAGTGTGAAATTTATTGAAATCACTGAAAAACTCAACTATCGATATGTATGCATGTATATATATGCACATAAAATTTTTTTCAATTGAACACGTATACATTCATACTTGCATACATATGTTTGTACTTATTTATGTATGTATGTTCATTGATCGCAACAATATAGTATTGATTCAGAACTTCAATATTGGAAGGGTAACCAAATGATAAATGGCAATTTTCTATTTTTATTTATGCACCAACAGATAAATTTTTTTTAAAATTAAATAATAAATTATTAAGAAATGAAATCATGAATGATGAATGAAATCATTTCTTGCTTGTATCTTTTCAAAATATTGTATTCAAATATAGTATATACATAAATAATTTTTCCATATGAGCATATAAACTTGTTGGAAACAAATATTAATTTTATTATTATTTAGTTTATTGTTATTAGATTATTATTATTATTATTTAGTTTTTTTCTAATACATAATACCTTACTTTTTGTTTATACATTGTTTTTGTTTTGAATGTTTTGTTTTTTAGTTTTAATTATAACTTAATTTTTGTTATTGAAACTGGACTGCTAATTTATGTTTTAACTTAAATAAAAAAATTTTAAATAAAAAAAATCTGTATAAAATTTTTTAAACCCACTAATAATCCCAAACCAATATTTTACTTATTAATATTTTACTTATTAAGTAAAATATATTTTTTTAATTTCCAATTGCAATGTATTTTTAATAAAAAATATATATTTAACTTAGTAAGTAAAATATTAATTTGGGATTATTAGTGCGTTTAAAAAATTATTCCCCCCAGAAAAAATGTCTAGCTACGCCAATGAAGGTAAAAAATGTATCAAACATAATAAATAGGGAGAAGATCCCCCAACCTCTATTTCGAGTTGAACTTGAGCCAAATAATATAAAATTAAGAAAAAATGAGACGCATCCAATTTATAATTTAAAATACCTCTTGTACCGAAAAAATCACAGTTGGAGAGCCACATAAGCGTTCAGGTCCTGTACAGTGCCATAATTGCCAAGAATATGGCCATACAAAAACATACTGCAATATACCCCCTGTTGTGTACGGCATACACAACTGCTAGTTGCAATAAGCCAAAAGTTCAAAGTGATAAAAAAATGCAGTAATTGTGGAGGTAATCA
Source organism: Tachina grossa (assembly GCA_949987645.1). NCBI lineage: Eukaryota > Metazoa > Arthropoda > Insecta > Diptera > Tachinidae > Tachina > Tachina grossa. The sequence goes on along the minus strand of OX465274.1, from coordinate 132,513,425 downwards.
CACCGCTAACTACAGAGGTTGTCCTGTGTACTCTTTCGTAAAGAAGACTATGGTGCAAAAACCTAAATTAGCTCCAGCTCAATCAGCAAACGCTTACTCTGCCACTTTTGCGCAAATGAGCCAACCAGTTACTTCCCGTGTATCGTATGCAGATGCTGCTAAGACATATTCTATTCCATCACAAAATGTTTCACCATCAAATAATTCAACAAATGCAAACTCAAGCTTTAATTTCAGTCGCCTTGAAACCACTACTGATAATCTGGTGCAAACTATAAACAACTTTACAACCAATATGACTAGCATGATGCAGGAAATGCTTCGACTGCAGAATACACTGCTTCAAGCATTAGTTAACAAACCATGAACGTGTTAAAAATATGTCTCTGGAACGCAAACGGCATTCGCCAACATAAAAATGAACTGGAGCACTTCCTCATGGAAAAAAATATTGATATAAAGTTGGTCTCTGAGACTCATTTGACTTCGAGAAGCCTTTTTAAAATTTATGACTACACATCTTCAAGCAACAAATATTGGCATTGAATATTTTTTTACAAATTTCGTTATATCATCAATTTGCTCCCCTCCCAGATTTTCAATCACTGAGAATCAATACGAGAATTTCTACAAATCCCTTGGACCTTGTTTTATAGCAGCTGGCGACTACAATGCAAAACATCCCAGCAAAAAATTTCAAAAAAGGTAATCGAGTTTGGAATTAAGCATTTTTGGTGGAAGCACTTCCCTACTGGATTACCAACTTAATGATTTTAACAAGACGTGAGACTAAAATAATCGATTCTTGAGAAGTACTTACATTTTTTTTATTTGGCAATTTATTCACGTAATCTATTTAATCTAAAAAAAATCATTGTCTTCATTTAGCAACTTGTACATCATTTTTTTTTTTAAATTTTAGGTAATGTGATTTGTAAGCGAGTAATGAAAATTGGCAATCAGAAAAGTAAGTCATTATATGGCAAGTAGTTCTAATGGTAATGTGTAATTTTTTGCTGGGATACGTTCTGGGGTTCGAGTCTTATTACACCCAGAAGTCGAGCGTTGTTCAACACAAATGCAAAAATGGACTTGGTCATCATTTCGAGTGGGGAGCCCACTTATTGGCCTACTGACATACAAAAAATTCCGGATGTCATAGATTTTGGCGTTATGAAAAATATCTCTAGAGATTTAGTTCAAGTTGAAGCTTCTCTATATCTCTCGTCCGATCACTCCCCCACGATCGTTACAATTTGTAGCCCAGTGAGAAGCGCTTTACTTCACCCATATGTATAGATTATAAATCGTGTTAATTGGCTGGGATTCAAAAAATACCTGGGATTCAAAAAATACCTTAGTAGTCATTTTACGGAAAATATTAAGCTAAGAACACCAAATGATATTGAATCTAACATTGCCAATCTCAACGAGAATATTAATCCGCAGACTGGGTTTAATAAAATTTAATCTACAGACATTGAACGTCTGGTACGTGAAAAAAGAAGAGCTAGAAGGGAATGACATCACAGATCACCCCAAAATAAAATTAGATTTAAAGAGTGCACGAACCGACTCCAAGAGTTGCTTGCATCTGAGAAAACTGCATCTCTTAGAAATTATCTTGAAAGTCTCGATGTCACACCAGCATCTAATTACTCCTTGTGGCGCGCTACTAAAAAGCTTAAAAGACCCATTGAGTTTAGGCCACCTCTGCGCACTTTGACCGGTGAATGGGCAAGAAGCGATACTGAAAAAGGTAAAATATTTGCTGAGCTTTTGAAATTCATATTTACCCCAAATACATGTACTGGTGTTGCTGATTTGCCGAGTGTAGTTGCTCTACCCCCTCGACACTTAAAGTTTAAGATGCGTGATGTACATAAACTAATTGCTGAGCTCAACCCGAAGAAAGCTCCAGGTATTGATGGAATTAGTAACAAGATGCTGATGAATCTGCCTCGCACTGCAACTAGAATCTTACTATTTATTTTTAATGCCATATTACGACTAGAGTATTATCCACCCAGCTGGAAGCTTGCCAAGGTCAAAATGATGCCAAAGCCGGGCAAAGATCTTACCAAAGCTGAGTCTTACGGGTCAATAAGTTTACTATCAACAATATCAAAGCTTTTTGAAAAGCTGCTCATGACAAAATTATCCCCAATTCTAACTGATAGTGGGTGCATACCGGACCATCAATTTGGTTTTAGAAGTCAGCATAGTACTATTGAACAAACGCATAGATTGGTTCAAGTTATAAGAAGAACATTTCAAGAAAATAAGTATTGTTCTACTCTCTTTATTGATGTTTCTCAGGCAATTGATAAAGTATGGCATGAAGGCCTAATTTTAAAATTGAAGACATATCTACCAATAAATTTTCTAAAGCTATTGGAAAGTTATATTCTATCCCGGGAATTCATTGTTGTGGAAGGAGACTTCATGAGTGTTCCTGAATCTATCTCTGCCGGTGTGCTACAGGGCAGTATACTGGGACCAGTTTTGTATTTGATTTATACTTGTGATATGCCTGTTAGCACTAAAATCCATACATCTACTTTTGCCGATGATACAGCCTTCTTTAGCATGCACAAAAACCCTCACGAGGCATCCCGATATCTTCAGGAACCCAACTGGAAATGATATACAAGTCACTTTTGAAACCTATATGGTTCTACGGAATTCAACTATGGGGCACTGCTTCAGCTTACAATGTCGAGAGAATTCAACGAAGGCAAAACAAAATTTTACGTATGATAACTTCGGCTCCATGGTACATCAAAAATTCTAATATACATCGTGATTTAAATATGCCACTAGTGATTGAAGAAATTGCAAAATACGCAGGCAAATATTTAACAAAACTCGAAGCACATCCTAGTCCGCTTGCTCGTAATATTTTGAATTTTACTGGACACATCCGCCTAAAAAAGAGGGACACAAGGGCTCTTATACTCAACACTGCATATGGGACTACTTGAAAATACTTTTTTCCCCTTTTTTGGTTGTCACTACTTATGTATTATTTATAACTATCACTAAGTTTATGTCCGACAGTGGTCGGGCCTAATAATTATATTTTAGATTTAAGATTTGAATACTTATTGTTAGTTCATATTTGAAGATACAATAAATAAATACATGTATTAAAAAAAAAATAAAATATTTATACTCGGCTTATAAAACATATTTTGTATAAAAAATTGTTTTATAAAAATAATAAAAATTCAACAACTAGCACGTAAATTCACCACAGCTGTTCAAAATTTTCCCAGCCATTCCCTTTCAAATAATAAATTTTGATTACTTAAAGTATTTTAACCAAAAAAAATAAAAAAATAGGGCCTAATTGTATAAAACGCAACGCCAAGCGTTGTCAAATTTTATATGGAAAAAAATTAAATTACAAAAACAAAATACATACAAAATTTATCAACGCCAAGCGTTGCGTTTTACAAAATTAGGCCCATAAAAAAAAGCCTGAACATAAAATTTTAATGTCTAATTTTTAACTTATTTTGTTGCTCTGTTGATGTTGTATATTGACTTGACTATCTTAATCGAAAACTTAATAATAAGTATATTATTTAGTAGAGTAAATAATTTTTATTTCATGTAACATGTTGTATATTTTTCCAATTATGTATATTATGTATGTCCCAATAAAAGGTAATTTACTTTTGCCCACTGGCGTCAGAAATCAAAAATTATTTGAATTTTTCCCCCCGAAACTAAAAAAATGAAAAAAAATCAGACCGAATTAGCAGTCGGTCTGGCCTGTCTGTTTTCTTTTCTATTTAATATCCTTTTCATAAAAAAATGCTGTTAAAACGTGGCTAAAGCACTATTCGTGGGCACAAACACACGCACACACGCATGTACATACATACATTTTATAAATTGTGGAATAGTTTTAGTTTAACGCTTTCCCTCTTTTTAAAGAAGAATGTTTGTTTATAGGTCACATATTTACTTTCCGTGCTAAAAAATTTGTTATCGACTAGACTAGAGTTCATTACCGTGTCAGCATAGCAAATTTTATATTTTGTGGGTTCGAAAATGTTTAATCTTATACAAATGGGAATTAACGTCCAAGTCAAAAACTACGCTCCAAAGAAGCCATGAAAATGTAGAATTTGAGATCCGGAAGTAGTGTAAGTTTGGATTACTTCTTGTCATTTTTATATAGGCTTGTCATAGCAAGAAGTTCTCTTCTTCGATTCCAAATCACCGAATTGAAAGAGATGTTATGAAAAATTTTCTTTTTGGCGTACCATAATAATATTTTTTTCAAACATTACCCATTTTTGGAATTTGTTTCTTTTTATTGTGTTACTTTAAATTCTTAGACCAAAATTATTTCATTATTTTTTTAATTTATTGTGTGGCGTTAGAAAAGAAAGATTTAAAGTATTATTTTTATATAACGTACACTATCTCTGAAACTAGAGGGGATAGAAAAGTATGAAAGCCATATGCGTAATCAGCAAACAAAAATACATACATATGTATGTAATTTTAGGTTGAAAAAAATTATAATAAAAAATTTTTAAGGACTAAACTAAAAACACACGATTTCTAACATTCCTGCAATAACAATCAGCCTTGTCATGAATTCCACATGTAAAAAGTTCCGAATCAAATTTTCATTCACATAGATTTTAATTTTGTAACATATAAAACTAAAAACATACATATTTCCACATTTTTCAACAGACAAATCTTAGTGAATGATTTTCTTCATAAAATTTCAAAATATTTCGCTATCGTATGAAGTTGTTTTGATATCCATTGCTTACACGTTCGGAAATTTATATGAGAAATTTTATTTATGATAAGCGTGAATAAGATACCATGGTATACTCATCAATGTGACTCTATCTAACTGCCTCCCCCACGATGTCGAAAGAAAACTTAAGAGAACGAAAGTAAGTCACTCATTTTCTTCTATAAAAGTGTTCCACTATCTTTCGACTTATCGTTCGATTGGCTTTACCTTTCTAACGTAAGCCGTATACCCGTTTTCAAATATCTATATTGCCACATCCACAATTTCACACATTCATCGACAACTGGGAACAAAAAATCGTTCAAATGTGTAAATTGTGCTTAAAAAAATGAAACTCTGTTCTAATTTAACCTGCAACAAGTGGCACCCAACAATAAATTAAAATAAACTTGACAAAACTATTTTTGTAAATGATAAAAAGTGTACATACATAATTACTCAAGGGTTTTTATTTATGATAAATAAAGACATAAAAAACCACAAGCTATGCAAAATTTTGTGAAGAATCACCCAAAAGGAAAAATGACCAATAGCCAATTTATTTAGGTCATTATTCATTGTCATTTGGGTGATTGTCATTATCTTTAAAATACCAACAGACCCAGGAAAAGTGTTCTACCTTGTCGGCCTTTGTACGGGTGCAATAATTTTCTCTCTCTCTCCTCTGTATATGTAGAACAACTGATTATATGAATAAATGCATCCTTATGTACAAGAAAAAACAGGCATAAAGTAAGTGACGACATTGAAATAGGTGCTAAGAAGTTCCTTCATACATTTTGACAATAAAAATCGGCGCATAATGTAGTTTTAGCCCACTATTAAGTCCCAGCGTGATTTATCTAACTTCTTAACCGTTTTTTCTTACACATAAGACCGATAGTTTCTAACCAACCTTCACTATAACTAGCGGAAGTGGTGGTAGGCAGAAAATATCTACTCATTGAAGCTGTTGTCGAACACACATACATACATACCGAGAGAAGAGTATCACAAAGACCAGCTAAGGACGCAAAACCCCTTACTTACAAGCTCAGACGTGAGGAGATTGCCAACGATGGGTTAAGCAATGAACCCATTGCCAGCGAAGCCGGTATTATATTTGCTCATTGGCAAAGCAAAATATTTTATTCGTGTAAATAAAAATAATTTGTTGTATTTTGTCTCAGTCGACAATAAAAATACAAGTGCCTTCTTTTGGCATTTGAGTTCGTACAAATGACTGAAAAAATTTTATTGGGGCTCATATTTGTATTGAAATGCTTACGTTATCGTTCGCTTTAATTTTCTTTCGACTTGTCGTGCTAAAGGCTTTTAGTGGAACGCAAAACAGCTGTTTGTCGTTTAAAAGGCTTGCAAACGAAAATGAGTGACATCCTGGAACAGGCAGTAAATGTAATTGATTGATTCAGAAAGTATTTTTTGTGTTTGGAAGACCATTCGTGAAATATTAAGGGAATAACACACACAAAGTGGTGCAAATTATGCAAATGCTAAATGTCACTATATCTTTAAAACGAGAGCTGATAGGGAGAAATTAATTATGTTTATTATTGTTATTTATTCTAAAAAAATTATATTAAAAATTTTTTAAATAAATTTTTACAATCAGGAAAATATAGTTGCCGACGTCGTCCAATATTTCCTTGTATTTGTTTTTTTTTCATTCAACAACAATTATTATTTTCGGTCGCTGCTTGGAAAAAAACTAATAAAGGCAGTAAAGTTAAGCCACAAAACGAAATAAATTCAGTTAAGTGCGACTTTGACTCGCACACGAAGGGTTCCGTACGGAAACTACATACATACATATCGATGGTCTACTAACGCAACCTCGTAACTTAAAAACTACTACTTTTCAGGAGAGACAAAAAATGATTTATAACAAGTATTTAAACATTTTTAATATATGTTTTTTTATAATCTAATTACTTGGATAATTTTTGTTAAATTTTCAATTAAATAGTTGCAAGTTTTCATTAAATACTTGTTATAAATCATTTTTTGTCTTGAAAAGTAGTAGTTTTTAAGTTACGAGGTTGCGTTAGTAAACCATCGATATGTAATACTAAACAAACTTTAGCCAATATAATCGAATGAATGATGTAGACATTTTTGTATATGCAAAAACATGCTTTAAAGGGTAAAACATGCAAAAATATGCACTAACAAATCGATGCCAAAATTCATAAAAAGTTATAAAATGGATAAATATCTTGTCTCCGCATTAATACGTCATACAAGAAAAAACATGTAATTGCATATTTGCGGTTTACCTGGTTATCAAAAATTTTGCCGTTTTGATAATTCTAAACCATGAGTAGGCCCATAAAATTTTAATTTCAATAAAAAATTACATTTTCGATAACATGTCACTTACGATAAAATCGAAAAAAAAGGCTCGATACAAAATTAAATTGTTCAGGAGAAGATTTTTTTTAAATATTCAAATATGTTTTTGTACGTAAATTGTCGCTTACGATAAAATTTCACAGCCCGTATCTTAAAAGTTATCAACAATTTTGGTATTTTGATAACTCTTAAACTATGGGTAGCCCCATAAAATTTTAATTTCAATAAAAAAAATCAATTTTCGATAACATGTCGCTTACGATAAAATCGAAAATAAGGCTCGATTTATTAATGTGCCTGATTATCTTACAAAATCTGTATGCCCAAGCATTATTTTTGCATACAAAAATAAAACTTGGGCAATTTTTTTAAGCTGTTTCCCCAAAAGCAAAGAAAATCGTGGTAATGGTTAAATTTATGAAGAATATATAAAACAAGTGAGAGTGCTATATTCGACTGTGCCGAATCTTATATACCCTTTACCAAAGTGCTTTTATGTAGTATGGAGATACATACATAAGCACATACATAAAGTATAACCAAAAACAAAAAAATTATTTGACGTAGTTACTTTTATGTACAAAAAAAAACTAATTTTCAAATAATTTTTCTGATTCCTTATACCAATCTAGTAGTTCTTAAAAATATATAGAAAGTGTGTTAAGTGAAAAAAGAAAATTCAAAAAAATGTTTTATCTATTTACTTTAATATCCAGAAAAAAAAGTTCAAAGTTTCCAGCTCTGGAGCTGTGGTTTTTATTTTTATAGTTTTCTACAAAAAACTCTTATTTCCAAAACGTAAAATATATATAATTTATAAAGGCAAAGATAAAAATTAATTAGCCTTAGTTACTTTTATATATCACAAAAAGTGTAACTTTTCCAACCCTTAAATCATCCTTTTTGATTTTTCTGATTTCTTGCACCAATATTTTTCTTTTAAGAATGTAAGATATATATGTATAATTTATAAAAAAAGGAAAAAATTTGTTTTAGTTAGTTGCTTTTGTCCAAAAAATTAAAGTTTTCCAACCCTGGAATCGTGTTTTTAATTTTTAAATTGTTTTTTTTTATTTGAAATACTAATTTTATTCGTACTCAATCATAAAATAATTTTATTTAATAAAAAAAAATAAAAATTAGTTTTCGGTAGTTAATTTTTTATATTACAAAGAGTGTAAGTTTCCCAACCGTGGAATCCTCCTTTTTGATTTTCTGATTTCTTATAATAATCTTTTTTTAAGAATGTAAGATTTGTTTAATTTATAGTAAAAAAGGAAAAATTTGTTTTAGTACGTTACTTTTGTATAAAAAATAAGTTTTTCCAACCCTGGAAACGTCGTTTTAATTTTTTAATTTTTGTTTTAATTTGAAATACCAAATTCATTCGTACTAAAGTACAAAATAAGTTTATTTTATAAAAAAAAAATAAAATTAATTTTCGGTAGCTAATTTTTTATATCACAGAAAGTGTGGGTTTCCAACCCTGAAATCATACTTTTTGATTTCAATGATTTCTTATACAAATATCTTTCTTTTAAGAATATAAGATATCTTTAATTTATAGAGAAAAAAAGAAAAATTTGCTTTAGTAAGTTACTTTTGTATAAAAAATGTAAAGTTTTCCAACCCTGGAAATGTGTTTTAAAATGTTTTTAAATTGAAATACCAATTTTATTCGTACTATAGCATAAAATAAAATTATTTATTTAAGAAAAATTAAAATTTGTTTTCGGTAGTTAATTTTTTATATCACAAAAAGAGTAAGTTTCCCAACCCTGGAATCATCCTTTTTAATTTTTCTGATTTCTGACACCAATTTTTTTCTTTAAAGAATATAAGATATGTTTAATTTATAGAAACAAAGGAAAATTTTGTTTTAGTAAGTTGCTTTTGTATAAGAAGAAAAGTTAAAGTCTTCCAACCCTGGAAACGTCATTTTAAATTTTTTAATTTTTTTTAATTTTTTTAATTAGAAATACTAATTTTATTCCTACTGAAGTATAAAATGAGTTTATTTAATAAAAAAATTATAATAACTACTTTTTGTATGGCAAAATGAAGTTTAAGCTTCCCAGCTCTGAAACAGTCTGCTCGATTTTGCTGATTTACAATACCAATCTTATTTGGACCATTTCTGATACACCAGTCCACGAACGAAGTCTCTAGCTTTTCTGGGAGCTTCGGAAAGCCGATTTCACCTACAGAAAACCGGGACAGACGGACAGACGGACATCGCTTATTCGTCTTCCCTATGCATAAGGATCCAGAATATATATACTTTATGACTCGCTTGTTAATATTCTGGAAATTACAAACGGAATGATAAGTCTATATATACCCTTTTACGATTTTTTGAAAAAGGGTATAAAAACGGCCGGCAAACCCGATTTTAGGCAAAAATGCGACCTCTAAGGCTCTTCTCAAAAATCATAAAAAATCTCAAAAATTGTTGATCCTGTAAGATTTTAAATGATTGAGAAATCAATAATAAAAATATGTTGATCTACATACATACATACATATATTTAAAAAAGTTCCAATCTCTCAAAAATTTATAGAATACATATAAGCTGGTTGCATTTTGCATCCGTTAGTTAGCTCAATCTTCACGGCAACAGATTAATAAATAGTTTAATTATTTGTTACCTCAGATTCCCTTTTACACACAGTAAGAATAGGTTATACACTCAAAAAAAAAAGACATATCGTATTATTAAGGAAAAAACGTTTCTAAATTTAAGTAAAACAAAATGTCTAACACCTAATTCACACGAAGACTTTTATGAAGTCTATTTTTCGACGTCATTTTTGGTTCAAAGCGAACGGGGTAGAGAAGAAAGAGGGGTAGAAAAAATGACTCGATTTCTGTTTTATATGGTTTTTTTCATACCCTGTCGGAAATTCGGTTAACATTGAGCTAACTATTTCGCAAATAGTACTGACTTTGGATTACTTTTAATGTAATCAACTGACTATTTTAACATTGCGATGTCCTAGGCGGTAGTAAATTGTCTCACTCTGCACTACTTTCAGCTAACTTAAAGTTGACTTTTTTAAATCACCTGGTAGTCAGTAAGTTAAAAATTTTTTTTCCTGTGTTCGAACATGTATCATCACACGTTGTGTACTCAACGCGCTACCACTCGGCTAAGGTCCTATCTAAAATAGCAACAGCAAAATGTTAATATAAAACTGAAATTAGTTTCAAAGTAGCTGAGAATAAATTTGTTGGCTCTCATCAAATTTGATTACGTACTCAACTTAAAAATTAATTTTGAGTTTGTTCTGGATGACATTGCAGTTAGATTTTAGTCAGTCTAAGAAAAGTTAACTATAAGTTAACTATTTTGGTAGTCAACAACACATTCTCCGACAGGGTATGTACTGCAAATGTGTGTATAAACAATAAATCAATAAAAATCAAAATCAATAAAAATAATTAGACATGTAAAAATAATCATCGTATGAACGCAAATAATTTTTGGTAGAAACTTCAAAAGGGAATGAAGAAAAATAGACGTCATAAATTTCATAGTCTGAATCGTGTGTAAGTTTAAGTAATTTTTTATCCTCACAAAAACATCAATGTGAAAAAATGCCAAGTTCCTATCAAAAATTCGGCCATCAAAAGCAGTGAGATATAAATTTTGACCAAGTTCTTGTTTGGCACAACACCTATCACTGACATATGCTATGCATTATATACATTTGTAATCGTAAGGGTGTCGTATAATTCCTTGATAATCTGCTAACTTGACAACATTTTTTACCGATATAAAGAAATTAACATTATTCTTTCTTTTTTTAGAAGGGTAAAAATATTGCCAAGTTAGTAGATTATCAAGAAATTATATGACACCCTTACGATTACAAATGTATATAATGCATAGCATATGTCAGTGATAGGTGTTGTGCCAAACAAGAACTTGGTCAAAATTTATATCTCACTGCTTTTGATCGCCGAATTTTTAATAGGAACTTGGCCTTTTTTCACATTGATGTTTTTGTGAGAATAAAAATTACTTAATATGAATAAAAAATAAAAAGTTCATATCCTCAAAAATAGTTCATAAAAATACATACAAAAATTCTCACATACAAGGACAAGTTTACTGGCTTAAAGGAAATATTTACCAAAAATTGGAAAGTGGTTTAAAAGTTTAGGGAAAATGTATCCTAAGAACTAGTCATTCTCGTTTTAAATCGAAAAAAAAATTAGGACATGACTTATTCCTGATTAGTTCATCAAATTTGACATACTTGAAAGATATGAAAAGGTATTCTAAATCTTAGAAAAATATTTACCAGTTTTAAGTATTTTTTCTTAGAATTATAGAATATATCTTTTGTTTGCATTAAGCAAAAAATCTAAGTAAAATGTTCATATTTGAACTTGAAAAATATTTTTTTAAAATAAAATAAAATTTTAAAACTCAAAAATGTCAATGCTTATTCAGGCTGCTATGTTAGGCAATTGGTTAGAGTGCTTGCGTATCAGCCAGAAGGTTGCTGGTTCAATACTTGTCTCCTCTCAAGGAATTAATATGTATGTATGGTGAATTAATTAAGAATATAATATGAAGTTATAATTATAAACATACGATGTGGTATAGAATTTAATGAAAAATAAAAAAAGTATCGGAATTAAAGACAACAAAAACTTTGAAAAATTTACTAAATTTGAGATTAAAGATGAAAAAATTCGTTTTGCAAAGCTCCGAATTTTATGGAAAATTTTACTTAAATTTAGAAAAATTTTACTTAAATATAAAAATATAATTACTATAAGCCAGTTCATTAATGAACTATAAATTTAGTAAATATTTTACTGGTTTCAAGTTTCAGCTTTGGCGTAGAGCTGCAAAACTATCGATGGTACTATCGATAGTATCGATAATTTTATTTTAAGTGGACTATCGATATTTTTTTTCGATAGCGATACTATCGACAAAAACACGCTACTAAAAGAGAAAAAACCAAAGTTAATAAGAACGGAATGATGGCGATTGTGTAATAAAAAATGTAATAAAAACATTCAAATTTCGACGCCTGTAAACCTTTATAATAATGGTTATCATTACATATATAAATGTGAAAATAAATTATTTAGTTTTGATTTGTTTCAACATAAGATGTCAGTTTTTATGTACTAATGGGTGCTTATTATTGAGGTATAGAACTTTAAGTTGGCATCACTTTTTTAACTGGCGGCCATTTTGTCAGCTGTCAAGTGATTAATATTTAGTTTGGTTTGCCATTTTATCATAAACAGGTTGACAAAAGAACAACGCTTGCAAATCGTGCAAATTTATTTTGAAAATAATGGTTCAGTTCGCGAAGTTTACCGCAAGCTCCGTCCATTTTATGGTCGACATAATCGTCCATCAGAGCAATTAATTCGGTTAACCATGGATCGTTTTCGCACTACGTTTACTCTATGTGATAATACGCATCCGCAGAGACGTCGAACAGTGCGCACCGAAGAAACAATTGCCGCTGTAGAGCAAAGTGTTGAAGAGGACCCGAATGAATCGATTCGCCACCGTGCACAGCAATTGGAGCCGACTAACCGACTATTTTGTTCCCGAATTGGATGGCATGAATGTGGATGAGTTGTGGTTTCAACAAGACGGCGCTACATGCCACACAGCGCACGTCACAATCGATTTATTGAAGGAAACATTCGATGAGCGCATAATTTCGCGGAATGGACCTGTCAATTGGCCACCAAGATCGTGTGATTTGACACCATTGGATTATTTTCTTTGGGGATATGTGAAGTCGCTCGTCTACGCTAACAAACCAGAAACGTTAGGGGACTTGGAAGCCAACATTCGTGGCGTTATTGCCAACATACGGCCCCATATGCTCGAAAAAGTGGTTGAAAATTGGACCTGTAGAATTGGCTTTATTCGAGCCAGCCGCGGCGGCCACATGCCCGAAATCATATTTAAACATTAATGGCATAAAATTATCCTTCCAATAAAGCCAAATTGATGGACATTAAAACGATTTTCTTGTGTTTTATTTCAATTTGAAGTTCTATACCTCTTAAAAAAACACCCTATATATTAAACTGAAAACCAACTGGTGGCTAATTCCTGCACTCTTGATTGAAATTACATCCGAATATAAATTAATTTTAGTTAATTTTAATTATTATTCGAACTCCATTTGTTCTATATTTGTGATTTGAACGGGCTAAGGTTCGTATTGCTTTTTATTGCTGTTCCGTTCAACTATGTCTTGTTAGTCAGAATATTTACAACAGACTTTGGTGTTATTTGTTCTTTAATAATTATCACATGTAATTTGGCATAAAAAGCAATACGAACCTTAGCCCGTTCAAATCACAAATATAGAAATTAATTTTGATTGCAATAAATTTTCGGATGATGTCACTCGATACCAAGCGAATAGAGTTTTTGTTTCAGTGTTGAAAAAATCCAAATAAATTCATTTCGCAATACTGAAAAAATGGTAAGCAAAAACAAATAAATGTTTGTGTGTATGTATGCAAAAATAAAATAAACGATTATGATATTTTAATTTAATTAATAACTAAATGGTACTAAATAAGTATAAAGTTAGAGGATATAGCACTAATCTTTTATTGGTTGACCAGACAAGTCGTATTTTTGTCAAAAATCGAGTTTGCCGGTCGTTTCTTGTGTTTCCTTCATAACTTTAACCATAATCACGATTTTCTTCACTTGTGAGGAAACATTTTAAAAGAAAAATGCCCAAGCATAATTTTTGTGTGCAAAAACTTGTAGTTTTTCGAGTGAATTTGCTCTTTTAGGTAGCCTACATTACAATTTTTCGTAATTTCCCATAAATTGTTAAATAACGCTTTAAAACTTTTAAATTTTTTATAAAAATGAAAAAAGCTAATGATGTAGGTTGAAAGGTCAATTAGTTCTAAATAATTACAAATGATAATTTTTGAATTTTCTCTTATCGTTCCTGAGTTATACCCGTTTTTAAGGTTTGTACTTAAAGAATATTAAATTTTGAAATGTCATATTTATATTTGTAATCAGCTGGTGGCCGATGAATCAAACAAAAAAAAATTGATTTGTGTATATGTATAAAAGTTTCCGCATGCGAATTACATGGCAAAATTATTTATAAATATCTATTCAAAAATAGATATGCATTTTGTAGTGTATCACACTAGTTAGTAATGCCTGCACAATAAATGCAACAAAAAACTAATAAAGTATCAATAACATTACTTTCTTTGTATGCATGCAGAACTGCTTACAAATTATTGTTTGAGTGACACATTTCTGTTTGAGTGCAATTATAAATACAAAGCACTATGATTGGTCAAGATGAAAACAAGAAGTGTGTGACTTGTGGGAAGAATTAGCCCCGCCAAACTTTTGACAAAAGTGTAAATAATGCAAGGATTTCTTAAATTACATCTAGTCGAAAGTGAGTTTCGGAAAACTTTGAATAACTTAGTTAAGTGGTGAAATGAAATATATATTAATAATTGGGCTGCTTACCTGGTTGCCGCTTTTAGTTATGTATGTCACTAGAGAAATTCTTTCGTCTTTTATATTAAGGCAAATAAGATATTTATTATTTTCTGGAAAAGAGAATAGAATATTTTTGTTATTTAAATGTACAACTGTTAAATTATTAATTAAATATAATGGTAAAGGCATATATATCGTCGTCCAAATCGTCCAAAAGTACGTATCATCAAAAAATTCAAAATGATCTTTTTGATTTATTACACTGTGTGTAATTTTTTAAGTCAAGGAAATATAACCATATGTGAGGCGCAAAATAGAAAGGGACCTAAGGGTAAAAACCGGTTTTGCTCAGGAGAGCCAATTTAAAGATTTAAATACGTGTATCTTTGGTGTACCATCACATCATAAAACGCTCATATGTCTGGGAGGGAACACTTTTGGGGTATGGGATCGGTCTCATTCGATGCTCAGATGTTATCCACATCAAAAAAAAAAAAAAAAGTGAAAATTGATTTTTTTTTACCCTTAGGCCCCTTTCTCTATGCGCTGTCACATATATGGATACTGCTACGTGATAAAAGACAAAAAAAAGACCCGCGACTTGCAGTTTTTCCACAAGTCATCTACTTTTTGTTTAAGGGCCCCTAAAGATTTGGGGCCTCGGTGTCATTTTTGCATTTTCTCTGGCTCATATCTTGCTCATATCTTCAAGATCAAAATCGCAAAAAATTTTAAAAATTTTGATTTTTTTTGCCTTTTTTCCCCTGTTCATACATAGCAAATCGTTAAAAATTCAAGGAAACAATTATAAAAATGTACCTAAGATCTCAATTAACAAATTTTTAGAACATATAAACTTCCTACGAGTGATTCCTACCACCCTTTAGCTAGCGTTTAGGTAGCCGCAAAAATGAATAATTTTCCGAAAATTTTTTACTGCCTGTTTCAGGATGTCACTCATTTTCGTTCGCAAGCCTTTTAAACGACAAACAGCTGGTTTGCGTTCCACTAAAAGCCTTTAGCACGACAAGTCGAAAGAAAATTAAAGCGAACGATAACGTAAGCATTTCAATACAAATATGAGCCCCAATAAAATTTTTTCAGTCATTTGTACGAACTCAAATGCCAAAAGAAGGCACTTGTATTTTTATTGTCGACTGAGACAAAATACAACAAATTATTTTTATTTACATGAATAAAATATTTTGCTTTGCCAATGAGCAAATATAATACCGGCTTCGCTGGCAATGGGTTCATTGCTTAACCCGTCGTTGGCAATCTCCTCACGTCTGAGCTTGTAAGTAAGCGGTTTTGCGTCCTTAGCTGATGATACTCTTCTCTCGGTATGTATGTATGTGTGTTCGACAACAGCTTCAATGAGTAGATATTTTCTGCCTACCACCACTTCCGCTAGTTATAGTGAAGGTTGGTTAGAAACTATCGGTCTTATGTGTAAGAAAAAACGGTTAAGAAGTTAGATAAATCACGCTGGGACTTAATAGTGGGCTAAAACTACATTATGCGCCGATTTTTATTGTCAAAATGTATGAAGGAACTTCTTAGCACATATTTCAATGTCGTCACTTACTTTATGCCTGTTTTTTCTTGCACATAAGGATGTATTTATTCATATAATCAGTTGTTCTACATATACAGAGGAGAGAGAGAAAATTATTGCACCCGTACAAAGGCCGACAAGGTAGAACACTTTTTCTGGGTCTGTTGGTATTTTAAAGATAATGACAATCACCCAAATGACAATGACTAATGACCTAAATAAATGGGCTATTGGTCATTTTTCCTTTTGGGTGATTCTTCACAAAATTTTGCATAGCTTGTGGTTTTTTATGTCTTTATTTATCATAAATAAAAACCCTTGAGTAATTATGTATGTACACTTTTTATCATTTACAAAAATTGTTTTGTCAAGTTTATTTTAATTTATTTTTGGGTGCCACTTGTTGCAGGTTAAATTAGAACAGAGTTTCATTTTTAAAAGCACAATTTAAACATTTGAACGATTTTTTATTCCCAGTTGTCGATGAATGTGTGAAATTGTGGATGTGGCAATATAACGGGTGTTTTTTAGAGGTATAGAACTTCGAATTGAAATAAAACACAAGAAAATCGTTTTAATGTCCATCAATTTGGCTTTATTGGAAGGATAATTTTATGCCATTAATGTTAAAATATGATTTCGGGCATGTGGCCGCCGCGGCTGGCTCGAATAAAGCCAATTCTACAGGTCCAATTTTCAACCACTTTTTCGAGCATATGGGGCCGTATGTTGGCAATAACGCCACGAATGTTGGCTTCCAAGTCCCCTAACGTTTCTGGTTTGTTGGCGTAGACGAGCGACTTCACATATCCCCAAAGAAAATAATCCAATGGTGTCAAATCACACGATCTTGGTGGCCAATTGACAGGTCCATTCCGCGAAATTATGCGCTCATCGAATGTTTCCTTCAATAAATCGATTGTGACGTGCGCTGTGTGGCATGTAGCACCGTCTTGTTGGAACCACAACTCATCCACATTCATGCCATCCAATTCGGGAACAAAATAGTCGGTTATCATGGCTCTATACCGGTCTCCATTAACGGTAACTGACTCTCCAGCATTATTTCGGAAGAAGTATGGCCCAATGACTCCACCAACCCATAGAGCACACCAAACAGTCAGTTTTTGGGGATGTAATGGCGTCTCAAGGGTCTCATGTGGATTCTCTTCACTCCAAATGCGGCAATTTTGCTTTTTGACGTAGCCATTCAACCAAAAATGAGCCTCATCACTGAACAAAATTTTGCGATGAAAATCAGCATCGAGATCAATCTCATTTTCGGCCCATACACCAAAATCACGACGCATTGCATGGTCTCGCGGCCTTAATTCTTGCACAAGCTGGATCTTGTAAGGTCGCAAGCCAAGATCTTTGCGCAAAATCTTCCATAAAGTTGATGGACAAAGCTCCAATTGCTGTGCACGGTGGCGAATCGATTCATTCGGGTCCTCTTCAACACTTTGCTCTACAGCGGCAATTCTTTCTTCGGTGCGCACTGTTCGACGTCTCTGCGGATGCGTATTATCACATAGAGTAAACGTAGTGCGAAAACGATCCATGGTTAACCGAATTAATTGCTCTGATGGACGATTATGTCGACCATAAAATGGACGGAGCTTGCGGTAAACTTCGCGACCTGAACCATTATTTTCGAAATAAATTTGCACGATTTGCAAGCGTTGCTCTTTTGTCAACCTGTTTATGATAAAATGGCAAACCAAACTAAATATTAATCACTTAACAGCTGTCAAAATGGCCGCCAGTTAAAAAAGTGATGCCAACTTAAAGTTCTATACCTCAATAAAAAACACCCATTAGATATTTGAAAACGGGTATACGGCTTACGTTAGAAAGGTAAAGCCAATCGAACGATAAGTCGAAGTGGAACACTTTTATAGAAGAAAATGAGTGACTTACTTTCGTTCTCTTAAGTTTTCTTTCGACATCGTGGGGGAGGCAGTTAATTTCATTTTTGCGGAAAATTTTCACTTTTTCGGCTACCTTGGCGCTACCTAAATGGTGTTAACATTTTTTATAAAACTAAAAGAAGAATTTTATTTAACACAATCAAATCTCTCATATACATAAACATTACGTTTGTTCATTTACTAAAAATTGTTACGAATTCGTAACAATTGTTACTGAAAAGTGTTCATTAACTCTCTCCTTGAACGTCAAAAGAGAGAAAAAAATTGAGAGACAAAAAATTCTTACAAATTATGCTAGCAACACAACTGGGACGAACGACGAATTTTTCGGTGCGAGCTTTCGTCATAAAAAATAAAACACATTTGTTAGTATGAAAATGAACACAAACAACACCGCCGTAGAACGAAATTCGTCCTGCGTGACGAACTCTGAGATAGATTTATTTCTATTTTGTACGCCGACGAACGACGAAAACACAATTTTCGTCGTTGTTGTGTTTCACACGACGAATTTACGCAGCGAATTCTTATCGACGAATTCGTCGACGTGGACGAAATTCGTCGTTCGTCCCAATTATGTTCCTAGCATTACTACTAGTAAAATTTTTACTTCCAAAAATTATCCAACCAGCTGATATGTGTTTTGATTCCAAATTAATTATATCAAAAATATCTGAAAGAGGAAAACTCTAAAATGTGAATTTCTTATTTAAAAAACATATATAGGAATGTTAAAATAAGTCTTTCAATTTTATTGTTTGCTTACCATATCTGATCAGAGATGGGAAATGGGTTTTTTGTATTTGTTAATAGAATAGAATGAAAAAATAATGAAACATTTATAGTAAATAATACATGAAGCTGTGTAAATTATTTCATATCAAATGTCGATTTTTAAAAATTTTGTAATATACAGCCGTGTCACAGATTCCGTTCGGAATGGTTTTGATGCCGTATTAACCATTCCGTTCAAATTTCATTTTGGTGCTTCAGATTCCCATCGTTTTCATCAATCCGAAAAAAATGCTTAATCTTACAAGTGTGGCAGCATAATTTTGTAGTACATGATAATGTGGCATATCTTTAGGCGTTTTAAATTCTTTTTGTATGCATATTTTAATTCTGCCTTGTATTTTTTTGTTTTGTGTGCTGCCAATATGAAGATTTTGATAAAGTACATACAAAAAAGGTATGGCAATACCGTACATTTTGTTCTGTTGATTTTATTTTTGTAATGACTTGAGAAATTTGCATAATAAATAAATAAAAACCAAATAATTATTATCCAGCTTTGAATAAATAAATAAAAAATAGTATTCTTAATTGAAGAAAAATTGTTTAAAATGTTTTTTTACTTTAACATGCAGAAAATATTAATTCCGTCCATGAAATTAACAGTGCACGCAAAGAAAAAATGTGGTTGAGGTAAACATAATCAAACAGCAACATACTATGATTGAATTATATGGTTGCAGTCAAATCATATTATTGTAAACTTTAATAATATTATTATCTGAGTTAATAATAATATTATCTACAAAAACAATGAACTTTGTTACACCTAATCTTAATATTGTAAATATGACAACACTATTGTTAGATGTGACTAAAATATAATTGAAACTCACCATACAATGTTCTTATTTTATATTAAGGGCCATTTTCACAACTTGCCCTTAGTTAAAGGTAGGATTTTGTCTAAATTTTTTATTGTTATTATTACCAATAATAATAATATTTAATGGATAAAAAATAATAAATAATGAAGGTTTTATAACGCAAAGCCATTTGTCAGGCAGAAAAAATCCTACCTTTAACTAAAGGCAAGTTGTGAAAATGGCCCTAATATTGTTAAATACGACCACAGTATTATTTAATATAATAATACTATTTTATTTTTTAATCATATATTTATTGTAGAAACAGCTGTGCGTTAAATTCGAAATAAAAATAAATTAATGTTGTTGAAATAAAATGTGTATATAGAAATGTATACTTACACGACATACAGACATGTCTGTATAAAGAGATACACAAATGTTTATATATTTTTATTGGTCTACCCTTTTGTTTATACTTTATTTATTTATTCATTTGTTTAACATCACCCGTGCACTACCGATAGCTTACAAACAAAATACTGAACTGACAGATGTTTCTGAATTTTTTTTTTTTTAAATTAACATAGTATGGGTTTGGGTAACATTATATTGTTATTTACATCATATTATTTTTAAATAATAATACAAATTATGTTGTAGTCATACGTTTTTAACAAAACTATATTGTTAAACTCTAACCATATCACACTTTTCTATGGATGTGATAATGTAATTATTAAATTCATACATTATTCTGTATATCGTAACGAAATAAATGTTTAAAATAACAATAACTAGTTTTCGACGTGTGATTTCATTCTGAATTTTTTTTTTTTCGTTTTCTAAAGCACCAAAATACGGATTGAATTCCGTTTCCGAATGGAATTGAGCTCTGTGACATGGCTGATAATATACAAGAATATTCAAAATACATTAGAAAAAATGCACATGTATCATGATTTCCATCCAATGCTTCTGACATGAATAAAATTTTTCTGCAAGTTTTTACAAGTAAAGCGTGCTTTTACTTTTTCGCATCTGGGAGAGTAATTTTTAAATTTCTGCCTTGCTCTCTCGTTGCAAGTTTCTGCCAGTAAATTAAATGAACACTTATATTTTTTAAATATTCTACTAGACATAACTACAATTAGCGCTCGACTAAACAGTCTACATTGCTATTAGAAATAAAAAATCGTATGTGATGTTCGGTTTTATTAATCGTGAAATTATACAGCAAGTCAGTGTTATCCTATCTCATTTAGTTTCTAAAAAAAAGGAACTAGTCCACATTAAAATGTAATTACATCAGAAGTTTCTATCATTTTGTTAAGGGCAATATGAAAAAATGATGTAAACATTCGTGTACGTGTGATTTTATTTCTTTCTCATGAACTATCTGAACTGCTCACTCCACAGTATATTACTAATCAGTACTGATGTAAAAATCGTGAGATCTGAAGAATCCAATACATATGTACACATGTGTACATATTTTAAATTAAAGTTTATAAAATTTATTTTCTAAATTATTGTTCTTATCTTAATTTTTCACAAACATCACAATTTTCTAATCACTTTTATACATTTTAATTTTACAAACTGAACGAACTATAAATTATTTTCAGTAAAATTTAATATTTTAGAATTTTTGACATATGTGCATTAGATGTTCCACTCTAGCATGTATGTTAGAGTAGAGCAACTATAATCGTTGTTGAATTAAATGTAAAATTGTTGCAAATGTGTTTTTAAGAAATGTTGTTTGTGTTAGTTTCAGTCATTCATTTCTTGTAGGGTATTCTATATTCGAATACAGTGTTGCCCATTAGTTTGGCTTGAACTGCTGTTTTCTATGGCTACGTCACATCTGATTGCACCTTTAGATGCATAGTTCACAATACCTTACCTGACCAGGCATCCCGCTTTAGGCGGATTTATCCCTATTTTCAAAGGTCCCTCCCGCCTTGAATTTCTATTCCGCTTTATCCTGCCTTTCAGAGTTTTGAAATTTTCAATCTATTATTCTATTTTTATAAAAATATAACTCGTAAAAACTAACTCCATATGTGCTTTGCACACCACATACGTTTTGAGATTAAAAAAAATTTATAAAGGGTGGGCAAATTTAACGTTAGGAAATAAATTGGATTAAAACACACTTTTTTGGCAGATTCAGTTTTATTGAAACCAATTTAAAGAACAAATATGGGAATTAATAATGGAATATGAATGTCGTGCGATTTTCACAATCACAATCAATGCAGCGCCGAATTTAATTTTAATTTAATCAGTTGTTTCTGGTTTATTTACGTGAACCCAGTATTTCAAAATAAAATTCATAAATTCCACAATTAAAATTCCTTGTTGAAGAGTGTAGCGTTCCAACTTTTTACTACATAAATGTCGAAAAATGACAGCTCAATTCTTGACATTTCATCATTTGACAGCTAATCTACTTCCTACCCTCTAATTTACCCTTTATTAGAAGTCCCTCGCATGCGATTCAACCTTCACCAATTTTTAGAAGACAATTCTCATGATTAAATAAATAGCCATGAAGAGTTTCAAAATTATCACTGCAAGGAATTTTTTTAAGTAAACATTTGCTCACTCACTTGTCCCATTCCGATTATTTTCTATCATCGATAGAATCAGCGGGATTTCGAGTTTGGATGGTAGCAGATATCAAGACTTAAAAAAAAATTATTCAATTTACTTAGGAGGTGACACATCTTTTGCTCCATTATTGACTCTTTTTTATAATACTTTTCTCGTTTTTCGGTAAAGCCAATAAAAAAATTTCAAAACTTTTACAGGTTTGGCTTCCAAGATATCTTGAAATAACAACAACATCAGCAAGATCATTACTCTGGTATTACTTTTCGAGAAAAACAAACATTTTTACTTACTTACACAAATCGTTCCAAACGTTTTTTTTTTTTTTTTTGCTTTTAAATAAGTTTAAAAAGTTCTGTCAAAATTTAACCACAAAGACATACAATTGCAAACATAAAAAAATATTGAAATCCGCGCAGCCGTTCTTAATTGATGGGAATAAAAAACGACCGTCATTGATTTGTATTTCTATAGATTATAAATATTTTTTTAGTTAATTTAATTATTATTTTTCGAACTTCATTTGTTTCTATTATATTTATGATTTGAATAGGCTAAAGTTCGTATCGCTTTTTAAGCCAAATTACATGTGATAATTATTAATGAACAAATAACACCAAAGTTAGTTGTAAATATTCTGATAACACATAGTTGAACGGAACAGCCAGCCGTTTTCGAAGGCCACTAAACCTTCATCATCAGCGTTCTTCTGTGTTTGGTCCATATATATTTAAAAGCGATTCTTTTGAGTTGAAACTATGTGTACGCATCCCTCTTTCTAAAAGATATAAATGTTTAAATCCCGCTTTTTTGTGGTATTTTCTTCAAAATCCCGCTTTTTGATAGATCATGTCCCACTTCTTTGCAAAATCACGTTAACAATACCCGAAGTTACTCTATGCATTTATTTTAAGAATTCTACACTGTTTGTCTATTAAATAAAGCCTGGCACGGACTTCATACGGAATTTCAGGATCTCGTACAAACTGTATGTGAAAACAATTACGAAAATTCAGTTTGGTGAATTTCATAAAGAAATTTCCATTTGATAGAAAGGACTAGAACACGGAATTTTTGAAATTTGTTGCCTATCTTAGGGATGTTAGAAACATAATTGGAGACTTTTTTCAATCGATTGAAACAAAAATTAATGTTCATACAATTGTTTGGTCACGGAATTTTTGACATTTCGAATTTTCATAAAATTGGAATTAACTTTTGTGTTTTTTGCATGTTGTAACATAATTCTAGAAATAAATGTAAATTTACAAACGTGAAATTCCGTAAGAACTCTGTACTGGGCTTTACGTGCAACTGTTTGGGTGAAAGCAGTCCTCTCTTTTTATTGTTTTTATCATACATACTTTAAGGCAGAATAATTCGATATGAAGCACAATAGGGCCAATTTAAGTTAAAAACTGGTACAATTTCAAAACAATGTACAAACACGGAAGAAAAAGTAACTTCGCTGATAAGAATATGACCTAAAGATACAGCATGTTCAAATGCATCAACTCAGGCAAATTTGATACATTATAGTGTTTTCAAACCTAAAAATAAAACCTACAAGTACAATAAGTTTAATAAATTCACACACAGGCTGTCTGGAAAATTTATTCAAAATAAAATAAATCTCATATAGAAATAAGTGTTGTAAAGCTAAAAGTCGTTTGCTCGATTTTAGCAACACTATAAATTTTATTTTTTATTTTCTACTCTTGTATACTGTAATGAATTAAAGGTATTAGTTTTGAATTAATAATAACAGAAGTTATAAGCATAAGTATCTTTTATTCATATTTTTCTTCACCAGGATGGTTTTGTTACCCGTATTAATAAGAAATTGATATTATCTTGTTTTTTTTTTAATGTAACTTAATTTCTTGTCCTGTAATCAAACCATTTAAATATTAATGCCAAATGATTGTTAACGTATTTATAATGTAATATCAACCAGTGATGCCAATTTAGCCATTTTTCATCCCATTTAGTCGGAAGAAAAGTGAATTTAGCTATTAGCTATTTTTTTAGCCATTTTTTATTTTAATCTAGTCATTTTTTAGCTATTTTCCCAAGCATGAAATTTGTTTGTGATTTTTCATCCAAAATTTTTAAACTCGCAACAAAGGAACAACAGAGTAATATCCCAGCAAAAAATTAGACATTACCATCTAAACTACTTGCCATATAATGACTTACATTTTAGATTGCCAAATTGAAGTACTCGCTTACAAAACACATTACGCAAATTTTTAAAAATAGGAAGCAAATAAGTAGTTAAGAAAAATAAGTAGTTATTTTAAATAAATTATACATATTTCTAAATTGCCCACTTATTTATTTTAAACTAAAAAATAAGTACTTACATTTTGGAAAATAATTATTTAAATATAAGTAGTTCTAAATAATAATAATAATAATAATAATAATAATAATAATAATAATAATAATAATAATAATAATAATAATAATAATAATAATAATAATAATAATAATAATAATAATAATAATAATAATAATAATAATAATAATAATAATAATAATAATAATAATAATAATAATAATAATAATAATAATAATAATAATAATAATAATAATAATAATAATAATAATAATAATAATAATAATAATAATAATAATAATAATAATAATAATAATAATAATAATAATAATAATAATAATAATAATAATAATAATAATAATAATAATAATAATAATAATAATAATAATAATAATAATAATAATAATAATAATAATAATAATAATAATAATAATAATAATAATAATAATAATAATAATAATAATAATAATAATAATAATAATAATAATAATAATAATAATAATAATAATAATAATAATAATAATAATAATAATAATAATAATAATAATAATAATAATAATAATAATAATAATAATAATAATAATAATAATAATAATAATAATAATAATAATAATAATAATAATAATAATAATAATAATAATAATAATAATAATAATAATAATAATAATAATAATAATAATAATAATAATAATAATAATAATAATAATAATAATAATAATAATAATAATAATAATAATAATAAATATAGTATTTATAAGTAACAAGAGAGGCACTGATACGAATAAAATGTAACCCACTTCAATTGAGTTTATAAAAGAAATTTTACAAAATGGTATCTTTCGTAGTAAAACAATAGGTTTTTTTTAATTATTTAAATTCTTCTTAAAAGTTATTATATGTATATTTAATCAAACTGAGTTTTTAACCAAGACCTTCCAGTTACTCAAACAACAGCATATTTAAAAAAAGTAGTTCAAACAAGAAAAAAATAACTATTTCCCACAACGGAAAATATAATTAATTCCTACAATAAACAACATAACTACTTCTCAAGAATCGATTATTTTAGTCTCACGCCTTGTTAAAATCATTAAGTTGGTAATCCAGTAAGGAACAGCTTCCACCAAAAATGCTTAATTCCAAACTCGATTACCTTTTTTGAAATTTTTTGCTGGGATGTTATTGTTTTTGCATTAATATCAATAAATCTCGATTCAATTTTTGTTGCAGCAAGTTTTTATTTTTGTGTGAAAAAGATATAGAGAGAAATATAAAATGTATGTATATATGTATGTATTTCTATTTCAATACTATCCCATACATTCAATAATTGCTGCAACAAAAATTGCAAGTCTTCAAGAACTTATATGAAAGAGATGGCTAAATCTCCACTCCGTTCTTATATGCTTTCGGATTTTCCCAGTTCGTTACGCACTTCTAAACTTAAATTCTTAATTTCGAGTTAAGGTGGGTGTCCATGCCCCCGATTGTGATTTTCAGGATTTTAGACTTTTCTTGATGATCTCTGATTTAGATTTATTTGTATATTGAATTTAAGCTCTCTAGTGCAAAATTTTAAGGGTGTTAATGTTTTGGGTTTTTTAAATGTTTGGGTTTTTTAAAATTTTCTAGTTGGTTTCTCACCTTGACCTACATGCGTATTAAATTTCAGCTCTCTAGCGAAGGTTTAATTTTCTTATATTTGTGGGCGTACTCCCGCCCACTTTTTTAAAAGAACAAATTTTTTTGCCAGTGCTTATCATTTGTGTCAAGTGTCGTTGGAAACGGCTAATAATAAATATATAAATAATATATTTAAATGTGTGAGCCCAGGTACATGAAATAGGAGGCTTAAACTTTGTGGGGGTGTTAAGGTCCACTTCTTTCAACGAAAATTTATAGCCTTGCATTATTGCAACATTTATGCCAAATTTCAATAAAATCACTTGAGTTACAAACCTTAGATTTGTTTTTTAAATTCTGAGCTTTATGAGATTAGCCCCTCCCCGCTGGCTTTATTGTTTCCGGGTTTTCAAACTTATATAGCTAATTGCTAACCTAGACCTACTTGTTTATCAAATTTCAGCTCATTAGCGCAAATTTTAATTTTTTTATTCTTATGGGCGTGATCCCGCCTGCTTTTTTTAACTCAAAATTTTTTTTTGGCCAGTGCTTATCTTTCCTATTTAGTTTCGTTGGAAACCGATACAAGTAATACATAAATAGTACATTAAATGTGCTGACTCGATAGGTTTTTGCTACAATAGACAAATGTTTCCATTTTTGGAAATTTTTTTATATGTACATAATATCATTTTTTACTTGTTTATACTATTAGATATTTTCTATACATCAGTTACTATTTTAGTTGAATCTTTAAAAAATTTCAATTGGTTTTTTAATTGAATCTTTAAAAAACCATCAATTAAATTATTAGTTATTATAATATTTTCTTGATTGAAAAAAATAAAAAAAATGTTATGAGACATTTTTAGATTTTTAATTGAACTATAGTGAATTTTTAATCAGAAATAATTTTTAGTCAGGCTTAAGTTCAGTAATTTTAATTCTTTTTATTGAATGAAATATTTTATTAATTAATGTGAGTTTCTAAAGAAGAGAAGAAAAATTAAATTAGACTTTTAAGCTGGGGGAAATACCGAATAAGTAAAAATAATTAATGTGATGCTCGTAAAAGATAAGCAAGAATAGTTAAACATACGTAGGTAGAGTAATATAACTTCGTGCTAACAAAAATAGAAAAATGAAAAAATGAAAAACAGGGGAAATAAATTGTGATACTTACATATGCATTTACCAAAGGTAAATCAATAATTGTACACAACATTCATTTCTCACATTCCGTTTCATTAGAATTTACGTTAAATAGCTGATGTTAATAACAATCTCTACCCAAGTAGATAGACTAGGGTGCTGATGAAGTGCGTTGCTGCACAGAAAAATATCGGTATTTCCCCCAGCTTAAAAGTCTAATTTAATTTTTCTTCTCTTCTTTAGAAACTCACATTAATTAATAAAATATTTCATTCAATAAAAAGAATTGAAATTACTGAACTTAAGCCTGACTAAAAAAAAAATGTTATATTAAAATTGATGAGTTAATAATACAATGATTAGTTTATGAGTTGAGTTGAGAACGGCAATAGGGGCGAATATTTCTTTTTCACTGTTGTATTCATAAAAATTGTTGTTTTACAAAAGCTTTATGAAAGAAATTTTTGTACGGGAATGTGTTTTATAAACGGTCTATATAATTTATATAAACTTCTGTATAAATATTTGTTCCAAGATAATAACAATAAAAAATTTCAAAGCATGAAGAGCAAATTCCATTCATTTAAAAACTTAATTAAAAATACATTTCTCAAAGTTCTTAAATATTTTTAATTTCATGAACTGATAAATAATGTTTTAACTTTTGGTTATTTAGTGTCTACACCTGATAAGTTTATTTTATGTGATTAGTCTTAATATACATTTATACAGGGTGGGCCAAAAGAAACCAAGGGGTGTAAAAGTTTAATAACTTTTTTGTTTATTAACTTTTTTTTTATTTTTTTTTTTCAGATTATATAATATACAAAATGGAAATTTTTTTACACTAAGTATGAAAAATGATGTCTCTTAAATGACCACCGTTTTCAGTTTCGCACTGATGGGCTCTTTTTAGAGCATTTTCCATAACATCTTTCAAAACTTGTGGCTGTAGCGTTCGAATTTCTGCAACAATGTTTGCCTTGAGTTCAAGGATTGTCTCTGGCTTGTTCACATACACTCGCTCCTTCAAAAAACCCCAAAGAAAATAGTCGGGTGCTGTCAAATCTGGCGATCGCGCTGGCCAAATAATTTCCGAATTTCGAGAAATTATTCGCTCTCCAAAAATTTAGACGTTGCCGATGATCTGCGGGTTTTAATTCTTGGACCAATTGCACCTTATATGGGTATAACTGTAAATCTTTTTTTAAAATGCGCCGTAGTGACGTACGAGACATTTCTAGCTGAGCAGAACGCCTTCTGCCAGATGTTTCTGGTGCTTCGTTAACACTTTGCTGTACTCGTTCAATATTTTCCGCAGTGCGACTTAAACGTGGTCTACCGGTTCGAGGCAAATCTCTTACGCTGCCATGTTGGTGATGACGATTAACTAAGCAACGAATCATCGCTTGAGAGGGCGAAATTCTGACGTTAAAATGTCGACGATATGCTCTTTGCGTTAAAATAATTGATCTCTGGTTTAAATAATAAAATTCTATTGTTCTGTTCTCTGTTCAGTTGTGAACCTCTCCATTATAAATTCTCCAAGTGATGTCTAATAATCTGAAAGAAAAAATAAAAAAAAATTAATAAACAAAAAAGTTATTAAACTTTTACACCCCTTGGTTTCTTTTGGCCCACCCCGTAGAACCAACATAAAAATATTTGATTTTTCACATTGAATGAGTGAATTTATTGGCACTTTGTTTGTTTTTTTGTTCCTGATTTTGTCGCGTACATGTTGATATTTGTAATAGTTGTTATTACCTGATGTTCTTTTTCGGCTGATAATACCGAAAAATTCCCTTTTTTCTAGTGTATCTTCCAATATCATCCATACCGTGAATTGGAATAACCCTGGACTAAAATCGTTAGCAACATTTAAGTACTACGAGCGTTTCATACGTTACGAACCCTAATGTTTGCATTAAAAGCTTTATTATTTACAAAATACTTAAGTATTAATGCTGTTTTTGTTTAATTATTTTAATAAATAATGTTGAGTAAACTGTTTGATTCTGGTATCTGTTAACCCGCAAATAAAAAGCTTAAGTTGTTTTTGTTTTCTTTATCTTTAGAGCTTTCAGTAGTATAAGTTTTAAGAAATATTTTCCATACAAAATTTTATTTTAAACTGAATCAACTGGTACAAAATTTATATGCCTTTAATTATTCCCGATTTGTGGAGGTCCATAACAAAGCGCAACAATTCCACTTTTTGAGTTGTCCGATTTTTTGATTTAATACAATTCTACAGCTTAAAATTTATGTAAACATTTTCATAAAACATACCAAAGGTCTATAGTTTTATTTTGACTCAATACCTCAATACCTATTCGTTTATTGAAAAAATTGCTCAAGTGGAATTGTTGCATTTTGTTATGGACATCCTCATTTAGCGTTGATGCGATGTCGGCTATTGTGATAGTGGGGTCAAACTCACGTTGATGGCAGCAACAACTTGCAAAATGGGGGGAAATATGTATGCATATACAGTTTGTCGAAAAAATGTTTTCATTGCTGTAAAAAATCAAATACTCTTCAAAGAAACGCTTGTTTTGAAGTGTATTGCTTTTGATTTTTTTGTGCACCTTCTCAAAGTTGTTTATAACTATATTACATTAAAAAAATTCATATCACTTCAACAAGAAATTTCTAATGAGAGTTAAAAACAAAATAGTTCAGGTTTCGTACTATCAAATAAATATTTTCAAATTTATATCACATTCAATAAACAGTGTGTTTTTATTTCCCTAAAATTTATTTTGTTTCTCTGCTTATACCTTCTGTGCCCTCCTTGATCATCAATTACCGTTTGCATCTGAACATCGAATAAATTAACTTCGGTATACTTTATTCTTCAGGTATTTTCCCCCACTCTTCATTTATAATCCGTATTAACTGTAATTTAATAGTTCCTAGAGCTTTTTCCTTAAGTGAGCCCACAAATTTGAGATGGGGTTCAAGTTAATACTAACTTTCCTGCTGTTATATAGCAACCATGTGCTATACAGAGACGACTTTTCCTTCGGGTCGTTGACTTAATAAAATAAAAAAAACAAAATTTATAATTGAGCTTTATAAGGTTTACTGTGTAAAAAAAACTTAATCTTCCAGCACTGGCAGGTAATTCACTATTTAGAATACCAAGATAAACTTCCATAGTTCATTATGCCTTCTAAAATCCATATTTCAGCAGCTCTTTTGTATCATATACAGTCCTATACCATAAAGGTAGAAGTACATAACAAGCGTCGGTTCGTCTACAAGTATCGTGCGTTTGAAAGATTTACCGCATGAAAAATGGCAAGTTACACAACACGCGTAAATAAACGCCTTTTCTATCAGCTTTTTTATTATTCTCAAATGCTTTTTTATCCAATAATGTATGTTTTTCAAACTCTTCAATAAGTTTTTACTCTATGATTCTGATTTTTTAAAATTTGTTCTTATTTATTGTCGGCTGATTACTTGTCAAGACAATACAAAGCACTAAAAAGTTGAAAGCTAACCAACTTTCTGCGGCAAGCACGTCAACCAAACCAAAATTTAATTGGATTCTATGGTAAAGATGCAATTAGACGTGACATGGCCATAATGCCATAGCCATAACCAAACCAAAATTTAATTGGTTTCTATGTTAATGGCTATGACGTTGTGTTGTCCATTAGTTGGGTACAAATGGCTGTTTTCTTTGGCTATGGTTATGTCACGTCTGATTGCACCTTAATACATAGCCATGGTGTTATGGTGAGTCATCTATACTCAATAACAGTGTTGCCCATAAGTTTGGTTCGAACAGCTGTTTTGTATCGTTATAGTTATATCACGACCAATTTAAGCTTTAGGGGGAAAGGCAGATTGAATTATTAATCAAAACCTTTTTATCTATCACGAAAAAAAACAGGCGTTTACATCAAAGTCAGTGCACTATTAATTAACGTTTGCATTGTGAAAAGCCTGACATTACAGACGGAATTTTTTGTATATAATATCTGTTTTATATATATATATGTCGCCCAGAAAAAATGTAACCTTACACGTTCAACTATGTGTTGTTAGTCAGAATATTTACAACAGACATTGGTGTTATTTGTTCATTAATAATTATCACATGTAATTTGGCTTAAAAAGCGATACGAACTTTAGCCCGTTCAAATCACAAATATAGAAACAAATGGAGTTCGAATAATAATTAAAATTAACTAAAAATTAATAGCCATGGGCCTGTGGCAAAAATTAAATAAAAATATACTTAATAGTAACAAACCAAAAAAGTTTGTCTTAAGTAGAACAAAAAATAAGCAAATTAAGTAACATGTGTATAATTAGTAAAAAAAGAACAAAACGACAATGGTAAGACTGTTGTAAATATAGTGATGGTAAAATTGAGCTTACAATACAAAAAAAAAAGCTTTCAGCAAATTGAAATACGATGAATCAACCAATTCACATATTCCATTTGCAATAAAATGCTAAGTATATAAAGCAGAAATCTACATCAACTGACACCACACACAGTGGACCAAACACAAAAGAACGCTGATGATGAAGGTTTAGTGGCCTTCGAAAACGGCTGGCTGTTCCGTTCAACTATGTGTTGTTAGTCAGAATATTTACAACAGACTTTGGTGTTATTTGTTCATTAATAATTATCACATGTAATTTGGCTTAAAGGGCGATACGAACTTTAGCCCGTTCAAATCACAAATATAGTAACCTTACTAATTTCAATGATTCAAAACTCATTTTAATACTGCAAAAGTACATTATTTTAATGCTGTAAAATATAAAAAATACTTCAAACTATTTTTTACAAGAAGCTTAAATTTTTAAGATATCGTTGAGAAGGCTGTTAATTCTTCTCAAAATTTTTTTTTTATGTTATTGCAAATTCAAGTTCTACAAAATGCAATTCTTTGCGGAAAATGTGGCATTATTACTGTTAAGTACAAGACGTAATATAAAAACCCGACAAAGAAATAAAAAATAATAATTTGGGTTTCGAGTCTATTATAAAACAAAATTTCCATATATGGGAATTTTGACTAAAGCACACGCATTATCGTCGAACGATAGGTTGTGACAAATATGTATGGACGATAACGGATGAATATCATATAATATCTAGCAATAATATCTCACAATAAAAAATAAAAATAAGTGAGAACAGTATTAGACTAAAGTTGGTATTAACTGATACTAGAGCTGTGCCAAATCGTTCTTTTCAGTGACCGGTCATTTTCGTTCAATTAGTAAAAAATTGACCCGTTCGTTCAATCGTTCACTTTTGAACGACATTATGAAACAATGCTATTTTGTAAGAATAATAAAATCGGTACTTTTGTTTGGTTTTAGTAGTTTTTTCTCTTTAGATAATTAATAAAAGCATTGTAACTCTTTTATCGTTATTTATATATCAAAAGCGCATCAATGTTTGAATGTTACTTCTCAAAGTTTAAGTTAAAGTTTTGTCCTCAAAAATATTTTACCGCAAACAAAAAAAAAATCTCTAAAGCACTACAAATTCATTTTAGATTCAGGTAATGAAATGTATGTATAAACATATATCTAACATCTTTACTTTGTAAAAACACTTTATAAAAAACACTAGTAAAAATACTTCTTGTGAAAAGACTGTTGAATCAAATTGTAAAAAGAATTATGGCAGTGCCACAGCGACGCTAAATAGAATTTGGTATACACGTTCCTAAACCTTTTGAAACACAAAAACTCAACTCAAACAAAAAGACATAACATAAGTAGCAAACATGAACAAAAGCAAATTTGACATAAAAGACTTGAAACACAAACTGAATGAACAAAAACATCGAGCGGTACACTACTGATCCAAAAGCGTTCAGTAAAATTACCGGATCAGTTCGTTCAATTAAGTGATTCGTTCAATTTAACCAGTTCGTTCATGAGCTACACAGCTCTAACTGATACCATACGCAGTCGACCAAACGGCTGTACGCTGACGATGAATATGTAGCCTCCTCCGAAAATCACATGTTGTTCCGTTCTGGCAGTGTTAGTCTAAATAATTGTAATTGTCTTCCTCAAAACACGAACTTTGGTCTAATTAAATCGTGTAAAAAAATTTAACTTAATCTTGCTTATAACTAAAAAAAAATAATTTTGATGATTTTGAAAAATTTTTCAAAGTAAAATCTCACTAGGACGCCCAAGTAAAATTCATAAGAAAATAAACTTTGCTAAAGAACATAAATAAATATTGCATGTAATAAATTGTTATGTTTAAGTATTAGTGTGTACAAAATTGCTGCTTATAACCCTTTTAGTATTGCCTCATCTGAATGTAATCCTTCGCCTTTGCAATTTCCAGCTCAATGCATTTTAACAAATCTTTTTCATAAATTGCATAAATTTAAAATTCTTATGTCAAACACACACCAACACAAACTTATCAAATGCAAAAGAAAGACAAACTTATAAAACTAGAACTGCATTCGTAGTTGAAAAGTACGTGAGTGCCTGAGTGTAATTTACAATAATTCTCTGTAAAGTTTGGGAATGCTCAACAGCAGAATTTACAAGTGCAAGACAAAAACTATATGTCAAGACAAGTAAAAAATTATTTTTTTAAATACTTTAACACTAGAAACTCTGATAGGAAATTTAATAAAGACTTTAAAGCGAATAAATTTCATCAAATTTAAATTTTATAAAAATATTATAAGAGTCTTGTATGTCGACTTCAGGAACATTAATTCCTCAAAATAATGGTCCGATAACAGCTCTTAAGGTTCAATCAGATGTGACATAACCATAACCACAGAAAACAGCTGTTCGAAATAAACTTATGGGCAACACTGTATTTGATTATAGGTGACTCGCCATAACGCCATAACTTTCACCATAGAAATCAATTGAATTTTGGTTTGGTTATGGCTATAGCGTTATGGCTATGGCGTTATGCTATGGAACGTCTAATTTAAGCTTTAATATCAGTGTTGAGCAGTGTTGCCGTAATAAAAAATTAAATTTAGTACACAAAAAACTTCAAAATCTCCCAAAATTTTATAAATTACACACAAAATATTTTATTTGATAATAAGGCTTTTTATTTACGAATATACAGCTGCAGTAAAAATAATACCACTATTCCAAAAAAGAAGCTGATGTGATTTTACTCAAAACCAAATTCAAACTCTTGTTTCTAACGGGTGTTTTTTTTAGAGGTATAGAACTTCGAATTGAAATAAAACACAAGAAAATCATTTTAATGTCCATCAATTTGGCTTTATTGGAAGGATAATTTTATGCCATTAATGTTTAAATATGATTTCGGGCATGTGGCCGCCGCGGCTGGCTCGAATAAAGCCAATTCTACAGGTCCAATTTTCATCCACTTTTTCGAGCATATGGGGCCGTATGTTGGCAATAACGCCACAAATGTTGGCTTCCAAGTCCCCTAACGTTTCTGGTTTGTTGGCGTAGACGAACGACTTCACATATCCCCAAAGAAAATAATCCAATGGTGTCAAATCACACGATCTTGTTGGCCAATTGACAGGTCCATTCCGCGAAATTATGCGCTCATCGAATGTTTCCTTCAATAAATCGATTGTGACGTGCGCTGTGTGGCATGTAGCGCCGTCTTGTTGGAACCACAACTCATCCACATTCATGCCATCCAATTCGGGAACAAAATAGTCGGTTATCATGGCTCTATACCGGTCTCCATTAACGGTAACTGACTCTCCAGCATTATTTCGGAAGAAGTATGGCCCAATGACTCCACCAGCCCATAGAGCACACCAAACAGTCAGTTTTTGTTGATGTAATGGCGTCTCAAGGGTCTCATGTGGATTCTCTTCACTCCAAATGCGGCAATTTTGCTTGTTGACGTAGCCATTCAACCAAAAATGAGCCTCATCACTGAACAAAATTTTGCGATGAAAATCAGCATCGAGATCAATCTCATTTTCGGCCCATACACCAAAATCACGACGCATTGCATGGTCTCGCGGCTTTAATTCTTGCACAAGCTGGATCTTGTAAGGTCGCAAGCCAAGATCTTTGCGCAAAATCTTCCACAAAGTTGATGGAGAAAGCTCCAATTGCTGTGCACGGTGGCGAATCGATTCATTCGGGTCCTCTTCAACACTTTGCTCTACAGCGGCAATTGTTTCTTCGGTGCGCACTGTTCGACGTCTCTGCGGATGCGTATTATCACATAGAGTAAACGTAGTGCGAAAACGATCCATGGTTAACCGAATTAATTGCTCTGATGGACGATTATGTCGAGCATAAAATGGACGGAGCTTGCGGTAAACTTCGCGAACTGAACCATTATTTTCGAAAT
Source organism: Tachina grossa (assembly GCA_949987645.1). Taxonomy (NCBI): domain Eukaryota; kingdom Metazoa; phylum Arthropoda; class Insecta; order Diptera; family Tachinidae; genus Tachina; species Tachina grossa. Next base: position 132,477,637 of record OX465274.1, on the reverse strand, counting down.
AAATTTGCACGATTTGCAAGCGTTCTTCTTTTGTCAACCTGTTTATGATAAAATGGCAAACCAAACTAAATATTAATCACTTGACAGCTGACAAAATGGCCGCCAGTTAAAAAAGTGATGCCAACTTAAAGTTCTATACCTCAATAAAAAACACCCATTATTTACATAGCTTATTGTAAAGATTTATTCAGTTTACTAATAAGTTTAAAAAACTTTTAAGTCAAGGAAATATCATTATGCAAAGACCTTCACTACTTTTTGATTTTAGTGCAGACATTACCTTTTGTAAGACTGACCACAGACTGTGGCGTCGGCGCATACTCCATCACATTGATTAAATTATCACTAACCCATTGTTGATCGGGAATACCAAAACTAATAGCATTACATCTAAGGTGTACGGTAGCGTCCATGGTACAATTATACTAGGTACATGCACGACTACAACAAAATTACAACACCAAAAAATACATTAATTTTGTTGGTATAAACAAACGAATAATTGTCAGAAACAGATGCCTTTTGTTTTTAAAAATAACAATTACAGGGTAACTAAAGTACAGGTGCAGACGCGGCATTCCTGCATGATTATAGTTATACAGTGTTGCCAATCTTTGTGTAGTTATACAGTGTGTAATTTATACTCAAATGTGTAGGCCATGTAATTAAATTCTTGTATAATCTGTGTGTAATTCTACTTTGGGTTCTATTTTTATTTATTTTTGTTTTAATTTTAACCTACACAAAAGATGTGTATTGTAATTTTCTTCGATGTGTAATTGGAGACACAGCGATGTGTAAATTCATTGGCAACACTGTAATCATTTTATTCACACACATACACTAACATTTTCGCAACTTGTAAACAAAGTTTGACAACTATTTGCATTGTATACATTAACAGGCTGGGCTTGTGCATGTACCTGTTATAATTGTATCATGGTAGCGTCCATAATGGTTTCGATTCAATGTACCGAACTCACACCATAATTGGAAAACCAAACACGAATATTAAGATCGCCTTGTTTCATAATTTTTGTTTTAAACTGTACCTTTTATTCACTATTGGGTGGTCTTTGGACTAGAGATCTAGAAATCTTTCCACGATTTTGACTCATTTGTCCATACTATGTCCTCCATTATTTTTTTTTCTTTTTGGCAATTAGCATGAGCTTCTGCAAAAGACACGCCTTTTGCTTTGTACTTGGATTAAGTTTTAAGGTTCTCGAACAATTATTAGAGGATCCTTTTTAAAGGTATGTTCACACTAATACTAATGAAAAATACTAAAAAAGAACAAACGACAATGGCAATGGTAAATTTAGTGATGGTAAAATTGAGCTTTCATTACAAAAAAACTTTCAGTAAATTGAAATACGATGAATCCAAACAATTCACATATTCCATTTGCAAACAAGTTTCGTATATAAAGCAAAAATTTACATCAACTGACACCACACACAGTGGACCAAACACAGAAGAACACTGATGATGAAGGTTTAGTGGCCTCCGAAAATGGCTAGTTGTTTCGCTCTACTACGTGTTTGTCAGAATATTTACAATTAACTTTGGTGTTATTTGTTCATCAATAATTATCACATGTAATTTGGCTTACAAAGCGATACGAACTTTAGCCTTATCAAATCATAAATATAAAGAGCTTTCAATTTAAACAGTTTCCAATAATGTTTCGTTCGTTGGTACTAGACAATAGACGTGTTCTAAAAGATATCAGGCAAGTTTGGACACGGCATGTAAACAGCCACATGCGTATGTGGCGATAATGTCACGGGAATTCTCAGCATGTTGGATGCATTTTTTTTTTAAATTACTAGTAGGGGCTACATGCCGTAAAATTTTGATAGTATTTTTGTTTCAAAATACAAATGTGACTCATGTAGCCGAATCGAGCAAATTTCCTGGAGCAGCACATCTGTAACTATGTGAATATCTACATATACATATGTTACTAGTACACGGCATGTAGTAAATGTAGCTTCGTGATGACGTCAAAATTACGTCAGAGCCACATGCGCATGTGCTTTTTTACATGCCGTGTACTATAAGCTTAAGAAGAAAGTTACTCTGAATGTGCCAAAGTTATCCGAAATTGCTGGAGCGAATTATATATTATATATTATATATATATATATATATATATCCTTTTGTTCCTTTAAGGAACATAGGACCGGAGTGAATTAACCCGTAATTAAACATCTTGAAATACTAATGTTGCTTAATTTTTTAATAAAACTTTATTTAAGCGATTTTAGATGCCTAAACCGCATATCTCCATTAAAACCAAAATTTGCACCGTTTGTTCAAAACTGTAAAAAGTAAGAGCGACGTACATACATACGTAAATGATGACGTATTCTTCACAGATCTGGAAAAGCATATTTTCGTTAACAGAAATGGAAAAATAATCACAACTGTATTTACAACTTCAAGTTTATCAAAAAAAATTATTCCATATTGCTTAAAAAAAATTACTGTATTTACATTTTTTTTTTTTTTACTAATTTTGCAGTTTCATATCACAGAAAACAAATTCCCCAGCAATAAAATGTAATTGAGCCAGTTAAACTTTTCTTTAAAAGTTTAATTTAATTAAAAATTTAATTGACTTAGTAAAATTATTATGTGATCTTTGGCTTTTTTTTCAATTAAACGTGTTTATTGCCTGAACATTTTTTATGTGATGTAACCAAACACCGGCTGATTATTTAATTCTTGTACGAACTCAATCAAAGAAGAAGTTCGTACAAGGTTGTACAAGAAATGAAAAATATTACTCCCTCGTTCACCATCAAAATTGCTCAAAAATTTAAGTACTTTATGAAATGTTTAACTTAATGAACAAAAGTGTCTGAATCCGAAGGATTAGAAAGGAAGTTAGTACTTAGTGGCAGTGTTGTCAGCTTCCTAGTCAAATGATTTGTCGAATATCGCCAAATATCGCCAACATAATAAAACATTAAATTTTAGCTACAAAATTATATATTTTTATATTACATTATATTATTATATTATATTTATATTTTATATTTTGAATTTTAAATTCGGTAGGTAACGTCTACCGTAAAACGTAAAAATTGTATTGTTTAAGAATAATTCTGCCAAATAACTGACTCCAATGTAAAGATCTACAAGAACATTTAAAAAAAATTTATGGGATGAAAACGGGAAGTAACCTCTGAAAATCTGTTGCTTAAGCAGAACCACGTGAAATATAAAAATAAATTTTTGGCGTAGCCCCGTCCATTTTTTGTAACTTTAAAATTATGTAATTACAAGAACCAAAGGTGTTTGCTAGGTTTCGCAACAAAGTAATAAGTAGAATGTCATAAAATCGAATAAATTTTTTACAATGGGACCAATTGGAAGCTATAAGCTCTCAGACAAAAAAAAAAAAAAATAATTATATCGCTCATGTCCTAAAAGTTCTTGTAAGTGGTATTGTGCAGGGGTCTAATACGTATGTATGTCTGTAGATAATAATATTTTTAACACAAATTAGTGAGTACTGATTTAAATTTTTCTGATCCCAGTAAATAATACTTTTATACAAATTCAAATTGAACTACGATACAGTACATTCAAGATAAGGCCTCACACATCAACAATTGCAGAGTATATATAAAAAGAATGTAAAATTTCACTGAAATATCATTCAAAACAATGCACTTGATTTGGTTCTTAGCTCTTGGCTGTTTAACAGGTAAGACTTCAAAAATATTCATTTGCCTTCAACGGGTTTTAATTTAAACATACTTCAGTTTCCTCAAAAGCAACCACTTTGGAATTTGACGAAAAGGTTAATCGTGTAGATGGTGAACATAATAATACTCTGACGAAACTTGATGACTTAGACGTTCCGATTAACATTCTGTTATATACTCAAATGAATCCTAACACAGGAAAAAAGATTTCTGATTCGGATGATGACATTGAGAGTTCAAATTTTAACGCGTCTCTTTCTACTAAAATTCTTGTACACGGATATACTCAAAATCGTTTTACACCAAATATAAATGGGAATTTACGTTTAGCATACTTGAACAAAGGGAACTATAATGTTTTATACATCGAGTGGCCTCAAGCTATGGATACGAATTATTTTAATGCTTTTCGTGCAGTTCCTAGAGTAGGTAAAAAATTGGCCTCCTTCATTAACTTTTTAAGGAGGAAATACGGCAAATTGTTGAACAGCATACATTTAGTTGGCCACAGTCTGGGTGCTCATGTTTGTGGTTATGCTGGCAAAAACGTTTACACTGGACGAATTGAGAAAATAACTGCTTTGGATGCTGCTGAACGGGGCTTTAGATACGAAAATGCAACGACGCGTTTAAACTATCATGATGCTGATTTTGTAGTATCTTTCCATACAAATGCTGGCTGGCCATTTTGGTTTAAAGGAACCTATCGGCTGGGTAGCTCTCTATTTTAATGGTGGCGAATTTCAGCCTGGCTGTGCCTTCAATCTTTGTAATCATGAACGTTCAGTTTATTACAAAGAGCAAGCGATTAAAAACAATACAGTTTACTCAGGTGTGAAATGCCTAGATTATGAAAGTGCTATTGCAAATGAATGTGGTGACCAAGTTAAGCCTCTGCTGATTGGGGATAATGAAAGAAAGCCCCTTAGGCGTACTATCTACTATATTCCAACCACCAACAAAAGTTCTGCTGACATATTGACAAATTTATTTAACTCATTTTTGCAATTGTAATGCTACAAGAGTGTATAAGAAACATACATACATATAACTGATAAGAATTGTTGGTAAGTCAAATTAATATTTAAAAAAATTGACACATAAAAGTTACAATTACATATTTATTTATTAACTATGTTCTAAAGTATGTGGGAAAAATCTATCTATCTATGAAAAGTTGTTACAATAGTTACACACATATACAAATATGACATTTTTTATATACATACATAATATGTATATATATTATATAATATTACATTTGGTGGAGTGGCCACTAAAAAAAATATATAAGATCATGAGACTTAATTTTATAATCACAACTTAAAACTTACGGCCTGTCCCACGATGCCGACAAGAAACTATCTATCGCTTACTTACATATATATGTATATTGAAAACAAAAACAAATTTTCTTATTTTGTTTTTGTTTTCAATACAACTAAGCGACAGATAATTTCTTGTCGACATCGTGGGCCAGCCCGTTAATATTTTTAATGCTGTGTAAGAGTTCAATTAGTTTTTAAAAAATTTGTGTTTTGTATAATTTTGAAATGTTATATAATGATGATCATTCAGTTTTTGGATTTTTTTATCAACTGTTACAAAGAAAATTATTTCTTCCGTTTAATAAATCGTCACAAACATTCATTGGACAACATTAGTTTTCCCCATCATATCCAAACAATTGTCAGCCCCAAATCCCACCAAGTTTTCAGCTTAATTTTTGGATGAAAATCATTTAGTTACGATCACAGATATTCGATTTTCGTCAAAATACGACGTCAAGAAATATGCCGCTTAAGCTTTTATGGCTCGAATAACCAAAAAGTGCCAGAAAACGAGTGAGAGTGTCACAGCGAAAGCTAATATTCAATAGTGCCAAAAATGGCACAATTGTGCCATATTTCCCATCACTGTTCGGCACATCACTCACTGTACTGTACATTTTTTTTTATGCTGCCATACGAATTTTGCACTTTTTATTTAAGCCTGGTATGGAATTTCAGGTTCCCATACGAACTGTATGTAAAAAAAATTACTAAAATTCAGTGTCTTGTTTCTGTAAGGAATGTGAAAACTTTTCGAGTAGAAACAATTTTTTATCATCCTGTTAAATACAGATTGAGTAAGAAAAAACTGGGGATGTAACGAATGTTCGCATTCGCAAATTATTCGCTTACTTTTGATATTTGCATTCGCTAAAATATGCGAATATTTCAAGCGAATACTAAAGACAAAAAAAATTTTGTACTTCTTTTAAGAAAATAGTTTGCGATTAAAAACGTCAAAAACTCGAAAATTTTTTATAAGCCAGCATGAAAAAGATACATATACTGACAAGTAAAGCATTCTAATTAAAGCTTTAAAATTTTAGCGGAAAACTTTTCTATAAATAAGTTTTCATAAGTATAAATGAAACCAAAATCCAGCGGTGTTTGGAAATTGTTTTAAACTTTTGAAAAATAAAGGGCAGTGTTTGATTTGCGTGAGCACATTTTCTACTTAAGACTAGTCTGTTCAAACTTTTGGAAAATGTTGAACACCATTTATTACTTCGTACAAAAAATTCCAAATGCGAGCAATATTAACTAGTCGCATGAAGCTTAAAATGTTGAAGATATATTTTTTACGTTTTTCTCAAGATGACCAGATAACTACTTTTGAAACATTTCTTTATGAACAATTCATTCCAATTTTTCTCAATATGACAGCATTTCACATGAAATGTTGAACATAGTACCACGCTTTAGGGCCAGAGTACGAATGGGTTGATTGTCCAACATTTTTAATTATCTATATTTATTTTAATATAATTTCATGTAAATTTCTGTTTTAAGAATTTGTATTTTTAATAAATTAACAAATATTTTCTCAATTAAAAACTAAATTTAAACAACATGCTATATGTAGTACATCTATGTATATAATACTACTTCATGTTCTTAAATAAATTTATTTTCATGTGATTTTTAACGTATTGTAATATTTGCATTCGCTTTCGCATTCGCTTTCGCAAAAATTAAAATGTATTATTCGCTTTCGCATTCGCATTCGCTAAACTGGTATTCGTTACATCACTAGAAAAAACATATAGTTTATTGTTGATATTTTTTGTAAGCTTATATAACTTTTTATGTGAGCAACCCTGTGTAAAATAGAACAGAGAATATAATTATTTAATTTTTGTCGATGCGAGAACTTCTCACAAGTTACAGAAACGGCGCACAGGTTGGTAAATTTCATAAAGAAATTTCCATTTGCTAGTACGGACTTTCAAAAGTAAAGTACACGGAATGTTTGAAATTTATTGCCCTATCTTAGGGATGTAATAAATATAAGTGGAGACTTTTTTCAGTCACCTGAAACAAAAATTAATGTTCAGACAATTGTTTTGGTTGGTTAGGAAACTTTGACATTTCTAGTTTTCATCAAATTTTAGTTAATTTTTGTGTTTTTATGTGTTGTAAATTCAAAAATAAATGAATTTGTGTGTAATCAAACATAATAATTGTAAATTTACTAAAGTGAAATTCCGTAGGAACTCCGTACTGGGCTTAAGCTTTCTTTGCGGTTATGGTTCAAATAGACAAAAAATGGCAGAAAAGGAGCGAGAATCAGTGATGCCAACTTTTGAGACTCAAAACGCGTAAAAATTTTTGAAAAAAGGGCTAGAAAGGGCTAAATTGAAAAAAATATAAAAAAAAATAGTAAAATTTTTCGAAAAAGCGCGATAAGGGTCTAGTATTAAAATGTTTCTGTTGAAAATAAAAACATCAAATCAATTTTTATAAAGTAATTTATTAGAATATAAATAACTATCATGAGATAAATACATACATAGCTTTAGAGCTTCAATATTGTACATATTTCATTTACATTTCATATTACATTTCAATAAGGTAATAAGGTTAGCATATACATACATATATAATAGAAATATATATACATATGTATGTTTACATAAGTAGATACATTTAAAATTGGCCGTTATTAAATAAAATTTCGATTTCTCGCTTTTCCAAAAACATACATTATCTGTTTTAGGCTGTACTGAATAACTTTCAAGGCATAAAAAATTTGGAAGAAATAAAAGATTACTCTATATTGTTACGTAAAAATATTCCTACAGGGTTAAAGCAAAGAACTATCTGGAAGTATTTAACTAAAGCACTAAACGTACACACATATTTACGTACAAATACTATAGCAACAACAATAATTGTGTACATAGCTACAGACACACACACATGCAAATAAAAGTGCGAGCACTGTACTACCAGTAGCAAACCGCATTGCCAACATAAGAGTCGTTACTTTGAAATTCAAAATAACGATCAATCGAATTATCTACAAACGCCTAGAAGCAGCAACATGAATTTTCCCGATTGTGCTAGAGGACTGTTTGAACATCTGGCTACCAATAGTAAATGACAATACAGATGGCATCATGCACATATCAGGCGAACATTCGAGAACCGGTTCCAGTAATATAAAAAGTGGCAGCATGTGCGAGAACAGGGCAGTACTAATCAGAAAGTAGTCAAGTTAAGACCTCGTTGAAAGTGGATAATAACGATAAGAAGTAGTTAAGAAAAGACAAGTTGTAATTTGCTTCGTTAAGAATAAAAGGAAAAACAGTAGCAAATAAAAATTGTGTATTATTTATTTTTATTTTTGAGCAATCAAAAGAACTCACACGTTTAATAAAATTTAAGCGTAACAATATTATTCTTCTTTTTTAAATTGGTAAAGCAATATCGACTTTTTACTCATTTTATTTTGCTAGATTAAAGGAAGAAAAAGTTCGCAAAAGTTTAAATGTAGCCATATCGAGCAAAAATTAAAAAGGGGCTAAAAGGACTGAAAGATTATTGTAAAAAGTGCTAGGTTTGCGCCTTTTTTAGTTTGGGGCTAAAAATTTTTTTCGCGTTTTGACTGACTGAAAACGGTCTATATGTAGCCCTAAAAGGGCTAAGTTGGCATCACTGGCGAGAATGCCACAGTGCCAGCTAACATCCAATTGTTCCACATTGCCCATCACTTGTCGGCATATCACTCACTGTACGGTGCATTTTTTTTTCTTTTTTGAAGCTGCCATACGAATTTTACAATTTTTGGTTGCAAGCAGCTATGTTTTTTTATTCTTTATATAATTTCAAAGCATACTTTAAGGCAGTGTGATCATAAGTCAGGGTGATCATAATTAACATAAAAATTTAAGACAACAATTAACCAACAATTAATTAACAATTAACAATTAATTAGTAAGTATTTCGTGTACAAATCCGTACTTATCAGTGTTGGGATATGGCTATTCTTAAATTTTACCATGAAAATAGTAAAATTGTACCAAATTAACATCAATTGTAATTTATTGACAACAAAGACATAAAGAAATTAACTAATACCATCGAACAAAACAGTTTTTCATATGCATATGTAAGTATACATACAAAGTCTAATAGTGGGTACACACTTTGCAAAGTGTTTCCGGAACACGTTTATATTAGATGCTGCATTCATTGACACTAGTGTTGTCATTCGAACAACTTTTTATCATTTTTGTTCGAACGAACAAAAATATTCAATTTAGAATAAAAAATTATTCGAATGATTTTTGTCGAATATTCGAACAATTTCCTTAACTACTTTATATAAAAAGTATTTAACATTCCATTACTTTTTAATTTGTTAACAATATGATAATCAAATACTCCAAATTATAAATACTTCTGGAAGCTTGTTTGTATGTACATATATTCTGATTCTGATTTAGTTATTTCTGTTTGAAAGGTGACTTGATCGAAAGTTTATCACATCGTTTTTAGATATATTTTATTAGATCTGCGTGTCTTTGACGTAGTAGCTCCCGAACGGCTTGACCGATTTCAATTTGCTTTGTTTTCGTTTGAAAGGTGACATGATCGTATATCTTCTAATTTATACTTGAACAAGATCGGTGGAAGTTGTCTTGAATTTTCTATATATTAATTTACTCTCTTTTTTTTTGCGATTCAGCTACTTCAATAGTATTAGTGGAACACAGAGTTTTTAACTCATACTACAGCGTCAACTGCGGCAAAGGTTCTTAAAATTTTTGAGTTTTGTTATTAATATTTCTAGATCTGTTATAGAAATCGTATGTTTTTCTTGTTAATAAAAAAATTAAACTAATACACATACGTGTCGTTTTTTGCAAACTTTTTTAAGATTATTCGAATATATTTTTTTATTCTTTTGTTCAAACTTAGTTGAACATAGAACTACATACATATGTTCTTGTGTAAGATAAGAAAAGTGCGCCTGAGGCCCTGTGCGAAACGGTAGCAAAGTACTAGTGTAAGTAAATTTTTGACACTTCTGAGGTGAATAAAATTTCACTAGCCCTGGGGGCTAGTAGAATTTTTGACACAACAGATAAATATTTGACAAGCAGCAAATAAGAAGCATGTTATCATAAAAGGCAAATACCACCGCCGTCGCTTCGTGCCGTCGCCTATTACATACATTCTTACGTCTCTTAAATGTAGTTAGACTGTGAAAAATGCATTGCATATTTTAATTTGTGAAAATTTTTACATCATTTATATATTATATAATTTTTTGCTACGAGAATATTGTTTTATAAAAAAAAATTTCTTTTAAAAAAATTGATGGCAGTCGGCGGCTTGTAGTAAAATTTTTTGCTTCGCCGCCGCAGGAATTTTTTCATCAGCTTCTTTCTATGCTAAAGCGAATTTGTCAAAATTTTACATTGTCAAAAAAGATATCATTTGGCACAGCAGAAAAATGAAATTTTTTCCCCATAGGCAAATATTTTTTTACCATAGTATTTTTCTACCGTTTGGCACACGCCCTGAGTATTTTATTAGTCTAAGGTTTTCATATGCTTAACATATTTTATCTTACTTAGTCCCAATTTACACTATGCAAGTCTTATTGCTAAGCTGATTAGTTTGTTAGGAGAGATAAACGGGGGGAAAAGAAACATTCCTGTTCCCCTCGTCTCTCTCTCTCTAAAACTAATCAGCTTAGCAATAAGACTTGCATAGTGTGATTTGGGACTTAAGATTGGTTGGTATTTGTTTAGGCAACACATATTTTATTAGTTTGTTTTGTCGTACTTAATCGGCATGCATCTTATTTACTTAGGCTGCATGCATCTTATCTTGCACATGGCATTGAAAAATAACATTTTTTATCTCTTCATAAAATATATTCTATATCAGTGATGGGAAATGTGGCACAATTGTTCCATTTTCGGCGGCACTATTGTATGTTGCCTGGCGCTGTGGCACTCTCGCTCCTTTTCAGGCACTTTTTGTCCATTAAATATGGAAACTTTTCTTATTGAAATAATAAGTGCACTTCTTGTAATTTTTACGTTTTAACTAATAAAAACTAGGATTTGAGGCTGATAGTTCGGTTCTGATAGTTAAAATTAACGGTTTGTCTAGAGACTTTATTTATTTGTAACAGCTCATGTCGTAAAGATGAATTTACTACCTGTTCAACGATATCGCAAGAAAATCGAAGCGATCGAAAGCCAGTCACTCGAAATCGAGTCAATTTGGATTCAACGATGTCGGCAGTGCTCGTTCGCATGTACTTACGTGTATCAGTTTATGTTTCTTACGTGGTAATGAGTTAAAACATTGCCAGATAGGAATTTTCATTATATTTAGTAGATTTCCTTAAAATTTAAAAATAATACTACTCATTTGTATGAGACTAAACACAAAAATAGTCGCACTACAACACCTAGTTGTCATTGTTTTGTTTTACAACTGCATTCGTTGTGTTTGAAATGTGCGAGTACTTTGTAAAATGAATATAAAGCAATAATCAAAACAAAATTTTTCAAAAATATTTTAATTCATATTATTTGTCTATCGTGAAAAAATAAAAAAATAATTTAAAAAATTTGAAAAAAAAATAATAAAGTGATAAAATAATCTTTTTGGCAAATTTAATGGCTTCTTGGGAGATAAATTGTACCAGTCGAAAGCAAAATAGCAAGCGAGTGGTTTTGATATGTGAGTTCGTATTGTTCATAGTCTTGTCGATGTAGCTGAACTGTTTTTTATATGAAAACACTTACGTTTTCTTTCGAGTTCACATTTGAATAAATGTTCGTTGTTAATGAATGCAAATCAATTTACTTTCGCTTAGAACGCGAAAGAATACCTAGCTTCGACATCGTTGAACCGGCTGTTATTCATTTTTAGAAATAGAGTCTTTGAACAGTGGAGCCCTTGATATATTTCTTCCCATTAAAACATTTTAAGTCATAATGCAATAATAAAACTATTCATATTAAATAATTTAACGGATAAAATAAGCAAAATGTATTTATATCTTTATATTTTCCTTGAAATAGTAAACTAGCGAAATACAATAAAAAAAATGTGAGATTACATTTAATTTTACAGAGGCTTCTTTATGTCGTCATTTTTTTTTAACAAAAATTATATTGATGATCTTCATGTTGACAATATAGATCAAAATTCTCACCATCTTCCAACGGAAGAAAATTATTGCGGCACTGAAATTGAACTATTAATAATCAAAAACTAATTTTCCCAGCATAAAGTTGTAGAATTCATAAATAGAATTAAAGTCTTCTTATATTTCTTTTGTGTCATATTTGAAAACTAGATATAACTTCAAGGACTATTACTTGAATTGCTTTCTAAGGTGTGCGCCAGAATATATTCAAGTAGACACACAAATAATACTGTTCCTTTAGATAAAAAAATGCTAAAGTTTAGAATCTTAACGAAATAAAATACGTGAAAAAATTTAAAGTGAATACAGATCATATGATTTAAAAAATTTCAGAGCTTAAATGTGACTGAGTGTTTGCAAGACATGGAGACGTAAGCAATAGTTTCAATGAACAATCTTGAAGTAATATTTATCGAATCGTTCAAAGTATTTGTTTTTAGTCTCTACACATCATCAAGCGTGGAAAGTATATTTTTAGTTTGAAATTTTATCAAAGGTAAAATGTTAAATGGACTGCAATTATAAACTTTAGCATCTTTAATACATGGTAAAGATCTTTGAAGTCTAACAATAAATCTTGTTATAATCGTAATACACATAAAAAAGCAATACAAATTCTACTATACCGACAGAATCTTTGTTTGATTAAAATAAATAGCTAAAAATTATTAATATTTTTAAAGTACACGAATTTGTACAACTCGGTAGTCATAAGTATATACTAAGTATAATATAATAATATAATAATATTCGCCTGAATTTGACGAATACGAATATTTTTCAAAAAAAAATTAAATAAACAAATGCATAAATCCTAAAAGAAATTTAAATAAATGGATCTGTAAAAGTCTTAGTTTGTACGAATCCATTATATTTTTTATAGAAATTTGTGCTTTGTATCATTTTCAAATATTATATAATGACGATCATTAAAATTTTGGGTAGCTTTTATAAACTTTAAAATACGCCAACAGGAGTATGTATGTTTTTTATTGAGGTATAGAACTTTAAGTTGGCATCACTTTTTTAACTGGCGGCCATTTTGTCAGCTGTTAAGTGATTAATATTTAGTTTGGTTTGCCATTTTATCATAAACAGGTTGACAAAAGAACAACGCTTGCAAATCGTGCAAATTTATTTCGAAAGTAATGGTTCAGTTTGCGAAGTTTACCGCAAGCTCCGTCCATTTTATGGTCGACATAATCGTCCATCAGAGCAATTAATTCGGTTAACCATGGATCGTTTTCGCACTACGTTTACTCTATGTGATAATACGCATCCGCAGAGACGTCGAACAGTGCGCACCGAAGAAACAATTGCCGCTGTAGAGCAAAGTGTTGAAGGAGGACCCGAATGAATAGATTCGCCACCGTGCACAGCAATTGGAGCTTTGTCCATCAACTTTATGGAAGATTTTGCGCAAAGATCTTGGCTTGCGACCTTACAAGATCCAGCTTGTGCAAGAATTAAAGCCGCGAGACCATGCAATGCGTCGTGATTTTGGTGTATGGGCCGAAAATGAGATTGATCTCGATGCGGATTTTCATCGCAAAATTTTGTTCAGTGATGAGGCTCATTTTTGGTTGAATGGCTACGTCAACAAGCAAAATTGCCGCATTTGGAATGAAGAGAATCCACATGAGACCCTTGAGACGCCATTACATCCACAAAAACTGACTGTTTGGTGTGCTCTATGGGCTGGTGGAGTCATTGGGCCATACTTCTTCCGAAATAATGCTGGAGAGTCAGTTACCGTTAATGGAGACCGGTATAGAGCCATGATAACCGACTATTTTGTTCCCGAATTGGATAGCATGAATGTGGATGAGTTGTGGTTCCAACAAGACGGCGCTACATGCCACACAGCGCACGTCACAATCGATTTATTGAAGGAAACATTCGATGAGCGCATAATTTCGCGGAATGGACCTGTCAATTGGCCACCAAGATCGTGTGATTTGACACCATTGGATTATTTTCTTTGGGGATATGTGAAGTCGCTCATCTACGCCAACAAACCAGAAACGTTAGGGGACTTGGAAGCCAACATTCGTGGCGTTATTGCCAACATACGGCCCCATATGCTCGAAAAAGTGGTTGAAAATTGGACCTGTAGAATTGGCTTTATTCGAGCCAGCCGCGGCGGCCACATGCCCGAAATCATATTTCAACATTAATGGCATAAAATTATTCTTCCAATAAAGCCAAATTGATGGACATTAAAACGATTTTCTTGTTTTATTTCAATTCGAAGTTCTATACCTCTAAAAAAACACCCGTTATATACATCTAATAAGAAAAATTTATTTTATGATTTAAATTAGTTTAGGCTTATTATAGTCTTTAAGTATGTCCTTTAGAATTATTACTATAACCTAGTATTTTTATATTTGTATAATAAGTACAAATTATTAATACATGATGCATACATATCGGGCATTCACCCATATTCCAATTGGCGACATCGACGTCACTGTAACACAATACCAAAAAATTGGGGCTTGTGTACCCGTTGTCGAAAACAACTGACTCCTGTTGGCAGGTTTATACTATTTTCTCGACCTGAAGTAACGGAATAGAGAGCGAGTAAATAAATCCCAATTTTTTGATATTGTGACGTCAATGTCGACAACTAGACGAGTACATACGTAAATTGTCAACGATTTTGCAATTTTGATAATAAAAAAGTTAATTTTTTACTACATGTCGCTCATGATTATATCGAAAATATGGCTCGAAATGTATTAATGTATATGTACAACTAATTTTAGATCGTATTTTAGTGATATTCGCAAATGTTTGTAGTTATTAACACATTAAATTATCATTCAAGAACCATAATTTAAAAGAACATCAAGTGCCAACAATAAAATTATATAAAAAGTGGTTTGGCACTATTTAAGTGATTTTGGCACTATTTAAAGGCAGATTTGGCACGAAATCAAAATTTCCAATTCCCATCACTGTTCTATATTAGTTTTAAGGCAGATTTATTTTAACAATAAACCAGTGTCTTACAAACATTCATAGTATAATGTTCTTTTAGAATATTCGAATGTTCGAATATTCGAACAAAAGCTCAAAATTATTCGTCTGTTCGAACAAGAAAAAAATCATGAAATTTTATTCGAACAAATATAAAACACGAATAATTAACAACACTAATTGACACAGATACTGCAACCCACAGTGTAACCTATAAACATAAAATCATTTTGTTATTTTCGAAACTTCGATTGCAATTTCGAACGCAACTATAAACAAGACTACACACTGTGCGACTGACAGATTATCTAGAAATTATATGACACCCTTACGATTACAAATTTATATCATACATAATATATTTTTGTGTTAGGTATTGTGGCAAAGAAGAACTTGGTCAACATTTATATCTCACAACTTTTAATGGCCGAAATTTTGGATAACAACTTGGCCGTTTTTCACATTTATGTTTTTGTGGGGATTTGATTACTTTTTGAAAAGATTTCTATAATAACACTTTTGTGTTGAATTGTTGACCTTAAAAATGCACTGTTGTGCCATTACAAAGGCTTGCCAGTGTGTATGCAATTTAGTAAGAGTCGTCTGGAAAGAAACATGTAAAGTGCAGCGTAAATTTTAGTGGACGTGATCCCGTCTTTTTTCTCAATATATTTACATATTAAAATCTGCTTAGCCGAAATACATATATCGAAAGAATATGCCAAATGTACATGCAAATTTTCAATGGGGTAGCTGGTGCTTTAATTTTTGGATTTTCTGATTGAGTAAATCAATTACTATTTGTCTACAAAATGTGAGCTCTCTATAGTATAATATTACGTAAAATTTTTATGGGCCTGGCCTCGCTGACTTTTATATCCTCTAGTGCTTATAGTTCATGCAAAGTTTGGTATTAAAAAGTTAATAAGAAATACCTGAGTATTAAATTAAAACTGCTGAGCCGAAGTACCTAAACGAAAAAGCTTAGATTTATGGGTGAAGTCACGGCTACTTTTCAAAATAGGGAATTTTTATTTTGGAGAAGTGCAATGTGTATGAAAACATTTAATAAAATGTATGTTAATTTTGAATTTGAAGTGCTTGTTTCCGCCCTCTGATAGCAACTTCTGGGTTTTCAGATTTCTCTTAGTGATCTCTTATTTAGATTTATTTGTGTATCAAATTTAAGATCGCTAGTGCGAATTGGAGTTTTAACGTCGTCGCCCCGCATCCTGGATAAAACTTTTTGGTTTTAAAATTTTCCCATTGACTTACGCAACTACACTTACTAGTGTATAAAATGTCAGCTCTCTAGCGCGAATTATATCTTTAGATTTTATCAGCATTACCTCTCCCACTATTCCTAACTCAAAATTTTGTTGTGAGCAGCGCTTATAATTCATGCTAATTTTCTTCTAAAATATACTAGACCGATGTAGATTAAACACAAGGCTAACATTTTATGGCAGTGATCACGCCAAATTATTAAGGTGATAGTTTAAAGTATTGTGTACGTGCAACGCGTATGCAAGATTTCACTAAATTGGCTTGAATTAAAAGCTGTGTATTAAGTTTTTAGTTCAAAATAATACTAGTGTGGCCCCGCCCATTCTGGTAAAATTTTTTGGGGTTTAAGATTTTTCTAGTTGGTTTCTCACTTAGACCTACTTGTGTATCAAATTTCAGCTCCTTAGCGCAACTTTTATTTTTTAATTTTTATGGGCGTAGCCCCGCCCATTCTGGTAAAATTTTTTGAATTTCAAGATTTTTCTAGTTGGTTTCTCACCCAGACCTACTTGTGTATCAAATTTCAGCTCACAAGCGCAACTTTAAATTTTTAATTTTTATGGGCGCAACCCCGACCCTCTAACTAAAATTTACGGGTTTTCAGATTTTTTTAGTTGTTTTCTCATCGAGACCTACTTGTATATCAAATTCCAGCTCCTCAGCGCAACTTTTAATTTTTAATTTTTATGGGCGTAGCCCCGCCCATTCTGGTAAAAATTTTTTACTTTCCAGATTTTTCTAGTTGGTTTCTCACCTGGACCTACTTGTGTATCAAATTTTAGCTCCTTGGCGCAACTTTTAATTTTTATGGGCGTAACCCCGCCCACTTTTCCAAAGTCAAAAATTTTTTGGGCCAGTGCTTATTATTCGTGTCTAGTTTCGTTGCAAACGGATAATAATAGCTAGATAAATAGTATATCTAAATATGCTGAGCCGCAGGGCATTAAAATCAGGTTTAAATTGTATGGGCGTGTAAACGCCCACTTTTTTGATAAAAAATTTATAGCCTTGCATTATCGCAGTATTTCACTAAAAAAGCTTCCACTAAGCGCCTTATATTGGCTTTTTTAATTCTGACTTTTATGGGCGTAGCCCCGCCCTCCTGGCTAAAATTTCCGAAATTTCAGTTTTTTTTTATTTGATTTCTCAGATAGACCTAGCTCTCTATCGATTTTCAACGAAATAGCACAAACTTTAATTTTTATTGGCGTAGCCCCGCCCTCCTGGTTAAAATTTCCGGGTTTTTAGATTTTTCTGGTTCATTGCTCACCTAGATCTTCTCGTGTACAAAATTTTAGCGCTCTAGCTATAGCGAAAGTGCTTCATCAATTTGATGAGTGTGTCAGTGGTCAGTGGTCAGTGAGTATGTCTTAAAATATGCACTTTTTGTACCTCTATATCTCCGGAGCCTTTCATTGTGAAACTTTCAAACTTCGCATATATGAATTTATTCTAATTATGGTTTAAATATCATAATTTTACCATTGCGGGGAACAAAGTTATGAGGGGGGTAAAAACAGCTCGAATGGCTTCGTGTAAATATACACACTGCGTGCATTGGCCAGAACTTGGCCTGGCGCACTGCCGTGCGCCTAGATATGCAAAATTTGAAAATTTTACAATAAAAGGTTCCGGAGATATGGAGGTGCAAAAAGTGCATATTTTAAGACATACTCACTGACTCACTGACCTACTGCCTCACTCATCACTATTATGAAGCGCTTCCGCTATAGCTAGAGATCTGAAATTTGGTACACAATGGACTAGAAAAATCTGAAAACCCGAAAATTTTGCCCAAGGGGGCGGGGCTACACCCATAAAAATTTAAACTTGTGCTAGTGAGCTGAAATTCGATACAGAACTAAGAACAGGTGAACCCTCAACTAAAAAAATCTGAAAACCCGAAAATTTTGCCCAGGAGGTAAAAAAAAATTAAATTAGAAATTAATTAAACAAGCTGATCTAAGGCGCTTAATGGAAGCTGTTTTATTGAAATTTGGCATATATACTGCGATTATGCAAGGCTATAAATTTTTTAGTAAAAAAGTGGGCGTTGATACGCCCATACAATTTAAACCTCATTTTCATGTACTACGGCTCAGCATATTTAGATATACTTATTCTGAGGGTATTATTATCCGTTTGCAACGAAACTTGACACGAATAACAATCACTGGTCGAAAAAAATTTTGAGTTTGGAAAAGTGGGCAGGGTTACGCCTACAAAAGTTAAAAATTAATAGTTGCGCTAAGAAGCTGAAATTTTATATAAAAGAAAGTCTAGGTGAGAAACCAACTAGAAAACCCTGAAAACCCGGAAATTTTAATCAACTTTTAATTAAAAATTAAAAGTTGCTCTAATGAGCTGAAATTAGATACACCAGTATGTTTAAGTGAGAAACCAACTAGAAAAATCTGAAAAGCCAAAAAATTTTACCAGAATGGGCGGGGCACCGCCAATATTGTTTACGACTAAAAACTTGATATACACTTTTTACTCAAGCCATTTTAGTTAAAATTGTGCATACACAAGTGTGCAAGACTTTAAAATATCACCTTAATAAGTGGGCGTGATAGCTCCCATAAAATGTTAGCCTTGTGTTTAATCTGCTTTGGTCTAGCATATTTTAAAAGACAATTAGCATGAGTTATAAGCGCTGCTCAAAACAAAATTGTGAGTTTAAAATAGTGGGAGGGGTAATGCTCATAGAATTTAAAGGTATAATTCGCGCTAGAGAGCTGGAATTTTATACACACCTAAGTGTATGAGTAAGCTAATGAGAAAATCTTAAAATCAACAAGTTTTAAATAAATCTTAGCTTTTTCTTTCATGTACTTCGGCTTATCAATTTTTAGTCTATTACTCATGTATTTCTTTTCTGACGAAACTTTACATGAAATATAATCACTAGCAGATATACAAGTCGACGGGGCCAGGCCCATAAAAATTTTAAGTAATATTACACTGTAGAGAGCTGACATTTTGTAGACAAATAGTCCTAATTGATTTACTCAATTGCAAAATCCAAAAATTAAATCACCAGCTACCCTATTGAAACTTTGCATGCACATTGGGCATATCCTTTTGATTTATGTACATCGGCTAAGCAGAAATATATTGAGAAAATAGGCGGGGCCACTCCCACTAAAATATATGCTGTATTTTACATATTTCTTTTCAGGCTACTCTTAACAAATTGCGTACACATTGGCGATCCGTTGTAATAACACAACAGTTAATTTTTAAGGTGTACAAGCCAACACCCATCACGCTCTAACCCATTATTTTATGTCACTATGCCGGTTTTAACTGGCAAAGTGATCATGAATAGAAATAAAACACACTAGAAATTTTAAGTGTAAAAAGTGTTATCATATAAAATTTTTCAAAAAGTAGTCAGATCCTCACAAAAACATAAATGTGAAAAAAGCCCAAGTTCCTATAAAAAAGTTCGGCCATTAAAAGTAGTGAGATATAAATTTTGACCAAGTTCTTATTTGGTACAATATCTATCACTGAAATATGCTATGCATTATATAAATTTGTAATCGTAAGGTTGTCTTATAATTCCTAGATAATCTGCTAAGTTGGCAATATTTTTACCTTTCCAAAAAAGGAGAGAATAATGTATAAATGTTCATTTCTTTATATTGATAAAAATGTTGTCAAGTTGGCAGATTATCTAGAAATTATCAGACAACCTTACGAGTACAAGTTTATATAAGGCATAGCATATTTCAGTGATAGGTGCTGTACCAAACAAGAACTTGGTCAAAATTTATATCTCACTACTTTTAATGGCCGAACTTTTTTATAGGAACATGGCCTTTTTTCACATTTATGTTTTTGTGGGGATTTAAATAACATGTTTCGAATCTCACTTAAAAGAAATATGCATCCGAAAATGGCTTTGAAACACATATGTATACCCAACTGTAGATTGTAGATTGTATTAACTACAACTATGGTAGTTGTGAACGGGCTGTTGTAAGTGTTGCCAGACTTTTAAAAATGTCGAACATTTAAAAAGAAGAAGAGAAAGAATAAAAATAGTTTAGATATTAAAATAACGAAAATAGTTTAATAAAAGCAAAAAAAAAGAAAAAAAATTTCTGCATTATGAGAAAAATATACTGCAGAAATAAATGTTGGATTCGGGTAAGTAAAAATTTCTTTAAAAAAAATTTCAGGCGATTCTTATTCCAGCTTGCTTCCGATTTTGCAACTTCTCACGAATTTTTGCAAACTTCGCAATAAAAGCGACTTTTTGCATGCTTTCAGCACTCCTAAAAGTTTTGCCGATTTTTAAAAAATATTAGACTTTGTTATCTCCCGCTGTTAGTAAGATTTTGCGATTTTTATTGAATTTTTTGCATTCCTTACAGTTTGGGCGATTTTTAATCGATATTATGACTGGTATAAAATTTTGCAACTTCTCGAGATTTTTGGCAAAGTTCGCGATAAAAGCGACTTTTTATATGTTTTCAGCTTTTTGGCAGTTTTGCCGAATATAAAATAATATTAGACTTTGCTATCATCCCGCTGTTAATAAATTTTTGCAAATTTACGTAATTTTCGCGATTTTTATTGAATCTTTTGCATTCCTTACAGTTTTAGCGATTTTTAGTCCATACTCGTATTATGGCTTATTTAAAATTTTGCCAATTTTCGCATTTCTTTTTTGCAAAGTTCTCAATAAAAGCTGCTTTTTGCGTGGTTTTTAGCGTTCTAACAGTTTTGAAGAGTTTAAAACATAATTAGACTTTGTCATCCTGCTGTTGTAGCTTTTTGCCGATTTCCGTCATTTCGCGAATTTCTTTTTATATGTAATTGCACTAAAAAATTAGCACTTTTATAAACTTATGCATTCCTGATGCCATTTTAAGACATTCAATTAACATAAAGGAAAAATGTTGTAGGTGTCGTAGCAAACGTTTCTATGGAAATTACCGACAACACTTTTACAACTATTGTAACGGTCCTTTTTGCCTAGAGAACCTGCAAATATATGTCACGATATCTGTTCGCTTTCCAATTTTGAACCCTCTTTGCTACACAGAAAAAATTATTCCCAAAAAATTTTCAAAAATACGTTTGTTTGACATAAAATTTAGTTTCAGTAACTAAATATTTTTTAAGCAAAAAAACAAAACTGTAAAGAGTGAAAAATTTTAATTCATGCAATTAATATAAAGTAACATTTGTAAAAAAAAATAGTTTCTAGAAGATTTCTGTTACAATATAGAAATTGCATACTGTATAGAACAGTTCTTTGTTTTATTTGCTTTTTATTTCCAGTGAAATAATTATTATATTATTATAATATTATAATAATATTACAAAATTTTGCATTTGAACTTACAACTTTCTTTGTAGTACCTGAATTGAACAATTTTTTATTTGATTCAGAGAATTTTGTGTTTGAATTGGGAAATGAATTTTTTCTGTGTGTGAGCCTATTTCATCATAGTAAGTTTATTAATATTATTATTCTAATTTCGTAACTTTTCTTTATTCATCGTAGCGCTTTCGAATGAGCTTCAATGTGAATCTATAAGTTTAAATTTGTTCTAAGTGCATCACAATGAAATATATAAAAATCTTAAGAGTTTTCAAGTTAAATTATTGCATATCGCTTATTTACTTACAGAAAACGCGTTTAAAGTTTTCAATTTGCATACAACTCAATGCACGAGGTGGTAGTACAAGCTATTTATATAAAATTTTAACACAATAATTAACTCAATAAACTCATTTTTTGAGTTAGGGCACTATTGAACTAAATGAGCGACATATTCACAATGTATATGACCCCAGTATGAAGTCTATTTCCAAAATATCTTTTTTGCAAAGGTTTTATACAAAGTGTATTATAATAATTTTTTTAAATATTTTTAATATTAATTTTATTTTCCCACAATTATTACGATTTATGCATTTCTTATACACACTTGTAGAATGACAAATCCAAATACATACGTACGAAGGTATGTATGAATGTACGTATTAAATTAATTTGGCAATATGCCATAAGGACTTTCGCTGGTAGTCGGAACATAGTAGATAGTACGCTCCAGAGGTTTGCTTTCATCATCGCCAAGCAGCAGAGTGCTAATCTGGTCGTCACATTTATTTGCAACAACATTTTCATAATCTGGGCATTTCGCACCTGAGAATACTTTATTATTTTTAATCTCTTCCTCTTTGTAATAAACGGAACGTTCATGATTGCAATAAT
Organism: Tachina grossa; assembly: GCA_949987645.1. Classification (NCBI taxonomy): domain Eukaryota; kingdom Metazoa; phylum Arthropoda; class Insecta; order Diptera; family Tachinidae; genus Tachina; species Tachina grossa. The sequence continues at coordinate 132,454,894 of OX465274.1, read as the reverse complement.
CAGTTACACAGCCTGGTTGAGATTCGCCACCATTAAAATACAGACTGACCCAGCCGATAGGTTCCTTAAAACCAAAACCACCACCATTTGTTTGGAATGAGACGACAAAATCAGCATCATCGTAATTTAAACGTGTCGCAGTATTTTCGTATTTAAATCCTGGGGCAGCAGGATCCAAAGCAGTTATCTTACTAACTGAACCAGTCCTAAGATTTTTACCAGCAAAACCACATACATGAGCACCTAAACTGTGGCCAACTAAATGTATGCTGTTCAACAATTTGCCATATTTTCTCCTTAAAAAGTCAATGAAGGTGGCCATCTTTTTACCCACTTTAGGAACTGCGCGAAGAGACGCTAAATAATCTAAAGTCATAGCTTGAGCCCACTCGATGTATATGACATTGTAGTTCCCTTTACTCAAATATGCGCTGTGTAATTCCTTGTTTATATTTGTTGACAAACTGTTTTGAAGAAATCCGTGTACTAGAAATTTAGTGGGATTGGAAGCGTTAAAATTGGAACTATCGAGGTCGTCATCCGAATCAGATATCTTTTGGCCTTTGTCAGGATTTCTTCGAGTATATAAAAGAATATTAACCGGGACGAATAAGTCACCAAGTTCCTTCACGGCATTCTCATTTTCAGCATCTACACGATTATATTTTTCGACAAAGTCCAAAGCGTTTGCTTTTAAGGAAACTGAAGGATATTAAAATTAAAAGCAGTTGAATGCAATTCAATAATTTTAAAGTCTTACCTGTTAAACAGCCAAGAGCTAAAATCCAAATCACCTGCATTGTTGTGAATGATAATTGAGTGAAATTTTAGATTCCTTTTATACTTTGCAATTGCTAATAGAAGATGCCTTATCTGTAGTGCAATCTTAGCAAATCCCATTCATAATATATAATAATGTGCATTTTAAACATGTTAAAAAAGATTAACAAATTTATAACGAGATACACTTTATTACTAATGAGCCCGTTACTATGCTTAGGATGGGACATACATACGTAAATATGAGGTTTTTGATTGCAGGCACTTGCAGGCAGCGTTACCGTTGAAAATTTTCAAAAAGGGGCACAAAAAGGGGATTTTCAAAAAAAAAAAAAAGTGGCACTAAAAGGGGATTTCTAAGAAAAAAAGGGGCAACTTTAAAATCAAGGAAAATTAAAGAAACAAACATATTTATTAACCTATTTTTATTAAAAACAAACAATAAAAACAAATTTCTCATGTATAAAAAGTACACAAACATTAATTTTATGAGAATTAGGTTTTACTTTCTGTTCTGTTAAGAATCAGCTGACTCTTTTTTGCTTTTAGAAATCTTACACAAGTCGTTAGTTTTTCTGTTTCATTCTGTTTTGTTACGGTTCAACCTGTGGAAATCCTATAAAATTGTAAGTTATTCTAGCTGACAGCATAAATAAAATAAAAATTGTGACTATGCTTTTAAAATTTAAAAAATTTAATTTTTATCAGAAACACATAAAATTATTTTGAAACATAAACATAATAAACATGGAAAACTGTGGCCGTTCTGCTCAGAAACAGGTGATAAGTTATAATATTTTTTTTTTTTTTTTTTTTTTTTTTAAATGCATATTTATTATTTATTGTATCTTCAAATATGAACTAACAATAAGTATTCAAATCTTAAATCTATAAACAAAAAATTATTAGGCCCGACCAATGTCGGACATAAGCTTAGTGATAGTTATTAATAATACATAAGTAGTGATAAGCAACAAAAAGAAAAAGGTGTTTTCAAGCAGCTTCATCATCTAGAGTGTTGAATATTAGAGCCCGTGTATCTCTCTTTTTTAAGCGGATGTGTCCAGTAAAGTTCAAAATATTACGAGCAAGCGGATTAGGATGTGACTCGAGTTTTGTTAGGTATTTGCCTGCGTATTTTGCAATTTCTTCAGTCACTAGTGGCATATTCAAATCGCGATGTATATTTGAATTTTTGATGTACCATGGAGCCGATGTTATCATGCGTAAAATTTTATTTTGCCTTCGCTGAATTTTCTCTACATTTGAAGCTGAAGCAGTGCCCCATAGTTGAATTCCGTAACACCATATTGGCTTTAAAAGCGACTTGTATATTAAAAGTTTGCAGTCTAGGCTAAGTGTTGAATTTCTACCTATCAGCCAATGTACCTGAGTTAATTTAAGTTTCATTTGAGTTAACTTAGAGTCAATGTGGTTTTTCCATGTAAGTCGTCGATCAAGGTGTATGCCAAGATATTTCACATGTGAATGTTGAGGAACAACTTGATTGTTAATCCGAATGGGGGAGCAAGTATCTCTTCTTAGGGTGAACGTTATATGGACACACTTTTGTTCATTGACTTTAATTCTCCATAAGTTTAACCAAAGCTCCATCTGGCTAATGTGTTCCTGGAGTTTGCGGGATGCCTCATCAGGGTTTTCGTGCATACTAAGGCAGGCTGTATCGTCGGCAAATGTGGAAGTATGGATACTACTGCTCACAGGCATATCACAAGTATAAATCAAATATAAAACTGGTCCCAGTATGCTCCCCTGTGGCACACCGGATGAAATAGTTTCAGGCCTACTTGTAAAGTCTCCTTCCACAACAGTGAACTTACGGGAAATAATGTAACTTTCCAAAAGATTTAAAATGTTTATTGGTAAGTAAGTCTTCAATTTTAAAATTAGGCCTTCATGCCACACTTTATCAAATGCCTGGGAAACGTCAATAAAGAGCGCAGAGCAATACTTTTTTTCCTCAAAAGTTCTTCTTATAAATTGAACCAGTCTGTGAGTTTGTTCAATGGTGCTATGCTGACTTCTAAAACCAAATTGATGGTCTGGTATGCACCCACTACTAATTAGAATTTGGGACAATTTTGTTTTGAGCAGTTTTTCGAAAAGCTTTGACATAGTTGATAGTAGACTTATTGGCCTATATGACTCAGCCTTGGTTAGATCATTGCCCGGCCTTGGAATCATTTTAACCTTGGCAAGCTTCCAGCTGTGTGGATAATACTCCAGTCGTAAAATGGCATTAAATATGAATAATAGGATTCTCATTGCAATACGAGGCAAGTTCATAAGCATCTGGTTACTAATTCCATCAATACCCGGAGCTTTCTTCGGGTTGAGTTCGGCAATTAATTTTTGTAAATCACGCGTCTTAAACTTTATGTGTTGAGGGGGTAGAGCGACTACATTCGGCAAATCAGCAACACCAGTACATATGTTTGGCGTAAAAACGGATTTTAAGTGCTCAGCAAATATTTTACCTTTTTCAGTATCGCTTCTTGCCCAACTTCCGGTAGATGTGCGTAGAGGTGGCTTATACTCAACGGGTGTTTTAAGCTTTCTAGCAGCGCGCCATAAAGAGTAATTAGACGCTGGTGTGACATCAAGACCTTCCAGATAATTTTTAAGAGATGCAGTTTTTTCAGATGCAATCAACTCTTGGAGTCGTTTAGTGCACTCTTTAAATCTGATTTTATTTTGTGGTGATCTGTGCTGTTGCCATTCCCTTCTAGCTCTTCTTTTTTCACGTACGAGACGTTCAATGTCTGTAGAATAAATTTTATTAAACCCAGTCTGCGGATGGGAGTTAGTGGCATGTTCAGCAGCCTGTTTAATATTCTCGCTGAGATTGGCAATGTTAGATTCAATATCATCGGATGTTCTAAGCGTAATGTTTTCCGTACAATGACTACTGAGATATTTTTTGAACCCCAGCCAATTAACACGATTGATCATCTTCACATATGGGTCAGGTAAGTTACTTCTTAATGGACTACAAATTGTAATGATCGTCGGAGAGTGATCGGACGAAAGATCAATAGAAGCTTGAACTTGAATTAAATCCCTAGGGATATTTTTTATGACGCCAAAATCTATAACATCCGGAATTTTTTGTATGTCAGTAGGCCAATAAGTGGGCTCCCCACTCGAAATGACATCCAAGCCCATTTTTGAAATAGTGTTGAACAATGCTCGACCTCTGGGGGTAATAAGACGCGAACCCCAGAACGTATGCTTAGCATTGTAGTCGCCAGCTGCTACAAAACAAGGTCCAAGAGATTTGTAGAAATCCTCATATTGATTCTCAGTGATTGAAAATCTGGGAGGGGAGTAAATTGATGATATAACAAAATTTGTACAAAAACTTTCAATGCCAATATTTGTTGCTTGTAGGTGTTCTTCACAAATGTTATCAAGAACATAGTGCTTGAGTCTTGACTTTATTAGAATTGCTGATCCACCGCAAGCCCTTCCTCTAGGGTCCTTTGTATCATATATAGTGTAGCCATAAATTTTAAAAAGACTTCTCGAAGTCAAATGAGTCTCAGATACTAACATTACATCAATATTTTTTTCCATGAGGAAGTGCTCAAGTTCATTTTTATGTTGGCGAATGCCGTTTGCGTTCCAGAAACATATTGTTAACGTGTTCATGGCTTATTAATTAATGCTTGAAGAAGAGTATTCTGCATTCGCAGCATTTCTTGCATCATGCTAGTCATATTTGTTGTAAAATTGTTTATAGTTTGCACCAGATTTTCAATAGTAGCTTCAAGGCGATTAAAATTAAAGCTTGCGTCAGTATTTTTTGAATTATTTGGCGAGGAAACATTTTGTGTGGGAATTGAATTTGTCTTAGCAGCATCTGCATACGATACACGGGAAGTAACTGGTTGGCTCATTTGCGCAAAAGTGGCAGAGTAAGCGTTTGCTGATTGAGCTGGAGCTAATTTAGGTTTTTGCACTATAGTCTTCTTTACGAAAGAGTACACAGGACAACCTCTGTAGTTAGCGGTGTGATTACCTCCACAATTACTGCATTTTTTTATCACTTTGATCTTTTGGCTTATTGCAACTAGCAGTGCCGTGTAATTCGCCGCACACAACAGGGGGTATATTGCAGTATGTTTTTGTATGGCCATATTCTTGGCAATTATGGCACTGTACAGGACCTGAACGCTTATGTGGCTCTTCAACTGTGATTTTTCGGTACAAGAGGTATTTCAAATTATAAATTGGATGCGTTTCATTTTTTTTCAATTTTATATCATTTGGCTCAAGTTCAACACGAAATAGGGGTTGAGGAATCTTCTCTCTATTTATTATATTGGACACATTTTTTACCTTAAACCCCTGGAGGACGAGTGCATCTTTTATTTCTTCGGGAACAACATAAGAATCTATGCCCTTCAATACGATCTGCATGCCTTTAGCGCTCTTAAGCTGGTATGTGTAGAAGCTTGTTTTATTTTTTTCAAATTCAGCAACCATTTTGCGGAAATCTTTTTCGTCATAAATTTGGACTTTAGTTTCATCGATGTTGCCACGTTTTATTGGAACAACGTGAAATTTATTCTCACCAATGACCGAAATTAATTTTTTAATAAGGGCATTTGAATTTTTTTTGTCTCAAATATATTGGTTATAATATAAAATGTAACTATTAAAATTTAGAAACAGAACGGCACAGCACAGAACATCATCAGAAAGTAAATAATAATAAAGCCTGTACTAACTCACGTGAACAATTACTGATTACTGGGGATGAGATGTATGTATACAGAAAAAAAAAATTTGATTTTGCAATTGTTTATTTGAGGACTGTGAATATATTTCTACAATACCGGCTGGTTAAGTATTTGCAAATAACTACATGCCCCTATTACGGTTTACAAGTCAACCAAGTTTAGTTGAAATTGTAACAACTTAACTTTAAAACAACTTAACTGTTTTTTTTTGGCATTCTGAATTACAACTAATTTTAGTTGTATTCGAAACATCGTTCGAAAAGAATAAGTTTTTATATATGCTATGTTTTTTGAATCCATAGTAGCCATCACAAAACATTTTAAATATTTTAAGATTTGGTCTAGTATTTTATTTTTAGATTTCATGTTTTATGAATATGGCAAAAATATTGGTTGACAAATGGGATTGGTTGGCGTCTGGAATAATGAAGCAAACCTAATACCACACTTGAAATAAAAACCAAAATACAACTGATAAAAAGCAGTTGTCTCATGGTGAAAAAAGTTGTAATCCATAACAAAAATTTTACAATTACAACTTAACTATCCATTTAGTTGTAAATCATAATAGGAATCACAATTTTTATTTACAAATAAGACGAGTATAAACATAGTACAGATAGCTACTAAATATAAAAAAATCATAAAATCTATGATAATAATGAAACACTGGTCAAAATGTGGCATTTGATATTGATCGAAATTCCAATAGAAAATAAATAAAAATTTCGTTCGATATTGAATGCCGTAATTTGCCCGAGTTCTTAAGATTTACAAAAACTTAAAAAATACATTAATAAATTTTTTGGCATATTTTGGGGCATATCACTTGTTTACTTAAAAACCAGTATAATTCAAAAAATTTACTGAACCATTTAAAGTTTTGATAAAAAAATGTAAACTTCGATTCTGAAGAGAATAATATATTTGTGGTATTATTTTTGTACATAATGCATACTTATTAAATACATTAAATATCAATTCTTTTGAAATCGTACATCGGTATTTATTAATAAGTTCTTCACTTGCAATCCATTATTTCCAATCGTTTTGAAATAAATTTAAGGCAGACAGAATGGACAGACAATTGTTTACTTTCAGTCTATTTGAAAATTTTTTAGCAACGCTAATTTGTTTACGCTTAATGTTTTTTTTTTTTTTTTTTGTAAGTTTTTTTATAAAGATGAAATAAGTTGTAGCTCATCGACCTTGCAACTGCTGAATCTGGGTATATATTTGCGTTTAATTTGGCCAATTTGTCCATTGACTTAAACGAGTAGTTGCAACTTATCATCAGCAATAGTCACTTTCCTCCGAAAATAAGTATTTTTTGTGGTAAAAACTCGGATATTTTTCGATCATTTGCTTTTGCCACGTGTTTGGCTGTTTTAGTTTTCTAAAATCGTGCGATTTCAACTCGATCGGTTTATATAACAGCCTTTTAAGAATATGTACTTTAATTAAATTTGGTTTTCACAGTAGTTGTCGAAAATACAGTTAGAATTATCAACTATGAGTGTGCAATTGTACTCGTATATTTAAAAACCTTACACAAATGAAAAGATTCATAACAAGATGTATGTTTTTATACCCTTCACCAAAAATGGTAAAGGGTATATATAGGTTTGTCCAGATTTTTGTAATTTCTACAATTTTCATTTGCGGCCACATAAAGTTAGTTATTCTGGATCCTTATGAAGAGGAGATAAAAAAAAGACGTGTCCGTCTGTCCGTCTGCATGTACGCATAGCTTGAAAGAGATTTTCTGAAGCTCCCAAAAAAGTTAAAGAGCTCGGAGTTGGACTGAAACGACAGCAATTGTCTTGGCTTGGTTGGTATTGAAAATCAGCAAAAATAAAGAATGGGTTCTTGCATTTTCTATATATATAGTTTTATCACCCTTTTTTAAAAAAATCAAAAAAAGATTGTCGTCGTGCATAGAACCAAGAATATTCGAATTTCTTATTAACACCACTAGCTACTCAGCTACTGAGGCTTGCTTACTTTTGGTTTATGTTCACTGTACTTAAACATTTTCTTGTGATTCTTGGTTTCCTATAAAACCCCTTTTTGTCACCACTACATACAAATTATCTCGTGATTTGCGTGGAACATTCTTATTCGGCTGCATGTACATAATATGTATGTATGTATAGAAATGTGTTTGCACAGAATGTGTATTGTTAAGAAAAAACTATAGGTATAAACATTCGCACATACATACTTACTTGTGTGTAAATAAACGCTTCCATAAGATTGTATGTATGCTGCGTTGAAACAACTACAACAACAACTATATTCTACCAACTGTATTGAAAGAAGAATATTCAGTTGTTTGTTGTTGTTTTTGTCTACTAAAACAGCAACAATGTGCCAGCAAACGTATTGAAGGAAGAATATTCACCCTTATTCCATTTGTCGACATCGACGTCAATTTAACACAATACCAAAAAATTGGAGCCTGTGTACCCGTTGTCCAAACCAACTGACTCCTGTTGGCAGGTTTATGCTATTTTATAGACCTTAGGGAACGGAAATAATTTGTCAGTAGCACGAAGTTGTTCTCGAGAGCGAGTAAACAAGCCCCAATTTTTTGGTATTGTGTTAAAGTGACGTCGAGAACTGGAATAAGGGGTATTAAGTTGGTTGTTCCAAGAACTCAGAATTATTTTGTATAGCTACATACATACATACTCGTACAAATGACATACATACATAAGTATGTACAAATAAAGTATTTCATGAAATATAAAAATGTAAATGTGCACATATGTTTGCATATACTTAGATAGATTCAATATGCATAAGAAAATAGATCTAAATTGGTTTGCTAAGTTATGTAGATATAGTAATATATAGAAATACATACAGAAATAAATAAATAAGGGCTTTTAAAGAGCATGGATTTGGTATAAAATATTTTTACGTTTAAATTTTATTAAACGTGTGAGTTCTTTTGATTGCTCAAAAAATAAAAATAAATAATACACAATATTTATTTGCTACTGTTTTTCCTTTTATTCTTAACGAAGCAAATTACAACTTGTCTTTTCTTAACTACTTCTTATCGTTATTATCCACTTTCAACGAGGTCTTAACTTGACTACTTTCTGATTAGTACTGCCCTGTTCTCGCACATGCTGCCACTTTTTATAGTACAGGAACCGGATCTCGAATGTTCGCCTGATAGGTGCATGATGCCATCTGTATTGTCATTTACTATTGGTAGCCAGATGTTCAAACAGTCCTCTAGCACAATCGGGAAAATTCATGTTGCTGCTTCTAGGCGTTTGTAGATAATTCGATAGGTCGTTATTTTTGAATTTAAAAGTAACGTCTCTTATGTTGGCAATGCGGTTTGTACTGGTAGTACAGTGCTCGCACTTTTATTTGCATGTGTGTGTGTCTGTAGCTATGTATACAATTATTGTTGTTGCTATAGTATTTGCACGTAAATATGTGTGTACGTTTAGTGCTTTAGTTAAATACTTCCAGATAGTTCTTTGCTTTAACCCTGTAGGAATATTTTTACGTAACAATATGTATTTATGTATACCGAAACGGATTGTTTAATTTGATTTCTTCTTATTGTTTTCTCAGTACATTTTGTAAAAATGGTAGAAAATTTAGCAAGAAAACATGGCTCGTTGATAAGCACTCGGCATGTTAAGGTTCGCCGTCTGGGTTCGAGCGATGTCAATTTTGAACTTTTTTTTCTCAATATATAAATTCATGTTTTTGAAAAAGAAATTAATCAAGGCATAAAATATTGAGTTTTTAAAGAAAAATAGCAACTATGTACATACAAGGAAACACCAAAAAATGTACATACACATAGCTAATCATCAATCAAATCTTACCATTTTGATTGTTCTGAACTAGATTTTTCTAAACTCCAATAATTTTATATTATTATTAATATTTATTAGTATTGTGTAAAAATTTCATACAAATATCTTGTATACTTAACTATCTAAAGAAAAATAAAATTATCGTTTTCAATTAAGTTGTGTATGAATTGAAAACCTTAAAGTTTAAAATAAATTTGTTTTTTTAATAAACGAGCGATATGTATGACATTATATCTGTGGCAATAAGGAAAAAGTGTTTAAGTCGTATTTTACTGTTTTTCAGGAGAGCACTTTTAAGCGTTCAAGTCGATTTCCAGATTTTTTTCTTTTACATTTTTTCTTTTTTTTTAAATTGGGAAATTTTTTGTTCAACTTTATCTTTTTAAGCAACCGTCGTTCTACACACTATAAGTAATATGTACATTTAAGTTGAAATATACCAAAGTATAATCTCAATTAAGCTATTATTCCAAATTAGATTAGAAGTTCAAAAAAAGATAAGTCGCGCTATAACTTCCTGAAAAATTACACAAATTTATTGAGATTTTAACCAGGAGTAGTTTCGAATATTCAGATTACGGAAGTACCATTAACACAAAATCAGCTTATCTCGACTTAAGCACTTTTTCCTTTTTGCCGCAGATATATTATCCTTACTACAAATGCCAACTATGTATGTATGTACTTTAGAGCGACTCACCTTGTATGGAGATGAAAAATGCGACCTTGTTACCCCTCTCAAATCAAAGATCGGTCTTTTTTATGAGGACTCCCAAAATATTTGAGGGTTCCAGCGATGCCCGCTCGTGAGCTGGATCTTGTGTAAATAACGTATATTTTTGAGGCAACATATTAAAAACCATACATACCAATAACAATGTGTAATTCCATAAAAACTAAAATTTTTTAAGCATTTTCATAGCAGGTGCTATTTATTTAAATTAAAAAAATTCCATTATGTTTTAAGGATTATTTGATTTAAGTCATTATGCACTTATTTCTGTTAATCGTTTCGGCAAAAGTTCACGCGAGAACTAACAACAGATATAATTTAATAAAGATTCAAATCAAATATGAGTAGTACAAACAATAGAATTTATTTGAATATATGTATCACCTGCTATGAATTCTTAAAAATCGTAGTTTTTATGGAATTATACATTGCTGATGGCTCAAATGATAAGGTTTAACGGAACGTTGAAAGCGGTTTGAACAAACCTTTTAGATGATATACTTTTTTAATATGTTGTGTCGGAACAAAATATAAAAATATGCAAAAAAAAACTTCAAAAATATGCCTTATTTACACAAGGTCCACCTCACGAGCTGGCAACGCTAGACCCCTCTAATATTTTTGGAGTCCTCATTAAAAAGACCGATCTTTGATTTGAGAGGGTTAACAAAAACTTTTTTTTCAAGTGAGTCGCTCTAATGTACATATTTTAAAAAGTTTATCAGAGGAGTAAATTAAATATATTTTATAAATTAAAAAGTATTGTGCATATGCATGCATATTGCTGCTAATTGCCTCTATTTCAGTTTCAATTGATTTAATTCATACTGGCCTCTGTTCTGCAAATGACGACATGTCAAATCACGGTCATTTCAAAAAATTAATGAAAGCTAAATCATTGCTTTTGTAAATTGCACGATTTATAGCGTTGGAAGTTGGAAGAAAATACGTATTATAAATTACAAATAATACGTATAAATACAATAAAAACCTACTAACTCTTTTTTCTTCCTGTAGTTTGATATGCATGTATATCGACAGGGTAAACCAAAACTTAAGGTGTCCAGACTTTATAACATCTACATTAGAAAGATAGATTTATTTGTGTAGCTCCCATATAAAATTGTTGGGCTATGCTGTTATAATTACTAAAAAGGGTTTCAAGTTGAATTTTTTTTGGAATCTATCTTCCTGTATGTATTAAGTTAAGATCAAAATGATGTTAAAACAACTATCCAATTGCCCTCCAGCTTTCAATCATGTTCACAGGGTGCCCCTCTGTTTGAGTGGATTCAATGCTGGCTTGTCAGTTCATATTTCTGTACACAAGCTAACCCATGATACAATTATAACAGGTACATGCACCTGCCCAGCCTGTTAATATGTATATACAATACGAATAGTTGTCAAACTTTATTTACAAGCTACAAAAATGTGACTGTATGTGTTTGTGTAAAATGATTACAGTGTTGGCAATGAAATTACACATTGCTGTGTTTCCAATTACATATTGAAGAAAATTACACTACACATGTTTTTTGTAGGTCGAAATCAGCTATTAGTAGTTTACTTTGATTTTAAATCACCATGATTTTCAGAACAGGCCCGATAAATTTGAAAGTATATATTTATAAAAGTTCGCTGCTGAGCACACACAGTCATGTTAACAAGGCAAGCATAAGTTAAGGGATCTTTTGTCTGCAAGATGCATTTGAAATGCAGTTTAGCAATGCGTATTGAAGTTTAGTTGGTAATGGATACGAAAGTATTTTCATAAAATTACGCATGTCTATGTATATACACATGTATATGTATGCATGCATGTATTTTCTCTACATTTTATGATTTGTGAAGGGTATATAAGATTCGGCACAGCCGAATATACCACTCTTACTTGTTTTTTTTTTTAAGTTTGACACAAAGTAAATAATATCTTGTTTGATGTGGTAGAATCTGTACATTGAGATTACACGAGACATAAGTTTGGAAATTTTTGTGTTGGCAATTGGCAAAATCTGTTGCTAACACAAAAACTTATTGTGTAAACCGTAAATGTTAGTGTTCGAACACATTTTTGGAAACAATTTCTCAAACACAAGTCTGAGCAAGTACGAATCTGCATATATTTATTGTCAAAATAAAAATGAAAGTTGACTTTGAACAAAAAGGGGCACAAGATAATGCAAATGATACTAAAAGGGGATTTAAGAGTAAGGGGCATAAAAAGTGGCAAGGCAGTTGAAAAAGGGGCAAAATGCGACTTTAGTCGCACAACGGTAGCGCTGCTTGCAGGCACTTGTTTAAGTTGCTTGTTTAATAAGGCCTCATAAATTTGTTGAAGTTGGTGTCAGATATGATAATTTATTACGTAACATTAGTCAAGTTACTATACAAAAATATTTTTGCTTATGATGTCTTATATTAAAGTAATTATACTGCATTAAATCAAGGGAATAGGATCATCCAAATATTTGTTTGAAATCAAACTTAGTTTCAGTAAATATTCTGTACTGTTCCACTAAATTAATTTGTATCAAAACACTGTATAGAGAAGGAACAGGCCACGTCGTTTGTCGTTTGTCGGCTACTTTTCGGCATTTACATGTATACAACACGATCAATCAAAATAAACAACAACTAAACAACAACTGCCGCACAACAGCACGTTGCTCCTATCAACAAGCAAGATAAACACCAACACACTGAAATAACATTTTCTCTCAGCCGAACTGTGATTAATTTAAATTTTTACAACATTTTTATCAGAATTTACAAAATTATTTGTAGGACCGCATTTAAATAAAATATTTACTGATTCAACAAATTTGGTTACTGAAAATGAAATTTAGTTTTTTCTGTGCTGATAGAATTCATCAAAGTGGTGATTTTTGAAAATATCAGATTATGATTTTTGTTAAACAAGAACAAAGTTTTACGTTAACAGATTGTGTCAGCACTTTTGCTTATCTAAACTTAAATCAAAGAACAACCTTCGATATTAGTTATATTTTATTTTTTCAACAACCTGATGAAGAAATACATCCTAAATTATCATATTTGTTATAATAAATTTTGTCCAGAAATTAATGCTATTTGCCTGACAAATAATACATAACATAATCTATTTATTTTTTGTTACATCTGCACTTTGTAACGTGCCGTCATAAAATTCCATATGTCATACATTGTGTTACGTACACCATGACTGCGTGGTACATACCAACGCAATTAATATAGGGTACATAATTATTAGCTTTGTTCACAGTGTGGTTTAACATACATGTTTACAAAATATACCTTGGAATTCTCATCAAGTTAGTAATCGAAACGGTATAAGACTTCAAATTTTATACTCAGTTGGGGAGGAAGGCACGATATCGCACGATTGTTTCTTGTTCCGAAGTATATGCATGCTGTATTGTAGTTAATTACACTGTATCTAACTGAGTGTACGATCTCCCGCATTATTCGTGCATTTACTTTCGTAGTTATTAACACGGTATCTACCCGAGTGTACGATCTCCCGCTTTTCTCGTCTATTCATATACGAAGCTATGAGCTCTTAGTACCCATTTTAAAAACACGGCCAACGTCAACCCGAAGCTAGGAGGCGGCTCATATTTGGATCCCGACAACAACCGAAGTCGAGTGGGGAAAACCATCAAGACCGACACATAATTGTAGTTCAATATATATATATATATGTATATATAAATATTTAATTAGTCAAGTTAGTTTTGTTTCGTAAATAAAAAGAATACTGTGTTAAATTAAATAAGAAAACACCCGACATCTCAGAGTTTTCATTAACAAAGGAAGCAGACCTTTGGTAAGATCCTGGAACACCTGACGCCTACCTCAGCTGGAAAATTAAACTGCGTTAAAACTTACATACTTATAATGGATGTAGCAATATCAATATTTTTAACCAATTCCTTAAAAATGTCCAAGAAAGTATAATATTTTTTTTCTATTTTATGTTTTAGACACAGAAATTTATTCTAAGCAAGTCTGAGTTTATGGGAAAGAGAAGAAAAAAGAAAAACATGGGCACAGACTAGTTTGTACGATAAAGCTACTGAATCATATAACTACAAGGGAAGTTCGAAAAGTCACGGACTTATTGATCCGCCCTCGTAGTTTTATCTTTATTTATTATCAATATCGCATAGAAGAATAATAATTTGAGCGAGAGATAAGGTCTGTTCATTTACTTCCCCAGCAGAAACTAGCAACGAGAAAGTAAAGCAGAAATTTACAAAATTACTCTCCCAGATACGAAAAAGAAAATGAACTCTTTAGTATCAAAAACTTGCAAGAAAATTTTATTCATATCAGAACCATGGATGGAAATCACGATAAATGTGTACCTTTTCTGACGTATTTTGCTTGATAGTGTTTTAAATTGATTTTTTTTTTAATGGACATTTAAGATATTACAAAGTTTCATGTATTATTTAATATTTTTATGCATTTTTCATAATTTTTTAGTTTTACTCCATTAACAAATGCAAAAATGCGACTTTCCATCTCTGATCAGATATGAGAAAAAAAAAACAAAATTCTTTCCCAAGGCTCAGTTAGCCGACTCTAATGTAATGTAACTGCAACAGTAGGAAACAGCTGGTCGATATTGTTATGCGAAAAGTAATGAAAATGGTTATAGAGATGAATGTAACGTAACCAACTTTTCATAAAAAGCAATGTGAGTCCGATCACAAGGGAGATGTGTAAACATCTAGTAATGAAAATTTTTTTAAGTTGGAAGTACTTATGCTTTTAGTATATTTTTTTAAATTAATCAATTAAAAGTATCAAAACTTTCAATATTGCAAATACATAGGAATTTGCTGGTTTTTGTTTGTTTTATTTAAATTATTTGGTTAGTAAATAGGCACACTGCAGTATATATGTACTGCATTAAAAATTGCAGTAAGCAGTAAATTTACTGATTACTGAAAAAATTCAGTAAATTTTTACTGCTAATGAAATTTAATTTGCATTAACAGTAAAATCGTAGAGCCGTATTCATAATAAAATTGTAGCAAGTGGCAAAGTTTTTTTCATTAAAATTTTGAAATTTTTTTATGAAAAACATTTATCGACTGGGTAGAATTTCATTATAAATACGGGCATTACTGATTACTGAAAATTCAATGCACCTCATTTAGGCACTTTATAAATATTGTATATAAATAATATTGTTTATAAATATTTTAGTAATCAGTAAAAATTTACTGGTTAAAATTTTTTTATTATTTTTGCTGAAATTTTAGTGGTACCTGCTCATCTATGGTAAATGCCTTTACTTTTAATTTTTAATTTATAATTCCTGTTGTTCAGCTTAGTTGTTGTGTAAGCATTGCAATTAAAATAAATTCAGTAAAGTGCGACTTTGACTCGCGCACGAAGGGTTCCGTACATTTGGTTTTGAGCATTTTTTTGATGTGGCTTTTTTCCTTTTTTTAAGTTTTTTCAGTTTAAACGATTTTTTGATTTTTGTCGCTTTTTTCTCGTTTTGGAGTTTTTTTTCTCTTTTTGGGGGTTTTTTCCACTTTCGCAATTTTTTTCATCTTGGCGATTTTTTTTCATTTTGCGAGTTTTTTCTGTTTTTGGGGTTTTTTTCATTTTGGCGATTTTTTTCTGTTTTTGGTTTTTTTTATTTTGGCGATTTTTTAGTTTTTGGCGATTTTTTTGTTGAAGGGATTTTTCATTTTGGCGATTTTTTGCGGTTTTTCGCGATTTATTTTAGTCCTAAAAATTTTTTTTAATTTGGTGCTTTTTTCGTTTCGGCGATTTTTTTGTTTTTGGCGATTTTTTTAGATTTGGCGATTTTAAAATTTTTTGATTTTTTAGTTTTACCGTTTTTGATAAATATAATATCAAGAGTTTTGCTCTTACGGTTTCCAAGATACAGCAAGTTGTCAAAATTACAAAGTCGAACTTGCACTAACTGATGGAACACCCTTTAATTTAAATTTTTTAAATTTATTGTTAATTGTTGTAGTCTGTATAAAAATACACTAACTTTTAAAATTTCAAGTGTATATATGTACATACAATTGTATGTATATTACATGGGATTTTAACATTTTTCGTTGCTCGTTTTGGAACACCCTTTAATTTCTAACTCTCATGTATTTGGTGTTGTGCCGACCGAATGTCTACACACTGTGTCCAAATTGCAGGTCCGTAGCTCTTACGGTTCTCGAGAAAATACCTTGTGACAGACGGACGGACAGACGGACAGCGTAGCGAAAACAATAGGGTTCATTTTCACCTTTGGTGTACGGAACCCTAATAAAGCAATTAGCAAGTTAAATAAAACAAACAAAAACCAGCAAATTCCTATGTATTTAAAATATTTTAAATAACTTTGTATTGCTTCTTTCAAACACTAATACACTCATACATAGCTCACATCTCACTCAAAATATGTGATTGAATTGTGAAAAAGATTTTTACCCCCTAGCGTATAGATGTTTACACATCAAAAATATCGATCAGCTGTTTCCTACGTTGCAGTTACATTACTGCAGGCCTTAGGTGGACCCGTGCAATTATTGCATTTGTTCACAGATTTTCCTAATTCACAATATTTTCTAAATGTGCGCAAACATTTTTAATAAACACATTTTCTTTATTAAATTAAAATTGTCCAATTTAAAATATGTTTTCCATCAACAAAAGTAAATATTAACCAGACACTCGCATTAACAAATGAAAATTAAATGAAAAACTTAAATGTGACGTGCAAAAGTAAAATGTGTTAACAACTTAATTAATTTTCTCTGTTATTACTCACACAACTTTGCTTTCAACACTTAAAAATACATACACACATATTTATTTTCATAGCTGCTGAACAAATCAAATTGAATTTTTATTATTAAAATTTCCGTTCATTTCCTTCGCTGCAAATGTATCACATGGGAAATGAAAAATCAACAAGTACATATGTAGATTGTGAAAGTAGCTTTTGAAGATATTTACATATGTACATACATACAACAAAGACTCCCCCCACCCCTACAAGCTAATCGCTTTGCGAATTGTGTTTGTGTTAAAAAAAAAACTGATTCTTTAAAAAAAACAAGTCATAACAAAACTCGAACCCCACCCCTCCCCCCTACAGCGTTAAGTAATATATGGACGGCCCCTAAAGCAAAAAACATCCAAAACGCTATGAAAATAGTTTATAACAAACTTACTACCATAAGCCTCAAGCTTAGAAAAGTGTTGTGCATACTCTTGTGAAAGGTTTATTAACAATTATTTTATAAAGAAAATTGAACCCTTGCGATAATATTGCTAGCCTATAGTATACAAAAAGCTTATAATTCTAAATTATAGAATATCCTTCCAGGAAAATAGTTTTCTAAACATGCTTATATTTAGTAGGCATATTTAAAATTAAAATTTATATTCCAATATAATAATTACTATTTTTTAAATGTAAATTTTTGTAGAAACTCCACTTAATTTTAGGACACTGAACTAATTAAACAAGACAAAAAATTACGACTTTAACAAATAATATAAAATTCACGCGTTCCAAATAACTGGTCATCATAAACAACAAAAAAAAAACAAACACTTGCAAACAGTGATACCACTTACAAAAAAGTGTTTAAGTGATAAGCTTATTCTCCATTGCAGTTATATTTAGCTTATGGAGTGGTTTATTGGGAATGTTTAAAAAAAATTGTTCAGAGAAACTACCGAAATGTCTTAACGAATTCGGTACGACAAGTCTGACTTCAGAAAAAGTCGAAACATTTTGTTTGGGGGTATTCATTATGTTTGTAAGCTCATACTACCATACATATTACTATACATATTTATGTATATGCATTTATTATTATAAAATAATTTATTTCAAATGATTGAATACAGTTACATATGTACCTATGCAGGAATGTTATCTCGTGAGAGAGTGATAATTCGTGCGTGATTATTAAGAAAAGCTCACGCACGACCACGAACGAGTAAATTTTTTTCAGTCACGCTCACGCACTCACGCGTGTTTAGTTATAATATTTGATCACGAATCACGCGTGACACGATAAAATCACGACATTTGCACATCTCTAGTCTTAAGTGTCATAACATCTTAATACTGTAGCATAGTTTTAAAAAATTGTTATTGTGTCTCAATCAAGAATTTTTGATATATGTTTATTGTTTTGTTATAATTCAGCGGGAGAAGTCGTAATTAAGTACATACATAAATAATGGAAAAAATAATGTATTATTTCCCAAAGTAAGACAATATATTCCTTTAGAAGCGAGAGGATAATTTAATCAAACACAATGAGGTAGTTTACACGAGAACAATTTTTAAGCCGCACAATTTTTATTCTTTTCCAAATAACTAATTCATCTGGCACAAAATGTATATATATTAGTGATGTAACGAATATAAATTTTTGATATTCGCGAATAAAAATGTGAATACGAATATTTGAAAAGATATTCGCGAATAAAAATACGAATATTTCATGTGAAATTTATAGACATTAAATTAGGGCGTACTTTAAAGTTAATAAAAACTACCCAAAATTTTAATGATCGTCAGTAAATGATATTTGAAAATGATACAAATCATAAATTTCTATAAAAAATTTAATGGATTCGTACAAACTAATATTTTTATCCATCTATTTAGATTTAGTTTGGGATTTATGCAATTATTTATTTATTTTTTTTGGAAAATTTGACGAATACGAATGTCTCGTATTCGCATTAAAATTGGCCAAATATTCGGCAATTCGAATACGAATATTCGTGCATCACTAATATGTATATACAGCTTTTTGTGTGTATGAATTTTTCGTATTCATTTAACATTTGCTGTTTTTATACCCTTTACCAAAAAATGGTAAAAGGGTATATATACGTAGGTTTGTCATTCTGTTTGTAATTTCCACAATATTAATAAGCGAGCCATAAAGTATATTTATTCTGGATTTTTATGCATAGGGAAGACGAATAAGCGATGTCCGTCTGTCCGTCTGTCTGTACGTGTAATCGGTTTTCCGAAGCTCCCAGAAAAGCTACAGACTTCATTCTTAGACTGTTGTGTCAGAAATGGTCCAAAAAAGATCAGTATTGAAAATCAGCAAAATCGAGCAGACGATTTTTTTTCTTATACAAAAGTAAC
Source organism: Tachina grossa (assembly GCA_949987645.1). NCBI lineage: Eukaryota > Metazoa > Arthropoda > Insecta > Diptera > Tachinidae > Tachina > Tachina grossa. Next base: position 132,435,601 of record OX465274.1, on the reverse strand, counting down.
TTACTAAAACAAAGATTTCCTTTTCTTTATAAATTAAACATATCTTATATTCTTAAAAGAAAAAGATTGGTGTAAGAAATCAGAAAAATCAAAAAGGATGATTCCAGGGTTGGGAAACTGAAACTTTTTGTGATATAAAAAAGTAACTACCGAAAATTAATTTTAATTTTTTTGTGAAATAAACTTATTTTATACTTCAGTACGAATAAAATTGGTATTTCAAATGAAAAATTAAACTTCAAGAAAATTAAAAAGATGTTTCCAGGGTTGGAAAACTTTAACTTTTTTGTACAAAAGTAACTTGCTAAAACAAATTTTTCCTTTTTTTCTATAAATTAAACATATCTTAAATTCTTAAAAGAAAGAGATTGGTGTAAGAAATCAGAAAAATCAAAAAAGATGATTTCAGGGTTGGGAAACTTGCACTTTTTGTGATATATAAAACTAACTAAGTCTAATTAATTTTTATCTTTTCCTTTATAAATTATATATATTTTACGTTTTGGAAAGATAAGTTTGTTGTAGAAAATTATAAACTAAAGCTTTTTTTCTGGATATTGAAGTAAGTAAATAAAACACTTTTTAAATTTCCTTTTTTTTTCTTTTTTCACTTAACACACTTTTTATAGTTTTATAAGAACAACTAAATTGATGTAAGGAATCAGAAAAATCTAAAATGATGATTCTAGAGTTGGAAAATTGTTTTTTTTTTTTGTACATAAAAGTAACTAGGTCAAATTATTTTTTTCTTTTTGTTTATACTTCATATATGTATCTCTATACTACATAAAAGCACTTTGGTAAAGGATATATAAGGTTCGGCACAACCGAATATACCACTCTTACTTGTTTAAACGTATTCGTAAAATATGATAATAATTATTATTTGAATACATTTTATTTAAAAAACAAGTAAGTGTGCTATATTCGGCTGTGCCGAATCTTATATACCCTTTACCAAAGTGCGTTTATGTAGTATAGAGATACATACATAAGCACATACATAAAGTATAAACAAAAAGAAAAAATAATTTGACCAAGTTACTTTTATGTGCAAAAAAATTAGTTTTCAAACCTTAAAATCATCATTTTAGATTTTTCTGATTCCTTATACCATTCCAGTAGTTCTTAAAAAAAAATATAGAAAGTGTGTTAAGTGAAAAAAGAAAATAAAAAAAAATGTTTTATTTATTTACTTTAATATCCAGAACAAAGAGTTCAAAGTTTCCAGCTCTGGAGCTGTGGTTTTTATTTTTATAGTTTTCTACAAAAAACTTTTATTTCCAAAACGTAAAATATATATAATCTATAAAGGCAAAGATAAAAATTAATTAACCCTGAAATCATCCTTTTTGATTTTTCTGATTTCTTACACCAATCTATTTCTTTGAGAGTATAAGATATCTTTAATTTATAGAGAAAAAGGAAAAATTTGCTTTAGTAAGTTACTTTTGTATAAAAAAGTTAAAGTTTTCCAACCCTGGAAACATCTTTTTAATTTTAGAAGGTTAATTTTTAATTTGAAATACCAATTTTATTCGTACTAAAGTATAAAATAAGTTCATTTAATAAGAAAATAAAACTTAACTTTCGGTAGTTAATTTTTTATATCACAAAAAGTTTCATTTTCCCAACCCTGGAATCATCCTTTTTGATTTTTCTGATTTCTTGAACCAATATTTTTCTTTTAAGAATATAAGATATGTTTAATTTACAAAGAAAGGGAAAAATTTGTCTTAGTAAGTTGCTTTTGTCCAAAAAAAATTAAAGTTTTCCAAATTTAATTTTTTAATTTTTTTTTATTTGAAATACTTATTTTATTCATACTCAATCATAAAATAATTTTATTTAATTAAAAAAAATTAAAAATTAGTTTTCGGTAATTAATTTTTTATATCACAAAGAGTGTAAGTTTCCCAACCCTGGAATCCTCCTTTTTGATATTTCTGATTTCTGATACCAATCTTTTTTTAAGAATATAAGATGTGTTTAATTTATAGCAAAAAAGGAAAAATTTGTTTTTGTAAATTACTTTTGTATAAAAAATAAGGGTTTTCAACCCTGGAAACGTCGTTTTAATTTTTTAATTTTTGTTTTAATTTGAAATACCAAATTCATTCGTACTGAAGTATTAAATAAGTTTATTTTATAAAAATAAATAAAAATTAGTTTTCGGTAGCTAATTTTTTATATCACAAAAAGTGTGGGTTTTCCAACCCTGAAATCATACTTTTTGATTTTTATGAGTTCTTATACTAATTTCTTTCTTTTAAGAATATAAGATATCTTTAATTTATAGAGAAAAAAGAAAAATTTGCTTTAGTAAGTTACTTTTGTATAAAAGAAAGTAAAGTTTTCCAACCCTTGAAACGTGTTTTAAATTTTTTTAAATGGAAATACCAATTTTATTCGTACTGAAGTATAAAATAGTTTTATTTATTTAAAAAAAATTAAAATTAGTTTTATTAGTTTAGTTAAATTTAGTTTATATCATAACAAGTGTAATTTTCCCAACCCTGGAATCATCCGTTTTGATTTTTCTGATTTCTTACACCAATCTCTTTATCTTAAGAATATAAGATATGTTTAGATTATAGAAAAAAAGGAAAAGTTTGTTTAGTAAATTACTTTTGTAGAAATAAAGTTAAAGTTTTCCAACCCTGGAAACATCTTTTTAATTTTTTGAAGTTTAATTTTTAATTTGAAATACCAATTTTATTTGTACTGAAACTTAAAATAAGTTTATTTATTTAAAAAAAAAAAATAAAAATTAATTTTCGGTAGTTAATTTTTTATATCACAAAAAGTTTCAGTTTCCCAACCCTGGAATCATCCTTTTTAATTTTTCTGGTTTCTTACACCAATCTTTTTGTTTTAAGAATGTAAGATACGTTTAATTTATAGAAACAAAGGAAAATTTTGTTTTAGTAAATTGCTTTTGTATAAGAAAAAAAGTTAAAGTTTTCCAACCCTGGAAACGTTTTTTTAAATTTTGTATGTTTTTTTATTTATTTGAAAACCCAATTTTATTCGTGGTGAAGTATAAAATAAGTTCATTTAATAAAAATAAATAAAAATTAGTTTACGGTAGTTAATTTTAAACTTCACAAAAATTTTAGGTTTTCCAACCCTGGAATCATCCTTTTTGTTTTTCTGATTTCTGACATCAATCTCTCTATTGAAGAACATAAGATATGTTTTTTATAGAAAAAACGGAAAAATTTGTTTTAGTAAGTTACTTTTATATAAGAAAAAAAGTTAAAAATTTCCAACCCTGGAAACGTCTTTTTAATTTTTTTAATTTTTTTTTATTTTTTTTTTTAGTTAGAAATACCAATTTTATTCTTACTGAAGTATAAAATAAGTGTATTTAATAAAAAATTATTAAAAACTAGTTTTCGGTAGTTATTTTGTATGGCAATATGAAGTTTAAGTCTCCCAGCTCTGAAACCGTCTGCTCGATTTTGCTGATTTTCAATACCAAACTTATTTCGGAAAACCGATTTCACGTACAGACAGACGGACAGACGAACACACGGACAGACGGACATCGCTTATTCGTCTTTCCTATGCACAAGGATCCAGAATATATATACTTTATGGCTCGCTTATTGATATTCTGGAAATTACAAACGGAATGACAAACCTATATATACCTTTTTACCATTATTTGGTAAAGGGTAAAATAATAATAATAACAATAATTTCTGCATTTCTATTCAACTATCTGTATTCTTAGATTTATTATTCGAATAAAAATATTCCAACGAAAAGTAAATAATAATATTGTCTTTCTAATATTTAAATACATATCTATCAAAAATTACTGAACTTTTTCAAATTCGGAATAATTTTTTTTTATTATTTTTTGAATGTATTTATTTATTTTTCTTGTGTCAGGCTGAATAATTTATTATTATTTCTCAGGAGAAAATAAATGTCTTCCTTACTCAGTGAAGGGTAAATTTAAAAGTTATAAAAATTAGTATGCAAGATCTGCAAGAGCAAGCTGTTGTTACCTCACAAGTATTTTTCAACTTCTGATTCTAATAATTTTATTATGCCTTTATTAAAAATAAAACAATTTATGCAAGAAACCTTTTTTATTTCCAGAAAGAAAAACGCGAGAGAAGAATAACTTGACAGGAAATGGTTTAGCTCTTCAGTATGGAATTCTGTTGTTCAATTTAGTGCATCAGATCAAAAGATTCGCACTTTTGCATGGAATACATGTCTGAATCAGACAGTTTTTCATTAGTAATTAGTGGTTACGCTTTTTGGGCACATGGCACACAGATGTAAACCCGGCCTAAGTTTTGTGTGTTTTTTTAGTTTTTTTTTTTTATCCGAAAATAAAATATTTATGCGCTTATTATAAAAGTAGTTTTATTATATACCTAGCGTCTCTAGTTTCAGATATATTATGCATTATATTAAAAAAAATACTTTAATTTTTTCTCTTCTTTCGCCACACATAAAAAAATATATATTATAATTTGACGTCGTTGATTTCAAATGAAGTCTTTATATTTTACCCGACTGCGGAACGCAAAGAAGGGTATTACATTTATCAGTCAATGTATGTATGTTTGTATGTGTGTTCCTTTGCGGCATTATATAAACCGAACGCGTGGATCGACTTTGACGGTTCTTACATCAATCGATTTGTCTTAATCCCGGAAGTGTCATTGGGTATTTAATATGGCGGCCAACAAACGCCATATTGTAGATACGAAAAAATAAAAAGCCGGCGAACTATATAAAAAATGGGTATCATTCGACAGGTATTTTAAAATCATTTTTGGGTTTCTCTTACGATTTTTAAATTTGAATGACCCTTTAGGATATTTAACGGTTCAAAGTTGCTCGCAGTCCGGTTTTTTGATTTATACCTAATTTACATTAAGCATTTTTTGCATGAAATTAGTTGCATGAAATTTTTTTATTTGTCAATAGGAGGCTTGGAGGAGCAACTCATATCAAAAAAGTTTTCAAAAATGCATTAGAGATTCATTCTAAGCCCTTTTTTATATAAAATTCTCTTTTATAGCGCTGCAATTAGAAAATATAAAAAGTTGCGTGCAACAAAATTCATGAAAATTCATGAAAAAATGCTTAATGTAAATCAAGTATTATTGTATAAATACTTGTTGACTCGTTGTGATTACATTCTCATAATTTTATATTAAGAATTAAAATTTTTCTGTAAAATTGTTTTTTTATTTCGTGAAAGGTGCAAATATCAAATATACGCAGGGCTGCCAGAAAAAAATTGTAGAAAATCGTCATTTTGACGATAAATTTGAAAAAAATCGTCATTTAGGTATTGCAAAATCCTCAAAAAAAAATCGTACAAAAAACAACAAGCAAATTTTTAGTAATTTTTGTTTTTATTTAAAATGTCAATATGTATATGTACATATTAATACAAAAATACACATTGTAAATGCGTGCTTATATATAGCAATTTATAAATGTACATTAAGGTTATACAATATTAAATATTAAAGCTTTAATTCATAGGTACAATTAATTGAGATCACTATGTCATAAAAAATCTTATAAATATAAATGTAAGTACAAACAAAGAAATGCATTAATATATGCCTATATAAAGTTTGTATGTACATATTTATATAAAAAACATAAGTTTTAGTTTTATGCAATTCTTAGACATAATTATATATTAGAAGATAATAATTTTAACAAATCAGGTTTAATTATTACATCAAAACAACTTGAGTTGTTTAGTTTTAAATAATCCTTTGAACCCTCGATTGTTCCATTCTCCAATGAGTTTCTTATTTTTGTTTTGTTTAAATTAATCTGGCTGAAAATTCTCTCTACGTTTGCAGAGGAATGGGGTAATACCATTATGTTTTTAATAAATTTTGACAAAATTGGAAAAGCTTGAGAAGAATTGCCGCGTTTTAAAGAAGAAATTTTTTCCCAAAACATACATAAATTTATATTTTTATTTTCAAAAATGGAATCAAAATTTAAAAATTGCAGTTCACGGAATTCAGTGAATTCAGGGAATTCTTGAATAATATCTAAAAGTGAGTAATTTTTTTTATCTAAAATATTTGCGGGATCAATAATACTTAGACATTTCAGATTATTTTCAAAATCAAATCTTTTTAAGATTTGATCGCACAATTCAATGTGAAAATTAATACAATTGTTTATTATTTCATCAACTTTACAATTGTTTAGTTTTGTTTTTGATATAATATTTTTGGCATATAGTCCTAGGTACACATTGTTTTTACTTAAATAATTATTGCAGTCTTTGTAATTAACTAAATGTACTTTGCCATCCTTTAGCAAATTGCCTTTAATGAAATTGTTGAGGACTGTTTTAAAAAGTCTTTCCATTTGCATATACATAATGTGAATTACTGTACTTTCGCTTTGAAATAGTCGATTAATGTTGTTAATAACACCAAGAATGTATTTTAGAAAAGATAAATAAATTTCATTTCCTTCATTTAAATTTTCAAAAATTTCCCTAGACGTATCAATTTGATCTACATTACAAGCGAATGAAAAATAAATTTTTAAACATGAATAAAATATAATGCGAATAACAATTGCTTCTAAAGACAGCCACCTTGTTTGGCTTGGGTGTAACAACTTTTTTGGTTGTAACTCCAAAAATTTTTGGATATCATTAAATTGATTGCACCTTTTATGGCTATTTGACAAATAATTAAAAATATTCCGTGTTAATATATTTGTGATTTTAACGGGCTAAAGTTCGTATCGCTTTTTAAGCCAAATTACATGTGATAATTATTAATGAACAAATAACACCAAAGTCTGTTGTAAATATTCTGAATAACAACACATAGTTGAACGCAACAGCCAGCCGTTTTCGAAGGCCACTAAACCTTCATCATCAGCGTTCTTTTGTGTTTGGTCCACTGTGTGTGGTGTCAGTTGATGTAGATTTCTGCTTTATATACTTAGCATTTTATTGCAAATGGAATATGTGAATTGTTTTTGATTCATCGTATTTCAATTTGCTGAAAGCTTTTTTGTATTGTAAGCTCAATTTTACCATCACTATATTTACAACAGTCTTACCATTGTCGTTTTGTTCTTTTTACTAATTATACACATGTTACTTAATTTGCTTATTTTTTGTTCTACTTAAGACAAACTTTTTTTGGTTATTTATTTATATTTTTATTTAATTTTTGCCAACCGCTTTTCAACCGCTGAAGGCAATTTGAGGCACGCGTACGATGAACACAATGCCAAAGAATGGCAAATACATTTGATTACAAATAACTCAGAAATATCGTTTTTCAATAACTTAGCAACTGAATGATTTTTTCCCGTCATTACAGCTGCTGCGTCAGCTGCAAATCCCAACATATTTTTCTTATAATCTATATTAAATTTTTTAAAAAGATGAACTATAGATTTATATAAAGTATTGGCATCGCATTGGTCAACTTCTAATAGTCCAAAAAAGAGATCATAAATTTTAAAATCGACACTTACTTTTCCTACCAAACACAACGACTTCTTATTAGAGATGTCCGTTGACTCATCAATGCATAAAGAAAATACGTTATTTCTTAACACCTCGCACACATAATTTAATTGATATTTTCCAATAACATTTCTTATAATATTTGTGGCTTTTGTTCGTCCCAATGTAAATTTTTTAGCACATCCAGAGTCAGAAAAAGAGTTTTTGAAAAGTTTGGACATATGATCTCCGATTAGAAAGGGCAAATTATGTTCAACAATAAAAAATGCCATCCTTATTTCTGATTCCTTAGAAGTTATGCTTATTTTTTTAGGAAATACCTCATTTAACTATTTTTGACTGGTTGTTAACAATTGAGTTTATTGCACTAATGTGTTTCTTTGTGGATGCATGAGCCAACAAATCAGCTTTTCCAGATGAAGCTTTCAGCTGGGAGTTGCACAATGTACAGAAAATTTGTCCATTTTTAGGGTTCCGTACGCCAAAGGTGAAAAGGAACCCTATTGTTTTCGCTACGCTGTCCGTCAGTCCGTCACACGGTATTTTCTCAGGAACCGTAAGAGCGACGGACCTGAAATTTGGACAGAGTATGTAGAACAACAACAAATACATGAGAATTAAAAATTAAAGGGTGTTCCAAAACGAGCCACGAAAAATGTTAAAATCCCATGTAATATACATACAATTGTATGAACATAGGTATATTGAAACTTGAATTTTGTAAAATTAGTGTCTTTTTATACAGACTACAACAATTAACACTATAATTTAAAAAAATTTAAATTAAAGGGTGGTCCATCAGTTAATGCAATTTTGGCTATGTAATTTTGACAATTTGCTATATCTTGAAAACCGTAAGAGGCGAACACTTGAAAATTTTAAAAACGGTAAAACTAAAAAAACAAAAATTATAAAATCGCCAAACCAAAAAAAAATCGCCAAAATTAAAAAAAAAATTCTAACACTAAAATAAATCGCCAAATTCGAAAAAATCGCCAAAATGAAAAAAACGCAAAAATCGCCAAAACGCGAAAATGTCGCCAAAACTAAAAAATTTTTATATATAAAAAAAATCGCAAAAATGAAAAAAAAGGCCAAAAATAAAAAAAATCGCCAAAATGAAAAAACGCCAAAAACCGAAAAAAAATCGCCAAAACGAGAAAATAAAGTGTCAAAACTAAAAAAAAGAGCCAAAACTTAAAAAAATCGCCAAAACCAAAAAAAAAACGACAAAACAAAAAAAATACCAAAACTATATATTATATAGGATGAAGTTTGTATTAAATTACATATCTAGTGTTCGTACGGAACCCTTCGTACGCGAGTCAGAGTCGCACTTTAATGAATTTTTTACCTTTGCCCAAGGTTTAATTTCTGGATCAAAGATCCAATCATCTTTGAGCCTACGTCTTTTTCTTTCATTCTAATGTAAACCAAAAACAATATGTTAACATAGAAATAAAGAAAAATTTTAGTCATTGTACTTACCGCAGATAAAATTTGAGATGTACCAGCATCTTCATCTTCATTATTATTTTCACAATTTTTTGTTTTATTTAAATATTTCAGCATTTTAAAATTTATTTATCTTTGTTAAATTGTCTTTTTTTCAATTGTGTGGTTTCTTTAAAAATTCTTTTTGCTTTTGTTCACTTTTTTCTATGTAAACAACCGTTAACTTTTTTTATTTCTTGGTTGAAAATTTTCTTATATTGTCATAGTAAATACATAAATAATACCAAAAATATCAACACTTAAAATCTCACACACATTTGCACAAAATTCTTTACTTAAAAAGTGCATACACATATGTATTTCTTTACTCTTTAATGACATTGTGTGAAACAAAAAATTGAATAAACTAGTTGTCTCATCCACAAAGACTTATTAGAGTTTGATAGTTGCCATTCTTCCATGTAGCAAAAATCGTCATTTTCGAGGCAAAAAACGTCAATCGTCATTTTGCTAGATTTTTGGTAAAAAATCGTCAAAATGACGATAAATCGTCAAATCTGGCAGATATGAATATACGATATAATAACTACAAATATAAAGTAACTAGGTAAAACTTATTTTTATTTATTTTTTGTTAATGGCCTGATTTTGTAATATAAAACGAATTTTCGTTTTCGTTTCTGGTTGGAGCGTAAACGAAAATATTTTAAATTTTGTAAAACGCTACGTTGTTTTCGTTCCATGTCAAAATATTATAATTGAAAAATATATTATTCCTCATAACAAAAATTAATAAAAAAAAATGTTTTTAAAATAAAATTTTATTACATTATGGAATGTGCACCAACAAAAATACGAAATTTGGAATTAGCCGCGTTAGTTAAGGGCGCATAATAACTTATTGGATCTTTCTGAAACTTTGAAACATTCAATATTTCAGTGTTGGAGTAAAATGATATTGTGGATGGATATCTTTTTCATAACACACATGGATTTAGTTAAGGTAGCTTGTCAAGGTCAAGTTCCTATCCAAAATCTCACAATTGCAATCGTCAGGGTCTCATTACTTTTCTAGGCAACCTTCTTACTTAACAACATTTTTCCTTTCATAAATATATGAAGAGATGTCCGCTTTATATTCTTCTTAAAGGATAAAATAATTGCCAATTATGCAGGTTGCATAGAAATAATTTGACACTCTAACGATTACAAATTAATATAATATTATGATAGATATTGTGCCAAACAAGAACTTGATCTCTCGCTACTTCTGATGGCCGGAATTTTGAATAGGAACTTGGCCTTTTTTCACATTTATATTTTTGTGAAAACTAACTACTTTTATCTTATCGTTATTTCTATTAATGATCACTACGCCAGTTTAAAAGGTCAGAATGCAATTATATAATGGGTTAGAGAGTGATACATAATAGTATAACATTATGTTAAATTTTTATGAGCACGGCCCGCCTACCTGATTTAACAATCGATGCTTTCGAATTGTTCCTGCTCGTAACTCACCTAGGTCTACTTGGGTATCATATTTTGAGCTCTACAGCTAGAGCTTAATTTGATGACTGTGTCAGTGATCAGTGTGTCAGTGAGTATGTCTTAAAAATGCAATTTTTGCAGCTCCATTTGTCAGGAAACTTTCATTAGAAACTATCAAACTTCGCATATGACGAAGAAATCTCCTGAAGTTTTTTCACTTTACAATTGGCGAGAACAAAGTAGTTATTAGGGTGTTAAGGCGAATTTATATGTAAATATAGACACTACGTGCATAGGCCGAACTGGCCTGGAGCTCTATCGTGCACCTAGATAGGAATTTACTCTTTATTGCAGCAAAACTAATGCAATAATGTTGTTAAAACTTTTAAAACGAATACAATTTTATGAACGTTTTCATATGACATTTAAGTTGTTTGAAAACGTTTGGTACTGTTTTATAAAATACATTTATTTTACGCAAAATATAATTTTCGTTTTCAAATGTTTTACTAAATTCAAAATTAAAAATAAACCAAAATTTTCTGTTTGAAACGTTTCGTTCTGTGTTACAAAATTAGGCCATAGATAAACTTTTTTTATATTTCAGTATAAAATTGGAATTAAAAATAAAAATTAATAAAAAAAATCAAAAAGACATTTTCAGGGTTGGAAAACTTTAACTTTTTTGTTACATAAAAGTAACATACTAAATCTAATTTTTCCTTTTTCTCTAAAAATCAAACATATCTTATATTTTTAAAAGAAACAGATAAGTGTAAAGCCCATAGTACACGACATGTAAAAAGCCACATGCATATGTGGCGATGACGTCAAGGACATTTTCAGCATGTTGATTGCATTTTTTTAAATTTCTAGTAGTGGCTACATGCCAAAATACCAATGTGACATTTTTAATCGAATTGAACACATTTTCTGAGGCAGCAAATCTGTAATCATGTGAATATTTGCATGTGCATATGTTGCTAGTACATGGCATGTAGCAAATGTAGCTTTGTGATGACTTCAAAATTACGTCAGAAGAACATGCGCATGTGGTTTTTTACATGCCGTGCACTATAGGCTTAAGAAATCAGAAAAATCTAAAAGGATGATTACAGGGTTGGAATCTTATACTCAGGGTTTAAAAAAACTAATATATTTACTAGAAATTGTCAACATATTCACTAATTTCCCATGAAAACTAAAAAATTATTTTTCTGTTACGAAATAATTTTATTGCGCTAAATAAATATTTTATACCTTCACACTATTTAATATTTTCCATAGCAAACAGAACAGAAATATTTTTGTAGTAATATTTTTCTGAACTGAAACTGAAACTGAAAATATATCCACAATAATATTTTACGCAGTACACAGATTTCAATTTTTGCATATTAGCTTGTGTTATATTTTTGTGACTGCAAAATATTATAGCACACAAATATTACAAATAATTAACAACTACCGAAAAATATGCATAGAAAAATATTTCAACTCTAAAAAATATTTCGCCATTCAACTACTCTGAAAAATATGCTAAATGAAATATGAGAAAATTGAAATATTTGAGAAAAAAAATATGTAGATATGCAAACAAGAAGTATTGTCATTTTGAAAAAATTTTCAAGAAATATTTTGAAGAAATATGCATATTTATGGCAAAAAATATTTCTGTCTCATTATGATGCGTAAAATGGAATGATTAAAGATGAGTGTGGGCATTTGATGTATATTTATGTTGTATATTTATGAGTGTACGTATGTTAATTAATTTACGCAAAGTTTATTATCATTATTATTATTAATAATAATAGTAATAATAATAATAATTTTAATTATTGCTTTTTTTAAATATATTTTACTTAGAATGTGTAAGTAAATAAAATGTTCACTAAGGAAACATTTCCTTCTAGGATGAACAAAATAGTAAAACTACAATGCATATTAGATATTACTAAAAAATACGTTAGATAGGACAAACTTGCCCTTAAGTTATCGCTCACTTTAGGTTAAACTAAAGTTGTAATAATGAAAAAAACTTTTTATACGTCCGATAAAATCATAATTTTAAATAATTAATAAGCTCTTCCCAAATCAAATGTCAATGCAGAATTATCATAACTATATCTTTGTAGGTTTTTTTCTAGCACATTGTAGATATTGGTGTTTTATTATTTTACTATTTAAATTTATAAAACCAAATTGTCGACAGACAAAATTGATGAAAATGTTATTTGGGAACTCATTTTTTAAATTTTTTTCTATACGCTAGGGGGTAAAAATTTTTTGGCTTTGATTCTTTGCTGAGATTTCTTTGCTGAGATTTCTTTGCTTTTTGCTTTTGCTTTGCATTGTCAAATCGGTGTGAGCTATGTATGAGTGGATTAGTGTTTGAAAGAAGCAATACCAAGCAGAGAAACAAGTCGACCGGCTCGAAGCCGACGGTGCGCCGCCGCCGGTTATTGATGTGCAAACATCTGTACGCTAGGGGGTAAAAATCTTTTGACTTTGATTTCTTTGCTGAGATTTCTTTGCTGAGATTTCTTTGCTTTTTGCTTTTGCTTTGCATTGTCAAATCGGTGTGAGCTATGTATGAGTGTATTAGTGTTTGAAAGAAGCAATACGAAGCAGAGAAACAAGTCGACCTGCTCGAAGCCAACGGTGCGCCACCGCCGGTTATTTTTCTGTATATTTCCGAACACCAAAGGTGAAAATGAACCGTAAGAGCTAAGGACTTGAAATTTGGACACAATTTGTAGACATTTGGCCACTACAACAACAAATACATGAGAGTTAAAAATTAAAAGGTGTTCCAAAACGAGCAACGAAAAATGTTAAAATCCCATGTTATATACATACAATTGTATGTACATATATACACTTGAAATTTTAAAAGTTAGTGTGTTTTTATACAGACTACAACAATTAACACTAAATTTAAAAAATTTAAATCAATGGGTGTTCCATCAGTTAATGCAATTTTGACTTTGTAATTTTGACAACTTGCTGTATCTTGGGAACGTAAGAGTAAAACTCTTGAAATTTTCAAAAACGGTTAAACTAAAAAATCAATAAAATATAAAATCGCCAAAACGAAAAAAAGCACCAAATTAAAAAAAATCTCTTGGACAAAAATAAATCGCGAAAAACCTCAAAAATCGCCAAAATTAAAAAAAATCTTTAAACAAAAAAATCGCCAATATGAAAAAATCGCCTAAATAAAAAAACCCCAAAAAAAGAAAAAAATCGCCAAAATGAAAAAAACTCCAAAAAAACAGAAAAAAATCGCCAAAATGAAAAAATCGCCAAAATGAAAAAATTGCCAAAATGAAAAAAAAATTGCGAAAATTAAAAAAACGCCAAAAAGAGAAAAAAACGCCAAAACGAGAAAAAAGCGATAAAACTAAAAAAACGTTAAACTGAAAAAAACTTAAAAAATTAAGAAAGCTAAATCAAAAAAAATTTTCAAAACCGAATGTGCGCGAGTCAAAGTCGCACTTTACTGAATTTATTTTAATTGCAATGCGTACACAACAACAAGAACAGCAACAACTAAACGATGAACAACAGGAATTAAAAACTAAAAAGTAAAAGTAAAGGCATTTACCATAGATGAGCACTGCAGTCCCACTAAAGTTTCAGTAAAAACAAAAAAAATTTTACTGATTACTAAAATTTTTTTCTTCAATTTGTATAAATTGCCTAAATGATTTGTTATATGATGAGGTGCATTGAATTTTCAGTAATCAGTAATGCCCGTATTCACAATGAAATTCTACCAAGTGGCTAAATGTTTTTCATACAAAAGTTTCAAAATTTGAATGAAAAAACTTTGCCACTTGCTACGGCCCTACGATTTTACTAGTAATGCAAATTAAATTCCATTAGCAGTAAAAATTTACTGAATTTTTTTAGTAATCAGTAAATTTACCGCTTTATGCAATTTTGAATGCAGTACATATACATATACTGCAGTGTGCCCATTTACTAACCAAATAAGTTTAATAAAGCAAACAAAAACCAACAAATTCATATGTATTTACAATATTGAAAGTTTTGATACTTTTAATTGATTAATTTAAAAAAAGATACTAAAAGCATAAGTAATTCCAACTTAAAAAAAATTTTCTTTACTAGATGTCTACACATCTCCTCTGTGATCGGACTCACATAGATTTTATTTTTTTTATTAAAAATACATTGAAATTGATTATTGAGGGGTTTAGCTGGATCCTATGCGCATTTCACTGTTTCTAATGCAGATCATCAGGGAACCTTTACCCAAAGATTCTTAGAACAACTAGAGTTATTATGTTATAAACTTTCATTTAAACAAATGAGAAGCTTAAAACAAATAACAAAGTTGAAGCAAGAACTCAATAATCAACATGGGATTATTAATCAAAATGGGATTATTAGTGCGTTTAAAAAATTTTAAACTTAAATTGTAACAATTCCCATAAAAAAACACTAATTATTAACTTGACTGCAACCGGTCAAAAAAATACTTGTGTGACAACACTCTATTCTTAAATAGCTGTTGCTTTTATTTACATTTATTCTCTTTTTACATACTCTTACAAATACAATTTGAAGCTGAAAAAAAGTCGGCCAATGTATTAATGGTAAAGTAAGAAAATAAAAAACATGTTGATTATTGAGTTCTTGTTTCAACTTTGTTATTTCTTTTAAGCTTCTCATTTGTTTAAATGAAAGTTTATAACATAATAACTCTAGTTGTTCTAAGAATCTTTGGGTAAAGGTTCCCTGATGATCTGCATTAGCAACAGTGAAATGGGCATAGGATCCAGCTAAACCCCTCAATAATCAATTTCAATGAATTTTTGATAAAAAAAAATATTTTACTTAAGAAGTAAAATATTAATTTGGGATTATTAGTGCGTTTAAAAAATTTTAAAAAATTTTAAACTTTTTGTTTTGTTTAATACAACATTGCAAATTAAAGATTTCTATCTAGTCTGTTATATTTCTATTAATGATCACGGCGCCACTTTAAAAGGGCAAAGTTAAATAATATAAGGGGTTAAAAAGAGATACATAATAGTATAACATCACGTTAAATTTTATGACCACGGCCCAGTCTCACTGGTTTAACAATCGATGCTTTTGAATTTTACTTGTTCGTAACTCACCTAGGCCTACTTGTGTAACAAAACATAGCTCTGTAGTTAAAGCTCAAGTGCTTCGTCAATTTGATGACTGTATCAGTGGTCAGTGTCAGTGAGTATGTCTTAAGAAATGCACTTTTTGCATCTCCATTTATCAGGAAACTTTCATTACACACTTTCAAACTTCGCATTAAATTTTATCATTTTACCATTGACAGGAACAAACTAGTTATGAGGGTGTTAAAGCGAATGTATGTGTAAATATAGGCACTACGTCCATAGGCCGAGCTGGCCTGGAGCTCTATCGTGCACCTAGATCAAAATCAGGCAAACACATACATACTTATATAAAAGAAGAGAGTAAAATGCATGCTTGTACGAATGTGAGTGTAAAAAATATCATAACGAAGTAGCCACGGGCGGCCTTTTGTTTATCTTTGACCTAGATATTAATTTACTCATTATTGCAGGAAAACTAATGCAATAATGCAGTTAAAACTTTTAAAACGAATACAATTTAATAAACGTTTTCATATGATATTTAAGTCGCTTGAAAACGTTTGCAACTGTTTTATAAAATACATTTATTTTAAGTAAGATAGAATTTTCGTTTTCAAATGTTTTACAAAATTCAAAATTAAAAACAAACCAAAAATTTCTGTTTGAAACGTTTGGTTCTGTTTTACAAAATTAGCCCATTAATGTGCCAACTATGAAATAAATTAAAGCAAATGTTTCATTTCATTTTTCTGAAACCGTTCCTTTCTGCTGAACAAAATAAAAAAAAAATTCTTTATGAATAAACCGTTAACATAATAAAATGTTTAAATTGAGACACTTAGTAATTTTGCAACATCAAAGATTATTAAATACCGGAAAAAATAAAATAAGTGATTTTACTTGGTATGGATGTACAATACTAAGACTATTTTAGGCTTATTAAATAGTAGCACGCTTTTTATCATCACGAGAGACAGTAAGCAAGCTCCAATTTTTTGGTATGTTATGACGTGACGTCATTGTTGACGACTGGAATAAGAGTGAATACAAAATATTTCTTAAATACAGAATGTACAGTAAAATATAAAACTATTGTTTATACCGAAAAAAAAAAATATTTGAGTCAAATTCTTTCATCGAAAAATACCGAGAGGTCATTTACTAAAAATTGCACTACAGCGAAAAATTATATTTTTTTTTACAAAACACATATGTATGTATGTATGTGTGTTAGAAAAATATTAAAGCTTTTTTCGTAGTTATTTGATGAAAATACATGAGAATCAGTTATTTCAAAGGGACTTTGATATAGATTAATAATGTAGAAAGTATTATAAAGTTTTGTAAAATAAAATGTTAAATGTCACCATATCTTTAAAACTAGAGCTGCTAGAGAAAAACTAATGATAACAGCGTAATGTGCAGATATAAACACACAAGGATCAGTAAACAGATGTGTTATATATTAAAAATTTATTGCAAATTTATTTAAAAAAAAAAATAAAACTAATTTTATATCATATACAATAATTAACTTACTGTAAAAGCAATTGGGAGTGTAGATATGAAAAATAATTTCCGCATAACTTTTATGGCCCTTATTACAACTTATGAATAGTTAAATTTATGATGCTATCGGACAGATAAATATTTTTTTGATTATTACAAGTTAATATTAACCTAAAAAGTGAATGATAAGCTAACAGCAACAAATTGTAACTTATAAAGCAAACTTCAATAATTTAAACTAGATATACCAAACGGACGACACACTCGTCCGTATTCTAAAATCAAATGTAAATAATTTAAGATTCAAAGAAAATGTAACTATCTGAACGTCATACAAAATTCATTAAAACACAGCCACACACAAAACTTACATACATATGCAAGCATAATTAAACAATACATGAAATTAAAAAAACATAAACAAAATCCCTTCAACCAAGCTAATTCACTTTATTCAATTCTCTTCCTTTAAGTATTATGGCTTTCATACAACAACAAATAAGAGAAAAACAATTGTAAGGTCAAGAGAAATACTACAAACACACACACACACTCATGTTTTGTTTCTTTTTTTTTTACTTGTAAGCTAATAAATGCGTGTGTAATATGTGTGCATGTAGTAGTAGCAACTTTAAACGCTTATAGCTCCCAAAATACAAAACTGATTTCAATAAAATATAGATTCTGCACATCTGTACAGAAAATCCTTTAAAACCATATAAATATTTTTAAAATCGGTGTGGTGGTACCATCTTAGAAGGGATTACAAAAAACATGTTCGCCTATTAATTATATAGATAGATAGATATGCTATAATTTCAGCTGAAGATATGTTAACTTGAACTAAATTAAATCGTTCGTTATTTTGAACTAGCTATGTGATAGCACAAAGGTAATATTTTACTGTTAAATACATTGGGCTACGAAAAACTTGGTGAAATAGAGATTTGACACTGAAAGGAAAACCTTCATTCAGACAATGAAATTCTTCATTGTATTAATGAAATGTTTCATTAAAAGTCAGCTAATGAAGCCCTTCACTGGATCAATGAAGAATGATTCATTGTATTTATGAAGTTGATTTTGGCGGCTATCTCATAAATAGAATGAAACTATTTCATTAGTTCAATGAAACTTTTTCATGAATATAATGTACTTGTTTCATTGATTTAATGAAGTTTTTAAATACTATAAATGAAGTTTATTCATTAATATAAAGAAAATTTCATAAATATAATGAAACATAATCCCTTCCAAACCACCTACTTAATAAAAGATATTGTTACGAAAATAGCCGTCAACAATGTTAAGCAACATTACACAAAAATATTCCAACAGGGTTAATGTAAATGCTACGCGAAAATATTCCTACAGGGTCAAAGCAAAGAATAGTCTAGAAAGTAGCCAACAACTAAATAAGCATGCCTAGCTTGACTAAACAAGCAAAAGCAACAACAACAAAAAAAGCGTCTGCTTATTATGAAGATTCACATATTTGTACACATACATACATGCCAATTCAAACGAAAAGCAAAAGATAAACAACCACCGTGTGTTGCTTAGTTAATGATGTACACACGTACGCATATACACATGTATGTACATAGTTACCACATGAACTTAATTAGGCAGCATATAAGATGATAATGATCGTCTAGACATTGCTTGAAACTTCTAGTGGAATTTCTGTGAAATATAAATAGAGGTGACGCATCCAATGAGTGAGTTAGTTGCAGTTGTAAGTCAGTCGCGAACAGTTATAGTTAGTGCTAATCATAAAGTAGTGAAGTTAAGAACTCGTTAGTCAGTTGAAATTAAGTTGTGAATTAATAATAGTCTATCGTGGAATTGAGATTATTGTGGAGTCTATCGTGTCGACTGGAGTAAAGGGAACAGCGCAGCGAATAGACGTGTATAAGGGTGTAAGTAAAGCCAGTGCGTCTTTATTGGTGTATCAACTGTAAGTGTCGGCAGAGTGAGTGCCGTGTGTGACGAGCAGCAGACAAAGAGGTATTGGTGTATCAACTGTGAGTGACGGCAGAGTGAGTCTCGTAAGTGACGAGCAGTAGACAAAGAGGTGTCACGTGATTACTTGCGCAGCCAGCTAAGAAACGTGCGTAAACTACAGCGAAGAAGGCGTAGTGGTAACCAGTTGTGAATAACTGTGTGTAATTTATTAGTTTAAGTTGTATTAGTGTATTTAAGCTCTTGAGTAATTTAGTATAAGTGTATTAGTAAATAAAACTTGTATCATTCTTAACCCTAATTACTACACTCGGCTCTTGTATTCATTTGCAAATCTTCGGATCTACGGAAAAGCGTTTTTATAGAGAGAAAAACGTAACATTTGGTGTCAGAAGTGGGATTTGCAAATACAAGCGATACGTTTAAAAAGGGTTAAGCTAAAGGCAAGAGGAAAAAGAAAAGGAGAACCTCACACGTTTGAAAAGGTTAAACGTGGACAAAACCACATACGTTTGAAAAGGTTAAAAGTAGTAATTGGTTTTTGAGGAAAATGAAATTTCAAGAGCTTAATGTGAAGCAACTCAAGGAAGAGTTGAATAAGCGGAAACTGTCGACAACTGGTAATAAAGTACAACTACAGGAGAGACTACTACAGGAGTTCCAGCGGCGCAACATCGAAATCGAGACATATGAGTTCGAGGAGAAAGAGCGTTTGGAAATGAGGGTAAAGTTAGATGATTTTATGAGAACAGTAAGAGAATTGAGAACTCAAATCGAATCTGACAACAAGAAATTTCTGGAAATGTCAAGAGAAACTTCAAGAGCCAAAACCGAGAGAGTGCGAGTACGAGCACGAGTACGAAAAACATCTAGGGCCACAAATGACACACTTGACAAATGGAAAGCGAAGACTATGACAAACGTTCAAGAATCATCTGGAGCCAGCAATGAAAAACGTCAGGAAATTGCTGAAGACGCAAACAGACGGGCAGATGGTGTAGAAATGCAAGTCAGTAAATCGGACGAAGAGATTTCTGACTTGGGAAACAGCGTCTACGAAAACATTTCTGCCACAGAGCAAGACGCTGACGAAAAACTAAAGGCAGAAGATGAAATCAACAGTTGTCAGTGTCAACAAGCTGAACGTGAGCGAAGTTTTCCAGAAGTTTCCAGCAAAGTAACTGAAGCTCGTGACCTATATGATAGTCAAGCAGTTTGTGACACGGCGGAATTAACTATGCAAGTCAGTAAATCAGACGAAGAGATTTCTGACTTGGTGAACAGCGTCTACGAAGACATTTCCGCCACAGAGGAAGACTCTGACGAAAAACTGAAGGCAGAAAATGAAATCAACAGCGGTCAGTGTCAAAAAGTTGAACATGAGCAAAGTTTGCCAGAAGTTTCCAGCGAAGTAAATGAAGCTCGTGACCTAGATGATAGTCAAGCGGTTTGTGACATGACGAAATTAGCTATGCAAGTCAGTAAATCAGACGAAGAGATTTCTGACTTGGTGAACAGCGTCTACGACGACATTTCTGCCACAGAGGAAGACACTGAGGAAAAACTGAAAGTAGAAGACGAAATCAACAGTGGTCAGTGTCAACAAGTTGGACGTGAGCCAGAAGTTTCCAGCGAAGAAAATGAAGCTAGTAACGTAGAAGATGTGGTGGTCTGTGAAACAGCGGAACAAGCTATGGGTGAAATGGTCTCGCTTGCTCAGGGTAAAGAAACTGTTACAGCATACAAAGCGCATAGCATAAAAGCAGTCAGGAAGAAAAATACAACTTCTATACGGAGCCTAAAGCGTGTGGTAAGGCAAGCTCTAGTCAAGGTACAAGGAAGAGTCGGAGCCAAAGGCCATAAATGTGGAATGGTAAGGCAAGCTCTAGTTAAGGGACAAGGTAGAGTCAAAGCCAAGGGCCATAAATGTAGAATGGTAAGGCAAGCTCTAGTCAAGGGACAAGGTAGAGTCAGAGCCAAAGGCCATAAATGTGGAAGGAGTTGTCATCTACAGCGTACGGCAAGGCAAGCTGTAGTAGAAATACCAGGCAGATTAAGTACCAAGGGCTGTAAATGTCAAAGATGGTTTCATCTCCAACGAACGTCAAGGCAAGCTGTAGCGGAAATACTAAGCAGAGAAAGTACTACCAGGGGCCACGAATATCGAAGTAGTCACCTCCAGCGTATGGCAATACAAGTTCCAGTTGAGAAACGAGACAGAGCCAGAACTAAAGCCGACAAATATGGAAGAGGTAGTCGTCTCCAGCGTAACTACAAGGCGTTTAGAAAACGCAGAAAAAGAAAGGCGATGATGTGCCTATTCGGGACGAATAGGCTTAAGTGGGCGGCAGTGTTACGAAAATAGCCGTCAACAATGTTAAGCAACATTACACAAAAATATTCCAACAGGGTTAATGTAAATGCTACGCGAAAATATTCCTACAGGGTCAAAGCAAAGAATAGTCTAGAAAGTAGCCAACAACTAAATAAGCATGCCTAGCTTGACTAAACAAGCAAAAGCAACAACAACAAAAAAAGCGTCTGCTTATTATGAAGATTCACATATTTGTACACATACATACATGCCAATTCAAACGAAAAGCAAAAGATAAACAACCACCGTGTGTTGCTTAGTTAATGATGTACACACGTACGCATATACACATGTATGTACATAGTTACCACATGAACTTAATTAGGCAGCATATAAGATGATAATGATCGTCTAGACATTGCTTGAAACTTCTAGTGGAATTTCTGTGAAATATAAATAGAGGTGACGCATCCAATGAGTGAGTTAGTTGCAGTTGTAAGTCAGTCGCGAACAGTTATAGTTAGTGCTAATCATAAAGTAGTGAAGTTAAGAACTCGTTAGTCAGTTGAAATTAAGTTGTGAATTAATAATAGTCTATCGTGGAATTGAGATTATTGTGGAGTCTATCGTGTCGACTGGAGTAAAGGGAACAGCGCAGCGAATAGACGTGTATAAGGGTGTAAGTAAAGCCAGTGCGTCTTTATTGGTGTATCAACTGTAAGTGTCGGCAGAGTGAGTGCCGTGTGTGACGAGCAGCAGACAAAGAGGTATTGGTGTATCAACTGTGAGTGACGGCAGAGTGAGTCTCGTAAGTGACGAGCAGTAGACAAAGAGGTGTCACGTGATTACTTGCGCAGCCAGCTAAGAAACGTGCGTAAACTACAGCGAAGAAGGCGTAGTGGTAACCAGTTGTGAATAACTGTGTGTAATTTATTAGTTTAAGTTGTATTAGTGTATTTAAGCTCTTGAGTAATTTAGTATAAGTGTATTAGTAAATAAAACTTGTATCATTCTTAACCCTAATTACTACACTCGGCTCTTGTATTCATTTGCAAATCTTCGGATCTACGGAAAAGCGTTTTTATAGAGAGAAAAACGTAACAATATATAGATTTTTTTATTTAATTTAATATATACAAATACATATGTACTTAATATATGTGCATATGTATATATGCACATTTCAAATTTAAGGAACTCATCAGTAGATTTCAACCCAAATAATGTTTTAAGTAAGCCGAAAATTTAACATGTTTATAGTAAAACTTTTAATATGTTGTTGAGAATCACAATACACAAACAAGCAAAAAAAGAGAAATAGAGAGATATCTGTTATACAATGAAGAATATTACATTGTATAAATGAAATGATTTCATTGCATTTATGACGACCATAATGCTTTGAAATAAAAAGGGATTAGAAAAATAAGAAATAGAAATGATTTTTTAACAAAATAACTCTTGATTTAATTATGTTTGACAAACTGTATACAGTAAGAAGACGAAATTTGTGGAACTTATTTATATTTGCCCCAAATTCGAGAAAAAGAAAATTCGTTTAAACAATGTAACTATTTTCATTAATACAATGAACTATGAAGAACACATGAAGAGCAGAGATTGAAAGATTTCATGCATACAATGAAACTGTTCATTGTATTAATTAAAAGTTTCATTAATATAATGCAGAACATTTAATGAAACCGTTTCATTCTTTGAATGAATGATTTTCCTTTCAGTGGAGAAGGTATAATGAATCAAGTAAATTTATCTTGGTATTCTGAAGAGCAAACTATCTGCCACTGCTCGAAGATTCGATTTTTTTTGACACATGAAGCCCATGAAAATTTAACTATAAATTTTATCAAGACAACAATCCGAAGCACAAATCGTCTCTCTGTAGGACATGGTGGTTATATAACTGCAGAAAAGTTATTGCCAATGCAGTACAAAGTTCCGCCTTGAACCACATCGAAAATTTGTGGGCTTGCCTGAAAAAAAGCTGTAGGAAAAATAAATTACAGTTAATACGGGTTATAAAAGAAGAGTGGGAGAAAATAACTCAAGAATATAGTATACCCAAGGTAATTTATTCGAGGACCAGATGCTTACAAACTGTAATTGATGCTCAAGTAAAGTGTTAGCAGGGAAATAAACACACTATTTATTAAATGTGATATAACTTTGAAAACATTGATTTGACAGTACTATATTGTTTTTAACTCTCATTAGAAATTGTTTGTTAAGGTGATATTAATTTTTTACATTATTATAGTTATAAGCAACTTTGAGAAGGTACACACAATAAAGATATTACAATTTTTTTTTAATTCACTTCAAAACAAGCGTTTCTTTGAAGAGTATTTGATTTTTTACAGAAATGAAAACATTTTTTTGACAAACTGTATATGTAGATAAATATTATTTTTTAGGGCAGTTGTTGTAGAGCTGCAAAACTATCGATAGTGGCTCCATTCGATAGTTTCGATAGTATTCATTGATGCCATCGATACTATCGATAGTTTTTGATTCTTAGAAACTTGTCAATTGTGTATTTTTCTAATATAAAATCTTGAATTGAATTTTTTAATCATTCCATAAAGTAAAAAGAAACTTGATTTTTTTAAAACTTTTAGTTCCAATGTTTTTAATAAACATATTCAACAAACATATATACACAGTTCTATAAAAAATAAACGAAAAAGCAAACGGATAGATAGATGGATCAATAAAAAATAAATTAAAAAGGAATAAAAAAAAAATCTTTCATCATTACTTAAACTATTGAAGTTAGCTAAAAAGTATTGGTTTAACAGAAGGAGAAGCAAACTATTTAGCGTCACCTGTTATTTAAAAGGAAAGAGCGGAGACAGTCCAGTAGCCGTTAAATTTCTTCATGTATCAAAGTCGTTGGTATAAAATAATTGTATTTTTATGCAATTTGCATCTAGTAGATAAAAACTGACATCAATATGCAATAATGCTAAGTATATAAAGCAGAAATCTACATCTACTGACACCACACACAGTGGACCAAACACAAAAGAACACTGATGATGAAGGTTTAGTGGCCTTCGAAAACGGCTGGCTGTTCCGTTCAACTATGTGTTGTTAGTATGAATATTTACAATAGACTTTGTTGTTATTTGTTCATTAATAATTATCACATGTAATTTGGCTGACATCTTATGTTGTCATCATCATGCACGCAAGCATTCAAATAGAATTTAGATGATTCTTTTTTGAAATAACCACTAAACTGTATATAAGTATTCTGATACAATGATCTTTACTAGATCCAAGCCGTTGCGTCGAGATATCTGAGAGATATCACTCCACCATATCTCAGATAAATTTGAAAGATCGTCTAGTACATTTCTGCTTAAAAATGTATGTTTCAAGAGATGCAAAGATGGACATTAGCAAAGAAATGGAAGATTGTTTCTTCCTTTATTTCTTCTAGGAAACTTCGGCAGAACTCTTCATAGGACAGACCTATCCTACTAGCATCTCTGCCTACAGTACAGTGCCCCGTCATGACTGCAATAAGCCTCGCGATGTCTCTACGGTTCCTATTTGATAATTGTATTGAGCGCCTATCATTGTAGCAAGGCCACATTTTCTTAGCAACCTTGCACGTGACTATATTGCGCCATCTACATTCAGCCTTATATAGATAGTGCCAATACGTGAAGATCGATCGGAATAAGGTTTAATAGCATTCAGAGCCTCCGAAGGACTAGTACGTAAACATACTGCTATCCCTACGCGAGCGGATCTCTGTATTCTATAAATCTGGTCAACCACGTATTTCTTATTTGTGGCAGGCCACCATACTACAGGGCCGTAAGTCAGTATTGTACGCCTAATTGCTGTATATATCCATTTAAGCATTTTAGGATTTAGGAACCGTTTAGATCCAAACATCCAACGACTGGAGTAGTACGCAGTTGTAATAATGGAAAGAAAATACCCTTCGTGGTATCTTATGTTAAGGTTAACTATAAAGAACATTATATTTCGGTTGTAAAAATAGCTCTCAAGGTAATACAGTATACCCCGTTTAATTACCCAGCAAAATATTACATATTAACTAGGAATACTTGCAATATAATGACTTATACCTAATTTACATTAAGCATTTTTTTTCATGAAATTAATTGCATGAAAATTTTTTATTTGTCAATAGGAGGCCTGGAGGACCAACTCGTATCAAAAAAGTTGTTAAAAATGTATCAGGGATTCATTTTACGCCCTTTTTTATACAAAATTCTCTTTTATAGCGCTGCAATTAGCAAATAGAAAAAGTTGCGTGCAACAAAATTCATGAAATTTCATGAAAAAATGCTTAATGTAAATCAGGTATTACTTTTCTGATTGCCAAATTTCATTACTCGCTTACAAATCACATTACTTACCTAAAAAAAAAATGATATACAAGTTGCTAAATGATGAGAATGATTTTTTTTAGATTAAATCAATTACGTGAACAAGTTGCCAAATAAAAAGAGTAGGTACTTCTCAAGAATCGATTATTTTAGTCTCACGCCTTGTTAAAATCATTAAAATGGTTATCCAGTAGGGAAGATCTTCCACCAAATTTGCTTAATGCCAAACCCGATTACCTTTTTTAAAATTTTTTGCTGGGTACCCATCGATTAAATACCTTTATCGCTTAATCACCCCAAATGTTGAATATCCGTTTTTTACACTCATTTTCACACAAAAATCCTCGCTTAACTTAACTTTAACTTCTGTTTAATTATCCATTTTGGGTAATTACCCCGAATTATTTTACCCCAAAATGAAATATCTACTAAAATCTCCTCGTTTATTTGCCCAAAACTACCTAAGTAGATATCTATGCAACTCTGCAATCGAATGTATGCACCTTATATATTTATTTTGTTGTAATATGAATTGTTTTTGTTTTTTAATAAATTTTTTTTTAATAAATGAATACATATGTATGTGCATTTTATTTCAAGTAACTACTTCACCTTGCTGAAGTAGTTAGCACGTTGAGTACAAAACCGAAGGTCATGAGTTCAAGCCCAGTACCCGACAGTCATTAAAAATAACAACAACACGCATTTTTTTTTTTTTTGATGTACATTAGTGTCTATTTGTATCAGTTGTTGTGAGAAAGTTCAAGTGTTGAACGCATAGGCACTCATAACTAAACTACCTACTCGTGCTTCAGCGAGCACCCTCCTTTGTCAGTATTGTGTCGCTAACTACAGCTTTGAAAATTTAATACGCCTCATTGATACCAGAGGCGCTGCACCACTGCATTGTCAAAAACGTGCAAAAAGCAGAGTTGCAAAAGAATGAAGCTTTCCTCTATCTCTTCCTTCACCATCTGTCTTCTCTATCACTATTCCTTTCCTAAAAGAAGGTAACATCTAGTAATAGTAGTAGGCATTCATTGCCTAAGTGTTACTTCTCTCAAAAAAAATATATATAAAATAAATAATAAAGGTATGAATAAACGTATTCTCATAATTAACTATATGATTTAATTAAACGTCTTCGCTTTAATACATTTTCCGGATATTATCCCAAAAATCATAAAATTTCTGATGATATAATTAAACAGGGTTTACTGTATCTTATATTAGAGTCATCCTAGGACTAAAGAAGATATTGTAAAATGTAACCAGTAATATGAAGATCATTTCAGTTGTAATACTCAATGAAATAAATAAAGTAATTACATATATATCGATTAAAGAAAATTTTTCGGAACATGTAAATCAAAACTTGTCTTTTTTATTACGTTTCCTGATGAATGACAAAAAGTTTTTGAATAAAATTTTTAAAATAATGCAGTTTACAAAGTTTTGATAGAAAATTTAATAAAATTATCACAAGTCAACATGAAATGCCATAAGGGGACTCCTCTTTGATTGGCACATAAAAGATACCCCTTGCCGCAAATTCATTTTCATCAGCACCCATGGTCACATTGCTAAATGTGCTACCGCAATCCTTGGCAATAGCATTTTTATAATTTTGACACCGTATCGAGCAATATTTAATATTAAGTTGAGTTTCTATATAATAATCCACAGAACGTTGATGAGAACACAAGCCACTTACATCAATACCACAATCAGGTTGATGTTTGCCGCCGTTAACGTAGAAAGTTGCATGCCCCATGGGTTCTTCAAAACCCAATTTATCACCATTGGTTTGAATACTTTCCACATAGAGAGCATCGGCTTTATCTAAACGCCTGTGAGAATTGCGTATCTCAAACAATGGCCTGGCAGGATCTAAGCACACAATTTTTGTAAGCGGACCACTTTCAACGTTTTTGCCAATAAAACCAGATATTTGAGCACCCAAACTATGACCAATTACCCATATGTTTTCCATTGGTATATGTAGCTCTTGTCTCAAGAAGTCGATAAACCTGGCCACGTGCTCACCAACCCCAGGCACCGCCTCAACAGAGGCGGCATAGTTCGGAGTTACAGCACGATCCCATTGAACGAAAATAAAATTGTAATTGCCCTTTTTAAAAAAGGCATGTCTCATATTTGTGCTCATTTCCGTATTTTTAGTTTGCACCCAACCATGTATAAAAAATCTGATCGGATAGCTTGCATTAAATTTCGAGTTTTGAATTGATTTCATTGAGGCTGTTATTGTTTCTTCATTATCAGGATTGTTATTGGTATATAATAATAACTTGATCGGATTCAGCAAGTTGCCAATTATGTCCTTATCATTAATTCCAAAGGCAGTAGCTTAAAAGGATGCACAAGAGATAAAAGTAAAGAAACTTTTAGAATCCACATTCTTTTTTATTCTTACCAGCCAGAGTACCAAGAATTGCTAAACAAAATGCCTTCATATTCCCGACTGATTTTTGATGAAATGTTGCACTCAATATATACTTTGGATTTGATCATTAGATAAAATTTTATGAAATTTGGTATAATAAAATGTTTATCGCATTGTTAACTTAAGCAACATTATCTATCGCTGGCTGAAGTAAAGTCCAATTTTAGAGTTAAATTATACAATTAAATGAACAAATTAAATGTAAATGAATTTAATGTGGAATTGTTATTAAAACTTCTTTAATTTTCCTTTCGTTTTATTGCAGTCAAGGTAACATATCACCTTGCACTGGTGCCAGGCCAGGAGCTAAGAAAAAAGAAGAGTTAAATTGATTTTAGAAAAGATTTTGTCTAGAAGCCGCTTTAAATTTTTTTATTCTTTTAATATACGTTGTATAAAGTGTATATTATACTCTATTACCACAAATATTTAAAAAAATCACAAATGTTTGTATGGGAAACCCCACCAGCCGTGGTTCCAGGGGTGTGCCACTGGCATAGGTGGGTCGGCCCTCCAAAAATTTGTGGGGGTCGGTCATACATTTTGACTCGATTGAGGAACTCTAAATGGATCAAAGTGTCGGGATATCAAAATACGTTTTTAGAGGGATCCCTAGAATACGATTTTCCTTGCAATTTGAGTCATTTTTTTGCCTCCATACAAATTGATCCGCCCTAATGTATATATATAAACATAGAGACAATTTTTTCATGATTTTTTCATTTTTGTATAAACATGTTTGTACAATAATTTCAACGCTCATTCAGGCTGCCTGTTACCCTATTGGTTAGAGTGCTTGTCTATCATTCAGAAGATTGCTGGTTCAATACTTGTCTCCTCTCAAGTAATAATATGTACATATGTATGTATGTATAGTGAATTAATTAAGAATGTAATATAATAGCCCAATTCACAATCTTGTACAAATAGTCTTGCATCGTTGCATGTGCAAAATGTTATAGTATATTGATACTCACCACTTAACAATTCTTAGTGGTGAGTATCAATATACTATACCACTTTGCACATGCAAAGATGCAAAACCATTTGCACAAGATTGTGAATTGGGCTAATATGTATATAAATCAATAACATCTACATATACTACATGCATATCGACGGTCCCATTCCAAAACATGCTAAGTCGGCATAACATGTTATGCTGGGAATAGCATTTCTGAATTCCTTGTTTATTAACTTAGATTCTGTAAAATTTTGATAGTAAACTTATGAGCAAAAATTTACTTAGCATGATTTGTCAATTTTAAAAATTCTTCCTTTTTAAATGTTTAAAGTAAACTTATTATGATTAAGTTTAGAATCAAGTAGTCAAAAATAAAAATTAATATAAATTTTTCTCCGAACTAAAACATGCTATTGTACTCAGATGACCATTGTAGGTGAGGAAGAACCTTACTTGGAGGACAAGCTAATATATTTGTGATTCTAAGTCACTTTTAACTATGATCTTCAACAAAATATAAAGTTCAAATAATATGATTACAAAAATTCTCAAGTTTTGATCTGATAACATTCCTGAGATATCATCGATAAACTTTGAAGACGTTTATCTCAAAACTAGCTTTCTTTACTTGGCATGTTTTGGAATGGAGCCGTCGAAGTATGGTATAGAATTTAAATGAAAATAAGTAAAAAGATAAAAGACATAAAAATAAAACCTCTCTGTACAAAATCTTACAGTCAGACCCACGATATCGACAACTTTCCAGTTGTCGCACACTTACATTTGAAACAACAACCAAATATTAAAATTTGTTTTTGTTTTGAACGTAAGTGTGCGACAAGTCGAACGTTGTCGACATAGTGGGTTTGGCCCTTAATAAAATAATTTTAGTAATTTATTCATTGCACAGCAGTGCGCTTTTTGAATCAAGGGAGTATGAGTATGAACTTTGCATACTGTATAGGGAATATATACACATACTTACATGTATGAAAATTTATAAATATACCCTCATTTTTCGGATCCGAACCATATATGGGATATCATATATGCTCTATATGGTCTATAGCTGCCCAGCTAAAAAAAATGTATATGGTTGATATATTTTTAATATATGAATTTATATAAATATACTACCTACACCCAGTGTGCTTTGCTACCCCGATTGTCTTTTCAATTTCATTTATATTGATTTGAAAGTGTTGCGCAATGGTGGTGCAATATGAAAATTGGATTTTGCCACGCCTCTCCGCCCGCAGACCGAAAATACAAAAATCAGACTTCACAGTGTCACCCGCCTGAATATTCTGAAGATTCCCTGAAAATTTCATCAAAATCGGCCTAGCCGTTTTGGAGTCCATACGTTACATACATACATATACACATCCTCTTTTATATATATAGATATGAATATCTATGAATTCATGTATGGAAATGCATGGGATTATATATGGCAAAACTATTAAATATGAATGTATATATAGACTTATAAATATAATGTATTAATATGTGAGCTCATATATGGAAATTTATTTATGATCCATATATTGATATAAGATGTAATATATGGAGATATATAAAAATGTATGCATAAGTACGTGATATCTCACATAAGATAGTTTTTGCAATCAAAAAAGCTTGCTTTTATTAACTCGATCTTTTTCTCTCATTTTTATCACTGGTAAATTGAAAATCTATTAGAAAACACATTTTTTGAAAAAAATTCTTGTTTTTATGGTTAAGCAATTGTCTACATGCAATTCCTTCCCGCATTATGAACTCATAACTAGATTAAGCTGTGTGTCAAATTTATTATCAATTTAATATGCTAGTTTGTTGAAAATTCAATTTCTAGGTCTTTTCAAAAATTATCTCCGATTTTTTCGATTTTATTTTATAGTGCTTTACAAAAGTAAATCACAAAGCGTAAAGTTTAACTTATCTACATTTTCTCGAGAGCCACAAAAGTCATCAGAATTCGAAAAAAATAAATTGTAATGCTCTTTAATTGCAGCATAGCTATATTTAAAAACAACCCAGCAAAAAACAAGTAAGAGTGTTATATTCGGCTGTGCCGAATCTTATATACCCTTTACCAAAGTGCGTGTATGTAGTATAGAGATACATACGTAAGCATAAATAAAGTATAAACAAAAAGAAAAAAATAATTTGACCTAGTTACTTTTATGTAAAAAAAATTAATTTTCAAACCAGTCTACCAGTCAAACCAGTTTTAATACCAGTCTAGTATTATTAGTTAGTTATTATTATTAGTTTTCTTATACCAGTCTAGTAGTTCTTAAGAAAAATATAGGTAGTGCGTTAAGTGAAAAAAGAAAAAGGAAATTAAATTAATTAAATTTTGTCAACGCTTGGCGTTGCGTTTTACAAAATTAGGCCCAAAATGGTTTATTTATTTACTTTAATATCCAGAAAAAAGTTTCCTGCTCTGGAGCTGTGATTTTTGTTTTTATAATTTTCTACACCAAGATTTTCTTTACAAATTGTAAAATATATATAATTTGTAAAGAAAAAGAAAAAAATTAATTAGACTTAGTTACTTTTATATATCACAAAAAGTGTAAGTTTCCGAACCCTGGAATGATCCTTTTTGATTTTTCTGTTTTCTTACACCAATCTTTTTCTTTTAAGAATATAAGATATGTTTAATTTATATAAAAAAGGAAAAAATTGGTATAGTAAGTTACTTTTGTATCAAAAAGTTAAAGTTTTCCAACCGTGGTAATGTCTTTTTAATGTTTTTATTTTTTTTATTTGAAATACCAATATTATTCGTGCTGAAGTATAAAATAAGTTTATTTAATAAAAAAACAATGAGTGTTCGAACTCACGGGCGATGTTTTAACACCTTTTTGTTACACGGTACCTGTTCGATTTCTATGAACACAGATCCACAATCCCGGAGGTAGAGTTAATATAAAGTATTTAATGAAAAAGAATAGTTTATTGAATTTAATTTTACTTTGTATAATTTATTAATGTTATGTTTTCAGCACAGTTAATATATAATATATTGTTACGAAAATAGCCGTCAACAATGTTAAGCAACATTACACAAAAATATTCCAACAGGGTTAATGTAAATGCTACGCGAAAATATTCCTACAGGGTCAAAGCAAAGAATAGTCTAGAAAGTAGCCAACAACTTAATAAGCATGCCTAGCTTGACTAAACAAGCAAAAGCAACAACAACAACAAAAGCGTCTGCTTATTAAGAAGATTCACATATTTGTACACATACATACATGCCAATTCAAACGAAAAGCAAAAGATAAACAACCACCGTGTGTTGCTTAGTTAATGATGTACACACGTACGCATATACACATGTATGTACATAGTTACCACATGAACTTAATTAGGCAGCATACAAGATGATAATGATCGTCTAGACATTGCTTGAAACTTCTAGTGGAATTTCTGTGAAATATAAATAGAGGTGACGCATCCAATGAGTTAGTTAGTTGCAGTTGTAAGTCAGTCGCGAACAGTTATAGTTAGTGCTAATCAGAAAGTAGTGAAGTTAAGAACTCGTTAATCAGTTGATAATTAAGTTGTGAATTGATAATAGTCTGTCGTGGAATTGAGATTATTGTGGAGTCTATCGTGTCGACTGGAGTAAAGGGAACAGCGCAGCGAATAGACGTGTATAAGGGTGTAAGTAAAGCCAGTGAGTTTTTATTGGTGTATCAACTGTAAGTATCGGCAGAGTGAGTGCCGTGTGTGACAAGCAGCAGACAAAGAGGTATTGGTGTATCAACTGTGCGTGACGGCAGAGTGAGTCTCGTAAGTGACGAGCAGCAGACAAAGAGGTGTCACGTGATTACTTGTGCAGTCAGCTAAGAAACGTGCGTAAACTACAGCGAGGAAGGCGCAGTGGTAACCAGTTGTGAATATTTGTGTGTAATTTTATTAGTTTAAGTTGTGTTACTTTATATAAGCTCTTGAGTAATTTAGTATAAGTGTATTTGTAAATAAAACTTGTATCATTCTTAACCCTAATTACTACACTCGGCTCTTGTATTCATTTGCAAATCTTCGGATCTACGGAAAAGCGTTTTTATAGAGAGAAAAACGTAACATTTGGTGTCAGAAGTGGGATTTGCAAATACAAGCGATACGTTTAAAAAGGGTTAAGCTAAAGGCAAGAGGAAAAAGAAAAGGAGAACCTCACACGTTTGAAAAGGTTAAACGTGGACAAAACCACATACGTTTAAAAAGGTTAAACGTAGTAATTGGTTTTTGAGGAAAATGAAATTTCAAGAGCTTAATGTGAAGCAACTCAAGGAAGAGTTGAATAAGCGGAAACTGTCGACAACTGGTAATAAAGTACAACTACAGGAGAGACTACTACAGGAGTTCCAGCGGCGCAACATCGAAATCGAGACATATGAGTTCGAGGAGAAAGAGCGTTTGGAAATGAGGGTAAAGTTAGATGATTTTATGAGAACAGTAAGAGAATTGAGAACTCAAATCGAATCTGACAACAAGAAATTTCTGGAAATGTCAAGAGAAACTTCAAGAGCCAAAACCGAGAGAGTGCGAGTACGAGCACGAGTACGAAAAACATCTAGGGCCACAAATTACACACTTGACAAATGGAAACAGCGTCTACGAAAACATTTCTGCCACAGAGCAAGACGCTGACGAAAAACTAAAGGCAGAAGATGAAATCAACAGTTGTCAGTGTCAACAAGCTGAACGTGAGCGAAGTTTTCCAGAAGTTTCCAGCAAAGTAACTGAAGCTCGTGACCTATATGATAGTCAAGCAGTTTGTGACACGGCGGAATTAGCTATGCAAGTCAGTAAATCAGACGAAGAGATTTCTGACTTGGTGAACAGCGTCTACGAAGACATTTCCGCCACAGAGGAAGACGCTGACGAAAAACTGAAGGCAGAAAATGAAATCAACAGCGGTCAGTGTCAAAAAGTTGAACATGAGCAAAGTTTGCCAGAAGTTTCCAGCGAAGTAAATGAAGCTCGTGACCTAGATGATAGTCAAGCGGTTTGTGACATGACGAAATTAGCTATGCAAGTCAGTAAATCAGACGAAGAGATTTCTGACTTGGTGAACAGCGTCTACGACGACATTTCTGCCACAGAGGAAGACACTGAGGAAAAACTGAAAGTAGAAGACGAAATCAACAGTGGTCAGTGTCAACAAGTTGGACGTGAGCCAGAAGTTTCCAGCGAAGAAAATGAAGCTAGTGACGTAGAAGATGTGGTGGTCTGTGAAACAGCGGAACAAGCTATGGGTGAAATGGTCTCGCTTGCTCAGGGTAAAGAAACTGCTACAGCATACAAAGCGCATAGCATAAAAGCAGTCAGGAAGAAAAAGACAACTTCTATACGGAGCCTAAAGCGTGTGGTAAGGCAAGCTCTAGTCAAGGTACAAGGAAGAGTCGGAGCCAAAGGCCATAAGTGTGGAAGGAGTGGTCATCTCCAGTGTATGGTAAGGCAAGCTCTAGTCAAGGGACAAAGTAGAGTCAGGGCCAAAGGCCACAAATGGGAGAGAAGTTGTCATCTCCAGCGTAAAACAAGACAAGCTGTATTGGAAATACGAAACAGATTCAGTACCAAGGGCTGCAAATGCCAAAGATGGTTTCATCTCCAACGAACGGTAAGGCAAGCTGTAGCGGAAATACTAAGCAGAGAAAGTACTACCAGGGGCCACGAATATCGAAGTAGTCACCTCCAGCGTATGGCAATACAAGTTCCAGTTGAGAAACGAGACAGAGCCAAAACTAAAGCCGACAAATATGGAAGAAGTAGTCATCTCCAGCGTATGGCAATACAAGTTCCAGTTGAGAAACGAGGCAGAGCCAGAACTAAAGCCGACAAATATGGAAGAGGTAGTCGTCTCGAGCGTAACTACAAGGCGTTTAGAAAACGCAGAAAAAGAAAGGCGATGATGTGCCTATTCGGGACGAATAGGCTTAAGTGGGCGGCAGTGTTACGAAAATAGCCGTCAACAATGTTAAGCAACATTACACAAAAATATTCCAACAGGGTTAATGTAAATGCTACGCGAAAATATTCCTACAGGGTCAAAGCAAAGAATAGTCTAGAAAGTAGCCAACAACTTAATAAGCATGCCTAGCTTGACTAAACAAGCAAAAGCAACAACAACAACAAAAGCGTCTGCTTATTAAGAAGATTCACATATTTGTACACATACATACATGCCAATTCAAACGAAAAGCAAAAGATAAACAACCACCGTGTGTTGCTTAGTTAATGATGTACACACGTACGCATATACACATGTATGTACATAGTTACCACATGAACTTAATTAGGCAGCATACAAGATGATAATGATCGTCTAGACATTGCTTGAAACTTCTAGTGGAATTTCTGTGAAATATAAATAGAGGTGACGCATCCAATGAGTTAGTTAGTTGCAGTTGTAAGTCAGTCGCGAACAGTTATAGTTAGTGCTAATCAGAAAGTAGTGAAGTTAAGAACTCGTTAATCAGTTGATAATTAAGTTGTGAATTGATAATAGTCTGTCGTGGAATTGAGATTATTGTGGAGTCTATCGTGTCGACTGGAGTAAAGGGAACAGCGCAGCGAATAGACGTGTATAAGGGTGTAAGTAAAGCCAGTGAGTTTTTATTGGTGTATCAACTGTAAGTATCGGCAGAGTGAGTGCCGTGTGTGACAAGCAGCAGACAAAGAGGTATTGGTGTATCAACTGTGCGTGACGGCAGAGTGAGTCTCGTAAGTGACGAGTAGCAGACAAAGAGGTGTCACGTGATTACTTGTGCAGCCAGCTAAGAAACGTGCGTAAACTACAGCGAGGAAGGCGCAGTGGTAACCAGTTGTGAATATTTGTGTGTAATTTTATTAGTTTAAGTTGTGTTACTTTATATAAGCTCTTGAGTAATTTAGTATAAGTGTATTTGTAAATAAAACTTGTATCATTCTTAACCCTAATTACTACACTCGGCTCTTGTATTCATTTGCAAATCTTCGGATCTACGGAAAAGCGTTTTTATAGAGAGAAAAACGTAACAATATATATATATATATATATATATATATATATATATATATATATATATATATATAATATATATATATAAATTTAGTAGATGCACTCAAAATGAAAAAAATTAAATAGAAGTGCTAATGATTTCATTATTTTCTTGCTTAATACTTTTTATTTATTTTATATTAAACCCACAAAAAACAAAGAGAATGCAAAGCAACAGACAAATGTACATACATATGTACATTGTTATGTTTGTACATAAGCTACATACGTTGCTGTCTTGCTATCTCATTTTTATATATGTACGTATAACCACGTCACTATTCTCTTTGCTATGCATAAGACAAAACCGAAGATCAACATAAAACACTTTTTTAATATTACTCCAAATTAATACTCCAAATTAAAACACTTAAATCTCGGCTCGCCGATATCGGATCGCCTTAATTTTTGGCCTAAACTCTTCGTCGAAACCCGCACTAGCTTTTTATTCCAAAAATTAATAAAATCGGCTATGAATTTCCTGAGAAAATCGCGTGGGAAAATTATATAAAAATCGCCCAATAATCACTTTCAATTACGACTGCCAAGCAACGAACAAACAAACGATGATTTACTCTTACATACCTAACACTTGCGTATGTATTGAAACTGATAGTTTACTGCCCTAGAGGCGCGCGTATAGATGTTAACACATCAAAAAAATAAAAATTAGTTTTCGGTAGTTAATTTTATATTTATATCACAAAAAGTGTAAGTTTTCCAACCCTGGAACCGTTCCTTTTGATTTTTCAAATTTCGTACATCAATATGTTCCTTTTAAGAATATAAGATATGTTTAACTTATAGAGAAAAAGAAAAAATTTGGTTTAGTAAGTTACTTTTGTATATGAAAAAAAGGTAAAGTTTTCCAACTTTGGAATCATCTTTTTCATTTTTAAAAATTTTTTTAATTAAAAATATAAATTTAATTTGTACTGGAGTATAAAATTAGTTAATTTAATATAAAAAAATATAAAATTTAGTTAGACCTAGTTACTTTTATATATCACATAAAGTGTAAGTTTCCCAACCCTGGAATCATAGTTTATGATTTTTCTAATTTCTTTCACCAATCTCTTTCTTTTAAGAATCTAAGATATGTTTTATTTATAGAGAAAAAGAAAAAATTTGTAAAGTAAATTACTTTTGTATAAGAAAAAAAAATTAAAGTTTTCAAACCATGGAAACGTCTTTTTAATTTTTTTAACTTTCTTTTTTTATTAGAAATACCAATTTTATTCGTACTGAAGTATAAAATAAGTTAATTTAATAAAAAAAAAATATAAAAATTAGTTTACGGTAGTTATTTTTTATATCACAAAAATTTTAAATTTCCCAATCCTGGAATTATCCTTTTCGATTTTTAAACCCAATCTTTTGCTTTTAAGAATATAAGATATATTTAATTTATAGAAAAAAGGAAAAATTTGTTTTAGTAAGTTAATTTTGCCTAATTTTGTGCAAAAAAGTTAAAGTTTCCCAACCCTGGAAACGTCTTTTTAATTTTTTTTTAATTAGAAATACCAATTTTATTCATACTGAAGTATAAAATAAGTTTATTTAATAAAAAACATAACAAGTGAGAGTGCTATATTCGGCTGTGCCGAATATTATGTACACTTTACCAAAGTGCTTTTTTGCAGTATAGAGATACATACATAAGCACATACACAAAGTATAAACAAAGAGAAAAAAATAATTTGACCTAGTTACTTTTATGTACAAAAAATAAAATAATAATTTTCAAACCCTAAAATCATCATTTTAGATTTTTCTGATTCCTTATATCAATCTAGTAGTTCTTAAAATATATAGAAAGTGTGTTAAATGAAAAAAGAAAATAGAAAATTCAAAAAAATGTTTTATTTATTTACTTTAATATCTAGAAAAAGTTCAAAGTTTCCAGCTCTGGAGCTGACGTTTTTAATTTTATAAATTTCTACACAAAAGTGTTGTTTCCAAAACGTAAAATATATATAATTTATA
This sequence comes from Tachina grossa, assembly GCA_949987645.1. Taxonomy (NCBI): domain Eukaryota; kingdom Metazoa; phylum Arthropoda; class Insecta; order Diptera; family Tachinidae; genus Tachina; species Tachina grossa. Next base: position 132,397,369 of record OX465274.1, on the reverse strand, counting down.
AAGGAAAAGATAAAAATTAATTAGACTTAGTTACTTTTATATATCAAAAAAGTGTAAGTGTCCCAACCGTAAACTCATCCCTTTTGATTTTCTGATTTCTTACACCAATCTCTTTCTTTTAAGAATTTAAGAAATGTTTAATTTATATAAAAAAAGGAAAAATTTGTTTTAGTAACTTACTTTTGTACAAAAAAAATTAAAGTTTTCCAACCCTGGAATCGTCTTTTTAATTTTTTTTTATTTCTTACACCCTCTTTTTTTTAAGAATATAAGATATGTTTAATTTATAGTAAAAAAGAAAAAATTTGTTTTAGTAAGTTAATTTTGTATAAAAAATAAGGTTTTCCAACCCTGTAAACGTCGTTTTAATTTTTCTAATTTTCTTTATTTTGAAATACCAAATTTATTCGTACTGAAGTATAAAATAAGTTTATTTTATAAAAAAAAATAAAAATTAATTTGCTGTAGCTAATTTTTTATATCACAAAAATGGTGGGTTTACCAACCCTGAAATCAAACTTTTTGATTTTTCTGATTTCTTATACTAATCTCTTACTTTTAAGAATATAAGATATCTTTAATTTATAGAGAAAAAGGGAAAATTTGCTTTAGTAAGTTACTTTTCTATAAAAAAATTTAAGGTTTTCCAACCCTGGAAACGTGTTTTAAATTTTTTAAATTGAAATACCAATTTTATTCGTACTGAAGTATAAAATAATTGTATTTATTTAAAAAAAATCTAAATTAGTTTTCGGTAGTTAATTTTTTATATCACAAAAAGTTTCAGTTTCCCAACCCTGGATTCATCCTTTTTGATTTCTTACACCTATCTTTTTCTTTTGAGAATATAAGATATGTTGAATTTATAAAGAAAAGGAAAATTTTCTCTTAGTAAGGTACTTCTGTATAAGAAAAATAGTTAAAGTTTTCCAACCCTGGAAACGTCTTCTTAAATTTTTTAACTTTTTTTTATTTGAAATACCAATTTTATTCGTGGTGAAGTATAAAATAAGTTTATTTAATAAAAATAAATAAAAAATTAGTTTACGGTAGTTAATTTTATATATCACAAAAATCGTTGGTTTTCCAACCGTGGAATCACACCTTTTGTTTTTCTGATTTCTTACATCAATCTCCCTCTCTTAAGGACATTTCGTATGTTTAGTTTATAGAAAAAAAAGAGGAAAAATTTGTTTTAGTAAGTTACTTTTGCATAACAAAAAAAGTTAAGGTTTTCCAACCCTGGAAACGTCTTTTTAATTTTTTTTAGTTAGAAATACCAATTTTATTCATACTGAAGTATAAAATAAGTTTATTATACCCTTTGCCAAAAAAATCGCCATTCCGTTTGTAATTTCCAGAATATTAATAAGCGAGCCATAAAGTATATATAGGGTGTTTTTTTAAGAGGTATAGAACTTTGAATTGAAATAAAACACAAGAAAATCGTTTTAATGTCCATCAATTTGGCTTTATTGGAAGGATAATTTTATGTCATTAATGCTTAAATATGATTTTGGGCATGTGGCCGCCGCGGCTGGCTCGAATAAAGCCGATTCTACAGGTCCAATTTTCAACCACTTTTTCGAGCATATGGGGCCGTATGTTGGCAATAACGCCACGAATGTTGGCTTCCAAGTCCCCTAACGTTTCTGGTTTGTTGGCGTAGACAAGCGACTTCACATATCCCCAAAGAAAATAATCCAATGGTGTCAAATCACACGATCTTGGTGGCCAATTGACAGGTCCATTCCGCGAAATTATGCGCTCATCGAATGTTTCCTTCAATAAATCGATTGTGACGTGCGCTGTGTGGCATGTAGCGCCGTCTTGTTGGAACCACAACTCATCCACATTCATGCCATCCAATTCGGGAACAAAATAGTCGGTTAGTCGGCTCCAATTGCTGTGCACGGTGGCGAATCGATTCATTCGGGTCCTCTTCAACACTTTGCTCTACAGCGGCAATTGTTTCTTCGGTGCGCACTGTTCGACGTCTCTGCTGATGCGTATTATCACATAGAGTAAACGTAGTGCGAAAACGATCCATGTTTAACCGAATTAATTGCTCTGATGGACGATTATGTCGAGCATAAAATGGACGGAGCTTGCGGTAAACTTCGCGAACTGAACCATTATTTTCGAAATAAATTTGCACGATTTGCAAGCGTTGTTCTTTTGTCAACCTGTTCATGATGAAATGGCAAACCAAACTAAATATTAATCACTTGACAGCTGACAAAATGGCCGCCAGTTAAAAAAGTGATGCCAACTTAAAGTTCTATACCTCAATAAAAAACACCCTTTATATATATTCTGGATCCTAATGCATAGGGAAGACGAATAAGCGATGTCCGTCTGTCTGTACGTGAAATCGGTTTTCCCAAGCTTCCAGAAAAGCTAGAGACTTCGTTCTTCAACTGGTGTGTCATAAATGGTCCAAAAAAGATTGGTATTGAAAATCAGCAAAATCGAGCAGACGGTTTCAGAGCTGGGAAGCTTAAACTTCATTTTGCCATACAAAATAACTACCGAAAAGTAGTTAATATTATTTTTTTATTAAACAAACTTATTTAATACTTCATTATGAATAAAGTTGGTACTTCTAATTAAAAAAAATTTAAAAAAATTAAAACGACGTTTCCAGGGTTGGAAAACTTTAACTTTTTTTCTTCTACAAAAGTAAGTTACTAAAACTAATTTTTCCTTTTTGTTGCTATAAATTAAACATGACAGTTCTCGTGGTACCTTCATAGCGAACAGCCGATTAGCGGAATTTTGATTACATACATACTTATCAAACAAGCAAAAAATTATACAAAAAAATATTCGTAGTATATATTATTCGTAATAGGTACATACTGACTTTAATAAATAAGCTTTATGCTTTGCTAATATTTTTTATATAGTAGAAATAACAAAAACAAATAAAACCGCAAACAAAAAAAAAACTTAAACAAAGTGACATTGAGGAATACTCTAACGAGTACCTCAAAAACAAACAAACAAACAAACAATCATAAATAACAAAAACAAAAAAAGACCGCAAACAAACAAAAAACACAAACGAAGTACCCTTGAGGAATTCTATGTATGAGTGCCTCAAATACAAAAATTTTTGAAGTGAGTTCTAACGGCAGAAATGCTTATTTTACTGTGAATTCTGAAGCTCTTAATGAAAAAAATATATATAATAAACCTGATGAAAGTCTTTTGTTTAACGGAAGAGCCAATTTTTCGGCAGCGATCAATTTCGCTCTGTCCAATGTTAAATAGTAGTGATTCATTAACATTACAGTTGCCTAGTACTTCTTCATATAAGTCAGTAATATCTTCCCCTTCAGGCCGTGTTCATCACTTAACAAAGTTATCACTACAGATAATAGCAGCTCAAAACCCAAGGTACAAGTCGGAATGGACAGATATATAACCGTGGTAAAGCGTGGGCGAAGCCCGAATTCTTCAAAATTTTCATCTGCTCCAAAGATGTCTAGGGATAACAGCGCCAAAACCGCTTTAAAATTTTGCAAGATGACAACGACAAACCCGATGTATCCTCGAATAAAACATCCAAGCCGCCACCAACCTATTTGAGAGAAAAAACTCAAATGCCCTTATTAAAAAATTAATTTCGGTCATTGGTGAGAATAAATTTCAAATTTTCCCAATAAAACGTGGCAACATCGATGAAACGAAAATTCATATTTATGACGAAAAAGATTTCCGCAAAATGGTTTCTGAATTTGAAAAAAATAAAACAAGCTTCTACACATACCAGCTTAAGAGTGCTAGAGGCCTGCAGATCGTATTGAAGGGCATAGATTCTTACGTTGTTCCTGAAGAAATAAAAGATGCACTCGTCCTCCAGGGATTTAAGGTAAAAAAAGTATCTAACATAATAAGCAGAGAAAAGGTACCCGAACCCCTATTTCGTGTTGAACTGGAGCCGAATGATATACAGTTGAAAAAAAACGAGACTCATCCTATTTATAGCCTAAAATACCTTTTATACAGAAAAATCAGCGTTGAAGAGCCACATAAGCGTTCAGGTCCCGTGCAGTGCCATAATTGCCAAGAATATGGCCACACAAAAACTTACTGCAATTTACCTACTGTTTGTGTTGTGTGCGGCGAATTACACGGCAATGCTAGTTGTACTAAACCAAAACATCAAGCGGAAAAAAATGCAGTAATTGTGGAGGTAATCACACCGCTAACTACAGAGGTTGTCCTGTGTACTCAAAAAATGCAAAAACCTAAATTAGCTCCAGTTCAAACAATAAACGCTTCCTCAGCCACTTTTGCGCAAATGAGCCAACCAGTTATTTCCCGTTTATCGCATGCAGATGCTGATAAGACAAATTCAATTCCCACACAAAATGTTTCCCCACCAAATAATTCAACAAATACAAACTCGCACTTTAATTTTAATCGCCTTGAAGCCACTATTGAAAATCTTGAGCAAACTATCAACAACTTTACAACAAATATGACTAGCATAATGCAAGAAACGCTATGAATGCAGAATACACTGCTTCAAGCATTAATTAACAAGCCATGAACACGTTAAAAATATGTTTCTGGAACGCAAACGGCATTCGCCAACATAAAAATGAACTTGAGCACTTCCTTACGGAAAAAAATATTGATGTAATGTTGGTCTCTGAGACGCATTTGACTTCTAGAGGCCTCTTTAAAATGAATGGCTACACATTATATGATACAAAGGACCCTAGAGGGGGAGCATGCGGTGTATCAGCAATTCTAATAAAGTCAAGACTCAAGCACTATATTCTTGACAACATTTGTGAAGAACATCTACAAGCAACATACATCTGCATTGAGAATTTTTGTTCAAATTTCGTGATATCTTCAATTTACTCCCCTCCTAGATTTTCAATCACTGAGGATCAATACGAGAAATTCTACAATTCTCTTGGACCTTTTTTCGTAGCAGCTGGCGACTACAATGCTAACATACGTTCTGGGGTTCGCGTCTTATTACGCCTATAGGTAGGGCGTTGTTCAACACAATTTCAAAAATGGGCTTGGATATTATTTCGGGTGGTGAGCCCACTTACTGGCCTGCTGACGTACGAAAAATTCCGGATGTTATAGACTTTGGCGTCATAAAAAGTATTTATAGGGAATTAATTCACGTTGAAGGTTCCCTAGATCTCTCGACCGATCACTCCCACGATCGTTACAATCTGTAGCCCACTAAGAAGTGACTTACCTCATCCATATATGAAGATAATAAATCGTGTTAGTTGGCTGGGATTCAAAAAATACCTTAGTAGTCATTGTACGGAAAATATTAAGCTAAGAACACCAAATGATATTGAATCTAACATTGCCAATCTCAACGAGAATATTAAACAGGCTGCTGAACATGCCACTACCTCCCATCCGCAGACTGGGTTTAATAAAATTTAGTCTACAGACATTGAACGTCTCTTACGTGAAAAAAGAAGAGCTAGAAGGGAATGGCAACAGCACAGATCACCCCAAAATAAAATTAGATTTAAAGAGTGCACGAAACGACTCCAAGAGTTGCTTGCATCTGAGAAAACTGCATCTTTTAAAAATTATCTGGAAGGTCTTGGTGTCACACCAGCATCTAATTTCTCTTTGTGGCGCGCTGCTAAAAAGCTTAAAAGACCCGTTGAGTTTAAACCACCTCTGCGCACTTCGACCGGTGATTGGGCAAGAAGCGATACTGAAAAAGGTAAAATATTTGCTGAGCATTTAAAATCCGTATTTACCCCCAAATACATGTACTGGTGTTGCTGATTTGCCGAGTGTAGTTGCTCTTCCCCCTCGATCCTTCAAGTTTAAGATGCGTGATGTACATAAACTAATTGCTGAGCTCAACCCGAAGAAAGCTCCAGGTATTGATGGAATTAGTAACAAGATGCTGATGAATCTGCCTCGCACTGCAACTAGAATCTTACTATTTATTTTTAATGCCATATTACGACTACAGTATTATCCACCCAGCTGGAAGCTTGCCAAGGTCAAAATGATTCCAAAGCCGGGCAAAGATCTTACCAAAGCTGAGTCTTACAGGCCAAGAAGTTTACTATCAACAATATCAAAGCTTATTGAAAAGCTGCTCATGACAAAATTATCCCCAATTCTAACTGATAGTGGGTGCATACCGGACCATCAATTTGGTTTTAGAAGTCAGCATAGTACTATTGAACAAACGCATAGATTGGTTCAAGTTATAAGAAGAACATTTGAAGAAAATAAGTATTGTTCTACTCTCTTTATTGATGTTTCTCAGGCATTTGATAAAGTATGGCATGAAGGCCTAATTTTAAAATTGAAGACATATCTACCAATAAATTTTCTAAAGCTACTGGAAAGTTATATCCTATCCCGGAAATTTATTGTTGTGGAAGGAGACTTCATGAGTGTTCCTGAATCTATCTCTGCTGGTGTGCCACAGGGCAGTATACTGGGACCAGTTTTGTATTTGATTTATACTTGTGATATGCCTGTTGGCACTAAAATCCATACATCTACTTTTGCCGATGATACAGCCTTCTTTAGCATGCACGAAAACCCTCACGAGGCATCCCGATATCTTCAGGAACATATTACCCAACTGGAACTATGGTTAAAGTTATGGAGAATTAAAGTAAATGAGCAGAAGTGTGCGCAGGTAACATCTACTCTACGAAAAGATACTTGTTCCCCCATTAGAATCAATAATCAAATTGTTCCTCAACATTCACATGTAAAATAACTTGGTATACACCTTCATCGACGGCTTACATGGAAACAACACATTGATTCTAAACTAACACAAATGAAACTAAAATTAGCTGAGGTACATTGGTTGATTGGTAGAAATTCAACTCTCAGTCTAGACTGCAAACTTTTGATATACAAGTCACTTTTGAAACCTATATGGTGCTACGAAATTCAACTATGGGGCACTGCTTCAGCTTCCAATGTCGAGAGAATCCAACGAAGGCAAAACAAAATTTTACGGTTAATAACATCGGCTCCATGGTACATCAAAAATTCAAATATACATCGTGATTTAAATATGCCACTAGTGATTGAAGAAAGTGCAAAATACGCAGGCAAATATTTAACAAAACTCGAATCACATCCTAATCCGCTTGCTCGTAATATTTTGAATTTTGCTGGACACATCCGCCTAAAAAAGACGGACACAAGGGCTCTTATACTCAACACTCCAGATGGGACTACTTGAAAATACTTTTTTTCCCCATTTTTGATTATCACTACTTATGTATTATTTATAACTATCACTAAGTTTATGTCCGACAGGGGTCGGGCCTAATAATTGTTTTCTAGATTTATGATTTGAATACATATTGTTAGTTCATATTTGAAGATACAATAAATAAAAACCTGCATAAAAAAAAGTAAGTTACTTATGTACAAAAAAAATTAAAGTTTTCCAAACCTGGAATAGTCTTTTTAATTTTTTAATTGTTTTTTTTATTTGAAATACCAATTTTATTAGTACTCAAGAATAAAATAAGTTTATTTAATAAAAATAAATAAAAATTTGTTTTCGGTAGTTAATTTTTTAAATCACAAAGACAGTATGTTTCCCAACCCTGGAATCCTCCTTTTTGATTTTTTTGATTTCTTATACCAATCTTTTTTTTAAGAATATAGGATATGTTTAATTTATTGTAAAAAAGAAAAAAATTAGTTGTAGTATGTTACTTTTGTGTAAAAAATAAGGTTTTCCAACCTTGGAAACGTCGTTTCAATATTTTTAATTTCTTTAATTTTGAAATACCAAATTCATTCGAACTAAAGTATAAAATAAGTTTATTTTATAAAAAAAAAATAAAAACTAGTTTTTGGTAGCTAATTTTTTATATTACAAAAACTGTGGGGTTTCCAACCCTGAAATCAAACTTTATGATTTTTTCGATTTCTTATACTAATGTCTTTCTTTTAAGAATATAAAATATCTTTAATTTATAGAGAAAAAGGGAAAATTTGCTTTAGTAAGTTACTTTTGTGTGAAAAATTTTAAGGTTTTCCAACCCTGGAAACTTGTTTAAAATTATTTGAAGTTTAATTTTTAATTTGAAATACCAATTTTATTCGTACTGAAGTATAAAATAAGTTTATTTAATAAAAAAATAAAAATAAATTTTTGGTAGTTAATTTTTTATATCACAAAAAATTTCAGTTTCCCAACCCTGGAATCATCCTTTTTGATTTTTCTGATTTCTTACACCAAAGTGTTTCTTTTAAGAATATAAGATATGTTTAATTTATAAAGAAAAGGAAAAATTTGTTTTAGTAAGTTACTTTTGTATAAGAAAAAAAGTTATGGTTTTCCAACCCTGGAAACGTCTTTTTAATTTTTTTAATATTTTGTTTTTACTTTTTTTGAATTAGAAATACCAATTTTATTCATACTGAAGTATAAAATAAGTTTGTTTAATAAAAAAATAATTATAAGTAGTTTTCGGTAGTTATTTTGTATGGCAAAATGAAGTTTAAGTTTCCCAGCTCTGAAACCGTCTGCTCGATTTTGCTGATTTTCAATACTAATCTTGTTTGGACCATTTCTGACACACCAGTCCACGAATAAAGTCTCTAGATTTCTGGGAGCTTTGGAAAACCGATTTCACGTACATATAGACGGACAGACAGACATCGTTTATTCGTCTTCCCTATGCATAAGGATCCAGAATTTATATACTTTATGGCTCGCTTATTAATATTCTGGAAATTACAAACGGAATGACAAACCTTATATACCCTTTTACCATTTTTTGGTAAAGGGTATAATTAGATATTACCATCAGAACTACTTGCCATATAATGACTTACTTTTCTGATTGCCAAATTTCATTACTCGCTTAGAGATCACATTACCTAAAATTTAAATAAATTATGTACAAGTTGCTAAATGAGTACATTTTTTTTTAGATTTAATAGGTTACGTGAACAAGTTGCCAAATAAAAAAGTAAGTACTTCTCAAGAATCGATTATTTTAGTCTCACGCCTTGTTAAAATCATTAAGTTGGTTATCCAGTAGGGAAGATCTTCCACCAAATTTGCTTAATGCCAAACCCGATTACATTTTTTGAAATTTTTTGCTGGTAGCTTTTATAGAATTAATAATAACAGAAAAATTTATCATATCGTGTCTAATCTTAATAAAATTTTATATTCGAATTAAGTTGTATGTAATTAAAAGCTATAAAATAATTTATATGCTTCAACAGCTTTATTGACTTATGGCTATTTTTCAATAAAGGCGTTTAAAGAACTTCATTCTTTTTCCTTAAATTAATAGAATAATTAGATTTCTATATACATACCTATACTTACATATATACATATAGACTTATTACATTTGGTAAAACTAGAAATAGATTATATGCTATGGGCGGATATGTTATATCAGAAAAGTACATTTTATTCAAGTATGGACATTTAATTTAATTTTTTACAAAGAAGTTAAAAAAATAATAATATATTTAATTTTTAAGATACAGAATCTTTTCTTTCCATCTGCAATTCGATTAAGCCGATTACAAAATGGTTGATTCTTCCCTTTAAAAATGCAATCAAACAAATTAGTGAAACTAATTTGGCAATATGCCATAAGGACTTTCACTGGTAGTCGGAACATAGTAGATAGTACGCTGCAGGGGTTTGCTTTGATCATCCCCAAGCACCAGAGTGCTAAATTGGTCGCCACATTTATTTGCAATAGCACTTTTATAATCTGGGCATCTAGCACCTGAGAATACTTTATTGTTTTTAATCGTTTCTTCTTTGTAATAAACGGAACGTTCATGATTACAAAAATTAGTGTGACAGCCAGGTTGAGACTCGCCACCATTAAAATACAGAGTGACCCAGCCTATAGGTTCCATTAAACCAAAACGACCAGCATCTGTTTGGAATGATACAACAAAATCAGCATCATTGTAATTTAAACGTGTCGCAGCATTTTCGTAAGTAAATCCTCCAGCAGCAGGATCCAAAGCAGTTATCTTGCCAACTGGGCCAGTCCTAAGATATTTGCCAGCATAACCACAAATATGTGCTCCCAAACTGTGTCCAACTAAATGTATACTGTTCAGTGATTTCCTGTATTTTCTCCTTAACGAGTCAATGAAGATGGCCAACTTTTTACCCACTCTGGGAACCGCCCGAAGAGACACGGAATAATTTAAAGTCATAGCTTGAGGCCACTCGATGAATATAAAATTGTAGTCCCCTTTACTCAAGTATGCTCTGCGTAAGTTCTTGTTTATATCTGATGTCCTACTGTTTTGAAGAAATCCGTGTACAATAACCTTAGTGGGACAAGAAGCATTAAAATTGGAACTATCAAGGTCATCATGCGAACCAGATATCTTTTGGCTTATGTCAGGGTTCCTTCGAGTATATAACAGAATATTAACCGGGACGAATAAGTCACCAAGTCCCTTCATGGCATTCTCATTTTCAGCATCTACACGATTATCTTTTTCGATAAATTCCAAATCGTTCGCTTTTGAGGAAACTAAAGGAAATTTAAATTAAAAGCATTTAAGTACAAATTATTATTATTATTTTTCAAATCTTACCCGTTAAACAGCCAAGAGCTAAAAACCAAATCACCTGCATGTTTGTAAATGACATTTCAGTGAAATGCTGCATTCTTTTTATACATTGGGTGCATTCATAAGACGTAGCTGTTGCGACACCGTTGAGCGTTTGTCTTAGAAACGCATAGTTGAGTAATTCCGCTCCACTCAACAGTTGAGTAATTTTCCATCATAAAATTTTTTCGCTACCTATAGTCAACGTGTTGTGCTCAGCCTAAACAGCTGCTCGAATAGAGTTATGCCTGTTATATGCTTTGTTAGGTGGAAGGAGCAAGTATTTGTTAAATTTTATATTACAAATGCGATGAAGTAACAAAATAAAGATATAAAATTAAATTATATCCATCAAGCCGTTTCTAAGACGTAACTGTTGGGGCCAACAGTTGCCAACAGTTTCACAACTGTTGTGCTCAACTGCTACGTCTTATGAATGCGCCCATTGGAATTGTTAATTTCATGATGTCTTATCTTAAATATCCAGCAGCGCAATCTTTGTAAATCCCATTTAAAATTTTTATAATTTATTGAAATGTATCAAGAGTTTATCGTATTCGTAAAGCGAACATTTTAGGGAAGTTGAGTAAGAGTTGCATTATTTAGGAGTGGATATCGTTGCCTTAATATAGAAAGGTCCTAACTCATTATTATTATGAAATCGAGATTTTTACATTTTTCGATACATTAGATGTTCTTTTATCGAAATATACAAAACTTTAGATTTTAAAAAAATAATGGGTTAGGGGTCTTTTTATATTAAGGTATCGATACACATATTTACATACATATATGTATATATGTGTATGTATGTATATTTGGAATTTTTATTGGCTTTTTCGGCGTGACATATCTGAAACTGAATACTGATAAGCTATGGTTGTTATCTGACTTTTATATAGAGCATTTTATATTAATTGTATCTGATATTAAGACAATATACATATAATAAATTCACGAGCATTGAATAAAGTGAAAAAGCTAAACAAGTGAACAAATTGGTACAACTTGGATGCAATCGCAGAGAAAAAGAACTTTGGAATCTGTATCGTAAATTATATTCTTAATTTTTTTCAAAATCTTTTGGTACGAAAACTATGCATATGTGCCACTAAGCTAAAAACATTCCTAAAAGTTGAAGTACTCACATTCTCTGATTTCAAACTGTAGGTTGGTGTTAAGTGGAATTTTTTAATACATCATTGCAAACACGTGCTCATGTTATACATTTGAAAATTTTGCAATAATGAAATATCAATAAAAAATAAAATAATCGATTTCAATCTTTCTATTGTTTCACTAATGTTTTAGAACAGATAGGGGCCAATTGCATTTTATTCTCTTTTATAGGAAAGGTTTTGGGTCTTGGTATATATGTACTAACATGTACCACCAGTCCGACAGTTGATACGTAAGTATACCAATAGGCCTTTGGGTACTGAAAATCGTTTAGTGGCTTCTTACAGGTTATACCCATAAATTATGAACCCTGGAGATATTAAAAACCCGATAGCTTGAAAGACTTTTATGATGCAAGTAGTGATAACTATAACGCAAGTCATGACAGTGATAATGACGGAAAACTGTGTGATAAGGGAGTTAGATGGGGTTTTTCAAGATATATCTGCCAAAAATTAATCAGCTAATAAAAAATTCCATCAAGGTTTTATTCCGAAGGGACCTTTATATGAGTACGTATCTCGCAACTGCTCGGATCGATTTTTATTATTTTTGCATATGTTAAACACTGTTCTTTTCTCAGCAGTTGTATGTGCCTAATACACTTGGTACGTATTTATACCAGCTGAAAAGACGGATGGAACAGCAGTGTGTCGGCTCCTTCAAGGTCTCCTAAGATTGTTGTAGCAACACATTTACTTAACGAAATGTTTCCACAATAGGTCTTTAATATATGGACAATTCCAGAAAAACGTCATCCAAATATTTTTTTTGGTTTTAATTATAAAGCTGAAAAGTCTAAACTTTAAAATTTTGTAAATTTTTTGTCCGAAATATGCGACTGTAAAGAAAATATTTTTTTGCTCAGCCTTTTTTTGACGAATATTTATAGTTATGGGTATTATTTTTCTTATTTTTTTGTAATTTACAAATTTTAATAAAATAACAATAACCTTACGCATTAGCAAAAAAAAAGGAGAACGGAGTTCTAATGAGGAAAGTTTTTCGAGTTTGCTTTCACTTACACTTTAATGTCACATCCGTCGCATAAAATCAATATTTATTAATTTTTTTCAGCAGTTACTAAGCATTTGATATTGTTTAATTTTTTTTTTTCAATAAAAGTTCAATCAATAACAGCAAAATCAGTTCTCGTTGTACCTTTATAGTGAACAGACTGTCTTAGCGGAGTTTTTTCTTACATACTAAACAAAAATATATTCAGTAAAGTGCGACTCTGACTCGCGCACGAAGGGTTCCGTACGAACACTAGATATGTAATTTAATACAAACTTCATCCTATATAATATATAGTTTTGGCATTTTTTTCGTTTTTTTTTTTGCTTTGGCTTTTTTTAGTTTTGACACTTTATTTTCTTGTTTTGGCGATTTTTTTCGGTTTTTGGCTTTTTTTCATTTTGACGATTTTTTTATTTTTGGCGATTTTTTTCATTTTTGCGATTTTTTTTTTATATATAAAATTTATTTAGTTTTGGCGACATTTTCGCGTTTTGGCGAGTTTTTCGATTTTTGGTGCTTTTTTTCATTTTGGCGTTTTTTTTCATTTTGGCGATTTTTTCGAATTTGGCGATTTATTTTAGTGTTAGACATTTTTTTTGAATTTTGGCGACTTTTTTCGTTTTGGCGATTTTTTTTAATTTTTGGCGATCTTTCTTTTTTGGTTTGGCGATTTTAGAATTTTCGGTTTTTTTAGTTTTACCGTTTTTGAAAATTTCAAGTGTTTGCCTCTTACGGTTTCCAAGATATAGCAAATTGTCAAAATTACATAGTCAAAATTGCATTAACTGTTGAAGCACCCTTTAATTTTAATTTTTTTAAATTTTAGTGTTAATTGTTGTAGTCTGTATAAAAATACACTAATTTAACAAATTTCAAGTTTTAATATACATATGTTCATACAATTGTATGTATATTACATGGGATTTTAACATTTTTCGTTGCTCGTTTTGGAACACCCTTTAATTTTTAATTTTCATGTATTTGTTGTTGTAGCGGCCAAGGTTGTAGATTCTCTGTCCATATTTGAGTTCCGTAGCTCTTACGGTTCCTGAGAAAATACCGTGTGACGGACAGACGGACAGCGTAGCGAAAACAATAGGGTTCCTTTTCACCTTTGGTGTACGGAACCCTAAAAATCATACAAAAAATATATTCGTAGTACATAATATTCGTAGTACATACTTACATATTAACTTTGATAAATAAGCTTTTTTTTGCTTTGCTCATATTTTTTTACATAGTCAGAAACAACAAAAACAAAAAAAGCCGCAAACAAAAAAATTCAAACAAAGTGCCCTTGAGGAATACTCTATATGAGTACCTCAAAAACAAATAATTGTGAAGTGAGTTATAACGGCAGAAATGCCTATTTTGCTGTGAGTTCTGAAGCTCTTAATGAAAACAATAAAAATAAAAAAACCTGATGAAAGACTTTTTCTAACGGCAAAACCATTATTTCGTCAGCGATCAACCTCGCTTTGTCCAATGACAACAAGTGATTCGTTAACATTATCGTTGCCTAGTACTTCTACATTTAACTCAGCGATATTATCCGCTTCGGGCTCGTGGTCATCACTTAACTAAGTTATCACTACAGATAACAGTAGCTCAAAACCCAAGGTACAAGTCGAAATGGACAGATATATAACAGTGGTAAAGCGTGGGCGAAGCCCGAATTATTCAAAAATTTCATCTGCTCCAAAAATTTCTAGGGATAACAGCGCATCATCTACCAATCGTCAAAATCGTTTTTCATTATAGCAAGACAACGACGACAAGCCCGCTGCATCATTGCAAAATACTTTTTAGCCACCACCTATAAATTTGAGAGAAATAAATTCACGTAATAAAAAACATTGGTGATAATGGTCATTGGTGATAATACTTTTCATATAATTCCAATTAAACGAGGCAATATTGACGAAACAAAAATACAAGTATATGCAGAAAAGGGTTTCCGAAAAATTGTGACAGAATTTGAAAAAAATAAAACAAGTTTTTATACATACCAACTTAAGAGTGCTAAAGGCCTACAGATAGTATTAAAAGTCATAGATTCATATGTTGACCCCGAAGAAGTAAAATGTGCACTTATCGACCAAGGATTTAAGGTCGATAAGGTAAATGTTACTAATATAATCAATAGGGAGAAGATACCCCAGCCTCTATTTCATGTTGAACTGGAGCCGAATGATATACAGTTGGAAAAAAAACGAAACACATCCAATTTATAGCCAAAAATACCTCTTATACCGAAAAATCACAGTTGAAGAGCCACATAAGCGTTCAAGTCCTGTGCAGTGACATAACTGCCAAGAATATGGCCATACATTAGGGTGCACCTTTGGCTGACTACTAGCGATGCTAGTATCTTAGTCTAGAGGTCGTGGGTTCGATTCCCACCACAGACCCTGGGTGTTTTTCGCAGACAAGATAATCGCTTTTCGGGTTGTGTTTGTGTTTGTTTAAAAAGAAAAAAAAAATACTTGTACTGCAAGCTAACTAGAGTGTGTGTTATCTGCGGTGAATTGCACGGTACTGCTAATTGTACTAAACAAAAAGACCAAGCTGAAAAAAATGTAGTAACTGTTGAGGTAATCATATCGCTAACTACAGAGGTTATCCTGTGTACTCTTTCGTCAAGCAGGCTATGGTGCAAAAATTTAAATTAGTTCCAGCTCAACCAGTAAACGCGAACTCCGCCACTTTTGCTCAAATGAGCCAACCAGTTACTTCACGTGTATCGTATGCTGATGCTGCCAAGATAAATTCTATTCCTGAGCAGAAAGTGTCCCCACCAAGTAATTCAACAAATGCTAACACAAGCTTTAATTTCAGTCGCCTTTAAGCCACTATTGAAAATATTGTGCAAACTATCAACAACTTTACAACAAATATGACTAGCATGATGCAAGAAATGCTGCGAATGCCAGAATACTCTGATTCAAGCATTAGTTAATAAACCATGAACACGTTAAAAATATGTTTCTGGAACGCAAACGGCATTCGCCAACATAAAAATGAACTTGAGCACTTCCTTACGGAAAAAATATTGATATAATGTAAGTCTCTGAGACTCATTTGACTTCTAGAAGCCTCTTTAAAATGAATGGCTACACATTATATGATACAAAGGACCCCAGAGGGAGAGCATGCGGTGGATCAGCAATTCTAATAAAGTCAAGATTCAAGCACTATATTCTTGACAACATTTGTGAAGAACATCTACAAGCAACAAATACCTGCATTGAAAATTTTTGTAAAAATTTCGTGATATCTTCAATTTACTCCCCTCCCAAATTTTCAATCACAAATTCTACAAATCTCTTGGACCTTGTTTCGTAGCAGCTGGCAACTACAATGCTAAGCATAGGTTCTAGGGTTCGCGCCTTATTACGCCTAGAGGTTGGGCGTTGTTCAACACAATTTCAAAAATGGGCTTGGGTGTTATTTCGAGTGGGAAGCCCCCTTACTGACGTATGAAAAGTTCCGGATGTTATAGATTTTGGCATCATGAAAAATATATCTAGGGATTTAATTAACGTTGAAGCTTCTCTAGATCTCTTCTCCGACCACTCCCCCAATATCGTTACAATCTGTAACCCACTAAGAAGTGGCTTACCTCACATATATATGAAAATGATCAATCATGTTAATTGGCTGGGGTTCAAAAAATACCTTAGTAGTCATTGTACGGAAAATATTACGCTAAGAACACCCAATGATATTGAATCTAGCATTGCAAATCATAGCGAAAATATTAAACAGGCTAATGAACATGCCACTACCTCCCATCCGCAGACTGGGTTTAATAAAATTTATTCTAGGGATATTGGACATCTCGTGTGTGAAAAAAGAAGAGCTAGAAGGAAATGGCAACAGCACAGACAACCCCAACATAAAATGAGACTTAAAGAGTGTACTAAACGACTCCGAGAGTTGCTTGCATCTGAAAAAACTGCATCTCTTAAAAATTATCTGGAAGGTCTTGATGTCACACCAGCATCTAATTACTCTTTGTGGCGCGCTGCTAGAAAGCTTGAAACAACCCATTGAGTATAAACCACCTCTGCGCACAACTACTGGATGTTAAGCAAGAAGCGATACGGAAAAATGTAAAATCTTTGCTGAGCACTTAAAATCCGTACATACGCCAAACACATGTACTGGTGTTGCTCTACCCTCTCGACCCTTAAAGTTTAAGATGTGTGATGTGCGAAAACTAATTGCTGACCTCAAGCCAAAGAAAGCTCCTGGTATTGATGGAATTAGTAACAAGATGCTGATGAACTTGCCGCATATTGCAACAGGAATCCTGGTGTATATTTTTAATGCCATATTACGACTGGAGTATTACAGTAATTTTGACTTAGCTGCACAATCAACTTTGCACGACTTTTTGTGCAGATAAGTCAAAAATGTTGTTATCTTAAATGCACTTACCTGCCTAAATGTGCAGGTACACATTTTTTCACTTCAGTTTTATACACATCCATGGTTGCATATTTATGTAGTCACATTTTTTTAATGTGTGCAACTAACTTAATTTTTTTATGACATTTTTTTTAGATTTTTAATTGAACTATAGTGAATTTTTAATCAGAAATAATTTTTAGTCAGGCTTAAGTTCAGTAATTTCAATTCTTTTTATTGAATGAAATATTTTTTATTAATTAATGTGAGTTTCTAAAGAAGAGAAGAAAAATTAAATTAGACTTTTAAGCTGGGGGAAATACCGATATTTTTCTGTGCAGCAACGCACTTCATCAGCACCCTAGTCTATCTACTTGGGTAGAGATTGTTATTAACATCAGCTATTTAACGTAAATTCTAATGAAACGGAATGTGAGAAATGATTGTTGTGTACAATTATTGATTTACCTTTGGTAAATACATATGTAAGTATCACTATTTATTTCGCCTGTTTTTCCATTTTTTCATTTTTCTATTTAGGTTAGCACGAAGTTATATTACTCTCCCTACGTATGTTTAACTATTCTATTAGTCTAATTTAATTTTTCTTCTCTTCTTTAGAAACTCACATTAATTAATAAAAAATATTTCATTCAATAAAAAGAATTGAAATTACTGAACTTAAGCCTGACTAAAAATTATTTCTGATTATAAATTTTTTATATGAGAATAATTTAAAACTGCCAAAAAAATATGTTAAATGCTCAGGTATACAAAGTACACATAATAGCCTTTTCACACTTACTCACATCTTTCATCTTTCATCAATTTGGCAAGATGATAACATCTTCCCATAAGAATTATGCAGGGCTGAACGTTCAACATATTTCAACATCTTTAAAAGATGTTCCTATCTCACTTTGTTCCGTTCAACATTTTTCGATTATTTTAGTGTCATCACTAGAAAAAATGTATGCAACTATATACATATATGCATGTATGTATGTATAGTATAAAAATCAATACATATGTATGTATGTATATATGTATGTATGTATATCTACATATGCATGGACATACTTACATACATTCAAGGCTACATTTTGGAATATCCCTCCCAAAAAAAGATCCGTAATTACTCTAAGACTTTATTATATACATATGTATGTATGTATATGTATGCATATAATAAAATCTGTTATATATTTTCCAAATCGAAATAAATTACATAAAAGTTGTTGCAAATGTCTCCACGAAATCTTTGCCGATAAAGTTTGTATTATTTCTTCATTATCATTGTCCGCTGGGCTTAATTTCAACTAATTCTGCACATTGTAGCATTATTTGTTTCTGCTCCTAAGGAGCCAGCAATTAAATCAATTTCTACTGAATTTTTAAATTGCATTTTATCATTTAATTTTTAGTTGCTCACACTCGTAAAAATAGTATTATAATACATGACAGATGAAAGATGTTATAATGTGAACACGTTTTTTCAATTTTCAACACATTCCACGCATTCCTCAAAGATGTGAATGAGTGTGAAAAGTGTATAAGAAAGGAGTGTGAACAATATTTACAGAAAAAATATATTTTGTGCAGTTAAGTCAATGTGCAGCTAACATTGATTTTTTGTATGAAAATATTTTAAAATTACCAAAATTTTAGGGCACTTATCTTAAGTGTGCATGTATAGATTTCAAGGAATAGTGACAGAAATTTATAATTTTAGGCAGTTAAGTCCAAAGTGCACTTAAACAAAAGGCAGCTAAATCAAAACTACTATATCTACAACATTGGAAGCTTGCCAAGGTCAAAATGATTCCAAAGCCGGGCAAAGATCTTACCAAAGCTGAGTCATATAGGCCAATCAGTTCGAAAAGCTACTCATGACAAAATTTTTCCCTTGTCTAACGGATAATATGTGCATACCGGA
The DNA here is from genome assembly GCA_949987645.1 of Tachina grossa. Lineage (NCBI taxonomy): Eukaryota > Metazoa > Arthropoda > Insecta > Diptera > Tachinidae > Tachina > Tachina grossa. Next base: position 132,378,207 of record OX465274.1, on the reverse strand, counting down.
CCATCAATTTGGTTTTAGAAGTCAACATAGCACCGTTGAACAAACGCATAGATTGGTTCAATTTATAAGGAAAACATTTTAAGAAAAGAAGTATTGTTCTGCGCTGTTTATTGGTGTTTCTCAGGCGTTTGATAAAGTGTGGCATGAAGTTCTAATGTTAAAATTGAAGACTTACCTACCAATAAACATTTTAAATCGTTTGGAAAGTTACATTATTTTCCGTAAGTTCACTGTTGTGGAAGGAGACTTTATGAGTATGCCTGAAACTATTTCATCCGGTGCAACACAAGGGAGTATACTGGGGCCAGTTTTGTATTTTATTTATACTAGTGATATGCCTGTGAGCAGTAGTATCCATACTTCTACATTTGCGGACGATATACATAGCATGCCTTAATATTCACGAAAACCCTGATGAGGCATCCCGCAAACTCCAGGAACACATTACCCAGATGGAACTATGGTTAAGCTTATGGAGAATAAAGGTAAATGAACAAAAGTGTGTTCAAGTAACATTTACCTTACGAAGATATACTTGTTCCCCCATTCGGATTAACAATCAAGTTGTTCCTCAAGATTCACATGTGAAATATCTTGGTATACACCTTGATCGACAGCTTACATGGAAACATCACATTTACTCTAAGTTAACTCAAATGAAACTAAAATTAGTTCAGGTACATTGGCTGATTGGTAGAAATTCAACACTCAGCCAACATGGTGCTATGGAATTCAACTATGGGGCACTGCTTCAGCTTCAAATGTAGAGAAAATTCAACGAAGGCAAAACAAAATTTTACGTTTGATATAATATATGTACATCGTGATTTAAATATGCCACTAGTGACTGAAGAAATTGCAAAATACGCAGGCAAATATCTAACAAAACTTGAGTCACATCCTAATCCGCTTGCTCGTAATATTTTGAGCTTTACTGGACACATCCGCTTAAAACAGAGAGATACAAGGGCTCTAATACTCAACACTCCAAAGGAAACTGCTTGAAAATACTTTTTTTTTTTTTTGCCTATTACTACTAATTGTAGTATCAACTATCACTAAGCTTATGTCCGAAGTTGGTCGGTCCTACTAATTATTAGATTTAAGATTTGAATACTTATTGTTAGTTCATATTTGAAGATACAATAAATAAAAAAAAGTAATGTGAGTCCGATCACAGAGGAGATGTGTAAACATCTAGTAATGAAATTTTTTTTAAGTTGGAAGGACTTATGCTTTTAGTATATTTTTTTTAATCAATCAGTTAAAAGTATCAAAACTTTCAATATTGTAAATACACAGGAATTTGCTGGTTTTTGTTTGTTTTATTAAACTTATTTGGTTAGTAAATGGGCACACTGCAGTATATGTATATGTAATGCATTAAAAATTGTAGTAAGCAGTAAAATTACTGATTACTGAAAAAATTCAGTAAATTTTTACTGCTAATGAAATTTAATTTGCATTAACAGTCAAATCGTAAGGCCGTATTCATAATAAAATTGTAGCAAATCACAAAGTTTTTTTCATTGAAATTTTGAAACTTTTGGAAACTTTTGTATGAAAAAAATTTAGCCACTTGGTAGAATTTCATTATGAATACGGTCATTACTGATTACTGAAAATTCAATGCAACTCATCATATAATAAATCATTTAGGCACTTTATAAAAATTGTAGAAAAAAATTTTAGTAATCAGTAAAAATTTACTGGTTAAAAAATTTTTATTATTTTTAATGAAATTTTAGTGGTACTGCAAAGTGCTCATCTATGGTAAATGCCTTTACTTTTACTTTTTGATTTTTAATTTCTGTTGTTCATCGTTTAGTTGTTGCTCTTCTTGTTGTTGTGTATGCATTTGCAATTAAAATAAATTCAGTATAGTGCGACGGTATTGGGCATTTTTTGATGTGGCTTTTGTCCTTTTTTTAAGTTTTTTCAGTTTAAACGATTTTTTCAGTTTCATCGTTTTGGCGTTCTTATTTCTATTTTTTGGTGTTTTTTTTTCATTTTCGCAATTTTTTTCATTTTGGAGATTTTTTTTTTAAATTTGGCGATTTTTTCTGTTTTTGGTGTTTTTTATTTAGGCGATTTTTTCTTTGTTTTTTTTTTTTTTAATGCATGTATTTATTTATTGTATCTTCATATATGAAATAACAATAAGTATTCAAATCTTGAATCTATAAAAAAAAATTTATTAGGCCCGACCAGTGTCGGACATAAACTTAGTGATAGTTATAAATAATACACTAGTAGTGATAATCAAAAAAGGGGAAAAAAAGTATTTTCAAGTAGTCCCATCTGGAGTGTTAGGTATACGAGCCCGTGTGTCCCTCTTTCTTAGGCGGATGTTTCCAGTAAAGCTCAAAATATTACGAGCAAGCGGATTAGGATGTGATTCGAGTTTTGTTAAATATTTGCCTGCGTATTTTGCAATTTCTTCAGTCACTAGTGGCATATTTAAATCACGATGTATAATAGAATTTTGAATGTACCATGGAGCCGATGTTATTAACCGTAAAATTTTGTTTTGCCTTCGTTGGATTCTCTCGACATTGGAAGCTGAAGCAGTGCCCCATAACTGAATTCAGTAGCACCATATTGGCTTCAAAAGCGACTTGTGTAGTAAAAGTTTGCAGTCTAGGCTAAGTGTTGAGTTTCTGCCAATCAACCAATATATTTGAGTTAACTTAAGTTTCGTCTGAGTTAACTTAGAGTCAGTATGATGTTTCCATGTATGTAACTCTTCGATCAAGGTGTATACCAAGGTATTTCACTTGGGATTGTTGAGGAATATTGTGATTGTTGATTCGAATGGGGGAGCAACTATCTCTTCTTAGGGTGAATGTTATATGGACACAGTTTTGTTCATTGACTTTAATTCTCCATAAGTTCAACCATATTTCCAGCTGGGTAATATGTTCCTGGAGATTTCGGGATGCCTCATAAGGGTTTTCGTGCACACTCATACAGGCTGTATCATCGGCAAAAGTAGAAATATGGATATTATTGCTTACAGGCATATCACAAGTATATATTAAATACAAGACAGGACCCAGAGTACTACCCTGTGGCACACGAGAAGATATAGATTCGGGCCTACTCGTGAACTCTCCTTCCACAACAGTGAACTTCCTATCAATAATATATCTTTCCAAAAGCTTTTGAATGTTTGTTGGCAGATATGTCTTCAATTTTAAAACTAGGCCTTCGTGCCATACTTTATCAAATGCCTGAGAAACATCAATAAAGAGAGCAGAACAATACTTCTTTTCTTCAAATGTTCTTCTTACAACTTGGACCAGTCTATGCGTTTGTTCAATCGTGCTGTGCTGACTTCTAAAGCCAAATTGATAGTCCGGGATGCACCCATTATCAGTTAAAATTTTGGACAATTTAGTCATGAGCAGCTTTTCGAAAAGCTTTGAGATTGTAGATAGTAAGCTTATAGGCCTATATGACTCAGTCTTGGTAAGATCTTTGCCCGCCTTTGGAATCATTTTGATCTTGGCAAGTTTCCAGTTATGTGGAAAATATTGCATTCTTAAAATAGCATTAAAAATAAATAGCAGGATTCTTATTGCAATATGAGGCAAGTTCATAAGCATTTTGTTACTAATGCTATCAATACCTGGAGCTTTCTTCGGGTTGAGTTCAGCAATTACTTTTTGTACTTCACGCATCTTAAACCTTAAGGGACGAGGGGGTAGAGAAACTACACTCAGTAAATCAGCAGTACCCGTACATGAATTGGGAGTGAACACAGATTTTAAATGCTCAGAAAATAAGTTACCTTTCTCACTATCGCTTCTTGCCCAACCTCCGGTCGCAGTACGCAGTGGTGATTTAAGATCAACGGGTCGTTTCAGATTTCTAGTAGCGCGCCATAAAGAGTAATTAGATGCGGACGTTACATCAAGACCTTCTAAATACTTTTCCAGTAGTGCAGTTTTTTCCGACGATAGCAGCTCTTTGAGTCGTTTAGTACATTCTTTAAGTCTAATTTTATTTATGGGTGATCTGTGTTGTTGCCATTCTCTTCTAGCTCTCCTTTTTTCACATACAAGACGTTCAATTTCCGTAAAATAAATTCTGTTAAAGCCGGTTTGCGGATAGGAGGTAGTGGCGTGTTCAGCAGCCTGTTTAATATTTTCGTTAAGATTGGCAATGTTAAATTTAATATCATCGCATGATCTAGGCTGAAAGTTTTCTACGCAGTGACTACTAAGATAATTTTTGAATGCCAGCTAGTTGATTCCATTAATCATCTTCACATATGAGTTAGTTAAATCACTCCTTAGTGGGTTGAAAATTGTAACTATTGTTGGAGAGTGATCGGAGGACAGATCTAGAGCGGCCTCTACGTGAATTAAGTACCTATGAATATTTTTCGTGACGGCAAAATCTATAACATCTGGAATTTTTCTTACGTCAGTAGGCCAGTAAGTAGGCTCCCCACTCGAAATGACATCTAAGCCCATTTTTTAAATTGTATTGAACAAGGCTCGACCTCTAGGTGTAACAAGACGCGATCCCCAGTACGTATGTTTTGCATTGTAGTCACCAGCTGCCACGAAACAAGATCCAAGCGATTTGTAGAACTTCTCATACTGATCTTCGGTAACTGAAAATCGGGGAGGTGAGTAAATTGATGATATCACGAAATTCGCACAAAAATTTTCTACGAAAATATTCGTTGCTTGCAAATATTCTTCACTAAGGTTGTCAAGGACATAGTGCTTGAGTCTTGACTTAATCAGAATTGCTGATCCACCGCATGCTCTATTTTAAATAAGTTTCTTGAGGTCAAATGAGTCTCAGAAACCAACATTATATCAATATTTTTTTCCATGAGGAAGTGCTCAAGTGTGGCGATTTTTTTAAGGGGTTTTTTTTTAATCAGAAATAATTTCTTATTCGGGCTTAAGTTCAGTAATTTCATTTCTTATTGAATGAAATATTTTTATTAATTAATGTGAGTTCCTAAGGAAGAGAAGAAAAATTAAATTAGACTTTTAAGCTGGGGAAATACAGATATTTTTCTGTGCTTCTGTGCAGCAACGCACTTCACCAGCACCCTAGTCTATCTACTTGGGTAGAGATTTTTATTAACACCAGCTATTTAACGTAAATTCTAATGAAACGGAATGTGAGAAATGATTGTTGTACACAATTATTGATTTACCTTTGGTAAATACATATGTAAGTATATCTATTCACTTCCCCTGTTTTTCCATTTTTTTATTTTTCTATTTAGGTTAGCACGAAGTTATATTACTCTACCTACGTATGTTTAACTATTCTTGCTTATCTTTTACGATCATAACATTAATTATCTTTTACTTATTCGATGTACCGTCGAAGCACGGTGCATATTCATTGAATCCAAAAGAAATTCATCTGCCTAGAAATAAGAAACCAAAATAATTATCTATCACCTTGGAGAATAAAATTTCTCAAAATAAATTATTACTCATCCATAAACTTCTATACTTAATGTCCGCCTTACTTACTCCTTACTAAGCATAGTCGTTTATTAAAAAGAAAAATTACATTCTTACTTATGGCGGAAGCACCTTATACCACATGGAAATACATACATACATATCGTTACCTCATTAAAGAAAGGCCCTAATTCATTATATTTTTCGATACATTAGATGTTTTTCTTTCGAAATATAAAAGAAACTCGATTTCCAAAACAAACAAAAAAAAAAAAATATAGGCGTTGGCCTTTCTATATTAACGTAACGATATGTATGTAATTACGCAGTTGTTCACATGTTAACAACAGCCTGCTCGGACTCCAACTAAAACATAAGGTTTAGGTTTAATGACATACTGGATGAAAACTTAACAACATTATTAAACGGCTAAAGTGCGGCATTAATTTAAGTACATATTGCAATGAATAATAAATACAAAAAATGGGGAAAGAAATAATAGTAAAGAGTAAATTAATAATAATAAATATTCTTACAAATGTATTTACATATGTATGTATGTATATGTATGTACATATATCGAAACACTGGCATTCTCGTAAGTATGTACTTCCATACACATTTAATTAGGCTCGTTTTTTTTAATTTTTACTAGTGTTGTCAATTATTCGTATTTATTTCATGAGTTTTTTTTTCGAGTTGACAAATAATTTTTAATTTCCGTTCGAGTATTAAAGAACAAGGAATAAAAAATTTTAACATTTGTCAACGCACTAGTAATCCCAAATGATTATTTTACTTATTCAGTAAAATAGTTTTGTACTAAAAATACATTGAAATTGATTGTTGAGGGATAAGATATGATCAGGCATCCTTTACCCAAAAACCCAGAGCATTTAAAATCCGTATTTGCCGAGTGTAGTTGCTCAACCCCTTTCGACCCTTAAAATTTAAGATGTGTGATGTACAAAAACTAATTGCTGAACTCAACCCGAAGAAAGCTAAGGGTATTGATAGAATTTAACCAGATGCTGATGAAGTCGCCTCGTATTGCAATCAGAATCCTGTTATTCATTTTTAATGTCATTTTACGACTGGAGTATTATCCACACACCTAGAAGCTTGCCAAGGTTAAAATGATTCCAAGGCCGGGCAAAGATCAATTTGGTTGTAGAAGTCAGCATAGCACCATTGACCAAACTCATAGATTGTTCCAATTTATAAGAAGAGCTTTTGAAGAAAATAAGTATTGTTCTGCGCTGTTTATTATTAAAGAAATGAACATTATTTTTTCTTTTTTTAGAAGGGTAAAAATATTGCCAAGTTAGTAGATTATCAAGAAATTATATGACACCCTTACGATTACAAATTTATATAATGCATAGCATATGTCAGTGTTAGGTATTGTGTCAAACAAGAACTAGGTCAAAATTTATATCTCACTGCTTTTGATGGCCGAATTTTTGATAGGAACTTGGCCTTTTTTTCACATTGATGTTTTTGTGAGGATCTGACTACTTTTTGAAAAATTTTCTATGATAACACTTTTTAAACTTAAGGTTTCTGGGGTGTTTTATTTCTATTCATGATCACTGTGCCAGTTAAAAATGGCATAGTTAGTCCTCGTCCAAACTTGCAATTTTGTTGCTGCAATTTTTTAAATTTCTGCTCTCAAATTGCATAAGTGTCCACATTATGAAATTCTAATATCGCAATTATGCATTAAAAAATTATTATACCACAAATTTCTTTGAAAAATTTGTATTTCTATTTATTTTTTGTTATATTTTTTTGTTTTTCATACAACTGAAGAAATAAAATTATAAAAAACGTCAAATACAACTAACAACTTGAAATTAACAATTACGAATTTCAATTCAAAAGAGAATTGCCGAGCACATGAAACTGTGTACCCCTCCCCAATCTTCTCACCTCTCTCACCAATAAACTCAAGACTTACATAAAATAATGAGTTAGAGCTGATGAGTGTTGGATTGTGCACCTTAAAAATGAATTATTGTGCTATTACAACGGGTCGCCAGTGTGTACGCTATTTGTTAAGAGTCGTCTGGAAAGAAACATGTAAAATACAGCGTCAATTCTAGTGGGAGTGATCCCGCCTATTTTCTCAATATATTTACATATTAAAGTCTGCTTAGCCGAAGTACATAAATCAAAAGGATATGCCCAATGTGCATGCAAAGTTTCAATAGGGTAGCTGATGCTTTAATTTTTGGATTTTCCGATAGAGTAAATCAATTAGGACTATTTGTCTACAAAATTTCAGCTCTCTGCAGTATAATATACATAAAATTATTATGTGTGTGGCCCAGCCGACTTTTATATCTGTTAGTGCTTATGGTTCATGTAAAGTTTTGTAGGAAAAATCTCATGAGAAATACATGACTAAAAACTGCTAACCCCAAGTACATAAAAGAAAAAGCTAAGATTTATGGGTGTAGTCACAGCCACTTTTCAAAACAGGAAATTTTTACTTTGGATAAATGCAATGCGGATGAAAAGTTTCAATAAAATTTAACTTAATTTTGTGTTTACAATGCTTTTTCCCAACCCCTGATTGAAACTTCTGGTTTCTTATATTTTTACTGGGGATCTCTGATCTAGATTAATTTGTGTACCAAATTTCAGCACTCTACTGCGAATTAGAGTTTTAGCGGATAAAACTTCTTGCTTTTAAAATTTTTCCATTGGCTTACTCATCTACACTTGCTTGTGTACAAAATTTCAGCTCTCTAGCGTGAACTTTACCTTTAAATTTTATGAGCATTGCTATTATTGCTATATTGCTATCCCACTATTTTAAACTCACAATATTGTTTTGAGCAGCGCTTATAATTCATGATAATTTTCTTCTAAAATATGCTAGACCGCAGTAGATTAAACACAAGGCTAAAATTTTATGGGAGTGATCACGACCACTTTTTTAGGTGATAGTTTAAAGTATTGTATACGTGTAACATATATGCAAGGTTTCACTAAAATGGCTTAAGTTAAAAGCTGTATATTAACAGCCTTATTTATATAACTTATTAAGGCTTTATAAAGGGGTTTTAAGACAAATTTTCATTAAAAATTTTTCTTAAAAAGTCTTAATAAGTTTTATTAATAAGGCTGTAATTTTTCAGGTACAAACAATAGTAGCGTGGCCCCGCCCATTCTGGTTAATTTTTTTGATTTTACAGATTTCTCTTGTTGGTTTCTCACCTAGACCTATCAAATTTCAGCTCATAAGCTCAACTTTCAATTATTAATTTCTGTGGGCGAAGCCCCGCCCCTTTGACTAAAATTTCCGAGTTTTCAGGGTTTTCTTGTTGTTTACTCCCCTATACCTATTCATGTATTAAATTTCAGCTCCTTAGTGCAACTTTTAGCTTATAATTTTAATGGGCGTTACCCCGCCCACTTTACCAAACTTTAGATTTTTTTCGGCCACTGCTTATTATTCCTGTCAAGTTTCGTTGCAAAGGGATAATAATACATATAGAAATAGTACATCTAAATATGCTGAGCCGTAGTACACGAAATTGAGGTTGAAATTGTATGGGCGTGTCAACGCCCACTTTTTAATGAAAAATTTTTAGGCTTGCTTTATCGCAGCATATATGTCGAATTTCAATAAAATATCTTCTGTTAAGCGCCCTAGATTTGCTTTTTTAATTCTAGCCCTTATGGGCGTAGCCCCGCCCTCCTGGCCAAAATTTTCGGGTTCTAAATTTTTTTTAGTTCCATGCTCACCTAGACCTAGTTCTGTAGCAAATTTCAGCTCTCTAACACAGATTTCAGTTTTTATGGGCGTAGCCCCGCCGCCTTGGTTAAAACTTTTAGGTGTTCAGATTTTTCTGGTTCATTGCTCACCTAGATCTACTCATGTGCCAAATCTTAGCTCTCTAGCTATAGCGGAAGTGCTTCATCAATTTGATGAGTGATCAGTGAGTCAGTGAGTATGTCTTAAAATATGCAGTTTTTGCAGTTTCATATCTCCGGAACCTTTCATTGTGAAACTTTCAAACTTTGTATGTGAGGTTACATGAATTTATTCTAATTATGATTTAAATTTCATAATTTTACGGTCGCGGGGGGTAAAAACAGCTCGAATGGCTTCCTGTAAATATACACACTGCGTGTATTGGCCGGAACTTGGCCTGGCGCACTGCCGTGTGCCTAGCTATGTGCCCTTAATTATAGAAGCGTTCTAAGTCTTGCTTCCAAACATTAAATAAGTTTTAAAAACACTTTAATAATTATTTAATAAATAAAAAATCGCACAAAAACTTAATCTCTTACATGGCTGAACGTATTTATTTTATTACCGTCTCATTTCCAAAGTAATGGAGAAAACAAAAATTTACAAGTAGAAAAAATTATTGCTAAATTTTCTTCACTTACGAGATTGCAAAAAAACATTTTTTTTTCGTTTTTGACAAGTTCCCATCCCTGAATTGAGTAAATACTTTCATTATGCCAGTATAAATGAACTCATAATTTTCTGGCAGTAACCTTCAACCATAAAGTTAAACACGATAAGAGTTTTTTGCCGAGTAAACATAATTAATAAATTATGTTTGTATAATTAACGTGTTGGGAACATCATCTCATAAAACACATAAAGTAATTTAATCTTCTTTAAATACTTTATACTGCATTATTAATATCATAAGAGTTAGTATAAGATTTGAAAGAAATATAAAGGAAATGCTTTACAATTTTGTTATATTCTTAGCCGACTTCAAAAAAAGGGAGGAGGTTAACAATTCGTCTCTATTTTTTTTTTTTTCTAATTTCTTACATCAATCTCCTTCTTTTAAGAACATTAGATATGTTTAGTTTATAGAAAAAAAGGGAAAAATTTGTTTTAGTAAGTTACTTTTGAATAACAAAAAAAGTTAAGGTTTTCCAACCCTGGAAACGGCTTTTTAATTTTTTTAATTTTTTTAGTTAGAAATACCAATTTTATTCATACTGAAGTATAAAATAAGTTTATTTAATAAAAAATTATTAAAAACTAGTTTTCGGTAGTTATTTTGTATGGCAAAATAAAGTTCAAGTCTCCCATCTCTGAAACCGTCTGCTCGATTTTGCTGCTTTTCAATACCAATCTTATTTCGACCATTTCTGATCCACCAGTCCAAGAGCGAATTCTCTAGCTCTTCTGGGAGCTTCGGAAAACCGATTTCACGTACAGACAGACGGACAGACGGACATCGCTTATTCGTCTTCCCTATGCATAAGGATCCAGAATTTATATACTTTATGGCTCGCTTATTAATATTCTGGAAATTACAAACGGAATAACAAACCTATATATACCCTTTCACCATTTTTTGGTAAAGGGTTTAAGAAGATTGACACCTTAATGCAATGTAACGAAGATAATAATCATGGAATTAAGAAAACAATGGCCGATACAATTACAATGACCTGGAATCCTGGTGCAAAACAGGATTATATTCTTTTAATGCACATTTATCTACATATGTATTACTATTAGATACCGGTTGGCTTATTTTCTAATGATGTCACAATTTTTTTATGGATTGGAGATTGTATCTGAAACGTTTTAAAAAGCAATATTTATGATTAATAGGATTGTAAATATGATTGTTCGATACGTCTGCAATATTGGCCGCAGGGACCATATTACTGATTACATTAAAAAATTTTTAGGGTGCATTTTTCCCAGTTTTTTGAGGTTGCGTTGTTAGATTCTTTTTCATAGGGTTATTAGAACTAGTTGCCCATTATTATTATCACAAAAATAAAAATAAATTATACATAAATTGTTCTCAAGTATTAATCGAATGCAGAATAAAAACAACCATAGTCACAAAAACAAATAAACTATTGATAGTATCGATGCTGCCATCATCCACAATTTTCCAGCTCTATGTCTCATAACGAGAAATATCCAAAATGACTAACTGTGCCACTAGTATTATTTTTGCTTGCGTTGTCACAAAATGCCATAATGTGTACTCGGCATAAAGTTTATTAAAATAAAAAGGTTGAATCCATTTTGAGCCCTGATTGTTTTTGTATGTACGAAGGTGGATAATTAACTTCTTTGGCTGCCGTTGACAACAGACTACGTCGTCTTTTGAGAAGAAAATGGAAAAATTTGAATTTCGTGTGCTCATTAAACATTATATTTTGCGAAAAAAAAACCGTCAATCAAACGAAGGAAAAGTTCGATAAATAATGTGGGGACTCTGCATCATCGATTTTAATGGTAAAAATGTGCTTTATTGACTTTCGTTGTGGTCGCACAAGTACAAATGATGCTGAGCGTTCTGGACGGCCAATTGAGGTCAGTAAACCCGAAAATGTCGGAAAAAATCCACGATTTTGTTTTGGCTGATCGAAGAGTAAATCGATAATCCACATTGACTAGCTTAACAAGGGAAAAACAAAAACAGCGAATATTATGCCAACTTATTAGACCGATTTAATAAGGGTTTAAAAAGAAAACGACCACATATGACCAAGAAAAAAGTTCTTTTTCATCAAGATAATGCACGAGTGCACACCTGTGTAGCCTCAATGGCAAAACTCTATGAATTGGGCTACGAATTAGTACCCCACCCACCATATTCTCCGGATTTAGCCCCTAGTGACTACTCTCTATTTCCAAACCTAAAGAAATGGCAAGGTGGAGAGAGATTTAGCTCCAGCGTTGAAATTATTGCCTATTTGCAAGGAAAAATCCTATTTTTCGGAAGGGATACAAAAACTGGCGAAACGTTGGACTAAGTGTATTCAATTAAAAGTAGATTATGTTGAAAAATAAATTTTTCTTTTGCAAAAAAATGAAACTGTTTTTCATTCACGGACTTATTGATCCGCCCTCGTATTTAATTCTATTTACATAAATGTCAATAACAATAAAACGATTTTAATAAATTTTGAGCTCTGATTGATATTCATTTAAGGTGCGATAGGCAATGATATATGTGTGTAGATATGTTTGTATGTAGGTTAGGTAAGGTTAGCAGGCTGTTGGTAAGGAAGGGTGAAATTTAGAGTCCAGCTCACTTGGGTCCAATAATTGATTCCTTTGTGCTACGTATGTATGTATGTATATTCATATAAATTTGCCAGCAATTTCCAAAATTTAGATAACTTTAAATTAGAGATGGATGCGTGTCGAGTTTTTTTTCGTAACACAAACGTGCACGACTTAACACGAAGTGATGGTGACAGAAAATCTGATTTCGTGCATTGAGTGAGATTTGCACGAAAAAACATAAAATGATTTTAGGTGTAAAATATGTATGCATGAATTTCCAGTAGAGAAAAAATTTTAAATTTCGAATCGTCACACACGCGCCCATCTCTACTTCAAATGAATGTGTATAAAAGAACTGTTCCATTTTATGCCATTTACTAAATGAATTACCCAGTCTAGTTGAACGTTTCGTTTTATTTTAATTTCATTAAGAAAATAATCCAAGCAAAACAAAGAAATAAAACTGATAAGGAAAACACATCCTTGCTGAGCAACACAATATTGATAATGGGCAAATCAAACTTGACAATTTAGTAAGTGACAGTAAAGGAAAGTAGAAATAAAAACAATTCTTCCCATTTCCAATCTCTTTATGCATACTCTTATTCTAAATTCAAAAAAAAAAAAAAATTAATAACGTTTGGTTTTAGGTATGTGTGTACATACATACATATGTACATAGATATGTATGTAAAATTTACATTTACATTGTAAATATACTTATATACAAATATAAGTGCAAATGTTCGCATATGCCTACACAAGTGTAACACACGTGTGGCTTTTAAAGAAAAACTTATAACATAGTAATATGTATGTTCTCAATTCCAAGTGGGTACGGGTGTTCCAATAAGATGTTTCATTTTGAATAGCCCGTCATATTAACACATTTATCATTCATGCTGCATATAGAAATTTTTCTGAGAAACTCTACTTTTTGTCGCGTGCGACAGCAAGCAATTATCCTCGTATTTCTGAACAACGTGGCCCGATTTTTGTTTAAATAAAAATGTAGAGCTGCTGACGGCCTACACAAATATATAAAGAATTGAATTAACAAGCACATTTTCTTGGTGTCCCACGCTACAAAAAGTGGACATTTCTGTGAAAATGCCTATATATATATATTTTTAACAGAATAACACTCAAGCAAGGAATGCCTACTACTATTATTAGGTGTTACCTTCTTTGGGAAAGTGATAGGGAAGACAGGTGTGAAGGAAGAGATAGAGGAAAGCTTCATTCTTTTACAACTCTGAGTTTTGCAGGTTTTTTGATAGTGCTGTAGCGCCTCTGGTGTCATTTAATTTTTCTGTAGTTAGCAAAATAATACATATTTCCAGCTTGCTTGCTCTCAATGAAGTTAAGCCGTAAAAAAATAAAGAAAGATTCACACTATGTAACCAACATCAATGAATCCAGCAAATATCGAAATACTTTAATATGTTTGAAATCTAAAAAGAAATACGGAATGAAACCCCAAACACGACTACTTACTACGCAAACAACAACAATACATGCCTGGTTACATAAACATGTTGCAAAGTGTGTGCCTGCCATAATTTATACACATACGACATTTATACAAATAGCAACCAAAATTTGCATTGGAAAGAAATTGGGTGCTCCTGTGGCAAAGTGGTAGCGATGCTAGCCTCTCAGTTCAGAGGTCGTGGGTTCGATATCCGCCATAGACAGTGAGTGTTTTCTGCAGACAAACTAATCACTTCGCGGGTTGTGTTTGTTAAAAAAAAATGAAAACGTATAGATTAATCGGACGAAAAGTTTGTTCATCTTAATCACAAAAATGAACTTTGCTTATAGTGTTTTCACACTGAAAGTTAAAACCTGGTTTTAACGTTAAAACCATAAACAGCTGATTTTGCTTTCACACTGCAAGTTTGATAAATTCAGTTTTTAACTCACAGGCTGTCTAATAATTTTGCTCAAAATAAAATAAATCTCCTGCCGAAATACGTGTATTTGTTGTTGCATTTTTTCTGCTTTTTAATAACACTTGTTGGACATACTGTTCAACTGTTTTTGTTTGTATGAAAAACTGAGATATTTTACAATGCGCTCTAAAATGGAAATTATTTTATATTTTGTAAATAATTTTTTTTAAATTATGGAACTTGTTATAATTACAAAATGAAGAAGTGCTTGGAAATATTGTTAATAATATAAAAATGCACAAATACATTATAAGATAAACCTTTTTTATAGGCAGATGAATGTCAGTCATATTGTCTATTTTCACTTTCCACAGTTGAATTGAAAATATTTTCGTTGCTTTCCTTCCAAAAAACTCTTTTTTTCCCATAATTTTTTGATTATTGTTGCTGCTGCATCCATTTTTAAGTTGAAAGTTTTTCAAGCGCCATCTATTGTTATTCACTGGTATAACATTATCGGTCATTTCAACTTGGCAGCACTGAATTTATCACAGCAAAAACAAGTTTGCATTTCATAAAACCAACTTAAAACCAATTCAAAAATGGTTTTAATTTGTTTTTAACAAAAACAATTTGTATGGTAAAACCAGGTTTTAACAGTTGGTTTTAACGTTAAAATCAACTTTTATTAAAACCATTTCAGTGTGAAAACACTATTATAGAAAAACTAACAACTTGAATTATTATTTTAGCCTTAGTTTTTTCAACTATTTATGTATGTGTTAAATTAACCAAGAAACTAGTAAATTATACTACATTTCCTATTCAAAAATTAAAAAACAATAATAACCTTCAGTACAATTCGGTATTGGACTTTTAATTTTAGCATCAATTTGACATTGTTTTTTTATAACAAAAAAAGAAATTATTTCAAATTATCTACCTGATTTTTTTCTATGTATGTTTCTATAGAAATATCTCTCCACATAAGTATGTTCACATGCATTTAATTTAATTTGTAATGAAATGAAATAATTCATATGCTCGTATTAGCATAATCTTATGCTAATATACTCGTATAGTAACTTATCTGTTTGTTTGCTTCTTTACTAAATTATTTGGAACTTATTATTATTTTGATTAAGAAAAAAACATTTATACAAAAATTCTTCTTACATAAACGTGTGTCAGGTTATAAACATGTGCCAGGATACTTATGTGATATAAATTTTAACCGATGGCAATAAAAACAAATAAAAGATTGACTGCTGACGGAAAGAGATTTCATGGCTGAAAATAATTACGTTTTCTTTTCCAAAAAACAAAAGTAAAAGATGTTTTATTCTTTTTAAGCCAAATAACCTTTTATGAGTTCTAATTTAAGGAATTATACGGTTTCAATTCTTGAAAACTACATATGAACACATACTTATATTAAAGTAACTTTCCATTTCTTAATGAATATGATATATACATACTACAGACCTGCGTAAACAGTCTTTAAATGTAAATACGTTATGATTTTTAAATGTATTCACGTCGCATGTATTATACTAATTCAATAATAAATGCTGTCGTACTACAAGCGAAGCACGATGGATGTATTGGTGTACGTGTATATCAGTGTTAACAAGCGATGTCGGCAAGACAGCTTGTTTGTAACAAACACTCAAAAGAAGTATTGTTGATTAGTGTATGCTTGTTATTTTTCATATTGTACGTTTGAGTGTGTGTATAATATGTAGATGGTATCCCTGAAGGAAATGTCGATGGTGAAAATATACTGAGTCGCTTTTGACGTTGTCACCAGTACTACTCTACAATTGTTCCCCATATAATACTTTGGGCTATAGACATTTAGCATGTGCTTGTCATTGAAAATCTACTAGTAACAATAAAACAATTGACTAGGTAGTGAATTCATAGTTCTTATGGGAACATGGAGACATACCAACCAGTCATTTACTGGTACATTTCTATACCTTACGTACATACAAATTTATGTATATTGACAAGTTGTTGCAAAATCCACCAGAAATACACCACATCTGTTTTCTCTCTTTATTTTATACTGACGAGTAGAAGAGAAATTGTAGACAAGTAACTACTACTAGAGTTTTAGTGTTGACATAGAGACACTTGGCCCCAGTCTGACTGCAAGGAAGCTATTATGTGATTAACCGCATACAACTAATGTTAATGCATGTGTGTGCCTTTGCATGTGCGCAGAAAAATAAAAGATCATACACACATACATGCATTACGTTTGTACACGCGCTCATGCGTAGAAAGAAGCAAGTATCACAAATTCTTCCGTCACAAAGTGTTTTCTTCGTTACTCTTATACCTACAATATTCAAACGAATTTCTTGCAAACAGTGTTGTTAACGTTTGTTTTATAAGATTTCACTGTAGTAAAGCATTTGAAAAATCCCTCATGTGTTGAAAGTTCTTATAAGATATCTTGTCCAGGACACTAATACATACATATGTACATATGTATATCCTTTTCTTTGATATGACAAAATATGTTATCTTTGCAAATATACTTTCTTGGAATATGTTTGAAAAAATTGCGGCCAATTTATATCAAATTCTTACAGCCGTATTCATAAAAATATTAAACAGCATTTAAAATGTTGTTTAAGCAAAAATTCGCTAAAATTGTATTCATAATAGAATTTTAGCTTAAAAAACGTTTTTTAAACCTTGTGTAAATCACAAATTTACTGCACCCATTTTTAAACCAATTTTAAGATGACGTTTTTGTAATTTTGTTTCGTTTTTGTTTACATTTTTAACTTTGCCTGTATGTATTGTATGTATGTACTTATGTATGTGTATATATGCCAGTGTTGGGCTGAGTTTACATCTGGCATTTCTTGTGTAACATAAGCCCCAAAAAGCGTAACCACTAATTACTAATGAAAAACTGTTTGATCCAGACATGTATTTATTGATTTAAACTGTTTCCAATCTTGTTAGATTCTAAAAAATTGTCTAATAGTTATGTATGAAACTGTTTAACTTAATAAATATATAAGTGTCTGAACCAAACTGTTTGTCATTAGTAATTAGTGGTTACGCTTTTTTCCGCTTGTGTGACACATGGCATACAGATGTAAACCCGGCCTTATTCAAAAGAAAAAACTTTTATTTTTTTAAAGAAACTATTGCCGAAATATAAAATAGACCCCAAAAGAATATTTAAAAGAAAAAGAGCGATCTACTTTCCATTCCCAATCATTATTTTTTCACTTTATGTGTTAACAAAAATAATATAATTGTACACGCAAAGAAAAAATATGGTTCAGGCAACCATAATCAAACAGCAACATACTATGATTGAATTATATGGTTGCAGTCAAATCATACTATTGTTAATAGAAAAGCAAACTTTAATTATATTATTACCTGAGTTAATAATAATAATATCTACAAGAACAATTGACTTTGTTGTACCTAATCTTATTATTGTTAATATGACAACACTATTGTAAGATGTGACTAAAATATAATTGAGACTCACCATACCATGTTCTTATATTATACTAATATTGTTAAATACGATCACAGTATTATTTAATATAATAATACTATTTTGTTTTTTAATCATATTTTTATTGTAGAAACAGCTGTGTGTTAAATTCGAAATAAAAATAAATTAATATTATTGACATAAAATGTATATATAGAAATGTATACTTACACGACATACAGACATGTCTGTATAAAGAGATACACAAATGTTTATATATTTTTTATTGGCCAACCCTTTTGTTTATACTTTATGTATCTATTAATTTATTTAACACCACCCGTGCACTACCGATAGCTTACAAACGAAATACCGAACTGTCAGATGTTTCTGAAAAAGATTTTTTTTTAACTTAAAATAGTATGGTTTTGGATAACATTATATTGTTATTTACATCATATTATTTTTAAATAATAATACAAATTATGTTGTAGTCATAAATTTTTAACAAAACTATATTGTTAAACTCTAACCATATCACACTTTTTTATGGATGTGATAATGTAATTATTAAATTCAAACATTACTCTGTTTATCGTAACAAAATAAATGTTTAAAATAACAATAACTAGTTTTCAACGACCACACATTTGTTTCAGAGAACATAATATTGTTTTCTCAACCATTCTAAAACCATATCTTTTCTTTGCGTGTAGAAAATTTACTAGTGATGTATAAATAATCAAAACAAACAAAATTAATCTCGTTATTCTAGTGCAATAAAAAAAATCATATAAAAATATGGAAATAATTGAGTTGATTTTGTTTTCTTATCCCTGAAGGAAACGTGGCGTTAAGTGTCCCCAAGTCACCTATCGACTATTTTGGTGACATTGTCAACGGAGCGTCTACATATTAATATTGTTTTTGATGCGTAGAAAACATTTTTTCACATACACACAACTATGCTTCTTCTTAATGTTTTATTGGTTTGTTGAAAATAAAAGTCATGCAAAATTTAAGTGTTTATAAAAATCAAATTACAAATTCAATTAAATTTTCTGATCTTCATACCAATAATATTTCGTGGTGTTGTGCAGTATCGTGTTCACGAAATTGTTAGCGTGCTTGTTTCGTACATGTTGAGAGTCTTGGTATTCGTGTTCGTGTCGTGTCGTGTTGGGACAATTCGACAAGCGCCCATCTCTACTTCGCACAAGAAGTTTGACATGCCAACAATGTTAACTAGTCCTTAAAACTTTGCTACAATTTCTTAGAGAGTTAAAAAAACCATCAGGTATGTAATAGAAATCGGTTCGATATGAAATGAAGTCATAAAATCAAAACGTAGAAAACGCACAGATTTCATATTCCAAAGTTGTTTGAGTTTCAGTTGGTTACAAAATAATTCCTTCTGCAAAAAAAAACCGACTTCAATGCAAAGATCTGATAGATGAAGATAAGAAGAATTACGTGAAATATAAAATTAAATTTTAATGGGTGTGCCTCCGCCCATTTTTTTAATTCAAGATTGTGTGTTTTTGAGAGCTCAGGGTGTCTTGTGAAATTCGGTTAAGTAGAACCACTTAAAATAATAAATTAAGTTTCAATGGGCGTAACCCCGCCCATTTTTTCAACTTTTAAATTTTGTAATTACAAGAACCAAGGGTGTTTTATAGATTTCGCAGCAATGAAATATGTAGAATATTATAAAATTAAATAAAAAAAAATTGTGGACCAATGGGAAACTCTACCCTCTCAGAGGAAAAAAGAACTTTTACAATCGGACTAAAATGTAGCGAGTTATCTCGTAGCACTGCAAAACAAATAGAGAGGAATTGTTAACCTCCTCCTATTTTTGAAATTGAAGCCAATAACGTTGAAGCCGGCTGCAGATTGCCAAATATATTTTCGGCGATTGCGGTCGGATTAAGCAATTGTTGTAAGGAAGTACACATTTTTTCTAATATCAAAAACCGACTTTTATTTTTAAACTCATGCAAAAAAAATTGGACATGTCGATCGGCTTCAACCTACATACAAAAAACCTTTTTGGTGGTATTATCTGTCTTTAATTATTATAAAGCAGCTTACTTACATTTTTACACAAGTTATTGCTGGACAATTTTGCTTAGTCCTCGTCCACACAGTGAAACATTTGCTGCGAAACATTTTTGATTTCTCTTTTGAAACTGCATTCGTGTCTACACTGTGAAGTTTTTGTTTTGCAGCTTAATACATTTTTTCATATATTTCTCATGAGAATGAGACGAGAATGACGTACTCAACAAGAACTGCTTGTACATGAAAAAAAAGTACCCTTTTCCATTCCTCTTTCCCCGTTCATCGACAAACTCATAAGTTTTGCAGCAAATGTTTCACTGTATGGACGGGGACTTAAATATAGAATAATTCCTAAATTGTCAACTCTCGCTTACTCGATTTTAAAACGAAAATCATCAAAAATTCCGTTTTCCATCACAACTTTTTATACCCTTCACCAAAAATGGTAAAGGGTATATATATAGGTGTGTCATTCCATATATAATTTAAACAATATTCATATGCGACCCATAAAGTAAATATATTCTGGGTCCTTATGAATAGGGACGACGAATAAGCGATGTCCGTCTGTCTGTACGTAAAATCGGTTTTCCGTAGTTCCCAGAAAAGCTAGAGACTTCGCTCTTGGACTAGTATGTTCGAAATGTCCAAAATAAATTGATACTGAAAATCAGCAAAATCGAGTAGACTTAAAACTTGTTAACTTAAACTTGATTTTGCCATATAAAACTGATTAGCTAGTAAAACTAACTTTTGCTATATATTTTTTTTTTTTTTTTTTTTGTTAAATTAACTTATTTTATATTTTAGTACGAATAAAATTGGTATTGAAAATTTAAAAAAAAATTAAAAAATTAAAAAAAACAAAAATATGTTTCCAGAGTAGGCAAGATTTAATTTTTTTTGCTAAACAAAAGTAATTTGTCCTTTTTTTCTATAAATTAAAGAAAAGTTCGGTGTAAAAAAATTGGAAAAATGAACATCACAGCTTCAGAGCTGGAAGCTTTGAACTGTTTTTGATATTAAGGTAACTAAATACAACTAATTTTTTTCCTAATTCCTTTTCACTTTGTTCACTTAACATATTTTATATATTTTTTAAAGAACTATATTGGTATAAGGAATCAAGAAAATCTAAAAGGATGATTCCCAGGTTGGAAAATTAAATTTTTATGCATAAAAAAGTAATGAGGTCAAATAACTTCTTTGTTTACAAATTATACATACGCTATGTTTTAGAAAGAAGTAGTTTGGCATAAAAATTAGAAAAATAAAAGACATAGATCCAGGCCTGGAAAGCTTAAACTTTTGCTAGTATATAAAATTAAATATTTCTTTGGTAGTTAAATATATTCTATATTTTAGAAAGAACTAAATTATTACTTAAAATCAGAAAAATCAAAATTATGGTTTCAGGGTTGGAAATAGAAATAAAAATGGTTAAAAAAATACCCAAAAATAATATTTTTTTTAGTTAAGCAAATTTTTTTTTGATATGTTAAATTTACTTGGATAAATGATTAAAGTATAAACGAAGGTTTGTGACATGTTGCTAATTATTATGCTCTCATCATAGTTATGTTTCAAACCGATGGTATTTCCTTGACATCTTGTAACGAGTTCTTATTAATTTTTAGTAAGTGGAGATAAAAATAAAATTTATCGCTAAAGTACAATCCTGACTATAAAATTAATTAGTTTGCTTGGTATGGAGGTATAATACTAATACTATGTTCACACTTATGTGTCTAAAGTCCTATTCGTGTTTAAAAGCTTATACCCTTTTCACACTCACTCACATCTTAGGGGAATGCGTGGAATATGTTGAAAATTGAAAAAACCTGTTCACATTACGACATCTTTGTCCTGATTCACACACATCAGGTTTAGCTGATCAGTTTGTGTTAAATTTTCTTTTGAACCTGCATTTACTTTCATACACACCGTCAAGTTTGTTTCATCAAGTCTCATCAATTTGTGTTGCAGTAGAGTATTACGAATGACAAACCAAAACGAAAAAGCAAACTTTACTGGTACGGTCAAGTCTGTACCCCTTTCCATTCTCTTTTCCTCTCTCTCCTAAAAACTCAAGACTTGACGACTCAGACCTGACGTGTGTCAATCAGGACTTACTTACATCTTTCATCTATCACTGTCAAAAATTCTGTTTTACAGAAGGTTCATAATATTCGGTCACAAACGTGCATGTACAAATACGTCTGACATTGTCTGTGTTTGTATTCAACAGCTTATCTGTGCTCAAA
This sequence comes from Tachina grossa, assembly GCA_949987645.1. NCBI lineage: Eukaryota > Metazoa > Arthropoda > Insecta > Diptera > Tachinidae > Tachina > Tachina grossa. Next base: position 132,356,038 of record OX465274.1, on the reverse strand, counting down.
TTTTATTAAACATATAGTATGTACGGATAATATTAAAAACTTACCTTTTTTTTAAAAAGCGGGTATTTTACAGTGCTTTTAACAATTTCTTACAGTGGTTTTGGTGCTTTTTTGTTAAATAAAAAAAAATATTTTTAATTTAAAAAACTAAAATATTTTTGTGCGCTAATAGCAGCACTTTTAACTGAGGCTTCTTAAACGGTTTTCAATGAAAATAACGAAACTGTGTTGAAAACAATGTAGAAAACTTTTCATAATTTGGATTAAAAAATTTAATTTTTTTTTACAAAATAGAAAACGGTAGTAACTGGAAAGTACCACATAATTCTCTGCATAATAACTGATTGAAAGTAGTATGCAATAAGCATTTGTTAAAGCTTACACAAATATTTAATCATAATATAGGGTGGTTAAATTTTAAGGGCCGATTTCGGAATTTTCATAAGGCTGTTAATTTGTAAGTGCAAAGTAGATCAAAATGTTCACGTCTACAACATAATGTAGGTAAATTTGTATTCAACGCACAAGAGTGGTTAAATTTTAAGGGCCGATTTCGATTGAAAGCATGAGGTTATCAGTAGCAGTCAGTTGTTTTAGACAACGAGTAGCCAACCTCCAATTTTTTCATATCATATTGATGTGCTGTCAATGTTGACAACTGAAATAAAGGTGAATATCGCAAAAACAAAAACTTTTAAGTTAAGAGTACTTAAGAAAAGAGTGATGCTTTTAATGCATTCTTTACGTGCAAATGATTTTTCAGTAACATACATATCTTAATCTAAGCCTAAGCTTCACCTACTATTGTATGTATGTACATACTAGTCTCCTGCATAAGACATCTTATAAGCACTTTCAAGACGTGCTTACACGTCTACTACAGCGAAATCTTATAAAACTAACGTTAACAACACTGTTTGCAAGAAATTTTTTTGAGCATTGTAGGTATAAGAGTAAAGAAGAAAACACTTCGTGACGGAAGAATTTGTGATACTTGCTTCTTTCTACCAATGAGCGCGTGTACAAACGTCATGCATGTATGTGTGTATGATTTTTTATTTTTCTGCGCACATGCAAAGGCACACACATGCATTAACATTATTTGTATGCGATTAACCACATAATAGCTTACCATCTACATATTACACACACACACAAACGTACAATATGAAAAATAACAAGCATACACTAATCAACAGTACTTCTTTTGAGTGTTTGTTACAAACAAGCTGTCTTGCGACATCGCTTGTTACAACTGATATACACATACACCAATACATCCATCGTGCTTCGCTTATAGTACGACAGCATTTATTATTGGTTTAGTATAATACATGCGACGTGAATACATTTAAAAATCATGACGTTTTTACATTTCAAGACTGTTTACGCAGCTCTCTAGTACATACGTATGTATGTGTGTATATGTTACTATATTATTTGACTCCTGTTTTTTTATTATTTGTTTTTACATACTTATTTTTATTAAAGTAATTAAGATTTTGTTTTAATTAATATGTTAATAAATTCTGTTATTACATCTCAAATACTTTGTTTATTTTGAAGCAAAAATTTTAAATTATATTTTGAGCTTTTACACTTTAAACTCTCCTTTTTAAATGACTTAAAATGTATTAAAATTAAAAAAATAAATATTTTCGTGCTTTTTTACCCTCTTTTTCGTATTTTATTGCGCTTTTTACCCTTTTTGCATCAGCTTAATGTGCTTTTGCTCTTCGTAGAGATACCAACACTGATTGAAGACTCCCTAAAGAAATCAAACAAGTAAGAGTGCTTCACTGCAGTATGAATGGACTATAGACATGCATACTAAATACATAACTACATACATACATAATTGTTTTTTTTTTTCTTTTATCTAATTTTTTTACCTTTTTTTATATATTTAATTATACTATTTTTTAAACTTTAGGTCTGCTTATATTTATATTTTATTAGTTCAGTATTTCGTTAAACTTCGGTTAACTTCTTTCAGAGACAAGTAAAAAAAAATGTTTAAACATAACTTTTCAAATAAATTTTATTTTAAATGATCAATTAACTAATGTTGAATTAAAGTTCCATTAATGATGCTATATATGGAGCCTTATTTTCGATTTAATCCTAAGCGACCAAAAATTAAAGTTTTCAGGAGAAGGTTTTTTTATAATATTCAAATTTGTTTTACATACGTAAATTGTCGCTTACGATAAAATTTTACAGCCGTATCTTAAAAGTTGTCAACAGTTTCGGCATTTTGAGAATTCTAAGCTTTAATTTCAATAAAAAAGTATATTTTCGATTACATGTCACTTACGATAAAATCGAAAATAAGGCTCGATATTTAGTGCGTATATAAAGAATATACATGTAAGGTTGTTGTGGCTGCAGCGGTGATGAGTTCCATGTTCAAATCTTGGCCGGAGAAGCAAAATTGTAAATCGAGAATCTATATTCAAAATACGTCAACTCAAAAAAGCTAACTTTTCAGTAGAGCGAAAAACTAGTTAATTCGCTCATTATTGTAAAAATAAATGATGTGTCTTCCATAATATGGTGTAAATATGCTTACTAATTTACAGGTCTGCAAAAAATATTTTATTTTGCACTGATTTGCGTATTTTTATGAGATACATAATTTAATCGATCAAAAAACAAATATTTTTTTAGAGTTAGCATATTTTGTCGGAAAATAAATATGATTTATTTAATATATTTATTTTTTAATCAATTTGTGAAATCTTTTACATAATAAAGGGTGTTTTTTTAGAGGTATAGAACTTCAAATTGAAATAAAACACAAGAAAATCGTTTTAATGTCCATCAATTTGGCTTTATTGGAAGGATAATTTTATGCCATTAATGTCTAAATATGATTTCGGGCATGTGGCCGCCGCGGCTGGCTCGAATAAAGCCAATTCTACAGGTCCAATTTTCAACCACTTTTTCGAGCATATGGGGCCGTATGTTGGCAATAACGCCACGAATGTTGGCTTCCAAGTCCCCTAACTTTTCTGGTTTGTTGGCGTAGACGAGCGACTTCACATATCCCCAAAGAAAATAATCCAATGGTGTCAAATCACACGATCTTGGTGGCCAATTGACAGGTCCATTCCGCGAAATTATGCGCTCATCGAATGTTTCCTTCAATAAATCGATTGTGACGTGCGCTATGTGGCATGTAGCGCCGTCTTGTTGGAACCACAACTCATCCACATTCATGCCATCCAATTCGGGAACAAAATAGTCGGTTATCATGGCTCTATACCGGTCTCCATTAACGGTAACTGACTCTCCAGCATTATTTCGGAAGAAGTATGGCCCAATGACTCCACCAGCCCATAGAGCACACCAAACAGTCAGTTTTTGTGGATGTAATGGCGTCTCAAGGGTCTCATGTGGATTCTCTTCACTCCAAATGCGGCAATTTTGCTTGTTGACGTAGCCATTCAACCAAAAATGAGCCGCATCACTGAACAAAATTTTGCGATGAAAATCAGCATCGAGATCAATCTCATTTTCGGCCCATACACCAAAATCACGACGCATTGCATGGTCTCGCGGCTTTAATTCTTGCACAAGCTGGATCTTGTAAGGTCGCAAGCCAAGATCTATGCGCAAAATCTTCCATAAAGTTGATGGACAAAGCTCCAATTGCTGTGCACGGTGGCGAATCGATTCATTCGGGTCCTCTTCAACACTTTGCTCTACAGCGGCAATTGTTTCTTCGGTGCGCACTGTTCGACGTCTCTGCGGATGCGTATTATCATATAGAGTAAACGTAGTGCGAAAACGATCCATGGTTAACCGAATTAATTGCTCTGATGGACGATTATGTCGACCATAAAATGGACGGAGCTTGCGGTAAACTTCGCGAACTGAACCATTATTTTCGAAGTAAATTTGCACGATTTGCAAGCGTTGTTCTTTTGTCAACCTGTTCATGATGAAATGGCAAACCAAACTAAATATTAATCACTTGACAGCTAACAAAATGGCCGCCAGTTAAAAAAGTGATGCCAACTTAAAGTTCTATACCTCAATAAAAAAACACCCATTACTAGATATAAAAATTTAAAAGCTACAAGAAAAAACTTAAATTACCATAAAAAAAATAACTTAACAGTGCTTTCACACTGAAAGTTAAAACCTGGTTTTAACATTAAAACCATAAACAGCTGATTTTTCATTCACACTGCAAGTTTGTTAAATTCAGGTTTTAACTCACAGCCTGTCTAATAACTTTGCGCAAAATAAAATAAATCTTCTGCAGAAATGCGTGCATTTGTTGTTGCATTTTTTCTGCTTTTTAATAACACTTGTTGGACATACTGTTCAACTGTTTTTGTTTGTATGAAAAACTGATATATTTCACAATGCGCTCTAAAATGCAAATTATTTTATATTTTGTAAATAAAATTTTTTTAAATTATGGAACTTCTTATACAAAATGAAGAAGTGCTTGGAAATATTGTTAATAATATAAAAATGCACAAATACATTATAAGATAAACCTTTTTTATAGGCAGATGAATGTCAGTAATATTGTCTTTTTTCACTTTCCAGAGTTCAACGCAAATATTTTCTTTGCTTTCCTTCCAAAAAAACTCTTTTTCCCATAATTTTTTGATTATTGTTGCTGCTACATCCATTTTTAAGTTGAAAATCTTTCAAGCGCCATCTATTGTTATTCACTGGCATAAACATTAACAGCTAATGTCGGTCATTTCAACTTGGCGGCACTGAATTTATCACAGCGAAAACAAGGTTGCATTTCTTAAAACCAACTTAAAACCAATTCAAAAATGGTTTTAATTTGGTTTTAACAAAAACAATTTGTGTGGTAAAACCAGGTTTTAACAGTTGGTTTTAACGTTGAAACCAACTTTTATTAAAACCATGTCAGTGTGAAAACACTATAAGCCTGACTGAAAGCCTCTTCCATCTCGAGGCGGCCAGTTTTACCACTCTCTAACTCACTCTCTAGTATAACAGGCTCACTCCAAATTATCAATTTCGAAAGCTTATGTCATTTGCTATAATCGGTTTATACATAATGTTTCTATTCGATTAATAGCTTAAAAGTTATACATACATTCCAATTTTTTTATCGGAACCCCTCTGTACTAAAATATTAAAAGTGACCATATCTCAAAAACTAGCTATAGGATATCAAAATCCTTACCAGATTCGTGCCAAATGCAATAAGATATGAGGTAGATTTATAATAAGTTACTAATTTTTTACAAATATTGGAATTTTACATGGGAGTTATTTTCTCCAAACAAAATTAGCAGAATAAGAAAAATTTATATAAAACGGGGAAAAAATTAATTTTTTTTCTATTTGAAATTTATACTAAAGATGAATATTGCATAGGGGAGCTGTTTGCCATCGAAAACTCATTTGGACCAAATTTTAGTTGACATATTTTGAATATAGGCTCTCGATATGTATATACAAACATTTTTCTGATGTATGTGCTAATATACACATAAATAATTAATGAAATAATGAATCAGAGTCATTACAACAATGAAATATATTATTAAACACAATTATACAATATCATAAAAATTATGTTAATTCAATGAAAAAGTTCGTCAAAAAAATGTAAAACTAACGTCACTTCACTGTATAAACTAAAAATGTTTCATTGCAATAATTGCATTTTTTTATTTAAAATATGAAAATGTAAGTTGCTCAGTAAAAAAAATTTCGTTACATAAATGAAAATATTTGGTTGTGTATATGACATTTTTTCAGCTGATGAAACAATTTTCGTAATGCGAATGATGCGTTGCAGTGGTTGAAATATAATGCAAAATCATAAATATACAGCCGTGTCACAGATTCCGTTCGTTGATTCCGTATTAACCATTCCGGTCGAATTTAATTTTGTTGCTTCAGGTCGGATCGTTTTCATCAATCCGAAAAAAATTGTTAAGTAGTTTTTATGTAACAAGTGTGGCAATACAATTTTGTATTAAATCATAATGTGGCATATGTTTAGGCGTTTTAAATTTTTTTTTTATGCATATTTTAATTCTGCTCTGTATTTTTCTTTTTTGTGTGCTGCCAATATGAAGATTTTGGTGAAGTACATACAAAAATGGTATGGCAATACCAAAGAAACCAATTCCGTACATTTTGTTCTGTTGATTTTATTTTTGTAATGACTTGAGAAATTTACATAATATATGAATAAAAACTAAATAATTGTCATCCAGCTTTGAATAAATAAATAAAAATAGTATTCTTTATAAAAAAAAAATTTTTAAATATTTTTTTTAAATTAACATGAAGAAAATGTTAATTCCGTCCCTGAAATTAAAAGTGATTTCATTCCGAAAATTTTTTTCGTTTTTCGTTTTCTAAAGCACCAAAATACTGTGACATTGCTGAGAGCATAATATGCAACATAGCACAAAGCTTCGTAGAACTAATGAGTCCCCATTTTGATGGTTCAATTAGATTTTCGTATAACAATTTAAAAAATTAGAAAAGTCTTGACGAAAAGTCTTCCTAATGCATAAAATATGTTCAATTACTCAGCAAACAAAAAGGAGGAGTACTTCCTTGTGGACCACGTTTAGATTACTTCCAACGTAGCTATAGCTATATATTATAATATACATATAATTTTAGATGTTAAATAAGTTATTTTTAACCACGTATCAAATGGCATATTATGTCACTACTTCGTGTCCAACAAAATCATTACTTTTTTTGGCTCAAGACTTTTCACATAACAATATCGATCAGCTGTTTCCTACACAGAAAAAATTATTTTTTATACCCCTTACCAAAAAATGGTAAAAGGGTATACATATATAGGTTTGTCATTCCGTTTGTAATTTCCAGAATATTAATAAGCGAGCCATAAAGTATATATATGCTGGATCCTTATGCATAGGGAAGACGAATAAGCGATGTCCGTCTGTCCAAGGCTCCCAGAAAAGCTAGAGACTTCGTTTTTCAACTGGTGGGTCAAAAATGGTCGAAATAACATTGGTATTGAAAATCAGCGAAATCGAGCAGACGTTCTCAGAGCTGGGAGAGTTAAACTTCATTTTGCCATACAAAATAACTACCGAAAACAAGTTTTTAATAATTTTTTATTAAATAAACTTATTTTATACTTCAGTATGAATAAAATTGGTATTTCTAACTAAAAAAAAATTAAAAAAATTAAATGGACGTTTCCAGGGTTGGAAAACTTTAATTTTTTGGTTATGCAAAAGTAACTTACTAAAACAAATTTTTCCTTTTTTTATAAACTAAACATATGTAATGTTTTTAAAAGAAGGAGATTGACTTAAGAAATCAGAAAAATAAAAAGGATGATTCCAGGGTTGGAAAACCTACGATTTTTTTGATATATACAATTAACTACCGTAAACTAATTTTTTAATTATTTTTCATCAGGGAACCTTTACCCAAAGCTTCTTAGAACAACTAGAGTTATTATATTATAAACTTTCATTTAAATTTAAATCTTATTATTCACAACTTTTTACTCAATTTCCATTATTTTTGGCACCAAAAAAACAATCCATAGAGAAAAACTTCTTGATTCTATTAGGTTTTCTTATAAATTGTAAACTATAGGGATTTCTTATTGATTTTATTAGGTTGCCTTATTGATTTTTTTTAAAAGGTTTTCTTCTTGATTTTATTAGGTTCCTATATGATTATGTGTAAAGCATCTTATTGATTTTTTTAATAAGGAAATCTTCTTGATTTTATGAGGTGTCTTGTTATTTCACAACTATAAATAGACACAGACAATTTTTGTTCATTATCTTTTTCGTTTTTGTATAACCATGTTTGCAAAAGTATTTCAATGGTTATTCAGACTGCTTGTTAGCATATTGGTTAGAGTGTTCGTCTATCAGTCAGAAGTTTGCTGGTTCAATACTTGTCTCCTTTCAAGTAATAATATGTATGTATGGTGAGTTAATTAAATTAATTAAGAATACAATATAATGTGTATGTATGTATGTACATAAGTATGTATAGTATAAATAAATAACATCTACATATATATACTACATACATACATAAGTATATGGTATAGAATTTAAATGAAAATACATAAGCAAAGCACAAAGAATGTAGACATAATTTTTTTTTTATGAGGTCGCCTCATAAAATCAAGAAGAAAACATTATTAAAAAATCAATAAGATAACCTCATAAAAACTACAAGATTTTTTCTTGATTTTTTCAAAAAGGTTTTCTCTATGAAATTAATAAGATTTCCTTATTGAAAAAAAAACCATAGACTTTTCTTATTAATTTTGTTCTATTTTATTTTATTTATGTATATTGACAAGTTGTTGCAAAATCCACCAGAAATACACCACATCTGTTTTCTCTACGACGAATAGAAGATAAATTGTAGACAATGTAACTACTACTATAATTTTATTGTTGACATAGAGACACTTGGCCCTAGTCTGACTGCAGGTTATATACATACATGTGTACATGTGTGTATTCATGCATACAGTGATGCCAACTTAGCCCTTTTAGGGCTAGATTTAGCCCGTTTTCAGTCAGTCAAAACGCGAAAAAAAATTTTAGCCCCAAACTAAAAAAAGGCGCAAACCTAGCACTTTTTACAATAATCTTTCAGCCCTTTTAGCTCCTTTTTAGTTTTTGCTCGATATGGCTACATTTAAACTTTTGCGAACTTTTTCTTCTTTTAATCTAGCAAAATAAAATGAGTAAAAAGTCGATATTGCTTTACCAATTTAAAAAAAAAGAATAATATAGAGTAATCTTTTATTTCTTCCAAATTTTTTATGCCTTGAAAGTTATTCAGTACAGCACAAAACAGATAATGTATGTTTTTGGAAGAGCGAGAAATCGAAATTTTATTGAATAACGTCCAATTTTAAATGTATCTACTTATGTAAACATACATATGTATACATATTTCTATTATACATATATGTATGTATGTATATGCTAACTATTTAATCTACGTATGTACATACCTTATTGAAATGAAATATGTACAATATTGAATCTCTCAAGCTATGTATGTGTTGATCTCTTGATAGTTATTTATGTTCTAATAAATTACTTTATAAAAATTGATTTGATGTTTTTATTTTCAACAGAAAAATTTTAATACTAGCCCCTTTTCGCGATTTTCCGAAAAACTTTACTATTTTTATTTTTTTTATTTTTGAAGATTTTTTTCCATTTAGCCCATTCTAGCCCTTTTTTCAAAAATTTTTACGCGTTTTGAGTCTCAAAAGTTGGCATCACTGCATGCATAGTATAATACTTTAATAGATAATAGAGTCAGTTAAGTAGCAGAAGCGGTAAAAAATATACAAACTTTACCTAGCTCAACTCAAACTTGCCAAAAATGGACATGGAAATCGCGAACCATTGTGGCTTGAAGAAACTTCAAGTATTTTTATACATTCATATTAAACTTCATTACAAGTTGACATGTGCGTTTTGTAGTTTGTAAATGTATGTATGTACTACGTGCATGCGTACATCTACAAACTACGTATACATACAGACATATGTATATAAGCGCATAAAAGAAGAATAAATATTTTTTTTTAAATTTAGAATTAAGCTAAATGACATTAAAACGAACCCGCAAGTCTGTGTAATGTAATATTAAAAACAAGAAAAACCTTACATTAATGAATCCTTATGCTACTTTCTACGCATTTTTGTTTTCTTACACATTTTACATTTTCCTCATATTTAATTTATATTTCGCTATTGTATAGAAGCGAAAGTAAATTTATATGGGCTTACAGAAATATAAAAAATAAAACCTTATTGTTAGACGGACGAGACGAAATGTGTGCCTTTTTAATTTGGCTTTTGTTCGTTACAAATTTAGTTTAGTTTATGCCTTCCATTTTGATTTAAATTAAATTCTAAATTTCATTATACCAAAGATTTAAAGCAAATAGCTGAATAGAATAAAATTTTGTTTAAGCAATTTGTTATCATTTCAAGCGAAGGAAATTGCCCTGGTGATGAAATCATGGCAATTGTCAATGAAATGAAATTGTTAAGATAAAAGAAAAATTATTTTTATAACAACTAAACACATGAATCTGAATTAGTTTATTATTTATCTTAATCAAGGGAACGTTTAACTCTTACCCCTAGAACTTGTTGAGTAACAAAAACAAAATTTGTGGCCATAAATTTTATCACTTTATGATGTGAGTGCCCAGTTTTTGACTTGATAATTAAATTTTTTCAAATTTTTAAGTGCTTCTTAAATACAAAATTGTAAATGGTAAACCTCGTGTATATAAATTCTATTTTATTTGAGTTTGAGGAAAATGCTTCTGCGTGTTTATTGAAAAGGTGTCTATGAACTTCATGTGGTCATATTGAAGATACTTTCGCTTAATTTTCATACATTGATAAAATGCATACATATTATAACCCTGCACAGGACCACTTACAAGAACTTTTAAGACATGATGGATTTTTAAAATGCTTTACTACAGCGAAATCTTCTAAAACAAATACTAAACAACAAGGTTTGCAGGAAATTTGTTTAAGTTATTGCAGGTATAGGAGTAGCGAAGAAAATAATTTTTGATGCTTGCTTCTTCCTACGCATGGGCGCGTATACAAACGTCATGCATGTACATACAAACACATTGTGTGTATGATCTTTTATTTTTCTGTGCACACACAAACGCACACATGCATTGACATTAGTTGTGTGCGCTTGCTTTAAAAAACCAAGCTTAAATTCACAATAGTTTACCATCTACATCTTACACACACACACACACTCAAAGGTAAAATATGTAAAATAACAATCATACACGCATCAACACTACTTCTTTTGAGTGTTTGTTACGAACAGGAAGTCTTCGTGACATTGCTTAAAAACATTTATATACACGTATGTACATCAAAACATCCATCGTGCTTCGCTTATTGAACGACATCATTTATTAATAGTTTAGTAAAATACATGCTACGACTATACAATTAAATACAAGACGTATTTACATTTGAAGACTGTTTACGCAGCTCTCCATCGTCCATGTGAATATAAGCATTTTGAAACGTGGCATATCGTATAGATTAGAGTACCAAGATAACAAATCTAAAAAACGATTTATGCATATTGGATAATTTGACGCGGTAGGGACGATACTTAGATTATTATAAAATCGTAAATTAAAAAAAAAATTGGCCAAATTGTCATTTTGACGTCAAATGTTGCAGCCCTGATGGCATATGCGATAATTTTGACCACAAAGTAAATTACACTGTTACATACGATAAAATATATGTATATTGTGTTATCTCCATAACTATTATAATTATCTCTATAATGTTTTGTCAACAGATGAATTAATTGACTTAAGCTTGGATCACACGATTGGGACAATATACCAATTTTTGTCGGCTCCCTGAAATAAATTGTGCCGATCGCGTGATCCTTTAGAAACAGTTTGCATATAAAAGTCGATTTCGAAACAAAGTGCAACATACGATAATTTCGCGAACAGGGGTCAATATGTTAAGTAGTTGTTGTTTATAAAGCTTTCCATAATATTTGGAAATTTTGCAGTGCTGCCATACTTTTGTTGTAATTAAATAAGAACTTTAATTAAGCACTCAAAAAATTAAACACAATTTAAGTATATTTTAAATTAAAATTAGCTAATTATAATTACTAGTAAACATAATTAATTATAAAGTAAAAAATGGGGATTATATTTCATAAATTCAGAAGATTTTGTGACATGATTTTCTTACCTATTTGACTCCAACTATGAATTGGTGACGCCACCCCACGCCACCCGACTCAACTAAATACGCTGAACGTATGTATGTATATACATTGGAGTTTCTACGCGGGGAAAAAAATCCCGGGAATTCCCGGGAATTAATTTTTATAAAAATCCCGGGAAATTTTTGGAAATTTAATATTTACGTTTTTGGAATTAAGTTTTTTTTTACATTTGCTGTTCATTGTTTTATTGCTTAAAAATACAATTTTGAAACGATGCATAATACAAGACTCCAACAACTTCAAGCGTTACGAAATATTTTTCTAACTCTTTATAGGAAATAGTATCTAGATTGGCAAATGTAGATGGAATTTCCATCCATGCTATAATTCAAAGTATATCTGCCTTATTCATAAAAAATTATTTCAGGTTTATTAAAGTCTTATTTGACATATTTTTATAGGAAATTTGTTTATTACAGGCTTATTTGAAAAATTTTCCATAGAAATGAGTCAAATAAGACTTTAATAAAACAAAAATAATTTTTGTGAATACGGCGGTATATATTTATTTGTTTTTGTATTGTTTTTAAAATATTGTTGTTCCTGAAATGAACGAATGAAGTTGTTTTGTTTTAAATTTAAATGTTGTATGCTTTTATACCCTTTACCAAAAAATGGTAAAAGGGTATATATAGGTTTGTCATTCCGTTTGTAATTTCTATAATATTAATAAGCGAGCCAAAAGTATATATATTCTGGATCCTTATCCATAGGGAAGACGAATAAGCGATGTCCGCCTGTCCGTCTGTCTGTACGTGAAATCGGTTTTCCGAAGCTCCCAGAAAAGCTAAAGACTTCGTTCTTGGACTGGTGTGTCAGAAATGGTCGAAATAAGATTGGTATTGAAAAGCAGCAAAATCGAGCAGACGGTTTCAGAGCTGGGAAGCTTAAACTTCATTTTGCCATACAAAATAACTACCGAAAACTAGTTTTTAATAATTTTTTTTTAAATAAACTTATTTTATACTTCAGTATGAATAAAATTAATATTTAATTTTATTAAAAAAAAAATTAAAAAAAAATTAAAAAAAAAATTAAATAGACATTTCCGGGGTTGGAAAACTTGAACTTTTTTATAAAAAATTATACAAAATTAATTTACTGAAAGAACTTTTTCCTTTTTTCTATAAATTAAATATATATTATATTCTACGAAGAAAGAGATTGGGTTGAAAAATCAGAAAAATCAAAAAGGATGATTTCAGGGTTGGGAAACTGAAACTTTTTGTAATATAAAAAATTAACTACCGAAAATTATTTTTTTTTATTAAATGAACTTATTTTATACTTTAGTACGAATAAAATTGATATTTCAAATTAAAAATTAACCTTCAAAAAATTAAAAAGACGTTTCCAGGGTTGGTTAACTTTAACTTTTTTTTATACAAAAGTAACTTACTAAAGCAAATTTTTCCTTTTTCTCTATAAATAAAATATATCTTATATTCTTAAAAGAAATAGATTGGTGTAAGAAATCAGAACAATTAAAAAGGATGATTCCAGGGTTGGTGTTTATGCGCACAGTAAACGAATATACCTATTGTAGGCTTAACGAAACTCTCTTTTGGTTAATCCCGTCGCCTAAATGAGTTTCGTTTGTTAAGCTACAAATCATACTATTGTATACCCCGCTTAAGGTACGTTGTACATTAAACCCCGTGCTATATTTTAAATCGAATAAATTTAATACGGTTTTGGCAATTTTCGAAATAAATATTTTACGAGAAAACATTTTGGTCTTTCGAGCCGGATTTACAGTCCACTCGCAAAGTAAAATAATTTATTTCGAAAATTATTTTATTTCCAGAAAGAATTGTGGTTTCTTCCCGTAAGTTCGTGCAAAGTGTGCAGATTTTTATCCTTCCCAGTTTTTTATTTAATTTAAACCTTTTAAAATAAAGGCAAGAAATTTATTGGGTGAAAATTGAAGTAAATATATTACATTTACATAAATACATAGTACATAAAGTGTGAGTGCCTACATAATCAGTACATGCATACATACATACATATACACATATATGAATATGTACATAAACGCTGTTTAAAAAATATTTAAAAACATAAAAACAAAACAAGTGCATAAAAACTGCAAGAAATTAAAATCCCGCCAAATTTTTCTCTTTGTATTTGCTACCGAAATATATCTACATATATATGTACATATAGTTTCGATTCTCTTACATTTATTAAAACAAGTGCGGTTAAAATAAAAAATTGATTAGTACATAAATACATGCATATAACCTATATAAATTTTTTTTTCCCTGAATAAATCGTTCTCTTACAGTGCATTCGCTGTTAAATAAAATAAAGAGAATTAAAAGAAAAGTGTAAAAGATAGTGTTGTATATTAATTATTTGTTTTATCCGTGACAGATAATTATTACATTTACATTCCATACATCCGTGAAATTTGGAAAAAAAACAATATATACAAAGAAAATTATTTCAAAATATTCTCTGTAAATTGCATTGCAAAAAGAGTTGCTTTTACTGCCGTATGTTTTAAGTGTAAGTATGTATGTACATATGTATGTATGTGTTACACACTTGTTATTAATTAGTGCTGCAACAATAAAATTAATCGATTAACCCGGTTACTACTATTTTGATATTGAAAAACAAATCCATTCGAATAATTTTTGATTTTTAAATAAAAAAAACTATTTAATTTGGTAACTAATTCGAATTATTTTTAAATATTATCGCGTTTTTTATAAAATTTTTTGAATTTTATTCGTTGCAACATTTTACCGATAAATAAATTTTCGATTAACAGAAGTGCCTTTATACTATGATAAATACATTGTTGGAATTTTATTCGTACCCATTATCAAAAAAAATTAATTAAAAATACCTATATTGTTTTTTATTGACTTATAGATTAACTCCGAATAATCGAAACTCAGTGTAAATTCACTTCAATAAAATTAAATATTATTAATAATAGTTTCGAAATTTAGTTATCTCGGTTGAAAATTATTTAAAATATTTGGTTCTCTCGGCTTGTTATGACGAGTTAAAAACTTTAGTATTTAAAAACGGTTGTACACATCGATTTTCTACGCTCGTCGTACATTGAGTTATTTTTGATTATAGTTTTTATAGTTCAGACTTCAAAATGTCGAGTTTTAACAAAGTTTGCGAACGCTTAGTCGAGTTTGAGGCTTTCTTAGCGGAGTTGCCTCAATCGGAACACAAAATCGGGTCTTTGAATACCCACGAAAAAAAACTTAATCGCTTATGGGATGAAGTTCGAATGGCCTATGATAATTTATAGGCAGAAGGGGAATCAAAAAAAGCTCTGAAAGATATTAAGCAGAAGTACGGCTGGGCCAAAAGAAACCAAGGGGTGTTAAAGATTCAATAACTTTTTTGTTTATTAACTTTTTTTTATTTTTTTTTTCAGATTATATAATACACAAAATGGAAATTTTTTTACACTAAGTATGAAAAATTATGTCTCTTAAATGACCACCGTTTTCAGCTTCGCACTTGTGGCTGTAGCGTTCGAATTTCTGCAACAATGTTTGCCTTGAGTTCAAGGATTGTCTCTGGCTTGTTCACATACACTCGCTCCTTCAAAAAACCCCAAAGAAAATAGTCGGGTGCTGTCAAATCTGGCGATCGCGCTGGCCAAATAATTTCCGAATTTCGAGAAATTATTCGCTCTCCAAAAATTTGACTTAAAAGTGCCATTGTGTCTCGGGCAGTATGGGCAGTGGCTCCATCCTGCTGAAACCACATACCAAGTCTGTTTCCAAGAGCAGGACGTAAAAAATTTTCTATCATAAACCGATACCGCTCTCCATTTACGGTTACAGCACTTTCATCTTCATTCTCGAAGAAATAGGGCCCAATGACATTTTCAGATGTGATCCCACACCATACTGTACACCTGATGGGGTGCAATTGGCGTTGATGAATGGCTCTTGGATTTTGAGAACCCCAGAACCTACAGTTCTGCTTATTAGCAAAGCCATTCAAATGAAAATGAGCTTCATCACTCATAATCAAATTTTCAATAAAGTTGATTTCATTTATTCATTTCTTATTTTCTGATTTTCATTTATTATTTTCATTCATTATAAATTCTCCAAGTGTTGTCTATATAATCTGAAAGAAAAAATAAAAAAAAATTAATAAACAAAAAAGTTATTAAACTTTTACACCCCTTGGTTTCTTTTGGCCCACCCTGTATATGTTCACTTATATAATTTACGTGGATGGATGCTCGTTTATCTCAGAAAATTTAGAGCGCTTAAAATCAATTAAAATCAATAGAGCCAACGAAATACCCCAAGCTATAGCTCCTAACATTCATTTACCGCCGTGTGATACGGAAATTTTTTATGGAGACTACGTGAGTTGGCCTACCTTTCGAGACATGTTTTCCGCATTATATAAAAATAACTCTCGATTGAGTCCGGTAGAGAAATTATATTATTTGTTGCAAAAGACAAAGACTAATGATGGTTTTTCTCTAGCTTGGCAAAATCTCGTAGACAGATTTGAAAATAAACGTGTTCTGATTAACGCACAATTGAAAACCCTATTCAATATTTCCCCTGTTACTCGTGAAACAGGTCCTAATTTGAAAACGTTACAGCGCACAATTAATGATTGCATTACGAATTTATCGTTGCTCGATATAAATACAGAAAGTTGGAACGTAATATTTGTTTACATATGTTCGACGAAATTACCCGATAATACTTTAAGTCTTTGGGAACAGTCCGTAAAACGTGATGCAAATGTTCCAAAGTGGGATGAGATGAATAAATTTCTGACTATCCGTTATCAGACTCTAGAATCCGTCTACGACATAAAAGGGTCGCATCCTAGCTCAAGTCAAAACAAAAATTTTGGCCCCGGTAGCTCGAATAACTCGAAAAAGCCCCATAATGATTCTCATAGAATCAAAAGCTTGGCAACTAAGGCTAAGACTACGCAATCCGTTAGCCGCTGCCTTGTTTGCAAGGATCAAAATCCTTTAAGATTGTGTCCTTCATTTTTACGACAAAATGTGGAGGAGCGTATGTCGAGTGTCAAACGTTTCAAATGTTATACGAATTGCTTAGCGACATCGCATGAATTTAAAAATTGTGAAAGTGTCCACGTTTGTTTTATGTGTAAGCAAAAACATCATTCACTTTTACATAAGGATAATCAGGCAGCCAGAAATACTTCGAAAACTATGGTACAACAAAACCCCCCGAATAACTCACCCGCCGTATTTGTACCTAGAAGTTATACTATCTCTAATGCTCCGACTAGTGATGATAATATCCCATCTTCTTCAACAGGTATACGTTCCTTCCAAAATTTTAGTACGCAATTGGAACAGAATATCAGTCATACAGTTTTACTCGGTACTACGTGTTGCGAAGTAGGAACTGAAGATGTTGCTAGCTCAGCCAGGGCACTAGTTGACCCTGCCTCTCAAGCAACTTTTATTTCGAAAAGATTGCAAAGGAAGCTAGCAATACCGATTCGATCTGCTCCTATGGCTGAGATCATGGGTCTTAGTGGCAGTTTGACAGCGACGTCATCGAAAATTTGCCGTATATCGATTGGATCGTCAATCAACCCGAACTTTAGAATTCAAACTGAAGCTTATGTAGTAGAAAACCTTACTGGGCATCTACCTTCTTATACCCCCGACGCTGATTTCAGTGTTTTTCCCGAAATTTCCGAGTCAGATATTGAGTCCGTTCGCGTAGATATACTCCTTGGCGGTGATGTTTATTCGCATATACTACTTCCTGAAATAAGAAAACATCCAAATGCCAACCTCGTAGCTCAGAAAACAGTATTTGGCTGGATCGTTACTGGAAAAATTGGTCGATCTGGGCCATCTATTTCCGTTTCAACATATTTCAATCAAATTGAGTTATCTAATCAGCTCACTCGTTTTTGGGAACTCGAAGAAATTCCCCCAGTCGCCTGATTAACAGAAATTGATGAATTCTGTGATAAAATTTAGAGAACTACAACTTACAGAAATTCAGAGGGTCGTTATGTTATTTCTTTACCTTTTAAGCCGGAGTTTCCGACATGTATGACACTTGGAAATTCTCGGAAAATAGCTCTTTCCCAATTCGTCAGGAATGAAGTTCGACTACTGAAAAATCCTGATCTTAAATTACAATATGATAATGTGATAAAAGATATATTGAACTAGGTCATATGCGTGATGCTAATACCCCTGATTCCGAAGCTATTTGCTATTATCTGCCTCATCATGCCGTCATTAAGCCCGATAGTGTTACTACAAAACTGCGAGTAGTATTTAACGCATCATGTCCTTCCTCAAACGGCTTAAGCTTAAATAGTGTTTTATACCCATGTCCGATATTATAAACGGACCTCACAATTTTAATTCTCCGTTGGAGATTTTATCGTTTTGTATTTAATGCCGACATAGAGAAAATGTACCGGCAAATTTTAGTTCATTCTAAACATACCACTTTTCAAAGGATTCTTTTCCGAAGTAATCCTGAGGAAGAAATTAAAGACTACGAGCTGAAAACGGTCACATTTGGAATTAATTGTGCACCATACTTAGCCATTAGGACTTTACTCCAATTAGCAAAGGATTGTAGAGCTAGCAGTCCTGCTGCATCAGAAATGTTAGAAGAAAATATGTACGTTGACGATTTATTGGCTGGTTCTCATGATATTGAAGATGGCATAAGAAAACGAGACGAAATTATTGAAGTTCTTCGTTCAGCTGGTTTTATCCTTCGAAAATGGACTGCCAATAATATTCGTCTTTTAGAGAATATCCCTGCAGAAAATTTACTTGACGCAGATTTTCTAAAATTTTCTGATGCAAGTATTACGAAAACCTTAGGTCTGCGCTGGAATGGCCATTCTGATAGCTTCTATTTTAAACTCATAACGCAACCTAATGGAAACGTGGTCACAAAAAAGCTGTCTTGTCAGAAATTGCAAAATTCTTTGATCCTGCCGGTTGGCTTTCCCCGAAAATTGTTGTTGCGAAAATGATTATGCAACAAATATGGAAAGACAAAGCAGAATGGGATGAGTGTGTGAACCCTTCTACGTTAGTTCAGTGGCGCTCTTTTCTCGACGATTACCCAAATGTCGAAAAAATCTTCATACCTAGATGGGTTAATTTTCGCCCGGAGAATGACATGGAGATTCACGGATTTTGTGATGCTTCCGAGAAAGCATATGCGGCAACAATGTATATTCGCTCTATCTCTTCCCCGTCCGAGATAACAACGCATTTGTTAGCATCTAAAACGAAAGTAGCTCCAGTGAAATTCGAGACTTTACCCCGTTTAGAACTCTGTGGAGCTGTACTACTGGCAAAAATGGTGAGTTCGTTAAAAGCCCAGTTAAATCTTCCCGAGCATAAGATTTTTCTCTGGACTGACTCAACTATAGTTTTAGCATGGCTAAAAAAAAATCGTGTGATTTGCAAACTTTTGTTGCGAATAGAGGTGCCCTTATAATTAAAAATGTACGATCTGAACAGTGGTCTCATGTAGACTCAAAAGATAACCCCGCTGATGTGGCAAGTCGTGGATCTCTGGCTCGAGATTTAATAAATAATTCTCTGTGGTGGCATGGGCCACATTGGTTGCCTAAATCAAGGGCTGATTGTCCACAGAAGTCCGTTAGCATTCATGCTCTCGTAGAATGTGTTAAGCCGGAAATAGAACTGCAAAAACCAATTGATATTCTGAAAAGATTTTCAGATTTACCCCGAGCAATCAGAGATATTGCATATTGGTTTAGTTTGTAGCATTTTCTCCGTTTGCGCAATAGTTTATATCCGAGCTTTGAAATTACTCAAACAGAAGTGAAATTTGTACGAGATCGTTTAATTATTATATGCCAGCAGGCCTATTTTGTAGAATATGGATATCTGTCAAAGCGGTTACCATTACCCCCAAAAAGTCGATTACTGTCTCTGAATCCCTTTATTGACTCTGATGGTTTTATTCGAATGAATGGTCGTCTTGTTCAAGCCCCAAACTTATCATATAATGAAAAATGTCCGAAGATACTTCCATATGAGGCTGCATTTGCAAAGTTATTTGTGAAACATGTCCATAAATGTACAATTCATGGTGGACAAGCTTTAATGATGCGTCTTATTCGAATGGAATTTTGGATTCCTAATTTGAAGAATCTTATTCGTGGAACGGTTCGTAATTGTAAAAGATGCGTTCTTTTTAGAAAAGAGTCAGGCCAGCAGCTAATGGCATCGCTTCCTCCCGAAAGAACGATACTTTCAAGGCCATTTACTCATACAGGTTTAGATTTTGCTGGGCCATTTGAAATAAAATCTTATGTGGGAAGAGGTTGTAAAATAACTAAAGGTTATGTAGTTGTTTTTGTATGCTTCGCGACAAAAGCAATGCATCTTGAGGCGACTAGCGATATGTCGTCAGAAACTTTTTTGGCATCATTTAGTCGTTTTTTCTCCCGGCGTGGATGTCCATCCCATTTATATTCCGATAATGGGACCGCGTTTGTTGGTGCTTCAAATATTCTCGAGACCGACAGGAAAACGTTTCTTTCACTTTTAAAAGAAAAGGTTCTTGCACAAAATCGTCTAAGTGCAATCGAGTAACATTTTATACCCCCCGGAGCACCTCATATGGGTGGTCTATGGGAGGCAGGGGTCAAAAGTTTCAAAACACATTTAAAAAAGGTTTCAAATGCTCAAAGGTTTACGTTTGAAGAGTTTACGACCATGCTGTCAATTATCGAAGCATGTTTGAACTCTAGGCCTCTTTGCCCGATGAACGAGAGTCCGTATGATGTCACTCCTCTAACCCCAGGTCATTTTCTCATTGCTGCTCCCTTATTAACTCCCCCTGAGCCTGACTTATCTGATGTGTCAGTAAGCCACGCCAATAGATGGCAGAAACTAAAAGTTCTTCATCACCAATTTGCGATTCGGTGGAAAGAAGAGTACTTAAAAGAACTTCACAAGCGAGTTAAGTGGAAGTATCCAAAAAGAGAGTTTCAAATAGAAGATGTTGTTGTTATCCATCAAGACAACTTGCCGCCAAATGAATGGAGATTGGGACGTGTAGATAAAGTTTACTTAGGCTCTGACTCCAGACCACGTGTTTGTGATTTAAGAACAGCTTCTGGCATTATTACTCGGCCTATTGTTAAGCTTGTTCTGTTACCTACATCCGAATAAGTTTAATTTGTTTTCTTTTTTCCATTTTATTTTCCGTTGTTTAGCGATATGTCTGAGTCCCGACGTCTCGAAGTGCACCGTCCCTTGGACACCACAGCCTCTACGTCAGCACCAAGAAGTACTAAGGTGGATTCGGCTTGTCGTATTTGCAAAAAGGGCCACCCGTTGCGCAAATGCTACAAATTTACAAAGATGACAGTCGATGAACGTATAAAAATCGTTAAAAAGTTTAAATACAGTTTCAACTGCTTTGCGACAACACATATTCTGCGCAATTACAACAGTCGGGATCGGTGCACTGAATGTTTGGAGGAGCATCACACGATGCTACATAGATTCACTCGGCAAAAAACCGTTTCTAAAAAATCCAGGGCATACTCTTCAACAACAAAGGATCAACCAACAAATAGCAAACCTTGGCGCAACAGACAACAACAGCGTTATAATCATCAAAATCATCGGCAACAGCAACGTCAACAACCACGCTCACGGCATCAAACCACTGGTAATCGTGATGATCCGTACCACCCACCCGCCGCCATCGTTATAAACGTCCACTCAGGACGCATCGTTTAAAATTTTAATTTTCTTACTTTTTTCTATTTTTATTGTTAATTAATTCTTAAGTACATGAATTGTAAAAATGAATTTCACCTATTTTCTGCGTTATTCTTCAGCTCCCCTTGTTGCATCCACAGTAAACGAATGTACCTATTGTAGGCTTAACGCAACTCTCTTTTGGTTAATCCCGTCGCCTAAATGAGTTTCGTTTGTTAAGCTACAAATTATACTATTGTATACCCCGCTTAAGGTACGTTGTACATTAAACCCCGTGCTATATTTTAAATCGAATAACTTGAATACGGTTTATAACGATTATAATAAAATTTCTAAGCTCTTTTTTTTTTGGTTTTATATTTTTGGCAATTTTCGAAATAAATATTTTACGAGAAAACAGTTGGGAAACTTACTCTTTTTGTGATATAAAAGTTAACTACCGAAAACTAATTTTAATTTTTTTTTAATAAATAAAATTATTTTATACTTCAGTACGAATAAAATTGGTATTTCAATTTAAAAAAGTTTAAAACACGTTTCCAGGGTTGGAAAACCTTACCTTTTTTATAGAAAAGTAACTTACTGAAGCAAATTTTCCCTTTTTCTCTATAAATTAAAGATATCTTATATTCTTAAAAGAAAGAGATTAGTATAAGAAATCAGAAAAATCAAAAAGTTTGATTTCAGGGTTGGAAAACGCACACCTTTTGTGATATAAAAAATTAGCTACCAAAAACTAATTTTTATTTTTTTATATAATAAACTTATCTTATACTTCAGTACGAATGAATTTGGTATTTCAAAATAAAAAAAAAATAAAACGAAACAAAATAAAAAACAATTAAAAAAATTATAAAGACGATTCCAGGGTTTTAAAACTTTAACTTTTTTTGTACAAAAGTAAGTTACTAAAACAAATTTTTCCTTTTTTTTATAAATCAAATTCTTAAAAGAAAAAAATTGGTTATAAGAAATCAGAAAATCAAAAAGGATGAGTTCACGGTTGGGACACTTACACTTTTTTGATATATAAAAGTAACTAAGTCTAATTAATTTTTATCTTTTCCTTTATAAATTATATACATATATTTTACGTTTTGGAAAGAAAACTTTGGTATAGAAAACTATAAAAAATAAAAACCACAGCTTCAGAGCTGGAAAATATGATTTTTTTTTCTGGACATTAAAGTAACTAAATAAAACATTTTTTTTAAATTCCTTTTTTCCACTTAACACAGTTTTTTAAGAACTACTAGATTGGTATAAGTAATAAGAAAAACCTAAAATTATGATTTTAGGGTTTGAAAATGATTATTTTTTTCTTTGTACATAAAAGTAACTATGTATGTATCTCTATACTACATAAACGCACTTTGGTAAAGGGTATATAAGATTGGGCACAGGTGAATATAGTACTCTTACTTGTTTGTTATATCAATTAAATAAGTAATTGATTTTGAACCTACAACGATTTTTGTAAATACAATTAACGGAATTGTAAGTTATAGGAAAATCTTAAAAATATTTTCAATTAAATATATCAACAAGTAATTTTTGAAATTAATTTTTTTTCCAGCATATATTTTTGTTAGATTTCAAGTTATTTCAATTAAAGTTATTGTTATATTAACAATGTGAATTGTTGAATTTCCGTATCATAATTGTTATATTAACAATGTTCTTTGATTCAAAATCACAATCTTTGAAACGATTTTTGCTTGTCTGCGAAAAACACTAAATGTCTTTGGGCGGAGTTGAACCGACAACCTCAGGACTAATAAACTAACTCACTTACCTCTCAGCTAAAGAGCAACACTTTATTAGATAAGCAAATAATGAATAGACACAAAACATGATTTCTTGTGTCTTCTTCATGTGCGCATTCCGTTATGATATAATTTAACAAATAATTTTGTTGAGTAGTTTAATTGGCTACAAAAATTTAAATTTGTTATATCAACAATGATGATTGTTAATTTTTAAATTAAATATTAAAAATTTGTTTTGTTGGTTGCATTTCGATGATATTTTTTTCTGTGTACCGTTACAGTTACATTCCATTACAGTCTGATAACTGAGCATTTATAATAACTTTCATTTTCTGTATACGAAGCAAAATGGAATATTTTTTATTATTACACACAATAATGAACATCCTTCTAATAGAAACGTTAATGTAGAAATTTTTAATATTATTTATAGTAACATTATTATATATAATATTAACATAGAATTCGGTATTAGTTCAATTTAATTTAAGGCTGGTGGTCACTATTATTTATAGCCGAAGGAAGGGCCTCATGCTTATGAAAATTAATAAGAGACAATAAAAATTTATTAGATCATTTTCTCAAAAGTCGAACGATTATGAAGCATAGTGAGTACTGAACAGTCTTTCGGCGAACAAATGATTTACGTGTTAAAAAAAAACAATAACTCATGTTAAAAGCAACAATAACTCATAATAAATAAATAAGTATTTCATATCATATTTGCTTAATAAAATTATTTATTATCTTTTCCACTGGCTCAATGTTTTTAGTTACTTACTTACTTTTTATGTATGTATTAGTTTTCATGTTGAACAGGTGTGATTATTAACGTATTTAGCTGCCAATTAACAACGGAATTTTTATTGGCTTAAATGTGCTACACATGTTTGCTATTGTTATTTGCCCTTAAAAATAATTTACAGCACTAGCAAAACGATATACTTACAATGACAAACGATTAAAATCAAAGTCACAAAAAACAAAAATAGAAGCAAATTTAATAACAAAACGAATCGTCGAACTTGCCAATAGTACAATTTCAGCGGGCAAATTACCGCGCTCGTTATCTAACGAAATTACGAAATATTTCAATAGAGTTTATATGGAAATATTTTAATATTTCGAATTGTATGGAATACCGTAATTTTCCCCCACCATTCTCTTCTGCCGTGTTATAGAGATGAGCGCAGGAGTTACATACATATAACAATAATATAGATACTATTGATGACTTTTTAAACAAAATAGGTAAATGAACTTTATTTGTGCTTACTAAAGAATATTACCAACAAACTGTTACACTTATATTTTTTAAACATTTTTTGCAATACTTGCATTTCCTTTTTACTTTTGCATTTCGAAACTTTAAAGTTCATTTACTTAATAAATTTATCAAAATCAGCAAATTATTGTGAAGAACTAATTTTTATTTTAATAAGAAATATAAGAAGTAAAATCAGCAAACAATAAGAATATAAAGTAAGAATAAATGTTAATTGATTGTCTTTTGTGAAATTTAGTCAAAGTGAGCTGTTCATTATATTAATGTATTTTTAAACAAAATTGTAATTCTTTAAATAAACTTTTGTAATTTTTTTTAAACTCCAATAAGACAACGAATTACGAAAGTCACGTGCCGAATTTTTCCAACATTATACGATCAGATAATCACTAATTCCATGATGTCAAACACGTACGAAAAACGCACGCGCAAAATTTACCCAACACGATACCAAAACCAACTTTTGAACGTTCATTTATTTTTAACACATTATTTTTTTATCACGTTTGAGTGATGGAACTTTGATGCTATTCGTATGATCAATAATATATTTTGCTTAGATAAAAGTAAACAAGTAAGTGTGCTATATTCTTATATACCCTTCACCAAAGTGCATATATAAAGTATAAAGATACATTCATAAGCACATCCATACATGTGCATATGTTTTGTGAAAAAATTTATAATTTTTTGTCTAGTGCAATTTTTAGTAAGTATTTTTCGATTAAATATTTTTTTCGACATTAGCAATAAGTTGAATATTTTATTCTTTATATCCCAGTTGTCAAAAACGACGTCATGTCGTACAATCTAAAAAAATTAAATTAAAAAAATTGTTTTATTTATTTACTTTAATATCCAGAAAAAAAGTTCAAAGTTTCTAGCTCTGAAGCTGTGATTTTTATTTTTATAATTTTCTACACAAAAGTTTTCTTTCCAAAACGTAAAATATATATAATTTATAAAGGAAAAGATAAGAACTAATAAGACTTAGTTACTTTTATATATCGCAAAAAGTGTAAGATTTCCAACCCTGAAAACGCCCTTTTTGATTTTTCTGATTTCTTACATCAATCTCTTTCTTTTAAGAATTTAAGATGTGCTTAATTTATAGAAAAAATGAAAAATTTGTTTTAGTAAGTTACTTTTCTCCAAAAAAGTTAAAGTTTTCCAACCCTGGAATCGTCTTTTTAATTTTTTTAATTGTTTTTTTTTATTTGAAATACTAATTTTATTCGTGGTGAAGTATAAAATAAGTTTATTTAATAAAAATAAATAAAAAATTAGTTTACGGTAGTTAATTTTATATATCACAAAAATTATAAGTTTTCCAACCCTGGAATCATCCTTTTTGTTTTTCTCATTTCTGACATCAATCTCTTTCTTTTAAGAACATAGGACATGTGTAATTTATAGACAAAAAAGAAAAAATTTGTTTTAGTAAGTTACTTTTGTATAAGACAAAAAGTTAAAGTTTTCCAACCCTGGAAACGTCTTTTTGATTTTTGTAATTTTTTTTTTAATTTTTTTATTTAGAAATACCAATTTAATTTACACTGAAGTGTAAAATAAGTTTATTTAATAAAAAAATAATAATAACTACTTTTCGGTAGTTATTTTGTATGGCAAAATGAAGTTTAAGCCTTCCAGCTCTGGAACCGTGTGCTCGATTTTGCTGATTTTCAATACCCATCTTTTTTGGACAATTTCTGACACACCAGTCCAAGAACGAAGTCTCTAGCTTTTCTGGGAGCTTCGGAAAACCGATTTCACGTACAGACAGATGGATAGACGGGCAGACGGACATCGCTTATTCGTCTTCCCAATGCATAAGGATACAGAATATATATACTTTATGGCTCGCTTATTATTAATATTACAAACGAATTGACAAATCTATATATACCCTTTTACCATTTTTTGGTAAAGGGTATAAAAAATATTTTTTTTTTTTTGCTATAATAAAATTAAAATAAATTTATATTTAATAAAACTTGTTCTTTTTCAGAATTAAAATTGACGCTTTCTGAATTTAAATTGATAAATCCAGATTACTATTGACGTTTTCTGAATTACGACTGGAAAAGGGGAAGACAGGGGCTTAGTTAAACTAAGAAACAATTTACCATAAGTGATTTTCGTTTTATTTTCACTGCTGGTGGCAAGCCCCACACATTTCTGTACAATAAAATGTTGACAGTTGTGCTGACCTTTCGCATGGATAATTATTTAAAGAATTTAGATCGCACCTTATGGTTAAACTGAAAGGTAAAGCAATAACGAAAAGTCATTTCGTCAAATTATAGGTCACCAAAAATAAATTATAGTTTATTAACGAAACCAACGTAATGTAACCAAAGTCATAACCAACTAATGGCCATAACTATCTGTGAATATTGTATTTGCTGTCTATTTACGACAAGCAAGATAATAATAATTAACATTTATCTAATTAAGAAGACACCAATTGGCACTCTTTATATGCTGTGCAAATTAATTTCTAAAACTTTTTTAACCTTGGAGTTACATATATACACTGAAACATAAACGTAATGACATTTGGACGCTTTTTTTATTACACCCTATTTAATTTAGCTGTTATTAATTTTATATCTTTATTCTTTGTAGATTTTGTGGTTCCATATGTAATTGAATTAAAACGAACATTGACATTTACAAAATTCCTACAAAATAAATATCATTAAAACTATGTTATAGCCGCAATAAATAAACAATTTCTAAAAACATGGCTGACATTTTATTATTGTTAATAGAGTAGGCAGTTTAACATTTAATATAATGAGTACTTCAAAATAAGCTTAATCACTTTCAATACAAATTAATGATACAGTAAGCCCCGCTCAATTACCTTTCAAGGGCATTTATCACAATTTTTAATCTCAAATTGTTTTTATAGCTATTGCTATTTATGGCGCGATACAGGAGTTAGAAAATGATTTTCGTAACAAAAATATTCGACACTATTACAATTATAAATTTATTTTTGTTTTGATTTCTTTGTATTTACTTAAAAGCAGAGTAAGAAAATATACGAAACAAATTGTTTTATTTTGTTTTGTTTCGTTCTTTGATTGAGTAACAACAAAAGCAAACCAAAAACATTGAGAACGATTGTTCAATTTGTTTTTGTATTGTTTTTGCCATTAGCACAAAACAGAGAACACAGCCGATCGGCTGTAAGCCGGCAAACAGCCACCACCGCCCACAAACAATATATTAATTTAATCGTGTGCCGATAGAAAAGATTAATGGGAAATAAATGGAAACGTTTTGAAATATTTGCGGCGAATTTGACATCATCATATAATATAATTTTATTGTTTAAAACGAGTTTTCTAAGAACTAAACACAACCGTTCACATTATATTTGAGATGTTTAAGGTTGACGTTTTGTCAATAAATTATTGTGTTTGTAAGAAATTTCGAATTTTTGATTTGCTGTATTATTTTTAAACAAAAAATGTTTTTGTAAATAATGTAATATTTTTTAAACAATTATTGTGTTTCAAATAATTTTTTTAACGTGCCGCCATTTAATAACAACACAAATTTGCCACAGTTATCAAACGCGCACTGAACATACCACATTTATGTGTTTATCGATGAGTTAATTTTTAAGACTTTTAATTTGAGATGCTAAACAAAACAGGTCAATGTATGGTAAAATATCTAAAAATTATTGGTCCATAATCATAGTTAACAAAAAAGTCTACTTTTTTAGTTTTAGAATGCACTTTTTTAAAACATGTACTTTTGACCTACCATAGACGAGAAAAACTGCACTTTAAAGGAAAAAGTCGGTTCTAAAGTTAAAACATGCTGAAGTTGTTTTTAACTAGATTAGCATCGACTCTGCCTATTTAGTTCAACACAAAACACATTTAAAATAAAAGAGAACACATATGTATGTATGAATGTATGTATGTATGTCTGTATGACTTTCTATATCTTGGATTCCTTTTTTCCTATAAACAATTTATAATCCAATCATTGAACAGTTTATTGTATTAAAATAATATAAAATACAAACACAGTCGTTAAGCAGCTCTCGGTTGAGGAACATCTCTCGCGTCATCGAATTAATTCTTAAGTGCGGTCAGGCTTGTGCGTGTTGTTTGGCCTTCGAGAGTTTTTCGTCTCGCTCGCACTGATTGACTGATCTGCTACAGATAACCGTATAATCTTGCGGTTTTTTGTGGAATGTCTTTAACAACCACGTTGCTACTTCCTATGTGAAGGCATAGGTCGTGTACAGTCAGTCACAAAAACTTTTAAAATACTGTTAATACCATCTTGGGCATATGGTCTAGTTACTCCGCCCATACTTGTGCAACACCATATTATACAAATTTACTTTGTATAATATGTACTAAATAAATAAATAAATAAATATATAAAATACAAACACCTTTTTAATTTTCTCTATATTAATTATTTGTTAACTTATTTTTATGTTCGTTTGTTTTATTTTATCTTTTTCTTAAACTCAACCCTTTTTCATAACACAATGTCCGATGAGAGAGAGATGAGAGAGTTGAGAGACAGAGATGCCACTTCCTTATATTTTGTTTTCTATCATATGAAAAATTTCCAATATTTACTGTGGCACCCAGTTAAAGTCGGTTCAACTTAACATACACTTTGTTTTTGACTATAGTAGAAAAATATTTAAGAACAGGTTTTTAATTTTAAGTTGTTTCTAAGACGAACCGACTTCATTCTAAGACTATGGTTATGGCCCATTGTGTTTACGCTCTTAAAGACGAATAGGATGTTAAACACATAAGTGTGAACATAGTATTATATAGCTAAGTAGCAATTGCTATAACCGGGTGTCCTAAGACACCTCTCTTCTTTTTCTCTGTTTGCACTTGTTCTTATAGTAGGCATTTTGAAGGTACCAGGACGGTCTCAAAATTAGAAAGAATATTTACAAATACCAGCTTCGATGCCCTGTTTATAGTACGAACTGTCTAGCTATTTAAATAAGCAATCAACCGCCGACTCCACTTTTTCATTGACTGCAAATTTTTTAACCGCGATCCATTTTCGTTTTGCACCAACTCGACCAAAACCCTGGGCAATTTTGTCTTCTAAGGGTCTACATATTTTGTACGGTAATACTGCTTTTAAATTTTGACTATGAATATTTTGTATGGAAATACTGTCTTTAAATTTTTAAAGCATGCTTTATTTTGACTATGATTATGCGTTAATGTTTTTGTTGTTATAATTACGACAGAACTTCAAACTTATGCATGAAATATTGTAGCTGTTTCTGAAAAAATAAATTTATTTTTTACTTACGTATACACAAATCGCAATTAACCCAACTGTGTCTCCTAGTGGAGGTGTGTTATAGCACCGCCTTTTCTTACCTGTATATGTATTTTAGGGTTTCTAATTTGCCGGACTTTTCCAATTCCCGAGAATCGAGAAAAAAAATGTTCTACACCCAAAAAAACATATGAATATAATTAAATGGCCTCAATAAAAAATATAATTTTATGAAAAAAAAAACAAGTAAGAGTGCTATATTCGGCTGTGCCGAATCTTATATACCCTTTACCAAAGTGTTTTTATGTAGTATAGAGATACATACATAAGCACATACATAAAGTATAAACAAAAAGAAAAAAATAATTTTACCTAGTTACTTTTATGTACAAAAAGAAATAAATTTACTAACCGTAGAACCATTAAATTAGATTTTTCTGATTCCTTATATCAATCTAGTAGGTTTCAAAAATATATAGAAAGTGTGTTAAGTAAAAAAAGAAAAAATGAAATTAAAAGAAAATGTTTTATTTAGTTACTATAATATCCAGAAAAAAAGTTCAAAGTTTTCAGCTCTGGAGCTGTGGTTTTTATTTTTATAATTTTCTACACCAAACTTTTCTTTCCAAAACGTAAAATATGTATGCTCTGTAAAGGAAATGATAAAAATTAATTAGACTTAGTTACTTTTATATATCACAAAAAGTGTAAGTTTCCCAACCCTGAGATCATCCTTATTGATTTTTTAGATTTCTTACACCAATCTCTTTCTTTTAAGAATTGAAGATATGTTTAATTTATAGAAAAAAGGAAAAATTTGTTTTAGTAAGTTACTTTTGCACAAAAAAAGTTAAAGTTTTCCAACCCTGGAATCATCTTCTTAATTTTTTTAACTGTTTTTTTTATTTTAAATACCAATTTTTTTCGTACTCAAGCATAAAATAAGTTTATTTATTAAAAAAAATAATAAAAATTAATTTTCGGTAGTTAATTTTTTATATCACAAAGAGTGTAAGTTTTCCAACCCTGGAATCCCCCTTTTTGATTTTTCTGTATTCTTAAAAACAATCTTTTTTTAAGTATGTAAGATATGTTTAATTTATAGTAAAAAAAAAGGAAAAATTTGTTTTAGTAAGTTGCGTTTGCATAAAAAATAAGGTTTTCCAACCCTGGAAACTTCGTTTTAATTTTTTTTAAATCTAAAATACAAAATTCATTCTTACTGAAGTATAAAATAAGTTTATTTTATCAAAAAATAAATAAAAATTAGTTTTCGGTAGTTAATTTTGTATATCACAAAAAGTGTAAGTTTTCCAGCCCTGGAATCGTTCTTTTTGATTTTTCAGATTTCGTACACCAATATGTTCTTTTTTAAGAATATAAGCTATGTTTTAGAAAAAGAAAAAAATTGTTTTAGTAAGTTACTTTTGTATAAGAAAAAAGTTAAAGTTTTCATGTATTAAACTTTTTTTTAATTTTTAATATCAATTTAATGTGTACTGCAGTATAAAATAAGTTAATTTAATAAAAAAAATGAAAAAATAGTAAGACCAGTTAGTTTTACATATTACAAGAAGTGTAAGTTTCCCAACCCTGGACTCATCCTTTTTGATTTTTCTGATTTGTTACACCAATCTCTTTCTTATAAGAGTCTAAGATATGTTTAATTTATAGAGAAAAAGAAAAACATTTGTTTTAGTAAGTTACTTTTGTATATGAAAAAAAATTAAAGTTTCCCAACCCTTTTTAATTTTTTTAACTTCCTTTTTGAATTTGAAATAACAATTTAATTTGTACTGAAGTATAAAATAAGTTAATTTAATAAAAAAAATATAAAAATTAGTTTACGGTAGTTAATTTTTTATATCACAAAAATTTTAAGTTTCCCAACCCTGGAATTATCCGTTTTGGTTTTTCTGATTTTTTAACCCAATCTCTTTCTTCGTAGAATATAATGTATATTTAATTTATAGAAAAAAGGAAAAAGTTCTTTCAGTAAATTAATTTTGTATAATTTTTTATAAAAAAGTTAAAGTTTTCCAACCCTAAAAATGTCTATTTAATTTTTTTTAATTTTTTTTTAATAAAATTAAATATTAATTTTATTCATACTGAAGTATAAAATAAGTTTATTTAATAAAAAATTATTAAAAACTAGTTTTCGGTAGTTATTTTGTATGGCAAAATGAGAGCTTCCCAGCTCTGAAACCGTCTGCTCGATTTTGCTGATTTTCAATACCAATCTTATTTCGACCATTTCCGACACACCAGTCTAAGAACGAAGTCTCTAGCTTTTCTGGGAGCTTCGGAAAACCGATTTCACGTACAGACAGACGGACATCGCTTATTCGTCTTCCCTATGCATAAGGATCCAGAATATATATACTTTATGGCTCGCTTATTAATATTATAGAAATTACAAACGGAATGACAAACCTATATATACCCTTTTACCATTTTTTGGTAAAGGGTATAAAAGCATACAACATTTAAATTTAAAACAAAACAACTTCATTCGTTCAGTTCAGGAACAACAATATTTTAAAAACAATACAAAAACAAATAAATTTATACCGCCGTATTCACAAAAATTATTTTAGTTTTATTAAAGTCTTATTTGACTCATTTCTATGGGAAATTTTTCAAATAAGCCTGTAATAAACAAATTTCCTATAAAAATATGTCAAATAAGACTTTAATAAACCTGAAATAATTATTTATGAATAAGGCAGATATACTTTGAATTATAGCATGGATGGAAATTCCATCTACATTTGCCAATCTAGATACTATTTCCTATAAAGAGTTGGAAAAATATTTCGTAACGCTTGAAGTTGTTGGAGTCTTGTATTATGCATCGTTGCAAAATTGTATTTTTAAGCAATAAAACAATGAACAGCAAATGTAAAAAAAACTTAATTCCAAAAACGTAAATATTAAATTTCCAAAAATTTCCCGGGATTTTTATAAAAATTAATTCCCGGGAATTCCCGGGATTTTTTTCCCCGCGTAGAAACTCCAATGTATATACATACATACGTTCAGCGTACTTAGTTGAGTCGGGTGGCGTGGGGTGGCGTCACCAATTCATAATTGGAGTCAAATAGGTAAGAAAATCGTGTCACAAAATCTTCTGAATTTATGAAATATAACCCCATTTTTTACTTTATAATTAATTATGTTTACTAATAATTATAATTAACTAATTTTAATTTAAATTATACTTAAATTGTGTTTAATTTTTTGGGTGCTTAATTAAAGTTCTTATTTAATTACAACAAAAGTATGGCAGCACTACAAAATTTCCAAATATTATTTAAAGCTTTATAAACAACAACTACTTAACATATTGACCCCTGTTCGCGAAATTATCGTATGTTGCACTTTGTTTCGAAATCGACTTTTATATGCAAACTGTTTCTAAAGGATCACGCGATCGGCACAATTTATTTCAGGGAGCCGACAAAAATTGGTATATTGTGCCAATCGTGTGATCCAAGCTTAAGTCAATTAATTTATCTGTTGACAAAATATTATAGAGATAATTATAATAGTTATGGAGATAACACAATATACATATATTTTATCGTATGTAACAGTGTAATTTACTTTGTGGTCAAAATTATCGCATATGCCATCAGGGCTGCAACATTTGACGTCAAAATGACAATTTGTCCAATTTTTTTTTTAATTTACGATTTTATAATAATCTAAGTATCGTCCCTACCGCGTCAAATTATCCAATATGCATAAATCGTTTTTTAGATTTGTGATCTTGGTACTCTAATCTATACGATATGCCACGTTTCAAAATGCTTATATTCACATGGACGATGGAGAGCTGCGTAAACAGTCTTCAAATGTAAATACGTCTTGTATTTAATTGTATAGTCGTAGCATGTATTTTACTAAACTATTAATAAATGATGTCGTTCAATAAGCGAAGCACGATGGATGTTTTGATGTACATACGTGTATATAAATGTTTTTAAGCAATGTCACGAAGACTTCCTGTTCGTAACAAACACTCAAAAGAAGTAGTGTTGATGCGTGTATGATTGTTATTTTACATATTTTACCTTTGAGTGTGTGTGTGTGTGTAAGATGTAGATGGTAAACTATTGTGAATTTAAGCTTGGGTT
Organism: Tachina grossa; assembly: GCA_949987645.1. Lineage (NCBI taxonomy): Eukaryota > Metazoa > Arthropoda > Insecta > Diptera > Tachinidae > Tachina > Tachina grossa. The sequence goes on along the minus strand of OX465274.1, from coordinate 132,321,973 downwards.
TTTAAAGCAAGCGCACACAACTAATGTCAATGCATGTGTGCGTTTGTGTGTGCACAGAAAAATAAAAGATCATACACACAATGTGTTTGTATGTACATGCATGACGTTTGTATACGCGCCCATGCGTAGGAAGAAGCAAGCATCAAAAATTATTTTCTTCGCTACTCCTATACCTGCAATAACTTAAACAAATTTCCTGCAAACCTTGTTGTTAAGTATTTGTTTTAGAAGATTTCGCTGTAGTAAAGCATTTTAAAAATCCCTCATGTCTTAAAAGTTCTTGTAGGTGGTCCTGTGCAGGGTTATAATATGTATGCATTTTATCAATGTATGAAAATTAAGCGAAAGTATCTTCAATATGACCACATGAAGTTCATAGACACCTTTTCAATAAACACGCAGAAGCATTTTCCTCAAACTCAAATAAAATAGAATTTATATATACGAGGTTTACCATTTACAATTTTGTATTTAAGAAGCACTTAAAAATTTGAAAAAATTTAATTATCAAGTCAAAAACTGGGCACTCACACCATAAAGTGATAAAATTTATGGCCACAAATTTTGTTTTTGTTACTCAACAAGTTCTAGGGGTAAGAGTTAAACGTTCCCTTGATTAAGATAAATAATAAAATAATTCAGATTCATGTGTTTAGTTGTTATAAAAATAATTTTTCTTTTATCTTAACAATTTCATTTCATTGACAATTGCCATGATTTCATCACCAGGGCAATTTCCTTCGCTTGAAATGATAACAAATTGCTTAAACAAAATTTTATTCTATTCAGCTATTTGCTTTAAATCTTTGGTATAATGAAATTTAGAATTTAATTTAAATCAAAATGGAAGGCATAAACTAAACTAAATTTGTAACGAACAAAAGCCAAATTAAAAAGGCACACATTTAGTCTCGTCCGTCTAACAATAAGGTTTTATTTTTTATATTTCTGTAAGCCCATATAAATTTACTTTCGCTTCTATACAATAGCGGAATATAAATTAAATATGAGGAAAATGTAAAATGTGTAAGAAAACAAAAATGCGTAGAAAGTAGCATAAGGATTCATTAATGTAAGGTTTTTCTTGTTTTTAATATTACATTACACAGACTTGCGGGTTCGTTTTAATGTCATTTAGCTTAATTCTAAATTAAAAAAAAAAATATTTATTCTTCTTTTATGCGCTTATATACATATGTCTGTATGTATACGTAGTTTGTAGATGTACGCATGCACGTAGTACATACATACATTTACAAACTACAAAACGCACATGTCAACTTGTAATGAAGTTTAATATGAATGTATAAAAATACTTGAAGTTTCTTCAAGCCACAATGGTTCGCGATTTCCATGTCCATTTTTGGCAAGTTTGAGTTGAGCTAGGTAAAGTTTGTATATTTTTTACCGCTTCTGCTACTTAACTGACTCTATTATCTATTAAAGTATTATACTATGCATGCAGTGATGCCAACTTTTGAGACTCAAAACGCGTAAAAATTTTTGAAAAAAGGGCTAGAATGGGCTAAATGGAAAAAAATCTTCAAAAATAAAAAAAATAAAAATAGTAAAGTTTTTCGGAAAATCGCGAAAAGGGGCTAGTATTAAAATTTTTCTGTTGAAAATAAAAACATCAAATCAATTTTTATAAAGTAATTTATTAGAACATAAATAACTATCAAGAGATCAACACATACATAGCTTGAGAGATTCAATATTGTACATATTTCATTTCAATAAGGTATGTACATACGTAGATTAAATAGTTAGCATATACATACATACATATATGTATAATAGAAATATGTATACATATGTATGTTTACATAAGTAGATACATTTAAAATTGGACGTTATTAAATAAAATTTCGATTTCTCGCTCTTCCAAAAACATACATTATCTGTTTTGTGCTGTACTGAATAACTTTCAAGGCATAAAAAATTTGGAAGAAATAAAAGATTACTCTATATTATTCTTCTTTTTTAAATTGGTAAAGCAATATCGACTTTTTACTCATTTTATTTTACTAGATTAAAAGAAGAAAAAGTTCGTAGAAGTTTAAATGTAGCCATATCGAGCAAAAACTAAAAAGGAGCTAAAAGGGCTGAAAGATTATTGTAAAAAGTGCTAGGTTTGCGCCTTTTTTTAGTTTGAGGCTAAAATTTTTTTCGCGTTTTGACTGACTGAAAACGGGCTAAATCTAGCCCTAAAAGGGCTAAGTTGGCATCACTGTATGCATGCATACACACATGTACACATGTATGTATATAACCTGCAGTCAGACTAGGGCCAAGTGTCTCTATGTCAACAATAAAATTATAGTAGTAGTTACATTGCCTACAATTTCTCTTCTATTCGTCGTAGAGAAAACAGATGTGGTGTATTTCTGGTGGATTTTGCAACAACTTGTCAATATACATAAATTTGTATGTACACAGAGAAAACAGTGCCTAATAAATACCTCATAAAATAGAACAAAATTAATAAGAAATGTCTATGGTTTTTTTTTCAATAAGGAAATCTTATTAATTTCATAGAGAAAACCTTTTTGAAAAAATCAAGAAGAAATCTTGTAGTTTTTATGAGGTTATCTTATTGATTTTTTAATAATGTTTTCTTCTTGATTTTATGAGGCGACCTCATAAAAAAAAAATTATGTCTACATTCTTTGTGCTTTGCTTATGTATTTTCATTTAAATTCTATACCATATACTTATGTATGTATGTAGTATATATATGTAGATGTTATTTATTTATACTATACATACTTATGTACATACATACATACACATTATATTGTATTCTTAATTAATTTAATTAACTCACCATACATACATATTATTACTTGAAAGGAGACAAGTATTGAACCAGCAAACTTCTGACTGATAGACGAACACTCTAACCAATATGCTAACAAGCAGTCTGAATAAACATTGAAATAATTTTGCCAACATGCTTATACAAAAACGAAAAAGATAATGAACAAAAATTGTCTGTGTCTATTTATAGTTGTGAAATAACAAGACACCTCATAAAATCAAGAAGATTTCCTTATTAAAAAAATCAATAAGATGCTTTACACATAATCATATAGGAACCTAATAAAATCAAGAAGAAAACCTTTTAAAAAAAATCAATAAGGCAACCTAATAAAATCAATAAGAAATCCCTATAGTTTACAATTTATAAGAAAACCTAATAGAATCAAGAAGTTTTTCTCTATGGATTGTTTTTTTGGTGCCAAAAATAATGGAAATTGAGTAAAAAGTTGTGAATAATAAGATTTAAATTTAAATGAAAGTTTATAATATAATAACTCTAGTTGTTCTAAGAAGCTTTGGGTAAAGGTTCCCTGATGACCTGCATTAGCAACAGTGAAATGCGCATAGGATCCAGCTAAACCCCTCAATAATCAATTTCAATGTATTTTTAATAAAAAAATATTTTACTTAATAAGTAAAATATTAATTTGGGATTATTAGTGCGTTTAAAAATTTTAAACTTAAATTGTAACAATTCCCATAAAAAACACTAATTAATAAGATTTTTTCTTGATTTTATGTGGTTTTCTTCTTGATAAAATTAATAAGATTTACCACATAAAAACAATAAGGAATCTCTATGAAACAATCCTCGCTTCTTTCTGCTGGGATACCCCTTAGCCTAAAAACGTTTCATAGAGAAAATCTTATTGATTCTATGAGGCAGTTTTTTCTCTGTGTACGTAAGGTATAGAAATGTACCAGTAAATGTCTGGTTGGTATGTCTCCATGTTCCCATAAGAACTATGAATTCACTACCTAGTCAATTGTTTTAGTGTTACTAGTAGATTTTCAATGACAAGCACATGCTAAATGTCTATAGCATAAAGTATTGTATGGGGAATAATTGTAGAGTAGTACTGGTGACAAAGTCAAAAGCGACTCAGTACATTTTCACTATTCGCACTTTCTGCAGGGTATGTATACATGCACGAGGTTGGAAATATGTTGTTGCTGAATATTATTACAACGGTAGACATGTTTTATTTAAACAACTTCTCCTCAGCCGCGGCTCAACAGACCATTGTTGTTAACTTTCAAGTATTTCATTTGATCTATATTTATGTGTTTTGTTAAATAAACATATACATACTTCGTTTATACGCACACTATTTGCAAACAAAAATATTTGGAAATAAATTAACTCACTTTATATAAGGCATAGCAGATGTACAAAAACTTGGCAGCACTTTTACAAAAAATTTAATTATACATATTTATGAAAAACTTGTGTAAATGTATAAAGTAACAATAAATTATTTGTTCTTATTGTCATTAGTTTCTTCTTTCAATGTTTTTTGTGCAATATGTATATTTACAGTTTTATTTGCAAATAAGTCGTACGTATAAACGTAGTAATAAACACACCTCCACACAAACGTACGAGTATTATATTCTCTTGTGTAAATAGCGTTGGTTGGTTTGGTTGTATGTTTAAACTTATCTTTTCCGTTTCCTGTTTGTCAAACGTTTAGTTAACAAAATATGAACAAATAAAAAGCTTGCTTGCGCACACATTTTCTACTAACAATAAATAACATATTTAACGGCGCCAAGTTTTCGTTTTATATAAAATTATAGTGCACGCATTTCCCTTATTCGTTTAAGATATTTATCATGTGGTCTATATGTATTCAAAAGGTGATGAGTATTTTTTTTTTTTTTTGTACACCCTTCAGTATACGTCATAAAATTATTGTTGTAGTTAGTCTACTACTTCGGTTGTTAATTAGAAAGTTTTAGTTTTTGATTGAACAAAGCCATTTTAGAACTATACATGCCCTTACGAATCGGACTGGGCCAAGGTGATTCTCTGTATAATTCTTGGAACTCTGTCGAAAATATTTTTTCTGTGAACATTTTTAAATTTAACACGTAAAAAATTGCGATACAGCTGAGCGTTTACAAAATACACTAGACAAGCTCACTGTAGAGTTTTACAAATAAAATGGTGTTGGTTTTTACTCAGTTCAGGATGGCGTTGGCTGAAGTAATTAGCACGTTGACTACAAAACCTAAGGTCCTGGGTTCGAGCCCGGTGTCCGACAGTCATTAAAAAAAAATAACAACACCACGCATTTTTCTGATGTGCATTAGTGTCCTTTGTATCAGTTGTTGTGGGAAAAGTTCAAGTGATGCAGGCATAAGGCACTGGGTCGCTAAAGCTACACCGGCTTCAGCAGATGCTAATCCTAATGTAACATCAGAGGAGGGCTCCTTCGTTGTGTAGCAGAATCATCGGCGAAGTAAAATAACAAATGGCTACTAAGCACAGCTTCTAAATTTAATACACCTCATTTGACACCAGAAGGAGCTGCAACACTGCATTATTAAAAAAAAAGCGTGCAAAAAGCAGAGTTGTAAAATAATGAAGCTTTCCTCTCTCTCTTCCTTCATCTTCATACTTCACTATCACTATCCTTTCCCTATCATCATCTCTCACTAACTTATCTACAACACTTAGGTATCACAAAGGGATCATTGTATTGGACCCAAGTTAGCTGGACTCTAAATTTCCCCTTTCTTACCAGCAGCCTGCTAACCTAACCTAACCTAACCTTACTCAGTTTTGTGTCAGATTTGTGCAGTCAACTTACTTGTGTAGTGTAGAACCACAAAAAAAATCTTTAAAGTAATATCGAAAACCCAGAAAATCGTAAAGAAAAAATAAATTGGAAATATTTAATATTTCCTGTAGAAAATAAATTAAACACTATGTGTTCTAATTCATTTCCTTGACATCCCATCAATTACTTAATATCTAGTATTGTGAAGAGTGCATAAGTTTCTACTTTGCCTAACATAAAAAGAGTTTTACTTCTTTTACTACTTTGTACTAAGTTTTTTTTCTATTTGAAACTATATAAAAACTTGTTTGCATTTTTATGGTTTTCAATTTTGAATGCTTGTGCAAAAGAAAAACTTGTTTGTTCTTGGTTTAGTTGGGAAAACAGACCGTTAGATGTGACCTAATTTGTCCTTTTTGTTGCTTAGTTATTTAGTTGACAAGTTACCACGAAGGACATACTCAAGTTATTCGTATTTAACAGAATTCTAAAAAAAAAATATTAAATAAATTTAAGTTATACAAGTACTCACATGGTTTGTTTGAAATAGCTTGTAATATTTTTTTTGTCAAATAATTATTTATTGTATAGGGTGTTTTTTGAGGGATATAGAACTTCGAATTGAAATAAAACACAAGAAAATCGTTTTAATGTCCATCAATTTGGCTTTATTGGAAGGATAATTTTATGCCATTAATGTTTAAATATGATTTCGGGAATGTGGCCGCCGCGGCTGGCTCGAATAAAGCTAATTCTATAGGTCCAATTTTCAACCACTTTTTCGAGCATATGGGGCCGTATGTTGGCAATAACGCCACGAATGTTGGCTTCCAAGTCCCCTAACGTTTCTGGTTTGTTGGCGTAGACGAGCGACTTCACATATCCTCAAAGAAAATAATCCAATGGTGTCAAATCACACGATCTTGGTGGCCAATTGACAGGTCCATTCCGCGAAATTATGCGCTCATCGAATTTTTCCTTCAATAAATCGATTGTGACGTGCGCTGTGTGGCATGTAGCGCCGTCTTGTTGGAACCACAACTCATCCACATTCATGCCATCCGATTCGGGAACAAAATAGTCGGTTAGTCGGCTCCAATTGCTGTGCACGGTGGCGAATCGATTCATTCGGGTCCTCTTCAACACTTTGCTCTACAGCGGCAATTGTTTCTTCGGTGCGCACTGTTCGACGTCTCTGCGGATGCGTATTATCACATAGAGTAAACGTAGTGCGAAAACGATCCATGGTTAACCGAATTAATTGCTCTGATGGACGATTATGTCGACCATAAAATGGACGGAGCTTGCGGTAAACTTCGCGAACTGAACCATTATTTTCGAAATAAATTTGCACGATTTGCAAGCGTTGTTCTTTTGTCAACCTGTTCATGATGAAATGGCAAACCAAACTAAATACTAATCACTTGACAGCTGACAAAATGGCCGCCAGTTAAAAAAGTGATGCCAACTTAAAGTTCTATACCTCAATAAAAAACACCCTTTATATAAAAAATATATTCAAATCAGTGAAGTGCACAGATGGCAAAAAAGTAGTGAAATCACATAATTTCTTTTCAATTTTGCTTACGACTTTAATTTCATACAATTATTTAGTAATGGAATTTTTTAAAATTAAGAAGAATTTTTTTTTAAAGATATAACTTGTCGTTTGTAAATGAGCTGAACGCCTTTCAGTAGAAAGTATTATTGCAAGGAAATGTTGAAATTTTTTGCCGAACATAGGTATTACCTTTTTAAAGTTTTCCTTATAACTTCGCCATTTACTTTCGGATCTTAAAGTATGATACACCTATCCTTTTATCTCGAGAAGAAGTAAACCGTCCCAGTATTGAACCACCCGATCTTAGTTCCTATTACTATAATATACCACTAGGGCATGGCGATTTTGAGAAGAAAAATGTTTTTTGTAATTTTTGTAGTTGAGGGGATCTAGAAATATGCCTTTTGATATTTTTCAATTGAATTAAAAAGGTCTTTGCTTATTCATAAACATTAAGCTTGGTAAATTTGCGTTTGTAAAAATTGTATATTGAAATTTTTGAAAAGGTGATGATTTGTTATAAGCATCAAAAACAATTTTGTTAAATGAACTAAAACCATTTTATTTACATTTTTATATGAAATAACAAAAATTAAAAATTTTAAAAACCCCCGACTTTTTTCAGAAAAGATGTTATATCTTCTAAACGGCTAGACCTATTTTCCTCAAACATAGCTAAGAACCCTCTCGATCAAGTCAGCTTTCAAACAGAAAAAACTAAATGAAAATCGGTTCAGCCGTTTGGCCTGTACGTGGACACGGACAGACACACAGATACACACGACAAACTTATAACACCCCTTTTTTTAGTCGGGGGTTAATAAAAAATATAACAAGATCGAAAAAATAATTAAATATTCATCAAATCCTGCTTCGATTTATTGCTAGACATAATTTTTCTTCTTGTTTTCTGAGCTCTAATGACTCCGTCCCGTTTCTCATGAGTGTTCCATTTGACAAAAGCCTATGCTACTTATTTCACATACCTTGGAACTTGAATTGGCTTTTCAACAAACCTTATTGTTTCTGATATTTTAAGAGGTCCATATACTTTTACTTTATTTGAACAGTCTTTTAGTTCTAAAAGGGAAGTTCCATTTCAATTTATTTGCAAGTGTTGACTTAGGTCGAACAGATAGATCTCCTAAAGTACTATCATCTTCATTCCTTAATTCAATTATCTCTTGAACACCTGCAATATCGTTTACTTTTGGGATCTCAGGAGCTTTAATTGCAGAGAAATGTGGCAAGGTCCTTCCACCCAAGAGAATTTCGGTTTAATTGTTAAACAGCAAGGATAATAAACGTCAACAATGTATTCCATATGAAGCTGTAACGTCTTCAAGTAATTGCCTTTAAGGCCATATTTTGAAACCCATATGCGACAAATCATATTTGTTCTTATGGCCTAAGTTATCCTGTAACCATAAGCCTGGGGGGTTATTATGTAATTCGATTTTTATGTTATTAACATTACAATTCGAACACATTTCCGTTCGATTCGGATTGCATAATAACCCCCATGATTTTCGTTACTCAATGAAGTCAAAGGCTTTGGTAAATGAGGGACTGATTTCAAGCTCAGTTGCAGTATCGAACATGTTGCCAATCGTTCCACTCTACTTGTTGTTTATCATACAATATTCACCGTTTTTTTTTTTAAAGATAGCAACGCGTTGAAATTCTTACGTTTATTTCATTTTAGAATTATATAGAAAACAAACTCAATTTTGGAAACTTTGTTTTTGTTTTAATGCAAAGTTTCACTTCTTCGACGCCTTTTCCCGAATAGCCACCAACAACTGCAGTTGTTCTAAGAAAGTTTTGTGCAAAGGTTCCCCGATGATTCACATTAGTAACACACAGTGGCGTGAAATAAAAAAAAATATGATAAAAAAGTCCGCAAATTTTGAAGTATTGAAGAAGTGTTGAACTTTTGAGAAAGTACCGGCTGGCCCAAAATGAACGAAGGTGTTTGAATTCCTTATAACTTTTTTATTACATATTTTATTATTTTTCTTTTCAGTATTTGGTAAAGAAGACTTGGGGAATTTGTCCAATAATTGAAACCTACAGATTACCAGCAAGGACTTGATTATGCTATTTATTTTCGTCAAAAAGCCGAAGAAAATCGTGCTTTTATTCATAATTTAATTATGAGCATCGCAGCCCATTTTAAATTAAATGGGTTCATTAATAGGCAAAACTGTAGGACATGGACTAAGGAATATCCCAGAGTAATTAAAGAGTGAGAATTACACCATCATAAAATTCCCCAAGTCTTCTTTACAAAATACTGAAAAGAAAAATAAAAATAAAAATTGTAATAAAAAAGTTATAAGGAATTCAAACACCTTCGTTCATTTTGGGCCACCCTGTATATGTATAGGTAACCTGTTATAAGACAGGGTAGCTCCAGAGAGGATCAAAGTGGACAACTGCGGGTATTCGGAGCTTGTAACATTTCTAAATATCGACCGATCTTAATAATTTTTTCAGAGGGACAATCAACGTTAAGAAACAAAAATAAAACTTAGAGCACCATTTTATCTCTTAGGGCCAATTTCACCAACTCTATTTAAATTCTTTCCAAAACATAAAATATATATAATTTATAAAGGAAAGATAAAAATTAATTAGACTTAGTTACTTTTATATATCAAAAAAGTGTAAGTGTCCCAACCGTTAACTCATCCTTTTTGATTTTCTGATTTCTTACATCAATCTCTTTTTTTTTAAGAATTTAAGAAATGTTTAATTTAAAAAAAGGAAAAATTTGTTTTAGTAACTTACTTTTGTATAAAAAAGTTAAAGTTTTCCAACACTGGAATCGTATTTTTAATTTTTTTAATTGTTTTTTATTTGAAATACCAATTTTATTCGATATCAAGCATAAAATAAGTTTATTTAATAAAAATAGAAAAAAAATAGTTTTCGGTAGTTCATTTTTTACATAACAAAGAGTGTAAGTTTCCCAACACTGGAATCCTCCTTTTTGATATTTTATGATTTCTTACACCATCTTTTTTTTAAGAATATAATATATGTTTAATTTATAGTAAAAAAGAAAAAATTTGTGTTAGTAAGTTACTTTTGTATAAAAAATAAGGTTTCCAACCCTGGAAACGTCGTTTTAATTTTTTTTTATTTTTTTTATTTTGAAATACCAAATTCATTCGTACTGAAGTATAAAATAATTTTATTAATTAAAAAAAATTAAAATTAGTTTTCGGTAGTAAATTTTTTATATCACAAAAAGAGTAAGTTGCCCAACCCTGGAATCATCCTTTTTAATTTTTCTGATGTCTTACACCAATCTATTTCTTTTAAGAATATAAGATATCTTTAATTTATGGAGAAAAAGAAAAATTTGCTTTAGTTAGTTACTTTTGTATAAAAAAAAGTTAAAGTTTTCCAACCCTGAAAAAATCTTTTTAATTTTAGAAGGATAATTTTTAATTTGAAATACCAATTTTATTCGTACTAAAGTATAAAATAAGTTCATTTAATAAAAAAAATAAAAATTAATTTTCGGTAGTTAATATTTTTTTATCACAAAAAGTTTCAGTTTCCCAACCCTGGAATCATCCTTTTTGATTTTTCTGTTTTCTTACACCAATCTTTTTCTTTTAAGAATATAAGATATGTTTAATTTATAAAGAAAAGGAAAAATTTCTTTACTTTAAAGTTACTTTTGTATAAGAAAAAAAGTTAAAGCTTTCCAACCCTGGAAACGTCTTATTAATTTTTTGAAGTTTAATTTTTTATTCGTAATACCAATTTTATTCGTGGTGAAGTATAAAATAAGTTTATTTAATAAAAATAATTAAAAAATTAGTTTACGGTAGTTAATTGTATATATCACAAAAATCGTAGGTTTTCCAACCCTGGAATCATCCTTTTTGTTTTTCTGATTTCTTAAATCAATCTCCTTCTTTTAAATACATTACATATGTTTAGTTTATTAAAAAAAAGGAAAAATTTGTTTTAGTACGTTACTTTTGCATAACAAAAAAAAATCGGTTTTCCAACCCTGGAAACGTCTTTTTAATTTTTTTTTAATTTTTTTAATTTTTTTTAGTTAGAAATACCAATTTTATTCATACTAAAGTATAAAATAAGTTTATTTAATAAAAAATTATTAAAAACTAGTTTTCGGTTGTAATTTTGCATGGCAAAATGAAGCTTAAGTCTCCCAGCTCTGAAACCGTGTGCTCGATTTTGCTCATTTTCAATACCAATCTTATTTCGACCATTTCCGACACACCAGTCCAAGAACGAAGTCTCTAGCTTTTCTGGGAGCTTCGGAAAACCGATTTCACGTACAGACAGACGGACAGACGGACGGACAGACGGACATCGCTTATTCGTCTTCCCTATACATAAGGATCCAGAATATATATACTTTATAGCTCGGTTATTAATATTCTGGAAATTACAAACGGTATGACAAACCTATATATGTATACCGTTTTACCATTTTTTGGTAAAGGGTATAAAAAAGAAATATAAAAGTCGCTTGACTTGGCAGTTTTTCTTGTTCTTAAGGATAAGTGTATTTATGTGTGTGTATTTGTATTTCTTTTTGTCTTTTTTTGTGCTTTTGTGTTTTGGAAAATTGATATTTATACGATTTTTCTATAGTCTTAAAATGTTTCGGTTAAAAGATACGCCAAGTGTTATAATACCATTTGAAGAAAGGATAACAAGCTGTGTGACCGAAAAGATATAAATAATAACAATAAAGTTGGTTTTTTATTTAAGTTTTAAAGCAAATAAGCTTAGAAAATAATAAAATACCAAAAAAGAAAGTATATGCTTGGCAATATTTTTACTCGTACATTTTGTATAAAAAAAGCTTCTCACTAAAGAACTCACAACAAATTAATAGTCTGGGAATGAAATTTATTTAAATTAACCACAATGACCTTAAAAGTTAAATAAACAAACAGACATTGCTATCGTTATCAGTAAAACGTTTGGGAACACACCGAAAGTAACAACATAAATTAGTAAAATTATAAGTTATTGTCCAACTGTTTGTGCATGTGTACAGCAGAATCAGGAAATAATTGATAAATGTAACAGCAATAACCCTACAAGAACAATGACGGTCATTTGATGCATCATCTGATGGACATTTCTGATGGGCTTATACATCAGAAGTTTCAATCATTTTGTTAAGGGCAATATGAAAAAACTGATGTAAACATTGTACGTGTACGTGTGATTTTGTTTCTCTCTCATGAACTAGTAAAACATATATCTGGACTGCTCACTCCACAGTATATTACTAATCAGTACTGATGTAAACTTCGTCAGAGTTGACAAATCAGTACTGATGTAAGTATCGTCAGAGCTGACTAATCAATACTGACGTATAAATCACATATAAAAAAATTTTGTTTTCAATTTTTTAAATGAACATTTTTCAAATTTATTTCAAAATTAATGCTTTAACAAATAACAATAAATAGAAATTAATATAATATAATATAAATATAAACTCAATTAGCAAAAACAGATGCATATCCTAGGCGGCATCTAGCCCTCTTCACACCTTTCCACCACCAACGGCATCTTGCTCTTTACAAATACTTATCTAAAATTTTGAAAAGAAATATACATATATGTAATTAAAGTTTGCAAATTTTTTTCACTATTGTTTTTTACTTATCTTTTTTAAGCCCCGACCACAAAAGGGGTGTTATAAGTTTGTAGTGTGTATCTGTATATCTGTCCATGTCCACTTACAGACCAAACGGCTGGACTTGATCGAGAAGGCTCTTAGCTACATATGTTTTAAGAAAAACGGTCCAGCCTTTTAAAATATGTCACATTTTTTCTACATATATCGGTGCTTTTTTTAAATTTTTGATTTTTGTTTTTAAGACTTATAAATTTAAATTTTCGCAGACAGAATGAATTGTATTTTTTTTAGATTAAATTGATATGTAAATATGTACATTAGATGTCCCACTCTAACATAGTTATATGCTAGAGTGAAGCAACTATAATTAATAAATAAAAAGACTAGGCAATTGACTGTCACTATTGAATTCAATGGAAATTTTTGCAAATGTGTTAGTAAGAAAATTTTGTTTGTGTTAGTTTCAGTCAGTCGTTTCTTGTAGGGAAATGATTTGAAATTTGGATGACAAACATACATATTGTAAAGATTTTCCTAAACATTTCCATCATCCAAATGCACAGAACCTAATTGACAATTGTATGTTTTTAGAATTAAAAAAACGACAACGAATTCAACGTTCTAAGTATATAACTTGTAAATTGTTTTAGCGTGCGGTCCAGAACTTAAAAATGTGGTCCCCGAAATTTCTCAAGCATTTTGTTTTGCTCTTCTAGAAAATTCCCACTAGAAATAATACTGAAGGCAAAATAACGGCATTCGATATTAAACGAAATTTCAAAATATTTCAATTAGTTTTATATAATAACTAGCTGAGCGCAGCTAGTCTTACGCCCCCCACTTGAATATATACACAAAAATTCATTCAAGTCGATCCAGGCGTTTAGTTGCAGTATAGATAAACAACCTAGATACCGACTACAGCGCCATCTGCCAGGACGCCGCCCAAGCGCATACGAAATAAAATTATTCAAATCGGTCCATTCGTTTAGGAGGAGTTCAGTGACATACACACGTATAGTGGAATTATATATATAAAGATATTTGAAAATTTCGTTCGATATTAAATTGCGTAATTTTCCCACTGCTTTGGCTTAAATTCGAATTATTTCCTGTGCCTTCCTTCTTTCATGCCTGTAAGGAACAACACAATCGCTAATAGAAATTTCACTATTAAAACTTAATTTAAGTTCAAATCTATGAACGGATCAGACAGAACATATTGCAATAAACTAAAATATTGTATAACATTGCATGTACTCTCACCAATATTATTGCTAATTTATAATAAAATGTTACGAAAAAAACAACGATTAAAATTGTGATAATGTTGCAGTAATTTCAAATATAAATAATAAAATGAATAATAAATTAAAAATCTCCGAAATATCTTCAAGCATGAAAATAATTCATTTGTCATCCCAATACTCCAGATAAATTTCCTAATCTGACAACCTATCCATATGATCGCTAAGGAGAAAGAAAAACTTTTATTTTTATAGTACGAGGCCAAGGTGAGTTTGTCGGCCAATAAGGTGATGGCAACAGTTTTTTGGGATGCACGCGGGATAATCCACAAAGGGAAAAACAATAAACGGCGAATATTATGCCAACTTATTAGACCGATTCAATGAGGACTTAAATAGAAAACGACCCCATATGGCCAAGAAAAAAGTGGAAAGATATTTAGCTCCAACGATGAAATTATTGACCAAACAAATGCTTATTTAAAGGACCCCGAAAAAATCCAATTACAACTGGAGAAACGTTGGACTAAGTGTATTGAGTTAAACGGAAATTATGTTGAAAAATTAATTTTTGTTTTGCAAAAAAAAACTGAGTTTCATTCAAAAAGTCACGGACTTATTGATCTGCCCTCGTAACATAAAGGAGTTGAAAATAATTAAAATGTACGAAGTATAAATAAATTCAGTGAAGTGCGACTTTGACCCGCGCTCGAAGGGTTCCGTACGGACACTAGATATGTAATTAAATACGGACTTTAGCCTACATAATATATTATTATTATTTATTTATTTACTTGATATTAAAATTGTATAAAATATAACATTAATATATACATACTTTGATAGCACTGGCAGCCAAGGCCATCGGCTAAATATAATATATAGTTTTGGCATTTTTTTTCCTTTCTGGGTTTTTTTCGGTTTTGAGCGTTTTTTTTGCAGTTTTGGCGTTTCTTGCGTTCTTTTCGGTTTTGGCGATTTTTTTTAAGTTTTGGTTTTTTTAGTTTTTGCATTTTTTTTTTCATTTTAGCGATTTTTTTCCATTTTGGCAATTTTTTTAATTTTGGCGCCTTTTTCGCGGCTTGGCGATTTTTTTCGGTTTTGGCGTTTTTTCATTTTGGCAATTTTTTAGTTTGGTCGCTTTATTTTTCAGAAAATTAAAATACGATGAATCAAAACAATTCACATATTCCATTTGCAAAAAAGTTTCATATATAAAGCAGAAATCTACATCAACTGACACCACACACAGTGGACCAAACACAAAAAGAACGCTGATGATGAAGGTTTAGTGGCCTTCGAAAACGGCTGGCTGTTCCGTTCAACTATGTGTTGTTAGTCAGAATATTTACAACAGACTTTGGTGTTATTTGTTCATTAATAATTATCACATGTAATTTGGCTTAAAAAGCGATACGAACTTTAGCCCGTTCAAATCACAAATATAGAAACAAATGGAGTTCGAATAATAATTAAAATTAACTAAAAAAAAAATAATTAAATTAATTATTAATTATTATTTTTAGTGTTATTTTCCTAGCATCTTTCTTTACCCTTTTAAAGCTACGGTCACATTTATCAAACATTTGCCCCAAAACGCGTAACCAACAAACACTAAAGAAAACAGTTTTGATCTAGACACTTGTTTATCATATAAAACAGTTTCGAACATAACTAAAGACAATGAATGTCATAGAATCCAACAATATTGGATACTCCTTAACTTTGCGAATTTTTGCCTGAATTGAAAGACTTTTCATTGGCATTTAGTGGTTACGCTTTTTTGGGCAAATGTTTGACAAGTGTGACCGTAGCTTAAGTATCTTATCATATAGCAAATTTGGTGAAGCAAAAGGGCGTTTCAAGTTTCCAGCACGTCATTTGTATTAAAACCGTGGTTCGGTTTGATTTTCTTTTCTTTTGCAATACGTCTTCATATTGCGCAAATGGAAATCTTTAAAATTTTATGTTCTAAATATTTCTTTGGAATAGAAAATCATAAAACGAAAATATCGGCAAAACCATTTTGTGCATAATCTTAGGAACGACAGATGAATTTTTAAAGCAAATCCTTAGACATGTTGAATTGTTGATGCTGAAAACTTGAAATATTATAAGTTCAAATATGCCTACATATGTACATATGTTTTACATTCGCTTAAATTGTGTGACAGACGTCATTGATTTAAAAACTTTCAAACGAAACAAACATTCAAAATATATGTGGCAAAAAGTAAAAAATGCTTAAGTCGAGATAAGCTGTTTTTGAGTTAATAGTATCTCCGTAATATGCATATTTGAAAGTAACTCTGGGCAAAATCTCAATCAATTTGTGTGATTTTTCAGGAAGTTATAGCACTATGACTTGCTGCTTATCTTTTTTAGAGTTCTAATCTCATTTTGAATAATAGCTAAATTTAAATAATACTTTGGTATATTTCAACTTGAATGCATTACTTATAGTGTGTAGAAAGAGAATTTCCCAATTCGACTGTAAAAAAAAATAAATTTCTGAAAATCGACGTGAAAGCTTAAAAGTGCTCTCCTGCAAAGCAGTAAAACATGACTTAAGCTTTTTTTCCTTATTGCCACAGATACGAGTATATTATACATACATATGTAACTATATACGAGTATTTATAGGCACCAAAAACAAATATTCGTTAATTTTATTCTTAGGGCATTATATTAAAATCTGCGGCTTGTAAATAAGGAATGTTTTTCCTTATATAAAAATTCATGACAGATCTGATTATTTGAAAACATGAAAATGATATATTAAAAAACAATTTTGATTGACATACTGTCGGGAGGGGCGGGGGGAGTGCAGATAAATATTTCAAACTTTAATTTTGTATGCAAAAAGAATATGTATACTGACATGAAATGTGAAATACATATGCACATACATATGTATGTAAGTATATATGGTAGAACTTCTTTACGCCAATATGTAAAAGCTTTGAAAGAAAATATGCCAAGTGATTTTGAATTAATAAATTATTCTTGATTCGTACAAGCTCTATGACAGGATTGATAGCTAAATGAATAATTTATATTTATAAGCATCAATATTCCTTTGCTATTTCCCTCTATCTTTATGTAGATACTTCCAACCAGTTTTAATTTTGAAAAATTAAATTCACTTTCAACTGAACTACAGTTATTTCTTGAATTTCATTTGTCAAATATTAAAAAAAAAAACTTCCTCTTATGTACATATGTACATTTTACATATCGTTACCTTAGTCGGAAAAAGTGCTAAGTCTAAGTTTTTTTTAGTAGACTTTTTGAAAATCTGTAAATGCAGCTTTTTTCTTTAGTCCACCCTCTTAAATAACCAGTAGTCGTAGGATTTTAAAATAAATCATTTGCGGACTTATAGGCTTTTTTGGACTTAGCACAGTTGCTCTTTGAAATTTCATTATTTTAGTAGGGATTTAGTATATTTTCCTCAAATATGTTTTCTTTTATTTCTGGAATTTAATTTAAGGAACAAGAAGCATGACTCGTTGCAACGGTGTTCGCTGTAACCAGAAAAGCTCAATAAAACTATTAAAAAAGTAAATGTATTTGGTGTTTAAAAGAATGAAGTTATTTTATTGATGTTTGTAAACAAAATATTAATTGGTTAACAGTAAATAAGAAAAAGAATTATTAGTTTAAATATAACAAAAATGAAAAATTTTAAAAACCCCCGACTTTTTTCAGAAAAGATGTTATATCTTCTAAACGGCTGGACCGATTTTCTTCAAACATATCTAAGAACCCTCTCAATCAAGTCATCTTTCAAATAGAAAAATGAAAATCGGTCCAGCCGTTTGGCCTGTACGTGGACACGGACAGACACACAGATACACAGACACACACTACAAACTTATAACACCCCTTTTTTTAGTCGGGGGTTAAAAAGGTAATAAGTAATAATAAAAAGGTATACTTTTGCGATATAGGGAACATCTAATTGCTTAAAATTATACGGTTATTTGAATACAATAGTGTATCTCGGCGCACGTTAGTGCTCCAGGCCAAGTTCCGGCCAATTTACACAGTGTGTATATATACAGGAAGCCATTCGATCTATTTTTACCCCCCTCATCACTTTGTTCTCCGCAATTGTAAAATTATAAAATTTAAACCATAATTAGAATAAATTCATGCTATCTCACACACGAAGTTTGAAAGTTTTACAATGAGAGGTTCCGGAGATATGGAGGTGCAAAAAGTGCATATTTTAAGACATACTCACTGACTCACTGACCTACTGACTCCGCTATAGATAGAGAGCTAAAATTTGGTACACGAGTAGATCTAGGTGAGCAATAAACCAGAAAATATAAAAACCCAGAAATTTTAGCCAGATGGCGTGGCTACGCCCATAAAAATTAAAGCTTGTTCTAGTGAGCTGAAATTCGATACAGAACTAGGTCTAGGTGAGCAATCAACTAAAAAAAATGTGAAATATTTTCAGGTATTAACATTTCTAAAAAAGCAGAGAAAAATGTATATTTGTTTATTTCTTTGTATCGGTAAAAATGTTGTCAAATTAGCAGATTATCTAGAAAATATATGACACCCTTACGATTACAAATTTATATAATGCATATCATTTTCTATCTCACTACTTTTAATGGCCGAAATTTTTGAGAAGAACTTGGCCTTTTTTCACATTTATGTTTTTGTAAGGATTTATATATTTCAAGCGGAAGCTTCCTATGTCAAAAAATAGGTACAGAATATTTAGAAAAACAAATCATAGATGAGATAGATCATCATAAAGACGGTGATGGTCTTTGGGTAAAGTCAGTTTAAAAAAAAACTTCATATAAAATTTCATATATTCTTGCCGTTATTTTCCTTCTTTCGTTATAGAGTGGTTCAAAACTCTAACAATGGAAATAACCAAAATTCTCAGTGCATGCAAAAACATTTAAAACTGTAATCACTTTGATATAACGAATTATATGAAAGTAGATACTTAATATTGTAGCTATTGCCAAATTGCTGTAATTCCTTATAATCCAACTTGAAAAGAAAAGACTTTATTAAAAAAATTTGTTCCTTTCAATTGGACTCATCATATTTGCCTACCACTGCATTCCAGCAAGAAAAAAAATAATGGCATTATTTTTGTTTGTAAATGATATATTTGGAACTATATTAGCTTGATTTCGACGAAAAGTGGACTTAGCACTTTTTCCGACTAAGGTATCGATATGTATATCCATAATGTTTTGAATTTCAACATCGATTTAACATACAACTTTCTTAGTTGGCGACCCATTTCGAAATAATGCCTTATTAGCAGTAAAAGGCTGAATTTAAAAACAGTTCAAAAAGCATGCAGGACTTTATTATTTTAATAATGCAAAAATATAGGATCAAATACTATTTTTCGCCTCTAAGACTATGCATGAAACTATTTTTTATATTTCTGCATGTTGCAGCGCCATATGATTATATTAATTTATAATTCTTACAAAAATAAAACACAAATTAAAAAAAATTGATTTACCTTGATAAATTGAATTGGCAAAATCACTAACGCTTGTTTACAGAAAAAGTTCAAGAACTTTAATTTGTCTATTTAAGATGAAAGCAAATTTTGAAAGTTTTAATATATAACTATATATATATATCGTCACCTAAAATCCAAAAAGCCGTTACAACCAAAAAATTCAAAATAGATTTTTTGATTTATTATGATGTGAGTAACCAAAATTACATCATAATCAATCAAAAATTCTATCTTGAATTTTTTGGTTGTTACGGCCTTTTGGATTTTAGGTGAAACGCGCTACTACCCCTCTCAAAACGCGCTAGAACGCGCTAAGTTACAGCATTGTCAAATATTTATAGCAAAAACGCGCTATTTTCTACGCGCTAAATTAAATTTTAACAAAAGTAGATGAATGTATTAGTACTCGTATCACAATTAATTTTTCAGATTTTGCAACATTGCTTCCTCGACATTATGTTTTAATAAACTAAAATCACTTAATACAGAATCAGAATCACCATCCATATAATCGAAATGCTTAGTTTTAACTCTTAATTATTTTTGTAAAACTTTGTAACATCATATACATACATAAATTGTCGAATAGTTTTCTGATTCAAATGCTTTTTGTACTTCAGCTATAGTAGATGCTTTGTAAGTTATGTAATTTTTTTGGGTCATTGTATGTAGTACATATTAGAGAGCTGCGTAAACAGTCTTGAAATGTAAAAACGTCATGATTTTTAAATGCATTTACGTCGCATGTATTATACTAAACCAATAATAAATGCTGTCGTACTGTAAGCGAAGTACGATGGATGTATTGGTGTACGTGTATATCAGTGTTAACAAGCGAAAACGCCAAGACAGCAAAACAAAACAAACACTCAAAAGAAGTACTGTTTATTTGTTATTTTTCATATTGTACGTTTGAGTGTGTGTGTAATATGTAGATGGCAAGCTATTATGTGATTAACCGCATACAACTAATGTTAATGCATGTGTGTGCCTTTGCATGTGCGCAGAAAAATAAAAGATCATACACATGAATAGGGTTGCCAGACGGCCTGTAATGGCCTGGATTTTCCAGTTTTTTTAGAGAATTATCCAGTTACCAGCTAACATAGAATTTATCCAGTTAAAAATTATTTCTAAAATTTTGAAAAATAATTTCTTTATCAATTATATTTTTTAATTAATTACACAGCGGAACAGTGGTTTTATTGCTTCATTTAAAATAGCCGATCCTTATGTATTTTTATCTGCTGATTACGATGGCATCATTAGTTTTTCCCCAGCAGCTCTAGTTTTAAAGATATAGTGACAATTAGCATATGCTTAATTTATGCCACTTTTTTATAATTCACTTAGTATATCACGAATGGTCCCCCAAACTTAAGAATACTTTCTGGATTATTAAATTTCATTAAATTCTATTTGAGTAGATGAACAATGAGTATATCATGATATCGTACTCTTATTACATGGATATTAAAAGTCGTGCTTTTTTGGTTTAGTTCTTAATTTTTTTTTATTTAAATTTTTGAAATTAAATTAACTGGTTCTTATGTATTTTTGTCCGCTGATTATGAACATAGTTTTATTATTTATCTATCACCTCTAGTCTAACAAAAAAAAAGACTAATATTTTTGCTCTCTCATGCCTTCCAAGAAAATTTGTTTTTTGTATCACATATCTGATCAATGCAATTATTACGTATAATAAATGTTGTATTGACCAGTCCAGAAAATTTTTGTTTTATTTGTAGTTATTATATCGAAATTTGCAGCTTTTACCAGAAAAAAAACAATTTTAAAGAAAAATTTTAATTTTTAATGCAAAATTATTGGGCCTAATCACGAATGTGGTATTTCAACTTCTACTGCGAGTATTTTGTACAAGAATAAAGAATATTGCTTTACAAACTCTGCGTATTCGAAATACGACACTCGTAATTAGGCTCACTAAAATAATCAGAACTTATCAAAAAATAGAGGCTACATTCAAAATCAGCGACGTCATATTATTAGAAATAATATTTTTTGATGGCGTAAGAAAAGAAAAATTCGAGATATTATTTTTTAAATATAATGCACAAATCTCTGAAACTAGAGGGTATAAGAATATAAGAAATCTTTTTTCTAGCGGACAAAAATTCATAACGACAAGTTATTTAAGTAAAAAAATATAATAAAAAAGTTTTATGGACTAAACTATGCTCCTCAATGTAAAGCTATCGAAATAAAGGAAATTGTTTTACAGATTAAAACTAATGACGGAATCGTAATCAGGAGATAAAAATACATAAGGATCAGCTTTTCTTATTAAAACAAGGCAAAAATTTCTGTTTTCTGGTTGTGTTTTTATATCTTCTAAGGAAAAATTTTTAATACTAAATAAAAAGAAACAATAGTGCTTGCAAATGTACAACCAGTTGTAATTTTCCATAACACTGATTAGTTCCTCTATTTTGTACATCACTGGCAATTTACAACCAAAACAATATTTTCAAAGAGCATCAACACTTTGCTTTTTAAGCTTATTTTTAAATTGTCCAGTTATTTTTTTAAAATCCAGTTGAATTTTTTCCATTGTCCAGGTATTTGACTTTTGGTATCTGGCAACCCTATACATTTCAAAAAGCATCAACACTTTGCTTTTTAAGCTTATTTTTAAATTGTCCAGTTATTTTTTCAAAATCCAGTTGAATTTTTTCCATTGTCCAGGTATTTGACTTTTGGTATCTGGCAACCCTATACATTTCAAAAAGCATCAACACTTTGCTTTTTAAGCTTATTTTTAAATTGTCCAGTTATTTTTTCAAAATCCAGTTGAATTTTTTCCATTGTCCAGGTATTTGACTTTTGGTATCTGGCAACCCTATACATGCATGACGTTCGTACACGCTCTTATGCGTAGAAAGAAGCTAGTATCACAAATTCTTCCGTCACGAAGTGTTTTCTTATTTACTCTTATAAGAAGTCTTATGCAGGAGACTAGTACATATATATTTTTAGTTGTGAAATTTCAAAATATTTGTCATTACAGTATTAAAATGCGTTTTTAATTCTAACCAAGGTCAAGCGAATTTTGTTTGCGACAGTTGAATCATTAACTAATTTAAAAAATTTTATTAGAGTTTTGGATATTAGAAAATTGTTAAATTTATTTAAGAAAAGTTACGAAATATTGAACTGAAATGATATTATTGACTTGATTCAAAACGCGCTAATTTAGCGCTTTTTTATTAAACGCGCTAAGACGGAAAAAAGCGAGATTGGCATAGTTAAAACGCGTTAAATCTAGCGCGAAACGCGCTAAATTGGCATCACTGCTAATCAGCTTAGCAATAAAGGTGGAAGTACATACCACGCGTTACGCGGCAACGCTTTTCTGGCTTGTTAAACGTTCAACGCTACACAAATGGAAGGTTACACACCACGCTTTTGAAGCTTTTTTAGTTGTAAAATTTAAATCCTTTGCCGGCTATTTTTTTTTTGCATTTACGTTGCATTTTTCTTTAAACATTTAATTCATTTTTGTATCCATTGTTTAATAAAAAAATTAATTTCTAATCATGTTTGTGTATGTTAGTTTATGAATCTGGCAACACTGGCTGTCATTTTGTATACAACGCGTGAAAGTTGAAGAATGTTCAACTTTTGGCGAGGTACGCGCGTCGCGAACTTCTCTATGTAACTTGCCTTATGAAAACACACTATTTCAACTTTTTTGACAGACGCGTGTATCGCATTAGCGCATTGAACGCGTGTTATGTACTTCCACCTTAAGACTTGCGAAAGTGTAAACTAGGACTTACTTTCATATTTCATTTAGGACGTATGCAATCCACGGATGGAAATCATGGTACAATTGTACTTTTTATGGTACATTTTTGACCTTGTTGGTACCGTGGTACTACCGTGAGTTACTTGGTAGAATTTAAAAATGTTAATGTTTCACTATATGGTAACATTAATTTTGCCTATGTTCTCTAATATAATAGTCGAATCTACGAATCTACCTTTATGAATGTAATATTTAATATTTTTCTTGTTATTTTTTATTGTATACTGAATTTTTATACACATTTGTGTTAAATTTCTGTTTTTTATTGTAAACTTCTGAATTTTTGTACTCATTTTTTACGTTTCTGTTTTTATTAATAAATATTAAAAATTGGTATCGACTTTTAAAATTTCAAGAATTCTCTTTAATGTTATGCTCCAGCAATTTTCATATTTATAGTTTGGGATTTCTGCATTTTGATAATTTTCTTTTTCAAATGAAATACTACATAGCAACTTAAAATTCAAAACTATGCTATTGCTTATGTCGTATTAGTTTAATATCTAAATGAATTTCGTATACACATTAAGGCTGTACAAGACTAACTACCTTAAATAATTTTAGATTTTTTAAGCTGAAATAAAAAAGCTTTTAAATGCAATTTAAAAACGTATTTATAATGGTATATAGAAACACTCTTTATGTTTATTAATTGAAAAAATTTGCATTTTCTTAGTCCTTTATTTATCCTTTTTAATTTTATTTTTATTTTATTTCTTAAGTTTATTATTATATTATTGCATATTTTTCCTTTAGTATACTTTTTTTTACTATCTTCATACAGAGTTGGGCAGAATGCATGGTTTGCAGTATTTAAAATACAAAATACAAAATACTTTTAGCCTATGTATTTAAAATACAAAATACTTCCAATTCATGTATATACATATGTATTTAATAGGATATTAAATTAATCGATTAAAAACAATTTTTATAAATTTATTAATTAATTTATTAATTTTCAGATTTTATTAGTAAAAAAAACTATAACATAACAATAATAAAAATTTTCGAACTAAATCAGACGAGGATAAATTTATATACTTAGTAACTACATATATGTATTAATAAAAAAAACGAGTACATAAGTGAGCTTTTTAAATTGTTTAATAGTTAAAAATATCTTCTAAAATAATCTTTTAGAAATAGTATTTGATTCAAATATTTAGGTGTTAAACGATTTTTTCTTTAGTTTTAATAAAACTTTACTTGCAAAAAATATTTTTCATTTATACAAGTTTTATTTAAGCTTTAGGTCCTTTTGTAAAAAATTGATAACAATTTTATTAGTTTATCGATATTTCGCTGCAACGTTGAGTAGTTTTTTCAGGAAATAGTAAATCCTCACAAAAACATAAATGTGAAATAAGGCCAAGTCCCTATTAAAAATTTCGGCCATTAAAAGTAGTGAGATATAAATTTTGACCAAGTTCTTGTTGGCCACAATATCTAACACTGAAATATGTTATGTATAATATAAATTTGTAATCGTAAGGGTGTCATATAATTTTTAGATAATCTGCTAACTTGACAACATTTTTGCCGATATAAAGAAATGAACAAATAAAAATTTTTCTCTCTTTTTTTTGAAATTTAAAAATATTGCCAAGTTAGCAGATTATCTAGAAATTATATGACACCCTTACGATTACAAATTTATATAATTCATAGCATATTTCTGTGTTAGGTATTGTGCCAAACAAGAACTTTTTCATAATTTATATCTCACCACTTTTAATGGCCGAAATTTTTGTCATTATAACGGGCCGCCAGCGTGTACGTAATTTGTTAAGAGTCGTCTGGAAAGAAACATGTAAAATACAACATCAATTTTAGTGGGCGTGAACCCGCCTATTTTTCCAATATATTTACATATTAAAGTCTGCTTAGACTAAGTACATAAATCAAAAGGATGTGCCCAATGTATATGCAAGGTTTCAGTAGAGTAGCTGGTACTTTAATTTTTGGATTTTCCGATTGAGTAAATCAATTAGGACTATTTGTTTACAAAATGTCAGCTCTCTACAGTATAATATTACGTAAAATTTTTATGGGCCTGGCCCCGCCGACTTTTCTATCTGTTAGTACTTATGGTTCATGTAAAGTTTCGTAGAAAAAAGCTATTGAGAAATACATGAGTAATAGACTAAAAACTGCTTAACCGAAGTACAGGAAAGAAAAAGCAAAGATTTATGGCTACTTTTCAAAACAGGAAATTTTTACTTTTGATAAGTCCAATGTGTATGAAAAGTTTAAATAAAATTTATCTTAATTTTGAGTTTAAAGTACTTGTTGCCGCCCCCTGATTGCAACTACTAGTTTTTTTGAAATTTTTCTAAGTGATCTCTTGATTTATTTGTGAATCAAATTTCAGCTCTCTAGTGCGAATTGGAGTTTTAAGGGCGTGGCCGCCCATACCGGAAAAAACTTCTTGGTTTTAAGATTTTCCTATTGGCTTACTCTACACTTACTTATGTATAAAATTTCAGCTCTCTAGCGAGAATTGAATTTTATGAGCACTATCCCTTCCACTATTTTTAACTCACTATTTTTTCAGCGCTTATAATTCATGCTAATTTTCTTCTAAAATATGCTAGATCGAAGTAGATTAAACACAAGGCTAACATTTTATAGGAGTGATCACGCCCACTTTTTAAGGTGATAGTTTAAAGTCTTGTATACGTGCAACGCGTATGCAAGATTTCACTAAATTAGTTTGAGTTAAAAGCTATATATTAAGTTTTTAGTTCCAAACAATATTAGCGTGGCCCCGCCCATTCTGGTAAATTTTTTTGAGTTTTCAGATTTTTCTAGTTGGTTTCTCACCTAGACCTACTTGTGTATCAAATTTCAGCTCCTTAGCGCAACTTTTAATTTTTAATACTTCTGGGCGTAACCATGCCCACTTTTCCAAACTTAAGATTTTTTTTCGGCTAGTGTTTATTATTTGTGTCATGTTTCGTTGCAAACGGATAATAATACATACCGAAATAGTATATCTAAATATGCTGAGCCGCAGTACACGAAAATGAGGTTGAAATTGTATGGGCGTGTCAACTCCCCCTTTTTTAGGAACAATTTTTAGGCTTGCTCTATCGCAGTATGTATGCCGAATTTCAACAAAATAGCTTCCATTAAGCGCTTTAGATTTGTTTTTTTAATTCTAGCCTTTATGGGCGTAGCCCCGCCCTCCTGGCCAAAATTTCTCAGTTTTCAGAATTTTTTATTTTATTTCCCAACTAGACCTAGTTCTGTAGCAAATTTCAGCTAACTAGCACAAATTTTAATGTTTATGGGTGTAGCCCCGCCCTCTTGGTTAATATTTTCGGGTTTTCAGATTTTTCTAGTTCATTGCTTATCTAGATCTACTTGCGTACCAAATTTCGGATCTCTAGGGGAAGTGCTTCATAATATTGATGAGTGAGTCAGTAGGTCAGTGAGTCAGTGAGTATGTCTTAAAATATGCACTTTTTGCACCTTCATGTCTCCGGAACCTTTCATTGTAAAACTTTGTAAGGTTACGTGAATTTATTCTAATTATGATTTAAATTTCATAATTTTACTGTAGCGGGGAATAAAGTTATGAGGGAGGGGGGGGGGGGGGGGGTGGGGGGTAAAAACAGCTCGAATGGCTTCCTGTAAATATAAGCACTGCGTGCATTGGCCGGAACTTGGCCTGGCGCACTGCCGTGCGCCTACATAAAAATAATAAAATTAAATAAATAATAATAATAAAATTATTGTTATTATTTCCTGAAGAAGCTACACAATGTTGCAGCGAAATATCGATAAAATAATAAAATTGTTATCAATTTTTTACAAAATGACCTAAAGCTTAAATTAAACTTGTGTATATTAAATTAAAAGTTCGAATAAGTTATTATATTATTTATTTATTTTATTTATTTATTTCATTTAGCTAGAACTTTAAGAATCGAAGTCTTTTATAGTCCATAAAAAACGACACACATTAACAATGTTAACTAAAACAAGTTTACAAATTATAAAATGAGAAAAAAATATAAAAAATTAAAAAATATTTGAAATAGTATACATATCAGAGAACGACAAAATCTGATTGAAAAAATATTCATAAGTAATCAATACCTAAAAGCATGCCTTTGTGTTCATACAATCAAACTGGTTCCAACATGCATAATCGTTGCTGCTTTTTAATCATTCCAATCATACGGTTGTTGTTGGCTCTACGAGTTTAAACATGTGTCGCATCATACCAATCAATTCGGGTGTTTGCTCCTTTTTCCCATTCATGATTATTTTGATGAAAAATAAAATAAGTAGGCAAAAGCGTTCCTTCTGATTATCAACAAATATTTGTATGATGAATAAAATCGAAAAAGCAAAAATGAGCGCGTATGAGCGCGTATGCATCAAGTGATGATTTTTTAGAAACAAGGGAATATTATGGCCCTTCTACTTATATATTTATATATATGTATATATATATATATATATACAGGCAAATCCCGGTATAACGAACGATATAATGTCAGGCCCATTCGTTATACCGAAAAATTCGTTATATCGCAAAGTTTTTTCAAGAGTTATTTTAATTATTATTATTGTATACAAGATACAATACAATAAAAATAATAAGGGTAGTTTGTTTTCAAATAATCTACCAAATGCAAAGCAACGGTATCACATTTTTTTGCATTTTCATTGCGGCTGTCGATTTTGTTTAATATTTTTTGACGTTCGTTATATAAACCACATATGTACCTATTTATCAAAACATTGGCTATATAAGGAAGAACTAAATGTTAGAGATATGTTCCTAGCAAGATTTTGTGTTTTATTTTGCGATCTCTTCTTTATCATTCGTTATATCCAGTATAAAATTAGGATAATATTCGTAATATAACGTAGTTAATGTAAAAAATTTGGACGTTGGTTATATCGGATTTTCATTAAAGCGA
Source organism: Tachina grossa (assembly GCA_949987645.1). Lineage (NCBI taxonomy): Eukaryota > Metazoa > Arthropoda > Insecta > Diptera > Tachinidae > Tachina > Tachina grossa. The sequence goes on along the minus strand of OX465274.1, from coordinate 132,293,616 downwards.
GATTTGTTATACCGAGATTTGCCTGTATATATATTTATTTGTAATATGCTCCATATTGCACTTCTTCCTTTTCGTCTCGGTGATAAAGTATAAACACTTTTAGAAATTTGGTCTAGCACAAAATCCTGGTCGTTTTCCATTTTTTCTTTTTAAAGTGTTTGCTTACTGATTTTTATTAAAACCATAATATTTTTCATAACTCCTCTGTTTTGATTTTATTCAACATGAAAACCTGATTATATAAAAATTTGAATAAAACATGTATGAAATTACTTGCAACTAACAAAACGATACGTTCGTAAGTATGATTCTGATTTTATTTAACATTAAGGGCCATTATTATGACTTGACGATAAAGTTCCGGATAGTTAATCTTAACTTTAGCAAAACTGAACTGTGAAGTGACCTTTAAAATTTGTCCATTATTACAACTGTCCGATAAAATAAATAATACAGTTTTTGTTTGGTGGCAACATATCTGTGGATTTTGTGGATATTGATTGTCAAAAATGCTTAGTGGCAACTTGCTTTTGTTTATTTGTCAAATTACAATATAATGAAAACAGTTTTGTCAATTGTTTTGTGTTTTGTTTTATTATTATGTGTTTTGTGTTGTATTGTTTTTGTTTTATACCATATTTTAACCACATAAATTTGGCAGTAATTTATAAAGTAGAAAGTGTGGCAAGGGATGAAAATATGGCAACTTCAAATGACTATACCTTACGATAAAAGTTACAGGTAGAATGAACTTGTCTTTAACTTATCGTTCACTTTTGGTTAAAATGAAGTTGTAAGAATGAAAAAGTGTTTATCCGTCCAATAAAATCCTACCTTTAGCTAACGACAAGTTATAATAATGGCCCTAAGTTTTGTTGCATGATTAAATGTGAACAAAAGTTTAATGTATGATGAATGATGTGAATAAAACATGTTCGATCACTGGACTCACATTTACTTAAATGAAGCGTTCACCATTACGATGATGATTATACTCAATGTTGATTTATTTTGCATGATTAAAAGTGAATAACAAATTTATAGTATGATTAAATCAGGAAATACGTGATTTTTGTCGTTCTCTGATACATACATATATATAACAACCAATCTTACATTTATAAATAATACTCGTAAATAATATAGAATTTGAATAGAATACAAATCAGAAAAAACCTCAATATACAAAATATAATCTCAATACAAACAAAATATACAAAATATAAAAATAAAAAGAATATAAAAATATATATATATATATTGCAAAGAAAATGATAAATAAAAATTTAAATAAGAAAAGAATAATAATAATATGAGCAATTTGGACAAAGAAAATAACAAAGAGAGAAATAAAATTAGAGGCTAGATATTTCGAGTAACATATTCTCTAAGGGCTTTCTTAAAATTCTGTCTTTCTGTAATTAGTTTTATAGTTGATGGCAATGAGTTCCAATAGTTTTCGGTTCTTTTTTTAATTTTATTATAAGAAATATCGAACCATGTTTTCGATGTAATCGTAAGCTACAAAAGTTAAAGTTTTCAGGAGATGGTTGTTTTTTTTTAATTTAAAGGCTTGTATCCTAAAATAATCAAGAATTTTGGCAATTTGATAATTCTAGACTATAGGAAGGCCCATAAAATTCTAGTCCTTACGATAAAAACGAAAATTAAGCTCGATATAATGGCTCAAAATTAAATGGAAGAAAAAAACTGTTAACTTGTTAAATAAAATGAAGTTCACTGAAAATACTTCTTTGTTTATATGCAAATCAATCTGAGAAACACGCCTTTTGCTTATGAGCGCGAAACAATTTTTTGCTTCATAAAAATATATCACTGGCTTAACATGCAAAGGCTCCAAGTCCACTTTTTTTCGAAATTGAGATTATAATGCAGTAATGCACAACAAATTGATCAAAATGCAAAGTACCAACAATAACCTGACGAAATGTATTTTGTAAATAATGTATTTGAAATACAAAATACAAAATACTTGCAGGTCATGTATTTAAAATACAAAATGCAAATTACTTCTACGTCATGTATACAAAATAAGTATTTGTATTTTAAATACGTATTTCAAATACATGTATTTCAAATACTGCCCAACCATGTGTTCATATTAATATTTTTAAATTTTTTTTTGTTTTTCACTAATGTTGAGTATAAATTATATGAAAGTTATATACTACCTGTATCACTATGTCGAAAAAAAGACTTACGAAAGAAAACAAGTCGCTCGAATTCTAATAAATTTTCATTCAACTATGTCGTTATACTATGTTCAGACGGCAACATGAACCACTTGGTTCGGTCTCTGAACCACGATTGCGAACCATGCCGTTCAAACGACACATTCGTGGTTCGTTTTGACAAATCTTTTTGATGCAGTGATGCCAACCTACCCATAGTTTCTAACTTAATATTTAAGTACATAATTAGATAATTTTTACTTAAAATTTAATTTTTTAGATACGATTTCATATTTTCAATGGTTAATTAAAGTTCTTATTAAATTACGTTGAAAGTACGACAGCACTAGAAAAGTTCTAAATATTCTTGAACGCTTTGTCCCTGTCCATACTTGCAATTTTTGTTGCAGCAATTCTTGAGTTTATTGGTGAGAGAGGTGAGAAGATTGGGGAGGGGTACACAGTTTCATGTGCTCGGCAATTCTCTTTTGAATTGAAATTTGTAATTATTAATTTCAAGTTGTTAGTTTGTATTTGACGTTTTTTATAATTTTATTTCTTCAGTTGTATGAAAAATAAAAAAATATAACAAAAAGTAAATATAATTGTTAATTTTTCAAGGAAATTTGTGGTGTTTTTTTAATACATACTTAATTGCAATATTATAATTTCGTAATGTGGACACTTATGCAATTTGAGAGCAGAATTTTAAGAAATTGCAGCAACAAAAATTGCAAGTCTGGACGAGGACTTTGTCTCTGTCCAGACTTGCAATTTTTGTTGCAGCAATTCTGGAGTTTATTGGTGAGAGGGGTGAAAAGATTAGAGAGGGGTGCACAGTTTCATGTGCTCTGCAATTCTTTTTTGATTTGAAATTCGTAATTTTTCAGGGAAATTTGTGATGTAATTTTTTAATGCATAATTGCAAAAAATTAGAATTTCATAATGTGGACATTTATGCAATTTCATAGCAAAATTTTAAGAAATTCCAGCAACAAAAATTTAAAGTCTGGACAAGGACTTTCCAAAGAACATAAACAAAACATGTAGAAAATTATAATTGCATAAAATAAATTTTATAAAACCAAACGAACGTCATAATGCATTTTTCTATTTATTTATTCCATGATATGAAACTACATATGTATTGTCCTATATATTTATGAAATTTGAACGAAATGGTTTTTAATACGAGCACATGATATTTTCAACACGACCACATGATGTTAACGTGTATGTTTTCAATAAACACACACACGCATAAAAACAAATGGCACGCTCATTTAAGTAGTATTATATTACACAAGGTTGGGAATTTACAGCCTGTTTCAGCGATGCCAACTTGGTGCTTTTGGCACTATTTTTAGTGCTTTTTGAAGACCCAAACGCCAAATTTTGAGTGTTAGTGCCAAACTAAGAAAAAGCACTAAGTAGTGCTTTTAAGAAATTTGCGTATTTCTTAAAATTACTTTAATAAAAACTTGGTGTATTTATTTGTTTAGGGTAAAGAATACCTTTTTCGTCTGATATATTTCATTAAAAATGTTGAAAAAATTGCCGAAATAGAGAATAGCTTAGAAAACATTATTTAAACTTCACTAATTTTTTACGTTAGTGCTTTTTACGTTTTTTATATTTCAACATTACGCTTTTTAGTGCTTTTTTAAAATTCTGATGTGCTATTAGAGCCAAAAAAGTTGGCATCACTGGCCTGTTTGTAGAACGAGACAACACAACAACTCACGACGAGCCAATTGATAGACGAATACGTAATGAAAAGCGTTTGTGCAATGCAACTTTACTTTGTTGTACAGCTTACGTTAACTCGCCCATATGTCAAATATGTACTAAATCGTACTGTTGCCCACATGTTAAAAAATAATTGTTGCTTACATTTTTTCATATGAAATTATTTTTTTTAGCTTAAAAAAACGGTAACTCTATTCGTATGCATAAATTAAACACATCTGACATACATAAATAAAAACAAATTTTAATGATTTAGAAATAACATAAACAAATTTATGAAAACGAATACGCATCAAAAATGGGTGAATGAAATCGCAAAACCCATAGAAAAGTGTAAAAAAAATCTTTATAAATGATCACACTTAAAAGTAGCTGGGAAGAAGCTCGATTACGTTCATAAATCTTTGATATACCATCCGGGCAAGGCGGAGTTATGTAAAGCGTAAATATATATTGGCATAATAACTGAGGCCTATACATCTCATGATGTTAGTAAAATGTTGGAATCCTAGCTAAGCAAAGATCCCAATAGACTTTGTGGCAGGCATGCATTAATAATGTGTACCCAAGGTAACATGGCTCGCTGTACTGCACCTGAGGTTTTACGAATGTACGAAAGATGTATGAAAAGAACGTTTCATAACCACAAACAATTAACAAACACTCAAGTAAATGTTTCTGTTATGTTGGAATTGTTAAACCCCGACCAAAAAAGGGGTGTTATAAGTTTGTAGTGTGTGTCTGTGTATCTGTACCAATCCACGTACAGACCAAACTGCTGAACCGATTTTGATTTTGTTTTTTGCGTTTGAAAGGTGACTTGATCTAATATTTTTATTCCTATACTTGAAGAAAATTGGTCCAGTAATTTGGTCTGTAGGTCGGTGGTTCCTTAAATTTTTAATTTTTATTATTATTATTATATTATATACATGTTATGTTTCCTGTAATAAAAAAAACAGCGAACAATTAAAAACTGTGATTTTTAAAAAATAAGTAAATTTTAATTCAATTTAATGGTTTTGGAGAACAAAAGGTAAGATAATAATACATAAAAATGATAGTCCGTTTTGTATACAAAATTGGTTTTCGTGACCATATTTCAGAATTTGTATGTCAGTTTCTTGGCTGTTCGTTTAAAGACTTTATTGTTTTTAGGAGTCTAATTTTTTTCTATGGTGTCATTAGAAGTGGCAATCCAATCACTCTTCGAAATAGATTTGTTTTCTCTCGTTCAGTAAGAAATCCACAGGTTATTATTCCTAGAATATCGTCTTATGCTTTTGAAAAATCATTTTTAATTCGTGTTGCCCGATTTTTTAATCATTTACCAAGCAACCTCAGAAATTTCCAGTTAACAACTTATACATATCGTAAAAAACTACTAGAACATCTTTTGAATCTATCAAGCATTCAGACCACCGCTTAGTTGGACTTGGTTATTATTATTTTTTTTTAACCTTTCTTTTTTCTAAATTTAATTATTATCTAAACGGCTGGGGAGCCATGAAATTAACGAAATCAAATATTCATATACATATTTATGTACATAATATTTTCATATATGTTTTAGTTTTTTAATAACTATCTCTGAAACTATTGTAATTGAAGTTCTACTCTTTATCTTTATTATTATTATTATTTTTTTTTGTTTTGTTTTTTCTCTAGTATTAGTATTGAATTATTTATTGAACATTATTTCTGGTGTATCATTCCTACTAATTTTAATAAGGTGTAGTTTTTCTATGTGTTACCCTTACGTAATAAATAGTTCGTCCCTATAGGCTTTATTATTACTGAATTGAAAATAAATAAATCTAAATCTAAATCTAAAGTGAACTATGAATGGAATGAATGTATGTAAATATATGGTTTTGCCCTGTCAAGTTGCTAACGCGGTAAGGTCCACCACCAGTTTCTTGCAGACTTATGTTATTCAATTGATCCTTCCAGACCTGAAATGAATTGAATTCAGGCTATAAGCATGTGCGTGCACTCATACATACATATTATAGAGTTGCATGAACAATTCCATCCATGAAACTAATGAAATGTTTGTTTACTAAAGATTTATCTGGATTTTGCAGATTTTTGCCCTACAAAAAGAGGAAATGCAGATTTGAAGATTTTTGGCCTAAAAATGCAGATTTTTCATATCCAATTTTAGTGCATTTTTTACATTCTTCTTAATACTTCTACTACATCTTGTTTCTTTTATGTGTGAAGGACTCATACTTTAGACAGTTACAATTTTTGAACTTAGAAGACTTCATTAAAGAAAAAGAAGAAGTAACTTTGGCAAGCTTCTGGAAACGAATATCTAATATAAAACGAGCTCATTCTGATTAGCATTTTGTGTCCCTAATATATTGTTTTTATCACATTCATTTGAAAATTTCGAAAGATTTTTCAGTTAAGTAAACTTTAATAAAACAAATTTTCGAAATCCTTTAAATATTTATGCAACAAATCAAATGACTTCTTTTACATATCTGATTTCTTTTCTCATTCATTTTATGTTATTTGCACATAACTATGAGTAATTTTTATTTGTTTGTTGGTTATATGAATTTTATTTCCCTAAGGAAAGAATGTTTTCCACAGGCAAAGTTTACTTTGCAAAGCATTGAGTTTTTATGAGAGAAGAAAAAAGAGATCTTATTCTATATTCTTTTTTCTTTAACAAACTCAAGATTTTGCAAAGTAAACTTCGCGTGTGGAAAAGCCGCCAAACTTATCAGTAGACTTCAACCAATGTGGCAGCTAATTGTAAAAAGGTAATGAGAAAGTAATAGTGAATTAAAATCGAAGATGTTAGCTTGTAAAGTTGTTTTGCTTGAAGCTTTTAAGCTTATTCTGTCGTATTCATAAAAAATAGTTTTGGTTTATAAAAGGTTTACAAAACGAACTTTGCATGGAAGTTTGTTTGATAAACGTTTTGCAACCCAAAATAATTTTTATGAACATTAACTATTATGTTTGTGCTCGTAATGCTTAATAACATATTGATAGTCGTTCTATAATCATATGAAGTTTTTATCTTATTTCAAAATTTTTTTGGCTGAGGTCTAGTGATGAGTTTCTTAAGCACATACGAAATGCAAATTCTTCATACATCTAAGGCTTTTATTCATAAAAAATAAAATGAATTGAAGCTTATTTAAAAAAAAAATTTTCTAAAAAAAATTAAATAAAATGCAGTTTAAACCGAGTTTAAATTTTATGAAGATGGGTTAACGAAAAAATATTTATGTTACACATTTACATCCATATTTATATAAATTTTTTGAATAAAATATAAAAAAAGCTGTTTTAAAAATTACTTTAAAGATTTTTTGAAGATTTTTAAAATGAAATGCAGATTTTGAAGATTTTTTCCTGAAAAATTGTTAGATTTTGCAGATTTTATCATTAGAAATTCTGGCAACACTGACTGTGAGTGAAAACGTTTCGTTTCTTACTGTTAACACAAAAAGATTGTTCATTGAAACGACTTTTGTTCATGCTGCTTTCTCTCATCTCGTCTTTTGTTATTAATTCGCAATAGCAATGTTGCCAATATAGTGAAATCATGGAATTTTTTGTATGTGTCACACACGTGTAATAGGTTTCACTTTTAAATTAAAGTTTCAACTTTTACACATACATACATAACTTAGTACATATGTATATTCCATACATATTAGAAATATATATTTTAATTTGTCATTTGCATTTTTAAATAATATAAATCTTTAAACTATTTTATTATATTATATATTCTTGTAATGAACTGCACACAAACGTGAAATGAAATGCTATGAAAATAAACACACACTTTTAGATGAAAAATTACAAAAAGGAATTGGTTTATGAGAAATGAATATATTCTAAGAGCCAATTTCACCAACTTATTTAAATATCAATTCATATTTAAAAGTAATTTTTCCATACAAAAAGTAATGAAAATCAACATTTAAATATGAATTGATATTTAAATAGAGTTGGTGAAATTGGCCCTAAGTAAATTTGCTTATTAGTTGTGTAGGTGTCTAACGGTTTTGGTCACGTGCTTGTTTTTTTTAATTTCATATGATATAAAAAAATTTAAATTGAAAAAAATTAAACAAAACACAACAAAAGTACTCGGTTCCAAGCGAAAATAGCTATTTATATTCTTCCAAGTAAAAATATAACCCCCTGTTTGTGTAAGCCCCTGTTTGTGTAAAACGTTTGAGTTAAAAATCTTGGCGTTTTTGTAATAGACTAAAGGAAACTTGTACAACTTTTCTTTAATCTATTACAGAAACGCCAAGATTTCTAACTCAAATATCTTACACAAACAGGGGGTAAGACGTTTGAGTTAGAAATCTAGGCGTTTCTGTAATAGATTAAAGAAAAGTTGCACAAGTTTCCTTTAGTCTATTACAAAAACGTCAACACTTTTAACTCAAACGTTTTACACAAACAGGGGGTAACTTACAATTATTTTTGAAATTAATATTTGTAATAAAAGTCAAAAAATTTGATTATCATCACCCTATGTAAAAATACGAAATTTTAAACAACAATAATATTGCATTGAAAAGAAAGATAATTATGTGAAATTTTTTAACTTCCTTTTCGGCGATTATTCTTATATTTTCCCTTTTCCTACAACTGGTAACACTGATGTTTAAAAGCATATTGTTTTTGCATGAACTTAATCGAGATTTAGAGTCTAAACACAATGTTTGCGGTGCGGTGCGATTTCTCGTTGCGGGAGAGAAAAATAAACATAATACAACGGAAGACGGCAACGGCAATACTTGTCATTGTCTGTTTAAATTTTTATTAATTTTTTTGTGCATACATTTTTAGCAAAAATTTACTCTTTCTGTTAAATATTTTGTAATGGCAGTAACTAAAAACAAAAAATGATTACAATTTTAAACATTCTCAGATATATTTGATAAATTTTTTAAGCTTTTATAACTATTTTATGGCAAACATTTTTGAACTTCAAAATCATGTTTTTTGTTGTGAACACCGCCAATTATTCAAAAACTATGGCAACATCAGAAAGAGAAATAGAGTCAAAAATTGAGAGAATAAGAAAATCCGCAATGAAAATAAAATAGATTTTAAATTTATGCCGTTCCGCAGTGCGGGTTTTTACTTCAAAATCGTATGAAAAACCGCACCGCAATGAATTCTCGTTACATTGTGTTCCGACTCTTACTCAACAGATGTTCCGTTTCACATTTGTAAATGTTAGTATGCTCTTGTATAAGTAAACAAACCAACATCATTTTACTGCGTTCTTAACTATTGAGTATTCATTGCTCTTGTTTCATAGTTCTTCATCTGTATGAAATAGAAATGAAACGAATAAAAAATTGTAACGAAAGTTTCATAAACATCATTATTTAGTTTCATGCAGATGTCTAATACATATGTACATATGTATGTATGAAATAAACTATTTAAGAATATGCACATACCTTCTTCCACTCGCTTCCAGTTCTTACTGGAGGTCCGTAACCATTGATTTTACTTGCATCCGTGTGCCATATGTACTGCATGACAGAGTTAATGCTACCAAACTGCGGCGATCCCGTGGCCAAGTGTGGAAATTGCTCCATACATGTCACCAATTGGCTAAACTGCAGCCCTGTACTAATTTTGATGCTAAAAATTTCAGTAATTAAAACAAGAACATTATTAATATTATAGTTTACTTACCTTTTTCTTGTTGGAAGTTCCATTTGTTATTTCCTTTTATTAATTATTTAAATTTTTTTTATTGTTTTGTTTATTTTTGAAACGACTAGAATTTTTTAGTCATCCTCCTTGACGTTTATTGTGAGTCAAATCGCTTTCTATAAACCCAAATAAACTGAAATCAGTTACGTTTTTTAACAAATATCGTCAACACTCGTGTTCTAAAACCCCAAAAAATAAATAATGCTAACATTTAGAGTCGTGTTCTACAAACACGCTGTTAATTATTATTTAAATATGCACTCAAAAACACAATTTCGTATTTAAATATAACTTGAAAATAATTACAATTTGGTTACAAACTCAATATATGGGCATTAGCACTTCTGGGGTTAGATTTAACCCGATTTCAGACACTTAAAACACGAAATAAAATGTTTGGTCCCAAAAAACGCGAAAATTAGCACTTTTTAATATTATCTTTCAGAACTTTTTTAATTTTTGTCCAATATGTATATAAGTTATAATCTTCATGCACTTTTTCTTCCTTTAATCGAATAATATCGACTTTGTTCTCATTTAATTTTGCTAGTTTGCTTTGTTAATTTAAAAAAGAAGAAGTCTATAGAATAATCTTTAATTTATTCCAAATTTTTTGAGCTTTGATAAAAACAGATAATTTATGTCTTAGGAAGAGCGAGAAATCGAAATTTTATTTTAAAAATACCAAATTTATACCAATCCGACGCTGGTGGTTCAGCGTTGTCTATATATTTCATATTGAACTTCTGACAATAAATATGTCGAATAATAGATTTTTTAGGTGTACCAAATTTATATGTATGTACTTTTGTAAACGTAGATACATACATATGTGATATATATATATATGGGATATATACATACTAGTGATGTAACGAATGTCAATTTTTGATATTCGCGATTACGAGTATTTGAAACGATATTCGCGAATACGAATATTATATGCAATATGAAATATTAAAAAATTGTTATGAAAAAGGATTTCACACTCTTGTTGGCGTACTTTAAAGTTAATAAAAAGTACCCAAAATTTTAATGATCGTCCTTAAACAATATTTGAAAATGATACAAAGCACAAATTTCTATAAAAAATTAATGTATTTGTACAAAGTAAAATTTTTAGTCATTTATTTAAATTTCGTTTAGGATTTATTCATTTATTTATTTAATTTCTTTGGAAAAATATTCGTATTCGCCTGAAAATGGCCGAATATTCGACAATTCGAATACGAATACGAATATTCATGCATCACTAATACATACTATATATGTATGTACACTGTTTGTAGGTACCTTATTGAAATGTAATATGATATGTAATATCTCAAGCTAAGTATGTGTTGATCTCATGATTTTCTAATAAATTACTGTACAAAAGTGCTTTTGATGTTTTGATTTACAACAGAAAGATTTTAATACCAGCCCCTTCTCGCGATTATTCGAAAAATTTTACTTTATTTTTATAATTTAACCCTTTTTCAAATTGTTTACGCTTTTTGAATATCAAGAGTTGGCATAACTGTTTACTTTATTTTTATAATTTAACCCTTTTTCAAATTGTTTACGCTTTTTGAATATCAAGAGTTGGCATAACTGTTCTCATTTATTATACATATGTATATACATACATGCACACATACACACATACGTGAATAGTTGGTAGGAGTTTTACCCCCTGTTTGTGTAAAACGTTTGAGTTAAAAATCTAGGCGTTTTTGTAATAGACTAAAGGAAACTCATACAACTTTTCTTTAATCTATTACAGAAACGCCTTGATTTCTAACTCAAACGTCTTACACAAACAGGGGGTTATTTTCTGTGTTATTTGCTTTTTTACCGTAGATCATGGGTGAACATCATGTAGCAAATTTTTGCAAATCGAATTCACACGTATTCTTACGCTACAAATGTACTGATTCGCTTTTGACTTTGTCACCAGTACTACTCTACAATTATTCACCATACAATACTTTGTACTATACACATTTAGCATGTGCTTGTCATTGAAAATCTACTAGTAACACTAAAACAATTGACTAGGTAGTGAATTCATAGTTCTTATGGGAACATGGAGACATACCAACCAGACATTTACTGGTACATTTCTATACCTTACGTACAATAGCATTGCACAGATACATCTGTTTGCACTAGTTTTGCCTGTTTTTTGGTTCTGGTATGAACAAATATGTTATTTATCGTTTTCTGTTACTAGTTGTAAATGTTGATTTTTAAAGCAATTATTGTATGGTTGGGCAATGAGCAAATGAAAACAACACATTTATTTTTTTTTTTTTTTTTTGTTTTTCTAAGGCAAATAAGATACATAAAACTGCTTTTACCATAAGTGCCTTATGATGTGTTGAGAAAAAATGTAATTGGCTGATGAATGAATGAATGAAAGCAAAATTGCACATACATATGTAAGCAAATGATACATGTACATGAAACACATGCATTTGTAATTACTCTCAGAGCAAAATTGTCTCTTTCTCTCTCTATACTTTGGATGCGCCGCAAAATAACATAACGAACGTCCGCACATACATCTGCACATCATGTATTTGTTTCAATAGTGGTTTTTACATATATTTGTATTACAATATGTATTTTTTGAGCAAAAACAGATCAAACAGTTGCTCAGCAGCAATACAATAAGCAATTGTTATTTGTTTTCAATTGTATTTTAATTTGGAAAGGCACGCACACACAATAACTCTTATACTACCCTGCAGAAAGTGCGAATAGTGAAATTGTGGTGATTTACTAGTGACGTTGTCAGTAGCACTAGTGACCAAGTGTACCCTAGCCAATGGTATCATCTATTGACATTTAACATTAGCTTGTCATTGAAAATCCACCACTAGACTATATCACTACTAACTAAGTAGTTCTTTCGGGACCACATGGAGACATTGGCACCAAAGATTCACTAGTAAATTTTAGGGGCTCTAGTCTAAAATATCGATATATCCAATCTCGTTGTCAATAGTAAACTTATAGTGATTTTCTAGTGACATTGTCAATAGTGCTTCTGACTAGGTGTACCCCAGCCAATGCAAATGCCTATTGACAAATAACATAGGGTTGTTATACAAAATCTATCAGTAGACTTTAGCACTGTTGAGAAGGTAGTTCTTTTACGACCATATGGAGATATTTGAACCGAAGATTCACTCACAAATTTTAGTGACCCTCGTCTACATATGTGACAGCGCATAGAGAAAGGGACCTAAGGGTAAAAAAAAGCAATTTTCACTTTTTTTTTATGTGGACAACATCTGATCATCGAATGAGACCGATCCCATGCCCCAAAAGTGTTCCCTCCCAGAGATATGCGCGTTTTATGGTGTGATGGTACACCAAAGATACACGTATTTAAATCTTTAAAATGGCTCTCCTGAACAAAACCGGGTTTTACCCTTTCTATTTTGCGCGTCACATTTATTTATTTAACATTATTGCACAACATAATAAAAAAGAAAAACAAACTATTGACGCGTTCATTGACAATATCACCAGAAATACACCAGAACTGTCGTCTCTAACGTATCTCTACTCGCGCATAAAAGGAAAGTTGTCGACATTTTAACTAGTGCAATTGTCGCTGGAGAAAGAGTATTGACATAGAGACATATGGTTCTAGGATGACTACAGGGTAGTTCTGTCGCTCACACTACAATTATGTGGTACATACCATGATATATTTGTTTTGGCTATACAGACGAGTATACAAATGCAACCCTTTATTACGTACATACAAATTTAGGTATATTGACTTTATTTGTTTTATACTGACGAATAGAAGAGAAATTGTAGACAATGTAACTACTACTATAATTTTAGTGTTGACATAGAGACACTTGGCCCCAGCCTGACTGCAGGGAAGTTTTTCACACACACTGGTTGTCAAAAGTCGTTTAAATTGAAAGTTGTGACGTAGGCTGCACGCAATTTCCAAGCAAATTTATTTTCAATATGCCGTTGATAAAAAAACAGCTTAAGGCAACAAAACTTCATGATTTCTATATAGAGCTATAAACCGCAACACATCATTATACTTTTTATTTTTGTTCCTAAACATATTTATTTAACTGTAATTAAAATTTGGCGGTGGAATATAAAATTATTTGTAGTAAAAGAACACAAAAATACCATGTCGGCTGAAAATTTGAAAACAAAAACGAAAAGTGTGCTCATTGAAATTGCTGTCAGTTGTTTTTTTGCCTATAAATTGAACACACAATTGGAAAGAAAATTTGAAGTCAAAGTTGAATCCAATTCTAAAAATATGAATGGATTAGTGAAGAAGTGTGAATGTATTGAAATTTGAAAGGAAAACTTGATCGTGTAACCCTCAAGTTATTCTCTTTCATTTAGTCTTATCTGAGATAAATTTTTGCTTATCTTTTTACTCATTTTTCTCAAACGCACTGCGAGAAATTTATTGTGTATGCTGTTTATGTTAAAAAAATGCTTTTGATTACGTGAAAATTAAAAATTATTTTCTCTTACAAATTGGTTTTTAGTAGTTTTAAACTCAGAATTAAAGTGAATAATAATGTGTATATATTACTTTTTGTTACAACGGTTTTCTAAATATAAATTCTTTCATAAAAAAAATCATATAAGAATTACTTTTATTAATTTTTTCTGCCAGTGTGTTTATCTTTTTCGCTCACTTACACAACTTTAAATTTATCTTGGTCACCTATGCAGTAGATAAACAAATTATGCAAGGAACACAATTGGGACGAACGACGAATTTCGTCCACATCGACGAATTCGTCGATAACGACGAATTTACTCAGCGAAATCAGCTCTTATAATTGATAAAGTTGGTTATTTTCAGTGTGACCATATTAGCTAATTTTGGGCTAAATTTAGCTCATTTCTTCTGGATTTAGCTTTAAAATTTTTATTTAGCTCTTAGCTTATTTTTTATTTTTTATTTTTAACTTATTTAGCTTTTTTAGCCTATTTTAATCCAAATTGCGTATTCTATAACAATATATTAAAGTCATACGTGATTTAGCTTAATTTTATTTTAACCCTGCACACATAACCCTCGAACGTATCCTTCTAAACCTAACCATTCGTCGTTTCGACGAGCACGTTTTGGGGCGTATAATATCGGTTCTAAACATATATATTTTTGTACTTGCAATACATACATACCTTTAGCAAGTACTTTGTTAATAAATACAACTATATATTTCTATTCTGTTACAAGGATATTTATTATAATCCATTTTTCCAAAAAGCACTTTTTTTTGAGATCACATTGTTATAAAATTTATATAAATAAACAAAACAAAAAAGGCTTTTTCTCTTTGGCAAAACTTAACTATAACACTATTGTCATTTAAAAAAATATATAAAATTAATTTTTTGAAGCGCATTGTGTGCAGAAATCAACTTTATGCTCACCAACACTCGTCGAAGCGACGAACAAGTTTATCATATCTCAATAATTACGTGCTTACGCGCCGAGTTTGGTTGTCTCCTGCAAAAGCTCAGCGAAGACTAAGTTGGCAAGAAATTTAGCGGCGATCGGTGCACGTGTTAAAAAGAAATAGCTATTTTTTCGTCCGGTGTTCGTCGTTTCGACGAAGGTTATGTGTCTAGGGTTAAAATCAGGTCACACTGTTTATTGTGTATGTGAACAGAGTGAGAGAAAATCTATCTCAGAGTTCGTAACGCACGACGAACTTCGTTCTACGGCGGTGTTGTGTTCATTTTCATATGAACAAATGTGATTTATTTTTTATGACGAAAGTTCGCACCGAAAAATTCGTCGTTCGTCCCAATTGTGTTCCTAGCATTAAGCAAAAAAATTATGAATAAAATGTGTTCTATTTTTTTTAAATTCATACACGCATCCATTTTTTTGGTTTGTTTTTTGTTTACTCATGTGTATGTGTATGTGTGTACTCATTTTGTTTCGATAGCTAGTTCAGATAAATTAGCGATAATGTGTTGTCAAAACTAGCGATGATAGCAAATTCTTCATGGTTCGCAACTAGGTTCAAAATGAACCAAGTTGGTTCGCTCTCAAAGATTTGTATGGCGAACCATCTTGATTCATTCAAGATTCGACCGCGAACCTCGATAATTGCTGTCCGTGTGAACATGCTATTAATTTTATTTCGCTTATGAATACGTATGTCACTTTTTTTATGTGTTTGTAAATCAAAGTAGTGCCAATTTGTAAATTTCAAGTATTTCTAGCGATTTTTTTTACTTACATGTTAGTAACATCAAAATTAATACAACAAAATAGTCACACACCAATAGCATGTTATCATTGATTTGCTTTACAACAACAATACTTCTGGGCGAAATTTGCGAGTACTTTGTTTAAAGAATATAAAATCATAATCAACACAAAAGTATTCCATAAAATTTTAATTCTTATTTTTAGTCTTTTGTGTACAAATAAAAATTAATTGAGGAAATGTGAATAATAAACAAGTAAGAGTGCTATATTCGGCTGTACCGAATCTTAGATACCGTGTACCAGAGTGCTTTTATGTAATATAGAGATACATACATAAGCACATACATAAAGTATAAACAAAAAGAAAAAATAATTTGACCTAGATACTTTTATGTATAAAAAAAATTAATTTTCAAACCCTAAAATCATAATTCTAGATTTTTTTGATTCCTTATACCAATCTAGTAGTTCTTATAAAAATTTAGAAAGTGTGTTTAGTGAAAAAAGAAAATTAAAAAAAAAATTTTTTATTTATTAACTTTAATATCCAGAAAAAAAAAGTTCAAAGTTTCCAGCTCTGGAGCTGTGGTTCTTATTTTTATAGTTTTGTACAAAAAACTTTTATTTCCAAAACGTAAAATATATATCATTTATAAAGGCAAAGATAAAAATTAATTAGACTTAGTTACTTTTATATATCACAAAAAGTGTAACTTTTCCAAAACTGAAATCATTCTTTCTGATGTTTCTGATATCTTGCACCAATACTTTTCTTTTAAGAATATAAGATATGCTTAACTTATAAAGAAAGGGAAAAATTTGTTTTAGTAAGTTGCTTTTGTCCAAAAAATTTAAGTTTTCCAACCCTGAAATCGTGTTTTTAATTTTTTAATTGTTTTTTTTTTATTTGAAATACTTATTTTATTCGTACTCAATTATAAAATAATTCTATTTAATAAAAAATAAATAAAAATTAGTTTTCGGTAGTTAATTTTTTATATCACAAAGAGTGTAAGTTTCCCAACCCTGGAATCATCCTTTTTAATTTTTCTGATTTCTTACACCAATCTTTTGCTTCTAAGAATATAAGATATGTTTAATTTATAGAAACAAAGGAAAATTTTGTTTTAGTAAGTTGCTTTTGTATAAGAAAAAAAGTTAAAGTTTTCCAACCCTGAAAACGTCTTTTTAAATTTTTTAATTTTTTTTTTATTTGAAAACCCAATTTTATTCGTGGTGAAGTATAAAATAAGTTCATTTAATAAAAATAATTAAGAAATTTGTTTACGGTAGTTAATTTCAAACTTCCCAAAAATTTTAGGTTTTCCAACCCTGGAATCATCCTTTTTGTTTTTCTGATTTGTGACATCAATCTCTTTCTTTTAAGAACATAAGATATATTTAATTTATAGAAAAAAAGGAAAATTTTGTTTTAGTAGGTTACTTTTGTATAAAAAAAGTTAAAGTTTTCCAACCCTGGAAATATCTTTTTAATTTTTAGAAGTTCAATTTTTAATTTAAAATACCAATTTTATTCGTACTGAAACATAAAATAAGTTTATTTATTAAAAAAAATAAAAATTAATTTTCGGTAGTTAATTTTTTATATCACAAAAAGTTTCAGTTTCCCAACCCTGGAATCATCCTTTTTAATTTTTCTGATTTCTTAAACCAATCTTTTGCTTCTAAGAATAAAAGATATGTTTAATTTATAGAAACAAAGGAAAATTTTGTTTTAGTAAGTTGCTTTTGTATAAGAAAAAAAGTTAAAGTTTTCCAACCCTGGAAACGTCTTTTGAAATTTTTTATTTTTTTTATTTTTTTTTTTTTTTGAAAACCCAATTTTATTCCTGGTGAAGTATAAAATAAGTTCATTTAATAAAAATAATTAAAAAATTTGTTTACGGTATTTAATTTTAAACTTCACAAAAATTTTAGGTTTTCCAAACCTGGAATCATCCTTTTTGTTTTTCTGATTTGTGACATCAATCTCTTTCTTTTAAGAACATAGGACATGTGTAATTTATAGAAAAAAAAGGAAAAATTTGTTTTAGTAAGTTACTTTTGTATAAGAAAAAAAGTTAAAGTTTTCCAACCCTGGAAACGTCTGTAAAATTTTTTAAATTTTTTTTTTAATTTTTTCTTAATTAGAAATGCCAATTTTATTCATACTGAAGTATAAAATAAGTTTATTTAATAAAAAATTATTAAAAACTAGTTTTCGGTAGTTATTTTGTATGGCAAAATGAAGTTTAAGTCTCCCAGCTCTGAAACCGTCAACTCGATTTTGCTGATTTTCAATACCAATCTTATTTTGACTATTTCTGACCCACCAGTCCAAGAACGAAGTCTCTAGCTTTTCTAGGAGCTTCGGAAAACCAATTTCACGTACAGACAGACGGACAGACGGACATCGCTTATTCGTCTTCCCTATGCATAAGGATCCAGAATATATATACTTTATGGCTCGCTTATTAATATTCTAGAAATTACAAACGGAATGACAAACCTATATATACCCTTTTACCATTTTTTGGTAAAGGGTATAAAAAATTATAAAGTGATAAAATAAAATTTTTAAGGCCATTATTACAGCCTAAATTAGTTAAAAGTAGGATTTTATGGGACGTATAAAAAGCTTTCCATTATTGCAAATTGGATTTAACTTACCAGGTAGGATAAACTTGCCTGTAATTTATCGCTCACTTTAGGATAAAGTCAAATTTTGCTTATGAAAAAGTTTTTATACGTACGAAAAAATCCTACTTTTAACTATCTTCAAGTTGTAGTAATGGCCCTTAGAAACTTTATTGGATTGGTTGCAAATAAATTTCACTAGTCGAAAGTAAAATAGCAATGCTTCATTTTGACATTGAGTTCGCTTTGTTGACAACTCATTTGAATTAGTGGTATCAGAATTTGGACTGCGACTTGTCGTTCTACTCAAGGTTCGTACAGAAGTAAGGTAGAGAAATGAAAATCAGTTTATTATTACCTAGTTTGAGTGTACCCGGGCAAGCTTAATGTGAACAGGGCTGTGATATTGCAAGCACTTTGTTGTTGAAGTCCTTAAGATTTTTAATTTTTATTATTTATCTAATTTTACATATGTATATAAAGGGTGGTTATATTTTGAGGGCCAATGTTGATTTGGAATAAAATACAAATTATTTATTAAATTACTGTCGTTACTTTTTATTATGATAATATAGTATGGTTCAATTATATATGTGCCGTTATTAATGTGCCGAATTATCTCATCCTTTAGCTCTTGAATTATTGCTGGCTTATCGACGTACACCTTTTCTTTTAAATAATCCCAAAGAAAGATGTCCAACGGTGTCAAATCACATGATCTTGGCGGCCAAATTGACATCGCCACCACGTGAAATAATAAGGCCATTGAATTTGTTGCCCAAACGAGCCATTGTTTCGTTAGCTGTGTGGCAAGTGGCACCGCACCGTCTTGTTGAAACCTCATATTGTCCATATCCATATCTTCCAATTCGGGCCATATAAAGTTCGTTATCATCTCACGATAGCGAACACCATTCACAGTAACTGCCTGACCGGCCCCATCTTGGAAAAAAATACGCTCCGATGATGCCGCCAGCCCATAAAGCGCACCAAACAGTCACTCTTTGTGGGTGCATTTGTTGTTCGACAATCACTCTTGGATTCGCTCAAATGCGGCAATTCTGCTTATTGACGAATCCACTGAGGTGAAAATTTGTCTCATTACTGAAGATGATTTTCTTCGATATGCATTTTGATTAGAACGCCAATTTTCATAATAAGCCTGAATAACTTTAACGCGTTGCTCTATTGTGTATCTTTCCATGGTTCAAATTGAATTAGTCTGGAATTGAGAAATGTCAGATGAAATGCAGAAAAAAACTTGACGTTTAGGTGCGGTGCACATTCAACATCGGCCCCTAAAATTTAACCACCCTTTTTATTTTATAAAAAAAGATTAGAATACGAAAAGTAGATTTAAAATACTTATTAAAAATAAGCCCTTGGAATGTTTATTTCACAAAAAGGAGCTTTTAAAATATGTAGGTTTTATAAAAAGTACTATTTACAAAAGTATATTTATAATAAGTTTATTTAATAGTAAGTACCTTTTATAAAAATAACCTTTCATAAAAAGCACCTATTAAAAGGACCTGAAATAAAAATTACATTTAACAAAAAGTAGCTTTTGCAAAATGTACTATTAAAAAAATACCTTTGTTATAAAAACATCCTTTTTTAAACACATCTTCAATAAAAATTTCCTTTTATAAGAAGTATCTCTTATATAAAAAAGATACCTTTCATATAAACCAACCTTTATAAAAAGTACCTTTTATAAAAAGCATCTTTTACATTACCTTACATTTAATAAAAAGTAGAGTTTATGCAAAAAAAAAAAAAACTTTTATAAAAAGTATATTTTATAAAAAATTCCCTTTTGAAAAGCATCTTAAATAGATATTTCCTTTTATAAAAAGTATGTTTTATATAAAGTACCTTTCATATAAACCAACCTTTATAAAACACGAATTTTGAAGAAAGGGATTTTTACTATAATTAGCCTTTTAAGGGCCATTATTACGACTCAAAGTTAGTTAAAAGTAGGATTTTATCGGACGTATAAAAACTTTATCATTTGCAAAAATTTACTTAAACCTACAGTGAGCGATAAATAAGAAGCAAGTTTAACCTACCTGGTAAGTTAAATCCAATTTGCAATAATGGAAAGCTTTTTATACGTCCGATAAAATCCTGCTTTTAACTCACTTTAAGTTGTAATAATGGCCCTAAATGGTTCATTTATTAACTGCTCTTTTAAATTAGTAATTTTATATATTTGGCTTTATGCTATTTTTTGATCTGATGTCAGTTAGTGCTCATAAAGAATTGTATTTTGAAACTAAATACACATGTCAATTTATTTTATTATTTCCTTGGTGAGATTTCATGCTACTGAATGGCTAATTTATGTATTTACTTATTTCTTTTCTTGATAAATAACAAAGTTTTCTTACTGTCAGATTGAAATAATTGCCTTATTTCCATATTCGTACATGCAAATTACATGCGATAAATTGCTTTTTGTCCTCGGGGCTCGCAAATACGCTCCCATGCATTTCCTTGTGTAATTGACCCTGTGAAAGTATTTTGGTAATTTAATCAGTTGATAATTAATGAAAGTTTTACACAAATAAATACATATGTTTGTATAGGGTGTTTTTTTAAGAGGTATAGAACTTTAAATTAAAATAAAACACAAAAAAATCGTCTTAATGTCCATCAATTTGGCTTTATTGGAAGGATAATCTTATGCCATTAATGTTTAAATATGATTTCGGGCATGTGGCCGCCGCGGCTGGCTCGAATAAAGCCAATTCTACAGGTCCAATTTTCAACCACTTTTTCGAGCATATGGGGCCGTATGTTGGCAATAACGCCACGAATGTTGGCTTCCAAGTCCCCTAACGTTTCTGGTTTGTTGGCGTAGACGAGCGACTTCACATATTCCCAAAGAAAATAATCCAATGGTGTCAAATCACACGATCTTGGTGGCCAATTGACAGGTCCATTCCGCGAAATTATGCGCTCATCGAATGTTTCCTTCAATAAATCGATTGTGACGTGCGCTGTGTGGCATGTAGCGCCGTCTTGTTGGAACCACAACTCATCCACATTCATGCCATCCAATTCGGGAACAAAATAGTTGGTTAGTCGGCTCCAATTGCTGTGCACGGTGGCGAATCGATTCATTCGGGTCCTCTTCAACACTTTGCTCTACAGCGGCAATTGTTTCTTCGGTGCGCACTGTTCGACGTTTCTGCGGATGCGTATCATCACATAGAGTAAACGTAGTGCGAAAACGATCCATGGTTAACCGAATTAATTGCTCTGATGGACGATTATGTCGACCATAAAATGGACGGAGCTTGCGGTAAACTTCGCGAGCTGAACCATGATTTTCAAAATAAATTTGCAC
This sequence comes from Tachina grossa, assembly GCA_949987645.1. Classification (NCBI taxonomy): domain Eukaryota; kingdom Metazoa; phylum Arthropoda; class Insecta; order Diptera; family Tachinidae; genus Tachina; species Tachina grossa. The sequence continues at coordinate 132,271,736 of OX465274.1, read as the reverse complement.
GATTTGCAAGCGTTGTTCTTTTGTCAACCTGTTCATGATAAAATGGCAAACCAAACTAAATATTAATCACTTGACAGCTGACAAAATGGCCGCCAGTTAAAAAAGTGATGCCAACTTAAAGTTCTATACCTCAATAAAAAACACCCTTTACAATATAATATTTTATGTACATTTTTACTTGTGTATTTTTATTTGCTCTTTATTAACGTAATATATATTTTTATGTTCTCGCATTTTAATTCTTGTAGTGGAAATTGGAGAAACATTAAATTGGTATGTACTTGTACTTTAGCTAGTAAAAGGAGAACTGCCAGTTTAATTATTTTTTTGTTTTGCTGTAATTTAATATGTGTGAGTCACTATTTTCGTTAAATGTTGATTTTGTCAGGATGGTTTAATTTTTTCACAAAATATATTTTCTGTTTATTTTATGATATACGAGTATTTTCATATATATAATCACACCTTTTTCGGCTAAAATGTTTGGTGAAAGAACTGTTAAAGACTTTAATAGAATTTATGAGCCAAATAAATAATTAAAGAAATCAGCTTTTGAATTAATTGTACTGCTCACCGAAACCGAAATGAGTATTGTGCTTTTTAGTAATAACATAAATTAACAAGTGAGAGTGCTATATTCGGCTGTGCCGAATCTTATATACCCTTTACCAAAGTGCGTTTATGTAGTATAGAGATACATACATAAGCACATACATAAAGTAATTTGACCTACTTACTTTTATGTACAAAAAAAAAAATAATGTTCAAACCCTAGAATCATCAAATTAGATTTTTCTCATTCCTTTTATCAATATAGTAGTTCTTAAAAAATATAGAAAGTGTGTTAAGTGATAAAAGAAAAAAGGAAATTCCAAAAAAAAATGTTTTATTTAGTTACTTTAATATCCAGAATAAAAGTTCAAAGTTTCCAGCTCTGGAGATGTGATTTTTATTTTTATAATTTTTCAAGCCAAACTTTTCATTCCAAAACGTAAAATATGTATAATTTATAAAGGAAAAGATAAAAATTAATTAGACTTAGTTACTTTAATATATCACAAAAAGTGTAAGTTTCCCAACCCTGAAATCATCCTTTTTAATTTTTTTGATTTCTTACACCAATCTCTTTCTTTTAAGAACATAAGAAATGTTTAATTTGTAAATAAAAGGAAAAATTTGTTCTAGTAAGTCACTTTTGTATAAGAAAAAAAGTTAAGGCTTTCCGACCCTGGAAACGTCTTTTTAATTATTTTAAACTTTTTTTTTATTTGAAATATTAATTTTATTCGTACTCAAGCATAAAATAAGTTTATTTAATAAAAATAAACAAAAATTAATTTTCGGTAGTTATTTTTTATATCACAAAGAGTGTAGGTTTCCCAACCCTGGAATTCTCCTTTTTGATTTTTTTGATTTCTAGTACCAATCTTTTTTTTTAAGAATATAAGATATGTTAATTTATGGTAAAAAAGGAAAAATTTGTTTAAGTGTGTTACTTTTGTATAAAAAATAAGGTTTTCCAACCCTGAAACGTCGTTTAAATTTTTTCAACTTTTTTATTTTGAAATATCAAATTCATTCGTACTGAAGTATAAAATAAATTTATTTAAAAAAAAATTAGTTTTCGGTAGCTAATTTTTTATATCACTAAAAGTTTGGGTGTACCAACCCTGAAATCATGGTTTTTATTTTTCTGATTTCTTATACCAATCTCTTTCTTTTAACAATATAAGATATCTTTAATTTATAGAGAAAACGTAAAATTTGCTTTAGTAACTTACTTTTGTATAAAAAAGGTAAAGTTTTCCAACCCTGGAAACGTGTTTTAAACTTTTTTAAATTGAAATACCAATTTTATTCGTACTATAGTATAAAATAAGCTTATTTATTTAAAAAAAAATAAAATTAGTTTTTGGTAGTTAATTTTTTATATCACAAAAAGTTCCAGTTTCCCAACCCTGGAATCATCCTTTTTGATTTTTCTGATTTCTTACACCAATCTTTTTCCTTTAAGAATGTAAGATCTGTTTAATTTATAAAGAAAAGGAAAAATTTGTTTTAATAAGTTACTTTTGTATAAAAAAAAATAATAAAGTTTTCCAACTCTGGAAACGTCTTTTTAAATTTTTAAATTTTTTTTTATTTGAAATACCAATTTTATTCGTGGTGAAGTATAAAATAAGTTTATTTAATAAAAATAAATAAAAAATTAGTTTATGGTAGTTAATTTTATATATCACAAAAACTGTATGTTTTCCAACCCTGGAATCATCCTTTTTGTTTTTCTGATTTCTTACATCAATATCTGTACTTTAAGAACATAATATATGCATAATTTGTAGAAAAAAGGAAAAATTTGTTTTAGTAAGTTACTTTTGTATAAGAGAAAAAATTAAAGTTTTCCAACCCTGGAAACGTCTTTTTAATTTTTTTGATTTTTTTTTAATTTTTTTTAAGTGAAATACCAATTTTATTCATTTTGATGTATAAAATAAGTTTATTTAATAAAAAAATAATAAAAACTACTTTTCAGTAGTTATTTTGTATGGCAAAATGAAGTTTAAGTTTCCCAGCTCTGAAACCATATGCTCGATTTTGCTGATTTTCAATACCAATCTTATTTCGACCATTTCTGACCTACCAGTCCAAAAACGAAGTCTCTAGCTTTTCTCGGAGCTTCGGAAAAGTGATTTCTCGTACAGACAGACGGACAGACGGGCATCATTTATTCGTCTTCCCTATGCATAAGGATCCAGAATATATATACTTTATGTCTCGCTTATTAATATTCTGGAAATTCCAAACTGAATGACAAACCTATATATACCCTTTTACCATTTTTTGGTAAAGGGTATAAAAAGAGTTATTTACTGATGACCAGGGGAACCACAAATATGCAAATGCTTGTTTTTTCTTATGTGACACATTAATGCGGGGACAACCGTTTGAGAGTTTTTTATGAATTTTGGCATGGATTTATTAGCGCATATTTTTGCATATTTTACCTTTTAAAGCATTTTTTTGTATGTACTAGTGTTATACACATATTTTTATCATTCTTTTGTATTTTCAGAGCATATTTTGATACTTTAAATTTTTTTTGTTTACTTTAATATGCTTACAATCTTATGTATTGGTCAAACTTTTTATTTTTCGCTTTCTTAATCACATTTGCAATGTTCCATGTTGTGTGAAATTTTTATACCCTTTACCAAAAATCGAGCGGACGGTTTCAGAGCTTCATTTTGCCTTACAAAATAACTACCGAAATTTAGTTTTTAATAATTTTTTATTAAATAAACTTATATTATACTTCAGTATGAATAAAATTGGTATTTTTAACTAAAAAAAATAAAAAGACGTTTCCAGGGTTGGAAAACCTTAACTTTTTTTCTTATACAAAAGTAACTTACTAAAACAAATTTTTGCTTTTTCTTCTATAAATTAAACATATCTGATGTTCTTAAATGAAAGAGATTGATGTAAGAAATCAGAAAAACAAAAAGGATGATTCCAGGGTTGGAAAACCTACGATTTTTGTGATATATAAAATTAACTACCGTAAACTAATTTTTTATTTATTTTTATTAAATAAACTTATTTTATACTTCACCATGAATAAAATTGGTATTTCAAATAAAAAAAAAATTAAAAAATTTAAAAAGACGTTTCCAGGGTTGGAAAACTTTAACTTTGTTTCTCATACAAAAGTAACTTACTAAAAGAAATTTTTCCTTTTCTTTATAAATCAAACATATCTTGTATTCTTAATAGAAAAATATTGGTGTAAGAAATCAAAAAAATCAAAACGGATGATTCCAGGGTTGGGAAACTGAAACTTTTTGTGATATAAAAAATTAACTACCGAAAATTAATTTTTGTTTTTTTTTATTAAATAAACTTATTTTGTACTTTAGTACGAATAAAATTGGTATTTCAAATTAAAAGTTAACCTTCTAAAGTTAAAAAGATGTTTCCAGGGTTGGAAAACTTTAACTTTTTTTATACAAAAGTAACTTGCTAAAGCAAATTTTTCCTTTTTCTCTATAAATTAAAGATATCTTATATTCTCAAAGAAATAGACTGGTGTAAGAAATCAGAAAAATTAAAAAGGATGATTCCAGTAAGTTTCCCACTCTTTTTGTGACATAAAAAATTAACTACTGAAAACTAATTTTAATTTTTTTTAAATAAATAAAATTATTTTATACTTCAGTACAAATAAAATTGGTTTTCAATTTGAAAAAGTTTAAAACACGTTTCCAGTGTTGGAAAACCTTAAATTTTTTATAGAAAAGTAACTTACTAAAGCAAATTTTTCCTTTTTCTCTATATATTAAAGATATCTTATATTCTTAAAAGAAAGAGATTAGTATCAGAAATCAGAAAAATCAAAAAGTTTGATTTCAGGTTTGGAAAACCCACACTTTTTGTGATTTAAAAAATTAGCTACCGAAAACTAATTTTTATTTTTTTATAAAATAAACTTATTTTATACTTCAGTACGAATGAATTTGGTATTTAAAAATAAAAAAAAAATTATAAAAATTAAAACGACGTTTCCAGGGATGGAAAACCTTAGTTTTTATACAAAAGTAACTTACTAAAACAAATTTTTTATTTTTTACTATAAATTAAACATATCTTATATTCTTAACAAAAATGGTATAAGAAATAAAAAAAAATCGAAAAGGAGGATTCCAGAGTTGGGAAGCTTACACTCTTTGTGATATAAAAAATTAACTACCGAAAACAAATTTTTATCTATTTTTATTAAATAAACTTATTTTATGCTTGATAACGAATAAAATTGGTATTTCAAATACAAAAAAAAAAAAACAATTAAAAAAATTAAAAAGACGATTCCAGGGTTGGAAAACTTTAACTTTTTTTGTACAAAAGTAACTTACTAAAACAAATTTTTTCCTTTTTTCTATAAATTAAACATTTCTGAAATTCCTAAAAGAAAGAGATTGGTGTAAGAAATCAGAAAATCAGTCACACCTTTTTGATATATAAAAGTAACTAAGTCTAATTAATTCTTATATTTTCCTTTATAAATTATATATATATATATATATATATATATATATATATATATATATATATATATATTACGTTTTGGAAAGAAAAGTTTGGTATAGAAAACTATAAAAATAAAAACCACAGCTGGAAACTATGATTTTTTTTCTGGACATTAAAGTAACTAAATAAAAAATTTTTTTTATTTTCCTTTTTTTCACTTAACATACTTTTTATATTTTTTTAAGAACTACTAGATTGGTATTATTAATCAGAAAAATCTAAAATTATGATTCTATGGTTTGAAAATTATTATTTTTTTCTTTGTACATAAAAGTAACTATGTGCTTATGTATGCATCTCTTTACTACATAAATGCACTTTTACTTGTTTTTTAATACGTCTGATATTCCTTGTTAATTTTTTATTGTTTCATCTTTTCGTTTATTTTATTTTTGTCTTATTTTATATGAAAATTTTTTAATTAAAAATGTATTTTCATTTACAAATAAAGCAATTTATTTTATTTTTAAGAGCATATATTTTGCGTTTTTCGTGCATATTTTCAAGTTTTTAGTGCATACTGAATGCGCATAAAACATTTTTTTAGAGCATATTTGTGGTTTCCCTGCTCCTGCTGATGACTTATTAATATATATTTTAAAAATACTAAATAGATGAACTTTATTATTTTATCGAAAAGATTTATTAAAGCAATATTTGAAGAGAGGAGTTCAGCAGAATTTTACCACAATTCATCATTGTTTGCACATGTTTCGCTAGCATACATATCGCTAATTTACTCAAGGAACGTCATAACTCAAAAAATCAGTTTGCCAGAAAACGAGTTTAAAGTTTTTAATTTTCACACAACTTAATGGAAAAAGAAAATTTTATTTTTCTCTCAAGAGTTGAGTAAACAAGATATTGGTATGAAATATGAATAGCGATATTAGGATTAATTCTTCATCATTAACTCAAAAATTCTCTTTTTTGAGTTATGACGTTGTTTGGATAAATGAGCGATATTTACCCTTTATAATTCAAAAACGTTAAATTATTTTTATTTAAAAGATTTTAAAAGCTCGTAGCATAAGAAAAAATATTTGTTCTATGATTTTTTTAATTAATTTTTTTTTGTGGCTAAAATGGGTGAAGAAGGAAATGTGAACAACTTCAAATACGTATGTTGGCGGTAAGATCTTCCAATTAAAAATTATTTCACCCACAATATTTACAAAATAAAAACAATAATTTACTTTGATTTTGTACCAAAGTCAATGAATTAAAATAAAATTAACAATTACATTTAACTAATAGTTTTTATAGAGATTTAATGGTTGGTAACATATCTGTAACAGGGTGTGGATGATAGAGGGTTAAGAATTATTTGTTTAGTAACTGAAAGAAAAGTTGACGTCAGGTCATTTACAACTGTGTTGAACATATCCTGCCTTGCACGTGAATGTCGTACATCTCTAGAAGAGATGTGGTATTATTCAATAATCTCAAATTGGATGTGGGCTACCTATCGGTGGGGAAGTTATTCTTCAAAATGGGAACGAGGACACTTTCTGTGGCACTTCATTCTCACTTAGCCGGAAATGTATTAATAATGACCTTCTAACTACAGCGCAATAGAATGAGCCTATTTGTCCCATAGAAAAATTCTTGAAGCAGGACAATCATTTCTTACGTTTCCATGGAGACAAGCGTGAGATTTCTGAGGTATGATCAAAGAGCTGGCGCTGTGTCATATTAACTTTTAATGCAGTTGGCCTCTACCTCTTTCATTGAAGAAAGTTCTTTTGGGCATTTTCAACGATAGATCTCAGAGTATCGGGTGATTCTGTCGTTCCTCCTAAGTATATCACATTGGATTACGCACGACTTTTATTATCTGGCAACATTGGTATTTCAATGGTATCATGATTATTGGACCAAGTTCACCTGAACGACTTGTTTTTTTCTCAAGGACCTGTATGAGATAAACACAAGCTTCCAAATCCATCCCATATTTGTAAGCAAACGAACGCAACCACAACGTGACTTAAAATTTCAATAGCACACAGTGAATGTAAAACGAGAGAGATTTTACTCGTAAATAACAAGACAGTAAGTTAACAATTTGTATTTGCTATTTCCAATGTAACAGCTTAACGTAATTAAATTAACCAACAACATATTTAACCAAATCCTAATAGAAAATTTTATTTACAGTTCAATAACTACTTTACACTATAATTTTTTTCATAAAATAAGTTTCATGAATTTTTTTATTTTTCAATAGCAATCCTGGAGATCAAAAAAGTTGCCTGAAGAGCTTTAGAAATTCATGCTACGTCAATTTTTTCATATTTATCTCTTCTAGTGCGTTGCTAATAAGAAATAGAATAAGTTTCGTACAAATTCCATGAAATTTCATAAAAAATTTATGATGATTCATTAAAACCTTATATAAACAACTGGAATTTGAAATGTTAACCTGTTACTGATTATATTGACTTGAGTTTTTTAGATGGTGTAAATTAGTGTCCTGCACAAGACTATTTATAAGACCTTTCAAGACATGAGAGATTTTTTCAAACGCTTTACTACAGCGAAATATTCTAAAACAATCGCTAAACAACACTGTTGGCAAGACAAACAACCGAAAAAATGTCTTGCCAACAGTGTTGCTTAGCGATTCTTTTAGAATATTTCGCTGTAGTAAAGCATTTGAAAAAATCTCTCATGTCTTGAATGGTCTTATAAATAGTCTGGTGCAGGACACTAATGTAAATTTGTTAGACTAATCACGCGTACAGAAAATTTTATTAAATTTGCATTAAAAAGTAACAAATTGAGTAATTGCAAAAAATAATAATGTATACATCCCAGCAAAAAATGGTGCTTCGCTGGAAGCACCTAAGCAAGCGCTTACCCGATGCATGAAATTTTGCATGATTTTTATATGTCTGCTTGGAAGCATGTCTTCTTCATATGTATATAATTAAAAAATTTGCTCTTTATTTTTTTACTTTTTTTTCCGTTCGTTGAATCAGGAGTCGATCCCATGATTTCCGTATTTTAGGCACGAACACTACCCACTGAACTACCAAAGCAGATATTTATTTTTGTACACAATTCAATTAAAAAATTAAAAATCAAAACTGGAAGTAAAAATTTCATTCACATCCAAATTTGTATACAGGTAAGCGAGAGAGGATGATCTATAAAAAACTTTGAGATTTTGAATATAAACAGCCGACTGACTTCGTAGTGTTTGTGTTAAATTTCGTCATTTGCTTACGTTATTGCATCCTCGTAAGGCAGAGGGGATGCACTGTGTGCTTTTCCGCGCTTCCGAAGCGTTTATTTTGGTGTTTTATTAAACTACACCTTCCGAGATGCTTTTATGCAAGGGATATAAGAAACTACAATAGAAAAAACACAAAAAAAAACAGAAAAAGAAGCTATAAAAACGCAAAAGAGACTTTTATTAATGTTTTTTTAGAAGCAATTGCTTCTAAATCTCGATTATTTTTTTGCTGGGATATTAGCAGGAGGGCGAAAAACTCTTCTTTCGTACATTTTGTATGGACATTTCGATCGATATTGAATGTCGTAATTTTCTCACCAAAATTTTAAAGTTTTTCTTTTAATTAGGATAATGGTTATTTAGAAAGCAGTTGCTGATTTATCAATTAAAGTCAATATTATTTATATTTATTTTCTTTTTTATTTTGATCAATTTAATTAGTTTTTTATAAACCTACTTAATTCAATAAATATTTATGTATATGTGTATGTATGCAAATGTTTTTTTTTTTTTCTTGAAAATTTATAAATTCCTGGTAAAACTATTTTTTAATCCCATTTCATTTGAAGTCACATAAACTGTAAAAATAAGTAAACTCCTAACCCCTTCTATTAACTCAAATATATGTATATGTATATGTATGTATGTATTTCGCTGCAATATAACTAACTATTCATTAGGCATATGAAATTGTTCACCTGTTGCTCAAATTAATTAATTTTCAGTTTTTTTCTGCTTTTGTTGCATGTATATAAATTTATGTGTATTAGGCCTAGTGGAAATATTTTTTTTAAATTCAGAAGCCACTGTAGTTAGTGTTTTCACTAGGGAGTCGCTGGAAACACTCAGGGTTCACAACTTTCTAGTGGAGTGGATATTTCTCATGCTTAGTTGCAGAATCATCAAGTCGAGTATGGAAAGGTTAAAACTGAGGAAATTAGTGACAAGAGCTATACCACAGGGAAGAGTTTTATCGCCAATATTGTGGTTTTTGACAATGAACGCAATTCTTAAGCGTTTTGACAGAAGCGAATGGAAGGAAGATGGTTGCTTATGCGGATGACGTGGTTTTACTGGTAAGAGCAAAGTTTCTTCCAACATCCTCAATGGTAATTCTCAATAAGGACTGTTCAGTGAAATCCCGAATTATAAGGCTAAAATAGAATTATAAGGTTAAAATAGAATTATAAGGCATATAAAGTTTGTGATTTATTTATTTTTTTGATGTTTTCAAATAATTTATAACAGCCTCAATATTTTTAATGACTTTTACATTAGTACAATTTCTTACTTTTTCGGTGGACTTTATCTCACATGGGCTTAATAAAATAGCTACTAAGCACAAAAGGAGGCAAAGGAAGGAGCACAAGTGTTCTAATTTGACATTTCGACATTCGACACTAGTGGGTAATTCGCAACAGAAATTAGTTGATTTATACTCTACGAGAGGAATTTGATGAAATTCCACAAGATGCAACAAAAAATTTCCTGAATAAACTGGGGTTCTCAAAAAAAGTATTAGTTTTCTATTTTCACTTACTACTAAACACTCACTTTTTGCTGCCAAATTTCAACACTGTTTAGTTTACGTTTTTTTAAATATTCTGAAAGTATTGTTGCTATATTTTTTTTTAAATAAACCAATACTCGGTAGACAAGAAATAGAAATCAATAATTACTTTTTATTAAATCCAATAGAGTTTTCTTAAATTATTGATCTAAGTCAAATCCAATTAGTGAGCATTAAATTTTTGGAGTGACTGTACACCAAAAAAAAAAGTTTTAAAAATCAAGAAAAAACAATTTGATTTTAAAAACGTAACCTTTATGAAATAGAACCTAGTTTGTTTTCTGCTATTTTAAAAATTTTCACTCTTGTTTTAAAAGTGAAAAATATTTTGAAATCAAAAAAAAAATATTTTTGTTTGACAAAGACACCAACCTTGATATAAAGTTGAACATACTCAAATTAAAGGATTATGTTTTCGAGTTAAGAACGAAATATTCTTGGAGTAATAATGAAGTATTTTTATACCCTTTACCAATGGTAAAAGGGTATATATAGGTTTGTCATCCCGTTTGTAATTAACAGAATATTAATAAGCGAGACATAAAGTATATATATTCTGGATCCTTATACATAGGGAAGACGAATAAGCTATGTCCGTCTGTCCGTCTGTCTGTCTGTCTGTAGGTGAAATCGGTTTTCCGAAGCTCCCAGAAAAGCTAGAGACTTCGTTCTTGGACTGGTGGGTCAGAAATGGTCAAAATAAGATTGGTATTGAAAAATCAGCAAAATCGAGCAGACGGTTTCAGACCTGGGAGACTTAAACTTCATTTTTCCATACAAAATAACTACCGAAAACTAGTTTTTAATAATTTTTTATTAAATAAACTTATTTTATACTTCAGTATGAATAAAATTGATATTTCTAACTAAAAAAAAATATTTAAAAAAAAAATTAAAAAAATTAAAACGACGTTTCCAGGGTTGGAAAACCTTAATTTTTTTTTGTTATGCAAAAGTAACTTACTAAAACAAATTTTTCCTTTTTTTTCTATAAACTAAACATATGTTATGTTCTTAAAAGAAGGAGATTGATGAAGGAAATCAGAAAAACAAAAACGATGATTCCAGGGTTGGAAAACCTACGATTTTTGTGATATATACAATTAACTACAGTAAACTAATTTTTTAATTATTTTTATTAAATAAACTTATTTTATACTTCACCACGAATAAAATTGGTATTTCAAATAAAAAATTAAACTTCAAAAAATTTAAAAAGACGTTTCCAGGGTTGGAAAACTTGAACTTTTTTTATACAAAAGTAACTTACTAAAACAAATTTTTCCTTTTTTCTATTAACTAAACATATCTGATATTCTTAAAAGAAAGAAATTGGTGTATGAAATCAGAAAAATCAAAAAGGATGATTCCAGGGTTGGGACAGTTACTCTTTTTGTGATATAAAAAATTAACTACCGAAAACTAGTTTTAATTTTTTTTTTAAATAAATAAACTTATTTTATGCTATAGTACAAATAACACTGGTATTTCAATTTAAAAAAATTTAAAACACGTTTTCAGGCTTGGAAAACTTTACTTTCTTTTACACAAAATTAACTTACTAAAGCAAATTTTTCTTTTTTCTCTATAAATTAAAGATATCTTATATTCGTAAAAGAAGGAAATTAGTATAAGAAATCATAAAATTCAAAAAGTATGATTTCAGGGTTGGAAAACCCACACTTTTTGTGATATAAAAAATTAGCTACCGACATTTTAATTTTTTTTTTATAAAATAAACTTATACTTCAGTACGAATGAATTTGGTATTTCATAATAAAAAAAAAAATAAAAAAATTAAAACGTTTCAAGGGTTGGAAAACCTTATTTTTTATACAAAAGTAACTTACTTACTCACTGATTTACCTTTCGTAAATACATACATATGTAAGTATCACTATTTATTTCCCCTGTTTTTCCATTTTTTCATTTTTCTATTTAGGTTACCACGAAGTTATATTACTCTACCTACGTATGTTTAACTATTCTTACTTATCTTTTACGATCATCACATTAATTATTTTTACTTATTCGATGTACCGTCGGTACATACATATAAGTATATTAGTAGTGGATATTATGTTACTTTTGTTGTTGCATTCTCCCGTTTATTTGGTTTTCGAACATTAGTGATTGCCAAGTGAACAGTGATTGCCAAGTGAACATATTTTTGACACGTTCGCATGATGAATTGAGACATTTTTAGATTATCAATTGAACTATAGTGAATTTTTAATCAGAAATAATTTTTAGTCAGGCTTAAGTTCAGTAATTTCAATTCTTTTTATTGAATAAAATATTTTATTAATTAATGTGAGTTTCCAAAGAAGAGAAGAAAAATTAAATTAGACTTTTAAGCTGGAGGAAATACCGATACTTTTCTGTGCAGCAACGCACTTTTGTTTTTAAATTTTTTAAAAATATATTTTCTTTTTCATTATGACTTCAAAAATTCCAGTTTTTATTTTAATAACAAAAAGTTATTGATTTTGAAATTTTAAAAATGAAATCGCTTATTTTTGTTTTAAAACTGCTTCGTTATAAAAGTAAGAATGTTATATATTAATGTTCTAAGAAACATTTTTAATTTAACAATTATTTTTAAAAATGCTTCATTTTTAAAACGAAAACGCAAAATTCTTGTTTTAAGAATGCTTTTTTGGTTCAGTGTTTGTATCTATAGCATGAGTATATTTTTTATTCTTGCAACATTTACCAAATACATATGTACTTTGGAAAATAAAGTGGGAAAATTTACGAAATAGATTTAATAAGCTAACAACGTCGTATATGTATAGTGTTGCCAATTGCCTACATTGTAGTTTCCTTTCATTCATGCCAGTATGTGGCAGTCAATCTATAAATGTATGTAAACCAAATTTGGATACAAAATTTTTCTTTCGTTTGGAAAGAACACTTTTGGTTACAAAATTATAAAATTAAAAACCACAGCTCCAGAGCTGGAAACTTTGAACTTTTTTTCTGGATATTAAAGTAAATAAATAAAACCTTTTTTTTTTTAATTTTCTTTTTTAACTTAACACACTTTCTATATTTTTTTAAGAACTACTAGATTGGTATAAAGAATCAGAAAAATCTAAAATGATGATTTTAGGGTTTAAAAATTCATTTTTTTTGTACAAATTAATTTTTTATTTTTGTTTATACTTTATGTATGTGCTTATATATGTATCCCTATACTACATAAAAGCACTTTGGTAAATCGTCGATACGTGAACACGCTTTCATTTTTTGTACTTTATATTAAATAAACTAATATTAAATTTTAGTAATACCAACAACATAATTAGTTTTTGTTAAAACAATTACCTCCACACTGGTGACCCCGACGTGATCTGAACACGCAACCTTCAACAACATAATTAGTTTTCGTTAAAACAATTACCTCCAAACTGGTGACCCCGACGTGATAAGATGCCAGACGAAATTGAAATTGATAACCAGCAATCAACTTCGCACGCCACGAATGAAGCCTCTATACAACGAGTATCGGTAAAGGTACCCCCATTTTGGCCCGAAAGGCCAGAGATTTGGTTTGCCCAAGTGGAGGCCCAATTCGACATAGCAAGCATCGTAAAAGACATTTTAAAATTTAATACTGTCGTGGCTGCAGTACCCCCAGGGGAGTCTATTCTATTGACTACGGGTGTGGCAATCCCGGGGCCCCAGCTAGGGTAATGTGGCTTTTTCCGCTGACGGACCTTTGGCTCATTACCCGTAAAACTTATGTGTTACTACCCAATCTCTGAACATAAACAGAGCAAAGGATGTGCATATATTTATAAAAGGAAAACAAATATTGTACGCCCGTTGTTGTCAGTTAGGTGCAGCGTCACCTAGAACTGCCCCTGAGTTCAAAAGACGATAGAGGTGAAGCCCTTGTGGTGGAACTTCGAGGTCTAACCAGAGGCTACTTCTGGTACCACGGGTGCCGGTTGCCCGACAGCTAGGCTGCTTAGAGATAAATGTATTGCGGTTGTCAAAATTTCTGGTCCAAAATGGCTTTTGTCCTGGATACGACCCCAGAACTCTTTCACCTTTTAGTGTCGGGTCTTAGTAGGCACAGAAATGTTGGTGGCGAGCTTGCGTTCTTCTCCCGTGAGTGGTCCTCGCTGCTCTGAAGTTTTGAGTGCAGGTAGCGGTCGTCAGTTTCCTTTGCTGAAATGCCGAGTTCGTCCTACCCCTCGGGGTTTACCCCACGGGGTTAAAGGGACGATTTTGGTAGGTGTGGAGTAGGCACTGGTTATTTGGCGACACGGGCATGCGTTCATTATGGATGAGTGGTTAGCTGTGCCGGCAATGGTTGAGGAATTTTCTTGGGGACCTCGCTAAGGTGTATACACAACACCTTAGCGTGGAAGCCGGAGAATTATCGTGGTGGTTGTGGTTGCTACCAAAATCGCTGGGAGAATAGTCTTGGCTTCCCAGTGTTAAATCAATGATAGTGCTTTGTGACGCGGTCAGCCAGACACTATTCTAGGTGCTGTTGCCATTCACCAGAGCTGCTATGGGCACGGACATAGCAGCAGAGTTTAGATAGCTCAAAGTACCTCAGCAAGATACTTGAATATAGAACAGGGATAACTATATTCAAAGATTGCAACCTATGTGCCTTATGGAGTGGGAGATAGGTTCATTCTAAAAGGGTGCATGGGGGCGTTGGTCTGGCGTCTAACCCACACCCGGTGCTTTGGCACACGTGAGATAAGGCCGTAATGGCAGGTACTCACGTAAAGCAATTGCAGATCTGTCTTGGCTGCAGTAGAATCAAATGTATTAGCACAAATCTCCGATGCGGTACTGCAGCCACCAGAGACAGGAAAATACCATAACCTAAACAAATGTATAATAGAACGTTTTGGCGATAGCGAGCAGAAGAAGCCGCAAAAACCTCCTATCCGACATGGAATTGGGTGATCGCCGCCCAAGCCAACTACTCAACGAATTGCGCGATTTGGCTAAAGATAAAGTCACTGAAGATTTTTTAAAATCATTGTGGCTACAACGCCTTCCCTCAAACGTTAGACCCATTCTTCAGGCTTCCGAAGCCAAACTTGTAGAGCTATCTAAACTCGCCGATAAAGTTACGGAAGTCAGCGATTTCCGACAAGTAAGTATGGTAGACCGACCGTCTCGAAAAAAATTTCGACAAATTGTTTAATACCAAACGGACACGGTCATGCTCTAATCGATCGACTCATACAGGCCGTTCAGAAATTCCGACTGCACAGCCTACAGCAGAATTTTTCTGGTACCATCAAAAACATGGTAAAAACGCTCAAAAGGGCGACACCATGCAAATTTAGCAACAAACAACAAAAAAAACTAATTACGACATCTGAGCCGACTATTAGCAGTTCAGACGTGACGACTAATACCATCGCCCGACTTATCATATGCGACAACAATACAAGCGCACAATTTTTAATAGACACCGGAGACGACGCGTCTGTATTACAACCACGGCCGTCAGACAAACAAAATGAAACGCACTCTATACAGTTATACGCGGCAAATGGGTCAAAAATAAAAACCTTCGGAGAGCGACACATTAAAGTAAATTTAGGCCTGCAAAGAACGTTTGAATGGAATTTTGACATTGCTGACATAACAAATCCAATAATTGGTAACGATTTTTTAAAATATTTTGACTTATTAGTCGATGTGAAAAGAAAAATACTAATAGACAGAAGAACACTCTCGAGGGTAATTGGCGACTCAATCTAAACTAGCGTGCGTTCTGTTTTATCATGCGATAATTATAATGACCAATATGCAAATCTACTGCAGGAGTACAAAGTCTTAGCTACATTTGACCGAGTATACAAGCCGACTGCAGGTAACGTGACACACCACATAGTCACAAGTGGCAGCCCCGTATTCGCACGCGCAAGAAAACTGACGGGCTCTAAGTTAGTTGCAGCTAAAGCGGAATTTAAATATATGCTAGACAATGGCATATGTCAGCCTTTGAACAGCTGCTGGGCTAGCCCGCTACATATGGTAAAAAAAACCTAATAGGACCTGGAGGCCATGCGGTGATTACCGTGCCTTAAACGCTATCACTGTGCCGGACAGATACCCAATACCTTTCATTCAAGACGTACGATCGATATTACATGGTAAAAAAATATTTTCGGTAATCGACCTGCAACGAGCCTATCACCAGATCCCAATCGAAAGCGACGACATCCCTAAAACAGCCGTCATTACACCGTTCGGACTTTTTGGATTCAAAAGAATGACGTTCGGTTTGCGAAACGCCAACGCCGAATGGAGGCGACTATGTTTTTATATATATCGACGATATCTTGATTGCCTCTCGATCTGAAGATGAGCACAAGAACCATTTACACGCTGTGTTGGAACTACTTCGACAACACAATCTAACAGTCAATTTCGAAAAATCTTCATTGGGTAAAACACATATAGATTTTCTAGGCCATACGATATCGCCCGAAGGACTCCGGCCAAAAGCAACAAAAGTTCAGGGTATAAACAATTTCCCTTTGCCTAAAGTGACAAAAGAATTAAAAAGATTTCTTGGGATGCTCAATTTTTATAGGTCATTTATACCCAACGCCGTGGTGTGTCAAATAAAATTGCTAAATTTAATAATAGGAAATATAAAAAACGACAACACGCCGATCGATTGGAGTGAAGAAACACTCGAAGCTTTTCAATCATGCAAGAACGCCTTAGCAAACGCCACTTTACTCAGCCATTTTGTGATGGATGCTCCACTTACTTTAACTGTAGATGTGTCAAACGAAGCAGTAGGTGGAGTAGTTCATCAAATTATTGAAGGTAAAAGTCAACCCTTGGGTTTTTACTCACAAAAACTCAATCCCGCACAACAAGCCTACAGCACATATGACCGCGAACTGCTAGCTATCTTTAAAGCTGTTGAACATTTCCAATATATGTTAGAGGGAAGAAATTTTACAATTCTTACCGACCACAAGCCCCTCACATACGCTTTTATTCAGAAACGCGACGAAACATCTCCAAGGAGAATTCGGCAGATGGATTTCATCAGTCAGTTCTCTACTGACATACGCCACATAGAAGGAAAGAACAACAACACAGCTGATTTTCTTTCTAGGATTTGTTACATCGAAAAAAGTTTAAATTTTGAAACACTGGCGAACGAGCAAACTCAAGATACAGAACTGGCTAGTTTCTTACAATTTGGTAATAAAAATTCACTGTTACTAAAAAAGTTCCCTATTCCAGATTCTAATCAATCAATTTATTGTGACATGAGCAGAAATTCAGTAAGACGCTTCGTTCCAGCATCTCTAAGACAGCAAGTAATTAAAAAAATGCACAGTTGATCACATCCCGGCAAAAAGGGGACTTTGAAATTAGTGTCGGATCGTTTCGTGTGGCCATCAATGTCCAAAGATGTTGCTGAATTTGTTCATTCCTGCTTGAGTTGCCAAAAAAATAAAATAAATAAGCATAATAAGGCCCCTTTAGGCAATTTTGGTCCGACCGATCAACGTTTTGACCACATTCACATCGACATCATTGGGCCGTTGCCTCCAGCCAAAGGCTACCATTATTGCCTTACTTGCGTCGATCGTTTTTCTAGATGGCCAGTGGCCATACCAATGACAGACATAACCGCCGAAACAATCGCTTTTGCTTTGATCAATGGCTGGATCTCAAGCGAATGGATTGGTCGAGAGGTGGCACCGTACATTAAAGACCGCCATAAAATGCCATTCGACAGAAGACTGGTACTCCATCTTGCCCATCGTTTTACTCGGACTTCGGGCGATAGTAAAATACGATATTAAAGCCAGCCCAGCTGAAATAGTTTTTGGCACTCCACTGCGCATTCCGGGAGAGTTTTTTCAAAATTCAGAAGCAAATGATGACAGAACCGAATTTGTCAAGTTATTACGTCACCAAATGCAGTCACTAAAACCTACACGTGCCTCCCGTCACCACATAGAAAAACCTTTTCTGCAGCCAGATCTCAAGGACTGCAAATACGGTTTTGTACGAAGTGATCACGTCAGAGCCCCTCTGGAATCGCCGTACACCGGCCCTTTTGAAGTGATTGAAAAGGGTGATAAGCATTTCAAAGTACAGTTGCAGCAGCGAACAGTCAATATCTCTATTAACAGGCTAAAAGCAGCCTATCATCCAAACGGCTGGAGCTCTCAACAAACACATAGTCAAACTTCACACCCAGTAGTACCGGAACCAACAGAAAATACAACATTTAATAATCAAGCACATCCAGATCCAACAAATACACAAAATAATGTTGCCGCAGCTCAACCACAAATAGAACGCCAAGAAAATGTTAAGACAACACGGTCCGGAAGGCGTGTGCATTTTCCAACACGCTACTTGTAACGTTTCCATTGGGGGCGGAGCATCACTGTATTAAATATCAATTTTCGTAACTTATATACATATGTTCCTTTTTTATTTAACTTTGGCAAAAGCTACTTCCTGTGTCGTTCTCTTCCCTTTCTTGCAAATAGTCGACACATGAACACGCTTTCATTTTTTCTACTTTATATTAAATAAAGTAATATTAAATTTTAGTAATACCAACAACATAATTAGTTTTCGTTAAAACAATTACCTACAAAGGTATATAAGAATATAGCACTCTCACTTGTTTTTTGTAATACTTTTCCATATAATTCTAATTTTTCTCAATGAATTCAGCAGTTTTTTTCTAATTATATGATAACACAATTTTGGGAGGGTCAGAAAACACAATTAAATACTTGGAATTTTGTGCGTGTGAAATATCGAATGTATTAAGGAAACAAATTTCCGACTAACAAGTAAATGATTGTTTTTAATATTTTCACAAAGAAAACTGAAAGTAATGTTCTGAAAATCATTAACTAAAAGAAATAATAAACACTTTGGCCATACTTTTAAGAGTATAAAACAAATATTTGCTCCTTTAACTTGATGTGCTAGATAATGTTTCAAGTGTGAAGCTGTGAAAGCAATAAGACCTGAAAAAACAAAATAAAAATGTTACGAATAGAAAAATATAATCCCTTTATAATGTAACTGGTTGTCGCCTTGATGAAAATAGGTACAATACAACCAAAAAAAGGCACTTGTATAATCATTGTTTATAACATTTCACTGCCATTCACATCCTTTTGCCGTTTTCTAGGTATTAAAGAATAGAAAGGCAACGAGTAACAAGTGAAACATTTTTGAAATACGTACTCGTATATTATATTGACAAATTTTTACTAAGAACGTAAGAATATTTTAACTTTGGTTCAAGTTTTGTGACATAGGCAATAAATTTACTTAATACTATACCTATATATTTGGCAAGAAGGCTAAAATATAGAACAGAGACACATAGAATTCACTGCAGATACCTGATTTAGTTGCGAAAAAAAAGTTAATGCGACAAAAATGCTTATGAATCCACTTGTCCGAGAAATTACATAACTCGATATCAAATGAAATTTCGATACATTTCAATGGAGTTTATATGAAAATATTTGGGTTTTATTTTTTTTTTTAATTGATATCGTATGTATGTCGTAATTTTTTTCTGAGGAACCCTAAAGCTGTTTTCAGATGGCCTATATATTTTTGCTTTCAAACGTACATACATATTTCTGTGGCAATGAGAAAAAACTGCTTAAAGGCTCAGTTAGCCGACTGTAATTTATTGTATCCCATAAAATGTTAGCCTTGTGTTTAATTTACTTCGGTCTCGCATATTTTAGAAGAAAATTAGCATGAATTATAAGCGCTGCTCACAACAAAATTGTAATGCCCATAAAATTTATAATTATAATTCTGATATTTTTATAAATCACCACATTAATGAATTCTAGCAGCAGTTTTTAATTGCAAATAATGAAGAATAATCTATTTTGTGACTCAAAAATTCAGTAACTTGTTATCTCTAGTATATTTGCAGGCAAGTCTCCATTAATCCATTTATCTTAATTTTTCCTCTAGTTGATGCTACTCCCTCGATTTAATTGCAATATAATTACTTTAATATAAGACACCATAAACAAAAATATTTTCGTATAGCAACTTGACTAATGTTACGTAAGAAATTATCATATCTGACACCAAGTTCAACAGATATATATGAGGCCTTATAAAATAAGCAATTGTCTGCAATCAAAAACGTCAGATTTACGTATGTCCCATCCTAAACATACTAACGGTTTCATTAGTATCAATCAAGTGTATCTTGTTATAAATTTGTTAATCTTTTTTAACATGCTTAAAATGCACATTATCCCAATATATTATATATAAAAAATATGAATGGGATTTGCTAAGATTGCACTACAGATAAGACATCTTCTATTAGCAATTGCAAAGTATAAAACGAATGTAGAATTTTACTCAATTATCATTCACAATAATGCAGGTGATTTGGATTTTAGCTCTTGGCTGTTTAACAGGTAAGACTTTAAAAATATTGAATTGCATTCAACTGCTTTTAATTTTAATATACTTCAGTTTCCTTAAAAGCGAATGCTTTGGAATTTGTCGAAAAAGATAATCGTGTGGATGGTGAAAATAAGAATGTTGTAAGGAAACTTGGTGATGTATTCGTTCCGGTTAGTATTCTGTTATATACTAGAAGAAATCCTGGCAAAAGCCAAAAGATATCTGATTCGGATGATGACCTCGATAGTTCCAATTTTAACGCTTCCAATCCCACTAAATTTTTAGTACACGGATTTCTTCAAAACAGTTTGTCAACAAATATAAACTAGGAATTACACAGCGCATATTTGAGTAAAGGGAACTACAATGTCATATACATCGAGTGGGCTCAAGCTATGACTTTAGATTTTTTACCGTCTCTTCGCGCAGTTCCTAAAGTGGGTAAAAAGATGGCCACCTTCATTGACTTTTTAAGGAGGAAATATGGCAAATTGTTAAACAGCATACATTTAGTTGGCCACAGTTTGGGTGCTCATGTATGTGGTTTTGCTGGCAAAAATCTTAGGACTGGTCCAGTTAGCAAGCTAACTGCTTTGGATCCTGCTGCCCCAGGATTTAAATACGAAAATACTGCGACACGTTTAATTAAATTACAATGATGCTGATTTTGTAGTATCATTCCAAACAGATGGTGGAAAATTTGGTTTTAAGGAACCTATCGGCTGGGTCACTCTATATTTTAACGGTGGTGAATATCAACCAGGCTGTGAAACTAATTATTGCAATCATGAACGTTCAGTATATTACAAAGAGGAAGCCATTAAAAACAATAAAGTATTCTCAGGTGCAAAATGCCCAGATTATGAAAGTGCTGTTGCAAATAAATGTGGCGACCAGATTAGCACTCTGCTGCTTGGGGATGATGAAAGTAAACCACTAGAGCGTACTATCTACTATGTTCCGAATACCAATGAAAGTCCTTATGGCATATTGCCAAATTAATTTAACACACACATACATACATATGTATGTATTTATTTGGAATTGTAATTATACAAATTAAAAAAATATTACATTAACTAAAAATTTAATTGATAGTTTGTTTTTTGTAAGATTAAATTAAAATTTAATTGAAATATTTTTAAAGATTGAATAAAGAAAGTAATTGAAACATTCCTAAAGATTCAATTATAAAACTAATTAAAAATTTAAGAAGATTCAATTAAAATATTAATTAAAATAATAAACAAGTAAGAGTGCTATATTCGGCTATGCCGAATCTTATATACCCTTTACCAAAGTGCTTTTATGTAGTATAGAGATACATACATAAGCATATACATAAAGTATAAACAAAAAGAAAAAATAATTTGACCTAGTTACTTTATGTCCAAAAAAAAAAAATTTCAAAACCTAGAATCATCATTTTCAATTTTTCTAATTCCTTATACCATTCTAGTAGTTCTTAAAAAAATATAGAAAGTGTGTTAAGTAAAAAAAGAAAAAAGGAAATTAAAAAAATGTTTTATTTAGTTACTTTAAAATCCAAAAAAAAATCAAACTTTCCAGCTCTGGAGCTGTGGTTTTTATTTTTATAATATTCCAAACAAAACTTTTCTTTACAAAATGTAATATATATATAATTTGCAAAGGAAAAGAAAAAAATTAATTAGACTTAGTTACTTTTATATATATATAACAAAAAGTGTAAGTTTCCCAACCCTGGAATCATCCCTTTTGTTTTTTCTGATTTCTTAAAGATATATATTAAGATATGTTTAATTTGTAGAAAAAAAGGAAACATTTGTTTTAATAAGCTACTTTTGTACAAAAAAGTTAAATTTTTCCAACCCTGGAAATGTCTTTTTAATTTGTTGAATTTTTTTTAAATTTGAGACACTAATTTTATTCGTTATTAAGTATAAAATAAGTTTATTTAAAAAAAAATAAAAATTTTTTCCGGTAGTTAATTGTTTATATCACAAAAAATGTAAGTTTTCCAACCCTGGAATCATCCCTTTTGATTTTTCTAATTTCCTAAAACAATTTCTTTCTTTTCAGAACATAAGATATGTTTAATTTATAAAAAAAGGAAAAAATTGTCTTAGTAAATTACTTTTGTATAGAAAAAAGTTAAAGTTGTCCAACCCTGGAAACGTGTTTTTAATTTTAATTTTTTTTAATTTGAAATAGCAAGTTTATTTGTACTGAAGTATAAAATAAGTTTATTTAAAATAAACAAACAAAAATTAGTTTTCGGTAGTTAATTTTTATATTACAAAAAGTGTAAGTTTCCCATCCCTGGAATCATCCTTTTTATTTTTCCGATTTCTTACATCAATCGTTTTCTTTTAAGAACATAAGATATGTTTAATTTATAGAAAAAAAGAATAATTTGTTTTAGTAAGTTACTTTTGTATAAGAAAAAAAGTTCAAGTTTTCCAACCCTGGAAAAGTCTTTTTTTTTTTTTTATTTGAAATACCAATTTTATTCGTGGTGAAGCATAAACTAAGTTTATTTAATAAAAATAAATAAAAAATTAGTTTACGATAGTTAATTTTATACATCACAAAAATTTTAGGTTTTCCAACCATGGATTCAGCATTTTTTGGTTTTCTGATTTCTTATACTAATCTCTTTCTTTTAAGAACATAAAATATGTTTAATTTATAGAAAAAAAAAGAAAAATTTGTTTTAGTAATTTAATTTTGTATAAGAAAAAAAGTTAAAGTTTTCCAACCCTGGAAACGTCTTTTTAATTTTTTAAAATTTTTTTAAATTTTTTTTAATTTGAAATATCAATTTCATTCGTGGTGAAATATAAAATAAATTATTTAATAAAAATAAATAAAAAATTAGTTTACGATAGTTAATTTTATATTTCACAAAAATTGTAGGTTTTCCAACCCTGGTATAATCCTTTTTGATTTTTGTGATGTCTTACATAAATCCCTTTCTTTTATGAATATAAGATATGTTTAATTTATAGAAAAAAAGGAAAAATTTGTTTTGGTAAGTTACTTTTGTATAAGAAAAAAACTTAAAGTTTTCCAACCCTGGAAACGTCTTTTTAATTTTTTTAATTAGAAATACCAATTTTTTTTATACTGAAGTATAAAATAAGTTCATTTAATAAAAAAATAATAATAACTACTTTTCGGTAGTTATTTTGTATGGCAAAATGGAGTTTAAGTTTCCCAGCTCTGAAACCGTCCGCTCGATTTTGCTGATTTGCAATACCAATCTTATTTGGACCATTTCTGACCCACCAGTCCAAGAACGAAGTCTCTAGCTTTTCTGGGAGCTTCGGAAAACCGATTTCACGTACATACAGACGGACAGACGGACATCGCTTATTCGTCTTCCCTATGCATAAGGATCCAGAATATATATTCTTTATGGCTCGCTTATTAATATTCTAGAAATTACAAATGGAATGACAAACCTATATATACCCTTTTACCATTTTTTGGTAAAGGGTATAAAAAATCCAAAAAATAATATACATATGTACACACATATATATGCGCATGTATGTATGTATACAAAAAATTCTTAAAATGGAAACATTTGTTGGAGGCATGGTATTGCTTTTGAAGTTAGAATGGTACACAAAAGTACAACGGCCGTATTCGGTATTTTATGGTCTTGCGTAAGTGTAAATGCAGAATATTGCGGTTTTTGTTTAGATTGTGTGTGTATTTAGATTTTAAAGAAAGGCATCGATATTTTGCATATACATAATACACATGTATGTATACTTACTCAGGACCATTTGCATCAAACCCTGAATACCCATCCCATCCTCTTAAATTACCAGTAGTCGTAGGATTTTAAAATAAATCATTTGCGAACTTATAGGCTTTCTTGGACTTAGCACATTTGCTTTTTGAAATTTCATTATTTTAGTAGGGACTTAGCATATTTTCCTTAAATATGATTTCATTTATTTCTGGAATTTAATTTAAGGAATTGTTCCTTCTGAAGCATAATTCGTTACAGCGGTGTTCGCTCAATAAAACTATTAAAACAGTAAATGTATTTGGTATTTAAAAGAATGTATTGTATGTATATATTATTGGTGTTGATAAACAAAATATTAATTGGTTAACAATAAATTAGAATAAGAACTATTTATGATTTGAACAGGCTAAAGTTCGTATTGCTTTTTAAGCCAAAGAATAAGAATAAGAATTATTAGTTAAAAAAAATAAATAAATAATAATAAAAAGGTATATTTTTGCGATATATGAAAATTATACGATTATGTTGAATTCAATAATGTATTTATTTTAAACGGAAGCTGAATATGTTAAAAAAAATAGGTACAGAATATTTAGAGAAACAAATCATAGATGAGGTAGATCATCATAAAAACGGTGATGGCCTTTGAGAAAAGTCAGTTTTGAAAATTGCAGGACTTCATATTTTCTTCCCGTTATTTTCCTTCTTTCGTTGTAGAGTGGTTCCAAACTCGAAAAACTAATAGGTTTCATATTTTATTTATTTTCTGTCGTACATTTTTCCACTCTTCGATGAAACGAAATTTATACTTTATTTCAAAATTTTATGTATATTTTATTAATTTAATTGCACGAATATCCGTTACCTTGTGATATCCTTTAACTCGTCCATCCCGAATGCTTTTACAAAATTGCAAGGTGTTGACATGTTTAAAAAGCGAAAAGTCCAAATATGTAACGTCGTGTGGTTCAGGCTTTTTACGGGCTGTTCTGCACATATCAATATATTCATCAGGGACAGCAATATTTATAAAAATTCAAGAGCTCCCAACTGGTTTATAAATAAACAATTGAATAAGCAATTTCGAAAAGGACATATGTCAGAATATTTAAGGATTTCAGGAAATGAGAAAAACTACCCTACAAGAACAATGACGGTCATTTAATGCATCATCTGATGGCCATTTCTGATGGGTATATACATCAGAAGTTTCTATCATTTTGTTACGGGCAATATGAAAAAACTGATTTAAACATTCGTGTACGTGTGATTTTGTTTCTCTATCATACTAGTGAACTTCATCAAATAGTTAAACATATCGTCCCTACCACGTCAAACTATCCAATATACAAATTTGAACTTTTCAGAAGAGCGCGAAACCCCGTCAATTATGAATTTAAAGTCATCGTATTCCTAAGAGTGTCAGGCTTAAAATATTTTTTATTGAGTTATCTATCGTCCGTGAGAATTTCAGCATTTTGAAACGAGGCATATCGTTAAAATTAGGGTACCAAGATAACGAATGTAAAAACCAATTTTGCATATTGGATAGTTTACGTGGTAGGGACGATATATCTGAACTGCTCACTCCACAGTATTTTACTAATCGATACTGATGTAAAAATCATCAGAGCTGACTAATCAGCACTGATGTGTCTTATAGTGTTTTCACACTGAGATGGTTTTAATAAAAGTTGGTTTTAACCTTAAAACCAACTGTTAAAACCTGGTTTTACCACACAAATTGTTTTTGTTAAAATCAAATTAAAACCATTTTTGAATTGGTTTTAAGTTGGTTTTATCAAATGCAACCTTATTTTCGCTGTGATAAACTCAGTGCTGCCAAGTTGAAATGACCGATAATGTTATACCAGTGAATAACAATAGATGGCGCTTGAAAAATTTTCAACTTAAAAATGGATGCAGCAGCAACAATAATCAAAAAATTATGGGAAAAGAAGAGTTTTTTAGAAAGAAAGCAACGAAAATATTTTCAATTCAACTGTGGAAAGTGAAAATAGACAATATGACTGACATTCATCTGCCTATAAAAAAGGTTTATCTTATAATGTATTTGTGCATTTTTATATTATTAACATTATTTCAAAGCACTTCTTCATTTTGTACAAGAAGTTCCATAATTTAAAAAAAATTTATTTACAAAATATAAAATAATTTCCATTTTATAGCGCATTGTGAAATATCTTAGTTTTTCATACAAACAAAATGGTTGAACAGTATGTCCAACAAGTGTTATTAAAAGCAGAAAAAATGCAACAACAAATATATACATGCATTTCGGCAGGAGAGTTATTTTATTTTGAGCAAAGTTATTAGACAGCCTGTGAGTTAAATTTATCAAACTTGCAGTGTGAAAGCAAAATCAGCTGTTTATGGTTTTAACGTTAAAACCAGGTTTTAACTTTCAGTGTGAAAACACTATTACCGATAAAGGTTTATTCTTTGAATTAAGTTGAGTACATTTCTTGAAATCAATAATGTCCTCTGTATTTAATCTAACAACACTAAATTTCTTAGTATTATTGGGCTGTGTGATGTTGGTAACACACTCAGAAGGAAACTAATTGCGTCAAACGAAAAAAAAGGGATGCTGCGCTGAGTTCTTACGTACTATGTATTTAAAAAACTCTAAAGGTACGCTCACACTTGTCAAACATTTGCCCAAGAAAGCGTAACCAACAAACACTAATGAAAAAAGTTTTGATCCAGACAGTTATTTATCAGTTTTGAATACAACTAATAAGCAATGTCATAGAATCCAACATTATTGGATACTATTTAACTTGACAAACTTTTGTCTGAACGGAAAGATTTTTCATTAGCATTTAGTGGTTACGCTTTTTTGGGCAAATGTTTGCCAAGTGTGACCGTAGCTTAAGAGATGTGCCTTTTTAGGGTTCCGTACATCAAAGGTGAAAAGGAACCCTATTGTTCTCGCTACGCTGTCCGTGTGTTCGTCACACGGTATTTTCTCAGGGACCGTTCCAAAAAGAGCAACGAAAAATGTTAAAATCCCATGTAATATACATACAATTGTGTGAACATATGTATGTATATTGAAACTTGAAATTTGTAAAATTAGTGCATTTTTATACAGACTACAACAACTAACACTAAAATTTAAAAAAATTTAAATTAAAGGGTGGTCCATCAGTTAATGCAATTTTGACTATGTAATTTTGACAATTTGCTATATCTTGGAAACCGTAAGAGGCAAACACTTGAAATTTTGAAAAACGGTAAAACTAAAAGAACCGAAAATTATAAAATCGCCAAACCAAAAAAAAATCGCCATAAATTAAAAAAAAAATCGCCAAAACGAAAAAAAATCGCCAAAATTAAAAAAAAATCTCTAACACTAAAATAAATCGCCAAATTAGAAAAAATCGCCAAAATGAAAAAAACGCCAAAATGGAAAAAAAGCCAAAAATCGAAAAAATCGCCAGAACGCGAAAATGTCGCCAAAACTAAAAAAAAAATGTATATAAAAAAATCGCACAAATGAAAAAAATCGCCAAAAATAAAAAAATCGCAAAAATGAAAAAAACGCCAAAAACCGAAAAAATTGCCAAAACGAGAAAATAAAGTGTCAAAACTAAAAAAGGAGCCAAAACTTAAAAAAATCGCCAAAACCGAAAAAACGCAAAAACTGCCAAAACAAAAAAACCGAAAAGACTCCAAAAACGAAAAAAAAATGCCAAAACTATATATTATATATGATGAAGTTTGTATTAAATTACATATCTAGTGCTCGTATGGAACCCTTCGTGCGCGAGTCAGAGTCGCACTTTACTAAATTTATTACTATTATAAAATAAAAGTATCGCTGACAAACCTGCTGATTTTTGTATGGCGAGTTCTCGGTTTGGAGTACTACATTTTTGCTCACAAAAGCGCTTTTTTGAATCTAATAAAACATGTAAACATAGCAGTTAAGTGTCAATTTTTGTTAATTTTTCTTTGGAAAAATGAAATTTTTATTTTGAAAAATGCCTCTGATTAATGTCCTTTTGTTCTGACTGACTCTCATCACTTGTGTTTTGTATGTATGCGCGTGTGCGTTTGGATGTTCAATATATTTGACAACCTAGATGAGAAAAATCTTCTAATGCATATGCATAATATGGATGTGTGTACATTAGCTAACTTTCTGGCTTTAAAACCTGCATTTTTTTAGTGCTATTTAATCACTTTTTTCATGTAGTTTGCTTCATATACGTTCACTGCTTTTTAACAAGCTCATAGTTTACAGCAAATTATGATGCTCTTTTTTGCCCTATTGCTTCAATAAATAAGAAAATTTTTTACTGGGTAGGTTTGTTTGTTTTAAGATTATTTTATACAAAAGTTCAGGTCTTTTATTTATCAACTGAGGCAGTACGAAGTCTGGTGGGTCAGCTAGTATGTACATAAAACGTTATTTTAAATGCATGAAAATCCTTTCCCTAGTTATAATTTTTCACTGCATACAGTTTTTTGCATAAAATAAAATTTGAACAAACAATTTACTAGAATTAAATTGTATTTCCAATAAACTTATGTTTGAAAAGTTTTCGGAAATATTTTTTTTTCTGTACGAAAATTAATTCAATGACAAAATAAAATAAATAATGTTTCGTTCTTAGCAGATCTAAATTGGAAACAAACAAATAATTTTCATCAACCACAACAACTTTAATCTGTTAAAGATCCTAAATGCTCATTTGAAATAAAAAATCATAAGAGAAACCTAAATATCGTCGGCTTAAAGTGTAAACCTGCTTAATCCACTTTTTATAAGACATGACATTTTAATGCCATTCGATAGAGAAAAGGATACCACATTGATTACCTAAAATATTTATTTTAATTTGAGACTATACATGTCAAAAAAAAACTTGTCTATCCTGTTAAAATTTAGTTGAAGTGAGTTAGCAGTTTTACACTCTAAGCCGACGATATGATTTTCAAATAACTGTCGAATGATATCCATTTTGATATAGTTCGCTAACTTTTTATTTTTTGTGTATTCACAAAATGCCGTCTGATGGATGCCACATTAAATTTAGGCTGGTCAATTTTATATGTCAATTGACATATAAAAGAATTATCAAAATCAGCCCAGGCGTTCGGTTTATATAGCGCCGTAAAGAATGCACATACATAGGCCCTTCTTTGAGTCGCCCAGTCAAGAAAAGAAATCTATCACACAGAGAATAGAAAATAAGAATGGGGAATTTAGGTATAAGAGGAACTCGTAATCCCTGGATGTGAGACAATAGTTCGACTAGCAAGTAAGGTAGAATGTTTTTTAAGTAATTACAACAACTTACTTTTATATTTAAAGCACAAAAAAATATTTTTTATTGAAAAAAACAAATAAAGGGTCTGTTCATATAAATGCGAACTACATCGAGCCTTGTTTTCGATTTTATCGTAAGGGACAAAAACTAAAACTTTCGGGAGAAGGTTTTTTTAAGATATTTAAATATGTTTTTGTTCGTAAATTGTCGTTTATGAACAATTTTGACATTTTGATAACTCTAAACTATGGGTAGGCCTATAAAATTTTAATTTCAATAAAAAAGTCAATTTTCGATTACATGTCGCTTACGATAAAATCGAAAATAAGGCTCGATATTCGGTTGAATATTACTGCCAGTTTATAGAAGACAAGTAAAAATTCTAGTCTGCCTATTTATATTGACAAGAAAAACAAAGCATTCAAATTTCTTTTTGTTATCAATATAAATATCGTTGGCTTAGAGTGTAAACCTGCTAACTCATATCCAGCAAATTTTACAGGAGAGACAAAATGCTGTTAACGGTCTATATATACAGAGCTTAAGAAATTAGCCCCATACATTAAGTTCCTTCGATATATGGAGCTTAAAATTAAAATAAATATTTTAGCAAGCTGATGAGGCATCTATTTCTCTTTCGAACGGCATTTAAATGTCATATGTTATAAAAAGTGGATTTAGCAGGTTTACACTCTAAGCCGACGATATGTAGACAAAAATGTTTACTTGTCTCCTATAACCTTGCAGTTAATATTGAAAACAAAAACAAATTTGAGTGCTTTGTTTTTCTTTTTAATATAAATGTTAGATCGAACAAGCCCAAAGCTATTCAAGAACGGAACATTTTTAGGTGCTGAAAGTTTCATATAACAGAATTCGAATTTCAAAAAAGTTCCCAATACTTTCAAACAAAATTTAAATACAATAATTTTACTATGTTTTTAAATTAATGCTAAAAGTACAAAAAAAACATCAGTTAACTCTAAAGGAAAAAGCTGTAATATATATGATTTGATTAGGCTAAAGTTCGTATCGTTTTGCAAGCCAAATTACATGTGATTTTAAGGAACCAATAACATCAAAGTTAATTGTAAATATTCTGACAAATACTAGCAGAACGGAACAACGAGCTGTTTTCGAATGCTGCCACACATTCATCAGACGATCAACTTAAATAGAACATTTGTATGAAAAGCAATAATTTTTCTTTTGAGTCATATGCATAAACATTTTCTAAAGTAGTCCGTCCACTAAGTAACTTGAGGAAATAAGGGCTTAATTGAAAATTTTTATTATAAAAATTATTTTTAGTGCCTAATCTTAATCAGAATAATTTAAAAACTTAGTAACAAAAACACGTTTAAATTTAAAAAATAATTAAAAAAAATTGCTGAGTTTTTTTAGATTCACTATTTTCCATGACAGTCCCTTTAAAGTTCAATTTACTCCATAAAACATGGCACTTCGCCCTGTATTTTTTATTTGAGCCTAAAAGTAAATGAAATAGTTTGTAATATAAAAGCAATTTCCTGTCATCAAATTGCATGACACACGTTTTTGTGCGGTAATAAAAATAGCAAAGGATCAGCAAAACTTACACATACTTAATCCATTTTAATTCATAATTCGTAGTATCAGTTTTTAAAACAACTTACCACTATTTTTTTTTTATTCAATGGCTGACAGCAAATGTGAAGATATGACTTTAAGCCACTAAATCCCACTGGCAGAGACAATAAAATATTTTATATCTTGATACCACATGAAAAAAAACACACACAGAGTAAAAATGAAAAATATGCACTTCAAATGGTTTTAACACTTAAAATGAAATTTATTGCAATTTTATTTTAATGAATACATTTTTATAATTCTTTTCACTGCACTTGTAATAATTACTTTAACACTTTTCCAGTAAAATATTTTTAATGGTGTGTAATTTTATTTTTCAATTAAAAACTATTTTTTTCCAACTTTAATATATTCGTATATAATTCTTAACACTTAGCACTTCCCTTTCATCCGTTTTAGTTGTTTCAGGCGATTGCTTCCGTTTCCGTTTTTTAACACTCCAACAATTCTCACACAAAACGGCATACAAAGCCCACACTTACTTACATATACGAAAATGCCTATAAAGCATTTTCTTTAAATATTTTTAAATGACTTTAATGTATTTTAATGATTTTTTTTCTTTTCAATTTCTTGTACAATTTAATTTTAACTCATTCGCTACATCCAAACGTCTATTCTTAAGTCCGCCTAAACGCGTACTAAACGATCTATTGTCATCAAACAACCGGTAAAGATGCCACAGCATGTGGTACGTTTGGCGCGTTAAAGCAATCTAATAGAATTCGACTTTGTTGTAATTGAAATTAAGCATTTGCAACATTTTATGTATTTTAACTCCTAGGCTCAAATGTTGCTGCAACATTTTTAAAAATATTTTGCGCATGCCAAAGAAAATTTGGCGCCAATTCGTAACAATATGGGAGAGTATAAGTGTGTTTGTGTGTGATATGTACTCGCAATAATGTAAACAAGGTCAAGTTTAGAATTGTTTAAAAATTGTGCCGGTTATTCTCTGGCATATTATTGTGAATCATTTGTTTAAAGGCTTTTAAAAGCAAATGATACGAGTAGATAGATGGCAAGCTGTTG
Source organism: Tachina grossa (assembly GCA_949987645.1). Classification (NCBI taxonomy): domain Eukaryota; kingdom Metazoa; phylum Arthropoda; class Insecta; order Diptera; family Tachinidae; genus Tachina; species Tachina grossa. The sequence continues at coordinate 132,239,685 of OX465274.1, read as the reverse complement.
CTTCATGTGAAGTCAAAGATTTACGTAGATTGTTTACATTCATTGTTTCAATAATATAAATATGCTAAATATACATATCGAGAGCCTATATTCAAAATACGTCAACTCAAATTTGGTCAAAATGAGTTTCCGATGGCAAATAGCTCTCCTATGCAATACTCATCTGTAGTATAAATTTCGAACAAATCTCAAGGTATAATTTTTTTTTTTTTGAGAAAATATATGCTAACTCGCACGTCAATTTCCATTAGTTTAAACAAATTAGTATTTTATTATAAATCTACCTAAAATCTTTTTGCATTTGGCATGCCGAACACAAATCTGGTAAGTATTTTGAGTTCAGCATAAGTTTTTGAGATATGGTCACTTTTAATATATTTATTAGTACAGAGGGGTTCCGATAAAAAGAAATTGGTAATGTATGTATAACTTTTAAACTGTTAATCGAACAGAATCATTATGTATAGTCAACGACATAAGCTTTCTAAATTGATAATTTGGAGTGACCCTGTTACAATAGAGAGTGAGTTAGAGAGTGCTAAAGCTGACCACCTCGAGATGAAAGAGGCTTTCAGTCAGGCTTAAGTTATTTTTTTATGGTATTTTAAGTTTCTCTTGTAGCTTTTCAATTCTTATATCTAGTATTGAGTAAAAGATTTCACAAGTTGATTAAAAAATAAATATATTTAAAAAAAAGTCATATCATTTCAGACAAAATTTGCTAAGTCTAAAAAAATATTTGTTTTTTGACCGGCTAAAATATGTTATCTCATAAAAATACGCAAACAAGTGCAAAATAACATATTTTTTGCAGACCTCTAAGTTTGTTCGCATATTTAAACTATATTATATTATTATAATATTAAGGAATATGGATGTATTTATGTAAGCATTCAAAAGAAAGCAGGCTTTAAAAATGTATTGCACTTGTTCCTGTAAAGGGGATCAACCCGAAATTTTGCAAATTTCAATTTTATTTTATTAAAATCATTTTCTATACTCTTTCGACGAAAAAATACGGCTGTATTCCTCTTTATTATATTAGAATAACATTTAAAAAAATTGTAGTTGAACCCCTTAGAAGAACAAGTGCAGTTGTTCTTTTCTGATTTCTATACTTTTATGTGAAAAAATACTACAAATAAATTATCTCATGTTTCAGACTCGGCAGTTTTTCTTGAAGCTAGTCTGAATTTATAGGAGAGAGAGGAAAGAAGAAGGAAGAGGGGTACTGACTTGCTTGTACAGAAAAGTTTCTTCAATTCTCTCTTGTTATTTCATTCGCTGCATTAAAACAATACTAAAATTGAACAAAAAACCGTCTGTGTGTAAGCAAACGAGCAATTTTAAAAGAGAATTGAAAAGAACTGCTTCAAGAAAAACTGCCGAGTCTTAAACAAGACTATGATTACAATTAGAGATGTGCAAATGTCGTGATTTTATCGTGTCACGCGTGAGTCACGCGTGATTCACGTGATTCGTGATCAAATATTATAACTAATCATGCGTGAGTGCGCGAGCGTGACTAGAAAAAATTTACTCGTGCGTGATCGTGCGTGAGTTTTTTTTAAATAATCATGCACGAATTCTAACGCTCTCACGAGATAGCATTCCTGCATTTATTATTATTTTATAATAATAAACGCATATATGTATAGTAATATGTATGGTATATGTATGAGCTTACAAACATAATGAATACCCCCACAGCAAAATGTTTCGAATTTTTTGAAGTCAGACTTGTCGTAACGAATTCGTTACGACATTTCGGTAGTTTCTCTGAACAAGTTGTTTTAAACATTTAAACTTTGATTTTTGAGTACATAAGTAAAAGTTTGTGAACATTTTTTTAAAATAAATATGTATATGCGTTTGGAAGTCGCCATCAACTTCCCTATGAAGAAATTCCAATGTTTGTGTGAGTATATAGTTGTCAGTATTGTGTTGTTTTTAGATTTATTTTTGTACGTGCCGCGGTTAGCTGTAGGGTTTGAGAACCCCCTAGAGAGGAAACCGGCAAAGCTGGCAGGGTCGGCAACAGTAACCACAGCTCGGACACGTTACATAAATATGATTAAAAAAAAAGGATTGTAACAAATATTAAAAAACGTGAGTATGTGCAAATTATTTCGACAATAGCAGCAACATAACAGTGAAGCGGTACTCTGCTATAAAAGCAAAAAGAAATCGTACCTACATGTCGTTACGAATTCGTACCGACTTATCGTAACGAATTCGTATCGAGATATCGTTACGAAGTAGTGTAAACCATTTCATACAAAAATTGTTACGATTTTGGTAATATTTCGGTGCCGAAATCGGAAGATTTTGTCGACCAATCGTTACGAATTTTTTACGAATTCGGAGCATTTTGTTTGATGGGTACATACACCTTTGTAAGTATGTATGTATGTTTCTTAGATACCCTGTAGGAAGTATCAATTGAGAAACACTACTGATTCAACAGTGCCTTTGTCAACAATACTACTGACGAATTGTACCGCAGAAAATGTTTTTTGCTTTAGGGGCCGTCCATATATTATGTAATGCTGTAGAGGGGAGGGGTGGGGTTCGAGTTTTGTTATGATTTGTTATGGTGGGGGTAGGGGGAGTCTTTGAAATTGTTACGTAACAGAAAAAAATTTTAGTAATTTGTATGTTTTCTTCATTTAATATGCTTTTCTCATTTATTTGATTATCATTTATTTAATTGATCATATGTCTTACCTTCACATTTATATTATGTATGTATACATACATACATGTGCGGAATGTCAATTTTTGATATACGAGAATTCGAATTCGAATATTTAAAATGATATCCGCGAATACGAATATTTAAAACGATATTAAATTAACTTTGATTTATTTTAATTTACATTGTAAATTTTACAAAAACACGAGCATACATATATACATAAATATGTATATATGTATATGTAAGAACCTATTTTTCAACCCAAAAAACATACAAATTGGATTATATTGGATTATATATATACTTTTTCGTCAGCGTGCGCGATCGTGATAAGTTGTAAACCACTCGTGCGTGATTAAAAATATTTTATTCGTGAGCGTGCGTGATCGTGAAAATTTTCAAAATCATTCGTGGGTGAAAGTGCGTGAGTAAAATATTTTTCTGCGTGAGCGTGCATGTCGTGTGTCAGAAAACACTCACGTGCACATCTCTAATTACAATATATCGTCAGCTTTCTTTTGCTTATGATTACATATGTCAATTTTTGGTTTTACGTGTTTGCAACTTTCAAGTATTGCTAGCAATTTTTTAAACTTACTAACAATTACATGAAAAATAACAAAAATTGAAAATTTTAAAAACCGCCGAACATAACTATCTGGAAAAGATGCAATATCTTCTGAAACTTCTGGACCGATTTTCTTCAAACATTTCTAAGAAACCTCTCGATCAAAGCCCCTTCCAAACAGAAAAAAAACTGAATCAAAATCGGTCCAGCCGTGTGGTCTGGGCACGGACAGGCACACAGACACACACTAAAAACTCATAACACCTATTTTTTTCGTCGGCGGATAATAAATAAATACAACCAATATAAGTACATATGAGGTTATTCGACCTTTACTGCCGTATTCAAAAAAAAATAATGTTGATTAAAAAAAGGTTTACAAAAAAAAAATAAAAATTTATGGAAATTGGTTTATTAAGCGTTTTGTAAATTTAAATAATTTTTTTGGAATAAGGACTTTAATGTTTAAAACAATTAATTAATTAATTTCAGGTCAATTTTGATTATTTGTTTATTTATTAAGCTATTTATTTCGATATTTCGCCATCTCCTGATTAGCATCATCAAAAATAATAAGTCACAATAAACAAAACAAGTAGTAATTAAAACAAGTAAGAGTGCTATATTCGGCTGTGCCGAATCTTATATACCCTTTACCAAAGTGTGTTTATGTAGTAGTTATATAGATACAAACATAAGCACATACATAAAGTATAAACAAAAAGAAAAAAATAATTTGACTTAGTTACTTTCATGTACAAAAAAAAATTATTTTCAAACCCTAGAATCATCATTTTAGATTTTTCTGATTCCTTATACCAATCTACACCTTTTCCAATTGTAATTCAGAAAGCGTCAATTGATTTTCAGAAAGCGTTAATTATAATTCAGATTAGTCAGTTTAATTTCAGAAAGCGTTAATTGTAATTCAGATTAGTCAGTTGTAATTCAGAAAGTGTTAATTGTAATTCATATTAGTCAATTATAATTCAGAAAGCGTTAGTTTATATTCAGAAAGCGTCAATTGTAATTCAGAAAATGTTAATTGTAATTCAGAAAGCGTCAATTGTAATTCAGAAATAAAATAAGTTTTATTCTTATTATTTTTCGTTTTAATTATTAAAAGTGTCATTAATACAATATATAAATGTATGTAAATGTGCAAAATTAAAGAAAAATTATTGACCGACCGCCATGTCATTCATTGCCAGAGCATTGGCACGAAGTACAATCACCCCCAGTTATGGTGTTCCTTGCACGTTCTATAATATCTTTTAAGTAGACCAATCTTTGTTCTATTATGCCAGGGCCTGAAACGTTTGGACACGAATATTGTTTTTGGCGTAAGTTTTTATTTTGGACCAAATACTCTCGATGGGGTTTAACATTGGAGAATAGGGCCCTAGTCGCAAAAGAGAGGCTGGCGTATTATCTATAACTCTTTCTAACTTGGAGTGACAAGGTGCGTTATCTGAAACAATCACTAAATTGTCCAGATTATTTCCTGCATCTTCCCATTTTTGCATTAAAATGGTCACCCACTCATTAGCTAACTGAGCAGTAAATGAACCTCTTCTGTGTTGCATGTGTACAACTCCTGTTGTAGAAATCGCTCCAATTAAATGAATATTAGGGCCTTTTGTCGCTGGAAGCTTTTATACTGCTCTATTCCCAACTTTTGCACGACCCCTACTACAACGACAAAAAAGACCTGAAAGACCCTGTTTAATACATAATTGCTGAGTATTTAATATATAATACCACACTTACTCGTTCCAAAAGATTTTGAATAATTTTTTTATCAATGAATTCATTTTCTGAATTACAATTAACATTTTCTGAATTACATTTTACGCTTTCTAAATGTTAACTAACGCTTTCTTAATTACAATTGACGCTTTATGACTAATCTGAATTACAATTTACATTTTCTGAAATTAAATTGACTAATCTGAATTACAATTAACACTTTCTGAAATTGAACTGACTAATCTGAATTACAATTAACGCTTTCTGAAATTAAATTGACGCTTCTGAAAATCAATTGACGCTTTCTGAATTACAATTGGAAAAGGTGTAGTAGTTCTTAAAAAAATATAGAAAATGTGTTAAGCGAAAAAAGAAAAAAGGAAATTAAAAAAAATATTGTATTTAGTTACTTTAATATCCATAAAAAAGTTCAAAGTTTCCAGCTCTGGAGCTGTGGTTTTTATTTTTATAATTTTCTACACCAAACTTTTCTTTACAAAACGTAAAATATATATAATTTATAAAGGAGAAGAAAAATATTTATAAGACTTAGTTGCTTTTATATATCACGAAAATCGTAAATTTTTCAACCCTGATTTTTCTGATTTCTTACACCAGTCTCTTTCTTTTAAGAATATAAGATTTGTTTAATTTACAGAGAAAAAGGAAACATTTGTTCTAGCAAGTTACTTTTGTATAAGGAAAGTTAACGATTTCAAACCCTGGAAACGTCTTTAAAATTTTTTTAATTTGAAATACTAATTTTATTCGTAATGAAGTATAAAATAAGTTTATTTAAAAAAGAAATTAAAATTAGTTTTCGGTAGTTAATTGTTTATATCACAAAAAGTGTCAGTTTCCAACACTGAAATAATTATTTTTGATTTTTCTAATTTCTTACAACACTCTCTTTAAAGAATATAAGATATGTTAAATTTATAGAGAAAAAGGAAAAATTTGTTTTATTAAGTTACTTTTGTATAAGAAAATAAGTTAAGGTTTTCCAACCCTGTGAACGTGTTTTTAATTTTTTTAAACTTTAATAATTTTTTTAATTAGAAATACCAATTTTAGTCATACTGAAGTACAAAATAAGTGTATTTAATAAAAAAAATAATAACTAGTTTTCGGTAGTTATTTTGTATGGCAAAATATAGTTTAAGTTTTCCAGCTCTGAAACCGTCTGCTAGATTTTGCTGATTTTCAATACCAATCTTTTTTGGACCATTTCTGATACACCAGTTCAAGAACGAAGTCTCTAGCTTTTCTGGGAGCTTCGAAAACCGATTTCACGTACAGACAGATGGACAGACGGACAGACGGACATCGCTTGTTCGTCTTCCCTATGCATAAGTATTCAGAATATATATTCTTTATGGCTCCCTTATTAATATTGTGGAAATTACAAACGGAATGACAAACCTATATATACCCTTTTACCATTTTTTTTGGTAAAGAGTATAAAAATCAAAAAAGCCGACTGCGACCAATTTTGAACCGTTAAATATCCTAAATGACACTCCTAGGATTAAGGCAATAAGAATCATCAAAAACAGTCCACGCGTTCGGTTTATTAGTATACTGCCACAAGGAAGTACATATGCATACATACCATTGTTGCCAGAAATCCAGATTTATGTTCATTTTACAGATTTACCCTCAAAAAAGACGAAATGCAGATTTAAAGATTTTTGCGAAAAAGCGCAGATTTTTTTAACTACAAGTATACACGCAAAGAAAAAATATGGTTGAGGTAACCATAATCAAACAGCAACATACTATGATTGAATTATATGGTTGCAGTCAAATCATATTATTGTTAATAGAAAAAAAAAACTTTAACAATATTATTATCTGAGTTAATTATAATATTATCTGAGTTAATTATAATATTATCTGAGTTAATTATAATATTATCTGAGTTAATTATATTATAATCTTAGTATTGTAAATATGACAACACTATTGTTAGATGTGACTAAAATATAATTGAGACTAACCATAGCATGTTCTAATATTATATTAATATTGTTAAATACGACCACAGTATTATTTAATAGAATAATACTATTTTATTTTTTAATCATATATTTATTTTAGAAACAGCAGTGCGTTATTTTTGAAATAAAAATAAATTAATATTGTTGAAATAAATTGTATTTATATATAGAAATGTATACTTACACGACATATAGCCATGTCCGTATAAAAAGATACACAAATGTTTATATATATTTTTATTGATCTACCCTTTTGCTTATACTTTACTTATTTATTAATTTATTTAACAGCGCGCTTGCACTATCGATAGCTTACAAACGAAATACTGAACTGACAGATGTTTCTGAAAAAGATTTTTTTTTAACTTAACATATTATGGTTTTGGAAAACATTATATTGTTATTTACATCATATTATTTTTAAATAATAATAAAAATTTTGTTGTAGCCATAACTTTTTAACAAAATTATATTGTTAAACTCTAACCATATCATACTTTTATATGGATGTGATAATGTAATTATTAAATTCAAACATTACTCTGTTTGTCGTAACGAAATAAATGCTTAAAATAACAATAACTAGTTTTCGACGACCACACGTTTGTTTCAGAGAACATAATATTGTTATCTCAACCATTCTACAACCATTTCTTTTCTTTGCGTGTATGGATTTTTTTTACATTCTTCCTCATATTGCTATTATCTGTTGTTACTTTTATGTTCGAACGACTTAGACTTTAGAGAGTTACAATTCTTGAACTTTGAAGATGTTATTAAAGAAAAACTAACTTTAGCAAGCTTCTGAAAAAAAATATCTTCAATAAAACAAGGTCTCGTCTTCCATTATCGAAAATATTTTCAGTCAGGTGAATTTAAATAAAACAAAAGTTCGGAATCGTTGGAAACTGAATCTCTTGTATGTGTTTTGTTTACAAAAGATTACCTCAAGCTGAAAAATTCCCACTTTTTTGACACATACATATATATCTTCAGATTGTATACACTCAAAGAAAAATTATGGTTGAGGTAACCATAATGAAACAGCAATATACTATGATTGAATTATATGGTTGCAGTCAAATCATATTATTGTGAATATATAAGCAAATTTTAAATAATATTATTATCTGAGTTAATAATAATCTACAAAAACAATTAACTTTGTTATAGCTAATCTTATTTATTATATATAACTACTATTATTTATATTATATAACTAATATTATTTATATGATCACATAATGATTTCTTGGAAATAAAGGAACAAAATGCAAAGAAACCGTAAAAGGTGATTTAAGGATTTAATACTACCAGAAAGTTGCTCCAAAATTAATCAGAAAATCGTATAATAAATGATTTTTTTGTATGACTTATCTGTATGGTACCATTTTCTCACAACGGGAGTATCATTTATGAGCGAAAAATAAGCTCATATGCTTTTATTTTTCCCGTCAAGCTGATTCGGAAGAGATTCGATCATGATACAAAATGTATATGCATTTGAAATTACTACAAAACAATCAAAAAGAATTAAAAGTTTGAAAAAAATAATCCAATTATTACTTTTAATTATTTTTGATTATTTATTAAGTTTATTGGATTTCACTTATATTAAAATTTAAAATATTTAATAATTTGACAAATGAGCAAAATTTTGAGGAAAGCTTGAAAGATATCTCTTGATACATTTTTATAGTCTTTCGAAAAATTGGCGTAAATATGTGTTCTTTTCTTTTGTGATTTTCAAAAATATTTTTTGTGAATTCTCAAATCATTTTTTAAAAGTCTGTGAATAAGATAAGAAGTTTGTGGCTGTTCAAATTGTGTGGTTTGAATTCTACTGACATTTTGTCGAAGCGACTATGAAATGCATACAGACAATGCTTAACCACCAGCAAAAAATTTCACTTTATGTTTTTCTTTATATTTTTTTCTCAGATTGATATTATTAATGTTGTTATATAAACGAATATGTTAAGAATTTCTTAAACAAAAAACATCTAATTATATAAATTTCTTTAGAACGTTTTCAAAATAAATTAATCTTAATTCAGAATGTTTGAAAATAATCAAAATGAATCAAAAGTAATCTTTGAAAGTAATCGGATTACTTTTGGATTAATTTTGATTCTTTTAGATTATTTTGTAGTAATTTCAAGTAATTCAGATTACTTTTCGATTTTAGTAATCGTAATCAATTATTTATCAGCACTTCTTTTGAAGGCAATTATATAACCATTACAATTCTTTTTAAAGTGTAATCTAATTGATTAATTAAATCGTAATCGTAATTTAACAGCTCTGAATAAAATGCAGATTTTGCGGATTTTTTCTTGAAAAATTTTTAAATTTTGCAGATTTTATCCTTAAAATTTCTGGCAGCACTGATACATACACATAAATACATACATACATACACACTTTCATACATGCATATACGCACATAGGCTGCGTCGCACAGTCGGATAAATATATATATATAAACATTAATAGGCCGGGTTAATATCTGTGTGCAGTTTGCCACACAAGCGGAAAAAAGCGTAATCACTAATTACTAACGAAAAAGAATTTGATTTAGACACGTATTTATTAAGTTAAACGGTTTCATAAATAACTATTGGGTGTTTTTTATTGAGGTATAGAACTTTAAGTTGGCATCACTTTTTTAACTGGCGGCCATTTTGTCAGCTGTTAAGTGATTAATATTTACTTTGGTTTGCCATTTCATCATGAACAGGTTGACAAAAGAACAACGCCTTCAAATCGTGCAAATTTATTTCGAAAATAATGGTTCAGTTCGCGAAGTTTACCGCAAGCTCCGTCCATTTTATGGTCGACATAATCGTCCATCAGAGCAATTAATTCGGTTAACCATGGATCGTTTTCGCACTACGTTTACTCTATGTGATAATACGCATCCGCAGAGACGTCGAACAGTGCGCACCGAAGAAACAATTGCCGCTGTAGAGCAAAGTGTTGAAGAGGACCCGAATGAATCGATTCGCCACCGTGCACAGCAATTGGAGCCGACTAACCGACTATTTTGTTCCCGAATTGGATGGCATGAATGTGGATGAGTTGTGGTTCCAACAAGACGGCACTACATGCCACACAGCGCACGTCACAATCGATTTATTGAAGGAAACATTCGATGAGCGCATAATTTCGCGGAATGGACCTGTCAATTGGCCACCAAGATCGTGTGATTTGACACCATTGGATTATTTTCTTTGGGGATATGTGAAGTCGCTCGTCTACGCCAACAAACCAGAAACGTTAGGGGACTTGGAAGCCAACATTCGTGGCGTTATTGCCAACATACGGCCCCATATGCTCGAAAAAGTGGTTGAAAATTGAACCTGTAGAATTGGCTTTATTCGAGCCAGCCGCGGCGGCCACATGCCCGAAATCATATTTAAACATTAATGACATAAAATTATCCTTCCAATAAAGCCAAATTGATGGACATTTAAACGATTTTCTTGTGTTTTATTTCAATTCAAAGTTCTATACCTCTAAAAAAAATACAATTTTATTGCATCTAACATGATTGGATACAGTTTAAATCAATAAATACATGTCTGAATCAAACAGTTTTTCATTAGTAATTAGTTGGTTACGCTTTTTTGGGCATTTGGCACACAAGAAATTCCAGATGTAAACTCAGCCATAGTCGCACGTCTTCTTTTTAGATACTTATTTTTTTTTCAAATTAAAGTTGACCGGAAACTTCAAAAACTGTTTACGAAAAAGAAATAAAAAAAATTTCAACATGAAAAATATAAAAATAAAATCTTTGTAAACAAATTTAAGAATATGAAAAATATGTACATATGTGACCCGCAAAATAGAAAGGGACCTAAGGGTAAAAACCGGTTTTGTTCAGGAGAGCCATTTTAAAGATTTAAATACGTGTATCTTTGGTGTACCATCACATCATAAAACGCTCATATCTCTGGGAGGGAACACTTTTGGGGCATGGGATTGGTCTCATTCGTTGCTCAGATGTTGTCCACATCAAAAAAAAAAAAAAAAAGTGAAAATTGATTTTTTTTACCCTTAGATACCTTTCTCTATGCACTGTCACATATATGAAAAAATCTTGAAAAGTTTTATATTAAAAATACGCAGATTATAATTATTAGAAAAGTGAGAAAATATTAAAACATTTTAGAAAATGCTCACGATGCTTTTTGAAAAATCTACTCCTTTAAAGAAATGTATGACTAATTTGCATGTAATTTTTTTAGCAATTTGCTAAAGTTTTTTGCAAATTTTTGCAATTTTCGAAAATGAGTAAATTTTTACAACTTCCCCCCACCCTTCAAAAAAAATCATTGTACTCGTATTACACCAAAAATAACTTCAAATTGGAATTATACTCGTACGTTTAAATTACAAGTTTTATTTATATAACTTTTTCGACCTTTTTATAAATTACGCTATATAAATAATCAATCTTAAGGTCTTTGTTTTTTTTATAAAAATTATATTATAATCAATTCCAATATTTCGATATTTCTTTTTTATTTATAAATAATTCCCTCACAAAGCTATACAAAGAAGTAGCGAAATATTGGAATTGATTATAATATAATTTTTATGAACAAAAACGAAGACCTTATAAGGTTGCTTATTAATATATCGTAATTTAAATTACAAGTATTCATATTTATCAATAAAAAGTGTAAAGCGTACTGAAATCAGGTTTTGACACAACCAATAATATTAAAAAAATAGAGTTAAATTTGTTTCTAAGGCCCAAATTCACAGTCATTAGTTAACTAATAGCAATAGTTTACCCAATCATATTTGATTCAGAGCTCTTTGTTTACCATTAGTTAAACCGCCAAATGTCATTGGTTGACAAATAGTTAGACAACAGCTGTTTCGTTGTGAACTTTAGTAGTATCAAGGCCTATTTATTAGGTCTATGCAACTCTACAAAAACACAGCAACACAAAAAACAACTTTGTGTTTCAGTTGTCAGAAACACACACAAACATGAACTAAAGTGTATGGTGCAAACAACTTTTGACAGTTAAAACACGAAAACACAGAATATCATCAGGACGATTGCGTTGACCTGATAAATAGGCCTTGATTAGTATTGTTGTATTGTGGAAATTTTTATACACATTTCACACATACATTACCAAGCATTTTCTTTGTATTTAGTTGTAACTAATTCTTTTTATTTTATATTCTACTATATTTTGGCTTTTTCGAAACTATTCCAGCACTAATTCAATATCTTTCACGATAAAATTAGACGACCGAGCACTGTTTTATCCATTTTCCAGAAATAATATAACAAACAAGGAACATCAATCAGGTACCCGCGATTCTACAACAAATATTACAACAGCAACAACCACATATACTTTGTTGGTATAAATTACCTTCTTACTTTTCAAAACAGGGTAGCATCGTCAGATTGCATGTTTCTTATAGGAAATGTTAAACACGATACAAAACTGAATATTCGAAAGGTGTTTATGGATACCCAAATAAAAGCATGCTTTTGGGCTTATACCTACATAATCCAAATTTGACGTTTAGATTGGTATAATGACATTAGTCACCTGGTGTAGTGCTGCCACCTAATAAATGCGCCTTGATAACAAATGTAAACCAAAACCATATGCTATAGCAGAGCTGCCAATAGTGAAACTTAATAGTTTGATAGGGTTACCATTATTTGCTCATATTAAAAACTTTAGTTAAATAATGCACTCTGCATATCAAGTATTAGTTAAACAATAGTAAAAATTTTAGTTTACTAATAATTAACTAATGACTGTAAATTTGGCCCTAAAAATGTCTATTTTGTATTTACATATCGTCACCTTAAAGACCAAACAACCTATCAGCAAAAATTTCAAAATTGAGTTTTTTATTTAATATTATTCCGTATATCATAACGCATATATATGCAAAACTTTGAACGCCTAATATTACAAATAAACAAGCTATTACCAAATTTCCAAATACCCTATCAGCAAGTGTACAATTTTCTAAAACCAAATAACCTATCAGCACTCATGCTAAAGAAGAAATCAGAGTAACTATTTGAATTTTTTCTTTTTGAGAAACAGTTACTTTTGATTTGTTGTTCTTTATTTTTTATTACATTTTATTTATTGTTAGAAGTGAAAAGAAAATAAAAAAGTTTTAAAATGCAATAAAATGCAGTAATGCCAAATTTTGAGACTCAAAACGCGTACAAATTTTTGAAAAAAGGGCTAGAAAGGGCTAAATTGAAAAAAATATTAAAAAATAAAAAAAATAGTAAAATTTTTCGAAAAAGCGCGAAAAGGGGATAGTATTATAATGTTTCTGTTGAAAATAAAAACATCAAATCAATTTTTTTAAAGTACATAATTTATTAGAATAAAAATAACTATCATGAGATCAACACATACATAGCTTGAGAGGTTCAATATTTTACATATTTCATACATACGTAGATTAAATAGTTAGCATATATATATATATTAGAAATATATATATATACATATGTATGTTTACATAAGTAGATACATTTAAAATTGGCCGTTATTAACAGCCTGGCCCACGATATCGACAACGTTCGACTTGTCGCACACTTACATTTGAAACAACAACAAAATATTAAAATTTGTTTTTGTTTTGAATGTAAGTGTGCGACAAGTCGAACGTTGTCGATATCGTGGGCCAGGCTGTAAATAAAATTTCGATTTCTCGCTCTTCTAAAAACATACATTATCTGTCTGTACTGAATAACTTTCAAGGCATAAAAAATTTGGAAAAAATAAAAGATTACTCTATATTATTCTTCTTTTTTAAATTGGTAAAGCAATATCAACTTTTTACTCATTTTATTTTGCTAGATTAAAGGAAGAAAAAATCGCAAAAGTTTAAATGTAGCCATATCGAGCAAAAACTAAAAAGGGGCTAAAAGATTACTGTAAAAAATGCTAGGTTTGCGCCTTTTTTAGTTTGGGGCTAAAAGTTTTTTTTTCGCGTTTTGACTGACTGAAAACGGGCAAATATGGAAGTTCCTAAAAAAGTCAACAAAAAAGAAGAAAAAAATAAAAATCGTATGAACGGTAAGGAATATGAAGATTTTTCAAAAGGCAAAATCGTTTACAGAAAGGCAAGAGAAATGGAACCTGGGTGCACATCAAAATGTTGTGAAAAAGCTTCAAATCGACATTGTTCTATTTTTTCCGAAAAATTAACTTTAATAACTTTTAATAACTTTATTTAAAAATTAAAAATTTTAGGGAAAATAAAAAATGTATACTTTAGAAGGCCGTGACGTACTAAAAAAGAGCAAAATAAGTCATCAAAAATCATGATAAAATTTTAATTTTGTTGCATAGTGTAATTTAAGCAAACATTAGGCACTTTTTTGTTTAAACAAGTAAAATAAACTATAACTGTTAATATTTAATTTAAATAATATTCATGTGTTTAAAGGAATGCTTAATTATTCATACTAATTAGTATTGCTGATAAGTTGTTTGGTTTCAGATTTTTACAATTCCAAATAACCTAAGCTCCATATCATAGGCTGTGTTTAGAAAAACCGAGCTTTCTCAACCGATATATACTTCTGGTTTCATTTTAATCTGAATATATAATTTTCGTTTCAATATTGCAAATAGTTCCAATTTTATAACGTTTTTCTCTCTCCTGTAAACTTTTGAAAACTGCTGATAGGTCGTTTGGTCTTTAAGGTGACGATATGTACATTTGTACGAACATAAACCACTGAAACCACAAGTTTTTTATGTTATATTTTCAAAAGTCACATCGTCAAAGTCATTCTTAAGTATCCCGCATTTAAAAAGATTATTGTCAAAAATAAAAACTAAAACATCGTTTTAGTTTAAATAGAACTACTTACTATGCTACTCGTAAAAACATAAGCCAAATTTTAGCACGTGCAAAATAGCAGATATATATATATGGGACATTCCACTTCAAATCTAATGATTTAAAGAAAAACTTTTTAATTGCCGAATATTATGCTATTTTTAGTACTAAGTAAATATTGTTTACAAAAAAATTGGCGTACAATAATAGTCACAACAAAGAGAGCTTAAAACCAGTATTTTTTATGTAATACTGGTTTTATATTTTTAAAGTAAACTTTGTTTTGACTATGAATATGCATATTTTTTTTAGTTTTGTGTTCATAGCTTTCTTAATAATAGTCAAAATTATAATTTTTTGGAAATGCTCTTTTTTAGATATTTTTTAACGGAAAAATATAAAAAATACTCCATAACGGCTAAAAAAAAAAGCTTAAGCGGCACATTTTTCGGACTTTGTTTTTTTTATGAAAATGGATTAATTACGATAGCAAATACTCAATTTTGGTAAAAAATGAAGTTCGAAAATTATGTCACTTAAGCTTTTTTAGGCGGTTACGGCACAACTTTGTGTGACTCTGGTTTATGATTAAAAAGGCTACGGTGATTTTATTGTCATAATTCTTTTTTTTTTGTGCTTATCACTACTTATGTATTATTAATAACTATCACTTAGTTTATGTCCGACATTGGTTGGGCCTTATAATTATACTTTAGATTAAGATTTGAATACTTATTGTTAATTCATATTTGAAGATATAATAAATAAAAAACGTCTTTAAAAAAATAATAATAATAACAATAATTATTTTTAGTTAATTTTAATTATTATTCGAACTCCATTTGTTTCTATATTTATGATTTTAACAGGCTAAAGTTCGTATCGCTTTTTAAGCCAAATTAAAATTAACTAAAATTAATAGCCATGGGCCTGTGGCAAAAATTAAATAAAAATATACTTAATAGTAACAAACCAAAAAAGTTTGTCTTAAGTAGAACAAAAAAAAAAAAAAAACAAAAAAAAAAACAAAAAGCAAATTAACTAACATGTGTATAATTAGTAAAAGAACAAACGACAATGGTAAGACTGTTGTAAATATAGAGATGGTAAAATAGAGCTTACAATACAAAAAAGCTTTCAGCAAATTGAAATACGATGAATCAAAACAATTGACATATTCCCTTTGCAATAATGCTAAAGCTATGTACAGACGATTGTCAGATCTTACAATATTGTCAGATCTGGCAATGTGCTGACAATGTACTGGCAATCGAAAATTACCAGCACAATATTCCTTGTCAGTTCATACAGTTGTCAGAAAATCTTACAATTTATTGCCAGACGGTTGTATGACAATAAATTCATCTGACAAAATCGTCAGTAGAAAAATTGTCAGTTCACACGGTTGTCATATGCACACATTGTTAGATCCGTTGTTATGCGTTGCCAGACTTAAGGCATTTGTTAGAAATTGTTAAATATTTATCGTTTTTGTTTGTATTAATTGTAAAAAGTGAAAGTATAAATTATTATGGACCATTAAGAAGCAATTGCAATGATTTTGTCTGCATATATTTTATTATAAATTTTTTCTTTTAAATCAAACGTGTGCAGTGTTGCCCATAGAAAGAATACTCTTACAATGACGCCATTGTCAGATGCATAGACTTTGCACATCTGACAATATTAAAATGTCTGACAAATATCTGGCAATAATTTTACAATGTGTTCACTCGATTGTAAGATGTCTGACAATTTGTTGTCAGCTGCTAGTCTTGCAATGGACTGACAATGCTTTTTCTGGCAACGACGTCTGACAAAAATTGTCAGTTCACACGGTTGTAAGAAATTTTGAGCACATTTTACTGGCAATATCGTAAGATCTGACAACCGTCTGTACATAGCTTAAGTATATAAAGCAGAAATCTACATCAACGGACACCACACACAGTGGACCAAACACAAAAGAACGCTGATGATGAAATGAAGGTTTAGTGACCTTCGGAAACGGCTGGCTGTTCCGTTCAACTATATTATTAATATTTAACAATATTTACAACTAACTTTAGTGTTATTTATTTGTTCATTAATAATTATCACATGTATTTTGGCTTAAAAAGCGATACTAACTTTAGCCTGTTAAAATCATAAATACAATAATTATTATTTTATTATTATTAAGCTCTATTTTACGCTCTATTACAATATTCATTTAAGTATATTCTTTGTAAGTATTAAAAAAATATTTTGTGAGAAGTTGAGTAAGTGCAAGAAATAAAATATATCTTTTACTTTTTACCCGACTATGTATGTATGTTCATTTGCGGCACTATATAAACCGAACTCGTGGACCGATTTTGATGATTCTTACGTCAATCGATTTGTCTTAATCCCAGGAGTGTCACTATTATAGTGGTCAAAACTCAATATGGCGGCTAGGCCTTGCAAATAATCGCAGATTTCAATAATCGCTATTACGATTAAAAAATAAGCAATTAACCACGATTATCGGTTAATTTCGATTAATCAATAAAATATACTATTATAATTTTTTATAAAACCAAAACGAATAGCTTCATGAGTTTTAGTTGAACTTTATGGGTTTAGCCAAAGAAATTTAAGTATTTTGTCTTGAGTTCAATTAAATTATGTTTTTATTTTGGAAAAATTGTAAAGCATGTAAAATGAAGTTCGTAAATCAGAACCCAGCAAAAAATTTCTAAAAAGGTAATCGAGTTTGGAATTAAGCATTTTTGGTGGAAGCTGTTCCTTACTGGACTGACTAAAATAATTGATTCTTGAGAAGTAGTTATGTTGTTTATTGTAGAAATTAATTATATTTTCCGTTGTGGGAAATAGTTATTTTTTTCTTGATTGAACTACTTTTTTTAAATATGCTGTTGTTTGAGTAAATGGAAGGTCTTGGTTAAAAACTCAGTTTGATTAAATATACATATGATAACTTTTAAGAAGAATTTAAATAATTTAAAAAACCTATTGTTTTACTACGAAATACACCATTTTGTAAAATTTCTTTTATAAACTCAATTGAAGTGGGTTATATTTTATTCGTATCCAGTGCCTCTATTGTTACTTATAAATACTATATTTATTATTATTATTATTATTATTTAGAACTACTTATATTTAAATAACTATTTTCCAAAATGTAAGTACTTACTTTTTAGTTTAAAATAAATAAGTAGGCAATTTAGAAATATTTATAATTTATTTAAAATATTTTTTTTTTTAATGCATGTATTTATTTATTGTATCTTATATATGAACTAACAATAACTATTCAAATCTTAAATCTATAAAAAAAATTTTATTAGGCCCGACCAGTGTCGGACATAAACTTAGTGATAGTTATAAATAATACACTAGTAGTGATAATCAAAAAAGGGGAAAAAAAGTATTTTCAAGTAGTCCCATCTGGAGTGTTAGGTATACGAGCCCGTGTGTCCCTCTTTCTTAGGCGGATGTTTCCAGTAAAGCTCAAAATATTACGAGCAAGCGGATTAGGATGTGATTCGAGTTTTGTTAAATATTTGCCTGCGTATTTTGCAATTTCTTCAGTTACTAGTGGCATATTTAAATCACGATGTATAATAGAATTTTGGATGTACCATGGAGCCGATGTTATTAACCGTAAAATTTTGTTTTGCCTTCATTGGATTCTCTCGACATTGGAAGCTGAAGCAGTGCCCCATAAATGAATTCCGTAGCGCCATATTGGCCTCAAAAGCGACTTGTATAATAAAAGTTTGCAGTCTAGGCTGAGTGTTGAGTTTCTGCCAATCAACCAATATATTTGAGTTAACTTAAGTTTCATCTGAGTTAACTTAGAGTCAATATGATGTTTCCATGTAATTCTTCGATCAAGGTGTATACCAAGGTATTTCACTTGAGGAATATTTTGATTGTTGATTCGAATGGGGGAGTAAGTACCTCTTCTTAGGGTGAACGTTATATGGACACACTTTTGTTCATTGACTTTAATTCTCCATAAGTTCAACCATATTTCCAGCTGGGTAATATGTTCCTGGAGATTGCGGGATGCCTCATAAGGGTTTTCGTGCACCTCATACAGGCTGTATCATCGGCAAAAGTAGAAATATGGATATTATTGCTTACAGGCATATCACAAGTATATATTAAATACAAGACAGGACCCAGAATACTACCCTGTGGTACACCAGAAGATATAGATTCGGGCACACTCGTGAACTCTCCTTCCACAACAGTGAACTTCCTATCAATAATATAACTTTTCAAAAGCTTTTGAATGTTTATTGGCAGATATGTCTTCAATTTTAAAACTAGGCCTTCGTGCCATACTTTATCAAATGCCTGAGAAACATCAATAAAGAGAGCAGAACAATACTTCTTTTCTTCAAATGTTCTTCTTACAACTTGGACCAGTCTATGCGTTTGTTTAATCGTGCTGTGCTGACTTCTAAAGCCAAATTGATGGTCCGGGATGCACCCATTATCAGTTAAAATTTTGGGCAATTTAGTCATGAGCAGCTTTTCGAAAAGCTTTGAGATTGTAGATAGTAAGCTTATAGGCCTATATGACTCAGTCTTGGTAAGATCTTTGCCCGCCTTTGGAATCATTTTGATCTTGGCAAGTTTCCAGTTATGTGGAAAATACTGCATTCTTAAAATAGCATTAAAAATAAATAGCAGGATTCTTATTGCAATATGAGGCAAGTTCATGAGCATTTTGTTACTAATGCCATCAATACCTGGAGCTTTCTTCGGGTTGAGTTCAGCAATTACTTTTTGTACTTCACGCATCTTAATCCTTAAGGGACGAGGGGGTAGAGAAACTACACTCGGTAAATCAGCAGCACCCGTACATGAATTGGGAGTGAATACAGATTTTAAATGCTCAGAAAATAAGTTACCTTTCTCACTATCACTTCTTGTCCAGCCTCCGGTCGCAGTACGCAATGGTGATTTAAGATTTCGTTTAAGATTTCTAGTAGCGCGCCATAAAGAGTAATTAGATGCGGACGTTACATCAAGACCTTCTAAATACTTTTCCAGTAGTGCAGTTTTTTCCGACGATAGCAGCTCTTTGAGTCGTTTAGTACATTCTTTAAGTCTAATTTTATTTATGGGTGATCTGTGTTGTTGCCATTCTCTTCTAGCTCTCCTTTTTTCACATACAAGACGTTCAATTTCCGTAGAATAAATTCTGTTAAAGCCGGTTTGCGGATAGGAGGTAGTGGCGTGTTCAGCAGCCTGTTTAATATTTTCGTTAAGATTGGCAATGTTAAATTCAATATCATCGCATGATCTAAGCTGAATGTTTTCTACGCAGTGACTACTAAGATAATTTTTGAATGCCAGCTAGTTGATTCCATTAATCATCTTCACATATGAGTTAGTTAAATCACTCCTTAGTGGGTTGAAAATTGTAACTATTGTTGGAGAGTGATCGGAGGACAGATCTAGAGAGGCCTCTACATGAATTAAGTCCCTATGAATATTTTTCGTGACGGCAAAATCTATAACATCTGGAATTTTTCTTACGTCAGTAGGCCAGTAAGTAGGCTCCCCACTCGAAATGACATCTAAGCCCATTTTTGAAATTGTATTGAACAAGGCTCGACCTCTAGGTGTAACAAAACGCAATCCCCAGTACGTATGTTTTGCATCGTAGTCACCAGCTGCCACGAAACAAGACCCAAGCGATTTGTAGAACTTCTCATACTGATCTTCGGTAACTGAAAATCTGGGAGGTGAGTAAATTGATGATATCACGAAATTCGCACAAAAATTTTCTACGAAAATATTCGTTGCTTGCAAATATTCTTCACTAACGTTGTCAAGGACATAGTGCTTGAGTCTTGACTTAATCAGAATTGCTGATCCACCACATGCTCTCCCTCTCGGGTCCTTTGTATCATATAAAGTGTAACCATTTATTTAAATATGTCCCTATTTTTCTTAACTACTTATTTACTTCCTATTTTTAAAAATTTGCGTAATGTGTTTTGTAAGCGTGTACTTCAATTTGGCAATCTAAAAAGTAAGTCATTATATGGCAATTAGTTCAGATGGTAATGTCTAATTTTTTGTTGGGAACTTATGAGTATCAAAAACAATACGAATGAATTGTGGGAAATCAATCTTTTGATAGGAAACTTTTTCTAGGACGAAGTATATTTCCGCTTTCTTAATTTATTCTCTATTTAATTTTGTATCAACATCTGATGAATTTATATATGTATGAATGAACGAACAAGTTCATATAAAAACAGTATTTTTTATACCGTTTTTTATACGAAATTGCTCATTTATCTTGATATAAGTTCATTACGTTCGGACACTCACTTATAACTATGTACATATATTCTTTTTTAGTATTTCAATGTTTTTTATAATAATGCGAGGTCCGAAAATAAAGCAAACTGCATCTGTCTGCCAGCCGAATAAGAAATATTTGTATCAATCGTAATGAAAATTTTGAGATATTACGACGATTTTTAAATAAAATTGGGAGAATATCTATCTATATACATATATAAAAGAGGATGTGTGTATGTATGTAATGTATGGACTTCAAAACGGCTAGGCCGATTTTGATGAAATTTTCAGGGAATCTTCAGAATATTCAGGCGGGTGACACTGTGAAGTACGATTTTTTATTTTCGGTCTGTGGGCGGAGGGGCGTGGCAAAATCAATTTTTCATATTGCACCACCAATGCCATATATATATATATTTATTTATTTTTATTTTGTTTTATATTTTTTGAAAGCTGTTGTCATATTTTTCAAAACGAGATATCAAACTCTTAAATGGGTTATGTAGCTCCGAAGATATTTACAAAAAACCTATGTTAATAATGATCCAATATAAAAATTTTAAAACTTTCGAAATGTCGCATTAAAAATTCCGAGACTTCGGTTTATTGACAAAATATTTACATGATTCGATAACACGATGGGGGTAGCGAGGCACACCGGGTGTACCTAGTAATAAAATAAAATAGTAAATTTAATAAGAGCTTAATCTGGATTTTAATTATCGTTTTGTATTATAATACGTTTATTGTATTAAGGTGTAGAACGATTATAAATCGTTTCTTGTCTTTTGTACAAGTTTCTGAGCCTACTTGCTTATTCTATTAGAATTTCCAAAAAGCTAATCTTAATTCTCAAATGATTTTTGAAAGTATGGTTTAAGTCTATTGATGATTTGTTAAAGCGCCAATAAAATGCAAACATATAGACATGTTTATTCCAAATGTATATATGTATTTTGTATTAAAAATTTTAATTTAAATTTTTTATGAGTTGAATTTGCCCTCTATGCATATTTGATATAAATTCTTTGCTTAAAAAAAGGAAAAATGTTTAATCGTAATCGAGCAATTAATGGGTTCGATTACGATTACGATTAAAAGGTGCAATTAATCGCGATTACGATTGCGATTATAATCGCTGTGCAAACCCTTTGTAAATAGGAAAATAATAAAAAGTTTGCTAACCACATCAAAATGGGTATAATAAGACAGGTATTTTAAAATCATTTTTTGGTTTCTCTTATGATTTTTCATTTCGAATGACCATTTATGATATTTAACGGTTCAAAGTTGGTTGCAGTCAGATTTTTCGATTTTTTTTTTGTACAAATACTTCTTTCAAGTAGAGTCAAAGCTGTTTGCTCCGGATAGTTCCGGTGTAAAGCTATATTTGGGTTAATCTTTCAATTGTTCATTTTAAGTTAAATCAAAAATATCTTTCGCTTCACTTTTCCAATATGACCTCCACTCTTTCGCGAAAGGAAATTTCTGAAGAATGGTTTAAAACTCCGAATATACATCGCATAGGCATGTTATTGACATAAATAATGGTTAGGTACGGTCTTTAAGAAGACGTGAAAACAAATTTAAGGCAAATATAAATATTATTTGTTTTAAGCTAGCCGAAGAATGAAAAAAAATGGAAGACATCGTGACCGTTTCTTAACATCAAATTCAGTTTGCTTGATGAACCGTATGCATTGCCTGAAAGCGTACAACTTAAAAATTCTTTAAAGCAGCAGAAAAAGTTCAAAAATCACTAGTGTCAATAAAGAATTAATTAAATGGTTTCATATTTTTTGGGAAACTTTAGGTAGTTAGTTACCCTATTGATTAAGATGATTTTGAAAGTTTTATTGTTCACACGAAATTTATACTTAAACGAATATCAATGGCACATTATGCCAGTTAGCGTTCATCCTTTTGCATGGAAAAGACGTAATAAGGTTTTGCATTATTCTTATAGGGCAGCTGTTAGAAGAAGCTCCAGAAGCAAGAAATAAGGACATGAAGAAATTTAGAGAATTGTTTACGAGAAAAACATCAAGAATAGGCTCTTAATTTCTTCAGATCCTCTTATCGCAAGTTTGCGTCATACTCTTTTTCGAGTTCGAGGTTTGATAACACAAGAAGTTCTTTCATTATTATCTGTTGATGCTTTTGAGGAGGAAGAATCTTTTAATGATGCATATATGAAAGTGAATAAATGAAAATTTATATTTGTAGTTATGTGGTAGATTTTTTTATATATTTGAACTAATTTTGTATTTAATTTATAAGTGAGATGTGAATTAAAAGTGATTTATAAAGTTTATGCAGTTAGATTTGCGATCTACCACACTGTGCATTATTAAGAAATTTATAAACAAAAAACTGAAAAAAGATATTTCTTGAATGCAAGCTAAGCGTTGCGAATTTTTTTTATTTCTTTTGTTCTTGAAATTTACATTTTTTTCCATGTAAAACTTAGCGTTGTGTTTAACAAGATAAGGCATTTAATGTCTTTTTAACGAGTAATTAAAAAAGTTTCAAAGTCTACCACTCATACCCTTTTACTAAAAATAATAACACAAAACTGCAGAAATAAAAAAATAATAAAATTTCCGATTTGGCGTGGAATGCCCCATATGTACGAGCACTTATGAACATTTATACTCGTATGTTTGTACTTATAACTCAAACAATTGCTTTATATCTGAGTGTCATTTATTTCTGTTTAGCCACCTATTATCTAAGCAAAAACGCGATACAACTGAAAAACTTTGGTAGACAAATAGCAACTGAAAACAGTAATTCAAGGGAATTAAAGCTACACTATTTCCCTGGTGTTTGACAAACAAGTTACAGTAATTTTGACTTAGCTGCACAATCAACTTTGCATGACTTTTTGTGCAGATAAGTTAAAAATGCTGTTATCTTAAATGCACTTACCTGCCTAAATGTGCAGGTATTCAATTTTGGACTTCAGTTTTATACACATACAGGGTTGCATACTTATGTAGCAACATTTTTTTAATGTGTGCAGCTAACTTAAACTATTTATATAAGAATAATTTAAAACTGCCAAAAAAATATGTTAAAGGCGCAGGTATGCAAAGTGCACTTAAAAAAGGATTTTGAACAATAATTACAGAAAAAATATATTTTGTGCAGTTAAGTGAATGTACAGCTAACATTGATTTTTTGTATGAAAATATTTTAAAATTACCAAAATTTTAGGACACTTATCTTAAATTTGCAGGTATAGAAAGGGCACTTAAAAAACGAATTTGTATGGGATTTTAAAGAATAGTGACAGAAATTTATCATTTTAGGCAGTTAAGTCCGAAGTGCACTTAAACAAAAGGCAGCTAAATCAAAACTACTGTAAATAACTAAGGCCGGGTTTCCATCTGTGTGACATGTGCTACACAAGCATAAAAAAAGCGTAACCACTAATTACAAATGAAAAACAGTTTGATTTAGACACGTATTTATTAAATTAAACGGTTTCATACATAACTAATAGAGAATTTCATTGAATCTTACATGATTGGAAACAGTTTAAATCAATAAATACATATCTTAATCGAACGGTTTTTCAGTAGAAATTAGTGGTTACGTTTTTTTTTTTGGGCACATGTCACACAAGAAATGCCAGATGTAAACTCAGCCTAATGACATTTTTTCTTTAAATTTCAAAAAAATTTAATTTTGGTACTTTTCTAAGCCCAATAATAAAATCATATCAGCTATTTGCAAATAATTTAGTCTCTAACATGTTTATTAAAATTGAATTATAATAAAATATTAATATACATACGAGTATAATAATATTACATTATGAAAACAAAACAAACAAACAAAATATATATGTATTAATTTAATTTAGACTCCAAATTTTAGAGCACAATTATTCTGGCATATTTTTTATCTTAAAAACGGCGAAAACCATTTAATAGCATAATATTAATCACACAAAAAGATATCACACTGCCACCGGGTAATATGGGCAATACATGTGCATAAATATTTACCCAACTAGCATTTTGTATCATTATTAAATCTTAAACGAATCAGCTTGACGGGAAAAATAAACGCATATGAGCTCATTTTTCGATCATAAATGATACTCCAGTTTAGAGATGGGCTCGTGTCGAATATTCCAACACCACACGCAAGAACACGAATACCATGATATTCAACACGTGCGAAACACGCACGCCAAAAATTTTCCCAACACGAAACTGCACAACACGCACGAAATGAAATAAAATAACAAAAAATCGTTTTAATTAGTGTTTTTCTATTAGAATTGATACAATTTAAGTTTAAAATTTTTTTAAACGCACTAATAATCCCAAATTAATATTTTACTTATTAAGCAAAATATTTTTTTTATATTAAAATTACATTGAAATTGATTATTGAGGGGTTTAGCTGGGTCCTATGTGCATTTTACTGTTGCTAATGCGCATAGGATCCAGCTCATCAATTTCAATGTATTTTTAATAAAAAAATAATATTTTGCTTAATAAGTAAAATATTAATTTGGGATTGTTAGTGCCATTTTGTAATTTGTTGATAGAACTTAATAATAAAAACTTCTCCTGAAGACGTCGGAAAAAAGCTGACGAAACGTTGAGGAAAAAGATGAAATAGATTTGTTTTATTTCCATCTTGATAATTAAGAAAACTGACCAAAAATAGCCTACGTAAAAAATATAAATATTCACTAACGAAATTGGTCATAAAATATAAACAAAAAAAAATCGTTTTTGTTTTTTTTTATTGTTTCCTACGTAATTTATACGTTTGCCATCGCAAGCAATGAGAAAAAAATTCTTCCAAACATCGCTTCTGGCCTGGTCGTTCGTTACCAATTGATATTTTTCACCATTTCTACGAATAGCATATTAAATTTTATTTTTCATTTTGCTCCCAAAAATTAAGTGTGTTCGTTTACTTTTGCAGTAAAATGCAGTAAATGAGTAGTTACTGCGAAAATTTTAAAATTTACTCTCTAAAAGAGCGGTAGCCAAAAAAAGTACGCGAACGGAAAAATAGTAAAAATTAGTAAGATTAAAGAAACAGCTGACTCTAACTCCACATAGTATTGAAAAATATATAACCTTTTGACTATGCAACTCCTTTAATTATTGGTGCTCGATACAATATTTTTATAACACGGACAATCTAAGAATAAATTCTGTAATTTGTTTCATGTACTATTTGTAATTAATTTATTTTTGATTTCCTTGTTTTGTTGTTGGCGAAATTACTAAAAATTACATGACTACTTGTTAATTAATGTTACTGATTACCGCAAAAGCAAGTGCTATACTATGTACCCAGATACTTTACAGTTTTACAACTCTGAGTATTTAAAACAAATTTCAAAACAAAAGGTTTAATAAGATATGTTACAAAATATGTATATTAACAGCTATTATTATTATGGTTAATAAATTAATTATTTTATTAATGACTTTCACGATTTTCATTTAACCTTTTTTCTAATTTTTACACGTTTCATTTGCTAACTTTCCATTTGTTTACATTTTGAATCATATGTTTTTGTCTTACTAAACTTTACTACGACAAATTTCTGCAGTAAAAATTTGCAAAACACTCAGTCAAGAACTGTCACTTTACTCTCTCAATTTGTGTTCACATTTACTGTATTTTGAGTAAACGAACGCAATTTAGTAAAATGCAGTAAAGTTCAGTAAAAATTTTTAAAAACTTTTGAGTACGCGAACGCAATTATTAATTACTTTTTTCAAGCGTAGATTTTTAAACAGTGGTGCCAAGTTGGCACTGTCAACAGCTGATACTATATATGAAACTTTAACCTTAGAAGAGCTTGCGTTTTTGACGATACAAAATAGGCTTTATTTTTTTCCTGGAAATTCATGCATACATATTTTGAACGTAAAATCGTTTCGAGTTTTTCGTGTCAATGTTGCTGAACACGATACGAAACGAGCACGAACGAAACCAGATTTTCTGACACGAACACCGCGTGTTGAATCGTGCGTGTTCGTGTCACAAAAAAAAAGTAATGTGAGTCCGATCACAGAGGAGATGTGTAAGCATCTAGTAATGAAAAATTTTTTTTAAGTTGGAAGTACTTATGCTTTTAGTATCTTTTTTTAAATTAATTAATTAAAAGTATCCAAACTTTCAATATTGTAACTACATAGGAATTTGTTGGTTTTAGTTTGTTTTATTAAACTTATTTGGTTAGTAAATGGGCACACTGCAGTATATATGTACATACTGCATTCAAAATTGCAGTAAGCAGTAAATTTACTGATTACTAAAAAAATTCAGTAAATTTTTACTGCTAATGAAATTTAATTTGCATTACCAGTAAAATCGTAGGGCCGTAATCATAATAAAATTGTAGCAAATGGCAAAGTTTTTTCATTCAAATTTTGAAACTTTTGTATGAAAAACATTTAGCCACTTGGTAGAATTTCATTATGAATACGAGCATTACTGATTACTGAAAATTCAATGCACCTCCTCATATAACAAATCATTTAGGCAATTTATAAAAATTGTAGAAGAAAATTTTAGTAATCAGTAAAAATTTACTTGTTAAACATTTTTTATTGTTTTTACTGAAACTTTAGTGGTACTGCAGTGCTCATCTGTGGTAAATGCCTTTACTTTTACTTTTAAATTTTTAATTCCTGTTGTTCATCGTTTAGTTGTTGCTGTTCTTGTTGCTGTGTACGCATTGCAATTAAAATAAATTCAGTAAAGTGCGACTTTGACTCGCGGACATTCGGTTTTGATCATTTTTTGTTTTTTTTAGCTTTCTTCCTTTTTTAAGTTTTTTCAGTTTAAACGATTTTTTTCACTTTTTTCGCTTTTTGCTCGTTTTGGCTTTTTTTTCTCTTTTTGGGTTTTTTTTAATTTTCACAATTTTTTTAATTTTGGCGATTTTTTTCTGTTTTTTGGGGTTTTTTCATTTTGGCGATTTAATTCTGTTTTTGGGGTTTTTTTATTCAGGCGATTTTTTCATATCGGCGATTTTTTCATATCGCCGATTTTTTTGTTTAAGGTTTTTTTTCATTTTGGCGATTTTTCCGGTTTTTCGCGATTTATTTTAGTCCTAGAGATTTTTTTTAATATGGTGCTTTTTTTGTTTTGGCGATTTTTTTGTTTTTGGCGATTTTTTTATATTTGGCGATTATATATTTTTTTGATGTTTCAGTTTTACCGTTTTTGAAAATTTCAAGAGTTTTGCTCTTACGGTTTCCAAGATACAGCAAGTTGTCAAAATTACAAAGTCAAAATTGCATTAACTGATGGAACACCCATTGATTTAAATTTTTTAAATTTAGTGTTAATTGTTGTAGTCTGTATAAAAATACACTAACTTTTAAAATTTCAAGTGTATATATGTATATACAATTGTATGTATATTACATGGGATTTTAACATTTTTCGTTGCTCGTTTTGGAACACCCTTTAGTTTTTAACTCTCATGAATTTGTTGTTGTAGTGGCCAAATGTCTACACATTGTGTCCAAATTTCAAGTCCGTAACTCTTACAGTTCATTTTCACCTTTGGTGTACGGAAATATACAGAAAAATAACCGGCGGCGGCGCACCGCCGGCTTCGAGCCGGTCGACTTGTTTCCCTGCTTGGTATATTGCTTCTTTCAAACACTAATACACTCATACATAGCTCACACCGATTTGACAATACAAAGAAATCTCAGCAAAGAAATCAAAGTCAAAAGATTTTTACCCCCTAGCGTTTAGATGTTTACACATCAAAAAACACGACACGCGCCCATCTCTACTTCAGTTGTGAGAACCTTGTACCCTACAGATGAATCATACCAAAGAATCATTTCTGATAGTATTAAATCCTTATATCACCTTTTTGCGATTTCTATGCATTTTGTTCCTCTATTTTCAAGAAATCATTTTTCAATTACCGAAGTGATAAATACATTTTTAATCATCAAAAGTGATCTGAGGAGAATCATGTAAAAGATTTTTGCAAAAAGTTATCACCAAAATGCCAGCTGGGTATACTTATGGAAATATGTATACATATACACTTACACAGCAAAAGATAACAGCTTGTTAACAGGCCATTAAACAAAACAATAGCACACATACCTATCGTCGCTGATTTAACTAACTTACCTAACTAACATTTTAAAAATTTAACAGGAGAGCAGCTTTTATGGTTGTTTTATACATTCATCCTTATGGCTGCGTCAGAAATCTTTTTACTTATATAGGCACAAAAGTAATGCTTACAGTCGTGAAAATTAACTCATTTTTCAAAAAAATGTCAGTTAGGTCAGTTAGTTAAAACAGCGACGATATAAGCGGCAGCAGAAAATTCGTTAAATCTTCTTAGATCCTTCAATTCAACTTTAAGGTGTAGGTAAAGTTTGTGAGGCAGGTTATGTGTATAACCAAGGTATGATTAAAAATAACATCGTTGCAGTAATTGTTTCTTTATATGTATCAATAAAAATTTGTAAATTTTGTTTATGGTGATGGTGCTTTTTTGTTCAAAATTGTCGAAAATTCAAAATCTTAATAAGAGATAATGGCGATATTCCCAATAAAACCGATAAAAAAGTATCGAACTTATTCAGGTTAAAAACCTGGTTTCCTCAATATACTTTCATAATTTTTTTATATTCTGAATCCCTAAGATATTCCATATCTGGTATATTTTCCAGATAGAAGATTTGTTTTCTAATTGGCGTGTTATTCTATAACTCATTGCTTCAGATCATTTTCAAATTCTTCAAAACGTTTGGAGTTTCCATCATCCCATATCAAGAGATATGATCTGGAAAAAAAAGTTTTGAAAGCGGATGACAAATAAAAAAGGTGACCGGTAAACAATTTTGCATGACAGATGTACCCTACCTTGAAACTTCAAAGTTCCGCCCCTCAGCTAGTTGGGCAACTGGTATTAAAAACATATATGCAAATACTTCTCTACTATGTCCGTGCGACAGTACTAACCGTTTAAAAATGGCTGATTTATTTCCAAAATATTTTGATTTTGCCCCCATTGTGCAGTCGCCAATCAGAGAATGACAATGAGTACTCAAAAAAATATTCTTAAGTAAATTGTCTTAATTTAAGTAGCTAATTAAAAACAGTAATTGTACTGTAAACATATCGTGCGCTGACATATTTTCTCCCAAGTAACTACGACTATAGCCAATTCAAACTCAGTACTCAGTGTATCGATATTAATCGGATACACATGATAATCTGGATATAATTACATTTCTGAATATAATATGGAATGTAAATGTATTTTGACTATTTGAAATAAAATAGCCCTGTACATACGCATGTGAAGCCGACTAATACTCAAAGTATTTCTATACTCATGCGCATGATTGCAGCTCATACAGTAAATATGTGTATGAACATAGTTGTTGGTTGTGTATTGTATTTATATATATATATATATATATATATACGCATTCGGTTTAAAATATAAAATTTTAAAAATAAGTGTGTTTGCATATGAGCGTGTTTTTTAGTTTTAGATGTAGGCATTAATAGTTGTTTGACGTTTCCGTTCTGCGAAAAAATACAACAAAGACGGAGTGCCATCTCT
The DNA here is from genome assembly GCA_949987645.1 of Tachina grossa. NCBI lineage: Eukaryota > Metazoa > Arthropoda > Insecta > Diptera > Tachinidae > Tachina > Tachina grossa. The sequence continues at coordinate 132,208,876 of OX465274.1, read as the reverse complement.
TTGCTTATTCAACATACATATGTATATAGTGGCAGTAAAAGTAAAACCATACCCAATCAAATCATGGTGCCATGAAATAAGTCCCAAATGAAATACAGTAGTTTTCGCTTATAGTCACATTTAAAATTGCACAGAAATTGTGGACTATATCGCTAATGTGACTATAAGCCTAATTTTTTTATATGCCACGCAGAGGTATATAAAAGAATTTCTATACAATCCAATTATGTCAATTAGAAAACAATGTTGTATTTAAAAGGCAGATTTGTGTGGCCTTTTATGCAACAATGTTTTGTTCTAAAGACATGTTCTTCTACTAAACAGTAGATGGAGGTTGAAATTTAGATTTACTTTTTGGTTTATGACTTAAATAAATAACTAAAAAAATCTGTTGAAAATTTTTGTGACTATAACGCGAATCGTTTGCATACAATTTGGATTTTGACTACCACAAAGTTGGTGCATATATGTCAAATATGACTATATAGTAAATGGACAATATCGTCAACCGTTTCAATGAAATTAAGCTCAAAAGTTATAAAAAAACATTAAATATGGACTATAAAAAAACACTTTTTGCCAATTAATTTTGACATCCATTACACACCATAAGACCAATTTAATTCGCCTCCTCATAAAATAATTTCGTTTAAATTTACTGTTTCAGTAAGTGTTGTTATGCTCAAAAAACGCTTAAGGAGAAGGTATATACCACGCGTTACGCGGCAACGGGTTTCTGGGTTGTTGAACCTTTAACGCTATAGAAATGGAAAGTTACACACCACTATTTTTTTTTTGTCTTGCACTTACGTTTTATTTTTCTTTAAATATTTAATGCATTTTTTATCCATTTTGTAATAAAAAAATTAATTAATTTAATATAATTAAATTTAAAATAATTTTTGTGTATGTTAGCTTATGAATCTGGCAACACTAGCTGTCATTTTATATACAACGAGTGAAAGTGGAAGAATGTCCAACTCTTTGCGAGGTACGCGCGTCGCGAACTTCTCTATGTAACTTGCCTTATGAGACCACTCAATTTAAACTTTTTTGACAGATGCATGTATCGCATTAGCGCATTGAACGCGTGTTATGTACTTCCACCTTTAGAAATTTGACAATGAAAGAAAAAAAATACTTATGGCCTATTTCCCACCTGCGAAGGACAACGTTCGACTTACAATTTATATTGAAAACAACAATAAAATACGAAAATTTGTTTTTGTTTTCAATATAAATTGCAAGTCGAACGTTTTCCTTCGCAGGTGTGAAATAGGCCATTAGGAAAATCAACAGAACACGTTGGTCTAAAATTTAATATAGTAAAAACTAATTTTATTGCAAAATGCACAAATCGAGAACTATTCGACTCAGCCGGTTTTTAAATTGCAAAAAAACCGGACTATTCGACATTCGAAAAATCAACATTTTGAAAAAGCCGACAACTGTATTGTAAAAAAACCGGATTTTAAAACCGGTTGTAAAACCGAGTCGATCACCCTAGTATGTATATTAAAAACCAAATATTTATGTATGTTAATAAATAGTTAAGTCGAACCAATTTTGAAAAAAATAAAACAGTATAATTTTTAAATAAATACAAATGTCTGCACAAAACTGCCTCTTTTTCATCAATGAATAATTATATATTTTACTATCAACTAAAGCCCACGATTCTAAGCTGATTACATATGCATATTTATAATCGTCATCGCTCCAAAAGTGCAACCCCATCAGTGCTCTAAGGGAAACTATGTCATTAAGAAGCCAGGGGTTCTTGGTCACCTAGAGCGATAACATATTTCTGAGTCCGGTCTTACAGCGAGTTGAGCAAAAGAAAATAGTTATACAATCAGAACCAACGAGGCATGTGTGTGCAGAAGGTTTTCATATATTTTTATCTGTTTTACCTAATATGTATATTTTTATCTGTGGTTGAACGATGCAACTATAAAAAATTACAAATTAACATTTAAATCCCAATGTTAACCTTAACTTTAGAAAAGTGTGATTAATTTTTAATTTACACCATTGACCACCAAAAGTAAATTTTAACACTTTTTTATCACTTACTTGAACAACACCATAGCTCAAAAAATTAATTTTACAGAAAACAAGTTTAAGGTTATCAATTTACACACAACTGAATGGAAAAAGAAAATTCTCTTTTTCTCTCAAGAGTTAGATATACGAGATATCTGTTTTTCTAAAATTTTTACATGTTGCGAATAACGAAATGAGGATTAATTCTGCATTATTAATTCAAAATTCTAATTTTTGAGTTATGACGTTGTTCAAGTAAATGCAAAGAGCAATAAAAACAACAAGTGCACTTGATAAAATGTATAGCACACACTAAAGTGCCTTTTCACAATGTATGATTAAGAATTAACGTGAACTTTAACTGACAGTTCTTCATACAAAACTTGCCGTTAAAGTTCCTGTTAGCTTTTAATTGTACATTGTGTAAAGGGACGTAAGTGTTTGCTTATGAACCCATGTTTATTACTTACTCCTATAGTGATAGGCTGCTTCGCAATCCAAGTCCCTCAGAAGCTGGAACAGTTGGGAGTCGTCATTTGTTTCCATTGTTGAATTCTCTGTCATCTCAGACAACAAAATATTTTATTAAATTCACTTTTACATACATATGCACATGCATTGTATGATTATTATTGAAAACACAATTTTTTGCACACTACGGGTTTAATTAACACCACACACTTAAATAAGAACTTTTCTTTTATTATAAATTTTTGATTTTTATTCAAAAAGTTTTATATTATATTATTTATGTTAAATTTCGTTTCTTTTTATTTATTTTATATTTATATTGAATTTCAATTCAAAGCACACATAGGAACTTAAATTTTTTATTAAAAGGTTTTTTATTTTCTCTTCATATGTTGTACTTAAAATAAGAATTTTTTACTGACTTTAAGAACTTGGTACTTTATTTAAGATTTTTTTTGCTTAATTTAAACACTTCATACTCAATTTAAGAAAGTTTAGGATTGGTTTTCTAAAGTGATCCCGTTTTCGGATTATTTTAAGTATATGTTAGTGCTATTCGTACTTAAATTTTTAAGTAGGATTCCTACTAAAAGTAAGTGAAAAAAACTTGAATTTAGTAAGTCTTTTTTCTTTCTGTGTATGTTATATGTTGAATACAATAACAAATTTGAGTGTTTCGATTTCAATATGAATGACAAACCTACATATATTTTTTTTTTATATATATTAAAGAAAGTAACACTCAGGTAATTAATGCCTACTACTATTACTAGGTGTAACCTTCTTTCGGAAAGGGATATTGATAGAAGACATGTGGTGAAGGAAGAAATAGAAGAAAGCTCCATTTTGTTACAACTCTGCTTTTTGCACGCTTTTTTGTAATAATGCAGTGTTGCAGCGCCTTCTGGTGTCAAATGAGGCGTATTAAATTTTGAAGCTATGTTTAGTAGCCATTTTATTGGTTATTTTACTTCGCCGATGATTCTGCTACACAATACCGACGAAGGAGGGCGCTCTGATGTTATATTAGGATTAGCATCTGCTGAAGTCGGTATAGTTCAGTGACCAGTGACTATGCCTTCATCAATTGAACTTTCCTACAACAACTGATACAAAGGGACACTAATGCACATCAGAAAAATGCGTGATGTTGTTATTTAATGACTGTCGGATACAAGGATTGAACCCAGGATCTTCGGTTTTGTAGTCAACGTGCTAACTACTTCAGCCAATGCCACCCTCATATACCAGGGACGGCATGGAGAATTTTAAGATTGTACCTAAAATTTCAAAAATTTTTTCTTTTTTTACCTTAATTGTAATAAAAAATTTTTTTTAGTAAAATTAAATATTTTTATTTGTTTTTATTAAAATAGTCGACTTTGTTCTGGCTATCGAATCGTTTTCCAAAATTCGCTTGTTAGTTGGGATGTTAAAGCAAATGGTTACACCTGTTGAAGTTGAAATATCAAATATACAAGTTAATAGCATTTGCTCTAGCATCTGAATTTAGAAAAAAATTATTTGGAAGAAACATGTCCAATTTTTTTTATTTTCTCGCTGCGTTTTGCTTTCATAAAGGGCTTTGGACACGATCAAAATGCTTGCTGTCAAGTTCGTGTACGTGTGCTTGTCGGCTTGATGTTAGCATGCTTGATGCCACACCAAGCATTCATTTTTATTTTGATTTTGTGCTGTTCGTTTGGTGGAAAAAAAATTTATAAAAATGTCTAAACAAAGAAATTCAATAACAATAGTGGCAGCACTCCATACAAAAAAAGAACAAAGCAAAATAAGAAAGTTCTAACACTTCTTTTTTCTTCACGAGTCAAATTTATGTTTTTAATTCCGGAATTTTGGGCAACCGTTCATAATGGAAATATAATTATAATGAAAATTTGTACGCGCTTGATGGGGCAACAATATACACGCATTAAATCAAAATTTTTTGATTTTCCATCAAGCATCATTGGTGTCACACATACTAACAAATTTTCACTCATACTATAACCAATCTCAGCAAGCATTTTGACCGTGTCTAAACCCCTTAAGACTGTTTTCAACTGAGAATAATGTGAATCGCATGGTTCAAATGTGAAACTGTGGAGATTCCTTAAATGTACTTAATTAGTCATTGGTGTACTATTGTACTTTCCGAGCTTGAATAGTACCAAAAAATGTACAATTGTGCCAACTTTGCCATCCATTTTTTTTTTCATCCAAAAATTCTTGTCAAAGGGCCTGTGCCAAATGGTAGCAAAGTACTAGTGTAAGTAAATTTTTGGCACTTCTGAGGTGAATAAAATTTCACTAGCTATGGGGGCTAGTAGAAATTTTGACACAACAGGTAAATTTTTGACATGCTGCAATAAAAAGCATGGTATCATAAAATTTAAATCCACCGCCGTCGCTTCGAGCCGTCTCCCAATACAAAGATTTTAACGTCTTTTAAGTTTAATTAGACTGTGAAAAAATCATTGTTTATTTTAATTTGCGAAAAATGTTGCATCATATATATAATATTATATAATTTATTGCTACAAGAATATTGTTTTATACAAAAATGTCCTCTTAAAAATTTGTTGGTAGCCGGCGGCTTGTAGTCAGGCAAAGCAAAACCGCCGCCGCGGAAATTGTTTCATCAGCTTCTTTCTATGCTCAAGCGAATTTGTCAAAATTTTACATTGGGCCTGTGCCAAACGGTAGCAAAGTACTAGTGCAAGTAAATTTTTGACCTTTCTGAGGTGAATAAAATTTCACTAGCCCTGGGGGCTAGTAGAATTTTTGACACAACAGATAAATTTTTGACAAGTAGCAAATAAGAAACATGGTATCATAAAATTTAAAACCACCGCCGTCGCTTCGAGCCGTCTCCCAATACATAGATTTATACGTCTTTTAAATTTAATTAGACTGTGAAAAAATCATTGTTTATATTAATCTGCGAAAAATGCTGCATCATACATATAATATTATATAATTTTTCGATACAAGAATATTGTTTTATATAAAAATGTCCTCTCAAAAATTTGTTAGTAGCCGGCGGCTTGTAGTCAAAGGTTTTGCTTCGCCACCGCAGCAATTTTTCATCAGCTTCTTTCAATGCTAAAGCGAATTTGTCAAAATTTTACATTGTCAAAAAAGATATCATTTGGCACAGCAGAAAAATGAATTTTTTCCCCCACAGCCAAATATTTTTTTACCATAGTACTTTTCTACCGTTTGGCACACGCCCATTGTCAAAAAAGATATCATTTGGCACAGCAGAAAAATGAAATTTTTTCCCCACAGGCAAATATTTTTTTACCATAGTACTTTTCTACCATTTGACACACTCATAAAGTAGTTAATTTCATTTTATTAGATTCGACGTTGATGCAACTAAGCCCATTACATTTTTAAGTGTACTCCAAGTGCTTAAATTCCTCGCTTAGAACATCATTTATTATTATCCAAGTAATTAGTTTCATTTCCATCTGCCTTCGTGAATGCAAAAGTGTAGTTTTCACATTACGAAAAGCCAACAAAACTGATATGAAAAGCAACAAAAAAAATGGTTTGAATTGTTTCAACACAAATTTTCTTGACGATTTGATTGTTTGTGGATGATGTGGAAAATAATAATACATGTAATACCCCTTTTAAACAGGGAAAGTTTACTTTCAAAGTCTTAATTCAGCTGGGAGAAAGACAGAAATAGATAGTATTCCTTCCTCTGTCTTTCACACTGCTGAATTAAAACTTTGAAAGTAAACTTTCCGTGTCTAAGAGGTTTACAAGGCCGGGTTTATATATGTGTGATATGTGCCACACAAGCGTAAACAAGCGTAACCACTAATTACTAATGAAAAATAGTTTGATTCAGAAACGTATTTATTATATTAAACAGTTTCATATATAACTAATAGACAATTTTATAGAATCGAGCATGATTTGAAACAGTTTAAATCAATAAATACATGTCTGAATCCAACAGTTTTTCATTAGTAATTAGTGTTTACGTAATTTTGGGCACATGGCACAAGAGAAATGCCAGATGTAAACTCAGTCTAAAGGCTCAGTAAAGGCTCAGTTAGCCAACTGTAATGCAATGTAACTGTAACGTAGAAAACAGCTGATCGATATTTTTATATGAAAAGTAGGTTACGTTACATTACATCTCTATAACCATTTTAATTACTTTTCACATAACAATATCGATCAGCTGTTTTCTACTGTTGCAGTTACTTTACATTACAGTCGGCTAACTGAGACTTTAGCCGACTGTAATGTAATGTAACTGTAACGTAGAAAACAGCTGATCGATATTTTTATATGAAAAGTAGGTTACGTTAATTAAATCTCTATAACCATTTTTATTGCTTTTCACATAACAAAATCGATTTGCTGTTTCTTACTGTTGCAGTTATATTACATTACAGTCGGCTAATTTAGCCTTAAGTTTGTTGGTTAAACATAAATTTACATCAAAATTCTGCTCATTTACATAAATCAAAATGAAATCGGAAGACAAAAATTTTAGTCCTCATTATTATTTTATCTATAATCTAGTAAACTTAACTTTAAAAGAAAACAAATTCGCATAATATACAAAAACATTAAAATTTTGACGCATCATGGTTGAGAAGGTATGCAGCTGCTTTTTATCACAAAGACGACAAAACGACAGCTTATGCTATGAAAACAAAATACATTGAATAATACATTTAACAAATGCAGGTTTATGTTACATACTCGTATAAATACACATTTAAATTTTCTTGTCAAATTCTTATGAAACTTTAACCAGATATACTGAATTACAGTAAAACAAAAAATTTTCAAAAACAAAATAAATTCAGTAAAGTGCGACTGTAACTCGCACAAGAAGGTTTCCGTACGGACACTACATATCGAGAGCCTATATTCAAAATACGTCAACTGTAATTTGGTCAATATGGATTTCCGAAGGTAAATAGCTCCTCTATTCAATATTCATCTGTTATATAAATCAAAAAAAAAAATATTTTTTATATTTGAGATTTGAACGGGCTAAGGTTCGTATTGCTTTTTAAGCCAAATTACATGTGATAATTATTAATGAACAAATAACACCAAAGTCTGTTGTAAATATTCTGACTAACAACACATAGTTGAACGGAACAGCCAGCCGTTTTCGAAGGCCACTAAAACCTTCATCATAAGCGTTCTTTTGTGTTTGGTCGACTGTGTGTGGTGTCAGTAGATGTAGATTTCTGCTTTATATGCTTAGCATTTTATTGCAAATGGAATATGTGAATTGTTTTGATTCATCTTATTTCAATTTGCTGAAAGCTTTTTTGTAATGAAAGCTCAATTTTACCATCTCTATATTTACAACAGTCTTACCATTGTCATTTGTTCTTTACTAATTATACACATGTTAATTAATTTGCTTATTTTTGTTCTACTTAAAACAAACTTTTTTGGTTTGTTACTATTAAGTATATTATTATTATTTCAATAATCTGAAAGCTTTTTTGTAATGAAAAATATTTTTTCTCGTTTTATATAATTTTCTTTTATTCTGTTATCTCAATAATTTTTTTTGGCGAAAATAAATGCTAACCCCCGCGTAAATTTCCATTACTTTAAACAAATTAGTAATTTATTATAAATCTACCTCATATCTTATTGTATTTGACATGCTGACCACGAATCAGGACAATACAATAAAGTTATATATGTATATGATGATGTCAAATTCTCTGCAAATATTTCCCATTATTTTCTTTTCTAGCTGCGTACGATTAAATTATTATATTGTTTGTGGCCGGTGACGGCTGTTAAGGTATCGTATCATTCTACTTTACAGCTTGCCGTATCATTCAACTTTGTGCACAAGTTATAGAAAATGTAACAATTTGCACAGTACATTTTTTTTGTCTGGCATTAAATGCGGCGTTTTTGACATTCGCTACAGAATAATCTGTTTTCTGCAGATTCCTGCGTCAGCAGTGCTACCACCACATATTTTATAACTAGTAACATGCATTGTATATGGTACGGTTTTTATCAGCAGACACGCAACATCACGATACGATTTTACTAATTCTACCTTTAGCCGACTTGCAGCCGAACAGCCGTGTTCCCTGGTTTGTGCTCATGTGCAAAAATAAAGCTAAAACAAATTGAGCATTCGTTCTCATTGTTTTAGTTTTGCTTTTGTTTCACTCACTTCAAAGAACGACACATTTATTTTCGTACTCTGCTTTTAATTAAAAAGAAATCAAAACAAAAATTAATTTATAACTGCAATAGTGTCGATTATTTTTGTTAAGAAAATCACGTCCTAACTCCTGTTTCGCGCAATAAATAGCATAGCTATGAAACAGGAATTTGGAAAAACAAAAACGGCATTAGGCCAGTAAAAAAGTTTTTTTTTACCATTTAAAGCATCGTTAAGATCGGCTAAAAATTGCTGCTTCGTCCATCCTGTTCTGAGGACTTAGCCCCGAGTGACTATTTCGAGTTCACAAACCCGAAGAAGTGGTTCGGGATGTTTTACTCCAACGATGAAATTGTCTCACAAACAAATACCTATTTTGATGACTTCGATAAATATGGATGTGTTCGTAAATGCATCACAGCTCTGCATCATACTAGAATACTTTAATTTAAAATGCAATGCAATTTTGCTGATAATCTTTTTTATTAAAAGCTCATATTTGACATTTATTTGTGAGTTACCTACTTCAATGAAGTAGTTTAGAACATTTAAACTTCCATTTGCAGTGCAGTGATGCATTTACAAACACACCCTCTTATTCTTTTTAAAGGTATAAAAATTGAAGAAACGTTGGCCAAAAGAGTTCAAGAAATTAAATAATTTTGTATCCCAAGACCTGTGTTTCATTAAAAAACTCACGGACTTGTTGAACTGCCGTAGTACATTATTATTACAAGGCAGATATACATATGTATATCTCCTTGTAATATCTCCCTACGTCACTTAATCTCTTCATTATTTCCAAGAAAATTGATGATATAATTCCATTCAAAATGAATTCCATTTTTATTGCTGATTGTTTTTGAGCTACAAAAGAATCCATGTACTACAACAGTTCCGTTAAAACCATTGTCTATTAAAGCTATTGTTTGGGATCTCCCGTACTTTTGCATTTCCCGGGAAGCGGGAATGAAACAATCACGTTCCCGGGAATTCCGGTAAAAGATAATTTTCTAAATTAAGTACATTTATTGAATAAAAGTAGACAAAATTTCGATTGTTTTATCAATGTAAGCATTTTTTTTTAAATAAAAGTTAATACAAAAGCAGTTCTAACACTAGACTTTGGTCGAACTCGTTCACTAGTTCATTTTTGCCACAAACCAATGATCAAACCCATTTAAATTACATGGGTTTGATCATTGGTTTGTGGCAAAAATGAACTAGTGAACGAGTTCGACCCAATCTATCTAACACAAATTTTTAAGTGAATTCAACCCAGTAGCAATTACACAGTAAGACTAATTGACGACTGTTACAATTAGTAAACAATTTTATAAGGCTTCCAAATTATTTTATTAAGAAATTGTCTCGCTTATTTCTCATTCTTCTTGAGAATTTTCCAGAAGGATTCTTATCGCTACGTACAAGCTAGTTAGAGTATTATAATCAGCTGCGCCAAATTTTACATAGCCTAAGCCACAGCCTGTCTAAATGTGTTTAATTTTTCATTTTATTTCTCCCAAAATATTTTCTTCAATAATAACGTCGGCTTATATTAAAGTTAAGTATTGTCACGTCACAGTTACACAGTTTACAGCTTCTATGTGCATACAATTTTTACTACAATTTCCAAAATTTGTTTACTAATTCGGGAAAAAAAAGCAGTTCCAATTTGTTTAACATCGAATTATTTACTTTAGGCAACGACTTGATCGTTGCAACCATTAATACTCATACAAAGTATTCCACTTTCTAATCTTATAGTGATTAAAAGACAGTCATTAAAGCTATTAATACTTTTGATTAAAATGCCTCGCTGATCTAATTTCTGTTTCAAACATTTCAAAAAGCAATACAAATTAATCATGTCAAAATTTAATTATTTACAAAAATGTTAATACTTGTATTATAGTCTGATACGGCCTTTACGAAGTGTATTTTGCATGTAGTTTTCGAGTCAAGCAGTAATATTTCTATTCTCTTATGTTTGTTAAGCTCAAGGTCGTTTTATTTAATTGTAATTAATTTTTTCGATATTTCGTTAACAGTTTGTTAACATCGTCAGGAAATAAGCAATTGAAATTGATATTGTATAAATTATTAAAACGGTTTTATAATATGTCATAAAACATGCAGTTGTCTCTCTCATACTTATTAATTTTTCGCCTGTATAAATCAGGGTTGCCATTACGTAAAATCTTTTATTACCAAAGTTTTGTTTAAAAAATCTCCACAATTCCATAATACATAAAATCAAAATATTTACATGAAATTTATTTAAAAAAAGGACAAAAAAAAATAAAAATCTTCAAAAACATGTTTTGATTATCAAATACGTATATAAAAATGATGGCAAGGTCAGATTGAGTAAAAGAGAAAATTTAATAAAATGTTTCGAAATTTGGTACGAAAAACCCCACTATGGCAACGCCAACAGCAACAATTAAATATAAAATTGTTGTAAGTGTGTTAGAAAATAAGTTTTGTATGTGTTAGTTTCCATCAGCAATTTCTTGTAGGGGTAAGAGCCATTTCACACTTTCTTTTAAACCCCCTACGAAAAGTCACACACATTTACATTAAGGCTTTTTTATTTATGCCTTTTTATACCCTTTACCAAAAAATGGTATATATAGGTTTGTCATTCCGTTTGTAATTTCCAGAATATTAATAAGCGAGCCATAAAGTATATATATTCTGGATCCTTATGCATAGGGAAGACGAATAAGCGATGTCCGTCTGTCTGTGTTGGTATTAAAAATCAGCAAAATCGAGCAGACGGTTTCAGAGCTGGGAGACTTAAACTTCATTTTGCCATACAAAATAACTACCGAAAACTAGTTTTTAATAATTTTATATTAAATAAACTTATTTTATACTTCAGTATGCATAAAATTGGTATTTCTAACACTGCAAATACACATGTAAGTGATTACTTGTAAGTTGTGTATACCTATTATCAACGAAAATATCGAAGAAATAACCGAAAGTCTTGCAAGTTACTTGAGAGTTTACACAGTCAATTGTAAGTTTACTTTTAAAACTTTTTCGAAGCGTACACGTCTTATGAAAATAAAATTTTTTTTAATAAAAAAAATATGCTTATTTCAAAAATATATGAATCCAATATTGCCGTATTGCCAAAATCATAAATTACTGAAAACAATATTTTCTTCAACAACGTTTTTGTAAAAATACATGAAATTCATATGTAGAAACATAATCAAGATGCGTTGTTGCATAGTTTTGTTATTTTTAAATATTATTTTCTTATACATATGCAAGAAATCAGCAATAAATATAACTTTTATTATACGAAGTACTAATAAATTTATACAAAACTCATTCTCGGTAACAGTGTTTCTCCGTTTGTCATTTTACTTACAAAAATTACTTACAAGGAAATTATGTTGTAAGCTGAGCAGTAAGTACAAAAAATGTTATTGTATTAGTAAAAAATTTTTAATATATTGAGTTTTTCGAACTTGCACTTACATGTGTAAATGCTAAGTAACTAAAAAAAAATAAAAAAAATTTAAAAGACGTTTCCAGGGTTGGAAAACCTTAACTTTTTATGTTATGCAAAAGTAACTTACTAAAACAAATTTTTCCTTTTTTTTATAAACTAAACATCCGTAATGTAATGGAGATTGATGTAAGAAATCAGAAAAACAAAAAGGATGATTCCAGGTTTGGAAAACCTACGATTTTTGTGATATATAAAATTAACTACCGTAAACTAATTTTTTATTTATTTGTATTAAATACACTTATTTTATACTTCACCTCGAATAAAATTGGTATTTCAATTAAAAAAAAAGTTAAAAAATTTAAAAAGGCGTTTCCAGGGTTGGAAAACTTAAATTTTTTTTCTTATACAAAAGTAACTTACTAAAAGAAACTTTTCCTTTTCTTTATAAATTAAATATATCTTATATGCTTAAAAGAAAAATATTGGTGTAAGAAATCAGAAAAATCAAAAAGGATGATTCCAGGGTTGGGACACTCACACTCTTTTTGTTATATAAAAAATTAACTACCGAAAACTAATTTTAATTTTTTTTTAAATAAATAAAATTATTTTATACTTAAGTACGAATAAAATTGGTATTTCAATTTAAAAAACTTTAAAACACGTTTCCAAGGTTGGAAAACCTTACCTTTTTATAGAAAAGTAACTTACTAAAGCAAATTTTCCCTTTTTCTCTATAAATTAAAGATATCTTATATTCCTAAAAGAAAGAGATTAGTATAAAAAATCGGAAAAATCAAAAAGTTTGATTTCAGGGTTGGAAAACCCACACTTTTTGTGATATAAAAAATTAGCTGCTGAAAACTAATTTTTATTTTTTTTTTTATAAAATAAACTTATTTGATACTTCAGTACGAATGAATTTGGTATTTCAAAATAAAAAAAATTAAAAAAATTAAAACGACGTTTCCAGGATTGGAAAACCTTATTTTTATACAAAAGTAACTTACTAAAACAATTTTTTTCTTTTTTACTATAAATTAAGCATATCTTATATTCTTAAAAAAAAGATGGTGTAAAAAATAAAAAATAAAATAAGAAAGGAGGATTCCAGGGTTGGGAAACTTACACTCTTTGTGATATAAAAAATTAACTACCGATAACTAATTTTTATCTATTTTTATTAAATATACTTATTTTATGCTTGATAACGAATAAAATTGGTATTTCAAATAAAAAAAAACAATTAAAAAAATTAAAGAGACGATTCCAGGGTTGCAAAACTTTAACTTTTTTTGTACAAAAGTAAGTTACTAAAACAAAGTTTTCCTTTTTTTATAAATTAAACATTTTTTAAATTCTTAAAAGAAAGAAATTGGTGTAAGAAATCAGAAAATCAAAAAGGATGAGTTCACGGTTGGGACACTCACACTTTTTTGATATATAAAAGTAATTAAGTCTAATTAATTTTTATCTTTTCCTTTATAAATTATATATATATTTTACGTTTTGGAAAGAAAAGTTTGGTATAGAAAATTATAAAAATAAAAACCACAGCTTTAGAGCTGGAAACTATGATTTTTTTTTCTGGACATTAAAGTAACTAAATAAAACATTTTTTTTTAATTTCCTTTTTTTTCACTTAACACACTTTCTATATTTTTTTAAGAACTAGTAGATTGGCAAATGTAATCAGAAAAATCTAAAATTGTGATTCTAGGCTTTGAACATTTTTATTTTTTTATTTGTACATAAAAGTAACTATGTGCTTATGTCTGTATCTCTATACTACATAAACGTACTTTGGTAAAAGGTATATAAGATTCGGCACAGGCGAATATAGCACTCTTACCTGTTGGCATTTACGTTTAATGCTGAGAGAACGAAAAAGGTAAAGAGAAATGTCATAAATCCCCTGGAATTTTCATTTTGCACATTTGGTTCTATCCCGCAAGCTTCTCACCCCCTCTCACCAATAAACTAAAAAATCCTGCCTGCACAGGCAAGCAGAAAAGGCACAGTGTAAATTGCAAACATACATACATACATTGGGCAAAGTGAATAAAAAATGCATTTGGTTTTTACTTGAAAATTAAAAAAAAACAAAAACCACATACAAAGCAAATGCTTTATTTTTATTCACTTAACCCATTTACATATATATGTATATATGACGCGCAAAATAGAAAGGGACCTAAGGGTAAAAACCTGTTTTGTTCAGGAGAGCCATTTTAAAGATTTAAATACGTGTAACTTTGGTGTACCATCACTGAATAAAACGCGCATATCTCTGGGAGCGAACACTTTTGGGGCATGGAATAGGTCTCATTCGATGCTCAGATGTTGTCCACATCAAAAAAAAAGTGAAAATTGATTTTTTTTTACTCTTAGGTCCCTTTCTCTATGCGTTGTCACATATATATATATATTGTTACGTAAAAAATATTCCTACAGGGTTAATGCAAAGAACTATCTAGAAGTATTTAACTAAAGCACTAAACATACCCACATATTTACGTGCAACAACAATAATTGTGTACATAGCTACAGACATACACACATACAAATAAAAGTGCGAGCACGTATTTTAACCACCCTGTCCTACCAGTAGCACACCGCATTGCCAACATAAGAGTCGTTACATTGAAATTCAAAAACAACGGCCAATCGAATTATCTACAAACGCCTAGAAGCAGCAACATGAATTTTCCCGATTGTGCTAGAGGACTGTTTGAACATCTGGCTACCAATAGTAAATGACAATACAGATGTCATCATGCATAGATGCCATTACTAAGTACAGACATGTTATTACGCCACCTATCGGGCGAACATTCGAGAACCGACTCATGTACTATAAAAAGTGGCAGCATGTGCGAGAATGAATCAGTGTTAATCAGAAAGTAGTCAAGTTAAGACCTCGTTGAAAGTGGATAATAACGATAAGAAGTAGTTAAGTAAAGACAAGTTGTAATTTGTTTCGTTAAGAATAAAAGGAAAAATAGTAGCAAATAAAAATTGCGTGTTATTTATTTTTATTTTTGAGCAATCAAAAGAACTCACACGTTTAATAAAATTTAAGCCTAACAATATGTATATACACATATATACCCATGTACATACTGACATATATGCACATACATACACGTACACACATACACATACATGTACCCAGTGGTATGGCGTCCTAGCGATTCGCCTGTATATTCGATAGTTCTTTTGGAACTACTGCTAGTCCCACTGCAATCTACAAGACATACTTTTGAGTGGCGAATTTAACATGGTGATGTCCAACGAGGTGGCAATTGACCCCCACTGCATATCCATTACCTACATAGACCTACATATACCTCGCACTATCCCCAATTCAACTAACATTGTGTATTAAATTCATCAAAAAACAGACAAAAAATTGTTGATAATTTATAACGGGATCTGTTTATCATATACATACATATATATATGTTTTCTACTCGTCGTTAAAAAAAATTGTTTTCTGCATTACTTGGAGCTATAGAATTAGATAGCGAAACAAGGGTATCTATTTTTACATTAAAACATTAGACATTGGTGAAAAGAGAGAGATATAGATATGATTGGAATGCCACATGGGTAGCCCCTAGTGCAAATCGAACAAAAGCGCTAACTACTTCGCATTTCATTGGTGGCAATGGTTCCTTTTCATACCACTGGGTATGTATATGCATATCAACACATATACATCCGCATATACACACACATTTACATTTAATCGTGTAAATTTAGTCATACAATCATTCAAACGAACTTTTATAATATTTTTATAAAAAACACTGAAAGTTTTGATATTAAAGTAAAACAGGATTATAAAGAAATTCTTATATGGATGAAGATAAATTTCACTGTCACTTTCGCCGTTTGTGGGTCATAAAAGTCTATCGGTCTAATTCATAAAAAATATTTTAGGTTTATTACAGGTTTATTTGACAAATTTTCCATAGAAATATGTCAAATAAGCGCTTAATAAACCTGAAATATTTTTTATGAATAAGGCAGTATATATTTGAATATATATATATATATATATATATATATATATATATATATATATATATATATATATATATATATATATATATTGTGTACTTTTAATTTCCCGATTTCCCGGGAAAATCTCAAAAATTTCCCGGGAATATTAGGTAGATATTTCCCGGGATTTTCCGCCCGGGAATTCCCGTTTCCCAAACCCTAATCAAAGTGGAGTTGAAGAGAGAAAAATCTCTGAACAATCTGAATTCGCACAGGCGTGCTTCTAGTTAATTATGCCTGAATTGTTTTTTCCAGTCACGTCAGGTTACGGTGCATTTTAATAAGAATGAGAATTGAAATTTTTGCTCCCATGAAATTTTTTTTCCCCTAAAAGTGAAAATCGGTATCACGAAATCAGGTGATATTTTATCAGGTGAAATGTTCTTCCCACTGTCAGTTCCCAAGAAATTTAAAAATTCAGTGAATTGCGTCCGTACGGACACTAGATATGTAATTCAATACGAACTTTAGCCTATATAAAATATATATTTCTTTCGTTTTTGGGTATTTTTCGGTTTTGAGCGTTTTTTTTAGTTTTGGCGTTTATTCGGTTTTGGTGATTTCTTTTAAGTTTTGGAGCTTATTTAGTTTTGACACTTTTTTTTCTCGTTTTGGAGATTTTTTCGGTTTTTTGGCGTTTTTTTCATTTTGGCGATTTTTTTCGTTTAAACAATTTTTTTAGTTCTTGTGCCTTTTTCGCGTGTGTACGGAACCCTAAGAATGGGAACAAAATTTTGTAAGGCCTAAGCACTAATTGAATATCAAAAAAACAAATTAACGGCCTGATGCTCCTGTGTTTACGATGGCTAACATCAGAGTATCCATGTTGTACAAATGTGCACTTCCATAACATCCCGAAATTCTCTGCCTACACCTTCTACAAAAAGAGTTATACAAGAGCAAATTTTAATAATTAGTAGAATATCAATGTTTTTCCTCGAAAGCGGTAGAAAACTCACAAATCATTCCAAAAGATAAGGAAACACAACTTTGTTTCTGATGTAAAATTTATTTTTTTTCCCTTGTGTGTGATAAATATAAGTACAGTACCACAAAAATTAATAGATTTGTGAACAATTTTTAAACAGCCCAGTAAAAAATATATGGATTAATCCATCATCGAGCAATAAAGGAGTAATGACTTGTTCGTCCATTTGGAGTAATAAGCGAGCTATCGAAACTATTTTTTTTTGTTTATGACTCGCTTAATACTCCAAATGGATCAAGGAGGGATGTATCAGTTCGTTTTTGGTTTTTTTTTCTTTCTTTGACATAACTGTTAATTGTTGATGTTTTCGTGTTGTTTTTCTATTTAGTCAGTTTAGTTTTAAAAAGCGAAAGACGTGTTATTAAAAAAAAGCGAAAAGGTACGGGTATAGTAACAAATTGTTAAAAATGTGTCAAAATTTAGTTTCTAAGCGTCATTTAAGACGACTAGTTAAAAAAGAAATTGAAAAATTCTTTTATATGAATCTTTACTCCCTTTATGCTCTTTTAGGACACAAAAACGATTACTCCCTCTGTCGTCCATAAGGAGCTTAAAAGGAGTACTCGTGTCTGCGGACATGCTGTGTTAAAAATCCAATGAGATCCGGAGTTTAATGGAGTAATCCATTGCTTGCAAAGGAGCGCTACAAGATTACTCTTTGGATGATCCTATTTTTTACTGGGAGGCTTATCGTATTTTCTTTTTATCTTCCTTTTTAAAAATTTAAAAATTTGCCTTTAATTAATAAGTTAAGGTAAATTTTACGCAGAAGAAATCATGACGTCAAATAGTAGTTTTTGAGAAAAACAATTGCGGTATTCACAAGGGTGTCTTAAGTGTCCTAAGTGTCATAATGTCTTAACATTTTAACATAGTTTAAAAAAATTGTTGTTGTGGCTCAAACAAAACGGTCATAAAGTAATAAGACTTTCTCAGCTATGTTTATTGTTTGTCATAACTACATGTAGAAATGCGTGAGTGAGAGTTTACCAAAGGAATTGAGAGAGAGAGAGAGTAAAAAATGTACAAGGTGTTAAAACCAAAATACAAATAAGTACAATATTTATAATTGTAAATTATAAGGGGTTGCTCACAGCAGTCATATATTTTCGTTTTATAACTTTAAAACGTGTTAATTTATGAGTACCATTTGAATACCCCAATTTTTTTTACTTTACAAAGTTAATAAACCATTAATAACAACAAGATAATCATAAAAATGTATCTAATACATTCATTTCTTCTTCTTAATTACGAAACGGTTTCTTCTGTTTGTTCTATAAGTGGAAGCGGGCACTGCGGCAGAGTCTTCCATTTCTTTTACCACAATGGGTAGGGGTGTAGTTTCTGGAGGCAAATACTGATTAAGAGGTTCGACAGTAGTCGTTTTAGTTTCATCGCTTCCGAAATTCCCAACACCGGGCCCTTTAAAAGGTTCTTCACCCGCAATTTTTGCCGAAGCTGGCTGTTGCCTATTCTCTTGATATTGCGGTAGTTGAGTTGTAGCCTCTGATTCGTACTGACCCACATCCATGGGCATAAAATTATGACCTTCAATATTGGCCACTTCATCGGCTTGACGTGTTTTAAACTCATTAAAGGCTGATGGAGGACCATAGACAGGTGCCTCGTCTCTCTTCGTATTATATTTGATAAAGTAAACCTCAGGTTTAGAAGGTTTGGTGGGTTCCGGTGTGGGTATAACAATATCTGGTTGTGTTTCAGGTCTCTTGTGCAGCACATAGATGAGGGTCTTTTCTTCACTTTGTGGTTGGGGTGGTACACTGGGTAAACGCATGACGGGAGCCTCCGGTGCCTTTATGAAAACAATTTTATAATGTTTTTGCTTACGACCACTTTGATGTTTTACGCGAGGTTGAATTGCGGCCTCTTCTTCAAAATCCTTGGGCGGCACATGTATATAAATGTGTTTGTGCACTTGGGTTTCCGTGGGTCCTTGGTCGTAGCCAGTTTGAAATTGCTGATTCGAGGAATGGCGGTATGCTGCATTATATGAATCTTCAATACTGCTTGTATTGGGAGTAAGTGGCGCCAAGTTATCAATAGCTAAAGGTGCAGCTGGAGCACCGTAACTGGCAAGAAAATTGCTAAAGTTATGTTCTAAGGGCAATTGCTGGTAAATATGTGGCCTAGCAGTATGAGCTATAGCAGTAACAATTAAACAAAATTAAGTTTTTCCCCTTTTACACTGTATCACACTCACAAAAAACTTACCATTTAAGGGCAAAACTCTTTGATCGTGTTGTTGTAATCCCATAAACACGGGCGGCTCGGGGCGCGCCATTACAAATGGCACAGCCAAACTTAAAAGTAAATAAAATACTTGCATTTTGACGATGAAACAATTTCTTTTGAACTGTTATGAAAAGCCAACTCAAAGAAGAATCCTTTCTAGTCCACCAAATAAAAAAACAATATAATCAACTGTAATTAATTTCGTTAATGATTTGTAATTGTACTCCCCAATCAAAAGGCGTACATTAACTGATGACTTTACCGAAATTGCCACACAAATTTATACAAAATTTGTATGGTTTGTGATTTTGATTTGTAATCACTATTGAAACTATTAGCAACAACTACAACTAAGTGGGCAAAAAACAAAGTGTCTTCAAAATCAAATCAAGTAAATACTGTTTAATTAAAAATGTTTAAGTCCACAACAAGAGCAAAACAAAAAAAAAACAATTACATGTGTACTAATAGTACAACAAAATTCGCCCAATTCATTTCAATGCAGCAACAAATGCTTAAAGAGTTACCAAAAAACTTTTTTTCCAACAAGAAGATGCTCAAGATGATACTGGCTGGCGATGATGATGACAATGATGATGATGTTGATGTCTTGTTTACAATTGAAGAAATATTTTTGCAGACGCACGTACATACATACGCTCATAAATGTATGGAAATCAATATCGGCCTGTTTGAAAAGTTTGTCCAAACAAGTTTTGTTTTTTAAAACTAAGTTTTGACTATTAGGCCCAATAATTTAATTCTCAATTTGTCCTTAAATGCCAGTTAAGTACCAGAATTAATTTTTTCAGTACAATGTTATGTTTGATTGGGAAGGGTGGTGCTATAACATACCTCCACTCGGACACTCACTTAGGTCCATTGTGATTCCCTTATGTTGACAGCCGTTAATAAGAATTTTTAACCCCACTTGTACCCAGAAAGGTCATCAATTATCTGTTATTTAGCCACTGAATTACGATATCAGTAATGCCCTCATGTGAACGTCTTCTCAGCTATCTAAGCCTATTCAATGGTTTCTGGTTGCTCTTCATCCCCGGACATCCTACAGAAATCTGCAGTGCCAGTTTCCCATATACCGGTCGGTCCTTGCACTGACAAAGCAGTGACCAGCCAGTGGGCCTATTACGACTTGCATCGCCTTCCTATTGACATCCAATAGCAGCTTGGATCTTCCTGAGTCTAGTTTTGGCCTCATAGCCTTGGGATTCTACAATGCAGTACAAAGTTGAGAGACATTTAAATGAAATTCAAATGCCCAACTTTCGAACCAAACTTATGGGCAACACTGCATTTGACTATAGGTGACTCGCCATAATGCCATAGCCATTACCATAGAAACCAATTGAATTTTGGTTTGGTTATGGCTATGACATTATGGCCATGTCACGTCTAATTGCACCTTTAGTCTTACGCGCAAGCTCTATGTTTTAGTGCCTATGTGTGTTTATTGAAAACCTGCTGATGAATATCATGTTGTCGTATTACAAGTAAAAAGAATCCTTACAAAAACATAAATGTGAAAAAAGGCCAAATTCCTATAAAAAATTTCGGCCATCAAAAGCAGTGAGATATAAATTTTGACCAAGCTCTTGTTTGGCACAAAACCTTTCACTAACATATGCTATGAATTATATACATTTGTAATCGTAAGTGTGTCATATAATTTTTAGATGATCTGCTAACTTGACAACATTTTTACCGATATAAAGAAATCAACAAATATACGTTATTCTCTCCTTTTTAGAAAGGTAAAAATATTGCCAAAATATTTGATTGAACCTTTCAAACTTTGCATGTGAGGTTACATGAATTTATTCTAAATATAATTTAAATTTTATAATTTTATGATCGCGGGGAACAAAGTTATGAATGGCTTCCTGTAAATATACACACTGCGTGCATTGGCCGGAACATGGCCTGGCGCACTGCCGTGCGCCTAGATTTCGGTTAATTTTTATAAATACATACGTGGTGTTTGGTGGCAGATTTATATTTTCAAACTTAAGTAAAAAAAGGTAATAATTGACACATAGTTTTATTAAGAGCATTGAACGATAGAATGGAAATGCGAATTTTGCTTTTTTAAAGAGTATGTCATCGAAATGTCTTCGGTCAAGCTCAACACACTGTTCAAAACGGAGCCTTGTGTTTTGTGCCACACGATGCATTAAAATTGGTTCAATTGAGCTGATTTCTCGACGAATATTTTCCTTTAAAGCCGCAAGATATTAGTGATTGTCATTATAACCCCTCTCTTTGAGGTAGCCCCATAAAAAAAATACAAAGGAGTCAGATCGGGTGACCTCGGTGGCCATGGGATATCCCCAAAGCGACTGAAAGCGGGCATTTTCCTGAAGCAAATTCATTGAGGCTCTTCCTGTGTGTGCAGTCGCCCCATCCTGTTGAAACCACGATAGATGAACTCGCAGGTTTAGCAAAAAGAATTCCGTAATCATGCGTCGATAATTTGACATTCGGTGCCTGGCCTCGAGAATTTTCGCAAAAAAAAAATGGTCCAATTATGTCATGCGTAGATAAGGCACACCAAACAGTTACCCCTGTACCTGGATTCTGTAACTTTTTGCGAACCGAAAATCGTAATATTTATCGACATATTTATTCGTTTGTGGTTCCGTAATTTCTTTTTACGATAGTCTCCAAAATTACCTTAATCGCCATTTAATTCAATATTATGTGGTATCTCTGTATAGAAAATGTAAAAATAAGCGAAAATCATAAATAATGCTAAAGAAAGACTAATTGAATTTGAGCTTGTGACTTCATTTTATTTTCCTCAAACCGACAGCGAATATCGTTAAAGTATGTAACTGAATAGCAAAGTCAATAATTTTCGTTATATTTATTATATCGATACGATTATCGTAATAAAAGTTAGTGAATCCAGGTACTGGTCAATGTAATGGTTTTTGATGTTTCAATCGAGGGTTTCGGGTTCTTGGAGACCAGTAATGGTAGTTTTGCTTGATGACGTGGTCGTTTAAGTGAAAATGAGCTTCGTTGCTCCAAAAAATGGGATTTACAGTGCGAAAACGCTCTGACATCGTTTCAAAAAAAATTTTCGTAAATCAGAGTCACTTTCTGTCAGTTCTTGAAAGATTTAAATTTTAAAAGGATGGAACCTCAGATCCTCTTTGAAAATTTCATGAATAATCGCTCTTGGAAGTCCCACTGAGGCTGGTCTTTTCCGTATTGAAAGTCGCGGATTTTCACGTAAACTGCTTCCAACCAGATCAATGTTTTCGGGAGTCCTTGAAAATTGACTGAGCCCTTGCCGTGGAACATTCATAGCCGAAGCAGTTGCGCGGAATATCTGCACCCACGAACGAATTAAATTTGCACTCGGTCCGTCACGTTTTCACCGAATATCGAACTTTGAACAAAATTGTCGACAATCAATTACGTAAGAATCATTACTTTTAAAAAATGTCTCCACAGAGAAATAATCATTTTGAAAAATATAAATCTGTTATCAGACACCCTGTATATAATACATACATACAAAATTTCATATCATCTAATAAATAAATAGAAAAATGCGTTCTGTCGCTCTTTTTGTTACATAAAATATGTTTTTATGCAATTTTAATTTTCTACACATTGCTAACCAAACTTTTTATTTATTCACTTACTTTAACAGCTGTTGTTTGGAAAGCTTTTCATAATATTTAGAAATTTTTCAGTTTTGTAGTACTTTCAACGTAATTTGTTAAGAACTTTAATTAACCACTGGCAAAAAATAAAACTGCATTTAAGTGCAACTTAAATTTAATTGGCAAAAAAAAAAACTAAATAACATTTAATTGAGGGGTCAATTACTGGGCCTTATAGGCACAAGAATTTTGTGGCAAATTCATTATCACAAGCATATACATATGTATATTGAATTATATCAAATTTTGTATTGTCTTGAAAATCTTTAGTTATACTTGAAATTCATATGGGCCACAGTACCGCGGCGTCGGCGAACAAAACTTGAATTTCAATTGCAACTTGTTTTGTCCAACATAAATTTCAAAAGCTATTTCTCAGTTCTTATGCCGTTTTATTTATTTATTTTATATACATACATAAATAGTATGCATATTTGATCAACTTTTAGTTAATATATTTTTGTACATACATGTGTATATATTAGTCTCCTGCACAAGCTATCTTATAAGAACTTTTAAGACATGAGAGATTTTTCAAATACTTTGCTACAGCGAAATCTTATAAAACAAACGTTAACAACACTGTTTGCAAGAAATTTATTTGAGTATTGTAGGAATAAGAGTAAAGAAGAAAACACTTCGTGACGGAAGAATTTGTGATACTAGCTTCTTTCTGCACTTAAGAGCGTGTACAAACGCATACATGTATGTGTGTATAATCTTTTATTTTTCTGCGCACATGCAACGGCACACACATGCATTAACATTAGTTGTATGCGGTTAATCACATAATAGCTTACCATCTACATATTACACACACACTCAAACGTACAATATGAAAAATAACAAGCATACACTAATCAACAGTACTTCTTTTGAGTGTTTGTTACAGACAAGCTGTCTTGACGTCATCGCTTACTACAATTGATATACACATACACCAATACATCCATCGTGCTTCGCTTATAGTACGACAGCATTTATTATTGGTTTAGTATAATACATGCGACGTGAATACATTTAAAAATCATGACGTTTTTACATTTCAAGACTGTTTACGCAGCTCCCTAGTATATATGTTTATAGTAGCGTTGGTATCGTGTAATTTATAGGACAACAGAGGGAAAAACCTCCCGGACATTTGCTTAAAAAAGGAGTACTTAAAAATTAATCGAAATGTATCTTTTCCAATAATACCAGAAATTTTACATAAAATACTGAACACTCAAACTCAACACCATCGATATGTTTACATTAAATTATACCTACACACATTTGATAATATTAGCGTACAAAATATCATTGAAAATGTTGGGAAAAAAATTTTAAATCTATAATTTTGTCTTTTATACTCATCAGAAAAGGTTTATAGCACAAGAATTCATTAAAAAGTAGTCCTTCGTCAACTGAGAACCCAAAATTAGCTCAACCGATTACACATCAAGTATCGCAAATAGGGTGATCGATTCTGTTTTTCAACCGGTTTTAAAAATCGATTTTTTCACAATACGGTGGTCGGTTGTTTCAAAATGTTGATTTTTCGAATGTCGAATAGTACGGTTTTTTTACAATTTAAAACCCGGCTGAGTCGAATACTTTTCGATTTGTATATTTTTCAATATTGGTTTTTATCATATTAAAACTTAGACCAACGTGTTCGATTGATTTTCAAGTGTAAAAGGTCTAGTTGTTTTTTTAGCATGACAACACTTACTGAAACATGAAATTGAAGCGAAATTATTTTATGAGGTGGTAGCAGAGGATGTGTTCAATGGATGTCAAAATCCATTTGTAAAAATGTTTTTTTTAGTTTTGTTTGCTTTATATTTTATATAGAGGTAGATATCCACTTTGTCCATACAATCATACGTATATATGTATGTATATCATATACATATAGGCTTGTTCATTTACTAAAAATTGTTACGAATTTGTAACAATTGTTACTGGAAAGTGTTCATTAACTCAAAATGCTTGCAAGGTTTGCAAGTTTGCGTCAAAAAAATTCTTAAAAATTATTACTAGGTAGAATTTTTATTTGCAAGAATTATACAACCACCTGTTGTATGTTTTGTTGTCAAATTAATTATTTCAAAAATATCTGAAAAGAAAAACTGAAAAATGTGAATTTCTTTGTTAAAAAACATGTATACGTAGAAAAAAGAAAGCATGTTTTCTTAATTAATTGTTTTTCATTCATTAAGCCACATAAATTCAATTTTATTGTAAAGAATTTGGTTTTTTTCCCATATCTGATCAGAAATGGAAAGTGGCATTTTTGTATTTGTTAATGAATAAAATTAAAAAATTATGAAAAATTCATAAAAAATAGTAAAAAGGCATGAAACTGTGTAAAGAATTTCATATTAAACGTCAATTTCTAAAGAAAAATTGCAATTTAAAATTTTATCAAACAAAATACATCAGAAAAAGTACAATTGTTTCATGATTTCCATCCATGGTTCCTATATGAATAAAATTTTCTTGTGAGTTATTACAAGTAAAGCGTTCATTTACTTTTTCATATTTAGGAGAGTAATTTTGTAAATTTCTGCCTTACTCTCTAGTTGCTAGTTTCTGCTGGCAAAGTAAATGAACGGACCTTATGTATGTATATGTACGACACATATGTATGTAGATATATGAAGTTAATTTTTATGTTTTTCTTTAATTTTTTTGTTGTTTTATAGTATTTACTAATGAACTGTTAACTCTTTCTTTTTATTAAAGCAATTTAAAATCGAAACTTTTGTATAATAATTGCCTTACTTAAAAAACCGGTTGACCGGTTTTTCCTGAATTGTAAAACCCGAAACCGGGGTTTTCATAATATCAAATATTCGAACTATTCGAAAACCGGTTTCTGTAAAAAGTCGAATAATCGATCACCCTAATCGCAAACGGTAGGGCTGACGACTTTAAATAAAACTTCATTCTTTGGTAAAAATGTCTTATTTCTAAAAAAAAAAAGATTTTAAACTCTCGCTTAAAGCTACATATCGTTACCTTAATATGGAAAGGCCCTAGCTCATTTTTTTTTCTTTTTTGAAATCGACATTTTTTCATTTTTCGATACATCAGATGTTCCTCTATCGAAATATACAAAATGCTCGACTTAGGGACTTTCTATATTAAGGTAACGACGTGTACATATGTATGTAGTATAATATTTTGGACCTTTCTACACAACTCCGTCGATATTTTAAATACATCTTAATAATTGTACGTCTTAAAATAACATACTACAACCCTCATGGACAGTGATATTTATAAGATAAGCTGGACATACAATACCAATTACATACATCCTCTTTTAGTTTGGTTTTTCGTAAATACCATTTGTCGAGCAATGTAAAATTAAAAGGCCTTTAAAAGTAGGACTTCCTCGGACGCAATTTTTTTCCGAGGACAGGGATCCTAAAAAAAATACAGTGTCCGGGAAAAAGAGGATAGAGAACAACAATAATATATAGTATGTTCATTTAACTACCATTGGAGTATATGGCGATTTTTTTAAAAAGCTAAAAAAAAACTACATGACTAGAATAAGACATGTTAGTAAAAAAAACTATTAAACACAGAAATTTAGCCCTTACGGTGCCACGAACACCGGTACATAAAATGTTATGATAAAATAAAATATTTTTGCAATTGTTTTTACATTATGGTTAATCCTAGGGGGTGACCTGCACAACTGTTTTACGAACCACTCTAATGTTCAGGCAGCAAAGGGTTAATAAATTATTGACTTAGCTTGTACCTAAGTTAACTAACTAATAGTTAACTAATGCCTGGGGTTTAGCTACCGGTTTTTGGTTACCAATTTCATTTGTTAAACCAACTTCATTAGTCAACTAAGGACTGTGAATTTGAGCCTTAATGGCTTACTAAGGGTTTTTGCTTTAATTGGTTAATCGCTCCATTAATTAATCGAGGTTTTGGTCTAATCAGTTATTAATCGGTTAATTTTGGACTAATCGCTTAACCGATTAAACCAAAAGTCATTTGTTTATTAATTTCAATAAATCAAAATACATAAATTATTCATTATTTTTGATTTTAGTGATAAAAAAAACAATAACATAAAAAATAACAATTTTCGAACTAAATAAGATGAGGAAAAAAATTTTATACGTGATTACACTGCACTCGAGATAACGTGAACACGGCTTAGTGTGAACAATTTTATCAATTGACTATTCTAAGATATGAACAATGTTTGAAAGTTCTATAATTTCAACAACAAAAGTCAAAAAAGTTAAAACGTCATTATTCTGATTCTGTTAGTTCCGGGAATCGCCTTTTTACATAAGTTTTATATAAAAAAAGAACATAAGTGATATACATTTTAAGATTGATTAAGGCAGTATAGCTGCCTTGTTCCTAAAATATATTTCTGTTTTATAAGAGGTTAACAAAATAAATTTTCTATGGAAATTTAATTAATAAATCTTTTATAAAACCAAAATATTTTTTATGAATTAGGCCCATAGTATTTGGTTCAAATGTTTTAAACGATGTTTTTTCTTTAGTTTTAATAAAACTTGACTTAGAACAAGCTACTTCCTTTTTTTGTATAAAAACCAATCTCACAACCAACACAAACCTTTTGTAAATCGAGCCTTATTTTCGATTTTATCGTAAACGACAAAAATTAAAGTTTTCAGGAGGTTTTTTTAATATTTTCAAATATGTTTTTGTACGTGAATTGTCGCTTACGATAAAATTTTGCAGACCGTATCTTAAAAGTTATTAACAATTTTGGAATTTTGATAATTTTAAACTATGGGTAGGCCCATACAATTTTCATTTTAATAAAAAATTATATATTCGATAGCATGTTGCTAACGATAAAATCGAAAATGAGGCTCGATATGCGAAGAAAGGGCTATTTGTTCCATAAAAATATATTCAAATACTACAAAAAATATTGAATTTTGTTTTAACAGTTAATCGGTTAATCGACCGAAATTAATCTGTTTAACGATTAATCAAAAACAGCAAATTTTTAATTAATCGAACAGTTAATCTTGTAGCAATTAATCGGTTAACCGATTGAATACCCTATGGCTTACTCCTAAAAATAATATTGGCTTAAAAAATTTTTAATAAACAAATTTCAATACAAAATTTGTTTTGTACATCTTTTGTAAACCAAAATTATCAATATCAAATATTGCTTATATTTGCAACTAATTTTACTTTTTAGCTCTTACAAACAAATTTTTAATTTTTTAAAATCTTAAATATTTTTAAATAAAATTAGGATTTTATTTACTTTGATGATATGCTTTAAACAATGTGGGGAGGCCTATATTAAAACTAAGATAACCTTCGTTTAAGTACATATATACATGTGTACGTATATGTATGTGTGTATGTAGTTTTTTAATCCAAATGAATGAAATCAGTTTACGAGCGGGCGGCAATTGAATTATTTGCTGGCTCTTTTTGTTGGTGTATTGTCGTTAATTTGGATATTTTGATACATGGGATAAACTAATTGCTTGTTATCATTGTTATTATGAATCCAATGAATGGATGAAGTTATGTAAGTGTTTCGGTTTTGTTTAAATAGCATTGATGGTTTTCTTAAAATTTTTGTGGGCTGGTTGGCGTTAGTTTGTCAATTGAAATTAGATAAAATCAAAAGTGGCCCCACAAATATGTTCAATGATGAGTAAATACTTATGAATAATGGTAAAGGAGAGAGTTAGATTCAGCGAATGTACAAACTTCGCTAACAATAATCAATCACGCTGTGTATTTTTTTTTTATAAAATATTTTTGCAGATTAAGTGATTGCTTCTAAGCTTTTAGTTATTTTCTGTCTTATTTTTAACAGACTTCGAATTATTTTTCAATTGTATTAATTTTAGACAGTTTTGGTCATTTTCGGTGTTGCTAGGGGATGGAGATAAATGAAGTTAAAATTGGCTGAAAAATGAATGCAAAAGGGAGCAACTTAAAATTCGAAAGTTAAGATTAAACAAAGTTTCTTACTTCCCTTTTCACAATGTATGGTTAAGAGTTAACATGAACTTTAACTGCAAGTTCTTCATACAAAACTTGCCGTTAAAGTCCCTGTTATCTTTTAACTATACATTGTGAAAAGGTACGTTAGTATCATATCGAGTTTCGCAAATTAATGTCGGATATACTTGAAAATGTATTTTTAAAATTCTAAAATTACATTCGAACTCATATTATTATTTTTTCTAACTATAAAACTAGAAGAGCAGAGCATATATTTATGTACGTATGCATATGCTAAATAACACCATAACATTAGTTGACAAAAATGTTGTGATTGCGATCAGTGTGCACACTTCTACCGATATTCGGTAGATTCTACCGAATATGTTTGTGAATTTAACAACCTACCAATTCTACCGAACAAGGCCTGAAATCTACCGAATGTTGTTATTTAGTAATTTAAGTCGATATATGTGCGTAAATTGCCTATTTTGCCACATAGCAGTGCGGCCGCAGAGCAGTCATTTTCTGTCATGAAAATCATTAAAACAGAAACTATAAGTAACCTAATATTTGCCAAAGAATTGTGCCTTGGGGATGAAATACTTATTCCTACCAAAGTTTAAATTCATAAATGGATCTTATGTGTATGTATATATGTGCCCTTAATTATGAAAGTGGTCTAAGTCACATGAATTTTTGCTTTGATATATTAAATTAATCTGGAAAAAAGTTCAATAAATATTTAATAAATGTTAAATAAACTTATATTATTCGAGACTAGAACAACTCTTAATTCAAATGTTGCATAATATAAAAATATGTTTTGATTTGTTCATATTGTTACGTTTTTCTCTCTATAAAAACGCTTTTCTGTAGATCCGAAGATTTGCAAATGAATACAAGAGCCGAGTGTAGTAATTAGGGTTAAGAATGATACAAGTTTTATTTACAAATACACTTATACTAAATTAATCAAGAGCTTAAATACCTAATACAACTTAAACTACTGAATTACACACAAATATTCACAACTGGTTACCACTGCGCCTTCCTCGCTGTAGTTTACGCACGTTTCTTATCTGGCTGCGCAAGTAATCACGTGACACCTCTTTGTCTGCTATTCGTCACTTACGAGACTCACTCTGCCGTCACTCACAGTTGATACACCAATACTTCTTTGTCTGCTGCTTGTCACACACGGCACTCACTCTGCCGACACTCACAGTTGATACACCAATAAAGACTCACTGGCTTTACTTACACCCTTATACACGTCTATTCGCTGCGCTGTTTCCTTTACTCCAGTCGACACGATAGACTCCACAATAATCTCAATTCCACGACAGACTATTATTAATTCACAACTTAATTATCAACTGACTTGTTCACTCGCAACTGATTGACTGATTGCCACTCGTTCACAACACAACTATAACTGACTCGCAACTAACTCGCAACTAACTACATAACTGTTCGCGACTGACTTACAACTGCAACTAACTAACTCTTTGGATGCGTCACCTCTTTTTATATTTCACACAAATTCCACTAGAAGTTTCAAGCAATGTCTAGACGATCATTATCATCTTATATGCTGCCTAATTAAGTTCATTTGGTAACTATGTACATACATGTGTATATGCATACGTACATATTTACATATGTACATCATTAACTAAGCAATACACGGTGGTTGTTTATCTTTTGCTTTTCGTTTGAATTAGCATGTATGTATGTGTGTAAATATGTGAATCTTCTTAATAAGCAGACGCTTTTTGTTGTTGTTGCTTTTGCTTGTTTACGTTTCATCAAGCTAGGCATGCTTATTTAGTTGTTGGCTACTATTCTAGACTATTCTTTGCTTTGACCCTGTGGGAATATTTTCGCGTAGCACTTACATTAACCCTGTTGGAATATTTTTATGTAATGCTGCTTAAACCTGTCGACGGATATTTTCGTAACAATATGTAATTTACTAAATATCTCAACCGAAGGAATATATGACTTAGACCACTTTCATAATTAAGGGCACATATAATCTTTGTAGTTACAAATGTTTGTCAAATAAAAGTTATTTTAATATCTTTATAAAACCTATGTACCAAAACTGAATTTCTGTTATTTATGTATATTCCCAGCAAAAAAAATCAAAAAAGGTAATCGAGTTTGGAATTAAGCATTTTTGGTGGAAGCACTTCCCTACTGGATTACCAGCTCAATGATTTTAACAAGGCGTGAGACTAAAATAATCGACTCTTGAGAAGTACTTACCTTTTTTATTTGGAAACTTGTTCACGTAATCTATGTAATCTAAAAAAATCATTCTCTTCATTTAGCAACTTGTACATATTTTTTTTACATTTTAGGTAATGAGATTTGTAAGCGAGTAATGAAATTTGGCAATCAGAAAAGTAAGTCATTATATGGCAAGTAGTTCTAATGGTAATGTGTAATTTTTTGCTGGGTTATTTTATACATATATGCATAGCATATCTATATAAAGGGTAAGGGCAAATAACTGGGTATGACACTTTTTTATTGGAAATGCTTCATTGTTTATGGCAGTTTAATTTTCAATCACATGTGAAGTTTTAAATGCGCTTTTGGAACCTGTGCCTCGTTTCTGTAAGGAATGTGAGAACTTTTCGAGTCGAAAAAATTGTTATCATCCTGTGAAACACAGGGTGAGTAAGAAAAAAAACTGTATTTGTTGATATTTTTTGCAAGTTTATATAAGATTTTATGTGAGTAACCCTGTGTAAAATAAGACAACCACTATAATTATATAATTTTTCTCGATGCGAGAACTTCTCACAAGTTACAGAAACGGGACACTGTTTAGTTTGATACTTCTTGCACTTACCCTTCATATATAAGTACATATATTTTATTTTTTATGTTTCTTTCAATTGTTATTTTTTATCTTTCTCTGAATAAAAAAAAATTTCTACCGAATTTCATCGAATTCTATCGATTTTTTTTTTGTCGATTCTACCGAACTTAAAAAAAATTAAGTGTGCACACTGATTGCGATCCTAGTAACATGATAACGTGCAAATAATTTAAGTGAACGTTTATTTCAATTAAACTAAAAACTTAATTTTTGTTATTATTTATAACTTCTTGTCAATTTTATAAATTTCCAATAATTTTGTAGTTTGTGGTGAATGTGCTTCGTATTTAATATTGTATACCTAAATGCAGGGTGGCGCAGAATGAGGTATATGGTTTGAATTCTTTATAACTTTTTTAGGGTTCGGTACACCAAAGGTGAAAAAAATTGTTTTCGCTACACCGTCCGTCTGTCCGTCACACGCTATTTTCTCAGGAACCGTAAGAGCTACGGACCTGAAATTTGAACAGAGTATAGTGTTGTAAAAAGCGGCTACTTTTGAATACTCAGTACTACTTGATACTTTTTCAATTGGGTACTCGATACTACTCAATACTTTATATATGTTTATATATGGGAAGTTAAAAATTATTATTTATATTATTTTATTGATAATGCAATATGGAAAAACAAAGATTAAATACAAGTATATTGAAATTAATTGATAACAAATGAAAATAACTAAGTTTGAATATTAATTTTTGTACATAAAAATTTTTTTACGTACTCTTAACACTTCTAGTGCATTAATCTCTTAAATTATCTTCTAAATATTTTTAATAAAAGTTTTTTATTCACAATTGATGTTATTACTTAGTCATTGTTGAAATGTAGAAATAAAATTTTACCGACATTGAAAGAATTTAAAATATTTTTCATGTTTGTGAGGACCTGACTTGTTGGTTATATTGTATCACGTGCCTTCCTTCCACTATTCTAAAGGGTCACTTTTTCTGTCCAATAGTATTTGTTAATGACTGAAGTAGTTTAATAATGCATTTTGTAGTACTTTTTTTTTGTGGCTGTTTGTTACACTAACTCCGTGAGGTTCAGAGTCATATTTATTTGTATCAAGCTAACAGAGTTGTAAAATTCTGATGTATTTTAAAGAAAGACTTTCGCTTGAATACTACAAAATGCAACCCTGAAAGTATTGAGTAGTTACTTTTGTGTATTGACTACCGGGAAAAACTGCCGGTATTGAGTACTCAGTACTCAAATACTCAATACTTTTACAACACTAACAGAGTATGTAGAACCTTGGTTAAAAATTACTGGGTGTTCCAAAACGAGTATGTTAAAATCCAATGTAATATACATACAATTGTATGTACATATATATGTATATTGACACTTGAAATTTTTAAAATTAGTGTATTTTTATACAGACTACAACAATTAACACTAAAATTGTAAAAACAAATTAAATTAAAGGGTGGTCCACCAATTTGTAACAAAAAATTAATCGGTAAAACCGAAAAAATCGACAAAATGAAAAAAACCCAAAAACCGAAAAAAATCGCTAAAATTAAAAAAATCGCCCAAGTAAAAAAATATCGCCAAAATTAAAAAAAAAAATCGCCAAATTTAAAAAACGCAAAAACCGAAAAAATCGCTAAAACTCGAAAAAGGCACCAAAACTAAAAAAAAATCACTGAAATGAAAAAAATCCCCAAAATGAAAAAAATTCGCTAAAATAAAATAAATCACCAAATTGAAAAAACCTTAAAAACCAAAGAAAAAAAAATCACCAAAATGCGAAAAAGGCGCCAAGACTAAAAAAAGCCTATATGAAAAAAATCGCCAAAATGAAAATAATAAATTCAGTAAAGTGCGACTCTGACTCGCGCACGAAGGGTTCCGTACGAACACTAGATATGTAATTTAATACAAACTTCATCCTATATAACATATAGTTTTGGCATTTTTTTCGTTTTTGGGGTCTTTTCGGTTTTTGCGTTTTTTTCGGCGGTTTTTGCGTTTTTTCGGTTTGGCGATTTTTTTGAGTTTTGGCTCTTTTTTAGTTTTGACAATTTATTTTCTTGTTTTTGGCGATTTTTTCGGTTTTTGGCATTTTTTTATTTTGGCGATTTTTTTTATTTTTTGCGATTTTTTTTCATTTTTGCGGTTTTTTTTATTTAAATTTTTTTTTAGTTTTGGCGACATTTTCGCGTTTTGGCGATTTTTGGCGTTTTTTTTCATTTTGGCGTTTTTTTTCATTTTGGCGATTAGTAGTTGTGAACTGCCAATTCGGTGGCAATTAAAATTGTTAAATTGTTGCTGAAATTGTTAAATTTGGGTAATTAAAATTTGAAAATTGTTAAATTCTTGGAAATTTGTGTTTTTTTGTTTACATAAGGAGTTTTTTGTTTACATTAGGAGTTTTTTGTTTACATTAGGAGTTTTTGTTTACATTAAGTGTATGTCTGTCTGTCGGTCTGTCTGTCTGCCTGCCTGACCGAGGGAAGTTTGTGTGTGGAATATTTTGTGTGAATGTATTAAGGCGGTTCATAGTTTGGCGGTTTTTATGTGTGTATGTGACGACGGGGAAAATCATGAAAATGGTTTTTCCTAATGCTGACGGAAAATCATCTAATGATTTTTCGTAATTCCGAAGGCAAAACATGATAATTTTTCGTAATACCGAAGGCAAAACATGATAATTTTTCCTAATGCCTACTGCAATACATGATAATTTTTCCTAATGCCTACTGCAATACATGATTATTATTTTTTTCAAATGCCGACGGCAAAAAATGAATATAATTTTTTCAAATGCCGACGGGAAAATGATTTTTCCTAATACCGAAGGCAAAACATGATAAATTTCCTAATGCCTACTGCAATACATGATAATTTTTCCTAATGCCTACTGCAATACATGATTATTATTTTTTTCAAATGCCGACGGCAAAAAATGAATATAATTTTTTCAAATTCCGAAGGCAAAACATGATAATTTTTCGTAATACCGAAGGCAAAACATGATAATTTTTCCTAATGCCTACTGCAATACATGATAATTTTTCCTAATGCCTACTGCAATACATGATTATTATTTTTTTTCAAATGCCGACGGCAAAAAATGAATATAATTTTTTCAAATGCCGACGGGAAAATGATTTTTCCTAATGACGACGGGAAAACGTGAAAGTTATTTTTTCTAATGCTAATGTAGGTGTTGCTAGACTGTGGGAATTTAAGGCTGACCGTGATTTGAGTGGGCGGCGTTGTTGCCGTAATATGTAACCATAGGAATTTGTGGATGTGTCTGTCTGTCTGTGAGAATTTAGGTGAAGGTTTGATTGGCAGGGGGCGGGGTGTAGTTGAGGTAGATCGATTGCGTGTGTAGTTGTGTGTGAATGTGTGTGTGTGTGTGTGTATGTTTGTAGGAATTTCAATGTGTGTATTTCTGTAGGAGCTTAAGGCTGATTGTGATTTATGAGGGGTGAGGTGTTCTAGTAATATGCAACCGGGGGAATCTGTGTGTTTGTATGTCTGTAGGAGTTTAAGGCTGACCATGATTTGGGTGGGCAGGGTTGTTGACGTAATATGTAGCCATGGGGATTTGTGAATGTGTCTCTCTATAGTAGTTTAAGGTTGATCGTGATTTGAGGTGGGTGAGGATGTTGTTGAGGTAAATTGGTTATGCGTATGTATGTATGTATGTATTTTTGTAAGAATTTAAGATGATTGTGATTTATTAGGGGCGAGGTGTTCTTGTAATATGTAGCCGTGAGAATCTATGTGTATAGACGTCTGTAGAAGTTTAAGACTATCTGTAATTTCAGGTAGGTGAGAGTGTTGTGTTGCTGAGATTAATCTTATATATTGTATATGTATGTATGATCATGGGAATTTGTGTATGTATATCTGAGGGAGAATTTAAGGCTCGTCATGATTTGCAAAAGGTGGGGTGTTGTTGAAATTTTCTTGGATATTTCTTATATGAATTCTGCTATGTGTGTGTATTTGAGCTGGTATTTATATGTAGGTAGAAATAAATTGTTTTCAACATCGACATTTGGTACTATAAAATACTATCATATATCTGGACTTCCCTAATCCTAGTATGCTTTTGTACTTACGATTGCTTTATATTTTCTCATGCTTAAATTTGTCTCGCGTTGAAGTCGGTCTGTGTGAAATTTGTTTATATTACAGATTTTGTTTATTTAACTACATTCGTCTTCTTTGACTGAAAGAGTTATCTACACACAGAGAAAAACCAACTTGAAATCAGTAAGAACCATGCTGAATTAATAAGAACCATTAGCGAAGGTGTAGTCATATTGAAATTTCTTATTTCAATATGGACAAAATATTAATTTACAGTATTCATTTATTAAACTCATTAGTTTGTAGATATCTCAATATACATTTTCTATTATATTAAAAATTATTGAATTAATGTGATGAATTCTTATTTTTAAGCTGCAGATTTTCCCTGAGTGTATGGATTGTTTATATTTGCATTGTGCTTTAACTAAACGACGCTTCATATATTTTCATGATGTAGATCTAATAAATACTTAAGCATTGATAAGAAATTTGATATGTATACATACATATCTACAAATTGATTTTATGTATGTATGTATGTATGTATGTATGTAGTATGTACATATATATGTACATACAAATAAGTGTTCAACTCAATCTTTGAATACATTTTTTATTTTATTTTTTGTCATGTGATGTCTGTTGTTGGTGAAATTAAAAACATTTTAATTTTTATCTGCGTTTACTTAAAAGTTTGTGAGGATTTTCTGTTGTAAGTAAAACTGAATTCTTGAAGACATGTACTTACATACTCTATAGTAATAGTAACTATAATAGAAATATTTCTTATACTTAATTTACAGTTTTTTAAAGTATAGGGTATAAAATTTTTCTACATTTATTTTGGAAAACTTGCTTTGCTTTTTAAAAATGTATAAACATTTTTAAATGAAACTGATCCGGCACTCCAGCTTAGGTACTGATAGTTTTTTTGTTGTTAGTTAACTTACTTATTTTTTATTTTTTATTGATAAACATTGGAAATCAAAAGGGAGTTTTATATTGTAATTATTATTTTCATAATTGTTGAAAACAATCGCTGCTTTTTGTTTGTTTTTTGCGATGAAATCATTTGAATTACTTTTGCAACTTTACGCGTTTATAAAAATTATGTTATTTTCTATATTTCTTAATTTATAAGACTTTTAGACTTTGTCCTTTAGGGGTTATATATTCTATTATACGATTATGAATAAGAATGCAGTAAGCTGATGTATTTGCTTACTGCTTCAAATTAAAATTTTATTAAATTGAATAAAAGGAGTTTTTTTTCTTAAACTCTGATGCAGTTAGAAGCGCTGGAGATTCTTTCATATAACAGCTTTTTTGAAATTTTTGATACATAGTATAATATAGAATTGGATAACATTTATTTTTAATTTTTATGTTAAGAAGTACGGGTATGAGACTGAATTTAAATGTACTTTTAAATTAGTTAAATCATAATGAACAAACATATTTTCTTCTTTAATAGCGATCAACAGAAAACGAACTCGTTTTCATATAATTTAGGTATACCCTATCGACGGCTCCTCTAGGATACAAGATGACTTTGTATGACGAAATTTCTGTTGCTTTATACTGATAATATGTTTACATTAATAAGATACATATACATATGTTTATTTTATGAACGGTGAGCACCTATGGCTTTTATTTAATGTTCTATATGACTTTTTTTTCATTTTATTAAAGTTCAGCGTATTGTATATATATTTCTGAAATGTTTAAGTGTGTTTTGTGTGCCCATCGGGCAGAGTGTACGAATTTTTCCCCTCAAGTATTTCTACATGAGGTTTGAGGGGTCAATCACTGTCGCATTCATATGTAATGATTATTCACTTAAAAAACGTCATCATCACCATCAATCATCTCCGTATACAATACATTCATGAGTTGGGTTGATCCAGATACAATTGCTGTCTCATCACCTTCTAACAGCTTTATATATTTTGCTAGTATGCATGCCTTAGCATGCTTCTATCGATAGTGACGTAAG
This sequence comes from Tachina grossa, assembly GCA_949987645.1. Taxonomy (NCBI): domain Eukaryota; kingdom Metazoa; phylum Arthropoda; class Insecta; order Diptera; family Tachinidae; genus Tachina; species Tachina grossa. Next base: position 132,170,757 of record OX465274.1, on the reverse strand, counting down.
AGTCCGAGATGTAGTAGTGTTACAATTAAAAATCTTTACTATTAGAATTTACCAGTTCGCTCTTTTGAATTTTTGGAAAGTAGATACATATGTATGTATTTCATTGACCACAAAATCATAAAATTTCTTTGCTTACAAAATTGTATGACGTGAGGATTTTTTTTTTTTTTTAATTATACATGCTTCGGCATGCTTTCATTTTTTTTTCTATAAATTTATGTAATACTCATACAGATACAGATATAAAGTAAGATCTGTTTACTGTACATTTTAAAATTTATGCATGCTTCAGCATGATTCTAGTTCAAGCGTATATTCATTCACTAAGTTTGTTTGATACTTATTCATACACATGTACATTCTTAAAGATTGGATATCAAAGTCCAATTTCCGTAGTTTATCTATATTTTCTAAAGATCTGATAGCTAAAGAAATAAATAGAGTGAAGATCTTCTATAATAATCCCATTTTCATATTGTAAAATTTTGCGTGCTAGCGCTTTCGATGGGAAAATATACATACAACTTTATAAAAAGTGATAATATGATGTGCTGCTGAATATTGCACTATGTTATAGTTCATTTTAAACACTGAAGTTTTAGCAATATTTCATTCAGACCAACACGTTTAGAGAATTCCACTACATTTAGTTAATTATCTTTCTTAAGACCCATCATTCCTAATCAATCCTACAAAAAACAACACAAACTAGATTTTTCGTTTTAATTTTATTTTTATTAAATTCAACATTCATTCTTCAAATTACTTTATACTATATTAAGTAGCTTTTCCTCATTTGTTGAGTTGACTTTAATAGGAGACATTTTAATGGTACGATGAACTTTTCTATTGCATGCATTGAGTAAATCTTTATACATACCAATCCACTTATATGAACCATTAAAGCTAATTCTTTTCACATCATACCTTTCAATGATCTATTAAATCATTCTAATATTGATGCTTTCATATTAAGTAATGTTTAATCTTCTATTTATGTATGAGTTTTCCCAAGTATTTATTAAAAAATTCTTTAGAATCATCTGTTTGTAAGTTTTTTGGTACCCGTACCACTTCAAAAATATTTTCCATTGCCTTGGTTTTTAGAGTGCAGCTTTTATTTTCAGCTGTACTTTGAGAATGTGTCAATTACAGTCTTCAAAAATCAACAATTTCTATTTTCTGTAGAATAGTTCTACATTTCACCTAACTTAGCTCCATAAAACATCATATATTCCTGTCATTACATCTCTACAAGCACAAACAGTTGTTGAAATTTAATATGGACTTCGTTAACTAAATTCATTTTTAAAGACATTGAATTGTTTCACAGATTTTTTCGAAAGTGTTGTGATCTACATCTTGCACTTTCAGCTATTTATACTAACATGTAGTTAATTTTCTAATCTATATATTTAACCGTAAACTCTTCAATTTGTTTTTAATTATTTACTTTTTAGAATTGCTTTTTCAATTTTATAACTGTCTTCTTTCTCTAATTTTATTTCACGTTGTAGTTCTTCAATTTGCATTTAAATATATTCTTGAATATTAATGCTTTAAGCTATATTATTAATTTGTCTTGTATTTTATCTTCATTCAGTTTAATGTAACTATCAACAATAGTTTGTATCTAATTCATTTATGCCTTCCAATACTGATAAGTCAGTATAAATGTCTTCAGAATTGGAAGTCTATGAGTAAAATCATCGTCATCATCATTCTCAGTATTAGCATCATTAAATATGATGGTATTATCAAATATTGTTCCTTCTACTAGTTTCTTTTGGGGTACTTGTCTATATCTTGAGTAAAGGTTTCTCAGGCTTTAAACTTGTATATTTTCAACTTCTGTCTTGATTTTACTTTCTTCTTTCATAAGAATTCTTTTAATATTTTTAGAACTATTTATGAATTCTTCTGCTATAGGTTTAAATGTATCTTTTAGTTGTTCACTTGTATCTATTTCACCAGTTTTTATACTACGAAGCTTTTTCTTCAACACATTTCTTGTCAACACCAACTGTTTTAAAATTTTCTCATCCAGGGCAAATAACAGGTATCAGCAATCATATCAGCTTTTCAGGAGCTGGTCTGGTTTTCAGATCAGCTTTTCAGGACCTGGTCTGGTTTTCAGATCAGCTTTTCAGGACCTGGTCTGGTTTTCAGATCAGCTTATCAGGACCTGGTCTGGTTTTCAGATCAGCTTTTCAGGACCTGGTCTGGTTTTCAGATCAGCTTATCAGGACCTGGTCTGGTTTTCAGATCAGCTTATCAGGAGCTGGTCTGGTTTTCAGATCAGCTTTTCAGGACCTGGTCTGGTTATCAGATCAGCTTATCAGGAGCTGGTCTGGTTTTCAGATCAGCTTATCAGGAGCTGATCTGATTTTTAGATCAGCTTATCAGGTAACAGATCAGGCTATCAGGAGCTGTTCAGATTTTCATTTCAAGATATCTGAGTCAGATTTAGTTATCAGTGTACAAGTAGCTAGCCATTTATAACATTTATATACATGAAGTTTAAAGTCAGATGAAATACGAAAAAGTAAAGTTTTATCTAGTAAAATTATTTTCTATAACGATCATCGTTTAATTCACTATCTTTGCTTATAATCAAAAATCCATATTTATCCTTTCAACATGCTTTTTATTTTTCTCACCTAACTTAAACATTAAATATACATTATGATGATCTCTTATTAAATGTTTGGTGATTCTGGTGTAAGTTTTACATAAGTAGAATGAATCAACATTCTTATCTCTCCCCATACAAAAATATGCTTCCCATACGCATCATCATTAAATATCATATTGGAATTACTTTGGACTGAAATAACAGATTCACTATCGGTAAATTTTGTAATATATTATTATTTTAATTGATGTAATTAATTTCTTCAGATATTTATATCTGGGGTGATATAAAGATTTTGAGTATAAATAAATGTTCTCAAAATTTAAGTCCATTAGGACTTTCTAGCAAGCCAATCATAGCATTTTTTTTCGTAATTTGACAGGTCAACTATTGTTGCACGAATAGAATTTGATATAAGGGAACTATGATTTATTTTTGAGCTATCGTTCGATGAATCATCAATATTTCGTACCAAGAATTATTTATGTTGTTTTGACTAACGGTATGAGTCAATATTTATAAAATCCATTTCATAAATATCAGCTCATACCCATAGTCAAAACAAAGAATGCTTTAAATGTTTAAAACCGGTATTACGATAAAAATGGTGGTTTTAAACACTTAAAATATACTTTGTTTTACTAACCGCATTTTATAACTAAATGCATTTCATAAATATTGACGCATACTCATAATCAAAACAGCATAAAAATATCCTTTGTTTTGACTATGAGTATGAGTCATTATCTCTTATTATAAAAAAATAAAATAGTATAATTATATGATATCAGAAATCATGTTTTCTAATATCATATAACCATACTATTTGATTCTTTCTATAATAATAGATAATATTTATGAAATGCATTTATTTACAAAATGCGATTAGTAAAACAACATAAATATAGGATGGTATGAAATTTTGATGAATCATCAATATTTCGTACCAAGGTATTTTAGGTTGTTTTTACTATGAGTATGCGCCAATATTTATGAAATGTATTTCATAAATATTATCTCTTATTATAGAAAAATTAAAAATGTAGCTATACGATATCAGAAAATATTTTCTGAAATCGTATAGCTATATTATTTTATTTGTCCTATAATAAGAGATAATGGGCCCTACTCATAGTCAAAACAAAGAATATTTTAAGAGTTTCAAATCAGTATTATCATATAAAATACTGATTTTAAACTCTTACAGCCTTATTTATAAAACTTATTAAGGCTTTGTAAAGGCTTTTTAAAACAAATTTTTTATAAAAATTTTTTCTTTAAAATATACTTTGTTTTACTAACCACATTTTTGTAACTAAACGCATTTCATAAATATTGATCCATACTCATAGTCAAAACAATGAGAAAAATAAAAAGCATGTTGAAAGGATAAATATGGATTTTTGATTATAAGCAAAGATAGTGAATTAAACGATGATCGTTATAGAAAATAATTTTACTAGATAAAACTTTACTTTTTCGTATTTCATCTGACTTTAAACTTCATGTATATAAATGTTATAAATGGCTAGCTACTTGTACACTGATAACTAAATCTGACTCAGATATCTTGAAATGAAAATCTGAACAGCTCCTGATAGCCTGATCTGTTACCTGATAAGCTGATCTAAAAATCAGATCAGCTCCTGATAAGCTGATCTGAAAACCAGACCAGCTCCTGATAAGCTGATCTGAAAACCAGACCAGGTCCTGATAAGCTGATCTGAAAACCAGACCAGGTCCTGAAAAGCTGATCTGAAAACCAGACCAGGTCCTGATAAGCTGATCTGAAAACCAGACCAGGTCCTGAAAAGCTGATCTGAAAACCAGACCAGGTCCTAAAAAGCTGATCTGAAAACCAGACCAGCTCCTGAAAAGCTGATATGATTGCTGATACCTGTTATTTGCCCTGGATGAGAAAATTTTAAAACAGTTGGTGTTGACAAGAAATGTGTTGAAGAAAAAGCTTCGTAGTATAAAAACTGGTGAAATAGATACAAGTGAACAACTAAAAGATACATTTAAACCTATAGCAGAAGAATTCATAAATAGTTCTAAAAATATTAAAAGAATTCTTATGAAAGAAGAAAGTAAAATCAAGACAGAAGTTGAAAATATACAAGTTTAAAGCCTGAGAAACCTTCACTCAAGATATAGACAAGTACCCCAAAAGAAACTAGTAGAAGGAACAATATTTGATAATACCATCATATTTAATGATGCTAATACTGAGAATGATGATGACGATGATTTTACTCATAGACTTCCAATTCTGAAGACATTTATACTGACTTATCAGTATTGGAAGGCATAAATGAATTAGATACAAACTATTGTTGATAGTTACATTAAACTGAATGAAGATAAAATACAAGACAAATTAATAATATAGCTTAAAGCATTAATATTCAAGAATATATTTAAATGCAAATTGAGGAACTACAACGTGAAATAAAATTAGAGAAAGAAGACAGTTATAAAATTGAAAAAGCAATTCTAAAAAGTAAATAATTAAAAACAAATTGAAGAGTTTACGGTTAAATATATAGATTAGAAAATTAACTACATGTTAGTATAAATAGCTGAAAGTGCAAGATGTAGATCACAACACTTTCGAAAAAATCTGTGAAACAATTCAATGTCTTTAAAAATGAATTTAGTTAACGAAGTCCATATTAAATTTCAACAACTGTTTGTGCTTGTAGAGATGTAATGACAGGAATATATGATGTTTTATGGAGCTAAGTTAGGTGAAATGTAGAACTATTCTACAGAAAATAGAAATTGTTGATTTTTGAAGACTGTAATTGACACATTCTCAAAGTACAGCTGAAAATAAAAGCTGCACTCTAAAAACCAAGGCAATGGAAAATATTTTTGAAGTGGTACGGGTACCAAAAAACTTACAAACAGATGATTCTAAAGAATTTTTTAATAAATACTTGGGAAAACTCATACATAAATAGAAGATTAAACATTACTTAATATGAAAGCATCAATATTAGAATGATTTAATAGATCATTGAAAGGTATGATGTGAAAAGAATTAGCTTTAATGGTTCATATAAGTGGATTGGTATGTATAAAGATTTACTCAATGCATGCAATAGAAAAGTTCATCGTACCATTAAAATGTCTCCTATTAAAGTCAACTCAACAAATGAGGAAAAGCTACTTAATATAGTATAAAGTAATTTGAAGAATGAATGTTGAATTTAATAAAAATAAAATTAAAACGAAAAATCTAGTTTGTGTTGTTTTTTGTAGGATTGATTAGGAATGATGGGTCTTAAGAAAGATAATTAACTAAATGTAGTGGAATTCTCTAAACGTGTTGGTCTGAATGAAATATTGCTAAAACTTCAGTGTTTAAAATGAACTATAACATAGTGCAATATTCAGCAGCACATCATATTATCACTTTTTATAAAGTTGTATGTATATTTTCCCATCGAAAGCGCTAGCACGCAAAATTTTACAATATGAAAATGGGATTATTATAGAAGATCTTCACTCTATTTATTTCTTTAGCTATCAGATCTTTAGAAAATATAGATAAACTACGGAAATTGGACTTTGATATCCAATCTTTAAGAATGTACATGTGTATGAATAAGTATCAAACAAACTTAGTGAATGAATATACGCTTGAACTAGAATCATGCTGAAGCATGCATAAATTTTAAAATGTACAGTAAACAGATCTTACTTTATATCTGTATCTGTATGAGTATTACATAAATTTATAGAAAAAAAAATGAAAGCATGCCGAAGCATGTATAATTAAAAAAAAAAAAAAAATCCTCACGTCATACAATTTTGTAAGCAAAGAAATTTTATGATTTTGTGGTCAATGAAATACATACATATGTATCTACTTTCCAAAAATTCAAAAGAGCGAACTGGTAAATTCTAATAGTAAAGATTTTTAATTGTAACACTACTACATCTCGGACTCTTACGTCACTATCGATAGAAGCATGCTAAGGCATGCATACTAGCAAAATATATAAAGCTGTTAGAAGGTGATGAGACAGCAATTGTATCTGGATCAACCCAACTCATGAATGTATTGTATACGGAGATGATTGATGGTGATGATGACGTTTTTTAAGTGAATAATCATTACATATGAATGCGACAGTGATTGACCCCTCAAACCTCATGTAGAAATACTTGAGGGGAAAAATTCTCTCAAAACATAGATATTTCATTGTTTCTAACACTTTATGAATACACCAACGGTGAATTGCTGGTAGAGGTAACTGAGTTATTTGAGATCGATTTGATACAATAGTTGTATATTAAACATGCATTTCTTTGTATCTAAACTAATTTCTACATACCTAATGTATATACCCACCAAAAAATTAGACAAAAATTCTCTATTCCAAGTAGTAAAATCTGAAAAAGGAGTGGCACATTAGAAGAAAAAAATAAATAAATAAAAATAGAGACTGACTGACCAACTAATACGTACACTCTGCCCGATGGGCACACAAAACACACTTAAACATTTCAGAAATATATATACAATACGCTGAACTTTAATAAAATGAAAAAAAAAGTCATATAGAACATTAAATAAAAGCCATAGGTGCTCACCGTTCATAAAATAAACATATGTATATGTATCTTATTAATGTAAACATATTATCAGTATAAAGCAACAGAAATTTCGTCATACAAAGTCATCTTGTATCCTAGAGGAGCCGTCGATAGGGTATACCTAAATTATATGAAAACGAGTTCGTTTTCTGTTGATCGCTATTAAAGAAGAAAATATGTTTGTTCATTATGATTTAACTAATTTAAAAGTACATTTAAATTCAGTCTCATACCCGTACTTCTTAACATAAAAATTAAAAATAAATGTTATCCAATTCTATATTATACTATGTATCAAAAATTTCAAAAAAGCTGTTATATGAAAGAATCTCCAGCGCTTCTAACTGCATCAGAGTTTAAGAAAAAAAAACTCCTTTTATTCAATTTAATAAAATTTTAATTTGAAGCAGTAAGCAAATACATCAGCTTACTGCATTCTTATTCATAATCGTATAATAGAATATATAACCCCTAAAGGACAAAGTCTAAAAGTCTTATAAATTAAGAAATATAGAAAATAACATAATTTTTATAAACGCGTAAAGTTGCAAAAGTAACTCAAATGATTTCATCGCAAAAAACAAACAAAAAGCAGCGATTGTTTTCAACAATTATGAAAATAATAATTACAATATAAAACTCCCTTTTGATTTCCAATGTTTATCAATAAAAAATAAAAAATAAGTAAGTTAACTAACAACAAAAAAACTATCAGTACCTAAGCTGGAGTGCCGGATCAGTTTCATTTAAAAATGTTTATACATTTTTAAAAAGCAAAGCAAGTTTTCCAAAATAAATGTAGAAAAATTTTATACCCTATACTTTAAAAAACTGTAAATTAAGTATAAGAAATATTTCTATTATAGTTACTATTACTATAGAGTATGTAAGTACATGTCTTCAAGAATTCAGTTTTACTTACAACAGAAAATCCTCACAAACTTTTAAGTAAACGCAGATAAAAATTAAAATGTTTTTAATTTCACCAACAACAGACATCACATGACAAAAAATAAAATAAAAAATGTATTCAAAGATTGAGTTGAACACTTATTTGTATGTACATATATATGTACATACTACATACATACATACATACATACATACATAAAATCAATTTGTAGATATGTATGTATACATATCAAATTTCTTATCAATGCTTAAGTATTTATTAGATCTACATCATGAAAATATATGAAGCGTCGTTTAGTTAAAGCACAATGCAAATATAAACAATCCATACACTCAGGGAAAATCTGCAGCTTAAAAATAAGAATTCATCACATTAATTCAATAATTTTTAATATAATAAAAAATGTATATTGAGATATCTACAAACTAATGAGTTTAATAAATGAATACTGTAAATTAATATTTTGTCCATATTGAAATAAGAAATTTCAATATGACTACACCTTCGCTAATGGTTCTTATTAATTCAGCATGGTTCTTACTGATTTCAAGTTGGTTTTTCTCTGTGTGTAGATAACTCTTTCAGTCAAAGAAGACGAATGTAGTTAAATAAACAAAATCTGTAATATAAACAAATTTCACACAGACCGACTTCAACGCGAGACAAATTTAAGCATGAGAAAATATAAAGCAATCGTAAGTACAAAAGCATACTAGGATTAGGGAAGTCCAGATATATGATAGTATTTTATAGTACCAAATGTCAATTCTGAAAACAATTTATTTCTACCTACATATAAATACCAGCTCAAATACACACACATAGCAGAATTCATATAAGAAATATCCAAGAAAATTTCAACAACACCCCACCTTTTGCAAATCATGATGAGCCTTAAATTCTCCCTCAGATATACATACATAAATTCCCATGATCATACATACATATACAATATATAAGATTAATCTCAACAACACAACACTCTCACCTAACTGAAATTACAGATAGTCTTAAACTTCTACAGACGTCTATACACATAGATTCTCACGGCTACATATTACAAGAACACCTCGCCCCTAATAAATCACAATCATCTTAAATTCTTACAAAAATACATACATACATACATACGCATAACCAATTTACCTCAACAACATCCTCACCCACCTCAAATCACGATCAACCTTAAACTACTATAGAGAGACACATTCACAAATCCCCATGGCTACATATTACGTCAACAACCCTGCCCACCCAAATCATGGTCAGCCTTAAACTCCTACAGACATACAAACACACAGATTCCCCCGGTTGCATATTACTAGAACACCTCACCCCTCATAAATCACAATCAGCCTTAAGCTCCTACAGAAATACACACATTGAAATTCCTACAAACATACACACACACACACACACATTCACACACAACTACACACGCAATCGATCTACCTCAACTACACCCCGCCCCCTGCCAATCAAACCTTCACCTAAATTCTCACAGACAGACAGACACATCCACAAATTCCTATGGTTACATATTACGGCAACAACGCCGCCCACTCAAATCACGGTCAGCCTTAAATTCCCACAGTCTAGCAACACCTACATTAGCATTAGAAAAAATAACTTTCACGTTTTCCCGTCGTCATTAGGAAAAATCATTTTCCCGTCGGCATTTGAAAAAATTATATTCATTTTTTGCCGTCGGCATTTGAAAAAAATAATAATCATGTATTGCAGTAGGCATTAGGAAAAATTATCATGTATTGCAGTAGGCATTAGGAAAAATTATCATGTTTTGCCTTCGGTATAACGAAAAATTATCATGTTTTGCCTTCGGAATTTGAAAAAATTATATTCATTTTTTGCCGTCGGCATTTGAAAAAAATAATTATCATGTTTTGCCTTCGGCATTAGGAAAAATTATCATGCATTGACGTAGGCATTAGGAAAAATTATCATGTATTGCCGTCGGCATTTGAAAATAATTATGTATTGCCGTAGGCATTAGGAAAAATAAGTATGTATTGCCGTCGGCATTAGGAAAAAAAAATAATCATGTATTGCCGTCGGCATTTGAAAAAATTATCATGCATTGCCGTAGGCATTAGGAAAAATCATTTTCCCGTCGGCATTTGAAAAAATTATATTCATTTTTTGCCGTCGGCATTTGAAAAAAATAATAATCATGTATTGCAGTAGGCATTAGGAAAAATTGTCATGTATTGCAGTAGGCATTAGGAAAAATTATCATGTTTTGCCTTCGGTATTAGGAAAAATCATTTTCCCGTCGGCATTTGAAAAAATTATATTCATTTTTTGCCGTCGGCATTTGAAAAAAATAATAATCATGTATTGCAGTAGGCATTAGGAAAAATTATCATGTATTGCAGTAGGCATTAGGAAAAATTATCATGTTTTGCCTTCGGTATTACGAAAAATTATCATGTTTTGCCTTCGGAATTACGAAAAATCATTAGATGATTTTCCGTCAGCATTAGGAAAAACCATTTTCATGATTTTCCCCGTCGTCACATACACACATAAAAACCGCCAAACTATGAACCGCCTTAATACATTCACACAAAATATTCCACACACAAACTTCCCTCGGTCAGGCAGGCAGACAGACAGACCGACAGACAGACATACACTTAATGTAAACAAAAACTCCTAATGTAAACAAAAAACTCCTAATGTAAACAAAAAACTCCTTATGTAAACAAAAAAACACAAATTTCCAAGAATTTAACAATTTTCAAATTTTAATTACCCAAATTTAACAATTTCAGCAACAATTTAACAATTTTAATTGCCACCGAATTGGCAGTTCACAACTACTGCGATTTTTTCGAATTTGGCGATTTATTTTAGTGTTAGAAATTTTTTTTTAATTTTGGCGATTTTTTTAGTTTTGGCGATTTTTTTTGGCGATTTTTTTTTTTGACGATTTTATAATTTTCAGTTTTTTTAGTTTAAGCGTTTTTGAAAATTTCAAGTGTTTGCCTCTTACGGTTTCCAAGATATAGCAAATTGTCAAAATTACATAGTCAAAATTGCATTAACTGATGGACCACCCTTTAATTTTAATTTTTTTAAATTTTCGTGTTAATTGTTGTAGTCTGTATAAAAATACACTAATTTACAAATTTCAAGTTTCAATATACATATGTTCATACAATTGTATGTATATTACATGGGATTTTAATATTTTTCGTTGCTTGTTTTGGAACACCCTTTAATTTTTAATTCTCATGTATTTGTTGTTGTAGCGGCCAAGGTTCTACATACTGTGTCCAAATTTCAGGTCCGTAGCTCTTACGGTTCCTGAGAAAATACCGTGTGACGGACAGGCGGACAGACGGACAGCGTAGCGAAAACAATAGGGTTCCTTTTCACCTTTGGTGTACGGAACCCTAAAAAAGATAGCCAAAATGGAAAACGCCAAAAACCGAAAAAAATCGACATAAGGGGAAAAATGCCAAAACTAAAAACAAGCGCCAAAAACCGAAAAACGCAAAAACCCCAAAACTAAAAAACGCTCAAAACCGAAAAAACCCAAAAACGAAAAAAAAACTATTTATTATATAGGCTAAAGTTCGTATTGACTTACATATCTAGTGTCCGTACGGAACCCTTCGTGCGCGGGTCAAAGTCGCACTTCACTGACCAACCAACATTCGAAATGAAATCATGACGTATACTCTCTCTCGCTAAAAAAAAAAGAGTACGTACTAAGTGTAAAGCGGAAAATGGACATCACTTTAAGATATCATTTTTAAAACTACCCAGCAAAAAATTACACATTACCATTAGAACTACTTGCCATATAATGACTTACTGTTCTGATTGCCAATTTTCATTACTCGCTTACAAATCACATTACCTAAAATTTAAAAAAATGACGTGCAAGTTGTTAAATGATGAGAATGATTTTTTAGACGAAATAGATTACGTGAAATGTTGACAAATAAAAAAATATAAGTACTTCTCAAAAATCGATTATTTTAGTCTCACGCCTTGTTAAAATCATTAAGTTGGTAATCCAGTAGGGAAGTGTTTCCACCAAAAATGCTTAATTCCAAACTCGATTACCTTTTTTGAAATTTTTTTCTGGGTAATTGCGAAAAATGCCCCAATAATATACTGTATTTAAAAAAAAAATATAATAATCGCATAAATAAAAGATTTATAAACCATTTAAACCATATAGATCATTCTGCGCCATCCTGTAGAATCATTTTCAGTTAAGCCGATAATATTCGCAGACGCTGTCAGGCCTTTTTTGATACACAAAAACTTTCTTAAAAAAACAACAAATTAATTTTTTAAATGAAAATACACATATGAGAAATTTTTTTAATTTCTTCTTACATTCCTTATTCAACTATTTAAAAAATCACTTCATTATTCAGGTAAAAGAAAACTGGAAGCAAAAAAACTGACTTCGAAACTCCGCAATTTACAATTTTTCTCAGCATCTGTTTAGAAAAAGCAGATTTTATTCTCGGAAAAAACAATTTCCGGGGGAATATTTATAATTGGGCTGATAGTGGACGGATAATATACATATCTATGAGGCTGAAATATAATGTTATGTTTTCGTTAGAAATTTTTTTTTTAAATATGTGCATATTCTATAGTTTTTAGTGCATATTCCACGTTTTTTAAGGTCATATTTTAGGTGCCTGTAATACCATAAATGCATGAAGTTCCTGTCCCTCTCTATAACACTCAACACTCGAGATGAGACTTCCAAGTAAATGAATAAAACAATAGTAATAACAAATAATGCGTGGCGTATTAGTAGATCGTTTATTAAAAATTCACTCATTATTTTGCCATCGAAAGTTTTGGTGAGAATAGTAGCAACATAGTAAGCCCCTTATGCAAAAAAAAATATAATTTGTGCTTCAAGTGTGCTTTAGCCAAACTTTCTATGGAAATTTTTTTAACGTATACTTCCAATTCAAATATTTTTTTTTGTATAATTGGGTAAATCTTTTATTTTGGTACATTTTTAATTCTATACATTCCATACATTTCCATTCAAAGGATAATTATTAATAAAATAATTTTATTTTCTTAAACCTTGTTTTTAATGGTATAGAGTATAGCTCCACTATGGGATGTCAATTATGAGTATGCCTACCAGCTTGTCAAAGGTGAATTGGTTATTTCAATAGAAAAATAATATACTTTTTTTCATTCTTTGCTTTGACTGAAATCTTACTGTCCATATCAAAAATCCCATATTAATTTTATTTGTGTGTCTCTATTAACACATATTCACATACATACAGGTGTATGTAAAAAAAAAGGATGAAAGGTACAAAGTTTATGTTTCCTGATGGTTAACAACTATGTCTAGAATTTGTGTGGGTATTTGAAAGTAAATCACAGCGGATGGTTCCAGAATTTGTTACGAGTACGTGACAGCTTAGCTACTATACCCCTGCAAAAGACCACTTACAAGAACTTTTAAGAGATGAGGGATTTTTCATATGCTTTACTACAGCCAAATCTTCTAAACAAACGCTAAATAACACTGTTTGCATGACATTTGTTTTAGGTATTGCAGGTATACGAGTAAAGAAAAAAATACTTCTTGACGGAAAAATTTGTGATGATTGCTTCTTAATACCCAGGCTGTTCGAACATCAATCGGTTTTTTATACAAATGAATAACATACGCTTATACATTACTCTCGGTTTTCTCTCTGTGGGCAGCTCTGTTTAATACGCATGGGCGTGTATGCAAACGTCATGCATGTACATACGCATTAAAAGGCCTGCACAAGACCATTTATATAACCTTTCAAGACATGACAGATTTTTAAGACATTTCTTGCAGTTGTTTGTCTTGCCAATAGTGTTGTTTAGCGTTTGTTTTAGAATATTTCGCTGTAGTAAAGCATTTGAAAAATCTCTCATGTCTTGAAAGGTCTTAAAATGGTATTGTGCAGGACATTAATACGCACGCACGTTGTGTGTATGATCTTGTATTTTTCTGCGCACATGCAAACGCACATATGTATTGACATTAGTTGTGTGCGCTTGCTTCAAAAACCCACCCTTAAACACATAATATCTTACTAGACTTGGGTCGAACTCGTTCACTAGTTCATTTTTGCCACAAACCACTGATCAAACCCATTTAAATTACATGGGTTTGATCAGTGGTTTGTGGCAAAAATGAACTAGTGAACGAGTTCGACCCAAGTCTAGTCTATATCTTACCATATACATCAAACGTACAATAGACTTGGGTCGAACTCGCTCACTAGTTCATTTTTGCCACAAACCAATGATCAAACCCATGTAATTTAAATGGGTTTGATCAGTGGTTTGTGGCAAAAATGAACTAGTGAACGAGTTCGACCCAAGTCTAACGTACAATATTCAAAATAACAAGCATGCACGCATCAAGAAGTCTTCGCGACATCGCTTAAAAACACTCGTATACACGTACATCGATACATCCATAGTGCTTCGCTTATTGAACGAACTCATTTATTATTGCTTTAGTATAATATATGCTGCGACAATACATATAAAAAGCAAGACATATTTGCATTTTAAGACTGTTTACGAACTTTTGACAGTACGAGTATACTAAGCTAATTTTGCCAGCTATTACAAAATAATTCAAAACTCTTGAGTTTATATTTACTATTTAATTAGGGTCAAGTTTTTGCTTGGAGCTAATTATTACCAAATAATAAAAAGCCGAAAATTTTATTTTGTAAATTAATTTTATTAAAGAGAGAGAATTATTATAAATACGAGTATGTGGTATTTATAAATCCTAATGTTAGGTTACAGTTATAAACGAAGCAATGATATATTTTATAAAAGACAATTGCCAATTAAATATAAACTCTTTATTTGAGTTTTGTTCTTTATTTCACAAAAAAAAAAATTTTACTTAAATTTTCACGGGTTTCGTTTACTGAGGGCGGGCGCCAGTTTAAAAAATAATTTATGTGCTACGTGATGGGATTTGCTTGCACAAGTTGCACAATTCGCAAGCATTGACGATTCTTTAGATTTCCTTTAAGTTATTTGGATAATAATATTTTTTTGAAAATTCCTTAACAACTTTTTTTATTCCCTGGTGCATCTTTCTAGATGCAGCTTGTCAGTTTGGTATTGCCAGACTGTATTAAGTTCTTAAAAACGAAGAAACACCTAATTCACACGAAGACTTTTATGAAGTCTATTTTTCGACGTCACTCTTTGTTTGTTAGCGAACGGTGTAGAGAAGAAAGAGGGGTAGAAAAAATTACTCGATTTCTGTTTTCCATGGTTTTTTTTCATATTTCTCATTACATTGCTTTTGTTGTTATTGTTGTTACGTTTTAATGTTACTCTTCTATCTTATTGTATTTTTTTATTCTTGCTCTTCTAACGTATTGGCTATATGGGTGAAGAGAAGTAAAATTAAGAGATAAGTAAAAAAAAAACATCGTATGAATGCAAGGAATTTTTGGTAGCAACTTCAAAAGAGAATTAAGAAAAATAGACGTCATAAATTTCACCGTGTGAATTAGTACAAAGTCTACATTATTTGATATAAAAATTGCCGATTTTATCCCAGCAAATGCTCGTTAATAATATTTTTAATCTTATCCCGAATATTTTTTTAATAATGCCTTCAGTATCATTGCTTAAAAAGACTTAACTCATTTACAAATGTATTTAATGTACTCTCAGAGATGGGAATATAATCAGTAGTATCCTCCTCAGCTGAGTGAACGGTGGCAATATCAGAGTTAATATATTCATTCATATTGCATTCGTCAATTTTTATTCTAGGAATGGCATCTGCAATGTGGGTTTCTTTGCCTGGAATATGTTTTATATCGAAATCAAGCTCAGTAAGTTTGATTTTCCATCTGTGGAGACTTGAGATTACTTGAGATTATGTAGCCACTGAAGGGGCTTATGGTTACTATAGCAATGTTCGAAGCATCTGTAGTTACGATTAAAAATTTTGTCATAGTTCGGGTATGAGAGAATTGCTCACCAATAAGATAATAATCTTTATTGTTTCAACTGTATTAATATATTCTATATTATTATAATTTAATTAATTTCCTTTTTTTTTTAACCAGGATGTCAAAGGCTTGGTGATTAGAGCAAGCAAAGTTTCTAATAAACTTCCTGTAAAACCCAGATAAGCGTAAAAGTTGTCTTATTTCCTTTTCAGCAGTTGATATTGGACATTTATCATATTTGTTGTAAAATTATTTATAGTTTGCAACAGATTATCAATAGTAGCTTCAAGGTGACTAAAATTAAAGTTTGAGTTTGGCGGTGAAACATTTTGTGCGGGAATAGAATACGATACACGTGAAGTAATTGGTTGGCTCATTTGAGCAAAAATTTAAAGAAAAATATTAATTTACAGTATCTATTTCCTCATTTTTTTTTAATATTTTTAAAATATTTTAATACAATTTTCTTTTATATTGAAAATGATTGAATTAATCTGATGCATTCTTATTTTTAGGTTGCAGCTTTTCCCTGAGTGTAGTTTCGGATTATTCGCTTAATTTTATGCAGCTTTTTATTATACATATAATATTGTTCAGCGTATCATAAAGTTTCATAGTTTCATAGTTTCACGCTATTAACAAATTTAACGTTACCTGATTAAAGTTCAGCGTTGAAATATTTCTCTTTTCGCAAAATTTTTCGGTCAGCTTCGACCAAAGCATTTTCCAAGCTTTCCTTTCTAAGGATGGCATTGAACAGCTTTTAAACTTCGATTTCTAATATTAATTAGTTTTACTATTAATATTTACATCGAATGGTTCAACAAAATTAAGGTTTTATAAGGCAAATCCTTGTTTTCCTTTTTACCTGGCGATTTTTCATGAAATTGTTCCATACCAATTTTTGGCAATTTTTAATTTAATTTAATTTTTCATTTTGAAATTTTGGCGATTTTTAATTTTTGTTTTTGGGCGATTTGGTTTTGTTCAATTTTTCATGGGGCCTTTCATAAATATACCTTAGGTTAGGTTAGGTTAGTTTAGGTAGGGGTGGCAGTCAGAAACCCGGACTCACTTAGACCGTTTTGGTCCATTATGATACCACGGAGACTCGCTTATGCGGAGTCCCCTCCGTCAAACCAACCAGACCTCAAGATAAAGCTACTAATACGTTGAAGTTCAACACTAGCAACGTCAGAAAGTTCCCTGAACTCAAGAGCGCCCATTGTGGCCAGCCATTCTCTTTCCTACAAGTCCAGGACAGTGACAAAGAAAATGCTCTATGCTTTCCTCTTCATGGATATCCTGGCAGCTACGGCAAAAATCATTGTGTTCAATTCTTAGCCTTTGTGCATGCCTACTTATTAGACAGTGTCCGATTAACACGGACACTAGAATCGAAATTCGTTTCCTATTCTTCAAAATTAAGTAATCCGTACCTTCCTTATTTAGGTGAGCCACGCAATCATTTCTTGTGACCCACCTTCTATTTGTTTCATCCTCTGTCTTGCACCTACATAAATCTGAGTTTGCAAGGGAGTAGGGGTAAACCCACACATTCTAAGTCCGGTGGAACCTGTAAGGTTGTCCCAATTCTAGCAAGCTCATCAGCCCTAGAGTTCCCCTGAAAGCCTCTATACCCCGGGATCTAGATGATCCTAATATCAAACTGCTCTGCCATCTCATTTATATATGATCGGCAGTCGAGGGCTGTTGTTGTTCTTAGAAGCGGGGATTCGAGGGCCATAATAGCTCAAAGTCGTTGAAGTGACATTCACTCTAAGCCAATCCGCAACTTCTCTTATAGCAAGGATCTCTGCCTGAAAGATACTGCAGTAATCTGGAAGTCACCTTGAAATACGAAGACCTTAAGCCCTCAAAAAGACTCCATAGCCCACACCTTCATGTGTTTTGGAGCCGTCCGTATAAAAATCAACACTTTTTCTTCTATCTGGGGTTCCATTCATCCACAATTCTGTGGATGGTATCCAGGTTTTATGAAGACGTTCGTATAGTAGAGCAGGGGAGGAGTATTCTAGTGTGGCCGGTTCCATTTCCGTTCCACAGAGAGGTACATCGAAGACGGATTGCCGAGGAAGTTGCCATTTCCTTCGCTACTATGGCCAATGGTAGTAGATGAAGGAGCATTCCCTGTGCATCCGTAGGAGTAGTGCGAAGAGCACTGGTTATATACAACGATGCAAGTCCTTGCACCTTGTGTAAGATATGTAGATACATCTTTTTCTCCAGGGACGGCCACCACATGATGATTCCATACATGAGAATCGGACATACTATTGCAGTATAGATCCAATGAATGATTTTTGGGTTAAGACCCCAATTTTTCCCTATGGATTTTTTGCATAGATATAGTGAAATGGTAGCTTTTTTCACTCTCTCTAGAATGTTTGCCATGAAACTCAACTTTGAATCAAGAATAACGCCAAGATATTTTGCAGTGTCGGACACTTTTATTTCCGTATTATTAAGAGTGATAGGCCATAAAACAGGCTTCTTATACTTCCCTCGTTTCTCCGTCCATCTTGTTAAATGTGAAAGACCATCCTGTAGGATATCCCTTATAGTTGTGAGGAATTTTCCTCTTACAGCTATTGCCACATCATCAGCATAAGCCACGATTTTACACCCCCGCTATTCTAGAGATATTAGCACAGGATTTAGAGCTAGATTCCACAATAGTAGCGAAAGAACACCTCCCTGTGGTGTACCCCTATTTACAAAGCGGGTCTGCCTAGAAGCTACTAGAGCCGAAGCTATCCTGCGGTGAGTTAGTAGATTTTGAATCCACTTACACAATCCTGCATTAACCCCCAAATTCGACAATGCATCAATTATCGCATCTGGAGGAATATTATTAAAAGCCCCCTCAATATCTACGAGGGGCACAAAGGTGTATTCACCTACAGCAAGAGATTTCTTTATAGTGCCAACCAGCTCATGTAGAGCCGATTCTGTTGACTTTCAAGTTTGATATGCATGTTGATGCGAGGAAAGTAGTTTAGCATTGATTGTTTTGCGGATATAATGATCAACCATCCTTTCTAATGTTTTCAGGAGAAAGGATGATAGACTTATAGGTCTGAAGTCCTTCGGTGTGGTATGAGAGCTTTTACCAGCCTTCGGTATGAAAACCACTCTCGCTTCCCTCTACTTATTAGGAATATGTCTCAATCTTAGACAACTGGTGTAAATTCTCAGTAGCCTTGGGGCTATGAGATTCGATACTTTCCAATTCTCGGCCGGTATGATACCGTCGGGTCCTGGTGACTTGTAAGGCTTGAAACTTCTCAGAGCCCAATTTAGTGTGTGCATATTGACAATGTCAGATATATTTTCCGTAGATATTGTGTAAGGATCAGATGTCTGAATCTCAGACATTGAGTTACCCGAAAAGTGAGTGTCCAGCAGGGTTCTTAACGATTCCTCGCTGGATGTAGTCCACGTCCCATTGGGATTCTTTAAATACCCCAGGGTGCAGGGAGTAGCGAACAAAATTTTCCTCATGCGAGAGGCTTCTGAAATATTTTCGATATTTTCACAAAACTTCTTCCATGTTGTATTTTTAGCAATTCTTATCTGCTTTCTATACTCCTTTAGTTTACCCTTATAAGCTATCCAGTCCATTTCATTTCTGGAAGAGTTTTCTACATGTACACCTACATAACTGTAACTCTCTATTCCACCGAGGCGGTCTCTTTTTCCCTCTTGGCCTATTTAAATGGCAAGACGACTTCCTTGCATTTTTTAAGATTTTAGTAATGTTATCAACCTCACAATCTAAATCCGAAGTTTCTAGAAGTGACGAGTCGCCAATCACTCCTAAAAAATAAAAATATACAGACGCCAATTAGTCTGCCTAATATTTTGTAAAACGCAACGCTTAGCGTTAATAAATTTTGTATGAATTTTGTTGTTGTAATTTAAGTATTGTCCATATAAAATTTTTCAACGCTTGGCATTGCGTTTTACACAATTAGCCCCTAACTTTGATTTCAATACCTCAAAAGCATTGCGACAAATCGCAACGGATCAGGGGCCTAATTCCCCCACTCGTGATAGGAATTGCATTCGAATATAAATTGATTTCGATGGCAAGAAATTTTCCGATGATGTCACTCGCTATCAAGCGAATCGAGTTTTTGTTTTAGTGTTGGAAAAAGGCGAATATATTTATATATAAATTCATTTCACAACACTGAATAAATTATAAGCAAAAGCATATGTTTGGATATATGTATGTATGTGTGCAAAATCATATGTATGTACATACGTACATACACACGTATTTATATGCAGAAAAAAGAAACGAATATACATAAATGTTATTTTCATTTAAATTATATTAATAACTAGAGAATAGAGCACTAGCCACATTTTCAATTCTCTTATTGGTTGACTAGAAGCAGTTAATTTGTTATTTAGATGCTCCCAGAGTTGGTTGATTTTTTTTATTTTCCCCGACAACTTTTAGGCAAAACATTATTTGCCAAGTCAGTGTGTTTTGTTATATTTAAAGTCAACAAGAAATTCTTTAATTTGTATTTTTTTATAAGTACATTTGTGCATTCATTCATTTATAACAAAAATTACAAATTTTAAAAACCCCCGACTTTTTTCAGAAAAGATGTTATATCTTCTAAACGGCTGGACCGATTTTTTTTCAAACTAGCTAAGAACCCTCTCGATCAAGTCATCTTTCAAACACAAAAAACTAAATGAAAATCGGTCCAGCCGTTTGGGCTGTACGTGGACACAGACAGACACACAGATACACAGACACGCGGACACACACTACAAACTTATAACACCCCTTTTTTTAGTCGGTTGTTAGTAAATAAATAAGTCTAATATTGAACATACATTTCGTTTTTCATAGCTTTTTCTATCGTAAACATGATTTCGAATGCCTTTTTGCTTGTGAGTAAAAACACGAACGGTTGCATTGGAATGTATGCACGTTATCGAATGCTGTCATTAGAAATTTCGATATGTGTTACTCGAAACCGAATGCGAAAATCCCAAAAGTTAAAAAACTCGCACATTCGAGTAATAATTCGCTCGCAATCTAATGCGGGAATTAGGCCCCAGGTGACTATTTTCGCCGCTTGTAATTTGAATATAAGTACGTTAGATGTCAACACAAATTTTTCAGTACATTTCTTTGATATTTAGCGCCAATTTCACAAATATATTTAATTTATTTATTATTTTATTTATTTATTTATTATTTATATTTTAATTTATTATTTATTTAATTCTAATATTTAAATGTCGATTATCATGAATTTTTGTTTGTAAAAATTACTTTTATATATGAATTTATATTTAAATAAGGTGGTGAAATTGGCTTTTAAAGTATAAATTTAGCAAAGCGAATAGAGCTGAGTATACCTTTATATGAATTGCATTTTGAGTTAACCAGAACTTGATGCTTAGTAAATTAAATAAATGACAAGAAAATCGTATATTCCCTCAAAGAAATAATTGACTTATGCTGGAAGTTTAGTTCAAAGCAAAAAAAGAGTGCACTAAACGACTCCAAGAGTTGCTTGCGTCTGAAAAAACTGCATCTCTTAAAAATTATCTGGAAGGTCTTGATGTCACACCAGCGTCTAATTACTCTTTGTGGCGCGCTGCTAGAAAGCTTAAAACACACATTGAGTATAAGCCACCTCTACGCACATCTACCGGAAGTTGGGCAAGAAGCGATACTGAAAAAGGTAAAATATTTGCTGAGCACTTAAAATCCATTTTTACGCCAAACATATATACTGGTGTTGCTGATTTGCCGAATATAGTCGCTCTACCCCCTCAACACATAAAGTTTAAGACGCGTGATTTACAAAAATTAATTGCCGAACTCAACCCGAAGAAAGCTCCGGGTATTGATGGAATTAGTAACCAGATGCTTATGAACTTGCCTCGTATTGCAATGAGAATCCTATTATTCATATTTAATGCCATTTTACGACTGGAGTATTATCCACACAGCTGGAAGCTTGCCAAGGTTAAAATGATTCCAAAGCCGGGCAAAGATCTAACCAAGGCTGAGTCATATAGGCCAATAAGTCTACTATCAACTATGTCAAAGCTTTTCGAAAAACTGCTCAAAACAAAATTGTCCCCAATTCTAATTAGTAGTGGGTGCATACCAGACCATCAATTTGGTTTTAGAAGTCAGCATAGCACCATTGAACAAACTCACAGACTGGTTCAATTTATAAGAAGAACTTTTGAGGAAAAAAAGTATTGTTCTGCGCTCTTTATTGACGTTTCCCAGGCATTTGATAAAGTGTGGCATGAAGGCCTAATTTTAAAATTGAAGACTTACTTACCAATAAACATTTTAAATATTTTGGAAAGTTACATTATTTCCCGTAAGTTCACTGTTGTGGAAGGAGACTTTACGAGTAGGCCTGAAACTATTTCATCCGGTGTGCCACAGGGGAGCATACTGGGACCCGTTTTATACTTGATTTATATTTGCGATATGCCTGTGAGCAGTAGTATCCATACTTCCACATTTGCCGACGATACAGCCTGCCTTAGTATGCACGAAAACCCTGATGAGGCATCCCGCAAACTCCAGGAACACATTAGCCAGATGGAGCTTTGGTTAAACTTATGGAGAATTAAAGTCAATGAACAAAAGTGTGTCCATATAACGTTCACCCTAAGAAGAGATACTTGCTCCCCCATTCGGATTAACAATCAAGTTGTTCCTCAACATTCACATGTGAAATATCTTGGTTTACACCTTGATCGACGACTTACATGGAAACATCACATTGACTCTAAGTTAACTCAAATGAAACTTAAATTAACTCAGGTACATTGGCTGATTGGTAGAAATTCAACACTTAGCCTAGACTGCAAACTTTTAATATACAAGTCGCTTTTAAAGCCAATATGGTGTTACGGAATTCAACTATGGGGCACTGCTTCAGCTTCAAATGTAGAGAAAATTCAACGAAGGCAAAATAAAATTTTACGCATGATAACATCGGCTCCATGGTACATCAAAAATTCAAATATACATCGCGATTTGAATATGCCACTAGTGACTGAAGAAATTGTAAAATACGCAGGCAAATATCTAACAAAACTCGAGTCACATCCTAATCCGCTTGCTCGTAATATTTTGAACTTTACTGGACACATCCGCTTAAAAAATAGAGATACACGGGCTCTAATATTCAACACTATAGATGATGAAGCTGCTTGAAAACACTTTTTTCTTTTTGTTGCTTATCACTACTTATGTATATTAACAACTATCACTAAGCTTATGTCCGACATTGGTCGGGCCTAATAATTTTTTTATAGACTTAAGATTTGAATACTTATTGTTAGTTCATATTTGAAGATACAATAAATAAAAAAGAAAACATGCATTAAAAAAAAAAAAGCAAAAAAAGAAAACCCAAGATTTTTAAATAAGTTATTTAATTATTCATTTGGAAAATTGTTAACTTGTTTGGTATTTCGTATGTGATTTCAGAAAGTAAATACTGATTTGCAACAATTCTACTTATTTACATTGTACATATAACATCAAATGCGCAATTTAGTAAGTCACACGGAGGGCGAATGATACGAATACAAACTGCCACTACTTCCGGCTGACGAGCTCTGAATCTTAAAGACGACTTTTCTGGATTTTCGCGCTTATGCTGAGTGTTTTGGCAAATGCCAACTGCCAAATTTTCAACAAACATAACACTTGTGACAAATAAATTCCGAAGTATTTCATATTTATGCCAATAACAATGTAAATTTATTAATACGTAAATATTTACGAAACGAGCATAGACATGAATTTCCACCACAAGCAGTAACATCATCATTTTTGTCAACAATAACATTATTGTCTTCTTCAACATCAGTCGCATATTTCACAACATCCAACACCCACAGCATCCAGTCTGAGTTTTCTATTAAAGATAAAAATATTGAAGAATTGTTTGCAAGCGCGCACGGATTCGTTAAGTGACTGGGTTTGAAAAATTATTGCAATCCTCGTTGTATAATAAATCAAATTCAGTGAATGATATTTTCATCGCAAACAAGATGAGCAAGGAAAAAATAAAGAAATGAAAACAAATGAAAAGGAAAACAAGTAAGAGTGCTATATTCGGCTGTGCCGAATCTTATATACCCTTTACCAAAGTGCTTTTATGTAGTATAGAGATACATACATAAGCACATAAATAAAGTATAAGCAAAAAGAAAAAAATAATTTGCCCTAGTTACTTTTATGTACAAAAAAATTAACTTTCAAACCCTAAAATCAGCATTTTAGATTTTTCTGATTACTTATACCAATCTAGTAGTTTTTAAAAAAATATAGAAAATGTGTTAAGTGAAGAAAGAAAATTCAAAAAAATGTTTTATTTATTTACTTTAATAACCAGAAAAAAAATCAAAGTTTCCAGCTCTGGAGCTGTGGTTTTTATTTTTATAGTTTTCTACAAAAAACTTTTATTTCCAAAACGTAAAATATATATAATTTATAAAGGCAAAGATAAAAATTAATTAGACTTAGTTACTTTTATATATCACAAAAAGTGTAACTTTTCCAACCCTGAAATCATCCTTTTTGATTTTTCTGCTTTCTTGCACCAATATTTTTCTTTTAAGAATATAAGATATGTTTAATGTATAAAGAAAGGGAAAAATTTGTTTTAATAAGTTACTTTTGTCCAAAAAAAATTAAAGTTTTCCAACCCTGGAATCGTGTTTTTAATTTTTAATTGTTTTTTTTTATTTGAAATACTAATTTTATTCGTACTCAATCATAAAATATTTTTTTTTAATAAAAAATAAATAAAAATTAGTTTTCGGTAGCTTATTTTTTATGTCACAAAGAGTGTAAGTTTCCCAACCCTGGAATCCTCCTTTTTGATTTTTCTCATTTCTTATACCAATCTTTCTTAAGAATGTAAGATGTGTTTAAATTATAGTAAAAAGGAAAAATTTGTTTTAGTAAGTTACTTTTGTATCAAAAATAAGGTTTTCCAACCCTGGAAACGTCGTTTTAATATTTCAATTTTTGTTTTAATTTGAAATACCAAATTCATTCGTACTGAAGTATAAAATAAGTTTATTTAAAAAAAAATAAAATAAAAATTAATTTTCGGTAGCTAATTTTTTATATCACAAAAAGTGTGGGTTTTCCAACCCTGAAATCGTACTTTTTGATTTTTATGATTTCTTATACTAATCTCTTTCATTTAAGAATATAAGATATCTTTAATTTATAGAGAAAAAGGTAAAATTTGCTTTAGTAAGTTACTTTTCTATAAAAAGGGTAACGTTTTCCAACCCTGGAAACGTGTTTTAAACTTTTTTAAATTGAAATACCAATTTTATTCGTACTGAAGTATAAAATAGTTTTATTTATTTAAAAAAAGTTGAAATTAGTTTTCGGTAATTAATTTTTTATATCACAAAAAGAGAAAGTTTCCCAACCCTGGAATCATCCTTTTTAATTTTTCTGGTACCAATCTATTTATTTAAAGAATATAAGATATCTTTAATTTATAGAGAAAAAGGAAAAATTTGCTTTAGTAAGTTACTTTTGTATAAAAAAAGTTTCAGTTTCCCAACCCTGGAATCATCCTTTTTGATTTTTCTGATTTCTTTCACCAATCTTTTTCTTTTAAGAATATAAGATATGTTTAATTTATAAAGAAAAGCAAAAATTTGTTTTAGTAAGTTACTTTTGTAGAAGAAAAAAAGTTAAAGTTTTCCAACCCTGGATATGTTTTCTTAAATTTTTTATTTTTTTTATTTGAAATACAAATTTTATTGGTGGTGAAGTATAAAATAAGTTTATTTAATAAAAATAAATAAAAATTAGTTTTCGGTATTTAATTTTATATATCACAAAAATCGTAGGTTTTCCAACCATGGAATCATCCTATTTGTTTTTCTGATTTCTACCATGAATTTCTTCCTTTTAAGAACATTAGATATGTTTAATTTATAGAAAAAAAGGAAAAATTTGTTTTAGTAATTTAGTTTTGTATAAGAAAAAAAGTTAAAGTTTTCCAACCCTGGAAACATCTTATTAATTTTTTGAAGTTTAATTTTTTATTTGAAATACCAATTTTATTCGTGGTGAAATATAAAATAAGTTTATTTAATAAAAATAATTAAAAAATTTGTTTACGGTAGTTAATTGTATATGTCACAAAAATCGTAGGTTTTCCAACCCTGGAATCATCCTTTTTATTTTTCTGATTTCTTACATCAATCTCCTTCTTTTAAGAACATTAGATATGTTTAGTTTATAGAAAAAAAATTAAAAATTTGTTTTAGTAAGTTACTTTTGCATAACAAAAAAGTTAAGGTTTTCCAACCCTGGAAACGGCTTTTTAATTTTTTTTATTTTTATTATTTTTTTAGTTAGAAATACCAATTTTATTCATACTGAAGTATAAAATAAGTTTATTTAATAAAAAATTATTTCTCTGGGAGCTTCGGAAAACCGATTTCACGTATAGACAGACGGACAGACGGACATCGCTTATTCGTCTTCCCTATATAATATATATACTTTATGGCTCGCTTATTAATATTCTGGAAATTACAAACGGAATGACAAACCTATATATAGCCTTTTACCATTTTTTGGTAAAGTGTATAATAAACAAACCGAACAGAAAGGGATGACTTGGCAGGAGGATTTAGTTAATAATACGGTATTGATTAACAAATTGAAGTTACTGAATGCTTAAAGCTCTGTTCAGACAATTGTCAAATCTTATATATTGTCAGTAAAATATATGTATGCTAAAAATATCTCACACTTAATACATTTTTACATATGACAACCGTGTGCACTGACAATTTTTCTGACTGACAATTTTTTCAGTCAATGGGCGCATTCATAAGACGTAGTTGTTGAGCTCAACAGTTGTGAAACTGTTGGCAGCTGTTGGCCCCAACAATTACATCTTATAAATGGCTTGAGGGATATAATTTAATTTCATATCTTTATTTGGTTACTTCATCGCATTTGTAATGTAAAATTTAACAAATATTTGCTCCTGCCACCTAAAAAATCATATAAAAGATAAAGCTCTATTCGATCAGCTGTTCAGGCTGAGGACAAGATGTTGACTATAGGTAGCGAAAAAATTTTATGATGGAAAATTACTCAACTGTTGAGTGGAGCGAAACTACTCAACTATGCGTTTCTAAGACAAACACTCAACGGTTGCACAACAGCTACGTCTTATGAATGAACCCAATCTCACGGCAATAAATTGTGAGCTTTTCTGACAAATTTGACACATCATTGTGAAATAACAATCCACCCTATGCTTTAGGTTCTTTGCAGCAGTTGATCCTTTCGAGATAGCTTTCGACCATTTTTTTTCCCATATTTAGGACGGCTGACGAATGTTAGTTTTCAAATGCTCAAACGTTAGGAAATTATCCACGTAGGCATGGTGCTTGGCATAGCCTCACAAAAAAGTCTAACGGTGTGAAATTTGATGATATTGGTGGCCAGTTGGGGTCGTCAAAACGTCTCATACAGTAAGACAAAAATTTGTCGTGCTGTGTTGCTCGTGGAACCGTCTTGTTGAAACCACATATCGTGCAGTTCATAATCCTCAGTTGTATGCCATAGCGCTATAAATTGACGGTAACGGTTCTTCCAGCCTCATTTTTGAAAAAAAAAATACAATAAATTAATGACACCTCAGGACTATAATGCACCTAACATAGTCACTTTTACAGATGCAATGGTAGCTCCAAAATCATTTTTGGTCTCTCCCAGTCCTATATGCGACAATTTTAATTGTTGACCTAACCAGCTAGTGAAAAGAAAAATCAGCATTGAAAGTCTGTTGCTCTAGCACCCATTGTAAACGATCAGAAAGCTTTAATTGTTGCGCGCGTTGGACTTGGTATGGATGGAGATGAAAAATACGCCGCCAGAATGAAACGTTTTATAGGAACAATAGTTGCGAACGCCGTAGAGTCGACAAATTCGGATTATCCGCCGCAATTTCACTAACATAAAATATATTTTTGGCAGTGCGCACATTTGGATGATAAATTTATCGGACCGCATCTGCAACGCTTCCAATTTTTTCTAATTGCTTTATAATCTTGACTATTCTTTGCACAGTAGGTCAATTATGCCGATCATAACATATTTTTACGCATTATTCAGTTGTTGAAAGATCAATATTCATAAATGGCAAATCTTTCACTAATTGAATGATACTTCACATGACAGATATTTAATAGCTGACAGGCGTGCCATTCCGGCACACACCAAACAAAAAAAATCATAGGTTATATTTCCTAAAATAATGGTATAATTTTAACTAAGTGAAAGGGTAGAATGGCATTTACAAAGTTTTTTAGGTAATTTGACAAAAATTTTAGTTGATTTCTATGCTCGAAAAATCAACTAAAATTTTAGTTGAAACTCTTTAACGACTAGGTAAATTCATAGTTTTGTTTTCTGTGAACTATCTAAATTAACACAACACTGCCGTCGAACGAAACTCGTCGTACGAGACGAAGTCTGCGATATATTTATTTCTATTCTCTAAGCCGACGAAAAAACAGTTTCATCTCTTTTTGCACAAACAATAAGCAACTTTATCAATTATAATAGCTCTTATTTATTCGTCGTTGTTGTGCTTCACACGACGAATTTACTCAGCGAATTATTATAGACGAATTCGTCACCGTCCACGAAATTCGTCGTTCGTCCCAGTTGTGTTCCTGGCATAAGACCATGTTTGACGGCAATCGTAAAGGAGCAGTGGAGACCATTAAAACTTGCGATGGGGATCTTCCTATGCGAAGGTATAGGTCGCCTGCAGCTTCTGAAGGAATACAGGATACACTGGCAATTTGCGTACTTGCTTCTATACCATTAAAAAGTAAGAACGGAAGGCAAGGAAGGGGGGGGGGACGTTTGCCGGGCTCAGCTAGTTGATCTATAATAATTAAAAAGAATTATTTTACATAAATTTAAAAATTTTAAAAATTTAATGTATACATACCTTCTTGCTCAAAAATTTACTTTTGACAATAAAATAGAAAACATTTCAATAAAAATAATTTCGAAAAATATATGCATGTATGTACCTTATTTTAATAGGTATATTAACTTGGATTTAAGGTAATGTGTAATGTACAAATTACCTAATTGCATAGTTAATAAAACTCAAGTTTTTTACTTTCATATACTATAAAAAGTTACCTATGTAAGCTTAAGCGGCCCATACACTACAACAGCATGTACGCACAATCAAGCGATTGAGTATTCATGCTCGAACCACACAACATACCAGCAAGCTGGTGCAATATTCATTTCATACAAAATTGCGGGAAGGGAGGTTATGAATTGTCACACAGTTTTTGCTGCAATTATTATTGGTATGTTGTTAAAATTAGCAGCTAGTATAACTTAAGTGCTAAAAATTCTGTTTTCCATTGAAACAAACTATGTTTCAACAAATTAGAATTCTTAAATGCATGTTTACTTCATGACAACTTTGCTCAACTGAGCTAATTTCACCATATACAACACAAGCAAGCTGGTACCATGAGAAAAATATCAAACTCTACTTGACATCGCTACAGCAAACCGTACAATCACACAAAACGCCCATACACGACCAAACCGCTGGCACAAACACTTGATTGCGCATGCATGCTGTTGTAGTGTATAGGCCGCTTTAGTTAATATTACCTCTTATATTTTTTTGTGTGTATGTATATCAGCTATAAGTTTCCAAAAATATGTATGTATGTATATATCGTGCCATAACCGCCAAAATAGCTTAAGCGACATAATTTTCATACCTCAATTTTTTACCAAAATCGTTCATTTCCGATCGTAAATAGCCGATTTTCGTCAAAAAAAGAGGTCCAAAAAATGTGTCGCTTAAGCTATTTTCGCTGTTATGACTCGATATGTATGTATGTATAGCGCTGCATCTAAAAATGTTTAGCCTATAGAAATCACTTTATAAATTTTCTGCTTGTTAGACTTCTTAAGTGTGCTTTGCTGGCAATGGTATGATAAGGAGTTTCTTTATGGCTGGTTGTATCATTTTACATTTATCATACTCTTTTCTGAAAAACAATAGTATCATGGACTGATAATAAAAAAACGAATTTTTACATTCATTTGTCACCGCACATGCTGCCAGTAACTTTCATGGCCAACCTACAATTGCAAGTATACACGATACTATGCAGCAGTCATACGAGTACAAGCAACAGCAATTGGATGAAATTGAATTGTATAAACCGAATGCAAACAATAAATACAATTTATCATTATTTAGTGAGAAATTAATTAAATTTTTACAGTAGCAACAACTTTATATCGTTAACTGAATAAAAAAGTCTACGCACTTAATTTACAACTACTGAGGAAAATTTGTTTTTTTTTCGTTTCATGACAAAATATTAAGGGTTTTCACGCTTTGTATTAAAGTACTCTTGTAAAACTAATAGCCCTTTTAATGACACTACATTACAAGACCACAACAACAAAATACATTGAAACATAATTTACTATACTTAAAAAAAATCAAGACCAAAAAAAGTGTTGTAATTGTACAAGTCAATTGTACAATTTTTAAGAATCTAAAAATTTTATTATTCGACATATTGCCATAAGTATATTTCAATTTGAAATCCACAAAACTGTAAGGAATGCAAAAAATTCGCGAAAATTCGCAAAAAGTTGCTAGCAGCGGCATGATGACAAAGTTTAATAATGTCTTAAATCTTCACAACTGTTAGGAAGCTAAAAGATACGCAAAGAGCCGCTTTTATCGCGAAATTTGCTAAAAATCGCGAGAATTCGCAAAACATAAATAAGCCAAAATATTGATTAAAAATCGCTAAAACTTTAAGGAATGCAAAAATTCGGCAATAGTTCCGAAAATTACGAAAATTTGCAAAAACTTGTTAACAGCGGGATGATTACAAAGTCTAATATTCTTTAAAAATCGGCAAAACTATTTGGAGGGTGAAAGCATTCAAAAAGTGGCATCTATCGCGAAGTTTGAACAAAATTGCAAAAAGTTGCAAAATTTTAAACAAATTTGATCAAAAATTACGAAAACTGTAAGAAAAAAAAAATTCGCTAAAAGTCGCGAAAACGGCGGAAATCAAAAAAAAAATACAAAAGGTCGATTTTATTGCGAACTTTGAAAAAAAAAATCGCGAAAATTTTCAAAATCGGAAGCAAGCTCTAAAATTGATTAAAAATCGCGAAAGCCATTAAAAATATAAAAAGTTTGGAAAAAAAACGCGAAAACGCCAAAGATCGTAAGTTAGCGAAAAATTGCTAAACATATAAACCTAAAAATAGTAAAATTCACAATAAAAATATAGAGAAATAAAGGAATTTATGCATGATCAGCGTTGCCATATTTATTTTCCGACAAATCTTCAAGTCGAGCAAAAAAATCTTTTTTTCTCATTGAAAATCTTTTTTTTGAGTGATTTTACTCAAAATATATTAATATGCATTGGTTTTACTGAATTCAAATTCAGGAAAAATTTATTTTGTTTCAAATGAACTAACAAACGTAAAAGTAAATAACACAAAATATTTACTGAATAGAACATGTATAAGATAAATATATGTATGCATATAATTCATACTTTTGATGAAGGAAAGAAGAAAATATGTCAGTACTTTAGTCAAAAGGACCTTAAATAAAATACTAAAAGTACCAAATATCATAATCTTAAAAATCTTATTTTTAACAAAGAAATCTTTTAGTCTTATTAACATCCCGAAAAACTTCGAAAATAAGATAAATCTTCACATATGGTAACACTGTGCATGATATAAATATAAGCATTAAACACATTCACCACAGCAAGCTACCGACTACCAAATGTCAAGGATAGAATACACATGTTTATATGAGAATAATTCTTTTGAAGACAGCAAGGCAACATGGCGGCAGGTTGTTGACTATGCTGATTTTGTCGTTGTAGCCCTATTAAACTAATTTCTATTTTGTTGGCTACAATGAGAAAATTCAGTATTGCCAGTATAATACAAAATGTTGAATGAATGATTTTGTACAATTATTTCATATTATTTAACAGAAACAATATCCAAAATTGATGTAAAGAATAAATTGATTCATTTTTGTACTTTTACGTGAAATAAGTACATTTTAAAAGAGTAATTAAAATTTTTATAAATAAAAAAATTTTTATAAATGCAAAATATTTAAAAGTGGCAATACTTAACTATGTACTTGTACTTGAAATCAACTGCAGATGGTGCTGCTGCCGTCTCTAAAATAATTAAGTAGCCGGCTACGAGGCGACAAATGCTGCTAGCGGCATTTGAAGTCGTGTGTTCGTGTAGCCTGCTGTCGTGAATGTGTTTAATGCAATAGAAGGTACTTCCATTCTCTCTTTGTTTTTAAAAATAAGTATTTTTGAAGTTTGTTTTTTGAGAGAAATAAAGAAAAATGTTCCCATATAGTAAAAAATTTAAGTCTTCCCCTAGAATTTTTTTTACAAAAATGTGTAATTTTCTTAACAAAAATTTGGGAATAAATAAAGTTATATACATAACTACATATCTGTGAAGTTTAAAAAGTGATTATGTCATAACTTATCTCATATTTTTAAGTTTTCAGCTTAATACAAGTCTTTTAACTATATTTTCATCTAAATTTGGCGCTGAGAAACCAAATTGATTGATTATTTGGATTATTTGACAACGAATTTTCATTAAGTTTAACAAATAGTAATTGATATTTCATTATGTTTAATTTACATAATATGTTTCTTGTTGATTGTAGCATCCCTTTCTAAAAAAAATTGGTGTAATAATATTTCACAGATCTTATAGGCTCTTAGCCACTGTTGGCGAACACCAGGAAATGCAGGGAATTTAAAATATGCTGCACTCTTATTTTTTTGCTTATGCCCTAATTAAGTACGAAGATTTATGACGTTTTTTTTTTAAATAATTTTCTTGTTTTTGAATTGTCTAAATTATTTTCTTCAAAATGGTTGTTTTCTTTGATAATGGAAAATTAAAATATTATTACCATGTTTTTAAAACATAAAAATAAAATAAAATTATTATACAAAAGTTTGAAAAATATATATATGAAAAATATGTATTGGATATAATGTTTAGACAAAATCATAAAGCAAATACACGAACCTTCTAGCATAGACAGTAAATAATGTTGTAAAGAATCATAAATGCGGCTTTTTTCGTCCATAGACAAGACGATACAATCGTCGAACAGAATTTGGGCATTAATTGTTTAATTTATACATTCTGTATTTTATAAAAACAATTTTGAAATAATTTTTTAATAAAATTTTCAAACAAACAGGAAACAGAGGAGGAAATATTAAATTAATACGGTAGCACGATTTTACCGGAAACTTCAAAATACTTATACTTGTCAGATGGTAAATGTCAAGAAAAATTGAGAGAATGGAAGTACCTTCTATATTTATATCATGAATTTATGTTTATATTTTTGAATAAATTGTTTTATTTTTATAAATTATTTACATCGACAAAAAAAAGTAGTTCACGCTTTGCCACAAAAAAAACCTTTTAAATTCAAAAGGTTTTTAAAAAAACCAGGAAGCGTGAAAACCGCTATTATAATTGAAAAATATATTATTCCTCATAACAAAAATTAATAAAAAAAAATTTTGTCAGAATAAATTTTTATTACATTATGGAATATACACCAACAAAAATACGAAATTGGGAACTAGCCGCGTTAGTTAAGGGCGCATAATAACTTAGTGGATCTTTCTGAAACTTTGAAACATTCAATATTTCAGTGTTGGAGTAAAATGATATTGTGAATGGATATCTTTTCATAACACACACGGATTTAGTTAAGGTAGCTTGTTAAGGTCAAGTTCCTATCCAAAATCTCACAATTGCAATCGTCAAGGTCTCATATCATTTCTAGGCAACCTGCTTACTTCATAACATTTTTCCTTTCATAAACACGCAAAGAAAAAATATGGTTGAGGTAACCATAATTAAACAGCAATATACTATGATTGAATTATATGGTTGCAGTCAAATCATACTATTGTTAATAGAAAAGCAAACTTTAATTATATTATTACCTGAGTTAATAATAATAATATCTACAAGAACAATTGACTTTGTTGTACCTTATCTTATTATTGTTAATATGACAACACTATTGTAAGATGTGACTAAAATATAATTGAGACTCACCATACCATGTTCTTATATTATATTAATATTGTTAAATACGACCACAGTATTATTTAATATAATAATACTATTTTGTTTTTTAATCATATATTTATTGTAGAAACAGCTGTGCGTTAAATTCGAATTAAAAATAAATTAATATTGTTGAAATAAAATGTATGTATAGTAATGTATACTTACACGATATACAGACATGTCTGTATAAAGAGATACACAATTGTTTATATATTTTTATTGATCTACCCTTTTGTTTATAGTTTATTTATTTATTAATTTATTTAACACCACCCGTGCACTACCGATAGCTTACAAACGAAATACCGAACTGTCAGATGTTTCTGAAAAAGATTTTTTTTTACTTAAAATAGTATGGTTTTGGATAACATTATATTGTTATTTACATCATATTATTTTTAAATAATAGTACAAATTATGTTGTAGTCATAAATTTTTAACAAAACTATATTGTTAAACTCTAACCATGTCACACTTTTTTATGGATGTGATAATGTAATTATTAAATTCAAACATTACTCTGTTTATCGTAACGAAATAAATGTTTGAAATAACAATAACTAGTTTTCAACGACCACACATTTGTTTCAGAGAACATAATATTGTTTTCTCAACCATTCTACAACCATATCTTTTCTTTGCGTGAAGATATAAAGAGATGTCCACTTTATCTTCTTCTTAAAGGATAAAAATATTGCCAAGTATGCAGGTTGCATAGAAATAATATGACACTCTAACGATAACAAATTAATATAATATTGTGATAGGTATTGTGCCAAACAAGAACTTGATCTCTCACTACTTCTGATGCCCGGAATTTCGAATAGGAACTTGGCATTTTTCACATTTATATTTTTTGTGAAAATCTAACTACTTTTGTCTTATCTTTATTTCTATTAATGATCACTACGCCAGTTTAAAAGGGCAGAATGGAATTATATAATGGGTTAGAGAGTGATATATAATAGCATAACATAATGTTAAATTTTTATGAGCACGGACCCGCCTCCCTGGCTTAACAATCGATTCTTTCGAATTGTTCTTGCTCGTAACTCAGCTAGGTCTACTTGGGTATCAAATTTGAGCTCTACAGCTATAGCTTAATTTGATGACTGTGTCAGTGCTCAGTGTGTCAGTGAGTATGTCTTAAAAATTCAATTTTTGCAGCTCCATTTGTCAGGAAACTTTCATTAGAAACTATCAAACTTCCCATATGACGAAGAAATCTCCTGAAGTTTTTTCACTTTACAATTGGCTAGAACAAAGTAGTTATGAGGGTGTTAAAGCGAATTTATGTGTAAATATAGACACTACGTGCATAGGCCGACATGGCCTGGAGCTCTATCGTGCACCTAGATAGGAATTTACTCTTTATTGCAGCAAAACTAATGCAATAATGTTGTTAAAACTTTTAAAACGAATACAATTTTATGAACGTTTTCATATGACATTTGTGGCCTGATTTTGTAAAATAAAACGAATTTTCGTTTTCGTTTCTGGTTGGAGCGTAAACGAAAATATTTTAAATTTTGTAAAACGCTACAAAAACACGCTACAAAAAAACGCTAATTGAAAAATATATTATTCCTTAGAACAAAAATTAATAAGAAATGTTTTCAAGCACAAATTTTATTTTATTTATGGTGCAATATGCCCCAACGAAAACAAGAAATTCGGCATCAGCGTCGTTAGTTAAGGGCCCATAATAACTTATTGGACCTCTCTGAAACTTTAAAGCATTCAATATTTCAGTGTTTGAAGAAAATGCTATTGTGGATTGATATGTTTTTCATCACACACATGAATTTAGTTTAGGTAGCTTGTCAAGGTCAAGTTCCTATCGAAAATCTCACTATTGCAATCGTCAAGGTCTCATATCATTTCTAAGCAACCTGCTTACTTCACAACATTTTTTCCTATGCAAAGAAATAAGGAGATAAACACTTTATCATCTGTATTAAAAGGATAAAAATATTGCCAAGTATGCAGGTTGCATAGAAATAATATGACACCCTAACGATTACAAATTAATATAACATTGTGATAGGTATTGTGTCAAACAAGAACTTGATCTCTCGCTACTTCTGATGGCCGGAATTTTGAATAAGAACTTGGCCTTTTTTCACATTTATATTTTTGTGGAAATCTAACTACTTTTGTCTTATCGTTATTTCTATTAATGATCACTGCGCTAGTTTAAAAGAGCAGAATGCATCTAGAACTCAATTTGATGACTATGTCAGTGGTCAGTGTGTCAGTGTGTCAGTGAGTATGTCTTAAAAATGCAATTTTTGCATCTCCATTTATCAGGACACTTTCATTAGAAACAATCAAACTTCGCATATGACGACGAAATCTCCTGAAGTTTTTTCACTTTACAATTGGAGTGAACAAAGTAGTTATGAGGGTGTTAAAGGAAATGTATGTGTAAATATGGATATTACGTGCATAGGCCGAACTGGCCTAAAGCTCTATCGTGCACCTAGATACTAATTTTCTCTTTATTACAGCAAAACTAATGCAAAAATATTGTTAAAACTTTTAAAACGAATACAATTTTATGAACGTTTTCATATGACATTTAAGTTGTTTAAAAACGTTTGGTACTGTTTTATAAAATACATTTATAATCAGAAATAATTTTTAGTCAGGCTTAAGTTCAGTGATTTCAATTCTTTTATTGAATGAAATATTTTTATTAATTAACGTGAGTTTCTAAAGAAGTGAAGAAAAATTAAATTAGACTTTTAAGCTGAGGGAAATACCGATATATTTCTGTGCAGCAACGCACTTCATCAGCACCCTAGTCTATCTACTTGGGTAGAGATTGTTATTAACATCAGCTATTTAACGTAAATTCTAATGAAACGGAATGTGAGAAATGATTGTTGTGTACAATTATTGATTTACCTTTGGTAAATACATATGTATGTATCACTATTTATTTCCCCTGTTTTTCCATTTTTTCATTTTTCTATTTAGGTTACCACGAAGTTATATTACTCTACCTACGTATGTTTAACTATTCTTACTTATCTTTTACGATCATCACATTAATTATTTTTACTTATTCGATGTACCATCGGTACATACATATAAGTATTATAGTAGTCACTGAAATCACTGAACTTAAGCCTGACTAAAAATTATTTCGGATTAAAAATTCACTATAGTTCAATTAAAATCTAAAAATGTCTCAATTCATCAAAAATATGTTCACTTTGCAATCACTGTTCACTTGGCAATCACAAATGTTGGAATACCAAATAAAAGGTAGAAAAAGCAAAAACAAAGTAACATAATATCCACTACTATAAGTCGTCTCGAAAGAAACATGTAAAATACAGCGTAAATTTTAATGGGTGTGACCCCACCTATTTTCTCAATATATTTAGATATTAAAGTCTGCTTAGCCGAATTACATAAATCAATCAAATCAAATCAACAAAATTTATCTTAATTTTGAGGTTAAAGTGTTTGTTCCCGCTCCCTGATTGAAACTTCTGGCTTTTTAGATTTTTCTTAGTGATCTCTTATCTAGATTTATTTTTGTATCAAATTGCATCTCCCTAGCGCGAATTATACCTTTAAATTTTATAAGCATTACCCACCCCTCCAACTAATTTTCTACTAAAATATGTTAGACCGGAGTAGATTAAACACAAGGCTAACATTTTATGGGAGTGATTACGCCCGCTTTTTAAGCTGATAATTTAAAGTCGTGTATACGTGCAACACATAATTATAATCGAAAGGAAAAAAGAAAAAATTAGATATCATAAAAATCAAAAAAAAATATACATATATCCTGAAGAAGTTAACCGAAGATTAACGAAATATTCATCTAATTAATTCAAAATATAAACTGACCTAAAGCTGAAGAAAATAGTTTAATTTAAGAAATTTTTATATTTTAGTTACATTATTTTTACGGCCAATTGTGTTCTTATAAGAAATAGCCGCTTTGATTTTCTGCATAGATGCATAAATTTGCTGAATTTAGGAACGTAACGGTCCTTTTCGCCTAGAGAACCTTCTAATATACACACCAAGAAAAAATATTGGTTGGAAAACGGTTAGTCCAATAAAATATCATTTGCATTAACTATATTTCATTTCACGCTATCAATTTTGCCATAAGGGCATAATTGTAACAAAGATATGATTGCGACAATACTTAAATTGATTGCATCAACCGAGCGTATGCTTTTGTCATGACTAATTAACTGATTGATTAGCACAACCGAATAATATATTAGGAATTGGATTTTAGTACCAATTTTCAGTTGTTGCAACTAACTAAAGGTTAATGTAACCATCATAGTTTATAGCAGCAAATTAAAATTAAATATTAAGGTTTGATTGATATTCCCAACCGAATAATCGGTTCGTATTAACAACTGTGTATTATTGTTAAATATTTTTTTTAAATAAATAAAAAACAATATACTATCAGCATTGTGTATAACATAGCGTCTATACCTGATAAAAATTTATCATAACAATCAGGGACAAGGACTTCATGCATTTAAAAACGGTATTTTAGGCGCCTAAAATATGACATTAAAAACGCAAGATATGCACTAAAAACAATAAAATATGCCCATATTTTAAAAAATTTTTTGTTCAAAAATAGTTTTAAACTTACATTCAACTAATTAAAGATGTAAAAATATTTTATTTTCTTAAGAGGTGCGAATACAAACCTTTCAAATTAAATTTGTACACAAGATTAAATATGATATAACGATTTTTTCTGCAATATTTACTCCAAATATGCAATATGTTTATATTGCAGAGAAGGAGCAATACGCAAATTGAAAAAAAAAGTGTTATTTATTTATTTTCATTTAAAAATTTTCGAACGTGAAGTTCTATCAATTTGTTTTTAGAAAGATTTTTGGCATTGAAAAGGCCTTGTGTAACGTCTATAGACGTAATGGTCTCAAATTTAAATAACTATTTTTATATAATGTTATATATAAATATATATATTCATTTAACTCAACCATTACAATGAATTGAATAATAGCTATTAGTTTTCCGCAGAATTGTTTCACTACTTTCGGCTTCAATAGCAGAAAATGTCCTCTTGAAATTATCTACCAAATGACAATTTTTATTAAGTTTGTTAGGTGTGTGTGATTTTACAATCCTTCTACAATTCTACAACAATGAAAGCGAATTAATTTGAAATTTGATTTTTTACTAAATATGACACACAACTTGTAATTATACCAAAATATGAGACAAAAATATGCATTTATGACCAAATTATGCAAAAATATGAATTTTCAGCAAAATATGGAAAAATATGCACTAACAAATCGATGCCATTTTCACTCAAATTCAATGTTCCGTAAAGATATTTCGTTCTTGCCATTATCAGGTTTGAGGGAAAAAATATGCATTTGTATGAAACCCCTGTCCCTGATAACAACTAACAAAACGTCGGCAGATGCGTTGTCAAATTTTTGTTAATGCAAGCATACATGCGAAGACGTTGTGGTTTATTTATTAGGATAAATCATAATTTCTTTGTCGTCGTGAAGAAAGTTTGTCACAATACCTGCAATATTTCACTTCATACTTATTAAAAAAGTTTTATTTAATAAAAACATCAATACTTTTCTTTATTTTTACAGTTTTTTTTCTCAAAAATCACTTAAAAATTGTATTTTCTGCAAATAAATTAAAACGTCAAACAGTTTGTTTACGTTTTTTATCAAGACAAATTTGTCTGAGCTTGAGCTCTGACAAAATTGTCAAGACACTGCAATAACACTAATAAATGGAGTCTATACCCGATAAATTTTTCTCTTGATAACGATTTGACTTTTATCATGATACAAATTTATCAGGTATAGACTCACTGTAACAAAAAACTGGCATGAAGTTAACGTAAATGAAGAAATTAAATTAAATTAAAAATATAGTTGTACCACAAGAAAATTGCAATCGTTATACCAGAATTCTATTAATTCGATTGGCAACTAGTTCGGGCTTCTCAACCAATTTGTTTTCTTTGTTAACCAATTTTATCTGCTGTTGCAACTATTGGGTTAGTGGTAATAATTAAAAATATAGTTGTACTACAAGAAAATTGCAGTCGTTATACCAGAATTCTATGATAGTTGCTGCAGCCGCCAAAATTCAATTGGCAACAAATTCGGTTGTCTCAAGGAATCTGTTTTCTCTGTGCATATGTCACGATATCTGTTCGCGTTCCACTTTGAAAGATATTTTGCGAGGGGCTTATTTCATCATAGTAAACCAGAGAGCACATAATATTGCTGGAATTTTGCAGGAATATTGTTTCGTAACGTTGCAATGTTAGAGACAATATTCCAGCACTATTCCTGCAATATTCCTATGTCCGCTTTTTTGTCTTGCCAGCAAGATTTAGAAAATATTGCACGCCAACATTGCAAAGATAGTTCAAAAATTTCTATTGTGTCACCCGGGAACCGAAAGGACGTATAACTTTTTTTTTGGAATTAACAAACTTTCACCTGAAACATCCAAAATTGCAAAAAAAAATCTGAAAAATTTAATTTATTATTAGACAGAAAAAATTTATTTTATGGACAAATTTTTTTTTTTTTTTGGAATCGACGTATTTTTACCTAAAACTTATAGAAAAACAAAAAAAAATGTTTCCCCCAAAAATAAAATTTTTTTTATACTTAGAAAAAATTTTTATTATACGCCCTTATCGGTAGTTTTGCCGGGTATATGGACTTATGGCATCTGTAACGCGACATATTAATTTGACAAAAACGATTTTGCTAGATATAATATTTAATAATTTTTTTAATATTATAATAATATTGGTACAATGTTGCAAATGTAATGTTACCAAAAACTATTCCGGCAATATTTCTGCGATATTACCGATTACTTACAACTTAATAATATTCCAGCAAAATTCCAGCAATATTTTGTGCTCTATGGGAGTTTATTAATATTATTATTGTAAATTCGTAACTTTTCTTTATTCAGCGTAGCGCTTTCGAATGACCTTCAATATGAATCAATAAGTTTAACCCCCTGACCCACGATATCGACAACATTCGACTTGTCGCACACTTACATTTGAAACAACAACAAAATATTAAAATTTGTTGTTATTTGGAATGGAAGTGTGCGACAAGTCGAACGTTGTCGACATCGTGGGTTTGGCCCTAAATTTGTTCTAAGTGCATCACAATGAAAGATATAAACATCTTAAGAGTTTTCAAGTTAAATTATTGCATATCGGTCATTTACTTCAATAGTGTCACAACTGAAAAAAATTAGTTTAGCAGAAAACGCGTTTAAAGTTTTCAATTTACATACAACTCAATGAAGACTTGAAAAAATATTCTTCTCTCACGAGGTGGTAGTACAAGCTATTTATATGAAATTTTAACACAAGATAAAATACGAAATGCCGAATTATTTTGCATTATTAACTTAAAAAGCTAATGCATATGTCCCCAATATGCAGCCTATTCCCAAAACTATTTTAAGCTATTGCATAGCTTTTATCGCAGGCTTTGAGGGTGTCGACCGAATCAAGAAATTACGCAACGAAAAAAAAACTAAGACTATTTTTATTTGAGTCGCCCAGTTTATGTTAATCCCTAAAGTATGCTCTTGATTTCATTAACATACACTATTGCTAGAACTGTTTTTTACATGTAGGAAAACACAATGTGGCGCATTTAAGAGCAATCGTGGTTGACAAAAAATGATAAATACAAACTAACAGACAATTCGTAGGTTTTTTATTTAAAAAAATAAATTTGCATAACACTGATACCTAAATAAGAGCGGCAAGCGTTGCGTTAGCAGCAGGGTACGTATTTTCAGTACATTTAAGTGTGAAAATATTGTTTGATTGTACTGAAAATACGTACCCTGCTGCTAACGCAACGCTTGCCGCTCTTATTTAGGTATGAGGGTAAGTTGATAAAAAAAAAATGCTAAGCAATAGCTTTACCGCGGCAGTCCCCGAGTTCCACACGTATTTTTTTTTTTTTTTGCAAAGGTTTTAAATGAAGTGTATTGTAACAATTCTGTTAATTGTTTTTAATATTAATTTTATTTAATTTTAATTTATTAGTATGTATTATTACGAGTAATGTATTTCTTATACACATTTGTACAATTACAATTCCAAATACATACATACATATTGTTACGTAAAAATATTCCTACAGGGTTAAAGCAAAGAACTATCTGGAAGTATTTAACTAAAGCACTAAACGTACACACATATTTACGTGCAAACACTATAGCAAAAACAATAATTGTGTACATAATTAGCTACAGACATACGCACATACAAATCAAAATGCGAGCACTTATGGTAACCACCCTGTACTACCAGTAGCACACCGCATTGCCAACATAAGAGTCGTTACTTTGAAATTCAAAAATAACGGCCAATCGAATTATCTACAAACGCGTAGAAGCAGCAACATGAATTTTCCCGATTGTGCTAGAGGGCTGTTTGAACATCTGGCTACCAATAGTAAATGTAAATACAGATGGCGGCATGTATAGATGCCATTACTAGGTACAGGCATGTTATTACGCCACCTATCGGGCGAACATTCGAGAACCGGTTGCTGTACTATAAAAAGTGGCAGCATGTGCGACAATGGATCAGTGCTAATCAGAAAGTAGTCAAGTTAAGACCTCGTTGAAAGTGGATAATAACGATAAGAAGTAGTTAAGTAAAGACAAGTTGTAATTTGCTTCGTTAAGAATAAAAGGAAAAACAGTAGCAAATAAAAATTGTGTGTTATTTATTTTTATTTTTGAGCAATCAAAAGAACTCGCACGTTTAATAAAATTTAAACGTAACAATATGTATGTATGTATGTGTTAAATTAATTTGGCAATATGCCATAAGGACTTTCACTGGTAGTCGGAACATAGTAGATAGTACGCTCTAGTGGTTTGCTTTCATCATTCCCAAGCAGCAGAGTCGCCACATTTATTTGCAACAGCACTTTCATAATGTGGGCATTTTGCACCTGAGAATACTTTATTGTTTTTAATCGCTTCCTCTTTGTTATATACAGAACGTTCATGATTACAATAATTAGTTTCACAGCCTGGTTAAAATACAGAGTGACCCAGCCGATAGGTTCCTTAAAACCAAATTTTCCACCATCTGTTTGGAATGATACGACAAAATCAGCATCATCGTGATTTAAACGTGTCGCAGTATTTTCATATTTAAATCATGGGGCAGCAGGATCCAAAGCAGTTATCTTACTAACTACACCAGTCCTAAGATTTTTGCCAGCAAAAGCACATACATGAGCACCCAAACTGTGGCCAACTAAATGTATGCTGTTCAACAATTTGCCATATTTCCTCCTTAAAAATTCAATGAAGGTGGCCATCTTTTTACCCACTCTAGGAACTGCACGAAGAGACGCTAAATAATCTAAAGTCATAGCTTGAGCCCACTCGATGTGTATGACATTGTAGTTCCCTTTACTCAAATATGCGCTGTGTAATTCCTTGTTTATATTTGTTGACAAACTGTTTTGAAGAAATCCGTGTACTAAAAATTTAGTGGGATTGGAAGCGTTAAAATTGGAACTATCGAGGTCATCATCCGAATCAGATATCTTTTGGCTTTTGCCAGGATTTCATCTAGTATATAACAGAATACTAACCGGGACGAATACATCACCAAGTTTCCTTACAACATTCTCATTTTCACCATCCACACGATTATCTTTTTCGACAAATTCCAAAGCGTTCGCTTTGGAAAATTAAAAGCAGTTGAATGCAATTCAATAATTTTAAAGTCTTACCTGTTAAACACACAAGAGCTAAAATCCAAATCACCTGCATTGTTGTGAATGATAACTGAGTGAAATTCTAGATTCTTTTTATATTTTGCAATTGCTAATAGAAGATGTCTTATCTGTAGTGCAATCTTAGC
Source organism: Tachina grossa (assembly GCA_949987645.1). Taxonomy (NCBI): domain Eukaryota; kingdom Metazoa; phylum Arthropoda; class Insecta; order Diptera; family Tachinidae; genus Tachina; species Tachina grossa. Next base: position 132,126,354 of record OX465274.1, on the reverse strand, counting down.
AAATCCCATTCATATTTTTTATATATAATATATTGGGATAATGTGCATTTTAAGCATGTTAAAAAAGATTAACAAATTTATAACGAGATACACTTGATTGATACTAATGAAACCGTTAGTATGTTTAGGATGGGACATACGTAAATCTGACGTTTTTGATTGCAGACAATTGCTTATTTTATAAGGTCTCATATATATCTGTTGAACTTGGTGTCAGATATGATAATTTCTTACGTAACATTAGTCAAGTTGCTATACGAAAACATTTTTGCTTATGGTGTCTTATATTAAAGTAATTATATTGCAATTAAATCGAGGGAGTAGCATCAACTAGAGGAAAAATTAAGATAAATGATTAATGGAGCCTTGCCTGCAAATATATAAGAGATAAAAGGTTGCTGAATTTTTGAGTCACCAAATAGATTATTCTTCATTATTTGCAATTAAAAACTGCTACAGAATTATACCTTTAAATTTTATGGGCAAATAGTGGGAGGGGTACTATTTTATACTCACAATTTCGTTGTGAGCAGCGCTTATAATCCATGCTAATTTTCTTCTAAAATATGCGAGACCGAAGTAGATTAAACACAAGGCTAACATTTTATGGGATTGATCACGACAACTTTTTAAGGTGAAAGTTTAAAGTCTTGGTGTATGCAAGGTGTCACTGAAATGCCTTGAGTTAAAAGCTGTATATTAACAGGCTTATTTATTAATCTTGTTAAGGCTTGAGAAAGGCTTTTTAAAACAAATTTTCATAAAAAAAAATTTCTTAAAAAGTCTTCATAATTTTTATAAATAGAGTGTAAGTTTTTAGTACCAAACAATATTGGCGTGGCCCCGCCCATTCTGTTAAACAGTTTAAGATTTTCAAATTTTTTTTAGTTGGTTTCTTACCTATACCTACTTGTGTATCAAATTTCAGCTCACTTTTAATTTTTTATTTTTATGGGCACAGCCGCGCCCCTCTGACTAAAATTTCCGAGTTTTCAGGTTTTTCTAGCTGATTTCTCACCTAGACCTACTTTTATATCAAATTTTAGCTCCTTAGCGCAACTTTTAATTTTTATGGGAGCAATCCTGACCACTTTTCTAAACTCAAGATTTTTTTCGGCTAGTACTTATTATTGGTGTCAAGTTTCGTTGCAAACGGATAATAATACCTACATAAATAGTATATCTAAATATGCTGAGCCGTAGTACACGAAAATGAAGTTTAAATTGCATGGGCTTGTCAACGCCCACTTTTTTAATGAAAAATTTATAGCCTTGCATTATTGTAGTATATATACCAAATTTGAATGAAATAGCTTCTATTAAGTGCCTTGGATTTGCTTTTTTCATTCTGATCTTTATTGGCGTAGCTCCGTCCTCCTGGCTATAGTTTCCGGGTTTTAAGATTTCTTTAGTTGATTTTTCACCTTGACCTAGGTCTTTATGTCAAGAGATGGAATATAATTGTGTTTTCGAACTATCCCGCTCACTCAGTACCTGTGTCTTCTTTAATTCCTCTGTCGTAGTGTAATTGATTTAACGTGTTTTCATTTCATACTTTGTGGCCTCATTCGCGATTTTTGTAATTAGAAGGTTAAAATTAATATTTTTAAATGAAACGCTTAAATTTTGATCAGGCATCATTTGAAATCAAATTTTAATAAATTTTTTAATAATAATAATAACTGTTACATTCAGTTTTTTAATTCAAAATAACAAATTCTTTCATTTAATTTTTTTAAATGTTCACTTGTTCATTTTCACACATTTTCTCTTCTTTATTTTGATTATTTTCTTAACAACTTAATAACAAATAAACTACAGTTGTCTTTTTCTCGCAGAAACTGTGCCACAGATGATTCATCACTCATTTTCTTCAACTCTGTATACTTCGTGGTCTCGCTCGCACTGGTTCACTGATTTGCCACAAATAACTGTATACTCTTGTGGTTCATAGTCACTCCGACCACATTTGTGCGTATTCTACAAACTTATTTTTTTGAGTATGTTATAAATGAATACATATATTTCATGATTGCTATGTAGCACTATAGGAAATTTCACCCATTTTTTTGCCAAAAATTAAAAAGTTTGAATTTATTCAAAGTTCATTTTTTTTTGCTTTAATTTAATAAAAAAAATATAACAAAATAAACACAGCTTCTTAAATTTTTCCAAAAAATTCAATTTTTGTTACTTAAACAGTTGTTTTGATTACGATTTCTAAACCAGGGGGCGAATTACGGCACTCGTTATCGAAGGAAATTACGAAATATTTCCATATAAACTCTATTGAAATATTTCGTAATTTCGTTCTATAACGTGTGCCATAATTCGCCCCCAGTTGTCAGAAAACCTTGAAGTGCAGTGAATTTTGTGACATCTTCTGATAAAAGTTTTCGTAACAAAAATTTATATATTTGAAAAATTAAAAAATGAGAAGCAATGCCGTAGGTAAGTACTTTTACATTCCATAGCAAAATGTTGGTAAACTCATCTATAAAATCGATTAAATGGGAAAAATTAAAGTGAGTTTAATATTAACCAATGGAATTATGAATTAGAATTTTATATAGACTTACAAAAAAATTATAACACATGCTAGACATAATATCATAATAGTTTTCTAGAACAATCAATTATCTGCCAAATTTAACATATTTTATCTGCGAATTTTTGCGACTTAAAAACAAATGAAAATGGCATTTTGAACCCATGTACATATATAACATTTAGTTGACGGTTTGGAACTCGAAAATCAAATTATTGAATAAAATCATTTTTAGACATTACTTTGTTTGTTACTTCATTAAATTGGTAAAATTAGTTGCTACTGTTATATTCGAAAGGTTAGTGTACACTCGAAAAAATTTTTAGAAAAAGAGATTATCTATCAGAGATCTTGGATGCGGGAACCTATAACCCGTAACCCCTTATTAGAACTAATTATTTGTTAATTTTTTAGTTAAATTTACTTATCTTTTCTTCTGAGTGTATGAAAAACTTTTTTGGTCTCTTTTCTCTCTTCTTTTCTCTATTTTAAGTGTTCACCAAAACTCAAATCCAAAAAATCGTTCAAATCAGTCCTCCCGTTTGGCTGTAATTAATTTTTGCAAAAAAAAAGGGGCGAAATTTCCTATAGTGCGTAGGTACAAAAAAAATTAATCTTTTCCAAATTCTGATATAAGAACCACTGAATTTGTCAGCGTTGGCAGAATAAGCCAATGTTTTCAGGCCGAGTCGAATTCGAATCCATTTGAAACATTTTCATTTTCGCCATTGATACGATAACGGTAGAAATGTGTTTTCCATGTACATATACTTCCATTTAAAGCGTCATCCAGCATTAAAGACTGGTACGACCAGAGTAATAATAAGTGTTTTTTATTGAGGTATAGAACTTTAAGTTGGCATCACTTTTTTAACTGGCGGCCATTTTGTCAGCTGTCAAGTGATTAATATTTAGTTTGGTTTGCCATTTCATCATGAACAGGTTGACAAAAGAACAACGCTTGCAAATCGTGCAAATTTATTTCGAAAATAATGGTTCAGTTCGCGAAGTTTACCGCAAGCTCCGTCCATTTTATGGCCGACATAATCGTCCATCAGAGCAATTAATTCGGTTAACCATGGATCGTTTTCGCACTACGTTTACTCTATGTGATAATACGCATCCGCAGAGACGTCGAACAGTGCGCACCGAAGAAACAATTGCCGCTGTAGAGCAAAGTGTTGAAGAGGACCCGAATGAATCGATTCGCCACCGTGCACAGCAATTGGAGCTTTGTCCATCAACTTTATGGAAGATTTTGCGCAAAGATCTTGGCTTGCGACCTTACAAGATCCAGCTTGTGTAAGAATTAAAGCCGCGAGACCATGCAATGCGTCGTGATTTTGGTGTATGGGCCGAAAATGAGATTGATCTCGATGCTGATTTTCATCGCAAAATTTTGTTCAGTGATGAGACTCATTTTTGGTTGAATGGCTACGTCAACAAGCAAAATTGCCGCATTTTGAGTGAAGAGAATCCACATGAGACCCTTGACACGCCATTACATCCACAAAAACTGACTGTTTGGTGTGCTCTATGGGCTGGTGGAGTCATTGGGCCATACTTCTTCCGAAATAATGCTGGAGAGTCAGTTACCGTTAATGGAGACCGGTATAGAGCCATGATAACCGACTATTTTGTTCCCGAATTGGATGGCATGAATGTGGATGAGTTGTGGTTCCAACAAGACGGCGCTACATGCCACACAGCGCACGTCACAATCGATTTATTGAAGGAAACATTCGATGAGCGCATAATTTCGCGGAATGGACCTGTCAATTGGCCACCAAGATCGTGTGATTTGACACCATTGGATTATTTTCTTTGGGGATATGTGAAGTCGCTCGTCTACGCCAACAAACCAGAAACGTTAGGGGACTTGGAAGCCAACATTCGTGGCGTTATTGCCAACATACGGCCCCATATGCTCGAAAAAGTGGTTGAAAATTGGACCTGTAGAATTGGCTTTATTCGAGCCAGCCGCGGCGGCCACATGCCCGAAATCATATTTAAACATTAATGGCATAAAATTATCCTTCCAATAAAGCGAAATTGATGGACATTAAAACGATTTTCTTGTGTTTTATTTCAATTCAAAGTTCTATACCTCTAAAAAAACATCAACATATATAAAGCACCCAACACACGTTTCAATTGAATTGTGAATTGAGTCTTTCAATTGAATTCCACTGTCAAATTTACTGCCAGTTTATAGAAGCCATGTAAAAATTCTCGTCCGTCTATTGAAAACAAAAACAAATTTGAGTGCTTTATTTTTGTTTTCAATATAAATAGGCAGACGAGAATTTTCACATGGCTTCTATAAACTGGCAGTTATATTATTTTCACAATTACAAATTTAAAACTTCTCTTGCATTCATTCATTAATTTTTATATTTTTTTATTTAAAATTCAGTGAAATTAAATACAATTTTAAAATACCATATGTAACTAAAAAATCAAAAAAGTTTGATGTTTCTTCAACCAACTCGACAACTGCCAAACTAATCAATTGACAGAGCCATAAACGTTTTGATTTGAACAACAACCGACTCAATTGAAAATTGAATTGAATCGCGTATGGGGGGTGCTTAACATTTAAAAAGAATGATGCGTCGATTACTGGATGATTGGTTTTGATCGAATAAAAAATTACATAGTGATATAGGGGTTCAAATTTTAAATATTTTTGGATTTTTTCACCAATTGGTGTCTCTTGGGCAGCAACAAAGTTTAAACTTTGAACTACTTTAACTCAGAAATTTTTGAAAAACGAAACATTTACTGAGTGAAATGTAAAAAAAAGTGAACACCAGTCTTAAAGAATTATCTGAAAAAAATCAATTTTGTTATTTTTTACATTTTAACATCTTAATAAAGAATTGTAATTCTACACTTGCTATTTCTGTTAAATGGAGTGATTTAAAAGTAGAACTCAGTTCGGATGATAATAAGATTTAAAGAATTGTATCCTGCATATTAGTACAATTCCCATTAAAGCATGAGTGAAGCTACGGCCACATTTGACAAAACATTTGCCGAAATAAACGTTATTATAGTGTTTTCACACTGACATGGTTTTAATAAAAGTCGATTTTATCGTTAAAACCAACTGTTAAAACATGGTTTTACCATACAAATTGTTTTTGTTAAAACCGACTTAAAACCATTTCAGAATTGGTTTTAAGTTGGTTTAATGAAATGCAACCTTGTTTTGGCTGTGCTTAATTCAGTGCTGCCAAGTTAAAATGACCTCACGCAGCTGATAATATTTATGCTGGTGACTAACAATAGATGTCGCTTGAAAGATTTTAAACTTAAAAATGGATGCAGCAGCAAAAATAATCAAAAAATTATGGAAAAAGGAGTTTTTTGGAAAGAAAACAACGAAAATATTTTCATTGACATCTGGGAAGTAAAAATAAACGATATGACTGACATCGATCCGCCGATAAAAAGTTTTATTTTGTAATGTATTTGTACATTTTTTATATACAGCAACTTGGTTTCCAAGTACTTCTTCACTTTGTATTACTAAAATAAAAATAAACAAGTGAGAGTGCTATATTCGCCTGTGCCGAATCTTATATACCATTTACCAAAGTGCGTTTTTGTAGTATAGAGATACATACATAAACACATAAATAAAGTAATTTGACCTAGTTACTTTTATGTGCAAAAAAAATTAATTTTCAAACCCTAGAATCATCAAATTAGATTTTTCTCATTCCTTTTATCAATATAGTACTTCTTAAAAAAATATAGAAAGTGTGTTAAGTGATAAAAAAGGGAATTCCAAAAAAAATGTTTTATTTAGTTACTTTAATATCTAAAAAAAAAGTTCAAAGTTTCCAACTCCGGAGATGTGATTTTTATTTTTATAATTTTTCAAACCAAACTTTTTATTCCAAAACGTAAAATATGTATAATTTATAAAGGAAAATATAAAAATTAATTAGACTTAGTTACTTTAATATATCACAAAAAGTGTAAGTTTCCCAACCCTGAAAGCATCCTTTTTGATTTTTCTGATTTCTTACACCAATCTCTTTTTTTTAAGAACATAAGATATGTTTAATTTGTAAATAAAAGGAAAAATTTGTTCTAGTAAGTTACTTTTGTATAAGAAAAAAAGTTAAGGCTTTCCAACCCTGGAAACGTCTTTTTAATTTTTTTAAACTTTTTTTTATTTGAAATATTAATTTTATTCGTACTCAAGCAAAAAATAAGTTTATTTAATAAAAATAAACAAAAATTAATTTTCGGTAGTTAATTTTTTATATCACAAAGAGTGTAGGTTTCCCAATCCTGGAATCCTCCTTTTTGATTTTTTTGATTTCTAATACCAATCTTTTTTTTTAAGAATATAATATATGTTAATTTATAGTAAAAAAGGAAAAATTTGTTTAAGTATATATGTTACTTTTGTATAAAAAATAAGGTTTTCCAACCTTGGAAGCGTCGTTTTAATTTTTTCAACTTTTTTTATTTTGAAATACCAAATTCATTCGTGCTGAAGTGTAAAATAAATTTATTTTATAAAAAAAAATAAATATTAGTTTTCGGTAGCTAATTTTTTATATCACTAAAAGTGTGGGTTTACCAACCCTGAAATCATGGTTTTTGATTTTTCTGATTTCTTATACCAATCTCTTTCTTTTAAGAATATAAGATATCTTTAATTTATAGAGAAAACGGAAAATTTGCTTTAGTAACTTACTTTTGTATAAAAAAAGGTAAATGTTTCCAACCCTGGAATCATGTTTCAAACTTTTTTAAATTGAAATACCATATTTATTCGTACTATAGTATAAAATATGTTTATTTATTTAAAAAACAATTAAAATTACTTTTCGGTAGTTAATTTTTTATATCACAAAAAGAGTAAGTTTCCCAACCCTGGAATTATCCTTTTTAATTTTTCTGATTTCTTACACCAATCTCTTTCTTTTAAGTATATAAGATATCTCTAATTTATAGAGAAAAAGGAAAAATTTGCTTTATTAAGTTACTTTTGTATAAAAAAAGTTAAAGTTTTCAAACCCTGGAAACATCTTTTTAATTTTTTGAAGTTTAATTTTTAATTTGAAATACCAATTTTATTCATACTGAAGTATAAAATAATCTTATTTAATAATTTACTTTTGTATAAAAAAAAGTTAAAGTTTTCCAACCCTGGAAACATCTTTTTAATTTTTTGAAGTTTAATTTTTAATTTGAAATACCAAGTTTATTTATACTGAAGTATAAAATAATCTTATTTAATAAAAATAAATAAAAATTAGTTTTCGGTAGTTAATTTTTTATATCACAAAAAATTCTAGTTTCCCAACCCTGGAATCATCCTTTTTGATTTTTCTGATTTCTTACACCAATCTTTTTCTTTTAAGAATGTAAGATATGTTTAATTTATAAAGAAAAGGAAAAATTTGTTTTAATAAGTTACTTTTATATAAGAAAAAAAATAAAGTTTTCCAGCCCTGGAAATGTCTTTTTAAATTTTAAATTTTTTTTTTATTTGAAATACCATTTTTATTCGTGGTGAAGTATAAAATAAGTTTATTTAATAAAAATAAATAAAAAATTAGTTTACGGTAGTTAATTTTATATATCACAAAAATTGTAGGTTTTCCAACCCTGGAATCATCTTTTTTAATTTTCTGATTTCTTACATCAATTTGTAGAAAAAAGGAAAAATTTGTTTTAGTAAGGGACTCTTGTATAAGAAAAAAAAATCAAAGTTTTCCAACCCTGGAAACGTCCTTTTAATTTTTTTGATGTTTGTTTTAATTTTTTTTAAGTGAAATACCAATTTTATTCATTTTGAAGTATAAAATAAGTTTATTTAATAAAAAAATAATAAAAACTACTTTTCAGTAGTTATTTTGTATGGCAAAATGAAGTTTATGTTTCCCAGCTCTGAAACCGTGTGCTCGATTTTGCTGATTTTCAATACCAATCTTATTTCGACCATTTCTGACCCACCAGTCAAAGAACGAAGTCTCTAGCTTTTCTGGGAGCTTCGAAAAACCGATTTCACGTACAGACAGACGGACATCGCTTATTCGTCTTCCCTATGCATAAGGATCCAGAATATATGTACTCTATGGCTCGCTTATTAATATTCTGGAAATTACAAACGGAATGACAAACCTATATATACCCTTTTACCATTTTTTGGTAAAGGGTATAAAAATAAAATATTTATTTACAAAATATAAAATAATTTCCATTTTACAACGCATTCAGCCTTATTATGATTCTCGTATTCGAGCTTTAAACTTCTCGTTTTTACACAATGGTAGTATGTTGAAAGTCATAAAAATACATCGCTGTTAACAATCATCAGATGTCAAAATTAGGGAAAATATTCGTTCATTTTATTTTATTTACAAGCTTTTAAAGCATGAAAAGAGTAATGGCCCGGGCACAATGAATCCGTCATACGTTAAACTTCGCCTTTTTCAACTGACAGATAAGTTGAAATACATGGTTTCTTATGAGGTCTGTAACATTCAGTACGAGTCCATCAACGCAAAGTACGAAATTTGCTTAGCTTTCAACTTTTTGCGTACGTTGAGTAGTTTGACAGATATTGTTTGGTTTTTTTTTTTTTTTTGTATGTTTTGAATAAGTTTTTTGTGTTTCTTGGCAGCAAAAGTAAAATTAAAGAAAAAAAACGAAATAAATAAAAAAAAACGTTGAATTTAATAAATAATATAGAAATTTAACATATTTAAGCTGTTGAAATACTTCCGTCAATAAAGTACTCATTGTGCCAACCTTCCCCGTCGTTGCGTTAATGTCAGTTGAAAAAGGCGAAGTTTAACGTGTGACGCATTCATTGTGCCCCGACCTTAAGGATTTTTGTTAATAAACTTTATAGAAACTTGTTCTATGCAATCAAAATAATGTTAGATTGAAAATAATCACACGGAAACAGTTTAAAAAAAATGCTTAAAAATATACATAACTGGCGCAATCGTACCACAATGGCATTCGCAAAATGTACAGAATGGGTATAAGTACTTTAGAGCACCATCTGTATGGGGTCTGAATGGATGAAAGTGAGGACAGACTATAAATATAATTAAAAGAACTTCTACATAACAAAACTGAATGGCGCGCAACGGGTGGAGGTTCAAACAACCTATATATGTATGTATGTATCCACCATATATTGATACCAATAAATAGATACTCATCTTCATCATCAGAGAATGAAAATAAGGCACAACCCAACATTTTTATTTGATTTTAATTTAATTTAAATTTAATTATCACAAAAAAAATTAAAATTTTTCATATTTATGATTTTAACAGGCTAAAGTTCGTATCGCTTTTTAAGCCAAATTACATGTGATAATTATTAATGAACAAATAACACCAAAGCTAGTTGTAAATATTCTGACAACACATAGTTGAACGGAACAGCCAGCAGTTTTCGAAGGCCACTAAACCTTCATCATCATTGTTCTTTTGTGTTTGGTCCACTGTGTGTGGTGTCAGTTGATGTAGATTTCTGCTTTATATACTTAGCATGATTGCAAATAGAATATGTAAATTGTTTTGATTCATCGTATTTCAATTTGCTGAAAGCTTTTTTGTATTATAAGCTCTATTTTACCATCTCTATATTTACAACAGTCTTACCATTGTCGTTTTTTTGTTCTTTTTACTAATTATACACATGTTAGTTAATTTGCTTATTTTTTGTTCTACTTAAGACAAACTTTTTTGGTTTGTTACTATTAAGTATCAGCCTGACCCACGATATCGACAACGTTCGACTTGTCGCACACTTACATTTGAAACAACAACAAAATATTAAAATTGGTTTTTGTTTTGAATGTAAGTGTGCGACAAGGCGAACGTTGTCGATATCGTGGGTCAGGCCCTATATTTTTATTTAATTTTTGCCACAGGCCCATGGCTATTAATTTTAGTTAATTTTAATTATTATTCGAACTCCATTTGTTTCTAATATTTATGATTTGAGCAGGCTAAAGTTCGTATCGCTTTTTAAGCCAAATTACATGTGATAATTATTAATGAACAAATAACACCAAAGTTAGTTGTAAATATAGTAACAAACCAAAAAAGTTTGTCTTAAGTAGAACAAAAAATAAGCAAATTAACTAACATGTGTATAATTAGTAAAAGAACAAAACGACAATGGTAAGACTGTTGTAAATATAGAGATGGTAAAATTGAGCTTACAATACAAAAACGCTTTCAGCAAATTGAAATACGATGACTCAAACAATTCACATATTCCATTTGCAATAATGCTAAGTATATAAAGCAGAAATCTACATCAACTGACACCACACACAGTGGACCAAACACAAAAGAACGCTGATGATGAAGGTTTAGTGGCCTTCGAAAACGGCTGGCTGTTCCGTTCAACTATGTGTTGTCAGAATATTTACAACTAACTTTGGCGTTATTTGTTCATTAATAATTATCACATGTAATTTGGCTTAAAAAGCGATACGAACTTTATCCTGTTAAAATCATAAATATTAGAAACAAATGGAGTTCGAATAATAATTAAAATTAACTAAAATTTTTCATTTTTGTTAACACCAATTTATTTTTATATTTATTATTTTTGACAGTTCGCAATAGACTGCTTTATAACATTTAACTTATTTTAACATTTTGTGTCACTCTATTCTTTTTATTCTGTTACAAATTCCTTGCAGTCGAAAATTTTACGTAGTACCACAAAAAAACAAATTCGAGAACCAATTCGACAATAGTCAAAGAACATTTTCGAGAACCGTAGAGTTTTTCATACAAACGAAAACAGTTGTTGAACAGTTTGTCAAATAAGTGTCATAAAAAGCAGAAAAAAATACAAAAACAAATACACGCAGGAGATCTATTTTATTTTTGAGCAAAGTTATTAGACAGTCTGTAATTTAAAACCTGAATTTAACAAACTTGTAGTGTGAATGCAAAATCAGCTGCTTATGGTTTTAACGTTAAAATCAGGTTTTAACTTTCAGTGTGAAAACACTATTACCACGTTGCCAAATTCAAATTAATTTTTTTTATAAAGAGAATTAACATTCAGGCAATTAGTCCCAATTTACATTTGAGACATTTCTTGCCGGACATTTTTTCAATTCTCTTTTGTTCTTGCCCGAAGCTTTTACATATTGGACATTAATAGACAGACAGAAATTTTGTAATTTGTTTACTTCTTCTAGGTGTTTGCTATTTACACATATACACATTTGCATTGATAGTACACATCAAGTATCCATACAGACGTTGAAATGAGAAAAATCATGTAAAGCAACAAGAATAAATTGCGAAAAGTAGAAAAGAGAAACAAAAAATGTCCAGTACAGAGGGTCGTATAATACACACTCTGCATCTTCGCCCCTTCTTCAACAAACTTCGTCAGTCGTCTTTCAATTTCCCAAATGTAAAAGGGCACTTAATGCCTACTACTATTTCTAGGTGTTACCGTCTTTCGGAAAGAGGACAGTGATAGAGGAGAGGTGGTGAAGGAAGAGATAGAAGAAAGCTTCATTCTTTTACAACTCTGCTTTTTGCACGCTTTTTAATAATGCAGTGTTGCAGCGCCTTCTGGTGTCAAATGAGGTGTATTAAATTTTGAAGTTGTGTTTGGTAGCCATTTTATTTTATTTGTAATCTTACTTCGCCGATGATTCTGCTACACAACGAAGGAGGGCGCTCTGATGTTACATTAGGATTAGCATCTGCTGAAGTCGGTATAGTTCAGTGGCCAGTGACTATTCCTTCATCACTTAAACTTTCCTAAAACAACTGATACAAAGGGACACTAATGCACATCAGAAAAATGTGTGGTAGTGTTATTTAATGATTGTCGGATACAGGGATTGAACCTAGTATCTTCGGTTTTGTAGTCAACGTGCTGACTACTTCAGCCAACGCCACCCTCAAAAAATTTAGACAGTCTATTCTTTTTGAGAATTTTTTAATTGCAAAAAATATTCGGTTATTTGAATAATTTTTTATTATAAAATTAAAAATTTTGTTCGTTAGAGCAAAAATGAAACAAACTTTTTCGAATACCTATTCTAATACAATTTAAAATACAATTATATTTATACTTTCTTGTTCTTATTACAAACAACATACAACAGCTGTTAGCTACAACCTTCAAAAAGTAATTGAATAACTGCACTTAATGACCTTAAATTAAGTACTCATTGCACTTGATTTGATTTTCTATGCCACATCACTTACGTACGTATGTATGTACATATGTATACTACATATGTATGTATCTATGTAAGTATATTCCCCAAAAAATAATAGTCATAAATAAACAAGGCGTTAATGATAGAAATCAATTTACTTAATTTAATTGTTTCTTGTTTATCTACATATTTATATACATATAAATATTTTACTAAGTATGACGCGTCGTTTTTTACTTGCTTTATTTCTTATTTTTATCAAAAGATTATTCCACCGACAAAAAATATACTTACGTATGTACATATGTACGTCGGATTCCCTTGAAACTTCGTTAAGTATGTGTTACTTACTGACTTGTTTCTGTTTGTGTTTTAAACTTTTTAGCCGCCTTGTATCTAATTGTTTCAAAGACGTGATATTTCATTAAAACAGTTTCAATGACTTGACGCTTTTCCCTATTTCTTTTTTTTTATTTAATTTTACCCTTTTTGTTTGCAAAGAGATTCCGTTTATTTGGTTTTGTTAATTGATTCTGCATGTCTCTACTAAAATCTTAAAAATAAACAGATTAAAACTGTTGACACTCTATTAACAATTCTTTATTAATTTTTATGGCGTATTAAACAGGTGAGTGCATAAACACTACAACTATAATTTATTGGGTAGTGTGAATAAAAAAATAGTGTTTGCTTTCTACTTAAAAATTTGTTTAAAAAACAATTGTCGCTCTCGACATATAAAGAAATAAGAGTTATAATATTTATCTATAATAAAGGGTCCTCCATCTAACGTTTTTTTTAACTAGTGCTTATTTCGTGAATGGTAACACTTAGCTCATGTCTGATTTGACAGATAATTAGTTTTATCTTTCCGCTGAACGAGCCAACTGACCATCCAATGCGTTTTCGCTTCGATAAGTGGGCCTGCGATCGACTTACAGAAGATACCGATTTTGCCAAAAAAAAATCATCTTTTCAGATGAAGCTCATTTTGATCTTTTCGGGTATGTAAACAAGCAAAATTGTCGCATTTGGGGCACAGAAAACCCGCACGCATACATTGAAAGGCCGACGCACACCAAACGAGTCACTGTTTCGTGCGGATTTTGGTCCAGAGGCATAATTGGACCATTTTTTTCGAAAATGAGCAAGGAGTGGCCGTTACAGTCAATGTCGATCGTTATCGGGCCATGTTGAACGAATTTTTGTTCACAAAAATTGAAGGAGGATATTGGCAACATTTGGTTTCAACAGGACGGTGCTACGTGCCACACAGCCGAAGCTTCAGTAGTTTTTTATAGCATTTTCAAAAAAAAAAGTTATCTGGCGGACCCTTTATAAAAGAGGATGTGTGTATGTACATACTAGTGTCCTGCACAAGACTATTTATAAGACCTTTCAAGACATGAGAGATTTTTTCAAATGCTTTACTACAGCGAAATATTCTAAAAGAATCGCTAAGCAACACTGTTGGCAAGTAATTTTTTTCGGTGGTTTGTCTTGCCAACAGTGTTTAGCGATTCTTTTAGAATATTTCGCTGTAGTAAAGCATTGGAAAAAATCTCTCATGTCTTGAAAAGTCTTATAAATACTCTTGTGCAGGACACTAGTACATACATATGTATGTATGTATGTAACGTATGGACTCCAAAACGGCTTGGCCGATTTTGATGAAATTTTCAGGGAATCTTCAGAATATTCAGGTGGGTGACACTGTGAAGTCTGATTCTTTATTTTCGGTCTGCGGGCGGAGGGGCGTGGCAAAATCCATTTTTCATATTGCACCACCAATATCATATATATGTATATACATATATATTAATTTTTATACCCTTTACAAAAAAATGGTAAAAGGGTATATAAAGTTTTGTCATTCCATTTATAATTTCCAGAATATTAATAAGCGAGCCATAAAGTATATATATTCTGGATCCTTATGCATAGGGAAGACGAATAAGCGATGTCCGTCTGTCTGTAAGTGAAACCGGTTTTCCGAAGCTCCCAGAAAAGCCAGAGACTTCGTTCTTAGACTGGTGTGTCAGAAATGGTCGAAATAATATTGGTATTGCAAATCAGCAAAATCGAGCAGACGGTTTCAGAGCTGGGAAGCTTAAACTTCATTTTGCCATACAAAATAACTACCGAAAACTAGTTATTATTTTTTTTTTTATTAAATAAATTTATTTTATACTTCAGAATGAATAAAATTAATATTTCTTAATAAAAAAAAATTAAAAAAAATTAAAAAAATTATATAGACGTTTCCAGGGTTGGAAAACTTTAACTTCTTTATACAAAATTAATTTACTAAAAGAAATTTTTCCTTTTTGTATAAATTAAATAAATCTTATATTCTAAAAAGAAAGAGATTGGGTTAAAAAATCAGAAAAATCAAAAATAATAATTCCAGGGTTGGGAAACTTAAAATTTTTGTGATATAAAAATTAACTACCGTAAACTAATTTTTTTTTTTATTAAATTAACTTATTTTAAACTTCAGTACAAATTAAATTGGTATTTGAAATTAAAAAAGAAAGTTAAAAAAATTAAAAAGACGTTTCCAGGGTTGGAAAACTTTAATTTTTTTCATATAAAAAAGTAACTTACTAAAACAATTTTTTTTCTTTTTCTCTATAAATTAAACATATCTTAGACTCTTCAAAGAAAGAAATTGATGTAACAAATCAAAAAATTCAAAAAGGATAATTCCAGGGTTGGGAAACTTACTCTTTTTATAATATATAAAAGTAACTAGGTCTTACTATTTTTTTATTTTTTTATTAAATTAACTTATTTTATACTGCAGTACACACTAAATTGATATTAAAAATAAAAAAAAAGTTTAATACATGAAAAAGACATTTCCAGGGTTGGAAAACTTTAACTTTTTTCTTATACAAAAGTAACTTACTAAAACAATTTTTTTCTTTTTCTAAAACATTGCTTTTATTCTTAAAAGGAACATATTGGTGTACGAAATCTGACAAATCAAAAAGAATAGTTCCAGGGCTGGAAAACTTACACTTTTTGTGATATATAAAATTAACTACCGAAAACTTATTTTTATTTTTTTTATAAAATAAACTTATTTTATACTTCAGTAAGAACGAATTTGGTATTTCAGATTTAAAAAAAAATTAAAACAAAGTTTCCAGGGTTGGAAAACCTTATTTTTTATACAAAAGTAACTTACTAAAACAAATTTTTCCTTTTTTTACTATAAATTAAACATATCTTACATTCTTAAAAAAAAAGATTGTTTTTAAGAATACAGAAAAATCAAAAAGGGGGATTCCAGGGTTGGGAAACTTACACTCTTTGTGATATAAAAAATTAACTACCGAAAATTAGTTTTTTTTTTTTTTTTATTAAATAAACTTATTTTATACTTGAGAATGAACGAAAACATTGGTATTTAAAATAAAAAAAAACAGTTAAAAAAATTAAAAAGGCGATTCCAGGGTTGGAAAAATTTTAACTTTTTTTGTACAAAAGTAACTTACTAAAACAAATTTTTCCTTTTTTCTATAAATTAAACATATCTTAAATTCTTAACAGAAAGAGATTGGTGTAAGAAATCAGAAAAATCAAAAAGAATGATCT
Source organism: Tachina grossa (assembly GCA_949987645.1). NCBI lineage: Eukaryota > Metazoa > Arthropoda > Insecta > Diptera > Tachinidae > Tachina > Tachina grossa. The sequence goes on along the minus strand of OX465274.1, from coordinate 132,110,001 downwards.
CAGGGTTGGGAAACTTACACTTTTTTTATATATATAAAAGTAACTAAGTCTAATTAATTTTTATCTTTTCATTTATAGATTATACATATTTTACGTTTTGGAAAGAAAAGTTTGGTGTAGTTAATTATAAAATTAAAAACAACAGCTCCAGAGCTAGAAACTTTGACCTTTTTTTCTGGATATTAAAGTAACTAAATAAAACATTTTTTTTTAATTTCCTCTTTTCTTTTTTATGTAAGTGCTTATGTATGTATCTCTATACTACATAAAAACACTTTGGTAAATGGTATATAAAATTCGGCACAGCCGAATATAGCACTCTTACTTGTTTTTTTTTTTTTTGCTTTTTTAATTTTATTTTATTTTTTATTTTTTTATTTTTTGAAAGCTGTTGTCATGTTTTTCAAAACAAACTAAACAAACTCTTAAATCGGTTATGTAGTTCCGAAGATATTTACAAAAAACCTATGTTAATAATGATAAAATATCAAAATTTTAAAACTTTCAAAATGTTCCGAGTTTTCGGTTTATTTACAAAATATTTACATCATTCGATAACACGATGGGGGTAGCGAAGCACGCCGGGTGTAGCTGCCCAGCCAGCATTTACATATATGTAAGTGTTTTGTAAGCGTTTAAATGTAAGCAAAACACTGATAAAACGCTGTTGTGACCTTTACAGAAGACATCAAAGCAAGGCTTTTATAATCGAAAAGCACCCAACTTTATAAGCGTTAAAAAGACAATTGCAAAACATGTTTTTTAAGTAACGTAATTACACGTTTTCTAAATGCTTAAAAAACACGTTTCGAAAATGCTTAAAAAACACGTATTTTTAATGAAATTAGTAAGCATTTTAAACATTTACTTTGTTTTGGATATGTTTTTTATTGATACATTCAAAAAAATTTTTAATATTAAATTTTTTTCTTAATAGAAAAATATTAAATTAAAATATAAAAATAGGAACTTCATTGTTGTTTCATTTAAAAAATTATTATGTTATTACTTAGTATTTTAGTTTACTTTTTTTATTGTTTTAATTTTAATACAATTTTTTGCGTACTGGAAATATGACTTAGAGGCAAACACAAAGTCCTCTTCCTTGCCACAATTTTCAGTGAAAGTTTCTGCAATAGAATTTAAATATGAATACAATAATGTAACTAGAAACCTATTAAACGTATTTCACTTACGACGAATGGCAGTGGCGACAGTGAAGGCCCTAATGTACTTCTTATCTGCAGTTCCTCGCCAGGAAAAGCTCTCAGCAACGTTGTCAGTCATGATCTTCTGCCAACAAGGAATCTAAATTTGGGAACAAGGAATATAAATTATTTTGTGCTTTAGGCACAACCTCCTGTACCACAAATTCACTCTGGGTACTTACAGAACTTGCAAACTCACCGTTCCATAGATGCTCAAAAATTTCGGTGCTGCTGCGCACAACACTTTTCTTCTTTTTTGCTGCAGACATTAAATAAGTAAATAATTACCTTTTTTAATATCAAACGCACTTACCTTAACAACTTTAAGAACAATTTAACACAATTTATTAACACAACTTATTAGCACAATTTTTAACAGCGAGAATGACACGTTATGCTTAAATTTATGAAACACTTGCATTTGCAAGCAAATTGTCAACGACGTTCGCAAAACACTTGCATTTGCAAGCAAATTGTCAACGACATTCGGAAAACTCTTATTTATGCAAGCAATCTTAATTTACAAAACACTTGCCAATATGCTGGCTGGGTAGTTTTTATTATTGCTGATTCAAACGGTAGTCTTAAGTGTAATAGTGCAATAATGTATTAAATTATTGTAATAAAGGGTGTTTTTTATAGAGTGACACAAATTTAAATCATAATAACAAAAATTAAAAATTTTAAAAACCAGCGACTTTTTTCAGAAAAGATGTTAGATCTTCTAAACGGCTGGACCGATTTTCTTCAAACATAGCTAAGAACCCTCTCGATAAAGTCATCTTTTAAACAGAAAAAACTAAATGAAAATCGGTCCAGCCGTTTGGTCTGTACGTGGACACAGACAGACACACAGATACACAGACACACAGACACACACTACAAACCTATAACACCCCTTTTTTTAGTCGGGGGTTAATAATATAATAATAACAAAAATTAAAAATTTTAAAAACCCCCGACTTTTTTCAGAAAAGATGTTATATATTCTAAACGGCTGTACCGATTTTTTTCAAACATAGCTAAGAACCCTCTCGATAAAGTCATCTTTTAAACAGAAAAAACTAAATGAAAATCGGTCCAGCCGTTTGGCCTGTACGTGGACACGGACAGACACACAGATACACAGACACACAGACACACACTACAAACTTATAACACCCCTTTTTTTAGTTACTTTAGTATGGAAAAATAAAGTTTGAGTTTTACAGCTCTGAAACCATCTGCTCGATTTTGCTGATTTTCAATACAAATCGTGTTGCTAGACTTTTAAAAATGTCGAACATTTAAAAAGAAGAAGAGAAAGAATAAAAATAGTTTAGATATTAAAATAACGAAAATAGTTTAATAAAAGCAAAAAAAAAGAAAAAAAATTTCTGCATTATGCGAAAAATATACTGCAGAAATGTTGGATTCGGGTAAGTAAAAATTTCTTTAAAAAAAATTTCAGGCGATTCTTATTCCAGCTTGCTTCCGATTTTGCAACTTCTCACGAATTTTTGCAAACTTCGCAATAAAAGCGACTTTTTGCATGCTTTCAGCACTCCTAAAAGTTTTGCCGATTTTTAAAAAATATTAGACTTTGTTATCTCCCGCTGTTAGTAAGATTTTGCGATTTTTATTGAATTTTTTGCATTCCTTACAGTTTGGGCGATTTTTAATCGATATTATGACTGGTATAAAATTTTGCAACTTCTCGAGATTTTTGGCAAAGTTCGCGATAAAAGCGACTTTTTATATGTCTTCAGCTTTTTGGCAGTTTTGCCGACTATAAAATAATATTAGACTTTGCTATCATCCCGCTGTTAATAAATTTTTGCAAATTTACGTAATTTTCGCGATTTTTATTGAATCTTTTGCATTCCTTACAGTTTTAGCGATTTTTAGTCCATACTCGTATTATGGCTTATTTAAAATTTTGTCAATTTTCGCATTTCTTTTTTGCAAAGTTCTCAATAAAAGCTGCTTTTTGCGTGGTTTTTAGCGTTCTAACAGTTTTGAAGAGTTTAAAACATAATTAGACTTTGTCATCCTGCTGTTGTAGCTTTTTGCCGATTTCCGTCATTTCGCGAATTTCTTTTTATATGTAATTGCACTAAAAAATTAGCACTTTTATAAACTTATGCATTCCTGATGCCATTTTAAGACATTCAATTAACATAAAGGAAAAATGTTGTAGGTGTCGTAGCAAACGTTTCTATGGAAATTACCGACAACACTTTTACAACTATTGTAACGGTCCTTTTTGCCTAGAGAACCTGCAAATATATGTCACGATATCTGTTCGCTTTCCAATTTTGAACCCTCTTTGCTACACAGAAAAAATTATTCCCAAAAAATTTTCAAAAATACGTTTGTTTGACATAAAATTTAGTTTCAGTAACTAAATATTTTTTAAGCAAAAAAACAAAACTGTAAAGAGTGACAAATTTTAATTCATGCAATTAATATAAAGTAACATTTGTAAAAAAAAAATAGTTTATAGAAGATTTCTGTTACAATATAGAAATTGCATACTGTATAGAACAGTTCTTTGTTTTATTTGCTTTTTATTTCCAGTGAAATAATTATTATATTATTATAATATTATAATAATATTACAAAATTTTGCATGTGAACTTACAACTTTCTTTGTAGTACCTGAATTGAACAATTTTTTATTTGATTCAGAGAATTTTGTGTTTGAATTGGGAAATGAATTTTTTCTGTGTGTGAGCCTATTTCATCATAGTAAGTTTATTAATATTATTATTCTAATTTCGTAACTTTTCTTTATTCATCGTAGCGCTTTCGAATGAGCTTCAATGTGAATCTATAAGTTTAAATTTGTTCTAAGTGCATCACAATGAAATATATAAAAATCTTAAGAGTTTTCAAGTTAAATTATTGCATATCGCTTATTTACTCACAGAAAACGCGTTTAAAGTTTTCAATTTACATACAACTCAATGCACGAGGTGGTAGTACAAGCTATTTATATAAAATTTTAACACAATAATTAACTCAATAAACTCATTTTTTGAGTTAGGGCACTATTGAACTAAATGAGCGACATATTCACAATGTATATGCCCCCAGTATGAAGTCTATTTCCAAAATATCTTTTTTGCAAAGGTTTTATACAAAGTGTATTATAATAATTTTTTTAAATATTTTTAATATTAATTTTATTTTCCCACAATTATTACTATTTATGCATTTCTTATACACACTTGTAGAATGACAAATCCAAATACATACGTACGAAGGTATGTATGAATGTACGTATTAAATTAATTTGGCAATATGCCATAAGGACTTTCGCTGGTAGTCGGAACATAGTAGATAGTACGCTCCAGAGGTTTGCTTTCATCATCGCCAAGCAGCAGAGTGCTAATCTGGTCGTCACATTTATTTGCAACAACACTTTCATAATCTGAGCATTTCGCACCTGAGAATACTTTATTATTTTTAATCTCTTCCTCTTTGTAATAAACGGAACGTTCATGATTGCAATAATCAGTTACACAGCCTGGTTGAGATTCGCCACCATTAAAATACAGACTGACCCAGCCGATAGGTTCCTTAAAACCAAAACCACCACCATTTGTTTGGAATGAGACGACAAAATCAGCATCATCGTAATTTAAACGTGTCGCAGTATTTTCGTATTTAAATCCTGGGGCAGCAGGATCCAAAGCAGTTATCTTACTAACTGAACCAGTCCTAAGATTTTTACCAGCAAAACCACATACATGAGCACCTAAACTGTGGCCAACTAAATGTATGCTGTTCAACAATTTGCCATATTTTCTCCTTAAAAAGTCAATGAAGGTGGCCATCTTTTTACCCACTTTAGGAACTGCGCGAAGAGACGCTAAATAATCTAAAGTCATAGCTTGAGCCCACTCGATGTATATGACATTGTAGTTCCCTTTACTCAAATATGCCCTGTGTAATTCCTTGTTTATATTTGTTGACAAACTGTTTTGAAGAAATCCGTGTACTAGAAATTTAGTGGGATTGGAAGCGTTAAAATTGGAACTATCGAGGTCATCATCCGAATCAGATATCTTTTGGCCTTTGTCAGGATTTCTTCGAGTATATAAAAGAATATTAACCGGGACGAATAAGTCACCAAGTTCCTTCACGGCATTCTCATTTTCAGCATCTACACGATTATATTTTTCGACAAAGTCCAAAGCGTTTGCTTTTAAGGAAACTGAAGGATATTAAAATTAAAAGCAGTTGAATGCAATTCAATAATTTTAAAGTCTTACCTGTTAAACAGCCAAGAGCTAAAATCCAAATCACCTGCATTGTTGTGAATGATAATTGAGTGAAATTTTAGATTCTTTTTATACTTTGCAATTGCTAATAGAAGATGCCTTATCTGTAGTGCAATCTTAGCAAATCCCATTCATAATATATAATAATGTGCATTTTAAACATATTAAAAAAGATTAACAAATTTATAACGAGATACACTTTATTACTAATGAGCCCGTTACTATGCTTAGGATGGGACATACATACGTAAATATGAGGTTTTTGATTGCAGGCACTTGCAGGCAGCGTTACCGTTGAAAATTTTCAAAAAGGGGCACAAAAAGGGGATTTAAAAAAAAAAAAAAAAAATGTGGCACTAAAAGGGGATTTCTAAGAAAAAAAGGGGCAACTTTAAAATCAAGGAAAATTAAAGAAACAAACATATTTATTAACCTATTTTTATTAAAAACAAACAATAAAAACAAATTTCTCATGTATAAAAAGTACACAAACATTAATTTTATGAGAATTAGGTTTTACTTTCTGTTCTGTTAAGAATCAGCTGACTCTTTTTTGCTTTTAGAAATCTTACACAAGTCGTTAGTTTTTCTGTTTCATTCTGTTTTGTTACGGTTCAACCTGTGGAAATCCTAAAAAATTTTAAGTTATTCTAGGTGACAGCATAAATAAAATAAAAATTGCGACTATGCTTTTAAAATTTAAAAAATTTAATTTTTATCAGAAACATATAAAATTATTTTGAAACATAAACATAATAAACATGGAAAACTGTGGCCATTCTGCTCAGAAACAGGTGATAAGTTATAACATAAAATGTAACTATTAAAATTTAGAAACAGAACGGCACAGCACAGAACATCATCAGAAAGTAAATAATAATAAAGCCTGTACTAACTCACGTGAACAATTACTGATTACTGGGGATGAGATGTATGTATACAGAAAAAAAATATGATTTTGCAATTGTTTATTTGAGGACTGTGAATATATTTCTACAATACCGGCTAGTTAAGTATTTGCAAATAACTACATGCCCCTATTACGGTTTACAACTCAACCAAGTTTAGTTGAAATTGTAACAACTTAACTTTAAAACAACTTAACTGTTTTTTTTTTGGCATTCTGAATTACAACTAATTTTAGTTGTATTCGAAACATCGTTCGAAAAGAATAAGTTTTTATATATGCTATGTTTTTTGAATCCATAGTAGCCATCACAAAACATTTTAAATATTTTAAGATTTGGTCTAGTATTTTATTTTTAGATTTCATGTTTTATGAATATGGCAAAAATATTGGTTGACAAATGGGATTGGTTGGCGTCTGGAATAATGAAGCAAACCTAATACCACACTTGAAATAAAAACCAAAATACAACTGATAAAAAGCAGTTGTCTCATGGTGAAAAAAGTTGTAATCCATAACAAAAATTTTACAATTACAACTTAACTATCCATTTAGTTGTAAATCATAATAGGAATCACAATTTTTATTTACAAATAAGACGAGTATAAACATAGTACAGATAGCTACTAAATATAAAAAAATCATAAAATCTATGATAATAATGAAACACTGGTCAAAATGTGGCATTTGATATTGATCGAAATTCCAATAGAAAATAAATAAAAATTTCGTTCGATATTGAATGCCGTAATTTGCCCGAGTTCTTAAGATTTACAAAAACTTAAAAAATACATTAATAAATTTTTTGGCATATTTTGGGGCATATCACTTGTTTACTTAAAAACCAGTATAATTTAAAGTTTTGATTAAAAAATGTAAACTTCGATTCTGAAGAGAATAATATATTTGTGGTATTATTTTTGTACATAATGCATACTTATTAAATACATTAAATATCAATTCTTTTGAAATTGTACATCGGTATTTATTAATAAGTTCTTCACTTGCAATCCATTATTTCCAATCGTTTTGAAATAAATTTAAGGCAGACAGAATGGACAGACAATTGTCTACTTTCAGTCTATTTGAAAATTTTTTAGCAACGCTAATTTGTTTACGCCTTATGTTTTTTTTTTTGTAAGTTTTTTTATAAAGATGAAATAAGGTGTAGCTCACCGACCTTGCAACTGCTGAATCTGGGTATATATTTGCGTTTAATTTGGCCAATTTGTCCATTGACTTAAACGAGTAGTTGCAACTTATCATCAGCAATAGTCACTTTCCTCCGAAAATAAGTATTTTTTGTGGTAAAAACTCGGATATTTTTCGATCATTTGCTTTTGGGAATTTGCCACGTGTTGGGCTGTTTTAGTTTTCTAAAATCGTGCGATTTCAACTCGATCGGTTTATATAACAGCCTTTTAAAAATATGTACTTTAATTAAATTTGGTTTTCACAGTAGTTGTCGAAAATACAGTTAGAATTATCAACTATGAGTGTGCAATTGTACTCGTATATTTAAAAACCTTACACAAATGAAAAGATTCATAACAAGATGTATGTTTTTATACCCTTCACCGAAAATAGTAAAGGGTATATATAGGTTTGTCCAGATTTTTGTAATTTCTACAATTTTCATTTGCGGCCACATAAAGTTAGTTATTCTGGATCCTTATGAAGAGGAGATAAAAAAAGACGTGTCCGTCTGTCCGTCTGCATGTACGGATAGCTTGAAAGAGATTTTCTGAAGCTCCCAAAAAAGTTAGAGAGCTCGGAGTTGGACTGAAACGACCGCAATTGTCTTGGCTTGGTTGGTATTGAAAATCAGCAAAAATAAAGAATGGGTTCTTGCATTTTCTATATATATATAGTTTTATCACCCTTTTTTAAAAAAATCAAAAAAAAATTGTCGTGCATAGAACACCAACAATATTCGAATTTCTTATTAACACCACTAGCTACTCAGCTAACTGAGGCTTGTTTACTTTTGGTTTATGTTCACTGTATTTAAATATTTTCTTGTGATTCTTGGTTTCCTATAAAACCCCTTTTTGTCACCACTACATACAAATTATCTCGTGATTTGCGTGGAACATTCTTATTCGGCTGCATGTACATAATATGTATGTATGTATAGAAATGTGTTTGCACAGAATGTGTAGTGTTAAGAAAAAACTATAGGTAAAGGGTGTTTTTTATTGAGGTATATAACTTTAAGTTGGCATCACTTTTTTAACTGGCGGCCATTTTGTCAGGTGTCAAGTGATTAATATTTAGTTTGGTTTGCCATTTTACCATGAACAGGTTGACAAAAGAACAACGCTTGCAAATCGTGCAAATTTATTTCGAAAATAATGGTTCAGTTCGCGAAGTTTACCGCAAGCTCCGTCCATTTTATGGTCGACATAATCGTCCATCAGAGCAATTAATTCGGTTAACCATGGATCGTTTTCGCACTACGTTTACTCTATGTGATAATACGCATCCGCAGAGACGTCGAACAGTGAGCACCGAAGAAACAATTGCCGCTGTAGAGCAAAGTGTTGAAGAGGACCCGAATGAATCGATTCGCCACCGTGCACAGCCATAGAGCCATGATAACCGACTATTTTGTTCCCGAATTGGATGGCATGAATGTGGATGAGTTGTGGTTCCAACAAGACGGCGCTACATGCCACACAGCGCACGTCACAATCGATTTATTGAAGGAAACATTCGATGAGCGCATAATTTAGCGGAATGGACCTGTCAATTGGCCACCAAGATCGTGTGATTTGACACCATTGGATTATTTTCTTTGGGGATATGTGAAGTCGCTCGTCTACGCCAACAAACCAGAAACGTTAGGGGACTTGGAAGCCAACATTCGTGGCGTTATTGCCAACATACGGCCCCATATGCTCGAAAAAGTGGTTGAAAATTGGACCTGCAGAATTGGCTTTATTCGAGCCAGCCGCGGCGGCCACATGCCCGAAATCATATTTAAACATTAATGGCATAAAATTATCCTTCCAATAAAGCCAAATTGATGGACATTAAAACGATTTTCTTGTGTTTTATTTCAATTCAAAGTTCTATACCTCTTAAAAAACACCCTTTATAAACATTCGCACATACATACTTACTTGTGTGTAAATAAACGCTTCCATAAGATTGTGTGTATGCTGCGTTGAAACAATTACAACAACAACTATATGCTACCAACTGTAATGAAAGAAGAATATTCAGTTGTTTGTTGTTGTTTTTGTCTACTAACACAGCAACAATGTACCAATAAACGTATTGAAGGAAGAATATTAAGTTGGTTGTTCTAAGAACTCAGAATTATTTTGTATAGCTACATACATATGTACGTACTCGTACACATCACATACATACATAAGTATGTACAAATAAAGTATTTCATGAAATATAAAAATATAAATGCGTACATATGTATGCATATACTTAGGTAGATTCAATATGCATAAGAAAATAGATCTAAATTTGGTTGCTAAGCTATGTAGATATAGTAATACATAGAAATACATACATATGTACTATGTAAGTAAATAAGCGCTTTTAAAAAGCATGGATTTGGTATAAATACTTATGTATTTATACCGGAACGGATTGTTTAATTTGATTTCTTATTATTGTTTTCGCAGTACATTTTGTAAAAATGTTGCAGATAGAAGCAAGAAAACATGGCTCGTTGATAAGCACTTGGCATGATAAAATTCTCCGTCTGAGTTCGAGCGATATCAATATAGATTTCTTTTCAATATACAAATTTATGTTTTTGAAAAAGAAATTAATCAAAGCATAAAAATAAAATTATTATTGAGTTTTTAAAGAAAAATAGCAACTATGTACATACATAGAAGGAAACACCACAAAACGTACATACATAGCTAATCATCAATCAAATCTTACCATTTTGATTGTTCTGAACTAGATTTTTCTAAACTTCAATGATTTTAAAATTTTATTTTTTTTTAAGTAACTGTAAATAATAATTTACAATTAACTTTGGTGGTATTGTTTCTTAAATATTATGACATGTAATTTGGTTTACAGAACGATAAGAACTTTACCCTACGTCTACACCTGATATATTTTTATCATAACAAAAGTCAAACTTTATATTGAAAAATAATTTTTTTTATGTTAGCTCTTTTTTCTACATAGAATTTGACATTTGTCATGATAAAAATATATCAGGTATAGACGTAGGGTTAGCCTAATCAAATAATTAATATAGAAATAACACTGTCTGGCAAAAATTAATTAAATCGAAGTACATATGTACCTGGGACGTGTCACTGTTTTTCTGTTACACAGAAAAAACTAAATTTCGTTTTCAGTAACCAAATTCATTGAATCAGTAAATATTCTGTATGAATGCGGACCTACAAAGAAATTTGTAGATTCTGATAACAATTTTGTAAAAATGTAACTGGAAAAAAATTTTTTTGTCACCACGATACTGCACAACACGAACGAAATATTATTGGCATGATGTTGAATATCATATAATTTAACTGAGTTTTTTCAAGAGTCAGTTTTCAAAATATGGCACCGAGTTGGCACTGCCAGCTGATACTATCTGCCACCACAGCTGATACTATCGGTTTACGTACAGAATTTTCAGCTTCAGAGGCCTATTCAATATCAATAATAAATATGCTGGTGTTGTGTGTTTGAGGATACAAAATATTAAATTTGTTCTCTACTGGAAATTCATTCAGACATATTTTACATCTAAAATAAATTAGTATTTTTCGTGTCAATTTTGCTCAACACGAAACGAACCGAACACGCACGAAATTAGATTTTTTTGTCACGAACACTTTGTGCTGAGTCGTGCGTGATCATGTCACGGAAAAAAGCACGACACGTGCCCATCTCTAATTGGCGTACAATTTGTACATGCATACACTTGAAGTACAGTATTTATCGGATATAAGAACATCTCATATAAGAACAAAACGCTTATAAGAAACATTTTCAAAAACACCATGTCCTTTTAGTGACTTTCCTAACAAAAAAGGTTTCATATAAGAAAAACTCTTATAAGAAAAAAAAAACGATAAAAGAACATTTTTCTTAAACACCAAAACCAAAAAATTTATAGAAAAATAATTTATATAAGAAACTTCCAACGGCAGCACAGAATTCATGAGTTTGCATGGGCAACTATGTTTTCTGACAACAAGAACAAAGTTTTTATTTTTTTTTATTTTTAGATGAGCGAGCTGGTATTAGTGATGCACGAATATTCGTGTTCGAATTGGACAATATTCGGCCATTTTTAATGCGAATACGAAGCATTCGTATTCGTCAAATTCAGGCGAATACGAATACGAATATTTTTTCAAAAAACTTCAATAAATAAATGCATAAATCCTAACCTCAATTTAAATAAATGGATAAAAATATTAGTTTGTACGAATCCATTAAATTTTTTATTGAAATTTGTGCTCTGTATCATTTTAAAATATTATTTACTGACGCCAACAGGAGTATGAAGTCCTTTTTCAAAACAATCTTTTAATATTTCATATTGCAGGCGTAAATAGAGGCCTAATTTAATGTCTATAAATTTCACATGAAATATTCGTATTCGCGAATATCGTTTCAAATATTCGTATTCGCATTCATATTCGCGAATATCAAAAATTGACATTCGTTACATCACTGGTAACTCATGGTATGTACTTATGAGAAGCTTTGTTGTTTTTTTATTTGCTAAAGGGGTTAATAAATTAAAAATAACTACCAATCATGATTTGTTTTATTTTTCTATTTACATATATATATATGTACATACAACTACGTATATGTATATATATATAAAAAGACAAAAAAAGCTCGTATATTCATATAAGAAACAAATGTCTTATGGCCATAGCTACTTATATAAGAAATAAGTTTCTTATATAAAATAATTGCTTATAAGAAAGAAACGCTTATAAGAAACTTTTTTCGTGGATTTTTTAAGTTTCTTATATCCGATAAATACTGTAGCAAACTATTACAAACGCTTGTTGTTGTTGTGTTTAGAATTTATAGATTTTTTAAAGAAATGTTGATACATGTAAACATATATATATGTGTGTATATAAATATGTACAAGTAAGTATAAATTCGTTCGCTAATGTGTGTATGCATTATGTATGGATATGTAAATATTTTAAAAAAATAAGTAACCCCTTGCTAAAGATCATGGATTTCTAATGAATATTTTAAAGTGGACAGGCAAGATTGTTTGTTTGAGGGTGTTTGTTTGAGGGTTTGTTGTTGCTACGAGTATTTTCATTCGTTCATGTGGTTTTTTGTTTTTTCCAATAACTAAGAAAAAGGTACTTTTGCTTAAGCTGGTGTAGTTTGTCCGTACATACATATGTATGTATGTAGGTACTGTATTGAAATAAATATCCAGCGAAAAAGGCATGCAAAAACGTAATTAAAACATTATCAGCTCTGAATTATTTTTCATAAAACAGTTTGTCTCTCCAAGAATAATAACAACGCAATAGTTTAGTGGTAGAAAGTATGCATGGAAAATCAGAACAACGTGGTTCGTATCCTGGCCGAGATAGTATTTTTTGTATTTTTACGTGAAAAATGTCACCTAATCAGCGAACTTGCATGGGTTCTAAGCACTCATTTCAATAATTAGCAGTTTTGTTAAATGTGAACCCATGCTCATCAATGACACGCCTGCGTTAAAATCTTACGTTCTGCACCTAAATTAAATCAATTCATTTTCAGAAGAACCCATGCACTAACTATTTCTCTTGCATGTCTTTTTTGCTGGGTCCGAAAATAACTTAATTATTCGATTGCTAAATAAACTTATCTAAGGATAATAAACACTTATTTTAAATAAACTTATTTTTTTAATAAACGAGCGATATGTATTTTACTGTTTTTCAGGAGAACACTTTTAAAGGCCCAACTATACTATGAATAAGCTGGCTTAAGCTAATGTCAGAATTGAACGATAAGTCTGTCAAATGCTTAAACAATTCAAATGTGACTTTTAGGTGGCCACAATGAACTTACATGCACTTAAATATTCTTTAGCCACAGCTGCACATCTACGTATTGTCAATAATTTTGTAGTAATTTTGTTTCTTCTCATAACTCCTAAATGAATGCAATTCAATCAAACTAACTTGAAAGAATGTCCTAATCTATTGAAAATTCACATATAAATAATTATATCCATCACCTTATTACTTGTTTTATTTGTTTTGCCTACTAAAAAGTACAACCGTGAATATACATAATTAAATACATGTGGATGTGTGTATATGTGTATTGTAAAACAAACAATGAAAATAAAAGTTTTGCTGTATTTTCCGAGTTTAAAATAAGAAACAATAAAAAAATATTTAAAATCAATGAATATTTTCTGCTGCTGCTTGTTTGAGTTTAAAAAATGCACAAACAGTTGTTTCCTTACGGAATGTGCGTTCAGTTTGGCACTTTACTTAAGCAAATGACATTTGACGAAACTTGACGAAAAGTTTGTTAAGTACATTATAGTTTGCCACATACGTTTTATATGTAACCGCACAGTTGCTTAAGCTAGCTTATTCATATTATAGTTGGGCCTTGAGAGTTCAAGTCGATATTCAGATTTTTTTTTCTTTTACAGTTAAATTGTTCAACTTTATTTTTTTAAGCAACCGTCGTTCTACACACTATAAGTAATATGTACATTTAAGTTGAAATATACCAAAGTATAATCTGAATTAAATTAAATGAAATTCTAAATTAGATTAGAAGTTTAAAAACGATAAGTCGCGCTATAACTTGCTGAAAAATTACACAAATTTATTGAGATTTTGACCAGGGATACTTTCGAATATTCAGTTTACGGAAGTACCATTAACTCAAAATCAGCTTATCTCGACTTAAGCACTTTTTCCTTTTTGCCGCATATACATACATATATGTTATCCTTACTACAAATACCAACTATGTATGTATGTACTTTAAAGTGACTCATCTAGTATCGAGATGAAAAATGCGACCTTGTTACCCCTCTCAAATCAAAGATCGGTCTTTTTAATGAGGACTTCCAATATATTTGAGGGGTCCAGCGATGCCCGCTCGTGAGCTGGACCGTGTGTAAAAAAGGTATATTTTTGATGTTTTTTTTTTGCATATTTTTGTATTTTGTCCCGAGACAACATATTAAAAACCATTAATACCATCAGCAATGAGTTGTTCCATAAAAACTAGGATTTTTAAGCATTTTCATAGCAGGTGCTACTTATTTATATGAAAAAATTCCATTATGTTTTAAGGATTATTTGGTTTAAGTCATTGTGAACTTATTTCTGTTAATAGTTTCCGCAAAAGTTCATGCGAGAACTAACAACAGATATAATTTAATAAAGATTCAAATCAAATATGAGTAGTACAAACAACAGAATTTATTTAAATATACATATGTATGAATGCTTAAAAAATCGTAGTTTTTATGGAATGTCACATTGCTGATGGCACGAATGGTAAGGTTTAATTATCCGTTGTGCATATGAATTAGGGTGATAGACTCAGTTTTTCAACCGGTTTTAAAACCCGGATTTTTCACAATACGGTTGTCGGTTTTTTCAAAATGTTGATTTTTCGAATGTCGAATAGACCGGTTTTTTTTACAATTTAAAAACCGGCTGAGTCGAATACTTTTCGATTTGTATATTTTGCAATAAATAATCAGGGCTATCTATCATTAATAAAATTAAGTGTGAAATTTTTCACGGGGAACAATTCCACTAATAACAAGTAATAGGGAAAACAAAAAATTCTAATTGGAAAAGGGAGAAATTTCACGTGGAATTTTATTCATGATAGCCCTGAATAATTATTTTTTTCAGTATAAAAGTTCTAAACGTTTTTTGAGCATGGCAACACTTACTGAAGGATGAAATTTAAACGAAATTATTTTATGAGGCGGTAGCAGAGGCGAATTAAATTGGCCTTATGGTGTGCAATGGATGTCAAAATCCATTTGCAAAAAGTGTTTTTTTTTTAGTTTTGTTAACATTTTGCTTCATATTTTATATAGAACTCAGCGCGACCATATTAGCTTATTTTGGACTAAATTTAGCTTACGTTTTTTGACTTAGCTTGAAAACTTTCATTTAGCTCTTGGCTTATTTTTTAGATTTTTTTTAAACTCATAAAAAATTTATAAGAATGGTAATTTTTTAACACATACAAATATAAATGTTTTTCATTGAAAAATAGTACAAAGTTTAAATTGTTTATTTATAAGAGAAATGGCAAATTTAAAAATAGAGGACATTGATTGAAATTTTGGAGTTACAATGGCAAATGCTAAATTACTATTACCGATAAGACTTATCTTATTGATATTAAGTTCAACGTGCATCAGCCGCAAGGATTTACTTAAAACAAATCTTTGAAATAGATTTACTGTAAATAACACTAATTCGCTAAAAAAGTTTTCGTATTTTAGTATAAATGCTGTTAAATTTTGAAAATTGGTTAAGCTTATTTTGGAAAGTTTTTGTTTTGTTTTTTTTTTAAACTAAAATATAATAATGAATATATAATTTAATTAAAAAATGATTAAATATGTATATTTGAGGAGTTAGCGAACAAAACCAGACTAGTCCCGGTAACTATTTTTACACGACAGGCAAATTACTGAATTAACTAGATAGAGAATAGCAAGGAAAAATCCGTGTTCGTTACTTTTTTAATGTAGGATCGAACTGGTTATGAATGAAAGTATTTCATGACTTCATAAATTTGTACTTGTAGAGCCCGAAAAAATTTAAAAAAAAAATATTGATTGAGGACGTGTCTGGTTTTGTTCGCCAGCTTATCATTTTATTTCAAATTATAAAAAAAATTGTTTGTGAAATTGCAAAGCGAAAGAAGTTGAAAAAAGTCACACTGATAGAGGTAGATATCCACCTTATCGATACATTCATATTTATACTATACATATGTAAGTATACATATGTACTTAATTTTTATGCTTTACCTTTAATTTTTGTATTGTTTTATTGTATTTAGATGAACTGTTAACTCTTTTTTTTAATAAAGCAATTTAAAATCAAAACTTTGGTATAATAATTTTCTTATTTAAAAAAACCGGTTGACCGGTTTTTCCTGAATTGCAATAACCGAAACCGGGTATTTCATAGTTTCAAATATTCGAACTATTCGAAAACCGGTTTCTGGAAAAAGTCGAATAATCGATCACCCTAATATGAATGCATATCGCTGCTAATTGCCTCTATTTCAGTTTCAATTGATTTAATTCATATGGGGCCCTGTTCTGCAAATCACGACATGTCAAATCACGGTGATTTCAAAAAATTAATGAAAGCTAAATCATTGCTTTTGTAAATTGCACGATTTATAGCGTTTGAAGTTGGAAGAAAATACGTATTATAAAAACCTACTATCAAGTCAGCTATTAGTAGTTTACTTTGATTTTAAATCACCATGATTTTCAGAACAGGCCCGATGAATTTGAAAGTATATATTTATACAAGTTCGCTGCTGAGCACACACAGTCATGTTTACAAGGCAAGCATAAGTAAAGGGATCTTTTGTCTGCAAGATGCATTTAAAATGCAGTATAGCGATGCGTCTTGAAGTTTAGTTGGTAATGAGTACGAAAGTTTTTTCATAAAATTACGCATGGCTATGTTTGTACATATGTATGTACATGTATGCATGCATGTCTTTTCTCTACATTTTATGATTTGTGAAGGGTATATAAGATTTGGCACAGCCGAATATACCACTCTTACTTGTTTTAGTCGGGGGTTAATAAAATAAAGAAATATATTTTTAATATCAATGAAACGGGCTTTATTGTAAAGAAAATTTTATGAAATTAATGTTTAAATATTATTTCTACCATGTGGCCGCTACGGCTGGTCCGTATGTTCGAATGTTGATTTCCAGGTGCTCAATTGTTTGTGGTTTATCGACTTAGGCAAGTGACTTAACATAAACCAAAAGAAAATAATCTAATGGGGTTAAATCACACGATCTCGGTGGCCAATTAATTGGGCCATTACGTGAAATTATTTTTTCATTAAAAGTTACTTTGAGTAAATCAATTGTAGCACCCGCCGTGTGGCATAAGGCTCCATCCTGTTGGAACCACATATCAGCAAGATTAATGTCACGTAATTGAGGTACGAAAAAATTTGGAATCATGTTCCTATATCGTTCACAATCTAACCATCCTCGTTCTTGAAGACATATGGGGTAATGACTCCGCCAGCACGTAAAGCGCACCACACAGTAATTTTATGTAGATGTAATGGTGTCTCTACGAAAGCTTGTGGATTCTTTTCACTCCAAATGCTACAATTCTGCTTATTTACTGACCCTTTCAACCAGAAAGGGGATTCATCGGAAAATAAACTTTTGAATGGAAAGTGCACTATGAGTTTGACGAACAGAACAATTATTTTGATTAAAAATTAAAAAGATTTGGTGTAAGTCGATTCATAATGAAATTTCAAAGCAAACTAAACATAAAGCAACTATCAGCTGTTAAATGAGTGCTCAAATAAAGCAGTGATGCCAACTCAACGTTATGACACTGTAAAAAAACGACTAATAATTGTTTTTGCTTTTGTGTTTTCTTTCAAGCAAAAATCTTAAAACATGACTCTTGAGAGTACCGTTTGAATCCCCTAAATATTTTTTTTTATCTAGGTACATACAAGGTAGCACGCCAGGTCAGGTTGCACTCTATGCACACCGTGTGTATATTAGACACGCACACATATTAGACATACACATTGAACTGCTACCCAACCGATTCTGGTAAAATTTTGCTGTATTGAAAAAATCTTAGAAATGTAACCGTAGGCACGCCCATTACATTTAAGTTAAATTCTTTATGTATTTTCTATTCTTTATAACGTTTTACACACATTGGAATTTTGGGGCCACGACCATTAAATTTTAACTTACTACTTCATGTACTGTTAATGGATTGATTGATGATAAACTTTGAGCTTTAATAACAATACAATCCTGTCCATGTCAAGGCCACGGCCATCATACTTAGTAAAAATATAACCCATGCTTTTATCAAACCCTTTATAATAGAGCCTTGCATAAACCTTGCTATTGAAACCTTGCTATACAAAGACAAAATGGAGAGATGACAAACAGCAATTCTTCTAGTCACGAGTGAATGTTATGGTATGATGAGAATTTTTAAAGTCACATTATTTAAAGCTTTGGGTTATTATTTAAGATATTCTCCCATTAATTATTACAAACTTATTTACTTTATTATCTTTTTTAAATAAAGACACAACAAAAAGGCCACTATATATTGAAAAAAATTTTAAAATAAGTATGTAGGTTAAATACTACAAAAGATTCCATAAAGGTACGGTCACACTTGTCAAACATTTGCCCAAAAAAGCGTAACCACTAAATGCTACTGAAAAATCTTTCAATTCAGACAAAAGTTTGTCAAGTTGAAGAGTAGCCAATATTGTTGGATTCTATAACATTGTCCATTAGTTGTGTTCGAAACTGTTTAATTTGATAAACAAGTGTCTGGATCAAAACTTTTTTCATTAGTGTTTGTTGGTTACGCTTTTTTGGGCAAATGTTTGACAAGTGTGACCGTACCTTAAGACGCAATTTTTTCACTTTCATCGTAGTTAAATACGCACAAATTTAAAATCTGTTATGATGAACGTTTGACGCACAGAAATAAAATTAACACGAACAAAATATAAATAAGATAAATTATGTATTTAATTATATGTATATATATGTATGTATGTGTTTTGTTCGAAAAAATCTACTTTAAAGTAATCTTATTTATAAATACGTATAACTTCTTAAATATGTATGTACATACTAGAGCCCTGCATAAGACCATTTAAAAAAACTTTTAAGACATGAGCAGTGATGCCAATTTAGCCATTTTCTGGCTAAATTTAGCCATTTTTCATCCCATTTAGCCGGAAGTAAGTTTAACTATTAGCTGTTTTTTTAGCCATTTTTATTTTAATCTAGCTATTTTTCAGCTATTTTTACAAACATGAAATTTTTATGGGACTTTTCATAAAAAATTTAAATTCGCAACAAAGAAACATTTATTAAATACCAAAAAAAAAACAAATAAGTAATATTTTATTGTTTTCGCATTAATATCAATAAATCGCTGTTCAAACTTGCCATTTTTGTTGCAGCAGTCTAAAAGCGCTTGTATGAAAAAGATGGCTAAATTGGTAACAATAAGATTTGCTACTCCGTTCTTATAATCAATGTTGTTATAAGTTGTCGGGTCTAATTGATGGTTTATGATATAAATCAAACAAGGTCAATTTTTGTTTTACACGAGTGAAAATAAAAAAATAAATTGAATAAAAGTTTAAAAAATAGAAAATTAATAAAAAGTATAAACAAAAATTTCGCAATGAATGCATTAGTAACCCAAAAGACTGAGACTGAATAGCAGAATGTACAAATGAATAAAAGGCGAACTGCACACAGAAAAAACTAAATTTCGTTTTCAGTAACCAAATTCATTGAATCAGTAAATATTTTTTATGAATGCGGACCTACAAAAAAATTTGTAGATTCTGATAACAATTTTGTAAAAATTTAACTGGAAAAAATTTTATTTTTAGTTAACTTATTATGGCATTAGAGAAAAAAGTTAACTGAAACTCAAAATATTTTCAGTCAAACAGAAAAACATCTTTGCAGATTTTTTTTGTATATTCAGCAAATTTTTTTTTATAATTTACAAACATATTTTTTTCTTTACAACAATTTACAAACATATTCACTAAAATTTTTCGTATTATCAGAAAATAAATTAACTGAATCAATAACAATTCTTACCAATTAAAAAAAATAGCAAAAGGTTTATTTGAAAAAAATAAATAAATAATCAAATAAAAGGTTCAACTATTTTTTTTTTTACTTTCAAAAATTGGCTTGTTTTACGGTTAGGCATTTTGTTTATGGTTAAGCATTTCGTTCCCGCTTTTGGAATTCGTCAGTAGACTTCAACCCAAAAAAATTTTAAATTTAGCTAACAAACTCCGTATGTTTATAGTAAGAATCTTAATACTATATTTATAATCATAATATACAAACATAATAAGTTTGAAAACTGTAAACAAAAATCTTTAAAAAAAATAAAATGTTTTTTATATCTATAAAAATAATTTGCAGAAAAAATTAAAAAAAATCGGACAAATTTTTTTACAGTATACAAAAATAAATTTAACTGAAAATAACAAATTTAAATATAAAAAAAAATAAATCTAAAATTTTTTTTTACAAATTTTACTTTATATAGATAATTTTCATTCTATACAGGTTTTTTACATAAAATAAAATGGGAACAAATAATTTACTGGAACAGTAAAAAATATATACTTAAAATAAATTATATTTCAAAACACAAGTTTGTTTGAAAAGTTTTTGGGAATAATTTTTTCTGTGCAAGTATTGCAAGTTTTTACTACCTTTGTATATGCGCAGTTTCATGATTACTTGAAGAAAATTTGTTTTATTTATTACTTCAACTTATTATTTTTATTTACTTTGAAAAAGTTCCTGATTTGCTTTAAAAAAAATAATATGTGAAATACCCTCTCATTTTTGCTTAAAGTTCATGTTTTTTGCATTCGATGGCGCTTAGCCATTTTTTAGCTAGTTTTTAGCCATTTTTTAGCCATTTATTTGCCATTTTTGGTGAGGGAATTCTAGCATCACTGGACATGAGGGATTTTTCAAATACTCTACTGTAGCGAAGTCTTCAAAAGCAAACACTAAACAAAACTGTTTGCAAGAAATTTCAGTTATTTTAGGTATAGAAGTAAAGAAGCAAATACTTCGTGACGAAATAATTTGTGATTTTTGCTTTTTCGTACAAATGGGCGCTTGTACAAACGTCATACATGAACATGCACATACACATGCGTGTATGTTTTTGAGAGACTAAAGCGGCCCATACACTACAACAGCACGCACGCACAAGCAAGCGATTGAGCATTCATGCTTGAACCGCACAACATACCAGCAAGCTGGTACAATATTCATTTCTTAAAAAATTGCGGGAATGGTGGTTATGTATAGTGACACAGTTTTTGTTGCAATTATTATTGGTATGTTGTTAAAATTAGCAGCTTTGTATAACTAAAGTGCTAAAATTCTGTTTTCCATTGAAACAAATTATGTTTCAACAAATCATATTTCTTAAATGCATGTTTACTCCATGACAACTTTGCTAAACTGAGCTAATTTCACCAAATACCATACCAATACCACTGGTACCATCAGCAAAATATCAAACTCTATTTGACATCGCTACAGCAAACCGTACAATCGCACAAAACGCCCATACACGACCAAACCGCTGGCACAAACACTTGATTGCGCATGCATGCTGTTGTAGTGTATGGGCTCCTTAAGTTGGTTTCTTCCATACGTGTATTTATGTACCGTTTAAAAAACAGCATAACGAAGGGCCCTCGAGCGGCCTTTTGCTTGTCTCTGCTTTAAATACAAACATAATAACACACATACAATACGCCAAAAAAGAACGTACGTGGGCTTAGTGGGCTTATTTTTGATTTAAAAAAAATATATAGCATTTGTGTTCTTGCAGGCTCAGAGCAATCCATGTTTTGAATTTAATAAAAATCGGTTTGATAGTTTCTGAGAGGCAGTTATTTCTCCCTAAAGGCCGGGGCACAATGAATCCGTCATACGTTAAACTTCGCCTTTTTCAACTGTTACGTTCAGTACGTGTCCGTCAACCCAAAGTACAAAAACTGGTCAACTTTTAACTTTTTGCGTACGTTGAGTAGTTTGACAGATATTGGTTGGTTTTTCTTGCTAAGTTCTGAATTAGGTTTTTGTGTTTTGTGGCAGCAAAAATAAAATTAAACAAAGAAATAAACGAAATAAATAAAAAAAATTTGAATTTAATAAATAAAATGGAGAATCAACCTATTGAAGCTGTTCAAATGCTTCCGTCAATAAAGTACTCATTGTGCCAACATTCTCCGTCGTTGCGATAATGTCAGTTGAAAAAGGCGAAGTATAACGTATGACGGATTCATTGTGCCCCGGCCTTAACTCCTCTCGTAATCCTAGTTTTTAAAAAGCATATAACCAATGTATCCTTTTTGACTTAGATCTATCTATACTCTAAATTTCATCAAAATGGGTTTCGTGGCTTAGCCGTTAAAGCGCAACAATCAAACAATAAATGTACTTTCGCATTGATATAGTTAGCGGAGACACCCTCAGCTATCACAACCAGGAACCACTTATCCCAGCAAAGACCCAAACCATATTGGAAATTCCCAAAAACTGTGCTAAAAACTTTACTAATCTCAGGAGTTCGCCGAAACTTCCGAAAATCTAAAAAATCTGCAGCGGCAGCACCATCATGTTATGTAGTTGTTACCAGTATTTGTAACCAAGTGAAGACACTACTTCTTCTTGTGGTATTCGCAGTGTTTGTTACAAACAAGAAGTGTTCGCGACACCACTTGTCAACACTCATATACACGAACATCACTGCATCCGTCGTGGTTCGCTTATTATACGACAGCATTTATTGTTGGTTTAGAATAATACATGCCACGGCAATACATTTAAAAAGCAATACGTATTTACATTTCGAGAAGGTTTACGCAGGGCTCTGGTACATACTTATGCTGAGAATGATTACACAAAAGTAGACCTTCCATCTGACACTGTCTTAAAAATGCAAGTAATGGTGTGTAATGGATTTAATCTAAAACTACATGAAATACATACATACATATGTACATACATACGTGTTTAATGATTTAATTTTTACAGTCTACTTCTTTCTTGAACATAAACATACATATGGATGTATGTATGGATTTTTAATGCATATTGAAAGTCATGAAAAATTGGTTGATTGAAACTTTGTACAACGTGGGTGCTGTGGTGGCACAAAAAATTTAGTATTTCCCCTACCATTCTAAAAAAAAATTGCTTGTCGTCTTAAAAAAATTTCAAATTAATTAATAAAAGCATTTGAATTTTTTGGAATATATCTACTCAAGTCGAAAACCTGAATAAGAAAAAATTATTCCTTGAATTAAAGGACCTTTTTTATTAGCTTATTACTCGTATCTTTCATTAAATAAAATACCTACTTCTAAACTTGAAATTCTTATACTCGTTTCATTAATTACATAAAATAATAATTAGATATGCATTCCGTGAATAAAAAATATAAATTTCAAATACTACCGGGCTTCTTTCTAAAAGAAAAGAAAGTATAATATACGTCACTCCATAAAGTTAGTGCTCATCTCTGCCTAAAATGTTTCAAGTCAATATTTTAAACAAAGTTAGTTAAATCCATAAAACTTAAAACTGTATTTCTGCTTCACTTAAAGAAAACTTTAAAATTACATACAATAAAAAATGGAAATATTTCATATACCAATAAATAAAATATAATTTTTTAACTTAACTCAATATTTGTGGTGCAAAAAGTGCGTGCTCACTTCATAATAATGTTTTTGGAAAATCTCTTGAACTGTAATCTTGTAATTAGCATGTGATCCCTTGATCTATGTATATTATCACTTGAAGTCCTCTCGGATTGGAATCGCCCATATTTTTGATTATTTCTTATGGAATTTTTGGACAATATGAATTCATTTTTTCATGTCAGTTTTCTTTCTCCAACTTTTCCGTCCAAATGATCCCACAAATTGTCAATGGGATTTATATCTGGCGATTGAGGGGAAGTTTCCATCCATTTTGGGGTATTGTGCAGAAGCCTCATCATGGTGTTAGGTGGCGTGTGGTTCTGGTCATGTGTCAAATCGGTTGTAAACATAACTATGCTGAGAGCATAATAAGAAAAGTGGCAAAAACCTTCGTTTATACTTTAATCAGATGTCCATAAAAAATTTAACATATGGGCAAGTCCCAGAAACAGTCTACCAGCCAAAAATTTTTGAAAAGCATTAGACTCGATATCTAATTTTATAAATATGTAAAAAAAATATATTTCGATGATCATAATTACAAAAATTATTACCAAATCCTACCTCATCTCAGGTCTCTTAATGTTATACAAATTTTTAAAATTTTTTTACATGTTCATATCATTACTTTAGTGTTAACGTAGGTGGTCAACTCGAAGGCCATAATGTTATTCATTCAATTCTCTTAGATTTTGGCAAAAAAAAATTTCTTTTGCTATTTTGGAAACAGTAAAATTAGGTATAAAATGCCAGGACCATGCGTTGTAGCGTGCGTCACTGAAAATTAGGTTTTTTTTGTATAGTGGGTCACGATCTGAGTTCTCCCAAAAATTACAATAAAAATCTTTGCAATTTTTATTCTGCTTTCTTATCACTTCGCTTTTTATACCCTTTACCAAAAAATGGTAAAAGGGTATATATAGGTTTGTCATTCCGTTTGTAATTTCCAGAATATTAATAAGCGAGCTATAAAGTATATATATATTAGATCCTTATGCATAGGGAAGACGAATAAGCGATGTCCGTCTGTCCGTCTGTCTGCACGTGAAATCGGTTTTCCGAAGCTCACAGAAAAGCTAGAGACTTCGTTCTTGGACTGGTGGGTCAGAAATGGTCGAAATAAGATTGGTATTGAAAATCAGCAAAATCAAGCAGACGGTTTCAGAGCTGGGAGACTTAAACTTCATTTTGCCATACAAAATAACTACCGAAATTTAGTTTTTAATAATTTTTTATTAAATAAACTTATTTTATACTTCAGTATGAATAAAATTGGTATTTCTAACTAAAAAAATTAAAAAAAAATTAAAATAAAAATTAAGAAGACGTTTCCAGGGTTGGAAAACCTTAACTTTTTTTAATTAGTGTTTTTTATGGGAATTGTTACAATTTAAGTTTAAAATTTTTAAACGCACTAATAATCCCAAATTAATATTTTACTTATTAAGTAAAATATTTAAGTTTATATTATAGGTTTATAATATAATAACTCTAGTTGTTCTAAGAAGCTTTGGGTAAAGGTTCCCTGATGATCTGCATTAGCAACAGTGAAATGCGCATAGGATCCAGCTAAACCCCTCAATAATCAGTTTCAATGTATTTTTAATAAAAAAATATTTTACTTAATAAGTAAAATATTAATTTGGGATTATTAGTGCGTTTAAAAATTTTAAACTTAAATTGTAACAATTCCCATAAAAAACACTAATTATTAACTTGACTGCACCCGGTCAAAAAAATACTTGTGTGGCAACACTCTATTCTTAAATAGCTGTTGTTGTTATTTACATTTATTTTCTTTTACATACTCTTACGACTACAATTTGAAGCTGAAAAAGAGTCAGCCAATGTAGCAATAGTAAAGTAAGAAAATAAAAACATGTTGATTATTGAGTTCTTGTTTCAACTTTGTTATTTGTTATTGAGCTTCTCATTTGTTTAAATGAAAGTTTATAATATAATAACTCTAGTTGTTCTAAGAAGCTTTGGGTAAAGGTTCCCTGATGATCTGCATTAGCAACGTGAAATGCGCATAGGATCCAGCTAAACCCCTCAATAATCAATTTCAATGTATTTTTAATAAAAAAATATTTTACTTAATAAGTAAAATATTAATTTGGGATTATTAGTGCGTTTAAAAATTTTAAACTTAACTTTTTTTGTTATGCAAAAGTAACTTACTAAAACAAATTTTTCCTTTTTTTTCTATAAACTAAACATATGTTATGTTCTTAAAAGAAGGATATTGATGAAGGAAATCAGAAAAACAAAAAGGATGATTCCAGGGTTGGAAAACCTACGATTTTTGTGATATATACAATTAACTACCGTAAACTATTTTTTTAAATATTTTTATTAAATAAACTTATTTATAGTTCACCATGAATAAAATTGGTATCTCAAATAAAAAAAATTAAAAAATTTAAAAACACGTGTCCAGGGTTGGAAAATTTTAACTTTTTTTCTTATACAAAAGTAACTTACTAAAAGAAATTTTTCCTTTTCGTTATAAATTAAACATATCTTATATTCTTAAAAGAAAAATATTGCTGTAAGAAATCAGAAAAATCAAAAAGGATGATTCCAGGGTTGGGAAACTGAAACTTTTTGTGATATAAAAAATTAACTACCTAAAACTAATTTTTATTTTTTTTATTAAATGAACTTATTTTATACTTTAGTTCGAATAAAATTGGTATTTCATATTAAAAATTACCCTTCTAAAATTAAAAAGATGTTTCCAGGGTTGGAAAACTTTAACTTTTTTTATACAAAAGTAACTTACTAAAGCAAATTTTTCCTTTTTCTCTATAAATTAAAGATATCTTATATTCTCAAAGAAATAGATTGGTGTAAGAAATCAGAAAAATTAAAAAGGATGATTCCAGGGTTGGGAAACTTACTCTTTTTGTGACATAAAAAATTAACTACTGAAAACTAATTTTAATTTTTTTTTTAATAAATAAAATTATTTTATACTTCAGTACGAATAAAATTGGCTTTTCAATTTGAAAAAGTTTAAAACTCGTTTCCAGGGTTGGAAAACCTTTTTTATAGAAAAGTAACTTACTAAAGCAAATTTTCCCTTTTTCTCTATAAATTAAAGATATCTTATATTCTTAAAAGAAAGAGGTTAGTATCAGAAATCAGAAAAATCAAAAAGGTTGATTTCAGGTTTGGAAAACCCACACTTTTTGTGATATAAAAAATTAGCTACCGAAAACTAATTTTTATTTTTTTTATAAAATAAACTTATTTTATACTTCAGTACGAATGAATTTGGTATTTAAAAATAAAAAAAATTAAAAAAATTAAATGACGTTTCCAGGGTTGGAACACCTTAGTTTTTATACAAAAGCAACTTACTAAAACAAATTTTTTCTATTTTGCTATAAATTAAACATATCTTATATTCTTAAAAAAAAATGGTGTAAGAAATAAAAAAAAACCGAAAAGGAGGATTCCAGGGTTGGGAAATTTACACTCTTCGTGATATAAAAAATTAACTACCGAAAACTAATTTTTATCTATTTTTATTAAATAAACTTATTTTATGCTTGATAACGAATAAAATTGGTATTTCAAATAAAAAAAAACAATTAAAAAAATTAAAAAGACGATTCCAGGGTTGGAAAACATTTACTTTTTTTGTACAAAAGTAACTTACTAAAACAAATTTTTCCTTTTTTCTATAAATTAAACATTTCTTAAATTCTTAAAAAAAAGAGATTGGTGTAAGAAATCAGAAAAATCAAAAAGGATGAGTTAACGGCTGGGGCACTTAAACTTTTTTGATATATAAAAGTAACTAAGTCTAATTAATTTTTATCTTTTCCTTTATAAATTATATATATTTTACGTTTTGGAAAGAAAAGTTTGGTATAAAAAATTATAAAAATAAAAATCACAGCTGGAAACTATGATTTTTTTCTGGACATTAAAGTAACTAAATAAAACATTTTTTTTTTTTGAATTTCCGTTTTTTCATCTTACACACGTTCTATATTTTTTTAAGAACTACTAGATTGGTATAAGTAATTAGAAAAATCTAAAATTATGATTCTAGGCCTTGAAAATTATTATTTTTTTCTTTGTACATAAAAGTAACTATGTGCTTATGTATGTATCTCTATACTACATAAACGCACTTTGGTAAAGGGTATATAAGATTCGGCACAGTCGAATATAGCACTCTTACTTGTTAAATCTATTCTTCGACTATTATAATGAGCAGAGCAACAACAATTTCGTTTACTTTGTTGGTATCATAGTCGTAGCAAGGGGGATGCGGGGGGCTGACGAACTTTTTAGTCCCTCCGCCTCCAAACCTATAGATTTTTTGTAATACATTGGTGAATATCAATAATTTTTTCTGGGTTATTGTGGGGGGGAGGTGTATTGCCCCCATCACTTTCCGAGGAAATCTATTGCCCCGCTAATGGTTCGAGGGCCGTAACTCAATGAATTTTTATCTGATCAATACATTAAAAATATGGGCTGATAAAAAAAGACATAAATTTGCAATGGTGTTAAATTTGCGAAAGTTTAATAAACAGTTCTCGAAATTTTTGGAAATATCTTTGTAAACTGCAAGAAAACACGTTTTTCGCGAATATCTCGAAAATGCTTCTTAAGAAACATAAATAAATGCCATATTCGTGTTTAGCGACCCTAAATTAACTAACGGCAGATTCATCAAATCACAAAATTTATTTATAAGCAGATGTACATTAATAAATTAATTTATAAACATAAAATATGAATTAAATAATGTTATTAAAAAAGAATATAAATTGTTTCGTTAAAATAAATACAATGGTTTTTATTTACTATATACTACTGGAAAAAATGTAGCGTGCGTCACATAGGGTTCATGGCTTTTGAGAAAAAACTACAAAATTTTTTGCCTGAAAATAACTTATTTCAGAATTCTCTTATATTCATCTTTTTTTAGGCATTTCATTTTGTGTGCTTTATTGTGCAAAATTTGCTAAAAATTACGAGAGCATACCACAACGTTCGAAGCTACTTCCATTTTTTGTAGAGTGCGTCACAATAATTTGTGATCAATTTTATACCTGTTAAAAAATTTTTTATGACATTCTAAAGTACACTCAAATCTCCACTAAACACCATGTATAAGTTAAAGGTATCTCTCTGGAAAGACCAAAAAAATTTTATATTTTAATCTGAAAACGCGTACGAATGTAGCGTTCATCACGCAGGATTTGCCCATATCCATATAAAAAATTTTGAGTAATGATCTTCCTAAAACATGAAATATATTTAACTAAACAAAATTATTAATTGCCATGGGCCTGTGGCAAAAATTAAATAAAAATATACTTAATAGTAACAAACCAAAAAGAAGTTTGTCTTAAGTAGAACAAAAAATAAGCAAATTAAGTAACATGTGTATAGTTAGTAAAAAGAACAAAACGACAATGGTAAGACTGTTGTAAATATAGTGATGGTAAAATTGAGCTTACAATACAAAAAAGCTTTCAGCAAACTGAAATACGATGAATCAAAACAATTCACATATTCCATTTGCAATAAAATGCTAAGTATATAAAGCAGAAATCTACATCAACTGACACCACACACAGTGGACCAAACACAAAAGAACGCTGATGATGAAGGTTTAGTGGCCTTCGAAAACGGCTGGCTGTTCTGTTTAACTATGTGTTGTTAGTCAGAATATTTACAACAGACTTTGGTGTTATTTGTTCATTAATAATTATCACATGTAATTTGGCTTAAAAACCGATACGAACTTTAGCCTGTTAAAAATCATAAATATAGAAAATTATTTTTGGTTTTTTTTACCCAATTTTTTTCAATTTTTAACCCTGCAACCTAATTTTGATTTTTCTGCTTTTTAATACTAATTAATTTCTTTCTAAAATATAGAATATATTTAATTACCAAAGAAATAATTAGTTTCATATACCAGAAAAAGTTTAAGTTTTCCAGGTCTGCAGCTCTATGTCTCTTATTTTTCTAATTTTTATGCCAAACTACTTCTTTCTTAAGCATAGAGTATGTATAATTTGTAAACAAAAAAATCATTTGACCTAGTTAGTTTTATATACGTATATAAAAATTTAAGTTTCCAACCCTGTAATTATCCTTTTAGATTTTCCTGATTGCTACCAATCTAGTTCTTTAGAAAATATATAAAATATGTTAAGTGAACAAAGCAAAAAGGAAATAAGAAAAAATTAGTTCTATTTAGTTGCTTTAATATCAAAAAAAAGTTCAAAGTTTCCAGCTCTGTAGCTGTGGTTTTCATTTTTCGAATTTTCTATACCGAACTTTTCTTAAAAAAGCATAAAATATAATTAATTTTAAAAAGAAAAAGAAAAAAATTAATTAGGCCTGATTACTTTAATATACCACAAAAAGTGTAAGTTTCAGAACCCTGGAATCATAACTTTAGATTATTCTGATTCCTTTTAGATTTTCCTGATTCTTAGCAATATATAACATAAAAAGTGTAAGTTTCAGGGACCGAAAATAATTGTTATTTTTTTTATTTGAAATGAAAAGGTTACTGAAAAATGTTTTTTATTTGGTTTAGGTTATTTTTAACCATTATCGTAAGAGATATTTTATTTTGGCTATTGTAACCAATTTAAGTGAGAAATATTTTTTTTTTTTTGGTTACGAATAACAATTATAGCAACCAAAAAATTTTTTTGGTTACCAATAACTATTATCTAAAAAGTTTAAGTTTTTTTTGTCATTGCAGCCTAAAATAGGTATTTTATATGTAAAAGAAGCGTTTGTAAGGGGTATGCAGGACAAAAAATTTAAATATCTTTGGCAAAGCTGACAAAACGGGCAGTTTTATAATAAATATTTATCAATTTCATAAATATAGTAATTCAGGTATTTAAACTAGTTATTTTGCTTTTTACTTTTCTTTTCGACAAAATGTCCAATTATGTATGTTCAAATACGTTCCGTTTTTCTTTAGCAAATTTCTACTCAAAACATTATTTATTGCAAAAAAAAATATAATAATAATTCGCAAGGGATTAAAATAATATAAAATATCTCCAAAAAATTATTATATAGACCGCAAAAAGGCAATAGCTCGAGAATAGGTTTCCAACATATATGTAAATGCAGAAAGCTGGCAATAATGTGAATATCTGTAAAAAAAATATCCGTATATTTTAAGAATAAAAAATAATCACATGTGCAAAAATTGCGAAAATTCGCAAATAATTTTTTAATTAAAAAAAAAACTTAAAATTTAAAAAGAATGCAAAAAACTTGAAAAATTCGCAAAAATTACGAAAATTCGCAAAAAAAATTGGTAACATCAAAAATATATCCAAGTCTGATACTTATTAAAAATAGTAAAATTGAAATAAAACAAAGAATTGTGAACAATCACTTTTAATGCAAAAATTGCCAAATTATAAAAATTCGCACCAAATTTCTAACATCAAATATTTAGATAGATGGATTAAAAATCGGAAAAATGGCAAGATTTGGCTTAAGATCACTTTTATCGCGAAAATTGGCACAAAACTGCAAACAACCCCGAAATTGTTAAGTGAAATTATGAGGAATGCCAAAAAATCGGCAAAATTCGCGAAAATTTGCAATCAAAGAGCAACAAGTTTTATTTAAAATTACCTGATTCGCAAAACTTACTGAAATTTGCAAATAAATCCTAAAGCCCTAAAATTTTAAAAGGGCTCGAAAAAATTTTGTTTTACATATCGGATACAGATAGAAGTCGTTCAATAATTCTCTAAAATACCGTATTTTAGGCAGCAATAACCAAAAAATTTTAATTCTTTAAATAATTGTTATTGGAAACCAAAAAATTTTTTTGGTTGCTATAATAGTTATTTGTAACCAAAAAAATATATTTCTCGCTTTAATTGGTTACAATAACCAAAATGAAATATATCTTACGATAATCGTTGATTATAACCATTATTTGAATTCATCAATTTTAATGGTTAAATATAACCTTTTTGTCATTTCTCTTATAACTGTTATGTCCCTGGTAAGTTTCCCAACCCTGGAATCATCATTTTAGACTTTTCTGATTTCTAACACCAATCTGTTTTTTAAGAATATATGATATGTTTAATTTGTAGTAAAAAAGGAAAAATTAGTTTTAGTAGGTTACTTTCGTTTAGCAATAAAAGTTCAAGTTTTCCAACGTCTTTTTGATTTGTTTAATTTTTATACCCTTTACCAAAAAAATGGTAAAAGGGTATATATAGGTTTGTCATTCCGTTTGTAATTTCTAGAATATTAATAAGCGAGCCATAAAGTATATAAATTCTGGATCATTATGCATAGGGAAGACGAATAAGCGATGTCCGTCTGTCTGTACGTGAAATCGGTTTTCCGAAGCTCCCAGAAAAGCTAGAGACCTCGTTCTTGGACTGGTGTGTCAGAAATGGTCGAAATAAGATTGGTATTGAAAATCAGCAAAATCGAGCAGACGGTTTCAGAGCTGGGAAGCTTAAACTTCATTTTGCCATACAAAATAACTACCGAAAACTAGTTATTATTTTATTTTTTTATTTAATAAACCTATTTTATACTTCAGTATGAAGAAAATTAATATTTCTTAATAAAAAATTAAATAGACGTTTCCAGAGTTGGAAAACTTTAACTTTTTTATACAAAATTATACAAAATTAATTTACTAAAAAAAATTTTTCCTTTTTTCTATAAATTAA
This sequence comes from Tachina grossa, assembly GCA_949987645.1. NCBI lineage: Eukaryota > Metazoa > Arthropoda > Insecta > Diptera > Tachinidae > Tachina > Tachina grossa. The sequence continues at coordinate 132,077,364 of OX465274.1, read as the reverse complement.
ATATATCTTATATTCTAAGAAGAAAGAGATTGGGTTAAAAAATCAGAAAAATCAAAAAGGATAATTCCAGGGTTGGAAAACTTTAAATTTTTGTGATATAAAAAATTAACTACCGTAAACTACTTTTAATTTTTTAATTTTATTTTATTATATATACTTTAATTTTTATTAAATTAACTTATTTTATGCTTCAGTACAAATTAAATTGGTATTTCAAATTAAAAAAGAAAGTTAAAAAAATTAAAAAGACGTTTCCAGGGTTGGAAAACTTTAATTTTTTTCATATACAAAAGTAACTTACTAAAACAAATTTTTTTCATTTTCTCTATAAATTAAACATATCTTAGACTCTTAAAAGAAACAAATTGGTGTAACAAATCAGAAAAATCAAAAAGGATGATTCCAGGGTTGCGAAACTTACTCTTTTTATAATATATAAAAGTAACTAGGTCTTACTATTTTTTTATTTTTTTATTAAATTAACTTATTTTATACTGCAGTACAAATTAAATTGATATTAAAAATAAAAAAAAAGTTTAATACATGAAATAGACATTTCCGGGGTTGGAAAACTTTAACTTTTTTTCTAATACAAAAGTAACTTACTAAAACAAATTTTTCCTTTTTTTATAAATTAAACAAAATTTAATGTTCTTAAAAGAAAGAGATTGGTGTGAGAAATCAGAAAAATCAAAAAGGATGATTATAGGTTCGGAAATCTTAAACTTTTTGTGATATAAAAAATTACTACCGAAAATTAATTTTTATTTTTTTTTATTTTATACTTCAGTACGAATAAAGTTGGTATTTCAAATTAAAAATTAAACTTCAAAAAATTAAAAAGATGTTTCCAGGGTTGGAAAACTTTAACTTTTTTTTATACAAAATAACTTACTAAAGCAAATGTTTCCTTTTTCTCTATAAATTAAAGATATCTTATATTCTTAAAAGAAAGAGATTAGTATAAAAATTAGAAAAATCAAAAAGTGTGATTTCAGGGTTGGAAAACCCACACTTTTTGTGATATAAAAAATTAGCTACCGAAAACAAATTTTTATTTTTTTTATAAAATAATCCTATTTTATACTTCAGTACAAATGTATTTGGTATTTCAAAATAAAAAAGTTAAAAAATTAAAAAGACGATTCCAGGGTTGGAAAACCTTAACTTTTTTTGTACAAAAGTAACTTTCTAAAACAAATTTTTTCTTTTTTCTATAAATTAAACATATCTTAAAATTTCAAAAATTTGGCTTGTTTTTATGGTTAAGCAATTGTCTATATGCATTTCGTTCCCGCTTGTGGAACTCGTCAGTAGACTTCAACCCAAAAAAGTTTTGAATTCAGGTAACAAACTCCGTATGTTTATAGTAAGACTCTTAATACTATATTGAGAATCACAATATACAAACATAATAAGTTTGAAAACCGCAAACAAAAATCTTTACAAAACAAGCATCTTTATTCAACTGTGCACCTATTTTATTTTCCACCACCTTTTTACCATTAGCTGCCACATTGGGCAACAATAAAAGTATTTAAAAAGCAAAAAGAAAAATAAAATATGTATTTTCATACATGAAATACTGAAGTATATTGGGTTGAAGTCTACTGACGAGTTCCACAAGCGGGAACGAAATGCATATAGACAATTGCTTAACCATAAAAACAAGCCAAATTTTTTGAAATTAAATAAAGACATTATGTCAAATAAATATGGTGTAAGAAATCAGAAAAATAAAAAGCATTGATCTCAGGGTTGGGAAAGTTACACTTTTTGTGATATATAAAAGTAACTAAGTCTAATTAATTTTTATCTTTTCCTTTATAGATTATACATATTTTATGTTTTGGAAAGAAAATTTTGGTGTACAAAATTATAAATATAAAAACCACAGCTCCAGAGCTGGAAACTTTGACCGTTTTTTCTGGATATTAAAGTAACTAAATAAAACATTTTATTTTAATTTTTTCTTTTTTTACTTAACACACTTTCTATATTTTTTTAAGAACTACTAGATTGATATAAGGAATCAGAAAAATCTAATATAATGATTCTAGGGTTTGTAAATTTATTTTTTTGTACATAAAAGTAACTAGGTCAAATTATTTTTTTCTTTTTGTTTATGCTTTATGTATGTGCTTATGTATGTATATCTATACCACATAAAAACACTTTGGTAAAGGGTATATAAGATTCGGCACAGCCGAATATAGCACTCTTACTTGTTTTTATTTTTAATATCAATTTTTTTCGTAATAATATATACATATATAAAATAAGTTTATTTAACAAAATTAAAACAAAGGGCCTAATTTGTTAAAACGCAAAGCTTAGCGTTGACATATTTTGTATTTATATTGTATTTGTAATTTAAATTTTGTCCATATAAAATGTTTCAACACTTGGCTTTGCGTTTTACAAAATTAGGCCCAAAAATTAGTTTTAGCTAGTTACTTTTATATGGAAAAAATAGTTTAACTTTATCGGCTCTGAAAATGTCTGCTCGATTTTGCTGATTTTCAATACCAATATATTTTGGCACCATTTCTGATACACCAGTTCAAGACCGAAGTCTCTAGCTTTTCGGAAAACTGTAATACGTGCAGACAGGCGGACAGACAGACGGACATTTATTCTTCTTAACTAAGCATAAGGATCCAGAATATATATAATTTATGGCGCGATTATTAATATTGTAGAAATCATACACGTAATGACAAACCTATATATATCCTGTACCATTTTTGGTGAAGGATACAATGATATTGAAGAATACTCTATGTGAGTAGCTCAAAAATAAAAAATTTGTGAAGTAACTTCTAACGGCAGAAATTCCTACTTTACTGTCATTTTTGAAACTCTTAACGAAAACAATAAAAATTAAAGATCTGGTTATAGTCTTTTTGTAACGGTAAAGCCACTTTTTCGTACGTATTCAACTTCACTTTATGATTCATTAACACTTCCGTTGCCTAGTAACTCTTCAAGGTGCAATTCGGAATAGATATGTAGATACATTACAGTAGTAAAGCACGGGTGTAGCCCAAATTCATCGAAAATCTTATAGATTCCCAAGCTATCCAGGGATAAAGATGCCCCGTAATTTAACCGTCAAAATCAAGTTAATAACGAACAACCCGCTGTATCATCGATAATAAAATCTCCACACCACCACACCCAGAAAAAAGATTGGTTGGAAAACGGTTAGTACAATAAAATATCATTTGCATTAACTATATTTCAGTTCACGCTATCAATTTTCTGTTAATCCAAAAAACAATCCATGTTCATTGCCATAAGGGCATAATTGTAACAAATATATGATTGCGACAATACTTAAATTGATTGCATCAACCGAGCGTATGCTTTTGTCATGACTAATAAACTGATTGGTTAACCCAACTGAATAAAATATTACGAATTAGATTTTACTACCAACTTTTGGTATTAGCAACTAAAAAATTGTCGTTCTATATTAAAATTAAAATAAAAACTTTCAATCAGTTGCTGCAACTAACTAGAGGTTGAGTTTACTACCATAGTTTATAGCAGCAAATTAAAAAATTAACTTTTGTGACTTTCAAAGATATTATGATTTGTGAATTCTCAAATGGTTTTTGAAAGTCTGTGCATAAGATAACAGGTTTGTGGCTTTTCAAAATGTGTGGTTGAAGAAATTTATATAGACATGCTTCACCATTAGGAAATAAATTTCAATTAATATAAACTTGTGACAATATGTCAAATAATAAATTTCTTAAATTGTGTATTTTTATTTTCGTTTGTTGTTTATTTTTATTTCAGCAAGGAAGCCCAATTTTTTATTTTACACGTACCAATTATGATATTGTTTTAATTATATTAACCAAATTTTCGCTAGCAAGAATAACATTTATTTCAAATTCCATACTGTCAACCAATTTTTTCTGTTGCTGCAACTATTGGGTTGAGGGTTATAATTAAAATATAGTGGTACCACAAGAAAATTTCAGTCGCTATAGCAGAATTCTATGATAGTTGCTGCAACCGCCAAAATTCAATTGGCAACAAATTCGGTTGCCACAACTAATCTGTTTTCTCTGTGCACCAATATATCTGAGAGAAAAAAATTCTAACGACTTTATTAAAAAATTAGTCTCGGCCATTAGTGAGAACGCTTTTCACGTTATTCCAATAAAACATGGTAATATTGATAAACCTAAAATTCAAATATACGAAGAAAACGATTACCGCAAAATAGTAAGAGTAACATTCGAAAAAAATAAAACAAGTTTTTATACGTACCAACTTAAGAGTACTAAAGGCCTGCAGATCGTATTGAAGCCCATAATAGATTATTTTTTGTTCCCGAAGATATAAAAGATGCACTCATCCTCCAAGGAATTAAGGTAAAAACGTCTATAATATAATAAATATGGAGAAGATCCTTCAAACTCTATTTCGGGTTGACCTGGAGCCAAATGATATTAAATTGAGAAAAAGCGAGACACATCAAATTTATAGCCTAAAATACCTCTTACACCGCAAAATGACAGTTGAAGAACCACACAAGAGTTCAGTACGCGTCCATAATTGTTAAGAATATGGCCATACAAAAACTTACAGTAACTCCCACTGTTGTGTGTAGTGTTTTTCATACGGGATTTTCCAGGGAACCCGCATGTTTTCCGAGAAAGAATTAAGGGGAAATTTGTGCGGGAATTCCCAGGATTTTTTGATTTTATTATGGCAACTTTAGTTTGTATGTACACATTCCTTGATAAATATCGTCATTCACTTTATGAATGCGATGGTGTAATAATAAGGTGATGGCACTAGCACAATAGCTAAAGCTTTACAACAACTAAGGGCGAGTTTACATACGGCACACATGTGCTCTGAGACGTAGAGGCCTTTGTTTGCCAAAATCGAAACGCGACGTTCAAAATTTAATTGTACAAAAATTCATAAAAGTAAAAACAGAATTATTATTATTTTTTTTTTAAATAAATTGAATTAAAAAATATTTAATATTATTTTTCACTGGACGGGAATTAACGGGAAACTGAAAAGTCGTTCCCGCTTTCCCGGGATATGAAAAAGTCCGAGAAAAGAAAAACTCTAGTTGTGTACGATGAATTACACGGCAGGGCTACTTTCAATAAGCCAAAAGATCAAAATCAAACAAGTAAGAGTGCTATATTCGACTGTGCCGAATCTTATATACCCTTTACAAAAAGAAAAAAATAATTTGACATAGTTACTTTTATGAAAAAAAAAATTAATTTTCAAACCCTAGAATCATCATTTTAGATTTTTCTGATTCCTTATACCAATCTAGCAGTTCTTAAAAAAATATAGAAAGTGTGTTAAGTGAAAAAAGAAAAAAGGAAATTAAAAAAATGTTTTATTTACTTACTTTAATATCCAGGAAAAAAGTTCAAAATTTCCAGCTCTGGAGCTGCGGTTTTTATTTTAATAATTTTTTACACCAAACTTTTCTTTCCAAAAGGTAAAATATATATAATTTATAAAGGAAAAGAAAAAAATTAATTAGACTTAGTTACTTTTATATATCACAAAAAGTGTAAGTTTCCCAACACTGAAATCATCCTCTTTGATTTTTTCTGATTTCTCCAACCAATTTTTTTTTAAGAATATAAGATATGTCTAATTTATAGAAAAAAAGGAAAAATTTGATATAGTAAGTAGCTATTGTATAAAAAAAGTTAAAGCTTTCCAACCCAGGAAATGTCTTTTTAATGTTTTTATTTTTTTTTATTTGAAATACCAATATTATTCGTACTGAAGTATAAAATAAGTTTATATAATAACAAGTAAAAGTGCTATATTCGGATGCGCCAAATCTTATATACACTTTACCAAAGTGTTTTTATGTAGTATAGAGATACATACATAAGCATATACATAAAGTATAAACAAAAAGAAAAAAATAATTTGATCTAGTTACTTTTATCTACAAAAAAAAATTAATTTACAAATCCTAGAATCATTATATTAGATTTTTCTGATTTCTTATATCAATCTAGTAGTTCTTAAAAAAAATATAGAAAGTGTGTTAAGTAAAAAAAGAAAAAAGGAAATTTAAAAAAAATGTTTTATTTAGTTACTATAATATCCAGAAAAAAAGTTCAACGTTTCCAGCTCTGGAGCTGTGGTTTTTATTTTTATAATTTTCTACACCAAACTTTTCTTTCCAAAACGTAAAATATATATAATTTATAAAGGAAAAGATAAAAATTAATTAGACTTAGTTACTTTTATATATCACAAAAAGTGTAAGTTTCCCAACCCTGAGATCATTCTTTTTGATTTTTCTGATTTCTTACACCAATCTCTTTCTGTTAAGAATTTAAGATATGTTTAATTTATAGAAAAAAGGCAAAATTTGTTTTAGTAAGTTACTTTTGTACAAAAAAAGTCAAAGTTTTTCAACTCTGGAATCGTCTTTTTAATTTTTTAATGGTTTTTTTATTTTAAATATTAATTTTATTCGTACTCAAGCGTAAAATAAGTTTATTTAATAAAAAAAAACAAAAATTAATTTTCGGTAGTTAATTTTTTATATCACAAAGAGTGTAAGTTTCCCATCCCTGGAATCCCCCTTTTTGATTTTTCTGTATTCTTAAAAACAATATTTTTTTAAGAATGTAAGATTTGTTTAATTTATAGTAAAAAAAGGAAAAATTTGTTTTAGTAAGTTACTTTTGTATAAAAAATAAGGTTTTCCAACCCTGGAAACGTTGTTTTAATTTTTTTTAATTTGAAATATCAAATTCATTCGTACTGAAGTATAAAATAAGTTAATTTTATAAAAATAAAATAAATAAAAATTAGTTTTCGGTAGTTAATTTTATATATCACAAAAAGTGTAAATTTTCCAGCCCTGGAACCGTTCTTTTTGATTTTTCAGATTTCGTACACCAATATGTTCCTTTTAAGAATATAAGCTATGTTTAATATATAGAGAAAAAGAAAAAATTTGTTTTAGTAAGTTACTTTTGTGTAAGAAAAAAGTTAAAGTTTTCCTACCCACCGTCTATTCGATTTTGCTGATTTTCAATACCAATCTTTTTCGGACCATTTCCGACACACCAGTCTAAGAACGAAGTTTCTAGCTTTTTTGTGAGCTTCGGAAAACCGATTTCACGTACAGACAGACATACAAACGGATATCGCTTATTCGTCTTCCCTATGCATAAGTATCCTTATTAATATTGTGGAAATTACAAACGGAATGACAAACCTTTATATACCCTTTAACCATTTTTTGGTAAAGGGTTTAAAAATGAGATCTCACATCTGGTGGCAAGAGATCAGCGAAAGCTTTTTATGCAAGCTTACTCAAAAGAGAACAATTATAAGCTCCTAAAATGTAAACAGAAAAACAAATTGAGCTTTTGCATTTTCGTACACGTTAGATAAAAATGCAAAGAAATCTTTCTCCTATCTGAAATATGTATGAGTATCAGTCCATGGTACAATTATATTAGGTACATGCACGACTACAACAAAATTACAACACAAAAAAAACAAATTCATTTTGTTGGTAAATATAAACAAGCGTATAATTGTCTGAAACAGATGCCTTTTGTTTTTAAAAATAACAATTACAGGGTAACTAAAGTACAATTGCAGACGCGGCATTCATGAATGATTAAGGCTCAGTTAGCCGACATAATAAAATTGACAAACAAAATTGATCAGCTGTTTCTTACTGTTGCAGTTACTTTACATTACAATCGGCTAAAGGCTAAAGGCTCAGTTAGCCGACTGTAATGTAATGTAATTGTAACGTAGAAAACAGCTGATTGATATTTTTATATGAAAAGTAGGTTACGTTACATTACATCTCTATAATCATTTTCATTACTTTTCACATAACAAAATCGATCAGCTGTTTCTTACTGTTGCATTTACATTACATTACAGTCGGCTAACTGAGCCGATCAATTTTGTTATGTGAAAAGTAATGAAAATGGTTATAGAGATGTAATGTAACGTAACCTACTTTTCATATAAAAATATCAATCAGCTGCTTTCTACGTTACAGTTACATTACATTACAGTCGGCTAACTGAGCCTTAACTGAGCCTTTATAGTCATTCAGTATTGCCAATAGGTGTGTAATTACACAGAGTGTGCAATTACTCTCATATGTAGGCCATGTAATTACATTCATATATAATCTGTGTGTAATTCTACTTTATGTTTTATTTTTATTTATTTCTGTTTTCATTTCAACTTACAAAAAACATTTGTAGTGTAATTTTCTTCAATATGTAATTGGAAACACATCCATGTGTAATTTCATTGGCAACACTGTAATCGTTTTATGCACACACATACACTAACATTTTTGTAGCTTGTAAACAAAGTTTGACAACTGTAGGTATTGTATACAGGCTGGGCTTGTGCATGTACCTGTTATAATTGTATCATGTATCAGTCCATGGTAAAATTATTCTAGGTACATGCACAAGCCCACATGTTAATGTATACAACGTAGAAATGTGTCAAACTTTGTTTACAAGTTACAAAAATGTTATTGTATGTGTTGTGAATAAAATGATTGCAGTGTTGCCAATGAAATTACACATGGATGTGTCTCCAATTAAACATTGAAGGAAATTGCACCACACATCTTTTATGAAGGTTTAAATTAAAACAAAAATTAATAGAAGTAGAACCCAAAGTAGAATTACACAAATATTATACATGAATCTAATTACATGGCCTATACATGAGAATAATTACACACTCTGTGTAATTACACACATATTGGCAACACTGAATGACTATAATCAACCATACATGCCGCGTAACAGAATACAAAGAAATGAAGAAAGTGACAGGTAAAAATAGCTCTAATCAGGTTTTTTAAAATTCGTGAAAAAAAAGAGAAAAGTATAGTACATTTGATACTGTAGTGTATTACTACTTACAAATTAACACAGCTAATAATAAGCCTTGTAATTGTATTGCAACAGAAAGAAGAATCAAAACAAAACCCCCGACAAAATTTGGGAGAAAACGAGACAAACAGGAAAATACCCTTATCTTCCGTCTCGTGACACTTCTGTTTGTTTTGTAGCAACGTCTGCAATTGTACTTTAATTACATTTTAATTGTTATTTTTAAAAACAGAAGACATCTGTTTGTGACTAATTTCTGTTTGTTTCTACCAACAAAATGCGTGTGTTTTCTGGTATTGTAATTTTGTTGTAGTCGTGCAGGTAGCTGTTATAATTTTACCATGTATCAGTCCATCTAGTCGACTCTCTAGAAAACATCAAACAAAAATAAAGAAGATTCACTCAAGCAAGACATTTTTAATGAAAAAGTGAACTTATTGTTATTAAATCAAAGATAATGAATTAATTCGTAAGACTAAGTCAAATAAATAAATAAATAATATTTTAACAAAGTAAAATTCGTTTATCAAATATATTAAAAAGGCTGACTGCAAAATTTAAATAAAATGGAAGATATTGATGGAAATTATTGTAAAAAAAAGACAGGTGAGTGTTTTTTTTAACATTAAAAAGATCTTTTGTTATTTTACTCTTCAGCTAAGAGTGGGTGGGCAACAGCGTGACCATTTTAGAATTTTTGACGCTAAATTTAGCTTTTTTGTTCATTTAGCTGCAAAATGTCCGATTTAGCAGGTAGAATTTTCTTTCGCATTTTTCAATTATTCATTTAGTATTTCTTTAATATAATCTACACACTTTTTAATTAATTTAATTTAGCAGTTAGCATTTTCTTAAGCATTTTTTAATATAATCTACACACTTTTTAACAATATAATTTATGCAATTTTCGGTATACCTATTAATAATTTTCACGAGTAAACCATTTGATGATGTATTTGTAATACGAGTAATAGTTAATTTGCTTATAAATTTATAAGTTGATGTAGGTACTAAATTAAATTAAATTTAATTTAATTATGTATGATTTTTAAAAAATTTTGATTCATTCAAAGAAAATACAAATTTGTAAGGCAATATAAGAAGAAATAGCAAAAATGAGCACTTTAAAAGAAACAATGTGATAAAGCAAGAAGTACATATGTATTAAATTTTAGCATTGTGTTTTAGCACTTTAATTATTATTTAGCTAGAAAATTTTTTAGGATCTGGTCACACTGGTGGACAAAGTGGAAGTGAGATTATTTTTTCACAAACACTTTACATTAAAATGAAACACATTACATACTTATTTATGTTTAACATGAATTTTTATTACACTGTACGACAAAATCAAATTTTTTTTAAAATAAATACAAGTAATTATATTGTGTTTAATAGGTTATGAACAGGCGATTGTCACATCTAAGTCCCGGTTCACACGTTTCAACTCTTGTTGCTCAACTCGTAATTAAGCTGTAGGAAAACAAGTAAGAGTGCTATATTCGGCTGTGCAGAATCTTATATACCTTTCACCAAAATGCGTATATAAAATATAGAGATACATTCATAAGCACATCCATACATATGCATATGTTTTGAAAAAAAAAAATTTATAATTTTTTGCTCTACTGCAATTTTTAGTATTTTTTTTCGATATTAGCAATAAGTTGAATATTTTATTTGTATTTAAGAAATATTTTACATTCACCCTTATTCCAGTTGTAAAAAACGACGTCACATCATACAATATCAAAAAGTTTATTAAAAAAATAATTTTATTTAATAACTTAAATATCCAAAAGAAAAGTTCAAAGTTTCCAGCTCTAGAGCTGTGTTTTTAATTTCTATAATTTTCTACACCAAATTTTTCTTTCCGAAACGTAAAATATATATAATTTATAAAGAAAAAGAAAACAATTAATTAGACCTAGTTATATGGTATATAAAATACCACAAAAAGTGCTAGTTTCCCAATCCTGAAATCATACTTTTTGATCTTTCTGATTTCTTACACCAATCTCTTTCTTCAAATGTTTAATTTATAGAAAATAAGGAAAAATTTGTTTTAGTAAGTTGCTTTTGTATAAAAAAAGTTAAAGTTTTCCAACCCTGAAAACGTGTTTTTAATTTTTTTAATTGTTTATTTTAATTTGAAATACCAATTTTATTCGTACTGACGCATAAAATAAGTTTATTTAATAAAATAATAAAAATTCGTTTTCGGTAGTTAATTTTTTATATCACAAAAATTTTAAGTTTCCCAACCCTGGAATCATCCTTTTTGATTTTTCTGATTTCTTACACCAATCTCTTTCTTTTCAGAATATAAGATATGTTTAATTTATTAAGAAAAGGAAAAATTTGTTTTAGTAAATTAATTTTGTATAGTTTTATATAAAAAATTTTAATTTTGCAACCCTGCAAACGTCTTTTTAATTTCTCTTAATTTTTTTTATTAGAAATACCAATTTTATTCATACTGAAGTGTAAAATAAAATTATTTAATATAAAAATAACAAAAATTAAAAATTTTAAAAACCCCCGACTTTTTTCAGAAAAGATGTTATATATTCTAAACGGCTGGGCCGATTTTTTTCAAACATAGCTAAGAACCCTCTCGATAAAGTCATCTTTTAAACAGAAAAAACTAAATGAAAATCGGTCCAGCCGTTTGGCCTGTACGTGGACACAGACAGACACACATATACACAGATACACAGACACACACTACAAACTTATAACACCCCTTTTTTTAGTCGGGGGTTAATAAAATAATAATAACAAAAATTAAAAATTTTAAAAACCCCCGACTTTTTTCAGAAAAGATGTTATATATTCTAAACGGCTGGACCGATTTTTTTCAAACATAGCTAAGAACCCTCTCGATAAAGTCATCTTTTAAACAGAAAAAACTAAATGAAAATCGGTCCAGCCGTTTGGCCTGTACGTGGACACGGACAGACACACAGATACACAGACACACAGACACACACTACAAACTTATAACACCCCTTTTTTTAGTTACTTTAGTATGGAAAAATAAAGTTTGAGTTTTACAGCTCTGAAACCATCTGCTCGATTTTGCTGATTTTCAATACAAATCGTTTTCAGACTATTTTTAACACACCAGTCGAAGACCGAAGTCTCTAGCTTTTCTGGGAGCTTCGGAAAACCGATTTCACGTCCAGACAGTCGGACGGACGAACAGACGGACATCGCTTATTCGTCTTCCCTATGCATAAGGATCCAGAATATATATATATATACTTTATGGCTCGCTTATTAATATTGCGGAAATTACAAACGGAATGACAAAACTATATATACCCCTTTTACCATTTTTTGGTAAAGGGTTTAAAAAGTGGTATTTTGAGATACATATGTATTACTATGTTGCAATAAAGGACTAATTCGTTTAAATCTGAAAAAAATATATTCAGGACAATTTTTGACAATTATTTTTAGAGTTAATAATTATTTTTGGTGATAACACCAAAATGAAAAATGTCTTACAAAACCGATCCATTAAATATTTAATATATTTTTTGCAGTTAAATTTATCGCATCGTAATTTGAGATCTTTAGATGCTGAAATTATTTCAATATTTGGAAATATTGCGGAATATTTGGACTTAAGCCACAATCGCATTAACAATATGACATGGATTTATGAATTTCCTCATTTAAAATGTTTAATCATGGATAACAATCGCTTAAGGGAAGCTCATTTTCATGATTTAACAAGGCCAATCTCTGGTATACACACACTGATGCTTAACAAAAATGAGGTGAGTTTACTCCGAAAGTCAAAAGAAACTAAAAAAAAATTTAATTGCATATAATTCGTACAATTAAAATTCTCCAGTTCAGTGATTTGAAAACTACGGCAGACATCTTAAGTCGGCTATTTCCAAATGTGCAGTACTTAAGTTTGCATGGCAATGCCCTGTGTCCGGATAATTTATTGTTGCAACCATTCTGCGAGTTTGTGCCGTATGAATATAATTATTATAGGTAAGTCTAAACATGTACTTACATATACATATGATAATATATACAGTGAGCAGCATAACTCAAGGTACCCCAGCTGAAATAAGCAAGTTTATCAATTTAAAAATAATATCTGATCAAATTTATTATGCTGAATGAATATTTACAATTAACTTTGGTGTTATTTGTTCATTATTAATTATCACATGTAATTTGGCTTACAAAGCGAGATACGAACTTTAGCCTAATCATATCATAAATATAAAAATTCTAAATTTTTCTAAAACTTTTATTTTTCTGGATTACATTTTTATGATATCTCTAAAAGTACTTAGCAAAAGTAGAAACAATGTTTGCAAGGACTCAAGATTATATTGTTATGGAGTTTCGGTTCTTTTCTTTACTAAATATAAGTTATGCTGATACATATACATACCTATGTAGTGAAAGTGCTTTATTTTTTACATGACGTTACATTCCGAAACCTAGAGAAAAAATGGAGTGCATATTCGCGTTCAGTGAACCAAAAAGTTTTTAAAAATTTGTAAACATACATATGTTATATAGCTTATAGGGTAAATATACCACGTAACCTTAAGTATAATATACATACATATGTTATACCCCTTTTCCACACGGAAAGTTTACTTTGCAAAGTCTTAATTCAGCTGAGAGAAAGACAGAAATAGACTGTACTACTACCTCTGTCTTTAACACAGCTGAATTAAGACTTTGCAAAGCAAGCTTTCTGTGTGGAAAAGGGGTATTATTGTAGAGCTGAAAGTTTTCTTTTGAAACCCTTTGTTATGGTAGAATTAGTCGATTCGTATCGTGATACTTTTGAAGTGGTCGTATCGTTTAAAGCATGGTACTCTGTTCAAAGTTGTGAAAAATTTGACATGTACTAAATGTAGCCCAACTCGCGGTTTTTTTATAAATTTCTCGCTTTTATTGCTTGAAAGTATGCAAAATTGTTAAAATTCCGTGCGAAAAAAGCACTGCTCATGTTGTTTCGCAGCTAAACTAAAATGATGCCACACTAATTTTGCATGGAAAGACATGATGTTACGTGTTTTTCACAACACGAACAGAGTACTACTTTTGTGAATTTATTTCGCAAATATTTCATACCAATTACTTTAATATGTAGTTTGACAGCATTTCGCACGAAATTGTGGACAGAGTACCAGGCTTCATTCTGGATGTTAATGCTCAGTTAGCCGACTATAATGCAATGTAACTGCAACGTATTAAACAGCTGATCGATATTTTTTATATGAGAAGTAGGTTACGTTACATTACATCTCTATAACCATTTTCACTACTTTTCACATAATAATATCGATCAGCTGTTTCCTACTGCTGTAGTTACATTATATTACAGTCGACTAACTGAGCCATTAGATAGTAAAAACGTGAGGTTGCCAGCGAGCGTGTCAGCTGTTATTGTACATACATATATCTCATTGATTTATGTGTACGTGTGTGTATATGTATGAATGCAAGAGAGAAGTTGACCTTAAAATCTATTTTCTTAAGGCCCAACTATAATATGAATAAGCTGGCTTAAGCTAATGTCAGAATTGAACGATAAGTCTGTCAAATGCTTAAACAATTCAGATGTGACTTTTAGGTGGCCATAATGTAATTACATACACTTAAGTATTCTTTAGCCACAGCTGCACATCTACGTATTGTCAATAATTTTGTAGTAATTTTGTTTCTTCTCATAATTCCTAAATGAATGCAATTCAATCAAACTAACTTGAAAGAATGTCCTAATCTATTGAAAATTCACATATAAATATATCCATCACCTTATTACTTGTTTTATTTGTTTTGCCTACTAAAAAGTACAACAGTGAATATACATAAGTAAATACATGTGTATGTGTGTATATGTGTATTGTAAAACAAACAATGAAAATAGAAGTTTTGCTTTATTTCCCGAGTTTAAAATAAGAAACAATAAAAAAATATTTAAAATCAATGAATATTTTCTGCTGCTGCTTGTTTGAGTTTAAAAGATGCACAAACAGTTGTTTCCTTACGGAATGTGCGTTCAGTTTGGCACTTTACTTAAGCAAATGACATTTGACGAAACTTGACGAAAAGTTTGTTAAGTACATTATAGTTTGCCACATGCGTTTTATATGTAACCGCACAGTTGCTTAAGCTAGCTTATTCATATTATAGTTGGGCCTTTAGTCGTTAAGCAGCTCTGGGTTAAATAACAGCTTTCAGCGTCATCGTAATTATTTCTTAAGTGCGGCCAGGCTTGTGTGTGTTGTTTGGGCTTCGAGAGTTTTTTGTCTGGTTAACTGATCTGCCACGGATAACCGTATAATCTTGCGATTATTTTGGAATTTCTTTAACAACCACGTTGCTACTTCCCATGTGAAGGCATACAGTCAGTCACAAAACCTTTTAAAATACTGTTAATAACATCTTGGGCATAAAGTCTAATTACTTCGCCCATATTTGTGCAACACCATATTATGCAAATTTGCTTTGTATAATATGTTTCAATAAATAAATAAATAAATCTATTTTCTGTAGATTTATACCTCAAATACGTTACAGTACATATTAAATAAACAGCAACATCATGATACAATAATATAGGTACCCGCGAATCTACAACAAAGCTACAATAAACTGTGATGGCAATTGTCAAAAAACCAAGAGAATATCAGAGATATATTCTTGCCAAAGCGAATTCAGTATCAGGTGACCTTATCAGCCCGGCTGATTATCAGCTGTTGATGCAAAATTGAGAAATTTGAACCAAAATGTCAAAATTTGCTCAGAAATCTTTTGACAGATTGGTTTTGTAGCATAGCAAACTACATGTTGTTTTTTGTGTTGTAAAATTGTTGTACTGATAAGGACCTAATACTGAATTCACCTTGATTCTTACGTTTTCTTTTGTCCTTGCAAAGTTTTATTTGCATTAGTATAGTTTTAATTGGCAGATCACATCACGAAACAAATTCTATCAGCTGGCGCTTCGAGGTTACCTGTATTATTCTATCATGAGCAACATGTTTTATTTATGTTACAGATTTTGTCAGCTAATACGTCAACTCACGATACGAATCTAGTAATTCTACCATTAATATTGCCACAACCACTAAGCAACACCTAAAGTTGTTGATCAAGCAAAAACGATAAACAGTTGTTTATGACTTATGTTAAAGATTTCGCTCTAGTTTTATAAGCAAGTAAATCACGCTAATAAAAATGAAATATAAATCAATCATTTTTAAATGTATGTATGCATTAGTGATGCACGAATATTCATATTCGTATTCATTCGAATTCCTGAATATTCATAAATTTTTATATATTCGTATTCGCCAAATTTAAACGAATACAAATATTTTTTTCCAAAAACAAAAAAAAATTAATGCTTAAATCCTAAACGAAATTTAAAAAAATTGCATAAAAATATTTTTATATTAGTTTTTAATAACTAAAAAAAATACTTCAATTCAAACAAAACAATTCAAAACAAACAAGACAATTCAAAACAAACAACACAAACTTCTTGTACAATTAACATTGAAAAGTTTAACGGCCTAATTCATAAAAAATATTTTAGGTTTATTACAGGTTTATTTGACAAATTTCCCATAGAAATATGTCAAATAAGCGCTTAGTAAACCTGAAATATTCTTTATGAATAGGGCAGTACATGTTTTTTTTTCTCACCTAAGGAGAGGAATGTTTTACTTCAAAAATAAAAGATAAGAAACTTTTTCTCCACCAAGCCTATTACGATGAGGTGTATAAATAAAACCAACACCAACTCTGGCTAAAAATAACGTTGGTTATTGGTTTGCGGCACAGTATATTCAAATACATTATATCTGCAGCAAACCAATAACCAACCGACGTTTTGCTATCCGTTTTTCCGCCGAATAGTCTGCTATAGTTTTCCGTATTAATGAATTTACAGAATTTTAAAAACTAAACATTATTTAATGACGACCATTACAATTTTGGATAGTTTTTATTTGCTTAAATGTACGCGAACAGGAGTATACAATTTTTTTCATAAAAAATTGTTCATATAGAATTTTGTAGCCATAAATAGGTCCTTAATTTAATGTCTAAAAATTTCACATATAATACTCGCATTCATATTCTCAAATATCGTTTTAAATATTCGTATTCGCGAATATCAAAATTTGACATTCGTTAGTTATATCACTAGTATGTATACACGAGTAATTCAAACTTACCAATGTATCCCAAAAGCTTGACTTTTTATCATATAACAAGTATTTATACAAAAAAAAATTAAAAAACCCGACTGCGAACAACTTTGAACCGCTAAACATCCTAAATGGTCATTCTTAATGAAAAATCCTAAGGGAACCTGAAGATGATTTTAAAATACCTGTCGAATGATACCCATTTCGATATAGTTCGTAGACTTTTTATTTTGTCGTGTATACAAAATGGCGTATGGCCGTATGGCCGCCGTATTGAATTTTGATAACTGACATATCTATAATGACACTTTCGGAATTAAGACAAAACGATTGAATCGTAAAGGGCTTTGGACAAGATCAAAATGCTTGCTGTCAAGTTCGTATACGTGTGCTTGTCGGCTTGATGTTACCATGCTTGATACCCCACCAAGCATTCATTTTTATTTTGATTTTGTGCTGTTCGTTTGGTTGAAAAAAATTTATAAAAAAGTATAAATAGAGAAATTCAATAACAATAATGGCAGCACTCCTTACAAAAAAAAAGAACAAAGCAAAATAAGCAAGTTATAACACTTCTTTTTTCTTCACCAGTCAAATTTATATTTTTTAATTCCAATATTTTGGGCAACCGTTCACAATGGAAATATAATTATAATGAAAATTTGTATGCGCTTGATGGGGTAACAATATACACGCATTAACAAGTGACAGCAAGCATGCCGAAAATCAAAATTTTTTGATTTTCCATCAAGCATCGTTAGTGTCACACATACTAACAAATTTTCACTCATACTATAACCAATCTCAGCAAGCATTTTGACCGTGTCTAAACCCCTAAGGAACACACATACATACATACATACATTTATGCATACATAGACTAATGAACCTGCAATTATTTTATAGGCTCATTGAGGGAGTTTAGACGAGAACAATTTTTAAGCCGCACAATTTTTGTTCTTTTCCAAATTACACGAGACTAATTCATCTGGCACAAAATGTATACGTATACACTTCTTTGTGTGTGTATTGTTTTTATGCTGCTAATGCGGGGTTGTAGCTGGTTGAAAAGTTATGCCAACCGCAAAACCACTCTCTTTGCCTCTCTCACCAACAAAACTGGCATGTTATGCCAGCACAATTATGCCCGTGTAAATCAGCGCATTAAAGCTAAAAAAGTTCTTGAATCATTTCTATGTATGTACAGGCAAATCCCGGTATAACGAACGATATAATGGCAGGCCCATTCGTTATACCGAAAAATTCGTTATATCACAAAGATTTTTTTCAAGTGTTATTTTAATTATTATTAGTAGACATTATTAGTAGACATGATACAATGCAATAAAAAGAATGAGGGTTATTTATTGTAAAATAAGCTACCAAATACAAACTAACGGAATCTAATTTTTTTTTGCATTTACATTGCTGCTGTAGATTTTGTTTAATATTTTTTGCCGTTCGTTATACAAAGCACACATTTATCAAAATATTCGCTATACAAAGTAGAACAAAATCTTAGAAATATGTTCCTAGCAAGATTTTGTTTTTTATTTTGTGATTTTTTCTTCATAATTCGTTATATCTTATATAAAATTAATTAGTATTAGCTATATAAGGTTGTTACAATTGTTAAAAAATTTGGACATTCGTTATATCGGATTTTCGTTAAAGCGAGATTCGTTATACCGAGATTTACCTGTATATGCAAAATAGATATTATTTTTTTCTTCCTCTCTTGCGGCTCTGCAACATTTAAGGCCCTATTATGAGTAGCATTCGATTTTCGATCTTCGCTGGGTATCGAACATCGAAAATCGAATGATAAATTCATATTGTAATCATCGAAAATTTCGCTGAGCAACGAATTTTCTATCGAACAGAATTTAGCTTTCGATGAAGTATTTTAATATGAAAAATTTTTCAAAAAACCAAGTGAAAACAATGTTTATTTTTAAGTACATAAGCACAAATTGTAAGATATTTTTTGTCAATTTTATTCACAAATACGTCGCGACGTTCTTTGACGAATGTACGTCATAATACCAAATGCAAATTGGTTCGATCAGTATTTTCGACTACAGTCGAAGATCGAAAGTTGCTCATAATAAGGGCCTTAACTTTAAGTTATTATATGCATGTGTTACCATTGCCGTTATATATTACCTTTACAGGCCCAGCATCTTCCATGCTTTGCTCATAGAATTCGTCAGTAGATGCATATAGACATTGCCTAACCAACAAGCGAAATTTCAAATAATTATACATTAGACTGGGTGGATTTGTTCGTATGAGAAAAAAGCAAAAGGCGTCTAGGAAAAACAGAGTCTACACAAAATTCTTAGAAAATTACCCTAAGAAACAGATGGGTCTAAAATCCAAACCTATCTCCCGAGGAGAAGCATCAAAATTCAAACTTTTCGTCGAGTAAAAACATTTATAGCCAAATAACGAAAGTAACATTTTTAAAATTTTCGATTCCGATTTTAATGAAATATTGTACGAATGATGCCCCTGACACAACTACCGTTAGTGCGAAATCTTGAATCATTAAAAGTTCTACATAGTTAATATATGTATATAGCGACTTCAAAATGAGAAAATTTTAAAAAGTCACTGCTTTTCGCAAAGAAGATTTATGATGTTTCTGTGTATGCCTGAAGTTTAGAAAAACCGATGTTAACGTGCTCTTCGAGCACACTTTATATTTTTATTGTTTGCTTATGGGCTTGTATCTTCCATTATGTATGTAATCAATGACGACTTTCTCGCTGGGTTGGTACAACAATTCATTATGCAATCACCTGGTATAATTGCACCATGTGTGTAAAATTTATTGGTTTTATTTTTATTTATTTATTTTTATTTATTATTTATTTATTTTATTTATTATTACCATGTGGCGCCACATATGCCATTTCGATTTAATACTTCCTTCAATGAACGTGGCAAGAAAGTACTTCTGAGGTCAAAATTTACAGTCATTAGTTAATCATTAGTAAACTAAAATTATAACTATTGTTTAACTAATACTTCATTTTCACAGTGCATTGTTTAACTAACAAAAAATGGTAACCCTATCAAACAATTAAGTTTCACTATTGGCAGCTCTGCTATAGCATATGGTTTTTGTATACATTTGCTATATTATTTCTAAACAATCGATAAAACAGTGCTCGATCGTGTAACTTTACCGTGCAAGATATTTAATTAGTGCTGAAATTCGTTCGGAAAAACCAAGATATAATAGAAAATAATATATAAAGAATGTGTTACAGCTACATACAAAGAAGATGCCTGATAATGTATGTGTAAAATGTGTATACAAATTTTCACAATGCACCAATGCTAATGAAGTTTACAGCGAATCAGCTGTTGTCTAACTATTTGTTAACTAATGACATTTGGCGGTTTAACTAATGGTAAACAAAGAGCTGAGAATCAAATATTATTGGTTAAACTATTGCTATTAGTTAACTAATGACTGTAAATTTTGGCCTAAAAGTTATACATAGTTTATACATGTATATAGCGACTTCAAAATGAGAAAATTTTAAAAAGTCGCTGCTTTTCGTAAAGAAGATTTATGATGTTTCTGTGTATGCCTGAAGTTTAGAAAAACCGATGTTAACGTGCTCTTCAAGCACACTTTATATTTTTATTGTTTGCTCAAGAGCGTATATCTTCCATTATGTATGTAATCAATGACCACTTTCCCGCTGGGTTGGTACAACAATTCATTATGCAGTCATCTGGTATAATTGCACCATGTGTGTAAAATTGATTGATTTTATTTTGTAATCACAAAAAACATCTAACTTTTGTTTGATTTTTTTCAGAGCTGTTTTGCTTAAATCATTGCCAAGTTTAAAATTTCTTGATCATTTTTCATTGGATTCGCTGCAGTTTGCCTCTCGTACTTCAGGTAAAGATATTATTAATCAGCAGCAGCAACAACCACATTTTCATTATAAGAATCAGCAATGTGAACAACTTTTGACATCAACACCTAAAGATTTGTGGTCTAAGTTAAAAAGTTTTCTTGCAGTCAATTCAAGCAAAACGAAAACAGAACTTCCAACTACGATAAACAATCAATGTGTTGTACATTATGGTAAGGCTTTCCTTTATATTTTCTAAAGTTGTTTGTTATTTTCTTTGACTTTTAATTTTTTCAGCTTCATCTTCATATAAAGGCTTGCATTCGGAGGGTAATCGATATATAACCAATTCAGATTTATAAAGCAATAATTTTCATGTACGAAATAAGAAATGTAACGACTCAATACTAAATATTCTTATATTTTTTTTTTTTTGATAAGAAAAACCCTCTTAACAAAGACATTAATAAAAATTTTTATCTCTTTAAAGCATTACAATTTGCTCATCACACCGTATGGATTAGTAGTGGCATAGGGCTTTCGTGTTTTGTACAGAACAGCTCTCAAATTGCCAAAAGTCATCTTCAATTCGGATAGGATGAAATGGGTTTTTGCATAATTTCAGGCTTTTAAATATCCTGTCGGCTATGGTATCTTTCTAGCGTCCTTGCAAAGGTTCATTGATACACTGCTTTGTGTTCTTTCCAATGGAGGTGTAGTTATACATGGGCAATAGGCCCATGATTCTCCAAATCATATAGACCAATTAGCCTAACATCCTTTTTGAAAAATACGGACAGACTTATATTGGATTGACGGTTTTGAATACCGCGCCCTTTCATGTACATTAGTATACTCACATATGCTAAGGTTAAATCAACCCAGCATGCTCTGCGGCTGTGCGAAATAAGACCCCAGGAAATAAGGCCCCAAAGTGCAAAATGAAAAAAAAAATCGCGCGATTTTTAAAGTATATACCTTTCCTTTAATTTTTCTATGGTTAACATTCCAAGTTTTACTTGAAATAAAAATGCAAATACAATTATATCCACACAGAAATACAAAATCTATTTCATTATAATTGCAATTCATTTCCTTAAAAGGTATTGTGCTACTATAATTTAATAAGCATGGAAGAATGGTGAATTTAAGTTGCGTAGTATGTAACGACATGATATCAGCTGTAGCTGTTTTTCGAAGCAACAGAAAATTTAGAAAAGGAACATTTTGAGGTTGACGATAATGAAAAATCAACAACAGTAGATAGCAAAGAATGAGAAAAAATTTTCAGGGATCAAATCGCAAATGTCATGTTGAAAATCTGCAGCCTATGCAAAATAAAACTTGTATCAAATTTCGACGAAGCTTTTTGCCCTTATTGTAGATGTAGTGTGGAAGATTTACTGGATATATGCGTTTGAAACAATTTAGTGAAAAATTAATTTCTTAACTTGTATAAGCATTTATATTGCTCTTGAATTTCATGTCTATGTTTTTTTTTTATTAAATAAATAAATATTGCACATTAAAGTTACTTAAAATTGGGAAGAGTACTGAAAAATTTATAGTTCTACCAAAATAATGAACGCATATGAAAAAATTTAAATTTTTAAGCCTACCTAGTTACTTATCTAATGTCTATTGCCGTAGAAACATTTTTTTTCGGGGCAATACGACTCGTGATTTTTATGAGTAATATTAAAATTGATATTCACAGTAATTTTTAATAATTCTAGGGTGACGAAGCAATTCTTTGGGAGAGGGGGGCCATTGCTCCTACTCCGGAATGCCCATTGTACGCTTATTCTAAGGTCTTTAGTTATGTTGTTCTTTTCACTTTGAAATAAAATCTACTTTTGGGGTATAATTTCATTTAGTCTATTGGAGTGCATTTTCACAATGAAATATTTTTCGTATTTTTGGGGTCATATTTCATTTGCGCTTTGGGGCAAATTTTCATTTTTTTTTTGGGTCTTATTTCATAAAAAATGTTGGGGTCTTATTTCATAATGCAAAATAACCCTAAGTTTGGGATCATTTTTCGTTTTGCACTTTGGGGTCTTATTTCCTTGGGCATTATTTCGCACCGCCTGCTCTGCATCATCTTGTTACAAAATTGAGAGGCCTCATGGGTCGGGGGAAATTGCGTTGTGTGATTTTTTAGACATTAATGGCGCATTTGATAATACAAAATTCTAGCCGCACGGTAGTGCGCCAGGCTAAGTTCTGGCCAATGCACGCAGTGTGTATATTTACACGAAACCATTCGAGCTGTTTTTACCCCCCTCATATAACTTTGTTGCCCGCGACCGTAAAATTATGAAATTTGAATCATAATTAGAATAAATTCATATAACCTCATATGCGAAGTTTGAAAGTTTAACAATGAAAGCTTCCGGAGATATAGAGGTGCAAAAAGTGCATATTTTAAGACATACTCACTGACCACTGACACACTCATCAAATTGATGAAGCACTTCCGCTATAGCTAGAGAGCTAAAATTTGGTACACGAAAAGATATAGGTGAGCAATGAACCAGAAAAATCTGAAAACCCTAAAATTATAACCAGGAGGGCGGGGCTACGCCCATAAAAATTAAAATATGTGCTATTGAGCTGAAATTCGATACAGAGCTAGGTCTAGGTGAGAAATAACTTAAAAAAATCTGAAAACCTTGAAATTTTAGCCAAGTGAAAAACGGCCAAGTTCCTATCCAAAATTTCGGCCATTAAAAGTTGTGAGATATAAATTTTGACCAAGTTCTTTTTTTCCACAATACCTAACACAGAAATATATTATGCATGATATAAATTTGTAATCGTAAGGTTGTCATATAATTTCTAGATAATCTGCTAACTTGGCAATATTTTTTCCTTTCTAAAAAAGGAGAGAATAATGTATGAATGTTTATTTCTTTATATTGATAAAAATGTTGTCAAGATGGCAGATTATCTAGAAATTATATGACACCCTTACGATTACAAATTCATAATGCAATCATACATAATATATTTCTGTGTTAGATATTGTGGCAAAGAAGAACTTGGTCAAAATTTATATCTCACAACTTTTAATGGCCGAAATTTTGGATAGGAACTTGGCCGTTTTTCACATTTATATTTTTGTGAGGATATGATTCAATAGATGGGTTGGGTCTATGCTTGAGACCAAGGACATAACTGCTGCTATGGGTAATAATATAGTTACTATTCAGTAGGTCAAAGGCAGTGTGACCAGATCCAGAAAATAAAGCTAAAAATTATAGATGTGCACGTGAATGTTTTCTGACTCACGACACGCACGCTCACGCAGAAAAATATTTTACTCACGCACT
This sequence comes from Tachina grossa, assembly GCA_949987645.1. Classification (NCBI taxonomy): domain Eukaryota; kingdom Metazoa; phylum Arthropoda; class Insecta; order Diptera; family Tachinidae; genus Tachina; species Tachina grossa. Next base: position 132,053,020 of record OX465274.1, on the reverse strand, counting down.
TTCACGCACGAATGATTTTGAAAATTTTCACGATCACGCACGCTCACGAATAAAATATTTTTAATCACGCACGAGTGGTTTACAACTTATCAAGATCACGCACGCTCACGAAAAAGTATATGTATAATATAATTTTCATGTTTTTTGGGTTGAAAAATAGGTTCTTACATATCGTCACCTAAAATTCAAAAGGCCCATAACAACCAAAAAATAGACTTTTTGATTGATTTGATGATTTGATGATTTCAAAATAGACTTTTTGATTGATTAGGATGTGATTAACCAAAATACATATTTTCCTAAAATTTTACTCACATATGTTTAAAAATACCGATTTTATTTATTATTCAATTTGGCATCTAACATACATGTAAATAGAATAAATTTATGATATTTTTTGCTTTTCCTGTAAAATAGTAAAAAGTGTACTTACGGCCTTTTGGATTATAGGTGACGATATATATATCTATGTATATATGTATGCTCGTGTTTTTGTAAAATTTACAATGTAAATTAAAAAATTTTAAATATTCGTATTCGCGGATATCATTTTAAATATTCGAATTCGAATTCTCTTATATCCAAAATTGACATTCCGCACATGTATGTATGTATAACTACATAATATAAATGTGAAGGTAAGACGTATGATCAATTAAATAAATGATAATCAAATAAACGAGAAAAGCATATTAAATGAGAAAACATACAAATTACTAAAATTTTTCTGTTACGTAACATTTTCAAATAACAAATCATAACAAAACTCGGACCCCACCCCTTCCCCCTACAGCGTTACGTAATATATGGACGGCCCCTAAATCAAAAAACATTTTCTGCGGTACAATTCGTCAGTAGTATTGTTGACAAAGGCACTGTTGAATCAGTAGTGTTTCTCAATTGATACTTCCTGCAGGGTATCTAAGAAACATACATACATACTTACAAAGGTGTATGTATCCATCAAACAAAATGCTCCGAATTCGTAAAGAATTCGTAACGATTGGTCGACAAAATCCTCCGATTTCGGCACCGAAATATTACCGAAATCGTAACAATTTTTGTATGAAATGGTTGACACGACTTTGTAAAGATAAGTCGGTACGAATTCGTTACGATAAGTCGGTACGAATTCGTTACGATAAGTCGGTACGAATTCGTTACGATAAGTCGGTACGAATTCGTTACGATAAGTCGGTACGAATTCGTTACGATAAGTCGGTACGAATTCGTTACGATAAGTCGGTACGAACACGTAACGACTTGTAGGTACGATTTCTTTTTGCTTTTATAGCAGAGTACCGCTTCACCGTTATGTTGCTGCTATTGTCGAAATAATTTGCACATACTCACGTTTTTTTAATATTTGCTACAATCCTTTTTTTATCAACATATACATACATATTTATTTAAAAAAAATTTTACAAACTTTTACTTATGTATTCAAAAATCAAAGTTCGAATTCGGTACGACAAGTCTGACTTCAGAAAAAGTCGAAACATTTTGTTAGGGGGTATTCATTGTGTTTGTAAGCTCATACTATCATACATATTACTATACATACATGTATGCATTTATTATTATAAAATAATTTATTTCAAATGGTTGAATACAGTTACATATGTACCTATGCAGGAATGTTATCTCGTGAGAGCGTGAGAATTCGTGCGTGATTATTAAAAAAAGCTCACGCACGATCACGCACGAGTAAATTTGTTTCAATCACGCTCACGCACTCACGCGTGATTAGTTATAATATTTGATCATGAATCACGTGAATCACGCATGACTCACGCGTGACACGATAAAATCACGACATATGCACATCTCTACTAAAAATGCTAAAAAAAATAACTAAAGTGCTAAAACATAATGCTAAAACTTAATTTGTACTTTTTTTAATCAAATTGTTTCGTTTAAAGTTGTTATTTTTTAACTTCTGCTTACATTGCCTTACTTGAACATAAACTGCATTATGTATAATGAAAAACTGCCATGCTTATGCTAACAAGTGGCAAAATGAAGCATCCGCTAAACGATTTTTCGCCTATAGTTTTATTACATTAAAAGTCACGCTAGAATTTAACAGTGGGTGAAAACTACATTATGCGCCGGTTTTTAATGACAAATTGTATGGTGGAACTCGCTAAAACTTAGTTACGAGTAAATTCGTCACTTCGCATCAAAAAAATGTGATTTGAAAGCACTAACAACTGAGGGAAGCAATGCATTGCTTACTTGATAACAAAAGCCACGAAAAATTCTTCTGACAAACTTTATTCATGCGCAACAGCAACTGATTCTGTAACAATGTCTCCCTTACATATACGCTTCTGGGAAGCAGTAATTTTTGCTGGGTTATGCTAACTGCATACCAGTTTTTCACTATACATAATGCCGAAAAAGTATTTAATTCAAACTAAAAATATTAATTCACGGAAGGTTCTTCTAAAAGAAGCCTTTTCCCACTTACCCCAGCTAAATAAAAATGTATGGACCATATATGATATCCCATATATAGTTCGGATCCGAAAAATGAGGGTATATGGGCATATATGATTATATATATTCATACATTTTCATACATGTATGTGTTAATATTCCCTCTACAGTATGCAAAGTTCATATTCATATTCTCTTGATTCACAAAGGCGCACTGCTGTGCAATAAATTAAATTACTAAAATTACTTTTTTTTTAGATTTTGAACAGGGAAGTTGTATTTAATGAAACATTTGTTTGGAGAAATAGTGAAAAACGAACTAAAAGTCATTTCATTCATCATTTTTATTCAAAAGGTGAATCAATTATTTAAAAAACCACAAAAATCATATTCGTACATAAAATTTAATTTAAGAAATCAGATTAAAAACTAATGCAATTAATTATAAAAGAAAAAATTGTCCGTCTAACAATAGTTTTCAATATAATTTTTTGCAATAATATGGACTTTGTTTCTTATCGAGAGAATTCTGTTATTTTCTGTAAAATTAATGACTGAATTATCCTTTTGATTATTTGATTTATCAAATTGGGCCACAATGTATAAAATCATACAAAAATGGTTTTTTTGTAACAAAACTTTTTCTCTTTTAAAGGTTGAGGCTGTACGCATATAAACTTTGCATATCGTATGTATTTTCTAATGGATTTTCAATTCACCAGCGATAAAATACCAAGATTTTTTGATTGAAAAAACGATCTTATGTCAGATATCATGTATGCATACATTCTTATATGGCTCCATATATTAAATCTTAATTCTATATATGGATCCACATATGAAGAGCTTCATAATGAAATTTCCATATATGAGCTCATATATTACAATACATTTTATATATTAGTTCATATATAATAGTTTTGAAATGTATAATCCCATATATTTCCATACATGAATTCATACATATTCATATATAGTTATATACATTCATATATTAAAAATATATGGATCATATATAATTTTTTTTAGCTGGGACGTTTCATTTATAAAGAACGTTTAAAAATTGGTTTTTTAAAAATACTCTGAAGCTTTTGTCTATTCCACTTTTACGGAAAGAGTTAAAAGTTTGTACAGTCTTCGGATACGGTATTTACTACGTGCACAGATCCAAAGTTGCAAAACATTGTAACTATGAATGAGCACCAACTTTGCAACCGATGCGCTGCTTGATTGTTTGCGGTGTTCTTAATACTTGTCAAGGACGTTGTGAAATGGACCGAAATTGTTAAAAGCTATGTAGATTATATTATGAAAAAATGCTAGAAAATGCTAAATAAATAATTGAAAAATGCTAAAGAAAATGCTAACTGCTAAATCGAAAATTTTGCAGCTAAATCAACAAAAAAAAAATGCTAAATTTAGTCACATCCTAATCCGCTTGCTCGTAATATTTTGAACTTTACTGGGCACATCCGCTTAAAAAAGAGAGATACACGGGCTCTAATATTCAACACTCTAGATGATGAAGCTGCTTGAAAACACTTTTTTCTTTTTGTTGCTTATCACTACTTATTTATTATTAATAACTATCACTAAGCTTATGTCCGACATTGGTCGGGCCTAATAATTTTTTTATAGATTTAAGATTTGAATACTTATTGTTACTTCATATTTGAAGATACAATAAATAAAAAAAACATGCATTAAAAAAAAAATTAGCTGCAAGCTGGTGTATTATCACTACTCCTTTATTGAGTGGTAACTGATGAACTTTTCCTCATTCTTAGTGAAGAAGGACATTAAGATTTATGGTACGCCGATTACCCGATTGTGATGGCAACTGTAAAACTCGGCAATGTTCTCTCAAACATCATGAACGATGCTTTATGCACTGTTATGACATGGTGTAAGAGACATTACCTGGCGGCGAACTCTGACAAGACTATTCTGGTATCTTTTTCTCTTAGAAAAAAAAACTTAGTCTAGGAACAGTATCGTTGAATGGGTGTAATATTCCTTATGCGACCGATGTCAAATACTTTTGGGTTAACCTTGATAGAAAGCTTACTTGGAAACGACATTTTGAATTCAAAACATAGAAAGCCACTAGGGTGATCTGGGCTGGGTGCATCTGGTACATGAGCCCAAAAATGGTCATGTGAACCATTACAGTGATTCTTATGCCAATCATGGCAAAAGACTCAGTAGGTTGCGGGGATAACTAAACTCTGCAAGGTTCAGAGATTGGCGTGTCTTCTTCCCAGTTTCCGTCTGCATTTCTTTTTCAAACGATTCCATATGCCAATATATTAGAAAACTTAAATACTTTTAAGTGCTAATAGTACTTTTTAGGGACCGTAACGGTTATAATTTTTATTTTAAAAATCACTTTTTAATCATTATTTCTTGATTTTTATTTATTCCTCACAAAATAACGATTATTTCTTGATTTTTATTTATCTCTCACAAAATAATAGTTAATTTGTGACTTATATTTATTCCTCACAAAATTACAGTTACTTTACGATTTTTATTTTTTATTTTTAAAATGTAAAAAGCGTAATTTTTGCGTTAAAATTAATATTAAGCGATTTAAAATTGAACTTATCGCCAGAGTCTGTAAAAAAAAGCAATGTGAGTCCGATCACAGAGGAGGTGTGTAAACATGTAGTAATGAAATTTTTTTTAAGTTGGAAGTACTTATGGTTTTAGTATCTTTTTTTAAATTAATTAATTAAAAGTATCAAAACTTTCAATATTGTAAATACATATGAATTTGTTGGTTTTTGTTTGTTTTATTAAACTTATTTGGTTAGTAAATGGACACACTGTAGCATATGTATATGTACTGCATTCAAAATTGCAGTAAGCAGTAAATTTACTGATTACTAAAAAAATTCAGTAAATTTTTACTGCTAATGAAAATTAATTTGCATTACCAGTAAAATCGTAGGGCCGTAATCATAATAAAATTGTAGCAAGTGGCAAAGTTTTTTCATTCAAATTTTGAAACTTTTGTATGAAAAACATTTAGCCATTTGGTAGAATTTCATTATGAATACGGGCATTACTGATTACTGAAAATTCCATGCACCTCATCATATAACAAATCATTTAGGCAATTTATAAAAATTGTAGAAAAAAAATTTAGTAATCAGTAAAAATTTACTTGTTAAACATTTTTTATTGTTTTTACTGAAACTTTAGTGGTACTGCAGTGCTCATCTATGGTAAATGCCTTTACTTTTACTTTTTAATTTTTAATTCCTGTTGTTCATCGTTTAGTTGTTGCTGTTCTTGTTGTTGTGTACGCATTGCAATTAAAATAAATTCAGTAAAGTGCGACTTTGACTCGCGCACATTCGGTTTTGATCATTTTTTTTTTTTTTTTTTTTGATTTAGCTTTCTTCCTTTTTTAAGTTTTTTCAGTTTAAACGATTTTTTTCAGTTTTATCGCTTTTTTCTCGTTTTGGCGTTTTTTTCTCTTTTTGGGTTTTTCTAATTTTAGCAATTTTTTTTTCATTTTGGCGATTTTTTCATTTTGGCGATTTTTTTCATTTTGGCGATTGTTTTCTGTTTTTTTGGGGGTTTTTTTTCATTTTGGCGATTTTTTTCTGTTTTTGGGGTTTTTTTATTTAGGCAATTTTTTCATATTGACGATTTTTTTGTTTAAGGATTTTTTTTTAATTTTGTCGATTTTTGCGGTTTTTCGCGATTTATTTTAGTCCTAGAGATTTTTTTTTAATTTGGTCCTTTTTTTGGTTTGGCAATTTTTTTATATTTGGCGATTTTATATTTTTTTGATTTTAAGTTTTACCGTTTTTGAAAAGTTCAATAGTTTTACTCTTACGGTTTCCAAGATACAGCAAGTTGTCAAAATTACAAAGTCAAAATTGCATTAACTGATGGAACACCCATTGATTTAAATTTTTTAAATTTAGAGTTAATTGTTGTAGTCTGTATAAAAATACACTAACTTTTAAAATTTCAAGTGTATATATGTACATATGTATGTATGTATGTATATTACATGGGATTTTAACATTTCGTTGCTCGTTTTGGAACACACTTTAGTTTTTAACTCTCATGTATTTGTTGTTATAGTGGCCAAATGTCCACATATTGTTTCCAAATTTCAAGTCCGTAGCTCTTACGGTTCATTTTCACCTTTGGTGTACGGAAATATACAGAAAAATAACCGGCGGCGGCGCACCGTTGGCTTCGAGCCGGTCGACATGTTTCTCTGCTTAGTATTGCTTCTTTCAAACACTAATACACTCATACATAGCTCACACCGATTTGACAATGCAAAGCAAAAGCAAAAAGCAAAGAAATCTCAGCAAAGAAATCAAAGTCAAAAGATTTTTACCCCCTAGCGTATAGATGTTTACACATCAAAACTATCATATCGTGCCATAACCGCAAAAATAGCTTAAGTGACATAATTTTCCAACTTCAATTTTTGACCAAAATCGATCATTTGCGATCGTAAATAGTCCATTTTCGTCAAAAAAAATCGAAGTCCAAAAATGCGTCGCTTATGCTATTTTAGCGGTTATGGCTCGATATGTTAAATTATTTATTTATTTATTACATATTCTACAAAGTAAATTTAGTAGAATATGCTTGCACAAGTATGGACGGAGTAACCAGACCTTATGCCCAAGATGTTATTAACAGAATTTCAAAAAGTTCTTGTGACTGACTATAAACGACCTATGCCTTCACATAGGAAGAAACTTTCGAAAGTGATATGTTGAATTATATTTACTTTATATACTTATAGTTTATTAATTTTAAAAATTAAAATTTTTTTAAGCAAAAAAAAAAATCAAAAAGTAATTGTTATTTTGTGCGGAATAAATGAAAGTCAGAAATGGCCACCGAGGTCGTCCGATCTAACTCCCATGGATTTTTTTTTATGGGACTACCCTAATGACAATCCCCAATCTCTTGTGGCCTTAAGCATTAAACACATTCACCACAGCAAGCTACCGACCAGTGCTGCCAGAAAAATTTTGACTCTTGTCCCCAATTTAAAACGTCATGTCCCCAAAAATCCCCATTTGAACAGAAAAATCCTAACTTTTGTCCCCAAAAATATATCATTCATAAAAAACGATTATTAAGTCCTATGCGCAGGGATGCGAATTAAAATTTACAAGAAAAATTTTACTTTTTTCATTAAATTGCAAATTTTTAAAAAGTTGAAAGCTTTTCATATTTTCTGGGAATCACACATACATAGTTTTTTTATGCGAAACACAATAAACACAATTGCACAATCAAAACTTTCAACAGTCATTTTTCTTTTTCAAAAGAAGGAAAATGTTAATTGCCAAAGAGCTTGTTCTGCATCTGCGAGCACGGTTTTGCTTATGTACATATCGTTAACTTAATACGAAAAGGCCCTAACTCATGTTTTCATAGTTTACAGGAGGACGAAAAAACTAAATAAAAAAAGATGCAATATTGATACAAAATTTTTTTAAACGCAATTTTTATTAGAAACACTTCACATAAGCACATAATGTATTGCATGTTTTTTTATTTATTGTATCTTTAAATATGAACTAACAATAAGTATTCAAATCTTAAATCTATAAAAAAGTTATTAGGCCCGACCAATGTCGGACATAAGCTTAGTGATAGTTATTAATAATACATAAGTAGTGATAAGCAACAAAAAGAAAAAAGTGTTTTCAAGCAGCTTCATCATCTAGAGTGTTGAATATTAGAGCCCGTGTATCTCTCTTTTTTAAGCGGATGTGTCCAGTAAAGTTCAAAATATTACGAGCAAGCGGATTAGGATGTGACTCGAGTTTTGTTAGATATTTGCCTGCGTATTTTACAATTTCTTTAGTCACTAGTGGCATATTCAAATCGCGATGTATATTTGAATTTTTGATGTGCCATGGAGCCGATGTTATCATGCGTAAAATTTTATTTTGCCTTCGCTGAATTTTCTCTACATTTGAAGCTGAAGCAGTGCCCCATAGTTGAATTCCGTAACACCATATTGGCTTTAAAAGCGACTTGTATATTAAAAGTTTGCAGTCTAGGCTAAGTGTTGAATTTCTACCAATCAGCCAATGTACCTGAGTTAATTTAATATTCATTTGTGATAGGTTAGAATCAATGTGGTGTTTCCATGTAAGTCGTCGATCAAGGTGTATACCAAGATATTTCACATGTGAATATTGAGGAACAACTTGATTGTTAATCCGAATGGGGGAGCAAGTATCTCTTCTTAGGGTGAACGTTGTATGGACATACTTTTGTTCATTGACTTTAATTCTCCATAAGTTTAACCAAAGCTCCATCTGGCTAATGTGTTCCTGGAGCTTGCGGGATGCCTCATCAGGGTTTTCGTGCATACTAAGGCAGGCTGTATCGTCGGCAAATGTGGAAGTATGGATACTACTGCTCACAGGCATATCACAAGTATAAATCAAATATAAAACTGGTCCCGGTATGCTCCCCTGTGGCACACCGGATGAAATAGTTTCAATCCTACTCGTAAAGTCACCTTCCACAACAGTGAACTTACGGGAAATAATGTAGCTTTCCAAAAGATTTAAAATGTTTATTGGTAAGTAAGTCTTCAATTTTAAAATTAGGCCTTCATGCCACACTTTATCAAATGCCTGGGAAACGTCAATAAAGAGCGCAGAACAATACTTTTTTTCCTCAAAAGTTCTTCTTATAAATTGAACCAGTCTGTGAGTTTGTTCAATGGTGCTATGCTGACTTCTAAAACCAAATTGATGGTCTGGTATGCACCCACTACTAATTAGAATTGAGGACAATTTTGTTTTGAGCAGTTTTTCGAAAAGCTTTGACATAGTTGATAGTAGACTTATTGGCCTATATGACTCAGCCTTGGTTAGATCTTTGCCCAGCTTTGGAATCATTTTAACCTTGGCAAGCTTCCAGCTGTGTGGATAATACTCCAGTCGTAAAATGGCATTAAATATGCATAATAGGATTCTCATTGCAATACGAGGCAAGTTCATAAGCATCTGGTTACTAATTCCATCAATACCCGGAGCTTTTTTCAGGTTGAGTTCGGCAATTAATTTTTGTAAATCACGCGTCTTAAACTTTATGTGTTGAGGGGGTAGTGCGACTACATTCGGCAAATCAGCAACACCAGTACATATGTTTGGCGTAAAAACGGATTTTAAGTGCTCAGCAAATATTTTACCTTTTTCAGTATCGCTTCTTGCCCAACTTCCGGTAGATGTGCGTAGAGGTGGCTTATACTCAATGGGTGTTTTAAGCTTTCTAGCAGCGCGCCACAAAGTGTAATTAGACGCTGGTGTGACATCAAGACCTTCCAGATAATTTTAAAGAGATGCAGTTTTTTCATATGCAAGCAAGTCTTGGAGTCGTTTAGTGCACTCTTTAAATCTGATTTTATTTTGTGGTGATCTGTGCTGTTGCCATTCCCTTCTAGCTCTTCTTTTTTCACGTACGAGACGTTCAATGTCTGTAGAATAAATTTTATTAAACCCAGTCTGCGGATGAGAGATAGTGGCATGTTTAGCAGCCTGTTTAATATTCTCGCTGAGATTGGCAATGTTAGATTCAATATCATCGGATGTTCTAAGCGTAATGTTTTCCGTACAATGACTACTGAGATATTTTTTGAACCCCAGCCAATTAACACGATTGATCATCTTCACATATGGGTCAGGTAAGTTACTTCTTAATGGACTACAAATTGTAATGATCGTCGGAGAGTGATCGGACGAAAGATCAAGAGAAGCTTGAACTTGAATTAAATCCCTAGAGATATTTTTTATGACGCCAAAATCTATAACATCCGGAATTTTTTGTATGTCAGTAGGCCAATAAGTGGGCTCCCCACTCGAAATGACATCCAAGCCCATTTTTGAAATAGTGTTGAACAATGCTCGACCTCTGGGGGTAATAAGACGCGAACCCCAGAACGTATGTTTAGCATTGTAGTCGCCTGCTGCTACAAAACAAGGTCCAAGAGATCTGTAGAAATCCTCATATTGATTCTCAGTGACTGAAAATCTGGGAGGGGAGTAAATTGATGATATAACAAAATTTGTACAAAAACGTTCAATGCCAATATTTGTTGCTTGTAGGTGTTCTTCACAAATGTTATCAAGAACATAGTGCTTGAGTCTTGACTTTATTAGAATTGCTGATCCACCGCAAACCCTTCCTCTAGGGTCCTTTGTATCATATATAGTGTAGCCATAAATTTTAAAAAGACTTCTCGAAGTCAAATGAGTCTCAGATACTAACATTACATCAATATTTTTTTCCGTGAGGAAGTGTTCAAGTTCATTTTTATGTTGGATAAGCACATAATATTGCGTTTAAAAAAATTTTGTATCAATATCTCATTTTTTTAATTTAGTTTTTTCCTCCTCCTGTAAACTTGAAAAACATGAGTTAGGGCCTTTTCGTATTAAGTTAACGATATATATTTTCGCGGTATTACCATGATGGTAGTATCATCTTCATTATGGAGTATGATTACCACACTACTCTACGAGATTTTTAAAAACTGAAATGTTAACAGTACTAATATATTATGTCAACATCCACGATTATTTTCCTGACACATGCAAATTGTTAGAGCTCAAAATGAAAAGTCCCCAAATCCCTCCCCACGAAACTCTGTCCCCAAATTAGAGGTGAAATCCCCATTTTGGGGACAAATCCCCTAATCTGGTGGCACTGCTACCGACTACCAAATGTCAAGGATAGAATACACATGTTTATATGAGAATAATTCTTTTGAAGACAGCAAGGCAACATGGCGACAGGTTGTTGTCTATGCTGATTTTGTCGTTGTAGTTCAATTAAACTAATTTCTATTTCTTTGGCTACAATGAGAAAATTCAGTGCTGCCAGTATAATACAAAATGTTGAATGAATGATTTTGTACAATTATTTCATATTATTTAACAGAAACAATATCCAAAAATTGATGTAAAGAATAAATTGATTCATTTTTGTACTTTTACGTGAAATAAGTGCATTTTAAAAGAGTAATTAATTTTTATATATGCGAAATATATAAAAGTGGCAATACTGAACTATGTATTTGTACTTGAATATCAGCTGCAGATGGTGCTGCTGCCGTCTCTAAAATAATTAAGTAGCCGGCTACGAGGGGACAAATGCTGCTAGCGGCATTTGAAGTCGTGTGTCCGTGTAGTCTGCTGCGGTGAATGTGTTTAATGCTTTAAAGAAAATATTCTTCGAGAAATCAGCTCGATTGAACTAAGTTTACTGCAGCGTGTGGCGCAGAACACAAGGCTTCATTTTTAACAGTGTGTTCAACTCGACGGAAGACATCTGGTAGAGCTGTGTGGTTCATGAACGAACGAGTACAAATGAACGAATCAGTAAAATGAACGAAGTGAGCCGGTCACTTTACTGAGCTGTTTTGGCTCAGCAGTGCTGATAAAAAGTACAATTGAACTAAATGAACGAACGAGCGCACTTGGGTGTTTTTGTTTTGTTTGTTTTTGCTTTTTCTTTATTCGTGCGAGATTTTTTGTCACATTCTGGTTTTCATTTGCCTGCTTTTAGTAGCGGTATGACCATTATGAAATTAATAAAATTGCCATTAATATTTCTTAAGTTTTTAGAACATATTAAGAGTTTTTTAAACAAATTTACCTATGTAGATAATAATATTATAAACAGTCTATTTTGATTCTTTATATGTGGCTCTTTTGTCAATATGAATCTTTTGATTTCTTATTCCTTTAATATTTTAAACATTTTACTTGCTGATTTTTTTTGTTTGTTTTGTTTCTTATATTTTCTATTGTTTGTTTTGCTTAGTTTGCTAAATAATTCATAACAAACTCACTGGACAAATGCCCTTTTTATTTGACGAATCAGCTTTTGTTTTTTTGTTTTTATTTCGTTCTATTTCTTGAAAAGAGCGGATGAACGAATTCGTTCTTTTTTAGAAAATGAACGAAAATGACCGGTCACTTGAATGAACGATTTGGCATAGCTCTAACATCTGGATGACATATTCTTTAAAAAATAAAATCCGCATTTCTATTCTATCGTTCAATGCTCTTAATAAAATTTTGTGTCAATTATTAAGGAGCCCATCCATTATACAATATTACTGAATATATTTTTATGCATATTATTGTCGTTTTGCCTATATTTACTATGCAATAAATGGCACAATGTTTTCAAAGAAAATATTGCCCAAATTTCCTGACATCGAAAAATTAAACAACATTCACCAATATTGCCACCACATTATACAAGAATAAAGCCCATGTCAGATAAAACTTTTGCTTCGCGTTGCGTTGAAGATTCGCTTTGACATCTAAGATGAAATGTACGTGCTTATATGAAACATGTCACATAAAGAACTTTTAACGCAAAGCGAAGCGAAAAGTTAGGCAACTATAAACTTTTTGCGTGCTTTGACAATCGTTTGGTATACTAATTTTAATTTGTTTGGCCAAACTCGCATGTAAAAGTGAAATTTTTATTAAAATGTCGGTGAATTTACCTAAAAAACGAGTTTGTGGCATCAGAGTAATCGAATTGTGTTGTGTTTTATATATAAAACCGAATAGTGAAACAAACAGTGAGTGTTGTCAAAGGTTTTATTGTGTCATACACATTGTGCTTCACGTTTTTTTTTTTCAAAGTTAGAAACGTCACGCAAAGCGTTGAAGTTGTATCTGACACCGCCTTAAAAATCAAAATCCTTTTGATATTTGCCAATATATTTGAAATTTATTTGTCTATATGCATTTCATTGTTGCTGTAACAAATCATCAGTAGACTTCAACCATACATTTTTGAATAGAGGTTTGCCAATAAAGGGTCCGCCAGATAACTTTTTTTTTTTTGAAAATGCTATAAAAAAACTACTGAAGCTTCAGCTGTGTGGCACGTAGTGTCGTCCTGTTGAAACCAAATGTTGCCAATATCCTCCTCTTCAAGTTTTGTGAACAAAAATTCGTTCAACATGGCCCGATAACGATCGCCATTGACTGTAACGGCCACTCCTTGCTCATTTTCGAAAAAAAATGGCCCAATTACGCCTCTGCACCAAAATCCGCACCAAATAGTGACTCGTTTGGCTGCATCGGCTTTTCAATGTATGCGTGCGGGTTTTCTGTGCCCCAAATGCGACAATTTTGCTTGTTTACATACCCGCCAAGATCAAAATGAGCTTCATCTGAAAAGATGATTTTTTTTTTGCAAAATCGGCATCTTCTGTAAGTCGATCGCAGGCCCACTTAGCGAAGCGAAACCGCATTGGATGGTCAGTTGGCTCGTTCAGCGGAAAGATGAAACTAATTATCTGTCAAATCAGACATGAGCTAAGTGTTACCATTCACGAAATAAGCACTAGTTGAAAAAAAAAACGTTAGGTAGCGGACCCTATATATTGTACCACCTTCGATATGACACACACATTGGCGATATTATTGTACAATACGAAAAATTGGACAATTATATTGCAAGTGGGTGGGCCGCTTAACGTTTTTTATTTGAGTTTGAAAATATAAATCTGCTACCAGACACCGTGTATGTGCCCTCAATTGTGAAAGTGGTCTAAGTAGGCTAGCCAGACGTACTTTTTTCAGCAGTACGCGTACTTTTTTTAGTCAATGTACTGTTGTCTGCATAACCCCTGAAAAAGTACGCTAAAGTACTTTTTTGCCTTTTGTACTTTTCTTTATACTTTTTTTCTCTGTTTAGCATCTTTATAAACTTTGCTTTTGTGCAGAAAGAATCCTATGTGATTCTTGAAGAGCCTTGTTAAAATTTTTCCAATCTAAACGAATTTGTGCGACAACTTGAAATATTTTTCCATGTATTTCATATGAGATTCAAAATATCGTCAGTTGTGACGACTTTACTTTTTAAATTACTGAGTTTTTTGACTTTTTAAAAACTGAGAATGGGAAAAATGGAATTTTTTGCAACATTCAAAAGAATATAAATAAATATTTTTAAAATTTTTGAACCATTAAAAAAATTTAATATAATGATTTAATAATTACATAAGCAACCAAACCAAAATGCACGACAAACAAGTGATATTCAGGGCCAATTTCACCAACTCTATTTAAATATCAATTCATATTTAAATGTCGATTTTCATTAATTTTTGAATGGAAAAATTACTTTTAAATATGAATTGATATTTAAATAACTTGGCGAAATAGGCTGTCAGTATTATAAATATTAATATAAACTTGTTCAAATTAAGTTTGTTTTCTAAACACAATTAGAAAAATTACTAACTTTAAGTTATTAATTTGTTGTAAATAATATTTACGATCTCATATTTATGTTCTTTAGTAAAGAAAATGTTATTTTACGTTATTGAATGAATTTAAGGACGTTTTCAATAAAAACGCATATGTACTTTTTTTATTTTAAAAATACTGCTTTTTTTGCTTTGGTGTACTTTTTTTGCTAACTCAATATCTGGCTACCCTAGGTCTAAGTCATATATTTTTTTGGTCGAGATGTTGAGTAGATTACATGTGAACAAAATAAAAAAAAATTATATTACGCAACATTTGAATATAGACTTATGCTAGCCTCGATGTATGTATATAAATTAAATTAATATACATATTAGTGTCCTGCACAAGACTATTTATAAGACCTTTCAAGACATGAGAGATTTTTTCAAATGCTTTACTACAGCGAAATATTCTAAAAGAATCGCTAAACAACACTGTTGGAAAGACAAACAACCGAAAAAATTACTTGCCAACAGTGTTGCTTAGCGATTCTTTTAGAATATTTCGCTGTAGTAAAAGCATTTGAAAAAATCTCTCATGTCTTGAAAGGTCTTATAAATAGTCTTGTGCATGACACTAATACATATATTAAATATTTATTGAATGAATACGTTACTTTTCACATAACAATATCGATCAGCAGTTTCCTACTGTTGCAGAAAACATGCAATGACATCCACAGAAATATTGAAATTCTAAGAAAATGAAAACAATTCAAGAACCTTCAGTTTGTACGCATACATGATGCATTCTGTTGTTTTTAACGGTTTTAGTAGCATGCATGCGGCTCCATCTGTATGAGAGTAGTAGCACTAAACAGTTTCAGTGCCGGTGTCAATGGCAAAGAAGTTAAATTTGTATATTTTTCGATCGAATGTGAAAGTAAGGATCACGTAGTATATATAATTCAAATTTAATTAATTAAACAATAATTTTCGAAAACGTTTATTTTTTAAGACTCACTTATGTCTTAGTGAAGCCATGAACCTAATTCTTTGAAGTGTCTAGCAAAATACACATGAAATGTGGCAGCACTGATACTGTAGAAAAATCACAATAGTAACAAAACCGGCAGAATTGTGTAGATGAATAACAAAACAGATAAACGTAGCTGGCAACAAAATGTGATAACACAAAATAAAAACATTAACCATAAAAAATTACTTCAATATCGAAGCACTTTAATAGGCGTGGAACAAAATGTATAAAAGTTAGAAATAAACTTGCAATTCATACAGCAACTTCGGAAAAACCGCTCGGGAATAAATAAATTCTTATAAAAGTGTTTTATTATTAAGAAGATGCAAAGAATAATGGCAAATCCACAACAGCAAGCAAAATACACAAAGGTGAGCATATTGATTAAATAAAAAAATACTGTCTTGAAAGGAGATAAATACATACATACATATGTATGTATATTTAGATATGGCTCAATTACTTCAACAACGTCATAACTCAAAAAATAGAATTTTTGTGTTAATGATGCAGAATGAATCCTCATATCGTTCTTCATATTGTGTAAAAAATTTCATACATATACATACATACTAGGGATGCCAAACGGGAAATCCCGGGATTTTCGGGATTTGCCAAATCCCGAATCCCGGGATTTGTATAATTCAATCCCGGGATTTTATTTTCGGGATTTCTTAGCAATTTTTATATAAAAACTTTATAAATTCAAATTTTCATTGATTTTAAGGTATTTTTTTATAATATTTAAAAGTCTCATACAATGTTATACGTACAGTTTTAACAATTTAATGACTTTTCGTGACATATTTCTTATAAATTAACAACAAGAGCAAAATAAATAAACTACTTTCTTACGGTTATTTTCATCAAAGGTGCTACAATATATGTACATTTTAGAATTATTTGGAAAACAAAAGAAACATATTACCTTTGGAAGGGAAATAACATTTGAAAAATTCATAAGTTTAACAAATTTATTCCGTCTTATTCTATAATATGAGGGCAAGTACAATTAAAATTCCACGAGAAATTTTTCCCGGGGAATAATTTCAAACAGTAGCAAATAATAGGGAAAACAAAAAAATCTAATTGGAAATGGGAGAAATTTCTTTCGGAAATTTATTCATAATTGCAGTGTATAACTATTTGTATGTCCACTACTCAACACTAAAAAAAATTAGCACTTATCTACTTGTCGGTAAGAATTGAGTACTATTGACACCTCCTTACAATTGGACTAGAATACAATACAAGGCAAGTGAAAAGATGTAAAATCGAGAAATATTTACAGAATAATGCGGAGTATTTTGTCTAGAAAACTGCTCGAGCGTGTATGTATGTTTTTTACATTGCAGTTCAAAATTATTTTGTTTTTTATTTAGACAGTTTAGGTCGTTTTTGATACAAACCTAAGATCAAACCCATTTAAATTACATGGATTTGATAAATAGTTTTAGTCAAAAACGACCGACTGAGTAAGTTCGACTCAATTATAGTTGTATTCGAGTTGCATAGTAGAAGGCCAGGACACTAATAAACCATACTCCTCTTAGCGAACGTATGAATACATACATATGTATCTGTTGAACTTGCAGAAAAAAACTTATGTATGAGTTTAAAATTTTTCAGTAGAGCAAAAATACTGTTCAAGTGGTCAGGCAAACTTTTAATGTATTTGCCTATAAAAATTTGATCTTTAGACGTAACTAATCGAATTTGATTAGAATAGTGTATACAAATCTTTTAATTTTTCGACATGTTCAGCGTTATTATCGTTGTCATAGTCGTAAAGAAATTGATAAAAAAAAATTAGATAATGCTTGTTTTACATACATATCGTCGGTTTGTTTCTGCTTTGATGTATGGGACAAAAATGTGTTTTCGAGAAAATCGATGAAGAATGTTTAGTTCACTAATTTTATAAAAACACGCGATAGAATTTTTTGTTTATTAATAAAAGTAATAGATACATATGTTTTTTATTCAAACTTAAAGTTGATAAACTTTTTACATCCAACTTGAAAAATTATTAGGACGTAAAGAAAAAATTACAAAAATCTTTGTCAACGCATCCTACAGTCATAACAACAATATTGTTCACTTTTAACAAGTCTTGATCAAGTAGGTTACATTATTGTATATATTTAAGTAGATAAAAAAGTGAAAATATCAGTTTTATTCATTTAACATGAATTTTAGAGGAAAAACAAAGGAAGAAATAAAAGACGGTGAATATATTAAATAAAAGAAATTTGATTAATAAAAAATAAATATCAATTAATTTCATTCACAATAATTAAATTTTTGTACTTTGCTCTGATTCACGTTCTTTTAGTAGAATATGCATTAATATGCATTATAATAGCTGCAAATAAAAATATTAATACTTTACGTGTCGATTACCGTAAAACAGACTTTACAATGTTCACCAATTGTGGAAATGACGCAAATTTCCACATCTATATCTCCAGATATATTTAAGATATCGGAAAACTGATAACGAATTTGGAAAGAGGTCACATTATTCATATATAATCAATCAATAACTCAATTTTTTTAAATGTCCCATACATCAAAGCAGAAACAAACCGACGATATGTAACAACCGTTATACTTGTTGTTGATCAATCGCAATTAAAAAAACGTTAGTAGATATATTTTTAACAAAACAATATTGTTTTTGCAACTTATTTGTATGAAAGTGAATCTAAAAATTTTCGTAAGTTGACTTAGATAATAGTGGTAGTGGTAGTTGGTAGTGGTTTAGATAATAGATAATAGATAATAGATGGTTTAGATAATAGAAAAACTTTATATTGAAAACAAAAACAAGTTTTCATATTTAGTTATTGTTTTCACTGAAAAAATCTTTTGATTTTTATTTCATACTCGTATTAGAAAATTGTTTACTTTAAAGACAATTGTGCAATGATAAATTATGATAATAAAACCTTTTAAAATGCATTAAATTGTTATTAAAGTAATATTTATTTTTTTCCGAAAATTTATTTGACCTTTTGTTTTAAAAATAGTAACTATTTTATTGAGCTTGAGGTCTGTTTAATAAAAATTAACAGCTTTTATTTATCAATATTTCGACACGCCTTTGTGTGTCTTCTTCAGGTAAAAATTTTTTATTTTTTTACGTGGTCCAATCTAGATGAAACAGACTAGTTACATCATGGTCCTATGTAATGCAGTCATGGATCATGTCGTTTTCTTACAAGCATTCAATGCTGTACGATAACTGTTCGTGTTTAAAAGAATATGATCGTTATTTTTAAGCAAAGTTGGACCGTGTGGTCCAACCCTAGGACATCTCAATGTTAAATCGACCACCTTTTTTCATATATTTGGAGTAGTTTTGTGGTACTCCTACTCCTCTTTGGACTAGTCTTTACATGCATGTATGGACTAGTCGCATTATTTTCAGGGTAATTATAATTACCTATGTATGTATGCATGTCCACATCCTGTTTACTCAACTCTTGAAACCAAAATAAAATTTACTTTTGAGTTGTGTGTAAATTTAAAACTTTAAACTCGATTTCTGGCAAACCAGTTTTTTTGGGTTATGACGTTGCACAGTGCGGGATTTTGAAAAAAAGTGGAAACAATTGTGCAGTTTCTAAACGAGCCGTCGGATTGCTATGAAATTTCATACAGCATTTTAGATTATGTATCTTAAAAGGGGCGGAGCCACAAAGCCAAAAAGTGGGCAGCCTCGTAGGTATTAATGAAAAATTCAAACAGATGCCAAGATTATGTTTTTGATCTGATAAAAAAAATTTTACGAGTGGATTTCTCTATTCAAGAGCTAAAAAAATTCTCGTACATATGTATGTACATATGTGCAGTTTCGCTCACAGTTTAGGAAATATTCAAAAAAAAAAAATTTAAATTTTTGGGTTTTTTACCAACCTTGACCATCTTGTTCGATTTAAAAATAGTATTGGTTAAGAACAAAATTTTTAACATTTAGAAAAAAATTTGATATCAAAAGCACTACTAACGTGTACAAAGGTCATGCATGTATGTGTGTATGATCTTTTATTTTTCTGCGCACATGCAAAGGCACACACAATTCGCCTTGGGCACACACATACATTCATACGTGAATAGTTGGCAGGAGTTTTATTTTCTGTGTTTGCTTTTTTACATTAGATAAACAAATTAAGCAAAAATAATTAATAAAATATGTTCTAATTATTTAATTCATACACGCATCCATTTTTTTTTTTTTTTTTGGTTTGTTTTTTGTTTACTCATGTGTATAATTATGTGTGTACTCATTTTGTTTTGATAGATAAATTAGCGATAATATGTTGTCAAAACTAGCGATGATAGCAAATTCTTCATGGTTCACAACTAGGTTCAAAATGAACCAAGTTGGTTCGCTCTCAAAAATGTGCATGGCGAACCATCTTGATTCAATCAAGATTCGACCGCGAACCTCGAATGAGAGAGCGAACCTCGATAACTGCTGTCCGTGTGAACATGCTATAACATTAGTTGTATGCGGTTAATCACTCTTTTGAGTGTTTGTTACAAGCAAGCTGTCTTGCGACATCGCTTGTTACAACTGATATACACATACACCAATACATCCATCGTGCTTCGCTTATAGCGCGACAGCATTTATTATTGGTTTAGTATAATACATGCGACGTGAATACATTTAAAAATCATGGCGTTTTTACATTTCAAGACTGTTTACGCAGCTCTCTATTACACACATATGCAACCATAATTCAATAATACATGAAATTAAAAAATTTAAACAAAATCCCTTTAACCAAACTAAAGACAGAATTAGGTTTTACTTTCTGTTCTTTTACGAATCAGTCGTTACAAGTCGTTAGTTTTTCTGTTTCGTTCTGTTCTGTTTCGGATCAACCTGTGAAAATTAAAAACTTGATAAGTAAGTAATTGTAAGTTACAGCATAAATTAAATAAAAATATTTTAAAATAAATTGTGATTGTGCTTCTAGAATTAAAAAAAAATGAATTTTTAAAATCAAAACAAAACTATATTGAAACTTAACAGTGGACGATGCAAAACTCATCGCTTTAGCGGAAAATTGCGAGCCTTCTGGTCAGAAACAGCTGATAAGTTGCTGCAGAAAAAGTAAGTACTGAAATTTAGAAGCAGAACGGCACAGCACAGAACAGCAACAGAAACTAAAGACTAATGAAGCCTTTACCCTCATACCTAAATAAGAGCGGCAAGCGTTGCGTTAGCAATAGGGTACGCATTTTTATTACATTTGAATGTAAAAATATTTTTTGATTGTACTGAAAATACGGGTGTAATTCAATTTATTGAACTCTCTTCCTTTAGGTATTATGGCTTTCAAGGCTCATTTATTAGGTGGCAGCACTACACCAGGTGTAATTTCATTATACCAATCTAAATGTCAAATTTGGATTGTGTAGGTATAAGCCTAAAAGCATGCTTTTGTTTGGGTATCAATAAACACCTTTCGAATATTCAGTTTTGTATGGTGTTTGACATTTCCTGTAAGAAACATGCAATGTCACGATGCTACCCTGTTTTGAAAAGTAAGAAGGTAATTCATACCAACAAAGTACATGTGGTTGTTGCTGTTGTAATATTTGTTGTAGAATCGCGGGTACCTGATTGATGTGCCTTGATGGCTTTCATACAATAACAAATAAGAGAAAAAAATGTTAGATCAAGAAAAATATTACAAACACACACACTCATGTTTTGTTTCTTTTTTACTTGTAAGCTAACCCTGTCGGATTTTTATTAGCTAGCTCAAAAATATGAGTGACTTTTTGCTAACTCATTTACAACTAGCTTCTGAACTAACTCATAAATGATACAGATGTGAGTAAATTATTTTTTGCACAACTGTCTTCTTCCCGATAAGAGGCCGTTTAGATGAAGGGTGGTCTCGCTGCGACACGTCGCCTGCGAACACTGTTGCCAGAATTGACGATTTCTCTGCATTTTGACGATTTTCACCTCTCAAAATACACTAGTGACGATTTTAGGTCCAGAAATGACGAATTTCTAAATTTAACATATATGGCAACTTTTTTCAGTATTGCATTTTTAAAGTTGGTTTTTTGTTATATTATGATTTTTGTGTGTTCAAAAATGTTAAACTCTGATATTTATACATAAAATGTTTCTATAACAAAAATGCTAATTATTTTTTTATAAATTATCTGTTTTAAAAATAAATATATATGTACGTATGTATGTGAATTCTGATTTCATTTTAAGTTTTTTTAACTTTTATTTTCAATTTTAATGGTTTTCATATATAGGCTATATACATATATTAAATTTATATGTGTGTATTTGTTGAAAGCATACCCTGCAGGAGAACGAACTAGTGTTCAACTAGTATTTTTCTAGTACAGAAATCACCACCACTAGTTCCCAACTGTAAACCTTCCTATACTATCCTAATGCTCAAATTAGCATTGAGTGTGTTTAGAAAACTACTATATAGTACCATTGGCACTAGTTTAGGACTAGTTTATTACCAGTTCTTTTGTAAAGAAAATTGGTGGTTTTCTTCCTTTGTTACTCAGTGACAACTGCTAGTTAAAATTTGTCATTATTTATCAAAATTCAAAACTACAAAAGGGTAATTATAATTATTTAATTAGAATTATTTTTAGATGAACCTAAAATTTTAATAATTGTATGATACCAATTTTCATACAGTGTACAGTGCTCTGTTAGACAGTCAAAATTTATTTTGCAATGTGGTGCCTTGGGACTACTTCCTATACTAATACTCATCAGCACTAGTAATATTACACAACTTTAACCCTTTTTGCACTAGTTCTTGCTATTCTAGTAATTATACGAGTAGCTTTTAGACAATTATCGCCTACTCTCCTGCAGGGTAGTTAATAAGTTTGAACCATTGTAATAGTATTTGTAATAAAACAATTAAAATACAAAAAAATTTAATATTTTTGATTGACGTTTTTTTTTTGACGATTTTCTAAAATGACGACGATTTTTTGAACAGAAATCTGTAGTTTTTGACGATTTCATCCCTAGAAGTTCTAGCAACAGTGGTGCTATGTACAGACAGTGTTGCCAGTTAGACCAATTTTTATAACATGCATCAAAGAAACAGTTATCATATAAAAATTATAAACAAGTAAAGTAAGGAGAGAAAAAGATTTATTGTATTTTGGTGGTAAATTAAAAAAAAATAAAAATATGTGGACATAATAATTCTACATTTCTCAAACTAACAATTAGTTCTTTTACGGCAACACTGCTACGAATGAACTAATAAAAAGCATTGAACAAATTAATATCAAAAAGCCGCCTTACTATTGCGACAAAAATGTCTTCATCTAAACGCGCGTGGATTTAAGAATGGACTGCAAAAGAGAACGTAAGCGTTGTCGCAGCGAGGCCACCCTTCATCTAAAAGGGCTCTAAATATTGAACTAAATTTAAGCTAACTCAATACTGATGCTGAGATTAGTGAGTTGTTTTTGTACAACTAACATCTTCTCGGTAAGCTTTGAACTAACTTTTAGCTAACTCGAAGTTGATGCAGAGATGAGTCATAGTTTATCGAGAAGATGTCAGCATAAAACTCATGTTTATGTTAACTCTGTGCCGTCTTTATTTTATATGGCGCAATAGCAAAGTGTTAAGTATGAAGGCTGACAAACAAAGTGATCACAGTTCGATACCAATTCTCGTCTCTAAAAAAAATTTAAAATTGTTTCAAATTTAAGTTGACTAAAAATGTTAAAAATAATGGTTAACTAAAGAAAGACATTTATTTTTCTTCTTTTTGAAGCGCCACAAACTAAGTTGCAGCTAACTAATAGTGCACTTGCATTTTATCAGCCAAAAACTCACTCTAAATGAGCTAACTTGTGGTCATTTGAAACTTATGCAGCGTTAGTGAGGACTGACTCGTTCTGAGGACATTACGTTGAAAAACTGAATAGCGTTTAACATGTAAAATGAGTTAGCTTTTGAGCCAGTTGTCACTCGTCTCCGATTAACCATTAGTTACTTTTAAGTTAGCTCAAATCCCGACAGGGATTAAATGCATGAAGTAGTAGCAACTTTAAACGCTTATAGCTTAAGAAATACTAAACCGATTTCAATATAATATAGATTCTGCAAATCTGTACAGAAAACCCTTTAAAACCATGTACATCTGTTTAAAATCGGTGCAGTAGTACCAGCGTAAAAAGAACTACAAAAAACATGTTTGCCTATTAATTATATAAAATAAAGATATATGAAAAAATTTGATTTTTTGCCGTTTTTTTGCAGAAAAAATGGGTTAATTATTTCGCTATTATATAAACATTTTGCAAGGATACCAAACCCATATTTTTATTTACTCAAAAGCTAATACTATAAAAAACATAAAAAGGGTTTTCATGAGAACTCTTAAAATTCCCATTTCTGCAATTGGGCAAATTTGCGAGACTTGTTTCATGAAGCCCCTTTTCAACTTTTGCGCAAACAGTTAAGGAAATTTGAATGAAATGTCAAAAACATTAATATAATAAAAATAAAAAATTAAATTTCAAGCAGTTTTTAAATTAAGTACATATTTATATATTTCTATAAAAATAAAAAGTGTGTGTGTGTATCTAAAATGCCTCAAGGAAGCAAAAAAACCAAAAAGTTGTAGTTTAATAAATGCACAATTGCACAGCTTAAGTTTACGAGTGAAAATTGTTGGGCAAAGTAATCAGGTTTGTGTAAATAAATTTCCATACAATTTTTGACATTTTATTTATGAGAGTGTAAAAATGCACAATTGAACAGTTTGTGAGACTTTTGAACATTCTCATGAAAACCCTTAATAAAAAAAATTTTGTTGGAGCTCAAACATAATTTGAAACCTTATGGGATCAAATATTTTTGAGACTTTTTCAGATTTTCGGTAGAGGTTTAGAGGTCGCACAAGACGAATTTTTGCAAAATTCAGTTGTTTTCGACAGTGGGTACACAAGCCCCAATTTGTTGATATTGTGTTAAAATGATGTCCGGGATGATTATATAAAAAGTGGTTTGGCACTATTCAAGTGATTTTGTCACTATTTAGAAAGAGATTTGGAACGAAAACCAATTTTCTAATTCCCATCACTGATGTATGTACATCATATTTGTTTTGTGTAATCTTGTTTGCACAAATTATGAAATTAAAATTGATAAAATTTATTGTTTCAAAAATTTGATAACATGTATTTAATTATTTGTTAAAAAGTAGATCTTCATATTCACATACATACATAGATACATATGTACATATGTATATGCACACATTTATGCATATGCATGTACATAAAAATATACACATATCTCTCATTTACTAAAACAACGTCGTAACTAAAAAATTAGGATTTTCGAGTTACGGACGGGATTATAAGATTTTTTCCGACCTATTTCGCCAAAATGATTTTAAAAATCGCCAAATCAATTTTATGTAGTTTTTCATAATATGTATATATGTATTTGATAATAAATTTGTTTTTAAATAACTATTTTTTAATATAAATTTTTATAAAATAATTGTAGCAGTAAATCACCAAAAGTAGAAATAAAATCGAAAAAAAATTCTTATAAATTTTTCTCATTCAAATTCAAAACGCATTAATTATTATATCGAGCTATAACCGCACAAAAAGCTTAAGTAACAAAAACAAAATTTTACAGGAGAAGGTTTTTTTTTAATTATCTTCGATCTTATTTAAGTTAATTCATTGAATTTTAGTATTTAGGTGTTATTGTGCTAAATATAAGTAACGCATCGAATTTTAACGAAATATTAGCATAATAACGGTATTTTTTGTCCCTTAAGCTTTTTTTTTTTTTGCTGTCTCCCTGATAACCTCCAGTGTATATTTTTGTGTTGGTTAAGCTAAAAAAAATTTTAGGAAAAAGTAAATATCAGTTTTTTTTACCTAAACTTGTCTCCAAATTGCTAAATTATTGTCTTCTTGATCGGCGCCATGTAGTGAATCTTCTACAGACTTATTACTTTTCGAATTAAAAAGTTCGCTATTAAATTTGTTGTGTATAGTTTTACCGACGGAAAGTATTTCCAAGTTCGCATACTTTTGTGAAGAAATTTTTAATAAATTGCTACGTACCGGAACTGAACTGGCGACTATCTCAGTTTATCGCCAGGACTGCGTAATCAAATTTAAATCATAATAAATTGTTGCAGAGTTATCCAAATAACCATATTTAAGACTTATAGTTGATTTTTTTAAAGTTGGAGAACATAGCCTTAAAACAATGGTAACTCACTTCAATGCAATCATATTTTTTTGACTAGGCGTAGAATTGAATTGAATGGGCCTTATCGTGATTCGCGCATTTTGGCTTCGACTACAAAAAGTTTGTTATAGATTAAAAATACTGTATTTATTTATTTTTATTTTTATTTTATTTTTTTTTTGTTGGAAAAATTTTAATGACTTGTTCGTGAAGTTACATAATATATGTATATTTACAAGTATGTATTTATGCAGATTTTTTTATGCGAAAATATGTTTTCCTCTATCGTCTAAATTTGTGTGTAGTTTTGTTGAGATATAGTCAATGGGTGTTACGAGCTGTAGGATAATTTCCAAATACATAACAAAGCTTATAATAAACTGGTATGTGATGTTTCATTCTTATGTTATTAGATGATACATATTTTGTTCAAATGTAATGAGGCTATATAAATAGTATACAGATCTTACCTTATAAAATTACAAAAACGAATTAAAATTATCACTACCCATTTTTTAGCGCAAGCCGTTGAAAAAGTATTTCCAAAAAAAAAATTTGTTTCATAACATAGTTTCATCTCATTAAAGGGCCATGATAGGTCATTTTAATGGGAAAATTATGTAGAGGAAAGATGTTGTGGTATTTATTCTAAACAAAAATGTATACAAAAGTTTTTCCGAAAAACGCCGCATTTAAAAGTTATGATGCCAAACGTGTTTATATCCAAGATAGGTTATTTTTTAGGTGAAAAATGCAATTTGAATGATCGGTATGCACACTATTAGTGCAATTTTAACACATATGTGATTTTTATAGCCGGTCTATCAGAAACTGCCGGTGGAGCGAATAAAATAAATACTTTCCGCAATTTGTATGGTCTAATAATGTGCATTCAAGTTTTTTATATGTGGGTGAATAAATTGCTATCAGAAAAGGCTGATCTAGTTAATTGTTTTAAAAATAGATCATGTATGTAATATTTTATGTATGCATATAAAGGGTGTTTTTTATTGAGGTATAAAACTTTAAGTTGGCATCACTTTTTTAACTGGCGGCCATTTTGTCAGTTGTCAAGTGATTAATATTTAGTTTGGTTTGCCATTTCATCGTGAACAGGTTGACAAAAGAACAACGCTTGCAAATCGTGCAAATTTATTTCGAAAATAATGGTTCAGTTCGCGAAGTTTACCGCAAGCTCCGTCCATTTTATGGTCGAAATAATCGTCCATCAGAGCAATTAATTCGGTTAACCATGGATCGTTTCCGCACTACGTTTACTCTATGTGATAATACGCATCCGCAGAGACGTCGAACAGTGCGCACCGAAGAAACAATTTCCGCTGTAGAGCAAAGTGTTGAAGAGGACCCGACTGAAACGATTCGCCACCGTGCACAGCAATTGGAGCCGACTAACCGACTATTTTGTTCCCGAATTGGATGGCATGAATGTGGATGATTTGTGGTTCCAACAAGACGCCGCTACATGCCACACAGCGCACGTCACAATCGATTTATTGAAGGAAACATTCGATGAGCGCATAATTTCGCGGAATGGACCTGTCAATTGGCCACCAAGATCGTGTGATTTGACACCATTGGATTATTTTCTTTGGGGATATGTGAAGTCGCTCGTCTACGCCAACAAACCAGAAACGTTAGGGGACTTGGAAGCCAACATTCGTGGCGTTATTGCCAACATACGGCCCCATATGCTCGAAAAAGTGGTTGAAAATTGGACCTGTAGAATTGGCTTTATTCGAGCCAGCCGCGGCGGCCACATGCCCGAAATCATATTTAAGCATTAATGGCATAAAATTATCCTTCCAATAAAGCCAAATTGATGGACATTAAAACGATTTTTGTGTGTTTTATTTCAATTCAAAGTTCTATACCTCTGAAAAAAACACCCTATACTTCATACGAAGTCGATGGAGGGTATATTGTATACGGCTAATCCGAATATTATATCATACTTGCTTTATTTTCAAAAGGAAATTTTAGCTTAAGTAACAAGTTGCTGTTACAAAAACTGTAAACAAAAAATAATTTGTACTTAAGCTTAAATTGTTTTTGCTATAAAATTGAAACGGTATATCCTATGGTTATAAAATTTGGACAGATAATGGCATTGATAACAAGTTACTGATTTTTATAAAAAAACGCATTTCGAAAATCATGTTGGATAAGCTTCTTTGGCGGTAATGGCTCGATATTTAATATAAAGAAAATCATAAAATCAAATGGTGAATTAAAAAAATTTTGAAGTTCAATTTTGTTAAAAAATAGCCATAAAAATCGCCAAAAAAAATTACTTATCGCCAGGAAAATCGCCATGTAACTAAATCAAAAATTTAGATGCGAATCAAGCAGAAAAATCGCCATATCTGCCAACCCTGGTTACGGATGCAGAATTAAAGCTTAAAGGTGCAATTAGACGTGACATGGCAATAATGCCATAGCCATAACCAAACCAAAATTCAGTTGGTTTCTATGGTAATGGCTTTGGCGTTATGGCGAGTCACCTATAATCAAATGCAGTATTGCCCATAAGTTTGGTTCGAACGGCTGTTTTCTATGGCTATGGTTATGTCACGTCTGATTGCACCTTAAATTAGACGTTCCATAGCCATAATGACATAGCCATAACAAAGCCAAAATTCATTAAAAAATAGTTCTTCATCAACTGAGAAAAAAATATTTAAAGTTCAACCGTTTACACATCGTTGTTTGGTTAAAAAAATTATTTGTAAAAAGAGGACTGTGTCCGGGGAAAAGAGGACGGATAACAAACTTGGCTTAACCATACATACTTTGCGAAATAATGTTGGCAAAAAATTAGGATTACATGTAAGTTCTTCTGAAATGGAAAAAATCTTTAAGTTTTGTAAAAAAAAGTGCACCAAGAAATAATATTTTTTTGGGCATAATTACATTATTGCCTTATTTAGTTTAGAGCTATCACCAAGTCTAAAGGGAGGGGCATAATGAATCCGTCATACGTTAAACTTCGCCTTTTTAAACTGACATTAAGGCAACGACGTAGAGGGTTGGCACAATCAGTACTTTATTTATGGAAGTATTTGAACAGCTTCAATAGGTTGATTCTCCATTTTATTAATTAAATTCAACTTTTTTATTTATTTCGTTTCTTTCTTTTGTTTAGTTTTATTTTTGCTGCCACAAAACAAAAACCGAAATAGGAACATACCAAAAAAACCAACCAATATCTGTCAAACTACTAAACGTACGCAAAATGTTAAAAGTTGACCGATTTTTGTACTTTGCGTTGACGGACACGTACTGAATATAACAGACCTCATAAGAAACCATGTATTTCAATTTAGCTGTCAGTTGAAAAAGGCGAAGTTTAACGCATGACGGATTCATTGTGCCCCGCCCTTTAAGGCTGAATTCACACCTGGCATTTCATGTGTGCAATATGCCAAAAAAAAAAAGCTTAACCACTAATTACTAATGAAAAACATCAAACAGTTTTTTATTAAGTTACACCCCTTTTACACACGGAAAGTTTACTTTGCAAAGTCTTAATTCAGCTGGGAGAAAGACAAAGAGAGGAATACTGTCCCTTTCTGTCTTTCTCTCAGATGAATTAAGACTTTGCAAAGTAAACTTTCCGTGTGTAAAACGAGTGTTAAACAGTTTCATACATAACTAAGGCTGAGTATACATCTGGCAGTTCTTGTGTGTCATTTGCCCAAAAAAGCGTAACCAACTAATTACTTATGAAAAACTGTTTGATTCAGACATGTATTTATTGATTTAAACAGTTTGCAATCATGCTGGATTCTATCAAATTGTCTATTAGTTATGTATGAAACTATTTAACTCAATAAATACATGTCTGAATCTAAAAGGTTTTCATTAGTAATTAGTATTTACGCTTTTTTACGCTTGTGTGGCACATGGCACACAGATGGAAACCCGGCCTAGTAGAAAATTTTACAGAATCCAAAATGATTGGAAACTGTTTAAATCAATAAATACATTACATGTCTGAATCAAACAGTTTTTCATTAGTAATTAGTGGTTACACTTTCTTTGGCAAATGATGGGACACATGTCCACCCGGCCTAAGTTAGTTGTCTTTTTTTTCACTATTGCACAGTGTTATACTTAAAGTGACCAGATTCTTTTTTTTTAAAGCGGGATACGATCGATCAAAAGCTAAATACTAAAGTGTGGCACAAGCCATAAAATAAAGGCTTACAAGCACTCTCATTAATTTCAAAATGTGTGTGTATATTGCTCCGCTATTGTAAAACAAAACTTTCAAAAGAGATGTGTTTTGTTTACGATAAGAATAATGCAGAACAGAACAATGTTGAAGTAAAACCAAGCCTTTCAAAACAAATATGAAATAGAACATCAAAATTCACACAGAACATTTAAAACATGTTTGATAGCAAAAAAAAATCCATATAAAATAAGCATTGCGCCTCGTTAGTAATATGAAAGCTGTAAAGAGGTTTTATTTACTATGAAATAATATCATACATACTTATGTACATTTATATATACCCTGAAGGAAATGTCGATGGTGAAAATGTACTAAGTCGCTTTTGACTTTGTCACCAGTACTACTCTACAATTATTCCCCATATAATACTTTGTGACATTTAGCATGTGCTTGTCATTGAAAATCTACTAGTAACAGTAAAACAATTGACTAGATAGCGAATTCATAGTTCTTATGGGAACATGGAGACATACCAACCAGAAATTTACTGGTACATTTGTATACCTTAATTTATGTATATTGACAAGTTGTTGCAAAATCCACCAGAAATACACCACATCTGTTTCTCTCTTTATTTTATACTGACGAATAAAAGAGAAATTGTAGACAATGTAACTACTACTAGAGTTTTAGTGTTGACATAGAGACACTTGGCCCCAGTTTAACTGCAGGGTAATAATTTGTTAATTTTTATTTTCAATATATGTATACATATATACATACATATACATACATAGTTTGCATGTTTGCGCTCGTGTTCTAGTGCACTCGATGTTTCGGCTATGATTTACTTAATTTGATTTTAATTAAATTTGATTAATTTTTTGCCTTTTTGATTGTGCAAAGAACTGATAGCCTGCTGTAAAACAGCTGCTTTTTGACATTTATTCTAGTGATGCCACAATATAATTTTTTAAACTACACATAAAGTATGGTTCACTGATTTACTCCTGTTGAGTTTAAACCACATATAAATTAAAGTTTACTTCAACTAAACCAGCGTTTAAACTTTAACTGATTTATTAGCCCTTAAAACTAAAAAATAAACTTAGTTTGGTTGGAATTTTCAGTCATTTAGTGCAAGAGGCATAGAGATCAATCGTCGATTTAACGAACACAAACTTAAAAAAACATACTTACACACATCTATCGAGACTGCACCAGTGATGGGAAATGTGGCACAATTGTGCCATTTTTGGCACTATTGGATGTTGCCTGGCACTGTGGCACTCTCGCTCCTTTTCTGGCACTTTTTGTCCATTAAATATGGAAACTTTTCTTATTGCAATAGCAAGTACTCTTCTTGTACTTTGTACGTTTTTAAGTAATGAAAACAGCTGTTGTTGTAGAGATGATTTTATAAATTTTTAGAAATATTTCAACTCTGAAATTTATAAAATTCTTAAGTATGTCTCGTGAAGTTGTTGCAGATAGAGTCTTTGAACAGTGGGACGCCCTTGAAATATTTCTTCACATTATAAAATTTTCAGTCATAATGCAATGATAAAGCTTTATTCATATTAAATAGTTTAACGGATAATATAAGCAAAATGTATTTATATTTTTACCTTATGTTCTTGAAATAGTAAATTATCGAAATGCAATCTAAAAATGTGAAACTAGATTTAATTTTAAATAGGCATTTTTAATTCGTCATTTATGTCGAAAGTTTTTGAACAAAAAATATATTTATGATCTTCATGTTGACAATATAGATCAAAATTCTAACCATCTTCCAACGGAAGAAAATTATTTCGGCACTGTAATCGAACTATTAATAATCAAAAACTAATTTTCCCAGCATAAAGTTGTAAAATTCAAAAATAGAATTAAAGTTTTCTTATATTTCTTTTGTGTCATATTTGAAAACTAAATAAAAACTTCAAGGCCTATTATTTGAATTGCTTTCCAAAGTGTGCGCCGGAATATGTTCTAAGTGGAGACTCAAATAATACTCGTACTGTTCCTTTTGCTAAAAAAAAATGCTTCTAAACGAAATAAAATACGTGAAAAAATTTAAAGTGAATACAGATCCATATTAGACTTTGAATATTTAAAAAATTCAAGAGCTTAAATGTGAACGAGTTTTTGAAAGACATTGACACGTGAACAATAGTTTCAATGAACAATTTTTTAGTAATATTTATCGAATCGGTCAAAGTATTCTTTTTATTCTCTACTCTTCATCAAGCGTGGAAAGTATATTTTTAGTTCAAAATTTGATCAAAATTAAAATGTTAAATGGACTGCAATTATAAACTTTAGATCTTTAATACATGGTAAAGGTTTTTGAAGTCTAACAATAAATCTTGTTATAATCGTAATACATATAAAATTATGAACCAAAAAAGCAATACAAATTCTACTAAACCGACATAATCTTTGTTTGATTAAAATAAATAGATAATAATTGTTATTATTCTTAACGTCCACGAATTTTTACAACTCGACAGTATATTAACTATTAAAAAACCACAAACTATAATTGTCACTATACATCTAATAAGAAAAAATTATTTTTTCATTTAAATTAGTTTAGGGTTATTATAGTCTTTAAGAATGTCCCTTATAATCATTACTATAACGTAAAAAATGCTTTAATATTTATATTTCTTGTAAATAAGTACAAATTATTAATATATGATGCATACATATCGAGCATTCACCCTTATTCCAGTTGGCGACATCGACGTCACTTTAACACAACACTTGTATACCCGTTGCCGAAAATAGCTGACTTCTGTGGCAGGTTTATGCTATTTTCTAGACCTTATGTAATGGAATAGATTGTGAGTAAAACAAAATTTTTCTCGAGAGTGAGTAAATAAGTGCCAATTTTTGGGTATTGTGTTTAAGTGAAGTCGATGTCAACAACTAGAATAAGGGTTATTATTTTCGATTTAGGAGAAGTTTTTCTTATAATATTCAAATATGTTTACGAGTACATACGTAAATTGTCGCTCACGATAAACTTTACAGCCTGTATTTTAAAAGTTATCAATAATTTTGATAATAAAAAGCTTAATTTCTTTACTAAATGTCGCTCACAAATATATCGAAAATAGGGCTCGAAATGTATTAATGTGTATATAATTACAACTAATTTTAGATCGGGTTTTTTATGATATTCGTAAATTTTTCTGGTTATTATAATCATTCAAGAACCATATTTAAAATGAACATCAAGTGCCAACATTACAATTATATAAAAATTGGTTTGGCACTATTCAAGTGCTTTTGGCACTATTTAAAAGCAGATTTGGCACGAAATCAAGATTTCCAATTCCCATCACTGGACTGCACATGTCCACACTTCAGCTGCTTGGCAATCAGTGTTGCCAGAAAATGATGATGAGAGAATGCTAAATCGGTCAAAAAATTCTGCTAAAATGTTCTACAGAAGAAAAGTATAATGCCAGATTTAAATGTGGAAAAAAATATTGAAATAGCTTTAAATTTCATGTTTATACAAACTTATTAGTATTTAGAGGTATTTTTATAGCCTTACAAACATAAAATAGTTAATAATTGGTGTTTTTGGAAATGTTACAATTATGTTTAAAATTTTTTT
The DNA here is from genome assembly GCA_949987645.1 of Tachina grossa. Lineage (NCBI taxonomy): Eukaryota > Metazoa > Arthropoda > Insecta > Diptera > Tachinidae > Tachina > Tachina grossa. The sequence goes on along the minus strand of OX465274.1, from coordinate 132,019,208 downwards.
AACGCGTTATTTTTTTTTTATTAAAAATACATTGAAATTAATCATTGAGGGGTTAGCTGGATCCTATGCTCATTTCACTGTTGCTACTGAAGACCATTAGGGTTACTTTACCCTGCAATGCATGTACATTTATAAGAAAAATCCTATATAGAGAAGAATTTGTGTAAAAAATTAAAATTTTTTATTTTCAACAAATTCTGCCAGAAAGCATTTAGCAGAATTTTTTGAAAGTTGAATGCTTTTTAACTAATGAAAATGCCAGATCTAGCAGTGAAAATGCTAAACTGGCAACAATGTTGGCAATGACTAGACCTATAAGAAAAATGAGCACACAGCAATGAGTAACAAAGAAAATAAATGAGAAAGAGTAAACGATGTTCGTCGATTCGACGAAGAAAGAGCGTCTAGGGTTAAATAAGTATGTATGTACATTGACCTAATGATCCTTAAAATACGAGTACATACATACATACATATATATGCATACATATGTACATATGTATGTATACTATTTTGTATAATTCGAAAGTACGTTTTATTCAGAAATTTTAGGTATTTTTGTGGTTGATTTCTTAACTTTCTGATCCCTTTATCTTTAATGCATAATGTGCATCATTTCAGTGCGCTGATTTACACGGGCATAATTGTGCTGGCAGAACATGCCAGTTTGTTGGTGAGAGAGGCAAAGAGAGTGGTTTTGCGGTTGGCATAACTTTTCAACCAGCTTCAACCCCGCATTAGCAGCATAAAACCAATACACACACAACTTAAAAAACAGCAAATGTTAAATTAATACTAAAAACACTAAACACACACAGCTGTGTATACGAATACATTTTGTGCCAGATGAATTAAGGCTCAGTTAAGGCTCAGTTAGCCGACTGTAATGTAATGTATCTGTAACGTAGAAAACAGCTGATCGATATTTTTATATGAAAAGTAGGTTACGTTACATTACATCTCTATAACCATGTTCATTACTTTTCACATAACAAAATCGATCAGCTGTTTCTTACTGTTGCTGTTACATTACATTACAGTCGGCTAACTGAGCCTTTAGTCTCGTGTAATTTGGAAAAGAACAAAAATTGTGCGGCTTAAAAATTGTTCTCGTCTAAACTACCTCAGTGAGTTTAATTATCATTATCAATATACATATGTGTGTATGTATAATGAAAACACTCAAGTAAATATTTAATGATAAATAAAATTCATTCAATGTTGCTAATTTGTTAAGATTTGAAATTCAATTCATATTAACTTGCGTATATGGATTTAAGTTTAGCACTTGTATATTTTCATTGAGGTCCAATTATCACACAGATTTGCAGCAACTTATGATCAAATATTATATAAAAAAAACACGCAACCGCACTTGCAGAAACTTAGAATTAAATTTCAATTCTTCCACAATTCCAGTCAGTTTTCTGTTAAGTAATAGTAATTTAATGATCAACTTTTAATTTATAGTTTGTATAACAAATGCAATAACTATAAACTTGTTTAAAAAAATTGTATAGTAGTCACTGGAAAAAGTGAGTGTTTTTTGCAAAATTTTTCTAAATGAACTTCTACACCTTTTCCAGTTGTATATATTTCAGAAAGCGTCAATTATAATTTATAAATTATAAAAAAATGTTTTTTTTTTGCTAATATTTATTGTTTTTCTGAATTACAATTGACACTTTCTGAATTACAATTTTTTTTAAAGAGAAGTAACACTCAGGCAATGAATGCCTACTACTAACCAGCAAAAAAAGTGATGAAAAAAGTAGAAAAAGCACCACAACTATTAATACGAAGCACTTCAAACTGGGTTTTATTTTAGAGAATAATAATAGTAAAATAGGTGATTTATCAATACTTTAGATATGTGATTAAAGATAACTTCGTTAAACCAGAATAAAATGCATAACCTATTTTGGAAGTAATTAAAAAGTGCTTTCTAAAGAAGTACTCATTTAATTTTTTGCTGGGTATGACTAGGTATTACCTTAGAATATAATATGATTTATATTCTTTGGTATTACCTTCTTTAGGAAAGGGATAGTGATAGAGAATACATGTGGTGAAGGAAGAGATAGAGGAAAGCTTCATTCTTTTACAATTCTGCTATTTGCACGTTTTTTAATAATGCAGTGTTACAGCGCCCCTGGTGTTAAATGAGGCGCTGTGGCTAATAGCCATTTTATCGTTTATTTTACTTCGCCGATGATTCTGCTACACAATGAAGTAGGGCACTCTGATGTTACATTAGGATTAGTATCTGCTGAAGGCGGTATAGTTCAGTGACCAGTGACTATGCCTTCATCACTTGAACTTTCCTACAACAAATGACACAAAGGGACACTAATGCACATCAGAAAAATGCGTGGTGTTGTTATTCAATGACTATTCGACACAGGGATTGAACTCAGTACCTTCGAATTCGTAGTCAACCAGCTAACTACTTCAGCTAACACCACCCTCTAATTGACGCTTTTTGAATTTAAATTGATAAATCTAAATTACAATTGACGCTTTCTGAATTACAACTGGAAAAGTTATAGTAAACTTCGCTTTAAAATTAATTGCATGTATTTTTTACTAAATAATTAAAAAATCTAAAAAAAAAGCGATACGAACTTTAGCCTGTTAAAATCATAAATATAGAAACAAATGGAGTTCGAATAATAATTAAAATTAACTAAAAAAAAAATTAATAGCCATGGGCTTGTGGCAGAAATTAAAATAAAAATATACTTAATAGTAACAAACCAAAAAAGTTTGTCTTAAGTAGAACAAAAATAAGCAAATTAACTAACATGTGTATAATTAGTAAAAGAACAAAACGGCATTGGTAAGACTGTTGTAAATATAGAGATGGTAAAATAGAGCTTACAATACAAAAAAGCTTTCAGCAAATTGAAATACGATGAATCAAAACAATTCACATATTCTATTTGCAATAATGCTAAGTATATAAAGCAGAAATCTACATCAACTGACACCACACACAGTGGACCAAACACAAAAGAACGCTGATGATGAAGGTCACTAAGCCTTCGAAAACGGCTGGCTGTTCCGTTCAACTATGTGTTGTCAGAATATTTACAACTAACTTTGGTGTTATTTGTTCATTAATAATTATCACATGTAATTTAGTTTAAAAAGCGATACGAAATTTAGCCTGTTAAAATCATAAATCTAAAAATGTCTCACTTAATAATTAAAAAATTAATTTTAGCAAAAAGTGTGATAAGAATATTAAATATAACAATCAAAATAACACAAAAACAACATACATACTTATGTATCTTTGATTCAAATGGCAAACAATCAAAAGTAAACAAACACACAGTCCACAATTTAATTTTTTTTACAGCACACATTTAATGCCAGTTATTTCTACCTATAAATATACTTATGTATATTAGTGTACAGATATATGTACATATCGCACATTTACTTCAATAGTGGCATAACTAAAAAAATTAGTTTTTTGAGTTAATAATGCAGAAAGATGCGGCATTTCGTATTTTATCTTGTGTAAAAATTTCATGTAAATAGCTTGTACCATCACCTCCTGAGAGAATTTTTTTTTTTTCATTTCTCCATTGAGTTGTATGCAAATTGAAAACTTAAAACGCGTTTTCTGCAAAACTGGTTTTGTTGAGTTACGCCACTATTGAAGTAAATGTGCGATATGTATGTACATATGTAGATATATCGTGTGACTTAAATTTTATTAGGCAAACTCGTAGGTAAAAACTTTACGTAGATTATCTGGGGGTCGATTCTCGTTCTGTGAAACTGTGAAATGAAAAGTTTTTTCACAATTTCATAGCATTTGTGATTCCCGTTCAGTGAAAAATGAAAAGAATTTAAATACATTTTCATTATGAAAAAAAAATGGGGAATGGAACAAAACTTTTCACAGTTACATAACTCTGTCGATTCTCATTTAGTGTAACTGTGAATAAAAAACTTAAAAAACTTTTCATATGATAAATTATTTTACACAAAAAATATTTACGTGAAAAACAGTAGAGAAGCTAGAAAAAACATGCACAACAGCGAAAATCAAATTTTTTTTGATTGCAAATTATTTAGAGTATGTTGAAATTTTTAACAACAAGTCCGAAATTTAAGTACATAATCAATGTCGAAATTGCAAGCGAAAATTCTAAAATTCAGTTAATAAAAAAATACAGTAACAGATGCGTCTGCAGACAGTGAGTACCAAGATCAAAGAAGAAAAGTGCAGAGAGGTACATATAGGTCATGCCTTTGGGTCATGCTAAAATTTAAGATGATAGAATGTGGAAAATAAGTTGCGGTGTTTAAGATGTGCGCGGCAGCATTTAAAAAAGGAAATAATAACGTCCATGATGTCACGATGGGCGCCATTTCCCTTTTACAAAAACATAACATTTTACGAGCATATCAAACAGTAGTTTCATAAGTTTTTAGCCTTCAAAGTTGTCGGCCGGACTAAAGAGTTTGCTCTCCTAAGTATGTCCAATAACGACTTTGCTGAGTAAATATTTTTGCGTATCCAGCCTTCTGCAAAACTTAATGGCTTACAAAGGTTTTCTTTATTAAAGGCTACAGGCAAGATCAAAGAAAATTTTTATTCAGCACAGCCACTTCGGTAGTTGAGCTCGACAGTAGACGTGCACTTCATGACAAATTTCCCTATTCCTACAGAAGAAACGAATAATAACTCCTAGGGGTTGAAGTAAAGTTTGTTCCAAATTCTGCTTGTGACGATGATTCGGAACAAACAGCGGACCTTGCAATTGGAAGCGCTAATTTTACCCAATCTATAATAAGGAAGAGAAAAATATTAAGTTTAACTTTGTAACGAAAGCTTTTAAACAGTTTTACCTATGCTCATACCGAGTTCCTTGCAATATGTACATAAATAATAATTAATATTATTTATTTACATGACATATTTCAATAGCATAAAAACAAAAGTTTCATAGGCACAACGGAATAAAACAATGTTTTCATAATAGCAACGAGAATCGGATTTTAGGTAATTGTGAAAAGTATTATGAAAAATGGTTGTGAAAATGAAAATGAAAAGTTTTTTTTTCATTTCACATTATCACAGAACCAGAATCGACCCCCTGTTCGTAGAAATTACCGGCATAAGTATCTTATCGTCCACCAATGTTGGTAAGACATACAGTACTCACACATAAAGTGGGAAATAAATAAATTTAAAAACTTTTATTTAATATTTTCTTATTTTATTAAAGAAATAAAAAAGGTGTGTTCACTAACTTTCATAGTAGAAACTTGCAACGAGAGAGTAAGGCCGAAATCAGCGCTTAAAACTTCCCATTTGTTTTTTTTTTCTTTTGCTTCTGCTCATAGTCCTGCTTCTGAAAATTCAAGAGTCGCGGTAGAAGTTAACACAATAAACGAATAGCAGCTATACAAAACAAAGAGCTTCAGCTTTCTACATGTTCGAAAAGTTTTCTGTTTGTCTGACTCTGACTGCTGCTTTAAATAAACTCCGAAGTTATCGTAGTAGAGATCTTGTGTGTTTTTTCATTTATTTTGATTTTGCAGTTTCACGATCTACAGCAGTAACCCGCAAGCCATAGCACAATTGTGCGGATGAAAATCACATACATTCTCTTTCATTTAGTCGTCACTGAGCCAGCGACGAATTAAGTTGTGCACGCATGTGTTAATTTTTTCCTGGTTTTTTGTTTAGTTTTTTTGAGCACACGGAACGAAATTAAAGTTCAAATTTAATAAATTTCTACAGACAAAAAATTAATAATATAATTATGGAAGCTGGGAAATATTTCGTGATTAAAAATGCTTTAGGCAATATGCGATGCATTTTATGTTATGGAATATTTAAAAACAATAGGGAAAATAGTATCAACAGAGCTGTGAATAAATTTAATTTTGAATTTATACACTAAATTGATGAATGGTTATTAAATTTTTAGTTTTTATTTAAGTTTTTATTTTATTAAAAAAAAATCAAACAACTAATAACCACATTATGTATTTTATATTACAAAACTTTTCTTCAAGTGCAAGTTTATTTTACTCTCATTTTTCTCACCAATACAAACATATTTTATTTTGCGGGACACTGATCTACAGTTAAAAGATAACAGGGACTTTAACGGCAAGTTTTGTATGAAGAACTTAAAGTTAATATTAACTCTTAACCATACATTGTGAAAAGCGGCGTCAATTGCGTATTTAATCGCTTTGCTGGAAGAAATGTTTTTGTTGTTTGTTTTACTATTATATTTGCACATAAAAAAAACACTCATACAGACACAAAACTCATATGCACACAAACTTCTGCTTCGTATTTATTTAAGTGCCCAGGAGACGTATAAAAAAACCCATCAATCACATAGTTGTGTGCGTGCAGTCGTTTCTTTTCGGCTACACGTACACGTTGTCGGCACTGATTGATGAGAATCAAAAAATTTTGATATTTTTATTTGACGGCTGATTATTTGAACGTCTCCAAATCTGATTGACGAAAAAACGTGCTTTGTGTTATTTGTTGTGTGACGACATGGAGAAGTGCGCAGATGAAAAAAAGTTAATTTGCACTTTATGAAAATGATCCATTGTTCTTTGTAAAAAAAAACTAAACAATCAAAAATCTTCAAACAGTTTTATTATTATTATTACACATAAATATAATATTCTCTAATTTTATTAAGCTTAATGGGTAGTGTGAATAAAAAAGTTTTACTTGAAAATTGTTTTTAAAACCCGAAATACAGGTGTATTTATTAGAGACCTGCGTAAAAGGTCTTGAAATGTAAATACGTCATGATTTTTAAATGTATTCACGTCGCATGTATTATACTAAACCAATAATAAATGCTGTCGTACTATAAGCGAAGCACGTTGGATGTATTGGTGTACGTGTATATCAGTGTTAACAAGCTATGTCACCAAGACTGCTTGTTTGTAACAAACACTCAAAAGAAGTACTGTTGATTAGTGTATGCTTGTTATTTTTGATATTGTACGTTTGAGTGTGTGTGTAATAATATGTAGATGGTAAGCTATTATGTGATTAACCGCATACAACTAATGTTAATGCATGTGTGTGCATTTGCATGTGCGCAGAAAAATAAAAGATCATACACACATACATGCATGACGTTTGTACACGCGCTCATGCGTAGAAAGAAGCTAGTATCACAAATTCTTCCGTCACGAAGTGTTTTCTTCTTTACTCTTATACCTACAATATTCAAACAAATTTCTTGCAAACAGTGTTGTTAACGTTTGTTTTATAAGATTTCGCTGTACTAAAGCATTTGAAAAATCCCTCATGTCTTGAAAGTTCTTATAAGAAGTCTTATGCAGGAGACTAGTATTTATGTACATATGTGAATTTTGTATTTAAAACAAATTTTTAAGTAAAAGGCAAATACATCCGAGTATGTACATATGTAGTTTTTTTTACTCACACTATCCAATGTCTTGTTTTTATATTAAAAATCGTTTGTTTATGTTTCGATATTTTTTCAGGAAAATACGTTTGTTTTTTTAGAAAAGTTTGAAGAATTAGAAAAATTATTATTATAAATAATAATAACACTGCACAACAAAATAGAGTTTTTTTTATGATGTTTAAATAAAAATGACTAATCCATATGTACTAATCCATATGTATTTTTGTCTCCTGATTACGATGGCGTCATTAGTTTTTCTCTATCAGCTCTAGTTTTGAAGTTTTTTTGGAGACGTACAAATAAAATCGTCAATCAGCATTTTAATTTTGTATTCGTTGTGTGCGATTGTTTAAAAAAGCACATTAAACAAATATACAGAGGTAAATAATAATTTTTCTATCTTCCACTCTAATTTTTCTTCTATTATTACACTGCACAACAGTGATTTGGATGTTTAAATAAAAATAGCCGATCCTACTGTATTTTTGTCTCCTGATTACGATGGTGTCATTCGTTTTTCTCTATCTAAATGACACTATGTCTTCAAAACTAGAGCTGATAGAGAAAAACGAATGACACCATCGTAATCAGGAGACAAAAATACAGTAGGATCGGCTATTTTTATTTAAACATGCAAATCACTGTTGTGCAGTGTAATAATAGAAGAAAAATTAGAGTGGAAGATAGAAAAATTATTATTTAGCTCTGTATATTTGTTTAATGTGCTTTTTTATACAATCGCACACAACGAATACAAAATTAAAATTCTGATTGACGATTTTATTTGTACGTCTCCAAAAAATCATCAATTAAACGACACTAACACATTCTTACCGATTGATCGTTTTTTTTGTACGTCTCCTGGCCCCCCAGGGGAGTCTATTTATAGACTACGGGTGTGGCAACCCCGGGGCCCCAGCTGGGGTGATGTGGCTTTTTCCATTGACGTACCTTTGGTACATTACCCATAGAACTTATGTGTTACTACCCGATCTCTGAACACAAACAGAGCAAATGATGTGCACATATTTATAACAAAATGAAGACAGGTCCTGTTGATGTCAGTTAGGTGCAGCGTCTCCTAGAACTGCCCCTGAGTTCAAAAGACGATAGAGGTGAAGCCCTTGTGGTGGAACATCGAGGTCTAACCAGAGGCTACTTCTGGTACCACGGGTGCCGGTTGCCCGACAGTTGAGCTTACTTGGAGTCGAGTTTATTGCGGTCGTCAGAATGTTGTGCTGAAGTTAGTTGACTTCGCCCTACCCTACGGGGTTGAAGGGATGATGCTGACTGTAGTAGGCACTAATATCTGACGGCGAGCTTGCATTCTTCTCGGAATGGTGGCCGTACTGTGCCGGCAATGGTTGAGGAATTCTCTTGGGGACCTCGCTATAGGTGTATACACAACACCTTAGCATGGAAGCCGGAGAATTATCGTGGTGGCTGTGGTTGCTACCAAAAATGCTGGGAGAATAGTCTTGGCTTCCCAGTTTTAAATCAATGATAGTGGTTGGTCTGACGCGGTCAGCCAGACATTATTCTAGGTGCTGTTGCCATTCAACAGAAGCTGCTATGGGCACGGACATAGCAGCAGAGTTTAGATAGCTCAAATTACCTCAGCAAGGTAATTGAATATAGTACAGGGATAACTATATTCAAAGATTGCAACCTATGTGCCTTATGGAGTGGGCCATAGGTTCATTCTAAAAGGGTGCATGATGGCGTTGGTCTGGCGTCTAACCCACACCCAGTGCTTTGGCACACGTGATATTAGGCCGTAATGGCAGGTACTCACGTAAAGCAATCGCACATCTGTACGTCTGCTGGACACTTTAAAGTAGTGAGGTCAGCCAAACCGAAAACTTTCGGAACATGACTAGAGCCAGCGTTGCCATATTTTTCTTCAAGTCGAACAAAAAAATCTTTTTTTCTCATTAAAAATCTTTTTTTTAGTGATTTTACTCAAAATATATTAATATGCATTGATTTTACTGAATTCAAATTCAGGAAAAATTTATTTTGTTTCAAATGAACTAACAAACGTAAAGGTAAATAACACAAAATATTTACTGAATAGAACATGTATAAGATAAATATATGTATGCACTAGAGATGCCAAACGGGAAATCCCGGGATTTTCGGGATTTGGCGAATTCCGAGATTTGTAAAATTCAATCCCGGGATTTAATTTTCGGGATTTCTTAGCAATTTTTATATAAAAACTTTATAAATTCAAAATTTCGTTGATTTTAAGGTTTTTTTTTATAATATTTAAAAGTCCCATACAATTTTATACGTACAGTTTTAACAATTTAATGACTATTCGTGACATATTTCTTATAAATTAACAAGAGCAAAATAAATAAACTACTTTCTTACGGTTATTTTCATCAAAGGTGCTACAATATATGTACATTTTAGAAAGAAAAAAAAGAAACATATTACCTTTGGAAGGGAAATAACATTTGAAAAATTCATAAGTTTGACAAATTTATTCCGTCTTATTCTATATTATCAGGGCAATTATAATGCAAATTCCACGAGAAATTTTTCCCGGGGAATAATTTCAAACAGTATCAAATAATAGGGAAAACAAAAAAATCTAATTGGAAAAAGGAGAAATTTCTTGCCGAAATTTATTCATAATTGCAGTGTATAACTATCTGTATGTCGACTCCTCAACGCTAAAAAAAAAATTAGCACTTATCTACTTGTCGGTAACAATTGAGTACTATTGACACCTCCTTACAATTGGACTAGAATACAATACAAGGCAAGTGAAAAGATGTAAAATCGAGAAATATTTACATAATAATGCGGAGTATTTTGTCTAGAAAACTGCTCGAGCGTGTATGTATGTTTTTTACATTGCAGTTCAAAATTATTTTGTTTTTTATTTAGACCGTTTAGGTCGTTTTTGATGCAAACCTAAGATCAAACCCATTTAAATTACATGGATTTGATAAATAGTTTAATAGTGTTTTCACACTGAAAGTTAAAACCTGGTTTTAACGTTAAAACCATAAACAGCTGATTTTGCTTTCACACTGCAAGTTTGTTAAATTCAGGTTTTAACTCACAGGCTATCTAATAACTTTGCTCAAAATAAAATAAATCTTCTGTCGAAATGCGTGTATTTGTTGTTGCATTTTTTCTGCTTTTTAATAACACTTGTTGGACATACTGTTCAACTGTTTTTGTTTGTATGAAAAACAGATATTTCACAATGCGCTCTAAAATGGAATTTATTTTATATTTTGTAAATAAAATTTTTTTAAACTATGGAACTTCTTATACAGAATGAAGAAGTGCTTGGAAATATTGTTAATAATATAAAAATGAACAAATACATTATAAGATAAACTTTTTTTATAGGCAGATGAATGTCAGTCATATTGTCTATTTTCACTTTCGATAGTTCAATTCAAAATATTTTCGTTGTTTTCCTTCCAAAAAATTCTTTTTTTCCATAATTTTTGGTTTTTGTTGCTTGTTGTTGTAGGTTGAAAATTTTTCAAGCGCCATCTATTGTTATTATCTGGCATAACATTATCAGCTTCTGTCGGTCATTTCAACTTGGCAGCACTGAAATTATCAAAGCGAAAACAAGGTTGCATTTCATAAAACCAACTTAAAACCAATTCAAAAATGGTTTTAATTTGGTTTTAACAAAAACAATTTGTATGTTAAAACCAGGTTTTAACAGTTGGTTTTAACGTTAAAACCAACTTTTATTAAAACCATCTCAGTGTGAAAACACTATTAGTCAAAAACGGCCGAATGAATGAGTTCGACTCAATTATAGTTGTATTCGAGTTGCAGAGTAGAAGGCCAGGACACTAATAAACCATACTCCTCTTAGCGAACGTATAAATACATACATATGTATCTGTTGAACTTGCAGAAAAAAACTTATGTATGAATTTAAAATTTTTCAGTAGAGCAAAAATACTGTTCAAGTGGTCAGGCAAACTTTTAATGTATTTGCCTATAAAAATTTGATCTTTAGACGTAACTAATCGAATTTGATTAGAATAGTGTATACATTTCTTTTAATTTTTCGACATGTTCAGCCTTATTATCGTTGTCATAGTCGTAACGAAATTGATAACAAAAATTAGATAACGCTTGGTATACGTACATATCGTCGGTTTGTTTTTGCTTTGATGTATGGGACAAAAATGTGTTTTCGAGAAAATCGATGAAGAATGTTTAGTTCACTAGTTTTATAAAAATTCGCGATAGAATTTTTTGTTTATTAATAAAAGTAATAGATACATATGTTTTTTATTCAAACTTAAAGTTGATAAACTTTTTACATCCAACTTGAAAAGTTATTAGGACGTAAAGAAAAAATTACAAAAATCTTTGTCAACGCATCCTACAGTCATAACAACAATATTGTTCACTTTTAACAAGTCTTGATCAAGTAGGTTACATTATTGTATATATTTAAGTAGATAAAAAAGTGAAAATATCAGTTTTATTCATTTAACATGACTTTTAGAGGAAAAACAAAGGAAGAAATAAAAGACGGTGAATATATTAAATAAAAGAAATTTTATTAATAAAAAATAAATATCAATTAATTTCATTCACAATAATTAAATTTTTGTACTTTGCTCTGATTCACGTTCTTTTAGTAGAATATGCATTAATATGCATTATAACAGCTGCAAATAAAAATATTAATACTTTACGTGTCGATTACCGTAAAACAGACTTTACAATGTTCAACAATTGTGGAAATGACGCAAATTTCCACATCTATATCTCCAGATATATTTAAGATATCGGTAAACTGATAACGAATTTGGAAAGAGGTCACATTATTCATATATAATCAATCAATAACTCAATTTTTTTTAAATGTCCCATACATCAAAGCAGAAATAAACCGACGATATGTAACAACCGTTATACTTGTTGTTGATCAATCGCAATTAAAAAAACGTTAGTAGATATATTTTTAACAAAACAATATTGTTTTTGCAACTTATTTGTATGAAAGTGAATCTAAAAATTTTCGTAAGTTGACTTAAGGGGTAGTGCTTAAAGTCCACCGACATGTATATCCGTTTTGGTTTAGATAATAGAAAAACTTTATATTTAAAACAAAAACAAGTTTTCATATTTAGTTATTGTTTTCACTGAAAAATTCTTTTGATTTTCGGGATCGGGATTACAAAATCCCGAATCCCGGGATTTCCAAAAATCGATCTCGATTGGCAACACTAGTATGCACATAATTCATATTTTGATGAAGGAAAGAAGAAAATATGTCAATACTTTAGTCAAAAGGACATTAAATAATATACTAAAAGTATTAAATATCATATTCTTAAAAATCTTAATTTTAACAAAGAAATCTTTTAGTCTTATTAACATCCCGAAAAACTTCGAAAATAAGATAAATCTTCACATTTGGTAACGCTGACGAGAGCTGAAGTTCTTCGTTTATTTTGTTAACTTCAACTACGACTCTTTGAATTTCATTAGCAGAAGTATGAGCAGCAGGTGGTGATTGGTCAGTCAAAAAATAAAAAGGTCGAAGAAATAGTAAATACAATTATGACTTTTGCTATTTCGACTGCTGTTTTTTTTTTAACACTGGCAGAAATTTACAAAATTACTCTCTTAAATATGAAGAAGTAAATGAACGCTTTACTTGTAAAAACTTGCAAGAAAATTTTAATTTTATTCATGGATAGAAATCATGATACAATTGTACTTTCTCTGATGTATTTTGGACATTCTTATTTGACAACACTGTGCAACAGTGAAAAATCCGCACGCTCCTGACAGTATGGGTTCGATAGTACTACTAAAAGGTAGTGAAACCCTATACCCAGTTTGGCGATTTTGGTGACCAATTTTTTTTATGAGCCTCCAAAGTTTTCGAAAACCAGTTTTCAGTTTTTGGCCAACAGCTAATTCAGACTTAGTGATAGCGTTTAGATATATATGTACATATATGTAGCAATAATGTAGCTAAGAGTCTACCAAGCAAATCTTGCTAACATCTTATGCCAAAAAATTATTTAATTATTAAGGCAAAATAATTTTTTTAGTTTTTTTCAAAGTAACTTAAAGGGATTCCTAAATTTTTGCCAACAATATTTGGCAAAGTTGTACCTACGATAAAGCTGAACAGGTTTTGTGAACGTATCAACACAATCTGAAAATGTCTATGCACCCTAATAGCTCATAAAGACCATAAATTTTAAAATTTTGTTGTTTCCAATGTAACTGTGCGAAAAGTCGAACGTTGGTGACATCGTGGGACAGGCCCTTAACTTTGAAAATTTGCAAAAATACGTATTCATTTACGTTCATAAATAAAAGTTCGACTAAACTTTATTTTGTACTCAATATGATTTGACAAAATGTTTGTTAAGAAAGAATTAAAGCTGAGCTTTTTATCTTGTTTAAGTTGGTTAACAAATCAAGGAAGCTAATTTTCTAAGTGTTTAATGTTATTAAATGTATGTCAAGTAATTGTTTTGACATAGTTAAAATCGTTGTAAATTTTGACTTATCGTCAATATTTTTTTACTTTTTTGGATTATGAATTTTTTTTGTAGTAGATTTCATTTTACTTACATTTAACATATACTTTGTACCAAGGCATATGTAATTAATAAAAATAATATTATCAAAAAAATTTTCGAAAAAGAAACTTCAAATTCATTATTTGCATGTATCAGAAATCACTTATAGCAAATCTTTCTTGCAAATTTAAATTAAAAAATCTCAATAAAATTAACATTAGCATTAACTTAAACTAAAATTTATATGATCTCTGAGTTTTGGTAGAATTTGCTTGAGCATTATATGGATTCCACTTTGAAAATAAATTCGCCTTAAAGCGAACGTAAAGTAAAGATCGCTGGTGATTCAAAGAAAATAAATAAACACTACGACAGGCTTTCTTATACATTGATCATAATTAATATATAAAACCAGTACAAAAACAGTACATACATGAAAAAATCAGTACATTTGCGTACTGATTTGCTAGTTATGCATAAATCAGTACTTTAAACAAAAATCAGTACATGTACTGGCAAAATCAGTACGACTGGCAACCCTAGTTGCGTATATAGTTTCACTTTCCAATATTTTTATTGATTTTTTCTTTGTTACATCCGTCATTCTAATAGAGCAGAAGTTTGGTTTCGTCGCAGAAAATCACATTATCCTAGTAGCCATCAAGCTTGGAAGTACGCGTTATCGCAAAAGGCAATTGTTGATCTTTATGCTGCAATCTAAGAAGCTGGTATTTCTGACCAGTTCTTGAAGAACAGTCGATTCTTTTGAACACTTGCCTTTGTCTCATGGGAAACTGCTACTGAGCTTTACATCAACACGTTGAAATGATTTTTGGTTGACAGCGCGAGTAAGGTTGGCTTTATGGCTAGTAAATATGCAAGTTTTCAATTTTTATTAAGGTATTGACCTCAAACATGAGGCACTTTGGGTATGAACATTGTGTCTATTCAATTGCGGTGAAGTTGTGGATACTCCATCTCAAGGTCCAGATCTATACCCTATTCAAAATTTATGGGTTTAATTGAAAAATAGTGTTTCGAAATGGTATTTCAAGAACTAAATGGAGTTAAGAACAGTAATACGAGGGGAAAGTGAGAAATTTCAGCGGAATATTTGGAAAAGAAAATTTTTTTCCATGAGAAGTTGTTTTACAAGCCGGTTTGATGCCAATGGCGACCACAAAAAATAATTATTTTTGTACACCTTCAATTTTTTTATATTTTTTACTATATAATACAAGGATGTATTTTTCTTGACAAAGAAATTTTTGAGTTTTTTTGGTTTTCATATAATTTTTATGCTCTTATTTTTAATTTTGCTTATAACTTACGACTATTTGTGCACTTAAATGTAAATAAAATGAAATCTACTACAAAAAAAATTCATAATCCAAAAAAGTAAAAAAAAATTGACGATAAAAGTCAAAATTTACAACGATTTTAAATATGTCAAAACAATTACTTGACATACTGTATGTACATATGTATATATTTCATTAGTTTCAAAGGCTGAGTTTACATCTGGCATTTCTTGTGTGTCATTTACCCGAAAAAGCGTAACCAACTAATTACTAATGAAAAACTGTTTGATTCAGACATGTATTTATTGATTTAAAAAGTTCGCAATCATGCTGGATTCTATAAAATTGTCTATCTTCACAAAAACATAACTGTGAAAAAAGGCCAAGTTCCTGTCCAAAATTTCGTCCAAATTCTTGTTTGGCACAATACCTAACACAGAAATATGTTATGTATTATATAAATTTGTAATCGTAAGGGTGTCATATAATATCTAGATAATCTGCTACCTTGAAAATATTATTACCTATTTAAAGAAATTAACAAGTAAAAATTTTTCTCTCCTTTTTTAGAAAAGTAAAAATATTGCCAAGTTAGCAGATTATCTAGAAATTATATGACACCCTTGCGATTACAAATTTATATAATACATAACATATTTCTGTGTTAGGTATTGTGGCAAACAAGAACTTGGTCAAAATTTATATCTCAGGAACTTGGCCTTTTTTCACATTTATGTTTTTGTGAGGATCTGACTACTTTTTGAAAACTGTTCTATAATAACACTTTTTAAGCTTAAAATTTCTAGCATGTCTTATTTCTATTAATGATCACTGTGCCAGTTGAAAATGGCATAGTTGCATAAAATAATGGGTTAGAGCGTGATGGGTGTTGGATTGTAGACCTTAAAAATGCACTATTGTGTCATTACAACGGGTCGCTAGTGTGAACGCAATTTGGCAAGAGTCGTCTGGAAAGAAACATGTAAAATACAGCGTAAATTTTAGTGGACGTGACGCCGTCTATTTTCTCAATATCTTTACATATTAAAGTCTGCTTAGCCAAAGTACATAAATCAAAAGGATATTCCCAATGTGCATGCAAAGTTTCAATAGGGTACCTGGTACTTTAATTTTTGGATTTTCCGATTGAGTAAATCAATTACTATTTGTGTACAAAATGTCAGCTCTCTATAGTATAATATTACGTAAAATTTTCATGAGCGTGGCCCCGCTGACTTTTATATCTGCTAGTGCTTATAAAAAGTTAATAAGAAATACCTGAGTATTAAATTAAAAACTGCTAAGCCGAAGTACCTGAATGAAAAGCCTAAGATTTATGGGTACGGCTACTTTTCAAAATAGGGAATTTTTATTTTGGAGAAATGCAATGTGTATGCAAAGTTTTAATAAAATGTATGTTAATTTTGAATTTGAAGTGCTTGTTTCCGCCCTCTGATAGCAACTTTTGGATTTTCAGATTTTTCTTAGTGATCTCTTATCTAGATTTATTTGTGTATCAAATTTAAGCTCGCTCGTGGCCCCGCATACCGGGTAAAACTTTTTGGTTTTAAGATTTTCCCATTGGCCTACGCAGCTACACTTACTAGTGTATAAAATGTCGGCTGTCTAGCGTGAATTATACCTTTAAATTTTATCAGCATTACCTCTTCCACTATTTCTAACTCAAAATTTTGTTGTGAGCAGCGCTTATAATTCATGCTAATTTTCTTCTAAAATATGCTAGACCAAAGTAGGTTAAGCACAAGGCTAACATTTTATGGGAATGATCACGCCCACTTTTTAAGGTGATAGTTTAAAGTATTGTGCACGTGCAACGCGTATGCACGATTCACTAAATTGGCTTGAATTAAAAGCTGTATGTTAAGTTTTTAGTTCAAAACAATATTAGCGTGGCCCCACCCATTCTGGTAAAATTTTTTGGGTTTTCAGATTTTTCTAGTTGGTTTCTCACTTAGACCTACTTGTGTATCAAATTTCAGCTCATAACCGCAACTTTTAATTTTTAATTTTTATGGGCGTAGCCCTGCCCACTTTTCCAAACTCAAAATTTTTTCGGCCAGTGCTTAGTATTCGTGTCAAGTTTCGTTGCAAACGGATAATAATAACCACATAAATAGTATATCTAAATATGCTGAGCCGCAGGGCGTTAAAATGAGGTGTAAATTGTATGGGCGTGTCAATGCCCACTTTTTTAATAACAAATTTATAGCCTTGCATTACCGCAGTATATATATATATAAATTTCAATAAAATAGCTTCCATTAAATGCCTTAGATTTGCTTTTTTAATTCTAACCTTTATGGGCGTAGCCTCGTAGCCAAAATTTCCTAGTTTTCAGATTTTTTTATTTTATTTTTTACCTAGACCTAGCTCTATATCGAATTTCAACTCAGTAGCACAAATTTTAATTTTTATGGGCGTAGCCCCGCCCTCCTGGTTAAAATTTTTGGGTTTTCAGATTTTTCTGGTTCATTGCTCATCTAGATCTTCTCGTGTACCAAATCTTAGCTCTGTAGCGATAGCGTAAGTGCTTCATCAATTTGATGAGTGTGTCAGTGAGTCAGTGAGTATGTCTTAAAATATACACTTTTGCACCTCTATATCTCCGGAGCCTTTCATTGCAAAACTTTCAAACTTCGCACATGAGGTTATATGAATTTATTCTAATTATGATTTAAATATCATAATTTTACGATTGCGGGGAACAAAGTTATGACGGGGGTAAAAACAGCTCGAATGGCTTCGTGTACATATACACACTGCGTGCATTGGCCAGAACTTAGCCTGGCGCACTACCGTGCTCCTAGATTATTTATGTATGAAACTATTTAACTTAATAAATACATGTCTGAATCTAAAAGTTTTTCATTGGTAATTAGTGGTTACCCTTTTTTTACTCTTGTGTGGCACATGGCACACAGATGGAAACCCGGCCCAATACCAAAGCTGTAATAAGTGAATGGAATGAAAATAAAAATATTTTTATTTCAGTTATAGATTTTATTTTAAATTAGAAATAATAAAAATTCAAACAATTATTTGTTATGTGAAAATTCAATACAATTTATTTATTTTAAAACGATTGAATTTTTTTAAATTTATACATTGCTCAAATCAATTTTTTAGAGTATTAAATCAATTTACAATATTCGAAATACAATTTTGTTCATATTTTTAAAACAAAAGAAAATTTATTGAATTTAAATATTCAAAATTTGAATAAAATTCATTTCAATATTATTTGACTACAAAAAAATCAAATAGTTTTTCTCAGAATTTAATTTGAAAAAAAAACAATAAATTAATTAAATCAGGCTATTGTTTCTTGAATAGAAACTATTTCTGAAAAATAAAAATAAATATTTTTTTGACTTAAAAATATATAACAACCATTTATGATATATTTAGGTCAGAGAGTTCTATAGTTGAACTTTTTTTTTCAACGGACTCAGCAATGAAAAAGAGCACTTTTTGTGCGAATGCGGTTTTCTTGTATCTTTTCTTACTACTGATCCTCTGGTATTCATTATATTTTTCACTATGAAATTTCCTTAGGTGTACAATAAAATTTGAATTTTATTCAGAGCTAGCACATAATTATTTCGCGCAAGCTTTGCAGAAACCCAATACCTTGTTATTTTTATTGAGCTAAATATTTTGTTATATGAAAATAACGTTAAAAGTAGACAAAACACGGATAATTGAGGCAATAGGTGGATTCCTCTAGAGATCTTCGCAGGAAAAATCTTCATCACTAGAAATAATTTTCAATAATAAAAGAAATTTTTTTTATTTGTATACGTTTTTACAATTTGCTACTATTTGAAAGTATTTTTTATGATTTTGAAATAATCAAAAAAGTTTTTGTTGAATAATATAAATTTGACTTATTAACATAAAATTATTTGAATTTCAAAAACTCAAATGAAATAAAATAAAATTTCATTCAAACTATAGAAATATAATTTAAAAACATTTCATTCGCTGAATACAAATAATGCATTAATTTGTTATATTTTTATTAGAATTTCTGAAGGGGTGATTTGTTTTAAATTTTCTGACAAAAAAATAATGTTTACATTTGAAAAATTTTATTTCAAATCAATAACAACAAATTTTAATTCATTTCATGAGAAATGTCAATGATTTCAATGAAATTCTATTTCTTAAACAGAAATAAAATTTAAGTTTAATTTAATTTTATGAAAAAATTAAAATAAAAAAAAATCATATTGAACAGCTATGCCCAATACATACATATGTATTTTTAATGTACATATATTCTATGTACATACATAAAACGCGATTTTAAATGCATGAAAATCCTATCCCTAGTTATGACCATGTTGCGATATGTTGTAAAAACTATTCCACAGGAACTTAATTCAAGCTTGTTTTTCATGAGTTATTGCAGCTTTCAACCTACGAAGCATGTGTTTAAGCAATTATGGATACCGTCCTCTCTTCTCATATTGATCTAAAGTTATATTTGTATTTTAAATAAATATTCCTTTGTTTCTTATTGCAATTGAAAAATTATGACTTTTTAATTGATAGCTTTTTATCAACAATGAATTCGTTGATGCCAAATCGGGCAAAACTTTTCCAACCATCAATCCAGCAACGGAAAAAGTTATCGTTGAAGTGGCTGAGGGCGATAAGGTAAAACATATAAATTAATTTATATAAATTTTATATAAAAAATAAGTAAACTTTCTATTATCTCTTGATTTATTTAGGCGGATGTTGACTTGGCTGTAGAAGCTGCCAAAAAAGCATTCCATAGAAATTCCGTATGGCGTAAAATGAGCCCTCTTCAACGCACCGAGTTGATGGTGAGGTAAGATACACACACACATACATATGTGCATTTTCATTCGTATCTCCTAAAATATGACAAATTTATTTCTACATACATACATTCTTATATTAACAGACTTTGTGAACTTATGGATCGTGAAAAGAATGTCTTGGCTAGTTTGGAAAGTTTAGATAATGGCAAACCTTTTGCTGAAGCCTTATTCGATGTGGAGATATCTATCATGACTTTGAAGTACTATGCCGGCTGGACAGATAAATTCTTTGGTGATACCATTCCTGCGGGTGGATTTATTTCAATGACAAAGAAAGAAGCCATTGGTGTAGTGGGACAAATTATACCCTGGAATTATCCTTTGCTTATGTTGGCTTGGAAATGGGGTCCCGCTTTAGCTGTTGGTTGCACCATTGTAATGAAGCCTGCTGAACAAACTCCCTTGACTGCTTTGCACATGGCCGCCTTAACAAAGGAAGCTGGCTTCCCCGCGGGTGTCATCAATATTATTACTGGATTTGGCCCAACTGCAGGTGCAGCGATTACTGAGCACCCCGACATACGTAAAGTGGCCTTTACTGGTTCTGTTGAAATTGGTCGCATTGTTATGGAGGCTGCAGCCAAGAGTAATCTTAAGCGGGTTTCTTTGGAATTGGGTGGCAAGAGTCCCATTGTTGTTTTTGATGATGCTGATGGTGTGTTGAAAATATAGATAAGCTTTTGTCCCCATTACAAAAATGTAAATTGTTTTGTTACTCTTTCTAGTTGACTTAGCGGTAGATATTTGCCACGAAGCCTTATTCTCGAATCATGGTCAAAGTTGCTGCGCTGGTAGCCGTACTTATGTCCATGAGAAAATCTATGATCAGTTTGTGGCTAAGGCGGCTGCCAAAGCTAAAGATCGCAAAGTTGGTAATCCTTTCGAGGAGAACGTTTTGCAAGGTCCTCAAATTGATGACGAAATGTTGACCAAAGTGTTGGGCTTCATTGAAAGCGGCAAACAACAGGGAGCTAAATTGCAATGTGGTGGCAAGCGTATTGGTGATGTTGGCTTCTTTATTGAGCCTACTGTTTTCTCGGACGTGACAGATGATATGAAAATTGCTCAAGAAGAAGTAAGTTGAACAAAGACGTTTGCTAAGAAAAATTTTAATAAGAAAAGTAAAACTGTGGTAGTAGTAGTGGAGGTAAAATTGCATTTGATAAATCTACTTCATACCGAACGAAAATTACATACATACATACATATATAACTAACAGCTTATTCATAATACACAACGTGTGAAAGTGGGTAAAACGATTATTTTAGTCACTTCATTCGGCACAAAATTTTAGTTCTTATGTAGAAAACTCGCAAAATTCTTATGCGATAAGAAATCACTAAAAAAAATCCATCTCTATACATACAAGACAGTAACCAGACAGTATAATTTATATATAATTACATACATATGTATAAATATGTGACCTTC
The DNA here is from genome assembly GCA_949987645.1 of Tachina grossa. Lineage (NCBI taxonomy): Eukaryota > Metazoa > Arthropoda > Insecta > Diptera > Tachinidae > Tachina > Tachina grossa. Next base: position 131,997,605 of record OX465274.1, on the reverse strand, counting down.
TCCGAGAAAAGGGACCTAGTGTATGAAAATGAAGTTTTGAGAAAAACGCATTTAAAACATAAAATTTGAATGTTTTTCTAATTTTTATCGATTTTCCCAAGTAACCGTTTCTTGACACACTAGGTCCTTTTCTCAGAGAAGGTCACATATGTATATATTTGTTCCTTGTAACTCCTACAAGGAGCATAGGACCGGCAGTAAAAATTACTTTTTAATAATTATTCCCTGAGTATTATTTTTCGCTTAATAAAAATAAAAAGTTATTTTCTTAAGCTGGATTCACCCATTGTTTCCGAACAAAATTTTTGTCCAGACAAAAATTTTTTTACTGAGAGTTTTCGGCAGCACGATTCATCCATTTCGAACAATTTGTCTGGAAAATCAAAGCTACCATATGAAATACGTGTATAAACGAGTATTTAACAAGTGGCAGCACATCGGGAAATGATTACAATTCGTTGTGTCTTTTTAATTGTTTAATGCAATTCTTTCGTTTAACTCCATATGTATATGTTTTATATTTCAATTTTGCTTTATTTCTATTGTAATTAATACAAGTATCTTCTGTGCTTTTATTATTCATATAACATGATGTGGCAATTCATTTCAACTTTGGCTGAAAAATTAAAATACTTGGCAGCTCAGTTCGATTTTGTCCGGACAAAATATAAAATTAAACCAATTCAAACTGAGAGTTGTTCGTAAAAAATATTTTCTCTCTCTCAAGAAGAGAGAAGTCAAACTACATATAAAAAAAATTTTGTCCGGACAAAAATTTTTTTCGAAATAATGGGTGAATCCAGCTTTAGTTTTGTATATTCCCAATAAAATAAAAATTATATCTTGATTTTTATTTTTTCGTCAGAAAATAGGTATGTTTAAAACTTTCCCAGCAGAGACTAGCAACAAGAGAGTAAAGCAGAAATTTACAAAATTACTCTCCTAAATATGAAAAAGTAAATGAACGCTTTACTTGTAAAAACTTGCAAGAAAATTTTATTCATATCAGAACCATGGATGGAAATCGTGATACAATTGTACTTTTTCTGATTATTTTTTTTTTTTGTTTTGATAATATTTTAGATAGCAACTTTTTTTAGAAATTGACATTTAATATGAAATTCTTTACGCAGTTTCATGTACTATTTTTATGAATTTTTCATAATTTTTTAATTTTGTTCCATTAACAAATACAAAAATTCGACTTTCCATTTCTGATTACATATGTGAAACAAACAAAATTATTTGCCATTAAAATTGAATTTATGTGGCTCAATGAAAGAAAAACAATAAATCAAGAAAATATATGTTTTTTTTTAACAAATAAATGCACTTTTTTCAGTTTTCCTTTTTCAGATATTTTTTAAATAATTAATTTGACAACAAAATAAACAACAGGTGGTTGGATAATTCTTGCAAGTAAAAATTTTACTAGTAATTTGTAGGAATTTTTTTGTCCCTCAATTTTTTTCTCTCTTTTAACACTCTCTCCTTGCAAACTTTTTGAGTTAATGAACACTTTCCAGTAATAATTCTTACAAATTCGTAACAATTTTTAGTAAATGAACAAACCTAATAAAAATTTTTGAGTTTTATTTATTCCTCAAGAAATAAAAACTATTTTTTGATTTTTATTTTTAACCCCCGACTAAAAAAAGGGTGTTATAAGTTTGTAGTGTGTGTCTGTGTATCTGTGTGTTTGTCCGTGTCCATGTACAGACCATACGGCTGAACTGATTTTGATTTAGTTTTTTTCTGTTTGAAAGGTGACTTGATCGAGAGGGTTCTTAGCCATGTTTTAAGAAAATCGGTCCATCCGTTTAGAAGATATCGCATCTTCTGTAGATATATTCGGGGGTTTTTAAAATTTTTAATTTTTGTTATTTCTTTGAAAAATAAATCTTATTTCCCAGGTTTATTTTTTAAATAACAAAAGATTTGTTCATTTACCAAAAATTATTATGAAATTGCAACAATTGTTACTGGAAAGTGTTCAATAACTCAAAAACTTTGCAGAGAGGAAGCGGCAAAAAAGAGAAAAAAAATGAGAGACAAAAAAATTCTTATGCGTTAAGGCCGGGGCACAATGAATCCGTCATACGTTATACTTCGCCCTTTTCAACTGACATTAAAAGTTGAACAGTTTTTGTACTTTGCGTTGACGGATACGTACTGAATGTAACAGCACTCATAAGAAGCCATGTATTTCAACTTAGCTGTCAGTTGAAAAAGGCGAAGTTTGACGTATGACGGATTCATTGTGCCCCGGCCTTTAAACACACGACTTCAAATGTCGTTGGCTGCATTTGTCGCCTCGTAGCCAGCTACTTAATTTTTTTTGGAGACGAACACAGCATAATCAAAACCTTATATTGAAGTATAAATATATAATTATTTCAAAGGTACTGCTTTCATATATTTCACATTTATAAAAATAAAATAGTTTATAAAAAATATAAAAACAAATCAATGTATTTCTTTATATTTTTTGCAATTTTACTATTTAAAAGATTAGTAATTTCTTCAATTAAATTTTTCACTAACTTGCAATTTTTCGGGTTTTTTTCCAAACTTTTTATATTTTCAACGGCTTTCGCGATTTCTAATCAATTTTAGGGATTGCTTCCGATTTCGCAACTTCTCGCAAATTTTTGCAAACTTCGCGTTAAAAGCGTCTTTTACTTATTTTCAGCTTCCGGGCAGTTTTGTCTATTTTTAATCAATATTAGACTTTATTATCATCCCGTTGTTAGTAAGTTTATGCGAATTTTCATAATTTTCGCATTCCTAATAGTTTTAGTGATTTTTATTAAATATTAACCCCCTTATGCAAAAACGTTTGTTAAAGTTAAAGCATGTGTTAAAACCGGTTTTGCCATACAAAATTCGTTTGTTAAACCAACATTAAGTTTAACAATCGTTTTTGCATAAGGGGGTAAGGCTTTTATAAAATTTTGCAACTTTTCGCGAATTATCATGGTTTTCGCTTGATAAAACTGTAATTACTTCTGTAATTAACATTAAAATGTTGTAACTTGCCTTTTTATTTTGCAATAAAAAGTATATCTAAGCAATATATAATATGATTCACAAATTTTGCTATATTGTTTACACAATTTTTGTTTTGCAGCCCTCAAAAACAGAAATTAGTTTAATTTGACTACGACAAAATCAGCATATACAACAACCTGCCGCCCTGTTGCTTTGCTGTCTTCAAAAGAATCATTCCCATATGTATTTCATCCTTGACAATTTGTAGTCGGTAGCTTGCTGTGGTAAATGGGTTTAATACCTTACAAATTATTGCTAGTCCCAAATCACACTATGCAAGTCTTATTGCTAAGCTTATTCGTTTCAGGGAGAGAGAGACGAGGGGAACAGCAACGTTTCTTTTCCCCCCGTCTCTCTTCCCTAACAAACTAATCAGCTTAGCAATAAGACTTGCATAGTGTAAATTGGGACCTAGTAAAATTTTTACTTGCTAGTAAAATTATTGCTTGCAAGAATTATTCAACCACCTGTTGTGTGTTTTGTTTTCAAATTAATTATTTGAAAAATATCTGAAAAAGGAAAACTGAAAAATTTGCATTTCTTTATTTAAAAAAGTATGTATACGTGTGTAAAAAGAACGCATATTTTCTTAATTTCACACATAAATTCAATTTTATTGTTAATAAATTTTGTTTGTTTATAGTATGTTTCCACCGACTTTAAATCAAGAAGGTTTAAGTAAATCACTTCAAAGTGTTTCCACCGAGCTTGTGAGTGATTTGTTGCTCGAATTTTCGTATTCAATTTATGCAAGTACTTTATAAAGTGGGCACAGCACCTGTAATGTGAATTTTATTCACATGTAGTTGACATTTAAAATTAAATATTAAATATTCCTTAATGTCATTTTTTTTCGAAATTGAGTTGTAATTTTAAAAGCAACTGAGGGTTGCATATATAAATTGAGTTCGAAAAATAGTATTTTCGACATTATTTATAATAAATCAACTACTTTTAGGTGATTTATCCATATGCAAAATGTATGGTAAATCATGTATAAATTAACATGATTTGCACAAATCATCATGATTTGTTTAAATCATGCCGGTGGAAACATACTATTATCATATCTGGTCAGAGATGTAAAGTCGAATTTTTGTATTTGTTAAGGGAATAAATTTAAAAAATTATGAAAAATTCATAAAAATATTAAATAATACATGAAACTGTGTAAAGTATTTATTTCATATTAAATGTGAATTTAAAAAAAAAATTACAATACAAAACATTATCAAACAAAATATATCAGAAAAAGTAGAATTGTATCATGATTTCCGTCTATGGTTCTGATATGAATAAAATTTTCTTGCAAGTTACAAGTAAAGCGTTCATTTACTTTTTCGTATCTGGGAGAGTAATTTTGTAAATTTCTGCTTTACTCTCGCGTTGCTAGTTTCTGCTGGGAAAGTAAATGAACAGACCTAATATCTTTTACTTTCTAAGAAAAAATAAATAAAAATCAAAAAATATCTTTTACTTTTTGAGAAATGTATAAAATTCAAAAATAAACGGTAAAGTTCAGTTTTTTTTCTATACAATTTAAACAAATGAAAATTAATACATCTAAGGGTAGTTCATGTAACAAGGATTATCCTGTTGTATTTCTTTTGAACGTAGCATTTTTCTTTTAGTTTGATTTTTTTAAATTTAAATATGGAAAATAATAAATTTATTTGCGGTCCCTGAGAGTAACATTATTGTGTAATAGACAGACTGATATATAAACGCCCAGCCCAAACGGAATAAGCCAGAGACTTGGAATTTTATAATTATTTTTAAATCGCCCTTATTCCAGTTATCAACATCGACGTAAGAAAAATTTAAATATACTTTCGACAATCTATATTGAATTTTAATCTTTAATCTATTAGTTTTTTAACAGTTTTATTTTCTCTTCTAAAAATTTAGATCTTCGGCCCAGTTCAGTCTATTTTCAAATTCAGCTCCCTTGATGAGATTATTGAGCGTGCCAACAATGTCAAATATGGCTTGGCTGCTGGTGTCATTACAAATAATATCAACAAAGCTGTTCAATTTGCCAACAGTGTTGATGCTGGTTCTGTATGGATTAATTGTTATGATGCTGTTTTGCCACAAACTCCCTTCGGCGGTTACAAGCAATCAGGCATGGGACGAGAATTGGGTAAAGACGGTTTGGATAACTATTTGGAAACAAAAACTATAACCATGAAATTGGTTTGAGGATTTCATTTTGTATGAGAACAAAAATAGAGAAGATTCCGTTTAAATTGAAACATGTTGTTCTAAAAGATTTGATATGAAAACTACATTATTTTGATAAATTTTAAAATTTTGTGTTTTTCTAATTGCGATACATACTGGTTATTTCCATCTACATACCGTCACCTAAATTGCAAAAAACCGTAAGTACACTTTTTACTTTTTTACAGGAGAAGCAGAAAACCTTATAAATTTAAGACTATTTATTTATTTGTTAGGTGCCAAATTGAATGGTAAATAAAATACATAAATGAACATATGTGAGTAAAATTTTATTTTGGTTAATCACATCATAATGAATCAAAAAGTCTATTTTGAATTTTTTGGTTGTTATGGCTTTTATCAGGTATAGACATACGATAAGGAAAATACACTTACGAATAATTTTACGTAGAAGAGTCTTAAGCTATGTACTATTGTTATCAATTATTCGTGTTTTATATTTGTTTGAATAAAATTTGGTGTTTTTTTTTTTTTTTTTTTTTTTTTTTCTTGTTCGAATAGCGAATAATTTTGAGCTTTTGTTCGAATAATTTAAAAAATAATCAGCAAAAAACGACACTCACATGTATTATCTTGTATGGCGCAACGACGAGAAAAAAAGCCGCAATGATCTGATAAAAGATGACACTAATATAGAATATTCAATTTTTTAAGCAAATGAACAAACCACATCAGTTGTATTTATATGTTGTTTATATGTATGTAAATGAGTGAAAAATTTACTAATCTAAATAATAAGGTTTGCGGCCTTGATAATAAAATTAAACTGATTTCGAAAATTCGCATAACCAAAACACACAAAAGTACGTGTGGAAACGTACTATAAATTGAATATAAAATGATTGAAATAAGTTTTTTCTATCAACTGTTTCTACATAAGAAAATTACATCAAAAAAAAAAAATTCTAAATAAACATAATCATATCGATTCGTTAATAATAATTTTAGTTCAACAATTCGTTGCATATCTTTTCAAAAAGAGCCAGTTGCTACCAACTTTTTAAACTATATTACGCTACATTTACACATGAAAGTACTTTCTTGAAATTTCTGTATACGCATTGTGAATAAAAATTCTAATGAAATAAATGAAAGTGAAAGTTCATTTTAAAAATGTCCTCGAAACGTAAAGTTGCAGGAAATTGTTTTGTTTAATACTTAATTAGAATTACCCAGAATATCACATACAAATTTATAAGGGAATAAATTGGGAATAAGTATTATTGTTTATATTTTAATAATATTATTGTTTTCAAAAGGCATAAAAGGGCTTCTTCATGTTTATTTGAACATAAGATATTACAATTCTTTAAATATTTATACAAAATAAGCATAATTTATAATAACTATTTACCACAATCCTGTATATTAATATAAATAATTAAAGGGGGTAACACTGTTAACCTTTTTTCATTTTACTTTTTGAAAACATCAAAAATTTACTTTCTTGAAAATATCGTTGAAAGGTGAGTGGAAATTAAAAACAATGTGAGTGTGGTAGTAAAAAATTTAATTGTATTGATACTTTCTTGAAATTAGTTTCATGTGTAAATGGTAGGTACTTTATTTTTCCTATTTTCACAAACAAATTCAAAAATGCATACTTATGTTTTTATACAAATCTGATTGTTCCAGCACCAATTTGAAATGCGAGTTGTTTTGACAGTTCTTGCGAGAAACTTTTCACAAAATATTGTTACAGAAATACCTGATTTACATTAAGCATTTTTTTTCATGAAATTGGTTGCATGAAAATTTTTTATTTGCCAATAGGAGGCCTGGAGAAGCAACTTATATCAAAAAAGTTACCAAAAATGCATCAGAGATTCATTCTACGTCGTTTTTTATATAACATTCTCTTTTATAGCGCTGCAATTAACAAATTAAAAAAGTTTCGTGCAACAAAATTTATGAAATTTCATGAAAAAATGCTTAATGTAAATCAGGTAAAACACTTTTTCTTACATGCTTGCAATATTTGCTGACAATTTACTTAAATGAAAGATACCCACGCAGAAAAATAGGATCGGGATAACGTTGGCAAAGCGTTTCCTAAGGTGGTTCGAATGTTGGCAGGACATCACAATTTCTACTTTTGGAGTGTTGTGCCAACACACAAATGATAACCTCATGATGGGGTTGGCCAACTATTTTGTAAGCCGTTGGCTAAACACTATGAAAACCACAATTTAAGTGCTTTCCCAACATCATTTTTTTTTGTTAAGTGTAACATATTCCGAATACTTAAAAATCAAAAATCACTGTGTTTTCCCAAAGTACCAAAAACTAATCGTTACTTTATTCCTCAAACGACAGGTGATGATCGGAGTAACTTAGAAAATGGGCCTTTAGAAGATAAAATAAAAAAATTGGGTTTTGAGAAATACTCAAACTCTCACGCAAACAGCAATTGATGAGGTTCTCATCATATTTAGGTCCGAAGGCTTTACATCGCTGCCAAAATCCTCTAAAACCTTCCTAGGAACGTCAGAACACATGAGCGATGCAAGATTAATGAAAAGTTCTGGCGATAACTTTGTGAGTTTTCAGTATTTTGGAATAGAAGGAAACCTCAAAGCCATAATAGATTCTAAAGTGCACAAAGAAGAAATAAATATCTTAGTACATGTTGATGGCATGGATATTTGCAATAAATCGAAAAAAAGATTGTGGTCGATAATGGGAAAAGTATATTCCAGTATTTATAAGTCAAAACCATTTCTAGTAGCACTTTACTTGGGAAATTAGAAGCCTTCTTCAGTTAGGCAGTTTTTAGCTGGGGGTCTACTCTGTAACTCGAAATGGATGCCAATGTTTTCGAATTGCAATGTTAATAACATACAAATTCGAAAGCATTTTCTTTCGTTTCGAAATATAGAGTAGACCACAAAGTCCACAAAGTAAATTTTTTTAAATGTTTCATACGTCAAATCAGGAACCGTCGACCCGACGATATGTATAAACAAAAATTTCAATATAATAATCTATTAACTTTATTCACGTTTAAAAACAATCGGTTATGTTCTGAATTCCATGTGAAATTAAATCGTTTGGAAATGCAATAGCATTGTTATTATAAATACATATATACATACATACATACATACATACATACATACATATGTACATACATACATATTTCCATAAATTCTATGGAAATTCCGCACGTTTTAATTTCACGTGGAATAAATAACATACCCGAATATTTTTCTAGCATCAAACTTAAATAAATGTTATAATGCTTATAACTTAATACATTTGTTTTTTGTTATTTTAAAAATTTCACCAAAAACTAAACATTTTTGTTTCCTTTTGCTTTTGTTTCTTTATATTTAAAAACATATGATTTCGTTTTACTGGATTTTACTGGCAAAAATTTGTCCAGTAAAAACTTCCATTTACTCAGTAAATTAACTGTCATTTTTCTCTCTCAATTCGACCTCTCATTTACTGGATTTTGTGTACTCGAACGCAATCCAGTAAAAAAATAGTAAAAATTTGTACAAATTTTTGAGTTCTCAAACGCACTTACTGTCTACAATTTCTCTTCTATTCGTCAGTATAAAAGAAATAGAGAAAACAGATGTGGTGTATTTCTGGTGGATTTTGCAACAAGTTGTCAATATAAATAAATTTGTATGTACGTAAGGTATAGAAATGTACCAGTAAATGTCTGGTTGGTATGTCACCATGTTCCCATAAGAACTATGAATTCACTACCCAGTCAATTGTTTTAGTGTTACTAGTAGATTTTCAATGACAAGCACATGCTAAACGTCTATAGCACAAATTATGTGTGGTGACAAATTCAAAAGCGACTCAGTACATTTTCACCATCGACATTTCCTTCAGGGCGGTAATCGGCGACACGCTTTGTTTTCATATTCTTTGCTACATATACACGCATACATGTACAAATATGCTTGCTTTTATGCAGTAATATTGGAATGTCGCCGGCAACATTTTCGTCTGTGTGGACGCGAAGGAAACAACGAAAGAGAATTCCAGATGTTTTCCTTCCAAATGTTCGTCCGTCTAAACTGGAACTAATTAATTTCTTTTTGATTTCCTTGTTTTGTTGTTTGTTAAATTAAGAAAAATTACATGACTATTTGTTAATGTTACTGATTACCTTAAAAGCAAGTGCAATACTTAGTAACCAAGTACTTTACAGTTTTACAACTCTGTGTAATTAGAATAATTTGCAAAACTAAAGGATTAATAAAATATATTACAAAATATATACATATGTATATTAACAGCTATTATTATTATACTTTATAAATGAATTATTTTTTAATGACTTTCACTATTTTTATTTAACCTTTTCTCAAATTTTTACACTTTCCATTTGCTTACTTTTCATTTGTTTACATTTTGAATCATATGTTTTTATCTTAGTAAACTTTACTACGACAAATTTCTGCAGTAAAAGTTAGCAAAACACTCAGTCAAGAACTGTCACTTTGCTCTCTCAATTTGTGTTCTAATAATTCTAAGTAAAATGCAGTAAAGTTCAGTAAAAAGTTTTAAAAACTTTTGGGTACGCGAACGCAATTATTAATAAAGGTATTCACATCAGTTTTTTTCTTGTTGGAAAAATGTAATTTTATTACAACAAACACAGGAACAAAAATTCCAACAAAAGTTGAATTTTTAAATTCAACTTTTGATGTGAATACCTTTAATATAAAAATAAATTAAAACGAAAATAAATAAAATAACAAAAATTAAAAATTTTAAAAACCCCCGACTTTTTTCATAAAAGATGTTATATCTTCTAAACGGCTGGACCGATTTTCTTCAAACACAGCTAAGAACCCTCTCGATCAAGCCATGTTTCAAACAGAAAAAACTAAATGAAAATCGGTCCAGCCGTTTGGCCTGTACGTGGACACGGACAGACACACAGATACACAGACACACAGACACACACTACAAACTTATAACACCCCTTTTTTTAGTCGGGGGTTAAAAATAAAAATTTTTTAAAAAGCATTGGCAAACAATTTTTCAGATTTCAAACCGTAACGTTGGCAAACCGTTTGGGTTTCTTGAACAAAAGTGCTTTCCCAGTGCTAGATATTTTGTACGGTTGGCAGTTTCTGCCTGGGTAGTTATCGCAAAGTATTTAAATATACAGAAAATCTTACGCGAGAAAAGCCATTTTGTGTTTCAATTTACACTGTTTTTACTACGATTCCCTCGTTTCATGCTTGAAATTTTTCGATGCGAGAAATACAGAAACGAACTACAGGTGATAAAGTAAGTTTAATCAAATATGTTAGAAATATAAAGCTACGAAGAGCGTACTTCAAACACTCTATTTATGAAACTCTGTTTTTACATACATAAATACATATTTACACGTACTATGTACATATTAAGGATTCATGCTTAAGAACAATCACCCTTATCATGAATTCCACATGTGAAAATTTCCGAATAAAATTTTTCGTTCACATGGATTTTATTTTCGTATCATCAATTCCAATAAAATTAAACACTTAAATATTTCCACTTTTTCCAAAATACAAATCTTTGTGAATAACTTTCTTCATAAATTTTCAAAATATTTCTCAATCGGATGAAGTTTTTTGATACCAATTGTCCACACGTTCTGAAATTTCCATGTGAAATTTTATTTATGATAAGCCTGAATGAAATCAGTGATTTTCTCTATTTGATAGCGAGAAGTTAAAAATTGTTATTACATTATTATTTATTAATTTTCTGACCCTTTAAAAAAATATACAACATAAAAATTAAGTTAATTTGTTATAACACTACCAGAAAGTTGGAGCTTTTTCTGTATTTTAAGAAATATGACTTAAAAAATTCATAAGACCTCTAAACAAACTTTGGGCACCAAATTGAATAACTTTTTCACAAATTCTGTTAAAGTACTCAACTATGTAGTAAAGTTTCAAATAAAAAAAAATAAGCGACCCAAAAAGTTTTTATTCCACTCTGCTACCAAAGTAAAAAATTTCAAAATATCTATAAAAAATATCTAAAAAAAATTTCTATAAGAGAAATTTACTGAGAATTGTTTATAACTTTTGTATTAGTATATTTACACAGAAAAAATTATTCCCAAAAAATTTTCAAACAAACGTGTGTTTTGAAATATAATTTACTGCCAGTTCATAGAAGCCATGTGAAAATTCTCGTCTGCCTATTTATATATTATTGAAAACAAAAACAAAGCACTCAAAATTTGTTTTTGTTTTCATTATAAATAGACAGCCGAGAATTTTTACGTCTTCTATAAACTGGCAGTTAGTTTCAGTAAATATTTTTTACTGTTCCAGTAAATTATTTGTTCCAATTTTATTTTATGTAAAAAAAACTGTATAGAATGAAAATTATCTACATAAAGTAAAATTTGTAAAAAAATTTTTTAAATTTATTTTTTATTTTTTTTTATATATATATAAATTTGTTATTTTCAGTTAAATTTATTTTCATATACTAAAGGTATTCACATCAGTTTTTTTCTTGTTGAAAAAATGGAGAAATGTAATTTTTTTACAACAAACACAGGAAAAACAAGTAAGAGTGGTATATTCGTCTGTGCCGAATCTTATATACCCTTTACCAAAGTGCGTTTATGTAGTATAGAGATACAGACATAAGCACATAGTTACTTATATGTACAAAGAAAAAAATAATAATTTTCAAACCATAGAATCATAATTGTAGATTTTTCTGATTACTTTTACCAATCTAGTAGTTCTTAAAAAAATATGGAAAGTGTGTTAAGTGAAAAAAAGGAAATTAAAAAAAATGTTTTATTTAATTACTTTAATGTCCAGAAAAAAAATCATAGTTTCCAGCTCTGGAGCTTTGGTTTTTATTTTTATAATTTTCTATACCAAACTTTTCTTTCCAAAACGTAAAATATATATAATTTATAAAAGAAAAGATAAAAATTAATTAGACTTAGTTACTTTTATATATCAAAAAACCGTGAACTCATTCTTTTTGATTTTCTGATTTCTTACACCAATTTCTTTCTTTTAAGAATTTAAGAAATGTTTAATTTATAAAAAAAAGGAAAAATTTGTTTTAGTAACTTACTTTTGTACAAAAAAGATAAAGTTTTCCAACCCTGGAATCGACTTTTTAATTTTTTTAATTGTTTTTTTTTATTTAAAATACCAATTTTATTCGTTATCAAGCATAAAATAAGTTTATTTAATAAAAATAGATAAAAACTTGTTTTCGGTAGTTAATTTTTTATATTACAAAGAGTGTAAGTTTCCCAACCCTGGAATTCTCCTTTTTCAATTTTTTATTTCTTACACCATCTTTTTTTTAAGAATATAAGATATGTTTAATTTATAGTAAAAAGAAAAAATTTGTTTTAGTTATTTTGTATAAAAAATAAGGTTTTCCAACCCTGGAAACGTCGTTTTAATTTTTTTAGTTTTTTTTTTATTTTGAAATACCAAATTCATTCGTACTGAAGTATAAAATAAGTTTATTTTATAAAAACAAATAAAAATTAGTTTTCGGTAGCTAATTTTGTGGGTTTTCCAACCCTGAAATCAAACTTTTTGATTTTTCTGATTTCTTATACTAATCTCTTTCTTTTAAGAATATAAGATATCTTTAATTTATAGAGAAAAAGGGAAAATTTGCTTTAGTAAGTTACTTTTCTATAAAAAAAGTTAAAGTTTTCCAACCCTCTAAACGTGTTTTAAAGTTTTTTAAATTGAAATACCAATTTTATTCGTACTGAGGTATAAAATAATTTTATTTATTTAAAAAAAAAAATTAAAATTAGTTTTCGGTAGTTAATTTTTTATATCACAAAAAGAGTAAGGTTTCCCAACCCTGGAATCATCCATTTTAATTTTTCTGATTTCTGACATCAATCTTTTTCTTTTAAGAACATAAGATATCTTTAATTTATAGAGAAAAAGCAAAAATTTGCTTTTGTAAGTTACTTTTGTATAAAAAAAGTTAAAGTTTTCCAACCCTGGAAACATCTTTTTAATTTTAGAAGGTTAATTTTTAATTTGAAATACCAATTTTATTCGTACTAAAGTATAAAATAAGTTCATTTAATAAAAAAAATAAAAATTCATTTTTGGTAGTTAATTTTTTATAGCACAAATCATCCTTTTTGATGATTTCTTAAACCAATCTTTTTCTTTTAAGAATATAAGATATGTTTAATTTATAAAGAAAAGCAAAAATTTGTTTTAGTAATACCTGATTTACATTAAGCATTTTTTCATGAAATTTCATGAATTTTGTTGCACGCAACTTTTTCTATCTGCTAATTGCAGCGCAATGGAAGATAATTTTATATAAAAAAAGAGCGTATAATGAATCTGTGATGCATTTTTGACAACTTTTTTGATATAAGTTGTCCCTCCATTGAAAAATAAAAAATTTTCATGCAACTAATTTCATGAAAAAAATGCTTAATGTAAATTAGGTATAAGTTACTTTTGCATAAGAAAAAAGTTAAAGTTTTCCAACCCTGGAAATGTCTTTTTAAATTTTTTAATTTTTTTTATTTGAAATACAAATTTTATTCGTGGTGAAGTATAAAATAAGTTTATTTAATAAAAATAAATAAAAAATTAGTTTAGGGTAGTTAATTTTATATATCACAAAAATCGTAGATTTTCCAACCCTGGAATCAACCTTTTTGTTTTTCTGATTTCTAACATCAATTTCTTTCTTTTAAGAACATTAGATATGTTTAATTTATAGAAAAAAATGGAAAAATTTGTTTTAGTAAGTTACTTTTGTATAAGAAAAAAAGTTAAAGTTTTCCAACCCTGGAAACATCTTATTAATTTTTTGAAGTTTAATTTTTTATTTGAAATATCAATTTTATTCGTGGTGAAGTATAAAATAAGTTTATTTAATAAAAATAATTAAAAAATTTTTTACGGTAGTTAATTGTATATATCACAAAAATCGTAGGTTTTCCAACCCTGGAATTATCCTTCTTGTTTTTCTGATTTCTTACATCAATCTCCTTCTTTTAAGAACATTAGATATGTTTAGTTTATAGAAAAAAAATCAAAAATTTGTTTTAGTAAGTTACTTTTGCATAACAAAAAAAGTTAAGGTTTTCCAAGCCTGGAAACAGCTTTTTAATTTTTTAAATTTTTTTTTAGTTAGAAATACCAATTTAATTTACACTGAAGTATAACATAAGTTTATTTAATAAAAAAATAATAATAACTACTTTTCGGTAGTTATTTTGTATGGCAAAATGAAGTTTAAGTCTCCCAGCTCTGAAACCGTCTGCTCGATTTTGCTGATTTTCAATAACAATCTTATTTCGACCATTTCTGAACGAAGTCTCTAGCTCTTCTGGGAGCTTCGGAAAACCGATTTCACTTACAGACAGACGGACAGACGGACATCGCTTTTTCGTCTTCCCTATGCATAAAGATCCAGAATATATATACTTTATGGCTCGCTTATTAATATTATGGAAATTACAAACGGAATGACAAACCTATATATACCTTTTTACCATTTTTTGGTAAAGGGTATAAAAATTCCTAAAGTTGAATTTTTAATTTCCAACAAGAAAAAAACTGAAGTGAATACCTTTACTGTAAAAATATTTGTCTGATTTTTTTAATTTTTTCTACAAATTATTTTATAGATATAAAAAACATTTTATTTTTTTTTAAGATTTTTGTTTGCGGTTTTCAAACTTATTAGGTTTGTATATTGTGATTCTTAATATAGTATTAAGAGTCTTACTATAAACAAAAAATTCAAATAATTTTTGGGTTGAAGTCTACTGACGAGTTTCAAAATCGGGAACGAAATGCTTAACCATCAAAATAAGCCAATTTTTGAAAGTAAAAAAAAAAATAGGTGAACCTTATATTTGATTCAGTTGATTTTTTCAAATAAAACTTTTACTAATTTTTTTTTTACATTGGTAAAAATTGTTACTGATTCAGTTAATTTATTTTCTGATAATACGAAAAATTTTAGTGAATCTGTTTGTAAATTATAAAAAAAAATCTGCAAAAATATTTTTCTGTTCCTATTAATACATTTCACTGAAAATATTTTGAGTTTCAGTTAACTTTTTTCTCTAATGCCATAATAAGTTAACTAAAAATAAAAATTTTTTCCAGTTAAATTTTTACAAAATTGTTATCAGAATCTACAAATTTCTTTGTAGGTCCGCATCAGGGAAAGTTACTTTTTGAATGCTCAATACATATCGATACTCCAACGACAATGAGTATGATAACACATTCGCAGCAACAAACATGCTTACATACAGGCATACATATCTATTAGTGTCCTGCACAAGAGTATTTATAAGACTTTTCAAGACATGCGAGATTTTTTCCAATGCTTTACTACAGCGAAATATTCTAAAAGAATCGCTAAACAACATTGTTGGCAAGACAAACCACCGACAAAAAATTACTTGCCAACAGTGTTGCTTAGCGATTCTTTTAGAATATTTCGCTGTAGTAAAGCATTTGAAAAAATCTCTCATGTCTTGCAAGCTCTTATAAATAGTCTTGTGCAGGACACTAATATCTATAGCTATCAACACAAATAAGTGCGCATATCGATAGGTGCGGGTTCGATCAAACAAATGTGCTATAGATATTCGTATCAATGCATGTGCACACAAGCATGTAATGACGAGTATGACTATATGAACAATGTTACCAAATATGTAAGTAAATAAAAAAAATCGTTGTGTATGAATTTAACAAATGCCTAATTAATATTATGCATTTTTTTCATGAAATTTGCTAATAGAGAAGACACGTAAGATGAATTTCTGAAACATTTTTGAAAACTTTTTTGATCTAATTTGGTTCTCCAGAAGCCTGTTTACAAATGAAAACATTTTCATACAACCAATTTTATGAAAAAAATGCGTCAATACGAGGCGGGTTTCTTTAGCAAGTTTCTATTAAAAAAGTTATATATTGCAAAAATTATGCAAACTCGCAAGGATTAAAACAATAAAAAAAAATACCCTAAAGCTAATTATATAAACCTCAAAAAAGCAATAAGTCGAAAACTTGTTCCTCATATTAATCGCGAAAACTTGCAAAAATGCGAATATTATTAAAAAAAAATTCCAAAACCTAAAAAAAATTCAACGAAAAGTTGCGAAAATTTGTGAATAATTTTTTAATTGAAAAAAGCCTTAAAATGTATTTTAAAAAAAAAAACCAAAATTGTAACAAATGTCAAAAACTTGGAAAAATTTGCGACCATGTCGAAAATTAGCAAAAACTTGGTAACATAAAAAAAGATAAAAGATATCATAGTCTGATTGATACTGGTTGAAAATCTTTAAAACTGCAAAAAAAAAATAATTGGGAACAATCACATTTATTGCGAAAAAAAAATAAAACATTTGCGATAAATATCCCTAGAATAACTTACAAATACTTAAAGATCTAAGGAATGCTGAAATGGCGAAAATTCGCTGACATGAAATAGATATGCAGATGAATTGAAAATCGGTAAAATAGTAAAAAAAAGCCAAGATTTGGGTAAAAAGTCAGTTTCATCGAGAAAATTGGCGACAAACAAGCGCTAAAATTGCTAAAATTGTAAGGAATGCCATGGTTCAACCTTTCTTCCAATAATTCGGCTCTTAGCTCAGATCTAAAATGGAGCGTGTTTCTATACCCGCGGTCAAATTATTCCCGTAAATATTTAATAGGCCTTTTAGATCTAAGGACTGCGAAGAGTGTGTGTGGTGGTAAAACATTTTTATTGAATTTTATGTTAAAATAGTTTGAAAAAAATGTTATTTCCTCAACAACTACAAACTAGTATTTCTGGCAACACTTATCAGAAAATATTTAAAAATCCGAATGTGTTGCAAGTCATGGGTATGTCGATAGATATTAGTCTCCTGCATAAGACATCTTATAAGAACTTTCCAGACATGAGGGATTTTTCAAATCTTCTACTACAGCGAAATCTTATAAAACAAACGTTAACAACACTGTTTGCAAGAAATTTTTTTTGGAGAATTGTAGGTATAAGAGTAAAGAAGAAAACACTTCGTGCTTCTTTCTACGCATGAGCGCGTGTACAAACGTCATGCATGTATGTGTGTATGATTTTTTATTTTTCTGCGCACATGCAAAGGCACACACATGCATTAACATTAGTTGTATATGGTTAATCACATAATAGCTTACCATCTGCATATTACACACACATTCAAACGTACAATATGAAAAATAACAAGCATAGACTAATCAACAGTACTTCTTTTGAGTGTTTGTTAGAAACAAGCTGTCTTGCGACATCGCTTGTTACAACTGATATACGCATACACCAATACATACACCGTGCTTCGCTTATAGTACGACAGCATTTATTATTGGTTTAGTATAATATATGCGACGTGAATACATTTAAAAATCATGACGTTTTTACATTTCAAGACTGTTTACGCAGCTCTCTAATAGATATGCGTAGATATGCGGGATGTAACGAAGAATGCGCATCGATACATACAAGTATGAAATAAAGTGCGCAGGGGTATACGCAAGTATGAGAATGAATAGATATTAACACGCACTAGCATAAAAAATATTCGATATGTGCGGGAGTATCCAAAATTTTTTTTATCGATTGGCTTTCCCTGGTCCGCATTCATGAAAAATATTTACTGATTCAATGAATTTGGTTACTGAAAACGAAATTTAGTTTTTTCTGTGTAGTAATAAAACAAAGAGCTGAGTTTCAAAATTTAATTCTTAGAAATTAATTTTTTAAAACAATTAAACGTCTTTTTCTTGCCTCAAAAATATGTTGAAAAGACGAGATAAAAATGTGTACATACTTACATATTTATTAAAGGTATTAATTAGTTTTACAAAAATGTTTTTTAAATACATAGTACATACATAAATATTTTAAGCACCTTATTTTAATTTTATTTATAGAAACATTGCTTCGAATAAAGATATTAAAAATATCAAGTGTCGTTATTTAGTAATTAAAATTAATAGAAATTGTAATGACAGTTTTACACATAGAGTATTGAAAAAACAGTCTGTCGTATTATATAAAAAAAAAAACGTGAATAACTCGAAATCAGTCGTGTTTTTTAATGGTCGTCCATTTATATGGGGATTTAGTAGACGTGTTTTTGTTTTTCCTAAAATGTGAACTGGTGTGCAGTCTTTGGTAGTCAGTATGGAGTGCGTTGAAATCATTTATTGAACAAAGTATTTATCAAATCTGACATGGGCTCTAAGTTTCTTGAATCACTTTAGAGCAATTAAAATCTTCTTCACCAAAACTAAAATTTTTTTATTTTCATATGTAGGCACCTTCTGGCCTAAAAAGTAAATTGCTAAATGTTTGGAATATAAAAATTTGTGGCGTATAAAAATAGATTTTTGCGTTTTCTACTTTAATATGATTTCTTTAATAAATATATTTTGTGTACCTGAGATTTCATAGAAATGTTCTTTTAAAAGTTAATTTGTAAAAAAATATTAATAAATAAAAGTGTTTTTTATGTTTTCGTGTCTCCTCTTGTTGCGCCCAATTTATCCAATAACGGTGTGACCACTTCACTCAAATGTGATTTAGCACTTTGAAAATCATCTTCCGATTTGGATGGCTCACTTTTTACATTTAAAGAAGCTGTGGTAGTCTGTACATTCTTAGGAGAATCTAATTTAACTTCTACAAACTCTGGTTCTTTTAATTTTCCTTCTCTCAATTCTCGATCGTAACTTGTCTCCACATCAACGAGTTGGAAATCGATAGCCAAAACGAATCTCATAACCATTATGATTAAAGCACAACTCCACATTATCATAGCTAAAGTGTATGAAATTCGGAAAAGTGTTAAGTACGCATTGTGCGATAAAGCTTGTGATCGTATAACTGGTCTCAAAACTGCCATAGCGTCACCGCAGCTGTAGGTAGAAAAAATATATACATATTACTATGTAAGTACTCGTACATATTCACCATTATCGGGAATAAAAGTTCACGTGAAATGTGTTCCCCTTTCCTAAAATTGTAATCGCCAATTTCTGCGTAGTTGTTGTTTCAGTGTACTATTTTCCAATTTCGTTAATGGGGAAATATTTCACGCCAACAAAATGTTCGCCTCTGATTCCCGATAAGGATGATTATAAAATTAATTTTTTATTGTGTGTACATTTTACCTTATGGCATCTGGCTTACTAAGATTTTCTCGCAAATCATTGCAGAACGTTTTTATAAAACTATTGGCTAATATAAAATAACTTAAATTAGCCACGGCCATTATGGTAAACATTATTATTGATGGTACAACAATGCGCCAAGGCTTCGGAAGTCCCCTAAAATAGAACAAGTAATAAATCGAAGGTTGAAGTCTAATAAACATGAATAATGATTCACAATATTTAAGCAAAAATTTCAACATTTTGAATACAAAATCAGTTTATATTTTTAAAATACAGTTGAACCTCTATTATCCGGGTCACACAGATAATCGAAAAACACGGTTAATAGAGGTTATATAAAAGCACAAATAATTTTATTATTATTGTAAATAAAACATACAATTTTAGTTTGTATTAAAACATTAAATATAATTTTTTCACGTATATAAAATGCACGGATATTAGAGGCAAAAGCACGGTTCATGGAGGTCAAGAAACAAAGTGACAGCATGCCGGGTAATAGATATAGATGGTTGATAGAGGCCCAGATAATCGAGGTTCAACTGTATTTTTCCTTTAATTTTAATTCATTTGACCTTATTTTATTTTGTTTCATTTAATTTATATTTGTCTTATTTTTTATATTATTAGAGCTATGCCAGACAGAGCTAGGACGTGATTTTCGTAACAAAAATAATCTATACTATTACAGTTATAAATTTATTTTTGTTTTGATTTCTTTGTACTTAAGGTGCAATCAGACGTACCATAAGCGTAACCATAGAAAACAGCCGTATGAACCAAATTAATGGCCAACACTGTATTCGATTATAGGTGATTCGCCATAACGCCATAGCCGGTGCCATAGAAACGAATTAAATTTTGGTTCGGTTATGGCTAGTTTTAGCTAATGTACTCACATCCATCCTCACATCCGTCTTGATAAGTGCTTTTATGCATAAGTAAATACGTTTATATTATTAATCCTTTAAAGACCGCTTTAGATAACTGCTATTTTTGCATATTCTATTAGATTCAAAAAGCGCTTTTGTAAGCAAAAATGTACATAGTACTTCAAACCGGGAACTCGCCATACAAAAACTAGCGCTACTTTTACTCTATAATAGCAGAAGCCTGCTTTATTTGAAGCAATTCTTCACTGGCAAATTATGTACAACGATAATACTAATGTTGAAAATTGCATTAAAATTTTTAGTTATAAATAATATCGTTTATAATCTTTTTTTTTTAACATATATAAAAATATAATGATGTATATGTTTTTTTAAATAAAGCTTTTGGGTAATTCCATTTTAAATCAACGACAAAAACGCAATTTTTTATCTCACCCTCTTAGAATTGTAGAAAAATTTGTACGAATTTTCGATACTACTAAAATAATATATATTCAAAAATTTTGGATATCTAGCTTTTGTGGTTCCCGAAAAATGGCGCTACGAAAAGTAGGGAATTCATTAAAAACACATACATATAAGTGGTCTGCCATTATTGCTCATATCTTCAAAAGTTTTTAAGATGCAGGGTCGAAATTGGTGCCATTTAATAGGTATTGACAATACCTTTAAAACTGCATTTAGTTTAACTTTTTTTCTGAAAGGTCAAAGGTCACTGTCGCATGATTTAAAGTTTGGGGAACTATATCTCAAAAAATGAAATTTTTAAAATTCTAAAAAAATATATGTTAATCCTTACAGTCTCTTCTGCATTTTGTGTCAAAAAATTTGAGTGAGCTCTTATTAGTTCCTGAGATATAGACAATAACTTGAAATTATTTGGGAAATTTGTATACTATTTTTTTTTAATTTTTTTATTCCTATATAAAACTATTCAACATTTGTTTAATGCTTATTTAATGAATAAAGTTTTTTATTAAATCGAAAGCAGCGGCTCTGAAAAACTGTGTTTATTGTGTTTACCATGACAACGTTTATATTAAAATGCTGTAATACTTTTTTTTTAATATAAATATGTAAAAAAAAAATATTTCTTAACTTTAACTCCGTTTGTCGAAATTTGTCTGAAAAACTGTGCTTATTGTGTTTACCATGACAACGTTTATATTAAAGTGCTGTAATACTTTTTTTTAATATAAATATGTAAAAAAAAAATATTTCTTACCTTTAACTCCGTTTGTCGAAATTAATATACATATATGTATGTATTTAATATCACCCAAATAAATAAAACGAAAATATATAAAAAAAAATAAATTTGTTTCAAACAATTTCATATCGTTATCAATATCTCAGGAACTAATAATAGCTCACTCAAATTTTTTGACACAAAATGCAGAAGAGACTGTCAGGATTAACATATATTTTTTAGAATTTTAAAAATTTAAATTTTTGAGATATAGTTCCCCAAACTTTAAATCAAGTGACAGTGATCTTTGACCTTTCAGAAAAAAAGTTAAACTAAATGAAGCTTAAAAACTATTCTTAATACCTATTAAACGAGACAAATTTCGTTCCTGCATCTTAATAACTTTTGAAGTTATGAGCAATAATGGCGGACCACTTTATATGTGTTTTTAATGATTTTTTAATTTTTTTAAAATTTTTTTTTTATATTTATCTTAGTTAAGTAATGTGCAAAAAGACAACTAAGTTTCATTAGATTCAAAGGTGGTCGGGAAAATCCGTTCGTCGGTTATAAAAATTTTTACCTATTACATTGCTTCAAAGTGTTCTACTGCAAAACAGTAACATAAGACTTAAGGCTCAATTAGCCGACTGTAATGTAATGTAACTGTAACGTAGAAAACAGCTGATCGATATTTTTATATGAAAAGTAGGTTACGTTACATTACATCTCTATAACCATTTTCATTACTTTTCACATAACAAAATCGATCAGCTGTTTTTTACTGTTGCAGTTACATTACATTACAGTCGGCTAACTGAGCCTTTAAGCACTTTTTCCTTTTCCAGATATTAAACAGCTGTTGTTTGAAAAGCTTTCCATAATATTTAGAAATTTCGTAGTGCTACCATACTTTCATCGTAATTAAATAAGAAGAAACTTATTTAAATACATTTTAAATATAAATTAAAATTAGCTAATTACATATTTAATTATCAAGTCAAAAAATCATTTTATTTTACTTTTACTCTGTTATAATTAATACTCACCAAGTCTTTTTGACACCTGATTGGAATATAAAACACATGGCAGTCCAAATGATTGCAATAATTTCGGAGAAAAATGGAAAACTATGAATAAATTTAACAGCAAGAGTTTGATGCCAACGAGTCTGATGAATATCAATTGTCACTAAATAAAACGTGATTGAATAAATAAATCATTACAAGTCACGATCTTAAGAAACACATAATAATTCTAAACTTACTAAGTGATAAAAATTTACGATCCTCTTCAATATTAAAAGTTTTTGGCACTTTTGTTGCTGATTCCTCATCGTCACGATCATCATCATCGTTATTTTTTGAAATGTTAGGAGAATCAGGTACTTGAGAATTTTTGGTTTGAAATAGATGGGCAATCTTAAGAATTTTTGGCTTTTTTGTTGAAGCTGAAAATTAATTTTTTTGAATGAAATACATATGTATATTTGATTTGATTTGAATTTTATATTACTCGCTATAAAACTTACGTTGATTTTCCCTTAGTTTGGGCATTACTAAGGCGTCGGCTTTTATTTGATCTAAGGCCTCGAGGGTATATGTTTCGTTTAAAACTCTATCCAAATCATGTTTCCATATCTCTCTTTCCACGTTTTCCATTTGAGTTAAATCGCGCTCTCGAAATACCAATTTGGCACCAATAAAGCCATTGTAAAAATCACCGGACAGCACATGCATCGATAAACTCCAAGCAATGGAAGTAGCAGCCACCGATATCATCAAGCATAAAACGATATCTGGAAAAAAGTTAAATCGTTTTAAAATCCACTGTCTAAAATATACTTCAATTTATCAATATGTACATATATACTTATACATATATATATATATATATGTATGTATGTATGCAAACACGTACATATTAGAGGTCTGCGTAAACAGTTTTAAAATGTAAATTTGTCTAGTTTTTTAAATGTATTGTCGTAGCATGTATCATACTTAACCAATAATAAATGATGTCGTTTAGTAAGCGAAGAACGATGGATGTATTGATGGTCGTGTGTATGAGTGTTTATAAGCGATGTCGCGAAGACTTCTTGTTCGTAACAAACACTCAAAAGAAGTAGTGTTGATGCATGTATGTATGCTTGTTATTTTACATATTGTACGTTTGAGCGTGTGTGTAAGATGTAGATGCAGATCTAGCTTATCATGATAAGCTATTATGTGCTTAAGGGTGGTTTTTTAAAGCAAGCGCACACAACTAATGTCAATGCGTGTGTGCGTTTGTATGTGCGCAGAAAAATCAAATAACCCTGCAGTCAGACTGGGGCCAAGTGTGTCTATGTCAACACTAAAATTCTAGTAGTAGTTACATTGTCTACAATTTCTCTTGTATTCGTCAGTATAAAAGAAATAGAGAAAACAGATGTGGTGTATTTCTGGTGGATTTTGCAACAACTTGTCAATATACATAAATTTGTATGTACGTAAGGTATAGAAATGTACCAGTAAATGTCTGGTTGGTATGTCTTCATGTTCCCATAAGAACTATGAATTCACTACCTAGTCAATTGTGTTAGTGTTACTAGTAGATTTTCAATGACAAGCACATGCTAAATGTCTATAGCATAAAGTATTGTATGGCGAATAATTGTAGAGTAGTACTGGTGACAAAGTCAAAAGCGACTCAGTACATTTTCACTATTCGTACTTTCTGCAGGGATAATACACACAACGTGTGTGTGTGCGTATGTACATACATGACGTTTGTATATGCGCCCATGCGTATGAAGAAGCAAGCATCACAAGTTATTCCGTCACGAAGTATTTTCTTCTTTACTCCCATACATCCAATAACTGAAACAAATGTCTTGCCAACAGGTTTAGTGTTCATTTTACAAGACTTCTCTGCAGTAAAGCATTTGCAAAATCACTCATATCTTCAAAGTTCTTATAAAAGGTATTTTGCATGGCTCTAATAAATATGTATGTACAACAGTCGAAAAATACTAATAAATTTCAAATCAGAGGCAATTATTTATAAATATCTACTTTTCGATAAAAATTTAATTTGCTTGTCAGCTATACCGCATTACTTCCGCACATTCAGCACCACATTTCCAAATAATTTGTTTAAGAAAAATCGTAAAAGTTTTCTTAATACTATGCAATAAAAATCTTTTAATGAGTACAACATCAGCACTAGAGACTTTTTGACGTCTTTAAAATGAAAAAAAAAAGATAAAAAACAAAGAAAAAACTATTTCGTCTGACTTCTACTATATAGTAATCAAAATTCAATCATGTCGTCGTAGTGCCTCAAACTATACAATGTATAGTATACATGTACATACATATGTACATAAGAATGTATTTACTAGAGATGTGCAAATGTCGTGATTTTATCGTGTCACGCGTGAGTCACGCGTGATTCACGTGATTCGTGATCAAATATAACTAGTCATGCGTGAGTGCGTGAGCGTGACTGAAAAAAATTTACTCGTGCGTGATCGTGCGTGAGCTTTCTTTTAATAATCACGCACGAATTCTCACGCTCTCACGAGATAACATTAGACTTGGGTCGAACTCGTTCACTAGTTCATTTTTGCCACAAACCACTGATCAAACCCATTTAAATTACATGGGTTTGATCATTGGTTTGTGGCAAAAATGAACTAGTGAACGAGTTCGACCCAAGTCTAGATAACATTCCTGCATAGGTACATACATATGTAACTGTATTCAATCATTTGAAATAAATTATTTTATAATAATAAATGCATATATGTATGTATAGTAATATGTATGGTAGTATGAGCTTACAAACACAATGAATACCCCCAAACAAAATTTTTCGACTTTTTCTGAAGTCCAACTTGTCGTACCGAATTCGTTAAGACATTTCTGAACAATTTTTTTTAAACATTAACGATTTCGGTAACATTTCGGTGCCGAAATCGGAAGATTTTGTCGACCAATCGTTACGAATTCTTTACGAATTCGGAGCATTTTGTTTGATGGCTTCATACACCTTTGTAAGTATGTATGTATGTTTCTTAGATACCCTGTAGGAAGTATCAATTGAGAAACGCTACTGATTCAACAGTGCCTTTGTCAACAATACTACTGACGAATTGTACCGCAGAAAATGTTTTTTGATTTAGGGGCCGTCCATATATGGCGTTATGCTGTAGGGGGGAGGGGTGGGGTTCGATGATGTTGTTATGATTTGTTATAGTGGGGGTGGGGGGAGTCTTTGAAAATGTTACGTAACAGAAAAATTTTAGTAATTTGTATGTTTTCTCATTTAATATGCTTTTCTCGTTTATTTGATTATCATTTATTTAATTGATCATACGTCTTACCTTCACATTTATATTATGTATGTATACATACATACATGTGCGGTATGTCAATTTTTTATATACGAGAATTCGAATTCGAATATTTAAAATGATATCCGCGAATACGAATATTTAAAACGAAATTAAATTAACTTTGCTTTATTTTAATTTACATTGCAAGTTTTACAAAAACACGAGCATACATATATACATAGATATGTATATCGTCACCTAAAATCCAAAAGGCCGTAAATACACTTTTTACTCTTTTACATGAGAAGCAAAAAACTTCATAAATTTATTCTATTTACATGTATGTTAGATGCCAAATTGAATAATGAATAAAATCGGTATTTTTAAACATATGTATGTGAGTAAAATTTTAAGAAAATATGTATTTTGGTTAATCACATCATAATCAATCAAAAAGTCTATTTTGAATTTTTTGGTTGTTACGGCATTTTGGATTTTAGGTGACGATATGTAATAACCTATTTTTCAACCCAAAAAACATGAAAATTATATTATACATATACTTTTTCTTGAGCGTGCGTGATCGTGATAAGATGTAAACCACTCGTGCGTGATTAAAAATTATTTTTTCGTGAGCGTGCGTGATCGTGAAAATTTTCAAAATCATTCGTGCGTGAAAGTGCGTGAGTAAAATATTTTTCTGCGTGAGCGTGCGTGTCGTGAGTCAGAAAACACTCACGTGCACATCTCTAGTATTTACATATACAATGTATGTTATACATATGTGCTCTTAATTTTTAAAGTGGTCTAAGACATATGAATTTTTGAAATATTAAAATATTAAAAATCAATAAATATTTAATAAGTATTACTTAAATTTGTATTACTCGAGACTAGTAAAACTCTAAATTAAAATGTTGCATAATATATAAATATATTTTGATTTGTTCAAATGTAATCTACTAAATATCTCGACTTACGCCACTTTCATAATTAAGGGCACATATGTATGTATGTACATATGTATATAATTGCATACACTTTACAGGGTTCCATTTAAGAAATAATAACATGTAACGGACAAACAGTGTTACGACAGGCCGCATATTTCAATTACATACAAATATAAAAAACATTATACGAGAGCTACTATAAATATTTCGGGAAACGACAACACTAATGTCAATAGCTGAAATCTGGCAACACCATAATAAAGTTTGACATTTTTTTTAATAGAAACGTAATCACAACGTTTTGACGAACGCGTTATTTGTTTTGTTTACAGTAAGTTCAGAAAATTAATTTGAAAAAAAAATTGAAATTTTAAGAAAAGGTTTTTGTTGGATTATTTTTCACAACTTTCGACGTTTATTAACTCAAAAAGAATGTGTCGATGAACTCAGTTCTTTGTATAGCCTGGTACTCTGTTCGAAGTTGTGGAAAGTTTTCAGCAACATTGATTATTTCGCGTGAAAAATTTGACATGAACTAAATGTACTAAATGTCGATCATTACAATTTGTAGCCCATTAAGAAGTAACTTACCTGACCCATATGTGAAGATGATCAGTCGTGTTAATTGGCTGGGGTAGTCATTGCACGGAATATACTACGCTAAGAACACCCAATGATATTGAATATAGCATTGCCAATCTTAACAAAAATATTAAACAGGCTGCTGAACATGCCACTACCTCCCATCCGCAGACTGGTTTTAATATAATTTATTCTACAGACATTGAACGTCTCTTACGTGAAAAAGAAGAGCTAGAAGGGAATGGCAACAGCACAGATCACCTCAACATAAAATCAGGTTTAAAGAGTGCACTAAACGACTCCAAGAGTTGCTTGCTTCTGAAAAAACTGCATCTCTTAAAAACTATCTGGATGGTCTTGATTAGAGATGTGCACGTGAGTGTTTTCTGACTCACGACACGCACGCTCACGCAGAAAAATATTTTACTCACGCACGAATGATTTTGAAAATTTTCACGATCACGCACGCTCACGAATAAAATATTTTTAATCAAGCACGAGTGGCTTACAACTTATCACGATCACGCACGCTCACGAAAAAGTGTATGTATAATATACTTTTCATGTTTTTTGGGTTGAAAAATAGGTTCTTACATATACATAATATGTATATATTATATACATATGTATCTATGTACATATTATATACATACATATGTATCTATGTATATATTATATACGTATCTATCTATATACATATGTATGCTCGTGTTTTTGTAAAATTTACAATGTTAATTAAAATAAAGCAAAGTTAATTTAATGTCGTTTTAAATATTCGTATTCGCGGATATCATTCTCGTATATCAAAAATTGACATTCCGCACATGTGTGTATGTATACATACATAATATAAATGTGAAGGTAAGACGTATGATGAATTAAATAAATGATAATCAAATAAATGAGAAAAGCATATTAAATGAAAAAATATACAAATTACTAAAATTTTTCTGTTACGTAACATTTTCAAAGACTCTCCACCCCCACCATAACAAATCATAACAAAACTCGAACCCCACCCCTCCCCCCTACAGCGTTACGTAATATGTGGACGGCCCCTAACGCAAAAAACATTTTCTGCGGTACAATTCGTCAGTAGTATTGTTGACAAAGGCACTGTTGAATCAGTAGTGTTTCTCAATTGATATTTATTTAAAAAAAATTTTCACAGACTTTTACTTATGTACTCAAAAATCAAAGTTTTACATCCTAATTCAAAAAAATATTTTACTTGAGCTTTAAAGTTCATAGTAGTTACCAAGCACTTTAAGACTAACATTGCTTTGTTAAGAAATTGTATTCAAAAGACAACTTTAATTATTTTGTGATTTAATAATAAATTTTGGTAACACCACCGTGTTCAACAATCATTTCATAGCTTATGATGTACAACATCGAATACAATTTCATTCGAGTATTCAACTAATTTTTTATTTTATTAAATACATTTTTATTATCTAATTTATAAAATTTAAGCTTCTGACATGGAAGCAAAACAGATAAACATTTTTATGAACTAAAAGTAAAAAAATATGATAATCATAGAAAAATTATCTCAATTATTTCAATTTATTTTATTCGAACGAAATGAGTATTTGAATATCCAGCTTTTTTCGATTCGTTTTGTTTGAATGTACATCACTAATTTTTGTTAATTGTATTTATTTTAATATTTTTTATTTTATTATTTTATTTATTTATTTTGCTATGTATTTCAAATCAGTTGGATAATTTAGTGATATTTTCCATCACATGACAGAAATAATAAATTTAAGATAAAAGCTAGCACTTCTAGCTCCATTTTAATTTTCAGTAACATGAATCAATATGTGCTATATTAAGAAAAATATTTGAGGTACAAAATACACATTTTGGAAATATCAACTTGAAGTAGCCTTAACAAACGTAGGTGCCTACTTTAGAATTTTGATATAATAATTTTTTTTGAATACAACTTTACTTAACATTGCTTTTCAAAGCTTTGTTAAGTTTTTTTGAATACGGCCCTTAATGTTTAAAAAAAATTGTTCAGAGAAACTACCGAAATGTCTTAACGAATTCGGTACGACAAGTCTGACTTGGGAAAAAGTCGAAACATTTTGTTTGGGTGTATTCATTATGTTTGTAAGCTCATACTACCATACATATTACTATACATATATGCATTTATTATTATAAAATAATTTATTTCAAATGATTGAATACAGTTACATATGTACCTATGCAGGAATGTTATCTCGTAAGAGCGTGAGAATTCGTGCGTGATTATTAAAAAAAGCTCACGCACGAGTAAATTTTTTTCAGTCACGCTCACGCACTCACACGTGATTAGTTATTATATTTGATCACGAATCACGCGTGACTCACGCGTGACGCGATAAAATCACGACATTTGCACATCTCTAGTCTTGATGTCACACCAGCATCTACACAGAAAAAATTTTAGCCAAAATGCTTCCAATTAAATCAATTAATGCTGTTTCAAACAATTTTATAATTGTCCCAATTAAATTTTGTTGATTGAAAACAAAAAAGTTTAAGGTTTGTATGGATGTTAGCAAATATGCAATCATACAGACGAAGATTAAACTTTTGTACGCATTATTAAAAATTCAACAAATTTTTTGATTGTTTGAATTAACTTAGTTTAATGAAAAAAAATATTTTAGTTTGTGTTTGTTTTTGTTCATGTTTTCATAGAAGTGTGTCAGCCTGTTATTCTAGAAGTACCAAGTTCGAAGCATGACAGCACTGTAAGTTAAAAAATAAAATAAAAACTCATACCTACATATGTTCAATAATTGAATGAAAAACAATTTGCTACGATAGCCTAGTGGATGTGTGTTAGCCTGTTAGAATGGAGGTACCATGTTCAAAGCCTGCAGCGTAAGTTTATATGGCATTAAACAAATAAATAAAATAAGTAAGTTAAAATAAATAAATAAAAAAATTACTTTTTAACATTTTTTTTACTTTTACTTTTTAAAATTTTATACAATTCAATTACTTTTTTTTTATTAATTCATTCAACGAACAATTTAATTGTTTAAAATCTCTAAATTCAATTATTAATTTAATTGGGCCAATTAATCATTTGTTTAAAATAAACGCGCACTTTCAATTAACTATATTAATTTATCTCAAACAGCAAGAAAACCTCATTGTTACAAATTCATTAATTGATATTATCAATTTGTTTGCAGGACGAAAATCAGTACAGGATTTACTTAATAGTACAAATTTCTAACTAAAATATTAATTAAAGTTGATTTTAAATTTTTTTTGTGTAATTACTCTACGCCACACATATGTACTGATGTTACTGATTTGCCGAGTGTAGTCGCTCTACCCCCTCATCACATGAAGTTTAAGGCGCGTGATTTACAAAAATTAATTGCCGAACTAAACCCGAAGAAAGCTCCGGGTATTGATGGAATTAGTAACCAGATGCTGATGAAGTTGCCTCGTATTGCAATGAGAATCCTGTTGTTAATTTTTAATGCCATTTTACGACTGGAGTATTATCCACACAGCTGGAAGCTTGCCAAGGTTAAAAAAATTCCAAAGCCGGGCAAAGATCTAACCAAGGCTGAGTCATATAGGCCAATAAGTCTACTATCAACAATGTGAAAGCTTTTTGAAAAACTGCTCAAAACAAAATTGTCCCCAATTCTAATTAGTAGTGGGTGCATACCAGACCATCAATTTGGTTTTAGAAGTCAGCATAGCACCATCGAACGAACTCATAGATTAGTTCAATTTATAAGAAGAACTTTTGAAGAAAAAAGTATTGTTCTGCTCTGTTTATTGACATTTCTCAGGCATTTGATAAAGTGTGGCATGAAGGCCTAATTTTAAAATTGAAGACTTACTTACTAATAAACATTTTAAATCTTTTGGAAAGTTAAATTATTTCCCGTAAGTTCACTGTTGTGGAAGGAGACTTTACGAGTATGCCTGAAACTATCTCATCCGGTGTGCCACAGGGGAGTATACTGGGGCCAATTTTATATTAGATTTATACTTGTGATATGCCTGTGAGCAGTAGTATCCATACTTCCACATTTGCCGACGATACAGCCTGCCTTAGTATGCACGAAAACCCTGATGAGGCATCCCGCAAACTCCAGGAACACATTAGCCAGATGGAGCTATGGTTAAACTTATGGAGAATTAAGGTAAATGAACAAAAGTTTGTTCAAGTAACATTTACCTTACGAAGAGCTACTTGTTCCCCCATTCGGATTAACAATCAAGTTGTTCCTCAACATTCACATGTGAAATATCTTGGTATACACCTTGATCGACGACTTACATGGAAACACCACATTGATTCTAAGATATCAGAAATGAAACTTAAATTAACTCAACACTCAGCCTAGACTGCAAACTTTTAATATACAAGTCGCTTTTAAAGCCAATATGGTGCTACGGAATTCAGCTATGGGGCACTGCTTCAGCTTCAAATGTTGAGAAAATCCAACGAAGGCAAAATAAAATTTAACGTCGGCTCCATGGTACATCTAAAATTCAAATATGCATCGTGATTTAAAGATGACACTAGTGATAGAAGAAATTGCAAAATACGCAGGCAAATACCTAACAAAACTCGAGTCACGCCCTAATTCGCTTGCTCGTAATATATTGAACTTTACTGGACACATCCGCTTAAAAAAGATAGATACAAGGGCTCTAATAAACAACACTCCAGATGCAGCTGCTTAAAAATATTTTTTTTGTGCTTATCACTACTTATGTATTATTAATAACTATCACTTAGTTTATGTCCGACATTGGTTGGGCCTAATAATTATACTTTAGATTAAGATTTGAATACTTATTTTTATTTCATATTGAAGATACAATAAATAAAAAAACGTCTTAAAAAAAACGATAGCCTAGTGGATGTGTGATAGTCTGTTGGAATGGTGGTACCATGTTCAAATCCTGCAGCGTAAGTTGAGATATTAAAAAAATTAAATAAAATAAAACAAGTAAGTTAAAATAAATAAATAAAAAAAATTAAATTACTTTTTTAATTTTTCTGTTGCATTTTTTCGATATCGAAACTAGTTCGATATTCTCTCACTTTTGATATTACTAGCGAAACTTAGAGATCGAATGTTTTTTTGGGACAAAACTGAGCGACAGATAAACTTTTTTTTATTAATTTTTGAGTGTCACTCTCGATAGTTTTACACGATAAATATTCGAGGTATATCCGACATCGGTATCAATACCGAAAGTCTTGGTCAACTGGGATGTACATACATACATACTAGGGATGCCAATCGGGATCGATTTTTGGAAATCCCGTTATTCAAGATTTTGTAATCCCGATCCCAGGATTTTTTGGGATCACGGGATTTTCGAGATTTCTGGATCTAAATATTTTTCGTAAAATAAATTATTTTTTTAAATAAATATTACTTTAATAACAATTTAAGGCATTTTAAAAGGTTTTATGTTCATGAAAACTTGTTTTTCTATTATCTAAACCAAAACGAATATACATATCGGTGGACTTTTAGCACTATCGCTTAAGTTGACTTACGAAAATTTTTAGATTCACTTTCATACAAATAAGTTGCAAAAACAATATTGTTTTGTTAAAAATATATCTACTAACGTTATTTTAATTGCGATTGATCAACAACAAGTATAACGGTTGTTACATATGTATGTATACCAAGCATTATCTAATTTTTTTTTATCAATTTCGTTACGACTACGACAACGGTAATTAGACTGAACATGTCGAAAAATTAAAAGAAATGTATACACTATTCTAATCAAATTCGATTAATTACGTCTAAAGATTACATTTTTATAGGCCCATACATTAAAAGTTTGTCTGAGCACTTGAACAGTATTTTTGCTCTACTGAAAAGTTTTAAATTCTGTATGAAGTTTTTTTCTGCAAGTTCAACAGATACATATGTATGTATTCATACGAACTCATTCAGTCGGTCGTTTTTGACTAAAACTATTTATCAAATCCATGTAATTTAAATGGGTTTGATCTTAGGTTTGTATCAAAAACGACCTAAACTGTCTAAATAAAAAACAAAATAATTTTGAACTGCAATGTAAAAAACATACATACACGCTCGAGCAGTTTTCTAGACAAAATACTCCGCATTATTCTGTAAATATTTCTCGATTTTACATCTTTTCACTTGCCTTGTATTGTATTCTAGTCCAATTGTAAGGAGGTGTCAATAGTACTCAATTCTTACCGACAAGTAGATAAGTGCTAATTTTTTTTAGTGTTGAGTAGTGGACATACAAATAGTTATACACTGCAATTATGAATAAATTTCCGAAAGAAATTTCTCCCATTTCCAATTAGATTTTTTTGTTTTCCCTATTATTTGCTACTGTTTGAAATTATTCCCCGGGAAAAATTTCTCGTGGAATTTTAATTGTACTTGCCCTCATATTATAGAATAAGACGGAATAAATTTGTTAAACTTATGAATTTTTCAAATGTTATTTCCCTTCCAAAGGTAATATGTTTCTTTTGTTTTCCAAATAATTCTAAAATGTACATATATTGTAGCACCTTTGATGAAAATAACCGTAAGAAAGTAGTTTATTTATTTTGCTCTTGTTGTTAATTTATAAGAAATATGTCACGAAAAGTCATTAAATTGTTAAAACTGTACGTATAACATTGTATGAGACTTTTAAATATTATAAAAAAATACCTTAAAATCAATGAAAATTTGAATTTATAAAGTTTTTATATAAAAATTGCTAAGAAATCCCGAAAATAAAATCCCGGGATTGAATTATACAAATCCCGGGATTCGGGATTTGGCAAATCCCGAAAATCCCGGGATTTCCCGTTTGGCATCCCTAGTATGTATGTATATGTATGAAATTTTTTACACAATATGAAGAACGATATGAGGATTCATTCTGCATCATTAACACAAAAATTCTATTTTTTGAGTTATGACGTTGTTGAAGTAATTGAGCCATATCTAAATATACATACATATGTATGTATGTATTTATCTCCTTTCAAGACAGTATTTTTTTATTTAATCAATATGCTCACCTTTGTGTATTTTGCTTGCTGTTGTGGATTTGCCATTATTCTTTGCATCTTCTTAATAATAAAACACTTTTATAAGAATTTATTTATTCCCGAGCGGTTTTTCCGAAGTTGCTGTATGAATTGCAAGTTTATTTCTAACTTTTATACATTTTGTTCCACGCCTATTAAAGTGCTTCGATATTGAAGTAATTTTTTATGGTTAATGTTTTTATTTTGTGTTATCACATTTTGTTGCCAGCTACGTTTATCTGTTTTGTTATTCATCTACACAATTCTGCCGGTTTTGTTACTATTGTGATTTTTCTACAGTATCAGTGCTGCCACATTTCATGTGTATTTTGCTAGACACTTCAAAGAATTAGGTTCATGGCTTCACTAAGACATAAGTGAGTCTTAAAAAATAAACGTTTTCGAAAATTATTGTTTAATTAATTAAATTTGAATTATATATACTACGTGATCCTTACTTTCACATTCGATCGAAAAATATACAAATTTAACTTCTTTGCCATTGACACCGGCACTGAAACTGTTTAGTGCTACTACTCTCATACAGATGGAGCCGCATGCATGCTACTAAAACCGTTAAAAACAACAGAATGCATCATGTATGCGTACAAACTGAAGGTTCTTGAATTGTTTTCATTTTCTTAGAATTTCAATATTTCTGTGGATGTCATTGCATGTTTTCTGCAACAGTAGGAAACTGCTGATCGATATTGTTATGTGAAAAGTAACGTATTCATTCAATAAATATTTAATATATGTATTAGTGTCATGCACAAGACTATTTATAAGACCTTTCAAGACATGAGAGATTTTTTCAAATGCTTTTACTACAGCGAAATATTCTAAAAGAATCGCTAAGCAACACTGTTGGCAAGTAATTTTTTCGGTTGTTTGTCTTTCCAACAGTGTTGTTTAGCGATTCTTTTAGAATATTTCGCTGTAGTAAAGCATTTGAAAAAATCTCTCATGTCTTGAAAGGTCTTATAAATAGTCTTGTGCAGGACACTAATATGTATATTAATTTAATTTATATACATACATCGAGGCTAGCATAAGTCTATATTCAAATGTTGCGTAATATAATTTTTTTTTATTTTGTTCACATGTAATCTACTCAACATCTCGACCAAAAAAATATATGACTTAGACCTAGGGTAGCCAGATATTGAGTTAGCAAAAAAAGTACACCAAAGCAAAAAAAGCAGTATTTTTAAAATAAAAAAAGTACATATGCGTTTTTATTGAAAACGTCCTTAAATTCATTCAATAACGTAAAATAACATTTTCTTTACTAAAGAACATAAATATGAGATCGTAAATATTATTTACAACAAATTAATAACTTAAAGTTAGTAATTTTTCTAATTGTGTTTAGAAAACAAACTTAATTTGAACAAGTTTATATTAATATTTATAATACTGACAGCCTATTTCGCCAAGTTATTTAAATATCAATTCATATTTAAAAGTAATTTTTCCATTCAAAAATTAATGAAAATCGACATTTAAATATGAATTGATATTTAAATAGAGTTGGTGAAATTGGCCCTGAATATCACTTGTTTGTCGTGCATTTTGGTTTGGTTGCTTATGTAATTATTAAATCATTATATTAAATTTTTTTAATGGTTCAAAAATTTTAAAAATATTTATTTATATTCTTTTGAATGTTGCAAAAAATTCCATTTTTCCCATTCTCAGTTTTTAAAAAGTCAAAAAACTCAGTAATTTAAAAAGTAAAGTCGTCACAACTGACGATATTTTGAATCTCATATGAAATACATGGAAAAATATTTCAAGTTGTCGCACAAATTCGTTTAGATTGGAAAAATTTTAACAAGGCTCTTCAAGAATCACATAGGATTCTTTCTGCACAAAAGCAAAGTTTATAAAGATGCTAAACAGAGAAAAAAAGTATAAAGAAAAGTACAAAAGGCAAAAAAGTACTTTAGCGTACTTTTTCAGGGGTTATGCAGACAACAGTACATTGACTAAAAAAAGTACGCGTACTGCTGAAAAAAGTACGTCTGGCTAGCCTACTTAGACCACTTTCACAATTGAGGGCACATACACGGTGTCTGGTAGCAGATTTATATTTTCAAACTCAAATAAAAAACGTTAAGCGGCCCACCCACTTGCAATATAATTGTCCAATTTTTCGTATTGTACAATAATATCGCCAATGTGTGTGTCATATCGAAGGTGGTACAATATATAGGGTCCGCTACCTAACGTTTTTTTTTTCAACTAGTGCTTATTTCGTGAATGGTAACACTTAGCTCATGTCTGATTTGACAGATAATTAGTTTCATCTTTCCGCTGAACGAGCCAACTGACCATCCAATGCGGTTTCGCTTCGCTAAGTGGGCCTGCGATCGACTTACAGAAGATGCCGATTTTGCAAAAAAAAAATCATCTTTTCAGATGAAGCTCATTTTGATCTTGGCGGGTATGTAAACAAGCAAAATTGTCGCATTTGGGGCACAGAAAACCCGCACGCATACATTGAAAAGCCGATGCAGCCAAACGAGTCACTATTTGGTGCGGATTTTGGTGCAGAGGCGTAATTGGGCCATTTTTTTTCGAAAATGAGCAAGGAGTGGCCGTTACAGTCAATGGCGATCGTTATCGGGCCATGTTGAACGAATTTTTGTTCACAAAACTTGAAGAGGAGGATATTGGCAACATTTGGTTTCAACAGGACGACACTACGTGCCACACAGCTGAAGCTTCAGTAGTTTTTTTATAGCATTTTCAAAAAAAAAAAAGTTATCTGGCGGACCCTTTATTGGCAAACCTCTATTCAAAAATGTATGGTTGAAGTCTACTGATGATTTGTTACAGCAACAATGAAATGCATATAGACAAATAAATTTCAAATATATTGGCAAATATCAAAAGGATTTTGATTTTTAAGGCGGTGTCAGATACAACTTCAACGCTTTGCGTGACGTTTCTAACTTTGAAAAAAAAACGTGAAGCACAATGTGTATGACACAATAAAACCTTTGACAACACTCACTGTTTGTTTCACTATTCGGTTTTATATATAAAACACAACACAATTCGATTACTCTGATGCCACAAACTCGTTTTTTAGGTAAATTCACCGACATTTTAATAAAAATTTCACTTTTACATGCGAGTTTGGCCAAACAAATTAAAATTAGTATACCAAACGATTGTCAAAGCACGCAAAAAGTTTATAGTTGCCTAACTTTTCGCTTCGCTTTGCGTTAAAAGTTCTTTATGTGACATGTTTCATATAAGCACGTACATTTCATCTTAGATGTCAAAGCGAATCTTCAACGCAACGCGAAGCAAAAGTTTTATCTGACATGGGCTTTATTCTTGTATAATGTGGTGGCAATATTGGTGAATGTTGTTTAATTTTTCGATGTCAGGAAATTTGGGCAATATTTTCTTTGAAAACATTGTGCCATTTATTGCATAGTAAATATAGGCAAAACGACAATAATATGCATAAAAATATATTCAGTAATATTGTATAATGGATGGGCTCCTTAATAATTGACACAAAATTTTATTAAGAGCATTGAACGATAGAATAGAAATGCGGATTTTATTTTTTAAAGAATATGTCATCCAGATGTTAGAGCTATGCCAAATCGTTCATTCAAGTGACCGGTCATTTTCGTTCATTTTCTAAAAAAGAACGAATTCGTTCATCCGCTCTTTTCAAGAAATAGAACGAAATAAAAACAAAAAAACAAAAGCTGATTCGTCAAATAAAAAGGGCATTTGTCCAGTGAGTTTGTTATGAATTATTTAGCAAACTAAGCAAAACAAACAATAGAAAATATAAGAAACAAAACAAACAAAAAAAATCAGCAAGTAAAATGTTTAAAATATTAAAGGAATAAGAAATCAAAAGATTCATATTGACAAAAGAGCCACATATAAAGAATCAAAATAGACTGTTTATAATATTATTATCTACATAGGTAAATTTGTTTAAAAAACTCTTAATATGTTCTAAAAACTTAAGAAATATTAATGGCAATTTTATTAATTTCATAATGGTCATACCGCTACTAAAAGCAGGCAAATGAAAACCAGAATGTGACAAAAAATCTCGCACGAATAAAGAAAAAGCAAAAACAAACAAAACAAAAACACCCAAGTGCGCTCGTTCGTTCATTTAGTTCAATTGTACTTTTTATCAGCACTGCTGAGCCAAAACAGCTCAGTAAAGTGACCGGCTCACTTCGTTCATTTTACTGATTCGTTCATTTGTACTCGTTCGTTCATGAACCACACAGCTCTACCAGATGTCTTCCGTCGAGTTGAACACACTGTTAAAAATGAAGCCTTGTGTTCTGCGCCACACGCTGCAGTAAACTTAGTTCAATCGAGCTGATTTCTCGAAGAATATTTTCTTTAAAGCATTAAACACATTCACCGCAGCAGACTACACGGACACACGACTTCAAATGCCGCTAGCAGCATTTGTCCCCTCGTAGCCGGCTAC
The DNA here is from genome assembly GCA_949987645.1 of Tachina grossa. NCBI lineage: Eukaryota > Metazoa > Arthropoda > Insecta > Diptera > Tachinidae > Tachina > Tachina grossa. Next base: position 131,958,619 of record OX465274.1, on the reverse strand, counting down.
TTAATTATTTTAGAGACGGCAGCAGCACCATCTGCAGCTGATATTCAAGTACAAATACATAGTTCAGTATTGCCACTTTTATATATTTCGCATATATAAAAATTAATTACTCTTTTAAAATGCACTTATTTCACGTAAAAGTACAAAAATGAATCAATTTATTCTTTACATCAATTTTTGGATATTGTTTCTGTTAAATAATATGAAATAATTGTACAAAATCATTCATTCAACATTTTGTATTATACTGGCAGCACTGAATTTTCTCATTGTAGCCAAAGAAATAGAAATTAGTTTAATTGAACTACAACGACAAAATCAGCATAGACAACAACCTGTCGCCATGTTGCCTTGCTGTCTTCAAAAGAATTATTCTCATATAAACATGTGTATTCTATCCTTGACATTTGGTAGTCGGTAGCAGTGCCACCAGATTAGGGGATTTGTCCCCAAAATGGGGATTTCACCTCTAATTTGGGGACAGAATTTCGTGGGGAGGGATTTGGGGACTTTTCATTTTGAGCTCTAACAATTTGCATGTGTCAGGAAAATAATCGTGGATGTTGACATAATATATTAGTACTGTTAACATTTCAGTTTTTAAAAATCTCGTAGAGTAGTGTGGTAATCATACTCCATAATGAAGATGATACTACCATCATGGTAATACCGCGAAAATATATATCGTTAACTTAATACGAAAAGGCCCTAACTCATGTTTTTCAAGTTTACAGGAGGAGGAAAAAACTAAATTAAAAAAATGAGATATTGATACAAAATTTTTTTAAACGCAATATTATGTGCTTATCCAACATAAAAATGAACTTGAACACTTCCTCACGGAAAAAAATATTGATGTAATGTTAGTATCTGAGACTCATTTGACTTCGAGAAGTCTTTTTAAAATTTATGGCTACACTATATATGATACAAAGGACCCTAGAGGAAGGGTTTGCGGTGGATCAGCAATTCTAATAAAGTCAAGACTCAAGCACTATGTTCTTGATAACATTTGTGAAGAACACCTACAAGCAACAAATATTGGCATTGAACGTTTTTGTACAAATTTTGTTATATCATCAATTTACTCCCCTCCCAGATTTTCAGTCACTGAGAATCAATATGAGGATTTCTACAGATCTCTTGGACCTTGTTTTGTAGCAGCAGGCGACTACAATGCTAAACATACGTTCTGGGGTTCGCGTCTTATTACCCCCAGAGGTCGAGCATTGTTCAACACTATTTCAAAAATGGGCTTGGATGTCATTTCGAGTGGGGAGCCCACTTATTGGCCTACTGACATACAAAAAATTCCGGATGTTATAGATTTTGGCGTCATAAAAAATATCTCTAGGGATTTAATTCAAGTTCAAGCTTCTCTTGATCTTTCGTCCGATCACTCTCCGACGATCATTACAATTTGTAGTCCATTAAGAAGTAACTTACCTGACCCATATGTGAAGATGATCAATCGTGTTAATTGGCTGGGGTTCAAAAAATATCTCAGTAGTCATTGTACGGAAAACATTACGCTTAGAACATCCGATGATATTGAATCTAACATTGCCAATCTCAGCGAGAATATTAAACAGGCTGCTGAACATGCTACTATCTCCCATCCGCAGACTGGGTTTAATAAAATTTATTCTACAGACATTGAACGTCACGTACGTGAAAAAAGAAGAGCTAGAAGGGAATGGCAACAGCACAGATCACCACAAAATAAAATCAGATTTAAAGAGTGCACTAAACGACTCCAAGACTTGCTTGCATATGAAAAAACTGCATCTCTTAAAAATTATCTGGAAGGTCTTGATGTCACACCAGCGTCTAATTACTCTTTGTGGCGCGCTGCTAGAAAGCTTAAAACACCCATTGAGTATAAGCCACCTCTACGCACATCTACCGGAAGTTGGGCAAGAAGCGATACTGAAAAAGTTAAAATATTTGCTGAGCACTTAAAATCCGTTTTTACGCCAAACATATGTACTGGTGTTGCTGATTTGCCGAATGTAGTCGCTCTACCCCCTCAACACATAAAGTTTAAGACGCGTGATTTACAAAAATTAATTGCCGAACTCAACCCGAAGAAAGCTCCGGGTATTGATGGAATTAGTAACCAGATGCTTATTAACTTGCCTCGTATTGCAATGAGAATCCTATTATTCATATTTAATGCCATTTTACGACTGGAGTATTATCCACACAGCTGGAAGCTTGTCAAGGTTAAAATGATTCCAAAGACGGGCAAAGATCTAACCAAGGCTGAGTCATATAGGCCAATAAGTCTACTATCAACTATGTCAAAGCTTTTCGAAAAACTGCTCAAAACAAAATTGTCCCCAATTCTAATTAGTAGTGGGTGCATACCAGACCATCAATTTGGTTTTAGAAGTCAGCATAGCACCATTGAACAAACTCACAGATTGGTTCAATTTATAAGAAGAACTTTTGAGGAAAAAAAGTATTGTTCTGCGCTCTTTATTGACGTTTCCCAGGCATTTGATAAAGTGTGGCATGAAGGCCTAATTTTAAAATTGAAGACTTACTTACCAATAAACATTTTAAATCTTTTGGAAAGCTACATTATTTCCCGTAAGTTCACTGTTGTGGAAGGTGACTTTACGAGTAGGATTGAAACTATTTCATCCGGTGTGCCACAGGGGAGCATACCGGGACCAGTTTTATATTTGATTTATACTTGTGATATGCCTGTGAGCAGTAGTATCCATACTTCCACATTTGCCGACGATACAGCCTGCCTTAGTATGCACGAAAACCCTGATGAGGCATCCCGCAAGCTCCAGGAACACATTAGCCAGATGGAGCTTTGGTTAAACTTATGGAGAATTAAAGTCAATGAACAAAAGTATGTCCATACAACGTTCACCCTAAGAAGAGATACTTGCTCCCCCATTCGGATTAACAATCAAGTTGTTCCTCAATATTCACATGTGAAATATCTTGGTATACACCTTGATCGACGACTTACATGGAAACACCACATTGATTCTAACCTATCACAAATGAATATTAAATTAACTCAGGTACATTGGCTGATTGGTAGAAATTCAACACTCAGCCTAGACTGCAAACTTTTAATATACAAGTCGCTTTTAAAGCCAATATGGTGTTACGGAATTCAACTATGGGGCACTGCTTCAGCTTCAAATGTAGAGAAAATTCAGCGAAGGCAAAATAAAATTTTACGCATGATAACATCGGCTCCATGGCACATCAAAAATTCAAATATACATCGCGATTTGAATATGCCACTAGTGACTAAAGAAATTGTAAAATACGCAGGCAAATATCTAACAAAACTCGAGTCACATCCTAATCCGACAGGATTCTTCACACTGGAATTTTTGGCCACAAATACCTCTTGCTTATCTCGTTTTTTTTTAACTCTCTGTATTTAAATTTGCAAGAGTTTATGTAATGCAAATTTTTACAATATTTAATTATTATTTGTTTTAATGGTAAATCACTGTTTTTTTTTGCACTAAACTTAACTTTTTGCTAAAAATTTTGCAAAATTGCTTAATTTTTCTGTTCCTATTTCACCCGTTTCATAGCAAAACAGCAGGTTTAAACATACTCTTCTCTTCTTCTTTTTCTTTCGATTCAGTTTTTTTGCAGAATACATCTTTTCGATCCGTGCGTAACTGAATGCGGGAACGTAATCGAAACGCAGAATAGGGGTGATTAATTTCTGTCTGTATTTCATTAATTCTCTGCTGTTAATAGTTTTGTAATATTGTTTACAATCGTTTATGACATCATCTCCCTTCCTACAACAACAGTTTCGAATTAACTACAAATTTACTCAGACTAATGTCTGAGTAAATAAAAACATACCAACGAAAAATAAATTTTTTGCCAAAATATTTAATTATAAATAAAAACAATATATTTATCCCCTACAAAATAAAGCGATATCGTTTGTCGTGCCCAGTGCTTGGTGCAAAGTCAAAATCATTTGGCTTCGCGAAGCTTCGTAGTAAATTATTTAAAAATCTTAAAGTTAATCCAACATTTTAAAGATTTATTTCAGAGTGCATGCGATTCTGAAGTAATTTTGGCGTCATCGTGAAGCAACATTTGCTACATGCCCTGTACTATTAACACATGTAAATGTAGAAATTCGCATCAGTGCGTCCGATTCGGCTAAATATGTCACATTTGGTTTTTGGAACAAAAATACTCGTACTATCAATATTTTATTTACAGTTTGTCGTTATTAATATTATAATTTAAAAACATACATTTATTTCAATCCAAGCGTTTTCTGCAACAAGCCTATTACGATGAGGTGTGTAAGAAAAAACCAACACCAACAATGGCAAAACGGCTGCACGACAATGTTGCAGGGTGAAAGGCATATTAGCGACAGCTCAAGCAGATCATTGAGGACATTTTCGAAATAATGGCCCCTAAGTTATTACGCGAAAACACATTACATTAACGACCATGTAAATGACAACATCCTCAGAAAAATCATTGATCCTCATTATTGATATTTCTTTAACAAAAAAGCACCAATAGGCAATTTCTCCTATTATTTCGTCAGTGACTTTAAATGTCGTTTATCTTGTAGCCAACCAAATATTACATAGCGACAATTTCACCTATTTAATCATAGAACGTTTTTCTTTCCTGTTTATTTCCTTTTCATTTATATTTAGTATTGACTGATTTAGTTGAGATTCGAAAGGAGGCTGCATGTTTTAAATATCGAAAACAAGATGCCAACATATTAATCTAATTTTTTTTGTACTAGTGTGGGTTCAAGCAACGAAATGCACAAGGTAAATTCACATCAATTCGCCTCGGAAATGCATCTCGACGTGTTTAAACCGTAACAAACAAACTCTTTGAATTTAAATGTACGTACTCAGAAAAAAAGATTTGTAAATACAATTAAATTTTTTTGTACTATCAATTCCATAATTAATTGATTTTGAACCTACAATGATTCTTGTAAACGAAATTTTAAGTTAAAGGAAAACCTGAAAAATATTTGCAATTAAATATATCAACAAAATGTTTGTTGAAATTTATTTATTTTCTTAATAATTATTTTTGTTAGATTTCAACGTTATTAAAATTAAAGTTATTGTTATATTAACAATGCGAATTGTTGAATCTCCGTACAAATTTTGATTATCATAATTGAGGCTATCAGCGCAGAAGTGGTGTAAACCACATTTAGTAATTTAAACAATTGCTCTTTTTATTAATTTAATTGCTTGATTACTTTGCAATATTATGATTTGTAAAAAAAAACGACTTTTCATGTCAATTTTCTATAAAAGAATAAAGCGTGGCTTACTCTTCTTTTTTTTTTTTTTTTTTTTTTTTTGATAGTTGGTATTGTAAATAATGTATTTATAATTAGAACAGCAACCAAAAAACCAATGTGGATTACACCACTTCTGTGCTGATAGCCTCAATTATTATATTAATAATTTTCACCACCTTCGAAACGAGTTTTTGCTTGTCTTTGAAAAAGACTAATGGCCTATCCCACGATCTCACCAGAAATCGTTCGATCAAATACTTATGTAACAACAAATTATTAAATTAAATTATTACTGTTGCTTGCAATACAAGTTGTCGATCGAACGTTTGTTGGTGACATCCTGGGACAGGCCTTATATCGTACATATACTTCAATAGTGGCATAACTCAAAAAAAAAACAGTTTTGCAGAAAACGCGTTTTAAGTTTTCAATTTGCATACAACTCAATGGAGAAATGAAAAAAAAATCTTCTCTCAGGAGGTGATGGTACAAGCTATTTATATGAAATTTTTACACAAGATAAAATACGAAATGCAGCATCTTTCTGCATTATTAACTCAAAAAACTCATTTTTTGAGTTCTGCCACTATTGAAGTATATGTCCGATATGTCTTTGTCGGAAATGGGTTCTTATGGTATGGAAAATGTCCAATTAAAGCAGGAAATATTTATGTTTCAGTTTAAGTTTTTCCTTTTTCGTTTAGTAAAGCTATAAATTACGTATAAAACGGAAATATTTATTTTTTGTTTTCGTTTTTATTAACGTGCAGACGTGGGTGGGTGTATTGAAGTCGTGGCCGCCGATTGTAATTTCTTTATTATGTTTTATTCTAATAAAAATTAAAACGAGTTTCATCATTATTCGATTTCAAATCGAATAAATATTTATACATTTACCGTCTTTTTTGCAACCCAATAAATACAAATTAATTACAAAATTTGTTCGTGCTTTATAGTAATTTAATGGAAAACATTTAGGTGAAATTAATGCATTTAATTAATTTCATTTTATATTGAATTTGGTCTAATTTTGCTTGCAATTAATATGTATGAGCAAAATATTTCTGGAATAATATTGTTGAAATAAAATACTCATCAATAAAAATTTAACATTGCACGTAATTTTGAAAAAAAAGACATTCTACTAAAATCATCGAAATAACTATTATTACTAGAGATATCTCTGGTTTAATTCATTGGCGCAAATATATATATATGGATGGTTATAACTTTGAATTGACTGATTTATTTATCAATGCCCCATTTCTATTCGACGATTGTATTGTCTTGTCTATGGACGAAAAAAAAAGCCGCAGTTGTGATCTTTAAAGCAATTATTATTTATTGTCTATGCTAAAAGTTTCGTATATTTGCTTTATGATTGTGTTCCAAACATTATTTATATCCAACACATATTTTTTCATATTTTTTTTATGTTTTAAAAACATGGCAATAATATTTTTATTTTTCATTATCAAAGACAACAACCATTTTTGAAGAAAATAATTCAGAGAATTCAAACATAAGAATCAAGGTGAAACAAGTAAGAGTGCTATATTCGGCTGTGCCGAATCTTATATACCCTTTACCAAAGTGCGTTTATGTAGTATAGAGATAGATACTCAACCACATACTTACTTTTATGTACAAAGAAAAAAATAATAATTTTCAAACCCTAGAATCATAATTTTAGATTTTTCTGATTACTTATACCAATCTAGTAGTTCTTGAAAAAATATAGAAAGTGTGTTAAGAGATAAAAAGGAAATTCAAAAACAAAAATGTTTTAATTAGTTACTTTAATGTCTAGAAAAAAAATCATAGTTTCCAGCTCTGGAGCTGTGGCTTTTATTTTTATAATTTTCTATACCAAACTTTTCTTTCCAAAACGTAAAATATATATAATTTATAAAGGAAAAGATAAAAATTAATTAGACTTAGTTACTTTTATATATCAAAAAAGTGTAAGTGTCCCAACCCTGAACTAATTTTTTTTGGATTTTTCTGATTTCTTACACCAATCTCTTTTTTTTAAGAATTTAAAAAATGTTTAATTTATAGAAAAAAAGGACAAATTTGTTTTAGTAACTTACTTTTGTAGAAAAAGTTAAAGTTTTCCAATCCTGGAATCGTCTTTTTAATTTTTTTAATTGTTTTTTTTTTTTATTTGAAATACCAATTTTATTCGTTATCAAGCATAAAATAATTTTATTTAATAAAAATAGATAAAAAAATTAGTTTTCGGTAGTTAATTTTTTATATCATAAAGAATCCTCCTTTTTGGTTTTTTTTTTGATTTCTTACACCATCTTTTTTTTAAGAATATAAGATATGTTTAATTTATAGTAAAAAAGAAAAAATTTGTTTTAGTAAGTTACTTTTGTATAAAAAATAAGATTTTCCAACCCTGGAAACGTCGTTTTAATTTTTTAAATATTTTTTATTTTGAAATACTGAAGTATAAAATAAGTTTATTTTATAAAAAAAAATTAGTTTTCGGTAGCTAGTTTTTTATATCACAAAAAGTTTGGATTTTCCAACCCTGACATCAAACTTTTTAATTTTTCTGATTTCTTATACTAATCTAATTCTTTTAAGAATATAAGATATCTTTAATTTATAGAGAAAAAGGAAAATTTTGCTTTAGTAAGTTACTTTTGTATAAAAAAAGTTAAAGTTTGCCAACCCTGGAAATATCTTTTTAATTCTAGAAGGTTAATCTTTAATTTGAAATACCAATTTTATTCGTACTAAAGTATAAAATAAGTTCATTTAATAAAAAAAAATAAAAATTATTTTTCGGCAGTTAATTTTTTATATCACAAAAAGTTTCAGTTTCTTAACCCTGGAATCATCCTCTTTGTTTTTCTGATTTCTTACATCAATCTCCTTCTTTTAAGAGCATTACATATGTTTAGTTTATAGAAAAAAAGGAAAAATTTGTTTTAGTAAGTTACTTTTGCATAACAAAAAAAGTTAAGGTTTTCCAACCCTGGAAACTTCTTTTTTTTAATTTTGTTAATTTTTTTTAATTAGAAATACCAATTTTATTCATTTTGAAGTATAAAATAAGTTTATTTAATAAAAAAAATAATAACTAGTTTTCGGTAGTTATTTTCTATGGAAAAATTAAGTTTAAGTCTCGCAGCTGTGAAACCGTCTGCTCGATTTTGCTGATTTTTCAATACCAATCTTATTTCGACAATTTCTGATCCACCAGTCCAAGAACGAAGTCTCTAGCTTTTCTGGGAGCTTCGGAAAACCGATTTCACGTACAGACAGACGGACATCGCTTATTCGTATTCCCTATACATAAGGATCCAGAATATATATACTTTATAGCTCGCTTATTAATATTCTAGAAATTACAAACGGAATGACAAACCTATATATACCCTTTTACCATTTTTTGGTAAAGGGTATAATGATACAAGGTGGTCTTGATTTGCAAATCTGCGTATTCGCCTTTTATATTTGTTAGTGTAAAATTTCCTGCTGTCAGAATATTTCTTAACGTTTTGGTTCATTTGACAGCAGGGAATTTATGTCAGCTGGCGAATTAAGATCACTTTATGTGAAATCGCCTTAACAAGAATCAAAAGTATTTTCAAACAAAAACGTTATAAATCTTCTTACTGAATTAGGGCATAGGCCTTTTTAAGCATTTTCAAGTGAAGTACTTATTAGATTTTCTCCATGACTTGACTAAACCATGATACATATTAGAAGTTCATTTTTAACGTATTACTCTTTCACTATAGTAAAATCTTGACTTTTGCGAGCATTAATTTTTTTGTATCTATATATATAAAAGACGACGTGTGTATGTATGCATGTATGTATGTATGTAACCAAGGCGAATTCACATAAGGTGATCTTAATTCGCCAGCTGACATAAATCTTAATTCGCCAGCTGACATAAATTCCCTGCTGTCAGATGAACCAAAACGTTAAGAAATATTCCGATAGCAGGAAATTTTACACTAACAAATCAAGACCACCTTGTATCAATTCGCCTTGTATGTAACCTATGGACTCCAAAACGGCTGGTACGATTTTGATGAAATTTGCAGGGAATCTTCAGAATATTTGGGCGGGTGACACTGTGAAGTCTGATTTTTTATTTGGGGGCGGAGGGGCGTTTCAAAATCAATTTTTCATATTGCACCACCAATGCCATATGTATATATTAATTTTTTTTTTGCTTTTTTTATTTTTTTTTTTTATATTTTTTTTTTTTTTTTTTTGAAAGCTGTTGTCATATTTTTCAAAACTAGATATCAAACTCTTAAATCGGTTATGTAGTTCCAAAGATATTTACAAAAAACCTATGTTAATAGTGATCCAATATCAAAATTTTAAAACTTTCGAAATGTTGCATTAAAAAAATCCGAGTTTTCGGTTTATTTGCAAAATATTTACATCATTCGATAACACGATGGGGGTAGCGAAACACACCGGGTGTAGCTAGTAAACTATAAACAGCGAACAAAGTTGCTCCAACGGGTTTATGCGTATGAATTTTGATTTTAAAGTTATGTAAATGGCTAGCATTCGTTATATTGTCATCCTCGAGAAACTGCACTTCGACCTATACATTGGTATAAGAAGAGTGAATCGTTAGCTGAAATGCAAACTCGCGCAACTATACTTTCCTAAATTTTATAGGAGACAGAAAAAACTAAGCAAAAGTATGCAAGTGATTGAAGTAAAGTTTGTTTGTAGGGACATGTGTTTCGATTTAATACCTAATAATTACATTACGAGCTCGATTTACACAACCGAAAGGAAATCGAGGTTGTTGCTCTTATCGAAAAGTTGCAATAATCGACAATTAAAAACTTTATATAAACCAAAGTATAATTAAACAATAATAATATATTTTTAATAATTATACATTAAAAATATATTATTATTGTTTAATTATAGTTTGGTTTATACATATAAAGTTCACGACTTCAAATGCCGCTGGCTGCATTTGTCGCCTCGTAGCCAGCCACTTTTTTTTTTTTTTTTGGAGACGGCAGCAGCATAATCAAAACCTGATATTGAAGTATAAATATATATTTCAATGTTGCCGCTTTCAAATATTTCATATTTATAAAAATAAAATAGTTTATTCAAAAATATAAAAGTAAATCAGTGTATTTCTTTATTTTTTTTTTTTTTTGCCAATTTTACTATTTAAAGGTTAAGCAATTTCTTCAATACATTTAGCAATTTTTCGCTAACTTGCAATTTTTTTCGTGTTTTTTCCAAACTATTTATATTTTTAATGGCTTTTGCAATTTTTAATCAATATTATGGCTTGTTTAAAATTTTGCAATATGTCGCGATTTTTTGCAAAGTTCACGATAAAAGCGACTTTTTCATGTTTCCAGCTTTCTAACCATTTTGCCGAGTTTTGAACAATATTAGACTTTGTTATAATCCCGCTGTTCGTAAGTTTTTGCGAATTTTCATAATTTATGCGATTCTTACCAAGTTTTTTGCATTCCTTATAGTTTTAGCAATTCTTAATCCATATTATGGCTTGTTTAAAATTTTGCAAGTTCTCGCGATTTTTTGCAAAGCTCATCTTCCTAGCAGATTTGCCGATTTAAAAAAAATATTAGACTTTGTTATAATACCGCTGTTAGTAAATTGTTGCGAATTTTCATAATTTTCGAGATTTTTACCGAATTTTTTGCATTCCTTATACTTTTAGAGAGTTTTATTCAATATTATGGCTTGTTTAAAAATTTGCTACTTTTCGCATATTATCGTGGTTTTTGCTTCATAAAAGTATAATTACTTTTGTAATTAACATTAAAATTTTTTAACTTTTTTTTATTTTGCAATAAAAAATATTTCTAAGAAATAATTTGATTTACATATGTATATATTTTGATATATTGTCAAAACAGTTTTTGTTTTGTAGCCTTCAAAAATAGAAATTAAGCATTAAACACATTCACTACAGCAAGCTACCGGCTACAAAATGTCAAAACTTGAATACACATGTTTATATGAAAATGATTATTTTGAAGGCAACAGGGCGACAGGTTGTCTATACTGATTTTGTCGTTGTAGTCCAATTAAACTAACTGCCTGTCCCACGATGTCACTCGCAAACGTTCGAATGACAACTTATATTGAAAACAACAACAAATTTTCTAATGTTATTGTTGTTTGCAATACAAGTTGTCGATCGAACGTTTGCGAGTGACATCGTGGGACAGGCAGTACTTTCTATTTCTTTGGCTACAATGAGAAAATTCAGTATTGCCAGTACAATACAAATTGTTCAATGAATAATTTTGTACAATTATTTCATATTATTTAACAGAAATAATATCCAAAAATTGATGTTAAGAATAAATTGATTAAGTTTTGTACTTTTATGTGAAATAAGTACATTTTAAAAGAGTAATTAATTTTTATAAATGCACAACATATAAAAGTGGCAATACTAAACTATGTATTTGTACTTGAATATAAACTGCAGATGGTGCTGCTGCCGTTTCCAAATTAATTAAGTAGCCGGCTACTAGGCGACAAATGCTGCTAGCGGCATTTGAAGTCGTGTGTTCAGCGATGCCAACTATTTATATCCCAAACGCGCTAATACCCTTCTCAAAACGCGCTAGAACGCGCTAAGTTACAGCATTGTCAAATATTTATAGCAAAAACGCGCTATTTTCTACGCGCTAAATTAAATTTCAATAAAAGTCGATATATGTATGTATTTGTACTCGTATCACAATTAATTTTTCAGATTTTACAATATTGCTTCCTAGACATTATGTTTTAATTAACTAAAATCATTTAATACAGAATCAGAATCGCATTCCAAATAATCGAAATCCTTACTTTTTACTTTTAATTTATTTGTAAAATTTTATAACACATATAAATTGAAGAATAGTTTTGCGATTCAAATGCTTTTTGTACGTCAGCTATAATAGATGCTTTGTAAGTTATGTACATTTTTTGGGTCATTGTATGTAGTACATATTTTTAGTTGTGAAATTTCAAAATATTTCTCATTAAGTATTAAAATGCGTTTTTAATTCTAACCACAGTCAAGCGAATTTTGTTTGCGACAGCTAAATCATTAACTAATTAAAAAAAATTATCAGAGTTTTGGATATTAGAAAATGTTTAAATTTATACAAAAAAAGTTTAAAAAAATATTGAACTGAAATGATATTATTGACTTTATTCAAAACGCGCTAATTTAGTGCTTTTTTATGAAACGCGCTAAGACGGAAAAAAGCGCGTTTGGCATAGTTAAAACGCGCTAAATCTAGCGCGAAACGCGCTAAATTGGCATCTCTACCTGTGTTCGTGTAGCCTGCTGTGGTGAATGTGTTTAATGCTTTAGTTTAATTCTACTACAACGACAAAATCAGCTTATACAACAACCTGCCGCCCTATCGTATTGCTGTCTTCAAAAGAACCCAGTAAAAAAAATGGAAGTCATTCTGAAGGAACCACATTTTCATTGCTTCCAAAAAATCGATATTTTTAATTTGCCGATAGTTAGCAGAAAACCAAGTAAAAGTTTATTTTAATCACACAAGACCTTGTACATAGTTTTTCCATAGTTTTAGTAAATATTCACCAAAATGTTCAAAAAATCGATTTTTTGAAAGAAATTTATGAACTAATTTTGGCCTAAAATTTAGAAGTTATTTGCTTAAATTTACATGAAAACACTGTTTCGCGTTTAAATTCGTATAAAAGAAACGAATTGTTAAAATATGTAACTTTTTAAAGTTTTTCTTAGATGAAAATATTACCATAGAACACAAAAAATTAAAATTAAAAAAACGACAATGGTAAGACTGTTGTAAATATAGTGATGGTAAAATTGAGCTTACAATACAAAAAAGCTTTCAGCAAATTGAAACAAGATGAATCAAAACAATTCACACATTCCATTTGCAATAATGCTAAGTATATAAAGCAGAAATCTACATCAACTGACACCACACACAGTGGACCAAACACAAAAGAACGCTGATGATGAAGGTTTAGTGGCCTTCGAAAACGGCTGGCTGTTCCGTTCAACTATGTGTTGTTAGTCAGAATATTTACAACAGACTTTGGTGTTATTTATTTGTTCATTAATAATTATCACATGTAATTTGGCTTAAAAAAGCGATACGAACTTTAGCCCGTTCAAATCACAAATATAGAAACAAATGGAGTTCGAATAATAATGAAAATTAACAAAAAATTAAATTTTTCTTAAAATCGCTCCTAATTCGGTGACTATGCATCGAAAAAGAGAACTTCTTGCAATGACAACCCTATGTAAAAATCATTAGATCGGATCGAAATTTGAACTACTTCCAGACTGCAAACTCTATATTTTCATGATTTCTTTGGAGTGTCTTTTTTTACTGGGAATCATTCTCATATAAACATGTGTATTCTATCCTTGACACTTTGTAGTCGTTAGCTTGGTGTGGTGAATGAGTTTAGACTAAGGTGCTGATGAAGTGCGTTGCTGCACAGAAAAATATCGGTATTTCCCCCAGCTAAAAAGTCTAATTTAATTTTTCTTCTCTTCTTTAGAAACTCACATTAATTAATAAAAAATATTTCATTCAATAAAAGAATTGAAATTACTGAACTTAAGTCTGACTAAAAATTATTATTCACTGTATTTCAATTAAAATCTAAAAATGTCTCACTTAATTTTAAAATTTTTTTTTTTTTTTTGTATTGTAAATTGAAAGATGTTTTCTTAAATACAAATCAAAGTTTTATTAATTCATTTTGCATGTTTCATAACTTTTTGCTTATAAAAGTAACAGTCCTTGACTTTTAAGTAATTTTTTTAGTCCTTACTTCGGACATCAAAAAAATATAAAAAAACAAAAGCAAAACTAAAATGAACACATATTTTGAAAAGTAAATTAAGTAAAGTTCGGTGTTTCAATCTAGTCCTTGCGGCAAAATAGTCAAAAAAAAAGATTTTGTAAAAAAGCAAACTTTATTGGAATCGGAGTCCATTTGGACCCCGAATTTCACTATAAATTTTGTTGTAGTACATATAAAGATCTAAAATTCAGGTATTAGCCTTAATTCACCATGTAATAAGATTACTTAAATGCATGTGTTCATTACCTTAAATATATAACTATTACAACAAAATATGTATATATGTGGTAGTTGTGCAAATCGAGCTCGTACTGTAATTGAAAATGTAATATTGAATTTTATGTTATGTTATGTTGCATTTCAGCTGACGATAAATGGTCTCCACTAGCTTATATGTAAAAGTATTATATGGTCTCTACTAGGTTTAAAAAGCAACGATTTTAATATGATATTTTCCAGATTTCGTCATCCAAATCGTATTAAAAATTTTCTTATGTTTAGTATTGTTACGTTTAAGCTTTTTAAACATGTGAATTCTTTTAATTATTGCTGCTTTGTACATGTTACTCATCTGTCAATCGATTTCGCTTATGGTTTTCTCTTGGTGACCAACTGACCAAACAGCGTTCTCAAACAATCTAATGTTTGTGAAAAGTTCTATTGACCGTTATTTTGACATTCAGAGTTGCTATGGAACGATTTTTGTGCTGGTAATTCTGTGTGCAGAGTTGTTTCTAGCATGTTGTACTTAAGTTCGTTATATTTGAATTTCGTAACAATGTGAACCAAATTATATTTATGGAAGATTATCTTACAAAATATACTTAATCCTAATTCAGTCAGGATTAAGTTATTTTTGTATGGTATTTAAAGTTTTTTCTTGTGGCTTTTCAATTATTATATTTAGTATTGAGTAAAAGATTTCACAAATTGATTAAAAAATAAATATATTCAAGAAAATCATATATTTTTTCCGACAAAATATGCTAACTCTAAAAAAATATTTGTTTTTTGATCGACTAAAATATGCTATCTCATAAAAATACGTAAACCAGTGCAAAATAAAAGTTTTTTGCAGACCTATAAATTATTAAGCATATTTTAACCATATTATGGAAGGCGCATCATTTATTTTTACAATAATGAGGAAATGAACTAGTTTTTTCGCAGTACTGAAAAGTTAGCTTTTTTGAGTTGACGTGCTTTGAATATAGGCTCTCGATATTGAAATTAAATAATTATCAAAATTTTCATTAGTCGATTAATCGATTAATCCAAAATTATACTAAGGGCTAATAAATCAGTTAAAGTTTAAACGGTGGTTTAGTTGAACTAAATTTTAATTCATATGTGGTTTAAACTCAACAGGAATAAATCAGTGAATCATACCTTATGTGTAGTTTAAAAAGTAATAATGTGGCAGCACTAGAATAAATGTCAAAAAACAGCTGTTTTGCAGCAGGCTATCAGTTCTTTGTACAATCAAAAAGGCAAAAAATTTAATAACATTTAATTAAAAGTACCCAAATTTTACTGAGAAAGAGATTATATATATTCTTGGAAAAGTAGAATAGTATAAAAGAACAATAGAGTGTAAGAAAACAAATCGATCAAGATCTGAAGAAAAAGTAGAAACTTGGAAAAAATGTCAATGCTTTTTAAATGCAAAACATATGGTCTGTAAGTAATAAAATCATATGGCCTGTATTGGTAGTTTAAACGCCCAATTTTGTGCGTTTACAGATGGTTTAAATACTGCACTGATTTATATGTTTGCTAGTTTAAACACATTTTAAACCAAAAACACAGATTAACTTGAACTGATTTATTAGCCCTAAGGGTTTTCATGAGAACTCTTAAAATTGCCATTTGTGCAATTGGGTAAATATGCGAGACTTGCTTCACGAAGGCCCTTTGCAACTATTGTGCAAACAATTAAGTCAATTTAAATGAAATGTCAAAAATTATTTTAATAAAAATAAAACAAGAAAATTTCAAGCAATTTTTAATTTAAATACAAATTGATATATTTCTATAAAAATAAATAAGCGTGTGTGTCTCTAAAAATCCCTAAAGGAAGCCAAAAAAAAACCAAGAAGTTGTTATTTACGAAATGCACAAGCTTAAGTTTACAAATAAAAATTGTTGTGCAAATTAAACAGGTTTGTGTAAACAAATTCCTATACAATTTTTGACATTTTATTTACGAGAGTGTAAAAATGCACAATTGCACAGTTTTGAACATTCTCATGAAAACCCTTACTATTAATCCAAAAGTTCGGTTATTTAATTGAGCGATTAACCAATTAAAGCAAAAATCCAATTAATTGAGCACATGCAGCTGCTTGAAAATATTTTTTTGTGCTTAATATACATGTGCTCTGAAATATACATTTTATTAGAAATTATTGGATCATCTCTTGCGAACTAAAATTTTTTCTTTAAACGAACTCTAAACTGCATTTTTTTTAACAAAAAGTTAAAAAAATTTTTCCAGAAAAGAAAACGCCATTATGTATTATTAATAACTAGGGTTGCCAGTCGTACTGATTTTGCCAGTACATGTACTGATTTTTGTTTAAAGTACTGATTTATGCACAACTAGCAAATCAGTACTCAAATGTACTGATTTTTTCATGTATGTACTGTTTTTATATATTAATTATGATCAATATATAAGAAAGCCTGTCATAGTGTTTATTTATTTTCTTTGAATCGCCAGTTACCTTTACTTTACGTTCGCTTTAAGGCGAATTTATTTTCAAAGTGGTATCCATATAATGCTCAAGCAAATTCTGCCAAAACTGTCAGAGATCATATACAGGGCTATCATGAATAAAATTACTTGCTATTAGTTGGAATTGTTCCCCGTGAAAAATTTCGCGTGGAATTTTATTCATGATAGCCCTGATAAATTTTAGTTTAATTTAATGTTAATGTTAATTTTATTGAGATTTTTTTAATTTAAATTTGCAAGAAAGATTTGCTATAAGTGATTTCTGATACATGCCTTGGTACAAAGTATACATTGAATTCATGTTTTGTTTTAAGAATGGTTAAAGGAATGTATGTAACGAATGTTCGCATTTGCAAATTTTTCGCTTATTTTTGCTATTTGCATTTGCTAAAATGTATGCGAATATTTAAGACAAAAAAATGTTGTACTTCTTTTACGAAAAAAGTTTGCCGTTAACAAACGTCAAAAAACGAAAATTATTTTAAGCCAGCATGAAAAAGATAAATATAGCGTACGTTCGTAGATTCGGCAAAATTATGCAGTTCTTCGAATTTTTTCTGCGTATGCGTGATCAACTGTTGCACATGCTTTGCAACTGCTCAATATCTGTGCATAGTTGGCATTTTTGAACGAACTGCAAACAATTTTTAAGCCGGCAAGTAATTGTATTTAAGAAAGTTGTCATCTCGTCGATGTGAAAGCACAAAAAACTCTTTATAAAAGTTTGCACATTGTGCACATGGCTTGGACGTAGCTGACTTATAAGTAAGGCATTCTTCAAAGCTTTATCAGAAAGCTTTTCTATAAAAAAGTTCTCATAAGCACCAAAATTAAACTAAAGTCCAGTGGTGTTTGGAAATATACCAATTTCATTTTTTGAAAAAGGAAAGGCATTGTATTTTCGGCAGCAGTATTTTTTACTTAAGACTAGTCTGTTAAAACTTTTAAAAAATGTTTTGAGCACCATTCATTAATTCGTACAAACAAATTTGAATCGCTATCAATATTAACTAGTCATTGTTGTAGTAAATTCCACGCGAAACAAGTGTCACTCATTAATTTCATATGTATGTATCTTTCTGTTTTATGAATTCATGTTTTTAATAAATTAATACATATTTGCTCAATGCAAGACTCAATTTAAATAAAATGCTATATGTAGTGCATCCATGTATGTAATACAACTTCATGTTCTTATATAAATTTATTTTCATGTGATTTTTAACGTATTGTAATATTTGCATTCGCATGCGCTAAACTGGTACTAGTTACATCCCTAGTTAAAGGCTTTTATATTGAAAAAAAATTAATGTACTGATTTTTTTCTCTCATGTACTGATTTCTACGATTTCAAAACTGGCAACCCTATTAATAACTATCACTTAGTTTATGTCCGACATTGGTTGGGCCTAATAATTATACTTTATATTAAGATTTAAATACTTATTGTTAGTTCGCACTTGAAGATACAATAAATAAAAAAACATGTCTTAAAAAAAAACAAACAAAAAAATTGAGCACTTTATACACAACCTTGAACGAAAAGTGAGTGCTATCAAAAGCCGCTGATAAAGTTCTGGATTAAAAAAAAAGTTTGATAAGAAATTGAAAAACACATATTTTCGTAGTTTTGAATTACTATCGCCGGTATTCTAAAAAAAATAATTTGTATTTTACTGTACTTTAGTCAAAATTTGTATTATTTTATTTTATTTTATTTTTCTCCTATTTCTACAATCTAGACGGTCGAGTTGTGTATAAAATTTATATGAAAAGTACTAATTTCCTTGAGTCATTTTCATACAAAATTGTCTAGAAGAGTCATCTGCCTGACTTGTGGAAACAAGGAGTTTGTTTCACCATACGTGTAGTTTCTACAACACAAGTAGAGATGCTAATCGGGACAGGTTTTTAGAAATCCCGGGCTTCGGGATTTAGTGATGGTGTCTCGAAATCCTGAACCGGGACCCCGGGATTTTCGGGACTAATAAAATCCCGAAATAATTGTGAACAAATGTGCGTCTTTATACAGGGTGGGCCAAAAGAAACCAAGGGCTGTAAAAGTTTAATAACTTTTTTGTTTATTAACTTTTTTTTATTTTTTCTTTCAGATTATATAATATACAAAATGGAAATTTTTTTACACTAAATATGAAAAATTATGTCTCTTAAATGACCACCGTTTTCAGCTTCGCACTGATGGGCTCCTTTTAGAGCATTTTCCATAACATCTTTCAAAACTTGTGGCTGTAGCGTTCGAATTTCTGCAACAATGTTTGCCTTGAGTTCAAGGATTGTCTCTGGCTTGTTCACATACACTCGCTCCTTCAAAAAACCCCAAAGAAAATAGTCGGGTGCTGTCAAATCTGGCGATCGCGCTGGCCAAATAATTTCCGAATTTCGAGAAATTATTCGCTCTCCAAAAATTTGACTTAAAAGTGCCATTGTGTCTCGGGCAGTATGGGCAGTGGCTCCGTCCTGCTGAAACCACATACCAGGTCTGTTTTCAAGAGCAGGACGTAAAAAATTTTCTATCATAAACCGATACCGCTCTCCATTTACGGTTACAGCACTTCCATCTTCATTCTCGAAGAAGTAGGGCCCAATGACATTTTCAGATGTGATCCCACACCATACTGTACGCCTGATGGGGTGCAATTGGCGTTGATGAATGGCTCTTGGATTTTGAGAACCCCAGAACCTACAGCTCTGCTTATTAACAAAGCCATTCAAATGAAAATGAGCTTCATCACTCATAATCAAATTTTCAATAAAGTTGATTTCATTTATTCATTTCTTATTTTCTGATTTTCATTTATTATTTTCATTCATTATAAATTCTCCAAGTGTTGTCTATATAATCTGAAAGAAAAAATAAAGAAAATTAATAAACAAAAAAGTTA
Organism: Tachina grossa; assembly: GCA_949987645.1. Classification (NCBI taxonomy): domain Eukaryota; kingdom Metazoa; phylum Arthropoda; class Insecta; order Diptera; family Tachinidae; genus Tachina; species Tachina grossa. Next base: position 131,938,800 of record OX465274.1, on the reverse strand, counting down.
TTAAACTTTTACACCCCTTGGTTTCTTTTGGCCCACCCTGTATTAAAAAAAATATTTTTATTTAACAATTTATTTTTTTTTTGCATATTTAAAAGGTACATACAGACGAACATATGTATGTATGTCTGTTCTTATATAATTCAGACTTTTAATTAAAATATTAAACAATAATGCCGTTTTCGTTTCTAGAAAAAGTTTCACATTTTTTATTTTTTTGCTATAAAGTTTGGCGTTCGTGTGATACAATAATTTCTAATAAACTCTCTGTTTCAAAAAAACCTTTTTATTGCAAATTTTCATTTCATGTAATACGTTTTCCTAGAAAAGATGGCGTTTTCTTTTCTGTGGCAAAAATAAAAAAGTGTTTAAGTCGAGATAAGCTGATTTTGAGTTAATGGTACCTCCGTATCCCTAGTTAAAATCTCAATCAATTTGTGTGATTTTTCAGGAAGTTATAGCGCTATGCCTTGCGACTTATAGAGCTGCAAAACTATCGATAGTTTTATTTTAAGTAGACTATCGATATTTTTTTTCGATGGCTATACTATCGACAAAAACACGCTACTTAAAGAGAAAAAATCAAAGTCAATAAAAACGGAATGATGGCGCTGTGTATAAAAAATGCAACATTTAAATTTCGCCGCCTGTAAACCTTTATAATAATGGGTATCATTACATATACATATAAATGTGAAAACAAATTAATTAGTTTTGATTTGTTTCAACTTAAGATGTCAGTTTTTATCTACTAGATGCAAATTGCATAAAAATACAATTATTATGTACCAACGGCTTTGATACATGAAGAAATTTGACGGCGGCTAAATTTGACGACTGCTGGACTGTCTCCGCTCTTTACTTTTAAATAAAAGATGACGCTAAATAGTTTGCTTCTCCTTCTGTTAAACCAATACTTTTTGGCTAACTGCAATAGTTTAAGTAATGATGAAAGATTTTTTTTATTTTATTCCATTTTAATTTATTTTTTATTGATTCATCTATCTATATGTTTGCTTTTTCGTTTATTTTTTTTTATAGACCTGTATATATATATATTTGTTGAATATGTGTGTTACAAATATTGGAACTAAAAGTTTTAAAAAAATCAACTTTCTTTTTACTTTATGGAATGATTTAAAAATTCAAGATTTTATATCACAAAAATACACAATTGATAAGTTTCTAAGAATCAAAAACTATCGATAGTATCGATGGCATCAAAAAATACTATTGAAACTATCGAATGGAGCCACTATCGATAGTTTTGCAGCTCTAGCGACTTATCTTTTTTAGACTTCTAATCTAATTTGGAACAATGTCTTAATTTAGATTATACTTTAGTTTATTTCAACTTAAATATATTAATTATAGTGTGTACAACGATATTTGCCTAAAAACTAACGATTAACAGAGAATTTCCCGATTTAACTGTAAAAGAAACAAATTTCTGAAAATCGACGTGAAAGTCCAAAAGTTCTCTCCTGCAAAACAGTAAAATATGACTTAAGCACTTTTGTCTTTTTGCCACAGATATACATATACTGACTTATTCATAAAAAATATTTCAGGTTTATTAAGCGCTTATTTGACATATTTTTATGGGAAGTTTCTCAAATAAACCTGTAATAAACATAAAATATTTTTTATAAATTAGACCGATATTATGTACTCGTATACACAATTGGGGTATTCACAAGGGTGTCCTAAGTGTCATAAAGTCATAAAGTCCTAACATTTTAAAAGAGTTTAAAATAATTTTTATTTTCTTTCATATAAAAGGAGTACTATATTAATACAATTCTGTCATAACTAATTATTTTGCTTTTTACTTTTCTTTTTCGACAAAATGTCCATTTACGTTTAAATACGTAGCATTTTTCTTTAGCAAATTTCTACTCAAATCATTATATATTGCAAAAAATATAAAAATTCGCAAGGGATTAAAATAATTTAAACAATCACCCAAAGCTGATTATATAGACCACAAAAAAAGTAATAACTCGAGTATAGACTTACAGCATATAAATCGCGAAAACTTGCAAAAATGCAAATATCTTCAAAAAATTTCCAAAGCCTCAAAAACTCTAAACGAGCAAACTCAGTAGATTTGATGAATCAAAAATTATCTCACGTGCAAAAAATTTGCGAAAATTCGCAAATAATTTTTTAATTGAAAAAAAAAACCTAAAATTTATTTTAAAAAAATGCTTAAATTGTAAGGAATGCAAAAAAACTTTTAAAAATCCGCAATTACGAAAATTCGCAAAAACTTGGTAACATCAAAAATATATTAAAGTCTGATACTTATTAAAAAGAGTTTAAAACTGTTAAAAACAGTTCCCAACAAAGAAATGGGAATAATCACTTTTATTGCAAAAATTCGCAACAAATTGCAAAATTGCAAACAAGCTCCAAAATTACTTCCAAATACCTAAAGATCTAAGAAATTCCAAAAATCGCAGAAAATTTACAACATTATGAAAATTCGCACAAATAGATAGATGTATTAAAAATCGGTAAAATGGAAAAAAGGCAAGCCCTAAAATAACACATAAATACCTAAAGATATAAGAAATTCCAAAAAATCGGAAAAATTCGCGAAAATAAAAATTTTGCAAAAACTTGCTAATACCAAAATGATAGCAAAGTGTGATATAAAATAAAAGTCGCCAAATGTGTAAAAAAGGCAAAAACTGCAACAAGAAAAATACTTCAATCAGACAATGATGTGGCTTGATTCAATCCTAATTTGTTAAAATTACACACAAGAGCAATAAGTTTTATCAAAAATTACCTGATCACAAAACTTAAGAAAATTTGTAAATAAATTCCAAACCCTTAAAATTTTAAAAGGTCAAATGCTCGAAAAAATTTTGTTTTACATATTGCAAAAATTCGCAAATAATTTTCGGAAACAGAAGCCGTTAAATAATTTTCTCATAATTTTGCATATTCGTACCAAATATTATTTAATTTTTGTAATATTTTTTCTCATTTGTTTTGTATCATATTGTTTATGCTTCAACTAACACTCTAAAATATGAGGGGTTGCTCACAGCAGTCGTATTTTAAACTAGTTTAAAAGCTTAGAACATTATGACGTTATGACTTTAACACTACCGTTTGAATACCCCAAATATAAAATTATCTACTAAAATATTTATTCAAAGCAAATTTTTTATTTTAACTTGTTATAACAGGGAGTTTGTAATAATTTTTAACATAGAAGATGACATTCAAAAACATTATTTACGCCAAAACGGGATTCAGTAAATCCCGAAAATCCCGTGCTTTAAAATTAAAAAATCCCGGGCTCCGGGATTTGCATAGTCCCGAAAATCCTGTGATTTCCACGCTCGGGATTTCCCGCTCAGCATCTCTAAACACAAGCCAGCGATTTGTCTAGAAAATTTATGTAGGAATCGCTTAAAAGGTTGAGTGCTCTTCATATATTTTTTTTAGATAAGTTGCATGCTTGCATTGTGGAAACTAGACGGTACACTTAAATATTCTGTGCGGCAAACGAATAACCAAACCACGATATGCCAATAAGCAAAACTGATTTTTTGTTAAATGCATGTTAAATTGCTATTTAGTGTTTTATTGGCCAATGAAATAAATGGTCCCTATTTACTTAAAAATGACTTGGTAAAGAATGTTGCATGTTGTTATAAATTAATCCATGAATACCAACTATAAGGATGTCATATAGTATATTGTAAATGTGTTATGAATGTCAGCAAGAAATAGACTTACCAAAGCAAATATGTACATAGTTTGCGAACGCTCATATGCTCGAGGCACTTGTCCACCGGGAGCAAGTCATCAAATTTATAAGAATTGGATTGTATCATTCCACTGTCGTAAATGCTCACAAAAGTGGTCGAAGATTAAACCTGAAAACCGCCAATTCAATTGATTGATTGTTTTGAGGGTATTCTATTTCTGTGTGCAATTTGCAAATAAAGTTTAAAGTTTAAAAATCCTTGAGGTTTTGGGCGAAATGCGTCATTTAGGTGCGTTTAATATATTTTTAATTTCAGTCTGTTTCTTGTTTTTAATGTTTATTTCCATTTGAAAAAAAAAGAAAGAAAAGTGTACATAAAATACTTAATAAATTAAATAATTAAATGTGACGCAACGTCATTAAATTTGCAACAATTAATGTTCGTATATACATACAGACATACCCATAGACAGATGATGTTCAAGTTTGTATGAACTCATATGAATGAGATAATTCACATCTATTAACATTTTGTATTATTCTTTTTTATTTGTATTTAATTTATAGATTTTATGGTTTAAAAATACACGCACATTTATTACGCCCTCTTTGAGGTGTTAAAAAGTTTTTTTTATATACATAAATCTATTTCAATAACCATCCCTCGGCGACAAACTATCGCAAGCGATATTTTTTCATTTTCTGAATTAGAGCTACCCAGATGGACTCACGTTGGCTTAAAAATTTTGAAAAATCAAAAGAAAATACATAATGCATCTTATAGTGTTTTCACACTGACATGGTTTTAATAAAAGTTGGTTTTAACGTTAAAACCTGGTTTTACCATACTAAGGGCCATTATTACAACTTAAAGTTAGTTAAAAGTACGATTTTATCGGACGTATAAAAGGCTTTCTATTAGTGAAAATTGGATTTAACTTACCATGTAAACTTGCCTGTAATTTATCGCTCACTTTAGGTTAAAGTAAAATTTTGCAAATGATAAAGTTCTTATACGTCCGATAAAGTCCTACTTTTAACTAACTTTAAGTTGTAATAATGGCCCTAATTGTTTTTGTTAAAACCAAATTAAAACCATTTTTGAATTGTATTTAAGTTGGTTTTAAGAAATGCAACCTTGTTTTCGCTGTGATAAATTCAGTGCCGCCAAGTTGAAATGACCGACATTAGCTGTTAATGTTTATGCCAGTGAATAACAATAGATGGCGCTTGAAAGATTTTCAACTTAAAAATGGATGCAGCAGCAACAATAATCAAAAAATTATGGGAAAAAGAGTTTTTTTGGAAGGAAAACAAAGAAAATATTTGCGTTGAACTCTGGAAAGTAAAAATAGACAATATTACTGGCATTCATCTGCCTATAAAAAAAGGTTTATCTTATAATGTATTTGTGTATTTTTATATTATTAACAATATTTCCAAGCACTTCTTCATTTTGTATAAGAAGTTCCATAATTTAAAAAAAATTTATTTACAAAATATAAAATAATTTCCATTTTAGAGCGCATTGTGAAATATCTCAGTTTTTCATACAAACAAAAACAGTTGAACAGTATGTCCAACAAGTGTTATTAAAAAGCAGAAAAAAATGCAACAACAAATACACGCATTTCTGCAGAAGATTTATTTTATTTTGAGAAAAGTTATTAGACAGCCTGTGAGTTAAAACCTGAATTTAACAAACTTGCAGTGTGATTGCAAAATCAGCTCTTTATGGTTTTAACGTTAAAACTAGGTTTTAACTTTCAGTGTGAAAACACTATTATCTTAAATAATACGAGTATAAATCTTTTTTAAACGTTAACCCCTGTAAATCACAACTTTGGGATCGAAAACATAATTTGTATAAACGTTATTCGTTAAGACCGAACTTCAGCGTAATTTTTATACACAGGGTGCCCGATAAAAAAACGACAAGCCGGAAGCGTGACATGGATTATTTTCTTATAGTATGTTTACACGATACGTGCTTCGCTCTCTATTCATGCTTCACACCCCAATCATGACCGAATCAACTTGCTTCGCCATATAAAATTATGAGAGTGAATCAAGTAGATTCAATATGAATCTACTTGCGAAGCACGTAAAATTGGTATCTTCTCTAACTTTTATCGCAGTTTATCGGCAGTTTAGCTGAACCAGCTATCAAAACAAAATATGTACATATATGTGTATGTATGGGTTTAAACAAATAAAAACAAACCAAAAAAACATAGATGTGAGTTTAATATAAATAATTTTAATTAAGTTATGAATAGTAAAAAAAGGAAAAATAAGAAGAAAATATAGGGATCCCTTCAAAAACAAAATTTTGAATGAGTCGAATGTATGTATGTATGTATGTTTATGTGTATGTATTTATATAAATTATGTATTTTTAGATTTTATTCATTAAAAAAAATAGAACTTTATTTCACTGTTTTCAAAATACAACTGAACTTATGAAATTAATTTTGTTATTACAATAACTTAAACTAAATATTAATTTGCATGGTAATCAAAATGACACGCGCTGTTGTTATTTTGCAATATTGGTTACTAAGAATTTATTTACCTGTCTGCAATTTGTGTCAGCGATTTAATTATTGTGAAATAATTTGTAATAGGGGCATTCAACGTTTTCTGCGTTAACACCTCCCTTTTTAATTTCGAGCGTCCCGTTCGATCAAAAATATGGAATATTAGAGATTCTTGTTATGCTAGGTTTTTCAGGCTTTTTGGTGTCCGACAATTCTGGCATGGATGTATGTACCGATGGGATTGCTTCTAGCGTTGTTGGAATAAGGATTGTTTTACTTCTTCTTTTTAGTATCTTTGTTTTGACCAACAGAATAACCATGGATATTATCGTCATTAGAGAGAGACTGAGATTAACTGCAAATCCTTTTTTGTTTTTGTCATCCAGAAGATCTATTGTTTCGGTGTTATTTGCTCGTAATTCTTTCACCATTTCCAATGATAAAGTTTCTTCTATATTTTGGTGCAAATACTTAGTTTGTAAAATAGCTGGTAACGGTTGTAATCGTATTGTTTCAAAAAAATCATAGGTTTTGTTGGCTATCGTCACAGATGTATTGCAGAACTGTATCACATAGGTTCCCGTAAGATTCTGTGGTTCATTATCGACAAGAATTGTTCCATTGAATTGGTTGAGAAGAATCGTTCCTGGTGCAATTTCTTCAAGAGTGGGGATGCTTCGATTATCTATTAAGGTGCATTTTGCTACTTTACTTTTAATTAAGTTCGCTAGACACATATCGCTTTCAATATCATCCAAATTATTTATATTGCATATTGTAATATTATTATAATCCTTGCATTCATTTTTCATACCATACATTACATTATCGCATATGAGAATATTTCGATATTTTATTTTGTTTACATATTTTCCGAACTTAATTGGTCTTACTAACATTTTATTACATGAATTTAGATGTGTGATAGGTATGCTTAATATATAAATAATAGAATCATGATTAGACGCTATTTTTATTTCAGAAAATTCAAATGCTTGTTCCAGGTTTATAAAAGGTATGGAATCTGTATTTATTATTTGCTTTACAATATCAATTTCTCCAGCTGTTAATAAGAAGGAATTAACTACACCTGCTTTTGCCCAATGCATGGCATGTTGAATGTTAGTCAATTCTTCCTTAACACTGTCTAGTTTATATTTTAGTACTGTTATTAGTTGTTCTTTTAAATTTTCACTTTTATTATAATTATTCTTATGATTAAATGTTTCAATTATACTATTTGTTATGTGGGTTAGTTCATTAATTTTTTCCAATGTTACTTTATTAATAACAACTTGTTTGTTGTTATTTCTTAGTACTTTATTTGTCTTTTTAGTTAGTATTTCGAAATCTTCATGATCAGGACTTCCTGCAATCCACTTCCAAGCAGAACCTATAAAATCTAGGGATCTTTTTGACCTTGGTTTTAGTCTGTCCAGATATGATTGAAGTTCTGTAACTTCATGATTTAAAAAGGGTTGCAGAGGGTGAGAAGAGCTAATGTCATGGTTTAATGTTTCTTGCAGTTTATTTATTAAGTTCTGATATACGTTTGTGTCGATGACGTGGATTAATTTAAATGTACCAGTCTGTAATTTTGCTAGTCCTGAGTTCCATGTTACTATTTGTGAGTTGGAATAGTCCAAAATCTTTACCTCGGCCGAAACCAGTGTTAGAAATGACCTGAAAATTAAAGCTTTTTTAGTTCTTGATATTATTTTTGTGTACTATTTTTCCTGATTCTGTTAAGACTGTTGTGTTTCTATTTTCTTTAACTGTTTCCTTTCGGTATGTTCTGCTAAGTTTCGTTCCTAATCTTTTATTTTCTTTTACATAAATGGTTTCTCCAGGTTCATAAGTCTTGGGTACTGTTTTTTTTTTGTTATGGTAATTCATGTCTTCTAACTGTTTCTCTTGAAGTCTCTTGATAGTATCTAGTTTAACCTTTTCTATTTCTTGCGGATTGGTACTTACTCTACCCAAAAAAAATAATTCTATTGGCTTTTTTTTTATGGTTGAATGTACGGAATTATTGTATTCATAGACTGCTCTATGCAATAGTTCTGAAAATGTTTTGTGTAAGTTTTCGGTTTTTAAACAACGCATTAATTCTGCGATTGTGGAATGGAACCTTTCTATTTGTCCATTTACACTACTACTATATGGTGGAATCTTAAATACCTTTATATTATATTCATTTTCTAGCATAAAAACAATAGTTGTAGAATTGAAGGATTTTTCGTTATCCACAACGATTGTTTCTGGTATACCAAAGGAAAGTACGAGTTCTCTTAGAGGTTCCTTAACATCCTCAATGGCTCTGGACTTCAATATTCTTGTTTGCGCAAATTTGGAAAATTTATCTATAGCAGTTAATATTGCTTTTTTTTCTGTGATGAAAATATCTATGTGTATGATCTGGCCGGGATATGTTGGTATTGGTGTCTCTTGGAGGGCGATTTTATTAGGGTGCCTATCGTATTTATTTTCTTTACACACTTTACATAAATTAGTGATCTTTTTTATCTTAGAATGCATTTGGGGAAAATAAAATTTGGTTATAAGTTGTGTTCTATTTTCTCTGCTATTTCTGTGTGCCCTATTGTGTTCTTTTATTATTTCACTTTCCTGTTCTTCTTCATTCTTTAAATCTGTTACCATGGTTCGAGTATATTTTGCTCTATATTGTGTAAAATTATCTCTATAAATCTCCTGCAATTTTCCTAAGATGTCATCAGAAGTTTTTATACAATTTGTCACAGAGGGATTTAAGTATTTTTTTAAGAGTTGAATTAGAAAATCTTCTGTAATATTGGGTTCATTTATGGTATGCCTATGAAAAGTGGGGAATACGATTTCAAAACTGTAAGCTGATTGTATTTCTTCATTGGAAATTATTATTTGATTTTTAAAAGCATTGAGCGGTGCGTCTGTAAATTGTATAAGATTATGAGATGAGCTTTCGTCGCTATGTTGAGTGGCAGTTAATGTATTTATTTGAGAGTTTTCCTGCGAAGGTCTTGACAAAGCGTCGGCGACAACATTAGTACTACCTGGTTTATAATGCAACTCATAGTTATAATCTTCAAGAAATGCTTTCCATCTTTTCAATTTGAAATTAGAATTTTTACAATTTAAGGCATATGTGAGTGGAAGGTGATCAGTATAAATTTTTAATTTTGGAGACCCATATAAATAGTTTCGGAGCGACTTTAATGACCATACGATTGCGAGCATTTCTTTTTCGTTAGTAGCGTATTGCTCCTCTGCTCTGCTAAGTGTTCTAGACAGAAATACAATTGGCCTATTGTCTTGTGATAGAACGGCTCCGAGAGCATAATTTGAAGCATCTGTCGTTAGACAAAACTCTTTATTGAAATTTGGGTATGCCAACATTACATCCTCGGAAGTTAGTGCTGTTTTCAGTTTACTAAAGGCATCTATAGCGTCTTGTCCCAGTTCTATTGGTATCTTTTTGGAGGTGTGCTTAGACGAACGTCCTGCCTCCCCTCTCAAAAGCATTGTCAGGGGCTTAGCAATTTTAGCGTAGTCCCTGATAAAGCGCCTATAGTAATTTGAAATTCCCAGAAATGACCTCAACTCCTTAAGTGTTTTGGGTCTTGGGAAGTTTAAAATTGCTTCCACTTTCTTTGGGTTAGTTTTTATTCCTTTGTTTGAAATTATAAAGCCTAAAAATTCTACTTCTTCCTTCAAAAATTCACATTTGTCCAATTGTACTTTCATGTTTGCACGCTCTAAGGTTTTAAATATAGTATCTAAATTTTCATAGTGTTTCTTTTCGTTTTCTGCAAATATAATTATATCATCCATATAAACAAAGCATATCTTCCCAATATACTCCCTCAAAATATCATCTAAAGTACGTTGGAATATGGATGGTGCGTTTTTCAATCCAAATGGGAGTCGTGTAAACTCGTATTTGCCGTTATTCACTGAAAACGCTGTTTTTTGCCTATCTATTTCTTTGAGTGGTATTTGGTGGAAACCACTTTTAAGGTCCAAGACTGAGAAGAACTTATTTTGACCAAGTTGCGGAAGTACGTCGTTTATTTCCGGATTTGGGTATCGGTCTGGTGTTGTTTGTTCATTCAGTTTTCTGTAGTCAATTACCATCCTAAATTTCTTTTGTCCCGATGCGTCAGCTTTCTTTGGAACTATCCAAATCGGCGAGTTGTAGGGCGATCTGGAAGGCCGAATAATCCCCTGTTGCAAGAGCTCTTGTATTTGTTTTTCTACCTCTTTTTTTAAATGCATAGGGTAGGGATAATAACGAGAATATACTGGTTCGTCTGTTTTTGTATGAATTTCGGCCACTACAGCCGAAGTATATGTTAAGCTCTCATTTGGTTCACTGAAAAGTAATCTGTTTCTTAAAATTATTTCTTGTAAATTGTCTTTCTGTTCTTTGGTCAAGTGTTCCGTTCTAATGTCGATATTGTTCACTGAATGAGATGTTTTTTGTTTTATTCTAACTTTTAATCTTCCATTTATTATCATATAATTTCCGGCTGAATAAATTATTGCCGAAAGTTCTTTAAGGCTATCATTTCCTAAAATGCCATGAAAAGACTTAAGTGTTGGTAATAAGAAGAACTTTAATTTTTTTAGTATGATCATCGAATAAATTTATAAAAGTATGTTCAGTAATTTTAATATGTCCTCCTACCGAGTTGGCTGAGAAGGATTCTTGATTTGGTATAGGATTCGGTACTAGGCTTGGCTGAATATAGTTCTTGTTCGATCCAGTGTCAATCAAGAAATTTAGAATCTGTCCGGTTTTCGTCCTGCATTCAATATAGGGCAAGGACGAATTAGTTAGTCTAAAAAATGGATGTCAACAAAGTCGTTAACTTCTAATTGATTTGAAGATTCTGGTTCATTTTCTAAATATTCATTTAACTTTGGTAGTCCTTCCTGATTTTCATAACTAAGTAATTGCTGTTCGTAATATTGTTCGTCTAAGTCCTCATTTTGCTGAGTTTCTATATGGAAATTTCTTTGGTTTTTTGGAGGAAGTCTTCTTTGTTCAGATTGTTGTACGTTTGGTCTTTTTCCGAAAAATTTATCGTTTTGAGCAGGCCTATTCATATAATTAATGGCCCTGGTTCTAACTGACGGGTCTATGTCCATTGGTTCGGGTCTTGGTTGAGGTTTAGGTTCAGTTGGTCTTGGTGGAGGAAAATTTTGATTTATGTAACCCTGGGGGCGCATTTGATTGAAATTGTTCCTATGGTAGATCGGAGCAGGTACATGATAGGATCTTTGGTGAGAGGAAGGTTGTGGCATGTGTGCCAACTGCGGAAAAAATTCTTGTTGGTAGTTATAACGGTTGCTCTGCTTATTATTGGTAGGCTTGGGATGGTTATGCGAGTTCGCAAATTGCGTTCTCACAAACTGATTTTCCACCTTTAAGCACAGATGAAGTGCTTGTGGCAAGTCCCTTGGTTCCTTCATTCCCAAATGTAAGGACATATTTCCTCTAAGGCCTCTAATAAAGGTGTCTAAGGCTTTATCTCGATACGTTTGTGTAAGTAGATCGAGGGCCTCTCTTCCTATATCCATGCAGGATAATTTATTCATGATTAAAGAAAGGTGAGAGTATACCTGTTGGTAGAACTCTTGAATTTTATTGTTACCCTGCACAAGAGTACTCATTTGGTACTCCAATGTAGTAAGGTCCCTTTTGTCTGCATAATGTAATGCAAGACATTTTGTAATACTTTCCCAGTTTAGGGGCGTATTATAAGATTCCAGCGCAGCATCTGCGCTACCCACAATTTTGTTTCTGATAGTGGTTAGAATTGCATAATATTTTGGAGTTCCTTTCATGTTTTCGTAAATTATAAGTATTCTATCTACGCTCTTTTTCCAAGAGCTAAACTCTGAAGGGTTTCCTGAAAATTCCCTTAAGGTCCGGACAACGTCAGGGACTTTGTCCAGGTCAGTTAAATTGTTCCTGAATCTTTCTTCTATCACTTGGTCTTCACCACCTATGTTCATATTTGGATCTAAAAATCGTCTGAATGCAAGTTCACACTGATGTGCGCAGATTCTAGCTATCCTGTCGTCTTCATTTTCTCTATTTCCCTCAACTACGGGTGCCGCATTTGGAAGGTTTGCGTTGTTAAGGACTGCAGGCCTGATCAAATTGTTTGGGTTTGACATGATCTTTTTTTTTTTTTTTAAAGTAAGTCTTTATTCTTATTGAAGCTTTTTGTAAAAAAAATTTTTCTTTAACTAAGAGGAGGGTTTCTTTTTTTTTATTTTGTTATTTCTGTTGGAGGGTCCCGTAGGAATCGCAACAGTTTTATTTATTATAGTTATATATTTCTTCCCTTTTTTACTATTGGTTCTCCGGGAATCACAGTAGTAGTTCTAATCAATAATGCTCACTCTTTAATTAAGTAAAATAATTTTTGGTAAAATTTTCCGATTAATTTATCTATAATATTTTGAACAAATGCTTTATAAGCTTTCAAAACTTCACTATTAAAAATTTTTTTTTTTTTTTTTTTTTTAAATGTTTGATTAATTCGTTTAGAATTTCTCAATAAATATTTATTGGTTTAATATCCTCAAATAATTCACTATTTTTTGAAAATTAAGTTTTGATTAATTTGAAAATAATTTGTTTAAAATTTCTCAATATTAATAAATTTTTGTTGCTTTAAGAGCTTTAAGTAATTCACTTTTTTTTTTTTTTTTTTGATTAATTTGATAATAATTTGTTTAAAATTTCTCAATTGCCTTAAGAGCTTTAAGTAATTCACTATATAAAATTTTATATATATATATTTTTTAACTTTCCACTTTTTAAATTAAAATAGCTTACATGACTAATCTTACAATCATCCTTATGAAGCTGGTAGAGGGTATTTTATCCTTTTCTTCAATATACTGGGGTTACCGCACTACTCCAAGTTCCTCACTCCAAACGTCCTTATTTGGCAGATGGTTGTATTTATTACAGCCTGTGGGGTGTTGATTTTTGGAAAAACTTCTTCTAGCTTGCAGCCTATGGGGTGTCTTTGAGATGAAGCTTCCTTCAGTTAACAGCCTGTGGGATGTTTTTTGTTTGTTGTTGGAGTCTCCTTCTTATTACAGCCTATGGGGTGTTTATTTAGATGGAGATCCTTTCACGTTGGGCGCCAATTATGTATTTTTAAATTTTATTCATTAAAAAAAATAGAACTTTATTTCACTGTTTTCAAAATACAACTGAACTTATGAAATTAATTTTGTTATTACAATAACTTAAACTAAATATTAATTTGCATGGTAATCAAAATGACACGCGCTGTTGTTATTTTGCAATATTGGTTACTAAGAATTTATTTACCTGTCTGCAATTTGTGTCAGCGATTTAATTATTGTGAAATAATTTGTAATAGGGGCATTCAACGTTTTCTGCGTTAACATATACGTGCATATGATACGTGTGTACCCAGCTGGAAAAGTAGGCATTAATTACATACAGTAAACGATAGGGTAATTTGATCAAACAAAATTAAAATAATTCATTACTTTCCTAGGACATGTTGTGTCAACAGTAATCAATTCAGAAATGAAAAATTATACATGATGTGCATTACCTTATAATTTACTATTCATTAGTCCCAATTTACACTATGCAAGTCTTATTGCTAAGCTGATTAGTTTGTTAGGGGAGAGAGACGGGGGGGAAAAGAAACGTTGCTGTTCCCCTCGTCTCTCTCTCCCTGAAACGAATTAGCTTAGCAATAAGACTTGCACAGTGTGATTTGGGACTTACCTTTTCCCATTGCGTATGCATATGCGTGCGTATGATATGTATGAATGTGTGAATATAAATAAAAAGATGCCACACCAATAGTGATGCCAACTTTTTCAGAGCAAAAAGCACTAAATGCAATAAAGCCATATTTCGATTTTGTTCAGTTATAAGTAGGATATGAGTAGGAAAATAATTTAAGTTCAAGACAAAAGCAAATTAAACAATTAAGTAATGGGATATTTGATAAAAAAATTTTGGAAAATAAAATAGAACTCGTAAGCTTATATAATCCATAAAACTAAACTTCAGAAACAAAGTAATTTTATTTACAGGATAAAAATTTCAATTAAAATTTTATTTGTACTCTTTTATATAAGTGCCTAAATTAAATCATTCCGTATAGACGAAATATCAAAACACTTGATTAAAATTTATGTGGATATGTAGGATTTTGGTCGATATCGAGTCCATCAATTTGTTACTGTAACTGCAGTAATTGTAATTAGAATCGAAATAAAATGAATTCTGCGTGTAATTAGCATACAAATCGAAAGAATTTGTATGTATTTATGTATATCTACATGCGTATAAATATGTAAGTATGTGTCAATGAATTAACAAAAACTATTTACTATGTATGGATGTACATTAGGGTGTTCTCAAAAAAAAAATCCTTTGTTTTTCTCAGAACCAGGTTTCAAACTTTAGTTTAGGTAAAAAACTAGGCCTGTTAAAATATCAGCTCATCATATTAATGGTGAGATGGTGCGCATCGCACTTTTCAATTTCCCATACGATTTACATGGTATAAATTGATTTTATTCATTCTGATTGTCATGAGTAAAGAACGGAATGTCCTACAGTAAACTTCTTGGTACGCTTTTGTAGAAAATTAAACGCTCTATAAAAAAAGTTACATAAAACTTTTTGATAAGTTAGCTGGATCAAAAGTTATTTACAGTCCAAATAAAATTTACCCTAAATTTATACGATTTTTCAAAAAAACAACAGAAATATTATGTTATTCCAGAAAATTTTACCAAGTTCCATACAAAATACAAACAGGCCTTTTAAAAAGTGCTAAAGAAGTGTTTTTCGTTATAATAGAGAAATATAAAACAATTTCATAAGTTTTTCAATTTATTTTAGCCATAGCTGTAATAAGAGAATGGAATGGAAATTAAAAATATTTTTATTTCAGATTTAGTTTAATTTTAAATTTTTTTTATAGAGTGTTTAATTTTCCACAAAAGCGTACCAAGAAGTTTACTGTAGCCCATTCCGTTCTTTACTTATGACAATCACACAGAAAAGTGGAAAATGTTTATTTTTTGTTTTGTGTAAAGCCACCATACTATCACAAATTTATATTTAGTGGATTTGTTAAACGCACTAAAAGCACTAAAGTTAAAGGTGAAAAAGCACCAATTTCGGGTATTTAAAAAAAAAGCACCTAGTTGAAAAAGCACTAAATCTAGTGCGGAAAGCACTAAATTGACACGCTGCACACGAAGCACGAAAAAACAAGATTCAGAGAGTGAAGCATGTGATTCAACTCGTCGTCTAAACATAGTATTATTTTTTTTAGGAGCAGTCACTGCTTGCCCCGTCATTCGCTTTCTGCTTGACATTGATTTATGAGACACCTTGTAAAAATATTTATAAAAGTAATTAAAATAATATGATAATATTACATAATTTAAAACAAATAATTGACTTTACTAAAAATACACCTTTATTTTATTAGGCTTAAGACGAGATCCCACTATCGGCACAATGTACCGATTTTCGTCGGCTCACTGAAATAAAGTCATAAGTTAAACAGCAAAATGACTTTATTTCTTAACTAATTGGAAAATAAGGACGTGATTGCACTTCACTGCGTTGGTAATAAAGCCATATAGCCTTATTTAAGAATTAATTGAGAAATAAATCCGATTTGGTTTATTACTTATGACTTGATTACCGTGAACCGACGAAAATCGGTACATTACGCCGATAGTGGGATCTCGGCTTTATATTCATAAAGAAATAAAACGTATTTGAAATCTATCTTAAGAAATTTTTTTATAAAAAATTTGAAGTAAAGTACATTTCAAACTCATTAACGGAGGTTATATGTTCGTCATGTATGTATGTATGTATATTTTTTTCTATGATCACCGATGTCTCTGTCATTTGTGAAGCGATTTTAAAAACTCTTTTTACGAGTATAAATGAAATGGCATAATCCACTGTTTGTCCCATTTTTACCAATATGGCATAGTTATTAGCTGTGGCATCTATGGAATACTATATCATTAAGAGACTTCAAACTTGGTAAGAATTACTTATTAATTACAAAGTAATTAATAATTATGCATATCGGTAATACTATATCAGTGAACGTCTACAAATTTGGTGTGAATTACTTTATACTTAATGGTCGAAATCCAGCAGAAAAGTGGTGGTGCAAGAGCAGGGGAAAGGCTCCCTTCCATTCAAAGTAATTATAAATTAAGCACTAAAAATTATAAAATAAAAGCTTAAAAAAATAATTAAACCGACCTTATACACTAAACAGTTAAATACAGGGTGGCTGATGAAAGCCGCTACCAAAAGAAAATTTAATTGTCTTTTCATGTCTGATGAGACTCATTTCGATCTGAACGGTAATGTAAACCAACAAAATTGTAGCATATGGAGTTGTTCCAACTTCATGAGAGGGAATTTCGTCCAATTTGCGTCACAGTGTTGTGTGCAGTTGCTGAACGCTGTATTGTAGATCTACACTTTTTTGAACAAAACGGACACAGCATTACGGTTGATGGAGACCATTGCTTGAGTATGTTAAAATAATTTTTTGTGGTTTCAACAAGATGGCTGCAATTCCGATATCAAATTTGCGAGCATTGATGAGCAACGTTTTGCTATAATGCCCCACCTGCATCAACGAACAGGTGGGGCATTTAAATTCAATTATTTTTAAGAGTAACAACAATACAATTTAATGGGCTTTTAAATGAAAAAAGATTGAATAAATTCCATGCATTACAAAAAAAGTTATTCCAGTTTCTTAATGTACCAAAATTTATCAGACACCCTGTACAACAAAAGTATTATTACCCAGTAAAAAAAATGGAAGTCATTCTGAAGGAACCACATGTTTATTGCTTCCAAAAAATCGATATTTTTAATTTACCGATAGTTAGCAGAAATTCAAGTAAAAGTTTATTTTAATCGCACAAAACTGTAGTTTTTCCATAGTTTTAGTAAATACTCACCAAAATGTTCAAAAAATCGTTTTTTTGAAAGAAATTTATGAACTAATTTTGGCTTAAAATTTAGAAGTTATTTGCTTAAATTTACATGAAAACACTGTTTCGCGTTTAAATTCGCATAAAAAGAAACGAAAATGTAACTTTTTAAAGTTTTTCCTAGATGAAAATATTACCATAGAACACGAAAAATGAAATTTTTCTTAAAATCGCTTCTAATTCGGTGACTAGGCATCGAAAAAGAGAA
Organism: Tachina grossa; assembly: GCA_949987645.1. Classification (NCBI taxonomy): domain Eukaryota; kingdom Metazoa; phylum Arthropoda; class Insecta; order Diptera; family Tachinidae; genus Tachina; species Tachina grossa. The sequence goes on along the minus strand of OX465274.1, from coordinate 131,921,255 downwards.
CTTCTTGCAATGACAACCCTATGTAAAAATCATTAGATCGGATCGAAATTTGAACTACTTCCAGACTGCAAACTCTACATTTTCATGACTTCTTTGGAGTGTCTTTTTTTTACTGGGTATATGCGTTAATTATTTAAGTATTAGCAGTTGGTGCTTCTGTTATATTTTTAGTGCATAAAGTTGGTTTGATTTTTTTTTTAATAAGTGTGTTCATTTACTTTTGCAGTAAAATGCAGTAAATGAGTAGTTACTGCGAAAATTTTAAAATTTGCTCTCAAATAGAGCGTTAGCCAAAAAAAGTACGCGAACGGAAAAATAGTAAAAATTAGTAAGATTAAAGAAACAGCTGACTCCAACTCCACATAGTGTTGAAAAATATATAACCTTTTAACTATGCAACTCTTTTAACTATTGGTACTCGATACAATATTTTTATAATACGGACAATCTAAGAACAAATTCTGTAATTTGTAATATTTGTAATTAATTTCTTTTTGATTTCCTTGTTTTGTTGTTGGCTAAATTACTAAATACTACATGACTATTTGTTAATGTTACTGATTACTTTAAAAGCAAGTGCGATACTAAGTACCCAGATACTTTACAGTTTTACAACTCTGAGTAATTAAAATAAATTGCAAAACAAAAGGTTTAATAAAATATGTTAGAAAATATGTATGTATATTAACAGCTATTATTATTATGATTTATAAAATAATTATTTTTTTTAATGACTTTAACGATTTTCATTTAACCTTTTTTCTAATTTTTACACGTTTCATTTGCTAACTTTCCATTTGTTTACATTTTGAATCATATGTTTTTGTCTTACTAAACTTTACTACGACAAATTTCTGCAGTAAAAATTTGCAAAACACTCAGTCAAGAACTGTCACTTTACTCTCTCAATTTGTGTTCTCATTTACTGTATTTTGGGTAAACGAACGCAATTTAGTAAAGTTCAGTAAAAATTTGTAAAAACTTTTGAGTACGCGAACGCAATTAATATTATGATGATGTGAGTTTATGTTTCAATACGATTTCGAGTATGTAGGCCTCAATTGAGTTGGCGCTTTTAAGGTTCAATCTTCATTTTTTGTTGAAGTTAGGCTTGTCATACCGCCGAATGCGTTAAGACATTTCGGTAGTTTGTCTGAACTCGGACTTTTCGTACAGAATTTGTTAAGACATTTCGTTAGTTTTTGTGAGGAATTTCTTTTTTAATAAACATTTTTTAAATCATTAAAACATTGATACATAAGAATATACATATCGTTACCTTAATATAAAAATGCCCTAACGGATTTTTTTTTAATCTATCTTTTTTTATATTTCGATGGAAGAATATCGAAAAATGAAAAAAATCTCGATTTAAAAAAAAATAATGAGTTAGTGCCTTTTTGTATTATGGTAACGATATGTAAGTAAATATCGGTGAAAAGCTTTGTTTGAAATATGTAAATATAATAAATAAATAACAAAAATTAAAAATTTTAAAAACCCCCGACTTTTTTCAGAAAAGATGTTATATCTTCTAAACGGCTGGACCGATATTTTTCAAGCATAGCTAAGAACCCTCTCGATTAAGTCATCTTTCAAACAGAAAGAACTAAATGAAAATCGGTCCAGCCGTTTGGCCTATACGTGGACACAGACAGACACACAGATACACAGACACACAGACACACACTAAGAACTTATAACACCCCTTTTTTTAGTCGGGGGTTTAAAAGAAATGTAAGTAAATATTAAAAAATGTAAGTATGTATGTATGTAATAAATATGTTTATGCAAATTATTTCAACAAAGGCAGCAGAAAACTCTGCTGTATAAATAAAAAGAAGACACATCGTTGCAATTTCTTACCAACATTTCGTTACGATTTTATAACTATATCTGGTTGCGAAGTCATGTCAACCATTTCGTACAAAAATAGTTACGATTTCGGTAATATTTCGGATGCGAAATCTGAAAATTTGTCCACCATTCGTTACGAATTCGGAGCATTTGGTCTAGTAGGATGATAGACTTACAGACATAAATATGTAAGTGTGTATGTATGTATGTATATCAATAAAGAAAAACTTGTAGAAAACGGCTGTTCGAACCAAACTTATGGGCAACACTGTGTTTGATTATAGGTGACTCGCCATAACGCTATAGCCATTACCATAGAAACCAATTGAATTTTGGTTTGGTTATGGCTATGGCATTATGGCTATGACAGGCCTAATTTAAGCTTTATTCAGCATGCGTCGTTCTGTTGAAACGTAAACAACATAACAACAGAGTCATCTGAAGCTTGGATGCGTGAAAAGTTCGGCTTAGCAGAAAAATCGACCGTAAAGTCGAATATTTATAGTGCTAGGGTAATGCCAAGGTTCCACGAGTTTGTGTCGTAAATTTTAGTGGTTGTGACCCCGCCTACTTTTCTAATCGGATTAATAGATTAAAGTCTGCTTAGTCTAACAACATAAAACAGAAGGTTTTGAAAACGCAAAATTATAGTGCTGCGTGGGTGCAAGGTGCATAAAAAGTTTCAATATAGTCGCTTGTATTGATCAATTAATTCTAATTTTTAATTCTAAGTTTTAAGGGCGTGGCCCATTTTCATAATTTTTTGCGCTTTCCGTTTTTTCTAATTGGTAACTTACATAACCCTATTTGTGTACCAAATTTCAACTCTCTGTAGCAAAATATAATTTTAAATTTTTATAGGTGTGATACCGCCATCTTTTATAGACTCAGGATTAAAAAAACGAATAATGATAGATAGAATCCCATAAATTAAATGCATAAAATTTAGTTTAAAGCTCCGAGATTTGTGGGCGTGACCCCGTCCTATGGTAAATATATCAGTTTCTTAGATCTTTTTAGTTGGTTTCTCATCTAGGCGTTCTTTTGTATTAAATTTCAGCTCTCTAACGCAAATTTAAATTTTTATTTGCGTGATCTCACCCTATATTTTAAAGTCTACATTTGTCTGCGGCAATTGTTTATCACTCCTTTAAAGTTTCGTAGAAAAAGGCTGATAACAGATACATAACAAAAAGATATAAATCCGTTAAACCAAAGTACATGAAGCACAAGGCTAAAATTTCACGAACATCGTAACGCCCATTTCTGAACCCGAAAACTAATAGCCTTGAATAAATTCAACGTGTGTGCACACCTTTAATAAAATTGCTTTAATTTTATTTTTAAGCTTTGTTGGCGCGCCTCCGCCCTTCTATTAAAAATGTCCAAGCATTCAGACTTGTAATTTTTAAGCATTAAACACATTCACCACAGCAAGATGCCGACTACCAAATGTCTAGGATAGAATACACATGTTTATATGAGAATAATTCTTTTGAAGACAGCAAGGCAACATGGCGGCAGGTTGTTGTCTATGCTGATTTTGTGGTTGTAGTCCAATTAAACTAATTTCTATTTTGTTGGCTACAATGAGAAAATTCAGTATTGCCAGTATAATACAAAATGTTGAATGAATGACTTTGTACAATTATTTCATATTATATAACAAAAACAATAGCCAAAAATTGATGTAAAAAAGCAATTGATTCATTTTTGTACTTTTACGTGAAATAAGTACATTTTAAAAGAGCAATTAACTTATATAAAATGAAAAATATATAAAAGTGGCAATACTGAACAATGTATTTGTACTTGAATATCAGCTGCAGATGGTGCTGCTGCCGTCTCCAAAATAATTAAGTAGCCGGCTACGAGGCGGCAAATGCTGCTGGCGGCATTTGAAGTCGTGTGTTCGTGTAGTCTGCTGTGGTGAATGTGTTTAATGCTTTATTGTCCATTTGGAAGTTTCAATGGCGAAACGAATATAAAAATCACACACATATACATACATACTAGTGATGCACGAATATTCGTATTCGTATTCGAATTGTCGAATATTCGGCCATTTTCAGGCGAATACGAATACGAATATTTTTCCAAAGAAATTGAATAAATAAATGCATAAATCCTAAACGAAATTTAAATTAATGAATAAAAATTTTAGTTTGTACAAATACATTAATTTTTTTTATAGAAATTTGTGCTTTGTATCATTTTCAAATATTATTTAATGACGATCATTAAAATTTTGGGTACTTTTTATTAACTTTAGAGTACGCCAACAAGAATGTGAAGTCCTTTTCATAACAATTTTTTAATATTTCTTATTGCATATAATTTCGTATTCGCATTCGAGAATATCGTTTCAAATATTCGCATTCGTATTTGCGAATATCAAAAATTGACATTCGTTACATCACTAATACATACATACATACATACGTACATACAATTTATATAATTTATGTGAAACATTTTTTATTACTTTCGAATAATTTTAATGTGATAAGAAACTAAAATTGTTCTTTAGTGTAAAACATTTAAAATTATTCTAAACAAACAAATCATTTAAACGATAAAGGTTTGCGGTTTATGTTAAAATAGAAAATTCTTTGTAAAAAACAATCATGAAATAGTTTTTGAACAGTTTTTCTAATAGAACAGCTTTAGTCGGTGGTTAAAAAAAGAATATTGTAAATAATAATAATAGTTAGCGGAAATCACTCTTCGTTGCATATCTGCAACTTCAGGATATTGTTACGAAACAATAAAAATTATCCCGATATCATTAGTTAAAAACATAACACATAAGCACACAAGACCATATTCATCACAAGTAGGCAACATAACAACAATGATATGTTAACCTTCTGATTGTTAAGAAATATACAACCACATAAACACATAATCCAATGCAAACGAAAGACACAAAGCCCAACAACTACAATGTTATACTTTCATATGATACACTACCGTAAAAGTAAATACACACAAATACCAACAGAATAAATTGAAACAGGAAGTAATGACTATTTGAGAAACTGCTGAATGTGTTGTAAATTTCTGGATGTTGGTAAAATTATTTTGGAATTTTTTTGTGGAGTATAAAAAGGGCGATGCAGCCGCTAAGCAGCGCAGTCAGTCAAAGTCAGTATTGGTAAGGCCGAGTTTACATCTGGCATTTCTTGTGTGTCAGTTGCCCAACTAACTACTAATGAAAAACTGTTTGATTCAGACACATATTTATTGATTTCAACAGTTTCCAATCATGTTGGATCATGATACAATTATAACAGGTACATGAACAAGGCCAGCCTGTATACAATGCAAATAGTTGTCAAACTTTGTTTACAAGCTGCAAAAATGTTAGTGTATGTGTGTGAATAAAATGATTACCGTGTTGCCAATGAGTTTACACATGGCTGTGTCTCCAATTACACATCGAAGAAAATTACACTACACATCTTTTGTGTAGGTTAAAATTAAAACAAAAATAAATAAAAATAAAACCGAAAGTAGAATTACACACAGATTATAGAAGAATTTAATTACATGGCCTAAAAATGTGAGTAGAAATTACACACTGTTTAACTACACACAGATTGGCAACACTGAATAACTATAATCATGCAGGAATGCCGCATCTGCAATTGTACTTTAGTTACCCTGTAATTGTTATTTTTATAAACAAAAGACAATTTTCCATTTGCTTATACAGTAGTTTTCGTTTATAGTCACTACCGCTTATTGTCACATTAATGATATAGTCCATATTTAATGTTTTTTGTGACTTTTGAACTTAATTTCATTCAAAAAGTTGATATATAGTCCATTTACTATATAGTCATGTTTGACATATATGCACCAACTTTGTGGTAGTCAAAATCCAAATTGTATGCAAACGATTCGCGTTATAGTCACAAAAATTTTCAACAGATTTTTTTTAGTTATTTATTTAAGTCATAAACCAAAAAATTAATCTAAATTTCAACCTCCATCTACTGTTTAGTAGAAGAACATGTCTTTAGAACAAAACATTGTTGCATAAAATGCCACACAAATGTGCCTTTTAAATACAACATTGTTTTGTAATTGACATAATTGGATTGTATGGAAATTCTTTTATATACCTCTGCGTGGAATATGAAAAAAATAGGCTTATAGTCACATTAGCGATATAGTGCACAATTTCTGTGCAATTTTAAATGTGACTATAAGCGAAAACTACTGTACCAACAATATACATGTGTTTTTTGGTGTTGTATTTTTGTTGTAGTCGTGCATGTGCCTAGTATAATAATTATACTATAATTGTATCCTCACAAAAACATAAATGTGAAAAAGGCCAAGTTCTTATAAAAAAGTTCGGCCATTAAAAGTAGTGAGATATAAATTTTGACAAAGTTCTTGTTTGATACAATACCTATGTATCACTGAAATATGCTATGCATTATATAAATTTGTAATCGTAAGGTTGTCATATAATTTCTAGATAATCTGCTAACTTGACAACATTTTTACCGATATAAAGAAATGAACAAATATACATTATTCTCTCCTTTTCTAGAAAGTTAAAAATATTGCCAAGTTAGCAGATTATCTAGAAATTATATGACAACCTTACGATTACAAATTTATATAATACATAGCATATTTCAGTGATAGGTATTGTACCACACAAGAACTTGGTAAAAATTTATATCCCACTACTTTTAATGGCCGAACTTTTTTATAGGAACTTGGCCTTTTTTCATATTTATGTTTTTGTGAGGATCTGACTACTTTTTGAAAAATTTTCTATGATAACATTTTTTAAACTTAAAATTTCTAAAATTCATGATCACTTTGCCAGTTAAAAATTTAATAGTTACATAAAATAATGGTTTAGAGCGTGAGTAAAAATGAATTATTGTGTTATTACAACGGGTCGCCAGTGTGTACGCAATTTGTTAAGAGTCGTCTTGAAAGAAACATGTAAAATACAGCGTCAATTTTAGGAGTGATCCCGGCTATTTTCTCAATATATGTATTTACATATTAAAGTCTGCTTAGCCGAAGTACATAAATCAAAAGGATATGCCCAATGTGCATGCAAAGTTTCAATAGGGTAGGTGGTGCATTAATTTTTGGATTTTCCGATTGAATAAATCAATTAGGATTATTTGTCTACAAAATGTCAGCTCTATACGTAAAATTTTTATGGGCCTGCCCGCACCGACTTTTATATCTGTTAGTGCTTATGATTCATGTAAAGTTTTGTAGGAAAACGCTATTGAGAAATTCATGAGTAATAGACTAGAAACTGCTAAGTCAAAGTACATGAAAGAAAAAGCTAAGATTTATGGGTGAAGTCACGTCCACTTTTTCAAACAGAAAATTTTTACTTTGAATAAGTGCAATGTGTATGAAAAGTTTCAATAAAATTTAACTTAATTTTGAGTTTACAGCGCTTTTTCCCAATCCCTGATTGAAACTTCTGGTTTCTTAGATTTTTCTTAGTGATCTCTGATTTAGATTAATTTGTGTACCAAATTTCAGCTCTCTAGTGCGAATTAGAGTTTTAGCGGTTAAAGCTTCTTCGTTTTAAGATTTTCCTATTGGCTTACTCATTTACACTTGCTTGTGTATAAAATTTCAGCTCTCTAGCGTGAACTGTACCTTATAATTTTATGAGCATCACCCCTCCCACTATTTTAAACTCACAATATTTCTGTAAGCAGAGCTTATAATTCATGCTAATTTTCTTCTAAAATATGCTAAACCGAAGTAGATTAAACACAAGGCCAAAATTTTATGGGAGTGATTACGCCCACTTTTTTATGTGATAGTTTAAAGTGTTCTATACGTGTAACATATATGCAAGTTTTCACTAAAGAGGCTTAAAATAAAAGCTGCATATTAACAGCCTTATTTATAAAACTTTTTAAGGCTTTATAAAGGGATTTTGAGACAAATTTTCGTAAGAAATTTTTCTTAAAAGCCTTAATAAGATTTATAAATAAGGCTGTAAGTTTTCAGATTCAAACAATAGTAGCGTAGCCCCGCCCATTCTGGTAATATATTTTGGTTTTTCAGATTTTTCTAGTTGGTTTCTCACCTAGACCTACTTGTGTATCAAATTTCAGCTCATGAGCGCAACTTTTAATTTTTAATTTTAATGGGCGTAACCATGCCCACTTTTCCAAACTTAAGATTTTTTTCGGCCAGTGTTTATTATTTGTGCCAAGTTTCGTTGCAAACGGATAATAATACATACATAAATAGTATATCTAAATATGCTGAGCCGTAGTACACGAAAATGAAGTTGAAATGGTATGGGCGTGTCAACGCCCACTTTTTTAATGAAAAATTTTTAGGCTTGCCCTATCACAGTATGTATGCCGAATTTCAATAAAATAGCTTCCATTAAGCGCCTTAGATTTGCTTTTATAATTCTAGCCTTTATGGGCGTAGCCCCGCCCTCCTAGCCAAAATTTTCGGATTTTAAATTTTTTTAGTTTATTGTCCACCGAGACCTAGTTCTGTAGCAAATTTCAGCTCACTAGCACACATTTTAATTTTTATGGGCGTAGCCCCGCCCCCTTGGTTAAAATTTTAGGGTTTTCAGATTTTTCTAGTTCATTTCTCACCTAGATCTACTTGTGTACCAAATTTCAGATCTCTAGCTATAGCGGAAGTGCTTCATAATATTGATGAGTGAGTCAGTAGGTCAGTGAGTCAGTGAGTATGTCTTAAAATATGCACTTTTTGCACCTTCATATCTCCGGAACCTTTCATTGTAAAACTTTCAAACTTTGCATATGAGGTTACATGAATTTATTCTAATTATGATTTAAATTTCATAATTTTACGGTCTCGGGGCACAAAGTTATGAGGGGGTTAAAAACAGCTCGAATGGCTTCCTGTAAATATACACACTACGTGCATTGGCCAGAACTTGGCCTGGCGCACTGCCGTGCGCCTAGATTATATGTTGGATTCTATAAAATTGTCTATTAGTTATGTATGAAACTGTTTAAGTTAATAAATGCGTGTCTGAATCAAACTGTTTTTCATTAGCACGCTTTTACGCTTGTGTGGCACATGGCACGCAGATGGAAACCCGGCCTAAATAAAAACTACAATTAACAAATTATAATTAATATATGAAATAATAAAATAAAAAAATACATACTGTTAAGCTTTCGTACATGGCTGGTAGTTAATTTTCCTTGCTTATATTTCCTTATCAGTTCCATTGTGACAGGCCTTTTTGCAAACGCTTTAACACACTTCAACGTTCTCACGCCCACAAGCTTTCAATGTAGTAAATATGTTTGTATGTTTTTTTTTTATTTGCGTGCATAAATAAAATAATACTATGATTAACAATTGTTTCGCATGTTGTAATCGTCTTGTATTTTTTTTTTGTCGAATCGTTGGTTCGGATTGTTAGAAACGTTGAGGTATGTATCTATGGTTTTTTTAATTTTGATTTAATTATTATTTTATTCTTTAACAAGTAGCCAAGGAATCTTTAGAGAACTTGTTCTTTAAAAAATATTTATTTCCTCAGTAACAATATCACTTCTTTATTAATTTATTCTTAGATTATGATTTTTATCATAATAAAATGTTATTTGTTTCTTTTATGGGTAATTTTTCTCAGAATTTAAAGAATTTACATGTATTCAGCTTCGGGTTTTATTAAAAATCACTTCTATAATAAACAAAAATTTTAAATTTCACTTTATGAGCGTTATAAAATATAGCATAAATTTTTAATTTGCGGGACAAATTAATTAATATTAATATATAATGAGTGTAGATTTGAAAATTATGTTTTAGCTATTGCGCGAAATTTTTCTATGATGTTATGAGTACCTCTTACTAAGTTCAGAGAAGAAAATGCATCCAACATCGCCCTTATATGCAGATTTGATACACAGGGCCTGTGCCAAACGGTAGCAAAGTACTAGTGTAAGTAAATTTTTGACACTTCTGAGGTGAATAAAATTTCACTAGCCCTGGGGGCTAGTAGAATTTTTGACACAACAAATAAACTTTTGACAAGCAGCAAATAATTTATTCATTATTATTATTATTAATTCATTTATACAATATTATATAATTTTTTGCTACAAGAATATTATTTTATATAAAAATGTCCCTTCAAAAATTTTTTGGTTGCCGGCGGCTTGTAGTCAAAGGTTTTGCTTTGCCGCCGCAGCAATTTTTTCATCAGCTTTTTTCTATGCTAAAGCGAATTTGGCAAAATTTTACATTGTCAAAAAAGATATCATTTGGCACAGCAGAAAAATTATAAATTTTTTCCCCACAGGCAAATATTTTTTTTACCATAGTACTTTTTTACCGTTTGACACACGCCCACAGAGGGAAATTCAAGGCACATCAATCAGGTACGCGCGATTCTACAACAAATGTTACAACAGCAACAACCACATGTACTTTGTTGGTATAAATTACCTTCTTACTTTTCAAAACAGGGTAGCATCGTCAGATTGCATGTTTCTTATAGGAAATGTCAAACACCATACAAAACTGAATATTCGAAAGGTGTTTATGGATACCCAAATAAAAGCATGCTTTTAGGCTTATACCTACATAATCCAAATTTGACGTTTAGATTGGTATAATGACATTAGTCACCTGGTGTAGTGCTGCCACCTAATAAATGCGCCTTGGGGAAATTCTTGCTCATGGGTATATTTCACCACAGCAACTCTGTGTTCCAATTTACACTATGCAAGTCTTATTGCTAAGCTGATTAGTTTGTTAGGCTAGAGAGACGGAGGAAAAGAAACGTTGCTGTTCCCCTCGTCTCTCTCTCCCTGAAACGAATCAGCTTAGCAATAAGACTTGCATAGTGTGATTTGGGACTGTTGAAAACAGCATGTATATTAACCCTTATGCATTAAACACATTCACGACAGCAGGCTACACGAAGACACGACTTCAAATGCCGCTAGCAGCATTTTTCGCCTCGTTGCCGGGTACTTAATTATTTTGGAGATGGCAGCAGCACCATCTGCAGTTGATATTCAAGTACAAATACATAGTTCAGTATTGCCACTTTCATATATTTTTCATTTATAAAAACTAAATACTCTTTTAAAATGTACTTATTTCACGTAAAAGTAAAACACGAATCAATTTATTCTTTACATCAATTTTTGGATATTGTTTCTGTTAAATAATATGAAATAATTGAACAAAATCATTCATTCAATATTTTTTATTATACTGGCAATACTGAATTTTCTCATTGTAGCCAAAGAAATAGAAATTAGTTTAATTGGACTACAACAACAAAATCAGCATAGACAACAACCTGTCACCCTGTTGCCTTGCTGTCTTCAAAAGAATCATTCTCATATTCGTTTCTTCGGCGACAATAAACAAATACAGTGCTGCCAGTATAATACAAAATGTTGGATTAAAGATTACAATTTTTTAATATAATTTAACAGAATTAATATCCCGGAAATAATAAATTGATTTATTTTTATATTTTGCATGATATATACCTCGTTTATACGCAAAACTTATTTGCAAATAAAACTTTTTGCAAATACTGAACTCACCGTTTATAAGTAGTTAGAATACATTACTATTTGTGAGTGATATTGCCACACATTGTTAAATGTGTATTATATTTTTTATAAAACAAAAATAACTGGCAACATTTTACACTTTATTTGCAAATATGTGGTGCGTTATTTGCAAAAAGTTTTCCTGAGTTATTAACTTACAATAAAAAAGTTAAACTGCAACGCTTTCTACTTTTATTTGCAAATAAGATGTGCTGCTGCCGTCTTCAAAAGAATTGAGTTGCTGGCTGCGCATTGTTTTTCAGGCATTTGTTAAAGTGTGGCATGAAGGCCTAATTTTAAATTGAAGACATATCTACCAATTAACATTCTAAATCGTGTGGAATGTTAAATTTTTGCCAGGAAGTTCGCTGTTGTGGAAGGAAACTTCATGAGTGTGCACGAATCAATCTCATCCGGTGTGCAACAGGGGAGTACACAGAAAAAAATGATTTGTAAATACAATTAATTTTTTTGTAAAATCAATGAAACAATTAATTGATTTTGAACCTACAACGATTTTTGTAAATACAATTAACGAAATTGTAAGTTAAAGGAAAATCTGAAAAATAATTTCAATTAAATATATGAACAAATAAATTTGTTGAAATTTATTTATTTTTTCAACATTTCTTTTTGTTGGACTTCAAAGTTGTTTCAATTAAAGTTATTGTTATATTAACAATGAGAATTTTTGAATTTCCGTATCATAATTTTTATATTAACAATGCTTTTTTATACACAATCACAATCTTCGGAACGATTTTTGCTTGTCTGCGAAAAACACTAAATGTTTTTGAGCGGAGTTGAACCGGCAACCTCAGGACTAATAAACTAACTCACTTACCTCTCAGCTAAAGGGCAACACTTCATTGAATACGCAAATGATGAATACACACAAAACATGATTTCTTGTTTCTTCTACATGTGCGCATTCCGTTATGATATAATTTAACAAATAATTTTGTTGAGTAGTTTAATTGACTACAAAAATTTAAATTTGTTATATCAACAATGATGATTGTTAATTTTTAAATTAAATATAAACAATTTGTTTTGTTGGGTACATTTCGATGATATATTTTTCTGTGTTCAGTTTTCTATTTGATTTATAATGTTGATATGCCTTTGAGCAGTAATATCCACACATCTATGTACATTTGCCGATGTTACAGCTTGCCTTAGTAAGCATGAAAATCTTAACGAGGCTTCCCGCTATCTTCAGGAACATATTACACAACTGGGACTATGGTTAAACTTATGGAGAATTAAAGTAAACGAGCAAAAGTGTGTTCATATAACGTTTACCCTGCGAAGAGATGACTGTTCCCCCTTTTGAATCAACATGAAACACCATATTGACGCAAGGAACAACAAGTGAAACTTAAATTGACTCAGATACATTGGCTGATAGGTAGAAATTCAACCCTCAGTCTAGTTTCTAAACTTTTAATATACAAGTCGCTTTTGAAGCCAATACGTAGTTCAGCTATGAGGCACTGCTTCAGCTTTAAATGTAGAGAAAATTCAACGAAGGCAAAACAAAATTTTACGGTTAATAACATCGGCTCCATGGTAGTGACTGAAGAAATTGGAAAATACGCAGGCAAATAAATATTTAATAAATAATAATATTAATATTTAAAAAATATTAAAATAAAAACTTCAGTCACTCCCTAATCCGCTTGCTCGCAATATCTTGAACTTTACTGGACACATCCTCTTAAAAAATAGGAACACTAGGGACACAAGGGCTCTAATATTTAATACTCCAAATGAAACTGCTTGAAAATACTTTGATTTTTTGGTTAGCACTACTCTTATGTGTTACTAATTACATTTTTGAAGATACAATAAATAAATATTTGTATTAAAAAAAATATGTGTACCTATTTTGTATTTTCTCAATATATTAATGTAAGACGTGCTATATTTTTTTATAGGAAATTAATAAGAAGCGGGTTCAATGGAATTGAGTCACAATGGACCTAATTGGGTCTCCGAGTGCAGGTGCGTTATAGCACCGCCCTTCTTAGTCTAAACTAACCTACCCAAAGGAATACAATAAAACCTATTATTCTTGTGCAACTATATTTTAAGGAATTTTTCTGTTCCCAAAATTAAAAACACATATGATCTTCTAGTTCTGCACAAGGTCGTTCCAAAAGGCACATACCAAACGTGTTTCAAGTGTTTAATAAAGTTCTAGCACACGTACATTTGCTAAAAAAATGTTTTTTAACAAGCATCGTGTATAGTTTTCACTTTTAATGAAGGGTATACAATTTTCATCGTTTGTGCTTAAAATTTATATGTGTATTCGAAAGATTTTGTGACCTCAAAACTACATACATGTACATATGAAATAAATTGGTAAACAATTTATTTAAAATCACAATTAACCATTTTATAACAATTTTATTATTTGTTTACACACACGACTTTTAGCATCATATGATACGAGTATATTTTTAAACCCAATTAAAGGTAGTAAATTCAAATGTAAATAGATTTTGTATATAAAAGTTTTACAATTTTGTTTTAATAATGCTGAGTACACATTTGACATTTCATTTGTTGTCATCATTTTGTGGTGTCATTTTCAAAATGTGCGCAATGTGTGAACACACATAGGTTTTTTGTTGTTAAGCAATGCCACACAATTAAAAACATCACAAATGGCAAACGTTGCCACCAGTACACACACAACTGCGATGACACAAAATGCCGTAATGTGTACCTGGTAGAACAATATAAAAAAACACACACACACAATAAGCACAGCAATACTTATACGCTTTCAAAATCTGCCAAACAATTCTCAATTCTAGTATAAATCAAAAGTAAAAAATATTTCCAAACAGATTGCAAATGTTTTAAAATTGTATATCTATGTATGTACATATGTATTTAAATATCTATAAATTTATATTTAATGCATTAAACACATTCACCACAGCAGGCAACACGAACACACGACTTCAAATGCCGCTAGCAGCATTTGTCGCCTCGTAGCCGGCTACTTAATTATTTTGGAGACAGCTGCAGCTGATATTCAAGTACAAATACATAGTTCAGTATTGCCACTTTTATATATTTTGCCTATATAAAAATTAATTACTCTTTTAAAATGTACTTATTTCACGTAAAACTACAAAAATGAATCAATTTATTCCTTTCATCAATTTTTGGATATTGTTTCTGTTCAATAATATGAAATAATTGTACAAAATCATTCATTCAACATTTTGTATTAAACTGGAAACACTGAATTTTCTCATTTTAGCCAACAAAATAGAAATTAGTTTAATTGGACTACAACGACAAAATCAGCATAGACAACAACATGTCGCAATGTTGCCTTGCTGTCTTCAAAAGAATTATTCTCATATAAACATGTGTATTCTATCCTAGACATTTGGTAGTCGGCATCTTGCTGTGGTGAATGTGTTTAATGCTTAACCGTGAACCAGCGATGCCAACTATTTATAACCCAAACGAGCTACTACCCTTCTCAAAACGCGCTAGAACGCGCTAAGTTACAGCATTGTCAAATATTTATAGCAAAAACGCGCTATTTTCTACGCGCTAAATTAAATTTCAATAAAAGTCGATGTAAGTATGTATTAGTACACGTATATACAATTAATTTTTCAGATTTTGCAATATTACTTCCTTGACATTATGTTTTAATTAACTAAAATCATTTAATACAGAATCAGAATCGCCTTCCAAATAATCGAAATTCTTAGTTTTTACTTTTAATTTATTTGTAAAACCTTGTAACAACATATATGTAAATTGTAGAGCTGGGTCCAACTCGTTCAATCGTTCATTTTTGCCACAAACCTATGATCAAACCCATGTAATTTAAATTTGTTTGATCATCGGTTTGTGGCAAAAATGAACGATTGAACGAGTTGGACCCAGCTCTAGTAAATTGTCGAATAGTTTTGCGATTCAAATGCTTTTTGCACTTCAGCTATAATAGATGCTTTGTAAGTTATGCACATTTTTTGGGTCATTGTATGTAGTACATGTTTTTATTTGTGAAATTTCAAAATATTTGTCATTAGAGTATTAAAATGCGTTTTTTATTCTAACCACAGCCAACTGATTTTTTTGCGACAGCTGAATCATTAACTAATATAAAAAATTTTAACGAAGTTTTAGACATTAGAAAAAAAAGTTAAAAAAATATTGAACTGAAATGATATTTTTGACTTTATTCAAAACGCGCTAATTTAGCACTTTTTTTATTAAACGCGCTAAGACGGAAAAAAGCGCGTTTGGCATAGTTAAAACGCGCTAAATCTAGCGCGAAACGCGCTAAATTGGCATCGCTGCCGTGAACTTTGTTTTCCAATTTATTTTCACATTTTGAAATTTATTTCTTTTTCATTTGCCAACATTTATTAAAAAAAGGAAAAATTAATATTTAATAATATTTTATTATTATTTTTTATTAACTGCTTGAAAATACTTTTACGCGCCAATTGAGTTCAGTGGTTGCAAATTCATTTTGATTTATGTATATCTTCCATTGGCGCCGAAAATCGGAACGACCGTTACAAAGCGACTGTATTATGGAGCCGCCGAAGTGGAACTAAAACATTAAATTTTTTTCGCATCAAACACCCAGAGCAAACAAGTTTGATATGGAATTTGGAGAGGTACACACATTTAACCCAAACATAGTCATTGCTCCATTCACGCACACATGCTCGTACATCAACTATATACTTATAATGTAGTGTTGCCACTTTCTCTATCTTAGTACAAAATATGTACTATTTAAACAATTTTATACTATTTTTGTACCATGAAGTTTTTGTAGAATTTTTGTACTATTTTACCAAACAATTTAACAAAATTAGAGTGAAATTTAAATAAAATATTACATATCATTTAAGCATACTCTTAAAGTCTGTGATACACTATCATACACAGTCGTTCGATCTGTCAAAAAAAAATCGTGTGTGCTCAAAAAATATGATAGTGTGGATTAAAATTTGACATGTGTGACAGATTTTTTTTGACAAGTCTGTCCGATTTCCAAGTTTATGAAAATTTTCATAAAATGACAATTTCTATTAGATCAGAGACGCATTTTGTAAGGCAGTTGATAAGAAAACAGCAAATTCTGCTTCATTAATTTAAAGATAGAGAGATACGTTTTGCGTTATTATTTCTTTAGAAATGCAAAATAATTAAACATAAAAATTATTTTAAATGTTTTGCATCTTTTTCGTGGAATAGTGTGCCACCTATAAGAAATTTTGTTGCGATTTTTTTTTTTGGAGTGTGACAGAATTCAATCCGATTCTCCAGTGAATGAATCGTACGACTGTGTATAATAGTGTATCACGGCCTTTAGCGTTTTGGAAACGAGAATATTAAGCAATATGCGTTTTTCAGAACATGTGCGCACATTTGTAGACTTCTATCGAACTCTTTCAGTAGCTTGTTTTTGACACAAATCTATGATCAAACCCATTTAAATTACACAATTTTGTAAAGTCGGTTTTTGATAAATTTTCTCATTTTGAAGTCACTATATTTCGCAAATTAGATCGTATTTATTTATGCCAGCAGCATCATTCATCAAAATCGGAATCGAGAATATGCAAAATGTTACGTTTGTTATTTGGTATAAATATTTTTACCCAATAAAAATGTTTAATTTTGCTACGTCTCGGCGGGAGTTAGGTTTTGATTTTAGGCTCCTAGTTTCTTAGGGAAAGTTTTTTAGAATTTTGTGTATATTTCGTTTTTCCTAGAAGCAATGGACCCACCTTAATGTACATATATAACGTTGTCTTTCACAATGTATTTTTTAATTTCTTTTCATCATTTTAAAATGTTGAAATCTTTTTTTTAAAGGCTCAGCTGACTGTAATGTAAAGTAACTGCAACGTAAGAAACAGCTGATCAATATTTTTATATGAAAAATAGGTTACGTTACATTACATCTCTATAACCATTTTCATTACTTTTCGCATAACAATATCCATCACCTGTTTCCTACTGTTGCAGTTACATTACATTACAGTCGGCTAACTGAGCCTTAAGGAAACCAGTTGTACATCTGTTATACATACATGCATACATACCAGAGATGGGCGCGTGTTGTGTTTTTTTTCGTGACGTGAAGTGTTTGTGACAAAAAATCTGATTTCGTGTGTGGTCGGGTAGTATCGTCTTGAGAAAAAATTTACACGATAAGGCACGAAACGATTTTGAGTGCAAAATATATACATAAGTATGAACTTCCAGTAATGAAAAGATTTTACAAGCGCCTGTCTCTAATACGTACAATCAGTATGAAAAACTGAACACAATGTTTACGTTTACGTCAAATATGGATTTTGACATTCAATATGATATGAATTCATCAAATATAGATACTATCGAGTAGAAAGAGTTACTTAATATACATAGATATATATGTACATGCATATCGTTAGCTAAAATGCAAAAAGGCGTAACTAACAAAAAATTAAAAATTGAGTTTTTGGTTGATAGAATTGTATGTAGTTTAATGGCATTCAGCTCAGTCATTCAAAAACTCGATTTTGAATTTTTTGTTAGTTACGACTTTTTGAATTTTAGCTTACGATACATACATATGCATATAAAATGATGTATACCAATAGTTTTTCTCAGCAATTTAGTACACATTTAACAGCTAAATTTTCGTTACTTTTTCTAATGTTTTCTTATGTAATTATTTTCCACACACACACGTTTGCTTCATCACGATTTGTTTATATTGATTATTTCTCTCTGTTTGATTTTAAATAAGAATATGTTGTATTTTGTTGCATTTGGTGAGCGCAACAGGAACATGTTTTTACCGCTGTATGGTTTGAAACGACTACAAAAACCAAATTTGCCTCGTTTTTTCTTATAAGTGGCAACGATGATTTCATTCACGAGTTGTGTAATAGTGTTTTCACACTGACATGGTTTTAATAAAAGTTGGTTTTAACGTTAAAACCAACTGTTAAAACCTGGTTTTACCATACAATTTGTTGTTGTTAAAACCAAATTAAAACTATTTTTGAATTGGTTTTTAGTTGGTTTTATGAAATGCAACCTTGTTTTCGCTGTGATAAATTCAGTGCTGCCAAGTTGAAATGACCGACAGCAGCTGGTAATGGTATGCCAGTGAATAACAATAGATGGCGCCTGAAAAATTTTCAACTTAAAAATTAATGCAGCAGCAACAATAATCAAAAAATTATGAAAAAAAAGAGTTTTTTGGAAGGAAAACAACGAAAATATTTTAAATTGAACTGTGGAAAGTGAAAATAGACAATATAACTGGCATTCATCTGCCTATAAAAAAGGTTTATCTTGTAATGTATTTGTACATTTTTATATTATTAACAATATTTCCAAGCACTTCTTCATTCTGTATAAGAAGTTCCATAATTTAAAAAAATTGTATTTACATAATATAAAATAATTTCCATTTTACAGCGCATTGTGAATTATCTCAGTTTTTCATATTAACAAAAACTGTTGGTGTACAGTTTGTCCAACAAGTGTTATTAAAAAGCAGAAAAAATGCAACAACAAATACACGCATTTCTGCATGAGATTTATTTTATTTTGCGCAAAGTTATTAGACACCCTGTGAGTTAAAACCTGAATTTAACAAACTTACAGTGTGAATGCAAAATCAGCTGTTTATGGTTTTAACGTTAAAATCAGGTTTTAACTTTCAGTGTGAAAACACTATAAATTTATGTTTGTAGACTTTTCTTTTTATTTCTTCTAACACAGTGGTATGAAATAGAAAATATTTTATTAAAATAAATTAAATTGAAGTTTGAAAATGATTAACATATGTACTTGGGAAATTCACAAGTTGTTACTGCACATAATAAATTAATTTATTTAATTAAGTCTATGGAGTTAAAAAAGCACATAAAATTTAGAGATGTTTATAAAATTTTTATTTGAGTCGGTAGAACTGTAGATCGTTAGATGTACTTATATAATTCAATATGTATTTAAAGATGATATCATGTAAATTTTGGCCGTGGATATGTCTGAAATGGTTCATACGGTAGGTTCGATTTTGGCATAATTTTTCCATCATATCGCCGGTATCTCACGAATAAATAATTCAATATTGTCTTCCAGTGCGTCAACTGTTGCGGGCTTGTCCCTATAAACATGAGTCTTAACATAACCTCGCAAAATATAGTCTAATGGCGTTAAATCGCATGATCTTAACCGCCCAAACGTGAAATAAACTATTCACCGAACTCGCCTCTCAATTGGGCCATTGTTTCGCGTAATGTGTGGCATGTGGAGCCGTCTTTCTGAAACCACATGTCAGCCAAGTCCAGCTCTTCCATTTCGGGCAAAAAAAAAGTAACAGATGCCTCTGTCTGCATTCTATGTATGCGTGTTGGTGGTTTACTGTTCAATAATATAATTTTGGTGCGAATCTTAATCACAAGATTCCGAATAGCCATCTCAGAAGGTCGCCCAAACTGACCATAAAATGTAATAATCTTCAAGCGTTGTTCATTTGTAAGTCGATTCATGGTTAAATTGTAAACCATGTTTAACAGTAACATGATACACGAAAACACATACATACATATAAATATTTAAGACAAAAAATAAAGTTGTTGAAAAGAGTTTAAATATATAATAATGTCTTTTTAATAATATCTAAATTTTAATGATTTAGGTTAGGTTGATTTAGGTAGAGGAAGTAATAATTGGCCCAATCCGTGTGCGCACTTAATAAGAAATATTGGGGAGCTACCCAATAAAAACCACGAAAACCTATTAAACTTAATCAGAATAGGAGCCTAGGATGTTCCAAATCTGGTATATTTTCCAGATGGTAGATTTGTCATCTAATTTAACTGAATGTTGGACAGTGACACAAGTAGTGTTCGAGAGTTTCATCGTCGTCTTTTTTGCAAGCTCTACATGTTGTATCGTCAACAACAGCCATGTGACTTCTTAACTCTGTATGTCCTGTTATTATGCTAACCAAGTTCCGAAGTATTGGCCTTTTTAAACTTTGAATCTATATCGTCTTTTCACTATTTTGGTTTCCCCAGAGAATTCGGTCACTCTTCTTAAAGTCTAAATACGTATACAGTTGTAAAAATCATTATACATTTTAGGGAAAGAATCAAAACCGGCATAGTTTGAAGTATAATAGTTAATAATCAAAGGATTATAATTTCTAGTTTGGCGATCAGGAATAGTAAAATTTATTCTATTTAGAAGAAGTATAAAGTTTATATTGCCAGTTATCAGTTTCAGCAGGAAAGTAACCTTCAGCATTTGACGACGACTTTTTAAAGCAGGAAATTTTATTAGCGCCAGACGTTTTTTATAAGATCGTAGCCTTGTCTGAGAATACCAACATAAACCGCGAAGACAATATAATTAAAATTGAACTTGAACATTTTAAATTTTGAGTACCATGAAATAAATCTCAAATGAAATAATAACAACTACATATATGAACTTAAAAAAAAACTAATTTAAGCAAGTAATTGCTATATTCGGCATGTGAAAAAAGGCCAATTTCCTATAAAAAAGTTCGGCCATTAAAAGTAGTGAGATATAAATTTTGACCAAGTTCTTGTCTGGTACAATACCTATCACTGAAATATGTTATGCATTATATAATTTTGTAATCGTAAGGTTGTTATATAATTTCTAGATATTCTGCTAACTAAACTTCTTGGTTTTAAGATTTTCCCATTAGCTTACTTATCTATGTACACTTGCTTGCGTATAAAATTTCAGCTCTCTAGCGTGAACTTTACCTTATAATTTTATGAGCATTACCCTTCCCACTATTTTAAACTCACAATATTTCTGTGAGCAGCGCATATAATTCACGCTAACTTTCTTCTAAAATATGCCTGACCGAAGTAGCTTAAACACAAGGCCAACATTTTATGGGAGTGATCACGCCCACTTTTTTAGGTGATAGTTTAAAGTTTTGTATACGTGTAACGTATATGCAAGTTTTCACTAAAATGGCTTAAGTTAGAAGCTGTATATTAACAGCCTTATTTATAAAACTTTTTAAGGCTTTATAAAGGGATTTTGAGACAAATTTTCGTAAGAAATTTTTCTTAAAAGCCTTAATAAGATTTATAAATAAGGCTGTAAGTTTTCAGGTTCAAACAATAGTAGCGCAGCCCCGCCCATTCTGGTAATATATTTTGGTTTTTCAGATTTTTCTAGTTGGTTTCTCACCTAGACCTACTTGTGTATCAAATTTCAGCTCATGAGCGCAACTTTTAATTTTTAATTTTAATGGGCGTAACCATGCCCACTTTTCCAAACTTAAGATTTTTTTCGGCCAGTGTTTATTATTTGTGCCAAGTTTCGTTGCAAACGGATAATAATACATACATAAATAGTATATCTGAATATGCTGAGGCGTAGTACACGAAAATGAAGTTGAAATGGTTTGGGCGTGTCAACGCCCACTTTTTTAATGAGAAATTTTTAGGCTTACCCTATCGCAGTATGTATGCCGAATTGCTAGACCTAGTTCTGTAGCAAATTTCAGCTCACTAGCACACATTTTAATTTTTATGGGCGTAGCCCCACCCCCTTGGTTAAAATTTTCGGGTTTTTAGATTTTTCTAGTTCATTTTTCAGATCTCTAGCTATAGCGGAAGTGCTTCATAATATTGATGAGTGAGTCAGTAGGTCAGTGAGTCAGTGAGTATGTCTTAAAATATGCACTTTTTGCACCTCCGTATCTCCGGAACCTTTCATTGTAAAACTTTCAAACTTTGCGTATGAGGTTACATGAATTTATTCTAATTATGATTTAAATTTCATAATTTTACGGTCGCTGGGAACAAAGTTATTAGGGGGTTAAAAACAGCTCGAGTGGCTTCCTGTAAATATACACACTACGTGCATTGGCCAGAGCTTGGCCAGGCGCACTGCTGTGCACCTAGATTATTTTCAGTTACTCCTTTACTCATATGAAAAATTATTCGGGGGTGCCGGTGATGATTGTCGGTTCTATAAACCAATATTGGCTTCATTTGGTGTCTTGAAAACAGGTCGGTTTTGTTATTTTTCGAACGCAAATATGTTCGATGCTCGTGTAAGATTTTTTTTATGTTTTTGTTCATTTGCTTAAGGCTCAATCAGACGTGACATAACCATAGCCATAGAGAGCAGCCGTTCGAACCAAACTAATGGGAAACACTCTATTCCATTATACGTGACTCGCCATAACGCCATAACTCTCACCATAGAAACCAATTGAATTTTGGTTTGGTTATGGTTATGGCGTTATGGCTATGTCACGTCTAATTTAAGCTTTACGGCTGGCTTCTAATGCAAGGTTTTGTTTTTGAAATCTTGTCAATTATGATATTTGCGTCAAAATATTCTTAAAAATTTTGTGTTTAATAAAAATTAAATTATAGAAAAGAAATAAGAAGCGGTAATAGAGTAAAAAAGCCAAATAAATTCTGTCTTTTTGACCAACCGACCATTTAAAAAAAAGAGTGAGATGTAGGGTATATATTTTGAATACTTTCTTTCTGAAACCACAACGTGTTTAGTGAAATTTATTACGGTTTCTGAGATGTTAAGCATTAATTTTGCTCCATATCTACTATTTCAGGCTTTAATAAGTATTTTTTTGCTGCATACGCCACTGTTTGACGTTTGCTCAAAATTAATCATTGCTTTACTTCGGCAATAGTATAAACACAATAGGTACTAATGACGAGCTTTGCAAAATTACTTGCATATATCGTGCCATAACCGCAAAAATATCTTAAGCGACATAATTTTCAAACTTCAATCTTTTACCAAAATCGATCATTTGCGATCGTTAATAGTAAGTAAATTTTCATCAAAAAAACGAATTCCAAAAACTGTGTCGCTTAAGCTATTTTAGCGGTTATGGCTCGATATTCACACCAAAAAAAATATGATTATGTACTTGCAAAAATCGATAACATGTCTTGAAATTTATTAAAAGTCGCTTTTAAACTCTAAAAAAAGACTAAAATTTAAAATAAATCACGCCTATCGCGAAAATGTTGAAAATTCGCAATATTGGAAACAAGCAAGAAACTAAAATTGATTAAACTCGCTAAAATTGTAAGGTAAGTTATTAACGCGGGAAAAAGTGCAAAATATTACGAAAATTCTCAAAAGTTTGCAAAATCGTAAACAAAATGAAAAAATATTTGCATCATCACATTTACAAAAACTGCAGTTAAGGATATTACCAAAAACAAACAACTTTTTTATTTATATGTTTATTGTCTTTAAGAAATTGGCATCATTTGTTTGAGTTTGATTGGGGAAATGCACGTATAAATTTATTTACTTGAAAATGCATTAAAGCTACGGCCACATTTGTCAAAATTTTGCCCAAAAAAACCTGACCACTAAATGCTAATGAAAAATCTTTCAATTCAGACAAAAGTTTGTCAAGTTAAAGAGTAGCCAATATTGTTGAATTCTATGACATTGTGCATTAGTTGTGTTTGAAACTGTTTAAAGCGCTCCATACACGATTCAATTCAATTTTCAATTGAATCGGTTGTTGTCCAAATCAAAGCGTGTATGGATCTATCAATTGATTAGTTTGGCAGTTGTCGAGTTGGTTGAAGAAAAATGAAAAGATTTTGATTTTTCATTTTGACTAGGAAATCTTTCAATTCGATTGTGCTGTGTGTGCTCGAGTCTCTTGATTAGTTGTCAAAATTTATGTTTGTAGTTGTGTATTTTTCAAATTGTATTTAATTTCATTGAATTTTAAATAAAAAATATATAAATTAATGAATGAATGCAATAGAAGTTTTAAATTTTTAAATTTGTAATTGTGAAAAAAATATAAATTTGACAGTTGAATGAAAATCTTTCAATTCAGTTTATGAAGTGTGTGGCCAAGAATCAATTCAATTGAAAGACTCAATTCACAATTGAATTGAAACGTGTATGGGATGCTTAATGTGATAAACAAGTGTCTGGATCAAAACTTTTTTCATTAGTGTTTGTTGGTTACGCTTTTTTGGGCAAATGTTTGACAAGTGTGACCGTATCTTAAGTTAATTAGCAGTTGCCACCTTTTTCATTTGATAACACTGTGCGAATTAAATAATAAAAATATTATTGAAGTTATACGAAAACTAGTTTTAGCTTAACCTCTTTTCTTTTTTGCATTCAATAGTGGAAAACACACGTTTTTCTTTTACACATACACAGTACGTAAGCAAATGTAAGTAAGGCATATTTTTAGAGGTATAAAACTACAATAATACTTAATTTGAAGTTTCATCTTGAATTGCTGACAGCTGAACAACGAATCAGAGCCAATCGGAGTGCCCATATGCCGGGAAGTGTTTTCAAATGCATTTATTATTTTTTTAATAAAGCCAAATTAATATGTTTTATTTTAATTTAAAATTCTTCTATACCTCCAAAAAAAACCCCTCCATTACAGATATTCTTACATACATACATCCATAGATGCATTCATATATGAGCACAGTGCTTAACAATTTGTTTCAAAAATTAATCCCAAAGTAACTCATAAATTATTTAGTAATTGGAGGAGAAATTTCAATAAAAATTTTAAAGAATTTGGTACAAATACTTTACAGATTTTGTAGAATTCTCTCTTAGCCGCAAGAATTTTATAGTTTATAGAAACTTTCTTTGAAACACCTCAGTCTGTTTGTTGGTCCTTCGTAAGTTCGCACAAATGGTCAGTGCGAAGACCAATCAACAAACACACACCTGACCTGAAGGAGAGATGAATGAAGTATAGCTCCATTATTTATCGGGTGCAAAAGATGTAATCTCATGATCAGAAAAATGATTTTGTGTGCTCCCATGCGAAAAATATTGGTATACATATCGAGTCATTACCGCACAAAAAGCTTAAGTAACAAAAACAAAACTTTACAGGAGAAGGTTTTTTTTAGTTATCTTCGCTGTTATTTAAGCTAATTCATTGAATTTTGGTATTTAGGTGTTATTATGCTAAATATAAGTAACGCAACGAATTTTAAATAAATATTACTACGATAACGGTATTTTTTGTCCCTTAACCTTTTTTTGCTGTCTCCCTGACAACCTAATGTGTATATTTTTGTGTTGGTTAAGCTAAAAAAAACATTTATTAAGATGAAGTAAATATCAGTTTTTTACTTAAACTTGCCTCCAAATTGCTTAATTATTGGCTTCTTGACCGGCTCCATGTAGTGAATCTTCTACAGACTTGTGACTTTTCAAATTAAAGAGTTCGCTATTAAATTTTTGTGTATAGTTTTACTGATGGAAAGAATTTTCAAGTCCATATACTCTGTGAATAGATTTTTAATAAATTGCTACGTACCTAAACTGTACTGGCGACTATCTCAGTTTTTTTGCCTGGATCGCGTAATCACATTTAAATCAAAATAAACTGTTTCAGAGTTATCAAAATAACCATATTTAAGACTTATGGATGATTTTTCTTTTCAAGTTGGGAAACATAGCCTTTAAAACAATGGTAACTCACTTCAATACAATCACATTTTTTGGATTCGGTGTAGAGTTGAATAATGGGCTTTATCGTGATTCGCGTATTTCGATTTCGACTAAAAAAATTTGGTTCTAGATTAAAAAATACTTTATTTATTTACTTTT
Source organism: Tachina grossa (assembly GCA_949987645.1). NCBI lineage: Eukaryota > Metazoa > Arthropoda > Insecta > Diptera > Tachinidae > Tachina > Tachina grossa. The sequence continues at coordinate 131,895,129 of OX465274.1, read as the reverse complement.
ATTTTTTTGTAGAAAGAATTCTGATGATATGTTCGTGGATTTACATAATATTTGTATACAAGTATATACGCAGATTTTTTTGCACGAAAATATGTTTTCCTCTATCGTCTATATATACAAATCTTACCTTATAAAATAATGAAAACGAATTTTAATTATCGCTATCCAATTTTTAGCGAGAGCCGTTGAAAAAAGTTTGTCCGAAAAAACTTAGTTTCATCCCATTAAAGGACTATGATAGGCCATATTTCGGGGGAAATTATGCAGAAGAAAGATGTTGCGGTATCTATTCTAAACAAAAATGGTTATAAAAATTTTCCAAAAATCGCCGCATTTCAAAGTTATGGTGCCAAAAGTTTTTATAGCCAGGATAGATTATTTTTTAGGTGAAAAGTGCAATGCGCATGGCCGGTAGGTACGCGAAGTATCAGTGCAATTTTTAGACACATGTGATTTTTTATGGCCAATCTATCAGAAACTGCCGGTGGAGCGAATAATATAAATACTTTGGGAAGTTTTGGTGGTGGTGTGTGCTATCAGACTAGGCTGTGCCATGTTGAAGTCGTCTCTAGTTAAATATTTTAAAAATAGATAAATATTAAGAATGCAAAAAACGCAAAATAAATTATTCAACTATTGCTAATATCGAAAATAAAATATTTGAATCAAGTTGGTTAGTCGAAAAATTGCAATAGACCAAAAAATAAGTAAACTATTTTTCTTTTACAAAGCAAATATGTATGTATTTAACATTGTATGTATGCATATACGTCGTCCGATGTCGGTGAAGGGTATATAATATTCGGCTAATCCGAATATAGCACTCTTACTTGCTTTATTTTCAAAAGGAAATTTTAGCTTAAGTAACATGTTGCTGTTACAAAAACTGTAAACAAAAAATAATATGCACTTAAGCTTAAATTGTTTTTGCTATAAAATTGAAACGGTATATCCTATGGTAATAAAATTTGGACAGATACTGGCATTGATAACAAGTTACTGATTTTTATAAAAAAACGCATTTCGTCACCTAAAATGCAAAATAACGTATGTAGCATTACTTTTCATAAGTTTACAGGAAAAGCAAAAAAAGACTGGATAAAATGGAAACCATTGGGTAAAGTGAATAAAAAAAGCATTTGCTTTTTACTTAAAAATTTCTTTAAAAAAACACATACATACATATTTTAGATTTTACAACAAAGTAGGTTACGTTACATTACATCTCTATAACCATTACATAACAATATCGATCAGCTGTTTCCTACGTTGCAGTTACATTACATTACAGTCAGCTAACTGAGCCTTTATGTGTCTTACGTTATTTTGAATTGTATTTTTCTGAAACAAAATAACGTATCATCAAAATTTTTTGTGTTTTATACCCTTGCATATTATGTTGACAATACCAATTGAAAAAAAAAATTTAAACTTTTATAAGGACAACAAGAAAAAAGTATTTTTTATCAAGAGAAAATAAGTTGATAATAAAAATAAGATAATCAGCTGTTAATTTACTAGTTACTCAAAAGGTATACTACTATAGAAGATATGACAGTCTGTTGGAAGCAAAGATTTTAGATCTTGCATACTTGGCATTTCTTTTTGAAAATGGCAAGCTTTTGCGAATGCAATCGCTTAGGTTGCTAACTTCCAGCATTCTTGGTTTTGTAATATGTATATGACTCTTGTTGGATCGTACGCCAAAGCGTACACATTTCATTGATTTCACAACACTTTTTTGCTTTTCTTTCCACTTTAGAAAAAATTTGTACTAAAACTAAGATGAAATTCAATTAAAAAGTCAATGCTTACTTACTCAATTAAAAAGAGGAAAATAAATGTTCTCTAATTTTTAAATACGTTATATCGTTTAAGAAAATCATGCACTTGATGATATGTTATTTTAAATTTTGTTATAACTTTTGTATTTTTTATATAAGACCTGCAAAGCTTTGTACACATATCGCTATTTTCTCAAAGAACGTCATAACTCAATAAATGGAATTTTTGAGTTGATGAGCAGAATTAATCATGATATCGTTGTTCACACTGTGTAAAAATTTCATACAAATATCTTCTTTAATCAACTCTTGAGAGAGAAATAATTTTTTTTGTGTGTGTAAATTCAAATCTTCAAACTCATTTTCTGGCAAACTGAGTTTTTTGAGTTATTACGTTTTGTGTGTTAAAAAAAAAATCATTTTTCAATACGGTGATTGTCTCCTTAAACGAAAAATTATGTAATCGAAATCACATTACCGAACATAGATTATAGCGATGCTCATTTCATAATTTCATTTTACCAAATTTGTTGCGTGAAATTGTTTCTATTTGCTAAAAGCAGCGCTACAGTGACATAAACTTGATGTGATTTGCTTTCCCCCGCCTTTTATTGACAAATTAAAAGTATATATAAATGATAAATGTCAAATTGATGTCATGATGAAAATTTATCACGTATGGACTAAATTTATTGATATTATCAAAACTCACTACCTAGTGAATTCATATTGATATCAAATGTAAATTTATATGTTATACTATGTTTAGACGACGAGTTGAATCACATGCCTCGCTCTCTGAATCTTGTTTTTAAATCTTGCCGTTTATACGACGCCTTCGTGCTTCGTGTGCAGCATGCCAATTTAGTGCTTTTCGCACTAGATTTAGTGCTTTTTAATTCATAACAGTCCGGAATTTTTCAACTAGGTGCTTTTTTTTAAATACCTGAAATTGGTGCTTTTTCACCTTTAACTTTAGTGCTTTTAGTGCTTTTAACAAATCCACTAAATATAAGTTTGTGATAGTATGGTGGCTTTACACAAAACAACAAATAAACATTTTCCACTTTTCTGCCTGATTGTCATAAGCAAAAAAACGGAATGTGATACAGTAAACTTCTTTTGTAGAAAGTTGAACACTCTATAAAAAAAATTTAAGATTAAACTAAATCTGAAATAAAAATATGTTTAATTTCCATTCCATTCTCTTATTACAGCTATGGCTAAAATATTATTAATTATATTTCTCTATTATAACGAAAAACACTTTTTTGGCACTTTTTAAAAGGCCTGTTTGTATTTTGTATGGAACTTGGTAAAATTTTCTGAAATAACATAATATTTCTGTTGTTTTCTTGAAAAATCGTATAAATTTAGGGTAAGTTTTATTTGGACTGTAAATAACTTTTGATCCAGCTAACTTATCAAAAAGTTTTATGTAACTTTTTTTATAGAGCGTTTAATTTTCTACAAAAGCGTACCAAGAAGTTTACTGTAGGACATTCCGTTCTTTACTCATGACAATCAGAATGAATAAAATCAATTTATGTAAATCGTATGGGAAATAGAAAAGTGCGATGCGCACCATCTCACCATTAATATTATGAGCTGATATTTTAACAGGCCTATTTTTTTACCTAAACTAAAGTTTTTTTTTTTGAGAACACCCTAATGTACATCCATACATAGTAAATAGTGTTTGTTAATTCATTGACACATATGTACCTACATATTTATACGCATGTACATATACATAAATAAATACAAATTCTTTCGATTTGTATGCTAAATACACGCAGAATTCAATTTATTTCGATTCTAGTTACAATTACTGGAGTTACAGTAACAAATTGATGGACTCGATATCGACCAAAATCCTACATTTCCACATAAATTTTAATCAAGTGTTTTGATATTTCGTCTATACGCAATGATTTAATTTAGGCAGTTATATAAAAGAGTACAAATAAAATTTTAATTGAAATCTTTATCCTGTAAATAAAATTACTTTGTTTCTGAAGTTTAGTTTTATGGATTATATAAGCTTACGAGATCTATTTTATTTTCCAAAATTTTTATATCAAATATCCCAATACTTAATTGTTTAATTTGCTTTTGTCTTGAACTTAAATTATTTTCCTACTCATATCCTACTTATAACTGAACAAAATCGAAATATGGCTTTATTGCATTTAGTGCTTTTTGCTCTGAAAAGTTTGGCATCACTGTTCGTGTAGCATCTTTTTATTTATATTCACACATTCATACATATCATACGTACGCATATACATACCCAGTGGGAAAAGGTAATGAATAGTAAATTATAAGGTTATGCACATCATGTATAATTTTTCATTTCTGAATTAATTACTGTTAACACAGAACATATCCTAGGAAAGTAATGAATTATTTTAATTGTGTTTGATCAAATTACCCTATCGTTTCTAAGGGATGCATTGTTTTGCTTTGAAAAAATAATACTTCATGTAATTAATGCATAATTTTCCAGCTGTCATAAGCATACATACTTACATACATTCGACTGATTCAAAATTTAGTTTTTGAAGGCATCCCTATATTTTCTTCTTATTTTCTCCTTTTTTTACTATTCATAACTTAATTAAATTTATTTATATTAAACTCACATCTATGTTTTTTTGGTTTGATTTTATTTGTTCAAACCCATACATACAAATATACATATTTTGTTTTGATAGATGGTTCAGCTAAACTGCCGAGAAACTGCGATAAAAGTTAGAGAAGATACCAATTTTACGTGCTTCGCAAGTAGATTCATATTTAATCTACTTGATTCGCTCTCATAATTTTGTATGGCGAAGCAAGTTGATTCGGTCATGATTGGGGTGTGAAGCATGAATAGAGAGCGAAGCACGTATCGTGTAAACATACTATTAAGGCTCAGTTAGCCGACTGTAATGTAATGTAACTGTAACGTAGAAAACAGCTGATCGATATTTTATATGAAAAGTAGGTTACGTTACATTACATCTCTATAACCATTTTCATTACTTTTCACATAATAAAATCGATCAGCTGTTTCTTACTGTTGCAGTTACATTATATTACAGTCGGCTAACTAAGCCTTTACTATGCATTTAACGTTTATTTATTTAAAAAATTTCGTTTAAAAAAGGCGGCACAACAATTATTTGTGACCAAAAAATTAAACAACACCCAAATTAGATATTATTTATTATTTATTTATTAATATTGATATTATAGATAAATACAATAACAATATAAGAGGGGTAGAAGCACTTGCTACTAAGGCCATCGGCTAACCAAATTAGATAATTTGGCAAGAATTTTTCAAATATGTGTTTGATTTATCATGACATAAAATCATCAACGTCTACCCCTTTGTGTTGATATTAATGAAAAAATTACAGTTGTTTTGCCGGCGTCATATTACGAGTTATGATATAAAATCATCAGGTGTGGACACTATGTTAACACTACGAATAGACGTGCAGTTTTTATTTATAAACATAAGCAGTAGGCCCGGAAGAATTACAAAAAAATTATGTGTTAAAACCTATTTTAAGGGGTGGCGACACGTATGATTTTAAAACTGAAAATTTCAGTTCTCGTATACAAACATACAAAGTACACGTTTTTAGTTTTAATTTCTTAATACTTCTGGCATGTCTTTTTGCTTCTGCTTGATTTTTATTGTAATAAACTTATTATTTCTAGTTTCCCGCCATTATTTTCTACGAAAAAGTTAAACTTTATAGCTTGTGTTCTAACATAATTGCTCAGACTTGGGTTTGAGAAATTATTTCCAAACATGTGTTCGAAGTTCGAACACTAAAATTAACTGTTTACACAGTCATGTTTTGTGTTGGCAACAGATTTTGACAATTGCGAACACAAAAATTTCCAAACTTACATATGTCTCCTTACAACACTTTTTAAATCATTTCAAAATGATTAATAAACTGGAAATAAATTTCAAATAGATCGAAGATATCTTTCTAATTTTTATTCTGTAATAAAATTGGTTGAATTTCTAATAAAATTGCCTGAATGTTATGATACGGATATTGTTTTAAATCACGCACGCTCGCTCACACACTCCTTCATATTTATTATTCTTGGCTTTAAAAATATTTTTTAAACCAAAAATAACAAAAGCAATTATAAAAATATGTATGTACTCGAACGTAACTATCATTGATGACCTTGACAGCGAAAGTCATGAAGTCATGAAGTTAATTAGTTTGGCAACCTTGCTAATGGGTGGCAAAAAAGTTAAAAGATAGGCATACATACATACATACATACATGTGTATCCATGTGTGAAAACACTACTCCCATGGGGAACAAACCACATGTGCGGTAAACTAAAATTTCTGCGAGAATTATAAACTACACGCAACATTTGCTTGCAAGTTTTTTTTATTGACCTACACCACAGGACGTTACATATGTATGTACATATTTGTTTAAGGTGTTCCTCTCTGCAATTAAATTAAATTTTAATTTTCTAAATTATTTTTTAGGTCATAACATCCTTGGAAGTTTTTGCAAAGAAATAAAACTATGAAAGGGTTAAAATTCACACAAAGTTGTGCAAAGATTTTCAAACGATCTGACGTGAGCACCAGAGGGAAGGAAATACATTTCTACATAAATGTGCTCATAATTATAAAAGGGGTCTGAGTCATAAATTCGTTGTTTCGAGATATACATATGTATATAATAGATTAGATTTTCATATTATACTCTTACATTAATTTAGAATTATTTATACATACATATAAAATTACACAGGTCAACATGAATTTTGTGGTCTGAGGCTTCTCAGAAAATTTGATTTACCGTTAAGCCTGGTATTCTGTTCAAAATATTACTGGATATGGTGTCAAAGTACATATAAAAAACTTGTCTTGAATTGTTCATGAAAAAATGTTGCAGAAGTTTTACTCTGTTTTGGGTTGTATTTGGTTATAATCATGTTTTATAAATATAATTTTATATGTCTAATAAAAAGGGGAAAAGCGTGTAAAATTAACACTAAGCAAATTTTTCACCATAGAAATGGCGCAGAAACAGGATTAGGTGTAATTGAAAAATATTTATGTAATACGTGTACCTCTAATTAAAAATTCTTCAGAATTTCTATTTTAAAATTGGTTTCATACCTACATAGTATGTTTAGTTAAAATATTCACTACATATTTATACATATGTACATATCGTCACCTAAAATTCCAAAGGACATAACAACTAAAATTAAAAATAGACTTTTTAATTGAATATGATGTGATTAACCAAAATACATCTTTCCTAAAAATTTCACTTACATATGTTCAAAAATACCGATTTTATTAATTATTTAATTTGGCACCTAACAAATAAAAATTCTTAAATTTATAAGGTTTTTTTGCTTCTCCTGTAAAACAAAAAGCAATGTGAGTCCGATCACAGGGGAGATGTGTAAACATCTAGTAATGAAAAATTTTTTTAAAGTTGGAAGTACTTATGCTTTTAGTATATTTTTTTAAATTAATCAATTAAAAGTATCAAAACTTTCAATATTGTAAATACATAGGAATTTGCTGGTTTTTGTTTGTTTTATTTAACTTATTTAGTTAGTAAATGGGCACACTGCAGTATACATATGTAAAGGGTGTTTTTTATTGGGGTATAGAACTTTAAGTTGGCATTACTTTTTTAACTGGCGGCCATTTTGTCAGCTGTCAAGTGATTAATATTTAGTTTGGTTTGCCATTTCATCATGAACAGGTTGACAAAAGAACAACGCTTGCAAATCATGCAAATTTATTTCGAAAATAATGGTTCAGTTCGCGAAGTTTACCGCAAGCTCCGTCCATTTTATGGTCGACATAATCGTCCATCAGAGCAATTAATTCGGTTAACCATGGATCGTTTTCGCACTACGTTTACTCTATGTGATGATACGCATCCGCAGAGACGTCGAACAGTGCGCACCGAAGAAACAATTGCCGCTGTAGAGCAAAGTGTTGAAGAGGACCCGAATGAATCGATTCGCCACCGTGCACAGCAATTGGAACCGACTAACCGACTATTTTGTTCCCGAATTGGATGGCATGAATGTGGATGAGTTGTGGTTCCAACAAGACGGCGCTACATGCCACACAGCGCACGTCACAATCGATTTATTGAAGGAAACATTCGATGAGCGCATAATTTCGCGGAATGGACCTGTCAATTGGCCACCAAGATCGTGTGATTTGACACCATTGGATTATTTTCTTTGGGGATATGTGAAGTCGCTCGTCTACGCCAACAAACCAGAAACGTTAGGGGACTTGGAAGCCATCATTCGTTGCGTTATTGCCAACATACGGCCCCATATGCTCGAAAAAGTGGTTGAAAATTGGACCTGTAGAATTGGCTTTATTCGAGCCAGCCGCGGCGGCCGCATGCCCTAAATCATATTTAAACATTAATGGCATAAAATTATCCTTCCAATAAAGCCAAATTGATGGACATTAAAACGATTTTCTTGTGTTTTATTTCAATTCAAAGTTCTATACCTCTTAAAAAAACACCCTATATATGTACTGCATTAAAAATTGCAGTAAGCAGTAAATTTACTGATTACTAAAAAAAAAATTCAGTAAATTTTTACTGATAAAGAAATTTAGTTTGCATTACCAGTAAAATCCTAGGACCGTATTCATAATAAAATTGTAGCAAGTGGCAAAGTTTTTTTGATTCAAATTTTGAAATTTTTGTATGAAAAAAATTTAGCCACTTGGTAGAATTTCATTATGAATACGGGCATTACTGATTACTGAAAACTCACTGCACCTCATCATATAATAAATAATTCAGGCACTTTACAAAAATTGCAGAAAAAATTTTATTAATCAGTAAAAATTTACTGGTTAAAAAATTATTTTTACTGAAATTTTAGTAGTACTGCAAAATGCCCATCTATGGTAAATGCCTTAAGTACAAATAATTAATATTGGCTTATGGTAAGATATATACATTTTTGACTCTACTGTATTTAAAAATTAATGGAAAACTGCATCTATAGTAGTGGAATTATTAGTTATAGGGGTTTGTGGAGAGTTGCTCATATGCAAGTGGAAAACGTCAAATAAAAATTTTGATAAAGCTTGCTACTGTTGGTTTGCAAAATTTGTATTAAAATCTCCACCCATAATAATTGGCATGAGATGGAGATTTTTACCCAATTGTCGTGCACCAGCTTCAGTGTAAGACAACAGTACGTAATGAAGATATGTTATAATATAATATTATAAATTCTTTATAAAGACTGATATATATATTTTAAACAAATATTTGACATTTAAAACGCTCTTTTATTTAAAAGTTTATATATATTTTATTTATTTTATATTTTTCAACTTTTTAATAAAATTATCCCCACTGGCAACACTATTACACTTCACAAGCAATTTCTATTAAAATAAACTACTGAAGGTATGCTTTAAAATTCCGATGAGTTATTTCTATGCAGCTGTTAAGTTTCTTTGTACTTCTTATTCGTATGATTACACTAATGCAATCATAAATACATAGCTCACACCGATTTCATTATGCGGTGTGATCTTACTCAAAATTTGTGATTGTATTATGAAAAAGATTTTTACCCCTAGCGTATATATGTTTACACATCAAAAAGTAAAAAGTGTACTTACGGCCTTTAGGATTTTAACTGACGATATGTGTAGTTGTTTATTTCATTCCAAAACATTTTATGCGCTTTGACATTGTTCAAATTGACATTGTCGAAATTGATTTTATGGTCATGCTTCTGAAATTTCATTGTCAATATGAAAATACCAGATGTTTGTTTTACAATTGCTCATGCAAAATTTTAATAATATTATTCTACCTTTAATGTTTTCCCACCATTTGGTGACTTCAAAGAATAATCTCATACAGAGCTGTTCTGCATATGGAGTGATGCCTGAAGTCAAATTCAACAATAACTGGCACTGCTTTTTTTCTTAATTTTTTTTATCTTTACGTCGTGTAATATTCAGATTACTTAGTTAAGAAATTTAAGAACTAAACATTTTAATAAATTGCTCGATTTACGCAGAACAGGGCGAATAGTTTTTACAAATCCCTCTACAAAGTTTTTGAATTTTTTTAAAGGCATTTAGCAAGGCCGTTGTTTTTGTTTGTATGTTGTAATTAAAAAGGGTGTGTTCCCAAGAAATGTATTTTTCTTATACTAATTAGATTTTCATATTTTATAAACTTCAGTTCTCTTGTTTGCTCTTTCTGTTTATGATGTGATTATTTCAACGAATGGTTCAATATTTTAAAGTAATGGTTTCTATCAATTTGTTATACAACGAGTCACAGCTTCGCTGAAAAATTTAAATGCTTCCCAAGAAGCACCAAAATTTCACAACAAATCTAAGCTGTGCCCAAATTAAAAAATAAATTCAGTAAAGTGCGACTCTGACTCGCGCACGAAGGGTTCATACGAACACTAGATATGTAATTTAATACAAACTTCATCCTTTATAATATGTAGTTTTGGCATTTTTTCGTTTTTGGGGTCTTTTCGGTTTTTTTGTTTTGGCGTTTTTTGCGTTTTTTCGGTTTGGGCGATGTTTTTAAGTTTTGGCTTCTTTTTTAGTTTTGACACTTTATTTTCTTGTTTTGGCGATTTTTTTCGGTTTTTGGAGTTTTTTCATTTTGGCGATTTTTTTTTATTTTTGGCGATTTTTTTAATTTTTGCGATTTTTTTTATTTAAATTTTTTTTTAGTTTTGGTGACATTTTCGCGTTTTGGCGATTTTTTTCGATTTTTGGCGTTTTTTTTTCATTTTGGCGTTTTTTTCATTTTGGCGATTTTTTCGAATTTGGCGATTTATTTTAGTGTTAGACTTTTTTTTAATTTTGGCGAATTTTTTCGTTTTGGCGATTTTATTTTAATTTTTGGCGATTTTTTTTTTGGCTTGGCGATTTCATAATTTTCGGATTTTTTAGTTTTGCCGTTTTTGAAAATTTCAAGTGTTTGCCTCTTACGGTTTCCAAGATATAGCAAATTGTCAAAATTGCATTAACTGATGGACCACCCTTTAATTTTAATTTTTTTAAATTTTAGTGTTAATTGTTGTAGTCTGTATAAAAATTGTATGTATATTACTTGGGATTTTAACACTTTTCGTTGCTCGTTTTGGAACACCCTTTAATTTTTAATTCTCATGTATTTGTTGCTGTAGCGGTTAAGGTTCTACATACTCTGTCCAAATTTCAGGTCCGTAGCTCTTACGGTTCTTGAGAAAATACCGTGTGACGGACAGACGGACAGCGTAGCGAAAACAATAGGGTTCCTTTTCACCTTTGGTGTACGGAACCCTAAAAATAATAATTAAGAAGTAAACATGTTTTGAGAAACAAACACACCAACGGAAAAAACAACGCAACTACACAATTTTTCATTGAAATTGAGAAAATTTAAGATAATGTTGAGACAATTCCAATTGAAATTGAGAATTGAAAATTTCATTTATATATGGAAATTTCTCAATTTCAAATGAAATTCTTATTTTTAATTGGAATTTTCTCAATTTCAAGTTGAACTTCTCATTTTCTCATTTCATTTGGAATATTCTCAATTTCAATGATAAATGGTGTAGTCTAAGGTGACCAGTACCTGGATTCAGTAACTTTTTGCGAACCGAAAATCGTAATATTTATCGACATATTTATTCGTTTGCGATAACGATAATGCTTATTCGTCAATAAGCACAACTGCCGCATTTGGGCGAATGATAATCCAAGAGTGATTGTCGAAAAACAAATGCACCAACAAAGAGTGACTGTTTGGTGCGGTTTATGTCCTGGCGGCATCATCGGGCCGTAGTCTTTCCAAAATCAGGCCGGTCAGGCAGTTTCTGTGAATGGTGTTCGCTATCGTGAATTGATAACGAACTTTTTATGGCCCGAACTGGAAGATATGGATGTGGACGATATGTAGTTTCAACAGGACGGTGGCACTTGCCACATAGCTAACGAAACAATGGCTCTTTTGCGCGACAAATTCAATGGCCCTGTCATCTCACATGGTGGCGATGTCAATTGGCCGCCGTTATTTGAAAGAAAAGGTGTACATCGATAAGCCAGCAACAATTCAAGAGCTAAAGGATGAGATACATAATTCAGCACATTAACGGCATAGAATCTCAATTATGCCTCAGCGTCATCGAAGATTTGGACCATCGGATAGAGAAAGAGAAATGACAATAATTTCGTAAATAATTTGGGTGTTATTCAAAATCAACATTGGCCCTTAAAATTTAACCACCATTTATAGTAAAATTAGATAAATAATAAAATTTGAAATTTATTTGCTGGTGGTTTAGCGTTGTCTATATGCATTTCATTGTTTCTGGAACATTTGAACAGTCATAAACCTCTTATCTTATGTTCAAAATGTATGGTTGTGAAGTCTACTTCTCAAGAATCGATTATTTTAGTTTAACGCCTTGTTAAAATCATTAAGTTGGTAAGAGCTTCCACCAAAAATGCTTAATTCTAAACTCGATTACCTTTTTTGAACTTTTTCGCTGAGGACATACATGTCGCCACCGCTTGCAAAAAAGTAGTGTTTAGTACAAAACAAAAGTCATCTCTTGTAATTTCATTTTGATTTCGTCGAAATTTAGCCAAATGAGTTAATTTGGCAAATGATAAATATGCGGGAAATTACTTAATTTCATCGGCCGAAATAATAGTTATCCAATTTAGAATGAATTGGCTAATAAAAGTTTTAAAGGCCAAACATTTTTTTGATTCACTGTGTGTGGTGTCAGATAACATTAATTTCAGTATTATGTAAAAATTTTAAAACTGAAATAAAGCACGTGAATTGTTTTGATTCATCGTGTCACACTTTATTAAAAACTTTTTGTAAACAAATCTAAAATTTACCAAAAATGTCTATGGTCATGCTCTCTATGCTTATCGATTTCCTAAGCAAACATTATTTCACAAAAAAAAAAACTTAAATTTGTCTAGCAAAAAATAGGATTACCAAGTAATTTGTTTATCTTTGGGAACCACCCTTTTAAATATGTAAAATGTAAATATGATAAACTTTTGTCTTCTATTTATGACAGATTATTTTAACTATGTTTTTAAACAATAAAATTCAAATTACTAATACAACATACTACATTATTTGGCGGCGCATGAATATTGTGAGGAGAAACCACCTTGAGCTCGTAATACAGATTTTCCCACTGATTAAAAATAATATTCATATCATAAAAAATAAAATCTTTTAATACGCACTGTTTAGATATACATCAGTGATTGGCAATGAATCATGTTTTCGCCACAGAATACACAGAGTGAAGAAAGTGACAGTTAAAAATAGCTCCAATCAGGTTTTTGTTAAAATTCGTGGAAAAAAGAGAAAAGCATAGTGTATTTAATACTGTAGTGTATTACTACTTACCAATTAACACAGGTAATAAAAATTTATTGCACTAGAAAGACGTAGCAAAACAAAAACGACGACAAAATTTGAGGGAAAACGAGACAAACAGAAAAATACCCGTATCTTCCGTCTCGTGACACTTCTGTATGTTTTGTGTTTTCGCTATTCATACTGACTCATAAAATTTCAAATATAAGTGAGTAGACATCATTTAAAATCAACTAATCTTAGGTACGCACACTCACAATCAGTGATGCCAACTTTTGAGACGCAAAACGCGTAAAAATTTTTGAAAAAACCTAGAAAGGGCTAAATTGAAAAAATATTAAAAAATAAAAAAATAGTAAAATTTTTCGAAAAAGCGCGAAAAGGGGCTAGTATTAAAATGTTTCTGTTGAAAATAAAAACATCAAATAAATTTTTGTAAAGTAATTTATTAGAATATAAATAACTATCATGAGATAAATACATACATAGCTTTAGAGCTTCAATATTGTACATATTTCATTTACATTTCATATTACATTTCAATAAGGTAATAAGGTTAGCATATACATACATATGTATATAATAGAAATATATATATATACATATGTATGTTTACATAAGTAGATACATTTAAAATTGGCCGTTATTAAATAAAATTTCGATTTCTCGCTTTTCCAAAAACATACATTATCTGTTTTAGGCTGTACTAAATAACTTTCAAGGCATAAAAAATTTGGAAGAAATAAAAGATTACTCTATATTATTCTTGTTTTTTAAAAATTGCTATATTAAAGGAAGAAAAAGTTCGCAAGAGTTTAAATGTAGCCATATCGAGCAAAAACTAAAAAGGGGTAAAAGGGCTGAAAGATTATTGTAAAAAGTGCTAGGTTTGCGCCTTTTTTAGTTTGGGGCTAAAATTTTTTTCGCGTTTTGACTGACTGAAAACGGGCTAAATCTAGCCTTAAAAGGGCTAAGTTGGCATCACTGCTCACAATAGTATTGATTTATAAGTATAGGTTGCAATAAATGTGAGTGCGACGTCGTACCACACATAAATTACCTCAGTTTGATTTATAATTTCAGAAAAATACTTATACTACTTATATTGATTCAGCTCATTCAACTCATCCATATAGTACAACTAACTACAACATTGAGTTCAAGAGAGTCGAAATCAACAACGTCATAAATCTTCATAGACAACATTGCAATAAGTATGAGTGCGCATGAGTACAAGAAATTATAAATCATGATTCAACTCTACTTACTTTTTCACTACTCATTGCGCGTCTCTGATATACATATGTAACTTGGAAATAATTTCTGCTACTAATTCTTTAACCGACTAATTGCTACGCAAAAAAATTTTAACCGAATGATAATATTATAGTTATATAGGTTATAGTATTTGTATATATGTACATACTTACATATATAATTTTTATATGGATTGGATTTACACACTGCAATTTTTTGTTGATCCACTGTTGAGTTTATGAGATATACAGAGAGCCACATTAACGTGAGTACGCCCTCTAGTCCGTCTGTCCACCCTTCCAAGGCAATGTCTGACTACCGAAAAAAATGTATCTGAATTTTATGAACTTCAAAACAGAGATATATACATCTCCATCTATTTTTAGCTCTACTGAAAAGTTAGCTTTTTTGAGTTGACGTGTTTTGAATATAGGCTCTCGATATGTATATTGACACTTGAAATTTGTAAAATTAGTGCATTTTTATACTGACGACAATAATTAACACTAAAATTTTAATAAAAGGGTGTTCCATCAGTTAATAATTTTAACAACTTGCTGTATCTTGGAAAACGTAAGAGGCGAACTCTTGAAATTTTCAAAAACGGTAAAACTAAAAAATCCAAAAAATATAAAATCGCCAAACAAAAAAAAAAAATCTCCAAAAACAAAAAAAAAATCGGTAAGACGAAAAAAGCACCAAATTAAAAAAAAAATCTAACAATAAAACAAATCGGCAAAACCGAAATAATGGACAAAATGAAAAAACGCCAAAACCGAAAAAAATCGCCAAAACGCGAAAAAGGCGCCAAAACTAAAGATTTGCTTGAATGAAAAAAAAAATCGCCAAAATGAAAAAAAATTGCCAAAATGAAAAAACGCCAAAAACCGAAAAAATCGACAAAACGAGAAGAAAAGTGCCAAAACTTAAAAAAATCGCCAAAACCGAAAAAACCCAAAAATGAAAAAAAAAGCCAAAACTATTTATTATATACATAGGCTAAATTTCGTATTGAATTACATATCTAGTGTCCGTACGGACCCTTCGTGCCCGGGTCAAAGTCGCGCTCCACAGAATTTATTCCTTATTGCCACAGAAATACAGAAAATTTTATTTAAAAATTATTTTAAAAAAATTATCCATAGAATTTAAAAATTTTCCCATTTTTGTACTTAGGTAGCCATGAAGCTTCAAATCTATGTAGTGATTATTATTAACAACACTAATCAGTATATTGAATCGATTACATAGACTCTTCTCGCCTCAAATCGTATTCGAAACCGGTTATTTAAAAAATATTATTTTGGAACATTTCGAAAAAGCGTGCAAGTGCGTTAGTTTTTTTTCGTATGAGATCATTTTTAAATATATTTCATGTTTTTTTCCTTCGTCTGTAAAACATTGATATTATTAAATCAAAAATTGTTAACGAGTTTCAAATAAAAAAGTGTATTAGTAGCAGCAATTCAAATTGATTAATTGTGAGTACGCTGTCGTTTTTAATTTTATTTTATTACCTCATCAGCGGATTGTTCATTACTTTTTTATAAATTTAATGTTTTGATTACAAAATCTTTACAATACACCCACATACATATGTACATACATATGTATGTATAGACACGAAATGACAATATGCGTATCATAAAATTCTCTGCAGTCAGACTGGGGCCAAGTGTCTCTATGTCAACACTAAAATTCTAGTAGTAGTTACATTGTCTACAATTTCTCTTCTATTCGTTAGTATAAAAGAAATAGAGAAAACAGATGTGGTGTATTTCTGGTGGATTTTGCAACAACTTGTCAATATACATACATAAATTTGTATATACGTAAGGTATAGAAATGTACCAGTAAATGTCTGGTTGGTATGCCTCCATGTTCCCATAAGAACTATGAATTCACTACCTAGTCAATTGTTTTAGTGTTACTAGTAGATTTTCAATGACAAGCACATGCTAAATGTCTATAGCATAAAGTATTGTATGGGGAATAATTGTAGAGTAGTACTGGTGACAAAGTCAAGAGCGACTCAGTACATTTTCACTATTCGCACTTTCTGCAGGGTTTTAATCACATAATATAAGCTCACACAAAGCACATATGTATATGCATATATATGTACATGATTATGTAAAAGTGAGTATTTAGAAGTTTAAATAAAAGCTATTGGCACAAATTGAGAGTCACTGAGTTAAACTTCAATATCAAGTAAATGTAGACAAAGAGATATGGATATTAAATCTGTTTGGGCAACATATCTCAACAACTTTCAATCTGAACAAAATTTGGGTCAGGCTACCAAACAAACCAGTGAACATTAACGGCCTGTCCCACGATGTCACCAAAAATCGTACTTACATTGAAAAGAACAACAAATTTTCTAATGTTATTGTTGTTTGTAATACAAGTTTTCGATCGAACGTTTGCTGGTGACATCGTAAGACAGGCCTTAAAAGAGAAATTAACCGAAAGAATTTTATTGTGCTGAATGTTCCAACAAAAACTTCGCTTAATAGAATGCACATAGTATATTCTTTCCACACAAAAATATTTTATTTAACTGCATCTAAATTAGTTTTAACTTTTTAATGCTGATTTTTGGAGTTGGTTCAGTATTCTTGAATAGCTTTATTTTTCATCTTTTTCAGGGACGTGGTCAGGCCAAATTTTTGCAAATATTAGTGAACCCAACCACTTTTTTCAATGCAAAATATCGCCACTTTCGGAACTCAAGGTGTGTGCCAAGTTTCGTAAGAATCCGTCAAGCAGATTCAAATGAAATTTAATATTAAGTTCAAATGATCATGGCCCTGCACACTTTTTTAAGCACAAGATCACACCATACCAAGAGCTCAAACTGTTTGCTTATTTTCGTGGAGATCGGATAAGTATAAGTACATACAATTTGATACTTAACTTCAATGGGCGTCATGCAAGAACCCCCTAGGAAGGAACTACGATTTCCAACCGAAGGTAGTGAACTAGATTAATGCATCGTTTGTCAAACCGGTTATTTTCTATGACTGAGTGGTACGGTGGGAGGTATTGAGGAAAGAAAATCATAGGAGGTTACTTCCTAGGGTTCAGAGGTCTAACTCGCTGGGCATAACAGGTGCTCAGACGAGCACACCTCAAGCTTCCTTAGAAGTCTCCTTAGATTCGTTGAAGCAGTTTTAGTGATCTCAGAACAGTAACCCTTGGGTTAATAGACTATGAGGTCGTTGAAATTGATTTTAGTAGAACCCCCTCACTGGTAATTCCGAATAGGGACTATTGAGTCAAACCTGATAAGCTATATTAGGGTGGTGAGGTCCTTACAGATGGGTGCAAGATGGGGGAACGCACAGGGGCTGGTGTTTATATCTTGGGAATGAACATTAGTAATTATTTCAGACTGCCGAATGAATGCAACGTCTTTCAAGCTGATATTTTTGCAATCCTCAGGGCAGCGGAATTAGTGGCCAGGCAGCGCTAAAAGCTTTGAAGGGACACAATATCAAATCGGAACTTGTTAGTGACTTTCTTATGGACAAATATAGAGTCAGACTATGTTGGGTTTCTTACCACAGCAGTGCTGAGGGAAATTAAATTGCCGATGAGCTGGTAGAAATAGGGTTGGCGTTAGATGAGGGAATGTGTGACAGGTCGGTGAAATTACCGATAGGTCATTACTACAGGGAACTCAGTATTTTGGTGGAGAGCAGGACTAGCCGTTCATGGCGAAGTATGGAGGATTCAAGAAAATTCAAACTACTACTCAATATACATAGGAGGACAATGCAAGCTGTGATAGACGCGTTGACTGGTCACTGCTAGGTCAAAGCAAGGCCCAGAATTTGGGAAATTTGCACTCCAAATTTCTGTAGATGGTATGTGGGATACAGAGGAACCAGAAACTATTGACATATTATCTGCCACTGCCCGAAGTTGCAACGCTATAGGCTTATATGAGTGAGAGGCGCTTCCATTACAGCATTAGTGATATCGGTAAGTATAAACTAAAGGCAGGGGTTTATCATGGGAATTCAGTGGCTTAATAACACATTTGGGACTATTCTTGTTTAAATGCAAGTTCGTGTCACTGCAAAAGCCTAAACTGTTTGTTTAGTGGGGATCCCTTGCCTACTCTCTAGCAGTACAAATTATCCCAGTAAGCTATTATTTACCTTCTCCTCTTAGCAACCTTTCAAACTAAGCCTAAACTCTCAAAGTTTCTCTAATAGTTGGCTCTGTACAATCCAACTCTTCTTTGATCAATCGAGCTTCAGTTGCAAAATATGTACTCTTAATAGAGAAGCTTACAAACATACATACATATAAGATACGTTCGACAAATACAAGCCTTTCTTGGCAGTTGGTTAAAACTAAAGAGCATTGTTTTGCTTGATATGCGGAATAGTTTCTCACTTGATGGTTATGCCAACAAGCGAAATTGTCGCAGTTGTGGCTCGGATAACCCAGAAGTGAGTATGGAAAAAACATTGCATGCGGAAAAAGTGGCTTTCTGTGTTTATTTGGAGCTGTCTGAAAGAACCGCTACCGTCAATTCGGAGCACTATGGCCTGCAATTGAAGATTATGAGCTGGGCAATATGTGATTTCAACAAAGCGGTGCCACGAGCCACTAGAGTTGGGCATCAGTGTCCATTTTGCGGATTGTTCTTTTTTATTCGGAACAACGTAAAGAACTACATATAAGAACGAATATTTCTTTAATATGTTCATTGAACAACATAGCAACACACAGAATAATACATTTGTACACAAAGGCAAGGTTAATTGTGATTGAAGGTTCTTTTAAGGAAAATAAACATATACGACTATACATACTTGTGTATGTATGCATGCATATGTGACTTATTTAATAAATACTGTTCACTTTTATTGATTTTTTTTTTTTTGGTTTTTATTAATATAAATATTTAGATAATGTGTAATTAAGTAATTAAATTCACCACGATGAAATCAGTTTATTAAAGATGTGTTTATCATAACCAATAAAAGAAAATTAAATAAATATATGGAAACTATAATCATTTCATTGAAATGTTTTGCTTTCTGTTCTGTTCCTGGCCAATATAACAGAGAATAAAATGAATAAAAAGAACTGCAGAACAAAAATGAAAAAAATAACAGAAGCGAACAAAAACAAACAACCAGACTGAACTAGTTCACATTGCTCCCTTAGAATATTAGTTCAATTGAAATAGTTCGTTCATTAACAGTACAACTCTACGAGCTATGTACATATCACGGCCAATTTTGGCTTTATTACATGGGAAGTTAATGTAACGTGTAATATCATGTTTTGGCGATGTTAATTGGCCAAAAAGATCATGCGATTTGACTCCGTTTCATTTATTTTGTGGGGCTATGCCAAAAACTGTATCCACGCGGATAATCCTCTAACGTTGGAGCATTTGAAAAACCACATTTGTCAAGTTATCGCCGAGATACCGCCCTAAATGTGCGAAAAAGAAAATGGCAGGAAACTACCTCAAAAGGATCAATCTAGAGGCGGTCATTTAAAGGTTCTTTCGTTGTGGAATTTTTTACGTATTTTCATTTTATACTTTGTAAACTAATGCGCTGTGCGATTTTTGTAAAACAAATTATGAACATTAATATTTTTGAATGAAAATGCTTGAGGTGAAATCTGTAATCGTTTTAAAACAATTTTTAATCACTTTATTAATATAGGGTGTTTTTTTATTGAGGTATAGAACTTTAAGTTGGCATCACTTTTTTAACTGGCGGCCATTTTGTCAGCTGTCAAGTGATTAATATTTAGTTTGGTTTGCCATTTCATCATGAACAGGTTGACAAAAGAACAACGCTTGCAAATCGTGCAAATTTATTTCGAAAATAATGGTTCAGTTCGCGAAGTTTACCGCAAGCTCCGTCCATTTTATGGTCGACATAATCGTCCATCAGAGCAATTAATTCGGTTAACCATGGATCGTTTTCGCACTACGTTTACTCTATGTGATAATACGCATCCGCAGAGACGTCGAACAGTGCGCACCGAAGAAACAATTGCCGCTGTAGAGCAAAGTGTTGAAGAGGACCCGAATGAATCGATTCGCCA
Source organism: Tachina grossa (assembly GCA_949987645.1). Classification (NCBI taxonomy): domain Eukaryota; kingdom Metazoa; phylum Arthropoda; class Insecta; order Diptera; family Tachinidae; genus Tachina; species Tachina grossa. The sequence continues at coordinate 131,874,559 of OX465274.1, read as the reverse complement.
CCGTGCACAGCAATTGGAGCCGACTAACCGACTATTTTGTTCCCGAATTGGATGGCATGAATGTGGATGAGTTGTGGTTCCAACAAGACGGCGCTACATGCCACACAGCGCACGTCACAATCGATTTATTGAAGGAAACATTCGATGAGCGCATAATTTCGCGGAATGGACCTGTCAATTGGCCACCAAGATCGTGTGATTTGACACCATTGGATTATTTTCTTTGGCGATATGTGAAGTCGCTCGTCTACGCCAACAAACCAGAAACGTTAGGGGACTTGGAAGCCAACATTCGTGGCGTTATTGCCAACATACGGCCCCATATGCTCGAAAAAGTGGTTGAAAATTGGACCTGTAGAATTGGCTTTATTCGAGCCAGCCGCGGCGGCCACATGCCCGAAATCATATTTAAACATTAATGGCATAAAATTATCCTTCCAATAAAGCCAAATTGATGGACATTAAAACGATTTTCTTGTGTTTTATTTCAATTCGAAGTTCTATGCCTCTAAAAAAACACCCATTAGTAATAAGCTATTTTGCATTCTGTTTCTTAATTCAACACAACAAATTCTTTCATTTAATTTTGTAAAATTGTTTACTTGCTCAAATGTATTTGCATTTTATACTTTATGGTCTCATTAGCTGTGTGATTCTTGTAAGTAAAAGGTAGAAATTAAAATTGTTCAATGAGCAGAAATCTACATCAACTGACACCAAACACAGTGGACCAAACACAAAAAACCCTGATGACGAAAACAGCTAGTTTTTCCGTTGTACTACATGTTTGTCACAATATTTACAATAAGGTTAGGATTAGGTTAGGTTAGGTTAGCAGGCTACTGGTAAGGAAAGGGGAGATTTAGAGTCCAGCTCACTTGGGTCCAATACAATGGTCCCTTTGTGATACATGTGTGTTAAAGAGAAGTTAGTGAGAGAGGATTATAGGGAAGGGATATTGATAGTGAAGTATGAAGATGAAGGAAGATATAGGACAAAGCTTCATTCTTTTACAACTCTGTTTTTTGCACGATTTTTAATAATGCAGTGTTGCAGCGCCTTCTGTCAAATAAGGCGTATTAAATTTTGAAGCTGTGTTTAGTAGCCATTTTATTGGTTATTTCACTTCGCCGATGATGCTGCTACACAACGAAGGAGGGCTCTCTGATGTTACATTAGGATTAGCATCTGCTGAAGCCAGTGTAGTTCTAGTGACCCAGTGCCTTATGCCTGCATCACTTGAACTTTTCCCACAACAACTGATACAAAGAACACTAATGCAAATCAGAAAAATGCGTGATGTTGTTTTTTTAATGACTGTCGGACACCGGGCTCTAACCCAGGACCTTAGGTCTTGTAGTCAACGTGCTAACTACTTCAGCCAACGCCACCCTCATATTATTTACAATCAACTTTGGAACATGGAATTTGGCTTACAAAGCGATACGAACTTTAGCCCTATCAAATCATAAATATAGAAACAAAATGAAGTTTGAACAATTGTAATTAAATTAACTGAAAATGCTTAAAGTTGAATCAAGAATCATTTGAAAATAAATTTTAACCACTTTTTAATACCAATAATCTTTTTCACATCTTAATAACAAATATACTACAGTTGTCCTTTTCTTGCAGAACCTGCGGTACAGCGGATTTTAGCTTTTTTTCATCACTCATATTCTTCAACTCTGGTATCCATTGTGGTCTAAGTACATATTAGAATGAAATAAAAGTTTCATCAGCTTTATGTGTTTTATTTAACTTAAATTTTGCAACCGAAAAATGGATAACCCGTTATAACAGAATATGAATTATTTTCCTTAACACTTTCTAAAAATATCTTGCAAATGCAAAATTTTTCAAAGGGCGCTCTCATTAAATATTCTAGCAAATAATAATTTATGAAACTTTTTAACACACACGAACTTTCAACATACTCAAGTTACCAGTGCAAAAGCCTTGGAAATGGAAAATGACCTTCTTAAAGTCCTTAATCTGGCAGTGGTAGACACAAACATTCATTTGCCCAAAACCATTCATATGTGTCGATGTCAGTATCAGTCATTCGGAAATATGTGAATACTTAAGTATAAATTAAAAAGAAAAGAGAAAAAGTCTGTGATTTAGTAAACAGAAAAACAACAGCGGAAAAACATACAAGAAAGCACCACAATATAATCACTTACATTCAAAGACTCTGGATCTGGTCTGGGCCTGTTTGGTGAGCATTTGAAAGCCGTTACGATTGAATTTCTTCTTTCTAACGACTTTCATGTCGTCGTTCGTAAGTTGTTTCCTTTTGTTCTTAATGTTAACAATTTAGATTTTTAATATTGCACTTACTTAAAATATGTAATTAGATGGTGTTTTTTTTTCAAGAATATCATGACTTAATATTTGTATTTTATTTTTATAAAACACTTATAATCAGCAGCATGGTTAGACAAAATATTAAAACTTGTGTTCTCATCTTTATTTAAACTTTTTAAGGCACTTATTTATGTATTTATTTTTATATTTCCAAAGACTTAAATTAATTTATTCAAATTTGTAAGACGTTTTTTTTCTATTCACTCGTTTGCGTTTTTTTTAATCGAGGAGTGTGTAACTTTAAGACGTTTTGTCGCTTTGAACGATTGTTGTAAACTGAACGCTTGCTGCTGTCCTTTCCTGTTTGAAAATTTCAATATTAAAAATTTTCTTTCATGTTGTTTTCTTCTTCTAACCATTCAAGTTTGGCGCTTTTGTTTTGAATTCACAATTTTTCTCTACATTTCATGTTTATGTTCTAATTGCGCCCTACAAGCGACGAATGGTGGTGGATGGTTTTGTTCGTCTTATAGAAGATGTACAGGTTATATGCATTAGAAATTTTATATACACTATAAATTCTTCACACTCATTTGGAAAGAATTGAGGAGAGTGATAACAAATGGATCGACATTAACAACAGCTGGGTAGTAGATCTGAAGTTAATAGCTGACAAAGGTAACTAACTCAAATAGTTTATTTTTATTATGGATTATTTCTCATAATTTAATCCACATGTATATAAGTATATATGTATGTCTGTACAATATGTGTATGTATGTAAGTAATAGCGATACATTATGTAAAATGTTCTCTCTCGTTAAATTTATAATATTTTTTAATTTTGGTGATTGTATAATACAGGGTGTTTTCAGGTACCTAAAATGTAACGAATTACGTACATACATATGTATAATGATATCAGCTCTATCTGAATGATTTTATGTCGCCGGTTTTATTTGAATAGAGCATGGTACAGGCGAAACCATGTAAAGGGAATAACGCAACAAATGTTGTGTTTCAAAGCGTCAGATGCTTTCAGTTTCAAGAAACTAATCCATAATCTTAAAACCAAAACCTTGCTTTTCCTAAGTTATAAGAAGTAAGATAGCTATAAACGCCGTGTAGCAGTCACGGTTAATTACATCCAGGGGGCAAATCACCGCATTCGAAATCGAGTACTTTGTCATCGAAATGTTGTTAACGTGGATCACGGAAATCGTTATCGAAACGTATATACTCGAAGTTGTACTCGATTGGTAATCTACTAACGAAAACAAGTAAACTCTAGCGTTTTTTGCTGCGGAACAAACCAATGAAACAAAACAAAAGAAAAAAGAAAGGAGTAATAAAAATATAAGTAATTTCCTGATATTTTCGTTTAGAAAATATAATTTTAATTGATTTTAGGGAAAATTGATAAAAATACAAAGACTGCCCAATAGACAGTGCAGAAAAATAAATAAGTGAAAAATCGCTTCCAGAACAAATACAAATAAAGTAAATGGGAAACAAAAAGAAATATTGCACCAATGTATGATGGGACATCCCGTTTCATTTTGTTTTTCCTATTGTCATATGCTAACATCAATGTAAATAACAAAAATTAAAAATTTAAAAAACCCCCGAATATATCTAGAGAAGATGCGATATCTTCTAAACGGCTGGACCGATTTTCTTCAAACATAGCTAAGAACCCTCTCGATCAAGTCATATTTCAAACAGAAAAAAATTAAATGAAAATCGGTCCAGCCGTTTGGCCTGTACGTGGACACGGACAGACACACAGATACACAGACACACACTACAAACTTATAACACCCCTTTTTTTAGTCGGGGGTTAAAAAGGCATTTGACAAACAAAAAACGTATTTTAAGCAATTAGATCGCCAAAGTATTTGTTTTCATATTCAAAGCAGAGTATACTTTACGAATTTAAAGCTAGTATTTTGTATGATAATACTGGTTTTAAAGTATACTTTGCTTTGACTATGAATATGCGCCTTTAACTTTATACTTTTCATTACATAGTTTCTGGGCTGACTCCGAGTAATTGCCTAGTGCGATCGACTAAAATAGTAAAATGAAATATAGACTCAAAAATTTTGAAAAATATCCCAATTTGTAAAATGATGATTCGATATGACAAACTATTCAGATTCTGAATCCAAAATTTTGTGAATAGTTCAATAAATTCCTGAAATTATGAAGTGTTCATTACGAATAAATAACCAAACATACAAAATTCAGTAAAGTGACTCGCGCACATAGGGTTCCGTACGGACACTAGATATGTAATACTACACGAATTTTTTTTTCGTTTTTGGGATTTTTTCTGTTTTTGGCGTTTTTTAAAGTTTTTGCGTTTTTGGCGTTTTTTCAGTTTTGGCAATTTATTTTAGTTTAAATGATTTTTTTAGTTTTGGTGCTTTTTTCGTTTTGGCGATTTTTTTTCATTTCGGCATTTTTTCGGTTTTTGGCGATTTATTTTAATTTAGAGATTTTTTTTTTTAGTTTGACCCTTTTTTTCGTTTTGGCGATTTTTTCGGTTTGGCGATTTTATAATTTTGGGATTTTTTAGTTTTGGCGTTTTTGAAAATTTCAAGAATTTGTCTCTTACGGTGTCCAAGACACAGCAAGTTGTCAAAATGTCGTAGTCAAAATTACATTAACTGATAAAACACCCTTTAATTATTTTTTTTTTAATTTAGTATTCATTATTGTAGTCTGCAGTAAAATAGACTTATACCTAATTTACATTAAGCATTTTTTTCATGAAATTAGTTGCATGAAAATTTTTTATTTGTCAATAGGAAGGAGTCTTGGAGGACCAAGTCGTAGCAAAAAAGTTGTTAAAAATGTATCAGGGATTAGTTTTACGCCCCTTTTTTATACAAAATTCTCTTTTATAGCACTGCAATCAGCAAATAGAAAACGTTGTGTGCAACAAAATTCATGAAATTTCATGAAAAAATGCTTAATGTAAATCAGGTATTACTTTGCAAATTTCAAGTGTCTATATAGATATAAGGTCCTATTATGAGTTGCATTCGATTTCCGATCTTCGCTGGGTATCGAAAATCGAATATTGGATTCATACTTTGAGCATCGAAAATTTCGTTGAGCAACGATTTTTCTATCGAACAGAATTTAGCTTTCGATGAAGTATTTTAATATGAAAATTTAAAAAAAAATCTTAGTGTTAAACAATGTTTATTTTTAAGTACACAAACACAAATTGTAATTTTTTTTTTGTGTCGATTTTATATACAATAACGACCTTCTTTCGTTCGATCAGTACTTTCGTCTACAGTCGAAGATCGAAAGTTGCTCATAATAGGGGCCATAATTGCATATATATTACATGGGATTTTAAAATTTTTTGCTGCTCGTTTTGGAACTCCCTTTAATTCTTAACTCCCATGTATTTGTTGTTATAGCGGCTAAAGTGCTACATACTCTGTCCAAATTTCAGGTGCGTATCTTTCCAGTTCTCGGGAAAATAGCCTTTCACCAAAGGTGAAAAAGAACCCTAAAAATATCGTTTGGCGAACTTAATTTCTGTAATCTAGAACAAGAGTGTAAAATTTTACATCGAAGCGGCACTCTTAGTAGAGCTGAATATTTTAAAAACAATTCAAGTTTAAATTTTTCTTCAAACGAGTAACTTCAATTTCTCTCTATTCCTGTTCGATAAATTTTCTATTAGCTTCGACCATTTTTCCACACTTTGTAAAGTCTTGAGCATCCATTATATTCTCCCTTCCCTCCTTCAAACGCAAGACTTTGCACAGCAAAAAAAACGGTCTTATTTCCGAAAACCCTTCCTTAGGCCGGGGCACAATGAATCTGTCATACGTTAAACTTCGCCTTTTTCAACCGACAGCTAAGTTGAAATACATGGTTTCTTATGAGGTCTGTTACATTCAGTACATAAACTGGTCAACTTTTAACTTTTTGCGTACGTTAAGTAGTTTGACAGATATTGGTTGGTTTTTTGGTATGTTTTGATTTAGGTTTTTGTGTTTTGTTAAAAGAAGAAATAACGAAATAAACACAAAAAGTTGAATTTAATAAATAAAATGTAGAATCGACCTATTGAAGCTGTTCAAATGCTTCCGTCAATAAAGTATTCATTGTGCCAACCTTCTCCGTCATTGCGTTAATGTCAGTTAAAAAAAAGGAGAAGTTTAACGTATGACGGATTCATTGTGCCCCGGTCTTTTATCCTTCGTTCCTCTCTCTCCCTTACAAGCTCACAATTGAAGCAGGTAAAATTTAAGCATGTAAAACAAGACTTATTTGCAAATATTTGAGATTTCAATACACACACTGACACATCATTCTGATATAACATAAAATTGATTTTATAACTTTACAACACAGTATTAGTATGAAATGAACACCTTTGATTTGATTTCATTCTTGACTTCAGCCTGAAGTTCATTGATTCTTCGGTTGCGGTAATGGGCAAAACAGATTATTCCGGCTTTTTTCAACACTCACTCAATATTCTTACTGAACTTGGTACTCCCTGATTCACTAACGACGCCTTGTCAAGCGAGAATAGGCGACATGTCCCAAACAACTGCACAGCGAAAATACTGTTGTCACACGCCAGTCTGGATGCTATAATTGGTACTATCAATAAAACAGAACCCCAATTAGCAATAAATCTCCAAATAAAACGATTCATCAGTAGTCAATATTAGAATGAAGAAACAGATGCAAAACATATCATGACATTTGAAGAAGCTGACGGAATCATCCAGTGTATACAAATAGTTCACTAAGTGTGATATGAATTTGTAACATAAAAAAAAAATACTATTCTTCGCGCAGAGAAGCATCAGAAGTAAGAGTAGTATCACCTATTTAATGGAAGCTTCATTTGGACAGAATAATCACAAAAAGGTTCCAAACAAGAACACTGAAAGTAACATATTTACAATGTTGGGCACCTGCGGATATGGCCGAGCAGAAAATTGAGAGCTATTTGCTGAAATATCTGTCCAATATAAACTGGTCATTGTCAGCACGCTGTTTCCCCACAATCACGAACAAAAAATCACTTGAGTATCACCAGATCAAACGATCGAAAACCAAATATATCATATCGCAATAATTATAATATGGAAAGTATCCCTATTAGATAGCCTCAAACTAGAAGCTCTTCATAAAAATGGTCAAACCTCGGGTCGAAAATATGACGTAAGTAAAGTCAAGGACCCTTCCATCTCAGTCAATTATGTTGAATCATTAAGGGCTGGTATTCCTGGAAACAATAACTGCACTGAATGGGAACACATGCGATGTACCTTCGCAGATGCAGCGATACATTCGACACAATTGTAGAATATCGATGTCCTATAACACCTGGAGACTTATTGCTGAACGTAAAATAGCAAAAAAAAAAAACCTTTCAAACTCTGCATAAACCCATGAAAATACACAGACAGCTGGATAAAACTGTTGCATACAGTGCTCGCAATCTAAAAGAGCGTATTAGATTACTCACTCACAGTATTACAGACCTACCCTGCGTTACAAAGAAGCTGCAACTCCCAAGAACATACCGTAAGCATGGACATCACTGAGCTGATTCTAGCATTAGTCGAAGTAGTGAATGCAATCAAAAATCCAGGCATAGCCAATATTTCACCAGAAATGCTAAAGTCTGACCCTCAAGTGGGTGTCCAACTTTTCTGCCTCTTACACAGAAGTCTTGGCTAACTGAATGTCAGGCATCATTGTTAAAAACCCCAAGAAAGAAATTTGTCTGGGTATGGAAAATGGTCAGGGAATCACTTTCCTAATAGGACATTTACATTACATCGAAATCTAGTACTTACGAGATTTCGAGCTAAATCTTGCTGCTTTCTACTAGATTTCCCATCCAAAACAAAGTCAATTTTGTCAGTAGATTTGTAGGAAATATAATTAAAATCTTATATTTTTATTTATTTTTTACTACCCTGTACAACATATTTATGAAAAAGATGAGTGAATTAGCTACGGCCTGTTTAAAAAGGTGTGTGACTTAGATACATTGCAGTTATTTGGTTTTGTTTTCGAAATTTTTTAATTAATGGGTTTTGTTTTGGATAAAAAATCTTGATAAATGTCAAAAAAAGTTGGTCTAAACGGTATAGATTTTCACAAAGATTTTAATTAAAATCTGCTAGATTTTGTGCTTTTATTTCCAGCATGAGGGATATTGAGGAGATAACCTCATAAAAAGATAAAAAAAATAAAAAGCATATCAAACTTATCAGGTTAAGAAACTGCTTTCCTCAATATAATTTTTAAAGTTTTTTCAGTCTGAATACCTAAGATATTCCATATCTGGGTCCTATTTTCGAGAGCCCATTATCTTTCTAAAAAGCTCTATATTTTGTATAGTCAACGAAACCTATAACTTTTAACTCTATGTGTCCTGTTATCATTCTAACCAAGTTCCGAAGTATTGGTCTTTTAAAACTTAGAATATCTATTATCTTTTCATTATTTGGGTTTCTGCAGAGAATTTCGGTCACTCTTCCAACAGTATACTTTTGACTATCTCTAGTGTGGTGTTCGATAGCTCATTGTTTCAATTCATTTTACTATTCTACCAATCTCTAGTGTGTTGGACGATAGCCCTTTTTTCAATTTATTTCTAAATTCTTGAAAAGTATAAAACTTTTTCTAGTGTGATGTTATTCAGTAATGATCCCATCTTTGCAAGCCAATTCGCCCCTTCGTTTCCAAAGACACCCTGATGCCCGGGACTCTCTACAATAACTGTAGGAATTTATCTCATTTTTGCATTGAAGCACGCTTCGAGGTTTAACTTTATGATATCTTAAGGCTTCGACAACTTTTTTACCATTCGCAAATATACAGATTGGTAGTTCGTTGTCAATTTTCTTTAGATATGTAATGACTTAAATTACAGCTGTGATCCCAATCTAAAAGACTGTATTATGTCGTAAATTTTCTACCCAAGGGGTTACCAATTATAGACCCGTTCGTGGAAAGAATTATACCAGGGTTATATCCTATTATTGTTGCTCTCTCCCCATTCCATAATTTCAGATTTTATGATAATGCAATTACTTTGCACATATCTAACTGGTATTTTATCACACATGACGGTGGCAACCTTTCCTCTGGGTTAGGAATGTATTATACTTTGGTACTTGGTTGTATGTTCCCTGTTAGCCATTCGCCCATTACGAGTACCATCAGTCTCGTGGCGGCCAATGCTGTCTCGTACTTATTCTTTATATCAATTGGCTCAACTGAAAGGTGTCCACCACACCAACGATGCGTATGTTATGATTGATCTTACAACACTCGTGCAAACCCAGCTTGTCATCTTGGGATTTAATCCCCATTTGGATCTAATTGACCTTCTGCAAAAGATCCAAACTCTTTGAGGCTTAATTACTCTTAATTAATCTCCAATCAAGTATCACTCCTGAATATTTGACCTTTTTGTTTTGAAATAAGGGAGATTCAAAAGTTGGAATATTCCGCTTTCTCCTGAACGCAAAAAATTTATATTTCTGGTTTAACACAAAGACCTCGCTCTCTGGTCCAGTTGTAAAATAAGTTAAGGGCTTCTGTAGCTCTTACAGATTAAATTAAAGGGTGGTGTCACCTTTTTAGAATCGCTACGTTGTTGGAATAATAGACGGTCTTGAATGCTTTAAAAAATCGGTTAAAAGAAAGTGTTAATTGGTCTGTTCAATTAGGAAGCGCACAAGTGCTTTAAATGTGCGAATTTTTTTTTACAAATATCTAAGATTTCATTCTTATAAAATTCAATTCAAGGCATATCAAACAGGTACATGCATCAGACAAATTCCTCATCCACTGATATTTTGTTTACACGTTTATAACGAAGAATTCACGATAGAAAGAAAAACGTAAACGAAGAAGAATGTAGTCTACATCTCTCATCCCAAACCACTGTTGCACGATTCATGTAGCAGGCACAAAATACTACACGTAAATCGTTCTTATAGTAGTAAGTAAGGTAAAAAACGCTTAGTCTCAGTTTATATGATGAAAGTTTACTTGAAGCAATTATTCATTCTATTATTTTTATCGAAATCGAGAGAACAAAATGAATTTCAAGTATAAGAATATGTATAAACCTTTCAATACCTCTTTCCCCTATAGCCGACTTGAAACTTTCTGAAAGAAAGAATTTATGTACTTAAATATAAAAACAAAAAAATTTGCAAAATGACTGATTGTGGTAGTGAAAGCATAGGCATAGAAAGACAATTAACTTCTCCGGAACTTCTTTCTTTACTACTAGTACTTACAATTTATAACCGCTTATCTTTCGATATAAGGAAACCAAGTGCGCTCTCTTAAATCTGACCTGACCATTGGCATGTATTAATATTGAAGCGTTACATAATCTCATTTCGTAATCAAAATTAAAGAAACTTGAGCTGCATAAGTCCCCGTTAACGTTGATCTAAATTTTATGTTTCCATTGGAGTTCGATTGTTTTAGGTTTTAAGCAATTTCATCATAGTAGGTAGTAGAGAAAGGCGCGTGTTGAATTTTTCCAACCCGACACGACCCGAACTCGTCTACCAAGATGTCCAACACGCCCGCGAAAAATATTCACAGCGCAACACTGCACAACACGCAACAAAATCAATAAAAATTACCTTTTTTATGGAAAAAATAAAAATGATATCGTGCATATCGTCGACATTTTACTGCCTCTTCCACTATTTCGAAAGAAGGTCTCGAACGAGTCGTCAACAAAGCGAACACTATGTCAAAATCACTCACGTGCTATTTTGCTTTCGTGTAGTAAAATTTATTCGCAAAGAATTCAATAAAGTTTGTAAAATTATTAATTTATCACATTATAATTTTTTTTATTCCTATTTCTTCAATTTATTTTTTATTTGTAGAGAAAAGTCATAAAATATTCATCCAAATATTATTGAACACTTTTGTTTTGATTATTGTTTTATGTTCATTATAAAAAGTACTCGCACATTTTAAACAAAACGAATGTAGTTGTAAAGCAAAACAGCAATAACTTGCTGTTGCTGTGCAACTATTTTGTTGAATTCTTTTTCGTGGTTCAATATGGTTGTATTTATTTTCATGTAAATGTTAGTAAGTTTTAAAAAATCGCTAGAAATACTTGAAATATACAAATTGGCACTACTTTAATTTATAAACACGTAAAACAAAAAAATGACATACGTAATCACAAGCGAAAGAAAGCTGACGACATAGTGGAGTGAAAATTTATTAGAATTCGACCGACTAGGTTTCTTTCGCAGAGTTTTTATTTCGACATAGTGGAAGTGACAGTTAATGTGAGCATTGTACCCACAGCTTTCTTTGGGGATATTTGAAAGAAAGAACCATACTCCAACTAAAAAGCAAAATTCGAAATGAATTCATGTCTATTACACCCGAAATTTTGCGAAAAGTTATGGAAAATATGAGATGTATACTCTCTCTCTCTCTCTCTCTCACTGAAAAGAGTAAGTATGTGCGAAGCAGAAAATGGACATCGCTTACAGGATATCATTTTTCAAGTCTAATTGCAAAAAATTCCCTAATAACACATGTTAAATATATTGCTCTCTATTTACGTAGTACTTCACTTACGCGATTTCGATATAACACGGATTAATAATAGCAACCGTTTTTTTAATTTCGCCAGTTTTCAACTCGAATTTAATATATCACGCTTTAAAAAAATCACTTTACTTGAAATGCATCACTGTGATTTATGATCGCCTCAAAAATGGAGAAAAGTCTACAACTTTAGCAAAATCTCTTGATTTAAATGAGTCAACTATAAGAAGAATTAAAAAAAAAAACGAAAACAAAATTGGAACTATTCGAATCCATATGAATTTGCCTTGAAATCAGTGCACATTCACCAGGTAATAGCGATGACACAGCTGAGCAATATTTTTTTTTTTAATTTAAAGTTAAAATTGTAAAAAGCTCTTTGCCTTCGTTGCTAATTTTGTTAGTGGTGGCCGCCGTGGAGATTTATAAAAATTATATTGTTGACGTTTTGGTTGAACTAAAAAGACATGTTGCTCTAGCACGTTGACTACAAAATCGAAGGTCCTGGGTTCGAGACCGGTTCTAACAGTCATTAAATAACAACACTACCCATTTTTCTGATATGCATTAGTGTCCCTTTGTATCAGTTGTTGTGGGAAAATTCAAGTGATGAAGGCATAGACACTCGTCACTGAACTACTCCTGCTTCAGCGGATACTAATCCTAATGTAACATCAAAGCGCCCTCCTTCGTCGGCATTGTGTAGCAGAATCTTCATCAAAGTAAAAACACCAATAATCGCTACTAAACACAGCTATAAAAATTTAATACGCTCGTTGACACCAGAGGCGCTGCAATACTGCATCATTAAAAACATGCAAAAAGCAGAGTTGTAAAACAATGAAGCTCTACTCAATCTCTTCTTTCAACACATGTCTTCGCTATCAATATCAATTTTCTCCGAAAGAATGTAACACTTAGTGATAGTACTAGGTATTCATTGCCTACACAGACAAAAATGATTTTGATATTTGAATACGAAAATCGTTGATTCAATAAAAAAAATCTTTCGAATTTTCTGTGATGACGATTTTTGCATTATTGATAAATACGAGTAAAATTGTATGCACGTTTATTGAATATATTTTTGTTCAGTCAATAAAGAAATTTAATGAATCAAAGAAAAAAGTTGTTGACTGAAATTTTATTTTCAGTGATAATTGTTATTGTGTTGTGTGTGTGGATGAATGTCACGTTTTTCAACCCCTTTTTGTTTGCTTTTGCTTGGCTGCTACTAAAACTAAATGTTTTTGAGATGAGTCGAACCGGCAATCTCTAGACTAATAACCTAACGTACTTACCACTCAGCTAAAGAGCAAATCGTTTTTGGATACGCAAACAATGAATACACGCAAAACATGATTTCTTTTGTTTCTTCTAATCTAAAAATAACTTTGTTGAGTAAAAAAAAAACAAGCCACGACGTTTTTCGGCTTCTTGTCCGAATGCACACGTATACAACACCAACAATCAAAATAAACAACAACATCTGCACATGACCAGGTTTAGCCAATCAACAAGCAAGGAAACACCAACACAAATAAATGACATTAAATCACTGCTGGCCAGAGAAGCGCCAGAGTGCCGAACATCAATCGGCTTTTTATACAAATGAATACACATACGCTTATACATTTCTCTCGGTTTTCTCTTTGTGGGCAGCATTGCATTAAATGATATTTTAAAATGTGCGGAATTGATAAATACAATATTCAAGTTAATGACAAATATTATTGAAACTAAAATTTTATTCAATAACATGGTTTTATTGAAAATAATTGTTGTCTATTTTTTTTTCTGTTTAAGTGTTACTTCTCTTTAAAAAAAAATAAAAAAAAAATTCGAAATTCGAAAGATTTTAAAGTTTTTGATTTTTAAGCAGAAATAATTCTGATATTTAGTTTTTTATATTTTTGAGAAGAAATAACTGTTAATTTCCGATTTTTATTTTTCAATCATAAATTATTAGGTGTGTTCATTTACTTTCCCAGAAAAAAACTAGCAACGAGAGAGTAAAGCAGAAATTTACAAAATTACTCTCCCAGATATGAAAAAGTAAATGAACGCTTTAAGGCAGAATTAGTTTTTACGTGCTGTTCTGTTCTGAATCAGCTGTTTTGATTCTGTTGAGTTGAAAATCTGTATGTGTGGTTAGTTTTTTCTTTTTCGTTCTGTTCTGTTGCCGACAAATCTGTAGAAAATAGAATTCAACGTTAAGTGACAGCCAAAAGTGTATATGTATTAGTGTGTTGTGATATTTTGTGTACAAGTGTAATCAATTCTATAGGTTGCCAGCTGATATTTTTCACAGACAAAGTAATTGCAATTTATTTTATACAGAAAGGGACGGCACAGAACAGCAACAGAAAGTAAAGACTAATGAAGCCTTTACTTGTAAGAACTTGCAAAAAAAAAACTTTATTCATGTCAGAACCATGGATGGAAATCATGATGCACTTGTACTTTTTCTAATGTATTTTGGATAATCTTGTTTGATAATATTTTAAATTACAAAATTTTTAAAAATCGACATTTCATATGAAATACTTTACACAGCTTCATGTATCATTTACTGTTTTTATGAATTTTGCATTTTTTTTTAATTCTATTCTGTTATCAAATACAAAAAACCTATTTTCCATCTCTGATCATATATGAGAAACAAACAAAAATATCTAAATATATAAAAGAGGATGTGTGTATGTATGTAACATATGGACTCCAAAACGGCTGGGCCGATTTTGATGAAATTTTCAGGGAATCTTCAGAATATTCAGGCGGGTGACACTGTGAAGTCTGATTTTTGATTTTCAGTCTGGGGGCGGAGGGGCATGGCAAAATCCATTTTTCATATGTATATATTAATTTTTTTACTTTTTTTATTTTATTTTTTTGAAAGCTGTTGTCATGTTTTTCAAAACGAGATATCAAACTCTTAAATCGGTTATGTAGTTCCGAAGATATTTACTAAAAACCTATGTTAATAATGATCCAATATCAAAATTTTAAAATTTTCGAAATCTTGCATTAAAAAATCCGAGTTTTTGGTTTATTTACAAAATATTTACATCATTCGATAACACGATGGGCGTAGCGAAGCGCACCGGGTGCAGCTAGTTTGCCATTAAAATTGAATTTATGTGGCTTAATGAAAGAAAAACAATAAATAAAGAAAACATGCTTTCTTTTTTCATACATATACATGTTTTTTGATAAATAAATTCACATTTTTGAGTTTTCCTTTTCAGATATTTTTAAAATGATTAATTTGACAAGAAAACATACAACAGGTGGTTGGATAATTCTTGCAAGTAAAAATTGTACTAGTAATAATTTTTAGGAATTTTTTTGTCTCTCAATTTTTTTTCTCTCTTTTGACGCTCTCTCCCTGCAAACTTTTTGAGTTAATAAACACTTTCCAGTTATAATTGTTACAAAGTCATAACAATTTTTAGTAAATGAAAAAACCTATTGTAATTTTCTAATTTTAATTTTTTCTGGCAGAAATAAAAGTTATTTCCCGATTTTTCGAGCAGAAATAAAAATCAATGTCTGATTTTATCAGTGCTGTAATTAATCATCTCTATCTTCTTTTTTTTGGGATATCATTGCTCGTAAGATGAAATTAAGTCCACGCGTATCCTATTAAAAATTTACTTACTTTTTTATTTAATAGAAGGATTTCTTATGTGGAATCAAATTATCGCAAAAATTAGTTTGTTGTCTTGCATTACACATACTTACTCGTACCCAGCTAGCATTTGGGTGATAATTTTTGCAGAAATCCCTTATATGATTCTCCTGAGATCACTTTTGATGATTAAAAGCTGATTTATCACTTGGGTGATTGAAAAGGGATTTACTTATGATTCATCTAAATGATCAAGTAATGATTTGTTGAAAATAGAGGAACAAAATGCAAAGAAACCTCAAAAAGGTGATTTAATGATTTAATACCACCAGAAAATTGCTCAAAAGTCGATCAGCAAATCGTATCATAAATGATTCGTTGGTATGATTCATCTGTAGGGTACCATTTTCTCACAACGGAAGTATCATTTATGATCGAATAATGAGCTCATATGCGGTTATTTTTCCCGTCAAGCTGATTCAAAAAAGATTCGATTATGATACAAAATGCTAGCTGGGTATATTTATTCTTTCTGTTTACAATTCTGGAGTTGATGTTAATGGCGTCAGCAATAAACAGAGATTTTATATATGTACATACATATATGTATTAGTATGGATGGAGGCACTACGAACATAGAGGTAGGTCTTTATTACTATTTTATGGACGTGTAGCTGATTGAATGGCCGACTACACACCGACTATTGCGCTTGTTTTGAAACTATGAACTCATTTCAAATGGAAAATGTTATGGTATTTTTCTTACAGCAGACAGAATGACTAGAGGTTTTGAATGAAAAGCTAGTAAGTAGTAGGGGCTTGAAGTGCGCATGTAAACTATTCGTATTTTAAGGATATTATGTTGATGTTATTTATACATATGTATGTATATGTGCATGCACACATACATTTGTACATATGTATGTATATCGAAGTGTGCATATTTATATTCATAAAATTAAAGTAACCACCAAAAGCTGAAAATTAAAGCTATGTACTTATTTAGTTGGTTTGATTTAACTTGTTATATGAACCAAATTAAATACAAAATCTGGAAAAATCGGTTTTTTTATACTAGGTATTTATTTTTTTCATACATTCTAATGTCACTCTAATGTCCATTTACTCTGATCCGTTCCGTTTCAGTGCGATATCGTTACCGTCGTGTTAAATGCTGGTATTTACACACGCCAGTTTTTGCCATCTGTTTTGCTTCCGTGATTTTCCGGTGTCCGTTCCAGGTTTTTTATTACATATCGCTCATTTACTCAAAGAACGTCAATGATGCAAGATTAATCCTCATATCGTTCTTCATATTGTGTAAACATTTCATACAATTATCTTGTTTACTCAATTAAATTTTCTTTTTCCATTAAGTTGTGTGGAAATTGAAAACTTTAAACTCATTTTCTCGATATGTACATATCGAGCCATAACCGCTAAAAAAAAGCTTAAGCGACACATTTTTTGGACTTCGTTTTTTTTTTTTTTTGACGAAAATCGACTATTTACGATCGCAAATGATCGATTTTGGTAAAAAATTGAAGTTTGAAAATTATGTCGCTTAAGCTATTTTCGCGGTTATGGCACGATATATAGTTATTTTGAATTAATTCATTATTTTTCATAGGTTTTTGCATATTCTTACTCATATACATACATATGCATGTACATTAGACCGTCTCACTTTTTATACTTTTTTCGAAATTCTTTGATGAGCATCGATTTTCTGAATCCACTTTAAAAACCAAGAATTTTGGTATATAACACTCAAATATTGATGAACCGGAAGTGCTCTCTCAAATCGTTTTTTGGTTTTTTTTAAAGAAAAATGCCTTTTTGAAAAAAATTAAAAAGTCTTGCTTTAGTAATTTGCCTCTAACTCATGCAGTTCTTAACAAATTTGAACCTAATTACATGTATTAGAAAGCTCTTTTAAAGCAACGTTTCTATTTTGTTCGATGGTTTTTTATTCATAGCATTACCAATTCAGATTTTCAAATAAGAACTTATAATTTTTTTAATTTATGCTTACCTTTTCTTACATAAAAATTGAACGAGACAAAATTTTTATATTCTATAAATGCAGTATGGTAGAAATTTTATGATAAAGATTTTGGTATAAATAACAGTAGCATTTTGTTAAAACACACTTCAGTTTTAGGTGAAATGCCGAAATGCCTAAAGCTTTTTATTTGTCAATTTGCTTCAATTTCATACATAGGTCAACACGATTTCTGAGGTCGGTACTTTGATAGTAAATTTTCATGCATATGATACTGAGTTCCAATGCCTATAAATTACTTTTTTTGAATTGACTCTGTATCTCGAGATTTTCAGTTATTAAGAAAAAAGAGGACGCTGCATCACATAATTTGCATTTACTCGAGAACTAATTCTTTGATCAAATAACAAAATACACAGAAGGCTAGATAATAAATTGACCTTTAAAGTACGTCTTAATTTATTTTTTAACAGTCTTATAGTTTCGGAGATATTCAAAAAGTTTTATAAAAAAAAAATTTTAAAAAAAAAAAATTAAGGAAATCGTTTTTTAAAAGACTCACTAAAATTTTAAACTGAAGAAAATCTTATATTTTATTATTAATTGTGATACCTTCATATGTTATAAATAAAATGAGCCAAATTTATTAAAAATCATTCCATTAATTCTGAATTTATTCACAATTAAGTGGTAGAATATTACAGATTTTTTTAATTTATTTTTATTTTAAATTAAAAAAAAACAACAAAAGCACGAGTATATATACGAGTATATATTCTCGGTTTTTACATATTTTTACTCATATACATACATACATACATATGCATGTACATCAAATCATACCCAGAGAACTGGGTATAATAGATTTTCGAAAATGAATATCTTGTTTCACATTTCATTTTATTGGGCAGAATGTTGAAGAGACATTCTAAAATATCCAAAATATTTGATCTCATCGCATCAGTGATGCATAAAAATATTTACTGGCACTAAACGGACTCGGCACTTATAAAAGTTTCCTTTAATCTACATATGTAAGAATGTATTACAAAAATGCCAAGATTTCTGACGTCAACGTCTTACACAAACAGGCTGTAATATTAATATTAACACTCATAGTTACAAGTTTAGTATTAAACTTATTTTGCTACAGAAAATTATGTCCTGTTGTGATTTTTTTATCACGAAAACAATTAGCCAAATACTTTCTGTCTGATTTTAATTTCTTGCCGCATGCTTTCATTTACATATATTTCCTCTAATTAACTTATAATTAAAATTCTGTTACTTAGTGCATGAGAACTAAATAATTTTTTTATTTAGAAAACCACCCTCCTAAAAATGGTCTTTCAAATAAGGCAAAAGTAAAGGTTAATAACTTTTCAAATGCAATCGTTTCGTTAACAAAAGTTGTATAGTTGTTAAAAGAAAAGCAAAATTTTTCTATTTCGTAACCCAAAAATAAAACAAATAAAACATTTTTTCCACAGGCACCGCCTTTTAAACAAAAGATACATTTATAAGTAAGTAGGTTGATATCCCTTTTATTTGTTTTTTTTTTCAAACAATTGCGTGATAACCTGTAAATGAAACACAGAAAAATCTAGCATGTACATACGAGTATATAATGGGTGTTTTTTTTTTTGGCCGCATGAGAACTATCGATATCGATAACTATGATTTGATAGCTAAATATCTCAGACTGTGTTGCCATTTCTGCTCAGTAAGATTTGGCAAGTCGGCGAAAAATTTTTAACGCCAAAACAATACTTCAAAATTCTGGAAATTTACTTTGAAAAAATAAATCCTTCGCGAACTTCGTCCACTTTACGGTCAACATACTCGTCTTAAGCTACGGTCACACAAACACTAATAAAGAAAGTTTTGATCCAGACGCGTGTTTATCAAATTAAACAGTTTCGAACACAACTAATAGATAATGGGTATGTCATAGAATCCAACACTATTGGCTACTCTTTAACTTGACAAACTTTTCTCTGAATTGAAAGATTTTGCATAAGGATTTATTGGTTACGCTTTTTTGGGCAAATGTTTGACAAGTGTGACCGTACCTTTAAGGTAGAGGTCCATAGCTCGCTTTTTGCGCGTAATGCTTTACACGCGTTTCATTCTCTTGTTTCATTCTATACTTTGTTCGCGTTGAGTTACATGCACTGCTTTTCATGCGCCATTTTATTTTTGTTTTGATCAGCTGTGTGCGTTTGCTTATAAATACTTATAAAGAAAAAATGGAGAGTGAAATCAAGTTTTTAAAAGAATTTGTGAAGTTAGTCGAGTTTGTATACTTAATTTATTAAATTTTCTTCCATTTTATTGTTTAAAAATATGTAATGCACACAAAGTAAATAATACAGATTTAGCGGAGATGACACTCAGTACGTAAAAGTAATCGATAACGAATATGCAAAATTTGTTACTGAGAAAACTGTGGTGAAAAGTTAATTAATTTCACGACAAGAATTTTCCGGTTGTTGTGTTAAATTTGCGTTGGTGCCACCAAAAATTAAAAAACGCACCGAAATTTAAAAAAAAGCGCACCACGCACCAACTAAAGCTATGTACAGACGGTTGTCAGATCTTACAATATTGTCAGTAAAATGTGCTCAAAATTTCTTACAACCGTGTGAACTGACAATTTTTGTCAGACGTCGTTGCAAGAAAAAGCATTGTCAGTCCATTGCAAGACTAGGAGCTGACAACAAATTGTCAGACATCTTACAATCGTGTGAACACATTGTAAAATTACTGCCAGATATTTGTCAGACATTTTAATATTGTCAGATGTGCGAAGTTTAAGGTGGAAGTACATAACTCGCGTTCAATGCGCTAATGCGATACATGCGGCTGTCAAAAAAGTTGAAATAGTGTGTTTTCATAAGGCAAGTTACATAGAGAAGTTCGCGACGCACGTACCTCGTAAAAAGTTTAACATTCTTCAACTTTCATGCGTTGTATACAAAATGACAGCTAGTGTTACCAGATTCTTAAGCTAACATACACAAAAATGATAAGAAATAAATTTTTGTATTAAACAATGGATAAAAAATGTATTAAATATTTAAAGAAAAATAAAACGAAAATGCAAGACAAAAAATAGCCGGCAAAGGCTTTAAATTTTACAACAAAAAAAAAACTCAAAAGCGTGTTGTATAACTTTCCATTTGTATAGCGTTAAGCGTTTAACAAGCCAAAAAAGCGTTGCCGCGTAACGCGTGGTATGTACTTCCAGCTTTAAGCATCTTACAATGGCGTCATTGTAAGAGAATTCTTTCTATGGGCAACACTGAACACGCTTGATTTTAAAGAAAATATTTAAAATAAAATATATGCAGATAAAATCATTGCAATTGCTTCTTCGTGGTCCATAATAATTTACATTTTCACTTTTTACATTTAACACAAACACAAACGATAAATATTTAACAATTTCTAACAAATGCTTTAACTCTGGCAACGCATAACAACAGATCTAACAATTTGTGCATATGACAACCGTGTGAACTGACAATTTTTCTACTGACAATTTTGTCAGATGAATTTATTGTCATACAACCGTCTAGCAATAAATTGTAAGATTTTGTGACAACCGTGTGAACTGACAAGAAATATTGTGCTGGCAATTTTCGATTGCCAGTACGTTGTCAGCACATTGCCAGATCTGACAATATTGTAAGATCTGACAATCGTCTGTACATAACTTAAGGAATTTTTCGCACAAAAAATTTCAAAAAGCACCCAAAATGGTGCGAAACGCACCAAGTTTACAACGCTGTCAACAAGGCAAGGAAATGTACGTACCGAAGAGAATATTGCTGTTGTAAAGCGAAGTATTGAAGAAGATCAATTAGCTGCTGTTGCGGTGAATGACCGATGCTATCGAGCCATGCTGACTGAATGCGGCGGCCTTAAGGCTTCATTAGTCTTTACTTTCTGTTGCTGTTCTGTGCCGTTCCTTTCTGTATAAAATATTTTGCAATTACTTTGTCTGTGAAAAAAATCAGCTGGCAACCTGTATAATTGATTACACTTGTACACAAAATATCACAACACACTAATACATGCACACTTTTGGCTGTCACTTAACGTTGAATTCTATTTTCTACAGATTCGTCCGCAACAGAACAGAACGAAAAAGTAAAAACTAACCACACATACAGATTTTCAACCAGTGTTGGTATCTCTACGAAGAGCATAAGCACATTAAGCTGTTGCAAAAAGGGTAAAAAGCGCAAAAAAAATACGAAAAAGAGGGTAAAAAAGCACCAAAATATTTTTTTTTACTTTTAATACATTAAGCCATTTAAAAAGGAGAGTTTAGAGCGTAAAATCTCAAAATATACTTTAAAATTTTTGCTTCGAAATAAACAAAGTATTTGAGATGTAATAACAGAATTTATTAACATATTAATTAAAACAAAATTTTGTTTAATTTAATAAAAATAAGTGTGTAAAAACAAATAATAAAGAAACATGAGTCAAATAATTGGGTATGTTCTGCATTACACGTGAAATTAAAACGTGTGGAATTGCCGTAGAATTGTTGTTGGAAATATGTATTTACAACAACAATGCTATGGCAATTCCGAACGATTTACTTTCACGTGAAATACAGAACATACCCGAATATAGTAGCATATACTCGCATACATACATACATACAATAGTAGGTGAAGCTTAGGCTTAGATTAAGATAAGAATGAAAAATCATTTACACATAAAGAATGCATTAAAAGCGTCACTCTTTTCTTAAGTACTCTTAACTTAAAAGTTTTTGTTTTTGCGATATTCACCCTTATTATAGTTGTCAACATTGACAGCACGTCAATACGATATGAAAAAATTAGGGGTTGGCTACGCGTTGTCTAAAACAACTGACTGCTATTGATAACCTCATGCTTTCAATCGAAATCGACCCTTAAAATTTAACCACCATATAGTATGATTAAATATTTGTGTAAGCTTTAACAAATGTGTTATTCCATACTACTTTCAATCAATTATTATGCAGATAATTATGTGGTACTTTCCAGTTACATCCGTTTATTTTCCAAAAAAAAAAATTTAATTTTTTAATCCCAATTATGAAGTTTTCTAGATTGTTTTTAACATAGTTTCCGTTATTGTCATTAAAACCAATTTAATAAGCCTCAGTTAAAAGATGCTGATATTAAAATTATTTTAGTTTTGTAAATTAACAATATTTTTATTTAACAAAAAAGCACCAAAAGCACTGTAAGAAATTGTTGAAAGCACTGTAAATACTCGCTTTTTAAAAAAGGGTATTAGCCAAAATTTCGCGTTTATGAAGAGTCAAAGAGCACCAAAAAATACCCGAAACGCACCAAAATACCATCACTGTTTTCAACTCAACAGAAACAAAACAGCTGATTCAGAACAGAACATAACGTACAAACTAATTCTGCCTTTACGGTCAGATTTATTTTAAGAAGTAGCCAAATAAATATTAGACAAATGGAGCAATGTAACTTGTAGCTGCGGTGGATATATGCGAAAAATCATATTTAAAAAATAAATGCCATGAAATGATCTACCACATTATGGTAAAAAATATACAACAATATTTCTGTCTTTTATTATCATCTTAACTTCGCATGCAGCTAAAAAAAAAGACAGACTATACCACTGCTGGCCAGAGAAGCGCCAGGGTGCCGAACATCAATCGGCTTTTTGTATACAAGTGAATGCACATACGCTTATACATTTATCTCGGTTTTCTCTCTGTGGGCAGCATTGGCCTATACCTATGTACACAGGGATGATAAATGAGAAAACTAATTTCGTACTAATTAGCTTTTAAAATTGTACTTTTTCGACCCCAATAGTACTAAATTCGGTTTTTTGTCTTAACTTTATTTTATTATATATTTAATACACATCGCTTATTTACACAAATAACGTCATAACTAAAATAAACTAGTATGCCAGAACACAAGTCTAGAGTTTTTAATTTACACACAACTTAATGAAATAAGAAAAAAAAATTTTTTTGTTAAAAATAGAACTATATGAGGATTAATCTGCATCACTGACCCAAAAGTTAAAATTTATTAGAATTCGAGATACTAGTCTTCTTTCGCATGATTTTTCTTTCGACATAGTGGAAGAGGCAGTAAAAACTTATCGTTTGTCTCAAGAAGAAAGGTCCTAACTCAAATAATTGTTATTTTACAGAAGGTAAAAACACAGTAGAAACTGTAATATTCTTTCTGGGGTCTACTCTGTAATTCGAAACGAAAGGAATTGCTTTCGAATTTACATGTTATAAGCATTCAAACTGGAAAGCAATTTCTTTCGTTTCGAATTACATTTTATAATATTTTTTTTAAAATGATTGTAAAAGTTTTATTTTTTATACCATTGCAATAAATTTTTGTGACGAGGTGTATTTTGTTTGTATTAGACTTTCGACTCTTCGTTTTAATTATGAAAATTTCTTTCAACATTCGCTGATGAGTTTGGAATTGACAAATTCTATTGATAACTTTTGATTGATTAATTTTTCAAAGCTCGAAATTCGTTATTTATAGTATCATAATTTCCATTTTCTTTTGGGAATATTTTGTAATAAGAAAAGTAATACAGATTAAAAAACAATAGTGCATGCTTCCTTACTCTAGTATAGTTAGACGAAGTCAAACCGAAAAAGTCAACAAGAAAAGTAGTGTATTTAGAAAATAAAGTACATACAACAATTTTATAATTATACGTTTACAATTGCGGAGGTGGCGAACAAAACTGGGCATGTCCTCAATAAATGATTTTTTTTAATATTTTTTCGGACTCTCCAAGTAGCCATATATGAAATCACGAAATATTTTGATTCAAACTCTGTCCGAACCTACCTTAAAAAATAACGAAAACTTACTTTTCCTTGCAGTTAAAGGACTAGGCTGATTTTGTTCGCCAGCTCCTCAATTATAACTAAACCCTTTGTGCGTTCAATAAATAATTTTGCACTTTATTGTGAAAGTGGTATAAGTCACATTCATTTTTGCTTCGAATTATTAAATTAATCTTAAAAAAATCAATAAATATTTCATAAACGTTAAATAAACTTATACTAATCGAGACTAGTACAACACTAAATTGAAATGTTGCATAATATAAAAATATATTTTGATTTCTTCAAATGTAATTTACTCCATATCTCAAACAAAAGAATATATGACTTAGACCACTTTCATAATTAAGGGCACAATTATGTGTTTATTGTATAACATAAAAATCAGAAATAACTTAAATGAAAGGAAAAACAAAAGTAAAACGATTAATTTAAATAGCCTGGAGCTGTCAGGCTAATAGCTAATATTTTTGTTATTGCCAACATTTTTCTCTTTTTAATATGGAGAATAAAGCATAATATGGCAGAACTTCGAGGTATCCAATCCTTAACAGGTCTATAAGAGTGTTCGGTCTCTCGTGCAGTAGACGTGTCCTCTTGGCTTGGTGTATCTGAAGATATTGTTGAGAATTCAGTCTCGTTTTCGACAGGTTGTTCCGTTAGAGTATTTACCTCATCGGAATCAGTGAATAAACATAATCCTGGAACGTCCTCTTAGTTCATTATAGACAACGTCGCCAAACCTTTGATTTTACCGCAGCTCTACAACATTTTATATTTATAGAAAACTTGTGCACAGAATTTATCGCCAGGCTTAGAGCTTCGTGAATTGGCACCATGTTTTGTATTTTACGCTTTTTTCATGTCCGTATTTCGCTTTCCAGTTTTTGATTTTGACAGTTTCAATGGTGTTTGTAGACGTCTTCCAATGAAATATTCAGACGAACTTTGACCAATTTGGTGCGTTGATGCTCAGAAAATTTGAAAAAATAACGACTAACAAATACTTGAACGTGTTTAATAATTTTCTTCAATGAAATTGAACTAGTTTTTATAAACTCTGGCCAACTAGAAGAAGCATCAACCAAGGTTAGGTTAGGTTACGAAGGGTGGCGCTATAACGCATCTCCACTTGGAGACCCACTTGAGTCGATTGTGAATGTCTTCCATGGCGTGAACACAAGTGACCCTATTATCCGTCATTAAGCCACTGAATTCCCATGATGAAGCCCCTGATATCCTCCAGTTTACACCTACCAAGATCAGTAATGCTCTCATGGTTATGGTCTCATGCTCAGCCATCTAAGCCTACGACGTTGCCGCTTCGGGCTGTGGCTGATAATATGTTCCTATTCATCCCCGCACATCTGGAATGCCAGTTTCCCAAATGCTAGTTCTTGCTCTGACCGATCAGTGACCAGTCGACGCTCCTTTCACGACTCACATCGCCTTCCTATTCATATCCAGTAGCAGTTTGGATCTTCCTGAGTCAAGTTTTGGCAACAAAGCTCTAGAGACTGTACAATCCTCCCTACTTAGCCATGAACTGTTGATCCTACTCTCTACCCAATTACTGAGTTCCCTGTAGTAATGACCAATCGGTAGTTTGACAGACACATTTCCTCATCTAACGCTGACCCTATTCTTGCCAGCTCATCGGCAATTTCATTTCCCTCAACACTGCTGTGGACACGAACCCAACATAGTCTGACACTATACTTATCCATAAGCAAGTTGAGGGCTTTCCTACAGTCACTAACAAGTTTAGATTTGACATTGTGTCTCTTCAAACCTTTTAGCGTTGCCTGGATGTCGACATAGAAGGTTACCTTCTCACCTTCAGCTACATTCTAGGCCACCAGCGTCGTGACCTGAGGATCCCAAAGTTATTAGCTTGGAAAGCGCTGCTACCATGGAACTAGGTAAATAGGTTATAGGGAAGGAGGATAGAGGGAGTAGTGTCTGTGGACATTCGATTAAAACATTACTACGCTGGTAGTGGCAGGAAAGACCTCCGCAGGTAGTTGGTTCTACATACGAACAGTGCGGCTAAAAAAGGAATTCTCTCTGTAATGCGTAGTGCAATTCATTGGCCAATCGACCACAAAGGGATGTGCTCTGAATGAGGCTCGTGTTGTACGTATAAATGTGCGGGTTTCAGGAACAAGTTCCCTAATTTCATTAGAACACATTCCATTGTAGTAACGATAGAAAAATTAAATGCACCCCACATTGCATCGATGCTCCAATGAATCAATAGAGTTGGATACCCTACTGTCACCGATGAGCTTCTTCGCCCTCTCCTGTATGCGGTCGAGCAGTCCCAAAGTAGACTTTGAAGCGCCGGCATATACATGAGAGTTGTATTCCATTTTCGGTCGAATATAAGTGGTATAAATAGTAAGGAGATCAGATCGGGTGAAATATCGTTTGCACCGTTTCAAAAAGCCGAGACGCTTGAATGCTTCTTTTGCAATTTGAAAAATGTGATCAGTCCATCGAGCATCACACTGTATTTTCATGCCAAGAACATCAAGAGCATCTTATTCCTTAATACTTATACCCCTCATAGTTATAGAGGCAGCAGCATTTTCGTTCATGCGTCTATGTGTAACCATGCAACATTGGGTCTTACGGGCGTCAAAGTCGACCCTGTTCGCATGATCCCATTCAGAAATTTTTTCTAAATCATAGTTTAAAGTCTCATTCATTGATTGATTCTTTTGTGAAAAACATTATATAATTGTGAATGTCTACTGTAAAAAGGTTGAACATCAGGCGATATTAATTTGGCAGAGCAAGGCCAATAGTTTTCTATAAATTCAATTGTCACGCCATAATAAACTCATCTTGAAATTGGTTATTAATGAGGCGAGAGAAAACGTCCACATTTCTGAACTCTTTCGTGTTCACATACTGAATTAGACTTGTATGAAACTCTTTCAGTAGCTCGTTTTAGACACAAATCTATGATCAAACCCATTTAAATTACACTGGTTTGATTATCGGTTTGTATAAAAACCGAGTCTATACTGGATTTTAAAATTATAACTCATCAAAATGACAGCCTATTGCTGCAGCCAATTTTCTATATGCGTATGCATACTTTTTTAGAGCCGAATATACGAGGGCGGATCAATAAGTCCGTAATTTTTTGAATCAAACAGAGTTTTTTTTGGAAAACAAAAAATTGGATTTTCGAGGTCCTTAAAATAGGCTAAATCTCTTTGAATCGAGCCATTTCTTTAGGTTTGGAAATAGGAATTAGTCACTAGGGGCTAAATCCGGAGAATATGGCGGATAGGGTAGCAATACGTAGCGCAATTCATAGAGTTTTGCCATTGAGACTGCACACGTGTGCGCTCGTGAATTATGTTCATGAAAAAGAACTTTTTTCTTGGCCATATGATTCACTATCCTACACAATCGAGCGATCTGGCAAATAAGACATGTGTGCTAAAAAAAAGTGTGGTAGTGTGGACTAAAAATGCAACTGTGTAAGTAGATTAGTAATGGGGACGGACGACATGTTTTGGGAATTCAAAACCGGGAAAAAACAAAAACGATGGCAACCCTGTTACAAATGGGGGGATTTTGGGGATTTTCATGCTGATATGGTGTTTGTGTGTGAGTTTGATTCTTTGGCCATGTGTATGAATGTATACTTGTGTGTACAGCTTTTGTTGTTATTGTAGAGAAACGTTGTGCTTACAGTGCATGGATGTATGTACGTGTGGGATGTGTATGTGTGTGTGTGTGAGTCTAATTCTTTGGTTGTGTGTGCATGTATATGTGGGTGTTTGTATGTATGTATGGGTGTGTGCGTATGTGTGTGATTGTTATTTGATAGACTTATGGTTGCTGTTTTGAGTTATAGTTGGTATGCTTATGTAGGGTTATTGTATGTATGCATTTATGTTTGTGATCTCTGGGGGGGAAATAATCTAATAGCTGCAGAGAGTGGCAACCCTGTTGCGAATGGAAGTCGTTAGGGAATGTATTTGGTAATGTATGTATATGTTGTTGGATTAATGTATGTGATCGTTTCTATTTTTGCTTTGAAGAATGTCATTGCTTGTGTGAGTTACATCAACACTTTTTCATACATATTTACAAATGCATGTATATATGTTTTTAAGGCTATTGACGTTGCTATTATGGAGATAGAAAATATTGTGTCGGCATAGGTTTCATATATGTTCAAGTTTATTTCAGATGTTAAATGTTTTGAATCCGATTAGGTTGATAAGAAGAGCTTTTCAATAGGGGTAGTGATATCTTTATTTCGGTATATTCTACTTTAATGTAACAATTATAAGAAATAGCTTTTGGAGAAATACATCAAAAACTTATAGAAGCACCTGCTTTCACGTGTCCCGATTTTTCTAGTACCTTTATATTGCAAACTGATGCTAGCGATTTTGTTCTGGGTGTTGCTGTGTATATGAATTTCATCATATATCGTAATACCAACAGAGAATTGTGGAAATGTGTGTGTGTGTGTGGGTATGTGTTTATGTGTGTGTGTGTGTATGTGTGTGTGTATGTTTGTAGGAATTTCAATGTGTGTATTTCTGTAGGAGCTTAGGGCTGATTGTGATTTATGAGGGGTGAGGTGTTCTAGTAATATGTAACCGGGGGAATCTGTGTGTTTGTGTGTCTGTAGGAGTTTAAGGCTGACCATGATTTGGGTGGGCAGGGTTGTTGACGTAATATGTATCCACGGGGATTTGTGGATGTGTCTGTCTATAGTAGTTTAAGCCTGATCGTGATTTGAGGTAGGTGAGGATGTTCTTGAGGTAAATTGGTTATGTGTATGTATGTATGTATTTTTGTAAGAATTTAAGATGATTGTGATTTATTAGGGGCGAGGTGTTCTTGTAATATGTAGCCGTGAGAATCTATGTGTATAGACGTTTAAGAGTATCTGTAATTTTAGGTAGGTGAGAGTGTTGTGTTGTTGAGATTAATCTTATATATTGTATATGTATGTATGTATGATCATGGGAATTTTTATATGTATATCTGGGGGAGAATTTTAGGCTGGTCGTGATTTGTGAAAGGTGGGGTGTTGTTGAAATTTTCTTGGATATTTCTTATATGAATTCTGCTATGTGTGTGTGTATTTGCGCTAATATTTATATGTAGATAGAAATTAATTCTTTTCAGTATCGACATTTGGTACTATCAAATACTATCATATGTCTGGACTTCCCTAATCTTATTATGTTTTTATAGTTACGCTTGTTTTATATTTTCTCATACGTAAATTTGTCTCGCGTTAAAGTCTGCCTATATGAAATTTGTTTATATTACAGATTTTGTTTATTTCAATCTTTGAATACATTTTTTTTTTTTTTTTTTTTTTTTTTTTTTTTTTTGTCATTGATGTCTTTTGTTCTTCTTGTTGTTGGTGTTGTTGTTGTAAATATTCGTCTGTGTATAGATGCGATATATTCAGTTTTTTTTTTTTTTTATTTGAAAATAAAAACGTTTTAATTTTTATCTGCGTTTACTTAGAAGTTTGTGAGGATTTTCTGTTTTTAAGTAAAACTGAATTCCTGAAGATACATACTCTATAGTAATAGCAACTATAACAGAAATATTCCTTATACTCAATTTACATTTTTTAAAGTTGATGCAACGTTAGTAAGTTAACGTTAGAAATTTTTGGGGTACATAATTTTTTCTAACTATAGACTTTTTTCTTCACTTTCTACATTTGTTTTCGAAATCTTGCTTTGCTTTATGAAAATGTATAAACATTTTTAAATGAAACTGATCCGGCACTCCAGCTTATATACTGATAGTTTTTTTTTTTTTTTCTTTGGTAGTCAACTTACTTCTTTTTTTATTTTTATTGATAAACATTTAAAATCAAAAGGGAGCTTTATATTGAAATTATTATTTTCATAATTGTTGAAAACAATCACTAGTTTTTTTTTTTTGTGATGAAATCATTTGAAGTTGAAGCTGATATCTTTGCTTACTGTTTTAAATTAAAATTTTATTCAATAGAATAAAAGGAGCTTTTTTCTTAAATTCTGATGCAGTTAAGATCGGATATGAGACTGAATTTAAATGTACTTTTAAATTAGTCACAATGAACAAACTTATTTTCTTGTTGAAAAGCGATCATCAGAAAACGAAGTGGTTTTCAGAGACTTTAGGTATACCCTTTCGACGGTTCCTCTAGGATACAAGATGACTTTGTTTGACGAAATTTCTGTTGCTTTATACTGATAATATGTTTACATTAATAAGGTACATATGTATATGTTTATTTTATGAAGGGCTATTACCTATGGCTTTCATTGACGTTCTATATGATTTTTTTTTTCTCATTTTATTAAAGTTCAGCGTGTTGTGTGTATATTTCTGAAATGTTTAAGTATGTTTTGTGTTCCCATCGGACAGAGTGTACGTTTTAGTTGGTCAGTCAGTCTATATATTTATTTTTTTTTTTCTTCTAATGTACCACACCTTTTTTTCACATTTTACTACTTGAAATAGAGAATTTTTGTCTAATTTTTTTCTGGGTATCTACATACATTAGTTAAATATGTGTATGAATTTTTAAGAAAAAATTTTAAATAAAATATTGGAAAAAGAATTAATTATGTGAATGGTTTTTATTTCTTTATTAGCTTTACTTCGCTAGATCAAAAAAATTTTTGTTTTTGCTTATTTGCAAATTCTTGTTTTCATGTCGCTTAAACATGTACAGTCTTGTTTTCGTATCGCTTAGACATGCACAGTCTTGTTTTCATGATGCTTAGACATGCACAGTCTTGTTTTCATGATGCTTAAACATGTACAGTCTTGTTTTCTTTGAGAGGTTATGCACAAGACAAATTGAATTTCACAATGTTATGAAATTCCATTAAAAGAGAAACAGTTTAGACAATCGGATAAGTCCTTATATTTTTCACTACATACAAGTTTCTGTTATTTTATATTCGAATAGATGAATCCTAACTTTCCTTTAAAAAATAACACAAAACAAGGATAAATTTAGTTTAATTTTATTTATATTAATAATACATTTTAATTTAATTTTATTTATTTTTATTATAATGATGGAAACATTTCATAATATCCAATTATTAAATTTTCTAATATACTTTTACGCAAAAAATATATTGTACATCTGCAAGT
This sequence comes from Tachina grossa, assembly GCA_949987645.1. Classification (NCBI taxonomy): domain Eukaryota; kingdom Metazoa; phylum Arthropoda; class Insecta; order Diptera; family Tachinidae; genus Tachina; species Tachina grossa. The sequence continues at coordinate 131,842,960 of OX465274.1, read as the reverse complement.
ATCTGGTCCTTCCTCACACTCAGGATTATACCAAGGACAGCTTCTGAAGTGGCCTTCTGTGTTGTCTTCATCTTCCATGATACCATATTCTTCGTTCTCATCCAGCATATTTTGAAAAAATTTGATCATCTCCCAATGATCGAAAAGCCTGAAGCTTTCAAAATCTCTTATAAATTGGTTTAGAGTACGTCTGATTTGACTCATTTTATTTGCTTATAAGTTAATGAATGATGATTGTTTGAAGGTTCCTTTAAGACTAATTTCCTCTTTTAAATTTTTAAAGTAGTATCTCTTGATCTTTAAAATATCTATACCATCATCTATATTCCATACCTCTTTTTTAGCACTCTATCTCTCTCTACCCCTTTTCTCTCTATAACTGTCTCTTTCTGTCTATCACTACCCCTCCACTTATTCACTATTTCACCATATTTTCGATTAGCCTTCTTGAAGTCGTCATCGCTACTTTCAAGATCATTTTCAGTTAAACATTCAAAGTGCGGAGAAGTAAATGAAAAAAAAAAAAATAAATAAATAAAACAAAAATGGAGTCTACAACAAATCTAACATCAAAATTTAATTCACTAAAAAATAAAACCTTAATCCACATAAAGGAGCTTGAGACATCAACTAAATACACCATTCGAAAAGTGTCAAGAGTAACAACAAAATATGGGCCAACACTAAAAGTTGAAATGGAAAACCACATAATGTTCCTCCCAAAGCGAAATAATGATTTAACCGATGCTGAAATTAAAGAACTCTCGAGCGGATCATATTGCTTAAGTAGAGAAGGTGAACAAAGCTTAATTGTTGAAAGCGAGCTGAGTGAATTTCTAATTCAAAATTCCCAATTTCCAATTTGGCAATAATATATAATAATTTTGTATTTTAAATTATAAATAAAAATACATGAAAGAGTTTTGTAAAATATAAATGTTTGTGCTTTTTTATTTAATATTTTCAGTTATTTCATAAAGAAATTTAAGACATAAATGACCACAGGTAAATGTATTGAAATTCTAATGTTGATTATAGTTGTATTTTATATTTCTACCAAGATATTTGACTACTTCCGAAGGAGGTTGTAAGTTTCCAAAGCTGTCGAAATATTCTTTTTCATTGTTGTTTTTATAATATGCTACCCAATGTGTACCAGGTCCTGTTGATACGTCTAAATTGATTATTCCACATTCTATTTTCTTTGTTCGTTTTGGTAGAGTATTCAACATGAAAACTCCTCTAAAATATGGAATATTTATAGAGAAACGGTTTATGTCCACATCAGATAGTGGTCTGTTCGTAGCATCTCTAAGAGTTTTTTGATTTTTCTTTGTAAACTAAACCATAACCCTTTTTATATGGTTTTAAGTAAAGTCCCTTTCCAACTGCTATAGATTCCATCGCTCTATTATGTCTAATTGCTTCATCAAGTTGATTTTTTGCATTCTTTGTTGCATTAACAGCTTTAGCTATAGCAGCACCTCCAGTTGTTAGACTACCAATTGCACCCAGAGCAGTTAAAATCGGTATTAGAGGCAAAAACCCACCAATTTTTGGTACACGTATTACATGTGGTACTATAATTTGAGATTTTCTTCCTTTTAATGATTTGTTGATAGTTTTTCGGGCAATTTTAATTGCTGAGTTAATATTTAACGGTTTTTCCTTCTTTAGTATTTTTGTTGCAGCTCTAATTGATGTTCTAAACAGTTTTTTATCATTTATCTTGTTCTTTTTAACATTTTTCTTTTTCTCCACACCCATACCAAATTTTGTTTTGGCTTTCATTGCGTTAGTAACCATATAGGCAAATGATTTTTCAGCAATACTACTATCTTTTGATAAAACTCGATCCCAAGCTGAATTTTCAAGTATTTTATCAGCTTTATGTCTAATGCTTAAATCCTTACAAGCAGAGTCCAATAAATTAATTCCTTTGTCACCTCAATTTAAACGTTTTTGTAGTTTTGTTTCAGGTCCACAATACTAATATCCGGGAAGATAAAGTTCACCAGTTAGAGAGTTTATTCTTTTTATCTACTATACCTCCTCCAACGAAGGTGTTTTTATGACTAAACGTTTTCTGATATTGTATAACTATATCATCTAATTTTGTCGATAATAACAGGTAACATTTATAAAATCTATTTAGTTCGTAATATTGTTCCTTCTACTATTTTTTTTTTTTTTTTTTTTTTACTTGCCTCTATCTTGACTGATCGTTTCTCAGTCCTTAAACTTGTATATTCTGAACTTCTGTCTTGATATTACTTTCTTCTTTCATGCGAATTCTTGTTTTTTCTTTTCATATCACTTAAACACTTGTTATCGTTGAAAGGTTCTGTACAAAACAAATCGAATTTCACAATATTATGAAATTCCATTATATTTAATTAGGTATTTTCTTATCGACACCAACTGCTTTAACACCATCTCATTTACGTTTGCTAACAGCAAATAGTACAATAGGTGTCAGCTATTAGATCAGCTTATTAGCACCTGGTCTGTTTTTCAGATCAGCTTTTCAGGAGCTGGTCTGGTTTTCAGATCAGCTTATCAGGACCTGGTCTGGTTTTCAGATCAGCTTTTCAGGACCTGATCTGGTTTTCAGATCAGCTTTTCAGGACCTGGTCTGGTTTTCAGATCAGCTTATCAGGACCTGGTCTGGTTTTCAGATCAGCTTTTCAGGACCTGGTCTGGTTTTCAGATCAGCTTTTCAGGACCTGGTCTGGTTTTCAGATCAGCTTATCAGGACCTGGTCTGGTTTTCAGATCAGGCTATCAGGACCTGGTCTGGTTTTCAGATCAGCTTATCAGGAGCTGGTCTGATTTTCAGGTCAGCTTATTAGGAGCTGGTCTGATTTTCAGGTCAGCTTATTAGGAGCTGGTCTGGTTTTCAGGTCAGATGAAATAACTAAAGTATATCTTTTATTAGCAGTATTTTTTTTTTCTATAACGAAAATCGTTTAATTCAATATATTTGCTTATAATCAAAAATCCATATTTATCCTTCCAACACTCTACAAATTTTTTAAAACTTGTCAAAATTCATATTACTGCCAACATGAACCTTGTAAACATGCTTCATATTTTCCTCATCTTACTTAAACATTATAATTACATTTGCATTGTCTCTTATTAAATGCTTATAGCCATATTCATAAAAATTTTAAACAGCATTTCAAATGTTGTTTGAGCAAAATTCGCTAAAATTGTATTCATAATAGAATATTAGCTTAAAAACGTTTTTTAACTTGCGTAAATCAACAAATCTTATAAATTAAATGCACCCATACTTAAAATAATTTTGAGCTGACGTCGTTCTAGTTTTGCTTCTTGTTTATTTATATTTTTAACTTTGTCTGTATGTATGTATGTATGCATGTATTTATTAAGAATTATGCTATAAGTTTGTCACAAGTAGAATGAGTCATCATTCTTCTGTCGCCCCATACAAAAATATACACGTACATATGTATGTATATTATTCTGCTTTCCACATGCAACATCAGCAAATATCATAATTGAAATGTTTTAAGCTTCATTACCAGAAAAAAATAAATGTATAATAACCCATTCTTTTAATTATGAAATTATGTAATTTCTTTAAGTATTCATACTTGTAGTAGTATATAGATAATTTTTGTATAAATATATGTTTTTAAACCTCAGATAGTAGTAGGGAAATCCCACTCCGGCGTAGATTAAAATTTTTAAGTTTAATTACCCATAACCCCGACAAAGGACACCCAGAAATTATTACACAACCCAAATCAGGCAGACAGACAGACATAGACTTAATGTAAACAAAAACTTCTTATGTTACAAAAATAAGAGTGACTTATTGAACCACCCTCGAAAAATATTTAAAGGACTTATCGAACCACCCTCGTAGGTATCAAATTTCAAGAATTTTAAAATTTTCAAATTTTAATTACCCAAATTTAACAATTTCAGCAACAATTTAACAATTTTAATTGGGGCAGGAGTGGGAGTTCCCTACTACTATCTGAGGTTTAAAAACATATATTTATACAAAAATTATCTATATACTACTACAAGTATGAATACTTAAAGAAATTACATAATTTCATAATTAAAAGAATGGGTTATTATACATTTATTTTTTTCTGGTAATGAAGCTTAAAACATTTCAATTATGATATTTGCTGATGTTGCATGTGGAAAGCAGAATAATATACATACATATGTACGTGTATATTTTTGTATGGGGCGACAGAAGAATGATGACTCATTCTACTTGTGACAAACTTATAGCATAATTCTTAATAAATACATGCATACATACATACATACAGACAAAGTTAAAAATATAAATAAACAAGAAGCAAAACTAGAACGACGTCAGCTCAAAATTATTTTAAGTATGGGTGCATTTAATTTATAAGATTTGTTGATTTACGCAAGTTAAAAAACGTTTTTAAGCTAATATTCTATTATGAATACAATTTTAGCGAATTTTGCTCAAACAACATTTGAAATGCTGTTTAAAATTTTTATGAATATGGCTATAAGCATTTAATAAGAGACAATGCAAATGTAATTATAATGTTTAAGTAAGATGAGGAAAATATGAAGCATGTTTACAAGGTTCATGTTGGCAGTAATATGAATTTTGACAAGTTTTAAAAAATTTGTAGAGTGTTGGAAGGATAAATATGGATTTTTGATTATAAGCAAATATATTGAATTAAACGATTTTCGTTATAGAAAAAAAAATACTGCTAATAAAAGATATACTTTAGTTATTTCATCTGACCTGAAAACCAGACCAGCTCCTAATAAGCTGACCTGAAAATCAGACCAGCTCCTAATAAGCTGACCTGAAAATCAGACCAGCTCCTGATAGCCTGATCTGAAAACCAGACCAGGTCCTGATAAGCTGATCTGAAAACCAGACCAGGTCCTGAAAAGCTGATCTGAAAACCAGACCAGGTCCTGAAAAGCTGATCTGAAAACCAGACCAGGTCCTGATAAGCTGATCTGAAAACCAGACCAGGTCCTGAAAAGCTGATCTGAAAACCAGATCAGGTCCTGAAAAGCTGATCTGAAAACCAGACCAGGTCCTGATAAGCTGATCTGAAAACCAGACCAGCTCCTGAAAAGCTGATCTGAAAAACAGACCAGGTGCTAATAAGCTGATCTAATAGCTGACACCTATTGTACTATTTGCTGTTAGCAAACGTAAATGAGATGGTGTTAAAGCAGTTGGTGTCGATAAGAAAATACCTAATTAAATATAATGGAATTTCATAATATTGTGAAATTCGATTTGTTTTGTACAGAACCTTTCAACGATAACAAGTGTTTAAGTGATATGAAAAGAAAAAACAAGAATTCGCATGAAAGAAGAAAGTAATATCAAGACAGAAGTTCAGAATATACAAGTTTAAGGACTGAGAAACGATCAGTCAAGATAGAGGCAAGTAAAAAAAAAAAAAAAAAAAAAAAAAAAATAGTAGAAGGAACAATATTACGAACTAAATAGATTTTATAAATGTTACCTGTTATTATCGACAAAATTAGATGATATAGTTATACAATATCAGAAAACGTTTAGTCATAAAAACACCTTCGTTGGAGGAGGTATAGTAGATAAAAAGAATAAACTCTCTAACTGGTGAACTTTATCTTCCCGGATATTAGTATTGTGGACCTGAAACAAAACTACAAAAACGTTTAAATTGAGGTGACAAAGGAATTAATTTATTGGACTCTGCTTGTAAGGATTTAAGCATTAGACATAAAGCTGATAAAATACTTGAAAATTCAGCTTGGGATCGAGTTTTATCAAAAGATAGTAGTATTGCTGAAAAATCATTTGCCTATATGGTTACTAACGCAATGAAAGCCAAAACAAAATTTGGTATGGGTGTGGAGAAAAAGAAAAATGTTAAAAAGAACAAGATAAATGATAAAAAACTGTTTAGAATATCAATTAGAGCTGCAACAAAAATACTAAAGAAGGAAAAACCGTTAAATATTAACTCAGCAATTAAAATTGCCCGAAAAACTATCAACAAATCATTAAAAGGAAGAAAATCTCAAATTATAGTACCACATGTAATACGTGTACCAAAAATTGGTGGGTTTTTGCCTCTAATACCGATTTTAACTGCTCTGGGTGCAATTGGTAGTCTAACAACTGGAGGTGCTGCTATAGCTAAAGCTGTTAATGCAACAAAGAATGCAAAAAATCAACTTGATGAAGCAATTAGACATAATAGAGCGATGGAATCTATAGCAGTTGGAAAGGGACTTTACTTAAAACCATATAAAAAGGGTTATGGTTTAGTTTACAAAGAAAAATCAAAAAACTCTTAGAGATGCTACGAACAGACCACTATCTGATGTGGACATAAACCGTTTCTCTATAAATATTCCATATTTTAGAGGAGTTTTCATGTTGAATACTCTACCAAAACGAACAAAGAAAATAGAATGTGGAATAATCAATTTAGACGTATCAACAGGACCTGGTACACATTGGGTAGCATATTATAAAAACAACAATGAAAAAGAATATTTCGACAGCTTTGGAAACTTACAACCTCCTTCGGAAGTAGTCAAATATCTTGGTAGAAATATAAAATACAACTATAATCAACATTAGAATTTCAATACATTTACCTGTGGTCATTTATGTCTTAAATTTCTTTATGAAATAACTGAAAATATTAAATAAAAAAGCACAAACATTTATATTTTACAAAACTCTTTCATGTATTTTTATTTATAATTTAAAATACAAAATTATTATATATTATTGCCAAATTGGAAATTGGGAATTTTGAATTAGAAATTCACTCAGCTCGCTTTCAACAATTAAGCTTTGTTCACCTTCTCTACTTAAGCAATATGATCCGCTCGAGAGTTCTTTAATTTCAGCATCGGTTAAATCATTATTTCGCTTTGGGAGGAACATTATGTGGTTTTCCATTTCAACTTTTAGTGTTGGCCCATATTTTGTTGTTACTCTTGACACTTTTCGAATGGTGTATTTAGTTGATGTCTCAAGCTCCTTTATGTGGATTAAGGTTTTATTTTTTAGTGAATTAAATTTTGATGTTAGATTTGTTGTAGACTCCATTTTTGTTTTATTTATTTATTTTTTTTTTTTCATTTACTTCTCCGCACTTTGAATGTTTAACTGAAAATGATCTTGAAAGTAGCGATGACGACTTCAAGAAGGCTAATCGAAAATATGGTGAAATAGTGAATAAGTGGAGGGGTAGTGATAGACAGAAAGAGACAGTTATAGAGAGAAAAGGGGTAGAGAGAGATAGAGTGCTAAAAAAGAGGTATGGAATATAGATGATGGTATAGATATTTTAAAGATCAAGAGATACTACTTTAAAAATTTAAAAGAGGAAATTAGTCTTAAAGGAACCTTCAAACAATCATCATTCATTAACTTATAAGCAAATAAAATGAGTCAAATCAGACGTACTCTAAACCAATTTATAAGAGATTTTGAAAGCTTCAGGCTTTTCGATCATTGGGAGATGATCAAATTTTTTCAAAATATGCTGGATGAGAACGAAGAATATGGTATCATGGAAGATGAAGACAACACAGAAGGCCACTTCAGAAGCTGTCCTTGGTATAATCCTGAGTGTGAGGAAGGACCAGATACTTGCAGATGTACAATATATTTTTTGCGTAAAAGTATATTAGAAAATTTAATAATTGGATATTATGAAATGTTTCCATCATTATAATAAAAATAAATAAAATTAAATTAAAATGTATTATTAATATAAATAAAATTAAACTAAATTTATCCTTGTTTTGTGTTATTTTTTAAAGGAAAGTTAGGATTCATCTATTCGAATATAAAATAACAGAAACTTGTATGTAGTGAAAAATATAAGGACTTATCCGATTGTCTAAACTGTTTCTCTTTTAATGGAATTTCATAACATTGTGAAATTCAATTTGTCTTGTGCATAACCTCTCAAAGAAAACAAGACTGTACATGTTTAAGCATCATGAAAACAAGACTGTGCATGTCTAAGCATCATGAAAACAAGACTGTGCATGTCTAAGCGATACGAAAACAAGACTGTACATGTTTAAGCGACATGAAAACAAGAATTTGCAAATAAGCAAAAACAAAAATTTTTTTGATCTAGCGAAGTAAAGCTAATAAAGAAATAAAAACCATTCACATAATTAATTCTTTTTCCAATATTTTATTTAAAATTTTTTCTTAAAAATTCATACACATATTTAACTAATGTATGTAGATACCCAGAAAAAAATTAGACAAAAATTCTCTATTTCAAGTAGTAAAATGTGAAAAAAAGGTGTGGTACATTAGAAGAAAAAAATAAATAAATATATAGACTGACTGACCAACTAAAACGTACACTCTGTCCGATGGGAACACAAAACATACTTAAACATTTCAGAAATATACACACAACACGCTGAACTTTAATAAAATGAGAAAAAAAAAATCATATAGAACGTCAATGAAAGCCATAGGTAATAGCCCTTCATAAAATAAACATATACATATGTACCTTATTAATGTAAACATATTATCAGTATAAAGCAACAGAAATTTCGTCAAACAAAGTCATCTTGTATCCTAGAGGAACCGTCGAAAGGGTATACCTAAAGTCTCTGAAAACCACTTCGTTTTCTGATGATCGCTTTTCAACAAGAAAATAAGTTTGTTCATTGTGACTAATTTAAAAGTACATTTAAATTCAGTCTCATATCCGATCTTAACTGCATCAGAATTTAAGAAAAAAGCTCCTTTTATTCTATTGAATAAAATTTTAATTTAAAACAGTAAGCAAAGATATCAGCTTCAACTTCAAATGATTTCATCACAAAAAAAAAAAACTAGTGATTGTTTTCAACAATTATGAAAATAATAATTTCAATATAAAGCTCCCTTTTGATTTTAAATGTTTATCAATAAAAATAAAAAAAGAAGTAAGTTGACTACCAAAGAAAAAAAAAAAAAAACTATCAGTATATAAGCTGGAGTGCCGGATCAGTTTCATTTAAAAATGTTTATACATTTTCATAAAGCAAAGCAAGATTTCGAAAACAAATGTAGAAAGTGAAGAAAAAAGTCTATAGTTAGAAAAAATTATGTACCCCAAAAATTTCTAACGTTAACTTACTAACGTTGCATCAACTTTAAAAAATGTAAATTGAGTATAAGGAATATTTCTGTTATAGTTGCTATTACTATAGAGTATGTATCTTCAGGAATTCAGTTTTACTTAAAAACAGAAAATCCTCACAAACTTCTAAGTAAACGCAGATAAAAATTAAAACGTTTTTATTTTCAAATAAAAAAAAAAAACTGAATATATCGCATCTATACACAGACGAATATTTACAACAACAACACCAACAACAAGAAGAACAAAAGACATCAATGACAAAAAAAAAAAAAAAAAAAAAAAAAAAAAAAAAATGTATTCAAAGATTGAAATAAACAAAATCTGTAATATAAACAAATTTCATATAGGCAGACTTTAACGCGAGACAAATTTACGTATGAGAAAATATAAAACAAGCGTAACTATAAAAACATAATAAGATTAGGGAAGTCCAGACATATGATAGTATTTGATAGTACCAAATGTCGATACTGAAAAGAATTAATTTCTATCTACATATAAATATTAGCGCAAATACACACACACATAGCAGAATTCATATAAGAAATATCCAAGAAAATTTCAACAACACCCCACCTTTCACAAATCACGACCAGCCTAAAATTCTCCCCCAGATATACATATAAAAATTCCCATGATCATACATACATACATATACAATATATAAGATTAATCTCAACAACACAACACTCTCACCTACCTAAAATTACAGATACTCTTAAACGTCTATACACATAGATTCTCACGGCTACATATTACAAGAACACCTCGCCCCTAATAAATCACAATCATCTTAAATTCTTACAAAAATACATACATACATACACATAACCAATTTACCTCAAGAACATCCTCACCTACCTCAAATCACGATCAGGCTTAAACTACTATAGACAGACACATCCACAAATCCCCGTGGATACATATTACGTCAACAACCCTGCCCACCCAAATCATGGTCAGCCTTAAACTCCTACAGACACACAAACACACAGATTCCCCCGGTTACATATTACTAGAACACCTCACCCCTCATAAATCACAATCAGCCCTAAGCTCCTACAGAAATACACACATTGAAATTCCTACAAACATACACACACACATACACACACACACACATAAACACATACCCACACACACACACACATTTCCACAATTCTCTGTTGGTATTACGATATATGATGAAATTCATATACACAGCAACACCCAGAACAAAATCGCTAGCATCAGTTTGCAATATAAAGGTACTAGAAAAATCGGGACACGTGAAAGCAGGTGCTTCTATAAGTTTTTGATGTATTTCTCCAAAAGCTATTTCTTATAATTGTTACATTAAAGTAGAATATACCGAAATAAAGATATCACTACCCCTATTGAAAAGCTCTTCTTATCAACCTAATCGGATTCAAAACATTTAACATCTGAAATAAACTTGAACATATATGAAACCTATGCCGACACAATATTTTCTATCTCCATAATAGCAACGTCAATAGCCTTAAAAACATATATACATGCATTTGTAAATATGTATGAAAAAGTGTTGATGTAACTCACACAAGCAATGACATTCTTCAAAGCAAAAATAGAAACGATCACATACATTAATCCAACAACATATACATACATTACCAAATACATTCCCTAACGACTTCCATTCGCAACAGGGTTGCCACTCTCTGCAGCTATTAGATTATTTCCCCCCCAGAGATCACAAACATAAATGCATACATACAATAACCCTACATAAGCATACCAACTATAACTCAAAACAGCAACCATAAGTCTATCAAATAACAATCACACACATACGCACACACCCATACATACATACAAACACCCACATATACATGCACACACAACCAAAGAATTAGACTCACACACACACACATACACATCCCACACGTACATACATCCATGCACTGTAAGCACAACGTTTCTCTACAATAACAACAAAAGCTGTACACACAAGTATACATTCATACACATGGCCAAAGAATCAAACTCACACACAAACACCATATCAGCATGAAAATCCCCAAAATCCCCCCATTTGTAACAGGGTTGCCATCGTTTTTGTTTTTTCCCGGTTTTGAATTCCCAAAACATGTCGTCCGTCCCCATTACTAATCTACTTGTGTAACAGATTTTTTTTGGCAAGTCGTGTGATTAAAATAAAATGATAGGCTCCATGCGATCAGAATTGTTTTTATTGTCAGACAGCTGATAATTTTATTTTTGCATCATTTTTGTATTATAGAGTGGCACCTAAAACACCATTTTGAAGCGATTTTTTAAAGTCGGTCAGACTTCTGCAAGATTTTCCTGTGAATGATTCGCGCGATCGTGTAGGATAGTTAATCTGGGCCTTAAAGGCTGGCTTCATATCTCACGAATTTAAATTTTTTTCGTTTTCGTTTGTTTTATAAAAAGTAGACATTTGCTCAAAAATGAGAAATACAATGAAAAGTGAATTATGTTTTAAAGGATATAATATTTTTTAAAGTTTTATTAGCAAATTTCCTTTCGTAGTAATTAATATAATTTATATATATAAATAAAAATAGAATATAATTTAACAGGGACAGAATTTTGTATTATTTATTAAAAATATACAATCAGCTTAAAAATATTTTTAAATACATACATATATATTTATAAAAATAATTAATTAATTGGTGTTACGAGTAGTTACAAAAATTATGTGAATTTTGCGATTTAATTTAAATTTCTTGCACACTTTCAAACAAGTTAATATGTATTTACTAAATTAATTTTTACATTTTAATGAGCTTTAAATTTTCGTTAAGTATTCAAACTTTTTCAAAAAGCAACAAACTCTAAATGTTCCTTGTCCAAAATTTAAAGAAACAAAAAATTAAGGTTACGAAAATATGTAAATGTAATAATAGTAATGTACTTTTAACTTGTTAACTTCAAAATTTAATTATTTTTTATTTAAAAAGATATTTTTGTTGTTACAATATATTAATAACATATAGAAGTATAATTTGTAAATTTTATTATTTATAGTTTTTCCATTTGAAATTTCGTTCTTTGCGATTGTTGTAAGCTTTCTTCCTTCTATGTATATAAAAAAATTTATGGATTTTCGTTTAATATTCGTAATTTATTTAATTATTTTATGATATATATGTATATATATATATATATACATATATATATATATATATATTTTAACTACAATAACTTAAAAAAATATTTTATTTTTGTCTTAATAATATTCGCAATATTGCCGAGAATTATAGACTAAAAACAACATTAGAATAATTATACATTTAAAGATATTCCGTTTTCTTTTAATAATTAATTTTTTAATTTTAATTTTATAATTTTAGTTTATTTTGATGTTCAAGTCTGTTGCCAATTTATGTTTATATACATATTTCGTTTTAAGAAGCGCTATCGATGTTAATGCACAATATTTTTTTTAAAGGCAAAAACCATTAGTTATTTATTCAAGTTAACAATCTGTTGAAGAAATCTTGTATTAATAGCTTTTTTAAAAAGTTTGCACAACGAATTTTCTTAACCAGAAATAATTTTTAGTCAGGCTTAAGTTCAGTAATTTCAATTCTTTTTATTGAATGAAATATTTTATTAATTAATGTGAGTTTCTAAAGAAAAGAAAAATTAAATTAGACTTTTAAGCTAGGGGAAATACCGATATTTTTCTGTGCAGCAACGCACTTCATCAGCACCCTAGTCTATCTACTTGGGTAGAGATTGTTATTAACATCAGCTATTTAACGTAAATTCTAATGAAACGGAATGTGAGAAATGATTGTTGTGTACAATTATTGATTTACCTTTGGTAAATACATATGTAAGTATCACTATTTATTTCTCCTGTTTTTCCATTTTTTCATTTTTCTATTTAGGTTAGCACGAAGTTATATTACTCCACCTACGTATGTTTAACTATTCTTGCTTATCTTTTACGATCATCAAATTAATTATTTTTACTTATTCGATGTACCGTCGGTACATACATATAAGTATTATAGTAGTGGATATTATGTTACTTTGTTGTTGCATTCTCCCGTTTATTTGGTTTTCGAACAATAAATGTTTCTTTTTTATATTACAAGTCCAAACAAAAAGTTCAAATATTGAAAATGTGAGGTATATTCGAAGTTTCGAGATTAATTTCGAAATTTATTAGTATATCAATCTTAACCCTAATATTATAATATTTACGGCCCTTTTCACAATGCACAATTAAAAGCTAACAGGGAATTTAACGACAAATTTTCTATGAAGGACGTGCAGTTAAAATTCCAGTTAACTCTTTATCATATATTGTGAAAAGGGACGTTAAAGTTGAGGTTTTATTGGACAGATATACTTTTTCAATTATTGCTAATTAATTTTAATCTAAAAGTGATTGAGAAGTTAACGGCAGGTTTGTTACGGCGCGCCATATATTTTAAAGTGATCTTGAAGCACTCAAAGCTGAGGCCACACTCTGCAACGATGTTTTTCGAAGTTTTCATAAATTTCAGTATTCACAATTCACCGCATCTTTTCCAGTAAAAAGTTTTGAATCTAATATTCACTACAACTAATGCATTCTCACCTTTTTGGACGCACAAACCAAAAATTAACATCGTTGCGGAATCCGGCACATGCCATTTTTCTGGTGATGATATGGCGACTTGTAATGTAGTTTATTTTTCCCGCCCATGTATGACTCAGTCTGCCCGAGTTCTTACCAAAGGTTTAAAATAAAATATATGTATATTTTAGATGTTGCAGATATATGAAACAATGCTTTATTTAATGAAATCTTTGTACAGCTTATAATAACTTAAATTTATGAAGTCCTTCGGGATTCAGCTGGCGATGAAGATGATGATATCGTTCATTTCCTCAGACAACGTGAAATACTCAAAACATTAATTTTTTTATCCAAAATTTTAGCTGATAATGGATGCATCCCGGACCATCAATTTGGTATTAGAAGTCAGCATACCACCATTGAACAAACGCAAAGATTTATCCAAGTTGTAAGAAGAACATTTGAAGAAAAGAAGTGTTATTCTGCTCAGGCACTTGATGAAGTATGGCACGAACGCCTATTTTTAAAATTAAAGACATATCTGGCAGTAAAGATACAAAATCTTTTGGAAAGTTATATCACTGATAGGAAGTTCACTGTTGTCGAAGGAGAGTTTACAAATGTGCCCGAATCTATATCTTCCGGTGTGCCACAGGGAAGTATTCTGGCCAGTGTTGTATTTAATATATACAGCCTGTATGAGTATTCACGGAAACTCTGATGAGGCATCCCACAATCTCCAAGAATATATTACCCAGCTGGAAATATGGTTGAACTTATGGAGAATTAAAGTAAATCAACAAAAGTGTGTCCATATAACGTTTACCCTAAGAAGAAACTTGTTCCCCCTTTCGAATCAACAATAAAAATATTCCTCAACATTTTCAAGTGAAATACCTTGGTATACACCTTGATCGAAGGCTTACATGGAAACATCATATTGACTCTAAGCTCACTCAAATGAAACTTAAGTTAACTCAAATACATTGGTTGATTGGCAGAAATTCAACACTCGGCCTAGACTGCAAACTTTCGATATACAAGTCGCTTTTGAAGCCAATATGGTACTACGGAATTCAATTATGAGGCACTGCTTCAGCTTCAAATGTTGAGAAAATCCAACGCAGACAAAACACAATTTTACGTTTGATAACATCGCCTCCATGGTAGATCAAAAATTCAAATATACATAGTGATTTAAATATGTCACTAGTGACTGAAGAAATTGCAAAATATGCAGGCAAATATTTAACAAAACTCGAGACACATCCTAATCCGCTTGCTCGTAATATCTTGAATTTTACTAGACAAATCCGCTTAAAAAAGCGGAACACAAGGGCTCTAATACTCAGCAATCCAAATGATACTTCTTGAAAATAATTTTTGTGCTTAATACGACATTTGTGTATTTTTAATTACTGTCACTGAGTTTATTATATTTAAATTTAAGATTTGAACACTTACACCTAATTCACACGAAGACTTTTATGAAGTCTTTTTTTCGACGTCATTTTTGGTTTGATAGCGAACGGGGTAGAGAAGAAAGAGGGGTAGAAAAAATGACTCGATTTCTGTTTTCTATGGTTTTTTTCATACCCTGTCGGAATTCGGTTCTTAAGCTAATTATTTCGCAAATAGTACTGACTGACACTTGGATTACTTTCAATGTAATCAACTGACTATTTTAACATTGCGATGTCCTAGGCGGTAGTCAATTGTCTCACTCTGCACTACTTTCAGCTAACTTAAAGTTGACTTTTTTAAATCACCTGGTAGTCAGTAAACTAAAAAAAATTTCCGGGGTTCGAACATGTATCATCACACGTTGTGTACTCAATGCGCTACCACTCGGCTAAGGTACCATCTAAAATAACTACAGCAAAATATTAATATAAAACTGAAATGAGTTTCAAAGTAGCTGAGAATAAATTTGTTGGCTCTCATCAAATTTGATTACGTACTCAACTTAAGAATTAATTTTGGGTTTGTTCTGGATGACGTAGTTAGTTTTTAGTTAGCCTAGGAAAAGTTAACTATAAGTTAACTATTTTTGTAGTCAACAACACATTCTCCGACAGGGTATGAACTACAAATGTGTGTATAAACAATAAAATCAATAAAAATCAAAATCAATAAAAAAATAGACATGTAAAGGGGCCCATACACACATACTGCTTGCAGCTACTGCCGATGAACCCTTGGTATACGCGTGTAATTGATATTTTACCAGAAACTTATCAATCATCATTTAAAATAAAAATGTATAAAATAAACATGCCCTTGAGAACAAAAAAAAAATAATTGGTAGAATTCAAGAAATAAAGAAAAAAAGTTTTTTCTTTATACATTTTGTTTCCAAACTTATTTTTTGTTTGTTTTATTTCCTTTTATGTTTGTTTTACTTTCTTTTTTTCAGTAAAACTTCAAATTTAAAAAAATACATATCAGAAAAAATGAATAAATTCATTTCTTGTTCATTTGAAAAACTGTCAGCAGTATGAGTTCATTTCAAAATCAAAACTGTTTTGATTTTTCATACTGCATTGTCTGTGTGACAAATACATTAACAAAAATTTAAAATTTACCAACACATTCTTATCGCATAAGCATGAGCAGTATGTGTGTATGGGCCCCTTAAAAATAATCATCGTATGAACGCAAATAATTTTTGGAAGAAACTTCAAAAGGGAATAAAGAAAAATAGACCTCATAAATTTCATCGTCTGAATCCTGTGTTATTGTTATTTCATTTTTGAAGATACAATAAATAAATATACGTATAAAAAAAAACAAATATCTTGTTTGCTCAGCTCTGGAGAGTAAAAGTAAATTTTTCTTTCTTCATTAAGTCGTGCGTAAACTGAAAACTTTAAATTTGTTTTCTGGCGAACTACTTTTGTGGAGTAATAACGTTGTTTGAGTGTTCCGCTATGGTCTGAGTTTCAAAAAAGTCTTGAAATTTGGGTAATAATACAAGCTCAAGATGTATTGTATGTAAGACCATAGGATGTATTCGGGAGATCTTGCAATCGGCCAACTACGCCATAACGAAGTCATGATGTATTCGGGAGATCTTGCGATTGACTACTTTTAATTACGGTTACTAAGGTTATAAGATTTATTCGGGGGATCTTACAATCGGCAAACTACGGTTTTTATTAGCACGAGCTACTTGTAGTTATACATAAGTATGTAACGAAGCACATATCGATATCGGTTAATGTCTTCCTATTCAGCAGTGATGCCAATTTAGCCATTTTCTGGCTGCCATTTAGCCGGAAGAAAAGTGAGTTTAGCTATTAGCTATTTTTTAGCCATTTTTATTTTAATCTAGCTATTTTTGCAAACATGAAATTTGTTTGCGATTTTTCATAAAAAACATTAATTAACTACAAAAAAAAACACAACAGAGTAATATGTTATTGTTTTGGCACTAAAATCTATATATTCCGGTTCAAACTTGTAGCAGTTTAAAAGCGCTTATATGAAAGAGATAGCTGAATTGGTAACAATAAGATGTGCTACTGCATCCTTATAATCCTTGTAATGTTGTTATAAGATGTCGGGTCTAATTGGTGGTTTATGATATCAATCAAACAAGGGTAATTTTTGTTTTACACGAGTGAAACTAAAAAATTAATTAAAGTTTAAATGAAAGTTTCAAAAATAGAAAATGAATAAAAAGTATGAACCAAAATTTCGCAAGGAATGGATTAGTATCACAAAAAATTTAAAGACTGAATAGCAGAATGTACAAATGAATAGAATACGTAATGCAAGTATTGTGAGTTTGCACTATATGCGCAGTTTTTTGATTACCTGAAGAAAAATAATTTTATTTATTACTTCAATTTATTGTTTTTATTTACTTTAAAAAGTTCCCAATTTGCTTTAAAAAAATAATATATGAAATACCTTCTTGGTTTTGCTAAAATTGATGATTTTTGCATTAGATTTCGGTTAGCCATTTTTTAACTAGTTTTAAGCCATTTTTTTGTCTACATTTAGCCATTTTTGGTGCAGGAATGAATTCTGGCATCACTGCTAGTCAGTACAAAGCTTATTACTTTATGGTTGTTAAAGTGTAAATTAAGTGAGAATTGTAACGTGACTTAATGTTATTAATACTTTTGACGAAAATGTTTCCCTGATCTAATTTCTGTTTAAAAAATTTCAAAAAACAATAACAACTCAACATGTCTGAGTTGCATTTTCCACAAAAGTATTAATACTTGTATTATAGTCTGAAACGGCTTTAAGCAATCTCAGAAATTTACATTAGTGATAAACATTCTGTTGCTGTTGTTAATATAAAATAATGTGTACGATACATTAACTGAGGTTGTATACACCTATACGCTACTATGTTTGGAAATCACATAGTATTCATTAGGAGACTTGTAACGACACGTTACAAACTTCAACAGCCGCTTTATGTTCCGCAGAAAAAATGTATTCTTAATATACTGTGAGGCAAACCAGTAACCACCTGACGATATGAACTAAAATTATTTTCATTTTTGAACAAAATGTAACATAAAACTACAACAAAAATAGCGCAAACCAGAAAACAATATGCAACACAAACAGAAGAATAGGGTACGTTCGTAAATTCCGCAAATTTATGCATCTATTCAGCAGTTCTGCCAAGTTTTACTGCGTATGCGTGATTAGCTGTTGTACATGCTTTGGTACTGCTCAACATCTGTGCATAGTTGACATTTTTGAACGAACTGCAAACAATTTTAAGTCGGCAAGTAATTTTATTTAAGAAAATTTTGATAAAAAATAACAATTTTCTTTTAAATTATTGTAAGAAAAAGATTGGAAAGAAAATCAAAGCAGTTATTTCTTGTAAAAAGACAATTGGCTGTAAAAACAAAAACTACTAAAATGAAAAACTACCAAGTCATTTTCGAATATATCAATCTTATTTTTTGATAAAATTCGAAAAATGCAATTTAAATATCAAAATTCATACATAAATTCAACTTAATGTTCCACTGCAACTTATTGCATCTTAAAATAATTTGCTGCGCCATTTGAAGATATTTGCGGCATGTATGCCGTTTACATGCATTAAAAAACGCTTGACGTTAAAAAGTGCTGCCAAGTTATGCATTTTTGAACGTTATGCTAGGTACAGAGTTAGCAACGTGTTTATGCAACCAGGCAAATTGCATTGTCGGTTGCATAGTATGTAGTCTTGTTTATGGTTGCATTCGAAGTTGCGTTCGAAGTTTCGAAAATATCAAAATGTTTTAATGTTTATGGGTTGCATTGGCAGTTGCATTGTAGGTTTCATAGTCTGTATCAAAATATGCAACATAAAATATTAACGTGTTACGTAAACACGTTGCAAAGTCTGTACCCTAGAGCGTCTCGCCCAACAGGCAACAAAAAAAATGCCCCGTACACCAGCGAATATAAAGTATTGTTCCAAGGACATTTCAAAATTTTTTTTTTCTTTTTTTGCCGAACGTAGGTGTCGCCTTTTTAGTTTTTTCGTTATATCTTCCATATTTACAGTCCGATCTTAAAGTTTGATATAGCGAATTTTTTTGTCTCAGGGAGGCCAATATTTTTGCTCTGAGGTCCATTGACCTCAGGTGTACCGTTCTAGTACTTACCCCCCAAATCTCATTTCGTACCACCCTAATGTGACACCCTAATATTGGAAATTTATAGCTCGTGAAAAATCATAAAACTTTTGCCCAGAAAGTATTTCGATAATTACAGCACAACTATTTAAAAAATGCTTTTATAAATTCATTGTTGCAGACCGTAGGGCTCACCTTTTTAAATTTGTCATAGCTTCAGTATTTACATTCCGATATTAAAGTATAATATATGGATGAGTTTGTCTGTGGCAGACCAATTTTTTTTTATTATTAGATGCACGTGATGCTGCAGACGTGCACTATAAATGCTTTTACGAACGTACCCATAGCCAGAAAGATTTCACTATGTTTTCAGTTGAACAAATAAACAAAAGTAAGTCGTTGCCACTGCTAGTTTTTCACAATTAAGTGTTCAATGTACAACAGTATTTTTTCTGATGATTAAGTTACATGTTACATGATATTAGTCAAATTTTTGATGAAGATTTCAATTGCGTGGTTGAAATTTCTATATCAGCCCTAGTTAAAACAATATGACACGGGTATTTTTTTATAATAAAAAATATTATAATTCATTTATTTCTTATAATGAAAAACGTTTCCCTTATATGATTTTCTTGTTAAAGCTGAAGGCAGAGAGCTTTTCTGAATACTCCCGCAATAGTCAAACATCATGTGCACATTTCAGTAGCCCTCTCCATGTTACGGAGGTACTGGTGAAATCGCTCACGCTGGTCTTCACTTGCGTTCCCAAGATTGGCGGGAAAATAGTCCAAGTGGTTGTGCAGAAAGTTTAACTTAATGCTCACTCATGTTATATCCACATCTTTGAAAGTGACATAATCATTTGTTCGATGTGTTGAGAAAATTCAGAACTTTTCCAAAAAAAAAAAATAACAAGCCAAACAAACTTATTTCGTGCTGTTTTCTCAATCTATGTCATAGTGTCCGTAAAATTTGAGTCTTTTATTAATGATCTTATTTGTGACCCGTCAAAAATTCCCGCTTTTATCTATTCTGCACTCAGTTTTAGAAACTTTTATTACAGGAAAGGGAAACAATTTCCATTTTTGTGAAGACCTTTTACAAATTGTTTTATAAGTCCTAGTTTTATATGTAACGGAGGCAAAATTATACGATGCCTTGATCCTAAAGGTTAGTTTATCACGTTCTGTTGTCCTGCATTTAGCGGTTCCCGAGGAGGCCATTCTTTTTTAATCCACAAGCAAAGAAAACAGGGATATTTTGTACTCATACAACCATTTTTAAATCAACACATATGAGCAAATTGTTTTTTCTAAAGCCAGAGCAATAGTAGTATATTCTTCTTTTACTTTTGTAGAATGTGCAATTAACAATGAGCCTTATTTATTCTCATTGTGCAAGATAACACTCTTTAGACTAAGTTTTTACGAGTATCAATAGACGCCACCCACTAGCAACGTACGAAATCATTTCCTTTAGCAAAATGTTTGAGGAGATTTTGTTCTCTTGTGCAGTAATAAAAAAATTTTGTTTCTTTTGACAGTCCAAGATCTCTGTCAATGTCCTTTAAATCATCTTGGTTAAATAGTTTGGGCGCTTTCAGGTCACATTCAAATATAATACCACCACTGTCAGTTTTCGCCTCATAATGCATAAGCTCCTGCTGTAAAGCATCAGCTTGAGGTTCAAGTGATATTTTAGGACTCAAAACACGTCTATGTGCCAACCTTATGGAATTATATTTCCATTTGGCTCGATTTTTTCAGTTAATTACAGTTATGGCCATTAAACAGAAATAACAGTCGTCGTGGTGTTTCAAGGATCCAGTCCAGATAATAGTGGTTTCGTACCTAAAGCTATTCCTTTTCTTATTTGTTCACAAACGTAGAGACTCGACTCACGTTTTGCATACCTTTTGTGGAATCCAAGGCTTCGCTTTTATTTCTAGTATGTGACCAAAGTAATTAATTTTTGTAAGCCTCAACCACGAACGCCGTCACATTCAAACGATATTCTTTAAACATGTACTCTCCGTAAATTAAGAAAAATGATTTGGATCATAGACACAAACTCTTCTTGACGATGCCAATCAAATTATATTAAGAAAACTTAATATTTTTTTAATTAAAAGCAATTTAACATACTAACAGGTATGTGATGGAAATCAGTTTGATTTGAAATGAAATCGTACGCTCAAAACGTAGAAAATTTGTTTTTGGTGTGACAGAAAACGCATCGATTTCATATTCCAACTTTTGTATCATTTTCAAAACCTACAAACTGAAGTCGAAGCCAACAATGCTGAAGCCGGTTACGGCTTGCCAAAAGATATTTTCGACGACAACGAAACGAAAATCGTTGGATCGCGGTCCGCTGAAGTAAAAGCTGCAAGGAATGGCATATTTTTCTTAATTTTAAATACCGAGTTTTTTATTGAAAAAACTTTTACTTTAAAAACAAATGAACTCTTGCAAAAAAAATTGGCCGCGTCGGCGGCGGCTAAGTGTTTTAAATAAATGAGGGCGGCGGACTTTAGCTGATCGGCTTCATCCTACTTACAACTAAATTAGGTCTGCCATAAGTCCTGGTTATCCAAGATTTGTCCTGGATTTAGACAAATTGTCCTGGTGTCCTGGTCCACTCTTAAATTGTCCTGGTTTTTTTTTGTACATTAAAATTTACTAGCAACTACAATAAATTTAAACGAGAGCCATTCTGATACAATTTTTGTTTCAACTAAGGCCCTTATTATGGGCAACTTTCGATCTTCATCTGTAGTCGAAAGTACTGATCGAACGAATTTTCATTTGATATTATGACGAGCTTTGGACAAAGAATGTCCTTATTATGAATATCATCAAAGTGATTTTTAAAATTTTCAGCAACTATATATAATTAAATAACATAAATTAAAAATTTTAAAAACCCCCGACTTTTTTCAGAAAAGATGTTATATCTTCTAAACGGCTGGACCGATTTTCTTCAAACATAGCTAAGAACCCTCTCGATCAAGTCATCTTTCAAACAGAAAAAACTAAATGAATATCAGTCCAGCCGTTTGGCCTGTACCCAGCAAAAATTTTTGCTTGCTGGAAGCATTTTTGTAAGGAAGAGCACGAAACGGATCACTTAAAATTGCGCTTTTATAATGCATGATTTTTGTTCGCGATGAGCTACTTAAGGGGCCCATACACTAAAACAGCATGCATGCGCAATCAAGTGTTTGTGCCAGCTGTTTGCTCGTGTATGGGCGTTTTGTGCGATTGTACGGTTTGCTGTAGCGATGTCAAGTAGAGTTTGATATTTTGCTGATGGTAACAGCTTGCTGGTAAGGTAAATATATGGTGAAATTAGCTCAGTTGAGCAAAGTTTTCGTGAAGTAAACATGCATTTAAGAAATATAATTTGTTGAAACATAACTTGTTTCAATGGAAAACACAATTTTAGCACTTTAGTTATACATAGCTGCAACAACATATCAATAAAAATTGCAACAAAAACTGTGTCACTATTCATAACCACCCTTCCCGCAATTTTGTAAGAAATGAATATTGTACCAGCTTGCTGGTATGTTGTGTGGTTCGAACATGAATACTCAATCGCTTGATTATGCGTGCATGCTGTTGTAGTGTATGGGCCGCTTTAGAAGCAATAGCAATAAATAATCCACCAAACGTATGCCTGTGCTATAAACATACATACTTATATAATTGTATATAGGTACTGTTCGTGTACGATCGTAGAACATATTTTAATGGTCTCGCTTACGTTAGTGCTTCTAGAGATGCAACGTATTGCTTCTAACAGCTTTTAGTGCTTCTAAGTGTCGATAAAATTATTCTGGGTACGTGGACACGGACAGACTCACAGACACACACTACAAACTTATAACACCCCTTTTTTAGTCGGTGGTTAAAAATAAAAAAAACAGTCGTTTTTAAAATTTTTTTTTCATCGAAATCTAAATTCTGTTCGATAGAAAATTGGTCAACGTTGGTCAACGAAATTTTCGATGTTCGATACCCAGTGAAGATCGAAAATCGAATTCAACTCATAATAAGGGCCTAAGTGAATGAATTTAAATAAATTTCTTATTTTTGTTTGTTGTTTTGTATCTATAGTATTGTTGGACTTAATTCTGCAATTTATGGCTGATATGTATATGTATCAAAATAAAATTTTGTTTGAGTTAATTTTTAATTTTAATAATTAGTTCTTGGAGTATATGTATGTATGTACATATGTATATATAAGGTTCTGTTGTTCGTCCGTTTGTGGTTTGTATGAGTGTCCTGGTTGACGGGCTCATTCTTCTGGCAGCCCTAAACTAAATTATTTAAAAAAGTCCTTTTATTGTGGTATCATTTAATATACATGAGTATGTGCCCTTAATTATAATAGAGGTCTAAGTCATGTGCATTTTTGCATTGAAATAATAAATAAGTCTTGAAAAAACTTCCATAAATATTTAAATAAATTCAGTAGAGTGCGACTCTGACTCGCGCACGAAGGGTTCCGTACGAACACTACACATGTAATTTAATACAAACTTCATCCTATATAATATATAGTTTTGTCATTTTTTTTTCGTTTTTGAGGTCTTTCCGGTTTTTTTGTTTTGGCGGTTTTTGCGTTTTTTCGGTTTTGGCGATTTTAAGTTTTGGCTCTTTTTTTAGTTTTGACACTTTATTTTCTTGTTTTGGCGATTTTTTTTTCGGTTTTTGGCGTTTTTTCATTTTAGCGATTTTTTATTTTTGGTGATTTTTTTTCATTTTTGTGTTTTTTTTATATAAATTTTTTTTTTGTTTTGGCGATTTTTTTCGATTTTTTGCGTTTTTTTTTTCATTTTGGCGTTTTTTCATTTTGGCGATTTCTTCGAATTTGGCTATTTATTTTAGTGTCAGAACTTTTTTTTAATTTTGGCGATTTTTTTCGTTTTGGCAATTTTTTTAAATTTTTGGCAATTTTTTTTTTTTTTTGGCTTGGCGATTTTATAATTTTCGGTTTTTTTAGCTTAACCGTTTTTGAAAATTTCAAGCTTTTGGCGATTTTTTTAAGTTTTGGCTCCTTTTTTAGTTTTGACACTTTATTTTCTTGTTTTGGCGATTTTTTTTTCATTTTGGCGATTTTTTTTTCATTTTGGCGATTTTTTTTTCATTTTGGCGATTTTTTTTCATTATGGCGATTTTTTTATTTTTGGCGATTTTCTTCATTTTTGCGATTTTTTTTATTTAAAATTTTTTTTAGTTTTGGCGACATTTTTGTGTTTTGGCGTTTTTTTTCGATTTTCGGCGTTTATTTTCATTTTGGCGATTTTTTAAAATTTTGCGATTTATTTTAGTGTTAGATTTTTTTTAATTTTGGCGATTTTATTCGTTTTGGCGATTTTTTTTTAATTTTTGGCGATTTTCCTTTTTTGGTTGGCGGTTTTTCTTTTTTGGTTGGCGATTTTATAATTTTCGTTACCGTTACCGTTTTTGAAAATTTCAAGTTTTTGGCGATTTTTTTAAGTTTTGGCTCCTTTTTTAGTTTTGACACTTTATTTTCTTGTTTTGGCGATTTTTTTATTTTTGGCGATTTTTTTCATTTCTGCAATTTTTTTTAGTTTTGGCGACATATTCGCGTTTTTGCGATTTTTTTTTCGATTTTTGGTGTTTTTTTTTCATTTTGGCGTTTTTTTCATTTTGGCGATTTTTTTCGAATTTGGCGATTTATTTTAGTGTTGGAAATTTTTTTTTTTATTTTGGCGATTTTTTTCGTTTTGGCGATTTTTTTTAATTTTTGTCGATTTTTTTTTTTTTTTTTGGTTTGGCGATTTTATAATTTTCGGTTTTTTTAGTTTTACCGTTTTTGAAAATTTCAAGTGTTTGCCTCTTACGGTTTCCAAGATATAGCAAATTGTCAAAATTACATAGTCAAAATTGCATTAACTGATGGACCACCCTTTAATTTTAATTTTTTTAAATTTTAGTGTTAATTGTTGTAGTCTGTATAAAAATATACTAATTTTACAAATTTCAAGTTTCAATATACATATGTTCATACAATTGTATGTATATTAAATGGGATTTTAACATTTTTCGTTGCTCGTTTTGGAACACCCTTTAATTTTTAATTCTCATGTATTTGTTGTTGTAGCGGCAAAGGTTGTACATACTGTGTCCAAATTTCAGGTCCGTAGCTCTTACGGTTCCTGAGAAAATACCGTGTGACGGACAGACGGACAGCGTAGCGAGAACAATAGGGTTCCTTTTCACCTTTGGTGTACGGAACCCCAAAAATATTAAATAAATCTAGGCGCACAGCAGTGCGCCAGGCCAAGTTCTGGCCAATGCACGCAGTGTGTATATTTACACGAAGCCATTCGAGCTGTTTTTACCCCCATCATAACTTTGTTCCCCGCGACCTTAAAATTATGAAATTTAAATCATAATTAGAATAAATTCATATAACCTCATGTGCGAAGTGTGAAAGTTTTACAATGAAAGGTTCCGGAGATATGAAAGTGCAAAAAGTGCATATTTTAAGACATACTCACTGACTCACTGATCACTCATCAAATTGATGAAGCACTCCCACTATTGCTAGAGAGCTAAGATTTGGTACACGTGTAGATCTAGGTGAGCTATGAACTAGAAAAATCTAAAAACCCGAAAATTTTAACCAAGGGGGCAGGGCTACGTCCATAAAAATTGAAATTTGTGCTAGTGAGCTGAAATTTGGTACAGAGCTAAGTCTAGGTGGGCAATAAACAAAAAAAAATTTAAAATGCAAAAATTTTGGCCCGTAGGGCGGGGCTACACCCATAAAGGCTAGAATTAAAAAAGCAAATCTAAGGCGCTTAATGGAAGCTATTTTATTAAAATTCGGCATACATACTGAGATAGGGCAAGCCTAAAAATTTTCCATTAAAAAAGTGGGCGTTGACACGCCAATACAATATCAACCTCATTTTCGTGTTCTACGGCTCAGCATATTTAGATATACTATATTTAGCATAACTCTAAATTAAAATGTTGCAAAATATAAAAATATTTTTGAAACTGTTCAAAAGTAATCTACTAAATATCTCGACAAAAGAAATATGGGCGATTCTATTCTAGACAACTTTTAACACTAATTTTCAAATCATTTTTTGATACTTTTTTTGATGCCAATTTAAAGTAAAATATCTATATTTTATAATAATATAATTTTTTTATACGTAAGCTTTTAAGCTTTATTTAAAAATATAAATTTGTTGTGCACTTCGAAGCATTAAGATTCATAGATTTGCACCCGTCATGCCTTAAAGAGCAAATTTCTTATTATTGGATTATATTTCTCTACGATGTTTGATTTGATAATCATCGTCTGATATCTCATCTTTCACAATAAAAAAGAATAATACAAGTGAGAGTGCTATATTCGGCTGTGCCGAATCTTATATACCCTTTACCAAAATGCTTTTATGTAGTATAGAGATACATACATAAGCACATACATAAGGTATAAACAAAAAGAAAAAAATAATTTGACCTAGTTACTTTTATGTACAAAAAAATTAATTTTCAAATTTCTTTATACCAATCTAGTAGTTCTTAAAATATATAGAAAGTGTGTTAGGTGAAGAAAGAAAAAAGAAAACTCAAAAACTGTTTTATTTATTTACTTTAATATCCAGAAAAAGTTCAACGTTTCCAGCTCTGGACCTGACGTTTTTAATTTTATAATTTTCTACACAAAAGTGTTCTTCCCAAAACGTAAAACATATACAATTTATAAAGGAAAAGATAAACATTAATTAGACTTATGGCCTATTTCCCACCTGCGAAAGAAAACGTTCAACTTACAATTTATATTGAAAACAAAAACTAATTTTCGTATTTTATTGTTGTTTTCAATATAAATTGTAAGTCGAACGTTTTCTTTCGCAGGTGGGAAATAGGCCATTAGTTAGTTTTATATACCACAAAAAGTGTAAGTTTTCCAACCCGGAAATCATCCTTTTTGATTTTTCTGATTCCTTACACCAATCTCTTTCTTTTAAAAATTTAATATATGTTTAATTTATAGAAAAAAAGGAAAAATTTGTTTTAGTAAGTTACTTTTGTACAAAAAATAAGGTTTTCCAACCCTGGAAACGTCGTTTTAATTTTTTTTAAATTAATTTGAAATACCAAATTCATTCGTACTGAAGTATAAAATAAGTTTATTTAAAAAAAATAAAAATTAGTTTTCGGTAGCTAATTTTTTATATCACAAAAAGTGTGGGTTTTCCCACCCTGAAATCATACTTTTTGATATTTCTGATTTCTTATACTAATCTTTTTCTGTTAAGAATATAAGATATCTTTAATTTACAGAGAATAAAGAAAAATTTGCTTTAGTAAGTTACTTTTGTATAAAAAAAAGTAAAGTTTTCCAACCCTGAAAACGTGTCTTAGATTTTTTAAATTCAAATACCAATTTTATTTGTACTATAGCATAAAATAAGTTTATTTCTTTGAAAAAAATTAAAATTAATTTTCGGTAGTTAATTTTTTATAGCACAAAAAGTTTCAGTTTCCCAACCCTGGAATCATCCTTTTTGATTTTTCTGATTTCTTACAAAAATCTTTTTCTTTTAAGAATATAAGATATGTTTAATTTATAGAGAAAAGGAAAAATTTATTTTAGTAAGTTGCTTTTGTATAAGAAAAAAAGTTAAAAAAGTTTTCCAACCCTGGAAACGTCTTTTTAAATTTTTTAATTTTTTTTATTTGAAATACCAATTTTATTCGTGGTGAAGTATAAAATAAGTTTATTTAATAAAAATAAATAAAAAATTAGTTTACGGTAGTTAATTTTATACTTCACAAAAATTGTAGGTTTTCCAACCCTGGAATCATCCTTTATTTCTTACATCAATCTCTTTCTTTTAAGAACATAAGATATGCTTAATTTATAGAAAAAAAAGGAAAAATTTGTTTTAGTAAGTTACTTTTGTATAAGAAAAAAAGTTAAAGTTTTCCAACCCTGGAAACGTGTTTTTAATTTTTTTATTTTTTTTTAATTAGAAATACTAATTTTATTCATACTGAAGTATAAAATGAGTTTATTTAATAGAAAAATAATAATAACTACTTTTCGGTAGTTATTTTGTATGGCAAAATGAGTTTAAGTTTCCCAGCTCTGAAACCGTCTTCTCGATTTTGCTGATTTTCAATACCAATCTTTTTCAGACTATTTCTGACACACCAGCCTAAATGTTGCACCCGTCAGAATAGAATCACCCATATAAGACTTAGACCACTTTCATAATGAAGGGCACAAATGTACATATATCAGTGTGCAGTCGTCTGGGCTGAAGAACAGGGGGCAAATTACGGCACTCGTTATCGAACGAAATTACGAAATATTTCAATAGAGTTTATACGGAAATATTCCGTAATTTCGTTCGGTAACGAGTGCCATAATTTGCCCCCAGCTCTCGCTTCATTGTAATTATTTCTTAAGTGCGGACAGTCTTGTGTATGTTATTTGGCCTTGGAGAGTTTTTCGTCTTGCTCGACTGATCGGCCACGGTTCTTTTACTTCCTATGTGAAGGCATTCATATGTCGTTTATAGTCAGTCACAAAAACTCTTTTAAAATACTGTTAACATTTTGGGCATATGGTCTGGTTACTCCGCCCATGTTTGTGCAACCATATTATGTAAATTTACTTTGTGTAATATGTATTAATAAATAAAAATATCAATGTGTTAACTGTTTTTTACAGGGCAGGCAGATTACTGAACTACCTAGATAGAGACTGGCAAGGAAAAGTCAGTTTTCGTTATTTTTTTAAGCTAGGATCGAGAACTGGTTTTGAATGAACATATTTCGTGACTTCATCATATATGTATGTGTACTTGGAAAGCTCGGAAAAAATAAAAAAAATCATTTATTGAGGACATATTTAGTTTTGAACGCCAGTTCCTCAATTATTTTAAAGAATTTTACTGACATTTTGGGTCAATCCCACGATGTCGACAACAAAATATTAAATTTCGTTTTTGTTTTCAATGTAAGTGTTCGACAAGTCGAACGTTTCGACATCGTGGGATTGGCCCTTTCACACGAGTTATTGCAGGAAAATATCGATCAAACAAACAATAATTTCTAAATCCTTAACTCCCGCTCACTGGCTTTAAAAGCTCAAAAACAACACAAATTCCGCTTTCCATCACAACATTTTTCTTTCAATATTTTCATAGAACAAGATGGGAAATGAAATCGATTTCTATTTAAAACAAAACCAGAATGAAATCGAAATAAAAGTGCGTATTACCACTTTTTACGCGTTTCAATCGGTTTAATTAAAAAATCAATTGATGTGCCTTGAAAAAAGAAGTAATTTCAAAGAAAAGCAAACATATGTTGGATTTTATAAATTCAATGAAAGCTCTGGGGTTTCTTTAACTTTTTTGAGATTGTTTCCTTTCTGCTTCAATAGTTATCCTTATGAATTTTATTTTTGTGCTTCTGCTTAAAAACCATCTTCTATTTGCTTTTCTTTTTTCTTCTAAAAAAAAACAATTTTTATTGTTAAATAATAAAAATATTGTATTTTAATTGGTTTTAATACATTAAAAAACATAAAGAAATAGGGAGAAAATGGATATAATAAATTAAACTTATTGAAAAAGTATTGTTAAAGATACATTCGCAATTAAAAAAAAAAAAAATAGAGAGTTCTACAACATTTAATAATAAACAAATGAATTAAATAACTAAAGGTAAATAAATACTTTATACTTTCAATAATTTAAATAAACGTTAATAATATTAAATGTAGTTTGTGTTAAACTAAATTGAAAAATGAGATATTTTAAAAGAAATATGAATACATAATTAAATAAAAAATGCCTATAAAGAAAATGCGCTTCGTTGACTTTACATTTAATAAAGTTTTTATACATATTTTATATACTTGTTTTTTTTTTTAAATGCGCATTAGCAAATATTTTTCTTATTTATGTATAATTAAAAAAGAGGAATGAATTTGATTTGATTCTTTATAAGTTATTCGCAATATTCTGTATGCATTTATGCAGTGTTTTTTATCTTAATTATAAATAGCATTTTACTTTATTCTTTCGCTGTTTTAAGTAGAATTGTTTATTTCAGGTTTTTGTAAACTTGTGAAAAAGCTAAATTTAATACGTTTACGAATGTTTATTTTCATGTTAATTTTACTACTACTACTACTATTAATTAATATTGGGGTCGGTCCTAGCTATAAAATACTATATATTATTTGAATTTGCGCAATGGTAGTGTGGGGCTCTCCGGTGGTGTTGTATGACTTCCCGTGTGCAATCGTTTCGGACCACTTTTTAAAGTTGAGCCCAATTTTTTTGCACCTCTCGGCGAATTTGATGAATTCATGGCTTCCATAGCAGCTGTTGACGAGGCAGAAGCTGAGGGCATTATACCCAGCGGAATCTCTTTCATATTGGCATCAATGGAGGCTTGCACCCACCCTGCAGCAAAAAATTTAATTGAAAAATTAATCAACGGAGGGAAAACTCAATAAAATTATTGACTTACCTTTCACAGACGACCTTTGATGATCTATTAAAGCCGCTGCTAAAGGAGCCGAGTTATTTGTGGCGTCCCTCAGGGTCGCATAAGCAGACATTGGCATGGGATTGTAAATACGATTAGCAAAATCCTCAAATGTTGTACTTTCCTTATACCTAGACGACACGCTATCCAAAGAACGATTTCGTTCTTCATAACTGCAAAAAAAAAGCGCAATCATTTCACATTTTAATTTCTTATAAAATAACAAACAAAACTCACTATTGCTGATACAAAGGCAAAGCAGCCCTTTTGGTGCGGCTTGCATTAATAGCAGTTGCTCGTATAAGAGTGGCCAGGCAAGCCCCACTTATCACACTCTCGTTGGCTAATGGGCCAAACCAAGGTACTTCAGGTTTGCGATTGACGGTCACACGGAATAGACCATTTTTCAATGGATACACCACTATTAGAACATCACAAAATTCTGTTGGTAAAATGTCACGGCGATAGTCTCGTGAATGTTCACTCCAAACAATATGCACTTCATCATTGCCCAAATGCCGAGTTTTAAGCAGAATTGCTTCCGGTGAATCGGAAGGCATTCGTGTGGCCACGTGATAAATAACCTCCAAAAAAGGCGTAGCATAGTAGGGAGCAGTGGCCCCGCATCCCTGTCTCGGTAGGCCGCCTAAGAAACCATTATGAGTCTCTAAGTCGATTTCCCAGCCCAAAGCGGAAACAAACATTTCGTACATTGTACTGCCGCTGGCATTACGCAAAATACTATTTTTGTCCTCTTGACCGGACGCTACATAGATAACGGCCATCTTATGGGTTTCTCGACACTTTTGCAAGTCCACATTTCGCAGTTCCCGCAATAATTTCTCAGTGCGCTGAAGTAAGTGGGTGCGCGAACGCCGCTCCCAACCGGCCAAGCCCAGATGAGAAAAGAGTAAGCGGCAATATTGAAATGGTATTTCATTGCGCCCATTCAAACTTGTTGAATGATAAGATTCGAAGGAATTATGCGAAATAGGCTCATGCATTGAATGTAAAGAACGAGTATCATGGCCGGCCACAAGAGAGGGAGTCGAACTACCAGGTAATGGCAGCTGTAAGGCTTGTTGATTGAGATTTATGATGAATTCTTGTTCCAAGGCTCTTTGATTAAGTATCACCGATATAGCTTGAGCCTCAGCGCTACTGCCCAGGGGAGAAGGAGCGGGTGCATTGAGCTGAGCCACCGGATATGGTAGGCACTCGGGGCTAGTGTGACCTATGTAGCCCAACAAATCGTCCAGCTGATCTAGGTCGGGTGCTAAATCCTTGGCTAACGGTAACTCGCCTAGTGGTCTATGTCTCAAGGTGTGACGAGGCGGAGATATATCAATACCTTGCATTGAATGCATGAGAGAATCCATGGATTGAACTTGATTGTAGCGTTGCGAGGGGGGACTGTAGCCTCTAGGGTCCATGGAGGCAGCACCATAACCATCCATTTTTGGACATTCACGCTTAGGCTCGCTGTACAAAATTGAAGCATCCCAACAGGCTTTTCCATTTAAATCGCGCAAAAGTACCCGAACTTGTTTTTCCGCTGTCACTAAGCCAGCAGTAACACCACCTCCAGGCAATTTGAGTGTGGGCAATTCAATAAAACTGGCCACTAGTCCGGGATTCAACATAAACAATTGCATATTTTGGGCATGTAAAATCGAAGGCAATTCCACGGAATCTCGTCTTAAGTCTGCGCTATTTGCAGAATTGTGTTGATTTCCTGCCGCAGTAATGCAGCCATTTTGACAATTTACATCATCTTGCTCTTCGACCATAGAACTTAAACGAGCTGCTCCAATGCCCATGGGAAAATGTCCCAGATTAGTCACCAAATGCATGGCCACAGCTTTAGCACACAATCTAATGGCGCTAATGCAAGCTTGTATAGTTTCCGACGTTTGATAATTAGCTTCCGGCAACTTGCCATCTTCATGCAAATCATCACTGGAAATATGCACGTCAAAGTCATCGTCAGCTGTTAATTTTACCCTTTCATGCTTAGGTGCTCCCGAGGCTATTTGAAGGAGAACTCTCAGTACCATTAGAACTAAAGTATCACCGCTTTCATTTAATGACTCCAACATTATGGCCGAGGGTAAGGCCATACAATATTCTCCTAAACATAACATCAACGAAGTCAACACTACTTTATCGGAATCTTTTGGATTTGTTACACTTTGTATTTCTAAGGCTTTGCAAATTGCCGTAACTATTAGATGAGGCATTCTCTCAATCGAGGCTAATTCACGTGCCCGTTCTATACACAGTTTTAAAGAGTCAACGGCCACCATTGCAATAGTTCTATGTTTGAATTGTAAAGCTTGAAGCAAGACCTGCAAAGCTTCTTTTATGCGGGGATTATAGTATTGTTGATGGTCATCCTTCAATTGTTGTCCTTTGGAATGAGGTACAGCTTGTTGAAATTTCGAATTGGCACTACTGCCTCTCGCCGCTAAAGGATGTGATAATTTCATTAAAATCCATTGACTCAATTGTGACAGCGCAATACATCTTGCCTTGGCAGAAGGCTCACGTCGCGCGCAACGCAGCACTATATTCAAAATATGATCCTGAAGGTCGGCGCATTCCATTAGCTCAAGTTGTTGTGGTGTAGGTTGTAATAAGGGACGAGGTAACAAAGTAGAAGGATAACATAACAGAGTACCTAATAAAGCTGCTACTTCTGCTCGAGGAGTCAAGCGGTTAGCCTCCAAAGATGTCAATAATATTGCAGATGCATGCACTATGTCTAACAACAAGAGAGTATGCCCGGGCAGTAGTAAACTTAGAAATCTAGGTCCTTCAAGATGTTTCAATGCAGCATATATTAACTCACGATCTTCTCCCGTCAATAAACGATGTAGTGCACAGTAAAACAGAGGCAAATGCTGCATTCCAGTCACAGCCCCATTCACCGTTAGAGTACATAGTAATTGCACGGCCCATAATTTGCCTCTTTTGAATGACTTGTCCAATTGTAAAGCACCGTAACACCAAGGAGCCACTATTCCAATGGGTGGCACCATTGCAGGTGGAGGCGGTGTTTGTTGATTGTCTGTTGAAATGCCTTGATTATGCTTAATTTTTATCAAATTCAAAGTCATGTCGAGTAAATGCTTGAAAACTTGAGCATGTAATTCAGCTTTAGGTATACGATTTACATCGCCCAAAGCTCCTAACATACGCTTCCACATAATAGCTGTTGAATCGGGCAACCAACCAGTCGCCGTACCTCCGAGTATAATGGATCTTCTTTCTGTTTGATAATTACCCGAATTAACGTCGCTTTCACCTAAACTTCCACCACTATCTACGGCCAGAACGTCTATTTGCATTTGAGCGTCTTTAATAGAACTCCCCTCAATACCGCTGCTGGCCGTGGGCGAAGGAGATCTTGAATCATCGCTATCTTCATCAGCGCCATCTAAGTCATCAATATCGTCTTGATTGTGGGTATTTCTTCGAAACCTTCTCGATTTCCTAGAACGTTTTACATTAGCCAGCGAATCCAAAGACATGGCTCGACGCATGTCATTATTGTATGACAAATTGCAATTTAGTTGCACATTTTCCAACAGCTCGGGTGAATTAGAGTTTTGGTGTATAATGGTATTCAGAGAATTTTCTACACTCGAGGGCAAATTTGCGGGAGGCTTCGGATGTCGATGTTTAACGCGAAATCTAGGCGTGCGAGGCATGGAAGGTAAACTACCTTCGCTGTAACTACGATTCAATATGGGTGTTACCGGATAACGTTGACCAGCCGAAATCTTTTGACCTTGAACCACCGTACCATGTTGCCTGCCAATTGTGGATTGAGAACTTTCATCGGGTCGACTATTAGTAGATGCTCTCTCAAGTTGGTTTTGTTCTTTGTGATCTCTTTCTTTTGTAACCGAGCCATTGGAAACCGATGATGTTTGCTGCCATACACCAGCTCTTCGCCGTTTACCCTTCGATTCGGCCAAGCGGTCCAAAGGCAAATCTTGCAGGTTTAAAGAATATACGTAACGTGAGAATACACGCGTTAAAGTTTGTATAGTCTTATCCCATTCAATAATGAGTTCATCGCGATACGTCAACGAGGTCAAGACAGTTAAAAATTTCTCCCACAATTGCACATTAACTGGGACATTAGTATGGGCTCTGATCCATGTGACAATGAGAGTTTGGAATATAGCTTGACCCAAGATCCCACCCAAACTGGAACTCTTCGCAGCTTGTGGCGGATGTTGATGCAGAACTACCGATGTCACTTGCAGCAGCACTAGTAACAACTGTTCCCAAGTTTTGGGGTCCATGGGTGTATTCATTACCATTGTCCGATATACATTCAATACCTTCTTACAAACCTCTGTTTGCTCATGCAAAGGCGTTGAGCGGTATTCTCGAGATTTCGTAGGAAAATAAATATTTAAATTGCTTGTGTTTACCAGAAAAACATTAGCGGCATTAGTTACAAATATTTGCAAAACGTTTTGCAAACCTGCCCGTACACCCATATTCTCCTTCAACATGGCTCCTACATATGAAGGGTTTCTTAAACGATGATTCGACTTTGGTGTGCCACCAGCGTTAGCATTATGCTGCTGCTGTTGTTGCTGTTGAGAAGCAATGCCCATATTATCCTCCGGTTCCAAAAGAAATGGTGGCGGAGTATTACCAGTCATCCAATCGCGGTACACCGCTATAGAACAACGTATTGCATCAATTTGTGCCTTTGTAGTAAAATTTAATAAAAATGCCTGACGATAAACTTCATGTATAAAATTCACATTTTCCCGAGTGGAATAGAGCACATCTCTTACTATCAAAGCCTGCTGGTAGGCATGGAGGCGCATATGATCTGCAGCTTCTGCAATGTGAACGTTATCTAAGCGATGTTGCAACAAGCGTTCGTGAGTAAAACGTGATAGCCAGTTAATTAAAACCACTACACATGATGCCATTACCTCATCCTTTTTATGAATAGACCTCATTGTAGGCAACTCTAAGCGCGGATCATAGACCGACATATTAAAATCGAAATTGGGGCAAAATACTGGTAGAAAAACTTCTTTGAAACGTTGAAGCAGAAATGCAAATGCCTTGTGATCTTTTTGTGCGTGATTATCGCGCCACTTTAAACAGGCTGCCGTCTGTACCATACTATTAAGTAGAATTTCTAAGCCATCACGAGGATCCGGAGGTTGCGACTTTTCGCTAGAGGATGGTGGTAACAAAGCTATTAACTCTGAACTTTGCACGGGATGTGAGTAGCTGTCATGAAATACTGATGTCGTACTGCCTTCCACTTTCATATTCGGATGATTGAGAAAGTCTGATGCATTAAATTCTACATCGGGACCCTGTATTCCTTTTTGGGGAACTATCAGGCCTGGTATCAAATCAGCATACATGCTGTGAACATAGGCGGGAGCATTTTCGCCCATTGCTTGATACCAAAGAAGGAAGTAACTAGAAAGGAAATAAAAACTTTGTTTAAATAATATTGTATTTAAAATTAGTTTATATGTAATTGCAATGGCAAAAGTAACTTTGAACTCTGAAAAGATGTATATAATTTTGTTCATATTTTAGAAAAAAAAGACGTGAAAAAAACTGTTAGCTCATGAGTTTTACTGATACTGCACTGATTCAAGTGTTCAATTTTAAATAAAATTATTTTTGTAATTTAAATGAGTGTTATAGCCAAACACAGAAAAAAATACCAATGTAAAATCACCATGTAAATTTTGATTTAAATTTGCAAGAAATAATATGTTGTTTAAGTGTGTACGGTGTTTATTTTCTTTGTTTATATCTGCTGTGAGTTGTTTTTGTATTGCTGTTGTTTTTTTTTTATGTTTATAAACAGCCGACAAACTGCTGCTGGCTGGTAGGCAGTGTACTAGTCTTATAGTCGGGGGATAACAGGTTCGAATCCTGAAGACAAGTAAAAGTATTTTTTATTATTTTTTAACTGAAACTTTTCAAATAAATTATGAGTTCAATTACACTATGCAATAAATTGAGACTTTTGGAGAAACCCACGGTCCTGATAATATAGATTCGAGGTTTGGCGATTTTGGAGACCAATTCTTTTTATGGGACTCCAAAGATTTCGAAAATCAGTGCACCCTCTCAAAATGGTGTCATCAGTTTTTGGCCAACAACTTATTCACACATAGTGATAGCGCTTAGATATTAAAGTCCTGCACAAGACCATTTATAAGACCTTCCAAGACATGAAGAGATTTTTCAAATGCTTTACTACAACGAAATATTCTAAAACAAACGCTAAACAACACTGTTGCTAAGACATTTCTTTCAGTTGTTTGTCTTAGCAACAGTGTTGTTTAGCGTTTGTTTTAGAATATTTCGCTGTAGTAAAGCATTTGAAAAATCTCTCATGTCTTGAAAGGTCTTATAAATGGTGTTGTGCAGGACACTATTAGATATCTATAGCAATAATGTAGCTAACAGCCTAGCGAGCAAAAAAAAAAGATTTCTTCGTGCACTTTTTATGTGCAAAAATTAAGGGAATTTTTTTTCAGTTTTTTCAGCATAACTTACATGGACTCTTAAATTTTTGCAAACAATATTTGTCAAAGTTTTACCTACGGTGAAGCTAAACAACTTTTGTGAAAATATCAATGTTATTTACAAATCCTTGTTGCCACACAAGTATTTTTGACCAGATGCGGTCAAGTTAATAATTGGTGTTTTTTTTTGGGAATTGTTAAGATTTAAGTTTAACATTATTAACGCACTTTGCTATTTGTTGAGATTCTCATTTGTTTAAATGAAAGTTTAACATAATCTTCCTTGTTCTATTTGGTGTCGGCAACATAATACTACGTCGTTCTTAATGTTTTTTGGAAAATCGGTATTCCCTTAGATAGTATTGCCATTTATCGATGACTGTCAACATGTGTTTGGTATTCTGTAAGAAAAATTGATGTTGATGTTTTGTCATCAGTGTTTTTGATGTCGTGTTCTGTTGTTGTGCATGCCTCAACGAATTTTAAAAATAGTTTAAATGGTAAAAAAAAGTGATATATAAGAAATACTAAAGTAGATATAAAAATTTACATATTTATTTGAAAAAAAAATTCTTAAAAAAAAGTGAAAAACATAATATGGACAAAATTAAAATTACCAACCCCAACCAATTTGAAAAACTTGTGGAAGAGTTGAAAAAAAGTCATTCTTTTGCTAGAAGATTCCGCAGGGGTAGTGTTCGTAATTGTTCCAAGGTACAATGGGAAAGTGTTGCGACTGCACTAAATTCCCTCTCAGTCCACTAATTGGAACTAGTGGTGGATGGCAAAATGTAAGGTAAATGGTGTATTATTTTTACAGATCTGGCGGGACTTGAGGTTTAAATTTAAAAAAAAGCTGCAGTGCTGAGTGTGAAGCAACTGGAGACGGGGGGCACTGAGCCCCTTTGGAGGAAGCTACAATCTCCAAAAAAAAAACGTTGATCTGATCCCTTTTGTTTCAAAAATTGGGCTCTATTGTATCCAATACATGCCTAAATGATGTTTTTTCAGCCGAAAATAACTTAAAAATATTAAAAGGATGAGCATTACATTACTTACTTTTCCTTGGGTAACTGGCAAATGCATGACTTTTGTCTGAGACATCTTATTTTCACTATTTAATTTTTTTATTTTCATCGTCCCAATAGGAAAGAAAAACATTTTATTTTAATTTATTTACAAAGCTTTTACTTATTCAAAAACATTTTTACCAAAAATAGTAAACAAAATGAATCAGCTGACTCAAATATTGGATATGTGTATTGTATTTATCGATAAGCAGGCAACGTCATCATAACACTGTTAGATAATACAAAGTTAGCATTGATGTTGTGTTATATTGATGTTGTTTCAAAATTGACGACAATGTTGCCGGCGCCAAATAGAATAAGGATGAATAACTCTAGTTGTTCTAAGAAATTTTTGGGTTCCCTTATGATCTGCATTAGCAACAGTGAAATGCGCATAGGATCCAGCTAAATCCCTCAATAATCAATTTCAATGTATTTTTAATAAAAAAAAATATTTTAATGAATACCCAGCTAAAAAAAATTTATGGACCATATATGATCTCCCATATATGGTTCGGATCCGAAAAATTAGGGTATATGGGCATATATGATTACATATATTCATACATTTTCATACATGTATGTGTAAATATTCCCTCTACATTATGTAAAGTTCATATTCATAGTCTCTTGATTCACAAAATCGCACTGTTGTGCAATAAATTAAATTACTAAAATTACATTTTTTTAGATTTTGAACAGGGAGGTTGTATTTAATAAAATATTTGTTTGGACAAATAATTCAAATCGAGCTAAAAGTCATTTCATTCCTCATTTTAAGTCAAAAGGTGAATCAATTATTTCAAAAAAAAAAAAAAAAACAAAACTCATATTCGTACATAAAATTTAATTTAAGAAATCAGATTAAAAACTAATGCAATTAATTATAAAAGAAAAAATAATCCGTCTAACCACAGTTTTCAGTATAATTTTTTGCAGTAATATGAACTTTGTTTCTTATCTAGAGAATTATTTTATTTTCGATGAAATTAATGACTGGATTATCCTGTTGATTATTTGATCCACTATGTATAAAATCATACAAGAATGGTTTTTTTTTTTTTGTAACAAAAGTTTTTCTTTTTTAAACGTTGAGGGTACGCATTTAAACTTTGCATACCGAATGTATTTTCTAATGGATTTCCAATTTACAAGTGATAAAGTACCAAGCTTTTTTGATTGCAAAAACGATATTATGCGAGATATCATGTATGCATACATTCTTATATGGCTCATACATTAAATCACTTCTATACATATGTGGATCCATATATGAAGAGCTTCATAATGAAATTTCCATATATAAGCTCATATATTATAAAACATTTCATATATTAGTTCATATATCAATTCATATATAATACTTTTCGCATGTATAATCCCATATATTTCCATACATGAATTCATACATACTCATATATAGTTATATACATTCATATATTAAAAATATATGGACCATATATAATTTTTTTAGCTGGGTAAGTAAAATAATAATATGCGATTAGTGCGTTAGGGCATATGGTCTAGTTACTCCGGCCATATTTGTGCAACACCATATTATATAAATTTACTTTGTATAATATGTATAAATATATAAATAAATTTAGTGCGTTAATAAATGCTAAACTTAAATTGTAACAATTCCCCAAAAAAAAAAAAAACACTAAGAAAAGTTAAAGTTTTCCAAGCCTGAAAACGTCTTTTTAATTTTTTTTATTTCTAACACCACCAATTTTATTTGTACTAAAATATAAAAAAGGTTTATTTAACAAAAATAAAACAAAAATTAGTTTTAGCTAGTTAGTTTTATATGGCAAAATAAAGTTAAAGTTTTCCAGCTCTGAAACCGTCTCCTCGATTTTGCTGATTTTCAATACCAATCTATTTCGGACCATTTCCGATATACCAGAAGTCTCTAGCTTTTCTGTGAGCTTCGGAAAACCGATTTCACGTACAGACAGACGGACATCGCTTGTTATTTTCCCTATGCATAAGGATCCAGAATATGTATAATTTATGGGTCGCTTATTAATATTGTAGAAATTACACGCGAAATGGTAAAGGGTATAATAATATGTATTTAAAACTAATAAAATATGCATTTATTAACTTCTTTTCAATATTTAATAACATTAAAAATTAACAAAAAATCAGCTTTATTGCTTTCTTAACATACATTTTGTCATTAAAAATTAAAAAAACATCAAAAGCTCAGCTTCAATAATTTTCTAATAAACATTTTATCAAATCATATGGATACAAAAAGTCGAACTTTTATTTACATACACAGAACAAAATAAACAAGAATTACATATGTTCAATAAAATTATGTTATGGAAAAAAGTTTAATTTCAATAATATTTGTCATTAACCTAATAAAATATTTATTAATACCGCGCATTTTAAAATATTATTTATTTATTTATTTATTTATTTATTTATTTATTTAAGTCTAAAAGGTGTAACCTAAACAGACTACTGATAAGTAATTTAATTAGTATAATACTTAATATTATTATATCTAAAAAATAAGTAAAAATACTGAACAATATCAATTCAAATTTTGTAGTATAAAATTCTTAACCGATGTTTTGATGCAGTAAATTATTTGGTAATGAATTAAAAAGATTTAAGGATCTAATCATGGGGCCATTTAATACGTAATTTCTTTGATGCAATGCGACATAAAATAATATCCTGTAACGAATTGATAATCTGGAAGGTACATAAAATTGATTTTTTTTCTAAAAGCTCTGGGCAGTCAATATTTCCATTAATCAAGTCATATGTATATAAACAGCATTGACTGTACTTTACGCCTTTTTTCCAAAGACATCATACCCAGATGTAGACACCGTGCTGTATACGATGGATGTGGGCTTATAAAATTAAGGTGGGGCAATGCATAATGTCTAAAACGTTTCTGTATCTTTTCAATACGAGCGATATGAATTGCACAATGCGGGCTCCATATAAGTGCTCCATATTCCAATTTAGATCTAACATATGATGAATACAGAAGTTTAATAGTAAAGGGGTTTTTTTAGAGGTATAGAGCTTCGAATTGAAATAAAACACAAGGAAATCGTTTTAATGTCCATCAATTTGGATCTATTGGAAGGATAATTTTATGCCATTAATGTTTAAATATGATTTCGGGCATGTGGCCGCCGCGGCTGGGTCGAATAAAGCCAATTCTACAGGTCCAATTTTCAACCACTTTTTCGAGCATATGGGGCCGTATGTTGGCAATAACGCCACGAATGTTGGCTTCCAAGTCCCCTAACGTTTCTGGTTTGTTGGCGTAGACGAGCGACTTCACATATCCCCAAAGAAAATAATCCAATGGTGTCAAATCACACGATCTTGGTGGCCAATTGACAGGTCCATTCCGCGAAATTATGCGCTCATCGAATGTTTCCTTCAATAAATCGATTGTGACGTGCGCTGTGTGGCATGTAGCGCCGTCTTGTTGGAACCACAACTCATCCACATTCATGCCATCCAATTCGGGAACAAAATAGTCGGTTAGTCGGCTCCAATTGCTGTGCACGGTGGCGAATCGATTCATTCGGGTCCTCTTCAACACTTTGCTCTACAGCGGCAATTGTTTCTTCGGTGCGCACTGTTCGACGTCTCTGCGGATGCGTATTATCACATAGAGTAAACGTGGTGCGAAAACGATCCATGGTTAACCGAATTAATTGCTCTGATGGACGATTATGTCGACCATAAAATG
The DNA here is from genome assembly GCA_949987645.1 of Tachina grossa. NCBI lineage: Eukaryota > Metazoa > Arthropoda > Insecta > Diptera > Tachinidae > Tachina > Tachina grossa. The sequence continues at coordinate 131,800,676 of OX465274.1, read as the reverse complement.
GACGGAGCTTGCGGTAAACTTCGCGAACTGAACCATTATTTTCGAAATAAATTTGCACGATTTGCAAGCGTTGTTCTTTTGTCAACCTGTTCATGATGAAATGGCAAACCAAACTAAATATTAATCACTTGACAGCTGACAAAATGGCCGCCAGTTAAAAAAGTGATGCCAACTTAAAGTTATATACCTCAATAAAAAACACCCATTATATGGATCAGTGAAATCTGTACTATTTCTTTTTATAAACGCAAGTATCAATTTATCTAAATGAGGAAGGAAAGTCAATTTAGAATCAAACAAAATACCCAAATCACTAAACCAGATATTTTAGATATATTATTATTGTCAGAATATAGATATATTATTATTGGTAAGAAGAAGATAATGGGATTCTAGCTCTTGAAAAGGAAACTTGAAAACATTTACTTAGATTAAATTTCAGATTATTGTTTTCACACCAAATAATCAACGAGTCAAGATCAGTTTGCAACTTTGATGCATCATCCAAACATTTAACACTAGAAAAAATTTTTAGGTCATCTGCATATAGTAAAAAGTTTGCAAATTTAAAACTTTGAAATATGTCATTAATGAAAAGATTAAAAAGTAATGGACCCAGCACACTTCCTTGGGGGAGCCCAGAAATTTGATAATATGAAACCGATTGATGTATATCAATTTGTACAACACAAACTCTATTACTTAAGTACGATGACAACCAATTATAAAAGGATGAATGGATGCCAAAAGTTGTATAACTTTTTTAGTAAAATTTCATGGGAAATTTTGTCAGAGGCTTTCGAAAAATCAGTATATATAGTATCGACTTGGAAACCAAGCTCTAATTGCGAAAAACAAAAATCAGTGAATACTGTAAGATTTGTAATTGTGGATTTATTATTCCTAAATCCATGTTGCTGCGAAATTATGGCGGATTTCGTATTAAAGTATAAAATGTCATATATAATATGCTCAAATATTTTAGAAATATTTTAATTTGTTTGTGTTGGTGTCTATATTGCTTATTGATTGACACAACGCGCTGATGTGCTATTGTTGTGGTTTATTTTGATTGATCGTGTTGTATACGTTTAAATACCGACAAGAAGCCGAAAAACGTCGTGGCTTGTTTTTTTTTACTCCACAAAGTTATTTGTTAAATTATATTATAACGCAATGCGAACATATAGAATATTCATAAGAAATCATGTTTTGCGTGTATTAATTATTTGCGTATCCAATACCGATTTGCTCTTTAGCTGAGTGGTAAGTAGTCGTATTAGTCAAGAGGTTGTAGGTACGAGTCATCCCAAGCTCATTTAGTTTTAATCACAGCCAAGCAAAAACAAACAAAAAGTCGTTGAAAATGTGACATTCATCCACACACACAATAACAATTATCACTGAAAATAAAATTGCAGTCAACAATTTTCTTCTTTGATTCATTCAATTTATTCATTGACTAAAAAAAAATATTTTCAATAAACGTGCATACAATTTTACTCGTATTTATCAATAATGCAAAAAACCGTCATCATAGAAAATTCAAAAGATTTTTTTATTGAATCAGCGATTTTCGTATTCAAATATCAAAATCATTTTTTTCTGTGTATATGAATATGTAAATATTTTTTAAACTCTCTGATGTAAATCTTTGACGTTTTGTTTTCTAAAAAATATTTTATATAATAAAAATGAACGTTCCACATCAGCAGAACTTATTGTTAGAACTATAAAATATCGATGCAATTTGTTGCTTTTTTTTGAGTTCATAATTTTTTTGTATAACTTTATCTAATTTATTTTTAATTTTTTTACTCATTCTGCCTTTCAGAGCACAAACGCATCTTCAATTAATTCAACTTGATCTGTTAAACAATCAAAAACCTCTAATTGGAATATAGTGTCAGCATAAAACCCATACTATGTGTGCACAAACATCAATTCAGAGTGTAACGGCCTGGCCCACGACGTCGACAAGAAATTATCTGTCGCTTAGTTATATTGAAAACAAAAACAAAATAAGAAAATTTGTTTTTGCTTTCAATATAAGTAAGCGATAGATAGTTTCTTGTCGACATCGTGGACTAAGCCGTAAGTTTTTTTATTTAAAAATTTCTTTAACTTTGTTAATAGAAATATAGTATCCGTCAGCCTTCAACCAAGTTCGCCATTTAGTTACTATAGGCTCTGGGGGTAGTCTTGTCCCTGGATATTTTTCCTTAAAAGTTGAAACACGCAAAGGAGCTTTCAAAAATACTTTCTATCCATATGAAATTAATAGCGCCCAAAAATAAACAAAAACTTGTGGGTTTAAAAGGGATATTGGCCCATGCTTTTGGTATTTTATAGCTATACTATTTATGGCGCGATACAGGAGTTAGGACGTGATTTTCGTAACAAAAATAATCGACACTATTACAGTTCTAAATTTATTTTTATTTTGATTTCTTTGTACTTAAAAGTAGATTACGAAAATAAACGAAACAAATTGTTTGATTTTGTTTTGTTTCATTCTTTGAAGTGAGTGAAACCAAATCAAAACAAAAACAATGAGAACGATTGCTCAATTTGTTTTTGTATTGTTTTTGCACATTAGCACAAAGCAAAGAACACAGCCGATCGTCTGTAAGCCGGCTAACAGCCACCACCGGCCACAAACAATGCATTATTTTTAATCGTACGCAGCTAGAAAAGAAAATAATGGGAAATAAATTGAGACTCTTTGAAATATTTGCAGAGAATTTGGCATCATCATATAATATAATTTTATTGCATTATTATTTAACAAATGAAATTTGTTTTATATAACTAAGCAGCATAGCTATAACCGGCTGTCCTAACACACCTCTCCTCTTTTTTTTTAATGCTCAACGGTGTTGGTATTCTTGATCCGAACCAAATTATTGAATTTTCAAATGAGTTGAAGGAGTCCTATGGTGTTTTTGAATATCGAATAATATCACAAAAATTGAGATCGTAAATTTTCCATCCTTGTTGAAATTGTTTTCGATTTCCTGTTTTTTATTTTCTAACAGAGTCGTAAAAACCGCAGCTTTTAATTGCTTTGCAACTAACTAATCAAAAACAACACACAAAATGCAAAAATATGTATTTATTTTAAAATATGCACTAACAAATCGACGCCATTTTCTTGCAAATTTGCTGATTCGCAACGATATTTTATTTACGTTGAGCTACGACAAATGACAGTAAAAATGTATTTAGTACATGAAAATCCTATCCCAACATACATATGAGTAGAAGCTAATCGTTTGAGGGTTTTCTCATGTGTAAAGCATAGTACTCTGTTCAAATTTTTGAAAAATGTTTATCAACATTGATTAATTCGTACGAAAAATTTAACATGTAAACAGTATTAATTATCGCCTGAAACTATGCTACAATTTCTTATGTTTATAGAAACATCCCATGTGTTTGTTGTAAATTCCGTAAGAAACAAGTGGCACTCTGCTTATTTCGCATGAAAATTTAAAATGTTGAAGATACATTTCAAATGTTTTTCCCAAGATAAACAGAGTACTATTTCTGCAACATTTTTTCATGAATAATTCGTGTCACGTTTTTTATATGTAATTTGGCAGTATTGCTCGTGAAATGTTGAACAGAGTACCAGGCTTAATAAAACGATAACAAGAATCTAAAATATTTCTGTCTTTGCAGATAACGTTTGCGAAATGTTTTGTTTATTATCATACAATGCTTAAGACTCTACCTAAATACATACATACGTACATACATATGTAATAGAGTTTTTCTTTTCCCGGACTTTTTCATTTCCCGGGAACGACTTTTCGGTTTCCCGCGAAATCCCGGGAATTCCCGCGCAGTGCAAACAATACAAAATATTATTTAATTAAATTTATTTTAACAAAAAACAAATTGTAATTCATGAGATCGGTTAAATAATAACGTTTTATAAACAAATTAAGGCTTCATTAGCCTATACTTTCTGTTGCTGTTCTGTGCTTTGACGTTCTGCTTCCAATTTGACTACTTCCTATTTCTGTAGTAACTTAGGGGATGTCCATATATTACGTAACGCTGTTTCCTCGATCCTAAACTGTATGTATGTATTAGTGATGTGTATTGGAATTCCAAAACATTCGGCCGTTTCTAGATATTCGTATTCGTTAAAAAATATATATAAAGAAATTCATAAATCCAAAACGAAATTTAAATGAATGGCACACAAATATTAGTTTGTAATAATTAAAAAAAAAATATTTTTTATTTTTTTTTTGCTATGCGTTTTTTTGGCAAATAATCTGCTATAATTTTCCGTATTGATGACTGAGAAGTATTTCAAACATAAAGACGAAAGAGAGCTTAAAGATGACTCCGTTTGGCCATCTTCAAATCAATCTAAAATGTGCGTGAAACAAAAAAATTATATCTTGGATCAGTAAAGGTTGCCATGGTGAATTATATTTCATTTTCTAAAAGAGAACATTTTTAACCCGCTTTAAACATACAGATTGTTGAGATATCAAATGAGTCAAAATGATGTCAATTACGAGAGATATGCAATTTTCCTTTTCTTAATTTTTGTCCCTTCTACAACATTACATTTTCAATACATATTTGCCTTAAAATAAGAGGGGCACACAATCTAGTTCCTAAACACATTTCACTGTTGTTTTCATAATATTTTTCTTAAGTTCTGTTGCATAAAAAATTAAAATAACAATTAAAATAAAATTATGAAAATACGTCTATTTATGCAAGTTTCCATTAACACTAGAGCTGCTCGATGTTAATCGATGAATCGTAAACATCGATGTTTTGGTTTTGATATATCGAATAAATGCCGATGTATCGTATCATGCGATGTTAATCGACACATCGATGTTTTTATTCGATGTATCGAAAATACGACTTTTTGTATATATACATACCGTGCTTTGCACGCATGCTTTTCTTAATTCTTATGAAATTTTAAAATAGACTTTTATTTATTTAATAAATTTAAAACTTAATAATTTGATATTGTCATGTACATATATAGAAGAATATATTTTTTGAAAGGACACTTCCCAGCAAAAAAAATTTGAAGATTTTGTAATGGCTTACAAAGTAATGAGTGGTACTTATTTATTTAATTATTTTATGTGTATAATAATGACTGTCTTTTATGAATAAAATAACAACTTATTTATATCATTACATGAAGGTACTTATTGTAGTACTTCCTAGTTAATCCTGAAATCTATCTAAAAAATATTTATTGATCGTGAAAGTCAGCTTCGAAAACATTAAAATAACTTTGGTTTACTACAATATTTATTACAAAATCTAAGTATTTTCGCATATTCTTCAATATACGTATTCATATATTTGCTTTGTAAAATTATGATTTTTAACAATCCCCAAAAAGGTTCAAATTTTATAATTATGTTACAAAATTCTATTTGTTTATAATTTTTGGCTATTTTATTAAATTTTGCATTTTTGTGAGCATAAAATTAACCCATTATATTTTGAATACTTTTAGGCAATCAGTAATCTATTAACTTTTCAATATTTCTAGGCTAAAAGTATATGGTACCGCATACTTTTTGAACTTCTCATACAAAAATAATGGCTTATTCAGTCAAATTGTAAGTACTCACGACTGGAGAGTACATACACTTTTTTGCATTCTAGTAGGCAAACTTTTTTGCTGGGTTTTTTGTCTATGAGAATTGCAAGAAACCTTTTCCTAAACTTCTGCAAATACCACCAGTATTTGGTGGATTTAATGTTAATATATTCTGTAGTTTAATATAAAAAGAAGTTTTTATGTGCATACTTATATTAAGAATATTTAAAAATGTAAATGGATAAAGATGAGGAATTCAGAACCATGTATGTTCAGTTTGACTACAATTTATTTAATTTATTATAAAAACTTTGTATAATTTTCAAATTTTTTGATAGTTTTCATAAACTTTAATGTACGCGGACAGAATTATGAAGTTCTGTTCCATACACATTTTTTTTATTTAATTTTGCAGAATAAAATAGACCTCCAATTAAATGTCCATAAATTTCACATACAATAGATATTCGTATTCGCGAATATCGTTTTAAATATTCGTATTCACGGATATCGTTTTAAAAATTCGAATTCAAATTCTCGAATATCAAAAGTTGACATTCGGCAGATGTATGTAGTATACATAATATACATAATATATGTAGGCAATACGTATGATCAATTAAATAAAGAAATGAGAAAAACATACGTATTTTTGTACAAAATTAGTAATTTTTTCTGTTACGTAACATTTTCAAAGACCCCCCCCCCCCCACCATAACAAAACGTAAAAAAACTCGAACCCCCGATGAGTTTTGAATCGTCCATTCTTAAGTTTAAATATAATTTATGTTTTTCTTTTAAATTAAATTTTTTAAATTCTAAAAGCACAATCAAAATTCATTTCAAAATATATTTATTTAATTTATGCTGTCACTTACAATTACTTAAAAGTTTCTTGATTTTCACAGGTTAAACCGAAACAGAACAGAACGAAAGAGAAAAACTAACGACTTGTATTAGATTTCCATAAACAAAAAAGATTCAGCTGATTCGAAACAAAACAGAAAGTAAAAACTAAAGGCAGAATTAGTTTTTACTTTCTGTTCTGTTACGAATCAGCTGACTCGTTTTTGTTAATAGAAATCTAGTACAAGTCGTTAGTTTTTCTGATCATTTCTCTTTTACTTTTATGAATTGTTGTAGAATTAAATTTTGAACGTCGCGTTCCGCTTTTGATAAATAAAGGCCTATAAGTCTCACAGAACATGAGTTCCAGATGTAAGCTCGGCCTTAATTGTTGTAAGGTTTTAGCTATTGTGCCTGTGCCATCACCTTATTATTACACCATCGCATTCATAAAGTTAATAACGACACTAATCAATGAATTTGTATATGCAATCTAAAGTTGCCATAATAAAATTAAAAAAAAATCCCGGGAATTCCCGCGCAAATTTCCCGGGATTTCTTTCCCGGAAAATGTGCGGGATCCCGGCAAATTTTTCCCGGGAAATCTCGTATGAAAAACACTAATATGTACCTACTAACATAAGGCAGAATTTGAATATCACTTACCGTACGCCGTCCTTTCTTAACTTTGGCGAATTTCCCAAATGTAAAAGTTTGCCCATAATACGACTTAGCGAATGACACTGCCAGCGTCGAGCCAGCAACTCTGGCAGTAAACACAAAATCTTTTCCAGCAACCATAGCGATCCATCCAATTCCTCACGATGGGCTTTGTGAACTAAATGGAAAATGTACATATAGATTATTTAAATTAGTTTCAAAAGCAGCTAATGAAATCAAAAAAAAAGGATGAATATTAATTAAAAAACTAAAGCGAACAGCAATTCTACATGTTTTAAAATAAATAATAACAAACAAAATACATGAAAACAAACTTTAAAGATATGAGGATATGTATAAAAGAAGAAATAATGTGTATGTGTGTGTTTTTGAATAAAAAAACCGAAAAGGATATTTCAAATTATATCTTGTCAAAAATAAAAAAGCATGCAAAATTTTGAATCTGGAGAAAGGAAAAGAATCCTTGGCATTCAATGATCTTTCTTTTTTTTTTTTTGCTTGATGAAAACAAAACAATTAAGCGAGTAAACGGTGAAAATGGCATTTAATAAAAATTCTGATTTCTTTTTTTTTTTTTTTTTTTTATGTGTATCTAAAAATTTTGCAGGATTTATCGTTGTGGTTGCATGTAGCAACCATAAAATTGAATTCAACTTACCAATATGAAACGGAAGTTCTGCCATAATTTCAAAAAGTGTTCGTAGTACAGAGAAAGTAGTAGCAGTAAGTGCATTTTATTATTTGATTTTGGTTTTGCGCACAGAAATTTTGTAATTAAACATAAAAATATTAGGATTTGTTTCATTCGGATTTCACAAGGAGTAGGTTACAACATACATACATACATTCATATACATACATATAATAATAATAATATAAATAAAACAACAAATTAAATTTTTTATTTGTTTTGGATTTGATTCGAAAATAAAAGACAACATAATACAACTTGTTAACGAAAAATATTTATTATAGAAATATTTTAAGCAATATTTCATACTTTTGTGATACGAATATGTACTACAGAATTTAAGGAGTCCAGGAAAATTTTGCTAACTTGTTCTAGAATGCGTATAATGAGAGATGAGTGTACTTTATTGAAAATAAAGATAGCAATGCCGATGGAAGGGACAATCAAGAACTTAGTTAGACTTCGTGGTAAACATGCGCTGTCGTCCACTTCCGCCTAACAAGTATAAAGCGGCTTGACGGAAATAGAAACGAAATTTTTGTACGGTAAGTGATTTCAATGTACAGGGTGGCGCAGAATGAACTATATGGTTTGAATTCTTTATAAATTTTTAATTATTACTCTTTCTTTGTTTTTTTTCAGCATTTTGTGAAGAAGACTTGGGGAATTAATTATGAATCATTACACGATCGAACAACATACAAAAATAATTGAATTTTATCTTTCAAACCAACAGTCTAATGTGTTGACACAGCGTGCACATCGTCGTCATTTTAATATGAGCATTGCACCCACAATTTCTTTTGGGCTATTTGAAAGAAAGAGTGTACGTTAACAAACCAAGAACCATACTCCAACTAAAAACCAACATTCGAAATGAAATCATGGCCATTACACCCAGGGTTGTCAGATTTTTTCCCACCTATTTCGCCAAATTGATTTTAAAAAATCGCCAAAAGTCGACAAAAATCAGTTTTTCGCAGTTTTTTTAAGTAAATATTTGATAATAAATTTTGTTTTTATATAACACTTTTTTAATATAAATTTTTATAAAATTATCGTGTCAAAATTTCGCAGAAAATCGCCAAAATTTTAAATAAAATCGCCAAAAATTATTTCTTGAAAATTTTTCTCATCCATATACAAAATGCATTAATAATTATAATTAATATAAGAAAAATCATGAAAATCAAATTGTTTTAACTTCTTGCAGACGAGTTTCGGTAGGATGTATTTTTGAAACTGCTCCTTCAACAAACTAAATTTCCTGAATTAGAAAAATTTTGAAGTTTAATTTTGTTAAAAAGTAGCCAAAATAATCGCAAAAAAAAATTATTTATCGCCAGTAAAATCGCCAATAAATTTATTTATCGCCAGAAAAATCACCATGTCGCCAAACCAAAAATTTGGTCGCCAAACAGGTTGAAAAATCGCCACGTTTGGCGAAAATATGAAATATGAAAAGAGCACATACATATGCGCGAAGCAGAAAATGGACATCACTTACAGGATATAAAAATTATAATAATCGCATATATAAAAAAGTTACCAACCATTTAAAGCATATAGCTCATTCTGCGCTACCCTGTATATATGTACATAGATAGTACCAAAATCTAAAAACACTGCAAAATAAAATTAGTGCAAGAATTAATAAGAATTATCCTAGAGGATGCTTGAATTCCGTGGAAAATTGATTTTCAGAAGAAAATTTACCTCCACGCTGACATTGTGCACTGCCTTTTTATTCCATTTTACGGCAATAAACAGAATTCCTTGGCGCTTTTAAAAGAAAAATATTCGTCACGTTGATGCTGGCCCTCACCATCACTTAGTCCATCTGCCGAGCACTGATAAAAAAATTCTACCCGATTGAATGAGTTCCGCCAAAGCGATTGTTTGTTTCCACTCAAATGATATTATTTTATAATTAGTGATTTTTTATGGGAATTGTTAAAATTTAAGTTTAAAATTTTTTAAACGCACTAATAATCCCAAATTAATATTTTACTTATTAAGTAAAATATTTTTTTTAATTAATAATACATTGAAATTGATTATTGAGGGGTTTAGCTGGATCCTATGCGCATTTCACTGTTGCTAATGCAGATCATCAGGGAACCTTTACCCAAAGTTTCTTAGAACAACTAGAGTTATTATGTTATAAACTTTCATTTAAACAAATGAGAAGCTTAAAACAAATAACAAAGTTGAAACAAGAACTCAATAATCAACATGTTTTTTATTTTCTTTACCATTACTACATTGGCTGACTTTTTTTCAGCTTCAAATTGTAGTTGTAAAAGTATGTAAAAAGAAAATAAATGTAAATAACAACAACAGCTATTTAAGAATAGAGTGTTGCCACACAAGTATTTTTTGACCTGGTGCAGTCAATTTAATAATTAGTGATTTTTTATGGGAATTGTTAAAATTTAAGTTTAAAATTTGTTAAACGCACTAATAATCCCAAATTAATATTTTACTTATTAATAATATTAATTTTTTGATGTGTAAACATCTATACGCTAGTTGGTAAAAATCTTTTGACTTTGATTTCTTTGCTGAGATTTCTTTGCATTGTCAAATCGGTGTGTTTGAAAGAAGCAATACCAAGCAGAGAAACAAGTCGACCGGCTCGAAGCCGACGGTGCGCCGCCGCCGGTTATTTTTCTGTATATTTCCGTACACCAAAGGTGAAAATGAACCGTAAGAGCTACGGACTTGAAATTTGGACACAATGTGTAGACATTTGGCCACTACAACAACAAATACATGAGAGTTAAAAACTAAAGGGTGTTCCAAAACGAACAACGAAAAATGTTAAAATCCCATGTTATATACATACAATTGTATGTACATATGTATATACACTTGAAATTTTAAAAGTTAGTGTGTTTTTATACAGACTAAAACAATTAACACTAAATTTAAAAAATTTAAATCAATGGGTGTTCCATCAGTTAATGCAATTTTGACAACTTGCTGTATCTTGGAAACCGTAAGAGCAAAACTCTTGAAATTTTCAAAAACGGTAAAACTAAAAAATCAAAAAATATAAAATCGCCATATATAAAAAAATCGCCAAAAACAAAAAAAAATCGCCAAAACGAAAAAAATCACCAAATTAAAAAAAAAATCCAGGACTAAAATAAATCGCGAAAAACCGGAAAAATCGCCAAAATGAAAAAATCCTTAAACAAAAAAATCGCCAAAATGAAAAAATCGCCTGAATAAAAAAACCCCAGAAATAAAGGGTGTTTTTTATTGAGGTATAGAACTTTAAGTTGGCATCACTTTTTTAACTGGCGGCCATTTTGTCAGCTGTCAAGTGATTAATATTTAGTTTGGTTTGCCATTTTATCATGAACAGGTTGACAAAAGAACAACGCTTGCAAATCGTGCAAATTTATTTCGAAAATAATGGTTTAGTTCGCGAAGTTTACCGCAAGCTCCGTGCATTTTATGGTCGACATAATCGTCCATCAGAGCAATTAATTCGGTTAACCATGGATCGTTTTCGCACTACGTTTACTCTATGTGATAATACGCATCCGCAAAGACGTCGAACAGTGCGCACCGAAGAAACAATTGCCGCTGTAGAGCAAAGTGTTGAAGAGGACCCGAATGAATCGATTCGCCACCGTGCACAGCAATTGGAGCCGATTAACCGACTATTTTGTTCCCGAATTGGATGGCATGAATGTGGATGAGTTGTGGTTCCAACAAGGCGGCGCTACATGCCACACAGCGCACGTCACAATCGATTTATTGAAGGAAACATTCGATGAGCGCATAATTTCGCGGAATGGACCTGTCAATTGGCCACCAAGATCGTGTGATTTGACACCATTGGATTATTTTCTTTGGGGATATGTGAAGTCGCTCGTCTACGCCAACAAACCAGAAACGTTAGGGGACTTGGAAGCCAACATTCGTGGCGTTATTGCCAACATACGGCCCCATATGCTCGAAAAAGTGGTTGAAAATTGGACCTGTAGAATTGGCTTTATTCGAGCCAGCCGCGGCGGCCACATGCCCGAAATCATATTTGAACATTAATGGCATAAAATTATCCTTCCAATAAAGCCAAACTGATGGACATTAAAACGATTTTCTTATGTTTTATTTCAATTCGAAGTTCTATACCTCTGAAAAAAACACCCTATAGAAAAAACCGCCAAAATGAAAAAAACCCCAAAAAACAGAAAAAAATCGCCAAAATAAAAAAATCGCCAAAATGAAAAAAATTGCGAAAATTAAAAAAAACCCAAAAAGAAAAAAAAACGCCAAAACGAGAAAAAAGCGATAAAACTAAAAAAAAATCGTTTAAACTGAAAAAACTTAAAAAAGGAAGAAAGCTAAATCAAAAAAAAAATTATCAAAACCGAATGTGCGTGAGTCAAAGTCGCACTTTACTGAATTTATTTTAATTGCAATGCATACACAAAACAACAATTTTTATAAAATGCCTAAATGATTTGTTATATGATGAGGTGCATTGAATTTTCAGTAATCAGTAATGCCCGTATTCATAATGAAATTCTACCAAATGGCTAAATGTTTTTCATACAAAAGTTTCAAAATTTGAATGAAAAAACTTTGCCACTTGCTACAATTTTATTATGATTACGGCCCTACGATTTTACTGGTAATGTAAATTAAATTTCATTAGCAGTAAAAATTTACTGAATTTTTTTAGTAATCAGTAAATTTACTGCTTACTGCAATTTTGAATGCAGTACATATACATATACTGCAGTGTGCCCATTTACTAACCAAATAAGTTTAATAAAACAAACAAAAACCAACAAATTCATATGTATTTACAATATTGAAAGTTTTGATAATTTTAATTAATTAATTTAAAAAAAGATACTAAAAGCATAAGTACTTCCAACTTAAAAAAAATTTCCATTACTAGATGTTTACACATCTCCTCTGTAATCGGACTCACATTGCTTTTTTTTAATTAAAAATACATTGAAATTGATTACTGAGGGGTTTAGCTGGATCCTATGCGCATTTCACTGTTGCTAATGCAGATCATCAGGGAACCTTTACCCAAAGTTTCTTAGAACAACTAGAGTTATTATGTTATAAACTTTCATTTAAACAAATGATATTATTTTATTACATCTAATTTCTAACAGGCCATCGATTCATTAAATATATGTATGTATGTATATCGCTCATTTACTCAAAAGACATCGATAACTCAAAGAACAAGTTTTGCAGAAAACGCGTTTGAAGTTTTCAATTCACACACAACTTAATGGAAAAAGAAAATTGTATTTCGCTTTCAAGAGTTGAGTATACAAGATATTTGTATGAAATTTTTGCACAATAAGAAGAGCGATATGAGGATTAATTCTGCATCATTAACTCAAAACTCGTATTATATTTTATTTTTTAAGAACTTTCAGATTTGATTTTAAAAAATATAAAACTTAGAGAAATGTATGAAATCTTTATTTGAGTCGGTAGAACGATCTACACCGAAAGAATTTTGCTTCATAAGTCCATTGAAACAATTTCATTAAAATTTTTTCACAAATCTAATGATAATTTCACAAATACAATGAAAATTTCATGAATATTGTGAAAGAATTTCATTGGAATTGCTTCCTTGGTATTCTGGTTTCGTAAGAATATTTTATTGGATTTATGACAACAATATTTTCTAATTATTAAGAAACCCCTTTATATTTAAGTTATTTCATTCTTTTCATGAAATTATTTTATTGTTTCGATTAGAGGTGTCAAACTATCGATAGTGCCACCATCGATATTTCTTGATAATTAGTTTAAAAGAAACTATCGATACATCGAGTCCCAACTATCAAAACTTGAAAAAACTATCGATATATCGACGATACTATCGTGATACTATCGGATTTAAAAAGTTCACGAAGAAATATTTATATACATCAATTATGTAAAAATGTCATATTATACACCTTTTTCTAACAAAACAAAAATATATTTCTTTCTTCATTAATTTTTTTTAAATAAAATTTTTTTTAAATAAAAATGTAAAATGTGAGATCAGTGGTCAGTCAGCCAGTTATTTTTGTTTATAAAAAGCAGCATATCGACATTTGCGTCCTTTAATTTCGTACGCCTTTCTGAAATTATTTGTCCAGCTTTGCTGAACATTCTTTCAGACTCAGTTGATGTGGCCGGGATGCACAAATACTTAAGTGCAAGTACTTGCATCTCTTTCATATCGGTGGATCGGGTCTGTAATTGAAGCAAATTAATAATGTAAATAATATAAGTTCAAAATAAGAATTACCTTCCAGTACTCCAAAGGGTCCATACTTATGGGTTGATTTGGCTTTTCAGCATATTCGCGCAAGGAAATAATTGCATCTGCCCGTTTAGACACGGCTTTAGTTAAAAGTTTTTCCTTTATAAATTGGAAAATGTCAGGTACCTCGTTGTACTCTGCTGCTGGCGATTCCTCCCTGTTTTCTCTTGACTCAATAACTCTTCTGATGGTAACCAGTTCATTTTCAAGCATGTTGTATCCTTGTGTTGCATTCTGAGTAGACCGAAAGCCTTCTTTTTTGAATCTAGGATCCAAAATAGTTGCAAATCTTGTGACACTTCTAGATTCGTAAATGAAAAGTCGTTGTTGTATTTTTTCGACCAAATAGGTGCATGATTCCAATCCAAGTTCAGTTTTCATGTTTGGTTGAAGTTTCATCATCGCGTAATATAAACCTAATGCTACGGGAATCACTTCTGAAATAGTAATATATTGATTTCCGGATATAACATTTGTATTTGTGTCGAATGGTTCCAGCAATAAACATAAGTCTTCCAATTGCTATATTTATTCTGCCGTTAGAATCTGAGGGGACTTAGGAGTGCTTAATAAAACTGAAAAGATGGCATCTTTAGTAAGCAGAATTCGCTTCACCATTGCAAATGCGCTATTCCACCTAGTGCCCACTTCTTGAATAAGACTGTATTGTTTATCTTCGCTCTGTTCCATTCTGAATTTTGCATATGCAATACTGCTCTTTTTAAAATATGTGACTATGGTTTTGCATTTAGTCATTAATGTTTTAACTTTTTCAATTGATATAACATCTTGCACAACAAGGTTGATTGAATGAGCGAAGCAAGGAAGATTTTTTTTTCTGAAGTAGTTCGCAAGCCTTAATCATTGAAGCTGCGTTGTCTGTTACGATGCACGAAACTTTGTGGAATATATTCCATTTATTAAGGCACACTCGCATTGATTTGGAAATGTTTTCAGATTTATGATTTAGCTCACTAACGAGCTTTGATGTTGTTAAAACTGCCGATCTTAGTTTGAATTCTCTGTCAACGAAATGGCACGTGACAGTCAAATAACTTTCGTTTGCCTTCGATGACCAGCAGTCGGTGGTTATAGCACAACTCTCTACTTGGTTAAGAACATCCTGCAAATTTTTGCAGCCATCAGCATAAATCTTTTTCAAAAAAACATTTCGAATGGTGTTTCGAGATGGTAACTCATATCGTGGATCTAGACAGTGCACGAACTCTCGAAAACCCCTGTCTTCAACTATACAAAACGGCTGCACATCTAAAGCGATCATTTTTGTTAGAGCCAAATCTAGATCTGTTTTTCGCGCCGAATTATTGTCGTATGTGCTTTCTTTTTTATAATAGTCTGTTATAGGGTTCGATGTTGTTGGTTCTATACGCAAAGGATGACTACGCTTTAAATGGTCCATCAGATTTGACGTATTCCCACTTGTCTTATAAATTTTTTTGCATGTCAGGCATTTTGCGTGTTTTTTGTCTGGAGCTATTGCAAAATGCTTCCAAACGTCCGACACACTTTTTCTGGGTCTTTTACTGGCTTCAGAGTCTGTGTGTTAAGGAACGGATTATATCTGTTTTATCTCAATTTAAATAAAAGTATAATCTACCTGTTGTGTTATTATTGTTATTTTCCATTGTATGCTAACGTTGGAGGAACCGCCAATCTACCTGCTGAAGTTTTGTTTCTTTGTTTACGTTTAAGAACTTGCCGCGTTTAATTTTACAATACTAGTGGTGGATCATTTCCGATGGACTATCGATAGTACCTAAAAACTATCGATAGAAAAAAAAGTTCTAGAATCCCCAAAACTATCAATCGATAGTCTCAAAAAAATAAACTATCGATACTATCGATAGTCCCATCGATAGTTTGACACCTCTAGTTTCGATGAAGTTTTAACGAAACTGGTTTCATTAATCCAACGAAGCGTGACGTTGGTTGAATTTTAATGAATTTTTCATTAGATTAATGTCGAAATTCATAGAATTTCTGCCGAAAATTCTTTCAGTGTATATAATTAAATATTTAAAGATGAATTCATGTAAATTTTTACCGCGCATAAGTCTGAAATGGTTCACACGCTGGGTCCAATTTTAGCACAATTTCTCCATCATATCGCCGGTAGCTCACGCATAAACTTTTCAATATTGTGTTCAAGTACGTCAAACTTTGCGGGGTTGTACCTATACACATGAGACTGAACATAGCCCCACAAAAAAATACTCTAAGGGCGGCAAATCGTATGACCGGGCTTAAACGTGAAATAAACTGTTTATCGAACTCGCCTTTCAATTGGGCGATTGCTTTGCGTAATGTGTTGCATGTGGCAACGTCTTGCTGAAACCACATGTCAGCCAATTCCAGCTCTTCCATTTTGGGCAAGAAAATAATAGTAACAGAAGCCCAATTGTTGCGAATGGAGCCGAATCGATAACTCACGGTCATCAACAACACTGGCGGATACAGTTCATATATTTCACTCTGTCCGCAAATTTAATCAAAAGATTCTGAATAGCCGCCTCAGAAGGTTGCCCAAACTGACAAAAAATGGAAGTGAATTTTGATAATAAAGGTATTCACGTCAACTCTTGTAACTGTGTAAAAATGCATAATTGCACTTTCTAACGTGAGCAACCCATTTTGTTTAGTTGTCTATAAAGCAACACAATACGAGTATATGCATAGATATGTATATTGTACTCGCATCTTTCTTAATTGTTAAAAGAGTTTGTTTTTGTTTGTTTGTTCTGTAATTAATTTACTAATAAAAACATCAATATTAATAATGTTGGTATTATTTAACTTTAAATTTTAATAACGATTTAAGCCATAGTTTTTTTTTTGAAAATAAGGCCCAATTCATACGACGATTTAAAATCTTGTTTTATTTTTGATTCTGTTTAAAAAGTTGCTTCCAAAAACATTTTACATTCATACGATGATTTTCTCCATGTTTCTAGTTTTTACTTTTTTTCTTCCAAAAATTGTATCAGTGTTGCCAGTAGATTTAAAAAACCCCGTTTTTTTCCTTTTCCTACATGTTAAAAAATTTCCTATATACGAAAATCTACAAATTTTAATAATTTAATGTAAAGAAAGATAAATTAAAAACATTTAAGGCCTTAATGATCAAACAGAATTACGGCATAAATACATTTTCCATACAAATTGACACAAAATAGTAGCGCCAGAAAGCAGTAGAGAGATCTATTTTAGTTTAAAATTTTTAAACGCACTAATAATCCCAAATTAATATTTTACTTATTAAGTAAAATATTTTTTTTTATTAAAAATACATTGAAATTGATTATTGAGGGGTTTAGCTGGATCCTATGCGGATTTCACTGTTGCTAATGCAGATCATCAGGGAACCTTTACCCAAAGCTTCTTAGAACAACTAGAGTTATTATATTATAAACTTTCATTTAAACAAATGAGAAGTTCAATAACAAATAACAAAGTTGAAACAAGAACTCAATAATCAACATGTTTTTTATTTTCTTACTTTACTATTGCTACATTGGCTGACTTTTTTTCAGCTTCAAATTGTAGTCGTAAGAGTATGTAAAAGAAAATAAATTTAAATAACAACAACAGCTATTTAAGAATAGAGTGTTGCCACATAAGTATTTTTTTTTTGACCGGGTGCAGTCTATTTTATTTTGACAGCTTTTTTCTTATCCTCTCACATATAAATAAATATTCTCTCAGCAATGTTACCAAAGACAGGCACTGCGACACCAAAATAATTGGATGAAAGTCTTTGTAATTTCGAGCACAAACAAATTTTGAAACGGTTTATGAGCAAAAATATATTTTTGGTATAGTTATTTTTACATTTATGCACAAAAAAATGCAATATGAGAATAAAAAATACCTACATTTTGTTCAAAATAAAATATTTTTCCGATATTCCCTATACTCATATATTAGTGACAAAAATACCTACAGGTAACACTATTTTGTATTAAAAAAAGCTGTTGTCGCATTCAATGAAAAAATAAAATAAAGCAACATAAAAAAATTAAAATATTACCTGATTTACATTAAGCATTTTTTCATGAAATTTCATGAATTTTGTTGCACGCAACTTTTTCTATTTGCTAATTGTAATTGCAGCGCTATAAAAAAGAATGTTATATAAAAAATGGCGTAGAATGAATCACTGATGTATTTTTGACAACTTTTTTGATTTAAGTTGCTCCTCCAGGCCTCCTATTGACAAATAAAATATTTTCATGCAACTAATTTCATGAAAAAAATGCTTAATGTAAATCAGGTATATGTGTAAAGAAATTTTGAAAAAAAAACTCGTAGAACGGAAAATGTGATTTTTTTCATCCCCTTTTGCTTTTCTATACCGTTCGCCTACAAACTCCAAAAATCGTGTTTCAAAAAATCACTGAAAAATCAACGTGTGAATTACGTGTAACAAAATTATATATTTGTTATCTTAAAATCGAATTTGAAGATTTCTTTATAATTTCTAACAAGGCACATTTATTTCCAGGTAATATCAGGATTACAAGAACAATGAAAAAATACAACAATGAAAAAAACAACATGGCTTTTACTTGATCCAAAATATCAAAAATAGAATTTCTTGTAAAATAATAATAATGAAAATTATTCACATAAATTTGAAAAAATTTCTTCACGGCAGCTACCACTAACAAAATTTGCAACGTTTAGGCACTTTTCACAATTTTTTAATAGTTTTTTCATATTTTTAAATTTGTTTCAAAAGAATTTTTTAATAAAATATTTTTCACATTGAAAATTTTTAAAATTTTTTTTTTAATTTCTCTTTCGTAAACAATTTTTGAAGCTTCGAATGAACTATAATTTAAAGAAAAAAATAGCTCAGCTGCGTTTCCGCTACTACCTGGTGAATGTGCCTTGATTTCTAGCTAAGAATTTTTTAATTTTTTCTTTAATTTTATAATTTTTTAATTAATTTATTTGTATCGAAAATATGCTTGTTTTTCATTTAAAAGAAAAACATTTAGGTATTTCTGCGTTGTAATTTGGTGTATGGTTGATTTTATATTTATTTATTTATATTTATTTTTATTTGGATTGACAATGCCATAAAAAGATGCACAACTTTGCAAGATTTACTCTGATAATCTTGCACTTAATCAGGCCCTGACAATTCTGCATCATTTGTGCAAAATAATTTTCTATGTAGTTGTTGTTATATTTTTTGAAAATTTTGCAATTTTGCCATTCTGCAACAGTGCAACTTTTGACGTGAATACCTTTAATATAATGTAATAATCTGCAAGCATTGTTCATTTGTAAGTCGATTCATGGTTAAATTGTCGACCAAACTGAACACGTTCAACAGTATCATGATGCACGAAAACAGTTGAGTTGCCAAACACAGTGTTACCCTTTATTATTCGTATTCGCTGAGCAACGAATTTTCTAGCGAACATAATTTTGCATTCGATGTAATACTGTAATATGAAAAGTTATTGGAAATCTAAGTGTTAAACAATGTTCTTCGAAAGTTTTCACTTATCCTAGCCCGCTGTAAAGGGCGAAGGATCTCCATTGGCCAGACATTAGCTTGGTATGAGCATCATGTCGGACATATCATATGGCTAATGTAGACAACTCATTTCCATGTTTTGGTCCATGCTCTGACATCTATGTCCAAACATATTTTTGAGCATCAATGAGCAACAGAAAGAAAAGCGACAGAACAAAATTGTAAATATTGTATCCCTGTTGCACTACCGCAAAATACTTTGATTACGCAGGCATCGCATGTATTCACCATAATGAAGAAGTTGATAAATTATTCACAGTTTCTCTATCGGCGTCATGTTCATGGCTCAGCAGATTAAATATCAAAAATTTTGCAAATTTTAAAAATCACACTGAAGGAAATTCACAATACTAATTAAAAATACTAAATTCATAATATCAAATCAAAATTCGTTCAATTAGCACTTTCGACTACAATCGAAAACTTGTTCATAAAAAGGGCAAAAATTCACCTAATGAAATTCTTCTTGATCGATTTAATATTCAGCCTGATTAGGGTTGGCGTATTTCGACTATGCCTATAAAAAGGAACGCAGCAACATTTTTTTTAATATACTAGGCGTAGTCAAAATACTCCAAGCTTAATTAGGCTGAATATATTTCATCAGTTCAACTAAAACAATCTAAATGGCAAATGAACATTAGGTTGTACAAAAAAAATTTTTGTTTGTGGTTCAACTATAATTTGAAAGATAGATAGAGTCAATAATTTTGGTTTTTTTTCAGATTTTTCAGAAAAGGTTTTAAGGTCGCACATGTCGAATTTTTGCCAAAAATCGTGTTTGCCGGCCGTTTTTTGTGTTTTCTTCAAACCTTGTCAAAAACCAAGATTTTCTTCACTTTTGAAGAAACAGAAAAATGTCAAAGTCCTAGTTTACACTATGCAAGTCTTATTGCTAAGCTGATTAGTTTATTAGGAGAGAGAGAGACGAGGGGAAAAGAAAAGTTTCTGTTCCCCTCGTCTCTCTCCCTCTCAATAAACTAAACTAATAAGATTTGCATAGTATAAATTAGGACTAAGCTATTTTTTTTTTTTTTTTTTTTTTTTTTGCAAAAAGTGTACGTTTTGGCAATGAATTTGCTCATTTAGCCTACATTACAATTTTACGTAAATTTAAAATTATTGTATCTTCAAAATTTTAATAGCTTTATACTTATGCTTGGGTGCTCAAAACAAAAATAAAAAAAATTGGGACATCCTAATGAACATACATATAAATCAGTTGGGTCAAAGTGAAGAAAACATAAACGTTTTTCACGAAGAAATATTATCTCTAATACAGTCGGTAGTTATATAACCCAATGTTATACCTGATAGCCTTATACTTTGTTAAATAAGCTGTAATTTCTCTCGGTGCAAGCATTCTAAAACTCGTTAAACTTTTCCTGGGGCAAGAATAAATATGAATTTGTTTCAAATATATAAAGTACCTTTTTGTTTCAAGTTTGCCTCCGCCTGTATAAATGTGTCATAGAGTATAAAATAAACATGGCTGAAATTCGTTTCGAATAGAGATTTGGCATCTTCATGGTCCACATTATCTGTAACCAAAAAATATATATATATATATTAATAAACATACATAGTGCTTAGTAGAGATGAGCGCGTGTCGTGTTTTTTGCTTGACACGAACACGCACTACTCAACACGAAGTGTTCGTGACAAAAAATCTGATTTCGTGCGTGTTCGGGAAATTTCGTGTTGATCAAAATAGACCTAAAAACACGAAACGATTTTAGATGTTAAACATGTATGAATGAATTTCCAGTAGAGAAAAAATTTAATATTTTGTATCACCAAACACACAACACCAGCATATTTGTTGATTGATTTGTTGGGCCTCTGAAGCTTAAAGGCAAAATTAGTTTGTACGTGCTGTTCTGTTCTGAATCAGCTGTTTTGTTTCTGTTGAGTTGAAAATCTGTATGTGTAAAAATAGAATTCAAAGTTAAGTGACAACCAAAAGTGTGGTATGTATTAGTGTGTTGTGATATTTTATGTACAAATGTAATTAATTCTATAGGTTGCCAGCTGATTTTTTTCACAGACAAAGTAATTGCAAAATATTTTATACAGAAAGGAACGGCACAGAACAGCAACAGAAAGTAAAGACTAATGAAGCCTTAATGAAAGCTCTTTACGTACACCGGTAGTATCAACGACTCTAGAAAAAAATCAATTAAATTTTCTGATCTTCGTACGTGTTGAGCGTCTTGGTATTCGTGTTCGTGTCGTATCGTGTTGGAAAAATTCGACACGCGACCATCTCTTGTACATAGTAGAAAATAAATGCTTATAAAGTTTTTATCTTCTTGCAAGTACATATTTTGAAATAAAAAATCAAACAACATACATACAATGGGTTCAAACCTTGTCAAATATGTAATTTATTTATTAATAAAATTTAAATTGTGGTGAAAAATATCAAAGATAAATAAAAAAGTGAATTTTTAAAAAACAAAAGGTGACTACAATCTTGAAAGCAACAGCAAAGGTGGATATACAGAAAATTATTCTTAGAAAAAAAATTAATTGCATTTTCTTTTGTATTTTAAATGCATTGTTTTAGAAGCTTGAAATATACTTGAATTCAATTGTAATACAAATCTGAATTGAACTATAATACAACTGAATTCGTTGAACTGAATTCAAGTTTCCTTTTCACTGGAGAGGGCTACTGAATTAAAGTGTAACTCAAGCATAATTCAACCCTTGACAATTGATTGTGTGACTTGAATAACAATTGTTTTACATTTGATTTCAAGCAAAATTTCTTGTAGTGTTTTCACACTGAAAGTTAAAACCTGGGGTCGAATCGTCACATCCGTGAACGTACAACTGGTCACGTAAAAATACTATTTTCGAATTATGACATACGTGAACGTACTAAAATCCAATTCAGTTTATACGATTGACGTATCACTCAATTCGTTTTCGTACGATTGCCGATACGATCACGGATGTGACGATTTGAGCCCTGGTTTTAACGTTAAAATCATAAACAGCTGATTTTGCATTCTCACTGCAAGTTTATTAAATTCTGGTTTTAACTCACAGACTGTCTAATAACTTTGCTCAAAAATAAAATAAATCTCCTGCAGAAATGCGTGTACTTGTTGTTGTATTTTATTCTGCTTTTTATAACACTTATTTGACTAACTGTACAACAACTGTTTTTGTTTGCAAACTCGGAAATTTTACAATGCGTTGTAAAATGGAAATTAACTTATATTTTGTAAATAAATATTTTAAAATTATAGAACTAGTAATACAATGCTTGGAAATCAAGTTATTGTATATTAAAAATGCACAAATATGTATTTTAAAACTTGAAAATTACTTGAAAAAATGTTTGAACTCAACTTTGTTTCCAGTTAAATTTTAAGTGCTTGAATTCTAATTTTTTTCTATGCTTCTTGGGAGTAATTTTTTAACTTCAATTTAAAATTGTATGTACGAGTATTTTCTGAAGTGGGCATTTTTATAATATGCAACTTTTCGCAGATTAAATATTTTTACCGTCCCACCAATATTCCTGTTGCAATAAGGAAAAAGTGCTTGAGTTATATTTTACTGTTTTGCAGGAGATCATTTTTAAGCGTTCAAGTCGATTTTCAGAATTTTTTTTCTTTTACAATTAAATTGCGAAATTCTCTGTTTAGCTTTATTCTTTTAAGCAAACATCGTTCTATATACTATAAATAATACATTTGAGTTGAAATATACCAAAGTATAACCTCAATTAAGCTATTATTATGAGATAAAAAACTAACTAAAACTTTGGAAAATTTTCCAAATTTTAGTAAAAACAAGTAAGAGTGCTATATTCGACTGTGCCGAATCTTATATACCCTTTACCAAAGTGCATTTATGTAGTATAGAGATACATACAAAAGCACATACATAAAGTATAAACAAAAAGAAAAAAATAATTTGACCTAGTTACTTTTATGTACAAGAAAAAAATAATTTTGAAACCCTAGAATCATCATATTAAATTTTTCTGATTCCTTATATCAATATAGTAGTTCTTAAAAAATATAGAAAGTGTGTTAAGTGAAAAAAAGGAAATTCAAAAAAATGTTTTATTTAGTTACTTTAATATCCAGAAAAAAGTTAAAAGTTTCCAGCTCTGAGCTGTGGTTTTTATTTTTATAATTTTCTATACCAAACTTTTCTTTGCAAAACGTAAAATATATATAATTTATAAAGGAAAATATAAAAATTAATTAGACTTAGTTTTATATATCACAAAAATTGCAAGTTTCCCAACCCTGAAATCATCTTTTTTGATTTTTCTGATTTCTTACACCAATCTCTTTCTTTTAATAATTTAAGATATGTTTAATTTATAAAAAAAAAGGAAAAATTTGTTTTAGTAAGTTACTTTTGTACAAAAAATGTTTAAGTTTTCCAACCCTGGAATCGTCTTTTTAATTTTTTTAATCGTTGTTTTTTATTTGAAATACCAATTTTATTCGTATTCAACCATAAAATAATAAGTTTATTTAATAAAAATAAATAAAAATTAGTTTTCGGTAATTAATTTTTTATATCACAAAGAGTGTAAGTTTCCCAACCCCTGGAATCCTCCTTTTTGATTTTTCTGATTTCTTATACCAATCTTTTTTTTTAAGAATATAAGTTATGTTTAATTTATAGTAAAAAAGGAAAAAATTGTTTTAGTAACTTACTTTTGTATACAAAATAAGGTTTTCCAACCCTGGACACGTCGTTTTAATTTTTTTAACCTTTTTTATTTTGAAATACCAAATTCATTCGTACTGAAGTATAAAATACATAAGTTTATTTAATAAAAAAAAATAATAACTAGTTTTCGGTAGTTATTTTGTATGGCAAAATGAAGTTTAAGTTTCCCAGCTCTGAAACGGTCTGCTCGATTTTGCTGATTTTCAATACCAATCTTTTTTTGGACCATTTCTGACACACACCCAGACTGACAGATTTTTTGATTTAAACCGAGATTGACTAGTTCTTAGGATACAATTTCCCTAAACTGTTAAACCATTTTCCAATTTTTGGTAAGTATGTATAAAGCGCAAGCAAACACACACTGAGAGCATTATATTCTCTGCTCTTATCACCAGCGTTGCCATTGTGCGACTTAAGTCGCATTTTGCTACTTTTTCAACAGCAAAACATGCGGCCTATTGCAAAAAAAAAACTATGTAAAAATATCCGAGTTTTACCACAAAAAATACCGAGTTTCGGAGGAAAGTTGCTGTTGCTGAAATAAAGCTTGTTTTAAGGATGATAAGTTTCCAAATTCTGCAGTTGTAAAGTCAGTGAATTACACCTTATTTCTTCATCTTTATAAAATATAATTTACAAAAAAACATAAAGTATAAACATAAATTAGCGTTACTAAACAATTATCAAATAGACTTAAAGTAGACACTAGTTAAAGATTAGATTCCAAGTGAAGAGCTTATTAAGAAATGCAGGATGTTCAGTTAAAAAAAATATGTATTTAAGAACTATGCATAATGCCTTGAAATGGTTTAAATGGTTTTTCCTCAAAATAAATTTTTTGAGTTATGCTGGTTTTTAAGTAAATAAGTGAGATGAACCATGTCCAATATATGTATTTAGGTTTTTACAGTCTCTAATTTTTTTTTATAAATCTTAAGTAATTGGGTAAATTACGGCACTCAATATCGAACGAAATATGCATTTAATTTCGATTGGAGTTTCATTCGATATGAAATGCCGCAACTTGACCACTCTTTTTTTAGATTTCATGATTTTTTTTATATTTAGTAGCTATCTGTAATAGGTTTATACTCGTCTTATTTGCAATTAAAAACTGTATTTGTAAATACTCTACTAGCCGGTATTATAGAAATATGTTCGTAGTTAATTAATTAATTATTTGAATTATTTTTACTTTTTCATTTATAAATGAAAAATTATAATAATAACAAAAATTAAAAATTTTAAAAACCCCCGAATATTTCTAGAAAAAACGTGATATCTTCTAAGCGGCTGGACCGATTTTATTTAACCTTCTCGATCAAGTCACCTTTCAAACAGAAAAACCTAAATCAAAATCGGTCCAGCCGTTTGGTCTGTACGAGTACTTGTACAGACACACATATACACAGACACACAATACAAACTTATAACACCCCTTTTTTTAGTCGGGGGTTAAAAAGAAAATGAATTAACTTCAGTTTTTCCATCTATATTTTACTTTACTTTTCTTGATGCTGATCATTTATATACATACATGTATACTTTAAGGCCCCAATCTTGGATTCCAAATTTACTTCATTTGAACCTATTTTAACTTATAAACATTTTATAAAAACTTACTTACTAACTTATAAACATTTATAAAAAGTTTTATTAAGATTAAAGATAAAAATAAGTTAAAATACATATATTCTTAATTCTGATACTCCGAGAAATAATTTGCATTTGGAATCAAGGATTTGGGTGTCAGATTTTTTGCAATATTTTCACCATTTATTGGCTTTTCTATCGACCAAAACAATAAAATGATCGACATCATTTGAGCCGAATATCGCCAACTGGACGAAGAGTTCTTTTTCAAATACCTGATATGCTAAACTGTGTATATGATTGCCCTACGGCATACATTCTGTTAAAATGATAAAAAGGGATAAATTGAAAAAGGGTCATAAAAAGTACGAAAGGTACGAAAGGGTCTAAGGTGATACTTTAGTGTCACAACGGCAACGCTGCTATCAGAAATGCGAGCGTAGCATACACTGCAGAAAGAAATGACAGTGCGTACGCTGGACGGGTAGTACTGGAAATACCCGTCATAGAAAATTTTAGCTTGTATGAGATGCGCATTCTATATGATTTATATTCTTTGGTACTTCCTTAAAGCCAGTAAGCTTGTCGTCGTTGAATGTGAGAATTTTCGTGTATACTTTTATGAACAATTTTTAACGATATGAACGTGTTATTTTTTACTCATATTAAGTAATTTTTACTAGATTTTTGTAAAAATTTACTTAAACTTGGAAAAAATTACCTAAATTTAGAAAATTTGTTTAGCTTTTTTCCTTAATAATAGTATTTTTTTTGTGAGTGTAAAAAGATAAGTCGCAAGTCCTAGTGCTATAACTTCCTGAAAAGTCACACAAATCAATTGAGATTTTGACCAGGGGTACTTTCGAATATGCAGATTACGGAGGTACCATTAACTCAAATCAGCTTATCTCGACTTAAGCACTTTTTCCTTTTTTCCACAGATTTATAGACTTGAGTCGAACTTTTTCAGTAGCTCGTTTTTGACACAAGCCGATTATCAAACCCCGTGTAATTTAAATGGGTTTATCTAAATATTTATATTAACACATCTAATAATAATAATAAGTCTAAATATTTATATTAACACATCACTTTTCGGTTTGTGTAGGTCATTCAAATAGTCAGGAATAGTATATACCACATGTGTACATACATACACATGTACATTCATGTTTATGTATGTCTGTCGAATTACCTAAAACAGAATTTTTTAGAATGTGAAAGAAAAACAGTTAAATTTGTCGCTGAGAAAACCCCTATTGTTGATAGTAAATGTGAAAATTTCTTCTATTTTTTTAACGTTGTTAACACCTTTCCATAGAACAAAAAGCACAGCAAATAGAATAACAAGTACTTCATATAAACACGTTTATTTATATTATTAACAATAAAACTTATATGAAATGTCGTCGCACTTGTATAAAAACGTTTAAATATGTATGTACTTTTGCCTGAATGAAAACATGTTGATATGTTCATACGTTTTGTGTTGTAACTTTCATTTCGACATTTTCCTCTGACGAATGCAAAATTATAATAATTTGTTTGCATAGAAATTGAATGTACAGTCGAATCTAGATTATACGAATAATATAATGATTATTTCATTGCATTATTTTTTGTCAGACACATTCGTTCATTAATATGATAGATGCTAAATATGTATCGCTACGGTGACCATATTTTTCAACAAAAAATATAAAGGACACTTAGAAATGTAATAAAAATGAGAGCAAAACAAAATTTTACGGTTAATAACATCGGCTCCATGGTACATAAAAAACTCAATTTACATCATGATTTAAATATGCCAGAAGTACCCGAAGAAATTGCAAAATACGCAGGCAAATATCGAACAAAACTCGAGTCCCCTTGCTCGTAATATTTTGAGCTTTAGGATAAATCCGCTTAAAAAAGAGGGATGAAGGAGCTCTACTACTCAACACTCCAGATGAAATTGCTTGCAAATACTGTTTTTTTTTTTAATCTAGGATTTTTGGAATTGTGACTATTTATGATTTAGTGTGCCATATGTACTTTTTTCCGTGTTGCCATAGTTCCAGTTTTGAATGATTATAATTTCTATTGCATTGTTGTTGACATTTTCGGGTTTTGATAAAATAAAACTTATAATTTTAGAGTTTAAAGAAAAAATTAGTAATCAAAATAAAAGGACAATAAAGGACACTTTTTTAAATTGAAAAGAACATCATGTTAAAAAAAGGACTGTCCTCTGTCTGCAGAGAACTTTCGCTCGATTACATACAATTGATCTCTAGATATCTCCTCCGATCACTCTCCCACAATAATTACAATTTTCGACCCACTAAGGAGTGATTTAACTAACTCTTATGTGTGAAGATGATTAATGGGGTCAAAAAATATCTTATTAGTCACTGCGTAGAAAACATTCAGCTAAGATCATCTGATGATATTGAATTTAACATTGCCAATCTTAACGAAAATATTAAGCAGGCTGCTGAAGATGCAGCTACCTCCCATACGCAGACTGGCTTTAATAGAATTTATCCGATGGAATTTGAACGTCTTGTATGTGAAAAAAGGAGAGCTAGAAGAGAATGGCAACAACACAGATCACCCTTAAATAAAATCAGACTTAAAGAATGTACTAAACGACTCACAGAGCTGCTATCGTCGGAAAAACTGCATTACTGTAAAAATATTTAGAAGATCTCGATGTCACGTCAGCATCTAATTACTTTTTACGGCGCCCTACTAGAAATCTTAAAAGACCCATTTGTCTTAAATCCCCACTGCGCACTTTGACCGGAGGCTGAGTAAAAAGCGATAGTGAGAAAGGTAACTTATTTGCTGAGCATTTAAAATCTGTATTCACTCCCAATTCATGTACTGCTGCTGATTTACCGAGTGTAGTCTCTCTACACGCTCGTTCCTTATAGTTTAAGATGCGTGAAGTACAAAAAATAATTGCTGAACTCAAGTAGAAGAAAGCTCCAGGTATTGATGCAATTACGTGTAGTAACAAGATGCTGATGAACTTGCCTCATATTGCAATAAGAATCCTGCTATTTATTTTTAATGTCATTTTAAGAATGCAGAGTTTTCCACATAACTGGAAACTTGCTAAGGTCAAAATTATTCCAAACCCGGCAAAGATCTTACCACAGCTGAGTCATACAGGCCAATAAGTTCACTATCAACAATTTCAAAGCTTTTCGAAAAGCTGCTCATGACAAAATTGTCCCCAATTCTAACTGATAGTGGGTGCATACCGGACCATCAATTTGGTTTTAGAAGTCAGCATAGCACCATTGAACAAACGCATAGATTGGTTCAAGTTATAAGAAGAACATTTGAAGAAAAGAAGTATTGTTCTACTCTCTTTATTGATGTTTCTCAGGCATTTGATAAAGTATGGCACGAAGGCCTAGTTTTAAAATTGAAGACATATCTGCCAATAAACATACAAAAGCTTTTGGAAAGTTATATTATTGATAGGAAGTTCACTGTTGTGGAAGGAGAGTTCACGAGTGTGCCCGAATCTATATCTTCCGGTGTGCAAAAGGGTAGTATTCTGGGGCCAGTCTTGTATTTAATATATAGTTGTGATATGCCGGTGAGCAATAATATCCACATCTCTACATTTGCCGATGATACAGCCTGTATGATTATGCACGAAAATCCTTATGAGGCATCCCGCAATCACCAGGAACATATTACCCAACTGAAAATATGGTTGAACTTATGGAGAATTAAAGTAAATGAGCAAAAGTGTGTCCATATAAAGTTTACCAAAAGAAGAGATACTTGCTCCCCTATTCGAATCAACAATCAAAATATTCCTCAAGATTCTCAAGTGAAATACTTTCATACATCTTATTGACTCTAAGCTATCTCATATGAAACTCAAATTAACTCAAATACATTGGTTGATTTGCAGAAATTCAACACTCAGCCTAGACTGCAAACTTTTACTATACATGTCGCTTTTGAAGCCAATATGGTGCTACGGAATTCAATTATGGGACACTGTTTTAGCTTCAAATATAGAGAAAATCCAATGAAGACAAAACAAAATTTTACGTTTGATAACATCGGCTCCATGGTAGATCAAAAATTCAAATATACGTCGTGATTTAAATATGTCACTAGTGACTGAAGAAATTAAAAAATACGCAGGCAAATAAATACCTAACAAAAGTCGAATCACATCCTAATTCGCTTGCTCGTAATATCTTGAACATCCGCTTAAAAAAGCGGGACACAAGGGCTCTAATACTCAGCACTCCAAAAGATACTTTTTGAAAATAATTTGTGTGCTCAATACGACATTTATGTATTATTAATTACTATCACTAAGTTGATGTCCGATATTGGTCGAGCCTAATAATTATATTTAGATTAAAGATTTGAATACTTATTGTTAGTTCATTTTTGAAGACACACGGCCCTATTTATAATCAAAAATTGGCATGAACACAGAAAAAAATGATTTGTAAATACAATTATTTTTTTTGTTATATCAATTAAATAATTAATTGATTTTGAACCTACAACGATTTTTGTAAATACAATCAACGAAATTGTAAGTTGAAGGAAAATCTTAAAAACATTTTCAATTGAATATAACAAAAAATAAATTTGTTGAAATTTATTTATTTTTTCAACATTTATTTTTGTTAGGTTTCAAAGTTATTTCAATTAAAGTTATTCTTATATTAACAATGTGAATTGTTGAATTTCCGTATATAATTGTTATATTAACAGGATTTTTATACACAATCACAACCCTCGAAACGATTTTTGTTTGTCTGCGAAAAACACTAATTGTCTTTGGGCGGAGTTGAACCGGCAACCTCATGACTAATAAACTAACTCACTTACCTCTCAGCTAAAGAGCAACACTTTATTAAATACGCAAATGATGAATACACACAAAATACGATTTCTTGTTTCTTCTACATGTGCGCATTCCGTTATGATATAATTTAACAAATAATTTGGTTGAGTAATTTAATTGACTACAAAAATTTAAATTTGTTATATTAACAATGATGATTGTTAATTTTTAAATTAAATATTAACAATTTGTTTTGTTGATTGCATTTCGATGATATTTTTATCTGTGAAGTTAGCATAAGTGACAAAATTGAAGTACGTATTGACGAGTTCCTCTATACAATTTGACATTTCACCGCGTATCTAAATAATTAATAGGCGAACATGTTTTTTGTAATCCCTTTTACGCTGGTACCACTACAACTATTTTAAAAAGATTTATATGATTTTAAAGGATTTTCCTTGCAGATGTGCAGAATCTATATTTTATTGAAATCGGTTTAGTATTTTGGGAGCTATAAGCGTTTAAAGTTGCTACTACTACATGCACACATATTACATACCCTGCCGGAGAATGTGTGGTTGACTACAAAAATAGTTAACTTATAGTTAACTTTTCTTAGACTGACTAAAAGCTAGCTGCAAAGTCATCCAGAACAAACCAAAAATTAATTCTTAAGTTGAGTACGTAATCGAATTGGGTGAGAGCCAACAAATTTATTCTCAGCTACTTTAAAATTCATTTCAGTTTTATATTAACATTTTGCTGTTGTTATTTTAGATGGCAGCTTAGCCGAGTGGTAGCACGTTGCGTACACAACGTGTGATGTTACATGTTCGAGCCCAGAACTACTGACTACTATGTGATTTAAAAAAGTCAACTTTAAGTTAGCTTAAAGTAGTGCAGAGTGAGACAATTGACTACCGGCTAGGACATCGTAATGTTAAAATAGTCAGTTGATTACATTACAAAGTAATCCAAGTGTCAGTCAGTACTAGTTAGCTTAAAATTAGTTTAAAGTTAGCCAAATTTCCGATAGGGTAATTATTAGCTTACAAGTAAAAAATAAACAAAACATGAGGGTGTGTGTGTGTGTGTGTGTGTGTGTTTGTAGTATTTGTTGTTATATGAAAGCCATAATACTTAAAGGAAGAGAGTTGAATAAATTGAATTAGCTTGGTTGAAGGATTTTGCTTATGTTTTTTTTAATTTCATGTATTGTTTAATTATGGTTGCATATGTATGTAAGTATGTGTGTGGCTGTGTTTTAATGAATTTTTTATGACGTTTAGATACATTTTCTTTGAATCTTAATAAACCCAGCAGTAAATTACACATTACCATCAGAACTACTTGCCATATAAAGACGTACTTTTCTGATTACCAAATTTCGTTACTCGCTTACAAGTCACATTACATACAATTTAAAAAAGTTTTTGTACAAGTTGATAAATGAGGAGAATGATTATTTTAGATTTAATAGATTGAGTGAATATGTTGACAAATAAAAAAGTAAGTACTTCTCAAGAATCGATTATTTTAGTCTCATGCCTTGTTAAAATCATTAAGCTGGTAATCTAGTAGGGAAGTTCTTCCAACAAAAATTCTTAATTCCAAACCCGATTACGTTTTTTGAAATTTTTGCTGGGTAAATATATCGAGAGCCTATATTCAAAATACGTCAACTCAAATTTGGCAAATAGCTCCCCTATGCAATATTCATCTGTAGTATAAATTTCGGATCAAAAAAAAAAATGATTTTTTTCCCATTTAATATCAATTTTTCTTATTCTGCTATCTCAAAGTATATTTTTTTTTGTGAAAATGCTAACTCCCATTTTAATTTCCAATATTTTTAAAAAATTAGTAATTTGTTATAAATCTAACTCATATCTTATTGCCTTTGGCATGCTAAACACGAATCTGGTAAGGTTTTAATATCCTATGGCTAGTTTTTGAGATATGGTCACTTTTAATATATTAGTACAGAGATGTTCCGATAAAAAAAATTGGTAATGCATGTATAACTTTTAAACTGTTAATCGAATAGAAACATTATGTATGGACCGATTATAGTCAATGACATAACCTTTCGAAATTGGTAATTTGAAGTGTCCCTGTTACACTAGAGAGAGAGAGAGAGAGAGAGTGACCACCTCGAGATGGAAGAGGCTTTCAGTCAGACTTAAGTTATTTTTTAAGGTACTTTAAGTTTTTTCTGGTAGCTTTTCAATTCATATATCTAGTATTGAGTAAAAGATTTCACAAATTGATTAAAAATAAATATATTCAAAAAATCATATATTTTTCTGGCAAAATATGCTAACCTATTTTCCTAGTTCTAGCACAATGCACTGCATGAGTAGGGGTTATCCCCTGAGTGCTGGTCCTATTTAAAAAAAAAAAAAAAAAAAAAAAAAACTCTAAAAAATATTTGTTTTTTGATCGACTTAAATATGCTATCTCATAAAAATACGCAAACCAGTGCAAAATAAAATATTATTTACAGACCTATAAATTAGTAAGCATATTTAAACCATATTACGGAGGGC
Organism: Tachina grossa; assembly: GCA_949987645.1. NCBI lineage: Eukaryota > Metazoa > Arthropoda > Insecta > Diptera > Tachinidae > Tachina > Tachina grossa. Next base: position 131,767,294 of record OX465274.1, on the reverse strand, counting down.
ACATCATTTATTTTTTTAATCACGAGCAAATTAACTAGTTTTTTTGATATACTGACGTACTTTGAATATAGGCTCTCGATATGTATCAAAAACAAAATTAGTAACCTTGGTGTACATTTTATAATGGAAATTGGATTACATATTTTTTGTTGTTTTTAAATAAAAGGATTTTGGTGATGCAATAGAAAAAATTGCAATGTACTTTCTTCCACAAAAAACTATGTAGATATTAGAAATGTTTCCACGCGTATGGCCGACTTAAGATGTGAGTGACTGTATATATTTATGTACCACCTGAATATTATTATTTTGCCCAAGAACTTTGACGGACTTCTGTTTATTGAAGCCACTCTTCTTGTGGTTTACTTTCAAAATAGAAAAAGACAATTCATGCTTAATTCAGTAGAACGGAGCTGAAGAATTGTAAATACTAGAAGGAACAAATCGCAGTTATATGTTAATAATTGTGGTGAGAAGCAAAAAGAAGAAAAGAAAAAAAAACTTGTCTACATATCTCCAATCACACTTGGAACAAAAATAAATAATAAAATATTCTTTAGTATTCAATCAAGATGAAAATACATTAAAAAAATTAATGAGTTTCTTCGCAAGGGTTTGCATTTAATAATAAGTTGTATAGATAAACTACTGAAATATTTATGGTAATGTCAGCATTCAAATTACCGACGGAAAAACATAACGTGGTCAAGATTGATTTATTGGAGATTTCATAGTGAGGCAAATTGCGCAATAAAAGTTTCAATACATTTCAAGATTTGTATTCTTGTAAAATAATTAAGCTTGGCATCAGCAGATATTTCACCTAAAAATATATTGTACTGAAAAAGTTTTTCTCCACTTATTTATAACAATATATTTCGAATCCGATGTACCCAACCTTCAAAATCACAATCACAAATTTGTTATTAGTTTCAAATCTATTTAAAATTAATAAAAATTATGTTTTTAATGCCTCAATATCCTATACAATCGCAAGACTTAGGAAAAAAAAATACAGCCCTGATCTGATGAATTGTTGTTTTCCTTTAAATTTTTTTATATAATCCATCATAACAGGGTTGTATCGTCTTTAGTGGTATCCCATCAAAACCTTTTTGAGATTTTGTATTGGATAGTACTCTTTTAATGGCTTCCAAAGTAATGAGTGGTACTTATTTATATAATTATCTTATATGTATAATAATGACTTGCCCGTAAAAAGGAGCACTTATTTTCATATTTATGTACATCATAATGTGAAATTATTTGTTTTTAATGAAATATAAAATATATGTGTACACAAAAATTTATTGATCGTAAAAAATTAACTCTGAAAACCAAGAAGATACGTACTTTAATTTCCAATAAATTAACTTTGATTTTACATTCAACTGACTGTAATTTTTATTAACAAATTTAAATCCTTGTGCTAAACATTAATCCATTAATTTTTGGATTTTGTAGGCGAAATTTAATCCATTAAGTTTTGGATATCTGTAGGCAATTAAATTAAAAAGGAAAATGTTCATTCAGACAATGAAATTCTTCATTGTTGCAATGAAATTTCTCATTGAAAGTCATTGCATCAATGAAGAATGATTCATTATGCTTATGAAGTTAATTTTGGCGGCCATGTCATAAATAGAATGAAACTATTTTATTAGTTCAATGGAACTGTTTCAGGAATTAAATGTAATTGTTTCATTGAATTAATGAAGTTTTTACATACCATAAATAAAGTATAAAGAAAATTTTTCATCTAATTATTGTTTCTACATTCAATTTATGTAATTGCTTCATTCATTAAAGGCCGTGATACACTATCATACAAAGTCGTGCGATCTACGAAAATATACAACCCTGGTGTGATAAATTGTTATTGTCTTTTGAAAATTTTCATAAACTCCATCATACCAGCGCAGGGCTGCCAGATAAAATTATGGAAAAATCGTCGAAATCCCGATAAACTATAAAATAATCGTCATTTTATACTCGACAAATCGTCAGAAAAATCGGACAAATCAAAATGAATTTTTTAGCGTGTATACATACACTTGGCCGCAAAACTCTACATACGACTTTATTTTAAAAAAATTTAGTTTTTAAAGGAAAATCATTATATTTGTCAACTTTTTTTATATTTTAAAATAGAAATAATTTAAATCAAATAAAAATACCACATTTGATTTCAGTAAACAATATTAAACAAGCCAAAAATAATAAAATTCAATATTTTATCCGATTGCAAAAGTGTACATACGATGTATTTTTTAATATATTTGGGGTATTCACAAGGGTGCCCTAAGTGTCATAAAGTCATAAACTCCTAACATTTTAAACCAGTTTAAAATTATTTTTATTTTCTTTCATATAAAAGGAGTACTATATTAATACAATTCTCCACTCTATGCATTTGTTACTGTCATAACTAATTATTTTGCTTTTTACTTTTCTTTTTCGACATGTCCATTTACATACGTTTAAATACGTGGCATTTTTCTTTAGCACATTTCTACTCGAATCATTATATATTGCAAAAAATATAAAAATTCGTAAGGGATTAAAATAATGGAAACAATCTCACAAAGCTTATTATATAGACCGCAAAAAAAGTAATAACTCGAGTATAGACTTACTTAGATTTTATGAATCAAAAATTATCTCACGTGCAAAAAATTTGCGAAAATTCGCAAATAATTTTTTAATTGAAAAAAACCTAAAATTTATTTAAAAAAATGCTTAAATTGTACGGAATGCAAAAAACTTTTAAAAATCCGCAATTACGAAATTTCGCAAAAACTTGGTAACATCAAAAATATATTTAAAGTCTGATACTTATTAAAAAAAAGTTTAAAATTGTTAAAAAAAAAACAAAGAATTGGGAACAATCACTTTTATTGCAAAAATTTGCAACAAATTGCAAAATTGCAAACAAGCCCCAAAATTACTTACAAATACCTAAAGATCTAAGAAATTCCAAAAATCGCAGAAAATTTACAACATTATGAAAATTCGCACAAATAGATAGATGTACTAAAAATTGGTAAAATGGTAAAAAGGCAAGCCCATAAATAGCACATAAATACCTAAAGATATAAGAAATTCCAAAAAATCGGAAAAATTCGCGAAAATGAAAATTTGCGAAAACTTGCTAATACCAAAATGATAGCAAAGTGTGATATAAAATAAAAGTCGCCGAAAGTGTGAAACTGCAACAACAAAAATACTTCAATCAGACAATGATGTGGCTTGATTCAATCCTAGTTTGTTAAAATTACACACAAGAGCAATAAGTTTTATAAGAAATTACCTGATCGCAAAACTTAAGAAAATTTGCAAATAAATTCCAAAGCCTTAAAATTTTAAAAGGATTTGACCTCGATTTGTGCTCGAAAAAATTTTGTTTTACATATTGCAAAAATTCGCAAATAATTTTCGGAAACAGATAGAAGCCGTTAAATAATTTTCTCATAATTTTGCATTTCGTACCAAATACTATTTAATTTTTCTAATATTTTTTCTCATTTGTTTTGTATCGTATTGTTTATGTTTCAACTAATACACTAAAATATGAGGGGTTGTTCACAGCAGTCGTATTTTAAACTAGTTTAAAAGTTTAGAACATTATGACGTTATGAATTTAACACTACCGTTTGAATACCCCAATTGTGTAACATATTTTGAAATTTTAATAGCTTGTGTGTTCGCTTTTTGATCAAAAACTTCTCTAAGCCTTTTATGCATCAAAGAAACCAGATCTTTAGTTGCTTTCGCTGACACATTTTCCCATTTTTCGTTTTAAATTGTACTTATTTGAGATAGAGACGATGGCCGTCTATTTTTGACGACTCTGCTTCAGGGAAGCACATAAATAATCCATCAGATTTAAATCTGGAGACTGTGGAGCATGTGGAAGCTTCGGTTTTACTTTATAATGAAGTCATTTCTTAACCAGCCTTAAGTTATTATTGGGGTCATTATCATGCATAAATATATATTTATCTTTAAGGTGCAATTTGTTCACATTCTGCAAAAAAATATTTTTTAAAATATCTAAAGTACCACGGCGATCCATAATTCCATCAAAAAAATTGATTTCTCAAACCCCATCAGCACTTATGCACTCCCACAACGTTACGGAGTCCCCATCATGTTTGACAGCACTGCATACGTTTAATTATCCAAGTCAATATTACATTTTATCCATGCTTTTGGTCGTCCGTCGTTTCCAAATAGGTTGAACTTACGCTAATCCGTAAAAATAACTCTTTCCCAAAACTTACATTTGTTAAGATGGGCGTGTTTGTACTCCAGAGCATAAGTATATCGATTAATTTTGTTTATGGGACTTATGTATGGTCTTTTCCTGGCTATACACGTCTATAATCCAACTTTTTTTAAGCAACGGCGGAATTGTATTAGCATCTACAATTCCATAAATATTTTTAAGATCCTCTTTCAGTTTTGTGCTTCTTCTCTTTGTATTTTTCGCAATATGTCTTACAATTTTGCGCCTTTGTCTTTCATCAAGCCTTGCTATTCATTTCAATCGTAGCAAACTTTGATTTGTTTGTAGTTTTAATGATAGTTCGGATAGTAAATTTAGAAAAATTTAAGATTTTTCCGGCTTTTCTCATTTAATTCCCTTCATTTGAAAGATTGATGACTAATTTTCGAAGGTCGGTTGATATTTCCTTATTTTTTTCCCATTTTGTTCAGCTACTGCTAATAATCAAAGCAAAATTTAAACAAAATTTAACACATATTGTTAAAACAAGACTAAATGAACACAAAATTATAAAATAAAAGGTGCTACTATATCTGTATATCTGTATATATCTGTATTCAAAAGCGGTTGTACGCTTTTGCGACGTTGCCTAAGTGTAATTTTTACCATTTTTTAATTTACCAAAAAATTTACATTGTTTTTTTTTAGATTTTTTATCTCGAAGTTATAAAGTGGGTCCAATATAATACTCAAGATATAATATTTTCAAAAATTAAACATTAAATATAAATTCGGATTAAAAGATATGAAGTACATAAAATCGTATGTAGAGTTTTGCGGCTAAGTGTATGTTTTATTTTATATGTTTATTGGGAAATCGAAACCATTGTCCGGTTTTAACTCTTAATAACTTTGTTCCCCTCAGTAGTAAAATTATGAAAAATATTGCTAAATTTTTTCGAAGTTTTAGTCTCAGTACTTTTGATGACCAAAATTTTTGATAGGAATTTGGTTTATTTTAACTTATATGTTTTTTTAGAATATCAATTTACACAGACACTAATATCAAATAAAGAGTGGGCAAAGTTACACCAATTGTAATAGTAAATTTTTCATTAAAAAGTGCCATATTTGGTCTTTTAAAAAATCGTCAATTTTAAGGAAAAAATCCTCAAATCGTCATTTTGCACCAAAAATCGTCATAATGACGATAAATCTTCAAATCTAATAGCCGTGTACCAGGGTTGTATTTTTTCGTAGATCGCACGACTTTGTATGATAGTGTATCACGGCCTCAAGTGATTATATTTCATTAAATTATTATGATATTTTCATATACATACATATATTTATAATGAAATAGAAGCAGTAGATAATGAAAATTTTCATATCCCTTCTAAACCAAATTTAAGAAACTAGTCAGTAGACTAAAGCAAGCTGAAAAATTTTTATGTTTATAGAAAGGTTGGCAAACGGTATCGTAAAAATACCAATACCGATTCAAATACCGTTAAAATTACGTACCGGTATCAATACCGATACCGAAACTCATTTCGGTTAGAAAATAGCGGTATCGACAATACCGTTTATGTCTATACCGGTACGTACCGGAATACCGATTTCTGTAAAAAAAAATTACAAAACTTAATTTCAATTAACTTTTTTTGAAATTAATTATATATATATATATATATATATATATATATATATATATATATAATTAATTATAATTATAGAGGTATAGAACTTCGAATTGAAATAAAACACAAGAACATCGTTTTAATGTCCATCAATATGGCTTTATTGGAAGGATAATTTTATGCCATTAATGTTTAAATATGATTTCGGGCATGTGGCCGCCGCGGCTGGCTCGAATAAAGCCAATTCTACAGGTCCAATTTTCAACCACTTTTTCGAGCATATGGGGCCGTATGTTGGCAATAACGCCACGAATGTTGGCTTCCAAGTCCCCTAACGTTTCTGGTTTGTTGGCGTAAACGAGCGACTTCACATATCCCCAAATAAAATAATCCAATGGTGTCAAATCACACGATCTTGGTGGCCAATTGACAGGTCCATTCCGCGAAATTATGCGCTCATCGAATGTTTCCTTCAATAAATCGATTGTGACGTGCGCTGTGTGGCATGTAGCGCCGTCTTGTTGGAACCACAACTCATCCACATTCATGCCATCCAATTCGGGAACAAAATAGTCGGTTATCATGGCTCTATACCGGTCTCCATTAACGGTAACTGACTCTCCAGCATTATTTCGGAAGAAGTATGGCCCAATGACTCCACCAGCACATAGAGCACACCAAACAGTCAGTTTTTGTGGATGTAATGGCGTCTCAAGGGTCTCATGTGGATTCTCTTCACTCCAAATGCGGCAATTTTGCTTGTTGACGTAGCCATTCAACCAAAAATGAGCCTCATCACTGAACAAAATTTTGCGATGAAAATCAGCATCGAGATCAATCTCATTTTCGGCCCATACACCAAAATCACGACGCATTGCATGGTCTCGCGGCTTTAATTCTTGCACAAGCTGGATCTTGTAAGGTCGCAAGCCAAGATCTTTGCGCAAAATCTTCCATAAAGTTGATGGACAAAGCTCCAATTGCTGTGCACGGTGGCGAATCGATTCATTCGGGTCCTCTTCAACACTTTGCTCTACAGCGGCAATTGTTTCTTCGGTGCGCACTGTTCGACGTCTCTGCGGATGCGTATTATCACATAGAGTAAACGTAGTGCGAAAACGATCCATGGTTAACCGAATTAATTGCTCTGATGGACGATTATGTCGACCATAAAATGGACGGAGCTTGCGGTAAACTTCGCGAACTGAACCATTATTTTCGAAATAAATTTGCACGATTTGCAAGCGTTGTTCTTTTGTCAACCTGTTCATGATGAAATGGCAAACCAAACTAAATATTAATCACTTGACAGCTGACAAAATGGCCGCCAGTAAAAAAGTGATGCCAACTTAAACTTCTATACCTCAATAAAAAACACCCATTAGAAACAAAATTTCCCCCTTTAGGCGTTCTTATTCAGCTCTATTCTTACTACTTTTTATCAACAACAAAGTGTAAGCACACCATAATCAAACACATATGTATAAACTAGAGTTTTTCTTTTCCCGGACTTTTTAATTTCCCGGGAAAGCGGGAAAGACTTTTCGGCTTCACGGAAAATTCCCGCCCAGTGCAAAACAATACAAAATGTTTTATTTAATTATTTCAACAAAAAAAAATTATAATTCATGAGATCGATTAAATAAAACGTTTTATAAGCACATTAGTAAATAACAAAAATTAAAAATTTTAAAAAACCCCGACTTTTTTCAGAAAAGATGTTATATCTTCTAAACGGCTGGACCGATTTTCTTCAAACATAGCTAAGAACCCTCTCGATCAAGTCATCTTTCAAACAGAAAAAACTAAATGAAAATCAGTCCAGCCGTTTGGCCTGTAGGTGGACACGGACAGACACACAGATACGCAGACACACACTACAAACTTATAACACCCATTTTTTTAGTCGGGGGTTAAAAAATAGTACCATTTGAGTTCTTTAAATAAGAGTAATGCATATTATATGTAAATGCCAAAAAAAAATTATTTATTTATTGATACATATTATACAAAGTAAATTTGGATAATATGGAGTTGAACAAACATGGGTGCAGTAACTAGACCATAGGCCCAGGATGTTATTAACAGTATTTTAAAAAAGTTTTGTGACTGACTGTACACGACGTATGCCTTCACATAGGAAGTAGCAACCTGGTTGTTAAAGAAAAACCGCAAGATTATACGGACGAAAAACTCTCGAAGGCCAAACAATACACACAAGCCTGACCGCACTTAAAAAAATATATTATTAAATAAATATTTCTTTGAAAAATAGGACTTTAGTACAGAACAGCAATGTAACGAATGTCAATTTTTGATATTCGCGAATACGAATATTTGAAACGGTATTCGCGAATAAGAATACGAATATTTAATGTGAAATTTATAGACATTAAATTAGGGTTCTATTTACGCCTGCAATATGAAATATTAAAAAATTGTTATGAAAAAGAGCTTCATACTCCTCTTGGTGCACTTTAAAGTTAATAAAAACTACCCAAAAATTTCAATGATCGTCAGTAAATAATATTTCGAAAAGAGCAAAAATGTCTATACAAAATTTAATGGATTCGTACAAACTAATATTTTTATCCATTTATTTAAATTTGGTTTAGGATTTATGCAGTTATTTATTTAGTTTATTTAATATTTTGGAAAAATATTCGTATTCGCCTGAATTTGACGAATACGAACACGAATATATAAAAATGGCCGAATATTCGGCAATTCAAATACGAATATTCGTGCATCACTAGTACAGAATAAGAATTAATAGAATCGTTCTTTTTACCAAAGAGAATCTGAAATTATTTGGTAATTTTTCTTTTATTTCCTTGCACATTTCTGTTTTTACTTTTGTGAATTGTAGAATTAAATTTTGAACGTCGCGTTCTGCTTATGGCCTTAATTGTTGTAAAGTTTTAGCTATTTTGCTAGTGCCATGGCATTATTATTGCGCTATCGCATTCATAAAATGAATAACGACACTCATCAAGTTGCCATAATGTCAAAAAAATCAATTCAAATACGAATATTCGTGCATCACTAGTACAGAATAAGAATTAATAGAATCGTTCTTTTTACCAAAGAGAATCTGAAATTATTTGGTAATTTTTCTTTTATTTCCTTGCACATTTCTGTTTTTACTTTTGTGAATTGTAGAATTAAATTTTGAACGTCGCGTTCTGCTTATGGCCTTAATTGTTGTAAAGTTTTAGCTATTTTGCTAGTGCCATGGCATTATTATTGCGCTATCGCATTCATAAAATGAATAACGACACTCATCAAGTTGCCATAATGTCAAAAAAATCCCGGGAATTCCCGCACATTTTCCGGGAAATCCCGTTTGAAAAACACTAGTATAAACGTTTATAACTAGGCTGCCCAGAAAAGCATCAGAGTGCCGAAAATCAATCGGCTTTTTATAGAAATGAATAAACATATGCTTATACATTTCTCTCGGTTTTCTCACTGTAGGCAGCTCTGATCTAAACATACTTATGCATGTTTATACAAACATACAAGTTTACACTACACTTGTGTGCACAGATTATTTGTGCAATATATAAAACTTAGTTTTTTTTATGTTACTGTTTACTAAAGACTATGTAAAATTACTTACTTTAAACTTAATAAAAAGAGGTTTTTGCTATATACACTGTATGAATTAATAAACTTCACAGTAATAGCGGTATACCGGTATTTTAAACTCGATAACGGTATGTACCGGTAATACTGATACCGAAATAAAAAAAAATACCTTTACCGTTACCGATACCGAAATTTTTAAAATAATTGTACCGGTATCAATACCGATACCGTTATTTGTTTCGGTTTCCAACCTTGGTTTATAGTAAAACTCTTAATATGTTATTGAGAATCACAATACGTAAACATAATAACATAAGTTTAAAAGAATCAAACAAAAATCTTAACAAAACAATCATTCTTATGAGATGTTTAGCACAACCTTTTTGTACTTATTTCAAAAATATTAATGTATATAGTAAAACATTTCATCAATTAAAATAAAACATTTCTTTGATCTAAATATGACAGATATGAAAATCCCTACGATTTGATATCCCTTCTTCAAATTAATGTTTTCATTAAGCTTTAAGAAGAGCAAACTATCTTTACAATGTCAATAGCCTCACGTATATATATATATGTATGTATGTGTTTATTTACCTTTTCTGAGACCCAGGCAAGAATATATGTAAGTAAGAAAAGCAAGAAAACAGAAATAATACTCGTATAAAAAAGAAATAAACAAGTGCTAAATAACAATAAAGTGTTAATTTACTGCAATAATCAAGTTTTACATAATTTGCAAAAGACTTCTGAGAATCATATGTACATGTATTTTAAATTTTAATGCATTAACTTATTTATTTTACGTTTGAAAAATAGATCATATACTTATATGTACATACATATGTATGTATGTATGTATGTAGTATGTATGTGTATGCCCTTTCTTTGTTAAGTTTTATTAATTTAATGGAAGACCGCTAAACACTTATCGCTATCAATTTCCTCATGTTCTTCCTCCCTTTTTCATTCAAAATTCGTTATTATTATATTATTGTGGATATTATTATATAATCTCAAAAGATATTGACAGTTAAAAAATATATTGTGTATAAGTAAATATTCTCATAAATTAGTTAAAAATTTTTAAAATTATTTTCAAGTTTGATTCGTGTTTATTTTTAACCAGTGTTGCCAGAATTCCTTCACCAATAATGCCTAAATGCAGACAAAAAAAAATGGCTAAAAACTAATTAATCCCCATCGACTACAAAAATCATGATTTTTAGCAAATACAATTATTAATTATTTCATATATTATTTTTTTAAACAAATCGGGAACTTTTTTAAAGTAAATAAAAACAATAAATTGAAGTAATAAATAAAAATTATTTTTCTACAGGTAGTCAAGAAACTGCGTATATAGTTACGGTGACCATATTTTTCAACAAAAAATAAAGGACATTTAGAAATGTAATAAATATTAAGGCAAACTAAAATTTACGGTTAATCGGCATATCTTGGATTATTAATAAATAATAATAAAAGGAATGTGAGTAACATGCAAATTCGAAAGAATTTTCTTTCGTTTCGAATTATAATGTACAACTTATGGTGTTTTCTTTTCTAAAAGAAAAGTGTAACATATATGTTACATGTGATTTGGCAACAGTTTTAAATGCTCACCTGATTTTTAAGAAGTGTTGCATATTTTACGTTTACAAAAGAACAATTTTCCAACAAGTTTCGGCATAAAGCAATCGCGAACTAGAAAATGATTTATTTTTTTCACAGACAATAACAAAAACAGCTGTTAATATAATGCTGCACTCATGTCTCTTTAATGAAAATGAGTGTTGAACATGTAGCATTTTTCTTCTTTTTAAGGGTAACATCATGTGAAAAGAACGCGTTAAATTTTTAAAATAATACATACTTTTCAGAAAAGAACATAAAGAAATGTAAAAGGCAACATAAATGCAGCATATTGCTCAGAAAAGAAAACGCCATTAGACACAAAATAAGGCACTCGATATCGGACAAAGTTTTAAAAGATTTCCAGTGCGTTTTACTCTGAAAAAGCTGGCATCATTGATATTCACACTGTGTGTATAGGCCAGACCTTGGCCTTGAACACTAGCGTGCGCTTATATAAAAATTACGAAAATGTTGCTCAAAATTTTTCACATACTATAATAATTCTTTCAGGTGAAAGCTCAAAAAAAAAAACTAATATTTATACTAGCATTTCACTATCAAACGAAGTTTTACTTTAAGTTTGCATGGGAAAGCCTAACAATAATAAATCAACCTTAAATAAAAACGATCGTTAGTGATAGTCTGTCTGTCTAATGGTTTTGAACAACTTTTTTATGTAGTATTTTATTTTATTTTTCCTTTTTCTTTATTTATTTAATTTTTATATTTATCAACAATTTGTCTTTCATCTCTTTTACATTCGTATAAAAGTACAACATTAAAAACATTATTCTGCTTGTTCGTGGTAGTATTTTTATTTTTTTATGGTTACATGGTTTTGTTAATTTCATACTCGTACAATTTATTTGCAAATAATCATGTTCATGTATAAATCCGTCAGTCAGACAGTTGAAACGCCAACCAAAACGCTAGTCATATTCAGTCACTTTATGAACAGGTGCACTGAAAAGAAAATTTAAGCCAACCGTACTTAAATCAAGCCAAATCAGTGTTAAAAGTAAGAAAGTACGGATTCGGCAAACACTAAATTTTTAATTTGAGACATTATTAACTCCGCTTGCGCTTGATTTTAAGTCAAACATTTTAATTCAAGAATGACAGGGATGTGCAATGGACATGGATTTGATGTACATACGAGGGCGGTTCAATAAGTCCGTGACTTTTTGAATAATGAAACACAGTTTTTTTATACCCTTTACCAAAAAATGGTAAAAGGGTATATATAGTTTTGTCATTCCGTTTGTAATTTCGAGAATATTAATAAGCGAGCCATAAAGTATATATTTTCTGGATCCTTATGCATAGGGAAGACGAATAAGCGCTGTCCGTCTGTCCGTCTGTCTGTACCTGAAATCGGTTTTCCGAAGCTCGCAGAAAAGCTAGAGACTTCATTCTTGGACTGGTGGGTCAGAAATGGTCTAAATAAGATTGGTATTGAAAATCAGCAAAATCGAGCAGACGGTTTCAGAGCTGGGAAGCTTAAACTTCATTTAGCCATACAAAATAACTACCGAAAACTAGTTTTTAATAATTTTTTATTAAATAAACTTATTTTATACTTCAGTATGAATAAAATTGGTATTTCTAATTAAAAAAATATTTAAAAAATTAAAAAGAAGTTTCCAGGGTTGGAAAACTTTAACTTTTTTTCTTATACAAAAGCAACTTACTAAAACAAATTTTTCCTTTTTTCTATAAATTAAACATATCTTATGTTCTTAAAAGATAGAGATTGATGTCAGAAATCAGAAAAATAAAAACGATGATTCCAGGTTTGGAAAACCTAAAATGTTTGTGAAGTTTAAAATTAACTACCGTAAACTAATTTTTTATTTATTTTTATTAAATGAATTTATTTTATACTTCACCATGAATAAAATTGGGTTTTCAAATAAAAAAAAATAAAAAATTTAAAAAGACGTTTCCAGGGTTGGAAAACTTTAATTTTTTTTCTTATACAAAAGCAACTTACTAAAATAAATTTTTCCTTTTCTTTATAAATTAAACATATCTTATATTCTTAAAAGAAAAAGATTGGTGTAAGAAATCAGAAAAATTAAAAAGGATGATTCCACGGTTGGAAAACTGAAACTTTTTGTGATATAAAAAATTAACTACCGAAAATTAATTTTTATTTTTTTTTAATAAATAAACTTTCAAATCACAAATATAGAAACAAATGGAGTTCGAATAATTAAAATTAACTAAAAATTAATAGCCATGGGCCTGTGGCAAAAATTAAATAAAAATATACTTAATAGTAACAAACCAAAAAAGTTTGTCTTAAGTAGAACAAAAAATAAGCAAATTAAGTAACATGTGTATAATTAGTAAAAAGAACAAAACGACAATGGTAAGACTGTTGTAAATATAGTGATGGTAAAATTGAGCTTACAATACAAAAAAGCTTTCAGCAAATTGAAATACGATGAATCAAAATAATTCACATATTCCATTTTCAAAAAAATGCTAAGTATATAAAGCAGAAATCTACATCAACTGACACCACACACAGTGGACCAAACACAAAAGAACGCTGATGATGAAGGTTTAGTGGCCTTCGAAAACGGCTGGCTGTTCCATTCAACTATGTGTTGTTAGTCAGAATATTTATAATTATCACAGGTAATTTGGCTTAAAAAGCAATACGAACCTTAGCCCGTTCAAATCACAAATATAGAAACAAATGGAGTTCGAATAATTAAAATTAACTAAAAATATAAACTTATTTTATGTTTCAGTACGAAAAAAATTGGTATTTCAAATTAAAAATTGAACTTCAAAAAATTAAAAAGATGTTTCCAGGGTTGGAAAACTTTAACTTTTTTTATACAAAAGTAACTTACTAAAACAAATTTTTCCTTTTTTCTATAAATTAAACATATCTTATATTCTTAAAAGAAAGAAATCGGTGTAAGAAATCAGAAAAATCAAAAAGGATGATTACAGGGTTGGGAAACTGAAACTTTTTGTGATATAAAAAATTAACTACCGAAAACTAATTTTAATTTTCTTTAAATAAATAAACTTATTTTATGCTATAGTACGAATAAAATTGGTATTTCAATTTAAAAAAATTTAAAACACGTTTCCAGGGTTGGAAAACTTTAACTTTTTTTATACAAAAGTAACTTACTAAAGCAAATTTTTTTTTCTCTATAAATTAAAGATATCTTATATTCTTAAAAGAAAGAGATTAGTATAAGAAATCATAAAAATCAAAAAGTATGATTTCAGGGTTGGAAAACCCACACTTTTTGTGTTATAAAAAATTAGCTACCGAAAACTAATTTTTTTATATTTTATACTTCAGTACGAATGAATTTGGTATTTCAAATTAAAACAAAAATTAGAAAATTAAAACGACGTTTCCAGGGTTGGAAAACCTTATTTTTTATACAAAAGTAGCTTACTAAAACAAATTTTTCCTTTTTTACTATAAATTAAGCACATCTTACATTCTTAAAAAAAATATTGGTATAAGAAATCAGAAAAATCAAAAAGGATTCCAGGGTTGGGAAACTTACACTCTTTGTGATATAAAAAATTAACTACCGAAAACTAATTTTTATTTATTTTATTAAATAAAATTGTTTTATGATTGAGTACGAATAAAATTAGTATTTCAAATAAAAAAAAAACAATTAAAAAATTAAAAACACGATTCCAGGGTTGGAAAACTTTAATTTTTTTTTGGACCAAAGTAACTTACAATGTGTTCACACGATTGTAAGATGTCTGACAATTTCTGGTCAGCTGCTAATCTTGCAATGGACTGACAATGCTTTTTCTGGCAACGACGTCTGACAAAAATTGCCAGTTCACACGGTTGTAAGAAATTTTGAGCACATTTTACTGGCAATATAATACAAATTTTTCCCTTTCTTTATAAATTAAACATATCTTATATTCTTAAAAGAAAAATATTGGTGCAAGAAATAGAAAAATAAAAAAGGATGATTTCAGGGTTGGAAAAGTTACACTTTTTGTGATATATAAAAGTAACTAAGTCTATTTAATTTTTATCTTTGCCTTTGTAAGTTATATATATTTTATGATTTGGAAATAAAATTTTTTTGTAGAAAACTATAAAAATAAAAACCACAGCTCCAGAGATGGAAAGTTTGAACTTTTTTTTCTGGATATTAAAGTAAATAAATAAAACATTTTTTTGAATTTTCTTTCTTCACTTAACACACTTTCTATATTTTTGTAACAACTACTAGATTGGTATAAATAATCAGAAAAATCTAGAATGATGATTTTAGGGTTTGAAAATTCATTTTTTTTTTTTGTACATAAAAGTAACTAGGTCAAATTATTTTTTTCTTTTTGTTTATACTTTATGTATGTGCTTATGTATACTACATAAAAGCACTTTGGTAAAGGGTATTTAAGATTCGGCACAGCCGAATATAGAACTCTTACTTGTTATTTTTCAACATAATCTCCTTTCAATTCAATACATATACGATGTCACTCGCAAACGTTCGAATGACAACTTATGTATATTGAAAACAACAACAAATTTTCTAATGTTATTGTTGTTTGCAATACAAGTTGTCGATCGAACGTTTGTGAGTGACATCGTGGGACAGGCAGTTAGTCCAACGTTTCTCCAGAAAAATAGGATTTTTCGAGATCCTTAAAATATGCAATAATTTCATCGTTGGAGCTAAATCTCTTTACACCGAGCAATTTCTTTAGGTTTAGAAATAAGTAGTCACTAGGGGCTAAGTCCGGAGAATATGCCGGGTGGGGTACCAATTCGTCAAACTTGGAGATTTTTTAACTTGTTTGGCGTCCAAATTTTTGGTTTGGCGACATGGCGCCTTTTCTGGCGATAAATAAATTTAACTTAAAATTTTTTGTAATTGAGGAAATTAGTTGGTTGAAGGAGTAGTTTAAAATAAATAAATCCTACCAAAACTCGTCTGCAAGAAATTAAAACAATTTGATTTTTATAATTTTTCTTATATTAATTACAGTAATTAATGCGTTTTGAATTTGGATGAGAAAAATTTACAAGAAATAATTTTTGGCGATTTTATTTCTAGTTTTGGCGATTTTCTGCGAAATTTTTATACGATTATTTTATAAAAATATATATTAAAAAAAAGTGTTATATAATAACAAATTTGCTATGAAATATGTGCATATATGTATGTTAAGAAAAAAGAGGGTTGCGTTGGCTGAAGCAGTTAGCACGTTGACTACGAAACGGAAGGTCCTGGATTCGAACCCGGTGTCAGACAGTCATTAAAAATAACAACACTGATGTGCATTAGTGTCCTTGGTATCAGTTGTTGTGGGAAGAGTTCAAGTGATGCAGACATAAGGCCGCTAAAACTGCACCGCCTGTCTAAAACTACACCGGCTGCAGCAGATGCTAATCCTAAAAAGTATTTTTTTGTTGTATTCTGTGTTCCAAATGGAACAAAAATGGCAAAAGCACGTAGCCAAAAAGCCAGGGTATCCCACGTGTAGAAGCTTCCTTCGGTTGCTGCGAACGACCTATACCTTCGTATAGGAAGTTGGAGTTTCCAAGATCCACCCCTAGAGTTTTTTATGGTCTCCACCAGTTAAATCTTATTAAAAACGTTTGCACTTGATAATGGAAAATTCCACAAAAAACTAACAGTAAGCGATACAGTTAGTTGAGCTAACCATTAACAAGTGCGAGTGAGACGCAAATCTCTCGAAGGCCAATAAACAACAGTGGCCTGGTTGTATTTAAGAAATAATTGCCAACGACGCGTGATGTTAACTCGCCCAGAGCTGCTTTATGACTATGCAAAAAAAGTAGCCAGCTAACCTAACCTAACAAGAAAAACTACATAAAACTGATTTTGGCGACTTTTGGCGATTTTTAAAATCAACTTGGAGAAATAGATCGGAAAAAATCTGACAACCCTGCTTGAATGATTTTATATCCTTCTCTTTTTTCTGTTTCTCTTTTTATTTCTCTGTTCTCTCCATCACTTTTCCTCACATTCAGCGTTGCCAAATGTTCAGTTTTAACTGATTTGAGCAGTTTTTTTTTTAAGCATAGAGCAGTTTTGCAGTTTTTTGCGTAAATAATAAGTTTTTATATAAATTGAGCAGTTTTTAATTTTTATTTTATCTCAAGTTTGTTATTTTAGTTCTTTTAATTTTTTCATTTTGCTTAATATAAAAGGGAAGGTTTATTAGTACTTTTTCAAACAGCAAGAGATAATTCACACGAAAACTCTGTTTTTCTTTATGGAATTTGGTCTTATTGTTTGCAAGTTGGGTTCATACGGACGTAGCACTTCTTTTATTAATATTAATTCACAATACCTTATTGAAAAATAAAAACAAGTTTCTTCATTGAAATAATTCGATTCCTTTTAGAATAAGATAAAACACGACGAAATATTACCAAATTAAAGGATAGACCCCATAGAATTTGAAGCCATACAAATTTTTTTCAGAACTTTCTTAGCAAAATTTCACAGAAAAAATATTTTATTTTGGCTAAGCAAATGTATTAAATAAATAAATCATTGTGCACTTCAAATAAACTAAAATCTTAAAAATCAAAATCAACATTGTATTCGCACACAATTTTTGGTGGTTTGTTTTGCGTTTTAAAAGTATCTATGCTTACTTTCTCTGGGATCACATTTGTGCTCTGGAAAAGTTCCGTTATAATTTTTTTTTCATATTTAGTTTTGTGATTGACCAAAATTGCCTTTATTTTTTGCGTCACTTCATTAGGACCACCGCATTAACTTTAGTTTTCTTAAGCAAGTGACCAAGTACAGTTGCAAAATAATTTTGTTGATGCAAATTGAGTTTTTTTAATAAAAAATTTTTTTTGAAATGGGTCGAGGAAAATCCTTAACAGAAGCTGAAAAAATGAAGAAAAAGAAGCCGAAATGTGGTATCTAATTTTTTGCGGAACAAGTCAAACTACGGAAAAAATATGAAAGGTCGATCTAAAAGTGTACTTTCGGCAACTGATAAACGTGCTATTCTCAGAGCAGCATCAAATTCTCACGACTCGTCTGCACAAATTAAAGCTAAAACTGGTGTTTCGGCAAGCGTAAGAACAGTGCAGCGTTTAATTTCGAAGGCTGAACATCTGAAGTGATTAAAACTTAAGAAAAAACCACCAATTAACGATGCTCGAAAAAAATGCGTTTAGATTTTTGTCGAACTCACATGACGTGGAACAACGAGTGGCACCGTGTGGTTTTTCTGATGAAAAAAAATTTAATTTAGAAGGCCCTGATGGCTTTAATTATTATTTTCACGATCTCCGAAAAGAAGAGCATCAATTGGATCGTTTGCATAGCAGAGTGGGAGGGGTTATGCTGTGGGGAGCCTATTATTGTACTTGTGAGCTGAAATTTTTGTCTAGCACCATGAACGCTAATTGCTATATTGGGGTGCTGCAAGAAGCGTTTCCTCACTTTCAGGACATTTTTGGAAGCTCACAGTGGACATTCCAGCATGACAATGCACCAATTCATACTGCCCGTGTGGTAAAGTCATGGCTACGCTTACTCGCCGGATCTTAACATAATTGAAAATGTTTGGGGGTGGCTAGCTCGGAAAGTGTATGCTTCTGGAAAGCAGTACAATACCAAAGAGGAACTCATTGAAGGCATAAAAGTGGCTTGGTCGACCATTTCGCTCGATTACATAAAATTATTGTATGATTATTCTATTCCTAATCGAATTTACGAAACAATCAGTAAAAATGGGGGCTCTACGCATTATTGAAAAGGTTTTAAAATGTACAAATTTTCACAAAATGTAAATAAAATTAAACATACATAAACTATTTTTTCATAGTAGGGTCCTATTCATGTGACGCAAATTTTTAAGGAATTTTTTTAATCGGTTCACAAAATTTTTTATAAAAACAAAACTAGTGTACATATTGAACCAATTTTTATAGTGCTCAATAACAACTAAATTACCTTTAAATAAAAATTAAAATCAAGTTCGTAACTATATTTTTGTAGAAGTTATAAACTTTTGGAAAATTTGTGTTAGGGGGTCCTATTCATGTGGCAGGGAGTGTATATATATATATATATATATATATATATATATATATATATATATATATATAATCAGCTTAAAATCAATAAAAACCATACTGAATTAATAAGAAACATTAACGAAAGTCTAGTCATTTTGAAAATTTCTTATTTCAATATGGAAAAATTTTAATTTATTAATTTTATTAATTTTTAATTAAAAAAATTTATTGAATTAATGTGACGCGTTCTTAGTTTTAAGTTGCAGCTGTTCCCTGAGTGAATATTTTTCTTTCTCATTAAGTGCGTTCGAGAACTCAAAAATTTTTACAAATTTTTACTATTTTTTTACTGGATTGCGTTCGAGTACACAAAATCCAGTAAATGAGAGGGCGAATTGAGAGAGAAAAATGACAGTTCATTTACTGAGTAAATGCAAGTTTTTACTGGACAAATTTTTGCCAGTAAAATCCAGTAAAATGAAACCATATGTTTTTAAATATAAACAAACAAAAGCAAAGGGAAACAAAAATTTTTAATTTTTGGTGAAATTTTTAAAATAACAAATAACAAATGTATTTAAGTTATAAGCATTATAATATTTATTTAAGTTTGCTGCTAGAAAAATATTCGGGCATGTTATGTATTCCACGTGAAATTAAAACGTGCGGAATTTCCATAGAATTGTTGGTAATATGTATCCCTCATATCTAAATAAGAACGGCAAGCGTTGCGTCAGCAGCAGGGTACGCATTTTTAGTACATTTAAATGTAAAAATGTTTACTGATTGTACTGAAAATACGTACCCTGCTGCTAACGCAACGCTTTCCGCTCTTATTTAGGTATGAGGGTATGTATGCACATATGTATGTATGCATGTGTTTATAATAACAATGCTATGTAAGGTTGCCAGATACCAAAAGTCAAATAACTGGACATTGGAAAAAATTCACCTGGATTTTGAAAAAATAACTGGACAATTTAAAAATGCACTTATAATTTAAAAAAGCGTTGAATGTTGATACTGTTTGAAAATATTTTTTGGTTGTAAGTTGTTAGTGCTGTACAAAATACATGTACTAATCAGAGTTAGGGAAAAATATAACTAATTGAATATTAGAGGCCTGCGTAAACAGTATTGAAATGTAAATACGTCTTGTTTTTTAAATGTATTCTAGTGGCATGTATTGTACTAAACCAATAATAAATGATGTAAGATGTGAATGGTAAGCTGCCTGTCCGAGAATGTGTGGTTGACTACAAAAATAGTTAACTTATAGTTAAATGTTCTTAGACTTACTAAAAGCTAACTGCAATGTCATCCAGAACAAACTTAAAATTAATTCTTAAATTAAGTAGGTAATCGAATTTGATGAGAGGTAACAAATTTAGCTACTTCGAAACTCATTTCAGTTTTGTATTAATATTTTGCTGTTGTTATTTTAGATGGTACCATAGTGTGATGATACATGTTCAAGCTCCAGAAAAATTGTTTCAATTTACCGATTACCAGGTGATTCAAAAAAAAATCAACTTTAAATTAGATGAAAGTAATGCAAAGTGATATAATTGACTACGTTTATCACAATGGACCCAATTGGTTCACCGAGTGGAGGTGCGGTAAAGCACCACCCTTCCTAACCTAGTTCAAAGTAAACGTAATTTCTGACAGGGCTATTATATGTTTAATGAAAGTTTTTTTTTAAATTATAATATTGATTAACTTAAGATATAGAATAGACAAAAGAACTATTTTTCAAAATTAAAGATATTAATTTTTAACTGGACAAATTTTATTTTAACTGGTAACTGGACAAGGTTCAAAAAAACTGGAAAATCCAGGCCATTCCAGGCCGTCTGGCAACCCTAATGCTATGGCATATCTGAACGATTTGATTTCACGTGGAAATCAGAACATAGCCGATTGTTTTTAAACGTGAATAAAATTAATAGATTATTATATTGAAATTTTTGTTTATACATATCGTTGGGTCGTCGGTTCCTGGTTTGCCGTATGGAACATTTAAAAAAATTTACTTTGTGTACTTTTTTTAAATTCTTTCCCAGTTTTTCGTTGTCTTGAATATATCATCCTAATAACTTCTCACGTTCAGGGTAAAAAGCTTAGAAACTTTAACGGCCTGACCCGCGATGTCGACAAGAAAGTTTCTATCGCTTACTTATATTTAAAACAAAATCAAAATAAGAACGTTTATTTTTGTTTTCAATATATGTAAGTAAGCTATAGAAAGTTTCTTGTCGACAACGTGGACCAGCCAAATAAGTTTAAATAAAAACATATGTCCATATCTATTACTTTTATTATTAAACAAAATGTTCTATAGTGTAATTCATATGTATAATTTTTTTAGCGCCAAAATTTGTAATCAGCTGTTTTATATATTTTACTGGATTTTACAATTTTTCAGTTCGCGTACTTTTAGATGCAAAATTTTTTATTGAGAGTAATTTCTTTAAATTACTCAGTATTTACTCAGTTACTGGATTTTACTGGAAAAGTACTCAAACGCACCGCACCTATTATAAAATCAAAAGTTGAACAAGAAACTGCCGAGTCTAAAACATGACTTAATGATAAAACAGAATAAAGTCTGCAACGTCAGGAAAATCGCTCTCAAATTAATAATTTAATTACTAAATATAATTGTTTTATAGCCATTATATGTTCATAAAATAAATATTTTGTGGTTCGGAAAACATAAAATATTACACTTGGTTTCAATGTGCAGTTTGTGCCTATACATAAGTCCGGCACTGTATGTACATATGTATTTATATATGTATACACCACTTAATCAAAATACATCTTCCTACAAAATTCTGCATCCTTTCAAATTTTAGATCACGATCTGTATACTAAAGGCCTTATTCATAAAAACTATTCTGATTTTATAAAACGTTTCGTTTTAAATTACCCATATTGTTTATGGTTCTTACGAAACGAAAAATTTTAGTTAAAATTTGGTTTTACTGAAACATACATACATATCTACCGCCTTACTCATAAAAAATATTTTTGGTTTTTGTTTCAGTAAATCCAAATTGTAAACAATATGGGAAATTGAAAATATTTATCTTAAAAACTTTCGATTCATTTTCCAAAAAAAAATACAATTGATATGCCTCGGATTTCCGTAGTCTTATATGAAGCTTATTACATAATGATAAATAAAATCTTTAAAAGTATGTACTATGTACTTCCTTTTTAGTGTTCGAATTTTGTTTAGATAAAATTAAAATCGTCGTCTATCTATGGTTGTAAATATATTTTAATATAGCACATTTTAAAAACAAAAAATACTTTTAACAAAATTAAAAAGTGTACATATTTGATTTGCATAAATTATATACATACATATGTATGTACAGTGGACAGCAAAACTAAGGGCACACCACTATAGTCTATTTTAAATATATTGAAGAATAATCAGTAATAGTTCATGTCAACAGACTGTTTATCTAGCGATTACTTCTTTCCACAGAACAATGACTCAAAGTACACAGCACATATTGCGAAAACACTATCAGGGCAATTATGTAAAAAATTCCGCAGGGAATTTCTCCCTTTTCCAATTAGAATTTTTTGTTTTCCCTATCATTTGCTATTAGTTGGAATTGTTCCCTGGGAGAAATTCCCTGCGGAATTTTTTACGTAATTGCCCTGTATAGCAAATAACAACTCCTTAAGGCCCAGATTTCATTCCAATTGATCACATGAGCTTTTTTAACAATAACAAAAATTAAAAATTTAAAAAACCCCCGACTTTTCTCAGAAAATATGTCATATCTTCTAAACGGCTGGACCGATTTTCTTCAAACATAGCTAAGAACCCTCTCGATCAAGTCATCTTTCAAACAGAAAAAACTAAATGAAAATCGGTCCAGCCGTTTGGCCTGTACGTGGACACGGACAGACACACAGACACACACTACAAACTTATAACACCCCTTTTTTTAGTCGGGGGTTAAAAAAAATGGAAAGCGAATAATCAAAAGCAGATTTTAAGTAAAACCGAATATTGAATGAATGACTAAATGAGTGTTTTACACAATAAATTCCCACCAGCAAATTATTTGGAATTTAATATTTTGCATAAATTTTATAATTTTTTGAAGTAAATCATCCCCATAATATTTCAGGTGTGTCCTTAATTTTGCGGCTCGACCTTACGACGTTTCTCTAAAAAATATTTCAGGTTTATTAAATATTTTTTTATGAATTAGACTGTTTTTTAACCCTCGACTAAAAAAAGGTGTGTTATAAGTTTGTAGTGTGTGTCTGTACGAGTACACGTGCAGACCAAACGGCTGGACCGATTTTGTTTTAGTTTTTTCTGTTTGAAAGGTAACTTGATCGAGAAGGTTCTTAGCTATGTTTTAATAAAATCGGTCCAGCCGCTTAGAAGATATCACATCTTATTCGGGGATTTTGAAAATTTTTAATTTTTGTTATTTATTTAACTTAATTAATTAATTATGCTTTGCTCTTGTGTTTTAAGTAGATTTTTATTGTTTAGTTTTTGAAATAAAAAGAAATATTGTGGTGTACCCTTACTTTTGCTCTCTACTTTATGTTGGTGCGAAAATATGTATATTCCGAATAACAAAAACCATTTGCTTTTTGCCAATTTCTATAGTACATATTCGTACATGGACAACAACGATAACAACAAGTTGATGAACAAATAAATGCAACAACAAAAGTGGTTTAAACAATGTGTAGAAAACCTACATAAAATAAAATAAAATAAATATTTAATAAAAAAACCAACTGGAGGGAAATTAAATACATACATACATTATAATCAAATATATCAGAACAAAAATAAATAATATATGTACATATGTATGCAAAATAATAACAACAAGTTTAAATGGAAGAAATTTCAATTCAACTGACAGAATGACAAAGAAGAAGTGAAACAAAATCCAAACGGGTTTATGTAAAACGCCGCTATAGTGTCTATAATATTCAGAGATACAATCAAACGGAGGTCTTTTGCATTCTATGCAATGGTATGCACTGTCATCAGCGTGTACTCCACAGTGAACAAATATTTGATTCATGTTCAGGGCTATCATGAATAAAATTCCGCGTGAAATTTTTCCCTGGAAAGAAGTCCAACTTATAGCAAGTGATAAGGAAAACAAAAAATTCTAATTGGAAAAGGGAGAAATTTCACGTGGAATTTTATTCATGTTAGCCCTGATTATCACAATGCTCACAGAGGGTAATTTTTATGAAGATTCGGCATTTATTTAAATTCCCCAAACGTTTTAACCGATTATTGTTAACTAAACCGTCTAGATATGGCAAACGAAAATTTCATAATCAATTATCAGTTTGGTAATCGCGTTTGATATGCCTTATTTTTTTTTATTTTTTTTTTTTGGAAGGCCCCAACACAATAAGGTTATATAGGCCCTTTTTATAGTTATACATATCAGTAATTATAATTATTTTCTTTTTTTAAATGTTTTAATTATATTAATTATTATTAATATAATTAATATATTTTTTATTTATAAACAAGATTTAAATTGAATTATATAAATTTATTTCTAAAAGAAATTTTTTAACTTTTTCGAATTCAATAAGGGTTTTCATGAGAATGTTCAAGTCTCGCAAACTGTGCAATTGTGCATTTTTACACTCTCCTAAGTAAAATTTCAAAAATTATATGGAAATTTATTTACACAAACCTGATTACTTTGCCCAACAATTTTCACTCGTAGACTTAAGCTGCGCAATTGTGCATTTATTAAACTACAACTTTTTGTTTTTTTTTTGCTTCCTTGAGGCATTTTAGATACACACACACACTTTTAATTTTTATAGAAATATATAAATATGCATTTAATTTAAAAACTGCTTGAAATTTAATTTTTTATTTTTATTATATTAATTTTTTGACATTTCATTCAAATTTATTTAACTGTTTGCGCAAAAGTTGAAAAGGGGCTTCATGAAACAAGTCTCGCAAATTTGCCCAATTGCAGAAATGGGAATTTTAGGAGTTGTCATGAAAACCCTTAATATCTTTTTCAGAATTTCAAGTTTATTTATTTTATATTTAAGCCGTTTTTCATGTAATAATCTACATTCATCAAATATATGAGATACAGTTAGGATTTCTCCACTGCTGCAGAATGGAGGTTGTTTCTTTTCAATAATATGTTTATGTGAAAATAAACAATTAATTACCTATTTTCAATCTAATAAGCTTAATGAAATCAGTTTTAGGTAAAGTAAGGGGTTTAAATGTATGATTAATATTTTTTTGGATTTTATAGAGTTTGACTTCGTTGTTGTTTTTCCAAGTATATTCCCAAATATCTCGTAAATATTTCTTTATCATAAATTTGAAATCTGAATATTGAAACTTAATTTCTAAGCAAATATTTTTTCAATAAGGATTCTTTAGCAAGTTGATCTACTTTTTCGTTTCCCCTAATGTTCATTCAGGTGATAGGATATTAATTTGATGTTGAGGACTGGTTGAAATCAAGTTTGTTATCTGTTGTACAATCATGTTGTCATTAAAAATATTTTGTAAAGCTTCTATCGAACTCTTGCTATCAGATATGTTGAGATATCTTGGTAAATGGTCATCTAAATTATTCAAACATGTTTTGATTGCAGCTAATTCGCTTGTCAAAATTGAAGAGTTGTATTTTCACCATATATTGCCTTATGTCCTAATGCTTAGCTTCAGGAATTTTGTTTAAAAAAGTGTCGAACATTTCTTTAACAATATATAATTGAATTGTCTCGAGATGGTTCCAAATAACAAAATTGCCTTTTGATCGTGTTTAGAAAGACAAAAGTAAAGTGATGTTGGCGAATAATGGGAGTAAATATTTTTTCTAAAGTTTCCAGCGGAAGTTTTGGTTTAACATTGGCATAAAATAACTATGTACATATGTATATACGATATATACTCTCATTATTCAGCAGAAATAGCCAAAGTAGAAGTTTGGATTTTCTGCAATAAAATTTGTATGGTACATAAGTATATATGTATAAATTATATGATAAATATGTTTCCGCTGTTTTAGAAATTTTTTTTTTTTTTTTTTTTTTTGAAAAATTCTACTAAGGATCAGAAAAAGCCTTGAAATATATTAAAATATGTATAAATTATATACTTATTATTTATCAAGGGTTTATCTGGGTTAGGTTAGGTTAGCAGGCTGCTGGTAAGGAAGGGTGAAATTTTGAGTCCAGCTCACTTGGGTCCAATACAATGATCCCTTTGTGATATCTGTGAGTTGAAGAGAAGATAGTCAGATATGCTGATAGGGAAGGGATAGTGATAAAGAAGACAGGTGGTGAAAGAAGAGATAGTGGAAAGATTCATTCTTTTACAACTCTGTTTTTTTTGCACGCTTTTTAATAATGCAGCGTAGCAGAGCCTTCTGGTGTCAAATTATGTCGCCGATGATTTTGCTACACAACGAAGTAGGCTTAGTAGTATAGTTCAGTGACCAGCAGTGATGCCAGAATTCTTTCACCAAAAATGGCTTAATGAGGACAAAACAAATGGCTAAAAAATGGCTAAGCGCCATCGAGTGCAAAAATCATGAACTTTAGCAAAAAAAGAAGGTATTTCATATATTATTTTTTTAAAGTAAATCGGAAACTTTTTTAAAGTAAATAAAATCAATAAATTGAAGTAATAAATATAATTATTTTTATGCAGGTAGTAAAGAAACTGCGCATAAAGGGCAAACTTGCAATACTTACAGTACGCCTTCATTCATTAGTGTTTTCTGCTATTCAGTCTTTAAATGTTTGGGTTACTAATCTATTCCTTGCGAAATTTTTGTTTATACTTTTGATTCATTTTTTCTTCTTCAAACTTTCATTTAAACTGAAGTTTATTTTCTATTTTCAATCATGAAAAACAAAAATGACACTTGTTTGATTGATATCAGAAACCACCAATTAGAACCGACAACTTATAAAAACATTGCAACGATTATAAGAACGGAGTAGTAAATCTTATTGTTACCAATTTAGCCGTCTCTTTCATCTCTTTCTCTTTTAGACTGCTGCAACAAAAATGGCAAATTTGAACAGGGATTAATTGATATTAATGCGAAACAATACTCTGTTGTGTTTTTTGGTAGTCAATAAGTGTTCCTTTGATACGAGTTTAAATTTTTTATGAAAAATCACAAATAAATTTCATGTTTGCAAAAATAGCTAAAAAATAGCTAGATTAAAATAAAAATGGCTAAAAAAAATTGCTAATAGCTAAATGCGTTTTTCTTCCGGCTAAATGGGATGAAAAATGGCTAAATTTAGCCAGAAAATGGTTAAATTGGCATCACTGGTGACCAGTGCCTTATGCCTGCATCACTAGAACTTTTCCCACAACAACTGATACAAAGGACACTAATGCACTTCAGAAAAATGAGTTGTGTTGCTATTTTTAATGACTGTCGGAGACCGGACTCGAACAAAGGACCTACGGTTTTGTAGTCAACGTACTAACTACTTGAGTCAACGCCACCCTCAAGGGTTTATCTAAGTATCGGGAAATTTTGCACAGTTTTTTGGGCATAGTTCTGGAGTTTAACTTTATTATCCTTTAACATTTTTGGAGTCTTTTTCCACAGTTTCTATTCTAATTTTACTGTATTAGTGGTATAGACTAAATTTAATATTCTAAAGAAAAAATCGTTTAAAACCTAAACATTTGAAGAGGTACACCACAGGGACGAGTTTTATCACATCTATTGTGGTTGTTGGCAATGAACGCAATTCTTAGGCGTTTTGATAGGAGCGGACGGAAGATCGTTGCATATGCGGATGACGTGGTTTTACTGGTAACGGGAAAGTTTTTTCCCATTATCAGTGAAATCATGCAGTCGGCGTTGGGCGACATATGCTCCTGGGCCAGCAGTAAAGGACTAGGAGTCAACCCAGAGCTAGTCCGCTTTACCAGGAGATACAAAGTAGAAAGCTTTGTACTAGCCAGGACGGGAGGGGTGGAGCTGAGACTAGTAGAGGGGGCTAAATACCTGGCTGTTTTCCTAGATAGCAAGCTTTCATGGAAAATGAACACGCAGGAAAGGCTAAAGAAAGAGCTCAATGCCTACTACGCATGCAGGAACTCCATAGGAAGGAACTTGGGTCTGCAACCGAAGGTAGTAAACTGGATTTACACATCGGTTGTCAGGCCGTTTATTTCCTATGGTTGTGTGGTATGGTGGGAAGCATTGAGGAAGGAAAGTCACAGGTGATTACTAGCTAAGGTTCAGAGATGGGCCTCGATGGGCATCACAGGTGCTCAGAGGAGCACGCCTCAGGCTGCCTTGGACGTCATTCTTCATCTACTTCCTATAGAGCACTTTGTGGTGGGAACGGCGACTAGAAGTCTCCTTAGACTCGCAGAAACAGGTTTGGTGAGGACAGGAATATCAGATCACATATCAATATTAAATAAAATCGTTTTTGGTGATCAGGAATCCGTGACCCCTGGGTTTACGGACTATAATGTCGCTGAAATCGATTTTAGTAGAACACCCTTAATGGTAATTCCAAATAGGATAGATTGGGTCAAATTCGATAGGCTGTATGAGGGTAGTGCAGTGTTTACAGACGGATCAAAAATGGGGGAAGGCACAGGGGCTGGTGTCTATATCTTGGAAACGAACATTCGTACTTCTTTCAGACTGTCGAATGATTGTAGTGTTTTCCAGGCTGAGATCTTGGCGATCCTTAGAGCCACAGAGCTGGTGGCTAGGAATGTAGCTGAAGGTAATCTTCTACGTCGACGACCAGGCAGCGCTAAAAGCTTTGAAGGGACACAATGTCAAATCGAAACTTGTTAGTGACTGTAGGAAAGCCCTCAACTTGCTTATGGATAACTATAGTGTCAGACTATGTTGGGTTCCTGGCCACAGCAGTGTTGAGGGAAATGAAATTGCCGATGAACTGGCAAGAATAAGGTCGGCGTTATATGAGGGAATGTCGGACAGATCCTTACTATAAAGTACTCAGTAATTGGGTAGAAAGCAGGACCAACAGTTCATGGAGAAGTAGGGAGTATTGCAGAGTCTCGAGGGGTTTTTGGCCAAATCTTGACTCAAGAAGATCTAAACTACTACTGGACATGAATAGGAAGGCGATGCGAATCATGATTGCTGACTGGTCACTGCTCGGTCAGAGCAAGAACCACCATTTGGGAGACTGGCACTCCAGATTTTTGTAGGATGTGCCGGGATGAAGAGGAACCAGAAACCATTAAACATATTATCTGTCATTGCCCGAAGCTGCAACGTCATAGGCTTAGATGGCTGAGCAGACGTTTCCATGAAAGCATTGCTGATGTCGGGAAGTGTAAACTAGAGGACATCAGGGGCTTCATCATGGGAATTCGGTACCTTAGTGATGGATAATAGGGTTACTTTTGGCTGCAAATGGGAGGGTAAATATTACTTTTTATGGGCAACAGAAGGGAATAAAATCGGATCCAATTGTTTCTCCGAGTGGAGGTGCGGTAAAGCACCACCCTTCCGAATCTAGCCTAACCTAAACATTTGAATCAAATACATATATGCGAAAAATGTGGTCCTCAACAAAAAAGTTTGGTACAGTTGTACCAATTTTATACTTTGTGCAGATATACTTCCATTAAATTGTACTTTTATCATCCTGGAAGCTGAAATACACAGAAAGCGTATAAATAGAAGGCGAAATACATCATGCAGGTAGTTTTTTTTTACAAAAAGTCTTCTAATAAATGGTGTTTTTTATACAGTGACACAAGTTTAAATCAATTTATGTACGTACCCATTCAACCAGAAATGGGTTTAATCGATTATGTACGCCATAAAATGGAAGAAGTGCACGATGAGTTTGACGAAAAGAACAATTATTTTTATTAAAAATTTTAACAATTTGTTCGCGTTGCTCTTGTCTAAATCGATTCATAATGAAATTTTAAAGCAAATAAACAAAAAGCAACTATTAGCTGTTAAATAGTTGCTCAAATAAAGCAGTGATGCCAACTCAATGTTCTGACAATCTATAAAAAACACCGTATAATATATTTAATAACTCGATTTCTAAGGAATTTTTTAAAACAAACCTGCGAAATGAAATTTGTTTAAAACTGCTTTTTTTTAACAAATTTTAAACTACATACTGACGGCTTCAAAAGTCTTCGTCAAATCGATGTTAGTTATTCACTGATTTTTAAAGTCGTAAAAAATATATCAAATATCGCAAAAGACCAAAAGCTTAGCTTTCCGCTAAGCTACACACAATGTCAACCGATTCACACATTTTTTTTGTTTGTATTCATTATAAATAGTACTCTATACTTAAACACCAATAACTGGTATTTGACCAAAAGCGTAAAGTTGTGTTTAGAATTTTTATTAGAGTATGTAAATAAATGATATTGTTTAAGAAAAATTCAATACATAAACTCACAATAAGCGCAACATTAATAAACAACAAACAAATGTATGAATAAGTTAAAAAAAGCTAAATTTATTGAAATTATTTCATTTCATTTATATAGTGGATACAAGTCTCATTTTTTCTTTCTCGCTGGTAGCTTTTAGTGTGGTTGTCATTGATTTGCCAATGAGAGTTTTTTTTTTATTATTTTAAAGGGTGTCCCAACAAGAACGCAAGATTTAAATTTGGCGCCATTCGAAGTGTCGTTGTTTGACATTTGAATAATTGTTATTGTTTGCTAGTAGAAGGTACGAGGTTAGTAAAAATGGAGCGCTACACGAATGAACAATGCATTCTCATTGTGAAATTGTTTTACCAAAATGGTGAAAGTTTTGCGGCTACAGTTCGCAAATTTGCGATCAATTTGGGGTCACAATAATGCTCCAAAAGAGTCAACTGTAAAGACATTAATGGATAAATTTGCCGAAACTGGGTCTTTTAGTGATGAAAAGACAACAACGCGTCTTCGACCAGGTCGATCGACCGAAAATGTTGCAGATGTACGTGATGATGTCGCTCAAACGCAGGTCAAGCGCAAACAGTCAATGGTGTTCGGTATCGTGAAATGATAACCAGTTTTTTCGTGCCTAGAATTGAAGAAATGAATGTGGAGGGCATGTGGTTTCAACAAGACGGCGCCACATGTCATACAGCCAGAGAAACAATTCAATTGCTACATCAGTCATTTCCCGGTCGTGTTATTTCGCGTTTTGGAGACCAGAATTGGCCGCCTAGATCGTGCGATTTAACACCATTAGACTTTTTTCTTTGGGGTTTTTTGAAGTCGATGGTATACGCGAATAAGCCGACGACCACTCAAGCCTTAAAAGAGGAAATTGGACGCTGCATTAATGAAATACCGCAGCATTTAAGCAAAACGGTCATTGAAAATTTCATTAAAAGATCGCATGTGTGCCAGCAAAGCCGCGGCGGCCGTCTGCCGTATATATTGTTCCACACATAACCTCATTCTGTCTACTTTACGATATAATAAAGTTTTACGATTTTTTTTTTTAAATATCTGTGTTTTATTTAAAATTTAAATCTTGCGTTCTTGTTGGGACACCCTTTATAAAAATAAACAAATAAATGAAGTACAGATAAATAAAAAACCCACATGGTAAGGAAACCAATACGCAGAAATACTTTGTGGTAAAAATTATGTATAAAAAAAAATTTAAAGCTACTTTTTAAAAAGTCCAATATGTTAAAAATATATGGAGGATGAACGGTTCGAGTTATTTAAATTTCTTTTAAATTAAAATAAGGGAAGTACACCATGCCATCAACGAAAAAGCGGTGTAACCCACATTTTCTATTGGTGTTACATGAATTCTTTACTTTCCCGACTAACAATACAAAAGTAGAGCAAGTCGTTTGGTATTCAAAAGAAAATGAAGTTGAAAATCGTTTTTGCACAGAACATAATATGTTTAATAAATTTATTACTTTAAAGTAATAGAGCAATTAAATAATTCGAGTTTCGAGTTTTATTTTTTAATAGAAGGTGCTACCTTCTTTAGGAAAGGGATAGTGGTAGAGAAGACAGGTGGTGAAAGGAGAGATAGAGGAATGCTTTATTCTTTTACAAATCTGCTCTTTTGCACGTTTCTAATAATGAAGTTTTGCAGCGCCTCTGGTGTCAATGAGACGTATTAAATTTTTGAAGCTGTGACGCAGCTAGGCAATACCGACGAAAGAGGGCGCTCTGATGTCACATTAGGACTAGTATCCGCTGAAACCGGTGTAGTTCAGTGACCAGTGTCTAAAGGTG
Source organism: Tachina grossa (assembly GCA_949987645.1). Lineage (NCBI taxonomy): Eukaryota > Metazoa > Arthropoda > Insecta > Diptera > Tachinidae > Tachina > Tachina grossa. The sequence goes on along the minus strand of OX465274.1, from coordinate 131,734,883 downwards.
CAATAAGACGTGCAGTAACCATAACCATAGAAAAGAGTCGTTCGAACTAGTGTCCTGCATAAGACATCTTATAAGAACTTTCAAGACATGAGGGATTTTCAAACTCTTTACTAACGCGAAATCTTATAAAACAAACGTTAACAACACTGTTTGCAAGAAATTTGTTTGAGTATTGTAGGTATAAAGCGCAGTATTCGCGGTCAAAATGCATGACACAAGCATCGTATACGTGTGCATGAAGAACTCAGCATACACGTGCATGCATTGCACGATAAATTGATAACATCTTGTTACAAGCTAATTGCAAGGCAATTGTCAAACTACGTACAAAAAGTTTTTACGTATAGAATTTGACAGTTCTTTGAAACCTCACTGCTTTGAGTAGTTTATCTTGATATGTTTGTATTGTATACATGCATGTGCAAAAATCAAAAAATTTAGATTTTGCTTCAAGCATCGTCGGTGTGACTCATACAAACAAAATTTAACTAATATTATCATAATGCAGGTCATGCATTTTGACCTTGAATAATACGCTTAAGAGTAAAGAAGAAAACACTTCGTGACGGAAGAATTTGTGATACTTGCTTCTTTCTACGCATGAGCGCGTGTACAAATGCCATGCATGTATGTGTGTATGATCTTTTATTTTTCTGCGCAGATGCAAAGGCACACACATGCATTAACATTAGTTGTATGCGGTTAATCACATAATAGCTTACCATCTACATATTACACACACACTCAAACGTACAATATGAAAAATAACAAGCATACACTAATCAACAGTACTTCTTTTGAATGCTTGTTACAAACAAGCTGTCTTGGCGACATCGCTTGTTAACACTGATATACACGTACACTAATACATCCATCGTGCTTCGCTTATAGTAAGACAGCATTTATTATTGGGTTAGTATAATACATGCGACGTGAATACATTTAAAAAACCAGACGTATTTACATTTCAAGACTGTTATGCAGGTCTCTAGTTCGAACCAAACGAATTCGATTATAGGTGATACGCCATAACGCCAAAGCCATTGCCATAGAAAACAATTGCACGTCTAATTGCACCTTAAGCCTTCATTACTTGAACTTTCCTACAACAACAAATACAAATGGATACTAAAGCAGGTCAGAAAAATGTGTGGTGTTTATTATTTTAATGACTATTCGAGACCGAGCTTGAACCCAGGATTTTCGGTTTTGTAGTTAACGTGCTAACTACTTCAGCCAACGCCACCCTCTAATGGCTAACATTTTGTGCAAAAGTTCAATATTTTTAGACTGTTAAGCTATGTACGTTTTCGTTGAGACTTTGCCTGCGAGATAAATATAATAAAAAATAATAAAAATTAAAAATTTTAAAAATCCCCGAATATATCTATAAAAGATGCGATACATTTTAAAAAACTAAATCAAAATCGGTCCAGCCGTTTGGTCTGTACGTGGACACGGACACACACACAGACACACACTACAAACTTATAACACCTCTTTTTTTAGTCGGCGGTTAATAAAATGTACTAAAAAGAATCAGTAATGCAGTCATGCAACGTTTTTAGAGCATTGGAAGTGTTCCAAAATTTTTTAATATCCTTTTTTGGGAATATCAACCCGCAAACATGGAATTGAATAAGCAATATTCCCTGTCGGAGATTATATGCATAGATATTTACAACGGAAAATAATTGTGTTAAAAAATTCTTTAGGATAATAAACTCGTAAAGACATTTTTAATTAATAAGCTTTCATTGATTATTATTTATCAGAAAAATGTTAGCTAGGTACAATATACTTGACAAAGCCTCAATTAACTACACACAATGACTTGTGATAGCGTTCAAAAATTCTGAGTATTACTCGTAAGATGGAAAATAATATTGTTGCAATAATATACATATGAGCTTTTTCTGCTACAAAATTACAGCTACGCTACGAAAAAGAAAATCACATTTCGAGATAAAGTTGTTAGTCCTCCTCAGGCACTAACGAACATTTAGTCAAAGCGTCAAACTGAAATTCTAAAATCAACATACCAGTATAAAATAGGTGTGTTCCACAAGATTTCGTACAAGTTCGGACTAATGAGAGTAAAAAGAATATTACTCTCTGAATATGCAAAAGTTATCCAAAATTGCTGGAACGCAAAAAACCATAATTGCCCATCTTAAAATACTAGTGCTGCTTACTTTATAAATTAAATTTAATTTAAGTGATTTTAGTCGCTTAAAACGCATAACATTATAAAAACAAAAGTTTTGCATAATTGGCAACAGCTTTAAAAATCAAAAGAAAATGAGTTCTAAAAAGTAAATTATTTAAAAACAGCATTTTTTATATTAAATAAATAGGGAAATGTGAACAAATGTACTTACAACTTCAACCAAGGCGAATTTATATAAGGTGGTCTTGATTTGCAACTCTGCGTATTCGCCTTGTATATTTGTTAGTGTAAAATTTCCTGCTGTCAAAATATTTCTTAACGTTTTGGTTCATTTGACAGCAGGAAATTTATGTCTGCTGGCGAATTAAGATCACCTTATGTGAATTCGCCTTGACTTCAACTTTGTTCAAAAAATCTTCCATTTTGATTTTTAATAAATTTGTATGCAAATACTTTTTTTCCTATATTTGCAAACTTTCTGGTTAATTTTTCAGTTCGATATGTAAACAAAAAACAGCTGATTATTTAATTCTTGTCCGAACTTACCCAGAAGAAAAAGTTCGTACTAGTTTGTACAGGAAATGAAAAAAATTACTCCCTCATTCGCTCTGAAAACTGCACGAAATTTGCTATCTGGAACGCTTTTGGATAACTTTTTACAAGTTCGGACTGTTTTGTTATGCATCTGGAACGGACCTTATATAACTTAATTCTTTCCATAAGCGTAAAGCATCCCATACACTTTTCAATTCAATTGGCAACTGAGTCGATTGTTGTCCAAATCAAGACGTGTATGGCTCTGTCAATTGATTGGTTTGGAAGTTGTCGAGTTGGTTAAAAAAATCAAAAGATTTTGACTAGTAAAGGCAGAATTAAGCCAGAATTAGTTTTTACTTTCTGTTCTGTTAAGAATCAGCTTAATCTTTTTTGTTTATAGAAATCTAATACAAGTCGTTAGTTTTTCAGTTACGTTCTGTTCTGTTTCTGCGAAATTCAAAATATTGTTAACTGTACAATTTATTTATTTATTTCATAAATACTTTACAAAATAAATTTGCAAAGTATTGTTGCACAAATATGGGCGATGTAACTAGATCATATGCCCAAGATGTTATTAATAGTATTTTAAAATAGTTTTTGTGACCGACTATACACGACATATGCCTTCGCATAGGAAGTAGCAACTGGTTGTCAACGAATGTTGAGAAAATCCCTCGAAGGCAAAAAAAAAATTTTACGTTTGATAACATGGGCTCCATGGTACATCAAAAATTCAAATATACATCGTGATTTAAATATGCCACTTGTGACTGAAGAAATTGCAAAATTCGCTGGCAAATATTTAACTAATCTCGAGTCACATCCTAATCCTCTTGCTCGTAATATCTTGAACTTTACTGGACACATCCGTCTAAAAAAAGAAGGACACAAGGGCCCTAACAACATACAATACAACATTTATGTAGTTTTAATTACTGTCGCTAAGTTTATGTCCGATACTGGTCGGGCCTCATTATTATATTTAGATTTAAGATTTGAATACTTAAGGCTTCATTAGTCTTTACTTTCTGTTGCTGTTCTGTGCCGTTCCTTTCTGTACAAAATATTTATTTATTTATTTATTTATTTATTTATTAATAGTACATATTCTACAAAGTAAATTTGCAGAATATGGTTGCACAAAAATGGACGGGTGACTAAGACCATATGTCCATGATGTTATTAACAGTATTCTTAAAAATGTTTTTGTGACTGACTGTACACGACCTATGCCTTCACATAGGAAGTAGAAACGTGGTTGTTAAGGAAATTCCACAAAAGAACCGCAAGATTATACGGTAGTCCGTGGCAGATCAGTCAACCAGTGCGAGTAAAGGCTCAGTTAGTCCACTGTAATGTAATGTAACTGTAACGCAGAAAACAGCTGATCGATATTTTTATATGAAAAGTAGGTTACGTTACATTACATGTCTATAACCATTTTCATTACTTTTTACATAACAATATCGATCAGCTGTTTTCTACTGTTGCAGTTACTTTACATTACAGTCGGCTAACTGAGACTTAAGGCCCAAAACTCTCGAAGGCCAATAAACAATAGTGGGCTGGTTGCATTTAAGAAATAATTGCAAACGACGCGTGATGTTGACTTGCCCAGAGCTGCTTTACGACTGTGTATAAAATATTTTGCAATTAAGGTAGAGGTCCATAGCTCTCTTTCTGCGCGTTATGCTTTACACGCGTTTCATCCTCTTGTTTCATTCTATACTTTGTTCGCGTTGAGTTACATGCCAGAGAAACAAGTCGAGGCAAAATTATCGGCGGCGGCGGCGCAGTAGTTTTGTGACCGGCGGCGGTGCGCCGAGTGAATTTTCGGCGGTGCAAATAACTATATGAAAATTTAAAGAGAAAATAAAAATTGAAACTGAAAATTGATTTTCAAAATTTTTTTCGGAAATTTGTCTTTTGGAGCAGACAAAATTTCGGCTGGTTTTGAGCCGATGCGAGCCGATACAATCGGCGGCGGCTTGATATACAGAAAAATAACGGGCGGCGGCGCGCCGTCGGCTTCGAGCCGGTCGACTTGTTTCTCTGTTACATGCACTGCTTTTCATACGCCATTTTATTTTTGTTTTGATCAGCTGTGTGCGTTTTTTTCGTGCTTTTTTACAGCATTAATTAAATTTTCTTCCATTTTATTGTTTAAAAATATGTAACGCACATAAAGTAAATAATACAGATTTAATGGAGATGACACTCAGAACGTAAAAGTAATCGATAACTAATATGCAAAATTAGTTACTGAGAAAAGTGTGGTGAAAAGTTAATTAAAATACATCGCATTAATGAAAATATTCACATATTTTATTAAACAAGTTTTTTTTACTAAGAAATTAAAAAAAATGAAAAAAATTATCCACGGCAAAATAATATTGATCGATAACGTAAGAAAGCGTTCCGCGCTTTTTGCAATGTAACTTGTCACATAATATTACATTGATTCCACTTTTTTGACAGATGCATAGAAAGCGTAACGCGCAAAAAGCGAGCTATGGACCGCTACCTTTACTTTGTCTGTGAAAAAAATCAGCTGGCAACCTATAAAATTGATTACACTCAAGGCGCCTTTATTAGGTGGCAGCACTAAACCAGGTGACTAATGTCATTATATCAATCTAAATGTCAAATTTGGATTGTGTAGGTATAAGCCTAAAAGCATGCTTTGGGTATGCATAAACACCTTTCGAATATTCAGTTTTGTATGGTGTTTGACATTTCCTGTTAGAAACATGCAATGTCACGATGCTACCCTGTTTTGAAAAGTAAGAAGGTAATTTATACCAACAAAGTACATGTGGCTGTTGCTGTTGTAATATTTGTTGTAGAATCGCGGGTACCTGATTGATGTGCCTTGATTACACTTGCACACAAAATATCACAACACACTAATACATACACACTTTTGGCTGTCACTTAACGTTGAATTCTATTTTCTACAGATTTGTCCGCAACAGAACAGAACGAAAAAGTAAAAATTAACCACACATACAGATTTTCAACTCAACAGAAACAAAACAGCTTATTCAGAACAGAACAGCACGTACAAACAGAGTAGCAAGCCGTAACGGCGCGGCTGGCGGCTAGCCACTCAGCCGATTTTTTTTCAACAAGCCAAGCCGCCGCCGAACCACTCGGCTTATTGACGGTTTAATGCTTAGCCGATATTTTGTCTTTTATTTTTTATACTTTTCGAATTATGTTTAATATTGTGTCTACTCAACTTGCTTATAGTTTTTATTTATATTTCGGATTGAATATGATAGCGAGAGTCCCTGAAAAATAGTTGATTTTGCTTCCACACAGAGAGAATATGTGTATATGAACGGTAAGTCCCGGTTCACACACTTCAACTTTTGTTGATCAACTCATAATTCAGTTGTAAGAGAGACGGAGGAAGAAGTACAAATATCTCTTTTTTTCTTCCAGCTGAATTACAAGTTGATCAACATAAATTGAAGTGTGTGAACCGGGACTAACGTAGCTGCGACAAAACTTATGTTCCCTACTGGAGTCCCTTCTTAAATCCATGCACGTTTACATAGACTTTTTGTTGCAGCAGTCAGGCGACTTTTTACAATTATTTGTGTAGAAGTGTTGCAATAAAGTAACTAATTTTTAATTCAATCAGGAAGCTTAAATGAAATTTATGTATAGTCTAGTTTCTATGGTTTAACAAATTATTTACGATGTTATTTTTATTGGCATTTAGAACATCAATTACTGCAATATTCAAACTATTGCAAAATAAATAATGCTACAACGTGGTGATTCAATAATTCACGTACTTTTCTAGAAACAGACTGGGTTCAAAAAATTTTTTGTATGCTTAAACAAATCGGCGTTAAGCCGTTCAGCCGCCGCCGCCGAAAATATTTTTCTTTCAGCCGCCACAGAAATTTTTTGGTCGGCTTGCTACTCTGCGTACAAACTAATTCTGCCTTTAGAGGGCAATTATTAATATAATTCAGCGAGAAATTTTTCCCGGGGAATAATTCCAACTAATGGCAAGTAATAGGAAAACAGTGTTGCCAGAAAATGATGATGAATGCTAAATCGGTCAAAAAATTCTGCTAAAATGTTCTACAGAAGAAAAGTTTAATGCCAGATTTAAATGTAGAAAAAAATATTGAAATAGCTTTGAATTTTATGTTTATACAAACTTATTAGTATTTAGAAGTATTTCTGTAGAACTACAAACATAAAATAGTTAACAATTGGTGTTTTTGGAAATGTTACAATTACGTTTAAATTTTTTTTAACGCACTAATAATCCCAAATTAATATTTTGCTTATTCAATAAAATATTTTTTTATTAAAAACACATTGAAATTTATAATTAAGGGGTTAGATGGATCCTATGCACATTTCACTGTTGCTACTGCAGACCATTAGGGGTACTTTACCCTGAAATGCAAGTACATTTATGAGAAAAATCCTATATAGAGAATTCGTGAAAAAATTAAAATTTTTATTTTCAACAAATTCTGCCAGAAAGCATTTAGCAGAATTTTTTGAAAGTTGAATGCTTTTTAACTAATGAAAATGCCAGATCTAGCAGTGAAAATGCTAAACTGGCAACAATGTAGGGAAAACAAAAAATTCTAATTGGAAAAGAGAGAAATTTCTCGCGGAATTTTATTCATAATTGCCCTGTTATTTTTGAAGATACAATAAATAAATATATGTAAAAAAAATTGAATAGGGTTTCGTTTGATTTAAAAAAGGTTTTATTTAAACTGAAAATGCTATAAATTGATATTGTGCTTTTAGAATTTAAAAATTTAGGGTCGTATGCAAAAAAACTTAACAAAGCTTTGCCAAGCAATTTTAAGTAAAGTTGTATTCTAAAAAAAAATTATTATATTAAAATTCTAAAGTAGGCACCCACGTTTGTTAAGACTACTTTAAGTTGATGTTTCCAAAATGTGTATTTTGTACCTCAAATATTTTTGTTAATATAGCACACATTGATTCATATTACATCTGAAAATTAAGCTAGAAGTACCTGCACTTAACTTAAATTTATTATTTCTGTCATGTAATGGAAAACATCGCCAAATTATCCAACTGATTCGAAATACATAGCAAAATCCATAAAAAATATTAAAATAAATATAATTTATACAAAAATATGTTAGTGATGTACGTACAATCACAACGAATCGAAAAAAGCTGGATATTCAAATACTCATTTCACTCGAATAAAACAAATGGTGATAATTTTTCATATTTTTTTTTTCTTTTACCCTACGTCTATACCTGATATATTTTTGTCATGACAAATGTCACATTCCATACATTAAGAGCAGCTAACATAAAAAATAATAATTTTTCAATTTTTACAGTTTGACTTTTGTCGTGATAAAAATATATCATGTATAGACGTAGGGTTACTTCATAGAAATATTTATCTATTTTCCAACCAAGTCAGAAGCTCATATTTTTTAAATTAGGCTGCTTTACTTCAAGATAATAAAAATGTATTTAATAAAATAAAAAATTATTTGAATACCCGAATGAAATTGTATTGGATTTTGTACGTCATAAGCTGTGAAGTGGTTGTTGAAGACGGTGGTGTTACCAGTATATATTTATTATTATTATTATTATTATTATTATTATTATTATTATTATTATTATTATTATATAATTAATAGGCAAACATGTTTTTTGTAATCCCTTTTACGCTGGTACCACTGCACCGATTTTAAAAAGATTTATATGGTTTTAAAGGATTTTTTATATAGATGTGCAGAATCTATATTTTATTGAAATCGGTTTAGTATTTTGGGAGCTATAAGCGTTTAAAATTGCTACTACTACATGCACACATATTACACACGCATTTATTAGCTTACAAGTAAAAAAGAAACAAAACATTAGTGTGTGTGTGGGTTTGTAGTATTTCTCTTGATCTAACAATTTTTTTTCTCTTATTTGTTGTTGTATGAAAGCCATAATACTTAAAGGAAGAGAGTTGAATAAATTGAATTAACTTAGTTAAAGGGATTTTGTTTAGGTTTTTTTTAATTTCATGTATTATTTAATTATGCTTGCATATGCATATAAGTTTGTGTGTGTCTGTGTTTTAATGAATTTTTTATGAAGTTTAGATACATTTTCTTTGAATCTTAAATTATTTACATTTTGATTCTAGAATACGGACGAGTGTGTCATCCGTTTGGTATATCTAGTTTATTATTAAATCACAAAATAATTAATTAAAGTCGTCTTTTGCATATCGAGAGCCTATATTCAAAACACGTCAACTCAAAAAAATTACTTTTCAGTAGGGCGAAAAAACTAGTTAATTCGCTCATTATTGATGTGCCTTCCATAATATGGTTTAAATATGCTTACTGATTTATAGGTCTGCAAAATATATTTTATTTTGCACTGGTTTGCATATTTTTATGAGATAGCATGTTTTAGTCGATCAAAAAACAAATATTTTCTTAGAGTTAGCATTTTTGTCGGAAAAAAATATGATTTTGTTTAATATATTTATTTTTTAATTAATTTGTGAAATCTTTTAGTCAATACTAGATATAAGAATTGAAAAGCTAAAAGAAAAAACTTAAAATACTTTAAAAACAATAACATAAGCCTGACTGAAAGCCTCTTCAATCTCGAGGTGGTCAGCTTTAGCACTCTCTAACTCACTCTCTAGCGTAACAGCGTCACTACAAATTATCAATTTCGAAAGCTTATATCATTGACTATAATCGGTACATACATAATGTTTCTATTCGATTAAAAGTTTAAAAGTTATACATGCGTTACCAATTTTTTTTTTTATCGGAACCCTTCTGTACTAATATATTAAAAGTGACCATATCTCAAAAACTAGCCATAGGATATCAAAATCCTTACCAGATTCGTGTTCAGCATGCCAAATGCAATCAGATATTAGGTAGAATTATTATAAATTACAAATTTTTTTTAAAATATTGGAAATTTACATGGGAGTTAGCATTTATTTTCACCAAAAAAAATTATACTTTGAGATAGCAGAATAAGAAAAATTGATATAAAACGGGGAAAAAATATGTTGATAATTTTTCTTCGACCTTAGAAATTTTATATATTTGTTTCTTCTTAATCAAACTTCTTCTTAATAATGACCTTGAGCCTGATTAAGAAGAAACGGGGAAAATAATTTTTTTTTATTCGAAATTTATACCACAGATGAATATTGCATTTTGACCAAATTTGAGTTGACGTGTTTTGAATATAGGCTCTCTATATGATTTCTTAACAAATACCCCTTTTAGACACGGAAAGTTTTCTTTGCAAAGTCTTAATTCAGCTGAGAGTAAGACAGAAAGAGATTGTATTCCTCCCTCTGTGTTTCACACAGATGAATTAAGACTTTGCAAAGTAAACTTTCCGTGTCTAAAAGGGGTAAAAGCTATGTTATAACCCTTTTAGACAGGGAAAGTTTACTTTGCAAAGTCTTAATTCAGCTGGGAGAAAAGCAGAATGAGATAGCATTCCTCCCTCTGCCTTTCACACAGCTGAATTAAGACTTTGCAAAGTAAACTTTGTGTGTCTAAAAGGGGTATTAGCCTTAAAGTGCTTGGCAACTAACACCCCTTTTACACACGGAAAGTTTACTTTGCAAAGTCTTAATTCAGCTGTGTGAAATACAGAGGTAGGAATACTTTGTCTTTCTGTCTTTCTTCCAGCTGAATTAAGACTTTGCAAAGTAAACTTTCCGTTTGTAAAAGGGGTATTATATGAACTTTAACGGGTATTATATGGACTTTAAAATATTTTTTTTTGCATAAGGGGTTTATTTTTTAAAAGAAAAACATAAAAATATAAATTGAAACTTAGCAATATACGATGCGGAACTCTTCACTTTAGTGGAAAACTGCGACCCGTCTGGTCAGAAGGAAACAGAACGGCACAGCACAGAACATCAACAGAATGTAAAGACTAATGAAGCCTTAAATGTTTCAATTCGGATTGTTAATTTCAATGAATTTTTTTTTTTTTTTTTTTTTTTGAGGAGTAGCTAAGATCATAAATAGAAGTGAATATGTGACAGCGCATAGAGAAAGGGACCTAAGGGTAAAAAAATCAATTTTCACTTTTTTTTTTTTTTTTGATGTGGACAACATCTGAGCATAGAATGAGACCATGCCCCAAAAGTGTTCCCTACCAGAGATATGCGCGTTTTATGATGTGATGGTACACCAAAGATACACGTATTTAAATCTTTAAAATGGCTCTCCTGAACAAAACCGGTTTTTACCCTTAGGTCCCTTTCTATTTTGCGTATAATTATTATATATTATATTATTATTATAATTATTCTTGCATGTGGTTAATGGAAACCAACGGGATACCGCAATGGGTACCGTTAACCGAAGCCAACCACCAATAATTGCCAACGACGCATGATGTTGACTCCCTCAGACCTGCTTTACGCCTTTCATTGAATTTTAAATAAAAAATATAAAAATGAATGAATGAATGTAATAGGAGTTTTTAATGTTTAAATTAGTAATTGTAAAAAAATATAAATTTGATAGTTGGATGAAAATCGTTCATTTCACTTTATGAAGTGTGTGGACAAGAATCTATTAAATTGCAAAACTCAATCGACAATTGAATTGAAACGTGTTGGGATGCTTAAAGTATTGGAAAGCCAATCAATGTCTTTAATTTTTTACTTAATTGTGCTTTATCAAAAATGGAACTAAAGAAATACCTTTCTCCATTGGAAAGAAAACAGTTGCGTTGTTAAAAAATATTCTGTACGTTTTGCATTTTACTTTTTGTTCGCTCACTATATTCTTATACCTAACCACATCTTCGACATTCTAACCTATGCCAGTTACTGATATGACCATCCTAAAGAAATTGACGGAGAACACTGTAATTACAAGATAATTACAATCACAATTTCTAATTTTTAAATATGTTTGTGTTAAAGCAAATACTTTAGTATTTGAAACCACATTATGCCGTGGGCATTTGTGCTGAACCCACTGTTTGTCCATAATGGTTACACCTACACATGCAACACCAGAATTAGAAATATTTAAATAAAAATTAACACATTTGGTGTTTAACTTTAAAAAATTGTTATGTATGCAAAAATAATATATATTTACCTAAAATTGTACGCAAATGACGTAAACGTGATGCTGAGTCCTTCTTGCAATCCTGCAACTTCGCAGTAGATTTTTTTATATCGGCATGGGATTTTTTTGTAAACATTTTATTTTTGTTTATATATTTCAGCAAAAATATAAAGTATCTATATGTATTTAAAAACTTGTTTTTCTTTTTCTTGAAATTTTGCTTTATTTTCGATTCATTTTACTTCTGTATAATTAGCGAGTTTTTCGTTTAATTTTTATTTTTTGTGGTATCGTAAGCGAGTTACTATCTTTTACAATATTGTTGTTGTTGCTATTGTTGTTGTTGGATGATGACGATTAGTATAAATAATGCTATTGTTTTTGTAAATGAGGATGACGAATAACTCCCGCGACAGGTGCCTTTTAATATTGTCCACTAAAGTCCCAATAATTAAAGCTGCTGTATTTTTTACTTAATTTTTAAATAAAATTGCTTTTTATTATATGAATGGCTTAGTGGACGGCAGTGGAGAATATAAGCATTTTTTAATATTTTTCGTTTGCTTTTTTACTTTTCTTTTTTTCATTTTGCATTCTCTTGTTCGTTTTCTTTTTTTCACTTATAAACACCTTACAATTATTCCATTCCACACAATTTTTTTCTAATTTTATGGTGAAATTTCACATGAGATTTAATATTTTTTTAAGACTTTAGCACTTTTATTTTATTTTTCTGCTACAATGAACATTTTTCTTTAAAACTTTGCTGATGAAAAATCGTTGTAAAAATTCTCGTTTCATGCGTTGTAAAAAAAATAATAATTGTATGGTGAAAATTGTTGACGTTTATGAAATAATTTGACAGTGTTCCTTCAAAAAAGTACTATTAAGGAGTTGTATCTATTTAAAAGTGCAGTAGATCTGAGTACTCTTTCAGGCAACCCTACGTTTGTTTACGTACACTGTGATATGGAATAAACAGAAAACAGTGCTGAGAAGTGCCGTAATATTCGTAATTTATATATGATAAATTTATAACGATATTTTTATACAAAAGTATGCTCTACTTAAAAGTATTTTATAATTTGACTATTATGCTCAATAAATCTATATATTTATTAAAGATATCAGTTGAAAGTTTTCGTAGACAAAATATAAGCGAAAGGATGTTGGATATGCATGCCTTTCCTTTTCCTTTCCGTTCCTAATCTGAAGTTTAACACAGGCATAACTTATCGCTCATGAATCAAAGAATGTCATAACTTAAAAAATTTAACTTTTAAGTTAATGATGCAGAATTAATAGTCATATCGTATCATATCCACTTTTGAAAGCAAAATAAAATTTTCTTTTTCCGTTAAGTTGTGTGTAAAACTGGCAAACTAGTTTTTTGAGTTATGGCGTTGTTTGAATAAATGAGCATATTTATATGTATTTAAGCATATTTAGCACCATGTTTTCACAAGTGAGGCAGGCGACTCACTCGTCTCTGGTTTTCACATAAATTTTATGCCAAAGCGGACTGTCCGAGTTCTGGTAACGGGGTATAAGTTACCAATATTAAAGTTAAATGAGAATGTAGTATATTACTGCTATCAACAGAGTCTCTCAATTCTACAATTTTGCCATTTTTTGGTTACATTCAGTAATTTTTTGTCTACATACAATGTAAACAAATGGCTAAATGTCATCTAACCGGAAGATTTACTGCCATCCAAAAAATAATAATCTCATAATTATAATAATTTAATACATATTTATGTAAAATATTAGTTATTTGTATGTATATATACATATATAAATAGATTCTAATAAATACATGGCTTATTGACTTTTTGAGTTTAATGTTAATTACATGTTATTTTTATAGTTTTAAGAAACTTGACGTAAAAGCGATCTTTAACATTAAGTAAATTCTCAGGCTACAATTAAAATTACATTAAAAAGTTAGAAAAGTATATTAAAAATTCTTCTGTAATTTTCGATTTCTGTGGGTTACATTATTTTCGGTCTAAGCCGTTAGAAATATGAATAATCAAATTAAGGTAACTGACAACAAATATTTGAATGCTAAAAATTAACGTACAATTGATTCGCCACATCCGTGATCGTATCGGTAATCGTACGAAAACAAATTAAGTGATATGTCAATCGTATAAGCTGAATGGAATTTTCGTACGTTCACGTATGTCATAATCCGAAAATGGTGTTCTTACGTGACGAGTTGTACGTTCACGGTGTTACGATTCGACCCCAGTTTCTGATTCTAATTTTAGAGCAAAAATAGTTGTTGTTTTCGGATTGTTATTTTCTGATTTTTATTTTTTCGAGCAGAAATAAAAGTTACAATATGTGGGGATTCCACCATCATTTTTTATATTGGAAAATCGTGAAAATCTTTTTCATTTGATACCCATATCATAAAGGTTGATACAAATAATAGATCGACGCTCTGGGGGCGCCAGCAATATATGTATATTTTTTCTGTCTGTGGAATCTACAAACGTTAATCTCATCATAGTACAAAGTTATATACATATACATATGTATATAATTTTGTTTCTGTTCGAAAAAGTAGAAACAAAAAGACTGATTTTCACTTGTGATCGAAAAACAAAAATCAGAAAATAACAAATGTATAATAAAAAGTTGAAAGAAAAATCAAAGTTTCTGACAAAAATGACGAACGATTAAAGAGGAATGTAAATAAAAAAAAGCAATGTGAGTCCGATCACAGAGGAGATGTGTAAGCATCTAGTAATGAAAATTTTTTTTTAAGTTGGAAGTACTTATGCTTTTAGTATATATTTTTTAAATTATTATGAATACGGCCCTACGATTTTACTGATAATGCAAATTAAATTTCATTATCAATAAAAATTTACTGAATTTTTTCAGTAATCAGTAAATTTACTGCAATTTTTAATGCAGTACATACATATATACTGCAGTGTGCCCATTTACCTACTAACCAAATAAGTTAAATAAAACAAACAAAAACAAGCAAATTCCTATGTATTTACAACATTATAAGTTTTGATACTTTTAATTGATTAGTGAATAAAAATATACTAAAAGAAAAAGTACTTCCAACTTAAAACAAATTTTTCATTACTAGATGTTTACACATCTCCTCTGTGATCTAACCCACATTGCTTTTTTTAATTTTGGCGTTTTTTTTTTGTTTTTGGGGGTTTTTTATTTAGGCGATTTTTTTGTTTAAGGGTTTTTTTAATTTTTGCGATTTTTTTTCATTTTGGCGACTATTTTCCTGTTTTTGGATTTTTTTTCACTTTGGCGATTTTTTTCATTCTGACGATTTTTCCGGGTTTTCGCGATTTATTTTAGTCGTAGATTTTTTTTAATTTGGTGCTTTTTTCGGTTTTGGCGATTTTTTTCAGATTTGGCGATTTTAAAATTTTTTGATTTTTTAGTTTTACCGTTTTTCAAAATTTTAAGACTTTTGCTCTTACGGTTTCCAAGATACAGCAAGTTGTCAAAGTTACAAAGTCAAAATTGCATTAACTGATGGAACACCCTTTAATTTAAATTTTTTAAATTTACTGTTAATTGTTGTAGTCTGTATAAAAATACACTAACTTTACAAAATTCAAGTTTATGTATATTACATGGGATTTTAACATTTTTCGTTGCTCGTTTTGGAACACCCTTTAATTTTTAACTCTCATATATTTGCTGTTGTAGCGGCCAAATGTCTACTAGAGCTGTGCCAAATCGTTCTTTTCAGTAGAGATGTGCACGTGAGTGTTTTCTGACTCACGACACGCACGCTCACGCAGAAAAATATTTTACTCACGCACTTTCACACACGAATGATTTTGAAAATTTTCACGATCACTCACGCTCACGAATAAAATATTTTTAATCACGCACGAGTGCTTTACAACTTATCACGATCACGCACGCTCACGAAAAAGTATATGTATAATATAATTTTCATGTTTTTTGGGTTGAAAAATAGGTTCTTAGATATACATATGTATATACATATCTATCTATGTGTGATCGTGTTTTTGTAAAATTTACAATGTAAATTAAAATAAAGCAAAGTTAATTTAATATAGTTTTAAATATTCGTATTCGCGGATATCATTTTAAATATTCGAATTCGAATTCTCGTATATCAAAAATTGACATTCCGCACATGTATGTATGTATACATACGTAATATAAATGTGAAGGTAAGACGTATGATCAATTAAATAAATGATAATCTAATATATGAGAAAAGCATATTAAATGAGAAAACATACAAATTACTAAAATTTTTCTGTTACGTAAGAAAGACTCCCCCCACCAGACAAGCTAATCGCTTTGCGAATTGTGTTTGTGTTAAAAAAAAAACAAATCAAACAAACAAACAAAATATTTGAGAGAATTCCAATTCATTACACACATAAAAATGATTTTGACGTGTTCTTGTCTTCTTTATATTTCTCACAATTGTCCTATCCAAATTATTATAGGTTTAATAATCGCTAAAATTTTCGTCGTTATAAGAAACATCCAATTTATTTATTTATTAAACTTTTCAGTAAAACTTTTTTTTTCAATTGCGTAGTATTTATTTTATACATGTGTGCATATGTATGTATGTATGTATATTTATCATTTGACAGCTCTAACTTGAGTTTAACTGCGCAATGTTGCTCGGTTAAACCTAGATTTTTAACTAGATAATCTTTATCTGAAAAACAAAGTTTTAAGTTTAAACTACAGTTAACTGACAAGTAGAGTTTATCTTTATGTGAAAAACTAGCTCGATATTAAAGGCCGGGGCACAATGAATCCGTTATACGTTAAATTTCGCCTTTTTCAACTGACAGCTAATTTGAAATACATGGTTTCTTATGAGGTCTGTTAAGGCCGGGCACAATGAATCCGTCATACGTTAAACTTCGCCTTTTTCAACTGACATTAACGCAACGACGTAGAAGGTTGGCACAATGAGTACTTTATTGACGGAAGAATTTGAACAGCTTCAATAGGTAGGTAGATTCTCCATTTTATTTATTAAATTCACCTTCTTTATTTATTAGGTTTATTTCTTTTGTTTAATTTTATTTTTGCTACCACAAAACACAAAAATCTAAATCAGAACATACCAAAAAAACCAACCAATATCTGTCAAACTACTCAACGTACGCAAAAAGTTGAAAGTTGACAAAATTTTTCACTTTGCGTTGACGGACGCGTACTGAATGTAAAGGCCGGGCACAATGAATCCGTAATGCGTTAAACTTCGCCTTTTTCAACTGACAGCTAAGTTGAACACATGGTTTCTTATGAGGTCTGTTACATTCAGTACGTTTCCGTCAACGCAAAGTACAACATTTGGTAAACTTTTAACTTTTTGTGTACGTTGAGTAGTTTGACAGATATTGGTTGGTTTTTTTTGGTATGTTCTGATTTGGATTTTTGTGTTTTGTGGGAGCAAAAGTAAAATTAAACAACAGAAATAAAGGAAATAAATACAAAAAGTTAAATTTAATAACTATTGAAGCTATTCAAATGCTTCCGTCAATAAAGTACTCATTGTGCCAACCGTCTCCGTCGTTGCGTTGCGTTAATGTCAGTTGAAAAAGGCGAAGTTTAACGTATGACGGATTCATTGTGGCCCGGCCTTAAGAAAAATATATCTATTTCCAAAAAAACAGACTGTGCCTAAACAGTTTTTTATATTTTTAATGAAATATGTACATACATATGTATGAATTTTAAATTATTATAATTTTAATAAAAAAATAATGCGGCCTGTTCTGTAAATCGATTCGATTTAAAAACGCTCGATTTAGAAAAATTAAATCCACTAATAGCGAATGTTTTTCAAATTTTTTTGTAGTTTTCATTGGCGTAGCTAGACATTTTTTCTGGGGGGGGGGGCAGGGGGCAGGGGGCAAACACAATTTTTTTTAATTAGTGTTTTATGGGAATTGTTAAAATTTAAGCTTAAAATTTTTTAAGCGCACTAATAATCCCAAATTAATATTTTACTTATTAAGTTAAATATATATTTTTTATTAAAAATACATTGAAATTGGAAATTAAAAAAATATGTTTTACTTAATAAGTAAAATATTAATAAGTAAAATATTGGTTTGGTATTAGTAGTGCGTTTGAAAAATTTTATACAGATTTTTTTTATTTAACATTTTTTTTTATTTAAGTTAAAACATAAATTAACAGTCCAGTTTCAATAACAAAAATTAAGTTATAATTAAAACTAAAAAAAAACAAAACATTCAAAACAAAAACAATATATAGACAAAAAGTAAAGTATGTATTAGAAAAAAACTAATTAACAATAATAATAATCTAATAATAATAAACTAAATAATAATAAAATTAATATTCATTTCCAACAAGTTTATATGTTCATATGGAAAAATTATTTATGTATATACTATATTTGAATACAATATTTTGAAAAGATACAAGCAAGAACAATTTCATTCATCATTCATGATTTCATTTCTTAATAATTTATTATTTAATTTAAAAAAAATTTATCTGTTGTTGCATAAATAAAAATAGAAAATTGCCATTTATTATTTAGTTACCCTTCCAATATTGAAGTTCTGAATCAATACTAATTATATTGTTGTGATGAATGAACATACATACATAAATAAGTACAAACATATGTATGCAAGTATGTATGTATACGTGTTCAATTGAAAAAAATTTTATGTGCATATATATATACATGCATACATATCGATAGTTGAGTTTTTCAGTGACTTCAATAAATTTCACACTAATACACATCATCACAAAAATTTATTGCAATAGTGTAAAAAATAGCGCTTTTACAAGCAGTTGTACAAAAAAGTTACATTTTGAATATTACACTTTCTATTATGTTTTACCTTCTCCTGTAAAGTTACAATTATTTGCGTTAGGGCCTTTCCATTTGAGACCAACAATATATTGACCTGTGTAAGTTGATATCATATCAAAAATTTCGATCATCAAAAGTACTGATACCAAAATTTGGACCTAGGAATATTTTTCACAAGTTTTCCACTAGTCTAACAAAGTTGTATATGAACATGAATTGTTTTGTTTTGTTTTCTAATAAAAATAAAACATATGTATACATGTTTAAAGAGGAAATTTTGATTTGTTCGATTTTCTGACGATTTTTCGGATATGAAATGACGATTATTTTATATTTTATCGGGATTTCGGTGATTTTTCCATCATTTTATCTGGCAGCCCTAGATTGAACCATAAATATGCATATATACATACATACATGTGTGTATACGAGTATATATAGTATATGAATATATATATACGAGGTATTTGCAGATCATAATCAAGGCGAATTGATATAAGGTGGTCTTGATTTGAAACTCTGCGTATTCGCCTTGTATATTTGTTAGTGTAAAATGTCCTGCTGTCAAAATATTTCTTAACGTTTTGGTTCATTTGACAGTAGGAAATTTATGTCAGCTGGCAAATTAAGATCACCTTATGTGAATTCGCCTTGATCATAATTTTTCGCTATTTTTTAATTTTACTCTAAATAAAAATTGGTGGCTATTGTTACAAACAATTCGACAGTAGAAAATCTTAAGAACACCTTAAAACAACTTGTCTTGCTACTAACTACGTACACTAATACAATTTTATTAAGAATTTGTTGAAAGCTACATACAC
Source organism: Tachina grossa (assembly GCA_949987645.1). Lineage (NCBI taxonomy): Eukaryota > Metazoa > Arthropoda > Insecta > Diptera > Tachinidae > Tachina > Tachina grossa. Next base: position 131,715,371 of record OX465274.1, on the reverse strand, counting down.
ATATACATATCTACACACATGCATTATAAATTCACATGGAGTTTGCTATTTGTGATGTTTTGAAGTGCTGTAAACTTATACCCCCTTATGCAAAAAAAATATTTTACTTTAGCTTTAAAGTTCATAGTAGTTGATAAGCACTTTAAGGCTAACATAGCTTTATTAAAAAATCATATGCAAAAGACAGCTTTAAATATTTTGTGATTTAATAATAAATACTGGTAACACCACCGTGTTCAACAACCACTTCACAGCTTATGATGTACAAAATTGAATACAATTTCATTCGGGTATTCAAATATTTTTTTTATTTTATTAAATAAATTTTTATTATCTTGAAGTAAAGCAACCTAATTTAAAAAAAATGAGCTTCTGACTTAATAGGAAAACAGATAAACACAACCATGAAGTAAAAGTAAAAAAATGTGAAAAATTATCACAATTTGTTTTATTCGAATGAAACGAGTATTTGAATATCCAGCTTTTTTCGATTTGTTTTGATTGTATGTACATCACTAAAACATTTTTGTATAATTGTATTTATTTTAATATTTTTTTATGGATTTTGCTATGTATTTCAAATCAGTTGGATAATTTAGTGATATTTTCTATCACATGACAGAAATAATAAATTTAAGATAAGAGCTAGCACTTCCAGCTTCATTTTCAGATGTAACATGAATCAATATGTGCTATATTAACAAAACTATTTGAGGTACAAAATACACATTTTGGAAACATCAACTTAAAGTAGTCTTAACAAACGTGGGTGCCTACTTTAGAATTTTTATACAATAATTTTTTTAGAATACAACTTTACTTAACATTGCTTGGCAAAGCTTTATTAAGTTTTTTTGCATAAGACCAATAATAGTTTTTTGGGTATTTGTTATCTAATAAAAGTATGCATATTTAGCGATTATTCGAAAAGTTTGTATAAAAATTACTGGTGATTTTCATGAGTAATTTTAAAATAAATAAAAAATAGAATTTTTTAATATTACAGGCAAAAGAATATGTTTTAAAAAGAATTTGTAATAAATCCTGGGGGGGGGCAAAATTAAGTCTGGGGGGGGGCATTGCCCCCCCCCCCAGAAAGGCCTAGCTACGCCTATGGTAGTTTTCTACATTTTAGAGCTTGAAATATCGTATCTGAAATTAATTTAGTATGAATGGTTTAAAACACATCACATAAAACACAAAGGGGCCATTATTTATTTTTGGAAAACGAGAAATTTATTCGTATTCGGTTTAAAGAACATGGCCGAATATTTTCATTTTTAGTTTAGTACTGGATATAACCAACAATTCACTTTAACGAACCAACCTGTCAATAGTTATGTTCGTTAAATCGAAAAACTACTGTATTATCTTCTGACTTTTATTAACCATTATGGTCCATGGATAAACTCCTTCTCCTGTAAAATTTGTTTTGAGGGTTGCGTTATTTTAGCGGTTAGGGCTCGATAAAAACATACATACAAATGAATGTAAATGACCGTTGAGAGTTTTACTCAAATTTACAAAAATACAAGATGAGCTTAACTTATTTCGGAAAGTAAAAGAATATAAATAGAACAGGCTCTTTTCCTCTCAAGTAAAATGATAATGACTAAACTTGAAACTTGTTTTCGGTGGTAGCATAACATCAATTTTGTTAAATCTTCCGTGAGGAATACAATAAAAACCGGAACGCTACTTTTAAAAAATGTTTGTCATTCCTTATATGTATTTTTGTTTTGTATTGCTTTTTGCTTCTTCAACTGAAAGCCGCTCATTAAAACGTCCCGATCTCTTTTATTAAACAAAATTATTGATTTTATATGGAAAGAGATTTACACGCTCTCTCCCTGGATAGAATTCTTCGCATTTCTAGCTTTCAGAGGTTTATATGAATATTTTTTGTGTACTTTTAATTTAGTGGGTATTTATCTGATGAAGCAAATTATAGTTATCAGTAGATGCTCATTGTAGACGGTTGTTTTCCCCCTTTTAAACTCAATTTCGTTTATACTTAACTGTTTAATTTTTTTAATCAACAATAAATAAAGATTTGACAAAAATTGTGATTTTTTTCTACGAAACAATTGAAAACTATTATGTTTTGCCTAATTAAATATTCAGTGTGGGTTGTACTTGGATTGCAATTAGTTTTGGGTGATTTGTTATTCCCCGAACCTCAAGCTGTGGATAAAAAAAAGTCCAATTTGGCTGTAAGTATGTTTCATATTCAGAGAATTTTACTTTTTTAGCTTGAAAAGCTAGTTCGTGAAAAGCTAAACCTTATTTTGGCATTTTAATTTTTAATCGTACATATATTATAAATATTTACAGTGTACATACAAATGTATGTATAATAAAATTTGTATTCGTATGTTAACAATGGAGTTTGGCTTTTCCAAACTTGTTTGTAGGTACATATGTAGCTAAATACAAAATATATGTGAAGCCGTGCAGTGAAAGACTTTTTCTTCCTTTTGTTGCAGAATAAAAAGCAAATTTATGTTTGGTTTTTTTTTTTTTTTTTGCAAGCAACAATATATTAGTTTAAAGCAGGGATAGCAAAAAACAATTATTTTCCAAATTGAAACTTAAAAAATCACACAAAAAGAAAGAGAAGTGCTACGTGCACAAGGAATATACCAAGATGCTCCATGTTACATGGACTATCTATAGATTCTTTGATTTTTATTTTTTTAATTTTTATTAAAAACTCAACTTTACCGATTATTTTTTTTATTTTTATTCATTAATCAGAAAATAAGTTATTTAAAAATTAAAATTGTTTCTGAAGAATAAATAAAAATCTAGAAAAAACTGTTATTTTTTAGGAATAAAAATCAAGGAATAATTGTTAAAAAGGAATTTTTAAAATAAAACTTATAACCGTTACGACCCCTGGTTTAAAGTAAACATTTTTTCAAAAAAAAAAAAAATAATAATAAAAAAACACACAAAGCTATAAATAAAAATGCTCAAATAAAGAAATTGGGTCAATAATAACAATCTATTCGTGGGCATGTGTGAATTAGACAAAAAAAATCATATGCATACATACATACGTACACATGTATTTACATATGTATGTTCGTATATTCTTTTGGTTCATGGTTAATTAATGGCTCCAATATGGATGGCAACCAAACATTAGTTGCGTTGCCAGTTGCCAAGATGTTATTATCTACGTATGGCAACTGACAACTGGCAATTTCAGTTGCATTAAGGTAGAATTAGTAAAATCGTATCGTGATGTTGCGTATCAGCTGACAAAAACCGTACGATATACAATGCATGTTACAATTTATAAAATATGTGGTGGTAGCACTGCTGACGTAGGAATCTGTAGAAAAAAGATTTTTCTGTAGCGAATGTCAAAAACGCCGTATTTAATGCCAGACAAAAAAAAATGTGCTATGCAAACTGTTACATTTTCTATAACTTGTGCACAAAGTTGAACGATACGTCAAGCTGTAAAGTAGAATGATACGATTTTACTAATTCTACCTTTAGTCCCAGTTCACACGTTTCAACTTTTGTTGCTCAACTAATAAGTATAAATATCTCCTTTCTCTTACAGCTGAATTACGAGTTGAGCAACAAAAGTTGAAACGTGTGAACCGGGACTTTGTTGATGCATAATTTTTAAGACAAAAAGATGACAAAATTAAGAAACTGAGGGAATTATTTTGTAAGACGCAACGTTAAGCATTGACTTTATAAGGCCTTAATAATTTTTATAAATAAGACCGTAAATAGTTAAAAATTATTTTAAGCAATAACATTTACTCACAGTAGAGATGGTAAGTCTAAAGATATTGAATTGCCCCGACTATCAGGTGCCACATATTGTAATTCTTTCTCTTCAACGAATAATAAATCCACTGAACTAATTCTATTTATTAAAAGTAATCACTTAAGCACTTTTATTTAACAATTTTTTATATTTTGAAGATTTTTTTCCATAATTATAGTCGTGTTTTCGATATCTTTTAGTCAACTCGATAAAGTTGGCATACATAATACTACGAGTATACAGTACATTTCCAACCCGTTACTAGAACAAACATTAAAAAGTATTAACATAATTAAATTAAAATTATCATTAACTAACAATTAATTAATAAAGCCAAAACAAATAAACACTTTAGCTTAAGTCCTACGCAGCCATGCTTTCCTCAATTAGCTTAAAATTGTATGGCTTTAAGTTAATAAATAAATAAATAAGTTCCTTTTTCTAAATCGTACAAGATTTGATTTCTCCATTAGCAGAACAGTGAACCAAGCAACAAGGTTGGTAAAAAAAAAGCTAAAATATTAAACCCATTAATGGATCATACTTTTTTATAGATCTTGGATAGAAAAATCCATTTGCAAGAAATCTTTTTTATCACATCAAAAACATTAGCTTGGCATCGTTTTAAATTTTTCATTAATCCGAGGTTGCCTGCTTTGGGGCTCCGCCCCTTTAAAGATATATAGTCCAAATACTTTCCAGATTTAAGCTTTGTTATACCTCCTGAAATGCTGTATGAAATTTCATAACAATGCGACAGCTCGTTTAGAAACTGCAGAATTATTTCCATTTTTTTTTAACGAAACCTCCCACTGTGCTCCGTTATACTTATTCGATTTTGAGTTTTTCACAAACTTTTTCCAACATAACAATGTTCTAGCGGCCGATCCTGAGAAATGAGAAAAGGATATATGTATATGTATACATATGTACATAACGCTCATTTACTCAAACAACGTCATAACTTAGAAGAAAAAAACAAGTTTGCCAGAAAACGAGTTTAAAGTTTTCCGTTTGCACACAACGTTATGGAAAAATAAAATTTTATTTGGCTTTTAAGAGTTGCAAGACACATAAATGTGCCTTGAAGAATTGAATAAACAAAATATGTATTTGTATGAAAATTTTACACGAACGAATATATGAGGAGAGAACGATATGAGGAATAATTCTGCATCATTAACACAAAAATTTAATTTTTTGAGTTATGGCCTTGTTTGAATAAATGAGTGATATGTTGAAGTTACGTTTACGATGTAGCGTCAAAATTAATTCTAGAAATCTCTGTAGATATGTATGCTGTGCAATGTCTTGGTAAAAGTATTTTTTTTACCAATTTCGCCATCAACGGAACTTAGAGTATTTTTAAAATTTTTGATCATCGAAACCCTCAACAACATATACTATGATTGAAAGTTCCCTTTTATGCACACACATTCAACCATGTTCCCCAGCGACTTCGCAATAGAGCCTTGTCCAAAGTTAGTGAAAATTACTTAAAGTAATGAAAAACTTAAAAAAAAGCAAAAAGCAAAATGACCAAAAATTACTTTAAATAATAAAAAAAACCTTAAACTAAAATGTGCAAAAAATTTACAAAAACTTTTAATTTTTTAAAAGAGAATTTTTTGTACCGCACAGTATATTAAGAATACATTATTACGATATGCCATTTATGTATGTACGTACAGCAAACTTAAAAACAACTGCATAAAAAAGATGACTTTTCATCGAAATCTGAACCCTGAGTATTACATATCGTTAGCTGAAATGCGAAATCATGTAATTTTTTTAAATCATCGTGATTTGACATGTCGTGATTTGCAGAACAGGCAGCGAATCATTACGCCACAATTTTTTTGAAAAATCGCACAAAATAATTGAGATTTTTCCAATTAGTTAATTGAAGATTACAGGGGTGCTATTAACTCAAAATTAGCTTATCTCGATTTAAGCACTTTTCTACACAAATTTATTACCGTTAAGTTAAATCTTGATCTTTGGGGCTTCAGCTTCAATTTAAATAAGACTCTGCGGTTAGCTCTCAAAACGCCGGTAAACTTGCAATTTTTTCATTACTGTGCAGTAATGCACTCTCTCGTGATTGAAGAAAAAACATACATATCGTTACTTTAATATAGAAAGGCCCTAAATCATTTTTTTTTAATTGAGATTTTAGCAAAAACTCATTTTCAAAAAAATAATAAGTTAGGGCCTTTGTATATTAAAGTAACGATTTATGTATCCTTATAAATATTTTTTTTATGTTCAATTTGCAGGGTCGTGCTCCTCTATATGCTCCATCGCGTTGCAAACAACATGAATTACTATATCCAGGAGATCAAACTAATGACTGGATCTGCGACTGCGCACCAGGTAAGCTCCAAAAAATACTTGCCACTGGCGAATACCACTTCTAATATTATGAAACTCTTGCAGCTGCTCTATATTATCCCGAAACTGATGCCTGTTATCCAGCTTTCCGTAGAGGACCCTGTAAAGAAGGTGAATTCTTAGTTTTAGCTGATCATGCCGTTTTGCCAATTTGCATAGCCAATGATTGCAAAGTCGATGGACAAGTCAAAATTCAAGGTGTCTGCTATGAGTTTGGGAAAGCTGGTGCCTGCAAGGATGCTCAATTATCTTACGTTATCGGGGTTAATCCTCAAACACTGCATGTAGATTGTGTTAAGCTTTCCGTATCATTAGAGTCTCGTTTCGGAGATGAGGCTCAGCATACTTATGATTTAACAAATGTAGAGTTGTGCCCTCGTGGTTGCAAAAGAGCCATACAAGGGCGCTGTCCCGAATGAAATTCAAGAACTAGATTTTAATCATATTTTTAATTTAAACAAATTTTTCATAATCTATTTAACTTAATCAATATACAAATTTACAATAGTATGTAATAGGTAAATATGACATGCATATATTTGTATGTAATAAATCTTATATTTTTTATGGATTACTATTTATCTTTCTTGCTTTTCCTAGTACGTTTTGCTTCCGAAATTGAAACGTTAGGCTGTGTTAGAGATTTTGAAACTTCTTCTACTTCTTCGGTGGTTTGTTGTGCTGGCAAATCATCATTCTCAGCGGCTATTTCCTCTATAGACGATTCATCGGAAGATTCCATTTTCAACATACTATTTTCAAACGATGCTAAGAAGGAACTTTCTTTGTATTCTGGCCATTGGCGGAACAAAGAAAATAATGATAACATCTGGCTTGCAGTTAAATCGCCAAATTGTGTATAGATATTTATGTTTGGATAGAAATCCTTATTATTTATTGTATAACAGCGAGATGAATATTTTGGTAGCTTTGTCACATCTTCGTCATCGTATAGCGGAACAGAAGGTATAGGTTTAACCCTATTAACAATCAGACGAGGCCCACAGCCTGGCACCCATTTTCTATTTTTTTTTCAAATAAATAAATATGTACATATTATAGTTATAGTTTTAATAAGTATTAAATAAACTTACTCAAGATTTGGTATAATGCGATTGCGTCTGCTAACACAATTTTGTTTGACAAAATACCACAGCGCTGGTAAATCTTCAGGGGCTATATATTTGCAAATATCTCTTCGCGGTATTACTCTCACTAAGTATAAAAATTCGGGATTAACGGATCGAACCTTCAATGATAAAGAAGAATTTTATGATCGGCTGTTAACATTATTTTTATGGTTCCGTACACCAAAGGTGAAAAGGAACCTTATTGTTTTCGCTACGCTGTCTGTCTGTCCTGCTGTCTGTCTGTGTGTCACAGTCTGTTTTCTCGAGAAATTTAAGAGCTACGGTCCTGAAATTCCATCTAATATACAATATACAATTTTATATAGACATTTGAAATTTGCAAAGTTAGTGTATCTTTTACAAACTACAACAATTAACACTAAAATTTAAAAATTCAAAACTAAAGTGTATCCTATGGGCACTACTACACGGTCAATATATATTGTGATATTTGGATCGCGATCCATTTTAATGGATTGATGGATCACGAGCGTATGCTACATGTTCAATATTTATCGCGTCAGTATTTACGTTATTTTTGTGCTGTATGTATCGTGTTTTAAAAAAATGTCGCACAAAAATGTCCCACAACTCCGGCAATGCATCCAAATTAAAAATAGTCTTTCAAAATAATTTTTTCGGTCGTTAATTCCGATCCAAACGGCTCGCTTTCACTATCTTCTGCCATTACCCTTTATTAAAACAAACTTTACACAAACTTTTCAAACTTTTTTACTTTTTATTTGTTAAATTTTTTGCACTGCGTCTTTTATTTTATTTGTTTTGTTTCACTTCTTATTAACGTATCGCGATCTAATATCATGAAAATGCTACACTTTCAATATTTATCGATCTGGATTCCTTAATTAGGCCATTCTGCGATATGGATCGCGATCCATCAACACTGCATGCTACACGTTCAATATATATCGCGATGCTGGATCGCGTTCAACATATATTGAACGTGTAGCAGTGCCCTATCAGTTTATGCAATTTTATGTAATTGTATTGAAATTGGACAACTTGCTGTATCTTCAAAACCGTAAGAGGCAAACCCTTGAAATGTTCAAAAACGCTAAAATTAAGAAAACCCAAAATTAAAAAATCACCAAACCAAAATAAACCGCCAAAACGAAAAAAAGCGCCAAGCTAAAAAATCTCTGACTAAAATAAATCGTCAAAAACCGAAAAAATCGCTAAAATAAAAAAAAAACACCAAAACTTTTGGCTTTTTTTTAGTTTTTGGGATTTTTCGGTTTTGAGCGTTTTTAGTTTTGGCGTTTTTTCGGTTTTTAGCGCTTTTATTAGTTTTGGCACTTTTTTCCCCCGTTTTGTGGATTTTTTGCATTTTTTTCATTTTGGCGATTTTTTTCAATTTGGCGATTTTTTTTCATTTTGGCGCCTTTTTACATTTTGGCGATTTTTTTTTCATATAGGCGATTTTTAGTTTTGGCTCCATTTTCGCGTTTTAGCGATTTTTTCGATTTTTGGCGTTTTTCGATTTGGCGATTTTTTTCATTTTGGCGAATTTTTTTTCATTTGGGCGATTTTTTTAGTTTTGGCGCCTTTTTCGCGTTCTGCCGATTTTTTTTCGGTTTTTGGCGTTTTTTTTTCATTTTGGCGATTTTATCATTTTGTCGATTTATTCGGTTTTGCCGAATAAATCGTTTTCGTTTTAGCGATTTTTTTTGTGTTTGGCGACGGACAGCATAGCGAAAACAATAGGGTTCCCTTTCACCTTTGGTGTACGGAACCCTAAACAGCGCCAAAAACTAAAAAATCGCCAAAACTGAGAAAAAAAACACCAAAAACGCAAAAAAGGCCTAAACTAAAAAAACGCCAAAAACCAAAAAATCCCAAAAACGAAAAAAATTCCAAACCTATATAATATATAGGCCCTTAAATATGAAACTGGCCTAAGTCATAAATTTCTTTGGTCCACTTATTTAGTAGATTATATTTGAACAAATCAAAAAATAAAAAAAAAATTTTAATTCAGAGTTTTAGTAGCCTCGATTAGTATAAATTGATTTACCCCCATATTTATAAAAAAAATAAAATGAATTTGAATTCATTTTAGGAAAATTTTGTATGGAAAATTTGAAATAAAATACATTTCAAATTCGTTTCAAATTTTATGAATATGGGGGTTTATGAATATGGGGGTTAATATTTATGAAATATTTATTGAAGTTTTTTTTATAATTTATTTAAAACTTCGAAGTAAAAATGCATACCACTTAGACCACTTTCATAATTAAGGGCACACATAGTAATACATATGAAGTGTCCGTACGGAACCATACGTGTGCGAGTAAAAGTCGTACTTTACTGAATTTATTTATTATTTCAAGTCGTATGATTTTCTACATAAAAAAGCACCTCCCTCATTGATTGTGTGCTTCCAAGTTATGTTCGAATAGAATATCTTTCATTTTTAAAAATCGGTCGACTTAAAATTATCGATTTACCATGCAGTCCATTTACATCGTAATTTGGGTGGAATTTCAATATGTATGCTAACGTTGCAATTTGAAAATTGTTTTTCGATTCGACTATATCAGAACGAATCTCAATAATTTAATGCAATATACAATTATAATCCTCACAAACGCAATATTCTTTAGTTTTTTTTTTTTTTTTTTGCACAAACATTCATACATATCACTCATTTACTAAAACAACGTCATAACTAAAAAATTGGTATATTTGTGATAATGATGCAGAATTTATCCGCAAAATTGTTATTCATGTTGTCTAACAATTTCATGCAAGTATTTTATAAACTCAACTTTTGATAGAAAAATTAAAATTCCTTGTTCCATTAAGTTGTGTGTAACCCCCTGTTTGTGTAAAACGTTTGAGTTAAAAATCTTGGCGTTTTTGTTATAGACTAAGGGAAATTTGTACAACTTTTCTTTAAGCTATTACAGAAACGCCAAGATTTCTAACTCAAACGTCTTACACAAGCAGGGGGTAAATTGAAATCTTGAAACTCGTTTTCTGGCAAACTCGTTTTTTTGAGTTATGACGTTGTTTTAGTAAATGAGCGATATGTACATACTAGTGATGTAACGAATGTCAATTTTTGATATTCCCGAATACGAATACGAATATATGAAAAGATATTCGCGAATACGAATACGAATATTTAATGTGAAATTTATAGACATTAAATTAGGGTGCTATTTACTCCTGCAATATGAAATTTTAAAGAATTGTTATGAAAAAGAACTTCATACTGATGTTGACGCACTTTAAAGTTAATAAAAACTACCCAACATTTTAATGATCATCATTAAAGCCCCGTTCAGACTATTATACAAGTATTAATACTTTCATCACATTTTACGATACAGAAATCTAAATACATTCGTTGCGACTGTCAAAAAAATCTAACGTAAAATCACATATTGTGTTCAGACCATCACACTTCAAATCAAATGTGTAATACTAGTAGAAAACAAAACAGCTGTTCAATGAAAATGTCTGTGTTATTCATTTACTAGCGGCGGGCACGTGCCCACATTTGAAAAAATTCAGCAGTTAAAAATATTCTATGCAAATAACAGAAAAAAATTTAAGAAAATATATTACAAAAACGTTAAAAAATTACGTCAACGAAATATACTTCCATACGATTCACTTATTAAAAATTTTGAGCCGAAATACATATGACAAAACATTACATCAATGACGACACCCTATTGGCGGCGAAACAGACGACTTGGAAGTTTGGTTTGTGTGAAAATGCAACCCTGATCTAATGAAAAGTATTATCGTTTAGAAAATTTTCTAAAAACGAAAAAGTCTTATGGGATGTCAAAATTTTTATCGTATTATTTGCCACTTTGATGACATTTTGCGTTCAGACTATCACACTTGCACGTATTATTTGAATTTTTGACAAGTATAAATAAATACAAAGTATAATAGTCTGAACGCGGCTTAAATAATATTTGAAAATGATACAAAGCACAAATTTCTATAAACTAATATTTGTATCCATTTATTAAAATTTCTTTTGAGATTTATGCATTTATTTATTTAATTTTGTGGAAAAAATATTCGTATTCGTATTCGCCTGAATTTGAATACGAATGCGAATATTTAAAAATGGCCGAATATGCGGAAATTCGAATACGAGTACGAATATTCGTGCATCACTTGTACATACATACATTTACATTTATTTACAATTTTTCAGTGTTTTGAAATGAGTTTATTCACCTTTTTTCAACACTGAAATAAAAACTCGATTCGCTTCGTATCGTAACGTTCGTATTCATTTTGATTATTCGAATGCCATTTCGATCACGAATGGAAATGCGAAAATATTTGCTACGTTTTAACAAAAATAAACTTCTTAATTTCCTATATTTTATTTCTGTGAAGACAGTTTTTCACTTTTTCAAACTTTCTACAAGTTACTTATTCTAGAATAAATGTTCATTTAGCCCTTAGCAAATTTGGGATTTATAATTTTGTATTTTTAGTTTGGACTTAACACACATTTTGCTTCCTTAGTTGTTTGTTTTTGTAACATCATCAATTGAAAATAATTTGACCAATGTTATTAATTTTTGTCGATTATTTAGTATCTGTAATCTCTAGGACAAGGTTTGTATAAAAAATATCAAGAAAATCTATTAAGAAACTGCAAAATTGGAGTCGTAATTTAACTCTGGGTGGGAGAACACCTTTTCGCGTCGTCGTAGTTATTTTTTAAATGCGGCCAGGCATTTTGTTGTTTTTTCCTCGAATAACCGTTATTATTTGCGGTTCTTTTTGGAATTTTTCATTGGCATATGCAATCGTTTTGTTTGTTATAACTATATAAATAAATACATATTTATATGTATAACTGTTTGTGACTTGTTACATGGGGCCTGCGCTGCAAATGGAAATTTAAATGTCTTAAACTGCTTCACTGAAATAGATAACGCACAAATAAATGTCATATATGGTGTACAAACATGATGACTACTAAAACAGATAATCAGCGAACTTGTATTGCATTTTAAATAAAAGTTTGCACGTATGATGCAGAACAGAGATGCATTTATGAACACACCCATGCTCAAAGATTTGTTTAAACGCTTTTATTGTATGAATCTACTACATATAACCACACTTTTTGGTGCTTGCTTGACATATTGTTACGAAAATAGCCGTCAACAATGTTAAGCAGCATTACACAAAAATATTCCAACAGAGTTAAGTAAGTGTTACGCGAGAATATTCCTACAGGGTCAATGTAACGAATAATCTAGAATAGTAGCAAACAACTAAATAAGCATGCGCAGCTTGATTAAACGTAAACAAGCAAAAGCAACAACAAAAAGCGTCTGCTTATTAAGAAGATTCACATATTTACACACATACATACATGCCAATTCAAACGAAAAGCAAAAGATAAACAATCACCCTGTACTACCAGTAGCACACCGCATTGCCAACATAAGAGTTGTTACTTTGAAATTCAAAAATAACGGCCAATAGAATTATCTACAAACGCCTAGAAGCAGTACCATGAATTTTCCCGATTGTGCTAGAGGACTGACAATACAGATGGCATCATGCATAGATGCCATTACTAAGTACAGACATGTAATCACGCCACATATCGGGCGAACATTCGAGAACCGGTTCATGTACTATAAAAAGTGGCAGCATGTGCGAGAACAGGACAGTGCTAATCAGAAAGTAGTCAAGTTAGGACCTCATTAGTCAGTTGATAATTAAGTTGTGAATTAATAATAGTCTGCGATACAGTGGTGAGTTTATAGTTAAGAGCAGTCTGTGCTTTACCCGTGAGTTGAGTAAAGGAGAAACTACAGGACAGTCTATAGTGACAGCAAAGTCTGTCGTGGAATTGAGATTATTGTGGAGTCTATCGTGTCGACTGGAGTAAAGGGAACAGCGCAGCGAATAGACGTGTGTAAGGGTGTAAGTAAAGCCAGTGAGTCTTTATTGGTGTATCAACTGTGAGTGTCGGCAGAGTGAGTGCCGTGTGTGACGAGCAGCAGACAAAGAGGTATTGGTGTATCAACTGTGAGTGACGGCAGAGTGAGTCTCGTAAGTGACGAGCAGCAGACAAAGAGGTGTCACGTGAATACTTGCGCAGCCAGCTAAGACACGTGCGTAAACGACAGCGAGGAAGGCGTGTGGTAACCAGTTGTGAATATTTGTGTGTAATTTAGTAGTTTAAGTTGTATTAGTGTATTTAAGCTCTTGAATAATTTAGTTTAAGTGTATTTGTAAATAAAACTTGTATCATTCTTAACCCTAATTACTACACTCGACTCTTGTATTCATTTGCAAATCTTCGGATCTACGGAAAAGCGTTTGTATAGAGGGAAAAACGTAACAATATGAAGAAATTTGATGGGAATTTTTAATACATGGACACGACTTATTAAATACTGGAGCAGTGAACTGGTGGAGGCCAAATTGAATACTCTAATAAGAAATAAACACTACTTAGCAAATTGTTGAAGACCTTGGTGGAGTACCATATATAACTCAAGTGATTGGTGAAATTTTTTAGTATTGGACACTGACGTATTAGATATTGGAGCAATAGTGGAGACGAAATTGAAAGCAATCTGTTGAAGAACCCCACCAGGTTCCATATATAACTCAGTTTTAGAGCAGTGGACTGAATGGAATTGGCAATTTGTTGAAGAACCTGGTGGAAACCAAACAGAATACTCAAGGGTAGATTGTTGAAGAACCTGGTGGAGAACCAAATATAACTCAAATTTGAAGAAGATTTTGACTGGTGGAGACCATTTATACTCTAGGAGTGGACTATAGGATTCTCCACTTCCTATGTGAAGGCGTGGGTCGAATGAGGCCTTGAAAAAACTTCTATTTGTTGAAGAACCTGGCACTTTGCTCCTGGTAGCTAGCCAAATTATACCAAACCCCAAAAAAAAAACTGCAAAATTTTCATAAGTAATTTTTAATTTCTTCATCGATAACGCCGAAAATAGACAATTTATTATGATGAAAAAATCATTTAAAATAGATCCATATTCGCAGATGATGTGTTTTATTAATTTTTAGAACCTATAAACAGAAGAGGAAATTTGGGCTTTAAAACGAAAACAATTAAATAATAAATTACAATATTCGAGCGCTTATTTCTCTAAATACAAATGACTTTGGGGAGATTTTGTTGTATTGTGAAAAAAAATAAAATAAAATCAACCTTAATAAATGTAATTCTTTTACTTAACTCAAAACATTTCCACAGTAATGTCAAATTTCTGTAGCGTACGACACTAAACAAATGTGCTTGTTTTTTTTTCAAAGAAAACGAAACTTCTGTTTTACTTTTTTATATATTTGAGTAGGCCATGAGCAACTCTATACCATCTGAAATTTCAAGAAAGATCGAGTCACATTGTTCTAAAATACAAGCTCAATTGCTTGCTGTCGAACGTGATAAAAAGTAAATTTTCTCGTGGAAATGCTTAATATATAAAGTTTTTGTATATTTAAACTAGGTGTGGGAAGTTTTTCCTACAGACAGGATATTTATTGGTCAGGAAGTCAACTATCAGAATTATTTGTTTTCTATATGGAATGAAAAAGAACTAATATTTTCGATCATCAAATGTTATAAAAACGCTTTGAAATAAAAGTATATTATCGGAAACAATAGTTTCATTAAAAATTCATCAACATACTAAAATTGTTTTATTTCGAATTGCAAGCCAAGATTGATTGCTATTCAAGAAAAGGCATCGGTGTAAATTTTTCCAAAGATGATAGAAATTTAGACGCGTTTATCTTTTTTTTTTATTAATCCACCATGTGTATGGAAAACAAAATAAAATTTCTAAATTATTTTAATTTGAAATTTATTTGTAGGTGGTTCAGTGTTATCTATATGCATTTCATTGTTGCTGTAACAAATCATCAGTAGACTTCAACTACACATTCTGAATAGTCACAAACCTCTTATCTTATGCACAGACTTTCAAGAACAATTTTTTTAGAATTCACAAATAATAATATTTTTGAAAATCACAAAAGAAAAATAAGCGTAGTAGGCTTAGAAACTGATAAAAAAACCCAGCAAATAATTTTATTAGATTTGAATCTATTTTATTTTTCTACACCTTTATACAATTAGAAATCCATCGGATAACAATAAAAGTAATTATAAGGCAAAATGAAAAATAAATAAAATCTAAATTTAACATTTAAGAAATTTATTATTATTTCTTGTATTAGTTTCTAAGCCTACTACGCTTATTTTTCTTTTATGATTTTCAAAAATATTATTATTTGTGAATTCTCAAATAGTTCTTGAAAGTCTGTGCATAAGTTCGCCAAAACCTGTCGGGCAGCTAGTACATTTTATATTTCTATATTTTATCGTTTACGTCATCTGAAATAACAGCATTACTTCATTTCGTTAAATAAAGTAGCTATTCGATTCATTTTGTTGAGGAAACGTGTACTTATCATTTTTAATACGAAATGAGAATAACAGAATTAATAATAATACTTGTTATACTTGTTTTAAGACATCATTAAATTTGTAAATTATCTTATGGTGAAGTTGATTTAAAAATTTGCTAGTTTTTGTACTTTCTGCCTTTTCTTAGAGGAAAATTTATCCGTTCTTCAAAAAATTTAAGCTTTCACTATTTAGAATATGCTTAATACAACGAATATCAGTTAATTTGTATTATTCTTAGTAAACTATTTTTATTTTATTATTATTTGTGATAAGCTCACGTTTGCACATAAAAATTGTCACTTTTTAAATTTTGCGAGATTATCTATTTTTTATAATTTGCTGTTTTGAGAACTCACATTTGCGTCATTGCGCAGTAGAAAGGACTTAATGATATTTTTTTTTTCTATAAATGATAAATTTTGTCAGAAATTGAAATCGGCACGTTTGCATTTAAACTAAAGAAATGTATTTTTTCGATTTGTATCTATGTAAAACTCTTATTTAAGACAAACATAATTATTTCTTACCCTGCCTAATTTACTTCCTTTTATGCTATTATGTGCAGCTTGTGCGGGCAGAAAGTCATCTCTTGGTAAACGTGTAATAAAGCGATGTTCGAATAACAATTGAAATAAAATTGAATTAGACCTATAGATCATATAACCAACTTCACTAGTGCAAGTTAAATGCTAAAATTAGATAATGTGAAAGTTCGTTAAAGAAAATGAAAATAAATAAAATTTACTTTTTTGTACCAAATATATAGGAGGTGGTAAAATAAAATACATTTCAGCTCTTCCCAGGTTGAGAATTCCAGTTTGAAATATAATAGAACTAATCAAATGCTTGAAAAAATCGTAAGCACCCAAAGCTCCAAATAAAATCATATTAGAATCTGCATGCAAAAATAAAATAAAACTATTTAGTATTTGAGCTGAGGGATTTTTTTCCCAAACTTTACCATCTTCCCATTTTTTGTGTGGTATTTCTTGCAACAACTCTTGTGTTCTTGATCCATTATCAATTTTGTCTTGGTACACTAATTTCGAAATATTTACCAAGTCTCCGTGCTTTACTTTGACACGATCTGGATATAATGAATGCAGTTCTTGCAAATTATCCATAAAATAATCCATAGATTCCATAAGAAGAATTTTCTTAAATTTCTCCTCGTTATCCAGCAGCCGACGGGTGAATACTCCAATGCCGGGATTTATTTCTAATATAGTATCACATGAACTCTGTCTAAAATACGGCTTTAAATGTTTATTAATATCATTAGCGGTCTTTTCATTAGCAATGTACATGTAAGCAGGAGTCTTCTGTTTTTTATTAAGCAACTTATCCGGAAACAAATCTCCATAGTGTTGCTTTTTTTGTGCAAAAGTTTTTAACTCTGTTTGGGTGGCATACTTCCGTAATATATGCAGACATATGACCGAACTATTGAGTAACTGTTTGTTATGAAACATTTCAAGCATAGACTACTTAATATTCTGTGATTTCAAGGAATTTCTTATTAATTCTATTAATTAATTTTTAATTTTGCTATGCCGGTTGCTTATTTACATTTTCAATCAGATGTTTTTGTATTGTATAGGTAAGACCAAGGCGAATTTAGTATAAATTCGCCTTGGATTAGACTACACATTGCCAAATTAGCGTAACGTTTCCTTACCATGCAGCTACACGTTCAATAAATTGCTTTAAATTTTTTCACACGTATGGTTAGTCAAAATTTGCTAAAATTGAAGTTGTGACGTAGGCTGCAAGCAATTTGATTACAATTTGAAATTTTAGCCTACATATTTTATTTCAGTAAGGGAAATTACTTCTGTTTTAAATTTTTTACAAACACAAAAATTATTTTAAAAAAGCTGTTGAGTTGAAAGACAAATTTAATTAAGCGTTGAAAGAAAAATTGAAGGCCACCTGGTATTCAATTCCCAAATGTATGAGTGTGGTAGTAAAAAAGTGTGAATGTATTGAACTTTGAAACAAAAATTGAAGCAAACATTGAACGTGTAGCCTCCAAGTTAGCGGTGTGAGCAATATAATGATTACACCATGTTAAAGGCGGTTTCAGACTATAATACAAGTATTAATACTTTTGACGAAAATGCATCCCTGATCTAATTTCTGTTTAAAAAATTTAGAAAACACAATAACAACTCTACATATCAGAGTTGCATTTTCCATAAAGGTATTAATACTTGTATTATAGTCTGAAACCGCCTTAAGAGAGATCCAATGGTGGCTATTCTGATTATCGCGTCGATGAAGTGAAAATTTCTATTAAAACAAAAAAGAAGTTTCAAAAATTGTTTTTGTTTACGTATTTTTCTAAAATGAAATATATCTGAAAATTTCAACTCGTTTCTCTTATTTATAAAAACGATGAATTTTGTATGATAAACATTAACAAATTTCTTACATTTATGCAGTTTAATTTTTATTTTCCACGTAACTTCCACTAAGTCGACGCGTCTTCCAAAAGAGACACAAATATTTACGTTACATGATCCGTAGTATAGTGGAATTAAGTATAGAAATAGGAAGAATACATGTAGTTCATGAATGAATTTTTTCGACGTCTTTTATTTTACTCTTAATAAATTAAAAGCAGAATTAGTTTGTACGTGCTGTTCTGTTCTGAATCAGCTGTTTTGTTTCTGTTGAGTTGAAAATCTGTATGTATGGTTGGTTTTTGCTTTATCGTTCTGTTCTGTTGCTGACAAATCTGTAAAAAATAGAATTCAACGTTAAGTGACAGCCAAAAGTGTGTATGTGTTAGTGTGTTGTGATATTTTATGTACAAGTGTAATCAATGCTATAGGTTGCCAGCTGATTTATTTCACAGACAAAGTAATTGCAAAATATTTTATACAGAAAGGAATGGCACAGAACAGTAACAGAAAGTAAAGATTAATGAAGCCTTAATAAAAGGTTTAACTTGAGGGTTACACGATCAAGTTTTGCCTTTCGAATTTCAATACATTCATATTTTTCACTAATACATTCATATTTTTAGAATTTGATTCAACCTTGACTTCAAATTTTCTTTCCAATTGTGTGTTCAATTTATAAGCAAAAAGACAACTGACATCAATTTCAATATGCACACTTTATGTTTGTGTTTTCAAATTTTCTGTCGACAAAGTATTTTTGTATTCTTTTATTACAAATAATCTTATATTCCACCGAAAAATTCTAATTACATTAAATAAATATGTTTAGAAACAAAAATATAAAGTATAATGATGTGCTGCGGTTTATAGATCTATATAGAAATCATGAAGTTTTGTTGCCTTAACTTGGAGGCTACACGATCAATTTTTTCTTCAATTTTTATTTCAAAGTTCAATACATTCACACTTTTTTACTACCACACTCATACATTTGGGAATTGAATACTAGGTGGACTTCAATTTTCTGTTTTTTTTACCAACGGCATATTGAAAATAAATTTGCTTGGAAATTGCGTGCAGTCTACGTCACAGCTTTCAATTTAAACGACTTTTGACAACCAGTGTGTGGGAAAAACTTGAAAGCAAATCTTGGTCGTGTAACTCTAGCGTAAGGGCATAATTTGTAAAATCGTACCCTCATGATGCGTATCGTTGTTGGTTATTAAACATGTGGGAGTAAAGAAAGACTCGGTTAAAATGTCTGCAATGGCTCAGTTAGCCGGCTATAACGGAATGTAACTGCAACGGTAGAATAAGTAATGAAATTGCTTGTAGAGATGTAAAGGGAATGTAAGAATCTGTACATTACTTTTTACATAGAAATATCGATCAGCTGTTTCGTTCGATTGAAAATTTGAACAATCGTCGGTTGGTTATTGGTTTGCGGCACAGTGTATTAAAAATCTACCCCTTTTAGACAAGGAAAGTTTACTTTGCAAAGTCTTAATTAAGCTGGGAGAAAGGCAGAAAGAGTTCCCTCACTCTGTCATTCAACCAGCTAAATTAAGACTTTACAAAGTTAACTTTCCGTGTGTAAAAGGGGCGATACATTATATCTGCAGCAAACCAATAACCAACCAACTCAATATCATGGTACTTAAGGATCTACATAATAACAAGGCCTTCCAAGATTTCATTTTGTACACCTTAAATACAAATTTCCATGGTATTAGTAAAGAACAAAATTTCATTCTTAGACACGTATATTTGGTCGATGATATATTTGCATATAACATATTAGAGACCACAATATTTTTAAGAGTAGATAAGATTTTTTTCAGTGTAGCTGATTTTATTCAATACACTGATCATACAACCCTGTTGCTTTGGTTACATTTTATTGGTGTTGCCATTACATTATAATTTCATACCACTGATGGAAAGAATATGGGGAAGTTATCAAATCGTCGACCATACGCCAGAGAGTTGGAGTGAAAAAAAACGACAAAAAAGGTTTACATGAAGTTTTCCACAGAAATAAGTCGATAGTTTAACGCCGAAAAAGAATAATATTTTTAACTATCGATCCGCTTACACACTTACACAGGAAAATCAAGAAATTGAAGTGTATTTGATATAAGAAATGAAATTAAATTATTTCTGTTATACCAAAACATGCATAATGAAGGTTTCATTTATTTTTTTTCAGTGTTTAATAAGTTAATATTTAAACATGTAATCGGCGACTGCGTCTGAGTGATGATATTTTTGCTTAACAGTCGCAATTAAAATTTTTCTTACGACACCTTATTTTTCAATATTCATTTCCAGTTGAAATGAAGCAAAACAAGAGTTAACCTTACTTCGTACGTTTTTGTATGAAGAATTTGACTCAATCGCCAAGCAGTAGCGTGTGAAGCAAAACAATACTTATTGAACTTTAAATAGTGGATATGGAGAAAAATTAATGCTTAATATCTCAGAAACCATAATAAATTTCGTGAAATGAGTTTTTGAATCAGAATATATTCAAGACATATATTTTCTATACCTAACTCATTTTTTGTAAATGTTCGTTGGAGCAAAACTATTCTGGGGTGACAAATTGTACTTAGTTGGATTTGAATATATCCAGAATTGAGGTTATCTTAAGCATTACAGTTTATAAAAATCTTTGAGGTAAAAACTGAAGTCTTGTTTATATAGCAGTATAAGATATTAGGCAAAGCATATTTTACATACATATTTACCCCCCTATTCATAAAATTTAAAACGAATTTGAAATGTATTTTATTTCAAATTTTCCATAAAAAATTTTCCTAAAATGAATATCAAATTCATTTATTTTTTTACAAATATATACCTTAAGGTCTTACAGCCTTATTTATAAAACTTAAAAAGGCTTTATAAAGATTTTTTAAGAAAAATTTTGTATGAAAATTTGTTTTAAAAAAACTTTATAAACACTTTTTAAGTTTTATAAATAAGTCTGTTATTGTTAAAAGTTATTAAGGATTATGAAGAGTTTTTAAAACAGATTTGCATACAAAATTTTTGTTATTATATACAAAGGCTTAATAATTTTTATAAATAATGCTATTAATATATAAAGAGCGTATATAATTGATGTAATGTTGAATATATTTACATACATATATCTAATTTAAGCGATCGCAATTCTAAATATACTGAGCCTGGCCTATTGTGTACAATAATGGCAACCTTGTATTTTCTGTATATTTCCAATTGCATGCCACAGAGCTGCCAGATGAAATTATTGAAAAATCGTGGAAATGCAGAATGTTGTAGTTATCGCTTTGTCAGCGTTTGTACCAAAAACGTCAGTCCAGAGATATTTTTGTAGCATAAACAACACAAGTTGTTTCGTTCTCATTTAGATGAACAAGCCCTAAAACAATTCTTTATAAAAAAAATGTTGTAGGCAATAATGAGCATCCAATTTGTGTTTTTTCTAGGTTTGTGTGTTAAATTTTTTCTTGAATGATGATTTGAGAGTCAAACATGATCGATAGTCTGAACAGCCAACTCTACCATTCATATCCTGGGGGCAAATTACGGCACTCGTTATCGAACGAAATCACTAAATATTTCTTTTGGGTTTATATGGAAACATTTTAAAATTTTGAATAGTATTGAATGCCGTAATTTGCCTCTGATGAACTTTTGACTTTCACTCATGCTCTATAGTTTGTACCCCACCTTAGGATATCAATTTACACAAAGCTCAATATATGTACGTGTGTCTTACATACATAATATTATCGTATTTGTGCAACAATCGAGTATTAACTCAAATTTTCAAAATTTTTAGTACAGGCAAAAATCTTTCTTTATATCATTGAAGGGATGTCCAGCTTAATTAAAATAAGTTTTATATCTAAGTTACTCTAATAACAACAATTAGCAAATAATTGTTTGGTCGCGAATAGTTCATACTGCCATCAAAATTCCTGCGTTAACTCCAAGTAACAACATAGGGGGTGGCGTTGGCTGAAGTAGTTAGCACGTTGACTACAAAACCAAAGGTCCTGGGTTCGATCCCATTATCCAACACGCATTTTCTGATGTACATTAGTGTTTCTTTGTATCAGTTGTTGTAGGAAAGTTCACGTGATGAAGGCATAGTCACTGGTCACTGAACTATGCCGACTTCAACAGATACTAATCCTAATGAAAAAAAATGTGCAAAAAGTAGAGTCCTTCACCACCTGTCCCCTCTATCACTATCCCTTTCCTAAAGGTAACATCTAGTAATAGTAGTATGCATTCATTGCCTGAGTGTTACGTCTTAAAAAAATATTTTATTTAAATACCTTTAAATTATATTATATGATAATTTTATTCAATGTTGATTGATGAGCAGAAGGAAGTTGATTGATGATAATTCAAATAGAAGAATTAATGTTATATTAAGAAAGAGTGGGTAAATTTAGATGAAAATCTTCTTGTGGATATGCATATGCATATGAATTGTAGTGAAACAGACCAGAGTCTATAGTCGGAATGGAACCCACAACCTACACACTGATAGGCTAGGTTAGTCCCTGTCCATACTTGCAATTTTTGTTGCAGCTATTCTTGAGTTTATTGGTGAGAGAGGTGAGAAGATTGGGGAGTGGTACACAGTTTCATGTGCTCGGCAATTCTCTTTTGAATTGAAATTCGTAATTATTAATTTCAAGTTGTTAGTTGTATTTGACGTTTTTTATTATTTTATTTCTTCAGTTGTATGAAAAACAAAAAAATATAACAAAAAGTAAATATAATTGTTAATTTTTCAAGGAAATTTGTGGTGTTTTAATTTTTTTTAATGCATAATTGCAATATTATAATTTCGTAATGTGGACACTTATGCAATTTGAGAGCAGAATTTTAAGAAATTGCAGCAAAAAAAAATTGCAAGTCTGGACGAGGACTTAGCACACTATTCCCTACCCTACCGAGGCACCCTGGAATATTATAAAATCGTAAATTTTAAGGAAAGATACGTGAAATCGTCATTGCAATACTCGGCATCAAAAAACGTCTAATGATCATAAATCGTCCAATCTGGCAGCCTTGCTTGCCAATGTAAAATTCTAATTTCAGTTCCAGTGTTGATAACAATTGGAGTGGTTGTAGTTTGTGTAGAGTAGCGCAGAGATAAGCTCTTATCCAAATTCTATTTATTTTTCTTAACTATGTATTAAAAAGAAGTGTTTCTAATATTAGAATAGTTAATAAGAAATAAAATTTATTGAATTTTAAACATTAATTAAATTAAAGTGTTATAAAAAAATTTATATATAGCTTAGGAAACCAATGAAAATTTATTGTAAAAAAAAACAAGGAAGAAGGCGTGTTCTCTTATTGTAACCATCAACAAAAATATTAACGTTGAATTGCTAGAAAAGTGGAAAAAGGTGTGAAATGTGAAAATCAATAACAAAGTAAAATACAAGTTAAATGGTGAAAATTGATAAACTATAATACAAAAAAATATTGTGTGAAGTGTATTAAAGATTTAAGAAGTAAATTGAAGAAAGTGCACTACTCAGCCATACAGTTGATTTGTGGACGTGAGAAATGTAAAAATGAGTGTTAAAGCTTATTAACAAAATTATGTTAAAAGGTAGAACCGAAAGAAAAAATAATTAAGAAGAATTAATTTTGTTTGATGCCGTGTAATGTATAAATGCTCTAAAAACGAACTGAAAGAATAAAACATGTCTTCGTTTCTCTTTTATTTGGATAAAAATACATAATAAAATAAATAATTCAAGCAACATTTATCATTTATTTATATACATATGTATGTACATCCATACATACATGAATGTAAGATTGTTGCTTTGCTTGAAAAAAGTATGCATGAATCAGTCGGTTTGACTGACACATCTTATTTTTCGTGGCTTTTTGTTTGTTAAAGTTCGTGACATGAATAAAGTTTGTTAAAAACATATAAACCAGAATATTTATAGCTAAAAGTAAAAAAGACGTATAATACTTTTCCAGAAAAATATGATCATCTTATATCTTTGTTTAGCTCTATATGATTTTTAAAATTCTTTGATGGAGTCCGAAACTTTTGTTCTTTATTTTAGCGAATAAAGCCTAAATAAAACAATAATTTGAGTTTTTAATCAGCAACACCATCATGCTAATCTATATTCCCTTTATGACTCAATACAACATTTTTATCTGTTAAAACCGGTACAAGTTATCAAGTTATAAATTTATTTTAGCTGTTTACTTAAAAAAAATAAAACAAAAAGATATAAACACTATAAAATACAAACAAAATAGGGCTTAACAATAATAATGATTCATACTTATTCTGCTACGTAAAAATTATAAAAAAAATATACATAAATGAACTGCAAAAAGCAACAACTTAAACGCATAATTTTAAAAGAAAATTTGTTTTCATATTAATTCGTACACACACACTTATTCCCTCTTAAATCATTTTTTTTGCTTATATTTTTGTGAAAGAAAAATAAACAGGAAATAAAAAACATTACAAATTAAAAATATCCAATTCTTAGCAGATTTTTAAATAAGTATATAATTGTTTGTTCTTGGCTTATTGCAATTTCTACATACATACATACATAGTTCTTGTTACGAATACGAAGGAACAAACGTTTAAAATAAACATAATAACAAAGACAATAAGGAAACAATCATAAGCAACTGTAGCAGTTAACGTCGCAGTAACGGTAGACGCAGCATAAATCAATCCTTTAAATTATAAATATGGTTGATGCATCGAAAAATGGTGGTAAGTTTTATGGTAGTTTTTATTTATTTTCATTAAGATTTATTTTATAAAATCAATTTCCTTAATTTGTTTGTTGCGTTATTGTTACAAATAAAATGTTAAGCTTTGCATAATGAATAGGTACTACACCTCCGCTTATTTTAGGTTGGGCTTGCTCTGTTGTTCATTGATTGTAAGATTTCTTATCGTATAATTAATAGATGGAGTTTAGGTTTCAGAAAATATTACTAAACAGAATTTAAACTTAAAAGAAAGGAATGGTCAGACTGAATAAGTATTAAAAAAAAATCATAAATGATGTGGGACATCATGTTTCTAGTGGTTGTGAAAGTAATAAATAATTGACAAATAAAACAATTATTTTTTATCTATACCCTGTAGTCAACCTTGAACCATATGTCTCTATGTCAATACTCTTTCTCCAGCGACAATTGTACTAGTTAAAATGTCGACAACTTTCCTTTTATGCAGGAGTAGAGATACGTTAGAGACGACAGTTCTAGTGTATTTCTGGTGATATTGTCAATGAACGCGTCAATAGTTTGTTTTTCTTTTTTATTATGTTGTGCAATAATATTAAATAAATATATGTGACGCGCGAAATAGAAAGGGTAAAAACCGGTTTTGTCCAGGAAAGCCATTTTAAAGATTTAAATACGTGTATCTTTGGTGTACCATCACATCATAAAACGCGCATATCTCTGGGAGGGAACACTTTTGGGGCATGGGATCGGTCTCATTCGATGCTCAGATGTTGTCCACTTAAAAAAAAAAAAAAAGTGAAAATTGCTTTTTTTTGCGCTGTCACATGTGTAGACGGTTGTCACTATAATTTGCGAATGAATCTTCGGTTCAAATACCTCCATATGGTCGTAAAAGAACTACCTTCTCAACAGTGCTAAAGTCTACTGATAGATTTTGAATAACAACCCAATGTTATTTGTCAATAGGCATTTGCATTGGCTGGGGTACACTTAGTCAGTAGCACTATTGACAATGTCACTAGAAAATCACTATAAGTTTACTATTGACAACGAGATTGGATATATCGATATTGTAGACTAGAGCCCCTAAAATTTACTAGTGAATCTTTGGTACCAATGTCTCCATGTGGTCCCGAAAGAACTACTAAGTTAGTAGTGCTATAGTCTAGTGGTGGATTTTCAATGGCATGCTAATGTTAAATGTCAATATATGATACCATTATCTGGGGTACACCTGGTCAGTAGTGCTACTGACAACGTCACTAGTAAATCACCACAGTTTCACTATTCGCACTTTCTGCAGGGTACATATTTACCCTCATACCTAAATAACTAGCGGTCTCCACTAGCCATGAACTTGGTATGGGCATCATGTCGGACATCGCAAATGGCTAATGGAGACCGCTCATGTCCAACTTTTGTCCAAACAGACCAAAATCGGTAAATATTCCATCTCTATTGCACTGCCGCAAAATACTTTGATATGCCTGAACATGGACATCGCACGTGTTCACCACAACAAGGAAGTTGATGAATTTTTCACAGTTGCTCTGCCGGTGTCATATCCATGTCCAAGTGGAGACGTAGGGTAGGAGCGGAAAGCGTTGCATTAGCAGCAGGGTACGTATTTTCAGTACAAAAAAAATATTTTTACATATAATTGTACTTAAAATGCGTACCCTGCTGCTAACGCAACGCTTGCCGCTCTTATTTAGGTATGAGTGTTATGATTTGATTAGGCTAAAGTTCATATCGCCTTGTAAGACAAATTACATGTGATAATTACTAATGAACAAATAACACCAAAGTTAATTGTAAATATTTTGACAAACACTTAGTAGAACGAAACAACTAGCTCTTTTCGAGCTACACCTTCATCACCATCGTTCTATTGTGTTTGGTTTACTGTGTGTAGTCTCAGTTGATGTAGATATCTCCTTTATATAATCAGCTTTTCGTCTTGTGGTTAGTGGTTTGCTGCAATAATAATACATTTTCATATTCTGTGCACCAAACCAGTAACCACCCGACGTTTTATTGCAAATGGAATATGTGAATTGTTTTGATTCCTCGTATTATAATTTGCTGAAAACTTTTTTGTAATGAAAGCTCAATTTTACCATCTCTAAGTTTGAAAAAAATCTTTCCATTGTCGTTTGGAAAATAAAAAATTTAACGTCATTTTTTTCAGTGCTGAACTCTATATAAGATTTTGATTCTCTTTGCAATTAAGAATTAATTTCATTTCTAGCAGGTATCATAAATCTTTAAAAAGCTCACATTTTCCTAGCTAAACTTTGGAAAATTTCTTTTCAATGGATTTTTTTTTAAAAATAATTTATTGTATTAATTAATATATCGTATATATTAAATTTGCAGCTTTTACGAAATAAAAAAAAAAATTACGCTACAGATAATACAAACATTTTCTGGACTGGTCCATACAACTTTTTTTTTGCGAAATAATTGAATTACTGACTTGTAAATTGACAAATTTAATATAAAAACAATTTTTTTTGGACGGCGTTCGAAAAAAATTTTTTTTATGTATTTTTTTATGTAAAGCACTAGAGGGGAAAGAAAAGTAATAAACATTTTTTTGTAATTAGCGAACAAACATATATAAGGATTAGTTGCAATAGGTTAAAAAAAATTATAATCAAAATATTTCAAGGACTTAACTAAAAACACACGATTTTTAACATCCTTACAATAACAGTAAGATATTCTGCTATATTCATAAATGCGACTCTGTCTACATGAAAGAATTCTTCTTTTCTAATAATCCAGAAAGTATTTTTAAGTTTGGAGGACCATTCGCCGCGAAATATTAAGGGAATAAAACAAAAAGTGGTGTAAAATATGCAAATGCAAAAATGTCACTATATCTTTAAAACTAGAGCTGATAGAGAAAAACGAATCGTAATCAGGAGATAAAAATATATAGGGATCGGTAATTTGAATTTAAACATAATAAAAAACCCCTATTTTGTTGTGCAGTGTAATTGTTGTTATACCCATGATATAAATATAGAAGGTACTTCCATTCTCTCACATTTTCTTTACATTCGCCATCTGAAAAGTAAAAGGATTATGAAATTTCCGGTAAAATCGTACTACCGTATTAATTTCATATTTCCTCTCTGTTTCCTGTTTGTTTGGAAATTTTATTCAGAGATTATTTCAATTATGAAATACAGGGGTCTAATCGTCGCTCTCGATAACGAGCTGATTCGATCACGTTTGTTCAGTTTGAGATTATGGCATTAGATATCGAACCATATTATTACATTGTTCGATAGCGATGCAATATCAAACAATATTTGTTAGACTTAATGAAAATTCAAGTTTAACATTTGTTAACGCACTAATCCCAATTGTCAACTAATCAAAATCGTCAATCAATTGGGTTTCTCAACGCCAAATATAGATCAAAATATAGCTGAAAGATTTGTATTAGACAGAAAACTTAAAAATGTGAGATAAGTTTGTACATATGTAACTACTTTTCAAAATTCACAGATATGTACTCATAGTTATATATATAACTCTATTTATTCGCAAATTTTTGTTAAGATAATTGCACATTTTTGTAAAAAAAAATTGTAGGGGAAGACTTAAATTGTTTACTATATGGTATAATTTTTCTTTATTTCCCAAAAAAAAACAAAACTTCAAAAATCCTTATTTTTCCACTATGAGCAAAACAAGTTGTTTTTCTCGGTTATACGAATTATCGAAATTAATTTGATTTTATTATCAAGGCCGCATAGCTTATTGTTTAGATTAGTAGATTTTTTTTTGTGCAATTGCTTAAACAATTTAATATTCTATATTAGTGCAACCTTTTATCAGAATATTGCGGTGTTTTTCGAAGTTTCAGCCAGCAACCCACCCACGCAGAAAAATACAATCGGGATAACGTTGGCAAACCGTTTCCTAAGGTGGTTCGAACGTTGGCAGAACATCACAATTTCTACTTTTGGAGTGTTGTGCCAACACACAAATGATAACCTCATGATGGGGTTGGCCAACTATTTTTTACGTCGTTGGCTAAACACTTTAAGTGCTTTCCCAACCAACATAAGTTCTTTATAAGTGTAATATATTCCCAATACTTCAAACAATTGCTTCAATAGCTAATATTGCTTCGAAAGCTAATGGTAAAGAATTCATTCTCTTATATTTCACAAGAAAATGTATCAGGGCTTCAACAAAACTTACTAATGGTATCTAAAAATGTAGCTTTAATAAAACTTGTATGTATTAAACTAAAATGTCGAATAAATTATTATAATATTAAACATTTTTTTATTTTATTTACTTTTTGTCGTATTTGTTCGTCAACCTAGTTAGCCACATTAAAACCAAAATACGTTGAAGAATTGTTGAATTGAACTTATGCCTCGATATTACGGACCTAATTCGCAAACTATGAATATACATAATCTAATCCATATACCAGATGATGTAATTAACATTGGAGCTCCTTTATCACAATTTTCAGCTTTTGATTTTAAAAATAGTTTGGGTTATTTAAAGTGCTAATTCACACGCTGAAATTTATGACGTCTATTTTTCTTAATTCTCTTTTGAAGTTGCTACCAAAAATTCCTTGGTCCTGATTCACACACGTCAGGTCTGAGTCGTCAAGTCTTGCGTTTTTAGGAGAGAGAGGAAAAGAGAATGGAAAGGGGTACAGACTTGACCG
The DNA here is from genome assembly GCA_949987645.1 of Tachina grossa. Taxonomy (NCBI): domain Eukaryota; kingdom Metazoa; phylum Arthropoda; class Insecta; order Diptera; family Tachinidae; genus Tachina; species Tachina grossa. Next base: position 131,685,688 of record OX465274.1, on the reverse strand, counting down.
TACCAGTCAAGTTTGCTTTTTCCTTTTGGTTTGTCATTCGTAATACTCTACTACAACACAAATTGATGAGACTTGATGAAACAAACTTGACGGTGTGTATGAACGTAAATGCAGGTTCAAAAGAAAATTGAACAAAAACTGATCAGCTAAACCTGATGTGTGTGAATCAGGACTTGCATTTATACGCAGCGATGCCAACTTTGTGCTTTTGGCACTATTTGAGTGATTTTTGAAGACACCAAACGCCAAATTTTGAGCGTTAGTGCCAAACTAAGAAAAAGCACTAATTAGTGCTTTTAAGAAATGTGTGTATTTCTTAAAATTACTTTAATAAAAACTTGGTATATTAATTTTTTCAGTGTAAATCACACGTTTTTCGTCTGATATATATAATTAAATATGATACTATTGCCGAAATAGAGTATAGCTTAGAAAATATTAAACATTATTATACTTCACTCCTTTGAAGCTTCACTCGTTTTTCACGTTAGTGCTTTTTACGCTTTTTAGATCTAAAAATTACGCTTTTAGTGCTTTTTTTAAATTTTGATGTGCTTTTAGAGTAAAAAAAGTTGGCATCACTGTTCATACGATGTTTTTTTTTGACGTCTAATTTTACTTCTCCCCACTCATATAGGTAATAGACATCTGCATGAAACTATATAATGATGTTTATGAAACTGTCGCTATAATTTTTTATTCGTTTCATTTCTACTTCATACAGATGAATAACTGTGAAAGAAGAGCAATGAATACTCAATAGTTAAGAACGCAGTAAAATGATGTTGGTTTGTTTACTTATAAAAGAGCATACTAACATTTACAAATGTGAAACAGAACATGTGTTGAGTAAATTTCGATTAAGTTCATGCAAAAACAATATGCTTTTAAAGATCAGTGTTGCCAGTTGTAGGAAAAAGGAAAATATAAGAATAATCGCCGAAAAGGAAGTTAAAAAATTACACATAATTTTCTTTTCAATGCAATATTATTGTTGTTTAAAATTTTGTATTTTTACATAGGGTGATGATAATCAAATTTTTTAGTTTTATTAAAAATTTTAATTTCAAAAATAATTGTTCGTTATTATATTTATGATTTGAATATGCTAAAGTTTGTATCGCTTTTTAAGCCAAATAATTATTAATGAACAAATAACACCAAACATCACTAGCTGTTCCGTTCAACTATGTGTTGTCAGAATATTTACAACTATCTTTGGTGTTATTTGTTCATTAATAATTATCACATGTAATTTGGCTTAAAAAGCGATACCAACTTTAGCCTATTCAAATCATAGATATAGAAACAAATGAAGTTCGAAAAATAATAATTAAATTTATTGTTAGTTATATTTTTGCTTGGAAGAATATAAAAAGTTATTTTCGCTTGGAAACGAGTAATTTTGTTGTGTTTTGTTTAATTTTTGTCAATTTCAATTTTTTTATATGATATGAAATTAAAAAAATCAAGCACGTTAGACACCTACACAACTAATAATCAAATTTGCTTAAGAATATATTCATTTCTCATAAACCAATTTCTTTTTTTTCATTTTTCATCTAAAAGTGTGTGTATCTTTCTATAGCATTTCATTTCAGGGTTGTGTGCAGTTCGTTACAAGAATATATAATATATTAAAATAGTTTAAAGATTTATATTATTTAAAAATGCAAATGACAAATTAAAATATGTATTACTAATATGTATGGTATATACATATGTACTTAGTTATGTATGTATGTGTAAAAGTTAAAAATTTAATTTAAAAGTGAAACCTATTACACATGTGCGACCCATACAAAAAATTCCATGATTTCACTATATTGGCAACATTGCTATTGCGAATTAATAACCAGCGTTGTCAACTTTCAAATTTCAAAACGCACCGAAATGGATAAAAAAACGCGCCATTTGCAAAAAAACGCACCAAGCTTAGAATTTTTTTTGTTAGTTTAAAATGTTTATTGAATTAATTTTTCATAAAAAGTACATTTTTTGTGTTAAAAACTTAACACTAAAACAGGCTTTTACAGTTCAGGGTTAAAGAAATAAAACTAAAAAAAACTTAGCAAATTTGTTTACTATGTATTCATTTGTACTACATAGATAATAATTTTTTTTAATTCCATAAATTCTGTACAAAACTTTTTAGAGAGATTAACGATAGAAAGGATTCAAAACCAATAAAAGTTCATTATATATCATTTTATTCAAATATTTTCAATTTTTTTTTTCATCAGAAACTTAATATATCCATATTAATTATATAACAATAAAAACAAATAGCCTTTTACTTACATGTATGTACATGTGCTCTTAATTATGAAAGTGGTCTAAGTCATACGCATTTTTGATTCGATATAATGAAATAATATATATTAATCGAGACTAGTACAACTCTAAATTTAACTGTTGCATAAAAAAAATATTTTTGGATTTTTCCAATGTAATCTACTAAATATTTCGACCAAAAAATATATGACGTATACAATTTTCATAGTTAAGGGCACCTTGCATTCATTTGTACAATATGATATATTTTTGTTTTAATTTTATAAATTCGGCTTAAAACTTTTTAAAAAGAGACCAAATATTAATTATTCCAAATTATTAAAGTTAATATTTTCATCATTATTGTTATCATTGGGCCATAAAACAGATTTGATTTCAAATTGTGATATCTCTTAAACATCATTACTATTAATATGGTAATTAACACTTATCAGGAAGTTGGTAAGTTTCACAACAAGAATTTTCCAGTTTAAACCCATTGTTGTGTTAAATTTGCGTTGGTGCCAACAAAAATTAAAAAACGCACCGAAATTTAATAAAAAGCGCACCACGCACCAACTAAGGAATTTTTCGCACAAAAATGTTCAAAAAGCACCCAAAATGGTGCGAAACGCACCAAGTTCACAACGCTGTTAATAACAAAAGATGAGATGAGAGAAAACAGCATGAACCAAAGTCGTTTTAATGAACAATCTCTTTGTGTTAACAGTATGAAACGAAACGTTATCACTCACAGTATGATAAAAGCAACAGTTTGTTGAGTATTAACATATTTGTTCGAAGTTGGGCTTTAGTAAACAAACATTTCAGTTGTTTCATGGATGGAATTGTTCATGCAACTCTATAATAGGTAATAAGCTAGAAGAGTAACAATAAAAAATAACAATAAGATAGAAGAGTAACATTGAAATGTTTACTAATTAAGTAATGGAAATGTCTGGTTATATCAGAAATAGAGCTAAGTATGTATGTATAATCATGTATAATCAAAAACTGGCATGAAGTTAGCATAAGCAACAAAATTGAACATGGTCTTCACGTGTTTTGCCATACAATTTTACATTAAAGATCATGCAAAGATACAATCGTGTGTTAAAACTACATTATGCGGCGATTTTCAATGTAAAATTGTATAGAGGAACTCATCAACACGTAGTTAAATTTTGTCACTTATGCTAACTTCATGTCAGTTTTTGATTATACATACATAAGGCCGTAAGTGTATTCTTACCAATAAATAAAAACAAAAAGAAAAAAGAAAAATTTATTAAAAAGCATTGGCAAATAATTTTTCAGATTGTAACCCGTAACGTTGGCAAACCGTTTGGGTTTTTTGAGTAAAAGTGCTTTCCCAGTGCTACAATTTTTGTACGGTTGGCAATTTCTGCCTGGGCAGTGTTGCATTGATAAGTTTAGTCATGTTTTGGAGGAAAACAACTTATTGGAGGTGTTTTGCTGATATGAAAAATGTGTGGGAAAACACGTAGCAAAACACTGGTTTTGAACAAAACAAGTTTTCTGCTCCAAAACACGTATGTATATGAAAACGTACTATAAGAGAGAATAGAAGTAGCTTCTATATTTATACCATGGTTATACCTACGAGTATATTTATTTTTCCAATATTTCGCCACTACGTTTTGTGACTTCTCCAGAAAATGTTCTTTTATTATAAAGTGTTATAAAAATAAAAATGAATAATTATAAACATATCTATCTATCTATCTATCTATCTATCTATATAATTAATAGGCGAACATGTTTTTTGTAATCCCTTTTACGCCGATACCACTGCACCGATTTTAAAAAGATTTATATGGTTTTAAAGGATTTTTCGTACAGATGTGCGGAATATATATTTTATTCAAATCGGTTCAGTATTTTGGGAGCTATAAGCGTTTAAAGTTGCTACTACTACATGCACACATATTATACACGCATTTATTAGCTTACAAGTAAAAAAAAAGAAACAAAACATGAGTGTGTGTATGTGTGTGGGTATGTAGTATTTCTCTTGATCTAACAATTTTTTTGTTGTATGAAAGCCATAATCAGGGATGATAAAGTTGGCACAATTGTACTTTTTTTGGTACTATTCCAACCCTAAAAGTACGTTGGTTTCCCCGTGACTCATTTGGTACTATTTGAAAAATTTGCTAGAGACTATCCCTTGTTTTATTTTCACAAAAATAATCGCGATCATTTAAAGTATAATCAATTTGAGAGAAAAGTGGCGAATCTGATTTGTTGTTGAGAGCGACTACCATGTTAGATGTGCATTACACTTGATTGGTTTATTATAAAGAACTACATCTAACTTCACCGGTGTTTCGTTTTCAATATGATAGCGCCGTCATTTATTTTATCTATTATATTAATATAAAATTTTTGTAAGAAATAAAAAACTTGCAATATTATTATCATATCAATCTTTTAAGTTATGAAATTAAATGAAGCTAGGTATGCTTCATACATATGTATGTATGTATGTAAACGATTAAAATTTACTTTGAAATAAGATTAAAAGTTGTATAGTTACGGATTTTAAAAGAAATGTTAAACAACCGGATTTTAAAAGAAATGTTATAGAACCTTTTGCGAAACTAAATAAATTTACTTTTCATGACGAAATTTTAACCTGGCTAACAAAATTCACTCCCGAATATGTTAGTAATATATTATTAAAAAATATTACCAAAGGAAAATGTAAATTCTAATACTATAAATAACGAGTTTCGAGCTTTAAAAAATTAATTGGATGAGCTAATGAGCTTTCAAAAGTTAGCAGTAGAATATTGTCAATTCTTCACTCATCAGCGAATATGGAAAGAGTATTTTCATAATTAAAATGAAGACTTGAAAGTCTAATACAAACAAAGGACTTATTGAGAGGCTCTAACTCATATTTTTTTACGAAATTGAGTTTTTCAGTGATTCCAATATATTTAAAATAGTTTGAAAACTAACGCATTTACAATCAGTTATACAAAAATATTACAGAAAGAATATTACAGTTTCTATTTTTTCTGTTATTACATTCTCCTGTAAACTAGCAATTATTTGAGTTAGGGCCTTTTTACTTGAGACCAACGATATGTATTTACTGCCTGTTCCACTGTCTCTAAGTCTAATAAAATTTCAGTTAATGAAAACTTGAAATTTGTGATCTGGCAAAATAGTTTTTTTTTTTTTGAGTTATGACGTTATTTGAGTAAATGAGCGACATGTTCCAAAAATATAATAAAAAAAAGGTAAAAATACAAAAAAAAATTCCTATTTTAGTACTATTGGGTTCGAAAAAGTACATTTTTAAAAGCTAATTGGTACGAAATTGGTTTTCTCATTTATCATCCCTGGCCATAATACTTAAAGGAAGTGATTTGATTAAATTGAATTAGGTTGGTTGAAGGGATTTTGTTTAGGTTTTTTTAATTTCATGTATTATTTAATTATGCTTGCATATGTATGTAAGTTCGTGTGTGGCTGTGTTTTAATGAATTTTTTATGACGAGTGTGTCGTCCGTTTGGTATATCTAGTTTATATAAAAATCAGAGCATAATGCAGTTTTAAGCCGCTATTAAATCATAGCGTAATTTTTAATGTCAAGTTTTATGAAAAAAACTCGTTAAGATCATTTTCAATTCTGCCAGTTATGCTAACTTCATCCCAGTTTTTTCTATATACATAATGTACATGTACCATGTACATATGTATGTATGTACATAAGGCTGAAATTCTTCAATATTTAAAAATACAATTTTTAGTTTTCTGTCAGTTTTACCCGTAAACCTCAAATGAAAAGTAATTTTTGATAAGAGTTGCTTGTTGCTGGAACTTTTTGCGCCTGAAGATAATTTAAATGATAATGGTGTCTTCTTCTTTTACTTGCCGTATACGGTTTCTTCTTTTTTTTTTTTGTTGTGAACATTTACCACCATTCGGTTGACCTTCCCTTTTCTTATAAAATTTTTACTCTACGGCTGGGAGCCAAGAGAAATGGGAATTTGTAAATTAATCTTTAATTCTAGTTAGTTTTTAATTTCTGTTCGAACTTATTTTTATTTATTTAGTTAGGCTGAAACTCGTATTTTGACGAAGCCAAATTAAATGTGATTGTGTTTAGGGAACTAATTTCATTAAATACAATTGTAATTATTCTTACGGACACTAGTGGAATGACTCTACATGCTGTTTCCGGAGGCTGCTACACCTTCATCATGAGTGTTCTTGTGTTTTATCCCCAGTGTTAGTGGTGTCAGCGTTATATGAAGATGCCCAATAAGCACTCAAAAAATTAAAATTCAAGCACTTGAAATTGAACTGGAAACAAAGTTGTATTCAAGCATTTTTTCAAGTAATTTTCAAGTTTGGAAATATTTTTAAATAAAAAAGCAAACAACATACATATATGCTCAAACCTTGTCAAATATGTAATTTATTTATTATTAAAGCACCCCATACACTATTCAATTCAATTTTCAATTGAGTCGGTTGTTGTTCAAATCAAAGCGTGTATGGCTTTGTCAATTGATTAGTTTGGCTGTTGTCGAGTTGGTGTTGAAGAAAAATCAAAATCTTTTGATTTTTCATGTTGACTAGTAAATCGTTCAATTCGATTGTGCTGTGTGTGCTCGAGTTTCGTGATTAGGTGTCAAAATTTATGTTTTTAGCTTTATTTTGTATAGAAAAAGTTATGTATTTTTAAAATTTTATTTAATTTCATCGAATTCTAAATAAAAAATATTAAAATTAATGAATAAAAGCAATAGAAGTTTTAAATTTTAAAATTTTTAATTGTAAAAAAAAAATATAAATTTGGCAGTTGAATGAAAATCTTTCAATTCAGTTTATGAAGTGTGTGGCCAAGAACCAATTCATTTGAAAGACTCAATTTACAATTGAATTGAAACGTGTATGGGGTGCTTAAAACTGAAAATGTGGTGAAAATAACAAAAACAAATAAATAAAAGTGAATTTAGAAAACAAAGGTGAGTAAAACGCGAAAACAATAGCGAAGGCAGATGTGCCGAAAATAATTATTAGAAAACAAAGGAATTTAATTTTTCTTTCAATTTTAAAAGCCTTGTTTTTGCAGCTGAAATACACTTGAATTCAATTGTAATACAAGGTTGAATTACAGTATAATTCAAGGCTTGAATTGAACTGTAATACAATTGAAATGTTCGAATTGAATTCAAGTTCCCATTTCACTGGAGAATGCTATTGAATTAAAGTATGAATCAAGCATAATTCAACCCTTGACAATTGATTGTGTGGCTTGAATAACACTTATTTTACACTTGATTTCAAGCAAAATTGCTTATTGGGTGTTTACTTTAAATTGAGAGTATTTCGTCTGACACCCAATTTACACGAAGACTTTTATGAAGTCTATTTTTCGACGTCACTTTTTGTTTGAAGAAAGGGTAGAAAAAATGACTCGATTTCTGTTTTCCATGGTTTTTTCATATTTCTCTTTACATTGCTCTTGTTGTTATTGTTGTTACGTTTCAATGTTACTCTTCTATCTTATTGTTATTTTTTATTGTTACTCTTCTAGCTTATTAGCTATATGAGTTTAGAGAAGTAAAATTAGACGTCCAAAAAAAAAAACATCGTATGAATGTAAGGAATTTTTGGTAGCAACTTCAAAAGAGAATTAAGAAAAATAGACGTCATAAATTTCACCGTGTGAATTAGCACTGATATTAAATAAATATATAATAATAATTTTATTTTTTCAAACTGCTCCCTAATATCAGTTACAAAGCTTTAAAACAAAGAACAATGTAATTGTTAAAATATACTTTCAAAGATGCAAGTAAAAACAGACAGCACAAATGTATATGACTGAAAATAGTTCAAGTAATGGCGCTTGATAAGATAAGAAAACAAATACTGTACCCATATATAGAAGCAATATTTTTATTTTATTATAGATAAAATTAAAAATAATATATAAGCAAAAAACCCATGATTATTAGTAACAACGGTTGAATGGCATTTAATTATAACAAAATATTAATAAAAAATGTTTTGTTTATGAAAGGACAAAATCTTGCAGATTTCAATGAAAATCTCTACCGTTTACACAAAGTTTTTTTTTTGCACTCCTCAGGGGATTTCATCCAAAACAAAGCCAATTTACTGACAATTTTCCAAAACTACCACCGAACAGCTATAATATAGCCAATTCACACACCTTTTCAAGTACAGGTAGGTTAGGTTGAAAAGAGGAGCCATTACGCTTATGTCCGAAGACATACACATAAGCCAGTCCAGGCCTTTTGTGCGCTCTCATGTAAATTGACAAATGAACCCCACCCCTCAATTTTTTCCAGTCAAGACCCCTAAGGTGGATAATGTACGGTAAGGTTTCATCTCCAAAATAACGGGATCTCGGCTGGGCGAAAGCTGGACAATGACAAAGGAAGTGCTCCATTGTCTTCATGTCCTACATGCATACCCTGCAGTCATTGTCATTAGTGGCTCCAAACCGGTACCAATGCCCTCGTATATTAGAGTGTCCCGTTAAGATGCCGGTGAACTTTCATAGCACGGGCTTGTTTAGTTTCAACAGTCCATTTATTTTATCTTCATCCGGGTCGCCCCATAGAACCTTGGTTAGATTAACCACAGTATCACAATTCCATCGTGTCCTGTGGGCCATCTTCGCCCAATTTTGTAACTCAAACTTCGTTGCCTTGAAAGGCTTCGCATTGGTTAGAGTTACTGTTCGTAACGTTCTGGCCTTTTTCGCTAGTTTATTTGCACGTTCATTTCCGGTTACACCGTAGCGGGCCGGCACCCATAACTGACGAATGTTACCATGTACTGCGTAATCGTTTATCATATTACTGCAGTCTTTCGGTTGTGATTGCCCTGTCGGTAAATACATTGACCTCTGTGGGTCTTATATTCTTACTGATCCATTTTAAAGCCTCGGTGATCGCATGAACCACCCCGTGGACGATGGAGGTTTCTTCTATCAAGAATCCTAGGCCTGTTCCTTCCCCTAGCTTCGAGACATCCTTGTAGCAACAAACTCCCACGTGTGTTTGCTTTATGGTTCAATTGACCCAGGAGTATCTGGAATTAATTCGCGTATTCTTTTATAAACCTAGTCTCACGAACACGGTCGGACTTTTTCTAAATTCTGGTGCTATCCGTTCAATGACGTTCATATGTTCTTATGATGTGGTATATTGTCTTGTCCGATCCATTTTCCCATCACTTTGTAGCAAAAGCTGCTTGGTATCTAATACAAATAATAGACATAATTAGACATAAAGAATGGTATCCAATGCCCTAGTGGATGTAGCTCTCATAGCACCACCTAGACCTAGACAGCACATTCATTGAGCCTTCTCCAAGATTTTAGTGTTGCACTTTCTACCTGTTGACCTCCACCATACTACCGATGCGTATTGGTCTGAGCCACACACACTCCTATAGAGCCAGTGTGTCGCAATAGGACCCAATGGCTCTTCTGTGGAGAGACCAGCACGAGTTAGCATTTTGGAATCTTTCCTCTATCTTATGTCTCCACACCAGTTTCCGATCTAGGATCACTCTCAAATATTTAATCCTATCGGATAAGGTCGTGACCTTTTTGTGCAAACTGGGATCAATATACGGCCTATTTCCGTTTTTCCTAGATTAATATTTAGTCCTCTCGGCCGAGCCCAGTTTGGCGCAATGTTGAGAGTTTTGTCCGCCTCCCTGCAAAGTTAGTTAAGGTGCTGGCCCCTTAGAAATATCATGACATCTTCCGCATAGTGGACAGGTTCATAACCCTCATTAGTCAGGTCCTTTAGCAGGCTGTGTATAGTGGTTACCTTAAGAAATTATTCCTCATTGAGGCGTCCCACGTTGCACCCTGTTCCTAACGTTGTGCATACCGCACTTTACCCACCTGTTGCCCAGCATGAAGTTTAGCCAATCAGTTATTGATTGGTCAATTTGAAACTGTACTAAGGATTAGATTAGAATGTCGGTACTCACATTGTTGAAAGTGCCTTTAATGTCAATGCAAACGCCAAGTGTATAGAACTTGCCATTGAAAGCTTTTTCGATGTAGTTAACTGCCCTGTGAAGAGACGTTTCTACTGACTTTCCTTTGACATACGCATGTTGTCTAAACCTCAGACTAACGTCTAATATCCTGCTCTTAACCATGCCGTCCACTATCCGTTTTTAAGTACAAGTTCTACTAAATTTTAAGTAGATTTCAACAAAATCCAGTTTTTGTTTGTATGTAATTTCTCGACCTTATTTTTGATACGAGTACGGATCAATAAGTTCGTGACTTTTCAAAATTCCCTCGTAGTTATATGAAATGCAACACTGTACCCATCAAGTACCACCTGTTAATAGACTATTGTCAAATTTTGAGCAAGTGCCGTTATTTACTTTGCGTTTAACAGCTGTTCAAAACATACAACCTCATGTATTTTTCTAAAAATGGAAAAAGTGAATTTCGAGTGATCATTAAACATTATTTTTCGCGAAAAAAACGTCAATCAAGCCAAGCAAAAGCTCGATAAATACTATGGGGACTCTGCACCATCGATTTCAATGGTAAAAAAGTAGTTTACTGACTTTTGTTGTGGTCGCACAAGTACAAATGACGCAGAACGTTCTGGACGGCCAATTGAGGTCAGTACACCCGAAAATGTTGAAAAAATCAACGATATGGTGTTGGCCGATCGAAGAGTAAAAGTGCGTGAGATTTTTGATGCCATAGGCACTTAATATGATAGTGTGGTTTCATTTTTAAATGATCAGCTGGGTTTATGAAAGTTGTCTGCAAGATGGGTACCGCGTTTGCTCACAATCGACCACAAACGCATGTGCAGTTTCCATGGCAAAAATCCATGAATCGGGCAACGAATTGCTCCCTCATCCGTTCTGTTTTTCAGATTCAGCCCCGAGTTACTATTTCTTATTCCCAAACTTGAAGAAATGATTCAACAACGAATCAATTCACAAACAATTCGAAAAATCCTATTTTTTTTGGAAGGGATGCAAAAACTGGAGAAACGTAGGACTAAGTGTATTGAGTTAAAAGGAGATTATGTTGAAAAATAAATTTTTGTTTTGCAAAAAAAAATTGTGTTTCATTCAAAAAGTCACGGACTTATTTATCCACCCTCCTAGGAATTAGTATGTGCTTTGTTTTGTATGTGAATTCTACTAGATCTTGCCTGAAATGTAATTAATCGATTTTGCTCAAATGTAAACGCTCGGTAAAACTAGTTATGTATGGAAATTCTTTTTTTTTGTAGATTTTGGTATTTTGGCTTTCGCCTACATATGTACATCAGTTTATTGTCACCTTAAATGCAAACGGACGTAACTAGACTTTTATATTTTTTACAGGAGAAATAAAAAACATTTCAAAATCAATAATAATAAAGTGTTTTTGAAAATTTTCTTCGAAATTTACTTGTAGTATGGATACTTATTTGTTTTTAACTATTTATTTCCTTTTTATATATATTTAAGCTTTTATGTTAGTTACGTTCTTTGCAATAAAAAATAGATTCATTCGTAATTACGTCCGTTTGAATTTCTTTATTAAAGTCGTCATTTTTGATCGCAGGGGTCTAAATATTTGCGTGAGCAGGTAGTTTGATAAAAATTTGATAATCAATAAAAAACTCGATTTCGAATTTTTGTGTAGTTACGTCCGTTTGCATTTAAGGTGACGTTATGTATTTGAATGTTTGTATGTTTCTTAATAAGGCTGCATATAATATTGAACTCGTGGTCCAATCTAGATAAAACAGACAAGTCAAACCATGGTGCCATGTAATATAGTCATGTACCATGTCGATTTCACACAAGCATTCAATGTTGCACGACAAGTGTTCGTATTTAAACGATTATGATCGTTTTTCTAAGACACTTAAAACTTGTATGCGAGGGGTCTATAACTATTTCACATGGGGTAGCTTTGGGGTCACAATGTTAAATCGACCATTTTCATCCATACATATGGATTATATTTGAACTAGTCCTGGTAATTTATGTTTTTATGCTTTGAATGTTTACTTTAACATCATCTTACATGTTTGTATGCTTGTGTAGTTATGTTCTTTGATGGAAAAAATTTGTACAGGGTGGGCCAAAAGAAACCAAGGGGTGTAAAAGTTTAATAACTTTTTAGTTTATTAATTTTTTTTTTATTTTTTCTTTCAGATTATATAGACAACACTTGGAGAATTTATAATGGAGAGGTTCACAACTGAACAGAGAACCAGAACAATAGAATTTTATTATTTAAACCAGAGATCAATTATTTTAACGCAAAGAGCATATCGTCGACATTTTAACGTCAGAATTTCGCCCTCTGAAGCGATGGTTCTGGGGTTCTCAAAATCCAAGAGCCATTCATCAACGCCAATTGCACCCCATCAGGTGTACAGTATGGTGTGGGATCACATCTGAAAATGTTATTGGGCCCTACTTCTTCGAGAATGAAGATGGAAGTGCTGTAACCGTAAATGGAGAGCGGTATCGGTTTATGATAGAAAATTTTTTACGTCCTGCTCTTGAAAACAGACCTGGTATGTGGTTTCAGCAGGACGGAGCCACTGCCCATACTGCCCGAGACACAATGGCACTTTTAAGTCAAATTTTTGGAGAGCGAATAATTTCTCGAAATTCGGAAATTATTTGGCCAGCGCGATCGCCAGATTTGACAGCACCCGACTATTTTCTTTGGGGTTTTTTGAAGGAGCGAGTGTATGTGAACAAGCCAGAGACAATCCTTGAACTCAAGGCAAACATTGTTGCAGAAATTCGAACGATACAGCCACAAGTTTTGAAAGATGTTATGGAAAATGCTCTAAAAAGAGCCCATCAGTGCGAAGCTGAAAACGGTGGTCATTTAAGAGACATAATTTTTCATACTTAGTGTAAAAAAATTTCCATTTTGTATATTATATAATCTGAAAGAAAAAATAAAAAAAAGTTAATAAACAAAAAAGTTATTAAACTTTTACACCCCTTGGTTTCTTTTGGCCCACCCTGTATTAGGTTTGTTCAGGTATATTTATGTCGTATCTATATTAGTGCGGGTCACAGAAGAAAAGTTTTCCTTGAATTAAATTAAACTAATTTTTCAAAATGCCACTAAAACTGCTCTTTAAAAAGCCAAAAAGCACCATTACCTGTCGAATTCTCAAGTTTTTCACAATTACCACTAATCCTACTTTTGAAAATTCACTTTATGTGTTATTTATATATCTTTATTATATCCAATTGGTATAATTTTATCTTTCATTAGTTGGTGGGACTGTACCTAATCCCCATTCCTAAACTTCACCTCTGGAAAAGTATTTATTAATGTTACTATGACTATTAAATTGTTAGCAGTGCGCTGTTAACTGTAAAATCGACTCCGATATACATTTTGGTTTTTGTCCCTGTTAGTTAAATTTAACACATAACCAGTTTGGTTGTGTGAGAGCCAATTTCAGCAACTTATTTAAATATCAATTCATACTTAAAAGTCATGTTTCCATACAAAAATTAATTAAAATCAACATCTAAATATGAAATTTATATTTAAATAGAGTCGGTGATATTGGCCCTGTGAGTCAAAAAATTTAAAATGTATAAGTTTGGATATATTTATAACTGAAGCTTTTATTTATTCTAATAACAATTCTAATTTAAAAATATATAAGACAGACATCATTGATTTATGTATACGACACCCGAAACTAACTTTTTTTTGTTCGTTTCAATTCTACTACGGATAACAGATTCTGCAGCTGCAGCCAAAATAATAGCAAAAAGACCAGTTTTAGTAAATCTAAAAAATAAAAATAATTTTTCTTTTTGCCTTGGTATAAGTGATCACAAAAATATAAAAGGATGATTCCAGGGTTGGTAAACGTACACTTTTTGTGATGTATAAAAAAAATTAAACATATTTTATGTTTTGGAAAGAACAGTTTGGTATAGAAAATTACAAAAATTAAAACCACAGCTCCAGAGCTGGAAAATTTTAACTTTTTTTTTTTTTTTTTTTGATATTAAAGTAACTAAAAACAATTATTTTCCTTATTTTCTTATTCACTTAACATATTTTATATATTTTTTTAAGAACTAGTTTGGTATAAGAAATCAGAAAAATCTAAAAGAATGGTTCCAGTAGCTCGTGAAACACAAATGTGAAACACAAAATTCCATCGTTTCTCGATATGTGAGAAAAAAGTGTTTCTGTATTTGAATGCGAGAACAGACAACACTGATTTTGTTTTGACTGGAATATTTCCAGTCATCGAGTGTCAAATGAAAACAAAATGTCACAAAAGTATTATTTTAATAACAAAAAAAAAGGAAATATATACAAGAAAAAGAAAATAAAATAATGAACATGTATATAAAGTGAATGTAAAATGCTTGAAATAAGTTTTTTCTATCAACTATTTCTACATATGAAAATTACCCAAAAAAATTCTAAATAAACATAATCATATCGACTCGTTAATTATAATTTTAGTTCAACAATTCGTTTCATATCTTTTCAAATAATTTATTTTTCATATTTTCACACACAAATTAAAAAACTCATATATTTTTGTCCAAATTTGATTGTTCTCGCACCAATTTAAAATGCGAGTTGTTTTGACAGTTCTTGCGAGAAACTTTTCACAAAATTTTGTTACAGAAACACTTTTTCTCACATCCTTCCAATAATTGATGGAAATTTACTTAACTGACAGAAAGTTCTCGCAAAGTAAATATACAGAAACACTTATGTGAGAAAAGCCATTTTGTGTTTCAATTTACACTGTTTTTGGTACGATTCCCTCGTTTCATGCGGGAAATTTTACGATGCGAGAAATACAGAAACGAGCTACAGGTTTGGGAAACTTACACATTTTGTGATACACGCAAAGAAAAGATATGGTTGTAAAATGGTTGAGAAAACAATATTATGTTCTCTGAAATAAATGTGTGGTCGTCGAAAACTAGTTATTGTTATTTTAGAGTAATGTTTGAATTTAATAATTACATTTAGGGAATTCACAATAGCGTTTTAAAATGTGTCTTAATATTGCAACGTTTCAATTTTAATACTTTAATATGTATTATGTATGTAAATCAAATTAATTACCATGTGGCAAATTTAACAGTATAAAAAGCATGTCATTTTCAATATGGCAACATGGTAATGTTAAGCTTAACGTGTTAAAACTGTCAACGCAGATGTAGTTGATGAAAAAATATTTGTATTTTTCGCAGAACAAAAGTTATTTTGATAAATTTATATCCAATAATAATTTCTAATTAAAAATGTTTTTGTTATTTTAATACGTACGGAAGAAAATAGTTTAGTCTCTCATGAGCATTCGTACATGCATTTTACTCTCTCTCTCTCTCATTCATATTACACTCAAAAAAAAACTAACTAAAACTTTGGAAAATTTTCTAAATTTGAATAAAAAAAAGTTGTCGTATGGCGCCAAAGCTGTTTTTTACTTGAAACCAGTAAAATATTTATTAAATTTCTACTTCATGAATGAACTAGTTAATAGTAATTATATTTTTATATTTGAGTAAAATTTTTCTAAAATTAAGTAAAATTTTCCCATAAAATTCGGAGCTTTGCAAAAAAATTTTTTCATCTTTGATCTCAAATTTAGTAAATTTTTCAAAGTTTTTTTATGTCTTTAATTCTGGTACTTTTTTATTTTTTATTAAATTCTATAGCACATGGTATGTTTTTTTATTATACCTTCATATTCATATTATATTCTTAATTAATTCACCATACATACATATTAATTCCTTGAGAAGAGACAAGTATTGAACCAACAACCTTCTGAATGATAGGCAAGCACTCTAACCAATTGCCTAACAGGGCAGCCTCTGAATAAGCATTGAAATTTTTGAGTTTTAAAATTTTATTTTATTTTCAAAAAAATATATTTCAAGTTCAAATATTCCTCGGAAGAATGAAAAATTTATTTAAATTTTTTGCTTAATGCAAATAAAAAATATATTCTATAATTTAAAGAAAAAATACTTAAAACTGGTAAATATTTTTCTAAAATTTAGAATACCTTTTTATATCTTTCGAGTAAGTCAAATTTGATTAACTACTCAGGAGTAAGTCATTTCCTGAAATTTATTTTTTAATTTAAGACGAGATTGACTAGTTCTTAGGATACATTTTCCCAAAACTTTTAAACCATTTTCTAATTTTTGGTACATATTTCCTTTAAACCAGTAAACTTGACCTTGAATGTGAGATTTTTTGTGTGTATTTTTGTGAACTATTTTTAAGGATATGAACTTTTAATTTTTTACTCATATTAAGTAATTTTTACTAGATTTTTGTAAAAATTAATTTAAACTTAGAAAAAATTACTTAAATTTGGAAATTTTTTTTACTTAAATTTAGAAACTTTTTTTCCTTAATAATAGTATATGTCTTTTTTTTGAGTGTATACACTAATTTATAAATAATATAAAGATGTCACGGGTGTTTTTTTTTAGAGGTATAGAAGTTCGAATTGAAATAAAACACAAGAAAATCGTTTTAATGTCCATCAATTTGGCTTTATTGGAAGGATAATTTTATGCCATTAATGTTTAAATATGATTTCGGGCATGTGGCCGCCGCGGCTGGCTCGAATAAAGCCAATTCTACAGGTCCAATTTGCAACCACTTTTTCGAGCATATGGGGCCGTATGTTGGCAATAACGCCACGAATGTTGGCTTCCAAGTCCCCTAACGTTTCTGGTTTGTTGGCGTAGACGAGCGACTTCACATATCCCCAAAGAAAATAATCCAATGGTGTCAAATCACACGATCTTGGTGGCCAATTGACAGGTCCATTCCGCGAAATTATGCGCTCATCGAATGTTTCCTTCAATAAATCGATTGTGACGTGCGCTGTGTGGCATGTAGCGCCGTCTTGTTGGAACCACAACTCATCCACATTCATGCCATCCAATTCGGGAACAAAATAGTCGGTTATCATGGCTCTATACCGGTCTCCATTAACGGTAACTGACTCTCCAGCATTATTTCGGAAGAAGTATGGCCCAATGACTCCACCAGCCCATAGAGCACACCAAACAGTCAGTTTTTGTGGATGTAATGGCGTCTCAAGGGTCTCATGTGGATTCTCTTCACTCCAAATGCGGCAATTTTGCTTGTTGACGTAGCCATTCAACCAAAAATGAGCCTCGTCACTGAACAAAATTTTGCGATGAAAATCAGCATCGAGATCAATCTCATTTTCGGCCCATACACCAAAATCACGACGCATTGCATGGTCTCGCGGCTTTAATTCTTGCACAAGCTGGATCTTGTAAGGTCGCAAGCCAAGATCTTTGCGCAAAATCTTCCATAAAGTTGATGGACAAAGCTCCAATTGCTGTGCACGGTGGCGAATCGATTCATTCGGGTCCTCTTCAACACTTTGCTCTACAGCGGCAATTGTTTCTTCGGTGCGCACTGTTCGACGTCTCTGCGGATGCGTATTATCACATAGAGTAAACGTAGTGCGAAAACGATCCATGGTTAACCGAATTAATTGCTCTGATGGACGATTATGTCGACCATAAAATGGACGGAGCTTGCGGTAAACTTCGCGAACTGAACCATTATTTTCGAATTAAATTTGCACGATTTGCAAGCGTTGTTCTTTTGTCAACCTGTTCATGATGAAATGGCAAACCAAACTAAATATTAATCACTTGACAGCTGACAAAATGGCCGCCAGTTAAAAAAGTGATGCCAACTTAAAGTTCTATACCTCAATAAAAAACACCCATTATGTGTGTTTGCCTGATGCATTAAACCAGCGATCCCCACACATATACATTCACAGTTATGTTTGTGTTGGTGCTTCGTTTTTGAGCGTAATATCTTTTCCTCTTCTTATAGCAGGGTTGCCATATTTGATAAATATATGTAAAACTCTAATTTGAGTCAATTTCTTGTTTTCAAAAAGAGATTAATGCACATTTGATGTGTTTTAAGTAGTATATAATAACTTAGTTTCAGATATGATTTTTCAAGCTCTAAAAAGTAGAAAAACTTGAAATTAAACTAATTTAAAAAGAATCCATTGTTGTACAGTAAAATGCGACTACACAACCGGCACATAATTATGAATAGTCTGAAATTAAAGTGTTGACTCTGATTGTAGTAATAATTGAGTACACATTAAATAAAAATACAAATTATCTCTCATTGCTCTCTTCATTATTGTGAGAGCAATCGCACGCGTGCGCGGTTTTGAAGATCGCTGCATTAAATACATTCACCACAGCAGGCTACACGAACACACGACTTCAAATCAGCGATGCCAACTTGGTGCTTTTGGCACTATTTTTAGTGCTTTTTGAAGACTAAAAACGCCAACTCTTGAGCGTTAGTGCCAAACTAACAAAAAGCACTAAGTAGTGCTTTTAAGAAGTTTGTGTATTTTTAAAATTACTTTAATAAAAAACTTGGTGTATTTATTTTTTCTGTGTAAATCATACTTTTTCGTCTGATATATTTCATTAAAGGTGTTGATAATATTGCCGAAATAGATAATAGCTTAGAAAACATTGTTAAATTGCACTCGTTTTCCACGTTAGTGCTTTTTATGCTTTTTAGATCTCAAAATTACGCTTTTTAGTGCTTTTTTTAAATTCTGATGTGCTTTTAGAGCCAAAAAATTTGGAATCACTGCTTCAAATGCCGCTAACCAGTGATGCCAACTTGGTGCTTTTGGCACTATTTTTAGTGCTTTTTGAAGACTTAAAACGCCAAATTTCGAGCGTTAGTGCCAAACTAAGAAAAAGCACTAAGTAGTGCTTTTAAGAAATTTGTGTATTTTTTAAAATTACTTTAATAAAAACTTGGTGTATTTATTTGTTTAGTGTAAGGCATAAATTTTTCGTCTGATATATTTCATTGAAAATTTTGATAATATTGTCGAAATAGGGAATAGCTTAGAAAACATTATTAAACTTCACTCTTTTTGAACGTTAGTGCTTTTTACGCTTTTTAGATTTCAAAATTACGCTTTTTAGCGCTTTTTCAAAGTTCTGATGTGCTTTTAGAGCCAAAAAAGTTGGCATCACTGCCGCTAACAGCATTTGCCGCCTCGTAGCCGGCTCACAGAATACACAGAAGTGAAGAAAGTGACAGGTAAAAAAAGCTCCAATCAGGTTTTTGTTAAAATTCGTGGAAAAAAGACATAAGCATAGTGTATTTGATACTGTAGTGTATTACTACTTACCAATTAACACAGCTAATAAAAATTTATTGCACTAGAAAGACGTAGCAAAACAAAAACGACGACAAAATTTGAGGGAAAACGAGACAAACAGAAAAATACCCGTATCTTCCGTGTCGTGACACTTCTGTGTGTTTTGTGGCCAGCTACTTAATTATTTTGGAGACGGCAGCAGCACCATCTGCAGCTGATATTCAAGTACAAATACATTGTTCATTATTGCCACTTTTATATATTTTGCATTTATAAAAATTAATTTGCTCTTTTAAAATGTACTTATTTCACGTAAAAGTACAAAAATTAATCAATTTATTCTCTACATCAATTTTTGGATATTGTTTCTGTTAAATAATATGAAATAATTGTACAAAGTCATTCATTCAACATTTTGTATTATACTGGCAATACTGAATTTTCTCATTGTAGCCAACAAAATAGAAATTAGTTTAATTGGACTACAACCACAAAATCAGCATAGACAACAACCTGCAGCCATGTTGCCTTGCTGTCTTCAAAATAATCATATAAACATGTGTATTCTATCCTTGACATTTGGTAGTCGGTAGCTTGCTGTGGTGAATGTGTTTAATGCTTGACTTTGATATACACAGTATGTGTATTTATATCAGTGGTGCCAACTTTTTTAAAGCAAAAAGCACTGTTCGGTCATGAAAAAAGCACTAAAAAGCATCAAATGAAATAAATATGTTTGTATGTATACATATGTATGTGCAGGATATAGATTTGAATTCAAAATTTTATTTTTACTCTTTTATATATTAAATTAAATCATCCACTATAGTCGAAATATTAAAACACTTGAATAAATTAAGTGGAATTGTTTTGAAATTTTGGTCCTTATCGATTGTCCTAGTTATACTTTTAAAATAATTCATAGCGCTAAAACTAATTTTCCATTTTTGTAGTCTTAAATTTTTAATGCTTCGTTCTTCTGTATTTCTTCAACTTCACCGCATTTGTTATTATATTCTTTTATAACGTCTATGTGTCCTCTGTAATTTCTATAAATATGTTCTTAACGTTACATAAAGTTTTTTACAATTTTGAATTTATGTAGCGATTCAGCTATAAAATCAATTACTTTTTTTCTGCACACTGTGAATGAGAAAGTATGTAGTTACCTATCTGTCTTTCATCCAATTAAATAAATAATGCAAAGAAAACATTCCGTATCAAAAAAGGGTCTAATCCATGGGTGAACATCATGTAGCAAATTTTAGCAAATCGAATTCACACGTATTCTTATTCTCTTTCATTTGGGTCCCCCTGTGGCTGAGTGGTAGCGATGCTAGCCTCTCAGTCCGGAGGTCGTGGGTTCGATTCCCACCATAGACCCTGGGTGTTTTTCGCAGACAAGCTAATCGCTTTGCGAATTGTGTTTGTGTTAAAAAAAAATAGTCTTATCTGAGATAAATTTTTGCTTATCTTTTAACTAATTTTTCTCAAACGCACTGCTGGAGATTTATTATGTATGCTGTTTATGTTAAAAAATGCTTTTGCCTACAAGAAAATTAAAAATTATTTTCTCTTACAAATTGGTTTTTAGTAGTTTTAAACTCAGAATTAAAGTGAATAATAATGTTTATTTATTACTTTTTGTTGAAACGGTTTTATAGAAAAAAAATTCTTTCATAAAAAAATCATATAAGAATTACTTTTATTAATTGCTTCTGCCTGTGAGTTTATCTTTTTCTCTCACTTACATAACCTTAAATTTATCTTGGTCACCCATGGTCTAATCAGATATGTTTGACATAAAAAATTTATATTATTATAATATTGTTATACAACCAAGACTTTACGTCCAATTCTCAAACTTCATATTGTTAATAAGTTTTTTCAGTATTTTTATAGGAAATCTGATAATTAGGAAGGAACGCAAAGAAGCAAGTACAGTTACATTTTTAGATTGAGTATGTGTGTATGTGTTTAAATTTAGAGTTTCAAAAAAGTGAAACTATCTTAATTCGCGTTTTTTAAGAAGCTACAAATTTATATTTAGTCAAATTGTAAAACGCACTAAAAGCACTAAATTCATAGTTAAAAAAGCACCAATTTAGTGCCTTTTTAAAAAAAGCACCAACTTGAAAAAATGCGCACTGTTATGACTTAAAAAGCACTAAATCTAGTGCTAAAGGCACTAAATGGGCATCACTGATTTATATCGTTGCTTGCTCATAATAAAAAAATTAAGTTGGCGCAATATTACCACATTAAAATTTTAATACCTATACTCATTGTGAATTCCCTAATTATCACATCCATAAAAAAGTGTGATATGGTTAGAGTTTAACAATATAGTCTTGTTAAAAGTTTATGACTACAACATAATTTGTATTATTATTTAAAAATAATATGATGTAAATAACAATATAATGTTATCCAAAACCATACTATGTTAAGTTTAAAAAAAAATCTTTTTCAGAAACATCTGTCAGTTTAGTATTTCGTTTGTAAGCTATCGGTATTGCACGGGTGGTGTTAAATAAATGAATAACTAAATAAAGAATAAACAGAAGGGTAGACCATTAAAAAATTTTTAATAAAAATCTATAAACATTTGTGTATCTCTTGTCATGTCAGTATGTCGTGTAAGTATACATTTCTATGTATAAATTTTATTTCAACAATATTAAATTATTTTTATTTAGATTTTGACGCACAGCTGTTTCTACAATAAATATATGATTAAAAAATAAAATAGTATTATTATATTAAATAATACTGTGGTCGTATTTAACAATATTAATATAATATAAGAATATGGTATGGTGAGTCTCAATTATATTTTAGTCACATCTAACAATAGTGTTGTCATATTTACAATATTAAGATTATAATAGAATTAACTCAGACAATATTATAATTAACTCAGATAATAATATTGTTAACGTTTTTTTTTTCTATTAACCATAATATGATTTGACTGCAACCATATAATTCAATCATATTATGTTGCTGTTTGATTATGGTTAGTTACCTCAACCATATTTTTTCTTTGCATGTATATAAAACTCATTAAAAAATTAAATTGGTAATTAAATATATTCTATATATAATATAGCATACTATTTCTTTGGTAATTAAATATATTCTATATTTTAGAAAGAAATAAATTCGTATTAAAAACCAGAAAAATCAAAATTATTTTTCCAGGGTTGGAAATTGAAAACAAAAATTTTTTGGGTAAAAAATAACCAAAAATAACTTTTTTTCAGTGAAACATACATAAATTTCAAGTTTTAGGAATATCTTTACTCAAGATTAATTTAATATTTGTTCAATTTTTATATGGATATCTAATTTGAGTATAAGGGAAGGTTTTTGCCATGTTGATAATAAGCTGCAATTATGTTTAAAATCCATAGTCTTTCGTTGATAGCTTGTATTGAGTTCTTATTAATTTTTAATAAATTGATATAAAAATAAAATATATCGCTAAAGAACAGTCATAACTACAAAATAAATTAAAAGACATGTTCCGTTTCATTTCCCTGAAACCGTACCTTTCGGCTGAACAAAATCTAAAAAATGTCTCAGGAATAAACCGTTTACATAATCGCGATATATTAAATACGGGAAAATATAAAACAAGTTAGTTCACTTGGTATGGAGGTATGTACAATGCTGAAAAAATAAAATATTTCTTAAATACAGAGTGTAGAATAAAATACTCAACTATTGCTAACATCAAAATTAAAATTTTTTAATCAAATTCTTTAGTCGAAAACTACCGAGGGGTCACGTACTAAAAATTGCCCTTTAACAAAAAATTATCAATTTTTTTACAAAACAAATACAGTTACTCACACTTAAAGTGGGACACAAAGAAAATTCCAATGTTGCTGTTGTTGGAACCCAAAATTTAAGGACTTGGTTAAAATTGAAAATTTCCATTAAATATTTTAATTTTATTAAAGAAATATAAAGTAAAACCAAAAAAAAAAAAAAAAAATCAACCAATGCAATCAAAGCAATATAAAACTAAAGATTTTATATTTCAGCTGCTTAAAGCGAAGCTCACACTCATACTCAAATTGAGACACTAGAATTTCCATATTTGTATTTAGTGTTTAATACATTTTAAATACTTGGCTGACTTTCCCATCGCTTGATATCATAGCCTGAAGACTCCGTGCTCAATACTGTACCATTCTTCTGTTACGACTTCCTTCAGTGCATCAAAATCCTTTGCCCGACGATTAGCCGCTATTTTTTAAGTCTGCCCCAATATGACCTATAAGATTCAATTCTGATGACGGAGTAGGTGTTTCCATTACTTTTAGGCCGTTATAAAGTAGCCAATTTCGTGCGTTCCAAAACTTATTGTTGGTGTGCCTGTGCCTTTAGAATACGCAGTAGCCTTTTATACCAAGATTTTCGGTCCTTTCCAACATATTTTCTTTAAGAATGTCAATGTAATACTTCAAATCAATAATTCCAGCAACGAAATGTACTTTACCAACTCCAGACGTTGACATACACACCCATGGCATAAGGGGACCACTGTCGTGCTTTTTAATAGCCTTGTGTTGAACTTCAGCACGAGGTTTGCGTCAAGCGAATCGTTTCCCATCCAATCTTAATTATTTCTTAAACAAGAGCTAAAAAAAACGGTTAGCAGAACTGGTGGGTAAAGTGAATAAAAAAGCATTTGCTTTGTAACTCCCGACCGAAAAAAGGGTGTTATAAGTTTGTAGCGTGTGTCTGTGTTAGAGAGCTGTGTAAACAGTCTTGAAATGTAAAAACGTCTTAATTTTTAAATGTATTCACGTCGCATGTATTATACTAAACCAATAATAAATGCTGTCGTACTATAAGCGAAGCACGATGGATGTATTGGTGTACGTGTATACCAGTGTTACCAAGCGATGACGTCAAGACAGCTTGTCTGTAACAAACACTCAAAAGAAGTACTGTTGATTTGTGTATGCTTGTTATTTTTCATATTGTACGTTTGAGTGTGTGTGTGTAATATGTAGATGGTAAGCTATTATGTGATTAACCGCATACAACTAATGTTAATGCATGTGTGTGCCTTTGCATGTGCGCAGAAAAATAAAAGATCATACACACATACATGCATGACGTTTGTACACGAGCTCATGCGTAGAAAGAAGCAAGTATCACAAATTCTTCCGTCTTCTTTAAGGTAGAATTAGTAAAATCGTATCGTGATGTTGCGTGTCAGCTGACAAAAACCGTACCATATACAATGCATGTTACAATTTATAAAATATGTGGTGGTAGCACTGCTGACGTAGGAATCTGCAGAAAACAGATTTTTCTGTAGCGAATGTCAAAAACGCCGCATTTAATGCCAGACAAAAAAAAATGTGCTGTGCAAACTGTTACATTTTCTATAACTTGTGCACAAAGTTGAGCGATACGGCAAGCTGTAAAGTAGAATGATACGATTTTACTAATTCTACCTTTACTCTTATACCTACAATACTCAAATAAATTTCTTGCAAACAGTGTTGTTAACGTTTGTTTTATAAGATTTCGCTGTAGCAAAGCATTTGAAAAATCCCTCATGTCTTAAAAGTTCTTATAAGATATCTTGTGCAGGAGACTAGTCTGTGTATCTGTGTGTCTGTACGAGTACACGTACAGACCAAACGGTTAGACCGATTTTGATTTTTTTGATTTATGTTTGTTTGAAAGGTAACTTGGTCGAAAAGGTTCTTAGCTATGTTTTAATAAAATCGGTCCAGCTTAGAAGATATCACATCTTTTCTAGAAATATTCGGGGGTTTTTTAACAATTTTTAATTTTTGTTATTACTTAAAAACTTGTAAAAAACACAAAAAAAAACACATACATATTTTAGGTTTTACAAAAAAAGTTTAAGTAAAAAGTAAATGCTTTTTTTTCACTTTACCCAGTGTTATAATTATAAAATATATTCTTAAAATTACGAAAATTAAATTAAAAAAATCTACTCAACATTGTCATTGTTTTTTTGGAAGGCCTACCAGCGCTATATCATCGGAAGCGTACAATAACATTTTACTTTGAGTAGCATATATTGTTGTTTTAATCCGATGTATAGGACCCAGATCCTGATAAAAAAACCACTCTCACACCGTAATATTAAGCCCACCATTTCTGACCGTTTTTCTTGTAAACTATGGCTTGTACCTAACCTGACCAGACATACCGCTTTAGGCGGGATTATGCCGCTTTTCGTAGGTCGACCCCGCCTCGAATTTCTATTCCGCCTTACTCCGCATGTTAGAGTTTTAAAATTTTCAACCTCTTATTCGATTTTTATTAAACTAAGTGATAAAAAATTCATTCCAAATATTTTTTAAGTGTCGTTAATGCTAAACTAGTAAAAAACTTGTGTGCCTCGCTACAACCCATAAATATACGTTTTGAGACGAAAAGAAGTAGAAGTGCCACCCTTGCGGTTAAACCTTTCAACAACAATTCTCATTGTTAACACAAAAAGTAATGAGTGGTTTCAAAATTCTCACTACATTGTTTTCTTCTAAATTCGGAAGCTAGAACTCATACTATTAATTTGTATATACTAAATTTGAACTTAAACAGGCGTAGCATGTGTTTTAACATCCGAACTCACAAGAAAACATGTGAAAACGATGTGGAACCTAGAACATACGCTGGTTCTATTATAGTGGTTTTTAAAAACCACAGTAATCAGTCGACTCTTCCATGCATGCAAATTTTTAAGTATCTCCTATTTTTTTATACAAGTCCATTCATCCATAATTAGAGAAAATCTGCAATTGTTTTTTAACTGGGACTCGTTATTTTGTTTGGTTTCATTTTTGACATTATAAACGTTTTCTAAAATAAGTTTTTGCACATAGCGCTCAGTTTTTGGTAGATGAAAATCTTTCATACTCTTATAAATAAACTTTTTGTTATAGATCTGATGGAAAAGCCATCAACAGTTGCTAGCTTAGTTTCATTTATATATTCTTTTTTGTTATAAGAGTATTGTAAAATTGTCTTTCAAGCTTTCCGTACTTTTACGGAAGGGTTTTCATTGGGTTCAACACCTTTTAATTGCTGATAATGTATTCCCATTAAATGTCGAATTAGACCTCTTGTGTTCCTTCCTTTCCAAGTAATTTTTTTGTGGAACACAACGAGCAAACTGCAGGATCTCGTGTTTTCTTTTTAAAATATCCCAAAAAATAAGATTTGTTATCTTTCATATAAATTATTTGATTAAAAATTTTGTATTCAATGAGCGTTTAACTTGCTTCTTAATTTTCTAAAAACAAATAGATTAGGTTAATAAGAATTTCCAGACAATACACTTTTTACGCCCGAAAATTCCCACGATGTATTCCCGGGATTACGGGATTGGAAATTTTGGAGAATTTACGGGATTTCCCGTGAAAAAAGCTAGATGAAATGTTTCATAAAATAAACACCTTTAAAGGGAACATGAAATTAGTACATACTATAGATCTGCGTAAAGGGCCTTTAAATGTAAATATGTCTTGATTTTTAAATGTATTCACGTCGCATGTATTATACTAAACCAATAATAAATGCTGTATACTATAAGCGAAGCACGATGGATGTATTAGTGTACGTGTATATCAGTGTTAACAAGCTATGTCGCAAGACAGCTTGTTTGTAACAAACACTCAAAAGAAGTACTGTTGATTGTTGATTAGTGTATGCTTGTTATTTTTCATATTGTACGTTTGGGTCTGTGTGTAATATGTAGATGGTAAGCTACCCTGCAGAAAGTGCGAATAGTGAAATTTTAGTGATTTACTAGAGACATTGTCAGTAGTACTACTGACCAGGTGTACCCCAGCCAATGTAATCATCTATTCACATTTAACATTAGCTTGTCATTGAAAATCCACCACTAGACTGTAGGACTACTGACTAAGTAGTTCTTTTGGGACCACATTGAGACATTGACACCATAGAATCACTAGTAAATTTTAGGGGGTCTAGTCTACAATATCGATATTTACTCGCTCGTTGTCAATAGTAAATTTATAGTGATTTTCTAGTGACATTGTCAATATTGCTACTGATATTTGAACCAAATTTTCACTAGTACAGTATTTATCGGATATAAGAAACTTAAAAAATGCACGATAAAAGTTTCTTAAAAGCGTTTCCTTCTTATATAAAATTATTTTATATAAGAAACTTATTTCTTATATAAGTTGCTATGGCCATAAGACATTTGTTTCTTATATGAATATACGAGCTTTTTTATCTTTTTATGTATACATATACGTAGATGTATATATGTAAATAGAAAAATAAAAAAAAAATCATGATTGGTAGTTAATTTTTATTTTATTAACCCCTTTAGTAAATAAATATAAAAAAATAAACAACTTCTACAACAAACAGAGCTGTCCATGCAAACTACATAAATTCTGTGTTGCCGTTATATATTTTGTGGTTTTGGTGTTTAAGAAAAATGTTCTTTCATCAGTTTTTTTCTTATAAGCGTTTTTCTTATATGAAACCTTTTTTGTTAGAAAAATCACTAAAAAGACATGGTGTTTTTGAAAATGTTTCTTCTAAGCGTTTTGTTCTTATATGAGATGTTCTTATATCCGATAAATACTGTAGATTTAAGTAACCCTCGTCTACATATATTTATTTAATATTATTGCACAGCGTAATAAAAAAGAAAAACAACCTATTGACGCGTTCATTGACAATATCACCAGAAATACACTAGAACTGTTGTCTCTAACGTATCTTTACTCGCACATAAAAGGAAAGTTGTCGACATTTTAACTAGTGCAATTGTCGCTGGAGAAAGAGTATTGACATAGAGACATGTGGTTCTAGGCTGGCTAGAGGGTATTATGTGATTAACCGCATACAACTAATGTTAATGCATGTGTGCCTTTGCATGTGCGCAGAAAAATAAAAAATCATACACACATACACGCGCTCATGCGTAGAAAGAAGCAAGTATCACAAATTCTTCCGTCACGAAGTGTTTTCTTCTTTACTCTTATACCTACAATACTCAAACAAATTTCTTGCAAACAGTGTTGTTAACGTTTGTTTTATAAGATTTCGCTGTAGTAAAGCATTTGAAAAATCCCTCATGTCTTGAAAGTTCTTATAAGATGTCTTATGCAGGAGACTAGTACATACCTTTTTTCAGTTTCAGTTAAAAATTTGTGCTAATTATTTTTTGGTGCTATTATTTTTACTGCCACTGTATGTCTTCATATAGCGCAATATATAAAATAACAAATATAAGATTATGTTTTCAACCATTGCATGTTAAGAGCTCAACGCTCAATTGTTTCTTTTAACATTTTCTTATCATTATCGTTCGCGTTTTAAGTTACAAAAACACGTATCTATGATTCATAAACTACTTGTATATCAGAATTCTTTATTTCCACACATTTCTTGTCATAATTACTAAGAATGCCTAAAAAAAACTAAATACAAATTCAAAAGTCGTAAATTATACTTAAAAAAAAAGAGAAACAAATATGTAGATTTACCTACGACGACAGGGAGAACTCTATAGTATTTATTTTGCCGAAGACAAATTTATTCCACTGCACATTTTATAAAATTGTTTATTTATTCATTGCAATGAGTCATTATTCAAATTTCCAGTTTAAATGACAGTACATATCAAAAAAATTTGTGTACATATCGCACACTAAACCATAAACAGTCACAACTCAAAAAAATCCCAGATGTTCAGGTTGCACTCCTTTTGATGCTGTACAAATGACGCAAGTATGTATGTAACATAAAAACTGACGTTAAAAACAGGTTTAAGAAGATTTTGATGCGTTGTAACGTGGTTTTGTCATCGGCTGAGACAGCTTAGCCGCGTCCAGGGTCTACTTACAGTAATAAAAATACCTTTATTTATCCCTCTATGGCAGCTACGTCCAAATACACATGCACTGATATTTGTATTTGAGGTGAACAGCTTTGAAAGCTCTTAAATTTATTCTTGTTTCTTTGAAAAGTAAGAACAAGCATCGCTATCTGTTGTTTTGTTGTTGTGGTTGTTGTACTTTCGTCAGTGTGAACGGTGTGAAAGCCCAAAAAGCTCTTTATAAAAGTTTGCGCATTGTGCATATGGCTTGGACATAGCTGCTCTATCGGGTTTTATACTAATATCTTACTTTATTGAATAAAAATATAAATAGTGAAAATACCTTAAAGTAACTTCGTTGCTGGTAGACGCGGCTCGATGACTTCGTTGGTTGTCAATTACACCGGTTCGTTAAGTGTCGTTCAGCTCGATGATTATTTTCGTTGAGACAGGTTCGCTGCTGGTGGACTCGGCTCGATGACTACGTTTGTTGAGCTTCGTTGATGCAGGTTCGTCGCTGGTAGACTCGGCTCGATGCCTTCGTTTGTTGACCAGCTAAACGTTGTAGATGTAGGTTCGGCTTATGTCGATGCACGAGGGTTCGGTGTTAGGTCAATAAGATACCTACTTTCTACAAAACATGCAATACTTGCTAAACCTAGGAGAACAGTCAGCCAAAGTCGCTGTGAGAACAGTCAGTCGAAACAGCTGTGAGAACAGTCTACCGAAGTTGCTGTGAGAACAGTCAGTCGAAACAGCTGTCAGAACAGTCAACCAAAGTTGCTGTGTGAACAGTCAACCGAATCCGCACTTTCGTACCTTTGTGTTCAAAAAAATGTAAATTACTCCTCCTGGAGGTTAGTCGGCTCAATAAAATAAATTGTCCGAGCCCTTACAGCGGAATTGCTGTGCTTGCCGGAGCATGAGGGTAGCGTTGGCTGAAGTAGTTAACACGTTGACTACAAAACCGAAGGTCCTGGGTTCAAGCCCGGTATACAACAGTCATTAAATAACAACACCACTCATTTTTCTGATGTGCATTAGTGTCCCTTTCCATCAGTTGTTGTAGGAAAGTTTAAGTGATGAAAGCACTTAACTATAACAACTTCAGCGGATATTAATCCTAAGGTAACATCAGAGCGCCCTCTTTCGTTGTGTAGAAGAATCATAGGCTAAGTAAAATAACCAATAAAATGGCAACCAGAGGCACTATAACTGCAAAAAAAACGTGCAAAAGGCAGAGTTGTAAAATAATGAAGCTTCCTCTATCTTTTCCTTCACCAGCTGTGCTCTCTATCACTATACCTTTCCTAAAGAAGGTAACACCTAGTAATAGTAATAGACATTCATTGCCTCAGATGCAGCTCTAAAAAAATTTACGTTCTTTAGAGATTTTATGAAAAGAAAAACATTTTTATAATTTATCATTGTGACTGTTTATAACTTAGTGTGCCATATGTACAGTGTGCGACAAAACATACATCTGCACGAACTTGTGGTGATGTAATATATTTTAATAACAAATTTAAACAGATTTGGATTTCAAATTATTTTATTTATTTACAAAACTAATAAACTAAATTTACTGAAATACCAGAATATAAACGGAAACTATTTTCAAACATGATTAAAAATCTTAATTAATCTTCATCATACCGAGCCGTAACAGCCAAAAAAGCTTAAACGACACATTCTTTTATTAAACATCATTTTTTTACGCTCGCAATTAATCGATTTTGGTCAAAAAAATAAGGTTCCAAAATTATGTCGCTTAAGGGGTTTTTGCGGTTATGGCACAATACCTTGTTATATGCCACAAAATATTTCGCTTTTAAATTAATTCATTAAAAATTTAAATTTCCTTGGTATTTTGTTGCATACCCCTTATTTCTAATAAGTTCCTTACATGTGCGTGGCATGGATGGTATTAGGTTTGATATAAAATTTCGTTGCCAATTTCATTTCAAGCGATTTTTACGATCTACAATATAATATAGAGTTTCTACTGGATTGACATTGCGCCGGCCATTTCAAAACTTTGATCTGTCTATTACACATTTAGCTGTGTGTTTTGCATCGTTGTCGTATTGATATCTTCACTTAAGTGGCATTTCCTCCTCAGCGTGTGATAGCATGTCATTTTCCAGGATATCCGTATACATGAAGCGATCCTTTATACCACTTACTATATGAATTAATCCGATTCTATGGCCTCCTTAATTTTATTCTCAATGGCATCTGCAAATCCAACTATCTTCACGTTTTCAGGTAAACTTAATCTTAGTACTCTATCGTAAAGTTCTTCAAAGTACCTAATCTTGGGCACTCCACAAATAACATTGCGTCTCCTTATACCTAGATCAGTCTCATAAACTAGCAGTCTATTTCGGAAATAATCCAGCACTAGTACCAGCAGATGTCCTGGGATGTCTAATAGCGATAAGACATCAACAATATGCTGCCACTTGCAGTGTTAAATCCGTATTTTACGGCTATAGTAGCAACTACACAGTACTACTTTGTACCATTCCTCCATCTTTTCTGCTACAACTTTGATAGCGTCTACTGTTGACCTTGCTTTCCTGAAGCCAAATTAGCTTCAACAAAATTTTCAAGTCTTCTACTTACGCCCAATAATTGACTTCTCAATTATGTGTCATTTATCTTTAAGTGTCTCTTAAGTACAGAATTCATTTTTTCAGTATAAAGTTGAGAGCCATTTAAATGCCCAACCTTGTCTATTTAAATCACACTTAAGTCTTACGAGCATACCATATGTTATTTTGCTTGTGTGTGTTTATTGAAAACATGTACATGAACATCATGTGGTCGTATTAAGAAGATTTTCGTTTAATTTTCATAAATATATAACATATACAATGCATAGTATCATATCATGGAATAAATAAATAGAAAAATGCGTTCTGATGCTCTTTTGGTTTCATAAAATGTGTTTTTATGCAGTTTTAATTTTCTACATGTTGATAACCTAACTTTCTTATTTACATTAAACATCTGTTTTCTTTTAGAACTAGTGTTGTAAAAGTATTGAGTATTTCAGTACTGAGTACTCAATACCAGGAATTTTTCCCGGTACTCAATACACAAAAGTAACTACTCAGTACTTTCAGGGTTGCATTTTGTAGTATTTGAGCGAAAGTCTTCCTTTAAAATACATCAGAATTATACAACTCTGTGAGTTTGATACAAACAAATATGACTCTGAACCTCATGGAGTTAGTGTAACAAATACCAATTCTGTTAGGAATTATTTTGATACGAAAATAGCCACTAAAAAAAGTAACACAGAATGCATTATTGAACTACTTCAGTCATTAACAAATACTATTGCACAGAAAAAGTGACCCTTTAGAATAGTGGAAGGAAAGCAAACGATACAATATAACCAGCAAGGTCCTCACAAACAAACAAAATATTTTAAATTCTTTCAATGTCGGTAAAATGTTATTTCTACATTTACACAATGACTAAGTAATAACATCAATTGTGAGAAAAAAATGTTTACTAAAATATATTTAGAAGATAATTTAAGAGATTAATATACTAGAAGTGTAAGAGTACGTTAAAAAATTTATTTTCATTTGTTATAAATTAATTTAAATATACTTGTATTTAATCTTTGTTTTTCCATATTGCATTATCTATAAAATAATATAAATAATAATTTTTAACTTCCCATATACATACATATATAAAGTATTGAGTAGTATCGAGTACCCAATTGAAAAAGTATCAAGTAGTACTGAGTATTCAAAAGTACCCGCTTTTTACAACACTATTTAGAACTATCAACATTTCACAGTGCTACCACACTTTCATAGTATTTAAGTGATCATTTAATTTTATGACTGAAAAAATGAAACTGCAATTAAGTGCAACTTAAAATTAACTGGCTATTAGCTAAATGACACTTAATTGAGAAGTCGGTTATTGGGCCTTAATATACTCTAGCAATTGCCCTCATATATGTACCACGTACAGTAGTCGGTAAGAGGAAGTGTCATCTAGGAGTTTATAGTCCTTGGGTGTTGGAAAAGTTCCATAGATTCGGTATGTGTTTATTACTCTTAAACATTTTTCGAGACCCAGTTTCACGTTCTCTTTTAATGCTCTATTTGGAATACAATCCAAGGTATGTGTTTTTTGGTTTAAATTTAGAAAAAACGTTTTTAATCTCTGCTATTGTAAACGAAAGAAATTTTAAAATTTTGCTAGAAGAATTGTGTTCCCATGGCGGTGCTTCCTGATGAGGCAAGAGATGTTCTACAATTCTTTTAAAAATTGACTATTCTTGGTGGCTATGGGCTAAGAAATTTAAGTTTTTTAGTTTAGGATTATTTACTACCGCATCACATACATTAAGCGAACTCTGACGCTTTCTCCTACAAATTAAAATTTTTAGGGCCTTCTTATCACTATGATGTGCACTAACTATTCTCTAAACTACATACATATATATGTATCTCTTCATCTTGTATATTGCCTTCTGGAACATATACACTCAGAGCTCAAGCTAACAATTTCATTATTCCACCAGCAAACCGATGGCTTATATGCGGATATAACTTAATGCCTGTAGGGTCACACCACATCTTCCATTCTTTAGAGCTATGGTAATAGCACTGTGATCATTGTGTGTATATACACAGATCAGATATTCAACAGTTTACACCATGATGCCAGTAATTGATCCACTATTACATCTTTTGAAAGTTTATTCATCTCCAATGCAGAAAAGTCTTCCAAAAGTACTCGCTGCTTTTATGACAGGATTTCTGGTTGCAGTACAGTACAGCGATATCCACATTTAAATCTCGAACGCCTTGCTTGAGTAGTTATTGAGCAATGATTGAGATTCAGCTGTAATATTCCCATTTGATGACTTAAGTTGTGTTTTAAACCTTAAGCTTAAATTAGACGTGACATAGCCATAATGCCGTAGCCATAACCCAACCAAATTTAATTGGTTTCTATGGTGAGAGTTATGGCGTTATGGCGAGTCACATATAATCAAATACAGTGTTGCTCATTAGTTTGGTTCGAACGGCTGTTTTTTATGGCTATGGTTATGTCACGTCTGATTGAGCCTTTAAGCTCCTGTATCACTCTTTTTGTATTACTGACAAACTTCACATCCGGTAACATTATCGACAATGATTTTTTAGAACTCGTTCCAAGTTTGTGACCGACTTCACCACACTTTAAGCAATTAGTGAAAAGGCCCTGTACCAGTAATTTACAGCTCTGTGTCCGTAATGAATGACACTTATAAAACCTTCCTGGTGCCATCCAGCGTACAACTCATTACATTGTCACCCATTGAAGAAAAATACAACCCGTTAGGAAAATTTCTAAGGTTTTTTGTTGGGATATGGGCCAGTTGGGTTGAATATAAAAATTGGGTTTCAAATTTCGGAATTACTTTAACTTATTGGTATCTGTCAGTTCAAAGTATTTTTATCACTGGATTACAAAATTTTTGATAGCCAAAATCTAAAAAATCCGTACGATAATAATAAAAATAAATTAAATACATATATTATGCATTAACCATGAACGACTGCAACGAATTATTAACAACTTTATAAATTATTATTTATTGCTAAGAGTAGCAAGAGCATCAGCAAAATACCACAAAAAGAGTTCATTCACGTCATGGCCATCAAGATCAAGACGTTGCCTGCTGTTTGATTTCACGTTTATTTTCAATTACAAAAGCAAAAAATATGTACTAGAGCCCTGCAAAGGACCACTTACAAGAACTTTTAAGACATGGGTGATAGTTGAAATGCTTTACTGCAGCGAAGTCTTCTAAAACAAACGCTAAACAACACTGTTGGCAAGACATTTGTTTCAGTTATTGCAGGTATACGAAGAATTTGTGATGCTTGCTTCTTCATACGCATGGGCGCGTATACAAACTAGAGCCGCTCACGTAAAAAAAACATCGATGTTTTTTCACATTCGATTCATTGTTAATTCACATCGATGTTGTTCGATGTATCGATTTAAAAAACATCGATGTTTACAATGCATGGTATTGATTAATTATAAACTAGAAAATTTATTACATAAATAAAAGTCGATTTAAAATTTCATAAGAATTAAGAAAAGCATGTGTGCAAAGCACGGCATGTGCTTATTTTTTCAAAGGCCAGTTCTACAGCTTTGCAAATCGGACCAAATGTAGGTTGTCAAATTAATATTTTCCATTGTGTGTAATTTAGTTTTCAATGTTCCTGACAAAGAGTCATTTTTTTATCAACCCAAAGAGTCACAGTAGCTCTACTTGGAACTTTAAAATGCGGTGATATAACTCTCACTAGGTGTCTAAAATAGAGCTGGTAAACTATCGATAGTCACGCCATTCGATATTTTCGATAGTTTGTTAGGAAACTATCGATATTATCGATAGTATCGAATTATTTTGCACTATGTTCTCACGGCCACACGAACAGTCATTTTGAATATGTATTTGGATACTGTAAGATAACGCTGTTGCTTCGCTGACGCTTTGTAAATTGACAAAGAATATCTTTAGTATTGTGTTGTTACATCAAGCGATTTTAAAACACTTTTAAAATTTAAAAAAACATTTTAAAAGTCATTCTTGGATATGTGTTTTAACACTACATTAAATGAGTTGTAAGCATCAATATATGTGACCCGGTCTATGAAAAGGTGGCTTATGACTCAAAAAATTATTTTTCACTTTTTTTTGGTTCGGATAGTTTTTGAGACGTTCTTTAACATGGTGAAAAGCAGAAAGCCCTAACTTGCTTAAGCCTACAGTACACGGCATGTAAAAAACCACATGCGCATGTGGTTCTGACGTAATTTTGACGTCATCACGATGCTACATATGTTACATGCCGTGTACTAGCAACATATGTACATGTAGATATTAACGTGCTTACAGATGAGCTGCCCAAGAAAATGTCTTCGACTCGGGTACATGTGCCACATAAGTATTTTGGAACAAAAATACCATAAAAATTTTACGGCATGTAGCCACTACTAGTAATTTTAAAAAATGCAACGAACATGCTGAAAATTCACATGACGTCATCGCCACATACGCATTTGGCTTTTTACATGCCGTGTACTGTAGGCTTTAGAAGTGTACTAAAAATGTAGAGAAAAAAGAGCACAAATGAAAGAAAAACAGAATTTTACTGAAAATCGAGAATGAAGATAATACATGTTTTTGAGTCATAAGCCATAGACCGGGTCACATAACAAAAAGACGTCTTTTCGATACATCGAATAAAAACATCGATGTATCAATTAACATCGTATGATACGATACATTGGCATTTATTCGATGTATCACAACCAAAACATCGATGTTTACGATGCATCGATTAACATCCAGCAGCTCTAATACAAACGTCATGCATGTACATACGCACACACGTTGTGAATATGATATTTTATTTTTCTGCGCACACACGAACGCACACATGCATTGCTATTAGTTGTGTGGGCTTGCTTTAAAAAACCACCTTTAATCACATACAGCGTTGCCGCTTTGGTTACTTTTAACCAAAATTGGTTACTTTTTTTCCAATGTGTACTTGTGTACTTTTTTCCATTTTGGTTACTTTTCTTCAACACAAAAATAACAATTTTTATATGGTATATAAATTTTAATATAACTAACTATTGAGATAAACTATCACGTGATTGAAAGATTTTTCGTGGCTAAAAAAATATGGATGTGATTTCCAAACAGACGGTAAATATTGTATCTCAATAGAAATTGCTCGGATGTTCTAAATTGGAAATAAGAAGTTGAATTTTGGGACAAAGTTTCAAAACATACAAATGAATTCAACGAACAATTTTTTGGTGACTTTATTAAATTTAGTTTTTAGTTTAATGCCATTTTCACACACTTCGGGGTTTTCTGAAAGAATATTTTCCCAGCTAGGTTTAGTCAGAACTAAATGCAGGAATAAGATTAATTTCAATACAAACTCTATAATGCATATGTATGTATATTTTAATAGTTTATCTATTCAGTCATGTGTTTGGATAACGAATATAATACTGTGTTGATGTGTAAACATCTATAAGCTAGGGGGTAAAAATCTTTTGACTTTGATTTCTTTCCGTACACCAAAGGTGAAAATGAACCGTAAGAGCTACGGACTTGACATTTGGACACAATGTGTAGACATTTGGCTACTACAACAACAAATACATGAGAGTTAAAAACTAAAGGGTGTTCCAAAACGAGCAAAGAAAAATGTTAAAATCCCATGTATTATATATACAATTGTATGTACATATATACACTTGAAATTTTAAAAGTTAGTGTATTTTTATACAGACTACAAGAATTAACACTAAATTTAAAAAATTTAAATCCATGGGTGTTCCATCAGTTAATGCAATTTTGACTTTGTAATTTTGAAAACTTGCTGTATCTTGGAAACCGTAAGAGTAAAACTCTTGAAATTTTCAAAAACGGTAAAACTAAAAAATAAAAAAAATATAAAATCGCCAAATATAAAAAAAATCGCCAAAAACAAAAAAAAATCGCCAAAAAGAAAAATCACCAAAGAAAGAAACATCTTTAGGACTAAAAAAAATCGCCAAAATGAAAAAAATCCTTAAACAAAAAAATCGTCAATATGAAAAAATCGCCAAAATTAAAAAATCGCCTAAATAAAAAAACCCTAAAAACAGAAAAAAATCGCCAAAATGAAAAAAAAACCCCAAAAAACAGAAAAAAATGCCAAAATGAAAAAATCGCCAAAATGAAAAAAATTACGAAAATTAAAAAAACCCAAAAATAGAAAAAAAGAAAACTCCAAAACGAGAAAAAAGCGATAAAACTGAAAAAAAATCGTTTAAACTGAAAAAACTTAAAAAAGGAAGAAAGCTAAATCAAAAAAAAAAAAAAAAAATGATCAAAACCGAATGTGCGCGAGTCAAAGTCGCACTTTACTGAATATATTTTAATTGCAATGCTTACACAACAACAAGAACAGCAACAACTAAACGATGAACAACAGGAATTAAAAATTAAAAAGTAAAAGTAAAGGCATTTACCATAGATGAGCACTGCAGTACCACTAAAGTTTCAGTAAAAACAATAAAAAATGTTTAACAAGTAAATTTTTACTGATTACTAAAATTTTGTTCCTACAATTTTTATAAATTGCCTAAATGATTTGTTATATGATGAGGTGCATTGAATTTTCAGTAATCAGTAATGCCCGTATTCATAATGAAATTCTACCAAGTGGCTAAATGTTTTTCATACAAAAGTTTCAAAATTTGAACGAAAAAACTGTGCCAATTGCTACAATTTTATTATGATTACGGCCCTACGATTTTACTGGTAATGCAAATTAAATTTCATTAGCAGTAAAAATTTACTGAATTTTTTTAGTAATCAGTAAATTTACTGCTTACTGCAATTTTGAATGCAGTACATATACATATACTGCAGTGTGCCCATTTACTAACCAAATAAGTTTAATAAAACAAACAAAAACCAACAAATTCATATGTATTTACAATATTGAAAGTTTTGGTACTTTTAATTAATTAATTTAAAAAAAGATACTAAAAGCATAAGTACTTCCAACTTCAAAAAATTTTTCATTACTAGATGTTTACACATCTCCTCTGTGATCGGACTCACATTGCTTTTTTTTAAGTCATGGAAATATAATCATATACGAACACCAACCACTGCATGATAAAAGACAAAAAAAAAAACACCAGTGTCTTGCCCCAGGTCATGCACATTTTTGTTTGTCCCAAAGATTTGGGGCCTCGGTGTCATTTTTGCATTTTCTCCGGTTCATATCGTTCGGAATTTTGATTTACTCTTTGAGGCAAAGTTGTAGCTCTTGTCATACAACAAAAATTGTGAACATATAAAAATAAAAAACATTATCTTCAAGATCAAAATCGCAAAAAAATTCAAAATAATTCGAGTTTTATACCTTTTTCCCCTGTTCAGGTACATAGGTGGCAATCGGTTCAAAATTCAAGGAAACTATCAACGATAAAAATGTACCTAAGATCTCAATAAACAACTTTCTACAACATATGAACTTCCTAGGAATGATTCTTAATACCGTTTGGGTAGCGCTTAGGCAGCCACAAAAGTAAAAAATTTTAAAGCAAATGAAATTAAAAAAACGGTGTTAAGAATCGTTCCTAGGAAGTTCATATGTTCTAGAAAGTTGTTCATTGAGATCTTAGGCAGCGTGATCGTTTGAACGACTAAAGTGGCAAATTACCACTTTTTCGACTGCCTTGCCACTTTTTGTCCCCCTTTTTTTAGTGTGAGTTATTTGAAAATACATTAAAAATAAAGAGTTTAGTGAAGTTTTCTCGATTTTTTTTTTAATTTTGCGCCTTTATTTTGATAAATCCCCTATTTGGTGCCACTTTTTGAAAAATGTCATCGGTCACCCTGATCTTAGGTACATTTTGGTGGTTGATTGTTTCCTTGAATATTCAACGGTTTGCTACCTATGGACCTGAACAGGAGAAAAAACGTGAAAAAATCTAATTTTTTTTTAAATTTGCCACAGATACATACATATATTTCTTAATGGAAGTACAAATAAAACAGTACATATGGATATATATTAAATATATAGAGATTTTGGTTACTTTTTGTTGCCTTTGGTTACTTTTTTCCATATTTTGGTTACAAAAATAATGATAATACCTTACCATCAGTGTTGCCATATTTATTTTTCAGAAATCTTCAAGTCGAGCAAAAAAATCTTTTTTTTTGTTACCAAAAAAAATTTTTTTTGGTATTTTTTTGAATCAAAATGAGTTAAAATTTATTTTATTCCTGTGAAGTATTAAAAGAAAAGCCAAATAACACAAAATATTTACTGTATGGAATATGCGTAAGATCATTATGAAGCAAATCAGAAAATTTGTAAGTAGTTTAGTCAAAAAATCCCTCAATAATATATTACAAGTACCAAAAGTAACATTTTTAAAAAATCTTATTTTTAGATAAGAAATCTTTTTTGTCGTTTTAACATGTCTAAAAACTTCAAATATGGTAACACTGCTTACCATCTACATCTTGCAAACGCATTCAAACGTACAATATGCAAAATAACAAGCATACACGCATCAACACTACTTCTTTTGAGTGTTTGTTACGAACAAGAAGTCTTCGCGACATCGCTTGTAAACACTCCCCAGCAAAAAATTACACATTACCATCTGAACTACTTGCCATATAATGACATACTTTTCTGATTGCCAAATTTCATTATTCGCTTACAAATCTCATTACCTAAAATGTAAAAAAATATGTACAAGTTGCTAAATGAAGAGAATGAATTTTTTAGATTAAATAGATTACGCGAGCAAGTTTCCAAATAAAAAAGGTAAGTACTTCTCAAGAATCGATTATTTTAGTCTCACGCCTTGTTAAAATCATTGAGTTGGTAATCCAGTAAGGAACAGTTTCCACCAAAAATGCTTAATTCCAAACTCGATTAACTTTTTTGAAATTTTTTGCTGGGTCATATATATGAACATCAATACATCCATAGTGCTTCGCTTGTTAAATGACAGCATTTATTATTGGTTTTTTTAATCCGTTAGAATTGTTTCACTACTTTCGACTTTAATAGCAGAAATATCCTCTTAAAATCATCAAAATGACAATTTCCATTAAATTTGGTAGGTTTGTGTGCTTGTACAATCTTTCTAAAATTCTACAACAATTCAAGCGAATAAATTTGCCAAGAAACTGTCTTGCATTAACAATTTGTCAACAATATTTTTTAAATTTGAAATATGACACAAAAGCCTGCATATTTATACCAAAATATTAGACAAAAATATGAATTTATGACCAAATTATGTAAAAATATGCATTTTCAGTAAAATATGCAGAAATATGCAATAACAAATCGATGCCATTTTTAAGCAAATTTATTGTTTCGTAAAAATATTTCGTTCGGGTGCCCCTGTGGCTGAGTGGTAGCGATGCTGGCCTCTCAGTCCAGAGGTCGAGGGTTCAATTCCCGCCATAGATCTTGGGTGTTTTCCGTAGACAAGTTAATCGCTTCGCGGGTTGTGTTGTGTGTGTTTGTTAAAAAATTGATATAAGCTCTTATTGTAGATGCTTAGTATAAATAAAATAATTTCCAAATAAAAATATAATTCTTGTCATTATCAGGGTTAAGGTAAAAAACATGAATTTGCATGAAATCCCAGTCCCTGCTTATGACAATATGCCAAATATTAAAGTTAAATTTACATTTTATTTTTCATTTTACTTTATAAAAACTTTTATTGTTATCCAATGGATTTCTAATTGTATAAAAGTGTAGAAAAATAAAATAGTTTCATATCAAATATAAATTATTTTCTGGGTATTGTTAAAGTTTCTAAACCTACTACACGAATCTTTCTTTTGTGATTTTCAAAAATATTATTATTTGTGAATTCTCAAATAGTTTTTGAAAGTCTGTGCATAAGATAAGGGGTTTGTGACTACAAAATGTGTGCTTGAAGTCTATTGATGATTTTGGCAAAGCACCCATGAAATTCATATAGACATGCTTAACCACCAGCAAATAAATTTCAATTAAAATAAACTCATCACCAAGGAAACCAAGAATATGCTCAAAAATATATGCACTAAAAGCTCAAAAAATATGCTCTTAAAAATAAAATAAATTGTTTATATTTTTAATTTAAAAATTTAACAACATTTGCATAAATAAGACAAAAAAAAAAAATAAAAAAAAAAAAAATTATACAAGGAATAATTATGCACGTTAAAACAAAATTGCCACACAAATTTGACTAAAGCAAATTGTATAAATTAATTTTTTTGGACACTCTCGTAAGAATTTAACTTCAATTTCAAAAGAGATCATCTTTGGAACTGTATTTTGGATAAATAGGGCAAGATTTTTATTGCAATAAACAACAAAATATTGACCTAGATTTTCAAAATAAAAATCGTTGCTTGTCACATCTAATAAACTTTTATACATTGACAACGTTCCTTCAACGTCTACTCGGGGCATAGTCCGTCACAAATAGCAAAACCGAATTTTTATTGAAACTAACGTCCGTAATAACTACGCAATATATAAGAAAAATTTATACACTACATGGAATATTGTAAATGAGATTTAGGTGGCAAAATATAAAAATTTAAATTTTGAGCAACACATACTTATTAAGCTTGTAAGCATATTAAAATAATAAAAAATCTACAGAGTATCAAAATATGCCCTAAGAGCAAAAATTATGCTTTAAAAACTAGAAAATATGCTAAAAATATCCAAAAATATGCTTCAAAGTGTAAAATATGCAAAAATATGCACTAATAAACGGATGCCAAAATGCATAAAAAGTTATAAAAGGAATAAATATCTTATCCTCGCATTAATACTTCACACAAGAAAAAACAAGCAATTGCATATTTGCGGTTTTCCTGCTTATGGCAATAGGTCAAATAATAAATTTCTTAAATGGAAAATATATTTCAATATTTTGTGTTTATTTAACGCAAGAAAAACAGTTGAATAGTCAAACTTGTATGTAAATATATATTTTTCAACACTATGTATATTTGTAGTCAGCTCTTTACAATTTTTATAATAATATTTTCAGCGTTGTCAACTCGGTGCTTTTCGCACCGTTTTTAGTGCTTTTTGAAATTTTCGACGCGAAAAATTTTGAAGTTAGTGCTCGGTGCTTTTTTAAACTAATTTTTGGTGCTTTTTATTTCTTGGCGGTGGCACTAAACCCAAAATTCAAAAAGAATTTTCCTTATATAATATATATATACATATATATATATACATATATATATATACATATATACATATATATATATACATATATATATATATACATATATATATATATATTTTTGAAGAAGTCTAACATTTAAAAAACATAAGCACTGAAGTTAAGTGGAACATTTCAAAATATTCTAATAAGATTGTACAAAACTTGGTTGATGAAATACGTGCATTTTATTCTCAAACTTTCACATTTTAAGCATAATTAATGGAAACAATATTTTGCCACACGACAAAGAAGACATAATGCAAGTATAGTCTAATAGCGAAATATTTTCTAGTATATAGTGTAAATAGAGAATAATTCATTAATGCAATGGAGAAACTTTGAATTC
Organism: Tachina grossa; assembly: GCA_949987645.1. Classification (NCBI taxonomy): domain Eukaryota; kingdom Metazoa; phylum Arthropoda; class Insecta; order Diptera; family Tachinidae; genus Tachina; species Tachina grossa. The sequence continues at coordinate 131,642,096 of OX465274.1, read as the reverse complement.
GCTATCGATTTTTAAGCAGAAATAAAGTCTTATAACGATTCATTCGATATAAACTCGTTTGGGGCATTATCGAAATTGCATTCCTATCAAAGTTCAATGTTTAAACGCAGAAGTTGATCACGTTTTTACCTTTATTACTTTATTTAAGTCTCAAATACGTAAAAAATTGTCTTTACACTTGGCTTTATATAAAAGCGGTGTGAAACGAGAAAATTGTGTTGCTAATAGAGCTGCCGTTTTAGGTTACATATTTATAACCTACTTCGTTCCTATTTTCTAAAAAAATAGTACATATAATTTAAGTGTATATAACTTGGTTAACTTGCAAATTACTTTTTTTTAATTTTGTAACTTTGTTATTAATATTGTGTTTGCTGTGAAAGAATGTTTCCACATCATTGTTTAATAAAAATCAAATTTTGAAAGTCTTGACTTTAAAAAAATTAACTACTACTCCCATCGAGTTCAAAATCTAATCAGCAAGTCAAAAAGACTTGCCAATTGCTGCTAATTTGACTAATTTCAGGTGATTTGTTTTTTTGTTGACGAAAATTAATTTTTTATAATAACTTAAAAAGGTTTCGTCAAATTGATTTTAGAATTCACTGATTCTCATAGAATCAAAATCTGTATCGGATGATTCAAATTTGAAGTTTTAGGGGTAAAATGCAAGGTCAACAAAGTTCTATATATTTTACATAAAAAATTTTTTTAATAAAACAAAAATTTTAATTTAGTGCTTTTTTACTTAAATTACGCGTTTTTTTCCTGGTTTCAGTGCTTTTTGAAATTTAAAAGTTGACAACGCTGAATATTTTCGTATTTTTTATTTAATTAAAATCCAAGACCTTGGTCATAACCAGGGGCCTAATTCCTGCACTCGTGATCGGATTTGCATTCGAATAGAAATTAATTTCGATGGCAAGAAATTTTCGGATGATGTCACTCGTTACCAAGCGAATCGAGTTTTTGTTTCAGTGTTGGAAAAAGGCAAATATATTTAGATATTATCACAACACTGAATAAATTGTAAGCAAAAGCATATGTTTGTATATGTGTATGTGTGCAAAAACATATGTATGTACGTACATACACACGTACTTATATGCAGAAAAATGAAACGAATATACATAAATGTTATTTTAATTTTAATTTAATTAATAACTTAATAAAAAATTAGTGTAAAGTTAGAGAATAGAGCACTAGCCACATTTTAGATTCTTTTATTGGTTAACCAGAATCAGTTACATAATTTGTTATTTAGATGCTCCCAGAGTTGGTTGATTTTTTTATTTTCGCCGACAACTCTTAGGAAAAACATTATTTGCCAAGTCAGTGTGTTTTGCTATATTTAAAGTCAACTAGAAATTCTTTAATTTGTATTTTTTTATACTTATATTTGTGCATTCATTCATTTATAAATAAATAATTCAAATATTGAAGATCAATTTTCTTTTTCTTCGCTTTTTCTATGTTAAACATAATTTCGAATGCCTTTTTGTTTGCGAGTAAAAACACGAACGGTTGAATTCGAATGTATGCACGTTATCGAATGCTGGCATTAGAAATTTCGATATGTATTATTCGAAACCGAATGCGAAAATCCCAAAATTTAAAAAACTCGCTCATTCGAGTAATAACTCGCTCGCAATCGAATGCGGGAATTTGGCCACAGAGCTGTTAAATTACGATTACGATTGGTAATCAATTAGATTATATTAAAAAATTGTAATGATTATATAATTGCCTTCAAAAGAATTGCTGATAAATAATTGATTACGATTACTAAAATCGAAAAGTAATCTGAATTACTTGAAATTACTACAAAATAATCTAAAAGAATCAAAATTAATCAAAAAGTAATCCGATTACTTTCAAAAATTACTTTTGATTCTTTTTGTGATTATTTTCAAACATTCTGAATTAAGATTGCTTTATTTTGAAAAAGTTCTAAAGAAATTTATATAATTAGGTGTTTTTTGTTTAAGAAATTTTTAACATATTCGTTTATATAACAACATTAATAATATCAATCTGAGAAAAAAATATAAAGAAAAACATAGAGTGAAATTTTTTGCTGGTGGTTAAGCATTGTCTGTATGCATTTCATAGTCGCTTCGACAAAATGTCAGTAGACTTCAAACCACACAATTTGAACAGCCACAAACTTCTTATCTTATTCACAGAATTTTAAAAAATGATTTGAGAATTCACAAAAAATATTTTTGAAAATCACAAAAGAAATAAAAAACATATACGCGCCAATTTTTTGAAAGACTATAAAAATGTATCAACAGATATCTTTCAAACTTTCCTCAAAATTTTGCTCATTTGTTAAATTAGTAAATATTTTAAATTTTAATATAAGTGAAATGCAATAAACCTAATAAATAATCAAAAAGAATTAAAAGTAATCCTTAGAATTAATTGGATTATTTTTTTAATACTTTTGATTCTTTTTGATTATTTTGTAGTAATTTCAAGTAATTCAGATTACTTTTCCATTATTAGTAATCGTAATCACGATTACTAAGTGCAAAACTGAATATAATCGTAATTTAATCATTACTTCACCTTTAAAAAAAAGTAATAGACTTAGTAATCATTACGATTACTAATCATTACTTAACAGCTGTGGTCATAACATCAATTGCAGGCATTTCTCCTCAAATCGAACTACAATTAAAGTTTGGTGATTATTTAATCTCATCGTTTTCGCCATTTGATATTTAGTCTACGTTCACGCTTTATAAATAGGATATATGCACATATGTATGTGTGCCATTAAACAAATAGTACATTACATATCCAGCAGGTACCATCAATTATTTGACATCAATTGAAGCCATTATTTCATTCATTCATTCATTGCCCAGGGGTACTTTAAATATGAAGATAACTGGGGCACCATTAACTCTTAACTCAAAAGTAGCTTTTCTCGACCTAAGCACTTTTTGCCATAGATTTTATTAGGCTGTAAAGCACACGTATGAATTGGAAAGCCTTAAGGCTGTTGCGCACATGTTGTGGATTAACCGTGCGATATAATTAGTTTTCTGACAAAAAATAAAATAAAAAAGATTTAACTACGAATTAGTTGATTTCTCGACTTGACTAACTGACCATCTCCTTCATGGAACTTGATATTAAAACACAAACAATTGAAAAATTAAAGTGCAGCATTCAATATTGTACAATAGCCTGATGTACTGCGAAGAGTGAGTGTGAAAACGGAATTTTTCGATTACGACATTTACAACGAGCGTCAGTCGCTTCGACTACGCACGCCATCCAATATCCTATCATACTATAATTTCTTTTAAATATGATAAATATAGAAATATTTGCGTTTCAACTATAATTTTCTTTAAAAGTAAAAAGTGATTTAAAGCATTTATCATATGAGTGTAGGAATTAATGTGTGTATATATTTATATAATAACAGTAATTTTATTTATTGATAAACGTATTCAAACTAATTTTCTGAAAGTTATAAAACCGCACCCACCTAAATAAATAAATCCTTTGTTTTTGCTTTAGTGTTTTTCTTATATATATAAACCGCACGCACAGTGATTTGTTTCACGAATAAATAGAAATAATTCATTGAAATATTAAGAATGGTTTACATGCTGCACTATTCAAATGTTCGTATGTTTGTAGGAATCATCGCTTTTATTGAAATATGTATGCAATTACAACTAAAAAAAAATTTAATTCTACACTCAGGGAAAAGTTGCAACTTAAAATAGTCACATTAATTCAATAATTTTCAATTTAATAGAAAATTTATGTTAAGATACTTAAAAATAAATAAAATTAATAAATGAATACAGTAAATTAATATTTTTCCATATTGAAATAAGAAATTTCAACATGACTAGACTTTCGTTAATGTTTCTTATTAATTCAAAATGGTTTTTATTGATTTTAAGCTGTTTTTTCTCTGGGTGTAGATATACAAAAATATTCGAGCTTGAAATTAATTTTTCTTAAATTTATACATATATCGTAGGGCTGATTGCCTGCTACATAATTGAGGGGTTTAAAAGCAAAGTGGTATAAGTATCAAAACTAAAAAAAAATTTAGTTATATGCAGCAATCATAACTTAATACTAATATTTATCACTGAAGTTTATTGACCGAAAGTATTACTAACTAGCAATAACTTAATAGAAAGCTTAGTTACTCAGAATTTTCTTTTTTGCTTCCAAGCACCTGTATTAATTAATTGCCGCAAACAACTCCTATGGATTGCTTTAATTAAAAAAAAAAAAAAACAAAAACGTAAAATATTCATAACACTAAACAAAGGCTCCAGAAAATTAGAAAGAAGTTATTTCTAAGCTTAACACTTGTTAAACGCCTTTTAGACACGTCAAGTTTACTTGGTAATGTCTTAATCCAGCTGTGAGAAAGACCGAAAGTGAAAGTATTTCTCCATCTATCTTAAGCCCAGCTGAATTAAGACTTTGCAAAGTAAACTTTGCGTGTCTAAAAGGGGATATTTTTTTTTTTACTATTATTTTTTTATTTATTGTATCTTCAAATATGAACTAACAATAAGTATTCAAATCTTAAATCTATAAAAAAATTATTAGGCCCGACCAATGTCGGACATAAGCTTAGTGATAGTTATTAATAATACATAAGTAGTGATAAGCAACCAAAAGAAAAAAGTGTTTTCAAGCAGCTTCATCATCTAGAGTGTTGAATATTAGAGCCCGTGTATCTCTCTTTTTTAAGCGGATGTGCCCAGTAAAGTTCAAAATATTACGAGCAAGCGGATTAGGATGTGACTCGAGTTTTGTTAGATATTTGCCTGCGTATTTTACAATTTCTTCAGTCACTAGTGGCATATTCAAATCGCGATGTATATTTGAATTTTTGATGTACCATGGAGCCGATGTTATCATGCGTAAAATTTTATTTTGCCTTCGTTGAATTTTCTCTACATTTGAAGCTGAAGCAGTGCCCCATAGTTGAATTCCGTAACACCATATTGGCTTTAAAAGCGACTTGTATATTAAAAGTCTGCAGTCTAGGCTAAGTGTTGAATTTCTACCAATCAGCCAATGTACCTGAGTTAATTTAAGTTTCATTTGAGTTAACTTAGAGTCAATGTGGTGTTTCCATGTAAGTCGTCGATCAAGGTGTATACCAAGATATTTCACATGTGAATGTTGAGGAACAACTTGATTGTTAATCCGAATGGGGGAGCAAGTATCTCTTCTTAGGGTGAACGTTATATGGACATACTTTTGTTCATTGACTTTAATTCTCCATAAGTTTAACCAAAGCTCCATCTGGCTAATGTGTTCCTGGAGTTTGCGGGATGCCTCATCAGGGTTTTCGTGCATACTAAGGCAGGCTGTATCGTCGGCAAATGTGGAAGTATGGATACTACTGCTCACAGGCATATCACAAGTATAAATCAAATATAAAACTGGTCCCAGTATGCTCCCCTGTGGCACACCGGATGAAATAGTTTCAATCCTACTCGTAAAGTCACCTTCCACAACAGTGAACTTACGGGAAATAATGTAGCTTTCCAAAATATTTAAAATGTTTATTGGTAAGTAAGTCTTCAATTTTAAAATTAGGCCTTCATGCCACACTTTATCAAATGCCTGGGAAACGTCAATAAAGAGCGCAGAACAATACTTTTTTTCCTCAAAAGTTCTTCTTATAAATTGAACCAGTCTGTGAGTTTGTTCAATGGTGCTATGCTGACTTCTAAAACCAAATTGATGGTCTGGTATGCACCCACTACTAATTAGAATTGGGGACAATTTTGTTTTGAGCAGTTTTTCGAAAAGCTTTGACATAGTTGATAGTTGATAGTATATGACTCAGCCTTGGTTAGATCTTTGCCCGGCTTTGGAATCATTTTAACCTTGGCAAGCTTCCAGCTGTGTGGATAATACTCCAGTCGTAAAATGGCATTAAATATGAATAATAGGATTCTCATTGCAATACGAGGCAAGTTAATAAGCATCTGGTTACTAATTCCATCAATACCCGGAGCTTTCTTCGGGTTGAGTTCGGCAATTAATTTTTGTAAATCACGCGTCTTAAACTTTATGTGTTGAGGGGGTAGAGCGACTACATTCGGCAAATCAGCAACACCAGTATATATGTTAGGCGTAAAAACGGATTTTAAGTGTTCAGCAAATATTTTACCTTTTTCAGTATCGCTTCTTGCCCAAATTCCGGTAGATGTGCGTAGAGGTGGCTTATACTCAATGGGTGTTTTAAGCTTTCTAGCAGCGCGCCACAAAGAGTAATTAGACGCTGGTGTGACATCAAGACCTTCCAGATAATTTTTAAGAGATGCAGTTTTTTCAGACGCAAGCAACTCTTGGAGTCGTTTAGTGCACTCTTTAAATCTGATTTTATTTTATGGTGATCTGTGCTGTTGCCATTCCCTTCTAGCTCTTCTTTTTTCACGTACGAGACGTTCAATGTCTGTAGAAAGGGGATATTAACGCATTAATAAGCGCTCTCAGTTTTGGAGATTTGTCCCCTAAATAGGAGATTTTTTGATTTTTTTTTGTGATTGGGGATAAAACTTTCATAAAAATCCCCAGGATTTTTTTTTTTTTTTTTTTTGGGAAAAAGGCACTTTTTTCACTGGTAATTTTTATAGATAATATAGAATTAAAAATATTTTTCTTTAATTTTTCTTTTTTATGTTTGTTTCAAATTCATGTAATCGAATTGCTGATGGTAACATCAAATAAATCTATAGACGTTGATACATCCATAATTCGTAAAAAATTAACTTAAAAATATTCAATGCAAATGGAGTTAAGTAAATAAATAAATGTATGTATTTTTTATTTTTTTAATAGCATGGTTTTATTTTTAAGGAACTGTGGGAAGTTTTGGAGATAAGAAAGTACGTCAAATCCCGATAATTCGTAATCGCAAGGGACCGGCCATGTCTTACGAATTATAGGGTTTTAGATTTAGCGGGGTTTCGATTTAACGGGGTTAAAATAAAATAAATACGAATTAACGGGGTTTTTCAATTTATTTACTAAAACGATAAAAAAGCATAAAAAAATTGTTAAAAATAAAATACAAAATAAAAATTTGTTGGTTTTGTAACACCGACAGTGTCTTATGCGTGCGCACACACAAACCTGCAGAAGCAAAAACCCACGCAAAAAATAGAGATAAACAAAAAATCATTCTTTCCATGTTTTTGTTGTTTTTATTACGAATTATAAGTGGTAGTTAGCAAACAATTACAATTTGTAAGTCCCTATTTACACTATGCAAGTCTTATTGCTAAGCTGATTAGTTTATTAGGAGAGAGAGACGGGGCGAAAAGAAATGTTTCTATTCCCCTCGTCTCTCTCTCCTAATAAACTAATCAGCTTAGCAATAAGACTTGCATAGTGTGATTTGGGACTAAGAGGTAAAGAAGATTTTATTTGAAGAAAATATTACGAATTAGCGAGGGGACCAAAATGTATGGAAATTTTACGAATTAACGAGATTTTTTCAAGGGACCGACATTTTATTACGAATTATCGGGAATTACGATTTATCCGGGTACGAATTATTGGGATTTGACTGTAGCTATTTGTAAATTTTTGCGTATAAAAAATTTAAAATTGGGGAAAAGTTATAAAATAAAACTGGCACTGATTATACCAAATTATTATTTTACTTGCGTCCTTTTTCCCAATGCATGATTAACCTCCAGTTTTTAAATTAATATTTAAGTACGTAATTAGCTAATTTTATTTAAATTTAAGTTATATATAAATACGATTTAATTTTTTCAGTGTTTAGTTAAAGTTATTATTAAATTACGTTGAAAGTACGGTAGCACTGCAAAATGTCCCAGTATTATGCTATACTTTTCAAAAAACAGCTGTTTAAAATAAATAAAAAAAGTTAGATTATCAAAATGCAGAAAATTAAATTTGCATAAAAACACATTTTATGAAACCAAAAGAGCGTCAGAATTCATTTTTCTATTTATTTATTCCATGATATGAAACTATATATTGTATATGTTATACTTATATTATGAAAATTAAACGAAATTCTTTTTAATACGACCACATGAAGTTCATGTGTATGTTTTCAATAAACACACACACGCATAAAATATATGGTGCGCTCATAAAACTTAAATAGTATTTAATTACACAAAGGTTGGGCATTTAAGTATTATTTAAATATGCACTGAAAAACACAATTTCGTATTTAAATAGAACATAAAAATCCTAAGTCAAAAATTGCCCTTAGAATTAACGTGAGGTTCTTTTAATTGTACATTGTGAAAAGAGCCGTTATTCAGTAAAATAATCCCCCTTATTGTGAATGGCGTGGTCGACATCACATCAAGACGGCAGTAAAAATTATCACTTGTCTATTGTTTATCGGGAACAATTGAATCTTATTGATAATCTCTTACTAATCTCTAAGACTTTGTAAATTAATGGAGCATGTTAATACTAATCAATTGTTGTCGACAAAGAGTAGACAATTGACAGTTCCTGCTCTCGTCTTGATGTGACATCGACGACGCCAATCACAATAAAGGGGAGTGTTTCTAGTAGAGATGGGCGCGTGTCATGTTTTTTTCCGTGACACGAACACGCAAGACCCAACACGAAGTGCTCGTGACAAAAGAAAAATCTGATGTCGTGCGTGTTCGGTTCGTTTCGTGTTAAGCAAAATTGACACGAAAAACACGAAACGATTTTAGCTGTAAAATATGTATGAATGAATTTCCAGTAGAGAAAAAATTTAACATTTTGTATCGTCAAACACACAACACCAGCATATTTGTTGATATTGTATGGTCCTCGGAAGATTAAAGTTCTGTACGTAAACCGATAGATAGTATCAGCTGTGGTTTCTAGTTCCTGTTCGGATTTCACTGGGAATCTTTACCCCAAAAAATATACTAAAACAATTAGATATATTATATTAAATTTTTATTTAAACAAATGAGAAGCTCGATCGATATCATAGTTGAAACAGGAACTCAATAATCAATATGCTTTTTATTTTCTTACTTTACTATTGCTACATTGACTGTATTGACTGTCTCTTTCAGCTCGAATTTTAGTTGAAAGAAGTATGTAATGAAAATAAATGTAAAAAACTTCAACAGCTGTTCAATGCTTTCGCATGAATGGCGTTTTGCAAAAGAAGATTTATTTTGACCGCGTTTGACATTCACACTTGTTAAGTTGAGGATCTTAATTTTGTTGTTGTTAATACAATAAATTTTTTAATCGTATTTATAAAAAAGAGTACTGCTTTATGAAGTGCTTTTAAAACAAAAACGATGCCAAAAACATCGTTACTGCCGCATTTAGCAACTTAGTTTTTCTCAATCTTTAAATTTTGTCAAATTACTGTGCTTCGATTCTCTAATTAAAATAAAAAATATTCCGTATTTATTTATGCTTTACGGCTTTGCCTGATGGCTATAAGTGCCAATCAATGTAAATTATTTTTAATTTTTATTCAATAAAAATAAAAGCTTAATAAATATCTTGGATTATTTGTTCACAAAGAGTCATGAAACGTAAAAAAGTAAATTTATATTAAATTCATTTAATCTAATTAATACTTTTAGAAAAAAAAATTACTAATAAATAATATCAATAATATTACTAATATATTGATATCAAACAGGAAATTCCGTTTACGAAAATCCATAAACTTAGTATCAACGAATTCCAAATGAGTGAACTATTTTTTCAATTTGAGTCAGTAGAATTTTTCAGTACCGATTTACAATATTTTTTTAAGATATGAGCCAAGATTATTATCTAATAAATATTAAAAAGTCTTCACAATTTCACTCAAAGTCGCATAAACTAACGACTTCACACCAGATTATGAAAATGAATGAAAAATTTCGCAAATGTTTATTTCAAACCAGCGTTGCCATATTTTTTTTCTCAAAAACCTTCAAGTCGAACAAAATTTGTTTTTTTCTCATTAAAAATCTTTTTTTTTTAGTGATTTTACTCAAAATATATTTAATATGCATTAATTGTACTGAATTCAAATTCCGCAAAAATTTTTTTTATTCAAATGAACGAACAAACGTAAAGGTAAATAACACAAAGTATTTACTGAATAGAATATTTATAAGATAAATGCGTGTATGCACATAATTCATACTTTTGATGAAGGAAAGAAGAAAATATGTCAGTACTTTAGTCAAAAGGATCTTAAATAATATACAAAAAGTACCAAATATCGCATTTTTTAAAATTTTATTTTTAACAAAGAAATCTTTTAGTCTTGTTAACATCCCAAAAAAAAACTTTGAAAATAAGATAAATCTTCACATATGGTAACGCTGCTTTAAACACAAAAACGTGTTAAATATTTTGAATCATTTTGTACATGAAACAAGCAACAAAACCAACAGAACCAGAACAGAACCAACAAAACAATTAGTTTTTCCCTAATCTGCTTGCTATAATATACATTACAATCCTACAATTTCGAACAAATCAGAAGCCGAATCTAATTCTTTTGAATTATTCGTTAGGTCTTATTATTATTGTTGCTTACCCTGCGTTTATCAACGAAAATTTCATACAAATGCCCGACTGACTTGAACTTGCATGTTTGCGTTTTAGTGCACAGTTGTCCATAACATAAAAAAGTTCAATTTTAAGGGAAACAGATAGTATTGAATTTTATTCGTATTGTTTCAATGTTATTTAGGTCTAAAAAATTCACTAACTGCTTGATTTATGAATATTTAAGGAAAAAATAATATTAAATTAGCTTTTAAATGTGTTTAAAATTAGTAAAAACTCATATAACATTACACTAAAATTCAGTTAGTTTGTACTAAATATTAATAGGGCAACACTGTCAACTAACTTTTCATTTATCCTGCGTTTACACATGCAAGTGCCTTGCATGCAAGCTCTGTGTACGTATTATCAACGAAAATTTCTCACAAATGCCCGACTGTCTTGCAACTTGCATGTTTGCCTTTTAGTGCAGAGTTGTCCATAACATAAAAAATTTTAACTTTAAGGGAACCAGATAGTGTTGAACTTTATTCGTATTGTTTCAATGTTATTTATGTCTAAAAAATTAAAACTGCTCGATTTATGAATATTTAAGAAAAAAAAATTATTAAATTAGCTTTTAAATGTATTTAAAATGAGTAAAATCTCACTTAACACTACACTGAAATCCAGTTAATTTGTGCTAAACTATTAATAGGGCAACACTGTTAGCTAACTTTCCATTTACTTGCTACAAGTTCAACAAGTCAAGTCACTGTCTTGTAAAGTTCCTTGGCAGTTGAGTTGGAAGTAGACTGCAAGTGCCGAAAGTGTAGATGTGTTAGTAAAAGAGTTTGAGTGTATTGAGTTTTTCGAACTTGCACTTGCACGTGTAAACCCTAGGTTATTTGCTACAAGTGAAACAAGTCACTGTCTTGTAAAATTCCTTGGCAGTTGAGTTGGAAGTAGACTGCAAGTGCCGAAAGTGTAGTTGTGTTAGTAAAAGAGTTTGAGTGTATTGAGTTTTTCGAACTTGCACTTTCACGTGTAAACCCTAGGTTAGATAACAATAAAATCATGCCTGTTTAATATAATATAAACAAAGCAAAAAGTTACTAGCTGTCAAAAACAAAATCAATCGAAAGCAAAAGTTTGCTGCTGTTAATTTTCTTACTTTACTTCAAACAACACTAATCCTAATGTAATATCAGAGCGCCCTTCTTTGTCGGTATTGTGTAGCAGAATCATCGGCGAAGTAAAATAATAAATAAAATGGCTACTCAATACAGCTTCGAAAATGTAGTACGCCTCATTGACATCAGAGGCGCCGCAACACTGTCGTGTCAAAAAGCAGAGTTGTATAAGAATGAAGCTTTCCTCTATCTCTTTCTTCACCACCTGTCTTTTATATCACTATCCCTTTCTCAAAGAAGGTAACACCTATTAGTAGTAAAAATAACGTTAAGTGCAAACTTGAAAACTGAAATTTTAAATTTATGAATTTAAACAAACAACTGGAATGTAGACAATTGACTATAATATGCAGGTAAGCGTTAAAAAATATGTGGTTTTATATGTACAAAATATTTTTTAATTTATGACATCTATTTAATATATTCTACCGATTAATTTTTCAAAATACATACACTCAAAAAAAAGACATATACTATTATTAAGGACAAAATTTTTCTAAATTAAAGTAAAAAAAATTTCTAAGTTTAAGTAATTTTTTCTAAGTTTAAGTAAATTTTTACAAAAATTTAGTAAAAATTACTTAATATGAGTAAAAAATAAAAAGTTCATATTCTCAAAAGTAGTTCATAAAAATACACACAAAAATTCTCACATTCAAGGTCAAGTTTACTGGTTTAAAGGAAATATTTACCAAAAATTGGAAAATGGTTTAAAAGTTTAGGGAAATTGTATCCTAAAAACTAGTCAATCTCGTTATAAATCAAAAAATAAATTTTAGGACATGACTTACTCCTAATTAGTTCATCAAATTTGACTAACTTGAAAGATATAAAAAGTTATTCTAAATTTTAGAAATATATTTACCAGTTTTAAGTATTTTTTCTTTACATTATAGAATATATTTTTTATTTGCATTAAGCAAAAAATTCAAATACATTTTTCATATATCCGACGAATATTTGAACTTGAAATAAATTTTTTTGAAAATAAAATAAAATTTTAAAACACAAGGCAATTGGTTAGAGTGCTTGCCTATCAGTCAGAAGGTTGTTGGTTCAATACTTGCCCCCTCTCAAGGAATTAATACGTGTGTATGGTGAATTAATTAAGAATATAATATGAAGATATAATAAAAAACATACCATGTGGTATAGAATTTAATTAAAAACAAAAAGTACCAAAATTAAAGACAAAAAAAAAACTTTAAAAAATTTACTAAATTTGAAATAAAAGATGAAAAACCTTTTTTGCAATTCTCCGAATTGTATGGAGAAATTTTACTTAATTTTAGAAAAATTTTATTTAAATATAAAAATATAATTACTATAAACTAGTTCATTAATGAACTAAAAATTTAGTAAATCTTTTACTGGTTTCGAGTAAAAAACAGCTTTGGCGCCATACGACAACTTTTTTTTACTCAAATTTAAAAAATTTTCCAAAGTTTTAGTTAGTTTTTTTTTTGAGTGTATTTGGTATTTCTTGCAAGAATAATAAATATACTCGTGTCCACACACGCTAAAAAAAATCCGATTTATCTACACGTTGAAAAAATTTCCTCTACAAAAGTCCCTACGCATTTTTGTGATTAAAATAGAAGGAAACCATTAGTTATAAGAAATATATATGTTTATTAAAGCTTTGGTAAAAAAATAAGTAAAAAATTAAAAAATAATGCATAAATATGTACTTTTAATGAAATTCAATTATTAAATAAAATAATAGATAAAATAGTTCTTTCAAATAAAATTTTAAAGAATACATTCAAGTCATCTTTCAACATTGAATGATATCTTACATCGTGTCCACACCTAACGATTTTATAGCATAACTCGCAATATAATGTCGGCAGAGCAACTTTCATTTTTTCATTAATAATTATCAGCACAAAAGGGTAGACGTTGATGATTTTATATCATGATGAATAAAACAAATATTTGAAAAATACCAGCCAAAAATATCCAATTTGCGTGTTGTTTAATTTTTTGGTCACAAATAATTGTTGTGCCGACTTTTTTAAACGAAAATTTTTTAATAAATAAGCGTTTTATGGACAGTAATACAAAATGACATTTGATATAAAGATGAAATTATCAGGCCGTGAGCTCTGATGATTATATCATAACGCTTTCATAATATTAATAAATTGAGTCTATGCGTCATGAATTTTTATCATGATATCAATTTGACATTCATCATGATATAAATTCATCAGTTGTGGACACTATGTTAGAAAAAGCAGGTACCAAGCTAACAGATGCTTTTTTAGGAAGTTTGGCTTGTCAGATTTCATTGTAATAAAATTTATAGGAAGTTTGATTTGTCATTTTTCATTGCAACAAAGTCCTAGGCAGATTTTGTTGTTGCAGATTTGACACTACCTGGTATATGAAATCACCTTGGCATATACATATGTACATACATATTAGTTTCACCAACTTTTGAAACCACAAACAACTCTGGAAATATATTTTTAAGGGATTTTGACGAAAAGAAAATTTTTGAACCGTTTTGAAAAAGAAAATATTACTAAAACAACGTTATGTTTGCATTTATTTCATAAATAATGCGACATGACGAAAAAGTCCCTACATTTTGGAGAATATAAAAAATCTGTCCGATTTTCCCTACGCTTCTAGTTATTTTAGTATCAAAAATACCTACATGTAGGGATTTTCCCCTACTTCTGGCAACACTGCTCGTGTCATACATATGTACGTACATATGTTGCTTGTTAAGTTGTAAATAAAGTTTTCTAGCCTACAATGTTAAAATTTTTGTATGTGGACAAAATTTCTGCTTTGGAAGTTTTAATATTATAATATGAGTTTAAAAAATACTTAAACATTATCGGTGTAGGCATAATGTGCTTACGGACAGACGACTGCCCTATTAATGGGTTTGCTTATGAATATTGTGGAAATTAAACATAGAATTACAAACCTTTAATCTATTGAAAATTGCAAAAAATTCGATTTGAAAAAATAAGAGTTGGGGGCGTTTCTATGTTAAGGTAACGATATGTATAGCCTTAGAATTTTTGTTGAAGGATATAAAAAATTGTCTTGTTTTCATTCACGCACTCTTTATTATTAAAAATAGCACAATAAACGAAAAATAAAATAATAATTATGTAGTGTTTTTTAATGGAATTGTTAAAATTTAAGTTTAAAATTTTTAAACGCACTAATAATCCCAAATTAATATTTTACTTATTGAGTAAAATATTTTTTTTTTATTAAAAATACATTGAAATTGATTATTGAGGGGTTTAGCTGGATCCTATGCGCATTTCACTGTTGCTAATGCAGATCATCAGGGAACCTTTACCCAAAGCTTCTTAGAACAACTAGAGTTATTATATTATAAACTTTCATTTAAACAAATGAGAAGTTCAATAACAAATAACAAAGTTGAAACAAGAACTCAATAATCAACATGTTTTTTATTTTCTTACTTTACCATTGCTACATTGGCTGACTTTTTTCAGCTTCAAATTGTAGTCGTAAGAGTATGTAAAAGAAAATAAATGTAAATAACAACAAAAGCTATTTAACAATAGAGAGTTGCCACACAAGTATTTTTTTGACCGGGTGCAGTCAAGTTAATAATTAGTGTTTTTTATGGGAATTGTTAAAATTTAAGTTTAAAATTTTTAAACGCACTAATAATCCCAAATTAATATTTTACTTGTTAAGTAAAATATTTTTTTTATTAAAAATACATTGAAATTGATTATTGAGGGGTTTAGCTGGATCCTATGCGCATTTCACTGTTGCTAATGCAGATCATAATTATAATAATAATTATTATTTCTGGTATAAACAATCGACTTGAATGCAAAGATCTGATAGAAGAAGATAAGAAGTACGTGATATAAAAATTAAATTTTAATGGGCGTTCTTCCGCCCATTTTTTAAATTGCAAGATTGTGTGTGTCTTCAGAGCTCCGGGTGCGTGTTAGTTCTTGTAAAAATCGGTAAAGTAGAACCACTTATAATAAAATATTAAGTTTTAATGGACGTGACTCCGCCCATTCTTTTGAATGGAGGATTGTGTCTTTTTTAGAGCCCAAGGTGTGTGGTAAGTTTGGTAAAAATCGGTTAAGCAGAACTGCATGATATATTATAATCAATTTTATTGGGCGTAACCCTGCCAATTTTTTCAACTTTCAAACTGTGTAAATGCAAGAACCAAAGGTGATTTTTATAGGTTTCGCAGCAATCAAATAAGTAGAATATCATAAAATTAAATAAAAAAATTGTGGGCGTGTCACCGCCCAATTTCTTACAAAAAAAATTTACAATTGGTCTAAAATGACCCGAGTTATGAAGTAACACAGCAAAAAAAAAAAAAAAAAAAAAAAAGAGAAGTCGTTAAAAAATGCAAAATTGGAGTGTAAATTTGAATTTCTCACAATTTGAATGTTTCAGATCCAAGTTTGCATACGAATATTACAAAAATGTGTGCAAAAGATCATTAGCTATTCAAGCATTTAAATTATTTGAAATAAATCGGTTTTGAATAATTTTTCCTTCTTTGAAAAGCAATAAAAATAAAAATTAAATTTACAATTGCAAACTATGCACATATTTAAATGCAACAGATAGCTTTGACTATAGATTGCACAATGTTCAAAGTTGCTGCCTGCCACACTACACTCAATGCAAAATGGCACTTAAACTAAAAAAGGCGATAATTCAACTGCTTAGCTCGGGTTTTTTATTTTATTTAATTTGTTGTTATTTCAATTATTTATTTTAGTACTCGCAATGAAAGTGTTATTGTTGTATTTACTTTAATAATTTGATTAAATCATTTTTTTTCGTGTTGTGGCTAAAGACGATGACAGTGTTGCACATTTGTGCGATATACATATTTACAATGTATGTATAGGGTGTTTTTTTCAGAGGTATAGAACTTCGAATTGAAATAAAACACAAGAAAATCGTTTTAATGTCCATCAATTTGGCTTTATTCTAAGGATAATTTTATGCCATTAATGTTTAAATATGATTTCGGGCATGTGGCCGCCGCGGCTGGCTCGAATAAAGCCAATTCTACAGGTCCAATTTTCAACCACTTTTTCGAGCATATGGGGCCGTATGTTGGCAATAACGCCACGAATGTTGGCTTCCAAGTCCCCTAACGTTTCTGGTTTGTTGGTGTAGACGAGCGACTTCACATATCCCCAAAGAAAATAATCCAATGGTGTCAAATCACACGATCTTGGTGGCCAATTGACAGGTCCATTCCGCGAAATTATGCGCTCATCGAATGTTTCCTTCAATAAATCAATTGTGACGTGCGCTGTGTGGCATGTAGCGCCGTCTTGTTGGAACCACAACTCATCCACATTCATGCCATCCAATTCGGGAACAAAATAGTCGGTTAGTCGGCTCCAATTGCTGTGCACGGTGGCGAATCGATTCATTCGGGTCCTCTTCAACACTTTGCTCTACAGCGGCAATTGTTTCTTCGGTGCGCACTGTTCGACGTCTCTGCGGATGCGTATTATCACATAGAGTAAACGTAGTGCGAAAACGATCCATGGTTAACCGAATTAATTGCTCTGATGGACGATTATGTCGACCATAAAATGGACGGAGCTTGCGGTAAACTTCGCGAACTGAACCATTATTTTCGAAATAAATTTGCACGATTTGCAAGCGTTGTTCTTTTGTCAACCTGTTCATGATGAAATGGCAAACCAAACTAAATATTAATCACTTGACAGCTGACAAAATGGCCGCCAGTTAAAAAAGTGATGCCAACTTAAAGTTCTATACCTCAATAAAAAACACCCTTTACATACATAATTTGTTGTTTGCATTGTTGTTGTAGTGTAACAATAGTTGTTTTGGATCATATTTACAATTGGCCTAGTGCCAAATGATTTATAAGACATACGATATATTTTTTTGTGGTTGTTGTAACTTATGACGATGGAGATGTTGAAGGGATTTTTGCCAAAGTATCAAAGTACAAACAGAAAACTTGTGGCAGATACATACATACATGCAAGAATTCATGTTAAGAATTAATTATACGATGATCAAGATTTTCAAAGATGTTAGAGGAAAGACCAACATACATATATAAGTATGTACATTGAACTTGATATATGTTTTTAAATTAAAATAAAGTTTCATATTAAAACTATTTTTAAGGTTGCTTAAGGCATGATCAGACTGGCAATATATTTGACGGATTAAGCGTATTGAAAATGTGTACATGTTCCGTTTATCGTGGTTGGCGTATTTCGAATTTGACTACGACGATTTTGTAATAGATTAAGGAACACTGCAACAGTTTGTCGCAGTCGAAATACCCCAATCACAATGAGGGCCATTATATTATATGCTGATTCACATGGAATGTAATGTTCAAGTTAGTGACTGTTTTCCTACTAATTTATTTATTTATTTAATAATAATTCATTCACTAAATCCTTATTCTCTAAATACAGTTTGAAATCATCATAAGATGAAGAAAAATCTAAAGTAACAATATTATTTGCTTTTTTAAAATTATTTAAAGCTCGTACCATAGGCTCATTCGTAGCGTAGTCAGCGTTGCCAAATGTGCAGTTTTAACTGATTTTTAGCAGTTTCTTCAAGCATAGAGCAGTTTTTCAGTTTTTTGCTTAAAAAATAAGTTTTTCTATAAATTGAGCAGTTTTTAATTTTTAATTTATCTCAAGTTTGTTATTTTAATTCGGATATCTGAAGCCATAGTTTTACCCATTTCGCTTAATATAATCGTGAAGGTTTATTGGTACTTTTTCAGACACCAAGAGAAAATTCCTTATGGAATTTGGTCTCATTGTTTGCAAGTTGGGTTCATACGGACTAGAGACCTGCGTAAACAGTCTTTAAATGTAAATACGTCATGTATTTACATGTATTCACGTCGCATGTATTATACTAAATCAATAATAAGTGCTGTCGTACTATAAGCTAAGCATGATGGATGTATTGGTGTACGTGTATATCAGTGTTAACAAGCGATGTCGACAAGACAGCTTGTTTGTAACAAACACTCAAAAGAAGTACTGTTGATTACTGTATGCTTGTTATTTTTCATATTGTACGTTTGAGAGTGTGTGTAATATGTAGATGCCCTGTCGGAGAATGTGTGGTTGACTACAAAAATAGTTAACTTATAGTTAACTTTTCTTAGACTGACTAAAAGCTAGCTGCAAAGTCATCCAGAACAAACCCAAAATTAATTCTAAAGTTGACTACGTAATCGAATTTGGTGAGAGCCAACAAATTTATTCTCAGCTACTTTAAAACTCATTTCAGTTTTATATTAACATTTTGCTGTTGTTATTTTAGATGACAGCTTAGCCGAGTGGTAGCGCGTTGACTACAGAACGTGTGATGTTACATGTTTTTTTTAATTTACTGACTACCAGGACACTAATACAGACGTAGCACTTCCTTTATTAATATTAATTCAAATTGCCTTATTGAAAAAGAAAAACAAGTTTCTTCATTGAAATAATTCGATCCCTTATAGAATGAGATAATGAGACACCAGGAAATAATCGTATATCTCAAATTAAAGGATAGACTCCATAGAATTTAAAGCCATAGACATATTTTCAGAACTCTCTTAGCAAATTTCAGTAATTCACAGAAAAAACAAAATTTTATTTTGACTAAGCAAGTGTTTTAAGTAAATAAATCATTTTGCACTTCAAATAAAACAAAATCTTAAAAAACAAAAGCAAACATTTTAGTTACATTATTTATTGAATTTTTGATCCACTTACTTCTTTAGGTTGATTCGGAAAAAAGAATTTCCCTTTGTAATTTAATGCGAAATATCCCATAGTGCAACAAATACACTTACATTTCAATTAATTAAAATCTTTATAAATTTGTAGAGCCATGTTTTCTTAACTGATGCCGATGAGACTTTCGAGATTGTAAAACGTAACAACTTAAAAACATTATCAAGTCATGATATAAAAACATATCAGGTATAGACGTATGGTTAACAAACCCCCCCCCCCCACCCCAAAAAAAAATAAAATAAAAAAATACTAAAGAATTTTTTATGAGCAGTTTTTTCACAAGAAAATCAGTTTTTTTATTCTAAATTTTCAGTTTTCCAAAAAAAATATTATGGCAACGCTGAGCATAGTACTAAGCTTTGTGTAGTTACAATGAATAGGTCGTTAGATCTGACTATAAGTCATTAATGACTATAACTTTGCTATAAATATACAATTGGCTATTAGGGAACCCTGTAAAGTTGTTTCTATACACTAAGTTCACGCTTTTCCTCGCTGATTCGTCATGTAATTTTGTGTCCTAAAAAAATTAAAATAACATTTTACAAAAGTTCTAGTGCGCGATCTGAATGCAAATGATAAAGATCCTTTTTAGAAGAAATTTAAAAAAACTCAAAAAGCCCCGATAAACGTTTTAAACCGTTAAAGATCCTAAATGGTCATGATGAATGATATCCATATTTATGATTTTAACAGGCTAAAGTTCGTATCGCTTTTTAAGCCAAATTACATGTGATAATAATTAATGAACAAATAACACCAAAGTTAGTTGTAAATATTCTGACAATAATTCTGAATAATAATTAAAATTAACTAAAATTAATAGCCATGGGCCTGTGGCAAAAATTAAATAAAAATATAAATATATAAAATATAATAAAATAAAATATATAAAAATATAAACCAAAAAAGTTTGTCTTAAGTAGAACAAAAAATAAGCAAATTAACTAACATGTGTATAATTAATAAAAGAACAAAACGACAATGGTAAGACTGTTGTAAATATAGAGATGGTAAAATTGAGCTTACAATACAAAAAAGCTTTCAGCAAATTGAAATACGATGAATCAAAACAATTCACATATTCCCTTTGCAATAATGCTAAGTATATAAAGCAGAAATCTACATCAACTGACACCACACACAGTGGACCAAACACAAAAGAACGCTGATGATGAAGGAGTTCGAATAATAATTAAAATTAACTAAAGATATCCATATTTAGTTCGCCGACTTTTTTTCTGTACTCATGAAATGGTGTTGGATGCAGCGTTGCCATATTTGTTAACAATTCTTATTTTTTGAGTTCGCTTAGGAAGAAGGGTTTGGCCACAAACCCTTTTTTTACTAAGTCATATTTTTTAAAAGCTTTCTAAAAAATTTCACAAATACAATTCAGATATACTGTAAATGCAGTTTTTTAGTATGATTTGTTGTCTTCATTTTCCACTAGGTTTTATTCGCTGAGGAAAAAGTGTTTGGCTACAGAGAACGTTTTTATGAAGAAACCCCCCCCCCCTCCCACCCTTAATTTCAGTACAAAATTCGTACCAAAAAAAATATCACATGAGATATTTTCGAAAAATGAATTTAACTCAATTATATTCACACACATTCAATAATATTTTAAAAGTATCAAAAGTAAAATTTTTAAAAATCTTAATTCTAGATAATAAATCTTTTTTTATCGTTTTAACATGCTTAAAAACTTCCGAAAATAATATAAATCTTCACATATGGTAACACTGTTTGGCTGCCATATTGAATTGTGATTACTGTCATACCTTTAATTTAATAAATAAAAATTAATAACACTACCGGGATCATCAAAATCGGCCCACGCCTTTTGTTTATGTAGTTCCTCAAGGGAACACATTCATGCATACATACATACATAAATGCATAATAGGCTGACAAACAAAAAATGTACCATTCTTTGCGACGCGCAGTCGGGTAAAAGACATTGTAAACTTTTTTCTGGTTTATGCAACGTAACGGGTTATTCATTTATTGGTTTCAAAACCCGGCCTGGCAACGGTGTCAGCCGTCTATTAAATTGTACTTTCACTATCCTGGAAGCTTAAATATACAGAAAGCGTATAAATAGATCGCGAAATATGTACATCATGCAGATAGTTTTTTTAACAAAAAGTCTTCTAATAAAATATTTAATAACTCAGTAAATTTCTAAGGAAATTTAAAAAAAAAACCTGGGAATTGCTCTTAATCAATTATGTTTTATAAATAAAGTTATAAACAGTATGGTTCCATTACAAAAAAAAAAACTGCCTGAGAACGAATCCAAAGTAGAAAGGTGTCAGAAAAAATTGAAAAAAATGTATTTGGTGAAAAAAAATACAGACATGCATATGTATATCTGAAATTTACTGAAACAAAATATACATATATGGTTTGAAAAGTCTTACCCCCAGTCTTTAACTTAAAAATTAACTACGTAATTAGCTAATTTTTATTTAAAATTAAGTTGTAATTAAATACGATTTCATTTTTTCAGTGATTAATTAAAGTTCTTATTAAATTACGTTGAAAGTACGGTAGCACTGCAATATTTCCCATTATTATGGAAGGCTTTTCAAACAACAGCTGTTTAACATAAATAAGAAAGTTAGATTATCAAAATGCATAAAATTAAAATTGCATAAAAACACATTTTATGAAATCAAAGGAACATCAGAATAAATTTTTCTATTTAGTTATTCCATGATATGAAAGTATGAATTGTATTTGTTATATATTTATGAATATTAAGCGAAATTCTTTCTAGTACGACCACATGATGTTCATGTGTATGTTTTCAATAAACACACACACGCATAAAAACATATGGTTTGCTCATAAAACTTAATCATTACTTAAATATGCACTCAAAAACACAATTTTGTATTTAATTAGAACTTAAAAATAATTACAGTTTGATTACCAACTGAAAAAATGGACATTAATCTCTTCTTTCTAAATCCGCTTTTAAATTTAAAATCCGTTGATATTTAAGTACGGAAACGTACGACGTGGCACTCAGAGTGTTAAATCGAAAATAGGGCTCAATATATTCATCAAGCCAAATAAAGAAAACAATAAAACTTGAAATCAATTTAAAAAAAAAATGATTGTTAAAATAAAAACTTATCATAATTTTTTCTGTGCATGTTTGCACTACTCACAAAAAAAATTTGTTGCATTGGTCCTTAATTATTTAAAAATTAAGCGCGTACACGTTGCATCCATGTCAAGAAGTTTAGAGCCGTAACTACCAATTATTTGGAGTGGCGTTTGGAAGTTATTGGAAACAGGAATCGTCTTTTATGGAACATGACCATGGTGAAGGGTTAAATAATAGAGTGCGAACAATTATTATATTTATGTATAAGTTTGTGCTTCATATTATATCGCTAATGGGGGTTTCGAGTTGGTAATGCAGAAAAACTCGTTATATCTTGTATAATCTCGGATAAAAATTTCATATAAAATGCTTGTACACTCACCTCTTAAAAAAAGAAAATATGTTTTTACATCTTCATTGAGTTGTATGTAAATTGAGAACTTAAAACTTATAATTCGCAAAACTAGATTTTTGAGTTATGCGTCTGTTACAATAAACGAGCGCCATATTTCAATAATTTAAAAAAAAATATGTGTCAGTCAATATCGAATTTGTTGTTCAGCCTTTTTCAGTTTCAGTTTTCTTCTAAGCCCTGATTCACACACATCAGGTTTAGCTGATCAGTTTTTGTTCAATTTTCTTTTGAACCTGCATTTACGTTCATACACACCGTCAAGTTTCTTTCATCAAGTCTCATCAATTTGTGTTGTAGTAGAGTAGTACGAATGACAAAACAAAAGGAAAAAGCAAACTTGACTGGTACGGTCAAGTCTGTACCCCTTTCCATTCTCTTTTCCTCTCTCTCCTAAAAACTCAAGACTTGACGACTCAGACCTGACGTGTGTGAATCAGAACTTGAAATTATTTCAGCCTCTACACACGTGTGATAAAAAATTAATTTTAAAATATTTTTCAATATACAACTTTGTATACGAGTATTTTACCAGTTCATTAAAAAACTCCTTGAAATATCAAATGACCTTTGATTCTTATAAAAAATTATTTATTTTGTTGTGATAAGAAGTCAAGCTTTAGACGTTAAAAATAACTGCATCTGAAGTGTGCAGCTAAACAATTTCGATTCACTTTTTATTTACTCGTGTGTATGTGTACAAAAAAATATAAAGCGCATTTTAAGTTGAATGAAAAAGCTCTTATTTAAATATTAAAAAAGTATTTAGATACAGACACTCCTATTTAGCTTTTTAAAACACATGATTGCTAGCTGAAACGAATTATCGCTATCAATCATACGAGAAAAATGCTTAGATCTTTAACAATGTGGGTACAAATTGTTTTTTACTTTTTTTTTTACTAATTTTAATATTTGCGGCCTTAGAGCTGATGTTTTTTTTTTTTGTAGTAACAATTTAATTAATGACTCACACTGTCATCAATCTGCCAGGTCGCATATGTTAATGCCATCTAGAGATGGTCGCGTGTCGTGTTTATTTTTCGTGACACGAACACGCACGACTCCTCACGAAGTATTAGTGACAAAAAATCCGATTTCGTGCGTGTTCGGTTCGTTTCGTTTCGTGTTGAGCAAAATTGACACGAAAAACACGAAACGATTTTAGCTGTAAAATATGTATGAATGAATTTCCAGTAGAGAAAAAATTTAATATTTTGTATCGTCAAACACACAACACCAGCATATTTGTTGATATTGTATGGTCCTCTGAAGCTTAAAGTTCTGTACGTAAACCGATAGTGTCAGCTGTGGCGGCAGATATTATCAGCTGGCAGTGCTAACTCGGTGCCATATTTTAAAAAGCGACTCTTGAAAAAAATCAATTGAATTGTCTGATCTTCAATACAATGCCAATAATACTTCGTGCGTATCATGTTGACGAAATTTTTCGCGTGCGTGTTTCGAACGCGTGGAGCGTCTTGGTATTCGTGTCGTGTCGTCTTGGAAAAATTCGACAGCGCCCATCTCTAAAGGTGCAATCAGACGTGGCATAACCATAGCCACAGAAAACAGCCGTTCGAACCAAACTAATGGGCAACAGTGTATTCGATTATAGGTGACTCGCCATAACGACATAGCCATTACCATAGAAACCAATTGAATTTTGGTTTGGTTATGGATATGGCATTATGGCCATGTCACGTCTAATTGCACCTTAATGCCATCAATGATGTGTATGCCGACGACACTCATTGTTGGTTGCCACGAGCATAAATTGTTAGTAAAAAAAGAGTTTTAAAAATTGTTATCAAATGAAGAAATACCTTGTTCATAATGATATCATTAGTTTAAAAAATATTAAGTTAGTTTGAAAAATGTCGAAGCTTAAATGAACTCCAACAAAATTTTAAAATTTTTGGAAATTTAAATTTAGTTAAAATATTGGATTTCTAGGGCTGTTAAAAATTATCGATTATTTTTGTAGTTTTGTTTTATTCTATTTCAAATGTTAACGGATCTTGAGTCTTGCGAAAGCTCAAGGATTTCATTCTACGATTTGAGCTTTTTTTTCAAGTTTTAATATTTTCCCAATATGTATTAATATTAATAATTTTAAAGACCAGAAATAAGTCAAAACTTGAAGAGCGTTTAAGGGCTAATTTCGCACTTATTCGGAGTTGGCGCTCAAACGCCCCACAAGAGCGGATTTTGTGGGGTTAAATTGCATGAGTATGTTATAAGTTCTCAATATAAGAGGTGTATGTCAGGTTTATTCTGAATAACAATTTCAGGGGCGTTTATTCCCTATTCCGTTTTCAGTCATTTTAAAAAATCATTTGAAATCTTTCAGGTAAAATAAAACAATTGTACACAAAATAGCTGACTCTATCACTTTTTATTTCCATTTACATCTGCTTGGAAAAGCAGGATTTTAATCTCAGAAAATTTAAATTTCCTGAGAAGAATCCACAAGCTTTTTTCCGAACACCATTACATCTACAGAAATTACTGTTTTGTGCGACTTATGGTCTGACCCATATGTCTCCAAAAACGAGGATGGTCAGAGTGTTACTAGTCAATGGTGAACGGTATAGGAACATGATTCAAAATTTGTTCGTACCTCAATTACGTGGCATTAATCTTGCTGATATGTGGTTCCAACAGGATGAAGCCTTATGCCACACAGCGGGCGCTACAATTGGCTTACTCAAAGAATCTTTTGATGAAAAAATAATTTCACGTAGTTTCTTAATTAATTGGCCACCAAGATCGTGTGATTTAACCTTTTTTTTTTTTTTTTTTTTAATGCATGTATTTATTTATTGTATCTTCATATGTGAACTAACAATAAGTATTCAAATCTTAAATCTATAAAAAAAAATTATTAGGCCCGACCAGTGTCGGACATAAACTTAGTGGTAGTTATAAATAATACATTAGTAGTGATAATCAAAAAAAGGGGGGGGGGGATTAGCGGATTATTTTCTTTGGGGTTATGTTAAGTCACTTATCTATGTCGATAAATCACAAACAACTGAACACCTGGAAATCAACATTCGAAGAGTTATCGGCAAAATACGGCCGTAAATGCTGCGAAAAGTTGTTGAAAATTGGTGTTCCAGATTGCGCCTTCTACGCACCAGCTACTTGGCAGAAATCATATTTAAACATTAATTTCATAAAATTTTCTTTCTAATAAAGCCCGTTTCATTGATATTTAAAATATATTTCTCTGTCTTATTATGATTTAAACTTGTGTCACTCTATAAAAAACACCCTTTATATGTACATATGTCACCAACATTTTGATATCACTTGGCATTAATTATTATTTTGTTTTTGTAGCTTTGTTTTTAACGCATTATATACATATTGCATAAATACCCGTATAAACACAAAGAAGCATTAGAAGGTGAATGAAAAAAAAAAATTAAGTAATAAAAATTTAAATGCTAGTTATTATAAAAACAAAAGAAAATAAAAATAGTATGAGTATAAAGAAAAAATTCAATGATTAATTTGCTTCACAAAAGATTATAAACGACAGTTGAATTCAAACACCCTCCGAAATATCCCTGGTGTAGTAATATTTATTTGTCTACAGTAGTACTAGTAAATATTTGTGCCCATAGCTATGAAAGGGTTCTGAGTCATATATTTTATGCTTCGAGATATTTATTAGACATTTAAATATATTAAAAAATATTTGTTTATTATTATTTTGCTTTCGATTAATGCAATTTTATTTAATATGTCGGTTTTCAACTAGCAACAAAACTCAAGTCGCGATCTAGTTGGTAAAAACTGTTTTGCCAACGTCAACTGGCAAATAACAGCTGTGCTTTCCGTGTGATTTCTGACATCCAGGAAATTCTGGATGCCAGCTGCGTAATTTTTTAAATTTTTTGAAATTGTATGGCTTTCCAGAATAACCTTATGGGCTTATTTAATTTTTCAATATTTCGAAGCAAAAAGACCATGACTTAGACTACTAGCATAATTAAAGACACAAATATAGTTTTTACTACTATAGTTTCAAAATTTGTATAATAAAGTTAAAACGTTAAAACCATAAACAGCTGATTTTGGATTCACACTGCAAGTTTGTTAAATTCAGGTTTTAACTCACTGGCTGTCTAATAACTTTGCTCAAAATAAAATAAATCCCCTGCAGAAATGCGTGTATTTGTTGTTGCATTTTTTCTGCTTTTTAATAACACTTGTTGGACATTCTGTTCAACTGTTTTTGTTTGTATGAAAAACTGAGATATTTCACAATGCGCTCTAAAATGGAAATTATTTTATATTTTGTAAATAAAATCTTTTTAAATTATGGAACTTCCTATACAGAATGAAGATGTGCTTGGAAATAAAGTTATTATATATAAAAATGTACAAATACATTATAAGATAAACCTTTTTTATAGGCAGATGAATGCCAGTAATATTGTCTATTTTCACTTTCCAGAGCTCAATGCAAATATTTTCTTTGTTTTCCTTCCAAAAAAACTCTTTTTCCCATAATTTTTTGATTATTGTTGCTGCTGCATCCATTTTTAAGTTGAAAATCTTTCAAGCGCCATATATAGTTATTCACTGGCATAAACATTAACAGCTAATGTTGGTCATTTCAACTTGGCGGCACTGAATTTATCACAGCGAAAACAAGGTTGCATTTCTTAAAACCAACTTAAAACCAATTCAAAAATGGTTTTAATTTGGTTTTAACAAAACCAATTTGTATGGTAAAACCAGGCTTTAACAGTTGGTTTTAATGTTAAACCCAACTTTTATTAAAACCATGTCAGTGTAAAAACACTATAAAATATCGAATTTTCGCGCAACCAATTTAACAACAATTAGGGTTCTGTAAACCAAAGGTAAAAAGGAACCCTATTGTTTTTGCTACGCTGTCCGTCACACGCTGTATTCTCGAGAAGCGTAAGAGCTACGGATCTGAAATTTTGACAGAATATGTAGCAAGTTGGTCGCCACAGTTAAAAATCAAAGGGCGTTTCAAAGTAAGTAAAGGGTGATTTTTTAGTAAGTTTCTTTTTGGCAACTCAGCTGTTTTCGTGCATCATGTAACTGTTAAAAATGTTCAGTTTGGTCTACAATTTAACTATGAATCGACTTACGAATGAACAACGCTTGCAGATTATTAAATTTTATTGTTTGGGTGTACATTAAGGTTGGTCAATTGTTTTTTGTAACGGGCGCGTACCAAAAACGAAATCTAAACAAACTTCTAAGAATATTAATCTCAGAAACTATGGGTTTAAAATCAAAACCTAGCTCCCGCCGAGAGGCATCAAAATTCAAGCGTTTCGTTTGGTAAAAGCATTTATAGCCAAATAACACAAAAGTAATATTTTGAAAATTTTCGCTTCCGATTTTGATGAAATTTTGTGCGGTTATGATTTTTTTAGCTAGTTTCTTTTTGGCAACACTGTTTTTGGCAACTCAGCTGTTTTTGTGTATCATGTAACTGTTAAAAATGTTCAGTTTGGGCTACAATTTAACCATGAATCAATTTACAAATGAGCATCGCTTGCAGATTATTAAATTGTATTATAAAAATTCGTACTCCGTTAAGAAACTGCACCGTGCACTTCTTCCATTTTATGCCCAGTTTGGACCACCTTCTGAGGTGGCTATTTGGAATCATGTGACTAAATTTCGCACCAAAATTACATTATTGAACATTAAGCCATCAACACGAATACGTAGAGTACGAATAGAGGAAAATAACGCAGCTGTATCCGCCAGTGTTGGTTGTTAGTGTCCTCGAATTATCGATTCGGGGCTGTTCGCATCAATTGGGCCTCTGTTACTCCACATTGGAAGAGCTGGACTTGGCTGATATGTGGTTGCAGCCCGACTGTGCCACTTGCCACATAGCACACGAAACAATGGCCAAATTGAGAGGCGAGTTCGGTGAACAGTTTATTTTATGTTTGTGGGGCCGGCCAATTGGCCGTCTAGATCGTGTGATTTAACGCCTTTAGACTATCTATTGTGGGGGTATGTGAAATCTTATGTCTATAGCGACAAGCCCACAACTCTTGACGAACTGAATGACAATAATGAAGAATTTATTCGTGGAATACCGGCCGATATGTTGGCGAGAGTATGCTAAAATGCAATCCACCGTATGAACCCTCCAGAAAAATATACAGATTTATCCTTCTTTGTAGTGTAAGAGTATGGATATGAAAATAAAAACAGTTTTGTTCGTTTGTTTATGTTTTTTATTGTGTCTAACATTGGCTATTTATGGTCAGATTTCTTGATTTTTGGGATGCAAATAAAACCAATTTATTTCATCTTTTTTCTCAACGTTTCGTCAGCTTTTTTCCGACGTCTTCAGGAGAATTTTTATTTTTAAATTCTTACAAGTTTTTTATTATTTTTTGTTACATTTTTGTAATATTAATTTTTATGTTTGACTTACGATCTTCAGTTACATTATTAAATAAATTGTAAAAACTGGACAGCACGACGAATTAATTGTATAATTTGAATAATAATAATAAATACTGTAAAATATCGCAGGCAAACTTAAAACTAATATCACAGAACTTCACTTTGTCAGGTTATTGCAATTGAATGTTGCAGTTTGGTGTTGTCTTTGTCTTCTTTTGTGTTGATGGATTTTTTAATACGTTTTTGTATTCGTAGGCTTTCCAGTGTATATCTTTTATTCGCTTTCTTTTCTCTATGTAATATTTTGACCCCTTTAAAATCTATATAATTAATAGGCAAACATGGTTTTTGTAATCCCTTTTACGCTGGTACCACTGCACCGATTTTAAAAAGATTTAAATATTTTTTATACAGATGTGCAGAATCTATATTTTATTGAAATCGGTTTAGTATTATGGGAACTATAACCCTATTACCTAAATAAGAGCGGCAAGCGTTGCGTTAGCAACAGGGTACGCATTTTTAATACATTTCAATATAAAAATATTTTTTGATTGTACTGAAAATACGTACCCTGTTGCTAGCGCAACGCTTTCCGCTCTTATTTAGGTATGGGGGTAAGCGTTTAAACACAGAATACACAGAAGTGAAGAAAGTGACCGGTAAAAAAGCTCCAATCAGGTTTTTTTTAAAATTCGTGGAAAAAAGAGAAAAGCATAGTGTATTTGATACTGTAGTGTATTACTACTTACCAATTAACACAGCTAATAAAAATTTATTGCACTAGAAAGACCTAGCAAAACAAAAACGACGACAAAATTTGAGGGAAAACGAGACAAACAGAAAAATACGCGTATCTTCCGTCTCGTGACACTTCTGTATGTTTTGTGATTATGTTTACCTCAACCATATTTTTTCTTTGCGTGTGTGGATTGCAGGTGGGCAATCGGCAGCGATTGATCCCCTGGCTGAACGTACACACATAATTATGTTTGTATGTATGAAGGCACTGGGTAATAGTGCTGGGATACTATCGATATTTTCTACTATCGATATATATCGATAGTTCAGATTTCACTATCGATACTATCGATATTACTATCGACTGAACGTTTGTACCTGAGAAAGAAATATGTAACTAATTTTTTATCAGGTTACAATTAGTTTTTTATCCCTTTATTGAAAGTATATAGTGTTTTGTTTATTTTAATATGTATGTATGTATCTACAAACGTTATTTTAGGTGATAGTTTTTGAAAAATTTTTTCGGTCAGTTAAAATAATTTAATAATACCTCAGGTTTTCGAAATTGCATAATATCGATGTCGACATTTTTTCCTATCGATATTTTCAAACTATCGATAGTATCGATAGTACTATCGATAGTATCCCAGCTCTACTGGGTAATGTATTGAAATAAATATCCAGCGAAAAAGGCATGCAAAAACGGAATTAAAACATTATTATCTCTGCATTATTTTTTCATTAAACGAGTTGTATCTCCTAAAAACGACAACGATGCATTAGTTCAGTGGTAGAGAGTACGCACGGACAATCAGAAAAGCATGGTTCGTGTCCATGTGTGGCTGTGTTTTAATGAATTTTTTATGAAGTTTAGATACATTTTCTTTGAATCTTAAATTATTTACATTTTGGTTCTAGAATACGGACGAGTGTGCCGTCCGTTTGGTATATCTAGTCTATTTTATGTCCCGTTTCTTTCACATGTTGGGTTAGAGCTGTTGTCTCTTTTCCTTTGTTTATGTCTGCTTCATGTTCTGATACTCTAGTCCCGAGTTTTCGTTTTGTTGTTCCTACGTATACTTTATTGCACCTTTCTGTTTCATTTCCTTGACAAGTTATTTCGTATACAACATTGTCTGTTTCTAATTTGTCAATTTTTGTTCTTTCCAGCGTAAAAAGATGTCTCAGTGCTTTGTTTGATCTATGTGTGACTATTGTTGTTTTATCATTTGTCATATGTTTTAATGTTTTGTTTTCGGTCAACTTTGGAACATATGGTACACTGTAAAAAACTTTTTCTACTACTTCATTATTATTTTATTTTATTTAAGCATTTGTTTATTAGTTTGTTCGTAATGTATATCGGGAAGTTGTTTTTTGTCATTATGTTTCTCATTTTACTGATGTTTTTGTTTTCCATTCTGAGAGGACTTCAAGTGATAATATAGATCAAGGGATCATATGCTAATTACAAAATCGCAATTCAAGAGATTTTTCAAAAATTTTACTATGAGTTAACCCTGCAGGAGAATAGGCGATAATTGTCTAAAAGCTATTAGTATAATTACTAGAATAACAAGAACTAGTGCAAAAAGGGTTAAAGTTGTTGTGTAAATTTACTAGTGCTGATGAGTACTAGTATATGAAGTAGTTCCAAGGCACCACATTACAAAATAAATTTTGACTGTCTAACAGACAGAGCCCTTCCACTGTATGAAAATTGGTATCATATAATTACTAAAATTTTAGCTTGATCTAAAAATAATTATAATTAAATAATTATAATTACCCTTTTGTATTTCTGAATTTTTGATAAATAATTGCAAATTTTAACTAGCGTTGTCGCTGGGTAACAAAGGAATAAAACAACCAATTTTATAGGATTTTTCTTTACAAAAGAACTGGTAATAAACTATTCCTAAACTAGTAGCAATGGTACTAGTAGTTTTCTAAACACACTTAATGCTAATTTGAGCATTAAGATAGCATAGGAAAGTATACAGTTGGGAACTAGTGGTGGTGATTTCTGTACTAGAAAAATACTAGTTGAACACTAGTTCGTTCTCCTGCATGGAAGTTAAAAAATTATATTTTATTTTTTGGTATATGTAATATTTTAATTTTTATTGTGTATAACTTTAAAGTTTACCTAAAGTGAAGCAGAAATACAGTTTTAAGTTTTAAGGATTTAACTAACTTTGTTTAACATATTGATTTGAAACATTTTAGGCGGAGATGAGCACTCACTTTATGGTGTGACTGTACGTACATATTTATAATGGAGGTCAAATAATAATTACGCATTAATAAAGTATAAACATAAATATTCATACTTAATGCTGAGTACACGTTCTTGTGTTGTCATTTTGTGCTGCCATTTTAAAAATGAGAGCAACGCCGTTCACATTATGTTTTTTTATGGAAAGCAATGCCACACAATAAAAATGACAAATGTTGCGACTAGTACATACAGTACTATTGCGATGCCACTAAATGCCATAGTGTGTACTCGGTATACATACCCTGTCGGAAATTCAGTTAACTTTAAACTAACTTTAAGCTAACTATTTCGCAACTAGTACTGACTGACACTTGAATTACTTTTCAATGTAATCAACTTACTATTTGAACATTGCGATGTCCGAGGCGGTAGTCAATTGTCTCACTCTGAATTTCTTTTCAACTGACTAAAGTTAATTTTTTTAAGTCACCTTTAAAAATAAAATTTCTGAGGTTCGAACTCAACGCGCTACTGCCCAGCTAAGGTACCATCTAAAATAATAACAGAAAAATTTTATTATAGACATTGCAGTTAGCTTTTAGTTAGTCTAAGAAAATTTAACTATAAGTTAATTATTTTTGTAGTCAACCACACATTCTCCGACAGGGTACGTACTGTAAAGATGGCGTGAGTTTTCAGTACATTTCCTAAAGTGGGGATGACATGTTCTAGAACTCAAACTCGTTAAAGTACACAAAACAAAGTATGTAAACCATAAATGTTCAGATCAATAACAGCACACAATACCAAAGAAATTTAAATGCAATTCTGATGTATTGAATGCAATGTTTTTGTAGTAGTTCTTTCAATTAAAATGAAACAATAGCCGAAGTCAAGGTCAAAATAAATTGATATGCAAGTATTCGTACTCATATTTAAAGAAGAGATTGGTTTACTTCTACATCATATTATATACATATATCGTCACCTTAAATTCCAACGGACGCAACTACACTTTTATTTGTTTACAGGAGAAGCAGAAAATATAACAAAATCAATAGTAATAAAGTATTCTTGGCAATTTTTTTCGGAATTTAATTACAGTATCTGTAATGTACATATTTATTTATTTTTTTAAACAATTTATTTCCATTTTTATATAAGCATACATTAAAGTTTTTATGTTCGTTACGTCCGTTTTACTAGCTTTTTTCTGCAACATGAAAAGATGGGTTATTCTTCACTTTTTTGGGGCGACCGGTCACTTTTTTTTGGGTATTTCTTCACAATGACTAATCATCCAACAATTTTGGGCGTTCTCTCATTTAGCTGTTTCGGGCGATATGCACTTGCTACACACAGTGTTGTCAGATATGGCGATATCTCGCCAAACGTGGCGACAAAAATTTGTTTTTGGCGATGAAAATTCTGAAATGGCGATTGGCGATTTACTTGGCGATATTTGAACTCCTTGGCGATATTTTTGGCTATATTTTTATGATTTCAATAAAATAGAATATCGATAAAAATATAAAAATTTTTACGTAAGAAATTTTTTCTACAACATCAAATATTTCGTGCAAAAAATTCTAAATGTTGTAACTCTTTCCCTCAAGCAAAATTTTCTGAATTCAAAAAAATGATGGACCATAACATCTCCATCCTTTTATAAATTGGAGCCAATATTTTCATACTAAAGCACCAAAAATCCTGCACGAGTTATCGCATAAAGTGTATGATTACGACGATGTTTCTGGTGCTTACCACTTCAAGGATATGACATGTGTACTTAAGCAAATATTTATTTATTAATTCAGTTTAATTTAATTTGTTAATTCAGTTTTATCACAATATTTAAATAATGATTTTGAAGTTGGTGCTTAAGTTCAATATATCCTATTTAGATTGATCTTTTGGAATGTTATTTTTAAGTATTTTCTTTAAGACTTCGCTTAATTTTTAGGTTTTACCATAGTCGTTTCCTGCTAAATTTAGCATTTAACAAAATTTTTAATGTAATTACAAAATAAAAATATTTTTTTTGTATTAAAATTTAATGTTTTATTATATTGGCGATATTTGGCGATATTCGAAAAGCCATTTGGCGAGGAGGCTTAAAATAAATCTGACAACACTGGCTACACACAGAAATATTTCAACTTACAATCTGCGTAAACAAGATTAATCTTTTTCGGCAACGATTTTGCTTCATATATGTTTCATGTTAATCTAACATGATTTATACTCGTAGAAATGTTCAAAGAAAATTTTTACTTTCGAAATAACTTTATTTCACGTTGATTGAACATTTACGTACTACTAAAATCAAAATCATGAATTATGTTGAATCGAATTAATTTCAAGTTGGAACAACATGAATTTAATTTATTCTAGTAATTGTATTTTATTAATTATTTAACTTACGTGTGGTTGACATATACTTCAGAAAAATGTTTGTTTGTATATAAATTGGCTTTCCCGACCAAGATTTGAACTTGGTCAACGTGCTGACCCCTGCAGCCACAACAACTTTAAATATTCTTTAGATACACACTAAATATGTACCATCATGAATAAAATTTTAATTCAGCATTATTTCATTGATCATTTTAACATACAATTTGCTTGAAAAGTTTTTGTTAAAAAAAATACAAAATACTTTGACTTGACTCCATGATTCGAACCTGCGATCCTCCGACTGCAAGACTAGTACACTGCTTACCAGCCAGCAGCAGTTTGTCGGCTGTTCACAAACATAAAAAAAAACAACTCACACAACTAAACACAAAAGTGTATTGCACACAGAAAAAATTATTCCCAAAAAAATTTCAAACAAACGTGTGTTTTGAAATATAATTTAGTTTCAGTAAATATTTTTTATTGTTCCAGTAAATTATTTCTTCCAATTTTATTTTATGTAAAAAAAACTGTATAGAATGAAAATTATCTATATAAAGTAAAATTTGTAAAAAAAAAAATTTTAGATTTATTTTTTTTTATTTAAATTTGTTATTTTCAGTTAAATTTTTTTTATATACTGTAAAAAAATTTGTCTGATTTTTTTAAATTTTTTCAGTTAAATTTATTTTTATATACTGTAAAAAAATTTGTCTGATTTTTTTTAATTTTAAAAAACGTTTTATTTTTTTTTTAAGATTTTTTTTGCGGTTTTCAAACTTATTATGTTTGCATATTGGGATTCTCAATATAGTATTAAGAGTCTTACTATAAACATACGGAGTTTGTTAGCTAAATTAAAAAATTTTTTAGGTTGAAGTCTACTGACGAGTTCCAAAAGCGGTAACGAAATGCTTAACCATAAAAACAAGCCAATTTTTGAAAGTAAAAAAAAAAGTTGAACCTTTCATTTGATTCAGTTATTTTTTTTTCCGATAAAACTTTTACTAATTTAAAAAAAAAAATTTAAGAATTGTTATTGATTCAGTTAATTTATTTTCTGATAATACGAAAAATTTTAGTGAATTTGTTTGTAAATTATAAAAAAAAATTTTCTGAATAATACAAACAAAATCTGCAAAAATGTTTTTCTGTTCCTATTAATAAATTTGACTGAAAATATTTTAAGTTTCAGTTAACTTTTTTCTCTAATGCCATAATAATTTAACTAAAAATAAAATTTTTTTCCAGTTAAATTTTTACAAAATTGTTATCAGAATCTACAAATTTCTTTGTAGGTCCGCATTCACACAAAATATTTACTGATTTAATGAATTTGGTTACTGAAAACGAAATTTAGTTTTTTCTGTGCAGCTGTGAACAAAGCAAATAAACAGCAACACACTGAAACAACATATTATTTCTTGTAAATTTAATATGCTTTGAATGAATTTGGGTCAAACTTTTTGCATGGTGATTTTACATTGGTATTATTTTCTGTGTGTATACTATAGAGTTTTTCTTATCAACAACTTTTGTTCGATTTTGCATAAGAAAAATCACCTAAAATTTGTATTCAGAAATCTTCGGGCAATTTCTCATTTTTATTTTTTCAAAATTGTTTTCAGGAATATTATCGCAATCGGAATTCATTATATGTATTTCACTTAAAATACGATCAATTATATAAATTGTTTCAAGTGTTACATTTTAACTTATTAGAATTTTTTAATTGAGAAGAAAAAAACCACGAAGAAGAAAGAACAAATTCAAAGAACATTCCACACTTTTGTTTAAAAGTAGTTTGTAGATGAATGTAAAGAATAAATCTCATATAATATGTCGAAGCTAACTTGAAGCTGTAGTAGATTTGTGTAAAGTAGGGTTTGCTGTTCGGCTTTAACCGAAATCGAAATTCGAGGTTTTTAGGTCACATATTCGAAACCGAAAACCGACAAGAGACTCGTAGATTTTTCGATTTTTACTTCTTGTTGTTTAAACATTGTATTTTATTATTTTATCAATCATCAACAGGGACAGGGGTTTCATGCAAATGCATGTTTTTTCCTTTAACCCTGGTAATGGCAAGAACAAAATATTTTTACGAAACAATGAATTTGTGTAAAAATGGCATCAATTCGTTAGTGCATATTTTTGAATTTTTTGGTCATAAATGCATACTTTTGCATAATTTGGTTATAAAAGCATATTTTTGTCTCATATTTTGGTTTTGTGTATGGTTATGTGTCATATTTTGTCAAAAATTCAAATTCCAAAAATGTATTTTTGACAAATTATTAATGCAAATTTGTTTTTCAAATTTATGTGCATGAATTGTTGTAGAATTTTAGAACGATTTAATAGAAAATGTCGTTTTGATAATTTCAAAAGGAAATTGTCTGCTATTAAAGCCGAAAGTTGTGCAACAGTTCTGATGGAACTTGATACTGTTTTTAAAAATGATAACATATTCAAAAAGCAAATTTAATAGCTAGTATTCAATTAATTGTAATGGTTGAGTTAAATAAATGTATAACATTATAGAAAAATAATCATTTAAATTTGAGCCGATTACATCCATAGACGTACGAGGCCTTTTTCAATGCACAAAAGCTTTCTAAGAACAAGTTGTTTGAACTTCACATTCAAAAATATAAGAAATATGCAAATTTCTTTTACTATTTACGTATCGCTCCTATACTGGTACATAAACATATCTCGAAAAATGCGTGTTTGGATTATATCATATGTAATCTTGTGTAAAATTTTAATTTACACACACCTCTTGAGAAAAGAATATATTTTTATATCTTTATTTAGCTGTTTGAAAGTTAAAAATCTTTCTTTTGAATAAAAATTGCTTAAGATATGTGCATATTTTATTGTTTTAAGTGCATATTTTGCGTTTTTGAGGTCATATTTTAGGCGCCTAAAATACCTTTTTTATATGCATGAAGTCCTTGTCCCTGATCATCAATAATGATTTGAGGGCAGTACATAATATTGGCGCTTAAAAAGACAAAGCGCATGAGAAAATATTTTACAATATGGACAAAATTATTTTTTGGATGCATTTGTAAAATTCATTCGAAATTATTGTACCAAAGCTCGCAATGGGTTGATGGGTTTAAAAGTGGAAGTATAACACAATCTCAATTTGAGTATAAGATAATCAATTGCAATGAAGTTAATACTAAATGACTTTGAAAGCAAAAAACAAATTAAAGCACAGTGTGTTAGTACTAGAGATACGAAAAATTAATTAGAATTAGTGTTTTTTATGGGAATTTTTACAATTTAAGTTTAAAATTTTTAAACTCACTAATAATCCCAAATTAATATTTTACTTATTAAGTAAAATATTTTTTTATTAAAAATACATTGAAATTGATTATTGAGGGGTTTAGTAAAGTAAGAAAATAAAAAACATGTTGATTATTGAGTTCTTGTTTCAACTTTGTTATTTGTTATTGAGCTTCTCATTTGTTTAAATGAAAGTTTATAACAGGGGTTTCATGCAAATGCATATTTTTCCCTCAAACCTGATAATGGCAAGAACGAAATATCTTTACGAAACATTGAATTTGAGTGAAAATGGCATCGATTTGTTAGTGCATATTTTTGCATATTTTGCTGAAAATTCATATTTTTGCATAATTTGGTCATAAATGCACATTTTTGTCTCATATTTTGGTATAATTACAAGTTGTGTGTCATATTTAGTAAAAAATTCAAATTTCAAATTAATTCGCTTTCATTGTTGTAGAATTGTAGAAGGATTGTACAATCACACACACCTAACAAACTTAATAAAAATTGTCATTTGGTAGATAATTTCAAGAGGACATTTTCTGCTATTGAAGCCGAAAGTAGTGAAACAATTCTGCGGAAAACTGATAGCTATTATTCAATTCATTGTAATGGTTGAGTTAAATGAATATGTACATATATAACATTATATAAAAATAGTTATTTAAATTTTAGACCATTACGTCTATAGACGTTACACAAGGCCTTTTCAATGCCAAAAATCTTTCTAAGAAGAAATTGATATATAGAACTTCACGTTCGAAAATTTTTAAATAAATAACACTTTTCTTTTTCAATTTGCGTATTGCTCCTTCATAAGTACTTCTCAAGAATCGATTATTTTAGTCTCACGCCTTGTTAAAATCATTAAGTAGGGAAGTGCTTCCACCAAAAATGCTTAATTCACTCGATTACCTTTTTTGAAATTTTTTGCTGGGATCTTGTGTACAAATTTAATATAAAAGGGTTGTATTCGCACCTCTTGAGAAAATAAAATATTTTTACATCTTTAATTAGTTGAATGTAAGCTTAAAACTATTTTTGAACAAACAAATTTTTAAAATATGCGCATATTTTATTGTTTTTATTGCATATCTTGCGTTTTTAATGTCATATTTTAGGCGCCTAGAATACCTTTTTTAAATGCATGAAGTCCTTGTCCCTGATAATAACTCTAGTTGTTC
The DNA here is from genome assembly GCA_949987645.1 of Tachina grossa. NCBI lineage: Eukaryota > Metazoa > Arthropoda > Insecta > Diptera > Tachinidae > Tachina > Tachina grossa. The sequence goes on along the minus strand of OX465274.1, from coordinate 131,602,763 downwards.
TAAGAAGCTTTGAGTAAAGGTTCCCTGATGATCTGCATTAGCAACAGTGAAATGCGCATAGGATCCAGCTAAACCCCTCAATAATCAATTTCAATGTATTTTTAATAAAAAAATATTTTACTTAATAAGTAAAATATTAATTTGGGATTATTAGTGCGTTTAAAAATTTTAAACTTAAATTGTAACAATTCCCATAAAAAACACTAATTATGAACTTGACTGCACCCGGTCAAAAAAATACTTGTGTGCCAACACTCTGTTCTTAAATAGCTGTTGTTGTTATTTACATTTATTTGCTTTTACATACTCTTACGACTACAATTTGAAGCTGAAAAAAAGTCAGCCAGTGTAGCAATAGTAAAGCAGCCGTCGAAATATTTTTGGTTCCGTCGCTGTAGTACTGGCGACGCAAATTTGCTTTTTTAATTTTTTCTTTTTTAAACAAGACGTTGAGGTTGTATCTAAAAATCTATACATTTTTGGACTTATTTTAATAAAACGACAACGTTAAATTAAAAAAAAAATATATAATTAATTTGTCTTGCAAAATACTTCATTCAGACGGCTAATGATAGTGCACATAATCAACCGCCGACGAATTTGTTCGCATGACATAGACATTTGGAGCTGTATGTTTAACATAAGAAAATAGAGCACGCTCTATTTTAAATAATGTCTTATGTTTTTTGTCATGTTTTTTACACAAGCAATGTTTTAAAGGTAACACACGACATGTTTTCGTTTACATATGTAAATTCTGGCAAATACAATGTGAAAAACATGTCGTCTGTTGGTACCTTGATCTGCATTAGCAATAGTGAAATGCGCATAGGATCCAGCTAAACCCCTCAATAATCAATTTTATTGTATTTTTAATAAAAAAATATTTTACTTAATAAGTAAAATATTAATTTGGGATTATTAGTGCGTTTAAAAATTTTAAAATTAATTAGAATTCTTAGAACATTTAATTCCAAAAAAAAAATACCTTGTGCCGCAACATTTAATTATTGAGTTCGACATTTCGTTTGATGTGGGTACTGTGGCTTGTACTATAAATGGAGTAATTTAATTAACTAGAACAATTTAAATTTTTTATATCAACAATGATGATTGTTAACTTTTTTACAAGTTTCAACAAAAACTTTAATTGACATTTTTAATGAAAAAAATTTAAAAAAATTGTTTAGTTGTGTGCCATGTATAACAACAAATTTTGTTAGTTCAGTTTGATATTTCTGTGTTTGTTGTTTCAACAACTTAATATGTGACATATTAACTAAATAAATATTTGAATTGCTAGTTACAATTTGATGATATTTTTTCTGTGCTATGAAAATAGTATTCATAAGCCAGATAAGAAGCTTTCGAATTTCTATGTTAAAAGGATATAAATTCAAACCGTTTTGCTTTCAAATCGAAGTACACAAAAAATTTCAACATAAAATCGCGGTTTTTAATTTTTTCGGTTTTTAGCAAACTCTGGTGCAAAGTATTTCATATAGTATTCTTTCATACAGGAGTAGTTACGAATTTTTGCAGTATGTACGTCAGTTTGAATTTCTTGAATAAAATCGTTTAAGTCATTAAAGTAATTTTTGATCGCAGTGGTTTAGATTGTATACTATTCGTTGACATGTACACAGAAAACAGTATTCACCAATTAATGATTTCAGTTAAGAATTTAATTGATTCAATTAAATTTTTAATTGTATTAATTAATTTGGGTAGAAAAACTTAATTAATGTTATCAAATTCTTTATAAGTGAAAATTTAATTAACTTTTTAATTAATGTTACAAATATTTTAATTGATATTACAAAATTATTCATATTACTTTTTTGTTTGTATAGTTTTATTAAACGAACCATAATCAATCAAAAACTCGATTTATAATTTATGTGTAGTTACGTCCGTTTAGATTTAAGGCGACGATACATACATTAATGTATTTATGTACATAAGATTGTAGATATTTGCGTGGTATAGGTTCAACAAATGCGAAAGGCATTACATCATTAAAAAATATGTACATATGTATATGTTTAAAAATGTATGTACTCCTATGGAGAAAAATAATAATACATATCTACATAATACATATGTATGTATGTAAATTAATATCATATTTTCTATTATTTAGTTATTGATTCTTTCTTGGCATGTACTATGATGTATATATATATATATATATATATATATATATATATATATATATATATATATATATATATATATATATATATATATATATATATATATATATATATATATATATACATACATATGTATAACTAAAGAATAGAAAATATGATGAATTTATTAAGCTTAAGGAAAAATTTATGTATGCGATTTTAATAAATATTTGGCATGTAAATGTTCTCGACTTAAATACAAAATATTTTTAATGTATACATAAGTGTCGTTAACTAGCCAGACATAGGAGCTTTATAAATTAGACTAAGGGCAATAATGCCCTCCTCTTCGATTCTTATCTAGTGCTAAAATTCTATAAAAGCAAATAAAGCAATATAATTTACATATCGCTCATTTACTTCAATAACGTCATAAGTGAAAAGAATGCAATTTTTGAGTTCATAATGCAGAATTAAACCCCATTTGATATCATTGTATATATTAAGTAATTTTAATGTTTAAAATACATGTAAAATGTACATTGTACATATTTTAAATAATTGGCAAACACGAATAATAAAATAAATTCAGTAAAGTTCACACGCGGGTTTCCGTACGGACAATATATATGTAATACTATACGAAGTTTAGTTTAGTTTTGGATTTTTTTTTTTTTTTTTTGGTTTTGGGATTATTTCGGTTTTTGGTGGTTATTTTTAGTTGTTGGCGTTTTTTTTTTAGTTTTAATGTTTTTTTGGTTTAACGTTTTTTTTTTTTTGCGTTTTTGGAGTTTTTTTTCTCAGTTTTGACGATTTGAAGTTGCGGACTTATTCTGTTTGATCATTAAGAGATTTTTTTATTTTGGCGCTTTTTATCGTTTCGGCGATTTTTTTTCGGTGTTTGGTAATTTTTTTTTCAGTTAGGGAATTTGTAAATTTTTTAGAATTTTTTAGTTTTGAGCTTTTTTGAAAATTTCAAGAGTTTGCTTCTCAAGATTAAAAAGTGAAAATTACATTAGCTGATACAACACCCTTTAATTTTGATTTTTGCTTAATTTTAGTGTTATATAAATAATACATTTAAGTTGAAATATACCAAAATGTAACCTTAATTAAGCTATTATTCCAAATTATATAAGAATCCTAAAAAAGATAAGTCGCAAGTCATAGTGCTATAACTTCCTGAAAAATCGCACAAATTGATTGAGATTTTGACCAAGGGTACTTTCGAATATGCAGATTATGGAGCTTCCATCAACTCAAAATCAGCTTATCTCGACTTAAGCAATTTTTCCTTTTTGCCACAGACATAATTGTATGAATTGGTTGATTTTTAAAGAAAAAACCGGAAGAGATTTGATTTATTAAAAAAAACAAAATGTTCAAAAATGATTTCAAGCAAATGTTGACCGCGGCTACACCTGAATGGTTCATACGCTGGGTCCAATTTTGGTATACACTCGCCAACATTTCGGCCGGTATCTTACGAATAATTTCTTATATTGACCGACCCCAAACGTGAAAGAAAATGTTCACCGAACTCGCCTCTCAATTGGGCGTGATGTGTGGCATGTGGCACCGTTTTGCTGCAACCACATGTCATCCAAATCTTGATCTACCATTTTGGGCTTTCTGTGAGCACCTGCCATTACGGCCTTATCTCACGGGTGCCAAAGCACCGGGTGCAGGTACGACGCCAGACCATCGCCCCCACGCACCCTTTCAGAATGAACTTAAGGCCCACTCCTCAAGGCACATAGGTTGCAATCTTTGATATAGTTATCCCTGTACTATATTCAATTACCTTGCTGAGGTAATTTGAGCTATCTAAACTCTGCTGCTATGTCCGTGCCCATAGCAGCTTCTGTTGAATGTCAACAGCACCTAGAATAGTGTCTAGCTGGCCGCGTCAGACCAACCACTAGCATTGATTTCACACTGGGAAGCCAAGACTATTCTCCCAGCGGTTTAGGTAGCAACCACAGCCACCACGATAATTCTCCGGCTTCCACGCTAAGGTGTTGTGTATACACCCACAGCGAGGTCCCCAAGAGAATTCCTCAACCATTGCCGGCACAGCTCAACCACTCATCCGAGATGAACCCATGCCTGTGTCGCCAAAAATCCAGTGCCTACTCCACACATACCAAAATCATCCCTTAAACCCCGTGAGGTAGGACCAACTCGGAATTTTAGCAAAGGATCCTGACGACCGCTACATGCACTCAAAACTTCAAAGCAGCTCGGCTGTCGGGCAACCGGCACCCGTGGCACCAGAAGTAGCCTCTGGTCAGACCTCGAAGTTCCACCACAAGGGCTTCACCTCTATCGTCTTTTGAACTCAGGGTCAGTTCTAGGTGACGCTGCACCTAATTGACATCAACAGGACCTGTCTTCCTTTTGTTATAAATATGTGCACATCCTTTGCTCTGTTTATATTCAGAGATTGGGTAGTAACACATAAGTTCTATGGGTAATGTACCAAAGGTACGTCAATGGAAAAAGCCACATCACCCCAGCTGGGGCCCCGGGGTTGCCACACCCGTAGTCTATAATAGACTCCCCTGGGGGGACCATTTTGGGCAAAAAGAAGTGGAGTAGCAGAGGTCCAATTGATGCGAATAGCCCCGAATCGATAATTTGAGGTCACCAACAACACTGGCGTATACAGCTGCGTTATTCTCGTCTGTCCGCACTCTACGTATTCGTGTTGATGGCTTAATGTTCAATAATGTAATTTTGGTGAAAAATTTAATCACAAGATTCCAAATATCCGCCTCAGAAGGCCGCCCAAAACGAACCAAAGAATGGAAAAAGTGCACGATGGATGCCCTTTCTTAACCGAGCATGAATTTTGATAATAAAATTTAATAACCTGCAAGCGTTGTTCATTTGTAAGTCTATTCATGGTTAAATTGTAGACCAAATTGAACTCGTTTAACAGTGTCATGATACACGAAAACAGCTGACGAAGAAACATTAACGAAAGTCTAGTAATGTTGAAATTTCTGATTTCAATATAGAAAAATATTAATTTATAGTATTAATTTATTAATTTTATTTATTTTTAAGTATTTCAATATACATTTTCTATTAGATTCAAAATTATTGAATTAATGTGCGTTGCAGCTTTTCCCTGACTGTATGTATGTATTTAAAGGCTCTGCTATCGCAGAGTGCATGTCGGTTTTATAATTCACAAAACTTGTAATTTTAACTAACTTTGAGTTGTGCTGAGAATTTAAACTATTCTTACTACAGGTTGTTAAAAATAACTTACAAAGAGAAGAAGAAGAACAAGAAATATACACTTGAAGTGCCGAAATAGTTCTCTTTTCTAGTCAAGAAAAATTTGTATTAAAATTAAAAGCACTTCAAGATTTTATTTTTGCAATGCAAAAATAATAATAAATAATTATATAAAAAAAAAACAAAACCATTGAAAGTCATTTGTTTGGTATTAAAAAAAAGCCAGAAATTGGGTCATTAAAACTATATTTCAGTTTAACCTCAACAATACTCGTACGTACAAGTTAAACAGAAACTAAAACTAAAAATAAAAAAATCAACAGCTACATCTACAATGTAGAATCTAAATGCAATTGTGAACGAAATAACCAAGAGTTACAAAAAAAAAACTCAAACATTTGCAATTGGACAGACATAAACTGGCAGCAGGCAAAACCGACAAATGGCGTCAACCCGTTAGCTGCTGTGCTGATGTGGTTGCAATAAAATGAAATAAAATAAAAACGTAAGAAAAACCAAAAGTCAAATTTCTGGTTCACAATTGCTTTTTATGCATACAGTGTGAAAAGAAATTGTTTATACATGCGTGTTTGTTTCCTCAGACTTTAAAATTGCCAAAAAAAAAACACTTGAGCGTTAGAAAAAAGTCGTACGGACATCGTAATACGACGTTTTTCTATATCTTTCAAGTATGTACAGGGAATTTTTTTTTTAGCTCCATGATAACTTGAAATGATAATACAAGAAAAAAATATTGTTAGAATGACTCTTTTTATTGTGATCTGACTAATAATTTCATGGTCTTAATTTTTTTTATATATGATTTCCGGCATATGTCTGCGAAGCTACGAGTTACATGGTCCATTCGATCAGTTCAATTTTTGATTACTTTTTCTAATAAATCTAGCAGTGTGACCTTAACATAAACCCAATAAAATGTAATCCAGAGGCGTTACATCGTACGAACGAGGGACCAGTGAACAGAACAGAACCACTTCAGAAAATAAAGTTGTCGTCACCAAATTAATTTTGCAATAAATCGCTGTATGGCAAGTTATAACGCCTTGTTGAAACCAAATGTCGCTGATGTTTAGCTGAAACAAAATTTCAGTCAGCATGACTCGATAACGCTCTCCGTTCCCCGTAATAGTAGCTCCTCAGTCATTTCGAAAAAGCCGCAATATTCTTTCTGTTCGGTACGCACATTTCTTTATCTTGTTCAGCGTTGTCAACTTGGTGCGTTTCGCACCATTTTGGGTGCTTTTTGAAATTTTTTGTGCGGAAAATTCCTTAGTTGGTGCGTGGAGCGCTTTTTTTTAAATTTCGGTGCGTTTTTTTAATTTTTGGTGACACCAACGCAAATTTAACACAACTATGGGTTAAAAACCGAAAAATTCTGGTTTTGAAACTTACCAACTTCCTGGGGCCCGTTTCTCAAAACTACAAATTACAAATCTACAAGTAAAATACATACAAAGCAACAATAAAATTTATAAAAGTGTTGTTGTTTTGTGTGTATTTTACTTGTAGATTTGTAATTTGTAGTTTTGAGAAACGGGACCCTGATAGTGTTAATTACCATATTAATACTAATGATGTTTACAAAATATTAGAATTTGAAATGAAATCGGTTTTATGGCCCAATGATAACAATAATGATGAAAATATTAGCTTTATTTATTTGGAATAATTAATTTTTGGTCTCTTTTTAAAAAGTTTTAAACCGAATTTATAAAATTAATATACAAAAATGTATCATCTTGTACAAATGAATGCCCTTAATTATGAAAGTTGTATAAGTCTTATATTTCTTTGGTAGAGATATTTAGTAGATTACATTTTATTACATTTAATTTAGAGTTGTTCTAGTCTGATCATAATGTACTATATGGAGTCAAAAATGGTATGACCTAGACCATGTTCATATGTACACTCTGTATGTACGAATTTGTTTAGTTTTTTTGTTGTTTTTTAATTATGTACATATGTATATTGTAAAAGGCTGTTTATTTTTATTGTTATTTTTTTAATATGGATATATTAAACTTCTGATAAAAGAAAAATTTAAAAATATTTGAATTAAATGATAAATAAAGAACTTTTATTAGTTTTGAATCCTTTCTATTAATCGTTGATCTCTTTAAAAAGTTTTGTACAGAATTTATGAAATTAAAAATAATTATTATCTATGTAATACAAATTAGTGTCCTGCACAAGAGTATTTATAAGACTTTTCAAGACATGAGAGATTTTTTCCAATGCTTTACTACAGCGAAATATTCTAAAAGAATCGCTAAACAACACTGTTGGCAAGACAAACCACCGAAAAAAATTACTTGCCAACAGTGTTGCTTAGCGATTCTTTTAGAATATTTCGCTGTAGTAAAGCATTTGAAAAAATCTCTCATGTCTTGAAAGGTCTTATAAATAGTCTTGTGCAGGACACTAATACAAATGAATATGAACAAATTTGCTAAGTTTTTTTAGGTTTTTATTTATTTTTTTTAACCCTGAACTGTAAAATCCTGTTTTAGTGTTAAATTTTTAATACAAAAAATAATGTACTTTTATGCAAAATGAATTCAATAAACATTTTAAACTAAAAAAATAAATTCTAGGATTGGTGCGTTTTTTTGTAAATGGCGCTTTTTTCCATTTTGGTGCGTTTTGAAATTTCAAAGTTGACAACGCTGATCTTGTTGATGGCCTTTAATACGGAAGAGTAAAATTAGTGCCAAAGCGATCAATAACTGTACGAATTGCTTGCTCACTAGGCCGATTATGTTGGGCGTAAAATGTATAAGGTGCTCTATGAACTTCGCGAACAGATTCATTTATTTTTTTTAAAGTAAAATTCCACAATTTTGAAGCTTTTTTCTGGCGTTGAACGCTTCATTATGACTTGCTAAACCTTACTGAGCAAAAATGTCAACACAGTTTGACATTCTCAGCTGTCAAGCCATAGTTATCGATATCGATAGTTCTCATATATTTAAAAAAACTTCTTTTATTTCTATATCATTATGAAAAGGGTAAGAAAGAAAAATAATATTATATGCAAATGATCATGTCTTCACTTGAGAAATTTAAGATATAAAAAAGAAGTTGTAAGCCATTTTATACTTTTCACTGTATGCAAATTTAACATTTAATATTGACATTAAAAAAACGATTGGACCTTTTTATTGCTTAAGCTCAAACAAGTTTTATACAGTGCCTTTTCAATGCTTTTTTAATCGTATTTTTTATACATCAGTTTTTAAATAATACCATGAATAGAACAATTAAACTAGAGAATATCAATAGCATTTTCTAAAGTTTAGCTTTTAAAGTTTGCAATTACGTTTGCGAAGGGTGTCCTGTTTAGGTAGGCAGGACATTTATGTAAACACAAAATACATGCTGTAGTTTTATACAAATATGCAATTACATGCCTAGAAGACATTACAACGGCTTCGTGATGTAACTAGTGATGTAACGAATGTCAATTTTTGATATTCGCCAATACGAATACGAATATTTGAAACGATATTCGCGAATACGAATACCAATATTATATGCAATATGAAATATTAAAAAATTGTTATGAAAGTACTTCACACTCTTGTTGGCGTACTTTAAAGTTAATAAAAAGTACCCAAAATTTTAATGATCGTCATTAAATAATATTTGAAAATGATACAAAGCACAAATTTCTATAAAAAGTTAATGTATTTGTACAAACTAAAATTTTTAGTCATTTATTTAAATTTCGTTTAGGATTTATGCATTTATTTATTTAATTTCTTGGGAAAAATATTCGTATTCGCCTGAAAATGGCCGAATATTCGACAATTCGAATACGAATACGAATATTCGTGCATCACTACTGGCGACATTATTTGTAAACATTTACATATGAGCAGCGTTGCCACGACCAAAAAAATTTTGTAACCAAAATACAAAAAAAAAGTAACCAAATGCAAAAAATAGTAACCAAAATTTTTATGTATTTAAAATACTGTTTTATTTGTACTTCAGTTGAAAAATATACATACATATATTAATATATCTGTATATATAAAATCGTAGTAATCGTATAAGAGCTGTGGGGCCGAAATTTTCAACACAGGTTCGGGTTAATACCCGGCAGGTTTTTGTTTTGTTTTTGACCCAACAAGTAACAACTGTGTAGAGTAATTTGTAGTTAGAAAAATATAACATAATTGAGGGTAATACAATGTTTGCCCGGCTCAGCTAGTATTATTATAAAATCATATAACATAAATGAACCATTACATTTAAATTTTTACTTCAGTTTTATAAGTATATCTTATTAATTATGATAACAATCAATAAAATCAATTTTGTAAAAAAAAATACTTCAGGTAATATTGTTAGAGATTTCAAACCAAAAATATTTTTAGTAACAAAAAAATAATAGCGGAGTTCGATGTTTGGTTGCAAATTGTCTTGCGTAAGTGCAAATGCAAAATATCGTAGCTTTTCTTTGGATTGTGTGTGTATTTTGTTGTTGGATTTGAAAGAAAAGCTACGATATTTTCCATTTGCACTTACGCAAGACAATTTGCAACCAAACATCGAACTCCGCTAATATGTAATTTAATTACATTCGTTATCAAAACACAAGACTGTATAGATAAAGTATTAAATTTGTTAATATTAAAACAAATCTTTGGCAGACCAAACCTAATGGGAATTGTTTCAATTGATGCACAATTCTTTAGATTGCATTATTGAGTTGTATGTTTTGAAACGGCGTCCCAAAATTCAACTATGTTCATATCAGCACTTACTTCTAATTTAAAAGATCTGCCAGCGGTGGCTGTTAGCCGACTCACAGCCGATCGGCTTTGTTCCCTGCTTGTTTCGTTCTCAAACTTATATATATAGGGTGTTTTTTTTAGGGGTATAAAACTTCGAATTGAAATAAAACACAAGAAAATCGTTTTAATGTCCATCAATTTGGCTTTATTGGAAGGATAATTTTATGCCATTAATGTTTAAATATGATTTCGGGCATGTGGCCGCCGCGGCTGGCTCGAATAAAGCCAATTCTACAGGTCCAATTTTCAACCACTTTTTCGAGCATATGGGGCCGTATGTTGGCAATAACGCCACGAATGTTGGCTTCCAAGTCCCCTAACGTTTCTGGTTTGTTGGCGTAGACGAGCGACTTCACATATCCCCAAAGAAAATAATCCAATGGTGTCAAATCACACGATCTTGGTGGCCAATTGACAGGTCCATTCCGCGAAATTATGCGCTCATCGAATGTTTCCTTCAATAAATCGATTGTGACGTGCGCTGTGTGGCATGTAGCGCCGTCTTGTTGGAACCACAACTCATCCACATTCATGTTATCCAATTCGGGAACAAAATAGTCGGTTAGTCGGCTCCAATTGCTGTGCACGGTGGCGAATCGATTCATTCGGGTCCTCTTCAACACTTTGCTCTACAGCGACAATTGTTTCTTCGGTGCGCACTGTTCGACGTCTCTGCGGATGCGTATTATCACATAGAGTAAACGTAGTGCGAAAACGATCCATGGTTAACCGAATTAATTGCTCTGATGGACGATTATGTCGACCATAAAATGGACGGAGCTTGCGGTAAACTTCGCGAACTGAACCATTATTTTCGAAATAAATTTGCACGATTTGCAAGCGTTGTTCTTTTGTCAACCTGTTCATGATGAAATGGCAAACCAAACTAAATATTAATCACTTGACAGCTGACAAAATGGCCGCCAGTTAAAAAAGTAATGCCAACATAAAGTTCTATACCTCAATAAAAAACACCCTTTATAAAAATTTAGCTTTTCTTTCAAATCCAACAACAAAATACACACACACAATCCAAAGAAAAGCTACGGTATTTTGCATTTGCACTTACGCAAGACCATTTGCATCAAACATCGAACTCCGCTATTGTGTTCGACGTTTAAATATTTTGCAACCAAAAAAGTAACCAAAATGGAAAAAAAGTACACAAGTACACATTGGAAAAAAAAGTAAACAATTTTGGTTACAAGTAACCAAAACGGCAACGCTGCATATGAGTATATACACATACGACAGCATTTATTGTTGGTTTAGTATAATAACTGCCACGGCAATACATTTAAAAAGCAACACGTATTTACGTTTCAAAAATGTTTACGCACGGCTCTAATATGTATTTCCAAAAAACGAATGTTAAAACTACCAAATACGGAATATTATTATAAATAAATTTTAATATCTTAAAGATTAAAAAATCTCAAATATTTACATATGTATATTAAAGCGAAATAAATATTTCACGTTTTATTTTATTCATTGTTCATTATCATCATAACATATCAAAACTATTATTTAGGCCAGCTACATTAATCAATACATGTTATTGTGGGAGAAATTTTTCTTGGCCAAAAATAAAACTATTGAAGATGATACTCGTATTTTTTTTTTGGCAAATGATGTAAATAATCAAAACAAAAATAAAAGCTTTACATGTATACATATATTTTTTCTATAAAATATAAATTTTTTTAATCTTTGAAAATGGTTTAGTTCAACATAAATCGCCATTATTATTATTATTATTCTAGTTTGTAAATATAATATAAATATTAATATTAAAGAACTAGAATAATGTGGCATTTTGTTGGATGTTTTTTTATTCCAGTTTCTTTTTTTTCAATTCAATTCAAGTTGTTGTTTAGCAAAAATTTCACAATATAAATTGTTTCGCTTTTGTTGGAATCTAATATCGGATAATTAGTACATACGAGTATTACTTACTGAATACAAAATATTTAGACTGAGCAAAACAAGTATTTTTTGAAGGATTTTTTAATATTAATGATGTTAAATGAATGACTTCTCCCGATGTAAATTTATGATTTCTCTCGATTTCGAAGTTAATTCTGTGTTCTGTAGGAGTGCTATGCAGGCCTGCCAAAAGTGCCGATTTTTAGGCATCTTCCGATTTTTCCATTAAAAAACCAACAAATGCCGATTTGCCGATTTTAGGTAAAAAAATGCCGATTTAAATCAATACAACTGAAAACACAATAACTCCGTTTTCAAACACATAAAATACATGATTTATATGAATAGATGGAAAGAGTGTTTAAACTTTATAAAAAAGATATAAAAAATATTGAAATTAGTTTGATAGATTTCATAGACAAAATTAACTTTTGTTTGATAAAATATATTTGGCGTTTTATGTCACAGATTTAAAATTAAAATCTAAGCTAAGCAAATCTGAAATTAACAATATAATAATTGTGTAAGTTTTTATGTAGAAATGCTCACCCAAATACGGAAATGGTTAAATTTTGAAACTAACATAAACTAGTGTATGTAATTTTTGATAAAACATTTTTGAAATAAAGCGACGAGATTAGATTCAACAAAACTTTTTTCAGTTTCAACGGAATTTGTGAAACAACTTATGGTTCTGGCACATTCGTCCGCAAATGTCGAACGCATTTTCAGTGCCACCAATTTAAATAAAACTAAATTTCTATGTTCCTTAAAAAATGAAACCTTAGAAGGAATTCTGTATTTTACCTGGGGTTTACACGTGCAAGTGCAAGTTCGAAAAACTCAATACACTCAAACTCTTTTACTAACACATCTACACTTTCGGCACTTGCAGTCTACTTCCAACTCAACTGCCAAGGAATTTTACAAGACAGTGACTTGTTGAACTTGTAGCAAGTAAATGGAAAGTTAGCTAACAGTGTTGCCCTATTAATAGTTTAGCACAAATTAACTGGATTTCAGTGTAATGTTATATGAGTTTTTACTCATTTTAAATACATTTAAAAGCTAATTTAATAATTTTTTTTCTTAAATATTCATAAATCGAGCAGTTTGTTAAGTTTTTAGACATAAATAACATTGAAACAATACGAATAAAGTTCAACACTATATGGTTCCCTTAAAATTAAAATTGTTTATGTTATGGACAACTCTGCACTAAAAGCAAACATGCAAGTTGCAAGACAGTCGGCCATTTGTGCGAAATTTTCGTTGATAATACGTACACAGAGCTTGCATGCAAGGCACTTGCATGTGTAAACGCAGGGTTAAAGATTATTTGAAACTTAGTAAATCCAATTGTTTCGGCACTCATTTTAAATACGGTTTAGAAAGAAATTTAAATTCTGAAATGTATTCATACCTGTATATGAAATATGTACTTTAGCTTGTAAAATCCGGTTAAATGATGTTAAAATCTACATGTAAAAACGTTTTGTGTTTATATTTATAAAAAAATTTAGTTTATGCTTCTTATAGCTTTGGTGTTATTAGATGTTTGATGCAAAAGGTCTTGCGTAAGTGCAAATGCAAAATATCGAAGCATTTCTTTGGATTGTGTGTGTATTTTGTTGTTCGATTTTAAGGAAAAACTACGATATTTTGCATTTACTATGACGCAAGACAATTTGCATCAAACACCGAATACCGCCTATGTATTATTATGTTATCAAATAATGGGTGTTTTTTATTGAGGTATAGAACTTTAAGTTGGCATCACTTTTTTAACTGGCGGCCATTTTGTCAGCTGTCAAGTGATTAATATTTAGTTTGGTTTGCCATTTCATCATGAACAGGTTGACAAAAGAACAACGCTTGCAAATCGTGCAAATTTATTTCGAAAATAATGGTTCAGTTCGCGAAGTTTACCGCAAGCTCCGTCCATTTTATGGTCGACATAATCGTCCATCAGAGCAATTAATTCGGTTAACCATGGATCGTTTTCGCACTACGTTTACTCTATGTGATAATACGCATCCGCAGAGACGTCGAACAGTGCGCACCGAAGAAACAATTGCCGCTGTAGAGCAAAGTGTTGAAGAGGACCCGAATGAATCGATTCGCCACCGTGCACAGCAATTGGAGCTTTGTCCATCAACTTTATGGAAGATTTTGCGCAAAGATCTTGGCTTGCGACCTTACAAAATCCAGCTTGTGCAAGAATTAAAGCCGCGAGACCATGCAATGCGTCGTGATTTTGGTGTATGGGCCGAAAATGAGATTGATCTCGATGCTGATTTTCATCGCAAAATTTTTGAGGCTCATTTTTGGTTGAATGGCTACGTCAACAAGCAAAATTGCCGCATTTGGAGTGAAGAGAATCCACATGAGACCCTTGAGACGCCATTACATCCACAAAAACTGACTGTTTGGTGTGCTCTATGGGCTGGTGGAGTCATTGGACCATACTTCTTCCGAAATAATGCTGGAGAGTCAGTTACCGTTAATGGAGACCGGTATAGAGCCATGATAACCGACTATTTTGTTCCCGAATTGGATGGCATGAATGTGGATGAGTTGTGGTTCCAACAAGACGGCGCTACATGCCACACAGCGCACGTCACAATCGATTTATTGAAGGAAACATTCGATGAGCGCATAATTTCGCGGAATGGACCTGTCAATTGGCCACCAAGATCGTGTGATTTGACACCATTGGATTATTTTCTTTGGGGATATGTGAAGTCGCTCGTCTACGCCAACAAACCAGAAACGTAAGGGGACTTGGAAGCCAACATTCGTGGCGTTATTGCCAACATACGGCCCCATATGCTCGAAAAAGTGGTTGAAAATTGGACCTGTAGAATTGGCTTTATTCGAGCCAGCTGCGGCGGCCACATGCCCGAAATCATATTTAAACATTAATGGCATAAAATTATCCTTCCAATAAAGCCAAATTGATTGACATTAAAACGATTTTCTTGTGTTTTATTTCAATTCGAAGTTCTATACCTCTAAAAAAACACCCTGTACATGAAATTACAGATGATTGCTCTTTTTCTCATTAATAAAAATTAATGAAAAACTTAAAGGTCTTCAGTTTTATTTATTCCGATTTTCTTGCCGATTTCCGAAAATAATGTGCCGAAAATGCCGATAATTTTTCGAAAAAGTGCAGATTTTTCATCAAAATCTTGTGGCGGCCCTGGTCCTATGTTTCTTTATATCAGTGTCCCGCAAATAAAATATGTTTGTATTGGTGAGAAAAATGAGAGCAAAATAAACTTGCACTTGAAGAAAAGTTTTGTAATTTAAAATACATGTTGGCCGCGAACTTTGCCAATATCTGTAAAATTGTTTGAAAAATATCGTTGACGAAAAATTTGCGAAAAAAGTGTTCGTATTTTTTTACTCCGAAATTTCTTGTCAAATCGATTTGCGATACACATTAGTTTTGTTTGGAGGGAAGTTTCAGGGATGGAGACTTAGTTAACATAATTATCTAAATACAAACTTTGCCATGTGACCTGTTTGTCACCAACTTCGAACAGCACTGTAGATCACACAGTATCTAAATTATTTTTAACTTTCTAATGCCTATTTTGAAGTCGGGTTAAATTTTTTTATTCAAGTTTTTTTTTTCTTCTTAATTTGTGATTTTATAGCCACAAAGTACATATGTCTACGGCGGCCGACAAAAGACATTTGATAAACAAAGTGGCCTTTAGCATTGAATTGAATTGTTTCCATCAGAAAATTAATGTTAGTTTTTTGATTATTTTTATGATTTTATTGACAGTGTTTTTTTTACAAAAGGGAATGCTAAGATCTCAAACATTTTACTTATTAATTTGTGTAAAAAAACTGCCAATAAAGTAATAAAAAATAATCAAAAATTCAACATTAATTTTTCTAATAAAAACCAATTTTTCGATGCTATTTTATTAACCCCCGATTAAAAAAATGGGTGTTATAAGTTTGTAGTGTGTGTCTGTGTATCTGTGTGTCTGTCCGTGTCCACGTACAGGCCAAACAGCTGGAAAGATGACTTGATCGAGAGGGTTCTTAGCTATGTTTGAAGAAAGTCGGTCCAGCCGTTTAGAAGATATAAATAACATCTTTTCTGAAAAAAGTCGAGGGTTTTTAAAATTTTTAATTTTTGTTATTTATGAAAGATCTTTTCTGAGTCGCTTTACAAACACTTTCTGACATAAGTACAAAATAATAAATTCTTTCTTCCTTTCTTTATTTACAATTGCCTTCCTCGTAGTATTTTTAATATTTTATTATAAGAAAATATTTAAATACATATTTAGTTAAAATATCAGTAAAAGAAAATTTCATAAAGCACTAAGGGCCATTATTACAACTTAAAGTTAGTTAAAAGTAGGATTTTATCGGACGTATAAAAAGGTTTCTATTATTGCCAATTGGATTTAACTTACCAGGTAGGACAATCTTGCCGGTAATTTATCGCTCACTTTAGGTTTAAGTAAAATTTTGCAAATGATAACGTTTTTATACGTCCAATAAAATCCTACTTTTAACTAACTTTAAGTTGTAATAATGGCCCTAAAAGTTCTCTCCAAATCATTAAATTTGAGATATGTAACAATTTTGTTTTGTTGAGCCCGTTGAATACAAATTTCGAAATGCTTAATAATAACATCTTCACTTTCGTTTTGTTCATCGGGTAAAGGGCTATTATCTATCCATCTATTCAAATTTAAATTAATTTTTTTTTTAAATCTGATCAGCCAACCATGGCTTGCATTAAACTATCCCCAATAAATTTTTTTGTGAGTTTTTTTTGTTTTTGTATTACAAAATGGCAATTGCGTTGCATGAGGAACCATTGAAAAAGTTTGTTTCCGATTCTCGGGAACTCACCTTGCTTTAAAGCACTTCTATTGCGATACCCAAAATGACTGTTTTCAACTTTCCTTAAAAAATTTTCCTTTGATTTTAGGATTGTACTATTAGTGGATTTATGCAGCGCATATATATTTTACATAAATCTTTAACCTGCAGACCATTTCGATGATCTTCGATAATTTTAACTTTATCCTTTAAAAACAATCTATTTCTTTTACCCATTTTGATATTCGTAGCAAAAATTACTTGACACAACTTACTCTCAAATGATATCAAACAAAACCATCGAGAGAAGAAAACTAACAGTACATTTTTATTTATTTTCTTTTTTAGTAACTTTCTGGTAGAAATTATGTTTCTTATTTAATTTTAGGTTTGTTTGTTATACCGTACTCAAAATAGAATTTTTGTTCGTTATATAAGGTACTCAGTAGAAAAAAATTGGATGTTCGTTAAATGCGATGTTCACTAAATCGAATGTTCGTTAGATCGGAAAACTACTGTATATGTATATTAAATAATATATATATAGGTTTTTACTCTTAAATTAACACTTTTTCCATTCAAATTGAATTTTTACAAATCAAACTCAATTTTTTTCAAAGCAACTTCAATTCTATTCAAAACAAATTAAATTATTTTCAACTCATATTAATTTTTTTTTTCATTTCAAATTAATTTTTTTTCTTTTAGAATTAAATTATTTTTTTTCAAATTCAATTTTTTCCACTTCAAATTAATTTTTCCACGAATTCAATGCAGATAGATTTAAAAACTTTTTTTTTTCTTTTATTCGTGGTTCCTTTTCTATTATTGTGTTATTTATAGCACTGGAAAATATTTTCCAGTACAATAATTTAAACGCCGGTTAACCCTTTCACTCACAAAACTGGTACGCAATGTTTTCCTTATTGCAGCTAATAGCATACATGGCATTTTACATAAAAAGTAATTGCTAATTCCTCGGTTAATACCAACATTTTCACACATTTCCTTGAAGAATTATTCGATAAATTAGCTGAATCCAACATCACAGGTGCTTGGCTGATCTTTGACAATGCAAAGATACACAAAACGCAAGTGGTTAAAGATAAAATTGCTGAGTCCGGTCACATTTTAGTTTTTCTTCCTCCATACTCCCCTGCGCTAAACCCAATTGAAAAAGTTTTCTCAAAAACAGCTCTGTGCTCGTAATACGGTAGCTGATCCAGAGAACAACGTGGACTTGGTCACCATAATTAACCGATCAGTAGAACCCGTAACACCTTCAGATTGCAACAATTATTATGTTGATATGACTATGAATTTGTCATTAGCTGCAACTGGAGAACCGCTACATTGAAAATTTTATATAGCAAGTAATTGAAGCTTATTTTAAATTTAATTTTGTATAAATAAAAATAATTTTTTAAGTATTTTGAGTTTAATTAAAAAAATTAATTTGAAGTTAAAAAAATTTAATGTAAAATGAAAAAAAAAAAAATTAGAGTCTAAACACAATGTTTGCGGTGCGCTGCGATTTATCGTTGCGGGAGAGAAAAATGAACATAATACAACGGAAGACGGCAACGGCAACGGCAACGGCAATACTTGTCATTGTTTGTTTAAATTTTTATTAATTTTTTTGTGCATACATTTTTATGAAAAATTTACTCTTTCTGTTAAATATTTTGTAATGGCAGTAACTAAAAACAAAAAATGATTAAAATTTTATACATTCGCAAATATATTTTATGACAAACATTTTTGAACTTCAAAATCATGTTTTTTGTTGTGAACACCGCCAATTATTCAAAAACTATGGCAACATCAGAAAGAGAAATAGAGTCAAATATTGAGAGAATAAGAAAGTCCGCAATGAAAATAAAATAGATTTTAAATTTATGCCGTTCCGCACTGCGGGTTTTTACTTCAAAATCGTATGAAAAACTGCACCGCAATGAATTCTCGTTACATTGTGTTCAGACTCTTAATTGGAAATGAAAAGTATTCAATACGATTTGTAAAAAGTTTAATTTGTGTTGAAAATAATTTAATTTAAGGGATTTTCCCCTACTTCTGGCAACAGTGGATGAGCATTAGTGTCCCTTTGTGTCAGTTGCTGTGGGAAAGTTTAAGTGATGAAGGCATAGTCACTGGTCACTGAACTATACCGATTTCAGCAGATACTAATCCTAATGTAACATCAGAGCGCCCTCTTTCTTTGTGTAGCAGAATCATCGGCGAAGTAAAATAACCGATAAATTAGCTACTAACCACAGCTTCAAAATAAATTTAATACGCTTCATTTAACACCAAAGGCGCTGCAAACTGCATTATTAAAAAAAACCTGCAAAACAGCAGAGTTGTAAAAGAACGAAGCTTTTCTATGTCTCTTCCTTCACCGTATATCTTCTCCATCACTATCCCTTTCCTAAAGACAGTAATACCTAGCAATAATAGTAGGAATTCATTGTGAGTGTTAGTTACTTCTATTTGTTAAAAAAAATATTTCGCGTTTCCATATACGTGATTTGGGCCAAAACATTTGATTTGTAAATTAAGCAATTTGCGAATTGATTTCCCGTACATTTTTCATATGAGCAAACTATCTCAAATGACTTGATTTGCTGCAAATTAAGTCGAATTTGTCAGTGCAACATTGCGCGGCTGCTATTATTACAGATGCTACTTTGGGTCATCCATTATTGGTGACTTACAAATCCGAAAAAGTGTCATTTAAGTACGAATAAAAATGGCTGATTTTATTTGTTGATAAAAAGGAAAAAAGAAATTTAAAAAAGAAAATAATAACAGAACGTCAACTTGACTTCGAAAATTCGAACAGAAAAACAGTTACAACCAGTGATGGTATTTTGGTGCGTTTCGGGTATTTTTTGGTGCTTTTTCTTCATAAACGCGAAATTTTGGCTAATACCCTTTTTTAAAAAGCGGGTATTTACAGTGCTTTTAACAATTTCTTACAGTGCTTTTGGTGCTTTTTTGTTAAATAAAAATATTTTTAATTTACAAAACTAAAAAACTTTTAAGCGCTAATAGCAGCATCTTTTAACTGAGGCTTGTTAAATTGTTTTTAATGAAAATAACGGAAACTATGTTAAAAACAATGTAGCAAACTTTTCATAATTGGGATTAAAAAATTTATTTTTTTTTTGCAAAATAAAAAAACCAGATAATTCTCTGCATAATAATTGATGGAAAGTAGTATGCAATAAGCATTTGTTAAAGCTTACACAAATATTTAATCATACTATAGGGTTGTTAAATTTTAAGGGCCGATTTCGGAATTTTCATTTTCAACGCACACGATTGGTTAAATTTTAAGGGCCGATTTCGATTAAAAGCATGAGGTTATCAATAGCAGTCAGTAGTTTTAGACAACGAGTAGCCAACCTCCAATTTTTTCATATCTTATTGACTTGCTGTCAATGTTGACAACTGGAAAAAAGGTGAATATCGCAAAAACCAAACTTTTAAGTTAAGAGTACTTAAGAAAAAAGTGACGCTTTTAATGCATTCTTTGTGTGTAAATGATTTTTCAGTAACATAAATATCTTAATCTAAACCTAAGCTTCACCTGGTATTGTATGTACGTACATATTAGAGGCCTGCGTAAACAGTCTTGAAATGTAAAAACGTCATGATTTTTAAATGTATTCACGTCGCATGTATTATCCCTATCGGAAATTTGGCTGACTTTAAACTAACTTTTAGCTAACTATTTCGCAACTAGTACTGACTAACTAGACTTGGATTACTTTGCAATGTAATCAACTGACTATTTTAACATTGCAATGTCCTAGGCGGTAGTCAATTGTCTCACTCTGCACTACTTTAAGCTAACTTAAAGTTGACTTTTTTAAATCACCTGGTAGTCAGTAAATTAAAAAAAAATTCTAGGGGTCGAACATGTAACATCACACGTTGTGTACTCAACGCGCTACCACTCGGCTAAGCTGCCATCTAAAATAACAACAGCAAAATGTTAATATAAAACTGAAATGAATTTTAAAGTAGCTGAGAATAAATTTGTTGGCTCTCACCCAATTCGATTACGTACTCAACTTAAGAATTAATTTTTGGTTTGTTCTGGATGACTTTGCAGCTAGCTTTTAGTCAGTCTAAGAAAAGTTAACTATAAGTTAACTATTTTTGTAGTCAACCACACATTCTCCGACAGGGATACTAAACCAATAATAAATGCTGTCGTACTATACGCGAAGCACGATGGATGTATTGGTGTATGTGTATACCAGTGTTAACCAGCGATGACGTCAAGACAGCTTGTCTGTAAGTCCCTATTTACACTATGCAAGTCTTATTGCTAAGCTGATTAGTTTATTAGGAGAGAGAGAGACGGGGGAAAAAGAAGTGTTTCTATTCCCCTCGTCTCTCTCTCCTAATAAACTAATCAGCTTAGCAATAAGCCTTGCATAGTGTGATTTGGGATTAACAAATACTCAGATTAGTGTTGATTAGTGTATGCTTGTTATTTTTCATATTGTACGTTTGAGTGTGTGTGTAATATGTAGATGGTAAGATATTATGTGATTAACCGCATACAACTAATGTGAATGCATGCGTGTGCCTTTGCATGTGCGCAGAAAAATAAAAGATCATACACACATACATGCATGACGTTTGTACACGCGCTTATGCGTAGAAAGAAGCTAGTATCACAAATTCTTCCGCCACGAAGTGTTTTCTTCTTTACTCTTAAGGCCCAACTATAATATGAATAAGCTGTCTTAAGCTAATGTCAGAATTGAACGATAAGTCTGTCAAATGCTTAAACAATTCAGATGTGACTTTTAGGTGGCCACAATGTACTTACATGCACTTAAGTATTCTTTAGCCACAGCTGCACATCTAGGTATTGTCAATAATTTTGTAGTAATTTTGTTTCTTCTCATAACTCCTAAATGAATGCAATTCAATCAAACTAACTTGAAAGAATGTCCTAATCTATTAAAAATTCACATATAAATATATCCATCACCTTATTACTTGTTTTATTTGTTTTGCCTACTAAAAAGTACAACAGTGAATATACAGAAGTAAATACATGTGCATGTGTGTATATATGTATTGTAAAACAAACAATAGCGGAGTTCGACGTTTGATGCAAATTGTCTTGCGTAAGTGCAAATGCAAAATATTGTAGCTTTTCTTTCAAATCCAACAACAAAATACACATACAATCCAAAGAAAAGCTACGATATTTTGCATTTGCACTTACGCAAGACAATTTGCATCAAACATCGAACTCCGCTAATGAAAATAAAAGTTTTGCTTTATTTTCCGAGTTTAAAATAAGAAACAATAAAAAAATATTTAAAATCAATGAATATTTTCTGCTGCTGCTTGTTTCAGTTTAAAAAATGCACAAACAGTTGTTTCCTTACGGAAAGTGCGTTCAGTTTGGCACTTCACTTAAGCAAATGATATTTGATGAAACTTGACGAAAAGTTTGTTAAGTACATTATATTTTGCCACATGCGTTTTATATGTAACCGCACAGTTGCTTAAGCTAGCTTATTCATATTATAGTTGGGCCTTAATACCTACAATACTCAAATAAATATCTTGCAAACAGTGTTGTTAACGTTTGTTTTATAAGATTTCGCTGTAGCAAAGCATTTGAAAATCCCTCATGTCTTAAAAGTTCTTATAAGATATCTTGTGCAGGAGACTAGTACATATGTATGTGTGTATATGTTACTATATTATATGACTCCTGGTTTTTTTATTTTTGTTTTTACATACTTATTTTTATTAAATTAATCAAGATTTTGTTTTAGTTAATATGTTAATAAATTCTGTTATTACATCTCATATACTTTGTGTATTTTGAAGCAAAAATTTGAAATTATATTTTGACCTTTTATACTCTAAACTTTCCTTTTTAAATGGCTTAGGGCCAATTTCACCAACTATATTTAAATGTCAATTCATATTTAAATGTCTATTTTCATTAATTTTTGTATGAGAAAATGAATTTTAAATATGAATTGATATTTAAATTAGTTGGTGAAATATGGCCTTAATGTATTACAATTAAAAAAAATATATTTTCGTGCTTTTTTACCCTCTTTTTCTTATTTTATTGCACTTTTTACCCTTTTTGCTTAATGTGCTTTTGCTCTTCGTAGAGATACCAACACTGCTTACAACACATAATGGAAACACTTCGACATGATTTCCTCAAATAAAGTTGATTTGATTTTCATGAAAACTTAAAATTGCCATTCATTTATTTTTATATAACATTTGTCGTTTGTTTATGCAAATATATGCATCCACTCCATAGTCTTAATAAATTTCTATCTAAATTTCGAACAAATATATTTTTTATTTAATTACCGGAAAAACAAATGACAGAAATGACAGCCAAATTTGACAGTTTATTTCCAACATTGAAAATAACTTTGAACAATTATTTCTCAATATATGTGCAAATAAATGTTTTTGCGGTCCACACGTGAACATATTGTGTTGGAAATAGAATTTGACAGATAAGAATATAATTATTTCCAAGTTTATTGCTCGTGGAGACCCTCAGTAACTTCTTACTATTCATTGTCTATAATATTACGATTTTTAAATAAATTTGAAAATGAAATAATTCCACAAATTTTTTTTTTGTGGACTTATTTCATTACAGACTTTTGGGGAGTTATTTCATATGAAATAACTAACCCAAAATAAAAATTAAATAAGTCCCCAAAATAACGAAATAAGTCCCCAAAAATCGTTGTTGTTGCTTTCTGTAAAATATTTTGGAACTTATTTCGTGGGGAGTTATTTCATGCCGCTGAATTTTTAATTTTCTTACATCCATTCAAATCGACCCGGCCTAATGTACATACTTGTTTATTAAATATGACATTTTGTTTTCATTTGAGACTCGATTGATAAAGATACACCCCTTTTACACTTGGAAAGTTTACTTTGCAAAGTCTTAATTCAGATGGGTGAAAGACAGAGGGAGGAATACTCTCTCTTTCTGTATTTCTCCCAGCTGAATTGAGACTTTGCAAAGTAAACTTTCCGTGTGTAAAAGGGGTAATATTAAAGTAAAAACACAATCAGTGTTAAATGATTTCGCATTCAAATACATAAACACTTTTTTCTCACATATCGAAAAACGACAATATTGTTTGTTTCACACTTCATGTTGCAGAGTTTACAACTTTTTCCATTTTAAATAAACTGGTACAAAGCAATTACATTTCTTACAACTATCTTAATTAATTTCTCTTAATAAGACAAAAATTAAATATTATTTTTTAAATCTATTAGCGGAAAACACTGTTCACATCTAATTTTTGTTAGCTGTTATCAAACAGTCTTCCAAAAGTTACCATATTAATAATAAGTAACAACATATTTAACAATTAACAAAAAAAAAAAAAAATGGTTACAGGATAATCATGACGTAGAGCAAGGGGCAAATTACGGTACTCGTTATCGAACGAAATATTTCAATAGAGTTTAAATGGAAATATTTCGTAATTTCGTTCGATAACAGGTGCCGAATTTGTTCCCAAATCCGACACAAATTAAAAGTATGTTTTATGCAACAGTTTTGTCAGCCACTGTATACATATGTAAAGGGTGTTTTTTATTGAGGTATAGAACTTTAAGTTGGCATCACTTTTTTAACTGGCGGCCATTTTGTCAGCTGTCAAGTGATTAATATTTAGTTTGGTTTGCCATTTCATCATGAACAGGTTGACAAAAGAACAACGCTTGCAAATCGTGCAAATTTATTTCGAAAATAATGGTTCAGTTCGCGAAGTTTACCGCAAGCTCCGTCCATTTTATGGTCGACATAATCGTCCATCAGAGCAATTAATTCGGTTAACCATGGATCGTTTTCGCACTACGTTTACTCTATGTGATAATACGCATCCGCAGAGACGTCGAACAGTGCGCACCGAAGAAACAATTGCCGCTGTAGAGCAAAGTGTTGAAGAGGACCCGAATGAATCGATTCGCCACCGTGCACAGCAATTGGAGCCGACTAACCGACTATTTTGTTCCCGAATTGGATGGCATGAATGTGGATGAGTTGTGGTTCCAACAAGACGGCGCTACATGCCACACAGCGCACGTCACAATCGATTTATTGAAGGAAACATTCGATGAGCGCATAATTTCGCGGAATGGACCTGTCAATTGGCCACCAAGATCGTGTGATTTGACACCATTGGATTATTTCCTTTGGGGATATGTGAAGTCGCTCGTCTACGCCAACAAACCAGAAACGTAAGGGGACTTGGAAGCCAACATTCGTGGCGTTATTGCCAACATACGGCCCCATATGCTCGAAAAAGTGGTTGAAAATTGGACCTGTAGAATTGGCTTTATTCGAGCCAGCCGCGGCGGCCACATGCCCGAAATCATATTTAAACATTAATGGCATAAAATTATCCTTCCAATAAAGCCAAATTGATGGACATTAAAACGATTTTCTTGTGTTTTATTTCAATTCGAAGTTCTATACCCCTCAAAAAACACCCTATATATTCGTGTATGTTCTGGGTCCTAATTCCTGCACTCGTGATCGAAATTGCATTCGAATAGAAATTAATTTCGATAGATAGAAATTTTCCGATGATGTCACTCTATATCTAGCGAATCGAGTATTTGTTTCAATGTTGGAAAAAATGAAAATAAATTCATTTCACAACACTGCATAAATTGTAAGCAAAAAAATATGTTTGCAAACATATGTATGTGCATGTACATATATATGCAAAATCATATGCCCAGTTGGATTTTTATTAGCTAGCTCAAAATATGGGTGACTTTTTGATAACTTATTTACAACTAGCTTCTGAACCAATTCATAAATGATACAGATGTGAGTCAGTTGTTTTTTGCACAACTGTCTTCTTCCCGATAAGTATTGAACTAACTTCAAGCTAACTCAAAACTAATGCAGAGATTAGTGAGTTGCTTTTGTACAACTAACTTCTTCGATAAGTTTTGATAGCTGATACAGTCAATGTTCAGAGAGAAGATGTCAGCATAAAATTCATGTTTATAATAACTCTGTGCCGTTTATATTTTATATGGCGTGATGGCAAAGTGTTAAGTATGATGGCTGACAAACAAAGTGATCACGGTTCGATACCCGTTCTCGTTTCTTAAAAAATAATTTAAAATTGTTTAAACTTTAAGCTGACTTAAACAATTTTAATAAATAATAAGCTAAGTCATAATTAACTAAAAAAAATGAGGCTTTTTTTTTATTTGGCACAAGCTAACTCATAATGATCTAACTCATGGTTAGTTCAAAACTGATGCACTCGTCCTGCGGCCAGTCAATGCTAAATCTGATCACTTTTAACATGCAGAATGAGTGCTAATTTTAACCATCTCTGACTAATTTTTGGCTGATAATTAACTAGCTCTGAGTTAACTCAAATTCCCACTGGTTGTATGTAGGTACATACACACGTATATGCAGAAAAAAAGAAACTAATACATATACAAAAATGTTACTTTCATTTTTATTTAATAACTGCCTTATTCATTTCTTAAATAAACTTGTAATAAACCTAAAATATTTTTTATGAATTAGACCGTTAAGAACTTAATAATAATTAATTAGTGTAAAGTTAGAGAATAGAGCACTAGCCACATTTTCGATTCTTATATTGGTTGACTAGAAGCAGTTAATTTCTTATTCAGATGCTCCCAGAGTTGGTTGATTTTTTTATTTTCCCTGAGAACTGTTGGGCAAAATATTAATTGCCAAATCAGTGTATTTTGTTATATTTAAAGACAACTATAAATTCTTTATATTTGTATATTTTTTATACGTGCATTTGTGCGTACATTCATTTATAAATAAATTAGCAAAATATTAAACATACATTTTCTTTCCATTCGCTTTTTCTATTTTAAACGTTATTTCAAATGCCTTTTTGCTTACGATTAAAAACACGAATGGTTGCATTCGAGTGTATGCACTTTATCGAATGCTGTCATTAAAAATATCGATATATAGGGTGTTTTTTTAAGAGGTATAGAACTTTGAATTGAAGTAAAACACAAGAAAATCGTTTTAATGTCCATCAATTTGGCTTTATTGGAAGGATAATTTTATGCCATTAATGTTTAAATATGATTTCGGGCATGTGGCCGCCGCGGCTGGCTCGAATAAAGCCAATTCTACAGGTCCAATTTTCAACCACTTTTTCGAGCATATGGGGCCGTATGTTGGCAATAACGCCACGAATGTTGGCTTCCAAGTCCCCTAACGTTTCTGGTTTGTTGGCGTAGACGAGCGACTTCACATATCCCCAAAGAAAATAATCCAATGGTGTCAAATCAGACGATCTTGGTGGCCAATTGACAGGTCCATTCCGCGAAATTATGCGCTCATCGAATGTTTCCTTCAATAAATCGATTGTGACGTGCGCTGTGTGGCATGTAGCGCCGTCTTGTTGGAACCACAACTCATCCACATTCATGCCATCCAATTCTGGAACAAAATAGTCGGTTAGTCGTCTCCAATTGCTGTGCACGGTGGCGAATCGATTCATTCGGGTCCTCTTCAACACTTTGCTCTACAGCGGCAATTGTTTCTTCGGTGCGCACTGTTCGACGTCTCTGCGGATGCGTATTATCACATAGAGTAAACGTAGTGCGAAAACGATCCATGGTTAACCGAATTAATTGCTCTGATGGACGATTATGTCGACCATAAAATGGACGGAGCTTGCGGTAAACTTCGCGAACTGAACCATTATTTTCGAAATAAATTTGCACGATTTGCAAGCGTTGTTCTTTTGTCAACCTGTTTATGATGAAATGGCAAACCAAACTAAATATTAATCACTTGACAGCTGACAAAATGGCCGCCAGTTAAAAAAGTGATGCCAACTTAAAGTTCTATACCTCAATAAAAAACACCCTTTATGTTATTCAAAATCAAATGAGAAAATCCTAAAAGCTAAAAAACTCGCACATTCGAGTAATAACTCATTCGCAATCTTATGCGGGAATTAGGCCCCTGGCTTCCACAGCATTTTCGCATGTTTTCTTGTGAGTTCGGATGTTAAAACACATGAAGATAACAATGGGCGATTTCAAACTTTTAGATTTTTTCGTTTTCACTTTTGAGCAAAAAACTCGCATTCTTTTCACTTGTTAACAGTCTTGTAAAAGCCAGAACATACACGATTATAGTGCCATGATTCATACTACATAGTAGCCTTTTCTGTGTAAATATTAATTGCTTAATTTTTATTGCTTATTAAATATTTACGTATGTACTCGTATATATCCTTATAAAAATAATATTTCTTACTTATTTTTCTCTTAATTATCACCTGCTGCGGAAGATCACATCAGGCATTTTTTTTTTTTATAGATAACCAAAACTTTCGGTTACATACGTACATACATATTTTATGTGTGGGATTGTGCTTTTAACATGATCCATATGCCTTTAATTGGATAAAAAAATTAAAACCATTTTTTTCGTTGGTGTTGTTTTTTGTCTTTGATATGATATGGAGAGCTTCTTTTGAACCTTGTTTCACCTTGTGTCTTCTATCTACTGTCGGTATTTATAATTTTCTCATGTCTCGACTTTTTGTTTTGTTTCGTGAACTGTAACAGAAAACAATTTATGATATAATAAAAAACGCACGCAAACATGAAGCAAAATTGTAAAACAAAGCTTGAATAAAAATAAAATTTTTTTAAATGGCAACAAAACATTCAAATTATGATAAAAAAATTTTTTAGTAACATTTGGATAAAATGCAATTTTAACGACAGACGAAAAGCGACTAAACAGATGGTTCAGCTGTGGCGTCGTCGAAGTCACATCAAGACGACAGTAAATATTGTCACTTGCCTACTCTTTGTCGGCAACAATTGGTTCTTATTGACAATCTCTTACTAATCTCTAAGTCTAAGTCAATTGTTGTCGACTAAGAGTAGAGAAGTGACAATTTTTACTGTCGTCTTGATGTGACGTAAGGTTTCACTAAATTAGTTTGAGTTAAAAGCTGTATATTAAGGTTTTAGTACCAAACAATATTAGCGTGGCCCCGCCCATTCTGATAAACTTTTTTGGGTTCTCAGATTTTTCTAGTTGGTTTCTCACCTAGACCTATTTGTGTATCAAGTTTCAGCTCCTTAGCTCAACTTTTAATTTTTAGTGTTTATGGACGCAGCCCCGCCCTTTTAACTAAACTTTCCGTGTTTTCAGATTTATCTGGTTGGTTTCTCACCTAGACCTATTTGTATATCAAATTTCAGCTCCTTAGCGCAACTTTTAATTTTTAATATGTATGGGCGTAACCCCGCCCACTTTTCAAAACTTAAGATTTTTCGAGCAGTGCTTATTCGTGTCAAGTTTCGTTGCAAACGGATAATAATACCCACATAAATAGTATATCTAATGAAACGTAGTACACGAAAATGAGGTTTAAATTATATGGGCGTGTCACCGCCCACTTTTTTAACGAAAAATTTATACCCCTGCATTATCGCAGTATACATGCGAAATTTCAATAAAACAGCTTTTTTTAAGCGCCTTATATTAGCTTTTTTAATTCTGACTTTTATGGGCGTAGCCCCGCCTTTCCTGGCCAAAATTTCCGGGTTTTCAGATTTTTTTATTTTAGTGCTCACTTAGACCTAGCTATGTATCAAATTTCAGCTCACTGGCACAAATTTTAATTTTTATGGGCGTAGCCCCGCCCCCTGGTTAAAATTTTAGAGTTTTCAGATTTTTTTTGCTTCATTTCTCACCTAAATCTACTCGTGTACCAAATTTTGGCTCTCTAGCGATAGCGGAAGTGCTTCATCAATTCGATGAGTGTGTCAGTGGTCAGTGGTCAGTGGGTATGTCTTAAAATATGCACTTTTTGCACCTCTATATCTCTGGAACCTTTCATTGTAAAACTTTCAATCTTCGCATGTGAGGTTATATGAATTTATTCTAATTATGGTTTAAATTCTATAATTTTACGATTGCGGGGAACAAAGTTATGAGGGGGGGGTAAAAACAGCAACGAATGGCTTCGTGTAAATATACACACTGCGTGCATTGGCCAGAACTTGGCCTGGCGCACTGCCGTGCGCCTAGATATTGTTTTCTAAATATATATTATGAAAACATTATTATAATATCTGATATAATATTAATATAATACTAACATTGCAGTCCACACGTAATATAATTCGCTCTGCTATGAAATTTGATATTTGATATTATATCAGGTATAGACGCTATGTTACGTGTGCCAAGACAAAATAAGGTCGATTTTCGTAATTAAAAAAACCGGTGGAAAATGGGGAAAAATCGTGGGTATTTTCAAAAATATATCAAAAGGCTAGCATCGATTTTGGGAATTCAAGGGGGAAACAAAACAAAAATCGTGGATGAATTTTCCCAGGATTACTGTTCAACTGTCATGCCAAAGGGTAATATATTCTTAAAGAGGACACTTAGAAGAACAAAATGAGAGAACCGTGCAAAAAATCTGTCGAGCCGTTTTCGAGGAAATCGGGCAAATCTAAAATGCCAAATATGGCGGCTTATAATTGTTTTATGCTTTTAACCATTGTGCACACTTTTTACCGATATTCGGTAGATTATACCGAATATGTTTGTGAATTTAACAATCTACCAATTCTACCGAACAAGGCCTGAAATCTACCGAATATTGTATCTATTGAATATTTAAGTCGATATATGTGTAAATTGCCTATTTTGCCGTATAGCAGTGCGGCCGCAGAGCGGTCATTTTCTCTCATGAAAATCATTAAAACAGACCAAAGAAATCGGCTAAAAACTGAAACTAAAAGTAACCTAATATTTGCCAAGGAATTGTGCCTTGGGGATGAAATATTTATTTATTCCTCCCAATGATTTAATAATTTTTGCACCAAAGTTTAAATTCATAAATGGATCTTATATATAATATTTGTAGTTAGAAATGTTTGTCAAATAAAAGTTATTTTAGTAGCTTTGTAAAACCTATGTACAAAAACTGAATTCATGTTATTTATGTATATTATTTTATGTATGCATAGCACATCTGTATAAAGGGTAAGAGCAAATAACTGGGGATGACACTTTTTTTTATTGGAAATGCTTCATTGTTTATGGCAGTTTAATTTTCAATCACATGTGAAGTTTTAAATGCGCTTTTGGAAACTGTTTAGCTTGATACTCCTTGCACTTACCCTTTATATACATATAAGTACATACATATACAGGGTGGGCCAAAAGAAACCAAGGGGTGTAAAAGTT
This sequence comes from Tachina grossa, assembly GCA_949987645.1. NCBI lineage: Eukaryota > Metazoa > Arthropoda > Insecta > Diptera > Tachinidae > Tachina > Tachina grossa. The sequence goes on along the minus strand of OX465274.1, from coordinate 131,571,459 downwards.
TAATAACTTTTTTGTTTATTAACTTTTTTTTATTTTTTCTTTCAGATTATATAATATACAAAATGGAAATTTTTTTACACTAAGTATGAAAAATTATGTCTCTTAAATGACCACCGTTTTCAGCTTCGCACTGATGGGCTCTTTTTAGAGCATTTTCCATAACATCTTTCAAAACTTGTGGCTGTAGCGTTCGAATTTCTGCAACAATGTTTGCCTTGAGTTCAAGGATTTTCTCTGGCTTGCTCACATACACTCGCTCCTTCAAAAAACCCAAAAGAAAATAGTCGGGTGCTGTCAAATCTGGCGATCGCGCTGGCCAAATAATTTCCGAATTTCGAGAAATTATTCGCTCTTGAAATTTAACTGCAAAATTTAGACGTTGTCGATGATCTGCGGGTTTTAATTCTTGGACCAATTGCACCTTATATGGGTATAACTGTAAATCTTTTTTTAAAATGCGCCGTAGTGACGTACGAGACATTTCTAGCTGAACAGAACGCCTTCTGCCAGATGTTTCTGGTGCTTCGTTAACACTTTGCTGTACTCGTTCAATATTTTCCGCAGTGCGACTTAAACGTGGTCTACCGGTTCGAGGCAAATCTCTTACGCTGCCATGTTGGTGATGACGATTAACTAAGCAACGAATAATCGCTTCAGAGGGCAAAATTCTGACGTTAAAATGTCGACGATATGCTCTTTGCGTTAAAATAATTGATCTCTGGTTTAAATAATAAAATTCTATTGTTCTGGTTTTCTGTTCAGTTGTGAACCTCTCCATTATAAATTCTCCAAGTATTGTCTATATAATCTGAAAGAAAAAATAAAAAAAAAATTAATAAACAAAAAAGTTATTAAACTTTTACACCCCTTGATTTCTTTTGGCCCACCCTGTATTATGTTATTTTTTATGTTTCATTGAATTGTTATTTTTTATGTTTCTCTGAATAAAAAATATTTTCTACCGAATTTCAAATCTACCGATTTTTTTTTGTCGATTCTACCGAATTTAAAAAAAAACTTAAGTGTGCACACTGCTTTCAACTCTTATTCATACAGAGTTGTATTTATTGGAAACGCTTCATTGTTTATGGCAGTTTAATTTTCAATCACATGTGAAGTTTTAAATGCGCTTTTGGAAGCTGTTTAGCTTGATACTCCTTGCACTTACCCTTTATATACATATAAGTACATACATATATTATGTTATTTTTTATGTTTCATTGAAATGTTATTTTTTATGTTTCTCTGAATAAAAAATATTTTCTACCGAATTTCAAATCTACCGATTTTTTTGTCGATTCTACCGAATTTAAAAAAAAAACTTAAGTGTGCACACTGCTTTCAACTCTTATTCATACAGAGTTGTATTATTATCATTAAGAGTCGTATTATTATAAAAGCATAAAAAAGCCACACTTTTCTAACCCCATTACCACACGTGCAATTTGTGTGTCTTAACTCAAGCAATTACACCGGCAGAATAATTCTATGGCGATTTCTTGTGAGAAAAATATTTTGGGGTAAATAAAATGTTCTTCAAAAATTATTCTCATCCTTGTTAATTAAATAATCAAAATATTATTTTTAACACCATCGCCATTAGATTGAATTCTGTATTTATGTAAAAGTTATTCTTTTTTTATGCGATGATGAACAGTAATAAAAAATATCACAAAAGAACTAAAATTTAAAGCTTTTGTAGAGGCGTAAACAACTGACATACATATTTACATGGTTAGAGGGTGTGCATAACTTTTTTTTTTTAAATGTTGCTATTATATTTAAAAGATAATTAAACGATTTTTTATTTTATTTTATTTTATATTTTTAATGAAGTTGAATAGTTAGTAAAGCGCTGTTCAGAAATGTGGAAATGTGGCATCCCGTAAGGCTTGATAATTTTTTGATTTTTTTTCATTTTTACAAAATCAAGTACAAAATAACCAAATTGACAAGTCGCCTGTTTATGGTATTTTCCTTCGTCTTAAAGCGTCTCTAAATTTTTAATATGTTTTTAGTATTATAAAATATTTCGTGCAAGTCAGGTCCAAAAGTGAACAAAATTATTTTATATTTGTTTTATTTCTCTTATAAAAATGCATTACTTTACCCGCCAAATATTATCAAAGGGCGACACGTCCACAGCCTGCATGAAGCTGCTCTGCCGCGGCAAGTCAACGATTATTGTAGGTATGTTAATTTTGAACAGCTGTTTTCTTTCAACTTGTGTTTTTAATTTTACTTGCGATGTCATAGTGTACACACAAATTGTCATTTTAGATTAGATTTTTAACTAACTAAAGCTGTGTTCACATTATATGTATTTGTCTTATGGAATGTCACTTTTTTATACACATGATATTTCCTGTGTATGTCAAAATCTGCGTTTTACATACGATTTATAATTTTTATGTTCACACATTGGTATATTATATACATTTGACGTAACCTATAAAGGTAAACAAATGCTTACTTTTGTCAATGACATGAATTTTTTCTTTCATTTTTAGTTTCTAATCTATTAAATCAATTTTAATTTAATTTATCTTACAGTTTTACTTAATTTTTAAAGCCACAATCACTTGCTTTATCTTAAACCAGCTGATGTCAGATGCTTTGTCACTTGAAAATAGAACACGCTCTAAATCAAAAATGTCGTTTGTACTACACAAATAGAAATAACACATGCTATTGTTTATAGGTGTTCAGGCTATATGTACAAATTTACCATGTGAAAAAGTGACATTCCACAATACAAATACATATAATGTGAACACAGCTTAATAGTGTTTTCACACTGATATGGTTTTAATAAAAGTTGGTTTTAACTTTAAAACCAACTGTTAAAACCTGTTTTTACCATACAAATTGTTTTTGTTAAAACCAAATTAAAACCATTTTTGAATTTATGAAATGCAACCTTGTTTTCGCTGTGATAAATTCAGTGCTGCCAAGTTGAAAGGACCGACAGCAGCTGATAATGTTCCAAGCACTTATTCATTCTGTATAAGAAGTTCCATAATTTAAAAAGATTTTATTTACAAAATATAAAATAATTTCCATTTTAGAGCGCATTGTGAAATATCTCAGTTTTTCATACAAACAAAAACAGTTGAACAGAATGTCCAACAAGTGTTATTAAAGAGCAGAAAAAATGCAACAACAAATACACGCATTTCGGCAGGAGATTTATTTATTTTGAGCAAAGTTATTAGATAGCCTGTGAGTTAAAACCTGAATTTAACAAACTTGCAGTGTGAAAGCAAAATCACCTGTTTATGGTTTTAACGTTAAAACGAACGAATCTGTATTTTTTAGTGATTTTTAACAATACATTTCAATAATTACATTTAAAATAATCTGTGCTCATTTGTCTTTTTCAGTTAACGCCATTGTTGAATATGATTACACAGCTAAGGAACCCGACGAACTAGATCTGGTCAAAGGTGCTATAATACACAGTATTAAACAGATGCCAGGTGGATGGTGGGAGGGTACGCTGCAAGCAAATGGCAAAACAGGCATGTTTCCAGATAATTTTGTTCGTGTCGTTGATATGAATGAGGACAAGACAGTTGTTTTGAGGTAAATATTCTCATAATCTTGTAATGCAATCGTAAACATTTGCATACACATACACATATATATATATATATATATAAATATAGCAAAAAAGTTTGCTTTCTAGAATACAAAAAAGTGTATGCACTTCAGATCAATAATATGGTAATAACTTATACCAGGAACAAGGACTTCATGCATTTAAAAAAAGGTATTTTAGGCGCATAAAATATGACATCAAAAACGTAAAATATGCACTAAAAACAATACAATATGCACATATGCTTTTAAAAAAATTTTTATTACAAAAAAAAAAGTTTTCAAATTGATCATTTGTTAACGCACTAATAATCCTGTATTTTATAAAATATTTTTATAAAATACATTGGAATTGATTATTGAGGGGTTTAGCTGGATCCTATGCGTATTTCACTGTTGCTAATGCAGATCATTAAATATATTTTTGTTTAATAAAGAAATAGTTTGATATTAAAAAATAGAAAAATTTTCCAGAACTGGAAACTTTAAACTTTTTGTTGGTATATAATTATATAATATATTATAATAGTTTATTCGACCTTTTTTATTAATTATATATAAATTTTATTAAAGCTATAGGTCTTTTTGTAATAAATTTACAATTTTATTTAATTTATCCGATATTTCGCTTCAACTTTGTGTAGCTTCTTCAGGAAATTAAATTGTTCTAAATTTACTAATACATAGATATATAAATTGCAAAATATTTGTCAAAATTAAAAAAATACAAAAGTTCAAAAAAGCTTTTTATATACAAAAAGGTGTTTAAAAGAATTAGGGCCATTATTACAACTTAAAGTTAGTTAAAAGTAGGATTTTATCGGACGTATAAAAACTTTATCGTTTGCAAAATTTTACTTTAACCTACAGTGAGCGATAAATTACAGGCAAGTTTATCCTACCTGGCAACTTAAATCCAATTTGTAATAATGGAAAGCTTTTTATACGTCAGATAAAATCCTACTTTTAACTAGCATTAAGTTGTTATAATGCTTATTAAAATATTAAATATATTAAAATAAATACATATGTATGTCTATAATCATAATGTTAATTAATTATATATATATATATATATATATATATATATATATATATATATATATGTATATATATATATATATATATATATATGTATATATATATATATATATATCGGGGGTTAAAAAGAAATAAATCAGAAAAACCTAAAATGTAGTTCCAGGGCTGGACAATTAAAAATTTTTTGGTAAAAATATTAAATAAAAGTATTGTTTTTTCTTGTTTTTTAAACATATGTGCATATTTTATATTTTATGAAAATCTTTACTCAAGAGTTTTATGTATATATATTGTTACGTTTTTCTCTCTATAAAAACGCTTTTCCGTAGATCCGAAGATTTGCAAATGAATACAAGAGCCGAGTGTAGTAATTAGGGTTAAGAATGATACAAGTTTTATTTACAAATACACTTATACCAGTAACCCGCAAGCCATAGCACAATTGTGCTGATGAAAATCACATACATGCTTATGCTCTTTCATTTAGTCGTCACTGAGCAAGCGACGAATTAAGTTGTGCACGCATGTATTAATTTTTTCCTGGTTTTTGGTTTAGTTTTTTTGAGCACACGGAACGAAATTAAAGTTCAAATTTAATAAATTTCTATAGACAAAAAATTGATAATATAATTATGGAAGCTAAGAAAAATTTCGTGATGAAAAATGCTTTTCGCAATATGCAATGCATTTTATGTTATGAAACATTAAAAAATAATAGGGAAAATGGTTTAAAAAGGCATTTTAATAGTATCCACAGAGCTGTGAATAAATTTAATTTCGAATTTATACACTAAATTGTTGAATGGTTATTAAATTTTTAGTTTTTACTTAAGTTTTTATTAAATTGCTTATTTAAAAAAAAAAAAAAAATCAAACAACTAATAACCACATCATGTATTTTATATTACAAAACTTTTCTTCAAGTGCAAGTTTTTTTTACTCTCATTTTTCTCACCAATACAGACATATTTTATTTTGCGGGACACTGACTTATACTAAATTAATCAAGAGCTTAAATACACTAATACAACTTAGGGCCATTATTACAACTTAAAGATAGCTAAAAGTAGGGTTTTATCGGACGTATAAAAACTTTATCATTTGCAAAATTTTACTTTAACCTAAAGTGAGCGATAAATTATAGGCAAGTTTATCCTACATGGTAATTTAAATCCAATTTGTAATAATGGAAAGCTTTTTATACGTCGGATAAAATCCTACTTTTAACTATCTTTAAGTTGTAATAATGGCCCTTAAACTAATAAATTACACACAAATATTCACAACTGGTTACCACTACGCCTTCCTCGCTGTAGTTTACACACGTCTCTTATCTGGCTGCGCAAGTATTCACGTGACCAATACCTCTTTGTCTGCTGCTCGTCACACACGGCACTCACTCTGCCGACACTTACAGTTGATACACCAATAAAGGCGCACTGGCTTTACTTACACCCTTACACACGTCTATTCGCTGCGCTGTTCCCTTTACTCCAGTCGACACGATAGACTCCACAATAATCTCAATTCCACGACAGACTTTGCTGTCACTATAGACTGTCCTATAGTTTCTCTTTTACTCCAACTCTTGTGTAAAGCACAAAATGCTCTTAACTATCAACTCACCACTGTATCGCAGATTATTATTAATTCACAACTTAATTATCAACTGACTAACAAGTTCTTAACTTACTACTTTCTGATTAGCACTAACTATAACTGTTCGCGACTGACTTACAACTGCAACTAACTAACTCATTGGATGCTTCACCTCTTTTTATATTTCACACAAATTCCACTAGAAGTTTCAAGCAATGTCTAGACGATCATTATCATCTTATATGCTGCCTAATTAAGTTCATGTGGTAACTATGTACATACATGTGTATATGCATACATGTGTACATCATTAACTAAGCAATACACGGTGGTTGTTTATCTTTTGCTTATCATGTATGTATGTGTGTAAATATGTGAATCTTCTTAATAAGCAGACGCTTTTTGTTGTTGTTTCTTTTGCTTGTTTACGTTTAATCAAGCTAGGCATGCTTATTTAGTTGTTGGCTACTATTCTAGACTATTCTTTGCTTTGACCCTGTAGGAATATTTTCGCGTAGCATTTACATTAACCCTGTTGGAATATTTTTGTGTAATGCTGCTTAACATTGTTGACGGCTATTTTCGTAACAATATAAATAATTATCAAACCTTCATCAACGAAATTTCTAAATATGTTATATATATACCGTTGAAAAACAGCAGGTGCATTTTTCAGACCAAATGGCATGCGCAAGTACTCAAACTGCCATACGGCGTCACGAAAGACGTGTATTTTACGGAATCTGGGGCCATTCTTACTTTTCTAATCCCTTTTAATTTCAAAGCAGTATGGTCGTCATAAATGCAATGAAATCATTTCATTTATACAATAGCCCGATTCACAATCTTGAGCAAATGGTCTTGCATCGTTGCATGTGCAAAATGGTATAGTATATTGAAACTCACCACTTATCAATTCTTAGTGGTGAGTACCAATATACTATACCATTTTGCACATGCAACGATGCAATACCATTTGCACAAGATTGTGAATTGGTCTAATGTAATATTCTTCATTGTAATTGTAATTTTATTTTAATAAATAAATACATATGTTAGTGTTGTAAAAAGCGGCTACTTTTTAATACTCAGTACTACTTGATACTTTTTCAATTGGGTACTCGATACTACTCAATAATTTTTATATGTATGTATATGGGAAGTTAAAAATTATTATTTATATTATTTTATTGATAATGCTATATGAAACAACAAAGATTAAATACAAGTATATTTAAATTAATTTATAACAAATGAAAATAAATAAGTTTGAAGATTAGTTTTTGTACATAAAAATTTTTTAACGTACTCTTAACACTTCTAGTGCATTAATCTCTTAAATTATCTTCTAAATATTTTTTAATAATCATTTTTTTCACAATTGATGTTATTACTAAGTCATTGTTGAAATGTAGAAATAAAATTTTACCGACATTGAAAGAATTCAAAATATTTTTCATGTTTGTGAGGACCTGACTTGATGGTTATATTGTATCACATGCTTTCCTTCCACTTTTCCAAAGGGTCACTTTTTCTGTCCAATAGTATTTGTTAATGACTGAAGTAATTCAATAATGTATTTTGTAGTCTCTTTTTAGTGGCTGTTTTCGTATCAAAATAATTCCTAACAGAATTTTTATTTGTTACACTAACTCCATGAGGTTAAGAGTCATATTTATTTGTATCAAGCTCACAGAGTTGTATAATTCTGATGTATTTTAAAGGAAGACTTTCGCTTAAATACTACAAAATGCAACCCTGAAAGTATTGAGTAATTACTTTTGTGTATTGAGTACCGGGAAAAACCCCCGGAATTGAGTACTCAGCACTCAGTGCTCAAATACTCAATATTTTTACAACACTAACATATGTACATATATTAAGTACATATCGATGGCTTAATATAAAAAGGGCCAAACTCAATTTTTTTAGAAATCGTATTTTTAATGTTTTCTGGGCGACAACGTATAATTGCATCCCCCTTGAAGATCTTAGTACGTTACAGTTCAAAATCAAGAACTTATGGCAACTTTGAAAACTATTTCTGCATGTAAATGCTTTATTTTTTCTTCTGTTTTTTGCTTCTCCTGTAAAATATCGAAAATTCGAGTTAGGCCTCTTTTATATTAAGCCATCGATATGTATTTGTATACATTAAATAAAATGAAAAAAAAAGCAATGTGAGTCCGATCACAGAGGAGATGTGTAAACATCTAGTAATGAAAATTTTTTTTTAAGTTGGAAGTACTTAGCTTTTAGTACATATTTTTTTAATTAATTAATTAAAAGTATCAAAACTTTCAATACTGTAAATACATAGGAATTTGTTGGTTTTTGTTTGTTTTATTAAACTTATTTGGTTAGTAAATGGGCACACTGCAGTATATGTATATGTACTGCATTCAAAATTGCAGTAAGCAGTAAATTTACTGATTACTAAAAAAATTCAGTAAATTTTTACTGCTAATGAAATTCAATTTGCATTACCAGTAAAATCGTAGGGCCGTAATCATAATAAAATTGTAGCAAGTGGCAAAGTTTTTTCATTAAAATTTTGAAACTTTTGTATGAAAAACATTTAGCCACTTGGTAGAATTTCATTATGAATACGGGCATTACTGATTACTGAAAATTCAATGCACCTCATCATATAACAAATCATTTAGGCAATTTATAAAAATTGTAGGAACAAAATTTTAATAATCAGTAAAAATTTACTTGTTAAACATTTTTTATTGTTTTTACTGAAACTTTAGTGGTACTGCAGTGCTCATCTATGGTAAATGCCTTTACTTTTACTTTTTAATTTTTAATTCCTGTTGTTCATCGTTTAGTTATTGCTGTTCTTGTTGTTGTGTACGCATTGCAATTAAAATAAATTCAGTAAAGTGCGACTTTGACTCGCGCACATTCGGTTTTGATTTTTTATTATTTTTATTTAGCTTTCTTCCTTTTTTAAGTTTTTTCAGTTTAAACGATTTTTTTTTCAGTTTTATCGCTTTTTTCTCGTTTTGGCGTTTTTTTTGTCTATTTTTGCGTTTTTTTAGTTTTCGCATTTTTTTTTCATTTTGGAGATTTTTTCATTTTGGCGATTTTTTCATTTTGGCGATTTTTTTCTGTTTTTTGGGGTTTTTTCATTTTGGCGATTTTTTCTGTTTTTGGGGTTTTTTTATTTCGGCGATTTTTTCATTTTGGCGTTTTTTTCATATTGGCGATTTTTTTTGTTGAAGGATTTTTTTCATTTTGGCGATTTTTCCGGTTTTTCGTGACTTATTTTAGTCCTAGAGTTTTTTTTTAATTTGGTGCTTTTTTCTTTTTGGCGATTTTTTTTTGTTTTTGGCGATTTTTTTATATTTGGCGATTTTATATTTTTTTGATTTTTTAGTTTTACCGTTTATGAAAATTTCAAGAGTTTTGCTCTTACGGTCTCCAAGATACAGCAAGTTGTCAAAATTACAAAGTAAAAATTGCATTAACTAATGGAACACCCTTTAATTTAAACTTTTTAAATTTAGTGTTAATTATTGTAGTCTGTATAAAAATACACTAACTTTTCAAATTTCAAGTGCATATATGTACATACAATTGTATGTATATTACATGGGATTTTAACATTTTTCGGTGCTCGTTTTGGAACACCCTTTAGTTTTTAACTCTCATGTATTTGTTGTTGTAGTGGCCAAATGTCTACATATTGTGTCCAAATTTCAAGTCCGTAGCTCTTACGGTTCATTTTCACCTTTGGTGTACGGAAATATACAGAAAAATAACCGGCGGCGGCGCACCGTCGGCTTCGAGCCGGTCGACTTGTTTCTCTGCTTGGTATTGCTTCTTTCAAACACTAATACACTCATACATAGCTCACACCGATTTGACAATGCAAAGCAAAAGCAAAAAGCAAAGAAATCTCAGCAAAGAAATCTCAGCAAAGAATCAAAGCCAAAAAATTTTTAACCGCTAGCGTATAGATGTTTACACATCAAAAAAATATTTATTTTTGTTTTTATTTTAAGCAGTAAATAGCTTATATTTCATAATATTTATGAAAATCTCATCATTACCTTAATGAAATGTTCTTTATATAAATGAATAAAGTTCTTTTATAGTATGTAAAAACTTCATTAATCAATGAAACAACTACATTGTATTCATGAAAAAGTTTCATTGAACTAATGAAATACTCAGCAAAAAATTACACATTACCAATAGAACTACTTGCCATATAATGACTTACTTTTCTGATTGCCAAATTTCATTACTCGCTTACAAATCACATTACCTAAAATTTAAAAAAAATTATGTACAAGTTGCTAAATGATGAGAATGATTTTTTTAGATTAAATCGATTACGTGAACAGGTTGCCAAATAAAAAAAAAGTAAGTACTTCTCAAGAATCGATTATTTTAGTCTCACGTCTTGTTAAAATCATTAAGTTGGTAATCCAGTAGGGAAGTGCTTCCACCAAAAATGCTTAATTCCAAACTCGATTACCTTTTTTTTGAAAATTTTTGCTGGGATAGTTTCATTCTATTTATGACATAGCCGCCATAATTAACTTCATAAATACAATGAATCGTTGTTCATTGATCCAATGAAGGGCTGCATTAGCTGACTTTTAATGAAGAATTTCATTGTCTGAATGAAGGGTTTCCTTTCAGTGTACCTATAACTCTCTTAGTTTAAATTATTTATATATTTTTTTATGCATACATATATGTATGTATATACTCCATACGTACTTCGGTGAAGGGTATATAAGATTCGGCTCATCCGAATATAGCACTCTTACTTGTTACTACATAAATTAATGAAATTTCTACATATGTACATCTAAAGCGCTGTGTTCACTGTTAAAATGCATGACACAAGCATCGTATACGTGTGCATGAAGAACTCTGCATACACGTGCATCCATTGCACGATAAATTAATATCATCTTGTTACAAGCTAATTGTAAAGCAATTGTCAAACTACATACAAAAACTTTTAACGTAGGTATAGAATTTGACAGTTCTTTGTATAACCCAATGCTTTGAGTACTTTCAACTTGTTATGTTTGTGTTGCATACATGCATGTGCAAAAATCAGAAAATTTAGGTTTTGCTTCAAGCATCGGCGGTGTGACTCATACAAACAAAATTTCACTAATATTATTATAATGCAGGTCATGCATTTTGAACGTGAATAATGCGCTTAATGATTTAAGATAAATATAATACATATAAACCTTATTCCTCTTTTATTACAGAGACAAATCGACAACGAGGAATCGCCGTTGTAAAGTTATTTACAGTTATACGCAGGTCAATGATGACGAACTATCGCTGGCTGTAGGTGATGTCATTGAATTCTTAGGGGAGGTTAGTATTCATTCATACTGGTACACAAACAACTACAACCCTCAAGTCCCAAAAAAAAGATACTGTTTGGATATCTTTTGTGAAACTACAAGTAATAAATAGAAACAACTTGAAGCTAACAAAGTGATGAAGAGCAATGCTCCAATTTGACTAGTATATATTTTCTTACATTTCATTTCTTTTTAATTCAATTCGTTTTTTTTTTGGTTTTCGTTTTTCTGTGCTACATTTAGGTTGAAGAAGGCTGGTGGCGTGGACGTTTAAAAGATAAAATCGGCGTTTTTCCTTCAAATTTTGTTAAACTTATTGAATCAACACCCATCTTTGCCAGCAAAAGACAAACAACTAAAAGTGCTAACTTAATTGCTGCCGCCACATCGTCAACAATATCATCAGCATCTTCGTTAACAACAACAGCGGCTACAAAGAAAATAAATCGTCTTAGTTTTCATAATTCCAAAGAAGATTTACTTGGTGCCAGCACAACAACAACAACGGCCAGCAATTCATTGTTGTTATCTTCCGGTACAACAGTGGCAGCACCAAGTTCGCCATCATTGCTGCAAGGTGGCGCTGATGATGCTGCACCCAGTTTGCCACCAAAACCTCAGCGAGACTACTGTCGTGTTGAGTTTGCCTACGCACCACAAAACGATGATGAACTTGAGCTGAAAGTAGGTGACATTATAACCATCCACAGTATGGATTTGCCTGATAGGGGCTGGTGGAAGGGTGAATTGCGGGGAAAGATTGGTGTGTTTCCAGATAATTTCGTTAAGCTTGTGGCTCCATCTGAAGGTAAATGTAAAAAAAATTATTTTTATTTCGTATATAGTATTTTTTGATTTTTATTTTATTTTTTTCTTAAATTAAATTTTTATTTATATATTTTAATACTTTTTTTTATTTAACATTAGTTGAGTCATGTGTATAAATTTCTTTCTTTATTTTATTATTCATAGCTCATCTTAATCATGAACAAATCAAAGAAAACAAGCAGAAAGCGAAATAAAATTAGTTCATATGAAATTCAATTAACTTGAACAAAAAAAAAAAAAAAAAAAAAAAAATTTGTAATTTTCAAAAACACGTGTTACGAATTTTCAATTACATACAACTAAATTAAATTGTTTATAGTTGTTTTCAAGTTTGTATCTATTTAAGCACATTTAATTAATTTGCGTGAGATTTAAATAGTGGCCAAGTTTGCACATTCAACTTGTATTTTAGCGCTATTGCAAATTACTGAAATTCAAATGCGTTTCAAATGCAAAACTCACCTTAAACTATATTTTTGTTTTATTTACTCAAATTACTACATTATACAACTCATATATATCATTAGGAATTTGTAACATTTACATGTGAACTATAAAAAAAGCGAAACTGTTTTGTAGTTAATGCAACTCGTAAATTGCAAGCAAGTTTTCATATTAAAAATAGACTGAGCAAACGATGCAAATATGAGCAAACGTGCATCTTTTTAGGGTTCCGTACACCAAAGGTAAAAAGGACCCTATTGTTTTCGCTACGCTGTCCGTCTGTCCGTCACACGGTATTTTCTCAGGAACCGTAAGAGCTACGGATCACACAGTATGTAGAACCTTGGCCGCTACAACAACAAATACATGAGAATTAAAAATTAAAGGGTGTTCCAAAACGAGCAACGAAAAATGTTAAAATCCCATGTAATATACATACAATTGTATGAACATATGTATATTGAAACTTGAAATTTGTAAAATTAGTGTATTTTTATACAGTCTACAACAATTAACACTACAATTAAAAAAAAATTAAAACTAAAGGGTGGTCCATCAGTTAATGCAATTTTGACTATGTAATTTTGACAATTTGCTATATCTTGGAAACCGTAAGAGGTAAACACTTGAAATTTTCAAAACCGGTAAAACTAAAAAACCGAAAATTGTAAAATCGCCAATCCAAAAAAAAAAAAAAAATCGACAAAAATTAAAAAAAAATCGCCAAAATTAAAAAAAAATTTCTAACACTAAAATAAATCGCCAAATTCGAAAAAATCGCCAAAATGAAAAAAAAACGCCAAAATAAAAAAAACGCCAAAAATCGAAAAAACTCGCCAAAACGCGAAAATGTCGCCAAAACTAAAAAGAAATTTAAATAAAAAAAAATCGCAAAAATGAAAAAAAAATCGCCAAAAATAAAAAAAATCGCCAAAATGGAAAAACGCCAAAAACCGAAAAAAGCGCCAAAACAAGTAAATAAAGTGTCAAAACTAAAAAAAGGAGCCAAAACTTAAAAAAATCGCCAAAATCGAAAAAACGCAGACTGCCAAAACAAAAAAACCGAAAAGACCCCAAAAACGAAAAAAAATTCCAAAAATATATATTATATAGGATGAAGTTTGTATTAAATTACATATCTAGTGTTCGTACGGAACCCTTCGTTCGCGAGTCAGAGTCGCACTTTACTGAATTTATTTTTTTTTAGCAAGAATAGCAGTATATACATATTTACTCAAATGGAAATAAAAGTAAGCGCCCACTTTTGTTATGTCAACAGCTATCTTTTTATTTGAAACAAATGTACGGTATTAACTAAAATTGTTTGTGGCCATTATTATAATTCTTTTTGAGTTTGAAACGTTAGATGAGTAGCAGCGCTATATTGCTAGTAGTTGTACCTCGACCAACATACATTTCTGTAGCAGAAAGGAGAAGTGCTTAAGTCGAGATAAGCTGATTTAGAGTTAATGGTGCCCTCGTAATCTGCATATTCGAAAGTACCCCTGATAAAAATCTCAATTAATTTTTGTGATTTTTCAGAAAGTTATAACACTATGACTTGCGACATATCTTTTTTAGACTTCTAAACTCATTTGGAATAATAGCTTAATTGAGGTTATACTTTTGTATATTTCAACTTAAACGTATTACTTGTAGTTTGTAAAATAATATTTGCTTAAAAAAATTAATTTAAACTGAGGATTTCCCAATTTAACTGTAAAAGAAAAAAATTTCTGAAAATCGACTTGATCTATTAAAAGTGCTCTCCTGCAAAACAGTAAAATATGACTTAAGCACTTTTTCCCTATTGCCACAGATATATCTTCGTATAGGAGTTCCGACATCTTTTCCCAGAGTATTTATGGTACTCTCTAGCAGAGCCCTGTGCCCAGATATTTTGCCGGCGGCGGCTGCTAGTGAGAAAATTGTCGCCCGCGATTCTAATTCATTCGGCTTCAGCCGACTGAAAATTGCATGCTTATATGTATGCATTTAAAATTAAAAAAAAAAATATTTAGCACAACTCGTGAAAATTTTTAAGAAAATTCTGTAAACAAACTTTTAAAGCAAACTAGAGACATCAATACCATTCCATACCACCATTCCATAAGAACGCACGGTGTCATGGTACACCAGGTAGGAATGTAGTTAGTTCCATACGTTTTACTTACCTTATGAAATGGCCCTTACTCCCTAGTAGGCTTATTTTTTATAAAATATATAGCGTTTGCGTCCTTCCAGACTCAAATCTATCCATGTTTTGAATTTTATCAAAATCAGTTAGTTTTAAAGAAATTTCCCCTTACTTCCCCTCGCTGTCCTATTTGTTAAAAAAAGGTAGTCGAAATCGCATAGGTAGTTATAAAGAGAAAGACATTTCACTTTACTTCACCTCGTGGTCCTATTTTTGAAAAACTCCACAGCCTATGTCATCTTTTAGACTCAGATATATCTACGTTTTGAAAATCATCAAAATCAGATAGATAGTTTCAAAGAGGAAGATATTTCCCCCTACCTTCCCTGGTCATATTTTTAAATAGGAATTTTGAATTCAAATCTATCTATATTTTGAAATTAATCAAAATCGGTTGTATAGTTTCAGAGAGGCAGAAATATCCCCCAACATAACCTCGTGCTCCCAGTTAAAAAAAAAAAACATATGTGTCCATATAGACTTAGACCTATCTTTGTTCTAAATTTCATCAAAATCGTTTGCGTGGCTTAGAAGTTGAAGGGCAACAAACAAACAATAAATTTAGTTTTGCATATTATTCGTAGTTAGCAGAGATACTTTCAGCTATCACCGCCACCAACCACTTATCCAAGTCAGCACAAACCATATTAGATATTCCAAAAAACTAGGCTAAACTCCCCAAAATCACAGGAGGTCCCCGGAAAATTACGGCAACACTGAAAATGGAAAACATTTTCAATGACCGCACTGTTATTATATTTCCAAATAACCATGGTTGTTACCAGTATTTGTAACCAGTATTCGCCGGTATTTTTTTATTTTCAAAAAATGTTTGTTTTACATGCGTGGCGCGCCATAGGGTAAGTTACGTTGCAAAAAAATAAATTTTATTCTAATCTTATAATATCCCAGCAAAAACCTTTGTTTACTAGGGGTCTCCACTAGCCATGAACTTGGTATGGTCATCATGTCGGCCATCGCAAATGGCTCATGTCCATATATGGCTGGGCAACAATATTCGCTATAAGATTCGGTGTCTGCAACCATTTGCAATAGAAAGAAAAGAGACAGAACAAAATTGATAAATACTTTGACATGCCTGATGAACATGGACATCGCACGTATTCACCACAACAAAGAAGTTGATGAATTTTTCGCAGTTGCTATGCCGGCGTCATGTTCATGGCATGTCCAAGTCAATGGCTCGTGAAGACGTTAGGTTAATAGAACGCAAAAAAAATTTATGTACTCGGAACTGCCTATTACTTTGGTTTGAAAAGTTCAAAAAGAATAAGGGTACCCCTTACATTTTTTTTCATAAAAATACCCAAAAGTTAATATTGTCGGCTTAGAGCAGTGTCCCGCAAAATAAAATATGTTTGTATTGGTGAGAAAAATGAAAGTAAAATAAACTTGCACTTGAATAAACGTTTTGTAATATAAACTACATGATGTGGTTATTAGTTGTTTGAATTTTGTTTTGTAAATAAACAATTTACTAAAAACTTAAATAAAAAGTAAAAATTTAATAACCATTCGACAATTTAGTGTATAAATTCAAAATTAAATTTATTCACAGCTCTGTTGATACTATGAAAATGCCTTTTTAAGCTATATTCCCTATTATTTTTAAATATTCCAAACATAAAATGCATTGCATATTGCCAAAAGCATTTTTAATCACGAAATATTTCCCAGCTTCCGTAATTATATTATCAATTTTTTGTCTGTAGAAATTTATTATATTTGAACTTTAATTTCGTTCCGTGTGCTCAAAAAAACTAAACACAAAAACAGGAAAAAATTAATACATGCGCGCAAAACTTAATTCGTCGCTTGCTCAGTGACGACTAAATGAAAGAGCATAAGCATGTATGTGATTTTCATCCGCACAATTGTGCTATGGCTTGCGGGTTACTGGCAGGGTGACCGATGACATTTTTCAAAAAGTGGCACCAAATAGGGGATTTATCAAAAAAAGGGGGCAAAATTAAAAAAAAACGAAAAAACTGTACTAAACTTTTTATTTTTAATGTATTTTCATATAACTCACTCTAAATAAAGTGGCAAGGCAGTCAAAAAGGGGAAATGCAGTCGAAAAAGTGGCAAATTGCCACTTTAGTCGGTCAAACGGTCACGCTGGTTACTGGCTTAGAGCATTGATGCCAGTTTCATAGCACAATTGTGCTAGCTAAAATCACACACATTCTTATTCTCTTTCATTTAGTCGTCAATGAGGCGGCTACGATTACACATACACTGAAAGAAAAAAAGTAGCATTGGAAAAATATTCCATGATCAAAAATGTTTTTCGCGACATTCAAGCTTTTTTATGTTACAAAACTTTTAAGAAAATAAATGAATATGTCTTCAAAAATTTTTTGATTTTTTTTTGAGCTGCTTAACTAAACTGTATTTTCTATCAAAACTTTAAAGACCAATAATTCGATCAGAATTTTCTATACATGGCTTAAGAAATTAGCCTAACACAATAAGTTTTTTCGACACGTAGCGTTTCAAATTAAAATAACTTATATAGGTAGTCGATGCGGCGTCTCTTTCTCTTTCGAACGGCATTAAAATATCATATATTATAAAAAGTGGATTTAGTAGGGTTAAGCCTGGTGCTCTGCTCACAATTTTGTGCGAAATGCTGTCAAACTACATATAAAAGTATTTGGTATGAAATATTTGCGAAATAAATTCGCAAAAGTAGTACTCTGTTCTTGTTGTGAAAAACACGTAAAATCATGCCTTTCCATGCAAAATTAGTCTGGCATCATTTAATTTAGCTGCGAAACAACATGAGCAGTGCTTTTTCGCACGAAATTTTAACAATGTTGCATACATTCAAGCAATAAAAGCGAGGAATTTATAAAAAAAACCGCGAGTTGGGCTACATTTAGTACATGTCAAATTTTTCACGCGAAATAATCCATGGTGCTGAAAAATTTTCACAACTTTTAACAGAATACCAGGCTTTATTGAGAAAAACACGTAAAAGCTATCTGGCAGCATGTTTCTCCATGCAAAATGAATCTGGCTTCATTTTAGCTTCAGCTGCGAAACAACATGAGCAGTACTTTTTTCGCACGGAATTTTAACAATGTTGCATACTCACTTCAAGCAATAAAATCGAGAAATTTATAAAAACAAACGCAAGTTGTGTTACATTTAGTATATGTCAAAATTTTCACGCGAAACAATCAATGTTACGCAAAATTTTTCACAACTTCGAACAGAGTACCAGGCTTTACACTCCAAATCGGCAATATATTACTATTTGCCTAAAAATATTAAAAAGTCAATGGGTTATTTTTTGCTTCCAAATATCCAAGAATTAATAGATTACTTTTTGCCTAAACATATTCAAAAGTTAATGGATTACACTGCACAACAAAATATTGGTTTTTTGTGACGTTTAAATAAAAATAGCCGATCCTTATGTATTTTTATCTCCTGATTACGGTTAGTTTTTCTCTATCAGCTCTCGTTTTAAAGATATAGTGACATTTAGCATTTGCATAATTTACACCACCTTTTTTGTATTCCCTTAATATTTCACGAATGGTCCTCCAAACTTAAAAATACTTTCTGGATTATTAATCTACATTAAAACTCCTTTCATTTAGATAGATTCACATTGATTAGTATATCAGGGTATCCTACTAAAGGGTGTTTTTTATTGAGGTATAGAACTTTAAGTTGGCATCACTTTTTTAACTGGCGGCCATTTTGTCAGCTGTCAAGTGATTAATATTTAGTTTGGTTTGCCATTTCATCATGAACAGGTTGACAAAAGAACAACGCTTGCAAATCGTGCAAATTTATTTCGAAAATAATGGTTCAGTTCGCGAAGTTTACCGCAAGCTCCGTCCATTTTATGGTCGACATAATCGTCCATCAGAGCAATTAATTCGGTTAACCATGGATCGTTTTCGCACTACGTTTACTCTATGTGATAATACGCATCCGCAGAGACGTCGAACAGTGCGCACCGAAGAAACAATTGCCGCTGTAGAGCAAAGTGTTGAAGAGGACCCGAATGAATCGATTCGCCACCGTGCACAGCAATTGGAGCCGACTAACCGACTATTTTGTTCCCGAATTGGATGGCATGAATGTGGATGAGTTGTGGTTCCAACAAGACGGCGCTACATGCCACACAGCGCACGTCACAATCGATTTATTGAAGGAAACATTCGATGAGCGCATAATTTCGCGTAATGGACCTGCCAATTGGCCACCAAGATCGTGTGATTTGACTCCATTGGATTATTTTCTTTGGGGATATGTAAAGTCGCTCGTCTACGCCAACAAACCAGAAACGTTAGGGGACTTGGAAGCCAACATTCGTGGCGTTATTGCCAACATACGGCACCATATGCTCGAAAAAGTGGTTGAAAATTGGACCTGTAGAATTGGCTTTATTCGAGCCAGCCGCGGCGGCCACATGCCCGAAATCATATTTAAACATTAATGGTATAAAATTATCCTTCCAATAAAGCCAAATTGATGGACATTAAAACGATTTTCTTGTGTTTTATTTCAATTCAAAGTTCTATACCCCTTAAAAAACACCCTATATTATTGCAAGGATGTTAAAATTCGTGTGTTTTTAATTTAGTCCTTGAAGATTTTTTAATTACATATATTTTTTTAACTTAATATAAATAATCCTTATGTATATATCTGTTTTCACTTAATCAGGCTCAAGGTCATTAAGTGCAAACAGATATATAAAATGTCTAAGGTCGAAGAAAAATTATCAACATATAATCCTTATGTATTTTTGTTCGCGTATTACGAAAATGGCTGAATTATATTTCCAGCCCCTATAGTTTTAGAGATATTGTGAATTATGTAAAAATAATACTTTGAATTTTTCTTTTCTAACACCATTCAAAAAATGGTGCCTAATTGTTACCTTAATATTAATAATACAAGACGTATCATCGGGATATGTGAAAAATCTGGCTCTCCACAAAAAGTTTGGCAACCACTGTTGTACCAATTTTGTTTATGTGTTAATCTATGTTTGTTAAGTTGTACTTTTATCTTCCTGGAAGCTTAAATTCTTTGAAAAAGCATAAATAAAACATGAAACACATTATGCAGGTAGTTTTTTCTATCAAAATGTCTTCTATTAAAATATTTAATAACTCAGTAAATTTCAAACGGATTTTTTAATACAAAGTTTCATAAATGAAGTTATATATAGTATGGCCGCTTTAGAAAAATTCGTCGTAAGAACTACGGTTTGGATTTGGGATTTTAAAACAAATTTTTAAGTTAGAAGCAAATACTTTTTTTTTATTCATACTACCCAATATGTCGAATAATAAATTTCTTAACTGTAAAATTTAGATTATATTTTTCATTTTGCCTTATAAATACTTTTATTGATATACAATGGATTTCTAATTGTATAAAGTTGTTGAAAAATAAAATAGATTCATATCGAATATAAACTATTTGCTGGGTTTTGTTAAAGTTTCTAGGCCTACTACGCTTATTTTGTGGTTTTCAAAAATATTATTTGTGAATTCTCAAATAGTTTTGAAAGTCTGATGATTTGGCTAAGCACCAATGAAATGCATATAAATTTTCATTAAGAAAATAGAAATATACTTCGTCCTAAAAAAATTTTCCTATCAAAAGATTGATTTCCCACAATTTGTATTGTTTTTTATAATCATAAGTTCTGATTTACGAACTTCGTTTTACATGCTTTAAAATTATCTCAAAATATAAATATAATTTAATCGAAAAATTCAATTAAAACGCGAACTTAAAGCAAAATAATTAAATTTCTTTGGCGAAACCCATACAGTTCGACTAAAACTCATGATGCAATTTATTTTGGTTTTAGAAAAAATTATAATAGTATATTTTTTTGATTAATCGAGATTTACCGATAATCGCGATTAATCGCATATTTTTTAATCGTAATCGCTATTATGGAAATCTGCGATTATTTGCAAACCCTTGTAAGAACGAATTATATTAATGAAAAAACAAAAAAAAATTGATTCAATATCTCTGAAATTTATTGAAATAAGATGTATGTATATTGTTGGAAAGGTCTAATGCCGAATATGGTATTTTGTGACATCGTAATAGTGTGTACTACTGGCAACGTTTGTCATTTCAAATCTTTTTCGTTATGTGTCATTGCTTTCCATATAAAAAACATAATGTGAACAGCGTTTCACACATTTAAAAAAAAAACACAACAATGCCAGATGTGTACTCGGCATAAGTGTTTTCGTTCCAAATCGGTTTATAAATTTAAAATCGGTTGATACTCAACTTAATTAGAGATTGACAAGGGTACGAAAACCCGGTTTTTTTACCAGTAACTAAATATGTTGGGGGTGTTTCTACAGGGAAAAATAAACCCGGGAATTCCGGGAAAATCCCGGGAAATTTTCAACGTCAATTTTCGGGAATTTAATATTTACGTTTTTGGAATTTGTTTTTTTTTACATTGCTGTTCGTTGTTTTATTGCTTAAAAATACAATTTTGTAACGATTCATGATATAAGCATGGAAGCAGACGTAGTAGAGGTTTCCGCGATGACTCCAACAACTTCAAGCGTTATGAAATATTTCCGACCTAAAAACTTTATAGGAAATAGTATCTACATTTGTAGATGTAGATGCAATTTTCATCCATGCTACAACTCAAACCATACGAATTTATTTGTTTTTGAAATATTGTTGTTCTTGAAATGATCGAATGAAGTTGTTTTGTTTTTAATTTAAATGTTGTATGTTTTTTTTTTCTTTTCATAAAATTATATTTTTTATTGAGGCCATTTAATTAAATTCATATGTTTTTGAAATTCTCGGGGATTCCTGAGAATAGAAAATTTTTTTATCGATTCCCGAGAATAGGAAAACTCTTAGAAATTAGAAACCCTAAATTGTTGTTATGCTTGACAATACCTACCAGAAAAATAGTAACACATCCCACACAGAAAAAATTATTCCCAAAAAATTTTTAAACAAATATTTGTTTGAAATCAAACTTACTTTCAGTAAATATTCTGTACTGTTTCATTAAATTAATTTGTACCAAAAAACTGTGTAGAGAAGAAACAGGCCACGACGTTTGTCGGCTACTTTTCGGCATTTACATGTACACAACACGATTAATCAAAATAAACAACAACAACCGCACAACAGCACGTTGTTCCTATCAACAAGCGAGATAAACACCAACACTATGATTAATTAAAATTTTTATCAGAATTTACAAAATTATTTGTAGGACCGCATTCAAATAAAATATTTACTGATTCAACGAATTTGGTTACTGAAAATGAAACTTGGTTTTTTCTGTGCATGTATTTCGATTTCATTCATTTTTGTCACACAGTGTTATTTATTAAAAGAAGCAGTCCGCTTTAACTATTTTTTTTTAATTGATAATATGTCTGTTAAAGAATTAAAAATATGTCACACCAGCAAAGTGCAATCAATCATCTGCCGCTGTGCTGCCACCTTGTGAAACTAATACGCCTCGCTTACGCACGTATTTCATGCGGTTGTTTTGATTTGCCAGACAAATTGTTCGAAACGGATGAATCGCGTTCCTAAAGAAGTTTCAGAAAAATTCAAGGTCATTCAATTTCTTGAAAATGTATACAAAAGACGTTTTTTGTTACAATTTTGTCCGGACAAACATTTTTTTCGGAAATAATAGGTGAATCCAGTTTTACTGTACAAGAACATCCAAATCTTTTTAAATTTAATATATGTATGTGCTTATATTCTATGCATTCGGAATTTTTCAAATAAGAAAATAATGCTTTTATTCTATGACTTGAATGATTTTAAGCATTAACATTCTTATGTATAGCGTGATTTTTTGTGTGAAATTTTATGGAAAAACTCGTCAAGATCATATTCAATTTTGCCAGTTGTGCTAACTTCATGCCGGTTTTTCGTTATAGTTACTTAACGCTGCAAATGTTTTTTAAACGTTTAACTGACTTGATGTTTGCTGGATAATAAGACAAGTTCGACATTACAAATTTAGGATACAATTGTCAGCTGTGCTACTGGGATTACCTAATATACATATCGAGAGCCTATATTCAAAACACGTCAACTTAAAAAAGCTAACTTTTCAGTAGAGCAAAAAAACTAGTTAATTCGCTCAATATTGTAAAAATAAATGATGTGCCTTCCATAATATGGTTTAAATATACTTACTAATTTATAGCTCTATAAAAAATATTTTATTTTGCACTGCTTTGCGTATTTTTATGAGATAGCATGTTTTGGTCGATCAAAAAACAAATATTTTCTTAGAGTTACCATATTTTGTCGGAAAAAATATGATTTTGTTTGAATATATTTATTTTTTAATCAATTTAAGAAATATTTTACTCAATACTAGATATAAGAATTGAAAAGCTAAAAGAAAAAACTTAAAATACCTTAAAAACAGTAAATTAAGCCTGACGGAAAGCCTCTTCAATCTCGAGGTGGTCAGCTTTAGCACTCTCTAACTCACTCTCTAGTGTAACAGCGTCACTACAAATTATAAATTTCGAAAGCTTATGTCATTGACTATAATCGGTCCATACATAATATTTCTATTCGATTAACAGTTCAAAAGTTATACATGTATTACCATATCTCAAAAACTAGCCATAGGAAATCAAAATCCTTACCAGATTCGTGTTCAGCATGCCAAATGCAATCAGATATGAGGTAGAATTATTATAAATTAAAAACTTTTTTAAAATATTGGAAATTTACATGGGAGTTGTTAGCATTTATTTTCACAAAAAAAAAAATATACTTTGAGATAGCAGAATAAGAAAAATTGTCATAAGTCCCTATTTTTTTTATAGATTTAAGATTTGAATACTTATTGTTAGTTCACAAATGAAGATACAATAAATAAATACATGCATTATAAAAAAAAAAAAAAATAAGTCCCTATTTACACTATGCAAGTCTTATTGCTAATAGCCTTTTCACACTTACTCACATCTTTCATCTTTCATCAATTTGGCAAGATGATAACATCTTCCCATAAGAATTATACAGGGCTGAATGTTTAACATCTTTCAACATCTTCAAAAGATGTTCCTATCTCACTTTGTTCCATTCAATATCTTTCGATTATTTTAGTGTCATCACTAGAAAAAATGTATACAACTATATACATCATGCATACATCCTATAAAAATGTATACATATCTACATATGCATGTACATATGTATGTACATACATTCAAAGCTACATTTTGGAATATCTTTCCCAAAAAAAGATCCGTAATTACTCTAAGATTTTATTATATACATATGTATGTACATACATATAAAACAAAAAATATCATGTTAGCTTTTAAATAAATTAATTTTGACGTCATCACAAAGCTAATTTTGCTACATTCCGTGTACTAGTAACATATGTACATTAGAGCTGCAAAACTATGGATAGTACTATCGATAGTATGGATAGTTTTGTTGTAAATGAAATATCGATAGTTTTTTCCACTATCGATACTATCGGTAAAAAAAAAGTAAGTAAAAGAGTAAAAATAATCGAAGTCAGTAAACAGTAGCCGGCAGCTTTGAAGCAAATTATCCGTAGTTGATTTAAACTTTTGTACAGCGATGGGAAAGTTGGTACAATTGTATAATTTTGGCGCTATTTGAATGCCAAAAGTACCGTAGCACCGCAATGACCCATTTAGCACTACTGGAATCTCTTTATATTTATTACATACCAAAAATAGCATTAAAATATATTAACCCCCTTATGCAAAAAATAATGCGTGCTTGAAGTGTACATTAAAAAAATTTCCATAGAAAACCCGGTTTTAACGTTCACTTATTTTTTTGCACAATGGGGTTAATCTTTAGCTCGAAGGTATTAGAAAATTATGTAAATCAAACGATGTTTTCCGGTATTTAAAGAATTGCTGGAGGAATGTTATTTATTCCAAATTCATCTGCAAATGTGGAAATTTTATTTTCGTACCAAAGGGAGAAGCCGACTATTTGCATCGACTGTGAACAATCGAATAAAAAAAAGGTTATAAACGTAGTATATCGTAAATGTTACTTTTATATTCAGATCCCAGCAACTAATATTTTTTTTGCACCTTCTGGCGTTTTGTTAATTGATTTTTAGTTAATTAAAAAGTACAACTATTAAAAAAATATAAATAAAGAATTAGGTACAATCGTACTGAAAAAATTAAAATTTTTTTTGAAAGTTAGTACAATTTGTAAATATGACATTGCATCCCTGCTTCTGTATACATAAGTACTTAAATACATACATATGTATGTATATGAATTTATTTATAAATCCAAGTGTTATTCGACAAATAGTAGTCACAAGTATCTTAATAAATTCAACATCGTCGACACAAAGATAAATTTTGGTGGTACTGATATCGCGACGGCCGCCAATCGTCTCGGATTTAAATATTTTGACATACCCTAAGGTGTTTCCCTACAAAATTTTTTTTTTAGTTGTACCTACATACCTACATATCCAGCCTAATCTTCGATGTAATCGTATGCGATAAAAATTAAATTTTTAGAAGAAGGTTAAAATTGTCCCTTACGATAAAACTTTACAGTTTACTATTTTCGCATTTTGATAATTCTAAACCATGGGTAGGCCCATAAAATTATAAGTTCAATAAAAAAGTATATTTTCGATAATGTGCCGTTTACGATAAAATCGAAAAAAGGCTTGATATATTTTTATATACTAATGAAAATGTTGAGGACTCTGGATTTTTTTTCGAGTCAAATGTAGTTTATGTGGCAACTTTTATAAAACTATTCGATACTATCGATAGTATCGATAGTTTTACATAAAACTATCGAAACTATCGAGTGGAGCGACTATCGATAGTTTTGCAGCTCTAATGTACATGCATATATTCACACGCTTACAGATGTGATGCATCAGGAAATGTGTTCAATTTGGCTTCATTCGTCAAATCTGTATTTTGTAACGAAAGTAGTACATACCATCAAAATTTACCATACATACCATCATATTTTCTATTTAATTAAGGAATCGCGAAAATTTCTATTATTCTCTAAAATTTCAAGTGAGACTATCCTATGTTAACGGAGTGTATATGAATGCATATATTAAAATCTGTTATATATTTTTCCAAATCGAAATAAATTACATAAAAATAGTTGCAAATGTCTACGCAAAATCTTTGCGGATAAAATTTTTAATATTTATTCATCATCATTGTCCGCTGGCATAATTTGTACATAATTTCAAGCATTATCTGTTTCTGCTCCTCAGGAGCCAGCAATTAAATCAATTTCTACTGAATTTTTAAATTGCATTTTATTATTTAATTATAAGTTGCTCACACTCGTAAAAATAGTATTATAATACATGACAGATGAAAGATGAAAGATGTAATGTGAACAGGTTTTTTCAATTTTCAACATATTCCACGCATTCCTCAAAGATGTGAGTGAGTGTGAAAAGGGTATAAACTGATTAGTTTATTAGGAGAGAGAGACGGGGGGAAAAGAAACGTTGCTGTTCCCCTCGTCTCTCTCTCCCTGAAACTAATCAGCTTAGCAATAAGGCTTGCACAGTGTGATTTGGGACTAAAACGGGAAAAAATCATTTTTTTTATTCGAAATTTATACCACAGATGAATATTTCATAGGGGAGCTATTTGCCATCGGAGACTCATTTTGACCAAATTTGGGTTGACGTGTTTTGAATATAGGCTCTAGATATATATGTATGTATGATCAAAATGTATTTTTTTTTAAGAATGCTACGCTGTTTAAATTGTTGGGGAAAAACCTTGTTTGAATATCAGGTTAGGTTAGGTTAAAAACTTTTGTATTATATGGACTCACGCAGTAATATATCAACGGTGTTCTTCATCATACAGTACGATTCAGTAAATATGTATGTTTAAAATGTTTGTCAGTATGAAAAACTTGGCGTCAGACTGTTTGCACTCACTTTCAGTTTGTGTACTTGAATTTATTGTGTGCTTATAACAATTTTATAGATCGATATGTATTACAAACAAATGACAATAATTGAAATTTTTTTTTTTTTTGCTGCCATGAAAATAAGACAATAAAATGAAATGGAAAATGTGCAAGACAACTCTTTGCAGAAAATCAATAGAAAAAAGTGAGTTTTGTTGCATTTAACATGCATAATGTGGATAAGTGGAATGGAGAATTGAGTGAATGACAGAGTGAACCACTTTCATGTCATTTAAATATTTACACATTAAAACATCAAACATTTTCATTTTCACTTTTATTTACTTTTGTTGTAATTATTGATTTCTAAATATGTATTTATTTTTTACAATATTTACATTTTGTTTTGAAAACTTTTATACTATTTGATATAAATTTAAGTACACACTTCACTTTTTACAGAATTCAGTTTGGAAAAGGCCTCAATTGAAATGTTTGGTACTCGAATGGCCAACTTTTTCAATAACTTTTGTATGTAACACTAAATCAATTAAACAAAAAACATAGTTATTACATGTTCAATATATTTTTGTTTGTTTTTTGTTTAAAATTTAGGGCATAATTTTGTAAAACGCAACGCCTTAAGGCTTCATTAGTCTTTACTTTCTGTTGCTGTTCTGTGCCGTTCCTTTCTGTATAAAATATTTTGCAATTACTTTGTGAAAAAAATCAGCTGGCAACCTATAGAATTGATTACACTTGTACACAAAATATCACAACACACTAATACATACACACTTTTGGCTGTCACTTAACGTTGAATTCTATTTTTTAAAGATTTGTCCGCAACAGAACAGAACGAAAAAGTAAAAACTAACCACACATACAGATTTTAAACTCAATAGAAACAAAACAGCTGATTCAGAACAGAACAGCACGTTGACAAATTTTGTATGAATTTTGTTTTTGTAATTTAGATTTTTCCTATATATATGACGTTGCGTTTTACAAAGTTAGGTCCTTAATTACACATATACTAGTAGCTTAACTTTCATACATTATTTTTACCTGTTTGATGCCAGTTCGCTAAAAAATATAGATCGTTTGAAATGTTTCATGAACCACGTTTGGTTTCAAGCTCAGCTTTGTTATAAATTCCTTTTTCATAAAAATTCATTCCTAAGTCTACATATATTTATGGTTTGCTTATTTTCTAGATCTCATCTCATATTAAAATTGTTATATTCTCGCTTAACTAATAAATGTTTATGTTGTGTTAAAATCAGATTAAATCTTATTAAAAAAATTATATTATATGTAAATATATAAAGTTTGAAAGAACTTAATAGAGTTTTTGTAGATTTTGTTTCAAAATGTCGCCAGAATAGATTCTCATGTATTTTTGTAGCTCTCTTTGCCAACTCTTATGCCGAGTTCACATTATGTCATTTTGTAACATCGCAGTCAAAAATAATAGTGGCAACGTTTGCCATTTCCGATATTTTGGGTTGTATGTGTGTACGTGTTTGTTACAAGAACATGAAGTCTTCGCGACATCACTTGTAAACACTCATTACACGTACATCAATACATCCATCGTGCTTCGCTTATTATATGACATCATTTATTATTGGTTTAGTATAATACATGCTGCGAAAATACATTTAAAAAAACAAATCGTATTTACATTTCAAGACTGTTTACGCATCCCTCTAATGTTTACTAGTGTCCTGCACAAGACCATTTATAAGACCTCACAAGACATGAGAGATTTTTCAAATGCTTTACTACAGCGAAATATTCCAAAACAAACGCCAAACAACACTGTTGGCAAGACATTTGTTTTGGTTATTTGTCTTGCCAACAGTGTTGTTTAGCGTTTGTTTTAGAATATTTCGCTGTAGTACGGCATTTGAAAAATCTCTCATGTCTTGAAAGTTTTTATAAATCAATGCTGCCCACAGAGAGAAAACCGAGAGAAATGTATAAGCGTATGTGTATTCATTCGTACAAAAAGCCGATTGATGTCCGGCACTGTTATAAATGGTCTTGTGCAGGACACTAGTATACACTTATGTTTATGCAATCATGCAGATTGCATTGGTTGTCGCATAGTGTGTAGTATTGTTTATTGTTGCATTCGAACTTTCAAAAATATTAAAATATTTTTTAGTTTATAATTTGCATGGATAGTGTCATTGCAGATTGCATTGTATGTGTCAAATTATGCAACATGTAATATAAACGTGTTGCGTAAACAAATTGCAAAGTGTGTACCTACCATGATGTAGATGGTTGTCAGAACAAGTTGGCAGTATTGCAGACAAGAAAATAAAGTATAATTGTGTTGACATATCGTGCCATAACCGCCAAAAAAGCTTAAACGATAAATTTTTCGGACCTCGTTTTTTTTTAACGAAAATTGATTATTTAAGATCGCTAATAATCGATTTTGGTCAACCAAGTTTGAAAATTATATCGCTTAAGCCTTATCTTATTTTCTATGCTTTGAATTAGAGATGTGCAAGTGTCGTGATTTTATCGTGTCACGCGTGATTCACGTGTTTCGTGATCAAATATTATAACTAATCACGCGTCAGTGCGTGAGCGTGATTGAAAAAAATTTACTCGTGCGTGAGCTTTTTTTTAATAATCATGCACGAATTCTCACGCTCTCACGAGATAACATTCTCGCATAGGTACATATGTAACTGTATTCAATCATTTGAAATAAATTATTTTATAATAATAAATGCATATATGTATGTATAGTAATATGTGTGGTAGTATGAGCTTATAAACATAATGAATACCCCCAAACAAAATGTTTCGACTTTTTCTGAAGTCAGACTTGTCGTACCGAATTCATTAAGACATTTCGGTAGTTTCTCTGAACAATTTTTTTTTTAAACATTAAAGCTTTGATTTTTGAGTACATAAGTAAAAGTCTGTGAAATTTTTTTTAAAATAAATATGTACATATACATATGTATGTTGATAAAAAAAGGATTGTAACAAATATTAAAAAACGTGAGTGTGTGCAAATTATTCCGACAATAGCAGCAACATAACGGTGAAGCGGTACTCTGCTATAAAAGCAAAAAGAAGTCGTACCTACATGTCGTTAGGAATTCGTACCGACTTATCGTAACGAATTCGTACCGACATGTCGTTACGAAGTCGTGTCAACCATTTCATACAAAAATTGTTACGATTTCGGTGCCGAAATCGGAAGATTTTGTCGACCAACCGTTACGAATTCTTTACGAATTCGGAGCATTTTGTTTTGTATACATACACCTTTGTAAGTATGTATAGGGTGTTTTTTTCAGGGGTATAGAACTTTGAATTAAAATAAAACACAAGAAAATCGTTTTAATGTCCATCAATTTGGCTTTATTGGAAGGATAATTTTATGCCATTAATGTTTAAATATGATTTCGGGCATGTGGCCGCCGCGGCTGGCTCGAATAAAGCCAATTCTACAGGTCCAATTTTCAACCACTTTTTCGAGC
Organism: Tachina grossa; assembly: GCA_949987645.1. Taxonomy (NCBI): domain Eukaryota; kingdom Metazoa; phylum Arthropoda; class Insecta; order Diptera; family Tachinidae; genus Tachina; species Tachina grossa. The sequence goes on along the minus strand of OX465274.1, from coordinate 131,540,914 downwards.
ATATGGAGCCGTATGTTGGCAATAACGCCACGAATGTTGGCTTCCAAGTCCCCTAACGTTTCTGGTTTGTTGGCGTAGACGAGCGACTTCACATATCCCCAAAGAAAATAATCCAATGGTGTCAAATCACACGATCTTGGTGGCCAATTGACAGGTCCATTCCGCGAAATTATGCGCTCATCGAATGTTTCCTTCAATAAATTGATTGTGACGTGCGCTGTGTGGCATGTAGCGCCGTCTTGTTGGAACCACAACTCATCCACATTCATGCCATCCAATTCGGGAACAAAATAGTCGGTTAGTCGGCTCCAATTGCTGTGCACGGTGGCGAATCGATTCATTCGGGTCCTCTTCAACACTTTGCTCTACAGCGGCAATTGTTTCTTCGGTGCGCACTGTTCGACGTCTCTGCGGATGCGTATTATCACATAGAGTAAACGTAGTGCGAAAACGATCCATAGTTAACCGAATTAATTGCTCTGATGGACGATTATGTCGACCATAAAATGGACGGAGCTTGCGGTAAACTTCGCGAACTGAACCATTATTTTCGAAATAAATTTGCACGATTTGCAAGCGTTGTTCTTTTGTCAACCTGTTCATGATGAAATGGCAAACCAAACTAAATATTAATCACTTGACAGCTGACAAAATGGCCGCCAGTTAAAAAAGTGATGCCAACTTAAAGTTCTATACCTCAATAAAAAACACCCTTTATGTATGTTTTTTAGATAGCCTGTAGGAAGTATCATTTGAGAAACACTACTGATTCAACAGTGCCTTTGTCAACAATACTACTGACGAATTGTACCGCAGAAAATGTTTTCTGCTTTCCCATGGCCAATAGCCGTCCATTTATTACGTAACGCTGTACGGGAGAGGGGTCGGGTTCGAGTTTTGTTATGATTTGTTATGTATGTATTATGTATACATACATACATGTGCGGAATGTCAATTTTTGATATACGAGAATTCGAATTCGAATAGTTAAAATGATATCCGCGAATACGAATATTTAAAACGATATGAAATTGACTTTGCTTTATTTTAATTTACATTGTAAATTTTACAAAAACACGAGCATACATACATATATACATAGATATGTATATATTTATAATATACATATTATGTAAGAACCTATTTTTCAACCCAAAAAACATGAAAATTATATTATATATATACTTTTTCGTGAGCGTGCGTGATCGTGAAAATGTTCAAAATCATTCGTACGTGAAAGTGCGTGAGTAAAATATTTTTCTGCGTGAGCGTGCGTGTCGTGAGTCAGAAAACACTCACGTGCACATCTCTACTTTGAATATTCCTAAATATTTATACATATTTCATAATTAATTACTAGTAATTACTAGTGTTTTCATTCGAACAAAAATTGTTCGAATATTCGAACAATTTTTTATAATTTTTGTCCGAACGAAAAAAAAATTCAATTTAGAATAAAAAATTATCATTTTTGTCGAATATTCGAAGAATTTCCTTAACTAATTTGTATAAAAAGTATTTTTCATTTCATAATTTTTTAATTTTTTTAACAATGGGATGTTAAGTAATCAAATTACTCCAAATTATAGTTTGTTTCTATGTACTATATGTTCGCTAAGCGCATCTTTCATCGTCTTGCTGGGGAAAAATGAAGCTTCTTTATTGGAATTAGAAGGTGTCTTACAATTCCTGGTAAAGAGTTTGGAAAAACTAACTGATTTTCTCTAATCAAAAGCCTTAAGAATCGAATTATTGAACGACGCAAAAAAGAATTATATGCGTTAATATTATGCCTCAGCTTCCCTATCCAATACTACTGCGATTCAGATACTTCAATAAATATAAGTGTAACATAGAGTTTATGCTACACTACAGCTTTGGAGTTTTTTAAAATTATAATAAATAAATACCAAAAGTATTAATATTTTTATCTATTAATTAATAATATATAATTAATATTAAGTTTTGTTATTAAAATTATTTGTTTTTCTTGGGTGTTAAATTTTTTTGTTTGTTAATAAAAAAATTAAACTAATACAAATGCGTATCGTTTTTTTTTAACTTTTTTAAAATTATTCGAATACATTTTATTATTCTTTGTTCGTTCGAATATTCGAACAAAACTTCAAAATTATTCGCCTGCACAGAAAAAAAATGATTTGTAAATACAATTAATTTTTTTGTTATATCAATTAAATAATTAATTGATTTTGAACCTACAACGATTTTTGTAAATACAATTAACGAAATTGTAAGTTAAAGGAAAATCTGAAAAATATTTTCAATTAAACTTATCAACAAATATTTTGTTGAAATTTATTTATTTTTTCAACTTTAATTTTTGTTAGATTTCAAAGTTATTTCAATTAAAGTTATTGTTATATTAACAATGCGAATTGTAGAGTTTTTGTACAAATTTTGATTATCATAATTGTTATATTAACAATGTTTCTTATACACAATCACAATCCTCGAAACGATTTTTTGCTTGTCTGTGAAAAACACTAAATGGCTTTGGGCGGAGTTGAACCGGCAACCTCAAAACTAATAAACCAACGTACTTACCTCTCAGCTAGAGAGCAACACTTTATTAGATACGCTAATAATGAATACACACAAAATATGATTTCTTGTTTCTTCTACATGTGCGCTTTCCGTTATGATGTAATTTAACAAATAATTTTATTAAGTAATTTAATTGACTACAAAAATTAAAATTTGTTATATCAACAATGATCATTGTTAATTTTTAAATTAAATATTAACAATTTGTTTTGTTGGTTACAATTCGATGATATTTTTTTCTGTGTGTTCGAACAAGATAAAATCATGAAATATAAAATATATAAATATTAACAACACTATATGGAAAAAATTTCAAATTGTTTTTAATATTTTATTCTTATTAAGCTCAAACATGAAAAAATAAAAAAAGTACGAATTTAAAAAAATTATTTGTTGTTGCTTAAGCACGTCTAGATGCATTTGGACGTGCTTAAACACAACAACAAATAAATATTTTTAAATTCAAATTTTTTTTCACATGTTTGAGTTCATGTTCGTGTTATTGGGTATTAAGGAAAGCTTAATTACGAAGTAAATATGTACAACATTAGTCTGCTGATGTTACCTTATACATAGTTATTGTATCATAAAGTCCTAGTTTACACTATGCAAGTCTTATTGCTAAACTGATTAGTTTGTTAGGAGAGAGAGAAACGAAGGGAAAAGAAACGTTTCTGTTTCACTCGGCTCTCTTTCCCTCAAACTAATCAGCTTAGCAATAAGACTTGCATAGTGTAAATTGGGACAAATTGTTGTATTGATAGATTTTTTGGACATTTTTAATTTTTAATTTGGGTGCATTTTTCGGTTTGGAGGCATTTTACATTGACCAAGAAAACAGAAGCCATCGCCACACAGAAAAAAACTTTATTTTGTATTCAATTAGTAAATTTAAGAAATCAAATATTTTTACTACCTCTCACAAAATTTGTGAAACTAAAAACCAAAATTCGTAAAAGTTGAATAAAATGAAAAACACATTTTTTCTCTGTTTTTAGAAAACATAAGCCCTTTCGTTTTTATGTTTCGTTTATATACGATAACGTTTAAAATTAGATTTTTATAAAACATATTCTAAAGCTTTCGTTTCACAAAATTATTACAGTGAAGGAATATAAAAAATAATAACTATTAAAACAGATTTTCATTGCATTTCGTATTTTCCGTTGTTTATTAGAACTAAGTTTTTTTTTCCTATAACCTTTACTTTATTTTGACTCAATACTTAAATTTTTTGTGATTTGTTTGACAGTTAAATTGTGGAAAATAAAGCAAAAATTATTTGTTTCTACTAAATTTGGTGTTGATTCTTTCACAGAAAAATTATAGAAGCCGGGAAATATATTTGCTTTGTACGGAAGTTGAGATTCGTTCTTGCGAAAGTTAAATCAATCCGCTTATAGAAAAAGCCATTCAGATTTTTTCGTTTAATTAATTTTTTTTATAATTTATAGTAAAAAATAAAAGGAAAAAAATAGTTTTTAATTGTTTTAGGTCAGTTCATTCTAACATTAAAAATTAAATAACATTTTCGTTAAAGTCGAATGAAAAATATGTAGACTGATTTTTAATTAATTTTACATAAAAAATTGTATGAGTTTGGAATACTGAAAGCTCTTTTGTTGTCACACACATGAAAATAAATAAAAAAACGAAAACATGGTTTCATTCGTTATTTTAAAGAACGTATGCACTAGGGATGCCAATCGGGATCGATTTTTATAAATCCCGGGATTCGGGATTTTGTAATCCCGATCCCGGGATTTTCGTGATCTAAATATTTTTCGTAAAATAAATTATTTTTTAAAATAAATATTACTTTAATAACAATTTAATGCATTTTAAAAGGTCTTAAGTTCATAATTTATCATTGCACAATTGTCTTTAAAGTGAACAATTTTCTAATTCGAGTATGAAATAAAAATCAAAAGAATTTTTCTCATTTATTTTTAAGTTGATTAATCACATTTGATGTTAGAGAATTTATAGTGAAAACAATAACTAAATATGAAAACTTGTTTTTGTTTTCAATATAAATGTTTTTCTATTATCTAAACCAAAACGAATGTACATGTCGGTGGACTTTTAGCACCGATTTCACTTTCATACAAATAAGTTGCAAAAACAATATTCACCCTTATTCCAATTGTCGGCATCGACGTCACTTTAACACAATACCAAAAAATTGGGACTTGTGTACCCGTTGTCGAAAACAACTGACTCCTTTTGGCAGGTTTATGCTATTTTCTAGACCTAAGGGAACGGAAATAAATTGCCGGTTGCACAAAATTGTTCTTGAGAGCGAGTAAACAAACCCCAATTTTTTGGTATTGTGTTAAAGTGACGTCGATGTCGGCAACTGGAATAAGGATGATTGTTTTGTTAAAAATATATCTACTAACGTTTTTTTAATTGCGATTGATCAACAACAATTATAACGGTTGTTACATATGTATGTATGTATTAGAGTTGAGCGATATTTGGAAACCTGTTACTTTTTCACAGCGATTGAAAAATCACATATCACAACTGTGACTGAATTTATCAAGTAACAGGTTTTGGAAATATAGTTCTTTCATACAAACTGTGAATGTTCTTGTATGCTTACTTTACAGTAAATGAAGCTACCACATTAATTTTTGTATACATTCAGCTTTTCGTCGGTTGGTTTCTGGTTTGCGGCACAGTATATTCAAAATACATTATGTCTGCAGCAAACCAGAAACCAATCGACGTTTTGTCAAGAAAACAATCGTCAAATCGTGTCAAATCGTCTTTTCTGGCAACTATGTACAGCTCACATTTTTATATTTGCAATTTTATTGTCTCTCTACCTGTTATACGACAATTCTCAATGTATGGATGGGGTTGATTGCTACTTGTTTATTCTTGTCGCTCTTCTTATTAGTATTTATCAAGACACCAATACTAATAAATACTTTTAAAGCAGAAGAGCTGAAATGTGTTAAATCGTGATCACAGTCACTGTTTAATTTCACTTCTTCTTATTAGATTTTCTCAAAATAACAGAACTGCTACAAACAAAATATTGCTAAACTGTGATCACAGCCACAGTTTAAAAGAACAGCGATTTAAAAATCACGTTCACAAGGAACAACATTATTAAAAAATAACGCTATCGATCATCACTAGTATGTATACCAAGCATTATCTAATTTTTTATCGATTTCGTTACGACTATGACAACGATAATAAGGCTGAACATGTCGAAAAATTAAAAGAAATGTATACACTATTCTAATCAAATTCGATTAATTACGTCTAAAGATTACATTTTTATAGGCCCATACATTAAAAGTTTGTCTGAGCACTTGAACAGTATTTTTGCTCTACTGAAAAATTTTAAATTCTGTATGAAGTTTTTTTCTGCAAGTTCAACAGATACATATGTATGTATTCATACGAACTCATTCAGTCGGTCGTTTTTGACTAAAACTATTTATCAAATCCATGTAATTTAAATGGGTTTGATCTTAGGTTTATATCAAAAACTACCTAAACGGTCTAAATAAAAAACAAAAATATTTTGAACTGCAATGTAAAAAACATACATACACGCTCGAGCAGTTTTCTAGACAAAATACTCCGCATTATTCTGTAAATATTTCTCGCTTTTACATCAACCCGACAGCAAAAAGTTTTCACTTGCCTTGTATTGTATTCTACTCCAATTGTAAGGAGGTTTCAATAGTACTCAATTGTTACCGACAAGTAGATAAGTGCTAATTTTTTTTAGCGTTGAGGAGTCGACATACAGACTGCAATTATGAATAAATTTCCGCAAGAAATTTCTCCCTTTTCCAATTAGATTTTTTTGTTTTCCCTATTATTTGATACTGTTTGAAATTATTCCCCGGGAAAAATTTCTCGTGGAATTTGCATTATAATTGCCCTCATAATATAGAATAAGACGGAATAAATTTGACAAACTTATGAATTTTTCAAATGTTATTTCCCTTCCAAAGGTAATATGTTTCTTTTGTTTTCGAAATAATTCTAAAATGTACATATATTGTAGCACCTTTGATGAAAATAACCGTAAGAAAGTAGTTTATTTATTTTGCTCTTGTTGTTAATTTATAAGAAATATGTCACGAATAGTCATTAAATTGTTAAAACTGTACGTATAAAATTGTATGGGACTTTTAAATATTATAAAAAAAATACCTTAAAATCAACGAAAATTTTAATTTATAAAGTTTTTAAAAAAAATTTGCTAAGAAATCCCGAAAATGAAATCCCGGGATTGAATTTTACAAATCCCGGCATTCGGGATTTGCCAAATCCTGAAAATCCCGGGATTTCCGGGTTCGGGATTTCCCGCTTGGCGTCCCTAGTATACACTTATTCATTTTCGAAAAACAGGCTGTAAAATAATTCAAACCAAATACAAAAAAAAACAATAAAACTCAAAATCAGTTTAAAACCCTGTTTTAATTTTTCTGTGCATTAGGCGCCACTGGATTCTTAAAATTTTTTGCTGCATTTCCAGGAATTTTTTTTTAAACAATTACATATACACTGGAAGCCATTACGAGATTTTAACAGGAAGTCATAATAAATCTTCCTAATTGTTTTCTCAAAAGAAAGAAAAATTAAAAACGTCATCAGGATCTGTCATTATATTTTATGCAAAATAAGAAAATAATTTGTTAATACGTGGTAATGCTGCAACACGGAAATACTTTTTTATTTATTTATTTTACTTTTCATACGTATATTTATATTTTAAATGCCACAAACACGATTTTTTTTTTATAAAAACGGCATGCAGACAAGTTCGTTCGTATATTGACATTTCAATAGAAAGAGTTAATGCAGCATAATACGGAATTATGGAAAGGAATAAAAAAATGTTGCATTAAGAAAAACTTGAACGCAACCAAAGAAAAATGTCAAGTACAGTCAGCTTAAAAAAGAATTCATATAATACATAGAAATAATTTTAATCCACAAACATATGTACCATTTTAAAGTAGTTGAGTTTCAATTCATTGTTAAAAGTTAGAAGAAAGAAGGAGTTTATCAATTCGTCTGTATTCTGTATTCGTCTATGTTACTTCAAGACCGATTTTAAAAATAACTTGTTTTGTATAAAAGTTTTTAGCTTCTATTTGGTTCAATTGCTAAAAACGTGGGCGGGAACTCCCCCCTTAAATTTTTTCTTTAATTTTATGTATTTTTACTTATCGGATCACAGCCTTTGCAGTGAACGATCAAATAGTATGTGCAACTCAATTGTACGACCAGGTGCAACGGGTTAGGGCTGTATTAGACATATTATTAGCTTCAGCAATTTTCATAGGTTTGCTAGTGCACAGCTGTTTTTATTTTCATACGAAAAGTAAATATTTATGTCAAACAAAACGCGCAATCTTCAGCACACGAAAAAAAATTAGATTTGCGATTTTGAACTCACAAGGACAATAATTATGCTGATACAGTTCATGTCCATGTTTAACTTAATTATGTCAATAAACTTGACAAAAAAAAAACTTTAAGAAAATCAAAAACAAACATTGAAAGTCGTATCATTGTTTTGAAAAAAAAAAAATCCACAAAAAATAGTGTTGCACTTGAAATTTTTTTGTAACTTTCAAATTTTTACTTTACTCAGCAATGGAAACTTATCTTTAGGAAAGTTACACAAAATACGAATTTTAAACGTGTTATTCAGCCCAATCATGAATCGGAATTCATTTCTCACGGAAAATAATTTTCTCGAGAAAACATTCCTCCAATCATAAATTCCTTGGGAACAAAAAAGAGTAATACGTGGCATCACCGCAGTTTGTTGACATTTTGTTTCTCCCTTTTCTTGTAGTGAAAGAGTAAATAAAATTATTAACATTTACCAACTTGTAAAAATAAGTTTAAAAATGATTTATTTGGGCACTATTTGTGTTTTTCCACACACAAGAACTATAAAATATCTAGAAATTTATGTCTATAAATTCTTGTTTAATGGAGTATTAAGTGTATTTTTATGTAGACTCCCTTCTGTTTTGCAAGTGAAAGATTTTTAGTGAAAAAAGCAAGTTCAACTGCGTTGATGATACCTACTTTTTCCCGGGGAGTTTTTTTATTCCCGCATTTGGTAAACAAAGGGAAAAAACAAATTCATAATAGGAGAAAAGGGAAAAGTGAAAAAACTCGCGCGGAATTTTTGTTCATGTTTGGGTTGATTGTTATTAAAGAAGCCAGTACCAGTGTACTCGTAAACAATCCCGTCCTACGAAGGGTATACAAATAAAAAAAATAAAAAAAAACTATAATGAGTTATAGATGTTTCATGTTGGCAAAACTACTGGGCATGGTGTAATTATACAGGTGACTGCGTAAGGATTTGTTATACAAAAATACGGCAACCATAGCTGTGTAAAGAACCGAAGAATGTCAAAAGCATACAAATAATTGTACTAAAACCAAAACAAAATCGAAGTTTTTGACATTCGTCAGCTACAAAGCACATAGAGCAAAAAATTATCAGCTGAAGTAGCGCTGCCACCTAGTTAGATACACCTTGCTACTGGATATTGCGCAATTTTGACAGCTTATTTTGTATTAAGTTTGGTTTGCCACTTCGTCATGAATTGAATGAATCCTGTAACCAGCTTATGTCAATTGTGCTAATTTATTGAGTTTAAGAAACTCATCGCCCTCTTCGTCCATTTTACGGTCGACTTAATCGTTCACCAAATCAATTAAATTGAGCAATCATGGATTGTTTTCGTAAAACTTTTACTCTACGGGACAATAAGCATCGCCAGAGTCGTACAGTGCATACCGAAGCTTTTTTTGTGGTACAATTCGTAGAATCGAGACACACTTTAATAGGTCTATTCGTTAATTTTCCTTCAAGACCGATTTATCATCGCTTCACTGTTTATTGTAGAGCTATCAGAAGTCACTGTTAACGCCGATAAGCCACAGGCAATTGAAAGACAGCATATGTTATGTTATCACTGACATGCGTCTTCCATTACTGCAGAAAGCTATTTAAATTTTTTACTGTCCTGTTTGACATCCTCCAAGGCAACCTACGCACAGTGCGGCCAAAACCCTCTTTATGCAGCGAAAAGTCAAAAAAACAAGTTTTTAGTTGAGGGTTTTTTGTCGTTGGGTTGACTAAAGGAATGTTCTAGGAGATGATAAATGTTCATAGTAAGAACCCTTGCCTCAAATGCCCTTCATGATTTCAGTTTTCATGAGGCCTTCATACGAATAGCATACAACCAAAGACTATAAATATTTATAGTCTTTGATACTACCGTAGGATAAATCATCCAGTAGACACTTCCGTTAAGCACGTGTGAAAGTTTTTGTAATCAACCAAATCAAACCCAAAAAAAATGGATTCTATAGGTAAAATTAAAATCTGAAAAGAAATTTCTAAATAGTAAATTGTTCGAAAGACTATTTTTTGTTTTTATTTTTTCAAACAAAATGGACGTGATTAAGTGAAATCTTTTTTGTATTGTGAGATCCTGCTCTAAGCTATTTGAGGTAGTTAGTAACTACGAAGGCGGATCAATAAATCCGCGACTTTTGGAACTTCCCCCGTATTTATATGAAATGCAACACTGTTCCCATCAAGTACCACCTGTTAATAGACTACTGTCAAACTTTCAGCAAGTGTCGTCATTTACTTTGCGTTCAACAGCTGTTCAAAACATACAACCTCCTCGTACATTTTTCTAAAAATGGAAAAAATGTAATTTTAAATGTTCATTAAATATTATTTTTTTGCGAAAAAAAAAAGAAATAAAATATAACTCACCTGCCCGTAGCTGCCCAGTTCAATAATTATATTATAATTCAAAGTTGTAAAAGCATGCGAATGCTTAAAAAAAATAACCTAACACGTGCCTGGTACCTTTTCTATATGTGTAATTTTAGCGGTTTTTCACTCGACACATCTTCTAAAGCAGGGCTATTCAACCTGTGGTTGGTGGTACACCAAATCTTCGAAAATTTTAGCATCCCAGCTAAAAAATATGTATGGAGCATATATGATATCCCATATATGGTTCGGATCCGAAAAATGAGGGTATATGGGCATATATGATTATATATATTCATACAACATTTTCATACATGTTTGTGTAAATATTCCCTCTATAGTATGCAAAGTTCATATTCATACTCTCTAGATTCACAAAAGCTCACTGCTGTGCAATAAATTAAATTACTAAAATTATTTTTTTTAGATTTTGAACAGGAAGGTTGTATTTAATGAAACATTTGCTTGGACAAATAATGAAAATCGAACTAAAAGTCATTTCATTCATCATTTTAAGTCAAAAGGTAAATCAATTATTTAAGAAACACAAAACTGATATTCGTACACAAAATTTAATTTAAGAAATCAGCTAATGCAATTAATTAGAAAAGAAAAAATAATCCGTCTAACAATAGTTTTCAATATAACCTTTATGTCAACAGCAGAAATGCTTTACGCAAGTCCACAGCAGCATACCTGGGTATGTACATACGTTTTGTATGGGGAATGGTACGTCGTTAGCATAAAAATGCTAATTACGTATCTACCTGGTTTGTTGGAATTTCCGAATTATTTTTTTAGTTTGTTAGAAATGGACAAAAGGCTAAAAAATTTTATGATAACCAATTTCATCCTCACAGTCATTGTTTGTTGAAAAAAGTGGTTGTATAGGTAGACGACATACGTATATAATAAATATATAATATAGGCAGGTAGAAACATTTATTGTTGCGGAAATTTCATTCTTTGTAGTATCGTCAGAAAATTTAGTTTACATTTGTGATTCGAAGTGAAAAGACGTTTCTGTTTATTTTGTGGAAATAAAAAAATATTAAAAGTGAAATGGCTGATGGTGAATGGCTTCCTCCGCGACAACTAAGCGCACTTTCGTACGAAGAAAAACAAGCATATATTCGGCAAGCGCTTGAAGAGAGCCAAGAAGAAACAAGTGACCACGATTCAATAGTTGGTGACGAGGCTTTAGGCGATATTGGTGGAGATGACTCAGACGTTGAAGAACCCATGTTACCAGAATATGACCCAGAGGGCGACAGTGATTCTGATGAAGATCTTGAAGATGCACCAATTGAAACTGGCGAAGTTTTTACTGCCAGAGATGGTAATGTTTGGTCCTCGATACAACCACAACCTGTAAGATTCCGTACGCACAACATTCTAAGAAGTGCAGAATCTGGACCAGTACGGGCAACGCAGGGTTTGACCATTGCAGAAACGTTCCAATTGATAATGTCAAACGAAATATGCGACATAATTATTCGTGAATCAAATCGAAAGGCAAGGCAATTTTGTGATATTGACAACGCAAAACATCCAACAAGAGAACCGAGATCATGGATTCCCATAACAAAAAGTGAATTTGATGCATATTTGGGCCTACTTTTGCTAAGTGGCGTTACACATTCTGGTTACGTGCATACGAAAGATTTGTGGAAAACTACTTCACATCCACTATATCGTGCCGCAATGAGTGTACGACAATTTTGGGAAATAACCCGCTTCATACGTTTTGATAATGGAAACACACGCCAGCAACGAAAACAAACTGACAAAGCAGCAGCAATATCGGACATTTTTTTTTGATGCTTAACAGCTGTCTTCGTAGATATTACGTGGCTGGAGCCAACGTCACCGTAGATGAACAATTGTATGCTTATTGTGGTGGAACTGGCTTCACGCAATACATACCACCAAAACCGAATTTAGTATGAAGCGGCGCACAAATAGATGGCCTCTGGCTTTCTTTTATAATATTGTGGACGTTGGTGCGTTTGCTGCATACGTAATATACATTGACAACAACACTCACCTGAAGACATCTACAAGCCGCCGTAGGATGTTTCTCCATCAGCTTAGCCAGCAATTGTGCAAGCCAGAAATGGAAAGAAGGGCGAATAACAGCAGAATATCCAGAGTTTTTTCAACGCGCAACGCCATCGAAGCCATGAAAGGTGGGCCCATCGGAGTTGTGGATGCTGAGGTACATGCATCGGAGGAACGTGATAGTACGGGCCGGCTAAAAGCAAAGGGGAATTGCTACATCTGCTCGAAACGACGCCCTACTCGTAAAGCATGCACATTATGCAACAAACCAGTGTGCGCAGAGCATTCCAAAGACTTACCTCAATGCGATAGATGTATTTGAATTTCAATAATTTTAAGCAAAAATAATTAAAACTGACATTATATAATAATAATAAAAAAATAATTACAAAACTTAGCTCAAAATAAACTATACTTTTATATTATATAGGGTGTTTTTTTAAGAGGTATAGAACTTTGAATTGAAATAAAACACAAGAAAATCGTTTTAATGTCCATCAATTTGGCTTTATTGGGAGGATAATTTTATGCCATTAATGTTTAAATATGATTTCGGGCATGTGGCCGCCGCGGCTGGCTCGAATAAAGCCAATTCTACAGGTCCAATTTTCAACCACTTTTTCGAGCATATGGGGCCGTATGTTGGCAATAACGCCACGAATGTTGGCTTCCAAGTCCCCTAACGTTTCTGGTTTGTTGGCGTAGACGAGCGACTTCACATATCCCCAAAGAAAATAATCCAATGGTGTCAAATCACACGATCTTGGTGGCCAATTGACAGGTCCATTCCGCGAAATTATGCGCTCATCGAATGTTTCCTTCAATAAATCGATTGTGACGTGCGCTGTGTGGCATGTAGCGCCGTCTTGTTGGAACCACAACTCATCCACATTCATGCCATCCAATTCGGGAACAAAATAGTCGGTTAGTCGGCTCCAATTGCTGTGCACGGTGGCGAATCGATTCATTCGGGTCCTCTTCAACACTTTGCTCTACAGCGGCAATTGTTTCTTCGGTGCGCACTGTTCGACGTCTCTGCGGATGCGTATCATCACATAGAGTAAACGTGTTGCGAAAACGATCCATGGTTAACCGAATTAATTGCTCTGATGGACGATTATGTCGACCATAAAATGGACGGAGCTTGCGGTAAACTTCGCGAACTGAACCATTATTTTCGAAATAAATTTGCACGATTTGCAAGCGTTGTTCTTTTGTCAACCTGTTCATGATGAAATGGCAAACCAAACTAAATATTAATCACTTGACAGCTGACAAAATGGCCGCCAGTTAAAAAAGTGATGCCAACTTAAAGTTCTATACCTCAATAAAAAACACCCTTTATTATCATATTTGCATGCGTTTTACTATACATACCCAGGTATGTATTCTGTTGACTTAAGGGTGCAACTTTGTAAATGGGCTTTATCTTCCGAACGGATGATCTAATCCTAACCAAACTTGGAACTATTGCGTAAAACAGTTTTGACTAGGATATCAAGAAATTTCAAGTCGATCCGGTTATCCAGTTTAGAGCTACAGCGTTTTCAAAACTAAAAACATACCCAGGTATGTTGCCGTTGACATAAAGGATAATTGTTTCTTATCTGGAAAATTCTTTTATTTTCGATAAAATTAATGACTGGATTATCCTTTTGATTATTTGATCCATTATGTATAAAATCATACAAGAATGGTTTTTCTTTGTAACAAAAGTTTTTCTTTTTTTAACGTTGGGGGTACGCATATAAACTTTGCATACCGTATATATTTTCTAATGGATTTCCAATTCACCAGTGATAAAATTCAAGCTTTTTTGATTGCAAAATCGATCTTATGTGAGATATTATGTATGCATACATTCTTATATGGCTCCATATATTAAATCTTATTTCTATATATGGATCCACATATGAAGAGCTGCATAATGAAATTTCCATTTATGAGCTCATATATTATAATACATTTCATATATTAGTCCATATATTAGTTCATATATAATAGTTTTGCAATGTAATTATAATCCCATATATTTCCATACATGAATTCATACATAAGTTATATCCATTCATATATTAAAAATATATGGACCATATATAATTTTTTTTAGCTGGGATTTTTTTTAACTAACCAAGTAATGCAATTAAAAAAATAATATGTTGTATTTGTTTATGTTTGATCCTAAAAGTACACTTACGTATTTTTCATGAATTTCCATTTTTATTATACCGAGCATTTCTGTTGTAGAACGACCCATATGCACAGATGTTCGCATGTTATATACATACATGCGTACGTATGTATATGGCAGCGATGCCAACTTGGTGCTTTTGGCACTATTTTTAGTGCTTTTTAAAGACTCATAACGCCAAATTTTGATCGTTAGTGCCAAACTAAGAAAAAGCACTAAGTAGTGTTTTTAAAAAATTTGTGTATTTCTTAAAATTACTTTGATAAAAACTTGGTGTATTTAGTTGTTTAGTGTAAAGCATACCTTTTTCGTCTGATATATTTCATTAAAAATATTGATAATATTGCCGAAATAGAGAAAAGCTTAGAAAACATTATTGAACTTCACTCGTTTTTTACGTGAGTGCTTTTTACGCTTTTTAGATTTCAAAACTACGCTATTTAGTGCTTTTTTAAAATTCTGATGTGCTTCTAGAACCAAAAAGTTGGCATGACTGGTATATGGTCGTATTTTAAAATTTTTTGGTTATTTATTGAGCTCATACAGGGTGTTTTTTATTGAGGTATAGAACTTTAAGTTGGCATCACTTTTTTAACTGGCGGCCGTTTTGTCAGCTGTCAAGTGATTAATATTTAGTTTGGTTTGCCATTTTATCATGAACAGGTTGACAAAAGAACAACGCTTGCAAATCGTGCAAATTTATTTCGAAAATAATGGTTCAGTTCGCGAAGTTTACCGCAAGCTCCGTCCATTTTATGGTCGACATAATCGTCCATCAGAGCAATTAATTCGGTTAACCATGGATCGTTTTCGCACTACGTTTACTCTATGTGATAATACGCATCCGCAGAGACGTCGAACAGGGCGCACCGAAGAAACAATTGCCGCTGTAGAGCAAAGTGTTGAAGAGGACCCGAATGAATCGATTCGCCACCGTGCACAGCAATTGGAGCCGACTAACCGACTATTTTGTTCCCGAATTGGATGGCATGAATGTGGATGAGTTGTGGTTCCAACAAGACGGCGCTACATGCCACACAGCGCACGTCACAATCGATTTATTGAAGGAAACATTCGATGAGCGCATAATTTCGCGGAATGGACCTGTCAATTGGCCACCAAGATCGTGTGATTTGACACCATTGGATTATTTTCTTTGGGGATATGTGAATTCGCTCGTCTACGCCAACAAACCAGAAACGTTAGGGGACTTGGAAGCCAACATTCGTGGCGTTATTGCCAACATACGGCCCCATATGCTCGAAAAAGTGGTTGAAAATTGGACCTGTAGAATTGGCTTTATTCGAGCCAGCCGCGGCGGCCACATGCCCGAAATCATATTTAAACATTAATGGCATAAAATTATCCTTCCAATAAAGCCAAATTGATGGACATTAAAACGATTTTTTTGTGTTTTATTTCAATTCAAAGTTCTATACCTCTTAAAAAAACACCCTATACCTGTTTATACATATAAACTTTTTTTGTGGTGGTACGCGAATTGTCGGTTGTGGGTTTTGTGGTACGCGAACCAGAAAGGTTGAATAAAGTATTGAACATAGCAGAAAGTTTTTTGTATACTTAATTGTATATTTTTTTTTTGTGCTACTTTACTGTTTATTTTTTGCTTTCTTATCAAAGTGCAATAAGTCAGAAAGGGTTAATGTTCCCTTGTTTCTACTTCTCAAGATAAACTCTACAACGAAAAAAAAAAATTTAAAGTACATATTTAGCTATGTATTCAAAACTAATAAACACGTGTTAAAAGTATAGTGACTTAACAAATCAATAGACAGCTCATCTCTAATTCCTGCACCAGTTTATATTTTAAAATTCATATTTTTAATGCATACTTTTTGGTGCTGTAATATAAAAAAATAACAGCCAGCCAATTTATTTTAAAACTAACCCATTTTATTGTAAAATAAAAACAATATTGATTACATCAAGTTTATACTCAAAACTATGAAACAATACAGTTGAATTATAAACCTCATCAAATTGTTTCTCTTTTTCTTTCTGTTGCTTCACCCAGACAAAAGCCCAACGTAAGCACAACAATACAATAAAACACTAAACACCTTCCATATTTTTAAATAATCAGCTGTGCAAATGAGTATTCATACCAAGTAGTGTATATGATGAGTGTGCCCTGCATAATAATAGTCTTGTTATCTGATCATATTTTCATTTCCATTAAAAAAAAATTTAAAAAAAACGAGTAATACATTTTTTTAAATATACATACTGTGAAATGACTACTAAATAAAAACACTGAGAGAAATATTACAATAACTTTTTAATGAAGGAATCATTTCTAAATCGGGACTTAATTTCAGTATTTTTCAATTCGTCTTAGGGAATAAACTGTTTTTATTAATCGTGTACGTTTGTTAGATTTGCATTATCTCCTTAAAAATAAGAGTTGTCGAGTTGAAATTTTCAACACAGGTATTGGGTCAAGTTATGATAGGGACTCGTTTTGTTTTTGACCCAATAAGTGACCACTGACTTAAGTAATTTTGAAAAACCATATTGGTAATTAAAAATTGTGTAATACACGTAAAGAATAAATGAATATATTCGTTTAATTTCAAATAATTGTAAATTATCAATTCTATTTTCAATTTATATTTGAGTGCGCAAATTATTTGAGCCCTTGAGCATTTTGCTCATTTTGAATTTTGGAAATATACCGAAGTCAAAGTGTCAAGGATAGAATTAGAGATGGGCGCGTGTCGAATTTTTCCAACAGGAATACCAACACGACACTACACAAGAAGCTCGAAATCAAATTGAATAGCAAAAACGCATTTTTTATATTCAAATAGATATATGTATATGTACTTTTGTTTAATATCAGAACTTTAAGCTTAAGAGACCCCAAAACTACCAACAAATTTTGCTGGTTTTGCTAACACACAAATACAACACACGATACAAAATAAAAAAATGTTTCTTTACTGGAAAAACATGCCTTCATATTGTACAACTCTAAAAGCATTTCGTGTTTTATCGTGTCACGCACTAAATCAGGTTTTCTGTTACGAACACTTTTAGTTGCGTGCACGTGTCACGAAAAAACACGTCACGCGTCCATAACATATTTGAAATAGTAAATCCAAACGAAAGATTTAACAGATTTATTTAAAAAAAAAAAATAATAATAATAATAATAATAATAATAACTTCACTAATTGATGACAAACAAGTACTCTGCAGATACGAACGATTAAGCCTGAGCCTTATGGCCTATTTCCCACCTGCGAAAGAAAACGTTCGACTCACAATTTATATTGAAAACAAAAACAAATTTTCGTATTTTATTGTTGTTTTCAATACAAATTGTAAGTCGAACGTTTTCTTTCGCAGGTGGGAAATAGGCCATTAATTTAAATGCTAAAAATAGAAATAAAAATTTTCTTTAAAATTAAAGCGGTGATTGTATTATTCAAAAGCTTAAAAAATTTTAGGTTTATTATTTCTATTACCATTTTCCAATCATGTTTGAAGAGAAAATTATGTAGCTAAATGAGTGAATGTATGTACCAAAAAATTTTAAATTGTAACTTTTTTGAAAGATAATCTTAAAATTTAAAAAAAAATTTCTTGGCAACACTGATAATAAATTTAAAATTAAAATTTATCGAACTTGGGTGACAGTAAAAAGTTCATCAGTTTTGAATAATAGTTTGACTGTCCAGAGTAGAGTACACATTTATATTAGATCATTTAGTTTCTATAAAGAGCATAGGGCATCAAATATAGGCCCTATATATGAGACAAAATGATTTCATTGTAATTGAGCTCATAAATTGAGCTACTTCCTATGTGAAGGCATAGGTCGTGTACAGTCAGTCACAAAAACATTTTTAAGAATACTGTTAATAACATCATGGACATATGGTCTTAGTCACCCGTCCATTTTTGTGCAACCGTATTCTGCAAATTTACTTTGTAGAATATGTACTATAAATAAATAAATAAATAAAAATAAAAAGTTGCCACTACGTATTTTTAAGCAATTATGTAGTCGGTATCCACTGCAGTGCTGCCACAATATACACATTTTGTTTTTTATATTATCGGACAGTTGTAATAAGAAAAAATTTAAAGGCCACTTTATCGTTCACGTTATTTAATGCTAAAGTTAAATATCTATAACTTTATCGTTAGGTTGTAATAATGGCCCTAAGAAAAACTTTGTGTTTGGAAATTTTTGTGTTTGCAATTGTCAAATCTGTTGCTAACATAAATGTGAATGTTCGAAAACATGTTTGGAAATTTTCTAACATACATACATGTGTTCCCTTCTTGGTTCCCCTCATCGTTAATAATATTTTTCACATGGATTTTTTCACTTTTGAACTGTATAATTACACTGCGTAATTTCAATATTATACTTGCAATTAGACATTTAAAGCTGTAAATAATTATTTTTAGGACAATATTAGTAAATAATGTCCACGATTAATAGCAATAATTATTTGCAACATCGTTTTTCATTGAACACGAATCTCTTTGGTTCACATGCAGTAAATTTCATGTTTATGGTATACAGACACAACCTTACACTCAAAAACATTTAATTTGAAACGCAAAATATGTGTATTTCTTATTATTAAATTTAATTTGTTTGATTTTCACTTAATTTTTAAGCTTTACAAGTCTTCTTCCCATTTTTTGCATTCACTACGCATTGATAGCGGGAACAAACGTTCCCATGAAATTCACGATTGCAAATTTCCCTTCATAGGGAATGAAAATTTCATTCACGATAAGGGTGAATAAGTTTATTAAAATAAAAATCCAGCAGAAGCACAAAATATATGCTTCACTACAGAAGTATTAAAAAAATCAAAACCAAAATCGCGCACTTTGTATGTGTACGAAAATTTAAATTCTGTGTTTTAACATTTTGCGTCTACGCCGCCCTTTTAAAAGTACATACTTTTAACACGAAATTTTTTGTGACGTCATTCTGCCGACGTTATTGCTTATGTTCAGAAATAAAAATTGCACGCCTGGACGTGTCGTAAAGCATGAACGAAAATATTTAACTTCTCAATTATACATATTTGTTTTCTTTTGTTTGATTTTTCACATTCTCGCGCTTCTTTTATTAAAACTGTGAAAAAAAAAACAATGTTACACTGCCAAGTGTGTGTCCCCGGTGGTATGAGTAAGTAGTAGGACAGTCCCCCATAAAACTTTATAGTATGTACATACATATGTATTAGTCTCCTGCACAAGACATCTTATAAGAACTTTCAAGACATGAGGGATTTTTCAATTGTTCTACTACAGCGAAATTTTATAAAACAAACGTTAACACTGTTTGCAAGAAATTTATTGGAGTATTGTAGGTATAAGAGTAAAGAAGAAAACACTTCGTGACGGAAGAATTTGTGATACTTGCTTCTTTCTACGCATGAGCGCGTGTACAAACGTCATGCATGTATGTCTGTATAATTTTTTATTTTTCTGCGCACATGCAAAGGCACACACATGCATTAACATTAGTTGTATGCGGTTAACCACATAATAGCTTACCATCTACATATTACATACACACTCAAACTTACAATATGAAAAATAACATACACTAGCATACACTAATCAAGAGTACTTCTTTTGAGTGTTTGTTACAAACAAGCTGTCTTGCGATATCGCTTCCCTGTCGGAGAATGTGTGGTTGACTACAAAAATAGTTAACTTATAGTTAACTTTTCTTAGACTGACTAAAAGCTAGTTGCAAAGTCATCCAGAACAAACCCAAAATTAATTCTAAAGTTGAGTACGTAATCGAATTTGGTGAGAGCCAACAAATTTATTCTCAGCTACTTTAAAACTCATTTCAGTTTTATATTAACATTAGTGCAGAGTGAGACAATTGACTACCGCCTAGGACATCACAATGTTAAAATAGTCAGTTGATTACATTGCAAAGTAATCCAAGTGTCAGTCAGTACTAGTTGCGAAATAGTTAGCTTAAAGTTAGTTTAAAGCTAGCCAAATTTCCGATAGGGAATTGTTACATATTATACACCACACATACACCAATACATCCATCGTGTTTCGCTAATAGTACGACAGCATTTATTATTGGTTTAGTATGATACATGCGACGTGAATACATTTAAAAATCATGACGTTTTTAAATTTCAAGACTGTTTACGCAGCTCTTTAATATGTATGTACAATGTACATACTCGTACGTATGTATTTTAAGGTTTTTTTTTCACTCCGCCCCCTCCTTAGCCATAACGATAATCTTAGCCTTGTTAATGCAAAGTGCGCAATAAAAATTATGACATTAACATATCGTTGGGTTAAAAGAAAAACCGCGTAACTATATTTTATTAACTTTATTTACATGAGAAAGGAAAAAAATAAAAATTTTCAAGTGATAGTATATAGTTGGCTATTTTAAATTGTGTTTATAGTGTCGCAGTTTTTTTTTTTTTTTTTTTTTTTTTTTGCTTTTATATACTACACAATTGTAAACAAACAGAAAAAAACGGTTTTGAATATTTTCTTATGCTGTGTTCACATTATACATATGTATTTGTCTTATGGAATATCTCTTTTTTTATACACATCATACATATATACATATGTACATATGTGTATGTCAAAATCTGAGTTTTACATACGGGTTATAATTTTTGTGTTCAAATATTGGTATGTTATGTAATAGTGATGTAAGGATATTCGCAAATACGAATACGAATATTTGAAACGATATTCGGGAATACGAATACGAATATATAATATGAAATTTATAGACATTAAATTAGGGTTCTATTTACGCCTGCAGTATGAAATATTTAAAAATTGTTATGAAAAAGAACTTCATACTCCTGTTGGCGTACGTTAAAGTTAATAAAAATTACCCAAAATTTTAATGATCGTCATTAAATAATATTTGAAAATGATACAAAGTACAAATTTTTACAAAAAATTTAATGGATTCGTACAAACTAATATTTTTATCCATTTATATAAATTTCGTTTAGGATTTATGCATTTATTTATTTAATTTTTTTGGAAAGATATTCGTATTCGTATTCGCCTGAATATGACGACTACGAATGCGAATACGAATATTTAAAAATGTCAGAATATTCGGCAATTCGAATACGAATACGAAAATATTCGTGCATCACTAGTATGCAGCCATTTTCTCCAATTTTTGTAGCAAAACTTAAAATTTCAAGTTTTGGGATTTATAAAGGGTCCGCCAGATAACTTTTTTTTTTTTTTTTTGAAAATGCTATAAAAAAAAACTACTGAAGCTTCGGCTGTGTGGCTCGTAGCGCCGTCCTGTTGAAACCAAATGTTGCAAATATCCTCCTCTGCAATTTTTGTGAACAAAAATTCGTTCAACATGGCCCGATAACGATCGCCATTGACTGTAACGGCCACTCCTTGCTCAATGGCCCAATTATGCCTCTGGACCAAAATCCGCTCCAAACAGTGGCTCGTTTTGGGTGCGTCGGCTTTTCAATGTATGAGTGCGGGTTTTCTGTGCCCCAAATGCGACAATTTTGCTTGTTTACATACTCGCCAAGATCAAAATGAGCTTCATCTGAAAAGATGATTTTTTTTTTGGCAAAATCGGCATCTTCTGTAAGTCGATCGCAGGCCCACTTAGAGAAGCGAAAACGCATTGGATGGTCAGTTGGCTCGTTCAGCGGAAGGATAAAACTAATTATCTGTCAAATCAGACATGAGCTAATTGTTACCATTCACGAAATAAGCACTAGTTGAAAAAAAAAAACGTTAGATGGCGGACCCTTTGTATCGTTACCTTAATATAGAAAGGCCCTAACTCATTATTTTTTGAAATCGAGTTTTTTGTATAATTCGATTGATAGATATTGTGTCGAAAAATGCAAAAATCTCGATTTCAAAAAAATAATGAGTTCTATATTAAGGTAACGCTATGTATGTTTTTGTTTACTTCTTTTACTTACCCCCGTCTAGACCTGCAATAAATATGTTGGTAATATCGTCCCTACCACGTCAAACTATCCAATTTGCAAATTTAAATTTTTCAGAAGAGTAAGAAGACCCGTCAATTGTGAATTTAAAGTCGGCGTATTCCTAAAAGTGCAAGGCTTCAAATATTTCTCATTCAGCCCAATCATAAACGAAAATTCCGCGCGAGTTTTTTCACTTTTCCCTCTTCTCCTATTATGAATCTGTTTTTCCCCTGTTTTTACCAAATGCGGGAATAAAAAAACTCCCGGGGGAAAAAGTAGGTATTATGAACGCAATTGAATTTGCTTTTTTCACTAAAAATCTTTCCCTGGCTAAACAGAAGGGAATTTACATAAAAACATATTTAATACTCCATTAAAGCAAAATTTATATACATAAACTTGTATTTTATAGTTCTTTTATTTGGATTAACAAAAATTATGCCCAAATAAATTATTTATAAACTTATTTTTACTTATTTTTTCCAGTCGGTGAATTTTAATAATTTTGACTACTCTCTCACTCAAAAAAAAAAAAGAGAGAAACAAAATGTCAACAAACAAGCAAAACAACGAGCTTCGTAATGCGGTGATGCCACATATTACTCTTTTTTGTTCCCAAGGAATTTATGATTGGAGGAATGTTTTCTCGAGAAAATTATTTTCCGTGAGAAATACATTCCGAGGGAATATTCATGATTGGGCTGATTGAGTTATGTATCGTACATGAGAATTTCAGCATTTTTAAACAAGGCATATCGTATAAATTAGGGCACCAATATAACAAATCTAAAAAACCTATATATAGCAACAACACCGGCTGAATAACGGAACAATATTGCTCATTGCTTTACTTATGTTAAGACTATGGAAGGGAAATCGTAGCTTATAATATAGAAAAAGTCAACGGGGAAGGTGCATAGCAGAAATATAATTCTCTTGTAATTATCTGTTTAATCGAACAATTTTTTATTTTTATTAGCTTACTATACTATAATTATTTTACTACACACGTTTTCAAGAGACTATTTTTCTATAAATAAATAATATAAATGTCAAACGCAGTACAAGAAAATTGAACATAAATTAACACCGAGTTTGACGTGTCATGTTGACAATAATTGTCAATGAAAAACTGATGACAATTATTGTCGCAATTATTGCAAGCAATATCAATATTTTGACTTTGCTGCAATATCAATCAATTTATGCGAGGTTGCTCACGTCAGAAAATGCAATTATGCATTTTTCACAGTTTCAAGAGTTAATGTGAATATTAAAATTGATTACCCAGAAGTAAATATAGTTCCTATGAGCATTTGGCTGTTGCTAATGCAGATCATCAAGGAACATGCCCCTCTATAATCAATTTCAATGCATTTTTAGCAAAAAATGATTTACTAAAAAAGTAAAAACGCGTCTCATACATAACATACTACTTCTAGATCGCACATAACATTTTTCAATTTAATAAACTTTTACAACTATTCCCCTACAAAAAGAATTAGTAATCTGTAGTTTGTGATCTAATTTCGTCTAACTCTTTTCTTACATCATTTCTCTGGTAGAAAAAAAATTATAAAAAGTTGCCAACTTTACTAGTGTGTATTCATGATTATTTTAAAATTTCTTGCTTCAGTGCTGGCTGCACTGCTCTGCTTTGCTTGCGCTTTCGTTCAAACATAGTTTGCTTTTTTTTTTTAAATAAAAAACCGCATTTTTATGATTTAATTATAATTTATGTTATACTAAGAATGGAATTTATTTACATATTTCCCTTCAAATATATAATGTATATTAATTAACCCATTCTGGTATAGAATTACAAATATATATTAAATTATAGAAAATATTCAGGTCTATTCGAAAATACGCGCTTCACTTCTTCATCGTCGAACGTTCACTTTCGACAGTTCGACGTCGACAGATTCTAAAATACGTACGAAGAAATATCGTTTTCAGTAATCGATATTATGTTATCTCTTATAAAAACATCCACAACATTGAAAACAGCTGACTTGTATGCAGAAAAAGTTGAAAACAAAAAGGGATTTAAGAAGTAATTTAAAGAAATAATTAATAAAAAACTTAACAGTACAAGTGCTAAGTAACATAAAAAGAACACTAAACAGTAAAAGTAAAATTAGTTACTTTTTTTATTTGTTTTAAAAACGTGTTTACATCTTTGAAGAATTTAAGAAAACTTAATTGTCTTGTAGAGCCTGGCCGAACGCCATTAAAGCTTAATTAACAGTGGTAGACACCATATAAACACTTCGTATCACTTTTTTCTTTATTTATTTAAACTTAACGCGCTAAAATTGGCGTCGAACGAATATGACATTGATCATGGTGACGAAGTATTTTAGAATACCTCCAAAGTGAAAAAAAAAACATATGTTTTCTATCACTCATCTCCAACGTAGTATTTTAGAATAGCAAAAAGTGAAAGATGCGCGTATTTGTGGTGAAAGTGACTTTCCGATTAGACCTGATTATAACATACATATGGATGATTATACATCTGGCATTTCTTGTGTTTCATTTGCCCAAAAAAGCGTAACCAACTAATTACTAATGAAAAACTGTTTGATTCAGACATATATTTATTGAATTAAACTGTTTAAAATCCTGCTGGATTCTATAAAATTGTCTATTAGTTATGAATGAAACTGTTTAACTTAATAAATACGTGTCTGAATCAAACTGTTTTTCATTAGTAATTAGTGGTTACGCTTTTTTTACGCTTGTGTGGCACATGGCACACAGGTGGAAACCCGGCCTATGTATGAAGTTTATATTTTGAAATCTATATAAAATGTATTCTTCTTCCTGACATAAAAGTGCCCATACATTTGCAATGTTATTGTGCAATAACTGATATTGCACAATTAAATTGCTTGTGCAACATGCAAAAGTAAGTGTAATAAGTAAGTGTAGTAAGTGACATAATAATTGGTTAAAATCAAATATATTAAAATTTATATTGCGCAAATGTTTTGTAATGTGTTGACTACATTTTACAATAATGATTTTCCAAAGTTCCAAAGGAAATCGTGCAAAAAATCCGTGTAAAAAAATACATGCAACATATGGAAAATTTAGTGATGCATTCCATATCTTTAAAAAATCGTGCAAGTTGAAAAGAACACAAGCATTTACTGGGTAAAACGTGCAAAAAAGCGAAAAGTTTTACTAAAAAATATATGTACATACGAGTATTAAATAACAAAAACAATTCATTTATTAAGTTTATTCCAAGCTTGAAATATTAAACTAAAAGTTAATTTTACAGTTACCCGTCGGTATCGGATAACAGGCGTGAACGCTTATTACAAACAGTATTCAAAATGTAAAATTAAAAAAAAATATCGTACAAATTAAAAAAAAAACGTTAAAAAAATCATTTGTTTCTATTTTGAACAGTGTTATTTCAAAATAGTGTAAAAAGAG
Organism: Tachina grossa; assembly: GCA_949987645.1. Taxonomy (NCBI): domain Eukaryota; kingdom Metazoa; phylum Arthropoda; class Insecta; order Diptera; family Tachinidae; genus Tachina; species Tachina grossa. The sequence goes on along the minus strand of OX465274.1, from coordinate 131,514,855 downwards.
GGTTGAGTATTCTACGTTTTAAACGCACGGCTTATTTGCAAATAAAGGGTGTTTTTTATTAAGGTATAGAACTTTAAGTTGGCATCACTTTTTTAACTGGCGGCCATTTTGTCAGCTGTCAAGTGATTAATATTTAGTTTGGTTTGCCATTTCATCATGAACAGGTTGACAAAAGAACAACGCTTGCAAATCGTGCAAATTTATTTCGAAAATAATGGTTCAGTTCGCGAAGTTTACCGCAAGCTCCGTCCATTTTATGGTCGACATAATCGTCCATCAGAGCAATTAATTCGGTTAACCATGGATCGTTTTCGCACTACGTTTACTCTATGTGATAATACGAATCCGCAGAGACGTCGAACAGTGCGCACCGAAGAAACAATTGCCGCTGTAGAGCAAAGTGTTGAAGAGGACCCGAATGAATCGATTCGCCACCGTACACGGTATAGAGCCATGATAACCGACTATTTTGTTCCCGAATTGGATGGCATGAATGTGGATGAGTTGTGGTTCCAACAAGACGGCGCTACATGCCACACAGCGCACGTCACAATCGATTTATTGAAGGAAACATTCGATGAGCGCATAATTTCGCGGAATGGACCTGTCAATTGGCCACCAAGATCGTGTGATTTGACACCATTGGATTATTTTCTTTGGGGATATGTGAAGTCGCTCGTCTACGCCAACAAACCAGAAACGTTGGGGGACTTGGAAGCCAACATTCGTGGCGTTATTGCCAACATACGGCCCCATATGCTCGAAAAAGTGGTTGAAAATTGGACCTGTAGAATTGGCTTTATTCGAGCCAGCCGCGGCGGCCACATGCCCGAAATCATATTTAAACATTAATGGCATAAAATTATCCTTCCAATAAAGCTAAATTAATGGACATTAAAACGATTTTCTTGTGTTTTATTTCAATTCGAAGTTCTATACCTCTATATATATACCTTCTATACCTTTACAACTGTAAATTGTTGCCTTAAAATTATTTTAGATCGACTTACTAACTCGCGAAAACTATTCACGATTATCGCACTATTTGCAAATAAAATGCTTGGAGTTGCCACGCTTACAAATATTTGCTGATAAAAAAAAAACAATAGGCAGATAAATATTGCACAAAAAAACATTGTTAGAAGCAAATAATGACCATTAAAACAAATAATTAGTTGTTATTTTATACATTTGCGTACACTATTTTTTTGGTCAACATAAGTAAGTTTTGAAGTGCTACAAGGTTTTTGTACTTTTGCTATGTGAGTTAATTTATTTGCTAATATGCATATATAAATATTTGTAGTTTTTTTTTTTAATGTATATATAACAGAAATTTGGAAATTATTGAAGTGACCTGTACCTAGATTCAGTGACAGCAACATATTTTAACGATAAAAACAGTAAAATCACTAGCTCAAATTTATTTAGTTTTTCTTTAATATTTCTTTGTGATTTTCGCTTATTTTGACATTTTGTTTTAATTGTGAAATAAAACATTAACATATTAAAAGACGGCTTTATAATGAAGATTATATTAAATATGGCCTTACATGTTTAAAAAATAATAACGAGGCATTACCTCAGTGTGTAATTTGTCATAAAACTCTTTCAAACGAAAGCATGAAACCATCCAAGATGGAACGACACCTAACAGCAAATTATCCGGAACTAAAAGACAAGAAAAGGGTTTTTTTTTATTGCCAAGCTGAGTTCTCTAAAGAAAATTAGGTTGGACTCAACTGGAAATTTTTTGTTTGGAAAAAGAACGGGCCGTGGAAGCTTCCTACGAAATTGCTATGCACATTGCAAGAAACAAAAAGCCGCATACAGTTGGTGAAACGTTGATTAAGCAGTGTATAGCAGCAGTTGGAAGAATTGTGCTTGATAAAGAAAGCAATGACAAAATAAAGAAAGTAATGCTGTCCAATGATACTATTAAGAGAAGAATTGATGATATGGCTGCGGACATCAAAAGACAATTGATCGAGAAAATAAAAGACTCTCCGTATATAGCGCTCCAATGTGATGAAACTACCGATATTTCTCATGCCAGCCAGCTTTTATTTTATAGTAAATATATTTCAGAATGAATAATGTGCTAGGAATTCCTCTTTATGAAGTCTCTTCCCACAACGTCAAAAGGCAAGAATGTTTTCAACGTGCTTTCTGAATTTTTAGCACAAAATAGCATTGCCTGGAAAAAAAATTCTGGAATTTGCACCGATGGTGCACCATCTATGATAGGTTGTCGTTCTGGATTTTTGAAATTGGCCAAATTACAGAATCCAGACATAATTGGGTCCCATTGTATAATTCATCGACAAGCTCTAGCAGCGAGAACATTGCCAGAAGAATTTAAAATTTCCCTCCAAACCGCAATTGATGTTGTAAATTTTGTAAAAACAAGTGCCTTAAGAATCTTTGTGCCTGGATCTCAGTTCTGACTACACAAAAATATTGTTTCATACAGAAGTTCGCTGGTTGTCGATTGGAAACATGCTTAAACGATTGCATAATTTAAAATCTGAGGTAGAAATTTTCTTTTGCGTGCAAAGAATGATATTCTCCATAAAAGGTTTACCGATACTAATTTTTTATTTTGTTTTGCATATCTAACAGATTTTTTTGAAGCATTAAACAATCTTAACTTAAAATTACAAGGAAAAAACATTAATATTTCGACATCATATGATTCAATTAAGGCCTTTATGGAAAAAATTTCCTTATGGAAAAGTCATTTAGCAATTCCAAATTATTAAATGCAGCCATAAATATATATGACTTAGTACATATTAATTTGAAATCTTTGATAACAACACATTTGGATATGCTTTATGATGAGTTTCATAGGTACTTCCCTGCAGCGTTACCGTTGTGTGACTAGAGTCGCATTTTGCCCCTTTTTCAACTGCCACTTACCACTTTTTATGCCCCTACTTTTAAATCCCCTTTTAGTATCCCCCCGTCTAGACTGGCAATAAATATGTTGGCAATATAGCAATAACGCCGGCAGATAAGCGGAACAATATTGCTTATTGCTTTACTTATGTTAAGGCTATGGGAAAGGTGCACAGGGAAGGTGCAGAATAAAAATATAATTCACTTATAAATATCTGGTTAATCGAAAAATTTTTTATATTTAAAAACTTATAATAATACAAATTAATTCACTACACACGTTTTTAAGAGACTATTTTCCTTTTTTAATATACATACATATGTATATTTTATAAATTTCAATAATATTATCGAAATGCCAAACGCAATACAGAAAAGTCGAACATAAATTAACACCGATTTTGACGTTTCACGTTCGCAATAATTGTCAACGAAAAACTGTTGACAATTATTGCCAAAATTATTGCAAGTACTGGCAATGAGATGTCTCCATTGGCAATATCAATAATTTGACATTTGCTGCAATATATGTTAATGATTTTATTGCCAGTATAGACGGGGGGTATAATTTGCATTATTTTGCGCCCCTTTTTGTTCAAAGTCAACTTTCGTTTTTATTTTGACAATAAATGTACGCAGATTCCTACAGATTCTACCACATTAAACAAGATTTTATTTCCTATGTGACAAAATTAATATAAAAACATACATCTTGGAATGAATCTTTTCATTTGTGTAAGGTTTTTAAATATACGAGTACAATTGCACACTCATACTTGATAATTCTAACTGTATTTTCGATATTTATTGTGAAAGCCAAATTTAATTAAAGTACATATATTTAAAAGGCTGTTCTGTAAACCGATCGTTTTGAAATCGCACGATTGGCCAAACATGTGGCCAATTCCCAAAAGCAAATGATCGAAAAATATCCGAGTTTTTAGCACAAAAAATACTTATTTTTGTAGGAAAGTGACTATTGCTGATGATAAGTTGCAACTACTCGTTTAAGTCAATGGACAAATTGACCAAATTAAACGCAAAAATATACCCAGATTCAGCAATTGCAAGGTCGGTGAGTTACACCTTGTTTCATCTTTATAAAAAAACTTATAAAAAAAACATAGAGCGTAAACTTAAATTAGCATTGCTAAAAAAATTTTAAATAGACTGAAAGTAGACACCTGTCTGTCCATGCTGTCTGTCTTAAATTTATTTCAAAACGATTTGAAAGAATGGATTGCAACTGAAGATATTATTAATAAATACAGATGTACAATTTAGTAAGTATGCATTATGCATAAAAATCGTACCATAAATATATTAAGGGTTTTCATGAGAACTCTTAAAATTGCCATTTGTGCAAATTGGGCAAACTTGCGAGACTTGTTTCATGATGCCTCTTTTGAACTTTTGCGCAAACAGTGTACGTATGTTTGAAATAAACGCAGAAATTTCATTTAATAAAAATAAAATAAGAAATTTTCAAGCAATTTTTAATTTAAAAACGCATTTATTTATTTCTATAAAAATAAAAAACTGTGTGTGGGTGACTAAAAATGCCTAAAGGAATCGAAAAAAAGCAAGAAATTTGTTGACTAAAAAAATGTACAATTGCACAGATTAAGTTTACGAGTCAAAATTATTGGGCAAATTTATAAGGTTTGTGTAAATAAATTTCTATACAATTTTTGACATTTTATTTACGAGAGTATAAAAATGCACAATTGCACAGTTTGCGAGACTTTTGAACATTCTCATGAAAAGCCTTATTATCTTTTTCAGAATCGAAGTTTAAAAGTTTTTATCAAAACTTTAAATGGTTAAGTAAATTTTTTTTAATTATACTGGTTTTTAAGTAAAAAAGTGATATGCATCAAAAGATGCCAACAAATTTATTAAAGTATTTTTTAATTTTTTGTAAATCTTAAGAACTGGGGCAAATTACTGCATTCAATATCGAACGAAATTTCCATTTATTTTCTATTGGAATTTCGATCAATATCAAACGCCACATTTTAACTAGTGTTTCATTATTATCATAGATTTTATGAATTTTTTTTATATTTAGTAGCTATGTATATTACGTTTATACTCGTCTTATTTGTAAATAAAAAGTGTATTTGCAAATACTCATCTAGCCGGTATTATAGAAATATATTCACAGTCGTCAAATAAACAATTGTAAAATCAAAAATTTCTTTTTCTGTATACATGCATCTCATCCCCAGTAATCAGTAATTATTCACGTGAGTTAGTAAAGGTTTCATTATTCTTTACTTTCTGTTGATGTTCTGTGATGTGCCGTTCTGATTCTAAATTTTAATAGTTACATTTTATGTTATAACTTATCACCTGTTTCTGAGCAGAACGGCCACAGCTTTCAACTGATGTGATGAGTTCGTCTATTTTTATATTTCAAAATAATTTTATGTTTTTCTGATAAAAATTAAATTTTTTAAATTTTAAAAGCATAGTCACAATTTTTATTTTATTTATGCTGTCACTTGGATTTTCACAGGTTGAACCGTAACAGAACAGAACGAAACAGAAAAACTAACGACTTGTGTAATATTTCTAAAATTAAAAAAGAGTCAGCTGATTCGTAACAGAACAGAAAGTAAAACCTAATTCTGCCACAAGTTAGAATTTTTACTTGCAAATAAAACGTACGAATAAACTTATGAGTTCTCATAAAATTAATATTTGTGTACTTTTTATACATGAGAAATTTGTTTTTATTGTTTGTTTTTAATAAAAATAGCTCAATAAATATGTTTGTTTCTTTAATTTTCCTTTATTTTAAAGTTGTCCCTTTTTTTCTTAGAAATTCCTTTTTTTCCACTTTTTTTTTGAAAATCCCCTTTTTGTGCCCCTTTTTGAAAGTTTTCAACGGTAACGCTGCTTCCCTGAAATAAAAACAGAGTCGTGGCAAAATAATGTACTTAGAAATCCTTTCAATACTAGTGTTGATAAAATACCTGAAATGTTGCTAAAATCTGATTCATGTGCAGAATATGATTTTAAATCAATTGAAATAAAATCATTTTGGTTTATATACGCCAAAGCTTATCCAAATGTAGCATCTGAAGCGTTAAAGCTGCTAATACAATTTTCCTCGACGTTTTTGTGTGAAACAAGCTTCTCTGCTCTTTTATCAATTAAAACTAAAAACCGATCGCGACTGGATGGAGAAAATGATTTGAGATGTGCATTATCAGAAATATCTTCTAATATCAAAGAGCTAATAAAGCAAAAAAAAAAAAAAATGTCGAAATTATTGATGTTTATTTTTTGAGTTTCTTTTGCCTAAAATTAATTATTTATCTTAACATACATACATAAATGAAACTAGTCATTTTTTAGTTTTTAATTGAATTTTTATATATTCACATTCAAAATGAACATTGGTATCTTTTATGATGACATTTAAAATATTTCGGCTCCAGCTTTGACCTCTCGTGAGCTGGACCATTTTGAAAAAGGGTCTATTTTTTCAAGTTTTGTCAATTTGAGAATCTGTTTCCTTACCAACATACACAATATGGGTATCATAAGAAAGGTTTTTTTAAGGCGCGACCAACTGTATATACAATTTGTCCAAGGACTATCATCCATGTCCTTTTTTTAAGGATATTCTGTTAAAAAAAATGGTTTTTGAATTTTTTGTTCGGGTTTGTTTGTAATAAAAATGCCAAATTAACATAGTTTTATCTTTGGTCGATTTAATTAAATACGGGTCTCAGCTTTTTTTTAAATTCGCGCTAGTTGGCGTTTTGACAAAAATGCAATGGGGTGGTAACCCTTCCTTTTAAATAGGGCAATATGGGTATCGAATTTTTTCTTTTGCCAAGTACATCATCTTTATATATAAATAATTTAGATTTTTGCAAATTAGATGCATTTTACACGGTGCTCTGGAATATATATAAATGCAATTTTTTGGTAACTCTAATATGATAGCGATTTTAGTTTCTAGATCATGTATGGATGAAAATAGGACCAAGGTTCATTTTTAGGAGGGTACATCGAGCACTTTTTTTGGTGAGTCGCTCTAATGTACATTCATATGTATTTTTTAATAAATTATTTCAAATATAACATGCACGTGTTTTTATTCACATCCCAATAAGCACTCAAAAAATTAAAATTCAAGCACTTGATGAAACTGAACTGGAAACAAAGTTGAATTCAAGCATTTTTTCAAGGAATTTTCAAGTTTGAAAATATTTTTAAATAAAAAATCAAACAACATACATATATGCTCAAACCTTGTCAAATACGTAATTTATTTATTATTAAAACTGAAATTGTGGTGTGAAAATATCAAAAACAAATAAATAAAAGTGAATTTAGAAAACAAAGGTGAGTAAAACGTGAAAACAATAGCGAAGGCAGATGTGCAGAAAATAATTATTAGAAAACCAAGGAATTGCATTTTGCTTTCCATTTTAAAAGCCTTGTTTTGCAGCTTGGAATACACTTGAATTCAATTGTAATACAAGGTTGAATTACAGTATAATTCAAGGCTTGAATTGAACTGTAATACAATTGAAATGTTCGAATTGAATTCAAGTTCCCATTTCACTGGAGAATGCTATTGAATTAAAGTGTGAATCAAGCATAATTCAACCCTTGACAATTGATTGTGTGGCTTCAATAACACTTGTTTTACACTTAATTTCAAGCAAAATTGCTTATTGGGATACTATAGGTACATACCTATGTGTCACATACATTGCTACTTTTAAAATTCCTGAAGGGGGCCCCGAAGAAAGAGCTGGTGAGAACCTCTGATATAAAGTCTTTTTATTTCATTTGGACTTACGAAAAATTTCTGCAAAAATTTTTTAATTTTTTTTAACATATTTTTCTAGGTAAAGCCTGGTACTCTGTTTGCAATTCCGTGCGAAATGCTGTCAAACTACATATAAAAGTATTTAGTATGAAATATTTGCGAAATAAATTCGCAAAAGGAGTACTCTGTTCTTGTTGTGAAAAACACGTAAAATCATGTCTTTGCATGCAAAATTAGTCTGGCATCATTTTAGTTTAGCTGCGAAACAACATGAGCAGCGCTTTTTTCGCACGGAATTTTAACAATGTTGCATACTTTCAAGCAATAAAAGCGAGAAATTTATTTTAAAAAACCGCGAGTTGGGCTACATTTAGTACATGTCAAATTTTTCACGCGAAATAATAAATGGTGCTGAAAATTTTTCACAACTTTGAACAGAGTACCAGGCTTAACTACAAAGAAATATTTACTATACGGAGAAGATATAAAAAATATTTTTTTTTTAAATCCACAAAGAAATATTTCTTTAATGCTTCATTAAGTCAATTAAAAAGATCTAAAAGAGAAGTTAGCAAAAATCGTCACGTATAAGAATTCGTGAACGTATTTTTATTAGAAGTATTTTTTTTTTTTTGCTTTAATATAAAAAGAATAACACAGTAAAGAGCTCTTTTTAAAAATTTTCGACAATTTTGATTAACTGTTATTTTATCAAGTGCTTTTTGTATGAGCGCAATAAAAAGTAAACGTTAAAAAATTTTTAAAATTAAATAAACTGCAAAATTATGTCGAAAGTGACTAAATGATTAATATTATTAGTCAAAAGCTGTCACGTGTGAGCGGGAGTGGTAAAAAAAATCTATTTTTCCTGAAATTAAGGTCGTTAAGTAGTGGGTGGCTTCCGAAGCTTAAATCTGAAAAATGATTTAAATCGGTTCTGCCGTTTGACTGTAATTAATTATGCTTACAAAAATGGGTAAATTTTTCTATGGTGCAATGCTTCGAACATAAAGTTTATGTTTTAACGTTTCTCAAATGATTAAATTCTAAACAAACACCACCTTGTTAATAACTTGTTGTTTGTTATTGCTTTGTTATTCATATTCTCTTTTGGATTACATACTCGTATTTAGACTAAAGTATATCCCTCATACTCAAGTATGTAAGTATGTATGTATGTGAGGTTAATATCAAACAACTTACACCCATTAGATGGACCGCAAGAAAGCCAGCGCATGTAGTTAAATATTTATGGATGTGAAATAAACAAAAATACAAACAATTTATAAAATGTGTGTATTACACACACACACACACACACACACCCAAGTAAAATATAATTTGAATATATTATTTTTGCTTTTCTATTTATATACAATATTTATTTATTGTTTACACTTGTGTTAGTTCATTAGTAGAGAAGTTAAGTCAGTCTGTCTGTCTGTCAAATTCACATGAGTCTAAAGATTTTATTGACCATCGCTCAAAGTTAGTTTACATTTGTTAATACTAGACATTAGAGCTATAAAACAGCCAGAAATAAGCAACTGTTAGATTATGATTATTTTTATTTCTCTATTACGTACGTTCTTTTGGCGCTCTCCATTTTCTAAATTCCATTTGAAGAAAAGTGTATGTTTGTGAAATTTATATTGTTGCTGTTGTTCATCAAGTGTGTCAAAAAAAAAAAAAAAAAAAAAAAAAAAAAAAAAAAAAAAAATTGTTTTAAAAACGTCTATTGAGAATAGAAAGAAATACGAATTGTTTACACTAAATTAAAGAAACAAAAGAAAAATAAATTGAAGTTTCTAAAGAGTTTGAATCATGTTATTGTTGTGAATTTTGTTCGATATTTTTAAATGAAAACAAAAAACGGCAAATGTGATCGAATGAGTGAGTGGTGTGGTATCATTTAAGGAAATCATTTTTCGATTAAAAAAATAAATAAATAAATGTCCAGACACATATTTAATTTATCTAATGTTCATGACAACGTTTGTAGTTTATTTTTTTATTTTTTGCTAATTAACGGTGAATGGTAGAATATTTTGGCATATTTCGATAATTCGGAAAAAAACAATTTTGTTTACTTAAATATTTAAAAAAAAAAATAATGTTTGAATGAATGACGAAAATAATATATGAGGGACGTTTACGTGTGTTTGTTGTTATTTTTGGGTGCTGCTGGTGAAGTTTGTGTCTTAAATCTTTTGTTTTTATGCGAATGCTTCACACTGTCAGTCGTCAGTCCGTTTAACTGGACTGAATGATACCTTATAAACTTTATGTGCATTTAAACGTAATTAAAATTTGATATTTTTATGAGAAAAAACGGCATAAATATAAACCTAATCCCACATTAAATGCAATTAAAAGAAGAAAATACAAATTTTAAAATAATCTTAACCTGTAATTGTGATTGTTAATGAAAATTTAAAAAATGGACTTAAAATCTGAAATGTTATAATAATCTGCTTAATATGTAAAATTTACCAGAGGTAAAAATTTTAAGCAAACCCGTTCTGCAAAAACATTTGCGGAACTTAAAGTTGGCTTAACAAACGAATTTTGTATGCATACAAAGCCGATTTTAACAAATGATTTTACTTTAACAATCGTTTTTGCATAAGGGGGTACATCTTTGGCATTGAAATCTTTTCGAAATTATCTTTTGCCAATTTTTGAAACATCATGACATTGATAAGAACGTTTGAAGATAACCCAAAGGAAAGTTAAAAAAAAATCGTTTAAATTATTTTATACTAAATTAATGTCCGTTAATTAATATTATATATCATCAAAATTGTTTTTGAAGAGCTAAATCTATTTAATGGCAACTATTCAGAATGTACCACTGTACTGAAATGTTAGCATAATTTCTTAAGCTTTGCATGTTAATCATGCTCTGACTTAGCCATCTTCTCATGAGTGACACTCAAAAAAAGATGACGACTTGTGTCAAGCGCAAACCGAACTTGCTGAATCAGTGACAGTAAATCGAGAATTGAGGCTGCTGTTGTTTGTAGTAGTTAGCCCGTTGATTACAAAGCAAATGTCAGACTCAGTTGTCAACATCAAAAATATTTCTGATGTGCACTATTATATATTCCCAGTCTAGACTGGTAATAAGTTCATTAGCATACATATATATGCAGCAAATGCCAAAATTATGATATTGCAGTGCTTACCAGCAGTGACAATTATTGCGAACATGAAACGTCAAACTCAGTGTTAACTCATGTTCCGCTTTTTTATTTTGACGATTCTTTCAGTTTTTGGTTAATTTTTAGTTTTGGCGATTTTTCTCGGTTTGGCGATTTTTTGATTTCGGACTTTGAGCTTTTAAACATTTCAAGAGTTTGCCTCTTACGGTTTCCAAGGTACAGCAAGTTGTAAAAAGTACATAAACAAAATAACATTAACTTATAGAATACCTTTAATTTTTGATTTTTTTAATTTTAGTGTTAACTGTTGTGGTCTGTATAAAAATACACTAACGGCTCTTTTCACAATGTCCAATTAAAAGCTAACAGGGACTTTAACGGCAAAATTTTGTATGAAGAACTTGCAGTTAAAGTTCACGTTAACTCTTAATCCTACATTGTGAAAAGGGCCCTAACTTTGCAAATTTCAGGTGCCTACATATATAATTGTATGTATATTACATAAGAATTTAACATTTTCCGTTGCTGGTCTTGGAACACCCTTTAATTTTTAATTTATATCGGTCAAAGTTCTACATATTCTGTGAAAATTTCCGATAAAACAGCCTGTGACGGACTGACAGACATGCGGACGTCGTAGCGAAAACAATAGAGTTCCTTTTCACGTTTGGTGTACGGAACCCTAAAAATAAAGTTATTTCGTGAACTAAAGAATTAGAATTATTAGTAGCATAAATTGTAATGAAGAGAAACAAAAATATCTCCAATGAGAGGAAGGACAAAAATGATAACGTAACACTGGAGCCTGACGTATTGGGAGGATGTGCGTGTTAGATAGGATATAAAACCAGTTCTCTTGCAATACAATGCGTCGAAGTTGATGGACGGTTGATGGACGGAGAACATTAAAAGATGTTGCATTGAAACCGTTTCTCAAGAAAAAAAATTTTTTTTTTCTAACAAAATATAAAGGGTGTTTTTTTTTAAAGGTATAGAACTTCGAATGGAAATAAAACACAAGAAAATCGTTTTTATGTCCATCAATTTGGCTTTATTGGATAATTTTATGCCATTAATGTTTAAATATGATTTCGGGCATGTGGCCGCCGCGGCTGGCTCGAATAAAGCCAATTCTACAGGTCCAATTTTCAACCACTTTTTCGAGCATATGGGGCATATGTTGGCAATAACGCCACGAATGTTGGCTTCCAAGTCCCCTAACGTTTCTGGTTTGTTGGCGTAGACGAGCGACTTCACATATCCCCAAAGAAAATAATCCAATGGTGTCAAATCACACGATCTTGGTGGCCAATTGACAGGTCCATTCCGCGAAATTATGCGCTCATCGAATGTTTCCTTCAATAAATCGATTGTGACGTGCGCTGTGTGGCATGTAGCGCCGTCTTGTTGGAACCACAACTCATCCACATTCATGCCATCCAATTCGGGAACAAAATAGTCGGTTATCATGGCTCTATACCGGTCTCCATTAACGGTAACTGACTTTCCAGCATTATTTCGGAAGAAGTATGGCCCAATGACTCCATCAGCCCATAGAGCACACAAAACAGTCAGTTTTTGTGGATGTAATGGCGTCTCAAGGGTCTCATGTGGATTCTCTTCACTCAAAATGCGGCAATTTTGCTTGTTGACGTAGCCATTCAACCAAAAATGAGCCTCATCACTGAACAAAATTTTGCGATGAAAATCAGCATCGAGATCAATCTCATTTTCGGCCCATACACCAAAATCACGACGCATTGCATGGTCTCGCGGCTTTAATTCTTGCACAAGCTGGATCTTGTAAGGTCGCAAGCCAAGATCTTTGCGCAAAATCTTCCATAAAGTTGATGGACAAAGCTCCAATTGCTGTGCACGGTGGCGAATCGAATCATTCGGGTCCTCTTCAACACTTTGCTCTACAGCGGCAATTGTTTCTTCGGTGCGCACTGTTCGACGTCTCTGCGGATGCGTATTATCACATAGAGTAAACGTAGTGCGAAAACGATCCATGGTTAACCGAATTAATTGCTCTGATGGACGATTATGTCGACCATAAAATGGACGGAGCTTGCGGTAAACTTCGCGAACTGAACCATTATTTTCGAAATAAATTTGCACGATTTGCAAGCGTTGTTCTTTTGTCAACCTGTTCATGATGAAATGGCAAACCAAACTAAATATTAATCACTTGACAGCTGACAAAATGGCCGCCAGTTAAAAAAGTGGTGCCAACTTAAAGTTCTATACCTCATTAAAAAACACCCAATATAAGATAGAAAATCTGTTTTCAAAATGTACGAATAGTGGACTACTTGCGATTGAAAATCTGTAACTTTGCAAGCAAGTGAAAGTATATTTTCTGCTTTATAGTTGATTTGGTCCGATGAGACAAAAATAAACAGGTTCCAGTCTGATGGGCGTGTGTGGTATTTGTCAAAGAAAATCTATTAAACAAAAACATTACTTAATCAAGCTACAGTGAAGCACGTAGGTGGTTCCTTAATGTTTGGGGATATATTATCCCAAATGGTGTCAGACCTTTTGTCAAAATAGATGGAATAATGAGTAAAGAACACTATATCATATTCTCACCAGTAATTTTACCTACTGCAATTGAACAAATGGGCGATATGATAATGACTATAGACCTACGGCGAAAATAGTTAAGGAATATAACAGTCGCCATCAACTTGCAGTAATGAAGTGGTCAGCATAGAGCCAGGATTTGCATCCAATTGGAATTGCTGGGCTATCTAAAAAAAAAAACAGCTGGCAAACTATGCTAATCCTCCAAATGGTTCAATGAGCTTTCGGAACGAGTATAAGAGGAGTGGCGAAACACATCGCCAGAATATGTTGTCTAATTATGTCAGTCAATCGATTAAGGCGATTAAAAAATTCAAAACATTAAATTGGACAAAGTACTTGCTTTTTCAAAATTATTGCCTGGTGCAATAATAAATGCGTCTATGGGCTAATATGTGTAAATTATGATTTATTTTTTGTTACCATGTAGTAATGTAAAATATTTTTTATTTTATTTAACAAAACTGAGTTTGAGTTACTTAAAATAAAAACAAAAAAATTATATTTGTTACTTTGGTCTTCCGTTGACTCATTTTTGCACCATACTGTATGTACATGCATATATTTTATATACACACATCTTAAAATGGTGTCACGACCTCTGCTAAAAAATGTATAAAGTTTTGAAAATTAAAATTTGTCCTATTTTATAACACTTAACAATCCGTTTAATTTACATTTAAATTCAATGAATATTATGCATTATTAAATCATTGCGTTTGCATTAAATGATTTGATAACAACTTTTATGTGTTGCAACGCAAAATAAAGGGTGTCCCAACAAGAACGCAAGATTTAAATTTGTCGCCATTCGAAGTGTCATTGTTTGACATTTGAACAATTGTTATTGTTTGCTAGTAGAAGGTACGAGGTTAGTAAAAATGGAGCGCTACACGAATGAACAACGCATTCTCATTGTGAAATTGTTTTACCAAAATGGTGAAAGTTTTGCGGCTACAGTGATTGCAAATTTGCGATCAATTTGGGGTCACAATAATGCTCCAAAAGAGTCAACTGTAAAGACATTAATGGATAAATTTGCCGAAACTGGGTCTGTTACTGATGTAAAGACAACAACGCGCCTTCGACCAGGTCGATCGACCGAAAATGTCGCAGCTGTACGTGATGATGTCGCTCAAACGCAGGTCAAGCGCAAATAGTCAATGGTGTTCGGTATCGTGAAATGATAACCAGTTTTTTCGTGTCTAGAATTGAAGAAATGAATGTGGAGGGCATGTGGTTTCAACAAGACGGCGCCACATGTTATACACACAGAGAAACAATTCAATTGCTACATCAGTCATTTCCCGGTCGTGTTATTTCGCGTTTTGGAGACCAGAATTGGCCGCCTAGATCGTGCGATTTAACACCATTAGACTTTTTTCTTTGGGATTTTTTGAAGCCGATGGTTTACGCGAATAAGCCGACGACGACTCAAGCCTTAAAAGAGGAAATTTGACGCTGCATTAATAAAATACCGCAGCATTTATGCAAAACGGCCATTGAAAATTTCATTAAAAGATCGCGTGTGTGCCAGCAAAGCCGCGGCGGCCATCTGCCCGATTTGTTGTTCCACACATAACCTCATTTTGTCTACTTTACGACATCATAAAGTTTCACGATTTTTTTTAAATATCTGTGTTTTATTTAAAATTTAAATCTTGCGTTCTTGTTGGGACACCCTTTATAAGCAAAAAAAAAATATATATATATAAGGTCATGATAACCATGATATTATTCACACATATTTTATATATACATATGTATATGTACATATATTACAAAATCTTTTTTTTTTTTTTTTTTGTTTTGCATTCATTAAAAAAAGAAATATAAGTAAAAAGAAACTATCAAAAGTTGTATGATTTTCATTCACATTCATTATCAAATCAATAAAAGATAAAATTGTCGAAGAATTAAAAAAACATATTGAAAATCTCGTTATTTTCGTTATTGGTTGAATTTCACAAATAAAAGATTGAATATGAAAACTTGATATGTATAACTGACTTCTGACCCCCCGTATTCTGTAACTAAAGCTAAAGCTAAATTCGATCGCTAAAATGCTCAACAAATAGAAAATTAAAAATTTTTGACGATGACATAAAACAGTAAAATTTCGGCAGATTAGATTTATAAGCTATTGCATGATTTAGCAATACAATACAATAAAAATTGTATTCGTAGCCGAAAATCGATAAATCGACTATGTAGATTTTTAGCGATAGAGATTTATCTTTAGAGAGTTGCAGAATACGGAGGGTGATTTCAGCTATTCCTGCACGTAAAGGAAAAATATGGTTGAGGTAACCATAATATCAAACAGCAACATACTATGATTGAATTTCAAATCATATTATTGTCAATAAAAAAGCAAAGTTTAAATAATATTATTATCTGAGTTAATAATAATATTCCCCCATGTTGTGAATGGCGTCGTCGACGTCACATCAAGACGACAGTAAATATTGCCACTTGTCTACTCTTTATCGGCAACAATTGCCTCTTATTGACAATCTCTTACTAATCTCTAAGGCTTTGTTAATTAATGTAGTATGTTAATAGTAGTCAATTGTTGTCGACAAAGAGTAGACAATTGACAATTTTTACTGTCGTCTTGATGTAACGTCGACGATGCCATTTGCAATAGGGGGGATTGTCACTTGTCTACTCCTTATCGGCAACAATTGCCTCTTATTGACAATCTCTTACTAATCTCTAAGGCTTTGTAAATTAATATAGCATGTTAATAGTAGTCAATTGTTGTCGACAAAGAGTAGACAAGTGACAATTTTTACTATCGTCTTGATGTGACGACGACGGCGAAATTCGCAATATGGGGGATTATCTAAAAAAAAAGCAATTAACCTTGTTATACCTAATTTTTGTATTGTAAATATGACAACTACATATATTTCATACAATGTTTTAATATTATAATAATATTGTTAAATACGACCACATTATTATTCTATATAACAATAATTTTTCGTTTTTAATCGTATATTCATTGGTAGATCTTTTGTTTAGAACAGCTGTGAGTTAATTCCGAAATAAAATATAAATTAATATTTCTATATTTATTTATGTAATTCCTTCGAATTACATATCGAGCCTGCCTTATTTTCGATTTTATCGTAAGCGACAAAAATTAAATTGTTCAGGAGAAGGTTTTTTTTTAATATTCAAATATGTTTTTGAACGTAAATTGTCGATTACGTTAAATTTTCACAGCCCGTTTCTTAAAAGTTATCAACAATTTTGGCATTTTGATAATTCTACACTATGGATAGGCCCATAAAATTTAAATTTCAATAAAAAAGTATATTTTCGATAACATGTCGCTTACGATAAAATCGAAAATAAGGCTCGATATATATTAAAAGTTATAAATATTTATTTTTAAGACAAAAAAAAGTAAAGTTCATGATTCTTAACAATAATTCTGTGCAACACCTTTTTTCATGGAGTATGAATCTCTTTGGTTCACACACAGTAAATTTCATGGTGGTGCACTTTTTTCCACTGCACCTAGAATATTTAAAAACATAACTTTCAAGTTAAAAATAAATTCAGTAAAGTGCGACTCTGACTCGCGCACGAAGGGTTCCGTACGAACACTAGATATGTAATTTAATACAAACTTCATCCTTTATAATATATAGTTTTGGCATTTTTTTTCGTTTTTGGGGTCTTTTCGGTTTTTTTGTTTTGGCGTTTTTTTCGGTTTTGGCGATTTTTTCAAGTTTTGGCTTTTTTTAATTAGTTTTGACACTTTATTTTCTTGTTTTGGCGATTTTTTTCGGTTTTTGGCGTTTTTTCATTTTGGCGGTTTTTTTTATATTTTTGGCGATTTTTTTCATTTTTGCGATTTTTTTATATAAATTTTTTTTTTAGTTTTGGGCGACATTTTCGCTTTTTGGCGATTTTTTTCAATTTTTGTCGTTTTTTTTTCATTTTGGCGTTTTATTTCATTTTGGCGATTTTTTCGAATGTGGCGATTTATTTTAGTATTAGAAATTTTTTTTTAATTTTGGCGATTTTTTTCGTTTTGGCGATTTTTTTTTAATTTTTGGCGATTTTTTTTTGGTTTGGCGATTTTATAATTTCCGTTTTTTTTTTTAGTTTTACCGTTTTTGAAAATTTCAAGTGTTTGCCTCTTACGGTTTCCCAGATATAGCAAATTGTCAAAATTACATAGTCAAAATTGCATTAACTGATGGACCACCCTTTAATTTAATTTTTTTTTAATTTTAGTGTTAATCGTTGTAGTCTGTATGAAAATACACTAATTTTACAAATTTCAAGTTTCAATATATATATGTACATACCATTGTATGTATATTACATGGGATTTTAACATTTTTCGTTGCTCGTTTTGGAACACCCTTTAATTTTTAATTCTCATGTACTTGTTGTTGTAGCGGCCAAGGTTCTACATCTGTCGAAATTTCAGGTCCGTAGCTCTTACGGTTCCTGAGAAAGTACCGTGTGACGGACAGCGTAGCGAAAACAATAGGGTTCCTTTTCACCTTTGGTGTACGGAACATTTTCAAAGACTCCCCACCATAACAAATCATAACAAAACTCGAACCCCACCCCTCCCCCCTACAGCGTTACGTAATATATGGACAGCCCCTAAAGCAAAAAACATTTTCTGTGGTACGATTCGTCAGTAGTATTGTTGACAAAGGCACGTTTGAATCAATAGGGTTTCTCAATTGATACTTCCTAAAGGGTATCTAAGAAACATACATACATACTTACAAAGGTGTATGTATACAAAACAAAATGCTCCGAATTCGTAAAGAATTCGTAACGATTGGTCGACAAAATCTTCCGATTTCGGCACCGAAATATTACCGAAATCGTAACAATTTTTGTATGAAATGGTTGACACGACTTCGTAAAGATATGTCGGTACGAATTCGTTACGATAAGTCGGTAGAATTCCTAACGACACGTAGGTACGATTTCTTTTTGCTTTTATAGCAGAGTACCGCTTCACTGTTATGTTGCTGCTATTGTCGAAATAATTTGCACATACTCACGTTTTTTAATATTTTTACAATCCTTTTTTTTATCAACATATACATATTTATTTAAAAAAAATCACAAACTTTTACTTATGTACTCAAAAATCAAAGTTTTAATGTTTAAAAAAATTGTTCAGAGAAACTACCGAAATGTCTTAACGAATTCGGTACGACAAGTCTGACTTCAGAAAAAGTCGAAACATTTTGTTTGGGGGTATTCATTATGTTTGTAAGCTCATACTACCACACATATTACTATACATACATATATGCATTTATTATTATAAAATAATTTATTTCAAATGATTGAATACAGTTCTTGAGAGCGTGAGAATTCATGCGTGATTATTAAAAAAAGCTCACGCACGATCACGCACGAGTAAATTTTTTTCAATCACGCTCACGCACTCACGCGTGATTAGTTATAATATTTGATCATGAATCACGTGAATCACCCGTGACTCACGCGTGACACGATCAAATCACGACATTTGCACATCTCTAATTTTTAGTACAAAACAAAATTAAGAGCAGTCTCTCAGAATTTCTTCCTTTCAACTATTCAACTAATTAGTTCAGCTGTCAATTTGTATTTATTTTATTACAAACCAAATGAGAATTATATCCTACAATACTAAAAAAAAAGTTATTGATACTTTCGAAGCAATGCAAATGTGACACCTTAAAATTAACTTTCTCTCTTATTTTGTATTTAATAATCACTATTATATTAATCGTAATTCGAAGAGAAAGTTGCATTCTTATTTATATGGACGCATGATTAAACAAAATTAAAAAATTAAATTAATCATTACTATTAGTATTATTTTTAACTGTTTTATTAATAATTTTATACAAATGTACACTTGTATATAGTTATGTATGTACATATGTATTTACATACCTACATGAGTATGTCGTTGGCCTCAAGCAGAAAGACCCTAACTCAAATAAATGTAACTTTACAAAGGTGAAAACACAATAGCAACTGCAATATTGGAAATTTAAGTGTTTTTAAATGCACGTACAACTGTTTGTAAAAACCTTATTTTTTACTCAATGGCAATAAATTTTTGTGAGGAGGTACGTACATATATGTATTTGTTTGAAATGTATTGGAATCAATTTATTTAAAAAAAATAGAAGTGAGGGCTTTTCTACTTGAGACCATCGATATATTTTTTGTGTTCCCTTAATTTCCTCATTTCCTATTTTCTATTGTTATAACATTAGTGATGTCTTGAATTTTCATTCAGTCTTTCAATATTCAAAATCAGTAATAAATTCATCTTTAACTTTTATATATTTCTTTATTTATTTTTTATTATACATATACATATGTATGTACTTATGTATGTATGTAGATACAGAGATACAGTAGACAGTAAAACTAAGGACACACCGTCATATAATTAAAGTTTCTTCGATTTTTCTATTTATTTCGAAAACTAAGCAACAAAAAACGACTAAACATGTAAGAGCAAAGCATAATTAATAAATTAATTCGAAAAATTATTCTTATGTATCCTTACTTATGCGGTTCGAGCTTACGATGTTTCTCTAATATTTTTTTATTTTTCAACATTTATGAAGTTAAGCTCATAATTTTTCGAGTTAATTTATTAATTATGCTTTGCTCTTACGTGTTTAGTCGTTTTTTTTTTGTTGCTTAGTTTTTGAAATAAAAAGAAAAATCGAAGAAACTTTAATTATATGACGGTGTGTCCTTAGTTTTGCTAGCTACTGTATGTATGTATGTATAAATACGTGACATGATAATAAATTTTGTTTGTGTCGTAAAAATCAAACAATTGTTTGTAAATAAGATATTGGAAAAAATTAAGCAAAAGCAAAACAAATGTCAATGATGACCTAATGTCTTAACACAACAATATTTAAAGAAAGACGTAAATAACAATACAAATACTCACATACATACATATGTACATACATACATACCCTGTAAAGAGAACATGTGGTACACTACAAAAATAATCAACTTATATTTAAATTTTCTTAGACTAACTAAAATGTAACTACAATGTCATCAAGAACTAAACCAAAATTAATTCTTAAATTGAGTACATAATCGGATTTGGTGAGAGCCAACAAATTTACTCTCAGCTACGTCGAAACTCAATTTAAATTTTATATTAACATTTTGCTATTATTGTTTTAGAAGGTGCCTTAGCTGGGTAGTAGCTCGAGATGCTAAACGGGAAATCCCGAGACCGGAAATCCTGGGATTTTCGGGACTATGCAAATCCCGGAGCCCGGGATTTTTTAATTTTAAAGCCCGGGATTTTCGGGATTTTCTGAATCTCGTTTTTGCGTAAATAATGTTTTTGACTGTCATCTTCTATATTAAAAATTATTACAAACACCCTGTTATAAAAAGTTAAAATAAAAAATTAGCTTTGAATAAATATTTTAGTAGATAATATTATATTGTGTATACGAGTACATAATATACATATATCTGTGGCAAAAAGGAAAAAGTGATTAAGTCATATTTTACTGTTTTGCAGGAGAGCACTTTTGAACTTTCACGTCGATTTTCAGAAATTTGTTTCTGTTACAGTTAAATTGGGAAATTCTCTGTTAATAGTTAGTTTTTGAGCAAATATTGTTCTACACACTATAATTAATATATTTAAGTTGAAATATACTAAGATGTAATCTAAATTAAGCTATTGTTCCAAATGAGATTAGAAGTCCAAAAAAGATAAGTCGCAAGTCAAAGCGCTATAACTTCCTGAAAAATCACACAAATTGATTAAGATTTTAACCAGGGACACTTTCAAATATGCAGATTACAGAGGCACCATTAACTCAAAATCAGCTTATCTCGACTTAAGCACTTTTTCCTTTTTGGCACAGAAAAGAAAACGCCATCTTTTCTTGGAAAAAATATTAGATGAAATGAAAATTTGCAATAAAATAGTTTTTTGAAATAGAGAGTTTATTTGAAATTATTGTGTCACACGAACGCTAAATTTTATAGCAAAACAATAAAAAATGTGAAACTTTTTCTAGAAACGAAAACGTCATTAGTGTTTAATATTTTAATTAAAAGTCTGAATTATATAAGCACATGCACCTTCTAAATAAAGACGCACATTTGTGCACAATTTTTTTCGGGATTTTGTTAGTGCCGAAAATCCCGGGGTGCCGGTTCGGGATTTCGAGACTTCATCACTAAATCCCGAAGCCCGGGATTTCTAAAAATCTGTCCCGATTAGCATCTCTAGTAATAGCGCGTTGTCTATACAACGTGAAATGATTTTTAGTAAATTTACTGACTAGTAGGTGATTTAAATAAAATGAACTTTAAGTTAAATGAAAAGTAATACAGAGTGATACAATTGACTACTGCCTGGGACATCTCAATGTTAAAATACTTAATTGTTTCCATTGGAAAGTAAGCCAAGTGTCTGTCAGGACTAGTTGCGAAATAGTTAGTTTAAAGTTAGTTTGAAACTAACTTAGTTTCCGACAGGGTATCTACATATGTATCACAGGATTCAGACGATGAAATTTATGACGTCTATTTTTCTTGATTCCCTTTTGAAGTTTCTACCAAAAATTATTTGCGTTCATACGATGATTATTTTTACATGTCTAATTTTTTTTATTGATTTTGATTTTTATTGATTTTATTGTTTATACACACATTTGCAGTACATACCCTGTCGGAGAATGTGTGGTTGACTACAAAAATAATTAACTTATAGTTAACTTTTCTTAGACTGACTAAAATCTAACTGCAATGTCATCCAAAACAAACCCAAAATTAATTCTTAAGTTGAGTACGTAATCAAATTTGATGAGAGCCAACAAATTTATTCTCAGCTACTTTGAAACTCATTTCAGTTTTATATTAACATTTTGCTGTTGTTATTTTAGATGGTACCTTAGCCGAGTGGTAGCGCGTTGAGTACACAACGTGTGATGTTGGAACCCCGGAAAATTTTTTTTAACTTACTGACTACCAGGTGATTTAAAAAAGTCAACTTTAAGTTAGTTGAAAGTAGTGCAGAGTGAGACAATTGACTACCGCCTGGGACATCGCAATGTTAAAATAGTCGGTTGATTACATTGAAAGTAATCCAAGTGTTAGTTAGTACTATTTGCGAAATAGTTAGCTTAATGCTAACCGAATTTCCGACAGGGTATGAAAAAACCATAGAAAACAGAAATCGAGTCATTTTTTCTACCCCGTTCGCTATCAAACCAAAAATGACGTCGAAAAATAGACTTCATAAAAGTCTTGGTGTGAATTAGGTGTATGTATATTTCAGTTATTCTGTTAATTAAAAAACAACAAAAAATTTCATACTGGTATCATGATAAGAGATAAAAATTTTAAATTTAATTTTATAATAATTAAATTCTTAATTCTATTTATTAGAAACCTCTACAAGTTTAATATGTGAATTTGAATATTATTTTTTTGCAAAAAAATTAATTTGCCACAATATTCAGAAATGTTCCCGCGGAATTTTTTTTACAAACTAGCATTCTGCAGGCCAGTGTTGCCATAAGATGAAAGAGTAAAGTGCTAGATTTCAGAAATAAAAGTGCTAAAATACTCTACACCACACGCAACAAAGTACTAAAATCAGTTAACATTTTTTGTTTTTTAATTCCTTAAAGGAATTTGGCAAGGCATTTACATAAATAATTTTTATATTATTTTTAGTTTCTCTCAGTTCTTATGGGCTATAGAGACCATCAAATAAATAAAAATGTCAATATGTGAACCACTAATTACTAATGAAAGATGTATTTATTAAATGAGAAAACCAATTTCATACCAATTAGCTTTTAAAATTGTACTTTTTCCACCCAGCGTGACCGTTTGACCGACTAAAGTGGCAATTTGCCACTTTTTCGACTGCGTTTCGCCTTTTTCGACTGCCTTGCCACTTTTTTACTCCCTTTATTTAGGGTGAGTTATATGAAAATACATTAAAAATAAAAAGTTTAGTGCAGTTTTCCTATTTTTTTTTTAAATTTTGCCCCTTTTTTTTGATAAATACCCTATTTGGTGCCACTTTTTGAAAAATGTCATCGGTCACCCTGTTTCCACCCCAATTGTATTAAACTCGTTTTTTTTCGTTTTAACTTTTTTTTTAATTATATTTTTAGAACATGTCGCTCATTTGCTCAAATAACGTCATAACTCCAAAAAAAAAAAAAAAAGCTAGTTTGCCAGAACACAAAAATATAAAAGTTTTCAATTTACACAAGATTTAATGAAAAATGGAAATTATGTGTTTGTTTTAATAACAAAAATTAAAAATTTTAAAAACCCCCGACTTTTTTCAGAAAAGATGTTACATCTTCTAAACGGCTGGACCGATTTTCTTCAAACATAGCTAAGAACCCTCTCGATCAAGTCATCTTTCAAACAGAAAAAAAATAAATGAAAATCGGTCCAGCCGTTTGGCCTGTACGTGGACACGGACAGACACACAGACACACACTACAAACTTATAACACCCCTTTTTTAGTCGGGGGTTAAAAAAAGGAACGATATGAAATTTAATCTGCATCATTAAGTCCT
This sequence comes from Tachina grossa, assembly GCA_949987645.1. Classification (NCBI taxonomy): domain Eukaryota; kingdom Metazoa; phylum Arthropoda; class Insecta; order Diptera; family Tachinidae; genus Tachina; species Tachina grossa. The sequence goes on along the minus strand of OX465274.1, from coordinate 131,490,798 downwards.
GATTCACACACGTCAGGTCTGAGTCGTCAAGTCTTGAGTTTTTAGGAAAGAGAATGGAAAGGGGTACAGACTTGACCGTACCAGTCAAGTTTGCTTTTTCCTTTTGGTTTGTCATTCGTAATACTCTACTACAACACAAATTGATGAGACTTGATGAAACAAACTTGACGGTGTGTATGAACGTAAATGCAGGTTCAAAAGAAAATTGAACAAAAACTGATCAGCTAAACCTGATGTGTGTGAATCAGGACTAACTCAAAAATGAAATGAAATGAGATTTAGAGACAGTGGAAGAGGCAATAAATACATATCGTTGGTCTCAAGTAAAAAGGCCCTAACACAAATAATTGTTATTTTACAGGGGAAGGTAAAAGCACAATAGAAACTGTAATATTCTTTCCGTAATATTTTTGTACAACTGATTGCAAAAGCGTTATTTTTTAAACTATTGCAATAAATTTTTGTGGCGAAGTGTATTTGTGTGAAATGTATTGGAATCTCTGAAAAACTCAATTTCGTAAAAACATACGAGTTGGGATATTTCAATAAGCTTTTGTTTCTATGGATTATAATTTCGAGTCTTCGTTTTGATTATGAAAGTACTCTTTCCACATACGCTGATGAGTGTAGAATTGACAATATTCTCCTGATAACTTTTGAAAGCTACGGAAACATTAGCTGATCCAATTAATTTTTCAATGCTCGAAACTTGTTATTTATACTATCATAATTTCCATTTTCAATAATATTGTATGTATAGGCCGCTTTAAATATTTCATTTACAAGAGTGTTAAATAGATTAGTTAAGTTCACATACATATATTTTCTTGATAGCTAAATTCAAATGAACCGATTTAATTAACAGATATACCAATTGCAATCTGTTGTATAGTTTTACTGAAAGATAGTCGTATAACCGACAACTAAAGTTTTTTGCTCATTTTAGTTTTGAATGCGCTTTTTATAAAGCAATCCAATGGTCCAATTAACACTATAAATTCTTAAATGGAATAGAACTCAAATCGAGAAATAAAAATTTTTCAATTCCTTAAAATACATTTCGTTAATTTTGTATGTCAATCAGTGTGCACACTTCTACCGATATTCGGCAGATTCTACCGAATATGTTTGTGAATTTAACAATCTACCAATTCTACCGAACAAGGCCTGAAATCTACCGAATATTGTATCTATTGAATATTTAAGTCGATATATGTGTAAATTGCCTATTTTGCCACATAGCAGTGCGGCCGCAGAGAGGTCATTTTCTCTCATGAAAATCATTAAAACAGAACAAAGAAATCGGCTAAAAACTGAAACTAAAAGTAACCTAATATTTGCCAAGGAATTGTGCCTTGGGGATGAAATATTTATTCCTACCAATGATTTAATAATTTTTGCACCAAAGTTTAAATTCATAAATGGATCTTATATATAATATTTGTAGTTACAAATGTTTGTCAAATAAAAGTTATTTTAGTAGCTTTATAAAACCTGAATTCCTGTTATTTATTCATATTATTTTATATATATAAAGGGTAAGCGCAAATAACTGGGGATGACACTTCTTTTTATTGGAAATGCTTTATTGTTTATGACAGTTTAATTTCCAATCATATGTGAAGTTTTAAATACGCTTTTGGAACCTGTTTAGTTTGATACTCCTTGTACTTAACCTTTATATATATGTAAGTACATACATATATTTTTTATGTTTCTCTGAATAAAAAAAATTTTCTACAGAATTTCATTCAAATCTACCGATGTTTTTTGTCGATTCTACCGAATTTAAAAAAAATTAAGTGTGCACACTGATGTCAATATACATACTTGTGCCCATTTGTGTATTCAAGAGCGGTTAAGTTATAAGTATATGTAACTCCTTTCATATTAAAAATATAAACATATGTACATATGGGGGATTCAAACGGTAGACATAAGTGTCATAGTGTCATAATGTTTTAATATTTTTGTTTGAAAGAAAAAAGAAAAGCAAAAAAAATTAGATTTATGAAAATAATTGAAATATTATGACAATATGACACTTATGACTACCGTTTAAATGCCTCAATTTAATATTAATTGGCTCCAAATTTCTGTCAAAATATTATCTATGGAAAATTTATAAATTTAATGAAATAAAAAAGTGTTAAAAATGCCAAATAATTATAAGAAATTGCTAAACTATCACTAGCACTAGGTAGCCGAAGAGAAAAATGTTAAATCTAGCAATTAAAGTGCTAAAATGCAAGCCTTCTGCAAGTACAGTAGAATCTCGAAAAAGTTAACTAAAATGTGCCAAGGGTAATTAACATTCCTAAGAGGTTTTCAAAGTTAGAAAAATACAATAATAAATATAGATTTTTCGGAAATATACCGTAGTTTACACTATGCAAGTCTTATTGCTAAGCTGATTCGTTTGAGGAAGAGATAGACGAGGGGAACAGAAATATTTATTTTCCCCTCGTCTCTCTCTCCTTACAAACTAATCAGCTTGGGTTAAAATTTTTATAACCGAAGAACGGATTTTCCCGATCACCTTTGAATCTTATGAAACTTAGTTGTCTTTTTGCACCTTACCTAACTAAGATAAATATAAAATTTTGGACTTCCAGCTTATGTTTTTCCTGAGATATGGTGTGTCAAAAAATGAAAAAATCATTAAAAACACATATAAGTGGTCCTCCATTATTGCTCATATCTTCAAAAGTTATTAAGACCTTTTTCAGAGCTTAAAACTAGTTGTGTGGTATACATTAAAACGGAATCTGACAATTCTATTTGATTGCTTGTAGGTAGCAGACAGCAACGTAAACCAACCAATCAACAATACCCATACCTACGGTGACCATCCTTTCTGTATTATACAGAACAGTACTGTATTTGAGAGTCCTGTTCTGTATAAATTATTCTTTAGGAAATATCGTTGAAATGTTCTGTATTTTGTTTACTGTTCAGTATTTGTTCTGTATTTTCATAACTCAAACTGCATTTAAAAAATTAACGCAGTTTCTGCAACAATACTGTTTTAATCAACATTGAAAAAGGGCTTAATATATCAACTATGCAAATGCCGAATTAAACAGTTTCGAACACAACTAATAGATTATGTCATAGAATCCAACACTATTGGCTACTCTTTAACTTGACAAACTTTTCTCAGAATTGAAAGATTTTCATTAGCATTTAGTGGTTACGGTTTTTTGGTCAAACGTTTGACAGGTGTGACCGTACCTTAAGGTCTCTCTTATAATTAATGAACTTATGTTTCAAATCGCACAACGTAGAGAGGAAATATTCCCCCTTATTGTGAATGGCGTCGTCGACGTCACATTAAGACGACAGTAAAAATGCTCACTTGGCTACTCTTTGTCGACAACAATTGACTACTATTAAAATGCTACATCAATTTACAAAGCATCCGAGATTAGTAAGAGATTGTCAATAAGGGCCAATTGTTGCCGATAGAGAGTAAAAAAGTTACAATATTTACTGTCGTCTTGATGCGACGTCGACGACGCCATTCGCAATAAGGGGGATTATTGCCTATTGCTGTTAAAAAATCGTAATTGAGCTAAGCCAGAAAAATGTTATTTATATGGATTAGTTTAAACTTTAAAGCAATGGTCACCAAGAAGAGAAAACGCTTAAAAGCAGAACAGCACTAATACATGTTTAGTGCTGTTCCACTGAAAAAAATCGCTTTTGTAAATGTTTAATTGGGTATATGAAAAATATTTATGGGTTAATTTTATATGAATGAACGTTTGTATGTAGTGGTACCTAAGACTGTATGTACTAGTTTTTTTCAATTTCTGGATACATACTCGACACTCAGCATCTACAAAAATATTTAAGCCAAATAAAAACTTTTTTTTAACTCTATATTCCATATACTTTGTATATTTTTTATAGCAATAAAAAGTGCTGTTATAAAAATATTTAAATTAGATAATTTATTTACATAAATAATATAGAAAAAAGAAATTAAATAATTTGGTGGTATTTGAATATTCTCGGTGTATTTTTTTCATAAAAAATGTGACAGAAATCTGCTCTTTTTGTGTGTTTTATGCTCTTGCTTTAGATTTTTGTTAGTAGTTGTGCTGTGTACGTATGCAAAACAGAATGCTAGCAGAGCCCTCAGGGCAATGGGATGCTGGACTATGGTTTAAAGCTAATGCAAGCCGATTTTATGCAGATTGTATTGAATACTTAAATCAGTGCGATACTGTCTACCAAGAAGGTGGAACTCCTACGTGGAAAGATGTTAAATCCAGTTTTGTTTTCATTATGGATAAAAGAAATGAGTTAAACATAAATGACACCGAATAATTTGATGAATTAACTCTTGTTAAAAGATATATGTACATACCTCTTTACGCTACAGTTACACGACCAAGATTTGCTTTCAAGTTTTTCACACATACTGGTTGTCAAAAGTCGTTTAAATTGAAAGCTGTGACGTAGGCTGCACGCAATTTCCATGCAAATTTATTTTCAATATGCCATTGATAAAAAAAAACAGCTCAAGACAACAAAACTTCATAGCTGATGATGAAGGTTTAGTGGCCTTCGAAAACAGCTAGCTGTTCCGTTTAACTATGTGTTGTCAAAATATTTACAACTAACTTTGATGTTATTTGTTCATTAATAATTATCACATGTAATTTGGCTTACAAAGCGATACGAACTTTAACCTGTTCAAATCATAAAATATAGGTTTTTAAGTTGGAAGTACTTAGCTTTTAGTATATATTTTTTTAATTAATTAATTAAAAGTATCAAAACTTTCAATACTGTAAATACATAGGAATTTGTTGGTTTTTGTTGGTTTTATTAAACATATTTTGTTACACAGAAAAAAATAGACAAGAGTTATTTTCAATAAAACCATGTTATTGAATAAAATGTTTAATTTCAATAATATTTGTCATTAACTTGAATATTGTATTTATCAATACTGCGTATTTTAAAATATAATTTAAATTACTTTGTTTGTGTTGGTGTTTATCTTGCTTGTTGATTGACTCAACGTGGTGCTCATGTTGTTGTTTATTTTGATTGTTGGTGTTGTATACGTATGAGTTCGGACAAGAAGTCGAAAAACGTCGTTTCTTGTTTTTTTTACTCAACAAAGTTATTTTTAAATTATATCAAAACAATGCGGACATAAGAAATTATGTTTTGCTTCTACATATTCATTGTTTGCTTATTAAATAATGATTTGCTCTTTAGCTGACTGGTAAGTACGTTAGTTTATTAGACAAAAGATTGCCGGTTCGACTCATCCCAAACACGTTTATGTGGTTTTAATAGCAGCCAAGCAAAAGCAAATATAAAGATGTTGAAAAACGTGGCATTCATCCACACACACACTATATAACAATTATCACTGAAAATAAAATTTCAGTCAACAACTTTTTTCTTTGATTCATTAAATTTCTTTATTGACTGAAAAAAAAATATATTCAATAAACGTGCATACAATTTTATTTATCAATAATGCTAAAATCGTCATCACAGAAAATTCGAAAGATTTTTTTATTGAATCTATTTCGTATTCAAATATCAAAATCATTTTTTTCTGTGTAGTAAATATGCACACTGCAGTATATATGTACTGCATTTAAAATTGCAGTAAGCAGTAAATTTACTGATTACTGAAAAAATTCCGTAAATTTTTACTGATAATGAAATTTAATTTGCATTACCAGTAAAATCGTAGGGCCGTATTCATAATAAAATTGTAGCAAGTGGCAAAGTTTTTTTCATTCAAATTTTTAAACTTTTGTATGAAAAACATTTAGTCACTTGTTAGAATTTCATTATGAATACGGGCATTAGTGATTACTGAAAATTCAATGCACCTCATCATATAATAAATCATTTAGGCACTTTACAAAAATTGTAGAAAAAAATTTTAGTAATCAGTAAAAATTTACTTGTTAAAATTTTTTTATTATTTTTACTGAAATTTTAGTGGTACTGCAGTGCTCATCTATGGTAAATGCCTTTACTTTTACTTTTTAATTTTTAATTGCTGTTGTTCAGCGTTTAGTTGTTGCTGTTCTTGTTTAAACGATTTTTTCAGTTTTGTCGCTTTTTTCTCGTTTTGGCGTTTTTTTTTCTCTTTTTGGGGTTGTTTTTAATTTTCGCAATTTTTTTCATTTTTGGCGATTTTTTTATTTTTGTTTGTTTTGGGATTTTTTTTTCATTTCGGTTGTTTTTTATTTTGGCGATTTTTTTGTTTAAGGTTTTTTTTTCATTTTGGCGATTCTTCCGGTTTTTCGCGATTTATTTTAGTCCTAGAAATTTTTTTAATTTGGTGCTTTTTCGTTTTGACGACTTTTTTTTTTTTTGTTTTTGGCGATTTTTTAGATTTGGCGATTTTATAATTTTTTGATTACTCAGTTTTACCGTTTTTGAAAATTTCAAGAGTTTTGCTCTTACGGTTTCCAAGATACACCAAGTTGTCAAAGTTACAAAGTCAAAATTGGATTAACTGATGGCACACCTTTTAATTTAAATTTTTCAATTTAGTGTGAATTGCTGTAGTCTGTATAAAAATACAATATACATACAGTTGGGATTATAAAAATTTTCGCTGCTCGTTTTGCAACACCCTTTAATTTTTAACTCGCATGTATTTGTTGTTGTAGCGGCCAAATGTCTACACACTGTGTCCAAATTTCAGCTCCGTAGCTCTTACGGTTCTCGAGAAAATACCCTGTGACAGACGGACGGACAGCGTAGCGAAAACAATAGGGTTCATTTTCACCTTTGGTGTACGGAACCCTAATAAAGCAATTATCAAGTTAAATAAAACAAACAAAAACCAGCAAATTCCTATGTATTTACAATATTTTAAATAAGTTTGTATTGCTTCTTTCAAACAATAATACACTCATACATATGTAGCTCACACCGATTTGACAACGCGGTGTGCATCTCACTCAAAATTTGTGATTGTATTGTGAAAAAGATTTTTACCCCCCAAGCGTATAGATGTTTGCACATCAAAAAGTCGTGGGTATATCGTGAACGTGAAAGCAAAGAAGTACGAGTACATTACCGCCATTAGCATAAATATTTTGCCGTGTGTGATTTCATCTCTACTACACACTAACACAGCAAGACTAAAATGAAAACGCAAAGAAACTCCTATTATGACCCACGGTATACTCTTCCGGATGTTATTCTGAACATGTATAGCCTTCCTATAAATTTAATCAATGCCCTAAAATTTATTTGTATACATTCATATTTATCGGCATCTATTTGGTGAGTGAATGTTCCCATTTCACATTAGTTATAAAAAATATTTAAATGTAGTATTTTTTTTTAATGATTTCAGTTTCAAATATTTGAATTTGCCTAAAAAGACTTAAAGTGTTTTCATCTATCAAGTGTTTTTTTATGAAGTGTTCATTTTTCTCTCATTCAACACATTCAACATCGAACATAATTTTCAAGTAGTTGAAGAAAAAAAATCTTGAAATTAAAATGTTGTATTTAATCTTAAACCTGTTTAATCGTAAAAATAATAAATGAATAAATAAACACACACAAAAAAATTAAATTATAAAAACGAAATAAAACAAAGTGATTCATAGAATTAGAAAATTCAGTCATTCACTCGACAGCAGACAATGAGTTCATGAAATCAACAATCAACTATTACATTAATAGAGTTTTATTATATTCAATTTGTGGGTTTGTGATAAAAGAAATAAACATATATGTACAGAAAGATTAGAAATTTTTGATAGAAACGCTTATTTGCAAATTTGTTAAATAATTTTAAAAGAATAGTTTTTATTAGCTGCTGTTAGAATAAAGAACTCCATCATATAATACATAATAATAATGATAATGGAAACCAATATTAAATATTGAAAAACATAAAAGTTATATTGCCTGCTTTCATTTTTACCCAGTTAAAATGCATAAGTAAAATAAAACTAAAACCCAAATTATTTAAACAAAGCCCAAAGAACTTTATTTTAGCTTTTTAGAAAAAAAAAGTTTGTTAATTTATTTGCTTTTTAATAAAAGTTGTGTTTTAAAATTTTACAGTTTCGCCATTAAATGATCTGCAGCTGCAACAATCGCAACCTCAGCAAACCCATAGAACAACTGCCAAATTATCAAATACCAACAATAACTTAACAACAGCAACAGCAACTACAACTGGTTCAACAACATCTAGTGTCAAATCGTTGATTAAAAAGTCGGGCAGTTCTTCGTCTACCCAAAGTTCAAATCGTAAAGACAGTTTCGGTTCACGGGACTCCTTAAACGATATTCTATCGGAAACTGGCTTGTCTACGGGCAATGTAGCCGCTCAGCGTAAATCTTTGGAAAATAAAAATTTAGATTTAACAAATACCTCCGATGTTGCAACTCGCTTGGCAATCAAGAAACAACAATTGCTCATGCAACAACAACAGCAACAGGAGAGTAAAACGATTACATCGTCGATTAGTAGTAACAATACCAGCACATCAGTTACCTCATCGACTTTAATGAGCGCCACTGCCTCATCCAGTGAGTTACGCAAAAGTATAGAAAACATGGATGAGAAGACGAAGACGACACCGCCACCAGTACTTAATAAAAAGCCAACAGTGCCTGTAAAGAAAACCACCACAATGACAAGCATAACGGGTAAGAATAATTCCTTTATGTCTTAACGTTTGTACTCGTACCCAGCAAGCATTTTTTGATATTTTCAATAAATTTCGAGTCTTTTTTGACTCTTGCGCGTTTAAAAAGCTAGAATATGAGCTCATTTTGTGATCATAAGATATACTTTTGTCGGTAGAAAAACGTGACTACCAGCGAATCCTCTTGACAAGTCATTTATTAGTCTTTTTCTATAGTAGTTTAGAGTCATTTTCGACACATTTTCTAGTAGTATATAAAGTGTTTTTCGAATCCTTTTCTGATCATTTATTATTAGTCTTATTTCACTTCATTTGTGACTCTTTTTCGAATTGTCTTTCAGTCATTTTTCTAATCGTTATACTTAAAAAACATATCAAGCAGTGTTTAATCATCTATCTGCGTAAAATATGATCATAAAATACATAATTATAGTCACTGCATGATTGATTGGTTTTTAATTAAGCATTTTTCAATCTTCCACGTGAGCAAAATATGATAATGATAATAACTAACGGAAATAATAGTCACATTTTACACGTCTGGATGATTAATTCCCCATTGCAATAGAATTTGTTATTGTATATTAAATCGAAGTATTTTTCGAGTCAAAAATGATTAATCAGTTTTTGATCACCAATAGTACTCTAAAAAGACACAGCAAGGTGATTTCTAGGGTATTCATAGAACCTGGGTCTTGCGGGGGTTAATCGCTCGATTAATCAGTCGAGGTTTTGGCTTAATCGTTTAATATCGGTATTAACCGGCTAACCGATTAGTAAAGTTTTTTTCATAAATGAAGTAATTTGAACAAGTAAAAGTGTATAAATTATTTATTAATTTGAGATTACTAGTAAAAAAAATACACATAAGAATTCTTAAACTAACCCAGTTGTCCAAATCGTCCTAGACGACATTGTCTTCGACGATTCATGTACGACATGTCGTCTGTAGATTAAGTTTTCTAATCGACAATTTAAAAGAAATCGGCGTTCATGACTATCTGAACGACAATGTCACACGTTTTTCTTCAATAAAACTTTGTTGGGGACCATCTGAGCGACAGTGTCATACGTTTTGTCTTCAATAAAGCCTTGTCGAGGACAATCTGAGCGACAATGTCCCTCGTTGTGTCTTCAATAAAGCATTGTTGACGACAATATGAGCGACAATGTCCCTCGTTATGTCTTCAATAAAGCCTTGTTGATGACAATCTGAGCGACAGTGTCACACGTTTTGTCTTCAATAAAGCCTTGTTGAGGACAATCTGAGCGACATTGTCGCTCATCTGGTCTTGTGTGACCTCACCGCCATTTGTATGAAAATTTCGTCAACGATTTGTATGGAGTTGTCTTTAATATGTCTTCTACGACTTACCATTGTCTTGTACCCGTCGTCAAAGATGTCTTAAAGACGTGGCCAACTGGGAAATCAAGCAAAAAATCATATATGTGTATGTATGTTAGTATTTCAATAGTTTAAAGAGATCTAACATAATTTTTCAGAAAAATATTTTTTTTTAAGTTTTAAGGATTTAAATGAATTAGTTTTGACAAAACTTGAATTGGAAAAATCCTTTCACTTATCGTAGACGTTGAGGAAATCGGTAGCAATCCATAACACAGAATATCTAGTTTCTTAGTCCTTTTCCTGGATTTCGCTAAATATACGAGTATAAAATGCTTCATAGAGTCCTGTTTTAATTTTTTTTTTAAATTCTTAACACTTGTAGTTTTTTCGGTTAATTTTGTTAAAACATTTTTTGTATTACCATCGATATTGTTTTCTGTTGGACTGTCCTCATCTGACTCAGCGAGGAACATTCTGCAGAAAAGTTTATTTCTGAATTTCTTAGTTTTCTTTTTTGTACTTTAAAACACTGTTGCTAGAAGAAAATATTTCAGAGCTACTCTATAATCGAATTCGTCTCTTATTAAATCTAATCCTTACTTAAATCGTTGGCAACGTACTATTATTATTAGCTTTTAATTATTTTTTAAATTATTAAAAAAAATCAATTAGAGTAGCAGAGTCTTTACTAAACCCTTTTATAGCCACGTCGAAAGAAGTTTTACTTAAGTTAAGCTGAAATTAACCGGTTTGTGTAACCGTTAATTGAAAAAGGCAATTTTTAATTAACCGATTGAATATTCTTCCAAATGCTAAATGGGTATATTTAAAAAAGACAAAAAAAATTAAGTTTCGATTTATTCTTTGCAGGCAACATATTGTCGGGCATTAAACAAAAAGTCAAAAATGTTGAAAACAAATTAACCACCGCAGCATCACATGACTACGCCGATGGCGTAGGCAGTAGTAAGTTATCGCCCAGCTCAGTTGCCGACAGCGGAAGTGGGGGAGTAGTAATGAGACGGGCTGCCACCATTGCCGTTGAAGATACAGATTTTGATCGCGTTGAACGCGGCTCAATTCTGCCGGATATGCGCGCTGGACGCGTTAAAGCGCCAAAACGTAGACCACCTTCCGCCGCCATAAATGCCATCGGTGAGAATAATAACAATTCCCTGTATGTCAATGGTAATGGCAGTGATACCACTCAAAGTGGCGACGATCAATTAAAATCCGATGACAATTCAACGGGAGAAGAGCAGTTAGCTAAACCAAAACCTAGAGAATGGGAAAAGAAAAAAGCACCCTGGATGGAAGAATTGAAAGCATCACAAGTCAAAAAGAAAACCTCACCCAGTCTGGGTGATGGGGAGAGAACTTCAAAATTGTACGGTGATGATGGTAAAATAACAACAAATAGTTCTGTTTCACAATTCACCAGTTCAAATGCCACCTGCTCTTCATCTACGACCACCTCAACAAAAGTGCAATCATCATCGGTTTCATCTACCAGCACTATGCAACAATCAATGATTGTAGAAAGTAGCATTAATACTAATTGTAGCAGTAGCCAAAGTGCTGCGCCTAAAACTCTTACCGAAGCCATGACCAAGAGTTTAAGTTCTAAGATTGCCAATGATGCACTGGCGCCCGCAAACAATACCTCCCTTAATAGCAACTCGACGGTCCATGTGGTAGACGATGTCAGAACTCGTCCCAATAGTCTGTCAATACGCAATCGCAGTGCTTCCCCCTCAATGGCTGCCACACGTAATATACTAAAAACTAATTCTACAACGGCCAATACTACTTCGACTAACAACTCCGCCTCGCCAGCTGAAACCACCAGCAGCAATTCTCACAACAACAACCACAGTAGTAGCAGCTCACAACCATCAGTTGTCAAATCAAATCATCTGCTTAATAATGGTGGCGTGGCTACTACTACTACTACTACGACTACGGGTTCCCCTAAAATAGCTGAATTGGAGACACGTGTTGATAAATTGGAAATGCTGGTCCATGCTCAACAGCGTACAATCGATGAACTTGTACGCACATTGCGAGAGGAAACGGATCGCAATAAAGTCTTACGTGCTGAATTGGATAAATATGCACAGTGCGTTACGCAAGTTTGAGAAGAAAAACTAAAGAAAACTAAGAGAAAAATTACTTAAATATTTTTTTCTACTTTTTTGTGCTTAGAAAAATTATGTTTAATATTTTATTTAATAGTTTTTAATTTTCATTTTATAACACTTTAATTTCGTATGTAAGTAAGTATGTGTGCGTTATTTTATTTTAATTATTTCCGTACGTGAAATGAAAGGAAGCCAGTGTAGTTTTATTTTTTTATACTTATAATAACTTAAACACGAAAGTCTGTTTTTAATTTAGTCTTGTTGTTATTTTTACTTTTCTTATTATAAAAACAAAACAGGCCAATATGATTTTTTTATGACCGCCCACCTTCTTTATTACAAAAATAATGCAAAGAATCCAAAAAATGAAATATTTCTTGTTTTCTTTTCTGTTTATTGCACTGTAGAAAAAATTTAACTTTTTCTAAAATTAAAAAATCTCGAACGATAGATTCAGGCAGATTAAAAGAAAATAATAATGATACCACATGTATCGGCATTTTTATAGTTTACGTCTGAACATATAATCCCTCTTTTTGTCGTCGTTGGCGTATTTCTACTTCGACTACCAGGTTTTTGTAATAGATTAGAGATCCAACAGTGAATAAATTCTAGGACCAAAATGTCCTAGTCGAAGCCGAAATACGCCAGCGATAAGGACCAATGTCTGTGGTCACAAATAATAATAGCGAAGTCGAAAAACATAGTTTCTAGAAAAACCACTTCTAACGTATGAATGTCTTTTTTTTTGATAAAATCAAAATGGGCAAATTAAATTAATTTTGTCTTAAAGCAAAAATTACTATATTAACGAATCAACGCAAAATTTTATGAAAATGTAGTTTTTAGTATAATTTGAGCCGTATTACAAATTTTACTTTAAAATTCCGGTCAGTATTGGAGATTTCACGTAAATATAAAGTTCCGTTTGTAGAATTTTGTGGCCTATATAAAAACTTGATTGTGTCTTATACCCTTTGCAACTCACTCACATCTTTGAGGAATGCGTGGAATATGTTGAAAATTGAAAAAACCTGTTCACATTACAACATCTTTCATCTTTCATCTGTCATGTATTATAATACTATTTTTACGAATGTGAGCTACTAAAAATTAAATAATAAAATGCAATTTAAAAATTCAGTAGAAATTGATTTAATTGCTGGCTCCTGAGGAGCAGAAACAAATAATGCTACAATGTGCAGAATTTGTTGAAATTATGCCAGCGGACAATGATAATGAAAAAATATTACAAACTTTATCCGCAAAGATTTCGCGTAGACATTTGCAACTACTTTTATGTAATTTATTTCGATTTGGAAAATATATAACAGATTTTATTATATGCATACATATACATACATATGCATGTATATAATAAAATCTTAGAGTAATTACGGATCTTTTTTTGAGAAGGATATTCCAAAATGTAGCCTTGAAGAATGTATGTAAATATGTCCATGCATATGGAAATATACATACATACAAACACATGCATATGTATATATTTTTATAGTATGTATGCATGTATGTATATAGTTGCATACATTTTTTCTAGTGATGACACTAAAATAATCGAAAGATGTTGAACGGAACAAAGTGAGATAGGAACATCTTTTAAAGATGTTGAAAGATGTTGAAAACATTCAGCCCTGTATAATTCTTATGGGAAAATGTTATCATCTTGCCAAATTGATGAAAGATGAAAGATGTGAGTAAGTGTGAAAAGGCTATTAAGTCGTCTTATGTTCTTATCGCTTTTAAGCACAGATATAAAACGGTAGTTGAAGTTCTTGTTTGTTCCTTTCATAAGAAGGGATCAGAAATATTCTTCAACGAAAATATACAGGTCTGTCATAGGAATCAGATTCATACAGGAAACTTTTTGCCTTCTCTAGAAAACGTAAAATTCAAAAAATGGAATTTATAATTTGAGAGTATGTACATATGTATGTATGTATGTACCTACATGAAGAAACGTTCAAAAAATATTTCAAATGTAAAAGAATCTTGTTTTACTTAGTATCTTAAAATAAAAAGACAAAACCTGTTTTGTTAGCAAGTAATATAGATTTTTGAAGTAAACTACATCAGCAAAAAAAAAATGTGAAAATAAACAAAAATATATATATATTTTTTTTCTTTTTTTTATCATAGCTGCAAATATTGATACTTAAGGTAGTGATACACTATCATACACAGTCGTACGATTCATTCACTGGAAAATCGGATTGAATTCTGTCACACTCGAAAAAAAACGCAACAAAATCTCATAGGTGCCACACTATTCCACAAAAAAGATGAAAAAACATTTAAATTAATTTTTATGTTTACTTATTTTGCATTTCTAAAGAAATAATAACGCAAAATGTAATTTTCAAAATGTATCTCTCTATCTTTAAATAAATGAAGCAGAATTTGCTGTTTTCTTATCAACTGCCTTACAAAATGCATCTCTGATCTAATAGAAATTATCATTTTATGAAAATTTTCATAAACTTTTGGAAATCGGACAGACTTGTCAAAAAATCTGTCACAAATTTCAAATTTTAATCCACACTATAAGAAATTTATTATTCGACATATTGTCAGAAGTTTATTTTAATTTGAAATTTATTTGCTGGTGGTTCAGCGTTGTCTATATATTTCATTGTTGCTGTAACAAATCATCAGTAGACTTCAACCACACATTTTGAATAGTCACAAACCTCTTATCTTATGCACAGACTTTCAAGAACTATTTGAGAATTCACAAATAATAATATTTTTGAAAATCACAAAAGAAAAATAAGCGTAGTAGGCTTTGAAACTAATACAAAAAACCCAGCAAATAATTTATATTCGATTTGAATCTATTTTATTTTTCTACACCTTTGTACAATTAGAAATTTCGTTAGGCGTTAAGAGTAAAAAATTATTAAAACTCTAAGTTATTATTGGTTAATTGTTTGTTTAGGCACCCAAAAACACAAATTTAAACAATTTATTAAATTTAATTTTAACCTAGTATCGAAGGGACTAAGCAATTCGGAAGGTTTCACTTGAGAAGTAAATCCTAAATTTGCTGTGAAGGACTTATTTATTTTAATTTCCAATACCGTGTATTATTCTTGAGCACAAAGTCTTTAAGTTTTTGCAAATTTTCAAATATATATAATTACTAGTGATGCACGAATATTCGTATTCGTATTCGAATTCCCGAATATTCGTCCATTTTTGGATATTCGAATTCGTATTCGTCAAATTTAGGCGAATACGAATTAAATAGCATTTTCAAATGCTATTTAATGACGATCATTAAAACTTTGGGTAATTTTTATTAACTTTAAATTACGACAAAAGGCGTATGAAATTCTTTTTCATAAATTTTTTTTTTCATATTTCATTTGCGCTTCATTTTGCAGGCGTAAAAAGAAGCGCAATTTAATGTCTATAAATTTCACATATAATATTCGTATTCGTATTATTATTTTATTATTATGAGTAGTTTTCGATCTTCGATTGTAGACGAAAGTACCAATCGAACGAATTTTCATTTGGTATTATGACGCGCATTGGTCGAGGAATGTTGCTATTGTCAATTTCAACGGACTGTGATTGTTGAAAATATTGTATGCAAATTCAAGAAATCCGTTAAAAGTATTGAGTAGCCATATGAAAAGTTTTGAGTATTAATAATATAATTTGCCAGTACTATTCTAGAACATTTCAACCAGTCATATCCCCGTTTACGAAAGGGACAGAAAAGTCCATACTGAGGAGAATTAGCAGGTGCGATAACTAACATGTAAGAAATGTCCTTCCACTATAATAATGTGCAAAAATTGGCCCATTTTAATTTTTTTTTGCCCCCTGCCAGAATCAGTCGTTAGAAACTTGATATTATTAACCAGTTTTTTTATTCTTTTTACATACAACTTTGATATCGATATTAATAAAAAGTGTAACTAGTAACAAATTCTCGTAGATATCAGATTTAATCTTAAGTTTATATACCAAGTCTTCCTACAGTTAATTGGATTATGACCTATTTATTAATTACTTAAACTAAAAGGGTATTGCAGTGGGATTAATTCAAGCCACACCCAAACAATTTTCATTATTAAAAAGATCCTGTAGGCAATTTGGGGTATGTAGAATTTTTTTAAATAATTTGTCGGGTCACAAAGCAAATAGCCCGACTTGTACAATTTCATTTACATTAATTTCAATTACAATTACATATTGTAATTGAGAATTTAATTGTAATTGAAAAATTTTCATTACAATTACAAAATATAATTGCAATCTAAAATCTTTATTTACAATTCATTTACTTGTAATTTTAGTTGGAATTGTTTCCATTACAAATTACACCTGAATGTAATGATTTGGCAATTACAATTTGCGATTCACATTTCATAATGAAATTTTGCGTCAGCTAGTGTGTAATGTCTCCATTGGGAGTTATTTAGCCTTATCATGAATTCCACATGTGAAAATTTCCGAATGAAATATTTCGTTTCGTTCACATGGATTTTAATTTCGTATCTTCAATTCGAATAAAATTAAAAGCTTACATATTTCCACTTTTTCCAACATACAAATCTTTGTGAATGATTTCCTTCATAAATTGTCGAAATATTTCGCAATCTTATGAAGTTTTTTGACACCAACTGTTCACACGTTCGGAAATTTCCGTGTGAAATTTTATTCATGATAAGCCTGATTATTTTATCATCCAAGCGACAGCGTTTAACAGATAACAATTTGGTAGTATGGGGTTTTTTTGTGTCTTATATATAAATATATGTAACACATAGGGCTCACTCAAAGACGTAACTGTTGAGCTCAACTGTTGTAAAACTGTTGCCAACTGTTGACAATTACGTCTTATAAACGGCTTGATGAATATACTGCAAATGAACTGCCGATATTGGCTATATGTAGCGAAACAATTTTACGATGGAAAAAATGGCAGCCAATGCTCTATTTTTGAGTGGAGCGGAACTACTCAACTTTGTCCCAGTTCACACACTTCAACTCGTAATTCAGCTGTAAGTAAAAAAGAGATATTTGTATTTCTTTCTCCATCTTTCTCACAGCTCAATTATGATTAACAAAAGTTGAAGTGTGTGAACCCGGACTTGTGCAAATATGATTGTTGTTATAGTTTTTGAAGTTTGTCATTAACTGTAATTGAGTTTTTATTATTTTCAATTACAACAAAACTTTCAATTACAATTACAAAAAATGTTATAACCGATTTGTAATCAATTACAAAATGTAATCATTACTACCCCAGTCTGCAGATAATATAGCTTTTAAGTTTAGTTAAAGCCACATTACACTTACCTTGAATTGAAACTATTTATTTTTAATTTCTTCCGCTCTTACAAAGAGATACATGTATCGAGCCCTATTTTCGTAAGCGACATGTAGTAAATTAAAATTTGATGGGCCTACCCATAGTTTAGAATTATAAAAATGCCAAAATTGTTGATAACTTTGAAAATACATGCATTAAACCCATTCACCGCAGCAATATATCTACTACAAAGTATCAAGGATAGAATAAACAATGTGCCATGTTTATATGAGAGTGATTCTTTTGACAAAAGCAAAGCAACAAAGCGACAGGTTGTCTATGCTGCTTTTGTCGTTATTTATTTGGGTTATCCTCAAACAATTAACAAATATTCAGTTTTGTATGGTGTTTGACATTTCCTATAAGAAACATACACTCTGACGATGCCACCCTGTTTTAAAAGTAAGATGGTAATTTGCACCAACAAAATACATGTGGTTATTGCTGTTCTAATTTTTGTTGTAGAAATGCTGATACTTGATTGATGTGCCTTGATTTCGTACAAGTTCGGACTAATGAGCGAAAAAAGAAAATTACTTTCTGAAAGTGCAAAATACTACTAAATACTAATGTTGCTTACTTTTTATATTAAATTTAATTTGAGTGTTTTTAGTCGCTTAAAACGAATATTAAAAAAAAATTGTGAAATATGCACAAATGTATGTATGTATGTATATATATGTATATATCATCCCCTAAAATCCAAAAGGCCGTAAGTACCCTTTTTACTTTTTTACAGAAGAAGCAAAAAACCTTGTAAATTTAAGACTATTTGTTAGATGCCAAATTTCAGAATGTTCATTATCTAAATGACCTTTTATGTAAAACTTTCAATCCTATCTATTCTGTCGCGGACGACAGCGATGATACTATGCGACTAAGAATGAATGATACTTTAAACGATGATTTAGCAAAAATTTCTGAATGGGGTCATGCGAAAAGGGTCGATTTTAACGCCCGTAAGTATAAATATTGAGGAATCAAAAGCTCTTGATGTTCTTGGCATAAAAATCCAATGTGATGTTTGATGGACTGAACACATTTTTCAAGTTGCAAAAGATATTTCACCCCATCTGATCATACTATTTATACCACCTATATCCGACCGAAAATAGAATACAACTCTCATGTATGGGCCGGCGCTTCAAAGTCTATTTTGGGGCGACTCGACCGCGTACAGGAGAGGGCGAAGAAGGGTATCCAACTCTATTGATTCATTGGAGCATCGACGCAATGTGAGGTGCATTTCCTTGTTCTATCGCTACTACAACGGAATGCGTTCTAATGAAATTAGGGAACTTATTCCTGAAACCCGCACATTTATACGCACCCCACGTGCCTCATTCAGAGCACATCCCTTTGTGGTCGATTGGCCAATAAATCGCACTACGCATTACAGAGAGAATTCCTTTTTTAGCAGCACTGTTCGTATGTAGAACCAACTACCTGCAGGAGTCTTTCCTGTCACTTCCCACTACGTGGGAAGGTTTAAATCGAATGTCCATAGACACTACTCCCTCTATCCTCCTCCCCTACCTATTTTCCTAGTTCTAGCACAATGCATTGCATGAGTAGGGATTATCCCCTGAGTGCTGGTCCTTATAAAAAAAAATCAATGCGGATTTGGTTTAATAAAAAAAATTATAAAATAATAGTACATGTTTTTTTAGTAATGGTTATTTGATCTCAATAAACAACGTTTTAGAGCATATCATAACAAACACAAACACAACCCGCAAAGCGATTAGCTTGTCTGCGAAAAACACCCATGGTCTATGGTGGAAATCGAACCCACGAACTCTGGACTGAGGTGCTAGCATCGCTATCACTCAGCCGCAGGGGCACCTAACACCGTTTAGGTAGCGCTTAGGTAGCCGCAGAGGTGAAAAATTTCCAAACAAATGAAATTAAAAAAATTCTGGGAAATTTTTCACTTATGCGGCTACCTAAGCGCTACCTAAACGGTGTTAAGAATCATTCTTAGGAAGTTCATATGTACTAAAAAGTTGTTTATTGAGATCTTAGGTACATTTTTGTAGTTGATTGTTTCCTTGAATTTTGAACGGTTTGCTACTTATGGACCTGGACAGGGGAAAAATGGTAAAAAAAATTGAATTTTTATAAATTTTTTGATTTTATATGTTCACAATTTTTGTTCTCTATGACAAGAGCTACAACTTTTCCCCAGAGATTAAATCAAAATTCCGAACGGTTTGCAAGATATGAGCCTGAGAAAATGCAAAAATGACATCGAGGCCCCAAATCTTTGGGGGCCCATAAAAAAAGTAGATGTCATTTTCTTTTTTGGTCTTTTATCACGTATATGGTTATATTTTTTCGTATTGCACTGTGTTATAATACATTTCATATATAAGTCCATATATCAATTCATAAATAATACTTTTACTATGTATAATCCCATACATTTCCATACGTGAATTCATATATACATACATATGTATATGTAGATATTTTAAAAATATATGGATAATACATATTTTTTAGCTGGGAACTTTAATTTTACTCGCTTACGATTAAATCGAAAATAAGGCTCGATATTATCAAGTAAAATTTAATGATTACGGGCACATTCATCTAAATGGGAACGAAAAATCGAATATTTATATAGGGAACAAAAAGAAATTTAATTTTTTGTTTTTGTTTCAGGCCCTAAATAATTAAAAAGTCAAAGAAAATTATAGAATGTAAATACCCAGCAAAAAATGGTAATGAGTTACATATATTAAGAACACTTTACTTTTCCACATAAACTACATACCGTCTTCATTACTTTACATCACTTGTATAACGAATGCCAAGTAAATAGTTAAACAAAATAAATTAATATTTGTGTGGCCCAGTAGTAGAGCGTGTGTTTATCATGCAGATACATACATTTCATTCATTTACTCGAATCCATTTAAATTACAAAACTTAACACAAACAATAAAAAACCAAAAGCTAAACTCAATATAGACCGTTTTTATTCTTACAAATTCCTTTGTGGGACAATTAAAAAACGAAAAGATTAAATCTCACAAGGCAATTTGTAAGAATAAAAATGGGTAATTTTGAATTTTCCAGTTTTTGCTGTTTGTATATATATATATATATATATGTATAGTACATATAGTAAAATTTTATAGCTAACACTTTTTAAATTAGTTTAACCCCGCCCTTCCCTTTTTAAGGGTATGGTAGTTTTTACGATTTGTTAGAATAGAGCCGTGGTCGGCAACCTATACCATTACATTTTACGATTGTATGTGTTATACTTTCACCACAAACCGGTGTTGCCAGTGAAATTTCGTCTCATTTCCCTAATTTGAAATTTAAAATCTCCAAAGGCTAACTTGATTTTATTATGGTCAGAAGAAAAAATCTAGTTTTGTTTATAAATAAAGGCGTCTTTTGTTATTGCTACGTCAATGTAATGGTGAGTAAAAAGATGGTTTTGTGGAAAATTTCGTTAAAATAATTTAAATATATACTTGAAAATGCATTTGCATGACACGTTTTTGCATGCATGACAACGCATGTTGGCAAACCAAACATTCTGGTTTGCCATAATAATTTTCTGAAAATAAAAAATTAAGTAAATTCTCATCACACATATTTTCTTATTGTTGGGGAAAAAAATTTTTCTTTGGCAACGCTGATTCTTAAGAGAATGAGATACACACAACTTGTTCTCAACAATTCGTGTGTACACATCAGTAATGGTATTTTGGTGCGTTTCGGGTATTTTTTGGTGCTTTTTGTCTCTTCATAAACGCGAAATTTTGGCTAATACCCTTTTTTAAAAAGCGAGTATTTACAGTGCTTTCAACAATTTCTTACAGTGCTTTTGGTGCTTTTTTGTTAAATAAAAATATTTTTAATTTACAAAACTAAAACACTGTTAAGCACTAATATCAGCATATTTTAACTGAGGCTTCTTAAATTGATTTTAATGACAATAACGGAAACTATGTTAAAAACAATGTAGAAAACTTTTCATAATTGGGATTAAAAAATTTAATTTTTTTTGCAAAATAAAAAAAGGAAGTAACTGGAAAGTACCACATAATTCTCTGCATAATAATTGATTGAAAGTAGTATGCAATAAGCATTTGTTAAAGCTTGCACAAATATTTAATAATACTATAGGGTGGTTTAATTTTGATAGCCGATTTCGGACTTTTCATAAGGCTGTTAATTTGTAAGTGCAAAGTAAATCAAAATGTTCACGTTTACAACAAAATGTAGGTAAATTTGTATTCAACGCACGAGAGTGGTTAAATTTTAAGGGCCGATTTCGATTGAAAGCATGAGGTTATTAATAGCAGTTAGTTGTTTTAGACAACGGGTAGCCAACCCCCAATTTTTTCATATCGTATTGACGTGCTGTCAATGTTGACAACTGGAATAAAACTTTTAAACACAAAAACTTTTAAATTAAGAGTACTCAAGAAAAGAGTGACGCATTTAATGCATTCTTTATGTGTAAATGATTTTTCAGTAACATACATATCTTAATCTAAGCCTAAAGCTGGGGTGACACGATTCGCACAATATACCAATTTTCGTCAGCTCACTGAAATAAATTCATAAGTAACAAAGTAAATTTGCATTATTTCTCAACTAATTGAAATATAATTTCATAACTGCACCACACTGCATTAGTAATAAAGCCATATAGACTTATTCAAGAATTAATTAAATAATAATGCCATTTTGGCTTATTACTTATTACTCTATCGCAGTAAGCCGACGAAAATTGGTACATTGTACCAATCGTGTGACCCCAACTTTAGCTTCACCTACTATTGTATGTATGTGTATATGCTACTATATTATTTGACTCCTGGTTTTTTTTATTATTTGTTTCTACATACTTATTTTTATTAAATTAATCAAGATTTTGTTTTAATTAATATATTACTAAATTCTGTTATTACATCTCAAATACTTTGTTTATTTTTAAGCATAAAATTTAAATTATATTTTGAGCTTTTACACTCTAAATTCTCCTTTATAAATGGCTTAATGTATTAAAATTAAAAAAAAAAATTTTTTGCGCTTTTTACCCTTTTTGCAACAGCTTAATGTGCTTTTGATCTTCGTAGAGATACCAACACTGGTACACATACGTAATAGAAGAGTATTTAAAAGGCGCGGCGCCCTTATTTTGCCGACTATGGGAATAGAGCCAAAAATTACCGCCACTTCTTCCTTTTCTCCTATTAGATATTTAGTTTTCTGAGAGTCAACCCAACTCAAACCACAATACTCCATTAAAACAAAATACAAGGACTCGGATTTCGAAAAATGCAAATAATGACAAAATACACCATTTATAAACTTTTTTTACATATCTTTTTCAAGTTGTAGAATTAACTAATCCTTTCGGGACGGCTTTCGAATTTGAAAGTTGTAATGAAGTTTGTGTATTTCTGGAGGGGCCGGAGTCTTGTCGGTACCCCAAAAAAAAAAAATGTTTGCACAACTTGCGATGGAATTAAAGACCTAAAAACTGTTTTGTGCGCTATTGAACGGTTTAAAAACGGCTCAAATGATATAACGGATGGGAGTATTTTAAAAGCACCTAAATTCTAATTGATTTCTTTGGAAACGCTTTATTTTTTATAAAAAAAAAAAAAAGTAATATATGACACTTTGTAGGAAAAGCTCATGAGAATGTCACTCGTAGCAGATACATATCTATCTGTATATTATGCATGGCTGTTTTATAAGATGATAAAAATTTACATTCCCTTTTTTATAAAAAAAAATAATGTGAATAATAAATAAATAAATTCAAGTGATCAAGTTAAATACCTGATGTTAACAAACAATATCTGCCCAAATAGATAGGCATACATACATACATATGTATGTGCCCTTAATTATGAAAATGGTCTAAGTCATATATATCATTGGTGGACTTATTTAGTAGATTACAATTGAACTAATCAAAAAATATTTTTATATTATGCAAACTTTTAATTTAGAGCTGTAGTAGCTTCGATTAATATAAATTTATTTAATATTGATAAAATATTTATTGAAGTTTTCTTAAGATTTATTTAAAATTTCGAAGCAAAAATGCATATGACTTAGACCACTTTCATAATTAAGGGCACATATGTAGAAGTTGATGAAGTGCGGCTGAGACAGAAACATTTCGGCATTTCCCCCCAGTTAAAAGTCTAGTTGATTTTTTTTGACCGTTAGAAAAACTCATTGATTAAATTAATACAAATATTCCATTCAATAATAAGAATTTAAAATACTGATCTTGAGCTCGATCAAAAAATTATTTCTAATTAAATAAACTTAATATAACTTTTTTTAACATAAACCACTCAAAAATAACTAATTTTATTCTACATAATGGAAGCATACAATAGGTCTGTTCATTTACTTTCCCAGCAGAAACTAGCAACGAGAGAGTAAATCAGAAATTTACAAAATTTCTCTCCCAGATACGAAATTGCTTTCCTTCTAAAAAGTTGCAAGAAAATTTTAGTCATATCAGGACCATGGATGGAAATCATGATACAATTGTACTTTTTCTGGTGTATTTAGTTTGATAATGTATTAAATTGCAATTTTTTTTAATTGACATTTAATATGAAATTCTTTACACAGTTTCATTAATTAATTAATATTTATTTTTATGCATTTTTCATAATTTTTTAATATTATTCCATTAACAAATGCAAAAATGCTACTTTCCATCTCTGATCAGATATGAGAAACAAACAATATTCTTTAACATTAAAATTGAATTTATGAAAAAAAAAGCAATAAATTAAGAAAATACGCTTTCTCTTTTTTTTTATAAGTACACACATTTTTTAAATAAAGAAATGCACATTTTTCAGTTTTCCTTTTTCAGACATGTTTAAAGTAATTCAGTTGAAAGCAAAACACCCAACAGGTGATTGGATAATTCTTGCTAGTAAAAAATTTTACTACTAATAATTTGTAATAATATTTTTGTCTCCCTTTTGACGCTCTCTCCTTGCGAACTTTTTGAGTTAATGAACAGTAACAATTGATATATAAATTCACAAAAATTTTTAGTAAATGAACAAACCTAATATAATTAAGTACATACAACCACACTTCAATATACATACATACATATTAATATTTAAAGTAATTATTATTAGGATTTTTTGTTTTTATGACTTAAATACGATGTTATTCTTGTGCTTAATATAAAAAAAATATTTTTTTAAGTTAACTAAGGTTTAAAAATTCCCACTAATTTTAACTTGGGTTTTTTTTTTAATAGCACAACTACTCGTACAGTTGTGAAGCAAATAATTACTTATTTGCTGCATGTCCCTAATATGGGATTTAAATTTATCTTTATGTGAAATACTTACATAAATATGTAGTACATCAATTTTGTTAGCCCTAAATCATAATGAAAAACATTCCCTTTTTTAAATTAATACTTTAATAAATGATGTGCATGACATATTAAAATAGTTAATAAAATATGATGTTAATAATATAAATATACAATATACATATAAAATAATACAAAAGTTATGTAAACATATACTATAAATACTTACATTCTACAATAGGTATAATTGAAATAAAGAAGAAAACTGAAACATCATAAAAAGATATTACACAACAATTCTTATTTTGTTTATTAATTTCATTTGCTTTTGTATTCTGTAGTTATAAATGTTTAATATGTTAACTTTTTTCTGAGTGAAAATGCTTCTTAACCCGCCAATGGTGACGCAAATTTGACTGGTCTCACGCACCGGAATTTTCAACTGAAGATTTTTGCAAATTTGTTATTAATATTTAATGTTTTTTTTTTTTAATTTATGCCCTTTGAGAATAAAGCAAAGATATTTGCTTTAAAAGAAAAAGATATTTGCACAAAAGAAATAGTAAAGAGTATTTGATGATGCATAATTATCTTCCGTCTCGTGTCGCCTCTGAAACCCTCTGTGATTTGCAGAATAGATCCATTATTCTACATGTAAATGTAACTTTTTTCTAAACTAAGCGCAAAGGAAATTCCATCGACATTCAAAGAAAATATCTAAATACACATTCTTCTTATGTGAGTTGCATTTGACATTCTCTCTTAAGCTACTTTCACACGGGCTGTATTTTATGTCTGAATTTTTAATTTGACATGTCTGTCAAAATCACCAATTTACAGACAACTTATAACTTTTGCATGTTTTTTTTATTTAGTTCTGAAAGTAAATTAAAGTTTTTACGCAGATTTAAACTGCTTATTGTAGGTAAACATCCCTAAGGTCGACATGTATCAATAGTCCGCACTTTCAAATAAAAATGTGCATATAACTAAAAACAAGTATTTATATAAAAAAAAAAAAAAAAAAAAAAAAAAAGCAATGTGAGTCCGATCACAGAGGAGATGTGTAAACATCTAGTAATGAAATTTTTTTTAAGTTGGAAGTACTTATGCTTTTAGTACCTTTTTTTAAATTAATTAATTAAAAGTATCAAAACTTTCAATATTGTAAATACATAGGAATTTGTTGGTTTTTGTTAGTTTTATTTAACTTATTTGGTTAGTAAATGGGCACACTGCAGTATATGTATATGTACTGCATTAAAAATTGCAGTAAGCAGTAAATTTACTGGCAAAGTTTTTTCATTCAAATTTTGAAACTTTTGTATGAAAAACATTTAGCCACTTGGTAGAATTTCATTATGAATACGGGCATTACTGATTACTGAAAATTCAATGCACCTCATCATATAACAAATCATTTAGGCAATTTATAAAAGTTTTAGAAAAAAATTTTAGTAATCAGTAAAAATTTACTTGTTAAACATTTTTTATTGTTTTTACTGAAACTTTAGTGGTACTGCAGTGCCATCTATGTTAAATGCCTTTACTTTTACTTTTTAATTTTTAATTCCTGCTGTTCATCGTTTAGTTGTTGCTGTTCTTGTTGTTGTGTACGCATTGCAATTAAAATAAATTCAGTAAAGTGCGACTTTGCCTCGCGCACATTCGGTTTTGAGAATTTTTTGTTTTATTTAGCTTTCTTCCTTTTTTAAGTTTTTTCAGTTAAAACGATTTTTTCAGTTTTTTTAATTTTCGCAATTTTTTCATTTTGGCGATTTTTTTATGTTTTTTAGGGGTTTTTTTCATTTTGGCCATTTTTTCTGTTTTTGGGGTTTATTTATTTAGGCGATTTTTTCATTTTGGCGATTTTTTCATATTGGCGATTTTTTTGTTTAAGGATTTTTTTTTTTTCATTTTGGCGACTTTTCCGGTTTTTCGCGATTGATTTTAGTCCTACAGATTTTTTTTTTAATTTGGTGCTTTTTTTTCGTTTTGGCGATTTTTGTTTGTTTTTGGCAATTTTTTTATATATGGCGATTTTAAATATTTTTGATTTTTTAGTTTTACCGTTTTTGAAAATTTCAAGAGTTTTGCTCTTACGGTTTCCAAGATACAGCAAGTTGTCAAAATTACAAAGTCAAAATTGCATTAACTGATGGAACACCCATTGATTTAATTTTTTAAATTTAGTGTTAATTGTTGTAGTCTGTATAAAAATACACTAACTTTTAAAATTTCAAGTGTATATATGTACATATAATTGTATGTATATTACATGAGATTTTAGCATTTTTCGTTGCTCGTTTTGGAACACCCTTTAGTTTTTAACTCTCATGTATTTGTTGTTGTAGTGGCCAAATGTCTACAAATTGTGTCCAAATTTCAAGTCCGTAGCTCTTACGGTTCATTTTCACCTTTGGTGTACGGAAATATACAGAAAAATAACCGGCGGCGGCGCGCCTTCGGCATCGAGCCGGTCGACTTGTTTCTCTGCTTGGTATTGCTTCTTTCAAACACTAATACACTCATACATAGCTCACACCGATTTGACAATGCAAAGCAAAAGCAAAGAAATCTCAGCAAAGAAATCAAAGTCAAAAGATTTTTACCACCTAGCGTATAGATGTTTACACATCAAAAATCAAAAAACCCGACTGCAACCAACTTTGAACCGTTAAATATCCTAAATGGTCATTCGAAATGAAAAGTAATAAGAGAAACCTAAAGATAATTTTAAAATACCTGTCGAATGATACCCATTTTGATATAGCTCGCCGACTTTTTTTCTACGTATTTACAAAATGGCGTCTGTTGGCCGCCATATTGAATTTTGACACTCACAGGATTAAGACAAATCGATTAACAAAAGAATCATCAAAATCGGTCCACGCGTTCGGTTTATATAGTGCCACAAAGCAACACACATACATACATACATACATAGGCTGATAAACACAATCAGTGCCACCAGATTAGGGAATTTGTCCCCAAAATGGAGATTTCACTTCTCATTTGGGGACAGAATTTCGTGGGGAGGGATTTGGGGACTTTTCATTTAGAGCCCTAACATCACCTTTTCTTATAAGAGTATTTCATCTGAATACAATATTTACGTTTTATGGGGTTTCTTCAAATTTTAAAGATTATTTTAAAATAGTATTATTACTGTAATTATTATCCTCACAAAAACATAAATGTGAAAAACAGCCAAGTTCCTATCCAAAATGTCGGCCATTAAAAGTTGTGAGATATAAATTTTGACCAAGTTCTTCTTTGCCACAATACCTAACACATAAATATGTTATGCATGATATAAATTTATAATCGTAAGGGTGTCATATAATTTCTAGAGATATGAGGGGGGTAAAAACAGCTCGAATGGCTTCGTGCACTGCGTGCATTGGCCAGAACTTTCGTGCGCCTAGATTATTTTTAAACGAAAAAAATTATAATTCGCGAGAAGTTACAAAATTAAAAAAAAAAAAAAAACATAATATTGATTAAGAATCGCTAAAACTGTAAGGTGTGCCAAAAATTTTACGAAAATTCGCAAAAATTTACTAACAGCGGATTGATAATAAAGTCTAATATTATTTAAAAAAAAAGCAATAAAAAATTTTGGTAAAAGCACGAAAAAAAATTTACTAAGTGTATTAAAGAAATTACTAAGCCTGTAAATAGTAAAATTACCTCTTTTTATACTTTTGAATAAACACTTTTATTTTTATATATGTGAAATATTTGAAAGCGGCACCACTGAAATATCAATTTATACTTCAATATCAGGATCTTATGGTGTTACTGCCGTTTTTAAAATAATTAAGTAGCTGGCTACCAGGCAACACTTTTTGCCAGTGGCACCTGTAGTCGTGTAGCCTGCTGTGGTCTATGTGTTTAATGTATAAGTTCTAACGACTTAACTTATACTTTGTTAAAAAGTTAAAATAATTCCATCAAAATGGTTAAATGTGTTGGCCATTCACTGAACTTTTGCAGCTCACAAGTGGCAAAATGAATTCCCACTTCTGTAGAATTTTTTGTTATTTCTCGCACTCTCCGTTGCGAACGCTTAAGTACAAATAAATACAGTCAAATCCCGATAATTCGTACCCCGATAAATCGTAATTCCCGATAGTAGTAATAAACTGTCGGTCCCTTGAAAAAATTTCCTTAATTCGTAAAATTTTCAGACATTTTGGTCCCCTCGCTAATAATTAATTCGTAGTTTTTTTTTCAAATAAAATCTCGTTTACCTCTTATAAATCATAATTGTTTGCTGACTACCACTTATAATTCATAATAGAAACAACAGAAATATTGAAAGAATGATTTTTTGTTTACCGCTACTTTTTTTGCGTGGGTTTTTGCTTTTGCTTGTGTGTATTTATTTTCTTAAGATCAGTTTTTTAATGAATAAAAAAAAATGTCAAA
This sequence comes from Tachina grossa, assembly GCA_949987645.1. Lineage (NCBI taxonomy): Eukaryota > Metazoa > Arthropoda > Insecta > Diptera > Tachinidae > Tachina > Tachina grossa. The sequence goes on along the minus strand of OX465274.1, from coordinate 131,461,514 downwards.
GCGCACGCATAAAACTCTGTCGGTGTTACAAAAACAATAAATTTTTATTTTGTATTTTATTTTTAGCAATAGTTTTTTATGTTTTTTTTATCGTTTTAGTAAATAAATTGAAAAATTGAAAAACCCCGTTAATTCGCATTTATTTTATTTAAACCCCCTATAATTCGTAAGAAATGGCCGGTCCCTTGCGATTACGAATTATCGGGATTTGACTGTATTCGATTTAATCAATTTAGGTGTGGACCAAGGCATACATATCAAACAGGTACACGTATCAGGCATATTGCTCATCCGCTGATTTTTTGTTTACAAGTTTATAACGAAGAATTCGTTTGACAATTACTTTTGTGCCTTGTTTGATGCATACAAATTTTTGACAATTACTTTGTAAAGCTATGTGAGAAGCACAGAGTTGCCACAGAGTTTTTCTTAATGCATGTACCTGTGCCTTGGTGTGGACTCAAATAAATTTGACAAACTTTTACTATTATAAAACACTAGATGGTTATCATAAGAAAAGCTGTGCAAAGAGTTTTGAAGCAATGCTGTACATTTTAAAATGATATCTAACAATATTGACAAAATATTTTTGGGGACAAAAATTAGGATTTTTCTTTTGAAATGGGGATTTTTTGGGGACATGATGATTTAAATTGGGGACAAAGGGCAAAGTTTTTCTGGCAGCACTGAACACAATACCCTTCTTTGCTTTGCGCAGTCGGATAATAACGATCTTAAGATCTGGGGGCAAATTACGGCATCCGATACGACTCGTAATTTAAAAATATTTCAATAGAGTTAATATGGAAATATTTTTAAATTACGAGTCGTATCGAATGCCGTGATTTGCCCCCTGAGTTTTCGTAGAAATACTTACATACTTCTTTATAAACACAGATAATAATCACCCTTATTCTATTTGGCGTCGGCAACATAAGACGACGTCGTTTTTAATGTTTTTTGGCAAATCGGTATTCCTGTAGATAGTATTGACATTTATCGATGACTGTCAGCAAATTTTTAGTATTCCGTAAGAAAAATTGATGTTGATGTTGCCGTTCATTTTGTCGTCAGTGTTTTTGATGTCGTGTTCTGTTGTGTGCATGCCTCAACGAATTTGAAAAATAATTTAAATGTTAAAAAAGTGAAATATAAGAAATACCAAAGTAGATATAAAAATGTACGTATTTATTTAAAAAAATTTCTTAAAAAAAGTGAAAAATATATGGACGAAATTAAAATGACTATCCCCAACCAATTTGAAAAGCTTGTGGAAGAGTTGAAAAAAGTCCGTATTTTGCTAGTGGATTCCGCAGGGGTAATGTTCCCAATTATTTCAAGGTACAGTGGGGACTTGAGGTTTAAATTAAAAAAAGGCTGCAAACAGTACTGAGTGTGAAGCAACTGGATGTGGAATATATAAACAATTAGCACTGAACTCCTTTGGAGGAAGGTCCAATCTCCAATAAACGTTGATCTGATCCCTTTTGCTTCAAAAAATAGGCTATATGTATTTTGTCCAATACTTGCCTAAATGATGTTTTGTTCAGCCGAAAATAACTAGAAAATATTAAAAGGATGAACATTACTCATTATTTTCCAAAAACATGACGGAATTTATCACTTACTTTTCCTTGGGTATTTTCACTATTAAATTTTTTTATTATCATCGTCCCAATAGGAAAGAAAAACATTTTATTTTAATTTATTTACAAAGCTTTTGCTTATTCAAAAACACTTTTACCAAAAATAGTAAACAAAATGAATCAGCTGACTCAAATATTGGATATGTCTATTGTATTTATCGATAAACAGGCCACGTCGTCATAACACTGTTAAGGAATACAAAGTTAGCATTGATATTGTGTTATATTGATGTTGTTTCAAAATTGACGACGATGTTGCCGACGCCAAATAGAATAAGGGTGAATATAAATCGTTACTAATTTTTTTCAAGGGTGCTTAGTTTTACAACACAACAAAATGCGTTTATCATACAGCCATAGCGCTCTGAATTGACGGTAACGGTTCTTCCAGCTTCATTTTCGAAAAAGTACAGACCAGCTTTTCCGGATGCAATGGCTTTGTCACAATCACTTCTGCCCCATATACGAAAATGTTTCTTGTTGACGTAACCACCGAGTGAGAAATAAGCTTCATCGCTGAAGAAAATTTTTTTTCGAAAAATCAATATTAAAAACTTGTTTCTCTATTTGCGCATTTGTGCGCTTTTTGAGTTATGAAAGTTTTTGTGAGAGAATTCCACTTGCTAAAAATCAATGTGAAAAATACATATTAACCCCCATATTCATAAAATTTTAAACGAATTTGAAATGTATTTTATTATTTATTTTCCATACAAATTTTTCCTAAAATGAATTTTAAATTCATTTTATTTTTTATAAATATGGGGGTAAATATTTATTTTTTTTTATTTAAACAAAAAAAAAATATTTTTTAAAGGCACATAAAGTATGCTCTAATTTACAATTTAATTTACTAATTTATCTTTTTTCATTCCAAAGTTACAGCAAAAATAGTCAAATAAGACCATTTTCTCCAAAATTCAAATTTTTTTTTAAATGCTGGTTTTTTATGTATTTATTAATATTCATCAATAAAAAATAACAACACTTTAAAATTACGACTTCTATGAATTAATCGCCATTTTCTCTATCATTCACCCCACTGTGCGACGTTTAGAATGGTCAGCCGGCCTTAATTGTTGTTAGAGTTGGATTTTATATGGATGGAGGTGTAAATCCAAATGCCATAATGAACTGTAATTTAGGCCCATTTGCAAAGTTCTATAGTATATTTTTACTCTAAAATAACCAAGCACGCACGTCCAACACTTTTTCAATGGCTATACAAAACTGAGATCTAACTAAAACTAACAGCTCCAAAATAAAATTTAAAAATCTACTAAAGATGTTAACAATCATAAAAATTTTCAATATTAAGGGCATATTGGCGAGTATACACGTTACTATAAATCGTACAAGTATGAAATTAGTAACGTGTATCATGCTGTCGTACTTATGAAGTATATTTGGTAGTATGAAAATCAAAAGTTTTCGATTTTTGTGGGCGTAGCTTCGATAAGTACGATAATAAGTATTGTGTATTACGCTTTTGCACAGCAAAATTTGTTTTATGAGGAGCTGATTTAGAAAATGCAGTGTTTCTGCGGCTCAATTTTAAAATTAGCTTTATGTAGCTTTATTTTAACCATTCTTTACAACATGTCCCTTTTCTATTTAAAATTGTTTTTATTATTTTCAACTGCAGTTCACTTATTAATAAATCCACCACATTATTAATTTATCTGAGTATGTATTGCCTTAGAAATTTACTTTCAAATGAATTGGTATGATTTGCCGTAACGTGTATCTTAAAACCGTACTACAACATTTCATACTACGCTAAGTACGAAATTAAGTAACGTGTATACCCTGCATAAGATTGTGATTAAAGGCCGGGGAACAATGAATCCGTGATACGTTAAACTTCGCCTTTTTTAACTGACATTAACGCAACGACGGAGAAGGTTGTCACAATGAGTACTTTAATGACGGAAGAATTTGAACAGCTTCAATAGGTCGATTCTCCATTTTATTTATTAAATTCAACTTTTTCCATTTATTTCGATTATTTCTTTTGTTTAATTTTACTTTTTCTCCCACAAAACACAAATTATCCAAATCAGAACATACCAAAAAAACAAACCAATATCTGTCAGACTACTCAACGTACGTAAAAAGTTAAAAGTTTACCTAATTTTGTACTTTGCGTTGACGGACACGTACTGAATGTAACAGACCTCATAAGAGAAACATGTATATATTATTAGCCTTAAGGCTAATACTTACACTTTGAAATGTATTTAGATTATTGTGATAATAAAAAATTCACCCTTATTCCAGTTGTCAACATCGATGTCACGTTAATACAATACCAAACAATTGGGGCCATTGTCGAAAACTGACAACTGATGACTGCTTTTGACAGGCTCATGGTATTTTCCAGAGCTTAGAGAACAGAAATAGACTGTAAATAGCACAAAACTTTTATTGAGAGCATGTAGACAAGCCCCAATTTTTAGAATAAGGGCGATTAATATAAAGACGCTATTATGAGTTGCATTCGATATTTGATTTTCGTTGGGTATCGAAAATCGAATGTTAAATTCATAGTACGAGCATCAAAAAATTCGTTGAGCAACGAATTTTCTATCGAACAGAATTTAGCTTTCGATGAAGTATTTTAATATAAATTTTGTTTAAAAATCTAGGTGTTAAACAATGGGTTTTAAGTGGAAATGAAGTCGTGAATCTTTAACACACTCACGGCTGCCAGATTTCACGATTTATCGTCATTTTGACGATTTTTGGTGCCGAAAATAAGAAAATGACGATTTCACGATTTTTCCCTTAAAATTGACGATTTTCGAGCATCAAGACTACTGACACCAAGCCTTGGACATAACTTGGCAATATTCTTCATAATTTTACCACTGAGAGGAAAAAACCACTTGTCTTAAATCAATCCCTATATTGCGCCCCTCGACATGAAAATGTCTTTAAAACATTTTTTTTATATTAAAATTTTTTCAAATAAAAAATTTATGTACTGATGAAATAAATGCTACTAAATTCGAATCATTCTCCACGTACTTCCTGCTTTTAATATTTCCGCGAGCTACCTTAGACTTATCCATAATATTTAGTTTCCCATTTTCATCTTTAAAGTCAATGTCTTCAAATAAGGCAGGCAGTAGCCAAACAGAAGCTCAGGAAGAGGAAATAAATTTTCATGTGGAGATGCGCGGTATAGACTTTGATTTTACACCCATGATTTTTTTGCAAAATTTTCTTAGAATTATTTTTTTGAAATCGGGTTTTTTTTTTGTATATTTCGATAGAAGAAATCTAATGTATCGAAAAGTGTAAAAATCACGATTTCAAAAAAATAATGAGTACGGGCATTTCTATATTTCGTTTTTACTATACAATTTTTTAATTTTTTCTATCCATACTAATCAACCCGGCCTAGTTTACACGTTAAAAAATTCATTTTGATTTGTCCAATTTTTCTCCCGATTTTTAGAGTAAAAAATTTCGATTATTTTATAGTTAGATAATTTTATCTGGCAGCCCTGAACATACTTAACGAATTCAGAAGGAATATTAATTCTTTTATTATAAATTTTTCTTGGGATTACCGAATGTGTTGGAATCGCATTCCATTTGGGTGTGTCCAACTATAAAATATTTTTACTCGATATTTATTTATTTTTTTTAATGCATAAAGTACAAAACAATTAACTGCTTATAAACAAAAAATAAAAATTACATTACTTTCCTCTTTTGTATTTCTTATTTACTCTTTACCGAAAGGCATAAGTTACATTTTTGTTTTGGATTTTTTTCGTTTGCACTTAGGGAATTTTGTGAATAACAACGCTATTTTTAATTTTAAGAGTGCAAAATTTTTCAGGAATATGCGATTTGATACGGTGCATTATAATCAATCAAAAAGTCTATTTTGAATTTTTTGTAACTTTTTTTTTTTGTTTTAAGTTTTTTTTTCTGAATAATTTGAATGCTACTCGTAATAATTTTTGGGCACCAAAACGGATTCTAATTTGATTGTATTTTACGTATTCTTTAATGCTCGAATTTAAGAAAAAGTTGTTCTAGCAAAGTCAAACAAATTATAATTAATTTCTTTAAATTTTTTAATTAAAACTATACTATTTTTCTTCTCTTTCTCTTTCTTTATATTTGAATCTAATTTTATTTCTTAATGCATTCATAACAATTTAAAAAAAAAAATGCTTTTGGCGCATGTGTATGGATCTACGAATGTTGTATTAAAATTAAAACATCAAAAAGGAAACCCACACGTCGGGGAAAATTTGATAATTGGATGTTTTAGGTGGCCGACAAATATCATCTATATTTTAAATTATAATTTACAATTACTGGTATATAAATTTAAAAATTATTAATGCTTTATGTAGTATTAAATACACAGATAAACATACATACTCATGCATATGTATATGTATATGTGTATATATATTTTGGAGCAGAAAAAAAATTAAATTAAATTACTATGTAGTAGTTATATAAATTATTAAAAATAATTTAAAGAAAAACAAAAAAATTCCTCTAAGTTATGTGATATTCGAATATCAGCTATTTTTTTATTAATACTTATTTTTCATTTTGTTAATAAATTAAGAAATGCAATTAAATATGTATGAACCAATTAATTATGGTTGTAAATATAAAACAATAATTTACATTTTATTAAAAAAAAATAATTGAAATTTTTCCATTAACTTAACCCAAAATAAGTATATGTGTGTGAGTTTTAAAGTGCAATATACCTAAATATTACAATTCTACATTTATTATTTCCATAATATGCGCTTTTAGTGTTCAATAAATGCAAAACATCAGCAATCGATGGGTCCTGGTCTGTAAATCGAATCAGAGTAAATGCAATAAAATGGCCTAAGTTACATACATTTTTACGTACATAAAGGATTTAAATGCTGCAGTTTTTAATCGAATTTAAATATAGAACGTTAGTATTCAAACGTATAAAATCTTGTGAATATACATATTTTCATTAATGTATTATTATTTCACTAAACATGTGAATAGTGTTTTTAAAAGAACATTTGATTTGATTTGATAAGAATTTAGTTTATTTTATTAAAAAACTACGAATTTATTTGTTGTGATACGTTATCGTTTGATAAAAGTGTTTATTTATGTTTGACGAATTTTTGACGTTTTCGGATAATTAATTTGACAATTTTGACGATTTTTCGCTCGAAATTCGACGAATTCACCCTTATTTCATCTTGCAACTATGGCCACAGATTTCTTATTATTATGTGATTCCAGAAGGTAAGCATTTCTAAGCAATGTTAATGGGCGCATTCATAAGACGTAGCTGTTGAGCTCAACAGTTGCGTCTTAAGCACCCCATACACGTTTCAATTCAATTGTGAATTGAGTCTTTCAATTGAATTGATTCTTGGCCACACATTTCATAAACTGAATTGAAAGATTTTCATTCAACTGTCAAATTTATATTTTTTCACAATTAAAAATTTTAAAATTTAAAACTTCTATTGCTTTTATTCATTAATTTTAATATTTTTTATTTAGAATTCGATGAAATTAAATAAAATTTTAAAAATACATAACTTTTTCTACACAAAATGAAGCTACAAACATAAATTCTGACAGCAAATCAAGAGACTTGGGCACACACAGCACAATCGAATTGAAAGATTTACTAGTCAACATGAAAAATCAAAATCTTTTAATTTTTCTTCAACCAGCTCGACAACTGCCAAACTAATCAATTGACAAAGCCATACACGCTTTGATTTGGACAACAACCGACTCAATTGAAAATTGAATTGAATCGTGTATGGGCTGCTTTAGAAACGGCTTGATAGATATAATTGAATTTTATATCTTTACTTCGTTACTTCATCGTATTTGTAATGCAAAATTTAAAAAATATTTGCTCCTGCCACCTAACAAAGCACAACATGTTGACTATAGGTATCGAAAAAATTTTAGGATGCAAAATTTCTCAACTGTTGAGTGGAGCGAAACTACTCAACTATGCGTTTCTAAGATAAACACTCAACAGTTGCGCAATGTATTAATGCAAGAAGTTGCTTCTTCCATGCTCCAGCGACCACTTCCAGTTTTTATTTTGAGTATTTTTATTATGTTTTTTATTAAATTTTTAAGTAAAAATAGAAGTTAGATACGGATTTTATCTCAATTTTTGAAAATCGACTTTTCATCATATTACGACGTTTTGACGCATGATATATATATATATATATGATATAGAATTAAATTATGGTTAAAATACAGCCGGACACTATCGCAAAAAATTTATTAGGGAATCAAATTATCGTTACTGCAAACTAATAAATGTTTTGATAAATACAGTCGAATCCGCTTCAGCGCAACACGCTTTACTGAAGAAAATGGGAAATTGTGCATGTTTTGTCCGTTAAAAAAATTAAATAGCAAACTGTATTTGTCCTTTTCGCCCTTAGGTACTTTATTGTATTTTTCTATTATATTGTCAATACAAGTGGCTAGACATTTACTGATTTTAAGCAGTACGCTTATCTGTAAAAAATTTCACTAATCCGAACTACGTTTTAGAGAGAAAATCGGATAACTGAAAAAAATTGGGTTTTAGTTATTTCCAGTAAAGCGGAGTCGACTTTCGACTCGCAAAAAGTTACAGAATCCAGTAGCTGGTGTCAATTCTAACTAGTTTTGTGATGATGTCCGTATGTATGTAGATATATGTATGTACATGCATGTGTGTAAATATAATTTAAGAATTGGTCAATGAGTGACAAGCCAATTTGCCTCATTTTACTGATATTGAACTCACTTGGATGTCGTAATATATTTCGAGTGTTTTAGAAATTTAAATGTTCACAAAACTGCTCTTTAAAAAAATTTTAAACTACTTAGCCAACATTATTTCCAGCTCAAATTTTTTATTGTATGACGATGATCTAAAATTTTTTTTATGAAATTCATTCTGAAAGTGATGCTCTTATACTAAAAAATTGTATTAATTAAGTGTATAATTGGTGTTCTATTAAGAATTTGTCGTTAAAGATAAATAAATGTTACCAGATGGCCTTTAGTAGATCGAATTTACGTAATTCTAGTATTTTCCAATACAAGTTCGTAGATGAAAATTTGAAGATTGGCAACCAAATGTTAGATCTTTGCATTATACTTGATTGTGAATTGAATTTTAATTATGCATTTATTAGAAGGAACTGTAAGGAATTTTTGGATCCATTGACTCTGAAAATACATACTATATACTGTTCGTTGAAAATTAGAATAATGTTCTTGTGAATGGAACCCATTTTATGCTATCCATGTAAACAGAATTGAGAGAAATTAGAAAAAAAAATTGTGAAACTCGCACTTCATAGTAATAGAGAAACTTTATTACTATCTTCCAGTGTTGTCAGAAATGGCGATATCTCGCCAAACGTGACAAAAAAATTTGTTTTTGGCGAAGTAAATTTTGAAATGGCGATTGGCGATATTTGAACTCCTTGGCGATATTTTTGGCTGTATTTTAACGATTTCAATAAAATAAAATATTGTTTAAAATATTGATTTTTTTTTATAAGGACATTTTTCTACAACATAAAATGTTTCGTTCAAAAGATTCTAAGGGCCGATTTCACAACTTGTCGTTAGCTAAAGGTAGGATTTTCAGCCTGGCCCACGATATCGACAACGTTCGACTTGTCGCACACTTACATTTGAAACAACAACAAAATATTAAAATTTGTTTTTGTTTTGAATGTAAGTGTGCGACAAGTCGAACGTTGTCGATATCGTGGGCCAGGCTGTTTGTCGGACCGATAAATAACCTTGCATTATAAAATCTTGATTTATTATTTTTTTATTCATTAAATATTATTATTATTACGTTTCAATTTTATTAAACGTGTGAGTTCTTTTGATTGCTCAAAAATAAAAATAAATAACACACAATTTTTATATGCTACTGTTCTTCCTTTTATTCTTAACTAAGCAAATTACAACTTGTCTTTACTTAAGTACTTCTTATCGTTATTATCCACCTCACGAGGTCTTAACTTTCAACGAAGCTGGCTCGACTAATTTCTGATTAGCACTGACTTGACGATGTCAACTCGACTTCTTTCTCATTAGCACTGAACTCATTTTCACACAGACTGCCTCTTTTTATAGTACAGGAACCGGTTCTCGAATGTTCGCCCGATAGATGGCGTAATAACATGTCTGTACTTAGTAATGGCATCTATGCACGTTGCCATCTGTATTGTCATTTACTATTGCTAGCCAGATGTTCAAACAGTCTTCTAGCACAATTATTTTTGAATTTCAAAGTAACGACTCTTATGTTGGTAATGCAGTGTGCTACTGGTAGTTCAGGGTGGTTACCATAAGTGCTCGCACTTTTATTTGTATGTGTGTACGTCTGTAGCTATGTACACAATTATTGTTGTTGATATACCCTTCAGAAAGTGCGAATAGTGCAATTGTGTTGATTTACTAGTGACGTTGTCAGTAGCACTACTGACCAGGTGTACCCCAGCCAATGGTATCATCTATTGACATTTAACATTAACTTGTCATTGAAAATCCACCACTAGACTATAGCACTACTGACTTAGTAGTTCTTTCGGGACCACATGGAGACATTGGCACCAAAGATTCACTAGTAAATTTTAGGGGCTCTAGTCTACAATATCGATATATCCTATCTCGTTGTCAATAGTAAACTTATAGTGATTTTCTAGTGACATTGTCAATAGTGCTACTGACTAGGTGTACCCCAGCCAATGCAAATGCCTATTGACAAATAACATAGGGTTGTCATTCAAAATCTATCAGTAGACTTTTGCACTATTGAGAAGGTAGTTCTTTTACGACCATATGGAGATATTTGAACCGAAGATTCAATTCTAGATTTTAGTGACACTCGTATACATATATTTATTTAATATTATTGCACAACATAATAAAAAAGAAAAACAAACTATTGACGCGTTCATTGACAATATCACCAGAAATACACTAGAACTGTCGTCTCTAACGTATCTCTACTCGCGCATAAAAGGAAAGTTGTCGACATTTTAACTAGTGCAATTTTCGCTGGAGAAAGAGTATTGACATAGAGACATATGGTTCTAGGTTGACTAGAGCGTAGTGCTTGCACGTGAATGTGTGTGTACGTTTAGTGCTTTAGTTAAATACTTCCAGATAGTTCTTTGCATTAACCCTGTAGGAATATTTTTACGTAACATTATTATTGATAATACTAACAAAAAAATGGAAGTTATTATAATTCAAAACTATTTATCAGACAGACAAAATCCTACCTTTAGCTAGCGGCAAGTTGTAAAAATGTCCCTAAATGTTGTAACTATTCATGTCAAACTAAATTTTCTGAAATTCAAGAAGTTTAAAAAAAAATATGGACCACTAACCCTGCAATTACACATCTAAGTGATTACTTGCAAGTTGTGTATACGTATTATAAATGAAAATTTCGAAGAAATAGCCGAAACACCAGTAAGTTGCTTGAATGTTCACACAGTCAGTTGTAAGTTTACTTTTAAAACTTTTTCGAATCATACACGTCTTATGAAAATAAATTTGCTTTTGAATAAAAAAAAGAACGTCTATTTCAAAAATATATGAATCCAGTATTGCCAAAATCATAAATTACTGAAAACAATATCTTCTTCAACAACGTTTTTGTCAAAATGCATGAAAATCATATGTAAAAACATAATCAATATGCGTTGTTGCATAGTTTTGTTCTTTTTTAAATATTATTTTCTTATAAATACGCAAAAAATCAGAAATAAATATTATTTTTATTATACGAAGTACTAAAAATTTATAGAAACACCAAAAAAACCTACGAGTTACCGCCTAAAGTGTATGATTACGACGATGCTGCTGATACTTACCACTTCAGGAATATGATATGGGTAGTTAAATACATATTGTTACGAAAAAATATTCCTACAGGGTTAAAGCAAAGAACTATCTGGAAGTATTTAACTAAAGCACTAAACGTACACACATATTTACGTGCAAATACTATAGCAACAACAATAATTGTATACATAGCTACAGACACACACACATACAAATAAAAGTGCGAGCACTGTACTACCAGTAGCAAACCGCATTGCCAACATAAGAGTCGTTACTTTGAAACCAATCGAATTATCTACAGACGCCTAGAAGCAGCAACATGAATTTTCCCGATTGTGCTAGAGGACTGTTTGAACATCTGGCTACCAATAGTAAATGACAATACAGATATCATCATGCATAGATGTCATTACTAAGTACAGACATGTTATTACGCCACCTATCGGGCGAACATTCGAGAACCGATTCATGTAATTACTATAAAAAGTGGCAGCATGTGCGAGAATAGGGCAGTACTAATCAGAAAGTAGTCAAGTTGATATCGTTGAGGCAGTGCTAATCAGAAAGTAGTCAAGTTAAGACTTAGTTGAAAGTGGATAATAACGATAAGAAGTAGTTAAGTAAAGACAAGTTGTAATTTGATTCGTTAAGAATAAAAGGAAATACAGTAGCAAATAAAAAATTGTGTATTATTTATTTTTATTTCTGAGCAATCAAAAGAACTCACACGTTTAATAAAATTTAAACGTAACAATATTTAAGTAAACGTTAATTCAGTTTTATCATAAGATTTAAATAATAATATTGATCTTGGTGTTCAAGTTCAATTTATCCTATTTAGATTGATCTTTTGGAATAAGTTATTTTTAAGCATTTTTTTATACCCCAGTATTTATACACCGCCTGCCACATGAATAAGGAATCACATTTTTTTTAACTTTAATTAAGTATATCTCCTAAACTAAAGTTCAGAAAAAAAATAATTTTTTGCGCAACCAAATTTCAAAGTATTGGCTTTAGTTTCCTGAAGAAATAAAAAATATACATACATATTTTGTTATACTAAAATTGTGCATTTATTTAAAGACATGTACATATTTCTGTGGTACTTTTTCGTGTCTCACTTTAATAAGGAATTCTTTTAATATTAATCAGGTAGGCTATGATTTGAATTTTTTTCAATATAAACGCAAGAGAATATTTAATTTGATAGTTTTTAAATAGTGTTTATTCAAAATGGAACGTGGTAAGGCTATTAATAACTCTGAAAAAGAAAACAATTCAGATTTTGAAATCTCAGGGTCAGAATCCGGTTCAACACCAACACCTTGAAATTTGGTTGTGCAAAAATATAATTTTTTTCTGAACTTTAGTTTAGGAGATATACTTAATTAAAGTTAAATAAATGTGATTCCTTATTCAAGTGGCAGGCAGTGTATGTTAACGTAAACACTTCTCTTGATTTTTCTTAAGAAAAACTGAATTTCAAATTTAACAATATTTGTAATGTAATGTAAATTTAATGTTTTTTTTATTATATTGGCGACATTTGGCAATATTCCACAAGAAATTTGGCGAGGAGGCTGAACATTAATCTGACAACACTGCCACCTTCCTTCCTTCGGTGGCCCAGAATGGCCGAAGGGGTTTGAATTCCTTATAACTTTTTTATTATAATTTTTTTCTATTTTCTTTTCAGTATTTTGTAAAGAAGACTTGGGGAATTTGTCCAACAATTTCTGAGGCAGCAAATATGTAAGCATGCGAATATTTGCATGTACATATGTTACTAGTACACGGCATGTAGCAAATGTAGCTTTGTGATGATGTCAAAATTACGTCAGAACCACACGCGCATGTGGTTTCTTACATGCCGTGTACTATAGGCTTAAGACTTCTTTACAAAATACTGAAAAAAAGGAAAAAATTTTAATAAAAAAGTTATAAGGAATTTAAACCCCTTCGGCCAATCTGAGCCACCCTGTATAACTCATATATATAGATTACATTGGAACAAATCCAGAAATATTTTTTTTTTACTATGCAACAGTTTAATTTAGAGTTGTACTTGTCTCGATTAATATAAATTTATTTTACTATATCGAATCAAAAATGCGTATGACTTAGACCGCTTTCATAATTAAGGGCTAAGTTTGGTTAAGTTTTTTTAATTATGTACATATATTGTAAAAGGCTGTTTGTTTTTATTGTTATATTTTTAATATGGATATATTAAACTTCTGGTAAATTTTTTTTAAATATTTAAATAAAATGCTGAAATTTTATTAGTTTTGAATCCATTCTATTAACAGCCTGACCCACGATATCGACAACGCTCGACTTGTCGCACACTTACATTTGAAACAACAACAAAATATTAAAATTTGTCTTTGTTTTGAATGTCAGTGTGCGACAAGTCGAACGTTGTCGACATCGTGGGTTCGGCCCTAATAGTTGATCTCCTTAAAAATTTTGTACAGAATTTATGAAAATAAAAAAAATTATTATCTATGTAGTACAAATGAATATAAACAAATTGTCGAAGTTTTTTTTAGGTTTAATTTTTTTCTAACCCTTAACTGGAAAAGCCTCTTTTAGTGTTAAATGAAGCGTAAATGGTGCGTGTTTTTCTTCATTTTGGTGCGTTTTGAATTTTCAAAGTTGACAACGCTGCTTAAAACCGCTTTGATTGAAAATAATCTTTCACTCCCTCATGTTTGCTTTCAATGTAATTAATGCAGTGATTCGCAAAATAAAATATGCTTGTGTTGGTGAAAAAAATGAGAGTAAAATAAAGTTACACTTGAAGAAAAATTTTGAGATTTAATATATATGCTGTTGTTATTTTTTGTAAATTAGCAATTAAAAAAAAAATTAAGTAAAAAGTAAAAATCTAATAATCCATTCAACAAATTCCAAATAAAATTTATCACATCACTGTCAAAACTACATATTAAAATGCCTTTTTAAACTAACGTCCCTATTATTGTTTAATGTTTCATAATATAAAATGCATTGCATATTGCCAAAATAATTTTTTATCACGAAATATTTCTCAACGTCCATAATTATTGTTATGTTTTTTTGCTATACAACTTCATTCGTCGTTTTCTTAGTGACGACTAAATAAAAGAACATAAGCGTGTATGTATGTATGTATGTGATTTTGTTGTCCACAATTGTGGTATGGCGTGCGGTTCACTGAATTAATGGCAAAATTGATTGTGAATATTTATTTAATTTGATTTATTATACACTTCACCAAAAATGGAATAGGGAAGGCGAATAAGCGTTGTCCGTGTGTCCGTCAGATGTACGTGAAAACGGGTCTTGGTGCGTCAGAAATTATCCGAAATAGATTGGTATTGAAAATCAGCAAAATCTAGCAGACGGTTTCATAGCTGGAAAACTTAAATTTGATTTTGCCATATAAAAGTAACTCGCTAAAACTAATTTTTTTTTTAAATTAAGTTATTTTATGTTTCATTACGAACAAAATTGGTATTGGTGAAAAGAAATAAAATAATTAAATAGGCGTTCCTTAAAGTCTAAGATCATGACTCACAATTGCACGACCTACGAAACAATAATACCATGATCTGCTGAATTGTTATTGTCTTTTGAAAATGTTCATAGACTCCATCATATCAAGGTTGTATTATCTCAAAAATCGCACGACTGTAGGATAGTGTATCACCGCCCTTAGAGCATTTGTTGGTTACTTTCCCTCACGCAAAGTCAACTTTGCAAAGTTTCGAGTTTGTAAAATAAGAAAATAAAAGATAATGGGAGCACTTTTCCCTTCTCTTCTATAAACTCACGACTTTGCTAAGCAAACTTTTTGTGTGAAAAGCTATCTTATAATTATTAATTAATTAATTGGACTAGTGATTTATACGTCTTATAAATATAATAAATAATGCAATAACTGTGGACAGTGATGCCAATTTTTTTGGCTCTAATAGCACATCAGAATTTTAAAAAAGCACTAAAAAGCGTAATTTTGAAATATAAAAAGCGTAAAAAGCACTAACGTAAAAAAATTGTGATTTTTAATAATGTTTTCTAAGCTATTCTCTATTTCGGCAATATTATCAACATTTTTAATGAAATATATCATACGAAAAAGGTATGCTTTACCCTAAACAAATAAATACACCAAGTTTTTATTAAAGTAATTTTAAGAAATACGCGAATTTCTTAAAAGCACTACTTAGTGCTTTTTCTTAGTTTGGCACTAACACTCAAAATTTGGCGTTTTGAGTCTTCAGAAAGCACTAAAAATAGTGCCAAAAGCACCAAGTTGGCATCGCTGACTGTGGAGGACAAATCAGCAAACTAAAAGAAATCTCAGCTCGATTTCAACTCTCCACATAAATTTTGATGCAACACATACATATGTACATATACTATGAATAATGCTGTGTATATTAATCAGTGTTAAAATGATTTTAAGTATTGTAAAAGTTAATAAAAAGATAAAAAAAACTCATAAAAATACGAGTATTTAAACATTAAAGGCCTTATTCATAAAAATTCATTAAAAATAATGGTTTACAAAGCGTTTAACAAATAAATTTCCAATTAAAACTTATTTTGTAAACCTTTTGCAAACGAAAAGGCAATAAGTAATCAATAACTGAAACTTTAAACTCATTAAAACAAAACTATTTGCTTATAATTTTTTAATAACACTATTCTTTCAAATATCATCGAAGCGTTTTGAAATTGCAATTAAAAAAGGAACAAACTCACCACCATTAACAATAAAAATTTATAAAACTAATAAATTTATCTGTTAATTATTTACATACTTACTGCCTTATTCATAAAAAATATTTCTGTTTAACAAGAGGTTTATGAAACAAATTTTCTATGGAAATTTGATTAATAAACCTTTTATAAAATCAAAATATCTTTTATGAATTAGGCCCTTATAAAATATTAACAGTGTTTTAATTATTTGAATTTAAAAATTTGTTAAAAATCTTTTTTAAAATAAGAATGTGTATTTAATAATGTCTACACACATCCGTACATGAAAACCAATTTCAAAACCAGAGCATAAATTTAAAAGTAGAATAGTTAATATGCCCTCATATACATAAATAATTATTACAAAATATAAAAGCATAATTAATTCATAAAAGTAAAATGTACAATTTTTTAAAGAAAATATATTCATAAAAAAAACTTTGTTTGACTGTTTATTTTTTAACAACGAATATTAAATATAAAAAAAAGCAATGTGAGTCCGATCACAGAGGAGATGCGTAAACATCTAGTAATTAATTTTCTTTTAAAGTTGGAAGTACTTATGCTTTTAGTATCTTTTTTTAAATTAATTAATTAAAAGTATCAAAACTTTCAATATTGTAAATACATATGAATTTGTTGGTTTTTGTTTGTTTTATTAAACTTATTTGGTTAGTAAATGGGCACACTGCAGTATATGTGTATGTACTGCATTCAAAATTGCAATAAGCAGTAAATTTACTGATTACTAAAAAAAATTCAGTAAATTTTTACTGCTAATGAAATTTAATTTGCATTACCAGTAAAATCGTAGGGCCGTAATCATAATAAAATTGTAGCAAGTGGCAAAGTTTTTTCGTTCAAATTTTGAAACTTTTGTATGAAAAACATTTAGCCACTTGGTAGAATTTCATTATGAATACGGGCATTACTGATTACTGAAAATTCAATGCACCTCATCATATAACAAATCATTTAGGCAATTTATAAAAATTGTAGAAAAAAATTTTAGTAATCAGTAAAAATTTACTTGTTAAAAATTTTTTTATTATTTTTACTGAAACTTTAGTGGTACTGCAGTGCTCATCTATGGAAAATGCCTTTACTTTTACTTTTTAATTTTTAACTCCTGTTGTTCATCGTTTAGTTCTTGCTGTTCTTGTTGTTGTGTACGCATTGCAATTAAAATAAATTCAGTAAAGTGCGACTTTGACTCGCGCACGTTCGGTTTTGATAATTTTTTTTGATTTAGATTTCTTCCTTTTTTAAGTTTTTTCAGTTTAAACGATTTTTTTCAGTTTAATCGCTTTTTTCTCGTTTTGCGTTTTTTTCTCTTTTTGGGTTTTTTTAATTTTCGCGATTTTTTTCATTTTGGCGATTTTTTCATTTTGGCGATGTTTTTCTGTTTTTTTTGGGTTTTTTTCATTTTGTCGATTTTTTCTGTTTTTGGAGTTTTTTTTATTTAGGCGATTTTTTCATTTTGGCGATTTTTTCATATTGGCGATTTTTTTTGTTTAAGGGTTTTTTCCATTTTGGCGATTTTTCCGGTTTTTCGCGATTTATTTTAGTCCTAGAAGTTTTTTTTAATTTGGTGCTTTTTTTCGTTTTGGCGTTTTTTTTTGTTTTTGGCGATTTTTTTATATTTGGCGATTTTATATATTTTTTTGATTTTTTAGTTTTACCGTTTTTGAAAATTTCAAGAGTTTTGCTCTTAGGGTTTCCAAGATACAGCAAGTTGTCAAAATTACAAAGTCAAAATTGCATTAACTGATGGAACACCCATTGATTTAAATTTTTTAAATTTAGTGTTAATTGTTGTAGTCTGTATAAAAATACACTAACTTTTAAAATTTCAAGTGTATATATGTACATGCAATTGTATGTATATTACATGGGATTTTAACATTTTTCGTTGCTCGTTTTGGAACACCCTTTAGTTTTAACTCTCATGTATTTGTTGTTGTAGTGGCCAAATGTCTACACATTGTGTTCAAATTTCAAGTCCGTAGCTCTTACGGTTCATTTTCACCTTTGGTGTACGGAAATATACAGAAAAATAACCGGCGGCGCACCGTCGGCTTCGAGCCGGTCGACTTGTTTCTCTGCTTGGTATTATTTCAAACACTAATACACTCATACATAGCTCACACCGATTTGACCTAGCGTATAGATGTTTACACATCAAAAATATGATAGATATTTATTTTAAATTAATTGTTTGAATTATCTTAGTGTTTATTACAAAGACTATAGAAGTGTTCAATTTGGGGCTATAAAGTTTGAAGTAGATTTTTCAATGTTGAAAAAAAGCTTTCAACAAATTGCAGCACGATAAATCAAAACAGTTCACATATTCTATTTGCATTGAGCAATATCTACATATCGAGCCATTACCGCCAAAGATGCTTAACCAACATGATTTTCGAAATGCGTTTTTTTATAAAAATCAGTAACTTGTTATCAATGCCATTATCTGTCCAAATTTTATTACCATAGGGTATACCGTTCCAATTTTATAGCAAAAACAATTTAAGCTCAAGTGCATATTATTTTTTGTTTACAGTTTTTGTAACAGCAACATGTTAATTAAGCTAAAATTTTCTTTTGAAAATAAGGCAAGTAAGAGTGCTATATTTGGATAAGCCGAATATTATATACCCTTCACCGACATCGGACGACGTATATGCGTACATACAATGTTACATACATGTATACATATTTGTTTTGTAAAAGAAAAATAGTTTACTTATTTTTTGGTCTATTGCAATTTTTCGACTAACCAACTTGATTCAAATATTTTATTTTCGATATTAGTAATAGTTGAATAATTTCTTTAGCATTTTTCGCATTGTTAATATTTATCTAGACTAGAGACGACTTCAACATGGCACAGCCTATTCTGATAGCACACACACCCACATCTAAAAAACTTCAATACACATTAGACCACCCAAATTGCCCAAAGTATTTATATCATTCGCTCCACCGGCAGTTTCTGATAGACCGGCCGTAAAAAATCACATGTATCTAAAAGTTGAACTGATACTTCGCGTACCTACCGGCCATGCGCATTGCATTTTTCACCTAAAAAATAACCTACCCTTGCTATAAACACTTTTGGCACCATAACTTTTAAGTGCGGCGATTTTCGGAAAAATACCGCAACATCTTTCTTCTACATAATTTTCCCCTTAATATGGCCTATCACAGTCCTTTAATGGGATGAAACTAAGTTTTTTCGGACAGACTTTTTTCAACGGCTCTCGCTAAAAATTGGATAGCGATAATTATAACTCGTTTTCATTATTTAATAAGATAATATGTGCATATATAGACGATAGAGGAAAACATTTTCGTGCAAAAAATCTGCGTATATACTTGCATACAAATATTATGTAAATCCAGGAACATATCATTAGAATTCTTTATACAAAAAATAAAAGTAAATAAATAAAGTATTTTTAATCTAGAACCAAATTTTTTTAGTCGAAATCGAAATACGCGAATCACGATAAAGCCCATTATTCAACTCTACACCGAATCCAAAAAATGTGATTGTATTGAAGTGAGTTACCATTGCCATTTTAAAGGCTATGTTTCCCAACTTGAAAAGAAAAATCATTCGTAAGTATTAAATATGGTCATTTTGATAACTCTGAAACAGTTTATTTTGATTTAAATGTGATTACGCGATCCAGGCAAAAAAACTGAGATAGTCGCCAGTACAGTTTAGGTACGTAGCAATTTATTAAAAATCTATTCACAGAGTATATGGACTTGAAAATTCTTTCCATCAGTAAAACCAGACACAAAAAATTTAATAGCGAACTCTTTAATTTGAAAAGTCATAAGTCTGTAGAAGATTCACTACATGGAGCCGATCAAGAAGCCAATAATTAAGCAATTTGGAGACAAGTTTACGTAAAAAACTGATATTTACTTCTTCTTGAAAAATGTTTTTATAGCTTAACCAACACAAAAATATACACATTAGGCTGCCAGGGTGGCAGCAAAAAAAGCTTAAGGGACAAAAAATACCGTTATCATAGTAATATTTAGTTCAAATTCGTTGCGTTACTTATATTTAGCATAATAACTCCTAAATACCAAAATTCAATGAATTAGCTGAAATAACAGCGAAGATAATTGAAAAAAACCTTCTCCTGTAAAGTTTTGTTTTTGTTACTTAAGCTTTTTGTGCGGTTATAGCTCGATATGATGTGTGTATTAGAGGTGAAAAACTATCGATAGTGTCACTATCGAAAGTTTTCGATATTTTAAAAGACTTGATCGATATATCGATTCGAGACTATCGAAAGTTCGAAAAACTATCAATATACCGACGATACTATCGTGATAGTATCGAAGTTGTATGGTTCTCGTATAATGTACATATTTATTTACACTAAAAATTCAAAACAAAATATTTTTAAACAAAACACAACAAAATAAAATGGAATTTTATTTGTCAGTTCAATAAATAACAAAACTAAAATAATTGTATGAAAAATAAATGAGATCAGCGAAGAAGTCTTCCCGTCATTCAGTCATTTATGTTTAGTGGGGTATCATTTACTATCGATAGTGACTAAAAAATATCGATTGTTTTGAAGCATTAATCGATGGAAGAATTAAAACATCGACAGTCAGAAAAAAAAAGCAATGTGAGACCGATCACAGCGGAGATGTGTAAACATCTAGTAATGAATTTTTTTTTTAAGTTGGAAGTACTTATGCTTTTAGTATATTTTTTTTTAATTAATTAATTTAAAGTATCAAAACATTCAATATTGTGAATACATAGGAATTTGCTGGTTTTTGTTTGTTTTATTTAACTTATTTAGTTAGTAAATGGGCACACTGCAGTATATGTATATGTACTAGTCTCCTGCACAAGACATCTTATAAGAACTTTCAAGACATGAGGGATTTTTCAAATGCCTTAATACGGCGAAATCTTATAAGACAAACGTTAACAACATTGTTTGCAAGAAATTTGTTTGAGTATTGTAGGTATAAGAGTAAAGAAGAAAACACTTCGTGACGGAAGAATTTGTGATACTTGCTTCTTTCTACGCATGAGCGCGTGTACAAACGTCATGCATGTATGTCTGTATGATTTTTTATTTTTCTGCGCACATGCAAAGGCACACACATGCATTAACATTAGTTGTATGCGGTTAACCACATAATAGCTTACCATCTACATATTACACACACACTCAAACGTACAATATGAAAAATAACAAGCATACACTAATCAACAGTACTTCTTTTGAGTGTTTGTTACAAACAACTGTCTTGCGACATCGCTTGTTAACACTGATATACACATACACCAATACATCTATCGTGCTTCGCTTATAGTACGACAGCATTTATTATTGGTTTAGTATAATACATGCGACGTGAATACATTTAAAAATCATGGCGTTTTTACATTTCAAGACTGTTTACGCAGCTCTCTAATATGTACTGCATTAAAAATTGCAGTAAGCAGTAAATTTACTGATTACTAAAAAATCCAGTATATTTTTACTGCTAATGAAATTTAGTTTGCATTACCAATAAAATCGTAGGGCCGTGTTCATAATAAAATTGTAGCAAGTGCAAAGTTTTTTTCATTAAAATTTTGAAACTTTTGTATGAAAAATATTTAGCCACTTGGCAGAATTTCATTATGAATAAGGGCATTACTGATTACTGAAAATTCAATGCACCTCATCATATAATAAATCATTTAGGCACTTTATAAAAATTGTAGAAAAAAATTTTAGTAATCAGTAAAAATTTACTTGTTAAAAAATTTTTTATTATTTTTACTGAAGCTTTAGTGGTACTGCAGTGCTCATCTATGGTAAATGCCTTTACTTTTACTTTTTAATTTTTAATTCCTGTTGTTCAGCGTTTAGTTGTTGCTGTTCTTGTTGTTGTGTACGCATTGCAATTAAAATAAATTCAGTAAAGTGCGACTTTGACTCGCTCACGAAGGGTTCCGTACATTCGGTTTTGAGCATTTTTTCCTTTTTTTAAGTTGTTTCAGTTTAAACGATTTTTGCAGTTTTGTCGATTTTTTCTCGTTTTGGCGTTTTTTCTCTTTTTGGGTTTTTGTTCATTTTTGCAATTTTTTTCATTTTGGCAATTTTTTTTTCATTTTGCGACTTTTTTCTATTTTTGGGGTTTTTTCATTTCGGCGATTTTTTTGTTAAAGGGTTTGATGTCGATCATTTTATTGTTTTGGTCGATAGAAAAGCCAATAAATGGTGAAAATATTGCAAAAAATCTGAATCCTTGATTCCAAATGCAAATTATTTCTGGAAGTATCATAATTAAAAAAAATATGTATTTGAACTTACTTTCATCTTTAATCTTAATAAAACTTTTTATAAGTTAGTAAGTAAGTTTTTATAAAATGTTTATAAGTTAAAATGGGTTCAAATGAAGTAAATTTGGAAGCCAAAATTGGGGCCTTAAAGTATACATGTACGTATATAAATGATCAAGTACTCGTACAGACCAAACGGCTGGACCGATTTTGATTTAGTTTTTTTCTGTTTGAAAGGTGACTTGATCGAGAAGGTTCTTAGCTATGTTTTAATAAAATCGGTCCAGCCGCTTAGAAGATATCACATCCTTTCTAGAAATATTCGGGGGTTTTTAAAATTTTTAATTTTTGTTATTATTATAATTTTTCATTTATAAATGAAAAAAGTAAAAATAATTCAAATAATTAATTATTTAACTACGAACATATTTCTATAACAGCGGCTAGTATAGTATTTACAAATACAGTTTTTAATTGCAAATAAGACGAGTATAAACGTATTATAGATAGCTACTATATATAAAAAAAACCATAAATCTAAAAACAGAGTGGTCAAGTTGCGGCATTTCATATCGAATGAAATTCCAATCGAAATTAAATGCATATTTCGTTCGATATCGAGTTCCGTAATTTACCCAATTACTTACGACTTATAAAAAAAATTAGAGACTGTAAAAACATAAATATATATGTATATAGTATATATTAGATATGGTTCATCTTACTTATTTACTTAAAAACCAGCATAACTCAAAAAATTTACTTTGAGGAAAAACCATTTAAAGTTTTGTAGAAAATTTTAAAATTCGATTCTGAAGAGGATAATGTAGTTATGCTATTCTTTTAAGGCATTATGCATAGTTCTTAAATACATATTTTTTTAACTGAACATCCTGTATTTCTTAATAAGTTCTTCACTTAGAATCTAATCTTTGACAAGTGTCTACTTTAAGTCTATTTGATAATTGTTTAGTAACGCTAATTTATGTTTATACTTTGTTTTTTTGTAAATTATATTTTATAAAGATGAAGAAATACGGTGTAATTCACTGACTTTACAACTGCAGAATTTGGAAACTTATCATCCTTAAAACAAGTTTTATTTCAGCAACAGCAACTTTCCTCCGAAAATCGGTATTTTTTGTGGTAAAACTCGGATATTTTTACATAGTTTTTTGCAATTGGCTGCATGTTTTGCTGTTGAAAAAGTAGCAAAATGCGACTTAAGTTTTAAAGGCTCAGTTAGCCGCAGCTGATCGATATTTTATGTGAAAAGTAATGAAAATGGTTATAGAGATGTAATGTAACGTAACCAACTTTTCATACAAAAATGTCAATCAGCTGTTTCCTACTTTACAGTTACTTTACATTACAGTCGGCTAACTGAGCCTTAAGTGTTTGCTTGCGCTTTATACTTTCCCCCCGCATCCAAAGCGTAAGCAAAAAATGTTTAATTTTTTAGCTCAGATGCGTATTCTATACAATTTATATTCTTTGGTATTACAGTCGTAAAGCAGCTCTGGGTTGAGGAACATCTCTCGCGTGCAATGTTGTCAGTTTAGGAGATTTGTCCCCGAATTGGGGATTTATTTTCGAGATTGGGGATGACAATTTCGTGTTGGGGATCTGGGGATTTGTTGGGGATGATAACTAAAGTTAAAGGAATTGTTTGGCATTTATTTTATAACTGATGGTAACAGAATGATCTTTGAGCTAAGAAATGTGTGTCTGGCAAGTCTAAAAATGTGTGTTTCTATTCATAGTGAATGAATTCTATAGGTAATAAAGAAGAAGTATCAAGGCAGATTAACCAATATAATGAACACTACCAAAACAAGAATACGTAACAAAATGAAATTTGACTTGTTGGAAGCATCTGAAATATTTGAAATGGTAAACTTTGGTTAAAATTTTTTTATACTTGTGCATATTAAACTATGTATGTGTTATTTTTTCTTTGCAAGTTTTATAAGTACAAATTAAATTAATATGAATGTAAATATAGCTATCGATATAAATGTTATTTTTGTCATTATTTTTTTAATAAAATTAAAAATTTTTATCTTTTTCACAAAACAAAAAATTTTAATAAAAAAACTCAATTTGGGATTTTCGGGGATCACAAATCAAAAATTGGGGATAAGCTCTAGAAAAAAACTGGCAACACTGCTTGCGTCATCGCAATTATTTCTTAAGTGCGGTCAGGCTTGTGTATGCTGTTTGGCATTCGAGAGTTTTTCGTCTCGCTCGCACTGGTTGACTGATCTGCCACGGATAACCGTATAATCTTGCGGTTTTTTGTGGAATTTCTTTAACAACCACGTTGCTACTTCCTACATATGTGTAGGCATAGGTCGTGTACAGTCAGTCTCAAAACCTTTTAAAATACTGTTAATACCATCTTGGGCATATGGTCTAGTTACCCCGCCCATATTTGTGCAACACCATATTATGCAAATTTACTTTGTATAATATGTATAATAAATAAATAAATAAATATTCTTTGGTATCACTAAAGTTTGTTTCTACAAAAACACTTACTTGTGTAATAAATAAACATTTAACATTCGACCTATGTAAATCATATGTACATATTATGTACACTCAAAATATTTCATAGGTGAAATAAACGAAAAATGTGGTTCATTTTACGAAAATATTCGTTGTTTTTACCTGTACGAAATGCTTCGTAGATAGTAGAAATGATATTTGTTTATTTTACGAAATACTTTCTGTCTGCAAATAACAAAATTTTGTATTTTTACAAATTTTTTTGTAATTTTACGAAACGTAATGCTTATGTTACAAAAGAAATTTGTGAATAATGAAAAGAAATTTTGTGTAATATACGAAATTTTGTATAAGACTAAAATCTGTAAAATATAAAAACCTGCAAAAAAAATTTAAAAATAATTTTGTGGAATGATCTGTAATTCTTGCAGTTGGAGGTCGTAATAATTATGGAAAGAAAAATATAATTTAAGAGGAATTGTTGCAGCCTCTATTCCTCATACATCACATACACATACATACATACATATTTTGCACTGAAACTTACGAATTAAACTGGGAACACAACTGGGACGAACAACGAATTTCGTCATATACTACGTTTATACGCACGGCTTATTCGCAAATAAAACTGTAAACAGTTGCCATATTATTCTGTTTATTGCGACTTACTAATTCAGAAAACTATTCACGATTAACTCACCATTTGCAAATAAAATGCTTAAGGTTGCCACACTCACAAATGTTTGCTAATAAAAAACAATAAATTGATAGAATATTGCACAAAACATGTTGATAAAAGAAAATAATGATAATAAAAACAAATAATTATTTGTTATTTTATACATTTACACATGTTTTTTGCAAATATAAGTAACATTTCTATAGAAGTGCTATCAAGTTTTTATGCATTTAAAATACCGTATAAACAGTGAGTTATTTTATTTGCAAATATTTTTATTTGCAAATAGTGCGCGCATAAACGTAGTAATAGAAAATAAAACACATTGTTCATATGAAAATTAACACACCACCGTCCAACGAAATTCGTCGTGTATGACGAGCTCTGCGATCGACTTATTTCTATTTCTTACGCCGATGAAATCACAATGGACCCAATTCAGTCTCAGAGTGGTAGTGCGGTATATCACCACCCTTCCTAACCTACGCGAAAGAACGACGGAAAAATAATTTTATCTCTCTTTACACAAGCCAATATCCAACCAATTATCCAATTATCAAGTATAAGATGTGTTACTTTTCCGTTGTTGGTGTGCCGTGGACGAGATTTGTCCTTCGTCCCAGTTGTCTTCCTAGCATAAAAAACTAATCTTTTATTACAAATTTTTTTTATTTTAATTGAAATTTATTGAATAATTTTTTATACAATATTTGTATACAATGACAGGAAAATAAATGTGGAAAATATTAAAAAGTAAAACAAAACAACAGTTTTTATTCTATTTCAAAATCTTTTTTTGTAAAATTCACGATTTAAGAATAATTTTGTTCTGCAAAGAAAATGATAACAAAACAAAATTTCTAAATTTATAAAATATATTTTATTTTCTCTTAAATTCAATAAAATAAACGAAAAATGTGGTACTATATACAAAAATAATTGTACAAAAAAATTTTTGTAAATTAACGAAATTCGTAAAATTATGAAATCTGTTTTCCTGCACATGCTACAAACATTTTCTTAAAATGTACAAAATTTTCGTTTATTGCACAAAAATTAAATTACGAAAAAATGTTTCGTATTTTTAAGCATGGAATATTTTGAGTGTAGAAGAACGAGCAATTTCTCACAAACTGGCCCGGTAAAGGAAATATTTGAACATTTAGCAGGTTTTAATCAACGTAATCAACGCAGCGTTGTTTCCATCTGACGAAACACGAAAGCTTTTTGGAATGTTTCAAATAAATTTTAATAAATTTTCATAATTAAGTAATACAAAGTGGCAGAATGAGCTACATCCCTACAAGAACAATGACGGTCATTTGATGCATCATCTGATGGACATTTCTGATGGGTTTATACATCAGAAGTTTCTATCATTTTGTTAAGGGCAATCTGAAAAAACTGATATAAACATTCGTGTACGTGTGATTTTGTTTCTCTCTCATGAACAAATAAAACATATATATAGACTGCTCACTCCACAGTATATTACTAATCAGTACTGATGTAAACTTTGTCAGAGTTGACAAATCAGTACTGATGTAAATATCGTCAGAGCTGACTAATCAGTACTGATGTATAAATCACATATAAAAAAAATTTTGTTTTCAATTTTTTAAATGAAAATTTTTTAAATTTATTTCAAAATTAATGCTTTAACAAATAACAATAAATAGAAATTAATATAATATAATATAAATATAAACTCAATTAGCAAAAACAGATGCATAACCTAGGCGGCATCTAGCCCTCTTCACACCTTTTCACCACCAACGCATCTTGCTCTTTAAAAATACTTATCTAAAATTTTGAAAATAAATATACATATACATATGTAATTAAAGTTTGCAAATTTTTTTCACTATTATTTTTTACTTATCTTTTTTAAGCCCCGACCACCAAAGGGGTGTTATAAGTTTGTAGTGTGTTTCTGTATGTCTGTCCATGTCCACTTACAGACCAAACGGCTGGACGGATTTTGATTTAGATTTAGTTTTGTTTTTTGTTTGAAAACTGACTTGATCGAGAAGGCTCTTAGCTACATATGTTTTAAGAAAAACGGTCCAGCCTTTTAAAATATGTCACATTTTTTCTACATATATCGGGGTTTTTTTAAATTTTTGATTTTTGTTTTTAAGACTTAAAAATTTAAATTTTCACAGAAAGAATGAATTCTATTTATTTTAGATTAAATTGATGTGTACATTAGATGTCCCACTCTAACATATATGCTAGAGTGAAGCAACTATAATTAATAAATAAAAAGACTAGGCAATTGACTGTCACTATTGAATTCAATGGAAATTTTTACAAATGTGTTAGTAAAAAAATTTTGTTTGTGCTAGTTTCAGTCAGTCGTTTCTTGTAGGGATATATGGTTTAAATGGTTTATTACTTTTTTATTTATGCGATTATTATATTTTTTAGGGAATTTTTTGCAATGAGCTTTGAAAAATGATGTCCCTTTTCTGCTCCGCACATAAGTGCTCTTTTTAGCACATATGTACGTGCCCTTTTTAGTATATTTTCCATAAATTATCGCAAAATTTCGGGTGTAATGGCCATGATTTCATTTCTAATTTTTGTTTTTTAGTTGGAGTATGGTTCTTGGATTGTTAACGTACACTCGTTCTTTTTTAATGTCCCCAAAGAAAACTGTCAGGAGCTGCGGATGAAATGCGCACATTAAAATGACGACGATATGCACGTTGTGTCAACACAATAGACTGATTTGAAAAATAAAATTCAATTATTTTTATACGTTGTTCGATTGTGTAATGATTCATAATTAATTACAAAGTCTTCTTCACAAATTCTGAAAAAAAAAATCAAAGAAAGAATAACAATTAAAAAAGTTATAAAGAACTCAAAACATATGCGCCACCCTGTATAACATAGTCGTAAGTTAAACAACTGTGCTAAAAAAAAGTCATTCGATTACGTACTCGCCTGTGTATCACTTGTTTGCTTGAGAGTTTACTTGTCATGAAGGAGGCCACAATAGTTTTTCTTTATTAAAACATTAAATAAACGTATTCTTTAATCTACAAGTTATTAATATATAAAAAAATAACTGCTCCAGGTGAGGCACGAACTCACAACCCCGGCATTGCTCACAAGTTACTGATTATAAGTACCGTGCGCTAACCAATTGCGCCACTGGAGCATGTGGCACCTGGCTGCCAAAAAAAAAATTTGTAAAATACTTCCTCAAAAAAGTTTTAAAATCATAAAATATATATATAGGGTGTTTTTTTAAGGGGTATAGAACTTCGAATTGAAATAAAACACAAGAAAATCGTTTTAATGTCCATCAATTTGGCTTTATTGGAAGGATAATTTTATGCCATTAATGTTTAAATATAATTTCGGGCATGTGGCCGCCGCGGTTGGCTCGAATAAAGCCAATTCTACAGGTCCAATTTTCAACCACTTTTTCGAGCATATGGGGCCGTATGTTGGCAATAACGCCACGAATGTTGGCTTCCAAGTCCCCTAACGTTTCTGGTTTGTTGGCGTAGACGAGCGACTTCACATATCCCCAAAGAAAATAATCCAATGGTGTCAAATCACACGATCTTGGTGGCCAATTGACAGGTCCATTACGCGAAATTATGCGCTCATCGAATGTTTCCTTCAATAAATCGATTGTGACGTGCGCTGTGTGGCATGTAGCGCCGTCTTGTTGGAACCACAACTCATCCACATTCATGCCATCCAATTCGGGAACAAAATAGTCGGTTAGTCGGCTCCAATTGCTGTGCACGGTGGCGAATCGATTCATTCGGGTTCTCTTCAACACTTTGCTCTACAGCGGCAATTGTTTCTTCGGTGCGCACTGTTAGACGTCTCTGCGGATGCGTATTATCACATAGAGTAAACGTAGTGCGAAAACGATCCATGGTTAACCGAATTAATTGCTCTGATGGACGATTATGTCGACCATAAAATGGACGGAGCTTGCGGTAAACTTCGCGAACTAAACCATTATTTTCGAAATAAATTTGCACGATTTGCAAGCGTTGTTCTTTTGTCAACCTGTTCATGATGAAATGGCAAACCAAACTAAATATTAATCACTTGACAGCTGACAAAATGGCCGCCAGTTAAAAAAGTGATGCCAACTTAAAGTTCTATACCTCAATAAAAAACACCCTTTACATACATACATGGAAAATTAATAATATATTGCTCATTTATTGCAATATAATCATATCTGAAAAAAGCGATTTTAGAGATAAAATATTGTTTAATATATTTATTAGGTAAATGAAAAACTTTAATCATTGTTTCAATATGTTACAATAAACTACTATGTATGATATTCTATCATATGATATGTACATACATACATACTTAAAATCATGGTGTTATGAAATGTTTACACTTATTATCATATAAACATTATCACAATTCGTTATGGATTTGTTTTAATAAAGCTATAAATTTTTAATCAGAAATAATTTCCTATTTGGGCTTAAGTTCAGTAATTTCAATTCTTATTGAATGAAATATTTTTATTATTTTATTTTTATTATTATTTTTATTATTTTGGTTCTTTAATAAAAAAAAGATATCTTTAAAACAGTTTTTTAATTATTGGCTGTTTTTTTTACAGCGAACATAGCATAATATATTATATTATAATATAATAATAATTATTATTAAAAATAATACTAATAATAACAATTACAATGATAACAAATCAGCTTCCTTCCATTAAACTCGTTTCTCTGTTTATATGTAAATATGTACCATGCTAAACAAAAAATATATTAAATTTTCATAATTTATGAGAAGAAGATTTTAGTTAATTAGTTTATTAAAGCACATAGAATGTACATACAATTGTCATTCGTAAACAAATCTGACACATCTCTGAGTTCCTTGACAAATTCGTAGGCATGTAATTGGGTGCAGATCCATATCAGTAACCTAGCACTTAAAGGCATTGTATATATACAAAAGTTAAGCAGATTTATTTTTGATGCTGTGATCCGTTCCAGACTTGAAATTTTTGTTCCAGCAAAAGAATTCAAGAATTGCTGCAACAAAAATTGCAATCTTCTACCGGAACTAATTATGAAAATTATAGCATACCTCCACTGCGACGTTTCCTGTGTAAAGCAGTATCAACCTGAGCAGCCTGCAAGGCATTTGCATCCTTTCCTTTAATCTTCCAAACATTTACCGATGCACGATTCAAAATGGGTTGTATTGCAGGATCACATATACTTGTATGTATGTAGTATACATATGTGCGTATATTTAGCACTTTTATACATCAAACTCAATCATTAATATAAATTGCACAACTTTAATTGGCATTTTTTACAAAATTTTATACAAAATTTGTTTACTTTTCGTATTTACATACATATGTATACGTCAGTTGTGCACAAGAATAGGGTTGCCGTTTTTTAAGCTGAAAAAACAATTTTGTGTGAAAAAATAAAAACTTAAACTATTTTTGAACATGTTGGCAATAGTACGATTTAGTACATATTTGACATAAGGGCGAATTAACGTAAGCTGCACGACAAAGTCGACTCGCGTTATACAAACGCTATACATTACGTAGTCGTCCATGAATTGGCTCGTCGTGAGTCGCCTTTGTCGCTTTCTACAAACAGGCTGTAATACTATGGTTCAGCAGAATGTTTGCCTGGTGACGAAAAAACGGTTTACACATATGTAGCTTTTTGCATGTAGACTTTGGTTTGCTCCTCTTTCTGCTTGTACATTGATAAAAACATCCTTGAAATTTAATCAAAGGAAGTAAATATTGTTGCAGCGTGCTACTTCCTTTCATACTTTTGATGTGTAAACATCTATACGCTAGGGGTTAAAAATCTTTTTCACAATACAATCACAAATTTTGAGTAAGATTTGCATTAGTGTAATCATACGAACAAGAAGTACAAAGAAACTTAACAGCTGCATAGAAATAACTCATCCGAATCTTAAAGCATACCTTCAGGAGTTAATTTAATAGAAATTGCTTGTGAAGTGTTATAGTGTTGCCAGTGGGGATAATTTTGTTAAAAAGTTGAAAAATATAAAATAAATAAAATATAAAATAATCGAAACTCATTAATGGATTTTCTTTAAATAAAATATATATAAACCATGATATAAATATAGAAGGTACTTCCGTTCTGTCTTTGTTTTTAAAAATAAGTATTTTTGAAGATTGTTTTTTGAGAGAAATAAAGAAAAATGTTCCCATATAGTAAAAAATGTAAGTCTACCCCTAGAAATTTTCTACAAAAATGTGTAAGTATCTTAACAAAAAATTTGGGAATAAATTAAATTATATACTTAACTACATATCTGTGAAGTTTAAAAAGTGATTATGTAATAACTTATCTCATATTTTTAAGTTTTCTGCTTAATACAAATCTTTTAACTATATTTTCATCTAAATTTGGCATTGAGAAGCAAAATTTATTGATGATTTGGATTATTTGACAATGAATTTTCATTAAGTTTAGCAAACATTAATTGATATTGCAGTCTGTTTAATCTACATAATATGTTTCTTGTTGATTGTAACATCCTTTTCTAAAAAAATTGGTTTTATAACCGGTCAGATCTTTTGGCAAGTTGGCGAACACCATGAAATGAAAGGAATTTAAAAAATGATGCACTTTTATTTCTTTACTTATGCCCTAATTTAGTAAGAAGATTTAGGACGCTTTTTTGTTTGAAAATAATTTTCTTGATTTTGAATTCTCTAAAATATTTGCTTCAAAAATGGTTGTTGTCTTTAATAATGAAAAATTAAAATGTTATTACCATGTTTTTAAAACATAAAAATAAAATTAAATTATTATACAAAAGTTTGAAAAATATATGAAAAAATATGTGTTGGATATAATGTTTAGAGCAAAATCATAAAGCAAATACACGAACCTTCTAGCATAGACAATAAATAATGTTTTAAAGAATCATAACTGCGGCTTTTTTCGTCCATAGACGAGACGATACAATCGTCGAACAGAATTTGAGCATTAATTGTTTAATTTATACATTCTGTATTTTACAAAAACAATTTTGAAATAATTTTTGAATAAAATTTTCAAACAAGCAGGAAACAGAGGAGGAAATATTAAATTAATACGGTAGCACGATTTTAACGGAAACTTCAAAATACTTATACTTGTCAGATGGTGAATGTCAAGAAAAAAATGAGAGAATGGAAGTACCTTCCATATTTATATCATGAAATAAACTTTTAAATAAAAGAGCGTTTTAAATGTCAAATATTTGTTTAAAAGATATATACCAGTCTTTATAAAGAGTTTATAGTATTATATTATAACATATCTTCATTACGTACTGTTGCCTTACACTGAAGCTGGTGCACGAGAATTATGGGTGAAGATTTTAATACAAATTTTCCAACCCACAGTCGCAAGCTTTATCAAAATTTTTATTTGACGTTTTCCACTTGCATATGAGCAATTCTCCACAAACCCCTACAACTAATATTTCCACCACTATAGATGCAGTTTTCCATAGATTTTTAAATACAGTAGAGTCAAACATTTATATATGTATCTTATTTTAGTTACCATAAGCCAATATTAACTATTTGTACTTAAGGCATTTACCATAGATGGGCACTTTGCAGTACAACTAAAATTTCAGTAAAAATAATTTTTTAACCACCCAGCTAAAAAAATTATATATCGTCCATATATTTTTAATATATGAATGTATATAACTTTATATGAATATGTATGAATTTATGTATGGAAATGTATGGGATTATACATGGCAAAACTATTATATATGAACTAATATATGGACTTATATATGAATTGTATTATAATGTATGAGCTCATATATGGAAATTTAATTATGAAGCTCTTCATATGTGGATCCATATATAGAAATAAAATTTAATATACGAAGAATGTATGCATACATGATATCTCACATAAGATCGTTTTTGCAATCAAAAAGCTTGATATTTTAACAGTGCTGAATTGGAAATCCATTAGAAAATATATACGGTATGCAAAGTATAAAAAAGAAAAACTTTTGTTAAAAAAAACATTCTTGTATGATTTTATACATTTGTGGCCCCATTTAATATATCAATAATCAAAAGGATAATCGAGTCATTAATTTTAAAGAAAATAACAGAATTCTCTAGATAAGAAACAAAGTTCATATTACTGCAAAAAATTATATTGAAAACTATTGTTAGACGGATTATTTTTTCTTTTATAATTAACTGCATTAGTTTTTAATCTGATTTCTTAAATTAAATTTTATGTACGAATATGAGTTTTGTATTTTTTACATAATTGATTGACTTTTTAATTTAAAATGATGAATGAAATGACTTTTAGTTCGTTTTTCATTATTTGTCCAAACAAATATTTCATTAAATACAACCTCCCTGTTCAAAATCTAAAAAAGTAATTTATTTTATTGCACAGCAGTACGCTTTTGTGAATCAAGAGAGTATGAATATGAACTTTGCATACTGAAGAAGGAATATTTATACATACATGTATGAAAATGTATGAATATATATAATCATATATGCCCATATACCCTCATTTTGCGGATCCGAACCATATATGGGATTTCATATATGCTCCATACATATTTTTTTTAGCTCGGCAGTAAATTTTTACTGATTACTAAATTTTCTTTCTTTTGTGATTTTCAAAAATGTTATTTGTGAATTTTCAAATAGTTTTTGAAAGTCTTTGCATAAGATAAGAGGTTTATGACTGTTCAAAAGGTGTGGTTGAAGTCTACTGACGGTTCGTTACAGCAACAATGAAATGCATATAGACAACGCTGAACCACCAGCAAATAAATTTCAAATTAAAATAAACTTCTGACAATATGTCGAATAATAAATTTTTACTATGGGTTTAAGGTTTTGTTTGTAATTTACAATGCAATTCAAACCATATTGTCTACAAATTATGTGAGCCATTTTTTTTTAAATTTTGAATTAAAAATGAGATATAGTAATATATTTGAAATCTTTGGTATTTAATATATAATTTAATGAATCAAAAAAAAATTTAATTACTGTCACTCCCATTTATCATCAGAGTTTGGGAGGTAACCGTCACTCCAAGTGCTTCGTGATTCATCTAAATTTTCGAATCTGTCATTTTCATCTTCCATAGAATTTGAATTATGGCTTTCCAGACGATGCGAACTAGAACGCTCTCGTATATTGAGGTCGCTCATATATATTTGACTCAATTCATCCGCTGTATTGTCATCTAGAACTCGTCGTAAATGATTTATATAATTGATTGCTATCCTGAAATGATATCAGGTAAGTATTCGAGCATTAAAGCTTTTGTAATCTCTAACTTATTTCGATTCCTTACCGTAAGCTTTCTATTTTAGAATATTTTTTACCATTTGGTTTGGAAATCGGTAGTTTGGAACGCAATAAATCAAATGCCCTATTCATGTCACGCATACGTGTTCGTTCTCGATCGCAAGCAGTCTTTTTGTAGTCTGTAAAGAAACAAAAGAGTGATAAATACATACCTTAGGAAAGTGTATTAGCGGTAGCCGATATTGCTTTAAATTTAACTGCAATTTAAATATAAGCTTCGACATCGACATACATATAATATGTATATTATACATACATAAATATATCGAATGCTTTAAAGAATAGCACCGACTTCTAGGGTTTGAGAAGAGTCAATTTTCAGTCCGGAAATTCTTGACCAAATGATCGGAAAATAAGAAATTTTAAATTAACCTCATTCAAAAAAAAGTACCTTGATTTTTGTTTTTACTGATATTATTATTTTCGCTATTATGTGTATTATATTTTTGACTTAGGCCCAATAATTGACTTCTCAATTATATGTCATTTATCTTTAAGTGGCACTTAAGTACCGAATTCATTTTTTCTGTATAAATTTGAGAGCCATTTAAATGCCAATGCGTGGCCAATTTTTATGGAATCTGTTTTACATATAAATATCAACGGCTCTATGTATAATCAAAAATTGGCATGAAGTTAGCATAAGTGACAAAATTGAACGACGAGTTCCTCTATACAATTTGATATTATAAATAAATAAATAATGTAGTTTTAACACACGGTTACATCCTAGCATGATTTTTAATGTAAAATTTTTAATGGGAAAACACTTTAAGAACATATTAAATTTTGCCACTTAGGCGCCGTCCATATATTACGTAACGCTGTTTTCCCCGATTTTCTACCCCCCACTCCTCCACCTGGTAGCATATCGTAACAAAACTGTGAACGACCCCCCCCCCCCCGCCCGGAATAACGTAACAATGAAAAAAGAGATTAAATAGTTTAAAATTTTTATTTATAAAAATTAAATTTAATTCATTGTATTAAATTCGTTTATTACAATAGCACAGTGTTTAGACAAAAATTAAATAAGCTTAATTATGAACGCACTCCAAATATTAGGTCCGTTTGTTTACCCCAAAATTTGTGCAATTTTGTGCAAATTTGCACTGGATTTTACTGAAATGCATTCGTTTACAGATAAAATTGCAAAAGAGAGTGCCAATCAGGGTTGCCGTTAGGAATTTTTGAAAAGTCGCACAAAAGGTCGTTTTATAAAAATAAAGTCGCACAAAAAAGTCGTTTGAGAAAACAAAAGTTGCACATCTTTTTTTTAACGTAACGTTGAAAAAGCTTAACACAATAAAAAGATAAGTTGAAACAATGCATATTTCATAACATATACAGTTCCATTATATGTGCTTCTATAAATGTTTTCATGCATGTATACTGAACAAATTTACTTAAGTTTAATAAATTTGGCTGTCGTATGCTGCCGAGGTCAGAAGAGTAGGATTCATTAAAAAAAACAAGCTAAAAAAGTTAAACTTAAGATATTTTTGACAAACATTTTCAAATAAAGCCCCGTGTACTTTTTACTTTAATTGTATTTATTTAAAAATAAGTTCATCAAAAGAAATCCAGTCTTCTATATCTTTGTCTATTAAATTTAAGGCTAACAGCATTGATTTGCATGTTTTTACTTTTAATTTATTAGTTAATTTATTATTAAGCAAAGCTTATTTCAAAATGTTCACATGTTCGTATACACCTGTATATATTTTACGATAACTTCTTTCATTGACTAGGCGGGTAAAAATAATTTTGTAAAATAAGCACTCCAAAAACCACAATTTTTATTTATTCAAAATTTTTTTTTTTTTGCCACAACTATTCTTTAAAACTTCTACTGAAAATTTGCGAAAAATTTCTTAAATACATTTTACACGTGACAAGGTTGCAATTAATAAAAGTGCTTCCAAATGAAAAATAATCTGGGAATTGCTTTTAAATTTTTACGATTTTTTTATTTTTTGATAAAAATAATATAGAAATTTATAATTTACTGCAATTTAAATGTTTTCTGTGAGAATCTTTACAAAAAAGGGTAAAAAGTCCCAAAAAAAAAGTCGCAAAAGTCGGTGATCGAAAAAAGTCTCACAAAAAGTCACACACCGGGTCAAATTGCGACTTTAGTCGGATGAACGGTAACCCTGGTGCCAATTGAGAGAGCAAATTGACAGTTGTTGACTGAGAGTCTGCAAATTTTTACTGGACAAATTTTTGCCAGTAAAATCCAGTAGATGAGAAAAACATATGGTTCAATAAAATAAACAAAAGTAAGCAAATACAAAGTATAAATTTTTAATAAAAACATTTAAAAGAAAAAAAGTTCAAGTAAAAGTTTAACAAAAACAAAATGAAAATTATTATGTTCAAGGTGAACCAAATTAAAGAATAATAATCGTTAATTTTATCAGTTTTTAAATTAAATTTAATTGTGTTATTTACTTTAATTTTTTAGAGATGTAAGGTTTACGTGAATACTTATTTCTGCGTACTATTATGTATTATACAACATATAATGCAACACTATGATCAGCTGTTTTGATTAATCTGCAAATTTGTGCAATTTTTCCGTTCGCGTACTTTTTTGTGCAAAAGACACTCTTGAGAGTAAAATTTTAAAATTACCCAAAATTTACTCAACTACTGGATATTACTGGAAAAGTAAACAAACGGACCTTTTGGCAAAACTATTTTTTTTTTAATTTCTTCCCAAGTGTCTTCAAACTCCAAAAATTATGGTTTTATGGAGAGATTATTCCCGTATGTATTAGTGATGCGTATTCGAATTCCCACATATTCGACCATTTCTAGATATTCGTATTCGTTTAAAAAAAATATATACACAGAAAGTCATAAATCCAAAACGAAATTTAAATGAATGGCACACAAATTTAGTTTGTAATAATTAAAAAAAAAAAGAAATTTATTTCTATTTTTTTGCTATCCGTTTTTCCGCCAAATAATCTATCTGCTATAGTTTTTCGTATTGATGAATGAGCAGTATTTGAAATACCAAGATGAGAATTGGCATTAGCCTCACAGTCGCTTTCACTAGTGTCTATAAGTGAAGTAAGTCATCACGTATTTCAAAGGTGCCCATTTTTAATTTCGGAATCTTCATTTTCATCTAATCTTGTAGGTTTCGGATTTTGATTAAAAGAGCTTGAAGAGCTTGAAGATGATTCTGTTTGGACATCTTCAAATAAATTTAAGATGTGCGTGAAACTAAAAAAATACATAAGTTTATATCTTTGATCAATAAAGTTTGGCGTGGTGAAAAATATTTCATTTTCTAAAAGTGAACATTTTTTAACCAGTGCACTTAGCGGGACAGCTTTAAACATACAGATTGTTGGCGTGTTTTGGGAGACCAAGTGACCCATAATGATGTCCATTACGAAAGATATGTAATTTTTCTTTTCTTATTTTTTTTTGTCCCTTCTGCAACATTACATTTTAAATAGAGAATATAGGCCCATTTAAAAAAATATTCCTTAAAAATGCCTTAAAATTAGAGGAGCATACAATCTAGTTCCTAGACGCACGCATTTCACTGTTGTTTTCTAAATATGTTTTCTTAAGTTCGGTTGTATAAAAAATTAAAACAATATCCTTATGAAAATACGTCTATGTATGCAAGTTTCCATTAACACATCTCTCAGAACTTTAACATTGTAGCCTCAATTTGACTTAAAGGGCTATTAGACAGGCATACTTGTCTACTGACATGTACGAAGGCATACCTTGGGTTTTGCTATTACACTGTCGAACGCTGACGGCATACTTCAGTACACAGAAATTTTTGAAGCAAAAGCATGGCAATGAGGCGGAAAAATTTTTTTATTTAATTTATTATATGATCCATTATTTTTAAATTTTTTGTTGTGGTACAAATCTTAATTTTTATTTACCACAATTTTTGCAAGCTTTTATATACCTCAATGAACTCTTCCCAGAAAATAACATTAGCAAGACATTTTTTTCACAAATTTCCGATACGCACTCAGCAGCGTCAACAAGCGAACTGAATTTTTATATGAAAGTATGACGGACACGCTATTAGACGAGTATGTTGGTATGCGACAGACATCAGAAAATCAAAAATTTTTGAAAACCAACATACATGTCTAACGTACTCGACAAACATGCTATTAGACAGTGCGATTAGGTATGCCATCGTACATGTCTGCAGACAAGTATGCCTGTCTAATAGCCCTTAAACAAAAAAATTTTAAAACTTAATAATTTGATATTGTCATATATATGTATATCATCACCTAAAATCCAAAAGACCGTAACAACCAAAAAATTCAAGATAGAATTTTTGATTGATTATGATCTAATTTTGGTTAAGCACATCATAATAAATCAAAAAATCTATTTTGAATTTTTTGGTTGTTACGGCTTTTTGGATTTTAGGCGACGATATGTATGTTTATGGAAGCATATATTTTTTTAAATGACATTTTTTTGTCCTTGAGATTTGCAAGAAATGTTTTCCTGAACTTCTGCAAATATCATTTCCATCTATGTATTTGGTAGATTTAATGTTAATATACATGTTGCAGTTTGATATGGAAAGAAGTTTTTATGTACAACATATGTACATATATTAAGAATATTTAGACATTTAAATAGATAAATATGAGATGTAATCAGTTTGACTACAGTTTATTTATCTTCTTCTATATTATATGTACATACATATATACATATAAAATCGTAGTGTGTGTTTGTTCCCAACGCATGATCTCTGGAACTATAAGCGCTGTGGGGCAGACATTTTTAGCACAGGTTTGATTCAATACCCGGTAGGTTTTTGTTTTGTTTTTGACCCAACAAGTGACCACTATGTGGAGTAATTTGTAGTTCAGAAATAGACTTGGGTCGAACTCGTTCACTAGTTCATTTTTGCCACAAACCAATGATCAAACCCGTGTTATTTAAATGGGTTTGATCAGTGGTTTGTGGCAAAAATGAACTAGTGAACGAGTTCGACCCAAGTCTACCCAAGTCTATTCAGAAAATATAACATAACTGAGGGTAATACAACGTTTGTCGGGCTCAGCTAGTTTATTATAAAATTTTTGTATCATTTTCAAATGTTATTTAACAACCATTAAATTTTTGGATAGTTGTCATTAACTTTAATGTACGCGGACAGGAGTATGAAGTTCTTTTCCATACAAATTTTTTTAATTTAATTGTTCAGAATAAAATAGACCCCCAATTAAATGTCTATAATTTTAACATATGTACATTAGGTAATCGTATTAATATTGTATTAAATCTTCGTATTCGCGGATATCATTTTAAATATTCGAATTCGAATTCGCGAATATCAAAAATTGATATTCGGCACATGCATGTATGTATACATACTGTTACGAAAATAGCCGTCGACAGTTTTAAGGCAGCGTTACACAAAAATATTCCAACAGGGTTAATGTAAGCCAAATATCTGGGTGTTGTCCTCGATAGTAAGCTTTCCTGGAGGGATAATCTTCAGGCAAGAATAGCGAAAGCCACAACGGCAATGTATGTCTGTAGGAATGCAATCGGCCCTTCATGGGGTATAAATCCTAAGGGAGTCGGTTGGATACTAGAGACGGTTATAAAACCTATATTATTTTATGGGATTTCGGTCTGGTGGCAAGCACTCGACTCAGAAAGTAATCAGTCCCGTACAGAGGGAATTCTCCGTAAAATGGCACTTATGATAACAGGTGCTCTAAAATCAACGCCAACAAAAGCGCTCTTCACTATGTTGGGTTGGCTTCCGGTGGACTTAACTGCTAGAAAGCTAGCTCTACGTACTGCCGTCAGACTAAACACAATAGGCGCATGGAACCACCGACTATGGGGGCATGCAAGTATTTTAGGTATAGTGAACAACATACCGGATCTCATAGATTACTGCATTCCAAAACCCTACTTCAATAGGAACTTCCAAATTTCTTTGGCAGAAGGGTATTCCTCACCGAATGGAGCCATACAGGTCTTCACGGATGGCTCAAAAAAGGGGGAGGGGTTGGAGGTGGCGTCTTCATTCACGAGTACTGAATTGAAATGTCCTTCAGGCTTCCGAACGAATGTAGTGTACTACAGGCGGAATTATCTGCTATAAAAAGCGCTACACAATGGCTAAGGTTCTATCGGATTTCAAATAGAGATATCCATATCATGACTGACAGCAAACCCGCTATTAAGTCTCTCACAGGGGTGTATACCACATCCCTTCTTGTTTGGGAATGTCGTAAGGCCTTGGATGGTCTTGCGCAGCACTCAAATATCTCGATAAACTGGGTGCATGCACACGGGATAATTTCAGGAAACATAAGTGCGGATGAACTAGCAAAGAGAGGAACCACATTAAGAGAAGTCGATATCGACAATCTTTGTGCACTACCACTATCATCCTGCTGGAGTCGCTTCGATATAACCTTCTTGGAATTAGCTCAAACCAGATGGCGAAATGAGTCCACCTGGCCTCGCCTAGACTTCCACAGAACGGAAAATCTCATTAATTTCAACAGGAAGCACCTGAGGAACATCGTGGCCACACTGACCGGTCACTGTACCTTCGGAACCCATGCTAAACGTATGGGTCTCCCGTATAACGACTACTGCTACAGTTGCAATGACGAGGAAGAGGAAGAAAGTATCCTGCATTTCCTCTGTCTTTGTCCCGCTCTGGAGACTCTCCGTCTGCACCTTCTTGGCAGAACACCCTTCAAAAGGTTATCCGAGTTATCGGAAATCGGGCTCAAGAATCTGATCCTCTATATTAGGAATAGTGGTTGGTATAATC
This sequence comes from Tachina grossa, assembly GCA_949987645.1. Lineage (NCBI taxonomy): Eukaryota > Metazoa > Arthropoda > Insecta > Diptera > Tachinidae > Tachina > Tachina grossa. The sequence continues at coordinate 131,419,493 of OX465274.1, read as the reverse complement.
GCTGACCATTTCCCCCCTCCTAGCCAAATTTCTTGACCCACTCCTCATCTTTCTAACTCTACCCCTCTCATTCCCCTTTCATTTCTCTCCCTCTCTCTCTTCTAATCTTACAGGCAGCACAAAGGGATCATCATATTGGACCCAAGTGAGCTGGAATCTGTTTTTCTCATTTCCTACCAGCAGCCTGCTAACCTAACCTAACCTAATGTAAGTGTTACGCGAAAATATTAGTTAATGGCGTACACACGTATGCATATACACATATATGTACATAGTTATCACATGAACTTAATTAGGCAGCATATAAGATGATAATGATCGTCTAGACATTGCTTGAAACTTCTAGTGGAATTTGTGTGCTATATAAAAAGAGGTGACGCATCCAATGAGTTAGTTAGTTGCAGTTGTAAGTCAGTCGCGAACAGTTATAGTTAGTTGCGAGTTAGTAGCGAGTTGTGTTGTGAACGAGTTGCAATCAGTCAATCAGTTGCGAGTGAACAAGTCAGTTGATAATTAAGTTGTGAATTAATAATAGTCTGTCGTGGAATTGAGATTATTGTGGAGTCTATCGTGTCGACTGAAGTAAAGGAAACAGTGCAGCGAATAGACGTATGTAAGGGTGTAAGTAAAGCCAGTGAGTCTTTATTGGTGTATCAACTGTGAGTGTCGGCAGAGTTAGTGCCGTGTGTGACAAGCAGCAGACAAAGAGGGGTCACGTGATTACTTGCGCAGCCAGCTAAGAGACGTGCGTAAACTACAGCGAGGAAGGCGTAGTGGTAACCAGTTGTGAATATTTGTGTGTAATTTATTAGTTTAAGTTGTATTAGTGTATTTAAGCTCTTGAGTAATTTAGTATAAGTGTATTTGTAAATAAAACTTGTATAATTCTTAACCCTAATTACTACACTCGGCTCTTGTATTCATTTGCAAATCTTCGGATATAAGGAAAAGCGTTTTTATAGAGAGAAAAACGTAACAATACATAATACGAGTATATGTAGATAACACGTATGATCAATTAAATAAATAAATGAGAAAAAACATACCTATTTTGGTACCAAATTAATAATTTTTTCTGTTACGTAAAATTTTCAAAGACCCCCCCCCCCCCCCCCCGCCTCCCATAACAAATCGTAACAGAACTCGAAACCCCCGGCCTCGTATGCTAACTTCATGCCAATTTTTTATTACACTTACGGCTGTCAATCTACACTTATTAAGCTTATTAAGCGTAATTTTGACGTCATCAAGAAGCTATATTTGCTACATGCCGTGTACTAGTAACAAATGTACATGTATATATTCACCTGCTTACAGATGTGCTGGCTCAGAAAATGTGTTCGATTCGGCTACATGTGACACATTTGTATTTCGAAACAAAAATATTATTAAAATTTTACTGGCTGTAGCCACTACACCTTTTCCAGTTGTAATTCAGAAAGCTTCAATTATAGTTCAGAAAGCGCCAATTGTAATTTAGATTTATCAATTTAAATTCAGAAAGCGTCACTTGTAATTTAGATTTATCAATTTAAATTCAGAAAGCATCAATTATAATTCAGAAAGTGTCAATTGTAATTCAGAAAAAGAACAAATTTTATTAAAAATGAATTTATTTTAATTTTATTAAAAAAAACAATGTTTTTATAACTTTTTTCCTCTCAATCGCTTCTTTGCCAATAATTACTGTTCTGAAGATTGGAATAAGCACTATCTTGAACAGTGGTGTATGTTTTCATACAACTTTTGGCCATAAAATTTTTATGTAGTAAGTTTTCTATATAATATTTACTATTTTCTGAATTACAATTGACGGTTTCTGAATTACAATTGACACTTTCTGAATTATAATTGATGCTTTCTGAATTTAAATTGATAAATCGAAATTACAATTTACGCTTTCTGAATTTAAATTGATTAATCTAAATTACAATTGACGCTTTCTGAATTACAACTGGAAAAGGTGTAGTAGTAATTTTAAAAAAATGCAACTAACATGCTTAAAAAACCCGTGACGTCATCGCCACATGCGCATGTGGATTTTTACATGCCGTGTACTATAGGCTTTATAGGTTTCTTTGTTTTCCAAATTTTTTACCATCCGACATACAAATCGTAAAAGTCTGATATAAAAACTGCATCCATAAAGTATGCTATGAAAATTATCACATTACTCATACGTTCGATAAGTGTATGCACGGCTCCCAGACTTTCTATCAATCGTCTGTCTGTTTTAAAAATGGTCGCCAATAAATTTACACAAAATAAAAAAAAAACATCTTAACACAAATTACTTGAAAATTTATTGTTAGTTTTTTAAATAAATTTTAATATTTTTAAAACATATTTCTCTATGTTTCTACAATAATATTCCGAACAATTCTTTTTGAAATGATAAATCCCTTTTAAGGTTCTGTTTCTAATTCAAATCAAATCGTCGTGCTATAAATATTTATTCAACAAAATATATATTATTTAAAATCTAGCTGATAGTTACGATATTATAAAATTCACATAAATTGGAAAAACAGGTTGATTGTTTGATAAATAAACTAATGAGGTTTTGGTTTCTACTAAAAAATGGCAACATTTTTTTGCACTTTCAAAGAGATGAAACAAACACATTTCATGTTCATTAACCACTTGAAGACAAAACCTTTCAGAAATTGTTTCCAATATTTTTTTTAATATTTGTTTTATTTACATTTGTTTAAAATTATTTTTTTAACAAACGTTGGTGTGCTTGATAATTGAAACAATTTGTTAATTGTATGATAAATTAACTGAATTTACTTTTTTCCACTAAATATATTACATTAATTAGAGACAACAAATTTTCTTCTTCCACGACGTGATATTTTTGATTACATTTTTTTTTTATAAAAATCACAGATACATATCGTCACCTAAAATGAAAAATAACGTATCATCGAAAAATTCAAAATTGGTTTTTATACCCTTTGCCAAAAATGGTAAATGGTATATATATGTAGGTTTGTCATTCCGTGTGTAATTTCCACAATATGAATATGCATGCGACCCATAGAGTATATATATTTTGGATCCTTATGAGTAGGTAAGACGAACAAACGATGTCCGTCTGTCATCTTAGTTTTAGTACAAATTTTTATCATTCTGAATATTTTTTCAAAAGTGGAAAGAAAAAAAAAGTGTTGTGAAATCAATAAAATATAAAAAAAAAATAATATTAAGGATGACTAGCAGCTTCTTCCACAAATTACTAACAGCAATTCTGGAAGTCAGCAACCTAAGCGATTGCATGCCCAAAGGCTTACTTACCATTTCCATAAAGAAATGGCAACATATGCAAGATCTAAAATTATTTTCGCAAAAAAAGTCTAAATGCATTAAAGAAGTTACTTACACTGCAAGGAATAACAAAACCTCAGAAAATTAGATCAATCGCAAAAAAATGATAACATCGCAGAAATTGCAATGTCTAGTAAAGGTTATCGTTTAATTTTGAGGTCATAGTTAAACCGATCGACTTATTTCTATGGACAGCAAGAAAAATAAATTTGAAGCAATAATGTTCTTCTCAACAACAAGTTTCTCAATATATAGCAGTAAAGTTGTATACATATGCAGCACAAAAAGCTACTTTTTAAAAATATATTATGAAAAGTGGCGTATGTGGCACAAACCAGTATTTTTCTCTTACAATAAAGTAATATTAACTTCTAACATTATTCATGAAAGTTCACAAAAATTTACACATTTCTTCCAAAGATTTGTCAGCAGCAATGGTGAAAATACAATTTCAATCGCGATTTTTTGCAAACTTCGTGATAAAAGCGGCTTTTTGCAAATTTTTAGATTCCTAAAAGTTTTGAAGATTTTAAAACATTATTAAACTTTGTCATCATCCTGCTGTTAGTAACCTTTTGCGAATTTTGGTAATTTTTCGCGAATTGTCGCTTTTTTGGTTTGCAAAAACATACTTACAGCATGTTTGTAGAACACGACTCGTCAATAAAAAGCGCTAAAATGTTAGCATTATTTATTTTTTGGGGTTTTAGAACACGAGTGTTGACGATTTTTGTTAAAAAACGTAACTGATGTCATGTTATTTGGGTTTGTACAAAACGATTTGACTCACAATAAACGTCAAGGAGAACGATTAAAAAATTGTAGTCGTTTCAAACAAAAAAATCAAAAAAATAAACAAAACACTAAAAAAATTTAAACAAATAAAAATAATTTAAAAAAATGGAACTTCCAACAAGGAAAAGGTAAGTAAGCTTTCATATTAAGATTATTCTTGTTTTTATTACTAAAATTTTTAGCAAATGATGATAAAATGATCGTCCAATGTCGCTTTGACTGGCACCAAGTATCAATTTACGATAAAACATATCATTACGCTTAAAGTATAATAGAAGTCAATCCTGTACACACTTTCTATATTTTTTTAAGAACTACTAGATTGGTATAAGGAATCAGAAAAGTCTAAAATGATGATTCTAGGGTTTGAAAATTATTATTATTTTTTGTACATAAAAGTAACTAGGTCCAATTATTGTTTTCTTTTTGTTTATACATTATCTATGTGCTTATGTATGTATCTCTATACTACATAAACGCACTTTGGTAAAGGGTATATAAGATTTGGCACAGCCGAATATAGCACTCGTACTTGTTAAGTTTTCTGCTTAATACAAATCTTTTAACTATATTTTCATCTAAGTTTGGCGTTGAGAAACCAAATTTGTTGATGTTTTTATTAGTTGACAATGAATTTGTATTAAGTTTAGCAAATATTAATTGATATTGCATTTTATTTAATCCACATAATATGTTTCTTATTGATTGTAACATCTTTTTCTAAAAAATTTTTTTTAATAATCGGTAGGATCTTTTGGCAAGTCTATTTCACATATCTTATAGGCTCTTAGCAATTGTTGACGAATACCACGAAATGAAGGGAATTTAAAAACTGCTGCACTCTTATTTTTTTACTTATGTCCTAATTCAGTAAGAAGACGGGTAACTTTACATTAGCATTATTATTGAAAAACTAAAAAAAGTTGTAGATTTTACTCGGAAAGTAGCAGAGTTGGGTGAGATACCCAATAGAGGTAGATCTACCACAAAAATGGTAGAGTTGACATCGCTGGGTAAAAGTAAGGAAAAGTTGAAAAAATTTCCCCATCCTTACTTATATTGTAAATGTGAAAGCGAGTTTGTTCGATTGTGTTCTTCGCTTTCACGCCCAAACCTCTAAGGCGATTTTCAAAATTCTTCCTATTTTTTGTATACGGTTCGGAACGGATTTTTTCCGAAAAATGCACTTGTTGGGCTGATTAGGGTAATTTTCGATTTGGGTTGGATTGTTTAACCAGTCTTAAAACCGGTTTTTATTCTATTTTTAACCGACTTCAAAAAAAGGAAGAGGTTAACAATTCGTCTCTATTTATTTTGGCGGTGTTACTACTGGGCGGGGACACACCCACAATATTTTTATTTAATTTTATGATATTCTACTTGTTTGATTGCTGCGAAACCTATAAAACAGCTTTGGTTCTTGTAATTACACAATTTGAAAGTTGGAAAAATGGGCGGGATTACGCCCATTAAAATTTATTATAATATTTCACGCGGTTCTACTTAACCGCAGTTAAGTTTGCATTAGTAAATAGTGGTTACGCTTTTGTGGGCACATGTCACGCATGAAATGCCAGATGTAAGTTCAGCCTATCATTCCTACCATTTTGGTGACTTTATTTCAGCTCGATTTGTAACTGCATGACGTACAGACGTATGTACATATATAATTGAAAAAAAAAATTTAAAAAACATTAACATAGTAAATTATAAATTGTATTCCCTTTTTATAAAAATATTTAAAAAGAAGAACTCAATTAATACACAGTTAAGTGGCAAATAAAGGCTGGCGCTCACTATCCTACACAATTGTTCGACTTTTGGAAGATGCAACCCTGATCAAATGGAGCTTTTGAAAATGTCTAAAAGTCCTCCTTCGCACTATGCTATTCTTATTGCTAAACTGATTAATTTGCTGGGGAGCAAGACGAAGGAAAGGCGTACTCAGCTTCATGTACTGTCAATACGTTTTGCTTTCTCATTCTTATTGTTAAAAATACACACATACATTCACAAGACTAGGCATAAAAAACATCTCGTCACAAATAAGACTTTCATTGTGACGACGCCAAATAGTATAGAAAGTGGTAAGATTAGCAATAAGACTTGTGCAGTGGTTTGCAATGTGCAATTTATATTACCTTTTTCAGTTTGCATTGGCTTTTCTTTACGCAAGTGATTCGTCTGCTTGCAGATCGTATGCTCATGAATATCCGAATAGTCATAGGCCATATAAACTGGAGGAGGTGCAATTTCTCTCGTCGATTTGCTATTACCATCATTTAGAGTTGCACTTGTTACCGGTGCTGGCGCCGACCAGCTATAGACAGTTTGTGGAAAATGAGCAGCGGTATATGGCGCAATACTACGAGATATCAGCGAAGTTGGGACTGTAGAGTGTGTAGAAGAAACTTGTTGAGTTTCTGATGCAGTTGTTGGTATTCTATTATTATAGGGATTATTGTAGAGGACAGCAGGACTAATATTGAAGGCATGGGATAGTGATGGCAAAACTGTATCAAAAGCACTATTAACATGCATATCCAAAGGATAGTTATTTGCATAGGCATACATGGAAAGATCTGGTGTGTTTTTGGGACTAGTTGAAGTAGCTCCCAGTTCCAAAAATACTGGTTTTTCACTTTCATTGTCACATTCATAATTGACACGTAGATCGTACGCAGTGCCGTCGGTATTTCCGCTGTGAAATCTATCGTTTAATAGAGTCTCACTATGTGTTTCTATATGTTCACTCATGTTAATTAATATTTATTTCGAAATAAATTTTTAAATTATTTACACTTTTTGTTATTTTTACATTTCGTTGTTTTTCGTATCCTTGTCTTAATTTTCGCTTATTGAACTATTTATTGAAGCTTAAAGTTTTTCAATAACTGACTTTGATCTTTTAAGAAGTTACTTTCGTTTTCTTTTTTTTTTAACGACAATCCATAACTACTTCACTGCAAACGTGCGTTAAAAAAGTATAGCTTAACTTTAATTTGTTTAATGAAACATTGAAAATGGATTTGTAGTTGAACGTAGCCGTCAAACAAAATCACTCATTCCAACACTCAATACTCACGATCTATCTGTACAGGTACTCATATAAAATACATGCACACATTCATACATAGCCGTACATACACATATAAATGCATAAGGCTTTCTTTACGCTCAAAATCAGGTGTGGATTTTATGCATGTGTAGGTGAGATGCGCTGACAATATGTAATAAATAAGTAGGGAGTATGATAGCAATCAGAAAGAATTAAATATTTAAAAACTAAAAAAAAACATTAAGGTTATTTGTTGCTTGTTTGTGTATTTGAAGTGATCAAATCGCCTATAAAATGATTTTTATTAGAAAAGACATCACAAATTCTGGAGAAAAATTAGAACTTCCCAAAACAAAACTTAGAATTTAGTGAAATTGATAATATCACGTAATATCAGGATTACAAAAACAATGAAAAAAATACAACAATGAAAAAAACCACATGACTTTTAGTTTATCCAAAATTTGTTTAACAAGATAAAAATAAAATTTTTTTCACATAAAGTTAAACAAATTTATCCACAGCAGCTACCACTAACAAAAATTTGCCAATTTTAACGCTTTTCACAATTTTTTAATAGTTTTTTTTCATATTTTTAAATTTGTTTTCAAAGAATTTTTTTATTAAAATATATTTTGAATTACTTTTTAATTTCTCTTTCGTAAACAAATTTCGAAGTTTCGTATGAACTTTAATTTGGAAAAAAAATAGCTCAGCTGCGTTTCCGCTACTACCTGGTGAATGTGCCTTGGTTTTATTCGTTTGTTGTCAAGAAAAATTTAAGTTTTTATAAAAATTAGTCAACGAAATCAATTTAAAAGCTTATGAATTTACTAAACAGTGATTCAAAAAATTAAACAAACATAAAGTGCATAAAATAAATAAAAACTATAAAATATTCTATAAAAATAGAAAATATGAAATGCCTGTGGAAGATTTTGTGGCAGCAGTTAACGCTTTGTCGCAAGTTCATATGGATACATCCATACGCAAGTGTCTGACTCTAGCCTGCAGTAAATGCGAATAAGACGTAGCTGTTGAGCTCAACAGTTGTGAAACTGTTGGGAACTGTTTGCCCCAACAGTTACGTCTTAGAAACGGTTTGATGGATATAATTTAATTTTATATCTTTATTTCGTTATTTCATCGCATTTGTAATGTAAAATTTAACAAATATTTGCTCCCACCACCTAACAAAGTGTATAAATGACATAACCCTATTCGATCAGCTCTTCCGGCTGAGCACAACATGTTTACTACAGGTAGCGTAAAAATTATGTGATGGAAAATTACTCAACTGTAGAATGGAGCGGAACTACTAATCTATGCGTTTCTAAGACAAACACTCAACGGTTGCGCAACATTTACGTCTTATGAATGCACCCATTGTCAATAGTACTACTGACCTATTGACATATCGTCAGCCCATTATTGGTTTGACCTACCGACCATTTTTTAAAAACAAAATGAGTTAGCTATGGGGTATATATATTTCGAATATACACTTTCTGAATCCAAAAAGTGTTTCGTGAAATTAATTATAATTTCTGAAATATTTAGCATTCATATTGCTCCATTTGAACTATTTTTAGATTTAATAAGTATTGTTTGGCTGTAAACGCCACTGTTTGGCTATTGCGTCAAATTATTCATACAAAAACGTACAAAATAAAATTAACTCTTGTTTTGCTTTATTTCCGTAATGTTATAAAAACAATTGGGACGACCGACAAACTTCGCATAGTTCGATGAACTTGCCTTCAAGAATTCGATCTACTCCAAATCTCTGCCTTCCTATGGATATATTTGTAGTGTATGGATACCAAGTTATGCAAATATTAACTGGGGCAAAAATTACTTGCATAGTATGAAAAAAAAATTGGATTGTGTACTTGAAATAAAAATTAATGCAAAAATCCATATCAAGTCTTGAAATAAATAAAAGTCTCTTAAACTCTAAAAAGGCAGAAATTTGAAATAAATCACACCTATTGCGAAAATCTTAAAAATTCTCAATTTTAAAAACAAGCCCAAAACTAAAATTGATCATTAACATTATGAAGAAATTTTTTAAATTTTAAGTCCTTAAATAAAAATAAATAAGGAAACCTAAAAACTTTGGAAAAATTACATCTTTCGCAAAAAAACAGAAATTCGTGAAAAATTGCAAAATTTTAAATCAGCCATAATTTTTATTACAAATTTCTAAAACTAACGGGTGTTTTTTTCGAGGTATAGAACTTCGAATTGAAATAAAACACAAGAAAATCGTTTTAATGTCCATCAATTTGGCTTTATTGGAAGGACAATTTTATGCCATTAATGTTTAAATATGATTTCGGGCATGTGGCCGCCGCGGCTGGCTCGGATAAAGCCAATTCTACAGGTCCAATTTGCAACCACTTTTTCGAGCATATGGGGCCGTATGTTGGCAATAACGCCACGAATGTTGGCTTCCAAGTCCCCTAACGTTTCTGGTTTGTTGGCGTAGACGAGCGACTTCACATATCCCCAAAGAAAATAATCCAATGGTGTCAAATCACACAATCTTGGTGGCCAATTGACAGGTCCATTCCGCGAAATTATACGCTCATCGAATGTTTCCTTCAATAAATCGATTGTGACGTGCGCTGTGTGGCATGTAGCGCCGTCTTGTTGGAACCACAACTCATCCACATTCATGCCATCCAATTCGGGAACAAAATCTTCCATAAAGTTGATGGACAAAGCTCCAATTGCTGTGCACGGTGGCGAATCGATTCATTCGGGTCCTCTTCAACACTTTGCTCTACAGCGGCAATTGTTTCTTCGGTGCGCACTGTTCGACGTCTCTACGGATGCGTATTATCACATAGAGTAAACGTAGTGCGAAAACGATCCATGGTTAACCGAATTAATTGCTCTGATGGACGATTATGTCGACCATAAAATGGACGGAGCTTGCGGTAAGCTTCGCGAACTGAACCATTATTTTCGAAATAAATTTGCACGAGTTGCAAGCGTTGTTCTTTTGTCAACCTGTTCATGATGAAATGGCAAACCAAACTAAATATTAATCACTTGACAGCTGACAAAATGGCCGCCAGTTAAAAAAGTGATGCCAACTTAAAGTTCTATACCTCAATAAAAAACACATCATATAAGGAACGCTAAAAATTCCATAAAAACGCAAAAATGGCGAAAATTCGCGAGAAATTTTAAAGTCGGAAACAAGCCCTAAAATTGATTAGAAAAAAATAAAGTCGAAAAGAACGCGAAAAATTCCTAAATGTATTGTAGAAATTACTCACACTGCAAGGAATAAAAAAACCTCAGAAAATTAGATCAATTGCACAAAAAACTGCTAACATCGCGGAAATTACAATGGCTGGTAAGGGTTTTTTGTTTAGTTTTGAGGTCATCGTTAAACCGATCGACTTTTTTTTATGGACAGCAAGAAAAATAAATTTGAAGCATAAATTTTCTTCTCAACAACAAGTTTCTCAATATACAGCAGTATACATATGCAGCACAAAAAGCTACTTTTTAAAAATAGATTATGAAAAGTGGCGTTTGTGGCACAAAACAGTATTTTTCTCTTTCAATAAAGTAATATTAACTTCTAACATTATTCATGAAAGTTCACAAAAATTTACACATTTCTTCTAAACATGTGTCGGAAACAATGGTGAAAATACAAAAAAATTATATCAGGTATACCTTGAGAAAACTTCATGTAAACCTTCTTTGTCGTTTTTTTTTGGCATATGCTCCAAACCAATAATGGGCTGACGATATAACATTGTCATTAAAAATCTTTTAGCACTATTGACGCGAGGTAGTTGTTTTACAACCATCTGTAGATAAAGATTCACTAGTACATTTTAGTGACGATCGTCTAAAATATTATAAGAGTTGGTGCAACAATTATTTTTATATTATTCATATTAACATTATTGTTTTATTAAAAATTAAAATGTAGCTTCTATTTTTTATTCATTTAAAAACACAAAAATCAAAGATGTTTATTTGATAACAAATTTTATATAACAATTTTATTTAAAAATAACAAAAATTCAAAATTTTAAAAACCCCCGACTTTTTTCAGAAAAGATGTTATATCTTCTAAACGGCTGCACCGATTTTCTCCAAACATAGCTAAGAACCTTCTCGATCAAGTCATCTTTCAAACAGAAGAAACTAAATGAAAATCGGTCCAGCCGTTTGGCCTGTACGTGGACACGGGCAGACACACAGATACACAGACACACACTACAAACTTATAACACCCCTTTTTTAGTCGGTGGTTAATAATAAAAGTTTTTTGTAATACAAAAAATTTATTAAAATTATATTGCTGGCAATGCTCAAGGAATTAATGACTTTGCTACTATTTTTATTATTTTCTCAATAAATTAATAAATAAGATTAGAATTACTAAATTGTGCTAGAGACTATCTGTTTCCAATGTCTACATACATATGTTCCCTAAATAAGTAAATACCTTGTCAGTAGTAAAAATTAAAATAATTGTGACAGAAACATATTAAATGTCTATAGCAAAAGGTATTGTCTGGGATATAGTTCGTCAGTAGTACTGGTCACAAAGTCAATAGTGAATCAGCACTGTTTCACTAGTGAGATTTCCTACCTGGTATGCATAAGAAACTTCGTCTGATTTGTGTCTACAATTTTTGGAGATTTAAGCACAAGTATCGAAGGCTTAACAAAGGATCAAAATTTCATCAAAACGTCTAAAAAAATATAACAAAAAATTAAATTTAGTTTGTTGTGGTTTGAAAAATAATTTTTTTTTGTTAATATGATGTATGTCATACATATATACATATGTATGTACATATGTATTTCATAAAAAAATTTTTTTTTACTTTCTTAAACTTTTTGAAAGGAGTGGTTAAAAATATTGGTTGCCGCATCCAATATTCATATGTATGTGCAGAATTTTTTTTTTTTTTTTTTTTTAAATGCATGTTTATTATTTATTGTATCTTCAAATATGAACTAACAATAAGTATTCAAATCTTAAATCTATAAAAAAATTATTAGGCCCGACCAATGTCGGACATAAGCTTAGTGATAGTTATTAATAATACATAAGTAGTGATAAGCAACAAAAAGAAAAAGGTGTTTTCAAGCAGCTTCATCATCTAGAGTGTTGAATATTAGAGCCCGTGTATCTCTCTTTTTTAAGCGGATGTGTCCAGTAAAGTTCAAAATATTACGAGCAAGCGGATTAGGATGTGACTCGAGTTTTGTTAGATATTTGCCTGCGTATTTTGCAATTTCTTTAGTCACTAGTGGCATATTCAAATCGCGATGTATATTTGAATTTTTGATGTACCATGGAGCCGATGTTATCATGCGTAAAATTTTATTTTGCCTTCGTTGAATTTTCTCTACATTTGAAGCTGAAGCAGTGCCCCATAGTTGAATTCCGTAACACCATATTGGCTTTAAAAGCGACTTGTATATTAAAAGTTTGCAGTCTAGGCTAAGTGTTGAATTTCTACCAATCAGCCAATGTACCTGAGTTAATTTAAGTTTCATTTGAGTTAACTTAGAGTCAATGTGGTGTTTCCATGTAAGTCGTCGATCAAGGTGTATGCCAAGATATTTCACATGTGAATGTTGAGGAACAACTTGATTGTTAATCCGAATGGGGGAGCAAGTATCTCTTCTTAGGGTGAACGTTATATGGACACACTTTTGTTCATTGACTTTAATTCTCCATAAGTTTAACCAAAGCTCCATCTGGCTAATGTGTTCCTGGAGTTTGCGGGATGCCTCATCAGGGTTTTCGTGCATACTAAGGCAGGCTGTATCGTCGGCAAATGTGGAAGTATGGATACTACTGCTCACAGGCATATCACAAGTATAAATCAAATATAAAACTGGTCCCAGTATGCTCCCCTGTGGCACACCGGATGAAATAGTTTCAGGCCTACTCGTAAAGTCTCCTTCCACAACAGTGAACTTACGGGAAATAATGTAACTTTCCAAAAGATTTAAAATGTTTATTGGTAAGTAAGTCTTCAATTTTAAAATTAGGCCTTCATGCCACACTTTATCAAATGCCTGGGAAACGTCAATAAAGAGCGCAGAGCAATACTTTTTTTCCTCAAAAGTTCTTCTTATAAATTGAACCAGTCTGTGAGTTTGTTCAATGGTGCTATGCTGACTTCTAAAACCAAATTGATGGTCTGGTATGCACCCACTACTAATTAGAATTTGGGACAATTTTGTTTTGAGCAGTTTTTCGAAAAGCTTTGTTAGTAGACTTATTGGCCTATATGACTTTGATAGTAGACTTATTGGCCTATATGACTCAGCCTTGGTTAGATCTTTGCCCGGCTTTGGAATCATTTTAACCTTGGCAAGCTTCCAGCTGTGTGGATAATACTCCAGTCGTAAAATGGCATTAAATATGAATAATAGGATTCTCATTGCAATACGAGGCAAGTTCATAAGCATCTGGTTACTAATTCCATCAATACCCGGAGCTTTCTTCGGGTTGAGTTCGGCAATTAATTTTTGTAAATCACGCGTCTTAAACTTTATGTGTTGAGGGGGTAGAGCGACTACATTCGGCAAATCAGCTGGTGTTGCATATGTTTGGCGTAAAAACGGATTTTAAGTGCTCAGCAAATATTTTACCTTTTTCAGTATCGCTTCTTGCCCAACTTCCGGTAGATGTGCGTAGAGGTGGCTTATACTCAATGGGTGTTTTAAGCTTTCTAGCAGCGCGCCACAAAGAGTAATTAGACGCTGGTGTGACATCAAGACCTTCCAGATAATTTTTAAGAGATGCAGTTTTTTCAGATGCAAGCAACTCTTGGAGTCGTTTAGTGCACTCTTTAAATCTGATTTTATTTTGTGGTGATCTGTGCTCTTGCCATTCCCTTCTAGCTCTTCTTTTTTCACGTACGAGACGTCCAATGTCTGTAGAATAAATTTTATTAAACCCAGTCTGCAGAAATGACAATAATTAATTTATCGGATTCTTGCTCGTCATTGTGATAGCTTCGTTAAGCCTAAATTAGTCCCGGTTCACACGTTTCAACTTTTGTGGCTCAACTCGTAATTCAGCTGTAAGAAAGACGGAGACGGAAGTACAAATATCTCTTTTTTTCTTACAGCTGAATTACGAGTTGAGCAACAAAGGTTGAAACGTGTGAACCGGGACTTAGACGTGACATAACCGTAGCCATATAAAACAGCCGTTCGAAACAAACTAATGGGCAACACTTTGTTCGCCAAACCAATTGAATTTTGGTTTGGTTATGGCTATGACATTATGGCCATGTCACGTCTAATTGCACCTTAAAGTTAAGAAATTAAAATATTTAAACACAAAAAAGGTTAAGAATTTGTTGAACGTGGGATATTTAGTAAACCTCTCTACATAAACAATATGAGTTGCTTAGTTTTGACCACCAGTGTATACATATCAGACATGGGCATACTGCAGTAAATAATTACTGCAGTAAAAAATCCTTTTCTACTGGAAAAATTTGCAATATTCAGTAAAATTTTACTGCTTACTGTAAAAATTTGCAGTATTCAGTAAAATTTTACTGAATACTGGAAAAAAGCAGTAACTAGTAAATTTTTACTGAAAATTAATTTTTTTACAGTATTTTACTGATAATGAAATTTTTTTACAGTATTTTACTGATAATGAAATTTTGTTGCAGTATTTTACTGGTTACTGAAAAAATTGCAGTTTCCAGTAAAATTTTATATATGGACTGCCTAAAATTCATAAAGAGGGGTTTCCTCTTAGGCATATATGCTCCTTGATCGATGTATTACATATGTGTATACATATGTGACGCGCAAAATAGAAAGGGACCTAAGGGTAAAAACCGGTTTTGTCAGGAGAGCCATTTTAAAGATTTAAATACGTGTGTCTTTGGTGTACCATCACCATCATAAAATGCGCATATCTCTGGGAGGGAACACTTTTGGGGCATGGGATCGGTCTTATTCGGTGCTCAGATGTTGTCCACATCAAAAAAAAGTGAAAATTGATTTTTTTTTTACCCTTAGGTCCCTTTCTCTATGCGCTGTCACATATATGTATATATATTTGTTCCTTTTAACTACTACAAGGAACATAGGGTCGATATTATGTTGCTTAATTTTTTTTTTAAGTTATGACTCTCATTAATATGGAAACTTTTCTTACTCCAGTAATAAGTATTCTTCTTGTATTTACTATTTACGTTGTTAAGCATTGAAAACTTAGGAGCAGGGATGGAATTTATGGTACAATTGTAATTTTTTTTTTGATACATTTTCGATCTTGTTGGCTCTGTGGTACTACCGCGAAATATTTGGTACAATTTAAAAATCTCAAAGAAAGTCGGTTAATATTCACAAGTTGAACTCTACCAGAAAGCACGTGCTCTATTTTGAACTACTACAAACATAATTACTATTATTTATTTATTGATAAAAGAGCGGACTGTACTGTCTCGAAAACCCTGACAGTTGAAAGTGGAAAGATGAAAGATTTTTGTACATAAAATAGATTCAAAATATAATCTCACATTATTTGTATACAAATGGATGTATTTGGCACATACTACATTCGACATCGTTCGTTAGCTGCTGATAAATATATTATTTCTAATTAAATAGACAAATATATCAGAGATTTGAATTATCACTTGTGTAATAGTACTAATCGAAGAGATTATTTAATAAAACTTCAACAATATTTTCGAACAGAAATTCATATAATCTTTATATATTCATCAACAAAAATGCTCTCTCAATACCCTCCTAAATATCATTTTATATTGTATGACATGAAGGCTAAATACAAAAAACATTAAAGGATAAAAATTCTTTTATCAGGACTTAAAAATGGTTTTATTAATGAACCATTTTATTGATATAACGTATTATTAATAATGTATATTCTGTTAATTTAGAAATGCAATATGAGTAGGAACGAATGCACATATTTTAATCAAGATCAATTTTTTATTTCACCAAGTTGTACGACATTTTTTAAAGAAGATGGTGTAATAACTGATCAATATATACTGAAAAGTAAATAATATATGTACGTACAGGGTGGGCCAAAAGAAACCAAGGGGTGTAAAAGTTTAATAACTTTTTTGTTTATTAATTTTTTTTTATTTTTTCTTTCAGATTATATAGACAACACTTGGAGAATTTATAATGGAGAGGTTCACAACTGAACAGAGAACCAGAACAATAGAATTTTATTATTTAAACCAGAGATCAATTATTTTAACGCAAAGAGCATATCGTCGACATTTTAACGTCAGAATTTCGCCCTCTGAAGCGATGATTCGTTGCTTAGTTAATCTAGCTAGAAATGTCTCGTACGTCACTACGGCACATTTTAAAAAAAGATTTACAGTTATACTCATATAAGGTGCAATTGGTCCAAGAATTAAAACCCGCAGATCATCGGCAACGTCTAAATTTTGCAGTTAAATTTCAAGAGTTGGCCAGAAATGAAATCAACTTTATTGAAAATTTGATTATGAGTGATGAAGCTCATTTTCATTTGAATGGCTTTGTTAATAAGCTGAACTGTAGGTTCTGGGGTTCTCAAAATCCAAGAGCCATTCATCAACGCCAATTGCACCCCATCAGTTGTACAGTATGGTGTGGGATCACATCTGAAAATGTCATTGGGCCCTACTTCTTCGAGAATGAAGATGGAAGTGCTGTAACCGTAAATGGAGAGCGGTATCGGTTTATGATAGAAAATTTTTTACGTCCTGCTCTTGAAAACAGACCTGGTATGTGGTTTCAGCAGGACGAAGCCACTGCCCATACTGCTCGAGACACAATGGCACTTTTAAGTCAAATTTTTGGAGAGCGAATAATTTCTCGAAATTTGGAAATTATTTGGCCAGCGCGATCGCCAGATTTGACAGCACCCGACTATTTTCTTTGGGGTTTTTTGAAGGAGCGAGTGTATGTGAACAAGCCAGAGACAATCCTTGAGCTCAAGGCAAACATTGTTGCAGAAATTCGAACGCTACAGCCACAAGTTTTGAAAGATGTTATGGAAAATGCTCTAAAAAGAGCCCATCAGTGCGAAGCTGAAAACGGTGGTCATTTAAGAGACATAATTTTTCATACTTAGTGTAAAAAAATTTCCATTTTGTATATTATATAATCTGAAAGAAAAAATAAAAAAAGTTAATAAACAAAAAAGTTATTAAACTTTTACACCCCTTGGTTTCTTTTGGCCCACCCTGTACATTACATTGTATACAAATTTTTGTTAAGTTTGTCTTTTTAATGTAAATTAAAAAACGGTACCTCCATGATCTAAAAAGTACATTTTATTTTCATAGATGGTACAAAATTATAAAAGCCATTTTCCATCCCTGGGGCTGAAAATATTCGGTTCTGATGGGGAAAAGTAACATAAATGCTTGTAACGATTTATTAAAAGTAATAAATAATTTTCTACAAATATTTTATAAATTTCTATAAAACGTTGGTTATCTCATCAAACTATTGTCTATAGAGTTGTGGAACAATAGAAGCCCTTACAATATTTCATCACATTATCAAATTTTTAGTCAAAATGCAATAATAATAGAATTTAATTTATATTAAATACCCAGCAAAAAATTACACATTACCATTAGAACTACTTGCCATATAATTACTTACTTTTCTGATTGCCAATTTTCATTACTCGCTTACAAATCACATTACCTAAAATTTAAAAAAAAATTATGGTTTCTAAATGAAGAAAATTATTTTTTTAGACGAAATAGATTACGTGAAATGTTGACAAATAAAAAAAATGTAAGTACTTCTCC
This sequence comes from Tachina grossa, assembly GCA_949987645.1. Taxonomy (NCBI): domain Eukaryota; kingdom Metazoa; phylum Arthropoda; class Insecta; order Diptera; family Tachinidae; genus Tachina; species Tachina grossa. The sequence continues at coordinate 131,401,484 of OX465274.1, read as the reverse complement.
AGAATCGATTATTTTAGTCTCACGCCTTGTTAAAATCACTAAGTTGGTAATCCAGTAGGGAAGTGCTTCCACCAAAAATGCTTAATTTCCAACTCGATTACCTTTTTTGAAATTTTTTGCTGGGTAGTTCGACGCATGATATAAGCAAAATATATTTTTGTTTTAATCTTATGTTCTTAAAATAATAAATGATATTAATGTCGAAATGCAATCTGAAGATGTACTCATAATAATACATTTATGGCCTGTTTCACAATAACGAAAGAAAACTTTCGACTGAAAACAACAAGTCCTCGTCCAGACTTGCAATTTTTGTTGCTGCAATTTTGTAAAATTTGCCTTGAAATTGCATAAGTGTCCACATTAAGAAATCCTAGTTTTACAATTTAGTATTAAAAAATTATATTTCATAACAAATGTGCCTGAAAAATTGACAAATATTTTTATTTATTGTTACATTTTGTATTTTTCATTCAACTGAACAAATAAAATAAAATAAAACGTCAAAAACACCTACAAACTTTAAATTAAGATCTGCCACGGATAACCGTATAATCTTGAGGTTTTTTGTGGAATTTCTTTAACAACCACGTTGCTACTTCCTATGTGAAGGCATATGTCGTGTACAGTCAGTCACAAAAACTTTTAAAATACTGTTAATACCATCTTGGGCATATGGTCTAGTTACTCCGCCCATACTTGTGCAACACCATATTATACAAATTTACTTTGTATAATATGTACTAAATAAATAAATAAATAAGAACAGCAAATTTCAAAGCAAAAGGGGATTGCCGAGCACATGAAACTGTGTACCCCACCCCAATCTTTTCACCCCTCTCACCATTAACTCAAGAATTGCTGCAACAAAAAATGGAAGTCTGGATGAAGACCAATATACATATGAAAATTTGTTTTTCTTTTCAATATAAATTGTAAGTCGTGAAACAGGCCACATTTGACATTTTTGAACAAAAAATATATTGATGATCTTTATGTTGATAATATACATATCGCTAGCTTAAATGCAAAAAGGCGTAACTAACAAAAAATTCAAAATTAAGTTTTTGATTGATTATTATGAATGCCATTAAACCACATGTCTTGACCAAATTATACACTTCTGTGATCAAAAATTACGTTGTTATTAACAAAAACAATGGGAATTTAAGTACAAGTTTGTTTAGTTTTTTGATTCACAACAAAAAATAAATTAACGGATTCTGAATGGCATCGCAAATCGTAAATAATGCTGTAGTTTTTGAACTCATTAAAAACGCATGCAACGAACTGGGTAATACATTGAAATTAATATCCAGCAAAAAAAGGCATGCAAAAACGGAATTAAAACATCACATTAACACATTTTCATTAAACAACTTTTATCTATAAGAGTGCAATAGCTCAGAGAGAGTATGCCTTAGCAGTCAGAACAGCAAAATTTATATCCTAGCTGCGAAAAAATTTTTTTGTTCGGTATGTATTTACGTTAAAAAACGTCATGGAATCATGGGTTCTTGCATGAGTTCTAAGCACTCATTTGAACGATGAACAGCTTTGCTAAATATTAACCCATGCTCGTCAATGACACGCCTGTGTTAAAATCATGCGTTCTGCACCTAAATTGAACCAATTCATTTGCATTAACCTTGATATTTTTATAAGTATAAACGACAAAATTATAAGTTTAAAAAAATGTTTCCAACATTTTAAATGATATTTGAAGTGCTATTTCTCTGCGTTTACGTATGCAAATATTCTCAAATTTGTATATACTTATTGGTACATTTTAATATAAGCATATCGATGGTGTTGGGTAAAAAGATCCAATATTCTATGTAAAATGGTGCGAGATTGACCCTTTTCACGCAACACCATCGATATATATTTGAGATTTTATTGGTAGTAATACTCGTATTATTGGAAAAACTCAATTTCTTTTTTTATATAAGTCCTACTTTTTTAAGCAAATGGCCGGTTTTTTTCCTTCTGCTGTCCTAAAAAAAATGTATTTGATGACTTTTTCTTTGGAATTTGTTCGACTCGCTGGGGAAGAAGAGTTTGGTTACAGCAGTCCTTTTTGTGAAAAAAAATTAAGAGGCATGTGGTATTTTTTTCAAACATATTTAACTGAACGAGATTATTTTCACACCAAATGCTTTTTTTACTAACTGACCTAAATAAAAAAATTTTAATTTTACAGGAAAGCAGTATGGACACGTCTGAAATATTTTTCCTTTTATAGGCATAACCATACTTAAAGTCATCAAACCTGTGGATAAGGTGTATTATGACTTTTATAAAGTCCAACTCATTTTCGATCTTAACTGATTAAAAATAAAAGTCAGGCTGGTCGGTTAAGCTATGTACAGACGGTTGTCAGATCTTACAATATTGCCAGTAAAACGTGGTTAAATTTCTTACAAACGTGTGAACTGGCAATTTTTGCAGACGTCGTTGCCAAAAAAAAGCATTGTCAGTCCATTGCAAGACTAACAGTTGACAGCAAATTGTCAGACATCTTACAATAGTGTGAACACATTGTAAAATTATTTCCCATATTTGTCAGACATTTTAATATTGTCAGATATGCGAAGTTTATGCATATGACAATGGTGTCATTGTAAGAGAATTCTTCATATGGGCAACACTGCACACGCTTGATTTTAAGGAAAACGTATATAATAAAATATATGCAGACAAAATAATTGCAATTGCTTCTTTATGGTCCATAATAATTTTTATTTTCAGAATTTGAGGTTGGTGTATGTGAGAAATGTGTATCTCAAGGAAAAAAAGTTTGCCAACAACTGTTGTACCAATTTTGTACTATGTGTTGACCTATGTTTGTTAAAATGTACTTACATCATACTGAAAGCCTAAATACCTTTAAAACACACACATAGATTATGAAACACAAGCTGCAGGTATCTTTTTAACAAAAAAATATTCTATTAAAGTATTTAATATCTGAGTCAATTTCTAACCAATTTTTTAACACCAAACTTCGTTTTACCCGTAATCAATTAAGTTTAAAAAGTAAAGTTATAAATAGTATGGTTCCTGTACAAAAAGACCGGGTAGAAAAACATGCACCTACACATGTCTCAAGTTTACTGAAATAAAATATACAAGTTCTAAGTCTCTACCGATGCCGATGACATCGTTATCATTGCAAGAGGTAAATTTGAGGATACGCTGTGTGATATAATACAAAGCGAGCTAGGAATAGTGAAGAAATGGTGTCTATCGGTAACCCCATCTAAAAAGATGGGGTTGCACACCCAAAACCTTGAGTCTTTAAATGTATATACATCTTGTGCTTTAAATGTGTTCTCGTCGCATATATTATACTAAACCAATAATAAATGTTGTCACATTGTAAGCGAAGCACGATGCATGTATTGGTGTACGTATATACCCAGCGGTAAAACTCGGAAGACCTTCTTGGTGCAGGCCTTATTAAGGGACTCTTTCGCATAAAATATACGATACACATTCCACACTCGCTTCTATGAGAAGGGAGAAGATAAGGAGTAATATGGTTTGTTTTGTCTTTTTACCAAAGCAAAAACAAAATCTGTTAGTTTGAAGGCCTTCCAGAACCTCTGGCGAAGGAAACAAGAACAGAAGGCCTGCTCCGCCATGACAACGCGTGTAAAAAAGATATGAGTATGAAATGGAGCGAGCAGGCCTTAAACATCCAAGAGAAGGCGTACAGAGGCCTTCTAGAAGGTATTCCTAATCCTTCTAGTTCCCGCTGGGTATGAATGTTAACAAGCAATGTCGCCAAGACTTCTTGTTCATAACAAACAATCAAGAGAAGTATTGTTGATTACTGTATGCTTGTTATTTTGCATATTGCACGTTTGAGTGTGTGTGTAAGATGCAAATGATAAGCTATTATGTGTTTAAGCGCATACAACTAATGTCAATGCATGTGTGTGCGTTTGCATGTGCGCAGAAAAATAGAAGATCATACACACATATACCCCTCTTAGACACGCAAAGTTTACTTTGCAAAGTCTTAATTCAGCTGTGTGAAAGACAGAAGCATTAATACTCTCTCTTTCTGTCTTTCTCCCAGCTGAATTAAAACTTTGCAAAGTAAACTTTCCGTGTGTAAAAGGGGTAATACATGCATGACGTTTGTATACGCGCCCATGCGTAGAATGGAGCAAACACCATAAATTCTTACGCCACGAAGTATTTTCTTCTTTACTCCTATACCTACAATACTGAAACAAATTTCTTGCAAACAGTGTTGTTAACGTTTGTTTTAGAAGATTTTGCTGCATTTGAAAAATCCCTCATGTCTTAAAAGTTCGTGTAAGGTGTCTTGTGCAGGACATTAATATACACCATGACAGCGAGACATATCATCACTTATGGTGCTATTGCCTGATCGGACAGGGTTAGGCTGACTACGACCAGATATCGGTTAGAAAAATTACAGAGGATAACATGCCTTTGTATAACAGGGGCTATTAGAACGTGTCCTACGGCAGCTATGGAAGTCCTCATTGAACTCACATCTCTGACTGCTGCCAAAAAAAAAGTAATCAGTATCGCAGGGAATAGCACAGACAGGGACTGTCTAATTAGCCAATGGGAGCAATCATCCCTTAAAAAAGACGATTTCCCCTACTTGCGCAGCCCTTTGACGTGATGAATAAAGTGTACAAGTTCGGCAAGAGGTTTGAAACTGTTCTGGCCAAAAGAAGGGAATGGGCAGAAATAGCACCCTGGTATACATTTGGAACTAGCACCATTAAGTAGTACACTGATGGTTTCAGAACGTCGACAGGTTCTGGTGTGGGAGTCGTAGGACCAAGGACTAACTATACCGAGTCCTTGGGAAAATCTACCATTTTTCAATCGGAAGTTTCTGCGATCCGCACAATTTATTTTACCTTAGGAATGCCGCATTAAGCTAAATCAGCTAAGCAGCATGAATAAGTTCACAATCTACTGGGTTCCTGGGCACGCCGGGTTGGTAGGAAATGAAAATGCAGACAAAATGGCCAGAAGGGGGCTAGCACACCCATGGTCGGACCTGAACCGTTTTTCGGACTTGGATTGAACAAAATCCGGGAAGATATATCGACGAAGATCAAGATTAACAGGGAACATCTCTGGCACAAACGTATAACCAAAATCGTTTCACAGCTCTCATGTCCCTGAGTAAAAACAATCTAAGAATGCTCACAGGCCATTGCAGTCTGAGAAAACACCTCAACAGACTTTGCATTGAGAGTGACAGCCTGTGCAGACCATATTCTGAAGGACTGTGACGCTTTATGCCACAGAAGATATAGCCATTTGGGCAAGAACCTATTGGAGGATTTGGAGATGCCAACACTAGACCTACTGGCAATCTTGAGATTCATCAGGAGAGATGCAATAGATCTACTTTGCTCGCTGTGTCCTGTGTTTCCCATTTAACTTAATTCATTCAAGTCTCGTCTTTATAAATCCGTTTATAAGTTTAAAATCGGTTGATACTCATATTAGTTAGAGATTAGTAAGTGCATACTAGTACGAAAACCCGTAACTCAAGATTTTTGGGGCTGTTTGGAAAATTTTAAAAACAGATTGTTGTTATTTTCGACAATACCAACCAAAAAAATAGTAACACATTATAGATAACTCGTCATAATGCCATAGCCATAGAAACCAATTGAATTTTGGTTTTTCAGCGTAACCATGAACAGCTGTTTCCTGGTTAGACATATTTGTTGTTGCACTTTTGAAATGTATAAACAAATAAGCACAAAACAGAGCTATTTATGGTTATGGCACCACTAATAGGTTAAGCAAATATATTTATGTTATGATACGTCTGATTGAACCTTAAAAAAAGGAAATTTAATGGAGACATTTATTTGAATAGGGAATCTTGTAATGAATTATCCCAATTGGATAATAAAATTAGAGTTAATTAAGTAATTAAAGGTAATTATGGAATACACTGTAGACCCAGAGTATAGATACATATATGTATATTTCTCACCGCGAGTGATAAATACAGGAGTGAGAAGAATGGGAATGGGAATTTGAGTTAATTATCAGCCAAAAATTAGTAATAGGTGGTTAAAATTAGCTCTAATTCTGCATGTTAAAAGTGATCAGTTTTAGCATTGAGTGGCCGCAGAACGAGTGCATCAGTTTGGAACTAACCATGACTTAGCTCATTATGAGTTAGCTTGTGCCAAATAAAAAATATAAAAAGAAAGTGTTATTTTTAGTTAATTATGATTTAACTTATGTATTATATTTATTAACATTTTTTAGTCAGCTTAAAGTTTAACACCCTTATTCAAAAAAAATATTTTACTTGAGTTTTAAAGTGCATATTAACTACCAAGCACTTTACGGATAACATTGCTTTATTAAGAAATTGTATTCAAAAGACAACTTTAATTATTTTGTGATTTAATAATAAATTCTGGTAACACCGCCATGTTCAACAACCATTTCACAGCTTATGATGTACAACATCGAATACAATTTCATTCGAGTATTCAAATAATTTTTTATTTTATTAAATACATTTTTATTATCTTGAAGTTAAGCAACCTAATTTAACAAATATAAGCTTCTGACATGGAAGCAAAAGAGATAAACATTTTTATGAACTAAAAGTAAAAAAATATGATGAACATAGAAAAATTATCTCAATTTATTTTATTCGAACGAAATGAGTATGTGAATATTTTTCATTTTTTCCATCACATGACAAAAATAATAAATTTAAAAGCACTTCTAGCTTAATTTTCAGATGTAACATGAATTAATATGTTCTATATTAACAAAAATATTTGAGGTACAAAATACACATTTTGGAAATATGAACTTAAAGTAGCCTTAACAAACGTAGGTGCCTACTTTAAAATTTTGATATAATAATTTTTTTTTGAATACAACTTTACTTAACATTGCTTTTCAAAGCTTTGTTAAGTTTTTTTGAATACGACCCTAAAAAATTTTTAATTATTTTTTTAGAAACGGGAACGGGTATCGAAACGTGATCCTTTTGTTTGTCAGTAGTGTTTTTCAAACGGGATTTCCCGGGAAAAATTTCCGGGATATTTTTGCGGGAATTCCCGGGATTTTTTGATAGTATTATGGCAACTTGATGAGTGTCGTTATTCACTTTATGAATGCGATGGTGCAATAATAATGGCACTAGCACAATAGCTAAAAGTTTACAACAGTTAAGGCCGAGTTTACATCTGGCACACATGTGCTCTGAAACTAAAAGGCCTTTATTTGTCAAAAGCGGAACGTGACGTTCAAAATTTAATTTTAGAACAATTCATAAAATTAAAAACAGAAATGCGCAAGGAAATAAAAGAAATATTACAAAATAATTACTTATTTTCTTTGGTATAAAGAACGATTCTATTAATGATTATTCTGTACTAAAAGTCCTATTTCCAAAGAAATATTTTGTGATATTTTTTTAGTATGTATTTTTTTTTTTACATTTACGTATAATATTGGTATTTATGCATTACTATTAATTAAAGAACTGAAATGGTATTATTTTTTTACTAATGTAATTATAAAACGTCAATATTTAATCGATCTCATGAACTATATTTTTTTTTTGTTGAAATAATTAAATTAAAAAATATTTTGTATTGTTTTGCACTGTGCGGGAATTCCCGGGATTTCCCGGGAAACCGAAAAGTCGTTCCCGCTTTCCCGGGAAATGAAAAAGTCCGGGAAAAGAAAAACTCTATTTGTCAGCCATCTTACTTAACACTTTGCCATCGCGCCATATAAAATATAAACGGCACAGAGCAGTGATGGGAAATGAGATTTGCATTTCGGTACCAAAAAAAATTTTTGGAGTACTTTTTTGATCCCGAGAGTACCAAAAACTGTTTTTTTATTTAAATTTTATTAACAAAAAATTATATAAAATTTATTACAAATAAATAAGAAAATGAACAAAAAGCATATACATACATATGTACATAACCAGACAGAAATTGTGATTTTCCGAAAAAAGTATGTGCCTTCACAACACTGTAAATACAAAATTACGACTCTTACGTACTATTTACAAACACAAATACCGTGTTGTTAGTAATACTATACCACTACAACACCGCAAATACAAAAAGTTGGCTTAAGTTTGAAAATTTCCATTGTGACGACCTCATAAATTTGTATTTAGAGTATTGCACCAACATTAAAAACAAGAGTTGGAGGACGGTCATTAGGCGTTACCATTTTAATGTTATGAGTTCCTTAAAATATTGGTAAACAGATGTTATACTGATGTTAGTTGTAACCGCAGACCATCGTAACAAAATCGTGCTGATTGTCTTTTTCTGTCTGGGTGGGTATATATATTAAAGTTATAACAAAAACAGTTTTTAAACTTCAATCAATCTTTGGCCTGGATAAGACTATACTGTTGGAACATAAAGCCTAATCCTTTGTTTTGTTTTCATGAGATTGTGGTAAGAGAAAATCCTTTCGATATTTACAGAGGAGTGAGGTATGGACAAAATTCCGTAAGCTACTCTCGATTTACCAGGAAACATGCATTCGTCCAATGCGTTTTAAGTTATAGCCACGGAAGTCCAGAAACTGCATACATATATTTTCTGTTGTTAATGGCCTCAGTTCTTCCATAGTATGCTCTATATTGGTTGTTAATATTTTAAAAATTTAGCTTTTCGCTGGGAAACACTTTAATTAAAAGTAGTATAATTACCAAATAAAACATTTTCAGAGGGATACTTACTAAACTAAACTGTCAAAGTCCACTTTTGCTCTAAGAACTTGACAGAATGTAATATAAACTTTTTACAATTTTTTTTAAACTGAAACAGTTGTTTCAAAATGATTTCTGTTTACATAGAGATCAACTTCTGTGCCACAGAAAATATCATTGAATCAAATATAATTTTCATTTATATTTAATTGTGATTGGTTGGGTACACTTTTCTAAAATATCTTTACTAATAAAGTTTCGTGCCAGTTCTTGAAAAAGAAATTTAATTCTTCGCAAAAATATATGCATACGCGCGTCTCACAGTGTCACGTGTGTGGCCAAAAATGGTAAGCACTGATGAAAGGAATTTCGGCTTATTTTGCACAATTTAATAAAAAAAACACAACAACTAGATAAAATGTAAAGTAATTGTCAAAAAATATTGAGTATTTTTTGAGTTATTGTGGGTGAAAGTGGTGGTTTCTTTGCAACATGATATTTTGCAAGAAAAACAATTAAATTTTGCATGCAGTAATAATTGTTTAAATTTAAATTTTTTGTTAACGGTTGGTACAAAATGGAATTGAATTGCAAGTCTGATGTCTTATTACAATTGCAACGCTGTTTGTTGTTTACAATTGTTGATCATATGCGATGTGCCGTTAGCGAGAAGACAGGTCTGATAGAAAAGTCACATTTTTACAATAAACACAACTTTCGCAGAGAATTAAAAAAAAACATCAAAAACTATTTTTAAAATTTTGTGATATTTTATTGCTATAAGTATGTATTTTAACATATATAAATCTCAGCTGCACAGTTCTGCACAAATTTTTTTGGTGAATGTTTTTCTAGTGGCAGCAGCATTGAAAATTCGTGATATTTTTAACCTATGGCTGGAGTTGAGGCAAAAAAGAGCCAATCCTATAGTGTTTTATATTAAAGAATTTGCACAAAATAATTTGCAAAGAGCACTCACAGATACAGAAGAACAGAAACTGAACTTTATTCTTCTAAAGTTTATTCATTGTTGGGCAAAATACTCCCGAATGAAAGTTAGATTCGAACGTGAATTGAGTGATTGGCTGGATACTGAAGTATTTACTGAAGACGTTTGTGTTGTGAGTTCTTCTTTGTGTTCTGTAATATTTTATTAATCAATATAATCTATTTTTATTAGGAACCAAGTACAAGTGTCGGTAGGGGCAGGCCCTCAAAGTGTTATGAGAAGCGGCACAACGTACGAAAAGAAGGCGAGTCCATGAACTAGTTGCATCGACTTCTGCTGAAGCTCTTACTGAAGCGGCTAAAAAGGTTTCAGGCGCAACGAATGCTAAACAATTATCTGTGGAGAAATCATTAGCTTTGTTTATTGACTTGGATCTTTCTGTTCGGCAATACAATATGCTAAGAAATGTGGTGAATACAGTTCACCAAGATTGTTTCCCGTCATACTATTTAATAGCAGAAGCAAAGAAAAAGCTCATCCCAAACGATATTCATGTATCAGAAACATCAGCTGAGGTTCCATTGCAAAACATTTTGGACAAAACAGCTCATAGCATTCTAAATATGAATGATTTTCAAACCAAAAATGATTTAATACTAGAATGTAAATGGGGATTTGACGGCAGTAGTGGACATAGTGTATATAAGCAAAAATTTGAAAACCATGATGCTACTGACGAATTTGTTTTCGTTACATCGTTTGTTCCACTTCGCTTATTAGACTGGGAAGATGAGAAAGTGGTGTGGCAAAACGATAAACACTCGTCCTGGAGGTTATGCAGACCTATAAAAATAATGTTTACAAAGGAAAACCGTAATATCATAAATACTGTTAGGGAGCAATTGCAACATGAAATCGATACATTGGACACTTATTTTTATAATTCTAAAAACAAAAGTCTTAAAGTACATTATAGAATGAAATTAACTATGATAGATGGAGCAGTTCTAAGCGTAATTAACGGAAGCAGAAGTAATGCGACTTGCGTTTTATGTGGAGCAAAGCCATCGGAAATGAACGACACATTAATATTTGAAAGAACTGTCAATCAAGAATGCTACCAATACGGATTGTCTACGTTACATGCGTGGATAAAGTGTTTTGAATGTCTTCTGCATATTGCATATAAGCAGCCAATTAAAAAAGGGAACAGAAAGTACAGGAAAACAAGAAGACCATACAAAAAAAATTTAAAAGTGAAATGGGACTGATAGTGGACATGGTAAAAACGGGATATGGTACGTCAAATGACGGAAATACTGCGAGACGTTTCTTTTCAAATGTTGAACTGTCCGCTAGGATAACAGGGTTGGACAAAACAATTATTAAAAATTTTTCCATTATCTTAAGAATCATTTCGAGTGGGCTGCACATTAATGTGCCAAATTTTGAAAAACTTTTAAAAGAAACTGCTCTATTATACTTCAAATTGTATCCTTGGTACTACATGCCTGCAACAGTTCACAAAATATTAATACATGGTATAGATTTTATAAAATATTCTACCACTCCAATTGGAATGTTGTCGGAAGAGGCATTAGAATCAAGCCATAAAATTATAAGAAATGCACGACTAAGGCACACGAGAAAACGAAGCAGAGTTGATTGTAATAAGGACTTAATAGTGTACCTTATTATCCAATCAGAACCATCGATTTCTATAAACAGTAAAAAAAAATAATAATAAAGAAGTGTGAGCTAGGTGATTTAAAAAATTATCTAATTGAAAGCGAAAATTTTACAACAATACTTTCAAATAATGAATTAGTAGTGGAATCGGAAACTGATAGTTTCAGCGATAGTGAGTAGTATATATTACATTCTTGTTTATTGTATGTTATTTTAAATAAATTTAACCATTTTGAATAATAATTAACCAGTTTTATTATTTATTCGTTCAAGGGTATGTGGTGGGCAGGCATATTATTTGATATGTTCATTCAAGGATATGTGAGAGGTGGGCGAGTCCTTTGAGATAATTTCATATAACTCACCTCAGTTATCAGTAATATATCAGAGACAAATCGAGCCAAATTTGGTCCAATTCCAACAACAATTTTGGAAAATATAAGTTTTTTTTATTTCAGGATATATGGGAGGTGGACGAGCCCTTGGGCCGATTTTTTCAAAACTTCGTTTTTTTCCTTTCCTACTTATAATAGTAATGTGTACCAATTTTCATTCTTCTACGATAACTCCTTCTATTTTTGGCCGCCGTTTATATGAAAACACGACACTGTGCGTCTTCCGACTATATTTCTAAGCTGGCCGTGAGTGAGAGTATCAAACGTGTTGCGGGAGTACTACGGTAATTTTTCATGTCAAATAGTATCAAAAAAAGTACGATCGTACCAACTTTCCCATCACTGGCACAGAGTTAACATAAACACGAATTTTATGCTGACATCTTCTCTCTGAACTTTGACTCATCTCTGTATCAGCTTTGAGTTAGCTAAAAGTTAGCTCAATATTTATCGAGAAGAAGTTAGTTGTACAAAAACAACTCACTAATCTCTGCATCAGTTTTGAATTAGCTTAAAGTTAGTTCAATACTTATCGGGAAGAAGACAGTTGTGCAAAAAACAACTGGCTCACATCTGTATCATTTATGAATTACTTCAGTAGCTAGTTGTAAATGAGGTATCAAAAAGTCTCCCATATTTTGAGCTAGCTAATAAAAATCCGACTGGGATATATGTAGATGCACACATACATACATACTTATTCATAAATTTTGAGTGAAATGAAGTACGGCTCTTTCAGCTTCTATCGTTATATCGTTCATTTACTTCAATAGTGTCACAATTCAAAAAATTCGAATTTGGAGTTAATAATGCGGCATTTTTTATATTGTCTTGTGTAAAAATTGCTTTTAAATAGCTTATATTACCAACTCCTGTTAGAGGAATATTTTTTCATATTTTCATAGAATTGTAGGTATGTACTAGTGTTCTGCACAAGACTAAATATTTATAAGGCCTTTCAAGACATGAGAGATTTTTTCAAATGCTTTACTACAGCGAAATATTCTAAAAGAATCGCTAAGCAACACTGTTGGCAAGTAATTTTTTTCGGTGGTTTGTCTTGCCAACAGTGTTGTTTAGTGATTCTTTTAGAATATTTCGCTGTAGTAAAGCATTGGATCTCTGAATTGAATCTCTCGTCTTGAAAAGTCTTATAAATACTCTTGTGCAGGACACTAGTATGTACATGCTGTATGTAAATTGAAAACTTCAAACTATATTTTTTTGAGTTGTGACACTATTGAAGTAAATGAGCAATATGCGCTTACATGTTTATTACTCCATTTCCAGCAATTTTGAGTTTACTTACATGCATACACACATATATAACTACATATGTGCATACGAACATTTTTCTTATAAGTTTATTATTAATTACACTTGTTGACAAGAATACCACCTCACTGTTTGTTTTGTTCTATTGTTGCATCAATCATTTAACAAAAAACATAACAACTACTCCTACAACATTTGATAAAAGATCAATACGTACCTATTGAGAAAGAGTGAAAATAATAGATGAAGTACTACCTATTTATTTATAAGTAGGGAGAGTGACAAATATTAAGTAGTCGTATCGGTATGAGTATGTGCAACCCAGACATGACTAAAGAGAAAACAATTGTTGCAGACTTGTGTCAATAATACAACAAAAAGTGTGTATTTTGCCACAGGTATTCCCTCAATCTAAAAGTAACAATAGGTGGCAAAGTAAATAAATAATCAACATCAAGTGATGACGATAATCATCTACATATGTACATACCTACATAAAAATGTACTATTACTTTTAATAATACAAAAAATAAAAAAATAAATAACAAAACAAAAGTTATAAATAAGTACATACATACATGCATATATGTATGTACATATGTACATACATACACACATATGTACATACTTACATAAGTACATATTTCAGTACGATAACTGAGCGTGAAACTGTAAAATTTTAGAATAGAAAATTTGACGACATTTCCATTTTATTGATAATGAAATTAATCTTATTTTTATTTCTGAAATATAATTAATACTTACGAGTTCTCACGATTATGTGAGTGTTCATATATTTCAAATAATTGATCTTCAATATTTAATACCTACATGTGAGTATGTACTAGTATGTATGTACGTATGTATGTACATATCATACATACAAAGCCATAACTCAAAAAAGTTAGTTTTATAGAAAATTTGTTTCAAGTTTTCAATTTTTACGTCCAATTCAATTACGAGTAACCCAGCAAAAAATTTTCGAAATTTTTTAATGGGTAGTACTCTTATAATGGCTTACAAAGAATAAAATAACTTTGGCTTACTATAATTTTTGTAAAAAAAATTTGAGTATATTTGCATATTCTCCAAGATACATACATACACTGCTTTTCATTCCATGCAGAAAGTGCGAATAGTGAAATTGTAGTGATTTACTAGTGACATTATCAGTAGCACTACTGACCAGGTGTACCCCAGCCAATGTAGCATTGACATTAGCTTGTCATTGAAAATCCACCACTAGACTGTAGCACTAATGACTAAGTAGTTCTTTTGGGATCACATGGAGACATTGACACCAAAGATTCACTAGTAAATTTTAGGAGCTCTAGTCTACAATATCGATATTTCCTTGCTCGTTGTCAATAGTAAAATTATAGTGATTTTCTAGTGACATTGTCAATAGTGCTACTGACTAAGTGTACCCCAGCTAATGTAATCGCCTATTGACATATAACATAGGGTTGTCATTGAAAATCTACCAGTAGACTCTATCACTATTGAAAATGTAGTTCTTTTACGACCATATGCATATATGTACATATTTGAACCAAAGATTCGCTAGTAGATTTTATTAACCCTCGTCTACATATATTTTTTAATATTATTGCACAGAATAATAAAAAAAAAACAATCTATTGACGCGTTTATTGACAATATCACCAGAAATATACTAGAACTGTTGTCTCTAACGTATCTTTACTCGCATATAAATGAAAGTTGTCGACATTTTAGCTAGTGCAATTGTCGCTGGAGAAAGAGTATTGACATAGAGACATACAGTTCTAGGCTGACTAGAGGGTTAGAATAAGGCCACTAATCTATCATACATATCATTTTTTAAATCGGTGTTTTTTTATTGTTTTGGCGATTTTTTTTAAATTTTTGGCGATTTTATAATTTTGGGATTTCTTAGTTTTACCGTTTTTGAAAATTTCAAGAGTTTGTCTCTTACGGTATCCAAGATTGTCAAAATTACATAGTCAAAATTGCATTAACTGATGGACCACCCTTTAATTTAAATTTTTTTAAATTTTAGTGTTAATTGTTGTAGTCTATATAAAAATACACCAACTTTACAAATTTCAAGTGTCAATATACATACATATCGCACATTCAGTTCAATAGTGACATAACTCAAAAAATTCGTTTTTTGAGTAAATAATGCAGAATAATAATGCATTTCGTATTTTATTTTGCATACAAATTTCATATAAATAGCTTGTACTATCACCTCCTGAGAGAAGAATATTTGTTCATGCCTTCATAGAGTTGTGTGTAAATTGAAAACTTTAAACGTGTTTTCTGCAAAACTAGTTTTTTTGAGTTATGACACTATTGAACTGGAAGTGCGATATGCTCATACATACAATTGTATGTATATTACATGGGATTTTAACATTTTTCGTTGCTCATTTTGGAACACCCTTTAATTTTTAACTCTCATGTATTTGTTGTTGTAGCGGCCAAGGTTCTTCATACTCTGTCAAAATTTCAGGTCAGTAGCTCTTACGGTTCCTGAGAAAATAGCGTATGACCTTTGGTGTACGGAACCCCAAAAATTAGTTTCTTGCGATATGAACCCCACCCGTAATATGCCGCAAAACTAAATGTAGAACAAAAATAAGCAAATTAACTAACATGTGCATAATTAGTAAAGAACAAACGACAATGGTAAGACTGTTGTAAATATAGAGATGGTAAAATTGAGCTTTCATTACAAAAAAGCTTTCAGCAAATTGAAATAAGATGAATCAAAACAATTCACACATTCCATTTGCAATAATGCTAAGTATATAAAGCAGAAATCTACATCTACTGACACCACACACAGTGGACCAAACACAAAAGAACGCTGATGATGAAGGTTTAGTGGCCTTCGAAAACGTCTGGCTGTTCCGTTCAACTATGTGTTGTTAGTCAGAATATTTACAACAGACTTTGGTGTTATTTGTTCATTAATAATTATCACATGTAATTTGGCTTAAAAAGCAATACGAACCTTAGCCCGTTCAAATCACAAATATAAATGTTTCCCGTCCAGATGTTTTTGTGTCTAAATGCAGACTATGCTGCATTTGAGGAGAGATACATACATACATATGTATGTATGTATGTATGTTTTTTATCTTCTGCCAACTCCTTTTCACTGCGCGGGTATTAAGCGTTTTAATCATATTTATCATTGTATTTATAAAAACAAAACAAAACAAAAATTAAGTAAACACAAGTGTTTTTCATTAATTGAAATTTTAGTAGGTATTTAAGATATGAAAAATATTCAAGAAATAATTAATGTCCAAACTTGCAGGTTGTGGGGTGAAACCAAGCGCACCCTTCACCAGTGATATCATACTATGCATATGGACATTTTTCTCAAAAGGTGAAAAGGTCGTGAGCAAGAAATCGTTGAAAACTAACGATACGATACGAATACGATATTGTAATAGAGAAATATTTAAATTTTATTAATTTATGACTAATTAGTTAAATTTAATTTTTTACGCTAAGATAGAAATGCATACCATTGTATTGCACAAATGCCATTTCTTTTTTCTGATCCCATTTGTTGTCAGTGTGCACACTTAATTTTTTTTAAAATCGCTAGAATCGACAAAAGAAATCGGTAGATTTGAATAAAATTCGGTAGAAAATTTTTTTTATTCAAAGAAACATAAAAAATAACAATTCAAAGAAACATAAAAAATAACAAAATATATGTATGTACTTACATATATATAAAGGTTAAGTGCAAGGAGTATCAAACTAAACAGGTTGCAAAAGCGCATTTAAAACTTCACATGTGATTGGAAATTAAACTGCCATAAACAATGAAGCATTTCCAATAAAAAAAAGTGTGCAAAAATTACTAAATCATTGGTAGGAATAAATATTTCATCCCCAAGGCACAATTCTTTGGCAAATATTAGGTTACTTATATTTAGTTTCAGTTTTTAACCGATTTCTTTGTTCTGTTTAAAGCGCAGTATTCACGGTCAAAATGCATGACACAAGCATCGTATACGTGTGCATGAAGAACTCAGCATACACGTGCATGCATTGCACGATAAATTAATAGCATCTTGCTGCAAGCTAATTGTAAAGCAATTGTCAAGCTACATACAAAAACTTTTTACGTATAGAATTTGACAGTTCTTTGCATAACCCAACGTTTTGAGTAGTTTATCTTCTTATGTTTGTGTTGCATACATGCATGTGTAAAAATCAAAAAAGTTAGGTTTTTCTTCAAGCATCGTCGGTGTGACACATACAAACAAAATTTCACTAATATTATTATAATGCAGGTCATGCATTTTGACCGTGAATAATGCGCTTTAATGATTACAGAAAATTACCACTCTGCCGCACTGCTATGTGGCAAAATAGGCAATTTACACATATATACTACGTTTATACGCAGGGCTTATTTGCAAATAAAACTGTAAATTGTTGCCATATTATTGTTTTTATTGCGACTTACTAATTCAGAAAACTATTCACGTTTAACGCACTATTTGCAAATAAAATGCTTGAGGTTGCCACGCTTACAAATGTTTGATAAGAAAAAACAATAAATGGATTAATATTGCATAAAAAACATTAACAGAAGCAAATAATGACAATTAAAACAAATAATTATTTGATATTTTGCACATTTACACTATTATTTTTGTCAAAAAAAGTAAATTTTCTATAGAAGTGCTACCAAGTTTGTGTACTTTTGCTATTCCGTATAAACAGTGAGTTAATTTATTTGCGAATATTTTTATTTGCAAATAGCGCGTGTATAAACGTAGTAATAGCGACTTAAGTGTCCAGGAGACGTACAAAAAAAGCCATCAATCGGTAAGAATGTGTTAGTGTCGTTTAATTGATGATTTTTCGGAGACATACAAATAAAATCGTCAATCAGCATTTTAATTTTGTGTTCGTTGTGTGTGATGGCATATATGTCTCCATCGGATGATGATTTTTTGTTATTAGCGGCATTAAAACTTTATGAAATCTTTGTATAAAAAAGCACATGAAATAAATATACAGAGCTAAATAATAATTTTTCTATCTTCCACACTAATTCTTCATCTATTATTATTATTATTTATATTATTATTATTTATATTATTATTATTTATAACAATAATAATTCTAGTTCTTCAAAACACTCTAAAAAAAACAAACATATTTTCCTTAAAAAAAATTCGAAACAAACAAACGATTTTTAATATAAAAACAAGACATTGGGTGTGTGAATCAAAAAAAAAAAAAAATAATTACATACTCGTATGTATTTGCTTTTTAGTTAAAAATTTTTTTTAAACACAAAAATAAAAAAAATTAAAAATAATTTTTAAGTAATTTTTTTTATTCACACAACCCATTAAGATTAGAAAAATTTAGAGAATATAATATAGTATTTATAATAATCATACAACTGTTTGTAGACTTTTGATTGTTTGGTTTTTTACAAAGATCAATGGTACATTTTCATAAAGTGCAAATTAATTTTTTTCATCCGCGCACTTCGCCATGTCGTCACAGAACAAATAACACAAAGCAAATGACGTTTATTTCGTCAATCAGATTTGGAGACGTACAAATAATCAGCCGTCAAATAAAAATATCAAAATTATTTGATTCTCATTAATCAGTGCCGACAACGTGTACGTGTAGCCGAAAAGAAACGACTGCACGCACACAAGTATGTGATTGATGGGTTTTTTGTACGTCTCCTGGACACTTTAAATTACTAAATAACAACATTCGGTAGATTTCAGGCCATGTTCGTTAGAATTGGTAGATTGTTAAATTCACAAACATATTCGGTAGAATCTACCGAATATCGGTAGAAGTGTGCACAATGTTTGTTGTATGTTTTTTTAATTTTAAATTCTTTAAAAGAAGAGAACAATTGTACAATTGGAACAATTATTCGAGAAAATTGCTCTTATAAGTTTAGTAATTTAATAAAAGTGTAAAGAGAACTATGGAAACTCGATTAACGGTAAATTTTTAATTTATTTTAGTCTATTTCGTAATATCACGTTCGATCTTAAAAAATACCATACCAATAAATTGCCATTGCGTAATAGATGCTTGAATTAGTTATTTCAAAGTTTGAATTTAAAACAAATATATAATAAAAATGTATTTTTTAATCCAATCTGAAAAAAATTTATAAAAAAATAAAATTTTAATTAGGAATGTAACGAATGTAACCAGTTTAGCGAATGCGAAAACGAATAATGCATTTGAATTTTTGCGAAAGCGAACGCAAATACTTACAATACGGTAAAAAAAAATCACATTAAACTAAATTTGTTTAAAAACATGAAGTTTTAATATATATAGGGTGTTTTTTTAAGAGGTATAGAACTTTGCATTGAAATAAAACACAAGAAAATCGTTTTAATGTCCATCAATAAAAAATTATTAGAAGGATAATTTTATGCCATTAATGTTTAAATATGATTTCGGGCATGTGGCCGCCGCGGCTGGCTCGAATAAAGCCAATTCTACAGGTCCAATTTTCAACCACTTTTTCGAGCATATGGGGCCGTATGTTGGCAATAACGCCACGAATGTTGGCTTCCAAGTCCCCTAACGTTTCTGGTTTGTTGGCGTAGACGAGCGACTTCACATATTCCCAAAGAAAATAATCCAATGGTGTCAAATCACACGATCTTGGTGGCCAATTGACAGGTCCATTCCGCGAAATTATGCGCTCATCGAATGTTTCCTTCAATAAATCGATTGTGACGTGCGCTGTGTGGCATGTAGCGCCGTCTTGTTGGAACCACAACTCATCCACATTCATGTCATCCTATTCGGGAACAAAATAGTCGGTTAGTCGGCTCCAATTGCTGTGCACGGTGGCGAATCGATTCATTCGGGTCCTCTTCAACACTGCTCTACAGCGGCAATTGTTTCTTCGGTGCGCACTGTTCGACGTCTCTGCGGATGCCTATTATCACATAGAGTAAACGTAGTGCGAAAACGATCCATGGTTAACCGAATTAATTGCTCTGATGGACGATTATGTCGACCATAAAATGGACGGAGCTTGCGGTAAACTTCGCGAACTGAACCATTATTTTCGAAATAAATTTGCACGATTTGCAAGCGTGGTTCTTTTGTCAACCTGTTTATGATGAAATGGCAAACCAAACTAAATATTAATCACTTGACAGCTGACAAAATGGCCGCCAGTTAAAAAAGTGATGCCAACTTAAAGTTCTATACCTCAATAAAAAACACCCTTTATGTACATACATACTTCGATGTACTCTACATATAGCATTTTATTTAAATTCAGTCTTGAATTGAGCAATTAACCCTTTTGTATTTTGGCCCTAAATCCTGGTACTCTGTTCAACATTTCATGTAAAATGTTTCCGAAATACATATTAGCATATTAGGAAAAATTGGCATGAATTCATGAACAAATTTTTGGAGAAGTAGTACTCTGTTCATCTGGGGAAAACCTATGAAATATATCTTCAACATTTTTAGTTTTCATGCGAAATAATATGCGCGGCATTTGTTTCGCATAGAATTTACAACAAACAAGGGCTAGTTAAAATTGTTTGCATTTAAAATTTTCTGTACGCAGTAGAGATGGGCGCGTGTCGTGTTTTTTTCGTGACACAAACACGCATGACTCAACACGAAGTTTTCGTGACAAAATATCTGATTTCGTGCGTGTTCGGGTCGTTTCGTGTTCAGAAAAATTGACACGAAATACACAAAACGATTTTAGATGTAAAATATGTATGCTTTAAATTTTCTGATTTTCAATACATACATACATACACATACACAAAAGTACATTCATACATATTTGTTTTCTGAAAAAAAATGTATCATTTATCTTTTGCTCTAGTACAATTTAGATATTTTTCGACTAAAGAATTTTATCCAAAGATTTTATTTTCGATATTAGCAAAAGTTGAATATTTTATTCTACAATATTTATTTAAGAATTTTTTGCTATATTAATATTTCCCCATTTTAAAATGAATGATGAGAAATTCATTACAGAGAACTTTAATAGAGATCAGCACTTTATAATAGCAATTTAGTCACCCACATATTAAGCAACTTAAATGTGCATATCGATGGCTTAATATATAAAAGGCCTAACTCTAATATACGATATTTTACAGGAGAAGCAAAAAACTGAAGAAAAAATAAAGCATTTACATGCAGAATTAGTTTTTTAAGTTGTCATAAGTCCTTGAAATGTACCTTTTTCAAAAAAGGACTTTTTAACCCTGTTTAAGTCGAATTTCTATTTAATTTACTCTATATAATTTTAAATGCAAGTTGGCTGGTTTGATTATTTAACTCCCTTTTTGAGACATAGATTTTGCTCCTTAAGCTTACAACTTTGTGCCTTCGGAGTAACTATTTATATTACAACGAGTACACCGCTAACGGAACGCTTAAACGTTGCTTTCGTCAGCTTACCGACGAACACATTTGTTTCTTTTTTTCGTTATCTAAGAGCCTTGGTCTGCGAACCCACAAACTCGATATTGGAATAAATAAAAATCTACTAAATTTAAATATTGGAAATATTCGTCTTTTTTTATTCACAAACAATCTAAAAGGTTATATTCACTATTTACTTCAAATTTGTGTATATTTGACATTTTCCCTCTTTGCACGTAAACAAACCCTTTAATGCCAATGATTAGCAACAGACTATATGACTAAATGATAATGAACTCAGATTTAAAATGTTTCAATTATATGAGTTATCAGGAATTTTTAGTATCTTTTTTCGGCCCTTCGAAAAAACATTAATATTCTTACCTCAGCTTCTACTGAGCGATTGGAAGCAAAAGCAAACTATTTTTACATGTATGTATATGTGTACATTATTATTAACATAAAAGTACCGAAAACGGGTAAAATTTTAGCCCTTATAGCCGCAAAAAAAATTTTTAGAAAGTGTACAAAAGAAAAGAACCCACCAAAAAGCTTTCTGCTACATTCACTAATTTAGAAGTTATTTCGTGCTCCAAACAGGTACTAAAATTCAGTTTTTACCCCCTTTTAACACCTGAAAGTGCCCACATTGGAAAAGTACTTAGCACGTATCGGCTTATGTTTTATAAGCATTCGTATGCTCTTAAAATTTTTAGTCTATCCAACGTAGTTTCTGAGATATAGTGATATCGATTTTACCCTTTTTGCCCCTTTTCACACCTTTTCGCGTTCGCATTTCCAAAAATTCCTTCCTAGTGGATCTATACATCGGAACATCCATTTTCAGTTCTCTAGCTATAGTCGTTAACAATAAAATCTCCTTAAAAAAATTTAGGTCTTTACTTTGGATTATTTTTATATTTAATTTAATCGCGAATTCTATTTTCTTTTCGTTGACGAATTTTATTTTTAAATTTGCGAGAGGAATTTTATTTTGCATTCTTGGATTTTTTTCGTTCGTTATAAATAAAATTTGCGAATTAATAAGAATAATTCTTTACAATATGGAAAATAAAATTCGTTCGAATTAAATTCGTTTGCGAAAGAAATTAATTCGAGCAGTCATCCTACACTGGTAAATAACAACAACAGGGGGCAAATTACGGCACTCGTTATCGAACGAAATTACGAAATATTTCCATATAAACTCTATTGAAATACTTCGTAATTTCGTTCGATAACGAGTGCCGTAATTTGCCCCCAGCTATTTAAGAATAGAGTGTTGCCACACAAGTATTTTTCTGACCGGGTGCAGTCAAGTTAATAATTAGTGTTTTTTATGGGAATTGTGTTCAATTGTACGAAAGTTGCGTTGGTTCGATTTGCGTCGCGTTTCTCCGGTGCCAATTAGCGACGCAAGCTGGGGTATTAGTGTGCTAAAAAAGTCATATTCAAAAATTTTAAAATATTATTAAGATTAATCGATATGTGCAAAAGTTACAGGCTCCGAAAGAATTTCGACATCAGCAGTTTCCAACTTTGACGCTCTTTGAATACCCTGTCTTACAACAGAGTGCCTCAAAATGTTGACACTTTCTCTTTTCAAAATAGTTGGTTTCATTGTTCAAAAGTTGGGGACTTTTTTCAACTTTTTTTATGTCAGTAGTACCAACTAGGGATGGGCAAAAAATATCGATACATCGAAATATCGATATTTGAGAAAAACAATATCGATATATATCGCAATCTACATCTACTGACACCACACCCATTGGACCAAACACGCTGATGATGAAGCTGTAACAGCTGGTTCCGTTCTACTACGTGTTTGTCAGAATATTTACAATTAACTTTGGTGTTATTTGTTCATTAATAATTATCAAATGTAATTTGGTTTACAAAGCGATACGAACTTTAGCCTAATCAAATTTTAAAAGAAATGTTTTTTTTTCATTTTTGTATTTTTTCATTGTAAGCTTTATATTGCCTGGAAATGAATGTGCGTATGTACGTATGTATATAAAAAATTATGTACATAGAAGAGAAAATAATTTTAATATAAAAATTTTCATAGTTGTTGGTTTTATTCAATTAATTAAGTTTATTAAAAAACAAAAAATCTTGTTATAACAAAAAATCTTGTTATAACCTATATGTATAAAATTAATATTTTCCAAGTCACAGTATATTAAAGCAGAGTTTCAGTGAAATTATGGTTTTCCACGGATTTCAGTGATTTTGAGGCACGCCTTAATCTTCACCAATTAACGGGAAATTATGTAGGTCACATTTTTTTTACCAACATTCACCAATTTGGGTGGGGAGAGTAAGGAAGAGTTGAAAAAATGTTTTCCCATATTGCTTACACCCACCCTAATGTACATATGTACATATTGTATACGTATTGTGTCCTCATATTACAAAGCAATAAACATTAAAAAAAATACTATAAATACTCGTATTTGAAATAACACATAAATAGTGCACTTACATACATATGTATGTATGTACATATGCATGTGTGTATAAATGTACTATGTAGGTCTGTAGGTATAACATCAATTTTGTTGGTCGATGTGTTTATGACTGAACAAGGTCATTGGGTATTCGTATTACAGCATTTAGTATATTGTACTCCCGATTCTAATTTTCAAATGCTTATTTTTATTTGGGTTTCATCATTTTTAGGACTTATGGCCTGTTTCACAATAACGAAAGAAAACTGAAACGAAACTTTCGACTGAAAATTTATATTGAAAACAACAAAATTTGTTCTTGTTCTATGTTCTTTGTGTTATTTTTAATTGTTATATTCTCTTATTAAATTTTGTTATTTTCCATTGAGTTTATGAGTTATTTTCCAAATGATTGCAATAACTTTGCAGTAATTTAATGCTATGTTCAGACGGCAACATGAACCACTTGGTTCGCTCTCTGAACCACGATTGCGAACCATGCCGTTCAAACGACACATTCGTGGTTCGTCGTGACAAATCTTTTTGATGCAGTCATAATAACCTACCCATAGTCTCTAACTTAATATTTAAGTACATAATTAGCCAATTTTGACTTAAAATAAAATTGATTTAATTTTTTCAGTGGTTAATTAAAGTTCTTATTAAATTACGTTGAAAGTACGGCAGCACTAGAAAATTTCCATATATTATTGAACGGTTTGTCTCTGTCCAGACTTGCAATTTTTGTTGCAGCAATTCTTGAATTTATTGGAGAGAGGGGTGAGAAGATTGGAGAGGAGTACACAGTTTCATGTGCTCTAAAACTCTCTTCTGATTTAAAATTCGTAATTGTTAATTTCAAGGTCCTAGTTGTATTTGACGTTCTTTATAATTTTATTTCTTCAATTGTATGAAAAACAAACAAAAAATAGAAAAAGTAATAGTTAATTTTTCAGGGAAATTTGTGGTGTAATAGATTTTTTTAATGCATAATTGCACAATTAGAATTTCATAATGTGGACACTTATGCAATTTCAAAGCAAAATTTTAAGAAATTGCAGCAACAAAAAAAAAATTGCAAAGCTGGACGAGGACTTTCCAAAGAACATAAACAAAACATGTAGAAAATTATAATTGCATAAAATATATTTTATGAAAGCAAACGAACGTCATAATGCATTTTTGTATTTATTTATTCCATGATATCAAACTATGTATTGTCCTATATATATGTATATATGAAATTTGAACGAAATTCTTTTTAATACGACAACATCTAGGCGCACGGCAGTGCGCCAGTTCAAGTTCTGGCCAATGCACGCAGTGTGTATATTTACACGAAGCCATTCGAGCTGTTTTTACCCCCATCATAACTTTGTTCCCCGCGACCTTAAAATTATGAAATTTAAATCATAATTAGAATAAATTCATATAACCTCATATGCGAAGTGTGAAAGTTTTACAATGAAAGCTTCCGGAGATATAGAGGTGCAAAAAATGCATATTTTAAGACATACTCACTGACCACTGACACACTCATCAAATTGATGAAGCACTTCCGCTATAGCTAGAGAGCTAAAATTTGGTACACGAGAAGATCTAGGTGAGCAATGAACCAGAAAAATCTAAAAACCCGAAAATTTTAACCAGGAGGGCGGGGCTACGCCCATAAAAATTAAAATTTGTGCTATTGAGCTGAAATTCGATACAGAGCTAGATCTAGGTGAGAAATAAAATAAAAAAAAATCTGAAAACCCGGAAATTTAAGCCAGGAGGGCGGGGCTACGCCCATAAAGGTCAGAATTAAAAATACTAATCTAAGGCGCTTCATAGCAGCTATTTTATTGAAATTCGGCATATATACTGCGGTAATGTAAGGCTATAACTTTTTCATTAAAAAAGTGGGCGTTGACACGCCCATACAACTTAAACCTCATTTTAATGCCCTGCGGCTCAGCATATTTAGATATACTATTTACCTAGCTATTATTATCCGTTTGTAACAAAACTAGACACGAATAATAAGCACTGACCGAAAAAAGTTTTGACTTTGGAAAAGTGGGCGGGGTTGCGCCCATAAAAATTAAAAGCTAAAGGTTGTGCTAAGGAGCCGAAATTTGATATACAAGTAGTTCTAGGTGAGAAACCAAGAAATTTTGGATAGGAACTTGGCCGTTTTTCACATTTATGTTTTTGTGAGGATGATATTTTCAACACGACCACATGATGTTAATGTGTATGCCTTTAATCTAATAATATCGACTTTTTACTCATTTAATTTTGCTAGTTTGCTTTATTAATTTAAAAAAGAAGAAGACTATAGAATAATCTTTTATTCCCTTAAAATTTTTTGTGCTTTGATAAAAACAGATACTGTATGTTTTAGGAAGAGCGAGAAATCGACATTTTATTTTAAAACGACCAATTTTATATGCATGCCATGCATACATTGTATGTACTTATGCAAACGTAGATATGTACATACCTATGTATATATTCTTCTCTTATATATGTATGTACACTATTTGTAGGTACCTTATTGAAATGTAATATCAAATGTAATATCTCAAGCTATGTATGTGTTGATCTCATGATTTTCTAATAATTACTGCACAAAAATGTTTTCGATGTTTTGATTTACAACAGAAACATTTTAATACTAGCCCTTTTTCGCGATTATTCGAAACATTTTACTTTATTTAGCGCTAAACGTATATTTTTTCAAGTTAGCCCTTTTTAGGGTTCCGTACACCAAAGGTGAATACATGAGAATTAAAAATTAAAGGGTGTTCCAAAACGAGCAACGAAAAATTTTAAAATCCCATGTAATATACATACAATTGTATGTACATATGTATATTGAAACTTGAATTTTGTAAAATTAGTGTATTTTATACAGACCAAAACAAATAACACTAAAATTTAAAAAAATTTAAATTAAAGGGTGGTCCATCAGTTAATGCAATTTTGACTATGTAATTTTGACAACTTGCTATATCTTGGAAACCGTAAGAGGCAAACACTTGAAATTTTCAAAAACAGTAAAACTAAAAAATCCGAAAATTATAAAATCGCCAAATCAAAAAAAAAAAAAATCGCCGAAAATTAAAAAAAATCGCCAAAACGAAAAATATCGCCAAAATTAAAAAAAAATTCTAACACTAAAATAAATCGCCGAATTCGATAAAAATCGCCCCAATGAACAAAATCGCCAAAATGAAAAAAAAACGCCAAAAATTTAAAAAAATCGCCAAAACGAGAAAAATACGCCAAAACCAAAAAAATTTTTTATGTGAAAAAAATCGCCAAAATGAAAAAAAAAATCACCAAAATGAAAAAAAATCGCCAAATTGAAAAAACGCCAAAAATCTAAAAAAAATCGCCAAAACGCGAAAAATACGCCAGAACCAAAATAATTTTTTATATGAAAAAAAAAATCGCCAAAATGAAAAAAAGTCGCCAAAATGAAAAAAATCGCCAAATTGAAAAGGCGCCAAAAACTGAAAATATCGCCAAAACGCGAAAAAGGCGCCAAAACTAAAAAATCTCCCAAACGAAAAAAACGCCAAAATTAAAAAATCTCAAAAATGAAAAAAAATCGCCAAATTGAAAAAACGCCAAAACCCAAAAAAAAAAATGTCAAAACTATATATTATATAGGTTGAAGTTTGTTTAAATTACATATCTAGTGTTCGTACGGAACCCTTCGTGCGCGAGTCAGAGTCGCACTTTACTGAATTTGTTTAAAAATTGTTTACGCTTTTTGAGTATTAAAAGTTGGCATCACTATTTTTATTTACATATACACATACATACATACATGCACACAATAATAAATAATAATAAATAAATAATAAATAAAAAATTCAGAATTAATGGAATGATTTTTAATAAATTTGGCTCATTTTATTTATAACATATGAAGGTATCACAATTAATAATAAAATATAAGATTTTCTTCAGTTTAAAATTTTAATGAGTCTTTTAAAAACCGATAGTCTTAATTTTTTGAAAAAATTAATTTTTTTTTGTATAAAAGTTTCTGAATATATCCGAAACTATAAGACTGTTAAAAAATTAATAAAGACGTTATTTAAAGGTCAATTTGTTTTCTAGCTTTCTGTGTATTTTGTTATTTGAGCAAAGAACTTGTTCTCGAGTAAATGCAAATTATGTGATGCAGCATCCTCTATTTTCTTAATAACGGAAAATCTCGAGATACATGGTCAATTCAAAAAAAGTAATTTATAGGCATTGGAGCTCATATGCATGAAAATTTACTATCAAAGTACCGACCTCAGAAATCATGTTGACCTATGTAATGTACTTATGTATGAAATTGAAGCAAATTGACAAATAAAAAACTTTAGTCATTTCGGCATTTCGCCTAAAACTGAAGTGTGTTTTAACAAAATGCTACCGTTGCTTATACCAAAATCTTTATCATAAAATTTCCTACCATACTTCATTTATAGAATATAAAAACTTTGTCTCGTTCAATTTTTATATAAGAAAAGGTAAGCAAAAATTAAAAAAAATTATAAGTTCGTATTTGAAAATCCGAATTGGTAATGCTATGAATAAAAAACCATCGAACAAAATAAAAATGTTACTTTAAAAGAGATTTAGAAAATTTAATAAGCTTTCTAATACATGTAATTAGGTTCAAATTCGTTAAGAACTGCATGAGTTAGAGGCAAATTACTAAAGCAAGATTTTTTAATTTTTTCCAAAAAGGCATTTTTATTAAAAAAAAAAACAAAAAAACGATTTGAGAGAGCACTTCCGGTTCATCAATATTTGAGTGTTATATACCAAAATTCTTGGTTTTTAAAGTGGATTCAGAAAATCGATGTCCATCAAGGAATTTCGAAATAAGTATAAAAACTGAGACGGTCTAATGTACATACATACAATTGTATGTATATTACATGGGATTTTAAAATTTTTCGTTGCTCGTTTTGGAACACCGTTTAATTATTAATTATCATGTATTATTTGTTGTAGCGGCCAAGGTTCTACATACTCTGTCCAAATTTCAGGTCCGTAGCTCTTACGGTTTCTGAGAAAATAGCGTGTGACGGACAGACGGACAGCGTAGCGAAAACAATAGGGTTCCTTTTCACCTTTGGTGTAAGGAACCCTAAAAAGCAAATAACACAGAAAGTAAAACTCCTGCCAACTATTCACGTATGTATGGATGTGTGCATGTATGTATGTATGTGTATATGTAAATAAAAATAGTGATGCCAACTTTTAATACTCAAAAAGCGTAAACAATTTTTAAACAAATTCAGTAAAGTGCGACTCTGACTCGCGCACGAAGGGTTAAGTACGAACACTAGATATGTAATTTAAACAAACTTCAACCTATATAATATATAGTTTTGACATTTTTTTTTTGGGTTTTGGCGTTTTTTCAATTTGGCGATTTTTTTTCATTTTTGAGATTTTTTAATTTTGGCGTTTTTTTTTCGTTTGGGAGATTTTTTAGTTTTGGCGCCTTTTTCGCGTTTTGGCGATATTTTCAGTTTTTGGCGTCTTTTCAATTTGGCGATTTTTTTCATTTTGGCGACTTTTTTTTCATTTTGGCGATTTTTTTTTCATATAAAAAATTATTTTGGTTCTGGCGTATTTTTCGCGTTTTGGCGATTTTTTTTCGATTTTTGGCGTTTTTTCAATTTGGCGATTTTTTTTTCATTTTGGTGATTTTTTTTTCATTTTGGCGATTTTTTTCACATAAAAAATTTTTTTGGTTTTGGCGTATTTTTCTCGTTTTGGCGATTTTTTTTCAATTTTTGGCGTTTTTTTTCATTTTGGCGATTTTGTTCATTGGGGCGATTTTTATCGAATTCGGCGATTTATTTTAGTGTTAGAATTTTTTTTAATTTTGGCGATATTTTTCGTTTTGGCGATTTTTTTTAATTTTCGGCGATTTTTTTTTTTTTTGATTTGGCGATTTTATAATTTTCGGATTTTTTAGTTTTACTGTTTTTGAAAATTTCAAGTGTTTGCCTCTTACGGTTTCCAAGATATAGCAAGTTGTCAAAATTACATAGTCAAAATTGCATTAACTGATGGACCACCCTTTAATTTAAATTTTTTTAAATTTTAGTGTTATTTGTTTTGGTCTGTATAAAATACACTAATTTTACAAAATTCAAGTTTCAATATACATATGTACATACAATTGTATGTATATTACATGGGATTTTAAAATTTTTCGTTGCTCGTTTTGGAACACCCTTTAATTTTTAATTCTCATGTATTCACCTTTGGTGTACGGAACCCTAAAAAGGGCTAACTTGAAAAAATATACGTTTAGCGCTAAATAAAGTAAAATGTTTCGAATAATCGCGAAAAAGGGCTAGTAATTATTAAAATGTTTCTGATGTAAATCAAAACATCGAAAACATTTTTGTGCAGTAATTATTAGAAAATCATGAGATCAACACATACATAGCTTGAGATATTACATTTGATATTACATTTCAATAAGGTACCTACAAATAGTGTACATACATATATAAGAGAAGAATATATACATAGGTATGTACATATCTACGTTTGCATAAGTACATACAATGTATGCATGGCATGCATATAAAATTGGTCGTTTTAAAATAAAATGTCGATTTCTCGCTCTTCCTAAAACATACAGTATCTGTTTTTATCAAAGCACAAAAAATTTTAAGGGAATAAAAGATTATTCTATAGTCTTCTTCTTTTTTAAATTAATAAAGCAAACTAGCAAAATTAAATGAGTAAAAAGTCGATATTATTAGATTAAAGGCATACACATTAACATCATGTGGTCGTGTTGAAAATATCATCCTCACAAAAACATAAATGTGAAAAACGGCCAAGTTCCTATCCAAAATTTCTTGGTTTCTCACCTAGAACTACTTGTATATCAAATTTCGGCTCCTTAGCACAACCTTTAGCTTTTAATTTTTATGGGCGCAACCCCGCCCACTTTTCCAAAGTCAAAACTTTTTTCGGTCAGTGCTTATTATTCGTGTCTAGTTTTGTTACAAACGGATAATAATAGCTAGGTAAATAGTATATCTAAATATGCTGAGCCGCAGGGCATTAAAATGAGGTTTAAATTGTATGGGCGTGTCAACGCCCACTTTTTTAATGAAAAAGTTATAGCCTTACATTACCGCAGTATATATGCCGAATTTCAATAAAATAGCTGCTATGAAGCGCCTTAGATTAGTATTTTTAATTCTGACCTTTATGGGCGTAGCCCCGCCCTCCTGGCTTAAATTTCCGGGTTTTCAGATTTTTTTTTATTTTATTTCTCACCTAGATCTAGCTCTGTATCGAATTTCAGCTCAATAGCACAAATTTTAATTTTTATGGGCGTAGCCCCGCCCTCCTGGTTAAAATTTTCGGGTTCTTAGATTTTTCTGGTTCATTGCTCACCTAGATCTTCTCGTGTACCAAATTTTAGCTCTCTAGCTATAGCGGAAGTGCTTCATCAATTTGATGAGTGTGTCAGTGGTCAGTGAGTATGTCTTAAAATATGCATTTTTTGCACCTCTATATCTCCGGAAGCTTTCATTGTAAAACTTTCACACTTCGCATATGAGGTTATATGAATTTATTCTAATTATGATTTAAATTTCATAATTTTAAGGTCGCGGGGAACAAAGTTATGATGGGGGTAAAAACAGCTCGAATGGCTTCGTGTAAATATACACACTGCGTGCATTGGCCAGAACTTGAACTGGCGCACTGCCGTGCGCCTAGATGTTGTCGTATTAAAAAGAATTTCGTTCAAATTTCATATATACATATATATAGGACAATACATAGTTTGATATCATGGAATAAATAAATACAAAAATGCATTATGACGTTCGTTTGCTTTCATAAAATATATTTTATGCAATTATAATTTTCTACATGTTTTGTTTATGTTCTTTGGAAAGTCCTCGTCCAGCTTTGCAATTTTTTTTGTTGCTGCAATTTCTTAAAATTTTGCTTTGAAATTGCATAAGTGTCCACATTATGAAATTCTAATTGTGCAATTATGCATTAAAAAAATCTATTACACCACAAATTTCCCTGAAAAATTAACTATTACTTTTTCTATTTTTTGTTTGTTTTTCATACAATTGAAGAAATAAAATTATAAAGAACGTCAAATACAACTAGGACCTTGAAATTAACAATTACGAATTTTAAATCAGAAGAGAGTTTTAGAGCACATGAAACTGTGTACTCCTCTCCAATCTTCTCACCCCTCTCTCCAATAAATTCAAGAATTGCTGCAACAAAAATTGCAAGTCTGGACAGAGACAAACCGTTCAATAATATATGGAAATTTTCTAGTGCTGCCGTACTTTCAACGTAATTTAATAAGAACTTTAATTAACCACTGAAAAAATTAAATCAATTTTATTTTAAGTCAAAATTGGCTAATTATGTACTTAAATATTAAGTTAGAGACTATGGGTAGGTTATTATGACTGCATCAAAAAGATTTGTCACGACGAACCACGAATGTGTCGTTTGAACGGCATGGTTCGCAATCGTGGTTCAGAGAGCGAACCAAGTGGTTCATGTTGCCGTCTGAACATAGCATTAAATTACTGCAAAGTTATTGCAATCATTTGGAAAATAACTCATAAACTCAATGGAAAATAACAAAATTTAATAAGAGAATATAACAATTAAAAATAACACAAAGAACATAGAACAAGAACAAATTTTGTTGTTTTCAATATAAATTTTCAGTCGAAAGTTTCGTTTCAGTTTTCTTTCGTTATTGTGAAACAGGCCATAAGTCCTAAAAATGATGAAACCCAAATAAAAATAAGCATTTGAAAATTAGAATCGGGAGTACAATATACTAAATGCTGTAATACGAATACCCAATGACCTTGTTCAGTCATAAACACATCGACCAACAAAATTGATGTTATACCTACAGACCTACATAGTACATTTATACACACATGCATATGTACATACATACATATGTATGTAAGTGCACTATTTATGTGTTATTTCAAATACGAGTATTTATAGTATTTTTTTAATGTTTATTGCTTTGTAATATGAGGACACAATACGTATACAATATGTACATATGTACATTAGGGTGGGTGTAAGCAATATGGGAAAACATTTTTTCAACTCTTCCTTACTCTCCCCACCCAAATTGGTGAATGTTGGTAAAAAAATGTGACCTACATAATTTCCCGTTAATTGGTGAAGATTAAGGCGTGCCTCAAGATCACTGAAATCCGTGGAAAACCATAATTTCACTGAAACTCTGCTTTAATATACTGTGACTTGGAAAATATTAATTTTATACATATAGGTTATAACAAGATTTTTTGTTATAACAAGATTTTTTGTTTTTTAATAAACTTAATTAATTGAATAAAACCAACAACTATGAAAATTTTTATATTAAAATTATTTTCTCTTCTATGTACATAATTTTTTATATACATACGTACATACGCACATTCATTTCCAGGCAATATAAAGCTTACAATGAAAAAATACAAAAATGAAAAAAAACATTTCTTTTAAAATTTGATTAGGCTAAAGTTCGTATCGCTTTGTAAACCAAATTACATTTGATAATTATTAATGAACAAATAACACCAAAGTTAATTGTAAATATTCTGACAAACACGTAGTAGAACGGAACCAGCTGTTACAGCTTCATCATCAGCGTGTTTGGTCCAATGGGTGTGGTGTCAGTAGATGTAGATTGCGATATATATCGATATTGTTTTTCTCAAATATCGATATTTCGATGTATCGATATTTTTTGCCCATCCCTAGTTGGTACTACTGACATAAAAAAAGTTGAAAAAAGTCCCCAACTTTTGAACAATGAAACCAACTATTTTGAAAAGAGAAAGTGTCAACATTTTGAGGCACTCTGTTGTAAGACAGGGTATTCAAAGAGCGTCAAAGTTGGAAACTGCTGATGTCGAAATTCTTTCGGAGCCTGTAACTTTTGCACATATCGATTAATCTTAATAATATTTTAAAATTTTTGAATATGACTTTTTTAGCACACTAATACCCCAGCTTGCGTCGCTAATTGGCACCGGAGAAACGCGACGCAAATCGAACCAACGCAACTTTCGTACATTTGAACACAATTCCCATAAAAAACACTAATTATTAACTTGACTGCACCCGGTCAGAAAAATACTTGTGTGGCAACACTCTATTCTTAAATAGCTGGGGGCAAATTACGGCACTCGTTATCGAACGAAATTACGAAGTATTTCAATAGAGTTTATATGGAAATATTTCGTAATTTCGTTCGATAACGAGTGCCGTAATTTGCCCCCTGTTGTTGTTATTTACCAGTGTAGGATGACTGCTCGAATTAATTTCTTTCGCAAACGAATTTAATTCGAACGAATTTTATTTCCCATATTGTAAAGAATTATTCTTATTAATTCGCAAATTTTATTTATAACGAACGAAAAAAATCCAAGAATGCAAAATAAAATTCCTCTCGCAAATTTAAAAATAAAATTCGTCAACGAAAAGAAAATAGAATTCGCGATTAAATTAAATATAAAAATAATCCAAAGTAAAGACCTAAATTTTTTTAAGGAGATTTTATTGTTAACGACTATAGCTAGAGAACTGAAAATGGATGTTCCGATGTATAGATCCACTAGGAAGGAATTTTTGGAAATGCGAACGCGGAAAGGTGTGAAAAGGGGCAAAAAGGGTAAAATCGATATCACTATATCTCAGAAACTACGTTGGATAGACTAAAAATTTTAAGAGCATACGAATGCTTATAAAACATAAGCCGATACGTGCTAAGTACTTTTCCAATGTGGGCACTTTCAGGTGTTAAAAGGGAGTAAAAACTGAATTTTGGTACCTGTTTGGAGCACGAAATAACTTCTAAATTAGTGAATGTAGCAGAAAGCTTTTTGGTGGGTTCTTTTCTTTTGTACACTTTCTAAAAATTTTTTTTTGCGGCTATAAGGGCTAAAATTTTACCCGTTTTCGGTACTTTTATGTTAATAATAATGTACACATATACATACATGTAAAAATAGTTTGCTTTTGCTTCCAATCGCTCAGTAGAAGCTGAGGTAAGAATATTAATGTTTTTTCGAAGGGCCGAAAAAAGATACTAAAAATTCCTGATAACTCATATAATTGAAACATTTTAAATCTGAGTTCATTATCATTTAGTCATATAGTCTGTTGCTAATCATTGGCATTAAAGGGTTTGTTTACGTGCAAAGAGGGAAAATGTCAAATATACAAAAATTTGAAGTAAATAGTGAATATAACCTTTTAGATTGTTTGTGAATAAAAAAAGACGAATATTTCCAATATTTAAATTTAGTAGATTTTTATTTATTCCAATATCGAGTTTGTGGGTTCGCAGACCAAGGCTCTTAGATAACGAAAAAAAGAAACAAATGTGTTCGTCGGTAAGCTGACGAAAGCAACGTTTAAGCGTTCCGTTAGCGGTGTACTCGTTGTAATATAAATAGTTACTCCGAAGGCACAAAGTTGTAAGCTTAAGGAGCAAAATCTATGTCTCAAAAAGGGAGTTAAATAATCAAACCAGCCAACTTGCGTTTAAAATTATATAGAGTAAATTAAATAGAAATTCGACTTAAACAGGGTTAAAAAGTCCTTTTTTGAAAAAGGTACATTTCAAGGAC
Source organism: Tachina grossa (assembly GCA_949987645.1). Classification (NCBI taxonomy): domain Eukaryota; kingdom Metazoa; phylum Arthropoda; class Insecta; order Diptera; family Tachinidae; genus Tachina; species Tachina grossa. Next base: position 131,365,866 of record OX465274.1, on the reverse strand, counting down.
TTATGACAACTTAAAAAACTAATTCTGCATGTAAATGCTTTATTTTTTCTTCAGTTTTTTGCTTCTCCTGTAAAATATCGTATATTAGAGTTAGGCCTTTTATATATTAAGCCATCGATATGCACATTTAAGTTGCTTAATATGTGGGTGACTAAATTGCTATTATAAAGTGCTGATCTCTATTAAAGTTCTCTGTAATGAATTTCTCATCATTCATTTTAAAATGGGGAAATATTAATATAGCAAAAAATTCTTAAATAAATATTGTAGAATAAAATATTCAACTTTTGCTAATATCGAAAATAAAATCTTTGGATAAAATTCTTTAGTCGAAAAATATCTAAATTGCACTAGAGCAAAAGATAAATGATACATTTTTTTTCAGAAAACAAATATGTATGAAAGTACTTTTGTGTATATGTATGTATGTATTGAAAATCAGAAAATTTAATTCATACATATTTTACATCTAAAATCGTTTTGTGTATTTCGTGTCAATTTTTCTGAACACGAAACGACCCGAACACGCACGAAATCAGATATTTTGTCACGAAAACTTCGTGTTGAGTCATGCGTGTTTGTGTGACGAAAAAAAAACACCACACGCGCCCATCTCTACTTCGTACAGAAAATTTTAAATGCAAACAATTTTAACTAGCCCTTGTTTGTTGTAAATTCTATGCGAAACAAATGCCGCGCATATTATTTCGCATGAAAACTAAAAATGTTGAAGATATATTTCATATTTCATATATTTCATTTCCCCAGATGAACAGAGTACTACTTCTCCAAAAATTTGTTCATGAATTCATGCCAATTTTTTTTTAATATGCTAATATGTATTTCGGAAGCATTTTACATGAAATGTTGAACAGAGTACCAGGATTTAGGGCCAAAATACAAAAGGGTTAATTGCTCAATTCAAGACTGAATTTAAATAAAATGCTAAGGGTGTTTTTTATTGTGGTATAGAACTTTAAGTTGGCATCACTTTTTTAACTGGCGGCCATTTTGTCAGCTGTCAAGTGATTAATATTTAGTTTGGTTTGCCATTTTATCATGAACAGGTTGACAAAAGAACAACGCTTGCAAATCGTGCAAATTTATTTCGAAAATAATGGTTCAGTTCGCGAAGTTTACCGCAAGCTCCGTCCATTTTATGGTCGACATAATCGTCCATCAGAGCAATTAATTCGGTTAACCATGGATCGTTTTCGCACTACGTTTACTATATGTGATAATACGCATCCGCAGAGACGTCGAACAGTGCGCACCGAAGAAACAATTGCCACTGTAGAGCAAAGTGTTGAAGAGGACCCGAATGAATCGATTCGCCACCGTGCACAGCAATTGGAGCTTTGTCCATCAACTTTATGGAAGATTTTGCGCAAAGATCTTGGCTTGCGACCTTACAAGATCCAGCTTGTGCAAGAATTAAAGCCGCGAGACCATGTAATGCGTCGTGATTTTGGTGTATGGGCCGAAAATGAGATTGATCTCGATGCTGATTTTCATCGCAAAATTTTGTTCAGTGATGAGGCTCATTTTTGGTTGAATGGCTACGTCAACAAGCAAAATTGCCGCATTTGGAGTGAAGAGAATCCACATGAGACCCTTGAGACGCCATTACATCCACAAAAACTGACTGTTTGGTGTGCTCTATGGGCTGGTGGAGTCATTGGGCCATACTTCTTCCGAAATAATGCTGGAGAGTCAGTTACCGTTAATGGAGACCGGTATAGAGCCATGATAACCGACTATTTTGTTCCCGAATTGGATGGCATGAATGTGGATGAGTTGTGGTTCCAACAAGACGGCGCTACATGCCACACAGCGCACGTCACAATCGATTTATTGAAGGAAACATTCGATGAGCGCATAATTTCGCGGAATGGACCTGTCAATTGGCCACCAAGATCGTGTGATTTGACACCATTGGATTATTTTCTTTGGGGATATGTGAAATCGCTCGTCTACGCCAACAAACCAGAAACGTTAGGGGACTTGGAAGCCAACATTCGTGGCGTTATTGCCACGGCCCCATATGCTCGAAAAAGTGGTTGAAAATTGGACCTGTAGAATTGGCTTTATTCGAGCCAGCCGCGGCGGCCACATGCCCGAAATCATATTTAAACATTAATGGCATAAAATTATCCTTCCAATAAAGCCAAATTGATGGACATTAAAACGATTTTCTTGTGTTTTATTTCAATTCGAAGTTCATTCCATTAATTCTGAATTTATTCAGAATTCTACCACAATCAAGTGGTAGAATATATGTATACTCGTATTAAAGCTTTTTTTAATTTTTTTTTTAATTTTAAATTGAAAAAAAAATTTAAAAAAGCTGTAATTCGAGTATATATGCCACCACTTAATTGTGAATAAATTCAGAATTAATGGAATGATTTTTAATAAATTTGGCTCATTTTATTTATAACATATGAAGGTATCACAATTAATAATAAAATATAAGATTTTCTTCAATTCAATGTTTAAATGAGTGAGTCTTTTAAAAACCGATAGTCTTCATTTTTTTTTAAAAAATTATTGTTTTTTGTATAAAAGTTTCTGAATATTTGAGTGTTGAGTGTTATATACCAAAATTCTTGGTTTATAGTGTGGATTCAGAAAATCGATGTTCATCAAGGGGTTTCGAAAAAAAAAATAAATGAGACGGTATAATGTACATACATATCGCTCATTTACTTCAATAGTGGCATAACTAAAAAAATGAGTTTTTTGAGTTAATAATGCAGAAAGATGCGGCATTTCTTATTTTATCTTGTGTAAAAATTTCATATAAATAGCTTGTACTATCACCTCCTGAGAGAAGAATTTTTTTTCATTTCTCCATTGGGTTGTATGCAAATTGAAAACTTAAAACGCGTTTTCTGCGAAACTGTTTTTTTTTTGAGTTGTGCCACTGTTGAAGTAAATGAGCGATATGTATATTGACACTAGAAATTTGTAAAGTTAGTGTATTTTTAAATATACCTCGTTTATACGCAAATCTTATTTGCAAATAAAACTATTTGCAAATACTGAACTCGCCGTTTATACGTAGATAAAATACATTACTATCTGTGAATGATATTGCCACACATTGTAAAATTTGTATTAAATTTCTTACAAAACAAAAATAATTGGCAACATTTTTCACTTTATTTGCAAATAGTGCGCTATTTGCAAATAGTTTTCGTGAGTTATTAACTTACAATAAAAAAATTATACGGCAACGCTTTCCAGTTTTATTTGCAAATAAGAAGTGTATAAACGGGATAATAGACTACAACAATTAACACTAAAATTTTGAAAAATTTAAATTTAAGGGTGGTCCATCAGTTAATGCAATTTTGACTATGTAATTTTGACAATTTGCTATATCTTGGAAACTAAAAATTCCGAAAATTATAAAATCGCCAAACCAAAAAAATCGCCAAAAACCAAAAAAAAAAAATGCTTAAACGACAAAAGCACCAAATTAAAAAAATGTCTAACACTAAAATAAATCGGCAAAACCGAAAAAAACGACCAACTAAAAAAAAAGCCAAAAACCGAAAAAAAAATCGCCAAAAAGCGAAAAATGCGCCAAAACTAAAAATCGCACAAGTGAAAAAAAATCGCCAAAATTAAAAAAATTGCCAAATTGAAAAAACGCCGAAAACCAAAAAAATTCGCCAAGACGCGAAAAAGGCGCAAAACTAAAAAATCACCTAAATGAAAAAAAATCGCCAAAATGAAAAAAATCACCAAAATGAAAAAAAATCGCAAAATTGAAAAACGCCAAAAACCGAAAAAAAATCGCCAAAATGCGCAAAAAAAAGCCAAAACGTGAAAAAAGACGCCAAAACTAAAAAATCGCCAAAACGCGAAAAATGCGCCAAAACAAAAAAAATCGCCCAAATGCAAAAAATCGCCAAAATGAAAAAAATCGCCAAAATGAGAAAAATTCGCCAAATTGAATAAACGCTGGAAACCGAAAAAAATCGCCTGAATAAAAAAAATCGCCAAAATTAAAAAAAAAAATATCGCCAAATTGAAAAAAGCCAAAAACTGAAAAATTCGCCAAAACGCCAAAACTAAAAAATCGCCTGTATCGCCAAAATGAAAAAAATCGCCAAAATGAAAAAACGCCAAAAACCGAAAAAATCAACAAAACGGGGAGAAAAGTGCCAAAACTAAAAAAGCGCCAAAAACCTAAAAAACGCAGAAAACGCTCAAAAACGAAATAACCCCAAAGCGAAAAAAAGCCAAAACTATTTATTATATAGGCTAAAGTTGGTATTGAATTAAATATCTAGTGTGCGTACGGAAACCCTTCGTACGCGGGTCAAAGTCGCACTTCACTGAATTTATTTACAGTAGATAAACAAATTAAGCAAAAAATAATGAATAAAATGTGTTCTATTTTTTTAAATTCATACACGCATCCATTTTTTTGGTTTGTTTTTTGTTTACTCATGTGTGTGTGTGTGTGTGTACACTCATTTTGTTTTGATAAATAGTTCAGATATATTAGCGATAATTTGTTATCAAAACTAGCAATGATAGCAATTTCTTCATGGTTCGCAGCAAGGTTCAAAATGAACCACGATGGTTCGCTCTCAAAAATTTTTATTGCGAACCATGTAAATTCAGTCAAGATTCGACCGCGAACCGTGAATGAGAGAGCGAACCTCGATAATTGCTGTCCGTGTGAACATGATATAAGATATCGTTATGCTTTTTCTTATGTTACATACTTGCGTGGACAGCTTTTTGCCACTTCTGAACATCTGAACAGTTTTTATTGACATTCATTGTACTCAATTCGCATCTGCTCGTACCACCTCACAAAATCGCTTTAATTTCATGTTGGAGTGCGTGTTGCCATACCTAAAAGAACGCCTAGAACTTTTATACCGAAAAAAAAATACCTAGGAAAATCCACAGAAAACGTTCCTCTAAGTTTTAATATAGTGGAAACTAATTTTCTTGCCCAATCTACAAATCGAGAAATATTCTACTGAGCCGGTTTTTTAATTATAAAAAAACCCGTACTATTCGACATTGAGAAAATCAACATTTTGAAAAAACCGACAGCCGCATTGTAAAAAAAACCGGATTTTAAAACCGCTTGAAAACCCGAGTTGATCACCCTAGTTAGAGCTTGATGGGTGTATACTTCTACACCTTAAAAATTCGACCCAGTATGTAATAAATTACGTAATAGTCGTATGAATGAAAATATATAAAATATAGCATAAATTTTAGTGGGCGTGGCCAAGTCTACTTTTCTAAATATATTAACATATTAAAGTTTAAAATTATAGGCTTGGTTTAGTGCAATGTGCATGTATGGTTTCAATAGAGTAGCGGAATAATTCCATTTACAATAACCTGAAAATTATATCATTTTGGACCCGACCCTCTCCGAACCAGCTGAAACATTGTGAAATCTATGCACATGATAGGATTAGCATTCATGTATAACTTAGGCTCATTATAGCGGCGCTATCGCGAAATATAGTAAATTTAAAAATAAGAAATTCAATAAAAATATGCCACAATGGTCTTATAAAATTTTCAATATCTTCATAATCCTTCAACATATGTTTTTAATTGAAGTATCAAACTATAGGCATTTACTTAAGCTTGTTTTGGATTTTATTTCTAAAGGTTAAAGGTCAAACTTCAGTGAGCTTGTCTTTGCAGTAACTTTTTTCGAAAAGTCCCGGTTCAGACATTTGAACTTTTGTTGCCCAACTCGTAATTCAGATGTAAGACGGAGAAGGAAATACAAATATCTATTTTTTTCTTGCAGTTGATCAACAAAAGTTGAAGTGTGTGAACTAGAACAAAATGGTATTTTTAAAATTTAAAAAAAGTATATGTTATAGAACAAAGCTTTGTCAAGAATTCCTGAAAGTTTCATTTTGGGATACGGAATGGTTTATGAGATAAAAATAAAAAACTATTGTACAAAGCGATTTTTTTCAACTCACTTTTTATTCCAAAAAAATTTTTTTCATCGATTTTGTTTTGAAAATTAATAAATTAAATTCCTTTTATAGAATTATTGATATTTTTAATTTAAGGCCCAATTCATACGAGGATTTAAAAATCTTGTTTTATTTTAAATTCCTATTAAAAGTTGCTTCCAAAAACATTTTCCATACGTACGATAATTTTGCCTTGAACATTTTCACGATAACGCACGCTCACGAACAAAATATGTTCTTAATCATGCACGAGTGGTTTATAACTTATTACGATCATTGACATTTAATGAAAACTGTGTTGTTAGTAAAATTTTTGGAATACAAAAATACAATTTTTCGTTGGTTGAACCTAATCTAATGGAGCATATGAAAACTTTCAAAAAACAATAACAACTCGCTAGATCAGGGTTGCATTTTCTGAAAAGTCGAACGATTATAGTATTTTATATATTAATTGTAGGGATGCAACGAATGTTCGCATTCGCTTTCGCGAATGCTATTTGCTAATGGCATTCGCTTTTGCATTCGCTAAAACGTATGCGAATATTTCAAGCGAATACTTAAGACAAACAAATTTTGTACTTCTTTTACGAAAATAGATTACGATTAACAAACGTCAAAAACTCGAAAATTATTTTAACCCAGCATTAAAAAGATACATACATACATAACATACATATTTACAACAGCTACACATACTGTGATATTGGCATTTGAGGTAAACAGCTTTGAAAGCTCTTACGTCCCTTTTCATAATGTATGATTAAGAGTTAACGTGAACTTTAACTGACAGTTCTTCATACAAAAGTTGCCGTTAAAGTCCCTGTTAGCTTTTAATCGTACATTGTGATAAGGGCCGTTAACCCATTTTTCGCCGACCGGTGATTATAATTACCAGAAGTTCTACTATCCATAACCGACAAACAAAATAGTTTTGATTCGATAGACTTTTTTTAGTTTGTTTATTAAATACTCAGTTAAGTTCCTTTCGCTACTTAAATTTCTTATTTTTGGTAATTTTAGAGATTAGTAATTAAAGGGAATTGAAAAACATGGAGATAAAGTACCAATAATTTATTATATCTATCAATTACACCTATTTTTATAAAACTAAACGTTTACTTTTATCTTTTGTGTACTATTTACCAAAAATAATATTCATTTATAATGTAAAAGTTCATTATGAATATTGTGGTAATTATAATCACCACTGGCGAAAAACGTATACACCTTATAGTACGTCTTATTCACATGCCTTGTTGTATACGCTCTCTCTGAAGAAGTGTATAGTACATAAATTGACCTCGGTTTTCTCGTGGCCTTAAACTTAATCGACTATTTGAAACATCCTGAGCGTCTGTCTGCTATCTGAAATGAAATTTAATGCCAGTGCACAAAAACAGATTGCCAGCTAATTAATCTAGAAATTAAATATGACAACCGCTTACCAAAAAAGAATACAACTTCATATTCGATCACGCAAATGAGATCTATATTGCAAGATAGCATGATAAAGTAATTTTTACCTTAGCAATCGGATTTTGATACCATCGATCCTTTTACAAAAATATGGCAAGTGTGACCGTACCTTTAGTATATATATACATATTTTTTTGCAATATTCCTTTTCTTTTAATAAAACACGAAATATAAACAAAATATGCAGTTTCATTAGTAAAAATATGTCTACATATGGTCCATAAAGAACTACCTAGTCGATAGTACCAACGACAGTAGTTGATTTTAAATAAAATGCACATGTTAAATGTTTATAGCAAAACACATTTTCTGCGGTACAATTCGTCAGTGTACTACTGGTGACAAAGGTACTATGGAATGTAGTCAATATTACATTGTAGTGTTTCTCAATTGATACTTCAGACAGAGTATCTAAAAAACATACAGAGGTATATTATATACACACAATGATTGGTACAATGGTTGGTAGGCTCATAATAGAGACCTGCGTAAACAGTCTTTAAATGTAAATACGTCATGATTTTTAAATGTATTCACGTCGCATGTATTATACGAAACCAATAATAAATGCTGTCGTACTATAAGCGAAGCACGATGGATGTATTGGTGTACGTGTATATCAGTGTTAACAAGCGATGTCGCCAAGACAGCTGATTTGTAACAAACACTCAAAAGAAGTACTGTTGATTAGTGTATGCTTGTTATTTTTCATATTGTACGTTTGAGTGTGTCTGTAATATGTAGATGGTAAGCTATTATGTGATTAACCGCATACAACTAATGTTAATGCATGTGTGTGCCTTTGCATGTGCGCAGAAAAATAAAAGATTATACACACATACATGCATGACGTTTGTACACGAGCTCATGCGTAGAAAGAAGCAAGTATCACAAATTCTTCCGTCACGAAGTGTTTTCTTCTTTACTCTTATACCTACAATACTGAAACAAATTTCTTGCAAACAGTGCTGTCAACGTTTGTTTAATAAGATTTCGCTGTAGTAAAGCATTTGAAAAATCCCTCATGTCTTGAAAGTTCTTATAAGATATCTTGTACAGGACGCTAGCTCATACTACCTAAATATATGTACATACATCAATGCTGCCCACAGAGAGAAAACCGAGAGAAATGTATAAGCGTAACGTGCTAAAATCTTCAAGGAGGATGCAATTATACGTTGTCGCCCAGAAAACATTAAAAACAAGATTTCGAAAAAAATTGAGTTATGCCCTTTTTATATTAAGCCATCGATATGTACGTGTACAAAATTTTGCAGGTCTTGTAAATATAAAAAATACAAAAATTATAAAAAAAATCAAAATAACGTATCATCAAGTGCATGATTTTCTTAAACAATATAACGTATCATTCATCACTCATACGAATTTTAAAACTACAGAACATTTATTTTCCTGTTTTTAATTGAAGTAAGCATTGACATCTTAGTTATGTATATTCAATTTTATTTTATTTTAGTTCTAGTCAGGGATGATAAAGTTGGTACAATTGTACTTTTTTTGGTACAATTCAAAACCTAAAAGTATGTTGGTACCCCCGTGCTCATTTGGTACTATTTGAAAAATTTGAGAGACTATCCCTTGTTTTTTTTCACACAAAAATAAATCGCGATCATTTTTGAGAAAAAAGAGGCGAATTTGATATGTTGTTGAGAGCGACTACCTTGTTATATATGCATTACACTTGTTTGGGTTTTTATTAGAGATGTGCACGTGAGCGTTTTTCGACTCACGACACGCACGCTCACTCAGAAAAATATTTTACTCACGCACTGTCACGAACGAATGATATTTACAATTTTCACGATCACACACGCTCACGAGCCAAATATTCTTAATCACGCACGAGAGGTATATAAGTATATAATCCAATTTGTATCTTTTTTTGGGTTGAAAAATAGGTTTTTACACATACATATGTAAGTATGCACGTGTATATGTAAAATTTACATTGTACATTGGGGACTTTTACAAGTAAATGGCAATAAATCTGGAACTTCTAAACTAATGATTATATTTATATGAAACTCCTAACGTACGTAGGGGAGGACTTAGGCTTTATAACACATGTCATGACAGCCTTCTGGCTTGAGCTGGACTGGAGTTACAGTGGGCCAAAGCTGACCTGGAACTAAAAAAAAACTTCTAAAGCTTGTAGCTTTTTTAAAAACTTTCCGATCTTTGAGATAAACTTTAAATTCTCAAGAATTAATTTCCCAAGATGTGTTTCCGTATCTATCTCATACTTAAGACAAAAAAATTTTTGCCTTGACTTTTTTTAGTATTTCGACTATTAATTTTTAGTTTATTTTTGGATTTTAAATTAAAAGACAGCATTAAATTTTTGACAAAATTTTAAATAAAAATAGAAAAAAAAAATTATTAATATCTAGTGTTTTTTATGGGAATTGTTACAATTTAAGTTTAAAATTTTTAAACGCACTAATAATCCCAAATTAATATTTTACTTATTAAGTAAAATATTTTTTTATTAAAAATACATTGAAATTGATTATTGAGGGGTTTAGCTGGATCGATCCTATGCGCATTTCACTGTTGCTAATGCAGATCATCAGGGAACCTTTACCCAAAGCTTCTTAGAACAACTAGAGTTATTATATTATAAACTTTCATTTAAACAAATGAGAAGCTCAATAACAAATAACAAAGTTGAAACAAGAACTCAATAATCAACATGTTTTTTTATTTTCTTACTTTACTATTGCTACATTGGCTGACTTTTTTTTCAGCTTCAAATTGTAGTCGTAAGAGTATGTAAAAGAAAATAAATGTAAATAACAACAACAGCTATTGAAGAATAGAGTGTTGCCACACAAGTATTTTTTTGACCGGGTGCAGTCAAGTTAATAATTAGTGTTTTTTATGGGAATTGTTACAATTTAAGTTTAATATCTCCATTCGTGAAATCGCGAAAAGCAAAATTATGGCCTATTTTCCACCTGCGAAAGAAAACGTTCGACTCACAATTTATATTGAAAACAAAAACAAATTTTCGTATTTTATTGTTGTTTTCAATACAAATTGTAAGTCGAACGTTTTCTTTCGCAGGTGGGAAATAGGCTATTAAAATTTTAAAATTTCCCTGCAAGCGGCATGTGATTTATTAAGTATCTTCATTATTTTCAGTTTTGTAAAAAGCTTTGTTTAATACATTCACTTTTTAATTACATAGCGCTTAAGAATGTGGTTAAAGCCAATTATTTTGCATTTTGGACATGTACCCTACATTCAGCAATGTCCTAAAATAGTAAATTTTAAAAATATTTTATGTGTTTAAGCGCTTATAAAAAGTTGTGACGATAGATTTTTAAAGCTTCAACTATAACATTTTATTATGTAGATAGTTTTGATATTTTTTAATTAAAAATTAATAGTGGCTTTTTATAAAAGCGGATATACGCGCAGATTTTCTGAAAAAAATCAAAATTTAGGGAAAATATAGTTTTGTACCATAAAAAAAAATGTATTAAAATAATTTTATTTTCCTAAATTGGCATTTTTGAATTTCATATGAGTCTGTTTACTACGCCTGAAAAAATTTTAACAGTAGCCCAATTCACAATCTTTTGCAAATGGTCTTGCATCGTAGCATGGGCATTCACCTATGCAGGAATGATATCTCGTGAGAGCGTGAGCATTCGTGCGTGATTATTAAAAATAGTTCACGCACGATAAATTTTTTTTAAGTCACGCTCACGCACTCACACGTGATTAATTATACATTTAACCACGCTCATGCGTGAACAACGCGAGATTCACGAGTGACACGATAAAATCACGACATCCATCGGTCACCCTGAACACTACACCGCCGTCGAACGAAATTCTCCGTGCGTGACGAACTCTGATATAGATTTATTTCTATTTTGTACCAGTGATGGGAAATGTGGCACAATTGTGCCATTTTTGGCACTATTGCATGTTGCCTGGCACTGTGGCACTCTCGCTCCTTTTTTGGCACTTTTTGTCCATTAAATATGGAAGCTTTTCTTATTGCAATAACAAGTACTCTTCTTGTACTTTTTACGTTTTTAAGTAATGAAAACATAGCAGGATTTGAGGTTGACAACTGTTCGGATATGATAGTTAAAAGTAATGGTTTGCACAGAGACATTGACGATCTATTAAAATGAATATATAAATTTGTTTGTAACAGCTCATGTCGTAGAGATGATTTTATAAATTTTTAGAAACATTTCAACTCTGAAATTTATGAAATTCTTAGGTATTCCCCAAACAGTTGGTTGCCTCGTCAAGTTGTTGCAGATAGGCTCTTTGAACAGATGTGCAATAGCTTTCCGTGAGCACCTGCCATTACGGCCTTATGTCACGGGTGCCAAAGCACCGGGTGTGGGTTAGACGCCAGACCAACGCCCCCATGCACCCTATTAGAATGAACCTATGGCCCACTCCATAAGGCACATAGGTTGCAATCTTTGAATGTAGTTATCCCTGTACTATATTCAATTACCTTGCTGAGGTAATTTGAGCTATCTAAACTCTGCTGCTATGTCCGTGCCCATAGCAGCTCTTGTTGAATGGCAACAGCACCTAGAATAGTGTCTGGCTGACCGCATCAGACCAATCACTAGCATTGATTTCACACTGGGAAGCCAAGACTATTCTCCCAGCGATTTTGGTAGCAACCACAGCCACCACGATAATTCTCCGGCTTCCACGCTAAGGTGTTGTGTATACACCCATAGCGAGGTCCCCAAGAGAATTCCTCAACCATTGCCGGCACAGCTCAACCACTCATCCGAGATGAACCCATGCCTGTGTCGCTAAATAACCAGTGTAGTCAAAACCATACCAAAATCATCCCTTTCACCCCAAGGGGTAGGACGAACTCGACATTTTAGCAAAGGAAACTGACGACCGCTACATGCACTCAAAACTTCAAAGCAGCTCGACTGTCGGGCAACCGGCACCTCGAAATTCCACCACAAGGGCTTCACCTCTATCGTCTTTTGAACTCAGGGGCAGTTCTAGGTGACGCTGCACCTAACTGACATCAACAGGACCTGTCTTCCTTTTATAAATATGTGCACATCCTTTGCTCTGTTTATGTTCAGAGATTGGGTAGTAACATATAAGTTCTATGGGTAATGTACCAAAGGTACGTCAATGGAAAAAGCCACATCACCCCAGCTGGAGCCCCGGGGTTTCCACACCCGTAGTCAAAAATAGACTCCCCTGGGGGATTAAGGCTCTTTGAACAGTGGGAACCCTTGAAATATTTCTTCACATTATAAAATTTGCAGTCATAATGCAATGATAAAACTTTATTCATATTAAATAGTTTAGCGGATAATATAAGCAAAATTTATTTATATTTTTATCTTATGTCCTTGAAAAAGTAAATTATCGAAATGCAATCTAAAAATGTGAAATTACATTTCTGTCGAAAGTTTTTGAACAAAAAATATATTGATGATCTTCATGTTGACAATATAGATCGAAATTCTCACCATCTTCCAACGGAAGAAAATTATTGCGACATTGAAATTGAACTGTTAATAATCAAAAACTAATTTTCCCTGCATAAAGTTGTAGAATTCAAAAATAGAATTAGGGTCATCTTATATTTCTTTTGTGCCACGTTTGAAAAATAAATATGTATAACTTCAAGGACTATTATTTGAATTGAATTTGTGCACCGGAATATGTGGAGACTCAAATAATACTTTTACTGTGCATTTTGATAAAAAAAATGCTTCTAAACGAAATAAAATACGCGAAAAAATTAAAAATGAATACAGATACATAGTAGACTTTGAAGATTTAAAAAATTCAAGAGCTTAAGTGTGAGTGCGTTTTTGAAAGACATGGAGACGCAAACAAGTTTCAATGAAAAATTTTAAAGTAATATTTGTCGAAATGTTCAAGGTATTCTTTTTATTTTCTACTCTTCATCAAGCGTGGAAAATATATTTTTAGTTCGAAATTTGATCAAAAGTAAAATTTTATATGGAATTCAATTATAAATTTTAACATCTTTAATACATGGTAAATATTTTTGAAGTCTAACAATAAATCTTGTTATAATCGTAATACATATAAAATTATGAACCAAAAAAGCAATACAAATTCTACTATTCCGACAGAACCTTTGTTTGATTAAAATAAATAGCTAACAATTATTATTATTTTTAACGTGCACGAATTTTTACAACTCGACACACTAACTGCCTTATTCATAAAAAATATTTCAGGTTTATTGAGCGCTTATTTGAAATATTTCTATGGGAAATTTGTCAAATAAACCTGTAATAAACCTAAACAATTTTTTATGAATTAGACCGTAAGTATATACATCTAGAAATTTTTTAAGTCACGCTCACTCACTCACTCGTGATTAATTATAAACTTGAGCACGATTCACGCTTGGCACTAGTCGGTTTTTTGTACCGATCTTCCACAAATTTACACTTTTAACTGAATTATAGGCTACTTTTTCAACCATGCCCACTTTTTTAAATTATGTTACTACTTTCACGAAAATAACAAATATAAAAAACCGGTTCAGAACCGGATAAAAATATCATATTTTTGACACTGGAAATGTACATAGCTCTCCAATGGTGAACGAATTTTCAAATTTGGTTTAGCGGTTTGGGCGTGAAAGCGTAGCAAACAAGCAAATAAACTCACTTTCACATTTATAATATTATTAACGATTCGTAGTATTAGCATAGCAAGATAATATATGTATTGTTACGAAAATAGCCGTCGATATGTTTAAGGCAGCATTACACAAAAGTATTCCAACAGGGTTAATGTAAGTGTTACGCGAAAATATTCCTACAGGGTCAATGCAAAGAATAATCTAGAATAGTAGCAAACAGCTACATAAATAAGCATGCGTAGCATATACAAGCAAAAGCAACAACAAAAAGCTTCTGCTTATTAAGAAGATTCACATATTTACACACATACATACATGCCAATTCAAACGAAGAGCAAAAGATAAACAACAACCACCGTGTATTGCTTAGTTAATGATGGACACATGTATGCATATACACATGTATGTACTACTGATGCACGAATATTCGTATTCGAATTGCCGAATATTCGGCCATTTTTAATGCGAATACGAAGCATTCGTATTCGTCAAATTCAGGCGAATACGAATACGAATATTTTTCCAAAAAAAAAAAAATTAAATAAATAAATGCATAAATCCTAAACTAAATTTAAATAAATGGATCAAAATATTAGTTTGTACGAATCCATAAAATTTTTTATAGAAATTTGTGCTTTGTATAATTTTTAAATATTATTTACTGACGATAATTAACATTTTGGGTAGTTTTAATTAACCTTAAAGTACGCCAACAGGAGTATGAAGTTCTTTTTCATAAAATTTTTTTAATATATCATACTGGAGGCGTAAATAGAGCCCTAATTTAATGTCTATAAAATATTGTTTCAAATATTCGTATTCGCATTCGTATTCGCGAATATCAAAAATTGACATTCGTTACATCACTAGTATGTACATAGTTACCACATGAACTTAATTAGGCACTTTGTAAACATCATATAAGATGATAATGATCGTCTAGACATTGCTTGTAGACTTGGGTCGAACTCGTTCACTAGCTCATTTTTGCCACAAACCAATGATCAAACCCATTTAAATCACATGGGTTTGATCATTGGTTTGTGGCAAAAATGAACAAGTGAACGAGTTCGACCCAAGTCTAATTGCTTGAAACTTCTAGTGGTATTTGTGTGAAGTATAAAAAGTGGTGACGCATCCCATGAGTGAGTTAGTTGCGAGTCAGTTATAGTTGTGTTGTGAACGAGTTGCAGCTGTGAGTTAGTTGCGAACAAGTCAGTTGTGAACAAGTCAGTCAGCTGCGTGTGAACAAGTCAGTTGATAATTAAGTTGTGAGTTAATAATAGTCTGCGATACAGTGGTGAGTTGATAGTTAAGAGCAGTCTGTGCTTTACACGTGAGTTGGGAAAAGGAGAAACTATAGGACAGTCTATAGTGACAGCAAAGTCTGTCGTGGAATTGAGATTATTGTGGAGTTTATCGTGTCGACTGGAGTAAAGGGAACAGCGCAGAGAATAGACGTGTCTAAGGGTGTAAGTAAAGCCAGTGAGTCTTTATTGGTGTATCAACTGTGAGTGTCGGCAGAGTGAGTGCCGTGTGTGACAAGCGGCAGGCAAAGAGGTATTGCCCTACAAGAAATGAATGATTGAAACTAACACAAACGACATTTTTTCACTAATACATTTGCAATAATTTTCCATTGAATTTATGACTGCCAGTCAATTGACTGGTCATTTGACTGGTAGAGATGACCGACACATTTATCAATTATAGTTGTTCCTCTCTAACATGTATGTATGTTAGAGTGAAACATCTAATGTACATATGCTAAAACTTTTAAGACATCGCATTTTATTGTAAAATATACAACTCGTTCGGTCTGTGAAATAAAATTTATACAAGTGCTACGAAAGTTAAGTGAAGTTAGCAACAATACTGCATAAAAGAATTTGAAAGGATTAATTAATTTTTGTGTACATTTGTGTATTTCTTTTTAAAATTTTAGATATTTACAAAAAGCAAGGTGTGTTGGAGCTGGAGAAAAGTGTGAAGAAGACTTGAGTGGTACCACATACGTTATTTTATATATTAAATTGTATTATTAATATGAATATTACTTATTTCTCTATTTTCTTTTAATAAAAAACAATTTAAATACATAAAAATTATGTTTATTTATTTAAAAGTTACATTTTGCCAGTTTCTACGTATATATTGACTAGTAACAGTTGACCAGTCTCTATCTAAACATTGACTAGTCATAGTTTACCAATGCTTACGTAATCAGTGACTGGCAAAAAAGAAGCAGAGTAAACAGTTAAGATATATGTGTTTTGATTAAGTGAAATTAATAAGTTAGAGAGAGATAAAAAATCACTCGTACACAAATGTTTTGGACATTTTTTTCACCAAGCCCCTAATAAACTAACTGGGGACTGTGGCCGAAGTGTCGGCTATCGCTACTAGTCAAATGACTAGTCAATTGACTAGTAGTCTTCTTGCAGGGTGGTGTATCAAGTGTGTGTGACGACAGAGTGAGTGCCGTGTGTGACGAGCAGCAGACAAGGAGGTGTCACGTGAATACTTGCCCAGCCAGCTAACTTACCGTTTACACAAGCAAGTACAAGTGCAAGTAACTCAATACATAGACATATTTTTACTAATACAATCATAATGCTACAAGTTGTAGGCTCACTGGCAAGAGATTTTCATTACAAGTAATTTTTTCACTTGCATGTAGGAGAATTGTCAGTGCTACCCTTTAAGGATTTTATTTTAATTTTAATGGATACTTACATGGAATAATTTTTAAAATGTTATTATTTCAACTTATATACAGAAAAAATAAAACAAAAAGTAAGAACATGTAATCAAATATGACTTATTATTGATTTGCAATATAAATTTATCATTTATTTTGGTACAAAGTTGATCACTAAATTCGTTTCCCTGTAATGTTCCTATACCAAAAATTTGGCTGCCCACACATTAAAAACTAATATATACAAAAAAAAGTACAAACAACGCACAGAAGAAAGAGAAAAACGAAATTTTCAAATATTTATAGTAACATATAGAAAAATGAAAATAAACTTGCACTTGACTGTGTAACAATCAAGCAAGTTGCGAGTGTTTTTATTATTTCATTCCATGTATTGGTTGTTAATACGTACACGCAACTTGTAACAAGTTACCTGCATGTGTAAATGAAGCGTAATAGACGTGCGTAAACTACAGCGAGGAAGGCGTAGTGGTAACCAGTTGTGAATATTTGTGTGTAATTCAGTAATTTAAGCTGTATTAGTTTATATAAGCTCTTGATTAATTTAGTTTAAGTGAATTTGTAAATAAAACTTGTATCTTTACCCTAATCACTACACAGGCTCTTGTATTCATTTGCAAATCTTCGAGTCCACGGAAAAGCGTTTTTAAAGAGAGAAAAACGTAACAGTATGTTAATTCGATTATAAAATGAAAAACTATTCAAAGTTAAGTTATGTTTTTGTTGCAGATTTTTTTACCACCTTTTGCAGAGCTGGAGCGATGTGTAATGCTGAGTTGAAATAAATGAAGCATCCGTTTATATATATTTGAATTGTTCTACTGGAATTTTTTTAATTCACAGCCACAAACTAAATGACTTTGTGCTACCCTGTGCCTATTTCCTGTTTCTGGCGAAAATTCAGCAGAATGATTATATATGTTTATCTCGCTCTTTCTATATTGTTATTTTAGAAAAGCAAACATGGTTGCTAAATAGCGTACTTGTTTATTGAGAAAATAAAATTGTTCATACCAAGGTGTATCTAACTAGGTGGCAGCGCTACTTCAGCTGATAATTTTTTGCTCTATGTGCTTTGTAGGTAAAAAATGTCAAAGACTTCGATTTTGTTTTGGTTTTAGTACAATTATTTTTGTGCTTTTGGCATTCTTCGGTTCTTTACACAGCTATGTTATTTTTGTTTAACAAATCCTTACGCAGTCACCTATATAATTACACCATGGTTCATACGTTTGTTAACCAGGACCAGTGTTGTCAGATATAGCGATATCTTGCCAAACGGGGCGACAAAAATTTGTTTTTGGCGATGAAAATTTTGAAATGGCGATTGGCGATTTACTTGGCGATATTTGAACTCCTTGGCGATATTTTTGGCTATATTTTTACTATTTCAATCAAATAGAATAATGTTAAGAATTTGAATTTTTTTAAGGAATTTTTTCTACAACATAAAATATTTCTTGCAAAAAATTCTATATGTTGTGACTCTTTATCTCAAACTAAATTTTCTGAAATTCAAGAAGTTAAAAAAATGTGGACCACAGAATCTCATTTGGTGTTTATGAAACACAGTGGGGCAAATTTTCTTTTATAAGTGAGAACCAACATTTTGATAATGAAGCACCAAAAAGCCTGCGCGAGTTCTCGCCTAGAGTGTATGAATATGATGATGCTGCAGGTACTTACCACTTCAAGGATATGACATATGTACTTAAATAAACATTCAAGTAAATGTTAATTCAGTTTTATAACAAGATTTAAATAATAATTTTTATCTTGGTGCTCAAGTTCAATTTATCCTATTTAGATTGATCTTTGGAATAAAATATTTTTAAGTACTTTTTGTACGCCAGCATATATACGTTAATGTAAACACTTTTCCTAATTTTTCTTTAATACTATAATTTTTATGTTTTACGATAGATGTTACCTACTGAATATAAAATTTAACAATATTTGTAATTACATTACAATATAAAAAAAATATTTTTGTAGCTATAATTTAATGTTTTGTTATATTGGCGATATTTGGCGATATTCGACATGTCATTTGGCGAGGAGGCTAAAAATAAATCTGACAACACTGAACAGAACGGCTAAGCGGCAGAATCTATTTTAAATAAATTTAAAAATATGTAGTTAGATCTGAGTATAGAAGTGTGCATAAGACATATATCCCTTATTTTCAAAACTAGAATTTAAGGGGACAAGCAATTTCTGCCTGATTCAAACTATCTGATCAATTTTAGTGAAATTTAAAGCAGATCTCCATGTTTTTAAATTTATTTAAACATGTTTTTTGCGACATGCATTTTAGTTTCTTATATATTATAATACCAATCAATTAATTATTTATATGTTTCCTTAAAAATACTGTAATTTTATTTTAATTGCATCAATGTCACTTTCGCAATACATTTTTTGAAGAGATGAAAAAATTCTGCAGGAAAAATTTAACGAAATGAAAAGATTCGCTGATTGATGAAAGTTTGAAAAATGTCTTCGTTAAACTACTTTTAAAAAATCGTATTTTATTGATAAATCCTGATTTAGAAAATATAAAATTATTTAATCAAATAGGCTTACAAGTACTTAGTCAAACGATCGACTTATTTCTCTGGGTAGCAAGAAAAATAAACAAAAAACAAAATTCCCAATTCACAGCAGTAAGGTATACGTATGGAGCACAAGAAGCTAATTTTTGAAAACGAATTAAAAAGTGGCGGATGCGGCACAAAACGTATTTTACTTTTACAATAAAGTAATATTAACTTTTAACTTCTTTCATGAAAGTTCACAAATATATAAATTTTTCTTCAAAAGATGTTGTCGGTTGGTTTCTGGTTTGATGTATGATACAAAAATGTGTTTTCGAGAAAATCGATGAAGAATGTTTAGTTCATTAGTTTCATAAAAATACACTATAAAATTTTTTGTTTAATAATAAAAATAATATGTTTTCTATTCAAACTTAAAGTTGATAAACTTTTTGCATCCAACATGAAAAGTTATTAGCGCTTAAAGAATAATTGACAAAAATCTTTGTCAACGCATGTCACAATCATAACAACAATATTGTTCACTACTTTTTCAAGTAGGTTAAAATACTGTATATATTTAAGTAGATATAAAAGGTGAAAATATCAGTCTTATTCATATACCATGACTTTTAGAGGAAAAACAAAGGAAGAAATATAAGATGGTTTGAATATATTTAAGAAAAGAAATTTTGTTAATAAAAAATAAATATCAATTCATTTGATTAAAACATAACACAATAAATAAATTTTTGTACTTTGCTTTGATTTACATTCTTTGAGTAGAATATGAATTGACATGCATCATAACAGATGTGAATAACAATATTAATTTTATTTATTTTACGTGGAAAATGTATTACATAACCCAAAAATTGTCGATTGCCGGAAAATAGATTTTATAATGTTCAACAATTGTGAAAATAACGCAATATTGCAGCTGTATATCTCCTGAAATATTCGAGATATCGGACAACTGATAACGAATTTGGAAAGAGGACACATTATTGATATACAAGGTGGCGCAAAAATAACCTTCCGATGTTATTTGGCTGTAATTTAAAAAAAATGAAAAACTTTGATTCTTCTTGTGGATTATTTTTATTTGGTCTTTTATTTTTTTTTTACATCAAGTCGAGAATATGATGTCATGTAAATGGCTGCCGCCACAGTTGATTGTCATTTGAGCCCTTTTTATGGCATTTTCCATCACTTTGGCCAAAACTTCCGGCGATAGGTCCTCACATTGTCTTTAAGATCTGCAAGAGTCTGAGGCTTGTTGACATAAGCCCGCGACTTCAAAAAGCCCCACAAAAAGAAGTCTGCAGCGGTCAAATCAGCCGATCTTGCTGGCCAGTGCATATCGCCAAAACGGGAGATTAGGCGCCCGGGAAATGCATCCTTCAGCATATCGGTTGTGGCACGTGCAGTGTGTGCCGTTGCACCGTCCATTGTTTATTAACGTGTGTTTCGCATGTGTTTACTACACAAATGTCAAAACAGAACTGACATTAGGCGCCAATCGCAAAATTTATAGCATTTTCTGATAGGAGGATTATAATATAATCAATGTATAATCAATCAATAAATCATTTTTTTAAATGTTACATCCATCAAAGCAGAAACCAACCGATGATGTGTCGGAAGCTGTGATGCAAATACAAGAGAAACCCATCGGGTATACTTTGCGAAAACTTCATGAAAAATTCATGCTTCGTCTTTTTCTCCACTCCAACTTTATGGCATATGGGCTAAACCAATTCTGAGGCGACAAATTCTTGCTTGTTTTGAAAAGCAAAATTTAGCTATGCATTATTTTTTCACTCCTTGTATCCCCAGTATATTTTTAGAGAGCAAAAGTGTAAAAGAAATATTTAAGTGAAAAAAGTTGCCCATATCATTATACATAAATACATACAGCGTAACAAAGTGTATCATGATACAATTATAATTGTATCATGAACTATATTGTAAAGGGTGTTTTTTATTGAGGTATAGAACTTTAAGTTGGCATCACTTTTTTAACTGGCGGCCATTTTGTCAGCTGTCAAATGATTAATATTTAGTTTGGTTTGCCATTTCATCATGAACAGGTTGACAAAAGAACAACGCTTGCAAATCGTGCAAATTTATTTCGAAAATAATGGTTCAGTTCGCGAAGTTTACCGCAAGCTCCGTCCATTTTATGGTCGACATAATCGTCCATCAGAGCAATTAATTCGGTTAACCATGGATCGTTTTCGCACTACGTTTACTCTATGTGATAATACGCATCCGCAGAGACGTCGAACAGTGCGCACCGAAGAAACAATTGCCGCTGTAGAGCAAAGTGTTGAGGAGGACCCGAATGAATCGATTCGCCACCGTGCACAGCAATTGGAGCCGACTAACCGACTATTTTGTTCCCGAATTGGATGGCATGAATGTGGATGAGTTGTGGTTCCAACAAGACGGCGCTACATGCCACACAGCGCACGTCACAATCGATTTATTGAAGGAAACATTCGATGAGCGCATAATTTCGCGGAATGGACCTGTCAATTGGCCACCAAGATCGTGTGATTTGACACCATTGGATTATTTTCTTTGGGGATATGTGAAGTCGCTCGTCTACGCCAACAAACCAGAAACGTTAGGGGACTTGGAAGCCAACATTCGTGGCGTTATTGCCAACATACGGCCCCATATGCTCGAAAAAGTGGTTGAAAATTGGACCTGTAGAATTGGCTTTATTCGAGCCAGCCGCGGCGGCCACATGCCCGAAATCATATTTAAACATTAATGGCATAAGATTATCCTTCCAATAAAGCCAAATTGATGGACATTAAAACGATTTTCTTGTGTTTTATTTCAATTCGAAGTTCTATACCCCTGAACAAAACACCCTATAGTAGGCTCTACTAAGTCCCTTGTGAACTATTAATTTTGGTACTAAATGCATTTTTTACATACTACTAAATTTTTGCAACACTGTACAGAGGTTACTAGTACTAAATAAAAAATCTATTTCTGTGGTTGACGTAAATTTTATTTAAAAAAAAAGAATCAAAGTGAAAACTATGTACACCTTTTATTACAAACTATATAAACTGAGTAGGTTTAATAATTGTTTCAAACACTTACCATAGTATATGAAAATTGTTTTGTGTATAATTTTCTTTATTCCAAGAATAAGTAAATAGAAAAGAACAAAAAATACTCATTTGCATTTAAGAAGAGTTTAACACGAACAATTTTATATTATTCAGCTATGTGCAAGATAAGAGAGTGAAAGAGATAACGAGAGGATTTAACAAATAAAAGCCGGCTGGCTGTAAGAAAAGAACAAAATAATACACATACGACTAGTAGACGAATTGCAAAAAGTAGTGCTTGTGCCGCCGATCAAAAGAGAGCTCCAACGAACGGAAAAACGTGGTTTTGCCGAAAAATAACAGGAAAACTGGAATATAGTGCAGAAAAATTGTCAAAAAAAACTAGAAGGGGTTTTAATTAATGATTAAAAAAAGAAACGGTTGAAAGAACAGAAAAAGACTTAAAAATAAATAGATTTTCTTTTAAAACAAAAAAAAATATGGAAACCCAGAATTCCAATCAATCTCCTGCCGCTGCTACTGAGGAGGCCCCAGCCACTAAGAATGGCGGCAACGCAACTCAAGAAGTCTCATCTACCAGTAAGTCACAATAAATTGTAAATAATAAAAAAAGAAATGGTAAATATTAAAACAACCATGACAATAAGCGCTCCTGGTTTACATATTTGATGAATGTTATATTGGAAGTACATATATTTTTTTTATATTTTGTTTCAATAATTATCTATTTTCAACTTAAAGCTAACTAAAGAATAAAAAGTAAAAGTTTTAAATACATTTTGAAAGTATGACGCATTAACTAAATTCAATAATTTCAACATTATTATTTTCATTCGCAACAAATATACACCCATCTATCATTCAACCACCGAAAACTAGAAAAAAATTGTGTTCCTTTTCTCCCTTATTTATTAGTTTGTGTTTGCCCACAAAATTGAAAGAAAAAAGTATGAAAGTCACCATTTTTGTGGATTTTGAGTTGTTCTTAACCTTATGTACTTGGATTTGATCAAGGGCAAGAAGGGCGTATCGGTAATAATTGTACATTTCTTTTTCAGTGCGTTTCTTTCTATTTACTGTAAATTGTACACTGTACGTTTGTGTGCCTTTTGTATTTATGTATGTACATATAGGGTACAAGACTTGTTTTTGTGGTTTATTCATATTGACTTAACGGTAGTTAAGAAGCTAGTAGTAGTTGAAGTCAAAAATTGTACACACAGTTTGTCAAACAAAATGTTTTCATTGCAGTAAAAAATCAAATACTCTTCAAAGAAACGCTTGTTTTGAAGAGAATTACAAATTTTTGATGGGTTCCACGTCAGTAGTTTGTGCTAGAGTTATATAGCAAACATGTCGTACAGAAATGTGATTCTTGCTTCGGGTCGTTGTCTTGATAAAATTTATAATTAAGCTTTACCAGGTTTCCTGTATCAATAAATCGTATATTCAAACACCGGCAGATAATTAGCTCTTTAGAATACCACGATAAACTTCCTTGGTTCATTATACTTCTAAAATCCGAATTTCACCAATTTGTTTGATATACAATCCTATACCATAACATAATTTTCAAAACGTTACAATGGGCATTAAATTTTTATTTTCTAGTGCCGTCAGAGGCTTGTGCCGAACTTTTTCTAGGACATTGTGATTTAAAACATTAGCTTTGTCTTATCACAAAAAATTACTTTATCCCATACCTCCAGAGCAAAAGAAATAAGGTCAATAGTAAATTTCAGTCGTTTTTCAATGCTTTGAGCTGACGTGAAAGTTTTTTCCTGCAACTCTTTATTTATACTTATTTTACTCTATTTATAATTTTTCAGCGCGTTTTGAATAATTTCATGTGATACATTTACTGTACTGATTTGCTGTGCTAGTCCTCCAGTGCTGGAATGCGTTTTATCTCCACTAATTATTATTACTTTAATCTCAATACGCCGAATAATCTTTTTTGTCTGCGTGGAGAATGCTTTGATTCCAGACTACCTTTTTTCAGCACGGTTAATGATATAAATAAACTGTCCTGATTTCAACAATAAATTTGTAGGACTTTAATTTACAATAATTGAAATATACTAATTGAATAATATTGTTGTTAGACTGTTTTCCGGGCACGTTTTAAAATGAATTTCGAGCGTGACTTGCTGTAAGTAAGACAAATATTTTATGATTGTATTTTGCATACAATGTCATGTTTAAAAAAATGCAGAAGCAAAAAATTTCCATGGAATAGCGAATTTTTGGTATTTGATGTTAAATTGAAAACATTTTTTTGGCACCGCGTATAAGAAGTGCTTTACTCTAACGGTATGCGCAAAAAAAATCAAAAAGGAATTTAATTGTAATTCATATTTGAATGCAAAATTAAAAGAATTTTTGAGCATTGAAAATATTTTTGTGACAAACTGTAGATATACATGTACATATGTACGTACTTGTACCTGCATTATGATGCACATGCTAAATTTGACGAATCAATTTACTAAATCTACCTACATTTGTATGTATATCACAAAATGTAGCCGCTTAAGAGTTTAATGCAAAGCAGCGGTGACCATTTTAGATTTTTTTGCAGCTAAATTTAGCATTTTTTTTCGTTGATTTAAGCTGTGTTCACATTGTATGTACATATGTACATATTTATTTCTCTTGTGTAATGTCACTGTTAAATTAGTACATATGCCTGAAAAACGCCGCTGATGTGCCTAAAATATTGAGGGCCATTATTACAACTTCGAGTTCGATTGATTGCTTTATTTTGTTGTTTTGAATGTTATCACAAAAAACCTGCATACCCAGCTAAAAAAATTATAGGCTTAAATCAAGTTTAGGGGCACCTACCAGAAATTTAAAATTTAAATAAAAAATTGGCGGCGAGGCTTAGTTTCCGAGTTATGGGCCTCTGAAATTCTAGTACAATATTGTGATTATACGGTGTTTTCCAACGAATGTGACCAATATTGGTATCATCTTAAAGCTTTTGAGAATACCTTTCATGAAATGGTAAAAATAGACTTTGTCGACCATGCAGGAAAATGTTATTAAGCAGGAAAACTTGATTTGTTCCAAATTATATATGGTCCATATATTTTTAATATATGAATGTATATAACTATACAGGCAAATCTCGGTATAATGAATCTCGCCTTAATGAAAATCCGATATAACGAACGTCCAAATTTTTTACATTAACAACCTTATATAGCGAATAATATCCCAATTTTGTACTGGATGTAACGAATGATAAAGAAGACTTCAACAGTTTTTATTTAATCTATTACCAAACAGTCGTAGTGGTATTTGAAATACGCCAACTACGATAAGGCAGATTGTCAAAAATATAGTGCTTGAGTCTTGACGTTATTAGAATTGCTGATCCACCGCATGCTCTCCCTCTCGGGTCTTTTGTAACCATTTAATTTAATTTATTCATTCATAACACGAAAACCTAGCCTCATGGCCATAATCAGTTTTCACTAATACTACTACAAAAGGTACTACTAAGTTTTATATGTAAAAATATTTATAAATATTTAACCAATATAATAATAATATAACAGATAATAAATAAAAACTCCTTAACGTAGTAACCAAAATTATATAAATATGAATGTATACTAAACAAAGTGTAAAACAATTGAATTAATAAATACATTCATAATAGTGATAATAAAAAATAAAAAATAAAAATAAATAATAAAGCACAAGTTATTAGCTGGAAGACCGTCATCCCAAGATGAAGGAAATAGAGGAATGAAAGCTGGCGTCAGTCAGTGGTCCAAGGTATACTGCCTATAAACCATTAATATTAACACCCCAAAAAGGTAAAAGAAAAAGAAGGAAAAAATAAAAATAAAAAAAAATAAAAAATAAAAAACTACAACAATACGCTATTTTGACGCATATGTAGAAAAAGCTTTCTTTTGAAAGTTTCCACAGATAAATTAAATACTTTTAAATCAGATGGTAATACATGATATGCCCTAGCTACTCTTACATTATATGAACGCTCCAATATTGTAGTTAAACTTGGTATCCTTGGTATTTGCCTATTTCTACGTGATCTACAGAAGTCAAATAAGTCAAGGAATATAGGTACTTGCAACTTAAATGTCTTATAGAAGTGTAATAAATTACGAAATTTAACAAAATCTGCAAATGACAAACCTAAAAAATCTAAAACATACGATGAAACATGTTGACGCAATCTAAGTGAATAAAGATACCTGATAACTCTATTAAAAACTAAGCGAATCTTCTTTATTTTAAATAAGCTTCTTGAAATCAAATGAGTCTCAGAGACCAACATTACATCAGTATTTTTTTCCATGTGGAAGTGCTCAAGTTCATTTTTATGTTGGCGAATGCCGTTTGCGTTCCAGAAACATATTTTTAACGTGTGCATGGCTTGTTAATTAATGCTTGAAGCAGTGTATTCTGTAGTCGCAGCATTTCTTGCATCATGCTAGTCATATTTGTTGTAAAGTTGTTAATAGTTAGTTGTAAATAGTTGTAATAGTTGTTAACAGTTAGCACCATATTCTCAATAGTAGCTTCAAGGCGACTAAAGTTAAAGCTTGAGTTTGAATTCGTTCAATTATTTGGCGGTGGAACATTTTGTGTGCGAATAGAACTAGTCTTAGCAGCATCAGCATACGATACACGTGAAGTAACTGGTTGGCTCATTTGAGCAAAAGTGGCGGAGTTCGCGTTTACTGGTTGAGCTGGAGTTAATTTGGGTTTTGACCCATAGCCTGTTTAACGAAAGAATATACAGGGCACCCTCTATAGTTAGCGGTGTGATTACCTCCACAATTACTACATTACTACATTTTTTTTCTGCTTGATCTTTTGGCTTAGTGCAGCTAGCAGTACCATGCAATTCACCGCAGATAACACAAACTGTAGGTAACTTGCAGTAAGTTTTTGTATGGCCACATTCTTGGCAATTATGGCACTGTACGGGACCTGAACGCTTACGTGGCTCTTCAACTGTGATTTTTCGATGTAAGAGATACTTTACGCTATAAATTGGATGGGTTTCATTTTTTTTTTCAATTGTATGTCATTCGGCTCCAGTTCAAGCCGAAATAGGGGTGGGGGACCTTTTCTCTGTTAATTTATTTATTTATTTCAGTCTATTTACAAAAAATCCTTACAGACTAAGATAACAAAATATCTATAATTATATTGTATAAATATCTAAATTAACAAAGAAGTATGTGTAAAACCTACATATATACAAAATTATGTTACAGTTTATAAATCACAGTAAATTTTATATTAAAACAGTTATTTTATTATACTAAAAAGTAGGAGTTTAAACTCAGATTTCTCAGTGCCGAATTCAATAAAAGATTTATGTTGGTAACATTTTTTACCTTAAATCCTTGGTCGATAAGTGCACATTTTACTCAACATATGAATCTATGCCCTTTAATACTATCTGAAGGCCTTTAGCACTCTTAAGTTGGGAAGTGAAAAATTTTTTTTTATTTTTTTAAAATTCACTAACAATTTTTCGAAAATCTTTTTTATTATATATTTGGATTTTAGTTTCATCATTTTTACCTCGTTTAATTGGAATGATGTGAAAAGTATTTTCACCAATGGTCGACAGTAGTTTTTTTTTATAAGCGCGTTAGAATTTTTGTATGTACATACAAAAACTTGGTAGCACTTCTATAGAAAAGTTGCATTCCTTTTAGACACGCAAAGTTTACTTTGTACCAGTTCACACACTTCACCTTTTGTTGATCAACTCGTAATTCAGCTGTAAGAAAGACAGGTAAGGAAATACAAACACATACATATCTCTTTTTTTCCTAACAGCTGAATTACGAGTTGTTCAACAAAAGTTGAAGTGCGTGAACCGGGACTTTGCAAAGTCTTAATGATGAAACGGAACTGCGGCATAAACACATTTTTCATACAAATTGACACAGAAAGCAGTCGAGAGATAGAATCTATTTTACTTTGACAGCGTTTTTCCTTATGATCTTACATATAAATACTCTCTCAAAAATGCTACCATACTTGCAATTTTTGTTGCAGCAATTCTTGAGTTTATTGGTGAGAGAGGTGAGAAGATTGGGGAGGGGTACACAGTTTCATGTGGTCGGCAATTCTCTTTTGAATTCAAATTAGTAATTGTTAATTTCAAGTTGTTAGTTGTATTTGACGTTTTTTATAATTTTATTTCTTCAGTTGTATGAAAAACAAATAGGTATATAACAAAAAGTAAATAGAATTGTTAATTTTTCAAGGAAGTTTGAAGAATTTTATAATGTGGGCACTTATGCAATTTGAGAGCAGAGTTTTAAGAAATTGCAAGTCTGGACGAGGACTTATAATTCCAATCTTGTTGCTATTTTATTACGAGTTTATATTATTACTCGAAAAAATTCGACATTTATTTAACAATTTTAAAGGCTCAGTTAGCCGACTGTAATGTAAAGTAACTGCAACAGTAAGAAACAGCTGATCAATTTTGTTATGTGAAAAGTAATGAAAATGGTTATAGAGATGTAATGTAACGTAACCTACTTTTCATATAAAAATATCAATCAGCTGTTTTCTACGTTACAGTTACATTACATTACAGTCGGCTAACTGAGCCTTAAGACGGAAATTTAATTAATCCAATAATGTATTATTACATTAGAGCAGAATGCTCGTTGGAATGGTGTTGAAATTGTGTAATTTTTCTTTTCCTATCTTTCAACAATTTCAAATACATAAAGTTCGTTGAGAATTTTGAAATTAAACACAAATTATTATCAGAAGTGTTGTGTGAAATTGAAAACAAATGAGTTATTTACAAACATTAAGAGACACTTCATGCCAATCTGGGTTGTGAAAAGTTAAGCAGGTGATATGAAAAAAAAAAATTAAATTGATAAAGGTTAAACGGTAACTGAACGGGCTTCTATCAACCGGCATGCTGTCACTTTGTTGCTTTTACTTCTATTATCCGTGCTTACATTTTATATCGTTAGCTAAAATGCAAAAATGCGTAACTAACAAAACATTCAAAATTGTGTTTTTGATTGTTGAAAACAAAAAAAATTTTCATATTTTCATATTTTCAGTCGAAAGTTTCGTTTCAGATTTCTTTCGTTTTTGTGAAACAGGTCATAATCAGAGATCGAAGCCGACCGGTTTTCAGCCGCGGCTAAGCCGCCGCCGACTTATTTGCAGGTATCTCAGACGCCGCTGGTCCTGGCGGCTGCTTTCGGCTAAAAATTGAGCCGACTATTTTCCGATTTCATGAAATTGCATTCTACGAAGCCGATTGAAGTTCCGTCCTCTGAGGCCACTTTGGCCTCAGATTGATTTACAACTTTAAAATGTAAAAAGCCAAAAACTAGTGCTTAATGGACGAAGCTGATATCAGTGTTTCATAGCATTTGTAAATCAATTTATATATTACACGCGTCATTCTTAGATGTGTCAAACATATAAAATGTGTAAAAATAAGTTAAGGTGAAGGCCTTGTGTCTCATGCATAAAAACGAGTAAAAGCGCTGAGTTGAGTCAGGTGAGCAATTGCTCGTAAGTTGAGATCGATCAAACAGCAACAGCTTTTGCTCAATTTCATATGCATAAAAATTAGTTCAAACCAATTGCAATTACTTGAGCAAAGGGAGATCAAACGTCTAAAGGTTATTGAAGTGCAAACATGTCGTCAAGTGAAAGTGAAGTAGAAGTAGAATCAAATAATAATACAATACAAACTGACGACATTTCTAAATTTTTAGTAGAAAAAATAAAATAAATATTTACTAGAAAAAAGTCAATTACGAAGCATTTACGGCCCGTCCCACGATGTCACCAGCAATCGTTCGATCGACAACTTGTATTGCAAAAAACAATAACATTAGAAAATTTTTCAATATAAGTATTCGATCGAACGATTTTTGGTGACATCGTGGGACAGGCCGTAAAAATAATAAACAAATAATAGAAACATGTGTAACAGATATATTGTTTTGGCAGATATAAGTTTCGCAACTTCTGTGGCTATAAAGTTTTGGAATCCAGGATCTGCACAAAATCTTAAATACAGTCGAATTTTATCAATGTTGCTGAGGGCACCACACGTGTTTCTTCTGACTCCTCAAAAAAGTAATTAGCCAACCAGCAGATGCTACTATCATCAAACCTATGTATTTATTATTTTATTATTAATAATATTTAAAAACAATTAATAATTAAGAATACAAACCTGTATAATTTTTTATCCTCACTTGTTAAATTTTTTACGCTGTTGATAACATTTTCTATTTCCTTGTGGCACAAAATTTTCAGCCATGATTCCTTTTTAGTGTACGCGAGTCAACTATAAGGCAGGCTCAACAAAATTTTGAGCAAGAGCTCACAAAAGAAAGCAAAAGCTTGTTTTTATGCATATGAAAATGAGCACAAGCTCATCTAACTTAGTTCAAACTGAGCAACACAAGATCAAACGTGTGCAGTGAGTAAAAGCAAATACATCAAATTTTATTATGCATACGACAAGCACCTTTTACTCAAACAATCGAGTCCGAGCTCAAGCTCACGTTTTATGCATGAGACCCCTTATTTACGATTTTATCGTAAGTGACAAAAATTAAATTTTAAGGAGAACGTTTTCAAAAAATATCAAAAAAAAAAAAAAATTCAAATATGTTTTTGTACGTAAATTGTCGCTTACGATACATCTTAAAAGTTATCAAAAGTTTTGTCATTTTTATAATTCTAAACTATGGACAGGCCCATAAAATTTCAATTTCAATAAAAAAGTCTATTTTCGATAACGTCGCTTACGATAAAATCGAAAATAAGGCTCGATATATTTCGGGAGCATATCTTAAAAGAATATAAAAAATCCCTTTTTCTAATATTTCAAACAAAAATTCATTGGACGTATCTGGTACAATATGACAAGCCGATTTAAGCCGATTTTTAGTCGCCGCCGGTTCATTTTGTGCTCAGCCGCCGCCACCGACTTTTTTTCGTCGGCTTCGTTCTCTGGTCATAATGGATTATCCGTGCTTGATATTTGAACACACTTTTTGTTTTATAATTGTTGTTATTTTGATTTTAATGTAATCTACAACTTTATTTGAGACTAAAAGAAATTTATAACATAGTAAATGTGAGTGCTTTTCTCTTGATATCAATTTGTATGGTTAATTTACGCCTTGTATATTCTAACTTTTGATGAAGTCATTTTTGAACGTGTTTGGAAATTGTAATAAAAATAATCTTCGTTGTTTAATTTGATAAAGAATTAAGTATTAAAAATTGTTTCAATATGTGTATCTGCAATTGTTTTTGAAAAAAGAAAATACGTTCCCATGTAGTGGTATGTAGAGATGGGCGCGTGTCGTTTTTTTTGTGACACGAAGACTCCTCGATTCAACGTGAAGTGGGGGTTATTATGTAATTCGATTCGAAAAGAGAAATATTCGAATTTGTATGTTAGTGTTAACATTACAATTCGATGGTAGCGTTGGCTGAAGTAGTTGCACGTTGATTACAAAACCGAAGGTCCTGGGTCCGACAGTCATTAGAAATAACAACACGCACTTTTCTGATGTGCATTAGTGTCCTTTGTATCAGTCCTTGTGGGGAAAGTTCAAGTGATGCAGTCATAAGGCACTGGGTTACTAAAACTACACCGGCTTCAGCAGATGCTAATCCTAATGTAACATCAGAGCAACCTCCTTCGTTGTATAGTAGAATCATCGGCGAAGTAAAATAACCAATTAAATGGCTACTAAACATAGCTTCAAAATTTAATACGTCTCATTTGACACCATAAGGCGCAGCAACATTGCGTGCAGAAAAGCAGAATTGTAAAAGAATGAAGCTTTCCTCTATCTCTTCCTTCATCTTCATACTTCATTATCTCTCTCACTAACTTCTCTTCAACACACGTATCACAAAGGGATCATTGTATTGGACCCAAGTGAGCTGGACTCTACTTTTCCCCCTCTTTACCAGCAGGCTGCTAACCTAATAACCTAACATTAAAATTCGAGATTCGGAATACTTAATAAGGCGAAAAAGAAAAACGAAACGATTTTAGGCGTAAAATCTATATGCATGAATTTCCAATACAGAAAAAATTTAATATTTTGTATCGTCAAACGCGCAATTTGAATTAGTCGATTGCAAGTATGGGTCTCTTAAGCTTAAAGTTCTGGAATTAAACAAAAATGTGTTTTTCTTTAAATATACATTTTTTTTATATTTGTGATCTGAATTCGTGCTTAAAGTTCTGGAATTAAACAAAAATGTGTTTTTCTTTGAATATACATTTTTTTGTTATTCAGTTTGATTTCGTGCGTTTTGTGTCGTGTACAGCGTGACCGTTTGACCGACTAAAGTGGCAAATTGCCACTTTTTTGAATACATTGATACTTTTTGTCCCTCTTTTTTAGAGTGAATTATGTAATAATACATTAAAAATAAAGTGTTTAGTGTAGTTGTCTTGTTTTTTTAATGTTGCCCCTTTTTTTGAAAAATGTCATCGGTCACACTGGTCGTGTAGTGAAAATTTGTGGCATGCATACTTCATACGTATTCGTATTCGGGTGTCGTGTTCGAAAAATTCGACATGCACCCATCTCTATTGGTTTGTATAATTAAACTCAATAACAATAATTTCCCGATCTGAAAAGTACGAAAAAATAAAAATTTCGCTTAAACCTTATAAAGGGTCCGTCAGATAACTTTTTTTTTTGAAAATGCTATAAAAAAAAACTACTGAAGCTCCGGCTGTGTGGCACGTAGCGCCGTCCTGTTGAAACCAAATGTTGCAAATATCCTCCTCTGCAATTTTTGTGAACAAAAATTCGTTCAACATGGCCCGATAACGATCGCCATTGACTGTAACGGCCACTCCTTGCTCAATGGCCCAATTATGCCTCTGGACCAAAATCCTCACCAAACAGTGACTCGTTTTGGGTGCGTCGGCCTTTCAATGTATGCGTGCGGGTTTTCTGTGCCCCAAATGCGACAATTTTGCTTGTTTACATACCCGCCAAAATCAAAATGAGCTTCTTCTGAAAAGATGATTTTTTTTTTTGGCAAAATCGGCATCTTCTGTAAGTCGATCGCAGGTCCACTTAGCGAAGCGAAAACGCATTGGGTGGTCAGTTGGCTCGTTCAGCGGAAGGATAAAACTAATTATCTGTCAAATCAGACATGAGCTAAGTATTACCATTCACGAAATAAGCACTAGTTGAAAAAAAACGTTAGATGGCGGACACTTTACTAAAAATTTAATATTTCTTTCTTCTTTTAAATGCATTATAACGCATCTTCATAATATTGTTGGGCAGCACTACAAAATGTCATGTGGCCAGATGGAGCCCACACCTTCGTTTCCCAATCTCATTGCGTAAGATTGTATTGTCATGATGAAGCATATAAACATAAAATAAGTCAATCAACTTTGATTAAGCTTTGAAATTATATAAGTATTATATATACATACATACATACATATGTATGTACACTTAAATGCATAAAAAAATATGCATTCTATTGTTTACAAATTTTCCTATCGATTAAAGCTATCGCGCATTTCCCCTAACACTTTGGAAATATTTCATTATTGCATTATTTGCATTTTTCAAACAAAATGAAATACTCGTACATATAGCGATAAAATATAAAATTTATTTTTCATTGGACATTGAATTAATGTTCATATTTGAGAGAAAATGTAAAATTTGTTCCGTGTACATATGTATTTCATTAGTTTCAGTCAGTTATTAAAAAATGATTCATCGTATTATATAAAATAAATTTATTTTGTTTATTCCAATATTACATACAATAGCAACAATTTGTATTAAATTAATAATATTTAAAATTTTTATTCTCTTCTCTTTTGTTCTTTTTTTAGTTAATGAGATTTTGTAGAAAGGTATTTTAAAAGTAGATTTTGCACTTTAATCGTTTTCTATTTGGCTTACTTTAGTTATTTTTGATCGACACTCATTTTTTTAGAGTTTGAATTATAAAAAAAGTTCATTGCTTGTTTTTAAAACAACAAACAGAAAAGGAAAAGAATAACAAACATGCGCCAGTTGAAAAGAGAATGAAAGGCTGCTGATGCGCTCATCGCTATTGAATGCCAACAAATATGTACATACATATGTACATTCATAAATATACATGTATACAATGTATACTATACATTCATGTACATATGTATGTATGTACATACGTACATACCTACATATCGTTACTTTAATATATAAAGACCCTAACTCATTATTTTTTGAAATCGAGTTTTTGTACATTTCGATAGAAGAACAACTAATGTATCGAAAAATGCAAAAATCTCGATTTTCAAAAAATAACTAGTTAGGGCTTTTCTATATTAAGGTAACGATATGTAGATATTTAAAAAAAAATCCACTATTCAACTTGTCAGTCATCACTACTAATACATTTGTATAGTTGCACGATGTCGGTCAAAAAACGTATTATGAAAGCTTAAATACATATATAACTATTGTTAGAATATGAGTTCTTATCAGAGTTCATGTATGTACATAATTAGTGCGTTTTCGCTTACAAAGTAAGCTACAATATCAGTATGTGTCCATTGTACCATTATAATTATAATGATAGCCGAGTTGTAAGCGACCATTTCCAGCAAAAAATAAAATTCTGAACTAGTTCCAAAGGCTTACCATTTTCACTGCATGCCAATCACTACAGGTACTGAATTTAATATTATAAGGATGTTGTTTATATCAAAAGTTGTTCTAGGTAACCTTTTAAGCGAATACCATTCAGTTATTTGGATCACTTCCGTCCTATGACGACCATGTGTTAAATTCATTGATGTTTCACCAGAAACAGAACTACATAATAGGAGCTGAGTTCTATCCATACTATCGATAGTTAATTTTTTGTGTGACTATCGATGTTTTAATTCTGCCACCGATTAATACTTGAAAACAATCGATATTTTTCAGTCACTATCGATAGTAAATGATACACCACTAAAACCAAAAAATTTAAATATGTTGCTTTTCATAAACAAAAACAACTGAATGACGGGAAAATTATTTCATACAATTATTTTAAGAAATTTATTATTCGACATATTGTCAGAAGTTTATTTTAATTTGAAATTTATTTGCTAGTGGTTCAATATTGTCTATAGACAATTTTATTTTAGTTTTGTTATTTATTGAACTGGCGAAAAAAATTCTATTTTATTTTGTTTTGTGTTGTTTAAAAATATTTTGTTTTGAATTTTTAGTGTAATTAAATATGTACATTATACGAGAACCAAACAACTTCGATACTATCACGATAGTATCGTCGATACATCGATAGTTTTTTTTAACTTTCGATAGTCTTGAATCGATATATCGATAAAGTTTGTAAACTATCGAAAATTTTCGATAGTGACACTATCTATCGATAGTTTTTCACCTTTACTGAGTTCATTAATGCTGTAACTAATGATTTGTAAGTTAATTTGTGACAAATTACAAAATTATAAAAAATGACAATTTTTATATTTGAAGCGATGTAAAAATTGTCATTTGTTATAATTTTAATTTTGTCACAGATCGTAATAGACCTGTATTTTTAATTTTGCTTTATAAAAAAAAAACTGCAAATGATTAATATTTAAACAACTGAATCCCTGCTGACATAATCGGAGTTATTAGTAATATAGAAGGATAGGATTTTCATGCATTTAAAATACATTTAATAAAATATACATTTAAAATAAAAAAAAATATGTATTTAAAACTAATAAAATATGCATTTATCAACTTTTTTTTAACATTTATTAACATTAAAAACTTCAAAAAAGTCAGCTTCATTGCTTTCTTAACAAACTTTGTAATAAAAACATAAAAAGCTCTGCTTCAAGGCTTTGTTAACAAACATTTTCAAATCATATGGAATACAAAATAATTTTAAGTTAAACTTTTATTTACGTACGAGAATAATTGTTTTTGTAAATTGTCAAATGTAAATAAATCTTGTGACGATTTTTTGTGAAAAGTCCATAATTTTTTTGTATAACTTTATCTAATTTGTTTTTAATTTCTTCACTTATTCTGCCTTTCAGAACACAATTTTTTTTACCGCATCACCCTCTAATTGTGCTACAGTGTCAACAAGAAAGCCACACTCTGTGTGCACAAATATCAATTCAGTGACTAAATTCTTTTACCTTAAAATTTCTTTAACAACTTTGTTAACAAAAATATAGTTAGTATCCGACAGCGTTCAACCACTTTCCCCATCTAGTTATTATAAGCTATGTGGGTATCGTATCCCAGGATATTTTTCTTTAAAGCCTGTAACACTCGAAGGAGCTTTTGTAAACACTTTCTATTAGAAAAAAAATCGGATTTCGCGCGTGTTCGGGTTGCTTCGTGTTGAGCAAAATTGGCACGAAAAACACGAAATTATTTTAGATGTAAAAAAGTATGAATGAATTTCCAGTAGACAATTTTGTATTAAACACCAGAATATTTGTTGATATTGTATAGGCCTCTGAAACTTAAAGCTCTGTACATAAACCGATAGTATCAGATGTGGTGGTAGATAATATCACCTGGCAGTGCCAACTCGGTTCTATATTTTGAAAAGCGACTCTTGAAAAAAATCAATTAAATTTGCTGATTTTCAATACCATACCAATAATATTTCGTGCGTGTTGTGCAGTATCGTGTTGACAAAATTTTTCGCGTGCGTGTTTCGTAAGTGTTGAGCGTTTTGGTATTCGTGTTCGTGTCGTGTTAGAAAATTTCGACACGCGCCCATCTCTACTTTCTATCCACATCATGCATTAAACACATTCACCGCAGCGAGCTACCGACTACCAAATGTCAAGGATAGAATAGGCTGAGTTTACATCTGGCATTTATTGTGTGTCATTTGCCGAAAAAAGCGTAACCAACTAATTACTAATGAAAAACTGTTTGATTCAGACATATATTTTTGATTTAAACAGTTTCCAATCATGTTGGATTCTATTAAATTGTCTATTAGTTATGTCTGAAACTGTTTAACTTAATAAATACGTGTCTGAATCAAACTGTTTTTCATTAGTAATAAGTTGGTTACGCTTTTTTTACGCTAGTGTGGCACATGGCACACAGATGGAAACCCGGCCATACACATGTTTATTTGAGAATGATTCTTTTGAAGACAGCCAGGCAACAGGGCGACAGGTTGTTGGTTATGCTGATTTTGTCGTTGTAGTCCAATTAAACTTATTTCTATTTCTGTGGCTACAATGAGAAAATTCAGTGTTGCCAGTATAATACAAAATGTTGAATGAATGATTTTGTACAATTATTTCATATTATTTAACAGAAACAATATCCAAAAATTGATGTAAAGAATAAATTGATTCCTTTTTGTACTTTTACGTGAAATAAGTACATTTTAAAAGAGTAATTAATTTTTATAAATGCAAAATATATGAAAGTGGCAATACTGAACTATATATTTGTACTTGAATATTAGCTGCAGATGGTGTTCCTGCCGCCTCCAAGATAATTAAGTAGCCGGCTACGAGGCGACAAATGCTGCTAGCGGCATTTGAAGTCGTGTGTTCGTGTAGCCTGCTGTGGTGAATGTGTTTAATGCATCAAATTAATATGAGGCCGTTAAGATGAAGGTTGGCCTAGCTGCGAGTCGTATTTGTAGGCGTGAAGTCAAGAGAAGCTTGCGGGGTAGCAAAAGTCGCATGTACTGGGAATTGAAGCGACAATTTTAACTCTTCTCTCTCACATATCGAGCCATAAAGCGACACATATTTTGTACTTCTTTTTTTTTTTTTTTTTTGACGAAAATCGACTATTTACGATCGCAAATAATAGATTTTGGTCAAAAACTGAGGGTCGAAAATTATGTCGCTTAAGCTATTTCGGCGGTTATGGCACGATATATCTTTCTCTCGTATTTTTCTTATGCTATGTACAAGCAGTGCTGCCAGTTAGACGACCAACGACCCTGCTGAGCACGCAATTCGCCTTGTAAAAACCATTAACACATTTGAAATAAAGAAAAATAAAGGATACCCAACAAAATATTGAGTTTTGTTAACAGGATAACGATTTTTATTGGAGTAAAATTTAAGTTTCCATTGTTTTGCCAATACCCCAAAATTTAATACTTTAACTTTTTCTTTATAATTTTCGAAATACATATGTTATTTACTTTATATTTTTTTTCTTAATATATCACAAACAATCTACAAAATGATATTTTAAAGTAATTCTAAGTTTTATTCAAAAAATATTTTTATTTTTCGACTTATAAAAATAAATACATACATTTTTGAGAAAAGTTTTTATTGAATTGTCAAGCACTGTATGTATGTGTTATCTTTATTTTATTTTTGAAATATATTCATTGCGAACTTATTTCATTGTACAGAAGAAATTCGGTTTTCCCTCGCACAATATTTTCATTGCAAATATAAATGCTCCCGACCACGCCACAACCATGAAACATCTCTCATTTTATAATTGATCAATAATATTCAGCGTGTGCTTGTTGGTGTATGTATGTATGTATGTATGTATGCAATTTTGCGTTTTCATTTTGATATTATTTATTTGTTATGCTATTTCTTAAATTTTATTATTTGCTATTCTTCTCCCGCCAATTTATATATTTTTATTTTGCAGTAGCATCAAAGTTTTTTATATGAAAAGTTTAAGAATTTCAACAATGTTTATGATATTTGTATTTAATTATTCTACACATTATTTTATGTATACCAATTCTTTCGGGTTTGCTTTAGCAATTTTCAATTTTTGTTTAGAGTAATTTCAGGGTTTTTTTTTTTTTGGTGTTGTAGTAGGTATCTGGAAATAATACAAATTTACCTTAATTGCAATATTGCTGTACATACTTTTATATTCGTTTATATGGCATTCATAATAAAAAAATTTTAAATATATCGTCAGCTTATTTGGTTTGACCCACACACAGTTTTTTAACAAAATGTTAACGAAATATTGAAAAATAAATAAAAAATTTATTAAAATTTTATAAAATATTTAATTCAATACATAAATAATTGGCCATATAGGCTTTTTCGGTATTTACTTAAAAATAAATAAATTAGTAAATAAAATGACCTCGAGCTTAAGAATCATAACAAACCAAATTTATAATTTAGTATTATTGCTTAACATTTTTTTTTAATAATAATTAAGAGCCTTCTTTCTGCATAACGAAAAACAGGCATGAAGTTAGCATAAGTTCGAAAATTGAATATCGTCTTAAAGAGTTTTTCCATACGAAATAATACTAAGTAAATAAAAGCAAAAAGAATTATGAAGGAAACATGAAAGCTGAAATCGGGGAATAAAGAAAAAAGATTCACTAACAAATGAGGTTAACAAACGATAATGTTATTTTTAGTTTACTTGTAAATATATTCTGTTTATTATCTGTTGTTGTTTGTCTATTTCTTGCAATTTTAATTTTGAATTAGCAATACGTGCGACTTTGTCCACAGAGATTCGGTTGTGATAAATATGTATGTACATACTATATAAATTAGGGATGGGCGACCCCGTGATTTTTTAATAATGTGACCGTGATTTATAAATTACTGTTCTTTGAAACTGCGAACGTAATCACAGTTTACCAGCTGTGTGTTCGTCTGCCTTAAAAATATTTTATTTGTAGTTCTGTTATTTTGAAAAATACTAATAAGAAGAGCAGCAGTGAAATTAACCATTTACTGTGATCACGGTTTAATACATTTTAGCACTTCTGCTTTAAACGTGTTTTGTTTGTAGTAAATTTCTTTGAGAAATATTGATAAAAAAAAGTAACGCTCAAAATTTTAATTAACATCCTATTCATCTATCTATCTATCTTTCACTTTACCATCTCTACTTTCACTATCCCTTTCCTGTTCTCAGTAATCTGGACCAAAGTCAGAACCTATTTTCTCTTCTCAGCAACCCTTCAAATTTAACCTAACTTGTTGAATATTTACAATTAACTTTGGTGTTATTCGTTCATTAATAATTATCACATGTAATTTGGCTTAAAAAGCGATAGTCCCAAATCACACTATGCAAGTCTTATTGCTAAGCTGATTAGTTTTAGGGAGAGAGAGACGAGCGGAACAGAAACGTTTCTTTCCCCCCGTCTCTCTCTCCTAACAAACTAATCAGCTTAGCAATAAGACTTGCATAGTGTAAATTGGGACATACGAACTTTAACCTGTTCAAATCATAAATATACTAAATTGTTCTATTTTATTGTATTAATATTTCACCAAAGATTCCCTTTTATCTTATAAATAATAAATACGGCACCCTTTTTTTTTTGTCGTACACTTTTAAGTATCTTATCGTCCACCAATATTGGTGAAACATATATGGTTTAAAATATATTTTTCTGTAGATATGCACAATATAAATGTTTTTTAAAATTTCTTGGCTTAAAAACAGTAAAAAGCGATTTAAATTTTCTTAAAAAGAAGACGACTTTCTTCTTTGTCAAAGTGTCAAGTGATCTAATTCAGACCACCGGGCGATCATAGTAAAAATTAAAAACGTTTTCTGTATGTCATGGCTTATTTTTTTATATTTATATAAACTATGCCTTACATTTTAACTGTCGTATTCATAAAAAAAATTGGTTTTCAAAGGTTTAAAAAACAAAATTTGTATGGACATTTGTTTGTTAAACCTTTTGTAAACCTAAATTAATATTTATTAATAAGGTAATATAACTTTGCTTAATTTTTTTTTAATGCATGTTTTTTATTTATTGTATCTTCAAATATGAGCAACAATAAGTATTCAAATCCTAATCTAAAATACTTTGCATAATAAATGATTTCTTTTTGGTAAATAATTTTTAATATACATACATGTTTTATGAATTGATCAACGAGAATAGGGCTTTTGGACCCACTGTGCCGCGGTTCTTTCGTTATAACGTAACAACCATCCGAACATACCGGCATGTTCTGGCACTCGCATATGGTGTATTCTTTTCTGGCGTTACGTGACATTCGTACGACAAAATGTTGAAAAAAAATTGAAAAACATGTTTGAAAATTTTTTTTTTCTTGCATTTGAGAAGTGACTAAATAGCTCTATATTCAGTTAAAAAATGAAAACAATAAAACCGACAGATTTCAAGATATGATCAAAATATGACCTGGCGTTACGTTACAAAAAACAGAAGTGGGGTTTGACTTAAATAACAGAATTGCTTATTTCTGCGAATTGGGCAAGTCTTTTTAGATAAAACTTTTTTTTTAGGACTTGGACTGATATACATTTATTTTCCAAGCTTCTAGACTTAAAAATCTTTTTCCATTTTTTATCTGTTAGCCTTATTATCTGGCGTTACGTTACATGGCGTTTCGTTATTTAAATTTCCAGTTGATATTTTTTTGGTTAAAAATAAAAAAAAAAGATATAAGTATAAGAAAACTATATTTGTTATATATCTACATACTTACTAGCTTTAATCCGCGGCTCACCTCAGTTTGTATTTTTAGCAACTATACTTAAATTTTATGAATATCGTATTATGTTAATTTCCACTCACTGATAAAGGCGATAAAAAATTAAAAATAGAATAAAAACCGGTTTTAAAACTAGTTGAACAATCCAACCCAAATCGAAAATTATCCTATCTAGCCCAAAAATATACTGTTCGGAATAAAAACCGTATCATATATAAAAACCGGTTCTTAACCGGATACAAAAAATAGGCTGTGTTTCACGCTGGTAGTGCAGCATTCGATTGGCGAAAGAATTTTGAAAATCGGTTAAACGCACCAAACAAACAAACAAACAAACTCAGTTTCACATTTATAATATTAGTAAGAATGTAAATATGTATCCATACATTAGGGTGGATGTTAGCTATATGGGGAAATTTTTTTCAACTTTTCCTTAATCTCACCCAAATTGGTGAATATGGACAAAAATATGACCTACAAAATTCCATGTCAATTGGATTGAAGATTAAGGCGTGATTCAAGCTAACTGAAATTCTGGGAAAACCCTAATATCTCCGAAAATCTGTCTGTATTGTATTGGTACTAGAAAAATATTAATTTTGTAAGAGAAAACAAAAATTTTAAGTAAATTTTAAATTAACATTGTACTATGAAAAAAATATTCACAATCTGGCGTTACGTTACACTTGAAAATTAATATTATATTAAATATTTGTTTTATAAACGATTTTTTTATTATTATCACATAAGCTAATAACACTTTGTTAACTTGCACAATTTCACGCATTTGCGATCG
The DNA here is from genome assembly GCA_949987645.1 of Tachina grossa. Taxonomy (NCBI): domain Eukaryota; kingdom Metazoa; phylum Arthropoda; class Insecta; order Diptera; family Tachinidae; genus Tachina; species Tachina grossa. The sequence continues at coordinate 131,323,079 of OX465274.1, read as the reverse complement.
TCAGCGTAGGTATAATGACAATAAATGCTACTTTTCCTGGCGTTACGTTACATTGAAATATCATGTTAAGAAAAACTAAATTTTACCGTTAATTGATATATAATGGTTTTCTTTTCTTTTGCCTGTGATTAGTTGTTGTTGTAGCAATAGTTTTGCAATAAAAGTATTACTGTGCAATTGCTCCTAGAAGTATACAAATTAAAGAGAAAATGCTCCTGAAATTAAATAAAACTTACTAAAACTAGAAGCCTAACTTTGTAGGCCGTTATTTCTCCGTCACAACTAAGGAAAGCTTCGAACTCTTAAATTTAATTAATATTAAATATTTCTCATTTATTATACAAGAAATTAAATCTGTTGGTTAACTTTAAATTTTTCCATCATCATCGCATAACATTTGCGACTGTGACTTGAACTCGCAAGAGAGGTGTTCTGCAAATCGCAAGAGTATATACACGTTGTGTGTATGCTCTTTTATTCTTCTTCGCACATACAAACGCACACATGCATTGTCATTAGTTGTGTGTGCTTGCTTTAAAAAACCACCCCTAAACACATAATAGCCCAGCGGCAAAACTCAGAAGACCACCAATGCAACACTAATGTTTGCTAAGGGCCAGCAACGCGGACCGGGTCAGCTAGTTTATTATAAAATTCATAGAACTTTGTCGCTCAATACGTTCGTTTATTAAATTTTCTAACACAAAATTTGTACCCACCTATTCTGGGGTCTTTCTAGGAAGTCAAACGCGGGAAATCACGAATTCCGAGATTTTTAAAATTAAATCCCGTGCTTTTTCGAGATATCTTATATAAAAAACTATTTATATATTAAAATTTTCGTTAATTTCATGACATTTTTTTTATAATATCGAGCCATAATCGCGCTAAAAAAGCTTTAGTGACATATATTTGACGGAAATGGATTATTTACTTATTTGGCGGTTACGGTAATTTTATACCTGTACTTTTGACAATTTAATGACTATTCGAGACAAAATAAATTAACTACATACTTTCTTACGATTATTTTCATCAAGCGTGCTACTACATTGCTGCATAACATTTGGAAAATTCATCATTTAAAAAAAAAAATTCATTCCTTCTTATTCTATACTATAACTATCTCTGTACATGTATGTATATGTCGACTTTCTTCTTTTCGTTGTCGGGTTGACGCGAAAGCGAGAAATATTTACAGTATAATGCGGAGAGTTCAAAAGTGTTTTCGTTTTATTCGAGTTACAGAATAGAAGTGAACCCTAGTCCCATTAGCGAATGTAGGAATAGTATTTTAAAATTTGTTCACTACTGCAAAAATACTGTTCAAGTGCTCATCCAAACTTTGTATGTATGACTGTGTTGTTAAAAATTGTATAACTATTAACTAATTAATTGAATTTGATTAGAATTGTGTATACAATTTGTTTTAAGTTTTCGAAATTTTTAGACTTATTATGGCTGTCGTAGTCGTGACGAAATCCACTAAAAAAAAGAGGAAATGCTTGCAATATGTTTTACTTTGTAGTCGTTTAATATCGACTGCGCCTACGACAACCGTAAAAAAGGGCACTTGTTGATCAATCGCAAATTTAAAAACAATCGTTAGCATATAAATTTAGCAAAGAAATAATAATAATTTTTGCAACTAATTTTAATGAAAATTAATCTAAAAAGTTTCGTGAGTTAACTTATGCGCTACTTTGTTTAGCACGTCTCTTTGTATTATTTATTGCTATCACTAAGTTTATGTCCGACACTGGTCGGGCCTAATAATTATATTTAGATTTAAGATTTTAATAAATATATGTATTGTATTAAAAAAAAAACTCAAGAGCTAGTGTCAAAAGTGCACAGATATTACTTTCGGTTTAGATTATATGAAAAAATACAAAAACAAATTTTCTTATTTTCCCTGTCGGAAATCACGTTAACTTGGATTACTTTTAAGTAATCAACTAACTATTTTAACATTGCGATGTCCTAGGTGGTACTCAATTGTCTCACTCTGCATTACTTTTCAAATAACTTAAAGTTGGTTTATTTTAAATCACTTGGAAGTCAGTAAATTATAAAACTTTCTGGGATTCGAACATGTATCATCACACGTTGTGTACTCAACGCTCTACCGCTGAGCTAAGGTACCATCTAAAATAGCAACAGAAAAATTTTTCATAACTATGTAGCTGAGAATAAATTTGTTGGCTCTCATCAAATTCTATTACGTACTCAACTTAAGAATTAATGTAGAAACAGAATAAAGTCTGCAACTTCAGGAAAATCGCTGACAAATTAATCAAGCCCATAATAACATCGACGGCAGTAACTTCAAATGCTCTCTAATTTTTGTTTTATTTTCTTTTGTGCTTATTTTCTTTGCAGTTTTGTTTACAAAATGTATGAAATTTATTGAAAGCAGGGTGACCGATGACATTTTTCAAAAAGTGGCACCAAATAGGGGATTTATCAAAATAAAGGGGCAAAATTAAAAAAAATCCTGAAAACTACTTATTTTTATGTATTTTCATATAACCTACCCTAAAAAAAGGGGAACAAAAAGTGGCAAGGCAGTCGAAAAAGTGGAAAGGCAGTCGAAAAAGTGGCAATTTGCCACTTTAGTCGGTCAAACGGTCAAGCTGATTGAAAGTATGGTAACATTTTTGTGAGAATAAGTATTTATATGTGAGAGCATAAGAAAAAACGCTCTCAAAATAAAATAGATTCTATCTCACGACTGGTTTCTGCGGCTGTTTTTTTGTGTCAATTTGTATGGAAAATGTGTTGAAGTCGGTATTCTGTTTAATCATTTAGTTTTGGGTTTGTTGTGGATGAGATTGCAGTTAGCTTTTTTTTTAGTCAGTCTAATAAAAGTTAACTATAAGTTAACTATTTTTGTAGTCAACCGCATATTCTTCTACAGGGTAGTTATTGTGTTTTCCGTATAAATTCTCGAACATCAGATTTGATTAGTCAACTTAAAAATAGATGAGAAAAATTCTTTTGCTTTTCTTTTCATATCTAACCACATACTCACTCGTATTAGAAAATGTTTAATTTTAAAGGCAATTGTGTAATGATATATGTATTGTTAAAATAAAACCTTTTAGAATGCATAGATAAAAGAAAAATTTGTTATTAAAGTATGTACTAATTTAGATCCCCGATTGACATCCCTACTATTTACCAATTGGTTATTTACCTTTTTCCATCTATAATCATGCATGGTATGTGAGCGAAAGTATTTTTATTTTCAAAACTAATAAACAACTACTCGCATTAACTCATTTCTATTCTATTCATTGGAAGAATAAATGACACTAATTCAAAATTTGTGTGCAATGTTGTTTTCTCTGCTTAAAAACATATTCATACATGTGTACGTGCATACTTAAGGTATGTGCATACATGAATGGAATAGAAATATTCGCTTTTGAGTTTTTGTTTATTTAGAGCTTTAAGTTTATGAATGATTTGAGACGCTGATATGATATCATTTATTAAAATTTCAATGAAGTAATGGGTTTTAATTAATATAGAAGATTTTGTCAAGTTTTTTTTTTCTATTATGCTACTTTTATACAATGAATAATATGTTGCGTACTCATAAATACATACTTTGTAAATGTGATGAGGCATATAAAGAGAATCTTAATTAAGTGTAGATTTAACTTAAACGGATATATTTATTGCATTCTTGAGTAATATTCATTGTGAAGTTTGCCTAATTGTGAAATACATGCCATTACATTAAGAATATAATTGGAACTTTAACTTTTATTTTAAATTCGCGTTTATATTTACATATCGATGGTCACAAGAAGAAAGGCCCTAACTCGTATTTTCACGAAAATTAGTTTATCAGTGATGCCAACACATTTCACACAAATACACCTCATCACAAAAAATTTATTGCAATATTGAAAAAAATAACGCTTTTAAAAGCAGTTGTACAAAGCAAATGTACAAGCACTTGTACTGTTTATTATTATATTTTTCCCTCCTGTAAAGTTATAGTTATTTGAGTTAGGGTCTTTCTACTTGTAACCAACGATATGTATGTAGCGTTGTTCTTTTCATATAATTTCATTCAGTCATATATCATTCTAGATGAAGATGTAATTTAGCAGAATTTTATTTTAAAGCAATAAAATTTTCATTTATCATATTTACTTTAAGAAAAATTTAGATACTAATTTCTTAAAATCCGCGATTATACTCATGAAGTGAATTGTTTAATATCACTTCAGTATGCCCCATCGACGGAATATTAATGTGATCCCCTGAAAAATAACTGTTCCTACCAGATGGACATGTTGTTAACCAAAGGATCTATATTTTATATAATGTTTTCATTTATTTCATCCACAAAACGGCTTACGGCCTTATGTATAAGCAAAAACTGGCATGAAGATATCATAAGTGACGACATTGAACTAGGTGCTAGCGAGATCCTCCATACAATTTGACATTAAAAATCGGCGCATAATGTAGTTTTAACCCACTACTAAATCCTAGAGTAATTTTTAATGTAAAATTGTATGGTAAAACTCGTTAAGACCATATTCAATTTGCCACTTATGCTAACTTCTTGTTAGTTTTTGCTTATACATAGGGACGATAATATACAGGAATGTCACGGAAATCCAATTCTATTGAAATTGATTTCAATTCCGTAATTCGGTTCTTTAGAAAACGAAAAACTACGAATTTGCTCGAAATGAAACCACTTTAAATTCGGTGCTATGAATTGTAATTTTCACATTTTCAGCTTTATTTTAATAAAGAAAATTGTTTATAAAAAATTTTAAAATTTGTTTGTATTATATATTTTTTGCAAAATAATTTATTAATAAATAAAATAATTAAATAAATAAAATAATTAAATAAATAAAATAATTAAATAAATAAAATAATTAAATAAATAAAATAATTAAATAAATAAAATAATTAAATAAATAAAATAATTAAATAAATAAAATAATTCAATAAATAAAATAATTCAATAAATAAAATAAATAAATAAATATTTATAATAAGGTAAAAAAATGCAGCATCATAAAAAATGAAATATTCTAGTCAGCAGCAATTTTTCGGAAGCCTCTTCAGACACTTAAAAAAATTATTAGTCTTCTGTATTTTGTTTTTCTCTTCTAATAACTGTCTGCCTTATTCATAAAAAATAATTTTGTTTTCTAATGGGTTTATAAATCATTTTATATTTTGCTACATTTGAATCGAAAACAATCGAATTACCGCTTTTTCGGACTGAACAAAATCGATCGAAATATCGATAAGGTTAAACAAAATCGACCGAAACAAAAATTGGTAACCAAAGTACTTTCGATCGATTTCTGTGGCAGGCCTCATTTATTTGTACGTAATTGAAAGATGTTTTTTTTTTTTTTTTTTTTTTGTTAGTTTCCAAGCTCTACATAGTATATATTAGTTAGAATTTATATATTCTGCCTTATCGTGTTTGGTGTATTTCAAATATAACTACTACAGTTTGGTAATAGATTAAAGAAAAATTGTTGAAGTCTTCTTTAATCTATTACCAAACATTCGTATTAGAAATACGCCAACCACGATAAGGCAGATTGAAAGAAGCACAAAAACAAAAACATTGATATGTTTTATTGTTTGCTTGTTATTCAGGGCTATCATGAATAAAATTCCGCGTGAAATATTTCCTGGGGAACAATTCCAATTAATAGAAAGTAATAGGGAAAACGAAAAATTCTAATTGGAAAAGGGAAAAATTTCACGCGGAATTTAATTCATGATAGCCCTGATTATGTACATTAGTATTTGCAAATTACATGCATACGTACTTATAAAATAAATAATAAATAATCTATCTTTTGACGAATACAAATTATTGAAAAAAAAAAAAATTATTTATATAAAGATCTTTGAAACTATTAAGCTTGAAGTCGTTTTTTAAATAAAATTAACAATATTTATTTATCAACAATATTTCGACACGCCTTTGTGTGTCTTCTTCAGGTGATTTTTTTTATTTGTTTGTTTTTTCTCCTGAAGAAACAGAAACAGAGTTATTATATTAATTTATTTAACACAGGAACAAAGCGAATATGTAAATTGCATTCGGAAATTGATTAAGTTAAACCACTGCTTATTTTTTGCTTTTGATTTACAGCTCAGGCTGTTGAGCCTACCAAACGCTCTTTGCGTGTGGAAACTTGGAGGAAACTGAGGGATAACAAATTTGGCGTACGTTTCGTAGCCATCTTCAACCGCATACCTGGTTTTGTGGATAGTGATAAGGCAGGTGAACTTTTGGCCGAAACTGAGGAATTTAAAAAAGCCAGTAAGCTTACAGTTGATAACTGCGTATTATGTTTTGCAAGAATTTACCTAAATTTCATTATAATTCCAGATAACGTAAAAGTTCTAATTGATCGTTCTTTATATGCTGCTAAATTGCAAACTCTAATTGCTGGCAAGAATCTGTATTTGCCAGCTACACGTGAATCTAAGGCTTTGTATTTGAAAGTTGATGTACCAGCTGATGCTACTGAAGAACAAAAGATCGAAATTCTCAATGTTCAGAATATTGAAAAACATCGTATTGAAATTTGTAAGTTTTCTTTATACAGTGAGTAAAAAAAAAATCATGTATGTGACGGAAATCGAGTTTCAAAAACGAATTATAATTAAAGAGCTGAGAACCAAATGGGTGACAAGCGTAAAAACCAGCGACCGTAACGGTTTTAATATTTATTTAAAAAATTACTTTTTAATCTTTATTTTTTGATTTTTATTTACATATTCCTCATAATTTTTTTTTATAATAGGGATTGTTCACTACTGCAGTGGAAGTTCACATTACCGTGAATTCACTGTACATATGTATCTTGAACGTATAACTTCTATTAAAAACCTCTTTCAATCAATCACCTTTCTACCTATTTTTGAACGTCAATTGAATGTGACTCGAAAAAAATTGTTTCTAAAATTAAAAATTTAAATTAAATCGTAGGAACTTCATCACACCTTTCAAAATATAACGATTTCCATAACATACCTGATATTCTATTAAGATTTTTCAATATGATTCTATTTTTATATTAGCTTTGGAAAACAAAGTCGAATTGGATATGGTCGTCATTGGCTCAGTTGTTGTGTCACGTGATGGTTATCGTATTGGTCGCGGAAATGGTTTCAATGACTTAATCATTGGTCTGCTTTGCGAAATTGGCTCGATAACCAATAAAACCGTTATTGCTACAATGGTACACGACTCGCAAGTGGTTGATAGTTTACCAACAAATTTATTCCAAAAATACGATACTCCCGTTGATATAATTATCACACCCACCCAGGTTATACGCGTTGCCAAACGTTTGCCCCGTCCAGCTGGCATTTTTTGGGAAATACTCTCAGAACGTCGCCTTAAAATTATACCTGTACTTCAAGAACTTAAAGAAACTCAGGAAAAGGCCGGCAAGGTCATCGCCCTCAAAGAAGAAGACACAGATGTTGAACAGAGTTTGCGCAATAATGGTCGCCGTCGTTTTGTACGTCGTCGCTTTGGCTTCCGTCGTTATCAACGTCGCAATGTCTCACAAAATAACGCCGATCAGCAACAGGATGGCGAAAATAACGGCCAACAACAGAGACGTAACGGACCACAACGAAGACGTTTCATTAATCGCAGAAGACGTCCAAATCAGGTAAGTTTGAATTATAAAGTTTTAATCAGAGGGTGGCGTTGGCTGAAGTAGTTATCACGTTGACTACAAAACCTAAGGTCCTGGGTTCGAGCCCGGTGTCCGACCCGACAGTCATTAAAAAATAACACCACGCATTTTTCTGATGTGCATTAGTGTCTGTAATAACCCTTTTTATGACATAATTAATAAACACAAGGATTTGCAATTTAATTACTTTTTATTTAGCTTTTCTTTTTAATAGACTTCTATTGCTTACTTATTTCACAATCAGTCTTTTTCACGAGAGACTCAACAACTATCTCCGTGTTGCCAGATCTTCCCAACTAACTAGCGTTGTCAGATCTCCATATCCCTCCAATGTTTTTCAGCTTCAGCGTTAGTCTTGGGTTTAGCTGCTCCTGGTTAATTTGTTTCTCCACGCGATCTGCACAAGAATTATTATCGCCCGGTTCCGGCAATTTCTTCAAGTGGCTCACGTTGCGCCTGTAGCTTATCGTCCCTACGGATCGTGACATCGTTTCCCTTTCGCTCAACAACTTCACACGCTTCTTGACCAACCGTCGGTGTCAATTTATTGGGGAAAACTACATTTTGCACCAACACTTTGCCTCCAACTTGAATCTCACTTTGTCTTGCCAAGCGATCTTTGTCCGCCTTCTCTCTTCCTTTTTCTTTATTGATAGCATCCAAGTCTCTAGCCTCCGCATCTAAAATGTTTTCACCGACATCAAAGATAGATGGTATTTTGTCTCGAATCACGCGTTTGAACAGCAGTTCCGTTGGAGCCTTCCCAGTCGTTCCATGAGGGGTGACATTGTACATAAGCAGGAACTTTTGGATTTCTTTCTTATAGTCTGCTCCATTACTGTGAGCTATCCGCAGGCGCTTGACGATTGAACGATTCATGTTCTCCACTTCGCCATTCGCTTGCGGCCAGTATGGTGGAGACGTCATGATTTCGATATTTTTGTTTGCGCAATTTCTCCTAAACTCGTCACTGACAAACTGACGACCATTATCTGTTGTGACTGACCTGGGGTAACCCAGTCGAGAGAACGCCTCATCCAGAAAATCAATTATTGCGCGCGATGTAATTTTCTTTAGAAATTTTAACTTTTGGTACCTCGAATAGTAGTCAATGACCACAAACATGAAATCATTGTTCGGTAAAGGTCCTAACAGATCCATTGCTAGGCATAACCATGGTCCTTCTGGCAAAGCGCGTCGAGTCATCGGTGCCGGTTGAGACGGACTTGACACCAATAAACATTCACGGCAGTTTTTTACATGTTTCTCAACATCTCGATCTATTAGTGGCCACCATACTTTTTATCGTACCCTCCGCTTCATCACCGTCTCGCCTGGATGACCTTCATGTGCCAACGCTAAAACTCTTGTTCTTAACGGACCGGGTATTACGATTTTGGTACCTCGTAGGAGGATATTGCCCAACGTACATAGTTCAAGTCGAAACGGGAAATATCTATTGGATGTAGTTCATGGCCATGAATTATTTTTGATGCTTTCAACGGCTTCCATTAGTTCAAGATCGGACCAGTTATTCTCCACGGGACAGCTTCTTCAATTATTGAGCATATGCTGCTTTCAGCTTGTTGATCGAAAGACGTATTATATTCAATTTTGCATAATCTGGATAATGAATCGGCGATGTTATGTTTACCAGACTGGTAAATGATTTTAAATCTGAATGACTGAAGACGTAACACCCATCGCTCGATCCGAGCAGGTGGCTTTGATGCAGGTTTGAAAATTGTTTCCAAAGGCTTGTGGTCCGTTACCAATTCAAACTCGATGCCCGCCAAATAATAGTAGAACCGTTCGACGCCCCAAACCAAAGCAAGACTTTCCTTTTCTGTTTGTGAGTATCTACGTTCAGTCTCGGATAAGCTTTTGATCGCGAACGATATTACTTGTGGCATGTTGTCGCTAAATTGCAGCAGGACCGCTCCGAGGGCCACTGGGCTCGCGTCAGCTATTAAGCGGGTGCGCCTTTTTGGGTCGAAATATGATAATGTTGGAATCCTGGCTAGTTGTTTTTTCAGTTTTACAAAAGCTTCATCTTCCCGCTGACCCCAGTCGAACTTCACATTTTTTTTTTGTTAAATATCTGAGCGTATCCGTAAGGTCAGCCAGATCCGGTATGCATTTTCCTAGATAAGTGACTAGTATCAGGAAACTCCTTAGCTCCTCCTTGCTGGTTGGTGCACGAAATTTCATGATGGTGTCGACTTTTCCGGGATCTGGATTTATGCCTTTGTCAGACAGAATGTGGCCTAAGAATAGTAGTTTCTCTGTTTTCCAAATGCATTTTTTTCTGTTCAGCATAACATTCGCCTTCTTAAAAACTGTTAACACTTCTTTAAGATTTATGTCGTGTTCAGACTCTCTTCTCAAACACGATTATATCGTCCAAATAGTTTATGGCGCAGTTACATGGCGCCAAAATGCTTTCCATAATCCTTTGGAAGATTTCCGGTGCAGAGTTCACGCCGAATAATAACCTTTTATACCTGAATAACCCTTTTGACTTGATGAAGGTGGTTATCTCACGACTCTCTTCCTCTAGCTCCAACTGGTGGTACGCATTTTTGAGATCTAACCTAGAAAAGTAGCTTGGTCATGAAGGAATCGAATGCTGGTAGCGGATAATTTTCCCGTAATATGGCCATATTCGCACGTCTCTGTCGATGCATAATCGGATATCCTCGTTACCCTTAAATACGATTACTACCGGGGATATCCAGGGGCTAGGTCCTATCACGGGTTCTATGATATCCTGTTCCACAGCTTCATCCAATTTCCTTTCGACCTTTTCTTCTATGGCGGATGGTAGGTACTCTCCGCAATGGCTGTTGGACAGGTTTTACAGATTTGTCAATTATCAGCGAAACTTTAATGGCTCTAATTTTTGGAAAGACATGGCAGTTCTCGATTTGATTTACTCCACGCCCTAGTTTCAAAACGCCCAATTTGATAGCAGTAACTCGGCCCAGCAGTGATTGACGCCCATTCTCAATTACATAGAACGAGGAAATCAAGTTTGAAACTAGATCCAGGCCTATTACCGCTTCGAAAACAGCTTTCACCTTGAGTAAATTGTTTCCAGCATACGCACGCAGATTTAGCTCGCATGTTCCAAACCATGGCACCTTCCTTAAAGAGGCACTCCCAATCCTCCTCACTCAACAGGTTATAATGTGACCCAGAGTCAATCAGCATGGCAATCTTCCGGCCCCCTATATAGCACTCTATCATTTCGTCCATGTGCTCGCTTAACCTGTCTGCTATCTGGAAACAATTGTGTTCGTTCCACTTATTCTGCATAGATCCAGCTTCTGTTACACCGTCACTTGAGACAAATTGAACGTTTGAATATTTCCGCTTTTTCCCATCTGTGTAATCAGAACCTGACTGCTTGCGTTTTGAACCTTTCGTATTGCATTTGCGAGCAAAATGGCCAACAAACCCACATTTGTTACATTTTGAATTTTTAGCAGGACAGCCAGCACTTGCACCTTCATGACCTCGACGACCACATCTGCCACATTCAATATGTTGATTCTTTGTCTCGATTTTGCTTACATCGATGGATACATTGGGCAATTTCATAGCCTCTGACTGGTTATTTATCTGCTCATGGACGTGACACATTTCGATGGTTTCTGTGAGCGTATTATTCTTTTTCTAGGAGCCGCTTCCTTAAATCGTCTGGTGCCCAATTATCAATAAGCTTGTCTTTAAGATTTATTCCTAATGTCTCATCTTTCGTGTCGCCGAATTGGCATTTTGCGGCCTGGTTTCGTAGCCGTACAAGGAATTTATTAAAACTCTCACCTCCTTCACGATTCATGGAACGAAAAAGGTGTCTTTCAAAAGTCGAGTTTCTTTCCGGTGAAAAATATTCGTTGAGCTTTTCAACCAGAGTTTTGAATGCATCTACACCTTTAGCTGTATCCTCGACAAGAGCCCCGTGAATACTGTATACAACCTCTTGGAGTTGTGTACCGCCTAAATACAGTAGTTTGTTCCTCTTCTTCGCAGCGTCCTTTATTTCCTCTGCGTTCAGATATATGGAAAACGAACGGTACCATTTTTCCCATTCTGTGCGCAGAAGTGCCTTATCTATGGCATCACAAAGGAAAGGTGATATGCCTACCGCACTCATCTCCCTTCCTCAACGTTCAGCTCACACCAAATACAATTTAATGTTTTGCACCTATTAAGCAATTTAATGCACATAGTTACTTAACAGGCAACATTCGGCTGTCAGGTGTTTCTTACCAGTTCACAGTCCTTACAATTAAATGTAATGCAATTGGTTACTTTCCGGCCGACAATTTAATGTCTTTTGTATCTCCTTATCTGCAATTAAATGCAAAACAACTTAATGTCTTCCCATTTGTTACAATTAAATGTCGCACTCACATGGTTTCTTGTTCTCTTTTTTTTTTCTTTTTTTCCACAGGTTACTATTACAAATCAATGCCGACAATTTAATGTCTTTTCGCTGCAATTTAATGCAAAAGAATTTAATTTTTTTCTTTGCAATTCAATGCAGCCAATTTAATAATCCTCCATTTGCAATTACATATTTACCACAGTCGCCAATGTAATAACCCTTTTTATGACACAATTAATAAACACAAGGATTTGCAATTTAATTACTTCTTATTTAGCTTTTCTTTTTAATAGACTTCTTCTATTGCTTACTTATTTCACAATCAGTCTTTTTCACGAGAGACTCAACAACTATCTCCGTGTTGCCAGATCTTCCCAACTAACTAGCGTTGTCAGATCTCCACAGTGTCCTTTGTATCAGTTGATGTGGGGAAAGTTCAAGTGATGCAGGCATAAGGTACTGGTTCACTAAAACTACACCGGCTTCAGCAGATGCTAATACTAATGTAACATCAGAGCGCCCTCCTTCGTTGAGTAGCAGAATCATCGGCGAAGTAAAATAAAAAATGTCTACTAAACACAGCTTCAAAATTTAATACGCCTCATTTGACAACAGAAGGCGCTGGAACACTGTATCATTAAAAAGCGTGAAAAAAACAGAGTTGTAAAAGAATGAAGCTTTCCTTTCCTCTCTCTCTTCCTTCATCTTCATACTTCACTATCACTATCCCTTCCCTGTCACCCTCTCTCACTAACTTCTCTTCAACACACAGGTATCACAAAGGGATCATTATTGTATTGGACCCAAGTGAGCTGGACTCTAAATTTCCCCCTTCCTTACCAGCAATCTGCTAACCTAACCTAACCTAAGTTTTAATCAGTGAGCCTTACATTTCCGTGTTAAAGTTGTGCAAATTCGCCTAGCAAGGGCTTGTGCCAGGCAGAACCCTATAATAGGTTGTGCGAAATTTTTTTCGAATAACACACAGTGTCTCTAAAGAACGCTTATATGTATGTATATATGTACATATGTATGTATATTTAGCTTAATTGTAATCAGCGGTATATCGGTAGCTCGCCTCTTGGGGATGGACGACTGTATAGCGTAGAAGATACAGGATTATTACATGTTTGTACTATTTAAGCGATGCGCAAAGCATACCTCGTCAATTAAAAAAAAACTTAACTTTTCAGTAGAACGACAAAACTAGTTAATTCGCTCATTATTGTAAAAATAAATGATGTGCCTTCCATAATATGGTTTAAATATGCTTACTAATTTATAGGTCTTCAAAAATAAAATTTATTTTGCACTTATTTACGTATTTTTCTGAGATAGCATACTTTAGTTGGTCAAAAAAGAAATATTTTTTTAGAGTTAGAAGTACATATTTGTCAAAAAAAATAAGATCTTTTACTCAATACTAGATATAACAACTGAAAAGCTACAAGAAAAAAACTTAAAATACCATACAAAATTACTTATAATGCATTTACTTACACCTGCACAAAATGTAGCAGATTTTAATTAAAAACTATGGAAATCTATACCGTATACACCAAGTTTTCTTGATCCAAAACCAAACTCATTAACGGAAAATTTTCCAAAACTACAACCAAACAACTGCAAAATAGCTAATTCACTCACCTTTTTAAACAAACCCGTGCTAATTCAATCATCTTTTAAATAAATAATATTCTATAGGGTAGTAAAAATATAAAAAAATATTAGATTTTGTGTATATTTCCTACAAATAAATCTACTTAGACTTGATTTTGTAATTTGTCAACATTTGATTGATTGTGACGGTGTTACCATATGAGGCCTGTGTTATCATATAGCTGAATTCAGTATTAATTCACTGTCATTTAGTGCATTTACAAATGAGGATAATTCACAAGTTAATTTGCAGAGAGAGAGAGAAGACAGTTAATGCAAATTAACGCTGTCGTCTGTCTATGCTATAAAACTCTGGTAAATAAATTCAGCTACAACATCTACTACAGTTTTTAGTATAGTAGATTGTGTAGGCATAGTTAATTGAAAATGTATGCATTTTATTGTCGTGTTTTAAATTTACCCCGATTTATCAAAGCTACCGTGAATACCGCTAATATTTATTTTCTTAGCAAAAAATAAAGTAAATCTTTAAAAATTATCATTAAAAAGTGGCAACTTGTTAATTAATTTTTGATACCAAAACATATACGCCTAGGTTCTACATTCGTAAAATGAAATGAAAGTGAAATTTTCTTTTGGTTTGTGTTCTCAGTTTCGTAAAAGTGATTTAAAAAGTAAAATTTCATTTTCAGTTTGTTTCAAATGAAATAGAAGTGTTCTGTAATCCAATTTCACTACAAAAAAAGTAATTTGAATTCGGCAGCAAACAACGTTGTGAAAGAAAACACTTTTTAGTACAAATTAAATATTTGTACAATTTATTGCAAAAATACGAAAATGTAAACAAATAAATAACATTCTTATATAAATTATTTTTTATGGTTTATTTGTGTATTAAAGGGGTAAGAACAAAAATCCGTAGTAAGAGGTGGCGTTGTTAAAATATGTGGAAAAAATCCGCGATTAGCTAAAGGGTTCTGTAAGTGATTTCCTCAATGCATTTAGAAATTTTTAGCGAACTTGCAATTTTTCACGAACTTGCGATTTTTCGCGTTTTTTGCGGGTTTATTTTATTTTTAACAGCTTTGGCGACTTCTAATGAATTTCATGGCTTGTTTTCGATTTTGCAACTTTTCGCAATGTTCGCAATTGTTCGCAATGAAAGCGAATTTTTCAAGTGTTCTGTTTCCTATGAGTTTTTACGCGAATTTTAAACAATATTAGACTTTGCTATTGCCACTGTTATTAAGTTTTTGCGAATTTTCGCGATTTTGTTTACCGAATTTTGAGCGTTCCTTAAAGTTTTAGCGATTTTTAATAAAAATTATGGCTTGTTTAAAATTTTGAAATTTTTCGCAAAATTTCTGTTATTTTTGCGAAATATGTAAGTTTTGTAACGTTTTTGGCTTTCTTTATCTACTTTAATTTTCTTTACTTATTTATATTAAGGGACTTAAAATTTAAATTTTTGCAAGTTTTGGCGAATTATCATAATGTTTTGTGCTTTCTCTCGAGTTAACCTTGCAGTTTTAGCGAGTTTAATCAATTTAAGTTTATTGTTTGTTACCAATATTGCGAATTTTCAACATTTTCGCGATGTGTGATTTATTCGACTTTTAATCAAGTTCAAGACGATATAGATTTTTGCATTTATTTTTATGCAAGTTCATAATCAGTTTTTTGGTGTGAATATATATGCAAATATTTGGTCGTAAAATTTAATTGTGCTTTAAAAGCCGAATTTTCGCAACGAATTCTTTAAGGCAAGTTCGTCGAACTATGCGAACTTCGCCGTTAGTTCCAATTGTGTTTATAGCATAAGATGTGTTTTTTCTATGTTGCTTGAAATATTTATTTGAAATAAACTGGGAATGAAATCGTCGTAGAAAAAAAGTTTCATTACTTTTCTAGAACACAGTGATATCGACTTTTCGGAATTAAAAACGTTTTCATTTTCATATTGTAGTGGAATGTAGAACCTGGCCGATAATTTTTCCCCAGTCGTAAAGCAGCTCTGGGTTGGGGGACATCTCTCGCGTCATCGTAATTATTTCTTAAGTGCGGTCAGGCTTGTGCATGTTGTTTGGCCTTCGAGAGTTTTTCGTATCGCTTGCACTGGTTGACTGATCTGCCACGGATAACCGTATAATCTTGCGGTTTTTTTTTTGGAATTTCTTTAACAACCACGTTGCTACTTCCTACACAGAAAAAAATAAGTTTCATTTTTTTTTTATTTTTTTTTATTTATTTAGATAACATCAAGTATAATTAATTCGACTTCACTGGTAAAGAGTTTAGGAGCAATACTCCTTATCTACTTAAATATATTATTTACATGGTAATATTTACAAACTTATAATCTTAATAGTATAAATAGAAGGTGAAAATTTTACAAAAACCTATATAAAGCATTTAAGGTAAAATACTATACTACGGGTAAAATTACGCTGAAATTAGTTCATTAATATGTCGGTATTGCGAAGATAGGCATCTTGTGTTGAAATTGGAAGTCAGTCTGGTCAGTTTGACATGTACAAGTTCGAAGCCGGCAAGATTATGTAGACGACGAGTGGAATAGTGCCACGGTAGGTTGTATACCATTTTTAGGAGTTTGTTTTGAGCCACCTGAAGCTTGCCCAAATGACATTTTGCGGACGAGCACCAGACTGGAGCACTGTAGAACAGTACGGGATGAAAAATTGATTTTATTATAAGTTTTTTATTTTCAATGTTTAGCTTAGTTCTTCTGTTTATAAAAGGATATAATAATACAATTAACTTGTTCATTTTGTTAACAACGTACGGTATGTGACAATTAAAATTTAGCTTGGCGTCAAGGATAACGCCTAAATATTTTACTTGGTTGTCCCAAGGTATGTCAAGATTCATGAGTCGCAGCGAACACTGGGGAATAAAGCATTCCTTACGCTTTCTTGTGAAGTAAATAGCTTTGGTTTTTTCAATATTTATCGCAATTTTCCATTTGTTAAAGTACGATTTAAGCTCTGTAAGGGCAAATTGAAGATTGGAAATTATATCAGCTGCTAGAGTACTCGAGCATAGGACTGAAGTATCGTCCGCAAAAATAGACATCGTACAATTCGGAAACTCAGGAACGTCTGCAGTAAAAATATTATACAGGACTGGTGAAAGGCAAGATCCTTGAGGGCAGCCGGCCGAAATGTTAATTTTTTGGGAAGACGTATTACCCAGAAATACATAAAAGTATCTATTGTGCAAGAAATCTTTAACAATTTTTATTATTTCTATCGGAAAATTGAATTTCTTTAATTTGAAGATGAGTCCGTTGTGCCAAACGCAATCAAATGCTGATTTGACATCGAGAAGTACCATACCCGTGGACTTGCGTTTCATTTTTGATAACAAAAATCCCGGTATTCAATCATTTTAATTTTCGAATTTTCTGTGATAAAGAAATCCGCTATATCAATAACAAAAATTGTAAACGAATAGTATTATTTTTTTCAATAATACAAATATTTTAATTAATAAAATATCTTATTAATAATTTGTAATTTTTCAATAAAGTGATTAATTGTTATTGTGTTGTGTTGTTTGTGTGTATGTCACATTTTTCATTCTAACTAACCCCTTTTTGTTTGTTTTTGCTTGGCTGCGATTAAAATTGAATGTGTTTCGGATGATGAGTTGAACCGGCAATCTCTTGACTAATAGACTAACGTACTTACCACTCAGCTAAAGAGCAAATCGTTATTGGTGACGCAAATAATGTATACACGCAAAACATAATTACTTATGTTTCTTCTACATGTGCGCATTGCGTTGATATAATCTAAAAATAACTTTGTTGAGTAAAAATAAAACAAACCGCGATGTTTTTCGGTTTCTTATCGGAATTCACACGTGTATAACTCGAGCAAACAAAAAAAACAACAACATCAGCACATGACCACGTTGAGTCAATCGGCAAGCAACGAAAACACCAACACAAACAAATGAAATTAAATGATATTTTAAAATGCGCGGAATTTATAATTAGATTCAAGTTAATGACAAATATTATTGAAATTAAAAATTTTATTCATTAACATGGTTTTATTGAAAATAATTCTTGTCTATTTTTTTCTGTGTATGTGAAGGCATAGGTCGTGTACAGTCAGTCACAAAAATACTGTCAAATAAAATACTGTTAATACCATCTTGGGCATATGGTCTAGTTACCCCGTCCATATTTGTGCAACACCATATTATGCAAATTCACTTTGTATAATATGTATAATAAATATGTAAATAAATAAATAAATATAATTTTTCCTAATTTTTTTAATACATTTTTAGTCTGAAGGCGATCAATCAGGAGTAGCATCTAAAAGTCAAGATCGTAAATCAGCTGGCGAGGGTGGCAACAGAAGAATAAGGCCACGCAGAAATCGCATGACGCGTGATTTCTCTGTAAAACTAAGCAATATTACACGTGACGTGCGCGTTCGAGACCTTAAGAGTGAATTACGCAGTCGCCAATGTATTCCCATGGCCATTACATGGAAAGGTAAGTAGCGAGATTATGTTTATGCATTCGCGAGCAATTTTTAAATCATATTTTTTTATATATATATTATGTAATTATTTCACAAGGACAATACGGCCGCTGTTATTTGCATTTCGGTCATCGTAATGGCCAACCCAGCACCGAAGAAGACGTGAATAAAGTCCTACAAGCCTTGAATGATCTTTCTTTGACTGTCACACCAAATAGTTATAAAAATAAAAACACTGACACCAATAACACCAACAATGGCGAGGGTGCTGCTGGCGATGGTGCAGAACAACAAGAGCAAAAAACTGAAGAAGATGCCGCCGAAACCAAACCTTCCAAGGTTATTAATTTGAAGGTGGAATTGATTAAGCGCAACGACAAAACAAACAATGATGCAGCAGCAACTGCTGGAGCTGGTGGCGCCTTAAATGGCGGTGGAGATCCAGCTACTGGTGGTGAAGCTAGCTCAGCACGTATTGAGTCTGTCGATACCACTACGGTATAGTGTGAGATGCGGGCTGTTTTAAAACGGCTGTACTTTTGGTTTGGATATTTGGAATCGCGTGTTTTAGCTTTGGATGATGTAACACTGATGTTAGCTTAGCGTTGTGTTGGTGCTCTGCTGCTCTCTCGTGTGTTTCATCATTTCTAGCTTTGTTCTTTTTTTTTCCTTTCAATAACTTCATTCACACACTTTCAATAGGTTTTTTTTATTATAGTTATTTAAAATTTTATAATAACAGATTGAATATTTTTGTACAACTTTCTTCATTTACCGGCTTTTGGGTTGTGAAAATTTATATTTTATTTTCATAACAACTAAACACTTATCGGTGTGTATTTATATTATCATTGTTTCCTCGGTTTACTTTTTTTTATAAATATGTATTTGATTTTTAATTTAAAACTACTGTGTTAGAATTTTGAAGATGATAGCACAAAAATTGGTTTCCAGCTCCATATTTTTGTATGTAATTTATTTGAACTACAAATTTCTTTTAATATTGCTCAATCAACACCAGCGATCTCCGAATATCCTTCACCATTTATAATCGTAATTTGCTTAAAACAACTTTTCATTGCAAAGTAGAAGGGAGAAAGATTAAGACGATGTTGCTTGCAATACGCTTTTCCGGCAGCTGAGCTGTTGGCTAGGTCGCGTATTTGTGCCATCATGAAGTCTATCTTGTCTTCCTAACTCTAATTATCAGGATGAAGATTTTTATTATTTTTCTATATATGAAATAAATATATTATTACTAAACATCAACAACAACAACTATTTATATAAAGCATTGAAAACAGCAAATGAACAAAATGTTGAAAAAAAATATTGAAAAATAAAATTAAAAAAAAAATTAAAAAAAAATTAAAATAATGAACTAACAAACAAATAATAATGTTTATAAACAAAATAGAATTGAAAATAATGTCTTGTATGTTAAAACAATGATTAATTTAATTTTTATTTTTTATTTAAATTGTTTTTTTTTTCTATCCATATGTAATATTTTCTTTTTTCATTTATTTTTTATTGTATTTAAATTTGATAAGTTTTTACGCTTTGTTTACAATTTTATCAGCAATTTACAATAAATATGTTAAACAAAACTAAGCAAACAACAACAACAACATCAACAACAAATAAGTAAAATTAACAAACAAAATTTTCTTTTTATACAATGAAACTAAATAAAATACAAATTTGAATGAAATTTATAAACTTGTGAAATTTGAATTGAAAACCATATCAGCATAACTAAAAATCGAAATGATATATTGAAAGTTTTTTTCCTTT
Organism: Tachina grossa; assembly: GCA_949987645.1. Taxonomy (NCBI): domain Eukaryota; kingdom Metazoa; phylum Arthropoda; class Insecta; order Diptera; family Tachinidae; genus Tachina; species Tachina grossa. The sequence goes on along the minus strand of OX465274.1, from coordinate 131,303,025 downwards.
TTGAAAAATAAGATATTTATCCATTGTTTTTATTATTAAATGGATCGTGGTTAGTCAAGATGTGGCTAATCCTGGAAAATCCTGCTGAAAACATCCAAGAAATGTAAAAATTTAAATTCTCAGAATTAGACTATTGTGGTTTTAGGCTGTCAAATGGCATTTTTATAAAATTACAACGCGTTATAATTTTATTGCTCCAATAATAATCGAATTGTTTTGAATTTTTTGTTTTAACCCTCGGATGTTATTTATTTATTTATAGTACATATTCTACAAAGTAAATTTGCATAATATGGTTGCACAAAAATGGACGGGTGACTAAGACCATATGTCCATGATGCTATTCTTAAAAATGTTTTTGTGACTGACTGTACACGATCTATGCCTTCACATAGGAAGTAGCTACGTGGTTGTTAAGGAGGTTCCACAAAAGAACCGCAAGATTATACGGTAGTCCGCTGCAGATCAGTCAACCAGTGCGAGTGAGACGCAAAACTCTCTAAGGCCAATAAACAACAGTGGCCTGGTTGCATTCACCCCCTATTCTGCGTTTCGATTACGTTCCCGCATTCAGTTACGCACGGATCGAAAAGAGGTATTCTGCCTAAAAACTGAATCGAAAGAAAAAGAAGAAGAGAAGAGTATGTTTAAACCTGCTGCTTTGCTTTGAAACGGGTGAAATAGGAACAGTAAAACTAAGCAATTTTGCAAAAAAAAATTTAGCAAAAAGTTAAATTTAGTGCAAAAAACAGTGATTTAACAATTAAAACAAATAATAATTAAATATTTTGAAAATTTTCATTAAATAAACTCTTGCAAATTTAAGTACAGAGAGTTAAAAAAACGGGATAAGCAAGAGGTATTTGTGGCCAAACTTTTCCAGTCTTTTCCAGGATTCTGTCGCGACGGAGGTGATATTTTAATTTTTTACACATAATTGTAACACAAAAATAAAGTTTATTTGTTTAAATTTAATTAAATCCGTAGACAAAATCGTTTTTCGTTGCCATTAAATAGGTATGTGTCAACTGTTCTACCTGTAATAAACTAAATAAAAATCGCATTTCAGTACAGAAAAACAAAACAAACTGTTTAGTTCATTAATTAAACCTTCTTTCATTTAATACTTGCATTATTTTTTGAATTAATCACTTTTTAAAGCTAAACAAACAAAAATTGAAAAGGCTCCGCCGCCACTAAAATAACAACTTACAAAAACGTAGTTACGATCGAAATGCAGAATAACTACATAGAATCGAAAGAGAAATCGAAGAACGGAACGCAGAATACCAAAGTTGCCAAACGGAGAAACTTTCGATTCGAATCGAAACGCAGAATAGGGGTGATTTAAAAAATAATTGCCAACGACGCGTGATGTTGACTCGCCCAGAGCTGCTTTACGACTGTCGGATGTTATTTATATTTCAGTTGATGTGTAGAAGTCACAGTGAAAACGTGTTTTTTAATTCTCTTTTAAGACTTATTACCGGCCCTGTTCTGTAAACCGAATCCGAGTAAATTTCTCGTTTTCAAAATATTAATAAAGGTCCTGCAGACGTGTTGAAAATCATACACGATAATTTTCTTTCAGATATGATATTTGAGAATCTATACATATAATGTAAAAATTACAAAAAGTCTGAAAAAATATTTCTCTTAACGGAGTTAGTTTTGTAAAATCGTTCGATTTCAAATCGATTCGGTTTACAGAAGGCATTGATGACGTTGAGAGATTTTCTCGAAATTTAAGAGCACCAACTATAAGTTCGAAAGAAAGGAAGCGACTTGAAGCACAATTGGAAACACCAATGGGTTGTGAAGTCAAATTTTGGACTATTATATATATAAAGTTGGCGTAGACACAATGGATCAGATGTTGACATGATATTCGTGATGGTGGAGTTGGCTGAAGTAGTCAGCACGGTGACTACAAAACCGAAGGCCCCGTGTTCGAGCCCTGTATCTAACAGTCATTAAAAAAATAACATCACGCATTTTTCTGATGTGCATTAGTTTCCCTTTGTATCAGTAGTTGCAGTAAAGTTCAAGTGAACAATACCGACTTCTGCAGATACTGATCCTAACGTAAGGGAGAAATTTTACGTGGAATTTTATTCATGATAATCCTGAATATACTTTATATCCCCGGTTTGATCTCATTCATCATCTATAACGAGTTGAATCTGAATCGCGAGTACTACGAGTACATATTCTTTCAGTTTTGAATAAAACAGCAGGACGCTTTTCCTTTTTAACTTAGTACTGGATATAACGAACAATTCACTTTAACGAACAAGCCTGACAACAATTAGGTTCGTTAAATCTGAAAACTACTGCAGTATAAATTTTTATTTTCTAATATTTTGTTAATATGCTTGTACTTTGTTTTATAAGTACAGAAATATAATAAAAATGAAAAATTTAAAAAACCCGAATATATCTAGGGAAAATGTGATATCTTGTAAACGGCTGGACCGATTTTCTTAAAACATAGCTAAGAACCCTCCCGATCAAGTTACCTTTCAAACAGAAAAAACTAAATCATAATTGGTCCAGCCGTTTGGTCTGCACGTGGACACGGACAGATACACAGCCACACACTACAAACTTGTAACGCCCCTTTTATCGGGTGTTAAAAATCAGTTCAACATATTCAAGGCTATCATGAATAAAATTCCGCGTGAAACCTCTCTTTTCCAATTAGAATTTTTTGTTTTCCCTATTACTTGCTATTAATTGGAATTTTTCCCTGGGAAAAATTTCACGCGGAATTTTATTCATGATAGCCCTTCTTAAGTGCGTTCGAGAACTCGAAAATTTGTACAAATTTTTACTCTTTTTTTTTACTGGATTGCGTTCGCGTACACAAAATCCAGTAAATGAGAGGGCGAACTGAGAGCGAAAAGTGACAGTTAATTTACTAAGTAAATGCCAAGGTCTATTTATTAGGTCTATGCAACTCTACAAAAACAGCAACACAAAAAACAACTTTGTTTCATTTGCCAGAAACACACACAAACATGAACTAAAGTGTATGTTGCCAACAGCTTTTGACAGTTAAAACACGAAAACACAGAATATCATCAGGACGATTGCGTTGACCTGATAAATAGGCCTTGGTAAATGCTAATTTTTACTGGACAAATTTATGCCAGTAAAATCCACTAAAATGAAACCATTAGTTGTAAATATTCTGACAACACATAGTTGAACGGAACAGCTAGCCGTTTTCGAAGGCCACTAAACCTTCATCATCAGCGTTCTTCTGTGTTTGGTCCACTGTGTGTGGTGTCAGTTGATGTAGATTTGTGCTTTATATACGAAACTTTTTTGCAAATGGAATGTGTTAATTGTTTTGATTCATCGTATTTCAATTTGCTGAAAGATGTTTTGTACTAAAAGCTCACCTTACCATCTCTAAATTTACAACAGTCTTACCATTGCTTTCAGTATTTTAGTGTTAGAATTTTTTTTTAATTTTGGCGATTTTTTTCGTTTTGGCTATTTTTTTAATTTTTGGCAATTTTTTTTTTTTTTTGGTTTGGCGATTTTATAATTTTTATAGCAAGTTGTCAAAATTACATAGTCAAAATTGCATTAACTGATGGACCACCCTTTAATTTAATTTTTTTTAAATTTTAGTGTTATTTGTTTTAGTCTGTATAAAAATACACTAATTTTACAAATTACAAGTTTCAATATAACTACATATGTACATACAATTGTATGTATATTACATGGGATTTTAACATTTTTCGTTGCTCGTTTTGGAACACCCTTTAATTTTTAATTCTCATGTATTTGTTGTTGTATCGGCCAAGGTTCTACATACTCTGTCCAAATTTCAGGTCCGTAGCTCTTACGGATCCTGAGAAAATACCGTGTGACGGACAGACGGACAGCGTAGCGAAAACAATACGGTTCCTTTTCACCTTTTGTTTACGGAACCCTAAAAAAGGAGGTTTATGTCGTAGGGTTAGATTAAATGGTCCAACTTTTCATTACATCGGCCTAACCCCAAAACTACTCCATATATGATTCAATGCTTGTGTGAAAATGACATGATTGATCCATGACTGCATTATATGGGACCATGATGTAACTAGTCTGTTTCATCTAGATTGTACGTGGTCCAATGTTATATGCAGGTTTTTTTTGCATATGCATATATACATATGTATAATTTTTTTTTAGCGCGAAAATCGTCAATCAGCTGTTTTATATATTTTACTGGATTTTACACATTTTCCGTTCTCGTGCTTTTATATGCAAACTTTTTTATTGAGAGTAATTTCTTTAAATTACTCAGTATTTACTCAGTTATGTACTTGATTTTACTGGAAAAGTACTCAAACGCACCTATTTTAAGAAAAACAAATAAACTTTTTAATTAAATTTTTCTGGGACAATATTGTTACGAAAATGCCCGTCGACAATGTTAAGCAGCATTACTCAAAAATATTCCAACAGGGTTAATGTAAGTGTTACGCGAAAATATTCCTACAGGGTCAATGCAAAGAATGATCTAGATTCTAGATTATAGAATAGTAGCAAACACGTAAACAAGCAAAAGCAACAACAAAAAAAGCGTCTGCTTATTAAGAAGATTCACATATTTACACACATACATACATGCTAATTCAAACGAAAAGCAAAAGATAAACAACCACCGTGTATTGCTTAGTTAATGATGTACACACGTATGCATATACACATGTATGTATGTACATAGTTACCACATGAACTTAATTAGGCACTTTGTAAAAAGCATATAAGACGATAATGATCGTCTAGACATTGCTTGAAACTTCTAGTGGTATTTGTGTTAAGTATAAAAAGGGGTGACGCATCCAATGAGTTGTTAGTTGCAGTTGTGATTCTGTTGCGAACAAGTTAGTCAGTTGCGAGTGCACAAGTCAGCTGATAATTAAGTTGTGAATTAATAATAGTCTGCGATAGAGTGGTGATTTGATAGTTAAGAGCAGTCTGTGCTTTACACGTGAGTTGGAGTAAAGGAGAAACTATAGGACAGTCCAGTGATGCGAAAGTTGGTACGATCGTACTTTTTTTGATACTATTTGACATGAAAAAGTACCGTAGTACTCCAGCAACACGTTTGATACTCTCACGGCCAGCTTAGAAATATAGTCGGAAGATGCGTGTATGCATATATTTTTGAGAATAATTAAATTTTTTTTTCGACAACTGGCACGAAACTTTATTAGTAAAGACATTTTAGAAAAGTGTACCCAACCAATCACAATTAAATATAAATGAAAATTATATTTGATTCAATGATATTTTCTGTGGCACAGAAGTTGATCTCTACGTAAACAGAAATCGTGTTGAAACAACTGTTTCAGTTTAAAGAAAATTGCAAAAAGTTTATATTACATTCTGTCAAGTTCTTAGAGCAAAAGTGGACTTTGACAGTTTAGTTTAGTAAGTATCCCTCTGAAAATGTTTTATTTGGTAATTATACTACTTTTAATTAAAGTGTTTCCCAGCGAAAAGCAAAATTTTTAAAATATTAACCAATATAGAGCATACTATGGAAGAACTGAAGCCATTAACAACAGAAAATATATGTATGCAGTTTCTGGACTTCCGTAGCTATAACTAAAAACGCATTGGGCGAATACATGTTTCCTGGTGAATCGAGAGTAGTTTACGGAATTTTGTCCATACCTCACTCTGTAAATATCGAAAGGATTTTCTCTTACCACAATATCATGAAAACAAATCAAAGGAATAGAATTTATGTTCCAGGCCAAAGCTTTATTGAAGTCTAAAAACTGTTTTTGTGATAACTTTAATCAGGGCTATCATGGATAAAATTCCGCGTGAATTTTTTCCCGGGGAACAATTCCAATTAATAGCAAGTAATAGGGAAAACAAAAAATTCTAATTGGAAAAGGGAGATTTTTCACGCGGAATTTTTTTCATGATAGCCCTGAATATTTATACCCACCCAGTCAGAAAAAGATAATCACCACGATGTTACGATGGTCTGCGGGTACAACTAACATCAGTATAACATCTGTTTACCAATATTTTAAGGAACTCATAACATTAAAATGGTAACGCCGAATGACCGTCCTCCAACTCTTGTTTTTAATGTTGGTGCAATACTCTAAATACAAATTTATAAGGTCGTCACAATGGAACTTTTCAAACTTAAGTCAACTTTTTGTATTTACGGTGTTTTAGTGGCATAGGATTACTAAGAACACGATATTTGAAAACACAAACTAATATTTTTGTGTTTGTAGTACTGTGGTGGTACAAAATTTTTGGAAGAGTCGTAATTTTGTATTTACAGTGTTGTGAAGGCACATACTTTTTGCGCAAAATCACAATTTCTGTCTGTTTATGTACATATGTATATGCTTTTTGTTCATTTTCTTATTTATTTGTAATAAATTTTATATAATTTTTTGTTAATAAAATTTAAATAAAAAAATTGTTTTTGGTACTCTTGGGATCAAAAAAGTACTCCAAAAATTTTTTTTGGTACCGAAATGCAAATCTCATTTCCCATCACTGGGACAGTCTATAGTGACAGCAAAGTCTGTCGTGGAATTGAGATTATTGTGGAGTCTATCGTGTCGACTGGAGTAAAGGGAACAGCGCAGCGAATAGACGTGTGTAAAGGTGTAAGTAAAGCCAGTGAGTCTTTATTGGTGTATCAACGAGTGTCGGCAGAGTGAGTACCGTGTGTGACAAGCAGCAGACAAAGAGGTGTCACGTGATTACTTGCGCAGCCAGCTAAGAGACAAGGCGAATTCACATAAGGTGATCTTAATTTGCCAGCTGACATAAATTTCCTGCTGTCAAATGAACCAAAACGTTAAGAAATATTTTGACAGCAGGAAATTTTACACTAACAAATATACAAGGCGAATACGCAGAGTTGCAAATCAAGACCACCTTATATCAATTCGCCTTGCTAAGAGACGTGCGTAAACTACAGCGAGGAAGGCGTAGTGGTAACCAGTTGTGAATATTTGTGTGTAATTTTTTAGTTTAAGTTGTATTAGTGTATTTAAGCTCTTGAGTAACTTAATTTAAGTGTATTTGTAAATAAAACTTGTATCATTCTTAACCCTAATTACTACACTCGGCTATTATATTCATTTGCAAATCTTCGGGTCCACGGAAAAGCGTTTTTAAAGAGAGAAAAACGTAACAATATAAAATATGTTTAATTTATAGAAAAAAAGGAAAAGTTTGTTTTAGTAAGTTAGTTTTATACAAAAAAAGTTAAAGTTTTCCAACCCTGGAATCATCTTTTTTAATTTTTCTGATTTCATAGATCAATCTCTTTCTTTTAAGAATATAAGATATGTTTAATTTATAAAGAAAAGGAAAAATTTGTTGTAGTAAGTTACTTTTGTATAAGAAAAAAGTTAAAGTTTTCCAACCATGGAAACGTCTTTTTAATTTTTATATTTTTAATTTGAAATACCAATTTTATTCGTAGTGAAGTATAAAATAAGTTTATTTAATAAAAAAATAATAACTAGTTTTCGGTAGTTAATTTTTATGGCAATATAAAGCTTAAGTTTTCCAGCTCTGAAACCGTCTGCTGGATTATGCTAATTTTCAATACCAATTTTTTTTGGACCATTTCTGACACTCCAGTGCAAGAACGAAATCTCTAGCTTTTCTGGGAGCTTCGGAAAACCGATTTCACGTACAGACAGACTGACAGACGGACCCTATGCTAAGGATCCAGAATATATGTATATTCTTTATGACTCGCTTATTAATATTCTGGAAATTATAAACGGAATGACAAACCTATATATATCCTTTTACCATTTTTTGGTAAAGGGTATAAAAATATGAGATAAGTTATTGCATAATCACTTTTTAAACTTCACAGATACATATGTAGCTATCTATATAACTTTATTTATAAATTTTTGTAAAGATAATTACACATTTTTGTAAATAAATACTAGGGGAAGACTTACATTTTTTACGATATGGGGAACATTTTTCTTTATTTCTCTCAAAAAACAAAACTTCAAAAATCCTTATTTTCCACAACAAAGAGAGAATGGAAATACCTTAGATTTTTAGATTTAATTGAACTGTAGTGAATTTTAATCAGAAATAGTTTCTTAACCGGGCTCAAGTTCAGTAATTTCAATTCTTATTGAATTAAATATCTTTTTTTTTTATTAATTAATGTGAGTTTCTAAAGAAGAGAAACACCGATGTCTATCTACTAGGGTAGAGATTCTTATCAACATCAGCTATTTAACGCAAATTTTCAATGAAATGGAATATGAAAAATTATTATTGATTATTAAGTAACGTTTCTGTTCCCCTCTTCTCTCTCTCCTTCAAACTAATCAGCTTAACAATAAGACTTGCATAGTGTAAACTAGGACTTATTGTAAAAAAAAAATATTAAAAAATATAAAGGAACATTGAGTTTGTAAAAATGTATATCATAGAAAATAGAAGGACAACTTATATATTTAAAGAACGTATATAATATAAAAAAGTAAGGAGCAGGGGGTCTACTCTGTAATTCGAAATGAAAGAAAATGCTTTCGAATTTACATGTGTAATCAAGATACAAATTCGAAAGAATTTTCTTTCGTTTCTTTTCGTCTACAGAGTAGACTCCCAGAAGAATAATTTTCGGTCTGACAGATGAGAATTTTAGGAATATCTTATATACTCCATTCATATCTTTTTTTAGTTAAGCGTGCACAGAGGAGTATTTGAGCCAAAAAGCAGGCCAAAAAGACAAAAATGAATTTAAAGAAATCTTAAGAACTAAATACGAAACTCTATGCACAAAAAAATTGTACATTATATTGTAAATTTTCAAGACTAAGTTGCTCTCAGATACTGCTAAAGTCGGAAAATGAAGAAAGATGCATGAGTCTTAAATGTTTATTCGATTTTAACATGTTTATGTGATATATTTTTTGTGGCTAAACAAATGATTTTTTCATTTATTTAAATTTTGCACGAGTTTGCTCCTGTGATGCAAAGCAGTAAAGTATTTAAAAACAGTCAACAATCAACATAAAACTTTAAATAAAGATGGTACAATTTTTTATTAAACCCATTGTTTAAAATACTTAGGGATCACTCTTCAAAGTAACTTGTAATGGGATGTATATATAAATGATTTGAAGAAGAAAATAGCAGGAGCAATCGGAGTTTTTTATAGAAGCTACAACATAAACGTAGTGTTCGGTTAAAGCTTATGATATTCAAATCATGAGCTCAAGCACTCTTAAATTATCTTGCAGTCGTATGTACGTATAACAAAACGAATACAGCACTTAATTTTTTCAAAATATAATGCAAAATAGGTTACAAAGTAAAACTCAGGCAATGAATGTCTACTACTACGAGTACTTCTTTGCATTATGTTGTAGTTCAAATTTAATGTTTTATTTTATTAGTGATATTCGACAAGTCATTTGGCGGCGAGGTTAAAAATAAATTTGACAGCACTTTTCTGGATAGGATTATTAGAATACGAGATAAGCGTAACAGGAATAACCAGTGATGCCAACTTTTTCAGAGCTCGGTCATCAAAAAAGCACTAAATACAATAATTGTGTTTATTACTACATTTATACACGCACTATTTGCAAATAAAAATATTCGCAAATAAATTATCTCACTGTTTATACGGCATAGCAAAAGTACACAAACTTGGTACAAAATATCAAATAATTATTTGTTTTAATTGTCATTATTTGCTTCTATTAATGTTTTTTGTGTAATATTAATCCATTTATTTGTTTTTCCTTATCAAACATTTGTAAGCGTGGCAACCTCAAGCATTTTATATTTATAATTTAAACAGGCTAAAGTTCGTATCGCTTTTTAAGCCAAGCATTTTATTTGCAAATAGTGCGTTAATCGTGAATAGTTTTCTGAATTAGTAAGTCGCAATAAAAACAATAATATGGCAACAATTTACAGTTTTATTTGCAAATAAACCCTGCGTATAAACGTAGTATATATCTACATTCATATGTATGTACAGGATAAAGATTTAAAATCAAATTTTATTTTTACTTTTGTATATTAAATTAAATCATCGATTATAGTCAAAATATGAAAACACTTGAATAAAAAATAATTCATAGCGCTAAAACTCCTCCACTTCCACCTCAGCATTTGAATATGGTAATGTTAAGGGTAATAGAGTAAAAATTTTGTTTTCGAAATGGATAGATAGTCCATTAGCTAAATTTCTATAATTATTATCTAAGAAATTTATTATTCGACATATTGTCAGAAGTTTATTCTAATTTGAAATTTATTTGCTCGTGGTTCAGCGTTGTCTATATGCATTTCATTGTTGCTGCAACAAATCATCAGTAGACTTCAACCACACATTTGGAACAATCATAAACGTCTTATCTTATGCAAAGACTTTCAAAAACTATTTGAAAACTCACAAATAATAATATTTTTGAAAATCACAAAAGAAAAATAAGCGTAGTAGGCTTAGAAACTTATACAAAACCCAGCAAATAATTTATATTCGATATGAATCTATTCTATTTTTGTACCCCTTTATTAGGGATGCCAATACCGAAATCCCGAATACCGAAAACCCGGGATTATTCTAAAAAACTGAATCCCGAATCCCGGGATTTTTAAGCAGAAATCTCGGGATTTTGGTAACATTAAAAATTTGACAATTTTTTTTATTAAATGCAACTAAACATGAGTTTCCCAGTTAAAAATAATTTTAAATATTTGAAATTTAATCATAGTAGCCATGAATCAAATGCTTTTTACTGGTTATAAAAAGAGGTCGTAGGCGAAAAAATCATTAGTAATGAATTTTGTACCACACAAAACAAAGTCGGAAGCTCGGTTTGGTGTTTTTTCTTAGTGGATGATAATGGAACTGCGCACGCAAAAAGCAAATTTTGCAAAAAGGTATTAAAAACTTTAGGGAGGTTCTAGGTTCAAAGGTCTTTTGACACATATTAATGTAAGTATACTTTGTCAGATAAATATATTAAATAAAATGTTTTAAATATTTTTATGTACCCATGATATTCAGCTAGAAAAACGACATGAGAAGTTTGCACCTCAACCAAAAATACTAAAAATTACTAAATTCTTGGCCCGCAAAAAGAGGTGTCGCTTGGCGCTATCAAATAAAGCCCAAGGAAATAACGGCCAAATGGGAAAATGAAATAAAGCTCAACAAAATTAAGTAATTTCTAATTGGGCTTTATTTCATAAATTTGCTCTTGGGCATCAATTATTTTTTTTGGGTTTTATTTTATTGGGCCTTATTTCATTTCTTATTTGGGCGTTATTTCCTTGGGCCTTATTTCATAGCGCAATTACAGTACCAAGCGAACGTTGTTTTTCGTCAGCAGCTTATGTTTGCAATAAAATAAGATCTCGATTGTCGGCTGCCACCCTAGATGCATTAATTTTTTTAAAAAGTTTCTTAAGAGATACGACTTAATATACAAATATTACTTCCATATTACTTTAAATTATTCCTACCAATAATACATTAAAAATGTTTTATTTGGTTCTGTAATGAATTTAACTTTTTTTATGAATTAATAATTTTTTTAATACTTACATATAAAGCTAATAAATAAAATTATCTAATATTTTTAGTTTATAAAATCCCGATCCGTCCCGGGATCCCGTTTTTTTAAATTCAAAATCCCGAATCCCGGGTTTTAAAAAGCCTAGTCCCTTTTGGCATCCCTAACCTTTATACAATTAGAAATCCATTGGATAACAATAAAAGTAATTATAAGGCAAAATGAAAAATAGAATCTAAATTTAACATTTAAGAAATTTATTATTTGACATATTGTCAGAAGATTATTTTAATTTGAAATTTATTTGCTGGTGGTTCAGCGTTGTCTATATGCATTTCATTGTTGCTGTAACAAATCATCAGAAGACTTATTTTATTACTTATTTTGAATTGTGGCTTTCTGAAACAAAATATCTTATCATCAACTTTCTAAACTACATACACGCAAAGAAAAGATATGGTTGTAGAATGGTTGAGAAAACAATATTATGTTCTCTGAAACAAATGTGTGGTCGTCGAAAACTAGTTATTGTTATTTTAAACATTTATTTCGTTACGATAAACAGAGTAATGTTTGAATTTAATAATTACATTATCACATCCATAAAAAAGTGTGACATGGTTAGAGTTTAACAATATAGTCTTGTTAAAAATTTATGACTACAAAATAATTTGTATTATTATTTAAAAACAATATGATGTAAATAACAATGTAATGTTATCCAAAACCATACTATGTTAAGTTTTAAAAAAAATATTTTTCAGAAACATCTGTCAGTTCAGTATTTCGTTTGTAAGCTATCGGTATTGCACGGGTGGTGTTAAATAAATAAATAAATAAATAAATAAAGAATAAACAAAAGGGTAGACCATAAAAATATACAAACATTTGTGTATCTCTTTATACAGACATGTCAGTATGTCGTGTAAGTATACATTTCTATATATACATTTTATTTCAACAATATTAAATTATTTTTATTTAGATTTGGACGCACAGCTGTTTCTACAATAAATATATGATTAAAAAATAAAATAGTATTATTATATTAAATAATACTGTGGTCGTATTTAACAATATTAATATAATATTAGAACATGGTATGGTGAGTCTCAATTATATTTTAGTCACATCTAACAATAATGTTGTCATATTTACAATACTAAGATTATAATATAATTAACTCAGATAATAATATTGTTAAAGTTTTTTTTTCTATTAACAATAATATGATTTGACTGCAACCATATAATTCAATCATAGTCTGTTGCTGTTTGATTATGGTTACCTCAACCATATTTTTTCTTTGCGTGCACCAACGTTTGTTATATAACAAAAATTAAAAATTTAAAAACCCCCCGACTTTTTTCAGAAAAGATGTTATATCTTCTAAACGGCTGGACCGATTTTCTTCAAACATAGCTAAGAACCCTCTTGATCAAATCATCTTTCAAACAGAAAAACTAAATGAAAATCGGTCCAGCCGTTTGGCCTGTACGTGGACACTGACAGGCACACAGATACACAGACACACACTACAAACTTATAACACCCCTTTTTTAGTCGGGGGTTAAAAAATAATTCTAAACAAATGTAAATAAAACAAATATTAAAAAAAATATTGGAAACAATTTCTGAAAGGTTTTGTTTTCAAGTGGTTAATGAACATGAAATGTGTTTGTTTCATCTCTTTGAAAGTGCAAAAAATGTTGCCATTTTTTGGTAGAAACCAAAACCTCATTAGTTTATTCATCAAACAATCAACGTGTTTTTCCAATTTATGTGAATTTTATAATATTTGTTGACGATTTGATTTGAATTAGAAACAGAACCTTAAAAGGGATTTATCATTTCAAAAAGAATTGCTCGGAATATTATTGTAGAAACATAGATAAAAAAACTAACAATATTTTCTCTCCAAAATCGCGATATGATTATATTGCAATAAATGAGCAATATATTATTAATTTTCCATGTATGTATGTATATACATATGTTTTATGATTTTAAAACTTTTTTGAGGAAGTATTTAACAAATTTTTTTTTGGCAGCCAGGTGCCACATGCTCCAGTGACGCAATTGGTTAGCGCACGGTACTTATAATCAGTAAATTGTGAGCAATGCCGGGGTTGTGAGTTCGAGCCTCACCTGGAGCAGTTATTTTTTTTATATATTAATAACTTGTAGATTAAAGAATACGTTTATTTAATGTTTTAATAAAGAAAAACTCTCCAATTTTGGTGAAAGCCTGTATAAGTGCACTTTTAAGCGATTTGATTTGTTGCTGCCTTTGGTGTTGGGCTTCCAAATGTTTTTGTTAGATTTTGCGTTGCATTTCCACTTGTGCCAATTTGTCAAGTTCCCAGGCTGCGTCGTACAAGTGAGTTCACAAAAGCGACGTCCATAATTTGTGACTCTCTTGGTGTTTCTGAGAAAAATTGTGTTAAGTTTTGACATGGGAGCTCATGTTGCCGCTCATACCCTTGACTTATTAGACAGTAAAGCGGATAAGGCAGGAGGATTTCTGCCTGTCGAATTAACGTCATCGTCATCAGATTCGATACAAATGGGCGAGTTACGCGTCTCAACAAATCACTATCCTCGGCATTTTTTTCTTTAATGGATCCATATGTTGCCTCCGGCAAGAATCCTGCCTTAACTGATTATTTTCCCACAATTAAATGACTGTTCCAAGGGATCCGGAAGATCTACCAGGCGGGCAGCCTTTTACGCATTTGTTGCTCCTAAAAAATAAAACGATTTAAATTAATATACGTGTATATTAGATAAAATTATAGTTTTTTTACTCACATAGGTATTTTTCTGTTTTGCCAAAAATGTGCTTCTGAAAATATAGAGAAAAAACTAGCTATTATGACAATATACAGACATAAATTATCAATTGCAGAAACTACTCACCTTTAATTTCAACCAAGATTATGTTTTTCTTACAAAAATCTGCAAATAAATAAAATTTTAAGCACATTTCTTTAAAACTAATAAATTTTCACATTTTACTTACCAAAATCACAAGCGAATGAAAAACACAAAGCACAAAGAAAAAATGCCACCACGAAAGAAGCTTAAAGAATACGCAGTGACTGAGTGAGCGAGACCTCCGAAAACATTAATTATCTTCCGTCTCGTGTCATCTCGTGAGTCAGTTGCGAACAAGTCAATCAATTGCGAGTGAACAAGTCAGTTGATAATTAAGTTGTGAATTAATAATAGTCTGCGATACTGTGGTGAGTTGATAGTTAAGAGCAGTTGTGCTTTACACGTGAGTTGGAGTAAAGGAGAAACTATAGGGCAGTCTATAGTGACAGCAAAGTCTGTCGTGCAATTGAGATTATTGTGGAGTTTATCGTGTCGACTGGAGTAAAGGGAACAGCGCAGCGAATAGACGTGTGTAAGGGTGTAAGTAAAGCCAGTGAGTCTTTATTGGTGTATCAACTGTGAGTGTCGGCAGAGTGAGTGCCGTGTGTGACGAACAGCAGACAAAGAGGCATTGGTGTATCAACTGTGAGTGACGACAGAGTGAGTCTCGTAAGTGACGAGTAGCAGACAAAGAGGTGTCACGTGAATACTTGCGCAGCCTGCTAAGAGACGTGTGTAAACTACAGCGAGGAAGGCGTAGTGGTAACCAGTTGTGAATATTTGTGTGTAATTCAGTAGTTTAAGTTGTATTAGTGCATTTAAGCTCTTGATTAATTTAGTTTCAGTGAATTTGTAATTAAAACTTCTATCATTCTTAACCCTAATTACTACACTCGGCTCTTGTATTCATTTGCAAATCTTCGGGTCCGCGGAAAAGCGTTTTTATAGAGAGAAAAACGTAACAATATTATTGGCACACCTTCAAAATGTTAATTCTTATAAGATGAAAAAAATACATTTAGTATTTAGTAGCGTATCCTCTTTGCTTAGTTACTTAACCCAATATCCTTGGCATTGAATACACCAATTTTTTTGTTACATCGGAGCTGATATTTTTCCATTCTTGTGAGAGAGTCTCTTTTAGCTGGCTTTTATTAGAAATGTTTTGCTTTCTCATGCGTTTTTCCAATTCCTCTCAAAGATGCTCGATCGGATTAAAGCCGGGGGATTTTGGTGGGTACGGCAAAATATGGGGGATGTTATAAGCTAGACACATACGCACATCATAAGCCGTATGTTTGGGATCGTTGTCATGTTGGGAAAATTAATTTCTGGACTGGATTTTTAATTAGTGTTTATTTATAATGAAATGATTTTTTTAAATAAAACATATTAGGCCAATTCACAGTCTTGTATCTTAGCATGTGCAAAATGGTATACTCGTAGTATATTAATACTCATCACTTAAGAATTCTTAGCGGTGAGTAGCAATATACTATACTATTTTGCAAGACCATTTGCACAAGATTGTGAATGAGGCTATTACATTTAAATCATGTTTTTTTTTATTTCGTCTCTAATATTTCTAGTGGTGTTTGTATAATTGTTACTACAATTGGTATTATTGTTATTCTTGGGGGTATTAGTAAAACATTGTGGCAGATCTTAGGTGTCTACAATTTAAATTTGCAACTAATATTGTGCAGAGTGCAAAAACATTTATAATGCGAACCACTTTTGGTGGATCGTAATGCAGCTCCCGGGCCGCTAGCAAAGATCGAACTGAACTTTTCGTTGAAAGGTGCTTCAGCAGACGCCTCTGTTGAGTTTCGATATGGTGTTAAGATCCATGGTTCTAATGGATAGCTTGAACCGCCTGAACATTTTTCAATTTAGAAAAGAGTTACCATAAAAAATACATTGTCGTACTGTGTTTTCAATATTTGTCTTGCATTCTGTCTAATGATTAGACAGATTCCACATGTAGGAATCGTGACTTGCGCCTCCATACCTACAATCAACAGCTCTAATTACCATTTTGTGATCACATATCTGAAACAAATCATTATTAAAACCGTTCTCTAAAAAAAGTTTACTCTCAACCATAACATTCATACTATACTTAAGTTTCCTGTTAAAATACAAATGCTAATTTTTAATGGATCGTATCATCTGGATGTGTGTACCATCTACGACTCGAATCACTCCAGGAATATTACTTTTTCTGAAAAAAAAAGTTTTTGCCTCTTTCTTTTCATCCTCGGACATTTAAAATTTAATGTGCTTAGGGCATAGAATCTTTTCTATTGCTATACACACTTTCGTCAAACATCGCGATATTGTTGGCTGAGATATTCCAAGGTGATGATCTTGACCAATCTATTTTTGGCATTCCCTATCGAATAATGTAAAAACATTTTTGTATATCTAATGTCATAATTTCAAACAAAAAAAACGTGATCGAACCAGCTAGTTATCAAAAGCAACGATTAGAGCCCTGGTTTTTAATTTTTTATCTCCCTTTTTTTAACATCATCAGTGAGAAATAAATAACAAAACATTCATAAATTTTAAGCATAGTTTAAATTAATAAATACAAATTTTTCTAGAACATTACATCCAACATTATTTTTATTGGTATGGTCAGACCTTTAAGGCTCAGTTAGCTGACTATAATGGAATGAAACTGCAATGTGGGAAACAGCTGATCGATATTTTTATGTGAAAATTAGGTTACGTTACATTATATGGGGTATCACACATGGGAGTAATTTTTATGCCGGCACAATTTTTGTTCTTTTTAGAACACACGAGACTAATTAATCTGGCATAAAAATGTATACGTACACGCAGCTTTGTGTGTATTAGTGTTTTTTGTATTCTTTTAACATTTGCTGTTTTTTAAGATGTGTGTGTATTGGTTTTGTGCCGATGATGCGGGGTTGTACCTGGTTAATAAATTATTCCAACCAAAATACCACTCTCTGCCTCTCTCACCCACAAACTGGCATGTTATGCCAGCACAATTGTTCTTGTGTGTGATAGGTGTATCTGTATAACCATTTCCATTACTTTTCACATAACAATATCGATCAGCTGTTTCCTACTGTTGCAGTTACATTAAATTACAGCCGGCTAACTGAGCCTTTACGCTACACTTACCGTATCATATGGCATTGACCATAGGAGGGTTAATAATAATAATAAACGATTTGGTCCTGTTCTGTAAATCGAGTCGATCGATTTCAAATTGATTCGTTTTACAGAACAGGGTCGATTATTACTGATTTTATTGTTTTTACATTAATAAAATAAGAGTACTTTTATTTAAAATTTCTATACTTACATACCTACAAATATAATAAATAAAAATAAAAATTTTTTGTTAAAAACAATTAGGAATTACTACATTCATACATATTTACATAAAAAATTTAAGCAATTCTCAATGCAGTTTTCAAATATCCGGGTATGTGATGCAAAACGTTTTAAAAACAAAAACGATATTACGATAAAAGGTGGGATATGTTTATTTGAATAGTTTTGCGTATATATTAATTTTAGTTTTTAATATTTGAGAAAACAATTTATTACAAAGCTATCAGGCTTATTATGAAAGCGGTAAAAGAATATTTTTATATAATGAAACACTTTAACTAAGAGTTGTACTAGTATCGCTTAACATAAATCTATTTAAAAAGCGGGCAAAATAGGTAATACTATGAAAAATATTACAAAGAAATTTTTCGTTCAAAATTTTCTCTATTTCGTTTCGAAATATACCTATTTTTGTCATAACTATCAAATGTAAGGCCATTTTTTCTCAATTTCAAAACCTGGAATCAAAAAATTTATCATGTCACCTTAAGACATGACATGTTTTCAAATATTCCAAAAAATATTATCTGTGCCCGGGGAAAGATAATACTGAAAAAATGCAATTTTTGGGATTTTGGGAACTCAGAAGCAAATTCCGTTTGTTTTTACTTTTTGTCTATAGATTGAAGTCCCTTTAAGTTATTCTGAAAAAACTGAAAAAAAATGTTTTCCCTAATTTTCTCACAAAAAAGGTGCATAAAGAAATAATTGTTTGGCAAAAGATGCTAGCAAGATTTGCTCGGTAGACTCTTAGCTACATAAGCGCTATCACTAAGTCTGAATTAGCTGTTGGCAAAGAACTGATGACACAATTCTTTGAAGGGTGGACAGATTTTCAAAATCTTTGGAGGCCCATTAAAAAAATTGGTCACCAAAATCGCCAAACTGCGTATTGGGTTTTACTACCCTTTAGTAGTAATATCGAACGTATCCTGCCAAGACCGTGCGGATTTTTCACTGTTGCACAGTGGAATAAAGAAAATTACTACAGTAAAATCACCGTAGCCTTTTTAATCATAAACCAAAGTGACACAAAAAATACCCTTCTCTCTGAAATCTGAATGACACAACTGAAATTAACAACATAAACCACGATGTCGATCGACAAGTCGAGCGACTGACGACAAGTCACTCATTATAGTTCGTTGGAGCGACTCACTAACTATCGACTTGTCGGTCGTCAGGCTTTACGTTGTTAACGTAATGCATTTACTCATTGTCAAATTATCATATTGCCACATTTGTGATTTTTTGAAATATTTGTATGGGGAACCCCCAGAGTGGTTCCAGGAGGTGTGCCACTGGCATAGGTGAGTCGGCCCTCCAAAATTAGTGGGGTCGGTCATACATTTTGACTCCATTGAGGAACTCCTAATGGGTCAAAGTGAGATTTTTAAAAATTTGACCCTTCGGATAAAAAGTCGGGACATCAAAATACATTTTAGAGGCATGGTTCCTTCGGCAAAGTTTCTTATTTTGATCCCTAGAATACGATTTTCCTTGTAATTTGAGCGATTTTTAAATCGATCCACCCTAATGTACTTATATAATTCAGACTTTTAATTAAAATATTTAACACTAGTACCGTTTTCGTTTCTAAAAAAAGTTTCACTTCTTTCCTTTTTACTATAAAATTTGGCGTTCGTTTTAAGCAAAAATTTACGTTCGTCAGGTGTGATACAATAATTTCTAATAAACTCTGTATTTCAAAAAACCATTTTATTGCAAATTTTTAATTAATGTAATATTTTTTCCTAGAAAAGAAAACGCCATAATATCTGTGGCAAAAAGGAAAAAGTGCTTGAGTCGAGATAAGCTGATTTTAAGTTAATGTCCCCAATTCTAATTAGTAGTGGGTGCATACCAGACCATCAATTTGGTTTTAGAAGTCAGCATAGCACCATTGAACAAACTCACAGACTGGTTCAATTTATAAGAAGAACTTTTGAGGAAAAAAAGTATTGTTCTGCGCTCTTTATTGACGTTCTCCAGGCATTTGATAAAGTGTGGCATGAAGGCCTAATTTTAAAATTGAAGACTTACTTACCAATAAACATTTTAAATCTTTTGGAAAGTTACACTATTTCCCGTAAGTTCACTGTTGTGGAAGGAGACTTTACGAGTAGGCCTGAAACTATTTCATCCGGTGTGCCACAGGGGAGCATACTGGGACCAGTTTTATATTTGATTTATACTTGTGATATGCCTGTGAGCAGTAGTATCCATACTTCCACATTTGCCGACGATACAGCCTGCCTTAGTATGCACGAAAACCCTGATGAGGCATCCCGCAAACTCCAGGAACACATTAGCCAGATGGAGCTTTGGTTAAACTTATGGAGAATTAAAGTCAATGAACAAAAGTGTGTCCATATAACGTTCACCCTAAGAAGAGATACTTGTTCCCCCATTCGGATTAACAATCATGTTGTTCCTCAACAATCACATGTGAAATATCTTGGTATACACCTTGATCGACGACTTACATGGAAACACCACATTGACTCTAAGTTAACTCAAATGAAACTTAAATTAACTCAGGTACATTGGCTGATTGGTAGAAATTCAACACTTAGCCTAGACTGCAAACTTTTAATATACAAGTCGCTTTTAAAGCCAATATGGTGTTACGGAATTCAACTATGGGGCACTGCTTCAGCTTCAAATGTAGAGAAAATTCAACGAAGGCAAAATAAAATTTTACGCATGATAACATCGGCTCCATGGTACATCAAGAATTCAAATATACATTGCGATTTGAATATGCCAATAGTGACTGAAGAAATTGTAAAATACGCAGGCAAATATCTAACAAAACTCGAGTCACATCCTAATCCGTTTGCTCGTAATATTTTGAACTTTACTGGACACATCCGCTTAAAAAAGAGAGATACACGGGCTCTAATATTCAACACTCTAGATGATGAAGCTGCTTGAAAACACTTTTTTCTTTTTGTTGCTTATCACTACTTATGTATTATTAATAACTATCACTAAGCTTATGTCCGACATTGGTCGGGCCTAATAATTTTTTTTATAGATTTAAGATTTGGATACTTATTGTTAGTTCATATTTGAAGATACAATAAATAAAAAACATGCATTAAAAAAAAAAAAGTTAATGGTACCTCCAAAATCTGCATATTTGAAAGTACTCCTGTTCAACATATCAATCAATTTGTGTGATTTTTCAGGAAGTTATAGCGCTATGACTTGCGACTTATCTTTTTTATATGCTTTAGTATATTTCAACTTAAATGTATTACTTATAGTCTGTAGAACGGTGTTTGCTTAAAAAATAACGGTTAACAGAGAATTTTCAATTTAACTGTAAAAGAAACAAATTTCTGAAAATCGACGTGAAAGTTTAAAAGTGCTCTCCTGCAAAACAGTGAAATATGGCTTCAGCACTTTCTCCTTATTGCCACAGATATATGTATATATGTGACGCGCAAAATAGAAAAAAAACCGGTTTTGTTCAGGAGAGCCATTTTAAAGATTTAAATACGTGTATCTTTGGTGTACCATCACTGAGCGTAATGGTATTGGTCTCATTTGAAAGCGACACATCTCATGACGTCAGGAACGTGTTGGTCAACTTTGAAAACGCGTGTAGGTCGTCCCTATCTCTTGTTTTGTGTAGTTGGTTTTTACTGTTTTCTACCTAGCGCGCTGTTTCCAAGAGTTTGATATCAATTTTGCTCGCGTTTTTTCGAATCCAGGTTTATTTTCTGAAATTATTAATTGTCAATTATAATAAATACTCATTTATAATTCTTTTAAATCGTGAATATCACTCTGTTAGCACGAAAATTTTTTTACATAACCTTATTATGTTATTCGCGAAAATAATTTAAAACTAATAACATTCTTACTGACTGACTGTTTTAGGATGAAATGGTGGACGAATTCGAAGAAGTAGATTTACTTTATCGCTTCCCTGATGACGAGGATGATGACGATCACTTCTCAGAATAATCGGATAGTGACTCTGAAGATGATACCGATAATATGTACTTTGATAAATCTGATCTTGATTTACGCGAAGAAAAGGTAGTTGCTCGACTGTATGGTTCAAAAATACTTCCGTGTTTGTTCAAATCAATGCAATGAAGTGATCCCTAAGAAGATGGCTGTGGATTTTTTTTGTGGAGATTTAATTATTCTCGCACATCTGGCAGCTCACCGTGACGATGCAATGCTCAGGTCAAAAGTTGGTGATCCATCGCGAGCTATGAAGAAACGGTACAATCAGATATAATTATTATTTTCGAAGTTTGCCGATATGCCGTGATATGTACTTCTTCCTGTATACAATGGGAATTAAACGCTACAAAAATCTAATCGAAAATTACGACAAAAATTGTGTTTATCCACGCGAACATGGCATGGCGAATAAAATTAATCGTACAGATGCTTTAACTATTTTGGAAAAAAAAATTGTTTCATTTATCTGCCGTTTTGCTGAAACTGTTGCTATCATATCGTTTATTGAAACTTCCAACTACTGAAAGTAAGACTTCTGTTTACACTAAATACACCAACAGCGTCGAACCGGGTGGTAAAATCGTAAAACTTCGCACTTTCCAAACGCTGTGGAAGAAAGATTGTCCCTACATCGTCACTATGAAGCCGGCATACGATTTGTGCGAATTGTGTCAAAATCTTGCAAAAGATGCTGTTAATACAGTAAACGTTACTGAAGTTGAAAAAGAAGCAGCATTGAAAGTGTATTCTGATCATTTGCAATCTACCAGCACTCAGCGAGAGTACTATAACGACTTGAGAACATTAGTCAAGCCTGATCCAAATGCCATGTATTCCAGAAGAGGATTATCTAGTAATATCTATGGATTATGCTCAAAATGTTAGCTTTCCGTCGGGTCCACAGCAAATAGGAACTGCATACTTTTAAATCAGGTTGCAAAACAGCAATTTTCGGAATTACAAACGAACGTCAAAATGTTCAACACATCTTCTGTATTGATGAAAGCGATTCCATTGGAAAAGGTCCAAATTCAGTAATATCAATGCTTGATTACTACCTACGAGAAGTGCATTCAGCTAAAAAATTAGTGATATTCGCTGATAAATGTGTTTCACAAAATAAAAACAATGCAATTATACGATATTTACAACACCTTGTCGATACTTCCAGATGTGAGCCAGTTGAATTGAAGTTTTTGTTAAGCGGACATACAAAGTTTTCAGCTGATCGTTTATTCGGAGTTTTCAAATCAAAATATGCCCAAACTAATGTCGACTGCTTCATGGATGTAGTTGATTGTGTTAGAAAATCATCACGTAATGGATTTAATGTTCCTGTACCTATTCGACTTCCAAACTCAAGTGAGCCTGTTGTTGAGTGGAGAAAATGGGACGAATACTTCTCCACTAAATATTAAACTTTAATTGTAATATCGAAGTATCATCACTTTGTATTTATTGCTCAGTCACCAGTGTAAACTGTTTGCGAATTCAGCCAGCATAAATGAAACCATAAATCTGAGTAACAATACCAGTTTCGATGACAAACCAATTATAATTCCGTCATCATTGTTATCGATGAAGCGTCAATGGTACTTGTATAAAGAGATCCGGGGTTTATGTTATGACGATTAAAAAAGATTCGGTTGCTTCTCTTCCTTTGGTCTCTGGAAATGGAAACGAAGAGGAAGATTCGGTGGAAGTGGATAATCCTCAAGAAGTGGAGGCAGCAGACTTTAAGAAGAAATTGAAAAAAAAAATAAAAGACCGGTACCGTCAAGTTCTAAGGAACCAATTCGCAAGAACCGTCGATTAAAATGATTTTTCTATTTTTTTAAATTGTTCATAAGGAAAAAATAAGCAAATAAATGAAATTAAATGAATTTTGCCGTTAGATCCCTTTCTATTTGCGCTTAGAATCGTCGACTTCAATTTCATAAAACGCGCATATCTCTGGGAGGGAACACTTTTGGAGCATGGAATCGGTCTCATTCAATGCTCAGATGTTGTCCACATCAAAAAAAGTGAAAATTGATTTTTTTACCCTTAGGTCCCTTTCTCTATGCGCTGTCACATATATGTATTATGTATACACAATATAATATTATCTACTAAAATATTTATTCAAAGCAAAGTTTTTATTTTAACTTTTTATAACAGGGAGTTTGTAATAATTTTTAATATAGAAGATGACAGTCAAAACATTATTTATGCAAAAACGGGATTCAAAAAATCCCGAAAATCCCGGGCTTAAAAATTATAAAATCCCGGGCTCCGGGATTTGCATAGTCCCGAAAATCCCCGGATTTCCGGGCTCGGGATTTCCCATTTAGCATCTCTAATTGCCACATCAAAAATTTCACAAATAAAAAGCGCTGAAATATGAAAAGTATTTCATAAAAAAATGCAACTCTATGCTACTTAAAGTTTGTACAAATAAATAATAAAAATAAAAACAAGAATTAACATAAGACAATACATAAAAATTAAAAAGTTATTTTCAAAATTTTGTGTGTGAAATATAAATAAATATATCAGTTGAAACATGTAGATACTCCTAAAATAATGCAAGCGGAGTGTAATGAAAAATGAACGGGAGTAGCATCAATAAGACAAGCAATCTATTGAATTGGAAAGAGTAATGTGCCTAGTTGCAATTTTATTAGAAGAAATCGCAGAAAGTGCGAATAGTGAAAATGTACTGAGTCGCTTTTGACTTTGTCACCAGTACTACTCTACAATTATTCCCCATACAATACTTTATGCTATAGACATTTAGCATGTGCTTGTCATTGAAAATCTACTAGTAACACTAAAACAATTGACTAGGTAGTGAATTCATAGTTCTTATGGGAACATGGAGACATACCAACCAGACATTTACTGGTACATTTCTATACCTTACGTACATACAAATTTATGTATATTGACAAGTTGTTGCAAAATCCACCAGAAATACACCACATCTGTTTTCTCTATTTCTTTTATACTGACGAATAGAAGAGAAATTGTAGACAATGTAACTACTACTAGAATTTTAGTGTTGACAGAGAGACACTTGGCCCCAGTCTGACTGCAGGGATTGTTAACCTTTAACTACTGTGGTGGTGGTAAATTTTACCCTCTCCTATTTATTTTTTTAATTTACTCTCTTCAGTTGAGTGCTATAAATTTTATTCTCTTTGTATCTTCTCATAATCCTATTACTATTATTCAGTTATGTTTTGATCGTCGTATGTATCATACAAGCAGATATTTATAAATACGTGCAGGTATAAAAATTACCACTCCTCCGGTCATACGTTTTTTTTAATTATATATACATATATATATATATATATATATATATATATATATATATATATATATATATATATATATATATATATACGTTTTTTTTAATTATATATACATATATATATATATATATATATATATATATATTTATAATTTTTCTTTGTTTTCTTTTTTACTATTAATGATATAAATTTGCCTGTGAAAAATGCCTTTATTGTTTTTTTTAATACTTTTTTTTTAAAGTTATGTTTGTTCCTTTTTTTAGTTTTAAGAAAGGTGAATATGAAATAAAATCCTTGTTTTGTTTAACTAGAAGTTAGATTTCTTTATTTTATTACTTTATTCATTTAAAAATGTGTCATCGAATTCCAAATAAAAGCAAATAAATCCAAAAAATCTTTTTTTTTTGCAAAATTTTCTAAAACTTTAAAAGGGGTAAAATTTACCACCACCACAGCATGTACGCCAAAATATTTCACCTCAGTAGTTAAAGGTTAATAGAGAAATTCCATGTATACATATTCATACATTTGTACATACATACATATGTATGTATGTATGTATGTATGCATGTAATTCAAAGAAAGGAATTACCCAGTCGGATTTTTATTAGCTAGCTCAAAATATGGGTGACTTTTTGATAACTTATTTACAACTAGCTTCTGAACTAATTAATAAATGATACATATGTGAGTCAGTTGTTTTTTGCACAACTATCTTCTTCCCCATAAGTATTGAACTAACTTTAAGCTAACTCAAAACTGATGCAGAGATTAGTGAGTTGTTTTTGTACAACTAACTCCTTCGATAAATATTGAGCTAACTTTTAGCTAACTCAAAGCTGATACAGAGATGAGTCAAAGTTCAGAGAGAAGATGTCAGCATAAAATTCATGTTTATAATAACTCTGTGCCGTTTATATTTTATATGGCGCGATAGCAAAGTGTTAAGTATGATGGCTAACAAACAAAGTGATCACGATTTCATACCCGTTCTCGTTTCTTAAAAAATAATTAAAAATTGTTTAAACTTTAAGATGACTAAAAATTGTTAACAAATAATAAGTTAAATCGTAATTAACTAAAAATAACACTTTCTTTTAAATCTGATGCGGCCACTCAATGGTAAATCTGATGACTTTTAACATGCAGACTGAGTGCTGATTTTAACCACATCTGACTAATTTTTGGCTGGTAATTAACTAGCTCTGAGTTAACTCAAATTCCCACTGGGTATGTGACAAAAATGTATGTTTGTGAGGAAAATAAATAAAATAAAAGCAAAATTAAAAAAAAAAAAAGCAAAGTTAACATTTTCAATTTTGATTTTCATAAATGTAAATTTGTTAAAAAATTTGGTGACTTATTTTGACATTTGGTGTCGTTTGAATTTCCATAGTGGGCACCAAATTTTTATGAAAATGGTTACGTCATCGTTCGCATTCGTTATCGATCGACTTGTCGTGCTGAACAAGTTTAGTGGGTACCAAATCAATAGAGGTGGAGAAACATCGATGTTTGCTACCATCGATGTTTTCGATGTTTTTAAGCGAAACATCGATGTAACATCGATGTTTCTTAAGAAAATATACATACATATTTCCAAAAATTCTATGGAAATTCCGCACGTTTTAATTTCACGTGGAATACATAACATATCCGAATATTTTTCTAGCATCTAACTTAAATAAATGTTATAATGCTTATAACTTAATACATTTGTTTTTTTTTTGTTATTTTAAAAATTTCATCAAAAACTACAAATTTTTGTTTCCCTTTACTTTTGTTTCTTTATATTAAAAAAACATATGGTTTCGTTTTACTGCATTTTACTGGCAAAAATTTATCCAGTGAAAACTTGCATTTACTCAGTAAATGAACTGTCACTTTTTTCTCTCAATTCGCCCTCCCATTTACTAGATTTTATGTACTCGAACGCAATCCAGTAAAAAATAGTAAAAATTTTTACAAATTTTTGAGTTCTCGAACGCACCTATTATTGTAAATTATGCAAAATGAACGTGCAAATGAAATACACTAAACTGGTAAAAATACTAATAATTAAAATAAATAAAATAATAAATTTAAAATTTTATTTATTGAATAAAATAAAAAAAAACAACATTTTAATTCATAGGTTAAAATAATAAAAAAACAACATTTAAATTCATGGGTTAAAATAATAATACGTTTCACAAACGTATTTAAAAATGAGAGATCGTTTATAAAAAATAGAGATCGAAGATTTTTTTTACAAATTTTCAAAAATTGACTGGTTTTTGTTAATAAACATAAGTTTATCGACCACGAGCGGCTTGAGGCGCGTTCGCCGATCGGAAATAATTTGGCCAGCCTTCCTGAACATTCGTTCCGACTCGCAGGAAGTTGCCGGTACGCATAAATATTTTTTTGCTACCTCTTTGATAGCCACCATACTTTCTGCATTCGTCTAAAAAAAGTTTATTAATTTCAGAATATTAAGTATAACTAGATATACCAAACGGACGACACACTCGTCCGTATTCTAGAATCAAAATGTAAATAATTTAAGATTCAAAGAAAATGTATATAAACGTCATAAAAAATTCATTAAAACACAGTCACACACAAAATTACATACATATGCAAGCATAATTAAATAATACATGAAATTAAAAAAACATAAACAAAATCCCTTCAACCAACCTAATTCAATTTATTCAACTCTCTTCCTTTAAGTATATGGCTTTGATACAACAACAATAAAAAAAGAGAAAAACAATTGTAAGGTCAAGAGAAATACTACAAACACACACACACACTCATGTTTTGTTTCTTTTTTTACTTGTAAGCTAATAAATGCCTGTGTAATATGTGTGCATGTAGTAGTAGCAACTTTAAACGCTTATAGCTCCCAAAATACTAAACCGATTTCAATAAAATATAGATTCTGCGAAAAATCCTTTAAAACCATATAAATCTTTTTTAAATCGCTGCAGTGGTATCGGCGTAAAAGGGATTACAAAAAACATGTTCGTCTATTAATTATATAGATTACATTTATTAAATTTACCTCCCAAAACGAAAGAGGCTCGCGTTCTTCTGGTTCATTTATATTTTCCAGGTGCTGTCTCAAAATTACAATGGCATCCGCTCGCGATGATTTTATTTTTGACTTAATTTTGTTTTGCAAAAAAGAAAAATGTGGTTTTTCAGAAGATTCGGGTGGTATTGGTTGCTCCCGGGGAGTTCTTGACAAAACGGTATATATCTCCTGCTGCAAAGCCTTAACTGCCTGATCTGAATTTGAAACCGACTTAAAACCATCCTTTTTAAATCGAGGATCTATTAGGGTTGATATGCGGGGAACAGTCCGTATTTCATAGTGTGCAAATCTATCACTTAAACGGCTACTTAACATTTCGAAGGCACAGGCAACTTCTGCAGTTTTAAGATTAGGTCTTAAGTTTTGCAATTTTTGATGCAGCTCGCATCTTAGAGGAATGACAAGAGAAATTGTTGCATTTTTGCTGCCAGAAATAGCCAGAGTTGCATCTTGGAATGGAGTCAGAAGTTCCTCACTACTCACTTTTAAGATGTTTCTCCATTTTTGATAGATAACCCCACGGTTGCCACCAATACCCTATATTATAAACCACGAAACAAATTTCCTATATGTTAAGTAAAAGTAATAAACTAGAAATAAATAAAACTTCAGTTAATCCTCAAATTTTGCGTGTTTTCTTTCAACTTGCCGATTTTTTAGAGATGACAAAGAAAACATCGATAGTCGTCATTAAACATCGATGTTTAACAAAAATGCAAAAACATCGATACATCGATAGTACCATCGATGTTTTCTCCACCTCTACAAATCAGCTGTTTGTCGTTAAAAATGATTGCGAGCGATTGCCAAACGTGGGTTTGACGGTAAAGCTTACTTTTTCCTAATCAGAGCTAAAAACAAAACATGAATTACAGTTACCTATTGTATTGAAAAGCTCATTAAACGATCAGAAACAATGTTGCCAGAAATTTTTGTTAATTTTTTCCAGTTAGACTTGCGATCTACGACAGTGTACAATGGAGTGAATAAAATAAATACTTTCGGCATTACGGGTGGTCAAGTGTACAAGGATAATAACGAGTGTTTTCTTAGGTATTTTTCAAAATATGCGTATCTGCAAAATTACATACAATAATATTACACGAATATATATTTAATTAATACAGTTAGCAGCTACAATAAAAAAATCTATTAGTTTTCTTATAAAAATAAATTTGTGCTTTTTAGGGTTCCGTACACCAAAGGTGAAAAGGACCCTATTGCTTTCGCTACGCTGTCCGTCTGTCCGTCACACGGTATTTTCTTAGGAACCGTAAGAGCTACGGACCTGAAATTTGGACAGAGTATGTAGAACCTTGGCCGCTACAACAACAAATACATGAGAATTAAAAATTAAAGGGTGTTCCAAAACGAGCAACGAAAAATGTTAAAATCCCATGAACATATGTATATTGAAACTTGAAATTTGTAAAATTAGTGTATTTTTATACAGACTACAACAATTAACACTAAAATTTAAAAACAATTCAATTATAGGGTGGTCCATCAGTTAATGCAATTTTGACTATGTAATTTTGATAATTTGCTATATCTTGGAATCCGTAAGAGGCAAATACTTGAAATTTTTAAAAACGGTAAAACTAAAACAAGCGACAATTTTAAAATCGGCAAACCAAAAAAAAAAAAAAATCGCCAAAAACTAAAAAAAAATCGCCAAAACGAAAAAAATCGTGAAAATTAAAAAAAAGCTAAAATGAAAAAAAACGCCAAAAAAATCGCCAAAAATTAAAAAAAAATCGCCAAAACGAAAAAAACCGCCAAAATTTAAATAAAATTCTAACACTAAAATAAATCGCCAAATTCGAAAAAATCGCCAAATTGAAAAAAACGCCAAAATGAAAAAAACGCCAAATATCGAATAAATCGCCAAAACGCGAAAATGTCGCCAAAACTAAAAAAATTTTTTAAATTAAAAAAAAAATCGCAAAAATGCAAAAAATCGCCAAAAATTAAAAAAAAAAACGCCAAAATGAAAAAAATCGCCAAAATGAAAAAAACGCCAAAAATCGAAAAAAATCGCCAAAAACGCGAAAATGTCGCCAAAACTAAAAAAAATGTATATAAAAAAATCGCAAAAATGAAAAAAATCGCCAAAAATAAAAAAAATCGCCAAAATGAAAAAACGTCAAAAGCCGAAAAAACTCGCCAAAACAAGAAAATAAAGTGTTAAAACTAAAAAAGGGGCCAAAACTTACAAAAATCGCCAAACCGAAAAAACGCAATAACGCCAAAACAAAAAAACCGAAAAGATTCCAAAAACGAAAAAAATGCCAAAACTATATATTATATAGGATGAAGTTTGTATTAAATGACATATCTAGTGTTCGTACGGAACTCTTCGTGCGCGAGTCATAGTCGTACTTTCCTGAATTTATTTATAATTATGTACCTGCATCTGCTTACAACAGTTTTCCTAGAAGGCAGAGGTCTTGCACAAAGGAATGCTATACAATTCGTATTTATCAACATTTTCGCACTTAATTGCCCATTAAGGCTGACGCCAAATTAAGTAATATGGTGATTTCGGTCGAAATCAAGTTCAAATTAAGTAATTTCCCATACATTTTGACATTTTAAAAATTAACTTATTTTACTTAATTTCGATGAAATTAACAAGAATTTGCAATATACAACTCTGTTTTTGTACTAAAACTAATTTTTTTCAAACATGAACAAATGTACAACTATGAGAAACAACAATTAAAAGAAATAAAAATTTTGACATTCAATATTAAATTAAAAAAAAATTGAAAATTATTAAATTTATGAAAATTCTAAAATCTATTCAACTAAAAAAGTACTTCCATGTCTGCCGCAGTGAATAAGATGTTTGCGAAATCAACTCAAATGTCATTCAGTACCTGCATAAACACCTTTCATTTCGTTCGTAATTTGAGCTTGAAATGACTTACACCTAATTCACACGAAGACTTTTATCAAGTCTATTTTTCGACGTCACGACAGAAAAAATGGCTCGATTTCTGTTTTCCATGGTTTTTTTCATATTTGTCTTTACATTGATCTTGTTGTTATTGTTGTTACGTTTTAATGTTAGAAAGTTAGAAAGAAAATTAAGAAAAATAGACGTCATAAATTTCACAGTTTGAATTAGCACTAAATTTCATGTCAGCCTGAATGGACTATAAGCCGAAAATGATGCAATTAATATACAAAGAGTAAAAACAAATAGAATTTACTTTTGAGTTCCCGGCAATTCCCAAAAAAAAAATTCGCAAAATGTCAAAAAATTAGATTTTTCAGTACCTTGGATGTATTTTTCTTATCTTTCGCCTGCCGCAGATATTTTTCTTGGAAATATTTAAAAACATATCATGTCTTAAGGTGGCATGATAAATTTTTTTTATTTCCAGCTTTTGAATTTGAGAAAAAAGGCCTTACATTTGATATTTATAACAAAAATAGGTTTATTTCGAAACGATCTGGCTTCTTCAATAACGAAAATTTTGAACAAAAATTTTTTGTAATATTTTTTGTAGTATTACTTTTTAAATATAAGAAAAAATGAGAGAATGGAAGTACCAAGGCACATTTATCAGGTAATAGCGAAGACACAGCTGACCTACGAGTATTTTTTTCAAATTAAGTTTTATTGGAAGCTTCAGAAATTGTTTAATGAAAGAGAAATTAAAAAAATTTTAAAAAAATTCCAATACGAAAAATATTTGATTAAAATAATTCTTTGAAAACAAATTAAAAAATGAGACGCTTAGTGCAATAACTCCATAAGCCACATGGAATCAGAAATTGATTTTATGTGCTCAATCTATTTCTAGGTACCCATAGCCTTATATGCTAAAAAGATTTTAAGTAAATTCGATTGTTTTGGCGATGCTATTACAAAATATACTTCTTCCAAAATGATATATGTACTTTCATTTTGTTTTCCTCAATAACTCTGTAAGCCATACTAACTTTACTTGTTTTTTTTTCATCGATGTATTTTGGTGAAACTGGAAGCTTTTTTTAAGTTCTTCTGATATTTCTGTTAAATCAATGGGTATTAAAGGACTCTTCCCAAGAGACATGAAATTTATATCAGAAACTAGCGCGGTATTAGTTTTTTAGTTTTTGTGGCATACGCAGTTATTGCACAAAAAATATTATTGACGTGTAAACATCTATACGCTAGGGGGTAAAATTCTTTTTCACAATGCAATCACAAATTTTGCTGAGATTCACACCGCGTTGTCAAATCGGTGTGAGCTACATATGTATGAGTGTATTAGTGTTTGAAAGAAGCAATACAAACTTATTTAAAATATTGTAAATACATAGGAATTTGTTTGTTTGTTTTATTTAACTTGATAATTGCTTTATTAGGGTTCCGTACACCAAAGGGGAAAATGAACCGTAAGAGCTACAGACCTGAAATTTGGACACAGTGTGTAGACATTTAGCCACTACAACAACAAGTACATGAGAGTTAAAAATTAAAGGGTGTTCCAAAACGAGCAACGAAAAATGTTAAAATCCCATGTAATATACATACAATTGTATGTACATATATATATATACACTTGAAATTTGTAAAGTTATACAGACTACAACAATTAACACTAAATTAAAAAAAATTAAATTAAAAGGTGTTCCATCAGTTAATGCAATTTTGACAACTTGCTGTATTTGGAAACCGTAAGAGCAAAACTCTTGAAATTTTCAAAAACAGTAAAACTAAAAAATCAAAAAATTATAAAATCGCCAAATCTAAAAAAATCGCCAGAAACAAAAAAAAAAGCACAAAATTAAAAAAAATTTTGGGACTAAAATAAATCGCGAAAAACCGGAAAAATCGCCAAAATGAAAAAAGACCCAAAAGACAGAAAAAAATCGCCAAAATGAAAAAAACGCCAAAATAAAAAAATTGCCTGAATTAAAAAAACCCCTTAAACAAAAAATCGCCAAAATAAAAAAATAGACTAAATAAAAAAACCCCAAAAACAGAAAAAAATCGCAAAAATTAAAAAAATCGCCAAAATGAAAAAACCCCAAGAACAGAAAAAAAATCGCCAAAATGAAAAAAAATCGCCAAAATAAAAAAAATTGCGAATATGAAAAAAAAACGCAAAAAGAGAAAAAAAAACGCCAAAACGAGAAAAAAGCGACAAAACTGAAAAAAATCGTTTAAATTGAAAAAGCTTAAAAAAGGAAAAAAGCCACATCAGAAAAATGCTCAAAACCGAAGGTAAGAAACCCTTAGTGCGCGAGTCAAAGTCACACTTTACTGAATTTATTTTAATTGCCATGCGTACACAACAACAAGACCAGCAACAACTAAACGATGAACGTTTAGTTTAACAACAGGAGTTAAAAACTAAAAAGTAAAAGTAAAGGCATTTACCATAGATGAGCACTGCAGTACCACTAAAGTTTCAGTAAAAATAATAAACATTTTTTTAACAAGTAAATTTTTACCGATTACTAAAATTTTTTTCTACAATTTTTATAAATTGCCTAAATGATTTGTTATATGATGAGGTGCATTGAATTTTCAGTAATCAGTAATGCCCGTATTCATAATGAAATTCTACCAAGTGGCATAATTTTTTTCATACAAAAGTTTCAAAATTTTAATGAAAAAAACTTTGCCACTTGCTACAATACTAGGGCCGTATTGTAACTGGTAACGCAAATTAAATTTCATTATCAGTAAAAATTTACTGAATTTTTTTAGTAATCAGTAAATTTACTGCTTACTGCTATTTTTAATGCAGTACATATACATTTACTAACCAAATAAGTTTAATAAAACAAACAAAAACCAACAAATTCCTATGTATTTACAATATTTAAAGTTTTGATACTTTTAATTAATTAATTTAAAAAAATATACTAAAAGCATAAGTACTTCCAATTTAAAAAAAAAATTCATTACTTGATGTTTACACATCTCCTCTGTGATCGGACTCACATTGCTTTTTTTATTTTTGTTGATGTGGCTTACAGAGTTGTTGCTGTTTATAAAAAGTTTTTTTTAAGTTTTAGAAGAATTTTTTATTATGTTATTAGAAAATATTTCTTAAGTAATTATTTTTTTTTTGTAATGTCCAATGACATTTCATTTTAAATCTGAAAACAGTGCATCTATTTTTATTAAACACTCCATGGATGAAGAGTACAAGGAAATAAACACTACAAAAAAATTAAGAGCAGCAAATAACACATTAAGTGCATTTACAAAAAAGTATACCGAATATATTAAAATAGTGGCTAATAAGATGATTAATATAAAATCAATTCTGAAATACATTCCACCAGTTAATCACAATTTCTACAATAATTTGAAGGCTGCACATACCTATTGAAGGTGAAGCAGATGTTGTTTAAATTATTTAGATATTGTTATCATTATTAGCATTTGCTTTTTTTGTATAATTTTTTAAATATTTGCATTAATAAATTTGATAAATATTTGAAAATGAAATAATGAGGAATTTTTTTTTGCAATAACTTTATAAGTCACAGAAAAATATTAGAAATGTTGTTTTTGAGACTAAAAAATTGTTCAAATAAATTTAGGCAATAACAATGTAAGCCACAATTTTTTATTAAAAATGGTACTTCCAATGAATTTTAAGCATTGATAGATGGATCACTATGATGATTCTCCTTAAATGCTTATTAAGGGTGGTTAAAGTAGAAAATACTAAAAATATTCTTTGGAGTATATTTGTTATTTCGGCAATAGTTTCTATAAAAAAAAATTACATTGGCGCATAGTCATAGTCATAAACAAAGTACACTTTAAGAGTTTAAAACCGGTATTGCCATACAAAATACTGGTTTTAAACTCATAAAGTATACTTTGTTTTGACTATGACTATGCGCCATTGTTTTCTTCTAAATAACACTGGCATATGCATACATACATGCATACATAAGTACATACATACATACACACATATGTACATACAGGTAAAGTTCAAAATGTAAACAAAAACGAAGCAAAATTACAAGAACGTCACCTTAAAATTGGTTTAAACATGGGGGCAGTCAATTTTAAAATTTGCTGATTTACGCAAGGTTTAAAAACCGTTTTTTAAGCTAAAATTCTATTATGAATACAATTTTAGCGAATTTTGCTTAAACAATATTTGAAACGCGGTTTAAAATTTTTATGAATACGGCTGTAAAACCCTGATTTTTTAAATTTATTTTAAACTTAAAAGTCGATTTATTCAATATTTTGTTTTTGTGGCTTACAGAGTTATTGCACTAAGCGTCTCAAATATGAAAAAACTATTAAAAAATTATGAAAAGTGCTAAGCGTTGCAAATTTTGTTAGTGG
This sequence comes from Tachina grossa, assembly GCA_949987645.1. Classification (NCBI taxonomy): domain Eukaryota; kingdom Metazoa; phylum Arthropoda; class Insecta; order Diptera; family Tachinidae; genus Tachina; species Tachina grossa. The sequence continues at coordinate 131,267,502 of OX465274.1, read as the reverse complement.
TTGCTGCCATGGATAAATTTTTTCTACTTTATGTTAATAATTTTTATTTTTTATTTTGTTAAACAAATTCTATTTTTAACATTTTGGATAAACTAGAAGCCATTTTTTTCATTGTTATATTTTTTTATTGTTTTTGCAATCATGATATTACCTGGAAATATATTTATATCTATATTTATACCATGAGTACAACTTTGGTATAAAAATATAAGGTACTTCCATTCTCTCGTTGTTTTGAAAAATAAGGATTTTTGAAGTTTGTTTTTTGAGAGAAATAAAAATATGTTCGCATACAATAAAAAATTTAAATCTTCCCATAGGCATTTTTTATAAAAATGTGTAATTATATGAACAACAATTTGAAAATATATTAAGGGCCATTATTACAACTTAAAGTTAGTTAAAATTAGGATTTTATCGGACGTATAAAAAGCTTTCCATTATTGCAAATTGGTAGGATAAACTTGCCTGTAACTTATCGCTCACTTTAGGTTAAAGTAAAATTTTGCAAATGATAAAGTTTTTATACGTCCGATAAAATACTACTTTTAACTAACTTTAGTTTGTAATAATGGCCGTAATTGATATAACTACATATATATGTAACTATGAACTTTGAAAAGTGGATACATATGTGATAACTTTCTTCATCTTATTAAGTTTTAAGCCAAAAAGATATTTTTTAACTACATTTTGATCGAAATTTTATGTTGGTAAACCAAATTGATTGATTTGAACAGGCTAAAGTTCGTATCGCTTTGTAAGCCAAATTACATGTGATAATTATTAATGAATAAATAACATCAAAGTTAGTTGTAAATATTCTGACAACACATAGTTGAACGGAACAGCTAGCCGTTTTCGAAGGCCACTAAACCATCATCATCAGCGTTCTTCTGTGTGTGACAATGGTAAGACTGTTATAAATTTAGAGATGGTAAATTGAGCTTTCATTGCAATAAATCTTTCAGCAAATTGAAATACGATGAATCAAAACAATTCACGTAATCCATTTGTAAAAAAGTTGCAGAAATCTACATCAACTGACACCACACACAGTGGACCAAACACAGAAGAACGCTGATGATGAAGGTGTAGTGGCCTCCTATATTCATAAAATATAGAAACAAATAAAGTTTGAATAATAATAATTAAATTAACAAATTGATTGATGATTTTGATTAATTGACAATTGGGATTGTTAGTGCGTTAATAAATGTTAAATGTGACTATTATTACTGTGTCAGAATAGGCCTGTAAATAATACATGTATGTACATATGTATACACAAATGTTCATGCCTTTACTTAAACGTTAACTAATGTGTTAATGTGTTATATGTACAATGCCAAAAGTATTTCAGATTTCGTAATGTACTCGTAAGTTTCCTTGCTTTACTTTGTAGGCGGTAGAGGAAGAAAATAAGTACGTTTTGCTTTGTTTTGCTTTGCAGCGAAAAATTAATCACGCCACCGGACTGGTCGTTCTATCAAGAATATTGCGACTGTGGTAACCGATGTTGCTGACAAGGAAGAAACTTCAATCAAGCGACGTGCCACGCAATTTGACATCACCTACATTGACAAGACGATTTATGTAAGCAATTACGTCAATAAACAAAATCTTCATTTCTGGGGTACTGAAAATTCTCTTGCGTCACGCTGGATGAGTGACTGGATCTAATTTTTTTTAGGATGCCATTGGCAATACGTTTACTGTTACTGGCGAACTCTGCAGGTATATGATAAAGGACTTCTTAATGCCGGAAAATTAAAGTTGAGGGGCACATACATATTTAGGGTTGCATATGGGATTTTCTTTGTAGAAACATTTAAGTTCTATAAATGTGTACATATATGTATGTATGTAATTTTATATGAAACCTTTACGATTTGTGTTTATTAAATATGTTCTATTGTTCCCTTCTAAATATCGCCGATAATTTTTGCTAAGGCGACGGTGTGCGGTCTATAAATTCTATATTTTCGCTGGTGTTTGATTTTTTTGAATCTATTCGTTGACATTTAGAGCACATTTGCAGTGAAGATCCTAAGGCGGTTAAGTTTTTTGTTGAACTGAAATTCGCGCCGGATTTGTTATTGCTACTTGTGGTAGATGTGGCATCAGTAGAACGTCTGTTCGCTGTTGAGGACGATGCTTTCAGAGCCTCCAGCATAGGCGCTTCTAAAATGGGTGCCAAACTACTTACAACTGAATTAGCCATAGCTTCTTCCAATTCCTTTTCCCATTCGGTTTCTTTCTTTTCCATGTCTTTACGTTTAAGTTCTTTGTAACGATTGTATACAATGAACTCCTTTACGGGCTCAGTTTGGGAGTCGCTGTCACGTTGTGCGGAGCGTTGTTTGGCCAGGCGTTTCTTTTTCTTGTGTAACGGGCGGGTCTCGACAATCATTTCTTCCAGCTCTAAACAGGGATCGCAATTTAAATGATCTTCCGGCGGTTTGAACGGAGGTTTCGTCTTCTTTTCGATCACCTCACTGAATTTGATATGACGCAGAAGGGGAGTTTGTTGTAGCTCCTGTTGTGAGCTGATGCGGCCACCGGGATGCACACATAATAACTAGAAGAAAATATGAACAAATTTTATAATGTGTTTGTGTGAAAGAGAGAGAGAGAGAGAGAGAGAGAAAAGAGCGTTATTTATTTATGTTTTGAAAAATATATCTAAAAGAGCATGTAAGGAAGAGGCCAAACGATTACCGGCAAAGCGGTCGATAAAGATGTCAGTTGGAGCGGCATTTCTGAACTTTTGCTTCAAACAAGTATAAATGCAATTTTCAAATTCCATATTCATAACATGTTATTGCATCGAAGAAAACGACAATATCTTTCGTTTTGCTGTTACAAAATGTTAAAGCCTGATTAAAAAAAACAAAGGAAGCAATTTCTGCGGACTCTGAGTATTTTTTTTGTTATAGAGTCTGAACAAAATGTAACGATAATTTATTGCGGTGCGGACTTTCATATGCTTTTGAAGTAAAAAACCGCAGTGCGGAACGACATAAAATTAATATCTATCGGATCTGTTCTGAAAATCACGGTGATTTAAAGCACGGTGATTTCAAAAACAATCTATTAATAACTGACTTGTGGATTTTTATTATATTTTAAGTTTTTTTTTCATATATAATAGGAAATTTTATTCCAACTTCCATCGCTATAAATCGTGAAATTTACTAAAGCAATGATTTAGCTTTTATTAATTATTATTATTATATTTTTTTTTGTCGTGATTTGCAGAACAGGCCCTTATTTTATTTTCATTGCGGACTTTCTTAAGGCCGGGGCACAATGAATTTGTCATGCGTTAAACATCGCCTTTTTCAACTGACATTAACGCAACGACGGAGAAGGTTGGCACAATGAGTACTTTATTGACGGAAGAATTTGAACAGCTTCAATAGGTCGATTCTCCATTTTATTTATTTAATTTAAATTTTTTGTATTTATTTCGTTTATTTCTTTTGTTTAATTTTATTTTGCTCCCACAAAACACAAAAATCCAAATCAGAACATACCAAAAAAACCAACCAATATCTGTCAAACTACTCAAAGTACGCAAAAAGTTTAAAGTTGACCTAGTTTTGTCCTTTGCGTTGACGGACACGTACTGAATGTGACAGACCTAATAAGAAAACATGTCTTCCAACTTAGATGTCAGTTGAAAAAGGCGAAGTTTAACGCATGACGGATTCATTGTGCCCGCTCTTTATTCTCTCAATTTTCGCCAATCTTTCTCTTTCTGATGTTGCCATCATGCAAAAAACATGATTTTGAAGTTCAAAATTTTTTTTGAAGTATAAAAATGTATGCATAAAAAAAATAATAAAAATGTAAACAACCAATGACAAGTATTATCGTAAACATTGTGTTTAGACAAATACATACGTACAATGTACATTGTAGGTCTGTTCCAGATGCATAACAAAACAGTCCGAGCTTGTACAAAGTTATCCGAAAGCGTTCCAGATAGCAATTTTTGTGCAATTTTGAGAGCGAATGAGAGAGTAATTTTTTTCATTTCCTGTACAAAATAGTACGAACTTTTTCTTCTGGGTAAGTTCGGACAAGAATTAAATAATCAGCTGTTCTTTTGTTAAATGTGAAACTGAAAAATTATTCAAAAAATTTGCAAATATAGGTAAAAAGTTTTTACACACAAATTTATTAAAAAGCAAAATGGAAGGTTTTTTGAACAAAGTTGAAGTTGTAAGTGCATTTATGCATATTTCTCCATTTATTTAATATAAAAAATGCTCTTTTTAAATAATTCACTTTTTTTGGAACTCATTTTCATTTACTTTTTACAGCTGTTGCCAATGATGCAAATTTTTTGTTTATATAATGTTATGCGTTTTAAGCGACTAAAATCGCTTGAATTAAATTTAATGTAAAAAGTAAGCAACATTAATATTTCAAGATGTGCAATTATGGTTTTTTGCGTTCCAGCAATTTTGGATAACTTTTGCATATTCAGAGAGTAATTTTCTTTTTTCTCTCATTAGTCAGAACTTGTACAAAATCTTGTGGAACAGACCTTGTATATATCGTTAGTTTAACCTAAAGTGAGCGATAACTTAAGGGCAAGTTTGTCCTATCTAACGTATTTTTTAGTAATATCTAATATGAATTGTAGTTTTACTATTTTGTTCATCCTAGAAGGAAATGTTTCCTTAGTGAACATTTTATTTACTTACACATTCTAAGTAAAATATATTTAAAAAAGCAATAATTAAAATTATTATTATTATTACTATTATTATTAATAATAATAATGATAATAAACTTTGCGTAAATTAATTAACATACGTACACACATAAATATACAACATACACACATAGTCAAATGCCCACACTAATCTTCAATCATTCCATTTTACGCATCATAATGAGTCAGAAATATTTTTTGCCATAAATATGCATATTTCTTCAAAATATTTCTTGAAAATATTTTCAAAATGACAATATTTCTTGTTTGCATATCTACATATATTTTTTCTCAAATATTTCAATTTTCTCATATTTCATTTAGCATATTTTTCAGAGTAGTTGAATGGCGAAATATTTTTTAGAGTTGAAATATTTTTCTATGCATATTTTTCGGTAGTTGTTATTTGTAATATTTGTGTGCTATAATATTTTGCAGTCACAAAAATATAACACAAGCTAATATGCAAAAATTGAAATCTGTGAACTGCGTAAAATATTATTGTGGATATATTTTCAGTTTGTGTGCATAGAAAAATATTACTACAAAAATATTTCTGTTCTGATTGCTATGGAAAATATTAAATAGTGTGAAGGTATAAAATATTTATTTAGCGCAATAAAAGTATTTCGTAACAGAAAAATAATTTTTTAGTTTTCATAGGAAATTAGTTAATATGCTGACAATTTCTAGTAAATATATTAGTTTTTTCGCATTTATAATAGTAACTAAAGGGTGTCCCAACAAGAACGCAAGATTTAAATTTGGCGCCATTCGAAGTGTCATTGTTTGACATTTGAACAATTGTTATTGTTTGCTAGTAGGAGGTACGAGGTTAGTAAAAATGGAGCGCTAGACGAATGAACAGCGCATTCTCATTGTGAAATTGTTTTACCAAAATGGTGAAAGTTTTGCGGCTACAGTTCACAAATTTGCGATCAATTTGGGGTCACAATAATGCTCCAAAAGAGTCAACTGTAAAAAGATTAATGGGTAAATTTGCCGAAACTGGGTATGTTAGTGATGTAAAGACAACAACGCGCCTTCGACCAGGTCGATCGACCGAAAATGTCGCAGATGTACGTGATGATGTCGCTCAAACGCAGGTCAAGCGCAAACAGTCAATGGTGTTCGGTATCGTGAAATGATAACCAGTTTTAGTTAATTTTAATTATTATTCGAACTCCATTTGTTTCTATATTTATGATTTTAACAGGCTAAAGTTCGTATCGCTTTTTAAGCCAAATTACATGTGATAATTATTAATGAACAAATAACACCAAAGTTAGTTGTAAATATTCTGAGAACACACAGTTGAACGGAACAGCCAGCCGTTCTACATCAACTGACACCACTCACAGTGGACCAAACACAAAAGAACGCTGATGATGAAGGTTTAGTGGCCTTCGAAAACGGCTGGCTTTTCCGTTCAACCATGTGTTGTCAGAATATTTAGAACTAACTTTGGTGTTATTTGTTCATTAATAATTATCACATGTAATTTGGCTTAAAAAGCGATACGAACTTTAGCCTGTTAAAATCATAAATATAGATAATCAGTTTTTTCGTGCCTAGAATTGAAGAAATGAATGTGGAGGGCATGTGGTTTCAACAAGACGGCGCCACATGTCATACAGCCAGAGAAACAATTCAATTGCTACATCAGTCATTTCCCGATCGTGTTATTTCGCGTTTTGGAGACCAGAATTGGCCGCCTAGATCGTACGATTTAACACCATTAGACTTTTTTCTTTTGGGTTTTTTGAAGTTGATGGTTTACGCGAATAAGCCGACGACGACTCAAGCCTTAAAAGAGGAAATTGGACGCTTCGTTAATGAAATACCGCAGCATTTATGCAAAACGGCCATTGAAAATTTCATTAAAAGATCGCGTGTGTGCCAGCAAAGCCGCGGCGGCGATCTGCCCGATATGTTGTTCCACACATAACCTCATTTTGTCTACTTTACGATATAATAAAGTTTCACGATTTTTTTTAAATATCTGTGTTTTATTTAAAACTTAAATCTTGCGTTCTTTTTGGGACACCCTTTACAAGGATTTAAATGAAAAGAAAATACATAGTACATACATATCGTTACCTTAATATATAAAGTTTTATATATTTCGATAGAACATTTAATGCACCGAAGAATGCAAAAATATCGATTTCAAAAAAATAATGAGTTAGGGCATTTCTATATTAAGGTAACGATATATACAAGGTCTGTTCCACAAGATTTTGTACAAGTTCTGACTAATGAGAGAAAAAAGAAAATTACTCTCTGAATATGCAAAAGTTATCCAAAATTGCTGGAACGCAAAAAACCATAATTGCACATCTTGAAATATTAATGTTGCTTACTTTTTACATTAAATTTAATTCAAGCGATTTTAGTCGCTTAAAACGCATAACATTATATAAACAAAAAATTTGCATCATTGGCAACAGCTGTAAAAAGTAAATGAAAATGAGTTCCAAAAAAAGTGAATTATTTAAAAAGAGCATTTTTTATATTAAATAAATGGAGAAATATGCATAAATGCACTTACAACTTCAACTTTGTTCAAAAAACCTTCCATTTTGCTTTTTAATAAATTTGTGTGTAAAAACTTTTTACCTATATTTGCAAATTTTTTGAATAATTTTTCAGTTTCACATTTAACAAAAGAACAGCTGATTATTTAATTCTTGTCCGAACTTACCCAGAAGAAAAAGTTCGTACTATTTTGTACAGGAAATGAAAAAAATTACTCTCTCATTCGCTCTCAAAATTGCACAAAAATTGCTATCTGGAACGCTTTCGGATAACTTTGTACAAGCTCGGACTGTTTTGTTATGCATCTGGAACAGACGTACAATGTACATTGTACGTTTTGTTTTGCATCTGACAGACCTACAATGTACATTGTACGTCTGTTCCAGATGCATAACAAAACAGTCCGAGCTTGTACAAAGTTATCCGAAAGCGTTCCAGATAGCAATTTTTGTGCAATTTTGAGAGCGAATGAGAGAGTAATTTTTTTCATTTCCTGTACAAAATAGTACGAACTTTTTCTTCTGGGTAAGTTCGGACAAGAATTAAATAATCAGCTGTTCTTTTGTTAAATGTGAAACTGAAAAATTATTCAAAAAATTTGCAAATATAGGTAAAAAGTTTTTACACACAAATTTATTAAAAAGCAAAATGGAAGGTTTTTTGAACAAAGTTGAAGTTGTAAGTGCATTTATGCATATTTCTCCATTTATTTAATATAAAAAATGCTCTTTTTAAATAATTCACTTTTTTTGGAACTCATTTTCATTTACTTTTTACAGCTGTTGCCAATGATGCAAATTTTTTGTTTATATAATGTTATGCGTTTTAAGCGACTAAAATCGCTTGAATTAAATTTAATGTAAAAAGTAAGCAACATTAATATTTCAAGATGTGCAATTATGGTTTTTTGCGTTCCAGCAATTTTGGATAACTTTTGCATATTCAGAGAGTAATTTTCTTTTTTCTCTCATTAGTCAGAACTTGTACAAAATCTTGTGGAACAGACCTTGTATATATCGTTACCTTAATATAGAAATGCCCTAACTCATTATTTTTTTGAAATCGATATTTTTGCATTCTTCGGTGCATTAAATGTTCTATCGAAATATATAAAACTTTATATATTAAGGTAACGATATGTATGTACTATGTATTTTCTTTTCATTTAAATCCTTGTAAAGGGTGTCCCAAAAAGAACGCAAGATTTAAGTTTTAAATAAAACACAGATATTTAAAAAAAATCGTGAAACTTTATTATATCGTAAAGTAGACAAAATGAGGTTATGTGTGGAACAACATATCGGGCAGATCGCCGCCGCGGCTTTGCTGGCACACACGCGATCTTTTAATGAAATTTTCAATGGCCGTTTTGCATAAATGCTGCGGTATTTCATTAACGAAGCGTCCAATTTCCTCTTTTAAGGCTTGAGTCGTCGTCGGCTTATTCGCGTAAACCATCAACTTCAAAAAACCCAAAAGAAAAAAGTCTAATGGTGTTAAATCGTACGATCTAGGCGGCCAATTCTGGTCTCCAAAACGCGAAATAACACGATCGGGAAATGACTGATGTAGCAATTGAATTGTTTCTCTGGCTGTATGACATGTGGCGCCGTCTTGTTGAAACCACATGCCCTCCACATTCATTTCTTCAATTCTAGGCACGAAAAAACTGATTATCTATATTTATGATTTTAACAGGCTAAAGTTCGTATCGCTTTTTAAGCCAAATTACATGTGATAATTATTAATGAACAAATAACACCAAAGTTAGTTCTAAATATTCTGACAACACATGGTTGAACGGAAAAGCCAGCCGTTTTCGAAGGCCACTAAACCTTCATCATCAGCGTTCTTTTGTGTTTGGTCCACTGTGAGTGGTGTCAGTTGATGTAGAACGGCTGGCTGTTCCGTTCAACTGTGTGTTCTCAGAATATTTACAACTAACTTTGGTGTTATTTGTTCATTAATAATTATCACATGTAATTTGGCTTAAAAAGCGATACGAACTTTAGCCTGTTAAAATCATAAATATAGAAACAAATGGAGTTCGAATAATAATTAAAATTAACTAAAACTGGTTATCATTTCACGATACCGAACACCATTGACTGTTTGCGCTTGACCTGCGTTTGAGCGACATCATCACGTACATCTGCGACATTTTCGGTCGATCGACCTGGTCGAAGGCGCGTTGTTGTCTTTACATCACTAACATACCCAGTTTCGGCAAATTTACCCATTAATCTTTTTACAGTTGACTCTTTTGGAGCATTATTGTGACCCCAAATTGATCGCAAATTTGTGAACTGTAGCCGCAAAACTTTCACCATTTTGGTAAAACAATTTCACAATGAGAATGCGCTGTTCATTCGTCTAGCGCTCCATTTTTACTAACCTCGTACCTCCTACTAGCAAACAATAACAATTGTTCAAATGTCAAACAATGACACTTCGAATGGCGCCAAATTTAAATCTTGCGTTCTTGTTGGGACACCCTTTAGTTACTATTATAAATGCGAAAAAACTAATATATTTACTAGAAATTGTCAGCATATTAACTAATTTCCTATGAAAACTAAAAAATTATTTTTCTGTTACGAAATACTTTTATTGCGCTAAATAAATATTTTATACCTTCACACTATTTAATATTTTCCATAGCAATCAGAACAGAAATATTTTTGTAGTAATATTTTTCTATGCACACAAACTGAAAATATATCCACAATAATATTTTACGCAGTTCACAGATTTCAATTTTTGCATATTAGCTTGTGTTATATTTTTGTGACTGCAAAATATTATAGCACACAAATATTACAAATAACAACTACCGAAAAATATGCATAGAAAAATATTTCAACTCTAAAAAATATTTCGCCATTCAACTACTCTGAAAAATATGCTAAATGAAATATGAGAAAATTGAAATATTTGAGAAAAAATATATGTAGATATGCAAACAAGAAATATTGTCATTTTGAAAATATTTTCAAGAAATATTTTGAAGAAATATGCATATTTATGGCAAAAAATATTTCTGACTCATTATGATGCGTAAAATGGAATGATTGAAGATTAGTGTGGGCATTTGACTATGTGTGTATGTTGTATATTTATGTGTGTACGTATGTTAATTAATTTACGCAAAGTTTATTATCATTATTATTATTAATAATAATAGTAATAATAATAATAATTTTAATTATTGCTTTTTTAAATATATTTTACTTAGAATGTGTAAGTAAATAAAATGTTCACTAAGGAAACATTTCCTTCTAGGATGAACAAAATAGTAAAACTACAATTCATATTAGATATTACTAAAAAATACGTTAGATAGGACAAACTTGCCCTTAAGTTATCGCTCACTTTAGGTTAAACTAAGGTTGTAATAATGAAAAAAACTTTTTATACGTCCGATAAAATCATGTTTTTAAATAATTAATAAGCTCTTCCCAAATCAAATGTTAATGCAGAATTATCACAATTATATCTTTGTAGGTTTTTCTTCTAGCACATTGTAGATATTGGTGTTTTATTATTTTACTATTTAAATTTATAAAACCAAATTCTCGACAGACAAAATTGATGAAAATATTATTTGGGAACTCATTTTTTATATTTTTTTTTTACAAAACGTGCAACGAATTAAAATTAAATGGACGCGCTGATAAAAGCAATTATATTAAAATCATGCACATATACTAAAAACAATAACAAAACAGTTAAGTTTTGACTTACTTATATAAAGTCTATAGTACACGGCATGTAAAAAACTACGTGCGCATGTGGTTCTGACGTAATTTTGTCGTCATCACAAAGCTACATTTGCTACATGCCGTGTACTAGTAATATATGTACATGTAAATATTCACATGCTTACAAATTTGCTGCCTTAGAAAATGTATTCAACTCGGCTAAATATGTCATATTTGTATTTTCGAAGAAAATTTTGTATCAAAATTTTACGGCATGTAGCCACTACTAGTAATTTTAAAAAATGTAGCCAACATGCTGAAAATGTCCGTGACGTCATCGCCACATATGCATGTGGCTCTTTACATGCCGTGTACTATAGGCTTAAGGCATAAAATTTAGCTTTTCAAATATTTTTCATTCCAAATGATATTTTACATTCCAAATGATTTGATTCGAGAAAGAAGAAGTACAACCAATAATAAAATAAGAAGCATACTTTTTTCACCGAAATGAGAAACAACAAAAAAAAAATAAATAAAACAACCGTGTTTTAGGTATAATCAATAATAATCAATCTTTTTTATTTTCTACTTTCTTAAATACTATTATTTTGCTGTCTTTTGCATTTTGGGAATATAAACTTAAAATACATGTTTGAATAATAATTCTTAAGAAATTTGCCTGGTGCATTTTGCACTTGAATAAAGTAAGTATAACAATTCTTTGGAAAAAATATATAATTAATAAATATGTAATAAAGTTGTATTTTCGTTAGCGGAAATGCACAGTCAATAAACTTATTAAAATTCTTTGGAATTAATGTACTTTGACAATTTATTAAATACAAATATTAAGGTTATTAAAATTATTTGGAATTAATGGTACATTTTGTTAACTGTTGCAAGTCAATAAACTTATTAAAATTCTTTGGAAAATACAATTAATAAAAATCTTTGCAGCGAATAAAGTATTAAAAATATGTGCATATGTGTGTGACCAAACTAGTGTTAAGGGAATAGTGGGAGACACTATAACACCCCCACCGTTAGTTTGAGGCTCCGACGAAATTAAATTATCTTTGCCGGGTTGTTTATAGTAGTTTCATTTTTTAATTGTACATTTGGAATATATGTTTTTGTATTTTTAAAGAAGTATATAAAAATAATTAAGATACATATTGATATAATAATTGAGATATCTATGCTAAAACTAAGTATTTTTGAGTTCTGTATACAGATACAGTACTTGTTTCAGTGTTTCTTCATATTCTATTTGTTTTAGATATAAAGATTCAATTTTTATGTCTGCAAGTGTTGTATTACTATTGTCTTTAATTTTTGTAATGAGATTAGGTAGGATAAATTTGTCTTGTATTTTTATTTTAACATTTGTAAAAGTTTTATTTAACGCATTTATTTCACAATTTTCGAATTTGATTAAGTGATTTCCTGAAATCTTTAATTTAGCTTTGTTGCAATTGTGCGATATGTTACCATTGAATTGTTTGAGAACTAATATTCCTGGAATGATCTCAACTATTTCTTGTTTATTTAATGTTTGCATTTTGCAGTTAGCTTCTTCAAAATTTAATATATTATTCAAGCAATTGTCGTTGATTTTTATTAGATTTCTTTTTAAATTTTCCTTAATATACGTACTATAAATAATGTTTTCTGAATCTATGAGAACATCGGAATGATTAAGTTGTATGGATTTATTATTCTTGTCAGGTATTGGTACGAATGTCACCATGGATAGTGGGTCTTGTGAAAATTGTGGTACAGAGAGAATAATAATCATGTTACCGTCGTGAAGTGCTATGGATATCTTAATGTTGGTATAACTGTCAAAGTCTGAGATTAGGTTAAGTTCGGTTTGAGTAAGAATATCTGTGGGGATAATTCCCAGTTTTCCGGAAAAAATAATTTGACCGATGTCATCTACATGTTGACGTAAGAGCGATATGTCGTTGTTAATCTGATATATGTGTTCTATAAATGTTATCTCGTCTTCTATGGTTGAAATTTTATTTCCTATAATATTTTTGAACTTAGTTAAATAATTTCCAATTTTGTTCTGCTGGTAATTTATATGATTGGTAATATTCTGAATCTGGGAGTTCATGACATTGTTAATAAAAGTTAAGTTGTTCATCTTGTTTGTTAAGTTTTCGTCATGTGTGTTTAATAATTTAAGAGTTTTACTTATTTGTTCTTCGTCGTCGCTGTCCATTGTACCTGCAATTACTTTTAGGCCTTTACCTATAATATTTAGTAGAGCTCGTTTCCTTCGGAAATGTGGGTTAAGATTTTCTATTTTTGCCTTCAATAGCATAAAGTTCTTGTTTACTGTGTCCATTAATCTTTTTGATTCGGTACTTGATGTCTTAAGGATGTCCATGTTGTTCTTGATTATGTCCAATGTTCGTTCGTATTCTGTTGTATTTACTATGTGTAGTATTTTGATGTAGTGTTCAACGATTTTGGTCTCCCCTGTTTTGATTGGTATATAGCCGTTATTGTGTGATAGGTCCTGTATGTCGATGGTTTGGGCCCTGATGGTTGGGACGATTGTTATCATCATTATGATCCATTTAATCATCTAAAAGAATATATTTATTTAGTTATTGCTTTGATTTTGGGGTTATTTTTGTCTTGATATTTCTTAGTAGGTCTAACGTGAGTTTTGTAATATTTATGTCCTCCTTATGTCATCTATTTTTTCTGCACTAACTTTCCTATATTTTCTGTGGTTTTTCCCACCTCTTATTTCTTTAATATAATTTAGTCCTCCTTCTAATTCAAAATCTTTCCGGTTTTCGTTCAGTTTCTGGATATATTTTTCTTTTTTTGCGCTCATGAGATCACGAATTTCCGTATACCTATCCTCATGTATTTTGCCGTTTACAAAATCAATTTGTTTGATGCCGGTTGTGCTATGTATTGTATTGTTATAAAAACCTATTATTCTTATTATTCTTATCCTAATTCGTTGTCTACGATGATTTTATCCATTTTCCCGTAGGTATTGATTATCAGCAAAAGTTTTGTTTTGAATTCCGTCCAGCTTCTACCGTTTATTTGAAATGCTAAGGCGAATTTTGAGAATTTGTCGATTGTTGTCATGAAGAGTTTCTTATCCAAGGTATAAAATACGTCTATGTGTAATACTTCGCGAGGTTTATATGGAGTTTCCGTAATTTTGTAAGGGATCTTTGGGGGTTTTCTGTCATATTTTTCTAAGCTACAGATTTCGCAATTATTTATGAACTGAGTTATCCTTTTTTTTAATTTAGGATTGTAAATTTGCGTAATTAATTCCTTATATACTGCTTGAATTCCTCTATGGTTTTTGCTAAGGTGTTCGTTTTTAATGATTTCCGTTAACCGATTTTCATCTTCTATGTCTTCTGTCATGAGTGTAGATCTAAGTACTTTAAAATTTGTGTTATTTGGAAATAGTTCTTCATAAACATTTTTAAACGTTGTATAAAATTCGTCTTCGATAAATATAGCATTCAGTTGTGTTGGATTAAAATGATTCTTTAGTATTGTAATTGCTGTTTCCCTGTCCATTTCCTTCATAGAAATAATTTTCCTTTTATTATTAAAAACAGATTTATTCTTTATTCTTAATGATCCAGAGGTTGTTTTTGTTATAACTACTTGGTTCTTAAACATGTTAATTGGTGAAGTAGTACTTTTTATCGTTACACTGTCACACTCTAGTGTATTAATGCTGGCTTCAGTTTCGATCCTCGACAAAGCGTCGGCATTACTATTACTTGTTCCTTTCTTGTACCTAATTTCGTAATCGTATTCTGATAATCTTAATCTCCACCTAACAAGTTTTGAATTAGGTTCCTTTATAGAAAAGAGCCATGTTAATGGCTTGTGGTCGGTTTCTATGATGAATTTACGCCCGAAAATATATGGCCTAAAATATTTAGTGGCCCATATGATAGCTAGAAGTTCTTTTTCAATCGTACTATAATTGCATTCATGCTCGTTGAGTGTACGACTTGCAAAACAAATTGGATGATTTTCTTGTGATAAAACAGCGCCTAAGGCGAAATTGCTCGCGTCTGTAGTGACCGTGAATGTTTTTGAGAAATCTGGGTATGTTAAAATTGGTTCATTTATTAACAAGGTTTTGAGTGTATTGAAGCTTTTTTGATATTGTGGGTTAGAGATTTTTATTTTGGCATCCTTCTTTAGATATCTGGTCATTGGTTTTGCAATCATTGAATAATCTTTGATGAATTTCCTATAATACCCGGTGAGTCCTAGGAATTGTTTTATCTGTTTTGGTGTCTTTGGGATAGGGAAGCTCTTTAAACATTCAATTTATTTGGGATTTGGTTTAATTCCATCTTGTGTTACAATGTGTCCTAAAAATTCAGTTTCTTTCTTCAGAAACTCTGATTTATCTAATTGTACCTTTAAATTAGCTTCTTTTAATTTATTAAAAATAAGATTAATTGAGTTTAAATGCTCTTGCAAGGATGTAGAAAAAATAATAATGTCGTCTAAGTAGACTAGACATATCTTATTTATGTATTCGCTTAAGACTGTGTTCATCAGTCTTTGAAATGTCGCTGGGGCTGTCTTGAGCCCAAACGGCATTCTTAGAAACTCATAGTGACCATTTTCTACGCTGAAGGCGGTCTTATGAATGTCCTCTTCCGCGATTTCAATTTGATGAAATCCCTTGGCTAAGTCAAGGGTGGTGAAATATTGGCATCTTCCCAATTTGTCTAATATTTCATCAATGTTTGGTATTGGATACTTGTCATCTACCGTTACTTCATTTAGTTTACGGTAATCGATGACAAGTCTCCATTTGGTTTTGTTGCTGGCATCGGCCTTCTTTGGCACGATCCATATAGGTGCGGAGTAGGGTGAATTACTGGGTCTGATTATTTTATCTTTAAGCATTTGCTGGATTTGTTCTTTTACCTCTTCCTTATGAACGTATGGATAACGATAAGATTTGGAAAATATCGGAACGTTATTAATAGTGCGTATTTTATGTTTTATTGCGGAGGTAAATGAAAGTGTATTGCTTTCCTGGTAAAAAATATTATGATATCTATTTATTATTTGTAATAGTTGTGATCTTTACTCGGGGTTTAAGTGTCCTATTCTAATTTGGTCATTCAATGGTTTAAATTCTTTATTCTCGATTATGTTAAAATTTTCGTGATCTACCTTTTGCGTAGTCACGCGATTAGTTTCGGATAGCAAGTTTATCTCTACTTCTCCATTTTCTACATTTAAAATTCCTTCTCTTACAATATTTCCGCCGTTTTCTTCCTTATAATATACTAGGTCAGAGTCATCTGGTGCTATTATTCTTTTTTTATTTAAGTTTTCGTTTTCAAAGTGCATAGGGAGTGTCTTGTCACCGATGGTTATTTCTTTCTTTTTATAATCGATACAGGCATTAAGTGGTCTCAGTATATCGTTACCTATTAGACCGTCAAAGAAGTTATGAAATCTTATTATGTAAAATTCTAGTGCTCTATTTGTTCCAATATCGCTAAATTCTTTGAATATAGGTATTATGGCTTTTTCGTCAACGTAAATTTGATGTTGAAGAGTTTTAATTAAAAGTGGACTAGTTGGGTGAATTCTTTTGGGGTCGCAGATCCCAGGATTTAAAATGGAAGTTGTTGCGCCTGTATCTATTATAAGTTTTATAAAACCTATCTTTGTCTTTATTATTATAAATGGTAATTTATTCTTGAGGCTGATTCCTGAAAATTTTCAGCCACTTCAATTTTTCCTATGTCCATTGGTTCTGGTTGGTTTCTAAAATTTGGTCTCTGGGATGATGGATTTTGAGGATTAGGGTTTTGTTGGAATGGTTGTTGGTATGGTCGGTGTTGTTGGAATGGTTGTTGGAATGGTTGTTGGTATGGTCGGTGTTGTTGGAATGGTTGTTGGTATGGTTGGTGTTGTTGGAATGGTTGTTGGTATGGTTGGGGTTGTTGGTAGTCTCTTCTGTTGTTTTGGGGCATTGATTGGAAATTCTTTCTGTTGAATGGTTGTTGTGTTCTATTCCTACCATCCTTTTTATTGTATTGTGTATTGTTCCTAAAGTTATTGTTCCTATTACTTGAATGAGTTCTGAATTCTGGGCCGTTCCCGTTATTGTTTCCTATATGTGCGTATCCGGCTTGGAACAGTATGTCCATGGCCTGTTCCAAGTCTTCTGGGTTCCTACAGAATAGGATAGATTTCATCGGTTCAGGGATCTTGTTTTTAAAGATGTTGAGGGCAGTTGTTGTTCATCGCACTCTGTCTAGTTGCTTCGGTTTCTACTAGAATAACTACTAATTTGTTATTTAATCTGTGTAGCCTGTTTTTCATGTCGTTGTAGAAATCTAGGGTATTTGTTCTAAAGGTCACGCTTCGTAATTCGTCAAAAAGTTCTTCGCAGGAACATCTGTCTCCAAAATTATTCTGTAGTATGTTTTTAATCTCTGTCCATGAAGTAGCGTGGCAATTTATTTCTATTGCCTGTCTTGCCCTTCCTTTGAGTTTTGATTTTATTATGTCTGAAAAAAGTAGTTGAGACAATTCGTCATATGTTTGTAGGTGTGGGTGTATTCGGTCAATAAGTGTGGTGAACGTTTGTAGCTCTCTTGAGTCGCCACAGAACTCAGGTAAGTTATTAAGATATTTCAAAGGGTTTATAGTTAATCTGTTCATTGGGTTTTCAACCTGTACTGCCATTTTCAGTTTTTTTTTTGTGTTTTAATAGATTTGGGAAAAGGAAAAAAGGGAATACTCTCTTATACACGAATGCGTTTGTTTCTTTCACTTTTATGTTTTAAATAATTTTTTCTTGCTTTGGTTTTTATCAAGGTTATTTTATATAAGAAGTCTTGTAACCTTTTGGTTTCTTGTTCTCCTACAGAATACAATAATTTTCTTTTAATTTCTGACTCTATACTTATTTTTTCAGTTGCATGCATTTAATAATATTAATAAATAAATACAATATATTTAATCAAATTCTTACTTTTTGATGCTGTTGTTGGAAGTTATATAGCTGTCTGTTTGGCTTTGTGTTTCTACTGTTAAGTTTAAAGTTGATTAGGATGCTTTTCACTATGTTGAATTTAGAGTTGATTAAGATGCTTTTTGATGCTGTTGTTGGAAGTTATATAGCTGTCTGTTTGGCTTTGTGTTTCTACTGTTAAGTTTAAAGTTGATAAGGATGCTTTTCAAGATTGAAGAGAGAATTTTCACTATGTTGAGTTTAGAGTTGAGATGAGGATGTATATTTATATTTCGACTATTGTCTGGATGTATTATTGATAAGGTAAATCTTTTTATCCTTTTCTTCACCTTTCGTTGTTGTTTTTTTTTTCTTTTTTTTTCTTCACAAAAAATTTTGCATGTTAGAAGGATTCGTTCAAATTCACTTTCACAAAAATGTTGTATTTCCCTTAATCTTTTAAAGGAAAAAATTTGTATGTTTAAAGGATTTGTTCAAATGTCACTTTCACAAAATATTTTGTATGTCCTTTAATTTTTGTATGTCCTTTCGCGTTCGTTGTTTCTCTTTACCCGTTACAGATATTAAAATATCAAATATTCTCGAATTTAAATGATTTACACGAGGATACACGGGTATCCTACCGACTGCGCCACTTTTTTCACCGAAATGAGAAACAACAAAAAAAAAATAAATAAAACAACCGTGTTTTAGGTATAATCAATAATAATCAATCTTTTTTATTTTCTACTTTCTTAAATACTATTATTTTGCTGTCTTTTGCATTTTGGGAATATAAACTTAAAATACATGTTTGAATAATAATTCTTAAGAAATTTGCCTGGTGCATTTTGCACTTGAATAAAGTAAGTATAACAATTCTTTGGAAAAAATATATAATTAATAAATATGTAATAAAGTTGTATTTTCGTTAGCGGAAATGCACAGTCAATAAACTTATTAAAATTCTTTGGAATTAATGTACTTTGACAATTTATTAAATACAAATATTAAGGTTATTAAATACAAATATTAATGTTATTAAAATTATTTGGAATTAATGGTACATTTTGTTAACTGTTGCAAGTCAATAAACTTATTAAAATTCTTTGGAAAATACAATTAATAAAAATCTTTGCAGCGAATAAAGTATTAAAAATATGTGCATATGTGTGTGACCAAACTAGTGTTAAGGGAATAGTGGGAGACACTATAACAAAGCATCACCTTGAAAAATATTACAGGTAACAATTAACATTCCGCATTCTTGGGGGATTTATTTCTTTATTCATAAATGAAAATTCCAAATGACTTGATTCACGCAAAAAGAGGTGCACCAAAAATATAAACAAAATAGATCACATTGAAAAATATTACAGGTAGCAATTAACATACCGCATTCTTGCGGCATTTATTTTTGTTCATAAATGAAAATTCCAAATGACCTGACTGCTAACAATTTCTTGGATTTAAATTGATCCTTTTGAGCGCGTTTCGTTTGTTGTTGTAGAATAGCACACAAAATTCTAGGTAAGTAATAAAACCATCCCTTAAAAACATATTTATGTACATATATGTATGCGCCTCGATGTGAATTCGCGCTCATATTTTTGTTATTTGTATTGCATTCCAGTAACAAATAAATAAAAAATGGACACTTGTGGGAGATTAAAAAAAATGCTTTAAACCTAAAAAACCAAAAATAAAAAAAAGTATGAAATCAAATGTGCCTTTAATTATGGAAGTGGTCTAAAGTCTATAGTACACGGCATGTAAAAAGCCACATGCATATGTGGCGATGACGTCACGGAAATTTTCAGCATGTTGGCTACATTTTTTAAAATTACTAGTAGTGGCTACATGCTGTAAAATTTTTATACAAAATTTTTTTCGAAAATACAAATATGACATATTTAGCCGAGTTGAATACATTTTCTAAGGCAGCAAATTTGTAAGCATGTGAATATTTACATGTACATATATTACTAGTACACGGCATGTAGCAAATGTAGCTTTGTGATGACGACAAAATTACGTCAGAACCACATGCGCACGTAGTTTTTTACATGCCGTGTACTATAGACTTTATATAAGTAAGTCAAAACTTAACTGTTTTGTTATTGTTTTTAGTATATGTGCATGATTTTAATATAATTGCTTTTATCAGCGCGTCCA
Organism: Tachina grossa; assembly: GCA_949987645.1. Lineage (NCBI taxonomy): Eukaryota > Metazoa > Arthropoda > Insecta > Diptera > Tachinidae > Tachina > Tachina grossa. Next base: position 131,247,350 of record OX465274.1, on the reverse strand, counting down.
TTTAATTTTAATTCGTTGCACGTTTTGTAAAAAAAAAAATATAAAAAATGAGTTCCCAAATAATATTTTCATCAATTTTGTCTGTCGAGAATTTGGTTTTATAAATTTAAATAGTAAAATAATAAAACACCAATATCTACAATGTGCTAGAAGAAAAACCTACAAAGATATAATTGTGATAATTCTACATTAACATTTGATTTGGGAAGAGCTTATTAATTATTTAAAAACATGATTTTATCGGACGTATAAAAAGTTTTTTTCATTATTACAACCTTAGTTTAACCTAAAGTGAGCGATAACTTAAGGGCAAGTTTGTCCTATCTAACGTATTTTTTAGTAATATCTAATATGAATTGTAGTTTTACTATTTTGTTCATCCTAGAAGGAAATGTTTCCTTAGTGAACATTTTATTTACTTACACATTCTAAGTAAAATATATTTAAAAAAGCAATAATTAAAATTATTATTATTATTACTATTATTATTAATAATAATAATGATAATAAACTTTGCGTAAATTAATTAACATACGTACACACATAAATATACAACATACACACATAGTCAAATGCCCACACTAATCTTCAATCATTCCATTTTACGCATCATAATGAGTCAGAAATATTTTTTGCCATAAATACCCAGCTAAAAAAATTATATATGGTCCATATATTTTTAATATATGAATGTATATAACTATATATGAATATGTATGAATTTATGTATGGAAATATATGGGATTATACATGGCAAAACTATTATATATGAACTAATATATGGACTAATATATGAAATGTATTATAACATATGAGCTCATATATTAATTTAATTATGAAGCTCTTCGTATGGGGATCCATATATAGAAACAAGATTTAATATATGGAGCCATATAAGAATGTATGCATACATACATGATATCTCACATAAGATCGTTTTTGCAATCAAAAAAGCTTGATATTTTATCACTGAAGAATCGGAAATCCATTAGAAAATAGATACGGTATGCAAAGTTTATATGCGTGCCCTCAACATTTAAAAAAGAAAAACTTTTGTTAAAAAAAAACCATTCTTGTATGATTTTATACCTTGCGGATCAAATAATCAAAAGTATAATCCAGTCATTAATTTTATAGAAAATAACAACATTCTCTAGATAAGAAACAAATTTCATATTACTTCAAATTATATTGAAAATTGCATTAGTTTTTAATCTGATTTCTTAAATTAAATTTTTTGTACGAATATGAGTTTTGTGTTTTTTAGATAATCGATTACCTTTTTCTTTGAAATGATGAATACAATTTCTTTTAGTTAGTTTTTAATTATTTTATCCAAACAAATCTATCATTAAATACAACTTCCCTGTTCAAAATCTAAAAAAAAGTAATTTTAGTAATTTAATTTATTGCACAGCAGTGCGCTTATGTAATCAAGAGAGTATGAATATGAAATTTGCATACTGGAGACGGAATATTTACACATACATGTATGAAAATGTATGAATATATAAGTTAAGTACAAAAATGTTTAATATGCTAAAATCCATGAGAATAAAACAAACCGGATATTGCACAAGCCAACAAATTAGTGCTTAACAGGTACACGCGCAATAAATGTTGCAATACCTGGAATAAATGGAACATTGCTGACACTGCACATTATAACCAAAATAATTCACATTATCAATAATTGTATTAAAGTTAAGTTAGTTCTAATTCAACATTGAACGAAATAAAAAGCACTTCAGACTTTTAGTCTGAAGTCAAATTTTTTAAAAAAACAAAAAATAAAATTTTTGTTTAACTGGCGCCCGAGCAGGGACCCGCGGTTCCGTAAAGTTCATTAAATAATAATAAGCCCTTAAAACGGAAGAACATCGGAAAAAAGAAGTCCTGCAAGTTAGCTCGTAACTTCGCCGCGTGGTCACAAAAAAACCCAAGGACTACGGAAAAAACGTAAACCGTCCTGCACCGCAGCACGTCGTATCACCGTTCGTCTACAAAACATAACAAAGCAGAAAAGAGGCCCCTTAGTAGCTGTACCCCAACAGAGGACAGAGGAAAAGGAGTTGAAGAATTCAACAGCCGCTGCTTGAACAACCTTCTAATCAAAGGATGCAACTTGAACAACCTTCTAATCAAAAGATACAACTTGAACAACCTTCTAATCAAAGGATGCAACTAATTTTATTGTTGTGAGTAGAGTTAAATTTTAAAGAACTAAAGTGTAAAATTTTTCAAACTTTGCAAAAGCATAAAAATATTTTACAAAAATTGTGAACAAAAGAAAGTAAAATCAATTAAAATTAAAGTGTTAAAATTATTAAATTTTAGAAACAAATAAAAATTTTTTTTTATAAATTATTGTGAACAAAAGAAAGTAATAATATAGATATCAAGATTTTTTTAATCAATTTCAAAAAAGAAACATTCTAATAAGAAAAATTCTCACAGAAAAATCAAAGAAATTAAATTTACACGTTTAAAAGAATATCTTAATAAGCAAAAATTCTTCTACACAGTTTACATACTAAATGATATAAAAATTTATATATTTTAAAGGTGTTATTTTAAGTTTTTAACAAGAATAAAAATCTGCGATTCCTACGGGACCCTCCAGATCAAAGGAAACAAATTTATTTTACTACTTACAAATTAAATAGTAGCACTTAACATAAAGAAAGTTAATCTAGATATCTCAAACTCGGACAATGTCAAATCCAAACAATTTAGTAAGACCGCCCGTGCTAAACGCACAACAAAATCAGGCAACACTCAACATGAGAGAACTAGAAATTGAAATTAGGAGAATAGTATTGGAAACAATGCAAGAACAGGTTAATGAAATAGTTCAAAATATTAGAAATCCCACGATTCAAAATGAACAGGACCAAATAATTGAACCACAACATAGGGCTCAGCTAAGTGAACTAGATAGGGTACCGGATGTTGTCAGGTGCTTACGAGAATTTTCCGGACAGCCAGGTGAATATAGTTCCTGGAGAAAGTCGGTAGAAAGAGTTTTGGATATATATCAACACTTGAGAGGCACTGCGAAGTACTTTGGTATTTTGAGCATTGTGAGAAACAAAATAGTAGGACACGCCGATGCAATTTTAGAATCCTACAACACTCCACTAAACTCTTCATTATGCAGACAAAAGGGATGTTAGTACACTAGAGTACCAACTGACTTCCTTGATTCAGGGCACAGAGTCAATCCAAGAATTCTATCAGAGAGTGTATAACCACTTATCTCTGATATTAAATAAAATCAGTTGTATGGATATAGGACAAGAATCGTTACGTCTTTTGACCCAAACTTATAGAGACAAGGCACTGGATACCTTCATTCGAGGCCTAAAAGGGGATCTTCCTAGGCTCCTAGCAATGAGGGAACCAGTCGATTTGCCCAAGGCACTACATTTATGCCTTAAACTGGAAAACCAAAATTTTAGGACAAATTATGCGCAGAATGTAAAATCAAGACAGAATTTTGGACCTGTACCCACACGAAATAATTATGATGTTGCCTCACGTAGATTTTACCCTGAATTAGCACACATTCCACCACCACAAAGACCAAAAAAACCATTTGACCAATCCCAAAGACAGCCTCCTGTTCAAACATACAGAAATAACAATTATCAAAATCAAGGTGCTTTTCCTAAGTACACTCAATATAACAATCATCCACCTCCAAGACCTCTTGTGCAAAAACCACCTGAACCAATGGACATTGACCAAAGTATTAGGACTCACAATATTAATTACATGAATAGACCAGTAAATAACGGCCTTTATGGAAAGCGACCACCACCACAACACCCAGAAGCTCGAAAACAGAGTAGAAATTTTCACTTGCAGGCTGGAGCAAATAAGACTGTTGAAAAACAAGAGACAGATGACATTTATGAATATCTAAATCAGATACAAGTCGAGGACGAATCCTACGAACAAACTTTACATGACTATATGGACAAGGAAAGAAACGACGAAACAAACAACAACCATGATAATATTGACGAAATTCATTTTTTAGATTAAATTCGTCCACCCTTCCATATTTCGAATGTAAGATGGATAGTGGACAAATCCTAAAATTTTTAATAGATACTGGCTCAAACAAAAATTACATACGACCAGATCTCGTGAAAAACCCTATTCCAAACAAAGAAAACTTTTATGCAAACTCAATTGCAGGAAAAGTAGAAATCCTTTTTCATACTAATACCTTTCTATTTGGTCGAACGGACGTACCAATAAAATTCTTTCTATTGCCAGAATTAAAAACCTTTCATGGCATCATTGGAAACGATACACTTAGAGACCTTGATGCTATTATTTACACTAAGCATAACTTAATGAAAATAGGGAATGAAAAGAAAATTTTATTAAAGGAATTTCCAACGGACAGCATTAACATGACCTCAATTCGAACTAGTCACATGACGCAACGACAAAGAGACATACTAAAGAAGATTGTTTCAACATATGACAACCTTTTTTCAGCCCCGGACGAAAAGCTGACGTATACCACAAAAATTATAGCAGAAATACGGACAAAGACTGAAGACCCAATCTATTCTAAAACTTACCCTTATCCTATGAGCTTGAAAAACGAAATTGAATCCCAAGTGAAAACTTTATTAGAAGATGGTATTATCCGACCATCGAAATCTCCCTACAATTCACCGGTGTGGATTGTTCCCAAGAAGATCGACGCAAGTGGAGAGAAAAAATTTCGAATGGTGATAGACTACCGTAAGTTAAATACAGTCACCATAGCAGACAAATACCCTTTACCAGAAATTAACGAGGTACTCGCTCAATTAGGAAAAAGCAAGTATTTTACAGTACTGGATTTAAAAAGTGGGTTTCACCAAATACCTTTGAAACCCAAAGACATAGAGAAAACAGCATTCTCTATTAACAATGGTAAATACGAGTTCACTCGTTTACCATTTGGATTAAAGAATGCACCAGCGATATTTCAACGTGCGCTGGACGAGATTTTACGTTCTCATATTGGAGTTAGATGTTATGTATATATAGATGACATAATCATTTTTAGCCCGAATGAGGATCAACATTTTAAGGATATCACTGCAATATTCCGTACTTTACACGAAGCTAACATGAAAGTTCAGCTCGATAAGTGTGAATTTTTTAAGGATGAGGTAGAGTTTTTAGGTTTTCTAATCTCTTGCCAGGGTGTAAAAACAAACCCAAAAAAAGTTGAAGCCATCGTAAATTTTCCATACCCTATTACGTTAAAGGACCTTCGATCCTTTCTTGGACTATCCGGTTATTATCGCCGCTTTGTCAAGGATTACGCTAAAATAGCAAAACCCTTGACAAACCTCTTAAGAGGGGATCTTTCAAGACCCCCATGTAATGAAACTGTCGACATTAATGCATTAACTGCTACAGTGCACAGTAACGATAGTTCAGGTGAAAATTTAATTCCATCAGTAGAATGCCCTATTAACGTTTATAAAAACCAAATTTTCATACTTATAGGAGAAACAAGGGAATATCAGTTTAAACTTCCTTTCCCAACATTTCACAGACATATTAATATAGCGCCAAATTATTCGGAAGAAGACCTTATATCAATCCTGAAGAGGTATCTCAATCCAAGTATAGTGAACGGGTTGTTTACTAACGAAAGTATAATGGGCAAGATACAATCAATATATTCAATTCATTTTTCAAATTATAAAGTAAGATATACACAGACAAAAGTAGAAGATTTGACAGACACTATAAGACAAGAGGAAGAATCACTAAAGGTACATAAAAGAGCACATAGAAACGCAAAGGAAAACCAAATGCAACTCCTAGAAAAATATTATTTTCCAAAAATGAGTGAGACATTTAATAAAATAATAGAGCAATGTAAAGTTTGTAAGGAGGGAAAATACGATCGTCATCCCAATAAATCTAACATATCACCTACCCCAATTCCTCAATATGCCGGAGAAATACTACATATAGATATTTGGTCTACGGAAAAACATTTCATACTAACCGCAATAGATAAGCTTACTAAATATGCTCAAGCAACCCCGATAAACTCCAGATCAATTGGTGACATCCGTGAACCTCTAAGAAAAATATTATTTAATTTCGGAGTTCCTAGAATTGTTGTCATAGACAATGAAAAGGCTCTAAACTCAGCTTCAATTCAGTTTATGCTTGAAGATCAATTAAACATACAAATTTTCAAAACCCCACCTTACAAAAGTACAATTAACGGCCAGGTAGAACGCTTTCATTCTACCTTAGCAGAAATTATGCGTTGCCTTAAAACAGATAAAAGACACAGGAGTTTCGATGAATTGTTAGATAGATCAGTTTATGAATACAACTACACTATTCACTCTACCACAGGCAGGAAACCAATTGAGTTGTTCTTTGGACGAAGAGTTAGCACTAGTCCGGAACAGTATGAAAATGCAAGAAGAGAAAATATAGAAAAACTAGTAAAAAAACAACAGGAAGATTTAAAATTCCACAACAAGAAAAGGAAATCATTTAAGTACTATGCACCAGGACAAAAAATTTATGTAAAAATTAATAAAAGATTAGGTTCAAAGCTATCAGCTCGATACAAAGAAGAAATAGTTAGGGAAGATAGGAAAAATACAATTTTAACAGAATCAAACAGAGTAGTACATAAAGATCACATAAAAAATTAACATGACAATTTTATGCGTTTTACAGACTATTTTCGCCACTGCTAAAGGCTGAAATGCAAATACTTAACTATACTAACTCCTACGTGATAACAATAGGTAACGGATACGGAAAAATTCAGGACGGCACATTTAAATTTATTCACCCAATTAATCTTGAATCTTATGATGACTTTTTACAAAAGACGAAGATCTATGTGGACAAATACGTACCTAGGACAAATCCCTTATATCCTACAATGTATTACGAATTGAATCAGACAATCGATTTATTAGATACACTAAAAACCATCTCACCCAGGAGACGAATTAGATCAATTAACACTCTGGGAACGATTTGGAAATTAATTGCCGGATCACCAGATCATGACGATGCAGAAATTATTTATAGGACTTTAGACGAGATATCTAGCAATAATAATCAACAAGTTATTATCAATACAAATTTTGCAAATCAGTTAAATAATATCACTAAATTAATAAATGTATTTTCAAACACAATAAAAAAGGATGATACCATAATAAACGAAGATATTGAAATACTAAGGAATAAAATAAGACTAGCAAAAGAAGCAATTACAAATGTAAAATACGCTATACAATGGGCAAAAATTAACGTAATCAATTCATTTTTATTAGACAAAAAAGAAATGACAATGATAATAAATAAACTGAAAGAAGAAAACATGCCATTCAATAATATAGAAGAGGCATTAGAATTAGCTAATATCAACATACTAAGTAATGATACAAACCTTTTATATGTAATTAAAATTCCTCTAACAAATTCTATCTTATATAATAATATCATTGTAAAACCTGTTATAAGAAACGATTCTATAATAAATTTGGATTTTGAACAAATGTTTATAAGTAAAAATGAAATTTATGCAATTAATAATAACTGTAAAAACTAAAGGTTGTTTTTTATTGAGGTATAGAACTTTAAGTTGGCATCACTTTTTTAACTGGCGGCCATTTTGTCAGCTGTCAAGTGATTAATATTTAGTTTGGTTTGCCATTTCATCATGAACAGGTTGACAAAAGAACAACGCTTGCAAATCGTGCAAATTTATTTCGAAAATAATGGTTCAGTTCGCGAAGTTTACCGCAAGCTCCGTCCATTTTATGGTCGACATAATCGTCCATCAGAGCAATTAATTCGGTTAACCATGGATCGTTTTCGCACTACGTTTACTCTATGTGATAATACGCATCCGCAGAGACGTCGAACAGTGCCCACCGATGAAACAATTGCCGCTGTAGAGCAAAGTGTTGAAGAGGACCCGAATGAATCGATTCGCCACCGTGCACAGCAATTGGAGCCGACTAACCGACTATTTTGTTCCCGAATTGGATAACATGAATGTGGATGAGTTGTGGTTCCAACAAGACGGCGCTACATGCCACACAGCGCACGTCACAATCGATTTATTGAAGGAAACATTCGATGAGCGCACAATTTCGCGGAATGGACCTGTCAATTGGCCACCAAGATCGTGCGATTTGACACCATTGGATTATTTTCTTTGGGGATATGTGAAGTCGCTCGTCTACGCCAACAAACCAGAAATGTTAGGGGACTTGGAAGACAACATTCGTGGCGTTATAGCCAACATACGTCCCCATATGCTCGAAAAAGTGGTTGAAAATTGGACCTGTAGAATTGGCTTTATTCGAGCCAGCCGCGGCGGCCACATGCCCGAAATCATATTTAAACATTAATGGCATAAAATTATCCTTCCAATAAAGCCAAATTAATGGACATTAAAACGATTTTCTTGTGTTTTATTTCAATTCGAAGTTCTGTACCTCTAAAAAAACACCCTATATAACAAGATAAAAATTTGTAAAAAAAATCAATTGTTAGACTTGAGAGAAGATAATTGTATTAAAAACATTATATTTGGTCAAAAATCAATTTGCACAACCAGCAATGCCCATCACGTTCCAAGAATTGAAGAAATCTCTGATGGAATCATCCTCCTAAACAATGTAAATGAAACAATTACAACGGAAGCTATGAAATATGATTTAAGCGGTACATTCCTCATTAAGTTTGATAACACCACTATAACAATTGGCGACAAATCTTACCAAAATCTTGAAGCTCCCCAAATGACACTAACACCGGCCACATTACAAGAAAGTCCAATCGAGAAAAAAAGACTAAACATACTATCGTTGGAATCATTACAAGAATTAAATTTTATCAACACGAAGGCAATCCACAGTATCAGAAAGGAAACATGGATTACAAATACTACCATGGCTATTGTCCTTCTGTCCATAATCAGCTTAACAATCCTAGCTATAAAAAAAACAACGAAAAAGGCTTCCCAAACATTAGTTCTGAATCCTACAATAACCCAACCAACAGAAGAAGAACAAAAGGTAACACCCACAATAAGATTACATGACTTACCTTACTTTTAGACGATCGGGGACGATCGAATTTAAGGGCGGAGGAGTTAAGTACAAAAATGTTTAATATGCTAAAATCCATGAGAATAAAACAAACCGGATATTGCACAAGCCAACAAATTAGTGCTTAACAGGTACACGCGCAATAAATGTTGCAATACCTGGAATAAATGGAACATTGCTGACACTGCACATTATAACCAAAATAATTCACATTATCAATAATTGTATTAAAGTTAAGTTAGTTCTAATTCAACATTGAACGAAATAAAAAGCACTTCAGACTTTTAGTCTGAAGTCAAATTTAAAAAAAAAACAAAAAATAAAATTTTTGTTTAACTTATATAATCATATATGGCCATATACCCTCATTTTTCGGATCCAAACCATATTAGGGATATCATATATGCTCCATACATATTTTTTTAGCTGGGTATGCATATTTCTTCAAAATATTTCTTGAAAATATTTACAAAATGACAATATTTCTTGTTTGCATATCTACATATTTTTTTCTCAAATATTTCAATTTTCTCATATTTCATTTAGCATATTTTTCACAGTAGTTGAATGGCGAAATAAATATTTTTTAGAGTTGAAATATTTTTCTATGCATATTTTTCGGTAGTTGTTATTTGTAATATTTGTGTGCTATAATATTTTGCAGTCACAAAAATATAACACAAGCTAATATGCAAAAATTGAAATCTGTGAAGTGCGTAAAATATTATTGTGGATATATTTTCTGTTTGTGTGCATAGAAAAATATTACTACCCAGCTAAAAAAATATGTATGGAGCATATATGATATCCCATATATGGTTCGGATCCGAAAAAATGAGGGTATATGGGCATATATGATTGTATATATTCATACATTTTCATACATGTATGTGCATATATTCCCTCTACAGTATGCAAAGTTCATATTCATAATTTCTTGATTCACAAAAGCTCACTGCTGTACAATAATTTAATTTACTAAAATTACTTTTTTTAAATTTTGAACAGAGAGGTTGTATTTAATGAAACATTTGTTTGGACAAATAGTGAAAAACGAACTAAAAGTCATTTTATTCCTCATTTTAAGTCAAAAGGTGGATCAATTATTTAAAAAACACAAATATCATATTCTTACATAAAATTTAATTTAAGAAATCAGATTAAAACGTAATGCAATTAATTATAAAAGAAAAAATAATCCGTCTAACAATAGTTTTCAATATAATTTTTTGCAGTAATATGAACTTTGTTTCTTATCTAGACAATTCTGTTATTTTCTATAAAATTAATGACTGGATTATCCTTTTGATTATTTGAGACATTAAATGGGGCCACAATGTATAAAATCATACAAGAATGTTTTTTTTTAACAAAAGTTTTTCTTTTTTATACTTTGCATACCGTATATATTTTCTAATGGATTTCCAATTCAGCACTGTTAAAATATCAAGTTTTTTGATTGCAAAAACGATATTATGTGAGATATCATGTATGCATACATTCTTATATGGCTCCATATATTCCCCCATATTCATAAAATATTAAACGAATTTGATATGTATTTTATTTAAAATTTTCCATACAAAATTTTCCTAAAAAGAATTTCAAATTCATTTTATTTTTTTATGAATATGTGGGGGGGGGGATTAAATCGTATTTCTATACATGGATCCCCATATGAAGAGATTCATAATTAAATTTCCATATATGAGCTCATATATTATAATACATTTCATATATTAGTCCATATATTAGTTCATATATAATAGTTTTGCCATGTATAATCCCATATATTTCCATACATAAATTCATACATATTCATATATAACTAGTTATATACATTCATATATTAAAAATATATGGATCATATATAATTTTTTTTAGCTGGGTACAAAAATATTTCTGTTCTGATTGCTATGGAAAATATTAAATAGTGTGAAGGTATAAAATATTTATTTGCGCATATATGTAATATGCAAATGCACTTGAATATTTTTATTATGCACTTTGTCAAAAATTCAAACAAGTCATATTTTCATAATAGTCATACAACAAAATATTAAAATTTGTTTTTGTTTTGAATGTAAGTGTGCGACAACTCGAACGTTGTCGATATCGTGGGCCAGGCTGTTAAACTAAAAATTTTTAAAAACTAATATTTAAACCCTGGTGCTGAGTACATATTTGGCACATTTGTGGTGTCATTTTCAAAATTTTTGTAATCCTGATCACGTTTTTCTTCTTTTCAAATGATATCTTACGCAACGAAAAGTATCGGATATTACAAATGTTGCCTCTAGTACACATTATTGTGATGTCACATAATAATGCCATAATGTGTGGTATGTATAAGGGGCTGTCCATATATTACGTAACGCTGTTTTCCCCGACTTTTTGATCCTCCCTCCCCACTAGTAACAGATCGTAATAAAATTGTGAACTCCCTTCCCCCAGGAATAACGTAACAATGAGATAAATAATAAATTAAATACACTAATAATCCCAAATTAATATTTTACTTATTAAGTAAAATATTTTTTTATTAAAAATACATTGAAATTGATTATTGAGGGGTTTAGCTGGATCCTATACGCTAGTAAAGTAGCAATAGTAAAGTAAGAAAATAAAAAACATGTTGATTATTGAATTCTTGTTTCAACTTTGTTATTTGTTATTGAGCTTCTTCTCATTTGTTTAAATGAAAGTTTATAATATAATAACTCTAGTTGTTCTAAGAAGCTTTGGGTAAGGGTTCCCTGATGATCTGCATTAGCAACAGTGAAATGCGCATAGGATCGATCCAGCTAAACCCCTCAATAATCAATTTCAATGTATTTTTAATAAAAAAATATTTTACTTAATAAGTAAAATATTAATTTGGGATTATTAGTGCGTTTAAAAAATTTTAAACTTAAATTATAACAATTCCCATAAAAAACACTACCCAGCTAAAAAAATTATATATGGTCCATATATTTTTAATATATGAATGTATATAAATATATATGAATATGTATGAATTCATGTATGGAAATGTATGGGATTATAGATGGCAAAACCATTATATATGAATTGATATATGGACTAATATATGAAATGTATTATAATATATGAACTCATATATGGAAATTTTACTTATGAAGCTCTTCATATGTGATTCATATATAGAAATCAAAGCAGATTAAATTTTATTAATTCGATTTTTTTCCCTCTTTTTAATCACTGGTGAATTGGAAGTCTGTTAAAAAATACATAGGCGGATGCAAAGTTAATATGCGTAGAGCCTCAAGGTTTAAAAAATAAAAACTCGTGTAACCAAAAAATCGTACTTGTAGGATTTTATATATTGTGGGCCTATTTAATAAATCAAATAATCAAAAAGATAATTCAGTCATTACTTTTATAAAAAATAACAGAATTCTCAGATATATTTAAGAAACAAAATTCATATAAATGCAAAAACAAATAATATTAAAAACTAGTGTTGGTATAAAAACGAATTAATTTTTCTTTTATAATTGCATTAGTTTTTAATCTGATTATATGTTGTGTACGAATGTGTGTTTTGTGTTTTTTTTAATAATCGATTCACATTTTTTATTATATTGTCGAATGAAATGTCTTTTAGTTCGTTTTGTATTATTTTGTTCGAACAAATGTTTCATTAAACACAACCTATCTGTACAAAATTTTACAAAAAAATAATTTTAATAATTTAATTTATTGCACAGCAGTGCACTTGTTGAATCAATATGAACTTTGCATACTATATAGGGAATACACATTCATATATGAAAATGTATTAATATATATAATCATATATGTCCATATACCCTCATTTTTCGGATCCGAATCATATATGGGATATCATATATGCTCCATACATATTTTTTTAGCTGGGTAATAAATTAAATAGTTTAAAGTTTTTATTAAAAAATATTAAATTTAATTCATTGTTTTAAATTCATTTGTTAGACTAGCACAGTGCGTAGACAAAAATTAAATAAGCTTACGTATGAACCTACTCCATATATTGGCGAAACTATTTTTTAAATTTGTTTCCAAGTGTCCCCAAACTCTAAAAATTATGGTTTTTTTTAGAGAGCTTATTCCTAAACTGTATGTATGTACATATGTATTAGTGATGTGTACTGGAATTCTAAAACATTCGGCCGTTTCTAGATAGATATTCGTATTCGTTTAAAAAATATATAAAGAAACCCAGCTAAAAAAATATATCTGGAGCATATATGATACCCTATATATGGTTCGGATCCCGAAAAATGAGGGTATATGGCCATATATGATAATATATATTCATACATTTGCATACATGAATATGTATTCCCTATATAGTATGCAAAGTTGATATACTCCCTTGACTAAAAAAAGCGCACTACTGTGAAATAAATTCAATTATTTAAATTACTTTTTTAAAGATTTTAAATATTTAATGAAACATTTAATTGAACAAATAATTAAAAACGAATTAAAGGGCATTTCATAAGTCATTTTAAGAGCAAATGTGAATCAATTATTTAAAAAACACAAAACTCACATTCGTACATAAAATTTAATTTAAGAAATTCAGATTAAAAACTAATGCAATTAATTATAAACGAAAAAATAATCCGTCTAACAATAGTTTTCAATATAATTTTTTGCAGTAATATGAACTTTGTTTCTTATCTAGAGAACTCTTTTATTTTCTATCAAATTAATGACTGGATTATGCTTTTGATTATTTGATATATTAAATGGGGCCACAATGTGAAAAATCATACAAGAATGGTTTTTTTTTGTAACAAAAGTTTTTCTTTTTTAAACGTTGGGGTACGCATATAAACTTTGCATACCGTATGTATTTTCTAATGGATTTCCAAATTCACCAGTGATAAAATCCAAGCTTTTTTGATTGCAAAAACGATCTTATGTGAGATATCATCTTATATGGCTCCATATATTAAATCTTAGTTCTATATATGTGACAGCGCATAGAGAAAGGGACCTAAGGGTAAAAAAAAAAATCAATTCTCACTTTTTTTTTTTTTTGATGTGAACAACATCTGATCATCGAATGAGACCGATCCCATGCCCCAAAAGTGTTCCCTCCCAGAGATATGCGCGTTTTATGATGTGATGGTACACCAAAGATACACGTATTTAAATCTTTAAAATGGCTCTCCTGAAGAAAACCGGTTTTTACCCTTAGGTCCCTTTCTATTTTGCGCGTCACATATGGATCCACATATGAAGAGCTTCATAATGAAATTTCCATATATGAGCTCATATATTATAATGCATTTCATATATTAGTCCATATATTAGTTCATATATAATAGTTTTGCAATGTATAATCCCATATATTTCCATACATGAATTCATACATATTCATATATAGTTATATACATTCATGTATTAAAAATATATGGATCATATATAATTTTTTTAGCTGGGAATTCATAAATCCAAAACGAAATTTAAATTACATAGTTTGTAATAAATAAAAATTTTTTTTTTTTTTTTTTTGCTATGCGATTTTTGCCAAATAATGTGCTATAGTTTCCCGTATTGATGACTGAGCAGTAGGGATTTCCGTTCGGTTCTAACCGAAACCGAAGCGTCGGTTTTTAAGTTTTACTTTAGCATTATTATATTGTTTAAAAATACAGCAAATACTTTACATTGAAGACTTTTATACATTACTAAGCATTCTGTAATAATGAATGGTAAGAAAATTGTAAAATATTAAGAAAATTATAACAATTCTTTGCACGAATAATTGTAATCTGTTATCAAAAAAGCATTAGCAGATGTAAAGCAAAAATACGATTATTTTAACGTTCTTCGACAAGCAACCAACATAATATTATTATTGCTTAACAAGGTAATAACACAATAAAGTCTTATTCAAATGAAAGCGAAAGAGTGTTTTCTGTCGCTGGTAACTTCTGCACAAAAATAAGATTTCGTTTAAACGACCTCTACCTTGAACGCTTGAACGTTTCTGAAATTTTATTACTTGAATAATTAAATATAAATTTTTTTATTCTTAAGCTTTTTATACACATACACACTACTAAATATTCCTTTTCTAATATAAGTACCTGAATTGAATACAAACCAGAGAAACTTTATCACCCCTATAGTAAAAATTTTTTCCCTCGAAAAATTTTTCCCAGAAATATTTTCCCTTTTTTGGTTCCCCTTATCATGAATAATCGGCCTTAACCTGTTTGGCATATTTCAAATACGACTACGACTGTTTGGTAACAGATTATAGAAAAACTGTTGAAGTCTTCTTTAATCTATTACCAAACAGTCGTAGTCGTATTTGAAATACGTTAACCACTATAACGCAGAATATTTTTCACGTGAATTTTTCACTTTTCCCTTGGTTTTGCTCACTTTATTTTTGCAGGCGAACTGAATTATTACATCGAATAATTTCGATATTTTTTTTTTCTAATTATATATTAAAAGCTAAAATTATTTATTTTTAGTAAGTAAAGCTTACGATTGTTAACAATAATTCCCTACAACACATTTTTTCATAGAGTATGAATCTCTTTGGTTCACAGACAGTAAATTTCACAACCACGGTGGTATGCTTAATGAAAAAAATTGCTAAATCAACAGAAGCGCCTCCATGAGTACAACTTTAAAGTTAAATAGATTTCATTTATAACCTAAAATTTGTGTGATTTTTTTATTAAACTTAAATTTGTCCGATTTTCAATTAATTTTTAGCTTCCCAGCTAAAAAAAATATGTATGGACCATATATGATATCCCATATATGGTTCAGATCCGAAAAATGAGGGTGTATGGGCATATATGATTATATGTATTCATACATTTTCATACATGTATATATATGTAAATATTCCTTCTGCAGTATTCAAAGTTCATATTCATAACAAATTAAATAACTAATAAATAAATTAAATTACTAAAATTACATTTTCTTAGATTTTGAACAAGTAGGTTGTATTCAATGAAACGTTTGTTTGGACGATTTTTTTTTAATGCATGTATTTATTTATTGTATCTTCATATATGAACTAACAATAAGTATTCAAATCTTAAATCTATAAAAAAAATTATTAGGCCCGACCAGTGTCGGACATAAACTTAGTGGTAGTTATAAATAATACATTAGTAGTGATAATCAAAAAAAAGGGGGGAGGGGAAAGTATTTTCAAGTAGTCCCATCTGGAGTGTTAGGTATAAGAGCCCGTGTGTCCCTTTTTTTAAGCGGACGTGTCCAGTAAAGTTCAAAATATTACGAGCAAGCGGATTAGAATGTGCTTCGAGTTTTGTTAAATATTTGCCTGCGTATTTTGCAATTTCTTCAGTCACTAGTGGCATATTTAAATCACGATGTATAATAGAATTTTGGATGTACCATGGAGCCGATGTTATTAACCGTAAAATTTTGTTTTGCCTTCGTTGGATTCTCTCGACATTGGAAGCTGAAGCAGTGCCCCATAACTGAATTCCGTAGCGCCATATTGGCTTCAAAAGCGACTTGTATAATAAAAGTTTGCAGTCTAGGCTGAGTGTTGAGTTTCTGCCAATCAACCAATATATTTGAGTTAACTTAAGTTTCATCTGAGTTAACTTAGAGTCAATATGATGTTTCCATGTAAGTCTTCGATCAAGGTGTATACCAAGGTATTTTACTTGGGAATGTTGAGGAATATTTTGATTGTTGATTCGAATTGGGGAGCAAGTATCTCTTCTTAGGGTGAACGTTATATGGACACACTTTTGTTCATTGACTTTAATTCTCCATAAGTTCAACCATATTTCCAGCTGAGTGATATGTTCCTGGAGATTGCGGGATGCCTCATAAGGGTTTTCGTGCACACTCATACAGGCTGTATCATCGGCAAAAGTAGAAATATGGACGAAATATGGACGAATAATGAAAAAACGAACCAAAAGTCATTTCATTCATCATTTTACATTTACATAAAATTTAATTTAAGAAATCAGATTAATAACTAATGCAATTAATTATAAAAGAAAAAACAATTCGTCTAACAATATAATTTCAATATAATTTTTTGCAGTAATATGAACTTTGCTTCTTATCTAGAGAATCTAGCAACATATGTACATGTATATATTAACATGTTTACAGACAAGCTGCCCCAGAAAGTGTCTTCGATTCGGCTACATGTGCCACATATGTACTTTGAAACAAAAATACTATAAAAATTTTACGGCATCTAGCCACTACTAGTAATTTTAAAAAATGCCACGGCATGCTGAAAATTCTCGTGACGTCATCGCCACATACGCATGTGGCTTTTTACATGCCGTGTACTGTAGGCTTAATGGATTTTCAATTCACCAGTGATAAAATTCCAAGCTTTTTTGATTGCGAAAACGATCTTATGTGAGATATCATGTGTGCATACATTCCCAGCAAAAAATTACACATTACCATTAGAACTACTTGCCATATAATGACTTACTTTTCTGATTGCCAATTTTCATTACTCGCTTACAAATCACATTACCTAAAATTTAAAAAAATTACGTGCAAGTTGCTAAATGAAGAGAATAATTTTTTTATACGAAATAGATTACGTGAAATGTTGACAAATAAAAAAAATGTAAGTACTTCTCAAGAATCGATTATTTTAGTCCCACGCCTTGTTAAAATCATTAAGTTGGTAATCCAGTAGGGAAGTGCTTCCACCAAAAATGCTTAATTCCAAACTCGATTACCTTTTTTGAAATTTTTTGCTGGGTTCTTATATGGCTCCATATATTAAATCTTATATCTATATATGGATCCACATATGAAGAGCTTCATAATTAAATTTCCATATATGAGCTCGTGTATTATAATACGATTCATATATGAGTCCATTTATTAGTTCATATATAATAGTTTTGCCATGTATAATCCCATACATTTCCATACATGAATTCATACATATTCATATATAGTTATATACATTCATATATTAAAAATATATGGACCATATATAATTTTTTCAGCTGGGTTTACAAAAATTCTTCCCTTTTTACATTCACGGGGACTGATAGCGGGATAGTCAAGATAAAAATTTTCTCTTCGAAGGGAATGATGATAATTTTTAAATCATCATTTATCTTTCCAGCATACATACCTATTTATATACAGGCATACTTTTAAAACCGAAACCGAACCGAAACCGACCGGTTTTAATAGCTTAAGACCGGAAACTGCGGTTTTCTAATCTCCACGGTTTTTGGCAAACCCTACTGAGCAGTATTTGAAACACCAAGACGAGAATTGGCATTAGCCTTGCGTTCGCTTTCACTAGTTTCTATAAGTGAAGTCGTCGTGTATTTCAGAGAGCTTAAAGATGACTCCGTTTTTCCATCTTCAAATCAATCTAAAATGTGCGTGAAACAAAAAAAAAAAAAAAAAAAATATATATCTTGGATCAATAAAGGTTGCCATGGTCAATTATATTTCATTTTCTAAAACAGAACATTTTTAACCCGTTTTAAACATACGGATTGTTGGAATATCCAATAAGTCAAAATGATGTCAATTACGAAAGATATGCAACTTTTCTTTTCTTCAATTTTGTTCCTTCTAGAATATTACATTTTCAATAGATATTTGCCCATTAAAAAAAAATATACCTTAAAAATACCTTAAAATTAGAGGGGCGCACAATCTAGTTCCTATACGCATTTCACTGTTGTTTTCATAATGTTTTTTTTTAAGTTCTGTTGCATAAAAAATTAAAATAATATCCTTATGAAAATCCGTCTATGTATGCAAGTTTACATTAACACATCTCTCAAAATTTACACATTTTAGTTTCAACTTGACCAACAAAAATGTTAAAACTTAATAATTTGATATTTTCATGTACTATATATATGGAAGAATATATTCTTTGAAAGGACACTTTTTTGACCATGAGAATTGCAAGAAACCTTTTCCTAAACTTCTGCAAATACCATTTCCTTCTATGTATTTGGTGGATTTAATGTTAATATATGTTGCAGTTTAATGTACATACATATATTAAGAATATTTAAAAATGTAAATGGATAAAGATGAGGAATTCAGAACCAAGTATGTTCAGTTTGACTACAATTTATTTAATTTATTATAAAAAACTTTGTATAATTTTCAAATGTTATTTAAATTTTTGGATAGTTTTCATGAACTTTAATGTATGCGGACAGAATTATTAAGTTCTTTTCCACACACATTATTTTTATTTAATTTTGCAGAATAAAATAGACCCCCAATTAAATGTCCATAAATTTCACATACAGTAGATTTTCGTATTCGCGAATATCGTTTTAAATATTCGTATTCGCGGATATTGTTTTAAATATTCGAATTCGAATTCGCGAATATCAAATGTTGACATTTGGCAGATGTATGTAGTATATGTACATACTCGTACATAATATATGTAGGCAACACGTATGATCAATTAAATAAATAAATGAGAACAACATACGTATTTTTGTACAAAATTAGTAATTTTTTCTGTTACGTAACATTTTCAAAGAGCGTTACGTAATATATGGACAGCCCCTTAATGGTTTTTAGGGCAATCTCAATGATGCAAAAATGATTTTTCAGACCAACCCATTAAACTCAGAACCGATAATTTATAAAAGTACAATTCAAAATAGTTTAAATTTCTTCAAAGGTGATATTTTCGCATTGTTTTTAGATAGTTTACTATGAAATTGAAAATGGAGTTCTTAAAAAATTACCTTGTTTATTAAATCGACAAATTTACGACTCCAGTAGTGTGGAAAATGTACTGGGGCACTCAAAATGTTTTTTACTTCTACTAAGGCTGTATTTGAATGAACTGGAAACGGACGAATATTTGCACGCATTTCGTATGCCACAACACCCAGTGACCACCAATCAACCGGAAACGTGTAACCAGCTGCAATTAAAAATGTGAGGCATCAAAAATTGTTTTTACATGTGTAACAATCAGTACGCTATATCTACAAAAATATCCATACATATAATGGGAAGTTGTTGGAGTTACGAGTTACACATGTTTCTGGATTCAGTAACTTTTCGCTTGCGACAACGATAATGTGATACTGTAATATATTTTTTACGACAGTGTACATCCCTTGTTTTACTCGCCATTTGGTTGTATGTCATGTGGCATCTCTGCATACAAAATGTCAAAATAAAAGCGAAAAGCAGCGTTGTCAACTTTGAAATTTCAAAACGCACCAAAATGGAGAAAAAAACGCACCATTTACAAAAAAACGCACCAATCATAGAATTTCTTTTTTTAGTTTAAAATCTTTATTGAATTAATTTTGCATAAAAGTACATTATTTTTTGTGTTAAAAATTTAACACTAAAACAGGATTTTACAGTTCAGCGTTAAAAAAAAATAAAACCTAAAAAAATTTACTGCCTCTTCCACTATGTCGAAAGAAAACCTTTGCGAAAGAAAACTAGTCGCTCGAACTTTAATAAATTTTCATTCCATTATGTCGTCAGTTTACTTTTGCTTATGATTACGTTTGTCAATATTTTGTTTTACGTGTTTATAAATCAAAGTATAGGCAAATCTCGTTATAACGAATCTCGCTTTAACGAAAATCCGATATAACGAACGTCCAAGTTTTTACACTAACAGCCTTATGTAGCGAATACTATCCAAATTTTGTATTGGATATAACGAATGATTAAGGAAAAACGACAAAATAAAAAACAAAAACTTGCTAAGAATATATTTCTAGCATTTAGTTCTACTTTATAAAGCGAATGTTTTGCTAAATGTGTGCTCTGTATAACGAACGGCAAAAAATGTATTAAACATAATCTAAAGCTGCAATGTAAATGCAAAAAAAAAATGTGATACCGTTAATTTGTATTTAGTTGCTTACTTGAAAAAAATTTCCTTCATTCTTTTAATTGTATTCTATCTAGTCTACAATAATAATAGTTAAAATAACACATGAAAAAAACTTTGCCATATAAAGAATGGGCCTGACATTATATCGTTCGTTATACCGGGATTTGCCTGTAGTGACAATTTGTAAATTTCAAGTAGTTATAGCGATTTTTGTAAATTTACTCACATTTGCATGAAAATAAATACAACCATATTGAACAATGAAAAAGAATTCAACCAAATAGTCGCGCAGCAACAGCATGTTATTACTGTTTTGCTTTGAAACTACATTCGTTATGTTGGAAATGTGCGAGTACTTTGTACAATGAATATAAAACAATAACTAAAACAAAAATGCCCAATAACATTTTGATGAATATTTTATCAGTTTTTCCTACAAATAAAAAATAAATTCATCTAATTTTAATATAAAAAAAATAAAATAAAATGATAACATATTAATTTCATAAATTTTATCTGATTGTTTGCAAATAAATGTTGCTAGCCGAAAGCAAAATAGCAAGTGCTTGATTTTGATATGGTGTTCGCTTTGCTGACAATTCATTCGAACTAGTGGTATCAAAACTTTTATGAAAAAACGTCTTCTTGCGACCTGCCGTTCGAGTCAAATTTCGTACAAAGGTAAGATGAAAAAATGAAAATCAGATTTCTTTCGCTTAGAATGCGCACGAAAACCTTCTTTCGAAATAGTGGAAGAGGCATTTAGCAAATTTGTTTATATTATATTATATTATTCTATTACATAGATAATATTTTTTTTTAATTTCATAAATTCTTTACAAAACTTTTTAAAGAGATCAACGATTAATAGAAAGGATTCAAAACTAATAAAAGTTCTTTATTTATCATTTTATTGAAATATTTTTATTTTTTTTATCGGAAGTTTAATATGTATGTATATCCATATTAAAATATGACAATACAAATTAACAGCTTTTTACAATATATGTACATAATTAAAAAACAAAAAAAAATAATAAAATAAACAAATTCGTACATACATAGTGTACATATGAAAGTGGTCTAGGTCATACCATTTTTTATTCGATATAGTACATTTTGATCAGACTAGTACAACTCTAAATTAAACTGTTGCATAATAAAAAATTATTTTTGGATTGTTTCCAATGTAATCTACTAAATATCTCGACCAAAGAAATATAAGACTTATACAACTTTCATAATTAAGGGCACATACATATCTTTGAATTCATTTGTACAAGATGATACATTTTTGTATATTAATTTTATAAATTCGGCTTATAACTTTTTAAAAAGTGACCAAAAATTAATTATTCCAAATAAATAAAGCTAATATTTTCATCATTATTGTTATCATTGGACCATAAAACAGATTTCATTCCAAATTGTGATATTTTGTAAACATCATTAGTATTAATATGGTAATTAACACTATCAGGAAGTTGGTAAGTTTTACAACAAGAATTTTCCGGCTTTAGCCCATTGTTGTGTTAAATTTGCGTTGGTGCCACCAAAAATTAAAAAACGCACCGAAATTTAAAAAAAAGCGCACCACGCACCAACTAAGGAATTTTTCGCACAAAAAATTTCAAAAAGCACCTAAAATGGTGCGAAACGCACCAAGTTGACAACGCTGGCGAAAAGCACAAACAAGAATTAAAGAAAACCTAAATGAATTTAAGCTTGTTATTTTACTTTTTTCACTACAACCGAAAGCAAATATTGTTAAAACATGTTACTGGATAGCAAAATTGATAAAATGTCGTTTTTTAAAAGTTACTGAATCCTGCGGTTGTGTAAGTGTTTATTGATTTAATTCTTACCAATTTCTTCCAGAGCACACATGAAAACTTCTGGAGCCATATATGGTTTTGTACCCGACATGCTGCAGGCAAGACCGTTTTTCGCAAGTCTTGTTGCAATATTAAAATCAGTCAAATGTGCATGACCTGTAGAAGAATATATAAAGCATTTGTTGACTTTGTTAACGTGCATATTTTATCTTTATTTAATTTAATTAAGCTAAATTTATGATCAAAAGATTACCACAATGCAATAATTATTGACTCATTTTATAGGCCAATCGTGCGCTACCACAAGTTATTAGTTCATACGACAATCAACACTAACAGCCATCCCTAAACAAAAGCGGCAAGCGTTTTTTAGCTGTCAAAAGTTCTCATGTCCATACATTTTGTATGGAACATACCGAAATAACGCGGCGGCAACGCAACGACAACGCTTTGCTATTGGAAAATCCGATTTTGACATCGCGTTTCACAATGAATTTAGTTGAAAAAGAAAACAATTGCCTTTTGTTTGCCATCAGCGTTACCATATGTGAAGATTTATCTTATTTTCGAAGTTTTTCGGGATGTTAAAAAGTCTAAGGGTCTTATGCAAAAAAACTTAATAAAGCTTTACCAAGCAATGTTAAGTAAAGTTGTATTCTTAAAAAATTATTGTATAAAAATTCTAAAGTAGGCACCCACGTTTGTTAAGACTACTTTAAGTTGATATTTCCAAAATAAGTATTTTGTACCTCAAATATTTTTACTAATATAGCACATACTGATTCATGTTACATCTGAAAATGAAGCTAGAAATGCCTGCTCTTATCTTAAATTTATTATTTCTGTCATGTAATGGGAAACATCACCAAATTATCCAACTGATTCGAAATACATAGCAAAATCCATAAAAAAAATATTAAAATAAATACAATTATACAAAAATGTTTTAGTGATGTACATACAATCAAAACAAATCGAAAAAAGCTGGATATTCAAATACTCGTTTCATTCGAATAAAACAAATTCTGATAATTTTTCACATTTTTTTACTTTTACTTCATGGTTGTGTTTATCTGTTTTCCTATTAAGTCAGAAGCTCATTTTTTTTAAATTAGATTGCTTTACTTCAAGATAATAAAAATTTATTTAATAAAATAAAAAAAATATTTGAATACCCGAATGAAATTGTATTCAATTTTGTACATCATAAGCTGTGAAGTGGTTGTTGAACACGGTGGTGTTACCAGTATTTATTATTAAATCACAAAATATTTAAAGTTGTCTTTTGCATATGATTTTTTAATAAAGCTATGTTAGCCTTAAAGTGCTAATCAACTACTATGAACTTTAAAACTAAAGTAAAATATTTTTTTGCATAAGGGGGTAAAAGATTTCTCTGTTAAAAATAAGATTTTTATGAATATGATATTTGGAACTCGTAGTATATTATTTAATGTCCTTTTGACTAAAGTACAGCCATATTTCTTCTTTCCGTCATCAAAAGTATGAATTATGTGCATACATATAGTTATCGTATACATGTCCTATTTAGTAAATAGTTTGTGTTATTTACCTTTACGTTTGTTCCCTACAAGAAATTACCCTGAAGGAAATGTCGATGGTGAAAATGTACTGAGTCGAATTTGACTTCGTCACCAGTACTACGCTACAATTATTCCCCATACAATACTTTGTGCTATAGACATTTAGCATGTGATTGTCATTGAAAATCTACTAGTAACACTAAAACAATTGACTAGGTAGTGAATTCATAGTTCTTATGGGAACATGGAGACATACCAACCAGACATTTACTGGTACATTTCTATACCTTACGTACATACAAATTTATGTATATTGACAAGTTGTTGCAAAATCCACCAGAAATACACCACATCTGTTTTCTCTCATTCTTGTATACTGACGAATAGAAGAGAAATTGAAGACATTGTAACTACTACTAGAGTTTTAGTGTTGACATATAGACACTTGACCCCTGTCTGACTGCAGGTGAATGACTGAAACTAAGCCAAACAAAACTTTTTCACTAACACATTTGCAGCAATTTTACATTCACTAGTCATTTGATCGGAAGTGATGATAGATTCATTTGTTATTTATAGTTGCTCTACTCTAGCATATATTAGTGTCCTGCACAAGACTATTTATAAGACCTTTCAAGACATGAGAGATTTTTTCAAATGCCTTACTACAGCGAAATATTCTAAAAGAATCGCTAAGCAACACTGTTGGCAAGTAATTTTTTTCGGTGGTTTGTCTTGCCAACAATGTTGTTTAGCGATTCTTTTAGAATATTTCGCTGTAGTAAAGCATTGGAAAAAATCTCTCATGTCTTGAAAAGTCTTATAAATACTCTTGTGCAGGACACTAGCATATATGTTAGAATTAGAGTGATCGACTCGGGGTTTCAACCGGTTTTAAAATCCGGTTTTTTCAAAATACGGTTGTCGGTTTTTTCAAAATGTTGATTTTTCGAATGTCGAATAGTCCGGTTTTTTTACAATTTAAAAACCGGCTGAGTCGAATACTTTTCGATTTGTACATTTAGCATGTTTTGTTGATTTTCGTAAGTATATTTTTAGTGTAAAAGCTCTAAGCTTTTTTAGAGCATGGCAACATTTACTGAAACATGAAATTTAAGAGAAATTATTTTATGAGGTAATAGCAGAGGCGAATTTAATTGGCCTTATGGCGTTTAATGGATGTCAAAATACTCGTACAGTTGCAAAAAGTGTTTTTTAGTTTTGTTGCCATTTTATATAGAGGTATATATATATATATATATATATACATGTCCATACATTCATATGTATATAGTTACCATTAAGGAATAAACTCCACATACAACCATAATTTTTTGGGGTTTGATGAACCTGGGGTAGAAATTCAAAAAATTAAATATGCCAATATTTAGGTTGCTAATATATGTATATGTTTATACAAAAAATAAAAAATTAAAAAATAATTATAATAACAACATAATAGACCATATTTGGATGCCATTTGTTGATGGCTTGGTACCGGAAATCACAGAATTTTCAAACAAGTTGACGACATCAAAAATTTTGCACGTATTTTTTCCAGGGACATAACAGTTATAAGAGAAATGACAAAAAGGTTATATTTAACCATTAAAATTGATGAATTCAAATGTTTTGGTTATTGTAACCAATTAAAGTGAGAAATATTTTTTGGTTACAAATAACCATTATAGCAACCAAAAAATTTTTTTGCTTACCAATAACTATTATCTAAAGAATTTTCATTTTTTGGTTATTGCTACCGAAAATACGTCATTTTAGATGTAAGATGCAAAATAAAATTTGCTACGAAAATGCATAATTATGAGTAAATTATTGAACGGCTTTAAGATTTATTTGCAAATTTAAGTAAGTTTTGCAAATCAAGCAATTTTTAATAAATCTTATTGCTCTTGTGCACAATTTTAATTTTTTAATTTTAACTTGATTGCAAAGATTCGTAATTTTCGTAAATTTTGGTGATTTTTTGGCATTCCTTGTAATTTCACTTAAACAATTTTAGGGCTTGTTTGCAACTTTGCGCCAATTTTCGCGATAAAAGTGATTTTAAGCCAAATCTGGCCATTTTTCCGATTTTTAATCCATCTATCTAGTTGATGTTAGAAATTTGGTGCGAATTTTTAAAATTTTGGAATTTTTGCAGTAAAAGTGATGTTCACAATTCTTTGTTTTGTTGCAGTTTTACTATTTTTAATAAATATGTAGGTATCAGACTTGGATATATTTTTAATGTTACCAAGTTTTTGCGAATTTTTCAAGTTTTTTGCATTACTTTTAATATTAGCGTTAAAAAAAATTTTAATTTTTTTTTAATTAAAAAATTATTTGCGAATTTTTGCATTTTTTTGCGCATGATTATCTTTGATTCTTAAAATATACGGATATTTTTTTTTTGCAGATATTCACATTTTTGGAAGCTTTCTCGATTTACATATGTGTTGTAAGCCTATTCTCGAGTTATTGCCTTTTTTGCAATCTATATAATCAGTTTTTGGATATATTTTCCATTATTTTAATCCCTTGCGAATTATTATATTTTTTGCAATAAATAATGTTTTGAAATTTACTAAAGTAAAACGCCACTTATTTGAACATAATTGGACATTTTGTCGAAAAGAAAAGTAAAAAGCAAAATAACTATAGTTTAAATACCTCAATTACTACATTTATGAAATTGATAAATATTTATTTTTTTTTATCTTTGCCAAAGATATTTAAATTTCTTGCCCTGCATACCCCTTACAAATGCTTCTTTTACATCTGAAATACCGTGTTTTAGGCAGCAATGATCAAAAAACCTAAATTCATTAGATAATAGTTATTGGTAACCAAAAAAGTTTTTTGGTTGCTATAATTGTTATTCGTAACCAAGAAAAAATATTTCTCTAATGGTTAAAAATAACCCAAACCAAATAAAATACATTTTTCAGTAACCTTTTCACTTCAAATAAAAAAATAACAATTATTTTCGGTTCCTGATTTTTTCATGTATTTTATGCCTGTATGCAGACTTTTCTCCTATGTATTTTTAATATTTTTGCTACTGTAGGTGCTATAATTATTTTTTATTTTTTTTTATAAACATATTTATTATTGGCATATTTAATTTTTTGGATTTCTTCCCAAGTTTCCACAAACCCAAAAAATGATGGTTATATGTAGAGTTTAGTCCTCAATTTTATATTATACATACATAAATATTTATGTACTATACATAAGTATATGAAGTTAATTTTAATGTTTTACCTTTAATTTAACCCCTTTTTTTTATAAAGCAATTTAAAATGAAAACTTTTGTATAATAATTTTCTTACTAAAAAAACCGGTTGACCGGTTTTTCCTGAATTGTAAAATCCGAAACCGGGTATTTCATAATTTCAAATATTCGAACTATTCGAAAACCGGTTTCTGGAAAAAGTCGAATAATCGATCATCCTAGTTAGAATGGGACATCTAATGTATTATAATGTTTTATTAAAAAAAAAATACAATTCATTCTGTCTGTGAAAATTAAAATTTATAGTAAGTGTTGAAAAAGATAAGTATTGTAACTTAATATATCCCCAATGGCAACACTAGATAACTAGTTACTAAATACCAGTTATTTATGTTTTAACATCATTATAATGATATACATACATATTATATTCATTCCTTTTTTTTACTCACTTAGGTTTTTTCCTTTGAATATTAAACAACTGAATTATATAATAAAGCTATATATATTAAAGTAGTATTTTGAAATCCACGTGTCTTGACTTTAAAGGTAGCACAATAATAAGTAAAAACAATAGTGAATAAAAGAAACTCACAAAATTTAAATTAATATATACATACATATTTCTTTTCTAAGTTGTAGATATTTGTAAAAAGCAAGATGGCCGTGAAAATGTGTGAAGAGGGCTAGATACCTCCTAGGTTATTCTGTTTTTGCTTATTTATATCTTTAATTTCAAATTTTTTATTTACTTGTGTATTTTGAATGGATTTTTTAAAATAAAAAAAAATAAAAATTATATTTATATATATGTACATATACAATAGCTAAACCCGGCACACGTTGTCGTACCCTCAATAATATATTTTTTAACTCTATCACATTTTTCATTTGGCCCTTAATAATGTTATAGAAACTTTGTTCTACGCAATGATGAACATATCCTGCATGACTTCCGATCTAATGACCGGTCAATTGACTGATACTATTCTTGTAGGGTTAGTTTATTTGAAACAAAATAAATTTTTCCTGAATTTGAATTCAATAAAATCAATACATATTAATATATTTTGAATAAAATCACTAAAAAAGATGTTTTTAATGAGAAAAAGAGATTTTTTATTCGACTTGATGGTCTTTGAGAAAAAAATATGGCAACACTGACCACCATCCTTAACATAAGCAAATTTTCCAAATCTTCTAAATAACTAATTCTTTCAAAATTATATATTATTTTATTTTAATTTAAATAACAAAATATTAATAACAAAATCACAAACAACAATGTCGTCCGTCCGGCTGTTAAAATAATCAGGGTTGTTTTATTTATTTGTTTCATAACCCTGTTTTTATCGTTTTGACATAACGTTGCCGCTTTTGTTTAGGTATGTCATTTCAGCGTTAAAGCTCGGCGGAAAAAAACGTGCCGCTTTCCGTCCTTGTTTAGGGATGGCTGTAATGTTGTGCTCAACGAGGTAATTTATACGAGAACAATTTTTAATCCGCAGAATTTTTGTTCGTTTCCAAATTACACGAGACTAATTCATCTGGCATGAAATGTATACGTGTACATAGCTTTGTGTGTGTTAGTGTTTTTCGTATTCAATTAACATTTGCTGTTTTGTTAAGTTATGTGTGTATTGGTTTTGTGCTGCTGGATGAAAAATTATGCAAACCACCAAACCATTCTCTTCACCGAATTTGCCAACAAACTGCTTTTTATACCAGCATATTATGCCCGTGTAAATCAGCGAAATTGGCCCATTCGAATACAACTCTGGTGCGGAAATCAGGTGAAATGTTGATAGTTAACATACGTGTTAAAATACACCAATATTTATTATATTCAATTAGGGCAATCGAGGAAGATAATACGCGCCAACATTTGGTTTTTTATAATAAATTTTTTTCATGTGACAGTACAAGAAGAAAAATTAATTTCAATATAAATTTCGATGACTACCATTAATGTTTTTTCATATGTGCAGCCAATGAGCAACTGTTTAATCCATGTACTTCTTCTAAATTTTTCTTTTTCAGTTTTTTTTTTTTTTTTTTTTTTTTTTTTGAGAAAACTTAAAATACATTTAAGTTTCTTTAAATAAACAACAGCTGGTTTTTGGTTTTGCCACAATACATATAAAACAATCTTGGGATAGCTCTGCAGCAAAACAATAATTTTTCAGGAAAGATAAATGCAGGAGTATTTTTTTCTTAATTTTTTTTATCTTATTTACAAATTTAGAAAAACTGTTTCGTTCGCGAGAAATTTTTTTTTTGCATGTATTTATTATTATTTATTATTTATTGTATCTTCATATATGAACTAACAATAAGTATTCAAATCTTAAATCTATAAAAAAAAAATTATTAGGCCAGGCCAGTGTCGGACATAAACTTAGTGGTAGTTATAAATAATAAATTAGTAGTGATAATCAAAAAAAGGGGGGGGGGGGAAAGTATTTTCAAGTAGTCCCATCTGGAGTGTTAGGTATAAGAGCCCGTGTGTCCCTCTTTTTTAAGCGGATGTGTCCAGTAAAGTTCAAAATATTACGAGCAAGCGGATTAGGATGTGATTCGAGTTTTGTTAAATATTTGCCTGCGTATTTTGCAATTTCTTCATTCACTAGTGGCATATTTAAATCATGATGTATAATAGAATTTTGGATGTACCATGGAGCCGATGTTATTAACCGTAAAATTTTGTTTCGCCTTCGTTGGATTCTCTCGACATTGGAAGCTGAAGCAATGCCCCATAACTGAATTCCATAGCACCATATTGGCTTCAAAAGCGACTTGTACAGTAAAAGTTTGCAGTCTAGGCTGAGTGTTGAGTTTCTGCCAATCAACCAATATATTTGAGTTAACTTAAGTTTCATCTGAGTTAACTTAGAGTCAATATGATGTTTCCATGTAAGTCTTCGATCAAGGTGTATACCAAGGTATTTCACTTGGGAATGTTGAGGAATATTTTGATTGTTGATTCGAATGGGGGAGCAAGTATCTCTTCTTAGGGTGAACGTTATATGGACACACTTTTGTTCATTGACTTTAATTCTCCATAAGTTCAACCATATTTCCAGCTGAGTGATATGTTCCTGGAGATTGCGGGATGCCTCATAAGGCTTTTCGTGCACACTCATACAGGCTGTATCATTGGCAAAAGTAGATATATGGATATTATTGCTCACAGGCATATCACAAGTATATATTAAATATAAGACAGGACCCAGAATACTACCCTGGGGCACACCAGAAGATATAGATTCGGGCACACTCGTGAACTCTCCTTCCACAACAGTGAACTTCCTATCAATAATATAACTTTCCAAAAGCTTTTGAATGTTTATTGGTAGATATGTCTTCAATTTTAAAACTAGGCCTTCGTGCCATACTTTATCAAATGCCTGAGAAACATCAATAAAGAGAGCAGAACAATACTTCTTTTCTTCAAATGTTCTTCTTACAACTTGGACCAGTCTATGCGTTTGTTCAATCGTGCTGTGCTGACTTCTAAGGCCAAATTGATGGTCCGGGATGCACCCATTATCAGTTAAAATTTTGGACAATTTAGTCATGAGCAGCTTTTCGAAAAGCTTTGAGATTGTAGATAGTAAGCTTATAGGCCTATATGACTCAGTCTTGGTAAGATCTTTGCCCGCCTTTGGAATAATTTTGATCTTGGCCAGTTTCCAGTTATGTGGAAAACACTGCATTCTTAAAATAGCATTAAAAGTAAATAGCAGGATTCTTATTGCAATATGAGGCAAGTTCATGAGCATTTTGTTACTAATGCCATCAATACCTGGAGCTTTCTTCGGGTTGAGTTCAGCAATTACTTTTTGTACTTCACGCATCTTAAACCTTAAGGGACGAGGGGGTAGAGAAACTACACTCGGTAAATCAGCAGCACCCGTACATGAATTGGGAGTGAATACAGATTTTAAATGCTCAGAAAATAAGTTACCTTTCTCACTATCACTTCTTGCCCAGCCTTCGGTCGCAGTACGCAATGGTGATTTAAGATCAACGGGTCGTTTAAGATTTCTAGTAGCGCGCTATAAAGAGTAATTAGATGCGGACGTTACATCAAGACCTTCTAAATACTTTTCCAGTAGTGAAGTTTTTTCCGATAATAGCAGCTCTTTGAGTCGTTTAGTACATTCTTTAAGTCTGATTTTATTTAGGGGTGATCTGTGTTGTTGCCATTCTCTTCTAGCTCTCCTTTTTACACATACAAGACGTTCAATTTCCGTAGAATAAATTCTGTTAAAGCCGGTCTGCGGATAGGAGGTAGTGGCGTGTTCAGCAGCCTGTTTAATATTTTCGTTAAGATTGGCAATGTTAAATTCAATAACATCGCATGATCTAATCTGAATGTTTTCTACGCAGTGACTACTAAGATATTTTTTGAATGCCAGCCAGTTGATTCCATTAATCAACTTCACATATGAGTTAGTTAAATCACTCCTTAGTGGGTTGAAAATTATAACTATTGTTGGAGAGTGATCGGAGGACAGATCTAGAGAGGCCTCTACATGAAATGTAGAGAAATGAAATGCGAGAAATGAAAGTTGTTTCTTTAGTTATTTGGAACGCTAAATACGAATATGTACTCCACTTTTTCTATCAGCTCTAGTTTTCGAGATATAACGTTATGTAAAAAGTAAAAATACTTTCACCACATATAGTAGCATAGCTTCAGAAGGGGTTTCCTTATTCAGTAAATAAAAAGAAATCAAAACTCGATAACAATATAATTTTGCTTAAGCTGGATTCACCCATTGTTTCCGAACAAAATTTTTGTCCGGACAAATTTTTTTTTATATGTAGTTTGACTTATATTTTCTTGAGGGAGAGAGAGAAAATATTTTTTACGAACAACTCTCAGTTTGAATTGGTTTAATTTTATATTTTGTCCGGACAAAATCGAACTGAGCTGCCAAGTATTTTAATCCAAGTAATGCCAAGTAATTGAATTTAGTTTTTAAATTTTTAAAGCAAAATTGTAAAATAAAACATATACATATGGAGTTGAACGAAAGAATTGCATTGAACAATTGAAAAGACACAGCGAATTGTAATCATTTGCCGCTGTGCTGCCACTAATAGAATTAATACACATCGTTTATACACGTTTTTCATATGGTAGCTTTGGTTTTTGAGACAAAATGTTCGAAATGAATGAATCGTGCCTGGACAAAAATTTTTTTCGGAAATAATGGGTGAATCCACCAGCTTTAGTATTTTCAGAGATTTCAATTAAAGCTTAGACCAAAAAAAAAAAAAAAAAATAAAATTTTACAAACAAATTTTGATTTTTGTTTGTTTTTTAAAATGCATAAAATAAATCAAAATACATCAAGAGCTTATTTTGAATACAGTAGCTTGTAGCTAAATGTATTCCAAAGAATGGAGCCCTTTTTCATTGAAATTAGTGTACAAGATTTGATATTATTTACAATTAAGAAAGAGAAGTGAAAAATATGTGTTCAAAAAACAGAATTTAAGGCAACGGGGGTTCGATTCTGGTTCTGTGATAATGTGAAATGAAAAAAAAAACTTTTCATTTTCATTTTCACAACCATTTTTCATAATACTTTTCACAATTACATAAAATGCGATTCTCGTTGCTATTATGAAAATATTATTTTATTCCGTTGTGCCTATGAAACTTTTGTTTTTATGCTATTGAAATATGTCATGTAAATAAATAATATTAATTATTATTTATGTACATATTGAAAGGAACTCGGTATGAGCATAGGTAAGTGTTTAAAAGCTTATCGATACATAATTTAACTTAATATTTTTCTCTTTATTATAGATTGGGTAAAATTCACGCTTCCATTTGCAAGGTCGGTTGTTTGTTCCAAATCATCGTCATAAGCAGAATTTAGGACAAACTTTACTTCAACCCCTAGGAGTTATTATTCGATTCTTCCGTGGGAAAAGGGAAATGAGATATGCCGTGCACGTCTCCTGTCGAGCTTAAATATCGAACAGTGGCTGTAGTGAGTAAAGGTTTTCTTTTTATCTTGCCTTAAGCCTTTAATAAAGAAAAGCTTTGTCAGCCATTAAGTTCTGCAGAAGGCTGGATACGCAAAAATATTTACTCAGCAAAGTCGTTATTCGACATACTTAGGAGAGAAACCCCTTTAGTCCGGCCGACAGCTTTGAAGGCTAAAAACTTTTGAAGCTACTGTTTGACGTTATTATTTCCTTTTTTAAATTCTACCGCTCACATCTTAAACCACCGCACTTAATTTTCCACATTATATTATCTTAAATTTTAGTATGACTTACTATTACTATGGTACTTACTATTTGCAGACGCAGATTACTGTATTTTTTTTTATTAACTGAGTTTCGGAATTGTCGCTTGCAATTTCAACATCCACCCCTAAATAATTCACAAGGTATTATTTTTGATTATGTGCTTAAATTTAGTACTTGTTGTTAAAAATTTCGTCATCCTCTAAATAATTTAAAATCAAAAAAAAATTTATTTTCGCTATTACGCGAGTTTTTTTTAGCTTCTTTACTGTTTTTCACGTAAATATTTTTTGTGTAAAATAATTTATCATATGAAAAGTTTTTTTCACAGTTACACTAAACGAGAATCGACAGAGTAATGTAACTGTGAAGAGTTTTGTTCCATTCCCCATTTTTTTCATAATGAAAATGTATTTAAATTCTTTTAATTTTTCACTGAACGGGAATCAGAAATGCTATTAAATCGTGAAAAATCTTTTCATTCATTCAGATATCTGTAAAAATTTTGAATTTGTAAAAAAAAATTTTTTTTGGTTGTAGTTTACTGACCAGCTCCAAAAGCGGGAACGAAATGTATTAGACAATTGCTTAACCATAAAAACAAGTCAATTTTTTAAATTAAATAAAGACATTGGGCGCATTCATAGGACGTAGCTGTTGAGCTCAACAGTTGGTCCCAATAGTGACGTCTTAGAAATGGCTTGATGGATATAATTTAACTTTATATCTTTATTTCGTTACTTTATCGCATTTGTAATGTAAAATTTAACAAATATTTTTTCCTGCCACCTAACAGAGCATATAAAAGGTATAACTCTATTCGATCAGCTGTTCAGGCTGAACACAACATGTTGACTATAGGTAGCGAAAAAATTTTATGATGGAAAATTACTCAACTGTTGAATGGAGCGAAACTACTCAACTATGCGTTTCTAACACAAGCTCTAAACGGCTGCACAACAGCTACGTCATATGAATGCACCCATTATTTCAAATAAATATACTTCAGTATTTCATGTTTTGAATTTGTGGTTGTGTGTGTACTGTTGCAACATGTTGTATGGAAATTTCAATTTCTATCAGTTTGTTCTCTCACTAAATTGTGAATAAAATCAAAAGTTGTGCACCAATTTCAATGGAAAAGGGCTCAATTCCTTTAGAGTATACATTTTACTGAGCAAAACACTGGCCCGTTGCTGTGGCTTTCTTTTTTTATGAAGTTTTAAAAACAGAAATGTAAAAAATTCATAAAAAAATATTTGTTTTTTTGCTAAAACTTTTACGATATCGTCGAAACTGCTGTGCAGATTGAGAAATAATATCTGATGATTTTGTTGTTGAATTTTGAATTTTTTACTTAACTTTGGGACCGACCACACATTAAATTTTTGCCATTCAACTCCAAACAATTTCCAATACACTCACCTTTTTTTACGAACACAATCAAACTTTTGAAATTGTAAACTAGATTGCTTTCAAATTCACTTATCCATTGATTGATTAAAGCTACAAATTTGAGTTCTTTCTTCGTTGATGGCATTTAAAAAATGAAATTGATTCTAAATTTGTGTCACAGCCAGCGTTGCAATAATATTTGTTTGGAAAATTGAAAACTTAGAATAAAAAAACTGATTTTCATGTGAAAAAAACTTCTCATAAAAAATTCTTTAGCATTTTGTATATTTTGTATATATATATATATATATATATATATATATATATATATATATATATATATATATATATATATATATATATTCGCCGTGTTTTTTCTCATTCTATAACTTGTTTTTCTTTTTAAATAAGGCAGTGTGAATTAATATTAATAAAGGAAGTGCTACGTCCGTATTAGGGTTGAGCGACATTTCGAAACCTGTTACTTTTTCACAGCGATTGAATTTATCAAGTAACAGGTTTGGAAATATAGTTATTTCGTAAAGACTGTGATTGTTCTTGTATGTTTACTTTACAGTAAAAAAAGCTACCACATTAACTTTTTTTATACCTTCAGCTTTTGTCAAGAAAAAATTGTCAAAACGTCTTTTCTGGCAACTATGTACATCTCAAATTTTTATATTTGATATTTCATTGTGTCTCTGCCTCTTATACGACAAATCTCAATATTTGGACGGGGTTGATTGCTAATTGTTTGTTCTTGTCGCTCTTCTTATAAGTATTTATCAAGGCACCAATACTAATAAATACTTTTAAGGCAGAAGAGCTGAAATATGCTAAACCATGATCACAGTAACTGTTTAATTTTACTGCTGATCTTCTTATTAGATTTTGTTAAAATAACAGAACTGTTACAAACAAAATACTGCTACAGTCACAGTCTAAAAGAGCAGCGATTTAGAAATCACATTCACAAGGAGCAACATTATTAAAAAATTACGTTATCGCTCATCACTAGTCCGTATGAACCCAACTTGCAAGCAATAAGACCAAATTCCATAAAGAAAAACACAGTTTTCGTGTGAATTCTCTCTTGCTGTTTGAAAAAGTACTAATAAACTTTCACTATTAAATTAAGCAAAATGAAAAAATGCAAAGAACTAATATAACAAACTTGAGATAAAGTAAAAATTAACAACTGCATAATTTATAGAAAAACTTAATTTTTAAGCAAAAAACTGCAAAGCTGCTCTATGCTTAAAAAAAACTGCTAAAATCAGTTAAAACTGCACATTTGGCAACACTGGTCACAACTATCAATTTCAAGAAATCTCGACACACAGTATGTGTGATGAAATTGAAAGCGATTGAACGTGTGACTGCAGCGTAACTGAATATAGCATGGCCTTCTCAAGTTATGATAACATGTGTCCTACACATGCATTAAGTTGCGATATAACGGCATATCTCGAGAACTAAAGCTGATAAAAAATTCTAATTATATACTTAATATCTGTATAACATTTGTAGTCGGTAACGCGATGTATTGTAAACATGTGTCATTTATAGAATTTCAATTTTTAACAAAAACTTGTTAAACCAGATTTTCTTTGCAAAATGTATGTTGGTAAACATATTTATAGTAACGATAACAAACATGTTCTGGATTGAGGTATTAGTATCAATTGTATTGCAACAGTATAATAATGGGCCTTATAGTGTTTGGCGTACTTCAGATTCGACTACAATGATTTTAACATATATTAAAAAAAGTTGCGGTGTTCTTTAATCTAGTACAAAAACGACGTATGCTAGCAACACAATTGGGACGAACGACGAATTTCGTCCACGTCGACGAATTCGACGATAAGAATTCGTTGCGTAAATTCGTCGTGTGAAGGACAACAACGACGAATTTACTCAGCAAATTCAGCTCTTATAATTGATAAAGTTGGTTATTGTCAGTGTGGCCATATTAGCTAATTTTGTGCTAAATTTAGCTTTAACATTTTTATTAAGCCCTTAGCGTCTTTTTTAGCTTTTTTAAAAACGGATTTAGCTTTTTTAACCTTTTTTAATCCAAATTGCATATTCTCTAAAAATATATTAAAGACATACGTGTTTTATCTTAATTTTATTTTAAAATCTGGTCACACTGTTTATTGTGTATGTAAAGAGAGTGAGAGAAAATTGTTTTTTCGTCGTTCGTCGGCGTACAAAATAGAAATAAATCTATCTCAGAGCTCGTCACGCACGACGAATTTCGTTCTACGGCGGTGTTGTGTTCATTTTCATATGAACAAATGTGTTTTATTTTTTATGATGAAAGTTCGCACCGAAAAATTCGTCGTTCGTCCCAGTTGTCTTCCTAGCATTAGACACAGTCGAAAAACACCAACCACGATAACGGGAAATGTTTATTTTAATGAACGTATGATTATTTTTTATTGCTACTGTAATGTTAATCATACGCCATGGGTGCTGATTACTAGACGACTTGTGCGTTTGATAAAATATAGGAAAAACAAAGAAAATAAAGTCATAAATTATATTTTATGTTGTCACCGTCACCGTCATCTCATTGTTTGTTTCATTTGAGTTTTATTTATTAAATAAAGACATCATGTTTTAGGTATAACATTTTTACCACATACTCACGCTACATATGAGCCGCTCACTGCACACATCGAATAACTCGATAAAACAAAAAGTTGAGAAAAGCAATGATACAATGTAGATTGTGTTCCACCGTAATAAATTTGTGCTCGTACTTTATAAGGCGGGCGGTGACATTTAAAATTGATTAAATATTCCTTAATGTCATTTTTTCGAAGTTGTCAATTAGTATTGGTGGATGTAGCAGGGACGGAGTTTGTAATTTTAAAAGTAAATCAACTACTTTGAGGTAATTTAGCAATATGCAAAATGTATTGCAAATCATGTATAAATTAACATAAAGTTGTTTTTTGTATTGCTGTATCTTTGTAGGATTGCATAGACCTAATAAATAGCCTTTGCTTTAATTTTTCACAAGAATATAGATTAAGAAATCGAATGCCAAAAATTAAAAAATAAAAAAAAAATAAAGGGAATTTAAAAATTTACCATTCAGTAATTTTTCATTCAGCGCTTATGCGTTAAATCATATAAATGATTTAGAGTACGGAGTGTGTAATTACTAATTTTTTTAGTGCTCAACGGATAAACATTTTTATTATTTAATGGCGTTTGTCTTAGTTATTTATGAAAGTTATTATGAAATTAAAAGTTTTGACTATACTAAGTGATTTGACACTGAAATTTAAGAATTTTCTAAAAGTAGAGTTATTCGATGTGTGCAGTGAACGACTCATATGTATTATATACTATACATACATATTTATGGCTTTCATTAATAAAAGCGTAAGTCCGAAAATTAAATTTTTCAGGAGAAACTGCTGTTTCAGTGTCAAAATTTTTAAATGTTTTTAAAATATCATGTAGATATCGGTTATGACAACATTCCAACTAATTTTTAGTAAATATTTTCTTGGGGATCAGATCCTAGAGAAATAAAAAAAAACAAAATATCATAAACATCGAAATTGTGTTCTAACAAAACAAGTTATGTCAATGTAAGGTATTATGGCTGAATAAAAATAATGCCCGTGCTACCCCAAAGACGATATAGGTAGTTTTTGTAAAAAAATGCTAAAATTTAAAATTTTTGTATGTACCTACATGCGTGATATAAATAACATAAGACTTAAAATAATGATAAATATCGAATAAAGCATAGTAATGGCTAGAAAAGACAAGAGCAGACAAATAAGTGATTATGATTTCTTATTAACTAGACGAATATCAAAAAATAATTTTCAAATGTGTTCAGATAAAACGAAGTAAGTCAAAAGTGAAAATAATTCTTTTGCAAGTCAATGTTTGTCAACATACAATTGAACATACGTTGTTTTTAATGAAAACCACAGAAATGTACATACGTATATGCGTATGGATATAGGATGTCGGTTAATATGTGTGTGTGTGTGACCAGTATTGCAAAATGTGCAGATTTTGAACAGCTAAGCAGTCGTGCGGCCTTTTGCTTCAAAAATCAGTTTTTCTTTTCTGTTTTTTCATATCAGCGATAGTATGGTTCATACACTCAAAA
This sequence comes from Tachina grossa, assembly GCA_949987645.1. Lineage (NCBI taxonomy): Eukaryota > Metazoa > Arthropoda > Insecta > Diptera > Tachinidae > Tachina > Tachina grossa. The sequence goes on along the minus strand of OX465274.1, from coordinate 131,207,909 downwards.
AAAAAGACATATACTATTATTATGGAAAAAAGCAATGTGAGTCCGATCACAGGCGAGATGTGTAAGCATCTAGTAATGAAATTTTTTTTTAAGTTGGAAGTACTTATGCTTTTAGTATATTTTTTTAAATTAATCAATTAAAAGTATCAAAACTTTTAATATTGTAAATACATAGGAATTTGCTGGTTTTTGTTTGTTTTATTTAACTTATTTGGTTAGTAAATTGGCACAGTGCAGTATATATGTACTGCATTAAAAATTGCAGTAAGCAGTAAATTTACTGATTACTGAAAAAATTTTGTAAATTTTTACTGATAATGAAATTTAATTTCCATTACCAGTAAAATCGTAGGGCCGTCCGTATTCATAATAAAATTGTAGAAAGTGGCAAAGTTTTTTTTATTCAAATTTTGAAATTTTTGTATGAAAAAAATTTAGCCACTCAGTAGAATTTCATTACGAATACAAGCATTACTGATTACTGAAAATTCAATGCACCTCACCATATAATAAATCATGTAGGCACTTTATAAAAATTGTAGAAAAAATTTTTAGTAATCAGTAAAAATTTACTGGTTAAAAAATTATTTTTACTGAAATTTTGGTTGTACTGCAAAGTGCCCATCTATGGTAAATGCCTTAAGTACAAATAATTAATATTGGCTTATGGTAACTAAAATAAGATATATTTATAACTTTTTGACTCTACGGTATTTATAAATTAATGGAAAACTGCATCTATAGTAGTGGAATTATTAGTTATGGGGGTTTGTGGAGAATTGCACATATGCAAGTGGAAAACGTCAAATAAAAATTTTGATAGAGCTCGCGACTGTGTGTTTGCAAAATTTGTATTAAAATCTCCACCCATAATAATTGGCATGAGATGGAGATTGATACCCAATTGTCGTGCACCAGCTTCAGTGTAAGGCAACAGTACATAATGAAGGTATGTTATAATATAATACTATAAATTCTTTATAAAGACTGGTATATATCTTTTAAACAAATATTTGACATTTAAAACGCTCTTTTATTTAAAAGTTTATATACATTTTATTTATTTTATATTTTTCAACTTTTTAACAAACTTATCCCCATTGGCAACACTATTACACTTCACAAGCAATTTCTATTAAAATTAACTCCTGAAGGTATGCTTTAAAATTCGGATGACTGTTTTTCTATGCAGCTGTTAAGTTTCTTTGTACTTCTTGTTCGTACCCTGAAAAAAAGTCGATGGTGAAAATGCACTGATTCGCTTTTGACTTTGTCACCAGTACTACTCTAAAATTGTTCCCCATACAACACTTTGTGCTATAGACATTTAGCATGTGCTTGTCAATGAAAATCTACTAGTAACACTAAAACAATTAACTAGGTAGTGAATTCATAGTTCTTATGAGGAGACATACCAACCAGACATTTACTGGCACATTTCTATACCTTACGTACATACAAATTTATGTATATTGACAAGTTGTTGCAAAATCCACCAGAAATACATCACATCTGTTTCCTCTATTGCTTTTATACTGACGAATAGCAGAGAAATTGTAGACAATGTAACTACTACTAGAATTTTAGTGTTGACATAGAGACACTTGGCACCAGCCTGACTGCAGGGTATGATTACACTAACACAATCATACATAGCTCATACCGATTTGATCTTACTAAAAATTTGTGATTGTGTTGTGAAAAAGATTTTTACCCCCTAGCGTATAGATGTTTACACATCAAAAAAGTTTCTAAATTTAAGTAAAAAAATTTTCTAAGTTTAAGTAATTTTTTTTAAGTTTAAGTAAATTTTTACAAAACTCTAGAAAAAATTACTTAATGTGAGTAAAAATTAAAAAGTTCATATCCTTAAAAATAGTTCATAAAAATACACATAAGAATTCGCACATTCAAGGAGAAGTTTACTGGGTTAAAGGAAATATTTACCAAAAATCGGAATATGGTCTAAAAGTTTAGAGAAATTATATCCTAAGAACTAGTCAATCTCGTTTTAAATCAAAAAATAAATTTTAGGAAATTACTTACTCCTGATTAGTTTATCAAATTTGACTTTCTTGAAATATATAAAAAGATATTTTAGAAAAATATTTACCAGTTTTAAGTATTTCTTCTTTAAATTATACCGTCATATTCATAAAAAAATAAAATGAATTTTAAATTCATTTTAGGAAAATTTTGTATTGAAAATTTGAAATAAAATACATTTCAAATTCGTTTCAAATTTTATGAATATGGGGGTTAGAATATATATGTTACTTGCATTGAGCAAAAAATCTAAGTAAATATTTCATATTTCCGAGGAATATTTGAATTTGAAATATATTTTTTATAAATAAAATATAATTTTAAAACTCAAAAATTTCAATGCTTATTCAGGCTGCCCTGTTAGGCAATTGGTTAGAGCGCTTGCATATCAGTCAGAAGGTTGCTGGTTCAATACTTGCCTCCTCTCAAGGAATTAATATGTATGTATGATGAAATTAATTCATAATATAATATGAAGATATAATAAAAAACATACCATGTGGTATAGAATTTAATGAAAATTTAAAAAAGTACCACAATTACAACTTAAAATAGTTAAAAGTAGGATTTTATCGGACGTACATAAACTTTATCATTTGCAAAATTTTACTTCAACCTAAAGTGAGCGATAAATTATAGACAAGTTTATCCTACATGGTAAGTTAAATCCAATTTGCAATAATGGAAAGCTTTTTATACGTCCTATAAAATCCTACTTTTAACTATCTTTAAGTTGTAATAATGGCTCTTAAAGACATAGAGAAACTTTGAAAAATTTACTCAATTTGAGATCAAATATAAAAAATTTTTTTTGCAAAGCTCCGAATTTTATGGGAAAATTTTACTTTATTTTAGAAAAATGTTACTTAAATATAAAAATATAATTACTATAAACTAGTTCATTAATGAACTAGAAATTTAGTAAATATTTTACTGGTTTCAAGTAAAAAGTAGCTTTGGCGCCATACGACAATTATATATTATTTACTCAAATTTATAGCCAGATTTTGTAAAAATTTCGTTTCTGAACGTTTCAAATTTGTATGAAAAATAACGAAAATTCGTTTCAAAAAATATTTTTTCCATACAAATTTTGAAACGAAAAAAAACGTTTCTATTTACAAAATCTGCCCTTTAGAAAAATTTCCAAAGTTTTAGTTAGTTTTTTTTTAGTGTACGCTCGTTCTTGTCGTAATCGTATAAAACCCCTCATCAAACAAAAAAGAGACAGAAATATTAAAAATTTCTTTATGTTTTTCATGCATTCGAAGTTTTGATGCTTATAGGTTGCATTGTAGGTGGCAGTGTCTTTGTCAAAATATGCAACACGTAATGTAAACGTGTTGCGTAAACACGTTGCAGGGTTTTGCTTAAACGTATATGGCAACTCTGTATATGACAGCATAAGCCAACGCGGTATTTAATAACTTAAGAAATTACCATATGCAGTACACACAAATTTACAGCATATTTGTAGTATATGCCTTTGATTTCGAAATGATGGTGCACTAATGCTTCAAGGTTCTAAAATCGTTGTTCATCCCCTTTTTTCTTTATGGAGCGAAATATTTATTTATATGTTTTTGTACTTCTGCATGCATAAAATTTCTATGTATATGAATATATAAAGATATGTGCATGTATATGCAGAAAAGCAAGTACTTTTATTAATACAGTGAAAGCTCCTATAACTGGACACCTCTAATAACTGGACAAGCTTTGTAGATCAAATACGTTCATTAGTTTTTCCATACAAAATTCATTCACATAATCGAAGACTATAACCGAACTCTAAATTCTTTTTAATACTGTTCTAATACATCTCATAAACGGACAGATTTGGCGAAACACGGCAATAAGAGTTGCATTTAAATAGTATGTCTTTCTTTATTCAACTCTGAAAAGTTTGTATTAGTGTTAATCCGTGATCCGGCTAATGGAAATGTAAATACTGATGCGTGGAAGACGTCTGCTTGTTTGAAGAAGTCGTTTGCTTAGCTCGTGTCCAAAATGACGCAGTAAAAAAATTGTTTTAATCAATTAACAAAAAAATGGAATATTTGAAGAACTTTGAAAAAGAAAAATGTTCGGTGCGTGAAATTTGGAAGAAGTAAATTGCATGTTGCTACATTGCTTATAAAAATTGCCCGTTCGAAGCATTTTTCTAGAGACGACTTTTTTGCATTCCAACAAATAAAATATTGAAAGTAATTTTGAAACCCAACAGCCGAAGTTATATCAATCTAAGATGAAGCAGTCTACTCTTAATATAATTGCTCAACTGCAATAAACTACCAAAAAATGTGTACATGTATTATAAGAGGATACCTCTAATAACTAGACAAAAATACCGCGACGGTGAGTGTTCGGTTATGAGAAGTTTTTCACTGTATGTCAATCAATTCGTGTAAAAGCATTTTTGCAGCAAAAATATGAAAATTATATTTGCTATTAGCTGTTTTATAGTGAAAAAAAATTTAATCGGATTCAAGAGCAATTTATTCATTTCTCTACTTGAAATTAAATGAAGTGCAACTTCCGACAAAAGAATTGTGTAAAACTGTACTATGACACTCATTTGACAACAAGAAGCTTTTAAAATTTAACAGGTAAGAGTATATATTCGGCTGTGCCGGATCTTATAAACAATTCACCGACGCGTCGTAATTTTATAAAACATCCCAGCAAAAATTTTGCTTCAAATAAATCAGGTTTTTACTATTATAAAATAAAAGTAGCGCCGACTAACCTGCTGATATCGCTGCAGATTTTTTATGGCGAGTTCTCGGTTTGGAGTACTACATTTTTGCTCACAAAAGCGCGTTTTTCGAATCTAATTAAACATGTAAACATGGCAGTTAAATTTCAATTTTTATTAAGTTTTCTTTGGAAAAATTAAATTTTTGTTTGGAAAAATGCCTTTGATTAATTTGCTTTTGTTCTGACTGACCCTCGTCAATTGTGTTTTGTATGTATTCACGTGTGCTTTTGGGTGTACAATACATTTGACAACCTAGATGAAGAAAATCTTCTACGACATGTCAAAATATGCTGCAGAACAAACAAAATCTTATCATGTAAAAGCAAAATGTATCGAGTAGGAGAGAATACGGATAAAAAAAAAATTTATTTTCTAAACCATTTTAGAAACTTAAATATTCTCATCACATCAGAGGTGTATTTCAAAGTAAACGTTGCTAGCAGTATTTATAGAATGGGTTAGCACTTTTACAAAAACAACCAAAATCAACTCAGGAAATTTTCATGTTGTTCTTGTAATCATTGTACAACTGCAACCATCAGTTTCTTAGCCCGTACCACAAAACCAAGCAAACAATAAACAAACCTATAAAAAAATTAGTCTTGTTTTAGACTTGGCAGTTTTTCTTGAAGCAGTTATCTTCAATTCTCTTTTAAAACTGCTCGTTTGTTTGCACTCAGACGGTTTCTTGTTCAATTTTCCTATCGTTTTAATGCTGCGAATGAAATAACATAAGAGAATTGAAGCAAGTTTTCTGTACAAGCAAGTCAGTACCCCTCTTCTTTCTTCTTTTTTCTCTCCCATAAACTCAGACTTGCTTCAAGAAAAACTGCCGAGTCTTAAACATGAGTTATGTGTATTTTGTAGTAAAATTTACATTGAAATAATAAAATGTTTTCTCCAATATTTAGTTATATTAGTACACATTTTGTTTTGCAATTATCCAATTTTTTGTTATTAACCGTAGATCGATCCTTGATTCAAAAATGTCCCATTTGAAATTTAATTTACTCCTCGTTTTTTTGGTAATGAAAATTAGACTTTAATATTTTATGAATTTGTTACTACACCAGTACAGATTACTTTTAGCATGTTTTAGAAAAATCTGTTGCAAAGTTTTGTTTTAATTTCAAAAATTCATAATTCCATCCTATGGTACAAAAAAGTCCCATACAAAATTGCTACAAGCGTTATAAATTTCTTTTCTTTGTTTCATTTCTTGTAAAATAGTTGTAAAGTGTAAAAAATAATAAAAAAATTATCAGCTGCATTTGTATTTTATGCGTAAAGCAACAACATGAGTATGGTGCCTAGATATTTGACTGGAGAAGAAATAGAAAGTATTCTAGAGGAAAGTGATAATGAGGAATTATTAGGCAGTGATTTTGAACCAGACGAAGAAGAGTCTTCGCTTCAAAGTGAGAGTGAAATTGAAAGTATTCCAAGTGAAGAAACTGTGGATACAATTTATGTATCCAAAGATAATACTACTTGGAGTTCAACACCTTTTTCAAATGGTCGTTTACGAGCATCTAATGTTATTGATATACGTCCCGGTAAGGTAAAGGAATAATTTGTTTCCCGATGTCATCTACATTTACAAGCATATTTATACAGGTGTCACTAGATGTGTGATGAGTCGAGTAAAGGAGATAAAAGATGCGTTTTTACTATATTTTCCATCACAGGTTGAAAAAATTATAATCGAAAATACCAATAAGTATAGAAAGCATTTAGATGGAAATAACTATGTTCAACTTGATAAGGATTTGTTGCATGCATACTTTGGAGTGTCAATTTTAGCTGGCGTTTATAAGTATGATTTTCTTTTGCTTTATTATAGACTGTCTTTCTTAGGTTATTTTATATTTATGTTAGGTCAAAAAATGAAAATCTGGAAGACTTATTCAATGCCGACTATGGACGTCCAATATTTCGTGCTATTATGTCGAAGAAAGCCTTTTTGAGTGTGCACAAATCTCTTCGTTTCGATGACGTTTTAAGTCGGCGCCAACAACAAAATGACAAATTTGCACCGATAAGAGATCTATGGGAGCGTTGGTCTGAACTTCTTCCAATGTACTATAATCCACATTCTTGTGTCACGGTAGACGAGCAATTGTTTGGATTTCATGGGAGATGTAAGTTTCGACAATATATGCCTTCTAAGCCAGAGAGGTATGGGATCAAATTTTGGCTAATTGTTTCATCTGAAACATGATATGCATGGCGAATTCAACCGTATTTGGGAAAAGGAGTTATTGGACTCCCAGAAAAAAATCAAGGAGAGCGGGTGGTTCTTGACTTGACAGAAGGTCTAAAAGGTCATAATGTCACAATGGACAATTTTTTCTCTTCTCATAGTTTGGGACAAAAGCTATTAGAGAAAAATATTACGATGGTAGGAACTCTAAGTAAAAATAAGCGAAGTATTCCACCTAAACTGTTACTGTGCAAAAATTTACCCCTCTTTCAATCCACATTCGCTTTTACAAAATATACAACACTTGTGTCTTTCGTTAGTCATGAAAATAAATGCACTATTGTAATGAGTACCATGCATACCCAACCTGTTATTGGTAGTTATAAAAAAAAGTTACCGGAAATAATTTCTTTCTACAACTCCACCGTAGATAAAATGCTCAGTTGTTACAGCTCTAAGCGTAAAACAAATCGGTGGCCTATGGCAGTCTTATCAAACATTATAGATATATCTGCATTGAATTCTTATATAATGGGTGTTTTTTATTGAGGTATAGAACTTTAAGTTGGCATCACTTTTTTAACTGGCGGCCATTTTGTCAGCTGTTAAGTGATTAATATTTAGTTTGGTTTGCCATTTTATCATGAACAGGTTGACAAAAGAACAACGCTTGCAAATCGTGCAAATTTATTTCGAAAATAATGGTTCAGTTCGCGAAGTTTACCGCAAGCTCCGTCCATTTTATGGTCGACATAATCGTCCATCAGAGCAATTAATTCGGTTAACCATGGATCGTTTTCGCACTACGTTTACTCTATGTGATAATACGCATCCGCAGAGACGTCGAACAGTGCGCACCGAAGAAACAATTGCCGCTGTAGAGCAAAGTGTTGAAGAGGACCCGAATGAATCGATTCGCCACCGTGCACAGCAATTGGAGCTTTGTCCATCAACTTTATGGAAGATTTTGCGCAAAGATCTTGGCTTGCGACCTTACAAGATCCAGCTTGTGCAAGAATTAAAGCCGCGAGACCATGCAATGCGTCGTGATTTTGGTGTATGGGCCGAAAATGAGATTGATCTCGATGCTGATTTTCATCGCAAAATTTTGTTCAGTGATGAGGCTCATTTTTGGTTGAATGGCTACGTCAACAAGCAAAATTGCCACATTTGGAGTGAAGAGAATCCACATGAGACCCTTGAGACGCCATTACATCCACAAAAACTGACTGTTTGGTGTGCTCTATGGGCTGGTGGAGTCATTGGGCCATACTTCTTCCGAAATAATGCTGGAGAGTCAGTTATCGTTAATGGAGACTGGTATAGAGCCATGATAACCGACTATTTTGTTCCCGAATTGGATGGCATGAATGTGGATGAGTTGTGGTTCCAACAAGACGGCGCTACATGCCACACAGCGCACGTCACAATCGATTTATTGAAGGAAACATTCGATGAGCGCATAATTTCACGGAATGGACCTGCCAATTGGCCACCAAGATCGTGTGATTTGACACCATTGGATTATTTTCTTTGGGGATATGTGAAGTCGCTCGTCTACGCCAACAAACCAGAAACGTTAGGGGACTTGGAAGCCAACATTCGTGGCGTTATTGCCAACATACGGCCCCATATGCTCGAAAAAGTGGTTGAAAATTGGACCTGGCTTTATTCGAGCCAGCCGCGGCGGCCACATGCCAGAAATCATATTTAAACATTAATGGCATAAAATTATCCTTCCAATAAAGCCAAATTGATGGACATTAAAACGATTTTTTTGTGTTTTATTTCAATTCGAAGTTTTATACCTCTAAAAAAACACCCGTTAGTATTTAGCGAAGTTTTTCCAGACTGGAAACCGAAGCAAAAGCACATCAAACGAAAATGCTTTTTACATGAATTAGGCATTTACTTAGCCCATGATTACATGAGCAAGCGAACTCATGCACCCCGAAATAATGCGTCATTATCACTTTTTCAATCCCTTACAGGACACAATGACGATATAGTTGGAGATGATATTCCTGGGCCGTCAACAATTAAAACCAGGAAACCGCAAGCCGCACCTCCAAAACGAGGCCGCTGCTACGATTGCTATCATTCTGGCGCAAATAAAAACAAAAAGACCACTTTTTTTTGTTGCATTCGTGGTAAAGCTATATGTAAAGATACACATGCTGATAACATTTGCACATCATGCGTTCCAGACAAAAAAGTTAATAAATAAACTTCAAACTAAGAGCAATTATTTAATTTTAAGTTTTTTTAGTATATTCATACATATGAATTTTTTTTTTCTTTTATTCTACATTTATGAAATATTTCTTTGTTACTCATTAAATTTAAGAATAAAATATAACTTTTATGATTTTTTGTGTTATAATTAAATAATGAATTTAAAATTTACATATGGGACAAAAATGTCACAAAGGATGGAATTCCAAATTTTTTTAAAGATCGATCTACGGTTAACTTAGCAGTTTAATACCTTTGCTTGCATTTTACTTCATTTTACTTAAGGTATGTACAGACGGTTGTCAGATCTTACAATATTGCCAGTAAAATGTGCTAAAAATTTCTTACAACTGTGTGAACTGGCAATTTTTGTCAGACGCCGTTGCTAGAAAAAGCATTGTCAGTCCATTGCAAGACTAGCAACTGACAACAAATTGTCAGACATCTTACAATCGTGTGAACACATTGTAAAATTATTGCCAGATATTTGTCAGACATTTTAATATTGTCAGATGTGCGAAGTTCATGCATCTGACAATGACAATGGCTGAACACGCTTGATTTTAAATAAAAAATTTATAATAAAATATATGCAGACAAAATCATTGCAATTGCTTCTTTATGGTCCATAATAGTTTATATTTTCACTTTTTACATTTAACACAAACACAAACGATAAATATTTAACAATTTCTATCAAATGCTTTAAGTCTGTCAACGCATAACAACAGATCTAACAATTTGTGCATATGACAACCGTGTGAACTGACAATTTTTCTACTGACGATTTTGTCAGATGAATTTATTGTCATACAACCGTCTGGCAATAAATTGTAAGATTTTCTGACAACCGTGTGAACTGACAAGAAATATTGTGCTGGCAATTTTCGATTGCCAGTACATTGTCAGCACATTGCTAGATCTGACAATATTGTAAGATCTGACAATCGTCTGTACATAGCTTTATAGTATCAGAGTGTAAACATGAAAAATACTTACAACAGATTTTTGTTCTCTTTTTTTAACACGGAGAGTATTTCATATTTTGATTCTACCCCTTATAACTAAATAAAAGCGGAAAGCGTTGCGTTAGCAGCAGGGTACGTATTTTCAGTACAATCAAAAAATATTTTTACATTTAAATGTACTAAAAATTCGTACCCTGCTGCTAACGCAGCGCTTGCCGCTCTTATTTAGGTATGAGGGTTAAAAGTCGTAATACTTTGTATTACCATGTAAGGACACTTTAATGCATATGCATATGTACATGACATAATATGAGGACATATATATATTATTGGATGTGTGTACATAAGTTAATTTTCTGGCTTTAAAATCTGCATTGGTGAGGCGCGTTCACTGCTTTTTAATAAGCTTATATTTTAAAGCAAATTATGATGCTCTTTATTGTCCTATTGCTTCAAAAAACACGAAATTTTTTTACTGGAACATGGCTATATACAAACATAAGTACATACACTCAAAAAAAAAAAGACATGTACTATTATAAGGTAAATATTAGGTAAAATAAATTCGAAATTTAAGTAAATTCTAATTTAAGTAATTTTTCTAAGGCTGAGTTTACATCTGGCATTTCTTGTGTGTCATTTGCCCAAAAATGCGTAACCAACTATTTACTACTGAAAAACTGTTTGATTCAGACATATTGTTACGTTTTTCTCTCTCTAAAAACACTTTTCCGTGGACCCGAAGATTTGCAAATGAAAACAAGAGCCGAGTGTAGTAATTAATCAAGAGCTTATATAAACTAATACAACTTAAACTAATAAATTACACACAAATATTCACAACTGGTTACCACTATGCCTTCCTCGCTGTAGTTTACACACGTCTCTTAGCTGGCTGCGCAAGTATTCACGTGACACTTCTTTGTCTACTACTCGTCACTTACGAGACTCACTCTGCCGTCACTCACAGTTGATACACCAATACCTCCTTGTTTATTGCTTGTCACACACAGCACTCACTCTGCCGACACTCACAGATGATACACCAATAAAGACTCACTGGCTTTACTTACACCCTTACACACGTTTATTCGCTGCGCTGTTCCCTTTACTCCAGTCGACACGATAGACTCCACAATAATCTCAATTCCACGACAGACTTTGCTGTCACTATAGACTGTCCTATAGTTTCTCCTTTACTCCAACTCACGTGTAAAGCACAGACTGCTCTTAACTATCAACTCACCACTGTATCGCAGACTATTATTAATTCACAACTTAATTATCAACTGACTTGTTCACTCGCAACTGACTTGTTCGCAACTGACTTATAACTGCAACTAACTAACTCATTAGATGCGTCACCGCTTTTTATACTTAACACAAATACCACTAGAAGTTTCAAGCAATGTCTAGACGATCATTATCATCTTAAATGTTGTTTACAAAGTGCCTAATTAAGTTCATGTGGTAATTATGTACATACATGTGTATATGCATACGTGTGTACAGCATTAACTAAGCAATACACGGTGGTTGTTTATCTTTTGCTTTTCGTTTGAATTACCATGTATTTATGTGTATTAATATTATAGAGTTGCATGAACAATTTCATCCATGAAACAACTGAAATGTTTGTTTACTAAAGCCCAACTTCGAATAAATATGTTAATACTCAACAAACTATTGCTTTTATCAAGCATTAAACACATTCACCACAGCAAGCTACCGACTACCAAATGTTAAGAATAGAATACACATGTTTATATGAGGATAATTCTTTTGAAGACAACAAGGCAACATGGCGGCAGGTTGTTGTCTATGCTGATTTTGTCGTTGTAGTCCAATTAAACTAATTTCTATTTTGTTGGCTACAATGAGAAAATTCAGTATTGCCAGTATAATACAAAATGTTGAATGAATGATTTTGTACAATTATTTCATATTATTTAACAGAAATAATATTCAAAAATTGATGTTAGGAATAAATTGATTAATGTTTGTACTTTTACGTGAAATATGTACATTTTAAAAGAGTAATTAATTTTTATAAATGAAAAACATATAAAAGTGGCAATACTGAACAATGTATTTGTACTTGAATATCAGCTGCAGATGGTGCTGCTGCCGTCTCCAAAATAATTAAGTAGCCGGCTACGAGGCGACAAATGCTGCTAGCGGCATTTGAAGTCGTGTGTTCGTGTAGCCTGCTGTGGTGAATGTGTTTAATGCATCATACTGTGAGTGAAAACGTTTCGTTTCATACTGTTAACACAAAGAGATTGTTCATTGAAACGACTTTTGTTCATGCTGCTTTCTCTCATCTCATCTTTTGTTATTAATTCGCAATAGCAATGTTGCCAATATAGTGAAATCATGGAATTTTTTGTATGGGTCGCACATGTGTAATAGGTTTCACTTTTAAATTAAAGTTTTAACTTTTACACATACATACATAACTAAGTACATATGTATATACTATACATATTAGTAATACATATTTTAATTTGTCATTTGCATTTTTAAATAATATAAATCTTTAAACTATTTTAATATATTATAATTTCTTGTAATGAACTGCACACAACCCTGAAATGAAATGCTATGGAAAGAAACACACACTTTTAGATGAAAAATTAAAAAAAGGAATTGGTTTACGAGAAATGAATATATTCTTAAGCAAATTTGATTATTAGTTGTGTAGGTGTCTAACGGTTTTTGTCACGTGCTTGTTATTTTTTTTAATTTCATATGATATAAAAAAAATTGAAATTGACAAAAATTAAACAAAATACAACAAAAGTACTTGTTTCAAAGCGAAAATAGCTATTTATATTCTTCCAAGCAAATATATAACTAACAATTATTTTTCAAATTAATATTTGTAATAAGACTCAAAAAATTTGATTATCATCACCCTATGTAAAAATACAAAATTTTAAACAATAATATTGCATTGAAAAGAAAGATAATTATGTGTAACTTTTTAACTTCCTTTTCGGCGATTATTCTTATATTTTCCCTTTTCCTACAACTGGCAACACCGATCTTTAAAAGCATATCGTTTTTGCATGAACTTAATCGAGATTTACTCAACACATGTTCTGTTTCACATTTGTAAATGTTAGTATGCTCTTGTATAAGTAAACAAACCAACATCATTTTACTGCGTTCTTAACTATTGAGTATTCATTGCTCTTGTTTCATAGTTATTCATCTGTATGACATAGAAATGAAACGAATAAAAAATTATAGCGAAAGTTTCATTCATAAACATCATTATTTAGTTTCATGCAGATGTCTAATAAATATGTGAATCTTCTTAATAAGCAGACGCTTTTTGTTGTTGCTTTTGCTTGTTTATGTTAAATCAAGCCTGTACATGCATACATATATGCTGCGCATGCTTATTTAGTTGTTTGCTACTATTCTAGATTATTCTTTACATGGACCCTGTAGGAATAATTTCGCGTAACACTTACATTAACGCTGTTGGAATATTTTTGTGTAATGCTGCTTAACCTTGTCGACGGCCATTTTCGTAACAATATATTTATTGATTTAAACATTCTCCAATCATGTTGGACTCTATAAAATTGTCTATTAGTTATGTATGGAACTATTTAACTTAATAAATACATGTCTGATTCAAACAGTTTTTCATTATTAATTAGTGGTTACGCTTTTTTTACGCTTGTACGGCACATGGCACACGGATGGAAACCCGGCCTAAGTTTAAGTAAATTTTTACAAAAATCTAGAACAAATTACTTAATGTGAGTAAAAATTAAAAAGTTCATATCCTTAAAAATAGTTCATAAGAATACACATAAGAATTCTCACATTCAAGGACAAGTTTACTGGCTGAAAGGAGATATTTACCAAAAATTGGAATATGGTCTAAAAGTTTAGAGAAATTATATCCTAAGAACTAGTCAATCTCATTTTAAATCAAAAAATAAATTTTGTGAAATGGCTTACTCCTGATTTTTTCATCAAATTTTACTTGCTGGAGAGATATAAAAAGGTATTCTAAATTTTAGAAAAAGATTTACCAGTTTTTTTTTTGTTTGTTTATATTAAAGAATATATCTGTTACTTGCATTAAGCGAAATATCTAAGTCAATTTTTCATATTTCCGAGGAATATTTGAGCTTGAAATATTTGTTTGTAAATAAAATTACATTTTAAAACTAAAAAATTTCAATGCTTATTTAGGTTGCCCTGTTAGGCAATAAGTTAGAGTGCTTGCCTGTCAGTCAGAAGGTTGCTGGTTCAATACTTGCCTCCTCTCACGGAATTAATATGTATGTATGATGAATTAATTCATAATATAATATGAAGATATAATAAAAACATAGCATGTGGCATAGAATTTAATTAAAAATAAAAATAAGTAATAGAATTAAAGACAAAAAAAAAAAATTAATAAATTTGAGATCAAAGATGAAAAAAGTTTTTTGCAAAGCTCCGAATTTTATAGGAAAACTTTTCTTAATTTTAGAAAAATATTACTTAATTATAAAAATATAATTACTATAAACTAGTTCCTTAATAAACCAGAAATTTAGTAAATATTTTTCTGGTTTCAAGTAAAAAAACAGCGGTGAATTGCACGGTACTGCTAATTAGTTGTACTAAACCAAAAGACCAAGCTGAAAAAAATTTAGTAACTTTGGAGGTAATCACACCGCTAACTACAGATAATGTCCTGTATATTCTCTCGTTAAACAGACTATGGGTCAAAAACCAAAATTAGCTCCAACTCAAGCAGTAAACGCCTACTCCGCCAATCTTGCTCAAATGAGCCAACCAGTTACTTCACGTGTATCGTATGCCGATACTGCTAAGGCTAGTTCTATTCCCATACAAAATGTTTCACCGCAAAATAATTCAACAAATACAAACTTTAACTTTAATTTTAATCGCCTTGAAGCTACTATTGATAATCTAGTGCAAACTATAAATAATTTTATATATAATATATATATAATATATAATAAATATGACTAGCATGATGCAAGAAATGCTGCGAATGCAGAATACTCTGCTTCAAGCATTAGTTAAAAAGCCATGAACACGTTAAAAATATGTTTCGGGAACGCAAATGGCATTCGCTAACATAAAAATGAACTTGAGCACTTCCTTACGGAAACAATTATTGATATAATGTTGGTCTCTGAGACTCATTTAACTTCTAGAAGCCTCTTTAAAATGAATGGCTACACGTTATATGATACAAAGGACTCTAGAGGGAGAGCATGCGGTGGATCATCAATTCTAATTAAGTCAAGATTCGTGATTTCATCAATTTGCTGACCTCCCAGATTTTCAGTTACCGAAGATCAGTATGAGAAGTTCTACAGATCGCTTGGATCTTGTTTCGTGGCAGCTGGTGATTACAATACAAAACATACGTTCTGGGATCCGCGTTTTGTTACACCTTACAGAGGTCGAGCGTTGTTTAATAGAATTTCAAAAATGGGATTAAATGTCATTTCGAATGGGGAGCGTACTTACTGTTATAGATTTTGGCGTAATTAAAAATATCCATAGGAACTTAATTCACTTGGAGGCCGCTCTAGATCTCTCTTCCGATCACTGTCCCACAATAGTTAAAATTTTCAACCCACTAAGGAGTGATTTAACTAGCTCATATGTGAAAATGATTAATGGGATCAACTGGCTAGGATTCAAAAAATATCTTAGCAGTCACTGTGTAGAAAACATTCAGCTAAGATCACCTGATGATATTGAATTTAGAATTTATTCTACGGAAGTTGAACGTCTTGTATGTGAAAAAAGGAGAGCTAGAAGAGAATGGCAACAACACAGACCACCCCTAAATAAAATCAAACTTAAAGAATGTACTAAACGACTGAAAGAGTTGCTATCGTCGGAAAAATTGCAATTCTGGAAAAATATCTAAAAGGTCTCAATGTCACGCCAGCATCCAATTAATCTTTATGGCACGCTGCTAGAAATCTTAAAAGGCTCGTTGATCTTAAATCACCACTACGCACTTCGACCGGAGGCTGGACAAGAAGCGATAGTGAGAAATGTAACTTATTTGCTGAGCATTTAAAATCTGTATTCTCTCCCAATTCATGTACGGGTGCTGCTGATTTACCGTGTGTAGTTTCTCTACCCCCTCGTTGCTTAAGTTTTATGATGCGTGAAGTACAAAAACTAATTGCTGAACTCAACCCGAAGAAAGCTCCAGGTATTGATGGCATTAGTAACAAAATGCTCATGAACTTGCCTCATATTGCAATAAGAATCCTGCTATTTACTTTTAATGCTATTTTAAGAATGCAGTATTTTCCACATAACTGGAAACTGGCCAAGATCAAAATGATTCCAAAGGCGGGCAAAGATCTTACCAAGACTGAGTCATATAGGCCTATAAGCTTACTATATACAATTTCAAAGCTTTTCGAGAAGCTGCTCATGACTAAATTGTCAAAAATTTTAGCTGATAATGGGTGCATCCCGGACCATCAATTTGGTTTTAGAAGTCAGCGTAGTACCATTAAACAAACGCATACTTTGGTTCAAGTTGTAAGAAGAACATTTGAAGAAAAGAAGTATTGTTCTGCTCTCTTTATTGATGTTTCTCAGGCATTTGATAAAGTATGGTACGAAGCCCTAGTTTTAAAATTGACGACATATCTGCCAATAAACATACAAAAGCTTTTGGAAAGTTATATCATTGATAGGAAGTTAGTTCACTATTGTGGAAGGAGAGTTCACGAGTGTGCCCGAATCTATATCTTCCGGTGTGCAAAAGGGTAGTATTCTGATGCTAGTCTTGTATTTAATATATACTTGTGATATGCCCGTGAGCAATAATATCCACATTTCTACATTTGCCGATGATACAGCCTGTATGAGTATTCACAAAAACCCTGATACGTCATCCCAAAATCTCCAGAAATATATTACCCAGCTGGAAGCATGGTTGAACCTATGGAGAATTAAGGTAAATGAATAAAAGTGTGTCCATTTAACGTTTACCCTAAGAAGAGATACTTATTCCCCTATTCGAATCAACAATCAAAATATTGCTCAACATTCTCAAGTGAAATACCTTGGTATACACCTTGATCGAAGGCTTACATGGAAACATCATACTGACTCTAAGCTAACTCAGATGAAACTTAAGTTAACTCAAATACATTAGTTGATTGGCAGAAATTCTCCACTCAGCCTAGACTGCAAACTTTTGATATACAAGTCACTTTTGAAGCCAATATGGTGCTATGGAATACAGCTATGGGGCACTGCTTCAGTTTCAAATGTTGAGAAAATTCAACGAAGACAAAACAAACTTTTAAAGTTAATAACATCTGCTCCATGGTACATTAAAAATTAAAATTTACATCGTGATTTAATTTTTTTTTTAATAGGACCAGCACTCAGGGGATAACCCCTACTCATGCAATGCATTGTGCCAGAACTAGGAAAATAGGTTATAGGGAAGGAGGATAGAGGGAGTAGTGTCTGTGGACATTCGATTTAAACCTTCCCACGCTGGTAGTGACAGGAAGGACCTCCGCAGGTAGTTGATTCCACGTACGAACAGTGCGGCTAAAAAAGGAATTTTCTTTGTAATGCGTAGTGCGATGTATTGTCCAATCGACCACAAAGGGATGTGCTCTGAATGAGGCACGTGTTGTACGTATAAATGTGCGGGTTTCAGGAACAAGTTCCCTAATTTCATTGGAACACATTCCGTTGTAGTAACGATAGAAAAATGAAATGCACTCCACATTGCGTCGATGCTCAAATGAATCAATAGAGATGGATACCCTACTGTCACCGATGAGCTTCTTCGCCCTCTCCTGTACGCGGGCCAGCAGCCCCAAAATATACTTTGAAGCGCCGGCTGGTATAAATAGTAAGGAGATCAAATGGGGTGAAATATCGTTTGCACCGTTTCAAAAAGCCGAGGCACTTGAATGCTTCTTTTGCAATTTGAAAAATGTGTTCAGTCCAACGTATCATCACACTGTATTTTCATGCCAAGAACATCAAGAACATCTGATTCCTTAATACTTATACCCCCATAGTTACAGAGGCAACAGCATTTTCGGTCATGCGTCTATGTAATTATGTAATTATGCCACTAGTGACTGAAGAAATTGCAAAATGCGCAGGTAAATATTTAACAAAACTCGAGTCACATCCTAATCCGCTTGCTCGTAATATCTTGAACTTTACTGGACACATTCGCTTTAAAAAGAGGGACACAAGGGAACTAATACTCAGCAAACCAAATTATAATTCTTGAAAATAATTTTTGTGCTTAATACAACATTTATGTATTTTTAATTACTGTCACTAAGTTTATGTCCGATACTGGTCGGGCCTCATTATTATATTTAAATTTAAGATTTGAATACTTATTATTAGTTCATTTTTGAAGATACAATAAATAAATATATCGACGGCACACAGAAAAAATTATTCCCAAAAAATTTTCAAACAAACGTGTGTTTGGAAATATAATTTAGTTTCAGTATAGAATGAAAATTATCTATATAAAGTAAAATTCGTAAAAAAATTTTTTAGATTTATTTTTTTTTTATTTAAATTTGTTACAAGGCAAATTCATATAACGTATACTCAGCTCAATTCGCTTTGAGAAATTTATATTTGAAATGTCATAAAAATGTACTGAAAAATGTGTTTTGATATCCAACGTATATTCAATTTACAAGCGGCGAAAATAGTCACCTGAGCCCTTGCGACCACCTAGTATGGATTCGCCTTGATTTGTTATTTTCAGTTAAATTTATTTTTATATACTGTAAAAAAATTTGTTTGATTTTCTTTAATTTTTTTACAAAATATTTTATAGATATAAAAAACATTTAATTTTTTTTTTGTTTGCGGTTTTCAAACTTATTATGTTTGTACATTGTGACTCTCAAGAGTTTGTTAGCTAAATTCAAAAAATGTTTGGGTTGAAGTCTACTGACGAGTTCCAAAAGCGGGTAAGAAATGCTTAACCATAAAAACAAGCCAATTTTTGAAAGTAAAAAAAATAGTTGAACCTTTTATTTGATTCAATTATTTTTTTCAAATAAAACTTTTACTAATTTAAAAAAAAAATTGGTAAGAATTGTTATTGATTCAGTTAATTTATGTTCTGATAATACGAAAAATTTTTAGTGAATGTGTTTGTAAATTATAAAAAAAAATTTGCTGAATAATACAAAAAAAAAATTGCAAAAATGTTTTTCTGTTCCTATTAATACATTTGACTGAAAATATTTTCAGTTTCAGTTAACTTTTTTCTCTAATGCCATAATAAGTTAACTAAAAATAAATTTTTTTTCCAGTCAAATTTTTACAAAATTGTTATCAGAATTTACAAATTTCTTTGTAGGTCCGCATTTACACAAACAATTTACTGATTCAATGAATTTGGTTAATGAAAACGAAATTTAGTTTTTTCTGTGCAAAAAAGGAAAAAGATATGTTCTACTACACAGCAAAAAAATTACACATTACCATCAGAACTACTTGCCATATAATAACTTACTTTTCTGATTACCAAATTTTATTACTCGCTTAAGGTGCTATCAGACGTGACATAACCATAGCCATAGAAAACAGCCATACGAACCAAACTAATGGGCAGCACTGTATTCGATTACAGGTGACTCGCCATAACGCCATAGCCATTGCCATAGAAACCAATTGAATTTTGGTTTGGTTATAGCTATGGCATTATGGCCATGTCACGTCTAATTGCACCTTTAGAAATCACATTACTTAAAATTTAAAAAAATTATTTACAATACGCTAAATGAGGAGAATGATTCTTTTAGATTAAATCGATTACGTGAACAAGTTGCCAAATAAAAAAAGTAAGTACTCCTCAAAAATCGGTTATTCTAGTCTCACGCCTTGATAAAATCATTAAGTTGGTAATCGAGTAAGGAACAGCTTCCACCAAAAATTCTTAATTCCAAACCCGATTACCTGTTTTTAAATTTTTTGCTGGTTAATTTTAGCTTTAGAAAAATCATCAGCTGAGTCATCTAAACGTTCAAAAGAGTAAAAAGTTTCGATCAATCTTCTTTATGCATACACATGTTTGTACTTAAGAGCAGGATATACGTACAAAATTTGGCACGGCTCCAAAACTCGTGTTCATAATTTTTATTTTGAGTTTTTATTGATTTTAGTTAAGCTACGGTCACACTTGTTAAACATTTGCCCAAAAAAGCGTAACCACTAAATGCTAATGAAAAATCTTTCAGTTCAGACTAAAGTTTGTCAAGTTAAAGAGTATCCAATAATGTTGGATTCTATAACATTGTCTATTAGTTGTCTTCGAAACTGTTTAATTTGATAAACAAGTGTCTGGATCAAAACTTTTTTCATTAGCGTTTGTTGGTTACACTTTTTTGGGCAAATGTTTGACAAGTGTGACCGTACCTTTACACTTCATTTGATACTTGCTTGAATTTATATATAAAAAACTTTTTAAAGTCTTAAAACTTTCAAAGACAATTTGTTTTTATTAAAGTTTGTAAACCAAGAACAAATGTGACATCTTTGGGCACATCTAACAGCAGAAAAGTAGATAAATCTTAACTTTTTAAATATAAAAATGCCTGCAATTTGCTTCAGCAGAGCCCATACTCATGTTTTTGGACTGGATGTTACATTTTACACGAGCATCTTTGTTTCTGAACAAATTGGAAACAATCTACAAGCATTAAACAATTAAATGATTAAAAAACAAAACAGAGAGAAAAAAGAAACGAACACGTGAAATGAAATCATGTAACGAATTTGCCTTTGGCAAAATTTCAAATTGTAGATAAGAAAACTATTTCAGTATATTTTTGTAACATTTTCATTTTAACATTTAGCCTTGTGATAAGTTTTTTTTGCATGGTCATATTGTATTTTTTTCATAATTATTTCTTTTTATAATAAGACTTTGGTGAAATAATGAACAAAAGCACTTATGTATGTTCACAAAGTAAAAATTACAAAGAACGTTTCATTTTCCTCTTCCAGCTTTTGCACTGTGGGTCGTAAGCGCAAAGCTAGCGTTTGAACTAATTACAGCAATTGCAAATTTAATTGATTCCATTAAATTCTTAAAGGAAAATATTAACTGGTGAATACTTTTTTCCGTGTAGCAAATATAAACGGAAAACTCTAAGAGAAATTTCTTAGCAACCTATTGCTCCCAAATCAAATACTTTTCCGCGTGAATCATTTAATTTTAGCTGAGCGATTTCTTATTTTTTGTCAGTCATATGATTTGATCAAACATAATGTATCTGCATATGGGTATTTTTCTGGTGTCGAACGTGACAGTCGTATGCATTTAAAATATAAAAAAAACACAAAAACATTTTCAGGTTAGTTTTTAACTTATAGGGAGCACTAGAATCTATATTAAATTTGACAGCAGATAGAAGTAGGGATAAAAGAAAATGGCAAAAACAAGTAGAGGTTCGGACGCGAAATGTCAATATTTCCATCGTCAACGTCTTACATAATCAGACTGTAAGTTTTAGATATTAAAAGTAAAGTAAAGTAAATACTTATTGTGTCGAACGTGACCAAATTCGAATAGATTTAAGGTATTTAAATTTAATTTTTTTTAAATTTTTTCTAATGGATTATAAAAATGCAAGAAATTTGGTTTAAATTCAAAATTTGAAACAACTTCTTCGAGCAGCTATGACGCAATGTCAATAAATGATATTTTTTAAGGTAGAACGTGATATCACGAAATAGACTAAAAGAAATTAAAAATTTACCGTTAATCAAATTCTCATCGTTCTCTTTTCCCATTTCCCTTATCCTTAAATTACTAAACTTATAAGAGTAATTTTTTGGAATAGTTGTTACAATTTTTTTTTCTTTTACTGAATATAATATTCAAAAAACATGCAAAAAATCGTATCAGAAATAAGAAATGGCATTTGTGCAACAAAATAGTCTGCATTTTCATCTTAGAGGAAAAAATTATGATTAAGCTGATTAAATTAATAAAATTTAAATAACTCTCTATTACAATATCGTACAGTATTTAGTTTTTAATGATTTTAATTTTTGGATCACGGTGGACCTTTTGTATACATACATATACATATAAAAAAGAGCATTTGTTTAAGGTTAAAGCAATGTTTAAAAAACTGAAGTGATTTTCATTTCATTTCATTTTGCTTCTGCTTTCGCTTTTGAAAAATACAACAGTTTCAGTCAAAGTAAAATAACAAAATGATTTATGACCAAGTGCGTAGTATTTTCAACAGTCGACGATTTTAAAAGTTTAAGTTTGATTTGCTTTTGCTTTTGATTAGTATCGCAATTAAAAGCAGAAGCAGTCTGTATGCTTTTGGAAGTCACAAACACTTACAGTCAAAGAAGCAAAACATTTTGTTTTTAGAAGTTTGAAGCAATCGCAGTAAAGTGGTTTTTGTTCTTGCTTCTTGTCTGATCTGCAAAAACAAGAACAAAAACATGAAAACACCACAAAATAGTTGATTGAACCTGCAGAAAACTTCTAAAAGCAAAAGGTTTTGCTTCTTCGACTGTGACTGTTTGGAATTTACAAAACCATACAGACTGCTTATTCTTTTACTAGCGAAACTAACCAAAAGTAACAACAAATAAAATTCAAACTTTTAAAATCGTCGACTGTTGAAAGAACTGCGCAATTGCTTATAATTCATTTTCTGCTTCTGCTTCGACTGCGATTGTTGGTTATTTTCACAAGCACAAGCAAAAGCATTGGTTATTTTAAACATTTGGAAGAAGCAAAAACAATGAAAAGTAAAAGTTTTACGACTTTTGCTACTTTGACTTAAGTTTTTTAAACGCTGGGTAAAAGTTAGCATAAAAGAGGGGCCTTTGAAGTGAAAATCTTTCGCCCTTAAGGCTGGTACTCTGTTCAAAGTTGTGAAAAATTTTCAGGACCATTGTTTATTTTGCGTGAAATATTTGACATGCTTTTCGCTTTTATTGCTTGAAAGTATGCAACATTGTTGAAATTCCGTGCGAAAAAAGCACTGCTCATGTTGTTTCGCAGCTAAACTAAAATGATGCCAGACTAGTTTTGCTTGGAAAGACATGATATTACGTGTTTTTCACAACAAGAACAGAGTACTTCTTTTGCAAATTTATTTCGCCAATATTTCATACCAAATTCCTTAATATTTAGTTTGACAGCATTTTGCACGTAATTGTGAACCGAGTACCAGGCTTTATGTATAACAAAATACTAGCAACTGCTTATAAAATAAATTCAGTAAAGTGCGACTCTGACTCGTGCACGAAGGGTTCCGTACGAACACTAGATATGTAATTTAATACAAACTTAATCCTATATATTATAGTTTTGGCATTTTTTTTCGTTTTTGTGATCTTTGCGGTTTTTTTGTTTTGGCGGTTTTTGGAGTTTTTTCCATTTTGGCGATTATTTTGAATTTGGCGATTTATTTTAGTGTTAAAAAATTTTTTTATTTTACTTTAGGCGATTTTTTTCATTTTGGCGATTTTTTTTAATTTTTGGCGATTTTTTTGGTTTGGCGATTTTATAATTTTCGGTTTTTTTAGTTTTACCGTTTTTGAAAATTTCAAGTTTTTGGCGATTTTTTTAAGTCTTGGCTTTTTTAGTTTTGACACTTTATTTTCTTGTTTTGGCGCTTTTTTTCGGCTTTTGGCGTTTTTTAATTTTGGGTTTTTTTTTTTATTTTCAGCGATTTTTTTCATTTTTGCGATTTTTTTTATTTAAATTTTTTTTTTAGTTTTGGCGACATTTTCGCGTTTTGGGGATTTTTTTAGATTTTTGGCATTTTTTTCATTTTGGGGATTTTTTCGAATTTGGCGATTTTTTTTAGTGTTGAAATTTTGTTTTTTAATTTTGGCGATTTTTTTTAGTTTTTGTCGATTTTTTTTTTTTTTTTTTGGTTTGGCGATTTTATAATTTTCGGTTTTTTTAGTTTTACCGTTTTTGAAAATTTCAAGTGTTTGCCTCTTACGGTATCCAAGATAAAGCAAATTGTCAAAATTACATAGTCAAAATTGCATTAACTGATGGACCACCCTTTAATTTTAATTTTTTTAAATTTTAGTGTTAATTGTTGTAGTCTGTATAAAAATACACTAATTTTACAAATTTCAAGTTTCAATATACAATTGTATGTATATTACATGCGATTTTAACATTTTTCGTTGCTCGTTTTGAAACACCCTTTAATTTTTAATTCTCATGTATTTGTTGTTGTAGCGGCCAAGGTTCTACATACTGTGTCCAAATTTCAGGTCCGTAGCTCTTACGGTTCCTGAGAAAATACCGTGTGACGGACAGACGGACAGCGTAGCGAAAACAATAGGGTTCCTTTTCACCTTTGGTGTACGGAACCCTAAAAACACACAACGGAATGCTTGATAACAACTCATAGAATGTCGATTTCTCTTAACAACTCGTTAGCAAAGATTTTATGCATAACTTCTTTTAATCAGTCTGCTCACTTCTTAGATATGATATTTGAGTTTAAAGGATGGCACAATATAATTATGTAATAATTTACATTACTTCAACAATATCATAACTATGTAAAAAAAGTGGGAATAGTGAGTTAAAAATGCAGAATTAATCCTCATAATATACATTTTAATACATTTATCGCGTTTACTCAACTATTGAATGAAAGTTAAAATTTCCTTTTTCCATGAAGGACCATTATTATAACTTGGAGTTAGTTAAAGATATGATTTCATCGGACGAATAAATCCTTTTTTATGATTATTACTTCACTTTCACACCTAAAACTGGGTGATAAGTTGATTTAACCTGCAAACACCGATTGATAAGTGAATGCAATAAATCAATTTATAAATGTTAGAATAGAAATAATGAAATATGTATAACGAAAGAAGTTTGATCGCCCAAGTAAGGATTTCGATAACGTTCAATGCAGTAGCAAAAGGATTAAAGAAGAAGTCTTGATAACTACGTATTTGGAAAATAAAATCAAATATTCATTCAAATTAATTTTAGCGCAGACACAATCTTAAAAGCATCTTCATTAGTTGGTGTACAATTCTCAACGTCCTTAAAATCTGCATTTACAAAACAAATAAGATTTTGTATCTGTTATTGCATTTGCAAATTTTCCATCTATCATTCTTATATAAGCTTTGAAAGATACTGCTATTACTTATGGGTCAATTTAAAAAAAAAACGTACTCAACGAGTTTTTTTTTTTGCTTATTTTTAAGCCTGTAAGACTGGCCAATTTATGTAGAAATTGATGAAGAATCCGGTGGTACTTTTAGGCTCTCAAAAAATCAATATTTTTTGATTTTTTTTTAGGTTTTCTATGATTTCTATCTTGAGCGTCACACACCAAATAGTTATAAAAAATCGCTAAAAATTCAAAAATATTTGAAATTCAAGCTTACTAGATATTCTTTTGTTTCTCAAGATTGACTTTTGCGAAAATCACCTTTTCGATTATAAACACAAAATACGATTCACCTGGATTTTTAATTTTTTTTTAAGTGACTAGTTATTTCAAAATTTTAAGATGAAAATATGTAAATTTTTGTTAAAAAAAGAATTGAACTTAGGGGTTACTTGCAAATGTATTTAAAAAAAACTGCAATTATAAGCGTTTTAAGGAAAAAAACTAAGTGTGACGCTCAAGATATTTTGTGACGATCAAGAGATTTTGTTGCACGTAAACAAGAAATAATGCCAAATTTAAATTTTAACGACAAAAAGTTTATTCTTTTACAAAAAGTTTATTCTTTTACAAAAAGTAAATAAAAAAAAACAAAAATTCTTCAAAAAAAAAAAAAAAAAAAAAAAAAAAAAAAATTCATACAAAACTAAACATGTACATATTCTTTGATGTCTTTAACAAAAATGGAAAAAAGGAAGTAATTCTTGAAGAAACTTATACACATATGTAAATATTTGACGCAAAACAATAACTTAATTTAATTTATAAATTTTCATTCGAATTCTTATTCTGAATCTGTATAAACTTCATGAAATGACAAGCGGCTTTGTTTTTTTCATTATCAATCATTTTTACCACTTTAGAATTAAGTTTGTGGATTTTGTAATTATTTGGTGAATATCTCTCGTGCCTTGAACTGTCTTTAAATTTGTGGGCAATGTTTTGTTGATGTTGAAAATTTGATTTGGACTAACGTAAAACAATCTCACATCAATCAGACAGTAACAATAAAAATTAAACTCAAATATACCACGATTATACCTTTCTTTCTTTTTTCTTTTATATTCGTCATTACGAGCTTTATCGAGCTTTATTTTCTCTCGATATCTCCTTGCTCTTTCAGCCGCCGTTAATTTTGTTGTTTTACTCTTGAAAATTGAAAAATAAAATCAAAATTAAGCTTTTTAAGCTATGAAGCAATATATATCAAAAGTGATGCTCATGAAATGTTTGCCTATTTTGGTTTTTTTCATAGGCAATTTATTTCTCAAATTCACAAATTATAAAAAAATTAGTTGAAACCATATAAAAGATGATTGTCAACTTCAATTTTTTACATTTAATATATTCACTTTTAAAAAAATTAGTGTGACGCTCATGAAATTTTATCGCGCCCTTACCATGGTGTTCACAAGAACTACGCAAATGCACACTTTTTTAATAGATTTTTTTTCGCTTTTTCACTTTTGTAATAATTAAAGTTTGTATTTTCCTTACGTTATTTACTTTATTTAAATGCAAATTGAAAACTAGTAATATTACTTGATTTATAAAAAAGTGACGCTCAATGCAAATTGTGGGGACAACATTTCTTTGCAACGCCAAATTCGCACTAATTAAGTTTTGACGACTATAACAAATCAAAACACAAGAAAGAAACGCAATAATTCGAAAACTATTATTAAATGTTGCATATTTACTTTTTTCTTGATTTTATTTTATTTTGTTTACTAACAATTCTAATGGGGGACACATGCTTTTGTATGGAAGGAGTCAGAGGGAGAAACAAAACACCATTCTGAATAAACAAAAAAACAAACATACAAATTTGAGAATTACGTTTTTTTGTTACATATTCCTCGCTGATCACTCTCACATTTTTGTTTTTTTTTTTGTTTTTTTGTACCTAAAATAGTAGTGTAAAGTGCGGGGACACATAAATTGCGTTTTTTTTAAATTGACCCTTATGCTAATATGTATATATGTATAAATCAATCGGTTCTTTATTTTCCTTGATACATATATTCAAAATGTGTTGGTCAGTATTGAATGAATGAATTTTTACTTGTTGGTTGAAGACATTTCATTATGTAGTCGAAGCCTTAATGGTACTAAGCATGCCTTAGAACTTTGAAGAAGTCAGTATCGTATGGATTCAACTGTCTATATTTTGAAAACCCAGATGATCCATCACATCTCTATTTGTATATTAGTGTTACTGTTTTATGAAGAAAGCTCTGACAAACCAATTACTGTGGGTCTTAATGGCAAAGGCCTACTTTTTTCTTTAATCACCTTCCTTAAAATATCGCATTTATTTCTCAAAAGGTCCAGATTAAGAATTAGTGCTATTGCGTCTTCCACCCGTAAAATGTTTACTATACTTTTGCGTTGGAATACTTTCCACCGTCCGTCTTAATATTTTTGGATATACAATTGGTAGCATATGTATCTACAATTGTGGCAGCTTCTTTTTGTTGGATTTTCGCTAAAATCAATTTAAATGAATCATTGATTTTATTTTCCGAATTCGTATTTATCAAGGCTTCTTATTTAATTTTATTTTTCTGCGCAAGTTTTTGATTATTGTTGCGGCTGCATCCATTTTTAAGTTGAAAATATTTCAATCGGTATCTATTCTTATTCACTGCCATAAACAATATCAACTGCTTCCGGTCATTTTAACTTGGTAGCACTGAATTAAGCACAGTGAAAACAAGGTTGCATTTCATAACACCAACTTAAAACCAATTCACAATGGTTTTGACAACAACAATTTTGTATGGGGTCGAATTGTCATATTCGTGAACGTACAACTCGTCATGTAAAAACACAATTTTCGGATTATGACATACGTGAACTTACTGAAATCCTATTCAACTTATACGATTGATGTATTACTTAATTTGTTTTCGTACGATTGCCGATACGATCACGGATGTGACTATTTGAGCCCAGGTTTTAAAAGTTGGTTTTAACTTTAAAACCAACTTTTATTAAAACCATGTCAGTATGAAAACACTAATAGTTAACCATGGTGCAATAGTACCAGTAGTGCGATTTAGTAACTTTTAACGATCCGACAATCGTAATTTTTGTCTATACATTTTGCCGCTTGCAATAACGATTGTGTAATTCCGCAACTTCTTTTTAACGATAGTACACAGCTGATATTTTCTATTGATTTTTGTCGATAAAATTAACAGCACATAAATTATTGTCGCTTAAATAACGACACAGCTGACATTAACCCACAGCGAATATCGTTAAAAATGTTACTGAATAGCAAATTCGATAAATTTTCGTTATAATTATTTTAAAGATGCGATTATTGTTAAAAAGAGTTAGTGAATCGCACTACAGATAACTGATTAAGAATGCAACAACCATAACTATGTAAAGAAGAGAAGAACATAAAGAGCACAAGAATAATTGTACCATAACCAAAACAACAAGAAGATTTCGCAGGAAGAACAAACAATTATCGTGTGGAATAGGGCTGCCAGCAGTTGGATACGCCTCGAGAATAGTTTAACTGTGCGCCAATTTGCCTTGGCTAGAATGTCACCCTACATTATTAACAAACCAAACAGATGATTGGAGAAATATGGGGTTTGTTTATTTTTCGAGTCAGTGTGAAATTGAGACGGTTTCATGACCACCGTTCAAATCACAATTTGTTTTAAATTCTCATAAATGATATTTCTACACATTCGCACGACTTATGAAAAATTCCAACCCTGATCGAATTGTTGTGTTTTCTAAAAAATCGTGTAATTGTATAGGTTTGTGCGTCCTAGCCTTATATTGGATTTCTGACCAAAATTTATTGATGCCATTAAGTGCCATGATGCAAGATTTTGGTAACTTTTTGTATAAGAATTCTATGCTTCGCCTCTGTAACGAATGTGATAACGTTTCAAGTCGAAAGAATTGTTATCAACTTGTCAAACACAGAACAAGCAAAATCTCTAATTTTAAAATCTTTAAAACCTTTTTTTAAGTTTATTTAAGATTTTATGTGAATACCATACGTTTTTTTCTGTTGCAACACTAATTCATATTGTATCGTACTACAAATAGCGAACTCTTAATTACTTTTGACTAGTTACGGTGACTCAAAGTATAATGGTTTTGAGTTTGTGTCACTATAGTGTTATGGCAAAATATTGTGGGATTTTTCTTATTTGATGCAGAAAATGCTTTTATTTTTTTTTTTTTTTGATGTGTAAACATCTATACTCTAGGGGGTAAAATTCTTTTTCACAATACAATCACAAATTTTGCTGAGATTCACACCGCGTTGTCAAATCGGTGTGAGCTACATATGTATGAGTGTATTAGTGTTTGAAAGAAGCAATACAAACTTATTTAAAATATTGTAAATACATAGGAATTTGCTGGTTTTTGTTTGTTTTATTTAACTTCATAATTGCTTTATTAGGGTTCCGTACGCCAAAGGTGAAAATGAACCGTAAGAGCTACGGACCTGAAATTTGGAAACAGTGTGTAGACATTTGCCCACTATAACAACAAATACATGAGAGTTAAAAATTAAAGGGTGTTCCAAAACGAGCAACAAAAATTTTTAAATCCCATGTAATATACATACAATTGTATGTACATATATATATACACTTGAAAGTTTAAAAGTTAGTGTATTTTTATACAGACTACAACAACTAACACTAAATTTAAAAAATTTAAATCAATGGGTGTTCCATCAGTTAATGCAATTTTGACTTTGAAATTTTGACAACTTGCTGTATCTTGGAAACCGTAAGAGCAAAACTCTTGAAATTTTCAAAAACGGTAAAACTAAAAAATCAAAAAAATATAAAATCGCCAAATCTAAAAAAATCGCCAAAAACAAAAAAAAAATCGCCAAAACGAAAAAAGCACCAAATTAAAAAAAATTTCTAGGACTAAAATAAATCGCGAAAAACCGGAAAAATCGCCAAAATGAAAAAACACTTAAACAAAAAAATCCCCAAAATGAAAAAATCGCCTAAAAAACCCCAAAAACAGAAAAAATTGCCAAAATGAAAAAAATCGCCAAAATGAAAAAAAAAACAGAAAAAATCGCCAAAATTAAAAAAACCCAAAAAGAGAAAAAAAAACGCCAAAACGAGAAAAAAGCGATAAACCTGAAAAAATCGTTTTAACTAAAAAAACTTGAAAAAGGAAGAAAGCTAAATCAAAAAAATGCTCGAAACCGCATCTGCGCGAGTCAAAGTCGCACTTTATTGAATTTATTTTAATTGAAATGCGTACACAACAACAAGAACAGCAACAACTAAACGATGAACAACAGGAATTGAAAATTAAAAAGTAAAATTAAAGGCATTTTCCATAAATGAGCACTGAAATACCACTAAAGTTTCAGTAAAAATAATAAAAAATTTTTAACAAGTAAATTTTTACTTTTTTTTTTTTAATGCATGTATTTATTTATTGTATCTTCATATGTGAACTAACAATAAGTATTCAAATCTTAAATCTATAAAAAAAAAATTATTAGGCCCGACCAGTGTCGGACATAAACTTAGTGGTAGTTATAAATAATACATTAGTAGTGATAATAAAAAAAGGGGGGGGGGGGAAGTATTTTCAAGTAGTCCCATCTGGAGTGTTAGGTATAAGAGCCTGTGTGTCCCTCTTTTTTAAGCGGATGTGTCCAGTAAAGTTCAAAATATTACGAGCAAGCGGATTAGGATGTGATTCGAGTTTTGTTAAATATTTGCCTGCGTATTTTGCAATTTCTTCAGTCACTAGTGGCATATTTAAATCACGATGTATAATAGAATTTTGGATGTACCATGGAGCCGATGTTATTAACCGTAAAATTTTGTTTTGCCTTCGTTGGATTCTCTCGACATTGGAAGCTGAAGCAGTGCCCCATAACTGAATTCCGTAGCGCCATATTGGCTTCAAAAGCGACTTGTATAATAAAAGTTTGCAGTCTAGGCTGAGTGTTGAGTTTCTGCCAATCAACCAATATATTTGAGTTAACTTAAGTTTCATCTGAGTTAACTTACAGTCAATATGATGTTTCCATGTAAGTCTTCGATCAAGGTGTATACCAAGGTATTTCACTTGGGAATGTTGAGGAATATTTTGATTGTTGATTCGAATGGGGGAGCAAGTATCTCTTCTTAGGGTGAACGTTATATGGACACACTTTTGTTCATTGACTTTAATTCTCCATAAGTTCAACCATATTTCCAGCTGAGTGATATGTTCCTGGAGATTGCGGGATGCCTCATAAGGGTTTTCGTGCACACTCATACAGGCTGTATCATCGGCAAAAGTAGAAATATGGATATTATTGCTCACAGGCATATCACAAGTATATATTAAATACAAGACAGGACCCAGAATACTACCCTGGGGCACACCAGAAGATATAGTTTCGGGCACACTCGTGAACTCTCCTTCCACAACAGTGAACTTCCTATCAATAATATAACTTTCCAAAAGCTTTTGAATGTTTATTGGCAGATATGTCTTCAATTTTAAAACTAGGCCTTCGTGCCATACTTTATCAAACGCCTGAGAAACATCAATAAAGAGAGCAGAACAATACTTCTTTTCTTCAAATGTTCTTCTTACAACTTGGACCAGTCTATGCGTTTGTTCAATCGTGCTGTGCTGACTTCTAAAGCCAAATTGATGGTCCGGGATGCACCCATTATCAGCTAAAATTTTTGACAATTTAGCCATGAGCAGCTTTTCGAAAAGCTTTGAGATTGTAGATAGTAAGCTTATTGGCTTATATGACTCAGTCTTGGTAAGATCTTTGCCCGCCTTTGGAATCATTTTGATCTTGGCCAGTTTCCAGTTATGTGGAAAATACTGCATTCTTAAAATAGCATTAAAAGTAAAAAGCAGGATTCTTATTGCAATATGAGGCAAGTTCATGAGCATTTTGTTACTAATGCCATCAATACCTGGAGCTTTCTTCGGGTTGAGTTCAGCAATTACTTTTTGTACTTCACGCATCTTAAACCTTAAGGGACGAGGGGGTAGAGAAACTACACATGGTAAATCAGCAGCACCCGTACATGAATTGGGAGTGAATACAGATTTTAAATGCTCAGAAAATAAGTTACCTTTCTCACTATCACTTCTTGCCCAGCCTCCGGTCGCAGTACGTAATGGTGATTTAAGATCAACGGGTCGTTTGAGATTTCTAGTAGCGCGCCATAAAGAGTAATTAGATGCGGACGTTACATCAAGACCTTCTAAATTCTTTTCCAGTAGTGCAGTTTTTCCGACGATAGCAGCTCTTTGAGTCGTTTAGTACATTCTTTAAGTCTGATTTTATTTAGGGGTGATCTGTGTTGTTGCCATGCTCTTCTAGCTCTCCTTTTTTCACATACAAGACGTTCAATTTCCGTAGAATAAATTCTGTTAAAGCCGGTCTGCGGATAGGAGGTAGTGGCGTGTTCAGCAGCCTGTTTAATATTTTCGTTAAGATTGGCAATATTAAATTCAATATCATCGCATGATCTAAGCTGAATGTTTTCTACGCAGTGACTACTAAGATATTTTTTGAATACCAGCCAGTTGATTCCATTAATCATCTTCACATATGAGTTAGTTAAATCACTCCTTAGTGGGTTGAAAATTGTAACTATTGTTGGAGAGTGATCGGAGGACAGATCTAGAGAGGCCTCTACATGAATTAAGTCCCTATGAATATTTTTCGTGACGGCAAAATCTATAACATCTGGAATTTTTCTTACGTCAGTAGGCCAGTAAGTAGGCTCCCCACTCGAAATGACATCTAAGCCCATTTTTGAAATTGTATTGAACAAGGCTCGACCTCTAGGTGTAACAAGACGCGATCCCCAGTAGGTATGTTTTGCATTGTAGTCACCAGCTGCCACGAAACAAGATCCAAGCGATTTGTAGAACTTCTCATACTGATCTTCGCTAATTGAAAATCTGGGAGGTGAGTAAATTGATGATATCACGAAATTCGCACAAAAATTTTCTACGAAAATATTCGTTGCTTGCAAATATTCTTCACTAACGTTGTCAAGGACATAGTGCTTGAGTCTTGGCTTAATCAGAATTGCTGATCCACCACATGCTCTCTCTCTCGGGTCCTTTGTATCATATAAAGTGTAACCATTTATTTTAAATAAGCTTCTTGAGGTCAAATGAGTCTCAGAAACCAACATTATATCAATATTTTTTTCCATGAGGAAGTGCTCAAGTTCATTTTTATGTTGGCGAATGCCGTTTGCGTTCCAGAAACATATTTTTAACGTGTTCATGGTTTATTAACTAATGCTTGAAGCAGTATATTCTGCATTCGCAGCATTTCTTGCATCATACTTGTCATATTTGTAGTAAAGTTGTTTATAGTTAGCACCAGATTCTCAATAGTAGCTTCAAGGCGACTAAAGTTAAAGCTTGCGTTTGAATTCGTTGAATTATTTGGCGGTGGAACATTTTGCGTGGGAATTGAACTAGTCTTAGCAGCATCAGCATACGATACACGTGAAGTAACTGGTTGGCTGATTTGAGTAAAAGTGTCGGAGTTCGCGTTTACTTGTAGAGCTGGAGTTAACTTGGGTTTTTGACCCATAGCCTGTTTAACGAAAGAAAATACAGGGCACCCTCTATAGTTAGCTGTGTGATTACCTCCACAATTACTACATTTTTTTTCTGCTTGATCTTTTGGCTTAGTGCAGCTAGCAGTACCATGCAATTCACCGCATTTAACACACACTGTAGGTAACTTGCAGTAAGTTTTCGTATGGCCATATTCTTGGCAATTATGGCACTGTACGGGACCTGAACGCTTACGTGGCTCTTCAACTGTGATTTTTCGATGTAAGAGATACTTTACGTTATAAACTGGATGGGTTTCATTTTTTTCAATTGTATGTCATTCGGCTCCAGTTCAACCCGAAATAGGGGTTGGGGGACCTTTTCTCTATTAAATATGTTGGTAACATTTTTTACCTTGAATCCTTGGTCGACAAGTGCACATTTTACTTCTTCGGGTTCAACATATGAATCTATGCCCTTTAATACTATCTGTAGGCCTTTAGCACTCTTAAGTTGGTATGTGTAAAAATTTGTTTTATTTATTTCGAATTCACTAACAATTTTTCGGAAATCTTTTTCATTATATATTTGGATTTTAGTTTCATCAATATTACCTCGTTTAATTGGAATGATGTGAAAAGTATTTTCACCAATGGTCGACAGTAGTTTTTTTATAAGCGCGTTGGAATTTTTTTCTCTCAGATAAATAGGTGGTGGCTTAAAAGACTTTTGCGATGATGTAGAGGGCTTGTCGTTGGTGTCTTGCAGTAATGAAAAACGATTTTGACGATTGGTAGATGATGCGCTGTTATCCCTAGACATCTTTGGGGCAGATGAAATTTTTGAAGAATTTGGGCTTCGCCCACGCTTTACCACTGTTATATATCTGTCCATTCCCACTTGTACCTTGGGTTTTGAGCTACTGTTATCTGTAGTGATAACTTGGTTTAGTGATGAAGGCGAGCCCGATGCGGATGATATCGCAGACTTAAATGAAGAAGTACTAGGCAATGGTAATGTTAACGATTCACTAGTTGGCATTGGACAAAGCGAAGTTGATCGCTGACGAAAAATTGGCTTTGCCGTTAAAAAAAGATTTTCATCAGATTTATTATTTATATTTTTTTCGTTAAGAGTTTCAGAACTCACAGTAAAATAAGCATTTCTGCCGTTAGAACTCACTTCAAATTTTTTTTCCTTTGAGGTATTCATACAGAGTATTATTCCTCAAGGGAACTTTGTTTGTGTTTACGGTTTTTTTTTTGTTTTTGCTATTTCTTGCTATGTAAAAAATATTAGTAAAGCCAATAAGCTTATTTATCAAGATGAATATGTATTACGAATATTTTTTGTATGATTTTTGATTTTGTTGTTTTTTATATTTGTTTCGTATGTATGTATGTAAAAAAAATCCGCTTTAATGTCTCTTCACTATGAAGGTTCAACGAGAACTGATTACTAAAATTTTTTTCTACAATTTTTATAAATTGCCTAAATGATTTGTTATATGATGAGGTGCATTGAATTTCCAATAATCAGTAATGCTTGTATTCATAATGAAATTCTACCAAGTGGCTAAATTTTTTTCATACAAAAGTTTCAAAGTTTAAATGAAAAAACTTTGCCACTTGCTACAATTTTATTATGATTACGGCCCTACGATTTTACTGGTAATGCAAATTAAATTTCATTAGCAGTAAAAATTTAATGAATTTTTTTAGTAATCAGTAAATTTACTGCTTACTGCAATTTTCAATGCAGTACATATATACTGCAGTGTGCCCATTTACTAACCAAATAAGTTAAATAAAACAAACAAAAACCAACAAATTCCTATGTATTTACAGTATTGAAAGTTTTGATACTTTTAATCAATTAATTTAAAAAAAATATACTAAAGGCATAAGTACTTACAACTTAAAAAAATTTTTCATTACTAGATGTTTACACATCTCCTCTGTGATCGGACTCACATTGCTTTTTTTTTTGTAAAATTTCTTGAATATAAATTGACTAAAATTAAAATTGTTAAAACAGGAAACTTACCATCACCATCTAAAAGAATATTATCCGGTTTGACGTCTCTGTGCAAAAAAAAAAATATGTATATAATAAAAATAAAAACAATTTTAATAATATCAAATTTGAATTTAAATAAAAATTCTTTTGAAATGATTGTACTAAAGAGTACGTATATTTATGAACTAATTTTGTGTTTTACTGCACAGAAAAAAATAGTCTTACAATAATTAATTTTAATTAAAATTAAAACCAAAAATCAATTAAAAACGTATTTAAGTCAATTAAACTTTTGCTTAAAAATTCATTATATTTGCAATAAACAACTGTAATTGAAAATAAAACCAAAAATAAATAAAAAAATGTATTTGAGTCAATTAAACTTTGTAATTAATAAAATTTTTAAACAAATGTTTAATTGACGCAAATAAAGTTTTTATTGATTTTTGGTTTTATTTTCAATTAATGGTTTTAATTTCAATTAAAATTATTTATTGCATGAATATTTTTTTTCTGTGTATTGAGCAGTATATAAGAAAATTTGTTGGACTGCTGTATTAAAACAAATGGATGTCTGTTTGGGAAAACGGGGCAAGCGAGTGAAACTTTCCATTAAAGCAAAAACAAAGTTCCAAAAATTGTTTCTGTTTACCATACAATTCTAAAATTAAATAAACGTGAGAAATTTAACGCTTTTCTCTCTATTTTAAAAACGGTGAATTTATGTGACAAACAAAAAAATTGTTTTTTTTACCTTTTACATTAACGCACTTATAATCCCAAGTTATTAATTTAATTATTCTGTAAAATATTTTTTATTAAAAATAAATTGAAATTAATTATTGAAGGGTTTAGATGTATCGTATGCGCATTTCACTGTTGCTAATGCATATCATCAGGGAACCTTTATCCAAAAATTTCTTAAAACAATTAGAGATATTAATTTAAAATTTCATTTAAACAAAAATTTCAATTAATATCAAAGTTTAAATAAGAACTCAGTAACGCTGCAGCCACACGTTCAATAAATCGCTTTCAATTTCATTACACATACTGTGTGTCGAAATTCCTTGAAATTGATAGCTGTGACACAAATTAATAATCAATTTAATTTTTTAAATACCACCGATAAAGAAACAACTCAAATTTGTAGCTTCAATCAATGTGTGCTGCGACCAGCTATTCAAATTGAAAAATAAATTGCCATATAAATGGATAGGTGAATTTGAAAGCAATTTAGTTTTTAATTTAAGAAATTTGATTGTGTTACAGTGTCATGCACAAGACTATTTATAAGACCTTTCAGGACATGAGAAATTTTTTCAAATGCTTTACTACAGCGAAATATTCTAAAAGAATCGCTAAACAACACTGTTGGCAAGACAAACAACCGAAAAAAATTACTTGCCAACAGTGTTGCTTAGCGATTCTTTTAGAATATTTCGCTGTAGTAAAGCATTTGAAAAAATATCTCATGTCTTGAAAGGTATTATAAATAGTCTTGTGCAGGACACTATTGTGTTAGTAAAAAAAAAGTGCGAGTGTGTTACATATTGAATGGAATTGAAAGGCAAAAATTGAACGTGTGGCCCCCAAATTAATGAACATGTTTTTTATTTTTCCACTTTATCATTGCTACACCCTTTTAAGACACACAAATTTTACTGTGCAAAGTATTAATTCAACTAGTAGAAAGACAGAAAGGGGCAGTATTCCTCTCTCTGTATTTCTCCCAGCTGAAGTAAGACTTTACAAAGTAAACTTTCCATGTGTAAAAGGGGTGCTATATTGGCTGACTATTTTCAGCTCGAATTGTAGTTTTAAGAAGTATTGCCGCTTTTACACACGCAAAGTTTACTTTGCAAAGTCTTAATTCAGCATTGAGAAATCCAGAAAGAGAAAGTATTCCTCCCTCTGTCTTGTTCTTGTACATTATTGATGGAAAAATTACAGTAACGAAATTATTATGTAGTCTAAGGTTTCATTAGTTATTTAGACCCAAATTTACAGTCATTAGTTAACTAATAGCAATAGTTCAATCAATAATATTTGATTCGCAGCTCTTTGTTTACGATTAATTAAACCGCCCAATGTCATTGGTTAACAAATAGTTAGACAACAGCAGATTCGTTGTAAAATTTATTAGTATTGTTGTATTGTGAACATTTTTATACACATTTCACAGATACGTTATCAATCATCTTCTTTTCATTTAGTTGTAACACATTCTTTTTATTTTATTTTCTATTAAATATTGTTTTTCTCGAACCAATTTCAGCACTAATTCAATATCTTGCACGTTAAAGCTATATGAGCGAGCACTATTTTATCCATTTTTAAGAAATAATATAGCAAATGTAAACAAAAACCATATGCTATAGCAGAGCTGCCAATAATGAAACTTAATTGTTTGATAGGGTTACCATTTTTTGCTCATATTAAGAACTTTAGTTAAATAATGCACTGTGAATATGAAGTACTAGTTAAACAATAGTTACCATTTTAGTTTACTAATAATTAACTAATGACTGTAAATTTGGCCCTTAGTAATTTTAATTAACAAAGTTAAAAGGAAGGTTTATTATTCTAACAGCGAAATGATTCATAAATATTTGAGCTGTTAAACACTTGTTTCTGCATGTTCGTTCTTCTCGCGTTGTCAAAGTACTTAATTGACTTTTCCTTTTTCTTTTGTATTAAATACCATAAAAGCAATTAAATAAATTTTTAAAGAGCTTTTTAACAGTTTATGAATTTTTGTGACCCAGTTTTGCTTTAATTTATAATTTTATATAAATAAGGCTTTCATGGTGTGTGTTAGCCAAAGTGTGTTTACGTGGGAGAAGAGGAGAGAATAAAAATCGTTTTCTTTCTCACAAATTTATCCAATCACAAATTTTGCAAGTTTGTTCGACACTACAATGCTTACTTTTGGAAATTTATTGTGTTTTCATCACAATGAAACCTAATAGAATGCAAACATTGTTGTAGTTAATCATTTTTAAGGGTAGAATGAGGTCGGAGGAGGGGTGGAATGGTATACGTATGTTTTTGTTATTGTAGGGGAGTAGGTCTAGATGAGGTGCTTTAGCACCTGGCAGGGGATACAATAGATCTACTTTGGTCGCAGTGTCCTGTGCTTCCCGCTAGACTTTATTCGTTAATTCATTCATTCAATATTGTAAAAAAGATAAGGGGAGGGGTGGGGTGTGATTATACATATTTTTTTGTTCATGTATAAAATAAATTAAATAATCTATGCTAAATAGCTTACAGTAATACAAAAATTAAGGACCTAATCGTATAAAATATATCAAAATTTAAAACATTTGCTTGACTCACTTCAATAATTCTCGCCTTGTAATCCATTAAACACATTAACCACAGCAAGCTACCGACTACAAAATGTCAAGGACAGAATACACATGTTTATATGAGAATGATTCTTTTGAAGACAGCAAGACAACAGGGCGGCAGGTGGTTGTCTATGCTGATTTTGTTGTTGTATACCAATGAAACTAATTTCTATTTCTTTGGCTACAATGAGCAAATGCACTGTTGCCGGTATAATACAAAATGTTGAATGAATGATATCGTACAATTATTTCATATTATTTATCAGAAACTATATACAAAAATTGATGTAAAGAATAAATTGATTAATTTTTAGGGTTCCGTACACTAAAGGTGAAAAGGAACCCTATTGTTTTCGCTACGCTGTCCGTCTGTCCGTCACACGGTATTTTCTCAGGAACCGTAAGAGCTACGGACCTGAAATTTGGCCACTACCACAACAAATACATGAGAATTAAAAATTAAAGGGTGTTCCAAAACGAGCAACGAAAAATGTTAAAATCCCATGTAATATACATGCAATTGTATGTACATATGTATATTGAAACTTGAATTTTGTAAAATTAGTGTATTTTTATACAGATTAAAACAAATAACACTAAAATTTAAATTAAAGGATGGTCCATCAGTTAATGCAATTTTGACTATGTAATTTTGACAACTTGCTATATCTTGGAAGCCGTAAGTAGTAGGGAACTGGCGGTTCTGGGACAATTAAAATTGTTAAATTGTTGCTGAAATTGTTAAATTTGGGTAATTAAAATTTGAAAATTTTAAAATTCTTGAAATTTGATACCTACGAGGGTGGTTCGATAAGTCCTTTAAATATTTTTCGAGGGTGGTTCAATAAGTCTGTCTTTTTTCAAATGCCTACGGTAAAACATGATTATTTTTTTCAAATGCCGACGACAAAACATGATTATTATTTTTTTCAAATGCTGACGGAAAATCATGTAATGATTTTTTCTAATACCAATGGTGAAATAGTGATTATTAATTTTTCCTAATGCCTACGGCAATGCATGATAATTTTTCCTAATGCCTACGGCAATACATAATTATTTTCAAATGCCGACGGCAATGCATGATAATTTTTCCTAATGCCTACGGCAATGCATGATAATT
Source organism: Tachina grossa (assembly GCA_949987645.1). NCBI lineage: Eukaryota > Metazoa > Arthropoda > Insecta > Diptera > Tachinidae > Tachina > Tachina grossa. The sequence continues at coordinate 131,167,400 of OX465274.1, read as the reverse complement.
TTTCCTAATGCCTACGGCAATACATAATTATTTTCAAATGCCGACGGCAATACATGATAATTTTTCCTAATGCCTACGTCAATGCATGATAATTTTTCCTAATGCCGAAGGCAAAACATGATAATTATTTTTTTCAAATGCTCCCAGTGTTGCCATACTGTAGAAATTTGTTATCGTAATACTACATCAGTAATATCAGAGAAAATAGGTTTGATGACTACTAGACGATTCTCATATGAATCGTGGGAATGTGCTTGTGTGATTTCATCACGCTAATAAATTGTTTATAAATAAAATAATTAAATAAATTAATAAAATAATTAAATAAATTATTTTATTTATTTATAAAACGTTCTCATATATGTGAACACCCCTAATGCTTGTGTGTGGGGGGTCCAGCTTGTTTGTCGCTGGTAAGCTTATATTCTGTTTATTTGTTTAAGAAATATATTTGTATGTAGGTATGTATGTGTGTATGATGCATGCATGCATGCATGTATGTATGTATGTATGTATGTATGTATGTGTGTATGATGTTTGTATGTATGTATGTATGTATGTGCGATCGAAAGAACTTGTGCGTGGAATATTTTGTGGCTGTGTAGAATACATTTATATTTTGCAACGTAATCATTTTCTTTGGCTGCGATTATTTTAAGGCAGCAAGTTTCAACTAACTACAGTCATAAGAAGAGAAACAAAAAGTAAAAATTTGCAAGTTAGCAAAAATGCTAACTTCTCCTCCTCCTTCCCACTTCCTTCTCTTTCCTTTATGTAGTTTGTTTTTGAAAGAAGAAAACACTTGTAGATTTTTTATTTTTCTATACATTTATTGTTTAAAGTTTTTTAAAATTTTATAATAATACATACATTAATATTTTAAAGAGTGTAAAACTTCATTTAAAGCAAGATATTTCTTTTGTTAGTAAAATAGCATTTTTTAATGCGCAAACACCAAGTTTATGATAATTACAATAAAAATATTCTGGATACTTAATCTCCATTTGTTTAAAGTTGATACAGCCTATATCCTCAACGTTAAAAATTTTTCGGCATAAAATTTTTTCCAACCATCGTCTTTTCTCTTCACCTTTTACATAAATTTTAGAACATCTTGCGTTGGCTTTTAAAAAATTGCAAACGCTTTCAAAAGAAACTGATCCAGCAGTCCAGCTGAGGTGATGATAGTTTTTCGTTAGCCACTTTGCTTCTCTTTGCTTTTTTATTGATAAGCATTTAAAATCAAATGGTGGTTTTATAATGAAATTGTTATATTCATAATTGTTGAAAACAATCGCTACTTCTTTTGCGATGAAATCATTTGAATTACTTTTGAAACCTTGTACGTCTATAAAAATTGTGTTATTTTCCATATTACTCAATTTATAAGACTTTTCGAACTTGTCCTTTGATGGGTATATATTCTATTATGCGATCATGAATAAGAATGCAGTAAGCTGATGTCTTTGCTGCAATATTAGTTGCTGTTTCAAATGCTATTTTTATATCAATCGGTCCATTATTGAGTGATTCATTCTGATGACTGACATCTACTACAATAATAGGAGCTTTTGTCTTAAACTCTGATGCAGATAGAAGCGGTTGAGATTCCCTCATATAGTAACTTTGTTGGAATCTTAGATACATATCATATAGAATTGCATATCGTTCATTTTTGAACTTTATGTTAAGATCATCATATGGATATGAGACTGAATTTAAATGTACTTTTAAATTAGTCAAATCACAATGAACAAACTTATTTTCTTGTTGAAAAGCAATCAATACAAAACGGGGGCGTTCTCTATTTGCAGCCAGTTTAACATTCCAAATATGGCTAGTACCTGTGTTTAATTGTGGATTATCATGACAATCCCAACTGCGAAATGCCATAGGTATAGAAGCACCATTGTTAATAATTTTTATCATATTCAATTTGCTAAAGTCGGATAATTGTACATGTGGGATTCTCCATGAGATGAGTGAAATTGTAAGTTTAGCTTTTTCAGTAGAAACACTCGAGCGTACAAGATCTTCATCATTCTTATTGCGCAAGAGTATCAATTCATGTTTTCCATTTAGTATAACTTTGTTGTAGTCTTCGGCGAATCCTAGAAGCATTTTTAGAGGTACATAAAAATTGAAAAATCCATTTTCAAGAGTGACATCGTCAATTTTGTTCCATCCAGCATTTTGCATCACATTGCTTTCTGTTGGTGACAGAGAAACCAAATTTTTTATAGTGCTTGTGGCTCCTAAATATCTTGTATGGTCAATTTCAATTCCATTGAGCTCATAGCGAATTTCATCAAATAGATATCCCACAAAGTTGTTTTTTAATAAAAAGTTCTCCGAAGAAGAAGAGAAGAAGATTTGGCCTTATTATCATCGGCAACAAACCCCTCTACATAAATGTAGCTCTCACTGGGTAGCACATACAAATCTTGATTTTGTATTGAAATTCTAATTTCATCATTATTGTTGTAAGATTGTAAGTATGGTACATATGTATGATAGTCCTTTTTGATTATATTCTCATCAGACAAGGGTTTATCTAAGACATCTATTATTGAACTCATTTTGTCTTCAATTTAAAATTCAAGGACTTTAGAAAATTTTTATTTGATGTTGTTAGAGCTTTTTGTTGAGCTGGTCGCTTTAATGTTGTTGTTGTTGTTCTTGCTGCTGCTATATTTTTCAATGTATTTGTGTTGTATATTAGCATTATTTAGTTGGCCTTAAATGTATTCGTATTGTAATTTCCTCTCCTCGGAAATTAATTAAATCACCGTGTTGATCCAGTACGCGCAGCGCTAGTGAACTTATCTCTCTGGTGTTTACAGGTAAATAGATAAGATTTCTTGGAACCTCATCTATTTTATAGCCTGGAGGCACATTAATCGGAAATTCATGAAGTGTATGCGATTTCGAGTTATTCATATATGTGTTTATAGCGATACTACTTTCAATTCGCAAGAGATTCACTTTAAAAATATTAACTGGAAGATCTGAATAATAATATTTGTTTGGTGTTAGGATTTTGCTATTGAATCCTAAAAGTTTTCCAATTGTATTGTCTTTATTAAAATATACAAGATCCTTGGAACTATTAACTTTAACTTGCATTGTATTGTTATTGGCTTCAATAAAAATCTTATTTGCTGGGCAGAGTCGTTTGTATTCCTCTTCTATAAAATCAACTATATTATTTAATTCGTAAGATCCAATTGGTATTTCAATTATATGTTCCCCTATATGAAACATATTGTTGTAGGTGTCTACATTTGGAATACTGTTGTATGAATGAAAATCAGTTAGAGCACACTCATATGCACCATGTAATTCAATAGGAGGAAAGTAACTAGCAGATAGTTCTGATGAGTTAGAGCTCAGAGTAAGTGTTATTGACATTATAACAGTCTGATTACAATTAAATAATGTTTAGTACACAGTATGGTTTATAAGTATGATTTACATATTTTATTTAAAACTTTTTCTCATTTTAAAATTAACATTAGTTTCTTAATATTAATGCTATTGTTGTTGTTGCAATTGATGTTGTTGTTGTTTCTAATTTAGTTTTTCTTCCAACTATAATATTTCATCTTTACTTATCCAAGAATTATGTTGATTAGAAAATCCCAGCCATTTAACATATACCTCCTTCCCTTTAATTTTAAGAACCTTTTCAACTAGATATGTATTTGGAAATCTAGTTTTTGAAAGTTCCTCAGTATAGAAGCCACCTTTAATAGGATTGCCAAGATAGTCTTCTAATATGTATGTTGCAGGATTTGTATTTTGAACTCTTGTAATTGTGAAAATTTCTGTAGTCCAATTTGGAGTATAACCTTTTTCAAATGTGTGCTTATATTTGCTTATGCGAACATGATCTCCCACATTAAATTTTGACATTTTATACATTTTCAAATGACTGTATACTGTATTTAGCAGCTTTTCCTCATTTGTTGAGTTGACTTTAATAGGAGCCATTTTAATGGTACGATGAACTTTTCTATTGTATGCATTGAGTAAATCTTTGTATATATCAATCCACTTATATGAACCATTATAACTAAATTCTTTCCACATCATTCCTTTCAATGTTCTATTAAATCGTTCTACTATTGATGCTTTCATAATGCTATATGTTGAGTAGTGATTAATGTTGTATTTATGCATTAATTTTCCAAAGTGTTTGTTGAAAAATTCTTTTCCATCATCTGTTTGTAAGTTTTTTGGAACTCGTCCTAATTCAAAAATATTTTCCATTGCTTTGCTTGTTTCGAGTGCTGTTTTTGTTTTTAGCGGTACTGCCCATGCAAATTTTGAGAATGTGTCAATTACAGTCAACAAAAATCGATAATTTCTATTTTCTTTAGAATAGTTCCCCATTTCAACTAAATCAGCTTGCCAAAGATCATCTATTCCTTTCATTACAACTCTGCGACGCACAAATTGTTTTCGTGCTTGCTTATGGAGTTCATTTACTAAATTTCTTTTTGAAGACATTAAGTTGTTTTTAAAGATTTTTTGCAGAGTGTTGTGATCTGCTTGACGCACTTTCAGCTATTGATACAAACATATAATTTTCTAATCTATAAATTTTCTCATTAAGCTGTTCAATTTGTTCTTCAAAGGATGTTTTAATATCTAGAATATCTTTTTCAATTTTATAATTTTCTTCTATATATAATTTTATTTCGCGTTGTAGTTCCTCAATTTGCATTTGAATATCTTCTCGTATTATAGTATTATCCCCCTTAAAGTATGTTAATAATTTCTCTTCTAATTTTTCGATTTGAGTTTGCAAAAACAATTTATTGATAACATCGTTTTCCTCCAGAGCTTTTGCAACATTTTTGATCCTTTTGTTTTGGACATCAATGTTGTTGTTCGTATCCACAAAGAACCCCAGCAGTTTAGGTGCATTTTTCAAAGAAATTGTGCTGCTAGTATCGTTTAAATAGTGTCCAAATTTATCAACAGACATACTCTATTTAGTTTATTAAAGTTAGTGTATTATATTCGCTTCACGTAGTTCTTCAATAATTGATACAATTTCGTTATTGTGATTAGTATGACCTGCACCTTGTGATGCGAGCAGTAGTCGAAGTCTATCTACTAACTCATTTGGATCGTCCCAGTATATATAGTTGGGATTATTGATGTTAACTTGCATCATTCCCTCACCTAAATAGCTACCTTTGGGCTTAGACCCTGTTGATTCAGGTAAATTCTTCTGGTTTTTCTCATCAATAAATTTCTTAATAATATATTTATATTTATATCCTCTAGTACCCTTAATTTGACCATCAGGTTTAAAGTCTCTTCTATATGCATTAGTAGTAATTAAAATCTTTTTATAGATTTCAAGTTCAAATTTATCGTAATTTTTTGGTATTTTATGAAACATTAGAGAAAATAGTCCTGGTGTTAGAGCCCATATTTGACCACCAACTTGTATTTTATCTTCATTCAGTTTTAGGCTACTATCACCAAATTTCCATTCATTATTGTAATCTTTATGTGGGCCATAGTTTGTATCTAACTCATTTCTTCCTTCCAAAACTGATAAATCAGTATAAGTATATTCTGTATTGGAAGTCTGTGAGTAAAAATCATCTTCATCGTCATCATCATCATTTTCAGTATTAACATCATTAAATAAGATGGTATTATCAAAAATTGTCCCTTCTACTAGTTTTTTTGGTGTACTTGTCTCTATCTTGACTGATGGGTTTTCAGGCTTTAAACTTGTATTATTTTCAACTTCTGTCTTGATGGTACTTTCTTCTTTTATACGAATTCTTTTAAAATTTGTAGAACTATTTATGAATTCTTTAAGAGGTTCTGTTATAGGTTTGAATGTATCTCTTAATTGTTCACGTGTATCTATTTCACCAGTTTTTATACTACGAAGCTTTTTCTTCAACACATTCCTTGTCAACACCAACTGTTTTAAAATTTTCTCATCCATGTTTGCTAAGGGCAAATAACAGGTATCAGCAATGAGATCAGCTTTTCAGGACCTGGTCTGGTTTTCAGATCAGCTTATCAGGACCTGGTCTGGTTTTCAGATCAGCTTTTCAGGACCTGGTCTGGTTTTCAGATCAGCTTATCAGGACCTGGTCTGGTTTTCAGATCAGCTTTTCAGGACCTGGTCTGGTTTTTAGATCAGCTTATCAGGACCTGGTCTGGTTTTTAGATCAGCTTATCAGAACCTGGTCTGGTTTTCAGATCAGCTTTTCAGGACCTGGTCTGGTTTTTAGATCAGCTTATCAGGACCTGGTCTGGTTTTCAGATCAGCTTTTCAGGACCTGGTCTGGTTTTCAGATCAGCTTATCAGGACCTGGTCTGGTTTTCAGATCAGCTTTTCAGGACCTGGTCTGGTTTTCAGATCAGCTTATCAGGACCTGATCTGGTTTTTAGATCAGGTTATCAGGTATCGGATGAGGTTATAGCAAATAGATGTATCAAGTTTAAAGTTAGATTAATAACTAAAGTCAATCTTTTATGAGAAGTATTTTATATAGTTATGAAAAAGTCAAATTGCTTTCTGTAGCGACCATCATTTAATTCATTATCTTTGCTTATCACTAAAAAGCCATATTTATCCTTCCAACATTCTCTACAAATTTCTTGGAACTTTTCGTAACTCATATCGCTGCCAACATGATCCCTATAAACATGCTTCATATTTGTATCATCTTGCTTAAACATTATAATAACATTTGCATTGTCTCTTATTAAATGCTTGGGAATTCTAGTATAAGTTTGACACAAGTAGAATGAATCAATATCCCTATGTCGCCCCATACAAAAATATGTACGTATATTATTCTGCTTTTCACATGCAACATCATCAAATATCATAATTGAATTAGTTTTAGCTTCGTCAGGTGGAATAACTGATTCATTATCGGTGAATGTATAATATCCCATTCCTTTAATTGGTGAAATTAGTTTCTTCAAGTACTCATATTTGGGTTGATAAAGAGATTTTGAGTATAAATAGATGTTTTCAAACTTGAGTCCATTAGGACTTTCTAGTAAGCCGATCATAACATTAGTCTTTCCACAATTTGATGGTCCCACTATTAGAGCACGAATAGAATTTGGTAAGAGGGGGCTATGCTTTATGTTTGAAGTGATGTTCGATGATTCATCAATATTACGAACTAAAATATTTTTATGTTGTTTCACTAACTGCATTTTTGTAACTAAATACATTTCATAAATGTTACCTCTTATTATAGACAAAATCAGATAATATGGTTATACGATATCAGAAAACGTTTAGTCATAAAAACACCTTCGTTGGAGGAGGTATAGTAGATAAAATAATAAACTCTCTACCTGTTGAACTTCATCTTCCTGGATATCAGTACTGTGGACCTGGAACAAAACTACAAAAACGTTTAAATCGAGGTGATAAAGGAATTAATTTATTGGACTCTGCTTGTAAAGATCACGATATAGCTTATTCGAAAAATAAGGATTTAAGCACTAGACACAAGGCTGATAAAATACTTGAAAATTCAGCTTGGGATCGAGTTTTATCAAAAGATAGAAGTATTGCTGAAAAATCATTTGCCTATATGGTTACTAACGCAATGAAAGCCAAAACAAAATTTGGTATGGGTGTGGAGAAAAAGAAAAATGTTAAAAAGAACAAGCTAAATGATAAAAAACTGTTTAGAACATCAATTAGAGCTGCAACAAAAATACTAGAGAAGGAAAAACCATTAGATATTAACTCAGCAATTAAAATTGCCCGAAAAACTATCAACAAATCATTAAAAGGAAGAAAATCTCAAATTATAGTACCACGTGTAATACGTGTCCCAAAAATTGGTGGTTTTTTACCTCTAATACCGATTTTAACTGCTCTGGGTGCAATTGGTAGTCTAACAACTGGAGGTGCTGCTATATCTAAAGCTGTTAATGCAACAAAGAATGCAAAAAATCAACTTGATGAAGCAATTAGACATAATAGAGCGATGGAATCTATAGCAGTTGGAAAGGGACTTTACTTAAAACCATATAAAAAGGGTTATGGTTTAGTTTTCAAAGAGGAATCAAAAAACTATTAGAGATGCTACCCAACAGACCACTATCTGATGAGGACCTAAACCGTTTCTCTATAAATATTCCATATTTTAGAGGAGTTTTCATGTTGAATACTCTACCAAAACGAACAAAGAAAATAGAATGTGGAATAATCAATTTAGACGTATCAACAGGACCTGGTACACATTGGGTAGCATATTATAAAAACAACAATGAAAAAGAATATTTCGACAGCTTTGGAAACCTACAACCTCCTTCGGAAGTAGTCAAATATCTTGGTACAAATATAAAATACAACTATAATCAACATCAGAATTTCAATACATTTACCTGTGGTCATTTATGTCTTAAATTTCTTTATGAAATAACTGAAAATATTAAATAAAAAACACAAACATTTATATTTTACAAACTCTTTAATGTCTTTTTATTTATAATTTAAAATACATAATTAGTACATATCATTGGCAAATAGAAAATTGGGAATTTGGAATTAGAAATTCACTCAGCTCGCTCTCACCGATTAAGCTTTTTCGATTAGAAAATAAGAGAAACTTGTATGTAGTGAAAAATATAAGGACTTATCCGATTATCTTAATTGTTTCTCTTTATGAAAATATCTAATGAAATTTAATGGAATTTCATAATATTGTGAAATTCAATTTGTCTTGTGCAGATCCTCTTAAAGAAATCAAGACTGTGCATGTTTAAGCGATATGGAAGATATCATTTTTTTTATCCAACGAAGTAAAGCCAATAAAGAAATAAAAGTCATTCACACATTTAATTCTTTTTTCAATATTTTATTTCAAATTTTTTCTTAAAAACTCATATACATATGTACAATAGTTTTTCTTAATAAATAGAATTTTATTTACAATCATTTTTCTTAATAAATAGGATTTTATGTACAATAATTTTTCTTAATAAATAGGATTTTATTTAAAATCATTTTAACAACAATAAATAGGATTTTATTTACAATAATGTTTTTTAATAACTAAGATTTTATATACAATTTAAAAATTAACTACTTAACTAAAAATTAACTAATTTTAGCTATTTTCTTGCATTCTAGCAATTTCATCTAGCAACATATCAAGTTCGTATTCAGGGTTAGTTTCCTTAATACGAAAATGATACCATGCATATGTGTTAATATTATTTGACCTAATTTTTCTCTTATCGTCTCCATAACTTAAGACTACCTTATTTAATTTACTAGTATATATATGGTGAAGCTTAGATTTAAATGTTAACATATTATCGTATACATTAGTCTTATTGAATAAACAGTTTCTATAAGTAGCTAAACTATATTTATCTAATATGGATCTTTTTACCCCCTTTGATTTTTTAACGTCATTTTGATTTTGTACACTGAATGAGTACATTTTTGATCGCAGCCCAACAAATTCTGTCATTATCTTACCGCAGTTTTCATCTTTCATCATGCCTAAAACTTTTTTATTTATTAATGGGAAATTATAAGTATTGTCCGTGGGATAGTCCGATGTATCAAAATGTTCTTCTATGTCATTTTTTATGTCAGTGTAAAAGTCATCCGTCTTTATTGAATATATAAAAGAGTCCGTATCCATATAGTTCAATGAGAGTTTTGTCTTAAACTTAGGTTGCATGTACCCGTAATGAAAATTATACATTTTCCATTTGGACAATTCAAGTACACAAAATCCTAAGTAAATTGGTTTATTGTAGCAGGTTTTGACTCTAGTCATTTCGATTGCTACCAGATCTTCGGAAAATATAGATAAACTATGAAAATTTGGTTTTGATATCCAATCTTGAGCCCCCAAACGATTACAATTCGTTCTCTCCCAATTATTGACAATTTTAACATCTCTCCTCTTATCCACATTTTCCATGGTTTTACCATAGACTGCATTATTAAGTAGCTTGAAAAAGTTTTTTTCAAAAGCATTTTTAGCAGTGGCTCTATGTCTGGTATTTAGGTCAATATAGCCTTTTAACCATGGAGATTGTTTAAATGCTAGAATACGATGTGTTTTCTTTAAAACTAACCCATTTTCTAAGCATTGTTTCAGAACTCTAAAGTGTATCACGTATGATTGCTTTGTAGAGAAATCGGTTATCAACTTGTTATACTTCGCTTGCAGTGGTTTTTTATTTTCAGCGCAAAAAGGTAGGTCATTATGCAAGTCATGTAAGTGAGAAGGATAATCTAAAGTGACCTCATATACATATCCGTCTGTTCCATTGTCAGCTATGCTGTTTGGATCCAGATTCAGCTCGTCTTGCGATAACCATCTGAACCCACCATGAGGAAGATATTCCGACATTGCCCAACCGTAAAGGTTATTTGCGTCTAAATAGACAAGAAACTCTGAGGGCTTCTCTTTATCGAAATCTTCCAAATATTTGTTATTCGCTTTCGAATATCTTTGGCTACACTGTACGATTCCCCCACGTATTCCTTTTTTCATAAAATTGTACATGTCTATGTCCGTCAATAATTCTAGTTCAATTTTTGTGTATTTTAACATTGCATCCCAGGAAAGTCCAGGTGCGGTATAGTATTGACATGGATCCAGCTCATAAATACCTTTACAAACTTTTCTAAAGTTCTCGAAAATATCTGTCAGTAAGAGGACATCTGTTTTTAAGTAAAGTTCCATGTAATCTTTCATTGTTTTGCAACCAAAAGTATTCCATACCTCTACAGCATGTGAGTATTCCTCTAACGAACACTCTTTATTGTTCAACTTATTAAAGAAATCACTGCGTGAAGGCAGCTGGCACTCGTCTAATTTTTGAAATGAATTTAGGTACTCATAGGGGAAAATGCCTTTTTTCTTAATAAGCTGAAATTCTTTTTCTGATTGAAATAAGGACCTTATAGTGTTAAAATCATTATCCGACAAATTGCAGGCTAATGATTCTAAACTCTCAGCCATAAAGCGTAATGTATCAAGAAATCTTATTTCAAGATTATGACCATCGCTCATTTGTGTAAATTGCGAGAGTGATATATAAAGCTCCTTATTGAGAGGGAGTACTTTCAGTTGCATAGAAATTTCACCTAGTTCTTTAATAAAAAGATGTGAGTCATAATTTGAGTAATTGTGAAAGTAAACTGGTATAAACTTGGGAATTTGGTAATTCAAATTACAGTTATTGTGGGCTGCACCTCTATATTTACCGCTAATGTGACAATGATCTCTAACGCGATCTTTACCTAGAAATTTTTGACAAATATGACAATTCACCGCACTATAAAAATTATAAATATCAGAAGGGGATAAAGTATCCATTTGCCTATTATTTACTAAATGATTATTATAAATATCCTCACAATCTTTAATTAAAAATGAAACAAATTTTTGTGAAGCATCTTTCCCTGTATAAACCCTTAATTTATCTAACTTATTGTTATGGAGACACTTAATGTAGTAACTAAAAGCACAAGGAGTGTGCTTTTTGACAAGACTGGTTTTACTACTCACGTTATTACTAATGTCTTCTAGGATGCATTCAAAATCTGCGTACACCACAAAGGGGACATCCATTTTCCTCTGATGCCCCTTAAAACTTAGAACTGCATCTGGACCTGACGGCATAGTTGTCACTATTTTGCCGCATTCCGCCTTATGGCTACTCATACCATTTTCGTTATGTGTGTATTGGAGACAGGTGTTGCAGAAATGTAATTTGTGTCCATTCTGTGTTATCTGACTTCGTAAAAGTCTGTGAATAATAAAAAATATATAAAAGTTTATAAGTAAAATGTACATAGCATAAAATATAAAAAACAAGTATATGTATCATTAAAATTAAAGAGTATTAGTATAATTTTCTAACTTACCTTGATATGTCTTTTATCAAAATGTAGTGATGAACTTCACCATTCTCCAAAAGCAACAAGTTGACATGCTTTACTTTTTCATCCTTGGTCACATAATAGGGACCGATGATTTGATCTGCTCCCTCATCGTACCCAAACACATTAACACTTATTGCTGGATTATTTACTTCGAACTCCTTAATTTTGTTTAGTGCTAATGGGTAAGTTAAGTTTTTGAAATTTAACGCTACACCATTTCGCGTAACAATCGTCTCTGCAGAAATGTCCTGAATATTATAAGAACTGCAACGTCTGGCATCATAATAGTTGGTCGTATCCATGGCAGCGATTATACACCACTTGAAGCAGTATTCATCACTGTTTTCAATATTGATGCATGCAAATTTTCTTACTAATTTTTCAGGTGTGGATATCCAACTTGATCCTTTGACTAGCGAAGATTTGTTGATGTTGATTTCTGCTCGAACTATGCGTGACAAAGTCCAACCAGAATCTCGCTCTTCAAATTCGGACATTTTGGTTAAAATCTCCTCAACCTGTTTACGGAATAATTCTTCAATGTTATCTGCCTTCGTCAGCAAACTCATTTTGGCTACATGTGTTATAATACACAACTCCAATTCTTCTTCTACAATTTTGATGTACTCCGCCACAATACTCACATGAAATTTAATTATTGTATGCTTAGACAAAGACATTTGAAGTCTCTCAATAAAAATATTCATGTTTTCTTTAATAAATTCTTCCAAGAGAAGTTGGTCCTTTTTATTTAGTATTACATATGTGGCGATATGGTTTTTGAAGGCTTTCGATATTTTGTAATATCTCACATTCTCTTCGACTTCTTCTTCTCTCCTAGCATGCGAAGTACTCATTGGAGTTGACAGAGTTTCTTCTCTTTTTTCTTCTACTTCTACTTCTCCATCACTTTCCGGTAAACTTATGTCCATAGCATCGTTGTATAAAGTCCCTCCAAGGATATCCACAACTTGTTGATGAGCTTGTTGTTGTAGCTGCTGCTCTTGTTGATGATAATTAAGAGGTTGCCATTGCATCAAATTGGAATACTGCTCCATTTGATTAACTGGTGTGACGGGATTATAATTGTAACTTGGACACTCATATTGCATTGGTACTCCTGATGCCGAAAACTGATTACTCCATGACATTGGTATAGGGTAACAGTTAGGCATACCGTATTGTTGATATTGGGGATACTGTAGAGAAGGGTGCTGCTGGTGATGAAATGAATTTATGTGCTGTTGACGATTTTGAACAAATGTCTGCGGTTGCTCTTGATTTGTACCCCGACTTACGACCATTTGATCCTGCACGCTATGACTTTTCACATGATCCAAAAAGGACTTTTGGTATTTGTATACCTTATGGCATCTATTACACTGATAACCTGTATAACTCATTTTTAGTTATTTTATTATTATAAAACTTTAACACAATTGCTGATGATACTACTTGTAAATACAATAAAGTACTGATGTGTTGGTTAGAAAAGTTGGCGTATTTATACGAAAATTAGTAGCAGTATCCTTGCAGCATTCACAGTTTTAACTTTTTGTTTCTCTGCTGATGACTGTACTTAGTTGAAACTTTGCTGCTTTAAAATAATCGCAGAAAAATAAAATGATTACGTTGCAAAATATAAATGTATTCTACACAGCCACAAAATATTCCACGCACAAGTTCTTTCGATCGCACATACATACATACATACAAACATCATACACACATACATACATACATACATACATGCATGCATGCATCATACACACATACATACCTACATACAAATATATTTCTTAAACAAATAAACAGAATATAAGCTTACCAGCGACAAACAAGCTGGACCCCCCACACACAAGCATTAGGGGTGTTCACATACATGAGAACGTTTTATAAATAAATAAAATAATTTATGTAATTATTTTATTCATTTATTTAATTATTTTATTTTATAAGAATTTATTAGCGTGAGGAAATCACACAAGCACATTCCCATGATTCATATGAAACCATATGACCTAGTAGTCATCAAACCTTCTTTCTCTGATATTACTGATATAGTATTACGATAACAAAATTCTACAGTATGGCAACACTGGGAGCATTAGAAAATAATAATCATGTTTTGCCGTCGGCATTTGAAAAAAATAATAATCATGTTTTGCCGTCGGCATTTGAAAAAAATAATCATGTTTTGCCGTCGGCATTAGGAAAAATAAGTATGTATTGCCGTCGGCATTAGGAAAAAAAATAATCATGTATTGCCGTCGGCATTTGAAAAAATTATCATGTTTTGCCGTCGGCATTAGGAAAAATTATCATGCATTGACGTAGGCATTAGGAAAAATTATCATGTATTGCCGTCGGCATTTGAAAATAATTATGTATTGCCGTAGGCATTAGGAAAAATAAGTATGTATTGCCGTAGGCATTAGGAAAAATTATCATGCATTGACGTAGGCATTAGGAAAAATTATCATGTATTGCCGTCGGCATTTGAAAATAATTATGTATTGCCGTAGGCATTAGGAAAAATAAGTATGTATTGCCGTCGGCATTAGGAAAAAAAATAATCATGTATTGCCGTCGGCATTTGAAAAAATTATCATGTTTTGCCGTCGGCATTAGGAAAAATTATCATGCATTGACGTAGGCATTAGGAAAAATTATCATGTATTGCCGTCGGCATTTGAAAATAATTATGTATTGCCGTAGGCATTAGGAAAAAGAAGTATGTATTGCCGTCGGCATTAGGAAAAAAAAATAATCATGTATTGCCGTCGGCATTTGAAAAAATTATCATGCATTGACGTAGGCATTAGGAAAAATTATCATGTATTGCCGTCGGCATTTGAAAATAATTATGTATTGCCGTAGGCATTAGGAAAAATAAGTATGTATTGCCGTAGGCATTAGGAAAAATTATCATGCATTGACGTAGGCATTAGGAAAAATTATCATGTATTGCCGTCGGCATTTGAAAATAATTATGTATTGCCGTAGGCATTAGGAAAAATAAGTATGTATTGCCGTCGGCATTAGGAAAAAAAATAATCATGTATTGCCGTCGGCATTTGAAAAAATTATCATGTTTTGCCGTCGGCATTAGGAAAAATTATCATGCATTGACGTAGGCATTAGGAAAAATTATCATGTATTGCCGTCGGCATTTGAAAATAATTATGTATTGCCGTAGGCATTAGGAAAAAGAAGTATGTATTGCCGTCGGCATTAGGAAAAAAAATAATCATGTATTGCCGTCGGCATTTGAAAAAATTATCATGCATTGACGTAGGCATTAGGAAAAATTATCATGCATGCCGTAGGCATTAGGAAAAAGACAGACTTATTGAACCACCCTCGAAAAATATTTAAAGGACTTATCGAACCACCCTCGTAGGTATCAAATTTCAAGAATTTTAAAATTTTCAAATTTTAATTACCCAAATTTAACAATTTCAGCAACAATTTAACAATTTTAATTGCCACCGAATTGGCAGTTCACTACTACTGCCGTAAGACGCAAACACTTGAAATTTTCAAAAACGGTAAAACTGAAAAATCCGAAAATTATAAAATCGCCAAACCAAAAAAAAAAAAAAATCGATAAAAATTAAAAAAAATCGCCAATACGAAAAAAATCGCCAAAAAAAAAAAAATTCTAACACCAAAATAAATCGCCAAATTCGAAAAAGTCGCCCAAATGAAAAAAATCGCCAAGATGAAAATATAACGCAAAAAATCGCCAAAACGCGAAAAAGGCGCCAAAATCAATATAATTGTTTATATGAAAAAAATCGCCAAAATGAAAAAAAATCGCCAAATTGAAAAAACGACAAAAACCAAAAAAATATGCAAAAACTCTATTATATGCTGAAGTTTGCATTAAATTACATATCTAGTGTTCGTACGGAACCCTTCGTGCGCGATTCAGAGTCGCACTTTACTTAATTTATTGTACTTTTACGTGAAATAAGTACATTTTAAGACACTAATTAATTTTTATTAATGCAAAATATATGAAAGTAGCAATACTGAACTGAGTATTTGTACTTGAATATCAGGTGCAGATGGTGCTGCCGCGGTCTCCAAAAGAATTAAATACGAGGCGACAAATGCAGCTTTCGACATTTGAAGTCGTGTGTTCGTGTAGCCTGCTGTGGTGAATGTGTTTAATGTATAAGAGTTCTCACATGAAGTTTAAAACAAAACATCGTTTCTCGATTTGTGAGAAAAAACTTTTTCTATATTTGTATGCGGATATAGACACCACTGATGCTAATTGTTTACTGGAATATTTTCAGTAACCGAGTATCAAATATTGCAATAACAAAAAAAAATTTTTGTTATAAGAAGAAAAAATAAAATAATGCAAATTTTGTTATAAGATGAAAAAATAAAATTCCACGGGTTACAGATAGTGTCAGGTATCTAACTATCCTATGTCCGTTATCGGATCTCAAGATATCTACATACCAAATTTTATCGAAACCGGTCCAGCGGTTTAGGCGTAAAAAGGTAATCGACAGACAGACAGAGAGAGTTACTTTCACATTTATAATATTAAGTATGGATTTTGCTATATTGTCAATATAGTTTCTGTTTTGTAGCCCTCAAAAATAGAAATTAGTTTAATTCGACTACGACGACAAAATCAGCATAGACAACAACCTGCCGCCCTGTTTCTTTGCTGTCTTCAAAAGAATCATTCTCATATAAACTAGTGATGCACGAATATTCGTATTCGTATTCGAATTCGAATTGCCGAATATTCGGCCATTTTTCATGCGAATACGAAGCATTCCTATTCGTCAAATTCAGGCGAATACGAATACGAGTATTTAAAAAAAAATTAAATAAATTAATGCATATATCCTAAACTAAATTTAAATAAATGGATAAAAATATTAGTTTGTACGAATCAACTAAATTTTTTATAGAAATTTGTGCTTTGTATCATTTTCAAATATTATTTACTGACGATCATTAAAATTTTGGGTAGTTTTTATTAACTCTAAAGTACGCCAACAGTAGTATGAAGTTCTTTTTCATAACAATCTTTTAATATTTCATATTGCAGGCGTAAATAGAGCCCTAATTTAATGTCTATAAATTTCACATGAAATATTCGTATTCGTATTAGCGAATATCGTTTCAAATATTCGTATTCGCATTCGTATTCGCGAATATCAAAAATTAACATTCGTTACATAACTAATATAAACATGTGTGTTCTATCCTTGGCACTTTGTAGTCGGATAGCTTGCTGCGGTGAATGGGTTTAATGCACAATGCATTAATTAATGCAGGCTACACGAGCACACGACTTCAAATGCCGCTAGCAGCATTTGTCGAATCGTAGCCAGCTACTTAATTATTTTGAAGACGACAGCAGCAACATCTTCACCTCATATTTAACTATTCATACATAGTTCAGTATTGTCAACTTCAAATATTTCGCATATATAAAAATTAAATTAATCTTTCGAAATGTACTTATAAGACGTAAAAGTATAAAAATGAATCAATTTATGCTTAACATCAATTTTTGGTTATTGTTTCTGTTAAATAATATGAAATATCATTCACTCAACATTTGGTATTATACTGGCAACACTTAATTCTCTCATTCTAGCCAAAGAAATAGAAATTAGTTTAATTGGACTACAACGACAACATCAGCATAGACAACAACCTGCCGCCTAGTTGCCTTCAAAAAAATCACTCTCATATAAACATGTGTATTCTATCCTAAGCATTTTGTAGTCGGTAGCCTGCTGTGGTGAATGTGTTTAATGCATAAGGCGTTCATTTACTTATTATCATCTGCGTCACACATAATACGTCGCATTTTGCATCTGACAGCTAAGTTAAAATGCACCCTGCATTCTTATGAGATATCTCACATTCATTAGATTAGTTTGATGTTTGACGCAAATTTTCTTGCGTAAGTGCAATTGCAAAATAAATATCGTAGCTTTTCTTTGGATTGTGTGTTGGATTTGAATTAAAAGCTACGATATTTTGCATTTGCACTTACGCAAGACAATTTGCATCAAACATCGAACTCCGCTATTCTGTCTGCTTCAACGCAAGGAGTAGTAGTTTGACAGCATAAATAAAATAGAACAGGAGAAGTATATAAAATAAATAAAAAAACTTAGTTTAATAAATAAAATTGAGAACAAAGGCCCAACTATAATATGAATAAGCTGGCTTAATCTGATGTCAGAATCGAACGATAAATCTGTCAAATGCTTAAACAATTCAGATGTGACTTTTAGGTGGCCACAATGTACTTACATGCACTTAAGTATTCTTTAGCCACAGCTGCACATCTAGGTATTGTCAATAATTTTGTATTAATTTTGTTTCTTCTCATAACTTATAAATGAATGCAATTCAATCAAACTAACTTGAAAGAATGTCCTAATCTATTAAAAATTCACATATAATATATCCGTCACCTTATTACTTGTTTTATTTGTTTTGCGTACTAAAAAGTACAACAGTGAATATACAGAAGTAAATACATGTGCATGTGTGTATATGTGTATTGTAAAACAAACAATAGCGGAGTTCGACGTTTGATGCAAATTGTCTTGCGTAAGTGCAAATGCAAAATATTGTAGCTTTTCTTTCAAATCCAACAACGAAATACACATACAATCCAAAGAAAAGCACTTACGCAAGACAATTTGCATCAAACATCGAACTCCGCTAATGAAAATAAAAGTTTTGCTTTATTTTCCGAGTTCAAAATAAGAAACAATACGAAAATATTTAAAATCAATGAATATTTTCTGCTGCTGCTTGTTTGAGTTTAAAAAATGCACAAACAGTTGTTTCCTTACGGAATGTGCGTTCAGTTTGGCACTTTACTTAAGCAAATGACATTTGACGAAACTTGACGAAAAGTTTGTTAAGTACATTACAAATAGTTTGCCACATACGTTTTATATGTAACCGCACAGTTGCTTAAGCTAGCTTATTCGTATTATAGTTGGGCCTCAAATCATTCATTGTCTCAACCTTTTTCGTCGTTGCGTTAATCTGTTAAAAAAAAGTCACGTATGACAGATTCTATGTGACTCGGCCTTCAATTTCTCGTTGCTTGTTTCTACTAGGAAAGAAGATGAACAGAGCTTTTATCTAAGAAATACTTTTCTCACATGCTTACAATAATTTAATGAATAATAATGAAGAAATAGTGTGAAAAAGAGCATTTTTTTCAATTTACAATGTTTTTGTTACAATTCATTTGTTTCATGTGGGAACTTTTACGATTCGAGATATACAGAAATGAGCTACCGGCTCTGAAATTTTTTAAAAAAGGAATAATTTCTTTGCGATTTTGCTAAGAAGAAAAGTAAAATTCCGCATTTACTGTGCTACCATGCAGTTCATCGGCATCCACTTCTATCTACATGGGCGGATATTAATTATGAAATTGAGCTATTATACGGAAACAATCTAATTAAATGAAAAATGTTTTCACTGTTTACGTTATTATTGATTTACTGTTGGTAAATCTGCTTGCCTAGATTTACCGTCGCGACGGTAGTAATAACAAATATGTATTTGATTACATGTTGGTTTTATCTTCAAAGCTCTTTGATGTAATATTATACGTTTCTCTTTTGAAAAAAGTATCTCAAACACATTCATGTCGCTCATTTACTCAAAGAACGTCATAACTCAAAAAATAGAATCTTGGAGTTAATGATGCATAATTGTGTGCAGTTTCCACAAGTCGGGCAAACGACTCATCAAGAAAATTTTTATGAAAATCTCTCAAATATATGAGTGCTTTTCATATAAATTTTATGCTCAAGTCGACCGTCTGGGTTGTAGAAACATATTCATATTGTTTTAAAATTTCATACAAATATATGGTTTACTCAACTCTTGAAATTAAAAAAAAATGTTCTTTTTCCATTTAGTTGTGTGTAAATTGAAAACTTGAAACTTGTTTTCTGGCAAACTAGTTTTTTGAGTTGTGACGTTGTTTGGGTAAATGAGCGATATGTTCTTCGTTGTTTCTTCATTGTAAGTTAGTTAACCTACCTGTGAACAACATGTTGTGATTGTAAATAATCTAAAGCACTTCCGAGTTCACACACTAATAGGGCAACACTTTCTTCCGAAAATTCTACCTAAAGAATAATAATAAAAAATATATTAGTGTCATTAATATTGATTTTGGATTTGATATTTTTCTTAAAATTAGTTGTATGAATTTTTTAAAAAATTTGTTTATGCCGCTCTCTTCTCTGCCATTTCTATTAGAAAATAGAATAAGTTGCAGGCAACATATATTATCAGAAGTGTGCGATAAACATAAATTAAATATATACCTCGTTTATACACAAATCTTATTTGCAAATAAAACTATTTGCAAATACTGAACTCACCGTTTATACGTATGTATGTAGATAGAATACATTGCTATCTGTGTATGATATTGCCACAGATTGTTAAATTTGTATTACATTTTTTACAAAACAAAAATAATTGGCAACATTTTACACCTTATTTGCAAATAGTGTGTTATTTGCAAATAGTTTTCGTAAGTTATTAACATCGTACAATTATACTAGGTACATGCACAACTACAACAAAATTACAACACCAAAAACACATTAATTTTGTTGGTATAAACAAACGAATAATTGTCAGAAACAGATGCCTTTGGTTTTTAAAAATAACAATTACAGGGTAACTAAAGTACAATTGCAGACGCGACATTCCTGCATGATTATAGTTATTCAGTGTTGCCAATCTGTGTGTAGTTAGACAGTGTGTAATTTCTACTCACATGTGTAGGCCATGTAATTAAATTCTTGTATAATCTGTGTGTAATTCTACTTTGGGTTCTATTTTTATTTATTTTTGTTTTAATTTTAACCTACACAAAAGATGTGTAGTGTAATTTTCTTCGATGTGTAATTGCAGACACAGCGATGTGTAAATTCATTGGCAACACTGTAATCATTTTATTCACACACATACACTAACATTTTCGCAGCTTGTAAACAAAGTTTGACAACTACAGGGTGGGCCAAAAGAAACCAAGGGGTGTAAAAGTTTAATAACTTTTTTGTTTATTAATTTTTTTTTATTTTTTCTTTCAGATTATATAGACAACACTTGGAGAATTTATAATGGAGAGGTTCACAACTGAACAGAGAACCAGAACAATAGAATTTTATTATTTAAACCAGAGATCAATTATTTTAACGCAAAGAGCATATCGTCGACATTTTAACGTCAGAATTTCGCCCTCTGAAGCGATGATTCGTTGCTTAGTTAATCGTCATCACCAACATGGCAGCGTAAGAGATTTGCCTCGAACCGGTAGACCACGTTTAAGTCGCACTGCGGAAAATATTGAACGAGTACAGCAAAGTGTTAACGAAGCACCAGAAACATCTGGCAGGAGGCGTTCTGCTCAGCTAGAAATATCTCGTACGTCACTATGGCGCATTTTAAAAAAGATTTACAGTTATACCCATATAAGGTGCAATTGGTTCAAGAACTAAAACCCGCAGATTATCGGCAACGTCTAAATTTTGCAGTTAAATTTCAAGAGTTGGCCAGAAATGAAATCAACTTTATTGAAAATTTGATTATGAGTGATGAAGCTCATTTTCATTTGAATGACTTTGTTAATAAGCAGAACTGTAGGTTCTGGGGTTCTCAAAATCCAAAAGCCATTCATCAACGCCAATTGCACCCCATCAGGTGTACAGTATGGTGTGGGATCACATCTGAAAATGTCATTGGGCCCTACTTCTTCGAGAATGAAGATGGAAGTGCTGTAACCGTAAATGGAGAGCGGCATCGGTTTATGATAGAAAATTTTTTACGTCCTGCTCTTGAAAACAGACCTGGTATGTGGTTTCAGCAGGACGGAGCCACTGCTCATACTGCCCGAGACACAATGGCACTTTTAAGTCAAATTTTTGGAGAGCGAATAATTTCTCGAAATTCGGAAATTATTTGGCCAGCGCGATCGTCAGATTTTACAGCACCCGACTATTTTCTTTGGGGTTTTTTGAAGGAGCGAGTGTATGTGAACAAGCCAGAGACAATCCTTGAACTCAAGGCAAACATTGTTGCAGAAATTCGAACGCTACAGCCACAAGTTTTGAAAGATGTTATGGAAAATGCTCTAAAAAGAGCCCATCAGTGCGAAGCTGAAAACGGTGGTCATTTAAGAGACATCATTTTTCATACTTAGTGTAAAAAAATTTCCATTTTGTATATTATATAATCTGAAAGAAAAAATAAAAAAAAGTTAATAAACAAAAAAGTTATTAAACTTTTACACCCCTTGGTTTCTTTTGGCCCACCCTGTATTTGCTTTGTATACATTAACAGGCTGGGCTTGTGCATGTACCTGTTATAATTGTATCATGGTTATTAACTTACAATAAAAAAGATATACGGCAACGCTTTCCAGTTTTATTTGCAAATAAGAAGTGCGTATAAACGGGATAATAGAGTCAATTTTATATGTACTTTGTCGAAACTTAAAATCATTTCAATTATTTTTTTTAAAGCATTTAATTACTTTTAAAATACTTACTCTATTTTGAAGATGATATCTTAAGTCTCCACCAGTCAGTAGATCACAAACCATAAATAAATCTTCTTCATCTAATTGCCATTAAAAAGTAAATAAAAGAAAAAAATTGTATTTCCTTAAATAAAATTTAAAACAATTTTATCTTAAAATGAATTTAAGTTTTATAAACTCGAGTATTACAATTTTAAAAGTAGTTTTGTTTTCATTGAAATGTGTTATAAATATATACCCAGCCAGCAATTTTAGAAATTTTCAATCGAATCGAGTCTTTTTTGACTCCTCTGTGCGATTAAAAAGCTAGAATAAGTCCTGATTCACACACATCAGGTTTAGCTGATCATTTAAACTCTATTGAAATACTTCGTAATTTCGTTCGATAACGAGTGCCGTAATTTGCACCCAGTTTTTGTGCAATTTTCTTTTGAACCTGAATTTACGTTCATACACAGCGTCAAGTTTGTTTCATCAAGTCTCATCAATGTGTGTTGTAGTAGAGTATTACGAATGACAAAACAAAACGAAAAAGCAAACTTGACTGGTACGGTCAAGTCTGTACCCCTTTCCATTCTCTTTTGCTCTCTCTCCTAAAAACTCAAGACTTGACGACTCAGACCTGACGTGTGTGAATCAGAACTATGCGCTCATTTTCTGATCATAAATTATAATTTTGTCGGTGGAAAAACTTGGCTACCCGCGACTCTTCTTGATAAGTCATTTGTGAGTATTTTTCTATATTAGCTTAGAGTCATTTTCGACCACTTTTCTAGTAGTATTTAAGGCTTTTTTCGAATCATTTTCTGATCATTTATGAGTCTTATTTCGCTTCATTTTTACTCTTTTTTGAATTGTCTTTCAGCCATGTTTCTAATCGCTTACGAGTCATATTTGAGAAATTTATCAGTCAGTTTATGAGTCTTTTTATTGTCATTTATGACTGTTATTTGAGTCATTTATCAGTCGCATTTCTAATCGTATTTGACTTTTCTTCGAGTATTATTTAGTCAGCTTTCCGAGTCCTACGTGTAATGGTCAAACAGAATTACGACACAAACACATTTTCCATACAAATTGACACCAAAAGGAAGTTACAGAAAGCAGTCCAGCGACAGAATCTATTTTATTTTGACAGCGTTTTTTTTATGCTACCACACTTTCAATAAATTTCATACATTTTGTAAAGAAAAATAAGCAGAACGAAAATATAACATAAATCAGAGAGCAGTGGAAGTTAAGGCCATGTCAGATTCGCTTTGACATATAAGATGAAATGTACGTGCTTATATGAAACATGTCACATAAAGAACTTTTAACGCAAAGCGAAGCGAAAAGTTAGGCAACTCTCAACTTTTTGCGTGCTTTGACAATCAGTTGGTATACTTTTTTAATTTGTTTGACCAAACTCGCATGTAAATATTAAATTTTTATTAAAATGTCGCTAAATTTACATAAAAAAAAGAGTTCGTGGCATCAGGGTAATCGAATAGTGCTGTGTTTTATACATAAAACCGAATAGTGAAACAAACAGTGAGTGTTGTCAAAGTTTTTATTGTGTCATACACATTTTGCTTCACGCTTTTTTCCCAAAGTTAGAAACGTCACGCAAAGCGTTGAAGTTGTATCTGACAGCGCCTTTACTGCCGTTGATTTTATTATGGGCTCTGTTAATTTGAAATCGATTTTTCCTGAAGCTGCAGACTTATTCTGTTTCATCATTTAATTTCATATTCGATTTAACTTTTATAAATGAAAAAAACAATTAAGTTTTTGACATTATACGTAAATATTGTCCCGTTATACCTAAAAATAACATATCAAGTAGTGTTTAATCATCTATCTGCGTAAAATATGATCATAAAATACATAATTATAATCACATTTAAAACACCTGCATGATTTGTTTTTGATTAAGCATTTTTCAGTCTTCCAGGTAAGCGAAATATGATAATAACAAACGGAAATAATAGTTACATTTTACACGTCTGGATGATTAATTTGCGATTGCTATACAATTTGTTATTAAGGGTTTTCATGAGAACTCTTAAAATTGCCATTTGTGCAATTGGACAAACTTGCGAGACTTGTTTCATGAAGCCCCTTTTGAACTTTTGCGCAAACAGTGTATGTAAATTTGAAATAAACGTCAGAAATTTCATTAAATAAAAATAAAATAAGAAATTTTCAAGCAATTTTTAATTTAAAAATGCATTTATTTATTTCTTTAAAAATAAAAAAGTGTGTGTGTGTGTCTAAAACTGCCTAAAGAAATCCAAAAAGCAAGAAATTGTTGATTACAAAATGCACAATTTCACAGATTAACTTTCCGAGTCAAAATTATTGGGCAAATTTAATTTAATTTGTATAAATAAATTTCTATACAATTTTTGACATTTTATTTACGAGAGTGTAAAAATGCACAATTGCACAGTTTACGAGACTTTTGAACATTCTCATCAAAACCCTTATTGTATTTTAAATCGAACTATTTTTATCCATTAGCGCGAATCTTTTTCAAGTCCTTTTTTGATCGTGAAAGTGATTAATCAGTTTTTGATCACGAATAGTGATCTAAAAAGAGTCAGCAAGGTGATTTTTCAGACAACTATCTTCCAAATGTTAGATGGGTATAAGTACATATGAATATAGATGTGTTGGGAAAACGTTGCATATATACGTTGTTTGTACATATACATACATATCGTCACCCAAAATCCAAAAGGCCGTAAGTGCACTTTTTACTTTTTTACAGGAGATGTAAAAAACCTTCTAAATTTAAGAGTATTCGTTTGTTAGGTGCCAAATTTAATAATGAATTAAATCGGTATTTTTGAACATATATACCCTTAGTTATGAAAGTGGTCTAAGTCATATATTGCTCTTGTCGAGATATTTAGTAGATTACATTTAAACAAATGAAAAAGTATTTTTATATTAAGCAGCATTTTTATTAAGAATTGTTCTAGTCTCGATTGATATGAATTTATTTAACTATGTTTAAATATTTATTGAAGTTTTTCAAAGATTTAATTGATATTTCGAAGCAAAAATGCACATGACTTAGACCACTTTCATAATTAAGGGCATATATGTGAGTAAAGTTTAAATTAAAGAAGTATTTATTTTGGTTAATCACATCATAATCAACTTTCAATAGAATAATCAATAGAAATCAACTGTTAAAGAGGTAAATTTAAAAAAAAACTCTGTGAACACAATCTAGTTTGTCTGTGAATGAAAAAGAATGGCTTTTATTTATTTTACATTTAAATATTGGCAATCAAGCAAGCAAGCAACAAAGCTATCATTCAAATAGTAACTATAATGTTAAAGATAAAATAACCAATATGTCAGAAGCAAGCTCAAATGTCATGTTAATGTCTACGGTTCTATCATGCTGATACATTTCTAATGAATTAGTAGATTATTTAAGTAATGAACTACCACTTCTAATGCTAAATGCTCAATTTCAATTTAATCCTGTAAAGAGCTTATAAAATATGCTTATGTACAGGCATGCTTTTCGTATAACTACATAAGTAAGTATTGATTTTAGTATTGATTATTTTCCTACAAAAACGTTTCTTGATTTCTTGTGTTTTTCTATACAAAAAAAAAGTAACTAAGACACTATAATCGCTATTTTAGCCAACTGTTGTAAATACATACAGCTACTCACACTTAAAGTGGAACACGAAGATAATTATGATGTTGCTATGTTTGGAACCCAAAAAAAAAAGGACTTGGTTAAATTCAGAAAATTACATTTAATATTTTTTATTTTATTAAATATACATAGAGTCAAACCATAAAAGGTATTCACTCATTTCAATATAAAAAAAGGTTTCTTCATTTACTAAAAATTGTTACGAATTTGTAACAATTGTAACATTAACTCAAAAAGTTTGCAAGAAGAGAGCGTCAAAAGAGAGAGAGAGAGAGAGAATAATTGCTAGTAAAATTTTTACTTGTAAGGGCACTGCTACACGTTCAATATATATTGAACGCGATCCAGTATCGTGATATTTATTGAACGTGTAGCATGCAGTATTGATGGATCGCGATCCATATCGTAGAAAGGCCTAAATTATGGAATCCAGATCACGGATTGCGGATCGCGTGATAAATATTGAACGTGTAGCATTTTCATGATATTAGATCGCGATACGTTAATAAAAACTGGATAATAAAACAAATAAAATAAAAAAAAATTAACAAAGGACGTATATTAATGCTTCACAAGTATCTTCGACAGCTTGGCTTATCGAATGCCGGGACATAATGGCTGTAAACCTATCATTTTTAAAGTATCTTTAAATAAATAATGGTGATCGGAAATGATAAAATAAGATACATTTACAATAAAATATACATAGTAAATACTTACGCGCCTGTTTCAAAATAATGCAGAATAATTGCCAACTTTTCCCTTGCCGAAATTGCTTCTCTCATCACTGTGCCTTTCTTCAATAAAAATGGGGTAACTAATTCCAAAATGATTTTAAAATTATCATTAGACAGGCGGAAATAATTTTCAAGGTCGTCTTTTTCTTTATAAAGAAGAATTGTGTCCATTAAACTTAAGTGTGTGTATTTTTTCCGATCCTGCAACCACTTTTTGCTCCAACATTTTCTTTTCACTTTTTTTTCAATGAAAAAGCAAGCAAAATAGCTAAACAGACTTTTTTTGGTTTTCTCGCGACATTTTTTTAATAAAGGATCCACACAGCACAAAAATAATGTAAATACTGACGCAATAAATATTGAACGTGTAGCATACGCTCGTGATCCATCAATCCATTAAAAAGTATCGCGATCCAAATATCACAATATATATTGAACGTGTAGCAGTGCCCTAAGAATTATCCAAACAGCTGTTCTGTGTTTTGTTTTCAAATTAATTATTTGAAAAATAATGATTTCTTAATTTATTGTTTTTCTTTCATTAAGCCACATAAATTAAATTTTGAATATCAAAGAATTTTTTTGTTTCTTATATATGATCAGTAGGGCGACAATTTCAATGCAAATGCATATTTATTGTCGACACTTTAAAAGCTATTCTGAACGAGTTTCTTTGCGTTTCATAAGATTTCCTGTAAAATGGCATGAATTTGTTTTTGCATATTTTGCATATTTTAACAAAAATCTAAGTTCTGTGCATATTTTTGTAATAAGTGCATATTTATTTGCATATGATCCAAGTTTTAAACAGCTATAACAATATCAAAAAAAAATCCTCCATTTTCTCAAACTTGCACTGAATACTTTAATATCATTTCTGAAATAACCGCCATTTAATACAAGATACAACGTCCATACTATGTACATACATACATATGTACATATTTAAATGTTATTCATTATACCAGCTGATGCGGCAATGCCGGTGAAAATTTATGTATCCCCCTTTTTAAACACAAGAAAACGCATTTTAAAAAATCGAACGATCGAACATTTTCGATGTACAAAAAATTTCTGCGCCCCGACAGGCACTTTACATTTGAAAATTTAAAAAACTATTTATTTATACAAAAAAAATGTATGTTAATACTACTCGTTTAAATGTACAGATTCTATGGACTGATTTTATTTTTATATTTTAATTTTTTATTTGATTGTGTAGACTGGATTTTATTTTTTGTTATGTTATGTTATTTTGTTATGTTTTAATAAATCTAGTAAAAAATTAATTGTTTTTTGTTGCATATTTTTATTTGCGCATATTTTCATTATTTTGGTGCATATTTTGACTTCTATGGTGCATATTATATGCGCATATTTTTAATTTTATAGTGCATGAAATCTGTTGCCCTAATGATCAGACATGGAAAAAGGCACTTTTGTATTTGATAATAGAATAAAATTAAAAAAATTATGAAAAATTCATAAAAATAGTAAATAATACATGCAATTGTATACTAAATGTTGTTTTTTAATAATTTTGTAATTTAAAATATTATCAAACAGAATTATCCAAAATACATTTGAAAAAGTACAATTGTATCATGATTTCTTGCTAGGATCTGACTATGAATTATTCCTGTCCAGCTTTCGTTAAAAGGGCGGATGGTTTGGGAGGCTCCACAGAAACAGCACTACCTGAAGTGGTAAGGTTCATAGAGAGATCCCTGGATCACAAACAATACACCCTGGCTGCCTTTCTAGACAGCCATCCAAAATGCTCTTCAGGATGCTGATGTTGAGGATTACATACGCAACTGGATAATAACCAAGCTTGGGAGGCAAGAAATATCACCGATAAATTAGGCAATAGCGAAAGGTCAATTTGGGCATACAGAGGGACACCGCAGGGTGGGGTGATATCACTTCCTCGGTTGAGTAATCATGAATTGTCGCTACCGGGCAACTCAAAATATCTATGAGTTATACTGAAACAAAAACTTTCATGGAAACTGAATATTCAACACAGGGTTAAAAAGACAATGGCAGCATACTACTCCTGTCGTAGGACGTTTGGATATAAATGGGGCCAAACCCCAAAAATGCTTAAATGGATGTATACAGAAATTGTGCGTCCAATACTGACTTACGGCTCTGTAGTATGGTGGCCTGCCACAAATAAGAAATACGTGATTGACTAACTTTTAAGAATACAGAGATCCGCTTGTGTAGGGATAACATTGTGTTTACGTCCTGCTTTACTAGTCCTTCGGAGGCTCTGAATGCTATACTAAAACTTATTCCGATCGACCATCATGTATTGACGATATCCTTAAGTAGTGCGACAAGATTAGCGGCATCTGGGAGGTCGAGATCAAGGTCTTATGGTCATGCCAGAATCATCGATCAACTACCTCCACGCTGAGGAGATCTACTGATAACATGGTGCCACATCTCGACTTTAATAAAGTATTTAAAGTTCTAATTCCATACAGGCCGGAATGGAATGAAGGCACAATAGTAACAGAATACGACGTCAGGGCATACACTGATGGATCAAGAATGGCCTGCGGTGGCGGCTGTGGGGTCTTTTTGGACCATCTTGGTATATAAAGATCTTTCCGTCTCCCTAACGAAGCCACAGTCTTTCAGGTTGAAATTTTAGCGGCAAGGGAAGCGGCTAAAGCGCTGATTGATATGAATGTAAAAGTAAAAAGAAAGGGTAAAGTTGGTATCTTTGTCGACAGCCAAGCAGCGCTTCCATCCCTAAGATTTTATATCACTTCGTCTATTCTTGTCAGGCAGTGTAAGAGTTTGCTATCTAGACTGGCTAATCAGGCTGACCTCACCCTCATCTGGGTTTCAGCACATAGCAATTTTTTAGGTAAGGAGCTGGCTTTGATTCATAGCAATGTAGAATCGGTAGCCAAGCCGTTTGATGCTATGAGAAGCGGTATATTCAAGCACTATCTCTATAAGGATGAATCTAGATAGCGCAATATAGTCACGTCCAATGTTTCTAAGAATATGCGGCCTTGCTACAATGATAGGCGCTCAATACAATTAACAAATAGGAACCGTAGGGAGATCTGGAGGCTCGTTGCAGTCGTGACGGGGCACTGGATGGTCGGCAGACATGCTAGTAGGATAGGTCTGTCCTATAAAGAGTTCTGCCGAAGTTGTCAAGAAGAAAGCAAAGAAGAAACAACTTTCCACTTTCTTTGCGAATGTCCAGCTTTGCATCTCTCGAGACAAAATTTTTTAGGAAGTCATGTACTAGACGATCTTTCAAATTTATCTCAGATTGGGTTGAGTGACCTTATCAGACATCTTAACGCGACTGGTTGGATATAGTAACGATCACCGTATCAGAATACTTAGATACGGTTCTACATAGGTTAACACCAGTGAGTGTAGTGGTCCTTTCAAAAAGGAAACATCTAGACTCTATTTGAATGCCTGCGTGTAGTAGGCAGCCACGTAAACCAACCAACCAGCCATCATTATTTCCATCCATGGTTCTGATATGAATAAAATTGTGTCGCAAGTTTTTACAAGTAAAGCCTTGATTTATTTTTTCGTATCTGGGAGAGTAATTTTTTAAATTTCTGCCTCATTTTATCTTCGCTGGTTTCTGCAAGGAAAGTAAATGAGCAAACTTATTGGAATTATTGAACTTTTTTTGTTTTGGTTTTATATATCTTTAATAAAAATAAAAAAAAATATTAAATATAACTTTTCAAATTTAACAAAGTCCCTCATTTTGGGTCCCAATCATAGCAACATAATGATTTTCTTTGTGTCCCACTTTAGATGTGAGTAGCTGTACGTGCATTTTAATATTTTTAATATACCTATACATAGATATGTACAATTATTTTCACGCATTCGCCTTACTCGATATTGTATAAATTTTCAAACAGAATTACATACAATGTCTTTGCCATTACCTTGAAAAGAAAACCACAAATTCACTAAAAATGGGTGTTCCAAGGAGGCAAGTAGCTCTAATTCTTTGATGACACCACCCAGAGCACCACGGCTTTCACACGCCGAACGACTCACATACTTCATGGCGTACAAAACTCCGCTATCACGTTTTTGAACAATGCATACCTGTTTACATTGTTGTTGTTTTTATTGTTGTTATTGTTGGTGTTGTTTTTGTTGTAAATATTGCCAATAACAGAAGCAGATGTTTTATGTTCGTATCGCGTGCATTCCATAATTGTCAGTATTATTATCGAGACATGAAAGTAAAAAAAAGAAAAGAAATATTAGTTAAAGTTATCGTAAAGTATAATTTTTTATGTAACTAAACATGGACAGAGAAATCGGCTGCGGATCCAATTTTACTTTACTTAAATCAGAGTTGGGCAAAATAAAGGGTGGTTAAATTTTAAGGGTCGATGTTGATTTTGAATAAAACATAAATTATTTAGGAAATTGTTGTAATTTCTTTTTATTATGATAATATGGTACGGTTCAATTATGTACGGAACGGCGGCACACCTCTATCCGATGTTCCAAATTTTCGATGATGCTGAGGCACAATTGTGTTTCAATGCCATTAATGTGTCGAATTATCTCATCTTTTAGCTCTTGAATTGTTACTGGCTTATCGACGTACACCTTTTCTTTCAAATAACCCCAAAGAAAGATGTCCAACGGTGTCAAATCACATAATCTTGGCGGCCAATTGACATCACCACCACGTGAGATAACACGAATTGAATTTGTCGCGCAAAAGAGACATTGGGTCTCATGCATAAAAACGAGTAAAAGCGCTGAGTTGAGTCAGGTGAGCAACTGCTCGTAAGTTGAGATCGATCAAACAGCAACAACTTTTGCTCAATTTCGTATGCATAAAAATCAGTTCAAAACAATTGCAATTACTTGAGCAAAGGGAGATCAAACGTCTAATGGTTATTGAAGTGCAAACATGTCGTCAAGTAAAAGTGAAGTAGAAGTAGAATCAAATACAATACAAACTGACGACATTTCTAAATTTTTAGTAGAAAAAATAGAATAAATATTTACTAGAAAAAAGTCAATTACGAAGCATTTACGGCCCGTCCCACGATGTCACCAGCAATCGTTCGATCGACAACTTGTATTGCAAAAAACAATAACATTAGAAAATTTTTCAATATAAGTATTCGATCGAACGATTTCTGGTGACATCGTGGGACAGGCCGTAAAAATAATAAAAAACAAATAATAGAAACATGTGTAACAGAAATTAAGCAATCTTATTTTAGATTTTGCTATATGTAGTTTATTTTTGAAGGTTAACAAAAAATCAACAGCAGTTTTGAGTCGTTATGAAACTGATGAGACAAGGGAGTTGAATTTTCAAAGTCTGCAGAGGCTTTTTTTGTTAAAGCAAAACAAGGTAATTCCTACAAAAATGCAGATTTTGCAAGAAAAACTTGTGGAAAGAAACTTGCATCTTTTATTTCATTTGCATCTTTCGGGAATTTTATCCACTCGCTTGTTTTGGCAGATATAAGTTTCGCAACTTCTGCAATAGTTCGCTACACAGTGGATTAATGGACTCCAATATCTGTGGCTATAAAGTTTTGGAATCCAGGATCTGCACAAAATCTTAAATACAGTCGAATTTTATCAATGTTGCTGAGGGCACCACCACGTGTTTCTTCTGACTCCTCAAAAAAATAATTAGCCAACCAGCAGATGCTACTATCATCAAACCTATGTATTTATCATTTTATTATTAATTATATAAAAAAAAATTAATAATTAAGAATACAAACCTGTATAATTTTTTATCCTCACTTGTTAAATTTTTTTACGCTGTTGATAACATTTTGTATTTCTTTGTGGCATAAAATTTTCAGCCATAATTCCTTTTTAGTGTAGGCGAGTCAACTATAAGGCAGGCTCAACAAAATTTGAGCAAGAGCTCACAAAAGAAAGCAAAAGCTTGTTTTTATGCATATGAAAATGAGCACATGCTCTTCTAACTTAGTTCAAACTGAGCAAGACGAGTTCAAACGTAAGCAGTGAGTAAAAGCAAATTCATCAAATTTTATTATGCATACGACAAGCACCTTTTACTCAAAAAAACGAGTGAGAGCTCAATCTCACGTTTTATGCATGAGACCGATTGTTTCGTTATCTGTGTGGCAAGTGGCACCGTTATGTTGAAACCACATTTCGTCCACAGTGTGCTATATGTACATATTTTAAAATTTGTTCATTTACTAAAAATTTTTACGAATTTGTAACAATTGTTACAGGAAAGTGTTCACTAATTCCAAAAGTTTGCAAGGAGAAAGCTTCAGAAGAGAAAAAAAATTGAGAGACAAAAAAAATTCCTACAAATTATTACTAGTAAAACTTTTACTTGGAAGAATTATCCAACCACCTGTTGTGTGTTTTGTTGTCACATTATAGTTGTTGTACATTATAGTTTGCCACATGCGTTTTATATGTAACCGCACAGTTGCTTAAGCTAGCTTATTAATATTATAGTTGGACCTTAAAGCGTTCATTTACTGTTCCATATTTAGGAGAGTAATTTTGTAAATTACTGCCTTACTCTCTCGTTGCTAGTTTCTGCTGGGAAAGTAAGTGAACAGACCTATTGAAAAACTAATAAAAACCATTTAATATTCTATGGGACGGAATGACAAAAAAATTTACAAGCAGTTTGGTATAAAAGTAATGTAGGTGTGAGTTTTAGCATGAGAATAGGATTCATACTATGCCTGAGTTTAGACGAGCGAACATTTGGAAGAAAAACATCTGGAAGATTCTTTTGTTGTTCCTTCGCGTTCACACAGACGAAAATGTTTCCGGCGACATTCCAATATTATTGGATAAAAGCAAGCATATTTGTACATATATGTGTGTAGATGTAGCAAAGAATATGAAAACAAAGCGTGTCGCCGATTACCGAACACAAAAATGATTCTCCCTTCCCCATCCGTAAATTGCTACCAAACTAAATGTTTCCCTTCCAAATGTTTTCATCTATAAACGCTGACTATTTTTGTTGTGAAAACAAAGGCAAATGAAAAACTTTTCCAGTTATATCGTGCTTTGAGTGGCAAAAAGGCCCAAGTGCCAAAATCAAATTTATTGAAGAAAATCTTTATCTGTTATTTTACTTTAAAATCGATATTTTGGATAATTTTCAAAGTTTTTCTTAAATGTAATTTATTTATTAACATGAAATAAATAATTTCAAAATGATGTCGCTTGAGCCTTTTTGGGCGTTAAGAGCTCAATAGTAAAAATACAAGGGCAAAATATTTTTAAAACATTTTTTTTCTTAGCGAATTGACAATTATTGGGATCTTTTAATAAAGAGACAAAAAGTTGCTGGTATGTATAATCAACAAAATTAAATTAAATTTTATGTGTTTGTATCATTTACATACGTACCTTGCCAAAGCTGCCTTTGCCAATGGCGCGCAAAATTTGAAAATGATCGAAATTCACTGTAATGAAAAGAGAATGTTTAACTTCTTATAGTTGGATAAAAGAGATAAAAGAAATTAAATCTTAATATCAAACAGAATTTAGACGGGTGCACAATAATCCATTGTCAGAATTCAGAAGTATACTTTATATTAATTAACTCTAGCGCTGCATTACGTATACGCTACACCTACTCGTATTAAAGACCTGCAAGAATGCCATTAAAACACAAAATTGTGCATTCATTCTCCAAATGAATTGGGTCTACCAGACCACTCATAATATTGAATGTAATTAATTGTGTATATTTTTCCAATCATCATGTGTACTATTTCGCTAATCATTTCCTATGCATCCATTTCAATTTGGTGTAAAAATACACACTCACCACAGTGAATGAAAACCGCAATAAATCCCTCACACAACATAGTATGAATTCACTGCCATCGAACCCCTTTATTTCTCTATTGTGTTTAAACCCAATAAGCACTCAAAAAATTAAAATTCAAGCATTTGAAATTTAACAGTTTATGGTCATTGATGCGTTTTATACGCTTCAACAACGCAAACACTACAGAAAAGCGCTCAGTTACCCCGACTGTAATGGAATGTAACTGCAACGTAAGAAACAGCTGATGGATGTTTTTATGTGAAAAGTAGGTTATGTTACATTACATCTCTATTGTAATTGTATGGGGTATCGCGGTATGTGGGTACCGGGGTACCGGGGTACGCGGTCATTGACTCTCGTAGGTGTCAACTTTGTTACCATTTTAAACATAGACCAAGTTAACATTATTAACATTTTCTTTTTCTGTAATATTTATAAACGTCTAAATAGCGACGATCTTGATTTTAATCGCCATATCGTGCCATAACCGCGAAAATAGCTTAAGCGACATAATTTTCAAACTTCAATTTTTGACCAAAATCGATCATTTGCGATGGTAAATAGTCGATTTTAATAAAAAAAAACAAAGTCCAAAAAATGTGTCGCTTAAGCTATTTTAGCGGTTATGGCTCGATATAATCATTATTACAGAATTGCCAGCATTTTTAAATTGAAAAAGGTACCCAGTCATTGATCGCAGGATTAATGATGATTCAGCTGTCTAACAAAAATCTCTTAACTGTACCAACTAGATGATTGGCAAACCTTTTGAAACTTCATAAGTAAAAACATTAAAAAAATTTCTATACATGACTTCTTAAGCATTAATTCTAGCTGAGCTACATAAACTTGAAGCTGCATATCGTTGGGTGGTTACTGGTTTGCCGCAGTAATTATGTATTCTTAATACACTGTGCGGCAAACCAGTAACCACCCGACGATATGTATATGATGGGCTTAAAATACAAGCGGTTTAAGTGCCTCTTTTCCCAATTGAGTTAACTCATGGAATTTTAAGGTAAAGTTCAGATAAAGTCAAGGTATAAGTGGTCAAAGTGCAATTATTGTGGAATACAAGTCATTGCCTTCTTTAGAATCTCCTGAATTTTTTTGTTTTTTTATGAAATTGAAATTTCTCTTATTTTTTACTCACCCGAATTCACCATTTACATTTCTGCAGTATATTTTTCGCATAATGCAGAAATCTTTTTGTTTTTTTTTTTTGCTTTTATTAATTTCAAACTATTTTCGTTCTTTTAATATTTACGTTATTTTTATTCTTTATATTTTCTTTTTAAATGTTCGAAATTTTTTAAAGTCTAGCAACACTTACAACAGGCTGTTCACAACTACCATAGTTGTAGTTAATACCCTGTCGGAAATTACGTTAATTTTAAACTAACTTTAAGCTAACTGTTTCGCAACTAGTACTGACTTGGACACTTGGATTATTGTTAATGTAATCAACTGAATATTTTAAGATTGCCATATTCTAGGCGGTAAGCTATTGTCTCACTCTGCATTACTTTCAACTAACTTAAAGTTGATTTTTTTTTAAATCACCTGGTAGTCAGTAAATTAAAAAATTTTTTTGAGGTTGGAACATGTATCATCACACGTTGTTTACTCAATGCGCTACCACTCAGCTAAGGTACCATCTACAATAATAACAGCAAAATGTTAATATAAAACTCAAACGAGTTTCAAAGTGCCTGAGAACAAATTTGTTGGCTCTCATCAAATTCGATTACGTACTCAACTTAACAATTAATTTTGGGTTTGTTCTGGATGACATTGCAGTTAGCTTTTACTCAGTCTAAGAAAATTTTACTATAAGTTAGATATTTTTGTAGTCAACCACACATTCTCCGACAGGGTACAATCTACAATCTGCAGTAGGTTGTGACTTGAGTATATGTTTTAAGAAAGGATGCCAGTTGAAAGAAGGCTGTTCAATGTTAATTTTACGTTAAACAATTAAAAAAATATATGAATTTCGTTATATAATAATTGAAAACTAACTAAATATCAATAAAAAATTTATTTTGGTACTGATTTTATTTTACGACATTTTTTATTGGCTCTTGAAATAGGTCGTAGTCAAAAAGGCGAAGGATGACGTTAATGTACAAGAAATAAGGATGACGTTCTAGCGTTAATATAGTACACCTTTTGTATGAAAGAAAATAATCTTGAACTAGTGTAAAATTTTAAGACAATATGACATTATGACACTTAAGACTACCGTTGGAATACTCCAAATTTTTTTTGTCAATGTAATATAACTAAAAATTATTTTATTGGGAATTCTAATTGAAAAGTGCAATAAATTTAACATGTTCTTCCAGAAAAGAAAACGTCATAAGACGTTTTCATTTTCAACATATTTAAAAACTTTTTGATTTTGTTCTAATTTACACTTTGCAAGTCTTATTGCTAAGCTGATTAGTTTAGGAGAGAGAGAGAGACGACAACAAACTAATCATCTTAGCAATAAGACTCGCATAGTGTAAATTAGGACTTTAAGAGCTCTTTCAAATCTGCTACTTTTTTGCTTATTAAACGCTTTGTTCATAGAAAATATTTTTGATTTATTAAATTATAAATTATTTACAAAACAAAAATGTTTTTATGAATAAAGCTCTAAATATGCAAGACTTCGCTAGTTTTGCAAAAATTTCTGCACGTACATACATACATATAAGAAACCTGCGTAAACAGTCTTTAAATGTAAATACGTCATGATTTTTAAATGTATTCACGTCGCATGTATTATACTAAACCAATAATAAATGCTGTCGTACTATAAGCGAAGCACGATGGATGTATTGGTGTATGTGTATATCAGTTGTAACAAGCGATGCCGCCAAGACAGCTTGTTTGTAACAAACACTCAAAAGAAGTACTGTTGATTAGTGTATGCTTGTTATTTTTCATATTGTACGTTTGAGTTAGAGCTGCAAAACTATCGATAGTCGCTCCACTCGATAGTTTCGATAGTTTTATGTAAAACTATCGATACTATCGATAGTATCGAATAGTTTTATAAAAGTTGCCACATAAACTACATTTGACTCGAAAAAAATTCAGAGTCCTCAACATTTTCATTAGTATATAAAAATATATCAAGCCTTTTTTTCGATTTTATCGTAAGCGGCATATTATCGAAAATATACTTTTTTATTGAACTTAAAATTTTATGGGCCTACCCATGGTTTAGAATTATCAAAATGCGAAAATTGTTGATAACTTTTAAGACACTAACTGTAAAGTTTTATCGTAAGAGACGATTAGCGGCCGTCGCGATATCAGTACCACCAAAATTTATCTTTGTGTCGACGATGTTGAATTTATTAAGATACTTGTGACTACTATTGTCGAATATGTATACATATGTATACATATGTATACATATGTATGTATTTAAGTACTTATGTATACAGAAGCAGTGATGCGATGTCATATTTACAAATTGTACTAACTTTATAAAAAAAGATTAATTTTTTTCAGTACGATTGTACCCAATTCTTTATTTATATTTTTTTAATACTTGTACTTCTCAATTAACTAAAAATCAATTAACAAAACGCCAGAAGGTGCACAAAGAATATTAGTTGCTGGGATCTGAATATAAAGGTAACATTTACGATATACTATGTTTAAAACCTTTTTTTTGTTCGATTGTTCACAGTCGATGCAAATAGTCGGCTTCTCTCCTTGGTACGAAAATAAAATTTCCACATTTGCAGATGACTTTGGAATAAATAACATTCCTCCAGCAATTCTTTAAGTACCGGAAAACATCGTTTGATTTACTTAATTTTCTAATACCTTCGAGCTAAAGATTAACCCCCTTGTGCAAAAAAATAAGTGAACGTTAAAACCGGGTTTTCTATGGAAATTTTTTTTAATGTACACTTCCAGCACGCATTAGTTTTTGCATAAGGGAGTTAATATATTTTAATGCTATTTTTGGCATGTAATATAATATAAAGAGATTTCAGTAGTGCTAAATGGGTCATTGCGGTGCTACGGTACTTTTGGCATTCAAATAGCGCTAAAATTATACAATTTTACCAACTTTTCCATCGCTGTACAAAAGCTTAAATCAACTACGGATAATTTGCTACAAAGCTGCCGGCTACTGTTTACTGACTTCGATTATTTTTACTCTTTTAATTACTTGTTTTTTTTTGCCGATAGTATCGATAGTGGAAAAAACTATCGATATTTCATTTACAACAAAGCTATCGATACTATCGATAGTACTATCGATAGTTTTGCAGCTTTAGTTTGAGTGTGTGTGTAATATGTAGATGGTAAGCTATTATGTGGTTAACCGCATACAACTAATGTTAATGCATGTGTGTGCCTTTGCATGTGCGCAGAAAAATAAAAGATCATACACACATACATGCATGACGTTTGTACATGCGCTCATGTGTAGAAAGAAGCAAGTATCACAAATTCTTCCGTCACGAAGTGTTTTCTTCTTTACTCTTATACCTACAATACACAAACAAATTTTTTATAGACGGTGTTGTTAACGTTTGTTTTATAAGAATTCGCTGTAGTAAAGCATTTGAAAAATCCCTCATGTCTTGAAAGTTCTTATAAGATATCTTGTGCAGGACACTAATACATATCATTGAAAGCCAAAAAGTTACTTTTTGGATGCTCAATACATATCGATACTCGAACGACAATGAGTATGAAGCACATTCGCATCAACAAGCATGCTTACATACAGGCATACATATCTATAGCTATCAACACAAATAAGTGCGAATATCGATAGGTGCGGGTTCGATCAAACAAATGTGCTATAAGGCCCAACTATAATATGAATAAGCTAGCTTAACCAATTGTGCGGTTACATATAAAACGCATGTGGCAAACTATAATGTACTTAACAAACTTTTCGTCAAGTTTCGTCAAATGTCATTTGCTTAAGTAAAGTGCCAAACTGAACGCACATTCCGTAAGGAAACAACTGTTTGTGCATTTTTTAAACTCAAACAAGCAGCAGCAGAAAATATTCATTGATTTTAAATATTTTTTTATTGTTTCTTATTTTAAACTCGGAAAATAAAGCAAAACTTTTATTTTCATTGTTTTTTTTTACAATACACATATACACACATGCACATGTATTTACTTATGTATATTCACTGTTGTACTTTTTAGTAGGCGAAACAAATAAAACAAGTAATAAGATGATGGATATAACGGGTGTTTTTTTTAGAGGTATAGAACTTCGAATTGAAATAAAACACAAGAAAATCGTTTTAATGTCCATCAATTTGGCTTTATTGGAAGGATAATTTTATGCCATTAATGTTTAAATATGATTTCGGGCATGTGGCCGCCGCGGCTGGCTCGAATAAAGCCAATTCTACAGGTCCAATTTTCAACCACTTTTTCGAGCATATGGGGCCGTATGTTGGCAATAACGCCACGAATGTTGGCTTCCAAGTCCCCTAACGTTTCTGGTTTGTTGGCGTAGACGAGCGACTTCACATATCCCCAAAGAAAATAATCCAATGGTGTCAAATCACACGATCTTGGTGGCCAATTGACAGGTCCATTCCGCGAAATTATGCGCTCATCGAATGTTTCCTTCAATAAATCGATTGTGACGTGCGCTGTGTGGCATGTAGCGCCATCTTGTTGGAACCACAACTCATCCACATTCATGCCATCCGATTCGGGAACAAAATAGTCGG
Organism: Tachina grossa; assembly: GCA_949987645.1. Taxonomy (NCBI): domain Eukaryota; kingdom Metazoa; phylum Arthropoda; class Insecta; order Diptera; family Tachinidae; genus Tachina; species Tachina grossa. The sequence continues at coordinate 131,126,907 of OX465274.1, read as the reverse complement.
TTATCATGGCTCTATACCGGTCTCCATTAACGGTAACTGACTCTCCAGCATTATTTCGGAAGAAGTATGGCCCAATGACTCCACCAGCCCATAGAGCACACCAAACAGTCAGTTTTTGTGGATGTAATGGCGTCTCAAGGGTCTCATGTGGATTCTCTTCACTCAAAATGCGGCAATTTTGCTTGTTGACGTAGCCATTCAACCAAAAATGAGCCTCATCACTGAACAAAATTTTGCGATGAAAATCAGCATCGAGATCAATCTCATTTTCGGCCCATACACCAAAATCACGACGCATTGCATGGTCTCGCGGCTTTAATTCTTGCACAAGCTGGATCTTGTAAGGTCGCAAGCCAAGATCTTTGCGCAAAATCTTCCATAAAGTTGATGGACAAAGCTCCAATTGCTGTGCACGGTGGCGAATCGATTCATTCGGGTCCTCTTCAACACTTTGCTCTACAGCGGCAATTGTTTCTTCGGTGCGCACTGTTCGACGTCTCTGCGGATGCGTATTATCACATAGAGTAAACGTAGTGCGAAAACGATCCATGGTTAACCGAATTAATTGCTCTGATGGACGATTATGTCGACCATAAAATGGACGGAGCTTGCGGTAAACTTCGCGAGCTGAACCATTATTTTCGAAATAAATTTGCACGATTTGCAAGCATTGTTCTTTTGTCAACCTGTTTGTGATGAAATGGCAAACCAAACTTAATATTAATCACTTGACAGCTGACAAAATGACCGCCAGTTAAAAAAGTGATGCCAACTTAAAGTTCTATACCTCAATAAAAAACACCCATTATTTATATGTGAATTTTTAATAAATTAGGACATTCTTTCAAGTTAGTTTGATTGAATTGCATTCATTTACGAGTTATGAGAAGAAACAAAATTAATACAAAATTATTGACAATACCTAGCAGCTGTGGCTAAAGAATACTTAAGTGCATGTAAGTTCATTGTGGCCACCTAAAAGTCACATTTGAATTGTTTAAGCATTTGACAGACTTATCGTTCAATTCTGACATTAGCTTAAGCCAGCTTATTCATATTATAGTTGGGCCTATAGATATTCGTATCAATACATGTGCGCACAAGCATGTAATGACGAGTATGATAATAATGTTACCAAATATATAAGTAAATAAAAAAAATTGTTGTGTATGAATTTAACAAATGCCTAATTTATATTATGCATTTTTTTCATGAAATCTATTTCGCGAAACTTGTTTAATCTGAAATTTAAATTTTCAATTTTTCTTTCATAATTTATAATGTTTAGTTCAATCTTGACCTTTTGGTTTGACTCCTCTGTTAAGGCCTAAATTTAACTCCTGTTGCTAGCAACTTTGTGTTTTCGGAGTACTCACTTAGATTCTAACAAGTAAACCGCTAACGGTGCGATTAAACTTTGTCTTCGCTGTCTTCAACTTTCACCAGTTATATCAAATTTGTTCTGTGAATTTCGAGCGAGCAAGATCTACATATCTTCGAGTGTAAATACATATTTTAATATATCTTTTTCCCATACAAAAGGTAAAATAAAGCTGAGATTATTTCTCTTAATTTTTATCAAAAAGTATCGTGTTTTTATTTATATCGAATTTCTTTTCATATTTTGCACTAAAACAAAACTCTTTCTATTTGCTAATTGCTAATTGCTAGCGCTAGAGAAGACACGTAACATGAATTTCTGAAGCATTTTTGACAACTTTTTTGATCTAATTTAGTTCTTCAGGAGCCTGTTTACAAATGAAAAAAATTTCATACAAACAATTTTATGAAAAAATGCGTAAATACGAGGCGGGTTTCTTTAGAAAATTTCTATTAAAAAAGTTATATATTGCAAAAATTATGCAAACTCGGAAGGATTAAAACAATAAAAAATCCCCTAAAGCTGATTATATAAACCTCAAAAAAGCAATGAGTCGAAAATCTGTTCAGCATATTAATCGCGAAAACTTGCAAAAATGCGAATATTATTTAAAAAACCATCTCATAAAAAGTTGCGAAACATTTTTTGATTGAAAAAAGCCTTAAAATGTATTTAAAAACAACACCAAAATTTTAACGAATATCAAAAACTTGGAAAACTTTGCGACCATGTCGAAAATTAGCAAAAACTTGGTAACATAAAAAATGATAAAAGATATCATAGTCTGATACTGGTTGAAAATCTTTAAAACTGCAAAAAAAATAAATAGTTGGGAACAATCACTTTTATTGCGAAAAAAAAGAAAATATTTGCGATAAATATCCCTAAAATAACTTACAAATACTTAAAGGTCTAAGGAATGCCGAAATGGCGAAAATTCGCTAAGATCAAATAGATATGCAGATGGATTAAAAATCGGTAAAATTGTAAAAAAAAGTCAAGATTTGGCTAAAAAGTCAGTTTCATCGCGAAAATTGGCGACAAACAAGCGATAAAATTGCTAAAATTGTAAGGATTGCCATTGTTCAACCTTTCTTCCATTCATTCGGCTCTTAGCTCAGATCTAAAATGGAGCGTGTTTCTATACCCGCGGTCAAATTACTCCCTTAAATATTTAATAGGGCTTTTAGATCTAAGGACTACGAAGAGTGTTTGTGTGGGTAAAACATTTTTAATGAATTTTATGTTAAAATAGTTTGAAAAAAAATGTTATTACCTCAACAACTACAAACTAGTATATCTGGCAACACTTATCAAAAAATATTTAAAAAACCGAATGTGTTGCAAGTCATGGATATGTCGATAGATATGCGTGGATATGCCGGATGTAACGAAGAATGCGCATCGATACATACAAGTATGAAATAAAGTGCGCAGGGGTATACGCAAGTATGAGAATGAATAGATATCAACACGCTCTAGCATAAAAATAGTTCGATATGTATCCAAATTTTTTTGTATCGATTGGCTTTCCCTCATACATATTTATGTATTTCCATTATATAACTAAACAAGTAAGAGTGCTATATTCGGCTGTGCCGAATCTTAAATACCCTTTACCAAAGTGAGTTTATGTAGTATCTCTATACATAAGCACATACTTAAAGTAATTTGACCTAGTTACTTTTATGTACAAAAAAAATTAATTTTCAAAACCTAGAATCATCAAATTAGATTTTTCTCATTCCTTATATCAATATATTTACTAGTTCTTAAAAAAGTGTGTTAAGTGAAAAAAGAAAAAAGGGAATTAAAAAAAAGTTTTATTTAGTTACTTTAATATTTTTATAATTTTCCAAACCAAACTTTTCATTCCAAAACGTTAAATATGTATAATTAATAAAGGAAAAGATAAAAATTAATTAGACTTAGTTACTTTAATATATCACAAAAAGTGTAAGTTTCCCAACCCTGAAATCATCCTTTTTGATTTTTTTGATTTCTTACACCAATCTCTTTCTTTTAATAACATAAGATATGTTTAATTTGTAAATAAAAGGAAAAATTTGTTTTAGTAAGTTACTTTTGTATAAGAAAAAAAGTAAAAGCTTTCCAACCCTTGAAACATCTTTTTAATTTTTTTAAACTTTTTTTATTTGAAATATTAATTTTATTCGTACTCATAAAATAAGTTTATTTAATAAAAATAAACAAAAATTAATTTTCGGAGTTAATTTTTTATATCACAAAGAGTGTAGGTTTCCCAACCCTGGAATCCTCCTTTTTGATTTTTTTGATTTCTAATACCAATATTTTTTTTAAGAATATAAGATTTGTTAAATTTATAGTAAAAAAGGAAAAATTTGTTTAAGTATGTTACTTTTGTATAAAAAATAAGGTTTTCCAACCCTGAAAACGTCGTTTTAATTCTTTCAACTTTTTTTATTTTGAAATACCAAATTCATTCGTACTGAAGTATAAAATAAATTTATTTTATAAAAGAAATAAAAATTAGTTTTCGGTAGCTAATTTTTTATATCACTAAAAGTGTGGGTTTACCAACCCTGAAATCATACTTTTTGATTTTTCTGATTTCTTATACCAATCTCTTTCTTTTAAGAATATAAGATATCTTTAATTTATAGAGAAAACGAAAAATTTATTTAAGTAACTTACTTTTGTAAAAAAAGGTAAAGTTTTCCAACCCTGGAAACATGTTTTAAACTTTTTTAAATTTAAATACCAAATTCATTCGTACTGAAGTATAAAATAAATTTATTTTATAAAAGAAATAAAAATTAGTTTTCGGTAGCTAATTTTTTATATCACTAAAAGTGTGGGTTTATCAACCCTGAAATCATACTTTTTGATTTTTCTGATTTCTTATACCAATCTCTTTCTTTTAAGAATATAAGATATCTTTAATTTATAGAGAAAACGAAAAATTTGCTTTAGTAACTTACTTTTGTAAAAAAAGGTAAAGTTTTCCTACCCTGGAAACATCTTTTTAATTTTTTGAAGTTTAATTTTTAATTTGAAATACCAATTTTATTCGTACTGAAGTATAAAATAAGCTTATTTAATAAAAAAAATAAAAATTAATTTTCGGTAGTTAATTTTTTATATCACAAAAAGTTTCAGTTTCAAAACCCTGGAATCATCCTTTTTAATTTTTCTAATTTCTTACATCAATCTTCTTCTTATAAGAATGTAAGATATGTTTAATTTATAAAGAAAAGGAAAAATTTGTTTTAATAAGTTACTTTTGTGTAAGAAAAAAAAATTTTCCAACCCTGGAAACGTCTTTTTAATTTTTATATTTTTTTTTTAATTTGAAATACCAATTTTATTCGTGGTGAAGTATAAAATAAGTTTATTTAATAAAAATAAATAAAAATTAGATTACGGTAGTTAATTGTATATATCACAAAAATCGTAGGTTTTCCAACCCTGGAATCATCCTTTTTGTTTTTCTGATTTCTAACAAAAATTTCTTTCTTGTAAGATCATTAGATATATTTAATTTATAGAAAAAAAGGAAAAATTTGTTTTAGTAAGTTACTTTTGCATAACAAAAAAAGTTAAGGTTTTCCAACCCTGGAAACGTCTTTTTAATTTTTTTAATTTTTTTAATTTTTTTTTAGTTAGAAATACCAATTTTATTCATACTGAAGTATAAAATAAGTTTATTTAATAAAAAATTATTAAAAACTAGTTTTCGGTAGTTATTTTGTATGGCAAAATGAAGTTTAAGTCTCCCAGCTCTGAAACCGTCTTCTCGATTTAATCTTATTATTAATCTTATTTCGACCATTTCTGACCCACCAGTCCAAGGACGAAGTCTCTAGCTTTTCTGGGAGGTTCGGAAAACCGATTTCACGTACAGACAGACGGACAGACCGACATCGCTTATTCGTCTTCCCTATGCATAAGGATCCAGAATATATATACTCTATGACTCGCTTATTAATATTCTAGAAATTACAAACGGAATGACAAACCTTTTACCATTTTTTGGTAAAGGGTATAAAAAAATGATAGCATGAAATTACTTTTGATCCTTTTGAAAATATTTCATAATCCGCAATCTTTAATTGGTTGACCAAAATGTTGTTTTAAATAAAATGGCTTCTTTTACAAAATGCTTGTTTGTAAAAACCCTGCAGTATGGCTTTAATTTTTACTGAAATAACTCAAAATATTAGATTATTAGATTATTGAGTAGAACGTGCAACTACTATTAACTAAATCACATAAAACACCATACTTACATACATATGTACTATATATACAAACACATATTTACAAAGCAAATAAATTGCACACAAAAGATATGAACAGAAGCATATCATTTCCTAAATTCTACTGACACTTCATATTCAATATTATCAATGAGAACCTTTTCAATAACACGTCCAGAATTATAAGTGTATTAAAGAAGAATTGATTTAATCAAGATAACTTAAAGTAATAATCATGGAAAGGAGAAAACAGACCCCAAGTATGGATTAGGCAGCCAAAGATTAATGTCACGTATACAATATACATATACATAAATATGTCCATACGTATGTATGTGTGTACATATCGTTGGTCATAAGTAAAAAGGTCCTAACTCAAATAACTGTAACTTTACAGGAGAGCGTATAAACATAATAATAAACAGTACAAGTGCTTGTACAACTGCTTCCCAGTAAAAAAAAATGGAAGTCATTCTGAAGGAACCACATTTTCATTGCTTCCAAAAAATCGATATTTTTAATTTGCCGATAGTTAGCAGAAAACCAAGTAAAAGTTTATTTTAATCACACAAAAGCTTGTAGTTTTTCCATAGTTTTAGTAAATACTCACCAAAATGTTCAAAAAATCGATTTTTTGAAAGAAATTTATGAACTAGTTTTGGCCTAAAATTTAGAAGTTATTTGCTTAAATTTACATGAAAACACTGTTTCGCGTTTAAATTCGTATAAAAAGAAACGAATTGTTAAAATATGTAACTTTTTAAAGTTTTTCCTAGATGAAAATATTACAATAGAACACAAAAAAGGAAATTTTTCTTAAAATCGCTTCTACTTCGGTGACTAGGCATCGAAAAAGAGAACTTCTTGCAATGACAACCCTATGTAAAAATCATTAGATCGGATCGAAATTTGAACTACTTCCAGACTGCAAACTCTACATTTTCATGACTTCTTTGGAGTGTCTTTTGTTACTGGGTTGTAAAAGCCTTCTTTTTTTACACTATTGAAATAAATTTTTGTGACGAGTTGTATACATATGTGTGAAATGTATTGGAATCACGTAAGAACTCAATTTAGTGAAAATACTAGTTATAGCCTTTCTACTTGTGACCATCTATATGTATGTATGTATGTATGTATATAAAAAATGCTGTGCAATGTATTGAAAATCTCCAAAGAGAGGTAGAAAATCAATATTTATTGTACTATCACAACTTAGTGGATTTTTAACTAATAAAATTGAGTCAATTACAATATGAAAAGAAAACTTTGTGTGAGAATTAATGTTGAAAACATCAATAGAGTAGAAAAATTTTGTTTTTGTTTGCAATAAAAAATTCTCACGCGAACTTTTTTTATATTTTTATATTCTAAAATAAATTCAGTAAAGTGCTACTCTGACTCGCGCACGAAGGGTTCCTTACAAACTTCATCCTATATAATATATAGTTTTGGCATTTTTTTCGTTTTTGGGGTCTTTTAGGTTTTTTTTTTTGTTTTGGCGTTTTTTCGGTTTTGGCGATTTTTTTAAGTTTTGGCTTTTTTTTAGTTTTGACACTTTATTTTCTTGTTCTGGCGACTTTTTTCGTTTTTGGCGTTTTTTCATTTTGGCGATTTTTTTTATTTTTGGCGATTTTTTTCATTTTTGCGATTTTTTTTTATTTAAAAATTTTTTTTAGTTTTGGCGACATTTTCGCGATTTTTTCGATTTTTGGCGTTTTTTTTTCATTTTGGCGTTTTTTTCATTTTGGGGATTTTTTCGAATTTGGCGATTTATTTTAGTGTTCGAAATTTTTTTTAATTTTGGCGATTTGTTTCGTTTTGGCGATTTTTTTAATTTTTGGCAATTTTTTTTGGTTTGGCGATTTTATAATTTTCGGTTTTTTTAGTTTTACCGTTTTTGAAAATTTCAAGTGTTTGCCTCTTACGGTTTCCAAGATATAGCAAATTGTCAAAATTACATAGTCAAAATTGCATTACCTGATGGACCACCCTTTAGTTTAAATTTTTTTTAAATTTTAGAGTTAATTGTTGTAGTCTGTATAAAAATACACTAATTTTACAAATTTCAAGATTCAATATACAATTGTATGTATGTATATTACATTGGATTTTAACATTTTTCGTTTTGCTCGTTTTGGAACACCCTTTAATTTTTAATTCTCATGTATTTGTTGTTGTAGCGGCCAAGGTTCTACATACTGTGTCCAAATTTCAGGTCCGTAGCTCTTTTGGTTTTGAGAAAATACCGTGTGACCGACAGACGGACAGCGTAGCGACGGAACCTAAAAACAGGCATGTACAGTAGGGTGTCTCGCAAAAAAAATCCGCGCTACATCACCGAATATTTTGTTTTGTTATAAGGCAGTTTCGAAAAAAAAATTTGTTTGCCTAACGTAGGGGTCATGATACAATTATACAGGTAACCGCGAAGCGCCAGCTGTTTGGCTTGTTTTGTGATTTGATCTGCCAAATTGTGCTTATGTTTTACCAACACACGCGCACAGTGCCTATTAAAACTGTACTAATACAAACATGCTTTGCAAAGCCAAGAGAAAACGCAAGTACATGCATATTGTTTTCCTCTCTTGTCAATCACAAAACAGCAATAAAAATCACTGATGTTTTATTTGTTGTACATTTGTTGTAGATTCGCGGCTACCTGTATTATTGTATCATGGCAGGGGTCATCAAAATATAATTCTCGCTATGTTTTTGGCATTTACAGTCGGATCTTAAAGTATGATATATCGATGTTTTTGTCTCCAGGAGACCAATGTTTTGCTTCAATAGTCATTGACCTCAAATATCCCGTTCCAGTATTTACCCACCAGATCTCAGTTCCTACAACCTTAATGTACCATTCTAATTTCATAAAATTTAAGCTCGCAAAAAAATTATTAAACTTTTGCCAAGGAAGTATTTCAATCACTCTATCAGAACTATTCTAATTTTTTTTTTAATTAAATGCTCTATTGAAACAGAATCTGTAGCTCATTTCTGTATTTCTCGCACAGTGATGCCAACTTAGCCCTTTTCGGGCTAGTATATCTAGCCCGTTTTCAGTCCCTCAAAACGCGAAAAAATGTTTGGCCCCAAACTAAAAAACGCGTAAATCTAGCACTTTTTACAATTACCTTTCAGCCTTTTTAGCCCCTTTTTTAGTTTTTGCTCGATATGGCTACATTTTAATCTTTGTGAACTTTTTCTTCCTTAAATATACTCATTTTATTTTGCTAGTTTGCTGTACCAATTTAAAAAAGAAGAATATAGAATAATCTTCTATTTCTTCCAAATTTTCTGCGCTTTGAAAGATATTCAGTATAGCATAAAAACAGATAATGTATGTTTTTGGAAGAGAGAGAAATCGAAACTTTATTTAATAACGACGAATTTTAAATGTATGTACTTATGTAAACATGCAGACATATATAGATATGTATTATTATACATACATATATGTATGTAAAGGGTGTCCCAACAAGAACGCAAGATTTAAATTTGGCGCCATTCGAAGTGTCATTGTTTGACATTTGAACAATTGTTATTGTTTGCTAGTAGAAGGTACGAGGTTAGTAAAAATGGAGCGCTACACGAATGAACTGCGAGTTCTCATTGTGAAATTGTTTTACCAAAATGGTGAAAGTTTTGCGGCTACAGTTCACAAATTTGCGATCAATTTGGGGTCACAATAATGCTCCAAAAGAGTCAACTGTAAAGAGATTAATGGATAAATTTGCCGAAACTGGGTCTGTTAGTGATGTAAAGACAACAACGCGCCTTCGACCAGGTCTATCGACCGAAAATGTCGCAGCTGTACGTGATGATGTCGCTCAAACGCAGGTCAAGCGCAAACATTCAATGGTGCTCGGTATCGTGAAATGATAACCAGTTTTTTCGTGCCTAGAATTGAAGAAATGAATGTGGAGCGCATGTGGTTTCAACAAGACGGCGCCACATGTCATACAGCCAGAGAAACAATTCAATTGCTACATCAGTCATTTCCCGGTCCTGTTATTTCGCGTTTTGGAGACCAGAATTGGCCGCCTAGATCGTGCGATTTAACACCATTAGACTTTTTTCTTTGGGGTTTTTTGAAGTCGATGGTTTACGCGAATAAGCCGACGACGACTCAAGCCTTAAAAGAGGAAATTGGACGCTGCATTAATGAAATACCGCAGCATTTATGCAAAACGGCCATTGAAAATTTCATTAAAAGATCGCGTGTATACCAGCAAAGCCGCAGCGGCCATCTGCCCGATTTATTGTTCCACACATAATCTCGTTTAACGATTTTTTTTTTTTAATATCTGTGTTTTATTTAAAATTTAAATCTTGCGTTCTTGTTGGGACACCCGTTACATATATACTATTTAATCTACGTATGTACCTTATTGAAATGTAATATGAAATTTAAATGAAATATGTACCTTATTGAAGCATTATATCTCAAGCTATGTACATATACATATGTTCTTCTCATGATAGTTATTTATTTTCTAAAAAATTACTTTACAAAAATTTGTTTGTTGCTTTAATTTTCGACAGAAACGTTTTAAAACTAGCCTCTTTTCGCGCATTTACGAAAAAATTTATTTTATTTTGCGCTTAAAGTATATTTTTTTCAATTTAGCCCTTTTTAGCCCTTTTTTCTAAAAATTTTACGCGTTTTGAGTCTCAAAAGTTGGCATCACTGTTCTCGCATCGTAAAATTTCCCGCATGAAACGAGGGAATCGTAACAAAAACAGCGTAAATTGAAACACAAAATGGCTTTTCTCACATAAGTGTTTCTGTATATTTACTTTGCGAGAACTGTCTGTCATTTAAATAAATTTCCAGCAATTATTGGAAGGATGTGAGAAAAAGTGTTTCTGTAACAATATTTTGTGAAAAGTTTCTCGAAAGAACTGTCAAAACAAATTGCATTTTAAATTGGTGCGAGAACAACCAAATTTGTACAAAAGCATATGAATTTTTGAATTTGTGTATAAAAATATAAAAAATAAACTAGTTGAAAAGATATGCAACGAATTGTTGGACTAAAATATCATTAAAAAATCGATATGTTCACTCTTATTTAGAATTTTTATTTTGTGCAATTGTTTTATGTAGAGACAGTTGATAGAAAAAACTTCTTTTGAGGATTTAACATTCATTTCATATTTTTGCTCATAATTTTATTTCCTTTTTCTTGGTAATTATTTCCTTTTTTATTGAAATAATATTTTTGTGACATTTTGTTTTCATTTGACATTTGATTACTGGAAATATTCCAGTAAAAACAAAATCAGTGTCGTCTGTTCTCGCATTCAAGTACAGAAACACTTTTTTTCTCACAAATCGAGAAACGATGGAATTTTGTGTTTCACACTTCATGTGAGAAATTTTACGATGCGAGAAATACAGAAACGAGCTACTGGGTAGGAAGTATCGGAAAATGCATTCAGAATTGCAGACACTATTCTGTTGTTTATTATATTAAACGTTTTTAACTAGACTTGATTGTGTTCCGCATACTATACGCCAAATTACATTGGCATTTAAGCATTTCCTTAGGAAAGGGATAATGATAGAGAAGACAGGTGGTGAAGGAAGAGATAGTGGAACGGTTCATTATTTTAAAACTCTACTTTTCGCACGTTTTTACTTATGCAGAGTTGCACTGCCTCTAGTGTTTATGTTTAGTAGTCATTTAATTTCATTTAATATTTTAATTTATATCATAGAAGCCATTTATATGTAAGATTTATGTGCATTTAAGTTAATATGCCAATTTCAGTATTTTATTTAAATAAGAAAATCGCAAAAACTAGACGTGATGGAATTAATTTGTGAACAGATTTCGATTCATCGCACTAAAGCCCATTAAAACCACATAATGAAGTTCTTGCTCCTCAGTGATCGGCAATAATTCATTTTTTCGCTATTCATACTGAGTCATAAAATTTTAAATATACTCGTAAGTGAGTAGACATCATTTAAACTCAACTACTCTGATTTACGCAAACTCACGATGACATTGATTTATAAGTATAGGTTGAAATGAATATGAATGCGAAGTCGACATCATAGTCATACCACACTCACATTCATAAATCACCCCAGTTTGTTTTATAATTTCAGGAAAATACTTATATTTAGACGTGGGTGGAACTGGTTCACTAGTTCATTTTTGCCACAAACCTATCATCAAACTGATCACTGGTTTGTGGCAAAAATGAACTAGTGAACGAGTTTAGACGCAAGTCTATTTATACTACTCATATTGATTCAGCTAACTCAACTCATGCATTTATGTTTATTTAAAAGTTTAGTCATTGAACAGTTTGTAAGTAGTATACAATAGTAGTAAAGAGGGTCGTTTTGCAATTACTGCAAAACAAAAAACAAAAAAAAGCAACAGAGAAACACATAACCTCATAATGAGAACTTTAATATTCGTTCGTACATATGCGAAGTTTAAAGCATTTTAAGCATTGTGAATCATACTTATTTTGCATCGTCCATAGGCATTGAGTTAAGGAGAATCGAAATCAACAACGTCATAAATGTTGCTAAAGGTGCAATCAGACGTGACATAACCATAGCCATAGAAAACAGCCGTTCGAACCAAACTAATAGGCAACACTGTATTCGATTATAGGTGACTCGCCATAACGCCATAGCCATTACCATATAAACCAATTGAGTTTTGGTTTGGTTATGGCTATGACATTATGGCCATGTCACGTTTAATTGCACCTTTAGTATGAGTTCGATGCGCACTTCGAGTGAATATGATCCATAGGCAACATTGCAATAAGTATGAGTGCGCGTAAGTACAAGATATTATAAGACATAATTCAACTATACTCACTTTTTCACTACTCCTTGCTTTTCTCTGTTGCTCCCGACTTTTTTTATTTTTTTGCAGATTTGTTTTTGTTATAAAGTAAATGACGTTCCTTGAGAGAAAAGGTGTGAATTAATTAACTAAGGAAGTTTTTTGTACAATATTATATAAATTATTTTCAGTACACTTTTTAAGTAAATGCTATCTATCCATGGAATACCAATTAATTTAGAAAATATTTTCATAAAGAACTCTTTGTAAGTGGTACCTTAATGAAAATTCATCAAAAAATACGTAAAACACAAATTAAATAAGATATCTTACCATCATCATCACTGCACAGGTTGTTATCGGATCTACTTGATGAATTTGCAGCCCCCATCGCTTCAAGTGATGAGCGAGGCGAAGCAGCAAAGTCAGTGATGGTTAATTAACTGCAGTTGCTTTTGTCACATTTTTCACTTTTGCTGCTTTGCTTTTGTTTGTTTCTATTGTTTTCTCATGCTGGAACAACAAAGTGTTAACGAGTTTATATCAGTAGCAAGAAATGCCTTTACATGGCTGTTGCAGTTGCTTCAAGTGTCGTTATAAATGTTGGTTAGCACTGATTGCCGATTATTTTAAATTCGTTGTGTAATTTTGCTTTTTTCCAATTTGCACTTTACTTTAATTTGTCTTTCATATATAATTACATACATATATATGTATGTTGTTGTATTTTTCTTTTTCTTTGTTGCTGTTGTTATGACAACAGCAAGTTTTATTCAATATTTTTATTATTTTTTGCTATTGTTTTCCATTTATTTTTTCATGTTTATAAACATACTCGTGTTTCTTAGAAGAAAAAAAACTGTTGTTATTATTACAGGTTACGCTATTGTTTATTGTTGCCACTACCAACGTCAATACAGTTTACTTGGAATGTGAAAAGAAAACTTCAATGTATTAACATCGAAAAAGATATTAAAAGAAATTAAATTATGAAAAAGACTTACATATTTAAAGTTTAATTGCTTTAAATGTTCGCAGAAAATTGTTCAGTCTCATGGTTAGTAGTCTTTGAGAAATTCTTTATATATTTAATCATTTCAGGTCTACAGATGACAAGTCCTTGCAGACTTAAAAATTCTGATTGTCAAAATACAATCAATCATTGAAGAAGAGTTATAATTTTTCATTTGGATATAATACAGTATTTCTTTTTGCTCTCCGATATAACAAGTAGATGATATCAAAGCATTTTTACCAAAAAGAATCTTAACAAATTAAAAATATAAAATAGCCGATTTGTAACCACCGTTGCCATTGCATAGTGAGGCAGAATCAAAATATTTTGGGACTAAACCAGCCATTTCGAAACGGATAACCCTATCAAAAAATCGCAGAGACATAGCAGAAGAGTATTCACGCTTGCGTTTTAAATACCAGCTAAAAAGTCTCAAAGTAAGGTACTTTCCTTTGGTCAAGTAAAATTTTGTACCGCTTGACATTTTCTTGTTTATCATCAGATTTAAAATTAAATTTTAAATCAGATTTTTTTCTGGCACTACATGACATTTCTACGACAAAAATTTGAAAAAATTTAAAATCATGTTTGAAAAAGTTTTTTTTCTTACATTTAAGAAGTGATTAAAAAGCTCTATATTCAGTGAAAAAAGTATGACAATCAAACTTCAGGATTTCAAGATACACGGAAATTATGACCTGGCGTTACGTTGCAAAAAACAAAAGTGGAGTGTGACTTGACTAACAAAATTGCTTAACTCTGCGCATTGGGCAAGTATTTTTAGACAAAACTTTTTTGTTAGGACTTGGACTGATATACATTTATTTTCCAAGCTTCTAGATTAAAAACTATTTTTCCCTTTTTTCTGTTAGCCTTGGTATCTGGCGTGGCGTGGCGTTGCTTAAATTTCCACTTGATATTTTTTTGGTTACAAATTGAGAAAAAGATATACAAAAGTGAAAGAAAACTATATTTTTTATTTATATATAATTATTTACTACATTTTACCCGCGGATCCGTTCACGTTGTATTTTGAAAAATATACTTAAAATTTATGAATGTTTGTTGATTGTTATTTGCTGATAAAAACGATAAAATTAAAAAAAAACAGAATAAAAACCAGTTTAAAGACTGGTTAAACAATCCAACCCAAATCGAAAATTACCCTAACCAGTCCAAAAATGTATTTTTCGGAAAAAAAATCTGTACCATATACAAAAAAAATATGATTTGTTTGACGCTAGTAACGTAGCTTTCTATTAGTGAAAGAATTTAAAAATCGGTTAGGCGGTTTGAGCATGTAGCGAAGAAAACAAATTAACAAACTCAAAACCACAATTTTAAGTAAATCTTAAACAAACATTGTACTATACAAAAAAATACTCACAGTTTTGAAAATTAATATTATATTAAATATTTCTTTCATAAACGATTTCTTTTATTATCATCACATAAGCTAATAACACTTTATTAATATTGTTACGAAAATGGCCGTCGACAAGGTTAAGCAGCACTACACAAAAATATTCCAACAGGGTTAATGTAAGTGTTACGTGAAAATATTCCTACATGGTCAAAGCAAAGAATAGTCTAGAATAGTAGCAAACGACTAAATAAACATGTGCAGCATTTAACGTAAACAAGCAAAGGCAACAACAAAAAGCATCTGCTAATTAAGAAGATTCACATATTTACATACATACATACATGCCAATTCAAACGAAAGGCAAAAGGTAAACAACCACCACGCATTGCTTAGTTAATGATGTACACACGTATGCATATACACATGTATGTATGTACATAGTTACCACATGAACTTAATTAGGCACTTTGTAAAAAGCATATAAGATGATAATGATCGTCTAGCCATTGCTTGAAACTTCTAGTGGTATTTGTGTGAAATATAAAAAGAGGTGACGCATCCAATGAGTTAGTTAGTTAGTTAGTAGCGAACAAATTAGTCAGTTGCGAGTGAACAAGTCAGTTGAAATTCCGAAATCCCGATAAAATATAAAATAATCGTCATTTCATGTCCGAAAAATCGTCAGAAAATCGAACAAATCAAAATTTCCTCTTTAAACATGTCTACATATGTTTTATTTTTATTAGAAAACAAAACAAAACAATTCATGTTCATATACAACTTTGTTAGAGTAGTGGAAAACTTGTGAAAAATATTCCTAGGTCCAAATTTTGGTATCAGTACTTTTGATGACCGAAATTTTTGATAGGATATCAACTTACACAGGTCAATATATAGTTGGTCTCAAATGGAAAGGCCCTAACGCAAATAATTGTAACTTTACAGGAGAAGGTAAAACATAATAGAAAGTGTAATATTCAAAATGTAACTTTTTTGTACAACTGCTTGTAAAAGCGCTATTTTTTACACTATTGCAATAAATTTTTGTGATGAGGTGTATTAGTGTGAAATTTATTGAAATCAGTGAAAAACTCAACTATCGATATGTAGCATGTATATATATGCACATAAAATTTTTTTCAATTGAACACGTATACATACATACTTGCATACATATGTTTGTACTTATTTATGTATGTATGTATGTTCATTCATCAATATAGTATTGATTCAGAACTTCAATATTGGAAGGGTAACTAAATAATAAATGGCAATTTCCTATTTTTATTTATGCACCAACAGATAAATTTTTTTTAAATTGAATAATAAATTATTAAGAAATGAAATCATGAATGATGAATGAAATCATTTCTTGCTTGTATCTTTTCAAAATATTGTATTCAAATATAGTATATACATAAATAATTTTTCCATATGAGCATATAAACTTGTTGGAAACGAATATTAATTTTATTATTATTTAGTTTATTATTATTAGATTATTATTATTATTATTTAGTTTTTTTCTAATACATACTTTACTTTTTGTCTATACATTGTTTTTGTTTTGAATGTTTTGTTTTTTTAGTTTTCATTATAACTTAATTTTTGTTATTGAAACTGGACTGTTAATTTATGTTTTAACTTAAAAAAAAAAAATGTTAAATAAAAAAAATCTGTATAAAATTTTTTAAACGCACTAATAATAAACCAATATTTTACTTATTAATATTTTACTTATTAAGTAAAATATATTTTTTTAATTTCCAATTTCAATGTATTTTTAATAAAAAATATATATTTAACTTAATAAGTAAAATATTAATTTGGGATTATTAGTGCGTTTAAAAAATTTTAAGCTTAAATTTGAACAATTCCCATAAAAAACACTTATTAAAAAAAATTGTGTGTGCCCCCCCCCCCAGAAAAAATGTCTAGCTACGCCAATGGCTATGGGACACTGCTTCAGCTTCAAATGTTGAGAAAATTCAACGAAGACAAAACAAACTTTTGAGGTTAATAACATCTGCTCCATGGTACATTAAAAATTCAAATTTACATCGTGATTTAATTTTTTATTTTTTTTTAATAGGACCAGCACTCAGGGGATAACCCCTACTCATGCAATGCATTGTGCTAGAACTAGAAAAATAGGTTATATGGAAGGAGGATAGAGGGAGTAGTGTCTGTGGACATTCGATTTAAACCTTCCCACGCTGGTAGTGACAGGAAAGACCTCCGCAGGTAGTTGATTCCACATACGAACAGTGCGGCTAAAAAAGGAATTTTCTCTGTAATGCGTAGTGCGATGCATTAGCCAATCGACCACAAAGGGATGTGCTCTGAATGAGGCACGTGTTGTACGTATAAATTTGCGGGTTTCAGGAACAAGTTCCCTAATTTCATTGGAACACATTCCGTTGTAGTAACGATAGAACAATGAAATGCACCCCACATTGCGTCGATGCTCCAATGAATCAATAGAGTTGGATACCCTACTGTCACCGATGAGCTTCTTCGCCCTCTCCTGTACGCGGTCGAGCAGCCCCAAAATAGACTTTGAAGCGCTGGCCCATACATGAGAGTTATATTCCATTTTCGGACGGATATAGGTGGTATAAATAGTAAGGAGGTCAGATGGGGTGAAATATTGTTTGCACTTGAATGCTTCTTTTGCAATTTGTAAAATGTGTTCAGTCCAACGAACATCACACTGTATTTTCATGCCAAGAACATCAAGAGCATCTGATTTCTTAATATTTATACCCCCCATAGTTACAGAGGCAACAGCATTTTCGGTCATACGTCTATGTGTAACCATGCAACATTGGGTCTTACGGGCGTTAAAGTCGACCCTGTTCACATGACCCCATTCAGAAATTTTTTCTAAATCATAGTTTAAAGTCTCATTCATTATTTGACGCATGGCCTCAAACTGCGGCAGACTAGGTCTATTGCTGAATGAGAAAGAATGGCAAATGCTGCTGTCGTCCGCGAAAGAGTAGATAGGGTTGAAAGTTTTACATAGAAGGTCGTTTATAAAGATAAGGAATAGAGTTGGCGAAAGAACGGAACCTTGCGGTACCCCTCATTGATGGGATCCCATCTATAACAACTCTTATAGTGCGATCCCTGAGGAAACTCGATAAGAAACGAGAGAAATTATCACCGACACCAATGGCAATACATTTTGACAAAAGTGCACCATGCTACACTCTATCCACCACCTTACTTTCGCCAAAATGGTGGACTGAATTACACCATTTCTCCGAGAGGAGGGCTAGTAGGTCTCCCGTAGAGCGGCCTCTACGAAATCCATACTGCCGGTCGTTGAGTAAGCTGTTGGACTTCAAATACCGTACAAGATGGAAATTTACCATACTTTTCATCACTTTGGAAAGTGCAGAGCATATTGCGAGTGGGCGATCATTTTCAGGGTTAGTAGCTTCTCCTTTTTTAGGAATTGGCGTAACATTAGCAATCTTCCAGCACACTGAGAACTCACCAACATGGTACAACGTGCTGAAGAGATTAGCTAATGGACGTGCTAGCGTCGAAGAGCACTGTTTCAAGACCAGTGCTGGAAAGTGAAACCATTCGAGCTGTTTTTACCCCCCTAATAACCTTGTTCCCCGCAACCGTAAAATTATGATATTTAAACCATAATTAGAGTTAATTCATGTTACCTCATATTCGAAGTTTGAAAGTTTTAAAATGAAAGCTTAATGAGATTTAAAGGTGCAAAAACTGCATATTTTAAGACATACTCACTGACCACTATAGCTAAAGAAGTAAAATTTGGTATACAAGTATGTAGATCTAGTTGAACAATTAACTAAAAAAAATCCAAAAACCCGAAAATTTTATTCATGGGGGCGGGACTACGCCCATAAAAATAAAAACCTGTTCTAGCGAGCTGAAATTCGATACAGAACAAGGTCTAGATAAACAATCAATTAAACCAATCTGAAACCCCTGAAATTATAGCCAGGAAGGCGAGGCTACGCTCATAAAGGCTAGAACTAAAAAAAACAAATCTAAGGCGCTAAATGGAAGCAATTTTTTGAATTTTGGCATATATACTGCGATAATGCAAGGCTATAAATATTTCATTAAAAAAGTGGGCATTAACACGCCCATACAATTTAAACCTCATTTTCGTGTACTACTGCTCAGCATATTTAGATATAATATTTATGCAGGTATTATTATCCGTTTGCAACGAAACTTGACACGAATAATTAGCACTCGCCGAAAAAAATCTTGAGTTTGGAAAACTGGGCAGGGTTACGCCCAAAAATATTAAAAGTTACGCTAAGGAGTTGAAATTTGATATACAAGTAGGTCTAGATAAGAAATCAACTAGAAATATCTGAAAACCTGTAAATTTTAGTCAGAGGGGCGGGGCTACGCCCATAAAAATTAAAAGTTGCGCTTATGAGCTGAAATTTGATACACAAGTAGGTCTAGGTGAGAAACAAACTAGAAAAATCTGAAAACCCAAAAAATTTTACCAGAATGGGCGGGGCCTCGCTAGTATTGTTTAGAACTAAAAACTTATAGCATGCGCTTATAGCATTATCTATAACAATTATAGGTTTTTTAAGAAAACTTTGTTAAGAAATTTTTTTTAAAGCCTTTAAAAAGCCTTAATAAGTTTTATAAATAAGGCTAATAATATACAGCTTTTAACTCAAGCCATTTTAGTGAAACCTTGCATATACGTTGCACGTATGTATACGAGACTTTAAACTATCCCCTTAAAAAGAGGGCGTGATCGCTCCCATAAAATGTTAGCCTTATGTTTAATCTCCTCCGGTCTTGCATATTTTAGAAAAAAAAAATTAACATGAATTATAAGCGCTGCTCACAACAAAATTGTGAGTTTAAAATAGTGGGAGGGGCAATGCTCATAAAATTTAAAGGTATAATTCGCGCTAGAGAGCTGAAATTTTATACACAAGTAAGTGTAGATGAGTAAGCCAATGGGAAAATCTTAAAACCAAGAAATTTTATCCGGTATGCGGGACCACACCGTTAAAACTCCAATTCGCACTAGAGAGCTGAAGTTTGATACACAAATAAATCTAGATCAGAGATCACTAAGAAAAATCTAAAAATGCAGAATTTGCAATTAGGGCGATGGGAACAAGCACTTTAAATTCAAAATTAAGATCAATTTTATTGAAACTTTTCATACACATTGCACTTATTCAAAGTAAAAATTTTCTGCTTTGAAAAGTGGCCTTGATTACACCTATAAGAATTTGTCATGCAAACAAAACAAACGACAGGGTGTCAAATAAGTATTATAAAAAATTTAAAAAATACAGCAACAAATACATGCATTTCTACAGTAGATTTATTTTATTTTGGTCAAATATAGTTATAAGGCAGCCTGTTGTTTAAAACCTGAATTTATCAAACTTGCAGTGGGAACGCAAAATCAGCTGTTTGTTATTTTAACGTTAAAACCAAGTTTTAAATTTAGGTGCGAAAACACTACATATTACGCTTATAGATGTATACATTACGAGTAAGTTTATTCTGTAAGTTCATGTACTTGCAAAAATACTTGAAACAAATATACAAATATACATACATACATATTTTAGTCAAGATTTTGTTAAAGGAACTTTTAAAGCTTGTCACTTAACATTTTTATTTTGTCTCCTTAAAGAAATTATTGAAGAAAATCTGAACTATTTTCGACTTAATCAATTAGTGTCGAAACACGAGTAGCAAAATAAGTGAAGAAAGAATAGAAACTGAAATAAATAAAATAAATATTTCAATAATGTTAACAAAGGACATAATATAAAGCATTCTTATCTTGCATTTATTTACTATATCTTTTTTCTGTACAGAACAAAGAAAGGAAAATATTTTCAAACGAAAATAGGAAAAAATTAAAAAAAATAAATAAATAAATAAAGAAAACTTGTTAGCAAAAAAAAAACATTGAAATAAAATAGGAAATGACAAATAAATATTTAAGACCCTGAGGGTTTTTATCTTAAGCACATACATTTGAACAAGCACGATTACATAAATGTTTTGTAAGAAAAGAGAAAAAAAATAGACAAGTATGTATGAGACTTACACTTTACAGTGGTGATCATATTTTCTTAAAATAGATTTAAAAAAAAAATGATAAATTAATGGACTATTCAAATGCCCTGGGGTCGATTCTTATTCTGTGTAACGGTGAAATGAAAAGCTTTTCGCTTTTTTTTTCTTTCAGTGGACAAGATTTAGATATATTTTCATACGAAAAAATTTAAACAAAACAAAGAATTTTTCGTATTTAGTTTAACAGCTTAACGCGATTTACGCTTTCCTCATATTATGCGATCGATACATAATATAAACATGTTTGAGTGAAAAATAATGCAGTAGCCAGTGAAAAGAAACTGATTAGATTACACGCTGTATTCATACCAAGTTTATCAAAATCAAAAAAGTACCAACAGTATACATTTTACCCGTTTTACACCCAAAAAAATAGCAATGTGAGTCCGATCACAGGGGAGATGTGTAAACATCTAGTAATGAAAAATGTTCTTAAGTTGGAAGTACTATGCTTTTAGTAATATTTTTTTAATTAATCAATTAAAACTATCAAAACTTTCAATATTGTAAATACATAGGAATTTGCTGGTTTTTGTTTGTTTTATTTAACTTATTTGGTTAGTAAATGGGCATACTACTGTATATACATATGTACTGCATTAAAAATTGCAGTAAGTAGTAAATTTACTGATTATTGAAAAAATTCATTAAATTTTTACTGCTAATGAAATTTAATTTGCATTACCAGTAAAATCGTAGGGCCGTATTCATAATAAAATTGTAGCAAGTGGCAAAGTTTTTTCATTCAAATTTTGAAACTTTTGTATGAAAAAAAATGTAGCCACTTGGTAGAATTTCATTATGAATACAAGCATTACTGATTACTGAAAATTCAATGCACCTCATTATATATATAATAAATCATTTAGGCACTTTATAAAAATTGCAGTAAAAATTTTAATAACCAGTAAAAATTTCCCTGTTAAAACCTTTTTTATTATTTTTACTGAAATGTTAGTGGTACTGCAGTGCTCATCTATGGTAATTGCCTTTACTTTTTACTTTTTAATTCCTATTGTTCAGCGTTTAGTTGTTGCTGTTCTTGTTGTTGTGTACGCATTGCAATTAAAATAAATTCAGTAAAGTGCGACTTTCACTCGCGCACGAAGCGTTCCGTACATTCGGTTTTGAGCATTTTTTTGATGTGGCTATTTTCCTTTTTTAAGTTTTTTTCAGTTTAAACGTTTGGCGTTTTTTCTCTTTTTGTTTTTTTTTTTAATTTTCGGAATTTTTTTCATTTTGGCAATTTTTTTCATTTTGGCGATTTTTTTCTGTTTTTGGGTTTTTTTTATTTAGGCGATTTTTATTTTGACGATTTTTTTGTTTAGGGGATTTTTTTTAATTTGGAAATTTTTTTTCATTTTGCGACTTTTTTCTGTTTTTGGTTTTTTTCATTTTGGCGATTTTTCCGGTTTTCGCGATTTATTTTAGTCCTAGAAATTTTTTAATGTGGTGCTTTTTTCGTTTTGGCGATTTTTTTTTTTTTTGGCGACCTTTTTAGATTTGGCGATTTTATAATTTTTTGATTTTTTAGTTTTACCGTTTTTGAAAATTTCAAGAGTTTTGCTCTTACGGTTTCCAAGATACAGCAAGTTGTCAAAATTACAAAGTCAAAATTGTATTAACTGATGGAACACCCTTTAATTTAATTTTTTTAAATTTACTGTTAATTGTTGTAGTCTGTATAGAAATACACTAACTTTACAAATTTCAAGTGTATGTACATACAATTGGATGTATATTGCATGTTATTTTAAAATTTTTCGTTTCTCGTTTTGTAACACCCTTTAATTTTTAACTCTCATGTATTTGTTCGCAGTTCTCGTTGAACCTTCATAGTGAAGAGACATTAAAGCGGATTTTTTTTACATACATACATACGAAACAAATATAAAAAACAACAAAATCAAAAATTATACAAAAAATATTCGTAATACATATTCACCTTGATAAATAAGCTTATTGGCTTTACTAATATTTTTTACATAGCAAGAAATAGCAAAAACAAAAAAAAACCGTAAACACAAACAAAGTTCCCTTGAGGAATAATACTCTGTATGAGTACCTCAAAGGAAAAAAATTTTGAAGTGAGTTCTAACGGCAGAAATGCTTATTTTACTGTGAGTTCTGAAACTCTTAATGAAAAAAATATAAATAATAAATCTGATGAAAATCTTTTTTTAACGGCAAAGCCAATTTTTCGTCAGCGATCAACTTCGCTTTGTCCAATGCCAACTAGTGAATCGTTAACATTACCATTGCCTAGTACTTCTTCATTTAAGTCTGCGATATCATCCGCATCGGGCTCGCCTTCATCACTAAACCAAGTTATCACTACAGATAACAGTAGCTCAAAACCCAAGGTACAAGTGGGAATGGACAGATATATAACAGTGGTAAAGCGTGGGCGAAGCCCAAATTCTTCAAAAATTTCATCTGCTCCAAAGATGTCTAGGGATAACAGCGCATCATCTACCAATCGTCAAAATCGTTTTTCATTATTGCAAGACACCGACGACAAGCCATCTACATCATCGCAAAAGTCTTTTATGCCACCACCTATTTATCTGAGAGAAAAAAATTCTAACGCGCTTATAAAAAAACTACTTTCGACCATTGGTGAAAATACTTTTCACATCATTCCAATTAAACGAGGTAATATTGATGAAACTAAAATGCAAATATATAATGAAAAAGATTTCCGAAAAATTGTTAGTGAATTCGAAAAAAATAAAACAAATTTTTACACATACCAACTTAAGAGTGCTAAAGGCCTACAGATAGTATTAAAGGGCATAGATTCATATGTTGAAGCCGAAGAAGTAAAATGTGCACTTGTCGACCAAGGATTCAAGGTAAAAAATGTTACCAACATATTTAATAGAGAAAAGGTCCCTCAACCCCTATTTCGGGTTGAACTGGAGCCGAATGACATACAATTGAAAAAAAATGAAGCCCATCCAGTTTATAACGTAAAGTATCTCTTACATCGAAAAATCACAGTTGAAGAGCCACGTAAGCGTTCAGGTCCCGTACAGTGCCATAATTGCCAAGAATATGGCCATACGAAAACTTACTGCAAGTTACCTACAGTGTGTGTTATCTGCGGTGAATTGCATGGTACTGCTAGCTGCACTAAGCCAAAAGATCAAGCAGAAAAAAAATGTAGTAATTGTGGAGGTAATCACACAGCTAACTATAGAGGGTGCCCTGTATTTTCTTTCGTTAAACAGGCTATGGGTCAAAAACCCAAGCTAACTCCAGCTCTACAAGTAAACGCGAACTCCGACACTTTTGCTCAAATCAGCCAACCAGTTACTTCAGGTGTATCGTATGCTGATGCTGCTAAGACTAGTTCAATTCCCACGCAAAATGTTCCACCGCCAAATAATTCAACGAATTCAAACGCAAGCTTTAACTTTAGTCGCCTTGAAGCTACTATTGAGAATCTGGTGCTAACTATAAACAACTTTACTACAAATATGACAAGTATGATGCAAGAAATGCTGCGAATGCAGAATACACTGCTTCAAGCATTAGTTAATAAACCATGAACACGTTAAAAATATGTTTCTGGAACGCAAACGGCATTCGCCAACATAAAAATGAACTTGAGCACTTCCTCATGGAAAAAAATATTGATATAATGTTGGTTTCTGAGACTCATTTGACCTCAAGAAGCTTATTTAAAATAAATGGTTACACTTTATATGATACAAAGGACCCGAGAGAGAGCATGTGGTGGATCAGCAATTCTGATTAAGTCAAGACTCAAGCACTATGTCCTTGACAACGTTAGTGAAGAATATTTGCAAGCAACGAATATTTTCGTAGAAAATTTTTGTGCGAATTTCGTGATATCATCAATTTACTCACCTCCCAGATTTTCAGTTAGCGAAGATCAGTATGAGAAGTTCTACAAATCGCTTGGATCTTGTTTCGTGGCAGCTGGTGACTACAATGCAAAACATACCTACTGGGGATCGCGTCTTGTTACACCTAGAGGTCGAGCCTTGTTCAATACAATTTCAAAAATGGGCTTAGATGTCATTTCGAGTGGGGAGCCTACTTACTGGCCTACTGACGTAAGAAAAATTCCAGATGTTATAGATTTTGCCGTCACGAAAAATATTCATAGGGACTTAATTCATGTAGAGGCCTCTCTAGATCTGTCCTCCGATCACTCTCCAACAATAGTTACAATTTTCAACCCACTAAGGAGTGACTTAACTAACTCATATGTGAAGATGATTAATGGAATCAACTGGCTGGCATTCAAAAAATATCTTAGTAGTCACTGCGTAGAAAACATTCAGCTTAGATCATGCGATGATATTGAATTTAACATTGCCAATCTTAACGAAAATATTAAACAGGCTGCTGAACACGCCACTACCTCCTATCCGCAGACCGGCTTTAACAGAATTTATTCTGCGGAAATTGAACGTCTTGTATGTGAAAAAAGGAGAGCTAGAAGAGAATGGCAACAACACAGATCACCCCTAAATAAAATCAGACTTAAAGAATGTACTAAACGACTCAAAGAGCTGCTATCATCGGAAAAAACTGCACTACTGGAAAAGTATTTAGAAGGTCTTGATGTAACGTCCGCATCTAATTACTCTTTATAGCGCGCTACTAGAAATCTTAAACGACCCGTTGATCTTAAATCACCATTGCTTACTGCGACCGGAGGCTGGGCAAGAAGTGATAGTGAGAAAGGTAACTTATTTTCTGAGCATTTAAAATCTGTATTCACTCCCAATTCATGTACGGGTGCTGCTGATTTACCGAGTGTAGTTTCTCTACCCCCTCGTCCCTTAAGGTTTAAGATGCGTGAAGTACAAAAAGTAATTGCTGAGCTCAACCCGAAGAAAGCTCCAGGTATTGATGGCATTAGTAACAAAATGCTCATGAACTTGCCTCATATTGCAATAAGAATCCTGCTATTTACTTTTAATGCTATTTTAAGAATGCAATATTTTCCACATAACTGGAAACTGGCCAAGATCAAAATGATTCCAAAGGCGGGCAAAGATCTTACCAAGACTGAGTCATATAGGCCTATAAGCTTACTATCTACAATCTCAAAGCTTTTCGAAAAGCTGCTCATGACTAAATTGTCCAAAATTTTAACTGATAATGGGTGCATCCCGGACCATCAATTTGGCTTTAGAAGTCAGCACAGCACGATTGAACAAACGCATAGACTGGTCCAAGTTGTAAGAAGAACATTTGAAGAAAAGAAGTATTGTTCTGCTCTCTTTATTGATGTTTCTCAGGCGTTTGATAAAGTATGGCACGAAGGCCTAGTTTTAAAATTGAAGACATATCTGCCAATAAACATTCAAAAGCTTTTGGAAAGTTATATTATTGATAGGAAGTTCACTGTTGTGGAAGGAGAGTTCACGAGTGTGCCCGAATCTATATCTTCTGGTGTGCCCCAGGGTAGTATTATGGGTCCTGTCTTGTATTTAATATATACTTGTGATATGCCTGTGAGCAATAATATCCATATTTCTACTTTTGCCGATGATACAGCCTGTATGAGTGAGCACGAAAACCCTTATGAGGCATCCCGCAATCTCCAGGAACATATCACTCAGCTAGAAATATGGTTGAACTTATGGAGAATTAAAGTCAATGAACAAAAGTGTGTCCATATAACGTTCACCCTAAGAAGAGATACTTGCTCCCCCATTCGAATCAACAATCAAAATATTCCTCAACATTCCCAAGTGAAATACCTTGGTATACACCTTGATCGAAGACTTACATGGAAACATCATATTGACTCTAAGTTAACTCAGATGAAACTTAAGTTAACTCAAATCTATTGGTTGATTGGCAGAAACTCAACACTCAGCCTAGACTGCAAACTTTTACTATACAAGTCGCTTTTGAAGCCAATATGGTGCTGCGGAATTCAGTTATAGGGCACTGCTTCAGCTTCCAATGTCGAGAGAATCCAACGAAGGCAAAACAAAATTTTACGGTTAATAACATCGGCTCCATGGTACATCCAAAATTCTATTATACATCGTGATTTAAATATGCCACTAGTGACTGAAGAAATTGCAAAATACGCAGGCAAATATTTAACAAAACTCGAATCACATCCTAATCCGCTTGCTCGTAATATTTTGAACTTTACTGGACACATCCGCTTAAAAAAGAGGGACACACGGGCTCTTATACCTAACACTCCAGATGGGACTACTTGAAAATACTTTCCCGCCCCCCTTTTTTTTTGATTATCACTACTAATGTATTATTTATAACTACCACTAAGTTTATGTACGACACGGGTCGGGCCTAATAATTTTTTTTTATATATTTAAGATTTGAATACTTATTGTTAGTTCACATATGAAGATACAATAAATAAATACATGCAAAAAAAAAAAAAAATGTATTTGTTGTTGTAGCTGTCAAATGTCTACATACTGTGTCCAAATTTCAGGTCCGTAGCTCTTACGGTTCTAGAGAAAATACCCTGTGACAGACGGACGGACAGCGTTGCGAAAACAATAGGGTTCATTTGCACCTTTGTTGTACGGAACCCTAATAAAACAATTATCAAGTTAAATAAAACAAACAAAAACCAGCACATTCCTATTTATTTACAATATTTGAAATAAGTTTGTATTGCTTCTTTCAAACACTAATACACTCAAATATAGCTCACACCGATTTGACAACGCGGGGTGCATCTTACTCAAATTTTGTGATTGTATTGTGAAAAAGATTTTTACCCCCTAGCGTATAGATGTTTAGACATCAATAATATAAAAAAATAGCAATGTGAGTCCGATCACAGGGGAGATGTGTACACATCTAGTGATGAAAAATGTACTATGCTTTTAGTAATATTTTTTAATTAATCAATTAAAAGTATCAAAACTTTCAATATTGTAAATACATAGGAATTTGCTGGTTTTTGTTTGTTTTATTTAACTTATTTGGTTAGTAAATGGGCACACTGCTGTTTAATGAAATGTAATGCGTGTAGTTATTTTACAGCAATGGTTTTCGAACTATACAGCGCTAGCGCAATTATATGTTAGTGAAAATTAGTAGCTACTATTGCACACAAGATGGTGTTTATATGAAGCTGTTAAGTTTCTCTGTACTTCCTGTTGTCCGTATGAATGACAATCTCAAAGACAATGAAGACTTTTAGTTTGACAAGTTTAGGTTTTTGTTTTCCTTATTTTGCTTTGTTTTAGTAAATTTCTTATTAAAAGTGCAAAAATTTTTTTTTAAGTTATTAAAATTAAATGTTTTTGTATTCATTTTATTTATTTGTTTTTATTTGCCTATGATAACTCAATGTACGACAATTAGTAATAAATTCAGTAAAGTGCGACTGTGACCCGCGCACGAAGGGTTCCGTACGGACACTTTAGCCTATATAACAAATAGTTTTGGCTTTTTTTTCATTTATTGCGTTTTTTTGGTTTTTGGCGCTTTTTTTATTATTTTTACTGAAATTTTAGTGGTACTGCAGTGCTCATCTATGGTAAATGCCTTTACTTTTACTTTTTACTTTTTAATTCCTGTTGTTCAGCGTTTAGTTGTTGCTGTTCTTGTTGTTGTGTACGCATTGCAATTAAAATAAATTCAGTAAAGTGCGACTTTGACTCGCGCACGAAGGGTTCCGTACATTCGGGTTTGAGCATTTTTTTATGTGCCTTTCTTTCTTTTCCAGTTTTTCCAGTTTAAACGATTTTTTCAGCTTTGTCGCTTTTTTCTCGTTTTGGCGTTTTTTCTCTTTTTGGGTTCTTTTAATTTTCTAAACTTTTTTCATTTTGGCGATTTTTTCCATTTTGGCGACTTTTTCTGTTTTTGGGGTTTTTTTAGTTTCGCGTTTTTTTTATTTTTGGGGTTTTTTTATTTAGGCGATTTTTTCATTTTGGCGATTTTTTTGTTTAAGGGTTTTTTTTAATTCTTGCGATTTTTTTCATTTTGGCGATTATTTTTCTGTTTTTGTATTTTTTTCACTTTGGCAATTTTTTTCATTTTGACGATTTTTCCGGTTTTTCGCGATTTATTTTAGTCCTAGAATTTTTTTTAATTTGGTACTCTTTTAGGTTTTGGCGAATTTTTTGGCGATTTTTTTGTATTTGGCGATTTTATAATTTTTTGATTTTTTTAGTTTTACCGTTTTTGAACATTTTAAGAGTTTTGCTCTTACGGTTTCCAAGATACAGCAAGTTGTCAAAGTTACAAAGTCAAAATTGCATTAACTGATGGAACACCCTTTAATTTAAATTTTTTTTTTAATTTACTGTTAATTGTTGTAGTCTGTATAAAAATACACTAACTTTACAAAATTCAAGTGTATGTATATTACATGGGATTTTAACATTTTTCGTTGCTCGTTTTGGAAAACCCTTTAATTTTTAACTCTCATATACTTGCTGTTGTAGCGGCCAAATAAATGTCTACACACTGTGTCCGAATTTCAGGTCCGTAGCTCTTACGGTTCTCGAGGAAATACCCTGTAACCGAGGAACGGGCAGCGTAGCGAAAACAATAGGGTTCATTTTCACCTTTGTTGTACGGAACCCTAATAAAGCAATTATTATTTTCACTTTTGGTGTACGGAACCCTAATAAAGCAAAAAACCTAACGACCCTAACAAACAAAAACCAGCAAATTCCTATGTATTTACAATATTTTAAATAAGTTTGTATTGATTCTTTCAAACACTAATACACTCATACATAGCTCACACCGATTTGACAACGCTGTGTGCATCTCAGCAAAGAAATCTCAGCAAAGAAATCTCAGTGAAAAAGATTTTTACCCCCTAGCGTATAGATGTTTACACATCAAAAATTACCCTTAAACGGAAACCAATAAGCGCACAAAAATCAAATAAATAAGGGCCAAAACCACGATGTCGACAACGTTCGACTTGTCGCACACTTACATTCAAAACAAAAACAAATTTTAATATTTTGTTGTTGTTTCAAATGTAAGTGTGCGACAAGTCGAACGTTGTCGATATCGTGGCTCAGGCCTTAAGAAATGCACATGCACATTAGAGAGCTGCGTAAACAGTCTTGAAATGTAAAAACGTCATGATTTTTAAATGTATTCACGTCGCATGTATTATACTAAACCAATAATAAATGCTGTCGTACTGTAAGCGAAGCACGATGGATGTATTGGTGTACGTGTATATCAGTGTTAACAAGCGAAAACGCCAAGACAGCAAAACAAAACAAACACTCAAAAGAAGTACTGTTGATTAGTGTATGCTTGTTATTTTTCATACTGTACGTTTGAGTGTGTGTGTAATATGTAGATGGCAAGCTATTATGTGATTAACCGCATACAACTAATGTTAATGCATGTGTGTGCCTTTGCATGTGCGCAGAAAAATAAAAGATCATACACACATACATGCATAGGGTTGCCATACGGCCTGGAATGGCCTGGATTTTCCAGTTTTTTAGAGCCTTATCCATTTACCAGCTAACATAGAATTTATCCAGTTAAAAATTATTTCTTAAATTTTGAAAAATAATTTCTTTATTAATTATATTTTTTAATTAATTACACAGCGGAACAGCGGTTTTATTGCTTCATTTAAAATAGCCGATCCAATGTATTTTTATCTGCTGATTACGATGGCATCATTAGTTTTTCCCCAGCAGCTCTAGTTTTAAAGATATAGTGACAGTTAGCATATGCTTAATTTATGCCACTTTTTTATAATTCACTTAGTATATCACGAATGGTCCCCCAAACTTAAAAATACTTTCTGGATTATTAAATTTCATTAAATTCTATTTGAGTAGATGAACATTGAGTATATCATGATATCGTACTCTTATTACATGGATGTTAAAAATCGAGTCTTTTTGGTTTAGTTCTTAAATTTTTTTTATTTAAATTTTTTAAATTAAATTAACTGGTTCTTATGTATTTTTGTCCGCTGATTACGAATATAGTTTTATTATTTATCTATCACCTCTAGTCTCACAAAAAAAGACTAAAATTTTTGCTCTCTCATGCCTTCCAAAAAAATTTGTTTTTTGTATCACATATCTGATCAATGCAATTATTACGTAAAATAAATGTTGAATTGACCAGTCCAGAAAATTTTCGTTTTATTTGTAGTTATTATATCCAAATTTGCAGCTTTTACCAGAAAAAAAAAACAATTTTAAAGAAAAATTTTAATTTTTAATGCAAAATTATTGGGCCTAATCACGAGTGTGGTATTTCGACTTCTACTACGACTATTTTGTACAAAACTAAAGAATATTGCTTTACAAACTCTTCGTATTCGTAATACGACACTCGTAATTAGGGTCACTAAAATAATCTGAACTTATCAAAAAATAGAGGCTACATTGAAAATCAGCGACGTCATATTATTAGAAATAATATTTTTTTATGGCGTAAGAAAAGAAAAATTCGAGATATTATTTTTTAAATATAATACACAAATCTCTGAAACTAGAGGGTATAAGATTATAAGAAATCTTTTTTCGTAACTAGCGGACAAAAATTCATAACGACTAGTTATTTAAGTAAAAAATATAATAAAAAAGTTTTATGGACTAAACTATGCTCCTCAATGTAAAGCTATCGAAATAAAGGAAATTGTTTTACAGATTAAAACTAATGACGGAATCGCAATCAGGAGATAAAAATACATAAGGATCAGCTTTTCTTATTAAAACAAGGCAAAAATTTCAGTTTTCTGGTTGTGTTTTTATATCTTCTAAGGAAAAATTTTTAATACTAAATAAAAAGAAACAATAGTGCTTGCAAGTGTACAACCAGTTGTAATTTTCCCTAACACTGATTAGTTCCTCTATTTTGTACATCACTGGAAATTTACAACCAAAACAATATTTTCAAAAAGCATCAACACTTTGCTTTTTAAGCTTATTTTTAAATTGTCCAGTTATTTTTTCAAAATCCAGTTGAATTTTTTCCATTGTCCAGGTATTTGACTTTTGGTATATGGCAACCCTATACACGCATGACGTTCGTACACGCTCTTATGCGTAGAAAGAAGCTAGTATTACAAATTCTTCCATCACGAAGTGTTTTCTTCTTTACTCTTATACCTACAATACTCAAATAAATTTCTTGCAAACAGTGTTGTTAACCTTTGTTTTATAAGATTTCGCTGTAGTAAAGCATTTGAAAAATCCCTCATGTCTTGAAAGTTCTTATAAGAAGTCTTATGCAAGAGACTAATGCACATAAATACATATTACTACTGTCGGCGAATGAGCGACTAATCAAAATAATAACAAAAAAGAGGAGTCAGATGACAGATTCTTTGTTTGTGAGATTATCATCGTTGGAGTTAAATATATTTTCGCTGAGCCATTTCTTCAGGTTTGGGAACAAGAAATAGTCACTCGAGGCCAAGTCCGGTCAATAGGGCGGATGAGGGAGCAATTCGTAGCCCAATTCATGGATTTTTGCCATGGAAACTGCACATGTGTATACCAGAGAATGACAAAAGTGTCGTTTTAAGTACTCTTCGAGTGTTGGCCGTCAAACCACTACGAGTATGAATGCGTACA
Source organism: Tachina grossa (assembly GCA_949987645.1). Classification (NCBI taxonomy): domain Eukaryota; kingdom Metazoa; phylum Arthropoda; class Insecta; order Diptera; family Tachinidae; genus Tachina; species Tachina grossa. The sequence goes on along the minus strand of OX465274.1, from coordinate 131,094,384 downwards.
GCTAAAAATATAAAAATACAAGCAAAATGTAAACACACGCATTAATTTTAAAAAGTGGTGTAAATTATACAAATTCTGAGGGCCTGTCTCACGATGTCACCAACGTTCGACTTGTCGCACAGTTTAGTTTTATTGTTTTTTCCAATGTAACTGTGCGACAAGTCGAACGTTGGTGACATCGTGAGACAGGCCCTAAATGTCACTATATCTTTAAAACTATATCAGTTCTAGAGCAAAACTACACGCAGAGAAAAAACAGCCTAAAATCAATAAAAACCATATTGACGAAAGTCTAGTAATGTTGAAATTTCTTATTTCAATATGAAAAAATATTAATTTACAGTATTAATTTATTAATTTTATTAATTTTTAAGTATCTCAATATACATTTTCTATTATATTGAAAATCATTTTATCAATGTGACGCGTTCTTATTTTTAAGTTGCAGCTTTTCCCTGAGTGTAATGATGCCATCAGCAGATGAAAATACATAAGGATCGGTTATTTTTATTTAAACAACAAAACCACTGATCCGCTGGGTATTTCGGTAGCCTAGTGGCTTGTGTGCTAGGCTATCAGTGTGGGAGTCGTGTATTCAATTCCCACCAAACACCCTGGTCTGTTTCATTACCAATGGGTAAAGGGTCTTTGTTACCAGAGCTGTTAAATTTCGATTACGATTAGGAATCAATTAGGTTACATTTTAAAAAGAATTGTTCTGATTGTAAAGGGTGTTTTTTTAGAGGTATAGAACTTCGAATTGAAATAAAACACAAGAAAATCGTTTTAATGTCCATCAATTTGGCTTTATTGGAAGGATAATTTTATGCCATTAATGTTTAAATATGATTTCGGGCATGTGGCCGCCGCGGCTGGCTCGAATAAAGCCAATTCTACAGGTCCAATTTTCAACCACTTTTTCGAGCATATGGGGCCGTATGTTGGCAATAACGCCACGAATGTTGGCTTCCAAGTCCCCTAACGTTTCTGGTTTGTTGGCGTAGACGAGCGACTTCACATATCGCCAAAGAAAATAATCCAATGGTGTCAAATCACACGATCTTGGTGGCCAATTGACAGGTCCATTCCGCGAAATTATGCGCTCATCGAATGTTTCCTTCAATAAATCGATTGTGACGTGCGCTGTGTGGCATGTAGCGCCGTCTTGTTGGAACCACAACTCATCCACATTCATGCCATCCAATTCGGGAACAAAATAGTCGGTTATCATGGCTCTATACCGGTCTCCATTAACGGTAACTGACTCTCCAGCATTATTTTGGAAGAAGTATGGCCCACTCCACCAGCCCATAGAGCACACCAAACAGTCAGTTTTTGTGGATGTAATGGCATCTCAAGGGTCTCATGTGGATTCTCTTCACTACAAATGCGGCAATTTTGCTTGTTGACGTAGCCATTCAACCAAAAATGAGCCTCATCACTGAACAAAATTTTGCGATGAAAATCAGCAACGAGATCAATCTCATTTTCGGCCCATACACCAAAATCACGACGCATTGCATGGTCTCGCGGCTTTAATTCTTGCACAAGCTGGATCTTGTAAGGTCGCAAGCCAAGATCTTTGCGCAAAATCTTCCATAAAGTTGATGGACAAAGCTCCAATTGCTGTGCACGGTGGCGAATCGATTCATTCGGGTTCTTTTCAACACTTTGCTCTACAGCGGCAATTGTTTCTTCGGTGCGCACTGTTCGACGTCTCTGCGGATGCGTATTATCACATAGAGTAAACGTAGTGCGAAAACGATCCATGGTTAACCGAATTAATTGCTCTGATGGACGATTATGTCGACCATAAAATGGACGGAGCTTGCGGTAAACTTCGCGAACTGAACCATTATTTTCGAAATAAATTTGCACGATTTGCAAGCGTTGTTCTTTTGTCAACCTGTTCATGATGAAATGGCAAACCAAACTAAATATTAATCACTTGACAGCTGACAAAATGGTCGCCAGTTAAAAAAGTGATGCCAACTTAAAGCTCTATACCTCAATAAAAAACACCCATTATAATTCCCTTTTAAAGAATTTTTGATGACTAATTGATTACGATTACTAATAATAAAATAAGTAAGAAAAGTACTGGAAATTACGATAAAACAATCAAAATGAATTAAAAATTATCAAAAATAATACGACTCCTTTCAAAGATTACTTTTGTTTCTTCTTGATTATTTTCAAACATTTTACATTACTTTATTTTGAAAAACTTCTAAAGAAATTAAATTAAATGGTTTCTTTAACATTTATTAACGCACTAATATTCCCAAATTATTATTTTACTTATTCCGTCAAAAATATCTTTATTAAAATACATTAAAATTGATTATTGAAGTGTTTAGCTGGATGCTCAATTCAATGTATGTATGTAATGGATAATCAATTTCAATGTATTGTTACGTAAAAATATTCCTACAGGATTAAAGGATTAAAGCAAAGAACTATCTGGAAGTATTTAACTAAAGCACTAAACGTACACACATATTTACGTGCAAATACTATAGCAACAACAATAATTGTATACATAACTACAGACACACACACATGCAAATAAAAGTGCGAGCACTGTACTACCAGTACAAACCGCATTGCCAACATAAGAGTCGTTACTTTTAAATTCAAAAATAACGACCAATCGAATTATCTACAAACGCCTAGAAGCAGCAACATGAATTTTCCCGATTGTGCTAGAGGACTGTTTGAACATCTGGCTACCAATAGTAAATGACAATACAGATGTCATCATGCATAGATGCCATTACTAAGTACAGACATGATATTACGCCACCTATCGGGCGAACATTCGAGAACCGATTCATGTACTATAAAAAGTGGCAGCATGTGCGAGAATAGATCAGTACTAATCAGAAAGTAGTCAAGTTGATATCGTTGAGCAGTGCTAATCAGAAAGTAGTCAAGTTAAGACCTCGTTGAAAGTGGATACTAACGATAAGAAGTAGTCAAGTAAAGACAAGTTGTAATTTGCTTCGTTAAGAATAAAAGGAAAAACAGTAGCAAATAAAAATTGTGATGTTATTTATTTTTATTTTTGAGCAATCAAAAGAACTCACACGTTTAATAAAATTTAAACGTAACAGTATTTTTAATAAAAAAAATATTTTACTGAATAATCAAAATAATAATTTGGGATTATTAGTGCGTTAATGAATGTTAAGCCTAAATTGTAACAATTCCTAAATAAAAACACTAATTAAATGTTTTTTGTTAACCGACTTAAAAAAAGAGGAGCTTAGGAGAGTCTGTATTTTTTTTTTTTTACATTGTTATTTCATAATTGGGTACATTTTAGACCCATTTTAAAAATTATTTTTTCGTCATTGAAGGTATAGCTTCCAATTATTCCCATTGTTAAAAAGTGGGCGGAAATACGCCCATGATTTTTTAAATTTGTTTTTATGAAATTATACTTATTTCCTATTAAACCTAGCAAACAACTTTTTTCCTTGTAATTATACAATTTTAAAGTTAAAAAAAATTGAGCGGGGCTATGCCCATTAAAATTTATTATTATGTTTCACGTGGTTCTACTTAACCATGAAACTTTTACGAAACTTACCAAACGCCTTGTGCTCTGAAAGCTCTTTCATTTAAAAAACTTGCTGAGGTATGCCCATTGCTATTTAATTTTATATAACACATACTTCTTCTTAAATAACATGTTTTCTAAAAAAAATTACTAATTATTGTTTTTTACCATACATCTTTTTCGAAAATGTTCTATCAGATCTATACATGTAAGTCCGTTTTTTTGGGAGAATTATTTGAGAAATTATTAACACTAGGATCGCCCGGTGGTCTAAATTAGACCACTTGACACCTAGTATGTCTTTATTTATTATAAATACATATTTACAAAACAAACACAAAGGAGAAAGCTGCCTTTTTTCAAGCAAATTTAAAACGCTTTTTACTACTTTTGAGCCAATAATTTTAGAAAAATATTTATATTGTGCATATCTACAGAAAAATACCTTTCAAAAAATTAATTTTTCACCAATATTGGTGGACGAGAAGATACTTACAAGTGTACGACAAAAAAATGTGTGCTGTATTTATAAATAACACGCAAAGAAAAGATATGGTTGTAGAATGGTTGAGAAAACAATATTATGTTCTCTGAAACAAATGTGTGGTCGTTGAAAACTAGTTACTATTATTTTAAACATTTATTTCGTTACAATATATAGAGTAATGTTTGAATTTAATAATTACATTATCACATCCATAAAAAAGTGTGATATGGTTGGAGTTTAACAATACAGTTTTGTTAGAAATTTATGACTACAACATAATTGGTATTATTATTTAAAAATAATATGATGTAAATAACAATACAATGTTATTCAAAGCCATACTATGTTAAGTTTTTTAAAAAATCTTTTTCAGAAACATCTGTCAGTTCAGAATTTCGTTTGTAAGCTATCGGTAGTGCACGGATATTAAATAAATTAATAAATAAATAAAGAATAAACAAAAGGGTAAACCAATAAAAATATATAAACATTTGTGTATCTCTTTATACAGACATGTCTGTATGTCGTGCAAGTATACATTTCTATATATGTATATATATATATATATATATATATATATATATATATATATATATTATATCTACAATATTAAATTATTATACCCTTTACCAAAAAATGGTAAAAGGGTATATATAGGTTTGTCATTCCGTTTGTAATTTCCAGAATATTAATAAGCGAGCGTCCATCTGTCTAATCGGTTTTCCGAAGCTCCCAAAAGAGATAGAGACTTCGTTCTTAAACAGTTGTGTCAGAAATGGTCCAAAAAAGATTGGTATTGAAAATCAGCAAAATCGAGCAGACGGTTTCAGAGCTGGGAAACTTAAACTTCATTTTGCCATACAAAATAACTACCGAAAAGTAGTTATTATTATTTCTTTATTAAATAAACTCATTTTATACTTCAGTATGAATAAAATAAGTATTTCTAATTTAAAAAAATAAAAAAAAGTTAAAAAAATTAAAAAGACGTTTCCAGGGTTGGAAAACTTTAACTTTTTTTCTTATACAAAAGTAACTAACTAAAACAAATTTTTCCTTTTTTTCTATAAATTAAACATATCTAATGAGCTTAAAAGAAAGAGATTGATGTTAGAAATCAGAAAAACAAAAAGGATGATTGCAGGGTTGGAAAACCTACGATTTTTGTGATACATAAAATTAACTACCGTAAACTAATTTTTTATTTATTTTTATTAAATAAAGTTATTTTATGATTGACCACGAATAAAATTGGTATTTCAAATAAAAAATTAACCTTCTAAAATTAAAAAGATGTTTCCAGGGTTGGAAAACTTTAACTGTTTTTATACAAAAGTAACTTACTAAAGCAAATTTTTCCTTTTTCTCTATAAATTAAAGATATATTATATTCTTAAAAGAAAGAGATAGGTGCAAGAAATCAGAAAAATTAAAAAGGGTTAAAATTGTTGGGAAACTTACTCTTTTTGTGATATATAAAATTAACTACCGAAATCTAATTTTAATTTTTTTTAAATAAATAAAAATATTTTATACTATAGTACGAATAAAATTGGTATTTCAATTTTAAAAAATTTAAAACACGTTTCCAGGGTTGGAAAACCTTACCTTGTTTTATACAAAAGTAACTTATTAAAGCAAATTTTCCCTTTTATCTATAAATTAAAGATATCTTATATTCTTAAAAGAAAGAGATTAGTATAAGAAATCAGAAAAATCAAAAAGTTTGATTTCAGGGTTGAAGACCGAAAACTAATTTTTATTTTTTTAAAAAATAATCTTATTTTATAATTCAGGACGAATGAATTTGGTATTTCAAAATAAAAAAAAAATAAAAAAAATTAAAACGACGTTTCCAGGGTTGTAAAACCTTATTTTTTATGCAAAAGTAACTTACTAAAACAAATTTTTCCTTTTTTTCTATAAATTAAACATATCTTAAATTCTTAAAAGAAATAAATTGGTGTAAGAAATCACAAAAATCGAAAAAGATGATTTCAGGGTCGGAAAACTTGCACTTCTTGTGGTATATAAAAGTAACTAAGTCTAATTAACTTTTATCTTTTCCTTTATAAATTATATATATTTTACGTTTTGAAAAGAACAGTTTTGAGTAGAAAATTATAAAAATAAAAATCACAGCTCCAGAGCTGGAGACTTTGAACTTTTTTTCTAGATATCAAAGTAAAGGGTGTTTTTTATTGAGGTATAGAACTTTAAGTTGGCATCACTTTTTTAACTGGCGGCCATTTTGTCAGCTGTCAAGTGATTAATATTTAGTTTGGTTTGCCATTTCATCATGAACAGGTTGACAAAAGAACAACGCTTGCAAATCGTGCAAATTTATTTCGAAAATAATGGTTCAGTTCGCGAAGTTTACCGCAAGCTCCGTCCATTTTATGGTCGACATAATCGTCCATCAGAGCAATTAATTCGGTTAACCATGGATCGTTTTTGCACTACGTTTACTCTATGTGATAATACGCATCCGCAGAGACGTCGAACAGTGCGCACCGAAGAAACAATTGCCGCTGTAGAGCAAAGTGTTGAAGAGGACCCGAATGAATCGAGTCGCCACCGTGCACAGCAATTGGAGCCGACTAACCGACTATTTTGTTCCCGAATTGGATGGCATGAATGTGGATGAGTTGTGGTTCCAACAAGACGGCGCTACATGCCACACAGCGCACGTCACAATCGATTTATTGAAGGAAACATTCGATGAGCGCATAATTTCGGAAAATGGACCTGTCAATTGGCCACCAAGATCGTGTGATTTGACACCATTGGATTATTTTCTTTGGGGATATGTGAAGTCGCTCGTCTACGCCAACAAACCAGAAACGTTAGGGGACTTGGAAGCCAACATTCGTGGCGTTATTGCCAACATACGGCCCCATATGCTCGAAAAAGTGGTTGAAAATTGGACCTGTAGAATTGGCTTTATTCGAGCCAGCCGCGGCGGCCACATGCCCGAATTCATATTTAAACATTAATGGCATAAAATTATCCTTCCAATAAAGCCAAATTGATGGACATTAAAACGATTTTCTTGTGTTTCATTTCAATTCGAAGTTCTATACCCCTGAAAAAACACCCTATATATAAATAAAACTTTTTTTTAATTTTCTTTTTTCTCTTAACACACTTTCTATAATTTTTTTAAAACTACTAGATTGGTATAAAGAATCAGAAAAATCTAAAATTATGATTTAAGAGTTTGAAAATTAATAAGTAGCACTCTTACTTGTTACGATTTCTAATCATTACTTAACAGCCATGTTTGTTACTATGCTAGTCAAAATAAGTTACTATATAATTTTTAATTGTATTTGTAAGATTTAATTAAATAAATATGTAAATAAATTAATATGTAGTACATATCGCACACTAAATCATAAACAGTCACAACTCAAAATTATCAAACTGAACCAATTAATTGAAGAAATCTCTAACGACCGCAACAATTTCTTTTACATTACAGTCTTTCTGAAGAATATAAAACACCATTATGCTTGTTTTTATGTTATATACTTGCCTCATTTTTATGGCATCAACAGTTTTTTGAGTTTTGAGTTGTGACTCTTTATGATTTATTGTGCGATATGTATGTATTTATATGAACTGTGTGCAGAGGCCAGAAGTAATTGAAATTCGTTAAACAATATTCATCAAGTCTTCATATATAGAAACGTAATTTGTCATAATCGTCATCATAAAGACTTAATATTTTTCTCTTTTAGAAGTCCTACATACACCTTATTTAAATATTTATAATCTTTTTACTTAAGCTGGTAAGAATAAGAAAGATACAGATTAAAAAATCTTGATTAAAAAAAAATATTAAAAATAATAATTGCTTGGATTGAATTTTCATATTTGCATAAAATGAAATGTGTCACTGAATAATAGAGATGTGCTAGTGTCGTGATTTTATCGTGTCACGCGTGAATTACGCGTGACTCACGCATGATCGTGATTAAATTTATAATTAGTGCGTGATCGTGACTTAAAAGTAAATTACTCGTGCGTGATCGTGCGTGAGCTATTTTTAATAATCACGCACGAATTCTCACGCTCTCACGAGATACCATTCCTGAATAGGTATGTATCAATATACTATACCATTTTGCACATTCTAGGATGCAAGGCCATTTGCACAAGATGGTGTATTGGGCTATAGTTATAATTTTTTCAGGCGTAGTAAACTGACTCATATGAAATTCAAATATACCAATGCAATGTTGAAAAATAAAATTATTTTAATATATTTTTTATGGTACACAACTATGTTTTCCCTAAATTCTGACCTTTTTCAGAAAAACTATGCGTACATCCGCATTTATGAAAAGGCACTCTTAAATTTTAGTTAAAAATGTTTAAAACTATCTACATAACAAAATCTTATAGTTGAAACTTTCAAAATCTACCTTCACAACTTTTTATAACCGCTTAAACACAAAAAATATTTTTAAAATTTATTATTTTAGGACATTGCTGAATGTAGGGTAGATGTCCAAAATACAAAATAATTGATTCTAAGCACATTCTTAATGCATTGACTTTAGCGCTTTGTAATCAAAAAACTAAAAATGTATTAAACAAAGTTTTTTACAAAACTGAAAATAATGAAGATACTTTAAAAAAAAACAAATACCTTTTTCAGAGAAATTTTAAGATTTGGATTTTTTAGCCTTTTCCCTATTTTACGAATGGATATGTTAACAATTTTTTTTCCTATTTTTATTTAAAATTTTGTCAAAATTTTAATGCTGTCTTTTAACTTAAAATCCAACTATGAACTAAAAAGTAAAAGGCGAAATACTAAAAAATGTCAAGGCAAAAAAATTTCTTTGTCTTAAGTAAAATATCTTATGACAGATACGGAAACACATCTTGGGAAATTATTTTTTAAGAATTTCAAGTTTATGTCAAAATGCTTTATCCGGTAAAAATCGGATAATTTGTAAACAAGTTACAAGCTTCAGAATTTTTTTTGAGTATCAGGTAGACAACTTTCGCCCACTGTAACTCATGTCCAGCTCAAACCAGAAGGCTGTCATGACATGTGTTATAAAGCCTTTACGGATGTTAAGAGTTTCATATAATTACAATCAGTAGTTTGGAAGTTCAAGATGTATTGCCATTTACTTTGTACATACATACATATGTATGTATAAAACCTATTTTTCAACCCAAAAAAAGATATAAATTGGATTGCATACTTTTTCGTGAGCGTGCGTGATCGTGATAAGTTGTAAACCACTCGTGCGTGATTAAGAATATTTTCTTCGTCAGCGTGCGTGATCGCGAAAATTTTCAATATCATTCATGCGTGAAAGTGCGTGAGTAAAATATTTTTCTGCGTGAGCTAGCGTGTCGTGAGTCAAAAAACGCTCACGTGCACATCTCTACTGAATACACAAGCTTTTTCATGTTTTGACAGGGGGAAGAATTTTTACATATGTATGTATTCGAAAATGAGGCCAATAAATTACTCTATTTTAGTAAAAATTTCTCAGTTATATTTGTGAATGTTGTATTGTTTTAACAATTTAAAAATCAAACCATGAAAGTTGGACTAGATAAGAAATAAAGACAAGAATATTTATTTGATAATTTGTTACTTTCGAAAAATATCAAATATAATACACATTGAAATTATGAGAGATTTTTGAATACATACGGTTACATCTTTGATTTGTGCTCTTTTCGGCGACATGGATCGAACACTTGAACCCTGGCAATGAGGGTGTGCGACCAACAAACACATTTTGTTCTGTCCTGCTAGTGTTTGTCAGACTAATTACAGTTTTCCTTGGGTCTATTTCATCGATTTACATTTACTAAAATTAAATTTTTTATCTTAAAAATTATAATAATCTAAATACAATTATTAATTCAAAAACCAATTGTTTGCTCATATATTTTATACTCGTATTAAAAGTTCTTTTAATCACTCCCATTGTGAATTGTTATAAGAGTGTTTCAACTGAAATACAAATTTCTTTCATTATATATTCATTTTTTTTCTATTCATCTAGATTCAAGTGAAATCAAATATGTAAATAATCTTCTTATGATTGAGCATAAGCACTCTTGTAAAATCAATCAAGGCGACATGTTTACAAATCCAAAACATTTTTACAGCATCACTGAATGGCGGACAATGGAAATATTGAATACATATTGCACATGTGTGTGTATATATTAGAGGGGCTGCGTAAACAGTCTTGAAATTTAAATACGGCTTGTTTTTTAAATGTATTGTCGCATTGTGTATTATACTAAACCAATAATAAATGATGTCGTTTAATAAGCGAAGCAAGGTGGATGCATTAATGTACGTGTATGTATATAAGTGTTTACAAGCGATATCGCGAAGACTTCTTGTTCGTAACAAACACTCAAAATAAGTAGTGTTGATGCGTATTTGCTTGCTATTTTGCATATTGTACGTTTGATTGTGGTTGTGTAAGATGTAGATGGTAAACTACACTAGTCGGCATAATTATTTTGACGAAATAAAAATCGTGCATTTTTACGTTTGATTTGTAAACGGTTTTGTTAAAAATTCTTGTTTATTTTTTCCTTTTTATTAATAACTTGTACAAACTTAAAAATAAGCAAACAAATATGATTTCACAGAAACTTAAAAAGATATAAATTAATTTGTAATTTCATGTGTTGGCATAAGTATTTTGACAAAAATGTAATACTAAGATAACAGTGTTTAAACTTAACAAAAGTAAAGAAAAGAAGAATAAGTTAGTAAAATATATACCCTCCTTTGGCTTCAATAACTTTTTGAAGACGTCTTGATACTGAATCCACTAAATTTTTAAGAATCTCTGGAGATATCTCTTCCCATAGGGAAGTGACCTCAGAAATTGTCTCCTCTCTGGTTTTATTTAACGAAACTGTTCTTTTGCGTTTCAAAAGAGACCAGACGTTTTCTATAATATTCAAATCTGAACTTTGAGGTGGCCAGTCTAAAGTATTAACACCAACATCCTTCAAAAACTTAGTAATCATCCGGGCTTTGTGGCACGGGGCATTATCCTGTTGCAGGATAAATGATTCCCCAATAAGATTTTCACCAGAAGGAAAGGCATTTTCATTCAGAGTAAACAAATATTGGTTTTGGTTCATCGAGCCGGTGACAGGAACCAAGTCACCCAGCCCATTATACGCAACACATCCCCAGAACATGACAGAGCCTCCACCATGGCTCACTTTTTTATAAGTTGGTCGTTTCTTTTGACGTACTATCTTTGGCAATCTTACAAAAAATTTGTTTTTGGATGAGTTATACTCAAAGGAGCTTTCATCCGTCCATAGAACACTTCTCCAGAACTCTTTTGGTTTGTTTAAGTATTCCTTTGCGAAGGCCAGTCTTTTTAGCTTGTTTGACTTTGTTATGTACGGCACGTCCTTAGCTTTAATTGTCTTGAAATCTCCTTCCTTTAAACGTCGTCTAACAGTGCTCTCACTGACTGGGTTCTTGCCCGTCAAATTCCATTGATCTGCAGCAGATTGAGGCTTCAGAAAACAATTTTTTTTTAATTCTCGTAGAAGGACGCGTTTTTTTACGTTTTGCACCTGGTCTCCTTAAGTTTTTTACGTCGTTAAGCTTTTTAAACTTATTAATTTGATAGTGCACAGTTTGACGCGAAACATTGAACTCTTTGGCAATGTCTTTTACTGGCGTTCCAGCGTTAAACTTTGCTACCATCGAAGATCTGGTAACCAAACTCAACACTGCCGTTTTACCCATGGTTATAATGCCTTTTAATCAATTTTTATTTTTATTTTTAATTTAACTTAAATACAAAAGTTGTTTCGCTTTAACGTGCTCAAAAATGTAAACAAACAGCCACAAAGACACCGTCAAAATACTTATGCCACGCATAAATGTGTTGTCTCCATGCATTATTATCAGCAGAAAGAGAATGCAAAAGGAAACAATATAAAATTTCGCATGAGAAGAGCTAATATTGCATTCTTTGTTTTGCGCATCATTTTTGCACCGTTATTTGACGACACTAAGGGCCAATTTCACCAACTTATTTAAATTACAATTCATATTTAAAAATAATTTTTCCATACAAAAATTAATCAAAATCGACATTTAAATATGAATTGATATTTAAATAGAGTTGGTGAAATTGGCCCTAAGCTAAGCTAGGTTCAACAGTCAGAAAAATGTTTCGTCAAAATACTTATACCGACTAGCGTATTATGTTTTTAAGGGAAGTTTTTTTTTTAAAGCAAGCGCACTTAACTAATGTCAATGCATGTGTACGTTTGTATGTGCGCAGAAAAATAAAATATCATACACACAACGTTTGTGCTTATGTACATGTATAACGTTTGTATACGCGCCCATGCGTAGGAAGAAGCAAGCATCACAAATTATTTCGTCAAGAAGTATTTTCTTCTTTACTCCTATACCTGCAATAACTGAAACAAGTTTCTTGCAAACAGTGTTGTTTAGCGTTTGTTTAAGAAGATTTCGCTGTTGTAAGGCATTTAAAAAATTCCTCATGTTTTAAAAGTTCTTGTAAGTGTTCTTATGCAGGGGTCTAGTATATATTTATTTCCTATGTTATATTCTTTATCTCTTTTCTAACAGATCCAAAGGAATTAAGCTAAACATTAACAACCCAGCAAAAACTTAGCATACAAGTATTCAAAAGAAAGTATACTAGCATTTATGGAAGCAGGGCTGTCAGATTTATTTTCACATTTTTCGCGAAATCCAATTTTTAAAATCGCCAAAGCCTCTTTTTTTAGTTTTTGACAATGAAATATATGTATATGTATGTATTTTATAAATTATTAAAAAATTATTTTATAAATTATAAAAAATTAATTTGTTCCGAATCGCTAAAATTCGCCAAAAATGGGAAAAAAATGGCCATTATATATATTTTGTTTATTGAGACATTTTTAGATTTTTAATCAGAAATAATTTTTAGTCAGGCTTAAGTTCAGTAATTTCAATTCTTTTTATTGAATGAAATATTTTATTAATTAATGTGAGTATCTAAAGAAGAGAAGAAAAATTAAATTAGACTTTTAAGCGGGGGGAAATACCGATATTTTTCTGTGCAGCAACGCACTTCATCAGCACCCTAGTCTATCTACTTGGGTAGAGATTGTTATTAACATCAGCTATTTAACGTAAATTCTAATGAAACGGAAAGTGAGAAATGCTTGTTGTGTACAATTATTGATTTACCTTTGGTAAATACATATGTAAGTATCACTATTTATTTCCCCTGTTTTTCCATTTTTGCATTTTTCTATTTAGGTTAGCACGAAGTTATATTACTCTACCTACGTATGTTTAACTATTCTTGCTTATCTTTTACGATCATCACATTAATTGTTTTTACTTATTCGATGTATTTTGTTTATTTTTATTTAGAACAATGTAAAAATGTTTATGAACATAAAAACGTACAATGTTTGATATAAAGAAGATTTTGCGGTTAGTATTAAATAAATATTGTATATATGTATGTACATTTGTATGTAGTTGCAGTTCTATTACATATTTAAAACGCAATATACTTCATCTTCAAGACATTCCACATTGTCTTCTTCTTTTGAATACATCGTATGGGAATTGAAGAAGTGCAACATGTGCTATTTACAATCATATAAATAATTTATAATTCGTAATAACGCGTCAAGAAGTTCATATTGCATGGTATTTCGGAAGTGCGTATTAGTTGAGTTCATTATTGAAAATACCCTTTCAACGCAGGCATTACTAGTTGGAATTACCAGCATGTAAAGTACAGCCAAATCAAGTTCTTTAAAATGGTACATAGCTACCGTATCCTTATAATCATACACTTTTGGCCAAAAACTGTTTTAAGTTAGATGGAATATCACCATTAAAATAATCTTTCGAATCCACAAACGATAATTTTGTCCATTGTGTTTCATAAACACCTAGCGGGTATGTTAGGATTCAAAACAACAACAAATTTTGTTTGTGATAATGAATTGCAACATTTTATAATGGAAAAATGTACGTAAGCTTTAAATATATTCATGTTTTCAGGAATTATACATATTTATTAATTCATTCACGAGCATCTTTAAATATGACAAACAATATTCTAAAAGTATTTCAATATCTTCATCAGCCATTTCAAATGCTGACCCAAAATAGCATTTAGTGGGAGAAAAGTGTTTGGTATATCAATAGCTATAATAACATTGGTTATCAATTTTTCGCTATTATGAGTTTCATTCAAAATTGTTGGCTTGAAAATTTTTGAGGAAAATGAAAGAAGAGTAGAATGTAGCATCTGATGCATACTGCCTGCGTGCATGTTATCTAACTGAATCTCAAGATTTAAATGGTTCATTTCATTTACTATTGTATTTATAAATATATAAAAAGTCTTGTCTTTTCGTAACATAATTCTTTGTATATATTTTGGGCAGTCTTATCATTTTCGGCTGTTGAAATAAGTGAAAAATGATGTTTAACCTCCACCCATTGCTCAAAAATCCGCCTTAAAGCCGCTCCATAAGACAACCAACGACTTGCAGACGGTTGCTGTCAATAAAAGTATTAAATGTTCTTAGCACACCATCTACACCATAAGAAAAATAATATTTAACGATTTTCAAGCCCATTAATGGCTCATCAAAAATAGCCAAAAAATCGCCAACTTTTTTATAAAACGCCAAAATATCGCCATGTCGCCAAATCGAATATTAGGACGCCAAACTAGTTTTAAAATCGCCACGTTTGGCGAGAAATCGCCACATCTGACAGCCCTGTACGGAAGTCGTAACCGCTTACAATTTGACTCTTAAATAACTTATTTTTTCTTTAAAAAGTTCAAAAAAGTGGAATCCCTTACAAAAATGAAGTGGCTATTTTCCTACTTAAAGCTTTAAACTATTCATTTAAAAAACAAATAAAAAAATAAAATTAACTAAATAACATTTACCCAGCTAAAAAAATATGTATGGAGCATATATGGACATATATATTCATACATGAATGTGTATTCCCTATATAGTATGCAAAGTTCATATTGATTCAAAAAGCGCACTGCTGTGCAAGAAATTAAATTATTAAAATAATTTTTTTGTAAGATTTTATACAGAAAGGTTGTGTTTAATGAAACATTTGTTCGAACAAAATAATTCAAAATGAACTAACAGACATTTCATTCGACATTTTAAGAGAAAATGTGAATCGATTATTAAAAAACACAAAACACACATTTGTACACGACATATAATTTAAGAAATCAGATTAAAAACTAATGCAATTATAAAAGAAAAATTAATCCGTTTTGATACTAACACTAGTTTTTAATCAGGCCTATCATGAATAAAATTCCGCGTGAAATTTCTCCCTTTTCCAATCAGAATTTTTTGTTTTCCCTATTACTTACTATTAATTGGAATTGTTCCCCGGGAAAATTTTCACGCGGAATTTTATTCATGATAACCCTGAATATTATTTTTTGGCAGTTATAGAATTTTGTTTCTTAAAAATATCTGAGAATTCCGTTGATTTTTATAAAATTAATGACTAAATTATCTTTTTGATTATTTGATTTATTAAATATACCCAAAATATACATACATATAAAATCCTACAAGAATGATTTTTTTTTGTTGCACGAGTTTTTATTTTTTAAACCTTGAGGCTCTACGCATATAAAATTTGCATACCGTGTGTATTTTCTAACAAACTTCCAATTCACGAGTGATTAAAAGATAGAAATAGACCGAATTAATAAAATGCAAGCTTTTTGATTGCAAAAATCATTTGATGTAAGATATCATATATGCATACATTTTTATATGGCTCCGTATATTACATCTTATTTCTATATATGTATGTATCCACATACGAAGAGCCTGATAATTAAGTTTCCATATATGGCTCATGTATTATAATACGTTAAGTTAGCACCACTTTTTTAAGTGGCGGCCATTTTGTCAGCTGTCAAGTGATTAGTATTTAGTTTGGTTTGCCATTTAATCATGAACAGGTTGACAAAAGAACAACGCTTGCAAATCGTGCAAATTTATTTCGAAAATAATGGTTCAGTTCGCGAAGTTTACCGCAAGCTCCGTCCATTTTATGGTCGACATAATCGTCCATCAGAGCAATTAATTCGGTTAACCATGGATCGTTTTCGCATTACGTTTACTCTATGTGATAATACGCATCCGCAGAGACGTCGAACAGTGCGCACCGAAGAAACAATTGCCGCTGTAGAGCAAAGTGTTGAAGAGGACCCGAATGAATCGATTCGCCAACGTGCACAGCAATTGGAGCTTTGTCCATCAACTTTATGGAAGATTTTACGCAAAGATCTTGGCTTGCGACCTTACAAAATCCAGCTTGTGCAAGAATTAAAGCCGCGAGACCATGCAATGCGTCGTGATTTTGGTGTATGGGCCGAAAATGAGATTGATCTCGATGCTGATTTTCATCGCAAAATTTTGTTCAGTGATGAGGCTCATTTTTGGTTGAATGGCTACGTCAACAAGCAAAATTGCCGCATTTGGAGTGAAGAGAATCCAAATGAAACCCTTGAGACGCCATTACATCCACAAAAACTGACTGTTTGGTGTGCTCTATGGGCTGGTGGAGTCATTGGGCCATACTTCTTCCGAAATAATGCTGGAGAGTCAGTTACCGTTAATGGAGACCGGTATAGAGCCATGATAACCGACTATTTTGTTCCCGAATTGGATGGCATGAATGTGGATGAGTTGTGGTTCCAACAATACGGCGCTACATGCCACACAGCGCACGTCACAATCGATTTATTGAAGGAAACATTCGATGAGCGCATAATTTCGCGGAATGGACCTGTCAATTGGCCACCAAGATCGTGTGATTTGACACCATTGGATTATTTTCTTTGGGGATATGTGAAGTCGCTCATCTACGCCAACAAACCAGAAACGTTAGGGGACTTGGAAGCCAAAATTCGTGGCGTTATTGCCAACATACGGCCCCATATGCTCGAAAAAGTGGTTGAAAATTGGACCTGTAGAATTGGCTTTATTCGAGACAGCCGCGGTGGCCACATGCCAGAAATCATATTTAAACATTAATGGCATAAAATTATCCTTCCAATAAAGCCAAATTGATGGACATTAAAACGATTTTCTTGTGTTTTATTTCAATTCGAAGTTCTATACTCTAAAAAAACACCCGTTATTAGTCCATATATCAACTCATATATAATATTTTTGCCATGTATAATGCCATACATTTCCATACATGAATTCATACATATTCATATATAGTTATATACATTCATATGTTAAAAATATATGGACCATATATAATTTTTTTAGCTGGGTAGTTACAAAAAAAGCTTTCAGCAAATTGAATCAAAACAATTCACATATTCCATTGTCAATAATAGCTGAGTATATAAGGACGAAATCTGCATCAACTGACACCACACACAGTGGACCAAACACAAAAAAACGATGATGATGATGGTTTAGTGACCATTGAAAACAGCTAGTTGTTCCGTTCTACTACCTTTTTCTTAGAATATTTGCAACTAACTTTGGTGTTGTTTGTTCATTAATAATTATCACATGTAATATGACTTGCAAAGCGATACGAACTTAAGCCTGATCAAATCATAAATATAGAAACAAATAAAGTTCGAGCAATAATAATTAAATTAACTAAAAATTAAATTAACATTATATTATTTATATTTTCTTTACTCGCTGAGCCCATACCGACTTATTACTTTAAGCGCTGAAAATAAGCTTTCAAGAGCAAACACATTTTAACAAAAAATGTATTGCTTACTTATTATGTTAGTAACAAGAAACTGGTCGAATGGCTACTTTCATAAAAAGATATAAATATCTATGTAAATACTTATACATATATAATATTTATTATTGACAATTAGTTTTCATTCCTACCAAACTAAGGAGATTAATAAGTACAACTCATTACATTGTAGCCCACTACATCGTGATAGACCACCATTACCAAAACTCCTAAAGTTCTTGCTGGGAAAGAAATAAATACAAATAAACAAAAATGAGAAAAAATGGCCACTTGAGTGCAATCGACTTGATTTGATGATTTCAATTCGAACATATGATTGTAAGTTGTAAATGGGCGATAAGAAAATCGATAAAGAAAGGAGTAAAAAAAGTACGCATTATAATTTTTTTCTTTCTTTAATTCCAAACCAGTATGGACGGCAGTCAGCCAATATTCTAGATATAAGTATGTACATTTGTAGGTACATATATGTATGCATACATAAGAATATTTTTGACCCGACTGCGCCACGCAAAAAATGGTATTGTGTTTATCAGCCTATCGTCTTATTTACATGTGTTCTTTTTCGCCACTATAGAGACCAAAAAAGTATGCCGATTTTGATGATTCTTACTGGCAATCAATTTGATTTAATCTTGCAAGAGGTATTAAAGACATGAATATAGTCTAAATTCAATTTGGGGACGAACAGACGAAATTTTGTGAAAAAAAAATAAAAAAAAATTAGCCTTAATATATTAAAATGTATATTATTGAACATAATCTCAGATAAATCTGAAAACATTAATGAATAACCCTGTATTTTCTTTAAATTTCAATATTTTTATGAAATATAAAAATGAAATAAAAATACAATGAAATATAATATTCAATGATCTGTGTTGGTGTCATGTCTTTTTAATCAATTTAAGATACATAAGTTTTTATTAATAATTTTTTTTGTTATTATTAAAAAAGCTATAAGTTTTTTTTATGAATTTTCGATTAAAAAACAAAATATATTTTCGGAATATAAGTGATTTTTCCGACACCATTTTATATTCGCCTATAAAATTTAAGAACTATGCGATATTTTATATATATCGAGTCTAATTTTCGATTTAATAGTAAGCAACATAAATTAAATTTTTCAGGGGAATGTATATATATGTAATATATTCAAATTTATTTTTGTACGTAAATTGTTACTGACTATAAAATTGTACCTGTATCTTAAAAGTTATCTACAATTTTGGCATTTTGATGACTCTAAATTATGTATAGGCCCATAAAATTTCTATATTTATGATTTGATCAGGCTAAAGTTCGTATCGTTTTGTAGACCAAATTATATGTGATAATTATTAATGAAAAAATAACACCAAAGTTAGTTGTAAATATTCTGAGAAAAACGTAGTAGAACGGAACAACTAGCTGTTTTCGAAGGTCATTACAAAAAAAGCTGCTTTCAGCAAATTGTATTAGGATGAATCAACAACAATTCACATATTCCATTTGCAATAAAAGCTGATTATATAAAAGCAGAAATTTACATCAACTGATTTTTATTTATTATTGAAGTTTCTTGTTCAATTCAATCGTAAATATTTCCTCGGAATTTATTTCTCGCGGAAAATAATTTTCTTGAGAAAAAATTTATTAGTATTTAGGGCGGCATAGTTGTGGATGACCTGGCAAAGAGGGGAACACTACTAAGAGAAGTCGAAATCGACAATCTCTGTAGTCTTCCACTCTCATTCTGCTGAAGACGTTTCCATGTTACTTTTCTTTTCTTGAATTAGGTCAAAACAGATGGCGCAATGAGCCCATTTGCGCAATAGCGACAACCCTCTGGCCTCGCCTAAACTCCCATAGAACGAAAAATCTCATGAACTTCAATAGGAAGCACTTAAGAACCTCGTGGCTACGTTGACCGGTCAACCCATGCTAAACGTATCGATCTCCCGTATAATGACTACTACTACTACAGTTGCAATAACGAGGAAGAAGAGGAAAGTATCCTGCATCTTCTGTGCTTTGTCCCACTCTGAAGGATCTCAGTTTGCACCTCCTTGGAAGAATATCCTTCGGCAGCTTATCCGAGTTATCGGAAATCGAGCTCAAAAACTTAAGCCTTTATATTAGGAACAGTGGCTGGTATAGCCGCTAACTCTCCCACTAACCAATTTTTGACCCACTTTGACCTCTCGCCTGTTTTACTTTTTTCTGTGTGTGAGGGAAAAAAACTCACGGAAGTTCCGGTTGGTAAATTTCTCAAAGAAACTCATGTTTGTTGGTACGGAGTTCTAAAAGAAAAGCACGGAATTGTTGGCATTTAATAATTATTGTAATTAATTAATATTAATATTTTACTAAAAAGGTCATACATTATTAAAACCTAATATAAAATAAAAAATTACCAAAAAAAAGTACAAACTATAAAATAAAACATTAATGTTAGTACAATTATTTGGTCATGAAATTTTTGACATTAATTACTGCAGGCCTTAAATAATTAATTTTTTTAATTATTAGTTAATACACAAGTCTAAACAATTATTTGTGAATTTCCATAAGAACTCCGTATTCAGTGTTTCAATTTACAATTTTAGTTAAATTTGTTCACGGAATATTTTCAGTATATGTATGTATGTATGTACGAGTAGGTTTATGTATGAATGGACAATACACAGCGTAGCAATGAAAACAAACAGTTTTACAGCACAATAAAAACATGCGTTCATTCCCTTGAATAAACTGAATGCATGATTTTATTTTGGCTTTTCAACGTAACAAAGGAAATTTAGTTATATGAGATGTTGCCGATTTGTACACAATTATTGTAAAAAATGTTAAGGAAAATCTGTTAAGGAAATTATACTTACATATATACATATGTATGTACATATCGATGATTTATTAACACAACCTCGTAACTTAAAAACTTCTAATTTTCAGGAGAAACAAAAAATTCTTTATAACAAGTATTTAATTTTTTTTAATATATTTTTTTTTATAATATAATTACTTGGATGATTTTTGTTAAATTTGCAATACAAAAGTTGTGTTAAAAAAATAATCTACCATTATTTATTCGAATTTTTTTGAGATATGTACTTATTTTCTGCACTGTAAAATTTATATAAAAGTTAACATACGATATTGTGTTATTTAACATTTCATCTTTTATGTTTATTCTATTAGTGTTTATATGATATTTTATTTAATTTTTTTGATGTGTAAGCATCTATATGCTGGGGGGTAAAAATCTTTTTCACTGAGATTTCTTTGCTGAGATTTCTTGGCTGAGATTTCTTTGCTGAGATGCACACAGCGTTGTCAAATCGGTGTGAGCTATATATGAGTGTATTAGTGTTTGAAAGAAGCAATACAAACTTATTTCAAATATTGTAAATACATAGGAATTTGCTGGTTTTTGTTTGTTTTATTTAACTTCATAATTGCTTTATTAGGGTTCCGTACACCAAAGGTGAAAATGAACCGTAAGAGCTACGGACCTGAAATTTGGACACAGTGTGTAGACATTTGGCCACTATAACAACAAATACATGAGAGTTAAAAATTAAAGGGTGTTCCAAAACGAGCAATGAAAAATTTTAAAATCCCATGTAATATACATACAATTGTATGTACATATATACACTTGAAATTTTAAAAGTTAGTGTATTTTTATACAGACTACGAAAACTAACACTAAATTTAAAAACTTTAAATCAATGGGTGTTCCATCAGTTAATTCAATTTTGACTTTGTAATTTTGACAACTTTCTGTATCTTGGAAACCGTAACAGCAAAACTCTTGAAATTTTCAAAACGGTAAACTAAAAAATCAAATAATTATAAAACTGCCAAATCTAAAAAATCGCCAAAAAATCGCCAAAACGAAGAAAAGCACCAAATTAAAAAAAATTTCTAGGACTAAAATAAATCGCGAAAAACCGGAAAAATCGCCAAACCAAAAAAAAAACCTTAAACACAAAAAAATTGACAAAATAAAAAAAAATGGCCGAAATGAAAAAAAACCCAAAAACAGAAAAAAATCGCAAAATGAAAAGATCGCCAAAATGAAAAAAATTGCGAAAATGGAAAAAAACACCAAAAAGATACAAAAAACGCCAAAACGAGAAAAAAACGACAAAACTGAAAAAATAGTTTAAACTGAAAAAACTTAAAAAAAAGGAAAAAAGCCACATTAAAAATATGCTCAAAACCGAATGTACGGAACTCTTCGTGTGCGAGTCAAAGTCGCACTTTACTCAATTTATTTTAATTGCAATGCGTACATAACAACAAGAACAGATACAACTAAACGCTAAACAACAGCAATTAAAAATTAAAAAGTAAAAGTAAAGGCATATACCATAGATGAGCAGTACCACTAAAATTTCTGTGAAAATAATAAACATTTTTTAACCAATAAATTTTTACTGATTACTAAAATTTTTTTCTTTTTTTTTACTGAATTTTTTCAGTAACCAGTAAATTTACTGCTTACTGCAATTTTTAATGCAGTACATATATACTGCAGTGTGCCCATTTACTAACCAAATAAGTTAAATAAAACAAACAAAAACCAGCAAATTCCTATGTATTTACAATATTGAAAGTTTTGATACTTTTAATTAATTAATTAATGTGTGATTAATTGATGTGTAAACATCTATACGCTAGGGGGTAAAAATCTTTTGACTTTGATTTCTTTGCTGAGATTCCTTTGCATTGTTAAATCGGTGTGAGCTATGTATGAGTGTACTCAGTGATGCCAACTTTTGAGACTCAAAACGCGTAAAAATTTTTGAAAAATGGGCTAGAAAGTGCTAAATTGAAAAAATTTTCAAAAACAAAAAAAAAATAGTAAAATTTTTCGAAAAAACGCGAAAAGGGGCTATTATTAAAATGTTCCTATTGAAAATAAAAACATCAAATCAATTTTTGTAAAGTAATTTATTAGAATATAAATAACATATTTACATAGCTTGAGAGGTTCAATATTGTACATATTTCATGTTCATTTCATATTGCATTTCAATAAGGTATGTACATACGTAGATTAAATAGTTAGCATATACATACATATATAATAGAAATATATACATATATATACATATGTATGTTTAAATAAGAACATACATTTAAAATTGGCAGTTATTAAAAAAAATTTCGATTTTTCGCTCTTCCAAAAACATACCTTATCTGTTTTAGGCTGTACTGAATAACTTTCAAGGCATAAAAAATTTGGAAGAAATAAAAGAATACTCTATATTATTCTTCTTTTTTAAATTGGTTAAGCAATATCGACTTTTTACTCATTTTATTTTGCTAGATTAAAGGAAGAAAAAGTTCGCAAAAGTTTAAATGTAGCCATATCGAGCAAAAACTAAAAAGGGGCTAAAAGGGCTGAAAGATTATTGTAAAAAGTGCTAGGTTTGCGCCTTTTTTAGTTTGGGGCTAAAAAATTTTTTTCGCGTTTTGACTGATTGAAAACGGGCTAAATCTAGCCCTAAAAGGGCTAAGTTGGCATCACTGAGTGTACTAGTGTTTAAAAGAAGCAATACCAAGCAGAGAAGCAAGTCGACCGGCTCGAAGCCGACGGTGCGCCGCCGCCGGTTATTTTTCTGTATATTTCCGTACACCAAAGGTGAAAATGAACCGTAAGAGCTACGGACTTGAAATTTGGACACAATGTGTAGACATTTGGCCACTACAACAACAAATACATGAGAGTTAAAAACTAAAGGGTGTTCCAAAACGAGCAACGAAAAATGTTAAAACCCCATGTAATATACATACAATTGTATGTACATATACACTTGAAATTTTAAAAGTTAGTGTATTTTTATAAAGACTACAACAATTAACACTAAATTTAAAAAATTTAAATCAATGGGTGTTCCATCAGTTAATGCAATTTTGACTTTGTAATTTTGACAACTTGCTGTATGAGCAAAACTCATGAAATTTTCAAAAACGTTAAAACTAAAAAATCAAAAAAATATAAAATCGCCAAATATAAAAAAATAGCCAAAAACAAAAAAAAATCGCCAAAACGAAAAATCGCAAAAATGAAATAAGTCCTTAAACAAAAAAATCGAAAATATGAAAAAATCGCCAAAATGAAAAAAATCGCCTAAATAAAAAACCCCAGAAACAGAAAAAAATCGCCAAAATGAAAAAACCCCCAAAAAAACAGAAAAAAATCGCCAAAATGAAAAAATCGCCAAAATGAAAAAAAATCGCGAAAATTAAAAAAAACCCAAAAAGAGAAAAAAACGCCAAAACGAGAAAAAAGCGATAAAACTGAAAAAAAATCGTTTAAACTGAAAAAACTTAAAAAAGGAAGAAAGCTAAATCAAAAAAAAATTATCAAAACCGAATGTGCGCGAGTCAAGGTCGCACTTTACTGAATTTATTTTAATTGCAATGCGTACACAACAACAAGAACAGCAACAACTAAACGATGAACAACAGGAATTAAAAATTAAAAAGTAAAAGTAAAGGCATTTACCATAGATGAGCACTGCAGTACCACTAAAGCTTCAGTAAAAATAATAAAAAATTTTTAACAAGCAAATTTTTACTGATTATTAAAATTTTTTCTACAATTTTTATAAATTGCCTAAATGATTTGTTATATGATGAGGTGCATTGAATTTTCAGTAATCAGTAATGCCCGTATTCATAATGAAATTCTACCAAGTGGCTAAATGTTTTTCATACAAAAGTTTCAAAATTTGAATGAAACAACTTTTGCCACTTGCTACAATTTTATTATGATTACGGCCCTACGATTTTACTGGTAATGCAAATTAAATTTCATTAGTAGTAAAAATTTACTGAATTTTTTTAGTAATCAGTAAATTTACTGCTTACTGCAATTTTGAATGCAGTACATATATATATACTGCAGTGTGCTTATTTACTAACCAAATAAGTTTAATAAAACAAACAAAAACCAACAAATTCATTGTATTTACAATATTGAAAGTATTGATACTTTTAATTAATTAATTTAAAAAAAGATACTAAAAGCATAAGTACTTCCAACTTAAAAAATAATTTTCATTACTAGATGTTTACACATCTCCTCTGCGATCGGACTCACATTACTTTTTTTATTCAACAACATGCAAACGCGTATCTCAGCTGCTGAAAACATGTTGTGCCATAACCTCGTATGTAGAAGTAAAATATGACAATACTTTAGGTTTACAGTGCTATTGTTGAACCATTTATAACAAAATTTTTGTAATAGTAAAACATTTGTAACAATAATAAACAAAAAGCTATTCTGGATTTCAAATAAAAGCTTTTTTGTATTAATTTATAATGAAAATTATTATCTAGGCGCACGGCAGTGCGCCAGGCCAAGTTCTTGCCAATGCACGCAGTGTGTATATTTACAGGAAGCCATTCGAGCTGTTTTTACCTCCCTCATAACTTTGTTCCCCGCAATCGTAAAATTATGATATTTAAACCATAATTAGAACAAATTCATATAACCTCATGTGCAAAGTTAGAAAGTTTTACAATGAAAGGTTCCGGAGATATGGAGGTGCAAAAAGTGCATATTTTAAGACATACTCACTGACCACTGACACACTCATCAAATTTATGAAGCACTTCCGCTATAGCTAGAGAGCTAAAATTTGGTACACGAGAAGATCTAGGTGAGCAATGAACCAGAAAAATCTAAAAACCCGAAAATTTTAACCAGGAGGGCGGGGCTACGCCCATAAAAATTAAAGTTTGTGCTATTGAGCTGAAATTCGATACAGAGCTAGGTCTAGGTGAGAAATAAAATAAAAAGATCTGAAAACTCGGAAATTTTGCCCAGGAGGGCGGGGCTACGCCCATAAAAGTCAGAATTAAAAAAGCAAATATAAGGGGCTTAATGGAAGCATTTTTTATTGAAATTCGGCATATATACTGCGATAATGCAAAACTATAAATTTTTTATTAAAAAAGTGGGCGTTCACACGGCCATACAATTTAAACCTCATTTTAATGCCCTGCGGCTCAGCATATTTAGATACACTATTTATCTAGGTATTATTATCCGTTTGTAACGAAACTAGACACGAATAACAAGCACTGACCCGAAAAAAATTTGACTTTGGAAAAGTGGGCGGGTTACGCCCATAAAAATTAAAAGTTAAAATTTGCGCTAAGGAGCTGAAATTTGATATACAAGTAGGTCTAGGTGAGAAACCAACAAAAAAATCTAAAAACCCGGAAATTTTAATTAGAGGGGCGGGGCTGCGCCCATAAAAATTAAAAATTAAAAGTTGCGCTAAGGAGCTGAAATTTGATATACAAGTAGGTCTAGGTGAGAAACCAACAAGAAAAATCTAAAAAGCCGAAAATTTTAGTTAGAGGGGTTATTATTTTGAACTAAAAACTTAATACACAGCTTTTAATTCAAGCCAATTTAGTGAAATCTTGCATACGCGTTGCACGTACACAATACTTTAAACTATCACCTTAATAATTTGGCGTGATCACTCCCATAAAATGTTAGCTTTGTGTTTAATCTACATCAGTCTAGCATATTTTAGAAGAAAATGAGCATGAATTATAAGCGCTGCTCACAACATAATTTTGAGTTAGGAATAGTGGGAGAGGTAATGCTGATAAAATCTAAAGATATAATTTGCGCTAGAGAGCTGACATTTTATACACTAGTAAGTGTAGCTGCGTAGGCTAATGAGAAAATCTTAAAACCAAAAAGTTTTATCCAAGATGCGGGGCACGACGTTAAAGCTCTAATTCGCACTAGCGAGCTTAAATTTGATACACAAATAAATCTAGATAAGAGATCACTAAAAAAAATCTGAAACCCCAGAAGTTGCTATCAGAGGGCGGAAACAAGCCCTTTTAATTCAAAATTAAGATAAATTTTATTGAAGCTTTTCATACACATTGTACTTCTCCAAAATAAAAATTCCCTATTTTGAAAAGTAGCCGTGACTTCACCCATAAATCTTAGCTTTTTCGTTCAGGTACTTCGGCTTAGCAGTTTTTAATTTAATACTCAGGTATTTCTTATTAACTTAAAAATTGTACGTAATACTATACTATAGAGAACTGACATTTTGTACACAAATAGTAATTGATGTACTTAATCGGAAAATCCAAAAATTAAAGGCACCAGCTACCCTATTGAAACTTTACATGCACATTGGGCATATCCTTTTGATTTATGTACTTCGGCTAAGCAGACTTTAATATGTAAATATATTGAGAAAATAGGCGGGGTCATGCCCAGTAAAACTTACGCTGTATTTTACATGTTTCTTCCAGTCGACTCTTACCAAATTTCACACACACCGGCGACCCGTTGTAATGACACAATGGTGCATATTTAAGGTCAACAATTCAACACCCATCACACTCTTACCAATTATTTTATGTAACTCTGCCATTTTCAACTGGTACAGTGATCATGAATAGAAATAAAATACACTAGAAATTTTAAGTTTAAAAATTGTTATTATAGAAATCTTTACAAAAAGTAATCAGATCCTCGCAAAAACATAAATGTGAAAAACGGCCAAGTTCTTATCCAAAATTTCGGCCATTAAAAGTTGTGAGATATAAATTTTGACCAAGTTCTTGTTTGGTACAATACCTAACACAGAAATATGTTATTTATGATATAAATTTGTAATCGTAAGGGTATCATATAATTTCTAGATAATCTGTTAACTTGGCAATATTTTTACCTTTCCAAAAAAGGAGAGAATAATGTATAAATGTTCATTTCTTTATATCGGTAAAAATGTTGTCAAGTTGGCAGATTATCTAGAAATAATATGACATCCTTACGATTACAAATTGATATCATACATAAAATATTTCTGTGTTAGGTATTGTACCAAACAAGAACTTGGTCAAAATTTATATTTCACAACTTTTAATGGCCGAAATTTTGGATAAGAACTTGGCCGTTTTTCACATTTATGTTTTAGTAGTATGTTTATGGTGTTTCGTTATCAAAAATCCCATACATTTTTGGGATCATGCAGAGTTGGAAACATGGTGTAAGAAATCTACTGGTAGTAAGTTATATGCAAGCATTTCGAAATGCATTTTCCATCCCTGAATGTTATTTCTATTAGGGCGGATCCGATCGCTGAGCAGCTTCGGCAACTGGGCTGGCACGACTTGGCTTGGCTTGGGTTGGCTTGGCTTGGCTTGGCTTGGCTTGGCTTGGCTTGGCTTGGCTTGGCTTGGCTTGGCTTGGCTTGCCTGGGTTTGGCCGGGGTTTGGTCGGGGTTTGGGTGGGGGTTTGGGTGGGGTTGGTTAGGATTTGTATACTAATTTTGTATGAGAAAAGTAACAACGATGATATAAGTGCTACCCTATTGTATTGTTGTTCTGTTGTTAAAAGTTCTGTTGTGGTTTTTTTTTTTTTCGTTGATATGTATGAATGTGTTTGGTATGTAGCTACAAGTTTTTAAAATTGTGTGTAATCAGATTCGGTTTCTGTTGTAGTTGTTTTCATTGATGTATATGAATGTGTTTGAAACAGTTGATTTAAGTCGGTATTTTAGTTTCATCGATCGGTACGCTACACAAAGAGAGTGTAGTGTTGTTTCCATCCCTGGAAAAAGTGTATTTCTTGGCGCGTTAAGATTTGTGGTTTTTATATTTTAATAATATTTCTTGGCGCGTTAAGATTTGTGGTTTTATAATTTCTTTGTATTCGCTTCGTCCGTGGGTGGTCAAGTTAATTGTTTGAAATAGATTTCTTAATGTGTGAAAAAAAGTTTAATTGTTGGCGCGTCTAGATTTGTGGTGTAAAATGTATGAAATATTTAGTTTAGTGCTTTTAGTTGGAAGAAAAAATGTAATAGAAAAAGGTATATTTAAACTTGTTTGTGGTTCTGCAAATATATGAAAAATATATTTCTGATTACGAATTTTTGAGAAAAGTAACAACGATGATATAAGTGCTACCCTATTGTATTGTTGTTCTGTTTTTAAAAGTTCTGTTGTGGTTTTTTTTTCGTTGATATGTATGAATGTGTTTGGTATGTAGCTACAAGTTTTTAAAATTGTGTGTAATCAGATTCGGTTTCTGTTGTAGTTTTTTTCATTGATATATATGAATGTGTTTGAAACAGTTGATTTAATTAAATTGTTTGAATACTAAAGCTTGACTCTAACCATACACAACAAAGTTGATTAGAAATAAAAATCAAAACAATACTATTTATGTATATATGTATATTTTATTTGTTAATTTGTTTGAAAATTTTATTATATAATAAAAAATAATAAAAAAATAAATCTCATATTGAAGTATATATATATATATATATATATATATATATATATATATATATATATATGTATAATATTATTGAAGTTCATCTTTATTGATCCAAGAATTATGTTGATTGGAAAATCCCAACCATTTTACGTACGCCTGGTGTCCCTTAGTTTTAATAACATTTTCAATCAAGTATGTATTTGGAAAATGTGTCTTTAATAGTTCATGTTCATAGAATCCACCAACAATCGGATTCATTTGATAGTCTTCCAATAAATAAGTAATGGGGTTTGTGTTCTGTAAGGTACGAATTTTAAAAATTTCAGTTGTCCAGTTTGGAGTATATCCTTTTGAAAAAATATGTTTATATTTGCTAATTCGAACGTGATCTCCAACTTTTAGTTTACCAAATTTATATATTTTGGGATGATTATAGACTTGTTTTAGTATAGAACTTTCATTTTCTGTGTTAACAGACTTTGGCGTCATTCCAATTGTTCTATGCTTTTTATTATTATATTGATTAATTAAATCCTTGCATATATGTATCCATTGATAATTTCCTTGTAGACTAAAATTTTTCCACATCATTCCTTTTAGTGTTCTATTAAATCGTTCTACAATAGACGCTTTCATGATACTATATGTAGAATAGTGGTTGATATTATGTTTTATCATCAAGTTTTGAAATATTTTATTATAGAACTCTTTACCATTATCGGTTTGCAAGTTTTTTGGAATTCTCTTTAGCGAAAAAATAGATTGCATAGCATTGGTTATATCTTCACTACTTTTAGATTTTACGGGTACAGCCCAAGCAAACTTTGAAAATGTATCTATAACTGTTAAAATAAATCTATAGCCTTTGTTATATTTTGAGTAAGCACCCATTTCAACAAGATCTGCTTGCCAAAGATCATCAATTCCCTTGATCACCACTCGACGTCGAATGAAATTTCTACGGGCTTGCTTATGAAGCTCCTGAACCACTTCTTGTCGCTCCATTTCTAACGTCTATCTTACAGATTACATCAATTTAAATGCTGCTGATATTGAATTTAAATCAAAAACGATTTACATATCTATGTTTTAATGGTTTGTAATGAGCTTCGTTTTTTCATTTAGACGTTCTTCAACTGAATCAATTTTGTGATTAAATAATGATTTCATTTCATTTAGTGATTGATTGAGATTATTTAGTATTATACTTTGATCATATATTAATTTACTTAAACGTGTTTCTACATTATCAAATTTTTCTGTAGTCAACACGTTTTGTTGTTGTATTATTTCGTTAAAACGATCCTCCATTTCCTTAATTCTCTCCATATACATTGTATCCAGTTGTTTCTTTATTTCACTTAAATAACTTTTCATGTAAATTTTGTTTACAGCATCGTTTTCCAATACAGGAAAGTTGAAATTACGATCACTATCCAAATGAATCTTGAAATGTTGATTTTGGTATCTTGCAGATTTTTCAATATAATGTCCAAACTTATCGATAGGCATTTTATGAATATGAATTGTTTGTACATTTTTAAGTCTATTTATATAATAATTTTTGCTTCTCTCAATTCCTCAATAATTGATATAATTTCATTATTATGATTTGAGTGACCAGCTGTTGTTGATGAAATCAAAAGACGCAATCTATCAACCAATTCATTAGGATCATCCCAATAAACATAATTATGCTTTTTTCTATTCAATTTCATTAAACCTTTTCCCTTATGAATTTTCTGTTGTTTAAATAGGTTTTTAATAATCGTTGTATATTTAATTGAACGATTTCCTTTAATTTGTCCATTAATACTGTTATTTCGTTTATGGACATTAGTCATCTCCAATATTTGTTTATAATTATTTAAATCTGTTTTATTATAACTGATTGGGTTCTTATAAACTAACAATTCATATAAGCCTGATGTGAAGGGCCATTGTAAATTACCTACAGTAATATTGGTTGAATTGAAAGCGATGGGTTCATTACCCAGTCTCCATATTTGATTTTTATCCTTATGAGGACCATAGGTTTTATCATATATATTTAAGTTAACTTTTGATAAATTATATTGAACACTTTCATTGGGATGTATTGCAATGGTGTTATCATCATCATTGCTATCATCCTCATTATCAACATTATCATTATTATCATCATCATCATCATCATCATAGTCATCATGATCATTTTCATCATCAAATGATTGAAACGTGTTTGAACTTTTCTCGATTTTCTTGTTATTAGAGCTTGGAGAAAACGTGTTATAATCAAGCTTACTCTTTTTATATAGTGTACTGAAGGCAACTTTATTATTCTCAAGATCATGTTTAAAAGAGTTATCCGGATAATTTTCATGTTTTATAATGTTATTATTATTATTATTATTATTAGTTGATTGAACTAATTCTTTTAATGGTTTTGATATTGGTTTCAATGTCTTTTCCAACAATTCATCATTTGCAATTTCTCCAAGCAAAATATTCTTATATTTCTTTTTTAAAATATTTCGAGTTTTAATAAGATTATTAACTAGATTTGTGTTCATATTTATAGGTTGAATTAGAAACAGATTCAAAACAGATCAGTTTAGCAGTTTAGCAGTATAGCAGTATAGCAGTATAGCAGTATAGCAGTTTAGCAGTTTAGCAGTTAGCAGTTTAATAGTTGAGAAGCTATTAGTTTAATAATTAATCTTGTACTGATTTTAAAGTATCTGTAATATTTCTTTTATAGCTTTATAAATATATCGAAACCTTTTCTATATCGACCATTATTCATAGGATCATCTTTGTTAATAACTAGAAAACCATATTTTTCTTTCCAACACTCGGTACATAACTCATGAAATGTTTTCAAAGTCATATCAGAACCAACATGATCATTGTAAATATGCTTAATATTCATTGCATCCTGTTTGAAAATTATAATCATATTAGCATTATCGCGAATCAAGTGTTTTGG
The DNA here is from genome assembly GCA_949987645.1 of Tachina grossa. Taxonomy (NCBI): domain Eukaryota; kingdom Metazoa; phylum Arthropoda; class Insecta; order Diptera; family Tachinidae; genus Tachina; species Tachina grossa. The sequence goes on along the minus strand of OX465274.1, from coordinate 131,062,261 downwards.
TATACGTGTATATGTTTGACATAAATAAAAACTATCAATATCTTTATGACGACCCATACAGAAGTAGGCACGTACATGATTTTGTTTCTCACAAGCTATATCGTCGAATATAAATACTGAATTTGGTTTAACTTCGTCTGGCGATAGAACATCATCATTATTGGAAAATGATGAAAAATTTATCTCCTTAATGGGTTTAATTAGACTTTCTAAGTACTTATATTTCGGTTGTTGTGTTGATTTTGAATATAAGTAAATATTTTTAAATTTCAATCCATGAGGACTTTCAATAAGACTGATCATAACATTTGTTTTTCCGCAATTTGATGGACCCACAATAAGAGCTCGAATAGAATTCGGTAGTAATGAACTATGACGAATTTTATTTGATGAATCGAGCTTTGATTCGATATTCCTTACATTAATCCTTTTATGTTGTTTAAAAAAACGCATTCTGAAATCTAATGATAACATAATATATAAACCAGTCTCTTTTATTTGTTTTCAATCAATTTAATTTCAACCTTTAATCGATAAAGTATCAATAGATATGACAATCATTTATAAAAAGTTATTCAGTCGCCATCCATCCTTCATTGGTAAAGGTTTTCTAAATAAAATAATTAATAAACTTCCCATTGAACTTCATCTACCCGGTTATCAATTTTGCGGACCTGGTACAAAATTAAAGAAACGTTTAGCTAGAGGTGATCAAGGAATCAATCCATTGGATACTGCTTGCAGAGAGCACGATATAGCATACTCAAACAATAAAGATTTAGAGAAAAGACATATTGCTGATAGAATTTTAACTGAAAAGGCTTGGAAAAGGGTCAAAGCAAGCGATAGTAGTTTGGGTGAAAAATCAAACGCTTGGTTTGTTGCTACTGCAATGAAAGCAAAAACAAAATTCGGTATGGGTAACGTTATTAGTAAAACTAAAAAGTCGTCTCCAGTAAATAAACATCAACTATTTAGACATGTATTGAAAAGTGCAAGAAAGAATATAAAAAAAAGTGAAAACTTGAAAGATGCTATAAAGATTTCACGAAAAGTTGTAAACAATATTTTCAAGGGGAAGAAAAAATCGTTAATAAAAACACCTCGAATAATACCGTTACCAAAATCTGGAGGTTTTCTTCCACTTGCCCCTATATTTGCTGCACTGGGTGCACTTGGTGGTTTAGCTGGTGGTGTATCTGGTATTACAAAAGCAATCAATGCAGTTAAAAATGGAAAGGAACAGCTGACTGAAGCAAAACGACACAATAATACAATGGAAGCCATTGCGATGGGAAAAGGCATGTTCTTAAAACCATATAAAAAAGGACTTGGATTATATTTAAAACCTTATCAACAAAATTTTTAATGAAGCTACCTAAAAGAGCCCTTTCTGATGTAGACTTGAGAAAATATGCAAAACATATTCCAAATTTTAGAGGTGTGTTTATGTGCAACACTCTTCCAAGCAAACCATTTAAAAAAGAATGTGGAATAATCAATCTGGATACTTCAAAGGGACCTGGCACACATTGGGTAGCATACTGGAAAAACAACAATCAAATCGAATATTTTGATAGCTTTGGCAATTTGCAGCCACCAAAACAATTAATAAAATATTTAGGAAAAAACATTAGTTATAATTATGATAGATATCAAAATTTTAATACAATAAATTGTGGTCATTTATGTTTAAAATTTTTGTTTTCGAAACTAAAGTAAAAAGAAACTATAAATGTTTTAATAAAATACATCGGTTAAGAATTAAAAAGATCTTGTTTTATTTATATATATATAAAAATTTTTTTTTTCATTTATTAAAAATTTTAAAAGAAATATTATAATTAAATAATTTTTCTAATTTCGCTTGTTAGAGGTGAGTATTCGATTAAGCGATCATGAATAACTAAACAGTATGCTGATGTTTTTTCTGGAATTGGTTTGTTTGCTTCAGTATCAAATTCAATTCGTACATCAATAGGTCCAATTTTAACAGTTTCATTTTGATGTGAAACATCAACAACAATAAGCGGTGCGTAAGACTTGTAATCGTTAACATCTAGCAATGGTTCAGGTTCTCGCATGTAAAAGCTTTGTTGAAATTTTGCATACATATTATATAGTACAGAATACTGGCCATTTTCAAAACGATTATTTAAATCGTCATATGGATATGACTCTGAGTTTAGATATACTTTTAAATTAGAGATATTACAAATTATTTTTTTTTGGATTTATTATTTAACACTTAAATCAGATAAAATAATCATCAAACATTAGTTCATTCTGAATACTTGAAATGTCAATAACAATATCTTTAATCGGAAACACTTCAACTCTGGTTGGAGAATATTTTCCTCCAATTGAACTCCCTACAAAATATGTTTGTGGACTTATTGATTTTGTAACATTCAATTCCATACCCAATGTAGATGTTCACAACAATTTGTTTCATATAGGAAATCATATTATTACTATTCCGGTTGGTTCGTATGAACTTGAGGATATTGATTTTTTCTTAAACTCAATCTTAAAAGATATTGATGAACCAATTTATCTAATAATTGAAGCTAACAATAACACACTTAAAACTGAAATAACCTCATCAATGGATATAGATTTTTCACAACCAAACAGTATAGGAAAGTTGCTCGGATTTAGCAAAAGAAAATTAGAAGTAAATTCAACTGCATATTATAACACTGATCAAAATCTTCAAAATGATAAATCTTTGGAAGTGATGATTGTAGATATTAATCAATTGAATACTACAAGGTTATTTGAATCTGACTTACCTGCACATATTACGGATGTTAATACAATACGCATTGAAAGCAACTTAACAACCGGATCATTTATTAATAATACTTCGAATCATGTTATTCATGAATTTCCTCTTGATGTTCCTCCAGGATATAAAATAAGTGAAAAACCTCGAAATGTTATTTATTTACCCGTCAACTGTCAGCAAATAAACAACATAACGATTAGAATCTTAAATCAAGACGGTGAACTTATAAATTTTAGAAGAGAAAAAATCACTCTTAGACTTCACTTCAAACCAGAATAATGATCATTTACAATAAAAACGTAGTGCAAAGAGGATTTCCATTCAATACCGCACCAACTCACATTCGAGAAAGTATAAAAAATAAAAAACTGTTAACATCATATAATACAGAATACTTAAAATCATTAGGATTTAATCTTCAACCATGAATGAAATACTAAATGTCCTTCAAAAACCTATATATGATGAGAGTATTGTAAAAAGAGAATATCATAGTTACTCTCCATATCTAAAATCATTCAACAACAATGATGAAATTCGTATACCAATTCAAAATCAGGATCTCTTTGTCTTACCAAGTAAGAGTATGATTTACATTCATGGCTTTATAGTAAAGACGGAAGCAAACAAAGAGATTCCAGCTATAGATGTGAAATTTAAAAACAACTTTGTTTCATATTTGTTTGATGAAATTCGTTATGAAATTAATGGTTTTGAAGTTGATCGTACACGCAAACTTGGAATTTCATCCACCATGAAAAATTTTGTATCATTGAATAAGGCTGAAAGTGCTACACTAAAAAACGCTGGTTGGTGTCTTAACGAAACTTTTGTTTTAGAAAAAAGTCATTTTAGCTGTTGTATACCTCTGAAAATGTTGATGGGGTTTGCTGAAGATTATAACAAAATACTATTAAATTCGAAACATGAGCTCATTCTTCAACGTTCTACATCCGATGAGAGATCATATTATTCTACAAATACAACTGATCAGTTGAAATTAACAATTCTGGATATAATATGGAAAATGCCGCATATTCAACTATCAGACTTTGCAAAATTGGAAATGTTTAAGATAATCAACAGCAAAAATTCTATACCAATTGCATTTCGTAGTTGGGATTGTCATGTAAATCCTGCACTACCAACGAATACAAAGGTTTTATGGAATGTGAAGCTTTCTCCACAAAACGAAAGACCACGATTTCTTATAATTGGTTTACAAAAAGAGAAAAGTAAAGAACAAGGAAATATATTTGACCATTGTAATATCTCTAATTTAAAAGTATATCTAAACTCAGAGTCATATCCATATGACGATTTAAATAATCGTTTTGGAAATGGCCAGTATTCTGTACTATATAATATGTATGCAAAATTTCAACAAAGCTTTTACATGCGAGAACCTGAACCATTGCTAGATGTTAACGATTACAAGTCTTACGCACCGCTTATTGTTGTTGATGTTTCACATCAAAATGAAACTGTTAAAATTGGACCTATTGATGTACGAATTGAATTTGATACTGAAGCAAACAAACCAATTCCAGAAAAAACATCAGCATACTGTTTAGTTATTCATGATCGCTTAATCGAATACTCACCTCTAACAAGCGAAATTAGAAAAATTATTTAATTATAATATTTCTTTTAAAATTTTTAATAAATGAAAAAAAATTTTTTTATATATATATAAATAAAACAAGATCTTTTTAATTCTTAACCGATGTATTTTATTAAAACATTTATAGTTTCTTTTTACTTTAGTTTCGAAAACAAAAATTTTAAACATAAATGACCACAATTTATTGTATTAAAATTTTGATATCTATCATAATTATAACTAATGTTTTTTCCTAAATATTTTATTAATTGTTTTGGTGGCTGCAAATTGCCAAAGCTATCAAAATATTCGATTTGATTGTTGTTTTTCCAGTATGCTACCCAATGTGTGCCAGGTCCCTTTGAAGTATCCAGATTGATTATTCCACATTCTTTTTTAAATGGTTTGCTTGGAAGAGTATTGCACATAAACACACCTCTAAAATTTGGAATATGTTTTGCATATTTTCTCAAGTCTACATCAGAAAGGGCTCTTTTAGGTAGCTTCATTAAAAATTTTGTTGATAAGGTTTTAAATATAATCCAAGTCCTTTTTTATATGGTTTTAAGAACATGCCTTTTCCCATCGCAATGGCTTCCATTGTATTATTGTGTCGTTTTGCTTCAGTCAGCTGTTCCTTTCCATTTTTAACTGCATTGATTGCTTTTGTAATACCAGATACACCACCAGCTAAACCACCAAGTGCACCCAGTGCAGCAAATATAGGGGCAAGTGGAAGAAAACCTCCAGATTTTGGTAACGGTATTATTCGAGGTGTTTTTATTAACGATTTTTTCTTCCCCTTGAAAATATTGTTTACAACTTTTCGTGAAATCTTTATAGCATCTTTCAAGTTTTCACTTTTTTTTATATTCTTTCTTGCACTTTTCAATACATGTCTAAATAGTTGATGTTTATTTACTGGAGACGACTTTTTAGTTTTACTAATAACGTTACCCATACCGAATTTTGTTTTTGCTTTCATTGCAGTAGCAACAAACCAAGCGTTTGATTTTTCACCCAAACTACTATCGCTTGCTTTGACCCTTTTCCAAGCCTTTTCAGTTAAAATTCTATCAGCAATATGTCTTTTCTCTAAATCTTTATTGTTTGAGTATGCTATATCGTGCTCTCTGCAAGCAGTATCCAATGGATTGATTCCTTGATCACCTCTAGCTAAACGTTTCTTTAATTTTGTACCAGGTCCGCAAAATTGATAACCGGGTAGATGAAGTTCAATGGGAAGTTTATTAATTATTTTATTTAGAAAACCTTTACCAATGAAGGATGGATGGCGACTGAATAACTTTTTATAAATGATTGTCATATCTATTGATACTTTATCGATTAAAGGTTGAAATTAAATTGATTGAAAACAAATAAAAGAGACTGGTTTATATATTATGTTATCATTAGATTTCAGAATGCGTTTTTTTAAACAACATAAAAGGATTAATGTAAGGAATATCGAATCAAAGCTCGATTCATCAAATAAAATTCGTCATAGTTCATTACTACCGAATTCTATTCGAGCTCTTATTGTGGGTCCATCAAATTGCGGAAAAACAAATGTTATGATCAGTCTTATTGAAAGTCCTCATGGATTGAAATTTAAAAATATTTACTTATATTCAAAATCAACACAACAACCGAAATATAAGTACTTAGAAAGTCTAATTAAACCCATTAAGGAGATAAATTTTTCATCATTTTCCAATAATGATGATGTTCTATCGCCAGACGAAGTTAAACCAAATTCAGTATTTATATTCGACGATATAGCTTGTGAGAAACAAAATCATGTACGTGCCTACTTCTGTATGGGTCGTCATAAAGATATTGATAGTTTTTATTTATGTCAAACATATACACGTATACCAAAACACTTGATTCGCGATAATGCTAATATGATTATAATTTTCAAACAGGATGCAATGAATATTAAGCATATTTACAATGATCATGTTGGTTCTGATATGACTTTGAAAACATTTCATGAGTTATGTACCGAGTGTTGGAAAGAAAAATATGGTTTTCTAGTTATTAACAAAGATGATCCTATGAATAATGGTCGATATAGAAAAGGTTTCGATATATTTATAAAGCTATAAAAGAAATATTACAGATACTTTAAAATCAGTACAAGATTAATTATTAAACTAATAGCTTCTCAACTATTAAACTGCTAACTGCTAAACTGCTAAACTGCTATACTGCTATACTGCTATACTGCTATACTGCTAAACTGCTAAACTGATCTGTTTTGAATCTGTTTCTAATTCAACCTATAAATATGAACACAAATCTAGTTAATAATCTTATTAAAACTCGAAATATTTTAAAAAAGAAATATAAGAATATTTTGCTTGGAGAAATTGCAAATGATGAATTGTTGGAAAAGACATTGAAACCAATATCAAAACCATTAAAAGAATTAGTTCAATCAACTAATAATAATAATAATAATAATAACATTATAAAACATGAAAATTATCCGGATAACTCTTTTAAACATGATCTTGAGAATAATAAAGTTGCCTTCAGTACACTATATAAAAAGAGTAAGCTTGATTATAACACGTTTTCTCCAAGCTCTAATAACAAGAAAATCGAGAAAAGTTCAAACACGTTTCAATCATTTGATGATGAAAATGATCATGATGACTATGATGATGATGATGATGATGATAATAATGATAATGTTGATAATGAGGATGATAGCAATGATGATGATAACACCATTGCAATACATCCCAATGAAAGTGTTCAATATAATTTATCAAAAGTTAACTTAAATATATATGATAAAACCTATGGTCCTCATAAGGATAAAAATCAAATATGGAGACTGGGTAATGAACCCATCGCTTTCAATTCAACCAATATTACTGTAGGTAATTTACAATGGCCCTTCACATCAGGCTTATATGAATTGTTAGTTTATAAGAACCCAATCAGTTATAATAAAACAGATTTAAATAATTATAAACAAATATTGGAGATGACTAATGTCCATAAACGAAATAACAGTATTAATGGACAAATTAAAGGAAATCGTTCAATTAAATATACAACGATTATTAAAAACCTATTTAAACAACAGAAAATTCATAAGGGAAAAGGTTTAATGAAATTGAATAGAAAAAAGCATAATTATGTTTATTGGGATGATCCTAATGAATTGGTTGATAGATTGCGTCTTTTGATTTCATCAACAACAGCTGGTCACTCAAATCATAATAATGAAATTATATCAATTATTGAGGAATTGAGAGAAGCAAAAATTATTATATAAATAGACTTAAAAATGTACAAACAATTCATATTCATAAAATGCCTATCGATAAGTTTGGACATTATATTGAAAAATCTGCAAGATACCAAAATCAACATTTCAAGATTCATTTGGATAGTGATCGTAATTTCAACTTTCCTGTATTGGAAAACGATGCTGTAAACAAAATTTACATGAAAAGTTATTTAAGTGAAATAAAGAAACAACTGGATACAATGTATATGGAGAGAATTAAGGAAATGGAGGATCGTTTTAACGAAATAATACAACAACAAAACGTGTTGACTACAGAAAAATTTGATAATGTAGAAACACGTTTAAGTAAATTAATATATGATCAAAGTATAATACTAAATAATCTCAATCAATCACTAAATGAAATGAAATCATTATTTAATCACAAAATTGATTCAGTTGAAGAACGTCTAAATGAAAAAACGAAGCTCATTACAAACCATTAAAACATAGATATGTAAATCGTTTTTGATTTAAATTCAATATCAGCAGCATTTAAATTGATGTAATCTGTAAGATAGACGTTAGAAATGGAGCGACAAGAAGTGGTTCAGGAGCTTCATAAGCAAGCCCGTAGAAATTTCATTCGACGTCGAGTGGTGATCAAGGGAATTGATGATCTTTGGCAAGCAGATCTTGTTGAAATGGGTGCTTACTCAAAATATAACAAAGGCTATAGATTTATTTTAACAGTTATAGATACATTTTCAAAGTTTGCTTGGGCTGTACCCGTAAAATCTAAAAGTAGTGAAGATATAACCAATGCTATGCAATCTATTTTTTCGCTAAAGAGAATTCCAAAAAACTTGCAAACCGATAATGGTAAAGAGTTCTATAATAAAATATTTCAAAACTTGATGATAAAACATAATATCAACCACTATTCTACATATAGTATCATGAAAGCGTCTATTGTAGAACGATTTAATAGAACACTAAAAGGAATGATGTGGAAAAATTTTAGTCTACAAGGAAATTATCAATGGATACATATATGCAAGGATTTAATTAATCAATATAATAATAAAAAGCATAGAACAATTGGAATGACGCCAAAGTCTGTTAACACAGAAAATGAAAGTTCTATACTAAAACAAGTCTATAATCATCCCAAAATATATAAATTTGGTAAACTAAAAGTTGGAGATCACGTTCGAATTAGCAAATATAAACATATTTTTTCAAAAGGATATACTCCAAACTGGACAACTGAAATTTTTAAAATTCGTACCTTACAGAACACAAACCCCATTACTTATTTATTGGAAGACTATCAAATGAATCCGATTGTTGGTGGATTCTATGAACATGAACTATTAAAGACACATTTTCCAAATACATACTTGATTGAAAATGTTATTAAAACTAAGGGACACCAGGCGTACGTAAAATGGTTGGGATTTTCCAATCAACATAATTCTTGGATCAATAAAGATGAACTTCAATAATATTATACATATATATATATATATATATATATATATATATATATATATACTTCAATATGAGATTTATTTTTTTATTATTTTTTATTATATAATAAAATTTTCAAACAAATTAACAAATAAAATATACATATATACATAAATAGTATTGTTTTGATTTTTATTTCTAATCAACTTTGTTGTGTATGGTTAGAGTCAAGCTTTAGTATTCAAACAATTTAATTAAATCAACTGTTTCAAACACATTCATATATATCAATGAAAAAAACTACAACAGAAACCGAATCTGATTACACACAATTTTAAAAACTTGTAGCTACATACCAAACACATTCATACATATCAACGAAAAAAAAAAACCACAACAGAACTTTTAACAACAGAACAACAATACAATAGGGTAGCACTTATATCATCGTTGTTACTTTTCTCATACAAAATTAGTATACAAATCCTAACCAACCCCACCCAAACCCCCACCCAAACCCCGACCAAACCCCGGCCAAACCCAGGCAAGCCAAGCCAAGCCAAGCCAAGCCAAGCCAAGCCAAGCCAAGCCAAGCCAAGCCAACCCAAGCCAAGCCAAGTCGTGCCAGCCCAGTTGCCGAAGCTGCTCAGCGATCGGATCCGCCCTAATAGAAATAACATTCAGGGATGGAAAATGCATTTCGAAATGCTTGCATATAACTTACTACCAGTAGATTTCTTACACCATGTTTCCAACTCTGCATGATCCCAAAAATGTATGGGATTTTTGATAACGAAACACCATAAACATACTACTTGTTTTTGCGAGGATTTACCTTTCGAAGAGATACTTTTTCCCTCATTCGGATTAATAATCAAGTTATTCCTCAACATTCACATGTGAAATATCTTGGTATACACCTTGATCGACGGCTTACATGGAAACATCACATTGACTCTAAGTTAACTCAAATGAAAATAAAATTAACTCAGGTACATTGGCTAATTGGCAGAAATTCAACACTCAGTCTAGACTGCAAACTTTTAATATACAAGTCGCTTTTGAAGCCAATATGGTGCTACGGAATTCAGCTATGGGGCACTGCTTCAGCTTCAAATGTTGAGAAAATCCAACGAAGGCAAAACAAAATTTTACGTTTCATAACATCGGCTCCATGGTTCATCAAAAATTCAAATATACATCGTGATTTGAATATGCCACTAGTGATTGAAGAAATTGCAAAATACGCAGGCAAATATTTAACAAAACTCGAAACATCCACTTAAAAAAGAGAGATACAAGGGCTCTAATACTAAACACTCCAGATGAAGCTGCTTGAAAATACTTTTTTTGCCTATCAATACTAATGTATTATTAATAACTATCACTAAGTTATGTCCGACATTGGTCGGGCCTACTAATTATATTTTAGATTTAAGATTTGAATACTTATTGTATGAAGATACAATAAGTAAAAAATATGCATTAAAAAAAATTCAAATTGTTTTAACTTCTAGCAGACCAGTTTTGGTAGGATAATTTTTGAAACTACTCCTTAAATAAACTAATTTTCCTGAATTAGAAAAATTTTGAAGTTCAATTTTGTTTAAAAAAAATAGCCATAATAACCGCCAACATATTTATTTATCGCCAGTAAAATCGCCAACAAATTTATTTATCGCCAAAAAATCGCCATGTCGCCATATTTTACAACCCTCATGAGCACAAGTATACTACCTAAAGCTCGTGCTCAATTTGGTATCAGCGTTACCGTTGACATTTTTCAAAAAGGGGCACAAAAAGGGGATTTTCAAAGAAAAAAAGGGACAACTTCAAAATCAAGAAAAATTAAAAAAACAGCAATATATATTAAGAAATTTTTATTAACAACAAACACAAACAAATAAAACAAATTTTTCATGTATAAGAAGTACAAAAATATCAATTTTATGATAACTCATATACTACGTTTATACGCACGTCTTATTTGCAAGTAAAAATTCTAACTAATTCTAAAAATTCTAATTCTACTTACTAACGAAAACAATTACTTATTAATGGGGATGAGAACAATTATGTACATATGTAAACATTATATGAAATTCTAAGTTTTACAGTTGCTTATTTGACGACTGTGAATATATATCTACAATACCGGCTAGTTGAGTATTTGCAAATAGAGTTTTAATTTGTAAATAAGACGAGTATAAACGTAGTATAGATAGCAACTAAATAGAAAAAAAATCATAAAATCTATGATAATAATACAAAAGTGGTCAAATTGCGGCCTTTGTTTGGTATCGATAAAAATTCCAATAGAAATAAATCGAAATTTCTTTCGATATCGATTACCATAATTTGCACCAGTACTTAGGTATACATAAAAATTAGAAACTATGAAAATATAAATACATTTCTGGGACATGGTTCAATCACTTATTTACTTAAAAGCCAGTATAACTTAAAAAGTTTACTTAACTTTACTTTTTGAGAGCCGAAAAGCGTAGTATTTATCGACATACTTATTCGCTTACGATAACGATTATGTGATTCAGTAATTTTTTTACGATAGTCTTCAGCTTTATCTTATTTAATTCAATATTATGTGGTATCTCTGTATAGAAAATGTGAAAATAAGCGAAAAAAAAAACAAAGAAAAGTAAAGACTTTATTTTATTTTTATTCCAACCTATAGAGAATATCGTTAAAATATGTTACTAAAAAGCAAAGTCGAAAAATTTTCGTTATATATATTATAGCGATACAGTTGTCGTAATAAAAGTTACTGAATCAAGTAGCTGATGAACTAATTGATGATGATGATGATTGGTGTGTTTTTTTTTTTTTTTTTTTTTTTGCCTTAACGACAAATCTAAAGATACAAAAAGAACAATATAAATATTCATGTATAACCTTAAATAACAACATCTTTAAATTTCATTACTTGCTTGTCCATATTATTTGTTTTTCATACAATATTATCTCCTTTATCATTGTTTTTCACCATTTAAAATTATGCACTTGTATCAAATTTGGCTTTCACAATGGCTGCGGAAAATACAGTTAGAATTACCACAGTCTGAGTGTATGTAATTTCATATTTAAAAATCTTACACAAATGAAAATATTCATACCAAAGCCTTTTAACACCATGTACCTCCACAGAAAATAATATTGCAACATACGAATGCACTATAAATTTTTCAAAAAATAATTTTTACATATTTTTGCATGTTTTTATATGAAGTTTGACACAGGAAATAAAATGCGAACATTTATTGTTAAAATAAAAACGAAAATTGACTTTGAAACAAGGGGCACAAAATAATAGAAATGATACAAAAAGGGGATTTAAAACTAAGGGCATAAAAAGTGGCAAGGCAGTCGAAAAATTGGCAAAATGCGACAACGGTAACGCTGTTTGGTATGCATAAAAATGAGTTCAAACAATTTCATTGAACTTAAAATAGCTGAGATAGTTTTTGATCAGTAGCAATTAGTGATGCACGAATATTCGTATTCGTATTCCAATTGCCGAATATTCGGCCATTTTTAATGCGAATACGAAGCATTCGTATTCGTCAAATTCAGGCGAATACGAATGAATACGAATATTTTTCCAACAAATTTAAATAAAAAAAAATAAATCCTGAACGAAATTTAAATAAATGGATAAAAATATTAGTTGGTACGAAACCAATAATATTTTTTATAGAAATTTGTGCTTTGTATCATTTTCAAATATTATTTACTGATGATAATTAAACTTTTAAGTAGTTTTTATTAACTTTAAAGTACGTCAACAGGAGTATGAAGTTCTTTTTAATAACAATTTTTTAATATTTCATATTGCAGGCGAAAATAGATACCTAATTTAATATTTATAAGTTTAACATGAAATATTCGTATTCGTATTCGTTTCAAATATTCGGGTTCGCATTCGTATTGACATTCGTTACATCACTAGTAGCAATTATGAGTTCAAGCATGTAGGTTTACCTTTATGGAATGAAATCCCTTTCTCCTTATACCCAATAAGCACATAATAATAACATTAAAATTCAAGCACTTGAAATTTAACTGGAAACAAAATTGAATTCAAGCAATTTTCCAAGTAGTTTTCAAGTTTGAAAATATTTTGAAATAAAAAATCACACAACATACATACATACATATGTAATAGTGTGATCGATTATTCGACTTTTTCCAGAAACCGGTTTTCGAATAGTTCTAATATTTGAAATTATGAAAAACCCGGTTTTGGTTTTTACAATTCAGGAAAAACCGATCAACCGGTTTTTTTAAGTAAGAAAATTATACAAAAGCTTTGATTTGAAATGTTTTAGATTCTTTCGAGGTTAATATCAATTGTTGCTTTTTTAAGAACATATTAGACCATATTTGGATGCCATTTGTTGACGGCTTGGTACCGTAAATCATAGAATTTTCAAACAGGTTGACGACCTCAAACATTTTGCACGTATTTTTTTATGAATTTTATGTCATTATAGTTGTTATTATAAATATAAATTTTTTTATTTTTGTATAAACATTTATTAGAACCTTAAATATTGGCATAATTACATGTAGTTATTTCCCCTACCTCCGGCAACACTCTTTTTTGTTCTAAAAAACCGTTGTCACATTGAATGAAAAAAAAAATTAAAGCAACATACCAAAAATTGGAATATGTGTAAAGAAAAATTAAAAAAAATTACGGAGAACATAAAATTTGATTTTGTTCACCCCCCCCCCCCCTGCTTTTCTATACCGTTCGCCTACAAAACACCAAAAATCGCGTTGCAAAAAAATTAAGATGTTGCTTGCAAACGTACAATCAGTTGTATTTTTTCCCAAACACTGATTAGTACACTCAACGCTTTTTTTAACTACAAGTGAATTGTTGAAATGTTCAGTTATTTTTTTAAAATCCAGGTGAATTTTTTCCAGTGTAAAGTTATTTGACTTTTGGCATCTGGCAACCCTACATCCATTGCACACCATAACATAGAGTCCACACCTGATAATTTTATATCAGACCTCGTAATATGACGCCGGCAGAGCAACTGTAATTTTTTCATTAATATCAACACAAAGGGGTAGACGTTGATGATTTTATATTATGATGAATCAAACAAATATTTGAAAAATACTTGCCAAAAATATCTAATTTGCGTATTATTTAATTTTTTGGTCACAAATAATTGTTGTGCCTCATTTTTTAAACGAAAATTGTTTAATAAAGAAACGTTAAATGCACAATAACACATAAAATGACATTTGATATCAAGATGAATTCATCAGGCTGTGAGCTCTGATGATTATATCATAACGCTACCATAATATTAATAAATTGAGTCTATACGTAATGAATTTTCCTCATGCTATCAATTTGACATTCATCATGATATAAAATCATCAGGAGTGGACATTATGTAACGCCAATTTAATTCGCCTCTGATATCACCTCATAAAATAAGTTCGCTTAAATTTAATGTTTCAGTAAATGTGGCCAATGTCAAAAAACGCTTAGAGCTTTTACACTGAAAAAAATACTTAGGAAAATCAACAGAACACGTTGGTCTAAGTTTTAACATAGTAAAAACTAATTTTATTGCAAAATGTAGAAATCGAAAAGTATTCGACTCAACCGGTTTTTAAATTGTAAAAAAACCGGACTATTCGATGTTCGAAAAATCAACATTTTGAAAAAACCGACAACCGTATTGTGAAAAAGCCGGGTTTTAAAACCAGTTGAAAAACCGAGTCGATCACCCTAATATGTACATATTTAAACATTGTCAAATACGTAATTTATTTATTAACTAGCTCTGCTCGGAAGCCTTTTGCTAATGATTAGTATCTCATATAGAATTAAAAATTAAAACACAAAATTTTCAAAAATGCAGATTTTTGCCACCCATTTTTCTAAATTCGCTTTATATATCGGATATTTAATTTAAAATAAAAAAATAAAAAATTATTATTCAACAGTTGTGAGAGTGTTAGCAACTGTTGGCCCCGACAGTTACGCCTTAGAAACAGCTTGATGGATATAATTTAATTTTATATATTTATTTCGTTACTTCATCGCATTTGTAATATAAAATTTAACAAATATTTGCTACTGCTACCTAACAAATCAAATAAAAGATAAAGCTCTATTCGATCAGCTGTTCAGGCTGAGCACAACATGTTGACTATAGGTAGCGAAAAAAAATTTATGATAGAAAATTACTCAACTGTTGAGTGGAGCGGAACTACTCAACTATGCGTTTTTAAGACAAACACTCAACGGTTGCACAACAGCTACGTCTTATGAATGCACCCATTTTCAATTTAGAACAATAAAAAAATTTCGAAACCGATTTTGTATAGAAAAATTGTGTTCGCCATTGATTATGCTTGTTGTAGAACTTAACAAATCTTATGTTTAGTTTTAACTAATTTAGTTTATTCCCAGCAAAAAATTTCAAAAAAGGTAATCGAGTTTGGAATTAAGCATTTTTGGTGGAAGCACTTCCCTACTGGATTACCAACTTAATGATTTTAACAAGGCGTGAGACTAAAATAATCGATTCTTGAGAAGAACTTACATTTTTTTATTTTTCAACATTTCACGTAATCTATTTTGTCTAAAAAAATCATTCTCTTCATTTAGCAACTTGCACGTCATTTTTTTTTTTAATTTTAGGTAATTTGATTTGTAAGCGAGTAATGAAAATTAGCAATCAGAAAAGTAAGTCATTATATGGCAAGTAGTTCTAATGGTAATGTGTAATTTTTTGCTGGGTTAGTCGACATTTTTTAACTAATGAAAATATGAAACAACTGGAAGACTTTGGAAATTGAAAACAACATAAGTACATACATAAATGTTATCTGCCGTATTCTAAAAAAAATACTCTAGTTTGAAGTGTTTATTAAAACAAAATTCCTATAGAAATTTTCAATAAAGCACACTTCAAATGCAAATTATTGTTTCATAGAATGCTGCCGTAAATATTTAAATCCATTTCTAGAAAACCACTACAAAAATTCTACAGTTTTTGATTTATTAACCTATGAAAAATTTTGTTTTGCACTCATCCAATAACACTTGTTCACCATAAAATATTCATACACTTTTTTTATATCCTTCAGCCAAAAAATTTTTTTAAGTGGTGCGTTGTTTGGGCGTATGATGAACTTTTCCTACGAGAAAAAGCAATAAATCACACTTTTCGTTTTATGTATATATTTTATATTCAGATTAAAAACAAATGTTTCTTTCATAATGCATTCATTTTTAGCATTTTATGCGAATTTAAATGGTTGTTTAAATCGTGCAAATACAAATGTACAATAGACCCCTGCAAAAGTCCTTTTAAAACAACTCTCAAAGATTGAGGGATTTTTCAAATAGTTTACAACACTGTTGGCAAGATATTTGTTTCAGTTTTTACAGGTATAGGAGTAATGAAGAAAATAAAGGGTCGTTAAATTTTAAGGGCTGATGTTGATTTTGAATAAAACACAAATTATATAGGAAATCATTGGCATTTCTTTTAATTATGATAATATGGTATTGTTCAATTATGTATAGAACAAAATATCGTCCAAATGGCCACCGCAACGTTGACGGCACACCGCTAACCGATGGTCAAAAATTTTCGATGACGCTGAGGTATAATTGAGGTTATATGCAGTTAATGCGCCAAATTGTCTCATTCTTTAGCTCTTGAATTTTTGTTGGCTTATCGACGTACACCTTTTCTTTCAAATAACCCCAAAGAAAGATGTCCAACGTTGTCAAATCACATGATCTTGGCGGCCAATTGACATCGCCACCACGTCCATTGAATTTGTCGCGCAAAAGAGCAATTGTTTCGTTAGCTGTTTTGCAAGTGGCACCGTCCTGTTGAAACCACATGTCGTCTACATCCATATCTTCCGATTCGCGCCATAAAAAGTTCGTTTTCGTCTCACGATAGCGAACACCATTCACAGTAACTGCCTGACCAGCTCAATTTCGGAGAAAAAACGGCCCGATGATGCCGCCAGCCCATAAACCATACCAAACAGTCACTCTTGGAATCTTGGAATCCACTGAGGTGAAAATGTGCCTCATCACTGAAGATGATTTTCTTCAAAAATTTATCATCCACTGTTGCCATTTCTTGCCATCATTCTGACCATTGCTCGATTGTTTATCTTTCCATGGTTCAAACTGAGTTAGTCTGAAATTGAGGAATGTCAAATTAAATGCAGAAAAAACTTGATGTTTAGGTGTGGTTCACATTCAACATCGGCCCTTAAAATTTAACCACCCTTTACTTCGTGACGGAAAATTTTGTGATGATTACATTTTTATACGTACAGATGAATTATAAGTTGGTCAACAAAAGTTGAAGTCTGTGAACCGGGACAAACATAATAGCTTACCATCTACATCTGAAGACACTACTTTTTTACATTGCCTGTAAACACTCATATGCACGAACACCAATGCATCCAACGTGCTTCGCTTATTATACGACAGCATCTATTATTGCTCAACTCGTAATTCAGCTGTAAAGAAAAAAGAGATGTTTGTACTTCCATCTATGTCTATCTTATAGCTGAAATACGAGTTGAGCAACAAAATTTGAAACGTGTGAACCGAGACATACATTCCACGAGAATTTATTTAAAAAACAAGACGTGTTTACATTTCAAGACTGTTTACGCAAGCCTATAATGTACATACATACATAAGTACACGTGTAATATGTTTGGAATATTCTGTGGTCAAAAATTACAAAAATAAAAATGTATGTATGTAATGGGTGTTTTTTATTGAGGTATAGAACTTTAAGTTGGCATCACTTTTTTAACTGGCGGCCATTTTGTCAGCTGTCAAGTGATTAATATTTAGTTTGGTTTGCCATTTCATCACGAATATGTTGACAAAAGAACAACGCTTGCAAATCGTGCAAATTTATTTCGAAAATAATGGTTCAGTTCGCGAAGTTTACCGCAAGCTCCGTCCATTTTATGGTCGACATAATCGTCCATCAGAGCAATTAATTCGGTTAACCATGGATTGTTTTCGCACTACGTTTACTCTATGTGATAATACGCATCCGCAGAGACGTCGAACAGTGCGCACCGAAGAAACAATTGCCGCTGTAGAGCAAAGTGTTGAAGAGGACCCGAATGAATCGATTCGCCACCGTGCACAGCAATTGGAGCTTTGTCCATCAACTTTATGGAAGATTTTGCGCAAAGATCTTGGCTTGCGACCTTACAAGATCCAGCTTGTGTAAGAATTAAAGCCGCGAGACCATGCAATGCGTCGTGATTTTGGTGTATGGGCCGAAAATGAGATTGATCTCGATGCTGATTTTCATCGCAAAATTTTGTTCAGTGATGAGGCTCATTTTTGGTTGAATGGCTACGTCAACAAGCAAAATTGCCGCATTTGGAGTGAAGAGAATTCACATGAGACCCTTGAGACGCCATTACATCCACAAAAACTGACTGTTTGGTGTGCTCTATGGGCTGGTGGAGTCATTGGGCCATACTTCTTCTGAAATAATGCTGAAGAGTCAGTTACCGTTAATGGAGACCGGTATAGAGCCATGATAACCGACTATTTTGTTATCGAATTGGATGGCATGAATGTGGATGAGTTGTGGTTCCAACAAGACGGCACTACATGCCACACAGCGCACGTCACAATCGATTTATTGAAGGAAACATTCCATGAGCGCATAATTTCGCGGAATGGACCTGTCAATTGGCCACCAAGATCGTGTGATTTGACACCATTGGATTATTTTCTTTGGGGATATGTGAAGTCGCTCGTCTACGCCAACAAACCAGAAACGTTAGGGGACTTGGAAGCCAACATTCGTGGCGTTATTGCCAACATACGGCCCCATATGCTCGAAAAAGTGGTTGAAAATTGGACCTGTAGAATTGGCTTTATTCGAGCCAGCCGCGGCGGCCACATGCCCGAAATCATATTTAAACATTAATGGCATAAAATTATCCTTCCAATAAAGCCAAATTGATGGACATTAAAACGATTTTCTTGTGTTTTATTTCAATTCAAAGTTCTATACCTCTAAGAAAACACCCGTTATGTATATCAACAGAATTAAACTTTATTGCGAAGTGCAAAAAATTTTTTTTTGTTGTCGGTTGACCTCACTCATCATCAAACATGCAACTAGATTTTTGAAAAATCTCATAAAGCTTATTTGTCCGCATGGAAAAATACATATGTATATGTAATACATATTATGTATATCGTTCATTTACTTCAACAACGCTATAACTACAAAAGCTTTTCAAATTACACGCAACTGAATGGAAAAATAAAATGTGTTTTTCTGAAGAGCTTTCTATATGTACAAGATATTTATTGGCATGAAATTTTTACACAATATGTAATTATAACGACACGAGGATTAATTATGTGTTAATAATTTAAAAATTTAATTTTTTGAGTTATGACGTTATCGAAATAAATGAGCGAAATAATTTGTTTTATGTAAGGCTGAGTTTACATCTAGCATTTTGTGTGTGTCATTTGCCCAAAAAAGCGTAACCAACTAATTACTAATGGAAAACTGTTTGATTCAGACATATATTTATTGATTTAAACAGTTTCCAATCATGTTGGATTCTTTAAAATTGTCTATTAGTTATGTATGAAACTGTTTAACTTAATAAATACGTGTCTGTTTTTCATTAGTAATTAGTGGTTACGCTTTTTTACGCTTGTATGGCACATGACACACAGGTGGAAACCCGGCCTAAGTATTGTTACGAAAATAGCCGTGAACAATGTTAAGTAGCATTACACAGAAATATTCCAACAGGGTTAATGTAAATGTTACGCGAAAATATTCCTACAGGGTCAAAGTAAAGAATAGTCTAGAATAGTAGCCAACAACTAAATAGGCATGCCTAGCTTGATTAAACGTAAACAAGCAAAAGTAACAACAAAAAGCGTCTGCTTATTAAGAAGATTCACATATTTGTACACATACATACATGCCAATTCAAACGAAAAGCAAAAGATAAACAACCACCGTGTGTTGCTTAGTTAATGATGTACACACGTACGCATATACACATGTATGTACATAGTTACCACATGAACTTAATTAGGCAGCATATAAGATGATAATGATCGTCTAGACATTGCTTGAAACTTCTAGTGGAATTTCTGTGAAATATAAATAGAGGTGACACATCCAATGGTGAGTTAGTTGCAGTTGTAAGTCAGTCGCGAACAGTTATAGTTAGTGCTAATCAGAAAGTAGTGAAGTTAAGAACTCGTTAATCAGTTGATAATTAAGTTGTGAATTGATAATAAATAGTCTGTCGTGGAATTGAGATTATTGTGGAGTCTATCGTGTCGACTGGAGTAAAGGGAACAGCGCAGCGAATAGACGTGTATAAGGGTGCAAGTAAAGCCAGTGAGTCTTTATTGGTGTATCAACTGTAAGTGTCGGCAGAGTGAGTGCCGTGTGTGACGAGCAGTAGACAAAGAGGTGTCACGTGATTACTTACGCAGCCAGCTAAGAAACGTGCGTAAACTACAGCGAGGAAGGCGCAGTGGTAACCAGTTGTGAATATTTGTGTGTAATTTATTAGTTTAAGTTGTATTAGTTTATATAAGCTCTTGAGTAATTTAGTATAAGTGTATTTGTAAATAAAACTTGTATCATTCTTAACCCTAATTACTACACTCGGCTCTTGTATTCATTTGCAAATCTTCGGATCTACGGAAAAGCGTTTTTATAGAGAGAAAAACGTAACAGTATGATGTTTCGTTCATATTTACTAAACGTACAAAAAATTCTTCAGCTTACGCTCAATTATATACAAATATGTACATAAAGTTGGCTTATCGGTATAAAACTAAAACGCGGTTTTTCATGCTTGAAAAATTAAACTTAAAATCAACATAAAACCGGTGATATTTAAGTTATTTTTACGTCAAGTGCAAAATATGAAAAATTTTCCATCAAAAATGTTCGGTTAGAAAAAATTCAATCTTTCGATCACAGAGCTAAAAAAAAAAGTCTTCTACAGTTTAAGAAAAATTCGAACAAAAAATTTTAACTTCACAGAAAAAATATACAAGATTTGTGTTCAACAAAACCATGTTGTTGAATAAAATTTTTAATTTCAATAATATTTGTCATTAACTTGAATATTGTATTTATCAATTCCGCGCATTTTAAAATATCATTTAATTTCATTTGTTTGTGTTGGTGTTTTCCTTGTTTGTTGATTGACTCAACGTGGTCATGTCCTGATGTTGTTGTTTATTTTGATTGTTGGTGTTGTATACGTGTAAATTCCGACAAGAAGCCGAAAAACGTCGTGGCTTTGTTTTTTTTTTTAATCAACAAAGTTATTTTTAGATTGTATCAACGAAATGCTCCATGCAGAAGAAACATAAGAAATCACGTTTTGCGTGTATTCATTATTTGCGTACCCAATAACGATTTGCTCTTTAGCTGTGTGGTAAATTCGTTAGTCTAGTAGTCAAGAGGTTGCCGGTTCGACTCATCCCAAACGTCTTTAAATTAAAATTTAATAAAAATCCAATTTGTAAAAAAAATTAAACAAACAACGAAAAACAAACAACACATTAGAATTTGAAAAACAAATTCATTAAAAATGTTTGTTTTCTGTTAACAACTCAATTGTGAATAACACAATAATTGATTTTGTTTTCTTATGTTACAAATGTGTGTTTGTATTTACAAAAATCGTTGTAGGTGTCTTTTTAAATAACATTTTATTTGTATTCACAAATAAATTAGTTGTATTTACAATTCTTTTTTTTCTGTGTTTTTTACTATCCAACCTCTTTCACATATTTTCAAGTCCATATTTTAATTTATTTAAAAAATATTACAAAGAAATTTTTTGTTCAAAATTTTCGTTATTGAAAGAACCAGAGCGTTTCGAAGTTTTGTTATAAATATCGAATTTGTGGCCCCTTTTCTCAGAGATTCTGAGGCTGGAACCAAAAAATGCCACCTCAAGGAATCATAGGTTTTTAAATTTTTCCACAAAAATTACCGGTGCCTGGCAAAAAATGCATCAAAAATACAGAAAATTCCAATTTTTTGAATTATCCCAGGTAGCCTTTTCAATCGCAGAAGAGTCTATTGTGAATCGTATGCAGAGCTCATATTTCAATCGTGGAAGATTATTCGCACTGCAGAGACTGTTACCGAAGACGATTCGTGTATAAGAGCCGCAGAAGGTGCTTTTATTAATCGTAGATGCAATCATTTGAGATTTATCTAGGGATTATCTTACAACTCTTTTTTGGAGGAACATTGAGAATCGTATGAGGCTCTGCAACGTTAATCTTATATGAGCCATTGGCAGAGTTGTAAAAGAATCGTTCGGAAATGATTTGGGGAATCGTACAATACTCAGTATGCTTTTTATTTTGCAAGATAAATATGAAAAAAAAACAAATTAAACTTTTTAGTACTTACATATTAATACAAACTTTTCTTCGTTAATTGATTAAAGACTATTTTATGTACATATGTATGTAGATGCAACCAGTCTCTATACATAGAAAATTTATGATTACTATGTTGAATTTAGTTTTTTTAATCGTCTATCGCTTCTATCTTTGGCGTGTCTAAAATGGAGCTGAAAGAACTTTCAATTGCAAAGATCTATGAAAAATTCAATTAAATAAAAGAATTAGATTATTTTAAAAGCTTTTTACGTACCTCCAGTAATTTAAAAAATATTCTATGTAAAATACCAAACACCTTAAATTAATATGTGCTTCACTTTAATACACATATCTTTAGTTATTATAAAAAATAAAAAGACATACTTTAAACAAGCGACGAAATTCTTATTCAAAACTCAAATGAAAGCATCAGCTAAGAAATGAAGAAAAAATAAAAATGTATAATGAAAATATGAAAATAAAAAAGAACAAATATATTTTAGAATAATGTATCATCGATTAAACATTGCAAGATTTGTAAGAGAGAGTGAAACAGAAATGCTACAAATACCACTCTTCAAATAATCAGCAGAAGATTCGTTTAGGAGTTGTATATTAAACACCATCGCCTATTAAACAGCTCTTTGCCAGCTGGGACTTTAACTTTCTTTGGGAATTACCGGAAACTCGAAGTACGTCGGAATTTTTACCAGAAAATATTGTTGAAGAAAAATTTTATCATTCTTTTGTCTAAGATCTCTAATTTCTGCTCAGTATTAATTTATATTGAGAGGAAACTCTTCTTCTACTGTAAGCATATGCGAGTAACTCAAAAATATGAATATTTATTTTTTTTTTTGTTATTTCAGTTAGCTGTAATCAGTGAATATTTTTTACTGATATAAAATTCCAATTCCAAACTTAAGATCTGTAACACCTGCTCCAATGCTGTATGAATATTTGTAACAATCGGACGGCCGGCTTAAAAACTGCATCATTATTTCCATTATTTTTGCCGAATTCCCCCACTGTGCAACATTGCACATTCACTTATATCGCGATATTAGGTAAACAATTTTATTTCCACAGAATTTTTAAATTTTACTCAGCAGAAAGAAATAATTTCAGGAAAATGAAACGGATCATGTCCGTTAATTAATTTATATATTTACTAAAAGGGTGACGGGTATAAAAATAAAAAGTTTTTCCACATGCCTCTTCTTATCATGAATCAATAAAATAAGATTGCGCATTGCGCAGGTCCGTTATTTTATTTTCTGCCTGTGACGTAGATGTAGAATTTTGTTGCAAACAAAATATATACATTTGTTTGTGGAATGTTCTCTCTCTCTCTCTCTCACACACTTTTTACAACAAACACACGTGTGTATTCTATATTGACGTAGATGCACAGTAGAAAATTTTTTTGTACGGCTGAGTGCGCAATCTTGTTTTTTTTGATTCATGCACTGGTATAACATTAAGATTTAACTAGCTTTGCGGCAGAACGAGGTTTTTAAATTTTAAGCTGCATAGGTATAATCATTCAAGGGATAATAAATCAGTGAAAGTTTAAACGGTGGTTTAGTTGATCTAAACTCAAATTTATATGTGGTTTAAGCTCAACAGGAATAAATCAGTGAACCATACCCTAACTATTTATAATTTAAAAAATCAATCAATCAAGAAGACAAAAAATTTAAAAAAAAATTAATTAAAGATCGACAAAAGAATAACAGAGTATAGGAAAACAGATCGAACAAGATCTGAAGAAAAATTAGAGTCTTGAAAAAAAGTTGAGTGATCCTTTAATACAAAACATATGGCCTTGTAAGTAACAAAACCATATGACGTTTATAAATGGTTTAATTACTGTACTGATTTATAGGTTTGCTGGTTCAAGAACATTTTTAAACCAAAAATAGAGATTAACTTGCAATGATTTATTAGCCATAAATGAGACAACCAGACAGAACTCACATAATGTTGAATTAAAAATTACTTCTTTTTCCATAGAAATTATGTAGGAGCACAGTAGTGCGCCAGGCCAAGTTTCGACCAATGCACGCAGTGTGTATATTTACACGAAGCAAGTCGAGCTGTTTTTAACCCCCTCATAGGGAGAGAGCTGAAATTCGGTACACGAGTAGATCTATGTGAGCAATGAACTAGAAAAATCTGAAAACAGAGACATTTTATTAGGGGGCGGGGCTACGCCCATAAAAACTAAAACTTGTGCTATTAAGCTTACATTCGATACAGAACTAGGTCTAGGTGAGAAATAAACTAAAAACAATCTGAAGTCCCAGAAAATATAGCCAAGAGGGCGGGGTTACGCCTATAAAGATCAGAATTAAAAAAGCTAATCTAAGGCGCTTAATGGTAGCTATTTTATTGAAATTTGGCACATAAGTTTACACGCCCATACAACTTCAACCTCATTTTCATATACTACGGCTCAGCATATTTAGATATACTTTTTATGCAGGTATTATTATCCGTTTGCAACGCAACTTGACACGAATAATAAGCACTGGCCGAAAAAAATTTGGGAAAGTGGGCAGGGTTAGGCCCATAAAAATTAAAAATTAAAAGTTGCGCTAAGGAGCTTAAATTTGATATAAAAAATAGCAAAATCTGAAAACCCGGAAATTTTAGTCAGAGGGGCGGTGCTGGGCCCACAAAAATTACAAATTAAAAGTTGCGCTTGTGAGCTGAAATTTGATACACAAGTAGGTCTAGGTGAGAAACCAACTAGAAAAAAATGAAAACCCAAAAAATTTTACCAGAATGGGCGGGGCCACAATAATATTGTTTGGAACTAGAAACTTAATATACAGCTTTTAATTCAACTCTTACCAAATTGCGTACACACTGGCCAACCGATGTAATGACACAATAGTGAATTTTTAAGGTCTACAATCTAACACCCATCACGCTCTAACCCATTATTTTACATAACTATTCCATTTTCAACCGGCACCGTGATAATGAATAGAAATAAAACACAATAGAAATTTTAAGTTTAAAAAGTGTTATTAAATAAAATTTTTTAAAAAGTACAAAAGTACAAGTACAAAAGCATAAATGTAAAAAAAGGCCAAGTTCTACCCAAAATTTCGACCATTAAAAGTAGTGAGATATAAATTTTGACCAAGTTCTTGTTTGGCACACTACCTATTACTGAAATATGCTATGCATTATATAAGTTTGTAATCACAAGAGTGTCATATAATTTCTAGATAATCTGCTAAAGATACCAACAGACGACATGTTTTTCACATTGTATGTTCCAGAATTTACATATGTAAACGAAAAGATGTCGTGTGTTACCTTTAAAACATTGCTTGTGTAAAAAACATGACAAAAAACATAAGACATTATTTGAAATAGAGCGTGCTCTATTTTCTTATGTTAAACATACAGCTCCAAATTTCTATGTCATGCGAACAAATTTGTCGGCGGTTGATTATGTGCACTATCATTAGCCGTCTGAATGAAGTATTTTGCAAGACAAATTAATTATATATTTTTTTTAAATTTAACGTTGTCGTTTTATTAAAATAAGTCCAAAAATGTATAGATTTTTAGATAAAACCTCAACGTCTTGTTTAAAAAAGAAAAAATTAAAAAAGCAAATTTGCGTCGCCAGTACTACAGCGACGGAACCAAAAATATTTCGACGGCTGCAAGCCATTTATAAAACAAACTACGTGGATATTTATGTACTGAAAAAGAAGAAGTGATACTACATGTACGTTTGTGACCAAAAATTATAAACCTTATGTAAATTAACCAATATTGACAAGCATAAAGAAAAACATACGAGTCGAAAAATTAAAAAACACATGTAAAAAACATGTCGTCTGTTGGTACCTTAACTTGGCAATATTTTAATATTAAAATTTAAAATCTTAAATAAAATGTATCCTATAAATTAAGTTATTGAGAGAACTTATCACATTTAAACGTAAAAATATACATTAAAACACTTTGGAAAATTTTCCTCTTTTCCTAAATCAATTAATTTTTATTTCTCTTCTAGAATAGCTTCGCTTATATTTTTTAATTGCTGCAATTTTAGATATTAATTTTCACATATCTTTGAAAACATTGTGCAAGGACTTTACACAAAAGTTCACTTACTGAAGACGAATAAATTAAATGAATATTGTGTAACACCAAGAATTAGTTTTTTAATATAAGCAAATACTTGCTACGTGCTAAAAGATACATATATAAACTCGTTAAAACGAATGCAACCCTGCAGAAAGTGCGAATAGTGAAAATGTACTGAGTCGCTTTTGACTTTGTCACCAGTACTACTCTACAATTATTTCCCATACAATACTTTATGCTATAGACATTTAGCATGTGCTTGTCATTGAAAATCTACTAGTAACACTAAAACAATTGAAAGAAGAAGAGAAATTGTAGACAATGTAACTACTACTAGAATTTTAGTATTGACATAGAGACACTTGGCCCCAGCCTGACTGCAGGGAAGTTACATATAACTTATATAAAAACAGTTACATACAGAGAGAGACACTCAGAAATTTTAGTTGTCCTTCTCGGTTTTATTTACATGCATACACAGTATTACACACATATGTAATTATGTGCATGTGTATGTATGTATTTGGGGCAATTATGGTGTTGGTGTTCCACTCAGCACAATTGGATTCCTTTTACTGCATACCCATAATTTACCACAATTTTGTAAACTCAGCTTATGTTGTTATAAGATATTTGTTGCTTGAGATGACTGTATGTTTTCTTTTTCTTCTTGCATTCAATGCTTTCACTTTGTAATCATTGTTGTGAGACTTACGGCTTTTGAGCACAATGGGAATCGTTGTGGGATATCATTTCATTATATTTTTTATGACTGGCGTCGTCTTTATGTGTTACAATGTTACGCATTCTAAATACAATTATATACGATCACACAACAGTGGCACATTTCGCGAGATGAATGCCAGTCTTTAAGGAATTATAATAATTGGCACATATTCATAGTCGACACAAATTATATATAATTTAAAAATTTAAAACCAGTATTATCAAAAAAATAAAGTTTCAAGACCTTAAAGTTTGACTATGAATATGTGCCATAGTTTTTAAAACATTGGGCCTTATTGCGAGTGTCATATTACGACTTCGAGTACGACGATTTTGTACTAGACTAAAGAACATTGGAACAGTTTTTCTTTAATCTAGTATATAATTGTAGTAGTCGTAGTAGAAATACGACAATCGTAATTAGACCCTTAGTTTAACTTGCAGTTGTAGATATGAAATTTAAAAAGTTTGTTGATTGTAACAGAGAACAAAAAAAGGATTTCCAATTTTCCGTATAATAAATTAAAAGTTGGTTATTGACTGGTTGCCCTTGCAGATTGGTTTTGCAGTGCATTACCAGTAGTGTTGTCATTCGAACAAAAATTGTTCGAATATTCGAACAACTTTTTATCATTTTTGTTCGAACGAACAAAAATATTCAATTTAGCATAAAAAATTATTCGAATATTCGAATATTCGAACAATTTTCTTAATTACTTTATATAAAAAGTATTTTACATTTCATTAGTTTTTAATTTGTTAACAATATGATATTAAGTAATCAAATTACTCCAAATTATAAATACCTTGTGTAAGCTTTGTTTGTATGTACATATGTATGTATACATACATATGTTCGCTAAACTCATCTTTTTTCTTTTTGGGAAAAGGTAATGCTTCTTTAATGGAATTAGAAAACGGAAAAAAACTGATTTTCTCTAATCAAAAGCGTTAAAAATCGAATTATTGAACGACGTAAAATACCAAAAAGAGAAAAAAATTTATAAGTTTGTAGTGTGTGTCTGTGTATCTGTTTGTTTTTACGAGTCCACGTACAGACCAAACGGCTGCACCGATTTTGATTTAGTTTTTTCTGTTTGAAAGGTGACTTGATCGAAAGTGTTCTTAGCTATGTTTAAAGAAAATCGGCCCAGCCCCTTAGAAGGTATCACATCGTTTTTAGATATATTCTGTTAGATCTGTGTGTCTTTGACGCCGTAGCTCCCGAACGGCTTGACCGATTTTAATTTGATTTGTTTTCGTTTGAAAGGTGACATGATCGTATATCTTCTAATTTATACTTGAAGAAAATCGGTCTAGTCGATTGGAAGTTATCTTAAATTTTCTATATATTAATTTACTCTCTTCTTTTTTGCGATTCTGCTACTTCAATGGTATTAGTGGAACATAGAGTTCTTAACTTATACTACAGCGTCAACTGCGGCAAAGGTTCTTAAAATTTTTAAGTTTCGTTATTAGTATTTCTAAATCTGTTATTGAAATTACAGATTGAAAATATTATTCGTGTGCAATGAATAATTTTTCGTTTGTTAATAAAAAAATTAAACTAATATTCGAATATATTTTTTTATTCTTTGTTCGTTCGAATATTCGAACAAAAGTACAAAATTATTCGTCTGTTCGAACAAGAAAAAAATCATGAAATTTTATTCGAACAAATATAAAAGGCGAATAATTAACAACACTATTTACCAGGCCAAAAATATGAAAAAAAATCTGTTTTAATAACAATATACTACAAGAAAAGAGAAGAAGACCTGGGGTCAAATTACGGCATTCGACATCGATCGAAATCTCCATACAAACACAATTAAAATTGTATGAAAATTTGTTCGATATCGAATGCCGTAATTTGGCAAGTTGAGATATAATGAGCCAAATTTAACACTAAAAAAACTAAGATTCAGTTAATTCAATTAATTAGTTTTCAACCAATCACGGAAATTGTAGTATTAACTCATCCAATTAAATTGAAGTTTGTTTGATTTTTTTGATGTGTAATCACCTATACGCTAGGGGTAAAAATCTTTTTCACAATACAATCACAAATTTTGAGTAAGATGCACACCGCGTTATCAAATCGGTGTGAGCTATGTATGAGTGTATTAGTGTTTGAAAGAAGCAATACAAACTTATTTAAAATATTGTAAATACATAGGAATTTGCTGGTTTTTGTTTGTTTTATTTAACTTGATAATTGCTTTATTAGGGTTCCGTACCCCAAAGGTGAAAATGAACCCTATTGTTTTCGCAACGCTGTCCGTCCGTCTGCCACAGGGTATTTTCTCTAGAACCGTAAGAGCTACGGACCTGAAATTTGGACACAGTATGTAGACATTTGAAAGCTACAACAACAAATACATGAGAGTTAAAAATTAAAGGGTGTTACAAAACGAGCAACGAAAAATGTTAAAATCCCATGCAATATACATCCAATTGTATGTACATACACTTGAAATTTGTAAAGTTAGTGTATTTTTATACAGACTACAACAATTAACAGTAAATTTAAAAAATTTAAATTAAAGGGTGTTCCATCAGTTAATACAATTTTGACTTTGTAATTTTGACAACTTGCTGTATCTTGGAAACGGTAAGAGCAAAACTCTTGAAATTTTCAAAAACGGTAAAACTAAAAAATCAAAAAATTATAAAATCGCCAAATCTAAAAAGGTCGCCAAAAACAAACAAAAAAATCGCCAAAACGAAAAAAGCACCACATTAAAAAAATTTCTAGGGCTAAAAAAAATCACGAAAAACCGGAAAAATCGCCAAAATGAAAAAACCCAAAAACAGAAAAAAGTCGCAAAATGAAAAAAATTGCCAAAATTAAAAAAACCCTTAAACAAAAAAATCGTCAAAATAAAAATCGCCTAAATAAAAAAACC
The DNA here is from genome assembly GCA_949987645.1 of Tachina grossa. NCBI lineage: Eukaryota > Metazoa > Arthropoda > Insecta > Diptera > Tachinidae > Tachina > Tachina grossa. The sequence continues at coordinate 131,031,916 of OX465274.1, read as the reverse complement.
CCAAAAACAGAAAAAAACCGCCAAAATGAAAAAGATTGCCAAAATGCAAAAAATTCCGAAAATTTAAAAAAAAACCAAAAAAAGAGAAAAAACGCCAAACGTTTAAACTGAAAAAACTTAAAAAAGGAAAAAAGCCACATCAGTACGGAACGCTTCTTGCGCGAGTCAAAGTCGCACTTTACTGAATTTATTTTAATTGCAATGCGTACACAACAACAAGAACAGCAACAACTAAACGCTGAACAACAGGAACTCAAAATTAAAAAGTAAAAGTAAAGGCATTTACCATAGATGAGCACTGCAGTACCACTAAAATTTCAGTAAAAATAATAAAATATTTTTAACTGGGAAATTTTTACTGATTACTAAAATTTTTACTGGAATTTTTATAAAGTGCCTAAATGATTTATTATATGATGAGGTGCATTGAATTTTCAGTAATCAGTATTGCTTGTATTCATAATGAAATTCTACCAAGTGGCTACATTTTTTTCATACAAAAATTTCAAAATTTGAATGAAAAAAATTTTCCACTTGCTACAATTTTATTATGAATACGGACGGCCCTACGGTTTTACTGGTAATGTAAATTAAATTTCATTAGCAGTAAAAATTTAATGAATTTTTTCAGTAATCAGTAAATTTACTGCTTACTGCAATTTTTAATGCAGTACATACATTTATACTGCAGTGTGCCCATTTACTAACCAAATAAGTTTAATAAAACAAACAAAAACCAGCAAAAGTTTTGATACTTTTAATTAATTAATTAAAAAATATACTAAAAGCATAGGTACTTCCAACTTAAAAAAAATTTTTCATTACTAGATGTTTACATATCTCCTCTGTGATTGGACTCACATTGCTTTTTCATTAAAAAATATTAGATTAACTCAAAATTTAACTAAAGTTTTTTTTAAAGATTCAATTAAAATTTAATTGAAATATTTCTAAAAATTTGATTAAAAAACAAATTAAATATTTTTAAAGATGAAATGAAAATATTAATTGAAATATGGAAAAATCCAATAATATCGAAATATAAAAAATCTATTTAATATAAAATTTCCACAAATACATAGACGCATTTGTCTATTGCGTAGTTGTTAAGTAATGATTAGTAATCGTACTGATTACTAATTTTATTAATGATTAAATAAAGATTATATTAAGTTTCGCACGTCTACTAATTGATTAGGATTACTAATAATGGAAAAGTAATCTGAATTACTTGAAATTACAACAAAATAACCAAAAATAATCAAAAGTAATCAAAAAATAATCCGAATATATTTCAAGATTACTTTTAATTCCTTTTGATTATTTATTAATAATTAAAAGTAATCTTTGAAAGTAGTCGGATTATTTTTTGATTACTTTTGATTCTTTTTGATTATTTTGTTGTAATTTGAAGTAATTCAGATTGCTTTTCCATTATTAGTAATTGTAATCAATTATTTATTAGAAATTCTTTAAAAAGGGAATTATATTATCAGTATACTGTATACAATTCTTTTTAAAATGTAATCTAATTGATTCCTAATCGTAATCGAAATTTAACAGCTCTGGTCTATTGTACCAAAAAAAAAAACTAATGGCTCGTATGGCTTTTGAAGTTCGATTGGTACAAAAGAGTATAATGGTCTTATTCGGTTTTCTGCTTGTCTTGCGTAAGTGGAAATGCAGAATATTGTAGCTTTTCATTGGATTGTGTGTGTTTCTTGATTGGAATTTAAAGAAATTCTGCTATATTTTGCATATAAAATGGCATTTATTAAATCAGACTTTTGTCTTAATCGGGTAATCACTCGATTTATTTTTATCATATATCAAGCAACTCACAACAAATAAAAGTGCATAAATTATTTATTAATTTGAGCTTGCTAGTAAAACAAAAATGACACACTCATAAAAATTATGAAACTAAATCATAAATATGTATTAATTAAAAATTATCACATGTAATTTGGCTTAAAAAGCAATACGAACCTTAGCCCGTTCAAATCACAAATATAAAAATTAAAAAGTTTGTGAAGTCATTATACAAGTTACTTCAATAAATAGTTTAAAGAGATCTTCTAACACAATCTTTCAGAAAACTAATTTGGTTTAAATGTTTAGATTCTTATCGTAGATGTTAAGGAAATCGTAGGCATTCCATAGTACAGAGTATCTAGTTTCTCAGTTATTTTGCATTTTCCATATTCGCCCATTTACCAACAGTTCATTAGAAAATACGCTAATTTTTCACTGATTCTTCTGAGAATCGGCCTGCGTACTCTTTTGAATATGCCGAATTGTATTGAATTTTTTTTTTGGGAAAACATAAAATTTCTTTTAATATACATATGAAACCATTCTTTTTTTTTAATATTAAAAGTAAAAAATAAAATATTTGGCAAAACCATTGTAAAAATACTTAATGAATAAAAATATTAACCGATCCTAGCTTTGGATCAAAACTGACCCAATCAGAAACTTTACAGCTTCAAATTTTGCAAAATATTTTTAGTTATATTATTTTGGTTATTTTGTAGAAGTGTTAATCAATGTTTTCAGTCAAAAATGATAAATGATTAAATTGAATTTTTTTTGGTGAAGATTTTCTAAATTTCTGAAAAAAAAATACCTTGAAATAATTGCAAAAAAATAAATATAATTTTCACCCAAATGACTCTGAAGGTTTAATTTTCCTTTGAAAAGTTAAGAATATAATTTAGAACATTTACATATAACAACACTTTTGTCGATTTTCGGAAGAATGCTTAAAATTAGCGAATTCTCAAATCCATTAGCTTGAATTTTCACCTTATCAGCTTTATACTTATGGCGTTTTCTTTTCTGAGCAATATGCTGCATTTATGTTGCCTTTTACATTTCTTTGTGTTCTTTTCTGAAAAGTATGTATTATTTTAAAAATTGAACGCGTTCTTTTCCCATGATGTTGCCCTTAAAAAGAAGAAAAATGCTACATGTTCAACACTCATTTTCATTAAAGGGACATGAGTGCAGCATTATATTAACAGCTGTTTTTGTTATTGTCTATGAAAAAAATAAATCATTTTCTAGTTCGTGATTGTTTTATGCCGAAACTTGCTGGAAAATTGTTCTTTTGTAAACGTAAAATATGCAACACTTCTTAAAAATCAGGTGAGCATTTAAAAATGTTGCCAAATCACATGTATCATATATGTTACACTTTTCTTTTAGAAAAGAAAACACCATTAATGTCACACTGTTCCGCCTGGTTTTTTAATGAAATAAAAGTCAACGAAAATAAAAATGCACTTAATTACATATTAAATACCATAAAAACTTCTTAAATAAAAGCCTAAAAAATATTGCTGACCAGTTACATCGCAAAACTTAAGCCGCAGTTTTAATTATTTTCTTAATACATATTTTTTAATAACAAACACAAGGTGGGTAGTTACTTTGTTTGGCGTGTCTCCAGAAACACAAGTGCAAGGTGGCGCAGAATGAGCTATAAATATTGTGACGCGCAAAATAGAAAGGGACATAAGGGTAAAAACCGGTTTTGTTCAGGAGAGCCATTTTAAAGATTTAAATACGTGTATCTTTGGTGTACTTCAATTTCATAAAACGCGCATATCTCTGGGAGGGAACACTTTTGGGGCATGGGATCGATCTCATTCGATGCTCAGATGGTTTGAATTATTTATAACTTTTTAAATTATTATTCTTTCTTTGTTTTTTTCAGCATTTTGTGAAGAAGACTTGGAGAATTAATTATGAATCATTACACGATTGAACAACGTACAAAAATAAATGAATTTTATTTTTCAAACCAACTGTTCATTATGTTAACACAGCGTGCATATCGTTGTCATTTTAATGTGCGCATTGCACCCACAGTTTTCTTTGGGGATATTTGAAAGAAAGAGTGTATGTTAACAAACCAAGAAACCATGTTCCAACTAAAAACCAACATTCGAAATGAAATCACGGCCATTACACCCGAAATTTTCCGAAAAGTTGTATGGAAAATATGAGATACAAAATCTCTCTCGCTAAAAAGAGCACGTGTGTGCGAAGCAGAAAATGGGCATCACTTACAGGATATAATTTTTTGCAAAAAAATCCACAATAAATTAAATTATAATAATCACATAAATAAAAAAGTTATAAACCATTTAAACCATATAGCTCATTCTGCGCCACCCTGTGTAATTAACTTGCTCAAACTGTTTTTTTCTTTTAATCTGTAAATTCAAATCATTTTATATTTAAGAAAAAAAATTATTGATATAGGATACCAGAGAAATCCAATAAAGTGATTCCAGGATTGGAAAATTAAAACTTACTGCCTTCTGGTCTTCATTCGCATTCTAAGCGAAAGAAAACTAATTTCCATTTCTCTATCTTACTTCTGTACGAACATTGATTCGAACGACAAGTCGCCGGAAAACGTAAGTGTTTTCGTACAAATTTAAATACCACTAATTCGAATGAGGTAGTTTACACGGGAATAATTATGATGGCACAACATGCCAGTTTGTAGGCAAATTCGGTGAAGAGAGTGGTTTTTTGGTTGGCATAATTTTGCAACCAGCTTCAACCCCGCATTAGCAGCACAAAACCAATACATACACACTTGAGAAACCACAGGTTCGGTGTTTTTTTACAGAGCGTATCCCAGCTACAGGGAAGGAAAATCAGTTCTTGGATTTTGTACCAACTATGAAAATAAAATGTATTTTTTAGACCAAGACGGTACCAATTTTTAATATTTATTAATAAAAAGAGAAACGTAAAAAAGTGAGTATAAAAATTCAGAAGTTTACAATAAAAAACAGAAACTTAACACAAATGTGTATAAAAATTCAGTATACAATAAAAAATAACAAAAAAAAAATATTAAATATTACATTAATAAAGGTACATTCGTAGATTCGACTATTATATTAGAGATTCAAATAAAACACACACAAAAAAATTAAAAGAACATAGGCAAAATTAATGTTACCATATAGTGAAACATTGACATTTTTAAATTGTACCAAGTAACTCGCGGTAGTACCACGGTACCAACAAGGTCAAAAATGTACCACAAAAAGTACAATTGTACCATGATTTCCATCCGTGCCCAGCTAGCATTTGGGTGATAATTTTTTGCAAAAATCTCTTTACGATTCTCCTTAGATCAGTTTTGATGATTAAAAACTGATTTATCACTTGCGTGATTCAAAAAGGATTCACTTATGATTCATCTGTATGATAAAATAATTATTTCTTGAAAATAGAGGAACAAAATGAAAAAGAAGCCGCAAAAAGAAAACCAATGATTTAAATACTACCAGAAAATTGCTCCAAAATTAATCAGCAAATCGCATCATAAATGATTCTCTGGGATGATTCATCTGTAGGGTACCATTTTCTCACAACGGGAGTATCATTTATGATCGAAAAATGAGCTCATATGCAGTTGTTTTTCCCGTCAAGGTGATTCGGAAAAGATTCGATTATGATACAAAATGCTAGCTGGGATTTAGTCTTTAGTTGGCCATCGTCGTGGAAACATGAATTTAAAAGAAGAAGGGGGTTGGTCACGCCAACAAATTTTAAACTAATAAATGAACTTAAAGAACACGAGTTTTTATATAAAGTGACACATCCATATTATTTGAAAGCTTACAAAAAAAGAAGCAGTTAAAACCTAATGTAACTGCTGCTGACATAAAAAATAAGGTGTTGTAGCAGAAAATTTCTCAAGAAACAAAAGGTAAGAGCAGCGGAAGAAAAATTCTGAAGAAGTTAACCGAAAGTTTACAAAAAATAAAGAACTAGGTATTGAATAAAATATAAACAAACCTAACAGTACGACCACACGAGTAATTTGTTGTGTCTTAACACAAGCAATAACGTCGGCAGAATGATCGAACACATATTCATACGGTCTACACGCTAATATCTTGTGTCGGCAATCGAATTTGATAATTTCCATGGCAATAATTGCCAAGATTATTGCTCGTGAGGACGGCTAGAAAGGCTCAAAAAAATAGTTTAATTGAACACTTTTTATTAAGTTTAATACTTTGTATGTTTCATCCAAGTTATTTTAAAAATGTTTACTTACTTTTTTGTTTTTTCGTGTTGAATAAATTATATGAAAATAAAATGAACGAGATTTTATTTAATTCTTATAAAGAGAAGTTACAAAAAGTACTTTTGGATAATGTAACTATTTAGAACTATGAATACATCTTCACATTAATTCATAAAATATAATGGAAACAATTTTTTCATTTTAATTTTTTAGTAAATATTGCCAATAATAAATAATTGCCAATTCTTCATTATTTATTATCGTCATTTTTCCGCCAAGTGTGTTCCGATACGTGTATAACGAAAACCAAACTTCAAATGAATAAAAAAAAACACTAACACAAACAAAGCTGTGTATACTAGAGAGCTGCGTAAACAGTCTTGAAATGTAAAAACGTCATGATTTTTAAATGTATTCACGTCGCATGTATCATACTGAACCAATAATAAGTCCCTATTTACACTATGCAAGTCTTATTGCTAAGCTGATTAGTTTATTAGGAGAGAGAGACGGGGGGAAAAGAAACGTTGCTGTTCCCCTCGTCTCTCTCTCCATGAAACTAATCAGCTTAGCAATAAGACTTACACAGTGTGTTTTGGGACTAAATGCCGTCGTACTATAAGCGAAGCACGATGGATGTATTGGTGTATGTGTATATCAGTTGTAACAAGCGATGTCGCAAGACAGCTTGTTTGTAACAAACACTCAAAAGAAGTACTGTTGATTAGTGTATGCTTGTTATTTTTCATATTGTACGTTTGAGTGTGTGTGTAATATGTAGATGGTAAGCTCTTATGTGACTAACCGCATACAACTAATGTTAATGCATGTGTGTGCCTTTGCATGTGCGCAGAAAAATAAAAAATCATACACACATAGATGCATGACGTTTGTACACGCGCTCATGCGTAGAAAGAAGCAAGTATCACAAATTCTTCCGCCACGAAGTGTTTTCTTCTTTACTCTTATATCAACAATACTCAAACAAATTTCTTGCAAACAATGTTGTTAACGTTTGTTTTATAAGATTTCGCTGTAGTAAAGCATTTGAAAAATCCCTCATGTCTTGAAAGTTCATATAAGATGTCTAGTGCAGGAGACTAGTGTATACATATTCATTTTGTGCCAGATGAATTAGTCTCGTGTAATTTGGAAAAGATCAAAAATTGTGCGGCTTAAAAATTGTTCTCGTGTAAACTACCTCAATGAGTCGTCAACAAAGCGAACACCATGTCAAAATCAATCACTTGCTATTTTGCTTTCGTGTAGTAAAATTTATTTTGTAAAGAATTCAATAAAGTTCTTAAAATTATTATTTTATCACATTATTATTTTTATACCCTTTACCAAAAAAAATGGTAAAAGGGTATATATAGGTTTGTCATTCCGTTTGCAATTTCCACAATATTAATAAGCGAGCCATAAAGTATATATATTCTGCATCCTTATGCATAGGGAAGACGAATAAGCGATGTCGGTCTGTCTGTACGTGAAATCGGTTTTCCGAAGCTCCCAGAAAAGCTAGAGACTTCGGTCTAGGACTGGTGTTTCAGAAATAGTCTAAAAAAGAATGGTATTGCAAATCAGCAAAATTTTGCCATACTAAATTAACTACCGAAAATTAATTTTTATTATTTTTTTTATTAATTAAACTTATTTTATACTTCAGTATGAATAAAATTGGTATTTCTAATAAAAAAAATTAAAAAGACGTTTTCAGGGTTGGAAAACTTTAATTTTTTTATACAGAAGTAACTTACTAAAACAAATTTTTTCTTTTTCTCTATAAATTAGACATATCTTATATTCTTAAAAGAAATAAATTGGTATAGGAATTAAAAAATCAAAAAGGATGATTCCAGGGTTGGAAAACTTACACTTCTTGTGATATATAAAAGTAGCTAAGTCTAACTAATTTTTATTTTTTTTTATTAAATAAACTCATTTTATACTTTAGTACAAATAAAATTGGTGTTTCAAATTAAAAAAAAATTTCAAAAAATTAAAAAGACATATCCAAGGTTGGAAAACTTTAACTTTTTTTAAACAAAACTAACTTTCTAAAACAAATTTTTCCTTTTTTTATAAATTAAACATATCTTACATTCTTAAAAGAAAGAGATTGGTGTATGAAATCAGAAAAATCAAAAAGTATGATTCCAGGGTTGGGAAAGTTACTCTCTACTCTCTAATAATTTTTTTCTTTTTCTTTATAAATTATATATATTTTACGTTATGTATAGAAAACTATAAAAATTAAAACCACAGCTCCAGAGCTGGAAACTTTGAACTTTTTTCTGGATATTAAAGTTACTAAACAAAACTATTTTTTTTTTAATTTGATTTTTTGATATTGTATGACGTGACGTTGTTTTTGACAACTGGAATAAGGGTGAATGTAAAATATTTCTTAAATAGTATAGAATAAAATATTCAACTTATTGCTAATATCGAAAAAAAAATATTTAATCGAAAAATATCGAGTGACCTACTTACTAAAAATTGCACTAGAGCAAAAAATTATAAATTTTTTCACAAAGCATATGCATATGTATGGATGTGCTTATATAATTTATATACGCACTTTGGTGAAGGTTATATAAGATTCGACACAGCCGAATATAGCACTCTTGCTTGTTTTTATTCACATTTCTTAATTTTATTTTTTATTTGTAGAGAAAAGTCATAAAATATTCATCAAAATATTATTGAACACTTTTGTTTTGATTATTATTTTATGTTCATTATACAAAGTACTCGCACATTTTAAACAAAACTAGTGTAGTTATAAAGCAAAAAAGTAATAACATGCTGTTGCTGTGCGACTATTTTGTTGAATTCTTTTTCGTTGTTCAATATGGTTGTATTTATTTACATGCAAATGTGAGTTTAAAAAATCGCTAGAAATACTTGAAATATACAAATTGGCACTACTTTAATTTAAAAAACAAGTAAAACAAAAAAATGACATCCGTAATCACAAGCGAAATAAATGGTACGTTCTTAAATGCATCACCGCTCTGCATCATACGTGCAAACTTTTATTTAAAATGCAACACAATTTCGCTGATTATCTTTTTTAGTAGTAATTATGTTTGTACACCATATTTGACATTTATTTGTGCGTTATCTACTAAACTGGTTAGAACATTTAAATTTCCATTTGCAGCGCAGTGATGCATTTACGAACAGGCCCAAAGCTGACGACATAGTGGAATGAAAATGTATTAGAATTTGAACGACTAGGTTTCTTTCGCTGAGTTTTTCTTAGTGGAAGTGGCAGTTAAACCTTAAATAATAATTAATAGAAACAGAAAAATAATTTTACTAAAAATAAAATTTACTTTAAATCAACTGGTCATTTCAATATTTTTAGCAATAATTTGTTGTGATTAAATGGCGGCTTCATATTTCTTCGAGAGTTATATTTGGCGGTCCTTCACCGTCAACGACGGCCGGCCAGTGCTATGATTACCATCTATTTTGGCCAAAATTATAGACAACTTCACAACTGCTACATTTGACATTTTGCACGAACGATTTGAGGGTCTGGTCATCTCACGTGGAGTTTATAAGAACTGGCTACAGATGTCATGCGATTTGACTCCGTGAGACTTTTCCTTGTAGGGTTTTCTTAAATCACAAGCCACACCGACCCTCAAAGGGCAACTTATCCCATGTCATCGGCGAAATGGAGCCTAACTTACGCGCCAGAGTCATGAAAAATTTAACATTTCAAGTGCCGCGAAAAATTGTACGATAATATGTATGCTAGTGCTGGGATACTATCGATAGTACTATCGATAGTTTTAAAATATCGAAAATATCGATAGGAAAAAATATCGGTATCGATATTATGCAGTTTCGAAAAGCTGAGCTATTATTAAATTTTTTTAACTGACAGCAAAATTTATCAAAAACTGTCACCTAAAATAACGTTTGTAGATACATACATACATATTAAAATAGACATAAGACTATATTGTTACGAAAATAGCCGTCAACAATGTTAAGCAGCATTACACAAAAATATTCCAACAGGGTTAATGTAAGTGGTACGAGAAAATATTCCTACAGGGTCAAAGCAAAGAATAGTCTAGAATAGTAGCCAACAACTAAATAAGCATGCCTAGCTTGATTAAACAAGCAAAAGCAACAACAACAAAAAGCGTCTGCTATTAAGAAGATTCACATATTTACACACATACATACATGCCAATTCAAACGAAAAGCAAAAGATAAACAACCACCGTGTATTGCTTAGTTAATGATGTACACACGTACGCATATACACATGTATGTACATAGTTACCACATGATCTTAATTAGGCAGCATATAAGATGATAATGATCGTCTAGACATTGCTTAAAACTTCTAGCGGAATTTGTGTGAAATATAAAAAGAGGTGACGCATCCAATGAGTTAGTTAGTTGCAGTTGTAAGTCAGTCGCGAACAGTTATAGTTAGTGCTAATCAGAAAGTAGTGAAGTTAAGAACTCGTTAGTCAGTTGATAATTAAGTTGTGAATTAATAATAGTCTGTCGTGGAATTGAGATTATTGTGGAGTCTATCGTGTCGACTGGAGTAAAGGGAACAGCGCAGCGAATAGACATGTATAAGGGTGTAAGTAAAGCCAGTGAGTCTTTATTGGTGTATCAACTGTAAGTGTCGACAGATTGAGTGCCGTGTGTGCCAAGCAGCAGACAAAGAGGTATTGGTGTATTAACTGGGAGTGACGGCAGAGTGAGTCTCGTAAGTGACGAGCAGCAGACAAAGAGGTGTCACGTGAATACTTGCGCAGCCAGCTAAGAGGCATGCGTAAACTACAGCGAGGAAGGCGTAGTGGTAACCAGGTGTGAATATCTGTGTGTAATTTATTAGTTTAAGTTGTATTAGTGTATTTAAGCTCTTGAGTAATTTAGTATAAGTGTATTTGTAAATAAAACTTGTATCACTCTTAACCCTAATTACTACACTCGGCTCTAGTATTCATTTGCAAATCTTCGGATCTACGGAAAAGCGTTTTTATAGAGAGAAAAACGTAACAATATACTTTCAATAAAGGGATACAAAACTAACTGTAACCTGATAAAAAATTATTTATATATTTCTTTCTCAGGTACAAACGTTCAGTCGATAGTAGTATTGATAGTATCGATATTGAAATCTGAACTATCGATATATATCGATAGTAGAAAATATCGATAGTAACCCAGCACTACTGTATACTCCATACATAATGGCATCGTTAGGCCTTTCAAATTAATAAACAATTTAGATGATACCTTACACTCACATATTTACTTTTCGGTATAGTTTTTTTAACCCAAATGTTTTATTCCAAAGAAAATGGATTTTTTTTCATACTTTTCACCTTTTTTAATTATTATGTATTTATTTAATTGCTGTTTTTCTTAATGAAATTTTTATTTTAAAGAAAAGGGTTTTTATCATCCTTTTCACCTTTTAAAATCCCATTTTATGTTTTGTAGATTTTTTTTTATGCTCACAAACACCTTTTTCAAAGCTTACTCTTTGTTGCTCCGTTCATTAGTTCAATTTTGAGCTTTAGACACAATTATAAAATTTTTGCTTTAGAAAGATAATAAAAAAAAATCAAGTGGGGATTAGTTACTTTCACTTAATTTTTCTAATTTAGAAACCAACTACCAGCCACATTAAAATAGAACATTTGGCCGCCTACTCCTGCAGTGTCGGATCGCATAAGTATATACATATGTATGTATATCTGTGGCAATAAGGAAAAAATGCTTAAGTCATATTTTACTGTTTCAAGTCGATTTATATCTTTTACAGTTAAATTGAGTAATTCTCTGTTTAACTTTATTTTTTTAAGCAAACGACTTTCTACATACTATAAGTAATACATTTAAGTTTAAATATACTAAAGTATAACATAAATTAATCTATTATTCCTAATGAGATTAGAAGTCTAAAAAAGATAAGCCGAAAATCATTTTGCTATAACTTGTTAAAAAATCGCCCAAATTAATTGAGATTTTTCCCAAAGGCACTATAAAATATGCAGAGTACGGAGGTCTCATTAACTCAAAATTAGCTTATCTTAACTTAAGCATATTTTCCTTTTTGCCACAGATATATAAAGGGTATATACAGATATATAGAGGTATAAAACTTTAACTTGACAATCACTTTTTTATTTGGCGGCCATTTTGTCAGCTGTCAAGTGATTTATGTTTTAGCTTAGGTAGCGCTTAGGTAGTCGCAAAAGTGAAAATTTTAGCGAAAGTTTTTCAATTTCATTTGCTTGGAAATTTTTCAGTTTTGCGGCTACATAAGCGCTACCTAAACAGTATTATGAATCATTCCTAGAAAGCTCATACATTCTAGAAAGTTGTTTATTGAGCTCTTAGATATATTTTTGTGGTGGATTGTTTTCTTGAGTTTTGAAAGGTTTGCTACCTATGGACCCATGAACAGGGGAAAAATTTAAAAAAATCAAATATTTTTAAATTTTTTGCGATTTTGATCTTGAAGATGAAGTTTTTTTGATTTTATATGTTCACAATTTTTGTTCTTTATGAGAATATCTACAACTTTGCTTTAAAGAATAAATTAAAATTCACCGACACTGACCCCAAATCTTTGGGGGCCCATAAAAAAAGGAGATGACTTGGGGCAAAACTGGGAGACAAGGGGGTCATTTTTTTTTTGTCCTTAGTCACAGCGCTATCCGTATATGGTTATATATCCATGAGTTAAAAATTTACACAGAGTGTTAGACAAACGTGCCATTATGGCAATGACAAGACTAAAATTCAATTGGATTCTATAGCAATGGCCATGGCGTTATGGCGAGTCACCTATAACCAAATACAGTGTTGCCCATAAGTTTGGCTCGAACAGCTGTTTTCTATGGTTATGGTTATGGCACGTCTAATTGAACATTTAGTTTGATTTGGCATTTCAACATGAATAGACTGAGACCTGAACAAAGCTTTCTTTTACGGTCAACATAATCGCCCATCAGAGCAGTTAATTCCATTAACTTTGGGACGTTTTCGCACCACGTTTACTCTAAATGATAATACGCATCCACAGAGACGTCGTACAGTGTGTACAAAAGAAGAAATTGCGTAGCGTAGAGGTAGACCCGAATCAGAGTATCCGACGCTATAGAGCCATGATTAATGACTTATTCGTTCATCAATTGAACAACCATGATGTGGTTTCACCAAGACGGCCAAAACATGTCACACAGCTCGTGCGACAATTGATTTATTGAAGGAAACGTTTGGTAACCACATAGTTTCACGATTCGGACCCGGGCATTGACCTCCAATATCGCCGCTAGACTATTTTCTGTGGGGATATGTGAATACGTTATTGCCAATATACGGCCACAAATGTTGGAAAAAGTCATCAAAAATAGGACCTCCAGATTAGTCTACGTAGGAGCCAGCAATTGCGGTTATATGCCAGTAGTCACATTTAAATTATAATGCCAAAAGATTATCTTTCGAATAAAATAAATTTCATGTCAATTTAAAAATATCATCTTTGTGTTATTCCATTTCAAAGTTCTATACATCTATAAAAAACACCCGATACACATATATATATATATATATATATATATATATATATATATATATATATATATATATATATATATATATATATATATACATATACATACATATATATGCATATGTACATACCCTCTAGTCAACTTAGAACCATATGTCTCTATGTCAATACTCTTTATCCAGCGACAATTGCACTAGTTAAAATGTCTACAACTTTCCTTTTATGCGTGAGTAGAGATACGTTAGAGATGACAGTTCTAGTGTATTTCTGGTGATATTGTCAATCAACGCGTCAATAGTTTGTTTTTCTTTTTTATTATGTTGTGCAATAATATTAAATAAATATATGTAGACGAGGGTCACTAAAGTCTACTAGTGACTCTCCGGTTCAAATATCTCCATATGGTCGTAAAAGAACTACCTTCTCAACAGTGCTAAAGTCTACTGATAGCATTTGAATGACAACCCTATGTTATTTGCCAATAGGCATTTGCTTTGGCTGGGGTACACCTAGTCAGTAACACTATTGAAAATGTCACTAGAAAATCACTATAAGTTTACTATTGACAACGAGAGAGGATATATCGATATTGTAGACTAGAGCCCCTAAAATTTACTAGTGAATATTTGGTGCCAATGTCTCCATGTGGTCCCGAAAGAACTACTAAGTCAGTAGTGCTATAGTCCAGTGGTGGATTTTCAATGACAAGCTAATGTTAAATGTCAATAGATGATACCATTGGCTGGGGTACACTTGGTCACTAGTGCTACTGACAACGTCACTAGTAAATCACCACAATTTCACTATTCGAACTTTCTGCAGGGTATGGATATGTATATACACATATGTATGTATATGTATATATACACTCATACATATTTGCATTCATTAGTTCATTCACATACACTAGGTAAAATAAAAACTATTATTTTTACACATCCATATACAAATAAAACCTTTGTGGTTTTTAGACGATTATTGAACTATACTCGTAGATATGTATGTACATAAGTATGTTTTTATTTATTCACTTTTTCTACCGAAGTCAAAACCGCTTCGAAAGGGCGAAATACATATTAACGTATATTTTTTTCTAAATTAACTGTTGTTAACAGCACGAGTTATACGCCAGAACTAAAGTTATTCGTATGAATTACTTCTTATCCAGGAAACACCGGAGTCCATTAATAATGCAGGCAGCGTTGCCAGAATCGATGATTTATTTCTCTAAAATATTATTTTTTGGCCCCCCCATCAATGAGTGCATACAAGCATTTATGTTGGTTTAAAAAAAATTGTCTTCAAAAGATCTTCTCATAAGGCCATGACACTTAAAAATTACGGTTTTATAGCTTTAAACCAAAGTTTTTTTTAAGAATTAACACTCAGGCAATGAATACCTTCTACTATTACTATAGGTGTTACCTTCTTTAGCAAAGGGATAGTGATAAAGAAGACAGGTGGTGAAGGAAGAGATAGAGGAAAGCTGTATTATTTTGCAACTCTGCTTTTTTGTACGTTTTTAATAACGCAGTGTTGCAGCGCCACTGGTGTTAAATGAGGCGTATTAACGATTTTAGAAAATTGGGTATGGGTAATTAAAAAAATAAAATTAAGAGAATTAACACTCAGGCAATTAATGCCTACTACTAGTACTAGGTATTACCTTCTTTGGGAAAGATATAGTGATAGAAGACGAAGGAAAATATAGAAGAAAACTTCATTCCTTTACAACTCTATTTTTTGCAAGTTTTTTTTAATAATGCAATGTTGCAGCGCCTCTGGTGCCAATGAGGCACATTAAAGTTTCAAAACTGTGTTTCGTACAAACTGTGTCTCTACAAATTTCCAAACCTTTATCATAACAATCAGCCGAATGAAAAATTAAAAAAAAAGAAACTTTACTTCAGTCAATTGAATTTGTTTCTTTTTTTTTTTTTTGTCTCTCCTATAAAATTTAAAAAAGTTTAGTTACGTGATTTTGCATTTCAGTTAACGATATATTTGAATAATTGGCTTTGAAATGCATTAAAAAATTACATTTTCAAATACAAGTTCATTAATTGAAGAAATTGAAGTTCAAATCGATATTTTTTAAGATATGCTTACGATTGAAAATATAAAGTTATAGTTTTTACAATAAAAAATAACTTTAATGATTTTATAGGTGAAAATGTAGTTCTTTTCGTCAAATGATGACTTAATTTCCTAAATTCCTGGCAACGCTGTATACAGGACTTACCAAAAGGACATGCGCCTTGAATTTCTCTTTATTATAAACATAAGAGAATTTTTGTTTTGACTGTTTCCAAATTGTATGTTATGTACATACATACATACATACAAAGTGACGTACAATAAGTAAACAAATTTCAACAAGTTATAAAAACAATATGAAAGATAACAAAATAAATAAACTTAAACAAACAAATAAAAATATAAAAATATTTATAAATACAGAAGGGCGCAGTCATGTACTCAAATGTAAAATAAAATCAAATTATATTTTGTAAGTAAACTGCAAGCCTGTAATATTGTTGTTTTGTTTGAAGGAAATAAAATGAAATGGGTTAACTTGAATTAGTTAAAAGGATTAAGTCTATGAAGCCGCATTAAATACCCTAAATTTAAAAACGAATTAAAGTGCATGTCACATATTTTTGTTATATTTCTTAATTAGACTTGTGCCATTTAGTTCATTTCAGTGACCGCTCATTTTAGTTCATTATTTGTAAATAAACTAGTTCGTTCATTTAGTTCAATCGCTCTTTATAGTTCAATGAACTAGTTAGGTCTTTTTAGTTCAATAATTTTTCATCTACAATTCTACATGCATATGTATGTACGAGTGTTGTGGTCTTTGACAATATTAAAAACACAAATTCTGTGATTTATGAAAACTAAAATTAATTAATTCATTAATAAATAAATTTGCTTTATAAAAAATCTCATAAATCCAAAATATTTTTGGTGAATAAGGTAGCATAAGTATTTACTTGTGTTTTCTTGTTTATTGCATTTTTGGTAGTAGCCAGCGATGAACAAGAACTTAATATACATACATACATACATACATATGGATGAGTATAGAAGATAAGCAAACAAACAGACAAAAAGTAAACCAAAACATTGAAAACATTTAGTTCACAGCCTCTGTGTTAGTTCATTTTGTGTATTAGTTCTTAACTAGTTCGTTCATGAACTACACAAGACTATTTTTAATGATTTAAGTGAGTATTCTGTAAAAGGAATATATACATGCATACAGGTAGGAACGAATATTAGGGTGTATCAAGTTGTATGGATGGAAAAACTAAAATATCGTAAACTAAAACTTAATCTACGAAAAATTCTAAGAAATTGTTCTAAAGAAGTTAGAAATTTGAAAGCAAATCCTATTCCGCTCATATATTACAAGAGATTAATAACACAAGTAAACAAATTTTCTAGCTGGAGAAATTTACAGTTTTTCCTTAAATTTACTGGACTTACCTAGGTCCAGATAGGTCCCGTTAAGCTATCTGATCGAATGAGATTCATCTTCACATTCCCTCGGTACTACGTCAACCTGGGTACGAATCGTCACAACCGTGATCGTATCGGCAGACGTACGAAAAACAAGTAAGAGTGTTATATTTGGCTGCGATGAATCTTATATACCCTTCATCGACGTACGTATGTATATGTCGCATACAGATACATACATACATATCTGTTTTGTGAAAAAAATTTATAATTTTTTATTATAGTGCAATTTTTAGTAAGTGACCTCTCGGCATTTTTCGATTAAGGAATTTTATTCAAATATTTCTTTTCGATATTACATTAAAAGAATATTTTTCATAAGTTGTATGAATTTCGATATTAATTCAATGAAAAAATTCCTTTAAAATTCAATTAACGTCACGCTTCGTTGGATTAATGAAACCAATTTCGTTAAAGTTATTTTAATAAAAATGTTGTCAAATGTATTAAACAGTGCCATCAATGCAATGAAATAACTTCAACGAAACAACGAAAAAATTTCATTAAAACCACGAAATAGTTTCATTAAAACCACGAAATAGTTTCATTAAAACAATGAAATAATTTCATTAAAATAACAAAATAATTTCATTAAAACAATGACATTATTTCATTAAAACAATGAAATAACTTAATTGAAGCAATGAAATAATTTCATTTTAACAATGATTTTTTAATTCTTTTTCATTCATACAATTCGACCCGTCCTAATATACGTATGTATATGCTAGTAATGTAACGAATGTCAAATTTTGACATTTGCGAATACGAATATTAAAAACGATATTCGCGAGTACGAATGAGAATATAAATATTACATGTGAAATTTTTAGAATTAAATTGGAGTCCTATTTACCGTTACAAAATTGTATATGAAACATTTTTTATGAAAAAGAATTTCATACTCCTGTTCGGGTACATTTGAGTAAATAAAAACGATCCAAAATTGTAATGGGTGTCATTAAATAATATTTAGTTTATAAAATTCTGTAAATTTATTAATACGGAAAAGTTTAGCAGAATATTTGGCGGAAAAACGGATAGCAAATGACGTCTATTTATCTAACATATGTGACCTTCTCCGAGAAAAGGGACCTAGCGTGTAAAAAAACTTGCTGGCAGGTTCAAATTTATTTATCGATTTTTTTTCGCTTTGGGTTCACTCCAGAGAGGGAATTGAGAATTTTAAAATTGTACGAACAATTTTCAAAAAGTGTACTTTTTTTACCTTAATTGTAGTAAAAGATGTCTTTAGTTAAAATTATATATTTTTATTTGTTTTTATTAAAATAATCAACTTTGTTCTTGCTACCAAGCCGGTTTCACAAATTTGCTTGTAAGTTGGAATGATAAAGCACATGGTTACACCTTTTTAAGTTGAAATTTGAAATATGCAAGTAATAGCATTTGCTCTAGCACCCGAATTCAGAAGAAAAATTATTTGGAAAAGGACGAGTTCACATTTTTTGATTTTACCACTGTGTTTTGCTTTCACTAGACTATTTTCAAATGAGAAAAATATGAGTTTCATGGTTCAAAAGTGAAAATTGACATATGAAAAATCGTTTGAAAAGAAACTCGGAGTGAAAGTGGGGAGATTCCTTAAATATACTAAATTAGTCATTGGTGTACTATTGTACTTTCCGAGTTTGAATAGTACCAAAAAAGGTACAATTTTACCAACTTTGCCATCCCTGGTTCACTATGCTTAGGAGTTACAAAATCCCGTTTCTGTGAATCAGTACATAAGACCCTGAAGAGGTATTGCGAATTTTTCAGCAAAATTTTGAATAAATTGAACGATACGAGTAAGTGATTGCGGTGGTAACACACGCGATAGCCGTTTTGAAGATTTGCCACTTAGTTTATATTTTCGTTCAGAAAAACCAACATTATCACTATGTCGAGTCAAATTTTTATAACGTTTTAAACCAACATCGCAAATAAAACAAAACATCTTTCTACATATATGAATGCCACAAAATAAGTACATTGTATCAACTCTGGATTTATTTTTTACCCTTTGGCCATACTTCTTCCGTCTTTCAGTATTATTAACGTTTTCGAGCGATAAATGTTATCGTTGAAATTCCAAATGTCTCAAATGGACTAAATCTTATTCTAGTTTACTTACTTCTTGGAAAAATTGCCGGCTTTGTATAGCAAGATTTTCTGTAATTATCTTATTTCATTCTTTCGAACAACATGCTTCGGATTTTTCTCCGTACATCAAATCGATGCTCATCGACTCTTGTATATCTTCAACGTATTCCTCCAATTCGGATATAATATTGGATTCGGACACATCATGCAAAAAACATTGATTTTCAGTTAGTCCCGAAGTATTAGCACCGACACTTTCAGATAATCTCATCATCGTCATAAAGTCTTTTTAAAATTATGTGTAAACGTATTTATATGCATATATGCATTGACGTTTCTTTTCGTGTTAAAATTGTGGTTTTTCCCGTTTTCGTACTTTTGTGCATTTTTGTATATTATTGAGAGAAATTACAGTTTCCTCTCATTTTATCGAAGTTTTCCCAAAAAGTAAAGAAACAGACCTAATATAATTATGCAAAATGTTCGAAATCAACGAGCATACATGTTTGAATAGTCTACTGCGTAATAAAAGAATATATAAAAGAGCTTTAAAACTAAACCGTTCTATTGTAATGAAACATAATATAGATAATGTAGTAGAAGCTAAAAAAAAGCAAGATTAACTAATTTGACAGAAAAAATTTTGAGTTTATTATAAATTAATACAGCATTATTTATAATGAAAAGTTGACATAAGTTAGCATAAAGCTATGTTCACCATATGTATGTAGTTGTCTCGTGGAATGTCACATGGTAAATTTGTACACATGTATGTGTAAGTATGTATGTAAAATCCATGAATATCAAAAGTTAAAATTAAGATTGAGTCAATTTTGTAAAAAAAAAGTCTACCAGCCGTGTCACAGATTCCGTTCGGAATGGTTTTGATTCCGTATTAACCATTCCGTTTAAATTTCATTTTGGTGCTTCAGATTCCCATCGTTTTCATCAATCCGAAAAAAATGCTTAATCTTACTAGTGTGGCAACATAATTTTGTAGTAAATAATAATGTGGCATATGTTTTGGCGTTTTGAATTTTTTTTGTATGCATATTTTAATTCTGCCCTGTATTTTTTTGTTTTGTGTGCTGCCAATATGAAGATTTTGATAAAGTACATACAAAAATGGTAAGGCAATACCAAAGAAACCAATTCTGTACATTTTGTTCTGTTGATTTTATTTTTGTAATGACTTGAGAAATTTGCATAATAAATAAATAAAAACTAAATAATTGTAATCCAGCTTGGAATTAATAAATGAGAAATAGTATTCTTAATTGAAAAAAAAATTTTTTAAATGTTTTTTGATGTGTAAACAACTATACGCCAGGGGGTAAAAATCTTTTGACTTTGATTTCTTTGCTGAGATTTCTTTGCATTGTCAAATCGGTGTGAGCTATGTATGACGGTGCGCCGCCGCCGGTTATTTTTCTGTATATTTCCGTACACCAAAGGTGAAAATGATCTGTAAGAGCTACGGAATTGAAATTTGGACACAATGTGTAGACATTTGGCCACTACAACAACAAATACATGAGAGTTAAAAACTAACGGGTGTTCCAAAACGAACAACGAAAAATGTTAAAATCTCATGTAATATATATAATTACAATTGTATGTATATATATACATTTGAAATTTTAAAAGTTAGTGTATTTTTATACAGACTACAACAATTAACACTAAATTTAAAAAATTTAAATCAATGGGTGTTCCATCAGTTAATGCAATTTTGACTTTGTAATTTTGACAACTTGCTGTATCTTGGAAACCCTAAGAGCAAAACTCTTGAAATTTTCAAAAACGGTAAAACTAAAAAATCAAAAAAATATATAAAATCGCCAAATATAAAAAAATCGCCAAAAACAAAAAAAAAAACGCCAAAACGAAAAAAAGCACCAAATTAAAAAAAACTTCTAGGACTAAAATAAATCGCGAAAAACCGGAAAAATCGCCAAAATGGAAAAAACCCTTAAACAAAAAAATCGCCAATATGAAAGAAACGCCAAAATGAAAAAATGGCCTAAATAAAAAAACCCCAAAAACAGAAAAAAAATTGCCCCAAAAAAAAACAAAAACGAGAAAAAAGCGATAAAACTGAAAAAAATCGTTTAAACTGAAAAAACTCAAAAAAGGAAGAAAGCTAAATCAACAAAAATTATCAAAACCGAATGTGCGCGAGTCAAAGTCGCACTTTACTGAATTTATTTTAATTGCAATGCGTACACAACAACAAGAACAGCAACAACTAAACGATGAACAACAGGAATTAAAAATTAAAAAGTAAAAGTAAAGGCATTTACCATAGATGAGCACTGCAGTACCACCAAAGTTTCAGTAAAAACAATAAAAAATGTTTAACATGTAAATTTTTACTGATTACTAAAATTGTTTTCTACAATTTTTATAAATTGCTTAAATGATTTGTTATATGATGAGGTGCATTGAATTTTCAGTAATCAGTAATGCCCGTATTCATAATGAAATTCTACCAAGTGGCTAAATGTTTTTCATACAAAAGTTTCAAAATTTGAATGAAAAAACTTTTGCCACTTGCTACAATTTTATTATGATTACGGCCCTACGATTTTACTGGTAATGCAAATTAAATTTCATTAGTAGTAAAAATTTACTGAATTTTTTTTGGTAATCAGTAAATTTACTGCTTACTGCAATTTTTAATGCAGTACATATACATATACTGCAGTGTGCCCATTTACTAACCAAATAAGTTTAATAAAACAATAATAAATAATAAATAATTAATCAATTAATTTTAAAAAATATGCTAAAAGCATAAGTACTTCCAACTTAAAAAAATTTTTCATTACTAGATGTTTACACATCTCCTCTGTGATCGGACTCACATTGCTTTTTTTTACTTTAACATGCAGAAAATGTTAATTCCGTCCATGAAATTAAAAGTGATTTCATTCCGAAATTATTTTTCGTTTTTCGTTTTCTAAAGCACCAAAATACGGATTGAATTTCGTTTCCGAATGGAATTGAGCTCTGTGACATGGCTGATACAATTCCACTTTTGCACGCTTCAAAAAAATTAATTTAATTCAAATTGTCCAACTGTCCAGCACTGCTTCCAATTTAGTCGTAAGGAAGATGTAGTAAAAAATCAATTTTTTATTGAAATTAAAAGTTTATGGGCCCCATCCAGCTTAGAATTATCAAAATGCCAAAACTGTTAACTTTTAAGATACAGTTTGTAAAATTTTATCGTAAACGACAATTTAAGTATGCAAAAAATATCGAGCCTTATTTTCGATTTTAACGTAAGCGACATGTTATGGAAAGGTTAAGTGGCCTTCGATAACGGCTAGCTGTTCCGTTCAACTATGTGTTGTCAGAATA
Source organism: Tachina grossa (assembly GCA_949987645.1). Taxonomy (NCBI): domain Eukaryota; kingdom Metazoa; phylum Arthropoda; class Insecta; order Diptera; family Tachinidae; genus Tachina; species Tachina grossa. The sequence continues at coordinate 131,009,282 of OX465274.1, read as the reverse complement.
TTTACAACTAACTTTGGTGTTATTTGTTCATTAATAATTATCACATGTAATTTGGCTCAAAAAGCGATACGAACTTTAGCCTATTAAAATCATAAAATATAGAAACAAATGAAGTTCGAAAAATAATAATTAAATTAACTAAACATTAATTTTTGTTACTTAAACAGTTGTTTTGATTACGATTTCTAAATCAGTTATCAGAAAACCTTGAAGTGCAGTGAAGTTTGTGACTTCTTCTAATAAAACTTTTCGTAACAAAAATTTATGTTATTGAAAAATTAAAAAATGGAAAGTAATGCCGAAAGTAAGTACTTTTACATTCCATAGCAAAATCTTGGTAAGCTCATCTATAAAATCTATTAAATTGGAAAAATTAAAGTGAGCTTATTTTATTTATTTATTTATTTATTTATTTATTTATTTATTTGTATGTTCAAGTCCTATACAACAAGAATTAATCTTATATTTAAAGTACAGGAATCCATATCCATAACTAAATTACGGCAGCAAACATAAAATTAACTAATGGAATTATGAATTAGAATTTTATATAGACTTGCAAAAAATTATAACACATGTTAGACATAATATCATAAAAGTTCTCTAGAACAATCAATTATCTTCCAAATTTAATATATTTCATCTGCGAATTTTTTGCGAGTTTAAAAAAAATTAACTTTTTTAACTGCGTGCCAAATTCAGAATTATACGCCCATTTTTTGTCATACATTTCTGAGAGTGATTGCTCCGAAAACTTTAAACAGTATTTTAAAGACCATTCACGATTATTTTGTTCAAATATGGATATAAAATGGCGTAATAGTTTGAGAAATTTGAAAGTTTTTGAAAAACATTATGCTGTTTGGCTTAAAGACAGTACCTCGATCAAAAAACGTGAAACGCAGTGTGCCTCCATTAAATCGAAACCAGGACGACCGCAAATTGTACCTTTTTTTCAAAAATATGAGAGAACAAAGCGACGAGTTGATGAAGATGAAGAAATAGAGAGTGGTGGCATTTTGAACCCATGTATATCACATTTAGTTGATGACGGTTTGGAAAATCAAATTATTGAATAAAATCACTTTTAAACTTGGCTTTGTTTGTTACTGCATTAAATTGGTAAAATTAATTTCTACTGTTATATTCGAAAGGTTAGTGTACACTCGAAAAAATTTTTAGAAAAAAAGCAGTTTCGGAAACCAGATTATCTATCAAAGATCTAAAAAAATCTTGGATGAGGGAACCTATAACCCGCAACGCCTTCTTAGAACTAATGATTTGTTAATATTTTAAGCTAAATTTACTTATCTTTTTTTCTGAGTGTATGAAAAACTTGTTCGGTCACTCGCTCTCTCTTAAGTGTTCACCAAAAGTCAAATCCAAAAAATCATTCAAATCAGTCAACCCGTTTGGCTGTAATTAATTTCGGCCAAAAAAAGGGGGGAAATTTCCTATAGTGCAAAGTTACAGCAAAAATAATCATATAAGACCATTTTCTTCAAAATACAAAAAAGACCATACAAGGTTAAAAAGTTTTTGCAACATTTTTTTTAAATGCTGCTTTTTATGTATTTATTAATATTCATCAATAAAAAATAACAACACTTCTATGAATTAAGCGCCACTTTCTCTACCATTCACACCACTGTGCATCGCTTGTAAACAATCGTATGCACGAACATCAGTAGACTTTAGCACTATTGAGAAGGTAGTTTTTTTAAGCATATGGAGATATTTGATCCAAAGATTCACTGGTAGATTTCAGTAACCCTTGTCTACATATATTTATTTAATATTATTGCACAGCATAATAAAAAAGAAAAACAATCCATTGACGCGTTCATTGACAATATCACCAGGAATACACTAGAACTGTTGTCTCTAACGTATTTCAACTCGCGCATAAAAGGAAAGTAGTCGACATTTCAACTAGTGCAATTGTCGCTGAGAGAAAGAGTATTGACATAGAGACATGTGGTTCTAGGCTGACTAGAGGGTTATTATAAGACAGCATTTATTATTGATTTGCCATAATACATGCGACGAGAATACATTTAAAAAACAAGACTTATATACATTTCAAGAATGCTTGCGCAGCCCTTTAATTTCTACAAAAACCCGCCTGAGTATGAGTGATATTAATATACAACAACCAATCACTCATACGCACACAAATTTGAAAAAATTAACATTAAATAAATTTAAATGCTGCTATTATTAATCGTGTATTTGAAAACAGCAAATGTAAATTTGTGTCACACACAGCGTTGCCAAATGTGCAGTTTTAACTGATTTTAGCAGTTTTTTTAAGCATAGAGCAGTTTTGCAGTTTTTTGCTTAAAAAATAAGTTTTTCTATAAACTGTGCAGTTTTTAATTTTTACTTTATTTCAAGTTTGTTATTTTAGTTTTTTTCATTTTTTCATTTTGCTTAATATAATAGTGAATGTTTATTGTTACTTTGTCAATCAGCAAGAGAGAATTCACACGAAAACTGTGTTTATATTTATGGAATTTGGTCTTATTGTTTGCAAGTTGGGTTCATATGGATGCAGCACTTCCTTTATTAATATTAATTCACACTGCCTTATTGAAAAAGAAAAATAAGTTTCTTAACTGAAATAATTCGATCCCTTATAGAATGAGATAAAACACGACGAATATATATATATACCAAATTAAATGATAGACCCCATAGAATTTGAAGCCATACACATTTTTTTAGACATCTCTTAGCAAAATTTCAGTAATTCACAGAAAAAAAAAAACATTTTATTTTGGCTAAGCAAGTGTATTAAATAAATAAATCATTGTGCACTTCAAAAAAAGCAAAATCTTAAAAACCAAAAGCAAACATTTTAGTCAGAATATATTCTATATATATTTATTGAATTTTTGATCCACTCACTTCTTTAGCTTGATTCGGAAAAAAAAGAACTTCCATGTGTAATTTAAAGCAAAATATCCCATATTAACACTTACATTTCAATTAATTAAAAACTTTATAAATTTGTAGAGCCATATTTTTTCCTAACTGATTCCGATGAGGCTTTCGAGATGGTAAAACGTAACAAATTGACAAATATTATCAAGCAAAATAGTAAAGAATTTTTTATGAGCAGTTTTTTCACATGAAAATCAGTTTTCTTATTATAAATTTTCAGTTTTCCAAAAAAATATTATGGCAACGCTGGTCACACATAGGAATAATTTCCGTCTCGCCCCTTTATTCCTTTTTAATATTATACAAATTGAACTCAAAAATGTCTAGGCTAATTGGAAATCGTTAATTAGTACATATGTATATAATTATTTACTTATTGCTTTTACAATTTTCTTCTTTTATTTAATTGATGAAAATTAGAGTTTATTTCCTTGCTATCTAATTATTCAGGACTCTAATTATATTTCAAAAAAGTTCAAATTAAAAAGAAAGCATAATTGTATAGAATAATATTCTGCCTTTTTATTTGAGTTTATGTATACAAATATTTAAATATATTGCCTGTTGCAATAAGCGAGGAGATGTCGTACTTTAATGACACTTTCGTTTTTGTTTAAATAGACTTTATTTTAAAAAACTAATTTGATTTTTATATTATTATATTCAAATATGTTTAAATAAAAACGTTTCACTGGTGTACCGTTTATTTTTATAATGATTAACCGAAATGCGGTCGAATAATCCGATTTAGGCACTGAATTTGAACAGCTGAAACACAATTGTTTTTAACTTTTTAGTCAGTTAATATTTTGTTTTTTAATTTTATAATTTTTCATAAATAAATAATACCTAAGACAGATATCCCGTTTATACGCACTTCTTATTTGCAAATAAAACTGGAAAGCGTTGCCGTATAACTTTTTTATTGTAAGTTAATAACTCACGAAAACTATTTGCAAATAACGAAACTGTTTGCAAATAAGGTGTAAAATGTTGCCAATTATTTTTATTTTGTAAAAAATGTAATACAAATTTAACAATGTGTGGCAATATCATTCACAGATAGCAATGTATTCTATCTACGTATAAACGCTGAGTTCAGTATTTGCAAATAGTTTTATTTGGAAATAATATTTGCGTATAACCTTTATGTCAACAGCAGAAATGCTTTACGCACGTCCACAGCAGCATACCTGGGTATGTACATACGCTTTGTATGGGGAATGGTACGTCGTTAGCATAAAAATGCTAATTACGTATCTACCTGGTTTGTTGGAATTTCCGAATTATTTTTTTAGTTTGTTAGAAATGGACAAAAGGCTAAAAAATTTTATGATAACCAATTTCATCCTCACAGTCATTGTTTGTTGAAAAAAGTGGTTGTATAGGTAGACGATATACGTATATAATAAATATGTAATATAGCAGGTAGAAACATTTATTGTTGCGGAAATTTCATTCTTTGTAGTATCGTCAGAAAATTTAGTTTACATTTGTGATTCGAAGTGAAAAGACGTTTCTGTTTATTTTGTGGAAATAAAAAAATATTAAAAGTGATATGGCTGATGGTGAATGGCTTACTCCGCGACAACTAAGCGCACTTTCGTATGAAGAACAACAAGCATATATTCGGCAAGCGCTTGAAGAGAGCCAAGAAGAAACAAGTGACCACGATTCAATAGTTGGTGACGAGGCTTTAGGTGATATTGGTGGAGATGACTCAGACGTTGAAGAACCCATGTTACCAGAATATGACCCAGAGGGCGACAGTGATTCTGATGAAGATCTTGAAGATGCACCAATTGAAACTGGCGAAATTTTTACTGCCAGAGATGGTAATGTTTGGTCCTCGATACAACCACAACCTGTAAGATTCCGTACGCACAACATTCTAAGAAGTGCAGAATCTGGACCAGTACGGGCAACACAGGGTTTGACCATTGCAGAAACGTTCCAATTGATAATGTCAAACGAAATATGCGACATAATTATTCGTGAATCAAATCGAAAGGCAAGGCAATTTTATGATATTGACAACGCAAAACATCCAACAAGAGAACCGAGATCATGGATTCCCATAACAAAAAGTGAATTTGATGCATATTTGGGCCTACTTTTGCTAAGTGGCGTTACACATTCTGGTTACGTGCATACGAAAGATTTGTGGAAAACTACTTCACATCCACTATATCGTGCCGCAATGAGTGTACCACGATTTTGGGAAATAAGCCGCTTCATACGTTTTGATAATGGAAACACACGCCAGCAACGAAAACAAACTGACAAAGCAGCAGCAATATCGGACGTTTTTTTTGATGCTTAACAGCTGTCTTCGTAGATATTACGTGGCTGGAGCTAACGTCACCGTAGATGAACAATTGTATGCTTATCGTGGTGGAACTGGCTTCACGCAATACATACCATCAAAACCTGCCAAATATGGAATAAAAGTGTGGTGGGTGTGCGACTCCATTTCTTCCTATCCATTGCAGGTACAATGAATATTGTTGAAAATCTAAATAACTAAATTGAATATAATTTTTCAATGCAGGGACAAATCTATACAGGAATGGCACCGTCTGGTGAACGTGAAAGAAACGTTGGCGAGAGAGTAGTAAAGGATTTATGTGTCAACCTTTTTGCTGGAAGTGGAAGAAATATTGTATGTGACAACTTTTTCACTAGCTACAACTTGGCAAAAACTTTGATGTTAGACAACAATTTATCTATATTGGGTACTTGCAACAAAAGGCGTACATTCGTGCCAGCAGCATTTGCCAACCCGAAACGACGTGAGGCTGAATCATCAATGTTTGGGTTCTGTAATCACGTTACGATGTGCTCGTACGTTCCCAAGAAAAACCAGGCAGTTGTAATGCTGTCCACTACTCATTATACAACAGAAACGACCGGTCCTAAGAAGAAGCCATTGCTTATATTGGACTACAACAAAACCAAAGATGGCGTTGATAACATGGACAAGTGCTTGTCCGAATTTAGTACGAAGCGGCGCACAAATAGATGGCCTCTGGCTTTCTTTTATAATATTGTGGACGTTGCTGCGTTTGCTGCATACGTAATATACATTGACAGCAACACTCACCTGAAGACATCTACAAGCCGCCGTAGGATGTTTCTCCATCAGCTTAGCGAGCAATTGTGCAAACCAGAAATGGAAAGAAGGGCGAATAACAGCAGAATATCCAGAGATTTTTCAACGCGCAACGCCATCGAAGCCATGAAAGGTGGGCCCATCGGAGTTGTGGATGCTGAGGCACATGCATCGGAGGAACGTGATAGTACGGGCCGGCTAAAAGTAAAGGGGAATTGCTACATCTGCTCGAAACGACGCCCTACTCGTAAAGCATGCACATTATGCAACAAACCAGTGTGCGCAGAGCATTCCAAAGACTTACCTCAATGCGATAGATGTATTTGAATTTCAATAATTTTAAGTAAAAATAATTAAAACTGACATTATATAATAATAATAATAAAAAAATAATTACAAAACTTAGCTCAAAATAAACTATACTTTTATATTATATTATCATATTTGCATGCATTTTACTATACATACCCAGGTATGTATTCTGTTGAATTGAGGGTGCAACTTTGTAAATGGGCTTTATCTTCCGAACGGATGATCTAATCCTAACCAAACTTGGAACTATTGCGTAAAACAGTTTTGACTAGGATATCAAGAAATTTCAAGTCGATCCGGTTATCCAGTTTAGAGCTACAGCGTTTTCAAAACTAAAAACATACCCAGGTATGTTGCCGTTGACATAAAGGATAAACGAGGTAAGAATTAGTTTTTACTTTCTGTTTTGTTACGAATCAGCTGACTCTTTTTTATTCATAGAAATCGAATACAAGTCGTTAGTTACCCAGCTAAAAAAATATGTATGGAGCATATATCGACGGTCCCATTCCAAAACATGCTAAGTCGACATAACATGTTATGCTGGGAATAGCATTCCTGAATTCATAGTTTATTAACCTACACGCAAAGAAAAGATATGGTTGTAGAATGGTTGAGAAAACAATATTATGTTCTCTGAAACAAATGTGTGGTCGTCGAAAACTAGTTATTGTTATTTTAAACATTTATTTCGTTACGATAAACAGAGTAATGTTTTAATTTAATAATTACATTATCACATCCACATAAAAGTGTGATATGGTTAGAGTTTAACAATATAGTTTTGTTAAAAATTTATGACTACAACATAATTTGTATTATTACTTAAAAATAATGTGATGTAAATAACAATATAATGTTTTCCAAAACCATACTATGTTAAGTTTAAAAAAAAAATCTCTTTCAGAAACATCTGTCAGTTCAGTATTTCGTTTGTAAGCTATCGGTAGTGTTAAATAAATGAATAAATAAATAAAGTATAAAGAAAAGGGTAGTTGAATAAAAATATATAAACATTTGTGTATCTTTTTATACAGACATGGCTGTATGTCGTGTAAGTATACATTTCTATATATACAATTTATTTCAACAATATTAATTTATTTTTATTTCGAACTTAACGCACAGCTATTTCTACAATAAATATCTGATTAAAAAATAAAATAGTATTATTATATTAAATAATACTGTGGTCGTATTTAACAATATTAATATAATATTAGAACATGGTATGGTGAGTCTCAATTATAGTTTAGTCACATCTAACAATAGTGTTGTCATATTTACAATACTATAATTATAATATAATTAACTCAGATAATATTATAATTAACTCAGATAATATTATAATTAACTCAGATAATATTATAATTAACTCAGATAATAATATTGTTAAAGTTTTTTTCTATTAACAATAATATGATTTGACTGCAACCATATAATTCAGTCATAGTATGTTGCTGATTGATTATGGTTACCTCAACCATATTTTTTCTTTGCGTGTAGATTCTGTTAAAATTTGATAGTAATCGGACTATTCTATCAAAAGTTATGAACAAAAATGTACTTAGCACAATTTGTCAAGTTTAAAGAACCTAAATTTTTAAACGTTTTAAGTACACTTAACATGATTTAGTTTGAAATTAAGTAGTCAAAAAAAAATAATTTAAATTTTCTTCAAACTAAAACATGCTATATGTATATACTTAGATGACCATTGTAGGCAAGAAAGAATCACCAGAAAGATGTCAAGTCTAAGTTTTAAGTATTCTGAGGCACTTTTAACTATGATCTACAACAAATTTATAAAGTTCAAATAAACTAGAAAAATTCTATTGCAATTACTATCTGATTAAAAAAAGTCTCAAGTTTCTATCTCATAACATTCCCGAGATATCATCAATAAACTTTGAAGCCGTTTATCTCAAAACTAGCTTTTTTGACTTAGCATGTTTTAGAATGAAGCCGTCGATATGATATCGCATATATGGTTCGGATCCCAAATATGAGGTTATATGGCCATATATGGTAATATACATACATTCATACATTTGCATACATGTATATATATATATATATATATATATATATATATATATATATATATATATACATGTGTACATACATACATACATACATACATACATACATACATACATACATACATACATACATATATATATATATATAGATATATATATATATATATATATATATATATATATATATATATATATGTATATATATATATATATATATGTATATATATATATATGTATATATATATGTATGTATGTATATATGTACACACAAAAAAAATCATAGGTTATATTTCCTAAAATAATGGTATAATTTTAACTAAGTGAAGGGGTAGAATGGCATTTACTAAGTTTTTTAGGTAATTTGACAAACATTTTAGTTGATTTCTATGTTCGAAAAATCAACTAAAATTTTATTTGAAAATCCTCAACGACTAGGTAAATTCATATGTACTTTTGTTTTCTGTGAACTATCTAAATAGAAAAGTAAATTTATACATATACAATGCGGCAAATTATCATGGTTTTTAGTTATATCAACTATTTATAATTTGATAACTGTCATGGATTTAAAGAATTTTTGAATTTTTAAAAAAATTTATTATTTATTTATTAATTTATCTATGAAGGATGCATACATATAAATAAAATCGAAAAAAACACCACGAAAATAAAACATTTAAAGGTGATGCTAGGAACATAACTGGGACGAACGACGAGTTAAAAATCATAAAAAATAAAGCGGCCCATACACTACAACAGCATGCACGCACAATCAAGCGATTGAGCATTCATGCTCGTACCACACAACATACCAGCAAGCTGGTACAATATTCATTTCTTACAAAATTTCGGGAAGGGTGGTTATGAATAGTGACACATATTTTGTTGCAATTATTATTGGTATGTTGTTAAAATTAGCAGCTATGTATAACTAAAGTTCTAAAATTCTGTTTACCATTGAAACAAATTATATTTCAACAAATTATATTACTTAAATGCATGTTTGCTCCATGACAACTTTGCTCAGCCGAGCTAATTTCACCATATACCACACCACCGAGCTGGTACCATCAGCAAAATATCAAACTCTACTTGACATCGCTACAGCAAACCGTACAATCGCACAAAATGCCCATACGCGACCAAACCGCATGCATACTGTTGTAGTGTATGGGCCCCTTAAAACACATTCATGCATATGCAAATTAACACAACACTGCCGTCGAAAGAACTCGTCGTACGAGACGAACTCTCCGACATATTTATTTCTATTCTCTAAGCCGACGAAAAACAGTTTTATCTCTCTTTGCACAAACAATAAGCAACTTTATCAATTATAAGAGCTCTTATTTATTCGTCGTTGTTGTGCTTCGCACGACGAATTTACTTAGCGAATTATAATAGACGAATTCGTCACCGTGCACGAAATTCGTCGTTCGTCCCAGTTGTGTTCCTGGCATAAGACCACGTTTCCCGGCAATCGTAAAGCAGATCTGAGTTGGTGGAGACCATTAAAACTTGGGATGGGGATCTTCCTATGCAAAGGTATAGGTCGTGTGCAGCTTCTGAAAGAAACACCTATGTATATACAGGATACTCTGGCAATTTGCGTACTGGCTTCTATACCATTAAAAAGTAAGAACAGAAAGCAAGGAAGGGAGAGGACGTTTGCCGGGCTCAGCTAGTTTATCTATAATAATTAAAAATAATTATTTTACATAAATTTAAAAATTTAATCTACACACAAAAAAATTCATAGGCTATATTTCATAAAATTATGGTATAATTTTAACTAAGTGAAAGGGTAGAATGGCATTTACAAAGATTTTTAGATAATTCAACAAAAATTTTAGTTGATTTCTATGTTCGAAAAATCAACTAAAATTTTAGTTAAAACTCCTTAACGACTAGGTTAATTCATATTTTTACTTTTTGTGAATTATCTAAATAACAAAGTAAAAAAAGTGCGGCAAATTATCGTGGATTTTGGTTAAATTAACTATTTATAATTGGATAATGGTCATCAGTTTTAGCTATCTTCGCGATATAAAATAATAATTAAAGACTTTTTACATTTTTAATAATTTATTAGAAAGTGTTGTAATATGTGTTACATATGTAGGTATGTACACAAATATATTCATAGGAAACAAATGTCTCCGGATTTATATAAAAAAATTAAATAAATTTTAATTTCTGCAAATCGATTAAATTTGCAGAACAGAGCCGATTCTTTTCGGAATTTAGCCACCTCCATTTCAAAATCTTCCTGTCTAACATGAACACGCCTCTCAAGAAATGCATGCATACTGGCTTTTCTGTATATATGTACGTCCTTTACATCAGCGCATGCTCTCGAGCCATAACGAAAAACTTACGTACCATACGAGAATCATCAAAAATGAATTGCTGTACCAATTCTGCACCCGAAACTCTTATAAACGTAGTCGTACATTCAGTGTGGTGAGCTACAGCCCTGGCAATAGTGTTCTACCTGTATCAGGTGGTCTGTACAAGAGCACTTCCTTTGTTTGAGCTATACCCAGATAATCTAAAAGTTATGTATGCTTAACGTGTTATTTAATAACTACATTAATTTGTTTAACAAGCCTTCAATCATTTCATAAGTATTCTGGAACTTTTTCGACCATCATAAGTTATACTAAGGGATCAACTTTGTTGGGCAGAATTCTAGGAAAAGTATAACTCTCGTTGCGCAAGGCACCACACCACAAATACAACGAAAATAGCCGGGCTCAGTTGGTTTATCTGTAATAATTAAAAAAAAGAAGAGAGGTGTCTTAGGACACCCGGTTGCAGCTATGCTGCTTAGCTATATCAAACAAAAATAATGTGTTAAATATATTGGTTATGCATACATAAATTTTAACAGTAAGTTTTTCATAAAAAGCTGACATATTTGAACTATTGAAAAATCGTAAATTTTAAGGAAAAAATCGTCTAAATGACGGTAAATCGTTACGTCTGGGAGCGTGGCTGTGTGTTTCTATCATTGTTGCCATTTTGGCAATTTCACTGCCAGATTTGGCATTTTCATTTGTTGAAAAAAAAATCTGCCAAATGCTTTTTGGCAGAATTTGCTTAAAATAAAAAAAATATTAATTTAATTTTTTTTCAGTTTTTAGAATAATTCTTTTCATCAACGTAATTTTTTTACAATTATGTGTTTCCTAGGTAATGTAAATACAATGAATACATATACATATGTATGTGTATGGAACCCTATTTTTAATTATCCATAAGCGACAAAAATTTGAGTTTTCAGAAGACGGTTTTTTTAGTATTCAAATATGGTTTACAACATACAAAACGAGCCTTATTTCCGATTTTATCGTAAGAGACATGTTATCGAAAAGACTTTTTTTATTGAATTTAAAATTTTATGGGTCTACCCATAGTTTAGAATTATAAAAATGCCGAAATTGTTGCTGACTTTTAAGATACGGGCTGTAAAATTTTATCGTAAGCGACAATTTACGTATGTAAAACAAATTTGAATATCATAAAAAAAACCTTCTCCTGAAAAATTTAATTTATGTCGCTTCCGATTAAACAAAAAATAAGGCTCGATAAATTGTCGCTTACGATAAAATTTCAGGATGTAGGGCAATAAAACTTTAATTTCAATTCAATTAAAAATTTAATTTCAATCGAAAACAGTTTTCGATATACAGTGCGCTCGGGAAAACGTCAACTAATTAAAACCGCGAGTGTTGACGTTTAACAAATTGTTGACGTTTATGAATGTAGAAACTTTTAATAAAAAACATATTGATAGTGTGCTTTAAAACGTTTTTATTGACCATAAATAAAACGAAACATAAACAAATACAAAATAACAAAAATTACAAATTTTTAAAACCCCTGACTTTTTTCAGAAAAGATGTTATATCTTCTAAAGGGCTGGACCGATTTTCATCAAACATAGCTCCCGATCAAGTCACATTTCAAACAGAAAAAACTAAATCAAAATCGTTTCAGCCGTTTAGTCTGTACGTGGACACGGACAGACACACAGATACACAGACACACACACACACAACAAACTTATAACACCCCTTTTTTTAGTCGGGGGTTAAAAAGCAACTCAACATAAAAAAGACATCACATAGAGATACAATTTCTTTTCTATTCTACATACTTATAAGGGGAATACCCAAATTCTTAACTAATTTCATAAAATAAATGTCTGTGTGTGATCAAAACTGTGTATTTTAACTGTTGCTTAATTCAGAATTTTGATTTATTTAAAGTTTACGTTTTAGAGCTTTGTGGTTTGGTTGTTTGGTTGCTTGGTTGACGTTTTAGAGTAGACAATGTAAAAAATTAAGGGTTGACGTTTTGGGATGTTGACGTAAACTAGTGTTGACGTTTTCCCGAGTGCACTGTACATACATATATGTATGTATGTATATATATTTAATGTTTGAAAATGCATAAAAATTCATACCTATGTATTATAATAAATATATATTGTTACGTTTAAATTTTATTAAACGTGTGAGTTCTTTTGATTGCTCAAAAATAAAAATAAATAATACACAATTTTTATTTGCTACTGTTTTTCCTTTTATTCTTAACGAAGCAAATTACAACTTGTCTTTACTTAACTACTTCTTATCGTTATTATCCACTTTCAACGAGGTCTTAACTTGACTACTTTCTGATTAGTACTGCTCTGTTCTCGCACATGCTGCCACTTTTTATAGTACAGGAACCGGTTCTCGAATGTTCGCCTGATAGGTGCATGATGCCATCTGTATTGTCATTTACTATTGGTAGCCAGATGTTCAAACAGTCCTCTAGCACAATCGGGAAAATTCATGTTGCTGCTTCTAGGCGTTTGTAGATAATTCGATTGGTCGTTATTTTTGAATTTAAAAGTAACGACTCTTATGTTGGCAATGCGGTTTGTACTGGTAGTACAGTGCTCGCACTTTTATTTGCATGTGTGTGTGTCTGTAGTTATGTATACAATTATTGTTGTTGCTATAGTATTTGCACGTAAATATGTGTGTACGTTTAGTGCTTTAGTTAAATACTTCCAGATAGTTCTTTGCTTTAACCCTGTAGGAATATTTTTACGTAACAATATGTATATATGTGCCATAAAAATACCTGTAAATACTAATCAGTTTGTATAAAAATAATGAATTCAAAACTATTTCAATAAATTTTTTAAAATTTAAATCTGGCATTATACTCTTCTTCTGTAGAACATTTTAGCAGAATTTTTTTAGAGATTTAGCATTCTCCCATCAAAAAAAAATTCTGCCAAATGCTTTTTGGCAGAATTTACTTAAAATAAAAAATTTTAATTTTTTAAATATTTTTTAGTGTAGAGAGTAATTCTCTTCATATATATAAATTTGTTTACAATTATTTGTTTGCTACGTAATGTAGATACAACGAATACCTATGTATTATATGTTATGTATTGTATACATATGTATGTATATGGAGCCCTATTTTCAATTATACGTAAGGTTCAAAAATTAAAGTTTTCAGAGGACGGATTTTTATAGTATCCAAATATACTTTACCATACATGAATTATCGCCTAAGATAAAATTGTACAGCCTGTATTTTAAAAAATATCAAGCATTTCAACATTTTTTGAAGGTTAATTTTTAATTTTAAATGCCAATTTTATTCGTACTAAAGTATAAAATAAGTTCATTTAATAAAAAAAATAAAAATTAATTTTCGGTAGTTAATTTTTTATATCACAAAAAGTTTCAGTTTCCCAACCCTGGAATCATCCTTTTTGATTTTTCTGATTTCTTACACTAATTTTTTTTAAGAATATCAGATATGTTTAATTTATAAAGAAAAGGAAAAATTTGTTTTAGTAATACCTAATTTACATTAAGCATTTTTTCATGAAATTTCATGAATTTTGTTGCACGAAACTTTTTCTATTTGCTAATTGCAGGGCTATAAAAGAGAATGTTATATAAAAAATGACGTAGAATGAATCTCTGATGCATTTTTGGCAACTTTTTCTATATAAGTTGCTTCTCCAGGCCTCCTATTGGCAAATAAAAAATTTTCATGCAACTAATTTCATGAAAAAAATGCTTAATGTAAATTAGGTATAAGTTACTTTTGTATAAGAAAAAAGTTAAATTTTTCCAACCCTGGAAACGTCTTTATAAATTTTTTAATTTTTTTATTTAAAATACCAATTTTATTCGTGGTGAAGTATAAAATAAGTTTATTTAATAAAAATAAATAAAAAATTAATTTACGGAGCTATTTTATATATCACAAAAATCGTAGGTTTTCCAACCCTGGAATCATCCTTTTTGTTTTTCTGATTTCTAACATCAATTTGTTTCTTTTAAGAACATTAGATATGTTTAATTTATAGAAAAAAAAGGAAAAATTTGTTTTAGTAAGTTACTTTTGTATAAGAAAAAAAGTTAAAGTTTTCCAACCCTGGAAACGTCTTTTTAAATTTTGTAATTTTTTTTATTTAAAATACCAATTTTATTCGTGGTGAACTATAAAATAAGTTTATTTAATAAAAATAAATAAAAAATTACTTTACGGAGTTAATTTTATATATCACAAAAATTGTAGGTTTTCCAACCCTGGAATCATCCTTTTTGTTTTTCTGATTTCTAACATCAATTTCTTTCTTTTAAAAACATTAGATATGTTTAATTTATAGAAAAAAAAGGAAAAATTTCTTTTAGTAAGTTACTTTTGTATAATAAAAAAAGTTAAGGTTTTCCAACCCTGGAAACATCTTTTTAATTTTTGAACTTTTTTTTAATTTCTTTTAACTAGAAATAAATAATATCTTATTCACACTGAAGTATAAAATAAATTTATTTAATAAAAAAATAATAATAACTAGTTTTCGGTAGTTATTTTGTATGGCAAAATGAAGTTTAAGTTTCCCAGCTCTGAAACCGTCTGCTCGATTTTTCTGATTTTCAATACCAATCTTATTTCGACCATTTCTGACACACCAGTCCAAGAACGAAGTCTCTAGCTTTTCTGGGAGCTTCGGAAAACCGATTTCACGTACCCTGTTGTTTATACAGAAGTAACTTACTAAAACAAATTTTTTCTTTTTCTCTATAAATTAGACATATCTTATGTTTTTCAAAGAAAGAGATTGGTATAGGAATTAAAAAATCAAAAAGGATGATTCCAGGGTTGGAAAACTTACACTTCTTGTGATATATAAAAGTAACTAGGTCTAACTAATTTTTATTTTTTTTATTAAATAAACTCATTTTATACTTTAGTACAAATAAAATTGGTGTTTCAAATTAAAAAAAATTTCAAAAAATTAAAAAGACATATCCAAGGTTGGAAAACTTTAACTTTTTTTTTAAACAAAACTAACTTTCTAAAACAAATTTTTCCTTTTTTTATAAATTAAACATATCTTATATTCTTAAAAGAAAGAGATTGGTGTATGAAGTCAGAAAAATCAAAAAGTATGATTCCAGGGTTGGGAAAGTTACTCTCTACTCTCTAATAATTTTTTTCTTTTTCTTTATAAATTATATATATTTTACGTTTGGTATAGAAAACTATAAAAATTAAAACACAGCTCCAGAGCTGGAAACTTTGAACTTTTTTCTGGATATTAAAGTTACTAAACAAAACTATTTTTTTAATTTGATTTTATGATATTGTATGACGTGACGTTGTTTTTGACAAATGGAATAACGGTGAATGTAAAATATTTCTTAAATACAGAGTGTAGAATAAAATATTCAACTTATTGCTAATATCGAAAAAAAAATATTTAATCGAAAAATATCGAGTGACCTACTTACTAAAAATTGCACTAGAGCAAAAAATTATAAATTTTTTCACAAAGCATATGCATATGTATGGATGTGCTTATATAATTTATACACGCACTTTGGTGAAGGTTATATAAGATTCGACACAGCCGAATATAGCACTCTTGCTTGTTTTTATTAACATTTCTTAATTTTATTTTTTATTTGTAGAGAAAAGTCATAAAATATTCATCAAAATATTATTGAACACTTTTATTTTGATTATTATTTTATGTTCATTATACAAAGTACTCTCACATTTTAAACAAAACTAGTGTAGTTATAAAGCAAAAAAGTAATAACATGCTGTTGCTGTGCGACTATTTTGTTGAATTCTTTTTCGTTGTTCAATATGGTTGTATTTATTTACATGCAAATGTGAGTTTAAAAAATCGCTAGAAATACTTGAAATATACAAATTGGCACTACTTTAATTTAAAAAACAAGTAAAACAAAAAAATGACATCCGTAATCACAAGCGAAATAAATGGTACGTTCTTAAATGCATCACCGCTCTGCATCATACGTGCAAACTTTTATTTAAAATGCAACACAATTTCGCTGATTATCTTTTTTAGTAGTAATTATGTTTGTACACCATATTTGACATTTATTTGTGCGTTATCTACTAAACTGGTTAGAACATTTAAATTTCCATTTACAGCGCAGTGATGCATTTACGAACAGGCCCAAAGCTGACGACATAGTGGAATGAAAATGTATTAGAATTTGAACGACTAGGTTTCTTTCGCTGAGTTTTTCTTAGTGGAAGTGGCAGTTAAACCTTAAATAATAATTAATAGAAACAGAAAAATAATTTTACTGAAAATAAAATTTACTTTAAATCAACTGGTTATTTCAATATTTTTAGCAATAATTTGTTGTGATTAAATGGCGGCTTTATGGGTTCATATTTCTTCGAGAGTTATATTTGGCGGTCCTTCACCGTCAACGACGGGCGGCCAGTGCTATGATTACCATCTATTTTGGCCAAAATTATACACAACTTCACAACTGCCACATTTGACATTTTGCACGAACGATTTGAGGGTCTGGTCATCTCACGTGGAGTTTATAAGAACTGGCTACAGATGTCATGCAATTTGACTCCGTGAGACTTTTCCTTGTAGGGTTTTCTTAAATCACAAGCCACACCGACCCTCAAAGGGCAACTTATCCCATGCCATCGGCGAAATGGAGCCTAACTTACGCGTCAGAGTCATGAAAAATTTAACATTTCAAATGCCGCGAAAAATTGTACGATAATATGTATGCTAGTGCTGGGATACTATCGATAGTACTATCGATAGTTTTAAAATATCGAAAATGTCGATAGGAAAAAATATCGGTATCGATATTATGCAGTTTCGAAAAGCTGAGCTATTATTAAATTTTTTTAACTGACAGCAAAATTTATCAAAAACTGTCACCTAAAATAACGTTTGTAGATACATACATACATATTAAAATAAACATAAGACTATATTGTTACGAAAATAGCCGTCAACAATGTTAAGCAGCATTACACAAAAATATTCCAACAGGGTTAATGTAAGTGCTACGAGAAAATATTCCTACAGGGTCAAAGCAAAGAATAGTCTAGAATAGTAGCCAACAACTAAATAAGCATGCCTAGCTTGATTAAACAAGCAAAAGCAACAACAACAACAAAAAGCGTCTGCTTATTAAGAAGATTCACATATTTACACACATACATACATGCCAATTCAAACGAAAAGCAAAAGATAAACAACCACCGTGTATTGCTTAGTTAATGATGTACACACGTACGCATATACACATTTATGTACATAGTTACCACATGAACTTAATTAGGCAGCATATAAGATGATAATGATCGTCTAGACATTGCTTGAAACTTCTAGTGGAATTTGTGTGAAATATAAATAGAGGTGACGCATCCAATGAGTTAGTTAGTTGCAGTTGTAAGTCAGTCGCGAACAGTTATAGTTAGTGCTAATCAGAAAGTAGTGAAGTTAAGAACTCGTTAGTCAGTTGATAATTAAGTTGTGAATTAATAATAGTCTGTCGTGGAATTGAGATTATTGTGGAGTCTATCGTGTCGACTGGAGTAAAGGGAACAGCGCAGCGAATAGACATGTATAAGGGTGTAAGTAAAGCCAGTGAGTCTTTATTGGTGTATCAACTGTAAGTGTCGACAGAGTGAGTGCCGTGTGTGCCAAGCAGCAGACAAAGAGGTATTGGTGTATTAACTGGGAGTGACGGCAGAGTGAGTCTCGTAAGTGACGAGCAGCAGACAAAGAGGTGTCACGTGAATACTTGCGCAGCCAGCTAAGAGACGTGCGTAAACTACAGCGAGGAAGGCGTAGTGGTAACCAGTTGTGAATATCTGTGTGTAATTTATTAGTTTAAGTTGTATTAGTGTATTTAAGCTCTTGAGTAATTTAGTATAAGTGTATTTGTAAATAAAACTTGTATCACTCTTAACCCTAATTACTACACTCGGCTCTTGTATTCATTTGCAAATCTTCGGATCTACGGAAAAGCGTTTTTATAGAGAGAAAAACGTAACAATATACTTTCAATAAAGGGATACAAAACTAACTGTAACCTGATAAAAAATTATTTATATATTTCTTTCTCAGGTACAAACGTTCAGTCGATAGTAGTATTGATAGTATCGATAGTGAAATCTGAACTATCGATATATATCGATAGTAGAAAATATCGATAGTAACCCAGCACTACTGTATACTCCATACATAATGGCATCGTTAGGCCTTTTAAATTAATAAACAATTTAGATGATACCTTACACTCACATATTTACTTTTCGATATAGTTTTTTTAACCCAAATGTTTTATTCCAAAGAAAATGGATTTTTTTCATACTTTTCACCTTTTTTAATTATTATGTATTTATTTAATTGCTGTTTTTCTTAATGAAATTTTTATTTTAAAGAAAAGGGTTTTTATCATCCTTTTCACCTTTTAAAATCCCATTTTATGTTTTGTAGATTTTTTTTTATGCTCACAAACACCTTTTTCAAAGCTTACTCTTTGTTGCTCCGTTCATTAGTTCAATTTTGAGCTTTAGACACAATTATAAAATGTTTGCTTTAGAAAGATAACAAAAAAAATCAAGTGGGGATTAGTTACTTTCACTTAATTTTTCTAATTTAGAAACCAACTACCAGCCACATTAAAATAGAACATTTGGCCGCCTACTCCTGCAGTGTCGGATCGCATAAGTATATACATATGTATATCTGGGGCAATAAGGAAAAAATGCTTAAGTCATATTTTACTGTTTCAAGTCGATTTATATCTTTTACAGTTAAATTGAGTAATTCTCTGTTTAACTTTATTTATTTAAGCAAACGACTTTCTACATACTATAAGTAATACATTTAAGTTTAAATATACTAAAGTATAACATAAATTAATCTATTATTCCTAATGAGATAGAAGTCTAAAAAAGATAAGCCGAAAATCATTTTGCTATAACTTGTTAAAAAATCGCCCAAATTAATTGAGATTTTTCCCAAAGGCACTATAAAATATGCAGAGTACGGAGGTCTCATTAACTCAAAATTAGCTTATCTTAACTTAAGCATATTTTCCTTTTTGCCACAGATATATAAAGGGTATATACAGATATATAGAGGTATAAAACTTTAACTTGACAATCACTTTTTTATTTGGCGGCCATTTTGTCAGCTGTCAAGTGATTTATGTTTTAGCTTAGGTAGCGCTTAGGTAGTCGCAAAAGTGAAAATTTTAGCGAAAGTTTTTCAATTTCATTTGCTTGGAAATTTTTCAGTTTTGCGGCTACATAAGCGCTACCTAAACAGTATTATGAATCATTCCTAGAAAGCTCATACATTCTAGAAAGTTGTTTATTGAGCTCTTAGGTATATTTTTGTGGTGGATTGTTTTCTTGAGTTTTGAAAGGTTTGCTACCTATGGACCCATGAACAGGGGAAAAATTTAAAAAAATCAAATTTTTTTAAATTTTTTGCGATTTTGATCTTGAAGATGAAGTTTTTTTGATTTTATATGTTCACAATTTTTGTTCTTTATGAGAAGATCTACAACTTTGCTTTAAAGAATAAATTAAAATTCACCGACACCGACCCCAAATCTTTGGGGGCCCATAAAAAAAGGAGATGACTTGGGGCAAAACTGGGAGACAAGGGGGTCATTTTTTTTTTGTCCTTAGTCACAGCGCTATCCGTATATGGTTATATATCCATGAGTTAAAAATTTACACAGAGTGTTAGACAAACGTGCCATTATGGCAATGACAAGACTAAAATTCAATTGGATTCTATAGCAATGGCCATGGCGTTATGGCGAGTCACCTATAACCAAATACAGTGTTGCCCATAAGTTTGGCTCGAACAGCTGTTTTCTATGGTTATGGTTATGGCACGTCTAATTGAACTTTTAGTTTGATTTGGCATTTCAACATGAATAGACTGAGACCTGAACAAAGCTTTCTTTTACGGTCAACATAATCGCCCATCAGAGCAGTTAATTCCATTAACTTTGGGACGTTTTCGCACCACGTTTACTCTAAATGATAATACGCATCCACAGAGACGTCGTACAGTGTGTACAAAAGAAGAAATTGCGTAGCGTAGAGGTAGACCCGAATCAGAGTATCCGACGCTATAGAGCCATGATTAATGACTTATTCGTTCATCAATTGAACAACCATGATGTGGTTTCACCAAGACGGCCAAAACATGTCACACAGCTCGTGCGACAATTGATTTATTGAAGGAAACGTTTGGTAACCACATAGTTTCACGATTCGGACCCGGGCATTGACCTCCAATATCGCCGCTAGACTATTTTCTGTGGGGATATGTGAATACGTTATTG
Organism: Tachina grossa; assembly: GCA_949987645.1. Classification (NCBI taxonomy): domain Eukaryota; kingdom Metazoa; phylum Arthropoda; class Insecta; order Diptera; family Tachinidae; genus Tachina; species Tachina grossa. The sequence goes on along the minus strand of OX465274.1, from coordinate 130,988,166 downwards.
CCAATATACGGCCACAAATGTTGGAAAAAGTCATCAAAAATAGGACCTCCAGATTAGTCTACGTAGGAGCCAGCAATTGCGGTTATATGCCAGTAGTCACATTTAAATTATAATGCCAAAAGATTATCTTTCGAATAAAATAAATTTCATGTCAATTTAAAAATATCATCTTTGTGTTATTCCATTTCAAAGTTCTATACATCTATAAAAAAACACCCTATATATATATATATATATATATATATATATATATATATATATATATATATATATATATATATATATATATATATATATATATATATATGTATATATGCATATGTACATACCCTCTAGTCAACTTAGAACCATATGTCTCTATGTCAATACTCTTTATCCAGCGACAATTGCACAAGTTAAAACGTCTACAACTTTCCTTTTATGCGTGAGTGGAGATACGTTAGAGACGACAGTTCTAGTGTATTTCTGGTGATATTGTCAATCAACGCGTCAATAGTTTGTTTTTCTTTTTTATTATGTTGTGCAATAATATTAAATAAATATATGTAGACGAGGGTCACTAAAGTCTACTAGTGACTCTCCGGTTCAAATATCTCCATATGGTCGTAAAAGAACTACCTTCTCAACAGTGCTAAAGTCTACTGATAGCATTTGAATGACAACCCTATGTTATTTGCCAATAGGCATTTGCTTTGGCTGGGGTACACCTAGTCAGTAACACTATTGAAAATGTCACTAGAAAATCACTATAAGTTTACTATTGACAACGAGAGAGGATATATCGATATTGTAGACTAGAGCCCCTAAAATTTACTAGTGAATATTTGGTGCCAATGTCTCCATGTGGTCCCGAAAGAACTACTAAGTCAGTAGTGCTATAGTCCAGTGGTGGATTTTCAATGACAAGCTAATGTTAAATGTCAATAGACGATACCATTGGCTGGGGTACACTTGGTCACTAGTGCTACTGACAACGTCACTAGTAAATCACCACAATTTCACTATTCGAACTTTCTGCAGGGTATGGATATGTATATACACATATGTATGTATATGTATATATACACTCATACATATTTGCATTCATTAGTTCATTCACATACACTAGGTAAAATAAAAACTATTATTTTTACACATCAATATACAAATAAAACCTTTGTGGTTTTTAGACGATTATTGAACTATACTCGTAGATATGTATGTACATAAGTATGTTTTTATTTTTTCACTTTTTCTACCGAAGTCAAAACCGCTTCGAAAGGGCGAAATACATATTAACGTATATTTTTTTTCTAAATTAACTGTTGTTAACAGCACGAGTTATACGCCAGAACTAAAGTTATTCGTATGAATTACTACTTATCCAGGAAACACCGGAGTCCATTAATAATGCAGGCAGCGTTGCCAGAATCGATGATTTATTTCTCTAAAATATTATTTTTTGGCCCCCCATCAATGAGTGCATACAAGCATTTATGTTGGTTTAAAAAAAATTGTCTTCAAAAGATCTTCTCATAAGGCCATGACACTTAAAAATTACGGTTTTATAGCTTTAAACCACAGTTTTTTTTTAAAGAATTAACACTCAGGCAATGAATACCTTCTACTATTACTATAGGTGTTACCTTCTTTAGCAAAGGGATAGTGATAAAGAAGACAGGTGGTGAAGGAAGAGATAGAGAAAAGCTTTATTATTTTGCAACTCTGCTTTTTTGTACGTTTTTAATAACGCAGTGTTGCAGCGCCACTGGTGTTAAATGAGGCGTATTAACGATTTTAGAAAATTGGGTATGGGTAATTAAAAAAAAAATTAAGAGAATTAACACTCAGGCAATTAATGCCTACTACTAGTACTAGGTATTACCTTCTTTGGGAAAGGGATAGTGATAGAAGACGAAGGAAGATATAGAAGAAAACTTCATTCCTTTACAACTCTATTTTTTGCACGTTTTTTTTAATAATGCAAGGTTGCAGCGCCTCTGGTGCCAATGAGGCGCATTAAAGTTTCAAAACTGTGTTTCGTACAAACTGTGTCTCTACAAATTTCCAAACCTTTATCATAACAATCAGCCGAATGAAAAATTAAAAAAAAAGAAACTTTACTTCAGTCAATTGAATTTGTTTGTTTTTTTTTTGTCTCTCCTATAAAATTTAAAAAAGTTTAGTTACGTGATTTTGCATTTCAGTTAACGATATATTTGGATAATTGGCTTTAAAATGCATTAAAAAATTAAATTTTCAAATACAGGGTGGGCCAAAAGAAACCAAGGGGTATAAAAGTTTAATAACTTTTTTGTTTATTAATTTTTTTTTATTTTTTCTTTCAGATTATATAGACAACACTTGGAGAATTTATAATGAAGAGGTTCACAACTGAACAGAGAACCAGAACAATAGAATTTTATTATTTAAACCAGAGATCAATTATTTTAACGCAAAGAGCATATCGTCGACATTTTAACGTCAGAATTTCGCCCTCTGAAGCGATGATTCGTTGCTTAGTTAATCGTCATCACCAACATGGCAGCGTAAGAGATTTGCCTCGAACCGGTAGACCACGTTTAAGTCGCACTGCGGAAAATATTGAACGAGTACAGCAAAGTGTTAACGAAGCACCAGAAACATCTGGCAGAAGGCGTTCTGCTCAGCTAGAAATGTCTCGTACGTCACTACGGCGCATTTTAAAAAAAGATTTACAGTTATACCCATATAAGGTGCAATTGGTCCAAGAATTAAAACCCGCAGATCATCGGCAACGTCTAAATTTTGCAGTTAAATTTCAAGAGTTGGCCAGAAATGAAATCAACTTTATTGAAAATTTGATTATGAGTGATAAAGCTCATTTTCATTTGAATGGCTTTGTTAATAAGCAGAACTGTAGGTTCTGAGGTTCTCAAAATCCAAGAGCCATTCATTAACGCCAATTGCACCCCATCAGGTGTACAGTATGGTGTGGGATCACATCTGAAAATGTCATTGGGCCCTACTTCTTCGAGAATGAAGATGGAAGTGCTGTAACCGTAAATGGAGAGCGGTATCGGTTTATGATAGAAAAGTTTTTACGTCCTGCTCTTGGAAACAGACCTGGTATGTGGTTTCAGCAGGACGGAGTCACTGCCCATACTGCCCGAGACACAATGGCACTTTTAAGTCAAATTTTTGGAGAGCGAATAATTTCTCGAAATTCGGAAATTATTTGGCCAGCGCGATCGCCAGATTTGACAGCACCCGACTATTTTCTTTGGGGTTTTTTGAAGGAGCGAGTGTATGTGAACAGGCCAGAGACAATCCTTGAACTCAAGGCAAACATTGTTGCAGAAATTCGAACGCTACAGCCACAAGTTTTGAAAGATGTTATGGAAAATGCTCTAAAAAGAGCCCATCAGTGCGAAGCTGAAAACGGTGGTCATTTAAGAGACATCATTTTTGATACTTAGTGTAAAAAAATTTTCATTTTGTATATTATATAATCTGAAAGAAAAAATAAAAAAAAGTTAATAAACAAAAAAGTTATTAAACTTTTACACCCCTTGGTTTCTTTTGGCCCACCCTGTACAAGTTCATTAATTGAAGAAATTGAAGTTCAAATCGATATTTTTTAAGATATGCTTACGATTGAAAATATAAAGTTATAGTTTTTACAATAAAATATAACTTTAATGATTTTACAGGTGAAAATGTAGTTCTTTTCGTCAAATGATGACTTAATTTCCTAAATTCCTGGCAACGCTGTATACAGGAGTTACCAAAAGGACATGCGCCTTGAATTTCTCTTTATTATAAACATAAGAGAATTTTTGTTTTGACTGTTTACAAATTGTATGTTATGTACATACATACATACAAAGTGACGTACAATAAGTAAACAAATTTCAACAAGTTATAAAAACAATATGAAAGACAACAAAATAAATAAACTTAAACAAACAAATAAAAATATAAAAATATTTATAAATACAGAAGGGCGCAGTCATGTACTCAAATGTAAAATAAAATCAAATTATATTTTGTAAGTAAACTGCAAGCCTGTAATATTGTTGTTTTGTTTGAAGGAAATGAAATGAAATGAAATGGGTTAACTTAAATTAGTTAAAAGGATTAAGTCTATGAAGCCGCATTAAATACCCTAAATTTAAAAACAAATTAAAGTGCTTGTCACATATTTTTGTTATATTTCTTAATCAGACTTGTGCCATTTAGTTCATTTCAGTGGCCGGTCATTTTAGTTCATTATTTGTAAATAAACTAGTTCGTTCATTTAGTTCAATCGCTTTTTATAGTTCAATGAACTAGTTAGGTCTTTTTAGTTCAATCATTTTTCATCTACAATTCTACATGCATATGTATGTACGAGTGTTGTGGTCTTTGACAATATTAAAAACACAAATTCTGTGATTAAAGTACTTTATGAAAACTAAAATTAATTAATTCATTAATAAATAAATTTTCTTTATAAAAAAATCTCATAAATCCGAAATATTTTTGGTGAATAAGGTAGTAATTATAAGTAATGGGTGTTTTTTATTGAGGTATAGAACTTTAAGTTGATATCACTTTTTTAACTCGCGGCCATTTTGTCAGCTGTCAAGTGATTAATATTTAGTTTGGTTTGCCATTTTATCATGAACAGGTTGACAAAAGAACAACGCTTGCAAATCGTGTAAATTTATTTCGAAAATAATGGTTCAGTTCGCGAAGTTTACCGCAAGCTCCGTCCATTTTATGGTCGACATAATCGTCCATCAGAGCAATTAATTCGGTTAACCATGGATTGTTTTCGCACTACGTTTACTCTATGTGATAATACGCATCCGCAGAGACGTCGAACAGTGCGCACCGAAGAAACAATTGCCGCTGTAGAGCAAAGTGTTGAAGAGGACCCGAATGAATCGATTCGCCACCGTGCACAGCAATTGGAGCCGACTAACCGACTATTTTGTTCCCGAATTGGATGGCATGAATGTGGATGAGTTGTGGTTCCAACAAGACGGCGCTACATGCCACACAGCGCACGTCACAATCGATTTATTGAAGGAAACATTCGATGAGCGCATAATTTCGCGGAATGGACCTGTCAATTGGCCACCAAGATCGTGTGATTTGACATTATTGGATTATTTTCTTTGGGGATATGTGAAGTCGCTCGTCTACGCCAACAAACCAGAAACGTTAGGGGACTTGGAAGCCAACATTCGTGGCGTTATTGCCAACATACGGCCCCATATGCTCGAAAAAGTGGTTGAAAATTGGACCTGTAGAATTGGCTTTATTCGAGCCAGCCGCGGCGGCCACATGCCCGAAATCATATTTAAACATTAATGGCATAAAATTATCCTTCCAATAAAGCCAAATTGATGGACATTAAAACGATTTTCTTGTGTTTTATTTCAATTCGAAGTTCTATACCTCCAAAAAACACCCGTTATTTACTTGTGTTTTCTTGTTTATTGCATTTTTGGTAGTAGCCAGCGATGAACAAGAACTTAATATACATACATACATACATAAATATGGATGAGTATAGAAGATAAGCAAACAAACAGTCAAAAAGTAAACGAAAACATTGAAAACATTTAGTTCACAGCCTCTGTGTTAGTTCATTTTGTGTATTAGTTCTTAGTTCAAAAAATGAACTAGTTCAAAAATTGAACTAGTGAGTGTAAAACAATTGAACTAGTTCACTTAGTTCAAAGTACTGAATCGTTCATTTGAACTAGTTCGTTCATGAACTACACAAGACTATTTTTAATGATTTAAGTGAGTATTCTGTAAAAGGAATATATACATGCATACAGGTAGGAACGAATATTAGGGGGTATCAAGTTGTATGGATGGAAAAACTAAAATATCGTAAACTAAAAACTTAATCTACGAAAAATTCTAAGAAATTGTTCTAAAGAAGTCAGAAATTTTAAAGCAAATCCTATTCCACTCATATATTACAAGAGATTAATAACACAAGTAAACAAATTTTCTAGCTGGAGAAATTTAAAGTTTTTCCTTAAATTCATAAGCAATTAAAATTTTTTTGTTGCAGTTCCACAAGAAGCCGACTTACCTAGGTCCAGATAGGTCCCGTTAAGCTATCTGACCGAATGAGATTCATCTTCCCATTCTCTCGGTACTACGTCACCTGGGTACGAATCGTCACAACCGTGATCGTATCGGCAGACGTACGAAAAACAAGTAAGAGTGTTATATTTGGCTGCGATGAATCTTATATACCCTTCATCGACGTACGTATGTATATGTCGCATACAGATACATACATACATATCTGTTTTGTGAAAAAAATTTATAATTTTTTATTATAGTGCAATTTTTAGTAAGTGACCTCTCGGTATTTTTCGATTAAGGAATTTTAATCAAATATTTCTTTTCGATATTATATTAAAAGAATATTTTTCATAAGTTGTATGAATTTCGATATTAATTCAATGAACAAATTCCTTTAAAATTCAATTAACGTCACGCTTCGTTGGATTAATGAAACCAATTTCGTTAAAGTTATTTTAATAAAAATGTTGTCAAATGTATTAAACAGTGCCATCAATGCAATGAAATAACTTCAACGAAACAACGAAAAAATTTCATTAAAACCACGAAATAGTTTCATTAAAACCACGAAATAGTTTCATTAAAACAATGAAATAATTTCATTAAAATAACAAAATAATTTCATTAAAACAATGACATTATTTCATTAAAACAATGAAATAACTTAATTGAAGCAATGAAATAATTTCATTTTAACAATGATTTTTTAATTCTTTTTCATTCATACAATTCGACCCGTCCTAATATACGTATGTATATGCTAGTAATGTAACGAATGTCAAATTTTGACATTTGCGAATACGAATATTAAAAACGATATTCGCGAGTACGAATGCGAATATAAATATTACATGTGAAATTTTTAGAATTAAATTGGAGTCCTATTTACCGTTACAAAATTGTATATGAAACATTTTTTATGAAAAAGAATTTCATACTCCTGTTCGGGTACATTTGAGTAAATAAAAACGATCCAAAATTGTAATGGGCGTCATTAAATAATATTTGGTTTTTAAAATTCTGTAAATTTATTAATACGGAAAAGTTTAGCAGAATATTTGGCGGAAAAACGGATAGCAAATGACGTCTATTTATCTAACATATGTGACCTTCTCCGTGTGTGTCGAAAAACGGGTTTGGACATAAAAGTGGATTCTGGTACCTAAAAGGGTGTAGAATAAGATGAAATGAGTTAGATTTCTGATAAAAATTTATTTACCCCGTAAAAACATACAAAACGAACTTGGGAAAATCGATAAAAATGAGAAAAACATTAAAATATTATTTTTTGGATATTTTGGTTTTTAATTGTTTTTTTTTGTCAGTCTTCGAATTTTTTGGAGTTTGGACTGTTTTTTCGGTGTTTCGTGATCTGTTACTTCGATTTTCTTCCGTTTACAATTTTAGTTTTTTCTTTTTTCGGCGCTTTGATTTTTGTTCTTGCTGGCAGGTTCAAATTTATTTATCGATTTTTTTTTTCGCTTTGGTTTCACTCCAGAGAGGGCATTGAGAATTTTAAAATTGTACGAACAATTTTCAAAAAGTGTACTTTTTTTACCTTAATTGTACTAAAAGATGTCTTTAGTTAAAATTATATATTTTTATTTGTTTTTATTAAAATAATCAACTTTGTTCTTGCTACCAAACCGGTTTCACAAATTTGCTTGTAAGTTGGAATGACAAAGCACATGGTTACACCTTTTTAAGTTGAAATTTGAAACATGCAAGTAATAGCATTTGCTCTAGCACCCGAATTCAGAAGAAAAATTATTTGGAAAAGGACGAGTTCACATTTTTTGATTTTACCACTGTGTTTTGCTTTCACTAGACTATTTTCAAATGAGAAAAATATGAGTTTCATGGTTCAAAAGTGAAAATTGACATATGAAAAATCGTTTGAAAAGAAATCCGGAGTGAAAGTGGGGAGATTCCTTAAATATACTAAATTAGTCATTGGTGTACTATTGTACTTTCCGAGTTTGAATAGTACCAAAAAAGGTACAATTTTACCAACTTTGCCATCCCTGGTTCACTATGCTTAGGAGTTACAAAATCCCGTTTCTGTGAATCAGTACATAAGACCCTGAAGAGGTATTGCGAATTTTTCAGCAAAATTTTGAATAAATTGAACGATACGAGTAAGTGATTGCGGTGGTAACACACGCGATAGCCGTTTTGAAGATTTGCCACTTAGTTTATATTTTCGTTCAGAAAAACCAACATTATCACTATGTCGAGTCAAATTTTTATAACGTTTTAAACCAACATCGCAAATAAAACAAAACATCTTTCTACATATATGAATGCCACAAAATAAGTACATTGTATCAACTCTGGATTTATTTTTTACCCTTTGGCCATACTTCTTCCGTCTTTCAGTATTATTAACGTTTTCGAGCGATAAATGTTATCGTTGAAATTCCAAATGTCTCAAATGGACTAAATCTTATTCTAGTTTACTTACTTCTTGGAAAAATTGCCGGCTTTGTATAGCAAGATTTTCTGTAATTATCTTATTTCATTCTTTCGAACAACATGCTTCGGATTTTTCTCCGTACATCAAATCGATGCTCATCGACTCTTGTATATCTTCAACGTATTCCTCCAATTCGGATATAATATTGGATTCGGACACATCATGCAAAAAACATTGATTTTCAGTTAGTCCCGAAGTATTAGCACCGACACTTTCAGATAATCTCATCATCGTCATAAAGTCTTTTTAAAATTATGTGTAAACGTATTTATATGCATATATGCATTGACGTTTCTTTTCGTGTTAAAATTGTGGTTTTTCCCGTTTTCGTACTTTTGTGCATTTTTGTATATTATTGAGAGAAATTACAGTTTCCTCTCATTTTATCGAAGTTTTCCCAAAAAGTAAAGAAACAGACCTAATATAATTATGCAAAATGTTCGAAATCAACGAGCATACATGTTTGAATAGTCTACTGCGTAATAAAAGAATATATAAAAGAGCTTTAAAACTAAACCGTTCTATTGTAATGAAACATAATATAGATAATGTAGTAGAAGCTAAAAAAAAGCAAGATTAACTAATTTGACAGAAAAAATTTTGAGTTTATTATAAATTAATACAGCATTATTTATAATGAAAAGTTGACATAAGTTAGCATAAAGCTATGTTCACCATATGTATGTAGTTGTCTCGTGGAATGTCACATGGTAAATTTGTACACATGTATGTGTAAGTATGTATGTAAAATCCATGAATATCAAAAGTTAAAATTAAGATTGAGTCAATTTTGTAAAAAAAAAGTCTACCAGCCGTGTCACAGATTCCGTTCGGAATGGTTTTGATTCCGTATTAACCATTCCGTTTAAATTTCATTTTGGTGCTTCAGATTCCCATCGTTTTCATCAATCCGAAAAAAATGCTTAATCTTACTAGTGTGGCAACATAATTTTGTAGTAAATAATAATGTGGCATATGTTTAGGCATTTTGAATTTTTTTTGTATGCATATTTTAATTCTGCCCTGTATTTTTTTGTTTTGTGTGCTGCCAATATGAAGATTTTGTTGATAAAGTACATACAAAAATGGTAAGGCAATACCAAAGAAACCAATTCTGTACATTTTGTTCTGTTGATTTTATTTTTGTAATGACGAGAAATTTGCATAATAAATAAATAAAAACTAAATAATTGTAATCCAGCTTGGAATTAATAAATGAGAAATAGTATTCTTAATTGAAAAAAAATTGTTTAAAATGTTTTTTGATGTGTAAACAACTATACGCTAGGGGGTAAAAATCTTTTGACTTTGATTTCTTTGCTGAGATTTCTTTGCATTGTCAAATCGGTGTGAGCTATGTATGACGGTGCGCCGCCGCCGGTTATTTTTCTGTATATTTCCGTACACCAAAGGTGAAAATGATCTGTAAGAGCTACGGAATTGAAATTTGGACACAATGTGTAGACATTTGGCCACTACAACAACAAATACATGAGAGTTAAAAACTAAAGGGTGTTCCAAAACGAGCAACGAAAAATGTTAAAACCCCATGTAATATACATACAATTGTATGTACATATATACACTTGAAATTTTAAAAGTTAGTGTATTTTTATAAAGACTACAACAATTAACACTAAATTTAAAAAATTTAAATCAATGGGTGTTCCATCAGTTAATGCAATTTTGACTTTGTAATTTTGACAACTTGCTGTATCTTGGAAACCGTAAGAGCAAACCTCTTGAAATTTTCAAAAACGGTAAAACTAAAAAATCAAAAAAATATAAAATCGCCAATTATAAAAAAATCGCCAAAAACAAAAAAAAAATCGCCAAAACGAAAAAAAGCACCAAATTAAAGAAAATCTCTAGGACTAAAATAAATCGCGAAAAACCGGAAAAATCGCCAAAATGAAAAAAATCCTTAAACAAAAAAATCGCCAATATGAAAGAAACGCCAAAATGAAAAAATGGCCTAAATAAAAAAACCCCAAAAACAGAAAAAAATTGCCCCAAAAAAAACAAAAACGAGAAAAAAGCGATAAAACTGAAAAAAATCGTTTAAACTGAAAAAACTCAAAAAAGGAAGAAAGCTAAATCAACAAAAATTATCAAAACCGAATGTGCGCGAGTCAAAGTCGCACTTTACTGAATTTATTTTAATTGCAATGCGTACACAACAACAAGAACAGCAACAACTAAACGATGAACAACAGGAATTAAAAATTAAAAAGTAAAAGTAAAGGCATTTACCATAGATGAGCACTGCAGTACCACCAAAGTTTCAGTAAAAACAATAAAAAATGTTTAACATGTAAATTTTTACTGATTACTAAAATTGTTTTCTACAATTTTTATAAATTGCTTAAATGATTTGTTATATGATGAGGTGCATTGAATTTTCAGTAATCAGTAATGCCCGTATTCATAATGAGATTCTACCAAGTGGCTAAATGTTTTTTCATACAAAAGTTTCAAAATTTGAATGAAAAAACTTTGCCACTTGCTACAATTTTATTATGATTACGGCCCTACGATTTTACTGGTAGTGCAAATTAAATTTCATTAGCAGTAAAAATTTACTGAATTTTTTTTTTGGTAATCAGTAAATTTACTGCTTACTGCAATTTTGAATGCAGTAGATATACATATACTGCAGTGTGCTTATTTACTAACCAAATAAGTTCAATAAAACAATAATAAATAATAAATAATTAATCAATTAATTTAATTAAATAAAGTAAGTACTTACAACTTAAAAAAAATTTTTATTTTTAGATGTTTACACATCTCCTCTGTGATCGGACTCACATTGCTTTTTTTTACTTTAACATGCAGAAAATGTTAATTCCGTCCATGAAATTAAAAGTGATTTCATTCCGAAATTATTTTTCGTTTTTCGTTTTCTAAAGCACCAAAATACGGATTGAATTTCGTTTCCGAATGGAATTGAGCTCTGTGACATGGCTGATACAATTCCACTTTTGCACGCTTCAAAAAAATTAATTTAATTCAAATTGTCCAACTGTCCAGCACTGCTTCCAATTTAGTCGTAAGGAAGATGTAGTAAAAAATCAATTTTTTATTGAAATTAAAAGTTTATGGGCCCCATCCAGCTTAGAATTATCAAAATGCCAAAACTGTTAACTTTTAAGATACAGTTTGTAAAATTTTATCGTAAACGACAATTTAAGTATGCAAAAAATATCGAGCCTTATTTTCGATTTTAACGTAAGCGACATGTTATCGAAAGGTTTAGTGGCCTTCGATAACGGCTAGCTGTTCCGTTCAACTATGTGTTGTCAGAATATTTACAACTAACTTTGGTGTTATTTGTTCATTAATAATTATCACATGTAATTTGGCTCAAAAGGCGATACGAACTTTAGCCTATTAAAATCATAAAATATAGAAACAAATGAAGTTCGAAAAATAATAATTAAATTAACTAAACATTAATTTTTGTTACTTAAACAGTTGTTTTGATTACGATTTCTAAATCAGTTATCAGAAAACCTTGAAGTGCAGTGAAGTTTGTGGCTTCTTCTAATAAAACTTTTCGTAACAAAAATTTATGTTATTGAAAAATTAAAAAATGGAAAGTAATGCCGAAAGTAAGTACTTTTACATTCCATAGCAAAATCTTGGTAAGCTCATCTATAAAATCTATTAAATTGGAAAAATTAAAGTGAGCTTATTTTATTTATTTATTTATTTATTTATTTATTTATTTGTATGTTCAAGTCCTATACAACAAGAATTAATCTTATATTTAAAGTACAGGAATCCATATCCATAACTAAATTACGGCAGCAAACATAAAATTAACTAATGGAATTATGAATTAGAATTTTATATAGACTTGCAAAAAATTATAACACATGTTAGACATAATATCATAAAAGTTCTCTAGAACAATCAATTATCTTCCAAATTTAATATATTTCATCTGCGAATTTTTTGCGAGTTTAAAAAAAATTAACTTTTTTAACTGCGTGCCAAATTCAGAATTATACGCCCATTTTTTGTCATACATTTCTGAGAGTGATTGCTCCGAAAACTTTAAACAGTATTTTAAAGACCATTCACGATTATTTTGTTCAAATATGAATATAAAATGGCGTAATAGTTTGAGAAATTTGAAAGTTTTTGAAAAACATTATGCTGTTTGGCTTAAAGACAGTACCTCGATCAAAAAACGTGAAACGCAGTGTGCCTCCATTAAATCGAAACCAGGACGACCGCAAATTGTACCTTTTTTTCAAAAATATGAGAGAACAAAGCGACGAGTTGATGAAGATGAAGAAATAGAGAGTGGTGGCATTTTGAACCCATGTATATCACATTTAGTTGATGACGGTTTGGAAAATCAAATTATTGAATAAAATCACTTTTAAACTTGGCTTTGTTTGTTACTGCATTAAATTGGTAAAATTAATTTCTACTGTTATATTCGAAAGGTTAGTGTACACTCGAAAAAATTTTTAGAAAAAAAGCAGTTTCGGAAACCAGATTATCTATCAAAGATCTAAAAAAATCTTGGATGAGGGAACCTATAACCCGCAACGCCTTCTTAGAACTAATGATTTGTTAATATTTTAAGCTAAATTTACTTATCTTTTTTTTCTGAGTGTATGAAAAACTTGTTCGGTCACTCGCTCTCTCTTAAATGTTCACCAAAAGTCAAATCCAAAAAATCATTCAAATCAGTCAACCCGTTTGGCTGTAATTAATTTCGGCCAAAAAAAGGGGGGAAATTTCCTATAGTGCAAAGTTACAGCAAAAATAATCATATAAGACAATTTTCTTCAAAAAAGACCATACAAGGTTAAAAAGTTTTTGCAACATTTTTTTTAAATGCTGCTTTTTTATGTATTTATTAATATTCATCAATAAAAAATAACAACACTTCTATGAATTAAGCGCCACTTTCTCTACCATTCACACCACTGTGCATCGCTTGTAAACAATCGTATGCACGAACATCAGTAGACTTTAGCACTATTGAGAAGGTAGTTTTTTTAAGCATATGGAGATATTTGATCCAAAGATTCACTGGTAGATTTCAGTAACCCTTGTCTACATATATTTATTTAATATTATTGCACAGCATAATAAAAAAGAAAAACAATCCATTGACGCGTTCATTGACAATATCACCAGGAATACACTAGAACTGTTGTCTCTAACGTATTTCAACTCGCGCATAAAAGGAAAGTAGTCGACATTTCAACTAGTGCAATTGTCGCTGAGAGAAAGAGTATTGACATAGAGACATGTGGTTCTAGGCTGACTAGAGGGTTATTATAAGACAGCATTTATTATTGATTTGCCATAATACATGCGACGAGAATACATTTAAAAAACAAGACTTATATACATTTCAAGAATGCTTGCGCAGCCCTTTAATTTCTACAAAAACCCGCCTGAGTATGAGTGATATTAATATACAACAACCAATCACTCATACGCACACAAATTTGAAAAAATTAACATTAAATAAATTTAAATGCTGCTATTATTAATCGTGTATTTGAAAACAGCAAATGTAAATTTGTGTCACACACAGCGTTGCCAAATGTGCAGTTTTAACTGATTTTAGCAGTTTTTTTAAGCATAGAGCAGTTTTGCAGTTTGTTGCTTAAAAAATAAGTTTTTCTATAAACTGTGCAGTTTTTAATTTTTACTTTATTTCAAGTTTGTTATTTTAGTTTTTTTCATTTTTTCATTTTGCTTAATATAATAGTGAATGTTTATTGTTACTTTGTCAATCAGCAAGAGAGAATTCACACGAAAACTGTGTTTATATTTATGGAATTTGGTCTTATTGTTTGCAAGTTGGGTTCATATGGATGCAGCACTTCCTTTATTAATATTAATTCCCACTGCCTTATTGAAAAAGAAAAATAAGTTTCTTAACTGAAATAATTCGATCCCTTATAGAATGAGATAAAACACGACGAATATACATATATACCAAATTAAATGATAGACCCCATAGAATTTGAAGCCATACACTTTTTTTTAGACATCTCTTAGCAAAATTTCAGTAATTCACAGAAAAAAAAAAACATTTTATTTTGGCTAAGCAAGTGTATTAAATAAATAAATCATTGTGCACTTCAAAAAAAGCAAAATCTTAAAAACCAAAAGCAAACATTTTAGTCAGAATATATTCTATATATATTTATTGAATTTTTGATCCACTCACTTCTTTAGCTTGATTCGGAAAAAAAAGAACTTCCATGTGTAATTTAAAGCAAAATATCCCATATTAACACTTACATTTCAATTAATTAAAAACTTTATAAATTTGTAGAGCCATATTTTTTCCTAACTGATTCCGATGAGGCTTTCGAGATGGTAAAACGTAACAAATTGACAAATATTATCAAGCAAAATAGTAAAGAATTTTTTATGAGCAGTTTTTTCACATGAAAATCAGTTTTCTTATTATAAATTTTCAGTTTTCCAAAAAAATATTATGGCAACGCTGGTCACACATAGGAATAATTTCCGTCTCGCCCCTTTATTCCTTTTTAATATTATACAAATTGAACTCAAAAATGTCTAGGCTAATTGGAAATCGTTAATTAGTACATATGTATATAATTATTTACTTATTGCTTTTACAATTTTCTTCTTTTATTTAATTGATGAAAATTAGAGTTTATTTCCTTGCTATCTAATTATTCAGGACTCTAATTATATTTCAAAAAAGTTCAAATTAAAAAGAAAGCATAATTGTATAGAATAATATTCTGCCTTTTTATTTGAGTTTATGTATACAAATATTTAAATATATTGCCTGTTGCAATAAGCGAGGAGATGTCGTACTTTAATGACACTTTCGTTTTTGTTTAAATAGACTTTATTTTAAAAAACTAATTTGATTTTTATATTATTATATTCAAATATGTTTAAATAAAAACGTTTCACTGGTGTACCGTTTATTTTTATAATGATTAACCGAAATGCGGTCGAATAATCCGATTTAGGCACTGAATTTGAACAGCTGAAACACAATTGTTTTTAACTTTTTAGTCAGTTAATATTTTGTTTTTTAATTTTATAATTTTTCATAAATAAATAATACCTAAGACAGATATCCCGTTTATACGCACTTCTTATTTGCAAATAAAACTGGAAAGCGTTGCCGTATAACTTTTTTATTGTAAGTTAATAACTCACGAAAACTATTTGCAAATAACGAAACTGTTTGCAAATAAGGTGTAAAATGTTGCCAATTATTTTTATTTTGTAAAAAATGTAATACAAATTTAACAATGTGTGGCAATATCATTCACAGATAGCAATGTATTCTATCTACGTATAAACGCTGAGTTCAGTATTTGCAAATAGTTTTATTTGGAAATAATATTTGCGTATAACCTTTATGTCAACAGCAGAAATGCTTTACGCACGTCCACAGCAGCATACCTGGGTATGTACATACGCTTTGTATGGGGAATGGTACGTCGTTAGCATAAAAATGCTAATTACGTATCTACCTGGTTTGTTGGAATTTCCGAATTATTTTTTTAGTTTGTTAGAAATGGACAAAAGGCTAAAAAATTTTATGATAACCAATTTCATCCTCACAGTCATTGTTTGTTGAAAAAAGTGGTTGTATAGGTAGACGATATACGTATATAATAAATATGTAATATAGCAGGTAGAAACATTTATTGTTGCGGAAATTTCATTCTTTGTAGTATCGTCAGAAAATTTAGTTTACATTTGTGATTCGAAGTGAAAAGACGTTTCTGTTTATTTTGTGGAAATAAAAAAATATTAAAAGTGATATGGCTGATGGTGAATGGCTTACTCCGCGACAACTAAGCGCACTTTCGTATGAAGAACAACAAGCATATATTCGGCAAGCGCTTGAAGAGAGCCAAGAAGAAACAAGTGACCACGATTCAATAGTTGGTGACGAGGCTTTAGGTGATATTGGTGGAGATGACTCAGACGTTGAAGAACCCATGTTACCAGAATATGACCCAGAGGGCGACAGTGATTCTGATAAAGATCTTGAAGATGCACCAATTGAAACTGGCGAAATTTTTACTGCCAGAGATGGTAATGTTTGGTCCTCGATACAACCACAACCTGTAAGATTCCGTACGCACAACATTCTAAGAAGTGCAGAATCTGGACCAGTACGGGCAACACAGGGTTTGACCATTGCAGAAACGTTCCAATTGATAATGTCAAACGAAATATGCGACATAATTATTCGTGAATCAAATCGAAAGGCAAGGCAATTTTATGATATTGACAACGCAAAACATCCAACAAGAGAACCGAGATCATGGATTCCCATAACAAAAAGTGAATTTGATGCATATTTGGGCCTACTTTTGCTAAGTGGCGTTACACATTCTGGTTACGTGCATACGAAAGATTTGTGGAAAACTACTTCACATCCACTATATCGTGCCGCAATGAGTGTACCACGATTTTGGGAAATAAGCCGCTTCATACGTTTTGATAATGGAAACACACGCCAGCAACGAAAACAAACTGACAAAGCAGCAGCAATATCGGACGTTTTTTTTGATGCTTAACAGCTGTCTTCGTAGATATTACGTGGCTGGAGCTAACGTCACCGTAGATGAACAATTGTATGCTTATCGTGGTGGAACTGGCTTCACGCAATACATACCATCAAAACCTGCCAAATATGGAATAAAAGTGTGGTGGGTGTGCGACTCCATTTCTTCCTATCCATTGCAGGTATGTACAATGAATATTGTTGAAAATCTAAATAACTAAATTGAATATAATTTTTCAATGCAGGGACAAATCTATACAGGAATGGCACCGTCTGGTGAACGTGAAAGAAACGTTGGCGAAAGAGTAGTAAAGGATTTATGTGTCAACCTTTTTGCTGGAAGTGGAAGAAATATTGTATGTGACAACTTTTTCACTAGCTACAACTTGGCAAAAACTTTGATGTTAGACAACAATTTATCTATATTGGGTACTTGCAACAAAAGGCGTACATTCGTGCCAGCAGCATTTGCCAACCCGAAACGACGTGAGGCTGAATCATCAATGTTTGGGTTCTGTAATCACGTTACGATGTGCTCGTACGTTCCCAAGAAAAACCAGGCAGTTGTAATGCTGTCCACTACTCATTATACAACAGAAACGACCGGTCCTAAGAAGAAGCCATTGCTTATATTGGACTACAACAAAACCAAAGATGGCGTTGATAACATGGACAAGTGCTTGTCCGAATTTAGTACGAAGCGGCGCACAAATAGATGGCCTCTGGCTTTCTTTTATAATATTGTGGACGTTGCTGCGTTTGCTGCATACGTAATATACATTGACAGCAACACTCACCTGAAGACATCTACAAGCCGCCGTAGGATGTTTCTCCATCAGCTTAGCGAGCAATTGTGCAAACCAGAAATGGAAAGAAGGGCGAATAACAGCAGAATATCCAGAGATTTTTCAACGCGCAACGCCATCGAAGCCATGAAAGGTGGGCCCATCGGAGTTGTGGATGCTGAGGCACATGCATCGGAGGAACGTGATAGTACGGGCCGGCTAAAAGTAAAGGGGAATTGCTACATCTGCTCGAAACGACGCCCTACTCGTAAAGCATGCACATTATGCAACAAACCAGTGTGCGCAGAGCATTCCAAAGACTTACCTCAATGCGATAGATGTATTTGAATTTCAATAATTTTAAGTAAAAATAATTAAAACTGACATTATATAATAATAATAATAAAAAAATAATTACAAAACTTAGCTCAAAATAAACTATACTTTTATATTATATTATCATATTTGCATGCATTTTACTATACATACCCAGGTATGTATTCTGTTGAATTGAGGGTGCAACTTTGTAAATGGGCTTTATCTTCCGAACGGATGATCTAATCCTAACCAAACTTGGAACTATTGCGTAAAACAGTTTTGACTAGGATATCAAGAAATTTCAAGTCGATCCGGTTATCCAGTTTAGAGCTACAGCGTTTTCAAAACTAAAAACATACCCAGGTATGTTGCCGTTGACATAAAGGATAAACGAGGTAAGAATTAGTTTTTACTTTCTGTTTTGTTACGAATCAGCTGACTCTTTTTTATTCATAGAAATCGAATACAAGTCGTTAGTTACCCAGCTAAAAAAATATGTATGGAGCATATATCGACGGTCCCATTCCAAAACATGCTAAGTCGACATAACATGTTATGCTGGGAATAGCATTCCTGAATTCATAGTTTATTAACCTACACGCAAAGAAAAGATATGGTTGTAGAATGGTTGAGAAAACAATATTATGTTCTCTGAAACAAATGTGTGGTCGTCGAAAACTAGTTATTGTTATTTTAAACATTTATTTCGTTACGATAAACAGAGTAATGTTTTAATTTAATAATTACATTATCACATCCACATAAAAGTGTGATATGGTTAGAGTTTAACAATATAGTTTTGTTAAAAATTTATGACTACAACATAATTTGTATTATTACTTAAAAATAATGTGATGTAAATAACAATATAATGTTTTCCAAAACCATACTATGTTAAGTTTAAAAAAAAAATCTCTTTCAGAAACATCTGTCAGTTCAGTATTTCGTTTGTAAGCTATCGGTAGTGTTAAATAAATGAATAAATAAATAAAGTATAAAGAAAAGGGTAGTTGAATAAAAATATATAAACATTTGTGTATCTTTTTATACAGACATGGCTGTATGTCGTGTAAGTATACATTTCTATATATACAATTTATTTCAACAATATTAATTTATTTTTATTTCGAATTTAACGCACAGCTATTTCTACAATAAATATCTGATTAAAAAATAAAATAGTATTATTATATTAAATAATACTGTGGTCGTATTTAACAATATTAATATAATATTAGAACATGGTATGGTGAGTCTCAATTATAGTTTAGTCACATCTAACAATAGTGTTGTCATATTTACAATACTATAATTATAATATAATTAACTCAGATAATATTATAATTAACTCAGATAATATTATAATTAACTCAGATAATATTATAATTAACTCAGATAATAATATTGTTAAAGTTTTTTTCTATTAACAATAATATGATTTGACTGCAACCATATAATTCAGTCATAGTATGTTGCTGATTGATTATGGTTACCTCAACCATATTTTTTCTTTGCGTGTAGATTCTGTTAAAATTTGATAGTAATCGGACTATTCTATCAAAAGTTATGAACAAAAATGTACTTAGCACAATTTGTCAAGTTTAAAGAACCTAAATTTTTAAACGTTTTAAGTACACTTAACATGATTTAGTTTGAAATTAAGTAGTCAAAAAAAAATAATTTAAATTTTCTTCAAACTAAAACATGCTATATGTATATACTTAGATGACCATTGTAGGCAAGAAAGAATCACCAGAAAGATGTCAAGTCTAAGTTTTAAGTATTCTGAGGCACTTTTAACTATGATCTACAACAAATTTATAAAGTTCAAATAAACTAGAAAAATTCTATTGCAATTACTATCTGATTAAAAAAAGTCTCAAGTTTCTATCTCATAACATTCCCGAGATATCATCAATAAACTTTGAAGCCGTTTATCTCAAAACTAGCTTTTTTGACTTAGCATGTTTTAGAATGAAGCCGTCGATATGATATCGCATATATGGTTCGGATCCCAAATATGAGGTTATATGGCCATATATGGTAATATACATACATTCATACATTTGCATACATGTATATATATATATATATATATATATATATATATATATATATATATATATATATATATATATATATATATATACATGTGTACATACATACATACATACATACATACATACATACATACATACATACATACATACATATATATATATATATAGATATATATATATATATATATATATATATATGTATATATATATATATATATATATATATATATGTATATATATATGTATGTATGTATATATGTACACACAAAAAAAATCATAGGTTATATTTCCTAAAATAATGGTATAATTTTAACTAAGTGAAGGGGTAGAATGGCATTTACAAAGTTTTTTAGGTAATTTGACAAACATTTTAGTTGATTTCTATGTTCGAAAAATCAACTAAAATTTTATTTGAAAATCCTCAACGACTAGGTAAATTCATATGTACTTTTGTTTTCTGTGAACTATCTAAATAGAAAAGTAAATTTATACATATACAATGCGGCAAATTATCATGGTTTTTAGTTATATCAACTATTTATAATTCGATAACTGTCATGGATTTAAAGAATTTTTGAATTTTTAAAAAAATTTATTATTTATTTATCAATTTATCTATGAAGGATGCATACATATAAATAAAATCGAAAAAAACACCACGAAAATAAAACATTTAAAGGTGATGCTAGGAACACAACTGGGACGAACGACGAGTTAAAAATCATAAAAAATAAAGCGGCCCATACACTACAACAGCATGCACGCACAATCAAGCGATTGAGCATTCATGCTCGTACCACACAACATACCAGCAAGCTGGTACAATATTCATTTCTTACAAAATTTCGGGTAGGGTGGTTATGAATAGTGACACATATTTTGTTGCAATTATTATTGGTATGTTGTTAAAATTAGCAGCTATGTATAACTAAAGTTCTAAAATTCTGTTTACCATTGAAACAAATTATATTTCAACAAATTATATTACTTAAATGCATGTTTGCTCCATGACAACTTTGCTCAGCCGAGCTAATTTCACCATATACCACACCACCGAGCTGGTACCATCAGCAAAATATCAAACTCTACTTGACATCGCTACAGCAAACCGTACAATCGCACAAAATGCCCATACGCGACCAAACCGCATGCATACTGTTGTAGTGTATGGGCCCCTTAAAACACATTCATGCATATGCAAATTAACACAACACTGCCGTCGAAAGAACTCGTCGTACGAGACGAACTCTCCGACATATTTATTTCTATTCTCTAAGCCGACGAAAAACAGTTTTATCTCTCTTTGCACAAACAATAAGCAACTTTATCAATTATAAGAGCTCTTATTTATTCGTCGTTGTTGTGCTTCGCACGACGAATTTACTTAGCGAATTATAATAGACGAATTCGTCACCGTGCACGAAATTCGTCGTTCGTCCCAGTTGTGTTCCTGGCATAAGACCACGTTTCCCGGCAATCGTAAAGCAGATCTGAGTTGGTGGAGACCATTAAAACTTGGGATGGGGATCTTCCTATGCAAAGGTATAGGTCGTGTGCAGCTTCTGAAAGAAACACCTATGTATATACAGGATACTCTGGCAATTTGCGTACTGGCTTCTATACCATTAAAAAGTAAGAACAGAAAGCAAGGAAGGGAGAGGACGTTTGCCGGGCTCAGCTAGTTTATCTATAATAATTAAAAAGAATTATTTTACATAAATTTAAAAATTTAATGCACACACAAAAAAATTCATAGGCTATATTTCATAAAATTATGGTATAATTTTAACTAAGTGAAAGGGTAGAATGGCATTTACAAAGATTTTTAGATAATTCAACAAAAATTTTAGTTGATTTCTATGTTCGAAAAATCAACTAAAATTTTAGTTAAAACTCCTTAACGACTAGGTTAATTCATATTTTTACTTTTTGTGAATTATCTAAATAGCAAAGTAAATTTATACATATATAATGCGGCAAATTATCATGGATTTTGGTTAAATTAACTATTTATAATTGGATAATGGTCATCAGTTTTAGCTATCTTCGCGATATAAAATAATAATTAAAGACTTTTTACATTTTTAATAATTTATTAGAAAGTGTTGTAATATGTGTTACATATGTAGGTATGTACACAAATATATTCATAGGAAACAAATGTCTCCGGATTTATATAAAAAAATAAAATAAATTTTAATTTTTTCAAATCGATTAAATTTGCAGAACAGAGCCGATTCTTTTCGGAATTTAGCCACCTCCATTTCAAAATCTTACTGTCTAACATGAACACGCCTCTCAAGAAATGCATGCATACTGGCTTCTGTATATATGTACGTCCTTTACATCAGCGCATGCTCTCGAGCCATAACGAAAAACTTACGTACCATACGAGAATAATCAAAAATGAATTGCTGTACCAATTCTGCACCCGAAACTCTTATAAACGTAGTCGTACATTCAGTGTGGTGAGCTACAGCCCTGGCAATAGTGTTCTACCTGTATCAGGTGGTCTGTACAAGAGCACTTTTTTTGTTTGAGCTATACCCAGGGAATCTAAAAGTTATGTATGCTTAACGTGTTATTTAATAACTACATTAATTTGTTTAACAAGCCTTCAACCATTTCATAAGTATTCTGGAACTTTTTCGACCATCATAAGTTATACTAAGGGATCAACTGTGTTGGGCAGAATTCTAGGAAAAGTATAACTCTCGTTGCGCAAGGCACCACATCACAAATACAACGAAAATAGCCGGGCTCAGTTGGTTTATCTGTAATAATTAAAAACAATTATTTTACATAAACATTATGAAAATTTCATGTATACATACCTTCTTCAAATATTTTTTTTTTTTTTTTGACAATAAAATAGAAAACAATTCAATACAAATAATTTCGAAGAAGATGCCTAATTGTAATAGTTATATTAACTTGGATTTTAGGTAATGTGTAATGTACAAATTACCTAACTGCATAGTTAATAAAACCCAAGTTTTTTACTTTAATATAAAAATAAAGTTACCTATGTAAGCTTAGTTAATATTACCTCTTATATTTTTTTGTGTGTATGTATGTATATATATATATATATATATATATATATAGATATTCCCTATCCAGTATGCGAAGTTCATATTCGTACTTCATTGATTCAAAAAAAGCGCACTGCTGTGCAATAAATTATATTATTAAAATTACTTTTTTTATTTTGAACAGGATGGTTATATTTAATTAAACTTTTGTTTGGACAAATAATAAAACACAAACTAAAAGTCATTTCATTCACCATTTTAGACTTGGGTCGAACTCGTTCACTAGTTCATTTTTGCCACAAACCACTGATCAAACCCATTTAAATTACATGGGTTTGATCATTGGTTTGTGGCAAAAATGAACTAGTGAACGAGTTCGACCCAAGTCTACACCATTTTAAGTCAAAGCGTGTATTTAAAAAAAAAAGCAATGTGAGTCCGATCACAGGCGAGATGTGTAAACATCTAGTTATGAAAAATTTTTTTTAAGTTTAAGTACTTATGCCTTTAGTACATTTTTTTAATTAATTAATTAAAAGTATCAAAACTTTCAATATTGTAAATACATAGGAATTTTCTGGTTTTTGTTTGTTTTATTTAACTTATTTGGTTAGTAAATGGGCACACTGCTGTTTAATGAAATGTAATGCGTGTAGTTATTTTACAGCAATGGTTTTCGAACTATACAGCGCTAGCGCAATTATATGTTAGTGAAAATTAGTAGCTACTATTGCACACAAGATGGTGTTTATATGAAGCTGTTAAGTTTCTCTGTACTTCTTGTTGTCCGTATGAATGACAATCTCAAAGACAATGAAAACTTTTAGTTTGACAAGTTTAGGTTTTAGTTTTCCTTATTTTGCTTTGTTTTAGTAAATTTCTTATTAAAAGTGCAAAAAATTTTTTTTTAAGTTATTAAAATTAAATGTTTTTGTATTCATTTTATTTATTTGTTTTTATTTGCCTATGATAACTCAAAGTACGACAATTAGTAATAAATTCAGTAAAGTGCGACTGTGACCCGCGCACGAAGGGTTCCGTGCGGACACTTTAGCCTATATAACAAATAGTTTTGGCTTTTTTTTTCATTTATTGCGTTTTTTCGGTTTTTGGCGCTTTTTTTATTATTTTTACTGAAATTTTAGTGGTACTGCAGTGCTCATCTATGGTAAATGCCTTTACTTTTTACTTTTTAATTCCTGTTGTTCAGCGTTTAGTTGTTGCTGTTCTTGTTGTTGTGTACGCATTGCAATTAAAATAAATTCAGTAAAGTGCGACTTTGACTCGCGCACGAAGGGTTACGTACATTCGGTTTTGAGCATTTTTCTATGTGCCTTTTTTTCTTTTTCAGTTTTTCCAGTTTAAACGATTTTTTCAGCTTTGTCGCTTTTTTTCTCGTTTTGGCGATTTTTCTCTTTTTGGGTTCTTTTAATTTTCGAATTTTTTTTCATTTTGGCGATTTGTTCCATTTTGGCGACTTTTTTCTGTTTTTGGGATTTTTTCATTTTGGCGTTTTTTTTTATTTTTGGGGTTTTTTTATTTAGGCGATTTTTTCATTTTGGCGATTTTTTTGTTTAAGGGTTTTTATTTAATTTTTTCGATTTTTTTCATTTTGGCGATTATTTTTCTGTTTTTGTATTTTTTTCACTTTGGCGATTTTTTTCATTTTGACGATTTTTCCGGTTTTTCGCGATTTATTTTAGTCCTAGAATTTTTTAATTTGGTGCTTTTTTCGGTTTTGGCGATTTTTTTTTTTGTATTTGGCGATTTTATAATTTTTTGATTTTTTAGTTTTACCGTTTTTGAACATTTTAAGAGTTTTGCTCTTACGGTTTCCAAGATACAGCAAGTTGTCAAAGTTACAAAGTCAAAATTGCATTAACTGATGGAACACCCATTAATTTAAATTTTTTTTTAAATTTACTGTTAATTGTTGTAGTCTGTATAAAAATACACTAACTTTACAAAATTCAAGTGTATGTATATTACATGGGATTTTAATATTTTTCGTTGCTCGTTTTGGAACACCCTTTAGTTTTTAACTCTCATATATTTGCTGTTGTAGCGGCCAAATGTCTACAGACTGTGTCCGAATTTCAGATCCGTAGCTCTTACGGTTCTCGAGGAAATACCTAAATAAAGCACCCTAATAAAGCAATTATTATTTTCACCTTTGGTGTATGGAACCCTAATAAAGCAAAAAACCTAACGACCCTAACAAACAAAAACCAGCAAATTCCTATGTATTTACAATATTTTAAATAAATTTGTATTGCTTCTTTCAAACACTAATACACTCATATATAGCTCACACCGATTTGACAACGCTGTGTGCATCTCAGCAAAGAAATCTCAGCAAAGAAATCTCAGTGAAAAAGATTTTTACCCCCTAGCGTATAGATGTTTACACATCAAAAAACTTATAATAGTCGCATAAATAAAAAAGTTATAGACCATTTAAACCATATAGCTCATTATGTGTCACCCTGTACGTACATACGTTTTAAATTAAAAACAAATTCTAATTAATTGCTTCAAACGGGAATTTCCAGGAAATTTAAAAACCAATCCCGATTTCGCGGGAACTAAAAAAGTGCGGGAAAAAACAACTCTACTTACAATTAGGGTGATCGATTATTTGACATTTTCCAAAAGTTCGAATTTTTCCAAAAGTTCGAATATTTGAAATTATGATAAATCCGCTTTCGGGTCTTAAAATTCAGGAAAAATCGGTCAACTGGTTTTAAAGTGGGAAAATTATTATACAAAAGTTTTGAGTTCGAATTGCTTTATTAAAAAATAAAGTGTTAACAGGTCATATAAATAATTACTATGAAATAATATAAAAATTAAACGTAAAACATAAAAAATAACTTCATATGCCTACATATCACTCATTTAATCTAAGAACGTCATAATTCAACAAATGGAATTTTGAGCTAATAATGCAGAATTAATTGTCATATCGTTTTCTTCATATTGTGCAGAAATTTCATACAAATATATTATTTGTTCAACTCTTGAAAGCAAAATTAAGGGTCTAATTTTGTAACACGCAACGCTTGTCGTTGACAAATTTTGTATGTATTTTATTTTTGTAACTTAAATTCTTTTCACATAAAATTTGTCAACGCATGGCGTTGCGTTTTACAAAATTAGGCCCTAAATTTTCTTTTTCCATTAAGTTGTGTGCAAATTGTAAACTTTAAATTCGTTTTTTTGCAAACTAGTTTGAGCGATATGTAAACTTTATATCGGACACTAAATAATAAACAGTCACAACTCAATATAGCAAGAAATGACAGGTTAAGCGTATATTATAAAAAGAACGGTTATTGTAGAAGGTTGAAAGTATAATAAAGAAAAGTATTTTAAAAAAAAATTAACAAACAAAAAAGTATTAGTTTGTATTAAGGTGATTCCAATACTCCTCCTTAATCCTGTTATTTGTTACTGAATACCGAAAGCCTTACGAAAATAGTTAAGCTTGATCCTCTCGAGCGGTTTCGTTAGAACATCTGCAAACTGTTGGTCGGTCGGTCGACACATATTCCAGTTTGAATTCGCCCTGAGCTAGAGTGTCTTGAATAAAATGATGGCGTATATCAATGTGTTTTGTCCTTGGATAAAAACCATCATTTAATGCGATTGCCATGGCGCTTTGATTGTCGCAACATACATTTAAAGGCTCATGATTTGTATGAAAATGTGATCTTATGCCATTCCGCCATAACGCTTCTTGAACAGTAGCTGAGAGAGCTAAATATTCAGCCTCACAAGTTGATAGTGCAACAGTTTGTTGTCTTTTTGAGCACCAGGATATAGTTCCTCCTTGAGCTATAAGAACGTAACCTGTTGTTGATTTGCGATCCTCAAGATTTGATGCCCAATCTGCATCAGGATAACCAATGATGTTGTTAGCATCCTTCTTTGAGTTATAGCGTAGTTTTAAATTTGAAGTTCCACGCAAGTATCGAAACAGATGTTTCACAGCAGACCAATGACGAGGACCTGGATTAGAGCTATAGCTACTAAGTTTGTTTACGGCAAAACAAATATCTGGACGTGTGCATTGACAAAGGTACATCAAACATCCTATTGCCTCCTGGTACGGAATTTCGCGCATTTTCTGAATGTCTTCATTTGTTGTGGCACAGTCATGCTTAGATATTTTCTCGCTTACATTCATAGGTGTAGCTACTGCATTTGCATCTTTCATTCCAAACTTTTCAAGTATCTTTTCTATGTAACTCTCTTGATCGAGGGCAATAAAATCTTCTCCACGAGTAATTCTCATTCCAAGTACTTGAGATGCTGCACCAAGATCTTTCATGTGAAATTTTCTCTTTATGTGATGTTTTACATCTTTCAGCCATTCGTCATCATTACAAAATATGAGTAGATCATTTACATATATATGTAGCTATGACTAAAATCTTTTTATCCTTTAGTTTGTAGAACAAGCATTGATCGTATTTGGATTTTTGAAGTCCAAATTACTCAAGTGCACAGTTTAATTCCTGATTCCAAATTCTGCTAGATTGTTTGAGTCCGTATAATGCTTTATTCAGACGACATACTTTGGACGGATTATTGGGGTCCACAAAATTCGCTGGCTGTTCCATATAAATCTCATCATTTAGTCGACTGCGAAAAAGTATCGCAGGGAACTATGACGTACAACCGGTGAATATGTTTCTTCAGAGTCTATCCCCTTTCTCTGTGAGTAACCTTTAATTACCAATCGTGTTTAGTTCGGAATACCCATTTACACTTGATTGCCTTGCGATTTGGTGGCAAGTCTTGCAATGACCAGGTGTCATTTTCCAATATCGATTGGTATTCCTCTTCCATCGCAAGTTTCCATTTATCAGAATCTGAACGCGATAAAGCCTCTTCCAGCGTTTCAGGATCTTGTGCAGTTGACTGAAATAAGTGTGTGCCCGTATTTGGTTTTCTTGTAAATGAATTCTGAGAATACTTGCCTGCATATATGCACCCCTCATCGCCGAGATTTGACATCTTTTTACGTTGAGTACAAACTAGTCTAGATTGATGCGATGGAGGTGCTACTATTTCAGAAAACCCATGAAAATCATTTTCCGACTCCACTGTTGACTCTTCGTCTAATACAGAGCTTTCTCTTACTGTTGTTTCAGCTGGTTCATATTCATCTGATGAAGATATGCTTTCAAAATCAGTGTTGAAATCAGCTAATTTAGCTGGTTTATGGCGGTTTCTTTCGCTGCGGCGTAAATTTAAAAACTCAGACTGGCTATCTACATCAGGTGATTGGTACGTAAGTCTTTGTTGATTTTCTGTGTTTGATGATCTTGCTGCATTTGGTTGATTTGATCCATTCGTATCAGAATAAGTGTCATTAATGCAATCTATCTCAATATTTATTTTGTTATTTTCTTCGCCTAACGATAATTTAGTTGGGCATTTAGCAACATTGTTATCTTCATCAACAAATGAGACATTACGACTTTTAAAAATTATATTTTTCTTGGCATCATAAAGGCGATTCCCTTTGGTGTGCTCATCATAGCCTGTTAAAATACATTCGTGTGCCTTTGGGTCCCACTTTTTGCGGTTAGCTTTTGGTATATGTACCATTGACACAGTTCAGTTCCAAATACCTTTATGTGCGATAAATCTGGCTTTCTTCCACTCCAACCCTCCTCAGGTATTACGCATGTGCCTTTTGAAGGAGAGCGATTTGGGAAATACACGGAGTAAGCCACTGCTTCAGACCAGAAAACTTTTGGTAAATTCGCATCATGTGGAATGTTTTATTCAGATATTCTTACCGTTAGCTACTTCCACTTCGCTTTTGGTCTTCAAAAAAATAAATAAAAATCTTCCGCGTTTTGTCACCCATCATAGTAAGAAAATAACGACTTCCTCCAAGAGACTCTTCCTCCATTGGACCACAAATGTCGGAGTGCACTAATTCTAGAATACGAGAAGCTCTTTTGGCATGCTTATTAAAGGGTAATCTCATTTTTTTACCAATCGGACAAATTTTACAATCGTTTGTGACTGTTGTTGCAAATTCAATTCCAGTTACCAATACATTTTGTAATTTCTCCAAGCTCTGCAGATTAAGGTGTCCCATTCTTCTGTGCCATAATTGTTTACTGGCCAGTGAACTACATGCCAAACTTCTATCTTTTCTTACCAAGCCACAATTTAATTTAAATAAACCGTTTATATGGGAACCGGTGGAAATAATTTTTCCATTGGAGTTTATGACTTCCACGCCTTTATTTTTAAAAATTACCGTATGACCCTTTTAACGATTCGGCTCATTGATAGTAAATTTGTTGATAGTTCGGGAATGTATTAAACATCATTTATTTCAATACACTAATTAGGATAGTCTAGTTGAAGAATCGTATTTCCCGATAATTCAACTTGCATTAAGCCCTTATTAGCAGTTGTTACGATTCCTCTTTCTGTGCGCACATTGTTCAATAATCTCGAGTCTAACGTCATATGTGACGTAGCTCCTGAGTCAAAATACCAATCATGAGTAGATGTATTTTCCGACGTTGATAACGCGACCGCAGAAAATGCATCGTACTTATGGTTATTGTTTTTAGACGGCTATTTCTTTGTGTGACAAAATTTCGCGATATGCCCAAATTTGTTACATTTTCTACACTTAGGACCCTTTTTGGTTTTTACTGCCGGTGGACCATTTGCAGCAGCATTTTTACTTGCATTTGGTACCTCTTGAAGCAGTTTTATTTTTATACTATCGCCAGTGGTGGTAGTTCCAGAATTTTCCATTGGCCGATAGCTCTCCGACAATCCTGCTAACAATAGAGATCCGACCCATTCTTCATTTATGGGAAAACCAACGCCACTTAAGGTCTGTGCTGTAGTAACTATATCATTTACATAAATTTCCATGGAATTACAGCTTGAAAGTTTTGTGGTTATAAGCTTACACAAAAGTGCTACTCGGCGTGTCAAACCACTATCCTCGTAGGCATTTGCTAGCTGTTGCCACAGTTCTTTTGGTGAACTTCTGGCCCTTCTGTCTTGCTCTGGCTTTATGGCTGTTTTTGGGATTCCCGCATCATTGACTTCGTGGTCAATTGTGGTGGTCCAAAGATTGTCCATGTCCAGATAAGCCTGTGCAGCAATTTTCCAGGTGGGGTAGTTCTCCCTACCGACCAACCTGTCAATGGTTAAACCACTTTCCGGCTTCGACATGTTTATAGAAAAAAAAATTTAAATTCCTTCTATTCTATCAAAAAAAAAATCTTAATATTTTCTCTCTGGGCCCATAACCTATAGCAAGAAATGACAGGTTAAGCGTATATTATAAAAAGAACGTTTATTGTAAATAGAAGGTTGAAAGTATAATAAAGAAAAGTATTTTAAAAACATGAACAAACAAAAAAGTATTAGTATATTGTGTATAAATAATTATTCGACCTTTTTGTTTAAATTATAATGCGTTATTTATAGAATTACTCTATTCAGGCTTCCAAGGTCATTCAAATTGATTTAAACAATTTTATTTCATTTTTTATATCCGACGTTTCGTTGGGATTTTCCAACATTTTCAGGGATACTATTTTTATTGAAATCTGGTAACATTAATAAATAAAAGAACAATTTCAATGCAATAACAACAATAATAATAAAACAATTAGGGTCTTATGCAAAAAAAAACTTAATAAAGCTTTGCCAAGCAATGTTAAGTAAAGTTGTATTCTAAAAAAATTATTGTATAAAAATTCTAAAGTAGGCACCCACGTTTGTTAAGACTACTTTAAGTTGATATTTCCAAAATGTGTATTTTGTACCTCAAATATTTTTACTAATATAGCACATACTGTTTCATGTTACATCTGAAAATGAAGCTAGAAGTGCCTGCTCTTATCTTAAATTTATTATTTCTGTCATGTAATGGGAAACATCACCAAATTATCCAACTGCTTCGAAATACTTAGCAAAATCCATAAAAAATATTAAAATAAATACAATTATACAAAAATGTTTTAGTGATGTACATACAATCAAAACAAATCGAAAAAAGCTGTATATTCAAATACTCGTTTCATTCGAATAAAACAAATTGTGATAATTTTTCACATTTTTTTACTTTTACTTCATGGTTGTGTTTATCTGTTTTCCTATTAAGTCAGAAGCTCATTTTTTTTTTAAATTAGGTTGCTTTACTTCAAGATAATAAAAATTTATTTAATAAAATAAAAAAAATATTTGAATACCCGAATGAAATTGTATTAAATTTTGTACATCATAAGCTGTGAAGTGGTTGTTGAACACGGTGGTGTTACCAGTATTTATTATTAAATCACAAAATATTTAAAGTTGTCTTTTGCATATGATTTTTTAATAAAGCTATGTTAGCCTTAAAGTGCTTATCAACTACTATGAACTTTAAAGCTAAAGTAAAATATTTTTTTGCATAAGGGGGTTAATGTTTTGCTTTAACTTACATATAGTATCTTCTAATAAAATTTGCATTTAAGTTTTTAAAAATGTCATTTTACGCGACGTGACAACATACAACATAAAACACATAATTTAAAAATAATAAAAGTATTAGGGTCGTATTCAAAAAAAACTTAGCAAAGCTTTGAGAAGCAATGTTAAGTAAAGTTGTATTCAAAAAAATTATTATATCAAAATTCTAAAGTAGGCACCTACGTTTGTTAAGGCTACTTTAAGTTGATATTTCCAAAATGTGTATTTTGTACCTCAAATATTTTTTTTTAATATAGCACATATTGATTTATGTTACATCTGAAAATGAAGCTAGAAGTGCTAGCTCTTATCTTAAATTTATTATTTCTGTCATGTGATGGAAAATATCACTAAATTATCCAACTGATTCGAAATACATAGCAAAATCCATAAAAAATATTAAAATAAATACAATTATACAAAAATGTTTTAGTGATGTACATTCAAACAAAACGAATCGAAAAAAGCTGGATATTCAAATACTCATTTCGTTCGAATAAAATAAATTGAGATAATTTTTCTATGTTCATCATATTTTTTTTACTTTTTCTTCATAAAAATGTTTATCTGTTTTGCTTCCATGTCAGAAGCTTATATTTTATAAATTAGATTTCTTAACTTCAAGATAATAAAAATGTATTTAATAAAATAAAAAATTAGTTGAATACTCGAATGAAATTGTATTCGATGTACATCATAAGCTGTGAAATGGTTGTTGAACATGGTGGTGTTACCAGAATTTATTATTAAATCACAAAATAATTAAAGTTGTCTTTTGAATACAATTTCTTAACAAAGCAATGTTAGCCTTAAAGTGCTTAGTAGCTACTCAAAGCTCAAGTAAAATATTTTTTTGAATAAGGCTGTTAGTTTGTATTAAGGTCATTCCAATACTCAAAATTATCAAAATTGTTTTGTTTTTCCATGAACCAGTTACTGAACAAATGTCTAATGACCGCAAAAATTTATTTTGCAACACAGTCTTCTTGAACAATATCAGATATCGTTATGCTTGTTCTTATGTTAAATACTTGCGTCGACAGCTTTTTGCCACTTCTGAACATCTGAACACTTTTTATTGACATCCATTGTACTTATCGCATCTGCTACCACCTCATAAAATCGCTTTAATTTCGTGTTTCAGTAAGTGTTGCCATACCCAAAAAAAAACGCCTAGAATTGTTACACCGAAAACAAAATACTTAGGAAAATCAACAGAAAACGCACGTCTAAGTTTCAATATAGTGAAAAGTAGTTTTATTGCCAAATCTACAAGTCGAGAAGTATTCGACTGAGCTCGTTGTTTTAATTATAAAAAAAACCAGACTATTCGACATTCGAAAAATCAACATTTTGAAAAAACCGACAATCGCAATGTGAAAAAAAGGATTTTAAAACCGGTTACCGAGTCGACCACCCTACTTAAAATGTATACATGTGTGCCAGAGAACGACAAAATCTGATTGATAAAATATTCATACGTAATCAATATCCTAAAAGCATGCCTTTGTGTTCATACAATCAAACTGGTTCAAACATACATAATCGTTGCTGCTTTTTAATCATTCCAATCATACGGTTGTTGTTGGCTCTACGACTTTAAACATGTGTCGCATCATACCAATCAATTCGGGTGTTTGCTCCTTTTTCCCATTCATGATTATTTTGATGAAAAATAAAATAAGTAGGCAAAAGCGTTCGTTCTGATTATCAACAAATATTTGTATGATGAATAAAATCAAAAAAGCAAAAATGAGCGCGTATGAGCGCGTATGCATCAAGTGATGATGATTTTTTAGAAACAAGGGAATATTATGTACTTATGTATTTAGCAATTTATATACCGATGGTATCAAGTAGAAATATTTCGTATTTTTACGAAATTAAGTTTTTCAGTGATTCCAACACATTTCACACAAATACACCTCGTCACAAAAATTTAATGTAATAGTGTAAAAAATAACGCTTTTACAAGCAATTGGACAAAAAAAGTTACATTGTGAATATTACAGTTTCTATTATACCTTCTCCTGTAAAGTTGCAATTACTTGTTATGGCCCTTCTACTTATATATATATTTATTTATATATATATATATATATACAGGCAATTCCCGGTATAACGAACGATATAATGTCAGACCTATTCGTTATACCGAAAAATTCGTTATATCGCAAAGTTTTTTCAAGTGTTATTTTAATTATTATTATTGTAGACAAGATACAATACAATAAAAATAATAAGGGTAATTTGTTTTCAAATAATCTACCAAATGAAAAGTAACGGTATCACATTTTTTTGCATTTTCATTGCGGCTGTCGATTTTGTTTAATATTTTTTGCCGTTCGATATATAAACCACATATGTACCTATTTATCAAAACATTGGCTATATAAGGTATAACTAAATGTTAGAGATATGTTCCTAGCAAGTTTTTGTGTTTTATTTTGCGATCTTTTCTTTATCATTCGTTATATCCAGTATAAAATTAGGATAATATTCGTAATATAAGGTAGTTAATGTAAAAAATTTGGACGTTGGTTATATCGGATTTTCGTTAAAGCGAGATTCGTTATACCGAGATTCGCCTGTATATATATTTATTTGTGATAATATGCTCCATATTGCACTTCTTCCTTTTCGTCTCGGTGATAAAGTATAAACACTTTTAGAAATTTGGTCTAGCACAAAATCCTGGTCCTTTTCCATTTTTTCTTTTTAAAGTGTTTGCTTACTAATTTGTATTAAAACAATAATATTTTTCATAACTCCTCTGTTTTGATTTTATTCAACATGAAAACCTGATTATATAAAAATTTGAATAAAACATGTATGAAATTACTTGCAACTAACCAAACGATACGTTCGTAAGTATGATTCTGATTTTATTCAACATTAAGTCCCTATTTACACTATGCAAGTCTTATTGCTAAGCTGATTAGTTTATTAGGAGAGAGAGACGGGGGGAAAAGAAACGTTGCTGTTCCCCTCGTCTCTCTCCATGAAACTAATCAGCTTAGCAATAAGACTTGCACAGTGTATTTTGGGACTAAGATTTGTTGCATGATTAAATGTGAACAAAAGTTTAATGTATGATGAATGATGTGAATAAAACATGTTCGATCACTGGACTCACATTTACTTAAATGAAGCGTTCACGATTACGATGATGATTATACTCAATGTTGATTTATTTTGCATGATTAAAAGTGAATAACAAATTTATAGTATGATTAAATCAGGAAATACGTGATTTTTGTCGCTCTCTGATGTGTGCCCTTAATTATGAAAGTGGTCTAAGTCATATACATTTTTGCTTCGAAATATTACATCAATCTTAAAAAAATCTCGATAAATTTTTAACACATGTGCACTTTTTTCACATCGAAATCAATAAAACTCTTTTTTTATTTAGTCATATGCATTTTTTATTTTTAAATAAATGATATAAATTTGACAGTATACATATACATATATATTATGTACGCATTTATAAAAAGATAATAAATCTAGAGTAATAAAGAATACAACTTTTTTATTTTTAAGATTTCAAGTTCTCATTTTTTTTTGTTTGTTTTGCTTGCATTGTAAAACGTTTCACATAAGGAATTGTAAACTAAATAGAAAAGGGTATGTTGAACTCCTGTAATGATAAAATTTTATGATTTATATTTATGTAAAGGGAAATCTGAAACATAGTACATAATTTTGTGTTTTTATAAAAGAATATTATGGCAAATATTAAAAATATACATATGTAGGTTTACAAAGCATCAAGTTGTTTGGTTGTAAATACAATACAATATTTTTTTAAATTATAATAATGATAATAATAATAATAATAATAACATATAGTTTATGTTTCTTTTTATTTTTTAATTACAAACTAATATCAAAGTTTTATTATCAACAGTTTAATTCGTGTTGCTCTTCGTAATACAAGGAAGAATATTTTTAAAGAACAACAAAATTCAAGTTTAAAAAAAAACAAGTTGCATGTAATGTGTGTTTTAATTTGCTTTAGTGTTGTAAAATTTGTTTGCTTTCTTCCATATACATAGTTATTCGTGATAACTTCAATAGTGTTTTTTCTAAGTGAGATAAATGGATTTGTAATAAACTCAGCGCTTTAAGATCAACTTGGCTCAGTTTATTAGATTAAGCATTATTTGTTTTAAGCATTTAAAAGTTAGTCGTTGAACATTTGCCACACATTTCAATAAAGAATTCTATCAGGAATTCCTTAAAATAAATGTCAACATTTTTTTTATACTAATAACTTTTTCATTTGCTCTATATGTATGTATGTATATAATTGTTTCTTTTCAACTTAAGTTTAATAAATTATATTAATTTTAATAATGTTTCTACTTGTTAACGAGCGGCGTTTATAAATACATAAGTGCTGAATGCAGGATATTTGTTAGTCTTAATAAGTGAGTGAGTGTGTGGGTTGTTCCAAATTGTAAACTATTTCTCTTTGTCGTCTTTTAAGTCCTAAAACTTATTCTTAATAAATGACTTTTGTTGAATTTCTAAGTATTTTTTTATGTTATATCACATTTTGTATCATTAACCAAATACATGCTGAAAATTAAATCTTTGAATTTGCTTTATTTGGGGGCTAAATACTACTTTATAATAAATGTTATATTAGATTAATTATTGAAGTTGTTTTTTTTATTATTATTATTATTTATTCAATAACTTTACCCCACTATGGATTTAAAGATATTTTCATTCATTAAAAAAAAAAACTTATATTATTAAAAACTTATAAGAAGCCACAAAAAATATTTAACAAATATAAAAAAAATGCATTAAGCTTAAATGAATTTAATTAACAACGCACTCTAGTTTTAAATTTATATCTTTCAGCAAAATTTTGCTCTTTTGACAACTCATTATTTTTGAGTTACATATATTGTGAAGTTTTAATAAATTGCAAGTAGAAAATTATATTAAAATTAAATTTAAATTGCAAAAAGCTTTTCTCTAACTAAAAGGGAACTAATAAGGCATATTTATAATAAGATCTAAAATTTGATAAAAACTAAAAATGTCAAATTGTTTTTTGTAAAAAATTTGCAGAAACTATTTATACAATAATAATTTTGTGTTGCTTGGCTATCTGCGCGTGTTCGTCAAATTTTATTACTGAAATTGTTTTGACTATTTTTAGCTGTTGTTGTTTCAGTGACACTTGTTGTAGTTGTTGTTGTATTTATTTTATTTGCATTTAATTTTGCCTTCATTTTCATTAAAAGAGCCTCAAACGAATCCTCTTTCTTGGGTTGCAGCTGCGGCTGAGGAAACACATACGATTGATAGGTATTTATACCAGCATTATCTAAATTTTAGAAAGCCATGTTATAATTTTCATTTTGATTTCAAGTCAAATAGACAAGTGAAAACGAAGTGATTATTTAGTTACCTAAGTCTGCATAAGATGCCCTACAGAATGCACGTCTGCCACCAAAGCTAACATCATACATATTTATTTGAGGATCTCGTGTACTGTTGTCGATAGCGGCAAAGGCATCTTGGGAACGCTCGAACGTAACAAAACCGTATTTCATTCTAAAAAAAAACCAAGTACATATACATATATATAGATTTAAAATTAAAACTAAAATAACTTTAAAAAATTTATAATAAGTGATGAATTTCTTTTGAACTCTTTGCTTTCAGTAATCATGCTCATTAATTGTAATGGCAATTACTACTAACTATTGCATTCGCTAAAATATATGCGAATATTTCAAGCGAATACTAGAGACAAAAAAAAATTGTACTTCTTTTACGAAAATAGTTTACGATTAACAAACGTCAAAATAACGAAAATTATTTTAAGCAGCATGAAAAAAATACATATACATACTTACAAGTAAAGCATTCTAATCAAAGCTTTAACATTTTAGCGGGAAACTTTTCCATCAATAAAAGTGCACATAAGTATCAAAATGAAACCAAAATCCAGTAGTGTTTGGAAATATTTTTCAGAAAAGGCAGTGTTTGATTTGCGCGAAAATATTTTCTACTTAAGACTACTAGTCTGTTCAAACTTTTGAAAAATGTTGAGCACCATTCATTACTTCGTACAAAAAATTTCAAATGCAAACGCTATTACCCAGCAAAAAATTATCAACACTTAGAAGCACTAAAAGCTGTTAGAAGCAATACATTGCATCTCTAGAATCTATAGAAGCACTAACATAAGCGAGACCATTAAAATATGTTCTGCGATCGTACGTGAACAGTACACATTTATATATGTATGTGTATAGTAGAGGCATACGTTTGGTGGACGATTTATTGCTATTGCTTCTAAGTGGCTCATCGCGAACAAAAATCATGCATTATAAAAGCGCAATTGCAAGTGATTTGCAAGTGATTCCGTTTCATGGTCTCCCTTACAAAAATTCTTCCAGCAAGCAAAAATTTTTGTTGGGTAACTAGTTCTTGTTTGTTCTGAATTCCACGCGAAGCAAATGTCACTCATATTATTTCGCATGAAAACTTAAAATGTTGAAGATATATTTCATATGTTTTTCCCAAGAGGAACAGAGTACTACTTTTTCAAAATTTTTTTCATGAACAATTCATTTCCACTTTCTTTTAATATATATTTTGACATTTCACATGAAATATTGAACAGAGTACCAGGCTTTAGATCCAAAGTACGAATGGGTCGATTGCCTAGGTTCGGTTAGGTTAGGACCTCCACTCGGAGACCCAATTGGGTCCATTGTGATTCACTTCTGTTACCCATAAAAAGTAATATTCACCCTATCATTTGCAGCCAGAAGTAGCCCTATTATCCATCACTAAGCCACCGAATTCCCATAATAAAGCCCCTGATGTCCTCTAGTTTACACTTCCCGACTTCAGTAATGCTTTCATGGAAACGTCTGCTCAGCCAGCTAAGCCTATGACGTTGCAGCTTCGGGCAATGACAGATAATATGTTCAATGGTTTCTGGTTCCTCTTCATCCCTGCACATCCTACAAAAAACTGGAGTGCCAGTCTCCCAAATGCTGGTTCTTGCTCTGACCGAGCAGTGACCAGTCGACATGCCTATCATGATTCGCATCGCCTTCCTATTCATGTCCAGTAGTATTTTAGATCTTCCTGAGTCTAGTTTTGGCCAAAAACCCCCGAGAATCTACAATCCTCCCTACTTCACCATGAATTGTTGGTCCTGCTTTCTACCCAATCAATGAGTTCCTTATAGCAATGACCTATCGGTAATTTCACCGATCTGTCCAACATTCCCTCATCCAACGCCGACCCTATTCTTGCCAGCTCATCGGCAATTTCATTTCCCTTAACACTGCTGTGGCCAGGAACCCAACGTAGTCTGACACTATACTTTTCCATAAGCAAGTTGAGGGCCTTCCTACAGTCACTAACAAGTTTCGATTTGACATTGTGTCCCTTCAAAGCTTTTATCGCTGCCTGGCTGTCGACGTAGAAGGTTCCCTTCTCACCTTCATCTACATTCCTGGCCACCAGCTGCGTGGCTCTAAGGATCGCCGAGATCTCAGCCTGCAAAACCCTACATTCATTCGGCAGTCTGAAAGAACTACGAATGTTCGTTCCCAAGATATAGACACCAGCCCCGGTGCCTTACCCCATTTTTGATCCGTCTGTAAAGACTGCACTACCCTCATACAGCCTATCCGGAATTACCACTAAGGGTGTTCTACTAAAATCGATCTCAGCGACCTTATACTCCGTAAACCCAGGGGTTACGGATTCCAGGTCACCAAAATCGATCTTATTTAAGATTGATTTGTGACCTGATATTCCTGTCCACACCAAACCTGTTTCTACGAGTCTAAGGAGACTTCTAGCCGCCGTTCCCATCACAAAGTCCTCTATAGGAAGTAGATGAAGAATGACGTCCAAAGGAGCCTGAGGTGTGCTCCTCTGAGCACCTGTGATGCCCATCGAGGCACATCTCTGAACCTTAGCTAGTAATCTTCTGTGACTTTCCTTCCTCAATGCTTCCCACCATTCCACACAACCATAGGAAATAACCGGCCTGACAACCGACGTGTAAATCCAGTTTACTACCTTCGGTTGCAGACCCCAGTTCCTTCCTATGAAGCACCTGCATGCGTAGTAGGCATTGAGCCCTTTCTTTAGCCTTTCCTGCGTGTTTATTTTCCAAGAAAGCTTCCTATCTAGGAAAACACCCAGGTATTTAGCCCCCTCTGCTAGTCTCAGCTCCACCTCTCCCATCCTGGGTAGTACAAAGCTTTCTACTTTGTATCTCCTAGTAAAGAGGACCAGCTCGGTTTTCTCTGGGTTGACTCCTAGTCCTTTACTGCTGGCCCAGAAGGATAGATCACCCAACGCCGACTGCATTATTTCACTGATAGTGGGAAGAAACTTTCCCGTTACCAGTAAAACCACGTCATCAGCATATGCAACTATCTTCCGTCCGCTTTTCTCAAAACGCTTAAGAATTGCGTTCATTGCTAACAACCACAATAGAGGTGACAAAAAACTCCTCCCTGTGGTGTACCTCTTGTCAATAATCTCCTCAGGCTTCCTCTTCCCATACTCCAGTTGATGATTCTGCTCTTAAGCATGATAATTATCCACTCCACTAGAAAGTTGTGAACCCTAAGTCTCCAGCGACTCCCTATAATAGCCTCTATACATATGTTGTTAAAGGCTCCCTCAATGTCTAAGAATGCATCCAGTGTGTAATCCTTGTGCTGCAGTCCTCTCTCTATAACACCAACCACGTCATGAAGCGCACTCTCAACAGATCTGCCTTTACGATAGGCATGCTGAGCGCCACTTATGACGCGGTTATCAATTGTGTTCCTTAGATGCAGATCAATCAGTCGTTCTAATGTTTTCAAAAGAAACGACGAAAGACTGATTGGCTTGAAATCCTTCGGCTTTGAGTGGCTTGCCTTAACCGCTTTGGGTATGAAGATGACCCTAACCTCTCTCCAGCCTTTCGGTATAAACGTCCGGCTTAAGCATATCTTAAAGATATACACCAGAGACAGTAGTACGCGCTCTGTGACATTCTGCAGCATGGCCGGAAAAATACCATCTGGACCCGGTGATTTATATGGTTCAAATGTATTTATTGCCCATGTTGCTTTTTTCAACGTCACCATGTCGTCCACTGCTAATTCTAATCCCAATTCCGATAAGTAGTTAAAATTAACCTAAGTCGTTGCCTCTTCCCCTACTTCCGTACAACCAGGAAAGTGTGTCTCCATCGGAACAGAAAGTGTCTCAGAGGTGGATTCCATCCATGTGCCATCCACTGAGATTAATAATTTTTTTACTTGAATAAAGGCTCAACTCTAGGGTTCGCACTACGATTATAATCATAATCGAAGTCGCGATTAATCACACCTTTTAATTGTAATCGGAGCCATTAATCGTTCTATTTTTAAGCAAAGTATTTATGTCAAACGGCTTCGCCAATTCTTCTAATCTAAGATTCATTTAAATGGTTTCAATTTTCATACAGGGTATGACTCATAGAAATTTTAAATTTTAAATTTATTTATTTATTATTATTTATACATGTTATCGTAATGATCAGAACATATTGCAATAAAATTAAACTGCTGCTAGTCTCCCGACAGCGTTTTTACGTCTGCAAACCGCGTAAAAGATCTTTCGTAGTACTTATAAAACGATGTAATACAATTAGATTCTCTCTATCCTGAATTAAAGGTTTCGTGGTCAACTTGTTTTTAATTTTTCACTCATTTGATAGCCAAAAAAAAAATCCGAAATCAATCAGAAATGGTATATTTTCTTGCTTAATCGCGATTAACCGGTAATTGCGATTAATCGCATATTTTTTAATCGTAATCGCGTTTATGAAAATCTGCGATTATTTGCAAACCCTACTCAACTAAAAATAATTATTACCTTTTATATGAATATGAATGATGAGTTTGTATTAACTCAAAATAACACTGGCGGTATTCACGGTTGGCTATTCTTTCTATCTATTTCTATCTTTCTATCTTTTACATATTGTAGCTTTGATAAATTTAAAACACTGCAACAACAAAATGCGTACAGTTTTAATTAACGATTGCCCCTTTTAGACACGGAAAGTTTACTTTGCAAAGTCTTAATTCAGATGGGAGAAAGACAGGAAGAGAAGTATTCGTCCCACTGTCTTGCACACAGCTGAATTAATACTTTGCAAAGTAAACTTTGTGTCTCTAAAATGTGTATACGCCTACACCATCTACTATACTAAAAACTGTAATACCCCATTTACACACGGAAAATTTACTTTGCAGTCTTAATTCAGCTGTGTGAAAGACAGAGGTAAGAATACTTTCTCTTTCTGCCTTTCTCCCAGCTGAATTAAGACTTTGCAAAGAAACCTTTCCGTGTGTAAAAGCGGTATTATGGATGTAGTTGAATTTATTTACCAGAGTTCGTGCAAAAGAAGAACAAACTACATACAAATTCTCTCAGAGAGTGTCTTTGAATTGAAAAATAAACTTTTTTTACAATACAGAAGAAAAAATCGCTCACGCTTGGACGCTTAAAATCGTAGTATATTT
Organism: Tachina grossa; assembly: GCA_949987645.1. Classification (NCBI taxonomy): domain Eukaryota; kingdom Metazoa; phylum Arthropoda; class Insecta; order Diptera; family Tachinidae; genus Tachina; species Tachina grossa. The sequence goes on along the minus strand of OX465274.1, from coordinate 130,945,796 downwards.
AAAAGGGTTTTAAATTTCATACGAACAGTGAATCCGCTACTATTTTGTTTAGATGGGTAATAAGGGTAATCTTTAAAATATCACGAAAATGCTCACAACGTGTTTTTTTAATTGAAAAGAGTAGACGGAATAAGGGAAAATTTTGCAGTGTATTGATATAAACATTGATAATTAAGATTTTTGTAAATCCCCTTTTACAATTGCGAAATTAAAAGGCAGACAGACGAAGTTTGTAGGCGACGGGTTGAAGAGGTAGAGTGTATAGTACACGAACCTCTGTACCGGACATTTATTGTTTCTCTTTTCTACTTTTCGTAATTTATTCTTGTTGCTTCACATGCTTTTTCTCCTTTCAGGGGTTGTATGCATACTTGATGTGTATCAAGGCATATATGTGTATTTATGTGTATACGTATACGTGAATGTGAGTAGCAAACGCGAGGAAGTAAACAAACTATAAATTTTCTGTCTGTTAATTTCCCAATTGTAAAGGTTTAGGTAAGTTCAAAAGAGAATGAAGAAAATGTCTGCCTTTCAATTTCCCAATTGTAAAAGCGGACTAAAAACTGAAAATTTGTAAATTTCGAGTTAATACCGTCTTGTTGATCAAGTGCGATATGTAAAGTCGATATCCCGCTATCGGTGCTGTTCACCGATTTTCGTCGACTCACTGCAATAGTCACAAGAAATATGCGGAAAACAAAAGTGACACGAATGGTTTCATGCATGGACCAGAAATAATTTAAACAATAAAAGACATTAGCGGAATTCACTGTTCGTATTAAATTTAAACACCTTTTAAATATACTACGATTTTAAACGTCCAAGCGTTTTTCCATGCTGTAAAAAATGTTTATTGTTCAATTCAAAGAGAGATACAGAGACTCTCCGAGAGTATTTGTATATATCTTGTTCTTCTCTTGTCCAAACTCTGGTAAATAAATTCAGCTACAGTCGTTAAGCAGCTCTGGGTTGAAGAACAGCTCTCGCGTCATCGTAATTATTTCTTAAGTGTGGTAAGGCTTGTGTGTGTTGTTTGGCCTTCGAGAGTTTTTCGTCTCGCTCGCACTGTTTGACTGATGTGCCACGAATAATGCATTAAACACATTCACCACAGCAGGCTACACGAACACACGACTTCAAATGCCGCAAGCAGCATTTGTCGCCTCGTAGCCGGCTACTTAATTATTTTGGAGACGGTAGCAGCACCATCTGCAGCTGATATTCAAGTACAAATTAAAGGGTTGCATTTGTATACTCGTTTGTATGTATAGCCAAAACAAATATACCATGGTATGTACCATGTAATTGTAGTGTGAGCGACAGAACTAGTATAAGAGTTATTGTGTGTGCGTGCTTTTTCAAATTACAATACAATTAAAAACAAATAACAATTGCTTATTGTGTTGCTGCTGAGCAACTGTTTGATCTGTTTTTGTTTAAAAATACATATTGTAATACAATTATATGAAAAAAACCCATTGTTGAAACAAGTACATGGTGGACAGATGTATGTGCGGACGTTCGTTATGTTATTTTGTGGCGCAGCCAAGTATAGAAAGAGAGAGACAATTTTGCTCTGAGAGTAATTACACTTGCATATCGTGTGTCATTTTTTTTTTATTTGCAGCTCATGTGTTTCATGTACATGTATCATCTACTTACATACATATGTATGTGAAATTTTGCTTTTATTCATTCATCATCAGCCATGTATTTTTTTCTCAACACAACATAAGGCACTTACGGTAAAAGCAGTTTTATGTATCTTATTTGTTTTAAAAAAACAAAAAAAAAAAATAAATGTGTTGTTTTCATTTGCTCATTGCCCAACCATACAATAATTGCTTTAAAAATCAAATAACATATTTGTTCATACCAGAACCAAAAACACGCAAAAAATAGTGCAAACAGATGTATCTGTGCAATGCTATAGTACAAATACATAGTTCAGTATTGCCACTTTTATATATTTTGCATTTATAAAAATTCATTACTCTTTTAAAATATACTTATTTCACGTAAAAGTACAAAAATTAATCAATTTATGTTTTACATCAATTTTTGGATATAAATAGTTTCTGTTAAATAATATGAAATAATTGTACAAAATCATTCATTCAACATTATGTATTGTACTGGCAATACTGAATATTCTCATTGCAGCCAACCAAATAGAAATTAGTTTAATTGGACTACAACGGCAAAATCAGCATAGACAACAACCTGTCGCCATATTGCCTTGCTGTCTTCAAAAGAATCATTCGCATATAAACATGTGTATTCTATCCTTGACATTTGGTAGTCGGTAGCTTGCTGTGGTGAATGTGTTTAATGCTTAACCGTATAACCTTGCGGTTTTTTGTGGAATTTCTTTAACAACCACGTTGCTACTTCCTATGTGAAGGCATAGTCACAAAACCTTTTAAAATACTGTTAATAACATCTTTTGATCAAAGCTACAATATGTAAAATATCTACTATAGCCAACCGTGAATACCGCTATTAATCTAACCGCCGTATTTAACTCTGTGAAACATACAAAGTATCCAATATAGAAGCGATACTTTTTTTATATCTATCAACCGATACGACAATAATTAGGTGTGTTCCACAAGATTTCGTACAAGTTCGGACTAATGAGAGTAAAAAGAAAATTACTCTCTGAATATGCAAAAGTTATCCAAAATTGCTGGAACGCAAAAAACCATAATTGCCCATCTTAAAATACTAGTGCTGCTTACTTTTTAAATTAAATTTAATTTAAGTGATTTTAGTCGCTTAAAACGCATAACATTATAAAAACAAAAGTTTTGCATCATTGGCAACAGCTTTAAAAATCAAATGAAAATGAGTTGTAAAAAGTAAATTATCTAAAAACAGCATTTTTTTATATTAAATAAATAGGGAAATGTGTACAAATGTACTTACAACTTCAACTTTGTTCAAAAAACCTTCCATTTTGATTTTTAATAAATTTGTATGCAAATACTTTTTTTCCTATATTTGCAAACTTTCTAGTTAATTTTTCACTTCGATATGCAAACAAAAAACAGCTGATTATATAATTCTTGTCCGAACTTACCCAGAAGAAAAAGTTCGTACTAGTTTTTACAGGAAATGAAAAAAATTACTCTCTCATTCGCTCTCAAAACTGCACGAAATTTGCTATCTGGAACGCTTTTGGATAAATTTGTACAAGTTCGGACTGTTTTGTTATGCATCTGGAACAGACCTATTATATATAATTACCATTATATAAATTTTCTTATCTACAAGTGTGATGATTTGTTTAAAAAAAATATGTAACTTCTCAGACAAAATTTTATTGAAATGTATGAGACCTAAACTTACCCCGTATCCTTAAAATGTATGCTAATCTGTTTTATAGTTCCGTATTGCAAAAATTTTCGCCTTAACATATCTTTGGTGGTTTCTTGTTCAATGCGGCCCACGTAAACAATGCGGCGCTCTTCAACAGCTGGTTGAGAGACGTTACGATCCACAAAGTTATTATTTCCATTTTGACTTTGACGATATTTAGATTTTCTTGATCGTGAGTCGGTACGAGAAATCGAACGACTACGTGAACGTCTATAGAGAGGACTTCGTGAACGATCCGAATCTGAGGAGTATGATGATGAGGAGTATGTCGATCGAGAACGCCTGCGAGCAGCTGAACGTTTTGTATAGCTAGTACGACGCTGGCGACGACTACGTGCCATACGATCGGCCGATTCCGAATAGGAGGACGAAATGGAACTGCGATGTTTAATACTACTTCTGGAAGAATAACCACCCGTTCCAATGGCACTATCATATGTAGGCATACGTTCTAAAGATGAGGAACAACTGTTGTCTCGAGACCGCGAAATTGTGGATGAATTACTATTGTCAGAATGATCATCGGACGAGAATTCAGTTGAAGAAGACGACGACATATCCTTGTGCTTGCGATACTGTCGTTTGGGATGTCTGCGTATTCGCTCACGAGATTTGAGCTGCATGCTTGATTTAGACAAGGGTAGGGGTGGAAATTCTGGTTGTAAGTCTGTTTGCATGCCAACTGAGTACATGCGCTTGCGTATTCTATCTTTGCGCAAATGCATAATAATTTTATCTTCACCATGATGTTCAGGCTTCTTCGCACCATTAATATATTTAGTAGTAACGGGCTCTTCTACTGGCAAAGATTTCTTAACCACAACATCTTGTATGCTAGCTATAAGAGAACTAGTTGATAATTTTATATTATCAGTAGCTTTGACCTTTTCAAAAGTATTTGTAATAGTAGACAATAAAGCTGAGTTCTTTAATAAAGACCTGGTGGCGTTATTGACAGGTGTCATGGCCGCATTGAGTATGGGTGGTATGGAAATATCTGTGTTACAACTAGTTGATACTATAATTATTTCTTCATAGTCTGATTTCTTAGATTTCGAGTTCAATGATTTATCTTCCTCTTCATTGAAATACGGAGTGTCTTTAACAATTTCTCTTAGAGGCAAAACTTTTGTAACTCGAGGCACTTTGGCGGATATTGTTGAATCAATAATACGCATTTGTTGGGCTTTCTTTAATTCTTTCATGCGTAAAACTTTATTCTTAGCCTCTGTAATGGGGTCAGTGCCATATTTAACAGTAAAACTCTGTTGTTCTTTGAGAGTTTTTACTATGGACGTCACTGCTTCACTGCGTTTTGATGGTGTCATGTTTACAGATGTTCTTTTGTCATTATAGTTTTGGGTACTGTCAGTTTTATTATCTAATTTTTGTATTTTATAAGATGGGGATTTAGCATTTGTTGGCCGTGTGTTGGCCTCAGCAATAGCCTCGCCGCCACGCCTCTTTTTATATTCGTCCAGGTTTAATTTTCTCTTTACAGCTTGAGTCTTTTGTGGTGTTTCTTCCGAAATTTTCTGGTTAACAGGAATTGCTGCTGTTTGTTGTTTTGGACCAACATGGACATTATCTTGTTTGATCGGCGTGTTATTATCTTCAGAGCTTTGTTCTGATATACTAACTCGTTCATGCTTGAGTAGTGATAAATTTTTACCTCCCATACCAATTCCAATCTTTTTCGTAGAGTTTTCAGATTTGACGGTAGAATTTGATTTTGTAATTGCAGAAATTTGTTTAACAGCAGAGTTTTCCATTTTAATATTTTTGGCTGTTGGAGCTTTCGTAGGTTTTTGCATGCATTTCCCTTTACTTTTAGCAAATTTACCTTTTAACAAGTCACATTGTTTTTTGTTGGGCACTAAAGGGAAGTTGCGTATAAAATTTGATTTTTGTGTACAATATTTTTCCTAAAAATATATTTACATATATATTTCCTTTTCTGGTTATCGAATATCAAAATTTCTAAAAAATATTTACCTCGACTTTATGATTTTCTACTTTTTTCGCAGTCAAAGTAGGACTCCAAGAAGGATCTGCCTTAATATTGTCTACAAAAGGGACATCTTTTGTTTTTTGTTTTGTTTGTACTTCTGCTTGTTGTACAGCGGAAGGCTTTAAAAAAACTGATGCCTTTTGTAAAGAACTAGAAGCATACTCGTCCCCTTCTACGGTTTCAACATCAACTATAACGTCAGAATCAGAATCTGAATCATTACTTTTGCATGTAACAACTTGCACAACTGACGGAGTTTCGACAATGCTTGTGGAACTGTCATTTTTAGATATATTTTTTTTTGGCTCCACACATGATGGATTTGAAGCAATTGAATTATTGTGTAATTGGATGTCGTCTTGCGTTATAAATTCAGCCAAATCAAAATTATTCGTATCAATTTGTAATCCCAATCCATAAACATCCGAATAAAGAGTATTTGTACTGATGGTACGACTTTTGTGGCAAGAAGTGTCTAGAATTAAATCATCGGGCGCTACCAAATTTGAATGTAAATCTAATATTGAGTTCTTGGCATTGTTGACCACGTTAGAGTCAATATTTTGTGTTAAACTAGTATTATTAACTATATTATCCTTATAATCATTATCTTTGTCATTATCATCATGATCATCATCGTCATCGTCATAATCACTTGTATGTGATTCATAGTCTCCTATAGAAGAACTATCTGTTCTTGTCCGAAATGTTTCATTGCTACAAAGACTTTGACGCTCAAAATCTAAAAAATTATTATCATCATCATCATCATCGTCATCTTCGTCGTTATCTTCGCTATCTTCATCATCTTCGCTGTCGCTATCATAGCCATCAATATTTGGGTCTACTGTAACAATTTCTATGGCTCCACCATTTGACAAATGTTGACCAGCAAAGTTTTCATAATTAAACTATAAACATTTATAATATTTTATGAAAAAAATATGGAACTAAATACTATTTTCCTTAATTTTTTCCTGTTTAACTCTTTTTAAACCTACCGCATTTTTGTTATTATTTTGTATATTTCTCGAATTGTCATCATTGTGGAAATCTTCTGTGGGTGGTATGGGCAATATGCCATTTAAAGTTTCCGTTAACTGCATGCCCATTGATCTTTTGAAAGTAAATTAACAACAAAAAATTATGTAAATTAAAAATTATTTATATATGTATGTATATGTCTACGACTCTATTTATAAGCAAAAAATGGTATGAAGTTGGAATAAGTGACAACATTGAACTAGATGCTAACGAGTTCCTCCATACAATTTGACATTAAAAATCGGCGCATAATGTAGTTTTAACCCACTATTAAATCCTAGCGTGATTTTTAATGTAAAATTGTATGGCATAACTCGTTAAGATCATATTCAATTTTGCCATTTATGCTAACTTCTTGCTAGTTTTTTCTTATACATATGGCCAATATTATCTAGAGTATCACTGAAAATTCAACTTTCGATTTTCATAAAAGCCCACGCGGAATGTTGTGGAACTGAATATGGTAAAAATTTTAGCTAAATCGTGCCCCATCATTCGAGGTCAAAGTTCAAATTTTCCAAAATTCACCGATTTCCAGCACTTAATTGGAAAATTCCTCAATTTTAAACCGATTCTTCTTAAAATCGACAAATATTCTAAACTATACCCTAAACTTTTTTGAAAATTAACCCCAGTGAGTCATGTGGGTCAAAATGACACTTATGTGTTGTTCACAGATATTATAAAGCTACTTTTTAGGAGAAATTTCGAAAATTAAAACTTTAAAAATACTTTATTTAATATTTTTAAAAAAGTGCTTGTTTGACCCACATGGCCAGCGAAAGGTTAATTTTTCCAACAAACAATTTTGAATATAATTTAGCATATTTAAAGGAAGACTTTAGCCGATTTTCACAAAAATCAATGCAAAATTAGTGGATTTTTTAATGAATTTTTACTAAATGAGCGAATTATGTAATATTTAAACTTTGATTCCAGGGGGGCACAAATTGGAGTAGTCCGATTTAGCTCAAATTTTCCCCATTTAAGTTTTAAAGTGTTGCAACAATGGCTAAGGCTTTTTCGAAAATCCAAAGTTTGTTTGCCAGTTTATAGAACACAAGTAAAAATTCGCATCTGCCTGTTTTCTTTATTTATTTTACACACATACATATATTGAAAACAAAAACAAAGCACTCAAATTTGTTTTTGTTTTCAATATAAATAGACAGACGACAATTTTTGATTGTCTTCTACAAACTGGCAGTATATGTATGTATGTATTTTTCATATATGTATCTCAGTATACCAAATGGCTTGAGAAAAATATTATAATAAGCTTATTCTCAATTTGTATTAAATTTTGATTGTTGTGTGGTATACTGGAATTCTATTGCCACTCTATGTACAGACACACATACATACATATGTACATATGTATGTATGCATGCAAATATGTATATATTTGCGAATGTATTGTACAGGATTAGATCATAAAAAATATTTTGGTTTTATAAAAGGTTTATTAATCAAATTTCCATAGAAAATTTGTTTTATTAATCTGTTATAAAACAGAAATATTTTTTATGAATAAGGCAGTACTACCAAATTTACTTACTCGCTACCGCTGGACCAAAATTCTGTGACGTTATCATATTTAACATAGTTACCGTCAAACGGATCATCGTATACCACATTAAGAAGTCTTGAATCCATAACTAATTTCTAACAGCAATATACAGAAGTGAACACCTAGAAATAAAAATTCGTCTACTGATTATTTTATGGGAAATACATAGATATCGAGCCTTATAGTGACATGTTATCGGAAATATACTTTTTTATTGAAATTAAAATTATATGTGCCTACCCATAGTTTAGAATTATCAGAATGCCAAAATTGTTGATAACTTTTAAGATACGGTCTGTAAAATTTTATCGTAAGCGACAATTTACGTACAAAAACATATATGAAAATTTAAAAAAAAAAACCCCCTTCTGAAAATTTTAATTTTTGTCGTTTACGATAAAATCGAAAATAAGGCTCGACATATAATTTTTAATTTTTACATAATTTTTGTTTATATAATATCGAGCCTTATTTTCGATTTTACCGTAAGCGACATGTAATCGAAAATTTACTTTTTTATTGAAATTAAAATGTTATGGGCCTACTCATAGTTTACAATTATAAAAATGCCAAAATTGTTGATAACTGTCAAGATGGGGACTATAAAATTTTATCCTAAGAGACAATTTACGTATATAAAACATGTTTGAACATTTTTAAAAAAACCTTCTCCTGAAAACTTTAATTTTTGTCGCTTACGATTAAATCGAAAATAAAGCTCGATATTATGGATGTTGGAAAACAATGTTACGATAAATTTAAGTATAACCAAATGTTTCGACTATTTCTGAAGTCAGACGACTTGTCGTACCGCATTCGTTAAGAGATTTTGGTACTTTTTAATAAATAAAAAAGTATTGTAAGAAATATTAAAAAATGTAAGTATGTATGTAATAAATAAAAACAAGTAAGAGTGCTATATTCGGCTGTGCCGAATCTTATATACCCTTCACCAAAGTGCTTTTATGTAGTATAGAGATACATACATAAGCACATACATAAAGTATAAACAAAAAGAAAAAATAATTTGACCTAGTTACTTTTATGTACACAAAAAAAATTTATTTTCAAACCCTAAAATCATCATTGTAGATTTTTCTGATTCTTTATACCAATCTACTAGTTCTTAAAAAATATAGAAAGTGTGTTATGTGAAAAAAGAAAAAAGAAAAATAAAAAAATATGTTTTATTTATTTACTTTAATATCCAGAAAAAGTTCAAAGTTTCCGGCTCTGGAGCTGACTTTTTTAATTTTATAATTTTCTACACAAAAGTGTTCTTCCCAAAACGTAAAATATTTATAATTTATAAAAGAAAAGATAAACATTAATTAGACTTAGTTAATTTTTTATATCACAAAGAGTGTAAGTTTCCCAACCCTGGAATCCTTCTTTTTGATTTTTCTGATTTCTTATACCAATCTTTTCTTTAAGAATGTAAGATGTGTTTAATTTATAGTAAAAAAGGAAAAATTTGTTTTAGTAAGTTACTTTTGTATAAAAAATAAGGTTTTCCAACCCTGGAAACGTCGTTTTAATTTTTTTTAAATTTGAAATACCAAATTTATTCCTACTGAAGTATAAAATAAGTTTATTTTATAAAAACATAAAAATTAGTTTTCGGTAGCTTATTTTTTATATCACAAAAAGTGTGGGTTTTCCAACCCTGAAATCATACTTTTTGATTTTTCTGATTTCTTATACTAATATCTTTCTTTTAAGAATATAAGATATCTTTAATTTACAGAGAAAACAGAAAAATTTGCTTTAGTAAGTTACTTTTGCATAAAAAAAATTAAAGTTTTCCAACCCTTGAGACGTGTTTTAAATTTGTTTAAATTGAAATACCAATTTAATTCGTATTATAGCATAAAATAAGTTTATTTATTTAAAAAAAATTAAAATTAATTTTTGGTAGTTAATTTTTTATATCACAAAAAGCGTAAGTTACCCAACCCTGGAATCATCCTTTTTGATTTTTCTGATTTCTTACACCAATCTCTTTCTTTCAAGAATATAAGATATGTTTAATTTATAGAAAAAAAGGAAAAATTTATTTTAGTAAATTACCTTTTTATAAAAAAAAGTTAGTTTTCCAACCCTGGAAACATCTTTTCAATTTTTTGAAGTTTAGTTTTTAATTTGAAATGCCAATTTTATTCGTACTGAAGCATAAAATAAGTTTATTTAATAAAAAATAAATAAAAATTAATTTTCGGTAGTTAATTTTTTATATCACAAAAAGTTTCAGTTTCCCAACCCTGGAATCATCCTTTTTGATTTTTCTGATTTCTTACACCAATCTTTTTCTTTTAAGAATATAAGATATGTTTAATTTGTAAAGAAAAGGAAAAATTTGTTTTAGTAAGTTGCTTTTGCATAAGACAAAAACTTAAAGTTTTCCAACCGTGGAAACGTTTTTTTTTTAATTATTTATTTTTTTTTATTCGAAATACCAATTTTATTCGTGGTGAAGTATAAAATAAGTTTATTTAATAAAAATAAATAAAAAATTAGTTTGCGGTAGTTAATTTTATACTTCACAAAAATTGTAGGTTTTCCAACCCTGGAATCATCCTTTTTGTTTTTCTAATTTCTTACATCAATCTCTTTCTTTTAAGAACATCAGACATGCTTAATTTATAGAAAAAAAGGAAAAATTTGTTTTAGTAAGTTACTTTTGTATAAGAAAAAAAGTTAAAGTTTTCCAACCCTGGAAACGTCTTTTTAATTTTTTTAACTTTTTTTTATTTTTTTAAATTAGAAATACTTATTTTATTCATACTGAGGTATAAAATGAGTTTATTTAATAAAAAAATAATAATTACTTTTCGGTAGTTATTTTGTATGGCAAAATGAAGTTTAAGTTTCCCAGCTCTGAAACCGTCTATTCGATTTTGCTGATTTTCAATACCAATCTCTTTCAAACTATTTCTGACACACCAGTCCAAGAACAAAGTCTCAAACTTTTCTGGGAGCTTCGGAAAACCGATTTCACGTACAGACAGACGGACATCACTTATTCGTCTTCCCTATGCATAAGGATCCAGAATATATATACTTTATGACTCGCTTATTAATATTCTATAAATTACAAATGGAATGACAAATCTATATATACCCTTTTACCATTTTTTGGTAAAGGGTATAAAAATCAATCTCCATCATTGTATTTCCCAAAACGGTACTGCTTGTTAATGATTTTCTGTACAGCTCTTAATTGGTTCAAATATTGACCCATCACATGCAGAAATTCAAAGAGAAATCACAATCTGCATATGTGATAAGTAGGGAAAGGATTTTCATGTAAATACATGTTTTCTGTCCTTGGACGTAGATCAACGTAAATAAAATATTTTTGCGAATGAACAAATTTGCGACAAAATGGCATCGATTTGTTAGTGCATATTTTTGCATATTTTATAATAAATACATATTTTTGCATATTTTATTATAAATATATATTTCTAATACATTTTTTGAAATTTTGGTTTTTGATTAGTTGCAAAGTATTTAAAATCTGCAAGACTGTGTAAGAAAAAAAAAGGAAAACGAGAAAAATTTACAATCATATTTTTTGTGATATTATTCGATATTCAAAAACACCGTAGGACTTAAGCTTAATTCAAGAATACCAATGCTATTGAAATTTAAAAAAAAAAGAAACAAGAGCATGGGATAATAGTCCTTTTAAACCCAAATATGTTTGTGTAATTTTTTTCACTCTCTCTACTAGTGCTGGGATACTATCGATAGTATCGATAGTTTTAAAATATCGAAAATATCGATAGGAAAAAATATCGATATCGATATTATTTAAAATGTAGTTTTGAAAACGTGAGGTGTTATAAAAAATTTTTAAATGACATCAGAACAATTTTTCAAAAACTGTCACCTAAAATAACAAATTAAAATAAACATAAACATAAGACTATATATATATACTTTCAATAAAGTGATAAAAAAACTAAGTGTAACTAACTGTATTCTATCTTTTTCAAGTACAAACATTCGGTCGATAGTAATATCGATAGTATCCATAGTGAAATCTGAACTATCGATAGATATCGATAGTAGAAAATATCGAAAGTATCCCAGCACTACTCTCTACTAGTTCCGCATTAATAAAATATCCAGTGATATGATACGGATATAATAACTAGATGGAGAACGTGGCAGAAGGCTGTCGGATACTATATTTCTATTAATAAAATTAAAGAAATTTTAAAGGCAAAAAAACTTAATAAATTGATATTTGTGATCATTATTTTAACAACTCAAGTTGAATTAATTGAAGATGCGGTAAAAAATTGTGCTCTGAAAGCAGAATAAGTGAAAAGATTAAAATTAAATTAAATTAATTAAAAAAACACTAAATTAGAAATAGCTATACAACTAAAATTATGGCATTAAAAAATGCAAGATGTTTTTAATGATAAAATGTTTTATGAAAGCAATGAAGCTGATTTTTTTTAAGTTTTTAATGTTATTAAATGTTGGAAAAAAGAAGATAAATGCATATTTTATTAGTTTTAAGCATATATTTTTATATTTTTATTACATATTTTATGTACATAAAACGTGATTTTAAATGCATGAAAATCCTTTCCCTAGTGAAAGTTATAAAAATTTTTTTTTAGATTTTTGGAAGTTTTCTATAGAACTTTCAGAGCCCTATAACTTGGAAAATAGGCGTCGCCGCCAACTTTTTGATTAAATATTTTTTTCTTATTTTTCAATTTTCTATCACATAGGCTACTTTTTATTTTGTTTGGAGCTGCTTCGCTCAACTGCATTTAATATCCGGGAAAAAAAGTTCAGTGTCCACCTCTGGAGCTGTGGTTTTAATTTTTACAATTTTCTACACCAAAACGTAAAATATATATATAAAGTATAAAGAAAAAGAAAAAATTAATTAGAATTAAAATTTGTTTTAGTAAGTTAGTTTTGTTTAAAAAAAGTTAAAGTTTTCCAACCTTGGATACGTCTGTTTAATTTTTTTAATTTGAAATACCAATTTTATTCGTACTGAAGTATAAAACAAGTTTTTATATAAAAAAATAAAAATTAGTTTTCGGTAGTTAATTTTTTATATTACAAAAAGTGTAAGTTTTCCAACCCTGAAATCATCCTTTTTGATTTTTTTGTATTCTTACACCAATCTCTTTCTTTTACGAATATAAGATATGTTTAAGAAAAGAAAAAATTTGTTTTAGTAAATTAATTTTGTATAATTTTGTATAAAAAAAATTAAAGTTTTCCACCCCTGGAAACGTCTTTTTAATTTTTTTTATTAGAAATACCAATTTTATTCATACTGAAGTATAAAATAATTAAATCATCACATTGACACATTTTCATTAAACAAGTTTTATCTCCAATAAATAACAGGGGGTCTACTCTGTATTTCGAAACGAAAGAAAATGAATTCGAAAATGTATGTTATTAACAATACAATTCGAAAGCATTTGCTTTCGTTTCGAATTACAGAGTAGACCCCCAGGAGTGCAATAGCTCAGTGATAGAGAGTATGCCTTAACAGTAGACTTGGGTCGAACTCGTTCACTAGTTCATTTTTGCCACAAACCAATGATCAAACCCATGTAATTTAAATGGGTTTGATCAGTGGTTTGTGGCAAAAATGAACTAGTGAACGAGTTCGACCCAAGTCTACTTAACAGTAAAAAAAAGAGCACGGTTCGTATCCTGGCTGCGAAAATTTTTTTTGTTAGTTTTGTATTTACGTGAAAAAACGTCATCGAATCATGGGTTCTTGCATGGAATCTAAGCACTCATTTGAATAATGAGCAGTTTTGCTAAATGCGAACAAATGCTCGTCCATGACACGCCCGTGTTAAAATCATGCCTTCTGCACCTAAATTGAACGAATGCATTTGCAGTAGAACCCATGCATTAATTATTTCTTTTGCATGTCTTTTTTTGCTGGGATGTAATAAATATAAAAAAAATTCAGTAAAGTGCGACTCTGACTCGCGCACGAAGGGTTCCGTACGAACACTAGATATGTAATTTAATACAAACTTCATCCTATATATTATATAGTTTTGGCATTTTTATTCGTTTTTGGGGTGTTTTCGGTTTTTTTGTTTTGGCGTTTTTGCGTTTTTTCGGTTTTGGCGATTTTTTTAAGTTTTGGCTTTTTCTTACTTTTGACACTTTATTTTCTTGTTTTGGCGATTTTTTTCGGTTTTTGGAGTTTTTTCACTTTGGCGATTTTTTTTATTTTTTGCGATTTTTTTAATTTTTGCGATTTTTTTTTTATTTAAAATTTTTTTTAGTTTTGGCGACATTTTCGCGTTTTGGCGATTTTTTTGATTTTTGGGGTTTTTTTCACTTTGGCGTTTTTTTTTCATTTTGGCGATTTTTTCGAATTTGGCGATTTATTTTAGTGTTAGAATTTTTTTTTAATTTTGGCGATTTTTTTTCGTTTTGGCGACTTTTTTTAATTTTTGGAAATTTTTTTTTTGGTTTGGCGATTTTATAATTTTCGGTTTTTTTAGTTTTACCGTTTTTCAAAATTTCAAGTGTTTGCCTCTTACGGTTTCCAAGATATAGCAAATTGTCAAAATTACATAGTCGAAATTGCATTAACTGATGGACCACCCTTTAATTTAAATTTTTTTAAATTTTAGTGTTAATTGTTGTAGTCTGTATAAAAATACACTAATTTTACAAATTTCAAGTTTCAATATACAATTGTATGTATATTACATGGGATTTTAACATTTTTCGTTGCTCGTTTTGGAACACCCTTTAATTTTTAATTCTCATGTATTTGTTGTTGTAGCGGCCAAAATTCTACATACTGTGTCCAAATTTCAGGTCCGTAGCTCTTACGGTTGCTGAGAAAATACCGTGTGAAGGACAGACGGACAGCGTAGCGAAAACAATAGGGTTCCTTTTCACCTTTGGTGTACGGAACCCTAAAAAAAGAAATCAAAAGCAGCAACATAACGGTGAAGCGGAACTCCGCTGCATAAACAAAAAGAAACCGTAGCTGCATGTCGTATCAATTTCGTACCGACATATCGTTGCAAAGTCGTGTCAACCATTTCATACAAAAATCTTTACGATTTCTATTCCGAAATCGGAGGGTTTTATCGACTAGTCGTTAGGAATTCTTTACGAATTCGAAGTATTTGGTGTGGTGGGTAAATACATAATATTTGGAAAATTTTCTGGTTTTAAGTTCAATATTATTATGAATGGTCTTAAAACACAACACGTTGAACGCATGCATGGTCACTTACGATTTTTAGGAGTTCTCATAGATTATAAGCTTGAGTTTACCCAAGCAGAAAGTACCAATCGTACAAAAATTGTAGCAAGAAACCAAAACTGTTTGCCAACGTTGTTACAGTTTACAATAATTTGTAATCGTAAGGGTGTCGTATACCTTCTAGATAATCTGCTAACTTGAAAAAATTTCTATAATAACACTTTAAACTTAAAATTTCTAGTATGTACAGTTACATAAAATAATGGGTTACATTTAGAGTTTTTCTTTTCCTAGACTTTTTGATTTCCCGGGAAAGCGGGAACGCGCCCAGTGTAAAACAATACAAAATATTTTTAAATTTAATTTAATTCAACAAAAAACAAATTATAATTCACGAGATCGATTAAATAATAACGTTTTATAGTAATACATAAATACCAATATTATAAAAAACAAATTATACGAGTATTATTAAAAAAAAATATTACAAAATATTTATTTGGAAATAGGACTTTAGTACAGAATAAGCATTAACAGAATCGTTCTTTTTACCAAAGAGAATCTGTAATTAATTTGTAAGTTTTCTTTTACTTTTTACTTTTATAATTTGCATTTGTTTTTGTAGAATAAAATTTTGAACGTCGCGTTCCGATTTTGGCAAATAAAGACCTCTAAGACTCAGAGCACATGTGTACCACATGTAAACTCGGCCTTTTTTGTAAAGCTTAAGCTATTGTGCTAGTGCTATCACCTTATTGCACCATCGCATTCATAAAGTGAATGACGACACTGATCAAGGAATGTGAACATACAGACTAAAGTTGCCATTATAAAATCAAAAAAAAAACCCGGGAATTCCCGCAAAAATTTTTTGGGATTTCTTTGCCGGAAAATGTGCGGGATCCCGTATGAAAAACACTAATTACAGCGTGATGGGTGTTGGATTGTAGAACTTAAAAATGCACTATTGTGTCATTACAACGGGTCGCCAGTGTGTACGTAATTTGGTAAGAGTCGTCTGGAAATAAACATGTAAAATACTCCGCCTATTTTCTCAATATATTTACATATTAAAGTCTGCTTAGCCGAAGTATATAAATCAAAAAGGTATGCCCAAAGTTTCACTAGGGTAGCTGGTGCTTTAATTTTTGGATTTTCAATTAGGACTATTTGTCTTCAGCTCAGCTTTCAGCTCTTTTCAGTATAATATTACGTAAAATTTGTATGGGCCTTATAATTCATGCTAATTTTCTTCTAAAATATGCTAGACCGAATTAGATTAAACACAAGGCTAACATTTTATGGGAGTGATTATGCCCACTTTTTAAGGTGATAGTTTCACTATATGTACATCGTGTGTGCAAGGGATCACTAAAATGGCTTGAGTTAAAAGCTGTATATTAAGCTTTTAGTTCCAAACAATAGTAGCGTGGCCCCACCCATTTTGGTAAAATGTTTTGGGTTTGCAGATTTTTTTAGTTGGTTCCTCACCTAGACCTACTTGTGTATCAAATTTCAGTTCATAAATTTCCGGGTTTGCAGGTTTTTATAATTGGTTTCTCACCTAGACCTAGTTTTATCTCAAATTTCAGCTCCTTAAGGAAATTTTTCATTTTTATTGGCGTAACCCTGCCCTCTTTTCCAAACGAAAAAGATTTTTCGGCTAGTGCTTATTATTCGTGTTAAGTTTCGTTGCAAACGGATAATAATACCTACATAAATAGTAGATGGTATTTTTCCGGCCATGTTGCAGAATGTCCCAGAGCGCGAACTACTGTCTCTGGTGTATATCTTTGAGATATGATTAAGCAGGAGGTTTATACCGAAAGGCTGGAGAGATGTTAGGGTTATCTTCATACCCAAAGCGGCCACTCAAAGCCGAAGGATTTCAGGCCAATCAGTCTTTCGTCGTTTCTTTTGAAAACATAAGAACGACTGATTGATCTGCATCTAAGGAACACAATTGATACCGGCATCATTAGTGGCGCTCAGCATGCCTATCGTAAAGGCAGGTCTGTTGAGAGTGCGCTTCATGACGTGGTTGGTGTTATAGAGAGAGGACTGTAGCACAAGGATTACACACTGGATGCATTCTTAGACATTAAGGGAGTATAGAGGCTATTAGGGAGTCGCTGGAGACTTTTAGGGTTCACACCTTTCTAGTGGAGTGGATAATTATCATGCTCAACAGCAAAATCATCAACTCGAGTATGGGAAGGGAAAGCCTGAGGAGATTAGTGGCAAGAGGTACACCACAGGGAGGAGTTTTATCACCTCTATTGTGGTTGTTGGCAATGAACGCAATTCTTAGACGTTTTGACAGGAGCGGACGGAAGATAGTTGCATATGCGGATGACGTGGTTTTACTGGTAATGGTAAAGTTTCTTCCCACTATCAGTGAAATCATACAGTCGGCGTTGGGCGATCTATCCTCCTGGGCCAGCAGTAAAGGACTAGGAGTCAATCCAGAGGAAACCGAGCTAGTCCTCTTTACCAGGAAATACCAAGTAGAAAGCTTTGTACTGCCCAGTGTGGGAGGGGTGGAGCTGAAGCTAGCAGAGGGGCTAAATACCTGGGTGTTTTCCTACATAGCAAGCTTTCTTGGAAAAAGAACATGCAGGAGAAGCAAAAGAAAGGGCTCAGTGCCTACTACTCATGCAGGAAGGAACTGGGGTCTGCAACCGAAGGTAGTAAACTGGATTATTTCCTATGGTTGTGTTGTATAAGTGGGAGGTATTGAGGAAGGAAAGTCACAGGAAATTACTAGCTAAGGTTCAGATATGTGCCTCGATGGGCATCACAGGTGCTCAGAGGAGCACACCTCAGGCTGCCTTGGACGTTATTCTTCATCTACTTCCTATAGAGAACTTTGTGGTGGGAAAGGCGACTAGAAGTCTCCTTAGACTCGCAGAAGCAAGTTTGGTGAGGACAGGAATAACAGGTCACACATCAATCTTAAATGAGATCGGTTTTGGTTATCAGGAATCCATAACCCCTGGGTTTACGGGCTATAAGGTCGCTGAAATCGATTTCAGTAGAACACCCTTTATGGTAATTCCGGATAGGCGCTATTGGGTCAAATCCGATAGGCTGTATGAGGTTAGTACAGTCTTTACAGACGGATCAAAAATGTGGGAAGGCACAGGGGCTGGTGTCTTTATCTTGGGAACGAACATTCGTAGTTCTTTCAGACTGCCGAATGAATGTAGTGTTTGCAGGCTGAGATCTTGGCGATCCTCAGGGCCACGGAACTGGTGGCCAGGAATGTAGCTGAAGTTGAGAAGGTAACCTTCTACGTCGACAGTCAGGCAGCGCTAAAAGCTTTGAAGGGACACAATGTCAAATCGAAACTTGTTAGTGACTGTAGGAAAGCCCTCAACTCGCTTATGGATAAGTATAGTGTCAGACTATGTTGGGTTCCTGAACACAGCAGTGTTAAGGGAAAGGAAATTGCCGATGAGCTGGCAAGAACAGGGTCGGCGTTAGATGAGGAATGTCGGACAGATCGGTAAAATTACCGATAGCGTCTTTACTATAAAGAAGTCAGTAATTGGGTAGAAAGCAGGATCAACAGTTCATGGTGAAGTAGGGAGGATTGTAGAGTATCGAGGGGTTTTTGGACAAAAATTTACTCAGGAAGATCTAAACTGGACATGAATAGGAAGGCGATGCGAATCATGATAGGCATGTTGACTGGTCACTGCTCGGTCAGAGCAAGAACCAGCATTTGGGAGGCTGGCACTCCAGATTTTTGAAGGATGTGCGGGGATAAAGAGGAACAAGAAACCGCTGGACATATTATCTGTCACTGTCCGAAGCTGCAACGTCATAGGCTTAGATGGCTGAGCAGACGTTTCCATGAAAACATTACTGATATCGGGAAGTGTAAACGGGAGGATATCAGGGGCTTTATCATACGGTGGCTTAATGATGGATAATAGGGTCACTTCTGGCTGCAAATGGGAGGGTAAATATTACTTTTTGGGCAACAGAAGGGAATCAGAATGGACACAATTGGGTCTCCGAGTGGAGGTGCGGTAAAGCACCACCCTTTCTAACCTAGCCGTAGAACATGAAAATGATGTTTAAATTTTATGGGCGAGTCAACGCACACTTTTTTAATAAAAAATTTATAGCCATGTATTATCGCAGTATATATTCCAAAAATTCAATAAAACAGCTTCCATTAAGCTCCTTAGATTTGCTTTTTTAATTCTGACCTTTATGGGCGTAGCCCCACCCTTCTGGCTATAATTTCCTGGTTTTCAGATTTTTTAGTTGAATGCCCACCTAGACGTAGTTCTGTATCGAATTTCAGCTCATTATAACAAGTTTTAATTTCTATGGGCTAAAATTTTCGAGTTTTCAGATTTTGTTAGTTAATTGTTTACCTAGATCTACTTGTATACCAAATTTCAGCTATCTAGCTATAGCGGAAGTGCTTCGTCAATTTGATGAGCAACTCTACCATTATTTCTCAGGAGTAATCTTACAGTTTCTTACACTTAGCACTTATTTTGGGATTTTTCTTTACCTGTTGGACAATCCATCGTACGTCAGCAATAGTATGCAATTTTGGCCTTCCAGATTTTGGTTTATTTTCCAGGGAATTTGTATTTTTATACCTTTTAATGATATCATGGACTGTTGATTTTTGGTCTGTCGACTATTTTCCCAATCTCTCGAACGATTTTTCCAGCTTCATAGTTTTTTACAACAATTTTTCGGACTTCTTCTGACGTGTATGATTTAGCTTTTGTCATTTTAAGAAGAAACTTTAAACAAATTTTATAAAAGAAAACTTCTTTGTGTCATTTATAAATTGCGCATTTGTAAATGATGATAAAAAATGCTTGTCAGCTAAAAGTAACAGATATAATAATGAAGACACTTTGACAATAAACACAAGTGTTGCCATATGTCCGACTACTTTTTTGAGGTCTTTTTGAGGCTTTGAATAGTTTTTACCATTATTGAAACAAAATAAGGCAAAATCAAAAATTTAATGCATTTAACTAGTATCAACATGGAACAAAAGAAAACATAAATTTAAAATCTTAAAGTTTTTTTTAGAATAAGCAATTTTAAGACCAACAAGATTGTAATGTTTGTCCGACGACATTATTGATTCACTGTATATACATAAAATCGTAGTGTGTGTTTGTTCTTAACGCATGATCTATGGAACTATAAGACCTCAGAAGCTGAAATTTTCAACACAGGTTCGAGTCAATACCTGGTAGGTTTTTATTTTGTTTTGACTGAACAAAAGACCAAACAATAAATTAAACAAATTGGGATAAGACATTCGGCGGGCTCAGCTAGTATTTTTATATTTGTATACGTTTTTTTTTTAATTTTCACTCATAGCGCAAAAAAATGATCAAAAATGGACCAACTTCAAGACAGTGTTGCCAGTAGATTTCTCCAAAAAATACCTACACATGCAAAAAAAAAATCCGATTTTTCCCTACACGTTGAAAAAATTTCCCCTACAAAAATCCCTACGCATTTTTGTAATTAAAATATAAGAAAACCATTAGTTATAAAAAAATATATATGTTTATTAAAGCTTTGGTAAAAAATAAGCAAACAACTAAAAATAAATAAACATACATATGTATGTACTTTTAGTTAAATTCAATTAAACCAACATAGATTTTTTTTAAATTAATATGAGGAAGTTTGATTTGTCAATCAATATTCATTGCTACAGAATATGCCCGCAGTAAATTGATATTTTTTCATTATTTTTGTTAATTTTTTTCACTTTTCTTTTGGTAATATGTGGACAAAATAGTCTATCGAATTTACCCACTTTGGCTATGATTTTGGCGCAATAGCACTTTTTCTCCACTTTGCGACAAATCCTGCCAAACAGTTTTATTTTTGATAAATACAAAATTTTACAAATGTCAAAACTGCATACTTTTTGCGATAGAGAGAAATATAGAAAAAATCTTCAATGTTGCTATCTCTATCGCAAAATTTATGCAGTTTAGTTCGCTTGAATTCGCCCGTGTCATTTATAATTGTTAGTCTATGTTCATTGCAATAAAGTACAGATTTTGTTGTTGCAGGCTAGACACCACTTGGTATATGAATTCGCCTTGGTACATACATATAAGTGTCGCCAACTTTTTAAACCACAAACAACTCTGAAAATATATTTTTAAGCGTGAGCCGATAGCCCTGGCAGCTAGCGCTCCATAAACCTTTAGTCTTAGAATTAATTCGTAAGGCTAAGTCAAATAAATAAAAGAATAATATTTTTAAGCGATTTTAACGAAAAAAACATTTTTGAACCGTTTTGAAAAAGAAATTTTTATTAAAAAACGTTATGTTTGCATTTATTTCATAAATAATGCGACATCACGAAAAAATCCCTACATTTTGGAGAATATAAAAAATCTGTCCGATTTTCGCCACGCTTCTATTTTAGTACCGAAAATTCCTGCATGTAGGGATTTTGCCCTACTTCTGGCAACACTGCTTCAAGAGGCCATAAAAATTAAATTCGAGCTAACTTTTCAAAACCCTTTGGCAGTTCTGTTTACTCAATGGTCTTCTTTCATTTCCCATTGGAATTGTTGAGGCTGGTGGCATTAACCCGAAATTTGTTGCACAGTGTTATTGCTATCCAATTTTTAGCTGGAGCCGTTGCAAAAAGGCTTTCCAAAAAACTTAAAGCACTATTATGAGTTGCATTCGATTTTCGATCTTCGCTGGGTATCGAACATCGAAAATCGAATGATACATTCATATTATTAGCATCGAATTTTCTATCGAACAGAATTATTCTTTCGATGAAGTATTTTAATATGAAAAATTTTTTAAAAATCTAAATGTCAAACAATGTTTATTTTTAAGTACACAAACACAAATTTTAAGCTGTTTTTTGTCAATTTTATTCACAATAACGACGTTCTTTGTCGAATGCTCGTCATAATACCAAATGGAAATTCGTTCGATCAGTACTTTCGACTACAGTCGAAGATCGAAAGTTGCTCATAATAAGGGATTTAGTTTTACCCCATTAAAGGATCGCGATAGGTCCTAGTTAGGGCAAAATTATGTACTGGGAAGATGTTGTGCTCTTTTTTCTAAACAAAAATGGTGATATAAAATTTTTCCGAAAAACGCCGCATTTAAAATATTTATGGTGCCAAAAGTGTTTGTAGTAAAGATACAGGCCTGTTCTGCAAATCACGCTGACTTCAATAAATCAATAAAACCTAAATCATTGCTTTTG
Source organism: Tachina grossa (assembly GCA_949987645.1). NCBI lineage: Eukaryota > Metazoa > Arthropoda > Insecta > Diptera > Tachinidae > Tachina > Tachina grossa. Next base: position 130,923,295 of record OX465274.1, on the reverse strand, counting down.
TAAATTTGGCAATTTATAGGTATGGAAGTGGCATTAAAATATTCTATTATACATGACAAAAACTTAAAATACAACAAAAACCCACTAACAAGTCAGTTATTTTTAGTTTAGTTACTTTTGAAATCACCGTGATTTAAATCACCGCGATTTTCAGAACAAGCCCGATAGATTATTTTTTTTAGTGAAAAGTGCAATGCGCATGGCCGGTAAACAGCATGATTCATAAACATGATTGAGAAAGCGAAGCATGTGATTCAACTCGTAGTGGCAACATATGTCTTTTCGTCTGAAAAATATTAAACTTCAAAATTGAAGTAATGTCCGGTGTGAATATTTTTGTCCGCCTCTGTATACATTCAAAAAATCAATGCCTCGTTTCTGTAACCCTACGTCTATACCTGATATATTTTTATCATGACAAAAGTCAAACTCTATATTCAAAAATAATTTTTTTTTATGTTAGCTGTTTTTCATGTATGGAATGTGACATTTGTCATGACAAGAATATATCAGGTATAGACGTAGGGTAAGGAATGTGAAAAATTTTCGGGTCGAAAAATTTTTTATTATCCTGTGAAACACAGGGTGAATAAGAAAAAAAGTGCATTTCTTGATATTTTAGTAAGTTTATTTAATTTTTTTATATGAATAACCATTTTAAATAAGACAACCAATATAATTATTTAATTTTTCTCGATGCGAGAACTTCTCACAAGTTCCAGAAACGAGGGACAGCACTCGCATGTTTTTAGAATTTCGAGTCTGTCTGTCATAGTTCCCAAGATATAAAGGTACTAACTTTTACCCTTTGCATTCCAATTTCCAAAAATTCCCCCTTAGTGGAAATATACATCGGAAGTGGTACCTACATATACACCAAATTTCAGCTCTCTAGCTGACTTACGTTACTAATTTATATCACTATAAATATCTAGGGCCTATATTCAATACATGCCATAAACCAAACAAACAATTGTTCAGGAGAGACAATAAAATGATTTACGCCGAAATTCTGTAAATAAGAATCAAATTATCATCTAAAATATTTTTAAATATAATTACTGAATCCCATGCATATAAATTATTATCTTGGAATAGAAAAATTAAACAAATTATAGTTAATTTAATTATTATTTGTTCCAACTTTAGCACAGTTATTAGAAGAGAAAAACCTAATACAGAAGACAAATAATTTTTTAATTGCGGCTGAATATTTCAGTTTTTATGATACTGAATATTTTTAACTTCTTATAAATATTTATTTATTTAATTAATTATTTTATTTACTTAATTATTTTATTTATTTTATTTATTTGATTATTTTATTTATTTGATTATTTTATTTATTTAATTATTTTATTAATTTAAGTATTTTATTTAAAATATAGATCCTTTGGTTAACAACATGTCCATCTGGTAGGAACAGTTATTTTTCAGGGGATCACATTAATATTCCGTCGATGGGGCATACTGAAGTGATATTAAACAATTCACTCCATGAGTATAATCGCGGATTTTAAGAAATTAGTATTTAAATTTTTCTTAAAGTAAATATGGTAAATGAAAATTTTATTGGTTTAAAATATATTCTGCTAAATTACATGTTCATCTAGAATGAAATATGACTGAATAAAATTATATGAAAAGAACAGCGCTACATACATATGTACATATCGAGAGCCTATATACAAAATACGTCAACTCAATTTTGGTCAAAATGAGTTTCCGATGGCAAATAGCTCCCCTATGCAATATTCATCTGTAGTATAAATTTCGAATCAAAAAAAAATAAAAAATTGATTTCCCCGTTTTATATAAATTTTTCTTATTCTGCTATATCAAAGTATAATTTTTTTTTGGTGAAAATAAATGATAACTCCCATGTAAATTTTTAATATTTTTAAAAACATAGGCGCATAGTCATAGTCAAAACAAAGTATACTTTATGAGTTTAAAACCAGTATTTTGTATGGCAATACTGGTTTTAAACTCTTAAAGTGTACTTTGTTTATGACTATGACTATGCGCCATAGTAATTTATTATAAATCTACCTCATATCTTATTGCATTTGGCATGCTGAAAACGAATTTGGTAAGGATTTTGATATCCTACGGCTAGTTTTTGAGATATGGTCACTTAACATATCAGTACAGAGGGATTTCCATAAAAAATTTATAATGTAGGTAAAACTTTTAAACTGTTACTCGAAAAGGAACAATGTATGGACCGATTATAGTCAATGATAAAATTTGGAGTGACCCTGTGCTGTTAATGCTGAAAACGTCGAGATGGAAGAGGCTTTCAGTCAGGCTTAAGTTATTTTTTATGACATTTTAAGTTTTTTCTTGTAGCTTTTCAATTCTTATATCAAGTATTAAGTAAAAGATTTCACAAATTGATGAAAAAATAAATATATTAAAAAAAATCATATTTTTTTCCGACAAAATATATTAACTCTAAAAAAATATTTGTTATTTGATTTACTGAAATATGCTATCTCATAAAAATACGCAAACCAGTGCTACCCCGCAAGCTTTTCTTTACTTCTCGCCAACAAACACGACTCGCAGGCGACGTGTCGCAGCTAGGCCACCCTTCATCTAAACGGCCTCTTAGTTGCCATCGAAAACGTCTAGTTGTTCCGTTCAACTATGTGTTATCAGAATATTTACAACTAACTTTGGTGTTATTTGTTATCCCTTTTACACACTGAAAGTTTATTTATTTATTTATTTATTATACATATTATACAAAGTAAATTTGCATAATATGGTGTTGCACAAATATGGGCGGGGTAACTAGACCATATGCCCAAGATGGTATTAACAGTATTTGAAAAGGTTTTGTGACTGACTGTACACGACCTATGCCTTCACATAGGAAGTAGCAACGTGGTTGTTAAAGAAATTCCACAAAAAACCGCAAGATTATACGGTTATCCGTGGCAGATCAGTCAACCAGTGCGAGCGAGAGGAAAAACTCTCGAAGGCCAAACAACATACACAAGCCTGACCGCACTTAAGAAATAATTACGATGACGCGAGAGATGTTCCTCAACCCAGAGCTGCTTTACGACTGTGAAAGTTTATTTTGCCAAAGTCTTAATTCAGCTGGGAGAAAGACAGAAAGATATAGTAGTCCTCCCTCTGTCTTTGCAAAGTAAAGTTTGCGTGTACAAATGGGGTATGTTCATTAATAATTATACCCCTTTTAGACAAGGAAAGTTTACTTTGCAAAGTCTTAATTCAGCTGGAAGAAAGACAGAAAGAGACAGTATTGCTCCCTCTGTCTCTATCACAGCTGAATTAAGACTTTACAACAAAGTAAATTTGCGTGTCTAAAAGGGGTATTATCACATATAATTTGGCTTACGAATACTTCTTTTAGACAAGCAAATTTTACTTTGCAGTCTTAATTGAGCTGTGTAAAAAACAGAGGTAGTAATACTATCTTTTTCTGTCTTTCTTACAACTGAATTAAGACTGCAAAGTAAACTTTCCGTCTCTAAAAGGTGTAAAAGCGATACGAACTTTAGCCTGTTCAAATCATAAATATATAAACAAATTATAGTTTTTTATTACATAAATCCATGAATTTCACCAAGTGTAAAGCAACTTATTTACTCTCTCTCAATTATTCAAAGCTCTCTATCTGTCCACCTCTGACATTGACGTGGCTTAACTAATAAAACAAACAGGAATTCTTTAAAGTTTTTGATGTTGTAATATTTGTTGCATTGAAAACAACAAAATTTTAACTACCGTCAATGTTAACACATAAACTTTCTAACATATGTATATGATATATGTTTTTCATTTCACCTTTGATTTTTTTATAACCAAAAATTGTCTGGTTAAATTGTTTATCTAATTTTTCGACGTTTTTTATATGTTCAATGAAACTATTTTTTAAGCTTTAGGTCAGTAAAATTTATTTATTTTTAGTTTTTTATCGATATTTCGTTAACCTTTGGTTAACTTCAGGATTATTCTTATTTTATTTTTTGGTAATTAGTTTTTGTCTTTTTTTCTGATTAAAAAGAAGAAAAAAAACTAATTACCAAAAAATAAAATAAGAATAATCCTGAAGAAGTTAACCAAAGGTTAACGAAATATCGATAAAAAACTAAAAATAAATAAATTTTACTGACCTAAAGCTTAAAAAATAGTTTCATTAAAAATTGTCTCGTCTAGACGCCTTGTTAATACCAACATGCGGATGTATGTAGATATGTATGTATGTATGTATGTATGCATCATTCTGCATTGCTGCAAAAGGTTCGATACCAAATCTCTTTAAAAACGTGCACAACAGAGTTTAAACAAAGTAGTGGTAACTCTGCTTATGCTAAATAAAGTAATGCACAAGGAAATTGATGATTAACATGTGTTTTGAGTTTTTCTGTGTTGGGTATAACAAAAACGATATAAATATGTGGCACAATAAACGCCGAAATTGATATACAATACAAAAATTCAAATAAAACAACAAAATGAAGCAAAGTAAATAACAATGTGCCATGTGCTTTTTCATGCAAACTAAGAAAGGGAATGGTATCTTTTGACAGCATTTTTTGAATTAAATTAACTTTGTTCAAAATGAATGTTTAAGGATATGTCTATAATATATTTGGTTAAGTTTATGATGATGTGCTCAGCATGGTGAGGTAATACTTGAACACAATTTTAAGCATTTCACTCGAATTTAAATCTTTGAAAATGCTAACTGACACGTTGCATTATATTTGCTGTTTTCTGTTTTGTGTAGTCAGGTGGATATTGAATAAATTTATTTAATTTTAATAATTGGAAACAAATAACGGTAGTCTTTATTCAACTAAACACACTATTTTTACTGTTAACTAGAGCAACGACCTTTGTTGGTAGACTATTGCAATATTAAATTAACAATCACATTTAAACAGTTTCAATTCGCTAGCAGACGTATGAAGATACCTTTTGTACATATGTACATACATACATATATGTATATCTATGTATGTAAGTATACATAAAATTATTAAAATAACGAAATTTAGATATTTTCCAACTACACCCACTTCCAACAAAAAATAATGCCAGCGCCACTTGCTATGTGTGTTAGGAAACTTGGCAAGATAAGCAGACATTGCACTTACCTGTTAATTCTTAATTTTAGTTATAAATTTTTGATTTTGTTGTAATATTAAAATTATGTGTTTTTAACACACTACACGAGGAAACGTGTTCACTTTCTGTCTGGTGGCGTTCGGATATTTTTGTTGCGTTTCTTTTATATTTGCTCCTTAAATACTTCTGTAGATATTTTGCTTTTATTGTTGGGTTCTTGTCTATTTTAACCTCACATGTTGCCCACCATTTAAATATTTTAGACTACAATAACTAAAGATTTTATGTTTGTGCTAAATTTTTCTAATACACATATTTCTCACTTGTTTTTCATTATTAATTAATTATTATTATTACTTCATTTAAGCATAACGCTCTTATTATAAGTTATTTTATTTGTAAATTTTCACGTGGACCGCAAAGAAACGAGCGATTGCTTATTGCTGAGAATTGGAATGTTTTGACATTCTCTTTTTGCGCCATTCGCTAATGCGGCTTTTCACATCACTTGCATGTTGTATACACATTGGAGATGTGTGCATGTCGTGTTTTTTTTCGTGACATGAGCACGCACACAACACGGTGTGTTCGTGACTGAAATTCTGAATGCATGCGAGCTCGTTTCGTAAAACGAACACGAAACGATTTTAGGTGTAAAATGTGTATGCGTGAATTTCAAAAAAAAAAAAAATTTAGTATATTCTATCGTCAAACTCGCAAAACCATCGAATTTGTTGGTAGTATAGGGATCTCTTAAGCTTAAAGTTCTGAAATTAAACAGAAATATGTGTATATATTAGGTAAGTTTTATTCGAACTTTATATAAATATTCAGAACAAATCTAAGTATGTATAAAATTATTAAGTAGCTATAGTTATAGCTGCTTAAAAAGAAAGTAGGTATAAAAATGCTGCAAAGGCATAAAATTTCTAATATATTACGTTTATCATCACTGAAAAATAAAAATACAAAATATATTTCCTATAAGAAATAAATAATTCTCAATTTAAAAGATACTAACAATAAACAAAATGCTAAATAAAACCTTTTTTTCACTATATGAATTTACGTCTTCCATTTTGTTTCTTATTATTTGGTTTTAATTAAAATTTATTGAAATAAATTTTTATTTTTTTTTATGTATATGTATATATGACATAACAAAAACTGATAGAAGAATTGTTTAAAAAATATGAAAGCTGCCAAGTTTAAAATATTAAGCAGTAATATCGTTTTATTTGATGTAGTTATAGATATAGATATATGTTTCGAATAAAACATACCTATTATTAAATATAAAAAAAGTTTCTATGCTACTCAATTTGATTATGTACGTGCTGTGCAGCGTAACCGTTTGACCGACTGAAGTGGCAAATTGCCACTTTTTCGAATGCCTTGCCACATATTTACCCCTTTTGTTTTTAATGTGAAACATGTAATAATACGTTAAAAATAAGAACTTTAGTGTAGTTGTCTCGTTTTTTATGCTGCCTCTTTTTTTATAAATCCCCTAATTGATGCCACGTTTTGAAAAATATCATTGATCACCCTGGTGCTGTGCATTTACCTGTTGAGAAAATATTTCGCTTGCTTGTTGAACATCTTAGTATTCCTGTTCGTGTAGTAACGTGTCGACAAAATTCAACACGCGCCCATCTCTAATACACGAACAATTTTAATTTGACATTTTGTTTAAACGGCGAATTCACAAATTTTTGTATACCGCATATATGTCATTTGAAATTTAGCACGTGGTAGTTTTGTTTACAATGATGCCAGACCAGACACAAAACGGGGCAATGCCAAATATGCTTACAGTACAGTACATAACGGTTATAAGACAAACATATTATTTTATTTGAATCCTTTATTTCAAGAACCAGCCAATCGAACACGTTGTGATTTCCCTATGAATGTTATGAATTTCTGTAACTGTAATTATAAAACGTTTTTTATCTACATTTACATATCGACTGTCCCATTCCGAAACATGCTAAGTCGACATAACATGTTAAGCTGGTAGTATCATTTCTGAATTCATCGTTTATTAACTTAGATTAGATAGTAATCGGACTATTCTATCAAAAGTTATGAGCAAAAATGCACTTGGCATATTTTTTCAAATTTAAAAAACGCCCCTTTATCAATGTTTTAAGTGCACTTAGCATAATTTAGTTTGGATTAGTAGTCAAAAAAAAAAATTAATTTAAATTTTTCTCCAAACTAAAACATGATATATGTACTTAGATGAACATTGCAAGACAGAGGGGGAAATACTTTCTCTTTCTGTCTGTCACCCAGCTGAATTATACTTTGCAAAGTAAACTTTGCGTGTCTAAAAGGGGTATTAGATGACCATTGTAAGTGAAAAAGAACCTTACTTTTATATACATTTGTGATTCTAGATCACTTTTAACTATGATCGACGACAAATTTATAAAGTTCAAATAAATTTAAAAAAAAATCTATTGCATTTATTATATGATTACAAAAAATCTCAAATTTCTATCTCATAACATTTCCGAGATGTCATCAATAAACTTTGAAGGCGTTTAACTAAAAACTAGCTTTTTTGACTTAGCATGTTTTAGAATGTCACAAATCAAAAACAAACAGTTTTGAAGAAAACACGTTTTAAATTTTCAATTTGCATACAACTCAATGAAGACATGAAAAAATATTCTTCTCTTAGAAGGTGATGATCAGGGAAGGAAAATGATTTCTTGGATTTTGTACCAACCATGAAAATAAAATGTATTTTTTAGACCATGACGGTACCAATTTTTAATATTTATTAATAAAAACAGAAACGTAAAAAATGAGTATAAAAATTCAGAAGTTTACAATAAAAAACAGAAACTTAACACAAATGTGTATAAAAATTCAGTATACAATAAAAAACAAGTGATAGTGCTATATTCGGCTGTGCCGAATCTTATATACCCTTTACCAAAGAGCTTTTATGTAGTATAGAGATACTACATAAGCACATACATAAGGTATAAACAAAAAGAAAAAAATAATTTGACCTAGTTACTTTTATGTACATAAAAAAAATTAATTTTCAAACCCTAAAATCATCATTGTAGATTTTTCTGATTCTTTATACCAATCTACTAGTTCTTAAAAAATATAGAAAGTGTGTTAAGTGAAAAAAGAAAAATAAAAAAAATGTTTTATTTATTTACTTTAATATCCAGAAAAAGTTCAAAGTTTCCGGCTCTGGAGCTGACGTTTTTAATTTTATAATTTTCTACACAAAAGTGTTCTTCCCAAAACGTAAAATATATATAATTTATAAAGGAATAGGTAAACATTAATTAGACTAAGTTAATTTTTTATATCACAAAGAGTGTAAGTTTCCCAACCCTGGAATCCTTCTTTTTGATTTTTCTGATTTCTTATACCAATCTTTTTTTTAAGAATGCGAGATGTGTTTAATTTATAGTAAAAAAGGAAAAATTTGTTTTAGTAAGTTACTTTTGTATAAAAAATAAGGTTTTCCAACCCTGGAAACGTCGTTTTAATTTTTTTTATTTTTTTTTTTTAATTTGAAATACCAAATTCATTCGTACTGAAGTATAAAATAAGTTTATTTTATAAAAAAAAATAAAAATTACTTTTCGGTAGCTAATTTTATATATCACAAAAAGTGTGGGTTTTCCAACACTGAAATCATGCTTTTTGATTTTTTTGATTTCTTATACTAATCTCTTAAGAATATAAGATATCTTCAATTTACAGAGAAAAAAGAAAAATTTGCTTTAGTAAGTTACTTTTGTATAAAAAAGTAAAGTTTTCCAACCCTGGAAACGTGTTTTAATTTTTTTTAAATTGAAATACCAATTTTATTCTTACTATAGCATAAAATAAGTTTATTTATTTAAAAAAAAAATAGAATTAATTTTCGGTAGTTAATTTTTTATATCACAAAAGGAGTAAGTTTTCCAACTCTGGAATCACCTTTTTTGATTTTTCTGATTTCTTACACCAATCTCTTTCTTTCAAGAATATAAGATATGTTTAATTTATAGAAAAAAAGGAAAAATTTATTTTAGTAAATTACTTTTGTATAAAAAAGTTAAAGTTTTCCAACCCTGGAAACATCTCTTAATTTTTTTGAAGTTTAGTTTTTAATTTAAAATACAAATTTTATTCGTACTGAAGCATAAAATAAGTTTATTTGATAAAAAAATAAAAATTAATTTTCGGTAGTTAATTTTTTATATCACAAAAAGTTTCAGTTTCCCAACCCTGGAATCATCCTTTTTGATTTTTCTGATTTCTTACACCAATCTTTTCCTTTTAAGAATATAAGATATGTTTAATTTATAAAGAAAAGGAAAAATTTATTTTAGTAAGTTGCTTTTGTATAAGAAAAAAGTTAAAAGTTATCCAACCCTGAAGTCTTTTTAAATTTTTTAATTTTTGTCACGTGCAATCACTGTTCACTTGGCAATCAAATAAAAATAAACGGGAGAATGCAACAACAAAGTAACATAATATCCACTACTATAATACTTATATGTATGTACCGACGGTACATCGAATAATAAGTGTGATGATCGTAAAAGATAAGCAAGAATAGTTAAACATACGTAGGTAGAGTAATATAACTTCGTGCTAACCTAAATAGAAAAATGAAAATATGGAAAAACAGGGGAAATAAATAGTGATACTTCCATATGTATTTACCAAAGGTAAATCAATAATTGTACACAACAATCATTTCTCACATTCCGTTTCATTAGAATTTACGTTAAATAGCTGATGTTAATAACAATCTCTACCCAAGTAGATAGACTAGGTTGCTGATGAAGTGCGTTGCTGCACAGAAAAATATCGGTGTTTCCCCCAGCTTAAAAGTCTAATTTAATTTTTCTTCTCTTCTTTAGCAACTCATATTAATTAATAAAAAAATATTTCATTCAATAAAAAGAATTGAAATTACTGAACTTAAGCCTGACTAAAAATTATTTCTGATTTTTTAATTTTTTTTATTTGAAATACCAATTTTATTCGTGGTGAAATATAAAATAAGTTTATTTAATAAAAATAAATAAACAATTAGTGTACGGTAGTTAATTTTATACTTCACAAAAATTGTAGGTTTTCCAACCCTGGAATCACCCTTTTTGGTTTTCTGATTTCTTACATCAATCTCTTTCTTTTAAGAACATAAGATATGCTTAATTTATAAAAAAAAGGAAAAATTTGTTTTAGTAAGTTACTTTTGTATAAGAAAAAAAGTTAAAGTTTTCCAACCCTGGAAACGTCTTTTTAATTTTTTTACGGCCCTTTTCACAATGTACAATTAAAAGCTAACAGGGACTTTAACGGCAAGTTTTGTATGAAGAACTGTCAGTTAAAGTTCACGTTATATCTTAATCATTCATTGTGAGTTTATTTAATAAAAAAATAATAATAACTACTTTTCGGTAGTTATTTTGTATGGCAAAATGAAGTTTAAGTTTCCCAGCTACGAAACCGTCTGCTCAATTTTGCTGATTTTCAATACCAATCTTTTTCAGACTATTTCTGACACACGAGTCCAAGAACGAAGTCTCTAGCTTTTCTGGGAGCTTCGGAAAACCGATTTTAGGTACAGACAGATGGACAGACGGAGATTGCTTATTCGTCTTACCTATGCATAAGGATCCATAATATATATACTTTATGACTCGCTTATTAATATTCTAGAAATTACAAAGGGAATGACAAACATATATATACCCTTTTACCATTTTTTGGTAAAGGGTATAATAACAAAAAAATATTAAATATTAGGCCGGGTTTCCATCTGTGCACCATGTGCCACACAAGCGTAGAAATAGCGTAACCACTAATTACTAATGAAAAACTTTTAGATTCAGAGATGTATTTATTAAGTTAAATGACACACAAGAAATGCCAGATGTAAACTCAGCCTTACATTCATATTAAGAGGACATTTTTATATAAAACAATATTCTTGTAGCAATAAATTATATAATATTATATATATGATGTAACATTTTTAGCAAACTAAAATAAACAATGATTTTTTCACAGTCTAATTGAACTTAAAAGACGTAAAAATCTTTGTATTGGGCGACGGCTCGAAGCGACGGCGATGGATTTAAATTTTATGATACCATGCTTTTTATTGCAGCTGTTGTGTCGAAATTTCTACTAGCCCTCAGGGCTAGTGAAATTTTATTCACCTCAAAAGTGTCAAAAATTTACTTACACTAGTACTTTGCTACCGTTTGGCACATGCCCTATATTAGAGATTAAAATAAAACACACACAAAAAAATTAAAGAGAACATAGGCAAAATTAATGTTACCATATAGTGAAACATTGACATTTTGAAATTGTACAAAGTAACTCGCGGTAGTACCACGGTACCAACAAGGTCAAAAATGTTCCATAAAAAGTACAATTGTACAATGATTTTCATCCGTGGTGATGATACAAGCAAAGGCCTACAATCGATGTTGTAATTCTGCCATCGATTAATACTTGACAACAATCAATAATAAATGATACACCACTAAAACCAAAATATCTAAATATGTTGCTTGTCATAAACAAAAATAGCTGAATGACGGAAAATTTTCTTCCGCTGATCTCACTTATTTTTCATACAATTATTTTAGTTTTGTTATTTATTGAACTGAAAAATAAAATTCTATTTTATTTTGAGTTGTTTTGTTTTAAAATATTTTGTTTCGAATTTTTAGTGTAAATAAATATGTATGTATGTATTACATTATACCAGAACCATACAACTTCAATACTATCGATAGTTTTTATTCGATATATCGATAAAGTTTTTTAAACTATCGAAAACTTTTTAAAAGGGGTAAAAGTGTACTTTGCAAAGTCTTAATTCAGCTGTATGCAAGACAGAGGAGAAAATACTTTTTCTTTCTGTCTGCCACCCAGCTGAATTAAGACTTAGCAAATTAAACTTTGCGTGTCTAAAAGAGGTATTAGTATTACAAATATCCCTTTTAGACACGGAAAGTTTTCTTTGCAGTCTTAATTCAGCTGGGAGGAATACAGAAAGAGATAGTATTCCTTCCTCTGTCTTTCACACAGCTGAATTAAGACTTTGCAAAGTAAACTTTGCGTGTTTAAAAGGGGTAAAAGTAAACTTTCCATGTCTAAAAGGGGTGACAGATATGGCTTTTTTGAAGACAGGAAATGTGTCGTTTGTGTTAAAAATGATTGATTCCTTTGATGATACTAAACCACCAAAGAAAATCCAAATACTGCAACGATTTTTCAAACATTGAAAGTTAACGGCCTTATGTATAATCATAAACTGGCATGAAGTTAGCATATAATCATAAACTGGCATGAAGTTAGCATAAGTGTCATATTTAAAATTTTTTTTATCATTTTTATTCGAATGAACAAAAATTTCCAATTTAGAATAAAAAATTATTGGAATCATTTTTGTCTAATATTCGAACAATTTGCTTAAGTACTTTTTATAAAAAGTATTTTACATTTCATAACTTTATAATTTGTTAACAATACTCAGCTAGCATTTGGGTGATAATTTTTTCCAAAAATCTCTTATATGATCCTCCTCAGATCAATTTTAATGATTAAAAACTGATGTATCACTTGGGTGATTGAAAAAGGATTCACTTATGATTCATCTGTATGATAAAATAATTATTTATTGAAAATAGAGGAACAAAATGCAAAGAAGCAGTAAAAAGAAACCCAATGATTTAAATACTACCAGAAAATTTCTCAACAATGAATCAGCAAATCGTATCATAAATGATTCTCTTGGATGATTCATCTGTAGGATACCATTTTCTCACAACGGGAGTATCATTTATGATTGAAAAATGAGCTCATATGCGGTTATTTTTCCCGTCAAGCTGATTCGGAAAAGATTAGATGATACAAAATGATAACTGGGTTGTTTTCTTACTGAGAAAAGATAATGCTTCTTTAATAGAATTAAAAGGTGTCTTATCATTCCTGATAAAGAGCTTAGAAAAAATAACTGCTTTTCTCTAATCAAAAGCCTTAAGAATCGAATTATTGAACGACGTAAAAAAGCATTAAATGCCTTAATATTATTCCTCAGCTTTCCTATCCAAAAATATTTCAGACTTTTGATTTCGGGAAAACGATAATATTTAGTGACAAAAGTAAGTGCATAATTTTTGGGTGATATAAACAATGTATGGTGCGGCGCAAGCCAAATAAATCACTAAATATTAAGAATATAAGGCCAACAGTAAAACATCGTGGTGGTTGTCTCATGGTGTGGGGCTGAACGTCGGCAATAGGAGTGGGAAATTTGGTGTTTATATAAAGCACAATGGATAAACATCTATAATTGTCTATTCTTAGAGAAAATGTACATCCCAGTGCTGAACAAATGGGTCCGTATATCAATGGATATTACTTCCAACATTACAACGACCCAAAACATATAGCCCTGGACATTAAATTATGGCTCTTATATAACACCAAACATCTGCCAATAAAACCACAAAGTCTCGACATGAGTCTTATAGAAAATCGTTGGGTTTATTTCGAGGCAAAAATCCAAGAAAATAGTATTTTATCAAAAGTGTACTTACGGAATAGTATTGGCAGAAGAAACGTTTAAAAAAATACCTCGAAATTTCCGAAATTTTGTAGAATCTATGATAAGGTGTCTGCAAGTGATCATTTCTAATAATGTATATCACACAAAACATTAAAACATAGTTTTTAAATTTTTATTAAAATAATTGCAGTTAAGGCTCCTCTTATTCAATATGTAAAAAAATAAACATGAATTTTTAAAAGGAGATATTTTTATGTAGCATTCTTTTCGTAAATTTATTGAGTTTTACATATGCAAAATATTTCTGTGAGTAACTGTATGTGTAAATGTAGCGTCAAGTAAGAAATTTATTTAAATTATTTGGAAACATCAAAGAAAGGATTACACAAATACCTGATTTACATTAAGCATTTTCCATGAACTTTGTTGCACGAAATTTTTTCTATTTGCTAATTGCAGCGCTATAAAAGAGAATTTTATATAAAAAATTACGTCAAATTAATCTCTGATGCATTTTTGGCAACTTTTTTGATATAAGTTGCTCCTCCAGGATTCCTATTGACAAATAAAAAACTTTTATGCAACTATTTTCATGAAAAAAAAAATGCTTAGTGTAATTCAGGTAAAATTCTGTCAGGGCTATCATGAAAAAAATTCAACGTGAAATTTCTCCCTTTCCCAATTAGAATTTTTTGTTTTTGTAGTGTACCTCACTTACTATAATACACTGTATCATAGTTAATTGCATTGCAACACAGTTCATTGTAATAATTAACAGAACGCTTACTTAATAATATTTAAATGACACACTTTTATTTTTATTAATAAATTATGTTGTTATAGCAAAATTAAAAACATAAAGAAACACAAAAATTGAAGAATGTAAAATAGTATATAAGCAGTCAAAATGTTAAATAAAATCAGACTTTAATTTAAAAACGCAATCCGGCAACAACTTGCCTAGTTTATAAATTGACTTCTCACTTTTTCTGGCAGTTCCTTTGAATGCCTACTTATAAGCTGGACCCCCTGTACAGCTGGATAAAAACAATAATTGTGCTATAGGACTTTACATACAGACTAACACACTACCATAACAATTCCTTTGAAACATTACATGGCGATCCTCTCTTTGTAACATTACATTTTCCATATTAGCTGGAATTATTCCTCGTGAAATTTTCCCGGGGAACAATTACAACTAATAGCAAGTAATAGGGAAAACAAAAAAATCTAGTTGGAAAAGGGAGAAATTTCACGCGAAATTTTATCCATGATAGCCCTGAATGCTATTTTAACCATATCACCAACATTATCAATTTGCGAAAGAAACTTTTCTATTTGTTCTTTTGTTAAAAGTGGGATTATATGGGGGTTTTAAATGATTTTTATAAAACAAACCAATAACATATTAAACTTTTTTTGTAAATATGTATTTAGTTTTTCTGTTTGAAAAGTGAATTGATAGAGAGTGATCTTATAAAATCGGTCCAGCCGTTTAGAAGGTATCACCTTTTTTATATAAATATGTGTATAATTCCGGTGTTTACTCGTCCTTTTTTTTGGAGGACAGTTTTTTTTAACACGATGTTCTTTAAAATATTTTTCAAAAAAAGTGTCCTATTTTTAATTAATTGTCCTTTTATTTTGATTACTATTTTTTCTTTTCTTTAAACTATAAAATTATAAGTTTTATTTTTTCAAAACCCGAAAATGTCAACATCAATACAATAGAAATTATAAATCATTCAAAACTGGAATTACCTGGCAACACTGAAAAAAGTACACATCGCACACTTAATCATAGTCACAATTCAAAAAATCCTAGATGTTGGGGAATGGAGAAAAAATGTTTATACTAAACAAATGACGCAAGTATGTAACATAAAAACAGGCATAACGGTATTTTATATTTTCGCTTCAACTTTGTGTAGCTACACAAAGTTGCAGTCATTTTCAGCAGTTTCATCTGGAGTGTCGAGTATTAGAGCCCCTTTATCCCCTTATCCTAAAGTTCAAAATATTACGAGCAAGCGGATTAACATGTGACTAGTTTTGTTAGATATTTGCCTGCGTATTTTGCAATTTACCATGGAGCTGATGTTATTAACCGTAACATTTTGTTTTGCCTTAATTTTTATTGCATTTCTAAATGTCCTTTATTTTCTGTTGAAAAATATGCTCACCGTATGTTTACTGTTGAATCTGTGTGTCTTTGACGCCGAAGCTCCCAAGCGGCTTGAGCGATTTTAAATTGTTTTCATTTTTCGTTTGAAAGGTGACGTGACCGTATATCTCTATATATATCTATTTATATTATCATATATTTTCTATATATTCATTTACTATTTTTTTGCGATTATATTGCTACAATAATATTAGTGGAACATAGAGTTCTTAACTTATGCTACGTCTACTGCGTCGGAGGTTTCTAAAACTTTTATCATAAAAAAGAACACAAATTCCGGACATTATTATTTGTATATTGTATTGTAATTAAATTTATTATTAAATATTTTTAATGACGTTTATAATTGAGAAAATTATACTTATCTATCGATAGTCACAAGTAGAAAGGCCCTAATTCGCATTCACAAAAATTTATTGCAATAGTGTAAAAAAAGTAACGTTTTTACATTCAGTTCTACTGTTTATTATTGTTTTTGCCTTCTCCTGTAAAGTTAGTTACTTGAGTTAGGGCCTTTCTGCTTGTGACCAACGATATGTACATATGTATGTATGCATATCGTCATGTGAGAACTAAGTGTCCAATACGCCACTATAAACTATTGGATATTGGACACTTAAGTTCTCACATGATATACATATATATCAGATCCAGATATTTTCGCCAAATTTGATAGGTAATTCTTATATTTATTGCCTCGACACAATCTACTGTGATTACATTTTAGAAAAAATCTTTCAATAATCTTAGCAATGAATATATCGCATTTTCTTCCATGTTGAATATTTCAACAAAAATAATCGTCCTTTTTTTAAAACAATACAAACCTTAATATATATGGTATATAGATACAAAAAAATTAATAAGAGCATGTATGTATATAAAAATTTGTGTTAGAAAAAATGCAGGAGGAAGGATTATAGTTTTGCTCCTAGTAATAACAATGACAAATATTTTATGGTATTGCTTAACGACGTCTTACGCTAACCCATTCATCATCGTCTTCGCCTTTGTTCTCTATAAAAGAAAGAAAAAATGCATTAAAAGTATCTATGCAATATGTGTTTGAGAGAATTTACCTTTATCTTGTTGGGGTTCCCTTTTAGATTTCTCTTTTTCTTCCCGTGCAGAAGGACGCTCTGTACGCCAGTTTCCAGAGTCCTTTCCTCCAGTGCCAGCGGGACCGCGGTCGCGACGATCACCACCAGGGCGACGATTATCGCGATCTGAAGGCCGAGGAGCATCACGCCAGCTTCCAGCTGAAGATTGCTCATCGCGACGGACATCACGACGGTCGTCGCGATCACGATCACCACCTAAACGACGGAACTCACCACGGGGACGATCTTCGCGATCAACTCCACGTGGACGATCTTCGCGATCAACTCCACGTGGACGGTCTTCGCGATCAACACCACGTGGACGATCTTCGCGATCACCGCCACGTGGACGATCTTCTCGATCACCGCCACGTGGACGATCTTCCCGATCACCGCCACGTGGACGATCTTCACGATCTCCACCGCGTGGACGATCTTCGCGATCGCCACCACGTGCACGAAAATCACTACCACGCCCACCGCGTTCCTCATCAGCACCACCACCACGACGCCATTTGTCATCTCGTGCACCAGCTGCAGAACCGCCAGCCGCAGAACGGTCTGGTGCGGACTCTTGATCACGCCGCACACGCCATGAGCCACCATCAGCTGCACCTTCGCCTGCCTCCCTGCGCTCAATAGGACGCTCACGGTCACGAACTGGATGTGCTCCACGACGCCACTCATTATTATCACCTCCTCTTTCGGCCCGTCCTGTGTCACGATCACGATCACCACCATGTGGACGCCATACTTTTTCGCTGGGCTTCTCACGTTCCCGTTCGACAGGAACATCACGAGACAAACGTTCCCTTTCTTCCTGGATTCTGCGTTCGGCCTCGTCTTCTTTAGCACGCTGTTTTTCGAATTGAATGCGACGTTTTTCATCTTCGGCTTCTCGTTCTTTACGGCGAGCTTCTGCAATAGCTCGTTCTTCTTCCTCCTTAGCATGCCGGATTTCCTCTTCTTTACGCATGCGCTCCTCTTCTTTCTCGCGTAACCACTGTTGACGGCGTTGTTCACGACGAAGTTCGATACGTTTAGCCAAACGTTTCTTACGCTCTTCAGCCAAAGCGATTTCGAATTGTTTGATTTTATCAGCATACACAGAAGCACGCTCAGTTTTCAAAGCAGACAAGAAAGTGTCACGATCTAAATGCATACGCTTAAGACGTTCTTGTTGAATTACAGCATCCTTGCGCTCAGCTATGGCGTTTTCTATACGTTTGGCCTCTTGGGCTTCCCAGAACTCCTTGTCCTTTACCATTTTTTCGCTCAAATACTTTTCAAACAAAGGAATTTCCTTCATGCGTTTACAACGTTCAAAGAAATCTATTTTCTTTTCTTGAGATTTGAGTTTATTCTGCAGCTCTTTGCGTTCCCGCTGCAATTCTTCAGATTCCTTAGCTGCGATTTGTTCTGCATCCAATTTTTTAATACTTTCAGCATCCAGTTTTTCCAACATTTTTTTGCCATGAGCAGTTTGAGAAATTTGCTGCACTTTCTCTTTCAGGCTCTTTTCCTTGATGGCTTGAATTTCATTTTGATGGCGTTTGCGCTCACGTTCCTCGTTTTCTTGCTCTAAACGCTTCTGCTCGGCCAACTTGGCTTTACGGGCCTCTTCTTCCAAGCGACGGGCTTCTTCTTCTTCTCGAGCGTTATTTTGCTTTTCAATGAACTCTTTGCGATCTTCAATGATCTTCTGACGTTGAAGAATGCGTTGATGCTCACGACTTTTGATTTCATGATAGTGTTGTACCAGTTGTGTGCGCATTTTGGCACGTTGGTCTCTTTCACGATTGGGATAAACAATGGACACTGCACGATGCAACACTGAAGACATGTTGACCAATTGTGAACGAATTTGTTCCGATGGCATTGACTGTAAATTTGGACCATCGGGATGATCCTCCCTTTGACTTTCGGTAAGGTCAGTACCAAAATATATACACCGTTTTTGATGATCAATGCGGATTTGCATGTCGTTGTGTCGTACAGATTCCACTAACAATTTTTCCAAATCAAAGATATTGTAGAAAGAAGCCATATTTAAAAGTCGTTCAAATTCAATGCTCTCGTATACTTGAGAGATTTGGCGGATTAAACGCATGATAGTAACATCTTTTAGGGGACGAACATATGGAGCTAAGGGATTATTTTCACCAGGAATCGCCTCAATAGCATTAATAACAGTTTGTACACGTTTGCAAAGATTCAATGGATTAAAATCAATTTCCATCCAGTTATACAAGTTGCGATATTCCTCAGAAGCCAATTGAGGTACATTAAGACGCACCTTATAAATTAATAAGAGTTTCAATATAAATATGTATTTAAAACGTTAAATTGATTTTTTTGCTACTTACCACTTCTTTCAGCAAGGAAACTCTAGTAGGAGGTTGTTGCAATCCCAACAGAACTGCTAGTTTTTGGGCCTTTTCCAATGGACTTTTATCAGCTTCAATGAAGCGATCAAATTCCGGATGGGCCGAAGGCAAAGGTATGGACAATGTTGCTATTAACACATGAGAGGCCATGCGTTGCATATCATCTTTTGTCAAGTTTTTCTTTAATTCGCGTGTCAATTGGAATAGTTTTAACAATGCGGCTGCATGGAATAACTGATTGTTAGCTTTGGAGAACACCATTGCCAGTTTCTGATAATAATTAGCCATAGTTTTGGGAACAGGAGTTTTCTTGGACAATGCCATTAGACCGTGAATATCTTCAATTGCCTTATAAGCTTCTTGCCACAACTCCATTTGTATTGCGCAATCCAATTGGAATAACCTTGTATCAAGACACAATTGTTGAGTTTCCAACTTTGTAATAGATACCCCAGTAGTTTGGTTGGTGCTTTTGCAAATATCTTCTAAATGCTTGCGTAACTTATCGCACAACCGGCGAAATTCACTTTTGCGGTTATATTTTAAACAGAAATTAAATGCCATACGTGCGATGTCATGGTACAAACCCTCACAATGGGTGTTAATACGTAGTAATTCCAAACACTGGCAGTATGATTCCCATAAGAACTTTACCCATGGCAACAAAATGGTACGATCGGACCGATCTTGAGCATCTTCGCCGCATACTGCACTCATTAAAATACTTTCAGGAGTAGCGATGTTGTCTAAATCATCCAGTTCCAAAACTGCTACAGCCGCAGATGATTGAGCTTGAGCAGCTTCGGTATGCTCCTCAGCCATGCGCAAATAGGCACGAATAACATTTTCCAATGAATTGACATTCACCAATTGGAACATGTTACGGTACTGGAATAAACCTTCCTTGGCAATATGAGATTTCTTAAGCTCCACACACAAGTACAAATACTTGTACATAAGAGGCTCAATGATCGATTCGGAGTAAGCATAGTTCCAGCGCTTGTTACGAAACACTTCTTGTAAAGTATCCAAGGCACGCAATGGTTTGCCCACTTCAATAAATTCTAAATATGTAAGAATAAGTTATGACTTACATACATATAGCAAAATATTTAATTATTTATACATATGGATATTTATTCACATACATACATCCTTAATTTATTTACATTGTTTTTTTCGCTTATTCATTTGACATTTAACATTATTAACTTTTACCCAATCGGATACTTGCTATACCACCCGTAAATACGTGTTTGTGTTCATACGTTTGTATTAGTTATTTCACATCCCAATTGTATTTTTTTCCTAAGAAAATCATTTCACTTACCATTCGCCCTTTTTAAAGCGTTTTCCGGTCGTTGGGTATAACGTGCCATTATTATTTCATATAATTTTCACACCGCTTTAAGTATAATTTAAACCAAAACTTTCACAACTTTATTGTGTTTTTGCCGTGAAAATTTTATAAATATCTTCGACGAAACCGTGCCTGCCGTCGGGATTTATGCAAAATGGCCGAGTTTTGCGTTTTTCCACGACACGAAAAATGTCAGTGTTGCATATTTTGGACTAATTAGCATTCAAAATACTACTTTTTCCCTTGCCTATAAAGACATGCCTTTAAAGTTTATCGGTGATGCTCGATTTTTTGATGTATGGGACAAAAATGTTTTTTCGAGAAAATCGATGAAGAATGTTTAGTTAATTAGTTTTATAAGAATACACGATAGAATCTTAAAGTTGATAAAATTTAAATAAAAAATGACAGAAATCTTTGTCAACGCATCCCACATCACATCAAGTAGGTTACATTACTGTATATATTTAAGTAGGTAAAAAAGTGAAAATATCAGTTATATCCATATAAGATGACTTTTAATAAAAAATAAATACCAATTCATTTCATTCACAATAATTAAATTTTTGTACTTTGCTTTGATTCACGATCTTTAAGTAGAATATGCATTCATATGCATTATAACAGCTGCGAATAACAAAATTAATACATTTACGTGGGAAATGTGCCACATATCACAAAATGCTCGATTGCCGTAAAATAGACTTTAAAAGTTGCAACAATTGTGGAAATGACGCAAATTTGCACATCTATATATCCAGATATATTCAAGATATCGGAATAATCAATTTTTTTAAATGTCCCATAGAGGTAGTTTACACGAAAACAATTTTTAAGCTGCAGAATTTTTTTTTCAAATTACACGAGAGTACTTCATATGACACAAAATGTATACGTATACACAGCTGTGTGTGTGTTAGTGTTTTAAGTATTCATTTAACATTTGCTGTTTTTTAAGTTGTGCGTGTATTGGTTTTATGCTGCTAATGCGGGGTTGTAGCTGCTTGAAAAGTTATGCCAACCGCAAAACCACTCTCTTTGCCTCTCTCACCAACAAACTGGCATGTTATGCCAGCACTATTATACCCGTGTAAGCCAGAGCATACATCAAAGCAGAAACAAACCGACGATGTGACGATATAAAAATTTTCTAGCTGTAGATGTTCGACTACTTTGAATAAATATAAATATATTTGATTGATGCTTTGTTGGGGAGATTTTGACATTTTTAATAATAATATAAACAATAGCACACGTGTTTTTAAGTTAATAAAAATTTATTATATTATTAAAATGACGAATGTTTGGAAAAAATATATATTATGGTTTGCCCAAGAACATGTACAGTTTCGTGCGGCTGTAAGAAAAAACATAAAAGCTTCGGTTCAATACAAACTAAACAATATTTATTTTAGGAATTTTCTTCTTTGGTTCAATTGTTGAAACTAGACTTTAGAAAAATTAGCCCGGAATCGTTCGTAAGTAAATATTTTACATATCGATGGTCTCAAGTTTCAAGACTCTCAAAGTCATATTTTTTACGAAATTGAGCTTTTCAGTGATTCCAAAAATTATGGCAATAGTGTATAAAATAACTCTTACAAGCAATTGTACAAAAAAGTTCATATGGAATATTACAGTTTCTATTGTTTTTACTGGAGATATGCACGTGAGCTTTTTTTGACTCACGACACGCATGCTCACGCAGAAAAATATTTTACTCACGCACTTTCACGCACGAATGATATTGAAAATTTTCACGAACACGCATGCTCACGAACAAAATATTCTTATCACGCACGAATGGTTTACAACTTGTCACGATCACGCACGCTCACGAAAAAGTATCTAATCCAATTTGTATCTTTTTTTGGGTTGAAAAATAGGTTTTTACACATACATAGATATGTATGTATGTATGGACGTGTATATGTAAAATTTACATTGCACAGTGGGGACTTTTACAAAGTAAATGGCAATAAATCTGGAACTTCTAAACTACTGATTTTATTTATATGAAACTCCTCGAATACGTAGAGGAGGACTTAGGTTTTATAACAGATGTCATGACAGCCTTCTGGCTTTTGCTGGACATGAGTTACAGTGAGCCTGGTACTCAAAAAATTCTGAAGCTTGTAACTTTTTTAAAAATCATCCGATTTTACCGGATAAAACATTTTGACATAAACTTAAAATTCTTAAGAAATAATTTACCAAGATGTGTTTCCGTATCTCTCATAAGATATTTTACTTAAGACAAAAAAAAAATTGCCTTGACCTTTTTTAGTATTTCGCCTATTACTTTTTAGTTCATTGTTGGATTTTAAGTTAAAAGACAGCATTAAATTTTTGACCAAATTTTAAATAAAAATAGGAAAAAAAATTATTAACATATCCAATCGTGAAATCGGGAAAAGGCTAAAAAATCCAAATTTTAAATTTTTTTTAAGTGTCTTCATTATTTTCAGTTTTGTAAAAAACTTTGTTTAATCTATTTTTAATTTTTTAATTACGTAGCGAATTAAGAATATGCTTAGAACCAATTATTATGTCCCAGCAAAAAATAAAAGGAGTACTTCCTTACGAACCACTTTTAAATTACTTCGAAATTATCTAATGCATATTTTTAGATGTTAAAGAAGTTATTTTTAACCACATATCAAATAGAATTTTAAATCACTACTTTGTTTTCAGCAAAGTCATTGCTTTTTGGCTCAAGCCAAATACAAATGTTTTTTTTATTACATTTAAGGCTTTTCAAATCAAAAAATTTTAATTATTAAAAATAACAATGGAATAAAATAACAAAAAATTAAATATTAAGTTATGTTTTCTGACCAATTTGTTGTTATTATTTTTGTTATTTTTTCGGGCTATTTGTGGTCATCTATTTTTCTCCGTATAGGAAATAAAAATTACATTATTTTTGTTTCTCCCAACGTATCGTCCGCTTTTTGCAAACTTCTTCAGGGGTGGAATTTTATTAATAGATATCTAGCACAAAAGTATATTTATTAATTTAAAATAATTTAAGGATCATAATGTATTATTACAGATTTAAACTTACTATTTATATCAATGTCAATTATTCATTTTTAAATTTATTATCATAAAAACTGGACAACACGACACAGATATGAATAATAAATAAAATGGTACATCACAACACAAAACGTATAGTCAACTTGATACTATTATCACAGATCTTCAACTAATTTAAGTTATTGCTACTGAATATTGTACCTTTGTGTTGTCCTTATCAGTTGCACACTTCTACCGATATTCGGTAGATTCTACCAAATATGTTTGTGAATTTAACAATCTACCAATTCTACCGAACAAGGCCTGAAATCTACCGAATATTGTTATTAGTAATTTAAGTCGATATATGTGAAAATTGCATATTTTGCACATAGCAGTGCGGCCGCAGAGCGGTAATTTTCTGTCATGAAAATCATTAAAACAGAACAAAGAAATCGGTTAAAAACTGAAACTATAAGTAATGTAAGTGCTTCATTGTTTATGGCAGTTTAATTTCCAATCAAATGTGAAGTTTTAAATGCGCTTTTGGAACCTGTTTAGTTTGATACTCTTTGCACTTACCCTTTATATATAAGTACATACATATATTTTGTTATTTTTTATGTTTCCCTGAATAAAAAAAATTTTCTACCGAATTTCATTCAAATCTACCGATTTTTTTTTTGTCGATTCTACCGAATTTAAATAAAAATTAAGTGTGCACACTGGTCCTTATCCTCTTTATAGTTCATAGTCTTGTGTATTTTCTCTTGAATACGTAGACTCTCTATAGTGAAACGTTTATTTTCCATTTTTTCCCTATTTAATATTACCACATCCTTGAAATTTATTTTATGTTTGCTGTCTTTTGCATGTTGTGCTAATGCCGTCGTTTCTTTATTTTTCTTAATATCAGATTCGTGCTCTTTAATTCTTGTACCTAACATTCTCTTTGTAGTTCCAATGTATACCATTTCACATTTTTCCTTTTTATTACCCCGCATTTTATTTCATAAAGAACATTTTGAGTTTTTAGTTTATCACTGTTTGATTTTGTGTTTGTGTATATGTGTCTGAGTGTTTTGTTTGATTTATATGCTATTGTTTCTTTTTCTTGATCTGAAAGAGTATTCTTTAGGGTGGCCATCTCTGTTAATTTTGGTATATATGGTACACTATAGAATTTTGTTATTACATTTGTTTGTGGTGGTTTTTCATTCTTATGACTTTTTAGCGTTTTGTTAATGATGTTGTTTGATTATATGTATATATTGGATAAATATTTTTTATTAGTATGTTTTTTATTTTCTCAATATTGTTTCTATTATATCTTTCATCACTTATCTTTAGGGCTTTGGTGATTAAATTAGTTGCTGTATTTAATTTCATTTTATGTGGTTTTGTTAAGTGATAATTTATGATCCTGCCTGATTTTGATACCAGTTTGTCAATAATTTTTCTTTATTTCTTATTATTTTTGTGTCAAGGTAAGGCTATTTCTTTATTTTTCTCCTTTTCTACCGTAAATTGTAGTTTATTATGGTACCCATTTAATATTGTTGTTTCGTCAGATTTTTTGATTATTGCAAATAGATGATATAAATTTTATTGTTACATGTTTTGATTTTAGTTGTTCAATCACGTCGTCTAAAAGGAAGTCAAGTACAATATCAGCAATTGTCGATGATAAAGGGTTACCCATCGGTATTCCATAAAGTTGGGTAAAAACTTTATTATCAAATATAAAATAGTTGTTGTCTTTTAAGCAAAACTGAAGAAGTTTGAGAAATTGTGCTTTTTGTATTGTTGTTGTGTTTTTAAGTTCATTCCATTTGTCAAGTATATTTCTTATTGCTAAATGTATCGGTATATTTGTAAATAATGAAACCACGTCGAAAGAAACTAAAATGTCGTCTTCTTCCAAACTCATGTTTTTTAGTTTATCTTTTAGTTCTTCTGAGTTTTTTATGTTATAGACTGGGGAATTTAAATTTTTCAGAATTTTAGCTATGTATTTTGCAATACAACAACAATACAAAAAGCACAATTTCTCAAACTTCTTCAGTTTTGCCTAAAAGACAACTATTTTATATTTGATAATAAAGTTGTTACCCAACTATATGGAATGCCGATGGGTAACCCTTTATCACCAACAATTTCTGATATTGTACTTGACTTCCTTTTAGACGACGTGATTGAACACCTAAAATCAAAACATGTAACAATAAAATTTATATCAAAATACGTTGATGATCTATTTGCAATAATCAAAAAATCTGACGAAACAACAATATTAAATGGGTACCATAATAAACTACAATTTACAGTAGAAAAGGAGAAAAATAAAGAAATAGCTTTACCTTGACACAAAAATAATAAGAAATAAAGAAAAATTATTGACAAACTGGTATCAAAATCAGGCAGGATCATAAATTATCACTTAACAAAACCACATAAAATGAAATTAAATACAGCAACTAATTTAATCACCAAAGCCCTAAAGATAAGTGATGAAAGATATAATAGAAACAATATTGAGAAAATAAAAAACATACTAATAAAAAATATTTATCCAATATATACATATAATCAAACAACATCATTAACAAAACGCTAAAAAGTCATAAGAATGAAAAACCACCACAAACAAATGTAATAACAAAATTCTATAGTGTACCATATATACCAAAATTAACAGAGATGGCCACCCTAAAGAATACTCTTTCAGATCAAGAAAAAGAAACAATAGCATATAAATCAAACAAAACACTCAGACACATATACACAAACACAAAATCAAACAGTGATAAACTAAAAACTCAAAATGTTCTTTATGAAATAAAATGCGGGGTAATAAAAAGGAAAAATGTGAAATGGTATACATTGGAACTACAAAGAGAATGTTAGGTACAAGAATTAAAGAGCACGAATCTGATATTAAGAAAAATAAAGAAACGACGGCATTAGCACAACATGCAAAAGACAACAAACATAAAATAAATTTCGAGGATGTGGTAATATTAAATACAGGGTGACCGATGACATTTTTCAAAAAGTGGCACCAGATAGGGGATTTATCAAAAAAAAAAGGGGCAAAATTAAAAAAAAAATAGAAAACTACACTAAACTTTTTATTTTTAATGTATTTTCATATAACTCACCCAAAAAAAGGGAGACAAAAATTGGCAAAGCAGTCGAAAAAGGGGAAATGCAGTTGAAAAAGTGGCAATTTGCCACTTTAGTCGGTCAAACGGTCACGCTGATTAAATAGGGGGAAAAATGGAAAATAAACGTTTCACTATAGAGAGTCTACACGTATTCAAGAGAAAATACACAAGACTGAACTATAAAGAGGATAAGGACAACACAAAGCTACAATATTCAGTAGCAATAACTTAAATTAGTTTAAGATCTGAGATAATAGTATTAAGTTGACTATACTTTTTGTGATGTACCATTTTATTTATTTATTTATTATTCATATCTGTGTCGTGTTGTCCAGTTTTTATGATAATAAAAATGAATAATTGACATTGATATAAATAGTAAGTCTAAATCTGTAATAATACATTATGATCCTTAAATTATTTTAAATTAATAAATATACTTTTGTGCTAGATATCTATTAATAAAATTCCACCCCTGAAAAATAATGTAATTTTTATTTCCTATACGGAGAAAAATAGATGACCACAAATAGCCCGAAAAAATAACATAAAAATAAAAAATTAAATAATTTAACCATCTTTTCTTTTCAAACCAAGTGAATAAAAAGCAATTTTTAACTACTTTTTGAAGTAAATTATTTTCACTCCCTAATTTCGGATTTTTATAGCATAAAAAATTTGAAGTGGTTCGATTCAGTAGATGTGGTGCTTTTTCTACTTCTTTTTCCTCACTTTTTTTGTTGGGGTATTTTGGACATGTACCCTACATTTAGCAATGTTATAAAATAGTAAATTTTAAAAATATTTTTTGTGTTTAAGCGGTTATAAAAAGTTGTGACGGTAGATTTTGAAAGTTTCAACTATAAGATTTTAAAAAATTTTAACTAAAATTTAAGAGTGCCTTTTAATAAATGCGGATGTACGCGTAGTTTATCTGAAAAAAGTCAAAATTTAGGGAAAATATAGTTGTGTACCATGAAAAATATATTAAAATAATTTAATTTTTCTATAGTTATACCAAATATTTGAATTTCATATGAGCCAGTTTAATACGCCTGAAAAAATTATAACAATAGCCCAATAAACAATCTTGTGCAAATGGTCTTGCATCTTAGCATGTGCATAATGGTATAGTATATTGATACTCACCTATTCAGGCATGATATCTCGTGAGAGCGTAAGAACTCGTGCGTGATTATTAAAAATAGCTCACGCACGAGCAATTTATTTTTAAGTCTGTACGTGGAACATGATTTTGAATTTAACAAGTACTTTTCTTCTTCAATAAAGGAACCATTTTGGATAGTAGAATTTCCAAATGATGAGACGGCCTTAAAATTTGCATCAAGGTCAATAGGACTGAAAGCCGTTTTTGAATTATGGAGTCATGGCAAAAATTTTCAAGAGTATCACAATAATCTAAGGAACTATATACAACACAATGAGGAAACTGTAAAACCATATTTTTTAAAAGAATGTTCATTTAAAATTTCTGTTGAAACATACAACAAACACTTTACGCAAAATGAAAAAATCGAAAAAATTGAAACCATGGATTATTTACCTTTGGAAGGGAAAGTAGATTTAAAAAATCCCCAAGTGGAATGGTGGTATATAGAATTTTGGGGACTGGATCCTACAGATGTACCGGAACTACCAGAAGATGTATTATTTGGAAAATGGGTAAATTACACAATAATTAATAAAATTAAATAATTTTTGAAGTACACATTGTTTTATTCAGTTAGCTAACGGCCAGAGACATTTGATAAAGGATATGTCATTAAAAACACGTAAATTTATTGGAAATACCAGCATGGATACACAATTGAGTCTGCTTATGGCCAATCAAGCTTTAATTGAAAAAGGAGATTTAGTATTTGATCCTTTTGTGGGTACAGGCTCTTTGTTGGTTAGCGCTGCCAAATTTGGTGGGTACGTGTTAGGTGCAGATATTGATTTCATGATGTTACATGCACGAGCAAGACCTAGTCGTATTACACAAAAAGTGCGGGAAAAGGATGAAAGCATAAGATTTAACTTAAAACAATATAATTGTGCTGATCGATATATGGATGTTGTGGTGGCCGACTTTTCGAATCCATTGTGGAGCACACGAATCAAATTCGACAGCATCATAACTGATCGTATGCGTAGTTCAAATACATAGTAGCAACTTCTCACATTTACATATTTTAAATTATTTTAGCTCCTTATGGCATCAGAGAATCTACAGAAAAAGTCGAAAAAAAAGTTATTTCAAAAGAAAAAATTCGTAGTTCTGATGCTCCACATTATCCGTCCACATCACCTTATGCTTTACGACATTTATACAAAGACTTACTCAGTTTTGCGGCTTATCACCTTAAGCAAGGCGGTCGATTAGTTTGTTGGCTTCCCTATCATAGGTACGTACATAAGTAAATACCCGCTTTGTAATAATAAATTTATGTGGAACTAATTTCAGAGAGGACTACACAGACGAAATGATACCTTTACATAAGAGTTTAAAACTGATTTCGAATTCGGAGCAGCTTTTAACAGGTCAGACAGCCAGGCGCTTATTAACGTATGAAAAAATTTTCGAGCAATCAGATGTCACTGCAAAAGACAAGGACTTCGTCTTGTCTACTGAAATAATAGACTTCAGAGAAAGATATTTCGATAATGGCAATGAAGCAAGGACCGAAAGACGTGTGCGTAAAGCCGAATTAAGAGAACAAGGTCGTTTAGAAGCATTAAGAAGGGGGAAAATGGTATCAGATAGTCGGGAACATAAGTGTAAATTGAACAAATCAAGATTTTCAAATATAGAAGATAGTTTAAATTAAGAAGACTTCTTCAGCATACTATTTCGTATAGGCAAGTATGTATTAGACTCCTGCACATACGTATATGTATATCTGTTCGTATCAGTTCTGCGCATGTATTTGTTGTGGTATGTATAGATATTAGTGTTGTTAATTATTCGTCTTTTATATTTGTTCGAATGGAATTTCATGATTCTTTTCTTGTTCGAACAGACGAATAATTTTTAACTTTTGTTCGAATATTCGAACGAACAAAGGGAAAAAATCTATTCGAATAATTTTAAAAAATTTGAAAATTACGACACGTATGTTTATTAGTTTATTTTTTTTTTATTAAAAAACGAGTCCACATACAGACCAAATGGCTGGACCGATTTTGATTGATTTTTTTTTATTTTTATTTTTTTTTGAAAAGTGACGATCAAAAGTGTAATTAGCTTTGTTTGAAGAAAACTGGTCCAGCAGTTTAAAAGACATCACATCTTTTCTAAATGTATTATTGTCAAGATTTGTGTCTTTGACGCCCTAGCTCCGAAACGGATTACCAATTTCAATTTGGTTTTTTTTCGTTTGAAAGGTGACGTGATCTAAACACCTATACTTAAATCAAAATCGGTACAGTTGTTTGGTCAGTACGTTGGGGCTTCTTAAAATGTTTAATTTTTTTATTTTACTTTTAATAAAAGAAGAAATTAATGTTGGTTATATAGTTAAAATAACTTTAAAAAGTGTATACAGTTTGTGTAATCCTTTCTTTGATATTTCGAAATAATTTAAATTACTTCTTACTTTATTCATACAATTTTTTTAGATCAATTAATAAAACATTACCAGTGACTTCAAAAATGTCATCTAATGCTTCATCGTACTTGAGATTATTCACGATATTTTGGTTGCAAGATAATTATGAAAACAAATTATCGTATCGTATCAAATTATCGTGATTGGCGTATTTAGGCTTCGACTACGACGATTTTGTAATAGATTAACGAAAACTAGAACAGTTTTTCTTTTAATAAATTGACCAATTAGTAGTTAATTGTATCACTAATTGCGTAAAACTCGAAATGCAACCCTGGTGTTTGTTGAGAACTGTGTTCAGTGAGAAAAACAATTTCCTACAATGGCGAACCAAATGTCAAAAAAAAGTAAATAAACAAGGCAAAAGGAAATGGCTAGTGAGGAAGGTAAGTTTATTAACATTCCTAAATAAATTTATTTTTTAACAAATATCTTTTACAAAAAGCAAAAAACTTGAAGACGAAAAGGCTGGCGTTGAGTGGAGCCAAGGCAGTTGCTTTGAGGGAATTGTGGCCATGTCGAGTAGAGTTTTGTGGCCAAAGAAAAAATGGCCACGTCTAAGCTGAGATGAGCTGCAGCAGTTTGGTTTTTAATAAAGTCCGTGAGATGTACATTTATTTATAATAATAGTTGTAATAAATTAAAAACGAATTGTATGAGTTTTAAAAGTGTTTAAATATTGTTTTTATTCACAAAGATTCTTCCACATAATTTTTTAACTTTTGCTCTCATAATGTAAAGAGCAATAACTACTGCTTTCTAACACTTTATAGAATTATCAAGTTTTTCGTTTTCTTTTTTTAACACTGCTAATTTTGAAGAGGTCGACAGCTCTGTAATATATTAGTGAAATTTATTTTTAATCCGAATTAGCATCAATTCTTGAAATTCATAAACACGAATATTCACGAAACAAATAAAAACAATGTTTTTTCAGCTGTCAAATGATAATTGAGTCAGCTAAATTGAGTATGTGTGAACACTAAATTTAATTGCTCAATTAAAATTCAATTGACTCAATTAAAAATGCATGTCTGAACACAGTATAATAGATATGTTATTCAGCGTTTCTGTTGCTAGTTGTTATTGTTAATTTTTTAAGCAATATTGTATGGTTGGATAATGAGCAAATGAGAACAACACATTTGTTTGAACCTGTTTTTCTGAAACAAATAAGATATTGTTACGTTTTTCTCTCTATAAAAACGCTTTTCCGTAGATCCGAAGATTTGCAAATGAATACAAGAGCCGAGTGTAGTAATTAGGGTTAAGAATGATACAAGTTTTATTTACAAATACACTTATACTAAATTACTCAAGAGCTTAAATACACTAATACAACTTAAACTAATAAATTACACACAAATATTCACAACTGGTTACCACTACGCCTTCCTCGCTGTAGTTTACACACGTCTCTTATCTGGCTGCGAAAGTATTCACGTGACACCTCTCTGTCTGCTGTCGTCACTTACGAGACTCTCTCTGCCGTCACTCACAGTTGATACACCAATACCTCTTTGTCTGCTGCTCGTCACACACGGCACTCACTCTGCCGACACTTACAGTTGATACACCAATAAAGACGCACTGGCTTTACTTACACCCTTACACACGTCTATTCGCTGCGCTGTTCCCTTTACTCCAGTCGACACGATAGACACCACAATAATCTCAATTCCACGACAGACTATTATTAATTCACAACTTAATTATCTACTGACTTGTTTACTTGCAAATGACTGACTTCTTCGCGACTGACTTGTTCGTAACTGACTCACACCTGCAACTAACTAACTCTTTGGATGCGTCACCTCTTTTTATATTTCACACAAATTCCACTAGAAGTTTCAAGCAATGTCTAGACCAGTAACCCGCAAGCCATAGCACAATTGTGCTGATGAAAATCACATACATGGTTATGCTCTTTCATTTAGTCGTCACTGAGCAAGCGTCGAATTAAGTTGTGCACGCATGTATTAATTTTTTCCTGGTTTTTGGTTTAGTTTTTTTTGAGCACACGGAACGAAATTAAAGTTCAAATTTAATAAATTTACTGTTTTTTATGGGAATTGTTACAATTTAAGTTTAAAATTTTTAAACGCACTAATAATCCCAAATTAATATTTTACTTATTAAGTAAAATATTTTTTTTTTATTAAAAATACATTGAAATTGATTAGCTGGATCCAGCTAAACCCCTCAATAATCAATTTCAATGTATTTTTAATAAAAAAAACATTTTACTTAATAAGTAAAATTATTAATTTGGGATTATTAGTGCGTTTAAATATTTTAAATTTAATAAATTTCTATAGACAAAAAATTGATAATATAATTATGGAAGCTAAGAAAAATTTCGTGATGAAAAATGCTTTCGCAATATGCAATACATTTTATGTTATGAAACATTAAAAAATAATAGGGAAAATGGTTTAAAAGGGCATTTTAATAGTATCCATAGAGCTGTGAATAAATTTAATTTTGAACTTATACACTAAATTGTTGAATGTTTATTAAATTTTTAGTTTTTACTTAAATTTTTATTAAATGGCTTATTTACAAAAAAACATTTCAAACAACTACTAACCAATCATGTATTAAATGAGAAAACTTTTCTTCAAGTGCAAGTTTATTTTACTCTCATTTTTCTCACCAATACAGACATATTTTATTTTGCGGGACACTGGTCTAGACGATCATTATCATCTTATATGCTGCCTAATTAAGTTCATGTGGTAACTATGTACATACATGTGTATATGCGTACGTGTGTACATCATTAACTAAGCAACACACGGTGGTTGTTTATCTTTTGCTTTTCGTTGAATTGGCATGTATGTAAATATGTGTGTAAATATGTGAATCTTTTAATAGCAGACGCTTTTTGTTGTTGTTGCTTTTGCTTGTTTAATCAAGCTAGGCATGCTTATTTAGTTGTTGGCTACTATTCTAGACTATTCTTTGCTTTGACCCTGTAGGAATATTTTCGCGTAGCATTAACATTAACCCTGTTGGAATATTTTTGTGTAATGCTGCTTAACATTGTTGACGGCTATTTTCGTAACAATATATAAAACTGCTTTTACCATAAGTAACTTATGGTGTGTTGAGAAAAAAATATATATAGCTGATGTACTAGGATTAAGTAAATTTTCTTAAATACGGATAAATTAATGAAAAATACAAAATTTTGTAAATTTTTATTAGATTTAAGAAACTTTTATTTAAAATGAGGGTTTTTATAACAAGATTCTAGTAAAAATGGTTTTGGCGGAATATTACAACTATTTAAGTATACATACATACATGCACGTGTCAGCAGCTATTTTTTGTTTATATTAAAAGTAATTGTTTGCAAACCAGTTTAAAACTGTTTACTTGGTAAATGTAAATGCAATACTAGAATGAAAGAAATGATAAATAAAAAGTGTGTACATACATAATATAGTCGTTGCTCCGACAAAATCAGCTATGTGTTTTTTACTAATGCCCTTGTTATGAGTTGCATTAGATTTTCGATCTTCGATGGCTATCTAATCTTCAATCTAATGTTCAATTCATATTATGAGCGAAAATTTGGTTGAGCAACGAATTTTCTATCGAACTGAATTTAGCTTGCGATGAAATATTTTAGTATAAAAAATTATGTATATCGATTGTTTTTAGTTTTTTCCCCACTGCGCAAAGCAAAGAAGGGTATTGTGGTTATCAGTCTATGTATGTATGTATTTATGTATGTATGTATGTGTGATCCTTTGCGGCACTATATAAACCGGACGTGTGGACCAATTTTGATGATTCTTGCGTCAATCGATTTGTCTTAATCCCGGGAGTGTCACTAAAGATATGTCAATTTTTAAAATTCAATATGGCGGCCAATAGACGCCATATAGAACTTGGATACTTCTTGAAAGAGGGTACTTTTTAGAAAAATTACTTTTTGTTAAGGTACCTTTTGGAAGAAGGCATTTTTTGGAAAGAAGTACTTTTTGAGAAAGGTACTTTTTGGAAAAAGTACTTTTTGAAAAAGGTACTATACAGTAGTAGTAGTAGTATAATTTGAAAAAAGTATTTTTTGATAAGGGTACTGTTTGGAAAAAGTACTTTTTAATTTTTTGCACGGTTCTTTAATTTTTTCTCCTATGTGTCCACTTTAAGAATATATGACACTTGAACAGTGCTCCTGGGAGAATTCATCCACCGTTTTTTTGCCATTCGGAACTTTCCCGATTTTCTCGAAAATGTCCTGACCGATTTTTGCACGGTTCCCTCATTTTTTTCTCCTATGTGTCCACTTTAATAATATATGACTCTTGGCATGACAGTTGAACAGGAAAATTCATCCACTGTTTATGTTTTGTTTTCCCCCTTTGAATTCCCAAAATCAAAGCTAGCTTGCTGGTATATTTTTTAAAATGCCCTTGGAATCTACCCCATTTTTCCCGGTTTTTAAATTCCCAAAATCTACGATATTTCGTCGACGCTATCTTGGCACACGTGCTTTTATTTTGTTAGAATATATTTTTACTTTTAGACTTTAAAGCTGATGCAAAATTTTTGTTTTTATGTTATGCGTTTTAAGCGACTGAAATCACATTCAGCTGAATTGCGGGAATTCCCGTCACCCAATTATCTTTAGAAAAAGTATTGACGGGAATTCCCGATTATATTTAAATAAATTCAAATGTATGAAAAAATTGATTGATTCTTTAGCAGCCTCCACCTAAATTTAATTGAAGCTGAATGTGTTAAATTAAATTTAATGTAAAAAGTGAGCAACATTAGTATTTCAAGATGTGCAATTATGGTTTATTCGTTCCAGCTATTTTGGATAACTTTTGACATTTCAAAGAGTAATTTTCTTTTTTCTCTCATTAGTCCGAACTTTTACGAAGTCTTGTGAAACACACCTAATATGTGTGTGTAACAGGGAAGGCTTTGAGAATTTTAAAATTGTACCAAAAACTTTTAAAAATTGTACTTTTTGACCTTAATTGTACTTAAATATTTTTTTAGTTCAAATTACATATTTTTATTTGTTTTTATTAAAATAATTGACCTTGTTATGGCCAGCGAATCGTTTTCACAAATTTGCTTTGAAGTTACACCTGTTTAAGTTGAAATTTAAAATACACGAACTAATAGCATGTGATCCAGCATCCGATGATTCTGAAATGGAATAGTTCACATTTTTTTGATTTTCTTGCTGCGTTTTGCTTTCACAAGACTGTTTTCAGGGAGAAGAATATGAGTTTCATTGTTCAAAAATGAAAATTGACATATGAAATAGTTTGAAAAGAAATACGGAGTGAAACTGCGGAGATTCCTTAAATGTACTAAATTAGTCATTGGTGTACTATTGTACTTTCCGAGTTTAAATAGTTCCAATTTTGCCATCCCTGATGCGTAATTACACTAAGAGCAAAGTTCTCGCTCTCTCTATCCTTCCCTGCACCACAAAAAACTTAACGAACGTGCGCACGAACATCTGTACATCATGTATGAGTCAACAGTGGTTTTTTCATATTGTAGTGCACCACGATTTAACTACTTTACCACATGAAGACACTGATTTATGGGAGTGTATATAACTGTATACACTAGTTCTTTCGCTCACACCACAATTATATGACATATTGTGGTACATTCCATGGTATATCTGTTATGGCTATACTTATAAGTATACAACTACATGCCTTTTGTATGTTGGCACTGCAAGCTGATACTAACTGACACCTCAGCTGATACTATCGGTTTACGTACAAAATTTCAAGCTTCAGAGACCCATAAAATATCAACAAATATGCTGGTGTTGTGTGTTTGACGGTACAAAATATTAATATTTTCTCTACTGGAAATTCGTTCATACATATTTTATATCTAAAATCGTATAATCGTTTCGATATAAAATCATATTTTATATCGAAATCATAGTTTTTGTCACGAACACTTCGTGTTGGGTTGTGCGTGTTCGTGTCACGGAAAAAACACGACACGCGCCCATCTCTAGTATATGTGTATGTCGTTAACTTAATACGAAAAGGCCCTAACTCATTTTTTAATATTTTACAGGAGGAGGAAAAAACTAAATAAAAAAAGATGCAATATTGATACAAAATTTTTTTAAACGCAATATTATGTGCTTATGTAAAGTGTTTTAAATAAAAATTGCGTTTAAAAAAAATTTATTTAGTTTATTTTTTTATTTAGTTTTTTCCTCCTCCTGTAAAATATTAAAAAATGAGTTAGGGCCTTTTCGTATTAAGTTAACGATGTATATTTCATATTGAAATAAGTGTTTATACATATGTATATATATATATATATATATATTCTTTTTATTACATAATTTACTTCGTTTGAGACATTTGTGATATATCATGATATACCTGTTCACTACATTCCCGAATATCACAATCAAAGACTAGGGAAAATGATTTCAACAGAAAATTTGCTGCTTCTGTGGTGTCTACATGTCTTTGAAGTTCTTTTGTTAAAGAAGTAACTCCTTTTCCTTCTATACCACAAGGCACAATGTGCTCAAACCATGACATATCCGTACAACAGTTTAAACCTATACCGTGTGTAGTAACGTAACGGGATCCATGTACCCCTATGGCACATATTTTACGGTCTTTAATCCATATTCCGGTGTCCTCGGTGGTGGTGGCGTCGTTAATACCCATATATCTACAACACTTTATGATCATTTGTTCTAGGCTGGATACATACCATCGCATACTTGGTTTGAATTGTTTTAAATGTAATAATGGATAAGCTACTAACTGGCCGGGTCCGTGAAACGTAATTAGTCCTCCACGATTAGTGCGATAAAACTCTGCTCCTAGTTTTTGTAACCTAATCTCATCTTGGTCAGTATAGTCTTTGGTCCGTACACCTATTGTGTATACAGGATGAAACTCCTGTATGACAATATAATTGCGAAATTCATTAAAAGGTTCATTAGGTTGTTGGGTCAATGCCTTCTGCAACTGTAATCCCGTTCGGTAAGAAATTAAACCAGTCCTAACAACAAAGACGATAGGTTTCAGTTTTTTCATTACTTTACAAATATAGTTTAACAGATAAAAATATGATCATACTAAACTTAAATTCAGAGACATGCGCCGAGCGATTTTGTCGGCGGCGGCTAGCTCATAAAAAATCATCGGCGGCGGCTGAAAATCGGCTGTCAGCCGGCTGAAACAACTTCAGGTATAACCATCATACAATTATATGAAGGTAGAGAAATTCAAATATAATAGGAAACAATATAATAGAAATAAGAAAATAAATAGGAAAGAAGTGAAAATTTCATAGCTTCAAATACTAAAATGAGTGTACTAAATATAGGTATGTTAATTTACTAAAATTTTTTACGAATTTGTAACAATTGTTACTGGAAAGTGTTCATTAACTCAAAAAGTTTACATGGAGATACAAAAAAGTCCAAATACAAATTACCACTAGTAAAATTTTTATCCAACCATCTGTTGTGTGTTTTGTTGTCAAATTAATTATTTCAAAAATATCTGAAAAAGGAAAACTGAAAAATGTGCATTTCTTTGTTAAAAAACATGTATGTATGTGTATGTAAAAAGAATGCATGTTTCCTTAATTTATTCTTTTTCTTTTATTAATTTAATATTAATGCAAATAATTTTGTTTGTTTCTAATACATGATCAGAGATGGAAAGTGGCATTTTTGTATTTGTAAATAAATAAAATTAAAAAATTATGAAAAATGCGCAAAAACAGTAAGAATACATGAAACTGTGTAAAGATTTTCATATAAAATGTCAATTACTAAAAAAAAAAATTGCAATTTAAAATATTATCAAACAAAATACATCAGAAAGAGTACAATGGTATCATGATTTCCATCCATGGTTCTGATATGAAGAAAATTTAGTTGCAAGTTTTTACAAGTAAGTCCTCTTCCAGACTTGCAATTTTTTAAAATTCTGCTTTGAAATTGCATAAGTGTCTACATTAGGAAATTCTACTTTTGAAATTTAGTTTTAAAAAATGCTATTACACCACAAATTTTCCTAAAAAATTAATAATTCTCTTTACTATTTGCTATATTTTGTATTTTTCAAACAAATGACAGAAAATAAAATAAAACTTCAAATACATTTAAAATGAAAATTGCGAATTTCAAAACAAAAGAGAATTGCCGACCACATGAAATTGTGTACCCCTCCCCAATCTTCTCACCTATCTCACTTATAAACTCAAGAATTGCTACAACGAAAATTGCAAGTCTGGACAGGGACTAAAGCGTTCATTTACTTTTTCATATTTGGGAGAGTAATATTGTAAGTTTCTGCCTTACTCTCCGTTGCTGGTTTCTGCTGGGAAACTAAATGAACAGACCTTATTTTATTCAATTTAAAAACTCAATTTCAATAATATGAGCTAGGGTTTTTCTATATTAAGTCAACGATATGTACCTAGTGAAAAATTTACAAATTGAATAAGATACACAGAAAACAGTTTTTCAGCCGAAAAAAATATAAATAAATAAATAAATATTAAAAAATAATATCAATCGGCGGCTAATTTCCAGCCGCTAATTACCCGCAAAAAATTCGGCGGCGGCGGCTTGTCAAAAGCGTTCGGCGGCTCAGCTAAGCCAGCTCTCAGCCGATCGGCGCAGGGCTCTGCTTAAATTACACAAATTTAACAAAAAACATAAACTAAAGGAACAGCTGTTTTTTGTTGTGTTCAAGGTACTGTATAAGAGAAATAAAATACCGCAATGCTAGTACTGCTTAAATATGATTTGACGCTAAAATAAACCACAGCCAACTTCAGTTCTCATCATTTGACATTTTCTCAATTTTATTATTTTTCGTGCAAAGTGGCATTTTGTAAGTTAAAAGTATTTAATTAAAAAAATCATTTAATTTATCTGTAATACTCACGAATAAGTGAAAATAAATAATCTATTTATATATTCACACATATGTAAATAATCAATTTAGAAATGTGAAGCGACTTGAATGCCAAGAAATAAATAAGAAAATTTGTGAGCTATTAAAACTTTTGTATTGATAAAAATACATGTGAACTGAAAAAATTTAAATCTATTGTATTTGGCCATCAAAATCTTACCAAAACGTAAACGAAACTTGTGATGTCAACATCATCATCGCAAAATGATGATCAACCACCAAGAGATTTTTTTGGACATGGGCTGAACCAGACTTTACCACTTCAAAATCCATTGCAGCAACAGCAACCTCATTTGCAGCCTTTTTTAAGCACGAACAGTAATATAGCTTTACAACACCAAACTGCCGTTATACAACAGCAAACAGCTCTTGCTTCTACGTCACTAGGTATTACACCAGCATCACAAAATCCTACACCGGGCTCAGCACTTCAAGCACCACCACCTGCTTCATCGCAGTTTGTCCATTGGCCAAATCCTTTGATGGGAAATGCATCTTTTCTGCAATCCCAGCCTCATCCAACGCAATCAGCTGACGCTCAACAGCAACAGTTAAATGATTTCCTCTTTAACATACATGCTCAAGCAGCTTACGCTGCTGCAGCTGCTACAGTGCCAACAGCACAGGTTCCTTCTGCGGCAACCCAACAGGAAACATACACCGTTTTGCGCGTCGGAAAGGGAAACTTTTTAAAAATTTACCATTGTCCGGAAAATGCTATGGGCAATTTACCAGGTGAAACTTCATATGGCCATATACCATCATACAATCAGAATCAAAGCCCAAGTTTTCATCATGTCAATCCACAAGGAAGTACAGCAATTCACTCTCCTTTACAACAGCAACAATCTCAAAGCCAACTAACTGGTACTACGAACTCAGCAAGTTCTCAAGTATTCAATAGTTATGAACTATTCTCAAGCAGCACCTTTACTCAACTACCAACAGCTGAAATGCCGCCATTGCTCTTGCTAGGAACCACTGCTAAACCGCCAACGGTGATTACAGAAGATATCAGAAATACCGAGCAAGTGAGCAATATTGAGACTTCAAATGTGCTTGTACACAATATGCCAAATAATAGAACTAATAGCAATTGGACATGTGGTAATCATGTAGCTGCAGCTCCTCAATATGTACAAGATAATCTGGAACAAAATGATGTTCATACGCATACTTTTGCTGAAGGCGAAGACACTTTGATAAAGAACTTAGTTTTAGAAATGACACCTAATGCCCATAATGCCATACAACAATGCGAACAGCAGCAGACACATTTACAAGAACCATCTTCACCGAAAGATAATGTAAAACAAACCGTAACAACAACCGGTTCTGCTGTTCCTCTACTTTTGACACCTACCTTAAAAAATGAGATTCCAAGACAAGAAGCACCTAAAAAACGTATTGTGGCGGAAGTGAAACCAATGCGTATGACATATTCAGATGTTTTAAGTAAAATTAACAATCAGACACAAAACTCTCAACAAAACAATTACAATAGTTCGTCAATGAAGACAAGCACATCATCAGCAACATCTGTTTTAGCCAGTCAACGTAACCAACAAAAATCTTTGAAAGTTGATTCCAACATTGCAAATAATTCACGCCGAATAACTGATGATGCCATAGCCACACGTACATCAGCTAAGAAGTCACCAATACACGAAAATAAAGAAAATCAGCAACAGCAACAAATGATAAATAACAAACTAAATAATAATCAAAAACGTTCTGCAACGACAGCTATCAACACCAACAATATTGGTTCAACATCAAATAAATCGGCAACACAAAAAAATTTAATTAACTCCAAAAATAATAACCCTACTAAATCTAATTGCAATGGCAGTAATAACATTGATAACCAACAGTCAAAGAAACAGCGTTCCAACAAGAATTCGGATATTCAGAATAATGGAGGTAAGAATATTTCATAATTATTTATAGGAATATCAGTCTATGTGTCGTACTTCTGTACTCGTGAATTCATTAGTTCAATCATCCAATACGGCAAAAAGAGTAGTGTGTCACAAAAACCTCTTACACCCAAACAAAAAGTTTTAAAATCAAGAAAAAACAATTTGATTTTAAAAACGAAACTTTATGAAATAGAACAAAGTTTGTTTCTGTTATTTTAAAAATTTTCACTCTTGTTTTAAAAATGAAAAATATCTTGAAATCAAAAATGAATATATTTTGTTTGAAAAAGACAGCAACCTTGATATAAGGTTGAACATACTCAAATTAAAGGATTATGTTTTTGAGTTAAGAATGAAATATTCTTGAAGTAACAATGAAGCATTTTTTATTTTAAAACTTATTATTTTTATATTAAAAATGAAGCGTTTGAATTAATAATGGAGAATTATTAAGTGACGAAGGAAAGGTCTTAAATTAATAATGAAGCATTTTTAAATTAAGAATGAAAAATCCTAAATTAATAATGGAGAGTTTTCAAATTAAGAATGAAACGTTTTAAAATAATATAGAATTTTCGTTTTAAAATTAAAAATATTATTTTTTTTTTGGAATCAAAATGCCCTTATTATGAAAAATTTTCGATTTTGGCTGTAGTCCAAACCGCTAATGGAACGAATTTTCATTTGGGCTATGACGATTTTTTTTTGTGCTCAAGGATCATACAGGGTAATGGACATTAATATACACTTGGTCATAATAATAAATTAATCCTCCTTTTTTAACACGACACAAATATAAAGGGCCAAACAAACGCACGATGTCGACAACGTTCGACTTGTCGCACACTTACATTCA
This sequence comes from Tachina grossa, assembly GCA_949987645.1. Classification (NCBI taxonomy): domain Eukaryota; kingdom Metazoa; phylum Arthropoda; class Insecta; order Diptera; family Tachinidae; genus Tachina; species Tachina grossa. The sequence continues at coordinate 130,881,042 of OX465274.1, read as the reverse complement.
AAACAAAAACAAATTTTAGTATTTTGTTGTTGTTTTAAATGTAAGTGTGCGACAAGTCGAACGTTGTCGATATCGTGGGTCTCGGTGAAAAATATAGTTTCCTTTATTTTTAAAACTTTAAATTCTTGATATAATAAAATATTTTTGTTTTTAAAATTTTTAAGAATACATTTTCTTTTTTATTATCACTACATAGTATAAAACAAAGTCGTTTTCTCTGTCCCTATATCCCTATGTATGCTTAAATCTTTAAACTACGCAACGGATTTTGGTGCGTTTTTTTTTTAAATAGATAGAGTGATTGAAGAGGAAGGTTTATAATAAAGGGTCCGCCATCTAACGTTTTTTTTTTCAACTAGTGCTTATTTCGTGAATGGTAACACTTAGCTCATGTCTGATTTGACAGATAATTAGTTTTATTCTTCCGCTGAACGAGCCAACTAACCATACAATGCGTTTTCGCTTCGCTAAGTGGGCCTGTGATCGACTTACAGAAGATGACGATTTTGCAAAAAAAAAAAAATCATCTTTTCAGATGAAGCTCATTTTGATCTTGGCGGGTATGTAAACAAGCAAAATTGTCGCATTTGGGGCACATAAAACCCGCACGCATACATTGAAAAGCCCACGCACCCAAAACGAGTCACTGTTTGGTGCGGATTTTGGTCCAAAGGCATTATTGGGCCATTGAGCAAGGAGTGGCCGTTACAGTCAATGACGATCGTTATCGATGGATATCCAACAATAACATTTTTAACCGACTTCAAAAAAGAAGGAGGTTGTCAATTCGTGTGCATTTGTTTTCTTTCTTTTTTTATATTTGTACACGCATAACTCGGTCATTTTTAAACCGAAATTTTCGAAATTCTTTTTTTGTTTAAATGGGTTTGCCTGCAGTTGGGTCCCATAAGTTTTGTTCGAAAATCGGAAGGGGAAATTTGTTCCCCTCTGGCATAACTCGGTCATTTATGAACAGATTTTCAAAATTCTTTTTTCGTCTGAAAAGGTTTTGCCTTAAGTTAGAACTTATAATTTTTTACGAAAATCGGAGGGGGAAATTTTCTCCCCTTATGCATCATAACTCCGTCATTTATGAACCGATTTTCAAAATTGTTTTTTGTTTAAAAGGATTTGCCTGCAGTTTAGTTCCATGTTTTTTTTTTTCAAAACTACTGGATAGATTTATGGGTAGTTTTTGTTTTTGTCGTGTCTATGGAATTGTACCCAAATAAAAGCAGAGCGTTTTTTATATAATAAAAACTAAAATTCACTTTTTATTTTAAAGTTTAACTTAAGCTAAATTAATTAAAGAATAATAAAATTTACAAAATGGAGAATTTACAATTATAGCTGACAAGATGTCTCGAGCGTGGTTCGAATCAGAAAGATGGTGTTTTTTCTCTATACGAGTATCTAGTTACCTCTTTGCGCATTATATAATAGCGGTTATTTTTGGCAGTCGATGGTAGCAGGTTGCCACATTACTCCCCTCGGTGGTACAAAGCTATCGGAACCTAACCGGGAGCCGAATTGGTCTTCCTCTTCTTGTTGTCGTGGCTGTAGATGGTGGCGTTTCAGAGTCTGGTTTCGGGGAACTACCATTGTGTTCATTCTCGTTACGTTCAAATGTTGCAAGATTAGGATCTTCTGCTGTAAGAGCTTGTGAGGTGGGTAAGTTGGTTCCTGCTTGAGCTTCGTTTAGTGCATCAGATGCTGGCAGAAAACAGGGCTTTAAACGATCGATGCTTACATTCGTTTTGTGACCATGTTTAATAATGGTGAAGTATTTTTTAAATCGTTTTACAACAAAATACGGACCATCGTAGGGATGAGTGAGTGAAGGACGAACTGTGTCGTTTCTTACATAGACGTGTGAAGTTGCCTGTAGGCTTTTTGACATAAACGTTGCCTTCGTTGAGTGGTGTGTCGTTTGCGTTGGTTGGATGTTTCTCATTGACTCGCGAAATTCTTTTACGAAATTACTATTGGCTTTTGTGGAGGTATTTCCGATAAAAATTCTCCGGGAATTCTTAAAGTAGTACCATAAACGAGTTCCGCTGGTGACGCATTTATGTCGGGTTTGAAAACTACGCGAAGACCAAGTAAGATTGTGGGAAGCTGATGCACCCACTTTGAAGTGTTATGACACAGGATAGCTGACTTTAGCGTTCTGTGCCACCTCTCGATTAAGCCATTTGCTTGAGGGTGATATGACGTCGTTCGCAAATGAGTCGTTCCAAGCGTTTGCATTAATTCAGTAAAAACTGAAGACTCAAATTGTCTGCCTCGGTCTGACGTGATTCGCTGCGGTACACCGAATCTAGAGATCCAATGTGCTATCAGAGCATTTGCTACAGTCTCGGCGGTCATGTCGGGCATAGGGATGGCTTCGGGCCACCGAGTGAACCTATCAATGATGGTCAGACAATAACGTTGACCATTACACAAGGGGAACGGACCGACAACATCGATATTAATATGGTAAAATCTCTCTTGTGGTGGCTCGTACTTATCTGGACTAGAACATATGTGTCGCTGTATTTTTGATCGCTGGCACTGCAGGCACGTTCTCACGAAATTGGCGATGTCTTTTCTCATTCCGTGCCAGCAAAATCTAGATGTTACAAGCGCTGTGGTCGCGCGTGTACCAGGATGAGCTAAATTGTGTAGCATATTAAGAATCTAGTTTTGGAAACGCTTTGGAATGTATGGTCGAATGCGTGAATTAGTCGTATCGCATACTATCTGGACATTGCTCTATGGCACCAACACATATTTTAACATAAGTGAGCACTTGTTTCCACTTAAATAGTTTTGTAACACTGGGTCGGTTTTTTGGGCTTTAGCTAAATCGTTGTAAGTTATAGTTTTTGCTGAAAAGTCGTTGATGTTTTCTACGGCTTGAATTCTTGAAAGCATATCAGCAGTTGTGTTATCCTTTCCAGGGATATGTCGTATGTCAGTTGTAAACTGGCTGATGAACTCGAGCTGTCTAAGTCTACGTGGCGATGCCTTTTCCATTTTTTGCTTGAAAGCGAATATCAAGGGTCGACGATCGGTAACCACGTGGCAAGAGCGACCTTCAATTGCGTATCGAAAATGGCAGATAGCCTGGTAGACAGCAGTTAATTCTCTGTCGTATGTAGAATACTTTTGCTGTGTGGACGTCAGTTTCTTAGAATAGAAACCTAAGGGTTGCATATTACCATTAACCCCTTGATGCAATGCTGCCCCTACTGCGGCGTCTGATGCGTCAACGTATATAGCTAATTCTGCATCAGGAACAGGATGTGCCAGTAACGTAGCGTTAGACAACTCATCTTTGCAACGTTTAAAAGCGATTTCAGTATTTGCTGACCATTTCAGCGGTGTTGTGTCGTTCTTTTTGTTCCCAACCATCATGTTTTGCATCATCATTCATCATTCCGATGACAATTATTGGGCTTCTGGTATTCGTTGATTATGGCGACCTTTTCAGGCGATGGTCGAATGCCGTCAGGTGTGACGAGATGACCAAGAAAAGTTATTTCTGACCTACCAAACTCGCATTTTTTAACGTTAATTGTCAGGCGATTCTCCCGAAGACGTTGAAATACCACGCGAAGGTCCTTAAGATGTTGTTCCAATGAGGGAGAGCCGACAAAAATATCGTCAATGTATGGAAACACATATTCGACACCTCTAAACACCTCGTTAATAATACGTTGAAAGGTCTGCGCGGCGTTTCTTAAACCACACATCATGGTGTTAAATTCGTAAAGACCGAATGGAGTACTTATTGCCGTTTTTGGAACGTCGTCGGCATGAATTGCTATTTGATGGAATGCTTTTTTTAAAACTATTTTTGTAAATACATTGGCGCATATTCAGAAATCGTAACCAAAGTCGAAACTAATAAAACAGAAACTAAAATATAGTTCATAGATAGTTATAGCTCTTATTCACAATTCATAACTAGTGTAGCAACTGCTTTCAGCTGGTTAACGAAATGCAACCTTGCATATTGTTATGTGAGAGCATAAAATGTCGATAATATTTCGAACGATAAATTCTGTAATTAATTAAAAAGCTTAAACTATTAAAAAACAGTTTAATTTCCTTTAAAAACGTTTACAAAATCTATAAAAGTAATTTTATGGTTATAGTCTGTATATAAATCAATTAAAATATGGGCCTGTACAAATAAAAATATTCAATAGAATTTTGTTGACCAAAAACACATCTCTAATTTATTTTATTGCTTTATATGGATATTTTTTTGGACGCAATAGAAATAAATGCAAGAAATAAAGATAAAAAGGAAAGCTTATTATATAGAAAATTTTTTAGAAAATAAAGAGTATTTGTTGTTTTGTGCATTTTAAAGAGCCACAAATTGATTTTACTTTTCAAATAAATTGTAAATGAAATCAGTCAGCTGTTCTTTGAATGTATTAGTTAGTTGGCATTTAGTTAGAGCTTTACCCATAATTAAGTGTAAACTTTTACTGCTGAAAGTAATCAACTATGAATAACTTAAATAGGTACTTAAAAAAGTTAACACTTAGTGATAATTTCTGAATATGCGCCATTGTTACCTTATTAATTGTTGGTGAAATCCGTTAAGTACGGCAATGGATATCTGTCTGGAACAGTCTGTGCGTTTAGAGCCCGGTAGTCCCCGCACGGTCTCCAAGTTCCATCGCTTTTTCGCACCATGTGAAGAGGACTACTCCAGTTGCTTTTCGATGGTCGACATATACCGGCTTCAGCTAGAAGGGAGAATTCTTTTTTGGCTGCTAGCAATTTATCGGTGGACGATTGGTGATTTCGTTTTCAAACCGAAAGGCGGGAGTATTGTTATGTCTTTGAATTCGATTAAAAGATATGCAAAAGGGCTGGTAGAAGTAAATGTATTGACGGATGCAAAGTCCGTAGTCGGCGGAAATTTTAACGGCGCAACATGGCCGTTAGTGTTATCTATTAGACTATTGCGCCGCAAATCGATTAATAGATCATAATACTTTATAAAGTCTGAACCTATTATTGGGGACGTAACAACTGCAATAACGAAAGACCAACAAAATATGCGTTTTAATCCTAGATCTAATTTAATTCTCCTTTCCCCGACGACTGTAATAGGTGAGCCGTTCGCGGCAAATAATTTTATTGCAGTAGGGCGTGTAGCTTCGTTTTTCGAGGCGAAAAATTTTGCACTTTGTGGAGGAGTTTTCGCTAGACTTCCCCACGTGCTTACAAAGTCAATTAGAAGTGTGTGTTCCGGCCCTATGACTTGTTCGCTGCTTATATTTGCATGGGCTGCGACATTTTTTTGCGTTGTGTCCATACTTTTTATGATACCAAAAATCTTCAAAATTTGCGTTTATATCCTCGCGTGGTGATCTGTAATGCTGGGATCGGTGTCGATTGTCGGGGTGCTTTCGTGATCGGAAACGTGAGCGCATCGTGAAACGATCGAATCTTTTTGTTAATTCCACTATAGCAGCGCGTAGTTGGCTTACTTCACCACTCTTGTCCTTTTCCACCTTATTGATTTGAAACGGCGATATAGCATCTACGATGGAGTCAGCTATTTTCGTGAATTCCGCTGCAGTGCCCGTTGACGCTGCAATTACCGGTTTTTTGTCGCCTAGAGGCATTTCCAATAAAAGCCGGTTTAGCCTTCGTTGTTCGCTGTCGGCGAAATGGTCTATTATGCCTTGCCTCACGAATTCGAAGCGATCATTCAATGGTATCGATGTAATAATGTGCGTAAGTTGAGCGATCGTCTTAGGCCTTAACGCTGCGAGCACTGTGGCGGCTTTTTTTTTGTCAGACGTAATGCCAGACGCGCTAAACCAAAATTCTAATGACGTAAACCATGCTTCGATATTTGTGACGCACATTTCTGGAAACAGTAAGCGAGCGTAAATTGCGGATACATTGCTGGTAGTTCGTGTCGTTAGTGAGGGATTAATGTCGTCATCTGGTGACTAGTGAGGGCGTTGTGGCTACATCAGTTTTGGTTGCCATTTGTTCTTTACTCGCGGTCACCAATTATGGGTAGTTTTTGCTTTTGTCGTGTCTATGGAATTGTACCCAAATAAAAGCAGAGCGTTTTTTATATAATAAAAACTAGAATTCACTTTTTATTTTAAAGTTTAACTTAAGCTAAATTAATTAAAGAATAATAAAATTTACAAAATAGAGAATTTACAAGTATAGCTGACAAGATGTCTCGAGCGTGGTTCGAATCAGAAAGAAAATTCAAAATGGTGTTTTTTCTCTATACGAGTATCTAGTTACCTCTTTGCGCATTATACAATACCGGTTATTTTTGGCAGTCGATGGTAGCAGGTTGCCACAGATTTTAATCATTTTTTCAGTGAATGACATACTCTATATATTTTATACCCGTGCGAAGCCGGATCGGGCCGCTAGTGACTTCAAAAATTACAATTTTTATTTTAATAAGAACACATTGGGTGTATTCATAAGACGTAGCTGTTGTGCAACCGTTGAGTGTTTGTCTTAGAAACGCATAGTTGAGTAGTTCCGCTCCACTCAACAGTTGAGTAATTTTCCATCATAAAATTTTTTCGCTACCTATAGTCAACATGTTGTGCTCAGCCTGAACAGCTGATCGAATAGAGCTTTATCTTTTATTTGATTTGTTAGGTGGCAGGAGCAAATATTTGTTAAATTTTACATTACAAATGCGATGAAGTAACAAAATAAAGATATAAGATTAAATTATATCCATCAACCCGCTTGTAACTGTTTCTGGCCAACAGTTTCCAACAGTTTCACAACTGTTGAGCTGAACAGCTACGTCTTATGAATGCGCCCATTATTGTTTTCGAAATTTTTAAAATGAAAGCGCTTATTTTTGTTTTAAAACTGCTTCGTTATAAACATAAGAATGTTATGTATTAATATTATACAAGAAACATTCTTATTTTAATAATAATTTTTAAAAATGCTCCATTTTTAAAACCAAAACGCACATTTTTGTTTTAAAACTGCTTCGTTATAAAAATAAGAATGCTATATGTTAATGTTATAAGAAACATTCTTATTTTATCAGTTATTTTTAAAAATGCTGCATTTTTAAAACGAAAACGCGAAATTCTTGCTTTTTTTGGTTCAGTGTACAAACGTTTAAATTTTTTTATGTATTTATTTATTTATTGTATCTTCAAAAATGAACTAACAATAAGTATTCGGCTTAAAATAAGTTTAGTGACATAACTCCAAAATTAATAAAAATTTGGTATCCGATAAAAAATTAAAAAATAAAAAGAAAATCTTAAATAAAAAAATTGGCAGCGAACCTTTGTTTGGCGGCTGCGCGGTGTATGGAAACACCATGGTGGAGAAAATCCTTAAGCCCGGCCAAAGGCCGACAGTGCAGAAAAACCTTTTTATGTATGAATGTTACAAACACGCACATACATATAGTAGTAAATACAAACCGAATTCCAAATTTAGTGTTTTCAGAATTTTGTACTACAATTTCAAAAGCCCGTAACTCGGAAACTAAGCCTCACCTAAAATTTTTGGGTTTAATTTTTTTTCCTTATTTTTTAATTCTCAATCGAATAGCATTTTTTTAGAGTTGTCCCTTAGCTTGATTTGTTGCAATTCCACCATATAATCACAATTTCATACTAGAACTTCAAAGGCCCATAACTCGGAAACTAATGCTCGCCGCCAATTTTTTTATTTAAGTTTTTCTTTTTATTAACCCCCGACTAAAAAAGGGGTGTTATAAGTTTGTAGTGTGTGTCTGTGTATCTGTGTGTCTGTCCGTGTCCACGTACAGGCCAAACGGCTGGACCGATTTTCATTTAGTTTTTTTCTATTTGAAAGATGACTTGATCGAGAGGGTTTTTAGCTATGTTTGAAGAAAATCGGCATAGCCGTTTAGAATATATAACAGCTTTTCTGAAAAAAGTCGGGGGTTTTTAAAATTTTTAATTTTTGTTATTTTTTAATTTTTTATCGGATACCAAAGTTTTATTAATTTTGGAGTTATGTCACTAAAGTTAATGTGTCCCAAATAAAATAAACGGAAAGGAAAAAATAAAAAAATTAACAAATAACTGCCGCATTAAAAAAAATAATTTGGGTTTGAAGTGCACGTTTAAACAAAATTGCCATACAAATTTTAACTAAAGTAAGTAATAAAAATTAATTTTATTGGATACTCTCGTAAAAATTTAAAAATTTTATGACGCAAGAATAGTTTTTGAGCGCAGACCTGGGGGCAAATTACGGCACTCGTTATGGAACGATAATGCGAAATATTTCAATAGAGTTTATATGGAAATATTTTAAAATTTCGAACCGTGTCGAATGCCGTAATTTGCCCCCTGAATATGAATATCTGAATCTGATATACATACATACATATATACACAAATATGTACATATGTATGTGCTGCTAATGGTTAATATTTAAATATTTGTTTCACTTAAGATGGGATTACTGTATATACATATGTACAAGGACAGGGAATTAATTCATACACTTAAAAAAGGTATTAGGCGCCTAAAATATGATATCAAAAACGCAAAATATGCACTTAAAACAATAAAATATGCTCATATTTTAAACAAATATTTATTCAAAGGAAAGTTTTCAATTTACCTACACACAAAAAAAAAATCATAGGTTATATTTCCTAAAATAATGGTATAATTTTAACTAAGTGAAAGGGTAGAATGGCACTTACAAAGTTTTTTAGGTAATTTGACAAAAATTTTTGGTTGATTCTTATGTACGAAAAATCAACTAAAATTTTAGTTGAAACTCCTTAATGACTAGGTAAATTCATACTTTTGTTTTCTGTGAATTATCTAAATAGCAAAGTAAATTTATGCATATATAATGCGGCAAATTATCATGGATTTTAGTTAAATTAACTTTAAAATTCGATAATTGTCATGGATTTAAAGAATTTTTGGATTTAAAAAAAAAAAATTATTATTTATATATTAATTTATCTATCTACGTATGTACATATGTACATACGTATAGTACATATTTGTTCTCCCTCTCAGAGCACAAGCAGTGAAGTGAAGAGATTGTTTGTTTGGCAAATACCAACAAGCAGTAGCCGAAGATTAAATAAGTACCGAAAAAAATGAACATAGAAAAATGTAGGCTACCAAAAAGAAGTACCTCAAAAATTATGTTCACTTCATTTGGTACTTCAAGTATTTTAGTGCAGAAAGGTTGAAATGGAAATAGTAATGCCGGTGATGGCATTTACATTCGTATGTGTATAGGCATTCAATTATCAAAAAAATGCAATGAGTTTTAAAAATAATGACGTTTTATTTTATAAAATAAAATCAATTTAATATTTAATTTTTATATTAACTGCCTAATTCATAAAAAAAAATTATGTTTTATAAGAAGTTAATAATCTAAATTTTCAATGGAAATTTTTATTTACAATCCTTTATAAAACCGACATATATTTTATGAGTTAGGCCGTGGCCGTAAATATCTTAAAATTTTAATTTTGTTTTTGTTTTAAATGAAATTGTACAAAACTAAATTTTCTTTCGTTATTGTGAAACAGTTAATGCTCACCGCAATTCTGCATACAACATACATATCGATGGCTTAATATAAAAAGGTTGCATCTCAATGTTTTTCGAAATCACGTTTTTAATGTTTTCTGGGAGACAACGTATAATTGCATCCTCCTTGAAGATTTTAGTACGTTATAGTTTAAAATCAAGAACTTATGGCCACTTAAAAAATTATCTCTGCATTTAAATGCTTTCGTTTTTCTTCAGTTTTTTGCTTCTCCTATAAAATATCGAAAATTCGAGTTCCGCCTTTCTTATATTAAGCCATCGATATGTATAATAATATACAAGTTTGTATATTATTTACGAAGTAAATTACATACATCGTACTAATTACCAAAAAGTGAAATGCAAATTAAAAATAAAACACTTCAGCAGGTCGTGGAGCAGTATTCACGCATATCGACAAGAATTAATTTTAATTAAAAAAGCAGATATATTTTTCTATATATATTTTCTAGATATATTCATTCATATACATAAATATTTAACAAAAGATGATATGATAATCCTCCTTATCTTGGTTGCTATATTTAATAGAATAAGGAACATCACATGTTTTGTTTAATCTAAAACCAAAATGTCGTACTCGAAGTCGAAATACGCCAAACAGGACCAAAATGTCCTAGTGAAAGTCGAAATACGCAAACCAGGATAAACAAATGTATATATTTACTACGTAATCCTTATTTCTGCACCTTTAACAGTTTTTAGAAAGCATTAATAGTAATTTAGATTTGTCAATTTGAAATTTAGAAAGTGTCAATTGTAATTTTGATTTATCAATTGTAATTCAGAAAATAATACAGTTAAAGGAAATAATCGGCAATCCCAGGAAATACATATATAGTATATGTATATGTAATACAAATCTTTTATCAAATTTAAGAATGTAGTTTGAATGGAAATTATACAACTCTTGAATCTTCAGTAGGAAAGTGGTCTTTATTTATGTAAGTATATATTAATTCATGTTGTTCTTATAAGGAGCATAAAGCCGTAAATATATACATACATATGTATGTATGTTATGTACATATGTATGTATATTTCTTTGGTCCAGATATTTAGTTGATTACATTTGAATAAATTCAAAAAATATTTTTATATATGCATATAAACTCATCTTTATATCAATTTTAATAAATAACAAATTTTTTTAAATAATTAAAATTGTAAACTTACCTCATTTACATCCATTTTTGGTTTGCATCAATCTGCGGTTAAATAGCGATTGAATGCATGCACCAATATTTTTTTTGCCAAACTTCACCTAGTACTGCAAGTACCTAGTGAAGTTTGACTGTCGCATGGTACTTGCCATGTTCGCTTTATGAATGTTCAAGTCAGAGCTAAAAATGAACAAGTACTTAACTAAGTCCTGATTCACACACGTCAGGTCTGAGTCGTCAAGTCTTGAGTTTTTAGGAGAGAGAGGAAAAGAGAATGGAAAGGGGTACAGACTTGACCGTACCAGTCAAGTTTGCTTTTTCCTTTTCTTTTGTCATTCGTAATACTCTACTACAACACAAATGGATGAGACTTGATGAAACAAACTTGACGGTGTGTATGAACGTAAATGCAGGTTCAAAAGAAAATTGAACAAAAATTGATCAGCTAAACCTGATGTGTGTGAATCAGGACTAACACACACACAGTCGAGTAGCAACCAATAATTATTCTCTCATTTTGTTGTTCTCAAAAACATGTACATAGTTTTTTAGTATTGGTCGAGTAAGTGTTCATGCTTAGCTAGATTATATGTACTTCTTAAGTATAAATCCATTTGTGCTGGGGTTTAGTACATATATATAAAATCTACAAAAACATCACGAAAATAAAACATCTGAAGGTAATGCTAGGAACACAACTGGGACGAACGACGAATTTTTCGTAGCGAGCTTTTTTTTTTCTTAAAAAAAAAATACATTCATGCATATGCAAATTAACGCAACACTGCCGTCGAACGAAACTCGTTGTGTGTGACGAACTCTCCGATATATTTATTTCTATTCAAAAAGCCGACGAAAACACAATTTTCTCTCTCTTTGCACAAACAATAAGCAACTTTATCAATTATAAGAGCTGTTATTTATTCGTCGTTGTTGTGCTTCACACAACAAATTTACTCAGCGAATTCGTCACCGTCCACGAAATTCGTCGTTCGCCCCAGTTGTGTTCTTGGCATAAGACCACGTTTGCCGGCAATCGTAAAGCAGCTCTAAGTTGGTGGAGACCACTAAAACTTGGGATGGAGATCTTCCTATGCAAAGGTATAGGTCGTGTGCAGCTTCTGAAAGAAACACCTATGTATATACAGGATACACTGCCAATTTGCGTACTTGCTTCTATACCATTAAAAAGTAAGAACAGAAAGCAAGGAAGGGAGAGGACGTTTGCCGGGCTCAGCTAGTTTATCTATAATAATTAAAAAAAACTATTTTACATAAATTTAAAAATTTTTAAAATTTAATGTATAATTTGCTTTTGGCAATAAAATAGAAAACATTTCCATAAAAATAATTTCGAAAAATATATGTATGTATGTACCTTATTGTAATAGTTCATATTAACTTGGATTTTAGGTAATGTGTAATGTACAAATTACATAACTGCATAGTTAATAAAACCAAAGTTTTTTTCTTTCATATAAAAAAAAAGTTACCTATGCAAGCTTAGTTAATATTACCTCTTATATTTTTTTGTGTGTACAACTAAGTAAAGATGTAAATTTATTTTCTTTTCTCAAGAAATGCGAGTTTACATTAAAATTTTACACGATATCAAATATGATATAAAGATTTTTTCTGCATTATTAACTCCAAACACGCATTTTCGAGATACATATGTTTATAAAAAGGGGCAAAAGTGTGGTTAAATATATATTTTCATTTACAAATTATATATATTTTATATTTTCAATATATTCTTATAAAGCTTTTGTGCATTAAAAATGGCCGTGTAACGTGTGTGTATGTAATCGGAGCAAATTGAAGTGATTATTTTTATATGATGTTATATATTTATTTAACTCAACTATCACAATGAATTGAATACCAGCTATTAGATTTGCTTTTTAAATCCGTTATCATTTGTAAAAACAATATCAAGTTTCCGCAGAATTATTTCACTACTCTTGGCTTTAATAGCAGACAATTTCCTCTTGAAATCATTAAAATTACAATTTAAATTAAATGTGGTAGGTGTGTGTGCTTGTGCAATTGTTCTACAATTCTACTATTAATTATTATTAAATTATTAATTTATACCAAAAGTAATATTTTTGGAAATATGAATTTTTGACAAAATATGACACAAAACTATTTATACCAAAATATGAGACAAAGACCGGATTATGCAAAAATATGCATTTGCAGAAAAATATGCAAAAATATGCACTAACAAATCGATGCCATTTTTTACACAAATTTATTGTTTCGTAAAGATATTTAGTTCTTGCCATTATCAGGGTTAAGGGGAAAAACATGCATTTGCATGAAACCCCTGTCCCTGCATATGTACATATACATATATATATATATATATGTACTTATTCATCTACATACAGTTTGTCAAAAAAATGTTTTCAATGCTCCAAACTTCTAGTAATTTTATATTCAAACATGAATTACAACAACAAATAAATTCCTTTTTGATTTGATTTTGCTCATACCGTTACTCTGCTTGTCTACGTAAATTTTTGTGATGCGACAAATCATGGTATAGGATTGTATATCATACAAGGGAATTGGTGAAATACAGATTTTAGAAGGCATATTGAACCAATAAAGTTTGTCTTGATATTCTGGAGAGTTAATTATCTGCCAGTGCGCGAAGATTCGATTTTTTTTTTGGCATAGGAAACCCGGTAAAGCTTAATTATTAATTTTATCAAGACAACGACCCGAAGCACAAATCGTCTCTCTATAGGACATAGTTGCTATATATATATATATATATAACAGCAGAAAAGTTATTGACACTCCAGCACAAAGTACTGACGTGAACCCCAACGAAAATTTGTGGGTTCACCTAAAGAAAAAGCTGTAGGAAAAAATAAATAAATAAAATATATCGTCGTGGTGAATGCAATAAGGCTGTATGTCCAAAAAAAATTAATTTCGTTTTGTTGTAGCGTTGTAACCAAAATTGGGGCTCCTACAACTGCAATTTATCTTATGCCGTTCAGGCAATCAGAAGGGAGCTTTTGCTCGCTATTGCAATCTTATTAAGATAAATTGCAGTTGTAGGAGCCCCAATTTTGGTTACAACGCTACAACAAAAAGAAATTAAATTTTTTTTTTTGACATACAGCCTATTGCATTCACCACGACGATATGTAGTGTATAAGCTAATTCATTTGATATCCCGATGTTTACATACGGTAATTGATGCTCAAGGAGACCAAACAAAGCATCATATTATATTAGCAGAGAAAAAAATACATTTTAGGCTAATAATCACTCTGTTTATTGAATGTGATATAAATTTGAAAACATTTATTTGACAGTACGAAACCTGGATCATTTTGTTTTTAGCTATCATTAGACATTTCTCGTTGAAAGGATATTATTTTTTTTAAGTAATATAGTTATAAACAACTTTGAGAAGGTAGACATAAAAAAATCCAAAATTTTTGTAATTCACTTCAAAACAAGCGTTTCTTTGAAGAGTATTTGATTTTAAACAGCAATGAAAATTTTTTTTGACAAACTTTATATATGTGTATGTACATATGTCTATATGTATATACATATCGTGCCATAACCGCGATAATAGCTTAAGCGACATAATTTTCAAACTTCCATTTTTGACCAAAATCGATCATTTTCGATCGTAAATAGTCGATTTTCATAAAAAATGAAGTCCAAAAAATGTGTCGCTTAAGCTATTTTAGCGGTTATGGCTCGATATGTATGTATATATTGTATATGTATATATGAATGTATTTATATGTAAGCATTTCTGTTTTTTTTTTTAACTTAAAACAGTAAATTTGCAAAGAGAGAAAATAGTATTGACCATTCCATATTTCGATGAACTTTACATTTATTAAGCTTCCTTATTTTAGTGCGCCTTAACATACATATATACATTACATACATGTTGAATGGAATGGATTTCTTTAGACGTTCTGTGAAAGCTTTTAAATATTTTTTAAATCGCGCATTTTCTTACTTGAAAAATAAGACAATATTTTCCCACTTTTGGCAGCCTTCAAAATCGCAATCTTTACAAGTTAAATTAATTTATGGTAAAACCTTTGTGCGTAAGTAGTGTTAATAATAAAAAGTGTTTTGGAACAAATGCAGATGCAAATGCAGCGAAGCAGCTCCAAACAGAATAAAAAGTAGCCTTTGTGATACCAAATTGAAAAATAAGAAAAAAATATTAAATTAAAAAGTTGGCGGCGACACCAGGAAACTGCGAAAAATCTCAAAAGAAATGTTCTTGTCTAATAAGGTTTTCCTGCACTGCCGGCCTTGGGCCGAGCTTAAAGATTTTCTCCACCATGGTGTTTCCCGACAAGGCGCAGCCAAATAAATATTTTCTGCATTGCAAAGTTTCCTTGTCTAATAAGGTTTTCCTGTACTGCCGGCCGGGATTTTCTCCTCAATGGTGTTTCCTGACACAGCACATCCCAATAAAGATTTTCTGCATTGCAAAGTTTTCCTGTCTTATAAAATTTTCCGGCACTGTCGGCCATCCATTTTCTCCATCATTGTATTTCCCAAAACGGCGCGGCTTGTTAATTATTTTCTGCACAGCTCTTAATTGATTCAAATATTGACACAACACATTTAGAAATGCAAAGAAATCACAATAGTCTATGAAAACTTTAAAGTCCAATAACTCAAGAAATAAGGGTCGCAGCCAACTTTTTTACTTATTTTTTTATTTTTTTAATTTCCTATCAGATAAGCTATGTATTTATTTATTTTTTGTTGAGATTTTTCGCAGTTTTCTATGGAAAGTTCAGAGACCCGTACTTTTTTATTTATTTATTTCAGTTATTTCAATACATAAAAAGCCTGTTCGGCCAATAATACATGTATTGATAGCTTAATTTCATGTCTATATAGAATAACAATTATTAATATATTTATCTGCTTAAGTTTACAATTTAGTATTTTTTTATGAAGAATAAATTTACAAGCATAATACTAATGATAAACACTTAACATGTGCCATAAAGACACATGTAAATAAAAAATAGGATACATCATACACAGAGTATGCAATGATATTTTATTATTATTATTATTATTTTTTCAATAAAAGGAAAAAAAGAGAAGAAAGAAATCGGCTCTTATTTTTAAATTTTCTATCACATAGGCTACTTTTTATTTTGTTTGGAGCTGCTTCACTAAACTGCATTTAAGGCTATGTACATACATATACTTAGCTAAAATAGTGTAGTTACGATCATGTGATCCTTTATGTGATGCTGCAGTGCATCTTGTCACACGAGTGTTTATTGTCATACTGCAAGTGTGCAATCTTCTAGGACCCAGTCGGATTTTTATTAGCTAGCTCAAAATATAGGTGACTTTTTGCTAACTCATTTACAACTAGCTTCTGAACTAACTCATAAATGATACAGATGTGAGTCAGTTGTTTTTTGTAGAACTGTCTTCTTCCCGATAAGTATTGAACTAACTTTAAGCTAACTCAAAACTGATGCTGAGATTGGTGAGTGGTTTTTATGCAACTAACATCTCTTCGATAAGTCTTCAACTAACTTTTAGCTAACTCAAAGCTGATGCCGAGATGAGTCATGAGTCATGATTTTATTTTTATAAGTGGGAACATTTTACATAAAAGTCATGTTTTTCCTAGCACTTTTGGAAGTGAAAGTCTTGCTACTGTCCAACAGTGTTCGAAAATTTACCGAACATTGTTTTGGGTATTGTAAACAAACCTAGAAAGAATATCTAATTATTTATGGCATTGTGTATAATCAAAAACTGTCATGAAGTTAGCATAAGAGACAAAATTGAATTTCCTGTTTACGAGTTCCTCTATACAATTTTACATTAAAAATCGATGCATAATTTTGTTTTAACACACTATCCTAGCATGATTTTTGATATAAAATTGTATGGCAAAACACGTCAAGACCATGTTCAATTTTGCCACTTATGCTAACTTTATGCCAGTTTTTGATTATACATAAGGCCGTTTGTGTTTGTGTATTTTTATACAATCCGAACATAATAGGTGCGTTTGAGTACTTTTCCAGTAAAATCCAGTAACTGAGTAAATACTGAGTAATTTAAAGAAATTACTCTCAATAAACGTAACGATTGGTCGACAAAATCTTCCGATTTCGGCACCGAAATATTACCGAAACCGTAACAATTTTTGTATGAAATGGTTGACACGACTTCGTAACGATATGTCGGTACGAATTCGTTACGATAAGTCGGTACGAACACGTAACGACTTGTAGGTACGATTTCTTTTTGCTTTTATAGCTGAGTACCACTTCACCGTTATGTTGCTGCTACTGTCGAAATAATTTGCACATACTCACGTTTTTTTAATATTTGTTACAATCCTTTTTTTTATCAACATATACATACATATTTATTTAAAAAAAATTTCACAGACTTTTACTTATGTATTCAAAAATCAAAGTTCGAATTCGGTACGACAAGTCTGACTTCAGAAAATGTCGAAACATTTTGTTTGGGGGTATTCATTGTGTTTGTAAGCTCATACTACCATACATATTACTATACATACATATATGCATTTATTATTATAAAATAATTTATTTCAAATGATTGAATGCAGTTACATATGTAACTATGCAGGAATGTTATCTCGTGAGAGCGTGAGAATTCGTGCGTGATTATTAAAAAAAGCTCAGGCACGATCACGCACGAGTAAATTTTTTTCAATCACGCTCACGCACTCACGCGTGATTAGTTATAATATTTGATCACGAATCACGTGAATCACGCGTGACACGATAAAATCACGACATTTGCACATCTCTATTTTTAAACATATGTGAGTAAAATTTTAGGAAAATATGTATTTTGGTTAATCACATCATAATCAATCAAAAAGTCTATCTTGAATTTTTTGGTTGTTACGGCCTTTTGGATTTTAGGTAACGAAATGTAAGAACCTATTTTTCAACCCAAAAAACATGAAAATTATATTATACATATACTTTTTCGTGAGCGTGCGTAATCGTGATAAGTTGTAAACCACTCGTCGTGAAAATTTTCAAAATCATTCGTACGTGAAAGTGCGTGAGGAAAATATTTTTCTGCGTGAGCGTGCGTGTCGTGAGTCCGAAAACACTCACGTGCACATCTCTATTTGTTATATTATACATACATATGTGCATACAATACATATTTCCAACAATTCTATGGAAATTCCGCACGTTTTAATTTCATGTGGAATACATAACATAACCGATTGTTTTTCTAGCATCAAACTTAAATAAATGTTATAATGATTATAACTTAATACATTTGTTTTTTGTTATTTTAAAAATTTCATCAAAAATTAAAAATTTTTGTTTCCCTTTGCTTTTGTTTGTTTATATTTAAAAACATATGGTTTCGTTTTACTGGAATTTACTGGCAAAAATTTGTCCAGTAAAAACTTGCATTTACTCAGTAAATGAACTGTCATTTTCTCTCTCAATTCGCCCTCTCATTTACTGGATTTTGTGTACTCGAACGCAATCCAGTAAAAAAATAGTAAAAATTTGTAAAAATTTTTGAGTTCTCGAACGCACTTAATGTATAAGACAATACAATCTAGTACATAGTTGTATACTTAACCAGACCAGACACCCGCTTTAGGCGGGATTATCAGGCTTTTTATAGGTCGATCCCGTCTCGAATTTCTATTCCGTTTTATCCCACTTTTTAGAATTTTAAAAAATTCAATCTCTTGTTCGATTTTTATTAAAATGTTACTGGCAAAAATAAATTCCAAATGTAGTTCAAGGCGAATCCATACTAGGTGGCCGCAAGTGCTCAGGTGACTATTTTCGCCGCTTGTAATTTGAATATACGTTGGATGTTAAAACACATTTTTCAGTACATTTTTCTGACATTTCAAGTATAAATTTCTCAAAGCGAATTGAGCTGAGTATACATTATATGAATTTGCCTTGGCCAATGCGTTAAAATATTCATTAATTCATTTAATACATACTAGAAGCCTGCAAAAGACCATTTAAAACAACTTTCAAGACATGAGGGATGTTTCAATTGCTTTACTGCAGCGAAGTATTTAAAAAAAACGCTAAACAACACTGTTTGCAGTACACAAGGCGGATCAATAAGGTATTTTATTACTTGGAATAATTGTAACCTTGATATATCACCAGTAGTGGACATACTGGAATCTAAAAATAATATAATTTTTATAGTTGAGAGAAAATTCTGAATTCTTGTAGGTTTTTTGAAAAACTAACGCATTCGATTTGTTTATGAAAAATAATAGCTTATCGCAAAAATTGTTGAATGATTATTTGTTTAAACAATTTTTAATAAATTTTGGTGGAACACTAGGTGTGTTCCACAAGATTTCGTACAAGTTCGGACTAATGAGAGTAAAAAGAAAATTACTCTCTGAATATGCAAAAGTTACAGCGTTGTCAACTTTAAAATTTCAAAAAGCACCGAAACCAGGAAAAAAAGTGCGTAATTTAAGTAAAAAAGCAGTAAATTTAAAATTTTATTGTTTTATTAAAAAAAATTTTACACATCGTCGATTGGTTATTGGTTTGCTGCAAATGTATAATGTATAATTATACATTATAATGTATTTTGAATATACTGTGCCGCAAACGACGACATGTACATAAAAAATATAGGAATCGGTTGACCTTGCAACCTATTCCTAAAATTTGGAATTTGAGGCATCCGATACACATTTTATTTCTATAAGAATAAGTGAATTCTTAAATCAATTTGACGAAGCATTTTCAAGTAATTATAAAAAAAATTATTTTTTTTTCGCCAATGAACAAACGAATCTCTCGAATCAGATGAACTATGTGACAAAGATAATAAATTTAGATCGAAATAAAAATGGTGTCAAAAGTGTTGTGCAGCAAAAACAATATAAATAACAAAGTTAATAATTAAAAAAAGTGATTTCCAATTTTTTCAAGTTATATACATATAAAAAAATATTAATATCGATTCATTCGATAGACCTCTGCGTTTCAATTTGGAAGTAACAGAAGTTTGATGGAAATGCAAGTTTTGATAATTGCATTAAGTGCTAATTCACACGATGAAATTTATGACGGTCTATTTTTCTTAATTCTCTTTTGCAGTTGCTACCAAAAATTCCTTGCATTCATACGATGTTTTTTTTGGATGTCTAATTTTACTTCTCTCCACTCATATAGCTAATAAGCTAGAAGAGTAACAATAAAAAATAACAATGAGATAGAAGAGTAACATTGAAACGTAACAACAATAACAACAAGAGCAATGCAAAGAGAAATATGAAAAAACCATGGAAAACAGAAATCGAGTAATTTTTTCTATCCCTCTTTCTTCTCTACCCCGTTCGCTAACAAACAAAAAGTGACGTCGAAAACTAAAAGTCTTCGTGTGAATTAGGTGTAAGTCAATCAATCTTTCTCCATCCATTGTCTCCACTAGGCAAAATATCGCTATTAAGGGCTTTGGACACGATCAAAATGCTTGCTGTGAAGTTCGTATACGTGTGCTTGATGCCCCACCAAGCATTCATTTTTATTTTGATTTTGTGCTGTTCGTTTGGTTGAAAAAAATTTATAAAAACGTATAAATAAAGAAATTCAATAACAATAATGGCAGCACTGCGTACAAAAAAAGAACAAAGCAAAATAAGAAAGTTGTAACACTTCTTTTTTCTTCACCAGTCAAATTTATATTTTTAATTCCAATATTTTGGGCAACCGTTCACAATGGAAATATAATTATAATCACCACTATTGCGAATGTCAACGGCGACATAAGTGATGTCGACGGCACTCTCATGGCATTGCCGTTGACAAGATTGCCAACTTTCGATAAAAACCGATAACATTTTGGCATTATCAAAGGTAACAAAACGGCGACATTGTCTTAGATTGGCTTTGGTTTTGTCGACAAAAATTTTGTTAACGACTCAAAGCAAATTTTCAACTGTCACAGTTAAGTGCTTAAAAAAATATTTGAAATGGAAAAAAAAAATTAAAATTACTACTAATAAACAATTTGAATTGCTAATACAACAGCTTGAAAGTAAACCAAGTTTAGCCAAAGGATTTCATAGGGGCCCAAGTGGTAACAACTTTAAAGAAGAATGGGAAGAAATCAAGATGAAGCTGAATTCTATTGGACCACCAATTAGAGACAGCGATGGTTGGCAAAAGGTAAGGATAAAAAGTTCTTCAAAGTATAAATTTTAAATGTGTCCTATGTTCAGGTTTGGAGAGATTTTAAATGTAAATTAAAAAAAAAGTTAACGAACAACAAAGCTGAGCTCAATGCAACAGGTGGAGGCCTGTGCAAATTATTACCACTCTCACCTTTGGAAGAAGCTGCTTCTAACTTGCTTCAATTTGAGAAGCAGTTTAATCCTGAAGGTATTGCCCAAGGTATACAACAATCAAATGAAGAAACTTCATATGAAAATATACCTACCACAGAACAAATAATCTGCGAAGATTTTGTGGAAGTGCCATCAACTTCAGCACATGCCATTGAAATACTAGAACAGCCTACTTCAAGAAAAAGAAAATCAAATGACCAAAGAAAGGAATTTTTTGAAAAGCACAATTCTATGCAAAAGGAAGTTTTTAATGCAATTTCTAAAACAATCAGCGAAGTAAAAAACTGTTTAAAAGAAACAAGTCAACATCAGAAAGAAATGTGTGATGATAGGAAAAAAACTTTAGAAGAAATAAAGACAGTCTTAAAGGAAACAAGCCGGTACCAGAGAAAACTATATGAAGTAGAAGGAAAAAAAATGAAAATTATGGAGAGACAGGAACAAAGACATGAAGAACTCCATGAAAGAGAAATGCAAATAAAAAATATAAAATTGGAAATAAAGAAAAAAGAATTGCAAGCTCTTGAGAACAAATATTAGTTGAGTAAATCACATTTTTAATTTACTTGTGCCCTTACTGTTAATTTATTTAAACAAATTAATTTAATTTTTTTATGTAAATGTACATACATATGTATATACATACATAAAATACATGTGTATTTCAATGAATATGAGTATATAAAAAGAATGAATTGGAACTACAAAAAACTTGTTTTTATTTGTTCTCTTATTTGTACAGCTTCACCACTTTGCATGATATATGCGTTGGTATCAAAATTTTCATTGCTATTTTCTTCACTATTTATTGGTATGTCATCCTCTGCATTGAAACCCTGATATTCAATGCAAATGTTGTGTAAAGCAGCACAAACATTTACAATTTTGGTTGCTTTGCCAGGCTTATAATGTAGTTGGCGGGCACCTAGTAGGCAACGGAAACGATTTTTAAGCACGCCAATCGTTCTCTCCACGATATTTCTTGCTTTTGCGTGGCAGCTATTGAATATTGCTTCAGGACTTCTCTCTACAGCGGACCTGTAAGGCGTCATTAAAAACGGCTCAAGGGGATAACCAGCATCACCTATACGAATATACTTTTTTAATTTTTCACAAGAATTTTAGTATTTTGGTGTATTACCTAAAAGCCAGCAATTTCTTTCACCAGCATTGTAGCGCTCTCGCAATACTTGTCTTGCTGTACTTACGTTCCATACAAGAGAATCGTGGCATGAACCTGCATACCGGGCATCCAAATATCTAATTTTCATTTTGTTATCGCAAACCTAAAATTAAATTAAGAAATGTAAGCTTTTACTCAGATACCAATGAATAGAAAACAAACATATTTTTAAAAGTGCACTTACAACCATTGCATTAAGGCTAAAAAAATCCTTTTCGGTTGTAATAAAGGTTTTGCTCTTCTTTACTAGGGGCCAAAATCTTAATGTGTGTGCCGTCAACACAACCAATAACCAGCGTGACCGTTTGACCGACTAAAGTGGCAATTTGCCACTTTTTCAACTGCGTTTCCCCTTTTTCGACTGCCTTGCCACTTTTTGACTCGCTTTATTTAGGGTGAGTTATATGAAAATACATTAAAAATAAAAAGTTTAGTGCAGTTTTCTCGTTTTTTTTTTAATTTTGCCCCTTTTTTTTGATAAATCCCTTTTTTGGTGCCACTTTTTGAAAAATGTCATCGGTCACCCTGCCAATAACACCCGGAAATCCAGTTTTTTCAAAAAAATGCAGCTTACACTCGGCCTTTTCCTCTTCGGTCAATTCAAATTTGATATAAAGCGGACATATCGCAGATTGTAACACATCGAGTGTCTCCTCCAGAATTAAAGATACTGTGGGTTGTGATAAGCCCAGATTAAAGTCATTCCCGACACTTAATTGATAAGAACCTTGTGCCAAAAACCGTAGTGTTGTCGCTAGCTTTAATTCAGTAGATATAAAAGTTGACCTTACTCCAGCCTTCATGAAATGCCGAATTATTTCCAAAACACGTTTAAAGGCCTTTTTGTTTAAGCGAAAACAATCCACAAATCTGTAATTAAGCAGAATATTGCACTTAAACTGCTTTCAATTTCTCAAAAGCTAACTTTTTTTCTTTACTTACCTGGCATCTGGCAAACTAAAAATGTCCGACCTTTGTCTCATAACTTTTCGCCGAAGTTTTAGTTTTTCATTATTTTCTTCATCAGAACTCTCACTTGAATACAACATTAGAAACATATTTATCTTTTAAATTGCAATAAAATTTTTAAAATAAACAAAAGAAACAAATCAAGCAAACGTCAAAATTGATGATATTTATGTTCTTCACATTATCGATAACAGGACAGCGTCAACACAATACTTTTAATTAATACCGATATGGCGTTGGGGTGACGGCGAGTGCGTAGCAATGTGACGACGACTATAGTATTGTGTTGACGTCGATGTCGGCACTCATAATAAGGGCGAATGAAAATTTGTACGCGCTTGATGGGGTAACAATATACACGCATTAACAAGTGACAGCAAGCATGCCGAAAATCAAAATTTTTTGGTTTTCCATCAAGCATAGTTAGTGTCACACATACTAACAAATTTTCACTCATACTGTAACCAATCTCAGCAAGCATTTTTACCGTGTCTAAACCCCTTTAGACTATATTTGTGTAAATACTTGTATTATGTCTTCTTTGTTGTATGGCAAAACACTGTTTACATGAATTATGATTAAAATGTTAAAGTTTAACTTCAGAGCTTATGTTTTTGAATGAGACTTCCTCGAAAAAAAAAAAAAAAATATGTAAGGAACTTTTTCTATGAATTTTTCGTTTAGTGCCACCGCCTCGAAACAAAAAGCACCGAACATGAATTAAAAAAAGCACTGAGCACTAAATTCAAAATTTGTCGCGTCGAAAATTTCAAAAAGCACTAAAAACGGTGCGAAAAGCACCGAGTTGACAACGCTGAAAAGTTATCCAAAATTGCTGGAACGCAAAAAACCATAATGGCCCATCTTAAAATACTAGTGCTGCTTACTTTTTAAATTAAATTTAATTTAAGTGATTTTAGTCGCTTAAAACGCATAACATTATAAAAACAAAAGTTTTGGATCATTGGCAACAGCTTTAAAAAGCAAATGAAAATGAGTTCTAAAAAGTAAATTATTTAAAAACAGCATTTTTTATATTAAATAAATAGGGAAATGTGTACAAATGTACTTACAACTTCAACTTTGTTCAAAAAACCTTCCGTTTTGATTTTTAATAAATTTGTATGCAAATACTTTTTTTCCTATATTTGCAAACTTTCTGGTTAGTTTTTCAGTTCGATATGTAAGCAAAAAACAGCTGATTATTTAATTCTTGTCCGAACTTACCCAGAAAAAAAAGTTCGTACTAGTTTGTACAGGAAATGGAAAAAATTACTCTCTCATTCGCTCTCAAAACTGCACGAAATTTGCTATCTGGAACACTTTTGGATAACTTTGTACAAGTTCGGACTGTTTTGTTATGCAACTGGAACAGACCTACTATTATTGATAATTGTTGTTTAAGGCATGCCAAATGTTGCTGAATTTTTTCAGATTTTTATTGAATCATGAAGTACGGAAATTTCAGTAACATTAAATTTTTGACGAGGTCTGTGCAAAGCATCCTTAGAAAAAAAAATTCATTCATTCATTCAAGTGGCAAAAGGTGGCAGTTGAATTTTGGCTTAATCGATAGTTAATACTTTTCCAAGTAACCTCCAAAAGGTTAGAAGACAGCAATCGACAGCGTTTTATTGTCACTTGATTTGAAAACTCAAATTTTACTGGAAAAAAACGAAAAAAAGTACCGTTATTATTGTACTGCTAAAAATTTTCTGTCAAATAAATGACATTTACAAAATTTTTTACGTACATTCCATTTGGTTTTATTAGATTTTCTTTGCTGCATGCGCTCTCACACGTTTAAAGGTTTTGCCGAATAACTACACCAATAGTGCTCTTAAAAAAAGGCCAAACTTCAACTGAAAATAAAGAAAGAATTTGGGGTATGGGACATTACTCTAAACCATTTTTAATTCTTATAGGATCCCTGTAACCAACTGCATGATAAAAAAATCTTATATAGAAACTTTTATTTTTCAAGTTTTGGCCAGCTTTTTGGCAATCGGCCGCTCTGTGTGTGGTGCTTATTATCTTTTTCTGCCTGGGTCGGTACATTTTAGACCGATTTTAAAAATTCTTGTTTTGTCTGAGAGGGTATAGCTTCCCATTGCTCCAATTAAAAAAGCAGGCATGATTTTATGATATTCTACTTATTTGATTGCTGAGAAACCTAGCGAAGACACCTTTGATTTTTGTAATTAAACAATCTAAGAATTGAAAAAATGGGCGGGGCTACGCCCATTAAAATTTATTCTTATATTTCACGTGGTTCTACTTAACAGATCTTTACGAAACTTACCATACACCTTGGGCTAAAAAATAGACACAATCTTCCATTTGAAAATATAGGCGGAGTCACGCCCATTAAAATCTATTGTTATATTTCACGTGGTTCTACTTAACCGATTTTAACAAAACTTACCACACCTTTTGAGCTCTAAAAATACACAATCTTTAATATAAAAAAATGGGCGGAGTTACGCCCATTAAAATTTAACATTTTGTTTTAAATGGTTCTACTGTACCGATTTTTACAAAACTTAAGACAAACCGTGAGCTTTCAAAAACATAAAATCTTGCATTAAAAAAATGGGCGGAGCAATGCCCATTAAAATTTCATTTTATATTTTTGGCAGAACTGTTCAATTGCAGTAAAAACTTGATAATCCGGATTTTCCGGTAATCCGGACATCATTTTGCATTGCATTGTATACTCTATAATCCGGTTTATTTGCAACTTTATGATCCGGATTGTATACAAACATCACAAAACATTTTAAATAGTTTTAGCTTTGGCCTTTTTTTAGATTTCATGTTTTATGAACCTGGCAACAATATTGATTGACAAATGGGATTGGTTGGCGTCTGGAATAATGAAGCGAAACTAATAAAACACACGAAATAAAAACCAAAACATGGTGAAAATAGTTGTAATCCATAATAAAAATTTTACCACCACAACTAAACTATCCATTTAGTTGTAAATCATAATAGGGGCCTAATTAATTTTGTCTAAATTTTAATTGATGTTTTTTGCTTTTAAGCAATTTATTTCTTTAATTTTAGAATTTAAACGAAAAGTTTCAAGGTAATTTTTTTATTACAGCGTGGCTTGATGGTTTATTAATTTTTAAGGCTTTATAAGCGGTTTTATATTATTATTGACATTTTCCTTCAATGTCACTGCAGTGGATTTAGTAAAATTACAATTAAAAATTCCATGAAATTACTAAATTTCACGTTTGTTTTGCCCCGACCCCCACGGTGGTCGCCAATTAACGTTCACCTCTTGTCTCTTTTATTTAAACTGCCTGGCTCATGATGTCGACAAGAAATTTTCTTTCGCATATTTATATTGAAAACAAAAACAAAATAAGAAAATTTGTTGTTGTTTTCAGTATAAATAAGGGAAAGAAAGGGCCTGTTCGTAAATGCATCACTGCGCTGCAAATGGAAATTTAAATGTTTTAAACTGGTTCACTGAAGTAGATAACGCACAAATAAATGTCAAATATGGTGTACAAACATGATTACTACTAAAACAGATAATCAGCGAACTTGTATTTCATTTTAAATAAAAGTTTGCACGTATGATGCAGAGCGGTGATGCACCCACAATTTCTTGCCGATATCGTGAGCCAGGCAGATAGTAAATGATATTTTGTAGTTTACAATTTTACAATTTATTTAATTCAATACAATAATAGTTCATTTAAATGATTTATTTTATTTACTCTCCTTACTATGAGAATTGCTTACTGTCCGAACATCAATTTAGACTAACTTAACTTAAAAAGAAGAATAAGTACAAACGTGATACTCATATTGCTCTTCTAATAGTTCTCTTTCGAATTGTAATAAATGAAAGTAAGAAGTAATAAAAAGAATGCAATAAATGTTAACAGTCAGGCATGTTCTAAAAAACATTTTTTGTGAAAGTGGCGATTTTAAATCACAAGAAAGGTGTTCTGCACACAAACCTTTTTGAATTTTTGTGATTTTAAACCCGGTCAGCTAAATGCCTGTCGATTTGAAATCACTTGGTTATTTTTTCAATGACTTCATTTTGAAATTCGCAATAATTTAATTAAATGAATAAATTAATATCTTTTTTGTAGATTTTTATATAAAATGAGCAATTTTCTATGAATGAATTTATAAAATTATGAAAAAATTTAAGACACTTTCTTTTGCAAGAAATGTTGTTATTCGCTTTGTGATTTGCATTTTTGATTTTGCATTTACAAAACAAAACATCAGCTGTTTTCTTGTGTTGTTGAAATGGTAAAATCACACCGAAAAGTTAAAACTTTTGTGATTTTCAGAACACCATCACATCATAATTGTGGTTTTAAAATCACAAAGTGATTTTAAAGCTTGTGATTTACAGAACATGCCTGGGTGATAGTGATAATAATGCTTTAAACCAGTAACCCGCAAGCCATAGCACAATTGTGCTGATAAAAATCACATACATGCTTATGCTCTTTCATTTAGTCGTCACTGAGCAAGCGACGAATTAAGTTGTGCACGCATGTATTAATTTTTCCTGGTTTTTGGTTTGAGCACACGGAACCAAATTAAAGTTAAAATTTAATAAATTTCTACAGACAAAAAATTGATAATATAATTATGGAAGCTAAGAAAAATTTCGTGATGAAAAATGCTTTTCGCAATATGCAATGCATTTTATGTTATGAAACATTAAAAAATAATAGGGAAATGGTTTAAAAAGGCATTTTAATAGTATCCACAGAGCTGTGAATAAATTTGATTTTGAATTTATACACTAAATTGTTGAATGGTTATTAAATTTTTAGTTTTTACTTAAGTTTTTATTAAATTGCTTATTTACAAAAAAAAAAAATTAAACAACTAATACCCACATCATGTATTTTATATTACAAAACTTTTCTTCAAGTGCAAGTTTATTTTACTCTCATTTTTCTCACCAATACAGACATATTTTATTTTGCGGGACACTGCTTTAAACCCATTCACCGCAGCAAGCTACCGACTACAAAGTGTCAAGGATAGAATACATATGTTTATATGAGAATGATTCTTTTGAAGACAGCAAGGCAACGGCTGTGCGAAATAAGACCCCAGGAAATAAGGCCCCAAATTGCAAAATGAAATATGGCCCCAATGTACACATAGAAAACAACAACACGAAAATTTTAGGGCGTTATTGCATTTTTTTTAAGATATATTTTCATTTCGCAATTGTGGCGATATTTCATTTTTTCTGAAATGAAATTTAGCCCCAAGAAAGGAAAATGAAATTAAGCCCCACAATACAGGGTGGGCCAAAAGAAACCAAGGGGTGTAAAAGTTTAATAACTTTTTTGTTTATTAACTTTTTTTTATTTTTTCTTTCAGATTATATAATATATAAAATGGAAATTTTTTTACACTAAGTATGAAAAATGATGTCTCTTAAATGACCACCGTTTTCAGCTTCGCACTGTTGGGCTCTTTTTAGAGCATTTTCCATAACATCTTTCAAAACTTGTGGCTGTAGCGTTCGAATTTCTGCAACGATGTTTGCCTTGAGTTCAAGGATTGTCTCTGGCTTGTTCACATACACTCGCTCCTTCAAAAAACCCCAAAGAAAATAGTCGGGTGCTGTCAAATCTGGCGATCGCGCTGGCCAAATAATTTCCGAATTTCGAGAAATTATTCGCTCTCCAAAAATTTGACTTAAAAGTGCCATTGTGTCTTGGGCAGTATGGGCAGTGGCTCCGTCCTGCTGAAACCACATACCAGGTCTGTTTTCAAGAGCAGGACGTAAAAAATTTTCTATCATAAACCGATACCGCTCTCCATTTACGGTTACAGCACTTCCATCTTCATTCTCGAAGAAGTAGGGCCCAATGACATTTTCAGATGTAATCCCACACCATACTGTACACCTGATGGGATGCAATTGGCGTTGATGAATGGCTCTTGGATTTTGAGAACCCCAGAACCTACAGTTCTGCTTATTAACAAAGCCATTCAAATGAAAATGAGCTTCATCACTCATAATCAAATTTTCATCTCTGGTTTAAATAATAAAATTCTATTGTTCTGGTTCTCTGTTCAGTTGTGAACCTCTCAATTATAAATTCTCCAAGTGTTGTCTATATAATCTGAAAGAAAAAATAAAAAAAATTAATAAACAAAAAAGTTATTAAACTTTTACACCCCTTGGTTTCTTTTGGCCCACCCTGTATATTAAATTTTTTAATGTGGGGCTTTTATTCATTCTTAAGTTTAACCGATTTCGCTAGGATTAGAGGAAATGAAAATTGGCCCCAATAACTAAAATTTTTTGGGGCTTTATTTCATTTGAATTAAATTAAGACATTTTACAAAATTCGATTTTTATTAGCGGCACTCTTATGAGATTTGTAAATTTGTTTTGTGAATATTAATCAAGCTTCATTTATAAAACAATAATATTAGTAATAAAAAAATAACATTAAAAATACGGTTTTGATCCCAACAAATTATTTCATCATATGTATGTACGTATGCATGTTGGCATTTGCAGTATTTTGTTTACTAATTGCCAAGAAAAAAAAAACCAAAACAGGGTATGAAGGCATGTCATATGACCACTGTCTTTGTGGTTACGGGAATCGAGCAAGCTCTAAGAAAATCCATGCAAACTATTTCCCTAATGCATGATAAATATGTTGCTACCCAGTAAAAAAAGACACTCCAAAAAAGTCATGAAAATGTAGAGTTTGCAGTCTGGAAGTAGTTCAAATTTCGATCCGATCTAATGATTTTTACATAGGGTTGTCATTGCAAGAAGTTCTCTTTTTCGATGCCTAGTCACCGAATTAGAAGCGATTTTAAGAAAAATTTCCTTTTTTGTATTCTATGGTAATATTTTCATCTAGGAAAAACTTTAAAAAGTTACATATTTTAACAATTCGTTTCTTTTTATACGAATTTAAACGCGAAACAGTGTTTTCATGTAAATTTAAGCATATAACTTCTAAATTTTAGGCCAAAATTAGTTGATAAATTTCTTTCAAAAAATCGATTTTTTGAACATTTTGGTGAATATTTACTAAAACTATGGAAAAACTACAAGGTTTTGTGTGATTAAAATAAACTTTTACTTGGTTTTCTGCTAACTATCGGCAAATTAAAAATATCGATTTTTTGGAAGCAATGAAAATGTGGTTCCTTCAGAATGACTTCCATTTTTTTACTGGGTAGTAAGTAAATGTTTTCTGTGTTTTAATATATATTATTTTAATTGATATCTCCGCCCTGAATTGGTCAAAGCAGAACAATACTTTTTAAGGAAATGAATTGCAATTGTAATGAAAAAGATTTTGTTTTTCTGTGTGGATATAATTGTATTTGCATTTTTATTTCAAGTAAAACTTGGAATGTTAACCATAGAAAAATTTAAGGAAAGGTATATATAATCGTGCGATTTTTAAAATATATACCTTTCCTTTAATTTTTCTATGGTTAACATTCCAAGTGCATGGAAGAATGGTGAATTTTAGTTACGTAGTATGTAACGACATGATATCAGCTGTAGCTGTTTTTCGAAGCAACAGAAAACTCAGAAAAGGAACATTTTGAGGTTGACGATAATGAAAAATCAACAACAGTAGATAGCAAAGAATGAGAAAAAATTTTCAGGGATCAAATCGCAAATGTTGTCATGTTGAAAATCTGCAGCTTATGCAAAATAAAACTTGTATCAAATTTCGACGAAGCTTTTTGCCCTTATTGTTGATGTAGTATGGAAGATTAAATGGATATATGTATACGTTTGAAAAAATTTAGTGAAAAATTAATTTCAAAATTAGTAATATCATTTATATTGATCTTGAATTTCATGTCTATGTTTTTTTATTAAATAAATAAATATTGCACATTAAAGTTACTTAAAATTGGGAAGAGTACTGAAAAATTTATAGTTCTACCAAAATAATGAACGCATATGAAAAAATTTAAATTTTTGAGCCTACCTAGTTACTTATCTAAGGTTTATTGCCGTAGCAAAAATTTTTTTTCGAGGGCATTACGACTGATGATTTTTATGAGTAATATTAAAATCGATAGCTACAGGCAATTCTTAATAATTCTAGGGTGATGAAGCAATTCTTTTGCTGCTACTCCGGAATGCCCATTGTACGCCTATGTTATGTTATGTTGTTCCTTTCACTTTGAAATAAAATTTACTTTTGGGGTATAATTTCATTTGGTCTATTGGAGTGCATTTTCATAATGAAATATTTTTCGTATTTTTGGGGTCATATTTCATTTGAGCTATGGGGCAAATTTTAATTTTTTTTGGGGTATTATTTCATAAAAAATGTTGGGGTTTTATTTCATAATGCAAAATAACCCTAAGTTTGGGGTCATTTTTCATTTTGCACTTTGGGGCGTTATTTCCTGGGGCCTTATTTCGCACCGCCCAAGGCAACAGGGCGGCAGGTTGTTGTCTGTGTTGATTTTGTCGTCGTAGTCGAATTAAACTAATTTCTATTTATGAGGGCAGTAAAACAAAAACTGTGTTGACAATATAGCAAAATAATTAAATAAAAATTTGTGGTTAGAAACATTTTTTAATGCAAAATAAAAAAAGAAAGTTACAAAATTTTAATGTTAACTACAAAAATAATTTATAGTTTTATAAAAACACGATAATTCGCGAAAAGTTGCAAAGTTTAATAAAGCCATAATATTGATTAGGGATCGCTAACAGTGTAAATAATGCAAAAAATTCGCGAAAATTACGAAAATTCGCAAAACGTTACTAACAGCGAATGATAGCAAACTTTAATATTGTTTAAAAATCTTCAAACTTAAGAAGCTAAAAAACACGCAAAAAACTGCTTTATTGCAAACTTTGCAAAAATCGCGAGAATTTGCAAAATTTTAAACAAACCATAATATTCATTAAAAATTGCTAAAACTATAAGGAATGCAAAAAATTCGGTAAAAATCGCGAAAATTATGAAAATTCACAAAAACTTACTAACAGCGGCATGATAACAAAGTCTAATATTGGCCGTTATTATGAACAATTTTCGATCTTCGGCTGTAGTCGAAAGTACTGATCGAACGAATTTTCATTTGGTATTATGACGAGCATTCGGAAAAGAATGTGAATATTACTCAAAGTAATTTATAAAATTTGCAACAACTTTATCCAAAAAAGAAAAAAAAATCGTATCGCTTTTTAAGCCAAATTACATGTGATAATTATTAATGAACAAATAACACCAAAGTCTGTTGTAAATATTCTGACTAACAACACATAGTTGAACGGAACAGCCAGCCGTTTTCGAAGGCCACTAAACCTTCAACATCAGCGTTCTTTTGTGTTTGGTCCACTGTGTGTGTTGTCAGTTGATGTAGATTTCTGCTTTATATACTTAGCATTTTATTGCAAATGGAATATGTGAATTGTTTTGATTCATCGTATTTCAATTTGCTGAAAGCTTTTTTGTATTGTAAGCTCAATTTTACCATCACTATATTTACAACAGTCTTACCATTGTCGTTTTGTTATTTTTACTAATTATACACATGTTACTTAATTTGCTTATTTTTTGTTCTACTTAAGACAAACTTTTTTGGTTTGTTACTATTAAGTATATTTTTATTTAATTTTTGCCACAGGCCCATGGCTATTAATTTTTAGTTAATTTTAATTATTATTCGAACTCCATTTGTTTCTATATTTTGTGATTTGAACGGGCTAAAGTTCGTATCGCTTTTTAAGCCAAATTACATGTGATAATTATTAATGAACAAATTTATTTGCTGGTGGTTCAGCGTTGTCTATATGCATTTCATTGTTGCTGTAAGAAATCATCAGTAGACTTCAACCACACATTTTGAGTAGTCACAAACCTCTTATCTTATGCACAGACTTTCAAGAACTATTTGAGAATTCATAAATAATATTTTTGAAAATCACAAGAAAAATAAGCGTAGTAGGCTTAGAAACTAACACAAAAAAGCCAGCAAATAATTTATATTCGATTTGAATCTATTTTATTTTTCTACGCCTTTATACAATTAGAAATCCATTGGATAACAATAAAAGTAATTATAAGGCAAAATGCTGAACCACCAGCAAATAAATTTCAAATTAAAATAAACTTCTGACAATATGTCGAATAATAAATTTCTTAAATTAATGAACAAAGAAAAAAAAATAAGCAAATTAAGTAACATGTGTATAATTAGTAAAAAGAACAAAACGACAATGGTAAGACTGTTGTAAATATAGTGATGGTAAAATTGAGCTTACAATACAAAAAAGCTTTCAGCAAATTGAAATACGATGAATCAAAACAATTCACATATTCCATTAGCAATAAAATGCTAAGTATATAAAGCAGAAATCTACATCAACTGACACCACACACAGTGGACCAAACACAAAAGAACGCTGATGATGAAGGTTTAGTGGCCTTCGAAAACGGCTGGCTGTTCCGTTCAACTATGTGTTGTTAGTCAGAATATTTACAACAGACTTTGGTGTAATTTGTTCATTAATAATTATCACATGTAATTTGGCTTAAAAAGCGATACGAACTTTAGCCCGTTCAAATCACAAAATATAGAAACAAATGGAGTTCGAATAATAATTAAAATTAACTAGAAAAAAATCGTTTATAATAATTTTTTATACTAAAATATTTCATCGAAAGCTAAATTCTGTTCGATAGAAAATTCGTTGCTCAATGAAATTTTTAATGTTCATAATATGAATTGAACGTTCGATTTTCGATGTTCGATAGCCAGCGAAGATCGAAAATCGAATGTAACTCATAATAAGGGCCATTGTTTAAAAATAGGCAAAACTGACAGAAAGCTGAAAATATGCAAAAGACGCTTTTAACTCGAAGTTTGCAAACATTTGCGAGAAGTTGCAAAATCGGAAGCAAGCCCTAAAATTGATCAGAAATCGCAAAAGCCATTAAAAATATAAAAAAGTTTGGATAAAACGCGAAAAAATTGCAAGTTAGCAAAAAAAATTGCTAAATGTATTGAATATATTACTAAATCTGTAAATAGTAAAATTCGCAAAAAATATCAAGAAATATACTGATTTGTTTTTATATTTTTGAATAGACTATTTTATTTTTGTAAATGAGAAATTTTTGAAAGCGGTTTTGATTATGCTACTGCCGTCTCCAAAAAAATTAAGTAGCTGGCTACGAGGCGACAAATGCAGCCAGCGCCATTTGAAGCCCTGTGTTCATGTAGCCTGCTGCGGTGAATGGGTTTAATGCTTAATTATGATACAATTATAGCGATAAATAGATAGAATAAAAAGAAGTAAAAAGGTAGAAAAGTAATATTGATTGCCTTAAATTATATGTATGTATACATGGGTAATTACACAAAAACACCCCGGCAGAAATTGCCAACCGTACAAAAATTTTAGCACTGGGAAAGCACTTTTACTCAAGAAACCAAAACGGTTTGCCAACGTTACAGTTTACAATCTGAAAAATTGTTTGCCAATGCTTTTTAATAAATTTGTATTTTTTATTTATTTTCGTTTTTAACCCCCGACTAAAAAAAGGGGTGTTATAAGTTTGTAGTGTGTGTCTGTGTGTCTGTCCGTGTCCACGTACAGGCCAAACGGCTAGACCGATTTTCAATTAGTTTTTTCTGTTTCAAAGATGACTTGATCGACAGGGTTCTTAGTTATGTTTGAAGAAAATCGGTCCAGCCGTATAACATCTTTTCTGAAAAAAGTCGGGGTTTTTAAAATTTTTAATTTTTTGTTATTAATTATTTTTAACCCCCGACTAAAAAAGGGGTGTTATAAGTTTGTAGTGTGTGTCTGTGTATCTGTGTGTCTGTCCGTGTCCACGTACAGGCCAAACGGCTAGACCGATTTTCATTTAGTTTTTTCTGTTGACGACTTGATCGAGTGGGTTCTTAGCTATGTTTGAAGAAAATCGGTCCAGCCGTTTAGAAGATATAACATCTTTTCTGAAAAAAGTCGGGGGTTTTTAAAATTTTTAATTTTTGTTATTATATTAATGTTCATTAAGTTCTTTATGTAAAAGAGTAATAGCAAACTGTTTAATTTGGCATTTGGTAAGAATACACTTAACATCTACCATGCTTAGCTCTATTTCAATTTTTTCTGGTCTAAATCTTTAACGACATATGATCCTACGTCCCTGGATGACAGTGGATACGTAAAAAAATCAAAACTTTGGCAAAATGGCAAAACGTTTCCTAAGGTGGTTCAAACGTTGGCAAAACATCACAAGTTCTACTTTTGGAGTGTTGTGCCAACACACAAATGATAACATCATGATGGGGTTGGCCAACTATTTTTTACGCCGTTGGCTAAACACTATGAAAACCACAATTTAAGTGCTTTCCCAACATCATTTTTTTGTTAAGTGTAACATATTCCCAATACTTAAAAATCAAAAATCACTGTGTTTTCCTAAAGTACCAAAAACTAATCGTTAGTTTATTCCTCAAACTACAGGTGATGATCGGAGTAACTTAGAAAATTGGCCTTTAGAAGATAAAATAAAAAATTGGGTTTTGAAAAGATCTGACGATAACTTTGGGAGTTCTCAGTATTTTGGAATAGAGGGAAACCTCAAAGCCATAATAGATCCTAAAGTGCACAAAGAGGAACAAATAAATATCTTAGTACATGTTGATGGCATGGATATTTTCAATAAATCGAAAAAAGGATTCTGGTCGATAATGGGAAAAGTATATTCCAGTCTTTATAAGTCAAAACCATTTCTAATAGCACTTTACTTGGGAAATTAGAAGCCTTCTTCAGCTAGGCAGTTTTTAGCAGGGGGTCTACTCTGTAAAGCCGAGAGCACACTATCGGCAAAATGTACCGATTTTCGTCGGCTCACTGAAACAAAGTCATAAGTAAAGCAGCAAAATGGCTTTATTTCTCAACTAATTGAAAAATAAGAACGTGATTGCTCTTCAATGCAGTGGTAATAAAGCCATATAGCATTGTTTAAGAATTAATTAATAAATAAATCCGTTTTGGTTTATTACTTATGATTTGATTACAGTGAGCCGACGAAAATCGGTACATTGCGCCGATCGTGTGATCTCGGCTTAACTCGAAATGGATGCAAATGTTTTCGAATTGCAATGTTAATAACATACAAATTCGAAAACATTTTCATTCGTTTCGAAATACAGAGTAGACCCCCAGAATTCGTTTTTGAGGCCAATAATTTCATTAGGGCAGGTATAAAGAAAAACTTTCAAATGTTAAACCTGATATGTAATATATTTTTTACTTCCTACATAGTAGGGTATTCAATCGGTTAACCGTTAATCGGTTAATCGGTTAATTACTACCCGATTAACTGATCGGTTAATTAAAAATTGCCTTTTTTCGATTAACGGTTAAACCGGTTAATTTCAGCCGATTAACCGAAGTAACAAATTTTTAAATATTTTAGTGTGCTTAGAAATTATTTTTCATACAAACAAAGAAGTATGTATGTTCAGTGATTCTAACTTAAGTAAACATTCAAAAGCTTTCGACGTGGCTATGAAAGGGTTTAGTAAAGACTCTGCTACTCTAATTGAACTTAGTTTTAATAATTAAAAAAAAAATCATAGCTAATAGTAGTTGCCAACGATTTAGTTAAGGATTAGATTTAATAAGAGGCGAATTGAATTATTTTATACCTAATCTCTGAAATATTTTCATTTAGCAACAGTGTTTTAAAGTACAAAAACGAAAACAAAGAAACCGATTAAGCCAAAACCTCAATTAATTAATCGAGCGATTAAGCGATTAAAGCAAAACCCCTACTACATAGGTATACAATTGAACGGAAAACTTTTAAAATGTTTAGTTTTTAGGTTTTTGTTGCGACATGCCAGTCCGTGCTTTTATGAAATGCTGCGATACAGTAAATAAGACCCGCGTATTTAAGGAAACAAATTGCAAAGAGCGCTCATATTCGTCATTTAAAAATATCTGAAATGCTGAACATCATTTATCAAAAGAAGATAGCCCACTACTGGACATTATTAATATTGATCCCATAAAACACGTCGTTATTGATGAAATGCACATGCTCTATCTCGGAATTAGCAAATAATTACTTCAAAAGCTCATTGTAAAGAATTCATTCTTAAGAAAATGTATCAGCGCTTTAACAAAATCTACTAAAAAATCTATTAGATGTTCAAATTTACAAACATTTTTTAATTGTATTTACTTCTTGACGTATTTTGTCGTCAACCTAGTTAGCCACATTAAAATCAAAATACGTTCAAGAATTGTTAAATCATTTCTTGAACTTATGCTTCGATATTACGGACCTAATTCGCAAACTATGAATATACATAATCTAATCCATATACCAGATGATGTAATTAACATTGGAGCTTCTTTATCACAATGTTCAGCTTTTGACTTTAAAAATAGTTTAGGGTATTTAAAGTCAATTGGTAATGTTAAATCAACTACAAATACAATAGCGAAAATTCAAAGGAATTTGCACATTTTCCATACTAACAGTTTCCCAAATAATATGCCATTAGTATTTCCTCTTGTTGGAAATGGAAAATATTCACTGGGAAAAATCTATAGACACAGTTGAATCGAAAACACTATTTTCTTTTGTCAACATTTATGTCTATAATATTACAACCGTTCCTCCTGATAATGTCTGTTTACTAATTATGTAATGAAAATGTCTGGTTATATCAGAAATAGAGCTAAGCATGTATGTATGTATAATCATGTATAATCAAAAACTGGCATGAAGTTAGCATAAGAAATTACTCTATCACAATAACAAAAATTAACATGTACAATTTAACATAGTATTTATCTAAACAAAAATACATACTCGTATGTACGTAAAGCTTTTTATTTTTTTTAATTTTCAAAATTTCTATAATACGAGTGCAAAAAAAGTATACTGTCTAATGATTTAGGACCAAGTCTGTTTCTCTTCTCTCTTATAATATTACCCGCTAAAGAGAAAGTTCGTTCAGCAGCGGAGCTACTAGCAGGCATGGAATGAATTTGAGAGGCAAGTTTTGATAAATATGGATATTCTATTTCATGTGCCTTCCACCAGTTTATTACATCGAAATCTGGAGTAATTTTGACGATCTGCGTACTATATTTCTCTACTTCCTCTTGCGGAGTTCTTATAGTGGTAAATTCCGATTTTACCCATAGCTCGGGAAGAAAAAACTGTATATCTTTTTTATGTTGTGATTGACTTTCTGAACTTGCAATACCTTCTTCTAAAATACTTTGCTCTGTGTATATAAATTCTGAATCTAATTCTGTAGGTGTGGATGGAGTGGGAGGAGTAGATGTAGACGACTGCGATTGTGAAGAATAACTTATGGTGGAATTACTCGTATAAAAATGATTGATTTGAATTATGCAAAAATTTTTGCTTGCATTTGTGCTGCTGGCGGATACAAAAACAAAGCTGCCTTATGCCACAAACTTAGGTTGCTCTTCCATGTAGTATCAAGTTTTTGTAAAATATTTTGTTTTAATGCTGTAATAGCCGCTATAATAGCCGCTATATCCGAATTATCCGACCCGCACAGACTTTCCATTTTGTTAATTGATGGTATAACAAAGCATAAGGATGGAGAACTGCAAAGTTGCAATTTTTTTAAAATAATTTCAAAGTCTTTGTACAGTTCTACCAATACTTTAAGTGTTGAAATATTTATAAAAAAGTAATCTCTGACTTTCCCCCTTTGCTGCGAGTATCTAATTGATAATGAACCAGTTGTCTACTATTGATTTGAACAGAACATAATTAGAGTCCCATCGAGTGGGACAAGGGCTTTTTAAATAAGTTGACAGTTTGTGTTGCAAATTAGCGCTTTTAAAATATTTTAAATTTTTTTCACATGAGTCTAAAAGTTCTGCTAACTCTGCTGTTTCGTCAAAGGATTTGTCCAAAATATTTGATAGCAAATGGCTGCTGCAGTTTAAACGAATATTGTGCTCAAGAGCCTTAACAACATTTTTACCCTCATCCGTTACAAACTTCAAATTTTCGAAATTGGAAATATCAAACTCAAGAAATAAATTCTTTAACTTTCTAAAAATGTTTTCATCAGTTGAGCATTCGAAATCCATCGATTTTATACCTAAAATTATATCAACCAGCTTAAACTCTTTATGGTAGTGCAAAGTAACACCAACGAAATTTCTTTTGACATAACTGTCTGTCCATAAAGCAATTGTTGAGGTTGCCCGACCATTGC
The DNA here is from genome assembly GCA_949987645.1 of Tachina grossa. NCBI lineage: Eukaryota > Metazoa > Arthropoda > Insecta > Diptera > Tachinidae > Tachina > Tachina grossa. The sequence goes on along the minus strand of OX465274.1, from coordinate 130,841,471 downwards.
TCACCACTTCATATATCTCGTTCTTTATTTTACTTTTGCAATCAGCTGCCAATTTGTGTACGTTATGTGAAACTGTTGTAGCATCCGGAGGCAGGTCGTTAACATCTACGTGCTCACCGTATTTTGCGCCCAGTTTAATGAAAAACACTGCAAGTTTGGCAAAACCAGTGCCAGTGACAGACGAAAATGGGCGACAGTCTTAACAACCCATGCCGAACAGGCATCGACAGCAGCACTTTTATCTTCTGGTGCAACTTTTTTCAATAATGTACCCTCTTTTTATCAGTTTTACAGCATTTATGGCGACTTAGATTGGAACTTTGGTTTGGAATATACTTAAGTGTTTTGCAACACACGCGGCAATATACCAGTTCGACTAAAGTGGTGCCGTCTTCTTTCTGTATTTCTGACAATACATTCCACACAGAACTCCTGTCCTTACGCTTCTTTGATAATGTATAGACTCCTTTTGCGATTTTAGGTGTGTTCCACAAGATTTCGTACAAATTCGGACTAATGAGAGTAAAAAGAAAATTACTCTCTGAATATGCAAAAGTTATCCAAAATTGCTGGAACGCAAAAAACCATAATGGCTGCTTACTTTTTAAATTAAATTTAATTTAAGTGATTTTAGTCGCTTAAAACGCATAACATTATAAAAAAAAAAGTTTTGCATCATTGGCAACAGCTTTAAAAAGCAAATGAAAATGAGTTCTAAAAAGTAAATTATTTAAAAACAGCATTTTTTATATTAAATAAATAGGGAAATGTGTACAAATGTACTTACAACTTCAACTTTGTTCAAAAAACCTTCCATTTTGATTTTTAATAAATTTGTATGCAAATACTTTTTTTCCTATATTTGCAAACTTTCTGGTTAGTTTTTCAGTTCCATATGTAAACAAAAAACAGCTGATTATTTAATTCTTGTCCGAACTTACCCAGAAGAAAAAGTTCGTACTAGTTTGTACAGGAAATGGAAAAAATTACTCTCTCATTCGCTCTCAAAACTGCACGAAATTTGCTATCTGGAACGCTTTTGGATAACTTTGTACAAGTTCGGACTGTTTTGTTATGCATCTGAAACAGACCTTTTATTGACAACTTCAGTGTGGTTTTCGGCCATTTTCCGTAAATCAAACACAGAATACACAGAAGTAAAGAAAGTGACAGGTCAAAAAAGCTCCAATCAGGTTTTTGTTAAAATTCGTGGAAAAAAGAGAAAAGCATAGTGTATTTGATACTGTAGTGTATTACTACTTACCAATTAAACCAGCTAATAAAAATGTATTGCACTAGAAAGACGTAGCAAAACAAAAACGACGACAAAATTTGAGGGAAAACGAGAAATACCCGTATCTTCCGTCTCGTGACACTTCTGTATGTTTTGTGAAGTAAATACTTTTATAGAACTGAAACGAATAGATTTTTTTTATACAGCTCAAACAAACCCGTTTTGTTTTTTATTTTAGCTATAAACAACGCAAAGGAATATGTAGGCAATTTCCAACGAATTTCTGGAACATGCATGGTCAAACAGTTTACTAAAACTCGAACTGATTGGCTCTTCATACACGGGACTAATTTTTAAGCCGCACAATTTTTGTTCTTTCCAGAACACACGAAACTAATTCATATGTACACGTATGAGAGACCTGCGTAAACAGTCTTGAAATGTAAATACGTCATGTTTTTTAAATGTATTCACGTTGCATGTATTATACTAAACCAATAATAAATGCTGTCGTACTATAAGTGAAGCACGATGGATGTATTGGTGTACGTGTATATCAGTGTTAACAAGCGATGTCCAAAGACTGCTTGTTTGTAACAAACACTCAAAAGAAGTAGTGTTGATTTGTGCATGCTTGTTATTTTGCATATTGTACGTTTGAGTGTGTGTGTAAGATGTAGATGCCCTGCAGTCAGACTGGGGCCAAGTGTCTCTATGTCAACACTAAAACTCTAGTAGTAGTTACATTATCTACAATTTCTCTTTTATTCGTCAGTATAAAATAAAAAGAGAAAACAGATGTGGTGTTTTTCTGGTGGATTTTGCAACAACTTGTCAATATACATAAATTAAGGTATAGAAATGTACCAGTAAATGTCTGGTTGGCATGTCTCCATGTTCCCATAAGAATTATGAGTTCACTTCCTAGTCAATTGTATTAGTGTTACTAGTAGATTTTCAATGACAAGCACATGCTAAATGTCTATAGCACAAAGTATTGTATGGGGAATAATTGTAGAGTAGTACTGGTGACAAAGTCAAAAGCGACTCAGTACATTTTCACCATCGACATTTCCTTCAGGGTGGTAAGCTATTATGTGATTAACCGCATACAACTAATGTTAATGCATGTGTGTGTGTTTGCGTGTGCGCAGAAAAATAAAAGATCATACACACATACATGCATGACGTTTGTACACGCGCTCACGCGTAGAAATAAGCAAGTATAACAAATTCTTCCGTCACGAAGTATTTTCTTCTTTACTCCTATACATATAATACTGAAACAAATTTCTTGCAAACAGTGTTGTTAACGTTTGTTTTAGAAGATTTCGCTGTAGTAAAACGCTGTTGAAAAATCCCTCGTCTTAAAAGTTCTTATAAGATATCTTGTGCAACACACTAATACGTATACATATCTTTGCTTGTGTTTGTGTTTTTTGTATTCATTTCAGGGATGGCAAAGTTGATACAATTGCAAATTTTTTTTGATACCACTCAAACTCGAAAAGCACAATACTACACCAATGACTAATTTTGTACCTTTAACAGGTTCACTCCGCATTTCTTTTCAAACGATTGCTATGTAAATTTCCTTTTTTGAACAATGATACTCATATACTTCTTACTTGAAAAAGTGTGAAAGCAAAACGCAGCATCCAAAAAATGTGAACTCGTCTATTTCCAATCACATTTCTTCTAAACTCGGATGCTAGAGCACATGCTATTAATTTGTATATTTTAAGGGCCAAACACACGATGTCGACAACGTTCGACTTGTCGCACACTTACATTCAAAACATACACAAATTTTAATATTTTGTTGTTGTTTCAAATGTAAGTGTGCGACAAGTCGAACGTTGTCGATATCGTGGGTCAGGCCTTAAATTTCAACTAAGACCGATATAACCATATGATTTAAGATCCCAGCTTACAAGCAAATATATGAAAACGAACAAAAAGACGATTATTTTAATAAAATCAAATAAAAATATGTAACTTGAACAAAAAAATAATATTTTAGTGCAATTAAAGTAAAAAAGTAAAATTTTTGTAAGTTGTTGGTACAATTTTAAAATTCTCAATGCCGTCCCTGATTCATTTAACATTTGCTGTTCTTAAAATTGTTTGTGTATTGGTTTTGTGCTGCTAATGCGGGATTGTAGCTAGTTGAAAAATTATTCCGACTAAAAGCCACTCTCTTCGCCTCTAATCCACAAACTGACATGTTATGCCAGCGCAATTATGCTCGTGTGTGAAAGGCTATTGACAACAATTAGTGAAAAACAGCGTTTAAAAAAGGTCTAATTTGAGTATTTTCTTTTGCTTCTGCTCCAACAAGTTGAGATTGGGCAGTCAAAAAATAAAAAGTCGAAGAAATAGCACAATTTTACGACTTGCTATTTCGACTGGAGCTTTTTTCAGACTGATGGAAAACTTAAAAAAAAGTTCATAAAATCTCCACCATAACTTAACATTTTTTTATCCGATCAAAGCCAATAAGCCACTATTCCACGCGTAATTTAGTAGCCGTTCACAAGAAAATGCTTTTACGTAAACGTAATATGAATCATATTACTAACGTTTCCCGCTACTATTACAACAATAACAAGAAATAATTATAGTTATAGAAAAAACTTGCCAAAAAATAATTTGGCAGACCTATGTATGTAATTTGAATATTATTCATAATAATTAATCAGGTCTTTTCTGTACTAAAATCGCTATGAAAATGATCGTAATTTTCATAGCATTGTTGTTATAAATATCAGTCTGAACATATTTATTTCGAATGGAATACAGAACAAAGCTGAATATGAGTAATTTGAACGTATTTGCATGTTGAATACAAATTGATTATTGGGCTAAGGTTCGTTAACATAAAGTAAATTTTTTACGTCTACTGTTTAGTTGAAAAATTCAGTTGATGTTAAAGTTTTCTCTTGTCCCTTGGAATATTAACCTGAATATAACTCTACGAACCTTAGCCTAATAATCAATTTAAATTTTATACGAATTTTATTTTCAGAAATGATGTTCTAAGCTCTAAAAAGTAGAAAACTACGAAAAAGTCAGATAAAATGTAGCTATTAGCGAATTTAATTTTTCTAAATCGAACATTTTTGGATCAACTCAATTTACTGAACAAGCACGTATTTGTATTTCGTTGATATTTCAAATTGCGACGATATTTCAATCATGAATTCTTCAACACAGCTCTTCTTGTTAATACCTTTCCACCATGTGAGGCTGGCAAAGTAAAATAGATAAACGAATAACATTAAACAAGTTTGCTTTAAGCTTTTTAAAGTGTAGAACATTTTTAAAATTTACTTACTTTCAGTTAAAGTAAATTTGTAATACAGATCAGTGATCTGCATGATTACGATTCAAACGGCATAATTTTGCATTTTCTAAAATGAATATTGAGCTAGCACTTAACATTAACAAAATGAATGATGCTATTGCATGATTCATATCAATGAGACTGTTGTTAATAAATGCCTGTCATTGCTTGCAATTTAGATTCATTCATATGACCCACTAAAGCAATGAATCAGTATGATTGTTTTTAATACTTCTTAAACCACTTCTGACAAATATAGTTTTATGTAATATTATAAAATAAAATAGCTAGGCCCATTCTTTTTATAAATTATTTTAATATGAGAAAAACTATTAATTAACACAATATGAAGAGATAGATTTTTTCATTTTATTTAATTTTTTTTATTACACGAAAAACTCCATTTTCGAAATTTTTTATTATTTCTGAATACATTCTGTTAAATTTTCTAAAAACACTTTTTAATAGTTTCTTAACGCTATTTATTTATATGTGGAAATATTTACTCAATGTTTTATAAACTGAAGACTTCATCTAGTCAACGTGCTTTTGTGTGTTATTTGATTACTATACAAAACAATCAAACAATAGTACTAATTTTTTATTTATGTTTACTGACAGCGTTGTCAACTTTGAAATTTCAAAACGCACCAAAATTGAGAAAAAAACGCGCCATTTAGAAAAAAACGCACTAAGCTTACAATTTCTTTTTAGTTTAAAATGTTTATTGAATTAATCGTGCACAAAAAGTGCATTATTTTTTGTGTTAAAAATTTAACACTAAAACAGGTTTTTATAGTTCAGGGTTAAAAAAATGAAACCTAAGAAAACTTAGCAAATTTGTTTATATTCATTTGTACCACATAGATAATAATTTTTTTTTAATTTCATAAGTTCTGTACAAAACTTTTAAAAAAGATCAATGATTAATAGAAAGGATTCAAAACTAACAGTTAGGGTGATCGATTATTCCACTTTTTCCAGAAACCGGTTTTCGAATAGTTCGAATATTTGAAATTATGAATAACGCGGTTTCGGTTTTTACGATTCAGGAAAGGAAGAAAATTATACAAAAGTTTTGATTTTAAATTGCTTTATTAAAAAAAGAGTTAACAGTTCATGTAAATACGAGTACCATAAAAAATACAAAAATCAAAGGTAAAACATAAAAATTAACTTCATATACTTACATATGTATGGACAAGGTGGATATCTACATCTATAGTATATAAAATATGAAGCAAAATGTCAACAAAACTAAAAAAACTGTTTTTGCAAATGGATTTTGACATTGATTGCACACCATAAGGGCAATTTAATTCGCCTCTGCTACCACCTCACAAAATAATTTTGCTTTAATTTCATGTTTCAGTATATGTTGCCATGCTCAAAAAACGCTTAGAACTTTTACACAGAAAAAAATACTTATAAAACTAAACAGAACACGTTGGTCTAAGTTTTAACATAGTAAAAACTAATTTTATTGCAAAATATACAAATCGAAAACTATTCGACTCAGGCGGTTTTTAAATTTAAAAAAACCGGACTATTCGACATTCGAAAAATCAACATTTTGAAAAAACCGACAACCGTATTGTGAAAAAACCGGGTTTTTACACCGGTTGAAAAACCGAGTCGATCACCCTACTAACAGTACGTCTCCACGCGCAATATTTATTTCTGAGCATAAGAAATAACGTCGGCAGCATGACGTCACAAATATGTTCATGTACAAGCTTATGTTCTAGGCTATAGAACACGCATTGTGGTATTGTACATAAATTTAAAAAATTCACTGTGTATAGATCGTAATTTATTTATATTCGTTTTATTAAAAATAAAAAATGCTGTATTTTTACAACATTCACATGTTTATTATATTTAATTCTCATTAACAACAAACGTCTACGAAATTTGACTCTTATGTTCAACATTATTTCTTCGAAATAAGTTTGAACAACTATTTCGCAATTTATTTGCAAATAAATGTCTATTCGGTCCACACGTGGACATATGGTGTTGGAAATAGAATTTGACAGTTGAGAACATAATTATTTCAAAGATTATTGTGCGTGGAGACCCCCCAGTAATAAAAGTTCATTATTTATCATTTTATTTAAATATTTAAAAAAAAATTTATCAGAAGTTAAATATATCCATATTAAAAATATAACTATAAAAACAAAAATTAAAAATTTTAAAAACCCCCGACTTTTTTCAGAAAAGATGTTATATCTTCTAAACGGTTGGACTGATTTTCTTCAAACATGCTAAGAACTCTAAGAACCTCTCGATCAAGTCATCTTTCAAACAGAAAAAACTAAATGAAAATCGATCCAGCCGTTTGGCCTGTACGTGGACACGAAGAGACACACAGATACACAGACACATAGCCACACGCTACAAACTTATAACACCCCTTTTTTTAGTCGAGGGTTAAAAAGAAACAGCCTTTTACATTATATGCACATTATTTAAAAAAAAAACTTAACCAGAAAAAAACTAAACAAGTTCGTATATATATAGTATACACGTACCCTTAATTATGAAAGTGGTCTAAGTCATACGCATTTTTGATTCGATATAGCAAAATAAATTTATATTAATCGAGACTAGTACAGCTCTAAAATAAACTGTTGCATAGTAAAAATATATTTTTGGATTTGTTCCAATGTACTTATACTTATAAAACTTTCGTAATTAAGGGCACATACATATCCATGCATTCATTTGTACATTTTTAGCATTAATTTTATAATTTCGGTTAAAAAATTTTTAAAAAGAGATCAAAAATGAATTATTCCAAGTTAATAAAGCTAATATTTTCATCATTATTGTTATCACCGGACCATAAAACCGATTTCATTTCAAATTGTGATATTTTTTAAACATCATTACTATTAATATGGTAATTTACACTATCAGGAAGTTTAAGTTTCACAACAAGAATTTTTCGGTTTTAACCAAATGTTGTGTTAAATTTGCGTTGGTGCCACCAAAAATTAAAAAACGCACCGAAATTTAAAAAAAAGCGCACCACGCACCAACTAAGGAATTTTTCGCACAAAAAATTTCAAAAAGCACCCAAAATGGTGCGAAACGCACCAAGTTGACAACGCTGTTTACTGACAACACTTAAAAAAGAGAGTGAGTTAAAGACAGTCAGTTGTTAGAGGGGCAACACTGCAAGCAATATCATTAGCAGTGATGCCAACTTTTTTGGCTCTGAAAGCACAGTAAAATTTAAAAACAGCACAAAAAGCGTAATTTTGAGATCTAAAAAGCGTAAAAAGCACTAATATGAAAAAGGAGTGAAGATCCAAACGAGTGAAGTTTAATAATGTTTAATATTTTCAAAGCTATTCTCTGTTTAATGAAATATATCAGACGAAAAATGTATTCTTTGTACTGAAAAAAACCAAATTTTTGTCAAAGTAATTTTAAAAAATACACGAATTTCTTAAAAGCACTATCTAGTGCTTTCTCTTAGTTTGGCACTAACGTTCAAAATTTAGTGTTTTGAGTCTTCAAAAAGCACTAAAAATAGTGCCAAAAGCACCAAGTTGGCATCGCTGATCATTAGTGCATATTGATATTAAAAAACAAAACAAAAGCATTGTAAAAGTGAGTAGAGAGCGAAAGTGAATCAACTCATACAGTTCGCTGATACAGATATACTGTTAATCGATCCGACAAAACTTTGCTTTCAACTATTGCTAAATTGAAATAATGGACCTTAGGCTGAGTTTACATCTGACATTTCATTTGTGCCATGTGCCCAAAAAAGCGTAACCACTAATTACTAATGAAAAACTGTTTGATTCAGACACGTACATATGTATATATATATTAAGTTAAACAGTCTAATACATAACTAATAGACAATTTTATAGAATCCAACATGATTGGAAACCGTTTAAATCAATAAATACATGTCTGAATCAGACAGTTTTTCATTAGTAATTACTGGTACGTTTTCTTTGGCACATGTCCGGCCTTAAGCTTAAATTAGACGTGCCATAGCCATAATGCCATAGTCATAACCAAACCAAAATTCAATTGGTTTCTTTGGCAATGGTTATGGCGTTATGACAAGTCACCTATAATCATATACAGTGTTGCCCATAAGTTTGGTTCGAACAACTGTTTTCTATGGTTATGGTTATGGCACGTCTGATTGAACCTTTAGTTGTTTAGAAGCTATTCAACATTACATGAGTGTTTTTTGTCTTGATTTATGAACAACCAGAATTTTTTAATGATAAATGCAGTTTCTGCTCAACAAGTCGTCGGTTGGTTATCTGTTTGCGGCACAGTATATTCAAAATACATTATGTCTGCAGCAAACCAATAACCAACCGACGAAGTGGCGTATTCATAAAACAATTAACATGAATTTTAAATGTATGGTCCGAAAAATATTTATGGAATTTTTGTCTTAAAACATATCAGGCCCTATTTTCAATTTAATCGTAAGCGACATGTAGTAAAAAATTACTTTTTTATATTGAAATTAAAATTTTATGGGCCTACCCAACAAACAATTCACATATTCCATTTGCAATAAAATGCTAAGTATATAAAGCAGAAATCTACATCAACTGACACCACACACAGTGGACCAAACACAAAAGAACGCTGATGATGAAGGTTTAGTAGCCTTCGAAAACGGCTGGCTGTTCCGTTCAACTATGTGTTGTTAGTCGGAATATTTACAACAGACTTTGGTGTTATTTGTTCATTAATAATTATCACATGTAATTTGGCTCACAAAGCGATACGAACTTTAGACCGTTCAAATCACAAATATAGAAACAAATGGAGTTCGAATAATAATTAAATTAACTAAAAAATAAATGTGTTGTTTTCATTTGCTCATTGGCCAACCATACAATAATTGCTTAAAAAATCAACATTTACAACTAGTAACAGAAAACGATAAATAACATATTTGTTCATACCAGAACCAAAAAACACGCAAAAATAGTGCAAACAGATGTATCTGTGCAATGCTATAATTCACACACAATTAGGGAGTTAACAATAGCGTTTTAAAATATGTACGTACATATGTCTTAATATTGCAACGTTTTACTTTTAATACTCTAATATGGTGTGGCAAGTTGTTGGTTTTGTTTGTGTGTAAATCAAATTAAAAAGTACAAATTTAAAAGTACTCGTATAAGAAGCATGTCATTTTCCATATTGCAATTGGTAATGTTAAACTAAAGATGTTAAAACTGCCAGAGCAGCTTTAGTTGATAAAAAATATGTACTTTTATTTTTCGTAGAACAAAAGTTATTTTTTTAAAAAATTTGAGTAAAAAAAGTTGTCGTATGGCGCCAAAGCTGTTTTTACTCGAAACCAGTAAAATATTTACTAAATTTCTAGTTCATTAATGAACTAGTTTATAGTAATTATATTTTTATATTTAAGTAAAATTTTTCTAAAATTAAGCAAAATTTTCCCATAAAATTCGGAGCTTTTGCAAAAAATTTTTTTCATCTTTGATCTCAAATTTAGTAAATTTTTCAATTTATTTTTATCTTTAATTCTGGTACTTTTTTGTTTTTAATTAAATTCTATACCACATGGTATGTTTTTTATTATATCTTTATATTATATTCTTAATTCACCATACATACATGCATATTAATTCCTTGAGAGGAGGCAAGTATTGAACCAACAACCTTGTGGCTGATAGGCAAGCACTCTAACCAATTGCCTAACAAGCAGTCTGAATACGCATTAAAATTATTGTGTTTTAAAATTTTATTTTATTTTCAGAAAAATTTATTTCAAGTTCAAATATTCCTCGGATATATGAAAAATTTACTTGGATTTTTTGCTTAATGCAAATTAAAAATATGTTCTATAATTTAAAGAAAAAATACTTAAAACTGGTAAATATTTTTCTAGAATTTAGAATACCTTTTTATATCTTTCAAGTAAGTCAAATTTTATGAACTAATCGGGAGTAAGTCATTTCCTAAAATTAATTTTTTGATTTAAAACGAGATTGACAAGGATACAATTTCCCTAAACTTTTAAACCATTTTCCAATTTTTGGTAAATATTTCCTTAAAGCCAGTAAACTAGTCCTTGAATGTCGTAATTTATGTGTGTATTTTTATGAACTACTTTTGAGAATATATACTTTTAATTTTTTACACATATTAAGTAATTTTTACTAGATTTTTGTAAAAATTTACTTAAACTTAGAAAAAATTACTCATTACTTACTTAGAAAAATTTTTTTACTTTAATTTAGAAAAAAAAATGTTCCTTGATAATAGTATATGTCTTTTTTTTAGTGTATGGAAGAAAATAATTCAGTCTCTCATAAGCATTAGTTTTCAATCTTATTTAGTTTTTAAACAAAAGTTAACCTAATAAAAACGGTTAGCACCACTGAATTCAGCCAATTGAAATCAGCTTGTTAAATTTTTGAACTAGCTCCCCTTTTTTTTGTCCATTTTGTAAAGAGCTTTGAACAATTTCTTCATTAGCTTTGCCTTTTTTAAGCTCCAATATTATGCACCGCTCTCAAATCATTATTAATTATTGATAAAATAAAAATTAAAAAATGTTAAAATAGCAGGAAGAAAAAATCGAAAATTGGCCTTTTTCGGTTTCGATTATTTGGCCTAGAGCCGAGGTTTCAATTTCGGTTAAAACCGAAAAGCAAACCCTAGCATGAATGCAATTGGTCTTTATTAGCAGGCATCAGTGTTTTCAAAAAGGCGGTTTTCCAGCTATATATGACTGCATTTTGTTGTCATTAGCGGCAAGTCTATTAAAAAACCGCCAGCGGGTTTTTTACAGGAACAATTTCTTAGTTGACGAGTTCTCAGCGTTTTTCAGAAAACTTATAAAAAAAGATATTGAATCAAAATAAGCTATTTTTAACGCAGCTATGCAACACGTACCCAGGTATTTACGTTGAGTTTTTTTCGATATAAACACGTACCTTAAAGAAACTCAGGCGACTTTTTTTTGCAAATAAAAAATTTACAATTTGTGGTGGTATAGTATAAACTGAAGCTTTAATAAGTTAAAAAAAAAACATATACATATTTCAGGTTTATTTCTATGGGAAATTTGTCAAATAAACCTGTAATAAACCTAAAATATTTTTTATGAATTAGACCGATAGTATACAAATCTCATTTTTAGTGAATAAAACTTAATCCAAAATCAAAATGATATTGAAAACCAATTTAATCTATCTTTTCGCATTAAATCAAATGAGCAAACAAATCTCTAGACAAGAGGAAAACAAACCGAAAAAATGGGTTATTGGAAATTAAAAAAACTCTCAAAACAATAAGTTTTTCAAATAGTCAGAATATCAGGAAATTTTAACAAAATTAAATAGCTTCATATATCAAGGAAAACGGCAAGATATTCCATACGTTTAGAATAATTAAGGTCATTCGCAGAAAATATTGAAAAGATCCTGAATCAGCACAAACAAATTAATATTAAAGATGGAATAGTCCCTTAGATTCCACTTTTTTCTGGTTCAAAGTTCGATTATGGGGACACAACAGGAAATAAAATATTCCATCCAAATCAGATGATAATGCAATGGCTAAATTTTATTAGTGTCTCTTTTGTTTTTTGCTTCTAATTAACATTAAATTTTAATTTTGCAATATTATAGCATTTAACTTTTTCTTTTTAACCGACTTCAAAAAAGGAGTAGGCTATCAATTTGTTTCTATTTTTTTTTTGGTTGTTACTTCATAAATCGGTACATTTTAGTCCGATTGCAAAAATTCTTTTTTTTTTTGTCTATACCCTATAGCTTCCCATTGGCCCCTTTGGAAAAAGGGCGGGGACACGCCCACAATTTTTTATTTGATTTTATGATATTCTGCTTATTTGATTGCTGCGAAACCTAGAAAACACCTTTGGTTCTTGCAATTGCATAACGTTGTCGTTGAAAAAATGGGCAGGTCTACGCCCATTAAAATCTATTATTATATTTTACATAGTTCTACTCAACCGATTTTTACAAAACTTACCACGCCCTTGAGCTCAAAAATAGACACAATCTTCCATTAAAATGTAATATTTCATTTTAAGTGGTTCTACTGTACCGAGTTTTACAAAACTTAACACACTGCCGGAGCTCTGAAAAACATAAAATGTTGCATATAAAAAATGTCCATTAAAATTTAATTTTGTATCCCATAAATTTTTTCGTAGATGTTCTATCAGATCTTTGCATTGAAGTCGTTTTTTTTTTTGCCAGAATTATTTATTTTCCATATTGACATAAAAGCTTACAATTGGATACATATCTCTGCCAATAAATAATAATGGCTTAAGTCAAAATTTCATGTTTTGAGATATTAAGGGTTTTGTCTAAAATTCATTGTGTTTGGTTTTTATATAAAATGTTTAGCCTCCGAAAAAGAAGCACATTCATTTAGAACAAAACTGTTAGTTTTATAAAAAAAGAAAACGTTTTATTAGTTAATATTCGCTGTTTTTTAGTTAAGATGTTATGAAAAAATCCATTGTTAGAAAAATAAAAATTAAAGTGCACTTAAGCTATTATATTGAAAGGCAAAACAATTTTTATTGATGGTAAGTCGAGATAAGTGCTTTAGGTTAAATTGAAAAATGCGGAAAACCTGAGATAAGATAATTTATTAAAAGCTCAGTTAAATATAAGTTTTTTTTTAATGAAGAATAATTTGGATGTGATGTTAGTTATTGAACTTAAGGCTATACAAGTTTTTATGCTCAAATATTTTAATATTGATGTAGCTACCGAAAAAAAATTAAGTTGAGTTAAGATGTTATGGCTTACGTATTATTTTCCAAGAAGACTTAAGTTAAAATATAAATGGGTATAGTTTTATTAATAATGACTTTTTTAATTGAAATTTAGTTGAGCGATAGATCTTGAAAAAGAGAATAAGAATATGTAATAAAATGAAAAAGCACTTATGTCAACTTAAGCCATTATTATTTATTGCCACAGATATGTACATAATAGTTTAAAATCGGATGACTTTCAATTTGTAATGACTTGCGGGCTGTTGGGAATCAGGGTTGTCAGATTTTTTCTGACCTATTTCGTCAAATTGATTTTAAAAATCGCCAAAAATCACCTTTATGTAGTTTTTTTTTTTTAATTGGGAGCCACACGTTCAATTTTTGACTTTCAATTCCAATTCAATTTGCAATACACTCACACTTTTTTCACTAACACAATCAAACTTTTTAAATTGAAAACTAGATTGATTTCAAATTCACATATACATTTATATGGCAATTAAATTTTCAATTCGAACGGCTGGTCACAGCACATTGATTGAAGATACAAATTTGAGTTGATTCTTCGTCGGTGGCTTTTAAAAAATGAAATTGATTATCAATTTGTGTCACAGTCAGTGATGCCAATTTAACCATTTTATGGCTAAATTTAATCATTTTTCATCCCATTTAGCCGGACGAAAAGTGAGTTTAACGGCGCTTTTCACAATGTACAATTAAAAGCTAACAGGGACTTTAACGGCAAGTTTTGTATGAAGAACTGTCAGTTAAATTTCATGTTGACTCTTACATCCCTTTTCACAATGTATGTTTAAGAGTTAACATGAACTTTAACTGACAGTTCTTCATATAAAAATTGCCGCTAAAGTCCCTGTTAGCTTTTAACTGTACATTGTGAAAAGGGCCGTTAATCATACATTGTGAAAAGAGACGTAACTATTAGATTTTTTAGCCATTTTTATTTCAATCTAGCTATTTTTTTTTTAGCTATTTTTGCAAACATGAAGTTTGTTTGTGATTTTTCATAAAAAGTTTAAGCACGCAAAAAAGGAAAATTTATTTACATACTACCAAAAAAAAACAGAACATAGTAATATGTTATTGTTTTCGCAATAACAATAAATCCCTGTTCAAATTTGCAATTTTGCTTGCAGCAACTTTTTATTTTTGTGTGAAAAAGATATAAAGAGGAATACAAAATGTATGTATGTAATTCCATTTCAATACTCACCCACATATCTGAGAACTGCCGCAGTTTCTTGATTACCTGAAGAAAAATAATTTTATTGATTACTGCAATTTATGGTTTTTATTTACTTTAAAAAAGTTCCCGATTTGCTTTAAGTTCAAGTTTTGCATTCGATGGCGCTTATTATTGGTGAAGGAATTCTGGCATCACTGGTCACAGCTATCAATTTCAAGGAATTTCGACACAATATATGTAATGAAATTGAAAGCCATTTATTGAAAGTGGGACTGCGCAATAATTATTTCCGAACATAAGCAATAACGTTAGCAGAATAACAGTACAAAAATGTTCATGTATATACAAGCTTATATTCTAAGCTATAGAACACGCATTGTGGTATTGGACATAAATTTAAAAAATTCACATACATTGATTCACATCATACATCGATGTTTTTTGTGTTTATTTTAATTTATTTAATTTTATTTAAAACTAATTTATTATATTTATTTATTATTTAATTTATTTATATTTTATAATTTATTTATATTCCCAGCCATAAGTTTCTAATGTTTAATTCACACAAACAACAAATGTCTATGAAATTTGACAGCTTATGTTCAACATTATTTCTTCGAAATAAGCTTGAACAACTATTTCACCATTTATTTGCAAATAAATGTTTCTTCGGTCCACACGTGGACATATGGTGTTGAAAATAGAATTTGACAGATGAGAACATAATTATTTCTAAGTTTATTACGCGTGGAGACCCCCAGTTAGGAAATATTTGATAATAAATTTTTTTTTTATATAAAACTTTTTTCATATAAATTTTAATAAAATTATCGATCCAAAATTTATCAGATAATCGCCAAAATTAGAAATTAAAATCCAAATTCAAAACGCATTCATGACTATAATTAATATGAGAAAAATCATCAATATAAAATTGTTTTAACTTCTTGCAGACGAGTTTTGGTATGATTTATTTTTGAAACTACTCCTTCAACAAACTAATTTTACTGAATTAGAAAAATTTTGAAGTTCAATTTTAAAAAATAGCCATAATAATCGCCAAAAAATTTATTTATCGACAGTAAAATCGCCAACAAACTTATTTATCGCCAAAAAAATCGCCATGTCGCCAAACTAAAAATTTGGAAGCCAAACAAGTTGAAACATTGCACCGTTTGGCGAGAAATCGCCATATCTGACAGCCCTGCTGGGAGCATGCATTTTACTCTCTCGCCCTCACATTATACACTAATATATAAACCGTCCAATTCATAAAAAATATTTTAGGTTTATTAGAGGTTTATTTGACAAATTTCCCATAGAAATATGTCAAATAAGCGTTTAATAAACCTGAAATATTTATTATGAATAAGGCAGAAATAATAAAGGGTGTTTTTTTAGAGGTATAGAACTTCGAATTGAAATAAAACACAAGAAAATCGTTTTAATGTCCATCAATTTGGCTTTATTGGAAGGATAATTTTATGCCATTAATGTTTAAATATGATTTCGGGCATGTGGCCGCCGCGGCTGGCTCGAATAAAGCCAATTCTACAGGTCCAATTTTCAACCACTTTTTCGAGCATATGGGGCCGTATGTTGGCAATAACGCCACGAATGTTGGCTTCCAAGTCCCCTAACGTTTCTGGTTTGTTGGCGTAGACAAGCGACTTCACATATCCCCAAAGAAAATAATCCAATGGTGTCAAATCACACGATCTTGGAGGCCAATTGACAGGTCCATTCCGCGAAATTATGCGCTCATCGAATGTTTCCTTCAATATCGATTGTGACGTGCGCTGTGTGGCATGTAGCGCCGTCTTGTTGGAACCACAACTCATCCACATTCATGCCATCCAATTCTTGAACAAAATAGTCGGTTATCATGGCTCTATACCGGTCTCCATTAACGGTAACTGACTCTCCAGCGTTATTTCGGAAGAAGTATGGCCCAATGACTCCACCAGCCCATAGAGCACACCAAACAGTCAGTTTTTGTGGATGTAATGGCGTGTCAAGGGTCTCATGTGGATTCTCTTCACTCCAAATGCGGCAATTTTGCTTGTTGACGTAGCCATTCAACCAAAAATGAGCCTCATCACTGAACAAAATTTTGCGATGAAAATCAGCATCGAGATCAATCTCATTTTCGGCCCATACACCAAAATCACGACGCATTGCATGGTCTCGCGGCTTTAATTCTTGCACAAGCTGGATCTTGTAAGGTCTCAAGCCAAGATCTTTGCGCAAAATCTTCCATAAAGTTGATGGACAAAGCTCCAATTGCTGTGCACGGTGGCGAATCGATTCATTCGGGTCCTCTTCAACACTTTGCTCTACAGCGGCAATTGTTTCTTCGGTGCGCACTGTTCGACGTCTCTGCGGATGCGTATTATCACATAGAGTAAACGTAGTGCGAAAACGATCCATGGTTAACCGAATTAATTGCTCTGATGGACGATTATGTCGACCATAAAATGGACGGAGCTTGCGGTAAACTTCGCGAACTGAACCATTATTTTCGAAATAAATTTGCACGATTTGCAAGCGTTGTTCTTTTGTCAACCTGTTCATGATGAAATGGCAAACCAAACTAAATATTAATCACTTGCCAGCTGACAAAATGGCCGCCAGTTAAAAAAGTGATGCCAACTTAAAGTTCTATACCTCAATAAAAAACACATTATTTTAGCAGTTAAAAGTTAGAGTCATACCTGCGATTCCCACGGGACCCTAAATTTTTAAAATTGTAAATTTGTAAAATAATCATACTAGTTATTAGATTAAACAGTTTTTAATAAATCCTTTTAATATACTCCAGAAAGAACCTGTGTTTAATTAAAACACAACACTTTGGCGCAGCCGGTATTAGAAAAAGCACAGTTTGATACCTTTTGGCAGTTGAAAAGAAGTATATTGATATTGGAAAGCTATTTTAGCTCAATTTAATTTTAATATACTGAATTAAATTGTTAAAAGGATACGTTGTTCTGTATACCAACATTTACTACACAACGCAAGGATTTAATGAGCTATTCTAGCTGCCTTAAGTTGCACAGAATTTGGTGGTAAACTCAACGACGATCAAACATTTGCTGGAGACAAATGGGACCAACGCAAATGGTAAAACTATTTATATAAGTGTTGAATTAGTAAATTAATCTAGACAAACACAACGCATAGATAAACGCATAGTGAAAAATTTTAAATGATTAGCAGTATTTAAATAGAAGGAAAGTTTGTTTGTGAAAGTGAACATTGAAAATAGAAATATAAATAGATTTAAGAAATTGTGCTTGAGCTATATGGAGGATTTGAAAAAAGAATTACGAAAGACACAAGAGGAGACCAGGGAAATTTCTGAGCGAGTGTGGAATCTCATAAAGTACCTTAACAATACCAAAGAGTATATAGAGTTAGTAAAGCATAAAGTGAGGAGCCAGGGAAACATAACTGAATTTGAAAAGATAGATATTTTATTAGAAGAACTACAAGTGCTACATGAACATCAACAAAGTCCAGCTATATCTAGGGAAATAGAAGAATACTTACACGTTAACAGGATCTTGAAGCAGCAGAACGAAAGCTTAAGAAAAACCATTGAAGAAGCTGAACAACAGATTCAAGAAAGCGAACAGAAGACACAGGCATTTAAAGACTTCGCGCAGCGCGTTAACCCTAACTTGACTCCTGATCAGTTGCAGCAAGTTATCGAAAATAGAAAAGTGATAGAGGAAAAACTCAACAAATCGAAACGCTGAGGTCAAAGATACGAAACTTACAAGGAGAGACGAGAAAAGTGATTACAATTAACACCACAACAAATAGTAACAACATGACAACTTTTAGTGAACTCTTGAAAACCATATCCCATGTGGTACCAATTTTTTATGGAACTGAGGGGCCAGAACTGCCAAGGGAAGCAAAAAAGTTTATTGAAGGATGTATGATAGTAAAGGATAAACTAGGGGAACCAGGTAATGTCGTCGACATAATCAAATGCATCAAGACGAGATTATTTGGAAATGCGTACTCATATTTACACAATAAAGAGTTCGCAACAATAGAAGCCTTATGCCAGGCTATTAGAGAAAAATTTATAAAAGGCAAAACTCTAACAGAAATACAAGAACTAATTTTTAGTAGTAAGCAAGGTTCAACGGAAACAGCATATGAATTTGGAGAGAGACTAGAAGGACTACTAACAGATGCAACAGAACTAATTGAAGCACAATCGCCAGAAGTATCCCATCAAAAATCTATGATAGATCATTGCAACCAATCCGCAGTAAGGAGTTACATAAGAGGCTTACGAGATCCTAGATTGATGTCAAAATTCATCGGACACGAAAACGAAAAGCTTTTCAGCTGCCCTGCTGAAAATCACCAAAATCTCTTCGGTTCTAATATGAAACCTTCAAATATCATGACAATGCATACCGAGGAACCTTTATATGAGACGGTTCAGCAGTTGATAAAAGAAGTCAGACAATTATCAATGCATCAAAACGCTTGGAACCATCCAATACCAAACAGTAATACACGAGAAAACTCATTTAACAACTCAATATACTGCAGTCCTATGCTGAACGAATGTTATAACCCAGGCAGCAATACGTGCTATAATCAAGGCAGACGACAGGGCTATAACGAATACAATTTTAGAATGGACATGAAACCTCCCGACTATGGAACAAATAGGCAAAATCTTGCAAGCTCGAAAACTCAAAATAAAAGTGGAACTAGATATAATAATAACGAGGAGCGACGCTGTTTTAAATGCAATCAACAGGGTCACATTTCTACTAATTGCCCAAGAAACAGGCAGAGTAAAAATAACAATAGTAGAAATGGCAACAATAGAGGCAACAATGATGTAAGCAGAAGCAGATATAATTACAACAGCAATAATTCGGGAAACGAGAATCGGCCCGGCCAAGATTAATTGACCGGAATGCCGAAAAATATAGAGAAATTAATAAAGAAGAAAATGAAAATAAAACACAACACACCGTAAGAACTAACTATGAAGCTTTTAATATCATAAATTTAGATATTAACTATATATACTTGACAGAGGAGCAGGATAATCAGAAACAGGAAGACAAGGATAACACCGAATTAATATCTGGTGCAAGATGCACAGATTTAGTAAGAAAATCCCCGAATAACATGGCAATGATGACATTTAATGATAATAGAATAATTAAGGACGGAAATGTCGCAGAATATCACATAAACCAATCAGAGCACAAAAATGAACTGAGACTGGAGAGTGATGTTAGTAGCAACGAAAGTTGTGAGATAAACGATGCGTATATAAGCTTTCCTTGTAGAGAGGCAAAAGAAGAAAAATTACTACTGTTGGTAGACTCAGGCGCTGATACTACACTAGTAAAGGAAGAAGCTTTGATATCGTGCATAAAAGTTAATGAAAATGAGAAGAAAACCTTGTCAGGAGCCTTAGGAGGAAACATGAGTACCAAAGGAGCTATAACTTTGAACCACAAATACGTGGACAAACTAAGTTTTAAAATGCACATAGTACCAAAGGGCACAATTTTGCCAGCAGATGGTTTGCTGGGCCGAGATATAATGCGGAATAGGTCGGTTACCGACACAATAAACAAAAACATAAAATTTTTTGAGAACCAGAAAGAAATACTTTCCTTGCCACTTGTTTCAGAAATCCCTCCGTTATATATATCCGAAAATTTTTCTACAAAAGGATGTTTCCAACGAGTTGTACCAGTAGTAGTAACCAAGGCTACGGGAGAAATAATAGTCAATAAACTAGAAATTTTACCAGGGGTTTTTGTGGGCGAAACCCTAACATTGATAAAAGGGGGAATAGCATTTTTTTCCCTTCTAAACACCAACAACTATACAGTGAACATAAATAAGAAAACAATGTTAAGTTATGAAAACCCTGAGGACTACCAGATAGAATCAACAACAGCCATTAATACAATAAGTACCACGGTCAACAAAGAAAGAATCAAATTACTATTGGAAACAGTACAGCTTTCCGCAGATATGAACCCAGAAGAGCGATTATCGATCGAGAGCATTTTGAAATCATACGACGACGTGTTTCAATTACCAGGAGACAGTTTAACTCACAGAAATGTACTTAAACATAAAATCCCAACTGATTCTAGTCAACCCCCAATAAATACTAAACAATATAGACTACCTGAAGTCCACCGAAATGAAGTGAATAGACAAGTAGGCCAGATGGTCAAAGATGGAATTATCTCTCCTAGTACTTCCCCTTGGAATTCACCAATACTCCTAGTACCAAAAAAGGCAGGAAAAGACGGAGAGAAAAAATGGCGTTTAGTAGTAGATTTCAGAAAATTGAATGAGGCTACAATAAAGCAAGTCTTCCCCATACCAAGAATTGAAATCCTAGACCAACTGGGATACAGCCGATATTTTTCTACCCTCGATCTAGCGAGTGGGTACCACCAAGTTTTAATGGACCCAGCTTTCAGCACCAATTTGGGACATTTCGAGTTTAATCGTATGCCGTTCGGATTAACAGGGGCACCAGCCACTTTTCAAAGAATCATGAACTCGATATTAACGGGGCTACAAGGAATCGACTGTTTCGTCTATCTGGACGATATAGTAATCTACAGCAGGAACCTAGCGGATCACCAATTAAGGCTCAAGAGAGTATTAGATATATTAAGAAGGTACAACCTTAAGTTACACCCCGAAAAATGTCATTTCCTTCAAAGGGAGGTAGTTTATCTGGGCTACCAATGTTGGGAAAAGGGAGTCTTACCGGATCCCCATAAAACTAAAGCAGTAAAAGATATTCCACCTCCTAGAAGTATCAAAGATCTGCAAGCATTTCTGGGATTGATCAACTACTACAGGAAGTTTATACCGAACTCGTCTGAAATGGCCTTACCCCTAAACAAACTACTAAGGAAGAACGTAAAATTTGAATGGACGCATGAGTGTCAGCAAGCTATGGACCAATTTTGTTCTGACGACGGATGCTAGCAATGAAGCCCTAGGAGCTATCCTTTCTCAGGGAGAGCCTGGTAGCGATTTACCAGTATATTTTGCAAGCAGAGTACTAAGTGCCGCAGAAAAACGATACTCTACAATAGAGAAAGAGTTGCTTGCCATCGTATGGGCAACAAAAACTTTTAGGCCATATTTACTCGGGAGACACTTCACCATTTTTACAGACCACAAACCCCTCAAGGGTATAGCTAATCTGAAAGATCAAGAAGGCAGATTGGGGCGCCTTAAACTAAAACTTTTAGAATATGATTTCGAGATACGGTATAAATCAGGAAAAACGAATCAAAACGCTGATGCCCTCAGTCGCCTTCCAATAAAGAAAATAAATGTAGGGGCAATAACCATATCAAAAGCTGGAGAATTACAAAACAACCAGAATGAGGAGAATGAAGAAATTATGCATCAAACAGAGGTAAACGATGATATGGGATAGGAAGATATGGCTGTTTATTTAACAAATGCAGAAGATATAAACAAAGTAATGAAAGCATTCCACGATACACCTTTGGGTGGACACCAAGGGACATTCAAAACTTATTCCCGCATCAGGAATCAGTATAAATGGGCCGGCATGTATCGACAAATAAAAAATTATGTAACAACGTGTAGCCTATGCCAGAAAAATAAATATTCGAAAGTTGAAAAAATGCCATTGGTTATAACAAGCACTTCAAGTAAGCATTTTGAAAAAGTTTTCATGGACCTAGTAGGTCCGTTGACAGAATCAGCTAGGGGAAACAAACACATCGTCACCTTTCAAGACGATTTTTCAGAATTCTTCGCATGTGCAGCCGTGCCCGACGCAGAGGCACCAACTGTAGCTAAAGTCTTTTTTAAGGAAATAATTTCAAGATATTTTATTCCCAAGGTGTTGGTAACGGATAATGGTTCAAACTTCACATCCAGACTATTCAAGGAAACGTGTAAGATGCTAAGAATAAAGAAACTACTAACCACTCCTTATCATCCACAAGCGAATGGTGCTTTAGAACGAGTACATCGACCATTGGCCGAATTTCTGAGAAATTTCGTTAACCTGGATGGTACCAACTGGGACGAATGGACTCATCACGCCATGCATGTGTATAATAATAGCAAGCATTCAACAACAAAACAAACACCGACGAGAGTGTTATTCGGGTTTGAATTTGAAATATCCGTATCTTTGAAAATATCCCCGACACCACTATACAAAGCGGATGATTATTGCAAAATTTTGAAATATCAAATCCAACGTTCTCATGAAATTGTTAGAGAGAATCAAGTGAGGGCAAAATTGAGAGCCAAACAGTATTATGATAAGGGTTCAAGGGACAGAGAGTATAAAATAGGTCAAAGGGTTTGGTTAAAAAATCAAACTAGAAAAAATAAGTTTTCACCCTTATGGTTAGGACCATATGAAGTTATAGACATACCAACACGTGTAAACATAAAATTGAAAGCAAGAAAGTGTGAAAAGGTCTACCATAAGAATTTGGTAAAACCCTACAAGGAACGACATTTAATATAATTGATCATTCATTTACAATCCAGGCTATTTAGTTTATAAGGGAAAGCATTGAACTTTAATTATTTTATTTTTTTAAGTTGTTTATCAATAACAACGAATTTATTTCCGCGTACTAAAACAAACAAAAAACACAAATATGCTTACTAAATGTTCTTTAAATAAAGAAACAAATTTTCTAAACGGAAAAAAAGTTAGTTGAATAAACCCTTGCTACAATAAGTAATTACAATTAAACAAAATTGTTGACAAACGCAAAATGATACAAAAAAAAAAAAAAATAAAGAGAATTTTTTTAATACGAGCATGAGGAAAGTTAAGCTAGGTCAGTTATACATTGTACGTTATGAACTCGTGAATGCGCGCGTCAACAACCTGAAGTATCAAAGTGCTGATGACGTATTTATTTGTTCTGTATATATGCACACCTGTTGTAATGTTTTTGTTTATTTTTTAAGTTCAACAACTTTATGTTGACCTACTTTAAATTTGATGACAATTTATATTCAATAATTTTATTTTGAAATAATAATAATAATAGTAATAATGATAGACAGTAAATATTCCGAAAACAAAAGTTGGTAACTAATGAAATTGCAAAGGCAAAATACATAATTATGCATCTTTAAGAAAAATGAATATATTGATATGGTAAAATATTTAGCTTTAAATTAATATTAAATGAAAAATATATATAAATTATATTATATTTATGTATAGGGTGTTTTTTTTAGAGGTATAGAACTTCGAATTGAAATAAAACACAAGAAAATCGTTTTAATGTCCATCAGTTTGGCTTTATTGAAAGGATAATTTTATGCCATTAATGTTTAAATATGATTTCGGGCATGTGGCCGCCGCGTCTGGCTCGAATAAAGCCAATTCTACAGGTCCAATTTTCAACCACTTTTTCGAGCATATGGGGCCGTATGTTGGCAATAACGCCACGAATGTTGGCTTCCAAGTCCCCTAACGTTTCTGGTTTGTTGGCGTAGACGAGCGACTTCACATATCCCCAAAGAAAATAATCCAATGGTGTCAAATCACACGATCTTGGGGGCCAATTGACAGGTCCATTCCGCGAAATTATGCGCTCATCGAATGTTTCCTTCAATAAATCGATTGTGACGTGCGCTGTGTGGCATGTAGCGCCGTCTTGTTGGAACCACAACTCATCCACATTCATGCCATCCAATTCGGGAACAAAATAGTCGGTTAGTCGGCTCCAATTGCTGTGCACGGTGGCGAATCGATTCATTCGGGTCCTCTTCAACACTTTGCTCTACAGCGGCAATTGTTTCTTCGGTGCGCACTGTTCGACGTCTCTGCGGATGCGTATTATCACATAGAGTAAACGTAGTGCGAAAACGATCCATGGTTAACCGAATTAATTGCTCTGATGGACGATTATGTCGACCATAAAATGGACGGAGCTTGCGGTAAACTTCGCGAACTGAACCATTATTTTCGAAATAAATTTGCACGATTTGCAAGCGTTGTTCTTTTGTCAACCTGTTCATGATAAAATGGCAAACCAAACTAAATATTAATCACTTGAAAGCTGACAAAATGGCAGCCAGTTAAAAAAGTGATGCCAACTTAAAGTTCTATACCTCAATAAAAAACACCCTTTATAACAAAAGACAAAAAAAATTGTTTTTGAAACAAAACGCACAAAAAGTATTGTTGATAGCATAATATCAATTACGTTTAAGATTTTAACATATGTAAAAGCATTTGATCCAATTAACGGGTGTTTTTTTAGAGGTATAGAACTTCGAATTGAAATAAAACACAAGAAAATCGTTTTAATGTCCATCAGTTTGGCTTTATTGGAAGGATAATTTTATGCCATTAATGTTTAAATATGATTTCGGGCATGTGGCCGCCGCGGCTGGCTCGAATAAAGCCAATTCTACAGGTCCAATTTTCAACCACTTTTTCGAGCATATGGGGCCGTATGTTGGCAATAACGCCACGAATGTTGGCTTCCAAGTCCCCTTACGTTTCTGGTTTGTTGGCGTAGACGAGCGACTTCACATATCCCCAAAGAAAATAATCCAATGGTGTCAAATCACACGATCTTGGTGGCCAATTGACAGGTCCATTCCGCGAAATTATGCGCTCATCGAATGTTTCCTTCAATAAATCGATTGTGACGTGCGCTGTGTGGCATGTAGTGCCGTCTTGTTGGAACCACAACTCATCCACATTCATGCCATCCAATTCGGGAACAAAATAGTCGGTTATCATGGCTCTATACCGGTCTCCATTAACGGTAACTGACTCTCCAGCATTATTTCGGAAGAAGTATGGCCCAATGACTCCACCAGCCCATAGAGCACACCAAACAGTCAGTTTTTGTGGATGTAATGGTGTCTCAAGGGTCTCATGTGGATTCTCTTCACTCCAAATGCGGCAATTTTGCTTGTTGACGTAGCCATTCAACCAAAAATGAGCCTCATCACTGAACAAAATTTTGCGATGAAAATCAGCATCGAGATCAATCTCATTTTCGGCCCATACACCAAAATCACGACGCATTGCATGGTCTCGCGGCTTTAATTCTTGCACAAGCTGGATCTTGTAAGGTCGCAAGCCAAGATCTTTGCACAAAATCTTCCATAAAGTTGATGGACAAAGCTCCAATTGCTGTGCACGGTGGCGAATCGATTCATTCGGGTCCTCTTCAACACTTTGCTCTACAGCGGCAATTGTTTCTTCGGTGCGCACTGTTCGACGTCTCTGCGGACGCGTATTATCACATAGAGTAAACGTAGTGCGAAAACGATCCATGGTTAACCGAATTAATTGCTCTGATGGACGATTATGTCGACCATAAAATGGACGGAGCTTGCGGTAAACTTCGCGAACTGAACCATTATTTTCGAAGTAAATTTGCACGATTTGCAAGCGTTGTTCTTTTGTCAACCTGTTCATGATGAAATGGCAAACCAAACTAAATATTAATCACTTGACAGCTGACAAAATGGCCGCCAGTTAAAAAAGTGATGCCAACTTAAAGTTCTATACCTCAATAAAAAACACCCATTAGTATTCTTGGAAAATATCTATAACTAGATATTTTCTTCCGCCAAGGGGGGAGGGATGTTGTGAATCAGAATTGAACAACCCTCGTACCCGCATATTGCACCAAATTGTTAACGCAGCAGCAACCAGTTCATTCACTTGGTTGTTTGCTAAATTCCTTGCATTGACAAATTGTGCAATAGCGGTATTTCGTAATTGGGTCAAAAGCTTAATAACAT
The DNA here is from genome assembly GCA_949987645.1 of Tachina grossa. Lineage (NCBI taxonomy): Eukaryota > Metazoa > Arthropoda > Insecta > Diptera > Tachinidae > Tachina > Tachina grossa. Next base: position 130,815,070 of record OX465274.1, on the reverse strand, counting down.
TAAATAGTTTAGCAAGTTAGCATAATAATAATAGCTGTTAAGCATAATATTAATGTTGAAGTATATTAAATTAAGATTAAGTTTTGTATAAATAGTGCAGTTTTAATTAAAGAGTTGGAGTCTTGTATTTTAGCAGTTAAAAGTTAGAGTCATACCTGCGATTCCCACGGGACCCTCCAGGTTTAAAATTGTAAATTTGTAAAATAATCATACTAGTTATTAGATTAAACAGTTTTTAATAAATCCTTTTAATATACTCCAGAAAGAACCTGTGTTTAATTAAAGCTCAACACTAGAATACGGACGATTGTGTCGTCCGTTTGGTATATCTAGTATTAATAAAGCTTTCTTCTATCAAGAGGTGAGCTTGCACGCCATTGCGTGAATTTTTTTACACAAGATGAAATATGAATTGCCTGGGCATTCTGTATTATTAACTGAATAAATTAATCTTTTGAGTTATGACGTTATTATATTAATAGAGCGATATGTACTTATGTATTTTCAATAGAAGACAACTAATATGTTAAATTTTATCAAGTTTGTTAACAATTTGGTAATAAATTTTTTCAACGATAGTATCGCTATCGAGAAAAAAACTATCGATAGTCTAATAAAAACAAAACCATCGATACTATCGATAGTACTATCGATAGTTTGCCAGCTCTAGCTAAAAGACCATTCATCCGAATTGATTGGTACAGCGTGACCGTTTGTGCTACTAAAGTATCAATTTGCTACTTTATTACATTTTTGATACTTTTAGTGACACTTTTTTAAAATCAGCTAAATCTGCTACTTTTTATTACGTTTTGACCCTTTTTGCCCCTTTTTAGATATACCATTACTTGATTTAATTTCTTCCCAACAATATGCTTGTGTATTAGTATTATTTCTTAAGACACACAGCGTTGTCAACTCTGTGCTTTTCGCACCGTTTTTAGTGCTTTTTGAAATTTTCGACGCGAAATTTTTTTTGGTGCTTTTTATTTCTTGGCGGTGGCACTTAACCCAAAATTTAAAAAGGATTTTATTTATATAATATATATATATTTTTTGAAGTCTAACATTTAAAAAAAATAAGCACTGAAGTTAAATGGATAATTTCAAAATATTCTAATAAGATTGTACAAAACTTGGTTGAAGAAATACGTGCATTTTATTCTCAAAATTTCACATTTTAAGCACAATTAATGGAAACAGTGTTTTGCCACACGACAAAAAAGACATAATGCAAGTATAGTCTAATAACGAAATATTTTCTAGTATATACAGTAAATAGAGAATAATTCACTTAATGCAATGAATAAACTTTGAGTTCGCTATCGAGTTTTGGGCAGAAATAAAGTCTTATAACGATTCATTTGATATAAACTCGTTTGGGGCATTATCAAAATTGCATTCCCATCAAACTTTAATGTTTAAACGCAGAAGTTGATCACGTCTTTTCCGCTATTACTTTATTTAATTCTAAAACACGTAAAAAAATTCCTTACACTTGGCTTTATATAAAAGCGGTCTGAAACGAGAAAATTGTGTTGCTAATAGAGCTGCCGTTTTAGGTTACATATTTATAACCTACTTCGTTCCTATTTTCTAAAAAAATAGTACAAATAATTTAAATATTTGCTTAAACTTCTTCGATCTTTTTGTTTTTAATGTGTTTTTATATTTATTAAGCTTGAGATCTTATTTCTATTATTATTATTTTATAAAAGAATTAACAAATTTTATTTATTTTCCAATATTTCGTTGCCACAATGGGTAACTTCTTCAGGGAAATATGTTTGTATAATAATTGACAATGAAAAAATATTTTTTATAAAAAGGCGGTAAATCAAAAAACTCAAAAAATTATAATATGAAGTTTGTTATACATTGAAAAAATAGTATTTTAACTCAAATAAACACATAACAAAAATTATTTTAAATGTTGGTGTCTGTTACAGTTTGAAAAATGTTTTACATTCTGTTATCTGTTAACTAAATGTCTATAACATTGTGCAACATTTAGTGTATCTGCTCTGCAGTTTATTCGTTGTGTTGATGGTACTTTTATAATATGTAACATTTCTAACATATATCTACGTCTGAAATTATTTTCTTTATCTAAAATCAATGTATTATTAAAATCTGGATAATGATTTTTGTCCCTGCAATGTAATGTTAATGCTGTTTTTGGTGTGGGAAAAAAAAAAGGTTTCGTCAAATTGATTTTAGAATTCACTGATTCTCATAGAATCAAAATGTGTATCGGATGCTTCAAATTTGGAGTTTTCTGGATAATATGCAAGGTTAACCGATTTCTATATTTTTTATATACAAAATTTTTTTTTATAAAATTTTTATTTAGTCCTTTTTTACTTAAATTACGCGTTTTTTTTTTCTCTTTTCAACGCTGACAGACAATTTGTTATATCAACCTATACGAAAGCTGACATTTTTGTAACAAAGTTTGAGTTGATTAGAATAAATAAGTAACTGTCTATGATTAAATTTGTTGGAAGTTGATTTGCAAGATTGGAGTCCAACAGAAGATCTTGTCAAGAAATATATAGCCACATTTCCAAAAAATTTAAACCTCGGAAAATTTTTCATATATTATTTATTTAAAGTACAATAGTTTCTAATTTTATTATACATACATATCGTTACCTTTATATAGAAAGGCCCCAACTCAATTTTTTATGTTCGAAAAAATGCAGAAATTTCCATTTGGAAAAAAATGAGTTAGGGCCTTTCTATATTAAGGTAACGATACGTATGTACTACATGCTTATTGTTTCGATTAAGCAACGACTATATTGGTTTCTTTTCTGCTTAAAAAATTCATCAGTAGATTTCAACCCGAACATTTTTGAAATAAGCTAAAAAAATTCATATGGCACACTAAATAATAAACAGTAAAACAAATATGAGTGATGCTTTTTCTTCTGACGGACGTTTCTTTAATTTGGAAAGATTTTCGTCATCCTACGTCAAATAATTTTACTTCGGTATTTCTTATACATATAAGATATTCATGAATTGTTAACTAGTTTTTTTATCTATAAATTGTTAATGTTTTTATTATATTTTTCAATTATTACTTGCAAATAAATTATAATCTATGAAAAAATTAACAAAACTAACTTAAAATCGTGTTTTTACTTTGAATTTTTGTTTCTAAAATAGTTGCCCCTTCTTTGAAAAATATCCCCTTTTTTTGCCAGTTTTATTTCTTAAATCCCCTTTTTGTGCTTCTTTTCAAAATTTCTCAACGGTCACACTGGATTGGTATAATGCCATCAGTGTGCACACTTCTACCGATATTCGCTAGATTCTACCGAATATGTTTGTGAATTTAACAATCTACCAATTCTACCGAACAAGGCCTGAAATCTACCGAATATTGTTATTTAGTAATTTAAGTCGATATATGTGTAAATTGCCTATTTTGCCACATAGCAGTGCGGCCGCAGAGCGGTCATTTTCTGTCATGAAAATCATTAAAACAGAACAAAGAAATCGGGTAAAAACTGAAACTATAAGTAACCGAATATTTGCCAAAGAATTGTGCCTTGGGGATGAAATATTTATTCCTACCATATATATATATATATATATATATATATATATATACTTATATATAAAGGGTAAGTGCAAGGAGTATCAAACTAAAAAGGTTCCAAAAGCGCATTTAAAACTTCACATGTGATTGGAAATTAAACTGCCATAAACAATGAAGCATTTCCAATAAAAAAAATTGTATTCCTCAGTTATTTTCCCTTACCCTTTATAAAGATATGCTATGAATATATAATATAATATACATAAATAACAGGAATTCAGTTATTGTACATAGGTATTATAAAGCTACTAAAATAACTTTTATTTGACAAACATTTGTAACTACAAAGATTATATGTAAGATCCATTTATGAATTTAAGCTTTTGTGCAAAAATTATTGAATCATTGGTAGGAATAAATATTTCATCCCCATATATAGGCAAATCTCGGTATAACGAATCTCGCTTTAACGAAAATCCGATATAACGAACTTCCAAATTTTTTACATTAACGACCTTATATAGCGAATGTTATCCTAATTTTATACTGGATATAACAAATGATAGAGAAAAAATCGCAAAATAAAAAACAGAAACTTGCTAGGAATGTTTTGATAAATGTGTGGTCTGTATAACGAATGTCAAAAAAATATTAAAGAAAATCTACAGCAGCAGTACAAATGCAATAAACATGTTATACCGTTAGTTTGTATTTGATATTTTATTTTAAAAAAAAGTTTCCCTCATGTTTTTTATTGTATTGTATCTTGTCTACAATAATAATAGTTAAAATAACACTTGAAAAAAACTATGCGATATAACGAATTTTTCAGTATAACGAATGGGCCTGACATTATATCGTTCGTTATACCAGAATTTGCCTGTATATATACACATATATATATATATATATATATATATATATATATATATATATATATATATATATATTTATATATATTTTTTTTGTTGTTATTTTTTATGTTTCTTTGAATTGTTATTTTTTATGTTTCTCTGAATAAAAAAATTTTCTACCGAATTTCATTCAAATCTACCGATTTTTTTTGTCGATTCTACCGAATTTAAAAAAAATTAAGTGTGCACACTGGATGCCATACACGATTGTAAATCAACATTTTAAGCATTTGAGAGGTTAAAACTTAGCAACGAATATGTGTGTTTGAACAAATTTGATTTTTTCAACATAAAGGCATGCTTTTAGAATGTTGATTATTACATACACTCAAAATATTATGTATCGATGGCTTAATATAAAAAAGGCCTAACTCGAATTTTCGATATTTTACAGGAGAAGCAAAAAACTGAAGAAAAAATAAAGCATTTAAATTTTTTATTTTTTTAAACATGTATTTATTTATTGTATCTTCATATATGAACTAACAATAAGTATTCAAATCTTAACGGTCTAATTCATAAATGATTATTAACAGTTCAATAACACATTAATAGTCAAAAATCGCTAAATGTGTATTCATAAATGATTAATAGCCTATTAGACGTTTAATAAACGTTTCATAACTCAGAGATTTTTAATGTAGCCTCCATAATAACAAAAATTTTCCAAAAATTCGCGATAAAAGCGACTTTTAACATGTCTTCAGCTTCTTGGCAGTTTTGACGATTTTAAAAAAGTATAAAATATTGTTATCATCCCGCTGTTAATAAAATTTTGCAAATTTACGTAATTTTTGCTGAATTTTTTTTACAGTTTTAGCGATTTTTAATCCATATTATGGCTTGTTCAAAATTTTGCCAATTTTCGCGATTTTTTGCAATGTTCGCAATAAAAGCGGCTTTTTGCGTGGGTTTTAGCAGTTTTAATAATTTTGAAGAGTTTAAAACATTATTGGACTTTGTCATCCTGCTGTTGTAGCTTTTCGCCAATTTCAGTTATTCCGCAATTTTTTTTTATTTATATGCATGTATAATTGCACTAATTTTTATTAACCAAAAATATAAATTTTTTGCACTGAAAGCGATAATTGATATACAAACATAAATTTATTGTAATTGTACAATTTATTTTATATCTAAGCAAATGCTCACATGACTCAACATATATATCAGAATACAAAATTCAACATATCATGTAGACACAAAAATTTTATTGTAACTCATATGTTGTATTATCATTTGCTGACATATGTTGACTTTAAAAAATTTGGTAGTTTCAGCATACTGTGTAGACGCCTAACATATATATGTATATGCTGACAGCAGAATTTGTTGTTATTTTAAAGCATATATTTGCTGATTCAACATATCGTCTAGACTTAGCTTAATACTATCTGTAGGCCTTTAGCACTCTTAAGTTGGTATGTGTAAAAATTTGTTTTATTTTTTTCGAATTCACTAACAATTTTTCGGAAATCTTTTTCATTATATATTTGGATTTTAGTTTCATCAATATTACCTCGTTTAATTGGAATGATGTGAAAAGTATTTTCACCAATGGTCGACAGTAGTTTTTTTATAAGCGCGTTAGAATTTTTTTCTCTCAAATAAATAGGTGGTGGCTTAAAAGACTTTTGCGATGACGTAGAGGGCTTGTCGTCGCTGTCTTGCAATAATGAAAAACTATTTTGACGACTGGTAGATGATGTGCTGTTATCCCTAGACATCTTTGGAGCAGATGAAATTTTTGAAGAATTTGGGCTTCGCCCACGCTTTACCACGGTTATATATCCGTCCATTCCCACTTCTACCTTGGGTTTTGAGCTCCTGTTATCTGTAGTGATAATTTGGTTTAGTGATGAACGCGAGCCCGATGCGGATGATATCGCAGACTGAAATGAAGAAGTACTAGGCAATGGTAATGTTAACGATTCACTAGTTGGCATTGGACAAAGCGAAGTTGATCGATGACGAAAAAGTGGATTTTCCGTTAGAAAAAGACTTTCATCAGATTTATTATTTATATTGTTTTCATTAAGAGTTTCAGAACTCACAGTAAAATAAGCATTTCTGCCGTTAGAACTCACTTCAAAAATTTTTTCCTTTTAGGTACTCATACAGAGTATTCCTCAAGGGTACTTTGCTTGTGTTTACGGTTTTTTTTTTGTTATTTCTTGCTATGTAAAAATATTAGTAAAGCCAATAAGCTTATTTATCAAGGTGAATATGTATTACAAATATTTTCTGTATGATTTTTGATTTTGTTGTTTTTTTTATATTTGTTTGATATGTTTGTATGTAAAAAAATCCACTTTAACGTCTCTTAACTATGAAGGTTCAACTAAACTGAATCATCATTATTAAAATAATTCCTTAATTTTTAGGCTAAAGTTTGTCTAAACAACCGTTATCAAAGGTCATTTTTATGAAAAGGATATCGCACAATTGTGTTATCTCGGTCATAACATGTAAAATATGTTCTCAGTTATATTAAAAATATTTTATTCATTTTATTATCTAATGTAATTTTTTGAGCTCAAAAGTATTCAGATACTTCATATAAAAATGATTACCTAAAAAACAAACAAACAAATAAATTAAATCAATGCAAATACATATATACACAATTTAGTAGATAATTTTAAATTTTGAATGATATTTCACGAAACAGTCTTTATTTTTTGTTAAGCAAATTTTTACTTTATATATTTGACATCGTCCTCTGGATCGACGGACACAACTATTGCGACATACTATTGGTGGATCCTCAAATCAAATGGTGATTCACATAATGTCAGTTGCATTATGTGGACGATATTTCGTACCATAAAAATGCTTAGAAATTTTTCAACATTCCCAGAGACCTCAAAAGAAGACTAACACTATACCTATCCCCATTTTGAAAGTTAAAAAATATTCTACTTTACGACTAGGTAAGCCAAGAAGCTTGCATTCTTTTCTGTATTCCATTCAAGAGATCTATAACTCTTGAATGGAATACTAGATCAGCAAAGTGGAAAAACACTTTGAGAGTTTTAGTTTTTAATAAGTCTTGATACTTGGCCCGGTTCAAGGTGCTTAAGAAATTTGTTCCATCTTTCGATTTTACCAACAAGATCTTTCTTTGGCAGACATATTTGAGGCAACTATTAACGTTTTTGCGTCCTTCCAGTTATCAACAACTAAGTGTTCATTTAAAAATTGGCAAATATCACCCTGGTTGATAACCTTTGTCTAAATTAAATTTAACACTTTTTGGTATACTGCATGATTTAAAATTCCATTTGATATGTGGTTAAAAATAACTTTTTTCCATCTAAAAAATATGCATTAGCTACTTTTGAGATAGTTTAAAATTGGTTCATAAGAAAGTACTCTTTTTATTTTTTGCTGAGACATAATGCCGGTAGTATTTATTTTATTTTATACAAATTAAAACTGTATTTAGCTAATCTGTTTCTTGTTAATTTAGGTAAAAATTGTTCGTTATTATTGCAACGTGGTAGTGGTACAAATAATCCAACATCATCGACAAATAATTACAATTCCACAAATAATACTTATGCTCGTAAATCAAAATCCACGAACGCTGGTAATTTGTCATCTTCAACAGGACAACAGAGGTCCCGCTATCAAAATAATACAAATGCATCGTATTCCTATTCGTCCACAAGACGTAGTCGTGTCAATATCTCATATGGAACATCATCGTTGAATAATTCATCGCATGTTAATGACACTGGCAGTAATCGTAATTATGAATTCGTAAAACTTTTGCTGCGAGCCTGGTATACCTACACCTTGAAAATATTGATATGGCTGTTCTATTTGGTGTATGATATTGTTGTGCTCGGTTGTAGCATACTCTATGAACGTATGATGTTTGCTTATGATAGTGGTAAAACCTATGCAAAACTATTGTATAAGGAGCTTAAGGAAAATTCGAATAAGCCAGGCGTTTGGTTCAAACACTATTGTCGAAAATTTGATGCTAAATTTTCGAAAAATTCAAAATGGGCAGTTTGGCGTAAATTTTTTAAGAAAAACCCACCGGAAGCCACAAGTGAGTCAATAAAAACGGGTAGATTACCGGCAACAGGCGATGAAGCTATGCATCAATTGTTAAACTGTAAAGGGAAGGACGCTTATAGGTTTGATGTCTATACTTGAATTTGGAAGCTAATTCGCTTAAGCATATGTTTATTTTAGTATTTTAGGTGTTCCGCCTAATAGTTCACAAGAGCAAATACGTAAACATTATAAGAAAATCGCTGTCCTAGTGCATCCTGACAAGAATAAGCAAGCTGGTGCCGAAGAAGCGTTCAAAGTTTTGCAAAGGGCTTTTGAGTTGATTGGCGAACCCGTAAGAACTCACAATTTTATCGTCTTTGGAATATTTTATGTATTTAGTAACTTTTTTTTTTAAAGGAAAATCGCCATGCCTACGATCAGAGCTTGGCGGAAGCTTTGCACGCTGAAAAAGCTTGGACTGAACTGCATGATTTGCTATCTCAACTACAAACAAAGATCACTGAAGCTGCAAATACCATAAGGTAAGTTCAAATAAAACAAGCCTTTAGTGAAATAAATTTCGCGCTAGAGTTCTTTTATTTACGTCCTGCTAAATACTGTAAATGTTAACATAAAAATATATGTATGTTTGGGTGTATAGCACAAAAACCTCTGAACGAGCTTATATCCTATGTTAACATATAATCAGTTATAATAGGCCTGTGATAGGAAATAAATGTAAAAAATTCCGTGTAATTTTCATTTAGAAGTCTGTACTAGCAAACAGAAATTTCTTTAAGAAATTTACCAACAATTCTCATGAGAATCTGAATTTCCGTAAGAACCCTTTAAGAAAATTAAAAAAAAACATGACATCTGCGGTCCATAATGGTTAGGTTAGGTTACGTTAATTTAACGAAAGGAGCCATTGCTCTCCTGTCAGGCGACATACACATAAGCTAGTATGGGCCTGTTGTGCGCTTAAAGTGAATTAAAAACAAACTAAGTATCCGGAAGGTGTCATCCCAAAAAAAAAGTATATCGGCTGTGTAAAAGCTATACAATGACAAAGAAGGTATTTCATTGTCTCAATGTCCTCCATACATGTCCTGCATTCACTGTTATCTGTGGTACCGAGCCGGTTTAGGTGCCTTTGTAAGTTAGAGTGTCCTGCAGTTTGGAAAGAGCAGCCGTCACTTACAAAAGGCAGGTTACCAAAAAATTTAATTTTATTGAAAATGCCTGGACCTACCAAAAGAGCATCCCAGCAAAAAATTTCAAAAAAGGTAATCGAGTTTGGAATTAAGCATTTTTGGTGGAAGCTGTTCCTTACTGGATTACCAACTTAATGATTTTAACAAGGCGTGAGACTAAAATAATTGATTCTTGAGAAGCACTTACCTTTATTATTTGGAAACTTGCTCACGTAATCTATTTAATCTAAAAAAATCATTCTCTTCATTTAGCAACTTGTACATATTTTTTTTACATTTTAGGTAATGAGATTTGTAAGCGAGTAATGAAATTTGGCAATCAGAAAAGTAAGTCATTATGTGGCAAGTAGTTCTGATGGTAATGTGTAATTTTTTGCTGGGATCATCTATGATTAAAGACATAAAGTTTTAAAAATATTGTTATTCAAATGACAAATCAAAAAGGTGTCGAATTATATGGAAATGATTGGCAAAAAAATTTATATGATAGAGCTTGATGCATACCTTGGTTTACAAGTAATGACAGGAGTTTATAAACCTCATGGAGAAAATCTCACTAAGTTGTGGAATGAAAAAAAAAACGAAAAAAATAGTCTACGGTTTGATAGCTCTGAAGATAGAGAAAAAAGAAGACTTCGTGACAAAGATAAGAAACGTTTGGGACAAATGGAGTAATCAGCTCAAAGTTATTTACAATCCACATGAAAATGTTACTGTAGATGATCAATTAGTTCCATTTCGAGGTCGGTGCAGTTTCAGGCAATATATTCTATCATCATTATTTTAGTTTTATTTTTTTTTTGTTATACACAAAACAGACAACTTTCCTATATCTAGGGCGTGTGCCAAACGGTAGAAAAGTACTATGGTACAAAAATATTTGCCTGTGGGGAAAAAATTTCATTTTTCTGCTGTGCCAAATGATATCTTTTTTGACAATGTAAAATTTTGACAAATTCGCTTGAGCATAGAAAGAAGCTGATGAAACAATTGCTGCGGCGGCGGTTTCGCTTCGCCTGACTACAAGCCGCCGGCTACCAACAAATTTTTAAGAGTACATTTTTATATAAAACAATATTCTTGTAGCAAAAAATTATATAATATTATATATATGATACAAAATTTTTCGCAAACTAAAATAAACAATGATTTTTTCACAGTTTAATTAAACTTAAAAGACGTAAAAATCTTTATATTGGGCGACGGCTCGAAGCGACGGCGGTGGATTTAAATTTTATGATACCATGCTTTTTATTGCAGTTTGTCAAAAATTTATCTGTTGTGTCAAAATTTCTACTAGCCCCCAGGGCTAGTGAAATTTTATTCACCTCAGAAGTGTCAAAAATTTACTTACACTAGTACTTTGCTACCATTTGGCACATGCCCTTAATATGAAATGTTGTTTACATTTTATTGTTGGGTCATATTAACCCAAAGGATCATAGGAAGGGCACATATCCAAGGCATGCAGAAGGGTTAACAAAATTTTTTAACATTAGCTTTAATTTATGGAACTCATCAGTAGACTTCAGCCCAAAGGTTTTGAAATTAGCTTATTAACTTTGTATGTATATTTATAGTAAGACTCTTACTACGTTATTGAGAATCACAATCAACCAAAAATATTTACAAAACAAGCATCTTTATTCGATTTTGAAGTCTACTGATGAGTTACATAAGCGCGAAAGAATTGCATATAGACAATTAATTCTTAATAAAAAAATTACAAATAAAATATAGAGTTTATGTCAAATAAATATACTTCGGTATTTCTTATATGAAATTTTTTTATTGTTGCCCAATGTGGCAGCGAATTGTAAAAAGGTAGTGAATATTTTCATAATTACAAATAAAAAATTCAGTAAAGTGCGACTCTGACTCGCGCACGAAGGGTTCCGTACGAACACTAGATATGTAATTTAACACAAACTTCATCCTTTATAATATATAGTTTTGGCATTTTTTTTTTTTTTCGTTTTTGTGATCTTTTCGGTTTTTTTGTTTTGGCGGTTTTTGCGTTTTTTCAGTTTTGGCGATTTTTTTAAGTTTTGGTTCTTTTTTTAGTTTTAACACTTTATTTTCTTGTTTTGGCGATTTTTTTCGGTTTTTGGCGTTTTTTCATTTCGGCGATTTTTTTTTATTTTTGGCGATTTTTTTCATTTTTGCGATTTTTTTTTATTTAAATTTTTTTTTTAGTTTTGGCGACATTTTCGCATTTTCGGCGTTTTTTTCATTTTGGCGTTTTTTTTTAATTTTGGCGATTTTTTCGAATTTGGCGATTTATTTTAGTGTTAGAATTTTTTTTTTAATTTTGGCGATTTTTTTTTAATTTTTGGCGATTTTTTTTTTGGTTTGGCGATTTTATAATTTTCGTTTTTTTAGTTTTACCGTTTTTGAAAATATCAAGTTTTTGGCGATTTTTTTAAGTTTTGGCTCCTTTTTTAGTTTTGACACTTTATTTTCTTGTTTTGGCGATTATTTTCGGTTTTTGGCGTTTTTTTCATTTTGGCGATTTTATTTTTGGCGATTTTTTTCATTTTTGCGATATTTTTTTATTTAAATTTTTTTTTAGTTTTGGCGACATTTTCGCGTTTTGGCGATTTTTTTTAGATTTTTGGCGTTTTTTTCATTTTGGCGTTTTTTTTAATTATGGCGATTTTTTCGAATTCGGCGATTTATTTTGGTGTTTTTTTTTTAATTTTGGCGTTTTTTTTTTAATTTTTGGCGATTTTTTTTGGTTTGGCGATTTTATAATTTTCGGTTTTTTTTATTTTTACCGTTTTTGAAAATTTCAAGTGTTTGCCTCTTACGGTTTCCAAGATATAACAAATTGTCAAAATTACATATTCAAAATTGCATTAACTGATGGACCACCCTTTAATTTTATTTTTTTTTAATTTTAGTGTTAATTGTTGTAGTCTGTATAAAAATACACTAATTTTACAAATTTCAAGTTTCAATATACAATTGTATGTATATTACATGGGATTTTAACATTTTTCGTTGCTCGTTTTGGAACATCCTTTAATTTTTAATTCTCATGTATTTGTTGTTGTAGCGGCCAAGGTTCTACATACTGTGTCCAAATTTCAGGTCCGTAGCTCTTACGGTTCCTGAGAAAATACCGTGTGACGGACAGCGTAGCGAAAACAATATGGTTCCTTTTCACCTTTGGTGTACGGAACCCTAAAAACGACAAGGCATTATTATACTCGTTAGACCATACCACACAGATTAATTTACACTGATAACAACACAGCTTCAATTGCTATTGAAATATACATTATAGGTTATGTTAGGTTAGGGAAGGTGGTGCCAAAAACGCAGCTCCGCTCGCAGACCCAATTGGATCCATTGGGAATCACAATTAAAAGTAATATTTACCCTCCATTTGTACCCAGAAGTGACCCTATTATCCGTCATGAACCCACTAAACTGCCATGATGATGAAGCCCCTGATGTCCTCTAGTTTACACTTCCCGATATCAGATGCTCTCATGGAAACGTCTGCTCAGCATTCTAAGCATATGACGGTGCAGCTTCGGGTAGTGACATAATATGTTCAATGATTCTGGTTCTCTTCATCCCCGCACATCCTACGGAAATCTGGAGTGCCAATGACGGAACAAAAAAATTTCTCCAAAAAATTTGCAAAATTTAAACAAAATGGAAAAACAATAAATTGTGGTCATATTGAAAATTACTGCACCAATTTTACTGCCGATGACTTACCAATATTTCATGCAGTTAAGTTTGCTTTAAAATCGGAACTTAAATACATCAGCTGCACTGGTAGCCGCAAGGATTCCCCACTTATATCACAAATAAGAAACACCTTTATAAAACACTCCCGACAAAATTAAAATAATGTGCAAAACGCCGTCCATTGCTGACGTTCTTAAGCTGGGAAGTCCGCGATATTCTAAATCCTGCACTAGATCATCTAAAACGGCCTACAAGCTCTACAATGGTCAACATATCGACGGATGCATTCTAAAACATGCTATAAGAATTAAATCTAGGCGCATTGATAATAAGGTGGCTGCACTAAGCCAGGATACTGATGTATGTCAGTGATTGGCAATGAATCATGTTTTCGCTATTCATACTGACTCATAAAATTTTAAATATAAGTGAGTGGACATAATTTAAAATCGACTACTCTGATTTACGCACACTCACAATAAGATTGATTTATAGGTTGCAATAAATACCCTGCAGAAAGCGCGAATAGTGAAATTGTAGTGATTTACTGGTGATGTTGTCAGTAGAACTACTGACCAGGTGTACCCTAGCCAATGTAATCATCTATTGACATTTAACATTAGCTTGTCATTGAAAATCCACCACTAGAATGTAGCACTACTGACTAAGTAGTTCTTTTGGGACCACATGGAGACATTGGCACCAAAGATTCACTAGTAAATTTTAGGGGCTCTAGTATACAATATCGATATATCCCCGCTCGTTGTCAATAGTAAAATTATAGTGATTTTCTAGTGACATTGTCAATAGTGCTACTGACTAGGTGTACCCTAGCCAATGTATTCGCCTATTGACACATAACATATGGTTGTCATTGAAAATCTACCAGTAGACTTTGGCACTATTGAGAAGGTAGTTGTTTTACGATCGTATGGATATATTTTAACCGAAGATTTTAGTGACCATCGTCTACATATATTTATATAATATTATTGCACAACATAATAAAAAAGAAAAACAAACTATTGACGCGTTAATTGACAATATCACCAGAAATACACAAGAACTGTTGTCTCTAACCTATCTCTACTCGCGCATAAAAGAAAAGTTGTCGACATTTTAACTAGTGCAATTGTCGCTGGAGAAAGAGTATTGACATAGAGACACATGGTTCTAGGTCAGTGGTGTCAAAAATAAAACTATAGTTGTATGTGTGAGAAAAATTGTCTTATTCTTCTCTGAAGTACATCGAAAAAAAAAATAAATATTTGCAACAAATGCAGTTTAGTGGAGCAGGTCAAAACATATAAAAAGGAGTCTATATGATAGAAAACTAAAAAATAAAGAATAAAAATTAAATAAAAAATTTGGGGGGCGGCCCATATTTTCTGAGTTACGGGGCTGTGAACTTTTCATAGGAAACTATAAAGAATTTCTTAAAATAAATTTTTAAATATCTTATCTGATAGAAACGTGAAAAATAAAAAGAAAAAATTAAACAAAAAATTGACTGCGACCAATATTTCCCGAGTTATTGGTCTTTTAAGTTTTGATTTAAAATGCAGTTTAGTGAATCTGCTACAAAAAAAAAATAATCAAAACGTCTTTTTAATATATATTCATTTGTTGCCTTAAAAGTTTTGTAACATAAAATACCTACATTGAATGTCGCAAAAAGCATTACTGATCATAGAATATTTTTCGCATACCACTTTTTTTCTTTCACTGTATCTATAAAGAACTTAATACACCCGCTACGCATGTGTTTTCGTCGCTGTTTCATTGACGACTAAGTGGAAGAGAATAAGAATGTGTGTGATTTTAGTTTGCACAATTGTGCCATGAAACTGACATCATTTCCAGGAAAAAAATTTAATGCCTATTTTGTGTCGTCAAACAAGCACAACAGCCATGGTATGGCACTTTTAAGGTTAAAGTTTCGTATATCGAGCCATAACCGCTAAAATAGCTCAAGCGGCACATTTTTTGAACTTCGTTTTTTTGACGAAAATCTACTATTTCCGATCGCAAATAATCGATTTTGGTCAAAAATTGAAGTTCGAAAATTATGTCGCTTAAGCTCTTTTGGCGGTTATGGCACGATAGAGTATCAGTTGTTGACAGTGCCAACTTGGCACCAGTGTTTGAACATTTACGCTTGAAAAAAGTAATTAATTTTTGGGAGCAAAATGAAAAAAAAATTCAAGAAGCTATTCGTAGAAATGATGAAAAATACTAATTGGTAACGAACGACCAAGCCAGAAGCGATGTTTGGGAGAATTTTTCTCTCATTGATTGCGATGGCAAACGTATAAATTACGTATGAAACAATAAAATAAAACAAACAAAAAAAAAAAAACATTTTTTAAAAATTTTTTTTAGCGCAATAATAATCCCAAATGAATATTTTACTTATTAAGGGCTAGTTTCTTACTAAATAGTTAAACTTAGTTTAACATACGTTTGAGTTAACCAAGAAACAAAGTTAAACGAGATTTAACCGCCCATGCTGTTGTAACGTGACGTTACAATTGCATATACTTTTTTATTCTTATTCAATAAAAAGTGCAAATTTACGCACCTTTTACTGTATACCGTAGTGAAATTGCACCTACCTTTTACCGTATACCTGTACAAAGCACGACATATACATACAGCCAGACACCACCACTGATTGAAACCGAACCACAACATGCCAATGCAAGGTATGATTCTCACTCAGGTCATATTTTAGTTGGCATAAGTAATCAACGTTTGTACACAATGATCAACAAGTGCCGAGATCGTACGAACGACAATTATAAGTAGGCCACTTGAAAGTGTCGTCCGAAAGCTTTACCGACTCTTGTGCTAAGTAGTTAGCAAGTAGATAAACCGTATTTTAGCGAATATAAAGTCTCCCGAACTTACTTTATATTTCGTAGTAATATTATTTCCTAGATTAGCCGAACACGAAGTCCTCCGAATTTACTTCGTGCTCATTGTGGTTAGCTACACGGTAGCCATATATAAAGTCTCCCGAATTTACTTTAGATTTCGTAGTAATATTATTTCATACATTAACTGGACACGAATTATCCCGAATTTACTTTGTGCTCGTTGTAGTTAGCTGCACGGTAGCCGAATATAAAGTCTTCCGAATTTACTTTAGATTTCGTAGTAATATTATTTCATACATTAACCGGACACGAAGTCTCCCGAATTTACTTCGTGCTCGTTGTAGGTAGCCGAATATAAAGTCTTCCGAATTTACTTTATATTTCGTATTAATATTGTTTCGTAAATTAGCCGAACGCGAAGTCTCCCGAATTTACTTCGTGCTCGTTGTAGTTAGCTACACGGTAGCCGAATATAAAGTCTTCCGAATTTACTTTGTATTTCGTAGTAATATTATTTCGTAGATTAGCCGAACACGACGTCCTCCGAATTTACTTTGTGCTCGTTGTAGTTAGCTGCACGGTAGCCGAATATAAAGTCTCCCGAATTTACTTTATATTCCGTAGTAATATTATTTCATACATTAACCGGACACGAAGTCTCCCGAATTTACTTTATATTCGTATTAATTGTATTTCGTAAAGTAACCAAACCTAACCTCGCCTCTCGGATATACTTCATACTCATCACTTTTTAATAGTGTTGACGTTAGAAGTCGTGAGTTCGTATATAAAACTGATTGTGTTAGTACAACAACATCTACATACTATCCAAAGGAAGCAGACCTTTGATCAGACCATGGGCAGACTGAGTCATACCCCAGCTGAAAAATAAACTACGTTACACTGTTTTTCAGTGATGGATTAACAGTTGTCAATTTAGCTAGAAATGCCATAGGCCGGGTTTCCATCTGTGTGCCATGTGCCACACAAGCGTAAAAAAGCGTAACCACTAATTACTAATGAAAAACAGTTTGATTCAGACACGTATTTATTAAGTAAACAGTTTTATACATAACTAATAGACAATTTTATAGAATCCAACATGATTGGAAACTGTTTAAATCAATAAATACATGTCTGAATCAAACAGTTTTTCATTAGTAATTAGTTGGTCACGCTTTTTTGAGCAAATGACACACAAGAAATGCCAGATGTAAACTCAGCCATACTTTGTTTTCAATATAGTTGTGGCATTCTTGAAAATAATTTACGTAAATAGGGCAACACTTAAAAAGCGATGTGACAATTCTTTAAATTTATTGAAAAAACTTCAATAATTGAATTCTGGATTTTTGTAAAATAATAAATTAAATTATATGGACTTAAAAATGTGACACTCCAAAAATAAAACCAAAAAAGATCATACAATTTAAAAGCCAACGAAATAGAGTTTCTTTCCAATTAATTCTAAAATCATCATACACAGACCTCTTTGTTAAACGAAATCTTTTCAAGAACTCCAGTTCATTATCCACACGAAAATGATTTGGACGTGTTTTTATCTCTCTTATTTTTGTCACAATTGTACTATCCAAGTTATTCTGGTTTCATACTCACTAAAATCTTCATCGTCATAACAAGCATCCATTTTATTTATGTATGAATATATTTATGTATTATACTTTCTTGCATGATATAAATATATATTTATATCATGCTTTTTTGTAATTTTTTTTCAATTGCGTAATATTTATTTCATATATTTATCATTTGACAGTTCTAACTATAGTTTAGCTGAGCAATGTTGCTCGGTTAAACCTAGATTATTATCTGAAAAACAAAATTTTAAGTTTAAACTACAGTTAACTCACAAGTAAAATATTTTTTTTATTAAAAATACATTGAAATTGATTATTGAGGAGTTTAGCTGGATCCTATGCGCATTTCACTGTTGCTAATGCAGATCATCAGGGAACCTTTACCCAAAGTTTCTTATAACAACTAGAGTTATTATGTTATAAACTTTCATTTAAACAAATGAGAAGCTCAACGACAAATAAAAAAGTTGAAACAAGAACTCAATAATCAACATGTTTTTTTTATTTTCTTACTTTACCATTAATGCATTGTATTTGTGAGAGTATGGCTGAGTTTACATCTGGCATTTCTTGTGTGTCATTTGTCCAAGAAAGCGTAACCAACTTATTACTAATGAAAAACTGTTTGTAATCAGAAATAATTTTAAGTAAGGCTTAAGTTCAGTAATTACAATTCTTTTATTGAATGAAATATTTTTATTAATTAATGTGAGTTTCTAAAGAAGAGAAGAAAAATTAAATTAGACTTTTAAGCTGGGGGAAATACCAATATTTTTCTGTGCAGCAACGCACTTCATCAGTACCCTAGTCTATCTACTTGGGTAGAGATTGTTATTAACATCAGCTATTTAACGTAAATTCTAATGAAACGGAATGTGAGAAATGATTGTTGTGTACAATTATTGTTTTACCTTTGGTAAATACATATGTAAGTATCACTATTTATTTCCCCTGTTTTTCCATATTTTCATTTTTCTATTTGTTAGCACGAAGTTATATTACTCTACCCACGTATGTTTAACTATTCTTGCTTATCTTTTACGATCATCACATTAATTATTTTTACTTATTCTATGTACCGTCGGTGCATACTCGTAAGTATTATAGTAGTGGATATTATGTTACTTTGTTTTTGCTTTCTACAGTTGATTTGACTTTCCAACATTTGCGATTGCCAAGTGAACAGTGATTGCCACGTGCCCATGATGAATTAAGTGAGACATTTTTAGATTTTAATTGAACTATAGCGAATTTTTAATCAGAAATAATTTTTAGTCAGGCTTAAGTTCAGTAATTTCAATTCTTTTATTGAATGAAATATTTTTATTAATTAATGTAAGTTTCTAAAGAAGAGAAGATTTGATTCTGACATATATTTTTTAATTTAAACAGTTTCCAATCATGTTAGATTCTATAAAATTGTCTATTAGTTATCTATGAAACCGTTTAACTTAATGAATACGTGTCTTAATCAAACTGTTTTTCATTAGTAATTAGTGGTTACGCTTTTTTTACGCTTGTGTGGCACATGACACACAGATGGAAACCCGGCCTATGTAAAAAGAAAATAAATGTAAATAACAACAACAGCTATTTAAGTATAGAGTGTTAACACACAAATATTTTTTTGACCGGGTGCAGTCAAGTTAATAATTAGTGTTTTCTTATGGGAATTGTTACAATTTAAGTTTAAAATTTTTAAACGCACTAATAATCCTAAATTAATATTTTACTTATTAAGTAAAATATTTTTGGAGATTTTTTTATTTTGGCGATTTTTTTCATATAAACAATATTTTGTGGCGAAGTAGGGAGGATTGTAGAGTCTCGAGGGGTTTTCGGCCAAAACTAGACTCAGGAAGATCTAAACTACTACTGGACATGAATAGGAAGGCGATGCGAATCATGATAGGCGTTTTGACTGGTCACTGCTCGGTCAGACCAAGAACCAGCATTTGGGAGACTGCCACTTCAGATTTTTGTAGGATGTGCGGGGATGAAGAGGAACCAGAAACCATTGAACATATTATCTGTCATTGCCCGAAACTGCAACGTCATAGGCTTAGATGGCTGAGCAGACGTTTCCATGAAAGCATTACTGAAATTGGGAAGTGTAAACTAGAGGACATCAGGAGCTTTATTATGGGAATTCGGTGGCTTAGTGATGGATAATAGGGTCACTTCTGGCTGCAAATGAGAGGGTGAATATTACTTTTTGTGGGAAACAGAAGGGAATCACAATGGACCTAATTGGGTCTCCGAGTGGAGGTGCGGTAAAGCACCACCCTTCCTAACCTAACAATTTTTTTAGTGTTTGTGCCTATTTCGCGTTTTGGCGATTTTTTCGGTTTTTGGCTTTTTCATTTTGGCGATTTATTTTAGTGTTAGAATTTTTTTTAAATTTTGGCGATTATTTTCGTTTTGGCGATTTTTTTTTAAATTTTTGGCGATTTTTTTCGGTTTGGCGGTTTTATAATTTTGGGACTTTTTAGTTTTACCGTTTTTGAAAATTTCAAGAGTTTCTTACGGTTTCCAATATATAGCAAGTTGTCAAAATTACATAGTCAAAATTACATTAACTGATGGACCACCCTTTAATTTAATTTTTTTTAAATTTTAGTGTTAATTGTTGTAGTCTATATAAAAATACACTAATTTTACAAATTTCAAGTGTCAATATACACACACAAAAAAAAAAAAAAATCGTAGGTTATATTTCCTAAAATTATGGTGTAATTTTAACTAATGGCGTTTTCTTTTCTGAGCAATATGCTGCATTTATGTTTCCTTTTACATTTCTTTGTGTTCTTTTCTAAAAAGTATGTATTATTTTAAAAATTGAACGCGTTCTTTTCCCATGATGTTACCCTTTAAAAGAAGAAAAATGCTACATGTTCACACTCATTTTCATTAAAGGGGCATGAGTGCAGCATTATATTAACAGCTGTTTTTGTTATTGTCTGTGAAAACAATAAATCATTTTCTAGTTCACGATTGTTTTATGCCGAAACTTGTTGGAAAATTGTTCTTTTGTAAACGTAAAATATGCAACACTTCTTAAAAATCTGGTGAGCATTTAAAAATGTTGCCAAATCACATGTAAAATATATGTTACAATTTTCTTTTAGAAAAGAAAACACGATAAGTAAAAGGGTAGAATGGCATTTACAAAGTTTTTTAGATAATTTAACAAAAATTTTTGTTAAAACTCCTTAACGATTAGGTAAATTCATACTTTTGTTTTCTGTGAATTATCTAAATAGCAAAGTAAATTTATACCATGGGCGACCAAGATAAATTTAAGGTTGTGTAAGTGAGCGAAAAAGATAAACACACAGACAGAAAATATTAATAAAAGTAATTCTGGTATGATTTTGTTTTATGAAAGAATTTTTTTTTCTAGAAAACCGTTTCAACAAAAAGTAATAAATAAACATTATTATTCACTTTAATTCTGAGTTTAAAACTACTAAAAACCAATTTGTAAGAGAAAAGAATTTTTAATTTTCATATATTGTATAAAAATAATGAACAATAACACGCGCTATGCATGTACATTCGTCGCTGTTTCAGTGAAGATTAAATTATAATTTTTTTTTTGCATGTAGGCCCATTCAGGCTGACACGAAATTAAGTAATTTGAAGCTCAAATTACGAACGAAATGAAAAGTGTTTATACAGGTACTATATGACATTTGAGTTGATTTCGCAAACATTTTATTCACAGCGGCAGACATTGAAGTACTTTTTATCAGTTGAATAAATTTTTTGTTACACTTATATACATTTTTCTTTCAATAAATTGTCATACATATGTATATTAATTTTCAATCTTCTTTTAATTTCATATTGAATTTAAATTTTTTTATTTCTTTTAATTGTTCTTTCTCATACCCAGTAAAAAAATGGAAGTCATTCTGAAGGAACCACATTTGCATTGCTTTCAAAAAATCGATATTTTTAATTTGCCGATAGTTAGCAGAAAACCAAGTAAAAGTTTATTTTAAACACACAAAACCTTGTAGTTTTTCCATAGTTTTAGTAAATACTCACCAAAATGTTCAAAAAATCGTTTTTTTGAAAAAAATTTATGAACTAATTTTGGCCTAAAA
This sequence comes from Tachina grossa, assembly GCA_949987645.1. Taxonomy (NCBI): domain Eukaryota; kingdom Metazoa; phylum Arthropoda; class Insecta; order Diptera; family Tachinidae; genus Tachina; species Tachina grossa. The sequence continues at coordinate 130,793,087 of OX465274.1, read as the reverse complement.
TTTAGAAGTTATTTGCTTAAATTTACATGAAAACACTGTTTCGCGTTTAAATTCGTATAAAAAGAAACGAATTGTTAAAATATGTAACTTTTTAAAGTTTTTCCTAGATGAAAATAATACCATAGAACACAAAAAAGGAAATTTTTCTTAAAATCGCTCCTAATTCGGTGACTAGGCATCGAAAAAGATAACTTTTTGCAATGACAACCCTATGTAAAAATCATTAGATCGGATCGAAATTTGAACTACTTCCAGACTGCAAACTCACGACTTCTTTGGAGTGTCTTTTTTTACTGGGTAGTTGTAAATTTACTCATGTTTGAAAAAAAAGTAGTTTTAGTACAAAATCAGAGTTGTATATTGCAATTTAAGTAAAATAACTTAATTTGGAACTTAACTTGATTTCGACCGAAATCTCGAAATTACTTAATTTGGTGTCAGCCTGAATGGGCTAAAAACCATTTTTTAACATAAACAGCATACATAATAAATTTCTCGCAGTGCGTTTGAGAAAAATTAGTAAAAAGATAAGCAAAAATTTATCTCAGATAAGACTTAATGAAAGAGAATAAGCATACGTGTGAATTCGATTTGCAAAAATTTGCTACATGATGTTCACCCATGATTTATACATATATAATGCGGCAAATTATCATGAATTTTAGTTATATTAACTATTTATAATTCGATAACTGTCATGGATTTAAAGAATTTTTGAATTTAATAAAAAAAATTATTATTTATTTATTAATTTATCTACCAACATATGTATGTACATATACAATAAATCGAAAAAAAAACACCACGAAAATAAAACATTTAAAGGTGATGCTAGGAACACAACTGGGACGAACGACGAATTTTATCATAAAAAATAAAATACATTGATGCATATACAAATTAACACAACACTGCCGTCAAACGAAACTCGTCGTGCGTGACGAACTATCCGATATATTTATTTCTATTCTCTAAGCCGATGAAAGAACAGTTTTCTCTCTCTTTGCGCAAACACTAAGCAACTTTATCAATTATAAGAGCTCTTATTTATTCGTCGTTGTTGTGCTTCACACGACGAATTTAATCAGCGAATTATTATAGACGAATTCGTCACCGTCCGCGAAATTCGTCGTTCGTTTCAGTTGTGTTCCTGGCATAAGACCATTAAAACTTGGTAGAGACCATTAAAACTTTGGATGGGGATCTTCCTATTCGAAGTTATAGGACGTCTGCAGCTTCTGAAGGAAACACCTATGTATATGCAGGATACACTGCCAATTTGCGTACTTGCTTCTATACCATTAGAAACTAAAAAACGGAAAGCAAGGAAGAGAGAGGACGTTTGCCGGGCAAAGCTATTTTATCTATAATAATTTTAAAAATTTAATGTATGTACACATACCAGTGAACTGTATGAGTTGATTCACTTTCGCTCTCCACTCACTTTTACAATGCTTTTGTTTTGTTTTTTAACATCAATATGTACTAATGATATTGCTTGCAGTGTTGCCTCTCTAACAACTGACTGTCTTTAACTCACTCTCTTTTTTTAAGTGTTGTCAGTAAACATAAATAAAAAATTCGTACTGTATGTATGTATGTTTGATTGTTTTGTATAGTAATCAAATAACTCACAAAAGCACGTTGACTAGATGAAGTCTTCAGTTTATAAAACATTGAGTAAATATTTTCACACATAAATAAATAGCGTTAAGAAACTATTAAAAAGTGTTTTTTTTAGAAAATTTAACAGAATGTATTCAGAAATAATAAAAAATTTCGAAAATGGAGTTTTTCGTGTAATAAAAAAAATTAAATAAAATGAAAAAATCTATCTCTTCATATTGTGTTAATTAATAGTTTTTCTCATATTAAAATAATTTATAAAAAGAATGGACCTAGCTATTTTATTTTATAATATTACATAAAACTATATTTGTCAGAAGTGGTTTAAGAAGTATTCAAAACAATCATACTGATTCATTGCTTTAGTGGGTCATATGAATGAATCTAAATTGCAAGCAATGACAGGCATTTATTAACAACAGTCTCATTGATATGAATCATGCAATAGCATCATTCATTTTGTTAATGTTAAGTGCTAGCTCAATATTCATTTTAGAAAATGCAAAATTATGCCGTTTGAATCGTAATCATGCAGATCACTGATACATACATACGTACCTTCTTGCTCAAAAATTTACTTTTTACAATAAAATAGAAAACATTTCAATAAAAATAATTTATATGTATGTATGTATGTACCTTATTATAATAGTTCATATTAACTTGGATTTTAGGTAATGTGTAATGTACAAATTACCTAACTGCATAGTTAATAATACCCAAGTTTTTTACTTTCATATAAAAAAAAGTTACCTATGCAAGCTTAGTTCATATTACCTCTTATTATATTGTTTTGTGTGCATATGTACATGCAATTGTATGAATATTACATGGGATTTTAACATTTTTCGTTTCTCGTTTTGGAACACCCTTTAATTTTTAAGTCTCATGTATTTTTTGTTGTAGAGGCCAAGCTTCTACATACTCTGTCAAATTTCAGGGCCGTAGCTCCTACAGTTCCTGAGAAAATAGCGTGTGACAATAGGGTTCCTTTTCCCCTTTGGTTTCTATGCACAAACCATTTAATTTTTTAATTTAATTTTTCTGTTTGAAAGATGACTTGATCGAGAGTGTTCTTAGCTATTTTTACCGATTTTGAAGAGAATCGATCCAGCCGTTTAGAAGATATTTTCTGGATACATACATATATCGAGGGTTTTTATAATTTTTATTTTTTTTATTTAAGTTTTTTTAAGTTTTCCTTTTTCAGATATTTTTCAAATAATTAACTTGAATACAAAACATACACAGAAAAGCTGTTTAGATAATTCTTGCAAGTAAAAATTTTACTAGTAATAATAGGGTGTTCCACAAGATTTCGTACAAGTTCGGACTAATGAGAGAAAAAAGAAAATGACTCTGAACATGCAAAAGTTATCCAAAATTGCTGGAACGCAAAAAACCATAATTGCACATCTTGAAATACTAATGTTGCTTACTTTTTAAATTAAATTTAAATAAATGAAAATAAGTTCCAAAAAATTTAATTATCTAAAACAAGATTTTTTTTATATTAAAGAAATGGAGAAATATGCACAAATGTACTTACAACTTCAACTTTGTTCAAAAAACCTTGCTTTGTTAATAAATTTGTATGTAAAAACTTTTTTTCCTATATTTGGAAATTTTCTGATTAATTTTTCAGTTTCATGTGTAAAGAAAAAACAGCTAATTCTTGTCCGAATTTACCCAGAAGAAAAAGTTCGTACTAGTTTGTACAGGAAATGAAAAAAATATTCTCTCATTCGCTCTCAAAATTGCACAAAAATTGCTATCTTCAACGCTTTTGAATAACTTTGTACAAGTTATGCATCTGGAACAGACCTAATTTGTTAGAATTTTTTGTCTCTCAATTTTTTTCTCTCTTTTGACGCTGTCTCCTTGCAAACTTTTTGAGTTAATGGACACTTTCCAGTAACAATTGTTACAAATTCGTAACATTATTTTGTAAATGAACAAACCTCCTATTATAATATTATTATGTAATTATTACATAATAAAATTATATTCAATTGAGCTACGAGTACATAAATGCAATTTTATTGTTAAATTAAGTACAATTCTTGAAGACATTATATTATAATGCAACTATAATTAATTAATGATACATAGTAGCTCTCCTATACTAAAATTAAAAAACAAAATACCTTCAACTAAGCGACTATAGAGCTCTGTTTTGCAACAACCCTACAATCCTTCCTACTTCCCCATGAACGATTGCTGTTTGCCACTCAATTAATGAGTTCCCTGTAGTAATTACCTATCGGTAATTTAATCGATCTGTCACACATTACCTCATCTAATGCCCACCATTTTTTTTAAAGAGAAGTAACACTCAGCCAATGAATGCCAACTACTATTACTAGGTGTTACCTTCTTTAGGAAAGGTATAATAATAGAGAATACAGGTGGTGAAGGAAGAGATAAAAAGAAAGCTGCATTCTTTTACAACTCTAGTTTTTGCACGGTTTTTTTTAAATAATGCAGTGTGGCGATCAATGAGGCGATTTAAATTTTCAAAGCATCGTTTAGTAGACATTTTTTGGGCGCTCTGATGTTACATTAGGATTAGTATCCGCTAAAGCCAGTGTAGTTCAGTATACAGTGCCTTATGCCTGCATCTCTAGAACTTTTTGTCTTCAACAACTGACACAAAGGAACACTAGTGCACATCAGAAAAATGCGTGGTGTTATTATTATTGACTGTCAGAACAGGGCTCGAACCCAGGACCTTCGGTTTTGTCCTGACACTGTATTTGTCCATAAGCAAGTTGAAGGCTCTCCTATAGTCACTAAATAGTTTCGATTTTACATTGTCTCTTTTCGAAGCTTTTAGCCTGACTGCTGACGTAGAAAATTACCTTCTCGCTTTCAGCTACATTTCTGGCCACTAGTTCCGTGGCCCTGAGGATCGTCAAGATCTCTGCTTGGAAAATGCTGCATTAATTCGTCAGGCTGAAAGAACTACGAATATTCGTTCCCAAGATATAGGAAACAGCCTATACCTATAGGAAACAGAGTGTACCTTATCAGATTTGACCCAATAGTGTCTATCCGGAATTGAAAGTGACAGTATTCTACTAAAATAAATTTCAACGACTTTATAGTTCGTGAACCCAACCCAGGAGGTACGGAGTTCCGATCACTAAAACTGATCAAAACTGATCTCGTTTAAGATTGATGTATGACCTGTAACTTCTGTCCTCATCCAACCTGCTTCAACGAGTCTAAGGAGACTTCTAGTTGCCGTTTCACCACACAGTCCTCTATAAGACGCAGGTGAAGAATGACGTCCAAGGCAGCCTGAGGTGTATTCCTCTGGGCACATGTGATGTCCAGCGAGGCGCACCTCTGAACCTTAGCAAGCAATCTCCTATGACTATACTTTCCTCAATGCCTCAAACCATCCCACCAACCACTCAAAATAACTGGACTGGCAACTGATGCGTAAACCCAGTTTACTTCCTTCGGTTGCAGACCCCAGTTCCTTCGTATGAAGTTCCTGCGTGGCCTTGAGCCTTTTCTGAACCTTTTTCTGCGTGTCCCTAAGAAAACATTCAAGTATTTTGCTCCCTCTGCTAGTCTCAGCTCTACCCCTCCCAACCTAGGCAGTACAAAGCTATATATTTTGTATCTCCTGATCAAGAGGATTAGCTCAATTTTCTCTGGGTTGACTCCCAGTACTTTGCTGCTAGCCCAGGAGGATATGTCGCAAAACGCCGACTGCATGACTTCATTTATAGTGGGAAGTAGCTTTCCCATTACTAGTAAAACCACGTCATCCATATAAGCAACCACCTTTCGGCCGCTCCTGTCAAAACGCCCTGTCATTGCCAGCAACCACAAAAGAGGTGATAAAACTCCTCTCTCTGTAGTGTAACTCTTGTCACTAACTCCTCAATTTTCCCCTTTACATACTCGAGTTGATGTTTCTGCTACTAAGCATGATAACTATCCACTCCACTAGAGAGTTGCAAACCCTAGGTATATCCACTGACTCCCTAATAGCATTGATACTAATGTTGTTAAACGCTTCCTCAATGTCTAAGAATACAGCCAGTGTATTATCCTTGTGCTCTCTTCTCTATATCACCAACCACGTCAATAGACCTGTCTGATAGGCATGCTGACGCGGTACCAATTGTGTTCCATATGTGTGTGTTCTAATGTTTTTAAAAGAAACGACGAAAGACTGATCGGTCTGAAATCCTTTGGCTTTGAGTGGCTTGCTTTACCCGCTTTGTGTATAAAAATTACCCTAATCTCTCTACAGCTTTTCGGCATATCTTAAAGATATTCACCAGAGAGAGTAGAATGCGGTCTGGGACATTCTGCATTATGGCCGGAAAAATTCCATCTGGGCCCGGCTCAAAGGTATTTATTACCTATGTTGCTTTTTTCAATGTCACTATGTCGTCCACTGCTCCACCCAGGTGAGGTTCCGACAAGTAGTTAAAATTAACTTCCGTCATTGCCTCCTCTCTTACTTCCCTACAGCCAGAAAAGTGTCTGTTTAACCGCACCCGAAAGTGTCTTAGAGCTAGGTTCCGTCTTTGAACCATCCATTTTTTCAATATTTCCGGAAGCCCAAGGGCATTTGACAATATTCGCCGGAGCCTCGATAACTCATTTATGGAATCAATCTCCTCACAGTATTTCATCCATGAGATCACCCTTACATTTATACGACATTTTATGGTTGTTCCAATCCCACGTATGAGTTTTGCAATATTGAAAAATCTTCTTACCGACAACTTCAGATCTTTCAGATCATTGGTCTATCATGAAGGGCTTCTCTCTTTTACAAGGAAATATCAATGGGCAGTATAGCTCCAAAACTTTTTCTACAAGTGATAGTGAAATATTCCACCTCCCCTTCCACACGTAAAAACACAATTTTTGGATTATGACATACGTGAACGTATTGAAATCCCATTCAGTTTATACGATTGGTGTATCATTTAACTTGTTTTCGTACGATTGCCAGTATTTGAGACGCTTTCTTTGACTCTCAAAAGATATCGACATTCTCTTGGCAAACTTTATGTGCCAGTATTAGGAAGTTAGAATTTAGATCTCAAGAAAATTAATATGTATTTTTTTTTTTTACTAAAATTTCAATATTTTACAAGTAAAATAACAAAGATATTTTGTTTGTTAATTTTTAATTATTTTGTTCGAACTAACATATCGTATGTATGTATTTGTTTCCCACTTCATAATTCGATTAGGCTAAAGTTTTTATCGCTCTGTAGGCCAAATTACATGTGTTAGTTTCAAAGGAACAAATTGCACTAAAGAGAATTGTAAACAAAGAACAGAACGGCAAGACTGTTGTAAATTAATGAGGTAAATTTGACCTTTCATTACATAAAAAGCTTTCAACAAATTGGAGTGCGCTGAATAAAAATCAGTTCACATATGTCTACAGAGCTGAATTTTACATCAATTGACACCACACACAGTGGAGCAAACATAAAAACGCTAATGATGAAGGCTAAAGTTGACAAAAGTATGGCGACCGTCAAAAACAGCATGTTGTTCCGTTCTGCTATTGTTTGTTATAATAATTTACAAACAAATTTACAAATTTCTTTAGTGCAATTTATTCGTTGAAAATTATCACATATAATTTGGCTTACAGAGCGATACGAACCTTAGATGGATCGAGTCATAAACTCCTTTAAGTGAATGTTTCGTCGTAATAACATCATTAGTTTTGTGATTTAAAAACAAATAAAATTAGTTAAGTTTTCTGCATACAAAAATACTTAACATTCGAAATTTTCTATCTTTTTTTTTCATAGCGACCTTGTTCTAAAAATGTCATACGTTGTCACCCAAAAACTAATAAAATACGTCAAACCATTCTTAAGTGATGAGGTTACAAACATGCGACAAATGCCTTTTATGTATAAAGATGAATTGTTCATATTGTTTTATGTTTTTTGTCCCTAATAAAATTATGAAAACAAACTAATAAAATTTTGTTTTAATTTTTTTTTTAAATTAAAATTTAACAAATCTATATGTACATATATACCCTTTTACCATTTTTTGGTAAAGGGTATAAAAAAGTCAAGTAAATTTAAAATGCAACAAAGTAACTCCCAGATTATAGCAGACAAGTAAAAATTCTCGTCTGTCTATTATAATATTGAAAAGAAAATCAAATTCTTAACAGCAAAAATTTCCCAAATACATGGAACCCAAAATTGTTGAGTATTCTAATGTTCTTATCCTGAGGAAGTGAAGTGAACATTTTAAGATTTTTTAATTAAAAAATCGATCAAGGAATGTTTAATTATTAGACAAACACTAGCAAAACAGAACAACATGCTTTTTTTTTGAAAGACGCTACACCTTCATCATCATCGTTCATGCGTCTGGTCCACTGTGAATGGTGTCGGTTGATTTACATTTAAGTCCTCTACATGTATGTATGTATGTATATTATAGGTCTACTGTTCGCACCAGTTATGCGTGTGTTGGTTCTGGTATGTACAGATACTATATGGTATTCAGCGTTTCTGTTACTAGTTATGTTTTAGACTCGGTTGTTTTTCTTGAATCAAGTCTGAGTTTATGAAAGAGAGAGGAAAGAAGAAAGTATAGGGGTTCTGATTTGCTTGCACCGAAAAGTTATGACTAGTAAAAGAAACGCTGAATAACATATGTACCTGTACATAGCAGAACCAACATATGTTAAACTGGTGCAAACAGTTATATCTGTGCAGACCCATGATACAATAATATAAAGGTACAACCACATTTGACGTACAAAATTAATTATGACTTTTTCCCCGATTATTTGATTACTGTTTTTTTGTAAACAGAAAGGAAAACTTTGCCACACACATATAATGGCAGCTTTCATTTAGGAATGCTTTTTGAAATGTGTAATTTGAGTTAAAAAATTATAGTTTAATCCACAAATTTTTTAAATGCTGTATTTATTGGACATGAGGATAACGAAATCTGTATGTAATATGATCTTCAAAAGTTGGCAAATGTTTGATTTATTATTTATTTCACCACATAATAAAAAAGTCTCATGGCTAGGCATGCAACATCAGTCTTGTTAAAGCAGCATAACAGCAAAATTTAATAAAATTACTGAAAACTGTTAGAAAGCAGAATACTTGAAAAAACTCGCTTACATCTGTAATCTGTTAAATAGAAAATTAACTCGGAAATAACGAGAAAAAATCGCAAGTTCGCGAAAAATTTCTAAATGCATTGAAGAAATAACTTCCACTGCAAACACAGAAAAAATTATTCCCAAAAAATTTTTAAACAAATATTTGTTTGAAATCAAACTTACTTTCAGTAAATATTCTGTACTGTTTCATTAAATTAATTTGTACCAAAAAACTGTGTAGAGAAGAAACAGGCCACGACGTTTTTCGGCTACTTTTCGGCATTTACATGTACACAACACGATTAATCAAAATAAACAACAACAACCGCACAACAGCACGTTGTTCCTATCAACAAGCGATAAACACCAACACACTGAAATAACATTTTCTTTCAGCCGAACTATGATTAATTAAAATTTTTACAAAATTTTTATCAGAATTTACAAAATTATTTGAAGGACCGCATTCAAATAAAATATTTACTGATTCAACGAATTTGGTTACTGAAAATGAAATTTAGTTTTTTCTGTGAAGAATAACAAACTCCCAGAAAATCAGATAAATCACAAAAAAATTCCTAACATCGCAGAAATTGCAACGTCTGGTAAAAGTTTTTGTATAATTTTCATTTCGAAATGAAACTACAATGGACATAAACATTAAAACATTTAGTCATCTTTCGACGACACAAGAAATAAACTATCGCCAGTTAGTTACACAAGGAAACTTTCGTCCAACGTACTGATTGTGTGTATTTTCATATACACAAAAGTATTTTTATATTTTACGAAGAATAATCGTCGTTGGTTCCAGTTGTGCTTACAGCAGCTTCGTAAAAACACACAAAAGCTTTGAAAGCTCTTGAATTTTTTCTTGTTTCTTTACAAAATAAGAGTAAGCATTGCTGTCGTCAAGATCTTATTGGCTGATGTGATCTCTTCTGCTCCTGTTGGTGTGAAAGCACAAAACCTCCTTTTTAAAAGTTTTCACATTGTGCATATGCCTTGGACGTACCTGATGTAAGGCAATAATAGAGTGAAGCACGAACACGAAGTCCCGCCTATGATTCGGAAGTGGAGCAAATGATGTTCAGTTAGGAATTTCCTTGTAGCTGTTCATTTCCTTGCTGTTCTATCTTTGCTGCTGCCGTTGTTGGTGCTGCTGTATTTTTTTATTGCTGTTTTTTATAATGAAAAAATTTAAATATTTTTAAATTTTTTTAATTAAATAAACAACAAAGTCAAACAATTAATCAAAAACTCGGATTTCTTAAACTAATAAGGTAGCATTAATTTTAAGAGTAAAAAATAATCGGGACAAACGTCAGAAGGTTAATATGGCGACGAAAAGAGAGAGCGGTTTTACCTTTATATTATTGTATCATGGTGCAGACTTATAATGTATATATGAACATACGTGTTTGACTTTTGGAATAAAACAAGTTTTTTTTTTTATAAAAAAAATCATGTTACTTTTCAACGTGATATCTTTTGAGTTTTATCCACTTTATCCAACGTTTCTCCAATTTGTTTATCCCTTCCAAGAACTCTAATTGGTCGAGGTCATCAAAATAGGTATTTGGTTGAGAGGTGATTTCATGTTCGGGACTAAAGACAGTCACTCGGAGCTGATTCTGGCGAAGAGTCGTAGTCCAATTCATTGATTTTTGCCATACAAACTGCACATGTTTGCAACTTCGAATGTTCCTGGCGGCTTCCTTGGCAAAATGCGCTCGTTGTTTTTCCAGATTCTCATTAAATCGATCCGATGACGAACACACCTTCGCCTTCTTTGACGCCGATTAACGCCAAGAAAACTGTTTTGACTGTTGTTCAGTCTCTGGTGTATTGTGATGGATCCACGTTTCGTCCACGGTTACGAAGCGGTACAGTTGAATAACGCCAAACACTCCTGTAAAGCAGTGAGCCAATTGCGTTTGTGGTCGATTCTTTGTAAAGGCCGCACCCATCTTGCGGAAAGATTTATCATACCAAAGCCATCATTAAAAATTGGAACTGACTCAATCGTGAGATGCTTTTGGCTTCCACAGTCATTTTCACTATCAATCTCCGATCTATGTCGTTAATTTTTTCAATTTGGGTGGAGAGACCTCAACAGGGCGTCGAGAACGTTTGGTATCTTCCGTGTTTGTACGCACGCTGAATATTATCATTGAATTTGATAGTGCAGAGGCCCCATAGAGTTTATCTAGCTTAGCTGGTTTGGATGATGACGCAGCTTATTAAAATTTTCACAGCAGTTAACTGGCAGTTAGGTGCCCCTGTGTCTGAGTGGTAGCGATGCTAGCCTCTCAGTCCATAGGTCATGGGTTCGATTCCCACCATAGACACTGGGTCTTTTTCGCAGACAAGCTAATCGCTTTGCGAGTTGTGTTTGTATTTAAAAAAAAAAAAAGTTGCCTCGCAGTAAAAAAAAAAACACTTGAATGCTGATAGTTTTGAAGCCAAAAAATTATACATACGTACTATATGAAAAATATATGTACAAAGTTATACATATCGTTACCTTAATATAAAGGGTGTTTTTTATTGAGGTATAGAACTTTAAGTTGGCATCACTTTTTTAACTGGCGGCCATTTTGTCAGCTGTCAAGTGATTAATATTTAGTTTGTTTTGCCATTTCATCATGAACAGGTTGACAAAAGAACAACGCTTGCAAATCGTGCAAATTTATTTCGAAAATAATGGTTCAGTTCGCGAAGTTTACCGCAAGCTCCGTCCATTTTATGGTCGACATAATCGTCCATCAGAGCAATTAATTCGGTTAACCATGGATCGTTTTCGCACTACGTTTACTCTATGTGATAATACGCATCCGCAGAGACGTCGAACAGTGCGCACCGAAGAAACAATTGCCGCTGTAGAGCAAAGTGTTGAAGAGGACCCGAATGAATCGATTCGCCACCGTGCACAGCAATTGGAGCCGACTTACCGACTATTTTGTTCCCGAATTGGATGGCATGAATGTGGATGAGTTGTGGTTCCAACAAGACGGCGCTACATGCCACACAGCGCACGTCACAATCGATTTATTGAAGGAAACATTCGATGAGCGCATAATTTCGCGGAATGGACCTGTCAATTGGCCACCAAGATCGTGTGATTTGACACCATTGGATTATTTTCTTTGGGGATATGTGAAGTCGCTCGTCTACGCCAACAAACCAGAAACGTTAGGGGACTTGGAAGCCAACATTCGTCGCGTTATTGCCAACATACGGCCCCATATGCTCGAAAAAGTGGTTGAAAATTGGACCTGTAGAATTGGCTTTATTCGAGCCAGCCGCGGCGGCCACATGCCCGAAATCATATTTAAACATTAATGGCATAAAATTATCCTTCCAATAAAGCCAAATTGATGGACATTAAAACGATTTTCTTGTGTTTTATTTCAATTCAAAGTTCTATACCTCTGAAAAAACACCCTATAGAAAGACCCTAACCTAACGATAGAAGAACAACCAATATATAGAAAAACGCAAAAATTAACCCATAAATTTGAAGCTGTCAAGCATTGTAGAAATAAGCTTTTTGGAATTCTCAGCCTTCTTGCTTGCAAGAATGTCATGGCTGAGCCAGGCTTGTTTTTCATGGGTACTCAGGAGCTTTACTTATAGCCTCTAACAGTCTCGGAAAAAATAGTTTTAAATATTGAAAGGCCTCAGAGTCTTGAGGGAGAGCCTTTACGAACTGCTTCATGGGACCTAATTTAATGTTGTTGAGGCAATGACTGCTGCTGGCGAAGTGCATCTATACTATCCCATAAATAAAGTTAACACGGATATTTACCCCCATATTTAGGTATGAGCGGAAAACGTTGCGTTAACAGCAGGGTACGTATTTTCAGTACAATCAAAATATATTTTTACATTCAAATGTACTAAAAATGCGTACCCTATTGCTAACGCAACGCTTGCCGCTCTTATTTAGGTATGAGGGCAATGTATCCGCCTTGCATTTTACGTCGTTTTTACACTTTTTGGATGACATTTTTAGGCCTCGCGACACATAACATATGTAAATTAAATATGCCAAAACACCACATATTTTAGTTTTCATTATATAAAGTACAAAAGTAAATTTTATTAATTTTTATTGAAGTTTCTGTTTACTTTTCGATGTATATGTATAATCAGAAAATGTTCACTAACCAACAGACCCACATTTTTTTATGTTGACCTGTGTAATATTTCACACGATATATGTACGTCGCCTTTTTCAACTGACATTAACGCAATGACGGAGACGGTTGACACAATAGGTGTGTTTCTTAAAAACTAAAAAAATGGAAAAACGTATGAAAAAAAAGGAAGAGAGGTGTCTTAGGACACCCGTTCATAGCTATGCTGCTTAGCTATGTCTATAAAACAAACTTAATGTATTAAATATCAAATTCGCCGTAAATTTTTCAAAACGTTTCAATTTATTTGCCATTATTTGCTTTTCTAGCGGCATACGATTAAATTAATGTATTGTTTGTGGCCGGCGTCGGCTTACAGCCGATCGGCTGTTTTCTGGTTTGTGCTCATGTGCAAAAAAAAAAATACAAAAACATATTTAGCAATTCTTCTCATTATTTTTGTTTTGTTTTTGCTTCACTCACTTCAAAGAACGAAACAAAACAAAATCAAACAATTTGTTTCGTTTATTTTCATGCTCAAAAATAAATTTGTAACTGTAATAGTATCGATTATATCTGTTGCGAAAATCACGTCCTAGCTCCTGTGTCGTGACATAAATAGCATAGCTATAAAATTAATTACCTTGATATACAAATAGTTAAGTGTGTGTGTGTGTGTGTGTGTGTGTGTGTGTGCATTTCGTCCGCAAATTAAAGAAATTAATTATATTTATTAATTTGAAATTTATTTGTTGGTGCCTATATGCATTTCATTGCTGCTCTAACAAATCATCAGTAGACTACAACCACACATTTTGAATAGTCACAAATCTCTTATCTTATGCACAGACTTTCAAGAAGTACATATTTCAGAATTCACAAATAATAATATTTTTGAAAATCACAAAATAAAAATAAGTGTAGTAGGCTCAGAAACTTATAAAAACCCAGCAAATTAATTATTATATATATTATAATTAATCACGCGTGATTCACGCATGATCGTGATGAAATTTATAGTTAATCACGCGTGAGCTATTTTTAATAATCCCGCACGAATTCTCACGCTCTCACGAGATATCATTCGTGTATACTATTTTGCACATGCTACGATGCAAGACCATTTGCACAAGATTGTAAATTGGGCTACTGTTATAATTTTTTCAAGCGGAGTAAACCGGCTCATGTGAAATTCAAAAATACCAATATAGAAAAATAAAATTATTTTGATATGTATATTTTCCCTAAATTTTTATTTTCTTCAGAAAATCTGCGCGTATGTCCGTATTTATGAAAAGGCACTCTTACATTTTAGTTAAAATTTTTTAGAAGTATCAACATAATAAAATGCGATGGTTGAAATTTTCAAAATCTACCGTCACAACGTTTTCTAAGCGCTTAAACAAAAAATTTTTTTTTTTTAATTTACATTTTAAGACATTGCTGAATGTAGGGTACATGTCCAAAATACAAAATAATTGGCTCTAAGCACATTCTTAATGCATTGTCTTTAAAGTTATGTAAGTAAAATGTGAATGTATTAAACAACGTTTTTTTTTACAAAATTGAAAATAATGAAGATACTCGTATTTAAAGAAAACGCATTTTTCCGGGAAATTTTAAAATTTAATTTTTTTTAGTCTTTTTCCGATTTTACGAATGGAGATATGAATACAAGTTTTCCTATTTTTGTTAAAAATTTTGTCAAAAAACTAATGCTGGCTTCCAATTTAAAATCCAACAATAAACTCAAAAGCTATTGGCGATATACTAAAAAAAAGTCAAGGAAATTATTTCTTAAGAATTTGAAGTTTATCTCAAAATGCTCTATCCGGCAAAAATCGGATAATTTTTAAAAAAGTTACAAACCTCAGAAGTTTTTTGAATCACAGCTAGTCAACTTTGGCCCACTGTAACTCCTGTCCAGCTCAAACCAGAAGGCTGTCATGACATTTGTTATATAGCCTAAATCCTCCTCTACAGATGTTAGGAGTTTCATATAAATCCAATCATTAGTTTAGAAGTTCCAGATTTATTGCCATTTACTTTGTAAAAGTCCCCACTGTGCAATGTAAGTTTAACATTTACACGTGCATACATATCTACATACATACATACGGATGTGTAAAAACTTATTTTTCAACTAACAAAAAAAAAATACAAATTGGATTACATACTTTTTCGTGAGCGTGCGTGATCGTGATAAGTTGTAAACCACTCGTGCATGATTAAAAATATTTTATTCGTGAGCGTGCGTGATCGTGAAAATTTTCAAGATCATTCGTGCGTGAAAGTGCGTGAGTAAAATATTATTCTGCGTGAGCGTGCGTGTCGTGAGTCAAAAAACGCTCACGTGCACATTTGTATAAAATGATGTACTTACCTAATTAAGTTGCGCTATATGGGTCAGTTTGTTAGATAAGAGTGTTTTTACTTAAAAATTAGGGTAAATATATTTTAAATAGCATTTGGCTCGCAATTGTTTAATGGATTTGAAAAAAATTACGTATACGTATCCGTTAAAGATTATAGGAGTTATGACGAATTGAAAATAAAAGTAAAAGGCCGTAACTCTCGAATCAAGAGTTATTTTTTCTAATTTCAACAAACGAGTCAAGATCAAATAGAAGCTATTTAACTTTATTAATACTACTTTGTTTTGAATTTAAAAATAAAAATAAAAATATATTAAAAACAGTTTTACAATGAAACCTTTGCTCAAAACTCTGTTTGCAGATGTAGTACATGCGGGTTACGTCATCCACGTAAAATAACAGATCGTCCACACTATGCCGCTCGAGAATGTACATCTTGTAAAATACGTCATTCTGCCAGAGAAGTAAACTTTTGTACTGATAAAACTTGATTTGCGAATTGTTTTAAATTTTTTTTATTTATTAATTTTAGGGTGATATTTGGGCGGAAACTAGTATGATGGGTTTGCGTTGGAAATATTTGGCTTTAATGGAAGGTAAAGTCTATGACATCACAGAATGGGCTAATTGCCAAAAAGGAGCATTGGCTCATTTGGAACCCAATTCGCATATGGTACAATATCGTATTGTTAGAGGGGCCCAACATCAGCACCAACAAAAGCAGCAGGCGCAACAGCAACAGCAACAACAACATCAACAACAACAACAACGTACAGGATCTCAATATCCCGGCACAGGTGGTGGTGTAGGTGGCAGATTTAAACGTGATAACATACCACCGAGGTAAATCACAGTCACTTATTCACACGAATGTTATTTAATTCTTTCTACTTTTACTCTACCCTTAGTGAAGCCTCGTTACATGAGTTCCTTGATAATTTATACAGTGGCCAACATCCCCAGCAACAACAGAATACCTCTGCCAATGCCGGTTCTAGCCGAAGACGAAATCGTCGCAATTAATTATGAAATTAAAACTATTTTCCTTTCTTTTTTATTTTTAGTCTTATAAAAATGTGCTCGTTGTACTTTTTTTTCGCTGAACGCTATTTCTCTTTTGAATATCTAACTATTTTTTGTTGTCATAAATAAAACAAATGTGAAACTAAAAAATGTCTTAACACTTAACATGTTTTCTTTATTTACACATTAAAAATATTGAGGTCAGTTTAACTAACAATGCCAATGAATATTATAATTTGTATATTAATTTGTATATTAATTGAGACGAAATAGAGATCTATTGAATTATAAATTGAACAGTTTTATTATTTTGAAATACATTTAATTCAATAAAGCATCAAAAAGAACTATCTCATTAATAAAAACTCAAAATGAAATTGACACTTTTGAACAATTGGCAAGCATTTGTATTACACTGTAAATAATCATTTCTTTATTTCTTAACTCTTATCAGTTTTGAGCTCATTGTCCAATTTTTTTGTGTTAAATTTTTTGTATTTTAATAATTGAATTCTCATTAAAGTAGTGCCCTTTTCGCTTAATGATAGTAATATGATTAATAAACATAGAGACATAAAATTATTATGCTTTAATTGATAAGTTGTATTTAATATTGTAAAAATTTTTACCAAATACTTTGCAACTTCGAATAAAGAAGCAAAAATAATAAAAAAAAATTATAATAAAATCTTTAAATTTAAAAAACTCAAATCGTATTAAAACATATTACATATAAATGTAGTGTTAATAAATCTTACTCGTATCAATAAAAAAAATATTGTTAATGAAATTGAACTTTGCTGTAAACCAATAAATTTGTGTGTATTTTTTCTATTATAAGTACATATTAGGTTCGATCCCGTACTCCACATTGGGAGCCCGTGCGATGCCAATTTTACCGAAAACTATTCCTGTACTCAAAGTTTGGCAAGTAAGGAGGCTTTTCTTATTCTTGCAAGAATAGTTTGGACATGCCGAAGAACAATCAGCTGTTTGAAAAATATCCAATAACAAAGTAAAATTAAATTGTCCTAAACACTAAAAACATTGAAAAGTTGTATCAAAAAGGTCTATAAACTAGTGGTGAACTAAGTTTTATGAGTTTTCATATAAAACTAGGTGAGTCCGGCAAACGTTGCCTTACCCCGAATTATTTTTTTAACTACAAATTACTTCACACATTGGTCACTTGCTGGGTCAAAAACAAAACGAAAACCTACAAGGTTTTGACCCGAACCTGTGCTCAAAATTTCACCTCCACAGCTCTTGTAGTTCCAGAGATAATGCGTTAGGAGTAAACACACACTACGATTTTATATCTATATATAGATATACAGGTATGTGATGGAATTCGGTTCGATTTGAAATGAAATCGCAAGCTCAAAACGTATAAAATTGTCTTAGGTGTGATAGAAAACGCATCGATTTCATATTCCAACTTTGTTTCATTTTCAGTTGGTTACAAAAAAATCAATTGTTTTATTTTTATATTTTTTGCTGCTAACTGAAATTGAAGCCAATAATGCTGAAGTCGGCTGCAGGTTGCCAAACATATTTTCGGCGACGGCGAAACGAATATCGTTGGATCGTGGTTTGCTGAAGCAATTGTTGAATGGAATGGCATATTTTTTCGTAGTTTCAAACCCCGAGTTTTATAATGAAAATCTTTTATTTTTTAAACCATGCAAAAGTCTTGCAAAAAAATGGCTGACTTCATAAATGCAGCTTGCAATCCAACACTGCAAAGAAATTAATTTACAAGGCAAAGCAATACTTTATGGCAACACTATTTTGACAATCAATGAAATACATTTTAGTTCATTTATGAACGCGCAAAAGTTGTTTAGTTGTTTCATTAAGTATAAATTTTGTAAAATTAATTTTTTAAATGAATGTTTAGCAAACATGCGCTAATCTTTTCAAAACCGCTTTCGAATTGGCTTAAATGATAAAAAATATACCAAGCACAAAAGAATCATAAATGAATGCACAAATCTGACAGATGTTGCGCATTGAAAAGCATTGCCTTGCAATAATGAACTCGCGGCATTGCCAAAAATAACTCTGCTGTAATTATGAACACTACGCATTTCAGTGTTGCATTGCAAGATGCATTTATGAAGTCAGCCAATGGCCACGTCGACGGCGGCTAAGTGCTTTCACTACATGTCGGCGGCAGATTTTAACTGATCGTCTTCAACATACATGCAATTGAATTGTTTCAAACAAAAATAAATTTATGTAAATAAAAATACCTTTTATTGTGGTATCATATGTCTTTAATTATTTTAAAGCATTTTACTTACATTTTCACATAAGTTGTTGCAGGAAAATTTTGCTTAGATATAGAATAATTCCTAAATCGTCAAGTCATGCTTACTCGATTAAAAAAAGCAAAAACAACACAAATTCCGCTTTCCATCACATCTTTTTTTTTCTAATATTTTCATAGAACGAGATGGGAAATGAAATCGATTTCGATTTAAAACAAAACCAGAATGAAATCGAAATAATGTGTGGATCACTTTGTCCCAATTTGCACTATGCAAGTCTTAAGGCCCAACTATAATATGAATAAGCTGGCTTAAGCTAATGTCAGAATTGAAAGATAAGTCTGTCAAATGCTTAAAAAATTCAGATGTGACTTTTATAGCCTTTTCACACTTACTCACATCTTTCATCAATTTAGCAAGATGATAACATCTTCCCATAAGAATTATACAGGGCTGAATGTTTAACATCTTTCAACATCTTCAAAAGATGTTCCTATCTCACTTTGTTCCATTCAACATCTTTCGATTATTTTAGTGTCATCACTAGAAAAAATGTATACAACTTTATACATACATGCATACATACTATAAAAATGTATACATGTGTATGTATGTATGTATATCTACATATGCATGTACATATGTACATACATTCAAAGCTACATTTTGGAATATCTTTCCCAAAAAAAGATCCGTAATTACTCTAAGATTTCATTATATACATATGTATGTATATGTAGGCATATATTAAAATCTGTTATATATTTTCCCAAATCGAAATATGTAAATTACATAAAAATAGTTGCAAATGTCTACGCAAAATCTTTGCGGATAAAATTTTTAATATATGTATCTTTATCATCATTGTCCGCTGTCATAATTTCTACATAATTTCTAGCATTATATGTTTCTGCTCCTCAGGAGCCAGCAATTAAATCAATTTCTACTGAATTTTTAAATTGAATTTTATTATTTAATTATTAGTTGCTCACGTAAAAATAGTATTATAATACATGACAGATGAGAGATGTTGTAATGTGATCAGGTTCTTTCAATTTTCAACATATTACACGCATTCCTCAAAGATGTGAGTAAGTGTGAAAAGGGTATTAGGTGGCCATAATGTACTTACATGCACTTAAATATTCTTTAGCCACTGCTGCACATCTAGGTATTGTCAATAATTTTGTTTCTTCTCATAACTCCTAAATGAATGTAATTCAATCAAACTAACTTGAAAGAATGTCCTAATCTATTAAAAATTCACATATAAATATATCCATCACCTTATTACTTGTTTTATTTGTTTTGCCTACTAAAAAGTACAACAGTGAATATAAATAAGTAAATACATGTGCATGTGGGTATATGTGTATTGTAAAACAAACATTGAAAATATAAGTTTTGCTTTATTTTCCGAGTTTAAAATAAGAAACAATAAAAAAATATTAAAATCAATGAATATTTTCTGCTGCTGCTTGTTTGAGTTTACAAAATGTACAAACAGTTGTTTCCTTACGGAATGTGCGTTCAGTTTGGCACTTTACTTAAGCAAATGACATTTGACGAAACTTGACGAAAACTTTGTTAAGTACATTATAGTTTGCCACATGCGTTTATATGTAACCACACAATTTCTTAAGCTAGCTTATTCATATTATAGTTGGCCTTTATTGCTAAGCTGATTAGTTTGCTAGGGGAGAGGGACGGGGGGAAAAGAAACGTTGCTGTTCCCCTCGTCTCTCCCTCCCTGAAGCGAATCAGCTTAGCAATAAGACTTGCATAGTGTGATTTGGGACTTTTTACGTTTTTCAATCGATTTTAAATCGAAAACGATTTCCATCACATACCTGATAGATCAAGAAAAAAAAAACATTCCCTTCAAGCAAAGTAATACTAAAATGAATCGAAATTGTATTGCTTGGAAGAAAAATATTATTGCGGCAACAATCATATTCGTATTGCGGAAGTTTCCCCCTTCGGGAGAGCTTGTGCGGCCAGGGCGATACTTCGAAGAGATACGAATGCAATACTTCTAGAAGATAAAACTTTGATATTGCTAGATTATCATCTAGTAGAATTATTTATGATATTGCCAGATTATCTTTAGGAAGATAAATTATTTATAATTTTGAAGGAAGAAAAATATAGGATATCGTAATGTCACCCCTGAATAAAAACTACCATTAATTTAAATTAAAGCAATTTTTTATGGTCAATTAAATGCAATTTATTATCACAGGATTTATCATATGTTTATTATAAAAAGGAATTTCCTGAGCTAATGTTTTGAAAATTTCTGATTGTTTTTATTTAATTAATTTTTTTTTATCTCGTAGTTAAAAAGATATTGTGAATCAACCCAATTCTGCGTTTCGATTCGAATAGAAAGTTTCTCCGTTTGGCAACTTTAATATTCTGCGTTCCGTTCTTCGATTTCTCTTTCGATTCTATGTATTCTGCATTTCGATCGTAACTACATTTTTGTAAGTTGTTATTTCAGTGGCGGAGCGTTTTCAATATTTGTTTGTTTAGCTTCAAAAAGTGATTAATTCAAAAAATAATGTAAGTATTAAATCCAAAAAATGATTTAATTAATGAACTACACAGTTTGTTTTGTTTTTCTGTACTGAAATGCGATTTTTATTTAATTTATTACAAGTAGAACAGTATAAAAAGTTGACATACCTATTTAATGGCAACGAAAAACGATATTGTCTACGGATTTAATTAAATTTAAACAAATAAACTTTATTTTTGTGTTACAATTATGAGTAAAAAATTAAAATATCACCTCCGGCGCGACAGGATTCTTCCCACTGGATAAGTTTGGCCCCAAATACCTCTTGCTTAACTCGTTTTTTTTAACTCTCTGTACTTAAGTTTGTAAGAATTTATTTAATAAAAATTTTTACAATAATTATTATTTGGTTTAATTTTAAATCACTGTTTTTTGCACTAAATTTAACTTTTTGCTAAAAATTTTTGCAAAATTACTTAATTTTTCTGTTCCTATTTCACCCGTTTCATAGCAAAGCAGCAGGTTTAAGGATACTCTTCTCTTCTTTTTATTTCGATTTAGTTTTTTGGCAGAATACCTCTTTTCGATCCGTGCGTAACTGAATGCGAGAACGTAATCGAAACTCAGAATAGGGGTGATTATAAATTTATTGCGCATGTGATAAAACTTCAGGCTGAAGAAATTCAACATTTTAATAACACAAAATACCTTGTTAAAGGAAAAAATTAATAGTCAATACATTTTGAACTGTTCATTCAAAAAGTTTCACTAACTTGGGGCCACACGTTCAATTTTTGACTTTCAATTCCATTTTGCAATACACTCACACTTTTTTCACTAACACAATCAAACTTTTTAAATTGAAAACTAGATTGATTTCAAATTCATCTATCCATTTATATGGCAATTTAATTTTCAATTTGAACGGCTGGTCACAGCATATATTAAGTGCGTTCGAGAACTCAAAAATTTGTACAAATTTGTACAATTTTTTACTAGATTGCGTTCGCGTACACATAATTGAGAGAGAAAAATTACAGTACATTTAATGAGTAAATGCAAGTTTTTACTGGACAAATTTTTGCCAGTAAAATCCAGTAAAACGAAACCATATGTTTTTCAATATAAACAAACAAAAGCAAAGGGAAACTAAAATTTTTAATTTTTGATGAAATTTTTAAAATAACAAAAAGCAAATGTATTAAGTTATAAGCATTATAACACTTATTTAAGTTTGATGCTAGAAAATCATTTGGGTATTCCATAGAATTATTGGAAATATGTACACATGTATGTATGTATGTATGTATATATGTAATAAGAATGCTATGGCATTTCCGAACGATTTAATTTCACGTGGAATTCAGAACATAACCGATTGTTTTTAAACGTGAATCAAGTTAATAGATTATTATATTGAAATTTTTGTTTGTTTGCCGTATGGAACATTAAAAAAAATTTACTTTGTGTAGTTTTTAGGGTTCCGTACACCAAAGGTGAAAAGGAACCCTATTGTTTTCCCTACGCTGTCCGTCTGTCCGTCACACGGTATTTTCTCAGGAACCGTAAGAGCTATGGACCTGAAATTTGGACAGAGTATGTAGAACCTTGGCCGCTACAACAACAACTAAATGAGAATTAAAAATTAAAGGGTGTTCCAAAACGATCAACGAAAAATGTTAAAATCCCATGTAATATACATACAATTGTATGAACATGTGTATGTATATTGAAACTTGAAATTTTTAAAATTAGTGTATTTTTATACAGACTACAACAATTAACACTAAAATTTAAAAAAATTTAAATTAAACGGTGGTCCATCAGTTAATGCAATTTCGACTATGTAATTTTGACAATTTGCTATATCTTGGAAACCGTAAGAGGCAAACACTTGAAATTTTCAAAAACGGTAAAACTAAACAAACCGAAAATTATAAAATCGCCAAACCAAAAAAAAAAAAAATCGCCAAAAATTAAAAAAAAAATCGCCAAAACGAAAAAAATCGCCAAAATTAAAAAAAAAAATCTAATACCATGTTCACACTTATGGTTTTAAACGTGTTTAACGCCCCATTCGCGTTTAAGAGCTTAAACACGACGATTTTGAGATGTTTTACCATACATGGACTTATTTTGTTAAACATCTCAAATGAAGTGTTTAAGATTAAAATACTTCCTTAGACACGATAATGGAGTATGTTCAGTCCGTTTTTTGATAACTCTGGCAACTTTGTGTTGTTATTAAATGGCGTCACGTCAAAAATTATTTCGTAAACAAGTAATTAGTTCAAAAATACTCAAATATTTACAAGAACATTTGTTGTTTGAAAATAATAAACCAATAAAAAAGCATAATTGTTCGTAATTTTGTACAAATTCAATAATTTATTGACAAAACGTCAACCTTAAAAATCTCAAACGTAATGTGAACGGTTGTGTTTAGTTTTTTAAAACACTTGCCTTAAACACGTTTAAGACCATAAGTGTGAACATGGTATAACACTAAAATAAATCGCCAAATTCGAAAAAATCGCCAAATTCGAAAAAATCGCCAAAATAAAAAAACGCCAAAAATCGAAAAAATCGCCAAAAAGGCGAAAATGTCGCCAAAACGAGAAAATAAAGTGTCAAAACTAAAAAAAAGAGCCAAAACTTAAAAAAATCGCCAAAACCCAAGAAAATGCCAAAACAAAAAAACCGAAAAAACCCCAAAAACGAAAAAAATGCCAAAACTATATATTATATAGAATGAAGTTTGTATTAAATTACATATCTAGTGTTCGTACGGAACCCTTCGTGCGCGAGTCAGAGTCGCACTTTACTGAATTTATTTAAATTCTTCCCCAGTTTTTCGTTGTGTTGAAGATATCATCCTAATAACTTCTCACGTTCAGGGTAAAAAGCTTAGAAACAAGAAAGTTTATATCGCTTACTTATATTTAAAACAAAATCAAAATAAGAAAGTTTATTTTTTTTCAATATAAGTAAGCTATAGAAAGTTTCTTGTCGACATCGTGGACCAGTCAAATAAGTATAAATAAAAACATATGTCCATATCTATTACTTTTATTATCAAACAAAATATTCTATCGTGTATTTCATATGTATAATTTTTTAGCGCCAAATTGTCTATCATATTGTGTATATTTTACTGGATTTTACAATTTTTCCGTTCGCGTACTTTTTTATTGAGAGTAATTTCTTTAAATTACTAAGTATTGGATTTTACTGGAAAAGTACTCAAACGCACCTATTGATTGAAGCTACAAGTTTGAGTTGTTTCTTCGTCGGTGGGTTTTAAAAAATAAAATTGATTATCAATTTGTGTCAGCTATCAATTTCAAGGAATTTTGACTCACAATATGTGTAATGAAATTGAAAGCCATTTATTGAACGTGTGACTGTTGCGTAAAATGAAAATATTTTAATATCAAAAAAAGGATTGCTTTGATGATTTTCTTCTAAATGATAAAAATAAGATATTGTATTTACTATATCTTCTAGGTAAAGCGGCCCATACACTACAACAGCATGCACGCACAATCAAGCGATTAAGCATTCATGTTAAAATTAGCAGCTATGTATAACTAAAGTTCTTAAATTCTGTTTACCATTGAAACAAGTTGTATTTCAACAAATTATATTACTTAAATGCATGTTTGCTCCATGACAACTTTGCTCAGCTGAGCTAATTTCACCATATACCACACCAGCGAGCTGGTACCATCAGCAAAATATCAAACTCTACTTGACATCGCTACAGCAAACCGTACAATCGCACAAAATGCCCACACACGACCAAACCGCTGGCACAAACACTTGTATGAGCCCCTTAAGATATCTTCCAAATGTTTGTACATTAGTGTGTCCCAAAAAAATTATTTCTTTCGCCCCAGCATTTTTTGAAAGGTTATAAGGGTACAGTATTTTTGTGATTTTTTTCAGATTTTTCGGAAGAGGTTTAGAGATCCCTAAAATCGATTTTAACCCAAAAATCTGGTTTTCTCGACTTTTCTTTAATTTTGTTCATTACGCGGCCCATTAGCATGATATTTTTCTTTTAAAGAAAACTGTTCGAACTTTACTTCTCAAAAAATGCTGGGGTACCTATAAAAATTGATTTTTTTTTTGGAATACACTAATGTACATTAGAGAGCTGCGTAAACAGTCTTGAAATGTAAAAACGTCATGATTTTTAAATGTATTCACGTCGCATGTATTATACTAAACCAATAATAAATGCTGTCGTACTGTAAGCGAAGCACGATGGATCTATTGGTGTACGTGTATATCAGTGTTAACAAGCGAAAACGCCAAGACAGCAAAACAAAACAAACACTCAAAAGAAGTACTGTTGATTATTGTATGCTTGTTATTTTTCATATTGTACGTTTGAGTGTGTGTGTATTATGTAGATGGCAAGCTATTATATTATTAACCGCATACAACTAATGTTAATGCATGTGTGTGCCTTTGCATGTGCGCAGAAAAATAACAGATCATACACACATACATGCATAGGGTTGCCAGACGGACTGGAATGGCCTGGATTTTCCAGTTTTTGAGAGCCTCATCCAGTTACCAGCTAACATAGAATTTATCCAGTTAAAAATTATTTCTTAAATTTTGAAAAATAATTTCTTTATCCATTATATATTTTAATTAATTACACAGCGGAACAGTGGTTTTATTGCTTCATTTAAAATAGCCGATCCTTATGTATTTTTATCTGCTGATTACGATGGCATCATTAGTTTTTCCCCAGCAGCTCTAGTTTTAAAGATATAATGACAATTAGCATATGCTTAATTTATGCCACTTTTTTATAATTCACTTAGTATATCACGAATGGTCCCCCAAACTTAAAAATATTTTCTGGATTATTAAATTTCATTAAATTCTATTTGAGTAGATGAACATTGAGTATATCATGATATCGTACTCTTATTACATGGATGTTAAAAATCGTGTCTTTTTGGTTTAGTTCTTAAATTTTTTTTATTTAAATTTTTGAAATTAAATTAACTGGTTGTTATGTATTTTTGTCCGCTGATTACGAATACAGTTTTATTATTTATCTATCACCTCTAGTCTCACAAAAAAAGACTAAAATTTTTGCTCTCTCATGCCTTCCAAAAAAATTTGTTTTTGGTATCACATATCTGATCAATACAATTACTACGTAAAATAAATGTTGTATTGACCAGTCCAGAAAATTTTTGTTTTATTTGTAGTTATTATATCGAAATTTGCAGCTCTTACCAGAAAAAAAAACAATTTTAAAGAAAAATTTTAATTTTTAATGCAAAATTATTGGGCCTAATCACGAGTGTGGTATTTCGACTTCTACTACGACTATTTTGTACAAGACTAAAGAATATTGCTTTACAAACTCTTCGTATTCGAAATACGACACTCGTAATTAGGCTCACTAAAATAATCAGAACTTATCAAAAAATAGAGGCTACATTCAAAATAAACGACGTCATATTATTAGAAATAATATTTTTTGATGGCGTAAGAAAAGAAAAATTCGAGATATTATTTTTTAAATATAATGCACAAATCTCTGAAACTAGAGGGTATAAGAATATAAGAAATATTTTTTCGTAACTAGCGGACAAAAATTCATAACGACTAGTTATTTAAGTAAAAAATATAATAAAAAAGTTTTATGGACTAAACTATGCTCCTCAATGTAAAGCTATCGAAATAAAGGAAATTGTTTTACAGATTAAAACTAATGACGGAATCGTAATCAGGGGATAAAAATACATAAGGATCAGGTTTTCTTATTCAAACAAGGCAAAAATTTGTGTTTTCTGGTTGTGTTTTTATATCTTCTAAGAAAAAAATTTTAATACTAAATAAAAAAAAACAATAGTGCTTGCAAATGTACAACCAGTTGTAATTTTCCCTAATACTGATTAGTTCCTTTATTTTGTACATCACTGGAAATTTACAACCAAAACAATATTTTCAAAAAGCATCAACACGTTGCTTTTTAAGCTTATTTTTAAATTGTCCAGTTATTTTTTCAAAATACACTTGAATTTTTTCCATTGTCCAGGTATTTGACTTTTGGTATCTGGCAACCCTATACATGCATGACGTTCGTATACGCTCTTATGCGTAGAAAGAAGCTAGTATCACAAATTCTTCCGTCACGAAGTGTTTTCTTCTTTACTCTTATACCTACAATACTCAAATAAATTTCTTGCAAACAGTGTTGTTAACGTTTGTTTTATAATATTTCGCTGTAGTAAAGCATTTGAAAAATCCCTCATGTCTTGAAAGTTCTTATAAGAAGTCTTATGCAGGAGTCTAATGTACATAAGTAAATATTTACGTGCGTGTGTATGTACATGAGTATTTATTTACTTTTGTGTATACGTTTGTATATGCATACATGCATTGACGTTGTCTTATATGGTACAATTTTTGGTTTTTCGTGTTCCCGTACTTTTGTACATGTTTTGTATTATTGTAATAATTTTACCGAACTTTGCCCAAAAAGTACGGTATCAAACCTATTAAAAGTTAAAAAAATTATTTATTTATGCATGTTAATTTTATCTTTGAGAAGCTCGCAGGGTGATTGCACTGTACAAAACTGTGTTTACCTATTAAGGTAGGTACTCACAATGCAATCTGTTTCCGCAATCAATTTCTCATTAAGATTTCATGTTTTAGCACATACTCGGCAATCAACAATGAAATAATAAACGCAATATCAGTTCTGTTTTGTTTGTATTGGCATAAACATCGCGGGAGAAATACGGTTCTATTTTATTCAGGTACACAAATAATTGAATTTTTATGCGGTTGACAAAATCGCATGCGTGTAGGTGTTTACAGTTTGCTGGTTTTCAATGAACTGAACAGGTAAAAACAAGAAATCACGCACCAACAATGCAATCTACATCAGTGCAATCTCAAAATATCAAAATATTTTGATATTGCTGAAATCTCGATTGCAACCCGAAGTGAAATCAGAAACACGAATACTAACGATGCAATCTACAATGCAATTTGCCAGATTGCGGAAACAGATTGCATTGTGAGTACCTACCTTTACATACGAAGCTGTGTACGTGAATATTAAAAATATATTTTCTTATAAATTCCGCCTTTTGTTCGGTCATGTCCTGCTTTTTCCAAAAACTATCTGATGACGTTAAGTATAACGAAAAACTGGCATGAAGTTAGCATAAGTGGTAAAATTGAACATTAAAAAACACGATAGGATTTAATGGTGGGTTAAATCTAAATTGTATAAAGGAACTCACTCGTTAAAACTTAGTTCAATATCGTCACTTATGTATGCTAACTTCATGCCAGTTTTTTCTTATACATAAGACTGTAAGGCTCTTTTCTTGATCAAACATCAAGCCATCGAAAATTATGAATATTATCACCGATGAAAGAGAATTACAAAGAGCCGGTCAGGGGAATAGAGTTGCCAGTTTTGAAATCGTATAAATCAGTACATGAGAGAAAAAAAATCAGTAAAATTGAAAAAAAATCTGTACATTAAATTTTTCAATATAAAAGCCTTTAACTAGGGATGTAACTAATACCAGTTTAGCGCATGCGAATGCGAATACTACATTTTAATTTTTGCGAAAGCGAATGCAAATATTACAATACGTTAAAAAATTACATGAAAATAAATTTATATAAGAACATGAAATTGTATTACATACATGGATGTACTACATACATATAGCATTTTATTTAACTGAGTCTTGCATTGACCAAATATGTATTAACTAGATATACCAAACGGACGACACACTCGTCCGTATTCTAGAAACAAAATGTAAATAATTTTATTATGATTCAAAGAAAATGTATCTAAACTTCATAAAAGATTTATTAAAACACAGCCACACACATACTTCATACATATGCAACCATAATTAAATAATACATGAAATTAAAAAACATAAACAAAATCCCTTCAACCAAGCTAATTCAATTTATTCAACTCTCTTCCTTCAAGTATTATGGCCAGCGATGCCAACTATTTATAATCCAAACGCGCTACTACACTCCTCAAAACGAGCTAGAACGCGCTAAGTTACAGCATTGTCAAATATTTATAGCAAAAACGCGCTATTTTCTACGCGCTAAATTAAATTTCAATAAAAGTCGATGTATGTTTAGTATCACAATTAATTTTTCAGATTTTGCAATATTGCTTCCTCGACATTATGTTTATTAAACTAAAATCATTTAATACAGAATCATAATCGCCTTCCAAATCATTGAAATCCTTAGTTTTTACTTCTAATTTATTTGTAAAACTTTGTAACAACATATAAATTGTCGAATAGTTTTGCGATTCAAATACTTTTTATACTTCAGCTATAGTAGATGCTTTGTAAGTTATGTACATTTTTTGGGTCATTGTATGTAGTACATATTTTTAATTGTGAAATTTCAAAATATTTGTTATTACAGTATTAAAATGCGTTTTTAAATTCTAACCAAGGTCAAACGAATTTTGTTTGCGACAGCTGAATCATTAAGTAATTTAAAAAATTTTATCAGAGTTTTGGATATTAGAAAATTGTTAAATTTATACAAAAAAAGTTAAAAAATATTGAACTGAAATGATATTATTGACTTTGTTCAAAACGCGCTAATTTAGCGCTTTTTTTATTTAAACGCGCTAAGACGAAAAAAAGCGCGCTTGGCATAGTTAAAAAGCGCTAAATCTAGCGCTAAATTGGCATCGCTGATTATGGCTTTCATACAACAACAAATAAGAGAAAAACAATTGTTAGATCAAGAGAAATACTACACACACACACTCATGTTTTGTTTCTTTTTTTACTTGTAAGCTAATAAATGCGTGTGTAATATGTGTGCATGTAGTAGTAGCAACTTTAAACGCTTATAGCTCCCAAAATACTAAACCGATTTCAATAAAATATAGATTCTGCACATCTGTACAAAAAATCCTTTAAAACCATAAAAATCTTTTTAAAATCGTTGCAGTGGTACCAGCGTAAAAGGGATTACAAAAAACATGTTCGCCTATTAATTATATTGATTTATTAAAAACATGAAATCATAAAACAGAAAGATACATACATATGTTTGTATATGAAATTAATGAGTGACACTTTTTTCGCGTGGAATTTACTACAACAATGACTAGTTAATATTGTGAGCGATTCAAATTTGTTTGTACGAAGTAATGAATGGTGCTCAAAACATTTTTTAAAAGTTTTAACAGACTAGTCTTAAAATAGAAAATACTGCTGCCGAAAATACATTGCCTTTTCTTTTTCAAAAAATGAAATAGGTATGTATATTTCCAAGCACCGCTGGACTTTAGTTTAATTTTATGCTTATGAGAACTTTTTTATAGAAAAACTTTCTGATAAAGCTTTGAAGAAGGCCTTACTTATAAGTCAGCTACGTCCAAGCCATGTGCACAATGTGCAAACTTTTATAAAGAGTTTTTTGTGCTTTAACATCGACGAGATGACAACTTTCTTAAATAAAATTACTTGCCGGCTTAAAAATTGTTTGCAGTTCGTTCAAAAATGCCAACTATGCACAGATATTGAGCAGTTGCAAAGCATGTGCAACAGTTGATCACGCATACGCAGAAAAAATTCGCAGAACTTCTGCATAAATTTGCTGAATCTACGAACGTACCCTATATTTATCTTTTTCATGCTGGTTTAAAATAATTTTCGTGTTTTTGACGTTTGTTAATGGTAAACTTTTTTCGTAACAGAAGAAAAAGAAAAATTTTTTGTCTTAAATATTCGCATACATTTTAGCAAATGCAAATAGCAAAAATAAGCGAAAAATTTGCAAATGCGAACATTCGTTACATTCCTAGCTTTAACCATTCTTAAAACAAAACATGAATTCAATGTATACTTTGTACCAAGGCGTATGTAATTAATAAAAATAATATTATCAAAAAATTTTCGAAAAAGAAACTTTAAATTCATTATTTGCATGTATCAGAAATCGCTTATAGCAAATCTTTCTTGCATATTTAAATTAAAAAAATCTCAATAAAATTAACATTAACATTAACTTAAACTAAAATTTATATGATCTCTGACAGTTTTGGCAGAATTTGCTTGAGCATTATATGGATACCACTTTGAAAATAAATTCGCCTTAAAGCGAACGTAAAGTAAAGATCACTGGTGATTCAAAGAAAATAAATAAACACTATAGTCCAATTCACAATCTTGTGCAAATGGTCTTGTATCGTTATATGTGCAAAGTGGTATGGTATATTGATACTCACCACTAAGAATTGTTAAGTGGTGAGTATCAATATACTATACCATTTTGCACATGCAACGATGCAAGACCATTTGCATAAGATTGTGAATTAGGCTTATGACAGGCTTTCTTATACATTGATCATAATTAATATATAAAAACAGTACATACATGAAAAAATCAGTACATTTGCGTACTGATTTGCTAGTCATGCATAAATCAGTACTTTAAACAAAAATCAGTACATGTACTGGCAAAATCAGTACGACTGGCAACCCTACAGGGGAAGAACTTTGTAACTAACTAACAAACAAGTACGAACGGAACTCTCTATAGTAATTGAAAAATGTAACAGATGTATAAAAATAAAAGGTAATGCTAATTACACTGTGATTGTTCAAAAATGTAACGTGCGGGGTACCTGGTGGGTAAACCTAATTCGAGTACGCTGAATCCAGTGGTGCTAACCATTTCTTTTGGTTATCTCTTGTTTAAAAAATAACTGTGATTGAAGACTTTGTTAAAAGTGCCTAAAAATCGCAATTTTTTTCCTCAATTTTCTAATATTTATTAATTTTTATATCAATTAAAATAACATATTATGGATGGATATGCGTCCTAAAGAAATTTTTGGAAAAAAATTGCAAAGATAAAAAATCAAAATATTGCTCAATTAAAAAAAATTAAAAATTTTTTGACGAAAAAAATATTCAAAAAAAAAATTTCCAATTGTTTTTCCAAAAAGTTTTCTCAGGACGTAATTTTATCAATATATGTCTTTTCAATCTATATATGTATGTATATTGATATAAAGGCTAATAAATGCTAGAAAACTCGGAAAAATTGCGATTTTTATGTGCTTTTAACAAAGTTTTCAATCTTAATTATTTTTCAAAAACAAGCGCTAATCTAAAAAAGTAGTAAGCACCATTGGATTCAGCGTACTCGAATTAGGTTTACCCACCAGGTCTCCGGCTTGTTACAAAAAAAAGTTTCGAATTCGAGCACAGTGATATCATTATTTATGATAAGTTACAAAAAAAAAAAAATAAAAAAAACAATCCTGCCATCAAAACACGTTTTTGGCGCTCCTGCAAAATTATTATCTTAAGTTCGTTTTTGAAGTCTTGAAAAGTTTTTCCGTTTTCTAGTGTATTGTTATTCAGTAATGATGATGGCATCTATGCCAGCTTATCCACCTCTTCGTTTCAAGAGACACCCTGATGTACCGGAATCCATATTATCTCGATGCCTGTAATTACTGGGTAAGCAAAAGTGAAATGCACATGTGATCTAGCTAACGCATCAACAATAAATTTCAATGCATTTTTAAGAAACAATACTTTACTGAACAAGTTATACATATTATAAATTTTTGGGGAAAACAAGCTATAAAATTATTAAACCTTAATATAAAATATATAGGAATCGATTGATCTTGCGGTCGATCTCTAGAACTTTTCGCAAAGCTAAAGCGGCATTCCATAAAAATCAGGAAATATCTAAAATCCATTTGACGAAAAGTTGAAGTTATTAGAAGAAAAAAAAACGATTTCTTACGAAATTTTTCATTAGTAATTAGTGAAAGCAATTTTTGGGCACATGTATGCCAGATGTAAACTCGGCCTTAGAATCTCTATCGTCTTTCTATTTGAGTTTCCGCAGGGAATTTCAATCATTCTTCCAACAGTAGATTTCTTCCAATCTCTGGTGTGTTGTTCTATACACTCAAAATATTTCATAGGTGAAATAAACGAAAAATGTGGTTCATTTTACGAAAATATTCGTTGTTTTTACGGTACACGCAAAGAAAAAATATGGTTGAGGTAACCATAATCAAACAGCAACATACTATGATTAAATTATATGGCTGCAGTCAAATCATATTATTGTTAATAAAAAAAAACTTTACCAATATTATTATCTGAGTTAATTATAATATTATCTGAGTTAATTATATTATAATCTTAGTATTGTAAATATGACAACACTATTGTTAGATGTGACTAAAATATAATTGAGACTCACCATACCATGTTCTAATATTATATTAATATTGTTAAATACGACCACAGTATTATTTAATAGAATAAAACTATTTTATTTTTTAATCATATATTTATTGTAGAAACAGCTGTGCGTTAAATTCGAAATAAAAATAAATTAATATTGTTGAAATAAATTGTATATATAGAAATGTATACTTACACCACATGCAGCCATGTCTGTATAAAAAGATACTCAAAAGCTTATATATTTTTATTCAACTACCCTTTTCTTTATACTTTATTTATTTATTCATTTATTTAACACTACCGATAGCTTACAAACGAAATACTGAACTGACAGATGTTTCCAAAAAATATTATTTTTAAACTTAACATAATATGGTTTTGGAAAACATTATATTGTTATTTACATCATATTATTTTTAAATAATAATACAAACTATGTTGTAGTCATAAAAACTATATTGTTAAACTCTAACCATATCACACTTCACATCCATATATGTGATAATGTAATTATTAAATTCAAACATTACTCTGTTTATCGTAACGAAATAAATGTTTAAAATAACAATAACTAGTTTTCGACAACCACACATTTGTTCCAGAGAACATAATATTGTTTTCTCAACCATTCTACAACCATATCTTCTCTTTGCGTGTACGAAATGCTTCGT
This sequence comes from Tachina grossa, assembly GCA_949987645.1. Taxonomy (NCBI): domain Eukaryota; kingdom Metazoa; phylum Arthropoda; class Insecta; order Diptera; family Tachinidae; genus Tachina; species Tachina grossa. The sequence goes on along the minus strand of OX465274.1, from coordinate 130,759,031 downwards.
AAATAAAGGGTGTTTTTTATTGAGGTATAGAACTTTAAGTTGGCATCACTTTTTTAACTGGCGGCCATTTTGTCAGCTGTCAAGTGATTAATATTTAGTTTGGTTTGCCATTTCATCATGAACAGGTTGACAAAAGAACAACGCTTGCAAATCGTGCAAATTTATTTCGAAAATAATGGTTCAGTTCGCGAAGTTTACCGCAAGCTCCGTCCATTTTATGGTCGACATAATCGTCCATCAGAGCAATTAATTCGGTTAACCATGAATCGTTTTCGCACTACGTTTACTCTATGTGATAATACGCATCCGCAGAGACGTCGAACAGTGCGCACCGAAGAAACAATTGCCGCTGTAGAGCAAAGTGTTGAAGAGGACCCGAATGAATCGATTCGCCACCGTGCACAGCAATTGGAGCCGACTAACCGACTATTTTGTTCCCGAATTGGATGGCATGAATGTGGATGAGTTGTGGTTCCAACAAGACGGCGCTACATGCCACACAGCGCACGTCACAATCGATTTATTGAAGGAAACATTCGATGAGCGCATAATTTCGCGGAATGGACCTGTCAATTGGCCACCAAGATCGTGTGATTTGACACCATTGGATTATTTTCTTTGGGGATATGTGAAGTCGCTCGTCTACGCCAACAAACCAGAAACGTTAGGGGACTTGGAAGCCAACATTCGTGGCGTTATTGCCAACATACGGCCCCATATGCTCGAAAAAGTGGTTGAAAATTGGACCTGTAGAATTGGCTTTATTCGAGCCAGCCGCGGCGGCCACATGCCCGAAATCATATTTAAACATTAATGGCATAAAATTATCCTTCCAATAAAGCCAAATTGATGGACATTAAAACGATTTTCTTGTGTTTTATTTCAATTCAAAGTTCTATACCTCTAAAAAAAACACCCTATAGTAGAAATGATATTTGTTTATTTTACGAAATACTTTTTGTCTGCAAATAACAAAATTTTGTGTTATTACAAATTTTTTTTTCGTAAGTTTACGAAATATAAAAAAAATTCTTGAACCATGAAAATACATTTTGTGTAATATACGAAATTTTGTGTAAAATTAAAATCTGTAAAAAAAATAAAATCTGCAAAAAAATTATATATTCTAATATTTAGGAAATAATTTTGTAGTATAATGTAATTCTTGGAATTGGAGGTTATAATAATTATGAAAAGAAAAAGGTAATTTAAGGAGAATTGTTACAGCATCTGTATTCCTCATCCATCACATACACATATGTACTCGTACATACATACATACATACATACACATATATTTTGCACTGAAACTCACAGATCAAATTGGGAACAGAACTGAGACGAACAACGATTTTTTTGTGCTAACTTTCGCCATATAAAATAAAACGCATTTGTTTATATGAAAATTAACACAACACCACCGTCGAACGAAATCTGTCGTGCAAGACGAAATCTGCGATATACATATTTATTTCTACGAGTATTTCTTACGCCTATGAACGACAAAAACAATTTTATCTCTCTGCACAAACAACAACCAATTATCCAATTAAGGTGCCTATACACTACATGTTTTTACATTGCACCTGTCAAATTTTAGATAATTCGGTAAAAACATGTAGTTGGTGACCTCAAAAACTTTGCTTGTGTAAAAATACACAAGCAAAAACATAAGACAAATTTTCAATTAGAGCATGTTCTATTTTCTTATGTTCACACATGTGTTTTCAAATGTATATGCAATGTGAAAACATTTATCGACGGTTGAATGTCTCGGATATCATTAGCCGTCCGTTTAAAGTATTTGCATTAGTGATAAATTAGTTATTTTTTATCTCATTTTAAATTTTTAATAACAATGATATAAAGTATATAACAAGTGTTGATACAAGCTCCATATTTTGCAGATTTAAAAGAAAAAAACTTAAATAAATATTTGTGACGCCGGCTTTTCAGTGACGCCGGCACTTCAGCAACGTTACCAAAGAAATTTCCAGCGGCTTTAATGTTATAATAAAAGCTGTTGTAAACAATCATGGCCGACGTCACGTGTAATTGTACATACAAGTTGGTGACCAAAAATTAAAAACCGTATGTAAATTAATCAAGTTTGACAGACACAAAAAAAACATGTGAATTGTAAACTTGAAAAAACACAAGCAAAAACATGTAGTGTATTAGTACCTTTATCAATTATAAGATCCGCTACTTATTCGTCGTTGGTGTGCCGTGGACGAGATTTGTCATCCGTTCCAGTTTTCTTCCTAGCATAAGCCGAAAACTATTTTTTTATTATAAATATTTATTTTAATTAAAATTTTTTGTTAAATAATTTTGTATGGAATATATACAATGACAGGGAAATAAATGGGGAAAATATTAAAAACTAAAACAAAACAAGAGTTTTTAATTTATATTTCAAATTTTTTTTTCGTAAAATTCACAAAACTTGTTCCAATTTACGAATAATTTTGTACTGTAAACAAAATGTTAACAAAACAAAATTTGTCCATTTTACGAAATTTCCAATTTTATAAAAATGTTTTATTTTATACCAAATTCAATATAATAAACGAAAAATATGGTACTATATACGAAAATAATTGTACGAAATAATTTTTGTAACTTAACGAAATTCGTAAAATTACAAAATCTGTTTTCCTGCATAAGCCACAAATATTTTCGTAAAATGTACAAAACTTTCGTTTATTGCACAAAAATTATTTTACGAAAAAATATTTCGTATTTTTAAGCATGGAATATTTTGAGTGTAGGGAATTAGGCGAAAAAAGTATATCAGGCTTATTAATCGGCCTTGTGTCTTGCAAAAAGTGTTGTTTAGCGTTTGTTTAAGAATACTTCGCTGCAGTAAAGCATATGAAAAATCCCTCATCTCTTGAAAGTTCTTGTAAATGGTCTTTTGCAGGCCTCTAGTAAAAACAAAGTTGATGTGTGTTCTATGGACTATATTTCGTATGTAGTCGTCTCTCTAACGGATGGTCGTGTTTCAGTTTTGTCGTCTTGTACAAACTGACTGTTAATATAATTTTGTTGTCATTAGAGTCCTTGACCTGTATACTCGTACTAGGGATGCCAATCGATTTTTGGAAATCCCGGGATTTTGTAATCCTGATCCCGGGATCCCGGGATCCCGGGATTTTTCGGGATCACGGTATTTTCGAGATTTCGGGATTTAAATATTTTTCGTAAAATAAATTATTTTTTTAAATAAATGTTACTTTAATAACAATTTAATGCATTTTTAAAGGTTTTATGTTCATAATTTATCATTGCACAATAGTCTTTAAAGTGAAAATTTTTCTAATACGAGTATGAAATAAAAATCAAAAGAATTTTTCTCATCTATTTTTAAGTTGATTAATCACATTTGATGTTAGAGAATTTATAGTGAAAACAATAACTAAATATGAAAACTTGTTTTTGTTTTCAATATAAATGTTTTTCTATTATCTAAACCAAAACGAATATACATATACGGTGGACTTTTAGCACTACCGCTTAAGTTGACTTACGAAAATTTTTAGATTCACTTTCAAACAATATTGTTTTGTTAAAAATATATGTATCTACTAACGTTTTTTTTAATTGCGATTGATCAACAAGAAGTATAACGGTTGTTACATATGGATGTATTTTAGTGTCCTGCACAAGACTATTTATAAGAACTTTTAAGACATGAGAGATTTTTTCAAATGCTTTACTACAGTTAAATATTCTAAAGGATTGGAATAAGCAACACTGTTGGCAAGTAATTCTTTTCGGTTGTTTGTCTTGCCAACAGTGTTCTTTAGCGATTCTTTTAGAATATTTCGCTGTAGTAAAGCATTTGAAAAAATCTCTCATGTCTTGAAAGGTCTTATAAATAGTCTTGTGCAGGACACTAATGTATACCAAGCATTATCTAATTTTTTATCGTTTTCGTTACGACTATAAAGCTGAACATGTCGAAAAATTAAAAGAAATGTATACTCTATTCTAATCAAATTCGATTAATTACGTCTAAAGATCACATTTTTATGGGCACATACATTAAAAGTTTACCTGAGCACTTGAACAGTATTTTTGCTCTACTGAAAAATTTTATTTAAAAAATAATGACAAAAATAACATATTTATTCAATAAAATCCAATTATGAATATTCCCGGAAGTTTTTTCTATTCCCTATGATTTGTTCCCGGGGAATATTCATCCTATTCTAAATAGCCTGGCAATAAGCAAATACGGGAGAGAGTAAAATCTGAATCAGCTGTTTAATGTTTACATTTTATTCTGCAATAAAGAAAGAGTTCAGCAGTAGAAATTTAATTAAAATTTCAGTTTTCATTACCAATAAGGTTGTATGTTAATGTAAATATATTTTTTGGTTAAATTAAAAATTTAATTAAAAGCGTAATCATATACAACCATGCGGAATAACTTAATGCTGAGAAAGTGGAGCTAAAAATGCTCAGGTGCAGATGGGAGTGAATGAAATTTCCAATGATTGTATGTACAAAGGAATTTGTAAATTTCAGTTTTTCTTATCGGTCTTGATATTAGAGGAAAACAAATCTTCCATCTATTTACTTGCTATGTAAACTATATGAAAGGAGGCGTGCAATTTTATTGTTTAAGTACTTTTTTTTTCTAAAGGCAGAAGTATTTCATGCTTTTGAAGTTGATGTGAGCAGGGCTTGGATAAAAATGCATAAAACAAGAGAGAAATATACCCATTCCGCTGCTTATTTAAACATTTTGTTTTAAATAAATGAATTTACCATTGTTTTATCACATTTATTAATTTGAATTTTTAACTTTTGCATTAGTTCCCTTTTAAATGTTTGGGGAGAAAACTCTCAAAGTTCTCCCTCTCCCTCACATTTAGAATATCTACTTATTTCTCGGGCATTTTTTTCTCCCTCTCTCTTAGGTTTAGAATACCTATTTTTTTCTCCGGGAGTTTTTTCCCTCGGAAATTTTAATTCATATTAGGAGGAATGGGAAAGGGGAAAAAACTCCCGGATAATTGCTACTCATAATTGGGCTGATTAATTTAATTTGCACTTTTAGAAAGTGAAAGGAAAAAATTACACATTGTTTAATGTACACAAGTATAAAATTTTTTAACCAAAGCTTACCATTTCAAAAACTACAGAATCGAAATACTTGTATTAAAAAGCTTTAGCATTTCAGCAAAGGATTAAATTTGTCACAACAAATTTTTTTTTTTTATAATGCATGTATTTATTTATTGTATCTTCATATGTGAACTAACAATAAGTATTCAAATCTTAAATCTATAAAAAAAAAAAATTATTAGGCCCGACCAGTGTCGGACATAAACTTAGTGGTAATTATAAATAATACATTAGTAGTGATAATCAAAAAAAAAAGGGGGGGGGGAAAGTATTTTCAAGTAGTCCCATCTGGAGTGTTAGGTATAAGAGCCCGTGTGTCCCTCTTTTTTAGGCGGATGTGTCCAGTAAAGTTCAAAATATTACGAGCAAGCGGATTAGGATGTGATTCGAGTTTTGTTAAATATTTGCCTGCGTATTTTGCAATTTCTTCAGTCACTAGTGGCATATTTAAATCACGATGTATAATAGAATTTTGGATGTACCATGGAGCCGATGTTATTAACCGTAAAATTTTGTTTTGCCTTCGTTGGATTCTCTTGACATTGGAAGCTGAAGCAGTGCCCCATAACTGAATTCCGTAGCACCATATTGGCTTCAAAAGCGACTTGTACAGTAAAAGTTTGCAGTCTAAGCTGAGTGTTGAGTTTCTGCCAATCAACCAATAGATTTGAGTTAACTTAAGTTTCATCTGAGTTAACTTAGAGTCAATATGATGTTTCCATGTAAGTCTTCGATCAAGGTGTATACCAAGGTATTTCACTTGGGAATGTTGAGGAATATTATGATTGTTGATTCGAATGGGGGAGCAAGTATCTCTTCTTAGGGTGAACGTTATATGGACACACTTTTGTTCATTGACTTTAATTCTCCATAAGTTCAACCATATTTCCAGCTGAGTGATATGTTCCTGGAGATTGCGGGATGCCTCGTAAGGGTTTTCGTGCACACTCATACAGGCTGTATCATCGGCAAAAGTAGAAATATGGATATTATTGCTCACAGGCATATCACAAGTATATATTAAATACAAGACAGGACCCAGAATACTACCCTGGGGCACACCAGAAGATATAGATTCGGGCACACTCGTGAACTCTCCTTCCACAACAGTGAACTTCCTATCAATAATATAACTTTCCAAAAGCTTTTGAATGTTTATTGGCAGATATGTCTTCAATTTTAAAACTAGGCCTTCGTGCCATACTTTATCAAATGCCTGAGAAACATCAATAAAGAGAGCAGAACAATACTTCTTTTCTTCAAATGTTCTTCTTACAACTTGGACCAGTCTATGCGTTTGTTCAATCGTGCTGTGCTGACTTCTAAAACCAAATTGATGGTCCGGGATGCACCCATTATCAGTTAAAATTTTGGACAATTTAGTCATGAGCAGCTTTTCGAAAAGCTTTGAGATTGTAGATATTAAGCTTATAGGCCTATATGACTCAGTCTTGGTAAGATCTTTGCCCGCCTTTGAAATCATTTTGATCTTGGCAAGTTTCCAGTTATGTGGAAAATACTGCATTCTTAAAATAGCATTAAAAATAAATAGCAGGATTCTTATTGCAATATGAGGCAAGTTCATGAGCATTTTGTTACTAATGCCATCAATACCTGGAGCTTTCTTCGGGTTGAGTTCAGCAATTACTTTTTGTACTTCACGCATCTTAAACCTTAAGGGACGAGGGGGTAGAGAAACTACACTCGGTAAATCAGCAGCACCCGTACATGAATTGGGAGTGAATACAGATTTTAAATGCTCAGAAAATAAGTTACCTTTCTCACTATCACTTCTTGCCCAGCCTCCGGTCGCAGTACGCAATGGTGATTTAAGATCAACGGGTCGTTTAAGATTTCTAGTAGCGCGCCATAAAGAGTAATTAGATGCGGACGTTACATCAAGACCTTCTAAATACTTTTCCAGTAGTGCAGTTTTTTCCGATGATAGCAGCTCTTTGAGTCGTTTAGTACATTCTTTAAGTCTGATTTTATTTAGGGGTGATCTGTGTTGTTGCCATTCTCTTCTAGCTCTCCTTTTTTCACATACAAGACGTTCAATTTCCGTAGAATAAATTCTGTTAAAGCCGGTCTGCGGATAGGAGGTAGTGGCGTGTTCAGCAGCCTGTTTAATATTTTCGTTAAGATTTAACATGTCATATTGCATTTTGTTAAGTATTTTTGTTTTGGTAGTGTTCATTATTGGTTAATCTGCCTTGATCTTTATTAAAAACAATTCACTTTTAATATTAACACACATTTTTAGAATTGCCAGACGCACATTTCTTAGCTCAAAAACCATTTTTGATACCATCACTTATAAAAAAAAATCCCCAAAAAGTCCCTTAAAATTTGGTTATCATCCCCTACAAATCCCCAGATCCCCAACACGAAATTTTCATCCCCAATCGCAAAAAAAAATTCCCAATTTGGGGACAAATCCCCTAAACTGGCGACACTGGTATGTATTCATACGTTCGCTAAGACGAGTGTGGTTTATTAGTGTACTGGCCTTCTACTGTGCAACTCGAATACAACTATCATTGAGTCGAACTCATTCAGTCGGTCGTTTTTGACTAAAACTATTTATCAAATCCATGTAAATTAAATGAGTTTGATCTTAGGTTTGTATCAAAAACTACCTAAACGGTGTAAATAAAAAACAAAATAATTTTGAATTGCAATGTAAAAAACATACATACACACTCGAGCAGCTTTTTAGACAAAATACTCCGCATTATTCTGCAAATATTTCTCGCTTTTACGTCAACCCGACAACAAAAAGTTTTCACTTGCCTTGTATTGTATTCTACTCCAATTGTAAGGAGGTGTCAATAGTACTCAATTATTACCGACAAGTAGATAAGTGCTAATTTTTTTAGCGTTGAGGAGTCGACATACAGATAGTTATACACTGCAATTATGAATAAATTTCCGCAAGAAATTTTTTCCTTTCCCAATTAGATTTTTTTGTTTTCCCTATTATTTGCTACTGTTTGAAATTATTCCCCCGGAAAAATTTCTCGTGAAATTTGAATTATAATTGCCCTCATAATATAGAATAAGACGGAATAAATTTGTCAAACTTATGAATTTTTCAAATGTTATTTCCCTTCCAAAGGTAATATGTTTCTTTTGTTTTCAAAATAATTCTTGTAATAACCCCTTTCTGACACAATTAAGAAACAAAAGGATTTGCAATTTAATTACTTTTATTTAGCTTTTCTTTTCAATAGTCTTCCTCTGTCGCTTACTTATTTTTACAATATGTCTTTTCACGAGAGACTCAACAACAACTATCTCTGTGTTGCCAGATCTTCCAGCTAACTAGCGTTGTCAGATCTCCACATCCCTCCAATGTTTTTCAGCTTCAGCGTTAGTCTTGGGTTTAGCTGCTCCTGGTCAATTTGTTTCTCCACACGATCTGCACACGAATTATTATCGCCTGGTTCCGACGTTGTAGGCAATTTCTTCAGGTGACTAACGTTGCGCCTGTATAGCTTATAATCCCTGCGGATCGTGACATCATTTCCCTTCCGCTCAACAACTTCACACGCGTCTTGACCAAACGTCGGTGTCAACTTGTTGGGGAAAGTTACATTTTGCACCAACACTTTGTCTCCAACTTGAATCTCACTTTGTTTTGCCCCGCGATCCTTGTCCGCCTTCTCTCTTCCTTTTTCTTTATTGATAGCATCTAAGTCTCTAGCCTCCGCATCTAAAACGTTTTCACCGACATCCAAGATAGATGGTATTTTGTCTCGAATCACGCGTTTGAACAGCAGTTCCGTCGGGGCCTTCCCAGTCGTTCCATGAGGGGTGACATTGTACATAAGCAGGAACTTTTGGATTTCCTTCTTATAGTCTGCTCCATTACTATGAGCTATCCGCAGGCGCTTGACGATTGAGCGATTCATGTTTTCCACTTCGCCATTCGCTTGCGGCCAGTACGGTGGAGACGTCATGATTTCGATATTTTTGTTTGCGCAATATCTCCTAAACTCGTCACTGACAAATTGACGACCATTATCTGTTGTGACTGACCTGGGGTAGCCCAGTCGAGAGAACACCTCATCCAGAAAATCGATTATTGCGCTCGATGTAATTTTCTTTAGAAATTTTACCTCTTGGTACCTCGAATAATAATCAATGACCACAAATATGAAATCATTGTTCGGTAACGGTCCTAAGAGATCCATTGCTAGGCATAACCATGGTCCTTCTGTCAAAGCGCGTCGAGTCATCGGTGCCGGTTGGGACGGCCTTGACACCAACAAACATTCGCGGCAGTTTTTTACATGCTTCTCTACATCCCGATCTATTAGTGGCCACCATACTTTTGATCGTACCCGCCGCTTCATCACCGTCTCGCCTGGATGACCTTCATGTGCCAACGCTAAAACTCTTGTTCTTAACGGACCGGGTATTACGATTTTGGTACCCCGTAGGAGAATATTGCCCAACGTACATAGTTCAAGTCGAAACGGGAAATATCTATTGGATGTAGTCAATGGCCATGAATTATTTTTTATGCTTTCAACCGCTTCCATTAGTTCAAGATCGGACCGATTATTCTCCACAATCTCAAGAATTGAAACTGCTCGCGGGACAGCTTTTTCGATTATTGAGCATATACTGCTTTCAGCTTGTTGATCGAAAGACGTATTATATTCAATTTTGCATAATCTGGATAATGAATCGGCGATGTTATGTTTACCAGACTGGTAAATGATTTTAAACCTGAACGACTGAAGCCGTAACACCCATCGCTCGATCCGAGCAGGTGGCTTTGATGTAGGTTTGAAAATTGTTTCCAAAGGCTTGTGGTCCGTTACCAATTCAAACTCGATGCCCGCCAAATAATAGTAGAACCGTTCGACACCCCAAACCAAAGCAAGACTTTCCTTTTCTGTTTGTGAGTATCTACGTTCAGTCTCGGATAAGCTTTTGCTTGCAAACGATATTACTTGTGGCATGTTGTCGATAAATTGCAGCAGGACCGCTCCGAGGGCCACTGGACTCGCGTCAGCTATTAAGCGGGTGCGCCTTTTGGGGTCAAAATATGATAATGTTGGAATCCTGGCCAGTTGTTTTTTCAGTTTTACAAAAGCTTCATCTTCCCGCTGACTCCAATCGAACTTCACATCTTTTTTTGTTAAATATCTGAGCGTATCCGTAAGGTCAGCCAGATCCGGTATGAATTTTCCTAGATATGTGACTAATCCCAGGAAACTCCTTAGCTCCTCCTTGCTGGTTGGTGCACGAAATTTCATGATGGTGTCGACTTTTCCGGGATCTGGATTTATGCCTTTGTCAGACAGAATGTGACCTAAGAATAGTAGTTTCTCTGTTTTCCAAATGCATTTTTCTCTGTTCAGCGTAACATTCGCCTTCTCAAAAACTGCCAACACCTCTTTAAGATTTTTGTCGTGTTCAGACTCTGTCTTCCCAAACACGATTACATCGTCCAAATAGTTTATGGCGCAGTTACACGGCGCCAAAATGCTTTCCATAATCCTTTGGAAGATTTCTGGTGCAGAGTTCACGCCGAATAATAACCTTTTATACCTGAATAACCCTTTTGACGTGATGAAGGTGGTTATCTCACGACTCTCTTCCTCTAGCTCCAACTGGTGGTAAGCATTTTTGAGATCTAACCTAGAAAAGTATTTAGCACCCTGTAGTTTGGTCATGAAGGAATCGAATGTTGGTAGCGGATAATTTTCCCGTAATATGGCCATATTTGCACGTCTCATGTCGATGCATAATCGGATATCCCCGTTACCCTTAAATACAATTACTACCGGAGATATCCAAGGGCTAGGTCCTGTCACGGGTTCTATGACACCCTGTTCCACAGCTTCATTCAATTTCCTTTCGACCTTTTCCTCTATGGCGGATGGCACTCTTCGCAATGGCTGTTGGACAGGTTTTACAGACTTGTCAATTGTCAGCGAAACTTTAATGGCTCTAATTTTCGGAAAAACATGGCAGTTCTCGATTTGATTTACTCCACGCCCTAGTTTCAAAACGCCCAATTTGATAGCAGTAACTCGGCCCAGCAGTGATTGACGCCCATTCTCAATTACATAGAACGAGGAAATCAAGTTTGAAACTAGATCCAGGCCTATTACCGCTTCAAAACAGCTTTCACCTTGAGTAAATTGTTTCCAGCATACGCACGAAACTGATTCTCAGATTTAGCTCGTATGTTCCAAATCGTGGCATCTTCCTTACAGAGGCACTCCCAATCATCCTCACTCAACAGGTTATAATGTGACCCAGAGTCGATCAGCATGGCAATCTTCCGGCCCCCTATATAGCACTCTATGATTCCGTCCATGTGCTCGCTTAACTTGTCTGCTATCTGGAAACAATTGTGTTCGTTACACTTATTCTGCATAGGTCGAGCTCCTGTTACACCGTCACTTGAGACAAATTGAACGTTTGAATATTTCCGCTTTTTCCCATTTGTGTAATCAGAACCTGGCTGCCTGCGTTTTGAACCTTTCGTCTTGCATTTGCGAGCAAAATGGCCAACAAACCCACATTTGTTACATTTTGAATTTTTAGCAGGACAGTCAGCACTTGCACCTTCATGACCTCGACGACCACATCTGCCACATTCAATACTCGTATGTTGATTCTTTGTCTCGATTTTGTTTACATCGATGGGTACATTGGACAATTTCATAGCCTCTGACTGGTTATTTATCTGCTCATGGACATGACACATTTCGATGGTTTCTGTGAGCGTATATTCTTTTTCTAGGAGCCGTTTCTTTAAATCATCTGGTGCCCAATTATCGATAAGCTTGTCTTTTAGATTTATTCCTAATGTCTCATCTTTCGTCTCGCCGAATTGGCATTTTGCGGCCTGGTTTCGTAGCCGTACAAGGAATTTGTTAAAACACTCGCCTCCTCCAGGCTTCAGCGAACGAAAAAGATGTCTTTCAAAAGTCGAGTTTCTTTCCGGTGAAAAATATTCGTTGAGCTTTTCAACCAGAGTTTTGAATGCATCTACATCTTTAGCTGTATCCCCGGACCCTACAAGTGCCCCGGGAATACTGTATACAACCTCTTGAAGTTGTGTGCCACCCAAATACAGTAGTTTGTTCCTCTTCTTCGCAGCGTCCTTTATTTCCTCTGCGTCCAGATATATGGAAAACGAGCGGAACCATTTTTCCCATTCTGTGCGCAGGAGTGCCTTATCTATGGCATCACAAAGGAAAGGTGATATGCCTACCGCACTCATTTCTCTTCCTCAACCTCCAGCTCACACCAAATACAATTAATGTTTTTCACCTATTAAGCAATTTAATGCACATAGTTAATTAACAGGCAACATTTGGCTGTCAGGTGTTTCTTACCAATTCACAGTCCTTACAATTAAATGTAATGCAATTGGTTACTCTTCGGCCGACAATTTAATGTCTTTTGTATCTCCTTATCTGCAATTAAATGCAAAACAATTTAATGTCTTCCCATTTGTTACAATTAAATGTCGCACTCACATGGTTTCTCTTTTTTTTTCTTCTTTTTTTTCACAGGTTACTATTATAAGTCAATGCCGACAATTTAATGTCTTCGCTGCAATTTAATGCAAAAGAACTTAATTTTTTTCTTTGCAATTTAATGCAGCCAATTTAATATTGCTCCATCTGCAATTAAATATTTACCTCAGTCGCCAATGTAATAACCCCTTTCTGACACAATTAATAAACAAAAGGATTTGCAATTTAATTACTTTTATTTAGCTTTTCTTTTCAATAGTCTTCCTCTGTCGCTTACTTATTTTTACAATATGTCTTTTCACGAGAGACTCAACAACAACTATCTCTGTGTTGCCAGATCTTCCAGCTAACTAGCGTTGTCAGATCTCCACAATTCTAAAATGTACATATATTGTAGCACCTTTGATGAAAATAACCGTAAGAAAGTAGTTAATTTATTTTGCTCTTGTTGTTAATTTATAAGAAGTATGTCACGAATAGTCATTAAATTGTTAAAACTGTACGTATAAAATTGTATGGGACTTTTAAATATTATAAAAAATACCTTAAAATCAACGAAAATGTGAATTTATAAAGTTTTTATACAAAAATTGTTAAGAAATCCCGAAAATGAAATCCCGGGATTGAATTTTACAAATCCCGGGATTCGGGATTTGCCAAATTCCGAAAATCTCGGGATTTCCGGGTTCGGGATTTCCCGTTTGGCACCCCTAACTCGTACTTATCATCCCTACCACGTCAAACTATCCAATATGCAAAATTGGTTTTTTAGATTCATTATCTTGGTACCCTAATTTTAACGATATGCCTCGTTTCAAAATGCTGAAATTCTCACGAACGATAGATAACTCAATAAGAAATACTTTAAGACTGACACTTTTAGGAATACGATGACTTTAAATTCATAATTGCCGGGTATTCGCGCTCTTCTGAAAAGCTCAAATTTGCATATTGGATAGTTTGACGTGGTAGGGACACTGTTGCCAGAACTTCTAGGGGTGAAATAGTAAAAAACTACAGATTTCTGTGCAAAAAATCGTCAAAATCGTCAAGTCATTTTAGAAAATCGTGAAAAAACGTCAAATCAAAAATATTAATTTTTTTTGTATTTTAATTGTTCTATTACAAAAACTATTACTATGGTTCAAACTTATTAACTATGCTTTCAGCAAATATACACATATACATAATTATTTATAAAACTTAAAAAGTCTTTATAAAGATTTTTTAAAACAAATTTTCATACAAAATTTTTCATAAAAAGCCTTTATAAAGCCTTTTTAAGTTTTATAAATAAGGCCATAAATATATGTATATTACCTAAACATGAAAACCATTAAAATTAAAAATAAAAGTTAAAAAAATTTAAAATGAAATAAGAATTCACATGCGTAGATATATAATTATTTATTTTTAAAACAGATAATTTATAAAAAAAATAATTAGCATTTTTGTTATAGAAACATTTTATGTATAAATATCAGAATTTAACATTTTGAACACAAAAAAATCATAACATAACAAAAAACCAACTCTAAAAATGCAATACTAAAAATAGTTTCCATATACATATGTTAAATTTAGAAAAATCGTAATTTCTAGACCTAAAATCATCACTAGTGTATTTTAGGAGGTGAAAATCGTCAAAATGCAGAGAAATCGTCAATTCTGGCAACAGTGGGTAGGGACGATATGATTATTAAATTTAAATAAAAAACGCTAATTTTTTTTAACACTCAATACAAAGTTTTGTTTTATTTTCTTAGATTTTTTGTTTGTTGATTTTTATATAATTAACTATTACTAAAATACAATACATTTTTTATTATTAAAAATAGTATTCTTTTCATTTGAAAAACTAACTAAAGTTATTTTAGAAACTAATATGTATTATAAAAAGAAAAGCAAATAGATAAACGATTTCTTAAAAATAACTAATGAGCAAATTAAGAACGTAAGAGAAAATAGTTGTTAATTAAACAAAATAGTTACAGTATTTGAAGTATATGCATGTATTACAGTATATTAATTTAAAATATAAATCATTTAACATTAATCTTTTATACACAAAACAAACTTAACGATGATATTAAACAATTTGTTAAATGTACACATTTTTCATTAACTAAGTAGCAGGGTGTTTCTACAATATTTGTTTTTTTTTTAAAGATAATTTTTAAACTTATATTAAAACATTACAAATAATTAAATAGTTAAACAAGGGTTTTTGTAAAGAAAACAGGGGCATTAATTAACGCAGTTTTTGACTAGTATTTTTACTATTTCTTTTTTATCTTTTAAAGATTTTATTTTAGACACTAATAAAACTGCTAGATTTTCATGATATTTTTCCTTATTTTCTATCTTCAACAATTACGACATACAATAATAGTAATGTAAAACTTTAAGATTTTTTCTTTCAGTATAATTTTGAAACGAAATTATTTCAAGTGGTCTCAAGAATGTGCATACAACTTTTAAGCGTATTTTAATGAAATTTTAATAACATTCAATATTTCAACCAAAATACTATATACATATATGTATGTATATACTTATGCATATATATATATATATATATATATATATATATATATATATATATATATATATGTACATAAAATTAAAAAAAAAATGTTGGTTGAGGACGTCTAGTGGCATTTTGTATTACAGACACACATACATACATATCGTCATGTAAATTGAAAAAATGCATAATTTACATTCAAAATATTTTATAGAAGAAGCAAAACACATTGGCGGTATTCGATGTTTGATGCAAATGATCTTGTGTAAGTGCAAATGCTAAATATCGTAGCTTTTCTTTGGAATATGTGTGTAATTTATTGTTGGATTTTAAAGAAAGCTATGATATTTTGCATTTACATCGACGCAATACTATTTGCATCAAACACCGAATACCGCCATTATAAGTTGTAAGTGCATTTAGGTCTCAGTAGTCTTTAAAATTTCGTTAATAAATTCGATACGTAAGACCATAAAAATATTTTGGGTAGATGGATTTTATAAAACTACATCATAATCAGTCAAAAAGATGATATTGAACTTTTTGTAAGTTATGCGCTTTTAGAATTTATATTAAGATATACTGAGCGAGGGAAAATACTAGAGGTGTGCAATCAACACCAGGCCATCCACTATAATTAGGATGAATATTTTGTGGGAAAATGTTTCTGATTTTTGTCAGAAATAGTTTTATTTACGTTTTATTACGTAAATTGTTATGTTCTTTATGTTGTGTTTTATTTGAAATAATAATAAAATTGGAAGAAACTATTTCCATATTATTTTATTTTTGTTGCTTGTATGTAAATGCATATAAATATGTCATTTTTAAGTCAATTTGTTAACCGCTTAAAATCAATTTTTAGTCGCATGAAGTTTCCAGCCCTGCTTCTCATATAAATTTTCTAGAAAAATTAACTGCTTGTAATATATAAACTAAACCTGGAACTCTCTTTGTTTTCAGAATACACATAATTAAGATGACTTAAGGCTCAATCAGACGTGACATAACCATAGCCATAGAGAACAGCCGTTCGAAACAAACTAATGGGCAACATTTTAGTTGATTATAAGTGACTCGCCGTAGCGCCATAGCTCTCACCATTGAAACCAATTGAATTTTGGTTTGGTTATGTTTATGGCATTATGGCTATGTCACGTCTAATTTAAGCTTTAAGCGAAAATGTAGAAATTAATGAAGTTTCGCAAGGCGAATTCATACTAGGTGGCCGCAAGGGCTCAGATGACTATTTTCGCCGCTTGTAATTTGAATATACGTTGGATGTCAAAACAGATTTTTCAGTACATTTTGATGATATTTCAAGTATAAATTTTTCAAAGCGAACTGAGCTGAGTATACCTAGCAACGAGAGAGTAAAACAGAAATTTGCAAAATTACTCTCCCAAATATGAAAAAGTAAATGAACGCTTTGCTTTAAAAAACTTGCAAGACAATTTTAATCATATCAGAATCATAGATGGAAATCATGATATAATTGTACTTTTTCTGCTGTATTTTATTTGATGTTTTAAATTGTAATTTTTTTTTAAATTGACGTTTAATGTGATAGGCTTTACAGAGTTTCATGTATTATTTAATATTTTTATGCATTTTTCATAATTTTTAATTTTATTCTATTAAGAAATACAAAAAATTCGACTTTCCATTTCTGATCAGATATGAGAAGCCAACAAAATTCCTTGACAACAAAATTGAATTTATGTGGCTTAATGAAACAAAAACAATTAATTAAGAAAATATGGTTTTTAAATAAAGAAATGCACATTTTTCAGTTTTCCTTTTTCAAATATTTTTGAAATAATTAATTTGACAACAAAACACACAACACGCAGTAGTTGGATAATTCTTGCAACTAAAAATTTTACTAGTAATAATTTGGAGGAATTATTTTGTCTCTAAATTTGTTCTCTCTTTTGACGCTCTCTCCTTGCAAACATTTTAAGTTAATGAACACTTTCCACTAACAATTGTTACAAATTCTAAATTTTTTTTTAGTAAATGAACAAACATCGGCTATTATGTCATCCTGTTATGACTATTAATCTTTGAAAAAAATTAAAAAAAAAAATTTTCTACTCGGCCTTTTAGCAAAAGTAGAAGAAGAATCGCTCACAATTTAAAGAGATTTTAAAAAATTCAATGAAATAATAAAAATTAAACTTTAGATACATACATATGTATGTATGTATGTATGTAAATAATCGGTCCATTCCCGTTGGAGTTACATTTTAAAATGAAAGTAAAACGACAATTTGTTAACACCATTTTACAAACAGCAATTCTTTATTATTACAAAAAAGAAGAGAAGTATCTTAGAACACCCGGTTATAGCTATGCTACTTAGTTATATGAAACAAATTTCATGTTTGAAATAACAATGCAATAAAATTATAATATGTGAGGATGTCAAATTCGCCGCAAATCCTTCAGATTATTCTTTTCTAGCGGCGTACGATTAAATTAATGTATTATTTGTGGCCGGTGGCGGCTGTTAGCTCAGGTGCAAAAACAAAATAAAAACAAATTGAACAATCGCTCTCATTCACTTCAAAGAACGAAACAAAACAAAGTCAAACAATTTGTTTCGTTTATTTTCCTACAAAGTACAAAGAAATCAAAACAGAAATAAATTTATAACTGTAAATCACGTCTTATCTCCTGTTTAGCGCAATAAATAGCATAGCTATAAAAAAAATCGCATTTTTAGTTATGACATTGTTGAAGTAAATAAATATGTAAAGTTTTATGTTTCTTCTTTGCGACTTTTATAATTATGATTTAGATAATTGCAACACCAACGGAGAACTGATATTCGTTAAAGAGCTAAACAATTAAAATTTTTCCGCCGATGTTGTATTTTTTTTAAATGTATGACATATTTTATTTGTATTGTATTTGGCCATATTTAAATATTTTAAATATATGCTTTTAAGGAATGCATAACTTAAATACACCAATTTATTTCTTATTTTCATTATTATATTTCTAATACTAGATAACGCTATACATTTTTCTTGCATAAATTACAAAGAAAAAATATTATTTAAAATAGTAATTTTTCCAACAGGTACATAACACAAACATATTTAGGGCCGTTTTCACAACTCGTCCTTAGTTAAAGGTAGGATCTTGCTTGCCGATAAATATCTTTGCATCATTACAACTTTATTTTTTTCTTGTTATTATTATCAATAATAATAACATGTAATGGAGTATAGCCATTTATCGAACAGACAAAATTCAGCCTTTAACTAAAGGCAAGTTGTGAAAATGGCCCTTAATTAATCAGTTAAATTAGGAATATTGAATTTTATTAAAATTTCTATTTGTGTTCAAATCTTACAAGAAGTTTTCTTTTCATTTCTTATTTTCTTATGCTCAAGGACTAATTTGGCAAATTTTATTTAATTTTAAATCAGTCTTGTTTGGCCCTCGGATTTAAATATACATACATAGATAGATACATGCATATTGTTGGGCAAACTATTTCAAAAAAAAAAAAATTGCACAAAATAAAAAGATCTTACAAATACATATCACACAATAAATATTAAACAGTCACAACTAAAAATTATGAAAATGGTTTATATTTTTTTCAGAAAACAGCCAGCCAGCCCCCTTATTCTGTAACTCGCTAAAAACCTTTCAAGTCGATTTTTGATTTTCGGAAATTTTTAAACGTGTATTGCTAAATCAGGCAATAGTTTCAAAATTTAATCCGTTTAAATTTTACTGTTTTATGTCATTTCCAGAAGATTTCAAATTTGTATTTGTTCAGCATTTCAGCTTCAAATGTGGCTAATCACAGCATAAGGAGGTAGTTCAGGGAACAAATCTCTAATGACCGCAAAAATTTATTTTGCAACAAATACGGTCTTCTTGATCAATATAAAATACCCATTATGCCTATTTTTATGTCACATACTACGATAGAAATGTTCACACAAACACAATTATTCGTAAAATTTTATGAGAATTGGTTCGATATTAAATGCCGTAATTTGTCCACTGGGACTTTTGATTTGTGACTGTTTATGATTTAGGGCGACTTTTTGAGTTCAAGATTAGAGATAAATTAACCTTAATCTTCATTTGTTATTTTTGGCTAGTCGATTATATGTTTTTACTTGCTAGTTTAAGAGGGCAATCATGGTGGTTTAATCTTGCATTAACATTGACAACATACACTTTAGAAAAACATAACTTTTTGTAAAAATTATATGATAAAATAATTTAAAAACATAAATAAATATATATATTTTGTATTATTTATCTATTTCCTTTAACACGCGAAATATTTTACTTGTAAATAATAAAATATGGCAGTTTCTTCTTCTTCTCACAAAAAAATCAAAGTGTGTTGACAACATGTATGACTTTTACACAGAAAATGTTGACACTATTTTGTTTCTCAGTATGGTAATACTACAAATAATAATAAGAAGTTTAAACTAGCACTCAAAAACATCAAACTCAATTAATGTGAGATTAAGTTAATTTTCGGATTAGCTAGTTAAATAAATAAACTAATCTTAATCTCGAACCCAAAGAGTCGCAATTAGGGCTAATAAATCAGTGCAATTTAATCTCTATTTTTGGTTTAAAATGTGTTTAAACCAGCAAAGTGATAAATCAGTGTATTATTTAAACCAGCTATAAACACATACAATTGGGCGTTTCAACTACCAATAGAGGCCATATGATTTTGTTACTTACAGACCATATGTTTTGCATTTAAAGAGCACTCAACATTTTTTTCCAAGTTTCTACTTTTTCTTCAGATCTTGTTTGATGTGTTTTCTTTTGCTCTATTGTTCTTTTATATTATTCTACTTTGCCAAGAATATATATAATTTCTCTCCCAGTAAAATTTGGTCACTTTTAATAAAATTTTAATCAATTTTTTGCCTTTTTGATTGTGCAAAGAACTGATAGCCTGCTGCAAAACAGCTGTTCTTTGACATTTATTCTAGTGCTGCCACAATATTCTTATTTTTTAAACTAAACATAAGATATGGTTCACTGATTTAATCCTGTTGAGTTTAAACCACATATAAAGTTGAGTTTAATTCAACTAAACCAGCGTTTAAACTTTTACTGATTTATTAGCTCTTAGTATGCGATATGTATTAAAAGGGAGGCGTCACAAATATTAGCAGAAATCTGTAGAATGAAAAGTTAAGAGAAGTTATATGTACGTCACTTATATTTTAGGTGCGATAACATTAAACTAAACTGTGAAAAATATTTCGATAAAAACATTTGCTATCTTATTGATTTTTATTAACCTGTGCATTATACATATGAACATAAATATTAACTCCAGGCCAACTTTTCGTTATTCCAAAGCAGTGCTCACTGATAAACACATTTGAACGATCATAAATTAAATTTATTTATATTTCCTTTTTAGCAAATAGTTTAGCAAAAAGTTAGAAATATCGTATGTTATATTTATTAGAATCGAAGACGATGCGACCTATTGAAAAACAACTTCACTTTGTTCACAATGAAAGTAGATAGTATATAAAAGAAATATATTATTTAATTTTTTAGGCGTAAATTAATTTAAAAAAATCATTAGGACTTATAATGACAACTATTGTACGTGTATATTTTCAATTCACTCTGATAACTAACTCTGATACACATATTTTTTGCGTTTACACTAAATGCCAAGTATTCAGTTCTATTTAAATTTTTCATACAAATTTCAAGCAAATAAAAAAAATCGGTGGTTTTATTGACAATTCAATATTAAGTAATTGTATTTGTATGAACGCTTTTAAGTTTTGTTAGTTTCAAATTTAAGATTAAATTCAGTCGATATTTTTAGAAAATGTTTGAACATGTAAAAGCCTGCATACAATAGAATTGCTTCTGTTTATGTTTATACATTTAGTAAAATATATTTTATGTCTTTTCACTATTTGAGCTTTCATCTGACCTCTTTAGCTAAAACTGAATAAGCGTGCTCAATATACACCTTTTTATCACAGATCAGTTGAAAATAGAATCTATTATATTTTAAGCTGATATACTATATAAATTTTATTTGCTAAAGTCGTAGAGTTAAGCCATTAAACATATAGACCACAACAAGCTACCAACTACAATCGGTCAAAAATGGAATATACACGTTCACATGAAAAAAATTCTATTGAGGCTGTCACGACGACCACTTTTGTCACTGTCCCCCTGTTTAAGACACCTGTGTAAAAGACAGAGGTAGTAGTATAGTCTCTTTCTGTCTTTCTCCCAGCTGAATTAAGAGTTTGCAAAGTAAACTTTGCATGTGGAAAAGGGGTGTTAGTTATTAAACAAGCAATTTCGTGTTTATAAATGTATAATATTTTATACTTCAATATCAGGTACTTATAATGTTGCTGTCGTTCGTTGTCAATTTAAGTAATAAGCTGACTACACGGCGACGAAAGCAGTAAACAGTATTTATAGTCGTATTGTGGTATAGCCTGCTGTGGTGTATTACCCCTTTTCCACACGCAAAATTTACTTTGCAAAGTCTTAATTCAGCTGTGTGAAAGACAGAGGTAGTAGTACAGTGTCTTTCTGTCTTTCTTCCAGCTTCTAGCTTTCTTCCCTTTTAGACAGGGAAAGTTTACTTTGTAAAGTCTTAATTCAGCTGGGAGAAAGACAGAAAGAGATATAGTTCCTCTCTCTGTCTTGCACACAGCTGACTTAAGACTTTGCAAAGTAAACTTTGCGTGTCTAAAAGGGGTGTAAGACTTTGCAAAGTAAACTTTGCATGTGGAAAAGGGGTGTATGTGTTTGATGCATTAGCTATTGAAATTGGATGAGGTTACAGACAAGTGTAAAGACAGCGTTTTTATGTTGCCTTTTATATTACGGAAATGGAAACTTGGTGGACGAAATTTTATGGTGAGGGGGCGAAATAGTAAAGAGTGTAGCACATAATTCTCTTAAGCAAATATCAGTTGCTAAAAATCTATTAAGACTGTTTAGTGATTTTTAGTTACGAATGCAATCTCGTAACATTATTGCTTGCTACATGTGCCTTAAAAATTTAATTCCATCGAAATTAAGTTTTATCTACGAGAATCATCTAACAGGGCTGCAGAACTACAATTTAATGGTCCCTTCCGCCCTGACAACCTTTGCTAGTCGCGAACTCATAATTACATGTATTTATACCATTATTAATGCAGGGGTTGAAAACCATACAAGTTACTAGTACAAACAAATTCTAAATTTTTTGTTCCTGTTATGTGACAGTTAACAGTAAAAATTATAGCCAGTAGCAATTCAAAGTAATCAAACCGGTCACAATTTTTTTTAGAAATATGTATGAGGGCAGGTCAACAAGTTAGTGACTTTTTGAATTTCCCGCCTCTTAATTGAAATGTCAATACTGCTCCTGTTAACAAGCAACCACAAAACACACAGAAGTGTCACGAGACGGAAGACAATGGCACTTTTCTGTTTGTCTCGTTTTCCCTCAAATTTTGTCGGCGTTTTTGTTTTGATTCTTCTTTCTAGTGCAATAAAATTATAACGCTTTTTATTAGCTGTGTTAATTGGTAAGTAGTAATATACTACAGTATCAAATACACTATACTTTTCTCTTTTTTCCACGAATTTAAAAAAAAACCTGATTGAGCTTTTTTTACCTGTCACTTTCTTCACTTCTGTGTATTGTGTGAAGCAACTGTCAGTTGACTCCTGTCTAAATTTGAACAAGCTGTTTCATTGAGTTTATCTTTGGCAGCCGTTAATAGCAGACTAATGCGAGTTTTAAGAAGAAAATGGAATTTCGTGTGCTCATTAAGCATTATTTTTAGCGGAAAACCCTTCACTCAAACCATTTGGACACCTAGTAGAGGTTTCTACAGCCGAAGCAATTGAAAAAATTCATGATATGGGTTTAGCCGATCGGAGATTGAAAGTGAGAGGGATTGTGGAAGCCATAAACATCACACATGGCTAAGTGGTTTCAATTTTGAGTGATCACTTGGGCATGAGAAATCTTTCCACAAGATGGCTGCCGCATTTGCTCACAATCGACCACAAACGAAACCGTGTAACGATTTCCCAAGAATTTTTGGCGTTGTTCAATCGCAATATGGGAGTTTTAGCGCCGTTTCTTAACCTTGACGAAACGTAGATCCACCGCAACACAGCGGAGAGCAAACAGCAGTCTAAAGAGTGGGTTTCTCGGGGCGAATCGGCACCAAAGATGGCAAAGGTGAGTTTTCCAGCCAGTAAAATCATGGCGACCGTTTTTTGGGATACACGCGGTATAATCCACATTCACTACCTTCAAAATGAGAAAACAATCAATGGCGAATATTATACCAACTTGTTGGGTCGATTCAATGAGGAATTGTAAAAAATTACCTCATTTGGGCGAGAAAAAAGTTATTTTCCACCAAGAAGGGGTGTACGCATGCGCACCCTAAAAAAATACATGATTAAGCCCCGAGTGACTATTTCTTGTTCCCAAACTTGAAGAAAGAAATTGCTCGGTGGAAAGAGATTTAACTCCAACGACGAAATCATTTCACATTTGTATACAAATGCCTATTTTGATGATCTCGACAAATTTTTGAAATTGGAGAAACGTAGGACTCAAAGAAGAGTATTTTGAAAAATAAAATAATTCTTTATATAAAAACCTTTGTTTCACCCAAAAAGTCACGGACTTATTATTATTTTGTACCGGAGGGTTATTATGTAATTCGATACGAAATGGAAACTGTTCGAATTTGTATGTTATTAACATTACATTCGAACACATTTCCGTTTCGAATCGAATTACATAATAACCCCCTGGTTGCTGTTTCTAACTAAAATTTTTAGTTTAGCACTTTTACGTCTTGGGGCCCCTAAGTTAATATAGATTTAAGGAACATAAATAATGTACACACATACATACATACTTATTTACACACACATACATGTATAGTTACATGTACTTATATATGTATGTACATATTATTGACACTTTCCTTGATATTTAGTCTATCGATATACATATAAAATTATGCTTTTATTCATTTGTAATACGTATGTAGTTAAAAAGTAGCTTTCGAAATTTCTTTATATTATTTGGCTAAAGTTTGAACCAGTACTTGGACGGAAGACTTAAGTCAAAATTTGTTTCGACTTGTAGCAAAGTTTAGGTTATCAAAAAAGGACATTCAAAAAATTATATATAAGGAAGATAATAACTATCTTTTTTACTTAAAGTGGATCCAATTTCTAGAAAAAATAATTAATTAATAAATACTCACTTAGCATATATACATACATATGTATGTTTGTATGTAGGTATGTATGTATGAATGTGGAGCCGAAGAACTAAAGGTGCTTTTTCCATGAATATTTCAATAAATAAAAAAAAAAAACAAATTTGTCCAAAAATTCGAAAAAGCACGTTATGTTCTCCAGCTCCTCGTACCAAGGATCCTCGTTAATGATATCAATTGGGAATATATCTTTGATTCATTTATTTTCGTACTCTGCTTTTAAGTACAAAGAAATAAGAACAAAAGTAAATTTATAACTCCAATAGTGTCGATTATATTTGTTACGAAAATCACGTCTTAACTCCTGTATCGCCCAATAAATAGCAAAGCTATAAAATTACTTTCTTCGATTTATTTTTGAGTGTCATTCTCGATAGTTTTACATGCTAAATGTTCGAGAAATATTCGAAATCGATATCATTAACGAAAGTCTTGGTCAACTGGGTACATACATGTATATGCATGTGTGTATATGTGTATAAGTTATGCTAGAAACACAACTGGGACGAAAAACGAACATTTGGTCGCGATTATTCGTCGCGAAAAATAAAACATGTTTGTGTCTATGGAAATTCATACTATCATTGCGTCGGTCGAATATGCGGTGGACTCTGCTGTAGATTTACATATATTTATCTATTATGCTGCACTATAGGAAATTTTCACCTTTTCGTACCAAAACTGAAACACTTAATATAAAATTCGCAATTATTTATGATCTAATATATTTAAATCATAACAAATTAAATGTTTTTGCTTATATTTTCCCCGCTACGTTGCTTCACCGTTACGTTATAATATGTTTTCCATGTGATTTCTAAATGAGTTAACAAGTAGGGACTGTATGAAGTGATAGCAGATGATAGCAATAGCAGCATCACAGTTCTCTAAAAGAATTAATTGCCTTCCGAAATTGAAATATTTCACCTGCAAATATTTGCAATTAAAAACAACATCTTTTCCTAAGTAACTAAAACGAAATAAATATTTACTGTACTTGGAAGAAATCGAAAATCAATTTTTTCTTAAATGCAGCTTAAAACAAAAGTTTTTCAATGAATACTTAAACCAAATTAAAATGTGAACTTTAAAGTTATTATTCGTGAGAATGCGTAAGAGTATGTATATTAAATAATTAGAATAACAAAGAAAACAACTCGTTTTAAAAGTTTTCGAAAACTTTGATGTACTGTCATTTTATCAAGGGTTTTTTTTATGTGATTTCAAATAACTTTTGAGTGTAGTAAAGGTTTCCATAATAAAAATTTATAGTCATCACGTATAGACTCAATTTATTAATATTATGGTAGCGTTATGATATAATTATCAGAGCTCACGGCCTGATGAATTCATCTTGATATCAAATGTCATTTTATGTGTTATTGTGCATTTAAAGTTTATTTGTTAAACAATTTTCGTTTAAAAAATGCGGCACAACAATTATTTGTGACGAAAAAATTAAAAAACGCAAATTATTTATTTTTGGCAAGTATTTTTTAAATATTTGTTTGATTCATCATAATATAAAATCATCAACGTCTACCTCTTTGTATTGATATTAATGAAAATGCTCTGCCGACATCATATTACGAGGCCTGATATAAAATCATCAGGTGTGAACACTATGTAATGAAAAAATGACAGTTTCTCTGCTCTGACACTATGTTAAGAGAGAGACTTCCGAAGTTTGATTCCAAAAAATCATTTCAATCGGTCCTGCCGTTTGGCTGTAATTATTTATGGACAGAAAATGGATAAAATTTCCTATAATTCGCCGACAACTGCTGAAAAATCAATTTATTTCTAGTGTTTAAAAAACTGAAGTGATTTTCATTCCATTTCATGTTGCTTCTGCTTTGGGTTTTGAAAAATACAACAGTTTCAGTCAAATTAAAATAACAAAACGATTTATTGCCACTTGCGCAGTATTTTCAAAAGTCGACGATTTGAAAAGCTTGAATTTCATTTGGTTTGGTTAGTATCGCAAGTAAAAGCAGATGCAGTTTATATGCTTTTGGAAGTCACAAACAATTACAGTCGAAGAAGCAAAAAAAATTATGCTTTTATAAGTTTGAAGCAATCGCAGTAAAGTGGTTTTTGTTCTTGCTTCTTGTCTGATGTGCAAAAACAACAACAAAAACATGAAAAACACCATATAATAGTTGATTGAACCTGCAGAAAGCTTCTAAAAGCAAAAGCTTTTGCTTCTTCTACTGTGACTGTTTGGTATTTAGAAAAGCACATAGCGCCGGCAACTGGCGATAAATCAATTTATTTCCTCTTTGCACAAAGAGTAAACAGCTTTTCCAATTATAACGGCTAATATTTTTTCGCCCTTGTTGTGCTTCATACAACGAATTTACACAGCGAATTAATACCGTCGAATTCGTCGTGATGGGCGAACGAAGTTCGTCCTTCGACTCAGTTGTGTTCCTAGAATTAAATTTTTAACAATAATTTTTTTAATTTAAACTTAATAACTACGGCATACACTCATACATATCGCTCATTTACTTCAATAGTGTCATAACTCAAAAAATGCATTTTTTTGCATAACTAATGCAAACTAGTTCGGCATTTTGCATTTTATCTTGTGTAAAAATTTCATATAAATAGCTCTTACTACCACCTCGTGAGAGAGGAATATTTGTTTTTAATTTTCTGCATTGAGTTGTATGTAAATTTGAAAACTTTAAACGCGTTTTCTGCAAAACTCGTTTTTTTTAGTTGTAACACTATTGAAGTAAATCAGCGATATGTATATAAGATTCCTGCGTACCTATTAAATTACTAGTTGGGAAAGCCTTTAACATATATGTTTATGTATACATAAATATTTATGGCAATATGGAATAGCAGCTTAAGGTGCAATCAGACGTGACATACCCATAGCCATATAAAACAGCCGTTCGAAATAAAACTAATGGGCAACACTGTATTCGATTATACGTGACTAGCCATAACACCATATCTATTACCATAGAAACTAATTGCATTTTGGTTTGGTTATGGCTATGGCATTATGGCATTATGGCATTATGGCTAAGTCACGTCTAATTTAAGCTTTAAGTAGACTTAAGAATATGATCAAATGAAAGTAGAATTTTTATTTAAATTTAGCGGTAGCGTTACAACGTCCGAAAACACTGCTCTGTTTAAGTCGACTTAAGCTATTATTGCATATTGCCACAGCTATGTATGTAGGTACATATGTATGTACTTATGCATGTACATATATATGTATTTATGTATGCTTGCAGAGTTTTTGTTTTTCAATTGCACACCTTTAAGATTCTAGATATTAAAACCATTATATGATTATCTTCACAGACTTCTGAGGTAGTTGTTACATTTCATTTTCAAATTTCATAGTTTTTTGTTGTTGTTGCTATTTTGTTTTCCTTAACGTAACTGATGCGGTAGTTGTTGGTTTTTTATTTGTTTGTTTAAAATTTCAATTCAATTTTCATTTCAAACTTTAATATGAAACGACCTGAAACAAAATTGAATTGAAGTTCATATTCAATTTACTGATTTGAAAAATGTTTTAATATTTTCAGTAAAAAATTTAATATGTGGTATATGTATATATGTACAATATATCTGTTTGTGTGAACATACATATTACATACACACATCTGCAGGTAAACTTCATTCACCATCCGTTCGTTACATTTGTTATGGCTTGATATTTAGCTTTGGCTGCCGCAGCCACGGCATTTGCTGCAGCGTTAGCCACTGAGCCATTTAGTATTGTGGGGGGTTGTTGTTGCTGTTTACCAGCCGCCACTGCTGCTGCGGCTACAGCCAAAAGCGAAGCTGAGGAGGTGGGCATAAAATTGACATTTATATTGATGGGATGCACGACGGGCATTGCAGTGAAACTCTTTTCTAACAAATCGACACCATTGAGGAAGGGTATTAATACGTTGTAATCAATATTGAGGGGTACATAGTAAGTGCCTTGACTGTGCAAAGCAAAAATGGGCACAGCAAAGCTACGAGTTGGCAGTGGTGCGGTGGTGCTAGTAGGAGCACTTAAGTGGCTTTTATTATGTACTAGAGGTCCCGCCGAAGATTCTGTTTTAATATCGCTAAACGGTGCAAATGGTTTTTCGTCTCTAGCCAACGTGTTTAATAGACTGGTGTTGTTAGTTCTGGAAGTTGCAGCCACACGATTTTCTGTCTCATCGGTAGTGCTGTCGTTGTGGCTGCTGATAGCCTCGGCTAATTTGCGTTTTTTGGCAATGATGGGTGCTATTTCGGGATCAGTGCCGTCCTTAGAATGTTCGGAATGGGCATGCGAATTTTCACTTTGCAACAAAGGAGGGGCTGGACCATGTTCACTGGAGGTCTCTTCGTCATGTAGTTCATGATTAAAGCGTTCTTTTATGTGATTTTTGTACTTGTAGTTGTTGTTGTGCTCAATATCATGGGATGACTCAGAGTAGTTGCGTAAACGACCCTGCAGCAAGCTGTCCTGATGATGGTTCAGGTGCGCATGTGCATGGTTTAAATGATGATGATGACTTGACAGTAGAGAGTCGCGCGGAGGGGGTGAATGCATGTTTGAAGTATCAGTGTGTATAATAGGCTCTCGAGAAGAATCAAAATCATGATTACTTGAGTCGGTATGATGATGCAATGAATGAGTAGCAGTTGAGGTAATCACTGGTGCTTGATGAGGCTGTTGTTGCTTGCCCGTAGAACTGCCACCACCAACCAAACTTATATTAGCGGCGATTGTAGTTGAGCTTGTAGGATTATTAGAAGCTGTTGTCGATGCAGAAGCCGATGTTATTGAATTACTTGTAACGTTTATGCTGGCATTAGTAGTCACACTGGTTATACCATGACCATCATTGGCATTGCTGTCCATTTGAGTAACATTAACGTTACGTTGCAGTTGATTTATGTGATTACGGAAGCTGAGATCTTTGACATCATTGTGATCATTGCTGTGCTCAACATCAGATGTACCCAACATATCACGTAATTGGCACAATGGTGGCACCGGATGAAACGTTTGATGTGGACTACCACTTGACGCACTAACATTATCGGAAACATGACAGCCACCACGGTTACGGAAACAATCATCTGTAAATAGAAAATTAATAAAATATATTTTAAAAATACTTTCGTTTAAACATAATTTATTTTGTACTAACTTTTCATGATCTCATCACAGTGTTCCTGCAAACGGGCCAAAAGACGATAACAGAACTCCTGCATTTGGCTGTCGTAAAGGAATTTGGCCGCTTCCTTCATGCAATCCGTATAACCCATGCGATATTCATTTTCTTTTTGTAGACACTCGCTTTGCAAATGCTTTAAGTGACGTATGGCCATTTCAATAATTTCGGTCTTTTCAATACGTCCACGCCCTTTTCGTTGGTATTGTGGTGGGATAAGGCGTGACAAATCGGCCAAGCATGAATTCATCCGATCTCGTCTTCTCTTTTCAATAATACGATGTGATAGTGGATCTTGCTGTTAAATAAAATATAGTTAATAAAAAAATTCATTAAATTTAACAAGAAACTGTGAAAAATTGTTGTTGTACATGAAAAAAAATAAATAAATACAATGTTGAAAATTTTATTTAATAATTAAGTTAGAGATTGCATGTTGATATTTAATTTAATTATTTAAAGTTATTTGCTACATTCACAACCTATTGTAAGAGTCGTAGTTCGTACAAGAGTTGTTGGTAATTTCAATAAAAACATTAGCCCAATTCACAATCTTGTGCAAATGGTCTTGCATCGTAGCATGTGAAAAACGGTATAGTATATTGATACTCACCACTAAGAATTGTTAAGTGGTGAGTATCAATATATTAACCATTTTGCACATGCTACGATGCAAGACCATTTGCACAAGTTTGTGAATTGGGCTATTGCTTATAAACAAATGTTTGCATAAAATATACCCAACAACGTTTATACGAACTACGACTCCTACAATAGGTTGTGAATTAAGCAATTTAATTTTTATATTTCTATGTATGTCATGTATGTAGATATGTATGCATGTAAATATGCATTCAATTGGCATTATTGTTTACCAAGAGAAAATCAACAATAATTTTAACTACAAAATCTTTTCTTTTTACCCAAAACATATCACTGAAAATCTCGTTTAAAAATAGAAGGTTTCTATTAGGAATTTGAGAAAAAAATTTACAATTTTCCTTCATGTAAGTACATATCGTTGGTCTCAAGTAGAAAGGCCCTAACTCAAATAATTTTAACTTTACAGGAGAATGTAAAAACATAAAAACATAAACAAATCACAAGTATTATTACCAAACGTTAAAGTGAATGTTAAGGCAGATTTTCTTGCAGAAATGTGTAGCAAACGATTGTGCCCTTAATTATAAAAGTGGTCTAAGTCATATTATTCTTTGGTCGTGATATTTATTAGATTAAATTTGAATAAATTAAAAAATATTTTTATATTATGCAATATTTCAATTTAAACTGATACACTAGGACCACACCAGCAATTTGATGTGTCTAAACACAAGCAATAACGCCGGCAGAATTATGACGTCCGATTGCTTGTGTTCAACAATGTATCTAGAGGTGGTGAACACGTATATTCAAATATATTTGCTTTTTATTCACATTAATACTTAAATTATCAATAATTTTATCCTTTTCTAATTTTAAATTGAACTTTTCTTGGTTTTATGTAGTTAAAACTTTTCTTTTCTACTTTTGTGTTGAAAAAAAATTAATATAATTTGTATTTGACAGCATGTGTTAAGAGATTGTTGCTCAGCAATGTATTTTAACATTTGTTGCTGAATATACATATACATATTTGAACACATATTCATACGGTCCACACGCTAATATCTTGTGTCGGCAATCGAATTTGACAGTTGCCACGGCAATAATTGCCAAGATTATTGCTCGTGTGGTCGGCATGTTACCAGTATCAATTAATATAAATTTATTAAATATTTATTAATCATTTCTTCAAGTTTTTTCAAGTTTTATTTAATATTTCGAAGCAAAAATGCATATGACTAAAACCACAACCATAATTAAGGGCACAATTATTAGATTCAAGTTTTAAAAGAAGAAAATGCTATTTTGCAAAGTAAAAGTAGTACTGCTGACCAGGTGTACCCCAGCCAATGTTATCACCTATGTACATATGTATAACATAGGGTTGTCATTGAAAATATGCCAGTACACTTTAGAACTATTGACGAGGTAGTTCTCTTACGACCACATGGAGACATTTGAACCAAATATTCACTAGTACATTTTAGTGACCCTCGTCTAAATATATATTTATTTAAAAGAAAAACAAACTATTGACGCGTTCATTGACAATGTCACCAGAAATACACTAGAACTGTTGTCTCTAACGTATCTTTACTCGAGCATAAAAGGAAAGTTGTCGACATTTTAACTAGTGCAATTGTCGCTAGATAAAAGAGTGTTGACATAGAGACATATGGTTCTAGACTGATTATATTGTGCGTCAACCGCATGTTTATGTTGCCATTTAATGGTAATGTGAATTGTTCACCGTGTGTGGAGAATTTCTACTCGCACAAGTCGCACGTTAAAATCATACGTCTGTGAGTAGTAGAGATGGGCGCGTGTCGAATTTTTCCAACACGACACGAACACGAATACCAAGACGCTCAACACGTACGAAACACGCACGCGAAAAATTTCGTCCACACGATAATGCACAACACGTACGAAATAGTATTGGTATGGTGTTGAAGATCAGCAAATTTAATTGATTTTTTTCTAGAGTCGCTTTTTAAAATATGGCACCGAGTTGGCACTGCCAGCTGATACTATCTGCCACCACAGCTGATACTATCGGTTTACGTACAGAACTTCAGCTTCAGAGGCCCATACAATATCAATAAATATGCTGGTGTTGTGTGTTTGACGATACAAAATATTAAATATTTTCTCTACTGGTAATTTATTCATACATATTTTACATCTAAAATAGTTTCGTGTTTTTCGTGTCAATTTTTCTCAACACGAAACGAACCGAACACGCACGAAATAAGATTTTTTTGTCACGAACACTACGTGTTGAGTCGTGCGTGTTTGTGACACGAAAAAAACACGACACGCGCCCATCTAGTTATTTCTCGCTCTTCAAAAGAAGTTTTTAATTAAAGTTTGATATTCTTACCGCACTTTTTCTCAAGATTAATATTTGATTTGTACAGGCGACTCGTCAAGAAAATTAGTGCTCGATCTTCTAGATTGTGGAAACAGGGGGTAATTGATTCTTAAAAATACATTGAAATTTATTATTGAGAAAGAAATGTATGAAATAAAAATTATATTCCAAAATTGCAACTAACAAAAAGTAAGGAAATAATGTCAAACAAATGAAGAACTTGCCGAGAGCGTGATTTTCTTTTCTTGAGAAAAGTTTATTAAAAAAGGATTCTCATTAGGGCACATTCCCGTTATAAATACTATTCCCGTTATGAATAGCATACATAATATATTTACATACATAATTACTACATATTTACATGCATACACGTATGCGCAAAAAGTTTTTTCCAAAATAAAACCTCATTCATATTTCACATGCAATCAATATTCCAATTAAATGGGTAAAAATCTTTGAAATAACGCTTATGGCTAATTTATCCAACTAAAATTTATGCGGTGGTAATTGAAAAATTCAAAAGGTGCGATGATGCAGAACATATTTGCTCGTTCCCTGAAAGGAGTTTTGGCAACTTGAGTCCGGCTTAATTGGTTGAGCAAAGATACTGTTACGGCTGTTGGCAGTGCTTAAATATTTATTTTGTGTTTAAACATATGAAATATGTAAATATTTATTTAGAAACCTCCATTCAGTCCTTATTGTGTTTTAAATACAATAAAACATTGAAGGAACTTAAAATATTATAGAACTCAATTGTATTTCGTTTTTGTTTTTGTTTTTTATTGAAATATTTACCCTCGAGGTTTTATTACGTCTTCCGGTGGCATATTCTGCATCATCCTCGCTGTAGGTGGTGGCATTTGTTGAAAAATTTAAGCTAGATTCTGTACAATAAGGAAAACTGGATACTGCTGCTTCACTGTAGGTATGAATGGTTTTGTTTTATATTGATTTGTTTTGGTTTATTTATGGAAAAAGAGAAATAAAGGAAGAACAAATTTTAGTTTAAATTGTTTCAAAAACAAGTTTATTAATAACAATTATTTTAATTAAATAAATTATATAATAAATATTAGTGCTACATTAAAGTGAAAAAGGCAATTTTGAGGGCTAAGGTGCTCCGGGGACACACGCACATACACGTACATACATCAGATCCTTATGTCTCAGAAACATCAGTAACATACTATGTTTGTGTAAAAATGACATCGTGGGGCTCATGTTTGTATATGTCCTAAAGACCATACCCTATTTTTAAAAGCGTGTTAAGCTTAATTAAAACGATAAATGAAAAAAATACGAACAAAGATATTTATATAAAAATATTTTTTTACGAGACTTCTAAGAGAACAAATTAATTAATAATAATATTTTTTCTTTCAAAATCAAGTAACTTATTTGTTCTCTTAGTGTATGCACTGATTAATAAAAAAAAGATACATATCGCACACTAAATCATAAACTGTCACAAGTCTAAATGATCAAAATGGTTTTGGTTTTTCATGACCCAGTACACTGAACAAATCTGTTACTACGTTTATACGCACGGCTTATTTGCAAATGAAACTGTAAATTGTTGCCATATTATTGTGTTTATTGCGATTGAGGTAGTTTACACGAGAACAATTTTTAAGCCGCACAATTTTTGTTCTTTTCCAAATTACACGAGACTAATTAATCTGGCATAAAATATGTACGTATACACAGCTTTGTGTGTGTTAGTGTTTTTCGTATTCATTTAACATTTGCTGCTTTTTTAGTTGTGCTTGTATTGGTTTTATGCTGCTAATGCGGGGTTGTAGCTGGTTGAAAAGCTATGCCAACCACAAAACCACTCTCTTTGCACCTCTCACCAACAAACTGGCATGTTATGCCAGCACAATTATGCCCGTGTAAATCAGCGCACTTACTAATTCAGAAAACTATTCACGATTAATGGTAGGAACACAATTGGGACTAACGACGAATTTCGCTGCGTAATATTACCTAATTTTGGGGTAAATTTAGCTCATTTCTTCTGGATTTAGCTTTAAAATTTTTATTTAGCTCTTAGCTTATTTTAAAAACCTTTTTCAAAAACTGATTTAGCATTTTTATCCTTTTTTAATACAAATTGCGTATTCTCTAAAAATATATTAAAGACATACGTGATTTAGCTTAATTTTATTTTAAAATCTGGCCACACTGGTTATTGTGTGTGTAAAGAGAGTGATAGAGAAATTTGCTTTTGCGTCGTTCGTCGGCGTACAAAATAGAAATAACTGCCTGTCCCACGATGTCACTCGCAAACGTTCGAATGACAACTTATATTGAAAACAACAACAAATTCATATGTTGTGTTCATTTTCATATGAACAAATGTGTTTTATTTTTTATGACGAAAGTTCGCACCGAACAATTCGTCGTTCGTCCCAATTGTGTTCCTAGCTTAACGCACTATTTGCAAATAAAGTGCTTGAGGTTGCCACACTTACATATGTAAGCTAATAAAAAAACAATAAATGGATAAATATTGAACAAAAAAACATAGATATGTAGAAGAAAAGAATGTCAATAAAAACAAATTATTATTTGTTATTTTACACATTAACACAATTTTTTTTGTAAGCATAAGTAACATTTCTATAGAAGTGCTGCCAAGTTTTTATACATTTCTAATGCCGTATAAACAGTGGGATAATTTATTTGCAAATATTTTTATTTGCAAATAGTGCGCGTACAAACGTAGTATGTAACGACCACAAAAATTTCTTTTGCAATGCAGTCTTCTTGAACAATATAAAATACCTTTAGGCATATTCTTATGTTTCATACCTGCGTCATTTGTACAGTGTCAACAGTTTTTTTTTTATTTAGTGTGCGATATATACATATGTAAATATCGAGCCTTTGCTGCAATAGTGTCATAATGCAAAAATATTTTTTTGTTGCAATTTTTACACAATATAAAGAATGGTATGAGCAGTGTGACCATATTAGCTAATTTTGGGCTAAATTTAGCTTATTTCTTCTGGATTTATCTTTAAAATTTTTATTGAGCCTTTAGCTTCTTTTTTTTAGCTTTTTTAAAAACAAATTTAGATTTTTTAGCCTTTTTTAATCAAAATCGCGTATTCTCTAAAAATATATTAAAGACATACATACATATGTATATTAAAGATGTACGTGATTTAGCTTAATTTTATTTCAAAATCTGGTCACACTGAATATGAGGATTAATTTCTTTTTTTTTTTAAGTTATGACTCACTTGCAGCAATGAGCCGATATGCAAAAAAGGAATTAAACATACCCGCAACATTTGTAAAAACAGCATGTGACAAATACATAAAACATAAATATTAGCATGTATCACTCAGAAAGTAAATCGAAATCACTGAGTTCATTTACATACATATAACAAAAGTTTGCAATCAGATCAAAATGTTAAACTTGGAAAATTACTCGTACTTTTCCAAATACTCAAAAAGTAAATGAACGCCTTGATTAACAAAATAGCAAAAACATCAGATACTCGTATTTGCATTTAAAAAATTTTACATTAACTACGAAGTATCTACGAGTATTTTTTGTTAAGACGCACAGCTAGCATATGTAAATTAACATTTAGTTTTTCTTTTTAAACTCTTACAGCCTTATTTATAAAAGCTTAATAAAAAAAATTTTTGTATGAAAATTTGTGATAAAAACCCTTTATAAAACCTTAATAATTTTTATAAATAAGGCCGTTAGTAAATAAAGTTAAATGTTAAAGTACACTCAAAAAGTAGTATGAATTATTTTGTAATATCAATTAAAATATTTGTAATATCAATTAAAAATATTAATTAAATTTTCACCTGTAAACAATTTGATAATATCAATTTAGATTTTCCACTCAAATTAATTAATACTATTAAAAATTTAATTGAATCAATTAAATTCTTAATTGAAAACATCAATTGGTGAATACCTTTTTTTTGTGTATGCAAATAAAGATATAATGAAAAATTACCAGGGATCGCAAATAAGCAAATAACGATTATTTTTCTAAATTTAAACTGAAATAATCACACTAATAGAGAAGTGCTGTGTGCAGAAGGAATACATCAAGATACTCCATATTAAATAGACTACCCATAGATGTACTCATTTTTATTTCTTTAATTTTTATTAAAAAACGCAACTTTACCGATTATTTTTTATTAACCAACATGTATTTTTTTGAGAATTTTAAAAATACAATTTTTCGAGAAAATTGCCCGGGAACACAAAGTCAATAAGGTTTGACCTCTGAAGATCGGATACCAAACTCGGATACCAAACTGCTCTTTACCATGATACTTCAATGGAATATCTAAGGTAAATATTTTTAAATATATATATAATATTATAAAGTCGATTTATGCTAAATTTTCTCATTTTGAAGTCGCTATATTTCACCAACTAGAACATTTAAGATTTTGCACTAACAGTATTTATGCCAGAGGCATCATTCGTAAAAATTTGCATAAAAATCGGAAACGAAAATTTTCAAAATGTTACTTTTGTTATTTGGCTAAAAATGTTTTTACTCAACAAAAATTGCTTGAATTTTGATGCCTCTCCGGGGGAGCTAGGTTTTGATTTGAGACCCCTAGTTTCTAAGGGTAATATGCTTAGAATTTTATGCAGATTTCGTTTTTAGTAGAGGCCTTTTGCTTTTTTTTTTCAAACGAACTAATCGACCCAGCCTAATGTATATTCTTAAAATGATGTACAGTAATTTTGACTTAGCTGCACAATCAACTTTGCACAACTTTTTGTGCAGATAAGTCAAAAATGCTGTTATCTTAAATGTACTTACCTGCCTAAATGTGCAGGTATACAATTTTTGACTTCAGTTTTATAAACATACATGGTTGCATATTTATGTAACCACATTTTTTTTAATGTGTGCAGCTAAATTAAACTACTTATATGAGAACAATTTAAAACTGCAAAAAAAATATGTTAAATGCGCAGGTATACAAAGTGCACTTAAAAAAGGATTTTGAACAATAATTACAGAAAAAATATATTAGTTAAGTCAATGTGTAGCTAACATTGATTTTTTGTATGAAATTATTTTAAAATTACCAAAATTTTAGGGCACTTATCTTAAATGTGCAGGTATAGAAAGTGCACTTAAAAA
This sequence comes from Tachina grossa, assembly GCA_949987645.1. Taxonomy (NCBI): domain Eukaryota; kingdom Metazoa; phylum Arthropoda; class Insecta; order Diptera; family Tachinidae; genus Tachina; species Tachina grossa. The sequence continues at coordinate 130,721,218 of OX465274.1, read as the reverse complement.
ACAAATTTGTATGGAATTTTAAAGAATAGTGACAGAAATTTATCATTTTAGGCAGTTAAGTCCAAAGTGCACTTAAACAAAAGGCAGCTAAATCAAAACTACTGTTAAAACAAATTGTTTATTCGATAACACAGTTTTCAAACTACTGAAAGAAGAATCCAAAATCGGGATTAATTGCTATTTTTTTGTAAAGTAGAGTGGAATGTGACAAAATACAACAAAACAAAATAAAAGTAAATACATACATATGTATGTGTACGCTAAAAAATTAGACCGTTCGTCAAAAGAAAAAAAGTTAATAGATAATTTTTCAATGGTTAATAAAAACGAAAAACGATATTTGTTTATGCGCTTGTGAACAGACAAATTTGTTGTATCATTATTTATTTTATTTTTAAATTGCAATTGACATTCAATTTGAAAGCAAGGTGTATATAACCAGGTGGCAGCGCTACTTCAGCTGATAATTTTTTGCTCTATGTGCTTTGTAGCTGACGAGTGTCAAAAACTTCGTTTTGTTTTGGTTTTGGTGCAATTATTTTTGTGCTTTTGACCAGAGAAACTTTATCACCCCTATAGTAACAATTTTTTCCCTCGAAAATTTTTCCCCAGAAATATTTACCCTTTTTTGGTTCCCCTTATCATGAATAATCTGCCTTATCGTGGTTGGCGTATTTCAAATATGACTACGACTGTTTGGTATTATAAATATATTTCATTTATAACCTAAAATTTGGGTGATTTTTTTTTATTAAACTTAAATTTGTCCGACTTTCAATTAATTTTTAACTTTACAAAAATTCTTCCCTTTTTTACATTCACGTGGACTGATAGCGGGGAAAATTTCACGGGATATTCAAGATAGCATTTTTCTCTTCGAGGGGAATGAAATTTCACGTGAAGAAAAATTAAATTTGTTTTCACGATGGGGATAATTATTTTTAAATAATCATTTATCTTTCCAGCATACATACCTATTTATATACATGCATATTCTTAAAACCGAAACCGAACCGAAACCGACCGATTTTTTTAATTTCCACGGGTTTTGGCAAACTCTAGTATCATCAGCAATGCTCTATTCCAAGATTTATAAAGCATTTTCATAGCAGATTCTACTTATACTAAAATAAATTCTATTATTTTTTAAGTATTATTTGATTTGAGTCATTTTTAACGTTATTTCTGTGAATAGTTTTCGCAAAAGTTCGCGCGTGAACTAACAACAGAAATAATTAATAAATTGATGAATTTCGTCGACTCGTAACAAATATAAGAACTGCTCACTTTAGTGCATTTTACGAATCAACGATTGTATAAATATTACCTATCAACTGCAACTAATCAATCTTGGCTAATATCATGATACAATTATAACAGGTACATGCACAAGCCCAGCCTGTTGTTGTATACAATACAATTAGTTGTCAAACTTTGTTTACAAGCTGCAAAAATGTTAGTGGATCTGTGTGAATAAAATGATTACAGTGTTGCCATTGAGTTTACACATGGATGTGTTTCCAATTACACATTGAAGAGAATTTCACTACACATGTTTTTTGTAGGTTAAAATGAAAACAAAACTAAATAAAAATAGAAGCTAAAATAGAATTACACACAGATTATACATGAATCTAATTACATGGCCTATACATGAGAGTAATTGCACACTCAGTGTAATTACAAACCTATTGGCAACACTGAATGACTTTAATCATTCATGAATGCCGCGTCTGCAATTGTACTTTAGTTACCCTGTAATTGTTATTTTTATAAACAAAAGGCATCTGTTTCTGACAATTATACGTTTGTTTATACTAACAAAATGCATATGTTTTTTGGTGTTGTAATTTTGTTGTAGTCGTGCATGTACCTAGTATAATTGCACCATGGCTAATATATATCCCCCACAGTTAAGCAATTATACATGATATACTGATAATAAATATAATTTTTATATTATTTTAATATTTTTTTTTATTATGAAAAGTATGTAAGGATAACTTAAAAATAAATAAATACAAGAAATATAAAAAAAAACCAATTAATAAATACTACTTTTTAGATACCGCCTTCTTCAACCTCCAACGCCATCTTGATCTTTCCAAATATCTAAAAATTTAAAAAGAAAACACACATACCCAGCAAAAAATTTCAAAAAAGGTAATCGGGTTTGGAATCAAGCATTTTTGGTGGTAGCACTTCCCTACTGGATTACCAACTTAAAGGCCCAACTATAATATGAATAAACTAGCTTAAGCAACTGTGCGGTTACATATAAAACGTATGTGGCAAACTATAATGTACTTAACAAACTTTTCGTCAAGTTTCGTCAAATGTCATTTGCTTAAGTAAAGTGCCAAACTGAACGCACATTCCGTAAGGAAACAACTGTTTGTGCATTTTTTAAACTCAAACAAGCAGCAGCAGAAAATATTCATTGATTTTAAATATTTTTTTATTGTTGCTTATTTTAAACTCGGAAAATAAAGCAAAACTTTTATTTTCATTGTTTGTTTTACAATACACATATACACACATACATATGTATTTACTTATGTATATTCACTGTTGTACTTTTTAGTAGGCAAAACAAATAAAACAAGTAATAAGGTGATGGATATATTTATATGTGAATTTTTAATAGATTAGGACATTCTTTCAAGTTAGTTTGATTGAATTGCATTCATTTATGAGTTATGAGAAGAAATAAAATTAATACAAAATTATTGACAATACCTAGATGTGCAGCTGTGGCTAAAGAATACAATAAAAATAATAAAAAGTACATTGTGGCCACCTAAAAGTCACATCTGAATTGTTTAAGCATTTGACAGACTTATCGTTCAATTCTGACATTAGCTTAAGCCAGCTTATTCATATTATAGTTGGGCCTTAATGATTTTAACAAGGCGTGAGACTAAAATAATCGATTCTTGAGAAGTACTTACATTTTTTTTATTTTTCAACATTTCACGTAATCTATTTCGTCTAAAAAAATCATTCTCTTCATTTAGCAACTTGCACGTAATTTTTTAAAATTTTAGGTAATGTAATTTGTAAGCGAGTAATGAAAATTGGCAATCAGAAAAGTAAGTCATTATATGGCAAGTAGTTCTAATGGTAATGTGTAATTTTTTGCTGGGTATGTATATTGTAAATTAAACTTTTCGAATTTCTATTATTCATTATTATTTTTATCCTTCTCTCTTACAGACACAATAATTTTTTACCACTTTTACACATTTTAATTTCACAAACCGAAAGAATTATAAATGATTTTCAATAAAATTCGATATTCTAAATCTTTGGGCATGTGTACATTAGATGTTTCACTCTTACATATATATTAGAGTGAAGCAATTATAATTGATAAATGTATCCCTCATCGCTACCGATGAAATGACCAGACAATTGGCTGCCACTGTTAAATTCAATATAATATTCTTGAAAATCTGTTAGTTAAAAAATGTCGGTTGTGTTAGTTTCAGTCATTCCTGGGGTAGGGTAGTATTTTTCTCTCTCGGAAAATATTTTAAAAATATGTATGTAACAAAAGTCGAACAAAGTGGCGGATTTAAGCCTATATAAAAATTAATACACAATCATTTAATGATGTGTTTAAAAATTATATGCTTTTGATAATCACTTCTATATAATTAAAAAGATCAGCCGGGAGGGAGCAGGGATAAGTCCAGTACTGCCGATACATTGTAAATTCAGATAGGCTCGTTAATATAATCATGTGGTATTAAGTATAAAATTAAGAGTATTGAGTATGTGTGAGTTATGAAAATTATTGTTGTATAATTTTTCAGGACTTGATGATGATGTTATATTATAAGTAGTTTACTGTTGTATTTTTCAGCTGATCAGTTTAAAATAGTATTTTATTATTAAAAAATCAAGTATCTGAACTATTTCACTACAAAGCAACAATTACAATTTTATTAAAAATCAGTTTTTAGTCTCTCTCGAAAATGTTTTAGTTGTGTATCATTTATATAGTGTAGCGTCTCTCTTATATTATTTGATTTTCAAATAGGATTTGGCCCCGATTTCTCACACATCCGTGTCCCTAAGATCTATTGGTTGCACGGTCATAGATAGATTAACAATCGTTTAATGCCTCAGGTTGTGTGTTATAATTTTTATCCTATAATTTCTGTAATTTCTCGCAAAATTCGCATATTAAATAAGTACATAAATACATATACCTAATTTACATTAAGCATTTTTTTCATGAAATAAGTTGCGTGAAAATTTTTTATTTGTCAATAGGAGGCCTAGAGGAGCAACTTATATCATGTGCATGACTGCACGAGTTTTAATGTAAAAATCGCAAAAAATTTCTCATTATAGTTTCTCATATTAGTCGTTTTGTTTTTCTTAAATAATAAAATTCAGTAAGTTATTCTTGGTATTGGTTTTATTGTTGCATGAGGATAAATCGTAGACCAGCAAACATGTAACTGAACTATCGTATCTAAAGTTGCCTGAAGACGATCAAATGAACTCATAAATCACATAGTTGTGTATGTGAACGTACTCGTTGTCGGCAATGATTGATGAACATAAGTTTTTAAGTTTAACATTTGTAATAATCCAAAATTATTATTTACTTATTTAGTAAAATATTTTTTTATTAAAAATTCATTGAAATTGATTATTGAGGGGTTTAGCTGGATCCTATGCGCATTTCACTGTTGCTAATGCAGATAATCAGAGAACCCTTACCCAAAAATTTATTAGTATTCAATGTATTTTTAATAAAAAATATTTTACTCAATAAGTAAAATAATAATTTGGGATTATTACTGCGTTAACAAATGTTAAACCTAAATTGTAACAACTCCCATAAAAAAATACTAATTATAAATATACTTGTGTGGCAACACTGTATTCTTGAATAGCTTGTTGTTGTTATTTACATTTATTTTCTTTACATACTTTTACAAATACAATTATTGTTGGGAAAAAAGTTCGCCAATGTAGTAAAGTAAGAAAATAAAAAACTTGTTGATTATTGAGTTCTTCTTTCAATTTTGTTATTTGTTGAGCTTCTCATTTGTTTAAATGAAGGTTTATGATATAATAACTATAGTTGTTCTAAGAAATTTTTGGTTAAAGGTTCCCTGATGATTTGCATTAGCAACAGTGAAATGCGCATAGGATCCATTTAAACCCCTCCTCAATAATCAATTTCAATGTATTTTTAATAAAAAATATTTTACTAAACAAGTAAAATAATAATTTGTGACTATTTTGCGTTAACAAATGTTAAACTTAAATTGTAACAATTCCCATAAAAAACAATAATTAATTTAATTTTTTCTAAGCGAAACAAAAAAAATTTCAGCCGTCAAATGAATCGACTTTTTGCTCCAATTAATAAATCAAATAATCGGAATGAAAAATGGTTTATCAAAAAATTAACTTTCACTTTCAATTACATTCTAAAAATAAAAATTCAGTGAAATGCGACTTTGACCCGTTCCGTACGGACATTAGACATGTAATTCAATACGAATTTTAGCCTATATAAATTATAGTTTTGGCATTTTTTTCGTTTTTGGGTTTTTCCGGTTTTGAGCGTTTTTTTTAGTTATGGCGTTTTTTCGGTTTTTGGCAATTTTTTTAAGTTTTGGCACTTTTTTAGTTTTGACACTTTTTTTCTAGGCGATTTTTTTTTAATTTTGACGATTTTTTTTTTATTTTGACGATTTTTTTCCATATAAACAATTATTTTGGTTTTGGCGCCATTTTCGGATTTTGGCGATATTTTTCGGCTTTAGGCGTTTTTGTTTCATTTTGGCGATTTATTTTGGTGTTAGTCGTTTTGGCGATTTTCTTTTCAATTTTTGGCGATTTTTTTTCGGTTTGGCGATTTTATAATTTTGAGATTTTTTAATTTTACCGTTTTTGAAAATTTCAAGAGTTTGCCTCTTATGGTTTCCAAGATACAGCAAGTTGTCAAAATTATATAGTCAAAATTGCATTAACTGATAGAACACCCTTTAATTTAATTTTTTTTTTAAATTTTAGTATTAATAGTTGCAGTCTGGGCCTGTGCCAAACGGTAGCAAAGTACTAGTGTAAGTAAATTTTTGACACTTCTGAGGTGAATAAGGCTAGTAGAAATTTTGACACAACAGGTAAATTTTTAACAAGCTGCAATAAAAAGCATGGTATCATAAAATTTAAATCCACCGCCGTCTTCGAGCCGTCGCCGAATACAAAGATTTTTACGTCTTTTAAATTTAATTAGACTGTAAAAAAATCATTGTTTATTTTAGTTTGCGAAAAATTTTGCATCATATATATAATATTATATAATTTATTGCTGCAAGAATATTGCTTTATATAAAAATGTCCTCTTAAAAATTTGTTGGTAGCCGGCGGCTTGTAGTCAGGCGAAGCAAAACCGCCGCCGCAGCAATTGTTTCATCAGCTTCTTTCTATGCTCAAGCGAATTTGTCAAAATTTTACATTGTCAAAATCATTTGGCACAGCAGAAAAATTAAAATTAAATTTTTTCCCCACAGGCAAATATTTTTTTACCATAGTACTTTTCTATCGTTTGACACACGCCCTATGTATAAAAATACACTAATTTTACCAATGTCAAGTGTCAATATACATATGTGACGCGCAAAATAGAAAGGGACCTAAGGGTAAAAACCGGTTTTGTTCAGGAGAGCCATTTTAAGGATTTAAATACGTTTATCTTTGGTGTACTTCAATTTCATAAAACGCGCATATCTGATGTCCACATCAAAAAAAAAAAAAAAGTAAAAATTGATTTTTTTTATCCTTAGGTCCCTTTCTCTATGTGCTGTCACATATGTACATATAATTGTATGTATATTACATGGGATTTTAACATTTTTCGTTGCTCGTTTTGGAACACCCTTTAATTTTTAACTCTCATGTATTTGTTGTTATAGCGGCCAAGTCCAAATTTCAGGTCCGTAGCTCTTACGGTTCCTGAGAAAATAGCCTGTGACGGACAGGCGGACAGCATAGCGAAAACAATAGGGTTCCTTTTCACCTTTGGTGTACGGAACCCTAAAAATCACTGTTGGTCTGTTAAGTACGAAGTGATATTTCAGCTAAAAATTCATATATGCATATTATTATTATAATAACAAAAATTAAAAATTTTAAAAACCCCCAACTTTTTTCAGAAAAGATGTTATATCTTCTAAACGGCTGGACCGATTTTCTTTAAACATAGCTAAGAACCCTCTCGATCAAGTCATCTTTCAAACAGAAAAAACTAAATGAAAATCGGTCCAGCCGTTTGGCCTGTACGTGGACACGGACAGACACACAGATACACAGACACACACTACAAACTTATAACACACCTTTTTTTAGTCGGGGGTTAAAAAGAAGTGAAACTTCATATTTTTTGAGTAACGTGTTTATAAATTATGAATTATTTTTTTCAATATTTTAAACTAAATAATATTTTATATCGTTATGTCCTGGACGGGAATTGCCGAGAAATTGAAAAATCATTCCCGCTTTCCCTAGAAATGAAAAAGTCCGGGAAAAGAAAAACTCTACTGATGAGTCAATGCAAATATGTGATATATCGTGCCTTTTTACCGTCTCTAAATTACTAGTGGATTATTTACTATCAATGACGTAAAAATATGTATATCTGTTGTTTTTACTATTAACTATCAATAACATTCGACAGTGAAATAGATAATTTGAGACCTCTATCAGTCAGATATGAATTTAGTCTTCTGATTGCGTTTGTTCTACTTGATGACAAAGTTTTGAATTACGATGACCCATTAAAATAAAGTTTCAGGGCTCTTTGTCATGTTAACAATTTCATTAGAAAATGTTTGCAGAGAAACTTGAAATTTGTTATTGAGTACATATTATAACCACACATGATGCATACACGTGTACAGTATATGTATGTATTAGAGCGTGGCACAATCCCTAAAAAAAGGCTTACAAGCACTCTCATTAATTTCAAAATGTGTGTGTCTATTGCTGCGTTATTTTAAAACAAAACTTTCAAAAGAGATGTGTTTTGCTTTACGATAAGAATACTGCAGTACAGAACAAAACTGCAATAGAACAATGTTGAAGTAAAATAGTATGTATGTATATCAGAGATGGACACGTAAAGTTTTTAAATGGAGATATCGAAGACCTTTCTCTTGCAGTAAGACACTAAAAGAACTTTATATGTACATGTATGTAGCACACCTAATTCTTTCAAAATGCACCCCCGAAGATGCTCACTTTGGTATGGTATACATCAGTGATGGGAAATGTGGCACATTTGTGCCATTTTTGACACTATTGGATGTTGCCTGGCACTGTGGCACTCTCGCTCCTTTTTTTTGGCACTTTTTGCCCATTAAATATGGAAACTTTTCTTATTGCAATAATAAGTACTTTTCTTGTGTTTTTTATTTTTTTTGAGTAATGAAAACTAGGATTTGAGGCTGACAACTGTTCGGTTCTGATAGTTAAAAGTAACGGTTTGTCCAGAGACATTGACGATGTATTAAAATGAATATATAAATTTGTTTATAACAGCTCATGTCGTAGAGATGATTTTATAAATTTATGAAATTCTTAAGTATTCCCCAAACCGTTGGTTGTCTCGTCAAGGTGTTGCACAAGGCGCATTTATTATATTACCAATATAAATGTCAAATTTGGTTTGTGTAGGTATAAGCCTAAAAGCATGCTTTTATTTTGGTATACATAAACACCTTTCGAATATTCAGTTTTGTATGGTGTTTGACATTTCCTATAAAAACTTATTGCAAGTGACGATGCTACCCTCTTTTGAAAAGTAAGAAGGTAATTTATACCAACAAAGTACATGTGGTTGTTGCTGTTGTAATATTTGTTGTAGAATCGCGGGTACCTGATTGATGTGCCTTGGTGTTGCAGATAGAGTCTTTGAATAGTGCGAGCCCTTGAAATATTTCTTTACATTGTAAAATTTTCAGTCATAATGCAATGATAAAACTTTATTCATATTAAAAAGTTTAACGGATGATATGAGCAAAATGTATTTATTACATTTGTATCTTGCCTTGAAATGGTAAATTATCCAAATGCAATCTAAAAATGTAGAACTACATTTAATTTTAAAGAAGCTTTTTTATTTCGTCATTTGTGTCGCAATTATTTGAACAAAAAATATATTAATATCTTCATGTTAACATGTTCCAGAATATGTTCTAAGTGGAGACACCTATAATACTGTTCCTTTTGATAAAAAATGCTTATAAACGAAATAAAATACGGGAAAAAATTAAAGGTGAATACAGATCCATATTAGACTTTGAAGATTGAAACAATTCAAGAACTTAAATGTGAGTGAGTTTTTTGAAGACATGGAGACGTAAACAATAGTTTCAATTAACAATTTTTAAGAAATATTTATCGAATCGTTGAAGGTATGATTTTTATTCTCTACTCTTTATCAAGCGTGGAAAGTATATTTTAGTTCGAAACTTGATTAAAAGTAAAATGTTAAACGGACTGCAATTATAAACTTTAGCATCTTTAATACATGGTAAAGATTTTTTAGGCATAACAATATATCTTGTTATAATAGTATTACATATAAAATGGTGATGCAAAAAAGCAATACAAATTCTACTACACCACCCGAATCTTTGTTTGATTAAAATAAATAGCTAACAATTATTATAATTTTGAACGTGCATGAATTTTTACAACCATAAAGAAGCACAAACTATAATTTTCACTTAGTATATAAGTACATCTAATTAGAAAAAGTTATTTTATCATTTAAATTAGTTTAGGCTTGTTATAGTCTTTAAGCCTCATTCCAGTTGGCGACATCGACGTCAGTTTAATACAATACCAACATATTGGGGCTTGTGTACCTGTTATCGAAAACAACTGACTGCTGTTCTCGAGAGCGAGTAAACAAATCCCAATTTTTTGATATTGTGACGTCGATGTCGACAACTGGACCAGTACATAAGTAAATTGTCGCTCACGATAAATTTTATTTTATTCTAAAGGTTAGCAACAATTTTGCAACTTTGATAATAAAAAAGTTAATTTCTTACTATATGTCGCTCACAATGTATTAATGTGGATATACAACTATTTGGCACTATTCAAGTGATTTTGGCACTATTTAAAAGCAGATTTGGCACGAAATCAAGATTTCTAATTCCCATCACTGGTATACATATGTACATATATATATGTATGAATGTTCACGCATGTGCTCATATACCTATGTACATAACTATACATATATGTATATGCATACAGACAGTGTAACCCTGGTTAACGAAAGTAATAGCAATTTGGGAAGTTATAAAAACCGAGGGTGTTGCTATTGTCCGATAACAAATTTGCTTCTGACTTTTTATTTGACATAATTTTTTCAACACAATTTTAGGTCCTATACAATTAAGCGAAGGTTTCATGCTGGTTGTGTTTTTTAATTTTGTATTCTGTTGATTTGTCTACTTTATATTCATTTAAAATTGATTTGATGAATATGCCTCTATACATTAGATTAATAAAATAAAGCACTGGTGTATTTCCCAACGCAGGCTTATCTCGAAACTGATTTGGATTTGATATGATTATTCAAATATCAGTAAAATCAAAAATATTTTTTTCGTTTCTTTTTTTAAGGAGAAGTAACTCTCAGACACCCTGACAAACCGATTTCGCCTACTTGCGCAACCCTCTGATATTATGAATAAAGTATGACTTCGCCAAGAGGTTTGAAACTTTTCTGGCCAATAGAAGGGAATGGGGAGAAACAGCCGCCGGTGTTCCTTTGGAACTGGAATGCCGGTAGGTTCTGATGTGAGAGTGGTAGGACCAAGGGCTAACTACCAAGAGTCCTTAAGAAAATCTCCAACCTTTTTTTAATCGGAAGTTTATGCCATTGAGCGATGCGCACAATTTAATCTTGATAGGGGCTACTGAGGGAGAGAAATAGCCATTTACGTGGATAGTCAGGCTGCCATCAAAGCGCTCAACTCATATGAGTTTACCTCTAAGTTAGCTTGGGAATGTTGGGTTTCTGGACATGCCGCGATAGTAGGAAATGAAAATGCAAACACAATGGCCAGAAGGGGTATCTAGTACACCCATGGTTGAATCAGAACTGTTTTGCGGACGGAGATCAAAAATACTAGGGAACATCTCTGGCTCAATCTCCCTGGATTGCGACATGAAAAGCTAACGATTGGAACGTATAACCAAAATTGTTTCATAGGAGTCATGACCTTGAGTAAACTCAATCTAAGAATGCTTCTTCGCAGGTCATTGCAGACTGAGAAAACACCTCAGCAGACTTGGTAGTGAGTGTAACAGCCTGCGCAGATTCTGAGATTCTGTAACTCCATAGCATATTCTGAAGGACTGTGAAGCGTTATGTCACAGAAGATATAGCCAATTGGGCAAGCATCTATTGGAGGATCGGAAACTGCAAACACTAGACCCACTGATAATCTTGAGATTCAAAACGAGAGTAGGTCTAGATGAAGTGCTCTAGCACCTGGAAAGCAATACAATATATCTATTTCGGTCGCAGTGTCCTGTATTTCCCGTTTAACTTAATTCATTCATTCAACACTCAGATAATGAATTCCAACTAAAGGGTGTTTTTTATTGAGGTATAGAACTTTAAGTTGGCATCACTTTTTTAACTGGCGGCCATTTTGTCAGCTGTCAAGTGATTAATATTTAGTTTGGTTTGCCATTTCATCATGAACAGGTTGACAAAAGAACAACGCTTGCAAATCGTGCAAATTTATTTCGAAAATAATGGTTCAGTTCGCGAAGTTTACCGCAAGCTCCGTCCATTTTATGGTCGACATAATCGTCCATCAGAGCAATTAATTCGGTTAACCATGGATCGTTTTCGCACTACGTTTACTCTATGTGATAATACGCATCCGCAGAGACGTCGAACAGTGCGCACCGAAGAAACAATTGCCGCTGTAGAGCAAAGTGTTGAAGAGGACCCGAATGAATCGATTCGCCACCGTGCACAGCAATTGGAGCCGACTAACCGACTATTTTGTTCCCGAATTGGATGGCATGAATGTGGATGAGTTGTAATTCCAACAAGAATGCGCTACATGCCACACAGCGCACGTCACAATCGATTTATTGAAGGAAACATTTGATGAGCGCATAATTTCGCGGAATGGACCTGTCAATTGGCCACCAAGATCGTGTGATTTGACACCATTGGATTATTTTCTTTGGGGATATGTGAAGTCGCTCGTCTACGCCAACAAACCAGAAACGTTAGGGGACTTGGAAGCCAACATTCGTGGCGTTATTGCCAACATACGGCCCCATATGCTCGAAAAAGTGGTTGAAAATTGGACCTGTAGAATTGGCTTTATTCGAGCCAGCCGCGGCCACATGCCCGAAATCATATTTAAACATTAATGGCATAAAATTATCCTTCCAATAAAGCCAAATTGATGGACATTAAAACGATTTTCTTGTGTTTTATTTCAATTCGAAGTTCTATACCTCTCAAAAAAACACCCTATACTATTGCTAGGTTTAACCTTCTTTACGAAAGGGATAGTGATAGAGAAGACAAGTGCTGAATGAGGAGATAGAGGAAACCTTCATTCTTTTAAAACTTTGCTTTTTGTAATTTTTTTTAAGAAAGAATTGTTGCAGCACCTCTGGTGTCAATAAGGAGTATTAAATTTTCGTGACTTTTTGCAAATAATTTTACTACACAATACCGACAAAGGAGAACGCTCTGATGACGAACCCAGGACCTTCAGTTTTGTTGTCAACCACCACCCTAAAATTACACAACTTGTCAAGCATTTGCTCAAAAAAAAAAAAAAAATCAGACAAAAGTTTGTCAAGTGAAAAAGTATCCCATAATGTTGGATTCTATAACATTAGCTATTAGCTGTGTTCGAAAATATTTAATATGATAAACAAGTGTCTGGATCAAAACTTTTTTCATTAGTGTTTGTTGGTTACGCTTTTTTGGGCAAATGTTTGAGAAGTATGACCGTACCTTAAGGACTTTTAATTTTGGAGAAGTTGCGTTAATAGAGTCAATAGTTTGCACGATTTGTCATTTACAATAATCGGGGAGTTATGTTCTTTGAGTATTACGTTAAGCGAGGTTATGCTATATGCGTGTATACATATAACAATAGAGGGAAGATCTGGTCCAAATACCGTCACTGCGATACCTGATGTGTATACATACTTGTGTACATATGTACACGCAAGTTTAGCTTTAAAACTATGTATTCACATGCTTTCATATTCTTATGAACAAACCTATCACCAAACAGAAGAATAAATTAATAATTAATTATGTGGCAAGTGTCTTGATTATCAAAGAAACATAAATGCATATTTTTAGATTTTAATTGAACTATAGTGAATTTTTAATCAGAAATAATTTTAAGTTCAGTAATTTCAATTCTTTTATTGAATGAAATATTTTTATTAATTAATGTGAGTTCTGTGCGGAAACGCACTTCATCAGCACCCTAGTCTATCTACTTGGGTAGAGATTGTTATTAACATCAGCTATTTAACGTAAATTCTAATGAATTCTATCGCTCATTCACATGAACAACGTCATAGCTAAAAAATAGTTTTAGAGAAAATTTAATTTTATGATCTTGTTCCAGTAAGTGAGTGATATGTTTAATTAAATGTGTGTATGTAATAATATAAAAGTGTAAGTCTATAAAACATTTTAGCTTTTCACTTTCCCAATTTTCTAAGTATTTTTTTTGGGATTTTTGCTTTTAGCAAAACACTGTGCAAATAAAATTTAGAGCAGAAAATATAATGAACTAATTTTTTATTTTGTATTCTGTAAGTAATAAAGCAAATTTATTTTATTATATATTCGCGTATTTTTTTTATATGAACTTGGGCACTAGTAAACAATTTGGCAGATGCTCATTTCGCAGCGGATAATTTTAGTAATTTTAGAGAGTTACCGCTGCGCCAAAAACCTTTAGGTAATTTAAAAGTTTATTTAATGGCTTTACAACTAGTATTAAATAAATCCCCATTAAATAATGTCACTGACGTATGGTTAAAAGATAACAGAGACTTTAACGGCAAGTTTTGTATGAAGAATTTGCAGTTAAAGTTCACGTCAACTCTTAACCATACATTGTGAAAAGGGACGTGAATGTAATGAAATAATTTTTTTATATGAATCTTCTCTTGACAATATTTTACAAAATACTCGCATGTAAAGACGTATGATCAATACAAATTATATGAGGATTTCGTTTGTTTATAAGAATCATACGTATGTATATGTATGTATGTGTCCGTACTAGAGATGAGCGCGTGTCGTGTTTTTTTCGTGACACGAACACGCACGATTCAACACGCAGTGTTCGTGTCAGAAAATCTGATTTCGTGCGTGTTCGTTTCGTATCGTGTTCAGCAACATTGACACGAAAAACAAAAAACGATTTTACGTGCAACACATTAGCAACAGTGAAATGCGCATAGGACCAAAGCTAAACCCCTCAATAATCAATTTCAATGTATTTTTAATAAAAAAAAAATATTTTACTTAATAAGTAAAATATTAATTTGGGATTATTAGTGCGTTTAAAAAAAAATTTAAACTTAAATTGTAACAATTCCCATAAAAAAACATTAATTAAACACGATTTTTTGTTATTGTATTTGATTTCGTGCGTGTTGTGCAGTTTCGTGTTGCGAAAACTTTTTGGTGTGCGTGTCTCGTACGTGTTGAATGTCATTGTATTCGTGTTCGTGCGTGTCGTGTTGGAAAAATTCGACACTCGCCCATCTCTAGTTCGTACTAGAGATTTTCTTTTGCCGGACTTTTTCGTTTGACGGGAAAGTGAGATTTCCAAATTTCCCAGAATCCCGAGAAATCCCACCCAATGCAAATATGTTTATTTTAAAAACAAAACTAAAATAATTTAAGAAAAGAACGGACACACAGAAACTTACCCCCGTTGCCACATACAAGTGCAAGTGAAAAAAACTCAATACACTCACATTTTTTGCTAATACAGGCACACTTTTTCCACTTGCGAGTCAGCTTGCAATGAAATTTTGAAGCAAGTAAAGTGAAAAAACGAAAAACAGTGTTGCCGAGTAGAGAGTTATTTCATTAATTTTGTTGGTATTATGGCTAATTTTTTGTATATATAAAAAGGATATTGATAAATGGCATGGACCCACTTTAGAGATAAGTTTGAACATAAATTTCATATTTTAATAAAAGAAATATATTAACAATAAAATTAAAGTTCAATATTGATTTCTTGGCAACACTGCACTAACAGTTGAAGTAACGCTGTTAGCTAGAACTTTACTTGTTGAAGACATTTCAACTTGTACTGTGTTGTGTAGCCACTCAAAAAATTGTTGTGTTTTTTACATTTCTCCTGATTTTCGTTAGTAATACATATACACTACTTGCAAGTAACTACTGGCATCTGACAACGGGGGGACTCATTTACTTATCTATATATATAAAATATGATGTGTGTATGTATGTATGTAACGTATGGACTACAAAACGGCTGGCCGATTTTGATCAAATTTTCAGGAAATCTTCAGAATATTCAGGCGGGTGACACTGTGAAGTCTGATTTTTGATTTTCGGTCTGCGGGCGGAGGGGCGTGGCAAAATCCATTTTTCATATTGCACAACCAATCCCTTATATATATTTTTTGTTTGTTTTTGTTTTATTTTTTTTTGAAAGCTGTTGTCATGTTTTTCAAAAACAGATATCAAACTCTTAAATCGGTTATGTAGTTCCGAAGATATTTAGAAAGAACCTATGTTAATAATGATCCAATATCAAAATTTTAAAACTTTCGAAATGTTGCATTAAAAAATCCGAGTTTTCAGTTTATTTACAAAATATTTACATCATTCGATAACACGATGGGGGTAGCGAAGCACACCGGGTGTAGCTAGTTTATAATAAAAATAAACAACAATAAAAACTCAAAATTGGTTTTGTTTTCAATAAAAAATACCCAACCATTTTTTATTTACAAAAACCAGCATGAAATGTTCTTTAAATAAAAACACGCGCTTGTTTAAAAAAAGAAGTTTTTGTTATTTTTAAAATAAGCCTGAACAAAAAAAAAAAATACCATTTGCAGGATTATAACTTATATGATTTTAAAAGAGTCCATTAAGCGAAAATCATAAAATAATAGTGCAGGTGGTCGTAAGTAAGATGACTGTTTTAAGAATTATTTGACAGTAATTTTTCGACTATTAGACGAGTCGCAGTCGGATATACTTTTCTCCCAAACAACACAGTATATTTTGACTCAAAAGCGAGCTCATAGATAATTATTTTAATCGCGCAGAAGCGTTGAAAAAGACTTTAAAAGTTTATTAAACATTTCAATAAATGCTGGCTGAAGTTTTGCAAGCAATACTTATATACATACGACTACATCCAGGCTGCCAAGAGAAGCGCCAGAGTGCCGAACATCAATCGGCTTTTTTTACAAATGAATACACATACGCTTAAACATTTCTCTCGGTTTCCTCTCTGTGGGCAGCTCTGGAGTACATACATACATATGTAAGTATTTTTAGGTTTCTGTACACCAAAGGTGAAAAGGAACCCTATTGTTTTCGCTACGGAGTTCGTCTGTCTGTCTGTCTGTCTGTCACAGGATATTTTCTCTAGAATTGTAAAAGCTAAGGGCCTGAAATTTGGACAGAGCATGTAGAACTTCAGCCGCTACAACAACAAATACATGAGAGTTAAAAATTAAAGGGTGTTCTAAAACGAGCAACGAAAAATTTTAAAATCCCATGTAATATACATACAATTGTATGTTTATGTGAAGTTAGTGTATTCTTATACAGACTGCAACAATTAACACTGAAATTGAAAAAAAAACATTAAAATTAAATGGTGTTCTATCAGTTAATGTAATTTTGACTACGTCATTTTGATAACTTTTACCGTTTCAAAAACGGTAAAACATAAAAATCCCAAAATTATAAAATCGCCAAACCGAAAAAATCGTCAAAACCCGAAAAAAACGCCAAAACAAAAAAAAGCACCAAATTGAAAAAAAAATTCTAAGACTAAAATATATCGCAAAATTCTGAAAAATGCCAAAATCCGAAAAAATCGTAGAAATTAAAAAATCTATAAAATTAAAAAAAATCACCAAAATGAAAAAAAAACGAAACGAGAAAAAAGCACAAAAATTCAAAAAAGTACCAAAACCGAAAAACCCCAATTAAAAAAACGCTAAAAACCGAAAATATCTCAAAAACGAAAAAAAAAATCCATAACTATATATGTATATGTCGGCTACAGTTCGTATAGTATTAAATATCTAGTGTCCGTATGGAACCTTTCGTGCTCGAGTTTAGTTTTAATTTCATAATTTATGTTTGTGTGTATAAACTTTTTTAGTCATATGTAAGTATGTACATATGTACATACATGTGGCATTTTCATTTTGCGTTTTGTCGTTGTATGCTCTCCAAAACGTGCTTATTTATTTGTCTCGCCATCATTTATAATTTATGAAGCAATTAAAATTTGTTACCATTTTACGAGAGAGCTTTTTTATTCATTTATTATTACGTATTATGTATTATGTATGTATGTATGTATATTAAATACATACATATATATGTATGTTTGTATATACATTTTCCTTGAGGTCTATAAATGATGTGTAAATAATGTCAATGGCTTAAATTTGTATATATCTATTGTCATTAGATATTTCATTAAACGTCTCTTCACTTCTATTTATTCGCATATTGAGCCCGTTTGTATCGACGAGGAGAGTGGGGAGGGGCATTGCTTCTGCCACCAGGAATTATAAAAACATTTTTTTTTTCATAAACAAATTACGAAATTTGCATTTTTATTATATGTATATAAGTATATTAAAAAAATATCAATTAACAATACTTAAAACTATCAGCAATATGCGTATATACAGATGCGGATACAAGATGGGACCCATGGGGGTCATGACCATCCCCCTGAGCTAGTCGAGTCCTACCAGTTTATGTAGCAGCTGTGCCGACTATATTTCTGGTACGTGAAATAAATGTTGGAAAGTGTTTCCACGAATGTTTGCATTCCTACTTTTAACAAATCTTCACAATTCAGAAGCCCCTGGTAATTATTTTTCGATCGGAATATAAAATTAAAACAGAATAACGTAAATTATGTATTAATTTTTGTGTGTATTTGGTAAACCTCAAAAGAAATGAAAAACAATTTTTCTTAAAATACATGTCCAATAACTTTCGATATTATTTAAATGAACCGTTTTGCAGTCAAATTTTTTATTTAATTTGTTGCTGCTAATATGATTAGTTCGAATTTAGGAGGGGCAATATTTATTATTCATTTTATTAAAATTCATCAAAATAGTCTAAATATTATTTTGATTTGATTGCAACCATCAAAATAAGAAAAATGCTTTTAAGAACTATTAAATTTTTTCAAAACTTATAAATTAAATTACATTTTTTTATTAATTTTTTATGAAAAATACCAACACATTTCCATTATTGTATCTTTATTTATGATTTAATGAGGCTTAATTTCGTATCGCTTTGTAAACCAAATTACATGTGATAATTATAATGACCAAATAGCAACAAAGTTAATTGTAAATATTTTGACAAACACTTAGGCCCAATAATCGACTTCTCAATTATGTGCCATTTATCTTTAAGTGCCTCTTAAGTACCGAATTCATTTTTTCAGTATAAAGTTGAGAGCCATTTAAATGCCTTGTCTATTTAAATCACACTTAAGTTCTATGAGCATACCATATGTTATTGTACATAAACATCATGTGGTCGTATTAAAAAGAATTTTGTTTAATTTTCATAAATATATAACATATACAATGCATAGTATCATATCATGGAATAAATAAATAGAAAAATGAGTTCTGATGCTCTTTTGGTTTCATAAAATGTGTTTTTATGTAATTTTAATTTTCTACATGTTGATAACCTAACTTTCTTATTTACATTAAACATCTGTTTTCTTTTAGAACTATCAACATTTCACAGTGCTACCATACTTTCATAGTATTTAAGTGCTCATTTAATTTTACGACTGAAAAAATTAAACTGCAATTAAGTGCAACTTAAAATTAAGTGGCTTTCAGCTAAATGACACTTAATTGGGAAATCGATTATTGGGCCTTAGTGGAACGGAACAATAACAACTACATCATCAACTTTATTATCAGTTGATGTAGATTTCTGCTTTTATATACTCAGCTTTTTATTGCAAACGAAATATGTCAATTGTTCTTATTCATCGTATTGCATACTAAAAACAACAAAAAATAATTTGTTTCTATTTTCATTATTCAATTCTATCAATGTTTTTTGTGCAATATTATATCAATTTATTGATTTTTATTAGCAAACATTTGTAAGTGTGGCAACCTCATGCATTTTATTTGCAAACAGTGCGTTAATCGTTAATAGATTTCTGAATTAATAGATTTCGAAATAAAAACAATAATATGGCAACAATTTACATACTCTTACGACTACAATTTGAAGCTGAAAAAAAGTCAGCCAATGTAACAATGGTAAAGTAAGAAAATAAAAAACATGTTGATTATTGAGTTCTTGTTTCAACTTTGTTATTTGTTGTTGAGCTTCTCATTTGTTTAAATGAAAGTTTATAACATAATAACTCTAGCTGTTCTAAGAAATTTTGGGTAAAGGTTCCCTGATGATCTGCATTAGAAACAGTGAAATGCGCATATGATCCAGCTGAACCCCTCAATAATAATTTTAGTTATGCTGAGTTTACATCTGGAATTTCTTGTGTGTCATTTGCCCAAAAAGCGTAACCAACTAATTACTAATGAAAAACTGTTTGATTCAGACATATATTTATTGATTTAAACAGTTTCCAATGATGTTGGATTCTATAAAATTGTCTATTAGTTACGTATGGAAGTATTTAACTTAATAAATACATGTCTGAATCAAACAATTTTTTATTAGTAATTAGTGGTTACGATTTTTTTTACGCTTGTGTGGCACATGGCACACAGATGTAAACCCGGCCTTACAAATAAGCCATGTGTATAAACGTGTAACAATTTGCTAAAAGCTTTTTTTGTAACGAAAGCTCAATTTTACCATCTCTAAATTTACAACAGTCTTGCCATTGCCGTTTTTTTCATTGTTATTATTTTAAGTTTGTTTTATAATATAAAATAAGACCTAAATTCAATTATATTTTTTCTGAATTTCTGCAAGTTTCTTCGTTAAAAAATTTCTATAAAAAGCGAAAACAAATTTGTAAAAATTTTGTAATTTTTTTGTTTTCTTCGATATAACTATCAGTAAGTGAATTTTTTTATATGACTAATAATAAATTAGTATTATTTTTCGTTGTTTAAAACTGACTGTTATTTATTTTGGCTAAAAATAATAAAAAACACTAATAAAAGTATGTGTGTGCAAACACCCCCCCCCCCCCCCCCCGGGAATAATGTCTAGCTACAACAATGATTTTATTTATGAATAAATATTTTTGCTTCGTAATACTTATAATACATCGTTACTAAATTGTAATAAACTTTTATGCTTTTAACCTTGAATACGAGTGTGTTCAACAATATTTTTGTTATTATGCGATATTATTTGCTTTTTGTACACAAATACAAGATATTTAATTAAATTTAATAGCAGATTTTTTGTTTATAAAGATGTATATGGTTGGCTGTAAATGGCTTGAACTCGCAATCTTAAGATTATTTCAACAAATTCGATAAAAAGAATTTGATTGAGATTGCCAAATTTTTTTCTAACTGAGGTCAAAATTTTAAGGGCACGAACAGAAAACAAAGTAATTTATTATAAAATGTTTTAAGATATTTGCTTAAATAAACGATTATGTTAATAAATACATTTTGTTTTTAACACAGTCCAATATATATTGTACAATATGGTTTAGTAAGTGCTATGAGGAATTTATGGATAAAGTCGTAACTCTGCAGCCACACGTTCAATAAATGCCTTTCAATTTCATTACACATATTGTGTGTCAAAATTGCTTGAAATTGATAGCTGTGACAAAAATTGATAATCAATTTCATTTTTAAATGCCAGCGACCAAGAAACAACTCAAATTTGTAGCTTCAATCAATGTGTGCTGTTACCAGCCGTTCAAATTGAAAACTAAATTGCCATTTAAATGGATAGGTGAATTCGAAATCAATCTAGTTTTCAATTTAAAAAGTTTGATTGTGTTAGTGAAAAAAGTGTGAGTGTATTGCAAATTGAATGGAATTGAAAGTCAAAAATTGAACGTGTGGCCCCCAAGTAAGTCTACCCATATGTACATTAGAGTGGCCGTTATTTATTTATTTTTGATTTCTTTTATTCTCAACCCCAAAATCGATTAGGTTTTATGAAAAAAAAAATACAAAAAAATTTCATAGCGATAAGTTGTGTTTTAGGGGCCCTCAAAGTTGGCCTTCAAGCCCTTTTTTCAATGTCATTTTTGCACATGAAGATAGTTAAAAAATCATTTTACAAGAATATGATATATGGCAATATTTTAGCTCTTTTAGTCTAAAACATTAGTTTCAAAGAAAGTTTTTTGCTAAAATTAATATTTTAGGAAATAATGAAGAAAATTACCAACAAAATACCAAAATTGCAGTTATATGGAAATTATTTTACTAAGCATTTACAATAAGAGTTTATTATTAAATTATTAAAATTAAAATTAAATTAAATTATTTCATACATATGTATATTAAATTAAAATTACATTGAATATATGGGCTTGAGGGCTAACTTTGAGGACCGGACGTACCTTTTAAAACACAACTTATCGCTATGAAATTTTTTTGTATTTTTTTTACATAAAACTGAACCGATTTGGGGGGTGAGAATAAAAGAAATAAAAAAAATTCTCCATACAACTAACGGCCACTCTAATGTACATATCGTCGGCTTAGAGTGTAAACCTGCTAAATCCACTTATTATAACATATGACATTTTAATGCCGTTCGAAAGAGGAAGATAAGATGAAGCGTCTTAAATATTTACTTTAATTTGAAGCTCTCTATATGTCTATATGTCTCTCCTGTAAAATTTGCTGGAAGTGAGTTAGCAGGTTTACACTCTAAGCCGACGATATGTAAATACATTCACGATTCTGCCCATTCATTAGTAAATAGATAAAAATGCTAACATGAATTGATAAATTTTATAACGGGGTGACCTTGAATACAGTGCCTATATAAATAAGTGCGTGGTGAGGCACGTGGTGACTGCTGCCAAAAAAAAAAGTTTGAAAAAAATGCATGTTGTGTATAAAAAAGGTAAAAAATTTTTAACGTGAAGTGGTCATTTCCAGTTTTCTAGTGCGTTACACGTGTATAGAAATTTGCATAATTCTTAAACTTATGGAGATCCCATTATCCAACTTTTACAGTATAATAAAAACATCATAGTTTGGTAACAAATATATTGAAGTTAGAAATATTTTAATGTGAATTCAAAATATGCAGTTTTGCATATGATTTTTTTTATAATTTTTTTTGGTAAAAACGAAACCATTTTGAAGAAACATTAGTGCACAACATTTTAAAATTAGTAATACTAAAACATTGCTTCAGTTTTCGCTAAAATCAATGTTTTAATCGTTGACCATAAAAAAAATATCTGTTTTCGTCACATGTGAGTGCAATTTTGCAATTGACTTGAAAATGACAAAGTGCTGAAAACTCAAATTAACACAAATTTTAGGGCGAATTTAAGAGCTATAAGTTATGCTTGTGTTTTATTTTGACTTTTTTACTTTAGATGTATACGATGGTCACGTTCGACATCATGAAAGTGCCCATATCCAACTACGAACATATTAATTCTTACTGTCTTATTTAAAAAACTTAGTAAGGCCTTAGAAAGGCTTACTAAGAAAAAAATTTTATGAAAATTTTTGGTAAAAACCCTTTATAAAGCCTTCAGAATTTTTATAAATAAGGCTGTTAATTATTAAATACTTGTAAGAACATGTTATTTAATGATTAAAATGTATTAATTCCAATTGTTATTTTTTCTATTGGAAATTTTCTAAAGTACACAATGTTGCTTTCTGTGCATGAATGTACTATAAAATTTATCATAAATCTAAAAACGTGCTTGTGCTTATTTGTAATTGACACAGCTTTTTTAAATAAAGAAATTTATATTTTGAAATAATGAACAAAATATTTTTATAATCTCAAAAATAAAATGAAATAAAAATTTAAACGAAAACCAAAACTATTTTAAAATTTTTGGCAAACGAAAAGTTTGTCATCGCAGACACATACAAAAACCAAAACTAAATAAACGAACAATTTGACGGGTGTGGTATTCATTTAGTTAAATTTGACTTCAAATGCCACCCATATCAAAAAGTGCCAGCCATACAAGGTACCCAGCCCCTTAAACAGAAGCTACATCAACCTAAATTAAACACGATTAAAATGCATGCATTAAGCAGACTTTATTCGAATGATCATTAATTAGCGTCATTCTCGTACATTGCATGCCAAGTCAATTTTATTTTGGCCACTAAGTAACTGTAAATGGTTCGTTCGTACGCCCCCTTTTTACAGTTTTTTTTTTATTATAAATAAAGACTCGTGTATGTAGTATTTTTAAATGCAAATCATCTATTAAAATAAGCAACATATATTATATATATACACATGTATGTATGTATGTTTGTATGAACATATAAATTATTTAATCTCAAAACAAGTACCGAAATATTTTAGGTATACAAAAAATGCAGATGATGATGTTTGAACAACGTTTCACTATACTTGTGATATTGATCTGCCTCTAGTCAGAAGAGGTAACGTAAATTTTCATGAATTAAACGAGTGATACCTTTTTAATGTAAATATTTCATTTATATACATACATACATACATACATACATATATAGCATGTACGTATGTAAATTTGTACGTACTATATATATTTGTTTTTACTCAATATATTGTTCAAATAATATATATATTTCTGGTCGGTTGTATGTTGTTCTATTTTCGGAATTTGCTCTTTAGAGTTTTGCTTGTTGAGTGTTGAATTTTTAATATTGACGTATGTATGTATATGTATGTTTCGTTTATATTTAAATACATTGAATGATCATGGCAAGTGTTTTGATTTTCTATTTTCATTATTTACGTAGAAGATATAATTTAATCAAGCAATTTGGTCACCGGGTAAGCATTCATAATTTTCATGTTGTTCACGTGATATTTATACATAAATAATTTATGAAAACGTTTTGAACTTTTTTTGATTTACATTCGACATGCTCGATCCAAAGAGATGATTCAGATGATGTTACCAAAGAATATAAATCATTGATCTTTGATATTACGCATCAATAAATATAAACAATTTAGTAAGTTTAATTATTAATATTCGAACTTTTAGTTGTTTCTATATATATGATTTGATTGACTTACAAGGCGATACGAACTTTAGCCTAATCAAATCATATATATATATATATATATATATATATATATATATATATAGAAACAAACAAAAATTCGAATTAAACTAACTAAAATTAATAGCTATAGGCTTGTAGCAATAAGTTTGTCTTAAGTAGAACAAAAAATAAGCAAATTAACTAACATGTGCATAATTAGTATAGAACAAACGACAATGGCAAGACGGTTGTAAATTTAGAGATGGTAAAATTGAGCTTTCATTACAAAAATAAAGCTTTCAGCAAATTGTAAAACGATGAATAAAAACAATTCACATATTGCGTTTGCACTGAAACTGAGTATATAAATCAGAAATCTATGTACAGCAACTGGCACCACACACAGTGGACCAAGCACAAAGAACGCTGATGATAAAGGTGCAGTGACCTTTCGTTCCGTTCTACTAATTGTTTGTCAAAATATTTACAATTAAGTTTGTTGTTATTTGTTCATTAATAATTATCACATGTAATATGGCTTACAAAGCGATACGAACTTTAGCTTAATCAAATCATAAATATATAAACAATTTCATTTTATCTCCATCAGAATGTTAATATTTTTGCATTAATTTTAAGTAATTATAAGTAATTATTTACTTATGTATGATAAGGAACTCATGCATTTAAAATAGTTATTTCAAAATATGAAAAATTATATGTAAAAATACAACCAAAAACAGAAATTAAAAATATTTCAAAATTAGATATTTTTTGATTTTCAAGGTTCAATTTCTTTGTTGTTAGGAAACTCTTCATTATTCACCCCATATTGTGATTAAAATGTGAAATTTTTGTTTCCATGAGATTGTCATTACCCATGAAGAGAATTTTGATATCGGGAACTTCATGGGAACGTTTGTTCGCGCTATCAATTTGTAGTGAATGCAAAAAACGGGAAGAAGATTTGTAAACCTTAAAAGTTAATTGAAAAGCAGACGAATTTAAGTTTAATAATAAGAAATACAGAAAGTCTAGTTTTCAATATTTTATGTGCCTTGGAAAAAATCGTGGACATTATTTATTGATATTGACCTAAAAATAATTATTTATAGCTCTTAATATTTAATTGAAGATAATGAAATTAAGCGATGTGTTGATTCAAAACCAAGGGAAAAATTAAAAAATCGAAGTGAAAAATATTCTTCATGATAAGGGGAATCAAAAAAAGGGTAGACATTTTTAGGGCAAAACTATTCACGATTGCCATTTGGGGAAAAGGGAAAATATTTGGAGAAAAAAATTTTCACGATAGGGGTGATTGAAAAAGGCCTGTCAAGATTTTCGGATGTCATCGGCCCAAATTCAAATTATTCTATTTATATGTATAATGGAATATCACCCAGCTATTAGTCTTATAGTTTTAAGTTCATTATTATTTTTAACAAATTCATTAAAGTGCGACTTTGACTCCTGCACGAAGGGTTCCGTACGGACGCTACATACATATGTAATATTATACGAACTTCGCTGATGTAGAACTTTTTTTTTAAATTTCAAGTATACGCTTAAACTTTTTTCGGTTTTTGGCTATTTTTTTAGTTTTGGCGTTATTTTCGTTTTTAGGACTTTTTTCGGTTTTTGGCAATATTTCAGTTTTCTCGCTTTTCATACTTTTAACGGTTTTTCGTTTTTGAAAAATTTTTCTGTTTTTAGCTTTTTTTAATTTTGGCGATTTTTTTTTTGTTTTTGGTGATTTTTTCGGTTTTTGGTGATTTAGTTTAGTTTTACCGTTTATTTTTCGTTTAGGCGATTTTTTGCTACTAGTTTTGGATTTATAATTTGTCAACACTAATTTTTTTTGACACAAAAGCGGGCATTTATACCAAAATATAATACTAAAATATGCATTTATCACCAAATTATGCAAAAATATATATTTCAAATATATTGTTTCGTAAAGATATTCTGTTGTTGCCACTTTCAGGGCTAAGGGGAAAAACATGCATTTGCATGAAACTCCCGTCCCTGCCAATAACTAAATAAACAAGTAGTACATAATTTAATTGATGCAAGCATGAAAAATCATTTAAAAGCTAGCTTTTTTCAAATTTGTATTTTGATATGGCAGCACTATTTTTATTTATGGAATATTTTTTCTTCAGGGATGAAACAAACTTTCACATGGTTCTCAGATATGGGAATTCCATTAAGCTGAAAGTCCATACCATCCGTTATATGTATGTATATGCGTTATATGAGCTTCTGTGCATTCTATGCATACACATGCTAAATTCAAGTTATATGCAATTCGTTTTATGCGCCAAGTTTTTTACTTTGATTAGCTGTAGTCTAGATATTTTTATCAAATAAAGGCAATTTTAGCAAAAATGGAAATTATTTATCGATATTATTGCAAATATAACATAATTTGTCATCCTTGGTTACGACAGCTTTAATATTCTTTACGCTCAATACATTATTTCAATTTAATGCCCCTATTATGGCTTACAACTCAACTTATAGTATGTTTCCACATGCGTGATTTAGACAAATCATGTTAATTTATACATGATTTACCATATATTTTGCATATGGATAAATCACCTCAAAGTAGTTGATTTATTATAAATAATGTCGAAATACTATTTTTCGAACTCAATTTATATATGCAACCCTGCATTGCTTTTAAAATTATAATCTCCATTCCTGCCTCATCCATCAATAGTGATTGACAATCTCGAAAAAAATTACATTAAGGAATATTTAATCAATTTTATATGTCAACTACGTGTGAATAAAATTCACATTACAGCTGCTGCGCCCACCTTATAAGGCACGTGCATAAATTGAATACGAAAATTCGAACAACAAATCACTCACAAGCCCGGTGGAAACACTTTGAAGTAATTTACTTAAACCTACTTGATTTAAAGTCGGTGGAAACATACTATTAGTTTAGTTGAAACTGAAACAACTTAAATTTAAAACAACTTAGCTGTTTTTTGGTATTCTGAATGAACTAATTTTAGTTGTAAGTGTGTGTGAATAATAAGTGGGGTGATAAATAAAATTTAAGACGGAAACAGATATGAATGGTTGGGAAATGAGCGGCTGTAAGAAACATCCAACTTCGTTAATAATAATCACACCTATCGTGAACAGTTTTTCCCTCGAAATATTTTCCCTTTTCCCCAAATTGCAATCGTGAATAATTTTTCCCATAAAATGTGTTGCCGCTTTTGATTCCCCTTATCGTGAATAATATTTTTCACAATTAAAAACACAACTTTACACTCTATAACTTTTCATTTAAAACCCAAAATATGTGTATTTCTTATTATTAAATTTAATTTGTTTGATTTTTAATTAATTTTGAAGCTTTACAAGTCTTCTTCCCGTTTTTTACATTCACTACGCATTAATAGCGGGAACAAACGTTCCCATGAAATTCACGATTGCAAATTCCCCTTCATGGGGAATGAAAATTTCATGGGAACAAAAATTTCACATTTTATTCCCGATAGGGGTGAATGTGAAATATAAGTGTAAGTTCACTCAGTTTGTTTTGTTTTGTATAGAAAAAAGAATTCAATTGCTGCTTGTGCTTAGGACCTAATCGACGGTTGAGAAAAGACTACCCGAAATTACCGGCGCGGAGCTAGCTGTGACAATTCACTTAAGTGCCACATCGGGCATGTAACAATATGGCGAAACAATGCTCGGATAGAAAAGGTTCTTATCTATGCAATTTTTTTTTGAAACCATAGTAGCCATCACAAAACATTCTAAATATTTTTAGTTTTGGCATTGGATTTTTTCTTTAGATTTAGAAAAATTAGTGGAAATTACTCGTTTCTTGCAACAATTAATTAATAAAATTTGATACTTCTTTCATTTTATTTTTTTTTAATTATTTGTAAACTCTGATAGTATTGTAAATAAAAATATTTATATGTATATTCCATGATTAAATAAAACTATCACGAACATACCGAATTTAATATTCTATTCAACGATGGAATTTCTAGAATATATACAACCTTGAAATATATAAATATCTACACACATATGTATGTATCTACCTATTAACATATGTAATTGTACTTTGAAGTTAAGAAAACACTTACCTTAAAACCGAAAAAAAATTCTATGTATTTATGTAAACATATTTACATATACTACATATGTATGTATAATCAAAGCCCATGAAACATTTCTATTTATAAACGAATAGCTAAGCCTTTTAAATGCGAAATTTAGTATGTTTCTTTTATTCTTTTGGCTTGGTTTTTTTTAATTTTTAAATTATTTAGATTTCGAGCAAAATCTAGTATATTTAAAGTATAATTTCCATAGTCCTAATTTACACTTTGCAAGTGTTATTGCTAAGCTGATTAGTTTGACGGAGGGAGAGACGAGGGGAACAGAAAAGTTTCTTTTCCCCTCGTGTCTCTCTCTCTCTCTCTCCTAACAAGCTAATCAGCTTAGCAATAAGACTTGCATAGTGTAAATTAGCACTTACAAAACAAAATCTGCTTCGTCACTAGATTTTTGTTGAAATTTATTTAAAGTCTAGTAGAACTTACCCAACAAACCACACTCCATAAGCTAAATATAACTGCAAGGGAGAATAAGCTTGTCAGAAACACTTTTTTGTAAGTGGCAGCACTGTTTGCAAATTTTTTCTTATTGTTTATGATTATTTTGAATGCGTGAATTTTATATTATTTGTTAAAGTCGTAATTTTTTTTGTCTTGTTTAAGGCCGTGATACACTATCATAGAAAGTCGTGGGCCTTTAATGAGTAAAGTTCAGTGGTGATGCAACTATGTACTAAAAATTAAGCCTATGTACTAAACGGGTGTGTGAATTAGCTACATTACAATTGTTTGTTTCTAGTTTGGTAACATTTTCAGTTAAGGTAGAGGTCCATAGCTCGCTTTTTGCGCGTTACGCTTTCTATGCATCTGTCAAAAAAGTAGAATCAATGTAATAGTATGTGACAAGTTACATTGCAAAAAGCGCGGAACGCTACTTTCTACATTTGTACGCGTTATAAGCACCATGAAAGAAAGTCAGCTGTTCTTGAAAGCTAAATATGTTAAATAATACGTTATTTCTTACGTTATCGATAAATATTATTTTGCCGTGGATAATTTTTTTTTTAATTTCTTAGTAAAAAAAAACTTGTTTAATAAAATATGTGAATATTTTCATTAATGCGATGTATTTTAATTAACTTTTCACCACACTTTTCTCAGTAACAAATTTTGCATATTAGTTATCGATTACTTTTACGTACTGAGTGTCATCTCCGCTAAATCTGTATTATTTACTTTGTGTGCATTACATATTTTTAAACAATAAAATGGATGAAAATTTAATTAATGCTGTAAAAAAGCACGAACAAACGCACAAACCAAAAATAAATTGTCGCATGAAAAGCAGTGCATGTAACTCAACGCGAACAAAGTATAGAATGAAACAAAAGGATGAAACGCGTGTAAAGCATAACGTGCAAAAAGCGAGATATGGACCTCTACCTTTAATGGTCTTTATTTTGCAGGTGTGAACATTTTTAGTACAAAAGCACAAAACTTCATTTATGGATATGCAAATAATTTTAAAAAGTTTTTTCACATATAATCACCATGCAAGAAGTTGTTTTCACATTGACTACACGAATTTGCCTTTATTTATAAAGAGTAAACAAATTATTTGATTTTTTAAATAAAAAAATTAATAATCTTTCAGACACGCGACCGCTGATTAAATTCACTTAAATTTATTTTTATTTTTAATTAATATTTCCTTGAGTCTTGTAAAATATTTAAAATATTTATTACGTATTGCGAGCTGACACAGATCACATGTACTTTCATACATACACACATACACACATACATACATACAAACGCACATCAAAACAAGCACAAGATTTAAAAAATTCAGTTATTGAGGTTGGCATTTGAATCATAAGTATCGCTAAAATGTAAGAAGAAATGTCTTAAAAATCCTGCTTTCTCATATTAATATCAAGCTTAATTCAAGGGTGTCACATATATTTATTTTATTATTATTATTTTCCACTTTCCTTCCGTAAATGGAAATGAACAAAAGGAAACATCATTAGCATCTGATTAACAAATTATAGTACAGCAATCATACTGCGAATCACTGTGATCAATATCGAACAATCAGAATTTTGTGATTGCCATTACACTACATTTTGACAATTAAATGACTTTGCGTTCACTTAATATTTTAGCCTACTTTTTAAATCTACACTAAAACGTTTAATTTAAGAGCCATACTTCACAAACTTATATATTTTTTTTATTTTTAATAAAGACTTTCCAGCAAAAAAATAGTAAACAAATACATTAATAACGACTGCCAAGTAAGTAAATAAATCATAACTAAATAATTTGCTAATAAAAATATGAATAACATACTTCACATTGCTTCTATAAGAATATTCTAATTACCCTACGTCTTCACGAGCCATAGACTTCAACATGACATAAACATGACGGCAACAGAGCAAACACAGTTTTTGCAAATTCTAACAGAGAATTAGTAGGGCAAATTTAAAGTTTTTCGAAAAACTACAGAACTTAAAGAAATTCTGAGTATGCACGTTTTTATATGACTACTTGTACATTAGTCTATAATCAATATTATCCGTTAGCATCGATCTCTCCCAAAAAAAAGCGTATCGTTCTGAAAATGCTAAGTTGAAAACGTTGCAATATCTGGTTCAAATTCATGCTTTTGAGAAATAGATTCATTAATAAAGAAAGACCTTGTCTATAAATTTGCATTTCTTTTTTCTATCTCGATTGTCTCATTTATTTGAAAGGTCCTCTCGAAATGCATGCATCGAGTATTTATAGCTTAACAGAGCTCTGTTAACACTATAGCAGAGCTCTGTTAAGGCAGAAGGTTTGTGTCAAAGGTTGTAAGTCTCAAGGCGACTTTTTGGGTTCGAGATTTAGATTAGTTTATTTCTCTAATTACCTAATCTAAAAATAAACTTAATCTCACATTAACTCAGTTTGATGTTTTTGAGTAATAGTTTAAAATTCTTATTATGTGTAGTATTACCATACTGAGGAATAAAATAGTGGCAACATTTACTGTGCAAAAGTCATATATGTTATCAACACAATTTGATTTTTTTGTGGGAAGTAAAATATTTCGCGTGTTAAAGGAAATAGATAAATAATATAAAATATATATATTTATTTATGTGTTCTTAAATTATTTTATCATATAATTTTTACAAAAAGTTATATTTTTCTCAAGTGTATGTTGTCAATGTTAATGCAAGATTAAACCACCATGATTGCCCGCTTAAACTAGCAAGTAAAACCTTATAATCGACTACCCAAAATCACAAACGAAGATTAAGGTTAATTTCATGATACAATTATAACAGATACATGCACAAGCCCAGCCTGTTAATGTATACAATGCAAATAGTTGTCAAACTTTGTTTACAAGCTGCGAAAATGTTAATGTATGTGTGTGAATAAAATGATTACAGTGTTGCCAATGAATTTACACATCGCTGTGTCTCCAATTACACATCGAAGAAAATTACAGGTTAAAATTAAAACAAAAATAAATAAAAATAGAACCCAAAGTAGAATTACACACAGATTATACAAGAATTTAATTACATGGCCTACACATATGAGTAGAAATTACACACTGTCTAACTACACACAGATTGGCAACACTGAATAACTATAATCATGCAGGAATGCCGCGTCTGCAATTGTACTTTAGTTACCCTGTAATTGTTATTTTTAAAAACAAAAGGCATCTGTTTCTGACAATTTTCCATTTGCTTATACCAACAAAATACATGTTTTTTTTGGTGTTGTAATTTTGTTGTAGTCGTGCATGTACCTAGTATAATTGTACCATGGTTAATTTCATCTCTAATCTTGAACTCAAAAAGTCGCCCTTAGAATTTAACTTCACACACAATAAATCTTTAATATCTTGGTATCTGATACAAACTTGAAATTTATAAAAATATAAATACTATCAGCCTTATTTATAAAACTTAAAAAAACTTTATAAAGGTTTTTTAAGATAAATTTTGTATGAAAATTTGTTTTAAAAAACCAATATATAAAGACTTTTATATATTTAATAAATAAGGCCGTATTTATTTTACTACATAATATAAAAAATTTACCTTTCATCTCAAAACGTATATGGGGTGTAGCTAAGTTCACTGGGTTTTGCATAATTAAGCAATAACTACACTTAAAATAATATTTCGAATAAAGTTTTATATTTTAATAAAAATTGAATAGATTACAAATTTCAAAACTCCAAAAAGCCGGATAAAGTGGGATAGAAATTCAAGGCGAGATCGACTTATGAAAACCGGGATAGTTCCGCCTAAAGCGGGATGTCTGATAACGTTAGCTATGGCAAGCATTTTAAAAAATTATGCGATATCGTTGCAGCTGTTCTAAAGTGATGCGATTACAAATGAACCGCATTTGCTTTGTATTTATACACTGCCTTGTAAACCTTTTATTAAGCCTTAATAATTTTTATAAATTTTTCATATAGATTTTACTTCGCAGACAATAAATTGCTGCTATAAATATCGACAAAGGCGGATGCTGCGATATGCTGACATTAGCACATAGCTGTTAAGTAATGATTAGTAATCGTACTGATTACTAATTTGATTACTTTTTTTAAAGGTGAAGTAATGATTAAATTACGATTATATTCAGTTTCGCACGATTACTTATTTATTACGATTACTAATAACGGAAAAGTAATCTGAATTACTTGAAATTAAAACAAAATAATCTAAAAGAATCAATAGTAATCAATAAATAAACCGATTATATTTAAAGATTACTTGTAATTGATTATTTATTAATAATCAAAAGTAATATTTGAAAGTAGTCAGATTATTTTTTGTTTACTTTTGATTCTTTTTGATTATTTTGTTGTAATTTCTAGTAATTCAGATTACTTTTCGATTATTAGTAATCGTCTTCAATTATTTATCAGAAATTCCTTAAAAGGGAATTATGTAATCAGTACAATTCTTTTTAAAATGATTGATTCCTAATCGTAATAGAAATTTAACAGCTCTGCATTAGCATATACACTAACGCATATCAGAAAAATTTATAATGATGTTGATTTATACTTGTAAAATGCCTGTGAGCTGTAATATCCACACTTTTACATTTGCTGATGATACAGCCTGCCTTAGCATGCACGAAAACCCTTAGGAACATATTACCCAGCTGAAACTATGGTTAAACTTATGAACAGAAGTGTGCTCAGGTAACATTTACCCTGCGAAAAAATACTTGTTCCCTCATTAGAATCAATAATCAATTCGTTCCTCAACATTCACATTTGAAATAACTTGGTATACACCTTGATCGAAGTCTTACATGGAAACGCCACATTGCCTCTGAGCTAACACAAATGAAACTTAAACTAACTCAGATACATTGGTTGATTGGTAGAAATTCAACCCTCAGTCTATATTGTAAACTTTTAATATACAAGTCGCTTTTAAAACCAATATGGTGCTATGGAATTCAGCTTTTGGGAACTGATTCAGCTTCAAGTGTAGAGAAAATTCAACGAAGGCAAAACCAAATATTACGATTAATAACATCGACTCCATGGTACATCAAAAACTCAAATTTACATCGTGATTTAAATATGCCACAAGTGACTGAGAAATTGCAAAATACGCAGGCAAATATCTAACAAAACTCGAGTCACATCCTAATCCACTTGTTCGTAATATATTGAAGGCAGGGTTGTCAGATTTTTTCCGACCTATTTCGCCAAATTGATTTTAAAATTCGCCAAAAGTCACCAAAAATCAGTTTTATGTAGTTTTTCTTAGTAAATATTTGATAATAAATTTTTTTTATATAAAATTTTTTTAATATAAATTTTTATCAAAATTAATCACAAAATCGCCAAAATTAGAAATAAAATCGCCAAAAAAATATTTCTTGTAAACTTTTCTCATCCAAATTCAAACGCATTAATTAATATAAGAAAAATCATCAAAATCAAGTTGTTTTAACTTCTTGCAGACGAGTTTTGGTAGGATTTATTTTTGAAACTGCTCCTTCAACAAACTAATTTTCCTGAATTAGAAAAATTTTTAAGTTAAATTTTGTTAAACAATAGCCTAATAATCGTCAACATATTTATTTATCGCCAGTAAAATCGCAAACAAATTTATTTATCGCCAGAAATATTGCCATGTCGCCAAACCAAAAATTTGGACGTCAAACAAGTTGAAAAATCGCCACGTTTGGCGAGAAATCGCCATATCTGACATCGCTGATTGAAAGAGGGACACAAGGACTCTATTACTCAACACTCCGTATGAAACTGCTCTAAAATATTTATTTTCTTAGCACGACTTATAACTCGTATTATTAATAACTATCACTAAGTTTATGTCCTACACTGGTCGGGCCTAATAACTATATTTATATGTAAGATTTTAATACTTATTGTTAGTTTATATTTCAATATACAATAAATAAATATATGTATTAAAAAAAAACAATGTTGATATGACTGGGTATCATACACCGTCATTTGCTTTGTAGTTGACGCACTAACTACTTCAGCCAACAGCACCTCCTTAGCACTAATGCATTAAACACATTCACCACAGCAAGCTACCGACTACCAAATGTCAAGGATAGAATCAGCGTTACCGTTATACGACTAACCCCCCGTTGTCACATGCCAGTAGTTACTTGCAAGTAACGTATATATATTACTAACGAAAATCAGGAGAAATGTAAAAAACATAAAAATTTTTTGAGTGGCTACACAGCACACTACAAGTTAAAATGTCGTCAACAAGCAAAGTTCTAACTAACAGCGTTACTTCAACTGTTGTGTTGTTGTGTTGTTGCCAAGAAGTCAATATTGAACTTTAATTATATTGTTAATATATTTCTTTTATTAAAACATGAAATTTATGTTCAAACTTAGCTCTAAAATTAGTCTTTATGCCATTTCTCAATATCCTTTTCATATGTACAAAAAATCAGCTGCAACACTAACCAAATTAATGAAATAACTCTCTACTCGGCAACACTGTTTTCCGTTTTGTCACTTTACTTGCGACAAGTGTGAAAATTTACTTGCTTCAAAATTTCAATGCAAGCTGACTCGCAAGTGCAAAAGTGTGGCTGTGTTAGTAAAAAAATGTGAGTGTATTGAGTTTTTTTCACTTGCACTTGCATGTGGCAACGGGGGGTAAAGTCGCATTTTGCCCCTTTTTCAACTGCCTTGCCACTTTTTATGCCCCTTACTTTTAAATCCCCTTTTAGTATCATTTGCATTATTTTGTGCCCCTTTTTGTTGAAAGTCAACTTTCGTTTTTATTTTGACAATAAATGTACGCAGATTCATTCAAATTCTACCACATTAAACAATATTTTATTTCCTATGTGTCAAACTTAATATAAAAACATACACATTGGTATGAATTTTTTCATTTGTGTAAGGTTTTTATATATACCAATACAATTGCACACTCATAATTGATAATTCTAACTGTATTTTTGATATCTATTGTGAAAACCAAATTTAATTAAAGTACATATTTTTGAAAGGCTTTCTGTAAACCGATCGATTTGAAATCGCATGATTAAATGGTTAAGTAAATTTTTTGAATTATACTGGTTTTTAAGTAAAAAATTGATATGCCTCAAAAAGATGCCAAAAAATTTATTAATGTATTTTTTAATTTTTTGTAAAAAATTGCCAATTACGGCATTCAATATCTTATATTTAGTAGCTATCTCTACTACGCTTATACTCGTCTTATTTGTAAATAACAACTGTATTTGCAAATACTCAACTAGCCAGTATTAAAGAAATATTTTCACAGTCGTCAAATAAACAATTGTAAAATTAAACATTTCTTTTTCTGTATACATACATCTCATTCACAGTAATCAGTAATTGTTCACGTGAGTTAGTAAATGCTTCATTATTCTTTACTTTCTGTTGATATTCTGTGCTGTGCTGTTCTGTTTCTAAATTTTAATAGTTACATTTTATGTTATAACTTATCGCCTGTTTCTGAGCGGAACGGCCACAGTTTTCCTCTAAAGTGATGAGTTTTCGTCCATTTTTATATTTCAATATAATTTAATGTTTTTCTGATAAAAATTATTTTTTTTTTAAGCATAATCACAATTTTTATTTTATTTATGCTGTCACTTAGAATTACTTAAACTTTTTTTGAATTTTCACAGGTTGAACCGTAACAGAACAGAACGAAACAGAAAAACTAACGACTTGTGTAAGATTTCTAAAAGCAAAAAAGAGTCAGCTAATTCGTAACAGAACAGAAAAAAACCTAAAGCCAGAATTAGTTTTTACTGTCTGTTCTGTTACGAATCAGCTGACTCTTTTTTGTTTATAGAAATCTAATACAAGTCGTTAGTTTTTATGTTTAGTTCAATTCTGTTTGGGTTCAACCTATGAAAATTAAAAAAAATGGTAAGTGACAGCATAAATTAAATAAAAACATTTTGAAATAAATTGTGTTGCGCTTTTTGAATTAAAAAAAATAAGTTTTACAAGAAAAACATTAAATTATATTTAAACATAACAATGGACGATGCAAAACTCATCGCACTAGTGAAAAACTGCGACCCTTCTGGTCCGAAATAGCGGATAAGTTATTACAGAAAAAGTAAGTACTAAAATTTAGAAGCAGAACGGCACAGCACAGAACAGCAACAGAAAGTAAAGACTAATGAAGCCTTAATTCTGCTACAAGTTAGAATTTTGAATTTTTACTTTCAAATAAAATGCAAACATATATGAGTTCTCATAAAATTAATGTTTGTGTACTTTTTATACATGAGAAATTTCTTTTTATTGTTTGTTTTTAATAAAAATAGGTTGATAAATATGTTTGTTTCTTTAATTTTCGTGGATTTTAAAGTTGCCCCTTTTTTTCTTAGAAATCCCCCTTTGTGCCACTTTTTTTTGAGAATCCCCTTTTTGTGGCCTTTTTGAAAATTTTCAACGGTAACGCTGGATAGAATACACATGTTTTTATGAGAATGATTCTTTTGAAAACAGCAAGGCAACAGGTCAGCAGGTTGTTGTCTATGCTGATTTTGTCGTTGTAGGGGGCTGTCCATATATTACGTAACGCTGTTTTCCCCGATTTTTTACCCCCCCCCCCTCCCCCCTAGTAACAGATCGTAACAAAACTGTGAACCCCCCTCCCTCCCAGGAATAACGTAACAATGAGATAAAAAATAAATTAAACAGTTTAAAGTTTTTATTAAATAAATTTAAATTTAATTCATTGTTTTAAATTCATTTGTTAGTCTAGCACAGTGCGTAGACAAAAATTAAATAAGCTCGTAAGGTTACTCGAACGTACTCCATATATTAGCGAAACTATTTTTTAAATTTCTTCCCAAGTGTCCAAAAACTCCAAAAATTATAGTTTTATAGAGAGCTTATTCCTAAACTGTATTTATGTATTAGTGATGTGTATTGGAATTCCAAAACATTCGGCCGTTTCTAGATATTCGTATTCGTTAAAAAATATATACATATAAAGAAATTCATGAATCCAAAACGAAATTTAAATGAATGGCACACAAATATTAGTTTGTAATAATTAAAAAAAAATTATTTTTTATTTTTTTGCTATGCCTTTTTTGTCAAATAATCTGCTATAGTTTTCCGTATTGATGACTGAGCAGTATTTCAAACATAAAGACGAAAGAGAGCTTAAAGATGACTCCGTTTGGCCATCTTCAAATCGATCTAAAATGTGCGTGAAACAAAAAAATTATATCTTGGATCAGTAAAGGTTGCCATGGTGAATTATATTTCATTTTCTAAAAGAGAACATTTTTAACCCGCTTTAAACATACAGATTGTTGGGATATCAAATGAGTCAAAATGATGTCAATTACGAAAGATATGCAATTTTCCTTTTCTTAATTTTTGTCCCTTCTACAACATTACATTTTCAATACATATTTGCTTTAAAATTAAAGGGGCATACAATCGAGTTCCTAAACACATTTCACTGTTGTGTTCATAATATTTTTCTTAAGTTCTTTTGCATAAAAAATTAAAATAACAATTAAAATAAAATTATGAAAATACGTCTATTTATGCAAGTTTCCATTAATACTAGAGCTGCTCGATGTTAATCGATGCATCGTAAACATCGATGTTTTGGTTTTGATACATCGAATAAATGCCGATGTATCGTATCACACGATGTTAATCGATACATCGATGTTTTTATTCGATGTATCGAAAATACGACTTTTTGTATATATTGATGCTTACAACTCATTTAATGTAGTGATAAAAAAAACCCCTCCTAGAATGACGTTTAAAACGTTTTTTATTGTGAAAAATTTGTCAACATTTTCTTGGTATTGGTAATAATCCATATTTGATGTAAAAATCAATAATATATATGGCTTAAAATTACTGTTACAGAAGATTTTAGACACCCAGCGAAAGTTATATCACCGCATTGTAAAGTTCCAAGTAGAGCTACTGTGACTCGTTGGGTTGATAAAAAATATGAAGTTTTGTCAGGAACATTAAAAACTAAATTACACACAATGGAAAATATTACTTTCAAAACTGACATTTGGTCCGATTTGCAAAGCAATAGAACTGGCCTCTGAAAAATGAAGTACATACCGTGCTTTGCACACATGCTTTTCTTAATTCTTATGAAATTTTAAAATAGACTTTTATTTATTTAATAAATTGAAAACTTAATCATTTGATATTGTCATGTACATATATAGAAGAATATATTTTTTTGAAAGGACACTTCCCAGCAAAAAAATTTTAAGATTTTGTAATGGGTAGTACTCTTTTAATGGCTTACAAAGTAATGAGTGGTACTTATTTATTTAATTATTTTATGTGTATAATAAAATAATGAATGTAATGAGTGTAATGAATAAAATAACAACTTATTTATATCATTACATGAAGGTACTTATTGTAGTACTTCCTAGTTAATCCCGAAATCTATCTAAAAAATATTTATTGATCGTGAAAATCAGCTTCGAAAACATTAAAATAACTTTGGTTTACTACAATATTTATTACAAAATCTAAGTATTTTCGCATGTTCTTCAATATACGTATTCATATATTTGCTTTGTAAAATTATGATTTTTAACAATCCCAAAAAAGGTTCAAATTTTATAATTATGTTACAAAATTCTATTTGTTTATAATTTTTGGCTATTTTATTAAATTTTGCATTTTTGTGAGCATAAAATAAACCATTATATCTTGAATACTTTTAGGCAATCAGTAATCTATTAACTTTTGGATATTTGTAGGCAAAAAGTATAGGGTACCGCATACTTTTTGAACTTCTCATACAAAAATAATGGCTTATTCAGTCAAATTGTAAGTACTCACGCTTGGAGAGTACATACACTTTTTTGCATTCTAGTAGGCAAACTTTTTTGCTGGGTTTTTTGTCTATGAGAATTGCAAGAAACCTTTTCCTAAACTTCTGCAAATACCATTTCCTTCTATGTATTTGGTAGATTTAATGTTAATATATTCTGCAGTTTAATATAAAAAGAAGTTTTTATGTACATACTTATATTAAGAATATTTAAAAATGTAAATGGATAAAGATGAGGAATTCAGAACCATGTATGTTCAGTTTGACTAAAATTTATTTAATTTATTATAAAAACTTTGTATAATTTTCAAATGTTATTTAAATTTTTGGATAGTTTTCATAAACTTTAATGTACGCGGACAGAATTATGAAGTTCTTTTACATACACATTTTTTTATTTAATTTTGCAGAATAAAATAGACCTCCAATTAAATGTCCATAAATTGCACATACAATAGATATTCGTATTCGCGAATATCGTTTTAAATATTCGTATTCGCGATATCGTTTTAAAAATTCGAATTCAAATTCTCGAATATCAAAAGTTGACATTCGGCAGATGTATGCAGTATACATAATATACATATGTAATATAGTTATGTATGTAGGCAACACGTATGATCAATTAAATAAAGAAATGAGAAAAACATACGTATTTTTGTACAAAATTAGTAATTTTTTCTGTTACGTAACATTTTCAAATTTTTTTCAGAAAAGAAATCGCCATAACTTTAACGAGAGAGACTCATATAAAAGATCAAAAATTAATAGGAATCGGGTCACATTTCACACCTCTAAGGACTATTTCCGCAGCAGTTGTGGGATTTTATATGGCATTTTGACTCTTCAGCCCCAACTTGAACCTCTCGATGAGAAATAATCCATTTGTTGTGATCAGCGTGACCCTTTTAGCATTTTCACTGCTAAATTTAGCATTATGTATTTTGATTTAGCAGTGAATTTTTTATTTTGCATTTAGCATTTTTTTCAGCATTTTTGTATTAATTTTTTAGCATTATTTAGCATTTTTAATTTTATAAATTTCATGTATCCTTTTCCATTTATACAAGAAAAAATCTCTGTAAATTAATAAATTTCAATATATTTTGTAATTCGTATACAAATGTATAATAACAGTAAAGGACGTCTTAAGTGGCTATTAGGCTATCGTACTTTGTATTTTAGAATGGTGTGATAATGCGAAACTCGTTTTTCAGCTTGGTTGGGTTTTCAGAAATTTTGAATTTTTGTACTTGCCATCATACCATCATATTCGTTTAATAGATTTTCTGTCAAACTCAGTGCAAATTTTATTTGTGTCTTCGTAAGGACAGGGTAAAGATGACTTCGTTAGAGCGCGCATTTTTAAAGGTGTTTATTGAAATGTACGAAAGTCTGTCATGTTCATATACCGAGTTGGTCCGCCTAATAGCCGTTTTAATGTATTTTAAACCTCAAACACATAATAATAAGAATAAAAAAGGATTCAAAATTAGATTTTTCGGGGTCAAACACTTCAAAATTCATTGTTGCGGAATCCGGCTCCTGGACATACAATGAAAAATAGAACTGAAAAAAGTAAATTAATCAATTTTTCAATGCAAAAAGTATTTTTTAAATGTCTTTCGCATTATATTGATAGCATGCTAATACATTAAGGGCCATTATTACAACTTAAAGTTAGTTAAAAGTAGGATTTTATCGGACGTATAAAAAGTTTATCATTAGAAAAATTTTACTTTAACCTAAAGTGAGTGAGTGATAAGTAACAGACAAGTTTATCCTACCTGCCAAGTTAAATCCAATTTGCAATAATGATAAGCCTATACGTCCCATAAAATCCTACTTTTAACTAACTTTAAGTTGTAATAATGGCCCTAAAACATATTAAATAAAAGTATAAAATTATTTTATGTACAGTACAACTTCGATAGTCCGGACATGCGCCAGTTCGGTCACTCCAGTAATTCGGACGCTTCTACATTTTTTTTATGCAAGAACAAAAACTAAAATCCAAGCAAAACATGCGAGTTAACGGGAATTTTTGTTTTGTTTTGTTATTCGTAATTTGATTTACATTTTTCACTGTTATTGCTTCAGTTTCGGTTCATTATTTCGCAAGCGTGTTTGTTTAATTCCATTCGAAGTTCCATATTTTTAAATAATAAACGCAAACATAAAATACTAACCTTACATTAGAAGTGTCATCTTTTAAAATGACTTGATGAGGGAAAAACTATTAGGCAGGTTGCCGTGTTCCTAAATCAACGATTTATGACATTAAAAAATCTCTAATGCAGATGCAAAGAAAGCATTTCCAATTTGCATTCAGTGGGCTGATGAGAGTGACTAGAGCAAAAGGCACAAATCAACCACCTCAACAAAGTTAGTCAGCACAAAATAACTTCGTCTTTTTATATATCATAGTATGTATGTATATATGTACATATGTATGTATGTATGTATTTAAATCACTTAGATTATTTTAATATTTTCATCTGCTATAGTCCGAACAACTCGATAATCCGAACGAGCCTAAAACTATATGTGTCCGGATTGTCGAAGTTGTACTGTATTTAATTTTTATATGAAAATTACCAGCAACAAATTTTACACTATTATATTTAACACAATCATACAAAAATACGAGAGGTTTTATAAATTCAGCAATTGTATTTTGTATGTTTCTGAATTGTTGTTTTTACATTTGAATCAGCTTTGTTTGTTTTATTAAAATTAAATAAAATATTTGTTCGTAATTACAACGATATAATTATTAAGAAACCATTCTGAAATTTTAGCATTAAATTATAGCATTTTTAGCATTATTTTAAGCCCCATTTAGCATTAACATTTTTTTTAGTTGTGGTCACACTGGTTGTAATACTGTAAGTTTAATTAAAAATAGCTGACTTACAACACTTAATGAACTGCCTAAACAATATTCAATTTAAATTTTTCCCAAACCACATTGTATTCGACTGCTACATTCCGAGAAAATTAGAGACTTTTCAGGGTACACAACCTATAAGCAAATTCAGTAAATTGCGATTGTGACTCGCAGACGAAGGGTACCTGATGTATACATTACAGAAAAATAAGAACCCGGTAAACTTTTCTTGGGTTTTCGGCGATTTTTCTAGTTTTGGCAGTTGTTCTTATTTTTGGCGCGTTTTTCGCTTTGGGATTTTTTTTTGGTTTTTGATGTTTTTTTTAGTTTTACCGTTTTTTTTTCAATTTAATGTTAAAAGATTTTTTTTATTTTTATCGTTTTTGAAAATTTCAAAAGTTTGCCTCTTATGGTACGGATACACCAAGTTGTAAAAATTACACTAACTGATAGATTACCCTTTAATTTTTATATGTACACAGAGAAAACAGATTTGTTGTGATAACCGAATTTGTAGCCAATCGAATTTTGTCGGTTCCAACAACTAACACACAATTCTGTTGTAATGAACGAATATAGCTTCTGTAAGCACCAATTATTCATTAGCGATGTGTGAGTTTATAGAATCAAATGGTTATCCCAACAGAAGATTTTAATTGTGAGTATAGAAATAATTAATTGAGACAACCAATAAATTCGTATTTCTAAAGGAATCATTGGTAGACATCCCTGCAAATAATATTGAAGTACGTGGTCCAATCTAGATGAAACAGACTAGTTACATCCATGGTCCCATGTAATGCAGTCATGGATCATGTCGTTTTCATTCAAGCATTCAATGCTACATGATAAGTGTTCGTATTTAAATGATTATGATCGTTGTTCTTAGGAACTTACAAATTGTATGCGAGTAGTCTAAAATTATTCCATATGGGGTAGTTTTGAGGTTAGTCCGATGTAATTCAAAGTTGGACCATGTCCAATGTCCAACCCTAGGACATCGCAATGTTAAATCGATCACCGTTTTTTCATATATTTGAAGTAGTTTTGTGGTACTCCTACTCCTTTTTGGAATAATCTTTACATGCATGT
The DNA here is from genome assembly GCA_949987645.1 of Tachina grossa. NCBI lineage: Eukaryota > Metazoa > Arthropoda > Insecta > Diptera > Tachinidae > Tachina > Tachina grossa. Next base: position 130,677,242 of record OX465274.1, on the reverse strand, counting down.
ATGGACTAGTCGCATTCAGCGTTGCCACGACCAAAAAAATTTTGTAACCTAAATACAAAAAAAAAGTAACCAAATGCATAAAAAAGTAACCAAAATTTTTATATATTTAAAATATTGTTTTATTTGTACTTCAGTTGAAAAATATACATACATATATTAATATGTATTATTACAAAATCATATATGTATAGGTAATATAAATGGACCATTACATTTAAATTTGTACTTCAGTTTTATAAGTATATCTTATTATAATTAATAACAAAAATTAAAAATTTTAAAAACCCCCGACTTTTTTCAGAAAAGATGTTATATCTTCTAAACGGCTGGACCGATTTTCTTTAAACATAGCTAAGAACCCTCTCGATCAAGTCATCTTTCAAACAGAAAAAAATAAATGAAAATCGGTCCAGCCGTTTGACCTGTACGTGGACACGGACAGGCACACAGATACACACTACAAACTTATAACACCCCTTTTTTAGTCGGGGGTTAAAAATCAATAAAATCAATTTTGTAACAAAAATACTTCAGGTAATATTATTAGAAATTCCAAACCAAAAATATTTTTAGTAACAAAAAAATAATATGTAATTTAATTACATACATTCGTTATCAAAACACAAGACTGTATAGACAAAGTATTAAATTTGTTAATATTAAAACAAATCTTTGGCAGACCAAACATAATAGGAATTGTTTCGATTGATGTACAATTCTTTAGATTGCATTATTGAGTTTACAGCCTTAAAATGAGCTTATCCCTATATTTAGTTTTGACTAGACTTAGCTGGGAAAATATCCTTTCAGCAGCAGCCGAACTGTGTGGCAGTGACATTAAATTATATACAAAATTATTCAAATCATAAAAACATTTTTCGTTCAATCCATTTGTATGTTTTGAAACTGCGTCCCAAGAATCAACTATGGCCATATCAGCACTTACTTCTAATTTAGAAAATCTGCCAATAGCGGCTTTTATCCGACTCACAGCCGATCGGCTTCGTTCCCTGCTTGTTACGCTCTCAAAATTGAGGCTCAGTTAGCCGACTGTAATGTAACGTAATTGCAACAGTAAGAAACAGCTGATCGATTTTGTTATGTGAAAAGTAATGAAAATGGTTATAGAGATGTAATGGAAGGTAAACTACTTTTCATATAAAAATATCAATCAGCTGTTTTCTACGTTACAGTTACATTACATTACAGTCGGCTAACTGAGCCTTTAAATATAAAAAAATTTTCTTTTAACTTTTTACATACAGCCCAATTATGAATAGGATAAGAAAAACTTTATAAAATTTACAATTTCCTTTGTACACACAGTCCTTCGGAATTTAATCAATTTGCATCTGCACCTTGCTCAGTTTTCACTCTACTTTCTCAGCACAATGTTATTACGCATGCCTGTGAATGGTTAGTGTTAGTGGTTTATATAATTTTTATTTAAGCATAGCAAATATTTATATTAACACACAATCTTATTGGCAATGAAAACATAAAATTTTTATTAAACTTCTATTGTTGAACTCTTGCGTTAGTGCAAAAAATTTGCAAACATTAAACAGCTGATGAAGATTTTACTCTCTCCCGTATTTTCTTATTCCCCGGCTGTTTTGAATAGGAGGATTATTCCCCGGGAACAAATGGTAAGGAAGGGAGAAAACTCCCCGGGAATATTCATCATTGGGCTGATAGTGTTTGACGTTTAAAGATTTTGCAACCATGGATGCATCTGATTTTTGAAACCAGGCTTGTTATGTTCAGAGACAGACATGTATTTGTTTTAAACGCTATGTTGATTAACCAGTGTTGTATTTACAACGCATTAAAAACGCTTAAATTGTGATCTTTTATCAAGATAATTAGTTATGTGCAAATTTAACATACCACATATGTATATGTATAAAAAATGGTTATTTTTGTGTTGAAAAAAAGTAACCAAAATGGAAAAAAAGTACACAAGTACACATTGGAAAAAAAAGTAACCAATTTTGGTTACAAGTAACCAAAACGGCAACGCTGGTCGCATTATTTACAGGGATGGCTCATATACATACGTACAAACACACATATGTACATACATAAAAATAATTTGTGCAGAATTAAAAAGGTAAGTGCATTATTATATTTATCGCATATTAATCTAAATTTGTTATATTCTGAAGTGAAATGTACAAATTTGTTATTCACGTGGTGCATTGTAACATCCCTTGCCGGTGTTTGGCTTTAATACGCAGAGACATTTTCCTATCAAGAAACTACAAATTATTTCCATAAATAATTTCACTTCAGCATAATAGCAATAACACTTCAAATATTTTGCGATATATTTATATAATAATGTCCTTACCTTTTCTATAAAGTCAGGATTTTGTGTAATTATCCTGCAAAATATATTTTTGATATGATAATTGTATTTAATTTTTATTTTTTGTTTCTTATGGTAGGTACAGACTTAGCAACGTGTTTATGCAACCAGGCAGGTTGCATTGTCGGTTGCATAGTCTGTAGTCTTGTTTATGGTTGCATTCGAAGTTGTATTCGAAGTTTCGAAAATATCAAAATGTTTTGATGTTTATGGGTTGCATTGGCGGTTGCATTGTAGGTTGCATAGTCTGTATCAAAATATGCAACATGTAATATAAACGTGTTGCGTAAACACGTTGTAAAGTGTGTACCCACTATTATATTCAAATGTATTCCACAAATGAGTAATAAGCAAACGAATATATTTTTTCATTTGTATTCAGAATAAAAAAATTGTTTTAGTTAATTCTTTATTCGGTTAGGAATATCAATAAAGTCTTTAATTTTCTTTATTTTATTGTAATATAATTTCAATACAGAGGCAAATGATTAATTAGTTCCAATAACCGAATTTATTTTTTCAAATTAAATATTGTTTACAATAATAAATAGTTTTTTAATTTCAAAAGCCAATATTCAGTCACGTTACTTTCTAACTTATATTTAATTCAGTTGTGTCTACCAATTCTTTAAAATGGTTATTAGAAATGAACGAAATCAATTGTTATTACTAGGGAAAGGATTTTCATGTAAACACATGTTTTCTGTCGTTGATCTTAGATAAACGTAAATAAAATATCTTTGCGAATCAACAAATTTGTGACAAAATGGCATCGATTTGTTAGTGCATATTTTTGCATATTTTATAATAAATACATATTTTTTGCATATTTTATTATAAATGTATTTTTTTATTACATTTTTTAGTTCTTTCATGTTATAAATCTAATTTTAGTTTTTTTTTATTAGTTGTAAAGTATTTAAAAGCTGCCGTTTTTACGACTCTGTAAGAACAAGAAAAGACGAAAACGAGAAGAATTTACGATTGTATTTTTTGTGATATTATTCGATATATATACCTTGGGTTAAGTCAAGAATACCAATACCATTGAATATTAAAAAAAATAGCATGGGATAATAGCCCTTTTAAACCCATAACTGTTCGTGTAATTTTTTTTCAGCGCTCTCTACTGGTTCCGCATTAATTTCAGGTGGATATAAAGTGCTTTTGAAAGCACCTTTGCGTGTTTCAGCCTTTAATGAAAAATATCAAATGATATGATACGGATACATCCTATAGTAACTAGATGGGGAACGTGGCAGAAGGCTGTCGGATACTAAATTTCTATTAATAAAATTAAAGATATTTTAAAGTCCAAAAATTTTCCCCATATGCAAAAATAACTTGTGCTTGAAGTGTACGTTAAATTGAAATTTCCATACAAAAACTGGCTTTAACGTACACTTGAAGCACACGTTATTTTTTGCATATGGGTGCAAGTTTTTTGACTTTAACATTTCCTTAATTTTATTAATAGAAATATAGTATCCGGCAGCCATCTGCCTAATTGATATTTGGGTACACACAGTATTACTTTCTTGTTCACACTATAGGCCAATTAGAGGCTTTCCTTACTTTAACACATCAATTAGAAATAGTTATACAAAAAAAATTATGAACTTAAAATATATGCAACAAATTGGATCAATAGTTTATAGTTCTAACAACGAACATTTAGAAGCTGAATATTCCACAAACGAAATAGCAGCAGAAAGTGCGCACCAATAACTTCTGCAGACGTGGAACATTCATTGTTATTACTAAAAATTTTTTCAAAAAAAATCTTCAAAGATTTATCTTTGACAATTAAAAAAAAATATGTATTCATTCATGTACGTAAATAAAAGTTAGACTGAACTTTATTTTGTATTCCGTATGATTTGACAAAATATTTATTAAGAAGGCATTGAAGCTGATCTTTTTATGTTTTTTAAGTTTTTAATGACAAAATGTTTGTTAAGAAAGCAATGAAGGTGATTTTTTCAAATTTTTATTGTTATTAAATGTTGAAAAAAAAGTTGATAAATGCATATTTTATTAGTTTTAAATACATATTTTTATATTTTTACTGCATATTTTATGTACATAAAACGTGATTTTAAATGCATTAAAATCCTTTCACTAGTTATTACTAATAAAACTATTGTAAAAATTCTATTTGCATTGTAATTATGGTTTTTTGTTTATAAATATAAAAAAATCGTACATTTAATTGATAATTGATAGCAAATATGGAAAATTGGAATACATAATTAAATATTTGTTGATCCAACAGATTTTTAACCAATCTATTCTCTCTGTGTATGTTACATAGAATTTTGAAATTTTTCGTTGTTCATTTTGGAACATTCTTTAATTTTTAATTGTTATACATTTGTTGCTGTCAAAATTTCAGCTGCGTAGCTCTTAGAGTTCCTTTTCACCTTTAGTGTACGAAGCCCTAAAAAAATAATTATTAAAAATGTGGAGTAGGTACAAATTGACAGTACCAGTGCATATATGTACATACATATAACTTTGTATCGCATTAACGCATTGAACGCGTGTTACGTACTTCCACCTTTAGATTTTAACATCCAGAATTTCATGGCGAATATTTTTTTAAAACATTAACCCACTACATGCGCATTTGAGCTATGAGCTATTTAAGCTATGACACTATTGAAGTAAATAAAATTAGCACAGCTATTTTGAAAAAGATTTTTACGAAAAGCATGTTCAGCTTAAGCGAAAATTGATTTAGGAATTTTTTTCTGTTCTTGTTGTTTGTATGTATGTATGTATGTATATGAATGAATAACATAGTTAGAACAGGAAATATAAATTAATTGGATTTTGAAACAAAGTTCTATGCAAAAAAAAAACATACTGCAATTTACCCTCTGTTTGTGTTGTGTGCGGCGAATTACACGGCACTGCCAGTTGCAATAAGCCAAAAGATCAAAGTGATAAAAAATGCAGTAATTGTGGAGGTAATCACACCGCTAACTACAGAGGTTGTCCTGTGTACTCTTTCGTAAAGAAGACTATGGTTCAAAAACCTAAATTAGCTCCAGCTCAATCAGCAAACGCTTACTCTGCCACTTTTGCGCAAATGAGCCAACCAGTTACTTCCCGTGTATCGTATGCAGATGCTGCTAAGACAAATTCAATTCCCACACAAAATGTTTCCCCGCCAAATAATTCAAAAAATATTGACGCAAGCTTTAATTTTAATCGCCTTGAAGCTACTATTGAAAATCTGGTGCAAACTATAAACAATTTTACAACAAATATGACTAACATGATGCAAGAAATGCTGCGAATGCAGAATACTCTGCTTCAAGCATTAATTAATAAGCCATGAACACGTTAACAATATGTTTCTGGAACGCAAACGGCATTCGCTAACATAAAAATGAACTTGAGCACTTCCTCACGGAAAAAAGTATTGATATAATGTTAGTATCTGAGACTCATTTGACTTCGAGAAGTCTTTTTAAAATTTATGGCTACACTATATATGATACAAAGGACCCTAGAGGAAGGGCTTGCGGTGGATCAGCAATTCTAATAAAGTCAAGACTCAAGCACTATGTTCTTGATAACATTTGTGAAGAACACCTACAAGCAACAAATATTGGCATTGAAAGTTTTTGTACAAATTTTGTTATATCATCAATTTACTCCCCTCCCAGATTTTCAATCACTGAGAATCAATATGAGGATTTCTACTAATCTCTTGGACCTTGTTTTGTAGCAGCTGGCGACTACAATGCTAAGCATACGTTCTGGGGTTCGCGTCTTATTACCTCCAGAGGTCGAGCATTGTTCAACACTATTTCAAAAATGGGATTGGATGTCATTTCGAGTGGGGAGCCCACTTATTGGCCTACTGACATACAAAAAATTCCGGATGTTATAGATTTTGGCGTCATAAAAAATATCTCTAGGGATTTAATTCAAGTTCAAGCTTCTCTTGATCTTTCGTCCGATCACTCTCCGACGATCATTACAATTTGTAGTCCATTAAGAAGTAACTTACCTGACCCATATGTGAAGATGATCAATCGTGTTAATTGGCTGGGGTTCAAAAAATATCTCAGTAGTCATTGTACGGAAAACATTACGCTTAGAACATCCGATGATACTGAATCTAACATTGCCAATCTCAGCGAGAATATTATACAGGCTGCTGAACATGCCACTATCTCCCATCCGCAGACTGGGTTTAATAAAATTTATTCTACAGACATTGAACGTCTCGTACGTGAAAAAAGAAGAACTAGAAGGGAATGGCAACAGCACAGATCACCACAAAATAAAATCAGATTTAAAGAGTGCACTAAACGACTCCAAGAGTTGCTTACATCTAAAAAAACTGCATCTCTTAAAAATTATCTGGAAGGTCTTGATGTCACACCAGCGTCTAATTACTCTTTGTGGCGCGCTGCTAGAAAGCTTAAAACACCCATTGAGTATAAGCCACCTCTACGCACATCTACCGGAAGTTGGGCAAGAAGCGATACTGAAAACGGTAAAATATTTGCTGAGCACTTAAAATCCGTTTTTACGCCAAACATGTGTACTGGTGTTGCTGATTTGCCGAATGTAGTCGCTCTACCCCCTCAACACATAAAGTTTAAGACGCGTGATTTACAAAAATTAATTGCCGAACTCAACCCGAAGAAAGCTCCGGGTATTGATGGAATTAGTAACCAGATGCTTATGAACTTGCCTCGTATTGCAATGAGAATCCTATTATTCATATTTAATGCCATTTTACGACTGGAGTATTATCCACACAGCTGGAAGCTTGCCAAGGTTAAAATGATTCCAAAGCCGGGCAAAGATCTAACCAAGGCTGAGTCATATAGGCCAATAAGTCTACTATCAACTATGTCAAAGCTTTTCGAAAAACTGCTCAAAACAAAATTGTCCCCAATTCTAATTAGTAGTGGGTGCATACCAGACCATCAATTTGGTTTTAGAAGTCAGCATAGCACCATTGAACAAACTCACAGATTGGTTCAATTTATAAGAAGAACTTTTGAGGAGAAAAAGTATTGTTCTGCGCTCTTTACTGACGTTTCCCAGGCATTTGATAAAGTGTGGCATGAAGGCCTAATTTTAAAATTGAAGACTTACTTACCAATAAACATTTTAAATCTTTTGGAAAGTTACATTATTTCCCGTAAGTTCACTGTTGTGGAAGGAGACTTTACGAGTAGGCCTGAAACTATTTCATCCGGTGTGCCACAGGGGAGCATACTGGGTCCAGTTTTATATTTGATTTATACTTGTGATATGCCTGTGAGCAGTAGTATCCATACTTCCACATTTGACGACGATACAGCCTGCCTTAGTATGCACGAAAACCCTGATGAGGCATCCCGCAAACTCCAGGAACACATTAGCCAGATGGAGCTTTGGTTAAACTTATGGAGAATTAAAGTCAATGAACAAAAGTGTGTCCATATAACGTTCACCCTAAGAAGAGATACTTGCTCCCTCATTTGGATTAACAATCAAGTTGTTCCTCAACATTCAGATGTGAAATATCTTGGTATACACCTTGATCGACGACTTACATGGAAACACCACATTGACTCTAAGTTAACTCAAATGAAACTTAAATTAACTCAGGTACATTGGCTGATTGGTAGAAATTCAACACTTAGCCTAGACTGCAAACTTTTAATATACAAGTCGCTTTTAAAGCCAATATGGTGTTACGGAATTCAACTATGGGGTACTGCTTCAGCTTCAAATGTAGAGAAAATTCAACGAAGGCAAAATAAAATTTTACGCATGATAACATCGGCTCCATGGTACATCAAAAATTCAAATATACATCGCGATTTGAATATGCTACTAGTGACTGAAGAAATTGTAAAATACGCAGGCAAATATCTAACAAAACTCGATTCACATCCTAATCCGCTTGCTCGTAATATTTTGAACTTTACTGGACACATCCGCTTAAAAAAGAGAGATACACGGGCTGTAATATTCAACACTCTAGATGATGAATCTGCTTGAAAACACTTTTTTCTTTTTGTTGCTTATCACTACTTATGTATTATTAATAACTATCACTAAGCTTATGTCCGACATTGGTCGGGCCTAATAATTTTTTTTTATAGATTTAGGATTTGAATACTTATTGTTAGTTCATATTTGAAGATACAATAAATAAAAAACATGCATTAAAAAAAAAAGTTCTATGCAAATTTTTAGAATTTGTGATCAATAAAAAGTAACGTAATCATACTACATAGACATACATATGTACATACATATTTTCTAACGTAATTCTAAAGAGAACTGCGAGTGAAAAGTTACTGTTTTACAGCCATCCCTGAACAAGGACGGAAAGCGGAACGTTTTTTTTCGCCGAGCTTTAACGCTCAAATGCCATACCTAAACAAAAGCGGCAACGTTATGTCAAAACGATAAAAACAGGGTTATGAAACAAATAAATAAAACAACCCTGATTATTTTAACATCCGGACGGACGACATTGTTGTTTGTGATTTTGTTGTTAATATTTGGTTACATAAATTTTGTTATTTAAATTAAAATAAAATAATAAATAATTTTGAAAAAATTAGTTATTTAGAAGATTTGGAAAACTTGCTTGTGTTAAGGATGATGGTCAGTCAGCGTTGCCATATTTTTTTTTCTCAAAAACCTTCAAGTCGAACAAAAAATCTCTTTTTCTCATTAAAAATCTTTTTTTTTAGTGATTTTACTCAAAATATATTAATATGCATTGATTTTACTGAATTCAAATTCAGGAAAAATTTATTTTGTTTCAACTGAACTAACCCTACAAGAATAGTATCAGTCAATTGACCGGTCATTTGATCGGAAGTCATGCAGGATATATTCATCATTGCGTAGAACAAAATTTCTATAACATTATTAAGGGCCAAATGAAAAATGTGATAGAGTTAAAAAATAAATTATTGAGGGTACGACAACGTTTACCGGGTTCAGCTAGTATATATGTATATGTATATAAATATATTTTTTTTTTATTTTAAAAAGTCCATTCAAAATACACAAGTAAATAAAATATTTAAAATTAAAGATATAAATAAGCAAAAACAGAATAACCTAGGTGGTATCTAGCCCTCTTCACACATTTTCACGGCCAACGCATCTTGCTTTTTACAAATATCTACAACTTTGAAAAGAAATATGTATGTATATATTAAATTAAATTTTGTGAATTTCTTTTATTCACTATTCTTTTTACTTATCTTTTTCAACACTTATAAATTTGAATTTTCACAGACAGAATGAAAATAGATCATCACTTCCGATCAAATGACTAGTGAATGTAAAATTGCCAAGTGTCTCTATGTTAACACTAAAACTCTAGTAGTAGTTACAATGTCTTCAATTTCTCTTCTATTCGTCAGTATAAAAGAGAGAAAACAGATGTGGTGTATTTCTGGTAGATTTTGCAACAACTTGTCAACATACATAAATTTGTATGTACGTTAGGTATAAAAATGTACCAGTAAAAAATGTCTTGTTGGTATGTCTGCATGTTCCCATAAGAACTATGAATTCACTACTTAGTCAATTGTTTTAATGTTACTAGTATATTTTCAATGACAAGCACATGCTAAATGTCTATAGCACAAATTATTGTATGGGGAATAATTATAGAGTAGTACGGGTGACAAAGTCAAAAGCGACTCAGTACATTTTCACCATCGACAGTTCCTTCAGGGTCATTTCTTGTAGGGAACAAATGTAAAGGTAAATAACACAAAATATTTACTGAATAGAACATGCATAAGATAAATATATGTATGCACATAATTCATACTTTTGATGACGGAAAGAAGAAATATGTCTGTATTTTAGTCAAAAGGACATTAAATAATATACTAAGAGTTCCAAATATCAAATTCATAAAAATCTTATTTTTAACAAAGAAATCTTTTAGTCTTTTTAACATCCCGAAAAAATTCGAAAATAATATAAATCTTCACATATGGTAACGCTGATGGCAAACAAAAGGCAATTGTTTTCGTTTGCAACTAACTTCATTGTGAAACGCGATGTCAAAATCGGATTTTCCAATAGCAAAGTGTTGCCGTCGCGTTGCCGCCGCGTTATTTCGGTATGCTCCATACAAAATGTATGGACATGAGAACTTTTGACAGCTAAAAAACGCTTGCCGCTTTTTTTAGGGATGGCTGTTAACGATGAATACTAATTTCTTATATTTTTTTTAATTAAAATTATCTCCTGCTTTGTTAAAGTTAAAGAGCATAAATAGCAATAACATAAACAAATAGTTATTCCTACGAATTATGAATTAATAAGATTATTACACTCGTACCTATATATAGCACATAATTATTGGCAATTTTAAAACTGCTCACGTTTTACACATATTTTTTCTTTCCATATGTGAATTAGAGAATACATCGACATACATGCCTACATTTGTACATTTGTCTGTATGGATACAGTAGTAAAAATAAGACATTGTACTAATTTCTTAACTTGTTGAAATATTTTGTTCACGTTTTAAAGGCATACATACTTACTCAAAGTGTTATGCAATAAATGCAACCAATAAATAATATACATACATACATAGAGTGGCTTTTTTAGATAACAGTTTATTAAAGGCGGTTTCAGACTATAATACAAGTATTAATACTTTTGACGAAAATGTTTCCCTGATCTAATTTCTGTTTAAAAAATTTCAAAACACAATAACAACTCAACATGTCAGAGTTGCATTTTTCACAAAAGTATTAATACTTGTATTATAGTCTGAAACGGCTTTAAGTAGAACAATAAAATAACAATAAAAGCTAATGTCAAAGGTGTGTCAACCAGGTGGCACTGCTAACCAGCCTCACAGCTAACTACTGTTTTTGTTTTAATACTCTTCACAAAAATTGGTGAATTGGTAATTTGAACAATACTCATAAGCCAGTTAGCATAAGTCCTGAGATATGGTTCTAATACAATATTAATGGATAGCTTTAAAGAGATTTTGTTTGAGTGCAATGTATTAAATTTGGTGTTAATGCAACAAATTTGTACTAAAATTTTTGTTTTTCAGTTTAGTGTGAATGCAAAAGTAATGCAATATGCCCACGTCTGGTTGTATTCATCTAGTTTTGGCATTATGCAATTTTTATTACACAAACAAAGCGCCTGTTTTTGTATTTTCTTATTTGTTATAGAGTTGCATACACTCATACTTTATATAATATACTTTGCAGTAAACCAAGGGTTTAAATTACCGTGTGAACATACTATGAACGTAGACAAGAATAATAATAACAAGTAAAAGTGCTATATTCGGCTGTGCCGAATCTTATATACCCTTTACCAAAGTGCGTTTATATAGTATAGAGATACATACATAAGGACATACATAAAGTATAAACAAAAAGAAAAAAATAATTTGACCTAGTTACTTTTATGTACATATAAAAAGATGAAAGTTTCCAGCTCTGGAGCTGTGGTTTTAATTTTTATAATTTTCAACACCAAAGTTTTCTTTCCGAAACGTAAAATATATAGTTATAGGGTAAGTTTTCCAACCCTGGAATCATCCTTTTTAATTTTTTGATTTCTTACAACAATCTCTTTCTTTTAAGAATATAAGATATGTTTAATTTGTAGAAAAAAACTAAAACTTTGTTTTAGTAAGTTACTTTTGTATAAAAAAAAGTTAGTTTTCCAACCCTGGAAACGTGTTTTTAATTTTTTTAATTGATTTTTTAATTTGAAATACCAATTTTATTCGTACTGTATCACAAAAAGTGTAAGTTTTCCAACCCTGAAATCATGTTTTTTTATTTTTCTGATTTCTTACACGAATCTCTTTCTTTTAAGAATATAAGATACATATATTTAATTTATAGAAAAAAGGAAAAATTTGTTTTAGTAAGTTAATTTTGTATAAAAAAATTAAAGTTTTCCAACCATGGAAACGTCTTTTTAATTTTTTTATTAGAAATATCAATTTTATTTATACTGAAGTATAAAATGGGTTTATTTAATAAAAAAAAAAATAATAAAAATTAGTTTTCGGTAGTTGCTTAATAAAAAAAATTTGCTTTTTGAGTTAATAATGCGGCATTTCGCACCTATTTTATCTTATTTCATATAAATAGATTGTACTATCACCTCCTGAGAGAAGAATATTTTTTTATGTCTTCGTTGAGTTGTATGCAAATTGAAAACCTAAAACGCTTTTTATGCTAAACTGTTTTTTTTTTAGTTGTGACTCTATTGAAATAAATGAGCGATATATGCATATATACGTATTAGAGACCTGCGTAAACATTCTAGAAATGTAAATACGTCATGATTTTTAAATGTATTCACGTCGCATGTATTATGCTAAACCAATAATAAATGCTGTCGTACTATAAGCGAAGCACGATGGATGTATTAGTGTACGTGTATATCAGTGTTAACAAGCGATGTAGCCAAGACAGCTAGTTACAAACCAAACACTCAAAAGAAGTACTGTTGATTAGTGTATGCTTGTTATTTTTCATATTGTACGTTTGAGTGTGCGTGTAATATGTAGATGGTAAGCTATTATGTGATTAACGGCATACAACTAATGTTAATGCATGTGCGCAGAAAAATAAAAGATCATACACCCATACATGCATGACGTTTGTACACGCGCTCATGCGTAGAAAGAAGCAAGTATCGTAAATTCTTCCGTCACGAAGTGTTTTCTTCTTTACTCTTATAGTTACCTACAATACTCAAACAAATTTCTTGCAAACAGTGTTGTTAACGTTTGTTTTATAAGATTTCGCTGTAGCACTTGAAAAATCCCTCATGTCTTGAAAGTTCTTATAAGATATCTTGTACAGGACACTAATACGTATGTATGTACATATGTATGTATATATTTAAAGTTTAAATTTTAAACACATTTAATAAAAATGAATTTAATGCTACATGAAACACTAACATACAAAAATACATACATGTGTAGGTAAATATGTACATATACAGATAAAGATAAAATGATTTTCAATTACATAGTGTGTATAAATTACACATTACATTCTCACATTTATTTTGCGTTTTCTATAATATATTTTTAGTATAATTCCATAGAATTTCTTTATCTTGTTTTTATTATTAAATGTTTTTCATTTTTAAATTTATGATTTCATTTTTCATTTTTATTTATTATTTAGCACTTCCTCAATCTGTGTTGATTTTACACGTGTTGTTCTCTCGAATATACATATATTACACTTGTATGTATGTATGCATGTACATGATATGTGATTTCAATATTTCATAGATATGTATATAACTATGTAAATAAATCGTATTTTTGTACATTTATTGTACATTTGCAGTTGAGAAAAATGGAGTACTTACAAGATTTAGGGCAAAATCTAGTATATTGTCCATATGAAACAAAATCTACTTCATCACTAGATTTTGCCTAAGTCTACTTAAAATCTAGTAAATATTAGTGATGCAACTATGGTTTTTTTCAAGTTTGTACTAAAAAGTCATCCTATGTACATAAAAAGATGTATGAATTGGCTACATTGAAGTTGTTTGGTTGTGGTTTCGGAACATTTTCAATTAATGGATTTTCATAAAAATTTTAATTGAAATCTGCTAGACTTTGTACAGATTTGAAGGCCCTATTATAGATATTTTCTTTTTAATATTAAATAAAATTAAGAAAAAATATATCACATTTCGCTTAAAAAAATTATACTTTTTTTGGAATCAAAATGCAGGGTGCCCCTGTGGCTGAATGGTAGCGATGCTAGCCTCTCAGTCCAGAGTTCGTGGGTTCGATTCCCAGCATAGACCCTGGGTGTTTTTCGCAGACAAGCTAATCGCTTTGCGGGTTGTGTTTGTATTTATTATGTTTGTTTTATGTTTTATTTCTTTTTTCTGTTATACGATTACATAAGATTGCAAGCATGTATATTAGGCCGGGTCAATTTGTATGAAGGAAAACAAAATTTAAAAATTCTATAGTAAAAACGAAATCTACACGAAATTTTGAGAAAATTCTCCGAAGAAACCACTTGTCTAAAATCAAACTATATACCACGCTTCGCGACATGGAAATTTATTTCCTCTTCCTTGGCTGCTTTTTGTTTGGCTACTACCTGCCTTATTTAAAAACATTGGCGCATAATCATAGTCATGAGCAAAGTATACTTTAACAGTTTAAAACCACTATTACCATACAAAATACTGGTTTTAAACCCTTAAAGTATACTTTGTTTTGGCTATGAGTATGCGCCATTGACTTTAAAGATGAAAATGGAGAAATAAATGTTATGGATAAATCTAAGGTAGCTCGTAGGGTGATCTATTATTCGACTTTTTCCATAAACCGGTTTTCGAATAGTTCGAATATTTGAAATTATGAAAAACCCGGTTTCGGTTTTTACAATTCAGAAAAAACCGGTCGACCAGTTTTTTTTAAATAAGAAAATTATTGAGTTAAAAGTTTATGTAAATACTATAAAACAATACAAAAATTAAAGGTAAAACATAAAAATTAACTTCATATACTTATACATAGTACATACATTATATATAATCTGCCTTATCGTGGGTGGCGTATTTCAAATACGACTTCGACTGTTTGGTAATAGATCAAAGAAAAACTGTTGAAGTCTTCTTTAATCTATTAACAAAAAGTCGTACACTCAGGGAAAATCTGCAACTAAAAAATAAGAACGCGTCACATTAATTCAATAATTTTCCATATTTTTGTCCAGACAAAAATTTTTTTCCTGAGAGTTTTCTGCAGCACGGTTCATCCATTTCGAACATTTTGTCTGGAAAATCAAAGCTACCATATGAAATACATACGTGTGTAAACGATGCGTATTAATTTTACAAGTGGCAGCACATCGGCAAATGATTACAATTCGCTGTGTCTTTTTAATTGTTCAATGCAATTCTTTCGTTCAACTCCATATGTAATTATATGTTTTATTTTACAATTTTGCTTTATTTCTATTGTAATTAATACAAGTATATTCTGTGTTTTTATTATTCATATAACATGATGTGGCAGCCGAGTTCAACTTTGGCTGAAAAATTAAAATACTTGGCAGCTCATTTCGATTTTGTCCGGACAAAATAGAAAATTAGACCAATTCAAACTGAGAATTGTTCGTAAAAAATATTTTCTCTCTCTTTCAAGAAGAGAGAAGTCAAACTACTATATAACAAATATTTTGTCCGGACCAAAATTTTGTTCGGAAACAATGGGTGAATCCAGCCTTAAAAATAAATAAAATTAAAAAATTAATACTGTAAATTAATACATTTCCATATTGAAATAAAAAATTTCAACATGACTAGACTTTCGTTAATGTTTTTTATTAATTCAATATGGTTTTTATTGATTTTAAGCTGTTTTTTCTCTGGGTGTAGTCATATTTGAAATAGATAAGGCAGAATATATATAAATCGCCTCTGATACCACCTCATTAAATAATTTCGCATAAATTTCATGTTTCAGTATATGTTGCCATGCTCCAAAAGCTCTTAGAACTTTTACACTAAAAAAAATAGTAAGAAAAATCAACAGAAAACCTTGGTCTAAGTTTTACCATAGTAAAAACTAATTTTAATGCAAAATGTACAAATCAAAAAGTATTCGACTCAGCCGGTTTTTAAATTGTAAAAAAAGCGGACTATTCGACATTCGAAAAATGAATATTTTGAAAAAACCGACAACCGTATTGGGGAAAAACCGGGTTTTAAAACCGGTTGTAAAACCGAGTCGATCACCCTAGTACGTGAGAAGAGAAATAATGATTCGAATTTAGTGGCATTTATTTCAGTACATACATTTTTCTATTTGAAAAAATTTTAATTTAAAAAAAAAAAAATAAAATTGTTTTTATGTGGAGAGGCGCGGTATTGGGATTTATTTTAGACGCGCGGTTTCTTCGGATAATTTTCTCAGAATTTCGTGTGGATTACGTTTTTGCTATACGATTTTTGCGCAAAATCAACCAGCCCTAATGTATAAAATAAAATTTTTCAATATTAATTAATTAATTGATTTTGAACCTACAACGATTTTTGTAAATAGAATTAACGAAATTGTAAGTTAAAGGAAAATCTGAAAAATATTTTCAATTAAATTTATCAACAAATAATTTGTTGAAACTCATTTATTTTTTCAACATTAATTTTTGTTAGATTTCAAAGTTATTTCAATTAAAGTTATTATTATATTAACAATGCGAATTGTTGAGTTTTTGTACAAATTTTGATTATCAAGGTTGTTATATTAACACAATCACAATCCTCGAAACGATTTTTTGCTTGTCTGCGAAAAACACTAAATGTCTTTGGGCGGAGTTGAACCGGCAACCTCAAAACTAATAAACCAACTTACTTACCTCTCAGCTGGAGAGCAACACTTTATTAGATACGCAAATAATAAATACAAACCAAATATGATTTCTTGTTTCTTCTACATTTGTACATTCCGTTATGATATAATTTAACAAATAATTTTGTTAAGTAATTTAATTGACTACAAAAATTAAAATTTGTTATATCAACAATGATCATTGTTAATTTTTAAATTAAATATTATCCATTTGCAATAAAATGCTAAGTATAGAAAGCAGAAATCTACATCAACTGACACCACACACAGTGGACCAAACACAAAAGAACGCTGATGATGAAGGTTTAGTGGCCTTCGAAAACGGCTGGCTGTTCCGTTCAACTATGTGTTGTTAGTCAGAATATTTACAACAGACTTTGGTGTTATTTGTTCATTAATAATTATCACATGTAATTTGGCTTAAAAAGCGATACGAACTTTAGCCCGTTCAAATCACAAATATAGAAACAAATGTAGTTCGAATAATAATTAAAATTAACTAAAAATATTAACAATTTGTTTTGTTGGTTACAATTCGATGATATTTTTTTCTGTGTATGTATATACAGCAGATATTAAAATAATTTACCAAAGAAAATACATGTGTGAAGACTTTTTGCAATGGTCTCATAAATGGGCCCCATAGTTATTTCAGAGAAAGCACTGTAGTAGATTTACTTTTTTTTTTTTTTGTGGAAAAAGAAATGTATCTTGCAGCTGTGGAAAAAATTTTAATAGTGTTTGATAAGTGTACATACATATTAAAAATACTAACATTATAAAGTAACCCTTAGTTTATTCCAAATCCAAACATCAAACATTTCTATGCATATATACTTCATTCAGATTATAATAATTATTTTTTATTTAAATTTTTGTCTGTTAAGCAACATAAGTACATATCGTTAGTTAAAATGTAAAATCACATAACTACACTTTTTAAATTTTATAGGAGAGAGAAACAACTAAACAAAATTATTCAAGTGACTGCAGTAAGGTTTTCTTATTTTCAATTGTGATTTTTGTGTTAAAGATTTGAAAATTTTAATAATTAATTAGAAATGTGATTTTTTTTTTTTTTTTGTTATATACGTAGTTTTGCATTTCTGCTGGCGATATATATGTATGTTTTCAAAAGATTTTGCTGTTATCTATTGAATAGTTTTGTTTATTTTCTTCTTTCTTGTTGTTTTTACTGTAATAGTTTTAATCTTGTGATAATAGTTTAAACACACAAGTTCAATTAATTATGTTTTCGTTTATTTATGCTATTTATAAAATTCACATTAAGAGTAAAAGTTTTGATTTCCTGTTTATGTTACACTTTTTAGTTTTTCATTTTGTTTATTTATATTATGCTGTTGATAACAAGATCCCGAAATCGAAAACAACGACAGCCAGTTGAGTATTTGAATAACAAAACATAATGATATTGCAAGCAGCAACATCATTAATAAAAAACAACTGGCTCATCGCCCAACAAACCCGAGATCTTAGCTGATTAAGCATATAAATTTTTATAGATTAAAACCATTGATATGTAATATACAGTATTAACAATAGTACACACACACACACTCTCACAATTTATTGACCTTTTGAAGGCAATTTTTGTGTTCGAGATTAAACTTAATTTCTTTCTTTAGCTGATCCGAAAATTAATTTAGGGCCTAATTGACTAAATCAGGTCACCAAAGTGATTTTTACATAGAAACAAAAACAAAATGTTGAACATTTCAAAGATTTTGTTTTTGTTTTCTATACAAAAATTATAAGACGCTGATCTTATTTGCTTTTCTTCGATAGTGAATTTTTAGGGAAAGAATCAATTTTGGAGGCATGGCTTGGGCAATTAGAACCTTATATAACATTAATTATATTTGATGTTTTTGAGTACGATAACACTTGGGCAAAGATTTGCCCAAATAAGCTGACCACTGAGTGCTAATGAAAAACCTTTTAATTCAGACACGTATTTATTAAGTGAAACAGTTTCTATTAGTTATTTATGAAACTATTTAACTTTATAGTCACGTGTCTGAATCAAAACGATTTTAATTAGTACTTAGGGGCTACGCTTATTTAGGAAAAATATTTGCCAGATGTGACCGTACCTTTAAGCGCAGGATTCACGATCAAAATGCATGACACAAGTATCGTATACGTGTGCATGAAGCTCTCAGCATACACGTACAAGCATTGAATGATAAATTAATATCATCTTGTTGCAAGCTAAGTGCAACCCAATTTCACAAAATACGAGTACATACAAAAACTTTTTAGGTATAGATAATGACAGTCCTTTCAATAAACTACTGCTTTGAGTATATTATCTTGTTATGTTTGTGTTGCATTATATGCAAGTGCGAAAATCAAAAAAGTTCGATTTTACTTCAACCATCCAGGTCAAAATAGTGGCAACAGTTTCTTTGCAAATGTCACAATGGCTGTGTTATCGTACCCAACATTGCGATCTCGGGGTACACTAATTTTATTGGAAACTGTTTTCTTACTTACATTTTGTGTAAGTTGGTAAAATGGGTTTTGAAAAGAAAAGTTTTTCTTCTTGTTGCAGCAATAATAAAATGTAAATTTATGTAAAACAAATAAATTTTTTAATGTTTTTTTGGAATTGTTTTTAACTCACTAATAATCCCAAATTATTATTTTACTTATTCAGTAAAATATTTTTTTATTAAAAATACATTGAAATTGATTATTGAGGTGTTTAGCTGGATCCTATACGCATTTTATTGTTGCCAATGCAGATCATCAGCAAACATTTATCCAAGAATTTCTTAGAGCAACTAGTGTTATTATTTTAACATTAATTTAAACAAGTGAGAAGCTCAACAAATAGCAAAGTTGAAACATGAACAAAATGCGCTGATTTACACGGGCATAATTGTGCTGGCATAACATGCCAGTTTGTCGGTGAGAGAGGCAAAGAGAGTGGTTTTGCGGTTGGCATAACTTTTCAACCAGCTTCAACCCCGCATTAGTAGCATAAAACCAATACACACACAAATGTTAAATGAATACTAAAAACACTAACACACACACAGCTGTGTATACGAATACATTTTGTGCCAGATGAATTAGTCTCGTGTAATTTGGAAAAGAACAAAAATTGTGCGGCTTAAAAATTGTTCTCGTCTAAACTACCTCAATAATCAATATGTCTTTTATTTTCTTACTTTACAATTTCTACATTGGCTGACTTTTTTTCAGCTAGAGTTGTAGTTCTAAAAAGAATGTAAAGAACAACAACAGCTATTCAAGAATAGAGTGTTGCCACACAAGTATTTTTGATCGGGTGCAATCAAGTTAATAATTAGTGTTTTTTTAGGAATTGTTACAATTTAATTTTAAAATTTTTTAACGCAATAATAATCCGAAATTATTATTTTAATAATTCAGTAAAATATTTTTTATTAAAATTATATTGAAATTGATTTTTTTTTTTTGTTAAAAAATAATTCAGAACTTTTAAGCGATCCGTATTTTTTATTTTTATTTTTCTAGAAATATATGGCCTTATGTATAACCAAAAATTGAAATGAAGTTAGCATAAGTGACAAAATTTAACTACATGTTGGCGATTTTATATAATTTAACATTCAAAATCACCTCATAATGTAGTTTTAACACACGATTACATCCTAGTATTATTTTTAATGTAAAATTGTATGGCAAAATACTTTAATACCATGTTCAATTTTGCCACTTATAATAACTTCATGCCAATTTTTGAATATACATAGGGCCGATACTGACTTTGCTAAGCTTATTTTTATTTTCTAAAATTATGATGGATCAAGCATGGTGGCAAAAACATTTGTTTTTAAGTTTTGTGTTTTTGGAGTTGTAGATTTGGTTTCTAGTATTAACGTACTTTTTTTTAACATTTACACATGTCGCAAAATTTAATAAATTTTACAGGAGAGAGAAAAATCTTGCTGAAAAATATATGAAAATTGGTATGCTTTTCTTCAACCCTTCAAACAAAAACTACAAACGTTGAAAACTTAGTTAGACATTTTGCAAAAAAGAAAAATAGATTAATCTAATGTTATTTATTTTGCATTTAAGTTGCATCCAACACTTATTAACATTTTGTTCGAAATTTTCACATTTCTTTAACATTATTGGACCTAGCACTGTTACACATACAACAACTATAAAACATATACTATTAGTAATTTTGTTTGCAAACGATGCATTTTCCTTTGCTTTGTTATTCTGCATTACAAACTGACTTTTCGAAAAATGCGTTCTATAATTTTGATATAACTGAGTTGGGTTAGGGATTTAGCTGTTGCTCTCAAAGACCGTCATTTACTTTGCAGTCAACGCACTTAGCTACTTCAGCCAACGGCTCCAAAATTTACCCAAGAAGCTCAGCTCAACATTTACAAGTAATAAATGTTCTGTATGTTGGAGCAAGTAAATATGTACGCAAACAATATAATAAAAAAAACACAGACAAATAATGATAACCTCCTCTCCTTTTCTGAAGTCTATTAAAAAATAATAATACACTCGCATATGGTTTGTATGTTTTTTAAATTCTTTACGCCAGCAAAACCATATAACCGATAACTATGAAACTACAAAGATTAAAGTTAATCTCTAACCTCGAACCCAAAAAGTGGCCCTTAGTTATTATTTGCTATGTGCTCTTGTGTTTATGTTTGTTTTTCTAATTTTAAATATTTTACTCACCTTAATGATTTACCGTTATTAAATTATAATGTTATTACTTTCTCATTTACTTCACTTGTCACTTGTTTGTTTAAATGTGTGCAAGAGCAGTGTTGTACATATTGACGTCATAATTTTGCGTTATTTATAGAAATGTACCGTGTTTTGATACGGTGGTTCACAAAACTTTTTCATAAGGCTTTTATCAAAGAACTTTTGCACAATTTCGAATGCTTGAGTTTTTCAATTTCAATTAATTTTATTACATGAAATCGCGTAGACATTTATGTTAACTCACGTATATACATACATACATACATACAATGTGTATGTATGTATATATTTTTTTTTTGATATTTTTTTCCGTTTTCCATGTTTTACAAAACGATTATTTTTTAATCTGAAACGATAAGTACAGTTTGAAAATAAGCAAAACTTTTACAAAGTATTGAAATTTTTTATGTACATTGTGTGATATTTTTATATACATATATATTTTAGTTTTTTTGAGACAATTTTTTTAATTCAATATAAATACACTATAAAAAAAATTAATAAAAATTCCGATCATATATTATCTAAACTTTTGTTGGAAAATTCTTGTTATTTAGAATCATATCGATTTTGTAGTTATTTTAAACAATAAAACATAATTTGTCTAAATTCAAGCAAAAATACAAACAAAATTTGCTTAAAGACTAACAACATACAGACCTACATACATAAATATGTAAATATTAAAGTTAGCAAGTTAGCAGGTTGTTGGTAAGAAGCGGAAGAAAATAGTGCAGCCCACTTGTGCCCAAAAAAAATTTTCCCTTTGTGACACCTGTAAAAAGGATGAAAAATGAAAAGAAAGCGTAAGAAGGAAGGTGGGTCATGCATACATGCCACAAGGGAGTCAGCGACCGAACCAACCGCTGCTCCTAATATAAAGACTCAAGCTCTAGATCTTCAACTCCGATAGCTCAAAAAGGCTACCGAAGGATATTCTGCCAAGAAAGCGCAGGCGGCGATCCTCTAGAGTGGGACAGAGGCAGAGAAGATACATAATCCTTTCCTCATAATAATCCTCCTCTCATCGCAACTGAAGCAGTACTCATTGTACGAGTAAACCAAACGTTTGTCATGGATTACAATTATGAATGAAATGCGTAAATGCTCCGCAGGATTATCAAGAGATTTGCGATATTCTTGAACAAGGCAGTATGTGGTGTACACATCTGGGAGGAGACCTTATTGTAGACTGACTATCGGTTATAATATGGATATCTTTGTTTGATATCTGATAAAAGCTTATTTCCCCTTCTAAAATGCTATATTAGTCCAGAAGTCTGAAGGACATTTTAATTCCGAATTGCAGAATGTAGACACCCTCTAAAACTCTTTCTCTTCTAGTTTGTAAGCATTTATACGACTCTGTACAACGAGGAAAATTCTTCTGTTAATGAAAACCGAAATTTTGTTGAAGTAGGGTTTCGGACTGCATCAGTCTATGTGATGGGATATGTTACCTATAATATGTAGAATGCTAGCATCCGCCGTATGTTCAATTGTTGCAAGGGCCTATTGTATTTAGTATGACAGGAGTATATAAATCTGCTATGTATGTATGTATGTAAGTATGTATGTATGTCTAAATAAGAGCACGGACGTTTCCGAACGTTCTCGACGCCTAGTTGACGTCTCTACATCGCGTTGTTGGCTGAAACTTCGAAAGAAAAAAACACAATATGCTGACAAAGGATGGCAGTAATAGAAAGTATTCAATTCTTTCAGCAATTGCACAAGCCACATTAGTTGTATTTATAAATTGTTTATACGCAGTTGAGTGAAAAATTTACTAATCTAAATAATAAGGTTTGCTGCCTTAATAATAAAATCACATTAAACAAAGAAACATAATGGAAACTCTTCTGAGGGCCATTATTACAACTTAAAATTAGTTAAAAGTAGGATTTTATCGGACGTATAAAAAGTTTATCATTAGCAAAATTTGAATATAACCTAAAGTGAGCGATAAGTTACAGGCAAGTTTATCCTACCTGGCAAGATAAATCCAATTTGCAACAATAAAAAACTTTCTATACGTCCGATAAAATCCTACTTTTAAGTATCTTTAAGTTGTAATAATGGCGCTTAGTGTTTGGAGAAAATCAACTTCTTTTGCCCATAGTGGAAACATACCAAAAATTTAAAAATTTATCGTTTTTTCTGACAAATACTACCTATATGGCCTTGGCGGCTGGACGGGCATTATTTGACTTCAGCCACAATCACTTTCATTGACATAAATTGGTTTGTCAGAATACAATTTCGATGTTTATAAGAGGTTTGTTCATTTAATAAAAATTGTTACGAATTTGTAACAATTGTTACAAATTCGCGCCAAAAGAGAGAGAAAAATTGAGAGACTAAAAATTCTTACAAATTATTACTAGTAAAATTTTTACTTGCAAGAACTATTTAACCTGTTGTGTGTTTTGTTTTCAAATTAGTTTTTTTTTTTATATATCTGAAAAAGGAAAACTCAAAAATGTGAATTTCTTTATTATAAAAAACATGTAATCGTATGTAAACAGAAATCATATATTCTTAATTTATTGCTTTTCTTTCATTAAGCCACATAAATTCAATTTTATTGTCAAGGAATTTTGTATGTTTATCATATCTCATCGGAGATGGAAAATGGGGTTTTTGTATTTGTAAATGGAATAGAATTAAGAAATAATGAAAAATTAATAAAACTAGTTAATAGTACATGAAGCTGTGTAAAGTATTTCATATAAAAAGCCGATTTTTAATAATTTTGTAATTTAAAATATTATCAAACAAGATTATCCAAAATACATTACAAAAAGTACAATTGTATCATGATGTCCAACCATGTTTCTGACATGAATAAAAATTTCTTGCAAATTCTTACAAATAAAGCTTTCATTTACTGTTTTGTATCTGGGACAGTAATTTCGTTGCAATTTTCTGCTAGTAAAGTAAATGAACACACCTAATATTTTAATTTTTTTTTAATTTCTATAGGTTTTCATACCTAAAAAAAAATTTTATATAAAAATTAGTTGGAATATTGTCATAACCTATATCTACATGATGGTTTAAAAAAAATTAAAAACTTTTATACTGAGACCGCAGCTTCGAAAATAACTCGTCTTGGCTCTCCTGAAAAAGTTGATTTTTTGGACATACGCTGTTATCAATGAAAACCACAGACATGTATATGTGTGGACATATACACATACATGTATTTACATATACATATGTATGTATGAATGTACGTACATACTAAAAATGCCATTATTTTTTTGTAAACAAAAACACATCATAAAATTCAAATAAAATTTAGTCATCAAAAATTGTGCTAATTATACATATACACATACATACATCCATACATAAATATGTACACATACATACATACATATGTATATTATTCATGAAATTTTTTATAAAAAATATATATATATACATACATACATGCGTATCTATCTATGTATGTATGTATGTATGTATATTAATTGTGTACATACCCTCTAGTCAGCCTATAACCTTATGTCTCTATGTCAATACTCTTTCTCCAGCAACAATTGCACTAGTTAAAAAGTCGTCAACTTTCCTTTTATGTGCGAGTAGAGATACGTTACAGACGACAGTTCTAGTGTATTTCTGGTGATATTGTCAATGAACGCGTCAATAGTTTGTTTTTCTTTTTTATTATTTTGTGCAATAATATTAAATAAATATATGTAGACGAGGGTCACTAAAATCTACGAGTGAATCTTCGGTTCAAATATCTCTATATGGTCGTAAAAGAACTACCTTATCAATAGTGCTAAAGTCTACTGATAGATTTTGAATGACAACCCTATGTTATTTGTCAATAGGCATTTGCATTGGCTGGGGTACACCTAGTCAGTAGCACTATTGACAATGTCACTAGAAAATCACTATACGTTTACTATTGACAACGAGAGAGAATATATCGATATTATAGACTAGAGCCCCTAGAATTTACTAGTGAATATTTGGTGCCAATGTCTTCATGTGGTCCCGAAAGAACTACTAAGTCAGTAGTGCTATAGTCTAGTGGTGGATTTTCAATGACAAGCTAATGTTAAATGTCAATAGATGATGCCATTGGCTGGGGTACACCTGGTCAGTAGTGCTACTGACAACGTCACTAGTAAATCACCACAATTTCACTATTCGCACTTTCTGCAGGGTATTTATGTACAAAAAACTTTAATTGTGAATATCTAGTTATTAAATGAATTCCGCTTGAAAAAATTATGTTTATAGTTGAAAAATTAAAATAAATTAATAAAATTTAAATTATACCGTAATTTATTGAGAGCCTGTAGCAAATAATCACGTTTTGATTATCATCCATATTTGATTATTATTATATTTTTTTTTTTGTAAAGCGCATAATTTTTGGCTTGTGTTGAAACATTCGGACGATTCTGTTTAAAATTTCTAATAAAAATTTCAACAAAAATATGCAAGACAATAAAATTTTTTATTTTTGTGATTTGAACGGGCTACGCTTCGTATTGCTTTTTAAGCCAAATTACATGTGATAATTATTAATGTACAAATAACAACAAAGTCTGTTGTAAATATTCTGACTAACAACACATAGTTGAACGGAACAGCCAGCCGTTTTCGAAGGCCACTAAACCTTCATCATCAGCGTTCTTTTGTGTTTGGTCTACTGTGTGTGGTGTCAGTAGATGTAGATTTCTGCTTTATATACTTAGCATTATTGCAAGTTCCATAACATAAACAACTTTTTTTCAAAGATAATTTAAATACCATTTACTTATTTGTTTCTTAACTTTAAATGCCACGCTATCACAACATATTCAAAACTATCGTTATTTAATTTAATTGTATATTTTTTATTTTTTTTCACTCATGCCAAACGTTATGATATTTTCTCTACCTAATGATATCGATATGTATTTCTAAAAATAATGCGTATTTGAGCTATAAATTTGAAAAATAGAGTACAAAAACAAAAGGAATATTTTAATGATGGAATTTAAACAAACAAACTAGCATACGCCGAAGTTCTAAAACTAGTGTCTGATGGAAGTCACGTTTTTAGACCGATGTCCAAGTTAGGCAATACTTTCCAAATTCTGCCAAACTATAACCAAAACCGAACTACGAGTATATTTATTTATATCACAACAACAAAAAACTTTGATATTTTTGAAGTCAAATCTTTGCGCAGAATTCTGTGGAGATATATATCGATTGCAATACAGTCATAACTCAAAAAAAAGTGATTTTTACTTATTAATACAGAATTAGTGTCACACACATATTTCTATTCATTGTTTTAAAATTTTATACAAATATCTTATATAATCAACTTTTGAGAGAAGAATAAAATTTTCAAGTTGTAAGAAAAATTGCGTCATATTGTGCAATTTATTGAGTAATTAAGTACTCAATAATATTTCATGGTCCATGGGTGCCGTCAGTAAATTCAAAACTTCAAACATGTTTTCTACAAAACTAATTTTTGATGTGTAAACATCTATACGCTAGGGCGTAAAAATCTTTTTCACAATACAATCACAATTTTTGAGTAAGATCACATCCGTGTGAGCTATGTATGATTACATTAGTGTAATCATACAAACAAGAAGTACAAGGAAACTTAACAGCTGCATAGAAATAACTCATCCCAATTTTAAAGCATACCTTCAGGGATTAATTTTAATAGAAATTGCTTGTAAAGTGTAATAGTAATGCCAGTGGGGATAATTTTGTTAAAAACTTTAAAAGTATAAAATAAATAAAATATATATAAAATTTTAAATAAAAGAGCGTTTTAAATATTTATTTATTTGTTTAAAAGATATATAGCAGTCTTTATAAAGAATTTATAATATTATATTATAACATACCTTCATTACGTACTGTTGCCTTACACTGAAGCTGGTGCACGACAATTGGGTATCAATCTACATCTCATGCCAATTATTATGGGTGGAGATTTTAATACAAATTTTGCAAACCCACAGTCGCAAGCTTTATTAAAATTTTTGTTTGGCGTTTTCCACTTGCATATGAGCAATTCACCACAAACCCCCATAACTAATAATTCCACTACTATAGATGCAGTTTTCCTTTAATTATTAAATACAGTAGAGTCACAAAATTTATATATCTTATTTTAGTTACCATGAACCAATATTAATTATTTGTACTTAAGGCATTTATCATAGATGGCACTTTGCAGTACTACTAAAATTTCAGTAAAAATAATTTTTTAACCAGTAAATTTTTACTGATTACTAAAATTTTTTCTGCAATTTTTATAAACTGCCTATATGATTTATTATTTGATGAGGTGCATTGAATTTTCAGTAATCAGTAATGCTTGTATTCATAATGAAATTCTACCAAGTGGCTAAATTTTTTTCATACAAAAATTTCAAAATTTTAATGCAAAAAACTTTGCCACTTGCTACAATTTTGTTATGAATGCGGCCCTACAATTTTACTGGTAATGTAAATTAAATTTCATTATCAGTAAAAAATTTTTTATTTACTGAATATTTTCAGTAATCAGTAAATTTACTGCTTACTGCAATTTTTAATGCAGTACATATACATATACTGCAGTGTGCCCATTTACTAACCAAATAAGTTAAATAAAACAAACAAAAACCAGCAAATTTACAATATTGAAAAATTTACAATATTGAAAGTTTTGATACTTTTTATTGATTAATTTAAAAAAAAATACTAAAAGCATAAGTACTTCCAACTTAAAAAAAAAATTGTTCATTACTACCCAGCAAAAAATAAAAGGAGTACTTACGAACCAGTTTTAAATGACTTCTAAAGTATCTGATGTATATTTTTAGATGTTAAAGAAGTTATTTTTAACCACATATCAAATAGAATTTTAAATCACTACTTTGTTTTCAGCAAAGTCATTGCTTTTTGGCTCAAGTCAAATATAAATGTTTTTTTTTAATTACATTTAAGGCTTTTCAAATCAAAAAATTTGCATTATTAAAAATAACAATGGAATTAAATAACAAAAAATTAAATAATTTAACCTTTTTTTCTTTTCAAACCATATATTTACAAGTGAATAAAAAGCAATTTTTAACCACTTTTTTGAAGTGAATTATTTTCACTCCCGAATTTCGGGTTTTAATGGCATCAAAAACATGATTTTTATTGAGTTTAAAAAATGTAAAAAGCAACCCACTTCCTTCCAATGACACGTCAATGTAAAATTCATTGGTTTTTTACCTAAATTTGAACTGGTTCGATTCAGTAGATGTGGTGCTTTTTCTACTTCTTTTTCTCACTTTTTTTTGCTGGGTAGATGTTTACACATCTCCCCTGTGATCGGATTCACATTGCTTTTTTTTTTGCGTTATTATATACACACAAATTCGATTACACACAAATTCGAAAAAATACGAAAAAATGTCTATGAAATTCCGTTACTAAATAATCATCTGTTTTTTGAATTGATGGAAAAATTCTCCGACTCCGCAATGGACAAACAACAAAAATGACGTATACTTTCCTTTTTAAGTCAATACTATCCAGCAGAGTAACTTGAAAAAATTACCAGTTTGAGTTTCAGCACGTTTTTTGTGGAGAAGCCTTAAAATATTAAACGATTTTTTACAAAAATTCGGCAAAATCAATATTTTACAGATAATTGGCTGATACCGAACCCGAATAACTGGTCGGACACTAATATTTATACATTAGCATTTATTTATAGAGAATGCTAATATAGAACTGGCAAATAAAGAAGAAAAAAATAAGTAAGCGTGGGCATCATTTAAGCACCCAAAAACAAAATATATACATACATACAGTTTTCTTATTAATTGTTATGCGCCATTCTTTTGCCACTAATGTTGTATAATTCAATGCACGATAGAATAAACGTGACATTTAAACGAAACAAATGAATTTTTTATTTTAAGTAATATAACCTTGTGTGAAATTTTGGAAGCGATTTGCTCTTGGCTTGACATGACAACACGCAGTAGTGAAAGAGGGTAATGAAAATATTTGCACAGTCTTATGTATAATTTGTTTTCTTTAAAAACGTATTTCAATATATACATACATACATTCATTTGTATGTTTGTATATTATAACAAAAATAAAAAAAGCTTAAATAAATATAAATAAATTTATTTCAGATACGAGTAAGTTAAAGGAAATATTCTTAATAAAAAAATACACATCAGAAATGTATCCTAAAAATTTCAAGTTTGCATCCCAAATAATGTGAGTGGAACTTGTTCCACATGGAATTTACAACAAACACATGGATTATATTTTGAAAATGTAAAAAATTGTAGCATATTTTCAAGTGCTAGTTAATATGTATTGTGTATAGATTTTTTTCTAATACAAGGATTCATGTCTTTCGAAAGAAAATAAAAACTGGAGTGCAAATTGAAGATATACATATGTATTTAGGTTACAGAATTTTCACATTCTTTCAATTTTGTTTCTTCAACTTTTATACGTTTTCATATATCAAAAAAATCCAAAAATTTTTTTGTTTTGTTATTATTTAAAAACAAAGCCGAAAAAAATATAGAAATAAGTGTGGGTATTTTTGAAATAGATTAGAAAACTTGTTTGAAACTAAATGCAATTCTTAAAAAATTGTTAAGTTTCAATATCAGCGGTGCTTCAATAGTTGCAGCTATAATGATTGCTTTTTTGTTTAATTTCACAATTTTTTCTTATTGATTTATACCATTTGAAATGTTTTTTGATCGTTTCTTTTATGTAAGTACTCTCAAATTATCAATTTCACTTTACTATTTTTAAATGGATTTAAAACGCAAAATTTTTTTTGGAAAAAATTTAAATTTTCAATATCCTATGAATTTATTTTCTGTGACCCCTTAACGTCCCTTTTCACAATGTATGACTAGGAGTTAACAAACTTTTACTGATAGTTCTTCATACAAAACTTGCCGTTAAAGTCCCTGTTAGCTTTTAATTTTATATTGTGAAAAGCGCCGTAAATATGTAAATATGTTTGTGTACTTAAAGGAGAAAAAAATTAGTTATGAATATAGCAATATTACTTTACAGTTTTTTCAAAAATACTAAAAATATGTCTTCATATGCCCCAGTATAATTTTGACCGGAATACTCGACTTTGCACTATTCAAAAATGTAATGGTACTAAGCTCGAAATGAAATTATCAAATCGTATTCAGCTTTTTGTTGGATATTTTTAAAAGTAAATTAAATCCACAAGCGATTGGAGAACAAATTGTGGAGTTAATGTGAAATATAAGGAACAAAAATGCTCGCAAATGCAGAAATTTAGATATAAATTTATAGTTTTGTAACATTTT
Organism: Tachina grossa; assembly: GCA_949987645.1. NCBI lineage: Eukaryota > Metazoa > Arthropoda > Insecta > Diptera > Tachinidae > Tachina > Tachina grossa. The sequence continues at coordinate 130,646,368 of OX465274.1, read as the reverse complement.
AGGTATTAAAAAATAATGGGCTTTATCGTGATTGGCGTATTTCGAACTCGACTACGGCAGTTTCGTTCTAGATTAAAGAACAAATGTTGCTGCGATCTTTAATCTATTCAATCTATTCTTTTGTATCAGGAAAAACTTCATGCCAATTACCATAAGTTTTAAAAACTGCACATGGGCTTAACGAATTTGCCATACAATTTTACATTTAAAATCACGCTAGTATTTAATAATGGGTCCAAACTACATTATGTCCCGATTTTTAATGTCAAATTGTATGGGGGAGCTCGTTAAGAGCACTTTTAGTGTTGCCACTTATGCTAATTGGCATGAAGTTTTTCCTTACACAGCCTAATTTTTATTTTGCCGATTTTGTTAATGAAAAAGGGAGTGGTAAAAATGTTAATATGTTGTGGTTCCGTCTACCGACTGAGGGGAAATCATGGTAACTCTAATTGTTTCTTGCGTTGTGTTTTTTTTTTCAGTTATCATCGGTGTACTTACACATACATATATTTTTCTGTCCTATAAATACACTTGCATGTATGTAGGTGTATGTATACATCCATATACATATTTTCTTGATATTAATCTGCGAAAATGTAAGTATGTGTTCGTACTAGAGAGCTGCGTAAACAGTCTTGAAATGTAAAAACGTCATGATTTTTAAATGTATTCACGTCGCATGTATCATACTAAACCAATAATAAATGCTGTCGTACTGTAAGTGAAGCACGATGGATGTATTGGTGTATGTGTATACCAGTGTTAACAATCGAAAACGCCAAGACAGCAAAACAAAACAAACACTCAAAAGAAGTACTGTTGATTAGTGTATGCTTGTTATTTTTCATATTGTACGTTTGAGTGTGTGTGTGTAATATGTAGATGGTAAGCTATTATGTGATTAACCGCATACAACTAATATTAATGCATGTGTGTGCTTTTGCATGTGCGCAGAAAAATAAAAGATCATACACACATACATGCACAGGGTTGCCAGACGGCCTGGAATGGCCTGGATTTTCCAGTTTTTTATAGCCTCATCCAGTTGCCAGCTAACATAGAATTCATCCAGTTAAAAATTATTTCTTAAATTTTGAAAAATAATTTCTTTATCAATTATATTTTTTAATTAATTACACAGCGGAACAGTGGTTTTATTGCTTCATTTAAAATAGCCGATCCTTATGTATTTTTATCTGCTGATTACGATGGCATCATGAGCAGCTCTAGTTTTAAAGATATAGTGACAGTTAGCATATGCTTAATTTATGCCACTTTTTTATAATTCACTTAGTATATCACGAATAATAATAGAAATAATATTTTTTGATGGCGTAAGAAAAGAAAAATTCGAGATATTATTTTTTAAATATAATGCACAAATCTCTGAAACTAGAGGGTATAAGAATATAAGAAATCTTTTTTCGTAACTAGCGGACAAAAATTCATAACGACTAGTTATTTAAGTAAAAAATATAATAAAAAAGTTTTATGGACTAAACTATGCTCCTCAATGTAAAGCTATCGAAATAAAGGAAATTGTTTTACAGATTAAAACTAATGACGGAATCGTAATCAGGAGATAAAAATACATAAGGATCAGCTTTTCTTATTAAAACAAGGCAAAACTTTCTGTTTTCTGGTTGTGTTTTTATATCTTCTAAGGAAAAATTTTTAATACTAAATAAAAAAAAAACAATAGTGCTTGCAAATGTACAACCAGTTGTAATTTTCCCTAACACTGATTAGTTCCTCTATTTTGTACATCACTGGCAATTTACAACCAAAACAATATTTTCAAAAAGCATCAACACTTTGCTTTTTAAGCTTATTTTTAAACTGTCCAGTTATTTTTTCAAAATCCAGTTGAATTTTTTCCATTGTCCAGGTATTTGACTTTTGGTATCTGGCAACCCTATACATGCATGACGTTCGTACACGCTCTTAGTTGTAGAAAGAAGCTAGTATCACAAATTCTTCCGTCACGAAGTGTTTTCTTCTTTACTCTTATACCTACAATACTCAAATAAATTTCTTGCAAACAGTGTTGTTAACGTTTGTTTTATAAGATTTCGCTGTAGTAAAGCATTTGAAAAATCCCTCATGTCTTCAAAGTTCTTATAAGATATCTTATGCAGGAGACTAGTACGTACCCTGAAGGAAATGTCGATGGTGCAAATGTACTGAGTTGCTTTTGACTTTATCACTTTGTAATTATTCCTCACAAAATATTTTGTACTATAATCATTTAGCATGTGCTTGCCATTGAAAATCTACTAGTAAGACTAAAGCAATTGACTGGGTACTGACTACATAGTTTTTATGGTCACATGGAGACACCAATCTGACATGTACTGGTACATTTCTACACATTACGTACATATAAATTTATGTATATTGACAAGTTGTTGAAAAATCCACCGTAAATACACCACATCTGTTTTCTTTCTTTCTCTTACACTGACGATTAGAAGAGATATTGTAGACAATGTAACTAGTAAATTTGTCACTAGAATTTTAATGTTGACATAAAAACACTTGGCCCCAGTCTGACTGCAGGGTACCTAATTAGAAAAATTTATATACACACATACTTTGTAATTATGTTTAATCTTTAATTAACATTAAAATATACTGGCTGTAGATTTACGTTTTGTTGTTCAATCGATTATGGTTTTTAATGTTACATACTCGGATGTGTATACAATAATGATCTTTTTCTTATTATTTATTTGTTGAAAACATACTTTATAAAATAATACTTTTTATAGTTTGTATTTAAAATGTTTTTATCCTTTTCTTGCTTTGTTTATTGCACGTGACATATGTCACATTCCAATATGCATACTTTTAAATGACGTTTTATCAAGACAAATCTTTCAACTACATGACATACACCACGTGAAATATTTATACACTTACATACATACTTTAGTACATTTGTATGTGCTTGAAGTGTATGACATCTGTATGAGCGATGGATGAAAATCAACCTTTTTATTTTCATACAACCAAGTAAATTCACTTTTTAAACGTTCTTCTCAACATATGCAATTTAGTTAGTAAGGGAGAAAAGCACAACAAAATTATTGGCAATGGGAATCAAATTGTTTTTTAAATATGACGTTAAAAGTTCATAGTATTCTAATTTATGTCCTCTTGTACATAACTTAAAGTCAAGTAGATTTTGTGTATTTATTTAAATCATTTAGGGAATGCAAAAAATGTTCTATTAAGTCATATTTATTGAATTTCATAATATGCGTATTGGTGATGGATAATTTAATTAAAAAATATGGTTTCGCAAGCGCGGTCGTAGCGGGGATTTGCCAGATGTTGTCTTCCATTATATCCTCCTCTCTACAATTAAATAAATATCCCATGATTTCGCTTAAAAATACTCGTTTGTTTATGTATCTAAATCAAACTTCTTATTGAAACACACAAACATTTAACACGAACTGTTTGCATACACACATATTAAAAATACCTTCAATTCAAATTGTGATTATATGGTAACACTAAAACTTTTTATGGAATAAAGTTAAACATTTCCGTTTCCTTCATCACAATATTATGAGACATTACAATTTCTTTTTCAATTGATCATTATTGATATAAATATGTATTAGAGAGTATAAAAAATTGTATATTCTCATTAACCAAATAATATATGTATAAAAATATAAGTCCGTAAAAAGAAGACGAGGAATTTTTAAATAAATTTTTTTGTGCCTACATATATGTATTACATACGCGCTTACATATCGTCATATAAAATGGAAAGAGGTGTAAGTAACGTTTAAGATATACATATGTATATGTATATATACATATGTAAATTGAAAAGACGGTCTTGGATTTTTGTAAGTTAGCCTTGTTATGATTTTGTATGACGATATGTACCCACTCATTTGAACGACCTTGAGTTTTAAGAAAGCAATACACATACATACATAAATATTTTCAATACAAAATATAAAGTAAATAGATAGATATGTATGTACATATGTATATGTCCCTAATTTTTTTTTTTTTTTTTTTTTTTTGGCCCACATACATCTATCTAAGAATTCGAATATTCATGTTTTTATGTGTAGGGAATAAAACACATAATATCTGTGTACATAGTAGATAGATACGCATAAACTAACAATAAAGAATAAGCAGAAAGAGGAAAATAATACTTACTTCTCATACTTCACTGAATGTGGAGCATGTCCGTTTGCTTCACCCCAATATGGTTCCATTATTTCGTTTTTAATTTTCTGGCGGCTGCTAATAAATGTTGGTTTACCAATGCTGTTAATATTGCCGCTGCCTAACAAATCCGAAGCTTTCAACGTCGATGACGACAATAGCAATGACGTAGCAGACGTTCTGTGGCAATAACAAGAATCAGCAGGAGGAAATGTGGTTGAATTTGCAGACTTGAAAGAAAAGAATGTAAGAGCTGTTGGCAGCGTAGGCGCTTTTGAAACAATTTTCTGTTGAGGTGGAATGTTGATTTTTTTTTAAGGGCAAATCCAAAAACAAAAGAAGTTAAACTGTTTAAATATATTTTATTGAACGCAAAACAAAACACAAAGTATGACACACACTCTAACAGGTTGTTGTTTTGTTGAGAGTTAAAATTAAACTGAGAGTAGTAACTAGTGTGCAGGTACAATTTTGCTGTTGTTTTCACAGGAATTGTTGCAGAATTAACCAGTTGAAACGGTCTACTGTGAGAACACACGGTATATGTATGTATTTATGTATATTCTTAAGATATTTAACACGTTTGATGTCGCCTTTTATTTTATTTGTTGGTAGGCATTAAACACTTAAATATGTATGTACCTATGTACATATGTACTACATACATAAATCTGTATGTATGTATGTATATTTTTTGATTAGATATTTTTGCCTGAGGTGGGAAATTTATGTATTTGTTTTCTTTCTTTTAATTTGTAAAAATATATTAGGATTTCGTTTATATTATACATGTGTATATGTATGTATGTACATATATGCTTCTTTTTATCATGTAGTTTTGTTTTCTTTAAAGATACACAACTTTTGTTTTTTAATTTTCTTATTTATTAGATGCAGCTGAACATAATTTTTTTTATTTTAATTTAATTTTTTCTTATAATTTATTCATTATTTTACTTTTTTTAACGTTTTAGAGAATTTATTTGCTAGCCAATAACACGTTCCGTTGTAATTTGCACGCGTGACTTACAGTCGCAGCACCAACAATTACATACTCATACACTTGTAAGTCTGCATATATGTATGTATGTAATTGTGCTCATACACTTGCATACGCACCTGCAAACAATTTCTCAACACTGACTCGGTGAGAGAAAATAAAATATTTAGCTGAAAATGTTTTCGTTTTTGTACCTATATAACTTTTTTTTGTACATATGTATGGTTATTGTTAAGCAACTCTCACTGGGTGACTGCTGTTGTTGATTTTATTGGTATTTAAACACTAGATATTTCCACTACACCCAACAGTTTGAAATACCAAAGTCCACACAGATTCTATACACATTTATGCATGTATGGATATGTGTATGCATGTGTGTATGTATGTATATGCACTGATATCCACATACCTACATACATATGTATGTAAGTATATTTTATACGTAGATTGTGTATGTGGGCTGAATTTATTTGTGTTGCTATTTTTTTTTAATTTCGAAATACCTATTTTTTTAATATTTTTTCTTTGTTATAAAAAAAACAAATTAAATTTTTTCCTTCTTTTTAGTGCTTGAAAAACGTGACCATTTAATTTAACACCGTACTTTTGTATTGGTTTTATTCATTTTTTGCACTCACTCTTCTGTTTCAGTAATAAAAAACTTGTTTGCTTTTGAAATAAGTACATATGTATGTATGTATGGAAGTATGTATGTATGTTAGCTTTTGGAATTTTCCATGCGTTTTTATTGTTGTCTGCTGTTGATTTTCTTTTCGTAATGTTGCTGATATTGTTGTTGTTGCTGTTTTTGTTTATTAAAAATATTTTTACTTCATGCCAGGCACCGCCCGGTTTTTAAATTAAATTTGTTGTTTAAACTTTTTTTTTTTTTGTTAATAACTGATTTTTTATTTAATTTTATATTTTATTGCACTTTATATCATTATTATTTTACAGCACCTGTTTCTTTGTTTGCACAGGTACATGCATATGTATGTATGTATGTATGCATGTATGTATGTACATATGAACTTATGTACATATGTATTTTAACATAAAAACATTATTTTTTTTTTAATTAACTAAATATTTGTGTATGTATGTATCATATTTTTTTTAAATAATTTAGATTGAAACGTGTTTACTGTCTGCTTTACTCTGAACACGCACACAAAATTTTTACATCTTGGGGATACCTATTCACGTTTTATTATTTCACAACCTTTATTCACGTTTCTTCTTTTAAGAAATTTGTTATAATTTTTTTACTCGTATCTACATATTTACTGCATACATATGTATGTAGGTACTTAAGTAGGTATGTAACACAAAAATATTTTGTTTAATTCATTCACTTTTTCCTTTTGTTGATTTCAATTTAATTTTTATACAAAACGTTGCGCTTCTAAAAAATGACTTCACCCGTTTGCCACCAGTGACTGAATTGAAATTAATTTTGTATTTGAGGAAATTTTCTAAAATTAACACGAGACATACACATGCACATGCTCACATACACATGCTCACATACACACTTTCAACTTTATTGTAGATACTCTATTGAAAAAAATAAAAATAAACTGTTGTTGTCGTGCTAGCTTGTTTGGTTGGTTGATTATATATGTACTATGCTGCCTTTTAATAATGTTGTTATTGTTGTTGTTTCTGATAGCGAGGTATCAGACGTATGTATGTATGTATGTATGTATAATGTACAAACTGAACGAACCCAAAATACATACTGTCTGGTTTAAAAAGACCCGATAGAAATATGTAACTGAAAGAAAACCCCTCTTGAACTGGGATTTGAAAACAAAACAACTTTTAGAAAGACACATATGTACATACATATGTACAGCTGTGGAAATTAAACACACATGTGCATACATATTAACACATGTATATGTATGTATATATGTATGTAATTATGTAATTTAAACAATATTACATTTCTTTTTAAAATAAAATGATTTTAATAAAAATGTGTTAACAAAAATAATGCATTAATTTTAGATGCTTGTTTAAAAGTATAAAATTAAATAAAACTTAAAAAATCCAACTGACTTCAAAAATAAGTACAATAAAGTTATTTATATATTATTATATTAACTTATAATTGAAATTATAAACTAATAAAGCAAAAGAGCTTTAGCAACATATGTAGGTCGGTCCTTAGCTCAAGTTAAAAATACATAATTCAATTTAATTTAAAACATTTTTTATTGAGTTGAATCTAAACTATTTTTTAACTTTTTAGCCCTTATTTTTGAAGTCGCTTCAAGTATTTCTAAAAAGGTTTAATATTAACGTTTTAGCCCTATTGTTATATATTTTGGGGAGTAATCACGCCCACTTTTGCATGTATTACTGTAACCGCCAGTTTTGGAAATTCAACATCAAGCTCAAGGTGTGTGCAAGGTTTCGTAAAAATCTATCAAGTATATATAAAATGTAATATTAATCTTTAATGTGCATGGTCCTGCACACTATGTCATTCTTAGAGCCGCTACTGCTTGTCAAGTGGAAAGAGGTGAAATATAATATGAGAATTCAATGGGCGTAACTTCGCTCATTTCGTAGTAATCGGATAAGTAAAAGTACATAAAACGAAAAAAAATATTTTATTGGGAGTGCTGCTGCCCACTTTTTCGCAAATGGACCAAAATAAAGAACTTTTAAAATCGGTCCAAAAGTTTTTTGAAGTTGTTTAAAAAGTATTTATTTTAAATATTCAAACTTCGTGTGAACATGTCGTTCGTTTACTCAAACAACGTCATAACTCAGAAAATGGAATTTTTGAGTTAGTAATGCAGAATAGAATTAAGACGTTGTTTGAAGAAATGAGCGATAGGTACATCTACATGCGTACATACATGTGCAATTAGGTCATTATGTATATTAAAATTGTTTTGTGCATCTAATATTTCGTTGGATAATATTCTTGACGAAATACTTCGGCAAATCTATTATTCATTCTTTTTCTATTGCTTGAACAATATTCTAGAGTGCATTTTTGCTTGCAAGTTTTTTTTAGGTAAAACTGTTCGTTTTATTATCGCCGATATGGTGTTTAAGACGCGACCAAGACTTAACGACCACGGACATATGCTTCGGGCTGATGTCTTGCTGAAAAATCCATGTATCTATCCAGTTTGTATTTTTATATACGAGTATCGCTAATAATTTATAAATTGATTTTTATTATTGGCACAACGGCAGAAGAGGAATGACGCTGACGAGCCTAACTTAAATGTATGTACTCGTATGTATGTCTTGGATCCAAGTGAATGTTAAGTGGTCACCGTATTAAGGTCTGCTGCCGTTTAAAAAGAAACATTAAACTCATCACTCTTCAGTATTAATTTCAAAAAATATTGGGTCCTTGTGGATAAATCCTCAAAAAATGAAGAACGTTTTTTTTGTGACATGTTTGGCTTTTTTCTCAAATTTTTTGTCAGTTGAGGTCCTGGTAATATTTTTAGTGGTCTGACTCCACGAGCTATATACTCTGCGTAGATGTTAGAAAATGATAAACTTTGCCCGTTCTCATAATAACGTGTTAACTGTTTTTTTTTAAAGAGAAGGAACTAAACACAAACAAGGTGCCAGATGACATACGACCACTGGTCTTGAAGCACTGTTCTTCATCGCTAGCACGTCGATTAGCTAACCTCTTCTGTACATTTATCGTGCCGGTGGGCAATGTAGTGGGAGGATGCATGCAAAGTCTAATAACGCTAAAAACTACCAACCGCTCTCAATATGCTCTGCACTTTCCAAAGTAATGGAAAGTATGTTGAACTTCCATACTGTGAGGTATCTGGAGTCAAATAGCTTACTTAACGACATGCAGTATGGCATTCCTAGAGGATGCTCTACGGCTGACTTATTGAATTCACAATTTTTTTTGTGAATGTATTGCTTTTGTTTTAATAACAATCTCTGAATGGGGTTATGCGAATAAGAACAATTTTAACGCTCGTAAGACAAAATTTTGTATGCTTACACATAGACGCATGACCGAAAATGCTGTTCTATATGTAATTATGGGTGGTATAAGTATAAAGGAAAGAGAAGCTCTTGACGTTCTTGGCATGAGAATTCAGTATGATGTCTGGTGGACTGATCACCAAGTCGCAAAACGGTGTAAGAGATATTGTATATGTATGAGTAACTTAAGTGTGTGTGCCCACAAGTAAAAGCCCGAACCGATTTTGGTTATCTTAACAAATTCATTTCTGTATTTATTCAAAAGTCCTTCGCATTAATTAAATCAAATATTTATCCACAATTGTTGTCTGTGACATGGTTTTTTTTGCACGCTCATATCTCAAAGCTTCCCTATCTATGACTATGGCTGAGCTTATATCTGGCATTTCATGTGTGCCATGTGCCCAAAAAAGCGTAACCACTAATTACTAATGAAAAACTTTTTGATTTAAACACGTATTTGTCATACATAGCTAATAAACAATTTTATAGAATCCAACATGAATGGAAACTGTTTAAATCAATAAATATATGTCTGAATCAAACAGTCTTTCATCAGTAATTAGTGGTTACGCTTTCTTTGGGACATGGAACACAGATGTAAGCCCGGCCTATGTATTATTGTGTATGTTGGAACATCTTAATAACCAAAATTAACATGGCATCAGAAATTTATCTCTATAGCTACATACGAGCCGGGCCTGTTCTGTAAAGCAATTCGCCATTATTTGACATGTCAGGATTGGCATAATAGGCCTGATAATAATAGTTATTATAACTCTAATCAAAAATCTGCAATGAACAAGGAAACATTCTGAAGACATTAATTTCCCGACAGCCGCACTCGTGGATTATTTTTAATAAATAAAATTTAAATTTTTATGATCATCTCAGTCATCTATTTAAAAATCAACATAATGATTGAATTTGTTCTCGAAGTGCCAGAAATGCCTTTCACTGCAAAGCGGACGTAGGCGCCACAAATGATGACGCGAGGAATGCTGATCGATTGAAAAAAAATACAACTATTAGATTAACTTACATATAGTATGTTTGTATGTATGCATTGTGCCGGGTGACGAAAATTTTGAATATGTACATGTTTTGATTAGATATAATATCCGCTTGAATTTAGAGAAAAAAAACTTTTCAGGGTTATGTACACTAGGGTGGCAATGAAAATTCGTTTTGTAAAAAGCTGTTCGGATTATTATGGTACTTGGTCTAAGACTCACGTGGTGAAAATCATAGCGAAATCGAGTAGCTCCCTGGCGTTCCACATTTGGGTCAAAATTCCAATTTTATAAAATTTACCAAAATTAGAATCAATTTACATAAAACGATATTTCAGTAAGCGGATCATCCCAAAATTTGGGCCAACTCGGACAACTGCGAGGCTTGACCTCTAGAGGTATGGATTAAAACTTTAAAAAATCTACCAAAATTAAGCTCAATTTATAGAAAACAATACTTCAGTGAGCGTATGCCAAAATTTGGGCCGAATCGAACAACTGTACATAATGCTCTTGACTTAACAACTTTTGAAGAAAACTATAACTGCGTCACTTTTGCTTAAATTTTCTACAAGGATGTCTGACTCATAGACTTCGTCAAAAATTAGTTCATGTTCGTTAAAAAAAAACGTTAAGACGTGTTGGTTTGAACCAAACACTTGTTTACTTTGTCTGATCTATACAATTCATTTTATTTTTCATACCTACCAACAAACATTTCTTTATGTATGGTTTTATGTTTTTCTTTCTTATTGTAAAAATTAACACTGTAATGTATAGATACATACATACACACATATATGTATGCATATGTGTATAGACATTTACTATACATAAATCCATATGAAATTTAAACAAATTTCCGTGACTATAGTGGTATTATTTGTGAGTTATTGTCTGTAAAACACAGTGTCAGCCCTATGTGGCAACCACCACTTAGTCCGGTTTATAGAAGTTATTATATTTTGTACTTAACTCCGTCAACTAAAATAAAATATTTTTATTCTTGTAGGATTTATCATATGATTTGTGGTAACGTCTACACTCAGCATAATAACACACATCATTTTTGATGTTCAACTTTTGATTTTATAATGAGAAAGAAAGAGATAAGTATTCCAATAGTATATATTACTTTCTTATCTCTCTCATACAAAATCAAAAGTTGAGCAACTCTAGAACTGATGTGTCTAAATCCTATACCATAAAACCTGACTAGCGCAGCTGGTAATTTTTTAACATTTCAGGCTTTATAAATGTTACGTTTGATGTCTTATTGAATTTAAGACAACTTAATTTATTTGTTCAGAAACATAGCTTTAGCAATAACTTATGAAAAATTTCTTCGCTATTCAAGATATTAGGGAAACTACAATTAAAACTAAAAATAAGAAAAGAAGTCTTCAATTCAAACGAAAATTTCAACTAAAAGTTTGAATATACATACATTGATATATACACCCTCGATCAGAGTGTAGGTTAAATCTTTTAAATATTTTTTCGACAGCTAAAGCTTCACTGGGCCACTTTCTTGCGATTAAAAAATAACAAAAACAAAATTTTTCAAAATATGTACAACAAAATAGAATAGAAAATAGGCATTTATTGTCAGAGGAAAAAAGCATTAATTTTTGCATGAAAATGGAAACTAAAAAATTGATATTTTTACGATTTTTGTTTAAAATATTTAAGATTTATAAGAAAAATTTTTGACGCAAATTGCACTAGTTTACAAAATTACATTTTACCAAGAATGACTCAATCGGACATTTCTAGCTCGAGATATGATTGGTCAAGTGAAAAAAGGTCGAAAAAATGAAAAAATTACAATATCTCAAAAACTGTTCCATAAAAAAATTTAACCTTGATTTTCAAATTCAGCGGAAGAAAATACATCACTCATCAAATGTTTATTTTCGGTGTAAACTAGTGTTATTTTTCAAAAAAAATTTCAAACTGTTCAGACACAATTGAGTTAGTGAGATTAAGTAACATGTACGGAATTATCGCTCATCTCTTATACACATGTGTATCTGTACTCTTGCGCTTGTATATGTATATATGTTGGTGTACAAAAATAACATTATAGATAGTCGTACTTTGCGATTGCGATATATACACTTCACATGTGAACACACACAAGCACACACACACACACAGAATTTTATTGCAAGTTTGTATTCTCATGAACATACGAGGGCAATATAAAAAGAAATCTTGAGACGTGGAAAGTACAAGAAGTTGTCAGGTCATTACAATATTCATTTGAAAGTCCATAATATTTTATCGGATTGCTTATCGACGTTCGTCTATGTCGACTTCGAGGATCCAATATAATTTGCGGTACTGGCTTTCGAGGTACTTGTTATTCAAAATCAGAAATATCATGTTTTGAATGATTGAGAAAGGAGTGTAAGTGATTATAGTTAATGTTGTTTCCTTTCTTTTCAAAACAGATGTCACATTTATCATAAAACATCTATGCCCATAGTTATGAAAGCGATTTAAGTCATGTATGTATTTAATGTTTCGATCTAGTCTTTATTGTTTCAATCACCCGATGGCCGATGTTACGATGACGCGAAGACCAGCGTTGTCATTTTTTCCCATTTTAAAATGCATAGAAATCAGCAAAAATATGCAATTTTAATTAAGAAAGTACTAAATTTAAAATATTTTAAATATTGAAAAACATAAATTTTTATATATTAATAAACATTCATAAGTGAATTATTCTCCATCCATTGGCCATACGAGACAGAACTTCGCTATTAGACTCTATTTGGATAGCTAATAGCATTAGGTCTTCTTATTGTGTGACACTTTTATATTAATTATGCTTTTTTATGCCTAATATCTTAATCTTTGAGGGTAATCGGAGGCGTATTTCTTCAAATTTATTACAAGTATTTGAAATGTAAAGCTAAATTCAGGTCTTATGTTTGTTAAAAGATAGGCTTTCTCAAAACAAAATATATGAGAAAGTTTCCTTTTGAATTGCGGTCTAAGTTTACCTGCCACGAAAAAAAATCACCAAAAATTATTTTAAAAAAATGCGCGAAGCACTAACTTCAAATTTTTTGTCTCTATAAGTTTAAAAGGCACTAAAAATGGTGTGAAAAGCACCGAGTTTAGAACGCTGGCGGGAGTTATTCTTCAGCCCAGAGTTGCTTTACGACTGTACACAGTTTATATTTAATATAATTTCCGGTTGTACATATGCCAAATGCACACTATAGCATTTTTGGACATCGCAATAGTGTGTACTGGTGGCAACGTTTGCCATTTCAAAAATGTTTGTTGTGTGGCATTGCTTTCCATAAAAAAAAACATAATGGAAAGGACGTTGCACACATTTTCAAAATGACACCAAAAAATACAACACAAGAAAAACCAGATGTGTACTCGTCAATAGAAAGAAGCTTGGTCTATTTTTATAAAATAAGACTATTAAAATAAACAAGTATTAATCTTTGAAACTTATATTTGACCTTTTATTTTAATATAATAATTGTTTTATTAAGCTTGCAGTCTTTTAAATAAAATTAACAATATTTTTTTCGACAATATTTCGACATGCCTTTGTGTGTCTTCTTCAGGTAAAAATTTGTTTGAAATAAAAAATATTTGTCATACATACATGTCGAAAAATAAACATTGTTATTATCATTTAGAAGATCTCAAGCTTAATAAATCAATTATTATACAAACAAGTACATAATTTAAAAAAGGTCATTAAAGGGTCATTCAAAATGAAAAAATACCTGTCGAATGATACCTATTTTGATATAGCTTGGCGACTTTTTTTTATATTTCATATTTACAAAATGGCGCCTGTTGGCCGTCATATTGAGTTTTGGCCGCTGCCATATCTCAAACAAATCGATTGATGTAAGAATCATCAAAATCGTTCCACGCGTTCGGTTTATATAGTGTCGCAAAGGAATAGACATACATAAATACATACAAACATACATAGGCTAATAAGCACAATGGCGCATATTCAGAAATCGTAACCAAAGTCGAAACTAATAAAACAGAAACTAAAATATAGTTCATATTCACAATTCATAACTACTGTAGCAACTGCTTTCAGCTGGTAAACGAAATGCAACCTTGCATATTGTTATATAGAGAGCATAAAATGTCGATAATATTTTGAACGATACATTCTGCAATTAATTAAAAAGCTTATGAAGCTATTAAAAAACAGTTTTATTTACTTAAACAAATTTATAAATTCTACAAAAGTTATTTTTTAGTCATAGTCTCTATATAAATCAATTAAAATAAGGGCCTGTAAAAATAAAGTTATTCAATAAAATTTTGTTGACCAAAAACACATCTCTAATTTATCTTATTGCTTTATATGGATATTTTTTTGGACGCAATAGAAATAAATGCAAGAAGTAAAGATAATAAGGTAAGCTTATTATATAGGAAAATGTTAGAAAATAAAGAGTATTTGTTGTTTTTTGCATTTTAAAGAGCCACAAACTGATTTTACTTTTCAAATAAATTGTAAATGAAATCAACCAGCTGTTCTTTGAATGCATTAGTTAGTTGGCATTTAGTTACAGCTTTACCCTTAATTAAGTGTAAACTTTTACTGCTGAAAGTAATCAACTATGAATAACTTAAATAGGTATTTAAAAAAGTTAACACTTAGTGATAATTTCTGAATATGCGCCAATATCCTTCTTTGCGTCGCGCAGTCGGGTAAAAAGTAGGTAGCTTGCGTGCATCCACAGTTCACTTTTTTCAATAATTTCCTTAGTATACTTCTAGGGGTTGAATTAGTTGCCAAAAAAATAGCAATGCCACAAAAAGTTTAGCTTCGCACACGATTAAAAAAAGTCTGGCAGCCGTGCGTATGAGCAATGTGAAAATTTTCGTAGCATACCTTTGTGACGTAATTTTTATTTCAGATTTTTAGGATGGTCCGAAATTAAAGGCAGCCTATAATAATTGTGAAAAAATTTTATTCAATCGATTCAGTCATTAGGGCGTGATGCTGTACCAAAGAAAAATCGGCAAATAAACAAATCTACAAAAAAAATAATTATTTTACATATATGTATATGGATACATGGATTTGTACTTAGAATTATATTATACTTTTTTTATTTATTTATTTAAATTTTTAGGAACAGTTATATTATTAACTACACTGACATACTAAATATTGTAAAACACATTTACAATGGAAAATTGGACGAAAAGCTGAGACGAATAACTTTTTTTTATAAAATTTTACCTACATATTTATGCACGTATGTATGTGAATACTCTAAATTAGGGATTGCCGTTCGGTTTTAACCGAAACCGAAACCGCGGTTTTTAACCCATAAAAACCGAAACCGAAACCGAAACCGACAAAAAAAACCGTCAGTTTTTAAATCATTATCTTGTTTAAAAATACAGCAAATGTACTTTACATTGAAGACTTTTATACATTACTAAGCATTCTGTAACAATGATAGGTAAAAAAATTTTTGAATTTTAAGAAAATTATATATATAAGAACATTACATATTATATTATAAGAAAATTATATATATATATATATATATATATATATATATATATATATATATTTATTTATTCTTTGCAGGAAGAATTGTAATCTGTTATCAAAAAATCTCTAGCAGATGTAAAGGAAAAAGACGATAATTTTAACGTTCTTCGGCAAGAATTTGTACTTTATAAAAAAACGAACAACAAAACAACCAAGATATTATTGCTTCACAAGGCAAAAACACAATAAAGCCCTCCTCAACTGAAAGCGAAAGAGTGTTTTCTGTCGCTGGTAACTTCTGCACAAAAATAAGATTTCGTTTAAACGACTCTACATTGAACATTTTAACGTTTCTGAAATTTTATTACTTGGATAATTAAATATAAATCTTTTATTCTTAAGCTTTTTATACACATACTAACTACTAAATGTTCCTTTTCTAATATACATAAGTACCTGAATTGAATAAAAACCAGAGAAACTCTATCACCCCTATAGTAACAATTTTTTTTCCCTCGAAAAAATTTTCCCAGAAATATTTTTCCTTTTTTGGTTCCCCTTATGGTGAATAATCTGCCTTATCATGGTTGGCGTATTTCAAATACAACCACAAAACATACAGAAGTGTCACGAGACGGAAGATACGGGTATTTTTCTGTTTGTCTCGTTTTCCCTCAAATTTTGTCGTCTTTTTTGTTTTGCTACGTCTTTCTAGTGCAATAAATTTTTATTAGCTGTGTTAATTGGTAAGTAGTAATACACTACAGTATCAAATGCACTATGCTTTTCTCTTTTTTCCACGAATTTTAACAAAAACCTGATTGGAGCTTTTTTACCTGTCACTTTCTTCACTTCTGTGTATTCTGTGATACAACTACGACTGTTTGGCAATAGATTAAAGAAAAACTGTATTCTTTAATTTATCACGTGAATTTTTTCACTTTTCCCTTGGTTTTGTTTACTTTATTTTTGCAGGCAAACTGAATTATTACATCGAATAATTTCGATATTTTTCTTCGAATTATATATTAAAAGTTATAATTATTTATTTTTAGGACAATAATTCCCTACAACACATTTTTTCATAGAGTATGAATCTCTTTGGTTCACAAACAGTAAATTTCATGGTGGTGTACCATGGTGGTATACTTAATGAAAAAATAGCTAAACCAACAGAAGCACCTCCATGAGTACAACTTTAAAGTTAAATAAGTTTCATTTATAACCCAAAATGTGTGTGATTTTTTTATTCAACTTATTTTTTTCCGATTTTCAATTAATTTTTAAGCTTTACAAAAATTTTTCCTTTTTAACATTCACGTGGACTGATAGTGGGGAAAAATTTCATGGGATATTCAAATAGCATTTTTCTCTTCGAGGGGAATGAAAATTTCACATGAAGAAAAATTGCATTTGTTTTTCACGATAGGGATGATTAATTTTAAATCATCATTTATCTTTCCAGCATACATACATATTTATATACATGCATATTTTTAAAACCGAAACCGAACCGAAACCGGCCGGTTTTAGTAGCTTAAAACCGGAAACCGCGGTTTTCTAATTTCCACGGTTTTTGGCAAACCCTACTCTAAATGCTACAACAAATATTTTTTTTTTGTATTTTCTAAATTTTGTACAATTTGAAATTGAACTATTGCACAAAGCAGCAAAATCATTATCGAAAAAATACTACAGTGAACTTATGTATATGTTTTAAATGTCTTTTAAGATAACTTTCGTAACTAGAGTTCATATAATCAGTTGTTATGTCGTACTAAAATAGCAGCAAAAGCAAAAATAAACCAATAAAACTGCTTCTGTCTGGAATTTTGCTCGTCGCTGTTCGCAAATAAAACAAAACACAAAATAAAATAAAATTTGTACGAGTATGAATATGTATATACATACATATGTCTGTATATAACATACAGTGTACTGGACGGACAAATAAATGAATTAATAAATAAAATAAGAGAATCAAACAAAATCATGTTTCATTTTAATAAAAAATAAATTAATAAAAATAAAAAATAAAATGTAAAATACAAACGTGTAATTTAAAATGAAAACGTGTACATAAATACATATGAATATGTATGTCTGTACGTTTATACATACATACATATTTTTTCAATAAATTATTATTTAATTTGTTGATGTTTACTGAGCAAGAATATTTGAGAGTTGCGTGCTCAATTGATTTCCACTGTTCCCAATGCAGCTATTTTCTCGTCATATCTAGCGGTTTTTAAGTACATTTTGCGGTAAAAATTATGATTTAGCTATTAGCGGGAATTCTAGCGACTTTTGTGCCTGTTGATTAATATAGTTCGCCGACTTTTTCCTTTTTTCGTATAACACTCCTGGGATTAAGACAAATCAATTGATGTAAGAATCGGTCCACGCGTTCGGTTTATATAGTGCCGCAAAGAACACACATACATACATGCATACATAGACTGATAAACACAATACCCTTCTTTGCTTTGCGCAGTCAGGTAAAAAGGAGATTGAATACCGTCAAAGAATGCAGGTGGGAAATTACAGCATTCGATACGATTCGAAATTTAAAAATATTTCCTTATAAACTCTATTGAAATATTTCGTAATTTGGTTCGATAACGAATGCCCTAATTTGCCCCCAGGTTTTAAATCCAGAAAGTTAGCTAATGTACTCACATCCATCTTGAAAAGCGCTTTTATACATAAGTTAATACATTTATATTATTAATCCTTTAAATAGCGCTGTAGATAACTGCTTTGGTTGCATGTTTTATTAGATTAAAAAAGGGCTTTTGCTTTATTTGAAGCAATTTTTTACTGGGGAAGTCCCGAATTCAGTACGACGAAAAATTGGCGCTATGAAATAAGCCCCAATAAAATAAAACCCAAAAAAAATAAATAAAGCCCAAGAGAATTTTTATGAAAAAACACCCAATATAAATAAAGCCCAATTAAACACTAGGGTATTCAAATGGTTAACCGGCTATTTACTGCCCCATTAACTGATCGATTAATTAAAATTTGCCTTTTTTCGGGTTAAGTCGGTTAATTTTAGCCGATTAACCAAAGTAAAAAATTTTCAAATATTTTTTTGTGTGTTTAATTATTTGTTTCGTCTCATATACAAAAGGTAAGTGCTTAGAAATTATTTTTCATACAAACAAAGAAGTATATTCAGTAGGGGGATCTACTCGGTTTTTCAGCCGGTTTTAAAACCCGGTTTTTTACAATACAGTCGTAGGTTTTTTTAAAATGTTGATTTTTTGAATGTCGAATAGTGCGGTTTTTTACAATTTAAAAACCGGCTGCTGATTCGAATACTGTTCGATTTGTACATTTTGCAATAAAATTAGTTTTTACTGTGTTAAAACTTAGACCAAAGTGTTGTATTGATTTTTCTAAGTATTTTTTTCAGTGTTAAAGTTCTAAGCGTCTTTTGAGCATGGCGACATATACTGAAACATAAAATCCAAGCGAACTTATTTTATGAGGATGCAATGGATTTCAAAATCTGTTTGCAAAGTGTTTTTTAGTTTTGTTAACATTTTGCGTCATATTTTCTTGTCCATACATTCATATGTATATGTATATATTACATATACGTAACATACATAAGTATTGTATTGTTTTATAGTATTTACATCAACTTTTAACTCTTTTTTTTTTAATGAAGCAATTTGAAATCAAAACTTTTGTACTTTTTTCTGAATCCTTTCTTTTTTCTGAATTCTAAAAACCGAAACCGGGTTTTTCATAACTTCAAATATTCGAACTATTCGAAACCCGGTTTCTGGAAAAAGTCGAATAAGTGATAACCCTAATATTCAGTGATTCTAACTTAAATGAAACTTCAAAAGCTTTCGGGTTTAGTAAAGACTCTGCTACTCTAATTGAACTTTTTTTTAATAATTAAAAAAAATTCAAAGCTAATAGTACTGTTGCCAACGATTTAGTTAAGGATTATATTTAATAAGAGTCAAATTCAATTACTTTATATCTACTCCCTGAAATATTTCCTTCTAGCAACAGTGTTTTAAAGTACAAAAACGAAACAAAGAAATTCAGAAATAAACTTTTCTGCAGAATGCTCGTCGCTGAGTCAGATGAGGACAATCCAACAGAAAAAATATTGATAGTAATACCAGAAATGTTCTAACAAAATTAACCGAAACAACTAGAAGTGTTAAGAATAGAAAAAAAAATATATAAAACAGGACTCTATTGGAACAATGAAGGATTTTATATGTTTAGAGAAATCAAGGAAAATTACTGAGAAACTAGATATTCTGTTTTATGGATTGCTTTCAATTTCCTCAATGTCTACGATAAGTGAGAGGATTTTTCCAAGTCAAGTTTCATCAAAACTAATTCCTTAAATCCTTAAACCAAATTATTTTTCTGAAAAATTGTGTTAGAAGATATCTTTAATTTATTGAAGTATATTAACATATGTATGATTTTTTTTTCTTGATTTATTTAGTTTAAGAATTCTTATGTTTTTTTTTTGTTTTACTACGAGTAATAAACCCAAATTAATAAATAATTTATGCACTTTTACTAGTTCAAATTACTTGATTTATGAAAAAGCTATATTAGTCGGTTAATTTCGGTATGAACATCGATTAATTAATCGAGCGATTAACCGATTAAAGCAAAACCCCGATTAAATGAATACCCTATATCATACCTAAGACGAAATAAAACCCCCAAAAAATTAAGTAAAGCCCAACCAAAATCAAGATGAAATAAAAGCCAAAATAAATGAAGTAAAGCCCAATTAAAAATTTCCTAATTTTATTGGGCCTTATTTCATTTTCTTATTTGGGCGTTATTACCTTGGGTCATATTTTAATGCGCCGATTTGGCGATCAGGAATCCGTAATCCTGGGTTTACGGTAGTGTTGTAAAAGTATTGAGAATTTGAGTACTGAGTACTCAATACCGGGAGTTTTTTCCAGTACTCAATACACAAAAGTAACTACTCAATACTTTCAGGGTTTCATTTTGCAGTATTCAAGCGAAAGTCTTCCTTTAAAATACATCAGAATTATACAACTCTGTGAGCTTGATACAAATAAATATGACTCTGAACCTCATGAAGTTAGTGTAACAAACAGCCACTAAAAAACTACTACAAAATGCATTATTAAACTACTTCAGTCATTAACAAATACTATTGGACAGAAAAAGTGACCCTTTAGAATAGTGGAAGGAAGGCACGTGATACAATATAACCAGCAAGTCAGGTCCTCACAAACATGAAAAATATTTTAAATTCTTTCAATGTCGGTAAAATTTTATTTCTACATAACAATGACTAAGTAATAACATCAATTGTAAGAAAAAAATGTTTATTAAAAATATTTAGAAGATAATTTAAGAGATTAATGCACTAAAAGTGTTAAGAGTACGTTAAAAAAAATTTATGTACAAAAACTAATCTTCAAACTTATGTATTTTCATTTGTTATAAATTAATTTAAATATACTTGTATTTAATCTTTATTTTTCCATATTGCATTATCAATAAAATAATATAAATAATAATTTTTAACTTCCCATATACATACATATATAAAGTATTGAGTAGTATCGAGTATCCAATTGAAAAAGTATCAAGTTGTACTTAGTATTCAAAAGTAGCCGCTTTTTACAACACTAGTTTACGGACTATAAGGTCGCTGAAATCAATTTTAGTAGAACACCCTTAATGGTAATTCCGAATAGGGACTATTGGGTCAAATCCGATAGGCTGTATGAGGGTATTGCAGTCTTTACAGACGGATCAAAAATGGGGGAAGACACCGGAGCTGGTGTCTATATCTTAGGAACGAACATTCGTAGTTCTTTCAGACTGCCGAATGAATGTAGTGTTTTCCAGTGTTTTCCAGTGTTTTCCAGGCAGTGCTAAAAGCTATGAAGGGACACAATGTCAAATCGAAACTTGTTAATGACAAGCCCTCAACTTGCTTATGGATAAGTATAGTGTCAGACTATGTTGGGTTCCTGACCACAGCAGTGTTGAGGCAAATGAAATTACCGAAGAGCTGGCAAGAAAAGGGTCGGCATTAGATGAGGGAATTTAGGACAGATCGGTGGAGTTACCGATAGGTCATTGCTATAAAGAACTCAGTAATTGGGTAGGAAGCAGGAGCAACAGTTCATGGCGAAGTAGGGAGGATTGTAGATCCTCGAGGTTTTTTTGGCCAAAACTTGACTCAGGAAGATCTAAACTGCTACTGGACATGAATAGGAAGGCAATGCGAATCATGATAGGCACGTTGACAGGTCACTGCTCGGTCAGAGCAAGAACCAGCATTTGGGAGACTGGCACTCCAGATTTTTGTAGGATGTGCGGAGATGAAGAGGAACCAGAAATCATTGAATATATTATCTATCACTACCCGAAGCTGTAACGTCATAGGCATAGATGCCTGAGCAGACGTTTCCATGAAAGCATTACTGATATTGGGAAGTGTAAAATGGAGGACATTAGGGATTTCATTATGTGAATTCGGTGGCTTAGTGATAGATAATAGGGTCACTTTTGGCTACAAATGGGAGGAAGGGAATCACAATGGACCCAATTGGGTCTCTGAGTGCGTTTTTGGCACCACGCTACCTAACCTAACCTATTTCATAGCGCCATCTATGAAAACCAATTCTACCTACGATAATACTTATGTTAAAGATTGGCTTCAAATTTTTGGGTAAAAATAAACAATATCGCTCATAATTTCTTTTATAAACATATATAACTACATACGGAATATATTACATATATATATATATATATATATATATATATATATATATATATATATACATATTTATATATTTTTAAATAAAAATAAACTTTTTATTGACCTATTACATTTATTTTGGTATTTTATAAAATTTGTAGGTAAACTTGGGAAGTATGACAGAAGTTAACAAGTTACCGCAAAATTTTTGAAACAACCTAAAAATAAATTTGATTTTTTAGCTATTCATCAAATATTTTTGAAAGTTAGCTATTTTGTTGTCTACTTTAGCGATATTTGTTGAAAAAAAGTTGGCAACAGTGTTTCTAAGATTTTTATTAGTATCCCAATTATATAAACTGCAATATAACTAGTAATTGTGCATGTTGCTACTTGCACATCTAATTTTTTGCCAATTCATGAACAAATTATGGTTCATAGGAAGAGTTATAATTGTTTTTCTTGAAACTTTAGTTCTAATTTTAGCATGTAATTGGGGTAGTTTATTAACACCTTATGAAAACCATCACATAAATACTGCACTAAGTACATTCTTCATATCGCCGGCTTAGAGAAAGAGAAAGATACGCTCGCCGCATTCACTGGCCACAATATTTATTTTAATTTGAAATTCTACATATCGAAAAAACTTAATGTATTAAGCTAATTTCTTAAGCTAGGTATAGAAAATGTTAAAATTGTATTGTGACTTCTGCAAAATTTCATAGAAGTGAGTTAGCAGGTTTACACTCTAAGCCATTAGTTTATTTTTTGTATGAAGTCGTTCACAAGGTAATTACATACATATGTATGTAGTCATGTCTTTCGGGGTAACACTAATGCATATTGCTTCCTCCATTGGCGTCATTTTGGAACCCTTTCGCTTCCCAATGATTACTTGCCTCTAACTAGTTGTGTCGACTTCGACTTCCTAATCTCTCTGTTATTAAGATTTTCCTTAGCATTCACATTCAACATGGGTTTGCCTGCGGTGCAAGTTTAATGTCATTGAGTTCTAGGCAGCCATACAGTATGTACCATTGTCAAAGCTTTTTCCGAGAACAGCAGTCAAAGGCCAAGAAACAGCTTAAGGAAATATAGTTATTCCAAACAAATTTATACTTTTTCATGCGGTAAAAGATTTCAAACGCACGATCCTCCTTGACAAAATAAAGGCTCAGTTAGCCGAGTGTAATGGAATGTAAGTGCAACGGTAGGAAACAGCTGATCGGTATTGTTGTGTGAAAGGTAATGAAAATCTGTAAGAATCTGTACATTTTCAGCAAAAAGTTACACATTACCATCAGAACTACTTGCCATATAATGACTTACTTTTCTGATTGACAAATTTCATTACTTGCTTACAAATCACATTATATACAATTTTAAAAAATTATGTACAAGTTGATAAATGAGAAGAATGAACATGTTGCCAAATAAAAAAAAAGTAAGTACTTCTCAA
The DNA here is from genome assembly GCA_949987645.1 of Tachina grossa. Taxonomy (NCBI): domain Eukaryota; kingdom Metazoa; phylum Arthropoda; class Insecta; order Diptera; family Tachinidae; genus Tachina; species Tachina grossa. The sequence continues at coordinate 130,622,431 of OX465274.1, read as the reverse complement.
GAATCGATTATTTTAGTCTCACGGCATGTTAAAATCATTAACATTGGTAATCCAGTAGGGAATAGCTTCCACCAAAAATGCTTAATTCCAAACCCGATTACTTTTTTGAAATTTTTTGCTGGGTTACTTTTCACATAACAATGTCGATCAGCTGTTTCCTATTGTTGCATTTACATTCCGTTACATCCGGGTAATGGTAGAATTAGTCAATTCGTATCGTGTTACTTTTGAAGTGGTCGTATCGTTTAATTCTGGATGTTAGTTAATTAAACCGTGAGGTAACCAGCGAACGTGTCAGCTGTTATTGTATTTCTTTTTTGCTTTATACATGCGTTTGTGTATGTATGTAAGAGAGAAGTTGACGTAGAAATCTTTTTTCTGTAGATTTCTACTTTACATACGTTACGATACATATTAAATAAACAGCAACATGTTTTATTTATGTTACAGAACTTGTTAGCTGATGCGTCAACTCACGATACGAATCTACTAAGCTTAGCATAACTGAGCCTTAATACGTGCTCTGTACTCCTACCTTAAAAGTATCACGTATTATTGACTACGTAATAAATAGTATGTATTGAGTAATCATAAGCAGTAGAATTTGCTAACACTATTCCGAATTAATTTCGAAAGTTGTAGAAATTTAAATAAAAAGCATGCTTTGCTTTTAAGTTTTCGATTAACAGTTCCTACAAGAAGTTAATAAAATTCTCATTCATTTTCTGACTATATGTATGTATATGACAATGTTTGAAGGTGACATCTCTGTCATGCACTTGCATTTGATGACGTTTTGCAAGCGCAGCCAGCAGGTTCTTTGTGTGGTATCTTTTTTGTTTTGTTTTTAATCTATACAATTTACTAACTACTTCATGAATATTGAAGATTTATGAGATCAACGACTTACAAACTCATATAAATTCATACATACATATATGTATGTAAGTGCATACATCGCAATAATTCAATAAATAGCTCAGATAAGCCTTATCTCGATTTTCTATTTAAAAATTGTACACAAACCACGTGTGGGAAATTGACAACTGCTTCCACTTGAATGTTGCTGTTGGCAGTTATTTGCCTGTGTATATACACTGTGCATACTAGGAATGGAAAGTTAATTTTTATTGCATTTTTTAAATTAATTTTTGACAAATTAACTTAAATAAAAGCTTTTTGTTTGGAATGTATTTAAAAATTGTGAAAAATTGTCATTTACCAGCTTCACTTAAGCCAATTTACATACATTAAGTTTACTTGCGTAAATTTGAAGTTTGTGAAGTGAACAGCAAGGCACATTAAATACAGGTACACGCATTAAATGCAACTCTGTGCTTCTCACATAGTTTTACAAAGTAATTGTCAAAAAAATTGTATGCATCAAACAAAGCACCAAAGTAATTGTCAAATGAATTCTTCGTTAGAAACGTGTAAACAAAAAAATCAGCGGATGAGCAATTTGCCTGATGCGTGTACCTGCTTGATATGCCTTGGTGAACAGTGAACTTTAAATTAATTCCAAATTTATATTTAACAAGTTTTTTTTACAGAGAATGTAATATTTACTATTAAGATGTCGAAAGTCCAACGAAACCAAAGAAATCGTTCTAACAAATCATTCTTATAATTAGGGAAGTAACGAATACCAGTTTAGCCAATGCGAATGCAAAGGCGAATGCGAAAGGGAATGCAAATATTACAATATGTTAAAAAATCTCATGAAAATAAATTTATATACGAACATGGAGTTGTATTATATACATAGATGTACTACATATAGCATTTTATTTAAATTGAGTCTAAATATTTGTTAATTTATTAAAAATATAAACTCTTAAAACAGAACGATATATGAAATTATATTAAGATAAGTATATAGTGTTTTCACACTGACATGGTTTTAACAAAAGTTGATTTTAACGTTAAAAACAACTGTTAAAACCTGGTTTTACCATACAAATTGTTTTTGTTAAAACCAAATTAAAACCATTTTTGAATTGGTTTTAAGTTGGTTTTATGAAATGCAACCTTGTTTACGCTGTGATAAATTCAGTGCTGCCAAGTTGAAATGACCGACAGCAGCTGGTAATGGTATGCCAGTGAATAACAATAGATGGCGCCTGAAAAATTTTCAACTTAAAAATTAATGCAGCAGCAACAATAATCAAAAAATTATGGAAAAAAAGAGTTTTTTGGAAGGAAAACAACGAAAATATTTTAAATTCAACTGTGGAAAGTGAAAAAAAGACAATATGACTGACATTCATCTGCCTATAAAAAAAGTTTATATTATTATGTATTTGTGCATTTTTACATTATTAACAATATTTCCAAGCACTTCTTCATTCTGTATAAGAAGTTCCATAATTAAAATAAATTTTATTTACAAAATATAAAATAATTTCCATTTTAGAGCGCATTGTGAAATATCTCAGTTTTTCATACAAACAAAAACAGTTGAACAGTATGTCCAACAAGTGTTATTAAAAAGCAGAAAAAATGCAACAACAAACACACGCATTTCGGCAGGAGATTTATTTTATTTTGAGCAAAGTTATTAGACAGCCTGTGAGTTAAAAACTGAATTTAACAAACTTGCAGTGTGAAAGCAAAATCAGCTGTTTATGGTTTTAACGTTAAAACCAGGTTTTAACTTTCAGTATGAAAACACTAATAGATAATAATTAAAAATAAATTTTTCAAGATGTTAGGCAATCAACCCATTCGTATTTTGGCCCTAAAGCGTGCGACTCTCTTCAACATTTCATGTAAAATGCTGCTATATTAAAATAAATTGGAATGAATTGTTCATGAAAAAATGTTGCAAAAGTACTCTAGTACTCTGTTCATCTTGGGAAAAATATATAAAATATATATTCAACATTATAAGTTTTCATGTGAAATAATATGAGTGACACTTGTTTCGCGTGGAATTTATAACAAACAAGGACTAAATATTGTTTCCATTTAAAATTTTAGTACGATGTAATTAATGGTGCCGAACATTTTTCAAAAGTTGGAACAAACTAGTCTTAAGTAGAAAATTATTCACGCAAATCAAACACTGCCTTTTCTTTTCAAAAACTGAAAAATATTTTTTAAATACCGCTGGATTTTGGTTTCATTTTTAACCGACTTCAAAAGAAGGAGGATGTTAACATTCGTCTCTACTTTCTTTTTGAATGTTACTTCATAACTCGGTACATTTTAGACCGATTGTAAAAATTCTTTTTTTTTTGTTTGAGAGCGATAGCTTCCAATTTTTTTTATTTAATTTTATGATATTCTACTTATTTGATTATTGGGAAACTTATAAAACACCTTTGGTTCTTGTAATTACACAATTTTAAAGTTGAACAAATGGGCGGGGTTACGCCCATTAAAATTTATTATAATATTTCAAGCGGTTCTATTTAAACTTACCACACACCTTGAGCTCTAAGACAGACACAGTCCTCCACTTAAAAATAATGGGTGGCGTTACTCCCATTAAAATTTAATATTTTATTTTAAGTGTGTAATGTGTCGTTACAAGTCTCCTAATAAATACTATGTAGTTTCAAATTATATAACATATAGGTGTATACCACCTCACTTAGCGTAGCGTACATATTATCTTATAGTAAAACAACAACAGCATGTTTTTCATTAGTGTTAAACTGTGAGATTGTTTATTAACATTAAGTCAAGTTACAATTCTCACTTAATTGATAATTGAACAACCATAAAAGAACAAGTTTGGTACTGAATAAACAGGCATTGACCGATATCGATTCGTGCTTCGTTATACATATACAAGTAGTTCGTAGTAATAAAACCGTAGTTTGCCGATTATAAGATCTCCCGAATACATCTTATAATTGTACTATTAATCAGGGTGACCGATGACATTTTTCAAAAAGTGGCACCAAATAGGGGATTTATCAAAAAAAAGGGGTAAAATTAAAAAAAAAACAAGAAAACTGCACTAAACTTTTTATTTTTAATGTATTTTCATATAACTCACCCTAAATAAAGGGAGTCAAAAAGTGGCAAGGCAGTCGAAAAAGTGGCAAATTGCCACTTTAGTCGGTCAAACGGTCACGCTGCTATTAATAATTAAAAGTAGCCGATCTCAAGATTCCCCGAATACATCTCGAGTTCGTATTCAATTAACTATTTACACGAATTCTAATATCTTTGCTTTTCTTTACCAGAGAACCCGAAGTATAGGAAAACATCGAGTGCTGAACTGGTTAACATCGCCTTACCGCTGCTGCAGTGATATCGCCAGTCAAATCTCGGAGGACTTCGTAAATTTAAGTTTATTATAAGTAGTAGAAGTTTATTTAAAGTAGAACCAAGATTTCATTAAATAAATAACTGTTCCATATATGTATCTTCAAGACCTAAAAGATACACCTATTTTATTTCAAAGGAAGTCGACCTTTGGTAAGAACCCTGGCAGACTGAGTCATACCTCGGCTGGAAAAATAAACGACATTACAAGTGGTTCTACTTTACCGATTTTTACAAGACTAAGCACGTACCCTGCGCTCTGAAAAACACACAATCTTGCATTTCAAAAACGGGCGCAGGCACGCCGATCAAAATTTAATTTTATATTTCAGATTTATTATCAGAAATTTGCATTGAAGTCGGCTTTTTTTATTATATAAAAGTTTTCCGCTAAAATTTTAAAGCTTCGATTAGAATACTTTACTTTTTTATGCTGGCTTAAAATAATTTTCGTGTTTTTTCGTTTGTTAATCGTAAACTATTTTCGTAAGTAAAAGAAGTACAAAAATTTTTTTGTCTTTAGTATACGCTTGAAATATTCGCATACATTTTAGCGAATGCAAAAAGCAAAAATAAGCGAATAATTTTCGAATGTGAACATTCGTTAGATCCCTAATTATAGTAACTTGCTTTTAGAATCTTAAATTTGGATACAAAATATACATATCGTCGTTGCTCCCACAAAGTCAGTCATGTGGCTTTTACTAAGTTTTCAGGAAAAAAAACCGAAAATTATCAAATCGCCAAACCAAAAAAAAATCGCCAAAAATTAAAAAAAAATCGCCAAAATGAACAAAATCGCCAAAATTAAAAAAGCGCCAAAAATCGAAAAAAATCGCCAGAACGCGAAAATGTCGCCAAAACTAAAAAAAAATGTATATAAAAAAAATCGCAAAAATTAAAAAAATCGCCATAAATAAAAAAAATCGCCAAAATGAAAAAACGCCAAAAACCGAAAAATATCGCCAAAACGAGAAAATAAAGTGCCAAAAGTTAAAAAAATCGTCAAAACCGAAAAAAAAAACGCAAAAACGCCAAAACAAAAAAACCGAAAAGACCCCAAAAACGAAAAAAATGCCAAAACTATATATTATATAGGATGAAGTTTGTATTAAATTACATATCTAGTGTTCGTACGGAACCCTTCGTGCGCGAGTCATAGTCGCACTTTACTGAATTTATTTATTTTCTTTACCATTACTACATTGGCCGACTTTTTTTCAGCTTCAAATTGTAGTTGTAAAAGTATGTAAAAAGAAAATAAATGTAAATAACAACAACAGCTATTTAAGAATAGAGTGTTGCCACACAAGATGTTTTGACCTAGTGCAGTCAATTTAATAATTAGTGATTTTTTTATGGGAATTGTTAAAATTTAAGTTTAAAATTTTTTAAATGCATCAATAATCCTAAATTAATATTTTACTTATTAAGTAAAATATTTTTTTATTAAAAATACATTGAAATTGATTATTGAGGGGTTTAGCTGGATCCTATGCGCATTTCACTGTTGCTAATGCAGATCATCAGGGAACCTTTACCCAAAAAGTTTCTCAGAACAACTAGAGTTATTATGTTATAAACTTCCATTTAAAAAATGAGCCATGTTGTTTTTTCATTGTTGTATTTTTTAATTGTTCTTGTAATCCTGATATTACCTGGAAATAAATGTGCCTTGAGTGGAAGTATACCAAAGTATAACCTAAGTTAAGCTGTTATTCCAAATGGGACTAGAAGTCTAAAAAATATAAGTCGCAATTCATTATCTATAACTTTCTGAAAAATCACACAAATTAAATGACCAGTTAGTAGTAGTTTCGAATATGCAGATTACGGTGGTACCATTAACTCGAAATCAGCTTATCTCTACTTAAGGCCATGATACACTATCATACGAAAAAGTACAACGCTGGTATGATGGAGTTTAAGAAAATTTTCAAAAGACAATAACAATTCATCACATCAGGGTTGTATATTTTCGTAGATCGCACGACTTTGTATTATAGTGTATCACGGCCTTTAAGCACTTTTTCCTTTTTGCCACAGATATAAAAAAAAAATAAAAAACCCTGTTAACCTATTAACAGGGAAAATCGATTATCCAGAATGCTCCCGGTCCCGAACATTACGGATAAACGAGGCCTAACTGTAAATAAATAAATTGCAATTTGATGATTTGTCTCTGTTATGAACGTGTATAAGCGGGGACAAACTAGTTAGTGATGGTTTGAAATAATTATTAGAATTAAAAAATTTACTGAAAAATCAGAAAGCAAAAAACTTTGTATATTGATTAAATGGTTCATTGATCTACGATATTTTTGTCATTTCGCGACTAGTTTACATATCTGAATTTTATCTATGCATATGAATATCTTTGATTCAATGATCTTCTCAGAAAGGTAATTGAAAAGAAGCTCATTTCTCAAATTCTTAGTATGCCATGATTTTTGAAGCACAAGTTATTACATATCGTCCCTACCACGTCAAACTATCCAATATACAAATTTGAACTTTTCAGAAGAGCGCGAAGAACCGTCAATTATGAATTTAAAGTCATCTTATTCTTAAAAGTGCCAGTCTTAAAATATTTCTTATTAAATTATCTATCGTCCGTGAGAATTTCAGCATTTTGAAACGAGGCATATCGTTAAAATTAGGGTACCAAGATAACGTATCTAAAAACCCATATTGGATAGTTTGACGTGGTAGAGACGATATCACTGCTGGGTAATTTAATCTTACGTAGTTTATTTGTTTGTTGGTTAAGCATATGTATATACTATGTATATGAATTTCGTTTCTATTTAGAAAAATCATTAGTATGTAGACTATAGTTTTGATCTTCATAAACGAACTAGTTCAATTGAAATATTCATCTAAGTAAACAATGCGGACAAGTTAAGTATTATTGTTCTTTTCTTCTTTTTTTGTTGTATTGTTAGTTTTTGCTCTTTAGTTCTTTTTTGTTTATTTTATTTTCTGTTACCGACCAATATGAATGCAAAGCATTTCAATTAAAATGTTATAGTTTAAATTTTTATTTAATTTTTATATTAGTTAACTTAAACATATGTTTAATTAATTGTTTTTAATGTGCTTCATTAAATACAAATTATATAAATATATCGAAACAATAAAAGTGAACACAATTTATTAAATAAAATGTATACATACAAGTATTATGTATAAATATATGTATGTATGTGTATGTTAATTTTTTATTTCATAACAGACTTAAAGTTAGTTTTCTTTTAAAAGAACTTTTAAAAGCTGGATCATTATAGTTGACTTTTCTTTTGTACACAAATATATTTAATAAACATGAACGATATACATATGCATGTATGTATTTTGTTAAATATTTAGTTTTAACACATTTATTTTGTAATACACAAAAGTCGCAGCTTTGGATAATAAAAAATATTATTGCTGCGTGTTCACTAATCGATTATGTTCAGTTGCTGCTCTGTTGTTCACTGAACAACTAAACAAAAAGAACGAAATAGTTCCTTTAGTTTTTCGGAACAAAAACGACAATACGCAAAAAGATCAAATATGCTCAACTCAACTAAGTAGACTTAAACCAAGAAAATCTGGCAAAAAGCTAAAAAAAACCTCATATGTTTATCGAAAAATATAAAAAGGTTATTGAAAATTAACCTGCTACTAAAAAATGTACCCCATATTGTACCTAAAAAACCCCTATTATGTGTCACTAAGCTATTACATTCCCATGATGAAGCACCTCCAGTTTTCACTTTGCAATATCTTTAATGATCTCAAGGTAATGTCTGCTTAGCATTCTAATCCTATGGCAATGGCAGATAATAGGCTCAATAGTTTCTGGTTTCTCTTCATGCTAGCACATCTTACAGAAATCTGCAGTCGAGCATTGACCAATCAACGTGCCTATCAAGACTTGAATCACCTTTCTATTCGTATCCAGTAGCTCTTTGGATTTTCTTGAGTCAAGTTTTGGGTAAATAACCCCCGAGACTCTACAAACCTCTCTACTTCCCCCTGAATGGTTGGTCCTGGCCACCACCTATAGTCACTAACTAGTTTTGATTTGACATTGTGGCACTTCTCTCCTTCAGTCACATTTCTTGCCACCATCTCCGATGCCCGGCGGATTACCAGATCTTAGCTTTGAAAACGCTTCATTCATTCCGCAGTTCGAAAGAACCACGAATCTTCGTCTGCAAGATATAGATACCAGTCCATCTACCTTTCTCCACTTTTTACCCGTCTGTAAACAACACACTACCTCAGATTTGACCCAGTAGTCCGTATTAGGAATTAACAATGAGTATATTCTACTAAAATCAATTTCGACGACCTTATAGTCCGTGCTCATCTGGGAGTCTGCGATGCCTAACGAGGCGCACCTCTAACCTTAGCAACAAATCTGAAAAGACTCTCTTTTCACAATGCCTCCCACAATACTACACAACTATAGGAAATAAACGGTCTTCAACCGATGTGTAAATCCAGTTTACAATCTTCGATTGCAGATACTAGTTCCTTCCAATGGAGTTCCTGCATACGTAGTACTTTGGCGTTTCTTATATTTTTTAATAATAACTCCTAAAAAAAAATATGGGATAACTTTAAAACTAATTTTAATCACTTTTTCAATACATTATTACTTTTTAATTCAAAATAGCAAATGCTTGCACTTAATATAGTAACATTTTTCAATTGTTCATTTCACAGAATATACATTATTATATATATATATATATATATTATATTATTATATATATTATATTCTTTTGATTACTTTGTTAAAAATTTAACAGCAAATACACTACAATTGTCTTTTTTTAAAAGTGCCGATTTTAGTTTTTTTCATAAGGCACTTTCTGCATCTCTGGCATCCTCTGTGGTTTCGGCTATGGCTACTAGAGAACAGATTGAATGCCTTATTTTGTTGTTTTGAATGCAATCACAAAAAACCTGCATATTGTTGTCAATCCACAACATTTGAAAGAAAAAAACAACACATGGCACAATCGAAAAAGATGAGTGCGCCGAATTTTATTGCGTGCATTGCTTGTTTTATATAAATGCTCACTGGTCTTGTCAAAAGCAACGCATAGTTAGTGAATGGTGCGAATACTTTTTACTGTTATTGATAGAGATGTGCACGTAAGTGTTTTCTGACTCACGACACGCACGCTCACGCAGAAAAATATTTTACTTACGCACTTTCACGCACGAATTATTTTGAAAATTTTCACGATCACGCACGCCCACGAATAAAATATTTGTAATCACGCACGAGTGGCTTACAACTTATCACGATCACGCACGCTCACGAAAAAGTATATGTATTATATAATTTTCATGTTTTTTGGGTTGAAAAATAGGTTCTTACACACACACACACATATATATATATACATATACATATATATGTATATATGTGTGCTCGTGTTTTTGTAAAATTTACAATGTAAATTAAAATAAAGCAAAGTTAATTTTATATCTATATTTATGATTTGAACAGGCTAAAGTTCGTATCGCTTTTTAAGCCAAATTACATATGATAATTATTAATGAACAAATAACACCAAAGTTAGTTGTAAATATTCTGAAAACACATAGTTGAACGGAACAGCTAGCCGTTTTCGAAGGCCAATAAAACAGAAATCTTTCGTATATAAAGAAGAAATGTATATCAACTGACACCACACACAGTGGACCAAACACAGAAGAACGCTGATGATGAAGGTTTAGTGGTCTTCGAAAACGGCTAGCTGTTCCGATCAACTATGTGTTTTCAGAATGTTTACAACTAACTTTGGTGTTATTTGTTCATTAATAATTATCACAATTAAATTAACTTAATTAAATATAGTTTTAAATATTCGTATTCGCGGATATCATTTTAAATATTCGAATTCGAATTCTCGTATATCAAAAATTGACATTCCGCACATGTGTGTATGTATACATACATAATATAAATATGAAGGTAAGACGTATGATCAATTAAATAAATGAGAAAAGCATATTAAATGAGAAAACATACAAATTACTAAAAATTTTCTGTTACGTAACATTTTCAAAGACTCCCCCCACCCCCACCATAACAAATCATAACAAAACTCGAACCCCTAAAGCAAAAAACATTTTCTGCGGTACAATTCGTCAGTAGTATTGTTGACAAAGGCTCTGTTGAATCAGTAGTGTTTCTGAATTGATACTTCCTACAGGGTATCTAAGAAACATACATACCAGGGAAAGCCAATCGATACAAAAAATGTTGGATACTCCCGCACATATCGAACATTTTTTATGCTAGTGCGTGTTGATATCTATTCATTCTCATACTTGCGTATTTCTCATACTGCGCACTTTATTTCATACTTGCATGTATCGATGCGCATTCTTCGTTACATCCCGCATATCTACGCGTATCTATCGACATACCCATGACTTGCAACACATTCGGGTTTTTAAATATTTTTTGATAAGTGTTACCAGAAATACTAATTTGTAGTTGTTGAGGTAATAACATTTTTTTCAAACTATTTTAACATAAAATTCAATAAAAATGTTTTACCCACACACACACACTCTTCGCAGTCCTTAGATTTAAAAGCCTTATTAAATATTTACGGGAGTAATTTGACCGCGGGTATAGAAATACGCTCCATTTTTGATCTGAGCTAAGAGCAGAATTAGTGGAAGAAAGGTTGAACCATGGCATTCTTTAGAATTTTTGCAATTTTAGCGCTCGTTTGTCGCCAATTTTCGCGAAAAAAACTGAATTTTTAGCCAAATTTTGGATTTTTTTTTACCATTTTACCGATTTTTAATCCATCTGCATATCTATTTGATATTAGCGAATTTTCGCCATTTCATCATTCCTTAGATCTTTAATTATTTGTAAGTTATTTTAGGGATATATGTATATCGCAAATGTTTTCTTTTTTTTTTGCAATAAAAGTGATTATTCCCAATTATTTGTTTTTTTTTTTGTCAGTTTTAAAGCTTTTCAACCAGTATCAGACTATGATATATTTTATCTTTTTTTATGTTACCAAGTTTTTGCTAATTTTTGACATTCGTTACAATTTTGGTGTTTTTTTAAAATACATTTGAAGGCTTTTTTCAATTAAAAAATTATTCACGAATTTTCGCAACTTTTTGTAAGTGAGATTGTTTTTGATTTTTAAAACCTACTGAGTATTTTCGTTCACATTTTTTAGGTTTTGGACATTTTTTAAAATAATATTCGAATTATTGCAAGTTTTCGCGATTAGTATGCGGAACAAATTTTCCACTTGTTGCTTTTTTGAGGTTTAATAATCAGCTTCAGGGGATTTGTTTTTATTGTTTTAATCCTTGCGATTTTTGCAATATATAACTTTTTTAATAGAAATTTGCTAAAGAAACCCGCCTCGTATTTACGCATTTTTTCATAAAATTGTATGTATGAAAATTTTTCATTTGTAATCAGGCTCTTGGAGAACCAAATTAGACAAAAAAGTTGTCAAAAATGCTTCAGAAATTCATGTTACGTGGCTTCTCTATTAGCAAATAGAAAAAGTTTCGTGAAATAGATTTCATGAAAAAAAATGCATAATATAAATTAGGCATTTGTTAAATTCATAAACAACAATTTTTTTTATTTACTTACATATTTGGTAACATTGTTCATATAGTCATACTCGTCATTACATGCTTGTGCGCACATGTATTGATACGAATATCTATAGCACATTTGTTTGATCGAACCCGCACCTATCGATATGAGCACTTATTTGTGTTGATAGCTATAGATATGTATGCCTGCAAGTAAGCATGCTTGTTGATGCGAATGTGCTATCATACTCATTGTCGTTGGAGTATCGATATGTATTGAGCAGCCAAAAAGTAACTTTTTGGCTTTCCCTGATACATACATACTTACAAAGGTGTATGTACCCATCAAACAAAATACTCCGAATTCGTAAAGAATTTGTAACGATTTTAACAATGTAACAATTTTTGTGTGAAATGGTTGACACGACTTCGTAACGATATGTCGGTACGAATTCGTTACGATAAGTCGGTACGAATTCGTAACGACATGTAGGTACGATTTCTTTTTGCTTTTATAGCAGAGTACCGCTTTACCGTTATGTTGCTGCTATTGTCGAAATATTTGTTACAATCCTTTTTTTTATCAACATATACATATTTATTTAAAATAAATTTTCACAGACTTTTACTTATGTACTCAAAAATCAAAGTTTTAGAGCCAATTTCACCAACTTATTTAAATATCAATTCATATTTAAAAGTAATTTTAACATACAAAAAGTAATGAAAATCAACATTTAAATATGAATTGATATTTAAATAGAATTGGTGAAATTGGCCCTTAATGTTTAAAAAAAATTTTTCAGAGAAACTACCGAAATGTCTTAACGAATTCGGTACGACAAGTCTGACTTCAGAAAAAGTCGAAACATTTTGTTTGGGTTTATTCATTATGTTTGTAAGCTCATACTGCCATACATATTATTATACATACATATATGCATTTATTATTATAAAATAATTTATTTCAAATGATTGAATACAGTTACATATGTGCCTATGCAGGAATGTTATCTCGTGAGAGCGTGAGAATTCGTGCGTGATTATTGAAAAAGCTCACGCACGATCACGCACGAGTAAATTTTTTTCAGTCACGCTCACGCACTCACGCGTGATTAGTTATAATATTTGATCACGAATCACGTGAATCACGCGTGACACGATAAAATCACGACATTTGCACATCTCTAGTTATTGAACACAACGTAGTCTTTGTACTTTGTGCTTGTATAAAAATCTTACATTAGTATTCATAAAACACGATATAGATTTGAAATGCATTTTATGTAAAATTTAATATGAAACAGTTATTTGAAATACATATCAGATCTATTTAATTTTTTCCAAATTTTAATTTTTATATTTTTTTTTCTAACACTGTAAATATCGACATTTATTTTTTCTAAAATTTTCCTCCCTCACACTGCATTTTTTTATTTGTGACCATTAAAATCACGTAAAATAAACTTGTTATTTAAACGTGATATATAAAAGATCAGCAAATACTGAGTGAATGGTATGAAAGAAATCCATTCTTTCATGCTGCATCATTTCATTTCACTGCTTGTGTTATAACGACATTGTAATAACAGAGTGCGTATGAGCAATCAACAAATCGCAACGAATTGTATCATAGATCATATCATAAATGTCGAATAAATGCATGGCAAAAGCAACGAATTTATGAATTGTTAGCAAGTGCGAATGGTTTCATTCTGCACTCTGGTACGCATGCAAAATTTGCACACCGTATGTATTTTCTAATGGATTTCCAATTCACCAATGATAAAATCCAAGCTTTTTTGATTGCAAAAACGATTTTATGTTAGATATCATGTATGCATCAGTGTGCACACTTCATTTTTTTTAATTCGGTAGAATCGACAAAAAAAAATCGGTAGATTTGAATGAAATTCGATAGAAATTTTTTTTATTCAGAGAAACATAAAAAATAACAAATCAAAGAAACATAAAAAATAACAAAATATATGTATATACTTATATATAAAGGGTAAGTGCAAGGAGTATCAGACTAAACAGGTTCCAAAGGCGCATTTAAAACTTCACATGTGATTGGAAATTAAACTGCCATAAACAGTGAAGCATCCCCAGTTATTTGTCCTTACCCTTTATATAGATATGCTATGCAAATATAAAATAATGTACATATGTAAATAACAGGAATTCAGTTTTTGTACATAAGTTTTATAAAGCTACTAAAATAACTTTTATTTGACAAACATTTGTAACTACAAAGATTATATGTAAGATCCATTTATGAATTTAAACTTTTGTGCAAAAATTATTAAATCATTGGGAGGAATAAATATTTCATCCCCAAGGCATAATTCTTTGGCAAATATTAGGTTACTTATAACTAGTTTCAGTTTTTAACTGATTTCTTTGTTCTGTTTTAATGATTTTCATGACAGAAAATGACCGCTCTGCGGCCGCACTGCCATGTGGCAAAATAGGCAATTTACACATATATCGACTTAAATTACGAAATAACAATATTCAGTAGATTTCAGGCCTTGTTCGGTAGAATTGGTAGATTGTTAAATTCACAAACATATTCGGTAGAATCTACCGAATATCGGTAGAAGTGTGCACACTGGTATCCATACATTTTTATAAGGCGCCATATATTAAATCTTATTTCTATATATGGATCCAGATATGAAGAGCAGCGTGACCATATTAGCTTTTTTACGGCTAAATATAGCTTTTTTTGGGCATTTAGCTGCAAAACTTCTATTTAGCTCTTAGCTTATTTTTTAGCTTATTTCAAAAACTCATTTAGCTTTTTTAGCCGTTTTTTCAATCTAAATTGCATGTTCTCAAAAAATATGTTAAAGACATAAAAAAGTTATAATAACAAAAATTAAAAATTTTAAAAACCTACTGACCAAAGGGCTGTACCGGATTTTCTTCAAGTATAGGCAAGATCAAGTCACTTTACAAACGATAAAAACAAAATTAAAATAGGTTCTGCCATTTTGGGAGCTACGGCGTCAAAGACACACAGATTCAGCTAACTATATCTAGAAAAGATGTGATATTTTCTAAACGGCTGGACCGATTTTCTTCAGCTTTCAAACTAAATCATAATCGATCCAGCCATTTGTTATGTACGTGGACTTGTACAGACATACAGACACACACTACAGACACACACTACAAAATTACAACACCCCTTTTTTGGTTGGGTATTAAAAATGATAATTTGTTAACATTTAAAAATATAAATTTTTTTCATTGGAAAATGATTTAAAAAATACATAATGTAAATTGCTTATTTATAAGAGAAATTGCAAATTTAAATATAGAGGACATTGATTGAAATTTTGGAGTTACAATGGCAAAAGATAAGTAATTAATATTGCCCATAAGACGTTTAAAGAGTTCCTTTGATTTAAAAATAGATAAAAAAAGGTTTCGTATATTAGTGTAAATGCTTTTACATTTTTGAAGACTGGTTAAGCTTATTTTGGGAAGTTTTTCTTTTGTTTTTCCTTAAACTCAAATATAATAATGAATAATTAATTTAATTACAAAATGATTCAATATTTTTTTTCAAATAATAGAAAATATGTTTGTGTATGTATATATTTAACGTTATTTTAGCAATAAGAAACTATTACAAATTGATCAAAGATGTCGAAAAAAGTTTAGCTTTATTTTCTGGCTTAAAATTTAAATTTTTATAAGTAGTAGGGAACTGCCGGTTCTGGATCAATTAAAATTGTTAAATTGTGGCTGAAATTGTTAAATTGTGGGCTGAAATTGTTAAATTGTGGGCTGAAATTGTTAAATTGTTGCTGAAATTTTAAAATTCTTGGAAATTTGTGTTTTCGGCGGCGCTTTGATGTTTTTTGTTTACATTAGGAGTTTTTTGTTTACATTAGGAGTTTTTTGTTTACATTAACTTTGTGTGAACGGGTGATTTTTTTGGGTTACATTAATTGTGATAACGGGTGATTTTTTTTTTTTTGAGGTTTCATATGAGTGTATATGCCGACGGCAATACATGATTATTATTTTTTTCAAATGCCTACTGCAATACATGATAATTTTTCCTAATGCCTACTGCAATACATGATAATTTTTCCTAATGCCTACTGCAATACATGATAATTTTTCCTAATGCCTACTGCAATACATGATTATTATTTTTTTCAAATGCCGACGGCAAAAAATGAATATAATTTTTTCAAATGCAGACGGGAAAATGATATTTCCTAATGACGACGGGAAAACGTGAAAGTTATATTTTCTAATGCTAATGTAGGTGTTGCTAGACTGTGGGAATTTAAGGCTGACCGTGATTTGAGTGGGTGGCGTTGTTGCCGTAATATGTAACCATAGGAATTTGCGGATGTGTCTGTCTGTCTGTGAGAATTTAGGTGAGGGTTTGATTGGAAGGGGCGGGGTGTAGTTGAGGTAGATCGATTGCGTGTGTATGTGTGTGTGTGTATGTGTGTGTGTGTGTGTGTGTGTATGTGTGTGTGTGTGTATGTTTGTAGGAATTTCAATGTGTGTATTTCTGTAGGAGCTTAGGGCTGATTGTGATTTATGAGGGGTGAGGTGTTCTAGTAATATGTAACCGGGGGAATCTGTGTGTTTGTATGTCTGTAGGAGTTTAAGGCTGACCATGATTTGGGTGGGCAGGGTTGTTGACGTAATATGTAGCCATGGGGATTTGTGAATGTGTCTCTCTATAGTAGTTTAAGGTTGATCGTGATTTGAGGTGGGTGAGGATCTTGTTGAGGTAAATTGGTTATGCGTATGTATGTATGTATGTATTTTTGTAAGAATTTAAGATGATTGTGATTTATTAGGGGCGAGGTGTTCTTGTAATATGTAGCCGTGAGAATCTATGTGTATAGACGTCTGTAGAAGTTTAAGACTATCTGTAATTTCAGGTAGGTGAGAGTGTTGTGTTGTTGAGATTAATCTTATATATTGTATATGTATGTATGATCATGGGAATTTGTGTATGTATATCTGAGGGAGAATTTAAGGCTCGTCATGATTTGCAAAAGGTGGGGTGTTGTTGAAATTTTCTTGGATATTTCTTATATGAATTCTGCTATGTGTGTGTATTTGAGCTGGTATTTATATGTAGGTAGAAATAAATTGTTTTCAACATCGACATTTGGTACTATAAAATACTATCATATATCTGGACTTCCCTAATCCTAGTATGCTTTTGTACTTACGATTGCTTTATATTTTCTCATGCTTAAATTTGTCTCGCGTTGAAGTCGGCCTGTGTGAAATTTGTTTATATTACAGATTTTGTTTATTTAACTACATTCGTCTTCTTTGACTGAAAGAGTTATCTACACACAGAGAAAAACCAACTTGAAATCAGTAAGAACCATGCTGAATTAATAAGAACCATTAGCGAAGGTTTAGTCATATTGAAATTTCTTATTTCAATATGGACAAAATATTAATTTACAGTATTCATTTATTAAACTCATTAGTTTGTAGATATCTCAATATACATTTTCTATTATATTAAAAATTATTGAATTAATGTGATGAATTCTTATTTTTAAGCTGCAGATTTTCCCTGAGTGTATGGATTGTTTATATTTGCATTGTGCTTTAACTAAACGACGCTTCATATATTTTCATGATGTAGATCTAATAAATACTTAAGCATTGATAAGAAATTTGATATGTATACATACATATCTACAAATTGATTATATGTACATACAAATAAGTGTTCAACTCAATCTTTGAATACATTTTTTATTTTATTTTTTGTCATGTGATGTCTGTTGTTGGTGAAATTAAAAACATTTTAATTTTTATCTGCGTTTACTTAAAAGTTTGTGAGGATTTTCTGTTGTAAGTAAAACTGAATTCTTGAAGATATGTACTTACATACTCTATAGTAATAGTAACTATATATAATAGAAATATTTCTTATACTTAATTTACAGTTTTTTAAAGTATAGGGTATAAAATTTTTTCTAGCTATAGCCTTCTACATTTATTTTGGAAAACTTGCTTTGCTTTTTAAAAATGTATAAACATTTTTAAATGAAACTGATCCGGCACTCCAGCTTAGGTACTGATAGTTTTTTTTTGTTGTTAGTTAACTTATTTATTTTTTATTTTTTATTGATAAACATTGGAAATCAAAAGGGAGTTTTATATTGTAATTATTATTTTCATAATTGTTGAAAACAATCGCTGCTTTTTGTTTGTTTTTTGCGATGAAATCATTTGAATTACTTTTGCAACTTTACGCGTTTATAAAAATTATGTTATTTTCTATATTTCTTAATTTATAAGACTTTTAGACTTTGTCCTTTAGGGGTTATATATTCTATTATACGATTATGAATAAGAATGCAGTAAGCTGATGTATTTGCTTACTACTTCAAATTAAAATTTTATTAAATTGAATAAAAGGAGTTTTTTTTTCTTAAACTCTGATGCAGTTAGAAGCGCTGGAGATTCTTTCATATAACAGCTTTTTTGAAATTTTTGATACATAGTATAATATAGAATTGGATAACATTTATTTTTAATTTTTATGTTAAGAAGTACGGGTATGAGACTGAATTTAAATGTACTTTTAAATTAGTTAAATCATAATAAACAAACATATTTTCTTCTTTAATAGCGATCAACAGAAAACGAACTCGTTTTCATATAATTTAGGTATACCCTATCGACGGCTCCTCTAGGATACAAGATGACTTTGTATGACGAAATTTCTGTTGCTTTATACTGATAATATGTTTACATTAATAAGATACATATACCTACATATGTTTATTTTATGAACGGTGAGCACCTATGGCTTTTATTTAATGTTCTATATGACTTTTTTTTTCTTTCATTTTATTAAAGTTCAGCGTATTGTATATATATTTCTGAAATGTTTAAGTGTGTTTTGTGTGCCCATCGGGCAGAGTGTACGTATTAGTTGGTCAGTCAGTCTCTATTTTTATTTATTTTTTTCTTCTTCTAAGGTGCCACTCCTTTTTCAGATTTTACTACTTGGAATAGAGAATTTTTGTCTAATTTTTTGGTGGGTATATACATTAGGTATGTAGAAATTAGTTTAGATACAAAGAAATGCATGTTTAATATACAACTATTGTATCAAATCGATCTCAAATAACTCAGTTACCTCTACCATCAATTCACCGTTGGTGTATTCATAAAGTATTAGAAACAATGAAATATCTATGTTTTGAGCGAATTTTTCCCCTCAAGTATTTCTACATGAGGTTTGAGGGGTCAATCACTGTCGCATTCATATGTAATGATTATTCACTTAAAAAACGTCATCATCACCATCAATCATCTCCGTATACAATACATTCATGAGTTGGGTTGATCCAGATACAATTGCTGTCTCATCACCTTCTAACAGCTTTATATATTTTGCTAGTATGCATGCCTTAGCATGCTTCTATCGATAGTGACGTAAGAGTCCGAGATGTAGTAGTGTTACAATTAAAAATCTTTACTAACCAGTTCGCTCTTTTGAATTTTTGCAAAGTAGATACATATGTATGTATTTCATTGACCACAAAATCATAAAATTTCTTTGCTTACAAAATTGTATGACGTGAGGATTTTTTTTTTTTTTTTTTTTTTTTTTTTTTTTTAATTATACATGCTTCGGCATGTTTTCATTTTTTTTCTATAAATTTATGTAATACTCATACAGATACAGATATAAAGTAAGATCTGTTTACTGTACATTTTAAAATTTATGCATGCTTCAGCATGATTCTAGTTGAAGCGTATATTCATTCACTAAGTTTGTTTGATACTTATTCATACACATGTACATTCTTAAAGATTGGATATCAAAGTCCAATTTCCGTAGTTTATCTATATTTTCTAAAGATCTGATAGCTAAAGAAATAAATAGAGTGAAGATCTTCTATAATAATCCCATTTTCATATTGTAAAATTTTGCGTGCTAGCGCTTTCGATGGGAAAATATACATACAACTTTATAAAAAGTGATAATATGATGTGCTGCTGAATATTGCACTATGTTATAGTTCATTTTAAACACTGAAGTTTTAGCAATATTTCATTCAGACCATCAAGTTTAGAGAATTCCACTACATTTAGTTAATTATCTTTCTTAAGACCCATCATTCCTAATCAATCCTACAAAAAACAACACAAACTAGATTTTTCGTTTTAATTTTATTTTTATTAAATTCAACATTCATTCTTCAAATTACTTTATACTATATTAAGTAGCTTTTCCTCATTTGTTGAGTTGACTTTAATAGGAGACATTTTAATGGTACGATGAACTTTTCTATTGCATGCATTGAGTAAATCTTTATACATACCAATCCACTTATATGAACCATTAAAGCTAATTCTTTTCACATCATACCTTTCAATGATCTATTAAATCATTCTAATATTGATGCTTTCATATTAAGTAATGTTTAATCTTCTATTTATGTATGAGTTTTCCCAAGTATTTATTAAAAAATTCTTTAGAATCATCTGTTTGTAAGTTTTTTGGTACCCGTACCACTTCAAAAATATTTTCCATTGCCTTGGTTTTTAGAGTGCAGCTTTTATTTTCAGCTGTACTTTGAGAATGTGTCAATTACAGTCTTCAAAAATCAACAATTTCTGTTTTCTGTAGAATAGTTCTACATTTCACCTAACTTAGCTCCATAAAACATCATATATTCCTGTCATTACATCTCTACAAGCACAAACAGTTGTTGAAATTTAATATGGACTTCGTTAACTAAATTCCTTTTTAAAGACATTGAATTGTTTCACAGATTTTTTCGAAAGTGTTGTGATCTACATCTTGCACTTTCAGCTATTTATACTAACATGTAGTTAATTTTCTAATCTATATATTTAACCGTAAACTCTTCAATTTGTTTTTAATTATTTACTTTTTAGAATTGCTTTTTCAATTTTATAACTGTCTTCTTTCTCTAATTTTATTTCACGTTGTAGTTCCTCAATTTGCATTTAAATATATTCTTGAATATTAATGCTTTAAGCTATATTATTAATTTGTCTTGTATTTTATCTTCATTCAGTTTAATGTAACTATCAACAATAGTTTGTATCTAATTCATTTATGCCTTCCAATACTGATAAGTCAGTATAAATGTCTTCAGAATTGGAAGTCTATGAGTAAAATCATCGTCATCATCATTCTCAGTATTAGCATCATTAAATATGATGGTATTATCAAATATTGTTCCTTCTACTAGTTTCTTTTGGGGTACTTGTCTATATCTTGAGTGAAGGTTTATCAGGCTTTAAACTTGTATATTTTCAACTTCTGTCTTGATTTTACTTTCTTCTTTCATAAGAATTCTTTTAATATTTTTAGAACTATTTATGAATTCTTCTGCTATAGTTTTAAATGTATCTTTTAGTTGTTCACTTGTATCTATTTCACCAGTTTTTATACTACGAAGCTTTTTCTTCAACACATTTCTTGTCAACACCAACTGTTTTAAAATTTTCTCATCCAGGGCAAATAACAGGTATCAGCAATCATATCAGCTTTTCAGGAGCTGGTCTGGTTTTCAGATCAGCTTATCAGGACCTGGTCTGGTTTTCAGATCAGCTTTTCAGGACCTGGTCTGGTTTTCAGATCAGCTTATCAGGACCTGGTCTGGTTTTCAGATCAGCTTTTCAGGACCTGGTCTGGTTTTCAGATCAGCTTTTCAGGACCTGGTCTGGTTTTCAGATCAGCTTATCAGGACCTGGTCTGGTTTTCAGATCAGCTTATCAGGAGCTGGTCTGGTTTTCAGATCAGCTTATCAGGAGATGGTCTGGTTTTCAGATCAGCTTATCAGGAGCTGGTCTGGTTTTCAGATCAGCTTATCAGGAGCTGATCTGATTTTTAGATCAGCTTATCAGGTAACAGATCAGGCTATCAGGAGCTGTTCAGATTTTCATTTCAAGATATCTGAGTCAGATTTAGTTATCAGTGTACAAGTAGCTAGCCATTTATAACATTTATATACATGAAGTTTAAAGTCAGATGAAATACGAAAAAGTAAAGTTTTATCTAGTAAAATTATTTTCTATAACGATCATCGTTTAATTCACTATCTTTGCTTATAATCAAAAATCCATATTTATCCTTTCAACATGCTTTTTATTTTTCTCACCTAACTTAAACATTAAATATACATTATGATGATCTCTTATTAAATGTTTGGTGATTCTGGTGTAAGTTTTACATAAGTAGAATGAATCAACATTCTTATCTCTCCCCATACAAAAATATGCTTCCCATACGCATCATCGTTAAATATCATATTGGAATTACTTTGGACTGAAATAACAGATTCACTATCGGTAAATTTTGTAATATATTATTATTTTAATTGATGTAATTAATTTCTTCAGATATTTATATCTGGGGTGATATAAAGATTTTGAGTATAAATAAATGTTCTCAAAATTTAAGTCCATTAGGACTTTCTAGCAAGCCAATCATAGCGTTTTTTTTTTTTTCGTAATTTGACAGGTCAACTATTGTTGCACGAATAGAATTTGATATAAGGGAACTATGATTTATTTTTGAACTATCGTTCGATGAATCATCAATATTTCGTACCAAGAATTATTTATGTTGTTTTGACTAAGGGTATGAGTCAATATTTATAAAATCCATTTCATAAATATCAGCTCATGCTCATAGTCAAAACAAAGTATGCTTTAAGTGTTTAAAACCGGTATTACCATAAAAATTGTGGTTTTAAACACTTAAAATATACTTTGTTTTACTAACCGCATTTTATAACTAAATGCATTTCATAAATATTGACGCATACTCATAATCAAAACAGCATATAAATATCCTTTGTTTTGACTATGAGTATGAGTCATTATCTCTTATTATAGAAAAATAAAATAGTATGATTATATGATATCAGAAATCATGTTTTCTAATATCATATAACCATACTATTTGATTCTTTCTATAATAATAGATAATATTTATGAAATGCATTTATTTACAAAATGCGATTAGTAAAACAACATAAATATAGGATGGTATGAAATTTTGATGATTCATCAATATTTCGTACCAAGGTATTTTTAGGTTGTTTTTACTATGAGTATGCGCCAATATTTATGAAATGTATTTCATAAATATTATCTCTTATTATAGAAAAATTAAAAATGTAGCTATACGATATCAGAAAATATTTTCTGAAATCGTATAGCTATATTATTTTATTTGTCCTATAATAAGAGATAATGGCCCCTACTCATAGTCAAAACAAAGAATATTTTAAGAGTTTCAAATCAGTATTATCATACAAAATACTGATTTTAAACTCTTATAGCATTATTTATAAAACTTATTAAGGCTTTGTAAAGGCTTTTTAAAACAAATTTTTTATAAAAATTTTTTCTTAAAAAGTCTTTATAAAGCCCTAATAAGTGTTATAAATAAGGCTGTTAAAATATACTTTGTTTTACTAACCACATTTTTGTAACTAAACGCATTTCATAAATATTGATCCATACTCATAGTCAAAACAAAGGATATTTTTATGCTGTTTTGATTATGAGTGTGGATCATTATCTCTTATTATAGAAAAAATAAACTAATGCAGCTATACGATTTCAGAAAATATTTTCTGATATGGTATAGCTGTATTAGTTTATTTTTTTATAATAAGAGATAATATTTATAAAATGTATTTAGCTACATAAATGCGGTTAGTAAAACAACCTAAAATACCTTGGTACGAAATATTGATGAATCATCGAACGATAGTTCAAAAATAAATCATAGTTCCTTTATATCAAATTCTATTCGTGCAACAATAGTTGACCTGTCAAATTACGAAAAAAAAAACGCTATGATTGGCTTGCTAGAAAGTCCTAATGGACTTAAATTTTGAGAACATTTATTTATACTCAAAATCTTTATATCACCCCAGATATAAATATCTGAAGAAATTAATTACATCAATTAAAATAATAATATATTACAAAATTTACCGATAGTGAATCTGTTATTTCAGTCCAAAGTAATTCCAATATGATATTTAACGATGATGCGTGTGGGAAGCATATTTTTGTATGGGGAGAGATAAGAATGTTGATTCATTCTACTTATGTAAAACTTACACCAGAATCACCAAACATTTAATAAGAGATCATCATAATGTATATTTAATGTTTAAGTTAGGTGAGAAAAATAAAAAGCATGTTGAAAGGATAAATATGGATTTTTGATTATAAGCAAAGATAGTGAATTAAACGATGATCGTTATAGAAAATAATTTTACTAGATAAAACTTTACTTTTTCGTATTTCATCTGACTTTAAACTTCATGTATATAAATGTTATAAATGGCTAGCTACTTGTACACTGATAACTAAATCTGACTCAGATATCTTGAAATGAAAATCTGAACAGCTCCTGATAGCCTGATCTGTTACCTGATAAGCTGATCTAAAAATCAGATCAGCTCCTGATAAGCTGATCTGAAAACCAGACCAGCTCCTGATAAGCTGATCTGAAAACCAGACCATCTCTTGATAAGCTGATCTGAAAACCAGACCAGCTCCTGATAAGCTGATCTGAAAACCAGACCAGGTCCTGATAAGCTGATCTGAAAACCAGACCAGGTCCTGAAAAGCTGATCTGAAAACCAGACCAGGTCCTGAAAAGCTGATCTGAAAACCAGACCAGGTCCTGATAAGCTGATCTGAAAACCAGACCAGGTCCTGAAAAGCTGATCTGAAAACCAGACCAGGTCCTGATAAGCTGATCTGAAAACCAGACCAGCTCCTGAAAAGCTGATATGATTGCTGATACCTGTTATTTGCCCTGGATGAGAAAATTTTAAAACAGTTGGTGTTGACAAGAAATGTGTTGAAGAAAAAGCTTCGTAGTATAAAAACTGGTGAAATAGATACAAGTGAACAACTAAAAGATACATTTAAAACTATAGCAGAAGAATTCATAAATAGTTCTAAAAATATTAAAAGAATTCTTATGAAAGAAGAAAGTAAAATCAAGACAGAAGTTGAAAATATACAAGTTTAAAGCCTGATAAACCTTCACTCAAGATATAGACAAGTACCCCAAAAGAAACTAGTAGAAGGAACAATATTTGATAATACCATCATATTTAATGATGCTAATACTGAGAATGATGATGACGATGATTTTACTCATAGACTTCCAATTCTGAAGACATTTATACTGACTTATCAGTATTGGAAGGCATAAATGAATTAGATACAAACTATTGTTGATAGTTACATTAAACTGAATGAAGATAAAATACAAGACAAATTAATAATATAGCTTAAAGCATTAATATTCAAGAATATATTTAAATGCAAATTGAGGAACTACAACGTGAAATAAAATTAGAGAAAGAAGACAGTTATAAAATTGAAAAAGCAATTCTAAAAAGTAAATAATTAAAAACAAATTGAAGAGTTTACGGTTAAATATATAGATTAGAAAATTAACTACATGTTAGTATAAATAGCTGAAAGTGCAAGATGTAGATCACAACACTTTCGAAAAAATCTGTGAAACAATTCAATGTCTTTAAAAAGGAATTTAGTTAACGAAGTCCATATTAAATTTCAACAACTGTTTGTGCTTGTAGAGATGTAATGACAGGAATATATGATGTTTTATGGAGCTAAGTTAGGTGAAATGTAGAACTATTCTACAGAAAACAGAAATTGTTGATTTTTGAAGACTGTAATTGACACATTCTCAAAGTACAGCTGAAAATAAAAGCTGCACTCTAAAAACCAAGGCAATGGAAAATATTTTTGAAGTGGTACGGGTACCAAAAAACTTACAAACAGATGATTCTAAAGAATTTTTTAATAAATACTTGGGAAAACTCATACATAAATAGAAGATTAAACATTACTTAATATGAAAGCATCAATATTAGAATGATTTAATAGATCATTGAAAGGTATGATGTGAAAAGAATTAGCTTTAATGGTTCATATAAGTGGATTGGTATGTATAAAGATTTACTCAATGCATGCAATAGAAAAGTTCATCGTACCATTAAAATGTCTCCTATTAAAGTCAACTCAACAAATGAGGAAAAGCTACTTAATATAGTATAAAGTAATTTGAAGAATGAATGTTGAATTTAATAAAAATAAAATTAAAACGAAAAATCTAGTTTGTGTTGTTTTTTGTAGGATTGATTAGGAATGATGGGTCTTAAGAAAGATAATTAACTAAATGTAGTGGAATTCTCTAAACTTGTTGGTCTGAATGAAATATTGCTAAAACTTCAGTGTTTAAAATGAACTATAACATAGTGCAATATTCAGCAGCACATCATATTATCACTTTTTATAAAGTTGTATGTATATTTTCCCATCGAAAGCGCTAGCACGCAAAATTTTACAATATGAAAATGGGATTATTATAGAAGATCTTCACTCTATTTATTTCTTTAGCTATCAGATCTTTAGAAAATATAGATAAACTACGGAAATTGGACTTTGATATCCAATCTTTAAGAATGTACATGTGTATGAATAAGTATCAAACAAACTTAGTGAATGAATATACGCTTCAACTAGAATCATGCTGAAGCATGCATAAATTTTAAAATGTACAGTAAACAGATCTTACTTTATATCTGTATCTGTATGAGTATTACATAAATTTATAGAAAAAAAATGAAAACATGCCGAAGCATGTATAATTAAAAAAAAAAAAAAAAAAAAAAAAAAAAAATCCTCACGTCATACAATTTTGTAAGCAAAGAAATTTTATGATTTTGTGGTCAATGAAATACATACATATGTATCTACTTTGCAAAAATTCAAAAGAGCGAACTGGTTAGTAAAGATTTTTAATTGTAACACTACTACATCTCGGACTCTTACGTCACTATCGATAGAAGCATGCTAAGGCATGCATACTAGCAAAATATATAAAGCTGTTAGAAGGTGATGAGACAGCAATTGTATCTGGATCAACCCAACTCATGAATGTATTGTATACGGAGATGATTGATGGTGATGATGACGTTTTTTAAGTGAATAATCATTACATATGAATGCGACAGTGATTGACCCCTCAAACCTCATGTAGAAATACTTGAGGGGAAAAATTCGCTCAAAACATAGATATTTCATTGTTTCTAACACTTTATGAATACACCAACGGTGAATTGATGGTAGAGGTAACTGAGTTATTTGAGATCGATTTGATACAATAGTTGTATATTAAACATGCATTTCTTTGTATCTAAACTAATTTCTACATACCTAATGTATATACCCACCAAAAACTTAGACAAAAATTCTCTATTCCAAGTAGTAAAATCTGAAAAAGGAGTAGCACCTTAGAAGAAGAAAAAAATAAATAAAAATAGAGACTGACTGACCAACTAATACGTACACTCTGCCCGATGGGCACACAAAACACACTTAAACATTTCAGAAATATATATACAATACGCTGAACTTTAATAAAATGAAAGAAAAAAAAAGTCATATAGAACATTAAATAAAAGCCATAGGTGCTCACCGTTCATAAAATAAACATATGTAGGTATATGTATCTTATTAATGTAAACATATTATCAGTATAAAGCAACAGAAATTTCGTCATACAAAGTCATCTTGTATCCTAGAGGAGCCGTCGATAGGGTATACCTAAATTATATGAAAACGAGTTCGTTTTCTGTTGATCGCTATTAAAGAAGAAAATATGTTTGTTTATTATGATTTAACTAATTTAAAAGTACATTTAAATTCAGTCTCATACCCGTACTTCTTAACATAAAAATTAAAAATAAATGTTATCCAATTCTATATTATACTATGTATCAAAAATTTCAAAAAAGCTGTTATATGAAAGAATCTCCAGCGCTTCTAACTGCATCAGAGTTTAAGAAAAAAAAACTCCTTTTATTCAATTTAATAAAATTTTAATTTGAAGCAGTAAGCAAATACATCAGCTTACTGCATTCTTATTCATAATATTATTCATAATTCATAATTTTTATAAACGCGTAAAGTTGCAAAAGTAATTCAAATGATTTCATCGCAAAAAACAAACAAAAAGCAGCGATTGTTTTCAACAATTATGAAAATAATAATTACAATATAAAACTCCCTTTTGATTTCCAATGTTTATCAATAAAAAATAAAAAATAAATAAGTTAACTAACAACAAAAAAAAACTATCAGTACCTAAGCTGGAGTGCCGGATCAGTTTCATTTAAAAATGTTTATACATTTTTAAAAAGCAAAGCAAGTTTTCCAAAATAAATGTAGAAGGCTATAGCTAGAAAAAATTTTATACCCTATACTTTAAAAAACTGTAAATTAAGTATAAGAAATATTTCTATTATATATAGTTACTATTACTATAGAGTATGTAAGTACATATCTTCAAGAATTCAGTTTTACTTACAACAGAAAATCCTCACAAACTTTTAAGTAAACGCAGATAAAAATTAAAATGTTTTTAATTTCACCAACAACAGACATCACATGACAAAAAATAAAATAAAAAATGTATTCAAAGATTGAGTTGAACACTTATTTGTATGTACATATAATCAATTTGTAGATATGTATGTATACATATCAAATTTCTTATCAATGCTTAAGTATTTATTAGATCTACATCATGAAAATATATGAAGCGTCGTTTAGTTAAAGCACAATGCAAATATAAACAATCCATACACTCAGGGAAAATCTGCAGCTTAAAAATAAGAATTCATCACATTAATTCAATAATTTTTAATATAATAGAAAATGTATATTGAGATATCTACAAACTAATGAGTTTAATAAATGAATACTGTAAATTAATATTTTGTCCATATTGAAATAAGAAATTTCAATATGACTAAACCTTCGCTAATGGTTCTTATTAATTCAGCATGGTTCTTACTGATTTCAAGTTGGTTTTTCTCTGTGTGTAGATAACTCTTTCAGTCAAAGAAGACGAATGTAGTTAAATAAACAAAATCTGTAATATAAACAAATTTCACACAGGCCGACTTCAACGCGAGACAAATTTAAGCATGAGAAAATATAAAGCAATCGTAAGTACAAAAGCATACTAGGATTAGGGAAGTCCAGATATATGATAGTATTTTATAGTACCAAATGTCGATGTTGAAAACAATTTATTTCTACCTACATATAAATACCAGCTCAAATACACACACATAGCAGAATTCATATAAGAAATATCCAAGAAAATTTCAACAACACCCCACCTTTTGCAAATCATGACGAGCCTTAAATTCTCCCTCAGATATACATACACAAATTCCCATGATCATACATACATATACAATATATAAGATTAATCTCAACAACACAACACTCTCACCTACCTGAAATTACAGATAGTCTTAAACTTCTACAGACGTCTATACACATAGATTCTCACGGCTACATATTACAAGAACACCTCGCCCCTAATAAATCACAATCATCTTAAATTCTTACAAAAATACATACATACATACATACGCATAACCAATTTACCTCAACAAGATCCTCACCCACCTCAAATCACGATCAACCTTAAACTACTATAGAGAGACACATTCACAAATCCCCATGGCTACATATTACGTCAACAACCCTGCCCACCCAAATCATGGTCAGCCTTAAACTCCTACAGACATACAAACACACAGATTCCCCCGGTTACATATTACTAGAACACCTCACCCCTCATAAATCACAATCAGCCCTAAGCTCCTACAGAAATACACACATTGAAATTCCTACAAACATACACACACACACACATACACACACACACACACACACACACACACATACACACGCAATCGATCTACCTCAACTACACCCCGCCCCTTCCAATCAAACCCTCACCTAAATTCTCACAGACAGACAGACACATCCGCAAATTCCTATGGTTACATATTACGGCAACAACGCCACCCACTCAAATCACGGTCAGCCTTAAATTCCCACAGTCTAGCAACACCTACATTAGCATTAGAAAATATAACTTTCACGTTTTCCCGTCGTCATTAGGAAATATCATTTTCCCGTCTGCATTTGAAAAAATTATATTCATTTTTTGCCGTCGGCATTTGAAAAAAATAATAATCATGTATTGCGGTAGGCATTAGGAAAAATTATCATGTATTGCAGTAGGCATTTGAAAAAAATAATAATCATGTATTGCCGTCGGCATATACACTCATATGAAACCTCAAAAAAAAAAAATCACCCGTTATCACAATTAATGTAACCCAAAAAAATCACCCGTTCACACAAAGTTAATGTAAACAAAAAACTCCTAATGTAAACAAAAAACTCCTAATGTAAACAAAAAACATCAAAGCGCCGCCGAAAACACAAATTTCCAAGAATTTTAAAATTTCAGCAACAATTTAACAATTTCAGCCCACAATTTAACAATTTCAGCCCACAATTTAACAATTTCAGCCACAATTTAACAATTTTAATTGATCCAGAACCGGCAGTTCCCTACTACTTTTATAATTATTATTTTAGCTCTTTTTCAAAAGTGATTTAGCTTAATGTTATTTTAAAATCTGGTCACACTGATAAAGAGCTTTATACAGTATTTATCGGATATAAGAACATCTCATATAAGAACAAAACGCTTATGAGAATCATTTTCAAAACACCATAGCGGAGTTCGATGTTTGATGCAAATTTTCTTGTGTAAGGGCAAATGCAAAATATCGTAGCTTTTCTTTGGATTGTGTGTGTATTTTGTTGTTGGATTTGAAATAAAAGCTACGATATTTTGCATTTGCACTTACGCAACACAATTTGCATCAAACATCGAACTCCGCTCATGTCTTTTTAGTGATTTTTATAACAAAAAAGGTTTCATATAAGAAAAACGCTTATAAGAAAAAAACTGATAAAAGAACATTTTTCTTAACCCGCCATTGGTGTCCTATTGGTCTGTGAGACCGGGTGTGTTAAAAAATTCGAATAACATTATTCCCTGTTATTATTTTTGGTTGCAATTTCGAGTAGCTGCTTCATTGAACATCTCCTACTATTAGTCAATGACGAAACTGCTTCGTGAGCACACTTTGAAAATTTTTTTTTACTAACCCGGTGCATGAGACCGTGTGTCACCGTGTATGCGAATAAAATAACCAAGTATATATTTTTCATAATTTTTTTTTTTTATTTTTTTATTTATTTTGTAAAAGTTCCTAATGTCGAAAGACTAAAAAACATTATTTTCCTTTATAAATATGTGATTTTTTATTTTTTTTTTTTCTTAATTTTGAAAAATGTATTACTAAAATCGCTGTTGTTCTTAATGCTCTAATAAAACAATTTTTTTAATGTTAATATTGAAATGAAAGAGCTTAAATTGATTAAATATCTTTGCTTTGTTCTCAAAGAGCATAAACTAAAAAAAAAAACGAAATATTAATAACAAATTTGCAAAAATCTTCAGTTGAATTCAAAATGTATAGAAAAAGAATTTATATAAGAAACTTCCAACGGCAACACAGAATTTATGTAAATAGTTTGCATGGACAACTCTGTTTGTTGTAGAAGTTGTTTATTTTTATATCCTTTACCAAAAAATGGTAAAAGGGTATATATAGGTTTGTCATTCCGTTTGTAATTTCTAGAATATTAATAAGCGAGCTATAAAGTATAAATATTCTGGATCCTTATTTATAGGAAATACGAATAAGCGATGTCCGTCTGTCCGTCTGTCCGTCTGTCTGTACGTGAAATCGGTTTTCCGAAGCTCTCAGAAAAGCTAGAGACTTCGTTCTTGGACTGGTGGATCAGAAATTGTCGAAATAAGATTGGTTTCATAGCTGGGAGACTTAAACTTTATTTTGCCATACAAAATAACTACCGAAAACTAGTTTTTAATAATTTTTTATTAAATAAACTTATTTTATGCTTCAGTATGAATAAAATTGGTATTTCTAACTGAAAAAAAAAAAAAATTAAAAAAATTAAAAATACGTTCCAGGGTTGGAAAACCTTAACTTTTTTTGTTATGCAAAAGTAACTTACTAAAACAAATTTTTCCTTTTTTTTTTTTTAACTAAACATATGTAAGGCTCTTAAAAGAAGGAGATTGATGTAAGAAATCAGAAAAACAAAAAGGATGATTCCAGGGTTGGAAAACCTACGATTTTTGTGATATATACAATTAACTACCGTAAACTAATTTTTTAATTATTTTTATTAAATAAACTTATTTTATACTTCACCATGAATAAAATTGGTATTTCAAATAAAAAATTAAACTTCAAAAAATTAATAAGATGTTTCCAGGGTTGGAAAACGTTAACTTTTTTTCTTTTACAAAAGTAACTTACTAAAACAAATTTTTCCTTTTTTTCTATAACTTAAACATATCTAATGTTCTTAAAAGGAAGAGATTGATGTAAATAATCAGAAAAACAAAAAGGGTGATTCCAGGGTTGGAAAACCTACGATTTTTGTGATATATACAATTAACTACCGTAAATTAATTTTTTAATTATTTTTATTAAATAAACTTATTTTATACTTCACCACAAATAAAATTGGTATTTCAAATAAAAAATTAAACTTCAAAAAATTAATAAGATGTTTCCAGGGTTGGAAAACTTTAACTTTTTTTCTTGTCCAAAAGTAACTTACTAAAACAAATTTTTCTTTTTTTTTCTATGAATTAAACATATCTAATGTTTTTAAAAGAAAGAAATTGATGTTAGAAATCAGAAAAATCAAAAAGGATGATTCCAGGGTTGGGAAACTGAAACTTTTTGTGATATAAAAAATTAACTACCGAAAATTAATTTTTATTTTTTTTATTAAATGAACTTATTTTATACTTTAGTATGAATAAAATTGGTATTTCAAATTAAAGATTAACCTTCTAGAATTAAAAAGATGTTTCCAGGGTTGGAAAACTTTAACTTTTTTTATACAAAAGTAACTTACTAAAGCAAAATTTTCCTTTTTCTCTATAAATTAAAGATATCTTATATTCTTAAAAGAAATAGATTAGTATAAGAAATCAGAAAAATTAAAAAGTTTGATTTCAGGGTTGGAAAATCCACACTTTTTGTGATATTAATTAAAAAATTAACTACCGAAAACTAATTTTTTTTTATAAAATAAACTTATTTGATACTTCAGTATTTCAAAATAAAAAAAATTAAAACGACGTTTCCAGGGTTGGAAAATCTTATTTTTATACAAAAGTAACTTACTAAAACAAATTTTTTCTTTTTTACTATAAATTAAACATATCTTAT
Organism: Tachina grossa; assembly: GCA_949987645.1. NCBI lineage: Eukaryota > Metazoa > Arthropoda > Insecta > Diptera > Tachinidae > Tachina > Tachina grossa. Next base: position 130,589,252 of record OX465274.1, on the reverse strand, counting down.
ATTCTTTAAAAAAAAGATGGTGTAAGAAATAAAAAAAAACCAAAAAGGAGGATTCTTTGTGATATAAAAAATTAACTACCGAAAACTATTTTTTTTATTTTTTTATTAAATAAAATTATTTTATGCTTGATAACGAATAAAATTGGTATTTCAAATAAAAAAAAAAAACAATTAAAAAAATTAAAAAGACGATTCCAGGGTTGGAAAACTTTAACTTTTTCTACAAAAGTAAGTTACTAAAACAAATTTTTCCTTTTTTTCTATAAATTAAACATTTCTTAAGTCCTTAAAAGAAAGAGATTGGTGTAAGAAATCAGAAAAATCAAAAAAGATGAGTTCAGGGTTGGGACACTTACACTTTTTTGATATATAAAAGTAACTAAGTCTAATTAATTTTTATCTTTTCCTTTATAAATTATATATATTTTACGTTTTGAAAAGAAAAGTTTGGTATAGAAAATTATAAAAATAAAAGCCACAGCTCCAGAGCTGGAAACTATGATTTTTTTTCTAGACATTAAAGTAACTAATTAAAACATTTTTTTTTTAATTTCCTTTTTCTCACTTAACACACTTTCTATATTTTTTTAAGAACTACTAGATTGGTATAAGTAATCAGAAAAATCTAAAATTATGATTTTAGGGTTTGAAAATTATTATTTTTTTCTTTGTACATAAAAGTAAGTATGTGCTTGAGTATGTATCTCTATACTACATAAACGCACTTTGGTAAAGGGTATATAAGATTCGGCACAGCCGAATATAGCACTCTTATTTGTTTATATTTATTTACTACGCAGTCGTAAAGCAGCTCTGGGCGAGTTAACATCACGCGCAGAGGTTCAATTCGTGGGGCTCACAGCCGACTTACAGCCGCCGCCGATCTTATTTTCATTGACAAAGCCGCCGCCGATGCATGCGGCTGACATCGGCTTGTTTTCGTCAGCGGTGCTTACACAACTAGAAATTAAAATTTTTGTTTTTTTACCTACTGTGGGTAACAAAATATAGGTTTTTTTGTTGTTTAAATAAAAAATAGCTGATTTTTATGTATTTTTATCTTCTCATTACGTCGCTGTTTTAACTAACTGACCTAACTGACATTTTTTTGAAAAATGAGTTAAGTCCTCTACCAGACTTTATCAGTCATAATACACATTGTCTATAATTTTCATGACTGTGAGCATTACTTTTGTGCCTATATAAGTAAAAAGATTTCTGACGCAGCCATAAGAATGAATATATAAAACAACCATAAAAACTGCTCTCCTGTTAAATTTTTCAGTTGTTAGTTAGGTCAGTTAGTTAAAACAGCGACGATTACGATGGCATTATTAGTTTTTTCCCTAGCAGGTATAGTTTTAAAGATATAGTGACATTTACCATTTGCATTATTTACACCACTTTTTATATCATTCGCTTAATATCGGGTTCATTAGACAAATTGTATGTTTAATAAACAGGTTGATGCTTATTGAAAATGAATTTTTCTGTAGCCAACTTCAACTTCTGGCTTACATACATACACAAACAAGCAAAGAGAAATACAGTAACAACTGACACATTCGCTGTCAGACTGAGACACTATATAAACCGAACGCGTGGACCGATTTTGACGATTCTTACATCAATCGATTTGTCACTAAAGATATGACAGTCAAAACTCAATATGGCGGCCAACAGACGCCATTTTTTAAATACGGCAAGTTTTTTAAAATCATCCTTAGGTTTCTCTTGTGATTTTTCATTTCGAATGACCATTTAGGATATTTAACGGTTTATAAACTTAAACGATACGACAACTTCAAAAGTAAGACGATACAATTTGACTAACGAAGCCATATTTCACGAAAGCCCCTCCAAACATTAAAATACTTTCTGGTTTATTATTCTACATAAAATTATCTTTCATTTGAATGAATAAAGTCACATTGATAAGTAAAGGGTGTTTTTTATTGAGGTATAGAACTTTAAGTTGGCATCACTTTTTTAACTGGCGGCCATTTTGTCAGCTGTCAAGTGATTAATATTTAGTTTGGTTTGCCATTTCATCATGAACAGGTTGACAAAAGAACAACGCTTGCAAATCGTGCAAATTTATTTCGAAAATAATGGTTCAGTTCGCGAAGTTTACCGCAAGCTCCGTCCATTTTATGGTCGACCTAATCGTCTATCAGAGCAATTAATTCGGTTAACCATGTGACCAAAGTGTTGAAGAGGGCCCGAATGAATCGATTCGCCACCGTGTACAGCAATTGGAGCCGACTAACCGACTATTTTGTTCCCGAATTGGATGGCATGAATGTGGATGAGTTGTGGTTCCAACAAGACGGCGCTACATGCCACACAGCGCACGTCACAATCGATTTATTGAAGGAAACATTCGATGAGCGCATAATTTCACGGAATGGACCTGTCAATTGGCCACCAAGATCGTGTGATTTGACACCATTGGATTATTTTCTTTGGGGATATGTGAAGTCGCTCGTCTACGCCAACAAACCAGAAACAATAGGGGACTTTGAAGCCAACATTCGTGGCGTTATTGCCAACATACGGCCCCATATGCTCGAAAAAGTGGTTGAAAATTAGACCTGTAGAATTGGCTTTATTCGAGCCAGCCGCGGCGGCCACATGCCCGAAATCATATTTAAACATTAATGGCATAAAATTATCCTTCCAATAAAGCCAAATTGATGGACATTAAAACGATTTTCTTGTGTTTTATTTCAATTCAAAGTTCTATACCTCTGAAAAAAACACCCTATATATTAGGATATCTTACTGTGTGTTTTTAGTTCAGTCCTTAAAACTTTTTGTTATTATAGTCTTTTGACATAAAATAACTAATCCTTATGTACTTTTGTCTGCTAATTAGGAAAATAGTTTAGTTTCAGAGATACTTTAAATTTTTCTTTTCTTATGACACCCAAAAACCTATATTTTATAATATGAGGTATTTGATTGTAAATGTAGCGCCTATTTTTGATACGTTGTGATTATTTTCGAACGATTTTGTATTAACAATTAAAATTTTTGTTAAAATTGATTTCTTTTTTATTCCATAAAAGCTGGAAATTTCAATTTCGCGATATACTAACTACAAATAACACAAAAATTTTTTAGTCCATACAACATTTCTTTTAAGTAATAATTGCATTAATGACTTGTAAGTTGACAAATAATATATTAAAATCTAGATTTTTTGGATGGCGTGAGAAATGAAATATATAAAGTATATTTTTATAAAACGCACAATATCTCTGAAACTAGAAAAATTATAAAAATATTTTCGTAATTAACGGACAAAAATATGTAAGGATAAGTTATTTTAATTTCCAAACATTTTTAATAAAAGAAAGTTTTAAGGACCAAACCAAAAATATGTACACGATTTTTGACATTTTTGTAATAACAGTAAGGTATCCTGATATTCATCAATATGGCTCTACTCAAATGAAAGAAAATGTTATGTAGATGAATAAACCAAAAATAATTTTAAAGTTTGGGGGACCAATCGTGAAAGCGAATAATTCAAAAAGTGGTGTAAATTATGCAAATGCTAATGGACATTATGCCTTTAAAACTAGACCCGCTGGAGAATAACAAATGATGCCTACAATGGCAGCACATTAAAGTATGTACATAAGAATCGGCTATTTTTTTTTAACTTGCAGTATATACCAATGCCTTAGTAAATACATACGAAACTTATGTAAAAAAAAATCGGCTCCAACCGGCTAGCCGCCACTGCCGGTATATATTTCCTCAGCAGCGGCCGCCGACAATTTTGTGACGAATTGAACCTCTGATCACGCGTCGTTGGCAATTCTTTCTTAAATGCAACCAGGCCACTATTTGTTTATTGGCCTTCGAGAGTTTTGCGTCTCACTCGCACTGGTCTGCCGCGAACTATCGTATAATCTTGCGGTTCTTTTGTGGAAATTCCTTTACAACGACGTTGCTACTTCCTATGTGAAGGCATAGGTCGTGTACAGTCAGTCACAAAAACATTTTTAAGAATACTGTTAATAACATCATGGACATATGGTATTAAGGTTCAGTTAGCCGACTGTAATGTAAAGTAACTGTAACGTAGGAAACAGCTGATCGAGATTTTTATATGATAAGTAGGTTACGTTACATTACATCTCTATAACCATTTTCATTACTTTTCACATAACAATATCGATCAGCTGTTTCCTACTGTTGCAGTTACTTTACATTACAGTCGGCTAACTGAGCCTTTAGTCACCCGTCCATTTTTGTGCAACCGTATTCTGCAAATTTACTTTGTAGAATACATATGTACTATAAATAAATAAATATATATTTATTTACTAAAGGTGTTAATAAAATAAAAATTAACTACCAAACATGATTTGTTTTATTTTTCTATTTACATACATACATCTACGTATATGTATACATAAAAGGATAAAAAAGCTCGCATATTCATATAAAGCCTACAGTACACGGCATGTAAAAAACCACATGCGCATGTGGCTCTGACGTAATTTTGACGTCATCACGATGCTATATATGCTACATGCCGTGTACTAGCAACATATGTACATGTAGATATTAACGTGCTTACAGATGAGCAGCCCAATAAAATGTCTTCGATTCGGGTCCATGTGCCACAGACATAAGTATTTTGGAACAAAAATACTGTACAAATTTTACGGCATGTAGCCACTACTAAAAAATTCAACGAACATGCTGAAAATTTTCGTGACGTCATTGCGACATACGCATGTAGCTTTTTACATGCCGTGTACTGTAGACTTAAGAAACAATTGTCTTATGACCATAGCTACTTACATATATAAGAAATAAGCTTCTTATATAAAATAATTGTATATAAGAAAGAAACGCTTATGAGAAACTTTTTACGTGGATTTTTTAAGTTTCTTATATCCGATAAATACTGTAATTAAATTTCCATATACATATGAGCTCAAATATTATAGTACATTTCATATATTAGTGTCCATATATTAATTCAGATGTAATAATAGTTTTGCCTTGTATAATCCCATACATTTCCATATATGAATTCATACATATTCATATATAGTTACATAAAAAATATATGGACTATATATTTTTAGTATATGAATGTAAATATATAACTATATATGAATATGTACGAATTCATGTAATATTTATACTAAGAAAATATTGTTGAAATACACATACATTCACTCAAAATATATGGCGCCAAGATCAAACGAATAGAATTAAAGTAAAAAGTACAAGGGGTTTTATTTCAAAATGTTTGTCAAAAATATCTTAAGTTTAACTTTTTTGGCTTGATTTTTTTATGACTCCTACTCATCGGAACTTAAGTAAATTTGTTCAGTATACATACATACATGAAAACATGTATAGAAGCACATATGTATGTACAAGGTGGCGCAAAAGTAATCCTACTATCAGAAAATGCTATAAATTTTGCGATTGGCGCCTAATGTCAGTTCTGTTTTGACATTTGTGTAGTAAACACATGCGAAATACACGTTAATAAACAATGGACGGTGCAACGGCACACACTGCACGTGCCACAACCGATATGCTGAAGGATGCATTTCCCGGGCGCCTAATCTCCCGTTTTGGCGATTTGCACTGGCCAGCAAGATCGCCTGATTTGACCGCTGCAGACTTCTTTTTGTGGGGCTTTTTGAAGTCGCAGGTTTATGTCAACAAGCCTCAGACTCTTGCAGCTCTTAAAGACAATATCCGTCCAGAAAGTGATGGAAAATGCCATAAAAAGGGCTCAAATGGCAATCAACTGTGGCGGCGGCCATTTACATGACATCATATTCTCGACTTGATGTAAAAAAATTAAAAGACCAAATAAAAATAATCCACAAGAAGAATCAGTTTTTCATTTTTCTTTTAAATTACAGCCAAATAACATCGGAAGGTTATTTTTGCGCCACCTGTTATAATGGAACTGTATATGTTATGAAATATGCATTGTTTCAACTTATTTTTTTGCTGTATTACGCTTTTTATTTTATAAAAATTTATATTAAAAAAGTGTTATATAAAAACAAATTTATTACCAAATATTTACTACGAAAAACTACATAAAACTGGTTTTTTGGCGATTTTTAAAATCAATTTGGTGAAATAGATCGGATATAATCTGACAACCCTGGGTTGGCACGTTTTTATTACTTATAGGTAGGAATTTTTATTAGTTTTTTTTTTTTAAATACTGAGACATAAACAAACAATTTTACAGCAAACTAATCAATACCCCTCCCAATACGGATTAAAGTTTACTTGGGAAATTACTAATTTTCTAAGAATATAAATTTGTTTGGTTCTCTTTTTGTTTCTTTTTAGTTGCAAGCGAATTTATACATCTACGAATGCACTAATAGCACAACTTTCCATAATGTTGAATATAAAACTCCCAATTTTTTTATATCTCTTCATAATCGAACATAAAGTGATAGAACTAAGTATAGGCACAAATTAAATATAGGCACATTGAACCCAAATGTAATTTGTTATGTATTCCGATACACAAAATATTTGGACAACAAACAACAACACAAATTTCATAGTCTATGATGCCGATGTAAAATTGAATTGACAGCGGAGACATATCGATATGACGATGCCGATATCGACGTTGACATTCGAAATAAAGGTGATTAGTTTTTTCTCGACTGAGCAATGTCGCGTTATACCAATTTTTATTAGCCACATAAAAACTTATGGAAGGTATAACTAGCAAAAAAATATTAATTGATTACACATATATGAACCATATATGAACACCAATACGTGGTAAAATGCAAAAAAAAACCGTGTCTCTCAGTTTTGCCCTAAGTCATGCACTTTTTTATGGGCCACAAAGATTTGGGACCTCGGTGTAATTTTTGAAAAATTTTTTTTGTCATGCTCGTATCTTGCAAACCATTCTGAATTTTGATTTACTCTCTGAGGCAAAGTTATAGCTCTTGTCATGAAGAACAAACCTATAAGATCAAAATTGCACAAAATTTTACTTTTATCCCCCTGTTCAGATCCATAGGTAGCAAACCTTTCAAAATTCAAGGAAACAATCAAAATATATTACACACAGTGTTATCCTTGCTGGCACTTTAAATTAAGCTGTGCTATTTTTTTATAAAATTCAATTACGTACTACATTTTCACACAAACCAAAAGTATGAAGCTTTGATGCCTTCGAATGACAAATAATATGTATGTATGTATATTGTGTATTGTAAGTCCGCTATTTTTTAGTCCATAGATGTACTATTTACGTAAATACGTTTTTTTATTTGCCTTTTTTCTGTTTCCATATTTAAGTAAAAAAAAAATGTAGTTCCACTCCTTAAGTGGCTGTCTTTCAACAGTATTTCGAAAAAGTATTTGATTGACAATTGAAATTTACTGCGGACAATTAGCCGAAACCTAAACTGAGGAAATCTACAAAATTTTCTCATGTTTTGACGTACGCAAATAATTTTGCTCTAAGAAAATGTATTTTTCTTTTTTATATATTTTTATTCTTGTGGGAATGATTTACTATGCCATGATCCAAAGCTCAAACCCATTAAAATTGTACGGCTATATCTGAGTCAGACAATTCTGATAAATGTCAGAATTTATTCCTAGACATTTCGTACAGACTTCAGCAGGAGCTCTATGTTAAATTTTATATGATATGATATGATTTGAATTTGATGATACCTGAAAGAGCTGTACCAATAAACGAACACTTGAAAATCATATAAATATCCAACCACCCAGAAAATGTTTACAATAGTCCAAAGTGTAAAATGAATAAGCCGAAACCATGCAATTGGAAAAATGTTTTTGGTTTTCAATATGTAGAGTTTGCGATCTGGATCTGTTTGATCATTTCTAATGATTTTAAAAAAGGGTTGTCATTGCAAGAAGAACTAGGAAAATAGGTTATGGAGAGAAGGATAGAGGGAGTAGTGTCTGTGGACATTCGATTTAAACTTTCCCAAGTTAAAAGTGACAGCAAAGACTTCCGCAGGTAGTTTATTCCACATACGAACAGTACGGTTAAAAAAGGAATTCTCACTGTTGTGCGTAAAAATGTTCGGTTTTCAAGAACAACTTCCCTAATTTCATTAGAACACATTCTATTGTAGAACAAGGAAATGCATCCCCTGTGAATTCTGCATTTTTACAATCTCGTAAATAAAATGTCAAAAATTTTATGGAAATTTATTTACACAAGCCTGTTAAGTTTGCCCAACAATTTTGACTCGTAAACTTAAGCTGTGCAATGGTGCATTTTGTAAACAACAACTTCTAGGTTTTTTGGCCTTCTTTAGGCATTTTTAGGCACACACACACTTTTTTATTTTTCTAGGAATATATAAATATGTATTTATATATAGGGACCTACCAGGGTGGAATAACAAAGGTTAGGTTAGGTTGAAAAGGAGGAGCCATTACGCTCATGTCCGGGGACATACACATAAACCAGTATAGGCCTGTTATCCGTTCTCATGTGAAATTCAAACTCGAACCCCGCCTTTAGAGAAACTCAATATCGTTAACGTGGTCCCTCCAAGATTTTCAGTCAATACCTCAAGGTGGGTAATATCAGGTATCAATATAACGGGATCTCGCCTGGGCGAAAGATGGACAATGACAAAGGAAGTGCTCCATTATCTCGATGTACTCCATGCTTACTCTGCATTCATTGTCATCTGCGGCTCCAGTCCGGTATAAATGCCTCGTAAGTTAGAATATCCCGTTCAAATGGCGGTCAACTTTTCAAGCTCGAGTTTGTTTAGTTTCAACAGACCCCTTGTTTTGTCTTTTTCAGGGTCGCGCCATAGAACCTCGGTTAGATTACCCATAGTATCACTATTGCATCGTGTCCTGCAGGACATTTTCGCCCAATTTTGTATCTCAATCTTTGCTGCTTTGAAAGACTTTGTATTAATTAGAGCTACTCTCCTGGCTTTTTTGCCAGTCCATTTGCGTGTTCATTTCCTACTACGTCGTAGTGGGCCGGTATCCATACAATACGGTGGTAACATGTACTGCGTATACTGCTATAGCCTAGTCTCACGTAATCGGTCGGACATTTTCAAAGTCTGGTCGTATCCGTCCATATGTTCTGATGGTGTGGTATGTTGTCGTATCCGATCCATTCCCCCATCACTTTTACACGTTTTTTTGCAAGAGCTGCTTCGTAGCTTATGCGAATGTCCATAGGTTGGACGTAAGGAATGGTCTCCAATGCCCTGTTGGATGTAGTTCTCATAGCGTCACTTATACCAAGGCAGCACATTCGTTGAACCTTCTCCAAAATTTTAGTGTTGAACTTTCTACCCATTGAACTCCATCATACTACCCATGAGTATGACAGAATTGGTCTGATCACACTCTTATAGATACAGTGTGTCGCAATATTGCTGAATCCCCTACTGGACCTAGTGTCCCTTCTACAGAGAGACGAGCACGGGTTAGGCTTCTAAACTCTTAGGTGATGGATGGTCTTACCTTAAAAAGAAACAATAATTTAAAAAAATACAAAACTTGAACATGCATACACATGCATGTCTATGCGTCCATAAAGCTGGACTCACCCATTGTTTCCCAACACAATTTTTGTTCGGACAAATTTTTTTTATATGGAGTGTGACGTTTCTCTTTTTGAGAGAGAGAAAAAAAAATAACAAAATTTGTTCGGAACATTTTCTGCTTAAATTGGTTTAATATAAATTTTTGTCCGCACAAAATCGAACTGCCAACTATTTGAATTTTTCAGCCAAAGTTGAACAGCGCTGCCACATCATGTTATATGAATAATAATAAAAGCACACAGTATACCTGTATTTATTATGAAGTTAAACGAAACAATTGCATTAAACAATTATAAAGATGTGTGACACAGCAAATTGTAATTATTTGCCGCTGTGCTGCCACTTTTAAGACTAGTACGCATCGTTTACACATGTGTTTTATATGGTAGCTTTGATTTTCCAGACAAACGTGTCTGTCACGACTTTCGAACGTTTTCAATTAGAATGAAAATTTCCGAATCGCAAAAAAAAAAGATTTGGTGTCTGCATACTTCCGAATATTTTTGCAAAATTGGTTGCTTCTGTGGGCATGTTTTTCATGTCCCCTTTTCTATGTATTAAAACCAAATATATATTGGTTTAAATTTCCAAATTAGGTATATGAGATATCAAACCTAATTTTAAAAAAGATTTCGTTTAAATTAAATTAATTTTAATGTGGAAAAAAGGCGATTCTATTTACTTTCACATTGCTTGGTGCAGTCGAAAGTAAAACGAAAAAATTATTCGGAAGTGAATGTCAGGACACCAAAATATGTGGAAAAGATTCACTTTCACACGGATGTGAAAGTCATGACAGACACGAAAATGTTCGAAATGGATGAATCGTCTTGCAAAAAACTCTCAGTAAAATAAATTTTCTCCAGACAAAATTTTTTTTCCGAAACAATGTGTAAATTCACTTTAACAAAATGCAACAATTCTACTTTTAGAGTTTCCTGATATTTTTACTTAACACAATTCTACATCTTAAAATCTATGCAACTATTTTTAGAAAACATACAAAAGGTCAATAGTTTTATTGTAACTCAATACCTTAACTAGAGATTCAGACCAAAATTAAACAATTCCAATATGCATACACATTAGAGTGGCCGTTAGTTGTATGGAGGATTTTTTTTTTTTTTTTTGTTTGATTTCTTATATTCTCTCCCCCCAAATCGATTCATTCTTGTAAAATGATTTTTTTAAAAAAGATAGTTATATGCAAAAAATTAAATTGAAAAATTATCTTGAAGGCCAACTTTGAGGGGCGGACGCACCCCCTAAAACACAACTTATCGCTATGAATTTTTTTTTGTACTTTTTTTAAATAAAAATAAACCGATTTGGGGGAGAGCGCATAAGAAATCAAAAAATAAAAAACGGCCACTCTATACATACATACATATTCTACTCAGCAGTTATTCGTTTATTCAAAAAATTGCTCAAGTTAAAGTATAACCCCCTTATGCAAAAAAATATTTTACTTTAGCTTTAAAGTTCATAGTAGTTGATAAGCACTTTAAGGGCCATTATTATGACTTGACGATAAAGTTCCGGATAGTTAATCTTAACTTTAGCAAAACTGAACTGTAAAGGTACCTTTAAAATTTGTCCATTATTACAACTGTCCGATAAAATAAATAATACAGTTTTTGTTTGGTGGCAACATATCTGTGGATTTTGTGGATATTGATTGTCAAAAATGCTTAGTGGCAACTTGCTTTTGTTTATTTGTCAAATTACAATCTAATGAAAACAGTTTTGTCAATTGTTTTGTTTTTTGTTTTATTATTATGTGTTTTGTGTTGTATTGTTTTTGTTTTATACCATATTTTAACCACATAAATTTGGCAGTAATTTATAAAGTAGAAAGTGTGGCAAGGGATGAAAATATGGCAACTTCAAATGACTATACCTTACGATAAAAGTTACAGGTAGAATGAACTTGTCTTTAACTTATCGTTCACTTTTGGTTAAAATGAAGTTGTAAGAATGAAAAAGTGTTTATCCATCCAATAAAATCCTACCTTTAGCTAACGACAAGTTATAATAATGGCCCTAAGGCTAACATAGCTTTATTAAAAAATCATATGCAAAAGACAACTTTAAATATTTTGTGATTTAATAATAAATACTGGTAACACCACCGTGTTCAACAACCACTTCACAGCTTATGATGTACAAAATTGAATACAATTTCATTCGGGTATTCAAATATTTTTTTTGTTTTATTAAATAAATTTTTATTATCTTGAAGTAAAGCAACCTAATTTAAAAAAAAATGAGCTTCTGACTTAATAGGAAAACAGATAAACACAACCATGAAGTAAAAGTAAAAAAAAGTGAAAAATTATCACAATTTGTTTTATTCGAATGAAACGAGTATTTGAATATTCAGCTTTTTTCGATTTGTTTTGATTGTATGTACATCACTAAAACATTTTTGTATAATTGTATGTATTTATTTTAATATTTTTTTATGGATTTTGCTATGTATTTCGAAGCAGTTGGATAATTTGGTGATGTTTCCCATTACATGACTGAAATAATAAATTTAAGATAAGAGCAGGCACTTCTAGCTTCATTTTCAGATGTAACATGAATCAGTATGTGCTATATTAATAAAAATATTTGAGGTACAAAATACACATTTTGGAAATATCAACTTAAAGTAGTCTTAACAAACGTGGGTGCCTACTTTAGAATTTTTATACAATAATTTTTTTAGAATACAACTTTACTTAACATTGCTTGGCAAAGCTTTATTAAGTTTTTTTGCATAAGACCCTAATAGTATAAATTAATAATAATTATAAAGTATAATTCTGCAAGAATCGAATTTGATAAACTTCTGGGCAATGTTTCGAATAAATAATTTGACTTCCCTAAAAGTTTTGTTTGGGTTCTCACTGGCAATAAAAACACTTTCAATAAATTAACATCAAGAAATTAGTTATTCTTGACTTCTTATGTAATGAACTTTTTGCAAATATGTACATACATACAAGCCATCTTTATCACTTGATTTTATGATTTATTTTGTTGTTCTTGTAAGCAGAACTGTTTTAAGGTGGAAGCACATAACACGCGTTCAATGCGCTAATGCGATACACACGGCTGTCAAAAAAGTTGAAATAGTGTGTTTTCATAAGGTAAGTTACGTAGAGAAGTTCGCGACGCGCGTACCTCGCAAAAAGTTGAACATTCTTCAACTTTCACGCGTTGTATACAAAGTAAAAGCTAGTGTTGCCAGATTCATAAGCTAACATACACAAAAATGATTGTAAATTAATTTTTCATTAAACAATGGATAAAAAAATGCATTAAAGATTAAAGAAATATGAAACGTAAGTGCAAGACAAAAAAATAACCGACAAAGGCTTTAAATTTTACAACTAAAAAAACCTCAAAAGCGTGTTATGTAGCTTTCCATTTGTATAGCGTTAAACGTTTAACAAGCCAGAAAAGCGTTGCCGCGTAACGCGTGGTATGTACTTCCACCTTTATTATTAAATTTTCATAACAACAGGTATATATTTGTATTTAAAAAATATATACATATACATATATCATGATCCACAGAATGTATTTGTTGTCAACATACTGTGCCGACACACTGTTTGATTCCAGTTCACGTTTCTGACGGTTGTGTCTGACTACCCACAAAACTGTAATTTTATTTGCATTTTTATTTAATTTTTTTTTGTATAAAAATTCATTTAAACTGACGTAATATCTCACGCGATTCCAACATGTCAGCGGTATTCGAACATCATTAACAGAAATGTTTATTTCTCATTGAATAGTCACGTGTTGTTGTTTTTATTTAATACTCGTAAATGAAATTTTAATTAATATGAACATTAAAATTAGGTACGAGTATAAGGGGTATAGAACGAGTCCAACTGAAACTAATTCGTTTGTATAACAAGCCGGAGATACTAAAATAACCTTTAATAATAAATAACAATAAAAACAGGTTGTTTAAAAACGTTTTAATGACTGCTAGATCGTAGTGAAATAAGAGGAAAAAATTCCATTTGTTATTAAGCATTGAAACGAAATATTTTCATAAACTTTTACACTTACAGAGATATTATTGAGATTACATAATTAATAGTCTTTACAATATGTAAGTTGATTTTACTTTGTAAATATGTACATATATAATTTATGATTGTTTCGAAATAAAAATTTAATAAACAAACCAAACACTAACGATATTCTTAGCATTGAGCTGTAAACATCATTTATTGAATCCAAAGTCGAAAATAGAATTAATGAAAGCAACAAATTTACATTAAATAGATCAGTTTACAGTACCATACAAATGTATTTAGATACAGAAAAAGTAATGTGTACACAAATATTTATTTCGAACCGTACACAGTTTTACTGTCATAAATATGAAAACAAACATAAGGGGTTTACTCTGCAATTCGATTCGAAAACCAAATCTGTTTCAATTTGTATGTTATTTAAACTTTAAAATAATAAAATAATAATAAAATAAATTTAATAAAACATGTTTTAAAGTCCCAAAAACGTGGCTGTGTACCTTAGGTGAGGCAACAAGTTTTTCTTGACGTATAAAAGACATCAATGTAGATTCACTGATATTTCATTGGTTCTAAACACTCATTTGAATGACAAGAAGTTTATTTAAATGTGAAACTGCGCTTATACAGGGTGGGCCAAAAGAAATCAAGGGGTGTACAAGTTTAATAACTTTTTTGTTTATTAATTTTTTTTAATTTTTTCTTTCAGATTATATAGACAACACTTGGAGAATTTATAATAGAGAGGTTCACAACTGAACAGAGAACCAGAACAATAGAATTTTATTATTTAAACCAGAGATCAATTATTTTAACGCAAAGAGCATATCGTCGACATTCATTTGCATTTGAATGGCTTTGTTAATAAGCAGAACTGTAGGTTCTGGGGTTCTCAAAATCCAAGAGCCATTCATCAACGCCAATTGCACCCCATCAGGTGTACAGTATGGTGTGGGATCACATCTGAAAATGTCATTGGGCCCTACTTCTTCGAGAATGAAGATGGAAGTGCTGTAACCGTAAATGGAGAGCGGTATCGGTTTACGATAGAAAATTTTTTACGTCCTGCTCTTGAAAACAGACCTGGTATGTGGTTTCAGCAGGACGGAGCCACTGCCCATACTGCCCGAGACACAATGGCACTTTTAAGTCAAATTTTTGGAGAGCGAATAATTTCTCGAAATTCGGAAATTATTTGGCCAGCGCGATCGCCAGATTTGACAGCACCCGACTATTTTCTTTGTGGTTTTTTGAAGGAGCGAGTGTATGTGAACAAGCCAGAGACAATCCTTGAACTCAAGGCAAACATTGTTGCAGAAATTCGAACGCTACAGCCACAAGTTTTGAAAGGTGTTATGGAAAATGCTCTAAAAAGAGCCCATCAGTGCGAAGCTGAAAACGGTGGTCATTTAAGAGACATCATTTTTCATACTTAGTGTAAAAAAATTTCCATTTTGTATATTATATAATCTGAAAGAAAAAATAAAAAAAAGTTAATAAACAAAAAAGTTATTAAACTTTTACACCCCTTGGTTTCCTTTGGCCCACCCTGTATTATCACACTCTGATCTTAAAATCATGTGCTCTTCACTATCCACTACTATCCATTTTATAACCCCTTACTTGCATACCTTTTTTTGCTAGGAATAAGCGTTGCATTTGACATTTCGAGGTCCGATAACACTTTTCATTCCTAGCACATGAGGAAAGCAAAAAGATTCGTGTAACATTCCTAAAAGTTACATTTACTGAATTAATTGAATTGCTTGGATTCAGATAGAAAGTGTTAAACAGCATATTCTTCATAAAGGAAGCCAGTTATTGTTAAGACCTATATATTTTGACATTTGCCCGAACACGCAGCGTACCGGATGACGCCAACAAGTATTGGCTTTCGTTAGTTCTATTGCCTTCCAGCGAAGGTCAAAGAGTCCCCAATTCCCTATAAAAGTAACTACTCAGTATGGTATTCAATCGGTTAACCGTTAACTGTGCGATTAATTTAAAATTTGTTACTTTCGATCAATTGTTAAACCGATTTATTTCTGTCGATTAACCGTTTAAGCTAAATTTAATACCTTTTGTATTATTTCAATATATTTTTTTATGAAACAAATAATCATTTCTTTTAGCCAAAAAAAAAAAGAAAAGTATTTTTTGTGAGATTGGCTTCATTATAAACAAAGAAGTATCCATGTTCATTGAGCTTGATTTTAATTCACAAGTGTGCTGTCAAGTGCTGTAGTTTCTGTATTTCTCGCATCGTAAAATTTCCCGCATGAAACGAGGGAATCGTAACAAAAACAGTGTAAATTGAAACACAAATTGGCTTTTCTCACATAAGTGTTTCTGTATATTTACTTTGCGAGAACTATCTGTCATTTAAATAAATTTCCAGCAATTGTTGGAAGGATGTGAGAAAAAGTGTTTCTGTAACAATATTTTGTGAAAAGTTTCTCGCAAGAACTGTCAAAACAACTCACATTTTTAATTGGTGCGAGAACAACCAAATTTGTACAAAAGCATATGAATTTTTGAATTTGTTTTTAAAAATATAAAAAATAAACTAGTTGAAAAGATATGCAACGAATTGTTGGACTAAAATATCATTAAAAAATCGATATGTTTACACTTATTTAGAATTTTTATTTTGTGCAATTGTCTTATGTAGAGACAGTTGATATAAAAAACTTCTTTTGAGGATTTTACATTCATTTTATATTTTTGTTCATAATTTCATTTCCTTTTTCTTCTTAATTATTTCATTTTTTTTTTTAATTAATTATATTTTTGTGACATTTTGTTTTCATTTGACACTTGATTACTGGAAATATTTCAATAAAAACAGAATCAGTGTTGTCTGTTCTCGCATTCAAATACAGCAACACTTTTGATGTGTAAACATCTATACGCTAGGGGGTAAAATTCTTTTTCACATTACAATCACAAATTTTGCTGAGATTCACACCGCGTTGTCAAATCGGTGTGAGCTACATATGTATGAGTGTATTAGTGTTTGAAAGAAGCAATACAAACTTATTTAAAATATTGTAAAACATAGGAATTTGCTGGTTTTTGTTTGTTTTATTTAACTTGATAATTGCTTTATTAGGGTTCCGTACACCAAAGGTGAAAATGAACCGTAAGAGCTCCGGACCTGAAATTTGGACACAGTGTGTAGACATTTGGCCACTACAACAACAAATACATGAGAGTTAAAAATTAAAGGGTGTTCCAAAACGAGCAACGCAAAATGTTAAAATCCCATGTAATATACATACAATTGTATGTACATATATACACTTGAAATTTTAAAACTTAGTGTACTTTTATACAGACTAAAACAATTAACACTAAATTTAAAAAATTTAAATCAATGGGTGTTCCATCAGTTAATGCATTTGACTTTGTAATTTTGACAACTTGCTGTATCTTGGAAACCGTAAGAGCAAAATTCTTGAAATTTTCAAAAACGGCAAATCTAAAAAATCAAAAAAATATAAAATCTCCAAATCTAAAAAAAACGCCAAAAACAAAAAAATCGCCAAAACGACAAAAAGCACCAAATTAAAAAAAATTTCTAGGACTAAAATAAATCGCGAAAAACGGAAAAAATCGCCAAAAAGAAAAAAAAAACATTAAACAAAAAAATCGCCAAAATGAAAAAAATCGCCTAAATAAAAAAACCCCAAAAACAGAAAAAATCGCCAAAATGAAAAAAAAAACCCAAAAACAGAAAAAATCGCCAAAATGAAAAAAATTGCGAAATTTAAAAAAACCCAAAAAGAAAAAAAAACCCAAAACGAGAAAAAAGCGATAAAACTGAAAAAATCGTTTAAATTAAAAAAACTTAAAAAAGGAAGAAAGCTAAAAAAAGCAAAAAAATGCTCAAAATCGAATGTGCGCGAGTCAAAGTCGCACTTTACTGAATTTATTTTAATTGCAATGCGTACACAACAACAAGAACAGCAACAACTAAACGATGAACAACAGGAATTAAAAATTAAAAAGTAAAAGTAAATGCATATACCATAAATGAGCACTGCAGTACCACTAAAGTTTCAGTAAAAATAATAAAAAAATTTTAACAAGTAAATTTTTACTGATTGCTAAAATTTTTTTCTACAATTTTTATAAAGTGATTTATTATATGATGAGGTGCATTGAATTTTCAGTAATCAGTAATTCATAATGAAATTCCACCAAGTGGCTAAATGTTTTTCATACAAAAGTTTCAAAATTTTAATGAAAAAAACTTTGACACTTGCTACAATTTTATTATGAATACGGCCCTACGCTTTTACTGGTAATGCAAATTAAATTTCATTAGCAGTAAAAATTTACTGAATTTTTTCAGTAATCAGTAAATTTACTGCTTACTGCAATTTTTAATGCAGTACATATATACTGCAGTGTGCCCATTTACTAACCCAATAAGTTAAATAAAACAAACAAAAACCAACGAATTCCTATGTATTTACAATATTGAAAGTTATGATACTTTTAATTAATTAATTTAAGAAAATATACTAAAAGCATAAGTACTTCCAACTTAAAAAAAAATTTCATTACTAGATGTTTACACATCTCCCCTGTGATCGGACTCACGTTGCTTTTTTTTAAAAAATCGAGAAACGATAGAATTTTGTGTTTTACACTTCATGTGAGAAATTTTTCGATGCGAGGAATACAGAAACGAGCTACAGGACTGCTTCTTAAGCCCCGTTCAGACTATTATACAAGTATTAATACTTTCATCACATTTTACGATACAGAAATCTAACCTTTAATTAGGCGCATTTAGGAAATTACACAATTAATCGCATGGGGTCTCACGTGACCCCAAAATGTATTGCAAGTGTTGGATTACAAAGAAATACAAACGAATAGATTATATTAAATTTTCAAAGTTATTTATTTAAATAATGTATAAAAAAACAAAAATAAAATTTATTTCATTGAAAAACATAAATAAAATTCAATACTGTTTTTTTACAACTATTTTAACACTTATTTATTAAAGAAGTCGGTTAAAAATTAGTCAGACTCATGAGTAGGTTGTGATGTTCTACATCCTGCGCAGAATAATAGAACATTTTGCTGACGAACACATTTAGCACGTTTATTACATTTTGTTTAAACTTTTTTGTCGATTTTTCTTGGGCATAAAGAACACCACCCACTTTATATTGGATAAAAAATAGTTGATATCTGATAAATCTTGACATGCCTTTCTGCCATGTCTTCTATTACACTCTCCGAATTTTGTGACATAATCTCCTCTATGTCACTTACAATGTCGTTTTCTGAATCGGAACCAGCAATATCCAAATCATCATCGCACACTTCTAAACATTGTAGTATATGTTTTTCTGAATCCATTTTCAAAATGGAACACAAAAAGTGCACAAATATAATAATTAATACACAAAAACTTGAAAAAACAAATAAAAAGGGTAAATAAAATCACAAATATATACATATACCACGATCAAAAAAAGTTACCCTGTTAGTCGCATGGGGTCAACACGTATTAGTAAGTGACACGTGTGTATGCTTTAACGATATAATCGCAACTAATTTATGTTATCAATTCAAATGTATGAAGCTATAAAAAAGTTAAGTTCGCTCCGAACATTTTAACGTATAAATTTTTCAATCTTAATTTCTCCTGACCCCATGCGCCTAATTAAAGGCTAACCCCCTTATGCAAAAAAATATTTTACTTTAGCTTTAAAGTTCATATTAGTTGCCAAGCACTTTAAGGCTAACATAGCTTTGTTAAGAAATCATATGCAAAAGACAACTTTAATTATTTTGTTATCTAATAATGAATACTGGTAACACCACCGTGTTCAACAACCACTTCACAGCTTATGATGTACAAAATCGAATACAATTTCATTCGGGTATTCAAATAATTTTTTATTTTATTAAATAAATTTTCATTATCTTGAAGTAAAGCAACCTAATTTAAAAAATATGAGCTTCTGACATGGTAATAAAACAGATAAACACAACTATGAAGTAAATGTAAAAAAATGTGAAAAATTATCACAATTTGTTTTATTCGAATGAAACGAGTATTTGAATATCCAGCTTTTTTCGATTTGTTTTGATTGTATGTACATCACTAAAACATTTTTGTATAATTGTATTTATTTTAATATTTTTTATGGATTTTGCTATGTATTTCGAATCAGTTGGATAATTTGGTGATGTTTCCCATTACATGACAGAAATAATAAATTTAAGATAAGAGCAGGCACTTCTATCTTCATTTTCAGATGTAAGATGAATCAGTATGTGCTATATTAATAAAAATATTTGAGGTACAAAACACACATTTTGGAAATATCAACTTAAAGTAGTCTTAACAAACGTGGGTGTCTACTTTAGAATTTTTATACAATAATTTTTTTAGAATACAACTTTACTTAACATTGCTTGGCAAAGCTTTATTAAGTTTTTTGCATAAGACCCTAAATACATTCGTTGCGACTGTCAAAAAAATCTAACGTAAAATCGCATATTGTGTTCAGACCATCACACTTCAAATCAAATGTATAATACAAGTAGAAAACAAAACAGCTGTTCAATGAAAATGTCTGTGCTATTCATTTACTAGCGGCGGCAAAACGGTTTCATGCAGGCGGGGACGTGCCGACACTTGAAAAAATTCAGCAGTTAAAAATATTCTATGTAAATAACAGAAAAAAATTTAAGAAAAGATATTACAAAAACGTTAAAAAATTACGTCAACGAAATATACTTCCATACGATTCACGTATTCAAAATTTTGAGCCGATATACATTTGGCAAAACATTACATCAATGACGACACGCTATCGGCGGCGAAACAGCCGACTTGGAAGTTTGGTTTGTGTGAAAATGCAACCCTGATCTAATGAAAAGTATTATAGTTAAGAAAATTTTCTAACATAAGGTCTACACCTAACATAATATGTAAGATAAGAGAGTCAAATTCAATCGCAGAGCGAATCATGTTACGTGTAGACTTCAAATTAGTGTTATCTCAATCTTATAAGTTTTTTTATGAGAGCGTTGTTATAAGAAATCCTATAACAACAATCCTATGAGATGAAGTGTCAAAGAACACACCTATTTGAAAGTAAATTAGTATGCATGTGTGAGTGTTTATTAAAATAAATGAAAAACAATGTTTTGGACAACATTTCTGGGATTTTATATGTTTAAATGTGTTTAATTGATTCATAAATTAAATTTTGTGTGAAAAAGTGAAAATAAAATAGCTAATCATACAAAAATAAAACATGTTAACTCGATGAGAATTTGCATTAAATGAAATGTTATAAGAAAACTAAAAGTACGTGTTCCTGTTGTATGAGATGAAGAGAAATATCGGCATTTTATTTTTGTTATTCTGCCGACGTTCTCTCAAATATTATGTCGGAGTTAATCGCAGTTGTAGACGCTATGTAAAGACGAGAAAGTCTTATGGGATGTCAAAATTATTATCGTATTATTTGCCACTTTGATGACATTTTGCGTTCAGACTATCACACTTGCACGTATTATTTGAATTTTTGACAAGTATAACCCCCTTATGCAACAAAATATTTTACTTTAGCTTTAAAGTTCATAGTAGTTGATAAGCACTTTAAGGCTAACATAGCTTTATTAAAAAATCATATGCAAAAGACAACTTTAAATATTTTGTGATTTAATAATAAATACTGGTAAACCACCGTGTTCAACAACTACTTCACAGCTTATGATGTACAAAATTGAATACAATTTCATTCTTGTATTCAAATATTTTTTTTTTTCATTTTATTAAATAAATTTTTATTATCTTGAAGTAAAGCAACCTAATTTAAAAAATATGAGCTTCTGAGTTAATAAGAAAACAGATAAACACAACCATGAACTAAAAGTAAAAAAATGTGAAAAATTATCACAATTTGTTTTATTCGAATGAAACGAGTATTTGAATATCCAGCTTTTTTCGATTTGTTTTGATTGTAAATATGTACATCACTAAAACATTTTTGTATAATTCTATTTATTTTAATATTTTTTTATGGATTTTGCTATGTATTTCGAAGCAGTTGGATAATTTGGTGATGTTTCCCATTACATGACAGAAATAATAAATTTAAGATAAGAGCAGGCACTTCTAGCTTCATTTTCAGATGTAACATGAATCAGTATGTGCTATATTAGTAAAAATATTTGAGGTACAAAATACACATTTTGGAAATATCAACTTAAAGTACTCTTAACAAACGTGGGTGCCTACTTTAGAATTTTTACACAATAATTTTTTTAGAATACAACTTTACTTAACATTGCTTGGCAAAGCTTTATTAAATTTTTTTGCATAAGACCCTAAATACAAAGTATAATAGTCTGAACGCGGCTTTAGCGATACTAGCAGATGACAAGAAACTTGTAAGTATGGCTGCCTAGTTCGTGGTGACATCCACACAGATTTAACAAACCTTAGTAATCTACACAGTTCCATTCCCGATACAAGTTCAAGACTCTGAAAAGTGTGATCACCAAAACAGTCATATCTAGTGTAGCTTAGAGCCGGACAGTGGCACAGTATATTTTCTACCGTCTCATTTACCCCGGGTTCCTTACATTTCTTGCAGGCACCGTCAAGTATTTTTCCTATTTTGACGGCATACGAAGCCGGCCAAAAAAAGTACATGTGTTTTTATTAACACATAAATATTAATTTTTCCACGTTTGATTTATTTCGAAAATTGTTGTTTTTGCTATGTTATACTAGTAGTTTTTCTTATTACATAATTATATATTAAAATAATAAATAATTTACCATCAGAACTAATTGCCCTATAATGACATACATAAAAAAATGATTTAGAATTTGATTGATGAGAAGAATGATTTATTTTAGATTACGTAAACATGTTGCCAAATAAACAATTAAATAAACAAGTAAGTAGTTCTTAAGAATCGATTATTTAAGTCGCACGCCTTGCTTAAATCATTAATTTGGTAATCCAGTAGGGAAGAGCTTCCAACAAAAATGCTTAATTCCAAACCCGATTACATTTTTTAATATTTTTTGCTTAGCTCGATCTTCTTCAAATTCCACCCTAAAATGTAATCTGCCAGTTTAGCAAATATATTATAAAAACTCTAATTTTGTCCCCTCTGAGGATATCCCTATTTTTGCTCATTTGTCGGCTATTTTGTTATAGAAGATGCATTCGGGGTATGGGAAATAAACTATCCTGACGTAGGAGCTAGTCAAGGGACTTCATCAACATGAGATCCAGATCAGTAATAGCAGCGAAGTGGTACATATATCATATATCAATATCAACAATGTGGCGAATGACTTAATTGTATTCCTGCGTAAAAAAATAATCATAATGCAAATTGTGTGATCGATGCCTGAGAAAGCGGTTATTTGACGCTGACATGCATTTTAAGTGTTATTTGGTGGGACCTGACTTAAAGTGAAAAAACGGCTTTGAAAGCCGGGGTGAAGGTTACTATTTTAATTTTTAACTAGATATACCAAACGGACGACACACTCGTCCGTATTCTAGAATCAAAATGTAAATAATTTAAGATTCAAAGAAAATGTACATATCTAAACTTCATAAAAAATTTATTAAAACACAGCCACACACAAACTTACATAAATACATATGCAAGCATAATTAAATAATACATGAAATTAAAAAAACATAAACAAAATCCCTTCAACCAAGCTAATTCACTTTATTCAATTCTATTCCTTTAAGTATTATGGCTTTCATACAACAAATAAGAGAAAAACAATTGTTAGATCAAGAGAAATACTACAAACACACACACACACTCATGTTTTGTTTCTTTTTTACTTGGAAGCTAATAAATGCGTGTGTAATATGTGTGCATGTAAATAGTAGTAGCCACTTTAAGCGCTTATAGCTCCCAACATACTAAACCGATTTCAATAAAATATAGATTCTGCACATCTGCACAAAAAATTCTTTAAAACCATATAAATCTTTTTAAAATCGGTGAAGTGGTACCAGCGTAAAAGGGATTACAAAAAACTTGTTCGCCTATTAATTATATAGATGGCTTTCATACAACAACAAATAAGAGAAAAAAATTGTTAGATCAAGAGAAATACTACAAACCCACACACAAACTCATGTTTTGTTTCTTTTTTACTTGTAAGCTAATAAATGCGTGTGTAATATGTTTGCATGTAGTAGTAGCAATTTTAAACGCTTATTGCTCCCAAAATACTAAACCGATTTCAATAAAATATAGATTCTGCACATCTGTATAAAAAATCCTTTAAAACCATATAAATCTTTTTAAAATCGGTGCAGTGGTACCAGCGTAAAAGGGATTACAAAAAACATGTTTGCCTATTAATTATATAGATAGATTAAGAAATTTTGTTCTCATTTATAATTAATAGAAGTAAAAAATTCTTTATATAAACCGATATTGCAATTGTGCCAACTTTGACATCTCTGCTTTATAAGTCTAAAACTGAGAGAAATATTTTCCATTGTCTTTGCCCTCGATTTCCGTTCTATGCACTGTATTCCATAAATAACATAATTTACATACTTTTAATATAATTATTATTATTTTATTACTCAACACAAATGTCAACATGTCTAAAGTTAAAGAATTTGACATTGAGCGTTTAATTTAATTAATAGCGATTTTTATGTCGTGTAATTTTCAACATACACACATACATACTTATGTATATATAAGTACATATGGTATGTACATATGTTTATTTCAATAATTGTCGTTTAAAAAATTATAATATATTGCGAACAACATGACCATCAACAGAAAAAAGTAATTGAGAATGAAAAACCACTGAACCAACAATGGCAACAACATATAAAGTGAAGTTATAAGTTTTCATAAAATCGTATATTATTCTTTATTTTTTATTTTTATTTTAGCTAGTATCGATTTATATAAATTTATTTAATATCTATTAAATATTTGTTGAAGTATTTTTAAGGTTTAATATATGTATAATACCAGCTTAGCACGGTGTGCTTTGCTACCCCACTCCCCCAATTACAAAAAAAAAACATTTCGACTGCAGCGTCATCTGCCGGACTGATTTGTGAATCTAAACCATCCAGAGCGTCACTCTAACGAATACAAAAAAATTCATTCAAATCGGTCCAGCCGTTTAGGAAGAGTTTAGTGACATATACACGTTGCTACTTCCTATGTGAATTTATAAGAATACTGTTAATAACATCATGGACATATGGTCTCAGTCACCCGTCCATTTTTGTGCAACCATATGCTGCAAATTTACTTTGCAGAATATGTACTATAAATAAATAAATAAATAAATAAAGGGTGGTTAAATTTTAAGGGCCGATGTTCAATGTGAACCACATTTCTCAATTTCAGACTAATTCAATTTGAACCATGGAAAGACCATGGAAAGATAAACGCGTTAAAGTTATTCAGGCTTATTATGAAAATAGGCGTTCAAATCAAAATGCATATCGTGCACTTCGTGATTTTCGCGTTTAGCACAATCGACCTCAGTGGATTCGTTAATAAGCAGAATTGCCGCATTTGGGCGAATGATAATCCAAGAGTGATTGTCGAAAAACAAATGCACCCAAAAAGAGTGACTGTATGGTGCGGTTTATGGGCATCATCGGCTATCGTGAGATGATAATGAACTTTTTATGGCCCGAATCGGAAGATATGCATGTGGACGATATGTGGTTTCAACAGAACGATGCCACTTGCCACAAAGCTAACGAAACACTGGCTCTTTTGCGCGACAAATTCAATGGTCGTGTTATCTCACGTTGTGGCGATGTCAATTGGCCGCCAAAATCATGTGATTTTACACCGTTCGACTTCTTTCTTTGGAGTTATCTGAAAGAAAAGGTGCACGTCGATAAGCCAGCAACAATCCAAGAGCTAGAGGATGAGATAATTCGGCACATTAACGGCATAGAACCTCAATTATGCCTCAGAATCATCGAAAATTTGGACAATCGGATAGAGGTGTGCCTCCGAGGTCGCGGTGGCTGGCCATTTGGCCGATATTTTATTCCATACATAATTGAACCATACCATATTATCAAATAAAAAGAAATGACAATGATGTCCTAAATAATTTTTGGTTTATTCAAATCAAATTCGGCCCTTAAAATTCAACCACCCTTTCCATATATATACTTATGTAGGTATAATAATAACAAAAATTAAAAATTTAAAAAATCCCCAGAATATTTCTAGAAAATATAAGATATCTTCTAAGCGGCTGGACCGATTTTATTAAAACATACCTAAGAACCTTCTCGATCAATTCACCTTTAAAACAGAAAAAAATAATCAAAATCGGTCCAGCCGTTTGGTCTGTACGTGTACTTGTGCAGACATACACATACACAGATCCACAGACACCCACTACACCCCTTTTTTTAGTTGGGGGTTAAAAAAGATTTCGAGGAAAAACTGCATATGACTTAGACCACTTTCATAATTAAGCGCATATACTTAAAAATTAACCCTCCTTTTACACATGCAAGTGCCTTGCATGCAAGCTCTATATACGTATTACCAACGAAAATTTCTCACAAATGCCCGACTGTCTTGCAACTTGCATGTTTGCTTTTAGTGCAGAGTTGTCCATAACACAAAAAATTTTAATTTTAAGGGAACCAGATAGTGTTGAGCTTTATTCGTATTGTTTCAATGTTATTTATGTCCAAAAAAAGTAATAAACTGCTCGATTTATGAATATTTAAGAAAAAAAATTATTAAATTAGCTTTTAAATGTATTTAAAATGAGTAAAATCTCATATAACATTACACTGAAATCCATTTAATTTGTGCTAAACTATTAATAGGGCAACACTGTTAGCTAACTTTCCATTTACTTGCTACAAGTTCAACAAGTCACTGTCTTGTAAAATTCCTTGGCAGTTGAGTTGGAAGTAGACTGCAAGTGCCGAAAGTGTAGATGTGTTAGTAAAAGAGTTTGAGTGTATTGAGTTTTTCGAACTTGCACTTGCACGTGTAAACCCTAGGTAACCTAAGTTTTATTGGTATTTAAACTTTTGAAATATGAGTGGCCCTGTGGTTGAGTGGGTAGTGTGCAAGCCTGTCATGCACGAACAAAATTTTCAAAAAATGTTCAGGTTCAAAATAAAATGTCATTGCATTTGTAGCAATAAAAAAGTTTATAAGTGTTCATTCCCTCTAGTCAACTTAGAACCATATGTCTCTATGTCAATACTCTTTCTCCAGCGACAGTTGCACTAGTTAAAATGTAGACAACTTTCCTTTTATGCGTGAGTAGAGATACGTTAGAGACGACAGTTCTAGTGTATTTCTGGTGATATTGTCAATGAACACGTCAATAGTTTGTTTTTCTTTTTTATTATTCTGTGCAATAATATTAAATAAATATATGTAGACGAGGGTCACTAAAATCTACTAGTGAATCTCCGGTTCAAATATCTCCATATGGTCGTAAAAGAACTACCTCCTCAATAGTGCTAAAGTCTACTGATAGCATTTGAATGCCAACCCTATGTTATTTGTCAATAGGCATTTGCATTGGCTGGGGTACACCTAGTCAGTAAAACTATTGAAAATGTCACTAGAAAATCACTATAAGTTTACTATTGACAACGAGAGAGGATATATCGATATTGTAGACTAGAGCCCCTAAAATTTACTAGTGAATATTTGGTGCCAATCTCTCCATGTGGTCCCGAAATTGCTACTAAGTCAGTATTGCTATAGTCTAGTGGTGGATTTTCAATGACAAGCTAATGTTAAATGTCAATAGATGATACCATTGGCTGGGGTACACCTGGTCAGTAGTGCTACTGACAACGTCAATAGTAAATCACCACAATTTCCCTATTCTCACTTTCTGCAGGGTTGTTACACAAGGCGAATTAATAACAGGTGATCTTGACGGCGCAGGTGACTATTTTTTGCTTCTTGTACATTTGTATACTTGGGATGTCAAAAATTATTTACATACATACACACATATATCGTCAACACATATTGTTTTTAAATTTGAATTGAAGCCATAAAATTGTGAAAAAGAAGAAACTATTTATTAATTGTGCAATTTGTGTATTTTGACTGTGCTGGATGCGCGTAAGGAATTAAAAATAGTAATTGTGTTTGTGTGTGTAATAAGCTTATTTTCCATTTCAACAGGAAACGGGTGTTAAAACGAATTGATAAGAACTCCCACAAAAATTAAGGTTCTGCTTTTGTGCATCGTATTCGCGTAATGGAAGAAGCTAGACATTCGCACTTAAACAACAATTTATTATTTGGTTCATCACTTGTATTTTTTATTTGTAAAGATAAAGTTTGATTGATATTTATCTAACAAAAATTACGAAAAAAGGATTTTAAGTTGCACTAAAATATTTCTGTGTTACACATAAGGGAATTTTATTAAAAAAGCACTTATAAAATTATATAAAAGGTGTTTTTTATTGAGGTATAGAACTTTAAGTTGGCATCACTTTTTTAACTGGCGGCCATTTTGTCAGCTGTCAAGTGATTAATATTTAGTTTGGTTTGCCATTTCATCATGAACAGGTTGACAAAAGAACAACGCTTGCAAATCGTGCAAATTTATTTCGAAAATAATGGTTCAGTTCGCGAAGTTTACCGCAAGCTCCGTCCATTTTATGGTCGACATAATCGTCCATCAGAGCAATTAATTCGGTTAACCATGGATCGTTTTCGCACTACGTTTACTCTATGTGATAATACGCATCCGCAGAGACGTCGAACAGTGCGCACCGAAGAAACAATTGCCGCTGTAGAGCAAAGTGTTGAAGAGGACCCGAATGAATCGATTCGCCACAGTGCACAGCAATTGGAGCCGACTAACCGACTATTTTGTTCCCGAATTGGATGGCATAAATGTGGATGAGTTATGGTTCCAACAAGACGGCGCTACATGCCACACAGCGCACGTCACAATCGATTTATTGAAGGAAACATTCGATGAGCGCATAATTTCGCGGAATGGACCTGTCAATTGGCCACCAAGATCGTGTGATTTGACACCATTGGATTATTTTCTTTGGGGATATGTGAAGTCGCTCGTCTACGCCAACAAACCAGAAACGTTAGGGGACTTGGAAGCCAACATTCGTGGCGTAATTGCCAACATACGGCCCCATATGCTCGAAAAAGTGGTTGAAAATTGGACCTGTAGAATTGGCTTTATTCGAGCCAGCCGCGGCGGCCACATGCCCGAAATCATATTTAAACATTAGTGGCATAAAATTATCCTTCCAATAAAGCCAAATTGATGGACATTAAAACGATTTTCTTGTGTTTTATTTCAATTCGAAGTTCTATACCTCTTAAAAAAACACCCTATACATACATATGTATGTATGTACATATACATAAGTACTATATTCAGCATCTATATGGTAATGATTTTTCATCAACTTTCTTCAAACTGAAATTGCAAAGTTTGTTCCCATTTTACAGGTCATACATTATACAACCTAAAACACTGAAAATATATACATATAATCACATAATTTTTGCCTTTGTGTACTTACTCCTGCGTGTGCCACACTTTAATGATTCCATTATATACGTCATTTAAAGATAAATGTTCCATGCGTTTTATCTTTAAATTATTATTCATTTTTCTGCCTGGTGTACATAAAACCACAACCATTGCATAGAGGGATTTACAAAGCATCTGCTTAGCGATTTGCACCCTCTTAGACCCATATTAAAAGGTATAACAAAAAGTATCAAAGCTTTCAATTGTTTTAAAACCAGCAAGGATATAACCGTTGCAGCCGGCTGTTCATAATCGGTACAAATAAACTTATTCCCCAAACTTCTTAAACATATTTTTACTACCCATACCAACTTAATGCAATTCCGGAGCAGTAACTCTACGGTTTGGGAGACACATAAAATACTTTTTTTTAATTTCTTTATCTTTATTTATCTGTTTATTAATTTTTAAAGCAAAACGTTCAAAAAATACTTTTTTTTCTAAAACACAACAGCTGTTTCTGACATCCCAAGTATATAAAATACTAAAAGCGAATTCAAAAATTTGACGTGAGTATACCTTATATGAATTTGCCTTGATTGTTACAGTTAAATGTCGGAATGACATTTATATATAATTTACATATATTATTCTACACCGAATAGGTCCCTATGGGATAGTTCAGTGACAAATCACAAGGTGCATACAAAGTATCAATTAAACCCATCCTAGGCCATCCCCATGTAAAAGTGACGGGTCCTCTTCATAGAAAGTGTTAGAACTCGGACTGGTCCCTATCACTTGGGGACCGGTCACGTGACTAGAACGCTCAAATAATTACTTGTTATATTTCTGTGGCAATAAAAAAGTGCTTAAGTCATATTTTACTGTTTTGCAGGAGTGCACTTTTAAGCGTTCAAGTTGATTTTCATAATTTTATTTATTTTACAGTTAAATTGGGAAATTTTCTGTTAATCTTTATTTCTTCAAGCAACCATCGTTGTACACACTATAGGTAATACACTTAAGTTGAAATATACCAAAGTATAACCTAAACTAAGCTATTATTCCAAATGATATTAGAACTACAAAAAAAGATAAGTAAAGTAGCAGGTCATTGTGCTACAACTTCTTAAAAAATCACACAAATTACTTTCTAATATGCAGATTACGGAGGTATGATTAACTTAAAATCAGCTTATCTCGACTTAAGCACTTGTTCCTTTTTGCCACATATTTTCATATTCAGTAATTCTCAAATACAATTTTGGATTTTTCTTTTCAAAGAGTGGTATTTAAAATGAGAAAAATCGAGAAGATGGTTTCAGAGCTGGAAAACTTAAACTTAAACAAACCTTTATATACCATTTACCATTTTTGTTAACTGGTATAAAAATGGTTAAAGTGCTTTTATATCAGAAATGTTATGGTCTTAAATTCTTGAGGATTTTCTTCAACTAAATTTTCACTTCATAATGAACATTAATTTTTTTTGCCTTTTCTATTTGAAAGGCAAACAATATTGCCATCATTTTCACAATTGAAAATTCCATTAGACTTTTTGCTTATTATATTAGATCAGGGTGACCGATGACATTTATCAAAAAGTGGCACCAAATAGGGGATTTATCAAAAAAAAGGGGCAAAATTAAAAAAAAACAGGAAAACTGCACTAAACTTTATATTTTTAATGTATTTTCATATATGTAACTCACCCTAAAGAAATGGGGTCAAAAAGTGGCAAGGCAGTCGAAAAAGGGGAAACGCAGTCGAAAAAGTTGCAAATTGCCACTTTAGTCGGTCAAACGGTCACGCTGTATTAGATGATGTTTGCTAGCTTTCCTGAGATTCCTGGTTTACACTATGCAAGTCTGTTTGTTAAGCTGATTAGTTTGTTAGGGGTGAGAGATAGAGAGAGAGAGAGAGAGAGAGACGAGGGGAAAAAGAATCGTTTCTCTTCCCCTTTTCTCTCTCTCTATAAAATTAATCAGCTTAGCAATAAGACTTGGATAGTGTAAACTATGACTTACCGGAAATGTGCAAACTTCGAATCCTAAAGACACCTCCCAAATAACTTCAACTTGTTTCCAGTGCTGTTTCCATTTTTCGCAAACGGCTGTTCTAAAACAATCAGCCTTAAAAAATATGAAATAAATACATATGTATGTATGTATTTGCATAGTAATAAATTCCCCTTTTACCAGCAATCGTGTTGTATAAGTCATATATTTTTAATAAAACTGGTTGCTCACTGCGTTGTGCACGTGATATGATTACAATATAATATAATTATTATATACTACATAAGTATGTATCCCTGTAGGAAAGGTCAATAGTGAAATAGTACTGATTCACTTTGTCACCTGTACTAACTACTGAATGGTACTACTGACTAGGTATTTCTTTTGGGACCATATATAGACAGTGAATACAGATATTCGCTGGTACATTTTGGTAATTATAGTATACACTTTTGACAATAAAACTGCATATTTTATTCAAATTTGTCAAAAATATATAAATAATGCATAAAAACATAAAAATAAAATAAAAGAGCTTCTTAATTCATTCATTTGTTCAGCAAGTAAGAATTTGGTTTATCGTTCCGTTTTATTAGGGATCTGTCGTGCGATTCAGTAACTTTTAACGATCCGACAATCGAAATTTTTGTCTATACATTTTTTCGCTTGCAATAGCGATTGTGTGATTCCTATCTTCCTTTTAAAGATAATACGAAGCTGATATTTTCTGTTGATTTTTTGTCGATAAAATTAACAGCACATAAATTATTGTCGCTTAAATAACGACACAGCTGACATTAACCTACATCGAATATCGTTAAAAATGTTACTGAATAGCAAATTCAATAAATTTACGTTATAATTAGTCGTTAAAAGAAGTTAGTGAATTGCACTACTGGATGTGTAGAAAATTTTCAACTAATCACACAAAATCTTCTAAAATCTGCAAAAAATTTCCCTAATCGACAATTTCACTAAAAATTGTTTCATTTTCACATTTTCTATTTTAAAACCCGCAAAATATATTGATTTTTTATTTATGTACCTTTTGCAATTTATTATTTTTTCATTCCTTAAACTATTTTTTAATACATTTATACCTACACACAAAAAACTAATATAATAATTTTGTAATATCAATTAAAATATTTATAATATCAATTAAAAAATTAATTAAATTTTCACCTATAAACAGTTTGATAACATCAACTAAGTTTTTCCACTCAATTTAATTAATACAATCAAAAATTTAATTGAGTCAATTAAACTTTAATTGAAAATATTAATTGGTGAATACTTTTTTCTCTGCAGTTAAGTCAATGTGCTGCTAACATTGATTTTTGTATGAAAATATTTTAAAATGACCAAAATTTTAGGGCATATATATATCTTAAGTGTGCAGGTATAAAATGTGCACTTAAAAAACGAATTTTTATGGGATTTTAAATAATAGTGACAGAAATTTATCATTTTAGGCAGTTAAGTCCAAAGTGCACTTAAATAAAAGGCAGCTAAATCAAAACTACTGTATGAATTTTATTATCAAAAATCACTAATATGTATTAGTGACTATCTTTACGATCCTTAAGGAACTATTGGCCTTATGTATAAGAAAAAACTGGCATGAAGTTATACCCCTTTTATACACGCAAAGTTTACTTTGCAAAATCATAATTCAGCTGTGTGAAAGACAGAGGGAGGAATACGATCTCTTTCTGATTTCCTCCCAGCTGAATTCAGACTTTGCAAAGTAAACTTTCAGTATCTAAACGGGGTATTAGCATAAGTGGCGACATTGAACTAGTTTCTAACCAGTTCCTCCATTAAAAATCGGCACATAATGTAGTTTTAAGATACTATTACATTCTAGCTTTATTTTTAATGTAAAATTGTATTGCGAAACTCGTTAAGATAATATTCAATATTGCCACTTATGCAAACTTCTTGCCAGTTTTTCCTTATACATAAGGCTGTCAATAGTTGTACCCCTCTTACACACGCAAAGTTTACTTCGCAAAGCCTTAATTCAGCTGTGTGAAAGACAAAGGGAGGAATACTATCTCTTTCTGTCTTTCTCCCAGCTGAATTAAGACTTTGCAAAGTAAACTTTCCGTGTCTAAAAGAGATATTGTTCAATGTCTATAATAAAAAGCATTATCTGGGATACAACTAGCCAGTAGTACTGTTGACATAGTCAATGGTGACTCAGTACTGATTCACTAGCGACGTTTCCTACAGGGTTATTTCAGCAGTATAGTCACATACTAGATACGTAAATACATACATGCATAGATATATACATATGTACTCGTGTGTTTGTATGTTGCAGGAGAAATTCATAATAAATTAGGTATAATTGTAAAGCGCTTAATTGAGGTTTGTTTATCAGAAAAATAAAACAAGTAAAACAGCTAAAGTAACACATTTCATTAATTAAGTGTGCAAAGTGATAAATCCACTTTTTATGAAAATACGTAATTTAAAAAATAAAAAATCCCGTTATCTCGTTATTTTAACTTGTTTTCATTCTACGTTATGTAAATATGATTGTAAAAAACAAAATTATGTAAGCACATACATTAGAGTGGATCATTTTTGTTGTAAACAGGCGTCTAGCAAAAATGAAAGCTACAAAAAATTCTAAGAATATTATCCTAAGAAACTAGGGGTCTGAAATCAAAACCCTGCTCCCGCTGAGAAGCATAAAAATTCAAGCTTTTCGTTAGGTAAAAACATTTATAGCCAAATTACAAAAGTAACATTTTAAAAATGTTCCCTCCCGATTTGAATGAAATTTTGTCTAAATGATGCCTCTGGCATAACTACCGTCAGTGTTGTCAGATATGGTGATATCTCGCCAAACGTGGCAACAAAAATTAGTTTTTTGGCGATGCAAATTTTGAAATGGCATTAGCGATTTACTTGGCGATATTTGTACATATTTGTACGATTTCAATAAAATAGAATAATGTTAAGAATATGAAATTTTTTTAGGGATTTTTTTACAACATAAAATATTTCGTGTAAAAAATTCTAAGTGTTGTGAAATTCAAGAAGTTTCATAAATACATATATGGACCACAAAATCTCATTTGGTGCTTATGAAACACAGTGCGGATTTACGATCTTCATATGTAATTAGGTCAAACTTTACTGACCTTATGTTCCCGGGAAATGTTCTCGAAAATTTGTATTTTTAAAATTCTTAAAGAAAATATATCCAGAGCCTATATCCAAAATAAGTCAACTCAAATTTGGTCAAAATGAGTTTCCGATGGCAAATAGCTCCCCTATACAATATTCATCTGTAGTATAAATTTCGAATAAAAAAAAATATTTTTCCCCGTTTTATTTCAATTTTTCTTATTCTGCTATCTCAAAGTATAATTTCTTTGGTGAAAATAAATGCTAACTACCATGTAGATTTCCAATATTTTTAAAAAATTAGTGATTTATTTAACATCTATCTCACATCTTATTGCATGCTGAACACATATCTGGTAAGGGCTTTGATATCTTATGTCTAGTTTTCGAGATATGGTCACTTTTAATATATTAGTACAGAGGGGTTCCGATAAAAAAAAATTATGTATATCTTTTAAACTGTTAGTCAAATAGAAACATTATGTATGGACCGTTTATAGTCAATGACATAAGCTCTCGAAATTGATAATTTGGAGTGACCCTGCCACACTAAAGAGTAAGTTAGAGAGTGATAAAGCTGACCACCTCGAGATGGAAGGGGCTTTCAGTCAGGCTTAAGTTATTTTTTTTTCTGGTATTTTAAGTTTTTTCTTGTGGCTTTTCAATTCTTATATCTAGTATTTAGAAAAAGATTTCACAAATTTACTAAAAAATAAATATATTCCAAAAAATCATATTTATTTTCCGACAAAATATGCTAACTTTGAAAAATATTTGTTTTTTGATCGACTAAAATACGATATCTCTTAAAAAAACCAGTGCAAAATAAAATATTTTTTGCAGACCTATAAATTAGTAAGCATATTTAAACCATATTATGGAAGGCACATCATTTATTTTTACAATAATGACCGAATTAACTACTTTTTTCGCTCTACTCAAAAGTTAGCTTTTTTGAGTTGACGTATTTTGAATATAGGCTCTCGATATGTTGGTTAATAGCTTCTTATCTTTATTGTGGCCAAGTTTAAATTTTGAATGATTCTTAATACCGTTTAGGTAGCGCTTAGGTATACGAATATTTTTAAATTTTATGCGATTTTGATCTTGAAGATGAAGATTTTTTTTTGATTTTATATGTTGACAATTTTTGTTCTTTATGACAAGAGCTACAACTTTGCCTCACAGAGTAAATAAAAATTCCGAGTGGTTTGCAAGATATGAGCCTGAGAAAATGTAAAAATTATAACCGGGCCCCAAATCTTTGGGGACCCATAAAAAAAGGAAATGACTCGGGCCAAAACTGGGAGGCACAGGTCTTATTTTGTTTGGACTTTTATCACGTAGTGGCGTCCATATTATTTTCATAGCTTAAAAAATTACACACAGTGGAATGTCTCTACTATGGAAAAAAAGTAACCAAAATACCAAATTATATATCGTTGGTCACAAGCAGAAGGGCCCTAACTGAAATAACTGTAACTTTACAGGAGAAGGTAAAAACAAAATCATAAACAGTACAACTGCTTCTAAAACTGCTTTGTACAACTGCTTGTAAATCGTTATTTATTACAGTATTGCAATAAATTTTTGTGACGAGGTGTATTTGTGTGAAATGTATTGGAAACTCAATTTCGTGAAAATACTAGTTAGCGTCTTTCCACTTATGACCCCCGATGTGTACTGTGACAATAATGAAATTAAATGTAAATAAATTCAGTAAAGTGCGACTCTGAATCGCGCACGAAGGGTTCCGTACGAACACTAGACATGTAATTTAATACAAACTTCATCCTACATAATATATAGTTTTGGCATTTTTTTTAGTTTTTGGGGTCTTTTCGGTTTTTTTGTTTTGGCGGTTTTTGCGTTTTTTCGGTTTTGGCGATTTTTTTAAGTTTTGGTTCTTTTTTAGTTTTGACACTTTATTTTCTTGTTTTGGCGATTTTTTTCGGTTTTTGGCGTTTTTTCATTTTGGCGATTTTTTTTTATTTTTGGCGATTTTTTTATTTAAATTTTTTTTTGAGTTTTGGCGACATTATCGCGTTTTGGCGATTTTTTTAGATTTTTGGCGTTTTTTTTCATTTTGGCGTTTTTTTTTCATTTTGGCGATTTTTTCGAATTTGGCGATTTATTTTTTAATTTTTGGCGATTTTTTTTTGGTTTGGCGATTTTATAATTTTTAGATTTTTTAGTTTTACCGTTTTTGAAAATTTCAAGAGTTTCCAAGATATAGCAAATTGTCAAAATTACATAGTCAAAATTGCATTAACTGATGGACCACAGTTTAATTTAAATTTTTTTAAATTTTAGTGTTAATTGTTGTAGTCTGTATGAAAATACACTAATTTTACAAAATTCAAGTTTCAATATACATATGTACATACCATTGTATAATATATATTACATGGGATTTTAACATTTTTCGTTGCTCGTTTTGGAACACCCTTTAATTTTTAATTCTCATGTATTTGTTGCTGTAGCGGCCAAGGTTCTACATACTCTGTCCAAATTTCAGGTCCGTAGCTCTTACGGTTCCTGAGAAAATACCGTGTGACGGACAGACGGACAGCGTAGCGAAAACAATAGGGTTCCTTTTCACCTTTGGTGTACGGAACCCTAAAAAGTGCTACCAAACATGACGTAAACTAGCAATTGTACCACACACAAAAAATTTATATGAATAATTTTTGCATATCAATCAAAATAATTGTAAAATCAATTAAAAAATTAATTAAATTTCCGCCATCTAACGTTTTTTTTTCAACTAGTGCTTATTTCGTGAATGGTAACACTTAGATCATGTCTGATTTGACAGATAATTAGTTTTATCCTTCCGCTAAACAAGCCAACTGACCATCCAATACGTTTTTGCTTCGCTAAGTGGGCCTGCGATCGACTTACAGAAGATGCCAATTTTGCCAAAAAATCATCTTTTCAGATGAAGCTCATTTTGATCTTGGCGGGTATGTAAACAAGCAAAATTGTCTCATTTGGGGCACAGAAAACCCGCACGAATACATTGAAAAGCCGACGCACCCAAAACGAGTCCCTGTTTGGTGCGGATTTTGGTCCAGAGGCATAATTGGGCCATTGAGCAAGGAGTGGCCGTTACAGTCAATGGCGATCGTTATCGGGCCATGTTGAATGAATTTTTGTTAACAAAAATTGAAGGAGGATATTGGCAACATTTGGTTTCAACAGGACGGCGCTACGTGCCACACAGCCGCAGCTTCAGTAGTTTTTTTTTATAGCATTTTCAAAAAAAAAAAAGTTATCTGGCAGACCCTTTATAAAAAATTTGATAATATCAATTAAGTTTTTCTACTCAAATTAACTAATAAAATTAAAAATTTGATTGAATCGATTAAATTCTTAATTAAAAACATGAATTGGTGAATTATCTTTTTCTGTGTATAAAAACTCGCCTCTGTATCGTTTGCTTGTGTGAGAACTTGCTTGTTATGTAAAAACAAGCCATTCGTTTTTTTTAATCAGATATAGTTTTAGGGGTTAAACGCATTATTTACTCATATACTAGTTTAACCTAGGGTTTACACGTGCAAGTGCAAGTTCGAAAAACTCAATACACTCAAACTCTTTTACTAACCCTGCGCTTACACATGCAAGTGCCTTGCATGCAAGCTCTGTGTACGTATTATCAACGAAAATTTCTCACAAATGCCCGACTGTCTTGCAACTTGCATGTTTGCCTTTTAGTGCAGAGTTGTCCATAACACAAAAAATTTTAATTTTAAGGGAACCAGATAGTGTTGAGCTTTATTCGTATTGTTTCAATGTTATTTATGTCTAAAAAAAAAAGTAATAAACTGCTCGATTTATGAATATTTAAGAAAAAAAATTATTAAATTAGCTTTTAAATGTATTTAAAATGAGTAAAAACTCATATAACATTACACTGAAATCCATTTAATTTGTGCTAAACTATTAATAGGGCAACACTGTTAACTAACTTTCCATTTACTTGCTACAAGTTCAACAAGTCACTGTCTTGTAAAATTCCTTGGCAGTTGAGTTGGAAGTAGACTGCAAGTGCCGAAAGTGTAGATGTGTTAGTAAAAGAGTTTGAGTGTATTGAGTTTTTCGAACTTGCACTTGCACGTGTAAACCCTAGGTAACACAACTACACTTTCGGCACTTGCAGTCTAGGAATTTTACAAGACAGTGACTTGTTTCACTTGCAGCAAGTAAATGGAAAGTTAGCTAACAGTGTTGCCCCATTAATACTTTAGTAGAAATTAACTGGATTTCAGTGTAATGTTATATGAGTTTTCACTAATTTTAAATACATTTAAAAGCATTAAAATAACACGAATTAAGTTCAATACTATCTGGTTCCCTCAAAATTAAACTTTTTTATGTTATGGACAACTCTGCAATAAAAGGCAAACATGCAAGTTGCAAGACAGTCGGGCATTTGTATGAAATTTTCGTTGATAATACGTACACAGAGCTTGCATGCAAGGCACTTGCATGTGTAAACGCAGGGTAAAACAAAAGCGGTTAATCTCATTCCCGCAAATAAAAATTGCAAAATCGTCGAAAAATGGAGCTTTACTAGCGTTGTTTTGAACTTTTAGCAGTGGCGATATGGATTACGTCGTATTAAATTTTTGATGATATGCTGGGGTGTAAAAATCTTTTTCACAATACAATCACAAATTTTGAGTTAGATGCGCACCGGGTTATCAAATCGGTGTGAGCTATGTATGAGTGTATTAGTGTTTGAAAGAAGCAATACAAACTTATTTAAAATATTGTAAATACATAGGAATTTGCTGGTTTTTGTTTGTTTTATTTAACTTCATAATTGCTTTATTAGGGTTCCGTACACCAAAGGTGAAAATGAACCCTATTGTTTTCGCTACGCTGTCGGTCCGTCTGTCACAGGGTATTTTCTCGAGAATCGTAAGAGCTACGGACCTGAGTTAACAATTTAAGGGTGTTCCAACCCGAGCAACGAAAAATGTTAAAATCCCATGTAATATACACACATGCGATTGTATGTACATATATACACTTGAAATTTGTAAAGTTAGTGTATTTTTATACAGACTACAACAATTAACACGAAATTAAAAAAATTTAAATCAAAGGGTGTTCCATCAGTTAATGCAAATTTGACTTTGTAATTTGCAAGTTGCTGTATCTTGGAAACCGTAAGAGCAAAACTCTTGAAATTTTCAAAAACGGTAAAACTAAAAAATCAAAAAATTATAAAATCGCCAAATCTAAAAAAGCGAAAAACAAAGAAAAATCGCCAAAACGAAAAAAAGCACCAAATAAAAAAAATTTAGGACTAAAATAAATCGCTAAAAACCGGAAAAATCGCCAAAATGAAAAAAATCACCAAAATGAAAAAAATCTCCAAAGTAAAAAAAACCCAAAAACAGAAAAAAATCGCATAATGAAAAAAATCGCCATAATAAAAAAAATTCCGAAAATGAAAAAAACCTCAAAAAGAGAAAAAAACGCCAAAATGAAAAAAATCGCCAAAATTAAAAAAACCCTTAAGCAAAAAAATCGCAAAAATGAAAAGATCGCCAAAATAAAAACCTCAAAGACAGAAAAAATCGCCAAAATGAAAAAAATTACGAAAATGAAAAAAAAACTCCAAAAAGAGAAAAAATGCCAAAACGAGAAAAAAGCGACAAAACTGAAAAAATCTAGATATGTGCACGTGAGTGTCTTCTGACTCACGACACGCACGCTCACGCAGAAAAATATTTTACTCACGCACATTCACGCACGAATGATTTTGAAAATTTTCACGATCACGCACGCTCACGAATAAAATACTTTTAATCACGCACTAGTGGTCTACAAATTATCACGATCACGAACGCTCACGAAAAAGTATATGTATTATATAATTTTCATGTTTTTTGGGTTGAAAAATAGGTTCTTACATATATATATATATACATATATATATATATATATATATATATATATATATATAAATATTTTACTTTAGCTTTAAAGTTCATAGTAGTTGATAAGCACTTTAAGGCTAACATAGCTTTATTAAAAAATCATATGCAAAAGACAACTTTAAATATTTTGTGATTTAATAATAAATACTGGTAACACCACCGTGTTCAACAACCATTTCACAGCTTATGATGTACAAAATTGAATACAATTTCATTCGGGTATTCAAATATTTTTTTATTTTATTAAATAAATTTTTATTATCTTGAAGTAAAGCAACCTAATTTAAAAAAATGAGCTTCTGACTTAATAGGAAAACAGATAAACGCAACCATGAAGTAAAAGTAAAAAAATGTGAAAAATTATCACAATTTGTTTTATTCGAATGAAACGAGTATTTGAATATCCAGCTTTTTTCGATTTGTTTTGATTGTATGTACATCACTAAAACATTTTTGTATAATTGTATTTATTTTAATATTTTTTATGGATTTTGCTATGTATTTCGAAGCAGTTGGATAATTTGGTGATGTTTCCCATTGCATGACAGAAATAATAAATTTAAGATAAGAGCAGGCATTTCTAGCTTCATTTTCAGATGTAACATGAATCAGTATGTGCTATATTAGTAAAAATATATGAGGTACAAAATACACATTTTGGAAATATCAACTTAAAGTAGTCTTAACAAACGTGGGTGCCTACTTTAGAATTTTTATACAATAATTTTTTTAGAATACAACTTTACTTAACATTGCTTGGCAAAGCTTTATTAAGTTTTTTTGCATAAGACCCTATGTTTGTAAGCTCATATTACCATACATATTACTATACATATATGCATTTATTATTATAAAATAATTTATTTCAAATGATTGAATACAGTTACATATGTGCCTATGCAGGAATGTTATCTCGTGAGAGCGTGAGAATTCGTGCGTGATTATTAAAAAAAGCTCACGCACGATCACGCACGAGTAAATTTTTTTCAATCACGCTCACGAACTCACACGTGATTAGTTATAATATTTAATCACGAATCACGTGAATCACGCGTGACACGATAAAATCACGACATTTGCACATCTCTAAAAAAATCGATTAAACTGAAAAGATTTTAAAA
Source organism: Tachina grossa (assembly GCA_949987645.1). NCBI lineage: Eukaryota > Metazoa > Arthropoda > Insecta > Diptera > Tachinidae > Tachina > Tachina grossa. Next base: position 130,547,817 of record OX465274.1, on the reverse strand, counting down.
AAAGGAAAAAAGCCACATCAAAAAATGCTTCAAACCGAATGTACGGAAAACCCTTCGTGTGCGAGTTAAAGTCGCACTTTACTAAATTTATTTTAATTGCAATGCGTACACAACAACAAGAACAGCAACAAGTAAACGACGAACAACAGGAATTAAAAATTAAAAAGTAAAAGTAAAGGCATTTACCATAGATGAACACTTTGCAGTACCACTAAAATTTCAGTAAAAATAATAAAAAAATTTTAACCAGTAAATTTTTACTGATTACTAAAATTTTTTCTACAATTTTTATAAAATGCCTAAATGAATTATTATATGATGAGGTGCATTGAATTTTCAGTAATCAGTAATTCATAATGAAATTTCACCAAGTGGCTAATGTTTTTCATACAAAAGTTTCAAAATATTAATGAAAAAACTTTGACACTTGCTACAATTTTATTATGAAAACGGCCCTACGCTTTTACTTGTAATGCAAATTAAATTTCATTAGCAGTAAAAATTTACTGAATTTTTTCAGTAATCAGTAAATTTACTGCTTACTGCAATTTTTAATGCAGTACATATATACTGCAGTGTGCCCATTTACTAACCCAATAAGTTAAATAAAACAAACAAAAACCAACAAATTCCTATGTATTTACAATATTGAAAGTTTTGATACTTTTAATTAACTAATTTAAAAAAATATACTAAAAGCGTAAGTACTTCCAACTTTTTTTTAATGCATGTATTTATTTATTGTATCTTCATATATGAACTAACAATAACTATTCAAATCTTAAATCTATAAAAAAAATTTTATTAGGCCCGACCAGTGTCGGACATAAACTTAGTGATAGTTATAAATAATACATTAGTAGTGATAATCAAAAAAGGGGAAAAAAGTATTTTCAAGTAGTCCCATCTGGAGTGTTAGGTATAAGAGCCCGTGTGTCCCTCTTTCTTAGGCGGATGTGTCCAGTAAAGCTCAAAATATTACGAGCAAGCGGATTAGGATGTGATTCGAGTTTTGTTAAATATTTGCCTGCGTATTTTGCAATTTCTTCAGTCACTAGTGGCATATTTAAATCACGATGTATAATAGAATTTTGGATGTACCATGGAGCCGATGTTATTAACCGTAAAATTTTGTTTTGCCTTCGTTGGATTCTCTCGACATTGGAAGCTGAAGCAGTGCCCCATAACTGAATTCCGTAGCACCATATTGGCTTCAAAAGCGACTTGTACAGTAAAAGTTTGCAGTCTAGGCTGAGTGTTGAGTTTCTGCCAATCAACCAATATATTTGAGTTAAATTAAGTTTCATCTGAGTTAACTTAGAGTCAATATGATGTTTCCACGTAAGTCTTCGATCAAGGTGTATACCAAGGTACATATTTCACTTGGGAATGTTGAGGAATATTTTGATTGTTGATTCGAATGGGGGAGCAAGTATCTCTTCTTAGGGTGAACGTTATATGGACACACTTTTGTTCATTGACTTTAATTCTCCATAAGTTCAGCTATATTTCCAGCTGGGTAATATGTTCCTGGAGATTGCGGGATGCCTCATAAGGGTTTTCGTGCACACTTATACAGGCTGTATCATCGGCAAAAGTAGAAATATGGATATTATTGCTTACAGGCATATCACAAGTACATATTAAATACAAGACAGGACCCAGAATACTACCCTGTGGCACACCAGATGATATAGATTCGGGCACACTCGTGAACTCTCCTTCCACAACAGTGAACTTCCTATCAATAATATCACTTTCCAAAAGCTTTTGAATGTTTATTGGCAGATATTCAATCAATTCAGATATTCAATTTTAAAACTAGGCCTTCGTGCCATACTTTATCAAACGCCTGAGAAACATTCAATAAAGAGAGCAGAACAATACTTCTTTTCTTCAAATGTTCTTCTTACAACTTGGACCAGTCTGACTTCTAAAGCCAAATTGATGGTCCGGGATGCACCCATTATCAGTTAAAATTTTGGACAATTTAGTCATGAGCAGCTTTTCCAAAAGCTTTGAGATTGTAGATAGTAAGCTTATAGGCCTATATGACTCAGTCTTAGTAAGATCTTTGCCCGCCTTTGGAATCATTTTGATCTTGGCCAGTTTCCAGTTATGTGGAAAATACTGCATTCTTAAAATAGCAGGATTCTTATTGCAATATGAGGCAAGTTCATGAGCATTTTGTTACTAATGCCATCAATACCTGGAGCTTTCTTCGGGTTGAGTTCAGCAATTACTTTTTGTACTTCACGCACACGGTAAATCAGCAGCACCCGTACATGAATTGGGAGTGAATACAGATTTTAAATGCTCAGAAAATAAGTTACCTTTCTCACTATCACTTCTTGCCCAGCCTCCGGTCGCAGTACGCAATGGTGATTTAAGATCAACGGGTCGTTTAAGATTTCTAGTAGCGCGCCATAAAGAGTAATTAAGTCTTTAAGTCTGATTTTATTTAGGGGTGATCTGTGTTGTTGCCATTCTCTTCTAGCTCTCCTTTTTTCACATTCAAGACGTTCAATTTCCGTAGAATAAATTCTGTTAAAGCCGGTCTGCGGATAGGAGGTAGTGGCGTGTTCATCAGCCTGTTTAATATTTTCGTTAAGATTGGCAATGTTAAATTCAATATCATCGCATGATCTAAGCTGAATATTTTCTACGCAGTGACTACTAAGATATTTTTTGAATGCCAGCCAGTTGATTCCATTAATCATCTTCACATATGAGTTAGTTAAATCACTCGTTAGTGGGTTGAAAATTGTAACTATTGTTGGAGAGTGATCGGAGGACAGATCTAGAGAGGCCTCTACGTGAATTAAGTCCCTATGAATATTCTTCGTGACGGCAAAATCTATAGCATCTCTAATTTTTCTTACGTCAGTAGGCCAGTAAGTAGGCTCCCCACTCGAAATGACATCTAAGCCCATTTTTGAAATTGTATTGAACAAGGCTCGACCTCTAGGTGTAACAAGACGCGATCCCCAGTACGTATGTTTTGCATTGTAGTCACCAGCTGCCACGAAACAAGATCCAAGCGATTTGTAGAACTTCTCATACTGATCTTCGGTAACTGAAAATCTGGGAGGTGAGTAAATTGATGATATCACGAAATTCGCACAAAAATTTTCTACGAAAATATTAGTTGCTTGCAAATATTCTTCACTAACGTTGTCAAGGACATAGTGCTTGAGTCTTGACTTAATTAGAATTGCTGATCCACCGCATGCTCTCCCTCTCGGGTCTTTGTATCATATAAAGTGTAACCATTTATTTTAAATAAGCTTCTTGGGGTCACATGAGTCTGAGAAACCAACATTCAATATCAATATTTTTTTCCATGAGGAAGTGCTCAAGTTCATTTTTATGTTGGCGAATGCCGTTTGCGTTCCAGAAACATATTTTTAACGTGTTCATGGTTTATTAACTAATGCTTGAAGCAGTGTATTCTGCATTCGCAGCATTTCTTGCATCATACTTGTCATATTTGTAGTAAAATTGTTTATAGTTAGCGCCAGATTCTCAATAGTAGCTTCAAGGCGACTAAAGTTAAAGCTTGAGTTTGAATTCGTTGAATTATTTGGCGGTGGAACATTTTGTGTGGGAATTGAACTAGTCTTAGCAGCATCAGCATATGATACACGTGAAGTAACTGGTTGGCTCATTTGAGCAAAAGTAGCGGAGTTCGCGTTTACTGGTTGAACTAGAGTTAATTTGGGTTTTTGACCCATAGCCTGTTTAACGAAAGAATATACAGGGCACCCTCTGTAGTTAGCTGTGTGATTACCTCCACAATTACTACACTTTTTTCTGCTTGGTCTTTTGGCTTAGTGCAGCTAGCAGTACCATGGAATTCACCGCAGATAACACACACTGTAGGTAACTTGCAGTAAGTTTTCGTATGGCCATATTCTTGACAATTACGGCGCTGTACGGGACCTGAATGCTAACGTGGCTCTTCAACTGTGATTTTACGATGTAAGAGATACTTTACGCTATAAATTGGATGGGGTTCATTTTTTTTTCAATTGTATGTCATTCGGCTCCAGTTCAACCCGAAATAGGGGTTGTGGGACCTTTTCTCTATTAAATATGTTGGTAACATTTTTTACCTTGAATCCTTGGTCGACAAGTGCACATTTTACTTCTTCGGGTTCAACACATGAATCTATGCCCTTTAATACTATCTGTAGGCCTTTAGCACTCTTTAGTTGGTATGTGTAAAATTTTGTTTTATTTTTTTGAATTCACTAACAAGTTTTCGGAAATCTTTTTCATTATATATTTGTATTTTAGTTTCATCAATATTCCCTCGTTTAATTGGAATGATGTGAAAAGTATTTTCACCAATGGTCGACAGCAGTTTTTTGATAAGTGCGTTAGAATTTTTTTCTCTCAGATAAATAGGTGGTGGCTTAAAAGACTTTTGCGATGATGTAGAGGGCTTGTCGTCGGTGTCTTGCAATAATGAAAAACGATTTTGACGATTGGTAGATGACGCGCTGTTATCCCTAGAGATCTTTGGAGCAGATGAAATTTTTGAAGAATTTGGGCTTCGCCCACGCTTTACCACGGTTATATATCTGTCCATTCCCACTTGTACCTTGGGTTTTGAGCTACTGTTATCTGTAGTGATAACTTGGTTTAGTGATGAACGTGAGCCCGATGCGGATGATATCGCAGACTTAAGTGAAGAAGTACTAGGCAATGGTAATGTTAGCGATTCACTAGTTGGCATTGGACAAAGCGAAGTTGATCGATGACGAAAAATTGGCTTTTCCGTTAGAAAAAGACTTTCATCAGGTTTATTATTTATATTGTTTTCATAAAGAGTTTCAGAACTCACTGTAAAATAAGCATTTCTGCCGTTAGAACTCACTTCAAAATTGTTTTCCTTTGAGGTACTCATACAGAGTATTATTCCTTTAAGGGTACTTTGTTTGTGTTTATAGTTTTTTTTTGTTTTTGCTATTTCTTGCTTTGTAAAAAATATTAGTAAAGCCAATAAGCTTATTTATCAAGGTGAATATGTATATATTACGAATATTTTCTGTATGATTTTTGATTTTGTTGTTTTTTATATTTGTTTCGTATGTATGTATGTAAAAAAATCCGCTTTAACGTCTCTTCACTATGAAGATTCAACGATGACAAAACTTTACACTACGAAATTGGTCGCCTATTCTTGCCTAACGTGCTTATATCGTGGGATCAATGCCCGAACAAAAAGTATTTGATAAATTTACCTTAATGTAAATAATTATGTATTTATGGAAGCTTTAATATGCCATGAATTCACCACATACCAAGTGAACTGAAATAAACACTTTAAACGAAATGCTCCAAAGTGGAACAAATATCATGCCATACGTACATATGTAAGTAAGTTACGGTAAAGCTGTAATTTTTGCTGCGTACTTGTATTTTTGGAAACTGCATATTAGGCACTGAATTGATATTTTACACATAGAGTAGGATTTCTTGTTGACAATATGGTCGAATTGGTGGATTTTGATTATTTAACAGCTCAAGTTAAATTAATTGAAGATGCGGCAAAAACCCGTGCTCTGAAAGGCAGAATAAGTGAGGAAATTTAAATCAAATTATATAAAGTAATGCAAAAAAATTATAGACTTAAGAAAATGCAACAAATTACATCAATATTTTATAGTTCTAATACCGAAAATTGGGAAGCTTAATTTTGCACAAATGAACTAGCAGCATTTTTTAATGTAAAAACTTAATTAATATTATCAAATTGTTTATAGGTGAAAATATTATAAATATTTTAATTGATATTACAAAATTATTCATATTACTTTTTTGTGTGGTAGTCTTATATAGCTAGATTTCAAAAAGGAAAAAATATACAAATTTAAATGCAACGGCCTTCGAGCAAAACAAACTCACTCATGCAACGAGCTCTAGCCGGCAACATCTTTTGAAAGACCAGCTCGAAAAGGGCCCGTTACAAAATTCGGGGTTCACTTTAATTTCTTTTTTTATGAAAACATCGTTCTACACACTAGGAATAATATATTAAATTTGAAAAAATACTAAAGTATAAGCTTAATTAAGTTACTATTCCATATGAAATTATAAATCGGAAATAGATAAGCAAGAAGTTATTGCGGTATAACTTCCTTAAAAATATCACAAAATATTTGAAATTTTGCTCAGGGGTACTTTTGAATATGAAGATTAAATTAGCTTTTATCGAGTTAAGCATACATATTTTCCTTTTTACCAAAATTTTTTTTATTGAACTCAACAACTGTTTAAAATACCTTTTTGAATTACGAGTATCAATTATATATTCAGCCCAATTATGAATAGCAATTCCCCGGGAGTTTTTTCCCTTTTCACCTATTATGAATTAAAATTTCCCCCGGAAAAAACTCCCTGGGAAAAAAGTAGGTATTCTAAATATGAGGTAGAGGGAGAATTTGTTGAGAGTTTTCTCCCCAAACATTTTGAAGGGAACTAATGCAAAAATTTAAAAATCATTTTAATAAATGTTAAAAAACAATAGTATAAGCATTTATTTAGAACAAAAAGTTTAAATAAATACCGAATTATTATATTTCCCTTTTGTATTTTTGCATTTTTATCTAAACACTGCGCACATGCACTTCAAAAACATAAACTACTTCTGTATTCAGAACAAATACTAAAACAATCAATTTTGCAGTTCACATAATAGGTAAATGGAAGATTTATTTCATTCTAATATTATCAAGACCGATAAGAATAACTTTATAAAATTTACAAATTTCCTTTGTACACACAGTCCACTGGACCTGACTTAGTTTTCACTCCACTTTCTCAGTACAAAGTTATTCCGCATGTCTGAATGGATACACTGTTTATTTAATTTTTATTTAAACAAAAACAAATATTATATTAACACGAAATCTTATTGACAATGAAAACATCACATTTTTAATAAATTTATATTGCTGAACTTTGCGTTAGTGCAGAAAAATACGTTAACATTAAACAGCTGATCCAGATTTTACTCTCTCCCGTATTTGCTCATTCCCCGGCTATTTAGAATAGGAGGATTATTCCCTGGGAACAAATGATAGGGAAGGCAAAAAACTCCCCGGGAATATTCATAATTGGGCTGATTATATTTTTTATACAATAATTTTTTTTTAAAACCTTCCAAGCTTAAATTGGTAAACAAAATCAAACCGTTTATATCGCGATAGATACATATATGGATATGTACATATGTATATACGTACATATGTATGTATGTATATCTATGTCAAAATGAAATAAAAGACCACGCCCTTATTAATACTTTCATTAATAATAAATTAATAAAAGTGTTCTCAAATTTCTACTCACACAAAGATGGAAAATTTTTAAGTCTTTTCTTTCAGTATCACTTTTTATCTTACAATTTCAATTTATCAGTTGAATTCTTATAAATATTTCTACAATAAATATTTACATTAATTGTACATACGTTTTCACAAATATTCGTATACTTCAAGTACGTTGCTTAGATTAATTTGATAACCTGTACATATTTAAAAGAAAAAAAAAATAATGCATATCGTCACATAAAATGCAAAATAATGCAATAACATCACCTTTATTAGATACAACAATTATTTTTAGGGTTCCGTACACCAGAGGTAAAAACGAACTCTATTGTTTTTTTTTCTGTACACAAATGCTTCCCACGAAACATTCATTCAACATAGTGTTTGCTGTTTGGTTTTAAGCGAAATCGAAACCGCGGTTTTTTAAGGCAAATGTTCGAAATCGATACCCGACAAAAAAATCTTAGATTTTAGATTTTTTACGTCTTGTTAGTCTAACATTTTTTTTATTTTATCAACCAATTAAGATTTGAGAGCGGTAAATAATATTAGCGCTTAAAAAAGGCAAAACTTATGAGGAAATTGTCCAAAGCTGGCAATGGGTTGATTGGTTTTCCATTGAAAGTATAATGCAATATCAATTTATAAGATAATCAGTTGTATTGAAGTTAAATGTCTTTGAAAGTAGATAACGTCTGAGTTATAAAAAACCGAATGATCAAAAATACAGTTTATGTATAAGTGAACTAGTACTAAAGATAGGCGATATATAAATATCAATTTCCACATTTTATATGGCAAATGTTATAGTTTGAAATTTTTAGAAGATGCAATTAAAAAAAAATACAGGACCTTGTACGGCAAAAATTAATTGAGTTACATTTCATTGGGTTCGGATATCTAGGCTTATGCTGCCAATGGAACAGCAGTGAATATTAAATTTGGATTAGAAAACTGAAAAAAAACTGTTGTTATGTTTGGCTCACAAAATCAATCTTGAAGTGATGGATGTGGTTTATGAAAATAGTATTCATAAGTCAGAGAAAAGGCTTTCAAATTTCTATGTCAGAATCATACAAATTCAAATAGATTTGTTTTCGAAATGCATTACACAATAAACACCACTTCAGGCCAAAAAAAAACCGAAACTGAAATCACGATTTTTCATTTTATCGATTTTGTAATCAGAAAATGGAATTTTTGAGTTAATAATGCAGAATTAATATTCATATCGTTATTTATATCGTGTAAAAAATTCATACAAATATGTATCTTCTTTATTCAACTCTTGTGTGTAAATTGAAAACTTTAATCTCGTTTTCTGCCAAACTACTTTTTTTGAGTTATGACGTTGTTTAAGTAAATTAGCGATATGTAAGTATACAAGATTGGCTAGACTATCTAGAAATTGTATGACACCCTTACGATTACAAATTTATATAACGCATAGCATATTTCTGTATTAGGTATTGTGCCAAACAAGAACTTGGTCTAAATTTATATATGACTGCTTTTAATGGCCGAAATTTTTGATAGGAACTTGGCCTTTTTTCACATTTATGTTTTTGTGAGGATCTGACTACTTTTTGAAAAAATTTCTATAATAACACTTTTTAAGCTTAAAATCTCTAGTGTGTTTTATTTATATTAATGATCACTGTACCAGTTGAAAATGGGATAGTTACATAATATAATAGGTTAGAGCATGATGGGTGTTGGATTGTAGCCCTTAAAAATGCACTATTGTGTCATTACAACTGGTCGCCAGTGTGTACGTAATTTGTTAAGAGTCATCTGGAAAGAAACATGTAAAGTACAGCGTAAATTTTAGTGGGCGTGACCCCACCTATTTTCTCAATATATTTACATATGTATTACAGTCTGCTTAGCCAAAGTATATATATAAATCAAAAGGATATGCCCAATGTGCATGTAAAGTTTTAATAGGGTAGCTGGTGCTTTAATTATTTGATTTTCCGATTGAGTAAATCAATTAGGACTATTTGTCTACAAAATGTCAGCTCTCTATATTATAATATTACGTAAAATTTTTATGGGTCTGGCCCCGCTGACTTTTATATCTGTTAGTGCTATAGCTAATGAGAAATACATGAGTAATAGACTAAAAACTGCTAAGCCGAAGTACTTGAAAGAAAAAGCTAAGATTTATGGGTGTAGCCACGGCCACTTTTCAAAACAGGAAATTTTTAATTTGGATAAGTGCAATGTGTATTAAAAGTTTCAATAAAATTTAACTTAATTTTAAGTTTACAGTGCTTGTTCCCATAGTGATCTCTGATCTAGATTTATTTGTGTATGAAATTTCAGCTCTCTAGTACGAATTGAGTATTAACGGATAAAACTTTTTGGTTTTAAGATTTTCCAATTGGCTTACTCATCTACACTTGTGTATAAAGTTTCAGCTCTCTAGCGCGAATTATACCTTTAAATTGTATGAGCCTTATCCCTCCCACTATTTTAAACTCACACTTTCGCTGTGAGCAGCGCTTATAATTCATGCTAATTTTCTTCTAAAATATGCTCGACTGAAGCAGATTAAACACTAAGCTAACATTTTATAGGAGTAATCACACCCACTTTTTAAGGTGATAGTTTTAAGTGTTGTATACTTGCAACGTACATATATGCAAGGTTTAACTAAATTGCCTTGAGTTAAAATCTGTATATTAAGTTTTTAGTTCCAAACAATATTAGCGTGGCCCCGCCCATTCTGGTAAAACTTTTTGAGTTTTCAGATTTTTCTAGTTGGATTCTCACCTAGACTTACTTGTGTATCAAATTTCAGCTCATAAGCGCAACTTTTATACATTAATTTTTATGGGCGCAGCCCGTCCCCTCCAACTAAAATTTCTGGGTTTTCAGATTTTTCTGGTTGATTTCTTACCCAGACCTACTTGTATATCAAATTTCAGCTCCTTAGCGCTACTTTTAATTTTTATGGGCTTATCACCGCTCACTTTTCCAAACTTAAGATTTTTTTTTTTTGGCTAGTGCTTATTGTTCGTGTCAAGTTTAGTTGCAAACGGATAATAATACCCACATAAATACTATATCTAAATATGCTGGGCCGTAGTACACGAAAATGAGGTTTAAATTATATGGGCGTGTCAAGGCCCGCTTTTTTAATGAAAAATTATAGCCTTACATTATCGCAGTATATATGCCAAATTTCAATAAAACAGTTTCCATTAAGCGCCTTATATTAGCTTTTTTAGTTCTGACTTTTATAGGCGTAGCCCCGCCCTCCTGGGCAAAATTTCTGAGTTTTCAGATTTTTTTTATTTTAGTGCTCACTTAGTCCTAGCTCTGTATCGAATTTCAGCTCACTAGCACAAATTTAAGTTTTTATGGGCGTAGCCCCGCCCCCTGGTTAAAATGTCTATGTTTTAAAATTTTTCTGGTTCATTGCTCACCTAGATCTACTAGTGCACCAAATTTTAGCTCTCTAGCGATAGCGGAAGTGCTTCATCAATTTGATGAGCTTGTCAGTGGTCAGTGAGTATGTCTTAAAATATGCACTTTTTGCACCTCTATATCTCCGGAACCTTTCATTTTAAAACTTTCAAACTTTTCAAAACGCATATGAGGTTAAATGAATTTATTCTAATTATGATTTAAATATTATAATTTACAATTGCGGGGAACAAAGTTATGAGAGGGGTAAGAACAGCTCAAATGGCTTCGTGTAAATATACACACTGCGTGCATTGGCCAGAACTTGGCCTGGCGCACTGTCGTGCGCCTAGATATTTCCAAAAAAAAAACTATTTCGCTTGTAGTCCTTGTTAGTCAACTTAAAAAATGGTCGATTATACCGAGTAGCGATGAGATACGAACATAAAGAGATGGTACAACATTTTCATTGAGGTAGTTTAGAAGAGAACAATTTTTAAGCCGCACAATTTTTGTTCTTTTCCAAATTACACGAGACTTATTCATCTGGCACAAAATGTACACGTATACACAGCTTTGTGTGTTAGTGTTTTTAGTATTCGTTTAACATTTACTGTTTTTTAAGTTGTGTATGTATTGGTTTTATGCTGCTAATGCGGGATTGTAGCTGGTTGAAAAGTTATGCCAACCGCAAAACCGCTCTCTTTGCCTCTTTCACCAACAAACTGGCATGTTATGCCAGCACAATTATGCCCGTGTAAATCAGCGCATTGAACTGAAATTGGTTTTTAACAGTATAGAGTCAGCAGTAGAGATGGGCAAATGAAAAAAATGTATCGATATATAACGTATCGATATATATTTTTTAAAACATCGATATTTCGATATATTTTGCCTACAAATGTTGCAAAAATATATCAAATTTAAAATAAATACACATACCTATCGTGCCATTATCGCAAAAAAAAGTTTAAGCGAAATCATTTTCGAACTTAATTTTTTATATATAATATTAGCAGCCTTGTTTATACAAATTATTAAGGCTTTATAAAGGGTTTTTAAAACAGATTTCCATAAAAAATTTTGCTAGTTAAGCCTTTAGAAAGTCTTAATAACTTTTGTAAATAAGGCTCTTTTAATCATTGTTTTATGAATTTCCAGTCTTTCACACTTCAAAAGTTCATCGTTATGGAAAACGAGAAATATCCACTGGGCAACCATTAAACATTGATTTAATATTTAAAGAAGTCGCGAACAACTATCTAACTTAAATATTAATAAACTGCAATAGTGGATAGAACCCAAATTGATATTGATATCGAAAAAGGAAATAAGTTATCCACACAATTGCATGTTTAATTTGTATTATAGGATAAATTTCTGAAAAGCTGTGCAAAAGTATGCATTAATTTCGAACGCACGAGTAGTCACTTTAATTAAGAAATTTAATACAAAAGAACTACATATTGTTACGTTTTTCCTCACTGTAAAAAACGCCTTTCCGTAGATCCGAAGATTTGCAAATGAATACAAGAGCCGAGTGTAGTAATTAGGGTTAAGAATGATACAATTTTTATTTACAAATACACTTATACTAAATTACTCAAGAGCTTAAATACACTAATACAATTTAAACTAATAAATTACACACAGTTATTGACAACTGGTTACCACTACGCCTTCCTCGCTGTAGTTTACGCACGTCTCTTATCTGGCTGCGCAAGTATTCACGTGACACCTCTCTATCTGCTGCCGTCACTTGCGAGACTCTCTCTGCCGTCACTCACAGTTGATACACCAATACCACTTTGTCTGCTGCTTGTCACACACGGCACTCACTCTGCCGACACTCACAGTTGATACACCAATAAAGACTCACTGGCTTTACTTACACCCTTATACACGTCTATTCGCTGCGCTGTTCCCTTTACTCCAGTCGACACGATAGACTCCACAATAATCTTAATTCCACGACAGACTATTAATTCACAACTTAATTATCAACTGACTAACGAGTTCTTAGCTTCACTACTTTCTGATTAGTACTAACTATAACTGTTCGCGACTGACTTACAACTGCAACTAACTAACTCATTGGATGCGTCACCTCTATTTATATTTCACAGAAATTCCACTAGAAGTTTCAAGCAATGTCTAGACGATCATTATCATCTTATATGCTGCCTAATTAAGTTCATGTGGTAACTATGTACATACATGTGTATATGCGTACGTGTGTACATCATTAACTAAGCAACACACGGTGGTTGTTTATCTTTTGCTTTTCGTTTGAATTGGCAAGTATGTATGTGTACAAATATGTGAATCTTCATAATAAGCAGACGCTTTTTTTTTAGTTGTTGTTGCTTTTGCTTGTTTAATCAAGCTAGGCATGCTTATTTAGTTGTTGGCTACTTTCTAGACTATTCTTTGCTTTGACCCTGTAGGAATATTTTCGCGTAGCATTTACATTAACCCTGTTGGAATATTTTTGTGTAATGTTGCTTAACATTGTTGACGGCTATTTTCGTAACAATATGTTGGGACATACGTAACCTACTGGGGCTCCTTAAAGCTTCTTTAGTCTTTGCTTTCTGTTTCTAAGTTTAAATAGTTACTTTTTCTGTACTAAATTTTCCACTAAAATGTTGAGTTTTGAATCGTCCATTGATATGTTTCAATATAAGTAGTTTTATGTTTTTATTGTAAAAATTTAATTTTTTAAATTCTTATACGGGATTTACACTATGACTTTTTACCGTGACTTTCCTAGAGTTTATTGACAAAAGGGGTACAAAGGTGATCAAAGGGGTAGCAACATAAAAGAGAATTCAAGAAAAAAAGGGGGGGAAAGTCATCGTGTAAATCCCGTATTAAAGCACAATCACAGTTTATTTCGAAATTTTTTTATTTTATTTATGCTGTCACAATTACTTAACAGTTTTTTTAGTTCTACAGGTCGTACCAAAACAGAACAGAACGAAAGAGAAAAACTAACGGCTTGTATAAGATTTCTATAAACCAAGGCACATCAATCAGGTACGCGCATTTCTACAACAAATATTACAACAGCTATAACCACATGTACTTTGATGTTATAAATTACCAACTTACTTTTCAAAACATGGTAGCATCGTCAGATTGTATATTTCTTATAGGAAATGTCAAACACCATACAAAACTGAATATTCGATAGGTGTTTATAGATACCAAAATAAAAGCATGTTTTTTGTTTGACATTTGTATTGATATAATGACATTAGTCACCTGGTGTAGTGCTGCCACCTAATAAATGCGCCTTGGTTACGAATCAGCTGTGTTTATATTTGTATTTTTTTATACGAAATTTGTGCACATATTCATATACATATAAATAAATAAGTAAAATATTGAACATACATTTTCATTTCCTTCGCTTTTTCTATGTATGCTTGCGAGTAAAAACACGAACGGTTGCATTCGAATGTATGCACGTTATCGAATGCTGTCATTAGAAATGTCAATGTTTGGTATTCGAAACCGAATGCGAAAATCCCAAAAGTTAAAAAACTCGCACATTCGAGTAATAACTCGCTTGCAATCGAATGCGGGAACTGGGCCCTTGGCTTAGTGGGGTCACCTTATAGATGTGCCTTTTCTATTATTATGAAATTTCTGTATTTATTCTTCGCATCACTAGCAGTGATGCTACTACCCTAGAGTTTAAAAAAACGTCTAAAATTTGTAGAGCTCTTAGAAATATCGAAATCCGATACTCGTAAATAAGAATCGATGTATCGTTATATCGGTTTTTGAAGTATCGGCGATATATACATATCGATATTTATTTTCTAAAATATAAATTTTTCGATATATCGATATTTTTTGCCCATCTCTAGTCAGCAGTGGAATATCGCTGCAAAATAATAGTTTTCGCTGAGATGCCAAAGAGTTATAATCAACACAACAATTTTAAGTTTTGGATCATGAGCCATTTTACATTTCATATGACGATAAGTATAATTATAATATTTTAATACGTCAATGTATTTAATTGTAATAAATAATATACATACATACATACATATTTAATACGACAGAGTAGTTAACAAGCAAATGATAACAAAATGTTATCACGAATTTTGAAATATTAAAAAACAAACAAACAAACAAAAAATGCTACAATTATTAAGAACTGAAAGAGCTTTAGATAAATTTTAAATGTTTTTCTTAATAAAAGAGAAAAAAAAATACAAAGTATAAACAATAGTATATGAATCATCGACTTAGCGAAATTGGGATGACACTGAAAATGTTTATTGGAAAGGCAAGCAAGCTTCTATTTGTTGTGGAGTGTTGGAACAATAAGTACTAAACCTTAAGACTTAAGTTGGCTTGTTGCCACATCCACCAAGTTCTTCACATATCGAATCATAAGATTATCTCTAAAAAATAAGAACAATTTGATTCTTTAAATCATGGGTGAACATCATGTAGCAAATTTTTGCAAATCGAATTCACACCAGTGTGCACACTTCTACTGATATTCGGTAGATTCTACCGAATATGTTTGTGAATTTAACAATCTACCAATTCTACCGAACAAGGCCTGAAATCTACCGAATATTGTTATTTAGTAATTTAAATGATTAAACAGAATAGCGGCTTCAACACATTTTCCATACAAATTGACACAAAAAACAGCCGCAGAAACCGGTCGTGAGATAGAATCTATTTTATTTTGAGAGCGTTTTTTCTTATACTCTCACATATCAATGTTCATTCTCACAAAAATGTTACCATACTTTCAATAAATTTCATACATTTTGTAAACAAAACTACAAAGAAAAATAAGCACAAAAGAAAATAAAACAAAAATTAGAGAGCATTTGAAGTTACTGCCGTCGATGTTATTATGGGCTTGATTAATTTGTCAGCGATTATCTTGAAGTTGCAGACTTTATTCTGTTTCTACATTAAGTCGATATGTGTGTAAATCAGTGGTCACCAAGAAGAGAAAAAGCTTAAAAGCAGAACAGCACTAATACATGCTTAGTGCTATTCCACTGAAAAAAATCGCTCTTGTAAATGTTTAATTGGGTGTATGAAAAATATTTTTATGGGTTAAGTTTATAGAATGGACGTTTGTATTTAGTGGTGCCTAAGACTGTATGTACTAGTTTTTTTTTCAATTTCTTGATACATACTAGACACTCAGCATCTGCAAAAGTATTTAAGCCAAATAAAAACTCAGTTTTCAACTCTATATTCCATATATTTTTTCTCTTTTTTATAGCAATAAAAAGTGCTGTTGTAAAAAGATTTAAATTAGATAATTTATTTATATAAATAATATAGAAAAATAAAGTAAATTATTTTGGTAGTGTTTGAATACTCTCGGTGTATTTTTTTCATAAAAATGCGACAGAAATCTGCCCTTTTTGTGTGTGTTATGCTCTTGCTTTAAATTTCTGTTAGTAGTTGTGCTGCGTACGTATGCAAAGTAGAATTCTAGCAGAGCCCTCAGGGCAATGGGATGGTGGACACTGGTGTAAATTTCCTATTTTGTCACATAGCAGTGCGGCCGCAGAGCGGTCATTTTCTGTCATGAAAATCATTAAAACAGAACAAAGAAATCGGTTAAAAACTGAAACTATAAGTAACCTAATATTTGCCAAAGAATTGTGCCTTGGGGATGAAATATTTATTCCTACCAATGACTTAATAATTTTTGCACCAAAGTTTAAATTCATAAATGGATCTTACATATAATATTTGTAGTTACAAATGTCTTGTCAAATAAAAGTTATTTTAGTAGCTTTATAAAACCTGTGTACAAACTGAATTCCTGTTATTTATGTACATATGTATATTATTTTATATGTATATGCATAGCATAAGGCAAATAACTGGGGATGACACTTTTTTTATTGGAAATGCTTCATTGCTTATGGCAGTTTAATTTCCAATCACATGTGAAGTTTTATATGCGCTTTTGGAACCTGTTTAGTTTGATACTCCTTGCACTTACCCTTTATATATACATAAGTACATATATTTTTGTTGTATTATTTCAAGACTGACTTTTCTTTTTTATTTAAGTAATCATATTACCATATTACAATTGTCTTATGAGTACTAAAAATACATACATACACAAATATGTATGTATGTGTATACTTATATACAAGTCAGTGATGCCATCGATTAATATTATAATAAGATAGATATTACATATGCAACAATTTTGTTATTTTTTATGTTTCTTTTAATTGTTATTTTTATGTTTCTCTGAATAAAAAAAATTTTCATTCAAATCTACCGACTTTTTTTGCCAATCCTACCGAATTTAAAAAAAATTAAGTGTGCACACTGATTCACACGTATTCTTATTCTCTATCACTTAGTCTTATCTGAGATAAATTTTTGATTATCTTTTCACACATTTTTCTCAAACGCACTGCGAGAAATTTATTGTGTATGCTGTTTATCAGCGTTGTCAACTCGGTGCTTTTCGCACCGTTTTTAGTGCTTTTTGAAATTTTCGACGCGAACAATTTTGAAGTTAGTGCTCGGTGCTTTTTTAAAAAAAATTTTGGTGCTTTTTATTTCTTGGCGGTGGCACTAAACCCAAAATTTAAAAAGGAATTTTCCTTATATAATATATATGTATATTTTTTTGAAGAAGTCTAACATTTAAAAAATATATGCACTGAAGTTAAATGGAACATTTCAAAATATTCTAATAAGATTGTACAAAACTTGGTTGAAGAAATACGTGCATTTTATTCTCAAACTTTCACATTTTAAGCACAATTAATGGAAACAGTGTTTTGCCACTCGACAAAGAAGACATAATGCAAGTATAGTCTAATAGCGAAATATTTTCTAGTCAAACTTCAATGTTTAAACGCAGAAGTTGATCACGTTTTTACCTTTATTACTTTATTTAGATCTAAAATACGTAAAAAATTATCCTTGCACTTGGCTTTATATATTTAAAAGCGGTCTGAAACGAGAAAATTGTGTTCCTAATAGAGCTGCCGTTTTAGGTTACATATTTATAACCTACTTTGTTCCTTTTTTCTAAAATAATAGTACATATAAGTTAAGTTTATATAACTTGGTTAACTTGCAAATTACTTTTTTTTTTTAATTTTGTAACTTTGTTGTGAATATTGCGTTTGCTGTGAAAGAATGTTTCCACTGCATTGTTTAATAAAATTTTGAAAGTCTGGATTTTGAAAAAAATTAACTACTACTCCCATCGAGCTCAAAATCGAATCAGCAAGTCAAAAAGACTTGCCAATTGCTGCTAATTTTACTAATTTCAGGTGATTTGTTTCTTCGTTGACGAAAAAAATTAAATTTTTTATAATAACTTAAAAAGGTTTCGTCAAAGTAATTAATTTGAAGTTTTAGGTATAAAATGCAAGATCAATTGATTTCTATCTTTTTTATATACAAAATTTTTTTTTATAAAACAAAAAATTTTAATTTAGTGCTTTTTTACTTAAATTACGCGTTTTTTGTTGGTTTCAGTGCTTTTTGAAATTTAAAAGTTGACAACGCTGCTGTTTATGTTAAAAAATGATTTTGCTTACGTGAAAATTAAAAATTATTTTCTCTTACAAATTGGTTTTTAGTAGTTTTAAGCATTAAACACATTCAGCACAGCAGGCTACACGAACACACGACTTCAAATACCGCTAGCAGCATTTGTCGCCTCGTAGCCGGCTACTTAATTATTTTGGAGACGGCAGCAGCACCATCTGCAGTTGATATTCAAGTACAAAAGAATAGTTCAGTATAGCCAATTTTATATGTTTTGCATTTATAAAAATTAATTACTCTTTTAAAATTTACTTACTTCACGTAAAAGTACAAAAATTAATCAATTTATTCTTAACATCAAATTTTGGATATTATTTCTGTAAAATAATATGAAATAATTGTACAAAATCATTCATTCAACATTTTGTATTGTACTGGCAAATCTTAATTTTCTCATTGTAGCCAAAGAAATAGAAATTAGTTTAATTGGACTACAACGACAAAATCAGCATAGAAAACAACCTGTCGCCATGTTGCCTTGCTGCCTTCAAAAGAATTATTCTCATATAAACATGTGTATTCTATCCTTGACATTTGGTGGTCGGTAGCTTGCTGTGGTGAATGTGTTTAATGCTTTAAACTCAGAATTTAAGTGAATAATAATGTTTATTTATTACTCTTTGTTGAAACGGTTTTCTAGAAAAAAATTCTTTCATAAAAAAATCATATACGAATTACTTTTATTAATTGTTTCTGCCTGTGTGTTTATCTTTTTCGCTCACTTACACAACTTTAAATTTATCTTGGTCACCCATGCTTTAAATCAGTGATGGGAAATGAGATTTGCATTTCGGGATCAAAAAAAATTTTTTCGAGTATTTTTTTGGTCCCGAGAGTACCAAAAAATATTATTTTTTTATTTTATGATTTGAACAGGCTAAAGTTCACATCGCTTTGAAAGCCAAATTACATGTGATAATTATTAATGAACAAATAACATCAAAGTTAGTTGTAAATATTCTGACAACACATAGTTGAACGGAAAAGCTAGCCGTTTTCGAAGGCCAATTAACCTTCATTATCAGCGTTCTTCTGTGTTTGGTCCACAGTGTGTGGTGCCACTTGATGTAGATTTCTGCGTTATATACGCAACTTTTTTGCAAATGGAATATGTGAATTGTTTTGATTCATCGTATTTCAATTTGCTGAAAGATTTTTTGTAATGAAATCTCAATTTTACCATCTCTAAATTTACAACAGTTTTACCATTGTCGTTTCTTCTTTACTAATTATGCACATGTTAGTTAATTTGCTTGTTTTTTGTTCTACTTAAGACAAACTGTTTTGGTTTGTTACTATCAAGTATACTTATTTAATTTAATTTTTTAGTTAATTTAATTATTATTCTTCGAACTCCATTTGCTTCTAGATTTTATGATTTGAACAGGCTAAAGTTCGCATCGCTTTGTGAGCGATTTAAGTTTTATTAACAAAAAATTATATAAAATTTACATATTTACAAAGAAATAAAAAAAGAACACAAAGCGTATACATTAAGAGGGGTTAAATTTTTTTCAAAAGTTTCATAGCAAAAACGTAGTCTGCTCGAAATTTTGAGAAAAATTTTCGATGAATCCATGGGTCTAAAACCGTGACCGGTCATTTTAGTTCATTATTTGTAAATGAACTAGTTCGTTCATTTAGTTCAATCGCTCTTTTTAGTTTAATGAACTAGTTAGGTCTTTTTTAGTTCAATGATTTTACATCTACAATTCTACATGCATATGCATGTATGAGTGTTGTAGTCTTTGACAATATTAAAAACACAAATTCCGTGATTAAAATACTTAATGAAAACTAAAAAAATTAATTAATAAATAAATTTGATTTATAAAAAAATCTCATAAATCCAAAATATTTGTTGTGAATAGGGTACTATAAAGTGTTTACTTGTGTTTTCTTGTTAATTGCACTTTTGGTAGCAGCCAGCGATTTTTTTTTTTTTTTTTTTTTTTAAATGCATGTTTATTATTTATTGTATCTTCAAATATGAACTAACAATAAGTATTCAAATCTTAAATCTATAAAAAAAAAAAATTATTAGGCCCGACCAATGTCAGACATAAGCTTAGTGATAGTTATTAATAATACATAAGTAGTGATAAGCAACAAAAAGAAAAAGGTGTTTTCAAGCAGCTTCATCATCTAGAGTGTTGAATATTAGAGCCCGTGTATCTCTCTTTTTTAAGCGGATGTGTCCAGTAAAGTTCAAAATATTACGAGCAAGCGGATTAGGATGTGACTCGAGTTTTGTTTGGTATTTGCCTGCGTATTTTGCAATTTCTTCAGTCACTAGTGGCATATTCAAATCGCGATGTATATTTGAATTTTTGATGTACCATGGAGCCGATGTTATCATGCGTAAAATTTTATTTTGCCTTCGTTGAATTTTCTCTACATTTGAAGCTGAAGCAGTGCCCCATAGTTGAATTCCGTAACACCATATTGGCTTTAAAAGCGACTTGTATATTAAAAGTTTGCAGTCTAGGCTAAGTGTTGAATTTCTACCAATCAGCCAATGTACCTGAGTTAATTTAAGTTTCATTTGAGTTAACTTAGAGTGAATGTGGTGTTTCCATGTAAGTCGTCGATCAAGGTGTATGCCAAGATATTTCACATGTGAATGTTGAGGAACAACTTGATTGTTAATCCGAATGGGGGAGCAAGTATCTCTTCTTAGGGTGAACGTTATATGGACACACTTTTGTTCATTGACTTTAATTCTCCATAAGTTTAACCAAAGCTCCATCTGGCTAATGTGTTCCTGGAGTTTTCGGGATGCCTCATCAGGGTTTTCGTGCATACTAAGGCAGGCTGTATCGTCGGCAAATGTGGAAGTATGGATACTACTGCTCACAGGCATATCACAAGTATAAATCAAATATAAAACTGGTCCCAGTATGCTCCCCTGTGGCACACCGGATGAAATAGTTTCAGGCCTACTCGTAAAGTCTCCTTCCACAACAGTGAACTTACGGGAAATAATGTAACTTTCCAAAAGATTTAAAATGTTTATTGGTAAGTAAGTCTTCAATTTTAAAATTAGGCCTTCATGCCACACTTTATCAAATGCCTGGGAAACGTCAATAAAGAGCGCAGAGCAATACTTTTTTTCCTCAAAAGTTCTTCTTATAAATTGAACCAGTCTGTGAGTTTGTTCAATGGTGCTATGCTGACTTCTAAAACCAAATTGATGGTCTGGTATGCACCCACTACTAATTAGAATTTGGGACAATTTTGTTTTGAGCAGTTTTTCGAAAAGCTTTGACATAGTTGATAGTAGACTTATTGGCCTATATGACTCAGCCTTGGTTAGATCTTTGCCCGGCTTTGGAATCATTTTAACCTTGGCAAGCTTCCAGCTGTGTGGATAATACTCCAGTCGTAAAATGGCATTAAATATGAATAATAGGATTCTCATTGCAATACGAGGCAAGTTCATAAGCATCTGGTTACTAATTCCATCAATACCCGGAGCTTTCTTCGGGTTGAGTTCGGCAATTAATTTTTGTAAATCACGCGTCTTAAACTTTGTGTGTTGAGGGGGTAGAGCGACTACATTCGGCAAATCAGCAACACCAGTATATATGTTTGGCGTAAAAACGGATTTTAAGTGCTCAGCAAATATTTTACCTTTTTCAGTATCGCTTCTTGCCCAACTTCCGGTAGATGTGCGTAGAGGTGGCTTATACTCAACGGGTGTTTTAAGCTTTCTAGCAGCGCGCCACAAAGAGTAATTTGACGCTGGTGTGACATCAAGACCTTCCAGATAATTTTTAAGAGATGCAGTTTTTTCAGATGCAAGCAACTCTTGGAGTCGTTTAGTGCACTCTTTAAATCTGATTTTATTTTGTGGTGATCTGTGCTGTTGCCATTCCCTTCTAGCTCTTCTTTTTTCACGTACGAGACGTTCAATGTCTGTAGAATAAATTTTATTAAACCCAGTCTGCGGATGGGAGTTAGTGGCATGTTCAGCAGCCTGTTTAATATTCTCGCTGAGATTGGCAATGTTAGATTCAATATCATCGGATGTTCTAAGCGTAATGTTTTCCGTACAATGACTACTGAGATATTTTTTGAACCCCAGCCAATTAACACGATTGATCATCTTCACATATGGGTCAGGTAAGTTACTTCTTAATGGACTACAAATTGTAATGATCGTCGGAGAGTGATCGGACGAAAGATCAATAGAAGCTTGAACTTGAAATAAATCCCTAGAGATATTTTTTATGACGCCAAAATCTATAACATCCGGAATTTTTTGTATGTCAGTAGGCCAATAAGTGGGCTCCCCACTCGAAATGACATCCAAGCCCATTTTTGAAATAGTGTTGAACAATGCTCGACCTCTGGGGGTAATAAGACGCGAACCCCAGAACGTATGCTTAGCATTGTAGTCGCCAGCTGCTACAAAACAAGGTCCAAGAGATTTGTAGAAATCCTCATATTGATTCTCAGTGATTGAAAATCTGGGAGGGGAGTAAATTGATGATATAACAAAATTTGTACAAAAACTTTCAATGCCAATATTTGTTGCTTGTAGGTGTTCTTCACAAATGTTATCAAGAACATAGTGCTTGAGTCTTGACTTTATTAGAATTGCTGATCCACCGCAAGCCCTTCCTCTAGGGTCCTTTGTATCATATATAGTGTAGCCATAAATTTTAAAAAGACTTCTCGAAGTCAAATGAGTCTCAGATACTAACATTACATCAATATTTTTTTCCATGAGGAAGTGCTCAAGTTCATTTTTATGTTGGCGAATGCCGTTTGCGTTCCAGAAACATATTGTTAACGTGTTCATGGCTTATTAATTAATGCTTGAAGCAGAGTATTCTGCATTCGCAGCATTTCTTGCATCATGCTAGTCATAGTTGTTGTAAAATTGTTTATAGTTTGCACCAGATTTTCAATAGTAGCTTCAAGGCGATTAAAATTAAAGCTTGCGTCAGTATTTTTTGAATTATTTGGCGAGGAAACATTTTGTGTGGGAATTGAATTTGTCTTAGCAGCATCTGCATACGATACACGGGAAGTAACTGGTTGGCTCATTTGCGCAAAAGTGGCAGAGTAAGCGTTTGCTGATTGAGCTGGAGCTAATTTAGGTTTTTGCACCATAGTCTTCTTTACGAAAGAGTACACAGGACAACCTCTGTAGTTAGCGGTGTGATTAGCTCCACAATTACTGCATTTTTTATCACTTTGATCTTTTGGCTTATTGCAACTAGCAGTGCCGTGTAATTCGCCGCACACAACACAAACAGAGGGTAAATTGCAGTATGTTTTTGTATGGCCATATTCTTGGCAATTATGGCACTGTACAGGACCTGAACGCTTATGTGGCTCTTCAACTGTGATTTTTCGGTACAAGAGGTATTTCAAATTATAAATTGGATGCGTTTCATTTTTTTTCAATTTTATATCATTAGGCTCAAGTTCAACACGAAATAGGGGTTGAGGAATCTTCTCTCTATTTATTATATTGGACACATTTTTTACCTTAAACCCCTGGAGGACGAGTGCATCTTTTATTTCTTCGGGAACAACATAAGAATCTATGCCCTTCAATACGATCTGCATGCCTTTAGCGCTCTTAAGCTGGTATGTGTAGAAGCTTGTTTTATTTTTTTCAAATTCAGCAACCATTTTGCGGAAATCTTTTTCGTCATAAATTTGGACTTTAGTTTCATCTATGTTTCCACGTTTTATTGGAACAATGTGAAATTTATTCTCACCAATGACCGAAATTAATTTTTTAATAAGGGCATTTGAATTTTTTTGTCTCAAATATATTGGTGGCGGCTTGGATATTTTATTCGAGGCTACCTCGGGTTTGTCGTTGTCATCTTGCAAAATTTCGAAGCGGTTTTGGCGATTATTTGAGGCTGCGCTGTTATCCCTAGACATTTTTGGAGCAGATGAAACTTTTGAAGAATTCGGGCTTCGCCCACGCTTTACCACGGTTATATATCTGTCCATTCCGACTTGTACCTTGAGTTTCGAGCCGCTGTTATCTGTAGTGATAACTTTGTTAAGTGATGAACACGAGCCTGAAGGGGATGATATTACTGGCTTATATGAAGAAGTACTGGGCAACTGTAATGTTAATGCAGCCAGCGATGAAAAAAAATTAAAGCAAAACATTGAAAACATTTAGTTCACAGCCTCTGTGTTAGTTCATTTTGTGTATTAGTTCTTAGTTCAAAAAATGAACTAGTTCAAAAATTGGACTAGAGACCGTAAAACAATTGAACTAGTTCACTTAGTTCAAAGTATTGAATCGTTCATTTGAACTAGTTCGTTCATGAACTACACAAGACTATTTCCTGGTGGTATGTTGGCCAATCACGCACTCTTTTAGGTTATAACGAATCAACCCGCAAATATAAATATGTATGTGTGTTCATAGGTAAAAATTTTGAAGTTACAAGTTTTTAGACTTTAACAAATCTTTGGCCTGGATAAGACTTGATACTGCTGAAACATAAAGCATGTTCCTTTGTTTGTTTTCATGAGATTTTGGTAAGAGAAAATCGTTTCCACGTTTACAGAGGAGTGAGGTATGGACCAAATTCCGTAAGCTACTCTCAATTTATCAGGAAACATGTATTCATCTGACGCGTTTTTAGTTTTAGCCACTATAGACCAGAAGCTGCGTATATTTTCTGTTGTTAATGACTTCAGTTCGTCCATATCAGCCAATGCTTTATATTGGTTGTTAATATTTTCAAAATTTTGCTTTTTGCTGGAAAACATTGTAATTAAAAGTGGTATAATGCTGTTGGTCTTACCAGATAAAATATTTTCAGGGGGAAACTTACTAAACCAATTTAAAATTTCATTGTAAAAATCCACTTTTGCCCTCAGGTCTTGACAGAATTTACTACAACATTTTTACAATTGCCTTTAAACTGATATAAAACAGTTGTTTTAACATGGTTCGTGATTACATATGTATAGGTCAACTTCTGTGCTACAAAAAATATCATTGAGCCAAATATCGGTATTTCCCCCAGCTTAAAAGTCTAATTTAATTTTTCTTCTCTTCTTTAGAAACTCACATTAATTAATAAAATATTTCATTCATTGAAAAGAATTGAAATTACTGAACTTAAGCCTGACTAAAAATTATTTCTGATTAAAAATTCACTATAGTTCAATTAAAAATCTAAAAATGTCTCAATTCATCATGGGCACGTGACAAAAATATGTTCACTTGGCAATCACTGTTCACTTGGCAATCACTAATGTTCGAAAACCAAATAAACGGGAGAATGCAACAACAAAGTAACATAATATCCACTACTATAATACTTATATGTATGTACCGACGGTACATGGAATAAGTAAAAATAATTAATGTGATGATCGTAGAAGATAAGCAAGAATAGTTAAACATACGTAGGTAGAGTAATATAACTTCGTGCTAACCTAAATATAAAAATGAAAAAATGGAAAAACAGGGGAAATAAATAGTGATACTTACATATGTATTTACCAAAGGTAAATCAATAATTGTACACAACAATCATTTCTCACATTCCGTTTCATTAGAATTTACGTTAAATAGCTGATGTTAATAACAATCTCTACCCAAGTAGATAGACTAGGGTGCTGATGAAGTGCGTTGCTGCACAGAAAAATATCGGTATTTCCCCCAGCTTAAAAGTCTAATTTAATTTTTCTACTCTTCTTTAGAAACTCACATTAATTAATAAAATATTTCATTCAATAAAAAGAATTGAAATTACTGAACTTAAGCCTGACTAAAAATTATTTCTGATTAAAAATTCACTATAGTTCAATTAAAAATCTAAAAATGTCCCAAATAGGTTTTCGTTTATATTTAATAGGGAAGGATTACACTTTTCTAAAATATCTTAACTATGTAATAAAGTTTCGTGCAACTTGTCGAAAAAGAATTTTAATTCTTGGCAAAATATATGCATACCGTGAGAGTATCAAATGTGTTGCGGGAGTACTACGGTACTTTTTCATGTCAAATAGTATCAAAAAAAGTACGATCGTACCAACTTTCACATCACTGCTTTAAATTCTATTTTTCGAACTGCTTTAAAAATTTTTCAACGAGAGAGAGAGTCATCTTTTCTAGATAGTTACTGCCAGCGTGACCGTTTGACCGACTAAAGTGGAAATTTGCCACTTTTTCGACTGCGTTTCCCCTTTTTCGACTGCCTTGCCACTTTTTGACCCCCCTTTATTTAGGGTGAGTTATATGAAAATACATTAAAAATAAAAAGTTTAGTGCAGTTTTCTCTTTTTTTTTAATTTTGCCCCTTTTTTTGATAAATCCCCTATTTGGTGCCACTTTTTGAAAAATGTCGTCGGTCACCCTGGTTACTGGTTGATAACATTACTCAGTAATGATTACTGAATATCTGAATGAATAGTTACGGATTAAGGAGTTCATCTCCTCTCTAGTCGCTAAATTACATTGTGTATGAAAAAAGTTGGAGTCGATCTTTTGTAGAGGCACCACCACTATCTACATAAAATTTATGTCATAAATACATACATATTTACCTATTAGTGTTTTTCAAAAGGGAAAGAAACCCCGGGAAATTTATGCGGGAATTCCCGGGATTTTTTTTATATTATTATGGCAACTTGATGAGTGTCGTTATTCACTTTATAAATGCGAAGGTGCAATAATAAGGGTATGGCACTAGCAAAATAACTAAAGGCCCAACTATAATATGAATAAGCTGGCTTAAGCTAATGTCAGAATTGAACGATAAGTCTGTCAAATGCTTAAACAATTCAGATGTGACTTTTAGGTGGCCACAATGTACTTACATGCACTTAAGTATTCTTTAGCCACAGCTGCACATCTAGGTATTGTCAATAATTTTGTAGTAATTTTGTTTCTTCTCATAACTCCTAAATGAATGCAATTCAATCAAACTAACTTGAAAGAATGACCTAATCTATTAGAAATTCACATATAAATATATCCATCACCTTATCACTTGTTTTATTTGTTTTGCCTACTAAAAAGTGCAACAGTGAATATACATAAGTAAATACATGTGTATGTGTGTATATGTGTATTGTAAAACAAACAATGAAAATAAAAGTTTTGCTGTATTTTGCGAGTTTAAAATAAGAAACAATAAAAAAATATTTAAAATCAATGAATATTTTCTGCTGCTGCTTGTTTGAGTTTAAAAAATGCACAAACAGTTGTTTCCTTACGGAATGTGCGTTCAGTTTGGCACTTTACTTAAGCAAATGACATTTGACGAAACTTGACGAAAAGTTTGTTAAGTACATTATAGTTTGCCACATACGTTTTATATGTAACCGCACAGTTGCTTAAGCTAGCTTATTCATATTATAGTTGGGCCTTAAAACTTTACAACAATTAAAGCCTATTTTACATCTGGCACACATGTGCTCTGAGACTAAGAGCCCTTTATTTGCCATATGCGGAACGCGACGTTCAAAATTCAATTCTACAATTTATAAAAGTAAAAACCGAAACGTGCAAGGAAATAAAAGAAAAATTACAATAGTTACATATTCTCTTTGGTAAAAAGAACGATTCTGTTAATGCTTATTCTGTACTGAAGTCCATATTTTGTAATATTTTTTAATAATAAATTTTTTTTTGCATTTACATATAATATTGGTATTTGTGCATTACTATTATTTAAAGATCTGAAATGGTATTATTTTTTTTACTAATGTGCTTATAAAACGTTTTATTTAATCGATCTCATGAATTGCATATTTTTTAATAATTAAATTAAAAAATATTTTGTATTGCTTTTCACTGGGCGGGAATTCCTGGGACTTCCCGTGACAGCGGGAACGACTTTTTGTCGGGAAAAGAAAAACTCTAGTACCTAATAAAACTTTTTCAAAATATACACTTAATTCACACTATGATTTTTTCAATGTTTTTTAACACACAATTTGTTGTGTTTGTTGTTTAAATGTGTAGATAAGCAGGGAGGTAGAAAAAAATCACATTTTCTGTTGTCCGGTTTTTTTTAATTTTTCTATACACATATCGTCGGGTGCTTATTGGTTTGCCGCAGTAATAATGTATTTTAAATATACTGTGCAGGAAACCAATAACCACCCGAAGATATTTATTTTCAATGTTGCTGAAAATTGTTCACCACTTCGAACAGAGTACTAGGCTTACTATAGGAGTGTAGGGAATGTCGAACAGATATTTTGTTTTCACCAAAATGTTGCTATTTTTATTCTCAGATTGTATTTTTTGTGTATTATGTATGTAAAAATAACTATCCTCAATATATATATTTTTAAATCCGTTTAAAAATTTGTGTTTGAACCAGACATATATCTAATGGACCCTAAATTTTAATGGGAACAAAACGCACAACACAGCGTTAAGGCAGCCACCATAGATTTTTGGCTTAAATAAGGCGGCTAAGGGCTTGACCTGTGGAAATGGAAGTATACGGCAGTTATAAGGTCCATTTTATATATAAGAATTGATACCACAAGAAGGAAATATGCGAAATTCAAAGCTCTGCTTACATCTTCATTACAATTTAATTACTTATTAGACATAGACATACTTAATAGACATAAAATATAAAGATGTAAGGCCTGACCCACGATATCGACAACGTTCGACTTGTCGCACACTTATATTTGAAACAACATCAAAATATTAAAATTTGGTTTTGTTTTGAATGTAAGTGTGCGACAAGTCGAACGTTGTCGACAACGTGGGTTGGCCCGTATTTTTTATAATCTTTCGGGTCACTTTCATTTAGCGTTTTCAAAAGTTTGTTGTTAGAAAATGTTTCTTTTATATAAACTACTTCTCCTTTAACTGAACTCTTTTTTTCTGTCCTTTTTTACGTCCTACTTCTTATTTTTTCACCAAAAAAAAAATCATCCACTACAATACGCGGCATAGGTAATGTTTACTCAAAAGAAATTTTTATAAAATGAAGTAATGCACTAATGTTGTACATGTTGTTGTATAGTTTGTGCGCAAAACATACAACTTGGTAATCCAACGTGTTGTACCAACGGTCGCAAAGTGTTTGATTTGCATTAGATACGAGTACCAAGATCAAAATGGTGAAGAGATAGTTTTACACCTTCTCTGCGAGTGACCGTCATTGAGCTTTACGCATTCAAATTTTTTTGGAGGAAATAGACCTGGTAATAGGCTGGTGGCTGTAAAAACGTAATCTCTTGATTCTGCTCGATTGTTTTGTGTACGTAAACCAATAATAAACAATAATTATTATTATAATCAGACATTAGGCATGTTAAGATTATTATGAAACATGTTATCATTCAATAAGTACATACGAGTACGTACACATGTATATACATCATAATACATACTTTGTTTTATTTAAATAATGATAACGAAGTAATCTTTTTACTACGTCTACTCGTAGTGATGTAACAAATATCAATTTTAAAACATTCGAGAGTACGAATACGAAAATCTGAAGTAATATTCCCGAGTCCGAATATTAAATTTGAAAATTTAATCACTTTTGTGTATGGCTCGATTTATACATCTTCAAAATTAGATATTTAAAACTAAAACACTTAAAAAATAGTCTTGAGTCAATGCATATTCTTGTTCGCGTACATCATAATTTGATAAAATTATCGGAAAATTTTAATGAATGAGTGATATTCATTCGTTAAAAAACGATTTAAAATACAAATTATTCAAACAAGCTTAATACAATAAAAATTGCAAAGTAAATTACTAATTACACTAGGATTTGGTAAATTATTAAGACATTTTTTTAATGCATGTATTTTATTTATTGTATCTTCAAATATGAACTAACAATAAGTATTCAAATCTTAAATCTATAAAAAAAAATTATTAGGCCCGACCAATGTCGGACATAAGCTTAGTGATAGTTATTAATAATACATAAGTAGTGATAAGCAACAAAAAGAAAAAAAAAGTGTTTTCAAGCAGCTTCATCATCTGGAGTGTTGAATATTAGAGCCCGTGTATCTCTCTTTTTTAAGCGGATGTGTCCAGTAAAGTTCAAAATATTACGAGCAAGCGGATTAGGATGTGACTCGAGTTTTGTTAGATATTTGCCTGCGTATTTTGCAATTTCTTCAGTCACTAGTGGCATATTCAAATCACGATGTATATTTGAATTTTTGATGTACCATGGATCCGAAGTTATCATACGTAAAATTTTGTTTTGCCTTCGTTGAATTCTCTCGACATTGGAAGCTGAAGCAGTGCCCCATAGTTGAATTCCGTAGCACCATATTGGCTTTAAAAGCAACTTGTATATTAAAAGTTTACAGTCTATGCTAAGCGTTGAATTTCTACCAATCAGCTAATGTACCTGAGTTAATTTAAGTTTCATTTGTGATAGCTTAGAATCAATATGGTGTTTCCATGTAAGTCGTCGATCAACCAAGATATTTCACATGGGAATGTTGAGAAACAACTTGATTGTTAATCCGAATGGGGAACAAGTATCTCTTCATAAGGTAAATGTTACTTGAACACACTTTTGTTCATTTACCTTGATTCTCCATAAGTTTAACCAAAGCTCGATCTAGCTAATGTGTTCCTGCAGTTTGCGGGATGCCTCATCAGGGTTTTTGTGCATACTAAGGCATATCGTCGGCAAATGTGGAAGTATGGATACTACTGCTCACAGTCATATCACAAGTATAAATCAAATATAAAACTGGTCCCAGTATACTCCCCTGTGGCACACCGGATGTAATAGCTTCAGGCCTACTAGTAAAGTCTCCTTCCACAACAGTGAACTTACGGGAAATAATGTAACTTTCCAAAAGATTTAAAATGTTTATTGGTAAGTAAGTCCTCAATTTTAAAATTAGGTCTTCATACCACACTTTATCAAATACCTGGGAAATGTCAATAAACAGCGCAGAACAATACTTTTTTCCTTCAAAAGTTCTTCTTATAAATTGAACCAATCTATGAGTTTGTTCAATGGTGCTATGCTGACTTCTAAAACCAAATTGATGGTCTGGTATGCACCCATTACTAATCAGAATTGGGGACAATTTTATTTTGAGCAGTTTTTCGAAAAGCTTTGACATAGTTGATAGTAGACTTATTGGCCTATATGACTCAGCCTTGGTTAAATTTTTGCCCGGCTTTGGAATCATTTTAACCTTAGCAAGGTGCCAGCTGTGTGAATAATACTCCAGTCGTAAAATGGCATTAAAAATGAAAAACAGGATTCTGATTGCAATACGAGGCAAGTTCATCAGCATCTGGTTACTAATTCCATCAATACCCGGAGCTTTCTTCGGGTTGAGTTCGGCAATTAATTTTTGTAAATCACGCATTTAAACTTTATGTGTTGAGGTGGTAGAGCGACTACACTCGGCAAATCAGCAACACCAGTACATATGTTTGGCGTAAAAACGGATTTTAAGTGCTCAGCAAATATTTTACCTTTTTCAGTATCTCTTCTTGCCCAACCTCCGGTAGATGTGCGTAGAGGCGGCTTATACTCAACGGGTGTTTTAAGCTTTCTATCAACGCGCCACAAGGAGTAATTAGATGCTGGTGTGACATCAAGAACTTCCAGATAATTTTCAAGAGATGCTGTTTTTTCAGATGCAAGCAGCTCTTGGAGTCGTTTAGTGCACTCTTTAAATCTGATTTTATTTTGTAGTGATCTGTGCTGTTGCCATTCCCTTCTAGCTCTTCTTTTTTCACGTACGAGACGTTCAATGTCTGTAGAATAAATTTTATTAAACCCAGTCTGCGGATGGGAGATAGTGGCATGTTCAGCAGCCTGTATAATATTCTCGCTGAGATTGACAATGTTAGATTCAGTATCATCGGCTGTTCTAAGCGTTATGTTTTCCGTACAATGACTACTGAGATATTTTTTGAACCCCAGCCAATTAACACGATTGATCATCTTCACATATGGGTCAGGTAAGTTACTTCTTAATGGGCTACAAATTGTAATGATCGTCGGAGAGTGATCCGACGAGAGATCAAGAGAAGCTTGAACTTGAACTAAATCCCTAGAGATATTTTTTATGACGCCGAAATCTATAACATCCGGAATTTTTTGTATGTCAGTAGGCCAATAAGTGGGCTCCCCACTTGAAATGACATCCAAGCCCATTTTTGAAATAGTGTTGAACAATGCTTGACCTCTGGCTGTAATAAGACGCGAACCCCAGAACGTATGTTTTGCATTGTAGTCGCCAGCTGCTACAAAACAAGGTCCAAGAGATTTGTAGAAATCCTCATATTGATTTTCAGTGATTGAAAATCTGGGAGGGGAGTAAATTGATGATATAACAAAATTTGTACAAAAACTTTCAATGCAGATATTTGTTGCTTGTAGGTGTTCTTCACAAATGTTATCAAGAATATAGTGCTTGAGTCTTGACTTTATTAGAATTGATGATCCACCGCAAGCTCTACCTCTAGGGTCCTTTGTATCATATATAGTGTAGCCATAAATTTTAAAAAGACTTCTCAAAGTCAAATGAGTCTCAGATACTAACATTTTATCAATATTCGTTTCCGTGAGGAAGTGCTCAAGTTAAATTATTAAGACATACCGGCAATAAATACATAAATTTTTTGCCTTCCATAATCATATATCAATTTTGAAGTTTTATTAATAATTATTATGATATGCAAACTATTGCAGTTTTGAGAATTGTGTGTGAAGTCAAGTGTGTTAGAAATAAAATAATATAAATATAATGAAAATCAATTGAACAAAACAAATTGATTAAAAACACATTAAGTTTATTCAGAGCGAGAAAAAATTAAAAACCTGTATTATTACCTAAAGAGATGTGAATTTAGGTGTTTTCACTAAGGGTCTGTTCATCTAAATGCGAACGATAAGTTCGATCGAATATTTGTATTGAAAACAAAAACAAATTTCAGTTTCAGGCCCTAAGTTACTCGTAAAGTCTAAAATTTTTAGCCGATTTTCATATTAGACACAATGTAAATTTATACACCTTCGAGTTATGGTAAATTATACTGGCACACCTCATGAAAATATTAGGTAGGCTACTAAAAAAAATTGTGACGTGATGGAAAAAAAAACAAATGATGAAGTTTGTTTTAATACTCTTAGATATAAGAAAAAATTTAATGCATTTTTGAAGGTGAAAAAGAAGTTGGATTTCGTGGGGTTGTGTAAAACTTGTCACACGGTGTAATATAACAAAATACGAAAAAACTTTGCCTCCAAAGTTTTGTTTGATGTTAGTTGCAAGAGAAGTTTATGTTTTGCTTGCTTTTGCCTTATTACATCAATAGGTCTGTTCATTTACTTTCCCAGCAGAAACTAGCAACGAGAGAGTAAGGCAGAAATTTATAAAATTACAATGAATCCGTCATGCGTTAAACTTTGACTTTTTCAACTGACAGCTAAGTTGAAATACATGGTTTCTTATAAGGTCTGTTACATTAAGTACGTTTCCGTCAAAGCAAAGTACAAAATTTGGTTAACTTTTTGCGTATGTTGAGTAGTTTGACAGATATTATTTGGTTTTTTTGGTAATACAAAAATACCACTTTCCATCTCTGATCATATATGACACTACGACCACACGAGCAATTTGATGTGTCTTAACACAAGCAATAACGCCGGCAGAATGATGACGTCAAATTGCTTGTGTTCAACTATGTATCTAGAGCTGGTGAACACGTATATTCAAATATATTTGCTTTTATTCACATAAATACTTCAATTGTCAATAATTTTATCCTTTTCTAATTTTAAATTGAGCTTTTATTGGTTTTGTGTATTTAAAACCTTTGTTTTCTATTTTTACGTTGAAAAAAATTAAGTATAATTTGTATTTGACAGCTTGTGTTAAGAGATTGTTGCTCAGCAATGTATTTTAACATTTGTTGCTGGATATATATTTGAAAACATATTCATACGGTCCACACGCTAATATCTTGTGTCGGCAATCGAATTTGACAGTTGCCACGAAAATAATTGCAAGATTATTGCTCGTGTGGTCGGCATGTGAGAAACAAAGACAATTTTTTGTCATTAAAATTGAATTTGTGTGGCTTACGTATACATATTTTTTTTTAAATAAGGAAATTCACATTTTTCAGTTTTCCTTTTCCAGATATTTTTCAAATAATTAATTTGACAACAAAACACACAACAGGTGGTTGAATAATTCTTGCAAGTAAAAATTTTACTAAATAGTAATAATTTGTAAGATTTTTTTTGTCTCTCAATGTTTTTCTCTCTTTTGACGCTCTCTCCTTGCAAAAGTTTTGAGGTACTTAACACTTCCCATTAACAATTGTTACAAAATCGTAACAATTTTTAGTAAATGAACAAACCTAATATTATTATTTTCAGTCTAAAATATTTTTTTTATTAAAAATTATTACAAATTATTGATACACTGTATGTCGAAAATATTCAACAAAAATATTCGCGAATACGAGCATTCGTTTCATCACTAATGCATACACAAACTTCAAAACACCCATATTGCTCATTATAATCATGTGTCCAATCACATGATCCAATCCATACACACGTACAAATATACATACATAGTATCCCAGCCAGCATTTTATGAAATTTCATATTCGAGTCGTGTAAGCGACTAAAAGAAATAGAAATTCGTTCGTTTTCTGATTAGAAAAGATACTTTTATCCGTAGAAAATGGTAACCTAAAGGCTCAAGGCTCAGTTAGCCGACTGTAATGTAATGTATCTGTAACGTAGAAAACAGCTGATCGATATTTTTATATGAAAAGTAGGTTACGTTACATTACATCTCTATAACCATTTTCATTACTTTTAACATAACAAAATCGATCAGCTGTTTCTTACTGTTGCAGTTACATTACATTACTGAGCCTTAAGTGCGAGTCATCCCCGCTTTTCGGAGCAGTTTTGACTCATTTACAAGTATGTAATTTCTTATTGCATTCTCAATAAACCTTCGTTTATTTATAACAATAACACCATGCAACAAATGAAGACTTTTGGGAAAACATACGGATTGGACAATATAATTCCGATAGTACTATCAAAGGGTAGTAAAACCTTATACTCAGTTTCGTGAATTTGGTGACCAATTTTTATGGGCCTCTAAAGATTTCAAAAATCAGTGCGCCCCCATAAAAATGGTGTCATCAGTTTTTAAGCCAACAGCTCTAAACTCTGTATGGCAATAATGTAGCTAAGAGTCTTGTTGACATCTTATGCCAAAAAAAAATCATTTCTTTTTTCACTTTTTCCAGAATATATTTCAGGGACTCCTAATTTGAAGCTACAGTAAAAATTAACAAAATTTTGTGAACACATCAATATAATCTGAACGTGGTTCCATTTCAAACAGATACGTTTAAACATATGTACTTACTCTAATATTTGCATTTGAAGTACACAGCTTTGAAAGCTCTTAAATTTGGAAGGAAAATATCTGGAATTCTCTTTTGTTGTTTCCTTCGCGGTCACACAGACGAAAATATTGCCGGCGACATTCCAATATTATTGGATATAAGCAAGGATATTTGTATATGTATGTAAATGTAGCAAAGAATATGAAAACAAAGCATGTCCCCGATTACCGAACACAAAAATAATTCCCTCTTCCGCACCCGTAAAATGCTACCAACTAAATGTTTGTCTTCCAAATCTTTTCGTATCTAAACGCAGTCTTTGCAAAGTAAGAGCAAGCATTGTTTTCGCCGAGATCTGATTTCGTCGGTGTGAAAGCACAAAAGCTCTTTTGTAAATGTTTGCACATTGTGCATATGGTTTGGACGT
This sequence comes from Tachina grossa, assembly GCA_949987645.1. NCBI lineage: Eukaryota > Metazoa > Arthropoda > Insecta > Diptera > Tachinidae > Tachina > Tachina grossa. The sequence continues at coordinate 130,511,675 of OX465274.1, read as the reverse complement.
ATAGCAGGCGGTAGCAGCAGCAATGATTGGAATTTAAGCGCTATCCAAATGAAAGGTGTAATTTCACAAACAAAATTTAATTTATGTAACAAAAAATCCTCAGCTAAGATAAATACTACTCAGATATACACGAATCATTATCGAGTCTTTTTGTCTTTTTTTAAGCGTGGCCGCAACTAATCAGATTTTGGTCATCAAAAGTACTCGAAAAAGATTTTGATTTTACTCGAATTAAAAACCGTCTTCGAAACGCTAGGTTAACCTAATAATTTTCGCTAAGCTTATTCTTTTATATTTCATGAAATGGCCAATTTAAAAGAATTTCGCTTTTATATTGTGCTTATTTCTGATAATTTACGAGTTATTCATGCTGACAGTTTTTTTAATTTGTGGCCGTAGATTACTATCATTTATTTATTAAATACTACCATTCAATACTATTTTTATACTTATGTACACACATACATACATACATACATATGTATGTATGTACCATGTATGTATAATATACTTAGTGCGAAGAAGTAAAAAACAACTAATCTTATCTAACTTAAAGTTCATAATTAAGTCACGTTTTATTGTTATTGGAGGTATAAATTGGTTATACGTATATATATATTTTTCTTATCAGAAGTGTGTCCTATTATATTTGAAATGTAAATACTTACTATGTATGTATGTGCAGATATGTACATATCGTTGGTCTCAAGTAGAATGGCCCTAACTCAAATAATTGTAACTTTACACTAGAAGGTAAAAATATAATTGAAACTTTAATACAATGTGCTGCAGAATGAGCTATATGGTTTAAATGGTTTAAAACTTTTTTTTGTTGTTTTTTTATTTTCGGCCAAATCAAATTTGTTGTGAATTGAATTCTTTTTATTATTTAGCTGGTGAGGCCTATATTGTTTTATGTCAATAAAAACTCAATTTTTATTACATATTTTTCCCGACGTTTCGTGAATTTTATGTTCACTTCTTCAGGGGATTTTGTCTGTTTTATTAAAATTTAAAAAAATTAACATCAAAAGTGTATAGAAAATAATATACATAATAAGATAAACTTACTAACAATCGAGTTGTGTTGTTGTTAAAACATCAAAAATAAAAAATATACAAGTTTACTTGAACTAAAAATTACAATATTAAGAAAGATGGCTTTAGCTGTTCCTTATTATCACACTGTAAATGGCGCTTAAATTGTCAGTATCTTCTTTTTTGTTCATTGTTTTCATTATTTTCTGTTGTATTCGTAAGCTTTCTGTTGTGAAACGTTTTCTTGTATTGTTTTCTACATTTAGAATTTTAATATTGTCAAAATCAGGTGCATGATTTGTTTCTATTATATGTTTAGATAATGCCGTGCTTTCTTTGTTTTTATTTATGTCTGCTTTATGTTCCTTCATTCTAGTTAGTAAATTTCTTTTTGTTGTGCCAATATAGACAAGATCACAGCTGTTTGCATTATCTCCTTTACATGGTATTTCATACACCACATTATTTTGCTGTAGTTTGTCGACAGGTGTTTTTGTGTTAGTGAAAATGGTACTCAATGTTTTATTAGCTTTATATGCTAAGGCAGTGTTTATTGTATATTGTATGTTTCTATTATCAGTTAAGCCTGGTATGTATTTGACGCTGTAGTACTGTTTATTATCATTAGGGTTGCCATTTCTATTGTTTTGTGAGTGTTTTTGGGAATTTATTAGAGTTTTTATTAAATATGGGGGGAAGCTATTATCTATTAATATTTTAGTGATTTTTTGTATGTTGCGTGGGTGAAATTTTTCGTCACTTATATCCAAGACTCTATGTATGAGATTCCTTGCCGTATTGATTATTTGGAACTTCGGTTGAGTTGCATTAAAGTTTATAATTCTTCCTGATGAAGCATTTTTTGTGTACCAATCAAATAATATTTTATTGTCCAATCTGTGTAGTGTGGTGTCAAGATACGATATTTTCCTTTCCTTTTCTATTTCGATAGTAAATTTAATTTTAGGATGATATGAATTTAATGAGTTCAAAATCTCGTTTTTATTATTGATGTTGATCACCGCCAAAATATCGTCTACGTATTTAGTTACGTATTTTATGTAAATATTTTTGCTGCTTAGCTCGGCTATTGCTTTGTCTAATAAATTGTCTAAAACGATATCAGCAATAGTTGGAGACAGGGGATTCCCCATGGGCATACCAAAAATTTGATTGTATATATTGTTGTTGTAAATAAAATAATTGTTGTCGTAGAGGCAAAATTTGAGTATATCAAGAAATTTTGGTTTTTGTAGTACTGTGTGGGTTTTAATGGAGTTCCATTTGTCCATTATAATATTAATGGCTGTGTGTGTGGGAATATTCGTGAATAGGGAAATAACATCAAAAGACACCAAGGAATCATTGGAGTCTATTTGCAAATTTTTAAGTTTATTTTTTAGTTCAGCTGAGTTTTTAGTGTTATATTTTTCCGATACAATATTTTTAAGTATTCTTCCTAAATATTTGCTGAGTTGGTAACAAGGGACTTTGAAAGAAGATACTATTGGTCTCAATGGTGTACCTTCCTTATGTATTTTGGGTAATCCGTAAATTCTGGGAGCGGTAGCAGCGGAACAAATGAGCATGTTTTTGAGACTGTAATCTATGTACTCTTTTTTGTGTAAATCATTTACTATGGTGTTGTTAATTTTAATTAATTTATCGGTGGTATCCGTCCTAATAATCCTGTAGGTATTCTTATCTTCTAGTATATTTTCCATTTTACTTTGGTATTCCTCTTTGTATAGTGCAACTGTTTTATTCCCTTTATCAGACTGCGTTATTATTATGTTTTGGTGTCTTTTTAAAAATTTTTTTGTTTTTTCAAAAATTGTGAGAATAAGTTTTTCCCTCTGTGTGTTTTTCAACCTCCTTTTAAAAAATGTAATTTTGTTTGCGAGTCTAGTTCTGGCCACTTCTTTTTCTTTGTCATCACTATTATTATTATTTCCCCCTAAATTTTGGATGCATTGCTCAACATCTGCTATTACTTGCAGTGGTGAAAAAATGCTACGATCCACCGGTAAAGCAAACTTTTTCCCTAAGGACAAAATCCATTGGCTTTCCCATGGTATTTCAATATCAGTTTTGTTTTCAAACCAGTGTTTATTGAATTTTAAGCCCAGTTTATGGAACAAGTTTTCTTTTAGAGCATTTAATTTTTGTTTTTGTTTTTCTTTAGTGTTCGTTGTTATGTGTTTTGCTCTTTCTGTTTGATGCTTCATGAAAGTTGAAAAGTCAGCAGTAGTCACAAAATTTTGTATACCTATTTTCAGGCGGTAGAGTTTTCTTCTAATTATTTTGATATCAACATTTGTTTGTGATATTTCTAAATTCATTAACTTATTATGAAAGTTTCGCTCTATTTTGTCAAGTTTTCCCTTAATAGTGTGGCATCCAAAAAGTTTTTTAACCTGTGCCGTTGTGTGTTTGACGTGTGCAGGTATCAGACAGTGTTTTTTGCAAGCTAAAAGAAAGCGTAGTCTTTGTTGTTTGTGTACTAATTTCTTAATTTCATTGCAGTACTCTTTCATGGTACTACAAGTTTCTCCATCGTACTTATGTGATATGTGTTGGAAAAATCCTCTCATATTGTAAGTTTTAGTCTTTACTAAGTGTTAAAAAAATAATAATAGAAGTACAGATGTTGTTGTTAAATTTTAATAAACAATGTTTGAGTCCGGCAAGCTATCCGTTGGTTTATGTTGTTTTTTTATTTTCGGCCAAATCAAATTTGTTGTGAAAACTTTTTTATTTATGCGATTATTAATATTTAATAATATAAATATTGTTACGTAAAGATATTCCTACAGGGTTAAAGCAAAGAACTATCTGGAAGTATTTAACTAAAGCACTAAACGTGCACACATATTTACGTGTAAGCACTAAAACAACAACAATAATTGTGTACATAGCTGCAGACGTACACACATACAAATAAAAGTGCAAGCACTTTTATGGTAACCACCCTGTACTACCAGTAGCACACCGCATTGCCAAAATGAGAGTCGTTACTTTGAAATTCAAAAATAACGGCCAATCGAATTATCTACAAACGCCTAGAAGCAGCAACATGAATTTTCCCGATTGTGCTAGAGGACTGTTTGAACATCTGGCTACCAATAGTAAATGACAATACAGATGGCAACGTGCACAGATGCCATTTGGCATTACTAAGTACAGACATGTTATTACGCCATCTATCGGGCGAACATTCGAGAACCGGTTCCTGTACTATAAAAAGAGGCAGGCTGTACGAAAGTAGTTCAGTGCTAATCAGAAAGCCGTCGAGTTGACATCGTTAAGTCAGTGCTAATCAGAAATTAGTCGAGCCACCTTCGTTGAAAGTTAAGACCTCGTGCGGTGGATATAACGATAAAAAGTACTTAAGTAAAGACAAGTTGTAATTTGCTTAGTTAAGAATAAAAGGAAGAACAGTAGCAAATAAAAATTGTGTGTTATTTATTTTTATTTTTGAGCAATCAAAAGAACTCACACGTTTAATAAAATTTAAACGTAACAATATTTTTTTATATTATTGGGGAATTTTTTGCAATTAGCTTTGAAAAATGATATCCAGTAAGTGATGTCCATTTTTTACTTCGCACAGCATATTTTCCATAACTTTTCGCAAAATTTCGGGTGTAATGGCCATGATTTCATTTCGAATGTTGGTTTTTAGTTGGAGTGTGGTTCTTGGTTTGTTAACGTACACTCTTTCTTTCAAATATCCTCTGCTAGGAGCTGTTAAATCTGGTGAACGTGGAGGCCAGTTAAAATCGCTTTTGTACGAAATAATGCGTTCAAGCGGTTACTGTTAGTCTGCCGCTTTCAAATTGTGCACAAGTTAAACTTTATATGGGAACATTTAAGAAATTTATTATTCGACATATTGTCAGAAGTTTATCTTAATTTGAAATTCATTTGCTAGTGGTTCAGCGTTGGCTATATATGTATTTTATTGTTGCTGTAACAAATCATCAGTAGACTTCAACCACACATTCTGAATAGTCACAAACCTCTTATCTTATGCACAGACTTTCAAGAACTATTTGAGATCTCACAAATAATAATATTTTTGAAAATCACAAAAGAAAAATAAGCGTAGTAGGGATTTTTGTATTAGTTTCTAAGCCTACTTTGCTTAATTTTCTTTTGTGATTTTCAAAAATATTATTATCTGTGAGCTCTCAAATAGTTCTTGAAAGTCTGTGCATAAGATAAGAGGTTTGTAAACAGTTACAGAAGAATTTCAAATTTATATGGGAACCAGTCTAATGTACTCAAAATTCTCTACAGCGACCACCGTGATAGTCCAAGTTGCGTCGAACGTCTCCTTGTTTATGTTAATGGACTATGAATGAATAAATGAATTAAGTCAAGCGGGAAGCACAGGACACTGCGACCAAAGTAGATCTATTGTATCCCCTGCCAGGTGCTAGAGCACCTCATCTAGGCCTACTCTCCTGTTGAATCTCAGGAGTGCCAGTGGGTCCAGAGTTGGCAGTTCCCAATCCTCCAATAAGTGCTTGCCCAATTGGCTATATTGTCTGTGGCATAACGCTTCGCAGTCCTTCAGAATATGCTCTGGAATTTCATCTTCGTAATCACAGAATCTGCACATGCTGTTACTCTCACACCTCTGTTGAGGTGTTTTCTCAGTCTACAATGGCCTGTGAGGAAGCCTGTGAGCATTCTTAGATTATTTTTACTCAGGGACATGAAAACTATGAAACGATTTTGGTTATACCTTCCAATCATTAGCTTTGCATGCCTCAATCCTTTGAGATTGAGCCAGATGAACACTATTACTCTTTATCTCCGTCGATATATCTTCCCGTGTTTTGTCCAATCCGAGTCCACAAAACGGTTCTGGTCCGACCATGGGTGTACTAGCCTCCCCTTCTGGCCATTTTGTCTGCATTTTTATTTCCTAACACCCTGGCGTGTCCAGGAACCTAGCAGAGTGTGACCTTAATCATGCTACTTAGCTGATTTAGCTGAATGCGGCATTGCCACGCTAACTTAGAGGTAAACTCATATGAGCTGAGTGCTTTGATGGCAGCCTGACTATCCGAGCTAATGGGTATTTCTTTTCTTCGGTAGACCCTATCAAGATTGAATTATGCGCATCTCTCAATGGCATAAACTTCCTATTGAAAAATGGTAAGATATTTTCCCAACGACTCATGGTAGTTAGTCCTTGGTCCTACAACTTAGAGCTGCAAAACTATCGATGGTACTATCGATAGTATCGATAGTTTTATTTTAAGTTTTGCAATAGTTTAAGTAATGATGAAAGATTTTTTTTATTTTATTCCCTTTTAATTTATTTTTTATTGATCCATCTATCTATCTGTTTGCTTTTTCGTTTATTTTTTTTAATAAAACTGTGTATATATGTTTGTTGAATATGTGTATTAAAAACATTGGAACTAAAAGTCTTAAAAAAATCAACTTTCTTTTTACTTTATGGAATGATTAAAAAATTCAAGATTTTATATTAGAAAAATACACAATTGATAAGTTTTAGCCCTTATGGACACGGAAACTTTACTTTGCAAAGCCTTAATTCAGTAGGGAGAAAGACAGAAAGAGATAGTATTTATCACTCTGTCTTTCACACACCTGAATTAAGACTTTGAAAAGTAAACTTTCTGTGTGTAAAAGGGGTGTTTCTAAGAATAAAAAAACTATCGATAGTATCTATGGCATCAAAAAATACTATCGAAACTATCGAATGGAGCCACTATCGATAGTTTTGCAGCTCTACTACAACTCCCACACCAGAACCTGCCAGCGTTCTGTAACCATCAGTGTACCACCTGATGGTGCCACTTTCAAAGGAATACCGGGATTTTACACACATCAGAGGGTTGCGCAAGTAGGGGAAATCGTCTTGCTAGGGATGATTACTTCCATTGGCTAATTAGACAGTCCCTTTCTGTGCTTTTTCCCGCGATGCTTATTACTTTTTGTCTGGCAGCAGCCTCTATCACAATCGTAAAAGATGTGAGCTCAATGAGGACTTCCATAGCCACCGTAGGACAGGTCCTCATAGCCCCTGTTACACAAGGCATGATAGCCTCTGTAATTTCTCTAACCGATTTCAGGTCGTAGCCAGCCTGATCCTGTCCGACCAGGCAACAGCACCAAAATCTCAAGATTTTGGGTGTGCAGCCCCATGTTCTTCCTGCAATAGATCTACAAACCATTAGTGCTTTTGTTGCCCTGTCAACAGTCGCCTCTAAATTTTGTTTCCATAACAGCTTTGAGTCTAATATCACTCCCAGATACTTGACCTCCGATGAGCTTTATATTTGCACGTTGCCCATGTGGATGTTTTTCCAGTGTGAAAGTGTTCTCCTCCTTGTGAAAGGAACAATGGTAGTCTTTGCAGGGTTGATATTCAGTGCTACAGATAGGCACCATTCCTTCACTATCTTTAACCCGCTCTATATTATATCACACAAAGTCTCTTCAAATTTTCCTTGTACAATAATAACAATGTCATCGGCATATGCTTGACATTCTAAGCCATTGCTCGTTATTACATGCTAGAGTTCATCAACCACTAGTCTCCTCAAAAGTGGAGACAATACACCGCCCTTGGGGCATCCCCTGGTTGTCTTTACTGCAAGATATTCCTCCCCAACTTGGGTCTCTGCAGTCCTACTCTCAAGAATCGCCCACATCCATTTGGATATAGTGTTCTCAACTCCTTCTAAGCGCAGATGCAACGGCAAAGTACTCTGTGTTGTCTAAGGCCCCTTCAACATCCAGAAATGCGCAGACAATGACTTCCTTAGCATCTAGACAGCTACGTATTGTGTTCGTTAGTTGATACAGCGCAAAGCTCAGCAGATGGTTCTGATGTCAGCCTCTCTATACTTCCCGGGAAGTGAGTCAAGAGTAGCAGCAGGTCCTTCTCCCTTTCATTCCTGGTGTAGGTCCCACCCGCCCTTTTCAGTGTTATTGATGAAACCACATGGGCTTTGGCCATGACTTTATGTAATTTGGCCGCTGCCGGGGTGGTTGACAATTTCTCACAAAAGTTCTTAAAGTCATTTCTCTCCGCCATCCGAATTACGGCGTTGTAGGCCGTTAGCCTTTCGGTATAGGTTCACCAGTCTGCAGCCCGCTGCGCCTTATTAAACAGCTTGCACGTCTTCCTCCGGGGATCTGACAGCTCCTTACTCCACCATTGTGCCTCCTTATTTCCATTAGATGGGGTAAGGGGCAGCTAGATCCATATGCTCCAATAATTGCACCATTTACCTCGTCTAATAAATACTTTAGCTCTAACTGGTACCTTGATGCCCTGTTAACGCTATCCTTCAGGTTGACCTTAAGGTTTTCCCTATACAGGTGCCAGTCGGTCTTTTTCGGATTTCTGAATTGAGGTGACTGTTCAGCATTCCCATTTTTATCAAATCTTATAAGTCTATGATCCGACATTGATGGTTCGTCCAAAACCCTCCAGTTTCTAATTACACTCGCTAAATAGGCACTACCTATCTTCAAATCTAGAACCTCCTTCCTTGCCATAGTTACAAAAGTGGGGGTGTTCCCTATGAAGATATCTAAACTATTACTACATAAGAATTCCAAAAGATACTCACCTCTTCTGTTGATGTTGCTGTTCCCCCACATGATGTTTTGTGAACTAGCATCGTACCCAATCAGCATCAGTAAGTTGTTACACTTACAATGATCCACAAGACGTTGCAATTCTGCTGGTGTCACGCCCATATCTCCCGCCATGTAGACCGACACTACCACTATGCCCCGATGAGTGCCGCCTATGTACAGTCTAACGAATTTCAGCACCATATCCCGCGATATAAACTCTGAAAGTAGAAGATAGTTAGTATTCTTCCTTATCAGTATACATGCTCTTTGATGGTCTACTCTAAGATCATATATTACCTTACTATCACCGCAGTATATTCCTTTTATTGTACCCTGGTGCATACATGGTTCCTGAATAAGTGCCATTCCCAGGTGTTCCCTGGTGAACATCCGCGCTATTACTGCTGAGGCAGCCTTAGCGTGATGTATGTACACATGGGGCCTAATTCCCGCATTCGATTGCGAGCGAGTTATCACTCGAGTGTACGAGTTTTTTAACTTTTGAGATTTTCTCATTCGATTTCGAATCACACATATCGAAATTTCTAAAGACAGCATTCGATAACGTGCATACATTCGAATGCAACCGTTCGTGTTTTTACTCGAAAGTAAAAAGGCATTCGAAATCATGTTTAACAAAGAAAAAGCGAAGGAAAAGAAAATGTATCTTCAATATTTTACTTATTTATTGATATGTATATATACCCAGCTTAAAAAATTATATATCGTCCATATATTTTTAATATATGAATGTATATAACTATATATGAATATGTATGAATTCATGTATGAAAATGTATGGGATTATACATGGCAAAACTATTATATATGAACTAATATATGGACTTATATATGAATTGTATTATAATATATGAGCTCATATATGGAAATTTAATTATGAAGCTCTTCATATGTGGATCCATACATAGAAATAAAATTTAATATATGGAGAATATATGCATACATGATATCTCACATAAGTTTGACATTTTAACAGTAAATTTGCAGAATATGGTTGCACAAAAATGGACTGGGTGACTAAGGCTGAGTTTACATCTGGGATTTCTTGTGTGCCAAATGCCCAAAAAAGCGTAACCACTAATTACTAATGAAAAACTGTTTGATATAGACATGTATTTATTGATTTAAACTGTTACGCTTTTTTTCCGCTTCTGTGGCAAAACGCACACAGATGTAAACCCGGTCTAAGAAACATTTATGTATATTGGTTTCTTTTCTTCTGCATATACGTGTGTATCTACGTACATACATATAATTTTGCACACATACAGATACACAAACATGTGTTTTTGGGTACAATTTATTCAGTGTTGTGAAATGAATTTATTTGCCTTTTTCCAACACTGAAACAAACACGATTCACTTGGTATCGAGTGGCATCATCGGAAAATTTCTTGATATCGCAATTAATTTCTATTCGAATGCAATTACGGTCACGAGTGCAGGACTTAGGCCCCTGGGCTATTTTAGCACCTATCCCTACTCTGCTTCCTCGAGGATTACTCATTGCACCTCAAGGAATATGGCTTCTTTATCCACTGAAATTGGCTCCTGGGAGGACGAGACGGCAAGTTTGGAAAGGGCACCATAGATCTCCGTAGAGGTCGGAGATGTCTCCCTACACAATCCCACAATAGTCGCTCCCCCAGGGGACACCTCAGTGGCTACAGGCATTATATATGCCGCCGCTCTGTCGATCACGGACCATCACCAACATTTAACCCAGCATCAGGAATAGATGCTGTTCCACTATCAGCAGTGATTTTTCCTGCCGCCTTCCGTCCTCCATGTATGGTGATCTTCCCGAACCTGTAGTGGAGTACGTTCCCGTTCTTCAGGATATTATCCCTCGATTTTTCGTCGATTACAACAGATAATATCTGTCCCGTGCATTCATGTCGGCATGCCTGTACCTTCCAAACCTTGGTTTTGAGCAGCGAGGATTGCCATGGACTTTTTGGAGTCCTGCCTTCACTTCTTGGAAGATACACCGTGATGGTGTTGCATGCCGGGATGTCTTCTCCCATACATACCTGTGGCTTCACTCCCTTCCAGGCGCTCAGCCTCTTGTGCTGCTGACTTTAGCCACTCCATCGTCTGCTTATTGCCGCAGTTAATTATGAGCATACCTGGACGAAAGTGAATGCCCTTGAATTTAGGTTTGGTCTCTCCCCCCACTAACAGCTCATCCACTAACAGCTCATCTTTTCGTTTCATTCCTACGAGTATCAGGGTCTTGAGTACCCTCATGCAATAGCCCTATCTAGCATGATGGGTTCATAGTTACTTCCTTCCTTCCGAATGCAACTCATCCAATAGGTGCAGGTCGCATTACACCTTGGATTAAGGGGTAGTAGTTCTTGGTTAGTTGTTCCCACCAGCCCGTCTGGCATGGTTGGACCTTCCAGGGAGTAATTCCCAACCAGCATGGCCTGTTAGGTCATTGCAACCGTAAGCCTCCACACCACGACAAGGTGACTAATCCGCGAAGGTTGATGGACTATGCTGCGGTGCTCGCCCTTAATAATCATGAGCCAGTGGCAAAAATTAAATAAAATATACTTAATTGTAACAAACCAAAAAGGTTTGTCTTAAGTTGAACAAATATAAGAAAATTAACTAACATGTGCATAATTAGTAAAGAAAAAAACGACAATGGTAAGACTGTTGTAAATTAAGAGATGGTAAAATTGAGCTTTCATTACAAAAAAAAACTTTCAGCAAATTGAAGTACGATGAATCAAAACAATTTACATATTCCATTTGAAAAAAAAAAGTTTCGTATATAAAGCAGAAACCTACATCAACTGAGACTACACACAGTGGACCAAACACAAAAGAACGCTAATGATGAAGGTTTAGTGGACTTCGAAAATGGGTATTATTTGTTCATTAATAATTATCACGTGTAATTTGGCTTACAAAGCGATACGAACTTTAGCCTGTTCAAATCATAAATATAGAAACAAATGAAGTTCGAACAATAATAATTAAATGAACTAAAAAATAAGTGATGTCGTTTAATAAGCGAAGCACGATGTATGTAATGATGTACGGGTATATGAGTGTTTACAAGCGAAAACTTCTTGTTCGTAACAAACACTCAAAATAAGTAGTATTGATGCGTGTATGCTTGTTATTTTACATATTGTACGTTTGAGAGTGTGTATAAGATGTAGATGGTAAGCTATTATTTGTTTAAGGGTGGTTTTTTAAAGCAAGCGCACACAACTAATGTCAATGCATGTATGCATTTGTATGGTCGCAGAAAAATAAAAGATCATACTACACAAGGTATGTGTATGTACATGCACGACGTTTGCATACGCTCCCATGCGTAGGAAAAAGCAAGCATAACAAATTCTTTCGTCACGAAGTATTTTCTTCTTTGCTCCTATACCTGCAATAACTGAAATAAATTTCTTGCAAACAGTATTGCTTAGTGTTTCTTTTAGAAGATTTCCCTGTCTTAAAAGTTCTTGTTAGTGGTCTTGTGCAGGGCTCTTAATATGTATATACATATTCTGGGCAATTATGAATAAAATTCCGCGGGAAATTTTTCCCTGGGAACAATTCCAATTAATAGCAAGTAATAGGGAAAACAAAAAATTCTAATTGGAAAAGAGAGATATTCCTCGCGGAATTTTATTCATAATTGGCCTGATTGTGCCATCGATTTTTCGATAGTTTTTGGCATTAGGAAAAAATACACTACGACATATCAAAAAAATCATTTCCGATCAACATTTTTTTATTTTTTGACGGACGGGCGGGCAGCGTAGCCCGTCACCTTTGGTGCACGGAAATCTAAAAAGAAAATAAATAAAATTAACTAAAAAAAATCCCTTTTTAAGAACAATACTCGAATATTTACTTTTTTAACAGTACAAAAAATTCTTAAGATACGAACGTTCTCGGTAGAAGATTTGTCGGTCTCTCAACTAATATGCATACTTCTTCTAAAGCGTAAAAAAATTCAAAATAATTATTTTGCATGATATTAATTTATTGCGTATTAACTTTACCAATTGCGTATTAACTTTACCAAAACAAAAATATTTATTTAAATTCTGGCGCCTCGAATATTATTTGTTTGATATGTCATAGTGGAACTTTTTTTTTTGTTCATGCCAAGAGCTATCGAACAATCGATGGCACAATATCGATTAAGTTTTGCCCATACAAATCGACCCACTCTAATATACCCAGCGGGAAAAAGAAGTAGTGCGGATGCCTTCTAAAACGCCTCTGTACTCCTTCTTTTGGATGTACAAATCCCTGCTCACCCCGTCACATCTTCATATGTTTTTTACACACGTTGTCATTGCGAGATAGGCCTTCCGTTCTCACTTCTTTCACAGATATTCTAGGAGGCCTTCAAATTAATGGCTCTTAAAAGGCCTTCCAGAGAATGGCTATTAAAAGGCCTTCAAATAAAGGTCATATTGCAAGGGGTCTAACAATGGTTTTCAAATTCTGGGGCCTGTATCTCAAAACTTGCAAGTGTTGAAATACAAGTAAAATAGTTGTGAAAATATATTTTTTATATGAATACAAATTATTTTCCCAACAGTTTTACTTGAATTACAGCACTTGTAAGTTTTGAAAAACAGCCCCTAGGTATTCAATATACTCACCATACATATAATGTTTTGACGTTTATAAAAAGGAAACTTTTAAAAATAACAAGAACCCACATAGTATTTATATATATAATATTGATCGAACAAAATAACTGTATTTTTCAACGTACAAAACTCAACTAAAATTATTTACTTTTTCTTTTCCTTAATAACACTATGCAACAAGCAAAAAACCTTTGGATCACCACTATATTTTTTTGGTCACCTAACTACAAAAAATCATCATTATTTCAGATTCTATGGATAAGTTTTTTTTAGAATTTTTTTTCTAAAATATGAGATTTTTGAAAAGGTTAGTGTATTCATCGTACCATAATTCTGAAACAACGTACTCGATTTTATTATGCGATATGTATACAAATGTTAAATTATGCCTGCTTTAAAATGTTTTAATACTATTTTTTTGTATAACTATTATTTCTGGAGTTATTGAGAAAAAAGTCTGAAAACAAATTTTTTTTTCCAAAAAATTATAGCATTTTTTATTTTAAAAATTTCACGAAAAATAAAAAACGGCAAATATTTACCAGTTTTATTATTTATTCATAAAGCTACATATAATACAAATAAAATGAGCCCTCATTTATGAAAATCGATGGGTAAATAATTATTTTATTCGCTATAAAGCAAAAGTACATAAACATATGCAGTGGTCCTACTCCACCATTTCCGCCGGTGGATTTACTCTTGCCGTCTTATGTCCAGATATAAGCCCACTTCTTGAAAGTCTCTGCGATGTATATAGTCACGTAGTTTCTTCATCATCTAACCCTTTTTCACCGAGTGTGTGTAGTAGTATATCAGGAGTTTTAAAACCGAGGATTTTCAGTCAACCAGAGCTAAATGATCTTATCAGAGACCTCGAACTAGCAAAAGAGAAATCCGAGTTCCTGGCATCTCGCTTGAAGGAGCGAAATTTGTTAGAAAATAATGTTAAGTTAACTGCGTACTGGAACCGACATATGCCATATGCCAATTTTTATACAACCAAAGATAATATGTGCTTTTGTTATGACATAGGTGGCCTTTTTGATAGTAGTAAGGAAAGTATTAAGGCCGTTTTACTACATATTGGAAACTAGAAGCCATCCATACCCATTTCACATGCCGTGAATATGAAAGAAACATATGAAACTATGGCCAGTTTATTAAAAAATATTAACAATGAAATGCACAATTGGAAAGTATGTTGCTATTTGAAAGTTGTTGCTATTTTAACGGGTCTCCAGGGTGCCTGCCCTGATCAAAAATGAAAATGTAATTTTACCACCACTTCATATAAATCTGGGTTTAGTTAAAAATTTTGTTAAGGCCCTGGACAAAGATAGTAGAGCATTTGCTTATTTAAAAACAATATTCCCTAATATATCAACTGGAAAAATTTGCGAAGGCGTTTTTGATGGTCCACAAATCCGAAAACTGCTACTAAGCACAACATTTGAAAATTTGTTGCCACCCGATGAGAAACTTGCCTGGAATTCATTTCGACTAATTGTTTCTAACTATCTAGGAAACCACAGGAGTACAAACTATGAAGAAATCGTTTCTAATTTGCTTAAAAACCATTAAAAAATTGGTAAATATAATTAAATGAAATATGAAGTAGGTATAAGTAAATCAATTTTTTATTCAATGCTAATTTCAGGTGTCATGTCATGTCACTTAAAATACATTTCCTACATTCGCATTTGGATTTTTTCCGGAAAATCTTGGTGCCGTATGCGACGAGCACGTTAAACGATTCAACCAGCAACTTAAGACTATGGAGCAACGTTATCAGGGACTATGGAATGAAAATATTGGTTTCTTATAAGAGAATCGAAGCCTGAAAATCATAGAAGACAAACCAAAAGTCGAAATCATTTTTACATCACACCTGGTAGCTTTGTTTATTCAAAACATAACTTGTTTACTTTGTTTACTTTATTTAATAAAATATGCTAACCGACCACACGTTGATCGCATTAACTGTTGTTCCAATTTTCGCCAATAAATAAAAAATTTTTGACCAAAACCAGGTATATATTATTCTGCTTTATCGAGAATAAATAAAATTCTTGTGTTTGTTTGAAACCACATTTATGGTATTTTTGGCGATATTTACTCAAACATATACATACATATATTTACATACACACAATTATTACAGGCTCACACAATTATTACAGGCTAATCCGATTAAACGATGTTACTAACTTGGTAATAACAAAAGAAAAAGTTTTTCCACTAAAACTAGGTACTTTTGCTTTATAGCGAATAAAATAATCATTTACCCATCGAATTTCATAAATGAGGGCTCATTTTATTTGTATTATATGTAGCTTTATGAATAAATAATAAAACTGGTAAATATTTGCCGTTTTTTATTTTTCGTGAAATTTTTAAAATACAAAATGTTATAATTTTTTCGAAAAAAAAAATTTGTTTTCAGACTTTTTTCTCAATAACTCCAGAAATAGTTATAGAAAAAAAAATAACATTAGAACATTTTTAAGCAGGCATAATTTAAAATTTGTGTACATATCGCATAATAAAATCGAGTACGTTCGTTCAAAATTATGGTACGATGAATACACTAACCTTTTCAAAAATCGCATATTTTAGAAAAAAAATTCTAAAAAAACTTATCCATATAATCTGAAATAATGATGATTTTTGTAGTTAGGTGACCATAGCACATCAAAAAAAAATAGTGGTGATCCATGGGCAGAAATTTTTTTTTCCATTTGTTGCATAGTGTAACCGTTCTGTATTTGGTATTTGTATATGGAATTGAATGAATTCTTTTGCTTTTGCTTTGGCAAAAAAAGCAAAACAAAATACTTTACTCCTTCTGTTCTCCCTTCTTATGGAAGGGAATGTGGAATGTGTATCCCATCTTTTTTTACTAAAGAGCCGAAGCCTTCTATAAGGCCATCTTCAGAAGTTAAATAAGAATATTAACTGATTCAAAAACATGAATTCGTTTGCTTTTTTTTTGCAAAATCACAAAACAAAAAATGTTACTCCTTCTATTCTCCCTTTTCATAGAAGGGAAAGTGGAATGTTTACCTTATCTTTTATGCGGAAAAGCCGAGGCCTTTAATAAGGCCTGAAGTAAGAAGGTCTTCTGAGTTTTACCGCTGGGTACATGGATAACTATATTTTTCTCCTGCCAACATTTTCTATCTCTGAAGTGACTCAGAAGGGACGCTAAGAAGTTGAAACTTATCGTCTGCGATACCATTTTCTCATCGCAGAAGCGTCGTCCGTATTGAGAAGTTGTCCCCCCCGGAAGTAACTTCAAGAAGTCACTTCTGCTTTACTTCAAGAAGTCACTTCTGCGTTACTTCAAGAAGACACTTTTTTATTATTTCATTCGCCTCTCTTTTGCTTTTGTTTTTTTTTTTTTTGCCTTTACAGATAATTCACTCATATTGACTATGGGACAGGGAAGGAAAATGACTTCTTGGATTTTGTACCAACTATGAAAATAAAATGTACTTTTCAGACCATGACGGTATCAATTTTTAATATTTATTAATAAGAACATAAACTTAAAAAAAAATTAGTATAAAAATACAGCAGTTTAAAATAAAAAACAGAAACTTAACCCAAAAAAATGTTAAATATTACATTCATAAAGGTACATTCGTAGATTCGACTATTATATTAGAGATTAAAATAAAACACACACAAAAAAATTAAAAAGAACATAGGCAAAATTAATGTTACTATATAGTGAAACATTGACATTTTTAAATTGTACCAAGTAACTTGCGGGTAGTACCACGGTACCAACAAGGTCAAAAAAGTACCATAAAAAGTACAATTGTACCATGATTTCCATCCATGCTATCTATCTAATCTATGCCTTGAGTTTTTGATAAGTTTAATAAGTGTTTTCCTTTTAAACTTAGTACTGGATATAATGAACAATTCACTTTAACGAACAGGCCTGACAACAATTAGGTTCGTTAAATCGGACCATACATATTTTTTTATGTTGCAAGGCCGGCTAGCGGATAACATGCACCAACTAGTTTGATGCATGACCAGTTGAGTACTTTTTTTTACTGAGTCTTTGAGCACAGTTTCTGTTAGATTGTCTTAAAATAAACTGTAATCGACAAATATCGTGCATGATAGATGTCGAAATTACGCTTATGAAAATCTCTGCGAAAAGATGGCCAACTGGGTATGAACATGCATACATATTTATGTATGAATGTGTATGGTTGTGCATAAATATTGTTACGTTTTTCTCTCTATAAAAACGCTTTTCCGTAGATCCGAAGATTTGCAAATGAATACAAGAGCCGAGTGTAGTAATTAGGGTTAAGACTGATACAAGTTTTATTTACAAATACACTTATACTAAATTTCTCAAGAGCTTACACTAATACAACTTAAACTAATAAATTACACACAGATATTCATAACTGGTTACCACTACGCCTTCCTCGCTGTAGTTTACGCACGTCTCTTAGCTGGCTGCGCAAGAAATCACATGACACCTCTTTGTCTGCTGCTCGTCACATACGAGACTCACTCTGCCGTCACTCACAGTTGATACACCAATACCTATTTGTCTGCTGCTCGTCACACACGGCACTCACTCTGCCGACACTTACAGTTGATACACCAATAATGACGCACTGGCTTTACTTGCACCCTTACACACGTCTATTCGCTGCGCTATTCCCTTTACTCCAGTCGACACGATAGACTCCACAATAATCTCAATTCCACGACAGACTTTGCTGTCACTATAGACTGTCCTATAGTTTCTCTTTTATTCCAACTCTTGTGTAAAGCACAGACTGCTCTTAACTATCAACTCACCACTGTATCGCAGATTATTATTAATCACAACTTAATTATCAACTGACTAACGAGTTCTTAACTTCACTACTTTCTGATTAGAACTTACTATAACTGTTCGCGACTGACTTACAACTGCAACTAACTAACTCATTGGATGCGTCACCTCCTTTTATATTTCACACAAATTCCACTAGAAGTTTCAAGCAATGTCTAGACGATCATTATCATCTTATATGCTGCCTAATTAAGTTCATGTGGTAACTATGTACATACATGTGTATATGCATACGTGTGTACATCATTAACTAAGCAATACACGGTGGTTGTTTATCTTCTGCTTTTCGTTTGAATTGGCATGTATGTATGTGTGTAAATATGTGAATCTTCTTAATAAGCAGACGCTTTTTTTGTTGTTGTTGCTTTTGCTTGTTTAATCAAGCTAGGCATGCTTATTTAGTTGTTGGCTACTATTCTAGACTATTCTTTGCTTTGACCCTGTAGGAATATTTTCGCGTAGCACTTACATTAACCCTGTTGGAATATTTTTGTGTAATGCTGCTTAATCCTGTCGACGGCTATTTTCGTAACAATATTATCAGGAATTACTAAAGGTATTCACGTTAACTCTTGCAACTGTGCAAAAATGCATAATGTGCATAGATATATTGTACTCGTATGTTTCTTAATTGTTAAACCAAATGAAGAAAACAAAGTGTTGTAACTTCGCTGATTAATTATGTAATTAATTCACTAATAAAAATATCAATATTAATAATATTGGTATTATTTAACAAAATTCTGATAACAATTTGACCCATAGGTCTTTTGAAAATAACAAAATTATGTATTTGTTATATTAAAATCGAATTTGAAGATTTCTTTATAATTTCTAGCTAAGACTTTTTAAAATTATTTAAATTTTATAGTTTTTTAATGCATTTATTTGTATCGAAAATATCTTCAACCCTTCTTCAAGGCAAATTCATAACAGGTAAAGTTGAAAACAAAGCTGATCTATTTTTTTTTTGCCTAATTCAAGGCGAATTCATATAACTGTTGGCTCATATGTCAAAAGTTGTTTATATATACAGACCTGCGCCCGACAATTTTTTCGGCGGCGCCAGCTCTTGGAGAAATTGTCGGCGGAAGCTGATAATCAAATAACATGAAATACAATATTTAAGATAAAAAAGAATTAAAAAATAAATAAAGCAGATATTTACGTGCTGGTGGTTAAGCATTATCTATATATTTCATTGGTGCTTTGCAAATCATCAGCATACTTCAACCACATATTTTGAACAGTCACCAACCTCTTATCTTATGCACAGACTTTTAAAAATTCCTGTGTAAAAAACTATTTGAGAATTCACCCAGAAAATAATTTATATTCGATATAAATAGGTATATTTTATTTTTCTACACCTTTTTACAATATAAAATCCATTGGATAGCAATAAAAGTATTTATAAGGCAAAATGAAAAATAAAGTATAAATTTAACATTTAAGAAATTTATTATTCGACATATTGTCATAAGTTTATTTTCATTGAAATTTATTTGCTGGTGGTTTAGCATTGTCTATATATTTGGTTGGTGCTTTTCCAAATCATTAAGAAGACTTCAACCATATATTTTGTTAAAGTTTCTAAGCCTACTACGCTTATTTTTCTTTTGTGATTTTCAAATATATTATTATTTGTGAATTCTCAAATAGTTTTTGAAAGTCTGTCCATAAGATAAGAGGTTTGTAAGTTTTCAAAATATATGGTTGAAGTCTACTGATGATTTGACAAAGCACCAATGAAATATATAGACAATGGTTAGCCACTATCAAATACATATCAATTAAAATAAACGTATGAAAATATGTCATATAATAAATATTTTTAAATAAATAAAATAATTATTAGATTATATTGTACATGAAGAATCGGCGGCTGTTTTTCAGGCAACATAAACCAAACTTTTTCCAGCGGCGGCGTAGCTGACTAAAATTATCGACGGCTCGGCTCAGCCGGTTGTGAGCCATCATGGCCTAGATCTCAAAATACCATATTGTTTTTATTGTTTGAATTTTGTTGTAGTATTAACTTTACCTGTCATGAATTTGCCTTGAAAAAAACATTAAGGTATTTCTGCGTTGTAATTTGGTGTATGGTTGATTTTATAAGTACTTTTTGTCCATTTTTTGGATTGGCAATTATAGCATTGCACAGATACATCTGTTTGCACTAGTTTTGCATTTGTAATTACTCTCAGAGCAAAATTGTCTCTTTCTCTTTCTATACTTTGGCTGCGCCACAAAATAACATAACGAACGTCCGCACATACATCTGCACATCATGTATTTGTTTCAATAGTGGTTTTTTCATATATTTGTATTACAATATGTATTTTTTGAGCCAAAACAGATCAAACAGTTGCTCAGCAGCAATACAATAAGTAAGGGCCAATTTCACCAACTTATTTAAATATCAATTCATATTTAAAAGTCACTTTTCTATACAAAAGTTAATGAAAATCAATATTTAAATATGAATTGATATTTAAATGGAGTTGGTGAAATTGGCCCTAATTGTTATTTGTTTTAAATTGTATTTTAATTTGGAAAAGCACGCACACACAATAACTCTTATACTAGTTCTGTCGCTCACACTACAATTATATGGTATATACTAGTGTCCTGCACAAGACTATTTATAAGACATTTCAAGACATGACAGATTTTTTCAAATGCTTTACTACAGCGAAATATTCTAAAAGAATCGCTAAGCAACACTGTTGGCAAGTAATTTTTTTCGGTGGTTTGTCTTGCCAACAGTGTTGTTTAGCGATTCTTTTAGAATATTTCGCTGTAGTAAAGCATTGGAAAAAATCTCTCATGTCTTGAAAAGTCTTATAAATACTCTTGTGCAGGACACTAGTACATACCATGGTATATTTGTTTTGGCTATACAAACGAGTATACAAATGCAACCGTTTATTGGCAATGCCATAAAAAGTTGCACAACTTTGCAAAATTTACTCTTCATATTGCGTAAAAATTTCATATAAATATCTTGTTTACTTAGCTCTTGAGAGAAAAATAAAATTTTCTTTCTCCATTGTGTGTAAATTGTAAACTTTAAACTCATTTTCTGGCAACATAGTTTTTTGAGTTATAATGTTCTTTGAGTAAATGAATGTATGTATATCATTGTATGGTTTTACCTTAAAATAACAGATTTTTTAAAATATCGTTCAAACGTTATTCTTCGTACAAAAGCAAACATTTTTAAGCTTTATATTTTTTTGTCTTAGGTCGACACCGATGGAGTGGAGTGGTCATTTCAAAAAGGAATCATCTAGATTCTACTGGAATGCCTGCGTAAAGTAGGCAGCCATTAAACCAACCAACCAACTGCAACATTATCTTCATCTGAAATACAATCATTGTAATTTACTTTAGTAACATCTAGGGATGTCGACTGACTGTTTTCAAGTTTTCCCACTTCAGAAGCTTATTTTACTACGCAATCAAAAGCTAATGAAATAAATGTTCCTTAATTTTCAACATCAATTTGGCTTTATTTTTTTTTTTGCCATTTTGTATAATTTTTTATACCTTTTCATGTCATTTTTTAAATTTGCCCTAGTAATTACTTTTGGATTTTCATAGCTATTTTGGTTCTGATTGACGTTTAATGGTAATGAAAAAGCGATATTAAATGTGACCTAAATATCCAAATGCGAACTACATAAATATTAATGGGGATTACAAAAAAAAAAATATTCAAACATACACGAAACAAAAGTTGGTGGGAACCTCTGCAGTAATATATAAATTTGATGTAAAGGGGGCCTGCTGGACAAGCATTCGATTCAGTTTTTTTTTCAGAATACCATTTTTCGATTCGTGCGTAACTGAATGCGGGAACATAATCGAAACGCAGAATAAGGGTGGTTGATATATCAAAACTGCTTATGTTTTCTGGAGTTTCTAAGGGAAATTGCTTTTCTTATATTAAAAAAGGTCGACGCTCAAATAAATATTATTGTTTTTATTTTAAATTAAATAATTTTATTATTTTCAAGCTAAAAACATGTTAATATCATAAATTTGTTGCGCATGTGATAAAACACCAGAGTGAACAAAATACAACATTTTAATAACACAAAAGACCTTGTTAAAGGAAAATATAAAGAGTCAACACATTTCGAACTGTTCATTCAGGAATTTTCACTAAAATTAAAACACTTTAATATCAAAAAAGTATTGCTATGATGATTTTCTTCTTAATGATAAAAATAAGGTATTGTATATATGTATGTATGTATATCTTCTAGATAAGATATCATCCAAATGTTTGTGGGTATACAAAAGTTTTAATAATTCTACATATTATGTACATACATACGTATCGAGCCTAGATTATTATCGTAAGAAAATAGACTTTTTTATGAAATTAAAATTTTAGGGGCCTACCCATAATTTTGAATTATCAAAATTCCAAAATGTTTGATAACTTTTAAAATAAGAATTTTATCGTAAGCAACAATTTACGTATATTAAACAAATTTTAATATTATAAAATGAAAACTTTAAAATTTTATCGCTTACGATTAAATCGAAAGTGAGACTCGATATGTTTTATTCAATACAACAATTCAAAATATTTCAAGCATTGCATTAATAATATACAATTCAAAATAACGCTTTTCTTGTTGTCATTAACCTAAGCAAAGCATCTTAAACTGTTGCTGTTATTTCTGTAACTCACATGCAGTTGGCAGTACTAACGTGAAATAAAGATGCCAGTTATTTATAATACAAATTCGGGTAAGCTTGTATAGAGAAGTACATTGGGTGTGTTTCGTGAGTGTTGGACAGCTTAAGGTACCAACAGACGACATGTTTTTTACATGTGTTTTTTAAGTTTTGGATTCGTATGTTTTTCTTTATGCTTGTCAATATTGGTTAATTTACATAAGGTTTATAATTTTTGGTCACAAACGTAAATGTAGTATCACTTCTTCTTTTTCAGTACATAAATATCCACGTAGTTTGTTTTATAAACGGCTTGCAGCCGTCGAAATATTTTTGGTTCCGTCGCTGAAGTACTGGCGACGCAAATGTGTTTTTTTAATTTTTTAATTTTTAAACAAGACGTTGAGATTGTATCTAAAAAACTATACATTTTTGGACTCATTTTAATGAAACGACAACGTTAAATTAAAAAAAATATATAATTTATTGGTCTTGAAAAACACTTTATTCAGACGGCTAATCATAAAGCACATAATCAACCGCCGACGAATTTGTTCACATGACATAGACATTTGGAGCTGTATGTTTAACATAAGAAAATAGAGCACGCTCTATTTCAAATAATGTCTTATGCCTTTTGTCATGTTCTTTACACAAGCAATGTTTTAAAGGTAATACACGACATGTTTCCGTTTACATATGTAAATTTTGGCACATACAATGTGAAAAACATGTCGTCTGTTGGTACCTTTACAATTCGTGTTCGGGTTGTGTCGTGTAGGAAAAATTCAACATTCACATCTTATGATAACCTAAAATAGAAATACGTATTGCTATATATGGACAAGGCATACCAAATAGGTATTCTTATTAGCGAGATTACGTATCAACCAAGGCGCATTTATTATGAGGCAGCACTACACCAGGTGACTACTGTTATTATACCAATATAAATGTCAAATTTGGATTGTGTAGGTATAAGCCTAATAGTGGGTACACACTTTGCAACGTGTTTACCAAGGCGAATTGATATAAGGTGGTCTTGATTTGCAACTCTGCGTATTCGCCTTGTATATTTGTTTGTGTAAAATTTCCTGCTGTCAAAATATTTCTTAACGTTTTGGTTCATTTGACAGCAGGGAATTTATGTCAGCTGGCGAATTAAGATCACCTTATGTGAATTCGCCTTGGTGTTTACGCAACACGTTTATATTACATGTTGCATATTTTGATACAGACTATGCAACCTACAATGCAACCCATAAACATCAAAACATTTTGATATTTTCGAAACTTCAAATGCAACTTCGAACGCAACCATAAAGAAGACTACAGACTATGCGACTGACAATGCAACCTGCCTGGTTGCATAAACACGTTGCTAAGTCTGTACCTACCATAAGAGCATGCTTTTGTTTGGGTATCCATAAACACCTTTCGAATATTCAGTTTTGTGTGGTGTTTGACATTTCCTATAAGAAACATGCAATCTGACGATGCTACCCTGTTTTGAAAAGTAAGAAGGTAGTTTATACCAACAAAGTACATGTGGTTGTTGCTGTTGTAATATTTGTTGTAGAATCGCGGGTACCTGATTGATGTGCCTTGCATTAAGGCTCAGTTAACCGACTGTAATGTAAAGTAACTGCAACAGTAGGAAACAGCTGATCGATATTGTTATGCGAAAAGTAATGAAAATGGTTATAGAGATGTAATGTAAAGTAACCTACTTATCATATAAAATTATCGATCAGCTGTTTTCTACGTTACATTTACATTACATTACAGTCGGCTAGCTGAAGGCTCAGTTAGCCGACTGAAGGCTCAGTTAGCCGACTGTAATGTAATGTAATCGCAACAGTAAGAAACAGCTGATCGATTTTGTTATGTGAAAAGTAATGGAAATGGTTATAGAGATGTAATGTAACGTAACCTACTTTTCATATAAAATTCTCGATCAGCTGTTTCCTACGTTACAGTTACTTTATATTACAGTCGGCTAACTGAGCCTTGAGCCTGTAGCCTAACCAAATTATAAATTTCAAAATTTTCCATTTGAACAAGTGCGGCGAAGTGTAATCACTGAAATTGGTGATTCAATACAAAAAAATGCATTCGCATCAAATTAATAAACTTTTATAGTTACAACACAAAATACAGTTATAAATTTTCTCTTATCAAGTCAGTTGTACGTTACGCTACTTCACTCGTCATTAATGTTACGACAACTGAATAATTTGTCTTCTTTGCAAAATCATAACAAATACTACCAACACGTTCTAACATCACTGTTTCCCCCCGCACAAACATTTATTGTCGTTTCTTAAAAATAAGAAGATTCTGGTGGCAGAAATCTTGCATAAAAACTTAAATGTATTAAATAATTAAAGAGTTTTAAAAAATCTGTGCAAATCCTCTATATTTTAAGTTGTTTTTGTAGAAAAAGTAAGTACGTGTTAAGAAAAGTTGAATTGTTCTAAAAGAAATTTTAAAATGAAATTACGCAATAATCAAAGCACCTTGTAATGCGTTTAAAATTTGCAAAAACAAACGCAATAAAACTTACATATATGTACGTATTACTTTTGCAGATTTTAAATAAAAATAGAAGCATGGGGAACGCGGTTTCAATAGCCCATATGCAGGCTTCTCAAAATGGGGATAGGATGCCCAAATCCCACGAACAGTTGATAGCATCTGGTTCAAATCCTCCCCCCGAATGTCCTATGCATCAGAAGGATGGTATTGGTGCTGCCGCCTCAAAATCTCCACATCCTAAAATTGAAGCCACAACCGTATCTGCCTCGGAATGTCCAGTCAAACATGATAGCAGTGATATCAATCCCTTAAATATGATGCCACCTGCTAATCAACAGCCCTCACCTGATCAACCCTTCCCTTTGTCAACCGAACGCCAAACCTCATCAATTCCCAAGGTCACGAAAGACGGTAGTGTACAATATTGGCAATATCCTAGTCAACAAATGTTCTGGAATGCAATGTTGCGTAAAGGTTGGCGTTGGAAGAATGAAGATGTGTCACAAAAAGACATGGGTGATATCATACGGATTCACAATGCTAATAACGAACAGGCTTGGCGGGAGGTTTTGAAATGGGAGGCTCTTCATGCTAAAGAATGTGGAAATCCACGTCTTAAAAGCTTTGGAGGCAAAGCGTCGGACTATAGCCCACGTGCACGTTTCCGTAGTTGGATGGGGTAAGTCATACATGCATAGTAAGTATATATTTTTTTTAGGGCGTTTATGCTATATCTAATATAAAAATATGGTATTTAATATAAAAATATTTGTATTAATGCGTTAAATTTTTAATGAATGGACAAACAAAACTTAACAATTTATACCAAGTCGACGACCTTCATTTATTGATTGATTGAGATAGGAGTAATTTTAAAAACCTATTAAAAATGTTCTAAAAAAAAGGAAATTTTTTTCAACTCTACCGAATCGATTCACTTCCTACGATATCTAAGTGAGCTCAATACCTTTCGAATGTGTCAAATTTGCTTCGGATCCTTTGACCTGTTCTTAAGATATCGACTACCAGCACTTCAAAACTTTCGACTTTAAAAAATTGGGATATAATCCGTAACTTGCTATAGCGGGAAGTTCAAAATAGTTGAATTTAGATACATTTTCTTCTTCAGCCATCTTGCGCATTTTTTTTTTTTTTTTTTTTTTGTTCTGGGCGTTTAATTCGCGGTGTAAATCTAAAATAGGGTCTCTAAAATAGGATCATTTGGCGTTGATGATATTTATTTTAATTACATTTTTTTTAAACATTCGAAATTTATGACAAACAGTAATTTTTAAACTATATCGAGCCTTATTTTCGATTTTATCGTAAGCGGCAAAAATTTAATTTTTCAGAAGATTTTTTTTTTTAATTTTTAAATATGTTTTTGTACGTAAAATGTCGCTTACGATAAAATTTTACAGCCCGTATCTTAAAAGTTATCAACAATTTTGACACTTTGATACTTCTAAACTATGAGTAGGACCATAAAATTTTAATTTCAATAAAAAAGTTATTTTCGATAACACGTCGCTTACGATAAAATCGAAAATAAGGCTCGATATATCTGTATATTTTTAACCCCCGACTAAAAAAGGGGTCATAAGTTTGTAGTGTGTGTCTGTGTGTCTGTCCGTGTCCACGTACAGGTCAAACGGCTGGACCGATTTTCATTTAGTTTTTTTTCTGTTTGAAAGATGACTTGATCGAGAGGGTTCTTAGCTATGTTTGAAGAAAATTGGTCCAGCCGTTTAGAAGATATAACATCTTTTCTGAAAAAAGTTGGGGGTTTTTAAAATTTTTATTTTTTATTTTTTATTCTAATTTATGAAATAAAAGTTTTACTTTTTCAAATAAGTTTTCTAAGTTATCTTTTCTAATTTTAGTTACGAATTACCGTTTGATCGTCACGATTGGATTGTTGATCGTTGTGGTAAAGATGTACGCTACGTTATCGATTACTATGACGGTGGCATAGTTGATAATGACTATAAATTTGCCTTACTTGATGTTCGTCCGGCTTTAGACTCAGTGGATAATGTATGGGACCGTATGCGCGTGGCCTATATGCGTTGGAAATTCGCAGCTGTAGATATGATAAGCGGATCAGCAGAAGCTTCCAGAAATAGTGGCAAAGTAGACCATTAGATAACACATAATTTAACTATTACTACCATTCGACTTAACAAAACTATTAGGTTTACTTAAATTTAAAATTGTATGATTCATACATTATATATTTGAAATTTTGCATATTGAACGAAAACTAACGGCCTGTTCCACGATGTCGACAAAAAACTTTCGATCAACATCGTGGGCCAGACCGTAAAAATATTTCAAAGCGAATCATGTAGCCAATACATTGGCACATAGTCATAGTCATAAACAAAGTACACTTGTACAGAAGAGTTTAAAACCAGTATTGCCATACAAAATACTGGTTTTAAACTCATAAAGTATACTTTGTTTTGACTATGACCATGCACCATTATTTATATTTTATTGTTAAGCCTAGAGTACACGGCATGTAAAAAGCCACATGTGTATGTAGCGATGACGTCACGAGAATTTTCAGCATGTTCGTTGCATTTTGTAAAATTACTAGTAGTGGCTAGATGCCGTAAAATTTTTATAGTATTTTTGTTCCAAAATACATATGTGGCACATGTAGCCGAATCGAAGACATTTTCTGGGGCAGCTCGTCTGTAAGCATGTTGATATATACATGTACATATGTTGCTACTACATGGCATGCAGCAAATGTAGCATCGTGATGACGTCAAAATTACGTCAGAACCACATGCGCATGTGGTTTTTTACATGGCGTGTATTGTAGGCTTTACAGTTTTTGATGAAAGATACATATTTAAGAGTACGTGTGCATACTCTCTTCAAATTATTTGAGTTGTAAAATATTTAATTTAATTTATTTTTAAAATCGGATTGCAAAAATTAGTTGTTTTAATAGTAGTATTTAATAAATATGAAACTGTATAGTGAGCGTGAGGTAACTAACTTGAGTTAAAAGTTCATTCTGCTGGTTTATTTAATTTCCCTGTTTTCATTAGTGGAAACTTTTCACAGTTGTCTTAAGATATTAATATAATGCATCGATTATCGATGGCAACCGAACTGCGGTTGCGTTGTTACCGAAATGGTGGTACGAATGGCAACTGGGGGTCTACTCTGTATTTCGATTCGAAAGAAATGCTTTCGAATTTAAGTGTTATAAACATACAAATTCGAAATCTTTTTCTTTCGTTTCGAATTACACAGTAGACCCCCTGGTCACTACGTCCCGGTTCACACACTAGGGGTGTAATACTTATCGATAGTGTCACTATCGAAAGTTTTCGATAGTTCAGAAAATTTTATCGATATATCGATTCAAGACTATCGAAAGTTAGCAAAACTAACGATATCGAAATTGTATGGTTCTCGTATAGTATACATTTTATTTAAATTAAAAATTAAAAACAAGATATTTTTAAAGAAAATAAAATAGAATTAATATTAAGCAGTTCAATAAATAGTGAACTATCATAATTGTATGAAAAATAAGAGATTAGCGGAAAAAATTAACTATCCAGGGCAATCATGAATAAAATTCCGCGAGAAATTTCTCTCTTTTCCAATTAGAATTTTTTTGATTTCCCTATTACTTGCTATTGTTCGAAATTATTTCCCAAGAAAAATTTCTCACGGAATTTTATTCATCGATAGTATCGAAAGTCCCATCGATAGTTTTTCCACCCCTATCACACACTTCAAGTTTTGTTGATCAACTCTTAGTTCAGCTGAAAGAAAAAAAGAGATATTTGTATTTCCTTATCCGACTTTCTCACAGCTCAATTAAGAGTTGATCAACATAAGTTGAAGTGTCTGAACCTGGAGGAAGGCCGGGTTTTCTAAAATGGACTTCAAATTAATTTTTATATGAATATGGGACTTTGACATTAAAATTGAATTTATGTGGCTTAATGAAAGAAAAATAATAAATTAAGAAAATATGCTTTCTTTTTACATTAGTATACAAGTTTCTTTAAAGAAAAGAAATACAAATTTTTGAGTTTCCTTTTTCAGATAACAGCTGTTGGATAATTCTTACAAGTAAAAATTTTACTGGTAATTGTAAGAATTTTTTGTCTCTCAAAGGGATTTATAAAATCCCGAATCCCAAGACTAAAAATCAATCCCGATTGGAATATTTTAACAGGAATATTTTGATATTACAACTCTTGAGACAACTCCAACAGCAACAAAAGAAGTGATGCGTTATTTGAATTCATAAATGAAATAACCTTTTTACCCTAAACACTGGAAATAAACCAACATTTATTAACAAAATAAGGCAAGAGGTTATTAAGACTACTTTATGTTCAGAAAACTGAATTGATGAAATTCGCGACTAGCACGTGTCGGACTCTCATTCCTTCTCGGACCACCGCTACATTTTCATAACTATAGACAAACCGCCCCCAAAACCCTGTCCCCTCTATGCAAAAAAAATAACGTGTGCTTGAAGTGCATGTTAAAACAAAATTTCCATACAAAAACCGGTTTTAACGTACACTTAAAACACACTTTATTTTTTTGCGTATGGGGGTAAAACTTTCGAAAGTAGGCCCAAAACCGACTGGTCAAGATTTAGGTTAAGTCTACAACACAAACTCGAATACTAATCAGCATCAACCTGTGATGACAGGACATCTGATAAATCTTAAGCTTGGATCACACGATTGGCACAATGTATCAATTTTCGTCTGCTCACTAATAATAAATAAATAAATAAATTCATACATACACAATACAGACCAATAAGCTTAACATAATGCTTACTGAAAGCATTGGAACGAATTGTGGACACAATGTTGAAAAAATTTAAACAACACGCCTATATTGGAGGCAGGTCTGTTGGGACAGCCCTACAGGAAGTTGTATATCATATTGAAAGAACTTTTGATCCAGGCATTTATACCCTTCCTATATTTCAACAATGTTTCGATCTCGAGGCTTATCGAGTCCCTAAGCATATTAGATTTGGATAAGTCATATGCTTAAGAGCATGTGTATAAGTTCCGAGGTAAACGACACAAAAATAAGAGGTCATGCATGTCGCTGAACACCACAGGGAGGTACGTATATTCCCCCTTATCGTGGTTAGCGTATTTCGACTGCGACTACGACGTTTTTGTAATAGATTAAAGAGCATGGCAACATTTTTTCTTTAATATATGACAAAATGTCGTAGTCGAAATACGGCAAACACTATAACGCCCATTATCTCCTTTATTGTGGGTTACCACCATACTCAGCCTACTAAAACTTCTATCCGAAGAAGGAGTCAAGCCCGTCTCTTATGCAGAAACCGAAAAAAATGTCTTGCCAACAGTGTTGCTTAGCGATTCTTTTAGAATATTTAGCTGTAGTAAAGCCATTGGCAAAAATCTCTCATGTCTTGAAAGGTCTTATAAATAGTCTTGTGCAGGACACTAGTATGTACATACTATGTCCTTGTGACCAAAGACAAATAAAACAAATTACATCCGTTGTTTTAAATTAAAGATATTTAGTTATTGTATTTGAAATTGCTTCATTAGTTTTTAGACAATAATAAATCGACAATGATTTTTTAAATCAATAAATACATTTTTACAACTTTCATAGTTTATGTTCTCCCTATTATCCATCGGTTTTACTTCGACTTGCAACAACAATTGCTTAAAATTTTGAGTGATTTGTAAAATTTAAATAAAATTTTCTATTGTTTTTTACTTTCATTAAACTAACAAAACATAATCATTACAAATACAATAAACCACTAGCGGCAGCATGAGCCATTAGTATATTGGCAGCTTGTTGAGTTTCCAACAGTAGACGAGTTTCTTTCAACCAATCGGAAGCTATTTTACGTGGGGCACCCTGCAAAAGATTCATGTATCTTAGGGCCATTATTAAATCACCACGGTCAACAAAGTATCTGTAATAAGAAAAATATTCATTAAAAAAATTATTTTTAATTTAATCAGAATTTACAAATTTTAAGTAGAGACAAACAACTCTTTTTATTTTCAGATACATATGTAACTTTATACGCAAATTGCAAAATTTCAAATTGTTCATCTACAGGGAAACAAGTGCGATATGAATATAAATACGTATTTTTATAAGCATTTGCCTACCTGGATCTATTTAAAATGTCATACGTGTCCAATTTGCTGTAGTCAAACATTTTATTCTGTAATTCGTCTTGGGAAATGGGATCGTTGGGCGTAAGAATAAACAAAGATTGCAGATAGGAAAGGAAATATTTAGGTAAACTGGCACCCTCCTCGGGTATCATTGCCAGTTTACGTGCAACACGTTCCACATTTATGAAACGTTCACGCAAAGCATCTTCGGGAAAAACACCACGTTCTTCAGCCTCACGTGGTAGATTTTGTATGACAACAGAAACTAACTCATCGCCCTCTGAAAGGAAATGTTTTATTTTAAAATAGAACAAACGTTACTTTGAATTGTATTAAGTGTTACCTGCAACCTTAGTTATTGCCTTAATTTCACTTTTTAAAGGACGTAATTTAGTTTTCCAATGTTCCCCAGGTTCTCCTGTTCTGACAGTTGCCCACAAAGCTTGACATGCAGCCCATAAGGCTTGGGCTTGGTGAGCAGAACGTTCTGATTCAGCACGAGCTTATTTTGATGAAAAATATTACGATAAGTTAGTAAAAATTATAAAGCATATAATAGGTGTGTTCATTTACTTTCCTAGCAGAAACTGCAACGAGAGAGCAAGCAGAAGTTTACAAAATTGCTCTCCCAGATACGAAAAAGTAAATGAACGCTTTACTTGTAAAAAATTGCAAGAAATGTTATTAATTTCAGAACCATGGATGGAAATCATGATACAATTGTACTTTTTCTAATGTATTTTGGATAATCTCGTTTGATAATATTTTAAATTACAACAAAATTTTAAAATCGAGATTTAATATATGTATTTACACAGCTTCATGTATTATTTACTACTCATATGCATTTTTCGTTTTTTTTTAATTCAATATTTTACGGTCTAGTTCGTAAAAAATATTTTAGGTTTATTACAGGTTTATTTGACAGATTTCTTATAGAAATATGTCAAATACGCGCTTAATAAACCTGAAATATTTTTTATGACATCTATGATCAGATATGATAAACAAACAAAATTCCTGATTCAGGTATGTTCTGGAAATCACAAGATTTCAAATCACTTAGGTTAGGTTAGGTTAGCAGGCTGCTGGTAAGGAAGGGTGAAATTTAGATTCCAGCTCACTTGGGTCAAATACAATGATCCTTTTGTGCTACCTGTGAGTTGAAGAGAAGATAGTGAGAGAGGGTGATAGGGAAGGGGTAGTGATAGAGAATCCAGGTGGTGAAGGAAGAGATAGAGGAAAGCTTGTGTTGCTGTGTCGCAGCGCCTTCTGTTAAATGATGCGTACTGAAGTAGTTAGCACGTTGACTACAAAACCGAAAGTCCTGGGTTCGAGCCCGGTATCCAACAGTCATTAAATAACAACACAACGCATTTTTCTGATGTGCATTAGTTTCCTTTGTTGTGGGAAAAATTTTAGTGATGCAGGCATAAGGTCACTAAACTACACCGACTTCAGCAGAGCGCCCTCCTTCGTTGTGTAGCAGAATCATCGGCGAAGTAAAATAACCAATAAAATGGCTACTAAACACAGCTTCAAAATTTAATTAAAATTAGAGTTGTGCTTATCAGCTCTTTTGAGTGACCGCTCTTTTCAGCTCAGCTCACTTTACTGAAGTATTTCATTCAGTTGGCTCAGTAGCTCAGTTCATTTGTAGTGAAACATTTTATCAAGCATAAAGAGAGAGCGAAAACAGAAGCATAAAAAGTGACCGATTTATACAGTGAGTGTGTGTGTGTGTGGTTATACATTACAAAACAAGGCAGATGAAGTATAAAAAATAAATAAAACTAAAATACGAGTACATCGTTTAATGAGTGGAATTTGTTATGTTATGTTATGTACATATGTATGTACAATCAAAATTAAAATTATTTAAGGTTTCAGATATTTTAATATTATCACAATACATATATAAATTTTTTTTATGTACTTGTGCGACAAAAGAAAATTACTAAAAACCAAAAGACTTGTATCGAACTCTTTCATTAGGTCGTTTTAGACACAAACCTTTTATCAAACCCACCTAAAATACGTAGGTTTGTGTCTAAAACGAGCTGCTGAAAGAGTTTGATGGAAGTCTACATGTAGTTTAAATGGGTTTGATTATAGGTTTGTGTCTAAAACGAGCTACTGAAAGAGTTCGATACAAATCAAGAAACCACTCAGTACTGAGCTGAAAGCGCTCAGTGGATTGACCGGCTCACAGTGAGGTGAATCGTTCAATTGAACTAGTTCATTCATGAGCTGCACAACTCTAATTAAAATCATTTTGTGATTTTAAATTCACAATTGTGAATTAATGGTGTTCTGAAAATCACAAAGTTTTAACTTTTGGTTGTGATTTTACACTTTCAAAAACACAAGAAAACAGCTGATGTTTTGTTTTGTAAATGCAAAATCACAAATGCAAATCACAAAGCAAATAACAACATTTCTTGCAAAGGAAAGTGTCTTCAGTTTTTTCATAATTTTATAAATTCTTTCACAGAAAATTGCTCATTTTACTATAAAAATCAATAAAAAAAGATATTTTGGGCCTGCCCCACGATGTCGACACCGTTCGACTTGTCAAAGCAAAAACAAATTTTAAAATTTTGTTTTTGTTTCCAATGTAACTGTGCGACAAGTCGACGGCTGTCGACATCGTGGGACAGGCCCATTAAGTTATTAATTTTATTAATTTATTGCGAATTTCAAAATAAAGTATTTGAAAAAATAATCAAGTGATTTCAAATCGGCAGGCATTTAGCTGACCGGTTTAAAATCACAAAAATTTAAAAAGTGTTGTGTGCAGAACACCTTTCTTGTTATTTCAAATCACTTTCACTTTCCTAACATGCCTGAATAAAATTGAATTTATGTATGTGGCTTAATGAAAGAAAAACAATAAATTAAGATAATATGTTTTCTTTTTACATACGTGTTTTTTTAATAAAGAATTTCACATTTTTGAGTTTCACTTTTTCAGATACTTTTCAAATAATTAATCAGGGCTATCATGAATAAAATTCCGCGTGAAATTTCTCCCTTTTCCAATTAGAATTTTTTGTTTTCAATATTACTTGCCAGTGTTGTCAGATATGGCGATATCTCGCCAAACGTGGCGACGAAAATTTGTTTTTGGCGATGAAAATTTTTAAATGGCGATTGGCGATTTACTTGGCGATGTTTGAACTCCTTGGCGATATTTATGGCTATATTTTTACGATTTCAACAAAATGGAATAATGTTAAGAATATGAAAATTTTTTTAATGAATTTTTTCTGCAACAAAATATTTCTTGCAAAAAATTCTAACTGTTTTGGATCTTTATCTCAAATTTTTCTGAAATTCAAGAAGGTAAAAAAAATGTGGGCCACAAAATCTCATTTGGCGTTTATGAAAAACAGTGGAGAAAACTTTCTTTTATGAGTTAGAACCAACATTTTGATAATGAAGCACCATAAAGCCTACAAGAGTTCGTCTAGAGTGTATGAATACGACGATGCTGCTGGTACTTATCATATTAATGATATGATATGTGCACTTAAATACACATTTAAGTAAATGTTAATTCACTGTTATCACAACAATTACTATAATTTTTATCTGGTGCTCAATTTCAATTTATGCTATTTAGATTGATCTTTTGGAATGAGTTATTTTTGAGTATTTTTTATACGAACGTATTTATGTATATGTTATGTAAACACTTTTCTTAATTTTTCTTATATAATACAATTTTTATGTTTTAAGATATACGTTACCCACTGAATTTAAAATTTAACAATACATATTTGTAATGTAATTACGAAATAAAAAATATTTTTGTAGCTATAATTTAATGTTATATTATACTGGCGATATTTGGCGATATTCGACAAGTCATTTGGCGAGGAGGCTGATTATAAATCTGATAACACTGTTACTTGCCATTAATTAGAATTGTTCCCCGGGAAAAATTTCACGCGGAATTTTATTCATGATAGTTCTGAATTTGAAAACAAAACGCTGAACAGCTGTTTGCATAATTCTTGCAAGTAAAAATTTTACGAGTAATAATATGTAAGAATTTTTTCGTCTCAATTTTTGTCTCTCTTTTGAGTTAATGAACACTTTCCAGTAACAATTGTTACAATTTTGTAACAATATTTAGTAAATGAACAAACCTAATATATTAGACTCAACGTCAAAAAATAATCTTTGTTAATCAAAATTGAAAAAAAAATCAACATTTTTGGGATATTTTTGATTCAATTGAGCAATCTATTTTTACACTACGACCACACGAACAATTTGATGTGTCTTAACACAAGCAATAACGTCGGCGCAATGATGACGTCAAATTGCTTGTGTTCAATAGTGTTGTAAAAGTATTGAGTATTTGAGTACTGAGTACTCAATACCGGGAGTTTTTTCCGGTACTCAATACACAGAAGTAACTACTCAATACTTTCAGGGTTGCATTTTGTAGTATTCAAGCGAAAGTCTTCCTTTAAAATACATCAGAATTATACAACTATGTGAGCTTGATACAAATAAATATGACTCTGAACCTCATGGAGTTAATGTAACAAATACCTATTCTGTTAGGAATTGTTTTGATACGAAAACAGACACTAAAAAAAAGTACTACAAAATGCATTATTGAACTACTTCAGTCATTAAAAAATACTATTGGACAGAAAAAGTGACCCTTTAGAATAGTGGAAGGAAGGCACGTGATACAATATAACCAGCAAGTCAGGTCCTCACAAACATGAAAAATATTTGAAATTCTTTCAATGTCGGTAAAATCTCATTTCTACATTTCAACAATGACTAAGTAATAACATCAATTGTCAGAAACAAATGTTTATTAAAAACTATTTAGAAGATAATTTAAGAGATTAATGCATTAGAAGTGTAAGAATACATCAACTGACACCACACACAATGGACCAAACACAAAAGAACGCTGATGATGAAGGTTTAGTGGCCTTCGAAAACGGCTGGCTGTTCCGTTCAACTATGTGTTGTTTGTCAGAATATTTACAACAGACTTTGGTGTTATTTGTTCATTAATAATTATCACATGTAATTTGGCTTAAAAAAGCGATACGAACTTTAGCCCGTTCAAATCAAAAATATAGAAACAAATGGAGTTCGAATAATAATTAAAATTAACTAAAAAAAAAGATTTTTTTTTTCATTTTGGCTATTATTTTTCTGTTTTTGGATTTTTTTTTCAATTTGGCGATTTTTTTCACTTTGACGATTTTTCCGGTTTTTCACGATTTATTTTAGTCCTAGAATTTTTTTTAATTTGGTGCTTTTTTCGGTTTTGGCGATTTTTTTTTAGATTTGGCGATTTTATAATTTTTTGATTTTTTAGTTTTACCGTTTTTGAAAATTTTAAGAGTTTTGCTCTTACGGTTTCCAAGATACAGCAAGTTGTTAAAGTTACAAAGTCAGAATTGCATTAACTGATGGAACACCCTTTAATATAAATTTTTTAAATTTACTGTTAATTGTTGTAGTCTGTATAAAATACACTAACTTTACAAAATTCAAGTGTATGTATATTAAAGGGTTGCATTTGTATACTCGTTTGTATAGCCAAAACAAATATACCATGGTATGTACCATATAATTGTAGTGTGAGCGACAAAACTAGTATAAGGGTTATTGTGTGTGCGTGCTTTCCCAAATTACAATACAATTAAAAACAAATAACAATTGCTTATTGTATTGCTGCTGAGCAACTGTTTGATCTGTTTTTGCTCAAAAATACATATTGTAATACAATTATATAAAAAAAACATTGTTGAAACAAATACATGATGGACAGATGTATGTGCGGACGTTCGCTATGTTATTTTGTGGCGCAGCCAAGTATAGAGAGAGAGACAATTTTGCTCTGAGAGTAATGCATATCGTGTCATTTTTTTGTATTTGCAGCTCATGTGTTTCATGTACATGTATCATCTACTTACATATGTATGTGAAATTTTGCTTGTATATTTTTTCTCAACACATCATAAGTCACTTACGGTAAAAGCAGTTTTACGTATCTTATTTGTTTTAGAAAAACAAAGAAAATAAATGTGTTGTTTTCATTTGCTCATTGCCTAACCATACAATAATTGCTTAAAAAATCAACATTTACAACTAGTAACAGAAAACGCTAAATAACATTTGTTCATACCAGAACCAAAAAACACGCAAAACTGGTGCAAACAGATGTATCTGTGCAATGCTATAATGTACATTACATGGGATTTTAACATTTTTCGTTGCTCGTTTTGGAACACCCTTTAATTTTTAACTCTCATATATTTGCTGTTGTACCGGCCAAATGTCTACACACTGTGTCTGAATTTCAGGTCCGTAGCTCTTACGGTTCTCGAGGAAATACCCTGTAACAGAGGAACGGACAGCGTAGCGAAAACAATAGGGTTCATTTTCACCTTTGGTGTACGGAACCCTAATAAAGCAATTATTATTTTCACCTTTGGTGTACGGAACCCTAATAAAACAAAAAACCTAACGACCATAACAAACAAAAACCAGCAAATTCCTATGTATTTACAATATTTTAAATAAGTTTGTATTGCTTCTTTCAAACACTAATACACTCATACACATGTAGCTCACACCGATTTGACAATGCTGTGTGCATCTCAGCAAAGAAATCTCAATCAAAAGATTTTTACCCCCTAGCGTATAGATGTTTACACATCAAAAAACCTATTGTAGTGAACCTTTTCCATATGCCATTAAAATTTTAAAAATTGGTCAGAAATTACAAAGTTTATTGGTAATAAATTTTTGCTTCTCCCCTTCCGACAATTTAAAAAAATAATGAAAATATTTCATATGCAAAAAGAATTTTGAGAATTGGTCCACAAATGACAAATCAATTTAATAATCCATCTTTTGGCGGGCATATCTGGCCCCCTTCTCCCCCTCACAACATTAAAAAAAATTACTGGACCTTTTAAATATGCAAAAAGAATTTTGAAAA
Source organism: Tachina grossa (assembly GCA_949987645.1). Taxonomy (NCBI): domain Eukaryota; kingdom Metazoa; phylum Arthropoda; class Insecta; order Diptera; family Tachinidae; genus Tachina; species Tachina grossa. The sequence continues at coordinate 130,473,065 of OX465274.1, read as the reverse complement.
TCGGTCCACAAACGACAAAGCAATTTGATAATCCATTTTTCGGCGGACACATTTGGGAGGGGTCCAACATTAAAAAAATTAGTGGACCTTTTCATATGCAAAAAAATATTAAAATTAGTCCACAAATGGCGAAGTTATGCTAGTTAATATTACCAAATCTATTAAATACTATGTGAACGGACAAACATAATTAAAAAAAGTAGGCGCAAAACTGAGCGTGGTTGAAAAAAAGTAGCCTATAATTCATTCCAGAGTCTCAGTTAAATGTTGTGAAAATCTCAGGAAGATCGGTCCAGGTACAAAGAAACAAACACACAAAAAAAAAACAAACACACATTCCGTTTTATATATATAGATTTTGATGGCGGGCATTTTGCTTCCACCCACCACCATCATTTAAAAAAAAGTTTAATGCACCTTTGCCATATCCAAATAGAATTTTGAAAATTGGTACACAAACGACAAAGTAACTTGATAATCCATTTTTTAGGTAGGCACGTTTTGACACCTCCTCCCCCTCCCAACATTAAAAAAAAACTTGATAGATCTTTTTCATAAGCAAAATACAAAACCGAGTAATCTGCAACACCCCTAATTTCCAAAAACAAAATTTGGTGGACCTCTTCCGCATGAAAAAAGAATTTTGGAAATTGGTCCACATATGACGAAGTTATTTGATATTCACTTCTTACTTCCACTTCCCCCTAAAATTTAAAAAAATTAGTTGACCCTTTTCTATATGCAAAATGAATAAGTGGACTTTTTTATATGAAAAAAATGGTGGAGTTTGCTCGTTAATATTATAAAACCTGTTAAATACTATGAGGAAGGAGTAACATAATTTAAAAAAGTGGGCGCGAAAGTGGGCGTGGCTGAAAAAAGTAGCCTATAATTCAATCCAGAGTCCCAGATAACTGTTGTAAAAATTTCAGGAAGGTCGGTCAAGAGGTCTGGTCTCCTATAAGGTACAAACAAACAAAAAAAACAAACACACATTCCATTTTTAACCCCCGGGGTGTTATAAGTTTGTAGTGTGTGTCTGTGTATATGTGTGTCTGTCCGTGTCCACGTACAGGCAAAACGGCTGGACCGATTTTTATTTAGTTTTTTCTGTTTGTAAGATGACTTGATCGAGAGGGTTCTTAGCTATGTTTGAAGAAAATCGGTCCTGCCGTTTAGAAGAATATAATATCTTTTCTGAAAAAAGTCGGGGATTTTTAAAATTTTTAATTTTTGTTATATATATATATATATATATATATATATAGAAGATATTTAATTACCAAAGAAATAATCATTGCTATCGGGAATAAAATTCCACGTGAAATTTTTTCACTTTCCAATTAGAATTTTTTGTTTTCCCTATTACTTGCTATTAGTTGGAAATAATTCCACAGAAAAATTTCACGTGGAATTTTATTCACGATAGCCCTGAATTAGTTTTATTTAATTATTTTTAAGCGCCCCATACACGATTCAATTAAATTTTCAATTGAGTTGGTTGTTGTTCAAATCAAAGCGTGTATGGCTCTGTCAATTGATTAGTTTGGCAGTTGTCGAGTTGGTTGAAGAAAAATCAAAAGATTTTGATTTTTCATGTTGACTAGCAAATCTTTCAATTCGATCGTGCTGTATGTGCTCAAGTCTCTTGATTAGTTGTCAAAATTTATGTTTGTAGCTTTATTTTGTATAGAAAAAGTTGAGTATTTTTAAAATTGTATTTAAACTTCAAATAAAAAAATATATAAATTAATGAATGAATGCAATAGAAGTTTTAAATTTTTAAATTTGTACTTGTGAAAAAAATATAAATTTGACAGTTGAATGAAAATCTTTCAATTGAGTTTATGAAGTGTGTGGCCAAGAATCAATTCAGTTGAAAGACTCAATTGGCAATTGGATTGAAACGTGTATGGGGTGCTTTATATATCACAAAACTGTAAGTTTTCGAACCCTAGAATCATCCTTTTAGATTATTATTATTGCTTATACCAATCTAGTTATTTGGAAAATATATAAAATATGTTAAGTGAACAAAGATATCCGTCTAATAAGAAACCATTGCCGCAGAAGATCTTATAAAGATTTGTACGTGTGGTACTCCAGCCAAGGCCTCAATGGCTGAGATTGGACATGACCTCATTGCGCCTGTGGCAAGAAGACACTTCAATCCCTGAACCTTGCAGTTTAGTTGTCGCCGCAACCTGCCGAGTATTTTGCCACCATACAGTCGCCGCGTACGTTATGATTGGCCTAGCGATCATTGTATAGATCCACATGATCATTTTTGGGCTTATGCCCCAGGTGCACCCAGCACAAATCTTCACCGCCCAGATCGCCCTAGTGGCTTTCTGTTTCCTAGTGGTTTCGCATTTAACAAGAAGTTAAATGTATAAAGTTACATATTTAACTCATTATAACTGAATTCATTTATTACTTTTTTCTATTTTTTTGAAAAAGGAAGTTTTTGACGTGGGCGCATTCTTGCTTGGACCCAGCAAAAATATTTACTTGCTGGAAGCATTTTTGTTATTATTTTAAATGGCACCTTAGCTGGGTAGTAAGTAGCGCGTTGAGTACACAAAAAAAGTTAACGGAATTTCCGACAGGGATATTTTAATGGCCTCGCTTACGTTAGTGCTTCTAAGTGTCGAATATATTTTGCTGGGAAATTGCATACTTATTAAAACTAATGTCTATACAGAATTTTATTAAGCTATCAGGTTTTTTTTCTCCGTTATGGAAATTTTATTTTAATAAATTATGGGCAGGAACCGAATTCAATTTAAATATGTGTGATACATGATATACATACATACAAGGCGAATTCACATCAGATGATCTTAATTCACCAGCTGACATAACTTCTCTGCTGTCAAATCAATACAAAACGTTGAGAAATATTGTGACAGCAGGAAATTTTACACTAACAAATATACAAAAGGTGTGTTCCCCAAGATTTCGTACAAGTTCGGACTAATGAGAGTAAAAAGAAAATTACTCTCTGAATATGCAAAAGTTATCCAAAATTGCTGGAACGCAAAAAACCATAATTGCCCATCTTAAAATACTAGTGCTGCTTACTTTTTAAATTAAATTTAATTTAAGTGATTTTAGTCGCTTAAAACGCATAACATTATAAAAACAAAAGTTTTGCATCATTGGCAACAGCTTAAAAATCAAATGAAAATGAGTTCTAAAAAGTAAATTATCTAAAAACAGCATTTTTTTTATATTAAATAAATAGGGAAATGTGTACAAATGTACTTACAACTTGAACTTTGTTCAACTTTGATTTTTAATAAATTTGTATGCAAATACTTTTTTTCCTATATTTGCAAACTTTCTGGTTAATTTTTCAGTTCGATATGTAAACAAAAAACAGCTGATTATATAATTCTTGTCCGAACTTACCCAGAAGAAAAAGTTCGTACTAGTTTGTACAGGAAATGAAAAAATTACTCTCTCATTCGCTCTCAAAACTGCACGAAATTTGCTATCTGGAACGCTTTTGGATAACTTTGTACAAGTTCGGACTGTTTTGTTATGCATCTGGAACAGACCTAAAGCGAATAAATATGCAGAGTTGCAAATCGATACCACCTGGTGTCGTTTCGCATTTTGCATTTTCTTTTAAATGATAGATAAGACTTGTAGCTAATGAAATCTTAAAATTTGTATTAAATACATATATATATTTAGATACTAATTTGTTTCCCTTTACACGTAACAATACCTTTTAATTCCTCATCAATTTCTTAAAGCCGCATTTTAAAATAATAGTTAATAAGCCACTATAAGATTGATACCCAGATAACTCACCTTGTAATGCAGCATCCATACCACGCATTTTAGCTAACATAGAAGCTAATTGTAATTTATAATTGGCCTTCTCTGTGGCCAATTTATCTTCCAGTTCTTTAGAGAAGCTGCGCTTCATTTCATTCTCCTTTGAGATGAGAGCATCTTTTATATGATCAACATGAGCTTCGGCTTGTTGTTTTAATTGTTGGCGTAATTGCTTTTCAGCATCAGCACGGATTTGGAATATTTTCTTTTGATTTTCTATAGCCAATTTACGTTTTTCAGTTTCTAAGCGATATTCCAACTGTGCTTTAACCGCATCTGAATCACTATCACCGCGCAAAGCATCAATGGCACGTTTTAGACGTAATTCACCATCGGTTTGCAAACGTTCTAGTTCCTTTTGCAGAGCCAAGACATGAGAGTAGGCATGTGTTATAAAAAGATCCAAGTCCTCCTGTGACAGTTTTAACTTCTTTTCACTCAAATTTAAGCCAGCAAATATTGATTCAATTTCATCGACAAAATAGTTACGAGCTTTTTCGACCTAAAAGAAAATAAACCAAGTACAAGATTAATGGAGTTGTCGATAATATTCCATTTAGTGCTTTTTTCATATTAAATGCAATACTATAGTAAATCGTTATTCACAGTCTCCTATACGAATTCAATATTCTCAGGTTTTTAAAGTTTCAACTAAACCAACTAATTTTAGTACCATTTCATCATTAATTGAAATATAAATTAAAGTTTAAGGGTCATATTCAAAAAAAAAAACTTAACAAAGCTTTGAAAAGCAATGTTAAGTCAAGTTGTATTCAAAAAAAATTATTATATCAAAATTCTAAAGTAGGCACCTACGTTTGTTAAGGCTACCTTAAGTTGATATTTCCAAAATGTATACTTTGTACTTCAAATATTGTTTTTAATATAGCACATATTGATTCATGTTACATCTGAAAATTAAGCTCTTATCTTAAATTTATTATTTCTGGCATGTGATGGAAAATATCACTAAATTATCCAACTGATTCGAAATACATAGCAAAATCCATAGCAAAAATATTAAAGTAAATACAATTATACAAAAATGTTTTAGTGATGTCCAATCAAACAAAACGAATCGAAAAAGGCTGGATATTCAAATTCTTATTTCGTTCGAATAAAATAAATTGAGATAATTGTTCTATGTTCATCATATTTTTTTACTTTTACTTCATAAAAATGTTTATCTGATTTGCTTCCATGTCAGAAGCTTATATTTTATAAATTAGGTTGCTTAAATTCAAGATAATAAAAATGTATTTAATAAAATAAAAAATTTGTTGAATACTCGAATGAAATAGTATTCGATGTTGTACATCATAACATAGAGTCTACACCTAACATAAGAGTCTAAACACAATGTTTGCGGTGCGGTGCGATTTCTCGTTGTGGGAGAGAAAAATAAACATAATACAACGGAAGACGGCGACGGCATTACTTGTCATTGTTTGTTTAAATTTTTATTAATTTTTTTTTCTTCATTTTGTAATGGCAGTATCTAAAAACAAAAAATAATTAACATTTTATACATTCGTAGATATGTTTGATATATTTTTAAAGTTTTATATTTTATGACAAAAATTGTTGAACTTCAAAATAATGTTTTTTTTACAATAATGTTGTGAACACCGCCAATTATTCAAAAACTATGGCAACATCAGAAAGATAAAGACAGTCGAAAATTGAGAGAATAAGAAAGTCCGCAATGAAAATAAAATAGATTTTAAATTTATGCCGTTCCGCACTGCGGGTTTTTACTTCAAAATCGTATGAAAAACCGCACCGCAATGAATTCTCGTTACATTGTGTTCAGACTCTTATGTATATGTAAGATAAGAGCTTCAAATTCAATAGCAGAGAGAATAATGTTACGTGTAGACTCCAAATTAGTGTTATCTCAATCTTATAAGAATTATTATGAGAGCGTTGTTATAAGAAATCTTATAGCAACAATCTGATGATATGAACTGTCAAAAAACATACGTACATGAAAAGAAATTGGTATGCATGTGTGAGTGTTTATTCAAATAAATGAAAAACTATGTTTGGGATATAATTTCTGGGATTTTATAAGTTTAAATTTGTTTAATTGAAATATGAATTAAAGTTTGAGTGAGAAAGTGAAAATAAAATAACTAATTATAGAAAAATAATACAATGTTAACTCGATGAGAATATTCATAAAATGAAATGTTATAATAAAAGTAAATTTACGTTGTCCTATTGTGTGAGATAGAGAGAAATATCGGCATTTTATTTTTGTTATTCTGCCGACGTTCTCTCAAATATTATGTCAGAGTTAATCGCAGTTGTAGACGCTATGTAAGCTGTGAAATGGTTTTTGAACATGGTGGTGTTACCAGAATTTATTATTAAATCACAAAATAATTAAAGTTGTCTTTTGAATACAATTTCTTAACAAAGCAATGTTAGCCTTAAAGTGCTTGTTAGGTACTATGAACTTTAAAGCTCAAGTAAAATATTTTTTTTTTTAATAAGGCTGTAAATGAAAAGGAACAAAGAGTATAAACTAATATTCCGATAGGAATGGATTAGTAATTCAAAATTTATGGATTGGATAGCAGAATGTTTTAATGAGAAGGCGCACTACAAGTACATATTGTAAGTCTGAACTAAATTCTCAGTTGATTGTTTATTTCTTGAAGAAAACTAATTTTATGTATGGAGCATATATATGTTTCAGATCCGAAAAATGAGGGTATATGGGCAATGCCCATTGGGCATATCTGATAATACATACATATATATTAATTCATTTGTAAACATGTATGTGTAAATATTCCATGAAACTGAGGTGGCTCGCATGGGACGAGTAAATATAATCCACCCGAAAATGTAAATGTGAAAAAAGGGCAAGTTCCTATCCAAAATTTCGGCCATCAAAAGTAGTGACCAAGTTCTTGTATTGCAAAATACGCAGGCAAATATTTAACAAAACTCGAATCACATCCTAATCCGCTTGCTCGTAATATTTTGAGCTATACTGGACACATCCGCCTAAGAAAGAGGGACACACGGTCTCTTATACCTAACACTCCAGATGGGACTACTTGAAAATACTTTTTTCCCCTTTTTTGATTATCACTACTAATGTATTATTTATAACTATCACTAAGTTTATGTCCGGCACTGGTCGGGCCTAATAAATTTTTTTTTTATAGATTTAAGATTTGAATACTTATTGTTAGTTCATATATGAAGATACAATAAATAAATACATGCATTAAAAAACAAAAAAAAAAGTTCTTGTATGGTACAGTACCTATCTCTACAATCTGCTATGTAAAGGGTGTTTTTTATTGAGGTATAGAACTTTAAGTTGGCATCACTTTTTTACCTGGCGGCCGTTTTGTCAGCTGTCAAGTGATTAATATTTAGTTTGGTTTGCCATTTTGTCATGAACAGGTTGACAAAAGAACAACGCTTGCAAATCGTGCAAATTTATTTCGAAAATAATGGTTCAGTTCGCGAAGTTTACCGCAAGCTCCGTCCATTTTATGGTCGACATAATCGTCCATCAGAGCAATTAATTCGGTTAACCATGGATCGTTTTCGCACTACGTTTACTCTATGTGATAATACGCATCCGCAGAGACGTCGAACAGTGCGCACCGAAGAAACAATTGCCGCTGTAGAGCAAAGTGTTGAAGAGGACCCGAATGAATCGATTCACCACCGTGCACAGCAATTGGAGCCAACTAACCGACTATTTTGTTCCCGAATTGGATGGCATGAATGTGGATGAGTTGTGGTTCCAACAAGACGGCGCTACATGCCACACAGCGCACGTCACAATCGATTTATTGAAGGAAACATTCGATGAGCGCATAATTTCGCGGAATGGACCTGTCAATTGGCCACCAAGATCGTGTGATTTGACACCATTGGATTATTTTCTTTGGGGATATGTGAAGTCGCTCGTCTACGCCAACAAACCAGAAACGTTAGGCGACTTGGAAGCCAACATTCGTGGCGTTATTGCCAACATACGGCCCCATATGCTCGAAAAAGTGGTTGAAAATTGGACCTGTAGAATTGGCTTTATTCGAGCCAGCCGCGGCGGCCACATGCCCGAAATCATATTTAAACATTAATGGCATAAAATTATCCTTCCAATAAAGCCAAATTGATGGACATTAAAACGATTTTCTTGTGTTTTATTTCAATTCGAAGTTCTATACCCCTCAAAAAAACACCCTATATTATATATAATTGTCAATGTTAGGGAGTCATAGCCTGCTAACTTTTGAAAACTTAAAATTATAGAATTGCATAAGTGCAATCAGCATGAGGCTGCAAATAGGATTGATAAGAAAATTATATTTCTGTGGAAAAAGCGTTAGCACTGTAAATCGAATGAACTTTTCTTGCCGACAGTATAATTTGATGAGATCCTTAGTGAATTCTGTTCACAAGAACTGCTTCTCATCACATTATTCGATAGCAAATGCAAAATATACATCATACCCGATGATGTTATTGTTACAGAAAGTTCGCAAAAAATTCCTATTAACAAATTTAGTAAATATTAAATTTTTTCTCCAATCTTGATTAAACTTGGCCAAACCTCTTACGTCCCTTTTCACAATGTACAATCAAAAGCTAACAGGGACTTTAACGGCAACTTTTGTATGAAAAACTGTCAGTTAAAGTTCACGTTAATCGTACATTGTGAAAAGGAACATTAGTGTATAAAATTCCATAAACAAACATGAAGCTCGAACTTTTTTCCTATACTTTATGATAAGTTTTTCATTTCAGAATATATGAGAAGGATTCGAATCCTTGCGCGGAAATATTTAAAATTTTATATTTGGTTTACTTTTACCAATTAAAACATATGAGCCAAATTTCAACTCTTTACAATAACTCTTTCTATTTTTGGCCGCTCGTTATATGAAAACACGACACTGTGCGACGTTGCCACGATGGTCCATTAATAGCTAGTTTACGCACTTCCAACGAAATGATGACTAGTGAACTACTACCTGAATTTACATCTCAGCTGGTATTACTTTGTAAAAATCAGTAATAAAATTCTTACATTTCGAGCAAGATCCCCATGGTAGTAATGTAACTTTTAAAACGTTTTTAGTGCCAGTTGGAGGGTATCAGTGTAGGGTACACAAAAATACAGCTGACTACTTTCTTAAAAATTTGCTGCGAGTGGGCAAATTTTGAATTTCTAAAGGCTTGACCCACGATATCGACAACGTTCGACTTGTCGCACATTTACATTTGAAACAACAACAAAATATTAAAATTTGTTTTTATTTTGAATGTAAGTGTGTGACAAGTCGAACGCAAAGAACGAAAATGGCATATGAGCGTGTTTTTGTTTAATTTCACTTCAAAAATTGGTGATACACAAGATGTTATTAACAGAATTTTAAAAAGTTTTTGTGACTGACTATACACGACTTATGCCTTCACATAGGAAGAAACTTTCTGTCGAAAAAATGTTAATATATCTTTAGTTTTCATGTGGTGCAGTTGTTTAAAAGTCTTGACTTCCGAGTGCAGGGTACTAACGTCCAGTGCTATTACATAAAAAAAATTATACCACACAATTCTCTAAAGAGTTATATTAAACATACTCAAAATCTGTGAACCTATCGCTAATAACAATAGCATTATTATGTAAATTAGGCGATGCGAGCGTTTTTACTATGTTTCTCCCAACGTGCGACGTCTAGTTCCCAAATAAATTTTTGAACATCGCCAAAAAGTGACGACTTTTTTCGTAACGATTTTCAGTTGCAACCGGAAATTCGGGTAGGGCATAATATCCGAAAATGTGGCAATGCCAATTAGGGTTGGAGAATTTTTTTCAGCCACACGAAAGATGGCGGCGTCTGCTTGCCGAATACATTTTGACGCCAAACCAATGCAGATTCGGGGTTTGCCGATAGGTGTTCCTTTGGTTCCCGAATTTTATATAAATGATCCGAAAAGTTGGCAACGCCGTGGTCTAGAGTTACCGGTAAATTTTTCCGCATAAAAGGCGAGCTCTAGTTGCCGAATAAATTTCGAATGGCGCCAAAAAAAGATGGCTTCGGTTAGTATCCAAAATTAGCAACGCCAATTAGGGTTAAGGGATTTTTTTCGGACAAATGAATTTTGAACGGAGTTAGCGATTGGGTGGTTTTCCGATACGAAAAAAGGCAACGAATAAAAACTTAAATAAACTTACAAAAAAGATCAGCAAAGAAAGTTTTTCCTGTGTTTCAGAAGTTAATTAAAAAAATTCTCACATTCGTTACAGAGGCGAGGTAAATGTTATATTGAAATGTAAAAGGAAATTGGGTTTAAACGACTAAAGGTTGTTTCGCGCAATAAAAGCTATTCAATCAAGCATTAAAAAGGCAATATTTTCAAATTTTAAAAGCAAAAAATTTTCGCGTCTAGACGCTGGGTTAATTTATATTGAATATTTTCCATATATGTATATTAGTTTGAATTCGGCTAGGTTCACATTAATAATTTTTAACTTAAATTAACAAAAATTCTATGAAGATTCATTTGAACCCCGAATTATTTGTGTACCTTAACAAATAAATAGATTCAGAGGATAAAATACGGTATTCGATATCAATCGAAATTTTAAAATATTTTCATTGGAATTAGAATGAAATATTTTCATTCGATATTGTGCGGCGTAGTTTGCCCCCAGATAAAAAATTTAATCATCCTTATCGGGGATAAAAGGAGAACATTTTGTTCACGTGAAATATTTCCCGTGAAAAAAAAATGATAAACAAAATTAGAAAATAGTATGCTGACACAACAACAACTTAAACATTGGCGATCACAATTTTAGGGAAAATGAACACTTCACGTGAACTTTTATTCCCGATAAAGGTGAATAAATAAATTTTGAGTGTAAAGGTGAATTCACACAAAAATATTACTACGATATGAAATTGAAAGCGTATTTAGGCGCATAATCACTGGCCATGTCACAAGCCTGAGTTTACAAAAGTGGGCGGCATCAAACCTTAAAAATGCTCATTCCACTATTGTGACCACCTTACAAATTTATATTTAGAGTATTGTGACAACATTGAAAACAGGAGTCGGAGAACGCTCATTCGGCGTTATCATTTTAATGTTATGAATGCTTTAAATTTTGGTTAACAGGATATTGTACTAATGTTAGTTGCACTCGCAGACAGCAACGTCGAGCTGATTGTCATTTTCTGCATCGGTACTTTTTCCCTGGGAGTTTTTTATTCCCGCATTTGGTAACAAAAGCGAAAAACAAGTTAATAATAGGAGAAAAGGGAAAAGTTGAAAAGCTCGCGCTGAATTGGCTGGTATGTTCAACGGTTTCTAGTTCCTCTTCACCCCCGCACATCCTACAGAAATCTGGAGCGCCAATGCAGTCAATCAGTGACCGTTGAACGCCCCTATCACACTAGTATCATATTCAGCAGCAGTTTGGATCTTCCTGAGTCAAGTTTTGGCCACATAGCACTCGAGACTCTACAATCCTCCCTACTTCGCAACGAACGGTTGGTCGTGCTCTCCACCCAATTACTGAGTTCCCTACAGTAATGACCTATTGGTAATTTCACCGATCTGTCACACAGTTCCTCGTCTAACACCGACCTTATTCTGCCAGCTCATCGACAATTTCATTTCCTTCAACACTGCTGTGGCCAAGAACCCAACATAGGGCCTGTTCGGAAATGCATCACTGAGCTGCAAATGGATATTTAAATATCCTAAAGTGCTTCGCTGAAGTAGATAAAGCACAAGTAAATGTCAAATATGAGGTGCAAACATGGCTACTAGTACAAAAGATTATCATCTAACTTATATTGCATTTTAAATTAAAGTTTGCTCTTATGATGCATTTCCGAACGGACCCATAGTCTGACCCTATATTTGTCCACAAGCAAGTTAAGAGCACTCCTAACTAAGGTCACTAGCAAGTTTCGATTTGACATTGTCCCTTTAAAGCTTTTAGCGCTGCCTGGCTGTCTACGTAGGTTACCTTCTCGCCTTCAGATACATTTCTGGCCACTAGTTCCGTGACCCTGGGGATCATCAAGATCTTGGGAGTCAGCTCCTGTGCCTTCCTTTATTTTTAATCCGTCTTCAAGAATTACCACTGAGGGTAGGGTTGTCGAATACCATAAGTCAATTAAATGGACATTAGAAAAAATTCATCTGGATTTTGAAAAAATAACTGGACAATTTAAATGCACTTATAGTTCAAAAAAGCGTTGACTGTTGATACTTTTTGAAAATATTTTTTGGTTGTAAGTTTTTAGTGCTCTGTACAAAATAGTTGTACTAATCAGAGTTAGGAAAAAATATAACTGATTGTACATTAGAGGCCTGCGTAAACAGTCTTGAATTGTAAATACGTCTCGTGGCATGTATTATATAGAGTTTCTACGCGGGAAAGAATCCCGGGAATTATTTTTTTACAAGTCCCGGGAAATTTTCAACGAGAATTTTTGGGAATTTAATATTAACGTTTTTGAGTTTGCTTTTTTACATTGCTGTACGTTGTTTTATTACTTAAAAATACAATTTTGTAACTACCCATCAAAAAATTACACATTACCATTAGAACTACTTGCCATATAATGACTTACTTTTCTGATTGCCAATTTTCATTACTCGCTTACAAACCACATTACCTAAAATTTAAAAAAATGACGTGCAAGTTGCTAAATGAAGAGAATGATTTTTTTAGACGAAATAGATTACGTGAAATGTTGACAAATAAAAAAATGTAAGTACTTCTCAAGAATCGATTATTTTAGGCTCACGCCTATTAAAATCATTAAGTTGGTAATCCAGTAGGGAAGTGCTTCCACCAAAAATGCTTAATTCCAAACTCTTACCTTTTTTGAAATTTTTTGCGGGGTATATATATACATGGAAACAGATGTAATAGAAGTTTCCGAGGTGACACTAACAACTTCAAGGGTTACGAAATATTTTCAGCTTAAAAACTCTTTATAGGAAATAGTATCTAGATTGGCAGATGAAGATGGAATTTTCATCCATGCTATAACGAATGAAGTTGTTTTGTTTTTAATTTAAATGTATTTTAATTGAAATTTATTTGCTGGTGATTAAGCGTTGTCTATATATTTCATTGATGCTTAGCCAAATCATCAGTAGACTTCAACCACATATTTTGAACCTCTTATATTATGGAAATACTTTCAAGAACAGTTTGAGAATTCACAAACAATAATATTTTTGAAAATCAAAGACAATACTTAATCACCGGCAAATAAATTTCAAATAAAATAAACTTATGACATGTCAAATAATAAATTTCTTAAATGTTAAATGTTCTGTTTTTCCCCATAAAATAATATTTTTTATTGAGGTCATTTATTTAAATTCATATCGAGAAAATAAATGATGTGTCTTCCATAATATGGTTTAAATATGCTTACTAATTTATAGGTCTGCAAACAATATTTTATTTTGCACTGGTTTGCGTATTTTTATGAGATAGCATATGTTAGTCGATTAAAAAACAAATATTTTCTTAAGAGTTAGCATATTTTGTCGGAAAAAAAAGATTTTTGTTAAATATATTTATTTTTTAATCAATTTGTGAAATCTTTTACTCAATACTAGATATAAGAATTGAAAAGCTAAAAGAAAAAACTTAAAATACCTTAAAAACAATAACATAAGCCTGACTGAAAGCCTCTTCAATCTCGAGGTAGTCAGCTTTGGCACTCTCTAACTCACTCTCTAGTGTAACAGGGTCACTACAAATTATCAATTTCGAAAACTTATGTCATTGACTATAATCGGTCCACATATAATGTTTCTATTCGATTAACAGTTTAAAAGTTATACATGTATTACCAATTTTTTTTTTATCGGAACCCCTCGGTACTAATATATTAAAAGTGATCATATCTCAAAAACTAGCCATAGGATATAAAAATCCTTCGGTACATACATGTAAGTATTATAGTAGTGGATATTATGTTACTTTTGTTTTTTTTTGTTTTTTTAATTAATAAAAATATTTCATTCAATAAAAGAATTGAAATTACTGAACTTAAGCCTGACTAAAAATTATTTCTGATTAAAAATTCACTATAGTTCAATTAAAATCTAAAAATGTCTCACTTAATTCATCATGGGCACGTGACAAAAATATGTTCACTTGGCAATCACTGTTCACTTGGCAATCACAAATGTTGGAAAGTCAAATAAACTATAGAAAGCAAAAACAAAAGTAACATAATATCCACTACTATAATACTTACATGTACGTACCGACGGTACATCGAATAAGTAAAAATAATTAATGTGATGATCGTAAAAGATAAGCAAGAATAGTTAAACATACGTAGGTAGAGTAATATAACTTCGTGCTAACCTAAATATAAAAATGAAAAAATGGAAAAACAGGGGAAATAAATAGTGATACTTACATATGTATTTACCAAAGAAATCAATAATTGTAAACAAAAATCATTTCTCACATTCCGTTTCATTAGAATTTACGTTAAATAGCCGATGTTAATAACAATCTCTACCCAAGTAGATAGACTAGGGTGCTGATGAAGTGCGTTGCTGCACAGAAAAATATCGGTATTTCCCCCAGCTTAAAAGTCTAATTTAATTTTTCTTCTCTTCTTTAGAAACTCACATTAATTAATAAAAATATTTCATTCAATAAAATAATTGAAATTACTGAACTTAAGCCTGACTAAAAATTATTTCTGATTAAAAATTCACTATAGTTCAATTAAAATCTAAAAATGTCTCAATTGCTAATTTTTTAAAAATATTGGAAATTTACATGGGAGTTACCATTTATTTTCACCAAAAAAATTATACTTTGAGATAGCAGAATAAGAAAAATTGATATAAAATAAGGAAAAATCATTTTTTTGATTCGAAATTTATACTACAGATGAATATTGCATAGGGGAGCTATTTGCCATCGGAAACTCATTTTGGCCAAATTTGAGCTGACGTGTTTTGAATATACCCAATAAGCACTCAAAAAATTAAAATTCAAGCACTTGAAATTGAACTGGAAACAAAGTTGAATTCAAGCATTTTTTCAAGTAATTTTCAAGTTTGAAAATATTTTTAAATAAAAAATCAAGCAACATACATATGTAAATATATGCTCAAACCTTGTCAAATACGTAATTTATTTATTATTAAAACTGAAATTGTGGTGAATATATCAAAAACAAATAAATAAAAGCGAATTTGGAAAACAAAGGTGAGTAAAATGGGAAAACAATAGCCTTGTTTTTGCGGCTTGAAATACACTTGAATTCAACTGTAATACAAGGTTGAATTACAGTATAATTCAAAGCTTGAATTAAACTGTACTACAACTTAATTGTTCGCATTGAGTTCAAGTTCCCATTTCACTGGAGAATGCTATTGCATTAAAGTGTGAATCAAGCATAATTCAACCCTTGACAATTGATTGTGTGGCTTGAATAACACTTGTTTTACACTTGATTTCAAGCAAAATTGCTTATTGGGTAAGCTCTCGATATGTTTTTGAAATTTTTTTCTCGATTCCCGGGAATTGGAAAACTTCGGAAAATTAGAAACCCTAGTATTATACTAAACCAATAATAAATGATATTGTTTAATAAGCGAAGCACGATGGATGTATTGATTGATGTAAGTATACATGAGTGTTTTAAGCGATTGTCGCGAAGGTACGGTCACACTTGGCAAACATTTGCCAAAAAAAAACCATTTGATTCAGACAAGTGTTTCTTAAGTTAAACAGTTTCATAAACAACTAATAGACAACGTCATTGTTTCCAACACTATTGGAAACTATTAATTTTTAACAAACACGTATCTGAATTGAAAGCTTTTTCATTAATATTTTGTGGTCACGTTTTTTGAGCAAATATTTGCCCAAGTGTGACCATCCCCTTAGAGTGTGTGTGTAAGATGTAGATGCCCTTCAGAAAGTGCGAATAGTGAAATTGTGGTGATTTACTAGTGACGTTGTCAGTAGCACTACTGACCAGGTGTACCCCAGCCAATGATATCATCTATTGACATTTAACATTAGTTTGTCATTGAAAATCAACTAGACTATAGCACTACTGACTTAGTAGTTCTTTCGGGACCACATGGAGACATTGGCACCAAAGATTCACTAGTAAATTTTAGGGGCTCTAGTCTACAACATCGATATATCCTCTCTCGTTGTCAATAGTAAACTTATAGTGATTTTCTAGCGACATTGTCAATAGTGCTACTGACTAGGTGTACCCCAGCCAATGCAATGCCTATTGACAAATAACATAGGGTTGTCATTCAAAATCTATCAGTAGACTTTAGCACTATTGAGAAGGTAGTTCTTTTACGACCATATGGAGATATTTGAACCGAAGATTCACTTCTAGATTTTAGTGACACTCGTCTACATATATTTATTTAATATTATTGCACAACATAATAAAAAAGAAAAACAAACTATTGACGCGTTCATTGACAATATCACCAGAAATACACTAGAACTGTCGTCTCTAACGTATCTCTACTCGCGCATAAAACGAAAGTTGTCGACATTTTAACTAGTGCAATTGTCGCTGGAGAAAGAGTATTGACATAGAGACATATGGTTCTAGGTTGACTAGAGGGTGGTAAACCATTATGTGTTTAAGGGTGTTTTTGAAGCAAGCGCACACAACTGATGTCAATACATGTGTGTTTGTATGTGCGCAGAAAAATTAGAGATCATACACACAACTCATGTGTGTATGTATGTATGCACATGAATGACATTTGTTTACACGCCCATGCGTATGAAGAAGCAAGCATCACAAATTCTTCCGTCACGAAGTATTTTCTTCTTTGCTCCTATACCTGCAATAACCGAAACAAATGTCTTACCAACAGTGTTGTTTAGCGCTTCTTTTAGAAGATATCGCAAAAGTAAAGCATTTGAAAAATCCTTGTCTTAAAAGTTCTTTTAAGTGGTCTTGTGCAGGGCTTTATTGTACATTTGCAAGAAACATATTTTTTTCACATATTTCACACGTTGATTTTTTCAATATTTTGGGAACACAATTTTTGGTGTTCGCACGAATGTAAAATGGTTTTGGAAGCAACCTTTAAAGAGATTTAAAACAGGATTTTTAAATCCTGAATGAACTGAAAATAAACAATAGACAAAAGAACTATTTTTCATAGATATTAATTTTTAACTGAACAAATTTTATTTTAACTGGTAACTGGACAAGGCTTCAAATCCAGGCCGTCTGGCAACCCTAAGTGAGGGTGTTCTACTAAAATAAATTTCAACGACCTTATAGTCCGTGAACCCAGGTGTTACGTGTCTGATCGCTGAGACTGATCTCATTTAAGATTGATGTGCGATCTGTTACTCCTGTCCTCACCAAACCTGCCTCAAGGAGTCTAAAGAGATTCCATAAACCGTTCTCAATAATAAAAAACACGAATCTGATATTAAGAAAAGTAAAGAAACGACGGCACTGGCACAGTATGCAAAAGACAAAAACCATAAAATAAATTTCGAAGATTTGGTAAAATTAAATAGGGGAAAAATGGAAAATAAACGTTTCGCCATAGGGAGTCTACGTATTCAAAAGAACTATGAACTGCTGCTCTATGAACTATAAAGAGCATAAGGATATCACAAAGCTCCAATATGCGATAGCAATAACTTAAATTAGGATTAGGATTAAGTTGATTTTGTGTTGCAATGTAACAATTTATTTATTTATTATTCACTAGGATCGCCCAGTGGTCTAAATTAGACCACTTGACACCAAGAATGTCTTTATTTGTTATAAGCACATGTGTACAAAACAAAAAAAAAAAAGAAAGTCGTCTTTTTTTTCAAGCAAATTTAATTGCAAAAACCACACAAAACGTTGGGTAAAACAAGACAAAAATTATGTAATTTTTATTTACATTTGGAGGCAAATTGTTGACCAAATAACATAAGATATAACACAAGACACATCAATCAGGTATCCGCATTTCTACAACAAAAATTACGACAGCAATAACCACATGTACTTTGTTGGTGTAAAGCGCAGTATTAACGGTCAAAATGCATGACACAAGCATCGTATACGTGTGCATGAAGAACTCAGCATACACGTGCATGCATTGCACGATAAATTGATAGCATCTTGTTACAAGCTAATTGCAAGGCAATTGTCAAACTACGTACAAAAACTTTTTACGTATAGAATTTGACAGTTCTTTGAAACCTCACTGCTTTGAGTAGTTTATCTAGATAAGTTTGTATTGTATACATGCATGTGCAAACGTCGTCGGTGTGACTCATACAAACAAAATTTAACTAATATTATTATAATGCAGGTCATGCATTTCCACCGTGAATAATACGCTTAAATTACCATCTTACTTTTCAAAACAGGGTAGCATCGTCAGAGTGTGTGTTTCTAATAGGAAATGTCAAACACCATACAAAACTGAATATTCGTTAAGTGTTTGAGGATAACCCAAATAAAAGCATGTTTTGAGGCTTACGTAGCTTTTCACAATGTATGATTAAAGTCCCTGTTAAATTTTAATTGCACATTGTGAAAAGGAGCGTTATAACTAAACAATTCAAATTTGACATTTTGCTTGGTATAATGACATCAGTCACCTGGTGTAGTGCTGCCACCTAATAAATGCGCCTTGATATAACATAAGAAATTCGGGTATGGTTTGTATTCGACGTGAAATTAAAACGTACGGAATTGCCATAGAATTGTTGTTGGAAATATGTATGATGTACATATGTATTTATAACAACAATGCTATTGCAATTCCGTAGGATTTAATTTCACGTGGAATACTGAACATTCTCGATTTTCTTATTTTATTGTGTTTTCAGTACAACTTGTCGATAGAACTTTTTCTCCCGCCATCGTAGGGCAGACCGATAGTCTTTAAATTTATATTAAAAAAATAATTTTGATTTTTAATTTAATTTCTACTCACATTTCTCCAGTACTTTTCCGATATACTGGCAATATCCTTGTTTTTGTACAGCTCATCTTTGACATTATGAATATGATCAACTAGTTTCTTAATTTTGCTACGGACAGCCATCACCTGATCATGATTATCAGGTTTAGCAGCTTTAGCCAAAGCAACTTCACATTTTTCTAAAAATAAACAAATATTTATTCTATTTATAAATCTGTCGATGATTTATACTCGTATTTAACACGAAAACAAAATTTTTATTACTCCTGTTTTCAATATAAATTACTGAACATTTTTTTATATTGCTAAAATTCAATAATCTCCAACCTAATACTCTTTGTTTACGTACATTTCAGATTACCAAAACGACACATAAAAGTCCCAAGTTTTGGGAATATCATCATTTTTAAAACACTTTTCACAACGTTTGATTAAAAGTTAATTAGAACGTTTTTCACAATATTTGATTGACCTAACATTTTTAAAATTTTACAGGAGAACAGCTTTTATGATTCTTTTACATGTACCGATGCCGAAAGTATTTATTATATTAGCTCCACTGGCAGTTTCTGGTAGACTGGCCATAAAAAATGGACATGCGCATTGACTCTTCACCCGAAAAAAAACTATAAACACTTTTGGCCCCATAACTTTCAAATGCGCTGTTTTTCGGAAAATATATATTTTTTAATAACAAAACATTTTTTTTTGGACATAATTTTGTCTTAACTATGGCCTATCATGGTCCTTTAATAAGATGAAAATAATTTTTTTGGGAAGACTTTTTTCAACGGTTCTCGCTAAAAATTGGATAGCGATAATTATAATCCGTTTTCATTATTTTATAAGGTAAGATCTATAGATTATGTAGCGTCATCATATTTTAACCAAATATCTATAATTTAATAATATAAGGATCAAAACATCACATACTTTTGGAAGAAATTGTATAAAGGGACACAGCCTGCGTACATATGCACATAAGACGGAACTTTCAATTCATACCAAATGTTACTCGGGAGCTCAAAGCAAAACGTTTCAAAAATTTTAAAAATATTCGAAGTTCCGTTGATGGTAAAATTGATAAAAATACGTTTAAGAAATTTGATAGTTTTCCATTAAAGTCAGGGTTTCGAAACATTGGAAACTTAAGGATTCACCTTGTGAGTGTCAATATGGGAAGGAACTTTCCAATCTACAAAAATATTTTAACAGTTAATCGTAGATCTTTTTGCATTGAAATTATAAAAAAAAAGTATTTAATAATGTAATCCACAGCAAATTGTCTGAAATATACAAGCTAAGTGCATTTTCTTAGTGTTTTTAAGATCATTTAGTCATTTTTATGAGGGCATTTTTTGCATTTTTTAGATCATTAAAATCCGAACTCTGATTATGAGTTACCAAGTCTAGTAGCGAACTTAAGTCATTTTTCAAAAAATTTCAGTTAGGTCAGATTAGGTTAAATCAGCGAAGAACGAACGAAATCTGCAGGTTAAGATACTAATCGAATTACGATTACACAGTACAACACATGATTTTATAGCTTAAGTATGAGAAGTGTACGTGAAAGTAGTCCCAAAAATAAAAACTTCTCCCTCATTCGTTTCGTCAAGTTGGCTACATTAATAATTTAATAGACATACGAGTTTTTTGCTCGTATGAGGTGAAGATGTTCATTGAAATATGTGCCCCTATTACGGTTTACAACTCAACCAAGTTTAGTTGAAATTGTAACAACTTAACTTTAAAACAACTTAACTGTTTTTTGGCATTCTGAATTACAACTAATTGTATTCGAAACATTATTCGAAAAGAATAGGTTTTTATATATGCTATGTAGTAAAAAAGCTTTCAGCAAATTGAAATACGATGAATCAAAACAATTCACATATTCCATTTGCAATAAAATGCTAAGTATATAAAGCAGAAATCTACATCAACTGACACCACACACAGTGGACCAAACACAAAAGAACGCTGATGATGAAGGTTTAGTGGCCTTCGAAAACGGCTGGCTGTTCCGTTCAACTATGTGTTGTTAGTCAGAATATTTACAACAGACTTTGGTGTTATTTGTTCATTAATAATTATCACATGTAATTTGGCTTAAAAAGCGATACGAACTTTAGCCCGTTCAAATCACAAATATAGAAATTTTTTAATTTGTATTTTTATACGTACATTTGTGCATTCATTCCTTTATAAATAAATAAGTCAAATATTGAACATACATTTTCCTTTTCTTCTCTTTTTCTGGGCCCCTGTACATGAACATACTTGTGACGCCATGCTGCCGACGTTATTTCTTATGTTCAGAAATAAATATTGCGCGTGACGTGCAGTAATTTTTGTTTCAGTTGACTGAAAGAAGTCTCCACTTATATTTATAACATTCCTAGGATAGGCAATAAATTTCAAAAATTTCATGTATTTTTCTTTTGAAACTCCGTACTAGCAAATGGAAATTTCTTTACGAAATTTACCAACCTGAATTTCCTGAAATTCCGTAAGAACTCCGTACTAGGCTTAAAATTGGATTTTTCAGTTTTCCTTTCTCAGATTATTTTTAAATAAATAATTTGACAACAAAACACACAACAGGTGTTTGGATAATTCTTGCAAGTAAAAAATTTTACTATGTAAATAGTAATAATTTGTAGAAATTTTTTTGTATCTCAGTTTTTTCCTCTTTTCACGCTCTCTCCGTGCACTTTTTTTAAATTTGCAGAATATTTTTGCCCAAAACTGGGCGCAGTGACTAGACCATATGTCCCAGATGTTATTACCAGTATTTTAAAACAAGTAAGATTCGGCTGTGCGGAATCTTATGTACCATTGACCGACGTGCGTTTATGTATGTACCGGACTTGTATCTAACAGAACGAACTGGTTCAAAAGGAGCTATTGAACTCAAATTTTTAACTAACAAAGAAAAGTTTTATTTAGTTGCTTTTATATACCAAAAAAGTTTAGCTGTGTTTTTTATTTTTCTGAGTTTTTACACCAAACTATTCATTTATAAAACATAAAATATTTTTAATTCACAAAAAAATTGATTTGACCTGAATATATACATAGTTACTTCTATATACCAAAAAATGCACACTGCCCAACCCTGAATCATCCTTTCAGTTTTTTCTAATTTCTTATACCATTTTATTTCTTTTAAAAGTATAAAATATGTTTAAATTACATAGGAAAGAAAATAATTACTTTTGTTGTACATTATTTATATACCAAATAAATAAACATTTTCCAACCCTGGAATCATTTTTTTAATGTTTGTTTTATTTTGAATACCAGTTTTGATCTTTCTAATATATGTACTTATATAAAAACTTAAAAAAAATAAACCGACTTTATGCACTAAAAAGTTAAAAATAAAAGAAGTATTATATGTGTTAACTAGTGTTGTTAATTATTCGTCTTTTATATTTGTTATTTATATTAACACACTAGTATCTAGAATAAACTATATTTTACGCAAATTATATAGTCTGGATATGATACTACCCTTTTATGTTAAGAAAAGAGTTGTTTATGGTATAATTATGCCTATTCTATTATATGGCCTGGAAGTTTATTCTGGTACTTTTGGTTATGTCTTGAGGAAGTTAAAGTTAATTTTTAATAGAGTAATTAGGTACATGTAATCTCTCCGAATATGGGAGCATGTGTCACCTTACATTGTAAGATTTTTGGGAGTTTCTTTTGCAGATTATATAAAGTTCCGTAATTTATATCACTTTTATAAGTCATATAGATTGCAAGCACCAAGCTATTTGATTGAGTTATTTGAGTGTAGTAGATCCACTAGAAATAAACAGTTGATTATACCAAGACTGAGTGGAGGATTGCAACGTTCTTTTTGTGTAAGGGTTGCACGAGCATACAATGTTTTGCCTAATTATTTGAAAACTTTTAATGTCTCACCGTTCACGTATAAGAAAAAACTATTTTTAGAACTCTCTAGTAATGATTTGTAGTACTGATTGATAATGTATAAATAACTATTTTGCAAGATAGCCATTGTTGGCAATTTCTCACTTCTCTTTTATAATTTTTTTATTTTTTTCTCTTTTTCTCACTAATATTACATTTTGACCAATTGGGATGGTCCTATTGTTCTTACATATTTTCCTAATTGTTAAACTTTGTTTTTATTGCATATATTTTATTGTTTTTATATTGTATAAGTTATATTTTTACATACTAATTTAAAATAATATTATTATAGTAGAAATTTGTAACCGTTTATGGCCTGCATTGGCTAGGTTATTGGTAATAAATAAATAAATAAATAAAATAAATAAATAAAATAAAATTTCATTATTTTTTTCTTGTTCGAACAGACAAATAATTTTGAACTTTTGTTCGAATATTCGAACGAACAAAGAATAAAAAAATATATTCGAATAATCCTAAAAAAGTTTGCAAAAAACGACACGTATGTGTATTAGTTTAATTTTTTTTATTAACAAAATAAAAATTATTCATTACACAAGAAAAACATATGATTTAAATAACAGATTTAGAAATATTAATAACAAAACTTAAGAACCTTGGCAGCAGTTGACGCTGTAGTATAAGTTAAGAACTCTGTGTTCCACTTATACTATTGAAGTAGCAGTATCGCAAAAAAGAAGAGAGTAAATTAATATAAAGAAAATTTAAGATAACTTCTAATCGACTAAACCGATTTTCTTCAAGTATAAATTAGAAGATATACGATCATGTCACCTTTCAAACGAAAACAAAGCAAATTAAAATCGGTCAAGCCGTTCGGGAGCTACGGCGTCAAAGACACGCAGATCAACAGAATATATCTAAAAACGACGTGATACCTTCTAAGCGGCTGGACCGATTTTCTTCAAACATACCTAAGAACACTTTCGATCAAGTCACCTTTCAAACAGAAATAACTAAATCAGAATCAGTCCAGCCGTTTGGTCTATACGTGGACTCGTAAAAACAAACAGATACACAGACACGCACTACAAACTTATAAATACGGAGTATATTTTATTATTTTCTTCATTAATTCTTAAATCATTGAAAATTCTACTATGTGGATTGAGGACTAGTATGTAGTCTATTAAATAACAGAAAAAAATTTATAACTGTGCTATGATTTAAGAACTATATGTAATATAAGCTCATAGTAATAGTTGAATTTGACTGTACGTGACAGTGGAATGCTCCATATATGATTGCAATGATCAAATCGTTTCCTAAAGTAAATAATTCGATGTTAAACAAACTTGAAGTGATTTTTCTCGAAATAGTGAACAAATCTTGGAAAGTGTAGTGAAAATTTTATTTCCCAGGAATGCGATTTTTCCATTCCCGTTTCCCGGGAAGTGCGAAAGTCCAGGAAATCCCAAACTCTAATAAAAAGGCACAACTCAAAAAACATAGGTGTTCAGGAGTGGCAAAAAGCTGTTGATATTTTAATTTTTAGAACTTACTCACCTATTTTATCCATAGCCTCTCTAGCCAGCTCTTCAGCAGTTGCCACAGAGCTGTCTCGTGCACTAGTTTTATTTTTTAGTGTTGTCCATAAAGATGTGTCAACATTTTCAATGGCGACGTCAACAATGTTTCTTACGTCATTGTTAAAACTGGCACAAGAAATAAAGTAAAAATGTACAATAGGTAAAATGATTTTAGTTTTTTTATACCTTTTAAGAATTTCTATGGCTTTATTGTATTCTTTAACTGCCAAAGCAGCCGCAAGTTCCACAGCATGCTCCAACTCAACTACATCTGTTGGCAAGGCTTCAACTGGTTTGGGTTTGGGCTTAGGAGTTTCAATTTTGTCAGCTCGGTTAGAAGTTGAAGCCATTGGAACCTAATTAAATTTTTTTTTATAAAATTTGCCGTTCAAAAACATAATAAGCAAGTTTTACAATATAAACATACACTTTTTTGCGCAGTAGTTTTAGTTTTGAGTTCCTCAGTTTCTAGAGCAAACATATATAATTAGGAAAATATTATTAAGACAATTATGTATGGATTTCATTATACATACTTTTAGGTTCTGCTTTCTCAGAGCTGCCGAACAAGCCAGTTACCGTAGCTGTAGCACCTTCAATTGTTTTTGCCACACTATCAAACTGCTTTTTAACACTATCGATTTGTTCACTAACAGCTTGAAAAGGTTTTTCTTCTTGTAAAGCTACCTTAATTAGATACTCGGCACCGGGTACATTTTGTTCCAGCTTTTTTCGAAAATCTTTATCGTATCTGTTTATTAAGTTTTCATTTTATATAAAATGTAATAGAAAAATATTTTATATCTACTTGGCATATGTTATTGTTCCTCCAACTACTGCCACTGGTGTTAGGAATACAATTACTTTACCAAAGCCAGCCTCTCTAACGTTTGGTGGTAAGCCATTACTGTTGCTGTACTGTCTGCGCGATAGTTGTTGCAGGGTTTTCTAAGAGTTTAAAAAGAGAACAAATAGTTCAACTATAAGCCCAAGAATAAGTTTTAAGAAAGTGCAAAAATATTCTTCGATATTTATAATTTGTTAGCCATTCCATTTAATATGAAATTTCCTAACCACTTAACTTCGAAGGAAAGCATTTCGGGAAATCGAAAATTAAAAAGAAATTTTATAAAAAAAAATCCGAGTTATCGGCCTCTGGAATTCCATCACAAAGTTGTGATTATACGGTAAATTTTTAGATACATCTCTCAAAATAAAATCCCTATACGATAGAAAATTTATTTTTGTTCTTACTGTTTTCTTACTCCCGCTATAAGCCCGGATAGTTATTTTGCCAGTTCGAACAACTATTCCGCCACCACCAATAGAAAATTTAATTGAAAATCAACACATAAAGTAAATAAAAAAAAACTGGAGCCTTAATTTCTGAGTTATGGGCTTAAGGATTTTTCTCCACCATAGCGTTTCTACTAAACATGCCCGAAAGATATTCTCAAAAGCTTTTCGAATATACCAATATTGGACGCATACGGGCCGACGGCAATTCCTTTCATTATTTTGAGAGGTGGAGCTAAACTAGATTTAAGGTATACATTCTTATTCTTCGGTTTTAGTATGAATTTGAGAAAAATGCTTAACAATTCGCACATTCACCTTATACTCGCATTACCCATTGGTTTGTCCCAACAAATGGAACGAAAATTCAATGTTAAATACATATATACATACATATGTATGTACACCTGCTACAATAGAAATCCTAATGAACGACATTGATCATCATCATTGAACTGCATAATCAACTTGATAATACCATTATCAGAAATACTTATACATAATTATAATTGCAAAGGCAATAGTTTCTATCAAATAGATCATTTACAATTAAGAAGCACTTTTTATTTTATTTTTTTGGGAAAAAATATGATTTCAAATGAATCCAATTTTTTGGTGACATAACAGCCAACAATCTCAACTTTTTGTAGTACTATATATGTATACGAAACCAGAGTCTGCCGTTTATAGAGGAGCCAAGTACATTGCGACACACACTCATTAAATCCGTTTGTTCTGCTACAATTGATTAGAAAATATTCTTACCTGAAATGCACTTTTGCAAGGCTCCCTCAAAGCCAATCGATACATGTTTTTAGGAATTCGGATATTTTGAAAATTTTGCAACACGTTTATTCCAAGGCGTTTGGACCGGCTTAAAACGTTTTATTCGGTCCCAGAATAAAGAAAAAATTTATTCCGAAATCAATTTTCGTACGAGAGCAGCAGAATAACTACAGATAGTTAAATCACAATGACAGCTGTCAAAATAAAAAAACAATATGACTGAATGTCAAACAAAAGAGGAAAAAACAAAACCGATAGCACAGGTTCGGCGTTACCATTTTGGTGTTTTTCGGGTATTTTACTTTTACTTGCTTTTTTCCTTTCTAAGTACCCGAAACTTTACTAAGTACCCGTTTGAGAAAAGCGGATATCTATAGTGCTTTTTACAATTTCTCACACTGCTTTTTAGTGCTTTTTTGATAATCAAAATTTTTTGCAACTTAAACAAGACAAAGAAGCAAACGCTTCGACTTGTCTCAATCAATTTTTTTTTAATTCCTTAAACAAAATTAAATAAAAAAACCATCAAAAATGTTCCTATTATTATTAGCCGAGTTACTTTTGTAAAAACGTACATTTTAAATCGAATCGATTTACAGAACTGAGCTGAATAATTAGATGTTGATATAATCAGGTGATGGAAAATTATCGTTTTCAAAATGATTTCAGTGCAATCTCGTTTTGAAAAGGTGTGATGAATTCAGATCAATTTTGACCCAATCTCACATCATCACATACCTGAAAAAAATTTATTTTTTTATTTCTTTCAAGGAATATCAAACTCTACAAAAAAAAAATATACAAACTGCGCGGAAAATAATTTAGTAAGGTTGGCATGCGAGAAATTAAGTATTGTTAACAAAGAACAAAATCATGACTACTTCGCATGTTTCTATTACAATTTTGCCAATACAAATGATTAGTTATAACTATATAACCTATAGGTAGTTTACACTTTTAAAGTTCTTTTCCAAATTACACGAGACTAATTAATCTGGCATAAAATTTAATGAAAAACTCATGCCGAATTTTCTTGACGATTTTCGAAATTAATATGCTGAAAAAGCCGATAAATTTACATATAAGTGCAATTTTTCAGCTGGGTGCAAATTACGGCACTCGTTATCGAACGAAATTACGAAGTATTTCAATAGAGTTTATATGGAAATATTTCGTAATTTCGTTCGATAACGAGTGCCGTAATTTGCCCCCAGAATTTTCTGGCAGCCC
The DNA here is from genome assembly GCA_949987645.1 of Tachina grossa. NCBI lineage: Eukaryota > Metazoa > Arthropoda > Insecta > Diptera > Tachinidae > Tachina > Tachina grossa. The sequence goes on along the minus strand of OX465274.1, from coordinate 130,445,421 downwards.
TGACTGTCTTTTTTGTTTTTCATTTCGCTATTCCACTACCTTTTGGTAGAGCTGCAAGACTATCGATAGTGGCTCCATTCGATAGTTTCGATAGTATTTTTTGATGCCATCGATACTATCGATAGTTTTTGATTCTTAGAAACACCCCTTTTACACACGGAAAATTTACTTTGCAAAGTCTTAATTTAGGTGTGTGAAAGACAGAGTGATAAATACTATCTCTTTCTGTCTTTCTCCCTGCTGAATTAAGGCTTTGCAAAGTAAAGTTTCCGTGTCTATAAGGGCTAAAATTTATCAATTGTGTATGTTTCTAATACAGGGTGGGCCAAAAGAAACCAAGGGGTGTAAAAGTTTAATAACTTTTTTGTTTATTAACTTTTTTTTATTTTTTCTTTCAGATTATATAATATACAAAATGGAAATTTTTTTACACTAAGTATGAAAAATGATGTCTCTTAAATGACCACCGTTTTCAGCTTCGCACTGATGGGCTCTTTTTAGAGCATTTTCCATAACATCTTTCAAAACTTGTGGCTGTAGCGTTCGAATTTCTGCAACAATGTTTGCCTTGAGTTCAAGGATTGTCTCGGGCTTGTTCACATACACTCGCTCCTTCAAAAAACCCCAAAGAAAATAGTCGGGTGCTGTCAAATCTGGCAATCGCGCTGGCCAAATAATTTCCGAATTTCGAGAAATTATTCGCTCTCCAAAAAATTTGAATTAAAAGTGCCATTGTGTCTCGGGCAGTATGGGCAGTGGCTCCGTCCTGCTGAAACCACATACCAGGTCGTAAAAAATTTTCTATCATAAACCGATACCGCTCTCTATTTACGGTTACAGCACTTCCATCTTCATTCTCGAAGAAGTAGGGCCCAATGACATTTTCAGATGTGATCCCACACCATACTGTACACCTGATGGGGTGCAATTGGCGTTGATGAATGGCTCTTGGATTTTGAGAACCCCAGAACCTACAGTTCTGCTTATTAACAAAGCCATTCAAATGAAAATGAGCTTCATCACTCATTATCAAATTTTCAATAAAGTTGATTTCATTTATTCATTTCTTATTTTCTGATTTTCATTTATTATTTTCATTCATTATAAATTCTCCAAGTGTTGTCTATATAATCTGAAAGAAAAAATAAAAAAAATTAATAAACAAAAAAGTTATTAAATTTTTACACCCCTTGGTTTCTTTTGGCCCACCCTGTATAAAATCTTGAATTTTTGAATCATTCCAAAAAGTAAAAAGAAAGTTGATTTTTTTAAAACTTTTAATTCCAATGTTTTTAATACACATATTCAACAAACATATATACACAGTTCTATAGAAAAAAAATAGCGAAAAAGCAAACAGATAGATAGATGGATCAATAAAAAATAAATTAAAAAGGAATAAAATAAAAAAATCTTTCATTATTACTTAAACTATTGCAGTTAGCTAAAAAGTGTTCGTTTAACAGAAGGAGAAGCAAACTTTTATTTAAAAGTAAAGAGCGTAGACAGTCCAGTAGTCGTCAAATTTAGCCGCCGTCAAGTTTCTTCAAGTATCAAAGCCGTTGGTACATAATAATTGTATTTTTATGCAATTTTCATCTAGTAGATAAAAACTGACATCTTATGTTGAAACAAATCAAAACTAATGAATTTGTTTTCACATTTATATACATATGTAATGATAACCATTACCAAGCGGCGAAATTTGATTGTTGCATTTTTTATTACACAGTCGCCATCATTCCGTTCTTATTGACTTTGATTTTTTCTCTTTTAGTAGTGTTTTTGTGGATAGTATCGCTATCGAAAAAAATATCGATAGTCCATTTAAAATAAAACTATCGATACGCTCGATAGTAACATCAATAGTTTTGCAGCTCTACCTTTTGGTTGTTATGGCATAACAGAGAGCCAAATATAGAATAATAAATATTTCAAATAAAATTCTTGAAAAATGTTACGGTCGTTTATAGGAAATGGTTTGTACATGAAAATACTCTAATAAAATTAAATAAACAATGAATTTCCAAAATTAAAGCTTTTAAAGCAGCATCGTATGTTATCTCTGGCAATTCAATGCTGTATTTAAATGTGACTGCACCCGTGCAGAAAGCTCTTTATTCTTCATTGCAAACACATGCGAAGACCTCTTCCATGAAATTCCCATCAGCAGTTGCCACTAACAGTTGTCTTTTGCAGCAGAATTTGAGAACACAGATCTTGCAGCTACAAACTACTCGTGATTTGACAAAATTTTCACTAAATAAAGGTAAACGTAAATCAGTGAAGGCAGTCATTAAACGATTTAGACGTCTTGATTGGGGCGGCTGGATTCGAACTCATACTGGTCGCCACAAGAAGCTATATAAAAAATCTCCTGCCTTAAAACGTCGTTTAAGACAGCATATTTTCATCAATTCAACACAGAGTTGGTTGCTCGATCAAATGGTGGGTAAATTTTGGCGTCGTCCCAAAAACTGGGTTGATGATCCATATGTGCCGTACAACAAACGTGATGAATTCTTTGCTACAAAAAGTAAAACTTTTAAGGTGTAATGTTGTATTATATTAAAATTAAAGTTTAATAAATTGGCCACAATCGGGCAAATTACTAAAATACAATTCATGTTTGTATAAATAACAAAAATTAAAAATAAAACTAAAGTAAAGATGTGATATCTTCTAATCGGCTGGACCTATTATTTTTTTAAACATAGCTAAAACACTCGATCAAATAACCTTTTAAACAGAAAAAAAACTAAATTAAAATAGGTCCAGCCGTTTGTTCCGTACGTAGTCTAGTACAGGGTGGGCCAAAAGAAACCAAGGGGTGTAAAAGTTTAATAACTTTTTTGTTTATTAACTTTTTTTTATTTTTTCTTTCAGATTATATAATATACAAAATGGAAATTTTTTTACACTAAGTATGAAAAATGATGTCTCTTAAATGACCACCGTTTTCAGCTTCGCACTGATGGGCTCTTTTTAGAGCATTTTCGATAACATCTTTCAAAACTTGTGGCTGTAGCGTTCGAATTTCTGCAACAATGTTTGCCTTGAGTTCAAGGATTGTCTCTGGCTTGTTCACATACACTCGCTCCTTCAAAAACCCCCAAAGAAAATAGTCGGGTGCTGTCAAATCTGGCGATCGCGCTGGCCAAATAATTTCCGAATTTCGAGAAATTATTCGCTCTCCAAAAATTTGACTTAAAAGTGCCATTGTGTCTCGGGCAGTATGGGCAGTGGCTCCGTCCTGCTGAAACCACATACCAGGTCTGTTTTCAAGAGCAGGACGTAAAAAATTTTCTATCGTAAAACGATACCGCTCTCCATTTACGGTTACAACACTTTCATCTTCATTCTCGAAGAAGTAGGGCCCAATGACATTTTCAGATGTGATCCCACACCATACTGTACACCTGATGGGGTGCAATTGGCGTTGATGAATGGCTCTTGGATTTTGAGAACCCCAGAACCTACAGTTCTGCTTATTAACAAAGTCGACGATATGCTCTTTGCGTTAAAATAATTGATCTCTGGTTTAAATAATAAAATTCTATTGTTCTGGTTCTCTGTTCAGTTGTGAACCTCTCCATTATAAATTCTCCAAGTGTTGTCTATATAATCTGAAAGAAAAAATAAAAAAAAATTAATAAAAAAGTTATTAAACTTTTACACCCCTTGGTTTCTTTTGGCCCACCCTGTACATACACAGTTTTGCTTTGTAGACTTCTGCCCTCAAATATCCCGTCCTATTGTTGACTTACCAGATCTGAGTTCCTACAACCTTAATATTTCACAATAATGCCAGAAAATTAAAGCTCGCAAAAAACCGTTAAACTTGATGAATTATATGAACATATATGTATAAACCATACATATATGTAAAAATTTCATTCAACTAATTTCATGAAAAAATGCATAATGTAATTATAATTCAACAAAAAGAAAGCACTCCTTTTGCTTTCTTACGAACCACTTTTAAATTACTTCGAAAGCATGTAATGCATATTTTTAGATGTTAAAGAAGTTATTTTTAACCACATATCAAATGGAATTTTAAATCACTACTTTGTTTTCAGCAACTTCATTACTTTTTTGGCTCAAGCCAAATACAAGTGTTTTTTATTACACTTTTTTGTTTTTTTATTACACTTAAGGTTTTTCAAATCAAAAAATTTGCATTATTAAAAATAGCAATGGAATAAAATAACAAAAAATTAAATGATTTAACCTTTTTTTCAAACCATATACAAGTGATTTTAATCACTGAATAAAAATCACTTTTTAACTACTTTTGTGAAGTGAATTATTTTCACTCCCGAATTTCTGATTTTTATAGCACCAAAAACATGATTTTTATTGAGTTTAAAAAATGTCAAAAGCAAACCACTTCCTTCCAATGACACGTCAATGTAAAGTTCATTGGTTTTTTACCTAATACCACTTATTCCAGTTGTCGACATCGACGTCACTTTAACACAATACCAAAAAAATTTGGGCTTGTTTACTCGATCTCGAATCAATTTTTTGCTACTGACAATCTATTTCCGTTCCCTAAGGTCTATAAAATAGTATATATCTGCCAACAGGAGTCAGTTATTTTGGACAACGGGTACACAAGCCTCAATTTTTTTGGTATTGTGTTAAAGTGAAGTCGATGTCGACAGCTGGAATAAGGGCGAATAAATTAATTTCAGATATGAGCCAGCAAAAAAAGAAGAGTAAAAGCACCACATCTACTGAATCAAACCACTTCAAATTTAGGCAAAAACCAATGAATTTTACATTGACGTGTCATTGGAAGGAAGTGGTTTGATTTCAACACTTTTTTTTTGGTGCTATAAAAATGCGAAATTCGGGAATGAAAATAATTCACTTAACAAAAGTAGTTAAAAAGTGATTTTTATTCATTGATTAAAATCACTTGTATATGGTTTGAAAAGAAAAAAGTTTCAATTATTTAAAAAAAAAGTAATGAATTTGCTGAAAACAAAGTAGTGATTTAAAATTCAATTTGATTTGTGGTTAAAAATAACTTCTTTAGCTTCTAAAAATATGCATTCGATACTTTCGAAGTAATTTAAAAGTGGTTCGAAAGGAAGTACTCCTTTTATTTTTTGGTGGGTGCAAGTACATACATATGTAACATCAGAACAGACAAGAATAGTGTGTTGCAAAAGATTTTTTCAGTCGTTAGAGATTTGTTCAGTAGACAGGTTTATGAATAAGCAAAACATTTTGATAATTTTGAGTTGGAAGTGTTTATCAGGGCAATTATGAATAAAATTCCTCGAGAAATTTCTCCCTTTTCCAATTAGAGTTTTTTGTTTTCACTGTTACTTCCCATTAGTTGAAATTGTTCCCCGGGAAAATTTCTCGGAATTTTATTCATAATTGCCCTCTGAATTATTGTGCGATATGTACCTATTTATTTTAGATTTTAGAATTTCTATTTAACTGCCTGCTGTCTTCGAGCCATAAAATAGAATCACATGATTTTATATGACTTGAATAAATCCGATTTAATTTTAAATTACCTATTTTTTGAGTCTCGTCAGAATTTTCTGCATATGAAAAAAGTTAGAGCACTGTGCTACCATGCTTGATTTTAGTACTGACGAAATACACACACGTATGCACGTGGTGAATATGTGTGCACATCAACAAATTTAAGTTGCTGCAATATTATACAAAATTAAAACTGAAATTATAGTATTGTACTACCATATTCAAGAGTCAGGTTGGCCGAGCGGTCTAAGGCGCCAGATTTAAGCTCTGGTTCCCGAGAGGGAGCGTGGGTTCGAACCCCACACCTGACAAATTATTTTTTTTTTATTTATTTTTTTATTTGCTTCGAGATGCAAGAAATGGGGTTTTATTCAAAATAAAACTGATGAATAGGAAGATTTCGATTCTGAAGTTTTTCACATGGTAAACTTGTGTTCAACATTTTTTTATACTTGAGTATACAAGTTTTATTAGTACAAATTAAAATAATATGAATGTAAATATAGCTATCGATACATATGAATTTTATTGAATAAATGTAATTTTTGTCATTATTTTTTAAATAAAATTAAAAATTTTTATCTATATTTGTGATTTGAACGGGCTAAGGTTCGTATTGCATTTAAGCCAAATTACATGTGATAATTATTAATGAACAAATAACAACAAAGTCTGTTTTTAAATATTATGACTAACAACACATAGATACGGAACAGCCAGCCGTTTTCGAAGGCCACTAAACAACCTTCATCATCAGCGTTCTTTTGTGTTTGGTCCACTGTGTGTGGTGTCAGTAGATGTAGATTTCTGCTTTATATACTTAGCATTATTGCAAATGGAATGTGTGAATTGTTTTGATTCATCTTATTTCAATTTGCTGAAAGCTGAAAGTTCAACTATGTGTTGTTAGTCAGAATATTTACAAACAGACTTTGTTGTTATTTGTTCATTAATAATTATCACATGTAATTTGGCTTAAAAAGCAATACGAACCTTAGCCCGTTCAAATCACAAATATAGAAATAAATGGAGTTCGAATAATAATTAAAATTAACTAAAAATTTTTATTTTTTCACAAAAGAAAAAATTTGAATCAAAAAACTCAATTTGGGGATTTTCGGGGATGACAAATCAAAAATTGGGGATAAGCTCTAGAAAAACTCTGGCAACACTGTGATAAGTCGAAAGATAGTGGAACCAGGGAAGGAAAATGACTTCTTGGATTTTGTATCAACTATGAAAACCAGTGTGACCAGCTTTTAAAATAAAGTTAAGCTAAATCACGTTTCAAAAAGAGCTAAAATAAGCTTAAAATTAAAATTTTAAGCCATAAAATAAAGCTAAACTTTTTTCGCCTTCTTCCACGTTGCAATAGTTTCTTATTGCTAAAATAACGTTAAATATATACATACTAAAACATATTTTCTATTATTTGAAATAAAAATATTGAATAATTTTTAATTAAATTATTTATTCATTATTATATTTGAGTTTTAAATAAAAATAAACCAAAAACTTTCCAAAAATTTAAAAACATTTACCTACCCCCTGTTTGTGTAAGACGTTTGAGTTAGAAATCTTGGCGTTTCTGTAATAGATTAAAGAAAAGTTGTACAAGTTTCTTTTAGTCTATTACAAAAACGCCAAGATTTTTAACTCAAACGTTTTACACAAACATGGGGTTATACTAAAATACGAAACCTTTTTTTAAATTAATTAGTCTTATTAACAAAAAACCTACTTCCTAATTTTTGTTTTAAGTAAATTCATGCCGCTAAATACAAGTTCAACTCAACTCAAATATTAATTTAACTTTTGCCATTGTAACTCCAAAATTGCAATCAATGTCACCTATTTTTAAATTTGTCATTTTTCCTATAAATGCGCAATTTGCATTTTTTATTTTTAAATTATTTTTCAATGAACAAATTTTATATTTTTGAATGTTAATAAATTATAATTTTTAACCTTCCTTCATCTAAAAAAGGGTGTTATAAGTTTGTAGTGTGTGTCTGTACATTTGTGCATCTGTACGAGTCCACGTACAGACCAAAGTGCTGCATTGATTTTGAATTTGTTCGCAAGGTGACTTGACCGAGAGTGTTCTTATACTATGTTTAGACGACGAGTTGAATCACATGCTTCGCTCTCTGAATCTTGTTTTTAAATCTCGCCGTTTATACGACGCCTTCGTGCTTCATGTGCAGCGTGCCAATTTAGTGCTTTTCGCACTGGATTTAGTGCTTTCTAATTCATAGCAGTCCGGAATTTTTCAACTAGGTGCTTTTTTTTTAAATACCTGAAATTGGTGCTTTTTCACCTTTGACTTTAGTGTGTTTAACAAATCCACTAAATATAAATTTGTGATAGCATGGTGGCTTTACACAAAGCAACAAATAACCATTTTCCATTTTTCTGTCTGATTGTCATAAGTAAAGAACGGAATGTGATACAGTAAACTTCTTGGTACGCTTTAGTAGAAAATTAAACCCTATAAAAAAATTTAATATTAGACTAAATCTGAAATAAAAATATTTTTAATTTCCAATCCATTCACTTATTACAGCTATGGCTAAAATAAATTGAAAAACTTATAAAATTGTTTTATATTTCTCTATTATAACGAAAAACACTTTTTTGGCACTTTTTTATAAGGCCTGTTTGTATTTTGTATGGAACTTGGTAAAATTTTCTGGAATAACATAATATTTCTGTTATTTTCTTGAAAAATCGTATAAATTTAGGGTAAATTTTATTTGGACTGTAAATAACTTTTGATCCAGCTAACTTATCAAAAAGTTTTATTTATTTTTTTTATAGAGCGTTTAATTTCCTACAAAAGCGTACCAAGAAGTTTACTGTAGGACATTCCGTTCTTAACTCATGACAATCAGAATGAATAAAACCAATTTATGTAAATCGTATGGGAAATTGAAAGTGCGATGCGCACCATCTCACCATTAATATTATGAGCTGATATTTTAACAGGCCTATTTTTTACCTAAACTAAAGTTTGAAACCTGGTTCTGAGAAAAAGGATTTTTTTTTTGAGAACTCCCTAATGTACATCCATACATAGTAAATAGTTTTTGTTAATTCATTGACACATACCTACATATTTATACGCATGTACATGTACATAAATAAAAACAAATTCTTTCGATTTGTATGCTAAATACACGCAGAATTCAATTTATTTCGATTCTAGTTACAATTACTGGAGTTACAGTAACAAATTGATGGACTCGATATCGACCAAAATCCTACATTTCCACATAAATTTTAATCAAGTGTTTTGATATTTCGTCTATACGGAATGATTTAATTTAGGCAGTTATATAAAAGAGTACAAATAAAATTTTAATTGAAATCTTTATCCTGTAAATAAAATTTTGTTTCTGAAGTTTAGTTTTATGGATTATATAAGCTTACGAGTTCTACTTTATTTTTCCAAAATTATTATATCAAATATCCCATTACAATTGTTTAATTTGCTTTTGTCTTGAACTTAAATTATTTTCCTACTCATATTCTACTTATAACTGAACAAAATCGAAATATGGCTTTATTGCATTTAGGGCTTTTTGCACTGAAAAAGTTGGCATCACTGTTCGTGTGGCATCTTTTTATTTATATTCACACATTCATACATATCATACGTACGCATATACATACCCAGTAGGAAAAGGTAATGAATAGTAAATTATAAGGTAATGCACATCATGTATAATTTTTCATTTCTGAATTGATTAAGGCCGTGATACACTATCATACAAAGTCGTGCGATCTACGAATATATACAACCCTGGTGTGATGAATTGTTATTGTCTTTTGAAAATTTTCATAAACTCCATCATACCAGCATTGTAATATTTCGTAGATCGCACGACTTTGTATGATAGTGTATCACGGCCTTTACTGTTAGCACAGAACATATCCTAGGAAAGTAATGAATTATTTTAATTGTGTTTGATCAAATTACCCTATCGTTTCTAAGGGATGCATTGTTTTGCTTTGAAAAAATAATACTTCATGTTATTAATGCCTACTTTTCCAACTGGGTACATACGTATCATATGCACGTATATACATACATACACATAAGCATACATGCTTAAGCTATGTACAGACGATTGTCAGATCTTACAATATTGTCAGATCTGGCAATGTGCTGACAATGTATTGGCAATCGAAAATTGCCAGCACAATATTCCTTGTCAGTTCACACGGTTGTCAGAAAATCTTACAATTTATTGCCAGACGGTTGTATCACAAAACATACAGAAGTGTCACGAGACGGAAGATACGCGTATTTTTCTGTTTGTCTCGTTTTCCCTCAAATTTTGTCGTCGTTTTTGTTTTGCTACGTCTTTATAGTGCAATAAATTTTTATTAGCTGTGTTAATTGGTAAGTAGTAATACACTACAGTATCAAATACACTATGCTTTTCTCTTTTTTCCACGAATTTTAACAAAAACCTGATTGGAGCTTTTTTTACCTGTCACTTTCTTCACTTCTGTGTATTCTGTGGTTGTATGACAATAAAATCATCTGACAAAATCGTCAGCTATGTACAGACGATTGTCAGATCTTACAATATTGTCAGATCTGGCAATGTGCTGACAATGTACTGGCAATCGAAAATTGCCAGCACAATATTACTTGTCAGTTCACACGGTTGTCAGAAAATCTTACAATTTATTGCCAGACGGTTGTATGACAATAAAATCATCTGACAAAATCGTCAGTAGAAAAATTGTCAGTTCACACGGTTGTCATATGCACAAATTGTTAGATCTGTTGTTATGCGATGCCAGACTTAAAATCATTTGTTAGAAATTGTTAAATATTTATCGTTTGTGTTTGTATTAAATGTTAAAATTTAAAGTATAAATTATTATGGACCATAAAGAAGCAATTGCAATGATTTTTTCTGCATATATTTTATTATCAATTTTTTCTTTAAAATCAAGCGTGTGCAGTGTTGCCCATAGAAAGAATTCTCTTACAATGACGCCATTGTCAGATGCATAAACTTCTCACATCTGACAATATTAAAATGTATGACAAATATCTGGCAATAATTTTACAATGTGTTCACATGATTGTAAGATGTCTGACAATTTTTTGTCAGCTGCTAGTCTTGCAATGTACTGACAATGCTTTTTCTGGCAACGACGTCTGACAAAAATTGTCAGTTCACACGGTTGTAAGAAATTTTGAGCACATTTTACTGACAATATTGTAAGATCTGACAACCGTCTGTACATAGCTTAAAAGTAATTATTTTGGATGCTATTTAGATAGTATACTTTTATACATATACATACTATACATATTTATATACATATGTTTATTTTGAAGATTCGGAACCAACACAGTGATTTGCATTAGAAGCCTCAGATATGACAATTCGAGTGCAGAGGAATTCAATAGAACTTGGCAGACATGCATCAATTCCAGAATTAAAGAAGTAAACCAAGCTAGTTAAAGACTCTTGTCTTTTGTTAAATAAAAAAATTTATTTTATGGCACTCAACTAGTGCCTTTAAATTTATTATTATTAATAGAACTTAATTCTAGAGTTGTTCTTAAACTATGTTAATACTAGACTGACTGTCAAAATTGTTTGTCAGTCATATTTATAATTATTCTTAATCTTAGGTACACAAATTGGTTATTAGTGTTTATCTCATCAAAAAGACACATCCTTTGTTATTGATACAAATATTACTACAATTGTTTTTGTTTTAGCTTATTTCTTGTTACAATTTTGTTTTCTTATTTTCTATTTCGAAAGATATGTTTATCTTTTATTACAAGGTTGTTTCTTACTTTCTATTTAGAGAAAAATATGTTTATCTTTTATTACAAGGTTGTTTCTTACTTTCTATTTAGAGAAAATAAGTTTATTCATATGTATTTCTTATTATTCTTACAATATGTTTATCTCTAGTAGACATGTTTTGGTTAGTTCATGCTTAAGATTTACTTAACTATTTTTTATTTATTATTTAATGATAGCATTCCTTAACTCTCCCCTTCCTAAATTAAATCGTCCCGATTTTGTTTCTTTCAAGTTTTTCTAATTCTCTGTTATACAAAACTGTAAAGTTCTCGTTAACTCTATTCTGTCTATAAATCATACAATATTTAAATATCTTTAATGACAAGGATATAATGCTGATGATTCCTAATATAGTTAATGTTAAGTAAATAAATGATTTTACTGGGTGTTTTTCCACAGGAATAAAAATTTTTTTTAAGGAGTCTAAATTGTTAAAAGCGTATTCACTTCCTGAATACATAATTTTTTTCTATTTCAAAATCTTCTGTACGTTTATTGTGGATTGCTTCCAGTAGTTGGTCGTGTATATTTCTATATGTAATGTTGTCTATCTTTACCTCGTTTGTATATTCTACTAAAACGGTTCCTGATGTATTTTGATAGTTTATTGTATATATGCCGTCTAATAGTATGAATCCATCATCTATCTGTTGAAAAGGTTTGTTATATTCTTGTATAATTGTACATTTTGAATCCCTGTTTTCTAGTAATGGTATGATACAGTCGTTTGTAGCATTGTTACGTTCACAAATGTTTTTTCCTAAATAGTTCTTACAATTTTTTACTCGTATATACTCATGATGGCACCTAGCTATGACTTTGTCTGTTACTATTTGTCCGTATTTGAAACTGATAGGCGTAATTTTAAAGAGATTGCAATAATTATTCAATATAGGGTATTTATAAATGGTTATAAATGAGTCTGATGTTCTGGCAATGTATACATCCGAATACTCCATTATATTTACAATTGGAATATTTGTTAGTTCATGTGCTACTATTTTTTTCAAATCTTCCAAATCCAGAGCCTCTGATAAATATTCATTATTTTTGGCTGCATTTATTGTTCGCACTAGTACCAGCAATTTGTCATGTATTTGTTCCAATAGGATATGATTTTTTATGCGTTGTTTCCCTAAGGATTCTAAAATTTTATCAAATCTAGAGTTGATTATTTTCTGTTTTTCATTATTTTCAATAAGGGTATTAATTGCTGTTTCTATTTGTATAACGTCGTCATGATCTGGCACTCCTGTGATAAATTTTAGCGCTGATCCCAAAAAATTTAATCCTCTCTTATGTATAACGTGTTCACTTAATTGTTCTTCTAATACTTTGATCTTTCGTATCCAGATAAGTTCTTCCGTAGTTGTAGAATATTTCCCTTCCAGTATTTGATTATAAGGTGCAAGGATTTTTGTCAAATTTGTTATATGAAATAGATGAGAAAATTCATCGAACAATAATACGTCGTCGCTTCTAGTCAAAATATACTTCCTGTCAGTTATGGTTGTTACCTTGGTATCTCCCTTTGCCTGGATTGCGATTATGATAACCATGGCTAGTAATTTCAGGTAATTCATTATCGTTTTCTGTAAGTGTGTAATTTTTATGCTATCTTTGTGAATAACTTTCCCTTCCTTAGTCAAAATCGTGTCCTCGCGATCTTCCTGCACTATGTGTTTTTTATAACGGCTGTCGCTTTTACTTCTGATATTCGTTCTTAACACCAATACCTGGTCTCCTTGCTTGAATGTTCTGTGTCTACTTCCCTGGTTTAGACGTTGTAACGTTTTCTCTGATGCGTCTTTTAGTTTTTTCACTATGTCTTCCTTATTGTATGTTATTAGGTTAAAGTGTATATCCTTGGGTTTTTTTTCTGTGACAGTGTGAGTTGAGTTATTTAATTCTTTTACAGCTGTGAACAATTCTTCGGTTGCTGATGTAGAGTTCTTTATTTTTAAAATTCTTGCTAACTCAGATATAGAGTTGTGCGTTCGTTCTACTTGACCGTTTGCCTTTGATCTAAATACTGGTGTCTGTATTTTGTTGATTTTATATTTTATACACATTTGCTTCATCATAGCTGTATTTAAACAACTTTCGTTGTCTGTCATGAGTCGCTTGCAGTTCGGAAAATTGTTGATAATAATTTCTTCTACTCTTTTGTCCATATTTGTTTTTGAGTCTAGTTCTCTGATAGTTATATATTTTGAAAATTTGTCTACTGCTACTAAATATATTTTGTGTTCATTAAAATAAATATCTAAATGTATGTACTCCCCTGGTTGTGTTGGTATATCTGATTCTTTTAATGGTTCTCTCATGGGGTTCCGTTCATATTTGCCGTATAGACAAGCTGTGCACTTTTTGTTGTATGCCTTACATTGTTGTTTTATGTTCGGCCAATAGTATTGTTCTAGTAGTTCTTTTATATTGTTTTTGTATCCCCTATGTGCTCGTTCGTGTGTTTGTTTGACTAATTCTAGTTGTTTATCTGGTTGTGTTACGTCTTCAAGTTTCTTTGGTGTGTACACGAATTTTATGCCTGCAAATGTGTTCTTTATAACTTGACCGTACCTAAATAAATTTTCAGCTGTTGTATGTATTGCTGCGATTTTTTGTGGCTGCAAAAATTTCTTTAATTCGGATATCAGATAATTTTCATCGATGAAGTTTATAGTATGACGTACTTTACTTTGAAACATAATACATGTACGTGTCTCGTTCTTCTGTGTGTTTGGTACTAATTCTATTTGGGTGCCGTAGGCATTTAGCGGTTGAGTCACTGCTTTCATTATGTCGTTGAATGAACTATCGGATGAATGTACAGTATCTATAGATGATGTGTTAATTATTTGTCGTGACAAGGCGTCGGCTACGACATTCTGTGCACCGGGTTTATACATAATTTTTGCTCCGTAATCCTCGATAATATTTTTCCATCTCTTTAATTTATGATTCGGATTCTTGTCTGATATAGCATACGTCAACGATTGATGATCAGTATATATGGTTAAGTCGGCTATGCCGTATATGTAATTTCGTAATTTTTGTAGTGACCATATAATAGCGAGTAACTTCTTCTCGTTCGTACTGTAATTCTGTTCAGTGGCACTAAGTGTGCGTGATAAGAAATAAATTGGGTTCCTGTTTTGACTCAGTACAGCTCCAATGGCTATATTGGAAGCGTCCGTAGTGAGTTCAAAAGCTTTCTCATAATTTGGTTGGTATAATTCTACTTGTTCCTTTAAGCAGTTTTTTAATTTATTTACAGCTTCTATGGCCGTTTGGTCTAAACTAATTTTTGTGTTTTTACTTTTATTTTTTCCGATATGAGAATTAGATCCTTTAAGGTATAGAGTCAAGGGTTTTGCTATCATTGCGTAGTTTTTTACAAATTTCCTATAGTAGCCGGTGAGCCCTAAAAATCCTCTAAGATCTTTCAGGGTTTCTGGTATTGGGTAATTTTCTATGGTTTTTACTTTGTTAGGATCAGTTGCAATCCTATTGTGCTTAACAATATGCCCTAGATATTCTACTTCTTCCATAAATAATTTAGATTTTTCATTGGATACTTTTAAAGTAGCTTTATTTAATGCATTAAAAATAATTCGTATGTGTTCCATGTGCTCTTCAACAGATGAGGAGTAAATGATTATATCGTCAATGTAAACATATGCGAACTTGCCTATGAAGTCGCGCAAGATATCATCCACGCATCTTTGGAAAATAGATGGGGCATTTTTTAACCCAAAGGGCATTCGAACAAACTCATATTTGCCTCCATTTACACAAAAGGCTGTCTTCTCCCTGTCGCTTTCTTTTATTCTAATCTGGTGAAAACCGGATTCTAAATCAAGTGTAGTAAAGAACTTAGCTTTCCCTAGGTTTTGCAGTGTGATATTTATGTCTGGTATCACATATCTGTCTGTGATTGTGTGTTCGTTTAATTTCCTAAAATCTATGACCATGCGTCTCTTAGGTTTTCCGTTTACGTCCATGCCTTTCTTATGTACCGTTAACATGGGGGAGTTGTATGGGCTGTAACTTTTTTGTATTATTCCGTCCTTTAATAATTTATCGATTTCTTTATTTACAAATTCTACGTCATTTATGTTGCTTGTATATTGTTTGGTCCATATAGGATCCTTGGTATCTGTCCGTATGCTAGCTTCAATCCTTGTAGTGAAGGGTAATGGTCCTATGCCATTATTGTCCTTCATTAACCTATCGATTTCTGCTTTATAAGTATTTATCCCTATAATGTGATTTACATAATTTTCTTCCCTACTTCCTGGATTCCTCAATGCCTCAAATGTCATTTTATTCAAATCTATTACTGCGTTTAATTCTTTCATTCCGTTCCATCCCAAGATTAAATCGAATCCGTTTATTTTATCTACTTCAAAGAAATCTAGTTCCTTATTCATAAACCAAATAGTTTGCTTTGTGTTTATCATTGAATTACCATGCATTGATATTACTTGTATTGGCTTTACCTTTTTTGTCAAACTGAATTTCAAATTTTTCTTAACATAATTATGGGTTGCACCTGTATCTACTAAAACATTATAGTTTATTTTCCCATCATTCATTACTATACTGGGCAACCCGTTTATTAGTTTAAATACTTAATAGTTAAATGATTTTGTCTACCTGTTTCTACAATCGTGCTAGAGTTGTCTTCTTCGGATGTTAAGTTGTTGTTCCGCATGTTTTTTGGTTGTTGATGTTGATTGGTGAACTGCCCACTATGTGGTCTTTTCCAATACCTATTCCCGTTGTAGTAGTTGTTTTGGTGCTGTGTTGGTTGCCGGAATGCCGTATTCCCCGATGATGTATCCATGGGTTCTGGTTTTGGTAATTGTGCTGACTGTTGGTTATCGTTGTATTTCTGCTGATACATGGGACGTCTTTGGTGATGTTGTTTCTCATGATAGTGTTTATTGTTGGTTGGATGGTTATTCGGCTGAGCGTAGCTTAGTCGTAACTTTCGATGTTCGTCATCGTGCTCAATGGTGCGGGCTACTGCAAAAGCATGCTCTAGATCCCTTATAGGATTTCCATATAGAGTGGAGCGAATATATGAATTATTTATTCCGTCTTTAAACACTCTCACCGCCTCTTGTGTTGCTTCATCAGTCATTACCTTGATTACTTCTAGGCTGTGACCGGACATAGATATTTTTGACGTGATTAGTGTCAGGGCTCTGTTTACATTGTCATGGAATTCGCTCAAGTTGTGTTTCCCTTGTGTGAGTCTCTTCATCTCGTCCTGTAACACATAAAGTGGTCTTTGATCAGCATAGGTATAATATAACCTATTCCTGATTGCGTCGAAGTTAAATATCGTGTTATGGTTAGTTAACACGTCGGCTGCTGCACCTTGTATTTTGGTTTTTATGATTGATAAGGCCTCTACATATCTATTAGAGTTTCTGTGATTACTAATTCCGTCCATTAGTCTAGAAACATCTTCCCTCCATACGCGGTATTTTGAAATGTTGCCATCGAATACAGGTAGTGCTTTAAAAACATCTAGGTTGATTTCATTAGGGTTGCTATAGGATATGTCGACTGGTTCCAGTCGTTCCGTTACTTGTTGATTCATAGCGGGGTGAACTTGCATTTGATCTACCCTGGCTCTTAACGTTTCATTTTCTGTTTGAATTCTCTGGATCATCATTTGTAAGTTAGCCATCTGTTGGATCATGGTGTTCATGTTAGTTTGTTCCATTTCGTTAGTGGTGTCCAAGTTTCTTCGTTCGTTGAATTTATTTAAAGATTTCCTCATTTATTCCTTTTTAGTTCACTTATTTATAGTCACTTCTTTCTTTTACAATTTTTGTTTTTTTTTTCATTTATATTAATAGGTCCGCCCGTAGAAAGATAAAAGTATATTATCCTCCTGGCAGGATCGCCAGTTAAAGACTCTTGTCTTTTGTTAAATAAAAAAATTTATTTTATGGCACTCAACTAGTGCCTTTAAATTTATTATTATTAATAGAACTTAATTCTAGAGTTGTTCTTAAACTATGTTAATACTAGACTGACTGTCAAAATTGTTTGTCAGTCATATTTATAATTATTCTTAATCTTAGGTACACAAATTGGTTATTAGTGTTTATCTCATCAAAAAGAACACATCCTTTGTTATTGATACAAATATTACTACAATTGTTTTTGTTTTAGCTTATCTCTTGTTACAATTTTGTTTTCTTATTTTCTATTTCGAAAGATATGTTTATCTTTTATTACAAGGTTGTTTCTTACTTTCTATTTAGAGAAAAATATGTTTATCTTTTATTACAAGGTTGTTTCTTACTTTCTATTTAGAGAAAATAAGTTTATTCATATGTATTTCTTATTATTCTTACAATATGTTTATCTCTAGTAGACATGTTTTGGTTAGTTCATGCTTAAGATTTACTTAACTATTTTTTATTTATTATTTAATGATAGCATTCCTTAACTAGCTTCCACATTAGCCGAAGTTTTGAAAAAATGGCCCGGGTAATAAGAAACCAAGTAGATTGCGATATGTGAGTATACAAATCTGTAGTGTTTTATACTTCAGTATTTATTGCAAATTAAATATTTATAACTATATTTCAGGTTAACAAGGACTTTGGCGTTGCTTTTGGGAAACGTGAAGGAGTTTTCTTTAACTGGACAGAACGGTTCGATATTAACCCTTTATAAACCTCTAATAATTTTTATAAATAAGGCAGTAATAATTTAGTAGACTATGATACTATCATAAGCAAATTTTTTTATGTAAATACATACTGACATATATACATATACAAATGTAAATTATTTCTTATTATAGGAAATTTTAAATAAAATACTCAATTTACTATGAACTTGTCTATTATTATATTTATTAAAATGCAATTTTGAATGTATAGGTGCATTGGGTCAAGGAATGAATTCATAAAAATCAATGAATGAGTTCATTGGGTCAATGAATAGGTTCATTAAATTCAAGGAACTATTTCATTAAATTCAAAGTATGTGTATGTTGATTCAAGAAATATATTCATAAAAATCAATGAATGCATTCATTGGGTCAAGGAATAGGTTCCTTAAATTCAAGGAACTATTTCATTAAATTGATAGTATAAATATATAGTTTTAATGAATTTACGTAATATTTCAACGTATGGATTCTTAACTTCAACGAACTGGTACGTTGAATTCAACAAGCCAATGATTGGCATACGTTTAATTCAATGAACATGTTCTTTAGGCGAAAAATAAGGAATAAATTCGTTGAATCAACGAATTTTTTCGTTGAATTTATGTACCTTTTTGGTTCAGTATATGTTAATTTTAAAATTCAGGAACCAACGCAGAGGTTTGCCTTAGACGCCTCAAATTTGAGAGCAGAGGGATTCAATAGCACTTGGCAGGCATGCAGAAATTCCAGAATTAATGAAGTAAACCAAGCTTCCACTTTAACCGAAGTTTTGAAAAGATGGCCCGAGTATAAGAAACCGAGTAGATTTCAATATGTGAGTATACAAGTCTTTACTGTTTTATTTATTTAATTTTTATTTTATTTGACTTAGTCTTACGAATTAATTCTAAGACTAAAGGTTTAAGGAGCGCTAGCTGCCAGGGCTATCGGCTCCTTTACTGTTTTATACTTTAGTACTTATTCCAAAATAAAGATTTATAACTATATTTCAGATTGACAAAGACTTTGGCGTTGCTTTTGGTAAACGTGAAGGAGTTTTCTTTAACTTTAATAAGGCAGTAATAATTTAGTAGACTATGATACTAAGTGCGTTCGAGAACTCAAAAATTTGTACAAATTTTTACTATTTTTTACTGGATTGCGTTCGAGTTCACAAAATCCAGTAAATGAGAGGGCGAATTGAGAGAGAAAAATGACAGTTCATTTACTGAGTAAATGCAAGTTTTTAGTGGACAAATTTTTGCCAGTAAAATCCAGTAAAACGAAACCATATGTTTTTAAATATAAGCAAACAATAGCAAAGGGAAACAAAAGTTTTTGGTTTTTGATGAAATTTTAAAAATAACAAAAAACAAATGTATTAAGTTATGAACAATATTGCATTTATTTAAGTTTGATGCCAGAAAAATATAAGGGTACGTTTTATGTATTCCACGGGAAATTAAAACGTGTGGAATTTTCATAGAATTGTTGGAAATATGTATTTATAACAACAATTTCCCAACGATGTAATTTCACGTGAAATGCAGAACATAACCGATTGTTTTTAAACGTGAATAAAGTTAATAGATTTTTATAGTTTAATATTTGTTTATACATATAGTCGGACGGTTACTGGTTCCCCGCATGGAACATTCAAAAAATTTAGTTATTGATCTATTAAATATGATTAATGTGCACATTTCTTAACTTTGTTTTCAGTTTTTCGATATCTTGAATATATTAGGATATATAAAGTTTTTTTCCCATTGTATACTTCTCTTAATAAATGCATTCATTAGAACTACTTGAAAGGAAATGAACAATATTGTTGTGATGATTGGTATAAGCGAAAACAAACATTTTTGTCTTTTTCTGTACATCCTAATTATTCACGTCGGGGGTAAAAAGTTTAGAAACTTTAACGGCCTGACGCTCGATGTCGGCAAGTAAGCTATAGAAAGTTTCTTGTCGACATCGTGGGCCAGGCCCGAAAGTTCAAATAAAAACATATGTATCTATTACTTTTATTATTAAAGAAAATATACTATGGTGTATTTTTATAAAACAAATGAAAAAAACATTCTTCATCGATTTTCTCAAAACCATATAATTTTTCCATGCGGCTAGCCAGTAACTACCCAGCAAAAAAAATCTGATTTGGAAGCACTAACAACTGAGGGAGGCAACGTACTGTTTACTTGATCACAAAAGCTTCGAAAACTGCTTCTGAAAAGCACTAACATCAATAATAAAACTAACATAAAAAGTAAAAAAAAAAAATTTGCACTCAGTTGCAAGCTAGTAACTTTTGCATCTGAGTACATAAAAACTATAGCCCAATTCACAATATTGTGCAAATGGTCTTGCACAAGATTGTATAGTATATTGATACTCACCACTTAACAATTCTTAGAAGTTAATGTTAAAGTTAGTTATTTTATGTCATGTGGAGACCGCTAGTAAGGGAGATAATGTTAGAGAATCACTTGGTGTTGCGTATGAATAAGGAGATTTTTTTGTGCGAGATGAGCCAGCTAGAAGCAATTTATTCAGCTTCCAAAAAGCCATAATTTTTTGCCTTACCAAAGTGCTTCACAGAAGCAATAATATATACTTATGTATGTATAGTTTTGTATATTGTCTGCAGATAATGCGACTATTCCATACATGTATGTAAATACTCCAAAGAGGAGTAGGAATACGCCAAAACTAATCCAAATATGTGAAAAAAGGAGGTTTATGTTCTAGGGTTGGACTAAATGGTCCAAATTTCCATTACATCGGCCTAACCCCAAAACTACTCCATATTGCATTGTGTGAAAACGACATGATCCATGAATGCATTACATGGTCCATGATGTAACTAGTCTGTTTCATCTCGTTTGGACCACGTAGTACAATATTATATTCAGGTTTTTTTTTGCATATACATATGTACATACTTATGTATAATTTTTTAGCGCGAAATTGTCTCTCAGCTGTTGTGTATATTTTACTGGATTTTACAATTTTTCCGTTCGCGTACTTTTAGCTGCAAACTTTTTTATTGAGAGTAATTTCTTTAAATTACTCAGTATTTACTCAGTTACTGGATTTTACTGGAAAAGTACTCAAACGCACCTACTATCATAACCAGGAAAACCAGAAATATGCTCTAAAAAATGCGTTTTATGCGCATTCAATATGCACTAAAAACTTGAAAATATGCACTAAAAACTCCAAAAATATGCTCTTAAAAATAAAATAAATTGGTTTATTTGTCAACGAAAATAAATTTTTTATTTAAAAATTCGACAACATTTGCATATAAAATAAGACAGAAATAAAATAAACAAAAAAAAAAAAAAAAAAGAAACAATAAAATAATTAAGAAAGAATAACTGCCGGATTAAAAACAATAATTTAGGATTGAAGTGCACGTTAGAACAAAATTACCATATACATTTTGACTAAAGCAAATAATACAAATTAATGTTTTTATACTCTCGGAAAAATTTAACTTCAATTTCAAAAGAGATCACGATATCAGAATTAAAACCATGGAACTGTATTTTGGATAAATAAGCCAAGATTTTTTTAATAACTTCATTGCAATAAACAACAAAATATTGACCTAGGTTTTCAAATAAAAATCGTGTCTGTCACATCTAAGTAAAATTTTATACATTGACAATGTTCCTCTTCAACATCTACTGATGTAATAGGGGCAGAGTCCGTCACAACTAGTAAGCGCAAACTTTTATCTAAACTAACTTCTATATACTACATGGAACATTGGAAATGGGATTTAAATTTCAAAAACTAAAAATAAAAATTTTTGACCAACAGATAAGCTTGTAAGCATATTAAAAAAATTCCATGAAGTACTAAAATATGCCCTAAAAGCATAAATTATGCTCCAAAAGTTAGAAAATATGCTAAAAATATGCGTTTAAGACTGATATATGCGAAAACATGCTTTAGAGGGTAAAATATGCAAAAATATGCACTAACAAATCGATGCCAAAATTAATAAAAAGTTCTGAAACGCATTAATACGTCACATAAGAAAAAACACTAAATTGCATATTTGCGGTTTCCTTGATCATAACCAATTTTTTTTATGTAAATGCATACTTACATATACATATATACAATATATAAATTATTTCTTATTATTTGAATTTTTAAATAAAATACTCAATTTAATATGAACTTCTCTATTATTATAT
Organism: Tachina grossa; assembly: GCA_949987645.1. Taxonomy (NCBI): domain Eukaryota; kingdom Metazoa; phylum Arthropoda; class Insecta; order Diptera; family Tachinidae; genus Tachina; species Tachina grossa. The sequence continues at coordinate 130,423,162 of OX465274.1, read as the reverse complement.
TAAAGTGAAATTTTGAATGTATAGGAATAAATTCATAAAAATCAATGAATGTGTTCATTGAGTCAAGGAATAGGTTCTTTAAATTCAAGGAATTGTTTTATTAAATTCAAAGTATGTATACGTGGATTCAAGGAATATATTCATAAAATCAATGATTGCGTTCATTGGGTCAAGGAATAGGATCCTTAAATTCAAGGAACTATTTCATTGAATTTAAAGTATAAATATGTATATAGGTTTAATGAATTTATGTAAGGTTTTAACGTATGGATTCTTATTGAATTTAAAGTATAAATATATAGGTTTAATGAATTTATGCAAGGTTTCAACGTATGGATTCTTAACTTCAACGAACTGCTACGTTGAATTCAACAAGCCAATGATCGGCATACGTTAAATTCAATGAACATGTTCCTTAGGTGAAAAATAAGGAATAAATTCGTTGAATCAACGAATTTTTTCGTTGAATTTTTGTAGCTTTTTAGTTCAGTGCTAAGCAAAATCTTTTAAAGAATTCAAATTCATTATACACATAAAAATGATTTGGACGTGTTGTTATTTCTCTTATTTTTCTCACAATTATCCTATCCAAGTTATTATGGGTTTCATAATCAGTGATGGTATTTTGGTGCGTTTCGGGTATTTTTTGGTGCTTTTTGCCTCTTCATAAACGCGAAATTTTGGCTAATACCCTTTTTAAAAAAGCGGGTCTTTACAGTGCTTTCAACAATTGCTTACAGTGCTTTTGGTGCTTTTTTGTTAAAATAAAAAATATTTTTAATTTACAAAACGTAAAACACTTTTAAGCACTAATATCAGCATCTTTTAACTGAAGCTTCTTTAATTGATTTTAATGACAATAACGGAAACTATGTTAAAAACAATGTAGAAAAATTTTCATAATTGGGATTAAAAAAATAAGTTTTTTTTTTTGCAAAATAAACACGGAAGTAACTGGAAAGTACCACATAATTCTCTGCATAATAATTGATTGAAAGTAGTATGCAATAACTGTGTATCTGTCCGTGTCCACGTACAGACCAAACGGCTGGACGAATTTTGAATTAGTTTTCTCTGAAAGGTGACTTGATCGAAAGGATTCTTAGCTAAGTCTTAAAAAAATGGGTCCAGCCTTTTAGAAGATATCACATCTTTTCTAGATATATCGGTGGTTTTTAAATTTTTAATTTTTGTTATTTTAAATAGTTTTTTAAACAAAATTTCGTATCACAAGCTTTATTATTGTTTATAGAAGAGAGAATCATTTATTTACATATATTTACTAAACTGGATTTATTCCGTACTTCTATCTGTATGCACTTTTTAGGTGACTTTAAAAATAAAAAAAGAGGATACGGTGATGAGACTTGCTATAAGCCCACGAATCCGTTTAGCCTTAACCTTGCGTTTTTTGGCCACCGGAAATTCATTAAGATCCTTGGAGTATTTAAGCCACATATCTAGGAAAACTATAAGTAAATTCTTACCCGAAGTCTTAAACGCGATAATTGAGTGCTGACAGTGTGAACATTTGAGGGTAAAATAGCAGGAAGATTATTTTATAGATGAATACATATGTAATTATTTATTGTAAACCATATAGTTTCCACATAATGAAAATGATTGGCTCGAAGTGGCTAATGGCTTTCACAATTTGTGGCAATTTCCACACACATTAGGAGCTGTTAATACATACATTACTTCATTATAATACTTTTATTTACTTTTATTATTATTAAAAGTTGTATATATTTTTAAGGCAATCCTTCCCTTTTTTTTATTATAACAAATATAAATTTTGTTTATGTAGTATTTTAATTTCATTTAACCAATGGTTCATTATAAAAATATATTTAATGTAAATTCTGCTTATGTTGTATTCTAAGTTCATTAACCAAGTTTTGTTTACAAATTAATAAGTTTCATATTGCAATCAGTCATTTACCTTTAAGAATAGTATTGCAATAATTTATAAAATGCAAAGTCAGGCTTTATGACAATTGCTGAATATGTACATTGCTAGTAATTTTAATGTAGACATAAGAAAATAAAATTGTATAAAAGACTGGCAAAAATAAAGAAATTATGGCAAACAAAAATTAACTTTCTTGATTGCTTAACTGGTATTAGTGCTTCAACTAAAACTTAAATTTAAATCACATTAGCACATGGTGTTTCCACCTGGGCTAAAAACAAAATAAAAACAATATAAAACAAAACAAATTTATACACTCTGAGCTCCAAAGGAAACCTTTGGTGCTCAACCATTTACACACAGTTGTCAACGCAACATTTGGTGACCCCGACGGTCCTGTAGTAAGGTACAGGATTCCAACAACAGAAAACATATTTCAACACAATAGTCCTGTAGCAAGGTACAGGATTCCATCAACAGAAGACATAATCCAACACGACAGTCCTATCACAAGGTACAGGATTGCGTAATCAGAATACACATTTCAACTCGAAGGTCCTGTAGCAAGTTACAGGTTTCCATCATCAGACATTTCAACCCAACGGTCCTGAAGCTAGATCATTCTAGTGACCCAAACAATCCTGAAAACAGAAACAGGAGCACATCAAAACACGAAGCATCGTAAAAAATATCGTTCCTTGTACATAAGCAATGGAATCGTTTGAAGACCTGGTAGCAGCCCAACAGACCACGGCGGAGCAAATAGAGGCAATAATCCGTAATTTCAAAAAAGACTCTTCTACAAGAAAAACTTCAGAGTACTTCTTGGAGCGTCTACAGCGGCTTGACAAGGCATGGCTAGAATTTGAGACCACTGACAACAAAATAAGGTGCCTCTCAAATCTACCATTACAACACAATTATTTTACAGACCAATATTTACGTATTTCGGACGATACACTCAAATACAAAGAGCTGTTTGAGTCCGAAAGTAAAAAAGTGAAGAAACTAACACCATCGATGAGACAATTAGAAGGAGCAAGCAGTGGTATGCAGGAAAAAACACAACCTGATGATATCACAAGCAAAGTTCTTCGCAATCAGCGGGCATTGACGAGAGCATTAAGACGAACTATTGATGAAGTCAGGGCAGAGGGAAATCAACAGGTAGCATATTATCAAGGCAAATTATCGCTCATTAATAAATATATGCATGAGTTCTCTACAAACAACGATACGTTATGGCAATTAACTAATGAAGAACAAATAGACGGCTACACATTGGATGATTTTTACGAAATGCAAGCTGAGGTGCACACCATTCAATGTGAGCTGGAGCAGTATGTGAATAATATCAGCGAAAACAACCCACGTAGCACTGAGCATTGTCAACCCCATCTACCAAAAATTCAGATTCCGAAATTCAGCGGCAGTTATCTACAATGGGTAGCCTTTAAAGATCTTTATACCCAGCTAATCCATAACGCATCAATGAGCGAAGTTGAGAAAATGTTTTACTTAACTACACATCTAGCAGACGAACCAAAAGCACTAGTAAAACATTTGCCAGTTACAACAGCAAATTATGAAATTGCATGGAACATTTTGGTTGATAGGTACGATAACAAAAGGCTCATTGTGACAACGCTACTTATCAACTTGCTTTCTCATCCGCAAATGAAAACCGAAACGGCACAAGCGCTAAAAAATATACATGATGTCACTAAAGAATGCATCCATGGTTTAAGCGCACAAGGACTGCCAGTGGACAGTTGGGACGCCATAATTGTTCACATTTTGTTGAAAAAACTCGATCAATCAACTCAAACTGTATTTGAACAATCACTAGAAAACAACAAGAAACTCGTAAGTCTAAAAGATCTGCTTAGATTTATAGAACACCGTTTCCAAGCATTGGAAACACGCGGAAGGTCTTACGAATCTGGTGGGGGGAAGGATAGAGCCAAACTTATAACTGCAGCTACATCAACCCCAAACTGTAAAGTATGTGGAATGCCTGGGCATCCCATATACTACTGTGAAAGGTTCCTAAAAATGTCCCCAGCTGGGAGATTACTATGGACACAAAAAAAGAAGCTTTGTGTCAACTGCTTTAAATCAGATCATGCTGCCAAGGCATGCACGTCACGGTCTTGATCAAAGTGCACAAAAAGACACAACACATTGTTGCACTTAGAATTAGCGAGAGGAAACCCTTCAGCAACATTGGCAGAAGGAACACAAAAACCAGCGTCTGTATCAAATGAAAATAAGTCAATCGTGGCTACAACAAACAAACAGCTCACCGACAATACTTACGTATTACTAGCCACTGCAAGAGTAAAGGCAGTTGGAGCCAATGGTGACACATGCACATTTGGAGCTTTATTAGATTCTGGATCACAAGTCAATCTGGTTACAACCCGCGTACTGAATAAACTATCATTGAATTCCTCAAACTCTTCATTGCGCATTGAAGGAATTGGCCGTAAAGTTCAAAACGTATCCCAACGAATCAATATAGAACTACATGCATATTCAGGCAGCTATGCCACCAGAATCGAAGCATTTGTTCTTCCAACTATTGTACCACCTCAGCCTACAAATTCTTTCGACACGTCAGATTGGAATCTCCCTGAAAATATTAAATTAGCTGATCCATGTTTCAATCAAATGGATAAAATTGACATATTGCTCGGAGCTGAATTTTACCATGAATTGATGCGCCCACAACAAATAAAGATCAACCAAAAACTACCTATTCTGCAAAACACAGCATTGGGTTGGATCGTCACGGGTAAATTACAAAAAGGAAACGACAACTCGGTAACTTGTGCAGTGTTTACCCCAGAAGAGCAAACAACAAACCAGCTTATTGAAAAATTCTGGAAGCTTGAAGATACGAATAATACAGAACGAGCACTATCTTTGGCTGAGAAACGATGTGAGGATCATTTTGCACAAAACGTTAAAAGAAACGAGGATGGGAGATTCATTGTGCGCCTACCATTCGCAGAAAATCCATCCGTTCTCGGAAGTTCCAAAACAGTGGCATTCAATCGGTTTTTAGCATTGGAAAAACGATTGAACCTTAATCCTGAGCTTAGAACAGGATACAACAAATTCATGCAGGAGTACGAAGACTTGGGACACATGGAAGAAATACAAGAGGACGACATTCCTAATTTACATTACGTCATGCCGCACCACTGCGTACTGAAACCTGATAGCTCAACCACAAAACTAAGAGTAGTTTTTGACGCATCAGCTAAGACATCCAGCGGTTCCTCTTTGAATGACATAATACATGCCGGACCAACCGTACAAAGTGAGCTGTTTTCGGTACTGTTGCGATTTAGGATGCACAGAATTGTCTTCACTGCAGACATAGAGAAAATGTACCGGCAAATTCAAATCGATGACACGGACCAGATGTTCCAGCTCATCATATGGAGATACAACAAGCATCAAGACATCAAATATTATCGTCTAAAAACTGTAACATATGTCACCTCCTCTGCACCCTACCTGGCAACTAAATGCCTTCAACATTTAGCTATTCAAAATGCGACAAAATATCCACAAGGTGCGTCAATTTTACGTGATGATTTTTATGTGGATGATTGCCTCACCGGAGCTGATTCTATAAGCACAGCATTAGAGTCACAACGACAACTAAGCTTAATCCTAAGAGAAGCTGGTTTTAAGCTGCGGAAGTGGTGTTCAAATCATCCTCAGTTATTGAGTGGAATTGCACCTGAAGACCAGGAAATCAACTTGGATTTAGACGAGAATTCAGATTGCTCAATTAAAACACTCGGATTAATATGGCTCCCAAAGTCTGATCAATTATGTGGAAGGTCACAAAAGCCAACGGCCACAAAGGTAACAAAAAGAATAGTCAGCTCAGAACTAGCCAAGATATTTGATCCTCTAGGGATTTTTGGGCCGGTAGTTATACGAGCCAAGATATTTTTGCAAGAGCTGTGGCAGTTACCAATTTCATGGGATGACGAGTTACCCATGAATCTTCAGAAAGAATGGAATAAATTTCGCACAAATATAGAAACCCTAAACAAAATAAAGATAGAGAGATTCGTATTACAACACGGAAACCCACTCACCACAGAAATTCATACGTTTGTCGATGCATCTGAACGAGCTTATGGCACAGCAATCTACATTCGTTCAACATATAAAGACAAAAGACAGATTGCTATGTTCCAAGTCCAGAGTAGCACCCATCAAAAGGCAAACGTTGCCTCGCTTGGAATTATGCGCGGCGGTATTAGGTGTTGAACTAACAAATAGGGTAAAAGAAGATCTTCGTCTACAAAATACTGCAAATTTTTTTTGGTCGGACTCAAAAATTGTTCTTGCTTGGATAAACTCGTCAGCAGCATCCTTCCACACCTTTGTAGCAAACAGGATAACAAAAATTCAAGGCCTAAGCGATTTACATCAATGGCGACACGTCAGTTCTAAAGAAAATCCAGCCGACGCAATATCTCGAGGAATAGCACCAGAAAACCTATCACAACATTCAATGTGGTTTTATGGTCCTTTATTTCTCTCGGGACAAAGGAGTGAATGGACAACCTCAACTTCACAAGCAATTGAGACACCTTGCAATGAAGAACGTAAAATGACAAAGCTTGTTCTAACAGTAGCCGCTTTGCATCAAAATTATGCAGACATTATAAATCGGATAAACCACCGAAACTCATTTAAAACTCTTCAACACACGATCGGTTATGTGTTGAGATTTATTAGAAATTCCAAAATTACAAATATTTATCGCTCAAACAAAAGGGAGCTCGATGCATTCGAATTAGAAGAAGCTCTGAACATTATCATCAAGATCATCCAAGCAGCAGAGTTTGGGGAAGAACTGGAAAGGCTATCACATCAAGCACCTGTACATAAAACAAGTCCCTTGGCCTCGTTAAACCCATTCATGGATGAACATCAGATAATGCACGTGGATGGTCGTCTGGAGCAGTCAACATTATCGTTCAAGGCAAAACATCCTGCAATTTTAACATATAATCATCCTATGACAAAATTATTAATGCTCAAGCTACACGAAAAGAACCGTCATTGTGGCCCACAGTCATTGTTAGCAGCATCCAGGTCACAGTTCTGGATTACGAACGGGAAATCACTGGCACGAAGTACCGTCCACAAATGCATACGATGCACTAATGCTAGGCCGGTGCTTTTCAAACAATTAATGGGAAATCTTCCGGCAGATAGAGTGACCCCAGCACGTCTTTTCATAACCACAGGAGTGGATTATTTTGGCCCAATTTGGATTCATCACAAAATCAGGGGTAAAAGGCCAGACAAGGCCTATATTGCAGTATTTTGTTGCTTCGCGACTAAGGCCATTCACATGGAAGTCGTATCAAATCTGTCTACAGAAGCATTCATAGGTGCACTACGACGTTTCATCAGCAGAAGAGGCCACTGTCAGACTTTGTATTGCGACAATGCTACTAACTTCGTAGGAGCAAACAATAAAATTACTGAATTAAAAGAATCAATATATTCTCAATCAGCGCAAGAGAAGATTACACGAGTATGCAGCAATCAGTCAATAAATTTTAAATTCATTCCACCAAGAGCCCCTCACTTCGGTGGACTTTGGGAAGCGGCTGTCAAATCCGCCAAACACCTTTTACTGAGAAGTGTGTCAGCTGCATCACTTACATATGAAGAATTGGAAACAATAGTAGTTGAAATAGAAGCAATCTTGAATTCACGGCCACTAGTCCCTCTCTCATCAAGCTACGATGATCTTCAAGCTCTTTCTCCAGGTCATTTTTTAGTAGGGGAACCTTTGACATCAGCAGTAGATGTAAATGCCCAACCCCCAAGCATATCGTTAGATGCAAGATGGAAAATAACTTCAGAAATCAAACGCAAATTCTGGAAGGAATGGACTCAAAACTATTTACATGAGCTACAGCAAAGGGGAAAATGGAAGTCTCCTTCACTGAACGTCATTGAAGGCATGCTTGTTATCCTTAAGGAAGATAATACTCCAGTGCTGCAATGGCCATTGGGCAGAATCAACCGCATTTACAAGGGAGATGATGGACTTATAAGGGTATGCGACGTCAAAACAGCAAAGGGAATTTTTAAGAGGCCAATACACAGACTGGCACCTTTGTTCAACGACTCCCTTACAGAACATTCCGGATATGACAACTCGAACTTACAAAAGAGGCAAGGTTCATCAGAAAATGATGCTATACAACCAAAACGAAAGGTAGTGTCATATGCCTCATTGGGAGTCTTCAATATACTTTTTGTTTCACTACTTCTGTTACCGATAATAGTGGCCTCCCCAATCAATGTTACAGAATTTTCTTCCGATCCAGGATTGTATTTCGAAGGCATGGGATCCACAAAATTGATGACAGCTACCTGGAAATTCATTATATACTATGATTTAACACCAATTTGGGATAGAAACAAAGTTTTGGAAGTTGGTATAACATCATTTTCAAGACTCTGCAAGCAATCGGTAGCCTTTGAATCATGTGAGATGCTTTCCATACAACTTCAACATACTTGGGACAAGCTTATTCAAGAATCAGACCTTTTAATTTCAAAAAGGAACCGGAGAGCTGCACTTGATGTTGTGGGGAATATGGCCTATGCTCTATTTGGAGTCCTGGACTCAGATTATGCAGAACAAATGGCTCAAACTATAACTAACGTAAAGCAAAATGAAGAGTATCTACATCTGTTATTAAAAAACCAAACTTCAGTAATAGATTCTACCATTAACATTCTTAAGCAAAGCGAGAACAATACTAAGGTGCACTTTTCAGAACTTAAGAAAACCATCTATCAAGATCTAAATAAAGTTCAAAATGAGAATTCAAATCTACGACAAGTCCAAAATCTAATGTCTCTGGCAATTCAATTAAATACACTTGCCTCAGATTTGCAAAGAATTGAAACAGAGCTGGTCGCTGCCCTCACGCATACGAACCACGGAAATATAAGCCCACTTATCATTACACCAAAACAATTAAGATCAGAGATTGCTAAAATTAAAGGACACCTTCCCATGGGCCGTACATTACCAGTTGAAGACACCGACTTGCTAGAACTATACAAAATTATGAATGTTAAGGGCACAGTAACTAACACAAATGTAATTTTCGTTATTGAGTTACCATTGGTGGACCAAGGAAAATTTGAACTTTACAAGGTCATTGCAATACCCACACAAATAAACAATACGACCATTGGCATAACAACCGACATTGAATATCTTGCTGTTAATGACCACCGCGATGAATACTTGGCGCTAAACATACTTCAATTCAATAAATGTACTGCAGTCATAGTCGACATATACATATGTCCAGCATTGCAAATACAAATGGCAAAAGATTCCGGCAGTTATTCTTGTGAAATTGCTCTCTTCAACAACAAAACATCCCCTGATTGTAATTTTGGCTATATCCAGAACAATATCTCTTTTATTCCTTTGCACAACGTAAACCAATGGCTGTATGCAACAACAACTCCTATAGAGCTAACTGCAGTCTGCGGCAATGATATCATCCATATACATGTCAAGACTTGTGGTATAATGAGCATGAACTCAGCTTGTATAATAAAAGGAAAATTTCTTACAATTCGCGGACACGAAACTAGTGTCACTACTTTGCGCAACTCATATGCAACATTTGGTAATATCACCTCAATAGGAAAACCATCTGAAGTTAAGAAAATATTAGAGCCAAATCTCGTCTTGGATACCAAATTAGATCAGCTTACCGATATTCAAAAACAACTAAGGCACATTAAGAATTCTTCACTTGATATACATCAGCCAGCAATTCAACACCCGAACATAGGCTTCTTTGCTCTACTTCTATCGCTACTCATAATCCTAACACTTACTGCCTGGCAATGGCGAGTCAAATGCAACAAAACCGCCTCAATCAACTTAACACCGGCACCGCCAATGCCAACACCACGTCATCCAATTTCTGAAGTTTAGCTCTACAGGTTTTCGCTGACTGCTCAACGCGGCGGAGAATGTTAATACATACATTACTTCATTATAATACTTTTATTTACTTTTATTATTATTAAAAGTTGTATATATTTTTAAGGCAATCCTTCCCTTTTTTTATTATAACAAATATAAATTTTGTTTATGTAGTATTTTAATTTCATTTAACCAATGGTTCATTATAAAAATATATTTAATGTAAATTCTGCTTATGTTGTATTCTAAGTTCATTAACCAAGTTTTGTTTACAAATTAATAAGTTTCATATTGCAATCAGTCATTTACCTTTAAGAATAGTATTGCAATAATTTATAAAATGCAAAGTCAGGCTTTATGACAATTGCTGAATATGTACATTGCTAGTAATTTTAATGTAGACATAAGAAAATAAAATTGTATAAAAGACTGGCAAAAATAAAGAAAATATGGCAAACAAAAATTAACTTTCTTGATTGCTTAACTGGTCTTATTGCTTCAACTAAAACTTAAATTTAAATCACATTAGCACATGGTGTTTCCACCTGGGCTAAAAACAAAATAAAAACAATATAAAACAAAACAAATTTATACACTCTGAGCTCCAAAGGAAACCTTTGGTGCTCAACCATTTACACACAGTTGTCAACGCAACAGGAGCAATGGACGGAAAGCACATCCGAATAAAATCTTCACCGCATTCAGGATCGGACTTTTTTAATTATAAAGGATTATTCAGTATTGTCCTTTTTGCTGTGGTTGATGCTAACAGCAAATTTTTATATATTGATGTTGGTGGGAATGGGCGAGCATCTGATACTGTAATTTTTAAAAATTCTTCTCTATACAAGGCGCTGAAAGAGGGAAAACTAAATTTACCAGCAGACAGGCCACTTAAAGGGCAAGAAGTAAAGACCCCGTACTATTTTATAGGCGATGACATCTTTGGGTTGGATCGACAAGGGTTGAAGGCTTACAACCGAAATTCGAAGCTATCAGTAGCACAAGAGGATTTTAACTACAGGCTGAGCCGTGCAAGGATGCCAGTTGAGATGGCATTTGGTAGGCTAGAATCTTTCACCGCCTTATTGAAGTTGACGTTGGGACATGTGATTTGTTGGTAAAAGCCTGTTGTATACTACATAATTATCTATCCAAAAATATGACAGAGCATTACCTACAAGAGACGCAATTGCCAAATCTGCCGGAAACCATGTCATCGTTACCACAACAATGTCATGATAAAGTTAGATTCGCTAACGAAGTGCGGGATAAAGTTCGAAAATATGTCGTCACAGACGGAGACGTGCCTTTTCAATGGACTAAGATCAAGAAGCAGGTAGCAAATGCAGTTTCAGTTGTAATTAACTAAATAAAACGGTTCTTCTCAGAACCACTTTCTACAATTAAAAATCGGCCATTTTCAGGGTCACCAAATATATAAAAAGATAGATTAAATGTTCGTTTCATAAAAAGTTATTTATATTTTATTTTAAAATTATGTACATACATATTTCAGTGAAATTTAAAGTTATTTAGTTTTAATTTAAGTTTTATTTTAAAAATACATATTTTATTTTAATACAACTAACTAGATTTCAGTACGCTTTTTAATAAAAATACCTATTTAACACATATTTCAGTTTAATTTAATGTTAAAATTATTTAATTTTAATTTGTATTTCAGTTTAATATAAAATAAATAAATAAATAAAGAATTTCAGTACGTTTTTTAATAAAAATATTTATATAATACTAAAAAAATTGGTTAAGACTAGATAAGTAATTGCAATTTTATTAGCAAAATGGAAAAGATTTAAATAATAAATGAACTGAATTATATTGCACGTTTACAAATAATTGTGCTCTTAAAAAACTATTAAGTATCAATATGCAAGCAGATTTTATACATGCAGCTACATATGTATAATTAAAAGGCAGAACAAATAAAAAACATATCGCTCATTTACTCAAACAATTTAATAACTAAAAAAACAAATTAGCCATTTTTTACAAAACATGAATAAAGATACGACGTCGACAAAGTTCGAGATTTAAACCACAAATTGTTTCATTTACGTTTTTAATAGAAAGCAAAAACGTTTTAATTTTCACTCTCATACAAGTTTGGGTTTTTCACACGCCTAATAATCTAAACTAATTAATATCAGCAATATATGTGGATTTCGCCAAAATGTCATTACTATTTTCCCTTTCTATATATTTGGAAAGTATTAGCTGAATTTCGGCCATTGCCTTTGTAGCTGATACCAAAGATAGCTTTGAAAGTAGTTGTTCTATAGACTTGCCGAATCCTCTGAACATTGTTTCTTGCTCTTTGATGTTCGACAAAATAGCGTCGAGTGCGGAATTAAACTTCTCTTCCCTTTCAAATTTTAGTTTTTTCGCTTTAAATTTCCCAGAACTTCCTGGAGTTTCGATAATTGAAATATCTGCTATGGTTTCCTGATTGTCTTCATCAACTGGCCTTTCAAATATATCTGGCGAAAATTGAATAACATCCGTGTTTAATTGTTTCTAAAATGAAAAAGTTATTACATATTTGAACAAACAGGACGTTGATATGCATATAATATGTGCATATGTATGTATGTATACTATGTACATACATATACTTACTTGAGGCAAATTTGTCGTTGTTTTTCTTAAAACAACCACATTGTCCAGAAAACGCATTTCCTCAAAATAAAACAAATGTGGTCTGTAAACATCTTCAGTGGTTAATCCAGATTTCTTAGAATCATACATTTTTTTCTTTTCCATAACGTAAGCGGATCTTAGGTTCTTAATTTTCTTTTTAACATTCTCAACTGCTTTGTTAAGGTTTGAGGAAATTTCATCCCATACATTTTTTTTAGGTATATCCTCTTATAATCGCAACTTTTGTAGTCCCAAAGACATGGAAACTGTCTGTAGAGCGCTATAGCTTTAAACACGTCTGCAACGTTCCACTACATTGTCAAAGAACACAACCAAAAAATTACTCCTTTTCAAAAAAGATAACCTCTGCATATGATGCAAATAAGTATGTTTGTTATTAGTAATTTGTGTTTTTATTACAAATGTTATTAAATTTTAAACAAATTATTTAAAAATAACTTTTTTTACCTCAGTTTTTCCTTCTTAAAATTCAGCAACAATTATAATTTTAGTTTAAAATTTTAATTTTAAGCATAAAACTAAACGTCAATACGAATATGACAGCTCATTGACGTTTTTTATCAAGACAAAGTTGTCTGAACTGAAGCTCTGACAAAATTGTTAAAGCACTGCAATAACACTAATAAATGGAGTCTATACCTGATAAATTTTTCTCTTGATAACGATTTGACTTTTATCATGATAAAAATTTATCAGGTATAGACTCACTCTAATATTTATTTCATACATGTACATATTTGTCATTTGACAGTTCTAACCAGGGACAGAAAATAACTGTAATTTTCAAAAATTTACATAAAAAAATCACACATAAAAAATGATCGTAGAAAATTTTGGTTCTTATCATCCCTACAAGAAGACTACTAGTCAATTGACTAGTCATTTGACTAGTAGCGATAGCCGACACTTCGGTCACAGTCCCCAGTTAGTTTATTAGGGGCTTGGTGAAAAAAATGACCAAAACATTTCTGTACGTGTGATTTTTTATCTCTCTCTAACTTATTAATTTCACTTAATCAAAACACATATACCTTAACTGCATACTCTGCTTCTTTTTTCCAGTCACTGATTACATAAGCATTGGTAAACTATGACTAGTCAATGTTTATATAGAGACTGGTCAACTGTTACTAGTCAATATATACGTAGAAACTGGTAAAATGTAACTTTTAAATAAATAAACATAATTTTTATGTTATTTCAATTGTTTTTTATTATAAGAAAATAGAGAAATAAGTAATATTCATATATATAACTCAATTTAATATATAAAATAACGTAGGTGGTACCACTCAAGTCTTCTTCACACTTTTCTCCAGCTACAACACACCTTGCTTCTTGTAAATATCTAAAATTTTAAAAATAAATACATAAATGTATAAATTAAATTAATCTTTTCAAATTCTTTTGTGCAGTATTGTTGTTAACTTCACTTAACTTTCTTAGCACTTGTATATATTTTATTTCACAGACCGAACGAATTGTATATTTTACAATAAAATGCGATGTCTTAAACGTTTTAGTATATGTACATTCGATGTTTCACTCTAACATACATGTTAGAGAGGAACAACTATAATTGATAAATGTATCGGTCATCTCTACCAGTCAATTGAGTGGCAGTCATAAATTCAATGGAAAATTATTGCAAATGTATTAGTGAAAAAGAGTCGTTTGTGGTAGTTTCAGTCATTCATTTCTTGTAGGGATTATGATACATAGGTAGGGTTGCCAGTCGTACTGATTTTGCCAGTACATGTACTGATTTTTGTTTAAAGTACTGGGGGCAAATTACGGCACTCGTTATCGAACGAAATTACGAAACATTTTCATATAAACTCTATTGAATTTGCCCCCAGATTTATGCATGACTAGCAAATCAGTACGCAAATGTACAGATTTGTTCATGTATGTACTGTTTTTATATATTAATTATAATCAATGTATAAGAAAGCCTGTCATAGTGTTTATTTATTTTCTTTGAATCACCAGTGATCTTTACTTTACGTTCGCTTTAAGGCGAATTTATTTTCAAAGTGGTATCCATATAATGCTCAAGCAAATTCTGCCAAAACTGTCAGAGATCATATAAATTTTAGTTTAAGTTAATGTTTATTTTATTGAGATTTTTTTAATTTAAATTTGCAAGAAAGATTTGCTATAAGTGATTTCTGATACATGCAAATAATGAATTTAAAGTTTCTTTTTCGAAAATTTTTTTGATAATATTATTTTTATTAATTACATATGCCTCGGTACAAAGTATACATTAAATTCATGTTATGTTTTAAGAATGGTTAAAGCTAGGAATGCAACGAATGTTGACATTTGCAAATTTTTCGCTTATTTTTGCTATTTGAATTTGCTAAAATGTATGCGAATATTTAAGATAAACAAATTTTGTACTTCTTTTACGAAAAAAGTTTGCCATTAACAAACGTCAAAAACACGAAAATTATTTTAAGCCAGCATGAAGAAGATAAATATGGGGTACGTTCGTAGATTCAGCAAATTTATGCAGAAGTTCTGCGAATTTTTTCTGCGTATCCGTGATCAACTGTTGCACATGCTTTGCAACTGCTCAATATCTGTGCGTTGGCATTTTTTAACGAACTGCAAACAATTTTTAAGCCGGCAAGTAATTTTATTTAAGAAAGTTGTCATTTCGTTGATGTGAGAGCACAAAAAACTCTTTATAAAAGTTTGCACATTGTGAACATGGCTTGGACGTAGCTGACTTATAAGTAAGGCATTCTTCAAAGCTTTATCAGAAAGCTTTTCTATAAAAAAGTTCTCATAAGCATCAAAATTAAACTAAAGTCCAGCGGTGCTTGGAAATATGCCTATTTCATTTTTTGAAAAAGAAAAAGCATTGTATTTTCGGCAGCAGTATTTTCTACTTAAGACTAGTCTGTTAAAACTTTTAAAAAATGTTTTGAGCACCATTCATTACTTCGCACAAACAAATTTGAATCGCTAACAATATTAACTAGTCATTGTTGTAGCAAATTCCACGCGAAACAAGTGTCACTCATTAATTTCATATACAAACATATGTATGTATCTTTCTGTTTTATGAATTCATGTTTTTAACAAATTAATACATATTTGCTCAATGCAAGACTCAGTTTAAATAAAATGCTATATGTAGTACATCCATGTATGTAATACAACTTCATGTTCTTATATAAATTTATTTTCATGTGATTTTTAACGTATTGTAATATTTGCATTCGCTTTCGCAAAAATTAAAATGTAGTATTCGCATTCGCATGCGCTAAACTGGTATTAGTTACATCCCTAGTTAAAGGCTTTTATATTGAAAAAATTAATGTGCTGATTTTTTTTCAATTGTACTGATTTTTTTCTCTCATGTACTGATTTCTACGATTTCAAAACTGGCAACCCTATACATAGGTGATGTAGATGCAAATTTTTGTATGACTTTTAAATTTGTGCCTTTTTTGATAAAAGTCAAAAAATAACTTAATTTTGAATTTTATTTTTTAAGGCAAAAATTAAAAGTTATTTTTGACTTTTATTATTTTACTCAAGAAATAAAAGTTATTTTTAACTTCTAATATTTTAATGCAAAAATAAAAGTCATGAATTAAATATTGCATAGTGATACGCAAGTTTTATTGCTTTCAATGCTATAAATGATAAAACATCCGTTATCACAATAATAATAATAACAATAATTTTTATAGACTTCCGTAATATACATCAATTATTATTACCTATAAATTGGAGGCAATAAAACTAACGTATTACTATGCAATACTTAATTCAAGACTTTTATTTTTGCCTTAAAATATTAAAAGTTAAAAAACAACTTTTATTTTATAAGTAAAATAATAAAAGTCAAAAATAACTTTTAATTTTTGCCTTAAAAAATAAATGTTAAGAAATACCTTAAAAAATAAAAGTTAAAAATAACTTTTTTTCTTGACTTTTTCGATAAAAGCCATAACAGTTACGGTCCCTGGTTCTACCTACAGTTTAACTGAGCAATGTTGCTCGGATTTATAGCAGCAGCTATAGCAGCACCTTCAGTTGTTATACTACCAATTGCACCCAGAGCAGTTAAAATCGGCATTAGAGTTAAAAAAATACCAATTTTTGGGACACGTATTAGACGTGGTACTATAATTTGAGATTTTCTTCCTTTTAATGATTTGTTAATACCCGTAGGTTTTCGTGCAATTTGAATAGCTGACTTTATATCTAAAGGTTTTTCCTTCTTTAGTATTTTTGTTGCAGCTCTAATTGACGTTCTAAACAGTTTTTTATTATTTAGCTTGTTCTTTTTAAAATTTTTATTTTTTTTTCCACACCCATTCCAAATTTTGTTTTGGCTTTCATTGCGTTAGTATCCATATATGGGCATTTGCTTTGCGTTAGTGTTTATTGCGTTGAAATTATTTTATTAGTGTCTTTTATACAAGCAATAGTTGATACGTAACGTTACATTCGTTACATGACATATTTTTCCATAGCATTTGAGTAAAGTATAAAAAAAAATTGTATGCAATTATTTATTTAATATATATCCTGTTTATACGCACTTCTTATTTGCAAATAAAACTGGAAAGCGTTGCCGTATAATTTTTTTATTGTAAGCTAATAACTCACGAAAACTATTTACAAATAGTGCGTAAAATGTTGCCAACTATTTTTGTTTTGTAAGAAATTTAATACAAATTGCACAATGTATGGCAATATCATTCACAGATGGTAAGTGCGTTCGAGAACTCAAAAATTTGTAAAAATTTTTACTATTTTTTACTGGATTGCGTTCGAGTACACAAAATCCAGTAAATGAGAGGGCGAATTGAGAGAGAAAAATGACAGTTCATTTACTGAGTAAATGCAAGTTTTTACTGGACAAATTTTTGCTAGTAAAATCCAGTAAAACGAAACCATATGTTTTTAAATGTAAACAAAGGGAAACAAAAATGTTTAGTTTTTGATGAAATTTTTAAAATAATAAAAAACAAATGTATTAAGTTATAAGCATTATAACATTTATTTAAGTTTGATGCTAGAAAAATATTCCGGTATGTTATGTATTTCACGTAAAATTAAAACGTGCGGAATTTCCATAGAATTTTTGGAAATATGTATGCACATATGTATGTATGTATGTATTTATAATAACAATGCTATTGCATTTCCGACCGATTTAATTTCACATGGAATTCAGAACATAACCGATTGTTTTTAAACGTGAATAAAGTTAATAGATTATTATATTGAAATTTTTGTTTATACATATCGTCGGGTCGACGCGTCCTGGTTTGACGTATGGAACATTTAAAAAAAATTACTTTGTGTACTTTTTTTAAATTCTTTCCCAGTTTTTCGTTGTCTTGAATATATCATCCTAATAACTTATCACGTTTAGGGCCTGACCCGCGATGTCGACAAGAAAGTTTCTATCGCTTACTTATATTTAAAACAAAATCAAAATAATAAAGTTTATTTTTGTTTTCAATATAAGTAAGCTATAGAAAGTTTCTTGTCGACATCGTGGACCAGCCAAATAAGTTTAAATAAAAACATATGTCCATATCTATTACTTTTATTATTAAACAAAATATTCTATCGTGTATGTCATATGAATAATTTTTTTAGCGCCAAAATTGGTAATCAGCTGTTGTATATATTTTACTGGATTTTACAATTTTTCCGTTCGCGTACTTTTAGATGCAAACTTTTTTATTGAGAGTAATTTCTTTAAATTACTCAGTATTTACTCAGTTACTGGATTTTACTGGAAAAGTACTCAAACGCACCTAGTAATGTATTCTATCAACGTATTAACGGTGAGTTCAGTATTTGCAAATAGTTTTATTTGCAAGTAAGATTTGCGCATAAACGAGGTACAATATTATGTATATATGTATATGGTCTTATAATAAAATGCTAAAGGTCTAATCTAATGGAAGCAAAATATTGTCATTAATTCAGAATATTTTTATATCGCGACATTTGCATAGGTATTAAATTATAAAAAAATTGATATATGTGACAGCGCATAGAGAAAGGGACCTAAGGGTAAAAAAAATCAATTTTCACTTTTTTTTTTTTTTGATGTGGACAACATCTGAGCATCGAATGAGACCGATCCCATGCCCCAAAAGTGTTCCCACCCAGAGATATGCGCGTTTAATTCAGTGATGGTACACCAAAGATACACGTATTTAAAATTTTAAAATGGCTCTCCTGAACAAAACAGGTTTTTACCCTTAGGTCCCTTTCTATTTTGCGCGTCACATATGTATACAAAAACTTGGTCAAATATTAAATAATGTAAATTTTTGTGGAACATGCGGTTCCAACTGCTTTCACTTCAAGATTTTAATTACATGATAACCAATGCAACTTATGGATGCCAGGGATACTCTGCACTTCCTTCCATTTATCATGTTGACCTTGGGAAAATTATTCAATCGTCTTTGCATTTCACTCCATTAATGTTGTTTTGAGTACATTCGAAAAAAGATACAGATACAAAACAACATTTTTTGGTTTTCTTATCTGGCAAACTTTTCTTTTGACGACTGCTCCAACTTCATGTACATAAATATAGCAGCCTGAAGTGTGCACTTTGAACTTTATTTGGCAGATCATGCGATAGATTTCAGCGAAATCAACTTACAAGATTAGTTCTCCAATCTTTATAATTGTTTTCAGCTGTTCAAAGTAATTTTGATTGGCACGTTTAAAAAAGAAATGTTCTTTAAAAAGTGGAAGCTTAACCTCTATAGAGGAAGTTAAATAAATTCGATCACCAACTTTTCGCCAATGTTGCGAATTTACATCTTCATCCATTTTTCTTAAATGTGTTATTGGAACTAAATCATGTTTCATATCACGTTCACAGTTCTCACAATCGTTTGTCATGCATTCTTCCTTCAAAATGTTGCAGCAAGCAGATTGCAAGAAGCTTTGGAAATCAAGAGGAATTGTTTCTATAACTTTTTACAACCTCGCAACAAAAAGCCAAAATTAGCATGATAGATGCAGACACATGTTATGTGACATTTTGTTATTAAGTTTTAAATGTCTTGGGAGATGTTGGGAAAATATTGACTTACGTACTGTCCAGTTGATTCATTTTTGTATAGCTCCTAGGCTTCAGAAACAGTTGTCAGCATAAAGCGCTGTGCAACTACTTGTTCATCAGTTTAGACGCTAACACCATCACGAATGTAGAAATCCTTCACTACTTTTAGTTGTTTATTAGAATTCAAAGCATTGTTGATAAGTATATCTGTTGGCCATCATTTGTTGGTTTAACGAATTTGTTGTACAAGATTTTGATCACTTTTACTTTTTTCGTTAATGCCATAGGTAGTGATTTTTCTACTTTTTTTATAGCTTTTCCCAATGTTTGCTTACACTGATATGGCTCGCTGCTTATCTGACCTTAATTTTTTTTTTGTCAAATTTTTGTCATCTTTGGTCAACTCCCAACACCTTTTTTCGATATTTCCGCATTCTTTCTTTATTTTTTGCTCTATACTCTTCCATCTTTAATAGGTTATTTTTTAAATTAGTTCTATAACGTTTTGCGTTTTCCTTTTCCGCCAGTGTTTTACCCATCTACATGAAAGATAACAATATTTTTTTTGAAAATAAAGTATTACTTACGATTATGACAGTTCTCGTGGTACCTTCATAGCGAACAGTCGATTAGCGGAATTTTGCTTACATACTTAGTCCTCGTCCAGACTTGCAATTTTTGTTGCTGCAATTTATTAAAATTCTGAAAATTATTACACCACAAATTTCCTTGAAAAATTAACAATTCTATTTACTTTTTGTTATATTTATTTGTTTTTCATACAACTGAAGAAATAAAATTATAAAAAACGTCAAAGACAACTAACAACTTGAAATTAACAATTACGAATTTCAATTCAAAAGAGAATTGCCGAGCACATGAAACTGTGTACCCTTCCTCCTCAATCTTCTCACCTCTCTCACCAATAAACTCAAGAATTTCTGCAACAAAAATTGCAAGTCTGGACAGGAACTTACCAAACAAACAAAAAATTATACAAAAAAACATTCGTAGTACATATTATTCGTAATAGGTACATACATACTGACTTTAATAAATAAGCTTTATGCTTTGCTAATATTTTTACGTAGTAGAAATAACAAAAACAAAAAAAACGCAAACAAAAAAACCTTAAACAAAGTGACATTGAGGAATACTCTAACGAGTACCTCAAAAACAAGCAAACAATCATAAATGACAAAAACAAAAAAAGACCGCAAACAAAAAAAAAAACACAAACGAAGTGCCCTTGAGGAATTCTATGTATGAGTGCCTCAAATACAAAAAATTTTGAAGTGAGTTCTAACGGCAGAAATGCTTATTTTACTGTGAGTTCTGAAACTCTTAATGAAAACAATATAAATAATAAACCTGATGAAAGTCTTTTTTTAACGGAAGAGCCAATTTTTCGTCAGCGATCAATTTCGCTCTGTCCAATGTCAAATAGTAGTGCTTCATTAACATTACAGTTGCCTAGTACTTTTTCATATAAGCCAGTAATATCATCCCCTTCAGGTTCGTGTTCATCACTTAACAAAGTTATCACTACAGATAACAGCGGCTCGAAACTCAAGGTACAAGTCGGAATGGACAGATATATAACCGTGGTAAAGCAAAAATTCCATCTGCGAAAATTTCATCTACTCCAAAAATGTCTAGGGATAGCAGCACAGCCTCAACTAATCGCCAAAACCGCTTTAAAATTTTGCAAGATGTGAACGACAAATCCGATGTATCCTCGAATAAAACATCCAAGCCGCCACCAATCTATTTGAGAGAGAAAAATTCAAATGCCCTTATTAAAAAATTAATTTCGATCATTGGTGAGAATAAATTTCACATTGTCCCAATAAAACGTGGCAACATCGATGAAACGAAAATTCAAATTTATGACGAAAAAGTTTTCCGCAAAATGGTTTCTGAATTTGAAAAAAAAAAATAAAACAAGCTTCTACACATACCAGCTTAAGAGTGCTAAAGGCCTGTAGATCGTATTGAAGGGCATAGATTCCTATGTTGTTCCTGAAGAAATAAAATATGCACTCGTCCTCCAGGGATTTAAGGTAAAAAATGTATCTAACATAATAAGCAGAGAAAAGGTACCCGAACCCCTATTTCGTGTTGAACTGGAGCCGAATGATATACAGTTGAAAAAAAACCAGACTCATCCTATTTGTAGCCTAAAATACCTTTTATACAGAAAAATCACAGTTGAAGAGCCACATAAGCGTTCAGGTCCCGTGCAGTGCCATAATTGCCAAGAATATGGCCATACAAAAACTTACTGCAATTGACCTACTGTTTGTGTTGTGTGCGGCGAATTACACGGCACTGCTAGTTGTACTAAACCAAAAGATCAAGCGGAAAAAAATGCAGTAATTGTGGAGGTAATCACACCGCTAACTACAGAGGTTGTCCTGTGTACTCTTTCGTCAAGCAGGCTATGGTGCAAAAGCCTAAATTAGCTCCAGTTCAAACAACAAACGCTTCTTCAGCCACTTTTGCGCAAATGAGCCAACCGGTTACTTCCCGTGTATCGTATGCAGATGCTGCTAAGACAAATTCAATTCCCACACAAAATGTTTCCCCACCAAATAATTCAACAAATACAAACTCAAACTTAAATTTTAATCGCCTTGAAGCCACTATTGAAAATCTTGTGCAAACTATCAACAGCTTTACAACAAATATGACTAGCATAATGCAAGAAATGCTACGAATGCAGAATACACTGCTTCAAGCATTAATTAACAAGCCAAACACGTTAAAAATATGTTTCTGGAACGCAAACGGCATTCACCAACATAAAAATGAACTTAAGCACTTCCTCATGGAAAAAAATATTGATATAATGTTGGTTTTTGAGACTCATTTGACCTCAAGAACCTTATTTAAAATAAATGGTTACACTTTATATGATGCAAAGGACCCGAGCAATTTTGATTAAGTCAAGCACTATGTCCTTGACAACCTTAGTGAAGAATATTTGCAAGCAACGAATATTTTCGTAGAAAACTTTTGTGCGAATTTCGTGATATCATCAATTTACTCACATCCCAGATTTTCAGTTACCGAAGATCAGTATGAGAAGTTCTACAAATCGCTTGGATCTTGTTTCGTGGCAGCTGGTGACTACAATGCAAAACATATCTACTGGGGATCGCGTCTTGTAACACATAGAGGTCGAGCCTTGTTCGATATAATTTCAAGAATGGGCTTAGATGTCATTTCGAGTGGGGAGCCCACTTACTGGCCTGCTTACCTACGAAAAATTCCGGATGTTATAGACTTTGGTGTCATAAAAAGTATTTCTAGGGAATTAATTCACGTTGAAGCTTCCCTAGATCTCTCGTGCGATAACTCTCCCACGATCGTTACAATCTGTAGCCCACTAAGAAGTGACTTACCTCATCCATATATGAAGATGATAAATCGTGTAAATTGGCTGGGGTTCAAAAAATACCTTAGTAGTAATTGTACGGAAAATATTAAGCTAAGAACACCAAATGATATTAAATTTAACATTGCCAATCTCAACGAGAATATTAAACAGGCTGCTGAAGATGCCACTACCTCCCATCCGCAGACTGGGTTTAATAAAATTTATTCTACAGACATTGAACGTCTCGTACGTGAAAAAAGAAGAGCTAGAAGGGAATGGCAACAGCACAGATCACCCCAAAATAAAATTAGATTTAAAGAGTGCACGAAACGACTCCAAGAGTTGCTTGCATCTGAGAAAACTGCATCTTTTAAAAATTATCTGGAAGGTCTTGATGTCACACCAGCATCTAATAACTCTTTGTGGCGCGCTGCTAAAAAGCTTAAAAGACCCGTTGAGTTTAAACCACCTCTGCGCACTTCGATCGGTGATTGGGCAAGAAGCGGTACTGAAAAAGGTAAAATATTTGCTGAGCATTTAAAATCCGTTTTTACCCCAAATACATGTGCTGGTGTTGCTCATTTGCCGAGTGTAGTTGCTCTACCCCCTCGACATAAACATATGTACATAAAATAATTGCTGAGCTCAACCCGAAGAAAGCTCCAGGTATTGATGGTATCAGTAACAAGATGCTGATGAATCTGCCTCGCACTGCAACTAGAATCCTACTATTTATTTTTAATGCCATATTACGACTAGAGTATTATCCACACAGCTGGAAGCTTGCCAAGGTCAAAATGATTCCAAGGCCGGGCAAAGATCTTACTAAAGCTGAGTCATATAGGCCAATAAGTTTACTATCAACAATATCAAAGCTTTTCGAAAAGCTGCTAATGACAAAATTGTCTCCAATTCTAACTGATAGTGGGTGCATACCGGACCATCAATTTGGTTTTAGAATTCAGCATAGTACCATTGAACAAACGCATAGATTGGTTCGTTATAAGAAGAACATTTGAAGAAAAGAAGTATTGTTCTACTCTCTTTATTAATGTTTCTCAGGCATTTGATAAAGTATGGCATAAAGCCTAATTTTTAAATTGAAGACATATCTACCAATAAATTTTCTAAAGCTATTGGAAAGTTATATTCTATCCCGGAAATTCATTGTTGTGGAAGGAGGCTTCATAAGTGTTCCCGAATCTATCTCTGCCGGTGTGCCACAGGGGAGTATACTGGGACCAGTTTTGTATTTGATTTATACTTGTAATATGCCTGTTAGCACTAAAATCCATACATCTACTTTTTCCGATGATACAGCCTTCTTTAGCATGCACGAAAACCCTCACGAGGCATCCCGATATCTTCAGGAACATGTTACCTAACTGGAACTATGGTTAAAGTTATGAAGAATTAAAGTAAATGAGCAGAAGTGTGCGCAGGTAACATTTACTCTACGAAAAGATACTTGTTCCCCCATTAGAATCAATAATCAAATTGTTCCTCAACATTCACATGTAAAATACCTTGGTATACACATTGATCGACGGCTTACATGGAAACAACACATTGATTCTAAGCTAACACAAATGAAATAAAAATTAGCTCAGGTACATTGGCTGATTGGTAGAAATTCAACTCTCAGTCTAGATTGCAAACTTTTGATATACAAGTCACTTTTGAAACCTATATAGTGCTACGGAAATCAACTATGGGGCATTGCTTCAGCTTCCAATGTCGAGAGAATTCAACGAAGGCAAAACTAAATTTTACGTATGATAACTTCGGCTCCATGGTACATCAAAAATTCAAATATACATCGTGATTTAAATATGCCACTAGTGACTGAAGAAATTGCAAAATACCTCTTATACTCAACACTCCAGATGGGACTACTTGAAAATATATTTATTTTTCCTTTTGATTATCACTACTTATGTATTATTTATAACTATCACTGAGTTTATGTCCGACAGTGGTCGGGCCTAATAATTATATTTTAGATTTAAGATTTGAATACTTATTGTTAGTTCATATTTGAAGATACAATAAATAAATACATGTATTAAAAAAAATCCCCCAGCTAAAAGTCTTGTTTAATTTTACTTCTCTTCTTTAGAAACTCACATTAATTAATAAAAATATTTCATTCAATAAGAATTGAAATTACTGAACTTAAGCCCGAATAAGAAATCATTTCTGATTAAAAAGTCACTACAGTTCAACTAAATCCAAAAAAATGTCTCAGTTTTATTTATTTTGTAAACTTGTTAATAAAAAAAGTTTATTTCAAATAAATATTTATTAGCTCACCCAGATATATATAGCCTCGGTACTCCTTTATTCTTAGTAGGTCGGCCACATGTCTATCATTGTTGTCTCAACAAGTGATAAACAGAAAGTGATTCATAAAATATTTCCACCTCTGTTAAAAGTAAACTTGACTCAGGAAGATCTAAACTGCTACTGGACATGAATAGAAAGGCGTGGACAGGGCACTGCTCGGTCAGAGCAAGAACCAACATTTGGGAGACTGGCACTCCAGATTTTTGTAGGATGTGCGGGGATGAAGAGGAACCAGAAACCATTGAACATATTATCTGTGTGCCCGAAGCTGCATCATCATAGGCTTAGATGGCTGAGCAGACGTTTCCATGAAAGCTTTACCGATATCGGGAAGTGTAAACTGGAGGACATCAGGGGCTTCATCATGGGAATTCGGTGGCTCAATATTAAATAAATATTACTTTTTTGGGCAACAGAAGAGAATCACAATGGACCACCCTTCCTAACCTAACTAGACCATATGCCCGAGATGTTATTAACAGTATTTTAAAAAGCTTTTGTGACGCCATATGCCTATTCAGTAACAAATGTTAAAATACATTGCAGAGCAATAATCTCTTAACACATGCTGTCAAATTGAAATAATGTTAATTTTTTTAACACAACAGCTAGAAAAAATTTAAGTTTAAAATTTTTAAACGAACTAATAATCCCAAATTTTAAATTAAAAATACGTTGAAATTGATTATTGAGGGGTTTAGCTGGATCCTATGCACATTTCACTGTTGCTAATGCAGATCATCAGGGAACCTTTACCCAAAGCTTCTTAGAACAACTAGAGTTATTATGTTATCAACTATTATTTAAGCAAATGAGAAGCTCAACAACAAGTAAAAAAGTTGAAACAAGAACTCAATAATCAACATGTTTTTTATTTTCTTACTTTACCAAAAAAATAAAAAAATTTAAACTTAAATTGTAACAATTGCCATAAAAAACAACTATCAGTTAGAAAAAATGTTTTAAATAAATGAAACAAATAGAACTTCAATTTACAATTAGCAATAGATCTATTAAAGGATAATTTAAGTATGTATATGCATAAAAATACAAATATATTTGAATGTACGTGTTCGAAACCTCTACATACATTTTTGAACACAAGCAATTTGACACAAGAAATTGCTCGTGTGGTCGTAGCGTCAGTAAAAAATGTTTGTGTTACACCTAACATAATATGTAAGATAAGAGCGTCAAATTCAATCACAGAGAGAATTAAGTTATGGCGATCTTTCGCCATTCCTTTACCCAGTAATTCCTTTTTTCTTTTTCACAGCTCAGTATATTTATGACATTTTCCTCATCCTCAGTAGCATCCATCTCAAGAACTCTTTCATCCATTTTATTTTATTTTTTTTAATTACAATTGATGGAAAACAATTTAAATTTAATTCAATATGATGCATTTTTTTATGGCGTTACGTGACACTCGTACGACAAAATGTTGGAAAAAAATTTTAAAACATGTTTGAAAAAAATTTTTTCTTGCATTTGAGAAGTGAGTAAATAGCTCTATATTCAGTTAAAAAATTAAAACAATCAAACCCACAGATTTCAAGATATGATCAAAATATGACCTGTCGTTACGTTACAAAAAACAGAAATGGGGTGTGACTTGAATAACAGAATTGCTTATTTCTGCGAATTGGGCAAGTCTTTTTAGATAAAACTTTTTTGTTAGGACTTGGACTGATATACATTTATTTTCCAAGCTTCTAAATTTAAAAATCCTTTTTAATTTTTTATCTGTTAGCCTTATTATCTGGCGTTACGTTTCATGGCGTTACTTAAATTTCCAGTTGATATTTTTTTGGTTAAAAAATAACAAAAAAGATATAAGTATAAGAAAACTATATTTGTTACCTATCTACATACTTACTACCTTTAACCCGCGGCTCACATCGGGTTGTATTTTGAAAACTATACTTAAAATTTATGAATATCATATTATGTTATTTCCACTCACTGATAAAAAATGAAAAATAGAATAAAAACCGGGTTTAAGAAATATAATCGAAAAATACCCTATCTAGCCCAAAAATTTACGGTTCGGAATAAAAACCTGAACCGGATATAAAAAATAGGCTGTATTTCACGCTGGTAATGCAGCATTCGATTGGCGAAAGAATTTTGAAAATCGGTTAAGCGCAGCAAACAAACAAACTCACTTTCACATATATAATATTAGTAATGATGGAAATATGTATACATACATACATTAGGGTGGGTGTTACCTATATGGGGAAATTTTTTTAAATTTTTCCTTACTCTTACCCAAATTGTTGACTATGGACAAAAATATGACCTACAAAATTCCATGTCAATTGGATTGAAGATTAAGGTGTGATTCAAGCCAACTGAAATATGGGGAAAACCCTAATATCTCCGAAAATCTGTCTTTTTGTATTGGAACTAGAAAAATATTAATTTTGCATTTTTTTTTATTATTATAACCTAAGCTAATAACACTGTGTTAACATACAAAATTTCACGCATTTGCGATCGTCAGCGTAGGTATAATGACAATAAATGCTACTTTTCCTGGCATTACGTTACATTGAAGACAAACTAAATTTTACCGTTAATTGATATATAATGGTTTTATTTTCTTTTGTCTATGATTAGTTGTTGTTGTAGCAATAGTTTTGCAATAAAAGTATTACTGTGAAATTAAATAAAACTTACTAAAACGAGAAGCCTAACTTTGTAGGCCGTTATTTCGCCGTCACAACTAAGGAAAGCTTCGAACTCTTAAATTTAATTAATATTAAATATTTCTCATTTATAATACAAGAAATCAAATCTGTTGGGTAGCTTTAAATTTTTCCATCATGGTAGACTTTTCTCTGGAAGTGCCCATATATTTTTAATTATTAACTCTTAATACTGTTTTCCGCAAAGACTTCACTTTCTTTTTATAAAAACTAGCAAGTAAAATATAATAGCCGATTATATAAAAAAATCAACCCCAAAAACATGAAAAACCATCATCGTATGAATGTATAATAAGGGTTTTCATGAGAATGTTCTAAAGTCTCGCAAACTGTGCAATTGTACATTTTTACACTCTCGTAAATAAAATGTCAAAAATTGTATAGAAATTTATCTACACAAACCTGTTAACTGCAGGTTGAGTTGCAGTAAGTTTGCCCAATGATTTTGACTCGTAAACTTACTGTCTATTTATATTGAAAACAAAACCAAATTTTAGTAAACTGGCAGTTAAGTTGTACAATTGTGCATTTTGTAAACAAAAACTTCTTGCTTTTTTGGATTTCTTTAGGCATTTTTACACACACACGCAAACACACACTTTTTTTATTTTTATAGAAATATATAAATATGTTTTTAAATTAAAAATTACTTGAAATTTTCTTATTTTATTTTTATTACGTCCCTTTTCACAATGCATGATTAAGAGTTAACGTGACCTTTAACTGACAGTTCTTCATACAAAACTTGCCATTAAAGTCCCTGTTAGCTTTTAATTGGACATTGTGAAAAGGACCGTTAAATTAACTTTTTGACGTTTGTTTCAAATTTACGTAAGTTGTTTGTGCAAAAGTTCCGATGGACTTAACGGCTAGAAAGCTAGCTTTACGTATCGCCGCAAGACTAAACGCAATAGGCGCATGGAACCACCGACTTGGGGCATACAAGCATTTTAGGTATAGTGGATAACGTACCGAATCTTATGGACTACTGCGTTCTGAAACCCTGCTTCAATACGAATTTTCAAATTTCATTGACATTTCACGGACGGTTCAAAGATGGGTGGGGGTGTTTATATACCAGAATATGGAATTGAAATGTCCTTCAGACTCCTGAACGAATGTACTATGTTACATGAAGAGTTATCTGACATAAAAGAGCAACACACTGGCTAAGGTTCTATCGGATTTCAAATAGACACATCTATATTATATCTGACAGCAAATCTGCTATTAAGGCCATTATAGGGGTGTATACCACATCCTTTCTTGTCCAAGAATGTCGTAAAGCCCTGGATGGACTTGCGCAGCACTCAAATATCTCGTTAAACTGGGTGCATGGACACGGGACTATTTCAGAAACATAGTTGCGGATGAACTGGCAAAGAGGGGAACCCTGTTAAGACAGGTCCTTATCGACAATCTTTATGGTACCCCAATCTCATCCTTCTGGAGATGTTTCGATGTTACCTTTCTTGAATTAGCTCAAAACAGATGGCGCAATGAGTCCACTTGTGTAATAGCGAGAACCCCCTGGCCTCGCCTGGACTCCCGTAGAACGAAAAGTATCATGAGCTTCAATAGGAAGCACTTAGAAACATCGTGGACACCTTCGGAACCCATGCCACGTATAATGATTACTGCTACAGTTCCAATGACGAGGAAGAGGAGGAAAGTATTCAGCATCTCCTGTATCTTTGTCCCGCTCTGGATGATCTCCTTCTGCCCCAGTAGATTGTTAATGGCGGAGGACGACATGTTTTGGGAATTCAAAACCGGGAAAAAACAAAAACGTTGGCAACCCTGTTACAAATGGGGGGATTTTGGGGATTTTCATGCTGAGAGTTTCTTGGCTATGTGTGTGTGTGTGTGTGTGTGCGTGAGTTTGATTCTTTGTTTATGTGTATGTATACTTGTGTGCCCAGCTTTTGTTGTTATTGTAGAGAAACGTTGTGCGTACAGTGCATGGTTGTATGTATATGTGGGGTGTTGTATGTGTGTATGTGTGTGAGTTTGATTCTTTCTGTGTATGGGAATGTATGTACACTTGTGTGTACAGGTTTTGTTGTTATTGTAGAGAAACGTTGTGCTTACAGTGGATGTATACATACAGTATATGTATGTGTGGGATGTTTGTGTATGTATGTGTGTGTGTATATGTGTGCGTTTTTGTATTTAATTGTATGTTTGTCGGTCTCAGATACTTTTGTCGTAGTGGCAGACAATCATTATACCCAGTAGGAAATGTCGATGGTGAAAATGTACTGAGTCGCTTTTGACTTTGTCACCAGTACTACTATATAATTATATCCCATTCAATAATTTTCACTATAGACATTTAGCATATGCTTGTCATTTAAAATCTACTAGTAGCACTAAAACAATTGAATAGGTATGTCTACGTGGTTCTTATTGGAACGTAGAGACATACCAACCAGACAGTTAGTTACTGTTATATTTCTATAATTTATGTACATACAAAAAGGTATGTATATTGACAAGTTGTTGCAAAATCTTTCCTTTTTACTGACAGATAGAATAAAACGTATTATACTAAATATAATGGTCACTAGAATTTTAGTGTTGACACAAAGACACTTGATCCCTGTCTGACTGCAGGGTAGTGACAACGAATTCGTGTGTATGTAGAATCATTATTTTTGTTGTTGTGAGTTGTCGTTGCTATGCATATGTATGGTTATTGTGCTCGTATGTATGCATGCATTTTTTTATTTCTGGGGAAATATTCTAGTAGCTGCAGATAGTGGCAACCCTGATATCTGCTGAAAATGGAAGTGGAGAGGGAATGTATTTGATAATGTATGTACATATATGTTTTTGGAGTAATGTACGTGATCGTATGGTGGGAGACGAAGGTGATGTTATGAAATCTTCGTTTATTTATTTAAGAAATATTGTTTCGGATTTCATGACAGAGGAGTTTGAATTGCATAATATTATAAAATTTCATTATGTATGTATGTTTGTGTATTACGTGATCACTTCTTTGTGTATGTGTGTGCCAGTATGTAAATGATTTGCTCGCGCTGATATTTATATGTAGGTAGAAATAAATTGTTTTCAATATCGACATTTGGTACTATAAAATACCATCATATATCTGAACTTCCCTAATCCTAGTATGTTTTTATACATTAACGAAGGTTTATTCATATTGAAATTTCTTATTTCAATACGGAAAAATATTAATTTACAGTATTCATTTATTAAACTCATTAGTTTTTAGGTATTTCAATATACATTTTCTATTATATTGAAAATTATTGAATTAATGTGAAGCATTCTTATTTTTAAGCTGCACATTTTCACTGAGTGTATTGATTGCTTATCTATACATTGTGCTCTGACTAAACGACGTTTCATATATTTTCATGATGTAGATATGTAAGTGTGATTGTTAAGATCTAATAAATACTTGAGCATTGCATGCAAATAATATTGGAGTATGTGGGCCAATCTAGATGAAACAGTCTAGTTAAATCATAGTCTCATGTAATGCAGTCAGGGATCATATCGTGTTCATACAACCATTCAATGCTGCACGATAAATATTCGTGTTTAAACGAATATGATCGTTCTTCTTAGGCACTCACAAATTGTATGCGAGTAGGCTATAACTATTCCATATGGGGTAGTTTTTGGGGTTAGCCCGATGTAATGCAACGTTGTACCATGTGGTCCAACCCCAGGACATCGCAATGTTAAGTCGACCACCTTTTTTTCATATATTTGGAGTAGTTTTGGAGTACTCCAACTCCTCTTTGGACTAGTCCTTACATGCATGTATGGACTAGTCGCATTATCTGCAGGGTTGATAAGAAATTTGATATGTATACATACAAATTGATTTTATGTGTGTATGTATGTATGTATGTATGTACGTACATACAAATAAGAGTACAACTCAATCTTTGAATTCATTTTTTTTTTTGTCTTGTGATATCTTTTTGTTGTGTATTATCTGAAATTAAAAACGTTGTTTTATCTGCATTTACTTAAAAGTTTGTGAAGATTTTCTGTTTTAAGTAAAACTGAATTCCTGAAGATACATACTCTATAGTAATAGTAACTATAATAGAAATATTTCTTATACTTAATTTACATTTTTTTAAAGTTGATGTAATGTTAGTTAGTCTACGTTTGACATTTTTGGGGGTATGCAATTTTTACTAACTATAGCCTGTTTTCTTCACTTTCTACATTTATTTTTGGAAATCTTGCATTGCTTTTTTATAAAATTTATAAACATTTTTAAATGAAACTGATCCGGCACTCCAGCTTAGATACTGATAGTGTTTTTTTCTTTTGTTTTTTGTTACTCAACTTGCTGTTTATTTTTTATTGATAAACATTGGAAATCAAAAGGGAGTTTTATATTGTAATTATTATTTTCATAATTGTTGAAAACAATCGCTGCTTTTTGTTTGTTTTTTGCGATGAAATCATTTGAATTACTTTTGAAACCTTACATGTTTATAAAAATTATGTTATTTTCTATATTGCTTAATTTATAAGACTTTTAGAATTTGTACTTTGGTGGTTATATTTTCTATTATACGATTATGAATAAGAATGCACTAAGTTGGTGTCTTTGCTTACTGTTTCAAATTAAAATTTTATTCAACTGAATAAAAGGAGATTTTTTCTTAAACTCTAATGCAGTTAGAAGCGCTGGAGATTCTTTCATATAACAGCTTTTTTGAAATTTTTGATACATAGTATAATATAGAATTGGATAACATTTATTTTTAATTTTTATGTTAAGAAGTACGGGTATGAGACTGAATTTAAATGTACTTTTAAATTAGTTAAATCATAATGAACAAACACATTTTCTTCTTTAATAGCGATCAACAGAAAACGAACTCGTTTTCATATAATTTAGGTATACCCTATCGACGGCTCCTCTAGGATACAAGATGACTTTGTATGACGAAATTTCTGTTGCTTTATACTGATAATATGTTTACATTAATAAGATACATATACGTATGTTTATTTTATGAAGGGTGAGCACCTATGGCTTTTATTTAATGTTCTATATGATTTTTTTTTTTTTTCATTTTATTAAAGTTCAGCGTATTGTATATATATTTCTGAAATGTTTAAGTGTGTTATGTGTGCCCATCGGGCAGAGTGTACGTATTAGTTGGTCAGTCAGTCTCTATTTTTATTTATTTTATTTTTTTTTTTCTTCTAATGTGCCACTCCTTTTTCCAGATTTTACTACTTGGAATAGAGAATTTTTGTATAATTTTTTGCTGGGTATATACATTAGGTATGTAGAAATTAGTTTAGATACAAAGAAATGCATGTTTAATATACAACTATTGTATCAAATCGATCTCAAATAACTCAGTTACCTCTACCAGCAATTCACCGTTGGTGTATTCATAAAGTGTTAGAAACAATGAAATATCTATGTTTTGAGAGAATTTTTCCCCTCAAGTATTTCTACATGAGGTTTGAGGGGTCAATCACTGTCGCATTCATATGTAATGATTATTCACTTAAAAAACGTCATCATCACCATCAATCATCTCCGTATACAATACATTCATGAGTTGGGTTGATCCAGATACAATTGCTGTCTCATCACCTTCTAACAGCTTTATATATTTTGCTAGTATGCATGCCTTAGCATGCTTCTATAGATAGTGACGTAAGAGTCCGAGATGTAGAGTGTTACAATTAAAAATCTTTACTATTAGAATTTACCAGTTCGCTCTTTTGAATTTTTACAAAGTAGATACATATGTATGTATTTCATTGATCACAAAATCATAAAATTTCTTTGCTTACACAATTGTATGACGTGAGGATTTTTTTTTTTTTTTTTTTGAAATTATACATGTTTTAGCATGCTTTCATTTTTTTTTTTCTATAAATTTATGTAATACTCATACAGATACAGATATAAAGTAAGATCTGTTTACTGTATATTTTAAAATTTATGCATGCTTTAGCATGATTCTAGTTGAAGCGTATATTCATTCACTAAGTTTGTTTGATACTTATTCATACACATGTACATTCTTAAAGATTGGATATCAAAGTCCAATTTCCGTAGTTTATCTATATTTTCTAAAGATCTGATAGCTAAAGAAATAAATAGAGTGTAGATCTTCTATAATAATCCCATTTTCATATTGTAAAATTTTGCGTGCTAGCGCTTTCGATGGGAAAATATACATACAACTTTATAAAAAGTGATAATATGATGTGCTGCAGAATATTGCACTGAAGTTTTAGCAATATTTCATTCAGACCAACAAGTTTAGAGAATTCCACTACATTTAGTTAATTATCTTTCTTAAGACCCATCATTCCTAATCAATCCTACAAAAAACAACACAAACTAGATTTTTCGTTTTAATGTTATTTTTAATTTTATTAAATTCAACATTTTGCACATCTTTAAATTACTTTATACTATATTAAGCAGCTTTTTCTCATTTGTTGAGTAAACTTTAATCGGAAGCATTTTAATGGTGAGATGAATTTTTCTATTTTATGCACTAAGTAAATCTTTTTATATACCAATCCACTTATATGAATCATTAAAGCTAATTCTTTTCACATCATTCCTTTTAATGCTCAATTAAATCATTGTACTATTGATGCTTTCATAATGCTATATGTTGAGTAGTGATTAATGTTGTATTTATGCATTAATTTTCCAAAGTGTTTGTTGAAAAATTCTTTGCCATCATCTGTTTGTAAGTTTTTTGGTACTCGTACCACTTCAAAAATATTTTCCATTCCCTTGGTTTTTAGAGCACAGCTTTTATTTTCAGCTGTACTAAACTTTGAGAATGTGTCAATTACAGTCTTCAAAAATTAACAATTTCTATTTTCTGTAGAATAGTTCTCCATTTCACCTAACTTAGCTCCATAAAACTTCATATATTCCTTTCATTGCATCTCTACAAGCACAAACAATTGTTGAGATTTAATATGGAGTTCGTTTACTAAATTTCTTTTTAAAGACATTGAGTTGTTTCACAGATTTTTTCAAAAATGTTGTGATCTACATCTTGCACTTTCAGCTATTTATAATTACTAACATGTAGTTAATTTTCTAATCTATATATTTAACCGTAAACTCTTCAATTTGTTTTTAATTATTTAATTTTTAGAATTGCCTTTTCAATTTTATAACTGTCTTCTTTCTCTAATTTTATTTCACGTTGTAGTTCCTCAATTTGCATTTAAATATATTCTTGAATATTAATGCTTTAAGCTATATTATTAATTTGTATTGTATTTTATCTTCATTCAGTTTGAGGTAACTATCAACAATAGTTTGTATCTAATTCATTTATGCCTTCCAATACTGATAAGTCAGTATAAATGTCTTCAGATTTGGAAGTCTATGATTAAAATCATCGTCATCATCATTCTCAGTATTAGCATCATTAAATATGATGGTATTATCAAATATTGTTCCTTCTACTAGTTTCTTTGGGGTACTTGTCTATATCTTGAGTGAAGGTTTCTCAGGCTGTAAACTTGTATATTTTCAACTTCTGTCTTGATTTTACTTTCTTCTTTCATAAGAATTCTTTTAATATTTTTTGAACTATTTATGAATTCTTCTGTTATAGGTTTAAATGTATCTTTTAGTTGTTCACTTATATCTATTTCACCAGTTTTTATACTACGAAGCTTTTTCTTCAACACATTTCTTGTCAACACCAACTGTTTTAAAATTTTCTCATCCATGTTCGCTAAGGGCAAATAACAGGTATCAGCAATCAGATCAGCTTTTCAGGACCTGGTTTGGTTTTCAGATCAGCTTTTCAAGACCTGGTCTGGTTTTCAGATCAGCTTTTCAGGACCTGGTCTGGTTTTCAGATCAGCTTATCAGGACCTGGTCTGGTTTTCAGATCAGCTTATTAGCACCTGGTCTGGTTTCCAGATCAGCTTATCAGGACCTGGTCTGGTTTTCAGATCAGCTTATCAGGACCTGGTCTGGTTTTCAGATCAGCTTTTCAGGACCTGGTCTGGTTTTCAGATCAGCTTTTCAGGACCTGGTCTGGTTTTCAGATCAGCTTATCAGGACCTGGTCTGGTTTTCAGATCAGCTTTTCAGGACCTGGTCTGGTTTTCAGATCAGCTTTTCAGGACCTGGTCTGGTTTTCAGATCAGCTTATCAGGACCTGGTCTGGTTTTCAGATCAGGCTATCAGGATCGGGTCTGGTTTTCAGATCAGCTTATCAGGAGCTGGTCTGATTTTCAGGTCAGCTTATTAGGAGCTGGTCTGATTTTCAGGTCAGCTTATTAGGAGCTGGTCTGGTTTTCAGGTCAGATGAAATAACTAAAGTCTATCTTTTATTAGCAGTATTTTTTTTCTATAACGAAAATCGTTTAATTCAATATATTTGCTTATAATCAAAAATCCATATTTATCCTTCCATCACTCTACAAATTTTTTAAAACTTGTCAAAATTCATATTACTGCCAACATGAACCTTGTAAACATGCTTCATATTTTCCTCATCTTACTTAAACATTATAATTACATTTGCATTGTCTCTTATTAAATGCTTATAGCCATATTCATAAAAATTTTAAACAGCATTTCAAATGTTGTTTGAGCAAAATTCGCTAAAATTGTATTCATAATAGAATATTAGCGTAAAAACGTTTTTTAACTTGCGTAAATCACCAAATCTTAAAAATTAAATGCACCCATATTTAAAATAATTTTGAATTGACGTCGTTGTAGTTTTGCTTCTTGCTTATTTATATTTTTAACTTTGTCTGTATGTATGTATGTATGCATGTATTAAGAATTATGCTTATGTTTGGCACAAGTAGAATGAGTCATCATTATTCTGTCGCCCCGTAAAAAAAATATACACGTACACGTACATATGTATGTATATTATTCTGCTTTCCACATGCAACATCAGCAAATATCATAATTGAAATGTATTAAGCTTCATTACCAGAAAAAAATAAATGTATAATATCCCATTCTTTTAATTATGAAGTTATGTAATTTCTTTAACTATTCATATATAGATAATTTTAGTATAAATATATGTTTTTAAACCTCAGATAGTAGTAGGGAACTGTTCATCCGGCCCCAATTAAAATTGTGAAATTGTTGCTGAAATTGTTAAATTTGGGTAATTAAAATTTGAAAATTTTAAAATTCTTGAAATTTGATACCTACGAGGGTGGTTCAATAAGTCCTTTAAATATTTTTCGAGGGTGGTTCAATAAGCCACTCTTATTTTTTTAACATAAGGAGTTTTTGTTTACATTAAGTGTATGTCTGTCTCTCTCTCTGTCTGTCTGCATGACCGTGGAAATTTGAGTCTTTCAGTGATTTGGGTTGTGTAATAATTTCTGGGTGTCCTTTGTCGGGGTTATGGGTAATTAAACTTAAAAATTTTAATCTACGCCGGATGCCCAGTTCCCTACTACTATCTGAGGTTTAAAAACATATATTTATACTAAAATTATCTATATATGAATAGTTAAAGAAATTACATAATTTCATAATTAAAAGAATGGGATATTATACATTTATTTTTTTCTGGTAATGAAGCTTAATACATTTCAATTATGATATTTGCTGATGTTGCATGTGGAAAGCAGAATAATATACATACATATGTACGTGTACGTGTATATTTTTTTTACGGGGCGACAGAATAATGATGACTCATTCTACTTGTGCCAAACATAAGCATAATTCTTAATACATGCATACATACATACATACAGACAAAGTTAAAAATATAAATAAGCAAGAAGCAAAACTACAACGACGTCAATTCAAAATTATTTTAAATATGGGTGCATTTAATTTTTAAGATTTGGTGATTTACGCAAGTTAAAAAACGTTTTTACGCTAATATTCTATTATGAATACAATTTTAGCGAATTTTGCTCAAACAACATTTGAAATGCTGTTTAAAATTTTTATGAATATGGCTATAAGCATTTAATAAGAGACAATGCAAATGTAATTATAATGTTTAAGTAAGATGAGGAAAATATGAAGCATGTTTACAAGGTTCATGTTGGCAGTAATATGAATTTTGACAAGTTTTAAAAAATTTGTAGAGTGATGGAAGGATAAATATGGATTTTTGATTATAAGCAAATATATTGAATTAAACGATTTTCGTTATAGAAAAAAAATACTGCTAATAAAAGATAGACTTTAGTTATTTCATCTGACCTGAAAACCAGACCAGCTCCTAATAAGCTGACCTGAAAATCAGACCAGCTCCTAATAAGCTGACCTGAAAATCAGACCAGCTCCTGATAAGCTGATCTGAAAACCAGACCCGATCCTGATAGCCTGATCTGAAAACCAGACCAGGTCCTGATAAGCTGATCTGAAAACCAGACCAGGTCCTGAAAAGCTGATCTGAAAACCAGACCAGGTCCTGAAAAGCTGATCTGAAAACCAGACCAGGTCCTGATAAGCTGATCTGAAAACCAGACCAGGTCCTGAAAAGCTGATCTGAAAACCAGACCAGGTCCTGAAAAGCTGATCTGAAAACCAGACCAGGTCCTGATAAGCTGATCTGAAAACCAGACCAGGTCCTGATAAGCTGATCTGGAAACCAGACCAGGTGCTAATAAGCTGATCTGAAAACCAGACCAGGTCCTGATAAGCTGATCTGAAAACCAGACCAGGTCCTGAAAAGCTGATCTGAAAACCAGACCAGGTCTTGAAAAGCTGATCTGAAAACCAAACCAGGTCCTGAAAAGCTGATCTGATTGCTGATACCTGTTATTTGCCCTTAGCGAACATGGATGAGAAAATTTTAAAACAGTTGGTGTTGACAAGAAATGTGTTGAAGAAAAAGCTTCGTAGTATAAAAACTGGTGAAATAGATATAAGTGAACAACTAAAAGATACATTTAAACCTATAACAGAAGAATTCATAAATAGTTCAAAAAATATTAAAAGAATTCTTATGAAAGAAGAAAGTAAAATCAAGACAGAAGTTGAAAATATACAAGTTTACAGCCTGAGAAACCTTCACTCAAGATATAGACAAGTACCCCAAAGAAACTAGTAGAAGGAACAATATTTGATAATACCATCATATTTAATGATGCTAATACTGAGAATGATGATGACGATGATTTTAATCATAGACTTCCAAATCTGAAGACATTTATACTGACTTATCAGTATTGGAAGGCATAAATGAATTAGATACAAACTATTGTTGATAGTTACCTCAAACTGAATGAAGATAAAATACAATACAAATTAATAATATAGCTTAAAGCATTAATATTCAAGAATATATTTAAATGCAAATTGAGGAACTACAACGTGAAATAAAATTAGAGAAAGAAGACAGTTATAAAATTGAAAAGGCAATTCTAAAAATTAAATAATTAAAAACAAATTGAAGAGTTTACGGTTAAATATATAGATTAGAAAATTAACTACATGTTAGTAATTATAAATAGCTGAAAGTGCAAGATGTAGATCACAACATTTTTGAAAAAATCTGTGAAACAACTCAATGTCTTTAAAAAGAAATTTAGTAAACGAACTCCATATTAAATCTCAACAATTGTTTGTGCTTGTAGAGATGCAATGAAAGGAATATATGAAGTTTTATGGAGCTAAGTTAGGTGAAATGGAGAACTATTCTACAGAAAATAGAAATTGTTAATTTTTGAAGACTGTAATTGACACATTCTCAAAGTTTAGTACAGCTGAAAATAAAAGCTGTACTCTAAAAACCAAGGGAATGGAAAATATTTTTGAAGTGGTACGAGTACCAAAAAACTTACAAACAGATGATGGCAAAGAATTTTTCAACAAACACTTTGGAAAATTAATGCATAAATACAACATTAATCACTACTCAACATATAGCATTATGAAAGCATCAATAGTACAATGATTTAATTGAGCATTAAAAGGAATGATGTGAAAAGAATTAGCTTTAATGATTCATATAAGTGGATTGGTATATAAAAAGATTTACTTAGTGCATAAAATAGAAAAATTCATCTCACCATTAAAATGCTTCCGATTAAAGTTTACTCAACAAATGAGAAAAAGCTGCTTAATATAGTATAAAGTAATTTAAAGATGTGCAAAATGTTGAATTTAATAAAATTAAAAATAACATTAAAACGAAAAATCTAGTTTGTGTTGTTTTTTGTAGGATTGATTAGGAATGATGGGTCTTAAGAAAGATAATTAACTAAATGTAGTGGAATTCTCTAAACTTGTTGGTCTGAATGAAATATTGCTAAAACTTCAGTGCAATATTCTGCAGCACATCATATTATCACTTTTTATAAAGTTGTATGTATATTTTCCCATCGAAAGCGCTAGCACGCAAAATTTTACAATATGAAAATGGGATTATTATAGAAGATCTACACTCTATTTATTTCTTTAGCTATCAGATCTTTAGAAAATATAGATAAACTACGGAAATTGGACTTTGATATCCAATCTTTAAGAATGTACATGTGTATGAATAAGTATCAAACAAACTTAGTGAATGAATATACGCTTCAACTAGAATCATGCTAAAGCATGCATAAATTTTAAAATATACAGTAAACAGATCTTACTTTATATCTGTATCTGTATGAGTATTACATAAATTTATAGAAAAAAAAAAATGAAAGCATGCTAAAACATGTATAATTTCAAAAAAAAAAAAAAAAATCCTCACGTCATACAATTGTGTAAGCAAAGAAATTTTATGATTTTGTGATCAATGAAATACATACATATGTATCTACTTTGTAAAAATTCAAAAGAGCGAACTGGTAAATTCTAATAGTAAAGATTTTTAATTGTAACACTCTACATCTCGGACTCTTACGTCACTATCTATAGAAGCATGCTAAGGCATGCATACTAGCAAAATATATAAAGCTGTTAGAAGGTGATGAGACAGCAATTGTATCTGGATCAACCCAACTCATGAATGTATTGTATACGGAGATGATTGATGGTGATGATGACGTTTTTTAAGTGAATAATCATTACATATGAATGCGACAGTGATTGACCCCTCAAACCTCATGTAGAAATACTTGAGGGGAAAAATTCTCTCAAAACATAGATATTTCATTGTTTCTAACACTTTATGAATACACCAACGGTGAATTGCTGGTAGAGGTAACTGAGTTATTTGAGATCGATTTGATACAATAGTTGTATATTAAACATGCATTTCTTTGTATCTAAACTAATTTCTACATACCTAATGTATATACCCAGCAAAAAATTATACAAAAATTCTCTATTCCAAGTAGTAAAATCTGGAAAAAGGAGTGGCACATTAGAAGAAAAAAAAAATAAAATAAATAAAAATAGAGACTGACTGACCAACTAATACGTACACTCTGCCCGATGGGCACACATAACACACTTAAACATTTCAGAAATATATATACAATACGCTGAACTTTAATAAAATGAAAAAAAAAAAAAAATCATATAGAACATTAAATAAAAGCCATAGGTGCTCACCCTTCATAAAATAAACATACGTATATGTATCTTATTAATGTAAACATATTATCAGTATAAAGCAACAGAAATTTCGTCATACAAAGTCATCTTGTATCCTAGAGGAGCCGTCGATAGGGTATACCTAAATTATATGAAAACGAGTTCGTTTTCTGTTGATCGCTATTAAAGAAGAAAATGTGTTTGTTCATTATGATTTAACTAATTTAAAAGTACATTTAAATTCAGTCTCATACCCGTACTTCTTAACATAAAAATTAAAAATAAATGTTATCCAATTCTATATTATACTATGTATCAAAAATTTCAAAAAAGCTGTTATATGAAAGAATCTCCAGCGCTTCTAACTGCATTAGAGTTTAAGAAAAAATCTCCTTTTATTCAGTTGAATAAAATTTTAATTTGAAACAGTAAGCAAAGACACCAACTTAGTGCATTCTTATTCATAATCGTATAATAGAAAATATAACCACCAAAGTACAAATTCTAAAAGTCTTATAAATTAAGCAATATAGAAAATAACATAATTTTTATAAACATGTAAGGTTTCAAAAGTAATTCAAATGATTTCATCGCAAAAAACAAACAAAAAGCAGCGATTGTTTTCAACAATTATGAAAATAATAATTACAATATAAAACTCCCTTTTGATTTCCAATGTTTATCAATAAAAAATAAACAGCAAGTTGAGTAACAAAAAACAAAAGAAAAAAACACTATCAGTATCTAAGCTGGAGTGCCGGATCAGTTTCATTTAAAAATGTTTATAAATTTTATAAAAAAGCAATGCAAGATTTCCAAAAATAAATGTAGAAAGTGAAGAAAACAGGCTATAGTTAGTAAAAATTGCATACCCCCAAAAATGTCAAACGTAGACTAACTAACATTACATCAACTTTAAAAAAATGTAAATTAAGTATAAGAAATATTTCTATTATAGTTACTATTACTATAGAGTATGTATCTTCAGGAATTCAGTTTTACTTAAAACAGAAAATCTTCACAAACTTTTAAGTAAATGCAGATAAAACAACGTTTTTAATTTCAGATAATACACAACAAAAAGATATCACAAGACAAAAAAAAATGAATTCAAAGATTGAGTTGTACTCTTATTTGTATGTACATACATACATACATACATACATACACACATAAAATCAATTTGTATGTATACATATCAAATTTCTTATCAACCCTGCAGATAATGCGACTAGTCCATACATGCATGTAAGGACTAGTCCAAAGAGGAGTTGGAGTACTCCAAAACTACTCCAAATATATGAAAAAAAGGTGGTCGATTTAACATTGCGATGTCCTGGGGTTGGACCACATGGTACAACGTTGCATTACATCGGGCTAACCCCAAAAACTACCCCATATGGAATAGTTATAGCCTACTCGCATACAATTTGTGAGTGCCTAAGAAGAACGATCATATTCGTTTAAACACGAATATTTATCGTGCAGCATTGAATGGTTGTATGAACACGATATGATCCCTGACTGCATTACATGAGACTATGATTTAACTAGACTGTTTCATCTAGATTGGCCCACATACTCCAATATTATTTGCATGCAATGCTCAAGTATTTATTAGATCTTAACAATCACACTTACATATCTACATCATGAAAATATATGAAGCGTCGTTTAGTCAGAGCACAATGTATAGATAAGCAATCAATACACTCAGTGAAAATGTGCAGCTTAAAAATAAGAATGCTTCACATTAATTCAATAATTTTCAATATAATAGAAAATGTATATTGAAATACCTAAAAACTAATGAGTTTAATAAATGAATACTGTAAATTAATATTTTTCCGTATTGAAATAAGAAATTTCAATATGAATAAACCTTCGTTAATGTATAAAAACATACTAGGATTAGGGAAGTTCAGATATATGATGGTATTTTATAGTACCAAATGTCGATATTGAAAACAATTTATTTCTACCTACATATAAATATCAGC
This sequence comes from Tachina grossa, assembly GCA_949987645.1. Classification (NCBI taxonomy): domain Eukaryota; kingdom Metazoa; phylum Arthropoda; class Insecta; order Diptera; family Tachinidae; genus Tachina; species Tachina grossa. The sequence continues at coordinate 130,379,537 of OX465274.1, read as the reverse complement.
GCGAGCAAATCATTTACATACTGGCACACATATACACAAAGAAGTGATCACGTAATACACAAACATACATACATAATGAAATTTTATAATATTATGCAATTCAAACTCCTCTGTCATGAAATCCGAAACAATATTTCTTAAATAAATAAACGAAGATTTCATAACATCACCTTCGTCTCCCACCATACGATCACGTACATTACTCCAAAAACATATATGTACATACATTATCAAATACATTCCCTCTCCACTTCCATTTTCAGCAGATATCAGGGTTGCCACTATCTGCAGCTACTAGAATATTTCCCCAGAAATAAAAAAATGCATGCATACATACGAGCACAATAACCATACATATGCATAGCAACGACAACTCACAACAACAAAAATAATGATTCTACATACACACGAATTCGTTGTCACTACCCTGCAGTCAGACAGGGATCAAGTGTCTTTGTGTCAACACTAAAATTCTAGTGACCATTATATTTAGTATAATACGTTTTATTCTATCTGTCAGTAAAAAGGAAAGATTTTGTAACAACTTGTCAATATACATACCTTTTTGTATGTACATAAATTATAGAAATATAACAGTAACTAACTGTCTGGTTGGTATGTCTCTACGTTCCAATAAGAACCACGTAGACATACCTATTCAATTGTTTTAGTGCTACTAGTAGATTTTAAATGACAAGCATATGCTAAATGTCTATAGTGAAAATTATTGAATGGGATATAATTATATAGTAGTACTGGTGACAAAGTCAAAAGCGACTCAGTACATTTTCACCATCGACATTTCCTACTGGGTATAATGATTGTCTGCCACTACGACAAAAGTATCTGAGACCGACAAACATACAATTAAATACAAAAACGCACACATATACACACACACATACATACACAAACATCCCACACATACATATACTGTATGTATACATCCACTGTAAGCACAACGTTTCTCTACAATAACAACAAAACCTGTACACACAAGTGTACATACATTCCCATACACAGAAAGAATCAAACTCACACACATACACACATACAACACCCCACATATACATACAACCATGCACTGTACGCACAACGTTTCTTTACAATAACAACAAAAGCTGGGCACACAAGTATACATACACATAAACAAAGAATCAAACTCACGCACACACACACACACACACACACACATAGCCAAGAAACTCTCAGCATGAAAATCCCCAAAATCCCCCCATTTGTAACAGGGTTGCCAACGTTTTTGTTTTTTCCCGGTTTTGAATTCCCAAAACATGTCGTCCTCCGCCATTAACAATCTACTTGCCCCTCCTTGACAGAATATCCTTTGGAAGCTTATCCGAGTTATCGGAAATCGGGCTCAAAAGCCTGAGCCTCTATATTAGGAATAGTGGCTGGTATAATCGCTGACACCTAAAGCCAAATTTCTTGACCCACTCTCCCCTCACACCCCCTAAACAATCTTTTATTTTTTTTCTACTTCTACCCTTCTCACCCTCATTATATTGGACCCAAGTGAGCTGGACTCTAATTTTCTACTTTTCCTTGCCAGCAGCCTGGTAACCTAACCTCACCTAACCTTGTGCAAAAGTTGAAAAGGGGTTTCATGGAACAAGTCTCGCAAGTTTCCCCAATTGCAGAAATGGCAATTTTAAGAGTTCTGATGAAAACCCTTAATGTTTTTGGAAGCAACTTTTAAATGGGCGTTTCTACGTTAAAAGGCACTAACGACGGCAACATCAAAAAATCATATATAACTTGAAAATGTTGCGGAAATATGAAACATATTTAATAATAAATAAACTATACTTTTTTAACAACAAATTGCAATTCCTAAATTAGCTTAGTTTAGTCATAACTTCATGTTTACCAAAAAAAAAGTATCTACCCTGGCCTGTCCCTTTACTATTCTGTAACAAAATCTTTGAAATTTTACACATTACTACTTCATTAAACATCTAAGCGTTGTTGATTACATAAAGTAGTATAAATAACAATGATAATTATTTAAGAAAATCACAAATTACTATTAGAAAATATTACGCAGTTTTTGTCCCTCGTATTTTAAGTCTCCTTCCCTGCACATTTTTCGCCTGTTTAAAAATGGCGCCGAAATGCGCTGACGCTGCAAACTTTAATAGCAGGGCATTTGTTTTGAACTAAATTTAATAATAAACATCGCTCGAGCCACTAGCGAACTCTCATTGGGCTGATAATTCGTCCAGTAACTCGTCTCGCTCGAACGTGTCAGTGCCACACAAGCGTAAAAGAAGCGTAATTACTAATTACTAATGAAAAATAGTTTGATTCAGACACGTATTTATTAAGTTAAACGGTTTGGAAACAGCTTAAATCAATAATTACATGTCTGAATCAAACAGTTTTTCATTAGTAATTAGTGGTTATGTTTTTTTGGGTACATGGCACAAGAGAAATGCCAGATGTAAACTCAGCCATACTTTTCATTTTAGTATGTTTTGCGTTTCAGGTAACGATAAGTGTTTATGAAATATTTTTATCTAGCCGATAACACCATAAGAAATTATGCGTCACTCACCAAGAAAAAATTATTTTAGTGACAAATAAATCATCAAGAATTTTAATCGATCATGAAAAATTTTATCTCCACTAAAAAACTTGCCTTAAACTATTGTAAATTAATTGGTCGTTTCAGAAACTTGACTGGGAAGTGGAATTGGCCGTTATAATTGGGAAAAAATGTAAAGGGGTGGAGAAACATCAAGCCATGGACTATGTCTTTGGTTACAGTATAGCTCAGGATATATCGGCTAGAGATTGGCAAAAGGAACGTAATGGTGGTCAATTTTTAATTGGTAAATCTATGGATACCTTTTTGCCCCTCGGTCCATCAATCGTGCATAAAAGCATTATAAAGGATCCATACGATTTGCAATTGACGTGCAAAATCAATGGCATTGAAAAGCAGAATGGCATAACAGGAAATATGATTTTTAAAATCGATGACATTATTAGCCGTTTGTCGCAGTATGTTGAACATCTTATTTACTTGAGGGTTACACGATCAAGTTTTGTCTTTCAAATTTCAATACATTCACACTTTTTCACTAATACATTCATATTTTTAGAATTTGATTCAACTTTGACTTCAAAATTTCTTTCCAATTGTGTGTTCAATTTATAGGCAAAAAAACAACTGACAACAATTTCAATGAGCACACTTTTCGTTTTTGTTTTAAAATTTTCTGCCGACATAGTATTTTTGTGTTCTTTTATTACAAATAATGTTATATTCCACCGAAAAATTTTAATTACAGTTAAATAAATATGTTTAGGAACAAAAATAAAAAGTGTATAATGAATGATGTGTTGCGGTTTATAGATCTATATAGAAATCATGAAGTTTTGTTTCCTTAAGCTGTTTTTTTATCAACGGCATATTGAAAATAAATTTGCTTGGAATTTGCGTGCAGCCTACGTCACAGCTTTCAATTTAAACGACTTTTGACAACCAGTGTGTGTGAAAAACTTGAAAGCAAATCTTGGTCGTATAACTGTAGCGTTAAATATTATTTAAAAAAAACAACTTATTTATTTACCAAATTCGTAATGAAATTTCATGAAAATTGTTGCATAAATCCTTTTATACGAGTATTCGCTAATAGCAGCGGAGAAGAGTTTGATATACTCGTAGAAAAATTTAAACCATTTTAAGGCAACATTTTTAATTATGTACTTTGTTTTTTCTCCACGCCTCCTATTAAAAAATTATTCTTGCAACTAATTCATGAATAATTTCATAATAAATTCAGTCATTTACATAGTTATATTTTTTGTTTTCTTTTATAGAAGCATTACTTTATTACCTGGTGATCTCATATTGACTGGAACTCCTAAAGGAGTTGGTATGCATCGTGATCCTCCGGAGTACTTACAACCAGGAGATGTCATTGAAAGTGAAATACAATGTTTAGGTAAAATGATCAACAAAGTAGTGGCCCCTTAATTGTTTTTTGTATGAACTTTTGTGTGTAAAAATTATGCTGATAATTTATAACTTTGTTAAAAGGATGAAAATGTGCATTTAAGTCATTGTTTCAAATGAAATTATGTTGTTTTGTGAAAATTGTACATAGTTTCAAATTATATTTTTTAATAAATTTTCATTCTCTGACTATTTCAAAAGCATAAAGTATGTCTGTAGCAGAGAAAGCCAAAAAGTTACTTTTTGAATGCTCAATACATATCGATACTCCAACGAGTATGACTATTATAGCACATTCGCATCAACAAGCATGCTTACATACCGGCATAAATATCTATAGCTATCAACACAAATAAGTGCGCATATCGATAGGTGCTAATTAGATCAAACAAATGTGCTATAGGTATTCCTATCAATGTGTGTGTGCACAAGAATGTAATGACGAGTATGCCCTGTCGGAAATTGCGGTAACGTTAAACTAACTTTAGGCTAACTATTTCGCAACTAGTACCGACTGACACTTGGATTACTTTTAATGTAATCAACTGACTGTTTTAACATTGCGATGTCCTAGGCGGTAGTCAATTGTCTCACTGTTCTGGATGACATTGCAGTTAGCTTTTAGTCAGTCTAAGAAAAGTTAACTACAAGTTAACTATTTTTGTAGTCAACAACACATTCTCCGACAGGGTGACTATATGAACAATGTTACCAAATATCTATTTCCCGATCCAGACTTGCAATTTTTGTTGCAGCAATTCTTGAATATGTGTGAGAGTATTGAAATAAATATACAGTATGTCAAGTAATTGTTTTGACATAGTTAAAATCGTTGTAAATTTTGACTTTTATCGGTAATATTTTTTTACTTTTTTGGATTATGAATTTTTTTTTTGTAGTAGATTTCATTTTTAACCCCCAACTAAAAAAAGGGGTGTTATAAGTTTGTAGTGTGTGTCTGTGTGTCTGTCTGTGTCCACGTACAGGCCAAACGGTTGGACCGATTTTCATTTAGTTTTTTCTGTTTGAAAGATGACTTGATCGAGAAGGTTCTTTGCTATGCTTAAAAAAAATCGGTCCAGCCGTTTAGAAGATATAACATCTTTTCTGAAAAAAAGTCGAGGTTTTTAACATTTTTAATTTTTGTTATATTTACATTTAAGTGCACAAATAGTCGTAAGTTATAAGCAAAATTAAAAATAAGAGCATAAAAATTACATGAAAACTAAAAAAAAACTCAAAAATTTCTTTGTCAAGAAAATGTTTTTACATCCTTGTATTATATAGTAAAAAATATTAAAAATTTGAAGGTGTACAAAAATAAATATTTTTTGTGGCCGACACATTTACATCAAACCGGCTTGTAAAACAACTTCTCATGGAAAAAAATTTTCTTTACCAAATATTCCGCTGAAATTTCTCACTTTCCCCTCGTATTACTGTTCTTAACTCAATTTAGTTCTTAAAATACCATTTCGAAATACTATTTTTCAAATAAACCCATAAATTTTAATAGGGTATAGATCTGGACCTTGAGATGGAGTATCCACAACTCTACCGCAATTGAATAGACACAATGTTCATACCCAAAGTGCCTCATGTTTGAGGTCAATACATTAATAAAAATTTAAAACTTCCATATTTACCAGCAATTAACCCAAACTTACTCGAGCTGCCATCCAAAAAAAATACTTCAATATATTGAGGTACTGTCCCCATTCAAGATATTCTCAATAAAAAAAATTTATCCCACCTTTTACAGCATACACATATATACATGTGTATATATTGTTCCGTTTTTCTCTCTATAAAAACGCTTTTCCGTAGATCCGAAGATTTGCAAATGAATACAAGAGCCGAGTGTAGTAATTAGGGTTAAGAATGATACAAGTTTTATTTACAAATGCACTTATACTAAATTACTCAAGAGCTTAAATACACTAATAGAACTTAAACTAATAAATTACACACAGATATTCACAACTGGTTACCACTACGCCTTCCTCGCTGTATTTTACGCACGTCTCTTAGCTGGCTGCGCAAGTAATCACGTGACAACTCTTTGTCTGCTGCTCGTCACTTACGAGATTCACTCTGCCGTCACTCACAGTTGATACACCAATACCTCTTTGTCTGCTGCTCGTCACACACGGCACTCACTCTGCCGACACTTACAGCTGATACACCAATAAAGACGCACTGGCTTTACTTACACACGTCTATTCGCTGCGCTGTTCCCTTTACTCCTGTCGACACGATAGACTCCACAATAATCTCAATTCCACGACAGACTTTGCTGTCACTATAGACTGTCCTATAGTTTCTCTTTTACTCCAACTCTTGAGTAAAGCACAGACTGCTCTTAACTATCAACTCACCACTGTATCGCAGATTATTATTAATTCACAACTTAATTATCAACTGACTAACGAGTTCTTAACTTCACTACTTTCTGATTAGCACTAACTATAACTGTTCGCGACTGATTTACAACTGCAACTAACTCATTGGATGCGTCACCTCTTTTTATATTTCACACAAATTCCACTAGAAGTTTCAAACAATGTCTAGATGATCATTATCATCTTATATGCTGCCTAATTAAGTTCATTTGGTAACTATGTACATACATGTGTATATGCATACGTGTGTACATCATTAACTAAGCAATACACCGTGGTTGTTTATCTTTTGCTTTTCGTTTGAATTAGCACGTATGTATGTGTGTAAATATGTGAATCTTCTTAATAAGCAGACGCTTTTTATTGTTGTTGCTTTTGCTTGTTTACGTTTAATCAAGCTAGGCATGCTTATTTAGTTGTTGGCTACTATTCTAGACTATTCTTTGCTTTGACCCTGTAGGAACATTTTCGCGTAGCACTTACATTAACCCTGTTGGAATATTTTTGTGTAATGCTGCTTAAACCTGTCGACGGCTATTTTCGTAACAATATATACCCTGTTCAAAATTTATGGGTTTAATTGAAAAATAGTGTTTCGAAATATTATTTCAAGAACTAAATGGAGTTAAGAACAGTAATACGAGGGGAAAGTGAGAAATTTCAGCGGAATATTTGAAAAAAAATTTTTATGAGAAGTCGTCTTAAAAACCTATTTGATGCCAATGGCGGCCACAAAAAATATTTATTTTTGTACACCTTACAATCTTTCCTATTTTCTTACTATATAATACAAGGATGTAAAAACATTTTCTTGACAAAGAAATTTTTGAGTTTTTTTGGTTTTCATATAACTTACGACTATTTGTGCACTTAAATGTAAATAAAATAAAATCTACTTCAAAAAAAAAAAAATCACAATCCAAAAAAGTAAAAAAAATATTGACGATAAAAGTCAAAATTTACGACGATTTTAACATCCATCCATCTGTGTAATAGCGAGATCCCCCTGGCCCCGCCTGGACTCCCGTAGAACGAAAAGTATCATGAACTTCAATAGGAAGCACTTAGAAACATCGTGGACACCTTCGGAACCCATGCCACGTATAATGATTACTGCTACAGTTCCAATGACGAGGAAGAGGAGGAAAGTATTCAGCATCTCCTGTATCTTTGTCCCGCTCTGGATGATCTCCTTCTGCCCCTCCTTGACAGAATATCCTTTGGAAGCTTATCCGAGTTATCGGAAATCGGGCTCAAAAACCTGAGCCTCAATATTAGGAATAGTGGCTGGTATAATCGCTGACAGCTAAAGCCAAATTTCTTGACCCACTCTCCCCTCACACCCCCCTAAACAATCTTTTATTTCTTTTCTACTTCTACCCTTTTCACCCTCATTATATTGGACCCAAGTGATCTGAACTCTAATTTTCTACTTTTCCTTGCCAGCAGCCTACTAACCTAACCTAACATTGTGCAAAAGTTCAAAAGGGGTTTCATGAAACAAGTCTCACAAGTTTCCCCAAATGCAGAAATGGCAATTTTAAGAGTTCTGATGAAAACCCTTAATGGTTTTGGAAGCAACTTTTAAATGGGCGTTTCTACGTTAAAAGGCACTAACGACGGCAACATCAAAAAATCATATATAACTTGAAAATGTTGCGGAAATATGAAACATATTTAATAATAAATAAAGTATACTTTTTTAACAACAAATTGCAATACCTAAATTAGCTTAGTTTAGTCATAACTTCATGTTTACCAAGAAAAAAGTATCTAACCTGGCCTGTCTCTTAACTATTCTGTAAGAAAAACTTTGGAAGTTTACACATTACTACTTCATTAAACATCTAAGCGTTGTTGATTACATAAAGTAGTATAAATAACAATGATAATTATTTAAAAAAATCTCAAATTATTTTTATATTCTATTAGAAAAAATTACGCAGTTTTTGTCCCTCGTATTTTAAGTCTCTTTCCCTGCACATTTTTCGCCTGTTTAAAAATGCCGCCGAAATGCACTGACGCTGCAAACTTTAATAGCAGGGCATTTGTTTTGAACTAAATTTAACAATAAACATCGCTCGAGCCACTAGCGCGCTCTCATTGGGCTGATAATTCGTCCACGCTACTCGTCTCGCTCGAACATGTCAGTGCCACACAAGCGTAAAGGGGTTTAGACACGGTCAAAATGCTTGCTGAGATTGGTTATAGTATGAGTGAAAATTTGTTAGTATGTGTGACACCAACGATGCTTGTTGGAAAATCAAAAAATTTTGATTTTTGGCATGCTTGCTGTCAATTGTTATATATGTGTATGTGTTAACTAGTCAAGCACGAACAAATTTTCATTATAATTATATTTTCATTGTGAACGGTTGCCCAAAACATCGGAATTAAAGGAAGAAAAACATAAATTTCACTGGTGAAGAAAAAAGAAGAGTTATTTTGCTTTTCTCTTTTTTTGTAGACAGTGCTGCCATTATTGCTATTGAATTTCTTTATTTAAAAATTTTTATGTATTTTTTTCAACCAAACGAACAGCACAAAATCAAAATAAAAATTAATGCTTGGTGGGTCATCAAGCATGGTAACATCAAGCCGACAAGCACACGTACACGACAGCAAGCATTTTGATCGTGTCCAAAGCCCTTAAAAGAAGCGTAACCACTAATTACTAGGGAAAGGATTTTCATGCATTTAAAATCACGTTTTATGTACATAAAATATGCAGTAAAAATATAAAAATATGTATTTAAAACTGATAAAATATGCATTTATCAATTCTTTTTTCAACATTTAATAACATTAAAAACTTTAAAAAATCACCTTCATTGCTTTCTTAACAAACATTTTGTCATTAAAAACTTAACAAACATAAAAAGCTCAGAATCAATGCCTTCTTAATAAATATTTTGTCAAATCATATGCAGCCTGGCCCACGATGTCGACAAGAAACTTGCGATCGAACACTTGTATTGAAAACAACAATAAAATAACAAAATTTGTTTTTGTTTTCAATATAAGCAAGCGATAGAAAGTTTCTTGTCGACATCGTGGGCCAGGCCGATGAAATACAAAATAAGGTTCAGTCGAACTTTTATTAACATATGTACATGAATTAATAAATATTTTTTTTATTGTCAAAGATAAATCTTTGACAATTTTTTTTTTTTAAAAAAATTTATCTAATAAAAACTAATGTTTAATGCTGCTATTTCGTTTCTAAATTTTCGTTCTTAGAGCTATAAACTATTTATCCAATTTGTTGCATATATTTTAAGTCCATATTTTTTTTTTGTTAACTATTTCTAATTAATTTTTATGTCCTCATTTATTCTGCCTTTCAGAGCACACTTTTTTACCGCATCTTCAGTTAATTCAACTTGAGGTGTTAAAGTAAAGCTATGTACAGACGGTTGTCAGATCTTACAATATTGCCAGTAAAATGTGCTAAAAATTTCTTACGACCGTGTGAACTGGCAATTTTTGTCAGACGACGTTGCCAGAAAAAGCATTGTCAGTCCATTGCAAGACTAGCAACTGACAACATATTGTCAGACATCTTACAATCGTGTGAACACATTGTAAAATTATTGCCAGATATTTGTCAGACATTTTAATATTGTCAGATGTGCGAAGTTCATGCATCTGACAATGGCGTCATTGTAAGGTAATTCTTTCTATGGGCAACACTGCACACGCTTGATTTTAAAGAAAAAGTTTATAATAAAATATATGCAGACAAAATCATTGCAACTGCTTCTTTATGGTCCATAATAATTTATACTTTCACTTTTTACATTTAACACAAACACAAACGATAAATATTTAACAATGGCCAACAAATGGTTTAAGTCTGGCAACGCATAACAACAGATCGAACAATTTGTGCATATGACAACCTTGTGAACTGACAATTTTTCTACTGACGATTTTGTCAGATGAATTTATTGTCATACAACCGTCCAGCAATAAATTGTAAGATTTTCTGACATCCGTGTGAACTGACAAGAAATATTGTGCCGGCAATTTTCGATTGCCAGTACATTGTCAGCACATTGCCAGATCTGACAATATTGTAAGATCTGACAATCGTCTGTACATAGCTTAACGAAAGCCTCTAATTGGCCTATAGTGTAAACAAGAAAGCAATCCTACTATGTGTGTCTAAACATCAATTAGGCAGAAGGCTGTCGGATACTATATTTCTATTCATAAAATTAAAGAAATTTTAGAGTCAAAAAACTTGCACTCGTATGCAAAAAATAACGTGTGCAGAGCGCTGAAAAAAATTCACAAACATTTTTGAGTTTTAAAGGGCTATTATCCCATGCTATTTTTTTTATTTTTTATTTTCAATGGTATTTTTATTCTTAACTTAAGCCAAGGTACTGAACTTTTCAAATGAGTTGAAGGAGTCATACGGTGTTTATCAGTATCGAATAATATCACCAAAATGCGATCGTAAATTTTTCTCGTTTTCCTCTTTTTTGTTCTTACACAGTCGTAAAAACTGCAGCTTTTAAATAACTAACAACTAATAAAAAAAACCAAATTAGATTAATAGCATAAAAAAACTAAAAAATGTATTAAAAATATACATTTACAATGAAATATGCAAAAATATGTATTTATTATAAAATATGCAAAAATATGCACTAACAAATCGATGCCATTTTGTCACAAATTTGCTGATTCGCAAAGACATTTTATTTACGTTGATCTACGACCAACGACAGAAAATATGTATTTACATGAAAATCCTTTCCCTACTAATTACTAATGAAAAATAGTTTGATTCAGACACGTATTTATTAAGTTAAACGGTTTCATACATAACTAATAGACAATTTTATAGAATCTAACATGATTGGAAACAGCTTAAATCAATAATTACATGTCTGAATCAAACAGTTTTTCATTAGTAATTAGTGGTTACGTTTTTTTGGGCACATGGCACAAGAGAAATGCCTGATGTAAACTCAGCCATACTTTTCGTTTTAGTATGTTTTGCGTACATTGCCTGATGGGTAGAAATTCAACTCTCTGTCTAGATTGCAAACTTTTGATATACAAGTCACTTTTGAAACCTATATGGTGCTACGGAATTCAACTATGGGGCACTACTTCAGCTTCCAATGTCGAGAGAATCCAACCAAGGCAAAACAAAATTTTACGTATGATAACTTCGGCTCCATGGTACATCAAAAATTCAAATATATGTACATCGTGATTTGAATATGCCACTAGTGATTGAAGAAATTGCAAAGTACGCAGGCAAATATTTAACAAAACTCGAATCACATCCTAATCCGCTTGCTCGTAATATTTTAAACTTTACTGGACACATCCGCCTAAAAAAGAGGGACACAAGGGCTCTTATACTCATATACTATATGTGAGAGTATAAGAAAAAGCGCTGCCAAAATAAAATAGATTCTATCCCTCGACTACTTTCTGGACTTGCTTTTTTGTGTCAATTTGTATGGAAAATGTGTTTATGCCGCAATTCTGTTTGATCATTTACATACAATGACGAATGCTACAAACTTTGCTTACTACAAAAGGTATTTGTTTTGAAAATTTTTGCAAAGTGCAAAATATTTTAAAATCCTGTTCCGAAATTTTGTTTAAATCCAACTTTTAAGACACTTGGTCCTTACGAGTCAAATGTAACTAAAATATATCATCCATTTTGGAAACGAACGTTACATTAAAACATAATGGAAAACAAGTGGAAAAGATTAATGTTAAAAGTAGTTTGTTTACTCTCTCTTCACTTGTTCCTATTAGTTATAGTTTTAAGAACAATTTTATGGAAAAGGCACAACCACTACATACATACTTATTAATGTTTTGAATATTAAAAAGGAAATATAATTAAATATTACTAAGAGTTAGAAAAAAAATTAATTTTTGGCAGCTTGTTTTTTCTCCATTACAACATAGTTGGCGTATAAATACATCTATGATCTACGAAAAAATACAACGCTGATGAGTAGTATGATGGAGTTTATGAAAATTTTCAAAAGACACCCTACAAGAAATGAATGACTGAAACTAACACAAACGACTCTTTTTCACTAATACATTTGCAATAATTTTCCATTGAATTTATGACTGCCAGTCAATTGACTGGTAGAGATGACCGATACAATTATCAATTACAGTTGTTCCTCTCTAACATGTATGTTAGAGTGAAACATCGAATGTACATATACTAAAACGTTTAAGACATCGCATTTTATTGTAAAATATACAATTCGTTCGGTCTGTGAAATAAAATGTATACAAGTGCTAAGAAAGTTAAGTGAAGTTAACAACAATACTGCACAAAAGAATTTGAAAAGATTAATTTAATTTATACATTTATCTATTTATTTTTAAAATTTTAGATATTTACAAGAAGCAAGGTGTGTTGGAGCTGGAGAAAAGTGTGAAGAAGACTTGAGTGGTACCACCTACGTTATTTTATATATTAAATTGAGTTATATATATGAATATTACTTATTTCTCTATTTTCTTATAATAAAAAACAATTGAAATAACATAAAAATTATGTTTGTTTATTTAAAAGTTACATTTTACCAGTTTCTACGTATATATTGACTAGTAACAGTTGACCAGTCTCTATGTAAACATTGACTAGTCATAGTTCACCAATGCTTATGTAATCAGTGACTGGCAAAAAAGAAGCAGAGTAAGCAGTTAAGATATATGTGTTTTGTTTAAGTGAAATTAATAAGTTAGAGAGAGATAAAAAATCACACGTACAGAAATGTTTTGGTTATTTTTTTCAACAAGCCCCTAATAAACTAACTGGGGACTGTGACCGAAGTGTCGGCTATCGCTACTAGTCAAATGACTAGTCAATTGACTAGTAGTCTTCTTGTAGGGCAATAACAATTCATCACACCAGGGTTGTATATTTTCGTAGATCACACGACTTTGTATGATAGTGTATCACGGCCTTTACCTTTTGCTGGAAATAATGCCCATGTGCAAATGATTTTTCTGCAAGACTACTATCTTTTGATAAAACTCGATCCCAAGCTGAATTTTCAAGTATTTTGTCAGCTTTGTGTCTAGTGCTTATATCCTTATTTTTTTTGAATAAGCAATATCGTGATTTTTACAAAGAGAGTCCAATAAATTAATACCTTTATCACATCAATTTTAACGTTTTTGCAGATTTCTTCCAGGTCCACAGTACTGATATCCAGGAAATGTGAGTTTCAACAGGTAGAGAGTTTATTATTTTATCTACTATACCTCCTCCAATGAAGGTGTTTTTATGGCTTAACGTTTTCTGGTGTATAACCATATTAGCTAATATTTTCTGCATGAAATGCATTTAGTTACAAAAATGCAGTTAGTGGCACAACATAACAATATTTTAGTTCGTAATAGTGAGGATTCAGCGAACATCAGTTCATAAATGAGGCATATTCCCCTATTACCAAATTCTATTCGTGCTCTAAAAGTGGGACCATCAAATTGTAGAAAGACTTATGATTGGCTTGCTAGAAAGTCCTAATGGACTCAAGTTTGAAAATATCTATTTTTACTCAAAACCTCTATATATGTAGCCAAATATGAATACCTGAAGAAACTAATTTCACCAATTAAAGGAATGGGGTATTATACATTCACCGACAATGAAGCAGTTGTTCCAACTGACGAAGCTAAAACTAATTCAATTATGATATTTGATGATGTTGCATGTGAGAAGCAGAATAATATATGTACATACCTAATTTTGTATGGGTAGACATAGGGATGTCAATGCAAATGTTATTTATTATAATGTTTAAACAGGATAAAGCCAGCATTAGTTTTTACTTTCTGTTCTGTTACGAATCAGCTGACTCTTTTCTGTTTATAGAAATCTAATTATACAAGTAGTTGGTTTTTCTGTTTCCTTCTGTTCTGTTTCGGTTCAACCTCTGAAAATTAAAAAAATGTTAAGTGACAGCATAAATTATATAAAAACATTTTGAAATAAATTGTGTTGCGCTGAATTAAAAAAAAATGAATTTTTACAAGAAAAACATTAAATTATACTTAAACATAACAATGTACGATGCAAAACTCATCGCTTTAGTGGAAAACTGCGACCCTTCTGGTCCGAAATAGAGGATAAGTTACTACAGAAAAAGTAAGTACTAAAATTTAGAAGCAGAACGGCACAGCACAGAACAGCAACAGAAAGTAAAGACTAATGAAGCCTTAAGACAACACATTTATAGGGCCCATGTTGCCAGCGATATAAGTTATGAAAAGTTTAAAGAAATTTGTCGAGAGTGTTGGAAGGATAGGATTTTTGATGATAAGCAAAGACAACGAACTAAACGATGGTCGCTACATAAAGCAATTTGACTATTTCATAACTACATACATAAACTGATGTTCATAAAAGCTGATCTGAAAATCAGACCAGCCACCTGATAACCCGATCTGATACCTGATAAGATGATCTGAAAACCGGATCAGCTACCTGATAACCAGATCTGAAAACCAGACCAGCTACCTGATAACCATATCTGATACCTGATCTAATAGCTGATACCTGTTCTAATACCTGATACCTGTTCTGCTATTCGTTGTTAGCAAACATGAATGAGAAAGTTTTAAAGTAGTTGGTTTCGATAAGAAATGTCTTGAAGTAAAATCTTCTTAGCATAAAACTGGTGAAATAGATACATGTGAACAACTAAGAGATACATTTAAACCAACAGCAGAGCTCCAAAAATATTGAAAGAACTCCCAAGAAAGAGAAAAGTACAATCAAGACAGAAGTTGTAAATAGTACAAGTTTAAAGCCTCAGAAACTCGTTATATTTTCAAAAAAAAAAAAAAAAAAAAAACTTACGGGATATATCTAAAATTAATAATAAATAATACACAAAATAAATTTGCAAATAAATAAAAACCAAAAATTTTTGATCCCACTACGTTAGATTAGGAAGGGTGGTGTTATATCGCACCTCCATTCGGAGACCCGAGTGGATCCATTGTGATTCCCTTCTGTTGCTTGCTTGATGGAATGAGCATAAGTTTTGCAAATATTAAGGTTGTAATTATTGCCTTAGCAGTACTTCATAACATTGCAATAGAAGAAATAGATATTCCTCCAGGTAAGCCTTATTAAAAACCAAAATTTTTTTTTATAAAAAAAAACCAGAAATAAACTTTCCTGAACCAAACTCATCAACAAGGAGAGAAAATCGATTGCGAACTACTTTTATTGATAAGTACTTTTCACAAGCCTTCTTGTAATTATAAAATTAAAAATTAATTCAACCTTCCAGTGTATTCTTGAAAATAAGTCTTGATTAGTTTTTGTTTGTTGTTGTTTAAATTATAAATTTCTGTTTTATTTTTTATGTGAACATAATTATTAGCAGTGTTGGTATCTCTACGAAGAGCAAAAGCACATTAAGCTGTTGCAAAAAGGGTAAAAAGCGCAATAAAATACGAAAAAGAGGGTAAAAAAGCACGAAAATATTTTGTTTTAGTTTTAATACATTAAGTCATTTAAAAAGGAGAGTTTAGAGTGTAAAAGTTCAAAATATAATTTCAAATTTTTGCTTCAAAAATAAACAAAGTATTTGAGATGTAATAACAGAATTTATTAACATATTAATTAAAACAAGATCTTAATTAATTTAATAAAAATAAGTATGTAAAAACAAATAATAAAAAAATCAGGAGTCAAATACATACATACAATAGTAGGTGAAGCTTAGGCTTAGATTAAGATATGTATGTTACTGAAAAATCATTTACACGTAAAGAATGCATTAAGTACTCTTAACTTAAAAGTTTTTATTTTTGCGATATTCACCTTTATTCCAGTTGTCAACATTGACAGCACGTCAATACGATATGAAAAAATTGGAGGTTGGCAACTCGTTGTCTAAAACAACTGACTGCTATTGATAACCTCATGCTTTCAATCGAAATCGACCCTTAAAATTTAACCACTCTTGTGCGTTGAATACAAATTTACCTACATTTTGTTGTAGACGTGAACATTTTGATTTACTTTGCACTTACAAATTAACAGCCTTATGAAAATTCCGAAATCGGCCCTTAAAATTTAACCACCCTATAGTATGATTAAATATTTGTGTAAGCTTTAACAAATGCTTATTGCATACTACTTTCAATCAATTATTATGCAGAGAATTATGTAGTACTTTCCAGTTACTTCCGTTTTTTATTTTGCAAAAAAAAAATTTAATTTTTTAATACCAATTATGAAAAGTTTTCTACATTGTTTTTAACATAGTTTCATTATTGTCATTGAAAACAATTTAAGAAGCCTCAGTTAAAAGATTCTGCCATTAGTCCTTAAAAATATTTTAGTTTTTTAAATTAAAAATATTTTTATATTTATGATTTGAACAGGCTAAAGTTCGTATCGCTTTTTAAGCCAAATTATATGTGATAATTATTAATGAACAAATAACACCAAAGTTAGTTGTAAATATTCTGACAACACATAGTTGAACGCAACAGCAAGCCGTTTTCGAATACCACTAAACCTTCATCATCAGCGTTCTTCTGTGTTTGGTCCACTGTGTGTGGTGTCAGTTGATGTAGATTTCTGCTTTATATACGAAACTTTTTTGCAAATGGATTATGTGAATTGTTTTGATTCATCGTATTTCAATTTGCTGAAAACTGTTTTGTAATGAAAAAATATTTTTATTAAACAAAAAAGCACCAAAAGCAAAAAAGGGTATTAGCCAAAATTTCGCGTTTATGAAGAGGAAAAAAGCACCAAAAAATACCCGAAACGCACCAAAATACCATCACTGATTATTAGCACTGTAAATATTGACAATGTTTCCTCATACCCTAAAATTTAGTTAAGTCTTTAACTGTTTATGTACATGAATACATACAGACATAAGTATGTAAGTCAGTGTCCCGCAAAATAAAATATGTTTGTATTGGTGAGAAAAATGAGAGTAAAATAATCTTGCACTTGAAGAAAAGTTTTGTAATAAAATAGTGTATAGTTAAACAAACCAACCTTTTTCCTTTCAGGAGATGATTTTTGAATGTTTTGCTCAATTGACAAACTTTCACTAAATTTGTCAGTTGGTACACTCTCATCCAAATTTCCATAGTTTCATCCAATTTCTCTACCAGAAAATAATTGTTTGCGGATGACGAATCTCGTTGATCCTCTTCTAAAATTTAAGAAGTAATATTCATTGTTGTATTTTAAAGTGTATTATTGTAGTATTTCGACTGTTATTTTTGATTAAACAGTGTATTTTGTATAGTGTATCCCTATTTAAGTTATTATAAATAACAAATTTAAAATGAGTGGATCCGTCCGAGATGGTTTCTTTTTCCTTAATCCTAACGAAATTGAGCAACTTTTGCATTGCGACACCAGTTACAGGATATCGTTTTCCAAGAAAATTACGCTTTAGAAATCCAAGAGTATTAGCCCATAGGAGTTGTTATCGAAGGAACTAGTCCCATAGAATCTCCTGTAATTAAAAAGGCTCGCGTTGGTCATAAAGTGGTACCAGTTGCTATAGAGGATGAGCCAATTGCATCGATTTCAAATGCTGCAATAATACCAGAAAAACCAACACTTTTTATACCATCAGAGAAGACTTTCCGATTCAGAGAGACGATTGCTTTTTAAAACCCCCGTTTTCACCAGATTTCAGGAGAATTGCTTATATGAACATTCGCAAGTTCTAAAACCCATTGCAAATGAACATGAGGAACTGCCGCCAGTGTATGACATGTTCAATGCTGTTTGTAATTTTGAAGGTAAGTTTTTATAATTGCAAAATAATAGTTTCTTATTTTCTATAATTTTTTGGTTTCAGAAATGTGCATAATGATAGTGGAGAAGTCCAACTTATCGACATTTCATCAAGCTCAAATCGCAGATATCATGACGCGGCTTCGATTTGAGGAAATCACTTCTAATCTGCACTTTTGCGACAATGATCAGGCTGATGTCAACGATCGTGGATACAAAATCTGAGAAATTATAAACCATAAAAATAAAGCTATACCAAAAGCATACACGTATTCAAAAAAACTATCAATTGACGAACATATGGTGAAGTTCAAGGGACATAATGCCATGACGCAGTATATGAAGAACATGCCCGTGTCATGGGGCGTCAAACTTTGGTGTTTGTATGAGGCGGAAACCGGATGCATGTATAACGTGGACATGTATACCGGAAAAAAGACGTATGTGGAGCACGGTCTTGGTGAATCAGTGGTTTTGCAATTATGTAAGCCACTATTAAAAAAGGTGTTGAAGTTTACTTCGACAACTTTTTTACTAGCGTAAACTTGCTACTCATTCTACATCAAAATGAAATCATGCTATGTGGAAAAATTCGCAGTAATAGAAAATACATGCCAAAGCAGTTTCCGCCCGATAAAAATATGAAGCGTGGGGACATAAGCTGTTTTACATCTGGTAGCATATCCGTAGTCAAATGGATGGACAATCTCACTGTTTACCTGGCTTCAAATTTTATTGATCCAACTGCGGTGTGCAAAGTAAAGCGCCGTTTTGCAGGACAAGCAGGTAAAGTTGATATAGATTGCCCGTTGGTTGTCCAGCATTACAAGAAATGAATGGGAGGTGTCGATCTGATGGATTAAAAAAAGGTTTACTATGAGTATGATCGCAGAAGCAAACGGCGGTTTTATATTCGATTGTTCTTTGATCTCTTCGAAATATGCGTCCATAATAGCTATGTGATATACAGAAAACTCATGTTGCCCAACAGCTTTGCGAAAAACATGACTTTGATTGATTTTCGGACAGCCTTAGCCAAGGAATTGAATAATGACTTCTGTTCAAGATCGCGCAGATTACCACCGGCAGCCACCAGAACTGGAAGTACCTCTATAAGCAAGCCGAAATATTTCCATAAAATGGAACACCGTGAAAATTGGAAACGATGCGTTCGTTGCGCCAGCTATGGCAAACATAGCCTCACAAATGTATTTTGTACTACATGCAATATATTCCTTTGCTTTGCATCAACACGTGACTGTTTTGATCAATACCACGCATATTACTTAATTTGCTCAATTTCTTTAAAATATTCTTTTTTAAATAGCTTAATTCGAAATTTATTTTTATTATTATTTATTTTATTTTTCTACACCTTTATACAATTAGAAATCCATTGGATAACAATAAATAGATTCAAATCGAATATAAATTATTTGCTGGGTTTTTTTTGTATTAGTTTCTAAGCCTACTACGCTTATTTTTCTTTTGTGATTTTCAAAAATATTATTATTTGTTAATTCTCAAATAGTTCTTGAAAGTCTGTGCATAAGATAAGAGGTTTGTGACTATTCAAAATGTGTGGTTGAAGTCTACTGATGATTTGTTACAGCAACAATGAAATATATAGACAACGCTGAACCACCAGCAAATAAATTTCGAATTAAAATAAACTTCTGACAGTATGTCGAATAATAAATTTCTTAAATGTTAAATTTAGATTTTATTTTTCATTTTGCCTTATAATTACATTTATTGTTATCCAATGGATTTCTAATTGTATAAAGGTGTAGAAAAATAAAATAGATTCAAATCGAATATAAATTATTTGCTGGGTTTTTTGTATTAGTTTCTAAGCCTACTACGCTTATTTTTCTTTTGTGATTTTCAAAAATATTATTATTTGTTAATTCTCAAATAGTTCTTGAAAGTCTGTGCATAAGATAAGAGGTTTGTGACTATTCAAAATGTGTGGTTGAAGTCTACTGATGATTTGTTACAGCAACAATGAAATATATAGACAACGCTGAACCACCAGCAAATAAATTTCGAATTAAAATAAACTTCTGACAGTATGTCGAATAATAAATTTCTTAAATGTTAAATTTAGATTTTATTTTTCATTTTGCCTTATAATTACATTTATTGTTATCCAATGGATTTCTAATTGTATAAAGGTGTAGAAAAATAAAATAGATTTAAATCGAATATAAATTATTTGCTGGGTTTTTTGTATTAGTTTCTAAGCCTACTACGCTTATTTTTCTTTTGTGATTTTCAAAAATATTATTATTTGTTAATTCTCAAATAGTTCTTGAAAGTCTGTGCATAAGATAAGAGGTTTGTGACTATTCAAAATGTGTGGTTGAAGTCTACTGATGATTTGTTACAGCAACAATGAAATATATAGACAACGCTGAACCACCAGCAAATAAATTTCGAATTAAAATAAACTTCTGACAGTATGTCGAATAATAAATTTCTTAAATGTTAAATTTAGATTTTATTTTTCATTTTGCCTTATAATTACATTTATTGTTATCCAATGGATTTCTAATTGTATAAAAATGTAGAAAAATAAAATAGATTCAAATCGAATATAAATTATTTGCTGGGTTTTTTGTATTAGTTTCTAAGCCTACTACGCTTATTTTTCTTTTGTGATTTTCAAAAATATTATTATTTGTTAATTCTCAAATAGTTCTTGAAAGTCTGTGCATAAGATAAGAGGTTTGTGACTATTCAAAATGTGTGGTTGAAGTCTACTGATGATTTTTTACAGCAACAATGAAATATATAGACAACGCTGAACCACCAGCAAATAAATTTCGAATTAAAATAAACTTCTGACAGTATGTCGAATAATAAATTTCTTAAATGTTAAATTTAGATTTTATTTTTCATTTTGCCTTATAATTACATTTATTGTTATCCAATGGATTTCTAATTGTATAAAGGTGTAGAAAAATAAAATAGATTCAAATCGAATATAAATTATTTGCTGGGTTTTTTGTATTAGTTTCTAAGCCTACTACGCTTATTTTTCTTTTGTGATTTTCAAAAATATTATTATTTGTTAATTCTCAAATAGTTCTTGAAAGTCTGTGCATAAGATAAGAGGTTTGTGACTATTCAAAATGTGTGGTTGAAGTCTACTGATGATTTGTTACAGCAACAATGAAATATATAGACAACGCTGAACCACCAGCAAATAAATTTCGAATTAAAATAAACTTCTGACAGTATGTCGAATAATAAATTTCTTAAATGTTAAATTTAGATTTTATTTTTCATTTTGCATTATAATTACATTTATTGTTATCCAATGGATTTCTAATTGTATAAAAATGTAGAAAAATAAAATAGATTCAAATCGAATATAAATTATTTGCTGGGTTTTTTGTATTAGTTTCTAAGCCTACTACGCTTATTTTTCTTTTGTGATTTTCAAAAATATTATTATTTGTTAATTCTCAAATAGTTCTTGAAAGTCTGTGCATAAGATAAGAGGTTTGTGACTATTCAAAATGTGTGGTTGAAGTCTACTGATGATTTTTTACAGCAACAATGAAATATATAGACAACGCTGAACAACCAGCAAATAAATTTCGAATTAAAATAAACTTCTGACAATATGTCGAATAATCAATTTCTTAAATGTTAAATTTAGATTTTATTTTTCATTTTGCCTTATAATTACATTTATTGTTATCCAATGGATTTCTAATTGTATAAAGGTGTAGAAAAATAAAATAGATTCAAATCGAATATAAATTATTTGCTGGGTTTTTTGTATTAGTTTCTAAGCCTACTACGCTTATTTTTCTTTTGTGATTTTCAAAAATATTATTATTTGTTAATTCTCAAATAGTTCTTGAAAGTCTGTGCATAAGATAAGAGGTTTGTGACTATTCAAAATGTGTGGTTGAAGTCTACTGATGATTTGTTACAGCAACAATGAAATATATAGACAACGCTGAACCACCAGCAAATAAATTTCGAATTAAAATAAACTTCTGACAATATGTCGAATAATAAATTTCTTTTTTAAATAGCTTAAATGAATAAAAAAAATTTATAAAACATCATACTTTTCGATAAAATTTTTTTTGGCAAAATATTCTCTTTCACCCCACAGGCAACCATATTTGCCAAGCAAAATGAGGGGTAAGGGGAGGACGAGGGAACTAATTTTTTTTGACGTAACTATTATTGGGTCATATATTTTGAAAATAAAAAATCAATAAAAAATCGGTTTGGCAGAAAAAGTCCAGTCCTCAAAGGGTTAAGTAAATAGTTTAAATAAAAATCTGTACAATCTTCAACTATTTTTTTTTTTTGACAAATATATTCTTCACCATAATAATGTCTATATAAGTTAATTTCTTTCTTAAAGCTACAATTAATAAAATAACACAATGCACATGCATGATGTTTCTGTACATTTGTGGTACTTTTAATATTTAATTAAATTTAAATAGACCCAAAGTCCGCATATATTACAAATTCTAACTGTTTGTAGTACTTCTTAAACTTTATAATAGTTTCATCTTCGGGCATCCTGATGACTTTTTTCACACAAACATTTTTATGATCATGCGCTGTTATGCTGTAACGATGAAGTCTAAAAAAGAGAGAAAAATAAAATATGTAAATAAATATAATAACAACAACTAACTTATTAAATAGAGATGAAAATACATTTTGCATAAATGCAAAAATGAAAATTAGGCCGGGTTTACATCTGTGTGAAACGTGCCAAAGAAAGCGTAACCACTAATTACTAATGAAAATTCAGATATGTATTTATTGATTTAAACGGTTTCCAATCATGTTGGATTCCATACAATTGTCTATTAGTTATGTATGAAACTGTTTAACTTAATAAATACGTGTCTGAATCAAACAGTAATTGATGGTTACGCTTTGTTGGCACATGGCACACATGAAATACCGATGTAAACTCAGTCTTACTTTAATATATCTTTGATTCTCAACTATTTTTATCTGCGTCAATGTGAGTGGAAACTCTAGGCCTTCAAAATTTAATACAATTGCCCCTATATTAATTTTCTCATCGGAATGCCAACACTACCATGTACCTAAAACCCCTGATCATCTTATTTTCTAATGCAGACTTTTTCTACAAATAAGAAACAAACAAACAATTTTTTATAAGTTCAAATATTGAAGCAAATATTTGAAAGTGGCAATTACTCTGTATACAATTTACTAATCGAATTCATCAAAGAAGCCAAAATTGAACTGTAATTTGAAATTTTTTGAACCTGGCAGTTTGTGAATATTATCTTCCACCAACTTAATTCAGATTTGAGAAAGAAGAAAAGAAAAAAGAAAAAATGAAAAAAGAGAAATATTTTTTATGTTGTAAAGCAAGCCACAGACCTTGCGACCGTTGGTACAACATGAGCAGGTTGTGTATGAGATTGTAAAGTGTGTATAGACAGGTTGCATAATTTAGGAGTATGTTGTACAACTTCATTTCATTTTGTTTTTATTTTCGTAGTGTCATATAAAAAAACGTCACGCACGAATTCAAATGTGCATTTAAAATGTTTTGCAAATGTAATTTTTGTAGTTTTTTGGCTCACTTTCTTTTAGCGTTTTTAAAAGTTTGTTGTTAGAATATGTTTCTTTTTATATATGTAAATCAAATTTTTTTTACCAAATTTTTTTCTGCACTTTTTTACATTCTTGTTCTTCGTTTTGCACGAAAAAAATCATCGACTACAATATTCGCAGTAGTACCCGATGTCATGTTTACTCAAATTTTTTTTTTTTGTGAAATGAAGTTTTGCGATAATGTTGCACGCGTTGTTGTATAGTTTGTGTCCAAAACACACAACTTGATAAACCAACGTGTTGTACCAATGGTCGCAAGGTCTGTGGCTTGCGTAATTTCTGAAGTTTTTCCGTTGTCTTCAATTTAAATTACTATCTGTGTACAAAGCAGCAATGAGAGACCATTTTAAGCAATAAATATCATTCTTCTCGACATTTAAGCATGCACATTTCACTGCAATATTTTTTGGGAGAGGGATAAAGCTCGATCCTCTTATTATGGACGCCTTATTTATATCAATTTCAAGGGAATTTAATGAAAGCAAGGTCCGTCCGCTATCCCTCTCTTGAAATTTCTGCATTTTGCTCTTAAGGTGGAAGTACATAACACGCGTTCAATACACTTAAGGCTCAGTCAGACGTGACATAACCATAGCCATAGAGAACAGCCGTTCGAACCAAAATAATGGGCAACACTGTATTTGATTATAGGTGACTCGCCATAACGCCATAACTCTCACCATAGAAACCAATTGAATTTTGGTTGGGCTATGGCTATGGCGTTATGGCTATGTCACGTCTAATTTAAGCTTAATACGATACACGCGGCTGTCAATAAAGTTGAAATAGTATGTTTTCATAAGGCAAGTTACATAGAGAAGTTCGCGACGCGCGTACCAAACAAAAAGTTGAACATTCTTCAACTTTCACGCGTTGTATACAAAATGACACCTAGTGTTGCCAGATTCATAAGCTAACGTGCACAAAAATTATTAGAAATTAATTTTTTTATTAAACAATGGATAAAAAATGCATTAAATATTTAAAGAAAAATAAAACGTACATAAATGAAAGACAAAAAAATAACCGACAAAGGCTTTAAATTTTACAACTAAAAAACCTCAAAAGCGCGTTGTGTAACTTTCTATTTGCATAGCGTTAATCGTTTAACAAGCCAGAAAAGCGTTGCCGCGTAACGCGTGGTATGTACTTCCACCTTTAGCTCCTCGGTCTGTTTCTTGTACATATGTATGTATCCTCTGTCATCAGAGAGGATCATATTTTTGAGAGTAAAGAAAAGTTGAAAAAAATTCCCCATATAGCCAACACCCACCCTAATGTATGTATGTATATATATACATCCTGACTAGCAGGGTGACCGCTGACATATTTTAAAAAGTGGCACCAAATAGGGGATTTTTCAAAAAAGGGGCAAAATTAAAAAACAACAAGAAAACTGCACTAAACTTTTTATTTTTAATGTATTTTCATATAACTCATCCTAAATAAAGGGGGTCAAAAAGTGGCAAGGCAGTCGAAAAAGGGGAAACGCAGTCGAAAAAGTGGCAAATTGCCACTTTAGTAGGTCAAACGGTCACGCTGCTGACTAGTATTATAAATCTGAAAGTGAATTTGTTTGTTTGTTTGCTGCGTTTTTACGCTCAAACTGCTTTTGAAAACTATTTCACCAATCGAAAGCTACATTACCAGCGTAATAAAATATATAACATTTTTTATTCAGTTCGGAATCGGTTTTTTTTTTAATTTCGGCTGGTAAGGGTAATTTTTGTTTGGGTTTGATTGTTGAGCCAGTTTAAAACGATAAACAGTTTTAAACAGATAAACGCGAGCGGAGCCGCTGATAAAAGCTAGTATCTCTCTATATATGTACATATGCATATGTATAAAAAGAAGTGTACACTTTGATGTCACCACTAACTGCGGAAATTTGTCGACCGATTCAGGGTACGTATGAAGTTTGTACGAAATTCGCTGTGGTTCCGGATATATGGCATTTATAGATTTTCCCCTATACGTATGTTTTATTGTTGTTGTTACTGTTAGAACGGTACTTTTGTGCAAATCATTAAATGTTTGATTTAATAATGACATTCGGTCTTTCTTATTGCAAAATATTACTAGAATAGAACCGGGAAGTTATTCAAAATATTGGTAGAAGAGGGCCGGGGAAAGGGGCACCCCTTGGATGCAAAGCTGAAAATGGGTATAACTCGAGAACGCTAAGAGCTAGAGATGGGCAAATGGGAAAAATGTATCGATATATGGACGACACACCACCATATAAGTAAAGTTTCTTAGATTTTTAATTTTATTTCAAAAACTAAGCAACAAAAAACGACTAAACACATAAGAGCAAAGCATAATTTATAAACTAATTTGAAAAATTATGACCTTAATTTCGTAAATGTAGAAAAATAAAAACAGTTATTAGAGAAACATCGTAAGCTCGAGCAGCAAGTCAGGACACACCTTACATATTATGGGAATTTACTTCAACAAATTACAAAATTTATCCAAGATATTACTTTTTAAATACTTTGGTGGTGGTATTTGATTGTGTAAAGCACTCATTTAGTCACTCATTCAATATTTTTTGTCCTTTACGCCCTAATTTTTATTCCATATATCCAAAAAAATCGGTTTTACTCAAGATTTGCTTCCGTTTACGCGCTTTCTAGTTGGTTGCATTTTACAATAATACAGGTAGCCGCGAATCTACAACAAATGTACAACAAATAAAACAACAGTGTTTTTTATTGCTGTTTTGTGATTGACAAGAGAGACAACCAAGAGAAAACAATATACATGTATTTGCGTTTTCTCTTGGCTTTGCAAAGCATGTTTGTATTAGTACAGTTTTAATAGGCACTGTGCGCGTGTGTTGGTAAAACATAAACACCATTTGGCAGATCAAATGACGAAACAAGCAAAACAGCTGGCTCTTTGCGGTTACCTGTGTAATTGTAACATGGTTGGTTGTTTGTTTAATAAGCTCAAGTGGTCGATTTTAATGAATCTTGGCCTTTAAGGAGTTCTTATTTGCTATACAGTGTCTTGAAAAAGACAAAATTTTCGCAATATGGTCTGTAGACTTAGAGGTATTATCCTGTGGCAAGTAGTAATGGCTAAGTATACAGTCTTTTGACATGAATTCCTACAGATTGTTCTTTAATTTATGTAAATAGACACATAAGTCTTAATAAGTATTTTCAATAAATACAAGATTTCCAGCACTTTATGATGGTATACGGCTCTATACCACAATTCTCTATCTTCCATGTTTGGTAGGTTTTTAATATATATTTTGCATTCGCAGCACCTCCTCTTCTACGTCCAACTTTTAAACCGCCATTAACATTTATTTGGTCATCAGAGACGTATATATACTGTTCTATCAAAAGAAGTAGTCATTTGGCCGCTTAAAATTTTGAAAAAGAGACATTGGATGCATAAATATTATGAAAACTAACATAAATAGTATCGATATGTATTTTTTAAAACATCGATATTTCGATATATCGATATTTTTCCCCTACAGATGTTGCAAAAATGTTCTAAATTTAAAATAAATAAAAATACTAACACAATACCGTTTAAAACAAAAAAACTAATTTGTCCGGACAAAAGTTTTGTCTGATGTGTTATTTTTTTAGAAAAATACCTACGGAACATTTTGCTCTACGAAAATAACTATGCAATATTTTATTTACAGAAACAGAAACTAGAAACATGTACGGCCCTATGTATAATCAAAAATTGGCATGAAGTTAGCATAAGTGACAAAATTTAACATAATCTTAACGTGTTTTGCCATACATACATATAATTTTACATTAAAAATCATGCTAGGATTACTCGTGTGTTAAAACTAAATTAGGCGGTGATTTTTAATGTCAAATTGTATAGAGGAACTCGTCAACACGTAGTTAAATTTTTTCACTTATGCTAACTTCATGCCAATTTGTGATTATACATAGTGCCGTTAGTTCATTAAGATTTA
Organism: Tachina grossa; assembly: GCA_949987645.1. NCBI lineage: Eukaryota > Metazoa > Arthropoda > Insecta > Diptera > Tachinidae > Tachina > Tachina grossa. Next base: position 130,351,749 of record OX465274.1, on the reverse strand, counting down.
AGTAATATACCAAGTTATTACCGATTTCTTAAAATATTAAATTGAGGCCTTAAAAGGAGTTTTAAATCAGATTTCCATACAAAATTTTGCTTATTAAGCCTTTAGAATGCCTTAATAATCTTTATACTCGTAAATAAGGCTGTTAATAATTGTTTATTGAATGCCCATTGTTGAACACTTCAAAGTTCATCGTTTCGGAATATAAGAAATATCCACTGGACTTCCATTAAACAATCATTTAATATTTAAAGAAATCTCTAACAACTAACTTAAATCTTAATGAACTCCATGAGTGGAGAAAACCCAAATTGATATTGGTATCGAAAAAAGAAATAAATTTAAACATACATTTGTATTTTTAATGTACATATATTATAAGATAATTCTGAAAAACTGCATTAATCACTTTAATAAATTTAATACAAAAGAACTACATACATATTAGTGATGTAACGAATGTCAATTTTTGATATTCGCCAATACGAATATTTGAAACGATATTCGCGAATACGAATACGAATATTTCATGCGAAATTTATAGACATTAAATTAGGGCAACATGAAATATTAAAAAGTTGTATGAAAAAGAACTTCATACTCCTGTTTGCGTACTTTAAAGTTAATAAAAACTATCCAAAATTTTAATGATCGTCAGTAAATAATATTTGAAAATGATACAAAGCACAAGTTTCTATAAAAAATTTAAAGGATTTGTACAAACTAATATTTTTATCCATTTGTTTAAATTTAGTTTAGGATTTATGCATTTATTTATTTAAATTTTTTGGAAAAATATTCGTATTCGTATTCGCCTGAATTTGACTAATACGAATGCTTAGTATTTGCATTAAAAATGGACGAATATTCCGCAATTCGAATATGAATATTCGTGCATCACTAATACATATGTATGTAAGTTATACGTAACCTACTGTAACTCCAATAAAATAATAAGCCGTTGATGCAAAACACAATTATTTGAATTTGAAGTGTACGTTAAAACAAAATTTACATAAAAATTTTGACTAACGGGCGCTTGAAGAACAAATTAATTTTTTTTTGCGTAAGGAGGTAAATATTTCTAGTTTCTGTTTCTTTAAATTAAAAATTCTTACATTGTAACAATGTATGCCTCTTGTAAGAAATGTCAAACACCATACAAAACTCAATATTTTAGAGTGATTGTTGATGATAATAAGAAAGAACAGTCTTAGGTATATAACCAGACAAACCAAACTCGACACTTAGCTTAGAGTCACCTTATAGATGCGCCTTGGCTGTTATGAAATTTCTCTTTTTTTTTCGCATCACTAGTAGTGATGCCAATATCGTACAGTTAGAAAACGGATAAAATTTATAGAGCTTTTAAAAGTATCGAAAACCGATACTCGTATATAAGAATCGAAGCATCGATATAACGGTTTTTGAATTCTAGGCGCTATACATATATCGATATTTATTTTCTTAAATATCGATATTTCTATATATCGATATTTTTGGACATCTGTAGTTACAGCAAATTCAAAAATTAGTTTTTTAAATTATTTGGAATTGATTGATATTTCAAACTACATCATTACTTTTTTTTTCATTTTTCTAAAAAGTTATAAAGCGTTATTGTAATATATATATGCTAGTTTTTGCACACACAAATAAAGCTTGGACATCTTTCTGTTAAATTGTTTCCTTAAAAGTAAAGAAAGTCGCGGTATTGGTTAATGTTATGCAGAAAACGCAAAACACGGCCGGCAAACACGATTTTTAGCAAAAATTTGACCTGTGCGACCTCTAAACTTCTTTCGAAAATTCTAAAAAAAATCTCAAAGCTACTTGACCCTATAAGCTTTCAAATTATGCCTGAGCACCAAAAAATTTTTTTTTTGGGACAGCCAAAGAGAAAGCCAATCGATACAAAAATTTTTGGATACTCCAGCACATATCGAACATTTTTTATGCTAGTGCGTATCGAAACCCATTCATTCTCATACTTGAGTATACCCATGCCCATTTTATTTCATTATTTATGATCGCAAATAATCAATTTTGGTTAAAAATTGAATTTCGAAAATTATGTCGCTTAAGCTATTTTGGCGGTTCTGGCGCGATATGTCGATGCGCATTCTTCGTTACATCCCGAATATCTACGCATATCTATCGACATATTCTAGGAACACAATTGGGACGACCGACGAATTTTTCGATGCGAACTTTCGCCATAGAAAATAAAACACATTTGTTCATATGAAAATGAAAACAACATCGCCGTAGAACGAAATTCGTCGTGCGTGACGAACTCTGAGATCAGTGTACACACTTCTACCGATATTCAGTAGATTCTGCCTAATATGTTTGTGAATTTAACAATCTACCAATTCTACCGAACAAGGCCCAAAATCTACCGAATATTCTTATTTAGTAATTTAAGTCGATATATGTATGTGTAAATTGGCTATTTTGTCACATAGCAGTGCGGCCGCAGAGCGGTCATTTTCTGTCATGAAAATCATTAAAACAGAACAAAGAAATCGGTTAAAAACTGAAACTATCGGCCAGGTTCTACATTCCACTACAATATGAAAATGAAAACGTTTTTAATTCCGAAAAGTCGATATCATTTTGCTCTAGAAAAGTAATGAAACTTTTTCCACGACGATTTCATTCCCAGTTTATTTCAAATAAATATTTCAAGCAACATAGAAAAAACACATCTTATGCTATAAACACAATTGGAACTAACGGCGAACTTCACATAGTTCGACGAACTTGCCTTAAAGAATTCGTTCACACCAAAAAAAAAAAATGATTATGAACTTGCAATAAAAATAAATGCAAAAATCTATATCAAGTCTTGAACTTGATTAAAAGTCGAATAAATCACACATCGGAAAATGTTGAAAATTCGCAATATTGGAAACAAACAATAAACTTAAATTGATTAAACTCGCTAAAACTGCAAGGTTAACTCGGGAGAAAGCGCAAAACATTATGATAATTCGCCAAAGCTTGCAAAAATTTCAATTTTAAGTCCCTAAATATAAAGTAAAGAAAATTAAAATAGATAAAGAAAGCCAAAAACGTTGCAAAACTTACATCTTTCGCAAAAATAACAGAAATTTGCGAAAAATTTCAAAATTTTAAACAAGCCATAATTTTTATTAAAAATCGCTAAAACTTTAAGGAACGCTAAAAATTCGGTAAAGAAAATTCATAAAAACTTAATAACAGTGGCATAATAGCAAAACCTAATATTGTTTAAAATTCGCGAAAACTCATAGGAAGCAGAACACTTGAAAAAAAAACTCGCTTACATTGTGAACAATGCAAAAATTCGCGAAAAGTTGCAAAATCGGAAACAAGCCATGAAATTCATTAGAAGTCGCCAAAGCTGTTAAAAATAAAATAAACTCGCAAAAAATTTTTCGTATTTTTGCAATAAATTGTTACAAATATTTCATTTTTACTAAAAAGTATTTTCTTTCACAATATGGTTTGCTGCTGAATTCAAATTACTTTTTTTGTAGTGAAATTGGATTACAGAACACTTCAATTTTATTTGAAAAAAACTGAAAATGAAATTTTACTTTTTAAATCACTTTTATGAAACTGAGACCACAAACCAAGAGAAAATTTCACTTTCATTTCATTTTACGAATGTAGAACCTAGGCGTATAAGTAACCTAATATTTGACAAAGAAATTTGCCATGGGGATGAAATATTTATTCCTCCCAATGCTTTAATAATTTTTCCACAAGTTTAAATTCATAACTGTATCTTACATATAATCTTTGTAGTTACAAATGTTTGTCAAATAAAAGTTATTTTAGTAGCTTTATAAAACCTATGTATGTATAAAAACTGAATTCCTGTTATTTATGTATATTATTTTATGTATGCATAGCATATCTATATCAGTAACCCGCAAGCCATAGCACAATTGTGCGGATGAAAATCACATACATTCTTATGCTCTTTCATTTAGTCCTCACTGAGCAAGCGACGAATGAAGTTGTGCACGTGTGTACAAATTTTTTCCTGGTTTTTTGTTTAGTTTTTTTCAGCACACGGAACGAAATTAAAGTTAAAATTTAATAAATTTGTACAGCAAAAAAAAAATTTAATAATTATGGAAGCTAAGAAAAATTTCGTGATAAAAAATGATTTCGCAATATGCAATGCATTTTATGTTATGAAACATTGAAAAATAATAGGAAAGTAGTATAAAAAGGCATTTTAATAGTATCCACAGAACTGTGAATAAATTTAATTTTGAATTTATACACTAAATCGCTGAATGCTCATTAAATTTTTACGTTTTATTTAAGTTTTAATTAAATTGCTTATTTACAAAAAAAAAATTCAATCAACTAATAATCACATAATATATTTCATATTACAAAACTTTTCTTCAAGTGCAAGTTTATTTTACTCTCATTTTTCTCACCAATACAAACATATTTTATTTTGCGGGACACTGATCTATATAAAGGGTAAGGGCAAATATCTGGGGATGACAGTTTTTTTTTTTTTTTTGGAAATGCTTCATTGTTTATGGCAGTTTAATTTCCAATCACATGTGAAGTTTTAAATGCGCTTTTGTGCCCTGTTTAGTTTGATACTCCTTGCACTTACCCTTTATATATAAGTACACATGATACAATAATATAAAGGTACAACCACATTTGACGTATAAAATTAATTCTGACTTTTGTCCCAATTATTTGATTACTGTTTTTTTTGTAAACAGAGAGGAAAGCGTTGCCACACACATATAATGGCAACTTTTATTTAGGAATGCTTTTTGAAATGTGTAATTTGAGTTTACAAATTGTAGTTAAACACATATTTCTTTAATATTAATTGAACATAAGAATAACGAAATATGTGTGTAATAAGACCTACAAAAGCAAATATTTGATTAATTATTTAATTCAATAGATAACAAAAAAAGCCTCACAGCTTGGGATGCAACTTCGTTCTTAAAAACATTGATATAAATATACGGCGTTTCTTAGAAGCGATACATCAATGTTTTATTAGCGGAATTCACGGTTGTTTCATACATATAATACACATTCGCATATATCGTGTGCAAATTTATTGCTGGTTTACATCAAGCACAACACACATACTGCGACATTTGTATTTAAGGTAAACACCTTTCAAAGCTCTTAAATTTGTTCTTGTTTCTTTGCAAAGTAACAGCAAGCATTGTTGTCGCCGAGATCAGGGGGCAAATTACGGCACTCGTTATCGAACGAAATTACGAAGTATTTCAATAGAGTTTATATGGAAATATTTCGTAATTTCGTTCGATAACGAGTGCCGTAATTTGCCCCCTGGTTGGCTGTTCTGCTCTCGTCGGTGTGAAAGTACAAAAAGCTCTTTATAAAAGTTTGCACTTGTGCATATGGCTTGGACGTAGCTGAATAAGAGTTAATGCTTTGTTGATATATACAACAAACACTGTTCTCTTTTTTTTTGTTTGCAAAGGACATGGCCTATGATTGGACTAGAAACATGTAATTATCATATTTCTCCTTAAAATGGACCACGTGGTCTAATAATATCCGTAAGGATGCTACAACCCGTTAACAATTTCATCCGAATAATGTAAGGCAGCTACGTCTAAACACACATACTCTAATATATGTATTTCAGCTTTGTTATTGTTACTTTGCAAAGACCAAAGATGTCGCCGAGATCTGGGGGCAAATCGCGGCACTCGTTATCGAATTATGAAATATTTCCATATAAATCCTATTGAAATATTTCGTAATTACGTTCGATAACGATTGCCGCTATTTGCCCCCTGCTTGGATGTTGTGCTCTCGTCAGTGTGAAAACACAAAAGGTCTTTTGTAAAACTTTACACATAGTGCGTATAGCTTGGACGCAGTTGATGTAAGACAATACACCAGAGAGTATAAAAACAAAGTTCCGCCTCGATTCAGTTGGAAATTTCCTTCCTGTTTTATCTTGCTTGCTGCCGTTATTGGTGCTGCTGTAACTTTTTTGCTGTTTATTTTTTATAAATTTATGAAATTATTAAAATATTTTCCATTATTTTTAATTTAATAAACAAGAACGTCAAAAAAATAAAAAAACTCGGATTTCATAAATTAATAAGGTAGCATTAATTTTGAGAGTAAAAAATAATCGGGACAAACGTCAGAAGGTTAATATGGTGACGAAAAGAGAGAACGGTTTTACCTTTATATTATTGTATCATGTAAGTACATATATTTCGTTATTTTTTATGTTTCTTTGAATTGTTATTTTTTATGTTTCTCTGAATAAAAAAATTTTTCTTCCGAATTTCATTCAAATCTACCGATTTCTTTTTGTCGATTCTACCGAATTAAAAAAAAATTTAGTGTGCACACTGTCTGAGATAGATAGAACACTACCAGTAAATTGACTGCTCATTTGATCGGAAGTCATGCAGGATATATTCATCAATGCGTAGAACACAGTTTCTATCACATTGTTAAAGGCAAAATGAAAAATGTGATGGAAACTTTTGTGTAAGTGGGATGTTGCATCTCTCTCTAACCAATTAATATAACATATAGTTGAACTGCTCACTCCAGTGCTTTTTACTAATCAATGATAGCATAAATATTAGTAAATTTTGACTGATCCTAATTGACAAACATATCCCCCACAATTGAGTAATCAGCAAATATACTTTTTAATTTATTTTATTTGTTTTTTTATTATAAAAAATAACTTTAAACTACACACGTAACTAACATATTTAAAACAAAAAATACAAATAAACAAAACAGCAAATAACTTCAGCAGTATCTATCCCTCTTAACGCCTTTTCATCACCAACGCACCTTGCTCTTTAGAAATGTCTAAAATTTTGAAAATAAATATACATATTAAATTAAACTTTGTGAATTTCTTTTATGCACTATTTTACTTATCTTTTTTAACACTTCACAGATAGAATGAATTGTATCACCGACTTCTTCAGCCCCCAACGCATCTTGATCTTTCCAAATATCTAAAAATTGAAAAAGAAACGAATACATACATACATATATACATACATACATATATATGTATGTATATTTTTAATTAAACTATAATATTTCTTTTGTTAATTATTGTTTTTATCTTACTTTTTCACAAACACCATAACTTTTTTTTATCACTTTTTACATTTTAATTTTACAAACCGAACGAACTATAAATTATTTTCAGTAAAATTCAATATTTTAAAAATTTTGACATGTGTACATTAGACATTCCACTCTATCATATATGTCAGAGTAAAGCAACTATAATAACTGTTGAATTGAATGTAAAATTGTTGCAAATGTGTTAGTAAAAAAACGTTGTTTGTGTTAGTTTCAGTCATTCATTTCTTGTAGGGTTATTTCTATTTTGTACGCCGACGAACGACGAAAAAACAATTTGCTCTCCTTCTCTCTTTACATACACAATAACCAGTGTGACCAGATTTTAAAATAAAATTAAGCTAAATCACGTACATATGTCTTTAATACATTTTTAGAGAATACGCAATTTGGATTAACAAAGGCTAAAAAAACTAAATCCGTTTTTAAAAAATCTAAAGAATAAGCTAAGAGCTAAATAAAAATTTTAAAGCTAAATCCAGAAGAAATGAGCTAAATTTACCCCAAAATTAGCTAATATGCTCACACTGACAATAACCAACTTTATCAATTATAAGAGCTGAATTCGCTGAGTAAATTCGTTGTTATTGTGCTTCACACGACGAATTTACGCAGCGAATTCTTATCGACGAATTGGTCGACGTGGACGAAATTCGTCGTTCGTCCCAATTGTATTCCTAGCAATACTCATGACATGCAACACATTCGATTTTTTAAATATTTTTTGATAAGTGTTGCCAGAAATACTAGTTTGTAGTTGTTGAAGTATTAACATTTCTTTCAAACTATGTGTTAAAATAATGCTGTTTTACCCACACATACTCTCTTCGCAGTCCTTATTAGACTTGCAGCGCCTTCTGGTGTCAAATGAGGCTATTAAATTTTGAAGCTGTGTTTAGTAGCCATTTTATTGGTTATTTTACTTCGAAGATGATTCTGTTACACAACGAAGGCGGGCGCTCTGATGTTACATTAGGATTAGTAGTATCTGCTGAAGTTCAGTGACCAGTGCCTTATGCCTGCATCACTAGAACTTTTCCCACAGCAACTGATACAAAGGACACTAATGCACATCAGAAAAATGCATGGTGTTGTTATTTAATGACTGTCGGAGACCGGGCTCGAACCCAGGTCCTTCGGTTTTGTAGTCAATTAGACTTAAGCAATATTAAATTTTTACGGAAGTAATTTGACCGCGGGTGTGAAATAACTTTTAAATAACATTTAAACATTTTAAATAGATCTGAGCTAAAAGCCGAATTAGTGGAAGAATGGCTTATCCAATGCATTTCTTACAATTAAAGCAATTTATAAACAATTTTAGCGCTTGTTAAAAATTTGACGCCAATTTTCGCGATAAAAGTGACTTTTTAGCCAAACCTTGACTTTTTACCATTTTACCGAATTTCAATCCATTTACCTATTTGATGTTAGCGAATTTGAGCGAATTTTCGTCATTTTGGCATTCCTTAGATCTTTAGTTCTTGTTTGAAATTTATCGCAAATTTTCTCTATTTTCGCAATAAAAGTGATTGTTTCCAATTCCTTATTTTTTTACAGTTTTAGAGATTTTAAATCAGTATCAATCAGACTTTGATATCTTTTTGATGTTTTTGCGAATTTTCGACATTGTGGAAAATTTTTCCAAATTTTTGACATTTGTTACAATTTTAGCTTTTTGTACAGGAGATTGTTTTTGATTCTTAAAAGATTTTTTAAAGATATTCGCATTTTTTAAAGTTTATGCGATTTATATGTTAGTGCTTTTTTGCGGTTTATATAATCAGCATTATGAGATTTTTTTTCTATTGCGAGTTTGTGTAATTTTTGCAATATATATCTTTTTTAATAGAAATTTGCTAAAGAACCGCTACGTATTACGCATTTTTTTTATGAAATTGGTTATATGAAAAATTTTTCATTTGTCAATAGGAGGCCTGGAGGAGCAAATTAGATTAAAACAGTTGTAAAATGGTTCAGAGACTCGTGCTACCCTACCTCTTTTTTTTATATAATATCACTATCTTCTCTAGCGCTGCAATTAGCAAATAGAAAAAGTTTCGTGAAATATATTTCATGAAAAAAATGCATAATATAAATTAGGTATTTCTTAAATTTATACATAACGATTTTTTTCTACACATACATAGTCCCGGTATCAGACTTACAATTATTGTTGCTGCAACTTTTTATTTTTTAGTGCGAAAGAGCTAGAGAGGAATACAAAAAGTATATACAGTATGTCAAGTAATTGTTTTGATATAGTTAAAATCGTCGTAAATTTTGACTTTTATCGTCAATATTTTTTTTACTTTTTTGGATTGTGATTTTTTTTTTTTTTTGAAGTAGATTTTATTTTATTTACATTTAAGTGCACAAATAGTCGTAAGTTATATGAAAACCAAAAAAACTCAAAAATTTCTTTGTCAAGAAAATGTTTTTACATCCTTGTATTATATAGTAAGAAAATAGGAAAGATTGTAAGGTGTACAAAAATAAATATTTTTTGTGGCCGCCATTGGCATCAAATAGGTTTTTAAGACGACTTCTCATAAAAATTTTTTTTCAAATATTCCGCTGAAATTTCTCACTTTCCCCTCGTATTACTGTTCTTAACTCCATTTAGTTCTTGAAATAATATTTCGAAACACTATTTTTCAATTAAACCCATAAATTTTGAACAGGGTATATATTGTTACGAAAATAGCCGTCGACAGGTTTAAGCAGCATTACACAAAAATATTCCAACAGGGTTAATGTAAGTGCTACGCGAAAATGTTCCTACAGGGTCAAAGCAAAGAATAGTCTAGAATAGTAGCCAACAACTAAATAAGCATGCCTAGCTTGATTAAACGTAAACAAGCAAAAGCAACAACAATAAAAAGCGTCTGCTTATTAAGAAGATTCACATATTTACACACATACATACATGCTAATTCAAACGAAAAGCAAAAGATAAACAACCACGGTGTATTGCTTAGTTAATGATGTACACACGTATGCATATACACATGTATGTACATAGTTACCAAATGAACTTAATTAGGCAGCATATAAGATGATAATGATCATCTAGACATTGTTTGAAACTTCTAGTGGAATTTGTGTGAAATATAAAAAGAGGTGACGCATCCAATGAGTTAGTTGCAGTTGTAAATCAGTCGCGAACAGTTATAGTTAGTGCTAATCAGAAAGTAGTGAAGTTAAGAACTCGTTAGTCAGTTGATAATTAAGTTGTGAATTAATAATAATCTGCGATACAGTGGTGAGTTGATAGTTAAGAGCAGTCTGTGCTTTACTCAAGAGTTGGAGTAAAAGAGAAACTATAGGACAGTCTATAGTGACAGCAAAGTCTGTCGTGGAATTGAGATTATTGTGGAGTCTATCGTGTCGACAGGAGTAAAGGGAACAGCGCAGCGAATAGACGTGTGTAAGTAAAGCCAGTGCGTCTTTATTGGTGTATCAGCTGTAAGTGTCGGCAGAGTGAGTGCCGTGTGTGACGAGCAGCAGACAAAGAGGTATTGGTGTATCAACTGTGAGTGACGGCAGAGTGAATCTCGTAAGTGACGAGCAGCAGACAAAGAGTTGTCACGTGATTACTTGCGCAGCCAGCTAAGAGACGTGCGTAAAATACAGCGAGGAAGGCGTAGTGGTAACCAGTTGTGAATATCTGTGTGTAATTTATTAGTTTAAGTTCTATTAGTGTATTTAAGCTCTTGAGTAATTTAGTATAAGTGCATTTGTAAATAAAACTTGTATCATTCTTAACCCTAATTACTACACTCGGCTCTTGTATTCATTTGCAAATCTTCGGATCTACGGAAAAGCGTTTTTATAGAGAGAAAAACGGAACAATATATACACATGTATATATGTGTATGCTGTAAAAGGTGGGATAAATTTTTTTTATTGAGAATATCTTGAATGGGGACAGTACCTCAATATATTGAAGTATTTTTTTTGGATGGCAGCTCGAGTAAGTTTGGGTTAATTGCTGGTAAATATGGAAGTTTTAAATTTTTATTAATGTATTGACCTCAAACATGAGGCACTTTGGGTATGAACATTGTGTCTATTCAATTGCGGTAGAGTTGTGGATACTCCATCTCAAGGTCCAGATCTATACCCTATTAAAATTTATGGGTTTATTTGAAAAATAGTATTTCGAAATGGTATTTTAAGAACTAAATTGAGTTAAGAACAGTAATACGAGGGGAAAGTGAGAAATTTCAGCGGAATATTTGGTAAAGAAAATTTTTTTCCATGAGAAGTTGTTTTACAAGCCGGTTTGATGTAAATGTGTCGGCCACAAAAAATATTTATTTTTGTAAACCTTCAAATTTTTAATATTTTTTACTATATAATACAAGGATGTAAAAACATTTTCTTGACAAAGAAATTTTTGAGTTTTTTTTTAGTTTTCATGTAATTTTTATGCTCTTATTTTTAATTTTGCTTATAACTTACGACTATTTGTGCACTTAAATGTAAATATAACAAAAATTAAAAATGTTAAAAACCTCGACTTTTTTTCAGAAAAGATGTTATATCTTCTAAACGGCTGGACCGATTTTTTTCAAACATAGCAAAGAACCTTCTCGATCAAGTCATCTTTCAAACAGAAAAAACTAAATGAAAATCGGTCCAACCGTTTGGCCTGTACGTGGACACAGACAGACACACAGACACACACTACAAACTTATAACACCCCTTTTTTTAGTTGGGGGTTAAAAATGAAATCTACTACAAAAAAAAAATTCATAATCCAAAAAAGTAAAAAAATATTACCGATAAGTCAAAATTTACAACGATTTTAACTATGTCAAAACAATTACTTGACATACTGTATATTTATTTCAATACTCTCACACATATTCAAGAATTGCTGCAACAAAAATTGCAAGTCTGGATCGGGAAATAGATATTTGGTAACATTGTTCATATAGTCACCCTGTCGGAGAATGTGTTGTTGACTACAAAAATAGTTAACTTGTAGTTAACTTTTCTTAGACTGACTAAAAGCTAACTGCAATGTCATCCAGAACAGTGAGACAATTGACTACCGCCTAGGACATCGCAATGTTAAAACAGTCAGTTGATTACATTAAAAGTAATCCAAGTGTCAGTCGGTACTAGTTGCGAAATAGTTAGCCTAAAGTTAGTTTAACGTTACCGCAATTTCCGACAGGGCATACTCGTCATTACATTCTTGTGCACACACACATTGATAGGAATACCTATAGCACATTTGTTTGATCTAATTAGCACCTATCGATATGCGCACTTATTTGTGTTGATAGCTATAGATATTTATGCCGGTATGTAAGCATGCTTGTTGATGCGAATGTGCTATAATAGTCATACTCGTTGGAGTATCGATATGTATTGAGCATTCAAAAAGTAACTTTTTGGCTTTCTCTGCTACAGACATACTTTATGCTTTTGAAATAGTCAGAGAATGAAAATTTATTAAAAAATATAATTTGAAACTATGTACAATTTTCACAAAACAACATAATTTCATTTGAAACAATGACTTAAATGCACATTTTCATCCTTTTAACAAAGTTATAAATTATCAGCATAATTTTTACACACAAAAGTTCATACAAAAAACAATTAAGGGGCCACTACTTTGTTGATCATTTTACCTAAACATTGTATTTCACTTTCAATGACATCTCCTGGTTGTAAGTACTCCGGAGGATCACGATGCATACCAACTCCTTTAGGAGTTCCAGTCAATATGAGATCACCAGGTAATAAAGTAATGCTTCTATAAAAGAAAACAAAAAATATAACTATGTAAATGACTGAATTTATTATGAAATTATTCATGAATTAGTTGCAAGAATAATTTTTTAATAGGAGGCGTGGAGAAAAAACAAAGTACATAATTAAAAATGTTGCCTTAAAATGGTTTAAATTTTTCTACGAGTATATCAAACTCTTCTCCGCTGCTATTAGCGAATACTCGTATAAAAGGATTTATGCAACAATTTTCATGAAATTTCATTACGAATTTGGTAAATAAATAAGTTGTTTTTTTTAAATAATATTTAACGCTACAGTTATACGACCAAGATTTGCTTTCAAGTTTTTCACACACACTGGTTGTCAAAAGTCGTTTAAATTGAAAGCTGTGACGTAGGCTGCACGCAAATTCCAAGCAAATTTATTTTCAATATGCCGTTGATAAAAAAACAGCTTAAGGAAACAAAACTTCATGATTTCTATATAGATCTATAAACCGCAACACATCATTCATTATACACTTTTTATTTTTGTTCCTAAACATATTTATTTAACTGTAATTAAAATTTTTCGGTGGAATATAACATTATTTGTAATAAAAGAACACAAAAATACTATGTCGGCAGAAAATTTTAAAACAAAAACGAAAAGTGTGCTCATTGAAATTGTTGTCAGTTGTTTTTTTGCCTATAAATTGAACACACAATTGGAAAGAAATTTTGAAGTCAAAGTTGAATCAAATTCTAAAAATATGAATGTATTAGTGAAAAAGTGTGAATGTATTGAAATTTGAAAGACAAAACTTGATCGTGTAACCCTCAAGTAAATAAGATGTTCAACATACTGCGACAAACGGCTAATAATGTCATCGATTTTAAAAATCATATTTCCTGTTATGCCATTCTGCTTTTCAATGCCATTGATTTTGCACGTCAATTGCAAATCGTATGGATCCTTTATAATGCTTTTATGCACGATTGATGGACCGAGGGGCAAAAAGGTATCCATAGATTTACCAATTAAAAATTGACCACCATTACGTTCCTTTTGCCAATCTCTAGCCGATATATCCTGAGCTATACTGTAACCAAAGACATAGTCCATGGCTTGATGTTTCTCCACCCCTTTACATTTTTTCCCAATTATAACGGCCAATTCCACTTCCCAGTCAAGTTTCTGAAACGACCAATTAATTTACAATAGTTTTAGGCAAGTTTTTTAGTGGAGATAAAATTTTTCATGATCGATTAAAATTCTTGATGATTTATTTGTCACTAAAATAATTTTTTCTTGGTGAGTGACGCATAATTTCTTATGGTGTTATCGGCTAGATAAAAATATTTCATAAACACTTATCGTTACCTGAAACGCAAAACATACTAAAATGAAAAGTATGGCTGAGTTTACATCTGGCATTTCTCTTGTGCCATGTACCCAAAAAAACATAACCACTAATTACTAATGAAAAACTGTTTGATTCAGACATGTAATTATTGATTTAAGCTGTTTCCAAACCGTTTAACTTAATAAATACTTGTCTGAATCAAACTATTTTTCATTAGTAATTAGTAATTACGCTTCTTTTACGCTTGTGTGGCACTGACACGTTCGAGCGAGACGAGTTACTGGACGAATTATCAGCCCAATGAGAGTTCGCTAGTGGCTCGAGCGATGTTTATTATTAAATTTAGTTCAAAACAAATGCCCTGCTATTAAAGTTTGCAGCGTCAGCGCATTTCGGCGCCATTTTTAAACAGGCGAAAAATGTGCAGGGAAGGAGACTTAAAATACGAGGGACAAAAACTGCGTAATATTTTCTAATAGTAATTTGTGATTTTCTTAAATAATTATCATTGTTATTTATACTACTTTATGTAATCAACAACGCTTAGATGTTTAATGAAGTAGTAATGTGTAAAATTTCAAAGATTTTGTTACAGAATAGTAAAGGGACAGGCCAGGGTAGATACTTTTTTTTTGGTAAACATGAAGTTATGACTAAACTAAGCTAATTTAGGAATTGCAATTTGTTGTTAAAAAAGTATACTTTATTTATTATTAAATATGTTTCATATTTCCGCAACATTTTCAAGTTATATATGATTTTTTGATGTTGCCGTCGTTAGTGCCTTTTAACGTAGAAACGCCCATTTAAAAGTTGCTTCCAAAAACATTAAGGGTTTTCATCAGAACTCTTAAAATTGCCATTTCTGCAATTGGGGAAACTTGCGAGACTTGTTTCATGAAACCCCTTTTGAACTTTTGCACAATGTTAGGTTAGGTTAGTAGGCTGCTGGCAAGGAAAAGTAGAAAATTAGAGTTCAGATCACTTGGGTCCAATATAATGAGGGTGAAAAGGGTAGAAGTAGAAAAGAAATAAAAGATTGTTTAGGGGGGTGTGAGGGGAGAGTGGGTCAAGAAATTTGGCTTTAGCTGTCAGCGATTATACCAGCCACTATTCCTAATATTTAGGCTCAGGTTTTTGAGCCCGATTTCCGATAACTCGGATAAGCTTCCAAAGGATATTCTGTCAAGGAGGGGCAGAAGGAGATCATCCAGAGCGGGACAAAGATACAGGAGATGCTGAATACTTTCCTCCTCTTCCTCGTCATTGGAACTGTAGCAGTAATCATTATACGTGGCATGGGTTCCGAAGGTGTCCACGATGTTTCTAAGTGCTTCCTATTGAAGTTCATGATACTTTTCGTTCTACGGGAGTCCAGGCGGGGCCAGGGGGATCTCGCTATTACACAGATGGACTCATTGCGCCATCTGTTTTAAGCTAATTCAAGAAAGGTAACATCGAAACATCTCCAGCAGGATGAGATTGGGGTACCATAAAGATTGTCGATAAGGACCTGTCTTAACAGGGTTCCCCTCTTTGCCAGTTCATCCGCAACTATGTTTCTGAAATAGTCCCGTGTCCATGCACCCAGTTTAACGAGATATTTGAGTGCTGCGCAACTCCATCCAGGGCTTTACGACATTCTTGGACAAGAAAGGATGTGGTATACACCCCTATGATGGCCTTAATAGCAGATTTGTTGTCAGATATAATATAGATGTGTCTATTTGAAATCCGATAGAACCTTAGCCAGTGTGTCGCTCTTTTATGTCAGATAACTCTTCCTGTAACATACTACATTCCTTCAGGAGTCTGAAGGACATTTCAATTCCGTATTCTGGTATATAAACGCCCCCACCAACCCTCCCACTCATCTTTGAACCGTCCGTGAAATGTCAATGAAATTTGAAAATTCCTATTGAAGCAGGGTTTCGGAATGCAGTAGTCCACAAGATTCGGTACGTTATCCACTATACCTAAAATGCTTGTATGCCCCAAGTCGGTGGTTCCATGCGCCTATTGCGTTTAGTCTTGCGGCGATACGTAAAGCTAGCTTTCTAGCCGTTAAGTCCACCGGAACTTTTGCACAAACAACTTACGTAAATTTGAAACAAACGTCAAAAAGTTAATTTAACGGTCCTTTTCACAATGTACAATTAAAAGCTAACAGGGACTTTAATGGCAAGTTTTGTATGAAGAAGTTAAAGGTCACGTTAACTCTTAATCATGCATTGTGAAAAGGGACGTAATAAAAATAAAATAAGAAAATTTCAAGTAATTTTTAATTTAAAAACATATTTATATATTTCTATAAAAATAAAAAAAGTGTGTGTTTGCGTGTGTGTGTAAAAATGCCTAAAGAAATCCAAAAAAGCAAGAAGTTTTGCACAATTGTACATCTTAACTGCCAGTTTACTAAAATTTGGTTTTGTTTTCAATATAAATAGACAGTAAGTTTACGAGTCAAAATCATTGGGCAAACTTACTGCAACTCAAATTTGTTTTTGTTTTCAATATAAATAGACAGACGAGAATTTTTACATAGCTGCTATAAACGTGCAGTTAACAGGTTTGTGTAGATAAATTTCTATACAATTTTTGACATTTTATTTATTACGAGAGTGTAAAAATGTACAATTGCACAGTTTGCGAGACTTTAGAACATTCTCATGAAAACCCTTATTATACATTCATACGATGATTGTCTTTTCATGTTTTTGGGGTTGATTTTTTTATATAATCGGCTATTATATTTTACTTGCTAGTTTTTATAAAAAGAAAGTGACGTCTTTGCGGAAAACAGCATTAAGAGTTAATAATTAAAAATATATGGGCACTTCCAGAGAAAAGTCTACCATGATGGAAAAATTTAAAGCTACCCAACAGATTTGATTTCTTGTATTATAAATGAGAAATATTTAATATTAATTAAATTTAAGAGTCTCGTTTTAGTAAGTTTTATTTAATTTCACAGTAATACTTTTATTGCGAAACTATTGCTACAACTACAACTAATCATAGACAAAAGAAAAGAAAACCATTATATATCAATTAACGGTAAAATTTAGTTTTTCTTCAATGTAACGTAACGCCTGTATGTTAAAACAGTGTTATTAGCTTATGTGATAATAATAAAAAAAATTGTTTATAAAACAAATATTTAATATAATAGTAATTTTCAAAAAGTGTGTAACGTAACGCCAGATTGTGAGCATTTTTTTATAGTACAATGCTAATTTAAAATTTACTTAAAATTTTTGTTTTCTCTTGCAAAATTTTGTTACAAAATTAATATTTTTCTAGTTCCAATACAATAAAGACAGATTTTCGGAGATATTAGGGTTTTCCCCATATTTCAGTTGGCTTGAATCACACCTTAATCTTCAATCCAATTGACATGGAATTTTGTAGGTCATATTTTTGTCCATAGTCAACAATTTGGGTAAGAGTAAGGAAAGGCCCAACCATAATATGCATGTGTTATCTTAAGCCACCTTCAGCATTCGTTCGAATACATGTAATCATATGTGTATAACCATAATATACTTAAGTAAGCTTTTCGTCAAGTTTTGTCAAATGTCATTTGCTTAAGCAAAGTACGAAACTGAATGCATTTTCCGTACAGAATCAACTGTTTTTTAATTATTTTGTGTCCAAAAAATTTTTTTGTTTGAAATGGAAGGCGCTGATGAAAATTTATTTATAGTTAATTTGATAGAAAATGTTGAAAAAAATAAATGTTTGTACGATAAGAGTGATGCTTTTTACTATGATAAAAATGTAAAGGAAAGATCATGGAGCGAAGTAGCAGTAGCATGTGATAAAACAGGTATGTATGAAAATATTTGGAATTCTTGCTTTGTTTTATTGATAATTTTGAACGAATTTAAAGCCACAGAATGCAAGCATCGATGGAAACTCTTACGTGAACGTTTTTGTAAGGAGCTGAAGCGGCTAGATGCTCCATCTGGTAGTGGAATGACCTATCTCCAATAGTGGAAATTTTTACAGCCTATGATGTTTTTGAAGGCATCACTCGCTCCTCGCCGGTATTACATTTTATTTAATATACATACATTCATATTTTTTACTTAATATTAATATTTTACAGCACTCGTGATAACTTTGAAGACAATGGAACAGAAATTTTAGAAGAATCGTTTGGAGAAACGATTTCGATGGACTCTTCAACAACTCCAGTTCCACGAAAAAAAAAGAAGTCAACTCTCGATAGTATGTCTTAAATTTGGTGAGATTATAGATAATATTGAAAATAAATTGATATCGCAGCCTAACAATCCGCAGACGAGTCCTTTGCAAAGACACTTGTCCTGTTAATGAATGACCTGCCCATTGCTGTTAAAGATGATTTTCAAACGGATACAATGGCAGAGTTGTACCGTTTGCGGAAAACTAACAGACAAAGAAATATGTAAATGCTAAATTTAAATTGATTATTTTATTATTTAAATTTTTTTGTGCCATTGAAGAAAATGTTTGTTTTGTTTACTTATTTTACTTCAAACCCATTATTATAACTTTTCGGTAGCTAAAAGTATGATTTTATCGGATGGCTTTGCATTACAATACCTTCATTTATTATTATTTTATTCATTAAATATCATTATTATTGATAATAGTACCATTTAAAAATTTAAGTTGTAACAATAAAAAAATATTTATTGGGCAGACAAAATCCTACCTTTAGCTAAAGGTAAGTTGTGAAAATGGCTCTTACACTTTTCTTAAATAAAGAGAAGAATTTAATTTTTATTTAACAAAAAATTCATTTTCATGTTATTTATTTCAATATGAAATTAAAAAGTTTTAATTCTAATAAAGTACTTAATGTTAATGCCCATGGAAAAATGTTTAATGAAGTTGTGTCAAAATAGCTTTATTAATATATACAGAAGTGTTTACTTTATTAAGATGTTGAAAAAAAAGTTGCATAAATTATCCCTTATTTCTCTTGATGTTTTACCCCCGTAATTATGGGAATTTAATGACGGTAAAATTGATGGAATGTTGCTTCCGACCTCACTTCGCCATAGTCCGTCATGTACGTCGCCATTCGAATCGGCCCAATCGATATAGTTGTTCGGAATGTACGATTTCATATCGTTAAGCATTATAAAGTTGTGAAGAGTCACACAAGATAACACAACTTTTTCTGCATTTTCGGGAAATAAGTGTAAGGTGTTTAGTAACACTCTCCAGCGGCAAACTAATATACCAAATGCATTCTCGATTGTGCGGCGAGATCTCGACAGTCTTCTGTTGAAAATGTCTTTATTCTTTGGCAGCAGAACACCTGGATAGGGCCACATTATGTTGGTTGCCAAAGGAAAAGCAGCGTCAGCAACAAAGAAGTACGGTAGTTCTATGTCGCTATTTGGCAACTTTTTGGGAGAAGGAATCGAAAGCTTATTGTTGAGCAGCCTCTTTCCAAACCGACTTAGCTAGAAAATGCCTTTATTAATTAAACAGAATAAAAAATTAATATTTTGCTAAGCACATATATGTATAAGCACAAAAAAAAATAAAAGTAAGGTTTTTACCTCCATCACTCTGACTACCATAAGCACCAATGTATATGTACGTAAATCGACACCGTGCGTCACATGCTGCTAGTAACACAACAGAAAAAAACTTTTTATAACAAAAAAAAAATGACTGGCACTATTTGGGGGACATCGCAAAGCCATGTTTGCCATCAATAGAGCCGACACAATTCGGCATATTCCACATATCCCAAAAATCTTGGACTATTTCACTATAATGTGCTTCATTTGGCTCAGATACATAAATTCTGCCCAATTTGTTCCAAATAATGTCAGTTGTCTCCAGAATTATGCACCTTACGGTTTCTTTTCCTAATTTAAATGACCAGGCCAGCGACTGGAATGACGATCCATGAGTTAAGTATCTGTTTCAAAATTTAATGTTTGTGAATGTGTTGTTAGATTTTATTAAATTAAGACACACTTACAGCAACGTAACAGCTAACCGACATTCCGGTTGCACAGGTTCTCTTAACGATTTTTTGTGTAGAAATGGCATTATGAGTTTTAACAAGAGATCATATATTTGATCATTCATTTGATCATTCATTGTCAATCTTGCATATATAAAAAATTGTTGATGGTCTACCTCCTTCAGCCTCAAAAATTTTGACACAAAAAAGCCATTATTTTTCCTGTCGCGGTTAATTTGTCGCACTGAACAGAAGCGTTTTGTTTTCTGTTCTATTTCAGAAATTGAGTTTAAAACACACAATCCTTCCAAAGCAAGCTTCATTATTTTTAAGTATTCTAATTTATTTTCCATTTTCTTTTCACAGTTTTTTTTATTAAAATTATTGCTTACAATTCAACATATTACACTGCTGCTTTTTGTGTTACTTTTCAAATTGAAACTATCATAAAAAACAGAAAAGTTTCATAAATTTGCACCCATGCGTCGATAGTCTTTAAGTACATTATGGCCAGCTAAAAGTCTTTTTTTATACACTTATGCATTTGACAGGCTTTTCGTTAATTTTTTACATTTACTTAAGCCAGCTTATGCATATTATGGTTGGGCCTGAAAAGTTGAAAAGCTGCGCTTAACCGATTTTCAAAATTCTTTCGCCAATCGAATGCTGCATTACAAGCGTGAAACACAGCCTATTTTTTGTATCCGGTTCAGAACCGGTTTTTATATATGATACGGTTTTTATTCCGAACCGTAAATGTTTGGGCTAGATAGAGTAATTTTCGATTTAGGTTGGACTGTTTAATTATACTTATATATTTTTTGTTATTTTTTAACCAAAAAAATATCAACTGGAAATTTAAGTAACGAAACGCCATGTGACGTAACGCCAGATAATAAGGGTAACAGATAAAAAATGAAAAAAGATTTTTAAATCTAGAAGCTTGGAAAATAAATGTATATCAGTCCAAGTTGTAACAAAAAAAGTTTTATCTAAAAAGACTTGCCCAATTCGCAGAAATAAGCAATTCTGTTATTCAAGTCACACCCCATTTCTGTTTTTTGTAACGTAACGCCAGGTCATATTTTGATCATATCTTGAAATCTGTGGGTTTGATTGTTTTCATTTTTTAACTGAATATAGAGCTATTTACTCACTTCTCAAATGCAAGAAAAATTTTTTTCAAACATGTTTTAAATTTTTTTTAAACATTTTGTCGTACGAATGTCACGTAACGCCAGAAAAAGATGCTCATATTGAATTAAATTTAAATTGTTTTCCATCAATTGTAATTAAAAAAAATAAAATAAAATGGATGAAAGAGTTCTTGAGATGGATTCTACTGAGGATGAGGAAAATGTCATAAATATATATATATGTGAAAAAGAAAAAAGGAAGGAGTGGGTAAAGGAATGGCGAAAGATCGCCATTCCGTACGGAACCCTTCGTACACGAGTAAAAAACTCACTTTACTGAATTTTGTAAGTGTTAGCTTACAATGCGTGTGTACTTTGTGTGCATGTAGTATTAGCAACTTTAAACGATTATAAATCCCAAAATACTGAACCGATTTCAATAAAATATAGATTGTGCACGTCTGTACAGAAAACTCTTTAATTATATATAGATAGATGTATTACCCAGTAATATCGCATGCGTTTTAATGAGTTCAAAAGCTATCACATTATTTACGATTTTCGATAACATTCAGAATGCATTCGAAGAAACAAATGCTGAAGAAATCATGAAACACTATTTCATTTTGAACGCGTTCATTTATTTTTTGCTGGGTAACTTCAGTGATAAGCCATATTCGCATGTGGATCTGACGAAATTTTGAGATTATCAAGCTACAATTGATACATGCCGTGTACTAGTAACATACACATGTATTATAGAATAAAACTTAACGTTCAACGGTTGTTATGTTAATTATTTATTTTACATTGTTCATAAAAAACTCGACATAATATATTTTACAAAGGTTGCTTTATGTATTATTCTACTACAGCTCGGCCAATCGGACACTATGATCGACCACGATCATATCAATTAGTGTAAACTGGTTATGAAGTATTATTATTTCTGTCGCTTTCATTTCATAAAATCTTTTGGCTTTATTTAGAAAATACTTTCAAAAGCTACTCGGATATGTCCTTACAATTAACAAAATCAAAGTCTTCCTTATTTTCTACAGCAGTAGCAGCTTCTCAAAGGACGCTTGGAAAATTGATGGTCCAAATCTCCGCATTTAAACCAGTTAGCTTTCTTTCGTTTATCTTTAGGACAATCATTGGCGAAATGGCAAATTCAGAACAATTAAAGTTTCGGAAGGAGTTTCTAAGTTCTTAAGTTTCTTAAGTCTGAAGTCACATTACAAAAAAAATTCATATACGCTGAAGTTTTATCACAAAGCCATCAATTATTCATATTTCGGAAGGAGTTTCTTAACTTCTTAAGTTTCTTAAGTCTGAAGTCACATTACAAAAAAAAAATCATATACGCTGAAGTTTTATCACATAAGACATCAATTTTTCATATTTCAGAAGGAATTTCTTAAGTTCTGCTACTGAAGTTACATTACAAAAAATCATAGACGCTGAAGTTTTATCACATAAGCCATCAACAATATATTCGATTAATTCAGGTTCACTTATATAAGATCCACTCGCTATCTCTTGCATACTCAAAACATAGTAATGCAACTTTTCAGAATTACGATTCCAAACACGAGATTCTAGCTTTTTGTACACATTCCGGGCATTTTCCTCTTTGTTGAATTCTTATAATAATAAATGGGCTTAACATTTTAAGCTCATTCCAACTTCTCACTGATAGTAGACACGAACAACTTTGCACTACCAGTGACCATGCGACGACAAAAAAGCAATTTTAAGTTGTCATCGCACCCATGTGTGATGTATTCAAAATCTGATATCCATTTCGCTATATTGTAGCTATCATCTCCACTAAATTTTTGCAAAGCACCTTCAATATTATTAAAATCGAAAGAAATCTTATTTACATTCTGTGCCTCCAACAATTCAACTTCCTTTTGTAATTTCAAAATGCGAAGCCGTTGCACAAGTTTGGATTCAACATGGTATAAATTATCAGACACATTTGAATTAATTAAACCGCTATCACTTGCTGCACCATTTTGAATAACTGCACTTGCAGCGTTATTTTCATCCCTAGCCATCACACTTTCGACTTCAGGAGAATCACGACAGGCATTTACAGCTACATGCCTATTAATCAGTGGTAATGCTGCTTCCTCAATATGTTCAGCATCCACTATATCTCTATCGGGCAAAGATATCGTATTATTTTGTCCAGGGGTATTTTCACCAATAGTTTGCTTCAAAAGATTTTTTAACTGCGACAATGAAGCCGTTTCAGGAAAATCCATTCCTATTTCGCGTAACGCAGCAGCAATATCCTCTCGAGCTAACATTTTTTTATTTTTTAAAACGATTAAATAAAATTTTTTTTTCTTGTAATGAAAATTTTCTGTCACCCCACACCTGAATTTATAGAATAAAACTTAACGTTCAACGGTTGGTATGTTAATTATTTATTTTACATTTGTTACGTTTAAATTTTATTAAACGTGTGAGTTCTTTTGATTGCTCAAAAATAAAAATAAATAACATTATTTTTATTTGCTACTGTTTTTCCTTTTATTCTTAACGAAGCAAATTACAACTTGTCTTTACTTAACTACTTCTTATCGTTATTATCCACTTTCAACGAGGTCTTAACTTGACTACTTTCTGATTAGCACTGCCCTGTTCTCGCACATGCTGCCACTTTTTATAGTACATGAACCGGTTCTCGAATGTTCGCCCGATATGTGGCGTAATTACATGTCTGTACTTAGTAATGGCATCTATGCATGATGCCATCTGTATTGTCATTTACTATTGGTAGCCAGTGCCTCGTTTCTGTAAGGAATGTGAGAACTTTTCGAGTCGAGAAAATTGTTATCATCCTGTGAAACACAGGATGAGTAATACAAAAACTGTATTTGTTGATATTTTTTGTAAGTTTGTATAAGTTTTTATGTGAGTAACCCTGTGTAAAATAGGACAACCAATATAATTATTTAATTTATCTCGATGCGAGAACTTCTCACAAGTTACAGAAATGGTGTACAGATGTTCAAACAGTAAAGCTGGCAAACTATCGATAGTCACGCCATTCGATATATTCGATAGTTTGTTGGAAAACTATCGATACTATCGAATTATTTTACTTATTCCCCGTGAAAATTTTCACGGGGAATAATTCCAACTAATAGCAAGTAATATGGAAAACAAAAATTCTAATTGGAAAAGGGAAAAATTTCACGCGGAATTTTATTCATGATAGCTCCGACTATGCGGCAACACGAACAGTCGTTTTGACTGCTGATATATGGATATGGTTAAAAAAATTAGGTAAAAATTATAACTGCCTTATTCAGAAAAAATAATTTTGGTTTACAAATGGTTTACACAACAAATTTTGTATGAAAGTTTGTTTGTTAAACGTTTTTTAAACTAAAATTATTTTTTTTCTGAATAAGGCCTCAAATAATTAATTTTATGTTTAATTTTATTCTAATTTTTCAATTTTAGATATATATGTATCTTTTTTTTGTTTGTTTACAAAAACATACCTACATATCGTCACTGTAAATGCAAACGAACGTAACTACACAAAAAATTCGAAATCGCGTTTTTGATTGATTATGGTTCATTTTATCAAACTACATGTTCACGCAAATATTAAGACCTCTGCGATGAAAAATGACGACTTTTTTAAAGAAATTCAAATGGACGTAATTACGAATGCATCTATTTTATATTGAAAGGAACGTAACTAACATAAAAGTTTAAATATACATAAAAAGGAAATAAATGGTTAAAAAAAATATAAGCATCCATACTACAAGTAAATTTCGAAGAAAATTTACAAGAATGCTTTATTATTATTGATTTTTTAACGTTGTATTGTTTCCACTGTAAAAAATATAAAAGTGTAGTTATATACGTTTGCATTTAAGGTGTTTGTTTGTTTTAATAGCCAATTCAGATATATTAGCGATAATTTGTCATCAAAATATTCAGTAAGATTTAGAATGGAACAAAATGTTTCGCTCACAAAATTTTGTATATTTCAATCATTATTTTATTAATAAAGCGATATGTACTTATGTATTCTCCATAGAATACAACTAATATGTTAAATTTTATCGAGTTTGTTGACAATTTGGTAATAATTTTTTCAACGATAGTATCGCTATCGAGAAAAAACTATCGATAGTCTAATAAAAACAAAACCATCGATACTATCGATAGTACTATCGATAGTTTGCCAGCTCTATCAAACAGTCCTCTAGCACAATCGGGAAAATTCATGGTGCTGCTTCTAGGCGTTTGTAGATAATTCGATTGGCCGTTATTTTTGAATTGCAAAGTAACGACTCTTATGTTGGCAATGCGGTGTGCTACTGGTAGTACAGGGTGGTTACCATAAGTGCTCGCATTTTTATTTGTATGTGTGTATGTCTGTAGCTATGTACACAATTATTGTTGTTGCTATAGTGTTTGCACGTAAATACGTGTGAACGTTTAGTGCTTTAGTTAAATACTTCCAGATAGTTCTTTGCTTTAACCCTGTAGGAATATTTTTACGTAACACGTTCATAAAAAACTCGACATAATATATTTTACAAAGGTTGCTTTATGTATTATTCTACTACAGTATGTACATATATCGATATATAGTCATGTTTACACATGTTCTGCCTCTGGAAATGTGTACACTTGGGCTACATGTGTCATATTAGCATTTTAGGACAACAATACTTTGAAAATTTTGCGTCATTCAGCCACTACTTATTATAGTAAAATATGTAGTCATGATAAAATTTCTCATGACGTGATAACGACATACGCGTGTGGTTTTTTACATGTCGTGTACTATCTATAGGTTTTGTAATTTAATTTTTTATGTCAACTTTTTAAATGTTGTTTACACAAGCAAGTAGTTGTTATGTCGTTATATTTGTTTCCTGAAGTCAAATTTTTTTATCATGATGTACTTTGGTGAGGTACCTCCATTGGAATTTATAAAAATGGCGATTATGAACTGTTAGGGCGTTTTACGACTTAGGTAATGACATACATACATACATACACACATATTGTCGCTGTTTTAACTAACTGACCTAACTGACATTTATTTGAATAATGAGTTATATAAGTCCTCTACTATACTTTATAAGTCATAATACACATTGTCTAAAATTTTCACGACTGTAAGCATTACTTTTGTGCCTATATAAGTAAAAAGATTTCTGATGCAGCCATAAGGATGAATGTATAAAAAAAAAACAACTATAAAAGCTGCTCTCCTGTTAAATTTTTTAACTGTTAGTTAAAACAGCGAAGATATATAGTTATGTAAAGTAAAATACTAAACAAGCTGTTTGTTTTTTACAGGTATTTACAGAAGCGATTGTGTGTATTAATCAGATGTAATGTAAAAGCACTTACCTTAGTCATTTTATTAGCAATTACATTGCCTAAAGCCCCCGTCAATGCATTATTAAACTTGCTAAAGAACATGGGTTCTGTAGGTGGCTTCTTATTTTGTTCTTCACAATGATCCTTATAATTCAAACCAATACAAATAATCTTATCGGGATTTGTTATAGGAGGCAGCAACGTGAAACTATCATTCATTTCTTCAGTTTGCGCGTCGTCCAACTTGTTTTCCAACTCCGACAATGAGTAATTTTGCGAAATGAATGTTCTCATGTCGTTGGAGACACATGATCCACCTGATAGTTCAACAATCCTTGCACCATCTTCAGAAACAACTCCCAATCGCATACGCCCATCATTTTTACGTAAATACTGCACAAACCGCATTTTGGGGGAACTAAAAGCAATTTTTTGACGAGAAAAAAACTGAAATAAACTTCTGTAAATACTTTGTTTTATCTCTTACTTGGCTTTATAAGATCTCAAACTAACGTAACTTGTTATCGCACGCAACTGTTTGGTCGGCTTTTGCTGTAAACTAATCAATAGTGAACCCACAAATTTTAAAGCCATTCATTCGGTATTACGTATTACCAATATACATACATATATTCCTGCAATGAAAATTTTTTCACATATTAGTAAAAATACTGTTTAAATTTTCCTTATTGAACATACACTAAAAATTTTTTTAAAAACAAATAAATCCTTAACAAATTTCTAATCAGTGATAATAAACTAAAAAAAATAATTTTGCTAAAAATCGATCACATGAAAGAGAAACAAGTCGAGGCAAAATTATTGGCGGCGGCTTGCCGAGAGAATATTCAGCGGCTCAAAAACCCATAAGAAATTTAAAAAGAAAATCAAATTGATATTGAACATTTATTTTAATTTTTTCTCTGAAATTGTACGATTTTGTGTCTTTGAGCAGTTAAATTTCGGCTGGTTTTGGGACGATGCGAGCCGATGCGAGCCGATGCAATCGCCGGCGGCGGGATGAATAATATAATAACCGGCGGTGGCGCGCCGTCGACTTTAAGCCAATCGGCGTAAACCACAACAATTGTTTCTCTGTTAAAGGGCTATTCAAGGCACATTTACTACAGGTACATGCATTAGGAAAAACTCTGTGGCAACTGTGTGCTTCTCACATAGCTTTACAAAGTAATTGTCAAAAATTTGTATGCATCAAACAAGGCACAAAAGTAATTGTCAAACGAATTCTTCGTTATAAACTTGTAAACAAAAAATCAGCGGATGAGCAATATGCCTGATACGTGTACCTGTTTGATATGCCTTGGGGCTATTAGACAGGCATACTTGTCTGCAGACATGTACGATAGCATACCAAATCTCACTGTCTAATAGCATGTTTGTCGAGTACGTTAGACATGTATGTTGGTTTTCAAAAATTTTTGATTTTCTGATGTCTGTCGCATACCAAGATACTCGTCTACTCCGTCATACTTTCATATAAAAATTCAGTTCGCTTGTTGACGCTGCTGAGTGCGTATCGGAAATTTGTGAAAAAATGTCTTTTGCTAATGTTATTTTCTGGGAGGAGTTCATTGAGGAATATAAAAGCTTGCCAAAATTGTGGTAAATAAAAATTAGTACAACAAAAAATTTAAAAATAATGGATATAATAAATTAAAAGTACTGAAGTATGCCGTCAGCGTTCGACAGTGTAAAGCTATGTCAGATCTTACAATATTGTCAGATCTGGCAATGTACTGGCAATCGAAAATTACCAGCACAATATTTCTTGTCAGTTCACAAGGATGTCAGAAAATCTTACAATTTATTGCTGGACGGTTGTATGACAATAAATTCATCTGACAAAATCTTCAGTAGAAAAATTGTCAGTTCACACGGTTGTCATATGCACAAATTGTTCGATCAAAAAAAACCGAAAATTATAAAATCGCCAAAAATTAAAAAAAATCGCTAAAATGAAAAAAAGCACCACATTAAAAAAAATTGTAAAGGCTTCATTAGTCTTTACTTTCTGTTGCTGTTCTGTGCCGTTCCTTTCTGTATAAAATATTTTGCAATCGCTTTGTCTGTGAAAAAATCAGCTGGCAATCTATAGAATTGATTACACTTGTACACAAAATATCACAACACACTAATACATACACACTTTTGGCTGTCACTTAACGTTGAATTCTATTTTCTACAGATTTGTCCGCAACAGAACAGACGAAAAAGGAAAAACTAACCACAAATACAGATTTTAACTCAACAGAAACAAAACAGCTGATTCAGAACAGAACAGCAAGTACAAACTAATTCTGCCTTAATACTAAAATAAATTGGCAAAACCGAAAAAATCGATAAAATGAAAAAATCGCCAAAATGAAAATATCGCCAAAAACCGAAAAAAATCACCACAACGCTAAAAAGGTGCCAAAAATAAAAAAATCGCCAAAATGCAAAAAATCGCCAAAATGAAAAAAAATCGCAAAATTGAAAAAAATTGCCAAAAGGCGCTAAAACAAAAAAATGCCTATATGAAAAAAAATCGGCAAAATGAAAAAAATTGTCAAAATGAAAAATGCCCATAAACCGAAAAAATCGCCAAAACGCTAAAAAGGCGCTAAAACTAAAAATATTGCCTAAATGAAAAAAATCGCCAAAATGAAAAAAGGACCAAATTGAAAAAAAAAATCAAAAAAAATGAAAAAAATCGCCAAAAGGAAAAACCGCTTAAACCGAACAAAACGTCGTCTTGTTTCTGCTTTGATGTATGGGACATTTAAAAAAAATTGAGTTATTGATTGATTATATATGAATAATGCCTCTTTCCAAATTCGTTATCAGTTTTCCGATATCTTGAATATATCTGGGGATATAAATGTGCAAATTTGAGTCATTTCCACAATTTTTTAATTTTTTTGTTTTACGGCAATCGACAATTTTTTTGATATGTGGCACATTTCCCACGTAAAAGTATTAATATTGTTATTCGCAGCTGTTATAATGCATATCAATGCATATTCTAGTCAAAGAACGTAAATCAAAGCAAAGTACAAAAATTTAGTTATTGCGAATGAAATGCATTGATTTTTATTTTTTATTAATACAATTTGTTTTATTAAATATATTCACCTTTATATATATTTATTGCCAGTCAAGACGGGCGGTTACGAGGAGATATAAAATCGTTGGGTGTGGACACTATCGGCCCTTTTCACAATATACAATTTAAAGCTAACAGGGACTTTAACGGCAAGTTTTGCATGAAGAACTGTCAGTTAAAGTTCACGTTAACTCTTAATCATACATTGTGAAAAGGGACGTATGTAACACTGGTTAAAGCTTACTTTATGAGACGCAATTTACACTGTGACTTTTCTACTTGCCTGTGCAGGCAGGCTTTTTTAGTTTATTGGTGAGAGGGGGTGAGAAGCTTGCGGTGTAGAACAAAAGGCACGAAATGAAAATTCGAGGGGATTTATGACATTTCTCAGCATTAAACGTGTATATAAATGCCAAAAAGGCATTAATAAAAAAGGCTTAATGCAAATGTGTGTGACTTTTTGTAGGGGTTTCAAAAGAAAATTGTCAATACAAGGCAGGCTAAAAAGGCATAGTGTGAATAGCGACTAATAGCCTATTCACACTTACTCACATCTTTCATCTTTCATCAATTTGGCAAGATGATAACATCTTCCCATAAGAATTATACAGGGCTGAATGTTTAACATCTTTCAACATCTTCAGAAGATGTTCCTATCTCACTTTGTTTCATTCAACATCTTTCGATTATTTTAGTGTCATCACTAGAAAAAATGTATACAACTATACATACATGCATACATACTATAAAAATGTATACATATGTATGTATGTATGTATGTGTATCTACATATGCATGTACATATGTATATACATTCAAAGCTACATTTTGGAATATCTTTCCCAAAAAAAGATCCGTAATTACTCTAAGATTTTATTATATAAATATGTATGTATATGTATGCATATAATAAAATCTGTTATATATTTTTCCAAAACAAAATAAATTAGATAAAAATAGTTGCAAATGTCTACGCAAAATCTTTGCGGATAAAATTTTTAATATTTCTACATAATTTCTAGCATTATTTGTTTCTGCTCCTCAGGAGCCAGCAATTAAATCAATTTCTACTGAATTTTTAAATTGCATTTTATTATTTAATTATTAGTTGCTCACACTCGTAAAAATAGTATTACAATACATGACAGATGAAAGATGTTGTAATGTGAACAGGTTTTTTCTATTTTCAACATATTCCATGCATTCCTCAAAGAAGTATGAAAAGTAAGTATGAAAAGGGTATAAGCGAGCTTTTGTCTATTGGTTTTCAACTTTTTATGGTCTGGCATCATTTTCTAGTGTATGGTATGAAAGTGGAAAAGAAAACGAAAAATATTTTATTATAGGCAAAAAACGGCGGCGGCGGCTCATGAAAAATTGTTCGGCGGTGGCTGAAAATCGGCTGAAATTCGGCTGAGTCGGCTTCACAGCTTTTGTCAAAGTAAATTCACAAAATTTTTAAAAATGATTTATTTTTACTAGCTAAATTTCAGAGAAAAAGTGATTTAATCAGCGTTGCCACGTTCTTTTTATTTTGTACCACAAACAGAGCGGAAAAAATTGTTAGAAAATTGTCATATATCAAAAAAGAACCACTTCTTATTACACATTAAATCATTGTAAAATTGAATTTGTTTTTGTTATATAATAATTTTCTAGCGATCTTTTTCGCTTTGTTTGTGGTACAAAATCAGAATGTGGCAACGCGGACTACAGCAGGTTTTTTCTGAAATTTAGTCGTTAAGTCCCGGTTCAGACTTACATTTGTGTATATTATATACGATAACGTTTTCCACTTTTATTTGCAAATAAGAAGTGCTTATAAACGGGATATACATATCGTCGGTTGGTTGTTGGTTTGCGGCACAGTATATTCAAAATTCACCATGTCTGCAGCAAACCAATAACCAACCAACGGTATGTAAATTGGAAAGAACATTTGATAACTAATTTGTATAAAAAATTAAAAGCGAGAATGGATTACTGAAAAAACCTAAAAACCTCAAGCAAAATATAAAAAAAATCATCAATCGGCGGCTAATCAGCCGATTTTGAGACGAGAACAATTCGGCGGCGGCGGCTGACATAAAGCCTTCGGCGGCTAGGCCTAGCCGGCTGTCAGCCGGTCGGCGCAGATCTCTGGTGTACACAGTACAGGAATTCTTGCGTTCATAAAGGATATTTTGTGCTTGCGCTGAAATATCTAATTTTTTCATCTGCAATAAAAGTTTTTTTGAAGAAGTTATATTAAATATATGTAATAACGTTGAAAAACCAGTTTGATTGGTTTGAGAAAAAAAACATCGGGATGTATTGAAATTAAATCAAGCTAAATTTGAGTGAAGAAGTGACTAACATAAAAGATAAAAAATAACGAGAAAAAAATTGCAGTTTAATACATACATAAGCCTGTGTGTTTTAAAAGTTTATTAATACTTATACGTTGTGAGATTAACAACCACTTGTGAAAAAAACAAAAGTTAACAAGTACGTCATAATTGGCAGCATTTAATAAGAAAATTGACTTTTCAAATTAATTCAATACAATAATGGAAACTGAAAACGTCCCACGTTCTGAGTTGCAGGATTTGCAACTGAAGGCCGCCCAAGTGACAGATGAATCCTTGGAAAGCACTCGCCGTATGCTCAATCTCGTGGAGGAGAGTAAAGAGGCCGGTATACGTACTTTGGTGGCCCTTGACGATCAAGGCGAACAACTGGATAGAATTGAGGAGGATATGGATCGTATTAATGCCGACATGAAAGAAGCCGAAAAAAATCTAAGCGGAATGGAAAAATGTTGTGGTGTTTGTGTGTTGCCTTGGAAGAAGGTATCCATCAAAGATGACAGTGATAATGCCTGGAAAAACAATGATGATGGTAAGATTGTAAATAACCAGCCCCAACGTGTAATAGATGAACGGGAGAGAGCCGGCATGGGTGCTCCACCCCAGTCTGGCTATATAGCTCGCATAACAAATGATGCCCGCGAAGATGAGATGGATGAAAATTTAGGTCAAGTAAATTCTATGTTAGGCAATCTACGAAATATGGCCTTGGATATGGGTTCTGAATTGGAGAATCAGAATATACAAATCGATCGTATAAATGCCAAGGGTGATGCTAATAATGAACGCATGACGGGTGTCAACAAGAGAGCGAACAATTTGCTTAAGAGTTAAATTAATTACTCATGCCGAAAAGTATATAAGTAATAACGTCATCTACATACATCATCCATATCATTCAATGTTACACAATAACAACAACCACAAAAAGAATAATTCGTTAAACAAACTGAAGGTATGTTTTCATAACTGATATAACTCTAACACGACTGTTCCACTCACAAAGCTTTCTTTGCAAAGTCTTGAGGTTACTTCCATTCGAAAAACTCAATACTTTCCAACATTTAATTTGCATGTGGAAAAGCCGTCTAACAAAATATCATTGTACCTATACAATTTTAGTAGTTATTTTACAGAAACATATTTATTTTTTATTGTTTTTATCTATTCAGTTGTTTTCAGTATAGGCATGGACAGAAAGTCCTTTCAGACTACGATATGAAATTTTTTTCTTAGCAGCTAGGATTAATAACATACATGAATTACATCTTTATTTATAAAACTTGTTAAGGCTTTATAAAGGTTTTTAAACACAAATTTTCATACAAAAGTTTTCTTAAAAAGCAATTTATAAAGCCTTAATAATTTTTATAAATAAGGCTCTTAATGTATAGAATACTACTACCAAAAAAGCGTAACTACACTTTTTAAAATTTTATAGGAGATAGAAAGAGCTAAACAAAATTATTCAAGTGACTGAAGTAAAGTTTCTTTATATTCATATATATGTATATTTCTGCTGATTGATATGTTAAAATGCGAATACCGCAAGGCAAAAGCTCAATTATTTTGTATAATTTTTTAGGACTTATAGCTTTATTATATAGAATAATAGCCTAAATTACTAACACTTTGTTTTGTTTTAAACTGAATATAACATCTTCAGCGTATAGAACGACGTTTTCATAAATAAATCAAGAGTGTACAGCGAATTTTCCAATTTAACTGCAAAAGAAATAAATTTTTAAATCGACTAGAAAATTTAAAATTGCTCTCCTATAAAACAGCAAATTATGACTTTAATACTTTTTTCTTATTACCACAGATATGTACATATATTAGGCTCTCCCAAAAAATTTTTTTTGGAGCTTAAGCATAATTTGAAAGCAAAGCAAAAAATTTGACATTTAAAAATTTAATATTCATCAAGTAATAACCTTAAAAATGGTATAACTCAGGAACGGTAAGAGCAAATTCAAAAATTATTGTTTCTTAATTATTTAGAATTAATTGACCTTTCAGGCAACATCACTAAATTTTTTCATTTTTATAAAACTTTTAAAAGTTACAAGGAAAGTTACAAAGTTTATGGAAAAATTGCGAAACATTGTAATGTAAGCTATCTAAATGAGCAAATTCATTGCAAAAACTTATATTATTTGCACTCAAAAATAAAGCTTGGACATTTTTCTCTAAAACTGTTTACTCAAAAGTGAAGAAAATCATGGTTATGGTTATTAACGTTATGAAGAAAACACAGAAAACCGCCTTTGGCAAGAAGTTGACTTGAGAGACCTCTAAACCTCTTCCGAAAAATCTGAAAAAAAATTTCAAAAATTTTTTACCCTATCTACAAGCTTCTAAATTATGCTTGCGCAACCATGAAAATGCAAAAAAAAAAAATTTTGGGCCACACTAATGTATACATATATCGTCAACGCAAATGCAAAATCATGTAACATGTAATAATTTAATTATAGCTATTTTGTTGTCTTAGTCTGTAAGGATTTTTTGACCATAGACTGAAATAAATAAATAAATAAACTAATTATATAAAGTCACATTTTGAATTAAATACTGGGTATTACATCGAAACACATGTCCCTACGAATTTCAAGCCTTTATCATAAAAATCAGCCGAATTAAAAATAAAAATACAGAAACTACTTCAGTCACCTGAATAATTTTGTAAAATTTAATAACGTATAGTTACGTGATTTTGCATTGCAACTAACGACATGTATGTATTTTTAGATAATAATTGACCCAAAGAGCGCCTTAAATTATGAGGGGGCAAATTACGGCATTCGATATCGCTCGAAACCTCCATACAAATACAATTAAAATTGTATGAAAATTTGTCCAATATCGAATGCCGTAATTTGACCCCAGGACTTAGTAGTTTACACTCCAAATATTTATGTATCCACACAAAAATTTCAAGTAATTTACGAGGAATTACATTTTCATTGCTTTAAAAGAATATATTAAAAATATGCAGTTAATTAGTAGAAAAGCGAGCAACAATTTATATTAGACATAGAAAAATTTGAAATTCCGTTATTAAAAAAAAAAATTTGCGAATTTTTTACATTTTTCCCAAAGAAAAATAGCAGGCCAATAAATAAATTTTTCTTAAAGTCGCTTCCAATTTAGTGATTAGGATTCGTAAAAGAGAAATTGTTGCAATGACAACCCTATGTGGGTGGCGTTGGCTGAAGTAGTTAGCACGTTGACTACAAAACGTAAGGTACTGGGTTCGAGCTATCCCTTCCCTACCACCCTCTCTCACTAACTTCTCTTCAACACACAGGTACCACAAAGGGATCATTGTATTGGACCCAAGTGAGCTGGACTCTAAATTTTCCCCTTCCTTACCAGCAACCTGCTAACCTAATTAAAAATTTTTTTCACTTGGGATTTTTTTTATTGGGTACTCGTATATAGCGAGAAATTAAATTAATTTAATATACATATTAGTTATTCTTTATACATATTTCTATAGGATGAAAAACTTTTTATATGATTTCTTTTTGTTTTAGATATTTGTATTTTATTACAATGCAATATAATGCTAATTAATATTTAAAAGATAATTTCTAATTACTTTTCTTCTCCGTACACAGCTCAAAAAAACCATAAAATATTTAAAGATTCCAGCTTTTAAAAGAATGCACAATGAAACACACATTCAAATGGCACAAAACCATATCAGAACAAAAACAAGCGATTTAATTTAACTACTAATTAAAAAAACAGAAGGAAAAAATTAAACCAGCATTTAACACAAAAAACAAAAACCAATAATATATCAATGTCCAATATACTATATACTACTATAGTAAAAGGAACCACCCATGAAAACTAAAAACTGACTATAAGGTGTCTTGAAAATGTCGTGAGTCTTATAAACAACACTATCCAAAATTTATAAAAATAACTAAACTACCGATAACAAAACTACCGATTTCTGTTAAAAATTGTAAAACCAACAACTTTATATTAAGAACAACTACTTATTAAGGCCTTATTCATAGAAGTTAATTAAAGTTTAAAAAAAGGTTTAACAAACAAATTTCCATACAAAATTCGTTTTCTAAATCTTTTGTTAACCAAAATCATTTTTATGAATACAGCAGTTACTATTTATACATATAAAAAATTAAAAACTATACAGCAATAATCCTATCTATTACATATTTACTAAAAAATAATACTAACTAACTATTACTATCATTATAAACTATTTTTTTTATTTATTTATATTTTAATCGTAAACAAATTATAATTTACAACTATTTGATTTACGAGATTTATATGTGATAATTTTTGTTTTAATCTCTCAAAAAAAAAAAAAAAAAAATTAATTATTCTCTATAATTAAAAAAATATGGGAAAACTGCAGCAATTTTTGAAATGGTAAAGACATAAAGTATGTTCATATTTTTAAATTATTTAGTTATGTTCTTAACTTTATATTAAATACATTAACAACCCATATGCATAAATATAAATATGCACGTGCAAAAAATAAAACAATAGCCCAATTCACAATCTTGTGCAAATGGTCTTGCATCGTAGCATTTGCAAAATGGTATAGTATATTGATACTCACCACCAAGAATTGTTAAGTGGTTAGCATAAATATACTAACCATTTTGCACATGCTACGATGCAAGACCATTTGCACATATTTGTGAATTGGGCTAATATGCATATAAATAATTTTAATTACATACTACATACATATATAGAATTTGCAATCTTGTACTTGTGCATTTCAATTGAAACTTTTTCTTGGACCCAATATTTATATTAAAAAAAAACAACATAAAAATCAATACTTACAAACAAAAAGTACATACTCAACAATTTACAAATTTTTCTAACATGTATCTCTTAATGTAAAAGAAATGTTTGTTATCTATATTAAAGTTAAATGTTCTTAAAATAAAGTAATTGCGTCATAATATTTGTATTTTAGATAGAAGAGTCTTCAGTTCGCTTCATTGCACAAATTTATGTCATAATGAACATTTGACCTAGTTATTTCGACTTTGTATTTCTAATTAAATTAAAATTATCCTCAGGAATCTTGTTAGTAGTTGAAATGTCATTCATACATACATATTTGCTTTACTTAATCATATAAACTTTAATCAATAAAAATATTATAATAAAAATATATATATATATATATTTCAAGTTGCAAAACCACTTATTTTAAAACAAGTGTGCAAAATCTGAAAATTAATCTTTAACTATATTATTATATATAAAAGAAATTATTGCTTAAATATTATGGAAAAGGAAAATTATTTAATTTACAACTCAAGAACAAGAATTGGAGATATACAAAAACTTTTTTTTTTTAATTTTAAACTAAATAAATCCAAGTAAGTTATCTATTTAAAATGCTTTCAATTATCTTATGTGTGAAAAAAAATCACTTGTTTGTCTCTGCTCTATATTTATTTATTTGATAATAATTGTTAGCCCGTAATAATTATTACCATTATTGAGCTATGAGTATTCGAAATCAATTCTGATTTCAATTAATAATAATAAGCCTTGCTCTAAAATTATTTTAGACCAAACTCATTGTGGACATAGGGTCGCATTAAGAAATCTCCATGTGGATTGTATGTTTGCAATACTTCTTAACCATCTTAACTATTAAAATCATGATTTGAATTAATTGTATAAATAAATTTGTTTTGCGGTGGTTTATCCTTTATTTCAAAAATAAAATATGAAATTTGTCATTACACGCGATAAGGCTATTTCAGAAGAAGGATTTGAAAAGATCTAATGGAAAATGAGTATGAAAAAAAGTATAGTGCAGTAACATCATACGAAGCGAATGAACTTGCTGTTGCTGTCTTAGAATAATACTGTTTCCCATACTCTAGAAATAACGTAAGTAGCTTATATATAAAATAACACGTTTCATAACCATGACTTGTATTCATTGTTTTGTTTTCTTTGACACGAATTTGCTTTTATTTTCTTTAAATTTCACCCGGCGTTGCTCTCTAATTCGATTCGAAAGAAATTCATTTCGAATTGTTAATAAGGCAGACCTAAGACTTCCCAAGCGCATTCTGCTCTGTTGTGACATACATATGACAACTTGTTTCTTGTCACAATATGTCTGTTACTTTACTCTACATTGGGATCTCGCGGAATGAAGCTTTCCTTTATCTCTTCCCTCACTAAATATTTTCTCTATCACCAGGGCTGTCAGATATGACGATTTCTCGCTTTCCAGGCTGAGATCTTGGCGATCTTCAGGGCCACGAAGCTGGTGGCCAGAAATGTAGCTGAAGGTGAGAAGGTAACCTTCTACTTCGACAGCCAGGCAGCGCTAAAAGCTTTGAAGGGACGCAATGTCAAGTCGAAACTTGGTAGTGATTGTAGGAAAGCCCTCAACTTGCTTAGGGATAAGTATAGTGTCAGACTATGTTGGGTTCCTGGCCACAGCAGTGTTGAGGGAAATGAAATTGTCGATGAGCTGGCAATAATAAGGTCGGCGTTAGATGAGGGAATGTCGGACAGATCGGCGAAATTACCGATTGGTTATTACCATAAAGAACTCAGAAATTGGGTAGAAAGCAGGACCAACCATGGAGAAGTAGGTTAGGATTGTAGAGTCTCGAGGGGTTTTTGGCCAAAACTTGACTCAGGAAGATCTAAACTGCTATTGGACATGAATAGGAAGGCGATCCGAATCATGATAGGCGCGTTGACAGGTCACTGCTCGGTCAGAGCAAGAACAAGAATTTGGGAGACTGGCAATCCAGATTTTTGTAGGATGTGCGGGGATGAAGAGAAACCAGAAACCATTGAACATATCTGTCACTGCCCGAAGCTGCAACGTCATAGGCTTAAGGTACGGTCACACTTGGCAAATATTTGTTCAAAAAAGCGTAACCACTCAATGTTTGTGAAAAACCATTTCATTCAGACAAGTGTTTCTTAAGTTAAACAGTTTCATAAACAACTAATAGACAACGTCATTGATTGCAACATTATTGGAAACTATTTAACTTAACAAACACGTATCTGAATTGAAAGCTTTTTCATTAATATTTTGTGGTCACGTTTTTTGAGCAAATATTTGCCCAAGTGTGACCATCCCCTTAGATGACTGAGCAGACGTTTCCATGAAAGCATTACTGATATCGGGAATTGCAAACTAGAGGACATCAATGACTTCATCATGGGAATTCGGTGGCTCAATGATGGATAATATTGTAGCTTCTGGCTACAAATGGGAGGGTGAATATTACTTTTTTGGGCAACAGAAGGGAATCACAATGGACCCAATTGGGTCTCCGAGTGGAGGTGCGGTAAAGCACCACCCTTCCTAACCTAATCTAACCTTCTGAAGCAGCACTTCCATAAGCATGTGAATATCTACATGTTCATATGTTACTAGTATACGGCATGTAGCAAATGTACATAGCTTCTAGATGACGTCAAAATTACGTCGGAGCCACATGCAGATGTGTACTATATGTAGGCTTTAAACAGTTTCATACATAACTATAGTTATTATTATATAATAGATAATTTTGTAGAATCCAACATGATTGGAAACTGTTTCAATCGATAAATACATGTTTAAATCAAACAGTTTATCATTAGCAATTAGTGGTTACGCTTTTTTTTGGCACATGACACACAGATGTAAACCCGGCCTTTAAACATGTATTATTTCTCTAGACCAAATGTAGAAAAATCAAGTAATTAATAAAACGTATAAAGTTATGTACATATACATATGTAGGTATGTGCATTAGGGCGAGTCGATTTGCATGTATAAAAAAATTAAAAAATCGTATAGTGAAACCGAAATCTACACATAATTCTAAGAAAATTTGACGAAGAAAACATGGGTCTAAAATCAAACCCCATACCGCTCCTCACGAAATGAAAATGTATATTTTCGTTATCTGCTTCTTCTTTGGCTACTGCCTGCCTTATTTACTCACCACTAAGAATTGTTAAGTGGTGAGTATCAATATATTATACCATTTTGCACATGCTACGATGCAAGACCATTTGCACAAGATTGTGAATCCGGCTAATGATTCGAATTTAGTAGCACTTATTTCAGTAGATACATTTTTCTATTAAAAAAATTGTATTTTAAAAAATAATTGTTTTTCTAAAGAAGAGGATATGCATTTTCATGTCGAGATGTGCGGTATACATAGGTATTGATTTTAGACACGTGGTTTCTTCGGAGAATTTTCTCAGAATTTCATGTAGATTACGTTTTTGCTATACGATTTTTGCAAAAAAAAAAAAAATCGACCCGCCCTAATGTGCATACTTGTGTATACAAAAATTACCGCACTTCCATTCATATCATAAAAACAAAACAAAAAAAAAAAAAAAATACAATAACTTGATTTTATTTTTACAGTAAAATTAAGGAAGTACAACGCATTCTATTAATAAAAATGTAGTTCCCGTTTATAGTAAGTTGAATGCTATTGAAATTGTAAACGTATTAGGCACGTGTTTATTGTGTTAATGATGAGAGACTAATCAGAGTCAATATGAAAAATCAAGAGATTTAAACTAAAGGTAAAAATATGTACATAAATAGTTGACAAAGGAAATTTGACCGTTATTTTTTTAATATATTGTCTCCTAAAATGCAAAATAACGTATCATTAAAAAAATCAAAATTGATTTTTTTATTGAATACGATTCACTATATCGAGCCTTATTTTCGATTTTATCGTATTTTATTTATTTATTTATTTATTATTGCAGTTCATTATGAACCTAATTTAAAGCTATCTAAGAGGTATGTTCTTACAATGTTGGTATAACAATTTCTTAAATTTATTTATATTATCACAATTTTTAATTTCATTTGGTAATTCATTAAATTGTTTCAATCCTTTATAATAAAGATTTGCACGGTCTGCTTCACTTGTGATTTTTACTACCCGGAAGTCATTTCGTTTTCTTGTGTTATAATTATGTATTTGGTGGCCGTATGTGATTTTTTCTAGTAAATATGTGGGACAATTTCCTATTTTTATGTTAAATATGAATTTCATAACATAGAATAAAATAAGCTTTGTTTAACACTTAACCAATTTAAGCTGTCCAACCAGCGTTACCGTTGTGCGACTAAAGTCGCATTTTGCCCCTTTTTCAACTGCCTTGCCACTTTTTATGCCCCTTACTTTTAAATCCCCTTTTTGTATCATTTGCACTATTTTGTGCCCCTTTTTGCCCCTTTTTGTTCAAAGTCAACTTTCGTTTTTATTTTGACAATAAATGTACGCAGATTCGTACAGATTCTACCACATTAAACCAGATTTTATTTCCTATGTGTCAAACTTAATATAAAAACATACACCTTGGTGTGAATCTTTGTATTTGTTTAAGGTTTTTAAATATACGAGTACAATTGCACACTCATACCTAATAATTCTAACTGTATTTTCGACAGCTATTGTGAAAGCCAAATTTAATTAAAGTATATATTTTTAAAAGGCTGTTCTGTAAACCGATTGAGTTGAAATCGCACGATTGTAGAAAACTTAAACAGCCAAACACGTGGCCAAGTCCCAAAAGCAAATGATTTAAAAATATCCGAGTTTTTACCACAAAAAATACTTATTTTCGAAGGAAAGTGACTATTGCTGATGATAAGTTGCAACTACTCGTTAAGTCAATGGACAAATTGGCCAAATTAAACGCAAAAATATGCACCGATTCAGCAGTTGCAAAGTCGGTGAGTTACACCTTACTTCATCTTTATAAAAAATTTTACAAAAAAAAAACAAAGCGTAAACCTAAATTAGCATTGCTAAAAAATTTTCAAATAGACTGAAAGTAGACACTTGTCTGTCCATGCTGGATTGCAAGTGAAGAACTTATTAATAAATACAGGTGTACAATTTCAAAAGAATTGATATTTAAGGTATTTATTAAGTATGCATTATGCATAAAAAGAATACCATTAATATATTTTCCTCTTCAGAGTCGAAGTTTAAAATTTTTTATCAAAACTTTAAATGGTTAAGTAAATTTTTTGGATTATACTGGTTTTTAAGTAAAAAAGTGA
The DNA here is from genome assembly GCA_949987645.1 of Tachina grossa. Lineage (NCBI taxonomy): Eukaryota > Metazoa > Arthropoda > Insecta > Diptera > Tachinidae > Tachina > Tachina grossa. The sequence goes on along the minus strand of OX465274.1, from coordinate 130,309,455 downwards.
TATTTCCCAAAAAAGCCAAAAAATGTATTAATGTATTTTTTAATTTTTTGTAAATCTTAAGAACTGGAGCAAATTACGGCATTCAATATCGAACGAAATTTCCATTTATTTTCTATTGGAATTTCGATCAATATCAAATGCCACATTTTGACCAGTGTTTCATTATTATCATAGATTTTGTGATTTTTTTAAATTTAGTAGCTATCTATACTACGTTTATACTCGTCTTATTTGTAAATAAAAACTGTATTTGCAAATACTCAACTAGCCGGTATTATAAAAATATATATACACAGTCGTCAAATAAACAATTGTAAAATCAAAAATTTCTTTTTCTGTATACATACATCTCATACATCCCCAGTAACCAGTAATTCCGTTCTGTTTCTAAATTTTAATAGTTACATTTTATGTTATAAATTATCACCTGTTTCTGAGCAGAACGGCCACAGTTTTCCACCGAAGTGATGAGTTCGTCTATTTTTATGTTTCAAAATAATTTTTTTGTTTTTCTGATAAAAATTAAATTTTGTAAATTTTAAGGCCATAGTCACAATTTTTAATTTATTTATGCTGTCACTTAGAATTACTTAATTTGTTTTGGATTTTCACAGGTTGAACCGTAACAGAACAGAACGAAACAGAAAAACCAACAACTTGTGTAAGAGTTCTAAAAGCAAAAAAGACTCAGCTGATTCGTAACAAAACAGAAAGTAAAACCTAAAGCCAGAATTAGTATTTACTTTCTGTTCTGTTACGAATCAGCTGACTCTTTTTTGTTTATAGAAATCTAATACAAGTCGTTAGTTTTTCTGTTTCGTTCTGTTCTGTTTCGGTTCAACGTCTGAAAATTAAAACAATGTTAAGTGACAGCATAAATTAAATAAAAACATATTGAAATAAATTGTGTTGCGCTTTTTAAATTAAAAAAAAAATGAATTTTTGCAAGAAAAATTTAAACAACAATGGAGGATGCAAAACTCATGGCTTTAGTGGAAAACTGCGACCCTTCTGGTCAGAAATAGCGGACAAGTTACAACAGAAAAAGTAAGTACTAAAATTTAGAAGCAGAACGGAACAGCACAGAACAGCAACAGAAAATAAAGACTAATGAAGCCTTAATTCTGCCACAAGTTAGAATTTTTACTTGAAAATAAAACGTACGAATAAACTGATATCCCAATAAGCAATTTCGCTTGAAATCAATTGTAAAACAATTGTTATTCAAGCCACATATTCAGTTGTCAAGGGTGGAATAATGCTTGATTTTATTTCAGAAGCGTTCAACCTTGTATTACAATTGAATTCAAGTATATTTCAAGCTTCAAAAGCGATGTTTTTAAAATAGAAAGAAAAATGCAATCGAAAAGTTTTCTTACAATTATTTTCTGCATATCTATATACCTTTACTATTGCTTTCGTGGTTTTAATCACCTTTTGTTTTTTTTAAATCACCTTTTTATTCATATTTGATATTTTTCACCAAAATTTCAATTTTATTAAAAAATAATTTACTAATTTGACAAGGTTTGAACATGTTGTATGTTGTTTGATTTTTTATTTGAAAAAATTTTCAAACTTGAATATTACTTGAAAAAATGTTTGAATTCAGCTTTGTTTCCAGTTAAATTTCAAGTGCTTGAATTTAAATTTTTTGAGTGCTTATTGGGATGAGTTCTCATAAAATTATTGTTTGTGTACATTTTAAACATGAGAAATTTGTTTTTATTGTTTGTTTTTAATAAAAATAGGTTAATAAATATGTTAGTTTCTTTTATTTTCTTTGATTTTAAAGTTGCCCCTTTTTTTCTTAGAAATCCCCTTTTTGTGCCACTTTTTTTTGAAAATCCCCTTTTTGTGCCCCTTTTTGAAATTTTTCAACGGTAACGCTGTGTCCAACATGTATTTTATATTTGTGTCTCTTGGCTTATGAAGTATAAATCTCATCGCCTTGTTTTGTAGTTTTTGCAACTGCTCTATTTGGGTATCTCTAGCGAGAAATGTAATTGAGGGACAGTATATAAAATGTGGCTCAATTATACTTCTAAAGGGTGTTTTTTATTGAGGTATAGAACTTTAAGTTGGCATCACTTTTTTAACTGGCGGCCATTTTGTCAGCTGTCAAGTGATTAATATTTAGTTTGGTTTGCCATTTCATCATAAACAGGTTGACAAAAGAACAACGCTTGCAAATCGTGCAAATTTATTTCGAAAATAATGGTTCAGTTCGCGAAGTTTACCGCAAGCTCCGTCCATTTTATGGTCGACATAATCGTCCATCAGAGCAATTAATTCGGTTAACCATGGATCGTTTTCGCACTACGTTTACTCTATGTGATAATACGCATCCGCAGAGACGTCGAACAGTGCGCACCGAAGAAACAATTGCCGCTGTAGAGCAAACTGTTGAAGAGGACCCGAATGAATCGATGCGCCACCGTGCACAGCAATTGGAGCCGACTAACCGACTATTTTGTTCCCGAATTGGATGGCATGAATGTGGATGAGTTGTGGTTCCAACAAGACGGCGCTACATGCCACACAGCGCACGTCACAATCGATTTATTGAAGGAAACATTCGATGAGCGCATAATTTCGCGGAATGGACCTGTCAATTGGCCACCAAGATCGTGTGATTTGACACCATTGGATTATTTTCTTTGGGGATATGTGAAGTCGCTCGTCTACGCCAACAAACCAGAAACGTTAGGGGACTTGGAAGCCAACATTCGTGGCGTTATTGCCAACATACGGCCCCATATGCTCGAAAAAGTGGTTGAAAATTGGACCTGTAGAATTGGCTTTATTCGAGCCAGCCGCGGTGGCCACATGCCCGAAATCATATTTAAACATTAATGGCATAAAATTATCCTTCCAATAAAGCCAAATTGATGGACATTAAAACGATTTTCTTGTGTTTTATTTCAATTCGAAGTTCTATACCTCTGAAAAAAACACCCTATATATATTAGTATCTTGTGAAATTTACTTATGCTATGACAAGTTCCATTCATTAGATAAAGTTTTTGGTTAATTTTATTTACTAAGTTTTCAAAATGTGTGTTGAATTTAAGTCTACAATCTATTATAATACTTAAATACTTAATTTCTTTTACTTCATCTATTTCTTGATTATTTATATACAATTTATGACAGTTTATATAGTTACAATTTGATATTATCATAAATTTTGTTTTTCCTGTATTTAGTTTTAGCATGTTTATACACATCCATTTATATGTATATACTATTTAAATCATTCTGCATTTTATTCATCGCAACATCTAAACTGGCATCGCTTATTGTAATCAGGGCATCATCTGCAAAGAGTCTTACATTAAAGTATTTTAATACGAATTTAATGTCGTTGATGTAAATGAGAAACAGTATGGGCGCAAGGACAGATCCTTGAGGCAGACCTGTGTTCACAAGTATTGCTGTAGATATTGTGTTTCCGATTAACGTTTGTTGCATTCTATTCCATAGATAATCTTCAAACCACTTTAATTCACCATCCCTAACTCCGATTTTATTAACCCCCGACTAAAAAAGGGGTGTTATAAGTTTGTAGTGTGTGTCTGTGTGTCTGTCTGTGTCCACGTACAGGCCACACGGCTGGACCGATTTTCATTTAGTTTTTTCTGTTTGAAAGATGACTTGATCGAGAGGGTTCTTAGCTATGTTTGAAAAAATCGGTCCATCCGTTTAGAATATATAACATCTTTTCTGAAAAAAGTCGGGGGTTTTTAAAATTTTTAATTTTTGTTATTTAGTTTTCGTAGCAATAGTCTTCTATCAATTGTTTCAATTGCTCTCTTTAAATCAATAAACGTTGATATAATATATTTCTTATTTGTTAAATATTCACGCCATTCACTTATTACATAAAAGGTATTCACATCAGTTTTTTTCTTGTTGGAAAAATGGAAAAATGTAATTTTTTACAACACAGGGAAAAAAATTCACCAAAAGTTGAATTTAAAAACTCAACTTTAGGTGGAATTCTTTTTTGTGTTTGTTGTAAAAAATTTACATTTTTCCAACAAGAAAAAAACTGATATATATATATATATATAGTTTATTGCGGTTTCACATGAGTGTTTGCTTCTGATGCCCGATTGTTCTTGTACAATAATGTTGTTGTCATTTAAGTATTTTAATAGCTGATTTTTTTACTACTGTTTCAAGTATTTTTTCGTCACTTGGAAGCGTATTTATTGGTCAAAGCTCGTCAGGTTTTATAGTATTTTTTATTTTTTCTATAGGTACGATTTTAGTAGTTTTCCATGAAATAGGAATTTTTCCATGGCTCATGCTGTTATTAATAATATTTGCATAAAAGAACGCTGTGTATGTTATTGAGTCTTTCATTACACCTTCAGATAACACATTTTTCCCGCTAAATTTGTTTTTGAAACCTTTCACTATTTCAATTATATCATTGCTAGTTACAGTTTGAAACTTAAATTGCCGATCACATGTATCTATATCTGTTGTAGTACTCTGGATAACTTCTATATCATTTTTAATATCAATTATACTTTGCACAAAAAATTTATTTAAAAGTTCAGCTATTTCAACGTCATTTTCTACTATTTTGCCATTTATGAAAATCCTATTTATTTCGTTTGCACTTTCTGCTATTCCTATTTCTTCTTTCAAAACCCTCCACATATCTTTGCTATTGCTCTGATTGCTTTCAATTTTATTCTGAACATATTGCACTTTTTTTTGTTTAATCATTTTCTTATATAATTAGGGTTCCGTACACCAAAGGTGAAAAGGAACCCTATTGTTTTCGCTACGCTGTCCGTCACACGGTATTTTCTCAGGAACCGTAAGAGCTACGGACCTGAAATTTGGACAGAGTATGTAGAACCTTGGCCGCTACAATAAAAAATTTAATTATTAAATTAAAAATTAAAGGGTGTTCCAAAACGAGCAACGAAAAATGTTAAAATCCCATGTAATATACATACAATTGTATGAACATATGTATATTGAAACTTGAAATTTGTAAAATTAGTGTATTTTTATACAGACTACAACAATTAACACTAAAATTTAAAAAAATTTAAATTAAATTGTGGTCCATCAGTTAATGCAATTTTGACTATGTAATTTTGACAACTTGCTATATCTTGGAAACCGTAAGAGGCAAACACTTGAAATTTTCAAAAACGGTAAAACTAAAAAAACCGAAAATTATAAAATCGCCAAACCAAAAAAAAAAAAAAATCACCAAAAATTAAAATAAAATCGCCAAAACGAAAAAAATCGCCAAAATTAAAAAAAAATCTAACACTAAAATAAATCGTCAAGTTCGAAAAAATCGCCAAAATGAAAAAAAAGCAAAAATGAAAAAACGCAAAAAATAGAAAAAAAATCGCAAAAATTAAAAAATCGCCAAAGATAAAAAAATCGCCAAAACGAAAAAACGTCAAAAACCGAAAAAAATCGCCAAAACAAGAAAATAAAGTGTATAAACTAAAAAAAGAGCCAAAACTTAAAAAATTGCCAAAACCGAAAAAACGCAAAAACGCCAAAAAAAGAAGCAATGTGAGTCCGATCACAGAGATGTGTAAACATCTAATAATGAAATTTTTTTTTTAAGTTGGAAGTATTTATGCCTTTCGTATCTTTTTTTTAAATTAATTAATTAAAAGTATCAAAACTTTCAATATTGTAAATACATATGAATTTGTTGGTTTTTGTTTGTTTTATTAAACTTATTTGGTTAGTAAATGGGCACACTGCAGTATATGTATATGTAAATTTACTGATTACTGAAAAAAATTCAGTAAATTTTTACTGCTAATGAAATTTAATTTGCATTACCAGTAAAATAGTAGGGCCGAAATCATAATAAAATTGTAGCAAGTGGCGAAGTTTTTTTCATTAAAATTTTGAAACTTTTGTATGAAAAACATTTAGCCACTTGGTAGAATTTCATTATGAATACGGGCATTACTGATTACTGAAAATTCAATGCAACAATGAAACTTTAGTGGTACTGCAGTGATCATCTATGGTAAATGCCTTTACTTTTACTTTTTAATTTTTAATTCCTGTTGTTCATCGTTTAGTTGTTGCTGTTCTTGTTGTTGTGTACGCATTGCAATTAAAATAAATTCAGTAAAGTGCAACTTTGACTCGCGCACATTCGGTTTTGAACATTTTTTTTTATTTAGCTTTCTTCCTTTAAGTTTTTTCAGTCTAAACGATTTTTTCAGTTTTATCGCTTTTTTCTCGTTTTGGCGTTTTTTTTCTCTTTTTGGGTTTTTTTAATTTTCGCAATTTTTTCATTTTGGCGATTTTTTCATTTTGGCGATTTTTTTCAGTTGTTTTTGGGGTTTTTTCATTTAGGCGATTTTTTCATTTTGGCGATTTTTTCATTATGGCGATTTTTTTCAGTTTTTTTGGGGTTTTTTCATTAAGGCGATTTTTTCATATTGGCGATTTTTTTGTTTAAGGATTTTTTTTAATTTTGGCGATTTTTCCGGTTTTTCGCTATTTATTTTAGTCCTAGAGATTTTTTTAATTTGGTGTTTTTTCATTTTGGCGATTTTTTGTTTTTGGCGATTTTTTTATATTTGGCGATTTTATATTTTTTTTGATTTTTTAGTTTTACCGTTTTTGAAAAATTCAAGAATTTTGCTCTTACGGTTTCCAAGATACAGCAAGTTGTCAAAATTGCATTAACTGATGGAACACCCATTGATTTAAATTTAGTGTTAGTTGCTGTAGTCTGTATAAAAATACACTAACTTTTAAAATTTCAAGTGTATATACATATGTACAATTGTATGTATATTACATGGGATTTTAACATTTTTCGTTGCTCGTTTTGGAACACCCTTTAGTTTTTAACTCTCATGTACTTGTTGTTGTAGTGGCCAAATGTCTACACATTGTGTCCAAATTTCAAGTCCGTAGCTGTTACGGTTCATTTTCACCTTTTGGTGTACGGAAATATACAGAAAAATAACCGGCGGCGGCGCACCGTCGGCTTCGAGCCGGTCGAATTATTTCTCTGCTTGGTACTGCTTTTTTCAAACACTAAACACTGATACATTGCTCACACCGATTTGACAATGCAAAGAAATCTCAGCCATGGTACAATTATACTAGGTACATGCACGACTACAACAAAATTACAACACCAAAAAGCACATTCATTTTGTTGGTATAAACAAACGAATAATTGTCAGAAACACATGCCTTTTGTTTTTAAAAATCTATATAATTAATAGGCGAACATGTTTTTTGTAATCCCTTTTACGCTGGTACCACTACACCGATTTTAAAAAGCTGTATATGGTTTTAAAGGATTTTCTGTACAGATGTGCAGAATCTATATTTTATTGAAATCGGTTTAGTATTTTGGGAGCTATAAGCGTTTAAAGTTGTTACTACTACATGCACACATATTACACACGCATTTATTAGCTTACAAGTAAAAAAGAACCAAAACATGAGTGTGTGTGTGTGTGCGTTTGTAGTATTTCTCTTGATCTAACAATTTTTTATTCTCTTATTTGTTGTTGCATGAAAGCCATAATACTTAAAGGAAGAGAATTGAATAAAGTGAATTAGCTTGGAAGGGATTTTGTTTGTTTTTTTAATTTCATGTATTATTTAATTATGCTTGCATATGTATGTAAGTTTGTGTGTGGCTGTGTTTTAATAATTTTTTATGACGTTTCGATAGGTACATTTTCTTTGAATCTTAAATTATTTACATTTTCATTCTAGAACACAGAATATGAATAGTCTATTAAGAATATTAAGTAGTCTATGTTCTAGAATACGGAAGAGTGTGTCGTCCGTTTGGTATATCTAGTAACAATTACAGGGTAACTAAAGTACAATTGCAGACGCGGCATTCATGAATGATTATAGTCATTCAGTGTTGCCAATAGGTGTGTAATTACACAGAGTGTGCAATTACTCTCATTTGTAATGTAATTACATTCATGTATAATCTGTGTGTAATTCTACCTTGGCTTGTATTTTTATTTATTTTTGTTTTAATTTTAACCTACACAAAAGATGTGTAGTGTAAGTTTCTTCAACATATTATTGGAAACACAGCCATGTGTAATTTCATTGGCAACACTGTAATCATTTTATGCACACACATACACTAACATTTTTGCAGCTTGTAAACAAAGTTTGACAACCGTAGGTATTGTATACATTAACAGGCTGGGCTAGTGCATGTACCTGTTATAATTGTATCATGAATCTCAGCAAAGAAATCAAAGTCAAAAGATTTTTACCCCCTAGCGTAGAGCTGCAAAACTATCGATGGTACTATGGATAGTATCGATAGTTTTATTTTAAGTAGACTATCGATATTTTTTTCGATAGCGATACTATCGACAAAAACACGCTACTAAAAGAGAAACAATCAAAGTCAATAAAAACGGAATGATGGCGACTGTGTAATAAAAAATGCAACATTCAAGTTTCACCGCCTGTAAACCTTTATAATAATGGTTATCATTACATATATAAATGTGAAAACAAATAAATTAGTTTTAATTTGACATAAGATGTTAGTTTTTATCTACTAGATGCAAGTTGCATAAAAATACAATTATTATGTACCAACGGCTTTGATACATGAAGAAATTTGACGGCGGCTAAATTTGACGATTACTGGACTGTCTCCGCTCTTTCCTTTTAAATAAAAGGTGACGCTAAATAGTTTGCTTCTCCTTCTGTTAAACCAATACTCTTTAGCTAACTGCAATATTTTAAGTAATGATGAAAGATGTTTTTTTTATTTTATTCCCTTTTAATTTATTTTTTATTGATCTATCTATCTGTTTGCTTTTTCGTTTATTTTTTATAGAACTGTGTATATATGTTTGTTAAATATGTGTATTAAAAACATTGGAACTAAAAGTTTTAAAAAAATCAACTTTTTTTTACTTTGTGGAATGATTAAAAAATTAAAGATTATATTAGGAAAATACACAATTGATAAGTTTCTAAGAATCAAAAAATACTATCGAAACTATCGAATGGAGCCACTATCGATAGTTTTGCAGCTCTACCCTAGCGTATAGATGTTTACACATTAAAAACCGAAAAGACCCCAAAAACGAAAAAAAAATGCCAAAACTATATATTATATAGGATGAAGTTTATATTAAATTACATATCTAGTGTTCGTACGGAACCCTGCGTGCGCAAGTCAGAGTCGCACTTTACTGAATTTATTTTTTTATTGTTTGATACTCTTCCCAGTTATTAGTTATTTTAGCCCTTTGCAATTCTACGTATTTTAATCTATGAAGCTCCGTTAGCTCCCAATCGTACCATTGGTTCTTGATTTTAATGTTAATTGATTTTTCTTCTGTTAAAAATGATATTATGTAGTTTAATGAATATTTTGTCACATACAGCTTATAATCTACATATATCACAGTTTATCATATCACAGAAATTTATCATACGTAACATTTGTAAAAGTTTATCACAGTTATAATTCTTCCAACATACACTTGTTTTTGTTATTCCCATTTTAAATTTTTTTGCCACTGGAACTACAAATAAAATTGTTTCATGAACAGATATTTGTTCCTTATCGAGGTGCATACATTTAATATTGTTTATATCTTTGTATAGATGGTCTATTTTTGTGCTAGATATATTAGTCACTCTTGTATTAAAATTGATTTTTTGTTGCATGGCTGCACAATTGGACACATTTTCTAAATCTTTACAGTATACTGAATTTCTATTTAAATCAATATTAAAATCACCGACCATTATATTATTTGAGCTAGTTAAATAATTATCTTCTGTTAAGTTTTGAACATATTGGATAAAATCGTTATGATTGCTTATAAGTGAGTGATATAGAACGCCTACTTGTAATTTTGATTGGCATTTGAGTTTTATAATAATACACCAAATATTCTCGTTGATTGATTCATTGTATATTGTATTAAACTTCAATTCCTTATGTACATATATTACTACTCCACCAGTATGTCTGCTGTGTGAGTTGCATCCTGGAATATCAATTTCACTATCGTTTATTTCTTTGGTCAAACACGTTTCAGAACAACACAATATTTGGTATTTGGCTATTATCGGTAGGAGTTCGTTTTTATTTGCTAATAGATTATTAATGTTTAAGTATATGCAATTTAGCTCATTTTAAATTGGTTGCTACTTATTATTTTTAATTTTACTTAGGTATGTCAGGCATTTCCAACTGAAGGCATGATGGTATACGTCAATTTCCATATTCAATTTTCTAACCGCTTTTATGCAATTAACACAACATAAATTTTCCGATGTACATTCATTTTTATCATGATTTTCACTACATTTACTGCAAGCTTTCTTATTTTTGCAGTGTCTCGAAATATGGTTGAACCCCAAACACTTATAACATCGTAGGACACTATGGTGTAAGCGACATGTTATCAAAAATAGACTTTTTTATTGAAATGGAAATTTTATGGGCCTACCATACCATAGTTTAGAATTATCAAAATGCCAATATTTTTGATAACTTTTAAGACACGGGCTGTAAAATTTTATCGTAAGCGTCATTTTACGTAAAGAAACATATTTGAAAATTTTAAAAAAATTTCCTGAAAAATTTAATTTTTGTCGCTTACGATAAAATCGAAAGTAAGGCTCGATATTATGTATATTACATATTTGTTCTTAATTATGAAAGTGGTCTAAATCATATGCATTTTTGTTCGAAATATTAAATAAATCTTTAAAAAATTTCAATAAATATTTAATAAATACTAAATAAATGGTTAATAAATCGAGACAAGTACAACTCTAAATTAAAATGTTTTAATTTGTTCAGTTGTAATCGACTAAATAACTCGACAAAAGAAATATATGACTTATATGTACAAAATTTTGCAGATCTTATATAAAAAATACCAAAGATATAAGCAAAATAACGTATCATCAAACGCATGGTTTTAACGTATAACGTATCACCCATCAAGGCCGGGGTACAATGAATCCGGCATGCGTTAAACTTCGCCTTTTTCAACTAATACAAATATAGTACCCGACAGCGTTCAACCAAGTTTCCTATCTACCCAGAAAAAAAATGAGTACTTCTTTAGAAACCACTGTTGCGGGTGGTTTGTCTGCATCTGACACTTAGGGCATGAAGGCAGTAGCCACTGCGGATGAATATCAATTCTGCACAATATGAGTTATTCGTCGTTGAGTATGTGCCAAACAATAATGGACGGGATAGGCGGTAGTGTTATTGTGTCCCTGTTTGTGTATGATTGTGTCCCTTGTTGTTTCCAGTGTGATGATCTACTCGTTTTGTATGTGTTTGAATGAATCTACTTGTATGGAATGTGGAGTGCATGGAAAATGGTTCAAATGTGCATGTGGTTTATGTTGGGTTGCGTGAAGTATTGTTTTTATTTTGTTTCAATTTCTTATAAATAAATAAATAAATTAATGATTGATGTCGACTGCCTTATTTCTCCACGTTGTTTTTTTTGTGTGTCTACGCATATTACTATTGTCAGCTGTGAGTGACAGAATATCACGTAAGAAACGGCATTGCAAGAACAAAAAAATATATATAAGACAGAGATGTTCGTGATTCTATAGAATGAAGAGATGGGAAAAAGGATGGTTAAATTTAAATTAATGAATGGGTGAAAATAGAGTGCTAATTTTTATGATATCCTGGTAGAAGGAGTCTTTGCAGGAGGAAGATATGCCATCGAAAATAGGAAAAAGGAATGGATATAATAAATAAAGTATAGATTAATTAAATTAGTTCACTGACCTGAAAGGAATGCAGGTACCGGAATTTTTCTTGTTTTTAAAGATAAATAAGCGGATTTCTAGTTTTAGTGGTAGTGTTGTTGGGAATACTTAAGTATAATGTAATAACAAAATAATAAGAAATCGCAATAAAAAAATTTAATGAAAAAAGAAAAGATGGCTACGTGGAAAGTAAAGTTGGAAAAATGAATAAGGAAAGTGGAAAATGTATAAGGAAAACATGGAAAAATTCGGGAATAAAATTGGGAATTTGGAATGGCTGAGAGGTACATGATAGGCTATTAGTAAAGAAAACGATCAGATAGAAAGTGTGTATGAATCAGTGAATAGCACAGCGCAAAGATATCTATATATATATATATAGATATAAATAAAGTAAAAAGTAAAGAAAAAATATTAAATATAAAGTCTTTAATAATAATAAAAGCGCAAACTAAAGAAGGAATAAAAGTGTTCAAACAAAGAGAGTTCCGGATTATAGCCAGAAAAAAATATTTCTCCAACCGAATTGAGCGGCCCAGAAGAGGAGGAGGGACCTGTCTAAGAAAAAGGAGCAAAGGCCATATAAGGACAATAAACATACCGAAATGGTGAAGCTGGGTAACCTGTATGTATGATGAAACGTGGGAGACAGGTAAAAATGTTCTTGTATTTATAAAAGAAAAGCTGATTTTAACAAAAGCCAAAAGGTCGGCGAAGATAAAAAAGGAGTAATTCATATTTAAATTATAAATTATAAATTATAGATAAATTATTGTAAAAAGTTAGATATATATGTACATACAGACATAAATTCTAAACTTGCAACGTTGAAAAATTTGTCATTAGTGTTTTGAGGTTTAATGTGTAAAAATAATGTTTGTCTAATTAGTAATTCTTGCGATAATACATTTCTGTGCAAATTAAATGATACCTAGTGTCAAGAAAGCTTTTTATCCATTTTGTTATGTTCTTACCTGTTAAAACTTTTGTGGTTAGTGAATTCGATTAGTAAAGCACAAATAAGGAAATTTCCCTGAATAGCTGAAAAAAAGGTCCCGGGAATAAAAATTTTAAACGTTCAGGCAGGAATATATAGATATACATTGAGTTCTAAACTTCGAAAATTTAACGAAGAAAACCAATATCTTAGGGAGCTCCTTCAGATAGGCTATACTAAAATATATATATATAAAAAAAAAAAAAATCAGATGGTAGTAAAGGAAAATAAGCCAAGATATTAAAATTTTTAAGACCGGATTTTGAAAGTTGCAATCTTAATAAAAAAAGAGATTAGTTCGTTATTTTTGCTTTAACTAATCCCAAAAGAAAATTATCTATGTAATAATAAGTTAAATCGTGTAAATGTTTTATTGTAAGGTTAAAAAAAGAAAATTATAGTTGTATGTAGGTAATAAGATAGGAGATTTTAGCCCCGAAAAGAAATAAATTAATATATGTATTTATAAAAATTAGTATAAAAAAAAAAACAATAGAAAGAAAACAAAAGCCGGTTAGATATAAGAAAATTATATTAAATAAAATATGAATGTAATTATATGTAGATCAGAATTAAAAAAATGAATTTGGTTTGAATTTAGTAGCGTAAAGGCATGAAGGTGAGTTAAAGAAAGAAGAGGTTTATTATGCTGAGGGTCGCAAAAGATAAAAGATAGAGCGGATACAGTTGCGACTAGGTTGGGAGGGCAAATTAAGGCACGTTAACATCTGTGTCCATAAAACAAAACAAAAAAAAAAAAAAATCAAACATAGAAAATCATTATTTGTGCGGTGTATTTTGATGTGTAAAGTTTGTAGTTTGTGTAATATAGTTTGAAGAACAAAAATTTAGTTTTTATGTGCGGTGCACCCAGTGAGAAGGGTTGGAACCTGCTGAGACATGCCTACCGGCGAAAACTCTAGTCGGAAAACTCACTGGTCTCTGCGGCCGTAACATTAAATGGCGCCCAATTGTGAAAAGGCATGTAGTTCATCTATACATGCAGCAATAGACTAATAGAAAGAGAGAATAGCCCAATAATGAATTGCCTACCTAGTGTATAGTGAAAGTTTGTTCGATAGCCCCTGGGACTACCAGTACAATAGTAGTTCAGAGTAGTATCGGGAGACGGTGATTATATGCTAGGAAAGCGAGGATTTTGACCAGTTCAAAGAGGAAGGGATTACGACAGCTTAATAAGCGTTCCAATCGTTTGTTTTAATTGTGTTGTTGTCCGGTTCCTATTGTAAAAGTTAGTTTTTTTTTAGCTTCAGTTGATTAGAATATATAATTTGGTGTTACCTGAAATGATAGACATGATAGCCGCCTGTAGTGGAAATATGGGGTCAGTAGTATCATTTGTCAATTAAGGGAATACGTTTCATAATCTCATTGTGGTAGGTAGCCAGAAAATGATGTATGAACGTTTACGCCAGTTTAGCTTCAAATATTTTGTATAATTTAAATGCTGTCTAATATCATACAAATAATGACTTAAAGTTTCGAGAAAAGAAAAATAAACCCCACCTCATCGTAGACTTATCCTTCATGCCGTAGCTGAAAATAAAAAAATTGTTCGTTTACTTATTTTGTTAAAAAAAAGGGAAAAATATTATATATGTATATATTTCAAATAATCAGAAATAATAAAGAAATAGTTTTATAATAGCTCATATTTAAGTTTGCTGTTAAGCATTATATTAGTACGCATACTACAAGTAACCTAATCTATCATATATATATATATAGTATACATACTACAATTAATACTGCCAAAGGATAAAATCGTGGAAATCAGGCGTAATCATTTGTATAATTTGTAACAACTTTTCATTTATTTTCCAACTTGCTCAGATATTTGCCAACTTATTGCACTACAACAAGAGAAGCTATTTCTATAAATATACACATATCACTCTCATTGCAGCTTGCATAAAATATAGTGACATTGAGTATAGGGAACAGTTCGTTTTTTTTTGGGTTAATTTAGGATATGTCAAAAGATTCAACAAACAAAGGTGCCAGGAAAAGAGATAGACAAATTACATTTTGATTTGAATAGGTCTACTCCTTTATCTTTCGGTAAAACATATAGAACTAATACCCCTAACCGAAGGCTTGCGAGAGATAGAGAAATGGATACGGATCCTAGTCAGAGTAGAGGATTACCTCAGATTATAGATAAGTCGGGAACAATTATAAGAGATCGTCCATTTACGAGCGCAGCTCCAAGGGCATATGATGATACACAGGGAGCAGGTATTATTGAAATGGAAGTTAATACAGATGACAACGTGGCAAATAATATACAAAGAGAAAATACCCAGGTGGAAGATTTAAGAAGACAAATGGCTGATTTGACTGCTGCGGTCGGGAAAATGACTTTGCTGGTGCAGAGGTCGCAGCAAGAAAATATGAAGCTTCGATCCGAACTCTTACAAAATGGTTCTAAGAGAAGTGTTAGTGACAACAGTAGTGTAGAGTCGCCACAAAATAATGCCAATAGTTTGTCGAGGGCATCACTAGATAACATTGAACAACCGTCAAGATCAAGAGAATATAATAAAACTCGAGTGGAAAAATGGGGACTAGAGTTTGATGGCAACACAAATAAATTGGCTATCGAAGACTTTGTGTTTCGGGTGGAACGTCTGCAGAGGCAATACCGTGCATCATGGGATGAAGTCTTAGATAATTTTCATCTTTTTATGAAAGGAAATGCTGAGAAGTGGTATTGGCTATTCTTACAGACCAACTACGTTTCCGAATGGGCCACGTTAAGAGAGGCGTTATTAAAACAGTATCGCTCCACAAGATCTAGTTTTGAGCTGATGAGTGACATGGTGGAAAGAAAGCAATTGCCAGGAGAATCGATTGATGCATTTTTCTTCGTTATGACGCAAATGAGATCACGCCTCGATATATCAATGCCTGAAAGAGAAATGGTCAAAATGATTAAAAAGAATCTACGAGAGGAAATTCGCAGCAGAGTATACCCAATTGGCGTAAGTACGGTAGAAGAGTTACGCCAAGAATGCATCGAGGCAGAAAAGTTATTTTGTAAAAAAGACACAAAACTAATTTCATCATCAGCTACTGTTAATCGGTATAAGCATATAAACGAGATATATGAAAGACCAGTAAAAGAGGATGAAACATTTGCCCAACGATACGAAGAAGTAGCGGTAGTAGAAGTGAACAAATGGCGAAATAATGACACCAGGAGCCCTTTGAAATGTTTCAACTGTCTTCAACCAGGTCATTTCTTCAGAAAGTGTCCATCTACTGAAAGAGCTGTGTTTTGCTACACGTGCGGTCAACCAGACGTAATATCTCCCAACTGTTCCAATTGCAAAGTAAAAAACTTGTCCAGGGGCGAGGGAATGGCGGGATCCCATCGTTCATTGGAGAAACCGCCGACAAACCAACGCTAAAAGTAAACAATAAAATCAATCTGGTACGCGCAGTGAATATATTTAATAAGTTAACTCCACAAACACGTCATGTATATTCTTTAGAGGATCGGAAGAAGAATTATGAAAATGTTAGAAATAGGATTTTTAATGAGGCAATAGGTCTTCCGAGAACAGTTTCGAGGAGAATTATGCGAGTAAGGAAAAAGTTTAAGGAGAGAAAAAAATTACGCAGATTAGTAATAGAGACCATCAGGTCGGCAGACAAAATAGGAGACCCGCGAGCGTTTGCTAGGATAAGAATAGGAGAAACGTTTATTAACGGACTGCTGGACACGGGTGCATCAGTCAGCCTGTTGGGTAAGGGTTGTAGGGAACTGATTACTAAATTAGGAGTAGAATTTAAACCTATATTTTCGATGGTATATACAGCAGCCGGCAAAGAACACAGGTTGATAGGAAAGATAGAATTGAATACAAAATTTAGGGATAAGTCCAATCAGATAATGTTTTACTTATGTCCAGACTTGGAGCAGGAAGCGTACTTAGGTGTCGATTTCTGGAAGGCATTTAATTTAGCACCTGAAGTTTTCAAGATTGAAGAAATCGACATGAATAAGATACAAAATTTAACTCAAGCAGAAGATCATAGAGTCAATCCGCATGAATTAAGTGAGGAACAGAAATTGGTACTGGATAGGACCATAGAGTTGTTTCCTTCATTCGAAAGGGAAGGCTTAGGACATACTTTGCTGGAAAAACACACCATAAAGTTGGTAGAGGGTGTGGAACCATTCAAAGATCGGCATTATCCTTTATCACCAGCAATGCAGGAAATAGTATACAAAGAGATAGATATGATGTTGTCTCTGAATGTTATTGAGGAAAGTGAGAGTCCCTGGTCAAATCGAACGACTGTTGTCAGAAAGCCAGATAAGAATAGATTTTGCCTGGACGCTAGGAAGTTAAATAAAATCACTATTAAAGATGCGTATCCATTGCAGAATATAGATGGAATATTAGGCCGAATAGATGAAACGTATTTCATAAGTAGTGTGGACTTAAAATTTGCCTTCTGGCAGATTGGGCTGGATGATCAAAGTAAGCAGTACACAGCTTTTACAGTAGCAGGACGTCCGCTGTACCAATTTAGAGTAATGCCTTTCGGCTTATGTAATGCGGCCCAAAGATTGTGCAGATTGGTAGATAAAGTTATTCCACAGCGACTAAGGGAAAACGTATTCACTTATTTGGATGATTTGTTGGTGATCTCTGATACGTTCGGAAAGCATATGAAGATTTTGGAGGAAGTGGCTATATGTTTAAGAAAAGCGAATTTGACTATAGGCCTTAAGAAGTCGAAATTTTGCTTCCAGCAGTTGAAGTATTTGGGTTTCATAATCGGCGGTGGAAGTTTAAAGACTGATCCAGAGAAAATACAGGCAATAAGAAATATCAGGGCACCTAGATCTCCACGTGAGGTTCGCAGTTTCTTGGGAACAGCAGGCTGGTATCGACGATTTATTAAAGACTTTGCGTCGATATCAGCTCCATTGACCGACAGGCTCAAAAAAATGAAAAAATTTGAGATGACACCAGAAGCAATTGAATCTTTTGAAAATCTTAAGGCAGCTTTGACGTCTGCACCAGTACTAAGGCATGCCGACTTTACTAAAAGATTTTGGATCCAGTGCGATGCGTGCGACTATGGGATCGGAGCAGTACTATATCAGATAGATGACAACAATGAAGAGCACCCCATAGCTTTTTATAGCCAGAAACTAAATGCTTGCCAGAGAAATTATAGTGTCACCGAAAAAGAGTGTTTGGCTGCGTTAATGGCTGTAAAAAAATTTCGCCCATACGTGGAGATGATGCCGTTCACTATTGTGACAGACCACGCTAGCCTGAAGTGGTTAATGTCGTTAAAAGACCTAACGGGTAGATTGGCTAGGTGGTCACTACAACTCCAGGCGTACGATTTCGAGATTCGACACAGGAAGGGGGCTGAAAATACCGTAGCGGATATGTTGTCGCGGCTGCCAGAAAAGGAAACAACAGTTGAAGAAGTTAATCTGGAAGATTTGTTCGGATTCGAAACGATTGAGTTTCAGAGTACTGAATACCTGGACCTAATACAACACATAAAGGAAAATGAAAATAAATTACCTGATTTGAAGGTTGAAGACGGCCTGGTGTTCAAAAGAGGTGATTTTGACCGCGGAGAAGAAACTATGAACCAATGGAAAGTTTGGGTTCCACAAAACATAACCACAGCCCTCATCGAGAAAGCACACACAGAGATTACAGCAGCACATGGAGGAGTTAGAAAAACGATAGAGCGATTAAAAAGATTTTTCTATTGGCCGATGATGTCCACACAGGTAAAGACCTACATACAAAATTGCCAAACGTGTAAGGAGACCAAGTCATCCAACCAAAACCTCCGTCCAGAAATAGGCAATCAGGTGATCACGGACAGACCATTTCAAAAACTATATTTGGATTTCCTAGGCAAGTATCCCAGGTCGAAAAATGGCAACTGCTACGTATTCATTGTATTAGATCATTTTACCAAGTACACTTTTTTAAAAGCAATGAAGGAGGCTACGGCAGGGAATGTTGTGGAATTTTTGGTACACGAGATATTCCACAAGTTTGGAGTCCCGGAAATTATACACACCGACAACGGGGTACAATTCGTTTCAAAAAATTTTCAAAATATGATTAATACATATAAAATACATCACCTAAAAACTCCATTGTATCAACCTAGTAGCAATGCGTCTGAAAGAGTTAATCAAAGTGTTCTGTCTGCCATAAGAGCGTATTTGAAAGACGACCAGAGAGACTGGGACCTATACCTTTCAGAGATAAACTGCGCACTGAGAAATTCAGTACATAGTGCCATTGGTTTCACTCCCTTCTTCGCATTATTCGGCTTTCATATGTATATGAGTGGAGATGATTACAAATTGGGCCGCAAACTACAATCAATTACCGACCATCGTGTTCTAATAAAGCCTAGTGAAAGGATGGAATTAATTAGAGAGCAAATAAAGGACAATATGGCCAAGGCATACTCTAAAAGTGCAGAACGGTATAACAAAAGAGCCCGGAAAGCCCGTTTCGTTCCTGGACAGGAGGTATACCGCCGGAATATGGTACAAAGTAATTTTGCTAAGAACATTAATGCAAAATTTTGCCGAAAGTTTTTGAAGTGTAGGGTAGTACGTCCAGTGGGCAATAACATGTACGAGCTTGAGAGCTTGGACGGAAAAGGAGTTGGAATTTACCACGTCAGGGACATTAGGGCATAGGTTGTGTTAAAACTCAAGATTGACTACCTTAGGAATATATTCCACTTACGTTTTCGCCCCGATATTTTTCTTTTCTAACATAGTGATGTGGAAGTGCCATGATAGATAATTCCGCAATACATCTGTGATAGATTTTTATACTGCTGATAATAGTTGTGTTATTATACTGGTGTTGTGTTGTTTTTGGTTTATTGTTTTCTATTAGTTTTGTTATATTTAGGGCCATTTTTACAACTTTCGCTTAGTTAAAGACGGGACTTTGTCTGCCCGATAAATGCCTTTGCATTATAACACCTTCATTTAGTAATTTTTTTTATTTTTATCCATTGAATATCATTATTATTAGTAATAATACCAATAAAAAAAATTTAAGTTATAATAATGCCAAAATATTTATCGGGTAAACAAAATCCTACCTTTGGCTAAATATAAGTTGTGAAAATGCACCTTAGAATGTTTTTATTTACATGTTCATTAGAGATAACATAATTCTGGAAGTGCAATAGTTACGCACTGGTTACCTAAGAGAAAGAAAAAGCAGACCACAAAGTAAAATCTTATGACTTTATATGGTACAAGTACTTCCCGTGATGAATGGGACTGTGGTATGTAAGGTAGATTGTTTTCAATGTAGGAGATGCTGAACATTTCCGGATTCTCTCATGCCAGAGTATCTCGGAGAATTACTGACTCATAAGGACAGCCAGGAAGAGAAGAGTAGAGGCAATACCCGTGCGTTTAGAAGGACCTAAAAATAATGAATATTAGTATACCCAAATCGTGATAAATGATGTTAATAAAAGACAATTTTAAATAAGTTACCAGTAAAATGACGATGAAAGAGTATTCATCCCAGCATCAGTATATACGTATACTGTTGCGGGCGTTCGCTGTTGAAAATTTTGCACGATTATGTGCTAATGGATAATCGATTAGAAGAATTAAAAAGAATAAATAAATAAAAGAAAAGGTATCATAAAAATCTTGGGTAGCCACTACGATTTTCTCACCGGAGAAAGTTGCCAGTTGGCTGAGGTCCGATAATGATGAGTGGAACAGCATTTCCAACATAAATATATAGGGATCAATCATACCATTAACAAGTTGATAGAAGTTCGATGATGTAATTTTGTTTGTGTATGGTTATACATTTTTTTGAACAGCAAGTATGCCCGGCTGTTTAAGAAAATGGAGACTCTATTTCAGGGTGTGAGAGTTCCCCACGTTGGGCAGTTGCGAGCAATATCAAAGTTATTCCCGCACACCGTTTCCTACTAGTTATCCATGTAGGATACGGAGTTTTGTTGCGGGTGGTTTGTCTGCATCTGACACTTAGGGCATGAAGGCAGTAGCCACTGCGGATGAATATCAATTCTGCACAATATGAGTTATTCGTCGTTGAGTATGTGCCAAACAATAATGGACGGGATAGGCGGTAGTGTTATTGTGTCCCTGTTTGTGTATGATTGTGTCCCTTGTTGTTTCCAGTGTGATGATCTACTCGTTTTGTATGTGTTTGAATGAATCTACTTGTATGGAATGTGGAGTGCATGGAAAATGGTTCAAATGTGCATGTGGTTTATGTTGGGTTGCGTGAAGTATTGTTTTTATTTTGTTTCAATTTCTTATAAATAAATAAATAAATTAATGATTGATGTCGACTGCGTTATTTCTCCACGTTGTTTTTTTTGTGTGTCTACGCATATTACTATTGTCAGCTGTGAGTGACAGAATATCACGTAAGAAACGGCATTGCAAGAACAAAAAAATATATATAAGACAGAGATGTTCGTGATTCTATAGAATGAAGAGATGGGAAAAAGGATGGTTAAATTTAAATTAATGAATGGGTGAAAATAGAGTGCTAATTTTTATGATATCCTGGTAGAAGGAGTCTTTGCAGGAGGAAGATATGCCATCGAAAATAGGAAAAAGGAATGGATATAATAAATAAAGTATAGATTAATTAAATTAGTTCACTGACCTGAAAGGAATGCAGGTACCGGAATTTTTCTTGTTTTTAAAGATAAATAAGCGGATTTCTAGTTTTAGTGGTAGTGTTGTTGGGAATACTTAAGTATAATGTAATAACAAAATAATAAGAAATCGCAATAAAAAAATTTAATGAAAAAAAAAAGATGGCTACGTGGAAAGTAAAGTTGGAAAAATGAATAAGGAAAGTGGAAAATGTATAAGGAAAACATGGAAAAATTCGGGAATAAAATTGGGAATTTGGAATGGCTGAGAGGTACATGATAGGCTATTAGTAAAGAAAACGATCAGATAGAAAGTGTGTATGAATCAGTGAATAGCACAGCGCAAAGATATCTATATATATATATAGATATAAATAAAGTAAAAAGTAAAGAAAAAATATTAAATATAAAGTCTTTAATAATAATAAAAGCGCAAACTAAAGAAGGAATAAAAGTGTTCAAACAAAGAGAGTTCCGGATTATAGCCAGAAAAAAATATTTCTCCAACCGAATTGAGCGGCCCAGAAGAGGAGGAGGGACCTGTCTAAGAAAAAGGAGCAAAGGCCATATAAGGACAATAAACATACCGAAATGGTGAAGCTGGGTAACCTGTATGTATGATGAAACGTGGGAGACAGGTAAAAATGTTCTTGTATTTATAAAAGAAAAGCTGATTTTAACAAAAGCCAAAAGGTCGGCGAAGATAAAAAAGGAGTAATTCATATTTAAATTATAAATTATAAATTATAGATAAATTATTGTAAAAAGTTAGATATATATGTACATACAGACATAAATTCTAAACTTGCAACGTTGAAAAATTTGTCATTAGTGTTTTGAGGTTTAATGTGTAAAAATAATGTTTGTCTAATTAGTAATTCTTGCGATAATACATTTCTGTGCAAATTAAATGATACCTAGTGTCAAGAAAGCTTTTTATCCATTTTGTTATGTTCTTACCTGTTAAAACTTTTGTGGTTAGTGAATTCGATTAGTAAAGCACAAATAAGGAAATTTCCCTGAATAGCTGAAAAAAAGGTCCCGGGAATAAAAATTTTAAACGTTCAGGCAGGAATATATAGATATACATTGAGTTCTAAACTTCGAAAATTTAACGAAGAAAACCAATATCTTAGGGAGCTCCTTCAGATAGGCTATACTAAAATATATATATATAAAAAAAAAAAAAATCAGATGGTAGTAAAGGAAAATAAGCCAAGATATTAAAATTTTTAAGACCGGATTTTGAAAGTTGCAATCTTAATAAAAAAAGAGATTAGTTCGTTATTTTTGCTTTAACTAATCCCAAAAGAAAATTATCTATGTAATAATAAGTTAAATCGTGTAAATGTTTTATTGTAAGGTTAAAAAAAGAAAATTATAGTTGTATGTAGGTAATAAGATAGGAGATTTTAGCCCCGAAAAGAAATAAATTAATATATGTATTTATAAAAATTAGTATAAAAAAAAAAACAATAGAAAGAAAACAAAAGCCGGTTAGATATAAGAAAATTATATTAAATAAAATATGAATGTAATTATATGTAGATCAGAATTAAAAAAATGAATTTGGTTTGAATTTAGTAGCGTAAAGGCATGAAGGTGAGTTAAAGAAAGAAGAGGTTTATTATGCTGAGGGTCGCAAAAGATAAAAGATAGAGCGGATACAGTTGCGACTAGGTTGGGAGGGCAAATTAAGGCACGTTAACATCTGTGTCCATAAAACAAAACAAAAAAAAAAAAAAATCAAACATAGAAAATCATTATTTGTGCGGTGTATTTTGATGTGTAAAGTTTGTAGTTTGTGTAATATAGTTTGAAGAACAAAAATTTAGTTTTTATGTGCGGTGCACCCAGTGAGAAGGGTTGGAACCTGCTGAGACATGCCTACCGGCGAAAACTCTAGTCGGAAAACTCACTGGTCTCTGCGGCCGTAACACCACTTCTTAATTACTTCCAAAGTAGGTTGTGCAATTTTTTCTGGGGGTCTACTCCGTATTTCGAAACGAAAGAAAATGTGTTCGGATTTGTATGTTATTAGTATGCAATTCGCACGCATTTGCATTCGTTTCCAATTACAGAGTAGAGACCTGCGTAAACAGTCTTGAAATGTAAATACGTCATGTTTTTTAAATGTATTCACGTCGCATGTATTATACTAAACCAATAATAAATGCTGTCGTACTATAACCCTGCAAATAATGCGACTAGTCCATACATGCATGTAAAAACTAGTTCAAAGAGGAGTAGGAGTACCACAAAACTACTCCAAATATATGAAATAAAGGTCGTCGATTTAACATTGCGATGTCCTAGGGTTGGACCACATGGTCCAACTTTGCATTAAATTCTAATTGGAAAAGGCAGAAAGTTCTCGCGGAATTTTATTCATAATTGCCCTGATATTGTCCTCCTTTTCTGAAGTCGGTTAAAAAAGGAAAAATTCGAATGATGATAAACTTAAACATCCTGTTAGACATCGTGTTGCTGAAGACATATTATTCTCTGCATGTTGTCAACCAAGTATATCCTATAGCCATGCATCTTTGAAATAGGACAAACGGTTACAATATGGATTATAGAAGCGATTCATTTCGGCGGATACATTTTTTTTTCAAAGTAGTACTTGGAGTTAAAATTGCATTTCCCCATTCTTCGGTGGGCCAGTAATGCACTCTGAGATCGTGTTGAATTCACATATTTTAATCTGCTGGTAACTGGACTCTGTTATCTTCGAATCATTTTAAATGGGTTGCTTATAAGTCTAAATCCTTTTTAGCACCGCAATCTGCACTTTCATTTCCTTGGATTCCAATATAAGACGAAATCCATTGTATCAAAATTTTTGTGTTTCACCTCAGCGCGATATGTGCATATTAATGTTTTTGCACCCTTTTCAATGGCGAGATAAATTGATGTTCTAGTAGCAGCAGTTTCTGGCTTCTCGCATGGTTTCAAATTTGTGTAATTGAAATTAGTTTGGCTATATAAATATAGCCAATATAATAATAAAATTATTATTAATAAATTGAAAAATACTGATTAAGGAATTATACCTTGATTAAAAATTCATCATAGTTCAATTAAAACAATAACGGTCTAATTCCAAAAAAATATTTTATGTTTATTACAGGTTTATTTGACAAATTTTTCATAGAAATATGTCAAATAAGCGCTTAATAACCCTGAAATATTTTTTATGAATAAAAAACTTTGTTTAACTTCTTTTAAAAATAATACAACTGAAAAATTAAAATTTTTATAAAAACATTTTTTTTTTATAAAACCAATACGAATGTTTAAAATGCAGAAAACCTTCTTAATTAGTGTTAAAAATTAATTAGTGTTAAAAAAATTTTAAACCTTAATTATTAAATGAATTTTGGGTAGCCAAATATGCATTGAAATCTGTGTTTGTTTTGTTTGGATTTAAGAATTCAATATGGCTCATGTTCTCTGGTGGTATGAATACAATTGAACCGCGTTTTAATACTAAATCGGAATGTCCGTTCATACGTAAAGTACGAGACCCTTTTAAAACTAATAATATGCCGGGAGATAGTGGTAAGTTTAATTTTTGCGATGATGCGGATGAAGATGAAATCTGCACAACGGCAAAATCTTGCACTGGCGGTGCAAACAATTTGGTATTTGAATCTAGTTCTTTGGGTTGAAAAAGTTTTGAGGATGCTGGAGAGCCAGCATAATTCAGCGATGCCAACAGTTGCTTGACATCTTTAAACTTTGGAGTTAATCCAGCGCGTATGACGTTATCTGAACATGCCATGCATTCAACACAATCGCCTGAGAGGTAAGCATGAATTTCATTGGCAGCCAAATAAATAGATTCACCGGGCTGAAGATATAATAGGTTTAAAAAAAATAATGACAGCACTCCTACATCACCGGGAAAGTCAGAGTTTATGGTTGAGAATATATCTTGAAGGCTATATTTGGCAAGAACTAAAAAAATGTTTATGTAAATTAGTGCACATAATATGTAAATGACCTTTAATAATTTCTTATACAAACCTTGCTTATAGTCCTTCAATATTGCATGTATTACTTTTGATACGGCCACTGAATCAGCAGTCATAAGTGCTTCATAGCACTTTTTAAAATCATTAATAGAACCGTAGGATAAACCATTTACCACCGCTTCGCCACCTAAGAGTTCCTTCAACGGAGGCAATTCTTGACAAAACTGATAAATTTCTGTATATGGACGAAAACCACAAAGGGCTTTAAACGGTGTTAGTGCTATGGCAAGTTCTGGTTTGTGGTTCGGATCTTTATATAAATCCGGTCTTCCTTTATGTAAAAGTTCGGCTTCTTTCTGAAATATAAACAAAATAAAAATTATAACATGTGATTTGGATTCTTCAAAATACGAACTTCATTCAGTCCATTTAAATCAAACAAAGAACCAAAAATAAGTCCGGACGGAAATTATAAATAAAAAAGAAACGAATATCTATCCAGGCAGAAATTGAAAACCGCACAAAAATTGTGGCACTGGGAAAGCACTTTTAGTCAAGAAACCAAAACTGTTTGCCAACGTTACAGTTTACAATCTGAAAAATGGTTTGCAAATGCCTTTTCGTAAAAAGCAAATCTAAAGCGATTTATTGAAATTTGGCATACATGCTGCGATAATGCAATGCTATAAATTTTTCATTTTAAAATGTGGGCGTTGGGACGCCTATATCATATTTCATGTACTACCGCTCAGCATATTTAAATATGCTACATGTTTATGTAGGTACAAATTATTATCCGTTTCCAATGAAACTTGACACGAATAATAAGACTGGCTAAAAAAATTTTGAGTTTGAAAAGGTGGGTGGGGTTACGCCCATAAATATTAAAAATTAAAAGTTTCGCTAATGGAATGAAATTCGATCCAAAGGAAGATCTAGGTGAGAAACCAACTAGAAAAATTTAAAAACCTGGAAATTATAGCCAGAGGAGCGGGGCTACGCCCATAAGTATTAAAAGTTGCGCTATTGAGCGGAAATTCGATACACAAACAGGTCTTTGTGAGAAACCAACTAGAAAAATCTGAAAACCCAAACATTTTTACCAGAGTGGGCGGGCCACGTTAATATTTTTGAACTCAAGCCATTTTAGAAAAACCTTGCATTAACGTTGCACGTGTGCAAGACTTTAAACTATATATCACCTTAAAAAGTGGCCGTGATCACTCCCATAAAATGTTAGCCTTGTTTTTAATTTACTTCGGCTTAGCAGATTTTAGCAGAAAATTAGCATGAATGATAAGCGCTGCTCACAACAAAATCTTGAGTTTAAAATAGTGGGCGGGGTAATGATCATATAATTTAAAGGCAGAATTCGCGCTAGAGAGCTGAAGTTTTATACACAAGTAATTGTAGATGAGTAAGCCAATGGAAAAATCTTAAAACCAGTTCTACCCAATATTTTCCAGTGTTTACGAATCAAACTTACTGCCAGTTCACAGAAGCCATGTGAAAATTCTCGTCTGGCTATTTATATTGAAAACAAAAACAAAGCACTCAAAATTTGTTTTTGTTTTCATTATAAACAGACAGCCGAGAATTTTTACATGGCTTCTATAAACTGGCAGTTAAATTTTGAATTTAAAATTCTTGAGGAGTCAATAAACGATACCAATGAAAAATAATATGTAATTATAATTGAAAAATATATTATTCCTCAAAACAAAAATTAATAAAAACATTTTTTCAAAATCAAATTTTATTTCATTATGGAATACGCACCAATGAAAATAAGAAATTTGGAATTAGCTGCGTTAGTTAAGGGCCCATAATAACTTATTGGATCTTCCTGAAACTTTGAAACATTCAATATTTCAGTGTTGGAGTAAAATGCTATTGTGGATGGATGAAAAACATCATAACACACATGGATTAAGTTAAGGTAGCTTGTCAAGGTCAAGTTCCTATCCAAAATCTCACAATTGCAACCGTCAAGGTCTCATATCATTTCTAGGCAACCTGCTTACTTCACATAATTTTTTCTTACATAAATAAAGAGATGTCCGCTTTATCTTCTGTATTAAAAGGATAAAAATATTACCAAGTATGCAGGTTGCATAGAAATAATATGACAACCTAACGATTACACATTAATATATGTAATATACATCTGCATGAAACTAAATAATGATGTTTATGAAACTTTCGCTATAATTTTTTATTCGTTTCATTTCTATTTCATACAGATGAATAACTATGAAACAAGAGCAATGAATACTCAATAGTTAAGAACGCAGTAAAATGATGTTGGTTTGTTTACTTATACAAGAGCATACTAATATTAACAAATGTGAAACAGAACATGTGTTGAGTAAAGGACCAACTATAATATGAATAAGGTAGCTTAAGCAACTGTGCGGTTACATATAAAACGCATGTGGCAAACTATAATGTACTTAACAAACTTTTCGTCAAGTTTCGTCAAATGTCATTTGCTTAAGTAAAGTGCCAAACTGAACGCACATTCCGTAAGGAAACAACTGTTTGTGCATTTTTTAAACTCAAACAAGCAGCAGCAGAAAATATTCATTGATTTTAAATATTTTTTTTTTGTTTCTTATTTTAAACTCGGAAAATAAAGCAAAACTTTTATTTTCATTGTTTGTTTTACAATACACATATACACACATACACATGTATTTACTTATGTATATTCACTGTTGCACTTTTTAGTAGGCAAAACAAATAAAACAAGGTGATGGATATATTTATATGTGAATTTCTAATAGATTAGGTCATTCTTTCAAGTTAGTTTGATTGAATTGCATTCATTTAGGAGTT
Organism: Tachina grossa; assembly: GCA_949987645.1. Classification (NCBI taxonomy): domain Eukaryota; kingdom Metazoa; phylum Arthropoda; class Insecta; order Diptera; family Tachinidae; genus Tachina; species Tachina grossa. The sequence goes on along the minus strand of OX465274.1, from coordinate 130,281,141 downwards.
ATGAGAAGAAACAAAATTACTACAAAATTATTGACAATACCTAGATGTGCAGCTGTGGCTAAAGAATACTTAAGTGCATGTAAGTACATTGTGGCCACCTAAAAGTCACATCTGAATTGTTTAAGCATTTGACAGACTTATCGTTCAATTCTGACATTAGCTTAAAGGCCCAACTATAATATGAATAAGCTGGCTTAAGCTAATGTCAGAATTGAACGATAAGTCTGTCAAATGCTTAAACAATTCAGATGTGACTTTTAGGTGGCCATAATGTACTTACATGCACTTAAGTATTCTTTAGCCACAGCTGCACATCTAGGTATTGTCAATAATTTTGTAGTAATTTTGTTTCTTCTCATAACTCCTAAAGGCCCAACTATAATATGAATAAGCTGGCTTAAGCTAATGTCAGAATTGAGCGATAAGTCTGTCAAATGCTTAAACAATTCAGATGTGACTTTTAGGTGGCCATAATGTACTTACATGCACTTAAGTATTCTTTAGCCACTGCTGCACATCTAGGTATTGTCAATAATTTTGTTTCTTCTCATATCTCCTAAATGAATGCAATTCAATCAAACTAACTTGAAAGAATGTCCTAATCTATTAGAAATTCACATATAAATATATCCATCACCTTATCACTTGTTTTATTTGTTTTGCCTACTAAAAAGTACAACAGTGAATATACATACATAAGTAAATACATGTGTATGTGTGTATATGTGTATTGTAAAACAAACAATGAAAATAAAAGTTTTGCTTTATTTTCTGAGTTTAAAATAAGAAACAATAAAAAAATATTTAAAATCAATGAATATTTTCTGCTGATGCTTGTTTGAGTTTAAAAAATGTACAAACAGTTGTTTCCTTACGGAATGTGCGTTCAGTTTGGCACTTTACTTAAGCAAATGACATTTGACGAAACTTGACGAAAAGTTTGTTAAGTACATTATAGTTTGCCACATGCGTTTTATATGTAATCGCAAAGTTGCTTAAGCTAGCTTATTCATATTATAGTTGGGCCTTAAATCTCGATTAAGTTCATGCAAAAACAATATGCTTTTAAAGATCAGTGTTGCCAGTTGTAGGAAAAGGGAAAATATAAGAATAATCGCCGTAAAGGAAGTTAAAAAATTACACATAATTATCTTTCTTTTCAATGCAATATTATTGTTGTTTAAAATTTCGTATTTTTACTTAACTTTTACACATGCAAGTACAAGTGCAAGTAACTCAACACATAGACATTTTTTACTAATACAATCATAATGCTACTGGCAAGAGATTTTCATTACAAGTAATTTTTTCACTTGCATGTAGGAGAATTGTCAAAAATAATTATTATTAATTATTAATTATTTTAATTTTAATGGATAGCTTACATGGAATAATTTTTAAAATGTTATTATTTCAACTTATATACAGAAAAAATAAAACAAAAAGTAAGAACATGTAATCAAATATGACTTATTATTGATTTGCAATATAAATTTATCATTTATTTTGCTACAAAGTTGATCACTAAATTCCTTTCCCTGTAATGTTCCTATACCAAAAATTTGGCAGCCCACACATTAAAAACTAATATACCCAAAAAAAACTACAAACAACGCACAGAAGAAAGAGAAAAACGAAATTTTCAAATATGTATTGTAACATATAGAAAAATGAAAATAAACTTGCACTTGACTGTGTAAACAATCAAGCAAGTTGCGAGTGTTTTTATTATTTCATTCAATGTATTGGTTGTTAATACGTACACGCAACTTGTAACAAGTTACCTGCATGTGTAAATGAAGCGTTACATAGGTTGATGATTATCAAATTTTTTGAGTTTTATTACAAATATTAATTGCAAAAATAATTGTTAGTTATAGTTTTGCTTGGAAACGAGCACTTTTGTTGTGTTTTGTTTAATTTTTGTCAATTTCAATTTTTTATTACATATGATTAAAAAAAAAAAAAAAAAGCACGTGACCAAAACCGTTAGACACCTACACAACTAATAATCAAATTTGCTTAAGAATATATTCATTTCTCGTAAACCAATTCCTTTTTTCATTTTTCATCTAAAAGTGTGTGTTTCTTTCCATAGCATTTCATTTCAGGGTTGTGTACAGTTCATTACAAGAATATATAATATATTAAAATAGTTTAAAGATTTATATTATTTAAAAATGCAAATGACAAATTAAAATATGTATTACTAATATGTATGGTATATACATATGTACTTAGTTATGTATGTATGTGTAAAAGTTAAAACTTTAAATTAAAAGTGAAACCTATTACACATGTGCGACCCACACCAAAAATTCCATGATTTCACTATATTGGCAACATTGCTATTGCGAATTAATAACAAAAGATGAGATGAGAGAAAGCAGCATGAACAAAAGTCGTTTCAATGAACAATCTCTTTGTGTTAACAGTATAAAACGAAACGTTTTCACTCACAATATGATAAAAGCAACAGTTTGTTGAGTATTAACATATTTATTCGAAGTTGGGCTTTAGTAAACAAACATTTCAGTAGTTTCATGGATAGAATTATTCATGCAACTCTATAATATGCAATATTGTTATAGGTATTCTGCCAAGCAAGAACTTGATCAAAATTTTTATCTCACTACTTTTCATGGCCGAAATTTTGAATAGGAACTTGGCTTTTTTCACATTTATATTTTTGTGAAGATCTAACTACTTTTTGTCTTCTTTAATAATACTTGGCAAATCTAAGGCTTCTCATCTGTTATTGTATTTCTATTAATGATCACTCCGCCAGTTTAAAAAGTGCAGAATGCAATAATATAATGGGTTAGAGAGTGATACATAATAGTATAACTGTGTTAAATTTTTATGAGCACGGCCCCGCCTCCCTGGTTTGACAATCGATGCTTTCGAATTGTTCTTGTTCGTAACTCACCTAGGTCTACTTGGGTATCAAATTTGAGCTCTACAGCTAGAGCTCAATTCGAAGACATTGTCAGTGGTCAGTGTGTCCAGGGTTACCGTTAAGAATTTTTGAAAAGTCGCACAAAAGGTCGTTTTGTAAAAATAAAGTCGCACAAAAAAATCGTTTGAGAATATAAAAGTTGCACATCGTTTTTTAACGTTTTTTTTATTAATAAAAAGCATAACACAACATAAAAATAATTTGAAACAATGCATATTAAATTACATATACAGTTCCATTATATGTATGTCCTTCTATACATGATTTCATTTATGTATACTGAACAAATTTACTTAAGTTTAATAAATTTGGCTGTCGAATGCTGCCGAGGTCAAAGGATTAGGATTCATTAAAAAAAATCAAGCTAGAAAAGTGAAACTTAAGATATTTTTGACAAACATTTCCAAATAAAGCCCCGTGAACTTTTTACTTTAATTCTATTCGTTTGATCTTGACGCCATATATTTTGGGTGAATGTATGTGTACTTCAACAATATTTTTTTAACATAATGGTAGGTACAGACTTAGCAACGTGTTTATGCAACCAGGCAGATTGCATTGTCGGTCGCATAGTGTGTAGTCTTGTTTATGGTTGCATTCGAAGTTGCGTTCGAAGTTTCGAAAATATTAAAATGTTTTGATATTTATGGGTTGCATTGACGGTTGCATTGTAGGTTGCAGTGTCTGTATCAAAGTATTCGAAAACGTGTTGCGTAAGCAAGTTGCAAAGTCTTTATCTACCATAAGTATTAGATTTTTGAAATTTCATTTCTGTTTTTAAAAATAAGTTCAGCAGAAGAAATCTGGTTTTCTATATCTTTGTCTATTAAATTTAAGGCTGACAGCATTGAGTTGCATGATTTTACTTTTAATTTATTAGTTAATTTACAATTAAGCAAAGCAAATTTTAAAATGTTCACATGTTCGGACATACCTGTATATATTTTAAGACAACATCTTTATTGACTCAGCGGGTAAAAATAATGTTGTAAAATAAGCACTTTAAAAACCACAACTTTTTATTTATTTAAAAGCTTTATTTTGCTTAGACTATTCTTTGAAACTTCTCCTGAAAATTTGGGAAAAGTTTCTTAATTAGATTGTGCACTTGACAAGGTTGCAATTAATAAAAAAAATAAATACTAATCTGTGAATTGCTTTTAAATTTTGACGATTTTTTTTTTGATAAATATAATAAGAAAATTTTTAATTTACTGCAAATTTAATGTTTTCAGTGAGAATCTTTACAAAAAAGAGTAAAAAGTCCCAACAAAATTAAAAAAAGTCGCAAAAGTCGGTGATAAAAAGTCTCACAAAAAGTCGCACACCGCTAAAAAAGGGTCAAATTGCGACTTTAGTCGAATGAACGGTAACCCTGAGTGTGTCAGTGAGGTAGTTTAGACGAGAACAATTTTTAAGCCGCACAATTGTTGTTCTTTTCCAAATTACACGAGACTAATTCATCTGGCACAAAATGTATACGTATACACAGCTTTGTGTGTTAGTGTTTTTCGTATTCATTTAACACTTGCTGTTTTTTAATTTGTGTGTGTATTGGTTTTATGCTGCTAATGCGGGGTTGGATCTGGTTGAAAAGTTAGGCCAACCAGTGATGCCAACTTTTGAGACTCAAAACGCGTAAATTTTTTTGAAAAAAGGGCTAGAAAGGGATAAATTGAAAAATATTCAAGAATAAAAAAATAGTAAAATTTTTCGAAAAAGCGCGAAAAGGGGCTAGTATTAAAATGTTTCTGTTGAAAATAAAAACATCAAATCAATTTTTGTAAAGTGATTTATTAGAATATATATAACTATCATGAGATCAACACATACATAGCTTTAGAGCTTCAATATTGTACATATTTCATTTACATTTCATATTACATTTCAATAAGGTATGTACATACGTAGATTAAATAGTTAGCATTACATACATATATAATAGAAATATATATACATATGTATGTTTACATAAGTAGATACATTTAAAATTGGTCGTTATTAAATAAAATTTCCATTTCTCGCTCTTCCAAAAACATACAATATCTGTTTTAGGCTGAACTGAATAACTTTCAAGGCATAAAAAATTTTGAAAAAAAAGATTACTCTATATTATTCTTCTTTTTAGGGTTCCGTACACCAAAGGTGAAAAGGAACCCTATTGTTTTCGCTACGCTGTCCGTCTGTCCGGCACACGGTATTTTCTCAGGAACCGTAAGAGCTACGGACCTGAAATTTGGACACAGTATGTAGAACCTTGGCCGCTACAACAACAAATACATGAGAATTAAAAATTAAAGGGTGTTCCAAAATCAGCAACGAAAAATGTTAAAATCCCATGTAATATACATACAATTGTATATTGAAAGTTGAAATTTGTAAAATTAGTGTATTTTTATACAGACTACAACAATTAACACTAAAATTAAAAAAAATTAAAATTAAAGGGTGGTCCATCAGTTAATGCAATTTTGACTATGTAATTTTGACAACTTGCTATATCTTGGAAACCGTAAGAGGCAAACACTTGAAATTTTCAAAAACGGTAAAACCAAACTAACCGAAAATTATAAAATCGCCAAACCAAAAAAAAAAAAAAAAAAAATCGCCAAAAATTAAAATAAAATCGCCAAAACGAAAAAAATCGCCAAAATTAAAAAAAAATTCTAACACTAAAATAAATCGCCAAATTTGAAAAAAATCGCCAAAATAAAAAAAAACGCCAAAATGAAAAAAAACGCCAAAAATCGAAAAAAATAGCCAAAAACGCGAAAATGTCGCCAAAACTAAAAAAAAATTTTAAATAAAAAAAAATCGCAAAAATGAAAAAAATCGCCAAAAATAAAAAAAATCGCCAAAATGAAAAAACGCCAAAAACCGAAAAAATCGCCAAAACAAGAAAATAAAGTGTCAAAACTAAAAAAAGAGCCAAAACTTAAAAAAAGAGCCAAAACTTAAAAAAATCGCCAAAACCGAAAAAACGCAAAAACCGCCAAAACAAAAAAACCGAAAAGACCCCAAAAACGAAAAAAATTTCAAAACTATATATTATATAGGATGAAGTTTGTATTAAATTACATATCTAGTGTTCGTACGGAATCCTTCGTGCGAGAGTCAGAGTCGCACTTTACTGAATTTATTTAAATTGGTAAAGCAATATCGACTTTTTACTCATTTTATGTATTTATTTATTTAGTACATATTCTGCAAAGTAAAGATCAGTCAACCAGTGCGAGTGAGACGCAAAACTCTCGAAGGCCAATAAACGACAGTGGCCTTGTTGCATTTAAGAAATAATTGCCAACGACGCGTGATGTTGACTCGCCCAGAGCACATAACATACAGAAGTGTCACGAGACGGAAGATACGGGTATTTTTCTGTTTGTCTCGTTTTCCCTCAAATTTTGTCGTCGTTTTTGTTTTGCTACGTCGTTCTAGTGCAATAAATTTTTATTAGCTGTGTTAATTGGTAAGTAGTAATGCACTACAGTATCAAATACACTATGCTTTTCTCTTTTTTTCACGAATTTTAACAAAAACCTGATTGGAGCTTTTTTTACCTTCACTTCTGTGTATTCTGTGCCCAGCGCTGCTTTACGACTGATTACTCATTTTATTTTGCTAGATTAAAGGAAGAAAAAGTTCGCAAAAGTTTAAATGTAGCCATATCGAGCAAAAACTAAAAAGGGGCTAATAGGGCTGAAGGATTATTGTAAAAAGTGCTAGGTTTGCGCCTTTTTTAGTTTGGGGCTAAAATTTTTTTTTAGCGTTTTGACTGACTGAAAACGGGCTAAATCTAGCCCTAACAGGGCTAAGTTGGCATCACTGATGCCAACCGCAAAACCACTCTCTTTGCCTCTGTAAACTGGCATGTTATGCCAGCACAATTATGCCCGTGTAAACCAGCGCAGTGAGTATGTCTTAAAAAAGCAATTTGAATCAATTTACAATTCGCGAGAACAAAGTAGTTATGAGGGTGTTAAAGCGAATGTATGTGTAAATATAGACACTACCCAGGCAGAAATTGCCAACCGTACAAAAATTGCAGCACTGAGAAAGCACTTTTACTCAAGAAACCCAAACGGATTGCCAACGTTGCGGGTTGCAATCTGAAAAATTGTTTGCAAATGCTTTTTAATAATTTTTTTTTTATTTTTTCTTTTTTTCGTTTTTATTTATTGGTAAGAATCAGACATGGCCATACTGCAGTAAATATTTACTGCAGTAAAAAAGTATTCAGTAAAATTTTACTGAATACTGCAAATTTTTTCAGTTAGCAGTAAAATTTTACTGAATACTGCAAACTTTTTCAGTAACCAGTAAAAAAGGATTTTTTACTGCAGTAATTATTTACTGCAGTATGCCCATGTCTGGTAAGAATACACTTGCGGCCCTATGTATAATCAAAAACTGGCATGACAAAATAAAACTACGTGTTGATGAGTTCCTCTATACAATTTTACATTAAAAATCACCGCATAATGTAGTTTTAAAACTCGATTATATCTTAGTATGATCTTTAATGTAAAATTGTATGGCAAAACACGTTAAGACCATGTTCAACTTTGCCACTTATGCTAACTTCATGCCAGTTTTTGATTATACATGATTATACATACATGCTTAGCTCTATTTCTGATATAACCAGACATTCATTTCTATTACTTAATTAGTAAACAGATATTATCAGGATCAAGGTGTATCTAACTAGGTGGCAGCGCTACTTCAGCTGATAATTTTTTGCTCGATGTGCTTTGTAGCTGAAGAATGTCAAAAACTTTGATTTTGTTTTGGTTTTAGTACAATTATTTTTGTGCTTTTGACATTCTTCGGTTCTTTACACAGCTATGGCTGCCGTATTTTTGTATAACAAATCCTTACGCAGTCACCTGTATAATTACACCATGGTTGTAATATTATAGCCATAAATTTTGACAACAGAAAATAGTGTCTTCGATTCAACTGTGTCTATAAATTTTTCCCAGTGAATATTTTTTTTTTAAACAAGAGGAAATACTAATGGCATATTATTTGAGAAACTGTTAGTATGGAAAATGTGCAAATTCCTTTGAATTTGCGCTATTGGATTTGTAGTTGATTTAACATTACCAATTGACTTTAAATACCCTAAAATATTTTTAAAGTCAAAAGCTGAAAATTTTGATAAAGGAGCTCCAATGTTAGTTACATCATCTGGTATATGGATTCGATTATGTATATTCATAGTTTGCGAATTAGGTCGAGGCATAAGTTCAACAAATGATTTAACAATTCTTGAATGTATTTTGATTTTACTCTTTATTGCAGCAAAACTAATAAAACGAATACAATTTTATGAACGTTTTCATATGACATTTAAGTTGTTTGAAAACGTTTGGTACTGTTTTATAAAATAAATTTATTTTACGTAAAATAGAATTTTTGTTTTTAAATATTTTACAAAATTCAAAATTAAAAATAAACCAAAATTTTCTGTTTGAAACGTTTCGTTCTGTGTTACAAAATTAGGCCATAAGTATATTTAACAATGTCGGCCGTTTAATTTTGATTTAATTGTGCCTGACAATCTGACTATTACAAATTTATATAATGGATGGCAGATTGTAGTGATAGGTATTGTGCAAAGAACTTCGGCAAAATTTTTACCTCACTACTTTTATTGACCGGAATTTTGGATAGAAACTTGGCCTTTTTTCACATTTACGTTTTTGTGAGGATTAATATTACAAAACATAAAAAAATAGTCGGAAAGAAAATTCATTTCAAAATAGGTATTGAGATTAGGCAAATTTTAAAATTAATTTAATTTAATTTAGTTGATGGAGTTTAAAAGTAAATCTTAAAAAATTGAGCCTCTGTAAGGGAGAGGCAAGGTGTAATAAAGCTTGCACGTTCTTGCCACAAAAGTTTGTTTAAATTTGAATCATTAACATTGACATAACACCTAATATAATACAAAAATATTAAGATATAAAAATAGTAATAAGGAGATAATAATAAACTTATTTCTGAATGGCAGGTCCAAAAATGGCGCCTTATTATGTGTAGTTGTGCAAAACTACCCTCTAGTCAACTTAGAACCATATGTCTCTATGTCAATACTCTTTCTCCAGCGACAATTGCACTAGTTAAAATGTCGACAACTTTCCTTTTATGCGCGAGTAGAGATACGTTAGAGACGACAGTTCTAGTATATTGCTGGTGATATTGTCAATGAACGCGTCAATAGTTTGTTTTTCTTTTTTATTATGTTGTGCAATAATATTAAATAAATATATGTAGACGAGGGTCACTAAAATCTACGAGTGAATCTTCGGTTCAAATATCTCCATATAGTCGTAAAAGAACTACCTTCTCAATAGTGCTAAAGTCTACTGATAGATTTTGAATGACAACCCTATGTTATTTGTCAATAGGCATTTGCATTGGCTGGGGTACACCTAGTCAGTAGCACTATCACAGAATACACAGAAGTGAAGAAAGTGACAGGTAAAAAAGCTCCAATCAGGTTTTTGTTAAAATTCGTGGAAAAAAGAGAAAAGCATAGTGCATTTGATACTGTAGTGTATTACCACTTACCAATTAACACAACTAATAAAAATTTATTGCACTAGAAAGACGTAGCAAAACAAAAACGACCACAAAATTTGAGGGAAAACGAGACAAAGAGAAAAATACCCGTATCTTTCGTCTCGTGACACTTCTGTATGTTTTTTTTGGCACTATTGACAATGTCACTAGAATATCACTATAATTTTACTATTGACAACGAGAGGGATATATCAATGTTGTAGACTAGAGCCCTTAAAATTTACTAGTGAATCTTTGGTGCCAATATCTCGATGTGGTCCCGAAAGAGGTACTAAAGGCCCAACTATAATATGAATAAGCTAGCTTAAGCAACTGTGCGGTTACATATAAAACGTATGTGGCAAACTATAATGTACTTAACAAACTTTTCGTCAAGTTTCGTCAAATGTCATTTGCTTAAGTAAAGTGCCAAACTGAACGCACATTCCGTAAGGAAACAACTGTTTGTGCATTTTTTAAACTCAAACAAGCAGCAGCAGAAAATATTCATTGATTTTAAATATTTTTTTATTGTTTCTTATTTTAAACTCGCAAAATACAGCAAAACTTTTATTTTCATTGTTTGTTTTACAATACACATATACACACATACACATGTATTTACTTATGTATATTCACTGTTGTACTTTTTAGTAGGCAAAACAAGTAAAACAAGTAATAAGGTGACGGATATATTTATATGTGAATTTTTAATAGATTAGGACATTCTTTCAAGTTAGTTTGATTGAATTGCATTCATTTAGGAGTTGTGAGAAGAAACAAAATTAATACAAAATTATTGACAATACCTAGATGTGCAGCTGTGGCTAAAGAATACTTAAGTGCATGTAAGTACATTGTAGCCACCTAAAAGTCACATCTGAATTGTTTAAGCATTTGACAGACTTATCGTTCAATTCTGACATTAGCTTAAGCCAGCTTATTCATATTATAGTTGGGCCTTAAGTCAGTAGTGCTATAGTCTAGTGGTGGATTTTCAATGACAAGCTAATGTAAAATGTCAATAGATGATACCATTGGCTGGGGTACACCTGATCAGTAGTGCTACTGACAACGTCACTAGTAAATCACCACAATTTCACTATTCGCACTTTCTGCAGGGTAGCTTTTTTGAGATCTGTCTTTGTTGCAATAAAGCGATACGTACATACATATCTAAATGCATATACATATGTATGTATGTCTATATACATATATACTTATATGCAGTGCGAAGTTCAATGTCGGTACCTACAAAGATCTGTTTTCTTATCAATTGCATAGTCTTACCTTATTAGGATGCACTTGAATACTTAAAGCTTTGCGTACACTTAACACTTTAAACAGATAAGGCAAGTGCTGCTTATATACTTGACCCAATTCTTGGCCAGATGATTTAACTATTGATGGACCGCTACTGTGATCACCCATCCAGAGCTCAGCATACGGGTTGTTGTTAACGATATTAATAGTTTCGTTATTGGCTTTAACCAATTTAGCCACCTCAGAAGTTTCGCCTAATTTACCCCATTCATAATTTTTAACGTTGCCCTCAAGTTCCATTTTATCAATTGCAGGAATTATTTTTAACCAATTCTGTGCCTGCTTTTCGTTTACTGAATTACTTAATGGTTTTCAGCAGTTCTTTTGCACATTCATTTAAAAACTATTTATTACAGCACCTTTCGCAGTGTCACCTGAAGGTCATTCGAAGTTAATATGGTTTTCTTAGTGCGGGTAGTTATTCACTTTATATAATTCTTATCAATTTAACTCCTTTATCATTTTTGGTGGTTGGCAAGTTTTTTCCTTATTAATTTGTTTTTCTTTTTCTAAATACGTGGTTTTAAAAATGATTTTGTATGCGAGTGCCTTTTATTTTGGTTTATTAGTTTTGTTGATTGTTTACAGTTGTTGTTGTTTTTGTTGTTGTTGCAATTGTCTTTTGTATTCATTGAGATATAGATGGCAGTGTGTAATAACATGATTGTACTAAAATTACGTAAAAAAATATTTCGGGTAACTTTGTTTTTTTCAGATATCATTAAACTAAATTTAAAATGTGAGACTTTATTGTTGAATTTGTTTTTAAAATAAAAGAGGGAGAAATAATATATCTCAAAGTATATAATAATTGAGAATTTTAGCAACATATAACTTGTATTAACATCAGCACCTTAAGTTATGCACCTTATTAGGAACTAGCAGCCAGAGTTTCCTTCTTCCGTTATTTCTAACCAAAATTGGTAATTTTTTTCAATATGGAGATACGGATATATCGCTCATTTACTTCAATAGTGGCACAACTCAAAAAAACCAGTTTTGCAGAAAACGCGTTTTAAGTTTTCAATTTACATACAACTCAATGGAGAAATGAAAAAAGAAATTCTTCTCTCAGGAGGTGATGGTACAAGCTATTTATATGAAATTTTTACACAAGATAAAATACGAAATGCCCCAACTTTCTGCATTATTAACTCAAAAAACTAATTTTTTGAGTTATGCCACTATTGAAGTAAATGAGCAATATGTTTAAATTGGTTACTTAGGGGCTGTCCATATATTACGTAACGCCCCCCCCCCCCTCCCCCTAGTAGCAGATCGTAACAAAACTGTGAACGCCCCTCCCCCCCAGGAATAACGTAACAATGAGATAAAAAAATAAATTAAATAGTTAAAAGTTTTTATTGAAAAAAATTAAATTTAATTCATTGTTTTAAATTCATTTGTTAGACTAACACAGTGCGTAAACAAAAATTAAATAAGATTATATATGAACGTACTCCATATATTGGCGAAACTATTTTTTAAATTTCTTCCCAAGTGTCCTCAAACTCCAAAAATTATGGTTTTATAGATAGCTTATTCCTAAACTGTATGTATGCATTAGTGATGTGTATTGCAATTCCAAAACATTCCGCCGTTTCTAGATATTCGCATTCGTTTAAAAAAATATATAAATAAATTCATAAATCCAAAACGAAATTTAAATGAATGGCACACAAATATTAGTTTGTAATAATTAAAAAAATTATTATTATTTTTTTTTTGTTATGCGTTTTTAGCCAAATAATCTACTACAGTTTTTCGTATTGATGACTGAGCAGTATTTCAAACATCAAGACGAGAATTGGCATTAGCCTTGCGGTCGCTTTCACTAGTTTCTATAAGTGAAGTCGTCGGGTATTTCAGAGAGCTTAAAGATGACTCCGTTTGGTCATCTTTAAATCAATCTAAAATATGCGTGAAACAAAAAAAAAAATTATATATAGGATCAATAAAGGTTGCCATGGTGAATTACATTCTAAATTACATTTTCAATAGATATTTGCCCATTAAAAAAATATAAACTAAATAATATATATATATATGGAAGAATATATGTTTTGAAAGGACACTTCTTTGTCCATGAGAATTGCAAGAAACCTTTTCCTAAACTTCTGCAAATACCATTTCCTTCTATTTATTTGGTGGATTTAATGTTAATATATGTTGCAGTTTAATATAAAAAGAAGTTTTTATGTACATATGTACATATATTAAGAATATTTAAGGATGTACACACAAAAAAATTCATAGGTTATATTTCCTTCGTTCCTTTTCGTTCCTTCTACTAAAAAGTACAACGCTGATATGATGGAGTTTATGAAAATTTCCAAAAGACAATAACAATTCATCACACCGGGCTTGTATATTTTTGTAGATCGCACGACTTTGTATGATAGTGTATCACGGCCTTTACCACTTGTTTTCATAAAATAATACATAATACATATTACACTTGATCAAAAATAGGGCATGAACTCGAAATTCTAAAATTTTCAGCAGATGGCATAAAGTGTTTGTCGTTAGATTTAAAGTGAATTTAAAAAGCCAAATGTATCATGGTACAAATTCCAGTAGTTTTCCTTTTAAATTTGTTCAGTTATTGTAGAAAAACAATTTTTTTGTAACTTTTTGATATGCATACATTATATCCTCGTCTCCATTCTAAAACATGTTAAGTCAAAAACTTAGTTATGAGATAAACACCTTCAAAGTTTATTGATGATATCTCGGGAATGTTATGATATATAAACTTGAGATTTTTTGTAATCATATAATAATTGCAATATATTTTTTTTAGTTCATTTGAACTTTATAAATTTGTTGTAGATCTTAGTTAAAAGTGACTTTGAATACTTAAGATTGTAAACAAATTTATTACCTAGTCCTCTAAATATACTTGGCATCTTTCTGGTGGTTCTTTCTCACCTACAATACTCGTGTAAGTCCCCGTCCAGACTTGTAATTTTTGTTGCAGCAATTCTTGAATATGTGTGAGAGTGTTGAAATACTTTTTGTATTCCTCTCTCGCTCTTTTGCACTAAAAAATAATAATAAAGTTTCTGCTACAAAAATTTCAAGTCTGGATCGGCATACTTCATACATAGTCATATTCATATATATATACTTCATTCCAAATTAAATCATGCTAACTAAGTGTACTTAAAACATTTAAAAATTGAGATTTTTTAATATTGACAAATTATGCTAATTACATTTTTGCTCATAACTTTTGATAAAATAGTCCGATTACTATCACAATTTTACAGAATGTTTGGAATAGCATGTTTTGGAATAGGACCGTCGATGTGTACATACATATGTATATATATATAAATTTTATTATTTTGAGCTTTTGTTGATCTTTTAACACAATTTACAGATATTTTTTTCAACAAAAGAGTATCAAAATACAACCAAATTTAGATAAACCTATTTTCTGCCAGTTTATAGAAGACAAGTAAAAATTCCCGTCTAGCTATTTACATACATTGAAAGCAAAAATCAAAGCAAAGGTTCAACTCAAAATAATGAAACTTGTTCCAGTTGTCAACATCGACGTCACGTCAATTTGTATTTTGTTTTACATAAAACTGAACCGATTTGGGAGGAGATAATATACATGGGTCCTAATCGTCGTCTGTAACTGTCATCTTTGACAGTTTGGACAAATACTTAAACAAATCATATACATATGACACCAAAGTAAAATTAACATTTGTTATCGATGATTAAATATTGTTAGCATTTGTCACGCTGAATCGCCATGAAGTTCGACACCGGGTAAGTATAGGTACATATACAGTATGCGTAAAAACATACGAACGAAGTGGTACTTACTATCATATAGCATCATAACACAGGAAAATTAGATTGAAATGAAATTTATTTCATATATTTACAATGATGATATGTATATACCCCTCTTACTGTCACAAGACTTAACAATGAAAAAATTATTTAACAGGAATAAATTAGATTTAATTTATAACATCACTTTTTTACCCGCTACAAAACAAATGCACAAATAGTTAAAATTTTTATTATTCATTATTTATAAAAGAAAAATAAAAACAAGTACCGCGAAATAAAATTTGCATTCTTTTCAACATTAATAGAATAATTGGAAAAAAGCAAGCAGATGCTAATCTTAATGTAACATCGGAGCGCCCTCCTTCGTTGTGTAGCAGAATCATCGGCGAAGTATAATAACTAGGGCGACAAATTTCATGCACTATAAAATTAAAAATATGCGCATATAATATGCACCATAGAAGTCAAAATATGCACCAAAATAATGAAAATATGCGCAAATAAAAATATGCAACAAAAAACAATTAATTTTTTACTAGATTTATTAAAACATAACAAAATAACATAACATACAAAAAATAAAATCCAGTCTACACAATCAAATAAAAAATTAAAATATAAAAATAAAATCAGTTCATAGAATCTTTACATTTAAACGAGTAGTATTAACATAAATTTTTTTTTGTATAAATAAATACAGTTTTTTAAATTTTCATATGTAAAGTGCCTGTTGGGGCGCAGAAATTTTTTGTACATCGAAAATGTTCGATCGTTCGTTTTTTTAAAATGCGTTTTCTTGTTTTTAAAAAGGGGGCTACATAAATTTTCACCGGCATTGCCGCATCAGCTGGTATAATGAATAACATTTAAATATGTACATATGTATGTATGTATGTACATAGTATGGACGTTGTATCTTGTATTAAATGGCGGTTATTTCAGAAATGATATTAAAGTATTCAGTGCAAGTTTGAGAAAATGGAGGATTTTTTTTGATATTGTTAAAGCTGTGAAAAACTTGGAACATATGCAAATAAATATGCACTTATTACAAAAATATGCACAGAACTTAGATTTTTGTTAAAATATGCAAAATATGCAAAAACAAATTCATGCCATTTTACAGGAAATCTTATGAAACGCAAAGAAAATTGTTCAGAATAGCTTTTAAGGTGTTGACAATAAATATGCATTTGCATTGAAATTGTCGCCCTAATAATAACAAATAAATGGTTACTAATAAGCACAGCTTCAAAAAAAAAAAAATTTAATACGACTCATTTAACAACAGAGGCGCTGCAACACTGCATTATTAAAAATAAAAACTCACAAATAGCAGAGTTGTAAAATAATGAAGCTTTCCTCTAGCTCTTCCTTCACCACCTGTCTTCTCTATCACTATACCTATCATAAAGAAGGTAACACCTAGTAATAGTAGTAGGTATTCATTGCATGAGTGTTACTATACTCTGCGCAAATAAAACAAAAAATAATGAACGATTATAACACAGGTGAATCAGTGATGTCAATAAAAAAAAGCAATGTGAGTCCGATCACAGAGGAGATGTGTAAACATCTAGTAATGAATTTTTTTTTTTAAGTTGGAAGTACTTATGCTTTTAGTATCTTTTTTTTAAATTAATTAATTAAAAGTATCAAAACTTTCAATATTGTAAATACATATGAATTTGTTGGTTCTTGTTTGTTTTATTAAACTTATTTGGTTAGTAACTGGGCACACTGCAGTATATGTATATGTACTGCATTCAAAATTGCAGTAAGCAGTAAATTTACTGATTACTAAAAAAATTCATTACCAGTAAATCGTAGGGCCGTAATCATAATAAAATTGTAGGAAGTGGCAAAGTTTTTTCATTCAAATTTTGAAACTTTTGTATGAAAAACATTTAGCCACTTGGTAGAATTTCATTATGAATACGGGCATTACTGATTACTGAAAATTCAATGCACCTCATCATATAACAAATCATTTAGGCAATTTATAAAAATTGTAGAAAAAAATTTTAGTAATCAGTAAAACTTTACTTGTTAAACATTTTTTATTGTTTTTACTGAAACTTTAGTGGTACTGCAGTGCTCATCTATGGTAAATGCCTTCACTTTTACTTTTTAATTTTCCTGTTGTTCATCATCATTGCAATTAAAATAAATTTAGTAAAGTGCGACTTTGACTCGCGCACATTCGGTTTTGATTTTTTATTTTTTTTATTTAGCTTTCTTCCTTTTTTAAGTTTTTTCAGTTTAAACGATTTTTTTTCAGCTTTATCGCTTTTTTCTCGTTTTGCGTTTTTTTAGTTTTCGCAATTTTTTTTTTCATTTTGGCGATTTTTTCATTTTGGCGATTTTTTCATTTTGGCGATTTTTTCATTTTGGCGATTTTTTTCTGTTTTTGGGGTTTTTTTCATTTTGGCGATTTTTTCTGTTTTTGGGTTTTTTTTATTTAGGCGATTTTTTCATTTTGGCGATTTTTTCATATTGGCGATTTTTTTGTTGAAGGATTTTTTTCATTTTGGCGATTTTTCCGGTTTTTCGCGATTTATTTTAGTCCTAGAGATTTTTTTTAATTTGGTGCTTTTTTTCGATTTGGCGATTTTTTTTTGTTTTTGGCGATTTTTTTATATTTTGATTTTTTAGTTTTACCGTTTATGAAAATTTCAAGAGTTTTGCTCTTACGGTCTCCAAGATACAGCAAGTTGTCAAAATTACAAAGTAAAAATTGCATTAACTAATGGAACACCCTTTAATTTAAACTTTTTAAATTTAGTGTTAATTGTTGTAGTCTGTATAAAAATACACTAACTTTACAAATTTCAAGTGTATATGTGTACATACAATTGTATGTATATTACATGGGATTTTAACATTTTTCGTTGCTCGTTTTGGAACACCCTTTAGTTTTTAACTCTCATGTATTTGTTGTTGTAGTGGCCAAATGTCTACATATTGTGTCCAAATTTCAAGTCCGTAGCTCTTACGGTTCATTTTCACCTTTGGTGTACGGAAATATACAGAAAAATAATCGGCGGCGGCGCACCGTCGGCTTCGAGCCGGTCGACTTGTTTCTCTGCTTGGTATTGCTTCTTTCAAACACTAATACACTCATACATAGCTCACACCGATTTGACAATGCAAAGCAAAAGCAAAAAGCAAAGAAATCTCAGCAAAGAAATCTCAGCAAAGAATCAAAGCCAAAAAATTTTTACCCCCTAGCGTATAGATGTTTACACATCAAAAATTGGAATTAATCAGTGTTATTTTACGCATAATAAGTCGTTTTCGTTCATCAGTACCCATAAACAAAGGTGGTTTACTGCAGAAAATCAGCAAACGGGACGACCAGGGAACAATCCGATTAATAAAACCGGATGTCTTTATATCAGTAAGGTCAACTGCACATCAATTACAATTGAATGTTTTAATAAGATCCATCCAAAGAAGAGCTGTGGAAGTTGGATTAAAATCATACCGCAGTGCAAAAAAGCCAGACCAGTGTTGTCAGTTTAGGGGATTTGTCCCCAAATTGGGGATTTTTTCTGCGATTGGGAATGAAAATTTCGTGTTGGGGATCTGTGGATTTGTTGGGGATGATAACCAAAATTTAGGGATTTTTTTTGCAGCTGATGGTAACAAGAATGATTATTGAGGTAAGAATTGTGCGTCTGGCAAGTATAAAAATGTGTGTTACTATCTCATATTTTACACTCGGCAGTTTTTCTTGAAGTAAGTCTGAGTTTATGGGAGAGAGAGGAAAGAAGAAAGAATAGGGGTACTGACTTGCTTGTACAGAAAAGTTACTACAATTCTCTTTTGTTATTTCATTCGCAGCATTAAAACAATAGGAAAATTGAACAAGAAACCGTCTGAGTGTAAGCAAACGAGCAGTTTTAAAATAGAATTGAACATAATTGCTTCAAGAAAAACTGCCAAGTCTAAAACATGACTATTCATAGTGAAAGGTTTCTAATAAAGAAGAAGTATCAAGGCAGATTAACCAATAATGAACACTACCAAAACAAAAATACGTAACAATATGCAATATGACTTGTTGGAAACACTTCTATTTGTTGTGACAAATTTAGTAGTTCTGCTGAAATTCTAAGGGCCATTATTACAACTTAAAGTTAGTAAAAGTAGGACTTTATCGGACGTATAAAAACTTTATCATTTGCAAAATTTTACTTTAACCTAAAGTGAGCGATTAATTACAGGCAAGTTTATCCTACATGGTAAGTTAAATCCAATTTTAACTAATGGAAAGCTTTTTATACGTCCGATAAAATCCTACTTTTAACTAACTTTAAGTTGTAATAATGGCTTTTTTAATACTGATAAATCAGGAGATGTCGGTTCTGAAGTTTTTGAAATGGTAAATTTTTTAAACATAGCTATCGATATAAATGAATTTTATTGAATAAATATGTTATTTTCATATCAATGAACTAATTTCAGCGTAATTTTACCCGTAGTATGGTATTTCATCTTAAATGTTTTATATAGGTTTTTGTAAAATTTTCATCTTCCATTTATACTATTAAGAATTGTAAGTTTGCAAATATTACCATGTAAATAATATATTTAAGCAGATAAGGAGCATTGTTCCTAAACTCTTTACCACTTAAGTCAAATTAATTATACTTGATGTTATCCAAATAAAGAAAAAAAAATTTTATTTTTGTCATGATTTTTTAAATAAAATTAAAAATTTTTTATTTTTTCGCAAAAGAAAAAATTTGAATGAAATGAACTCAATTTAGGGATTTTCGGGATGAAAAAATCTAAAATTGGGGATAAGCTCTAAAGAAAAAGTAGCAGCACTGAGCACAGACTTGAATTTGCAAATGAACACGAAAACTGGATCTCATAATAATAGCAAAGCGTACTCTTCTCTGATGCGTCCAAGTTTACTTTGGAAAGTTCTGATTGATTTAAGCTGGTACGCAGACCCAAGGGACAACGCCTGGGGATGCTTTTCTGGCCACAAATTTCCCAGCAAAAAATTTCAAAAGAGGTAATCGAGTTTGGAATTAAGCATTTTTGGTGGAAGCTATTCCTTACTGGATTACCAACTTAATGATTTTAACAAGGCATGAGACTAAAATAATCGATTCTTGAGAAGTACTTACTTTTTTTATTTGTCAACATTTCACGTAATCTATTTCATCTAAAAAAATAATTATTTTCATTTGGCAACTTGCACGTCATTTTTTTTTAAATTTTAGGTAATGTGATTTGTAAGCGAGTAATGAAAATTGGCAATAAGAAAAGTAAGTCATTATATGGCAACTAGTTCTAATGTGAATGTGTAATTTTTTGCTGGGTTATAGAGTAAGTGGTGTAATGGATCGCCTCGTGTATAAGGATGTTCTGGAAAATGAATGCTACCAAACGTTTGGGGAGGAAATACCACTTAAGTGTAGATGTCAACACGACAACGATCGAAAACACACAGCTAAATGTGTAAAAGAGTGGTTAATAAGCAATAAGATCTTATAAGAAAGTATGCTGAAGGTTATTTGCGATTTTTAATCATGTTTGAAAGGAATTTCCAGGTATTTACTTCTGTTTGAGTAAATTTAGTTTATTAGGTGTGTAAATAAATCAAACAATTTGAAATCCAAATCTATTCTCGGTTGTTATTGCAATATATTGTATTCACCACAAGTTAGTGATATGTTTTTGTCACACACTGTACATACATACTTATATTATGAGACTAAAAAATTTCTTATCTCAACTGCTATAAGTATTTTTATTTACAAAAAATTTATTTATTATCAGTGTTGCCAAGATAAAACATATATGTATATAAATAAATATGTATATGAGTGTGAAGGGCTATTCCACACATTCCTATACGAGAAAAAACCATGCAAAAGCGAATGGCAGAGGGGAAAAATACTTTTCACTCCACCGAGTTCCGTAAATGCCAAAAAAAAAACATTGAGAACGAATCCGGTTTTCAACACAGTATTTCAATTTAAAAATAATTTTAGCTATAAGGGAGAAACTTTGTGATTTATTTATTGCGGGTTTGTTACTCTCTAAATCTTTTTTATAAAAATTCCATTAAACTTGACCATTAAAAAAGAGTTATCAGTTCTATTTTATACCTTATCCCCAATTTAGAATTTTTCATACCCAAAATACACATCTCTGGTACGTTAGTGATGTACCTGTTGCTCTCGCATTATTTGGCCAGAATATTTCTTGTGACATCGAAATGAAATTGGCGAATGTTATTTTTGCAGAAGATAGAGAAAAATATGAGGAAGAGTTATCCAACAATGAGGTGGAGGAATCATCAAACGAAGACAGCGACAGAGTAGATTATAATGAAGCAGAAGACGACAAAATAAATAGCGGTGTTAGTGGAGAGGAAGGTCGTTCTCGCCCAGTCATTGGCTTCACAGGTGTGAAGTGAACTACCTTAGCTTCCACAGAAGTACACCCAGAAATAATGAAGGATTTGAGCCACTACGTAACACTTGGGAATGCAAACTTTTTTTAACGCTTTGGATTACCAATAAGTTTTTTTAAATAGCGATCCAGAAACCTGGGACAATGTGAAGACTATAACCAGGCGCTAAGAGATATTACATAAACTGCAAGTTGGCAACAACGCTGCAAAAAGGGGCATAAAATTATAACAAGATTACAGCAGTGTGTTGTGCCGCGAAAAAGAATAAAATATATATTTACTTCAAGTCGTTGCCCAAAAGAAAAATATATGTATATCCAACACATGCCAAAAATAAATTAATGATTTAACACAGAATTTTTTTTTGTATTGGGACAACCTTAATGGTTGAAGATAGATGACAAGTATGTTTAGAAAAAATCTTCGTATCGAAAAAATATTGGAGGTTGGTCATACGCCCTAGGGGCAGTTAGAGCCCTGCATTTTATAAAAATTTCGCCTTTGTATGGCAACCCCTTAAGGAGTCGAGATAGGGCATATGTAAATTCGGAGGAAATGTTGAAGATAAAAAATTACTTTGGGTCGGTCTTGCATTTTAGCCCCCTGGGAGGCACCATAAAAGCGGAACAAGCGGCTTTCTTAAAAAAATCATTAGAAAAATAATTTTTTGTATGGGGACAACCTTAATGGTTGGAGAAATCTTTGTATTAAAAATGTATTTGAGGTTGGTCATACATTTGAATTCGATAGGTATGCCCTAGGGGCAGTTAGAGCCCTGTGAGTACATTTTATAAAAATTTCCCCTTTGTAAGGCAGCCCTTAAGGGGAGGAGCTAGGCGGTCGATGTGCTTGAAAAAGATGTTTGGCGGAGAAAATTAATGGGTTCTGATCATATATTTGACCCTTGTAGCGGTGACCCCGAGAAAGTTATATGCTTTTTTGTAAATTTTTTTGCTTTTACCCTCAACTTTGAGCACGAAGCTCACAAAATGAGGGGTCTTGCAAGTCGAAATCTCGTTACTAAGTATCCTCATATAACACTATGCCACAGCTAACGTGCACACATACATACATATTACAAACATATCCAATAACATTTGATTAATTAAAACTTTCGGTAATTTAATTAAAAACATTTAATGTAAAAACATGAATGCTTATTTGTGTTAAAATTTTTACATTACGTTACATTTATACATGAAAGTACTTTCTTGAAATTTCTGTACACGTACGTATTGTGAATAAAAATTTTAATGAAATAAATGACTTTCATGAAAATTTCTTGTTCGTTTTCATGGGAAAGTGAAAGTTAATTTTAAAAATGTCGTCGAAAAGTAAAGCTTAAATTAGACGTGACATAGCCATAATGCCCTAGCCATAACCAAACCAAAATTCAATTGGTTTCTATGGTGAGAGTTATGACGTTATGGCGAGTCACCTATAATCAAATACAGTGTTGTATGGCTATGATTATGTCACGTCTGATTGAGCCTGGAAAAAATTGTTTTGTTTACTACTTAAGTAGAGTTACCCAGAATATTCACATACAAAAATTTATAGGGCAATAAGTTGGGAATAAGTATTATTGTTAATATTTTAATCATATTATTGTTTTAAAAAGGCATGAATTGTGTTCTTCATGTATATTTGAAGATACGACATAATAATTCTTTAAATATTTATACAAAATAAGCATAATTTATAATAACTATTTGCCATAATGCTGTATATTTAAAAAATGTTTAAGGTGGGTAACACTGTTTAACATTTTTTCATTTTACTTTCTGAAAACATCAAAAATTTACTTTCTTGAAAATATCGTTGAAAGCTGAGTGGAAATTAAAAACAATAGCGGAGTTCGATGTTTAATGCAAATTGTCTTGCGTATGTGCAAATTCAAAATATCGTAGCTTTTATTTCAAATCCAAAAACAAAATACACACACAATCCAAAGAAAAGCTACGATATTTTGCATTTGCACTTACGCAAGACAATTTGCATCAAACATCGAACTCCGCTAATGTGAGTGTGGTAGTAAAAAAATTTGATTGTGTTGCTACTTTCTTGAAATTAGTTTCATGTGTAAATGGAAGGTTTAAATTGTACAATATTCAATATGCAATTTATTGCATTTTCACAAAAAAAATTACGTAGGATGTATGTACATATGTATGTATGTATTAATATCAAATTTATAATTTAATCTGCTAGTAAAATGATGCATAACTATTTATGTATGAATGCACCCTTATTTTTTTTCAATTCGATTTGCAATTGTAAACTGCACTTCAAACAAAAATAATAAGTATATTAAAATAAATACCCAGCAAAAAATTTCAAAAAAGGTAATGAAGTTTGGAATTAAGCATTTTTGGTGGAAGCTATTCCTTACTGGATTACCAACTTAATGATTTTAACAAGGCGTGAGACTAAAATAATCGATTCTTGAGAAGTACTTACTTTTTTTATTTGTCAACATTTCACGTAATCTATTTCATCTAAAAAAATAATTATTTTCATTTGGCAACTTGCACGTCATTTTTTTTTTAAATTTTAGGTAATGTGATTTGTAAGCGAGTAATGAAAATGGCAATCAGAAAAGTAAGTCATTATATAGCAAGAAGTTCTAATGGTAATGTGTAATTTTTTGCTGGGTACATACATATGTATGTACATTAGACTGGTCCCAAAAATGTTTTTTCTTTAATTGATAAATTTGCACTATGTAAAAAATGAGGTTTGCTGTCATAAATGCGGTCTTAATTTGTTAGTTCGATCAGACGGTGCCCTCTGGTGCCTAGTAGGGCATAAAATACCCCATAAACAGTGGGGGATTTTGTTAACAAAACAACAGTGATCGATTTTATCAATATTTTCGGCTGAAAATGCTCGTTTAGGTGGAAAATGATACAGTTAATACACAGAAAGTAAGAACACACAGAATTTGCTTTTGAGTTCCCGCAAATTTGCTGTATTTTCCTTATCTTTCGCCGGGTACAGATAATCAGAGCTACCAGGAATAAAATTTCACGTGAAATTTCTCCCTTTTCCAATTAGAATTTTTTATTTTCCCTATTACTTGATATTTGTTGGAATTGTTCCCCGTGAAAAATTTCACGCGTAATTTTATTCATGATAGTCCTGAATATATTTAGAGATACTTAAAAACATATTATGTCTAAAGGGGCCCATAGACGCATGCTGCTCATGCTCATGCGATAAGTATGTGTTGGTAAATTTTCAATTTTTGTTAATGTATTCGTCACACAGGCAATGCAGTATGAAAAATCAAAATAGTTTTGATTTTGAAATGAATTCATACTGCTGACAGTTTTTCATATGAACAAAAAATAAATTTATGGCTCGATTATGGATGGCAACCGAACTTTGGTTGCGTTGCTAGTTGCAGAAATGGTATTACGGATGGCAACTGGCAACTAACAGCTGGTAATTGCTGTTGCCATATTGGCAACCACAAATTTGTAGTTGCTGCATAGTTTTAAAGCAAAAAAAAAAAAATGGAAAAATTAAACAGTAATTGCAATATTATTTTTATTTTTGAATTTCTTCTTTAGATACAGATAAAAAAGAGATTGTTCAAACTTATTTAAGGCAACAACATTTACTCACAGTAGAGGTGGTAATTCTAAAGATTCGTTTAATAGATTCAACTTTTGTATTTTCTTCTCTTCACCAATAATTAATTCCACTTAACTAATAATTTTTATGATCAGTAATGTTTTTAAACACTTTTTACTCAATAATTTTCTTTTTAGCACTTGTATTTCTTATATTTTAAATATTTGTTTATATTATTTTCAATTGCCAATTTGTCATAATCGTATTTTCGATAACTTTTTTGCAACTGTAGGAAGTTGCCATACATAATACAAATTTTAAGTTCAGTTGTGTTGCTACTTAACTGGGCAACTGAAGTTCGGTTGCCATCCATAATCGAGCCATTATTCATTTTTCTGTTATGTATTTTTTTTTAATTTTGACGTTTTACTGAAAAGGAAAGTAAAACAAACAAAAAATATGTTTTGAAAAAAATGTGTAAGGAAAATACGATTTTTCTTAATTTCTTGAATTCTACGAATAACTTTTTTGTTCTCAAACGCATGTTTATGTTATAAATTTTTATTTTAAACGATGATTGATAAGTTTGTGGTAAAATATCAATCACACACGTATAGCAAGGATTCATCGGCAGCTGTAAGCAGTATGAATGAATTTTTTGGTTTCAGCATTGGAATTTGAGAAAAAAGGCCTTAAATCCTTAAATTTGAATATGTATATAACGAAAGTAGGTCGATTTGGCAATGATTTGATTCTTTCAATTTTGAACAAAAAGTATCTTTCTTGTAGTATTGTCTTCTGAATAAATAAAACCATGGGGTTGGTACTTTTGCAATTTTGTATAATAACGAAATAATTGACCCACTTTTTTCCTGGAAAAAACGGATACAATCGACTTTTTTTTAAATCTTAGTTTAAATTGCGTATAAATAACTTTTGACTTAATTGAGCTTCTGATACTAAAACCTAATTCACACGAAGACTTATGAAGTATATTTTTCGACGTCATTTTTGGTTTGATAGCGAACGGGGTAGAGAAGAATGAGGGGTAGAAAAAATGACTCGATTTCTGTTTTCTATGGTTTTTTTCATACCCTGTCGGAAATTCGGTTAACATTAAGCTAACTATTTCGCAAATAGTACTGACTTTGGATTACTTTTAATGTAATCAATTGACTATTTTAACATGGCGATGTTGTAGGAACTATCGACAAATGTCTTGGTTGTCATCCCCATTGCTACGTCTAGCTCCATAAAATCAATGCGTCACACAGGAGGTTGGGAAGCAAAATCCTCTTCAAGAGCATGAATTTGTTCTCTTAACTGCAGTACCTGCAACCGCATCTGCAATTTTTTTATTTCGTCAGTGGACGTGTCGGCAGCAGTAGTGTCAGGGCGAATAGTGGCATGTTGTTCCGTCGTCATTTTTACAGCAGGCATCCGTTCAGCAGGAGCGGCAGCATCAGTGTTAGTGGCAACAGCACCGCTGTTTATGGCAGGCATCGGGACAGCAGGTACGTCAGACATAAGGGCATCAGCTGTATTGAGCTCTTCTGGGGGCTCTATTGCGGACGACAATAGATTTTGAGCTCCATCGGATACCAATTTGGTATACATTTGCTCGGCATCTTTAGATATTGTTTCCCATAATGTGCCCAATTGGCTAAATGTAATTAGCTGTGGGTGGATACTCCAAGCAGGCTGCATCCAAGACACCCAAAAGATTTTGCCGATTCGGTCTTAATTCCATTACGCAGTTTATTTTCCTTTATTTTTCTTCACTTTCAGTTGAACCCCACACCTGATTATTATAAGGGCTTTATTTAAACGTGTTCTTTCTACAAAAGTATTTTTAAGAAGATCGAGATTACCGTAAGTGTGTGTAGGCAAGGTTGTATTCGCTGTCAAAATGTCAAAACTCAAAAGAGTGCAATACCGGAGTTGCCGTATGTGAGATTACTACAGTTAATATAAAACTGAAATGAGTTTCAAAGCAGCTGAGAATAAATTTGTTGGCTCTCATCAAATTTGATTACGTACTCAACTTAAGAATTAATTTTGGGTTTGTTCTGGATGACATTGCAGTTAGATTTTAGTCAGTCTAAGAAAAGTTAACTATATATAAGTTAACTATTTATATAGTCAACAACAAATTCTCCGACAGTGTATGTACTGCAAATGTGTGTATAAACAATAAAATCAATAAAAATCAAAATCAATAAAAAATTAGACATGTAAAAATAATCATCGTATGAACGCAAATAATTTTTGGTAGAAACTTCAAAAGGGAATCAAGAAAAATAGACGTCATAAATTTCATCGTCTTAATACTGTGTAATTTATTTTTTAATTTTAAAAATTTTGTTTTTAATTCATAAAAAATTCCCTTTTATAAATCGAACAAGATATGACTTTTCCTTGTCATGTCATATGTCCATGTGTAAATCTTACCTGAGCACACTTCTGTTTGTTTACCTTTATTCTCCATAAGTTTAATCATAGTTGCAGCTGGGTAATATGTTTCTGAAGATATCGGGGTGCCTCGTAAAGGTTTTCGTGCATGCTGTATCATCTGCAAATGTAGAAGTGTGGATACAAAACTGGCCCCAGTATACTTCCCTGTTGCATACCGGATGAGACAGTTTCGGGCGGATTCATAAAGTCTCCTTCCACAACAGTAAACCCCCGGGCAAGAATGTAACTTTCCAAAAGATTTAGAATGTTAATTGGTTTATACATATGTCTTCAATTTTAAAATTAGGCCTTCATGCATGAAGGCCCGCCACACTTCATAAAATGCCTTAGAAACTTCAATAAACAGGGCACACAGAAAAAATATCATCGAAATGCCACCAACAAAACAAATTGTTAAAATTAAATTTAAAAATTAACAATCATCATTGTTGATATAACAAATTTAAATTTTTGTAGTCAATTAAATTAGTCAACAAAATTATTTGTTAAATTATATCATAACGAAATGCGCACATGTAGAAGAAATAAGAAATCATGTTTTGTGTTTATTCATTATTTGCGAATCTAATAAAGTGTTGCTCTTTAGTTGGGAGGTAAGCAAGTTAGTTTATTAGTCTTGAGGTTGCCGGTTCAACTCCGCCCGAAGACATTTAGTGTTTTTTTCGCAGACAACAAAAAAATCGTTTCGAGGATTGTGATTGTGTATAAAAAACATTGTTGCGGCCCTTTTCGCAATATACAATTGAAAGCTACCAGGAACTTTAACGGCAAGTTTTGTATGGAGAACTGTCAGTTCAAGTTGACGTTAACTCTTAATCATACATTGTGAAAAGGGACGTTAATATAATAACTATGATAATCAAAAGTTTGTACGGAAATTCAAGAATTCGCATTGTTAATATAACCATAACTTTGAAATCTAACAAAAATAACTGTTGAAAACCCAAATAAATATCAGTAAACTATTTGTTGATATATTTAATTGAAAATACTTTTCAGATTTTTCTTTCACTTGCAATTTCGTTAATTGTATTTACAAAAATCGTTGTAGGTTCAAAATCAATTAATTATTTAATTGATATAACAAAACAATTAATTGTATTTACAAATCAGTTTTTTCTGTGCAGAAAAATACTTACAATACTTTCTTCAAATGTTCTTCTTATAAATTTAACCAATCTATGCGTTTGTTTCGCCAGTATCTGGTTACTAATTCCATCAATATCCAGAGCTTTCTTCGGGTTGAGTTTAACAATTAGTTTTTGTACATCAAGCGTCTGAAACTTTATAGATCGAGGGGGTAGAGCAACTCCATTCGGCAAATCAACAACACCAGTATATGTGTTTGGTGTAAATACGGATTTTAAATGCTCAGCAAATGTGTTACTTTTTTCAATATCGTTTCTTGCTCAACCTCCTATAGATGTGCACATAGGTGGCTTAAACTCAACGATTGTTTTAAGCTTTCTAACAGCGCACCACAAAGTATAATTAGATGCTGGTGTGACATCAAAACTTTAAAGATAATTTTTAAGAAATGCAGTTTTTTCCAGATGAAAGCAACTTTTGGAGTCGTTTAGTGCACTCTGTAAATTTGACTTTATGTTGGGGTGATCCCTGTTGTTGCCATTCCCTTCTAGTTCTTCTTTTTTTACATACGAGACGTTCAATATCCGTTGAATAAATTCGATTAAACCCAGTCTGCGGATGGGAGGTAGTGGCATGTTCAGCAGCCTATTTAATATTTTCCTTAAGATTGGCAAGGTTAAATTCAATATCTTCGATTGTTCTTAGCTTAATGTTTTCCATGCAATGACTATTGAGACATTTTTTGAACCCCGACCAATTAACACGACTGATCACTTCTTAGTGGGCTACAAATTATAACGATCGTGGGAGAGTGATCGGAGGAGAGATATACAGAAACTTCAACATGAATTAAATCCCTAGAAATATTTTTCATGACTACAAAATCTATAACATACGGAATTTTTCGTACGTCAATAGGTCAGTAAGTGGGCTCTCCACTAGAAATGACGTCCAATCCCATTTTTAAAATTGTGTTGAATAACGCCCGACCTCTAGGCGTAATAAGACGCGAACCCTTGAACGTATGTTTTGCATTGTAGTCACCAGCTGCTGCGAAACAAGGTCCAAGAAACTTATAGAAATCTTCATACTGATTCTCAGTATCTTAGTATCGCAGAAAATCTGGGAGGGGAGTAAAATTTGTACAAAAATTTTCAATGCAAATATTTGTTGCTTGCAGATCTTCTTGTTTTCAAGAATAAAGTGGTTGAGACTTTCTTTTAGTTCTTGGATAGAATTCAAAAATTCACTTCCAAAAATATTTTTGTATCAGATGAAAACATTAAGCTTGGCATCGGCTTTAATTTTTCATTAATCCAAGGTTGCCCACTTTGGGGCTTTGTGGCTCCTCCATCTTTTAAGATATATAGTCCAAACTCCAGACTAAAGCTATGTACAGACGATTGTCAGATCTTACAATATTGTCAGATCTAGCAATTTGCTGACAATGTACTGGCAATCGAAAATTGCCAGCACAACATTTCTTGTCAGTTCACACGGTTGTCAGAAAATCTTACAATTTATTGCCAGACGGTTGTATCACAAAACATACAGAAGTGTCACGAGACGGAAGATACGCGTATTTTTCTGTTTGTCTCGTTTTCCCTCAAATTTTGTCGTCGTTTTTGTTTTGCTACGTCTTTCTAGTGCAATAAATTTTTATTGGCTGTGTTAATTGGTAAGTAGTAATACACTACAGTATCAAATACACTATGCTTTTCTCTTTTTTCCACGAATTTTAACAAAAACCTGATTGGAGCTTTTTTTACCTGTCACTTTCTTCACTTCTGTGTATTCTGTGGTTGTATGACAATAAAATCATCTGACAAAATCGTCAGCTATGTACAGACGATTGTCAGATCTTACAATATTGTCAGATCTGGCAATGTGCTGACAATGTACTGGCAATCGAAAATTGCCAGCACAATATTACTTGTCAGTTCACACGGTTGTCAGAAAATCTTACAATTTATTGCCAGACGGTTGTATGACAATAAAATCATCTGACAAAATCGTCAGTAGAAAAATTGTCAGTTCACACGGTTGTCATATGCACAAATTGTTAGATCTGTTGTTATGCGATGCCAGACTTAAAATCATTTGTTAGAAATTGTTAAATATTTATCGTTTGTGTTTGTGTTAAATGTTAAAATTTAAAGTATAAATTATTATGGACCATAAAGAAGCAATTGCAATAATTTTGTCTGCATATATTTTATTATAAACTTTTTCTTTAAAATCAAGCGTGTGCAGTGTTGCCCATAGAAAGAATTATCTTACAATGACGCCATTGTCAGATGCATGAACTTCGCACATCTGACAATATTAAAATGTCGGACAAATATCTGGCAATAATTTTACAATGTGTTCACACGATTGTAAGATGTCTGACAATTTGTTGTCAGTTGCTAGTCTTGCAATGGACTGACAATGCTTTTTCTAGCAACGGCGTCTGACAAAAATTGCCAGTTCACACGGTTGTAAGAAATTTTTAGCACATTTTACTGGCAATATTGTAAGATCTGACAACCGTCTGTACATAGCTTAAGCTCTGCGAATTAATTGCTGAATGAAATTTTATAACAATCGTACGGCCTGTTCAGATACTGCAGAATGATTTTCATTTTTTTTAAACAAAATCCCCACTGTGTATCGGATACTTTAGGCCCCACTAGACACGGTCAGATCGAGCTGAAAAGTTAAGACCGTCATTTATGACATCAAACCTCGTATTTTAGACGGCACATACATATATCAAGAACTAGAAACAAAATCCCATACAAGCTGCGACCAGTCTAATGTACTCATACATCTATTTTTGCATGTGTTAATGCGTATTTAACAGGTAACAGTAATTATCTATTTACATTGTATGCTTTGTTTACAGAAAACATTGATTAAATTTCCAGAAAATTTTCCTCCTCATTTTCTTTAGCACACGCACTACTAATGTTGCGCATGAATCGCATAATCTGCATTACCGTTGGAAATTTTGAAAAAATGGACACAAAAAAGCGAATTTCAAAAAGAGGGGAAGAAAATAGGACTCCCAGATAAAAAACTATGTATGGTCCATATATTTTAAATATTTTAAAAAGAGTTTAATAAAATGCAAACTTTTTTGATTGCAAAACATATATTATGTGAAATATCATATTTTTTTTTAATGCATGTATTTTATTTATTGTATCTTCAAATATGAACTAACAATAAGTATTCAAATCTTAAATCTAAAGTATAATTATTAGGCCCAACCAATGTCTGACATAAGCTTAGTGATAGTTATTAATAATACATAAGTAGTGATAAGCAACAAAAAGAAAATAGATTCAGTAAAGTGCGACTCTGACTCGCGCACGAAGGGCTCCGTACGAACACTAGATATGTAATTTAATACAAACTTCATCCTATATAATATATAGTTTTGGAATTTTTTTCGTTTTTGGGGTCTTTTAGTTTTTTTTGTTTTGGCGTTTTTTGCGTTTTTTCGGTTTTGGCGATTTTTTTAAGTTTTGGCTTTTTCTTACTTTTGACACTTTATTTTCTTGTTTTGGCGATTTTTTTTCTATTTTTTGCGTTTTTTCATTTTGGTGATTTTTTTATTTTTGGCGATTTTTTTCATTTTTTTTAATTTAAAATTTTTTATAGTTTTGGCGACATTTTCGCGTTTTGGCGATTTTTTTTCGATTTTTGGGTTTTTTTTCATTTTGGCGTTTTTTTAATTTTGGCGCTTTTTCGAATTCGGCGATTTATTTTAGTGTTAGAAATTTTTTTTAATTTTGGCAATTTTTTCGTTTTGGCGATTTTTTTTAATTTTTGGCGATTTTTTTTGGTTTGGCGATTTTGTAATTTTCGGTTTTTTCAGTTTTACCGTTTTTGAAAATTTCAAGTGTTTGCCTCTTACGGTTTCCAAGATATAGCAAATTGTCAAAGTTACATAGTCAAAATTGCATTAACTGATGGACCACCCTTTAATTTAATTTTTTTTAAATTTTAGTGTTAATTATTGTAGTCTGTATAAAAATTAACTAATTTTACAAATTTCAAGTTGCAATATACATATGTACATACAATTGAATGTATATTACATGGGATTTTAACATATTTCATTGCTCGTTTTGGAACACCCTTTAATTTTTAATTCTCATATATTTGTTGTTGTAGCGGCCAAGGTTCTACATACTGTGTCCAAATTTCAGGTCCGTAGCTCTTACGGTTCCTGAGAAAATACCGTGTGACGGACAGACGGACAGCGTAGCGAAAACAATGGGGTTCCTTTTCACCTTTGGTGTACGGAACCCTAAAAAGTGTTTTCAAGCAGCTTCATCATCTGGAGTGCTGAATATTAGAGCCCGTGTATCTATCTTTTTTAAGCGGATGTGTCCAGTAAAGTTCAAAATATTACGAGCAAGCGGATTAGGATGTGACTCGAGTTTTGTTAAATATTTGCCTGCGTATTTTGCAATTTCTTCAGTCACTAGTGGCATATTCAAATCACGATGTATATTTGAATTTTTGATGTACCATGGAGCCGAAGTTATCATACGTAAAATTTTGTTTTGCCTTCGTTGAATTTTCTCTACATTTGAAGCTGAAGCAGTGCCCCATAGTTGAATTCCGGAGCACCATATTGGCTTTAAAAGCGACTTGTATATTAAAAGTTTACTGTCTAGGCTAAGCGTTGAATTTCTACCAATCAGCCAATGTACCTGAGTTAATTTAAGTTTCATTTGTGATAGCTTAGAATCAATGTGATGTTTGCATGTAAGTCGTCGATCAAGGTGTATACCAAGATATTTCACATGTGAATGTTGAGAAACAACTTGATTGTTAATCCGAATGGGGGAACAAGTAGCTCTTCGTAAGGTAAATGTTACTTGAACACACTTTTGTTAACTTACCTTAATTCTCTTGTATCGTCGGCAAATGTGGAAGTATGGATAGTACTGCTCACAGGCATATCACAAGTATAAATCAAACATAAAACTGGTCCCAGTATACTCCCCTGTGGCACATCGGATGAAATAGCTTCAGGCCTACTCGTGAAGTCTCCTTCCACAACAGTCAACTTACGGGAAATAATGTAACTTTCCAAAAGATTTAAAATGTTTATTGGTAAGTAAGTCTTCAATTTTAAAATTAGGCCTTCATGACACACTTTATCAAATGCCTGTGAAATGTCAATAAACAGCGAAGAACAATACTTTTTTTCTTCAAAAGTTCTTCTTATAAATTGTACCAATCTGTGAGTTTGTTCAATGGTGCTATGCTGTCTTCTAAAACCAAATTGATGGTCTGGTATGCACCCAGCGTTGCCGTTGGGACAATAAAGTATCACTTTTGGCCCTTTTTCGTGCCAATGACACTTTTTATGACCCTTTTTTTAATTTATCCCTTTGTATCATTTTAACAAAATGTATGCCGTAGGGCAATCATATGCTCAAATATAGCATATCAGGTATTGGAAAAACTGCTGTTCGTCCAGTTGGCGATATTCGGTTCGATTGTGTTGATCAGTAAAGGCCGTGATACACTATCATACAAAGTCGTGCGATCTACGAAAAAATACAACACTGGTATGATGGAGTTTATGAAAATTTTCAAAAGACAATAACAATTCATCACACCAGGGTTGTATATTTTCGTAGATCGCACGACTTTGTATGATAGTGTATCACGGCATTAACTCATGTTTTAGACTTGGCAGGTTTTCTTGAAGCAAGTCTGAGTTTATGGGAGAGAGAGGAAAGAAGAAAGAAGAGGGGTACTGACTTGCTTGTACAGAAAAGTTACTTCAATTCTCTTTTGTTATTTCATTCGCTGTATTAAAACAATAGGAAAATTGAACAAGAAACCGTCTGTGTGTAAACAATCGAGCAGTTTTAAAAGAGAATTGAAGATAATTGCTTCAAGAAAAACTGCCAAGCCTAAAGGCTTCATTAGTCTTTACTTTCTGTTGCTGTTCTATGCCGTTCTTTTCTGTTTAAAATATTTAGCAATTACTTTGTCTGTGAAAAAAATCAGCTGGCAACCTATAGAATTGATTACACTTGTACACAAAATATCACAACACACTAATACATACACACTTTTGACTGTCACTTAACGTTGAATTCTATTTTCTACAGATTTGTCCGCAACAGAACAGAACAGAACGAAAAAGTAAAAACTAACCACACATACAGATTTTCAACTCAACAGAAACAAAACAGCTGATTCAGAACAGAACAGCACGTACAAACTAATTCTGCCTTAAAACTTGACTTAAGGCCGTGATACACTATCATACAAAGTCGTGCGATCTTCGAAAAAGTACAACGCTGGTATGATGGAGTTTATGAAAATTTTCAAAAGACAATAACAATTCATCACACCAGGGTTGTATATTTTCGTAGATCGCACGACTTTGTATGATAGTGTATCACGGCCTTTAATGGTTTTGGTCGATACAAAAGCCAATTAATGGTGAAAATATTGCAAATAATCTGACACCCAAAAATATTAGCTCCATCTCATCATTTTTACGATCTGACCAGTTAGAAGGTTAACATTGTTTTATAATTAAATTATGTATGCTAATTAATTTTATTTTGGTCTAATGTATTTAATTAATTGTTAAAATTCTTGTTTCTTTTTTTTAAATTGAAATTAATGTTATTTTTTGTTCACAAAAAAGGGTATTTTACTATAAAATACCCTTTTCTTGACCCTTTTTTTCCTTAAATACCCTTTTTATGACACTTTTTCAAAATTTTTAACGGCAACCCTGTATGCACCCACTACTAATTAGAATTGGGGACAATTTTGTTTTGAGCAGTTTTTCGAAAAGCTTTGACATAGTTGATAGTAGACTTATTGGCCTATATGACTCAGCCTTGGTTAGATCTTTGCCCGGCTTTGGAATCATTTTAACCTTGGCAAGCCTCCAGCTGTGTGGATAATACTCCAGTCGCAAAATGGCATTAAAAATGAATAACAGGATTCTCATTGCAATACAAGGCAAGTTCATCAGCATCTGGTTACTAATTCCATCAATACCCGTAGCTTTCTTCGGGTTGAGTTCGGCAATTAATTTTTGTAAGTCACGCATCTTAAACTTTATGTGTTGAGGGGGTAGAGCGACTACACTCGGCGAATCAGCAACACCAGTATATATGTTTGGCGTAAAAACGGATTTTTAAGTGCTCAGCAAATATTTTACTTTTTCAGTATCGCTTCTTGCCCAACCTCCGGTAGATGTGCTTAGAGGTGGCTTATACTCAACGGGTGTTTTAAGCTTTCTAGCAGCGCGCCACAAGGAGTAATTATATGCTGGTGTGACATCAAGACCTTCCAGATAATTTTCAAGAGATGCAGTTTTTTCAGATGCAAGCAACTTTTGGAGTCGTTTAGTGCACTCTTTAAATCTGATTTTGTTTTGTGGTGATCTGTGCTGTTGCCATTCCCTTCTAGCTCTTTTTTTTCACGTACGAGACGTTCAATGTCTGTAGAATAAATTTTATTAAACCCAGTCTGTGGATGGGAGATAGTGGCATGTTCAGCAGCCTGTTTAATATTCTCGCTGAGATTGGCAATGTTAGATTCAATATCATCGAGTGTTCTAAGCGTTATGTTTTCCGTACAATGACTACTGAGATATTTTTTGAACCCCAGCCAATTAATACGATTGATCATCTTCACATATGGGAGATATCATATATGCATACATTTTGATATATATGGTTCCATTTTGTATTTCTGTGGATGGACTCGTATATTATTATATTATAGTATATATGTACATACATTCATATATTAAAAATATATGGACCATATATATATTTTTTTTTGCTGGGTCTTGCATTATAAAATATGATATTCTTTATGAATAAGTTCCTCAATTATAACCCAATCTCAAAAGCGAGATTATAACAAATTTAAAGGAATGTAATGCAGTATGTCATAACTATTTGCATATACATTCTCAGTCTATTTATCAAATAACTAATTTTTCGGTAATGCTTATTTTGAAAAAAGTTCCTTTGAGAGGAAGGACTATTACATTTGTAATGCGACAAGTGAAATATATATCAAGGAAATTTCCACAAGTTTGGATATACGCATTGCCTTCTAATCACTTCGACCTGTTTTCTTACAACTATTTTAAATAATAAAGTAACTATTTCTTGATAACATTTCACTGCACGGCCCTTTTTAAAATCTAATACGGTTTCGTCGAGTTTTCACCACTTCCACTTGTTCCGTTGTCTGTTTTTTTAACAATTTTTTTAGCAGCCTCATGATGATAGCGAGAGGGTTTTCTAAAAAGATATGTTAAATAAATTCAGTAAAATACGGCTTTAGTCGCACACGAAGGGTTCCGTACGGAAACCAGATATGTTATTTTATACGAACTTTAGCATTTATAATGCATAATTTTGGCATTTTCTTCGTTTTTGGAATTTTTTAGGTTTTTGGTGCTTTTTTTTAGTTTTTTGTTTTTTTTTTGTCATTTTTTAGGTTTCGGGAATTTATTTTATTTTTAAGAGTTTTTTAGCTTTGGCGTTTTTTTTTCGTTTTGGCATTTTTTTCGGTTTTTGCGTGTTTTTCATTTCGACGATTTTTTCCATTCTGGCTATTTTTTTCACTTTGGCGATCTTTCAGTTTTTGGTGATTTATTTTAGTTTTAGAGATTTTTTTAGTTTGGCATTTTTTCCTTCTGACGATGTTTTTTCGATTTTTGGCAATTTTTTTTCGTTTTGGCGATTTTATAATTTTGAGATTTTTTACTCTCTTCCTCTTAGTATTTCCAAGATACAGCAAGTTGTCAAAATTACATTAACAGATAGAAA
This sequence comes from Tachina grossa, assembly GCA_949987645.1. Taxonomy (NCBI): domain Eukaryota; kingdom Metazoa; phylum Arthropoda; class Insecta; order Diptera; family Tachinidae; genus Tachina; species Tachina grossa. Next base: position 130,244,060 of record OX465274.1, on the reverse strand, counting down.
ACCCTTTAATATTATTTTATTTAAATTTAAGTGCTAATTGTTGTAGTCTGTTTCTATATGCATACATACATTATGTATATTACATAGGATTTTACCATTTTTCGTTCCTCGTTTTGGAACACCCTTTAATTTTTAACTCTCATGTTGTTGTTGTAGCGGTCAAAGCTATACACCTTCTGTCCTAATTTCAGGTCCGTAGGCTCTCACGGTTCTTGAGAAAATAGCCTGTGGCGGATAGACAGACAGATGGAGAGCGGAGCACGATATGCGTATCAATATAAAGTGTTTTCTAAAACTGAAACTCTATTTAATACAATGTCTTTAAATGAGTACTTCTGTTACATACATATATGTATGTGTATGTACCAACGCGGAAAATTATTAACTTCGATTAAAATTCGCTCAGCCAGCTAGTATTCTATAAGTATTTGTAGTTCATATTTCTAACTCGGTTTATATTTAAAGAAAGTGCATTCAGTATGTAATGAAAATCAAAAATTTCTCTTCAATTCTATATCTCATTCTTTTCTTTTCAAAAATTTTTTAAAATTGTCAATAATCTGCATAAATGTATTGCCAAAATAAGAAGAAAAATTTATTTTGTTCAAAGACGAACGCAAAATAATAAAAAAGGGGATTTAAGAAAATTGACAGTAAAAAAGTGCAAAAAGTCACTTTAGTAGCACAACGGTAACGCTGCTCGTAAATCTGTTGGCACAGAAATTGATAACTGCAAGAAAAGCGGTTTCAATTTGAACACAAGGCAACATTGTTGTTATCAAACCTCATTTATAGTGTTGCAACAAAAAGTGATACAAAATACATTTGTGACGCGCAAAATAGAAAGGGACCTAAGGATAAAAACCGGTTTTGTTCAGGAGCGCCATTTTAAAGATTTAAATACGTGTATCACATCATAAAACGCGCATATCTCTGGGAGGGAACACTTTTAGGGCATGGTATCGGTCTCATTCGATGCTCAGATGTTGTCCACATCAAAAAAAAAAAAAAAAAAAGGGAAAATTGATTTTTTTACCCTTAGGCCCCTTTCTCTATGCGCTGTCACATTTTCTTTAGAAATCTATTGAATTGTTGTGTTTTGTAGTTGCATTAATTGATGTTTAAATTATTAAGTGGTTGCGTAGCGGTGCTTTTCCGATTTAGTAACATTTTCGATTGATGCTGGTCTCAATATATTACAAAAAGTTAAAAAAAAAATTAAAAAATTTAAAAGCAAATCGCAATTGTATTATTTTAAACATTGTGTCTTTGAAAACATCTGTTTTTCAAGCAAAACCCGGTTTGCCGAATATTCCATCACTCAATCATTTGGGGTTGTTATCAATTTCATTATCATCAACAAAGCAACAACATAATTATTATCAGCATGTCGTCAACATTTTAGAGACAGCAAAATACTCGTGTTAAGCGTTGCCGCTTTACTACGACATATAAATATGTTTGTTAACCATAAATCTTTTTTTTTTTTTTTGATATTAAAAAGTCTCCCGATGGATTAATAATTATGGGGTTTTGAGTACACCCAGAGAAAAAACAGCTTAAAATCAACAAAAACCACATTCTATTAATGAGAAACATTAACGAAAGTCTAGACATGTTGAAATGTCTTACTTCAATATGGAAAAGTATTAATTTGCAGTATTAATTAATTAATTTTATTTACTTTTAAGTATCTCAATATACATTTTCTATTGTATCTAAAATTATTGAATTAATATGACGCGTGCTTATTTATAAGTTGCAGCTTTTCCCTGAGTGTATGCTTTGCAATTATTTTATTTGTTAACTTTGAATATTTTACTATTCTTAGAGACCAAATATGTATGTATTACATTTAATTGTTCCCGTCCGAAAGGAAGCACATCTGAATTCTACCAGGCGCGTTCACAGTTTGCGGATAGTAGTAAGTTCCGTAGATATGCGGAGTAGCTGCAGCGGACAACCAGTGCGCCAGCGGTTTCGAGTGGAGAGTCTTAGAGGGCTTCCAAACTCCTAACAAATTCTGAGTACCTAGGATGCTTGGAACGCCAATACGAGTGATTAGCACCTTCAAATAACCAATGGATACCTATTACCAGCAACTGTTTCTCATGATAGAGGCGTGTCGAAGCGTTGTTGTACCGATTTGTTGGGATGCCTTACAGTTTTAGCGATTTTTAATAATTTTTTATTTATTTATTTAATTATTTAAGTCTAATTTTGTGAAGATCTTTCAGTGTAGCAAATTTTGGGTTCTTGGTTTGAGAGATTTTTAATCAACATTAAATTTTTTAATGCTTTTTCGAGTTCGAGGTTTTTGCATTCCTACAGTTTTAACGATTTTCCCAACTTTTGCAATTTCTCGCATATTTTCGTCATATTGGCTATGATTGTGATTATTGCAAGTATTCGCTTATTTATAGTGCCTTTACACCTGCATAAAATCTAGAAAACTTTAATTAAAATCTTTACGAAAATCTATACTGTTTACACCATGTTTTTTACAATTTATCCAAAACAAAACCCATTAACCGAAAATTTTCCAAGACTACAATCAAACAACTGCAATGTAGCCAATTCACGCACCTTTTTGATATAAATATGTTGTACAGGGCAGTAAAAATAAAATAAAAATATTACATTTTGAGTAGATTGCCTACAAATCTACTCACAAACTAGATTTTGCTTTATATGGGAAATCAAGTAAAAAGCGGTTAGATTTAGCTCGAAATTTCGTAAGTACTAGATTTCGAGATAATGTAAATGCAGTATTACATTTGGATGATTCTTTACAAATTTTGGAGCAAATTTCCCGATGTATGAACTCAATACAAAGTATCTATGTATATGATATAAAGTGGTATTTAGGTAAAATTTTAATAGGTAACAGTATTTGGTTTTTGGCAACACTGTTTGTCTATGCAATAAGTTCCCAACAAACACAAGGTCAAACGTTTGAAAAATTATTTAATAATTTTATTTTCAGCGTATTCTTAAGATGTTCTTGAAGCTTTAGAAAGCTTTGAGATTTCAATTTAATTTTCATCTGAAAATGAATACTTTACAAATGTGTCATTTGTCATTTATTCAGTCCAGTTTTCAACAAAATATATTTTATACATAAAAGTCATAAAAGATACATACTCAAATATATTTGCTTGTTTCTGATTAAAGATTATTACCAATAAGGCGACAAAATATATATATATATATAATGTATATTATAACGAAAAGTTACAATCAAGGCACATTTATTTCCAGGTAATATCAGGATTACAAAAACAATGACAAAATACAACAATGAAAAAAACAAAATGGTTTTTATATTTATGATTTTAACAGGCTAAAGTTCGTATCGCTTTTTAAGCCAAATTACATGTGATAATTATTAATGAACAAATAACACCAAAGTTAGTTGTAAATATTCTGACAACACATAGTTGAACGGAACAGCCAGCCGTTTTCGAAGGCCACTATGTGTTCAACTATGTGTTGTCAGAATATTTACAACTAACTTTGGTGTTATTTGTTCATTAATAATTATCACATGTAATTTGGCTTAAAAAGCGATACGAACTTTAGCCTGTTAAAATCATAAATATAGAAACAAATGGAGTTCGAATAATAATTAAAATTAACTAAAATGATTTTAAATTATTAGTGATTTTTTTTTATGGGAATTTGTTAAAATTTAAGTTTAAAATTTTTTAAACGCACTAATGATTCCAAATTAATATTTTACTTATTAAATTTTAAAATGGTTTTTATTTGTCAAAAATAGAATTTGTTTAAAATAATAATAATAAAAATTATTCACAAAAAGTTGAAAAAATTTCTCCACTGTTTTTTTTTCGCATTTTTAAAATTGTTTTAAAAAAATTTTTATAATAAAATGTTTTTTACATTAAAAATGTTTAATTTTTTTTTTAATTTCTCTTCGTAAAAATTTTTTGAAGTTTCAGATGAGCTTTATGCCCTAATTCTGTTCGACGATTGTGCCGTCTTGTCTATGCACGGAAAAAATCCGCAGTTGTGATTCTTTAAAACAATTAATAGTAATAGTCTCTGCTAGAAGGTTCGTGTATTTGCTTTATGATTTTATTCCAAATATTATATCCAACACATATTTTTTCATATATTTTTTCAAAATATTGTATAATACTTTCATTTAATTTTTATATTTTAAAAACATGGTAATAATATTTTTATTTTTCATTATCAAAGACAACAATCATTTTTGAAGAAAATAATTTAGAGAATTAAAAAACAAGAACTCGAAAGTACTTTCAAACAAAAACGTCCTAAATCTTCTTACTGAATTAGGGCATGAATTTGGAAAATATAGCTCGGCTGCGTTTCCGCTACAACTTGGTGAATGTGCCTTGGTTACAATTATTCTTAAGCTACGGTCACATATATAAAATATTTTCCTGAAACATGTTTGCTCATATTTGCCTTAAAATTTTTCTATGTTTGTTTAATGGTCACATTAGCACAAACTATTTCACAAAATTTGTTTTCTCAAACAGCTATGAAACAGTTTTAAACAAAATAGGAGCAAACATGTTTTCCTTGCGGTCACACTTGAACAAAAATTTTCTATAGTAATTTGTTTGAAGAAACAGTCAATATATATAATTTTGTTTTCTTAAAAAAAACATTAATAACTACAAATTTCTGTAAAAAAATTAAGTTTGTGTTATCATAAAACATCGATATGGAGAATTGTGAAACTTTATTTGTATTGAGTTGTGGAGCAGCTACTTTATTAGTTCTGGAGGAAGACGAAAAAAATAAGAGAGAGAAAAGGCAATGGGTACGTAAGTGGGTGCAACGCCGAAAAGAGGAGGGATGTTATGCAAAATTACTGTTGGAGCTGCGTTCTGAAACTCCAGAGTTGTACAAAAACTTTTTAAAGAGGAACTCAACTGATTTTGATTATTTGGTAAGTACAAGATAGTTTCAGTAAGAAATATTGAAATATACAACATACATAATTAAGATATGTATGTTACTGAAAAATCATTTACACGTAAAGAATGCATTAAAAGCGTCACTTTTTTCTTAAGTACTCTTAACTTAAAAGTTTTTATTTTTGCGATATTCACCTTTATTCCAGTTGTCAACATTGACAGCACGTCAATACGATATGAAAAAATTGGAGGTTGGCAACTCGTTGTCTAAAACAACTGACTGCTATTGATAACCTCATGCTTTCAATCGAAATCGGCCCTTAAAATTTAACCACTCTTGTGCGTTGAATACAAATTTACCTACATTTTGTTGTAGACGTGAACATTTTGATTTACTCTACACTTACAAATTGACAGCCTTATGAAAATTCCGAAATCGGCCCTTAAAATTTAACCACCCTATAGTATCATTAAATATTCGTGTAAGCTTTAACAAATGCTTATTGAATACTATTTTCAATCAATTATTATGTAGAGAATTATGTTGTACTTTCCAGTTACTTCCATTTTTATTTTGCAAAAAAAATTAAATTTTTTAATCCCAATTATGAAATGTTTTCTACATTGTTTTTAACATAGTTTCCGCTATTGTCATTAAAAACAATTTATGAAGCCTCAGTTAAAAGATGGTGCTATTAGCGCTTAAAAATATTTTTGTTTTTTAAATTAAAAATATTTTTATTTAACAAAAAAGCACCAAAAGCACTGTAAGAAATTGTTAAAAGCACTGTAAAATACCCGCTTTTTAAGAAAGGGTATTAGCCAAAATTTCGCGTTTATGAAGAGGCAAAAAGCACCAAAAAATACCCGAAACGCACCAAAATACCATCACTGCATATATATTTATTGATGTTTCCCTAAAGCTACAGTTAGTTGCCCCGCTTATACAGAAGAAAGAAACAAAGTTTCGTAAGCCAATATCCCACACTGAACGCTTAATTGTTACTCTTCGTTACCTAGCCACTGGAGAGAGTTTTAGATCTCTCCAATATGTTTTTAGCATTTCCCATAATACTATTTCAGGAATTATTCCTGATGTTTGCGATGCCTTGTATAAAGTGTTACAGCCGAATTATTTAAAGGTTTAAACATTAATTGGACTTTCGTGTTAAATTTGTAAATATATGTAATTTAACTTCTACATATATTAAAATAAATAATTTAATTTTTGAATATAATAATATAATTTATAAAATAATTTTAGTTCAATTCAAAGGCAGTAACTGCATTTGAATTATCTTAAAGTATGCTTTAAATATCAAATTTTTTCATGGTTTCTTATACCATAATCATAAACGAAGCAGAACTAAAATCAAATACTGGTTAAATATTGATAAAATTCAATATAACCAAAAAAGTTTTTGAAACTAGTCCTAAATATTTTTTGGATTACTGTTGATTCAATTTGATTATTTGTATAGATAACCAATTTGTAAACAAGCCTAATATTTTTAAATCGCTTCTATAAACTTTTTTTTTGTAATTTTATTAAAAAATTTTTATATGCATTTATATTTTTGTAATAATTTTATGAATAATTACTTCCAGTTTCGGCAATGGTCAAGTCAAAATTATATGCACAATAGCTTACAAACATGTATGTACTTAATATAAAAATAATATTAGAAGTCCAGAGTGAACATAAGAAACAACGCAACTGATCCTCATGAACTTGTTAAAGATCACAACCAGCCCTTGCTCTTATTACCCACTGAGAAGACTCACAATCACCGATCCTCGGACTTGGGCAACACCGGGAAATTTTGCATTAACAGCCATTGTAGCACTAGCTAATGTGAACAACAACATCTCATTAGCTTTGCAGCCAACCCAACTCATTCGGAGAATATTGCAACATAGATGAAAGCATTAGATTGTACAAAAGCTAAGGGACCACCCAAAGCCTGCGCCTGTATTAAATCCAAAAACAATTTGTCAAACCCACTAAGACCTTACTACCTCTTAAAAGTATTGGAAAACCCCACAGGGAAAGGTTTTTCAGATGGACACACATGTTTGTCCCACATCAGCGAGAAGCTCTACGTGTCTAGAAAGATTTGATTTATGTATGTATCAAGGCACTTTGATCCACAGTGAGCTAAAGGGGAAAGAAGGCCAGGAAGAGAAAGCAGATCCCCAGCCATTGTTTCTACATTTATTTGATTCTTCAGAAGGTTAAGCTTCTAAAATTACTTTCAAATCATTCTGGACAATTGCTTAAAGTTTGATATCAAATCACTTGCAATTTGAAATCAACCCCCGGAATGTTTGCTGGGGTTGTTCGATAACAAATGTGGTTGTGTGTGTGTGTGTGTAATGAATGAAAATAATACTCGTATAACGTAAAAGTTTTGTTATTGTATGTTGCAGAGGGGTTGAAACAGTTGTGTTTACAACGGTTCTATTTAGTCGCAAAGAATCATACATTGTGTCAAAAGCTCTTTGTAACGGTATTTTTATTATTAATACGATATAGTTTTTTTTCGCGAAATAACTAACAAACAAACAAGTTGTGGTGAATTACATACATATAAAGAAAAGAAAAAAAAATATTCGTAAAAATACAAAAAAGACCGCAAACCGCTTAAATTTCAAAAGTTGTTAAAATAAACGCAACTCTTTTTCTGAAAAAGAAAAACCAAGGCAGAAGAGATATAAAAAAAGTAAGTTTTAAATAAAGTTTTCTGTAAAGTAATATTGTAAGCACCTACTTATGCAATTAAAGAATGCTAAAATTATTATTTATTTATTGGAAAAAATAGTTTATTTGCTCAAGTGCTTAAAACATCTGTGTTTTAGTTGATGGAAATTAATACATATTGGAATGAAACTATAAAATATACATACAATACATATGTATGTATGTACAATTTACATACGTACTTTTTATACCAACATACATATGTATGTATGTATGTATATACATACAATGTATATTATACATATTTGTTTTAAGATCCAAATCGAATCATTATTATAATTATTATTTTTTTTAATATTGTTTCTTTTCTTTTGATTTAATACACTTGTTTCCATGGTTTCCCATGAGATTTTAAGATTTGTAGTTTTAAGAATTTTTTTTTTTGGCAGATTTTCAAAAAAGACCAAAATATGTTTGTTCCGTTGTTTTAATAATTGTTTTCTTGTAATAGCCACAATAAAAAAGAAACACCATAAAAAAGAAAATATTGCTTTAGTGCAAGCATTCATTAGAAAAATTTTTACTTTAGCTTTTTATATAGGAATAAAGATATAAAAGTCATTTTTTTATTTGCTTTAATTTAAGATAAAATTTTTTAACTGCTTTTGGTAAATATCGGTAATACTCGTACTGATAATAAATTAGCACGTCAAGTGTGCTATAAAAGAAGTTGAAAATTCCTGCCTTTAAAGTAAAAGTTGTACTTGATAAAATCTATGAATATTCTGGAGGTTATTTCAGTAAGCGCTTTTTATTTTTAAATTTAAGTCAAATAAAGTATGTGTGAGATGTCAGAAAAATTTTATATTCGTTTAAAAGGTCTATATCGATGGTTTACTAACGCAACCTCGTAACTTAAAAACTACTACTTTTCAGGAGAGACAAAAAATGATTTATAACAAGTATTTAATGAAAATTTACAAGTATTTAATTGAAAATTTAACAAAAATCATCCAAGTAATTAGATTATAAAAAAACATATATTAAAAATGTTTAAATACTTGTTATAAATCATTTTTTGTCTCTCCTGAAAAGTAGTAGTTTTTAAGTCACGAGGTTGCGTTAGTAAACCATCGATATGTACAATATGTACAGAGTATACATAACAATGTGAAAATATCTGTCGGCTTCGCTAGATGACGCGCATCCAAAATTTCCAGCTCACATCATCTCCACTTCAGATGACGATCACTTCAGATCGACCGTGCAGAATGTCCAGTGTGGCATCAGCTGTGAGTGGCTCGTACACTGAGAGAAAAATGACAATCCAAATTTAAGAAAAAAATTCAGATTTCAATCTTGAAATTTGGTCAGTAAGATTGACGTTCTCAAATTAAAGCATAAATTCTTAATTTTTAGACTGAATTCTAAAAATCAAGAACGTAATCTTAATTGTAAGATCGTAATCTTCAATCTAAGAATATAGTCTTAAACTTTAAGAAAGCATTCTCTAAATAAAGAACGCAACCTTAATTTTAATATCGTATTCTTAAATTTTTAAGAATGTGATCTTAATTTAGGATTTTTATTAAGAACAAAATCTGGAATCCGATCTTAAAATAACATTTTATTCAAGATTACAATCTTAAATGGGATCTTAAGAAAATTAAGATTTTATTCTTGAATCAAGAATTTTTTGTTCAGAATTGTCTGATAGGACAATCGGCTGATACCTATCGGGCTCGGAATGACCTGCATATATATAAAAGAAAATTATTATATATTATTTTGGTAGAACGTTCTTTTAGCTATCTATACTTTATGGGCTGAACGCACTGTCACCAGAAAATTTTACCAAAAATCTGCAAAAAACTGCTAAAAAATCTGAAAAGTTATTTAAAAAAAATCGGCATTTGCTGTTGTTGTTTGTTTGTTGCAAAATAAAAAAAAAACTTAATTTTGAATTGTTTTTAATTTTATTTGCGAATTAACATAAATTATCTTGCTATACAAAAACATATGCAGATATTACAAATTGTTTAATAAAAATAAACATTAACCAAAGCATAAGGACAAATATATGCACAAGTTTAAAAAAATAAAATCCAGATGCTTTGGAGTGGCGAAAAACTGTTCAACAAAGACTTTGCTGCAAAAGAGATTTTTGCGGTCCATGAAAAAACAAAACCATTTTCATAATTTTGAGTTGTAACTGCTTATGATTTAATGTGCGATATGTACATAGATATGTATATATAAATATATATATGGTTACTCCAAAATTAAATGAAAATAACTACTTATTTGTTAGTGTTTCTTATGTGTGTGTTTGTGACAGTAACACCATGGTGTTACGCAAACATTTCCGAAAATCTGCAATTTAGCAATGAAAATCTGCAAATCTTAATTTATAATTTTTGCAATGAAAACTCAGTAAAATGCAAAGAAATCTGCAAATCTGGCAACAGTAGCTGCGCCTATCCTCTTTTCCCGGGACAATGTTATTTTTTTGGAGTAGTCCGGGGCACTCCCACTTCTTCTTTAATAACTGTCCTACTTTTCTGTTTTTATGTAATGGGTGATTTTTAAGAGCTTTCGGATTTGATTAATAAAAAATACATAAAATTTAGAGATATGTAACTATGTATGAAATCTTTATTTGAGTTGGTAGAACGATCTGTATAATTCAATGTTTAAAGATGATTTCATGTAAATGTTGACCGCGGATATGTCTGAAATGGTTCATACGCTGGGTCTAATTTTGGCATAATCTCTCTAAAATATAGGCCGGTATCTCACGAATAAATTCTTCAATATTGTCTTTCAATGCGTCAATTGTTGCGGGCTTGTTCCTAAAGGCATGAGTTTTCGGCTCCATGAAAAACCAAATCGCCCAAAAATAAAAATGAAAAATCGCCAAAAAAATTCAATATTGCCTAAAATTAAAAAAACACCAAAAAATATTCAAAATTATAGGGCCTAATTGTGTAAAACGCAACGCCAAGCGTTGTCAAAATTTATATAGAAAAAATTTAAATTACAAAAACAAAATACATACAAAATTTATCAACGCCAAGCGTTGCGTTTTACAAAATTAGGCCCATAGTAATTTAATTTTTATATTAAAAAGAAAAAACAAAAGTTATAGAGAAGCGTAAATAATATTCGTTCGTTCCCGAATTTTCTACACCATGGTGCTTTCCGACACGGCGCAGCCTAATAATGATTTTCTGCCTTGCAAAAACTTCCTACTTGAGAACGTTTTCGGCCGGGCTTAAGGATTTTGTTCACCATGGCGGACCCCGACACGGCGCTGTCTAATAAAGATTTTCTGCCTTGCAAAGTTTTCTTACGGAAGAACGTTTTCTTGCACTGACGGCCTTTGGCCGGTCCATGGTATTTCCCGATACGTCACTGCCTAATAAGTATTTTCTGCTTTGCAAAGTTTATCTGTTTAATGACATTTTCCTGCACTGCCGGCCTTTGGACGGCCTTAAGGATTTTCTCCACCATTATATTTGGGTGTATTTTTCCTTTTAATGATTAAATGATTGAAAAATTTTGGGCGATTTTTAATTTTTATTTTTGGGCGCTTTGGTTTTGGGTGATTTTTCATGGAAACATTTTTCATTGAAAAATCGCCCAAAATTTCAAAATGAAAAATCACAAAAAAAAAATAAAAATTGGGCAAAATTCGTATGGAAAAGTTTTGGGCGATTTTTAATTTTTATTTTTGGGCGATTTGGTTTTGGGCAATTTTTCATGGAGCCTGAGTTTTCACACAACCCCACAAAAATAGTCTAAAGGCGTTAATTCGCACGATCTAGGCGGCCAATTGACTGGCCCCAATTGGGAAATAAACTTCACCGAACTCGCCTCTCAACTGGACCATTGTATCGCTTGAACAGTGACGGATACAGCTGTGATATTTTCCTCTGTATGCACTCTACGTATGCATGTTGGTGGTTTAATGTTCAATAGTGTAATTTTGGTGTAAAATTTGGTCACAAATATTCCGAACAGCCGCCTCAGAATGTCGCCCAAACTGACTATAAAATGCAAGAAGTGCACGTTTCACTTTTTAATCGAGCATGCATTTTCATAATAAAATTTAATAATGTGCAAGCTTTGTTCATTTTTATATCGTTTCATGGTTAAATTATAGACCAAACTGAACATATTTTCTCAAAAGAAAAGTTTGCAAAAAATCACCCTTTATTATAATTCTTTTTTTTATTTTAAGTCTGAACATATGTATTGGTGTTTTGTTTTTAATTAATTTATTTAAAAGTACACGTCCTCTTTTATCGGTGAAATTTCGTCTTTTTTGTGGTTGAAGTCTTCTTTTTTTCGAATAGAAATAGAAACACTACCCATACAATACACTACTTTAAAACTAATAGAGTAATTCAATAGTAATCAACTATGTATGTTGCTCCTTTCTTGTATTAAACGATTAATAAAAAAATAATTCTTTGTTTTAGCATTTATATTCAAACAGAGCTTTTCACAGAAACCAGTCGGTACTTCATACGTGAATCAGTCCATTTTCTTAAGATATAAAGCACCCGTAGATATAATCCTATATAGAATATATTAAGTTGCTTCTGGTTTGAATTTAAATGATGAATTTCTAGTGTTGTAGTGTGACTATCGAGGAGTCCTTATTATCTCACAAATGCTTATTACAGGACATCTGCATTCAATCTTTTCAGGTGTCGTTCCCAAGATTATTCAAGTTGGAAATTGTATAATTAAGAAATATTTAATATTCATTAATTTTTGTTCATTCATTCATTTGTATTAAATCATTTATACAAACATATTTAATTTCTCTTGAATTTTTGTATAGTTCTTAGTGTTTTTATTTCATTTAAAGGCGGTGTGTCGCTATAACAACAAATAAAAATTCCAAAACTTACATTAAGAACTAATAAATATTTTTATGAACAATAAAAACAACCATTTGGATTAGTAAGTAGTTCATTGTTCTTTGGAAATACGAGTACATTGAATTTTGGTATTATGGTTTTTAAACAAATACCATGTGGCTTTTAAATCAAAGTATTAAATGGTTGCTAGTGCAACAATTTGTATTGCATGTAATTATCGGTAGTGCGTCATAGAAGAAACAAAATTATGTTCATTAAAAGAACTCAATATTTTGTATGTGTGTTCCTTATCACGTCCTTTATTCATGCAAACAATTTAAGCTTTACATGTCAAAATATATCCAATAAATATAATATAAAAGGTCTGTTCATTTACTTTTCTAGCAAAAACTTGCAATGAGATGAGGCAGATATTAAAAAAATTATTCTCACTGACACGAAAAATTTTTTATTCCCATAGAACCATGGATGGAAATCATAATATAATTGTACTTTTTCTGATGTATTTTGGATAAACTTGTTTGATAATACGTTAAATTACAAAATTTTTAAAAATTGTCATTGTCAACACAGTTTCATGTACTATTTACTATTTTTATGAATTTTTCATTATTTTTTAATTTCATTCTATTAACAAATATACAAAAGCCATTTTCCATCTCTGATCAGATATGATAAGCAAACAAGATTATTTGACCACAAAAATGTATTTATGTGGCTTAATGAAAGAAAAACAATAAATTAAGAAAATATGCTTTCTTCTTACCCGACTCCGCGACGCAGAGAAGGATATTGTGTCTATCAGCCTATGTATGTCTGTATGTATGACTGTATGTATGTATATCCAGGCTGATTAAACTGGCACCAAAGTGCCGAACATCAATCGGCTTATTATACAAATGAATAAACATACGCTTATATGTTACTCTCGGTTTTCTCTCTGTGGGCAGCTCTGATGTATATACATAGGTATGTATGTATGTGTGTTCTTTTGCGGCACTATATAAACCGAAGGCGTCAACCGATTTTGATAATTCTTACATCAACCGATTTGTCTTAATTTATAGTCAAAGCTCAATATGGCGGCCAACAGACGCCATTTTTTAAATACGAAATATAAATAAAAAGTCGCCGAGCTATATCACTCGACAATTATTTTTAAAGCATCTTTAGGTGTTTCTTATGATTTTTCATTTCGCTTGACCATTTACTTGTTACATACTTGTTTTTACATAAAGAAATTCACATGTTTGTGTTTTCCTTTTTCAGATATTTTTGAAATAATTAATTTGAAAACAAAACACACAACAGCTATTTGGATAATTCTTTCAAGTAAAAATTTTATAAGGAATAGTTTTTGTGAATTTTTTGTCTCTAAATTTTACCATCTCTTTTAAGGCTTTCTCCTTTTGCAAACTTTTTGAGTTAAAGAGCACTATCCAATAACAATTGTTACAAATTTATAAAAATTTTTTATTAAATGAACAAACCTAATATAATATATAGTCAAATCCCGATAATTCGTAATCGCAAGGGACCGGCCATTCCTTACGAATTATAGGGGTTTTCGATTTAGCGGGGTTTCAATTTAACGGGGTTAAAATAAAATAAATACGAATTAACGGGGTTTTTCAATATATTGACTAAAACGATAAAAAACATTAAGAAAATGTTAAAAATAAAATACAAAATAAAAATTTGTTGTTTTTGTAACACCGACAGAGTTTTATGCGTGCGCACACACAACAAGCAGAAGCAAAAACCCACGCAAAAAAGAAGCGGTAAACAAAAAATCATTCTTTCCATGTTGTTTTTATTACGAATTATAAGTGGTAGTTAGGAAAACAATTACGATTTATAAGAGGTAAAGAAGATTTTATTTGAGTAAAATATTAAGAATTAGCGAGGGGTCCAAAATGTATGTAAATTTTACGAATTAACGAGATTTTTTCATGGGACCGACAGTTTATTACGAATTATCGGGAATTGCGATTTATCGGGGTACGAATTATCGGGATTGAACTGTAGTTTCATAGCCGCCATATTGATGTTAACATATTTAAAGTTAACTTTTTGTCGCATTTTGACAAGTTTAGTTTTTTTAAGATATTCTTAATTTGCAATAGTCAGGCGTGAAAATAACGTTTTTTTTTATTAGTATTAAGGTTTCGTTAAGTGAGTGTTGGTGTGAGCGTCCTGCAGTGTACTGTGACTTTAGAACTTTTGGGTACTTATAAAATATTTGTAAACGTGCCTTATGTCAAAAAAAAAAAAAAAAAGCTCTTGTAAAATAAAACTAAAATGTACAATTTTAAATGCATTTGTAATATTTATTTATTGGTTTTATCTTTCTGAATTTGTTGAAAATTTACAAAGATAGGAGTACGCGATTGCCGCAGTGCACCAATTTCGCTAAATATTTATTGTGCTAAATTGGCGCTCAATGAATAAATTGTCCCAATAAATTTTTCTAACTATCACACTATTGCCTCATTTAAAACAAATTTGATTTCAGCTAGTTTACTTAAAACGATACAGTGACAAAAATTGCCGGAACGCCATCATACGATTGTTCTATAAACAGCTGTTGTGCTAGGTTGCATGAGCTCATTTTAAATTTATTGATATATGTGACCTTCTCCGAGAAAAGGGACCTAGTGTGTCAAAATTAAGTTTTTAGAAAAACGCATGAAAAGTTTCATAACGCATTATCATTATCGAAATTTATTGATATATGTGACCTTCTCCGAGAAAAGGGACCTAGTGTGTCAAAATTAAGTTTTTAGAAAAACGCATGAAAAGTTTCATAACGCATTATCATTATCGATTTTCCCAAGTTCGCTTTGTACGTTTTTGGGGTAAATAAATTTTTATCAGAAATCTAAAGGCCCAACTATAATATGAATAAGCTAGCTTAAGCAATTGTGCGGTTACATATAAAACGTATGTTGCAAACTATAATGTACTTAACAAACTTTTCGTCAAGTTTCGTCAAATGTCATTTGCTTAAGTAAAGTGCCAAACTGAACGCCCATTCCGTAAGGAAACAACTGTTTGTGCATTTTTTAAACTCAAACAAGCAGCAGCAGAAAACATTCATTGATTTTAAATATTTTTTTATTGTTTTTTATTTTAAACTCGGAAAATAAAGCAAAACTTTTATTTTCATTGTTTGTTTTACAATACACATATAAACACATACACATGTATTTACGTATGTATATTCACTGTTGTACTTTTTAGTAGGCAAAACAAATAAAACAAGTAATAAGGTGATGGATATATTTATATCGCACATCCAGTTCAATAGTGTCATAACTCAAAAAACTAGTTTTGCAGAAAACACATTTAAAGTTTTCAATTTACACACAACTCTATGAAGGCATGAACAAATATTCTTCTCTCAGGAGGTGATAGTACAAGCTATTTATATGAAATTTCTATGCAAGATAAAATACGAAATGCATTATTATTCTGCATTATTAAGTCAAAAAACGAATTTTTTGAGTTATGTCACTATTGAACTGAATTTGCGATATGTGATTTTTTAATAGATTAGGACATTCTTTCAAGTTAGTTTGATTGAATTGCATTCATTTAGGAGTTACGAGAAGAAACAAAATTACTACAAAATTATTGACAATACCTAGATGTGCAGCTGTGGCTAAAGAATACTTAAGTGCATGTAAGTACATTGTGGCCACCTAAAAGTCACATCTGAATTGTTTAAGCATTTGACAGACTTATCGTTCAATTCTGACATTAGCTTAAGCCAGTTTATTCATATTATAGTTGGGCCTTAACTCATTTCAATAACTTGATAAGCACATTTCAATAACTTTACATGATTGCATTTAATTAATGTTGGAGTTAGCCATGGCTAAATAATGCTTAAGTTCATTTAAGTGCATTGTGGCATAAGCATTTTACAGGATTTTTGTTGAATTATGAAATCAGCTCAAGTCAGCTTATGCATATTATAACTGGGGCTTATGTCTACCTTTATGATTTTTCATTACGTATGAGCAACGATTGTGTTCTTTATTTAATTGAGAAATGTGTTACGTATACGTCCATTTTTAGCAGTGGAAAATTGTTTTTACTTTTGAAATTTTAATTATTTGCATAAACACATTCTCTTTTCGCATTGTATACTCGTAAAGGAATTTCGTTGGTGTGAATAATTAACTTAGTTTATATATCAGCAAAACAATAATAGGTACTTTCGTAGGTACATACTTTCCTAAAAATGCTTTTTGCTGATATATTATTTCCTGAATAAAAGCAATAAATTTCTTGATTTTACAACATCTTCAGTGAACTTAAATAATTGTCTATTAATTAACGCCCCTAGCCTATTTAAGAGCATACAAATACAAGTACCTTATTTATTTCTTACAAACTGTTGTAACTAAAAAGATTTTAAATCTAAATTCAAGTTTTATTCGACTATTGAATTCAGTGCAAAATGTATTTTCAGTAACAATAAGTAATTAAGAAAAAAACGGCATCTTAACCGATTTCCTAATGATTTTTAATTAAAGAAACGACCGACATTTAAATTAATTCACAATTTTTTAAACTGAAAAATCTTAGACGCTTAAAAAAGTGAAATAAGAAATTACCGACTAATCGAATAAATTTTGTTGAAATGAGTAGTAGAGTATCAGCTCAAAATTCATATAAAATTTACTTTAAAGCTCAAAGTTCCGTCGGGTTAGTCCGTAATTTATTTCGGGAAGAAAACTATGCGATATCATAAGCTATGTAACTGAAGAAATAAATGCATATTTAAGGTAAACTTGAGTATTAAAATTAAATTATGAATACATACTTATATGAACAAGGTGGCACAGAATGAGATATGTGTTTTGAGCTCTTTATAACTTTTTTAACCCCCGACAGACAGTGTGTGTCTGTGTGTCTGTACGAGTCCACAGTTTTTAATTTTAAATTTTAAATTAGTTTTTTATGTTTGAAAGGTGACTTGATCGAGAGGGTTCTTAGCTATGTCTGAAGAAAATCGGTCAGCCGTTTATAAGACATCCCATCCTTCCTGAATAAATCTGGGGTTTTTAAAATCTTTAATTTTTGATATTAATTATTATTCTTTCTTTGTTTTCTTTCTACATTTTGTGAAGAAGACTTGGGAAATTAATTATAAATCATTACACGATCGAACAACGTGCAAAAATAATTGAATTTTATTTTTCAAACCAACAGTCTATTCTGTTGACACAGCGTGCATATCGTTGCGATTTTAATATTGCACCCACAGCATCAGCAATAAACCATTTGATTGGAAATTTTCATCAACATGGGTCTGTAAGAATCCTTCCTGTACCTGGATTCACTAACTTTTATTACGATAATCGTATCGCTTTAATAACTATAACGAAAAATTATCGACTTTGCTATTCAGTAACATATTTCAACGATATTCGCTGTCGGTTGGAGGAAAATAAAATAAAGTCGCCAGCTCAAATTCATTGAGTTTTTCTTTATCATTCTTTATGCTTTACGCTTATTTTTACATTTTATATAGAGAGATACCACATAATATTGAATTAAACGGCGATTAAGATAATGTTGGAGACTATCGTAAAAAAAAATTACGGAATCACATTATCGTTACCACAAACGAATAAATATGTATGTCGATAAATATTACGATTTTCGGTTCGCAAAAAGTTACAGAATCCAGGTACTGGTGCCGGAATAACACCCACCGTGCACACTGGTCAAAATATTGCACGTGTACGGGAGAGCGTGCAGCATAGTCCATCAACATCGATAGGGAGAAAAGTTTCGTTAGACCAGCTGTGGAATACGATCCAAACTTGTGGTTTCAACAAGATGGAGCCACAGCACATACTACAGGTGCCTCAATGGCTTTGTTAAGGGACAGCTCCCCTTTGGGGATATTTGAAAGAAAGAGTGTACGTTAAGAACCAACATTCGAACTGAAATCATAGCCATTACACCCGAAATTTTGGGAGAAGTTATGGAAAATAAGCTAAAAAGAGCACGTATGTGCGAAGCATAAAATAGACATCGCTTACAGGATATCATTTTTCAAAGCTACTTGCAAAAAATTCCTCAATAACATACTGTATTTAAAAAAATATATAATTATCGCATAAATAAAAAAGTTATAAACCATATATATTATTCTGCGCCATATGCATATAATAAACAGCTTATAAATATATTTATTTATAAAACTTATTAAGGCTTTATAAAGGGGTTTTAAAACAAATTTTCATACAAAGTTTTTCTTAAAAAGCCTTTATAAAGCCTTAATAATTTTTATAAATAAGGCTGTTTAATTTTAATACATATTATTAAATATATTAAAATGAAGTAAACTTTAAGTTTTGCTAATCTGAGAGATTTTTTACTAAATAAAATTAATTATCCATACCTGCCTGCTATCTCCAAACAATACAAAATAAGTAGGCTTTTAGAGTATGTACAGGGTGGGCCAAAAGAAACCAAAGGGTGTAAAAGTTTAATAACTTTTTTGTTTATTAACTTTTTTTTTATTTTTTCTTTCAGATTATATAATATACAAAATGGAAATTTTTTTACACTAAGTATGAAAAATGATGTCTCTTAAATGACCACCGTTTTCAGCTTCGCACTGATGGGCTCTTTTTAGAGCATTTTCCATAACATCTTTCAAAACTTGTGGCTGTAGCGTTCGAATTCCTGCAACAATGTTTGCCTTGAGTTCAAGGATTGTCTCTGGCTTGTTCACATACACTCGCTCCTTCAAAAAACCCCAAAGAAAATAGTCGGGTGCTGTCAAATCTGGCGATCGCGCTGGCCAAATAATTTCCGAATTTCGAGAAATTATTCGCTCTCCAAAAATTTGACTTAAAAGTGCCATTGTGTCTCGGGCAGTATGGGCAGTGGCTCCGTCCTGTTGAAACCACATACCAGGTCTGTTTTCAAGAGCAGGACGTAAACAATTTTCTATCATAAACCGATACCGCTCTCCATTTACGGTTACAGCACTTCCATCTTCATTCTCGAAAAAGTAGGGCCCAATGACATTTTCAGATGTGATCCCACACCATACTGTACACCTGATGGGGTGCAATTGGCGTTGATGAATGGCTCTTGGATTTTGAGAACCCCAGAACCTACAGTTCTGCTTATTAACAAAGCCATTCAAATGAAAATGAGCTTCATCACTCATAATCAAATTTTCAATAAAGTTGATTTCATTTATTCATTTCTTATTTTCTGATTTTCATTTATTATTTTCATTCATTATAAATTCTCCAAGTGTTGTCTATATAATCTGAAAGAAAAAATAAAAAAAATTAATAAACAAAAAAGTTATTAAACTTTTACACCCCTTGGTTTCTTTTGGCCCACCCTGTATATGTGTAGATAAATCGTTCGCTAGGATATTAGTTAAACTAAAATCAATAATGAATTTAATTAACCAGAATATACAAAGAACAAATGAACTGTAAGATTGTACCATATGTACGTTTATACCAACTCTTAAGAGAGCGTTTATTTATTACTTTCTAATCCTGAAAGAGACTTGCTATATTAATATTAAATATTTTTATATTAATTAGTTGCTTCATAGTTTTGTTCTTTACGTCATGCAAGAGTTGAACACAGGAAACGCATTTTCTTTTTCAGTCATAACGACACACAAAATTTTAACTTCAGGAGCTTTAGTGGCCTTCGAAAACAGATAGTTGTTCCGTTCAACTATGTGTTGTCAGAATACTTACAACACATGTAATTTGGCTTACAGAGCGATACGACGAATTTTAGCCTGTTCAAATCATAAATATAGAAATAAATGAATGAAGTTCGTACAAAATGTTGAGACTTAATATTTTTTAAGGCAAACGAATAAACTAATTTAAAGTTTATTTTTAATTTAATTTTAATTAACTATTAAATTAGATTAACTAGTGAACTGGATTTAAAAAACACTTTGAACTAATAAAAGCACACGTCTTATTCGCTAAGTATATATTCACTAACTAAAATTAATTTTTTTATTCAAATTGCAAAAATAAACTTTATTTGTACCGAAGTACATTAATTTGGCATTAAATTTTCAATGGATTAGGAAATTTTGCTTGTTTTGATGGTTAAGCATCGTCTGCATGCAAAGAATTTTTTTTGAGGATTTTAAACATTCTAGGATTGTAAACATATGAAGTTTTGAGCTTATTTTAAAAAGTGTGGGTTGAAGTCTACTGATGAGAGCTCTAAGCAAGAACGAAAAATGCAGGCAGAAGGTGCTTAACCATCAAAACAAGTAAACATCTCTTAAACTTTCTTTACAGTAAAATTAACAACTTATGTTGGTTAAACCAACTTCCCCTATTATTTTAGACTAGCGTTTACTCGCAACTTTGTCTGCAATGGAATTTAAGAAAACATATATGTTAAGTTCCTAGAGTTTACTTAAAATTTGACCTCAGTATTCTTGTTTGTGAGTCAATGTTAAATGTTTTTTAATATTTGAATTTATTGTGGTGTTTTAACCACAAAAATCGAAGATACTGGGTTCAAATCCTGTATCTACCAGTCATTAAAATAACAACACCACGCATTTATCTGATGTCCATTAATGTCCCTTTGTGGCAGTTGTTGTAGGAAAGTCCAAGTAATTAAGGCATAGTCACTGGTCCCTGAACTAAACCGACTTTAGCAAATAAATACTAATCCTAATGTAACATCAGAGCGTACATGTGTATTTTTTATATTTTTATCCCTTTGACACGGGAATTAATTCTGGCCATCGAAAAATTTTATATGTATATAGTTGTTATGGGTTAAAGAGGCTTCAAAAAACACTTGTAAAAAATTTTGAGTAAACATTTTTATTGTAAAGTGGGTTTTGAGGATGTACATTTTAATGTAAAATCAATAATCAATATACAGGTAAATCTCAGTATAACGAATCTCGCTTTAACAAAAATCCGATATAACGAACGTCCAAATTTTTTACATTAACAACCTTATATAGCGAATACTATCCCAATTTTATACTGGATATAACGAATTATGAAGAAAAAATCGCAAAATAAAAACAAAAACTTGCTTGGAACATATTTCTAAGATTTTGTTCTACTTTGTATAGCGAATATTTTGATAAATGTGTGCTCTGTATAACGAATGGCAAAAAATATTAAACAAAATCTACAGCAGCAATGTAAATGCAAAAAAAAAAATGTGATTCCGTTAGTTTGTATTTGATAGCTTATCTATATAATTAATAGGCGAACATGTTTTTTGTAATCCCTTTTACGCTGGTACCACTGCACCGATTTTAAAAAGATTTATATGGTTTTAAGGATTTTCTGTACAGATGTGCAGAATCTATATTTTATTGAAATCGGTTTAGTATTTTGGGAGCTATAAGCGTTTAAAATTGCTACTACTACTACATGCACACATATTACTCACGCATTATTAGCTTACAAGTAAAAAAGAAAGAAAATATGCGTGTCTATGTGTGTGTTTGTAGTATTTCTCTTGATCGAACAATTTTTTTTCTCTATTTGTTGTATGAAAGGCATACTACTTAAAGGAATAGAGTTGAATAAATTGAATTAGCTTGATTAAAGGGATTTTGTTTATATGTATATATTTTTTTAATTTTATGTATTATTTAATTATGGTTGCATATGTATGTAAGTATGTATGTGGCTGTGTTTTAATGAATTTTTTATGACGTTTAGATTTTCTTTGAATCTTAATAAAATTATTTACATTTTGATTCTAGAATACTGACGATTGTGTCCTCCGTTTGGTATATCTAGTTTTAAAATAAATAACTATAATTTTTTTTATTGTATTGTATCATGTCTACAATAATGATAATTAAAATAACACTTGAAAAAAATCTTTGCGATATAACGAATTTTTCGGTATAACGAATGGGCCTGACATTATATCGTTCGTTATACCGGGATTTGCCTGCATCTGTGGCAATAAATAATAATGGCTTAAGTTGACATAAGTGCTTTTTCATTTTATTACATATTCTTATTCTCTTCTTCAAGATCTATCACTCAACTAAATTTCAATTAAAAAATTTCATTATTAATAAAACTATACGCATTTATATTTTAACTTAATGCCCATTTCTTAACTTAATAATCAAACTGTAATTATTTTTAAGTTCTAATTAAATACGAAATTGTGTTTTTGAGTGCATAATTAAATAATAATTAAACGCCCAACCTTGTGTAATTAAGTATTATTTAAGTTTTATGAGCGCACCATATGTTTTTATGCGTGTGTGTGTTTATTGCAAACATACACATGAACATCATGTGGTTGGGTTGAAAACATCATGTGGTCATATTAGGACGAATTTCGTTTAATTTGCATAAATACACAACATAAACAATTAATAGTTTCATATCATGTTATAAATAAATAGAAAAATGCATTCTGATGCTCCTTTGGTTTCATAAAATGTGTTTTTATGCAATTTTAATCGCATCCAAATTATTCTTCATTAAAAAAAAAACTTATATTTCTAAGCTTATAAAAAATTATCTTATCTCAGGTTTTCCGCATTTTTCAATTTAACCTAGAGCATTTATCTCGACTTACCATAAATAAAAATTATTTTGCCTTTCAATATAATAGCTTAAGTGCACTTTAATTTTTATTTTTCTAACAATGGATTTTTTCATAACATCTTAACTAAAAAACAGCGAATATTAACTAATAAAACGTGTTCATTTTTTATAAAACTAACAGTTTTGTTCTAAATAAATGTGCATCCTTTTTGGAGGCTAAAAATTTTGTATAAAAACCAAACACAATTAATTTTAGACAAAACCCTTAATATCTCAAAACATGAAATTTCAATTTAAGTCATTATTATTTATTGGCACAGATATGTACATATGTACATACATTTTTTTCTTTATTTTATTTTTTTTGGTTTTTAATTTTTTTAGTATATTTACATATAATTTAGTATATGTGCATTGAAAAATTCATTCAAAAAAAGAACCGAACAAATTTATTGTGAGGTGAAATATATGTACATAAAAAATAGGATAGCAATATATTTGTATGAGTACAAGACACAAAATATCCAAAACTGAGCTAACGTTGTTTTGAAATTTTACAGCCTCTGAAGAATTTAAACAACAACAAAACAAAGAACCGATAACTGTAAATTAAATGCATATATGCTAAAATTCAAATCAGTGACGGGTTGATAAAATCAACGTACATTATAATGTACACCACGCGTCAAAGGGTTATATACACATATGTTTGTTCCCTCAGAATTCCGCTTTTTAGGGTTCTGTACACCAAAGGTGAAAAGGAACCCTATTGTTTTCGCTACGCTGTCCGTCTGTCCGTCACACGCTATTTTCTCAGGAAGCGTAAGAGCTACGGCCCTGAAATTTGGACAGAGTATATAGAACCTTGGCCGCAAATACATGAAAATTAAAGGGTGTTCCAAAACGAGCAACGAAAAATGTTAAAATCCCATGTAATATACGTAAAATGTACATATGTATATTGACATTTGAAATTTGTAACATTAGTGTATTTTTCTACAGACTGCAACAATTAACACTAACATTTAAAAAAAATTTAAATTAAAAGGTGTTCTATCAGTTAATGCAATTTTGACTATGTAATTTTGAAAACTTGCTGTATCTTGGAAACCGTAAGAGGCAAGCAAACTCTTGAAATTTTCAAAAACGGTAAAACTAAAAAATCCCAAAATTAAAAAATCTCCAGAACGAAAAAATGGCTAAAATTAAAAAAAAATCTAACGCTAAATAAATCGCCAAATTCGAAAAAATCGTCCAAATGAAATAAATCGCCAAAATGAAAAAAATGCCAAAAAAAAAACGCAAAAAACCGAAAACGAATCGCCAAAACGCGAAAAAGGCGCCAAAACTAAAAAAAATCGCCAAAAACGAGAAAGAAAAGTGTCAAAAATAAAAAAGCGCCAAAACTTAAAAAAATCGTCAAAACTGAAAAAAACGTAAAAAACGCTTAACACCGAATTACATATTGAATTACATATCTAGTGTCCGCACGGAACCCTTCGTGCGCGGGTTAAAGTTAAAGACTGCACGTCTGTTTTTCGGTAGAATTATTTCTATTGACTATTCATTATATTTCGTCAGGTTTATATTTAGAATATGCAGTTTGTATTCGAAGTAATACCACTACCACTACATCAATTTTTATCCGAATATTCACTTTGTTTTTAAAGTAATTCACACATACGTCAAATTTGGGAACTGTCACTATTGCAGCTCATCACAGTACGATAGCTAAAATTTTTCAAGGGGTACAATTATCGCTAAGCCCCTAAATAATAAAAATCAAAATATTATTCATAAAATAATTAATTTCCCTGCACTGGTAATAAAAAAATTTTGACACACAATGAGATAAAAAATGTTATAAATAAGTGGCAAATATTAACTTTTAGAAGCTTAAAAATAAAGAAATAATTAAAATTCGTTATCGTTAAAATTTTAGATCTAGATTATTTAAAATGAATACTGTATTTAGAATAGCTACTCAGAAAAAGATTACTATTTTCTTTATGAAAAAAAAAAATTCATTATTTATATACACATGTATATGCAATTTAGTTTAAAAATAAGATTAAACGAGACAACAAAAATTATGTGAGTTATTATAGTGATAAGACACAGTGGTTTATTTGAAGAAGAGTTAAGGTTTTATATTTTATTTATTTATTAAATTAAAAATTATTTGATAAAGCAAACTTATAAAATATGGCTGCGCGAAATACCATTTGTCCATGATGTTATTAGATATACTTTTGTAAATACTTTTGTGACTGACTATGAACGACTTGCGCTTTATACAGAAAGTAGCAGCGTGGTTAAAAACGTAGTTCCAATAGAGAAACGGAGTTGCGGTAAATCAATGAACCACTCCGAGTGAGACGCAAAGTTTCGAAGGCCAAACAACAAAACAATCTAAAACATTTAAGGACGATTCTATTCTTACGGGTGCAACATTTAGACGCTTTAAACGCCTTTTACTAATAGAAAGAAACACATTTTCAATTAAGTTATTTCTAGAAGGGGTAACATTTTTTTATATAATATTGTTATCTATTTACAAGAATTTATATGAAACGCTCAAACAGCCACGAGGGAGCTTTAAAGTGCATGACGGGAGCAAACAAATATGCCCACTTTCATAAGATCATACCACAAAAACACAAAACTCTTTTAATTTTTAAACTTTTATTGTATTATTCTTTTTATTGTGAAATATGAGATATCAGACGATGATTATCAAATAAAACATCGTAGAGAAATATAATCCAATAATAAGAAATTTGCTCTTTAAGCCATGACGGGTGCAACATGTCGGGTGCAAATCTATGAATCTTAATTAGTGTTTTTCAAACGGGATCCCGCACATTTTCCGGGAAAGAAATCCTGGGAAATTTTGTCCGGGAATTCCCGAGATTTTTTTTTGATAGTATTATGGCAACTTGTGAGTGTCGTTATTCACTTTATGGATGCGATGGTGCAATAATAATGGCACTAGCATATTAGCAAAATTTTTACAACAGTTAGTGCCGAGTTTGCATCTGACGCACAAGTGGCCTGAGACTAAGAGGCCTTTATTTGTCAAAAGCGCAACGTGACGTTCAAAATTTAATTCTACAACAATTCATAAAGGAAAGAAAAAAAAATATTACAAAATAATTACTTATTTTCTTTGGTAAAAAGAACGATTCTATTAATGATTATTCTGTACTAAAAGTCTAATTTCCAAAGAAATATTTTGTAATATTTTTTTAGTATGTAATTTTATTTTTCATTTACGTATAATATTGGTATTTATGCATTACTATTACTTAAAGAACTGAAATGGTATTATTATTTTTACTAATGTGCTTATAAAACGTTAATATTTAATCGATCTCATGAACTATAATTTTTTTTTCTTGAAATAATCAAATTAAAAAATATTTTGTATAGTTTTGCACTATGCGGGAATTCCCAGAAAACCGAAAAGTCGTTCCCGCTTTCCCAGGAAATGAAAAAGTCCGAGAAAAGAAAAACTCTAATCTTAATGCTTCGAAGTGCACAACAAATTTATATTTTTAAATAAAGATTAAAAGCTTACGTATAAAAAAATTATATTATTATAAAATATAGATATTTTACTTTAAATTGGCATCAAAAAAAGTATCAAAAATGATTTGAAAATTGATGTTAAAAGTTGTCTAGAATAGAATCGCCCTTAAGCTTTTAATTACGATGCCGCAATTAGGTATTTTTTAGCCCAGAGCATATTCATAAGAACTTTTAAAAATTTTATGAATTTTTTTATTAAAATAAATTTAGCAAAAAAAAAAACTTTTTTTTTGCAAAATATGCTGTAAATGATATATGATTGGATATTGTAATGTGAATATAGTGGTAATGATTACGAATCAAGCGGCATAATTTTGCCTTTTTGTAAAATGAATATTGAGCTAACACTTAACATTAAAAAAAATTAAAGATGTTAATGCATTATTCATATTCAAGAGACTGTTGTTAATAAATGCATGCCACTGCTTGCAATTTCGCTTTATTCATACAATGTATTAAAGCAATTGATCAGTATGATTGTTTTGAAAACTTCTTAAAAAACCTTATAGTGTTTTCACACTCACATGGTTTTAATAAAAGTTGTTTTTAACGTTAAAATTAACTAGTTTTATCATACAAAATAATTTTGTTAAAACCAACTTAAAATCTTTTTTTGATTTCTAATTGTATAAAGGTGTAGAAAAATAAAATAGATTCAAATCGAATATAAATTATTTGCTGGGTTTTTGTATTAGTTTCTAAGCCTACTACGCTTATTTTTCTTTTGTGATTTTCAAAAATATTATTATTTGTGAATTCTCAAATAGTTCTTGAAAGTCTGTGCATAAGATAAGAGGTTTGTGACTAGTCAAAACGTGTGGTTGAAGTCTACTGATGATTTGTTACAGCAACAATGAAATATATAGACAACGCTGAACCACCAGCAAATAAATTTCAAATTAAAATAAACTTCTGACAATATGTCGAATAATAAATTTCTTGAATTGCTTTAAAGTAGTTTTATGAAATGCAACATTGCTTTCGTTGTACTAAATTTAGTGCTGCCAAGTAAAAATTATCGAAATCAGCTGATAATGTTTAGGCCAGTAAATAAGAATATATATTGATTGAAACATTTTCAACTAAAAATGGATGCAACCGCAATAGCAAGCAAAAAACTGCAACAGAAAAAGAATTAAAAAAAAACCAAAAAATTTTTGTTTACCTCTAGAAAATGAAAATAGACGATATGACTGCCACCCATATGGCGATAAAAAAGGTTTAGCTTATAAAAAAAGAAAAAAAGAAGAAAAAAATTAAATATCATAAAAACCAAAAACAATATACATATATCCTAAAGAAGTTAACCGAAAGTTAACGAAATATTGAACTAATATTTCTTTCACTTTGTATAAGTAGCTCCGTAATTTTAATTAAAATTTTCATTTACAAAATATAAAAATTTCTATCGCATTTTATATCGCATTGTAAAATTTCTGAGTTCAAAGAAAATCAGTTGTTGTACAATTTGTCAAATAAGTGTTATAACTTCTAAGAAACAAAACCATAAAATATCAAAAATTTTATAAGAACGTTGTAAATGACGACGTAGGAAGATATTTCCAGCATCCATCAAAACTTTTTATTTTCTTTAATTTTATATATACAAAGTACAAAAGAGCTGATTCCGTAAGAAAAACAAGTCAGCCTCACCTAAGGCCCAACTATAATATGAATAAGCTAGCTTAAGCAACTGTGCGGTTACATATAAAACGCATGTGGCAAACTATAATGTACTTAACAAACTTTTCGTTAAGTTTCGTCAAATGTCATTTGGTTAAGTGAAGTGCCAAACTGAACGCAGATTCCGTAAGGAAACATTTGTGCATTTTTTAAACTCAAACAAGCAGCAGCAGGAAATATTCATTGATTTTAAATATTTTTTTATTGTTTCTTATTTTAAACTCGGAAAATAAAGCAAAACTTTTATTTTCATTGTTTTACAATACACATATACACACATACACATGTATTTACTTATGTATATTCACTGTTGTACTTCTTAGGCTGAGTTTACATCTGGCATTTCTTGTGTGTCATTTGCCCAAAAAAGCGTAACCAACTAATTACTAATGAAAAACTGTTTGATTCAGACATATATTTATTGATTTAAACAGTTTCCAACCATGTTGGATTCTATAAAATTGTCTATTAGTTATGCATGAAACTATTTAACTTAATAAATACGTGTCTGAATCAAACTGTTTTTCATTAGTAATTAGTGGTTACGCTTTTTTACGCTTGTGTGGCACATGGCACACAGATGGAAACCCGGCCTTAGTAGGCAAAACAAATAAAACATGTAATAAGGTGATGGATATACATATTTATATGTGAATTTCTAATAGATTAGGACATTCTTTAAAGTTAGTTTGATTGAATTGCATTGATTTAGGAGTTACGAGAAGAAACAAAATTACTACAAAATTATTGACAATACCTAGATGTGCAGCTGTGGCTAAAGAATACTTAAGTGCATGTAAGTACATTGTGGCTACCTAAAAGTCACATCTGAATTGTTTAAGCATTTGACAGACTTATCGTTCAATTCTGACATTAGCTTAAGCCAGCTTATTCATATTATAGTTGGTCCTCTAAGCTTAAGCTTAAGCAAATATCACTTTCCGAAACTTGACGAAAAGTTTCTCAAGTACATTGTAGTTGTACACATTTACTTAAATGTAATCGCAGAGTTGCTTTGACCAGCATAAGCACATTATACTTTTAGCCCTTAAGTGTAGTAAGTGCTTAAGTTTAAAAGCTTCAGTACTTCACTTCAGATGGGTGAAGCCATCTATAAGTTTCTATAGCATTTGACTGGATTTTCCAAAATATTTTTAAAAATTCTCTTGACGTCATAGTCACATACCCATATGAAGTTTTACATGTCGTGTAGTATATGCTTTAGTTTATTATTCATACTCAAGAGTAGTTCATAACTGGTTTAAATTTCACTGAATTGGTTTCATCCATCGAGTTGTTCATACTTGAGAGATAAAAAATGTAATTTATTTATATGTTCCAAAAACTCTTATCTTATTGAAAACAAGAGTTCAAATGAACCACATATTAGAAATGAGCGCGTGTCGAATTCTTCCAACACGACACGACCCGAGCACGAATAACAAGTTGTCCAACACGTACGAAACGGATACACGAAAAATTTAAATAACACGAAACTGCACAACACGCACGAAATCAAATTAAATAGTAAAAAAGCAGTTTTTATATTCAAATAGATACATATCTCTGATACGACCCGCACATGCACGAAAGCGGATTTTCTGTCACCAACACTTCGTGTTGAGTTGCACGTGTTCGAGTCACGAAAAAAAACATGCACGTACCCATCTCTACTACTTATATTTATTTGTACAAACAATTTCTTTTATCAATTTTAAAAGTATAGGAACACACAGTTGATAAAAATTTTTTATGTATGTATAAGGTGCTTTCCATAATAATTATATTTTTTATGATGACACATTTTTAAATTTAATTGAACTAGAATTAATTTTAATCAGGATTAATTTCTTAATCGTGGCTTAAGTTCAGAAATTTTCCAATTCTTATTAAATGAAATATTTGTATTAATTGATATGATTTTCTTTAGAAGATAAGAAAAATTGAACTACACTGAAGGAATAAACGTGCTAAAATCAAGATTTTAAGCTCGAAATCAAATCATTTCAATGGTCTGTTAAATGCGAAAATTCTTGATTCAATAATAAAATCTTAATTTTTTTAAGACCGCATTTAAGATTGTAATACTGAATAAAATCTCATTTTATGATCAGATTCAAGATTTTGTTCTTAATAAAAATCTTAAATTAAGATCATTTTCTTAAAAATTTAAGAACACGATATTAAAATTAAGATTACGTTCCTGTTTTTTAAAATTGATTCTAAAAATTAAGAATTTATGCTTCAATTTGAGAACGTCAATCTTAATGACCAAATTTCAAAATTGAAATCTGACGACTTCTGCAACCTAAATTGAAGCATTTTTTCTTAAATTTAGATCGTCATTTTTCTCTTAGTGTAGATTTTAGACTTTTATTAATACAGCTTCGTGCTAACCTGATCAAAAAAAAAATTAATTCAGTAAAGTGCGACTTTTAGTCTCACACGAAGGGTTCCGCACGGACACTAGATATGTTAAACTATACGAATTTTAGCCTATATCGTGACATAACCCCCCGTCTAGACTGGCAATAAAATCATTAACATATATTGCAGCAAATGTCAAATTATTGATATTGCCAATGGAGACAGCTCATTGCCAGTACTTGCAATAATTGTAGCAATAATTGTCAATAGTTTTTCGTTGACAATTATTGCGAACGTAAAACGTCAAACTCGGTGTTAATTTATTTTCGACTTTTCTGTATTGTGTTTGGCATTTCGATAATATTATTGAAATTCATAAAATATACATATGTATGTGTATTAAAAAAGGAAAATAGTCTTTCAAAATATGTGTAGTGAAATAATTTGTGTTATTATAAGTTTTTAAAAATAAAAATTTTTTCGATTAACCAGATATTTACAAGTGAATTATATTTTTATTCTGCACCTTCCCTGTTGAGTTTTTCCATATTGTGGCTACGATTTCCCATAGCCTTAACATAAGTAAAGCAATAAGCAATATTGTTCCGCTATTCTGCCGGCGTTATTGCTGTATTGCCAACATATTTATTGCCAGTCTATACGGGGGGTAACCGTCAAAAAAGTTTAAGCGAAGTAATATTAAAAAAGCAATGTGAGTCCGATCACAGGGGAGATGTGTAAACATCTAGTAATGAAGATTTTTTTATTTTTTTTAAGTTGGAAGTACTTATGCTTTTAGTATATTTTTTAAATTAATTAATTAAAAGTATCAAAACTTTCAATAATGTAAATACATAGGAATTTTGTTTTTTTTTGTTTTATTTTGTTTTATTTTTGTTTGTTTTATTTAACTTATTTGGTTAGTAAATGGGCACACTGCAGTAAATATGTACTGCATTAAAAATTGCAGTAAGCAGTAAATTTACTGATTACTGAAAAAATTCATTAAATTTTTACTGATAATGAAATTTGATTTGCAATACCAGTAAAATTGTAGGGCCGTACCAAGTGGCAAAGTTTTTTTCATTCAAATTTTTAAATTTTTGTATGAAAAAAATTTAGCCACTTGGTAGAATTTCATTACGAATACGGGCATTACTGATTACTGAAAAATCAATGCACCTCATCATATAATAAATCATTTAGGCACTTTATAAAAATTGCAGAAAATCATTTTAGTAATCAGTAAAAATTTACTGGTTAAAAAATTATTTTTACTGAAATTTTAGTAGTACTGCAAAGTGCCCATCTATGGTAAATGCCTTAAGTACAAATAGTTAATATTGGCTTATGGTAATTTAAATAAAATATATATAAATGTTTGACTCTACTGTATTTAAAAATCTATGGAAAACTGCATTTGTAGTAGTGGAATTATTAGTTGTGGGGGTTTGTGGAGAATTGCTCATATGCAAGTGGAAAACCTCAAATAAAAATTTTGATAAAGCTTGCGACCGTGGGTTTGCAAAATTTGTATTAAAATCTCCACTCATAATAATTGGCATGAGATGGAGATTGTTACCCAATTGTCGTGCACCAGCTTCAGTGTAAGGCAACAGTACGTACTGAAGATATGTTATAATATAATATTATAAATTCTTTACATATCGTCTACAACTGGGATTAACTCTGACATAATATGTGAGTAAACGTCGGCAGAATAACAATACTAAAATGCCGATATTTCTCTTCATCTTATACAAGAGGACAACGTAATTTAACTTTTCTTATAACATTTCATTTTATGCAAATTTTCATCGAGTTAACATGTTTTATTTTTGTATAATTAGTTATTTTATTTTCACTTTTTCACACAAACTTTAATTTATAAATCAATGAAACACATTTAAACATATAAAATCCCAGAAATTTTATTCAAAGCATAGTTTTTCATTTATTTTAATAAACACTCACACATGCACACTAATTTATTTTCATGTACGTGTGTTTTTTGACATTTCATCGTATAGGATTGTTGTTACAGGATTTCTTATAACAACGCTCTCATAAAAAATCTTATAAGATTAAGATAACACTAATTTGAAGTCTACACGTAACATAATTCTCTCTGCGATTGAATTTGACGCTTTCATCTTACATATTATGTTAGGTGTAGGCTCTATGTTATAAAGACTGCTATATATCTTTTAAACAAATATTTGACATTTAAAACGCTCTTTTATTTAAAAGTATGTATTTTATTTATTTTATATTTTTTAACTTTTTAACAAAATTATGCCCACTGGCAACACAATTACACTTCACAAGCAATTTCTATTAAAATTAACTCCTGAAGGTATGCTTTAAAATTCGAATGAGTATTTCTATGTAGCTGTTAAGTTTCCTTGTACTTCTTGTTCGTATGATTACACTAATACACTCATACACAGCTCACACCGATTTCATAACGCGGTGTGCATCTTACTCAAAATTTGTGATTGCATTGTGAAAAAGATTTTTACCCTCTAGCGTATAGATGTTTGCACATCAAAAACCAAAAAATGTGTCGGTTATGCGTTTTTGGCGGTTATGTAATTGTATGCATATTACAAGGCTTTTAACATTTTTCATTGCTCGTTTCGGAACACGCTTTAATTTTTAACTGTCATAGTGTTGTAGCGGCCAAAGTTCTACATACTCTGCCAAAATTTCAGATCCGTAGCTCTTACGGTTCTAGAGAAAACACCCTGTTACGGACAGACGGACACACGGGCAGCGTAGCTAAAACAATAGGGTTCCTTATCACATCTGGTGTAAGGAACCCTAAGAAGGAAAAAACAGAAATGCAAATGCATTTACGAATATTAAGTCAATAATTGTAGATACATCCATGTTAAAAGGCTGATGTTAACAACGAACTTTGCCACAGAAAAAATGCCGGTATTTCAAAATGATTTGAAAGAAATATTAAGCCGCAGTCAAACCATCAACAACGATTGTACTGCAATTTGTTGTGACAGTATTCATTAAAAAAACATGTCGCTCATTGGGGTAAGGCTGATTACAGAGTGGCCGCTAGAAGCGAAGCGATGATAGAAGAAATAATATTTTGTGCTATACCATGCTATAAGATGTCAGAGTGAACGCTATATTGAACAAAGCGATTTTTCGGTATCCACTTCCATTACGTCAAGATTTTTTAACACACAAGTTTCTTATATTTTGTTTAATTTAATTTTTATTTGATTTTAATACACAAAAGTTTATTAAATAATCAAAATTTCACAAAGAAAAGAAAACAAGAAAATGCCACGACAGAAAAACAAAAACAAAAGGGAAGAAGCTAGTTACAACGTGCTAGAAACCATTACACAACCTGCTTTGTAGCACACACTGGCATCTCGCTTCGCTCGCACTCTGACATCATTTGAGCGATCACATAAGAAACCACAGGCGGTGGTTTGTAGCACATTGTAGCGCCATCTTATAGTATAGCTTCTAGCGGCCACTCTGTCATCAGCCTAAGGCAAAAAATAGATTATGAAAAGCTGGAACTACATATTTGTATTGTTTCGAGTGATTATAATTACAAAATCTCTACTTAAGGTTGGCAACACAAACTATTATTAAACTAACTTTTTTAAACATTATCCCACGTGCATTTTTTTTATTCCTTTTCAATATTTTAAAGTTAATGAATGCCTTTTTTTTGCTTGTTTTAAGGTTAATAAAGATACAATATGTTTGATGCCCCTATTATTTTTGCCAACACTGTGTGCTTAGCAACAGTTTAAAACCTTTTATTGCACTCTTTAAAGATTAAAGTTGATTGAAAAAGCAACAGTATTGTGAAGGAAAAAAATAAATAAATGAAAATGAACATACATTTTCCCTTTTTTATTTTTTTTCCTGGTGAATGTACAACATTTACAATAGTTAACAAACAGATACTTCTCTTTATTTGGTTTGTACTTTTTATTCTTGCTTTCTGTGCTCGCTATTCTCAGTAACAAACTGACTTGTATATAAATACAAACATACATATCGATGGCTTAATATAAAAAGGGCCTAACTCAATTTTTTCGAAATCGTTATTTTAATGTTTTATGGGCGACAACGTATAATTGCATCCTCCTTGAAGATCTTAGTACGTCTAGGACTTATGGCAACTTTAAAAACTATTTCTGCATGTAAGTGCTTTATTTTTCTTCAGTTTTTTGTTTCTCCTATAAAATTCCGAAAATTCGAGTTAGGCCTTTTTTATATTAAGCCATCGATATGTACATATCGTCTCGCTATTTGAACTAACTGACCTAACTAACATTTTTAAAGTTTTACAGGGGAGCAGCTTTTATGATTGTTTTATACAGCATTGTTATCACTCGTGTCAGATTTATTTTTAGTCTTCCAGCCAAATGACTTATATCGCTAATAATAATAATAAAACATCAAGTTTTGGCTATAAAAACATTTTTATTTTTTATTTGCATTACAAATATTGTTAAATGTTAATTTCACTAGGCAATGCCTATCTATAAAAATTATATTTGGCGGACTCAAACGGTTGTCATAAAAGTCATATTGTCATAATATTTTAAACTATTTTGATATAATTGTGACAATAACTTCATTTGTTATAATCTTATTTAATTATATTTTAAACAACATTTCTGCGAAAAAATTATATTAGTCTATTGCCGAGTTTACATTGAGCATTTCAAATGTTGTCATTTTGTGGTGTCATTTTCATATGTGTGCAGTGCCGTTCCCATCAAATTTTTCGGTAAGGTGCTTGGATTTTTGTGCAGTTTTTCCAAAAGTTAGTATTTTTTTATTACAAAACATCAACTTCAGTTATTTTGTGTGTTGTGAATTAAAAAAATATGCCCAATCCGTAGTTTTCGACATTGGAAGAACTCGTAAATGAAGTATTGGGCGCTACTGAAGAGAATGACGATGTTTTCGATGCTGATATTCCTGATCCTGAATTAGAAGATGAAAGCAATTTGTCTTCAGGTTCTGAGAACAGTATCAGAAGCTATGCACATAGTGATCCTTTGTATACTGCCAAGAATATCACAACCTGGCGTACCGAGGCTTACCCCATTGGTCGGTTAGGGAAGGAAAATGTTATCAATTTACGATCAGGTTTTTAGTGATGAGTTGTTGAAATTTCATGAAAATAATATTTTTATCTTTAAGGCGTAACAAATTATGCACTCATTCATTATGGGACTCATTCTTACTATTTTTCTCACCACAACTTAGAAAAATTGTAACTGATAATTCCAACAAATATGGAAAATATTTGCATGGTTGACATCATATCGAATTTGATGAAGAACTATTTCATGCTTGTTTAGCGATATTACTATAATTCGCTTTGATTTTGTACAAGGTAGACATGCTCAGAGTATATACCATCAAAACCGGAGCAATATGGCTCGAAATTTTGGCCGCTTGTTGATTCAGGTACTTGCTATGTATTGAAAATACAGCCATACCTTGGCAAAAATATGCATATTTAGAAATCCAGAAAGGAATCAAAAAGAACGGGTTGTTTTTGACTTAGTAGATGGGCTTAGAGGACACAATATCGTCATGGACAACTTTTTTTCGTCCCTTTTTTTAAGAACAAACACAACCCGCAAAGCGATTAGCTTGTCTGCGGAAAACACCTAAGGTCTATGGTGGGAATCGAACCCACGACCTCTTGACTGAGGGTGTCATATAATTTCTAGATAGTCTGCTTACTTGACAACATTTTTACCGATATAAAGAAATGAACATTTATACATTATTCTCTCCTTTCCTAGAAAGTTAAAAATATTGCCAAGTAAACAGACTATCTAGAAATTATATGACACGTTTACGATTACAAATTTATATAATGCATAGCATATTTCTGTATTAGGTATTGTGCTAAACAAGAACTTGGTCAAAATTTATATCTCACTACTTTTAATGGCCCAAATTTTGGATAGGAACTTGGCCTTTTTTTCACATTTATGTTTTTGTGAGGATCTGACTACTTTTTGAAAAATTTTCTATAATAACACTTTTAAAACTTAACATTTATAATGTATCTTATTTCTATTAATGCTCGCTGTGCCAGTTGAAAATGGCATAGTTACATAAAATAATGGGTTAGAGCGTGATGGGTGTTGAATTGTAGACTTTTAAAATGCACTATTGTGTCATTACAACGGGTCGCTAGTGTGTACGCAATTTGGTAAGAGTCCTCTGAAAGAAACATGTTAAATACAGCGTACATTTTAGTGTACGTGATCCCGTCTTTTTTCTCAATAAATTTACATATTAAAGTCTGATTAGCCAAAGTACATATATCAAAAGGATGTGCCCAATGTGCATGCAAATTTTCAATAGGGTAGCTGGTGCTTTAATTTTTGGATTTTCTGATTGAGTAAATCAATTACTATTTGTGTACAAAATGTCAGCTCTCTATAGTATAATATTACGTAAAATTTTCATGAGCCTGGCCCCCTGACTTTTATATCTGCTAGTGCTTATGGTTCATGCAAAGTTTGGTATTAAAAAGTTAATAACAAATACCTAAATTTTTAATTAAAAACTGCTAAGCCGAAGTACCTGAACAAAAAAGCTAAGATTTATGGGTGAAGTCACGGCTACTTTTCAAAATAAGGATTTTTTTTGGATAAGTGCAATGTGTATGAAAAGTTTTAATAAAATGTATATTAATTTTGAATTTGAAGTGCTTGTTTCCGCCCTCTGATAGCAACTTCTGGGTTTTCAGATTTTTCTTAGTGATCTCTTATCTAGATTTATTTGTGTATCAAATTTAAGATCGCTAGTGCGAATTGGAGTTTTAACGTCGTGGCCCCGCATACCGGGTAAAACTTTTTGGTTTTAATATTTTCCAATTGGATTTCCCATTCCTAACTCAAAATTTTGTTGTGACCAGCGCTTATAATTCATGCTAATTTTCTTCTAAAATATGCTAGACCGATGTATTTTAAACACAAGGCTAACATTTTATGGGAGTGATCACGCCCAATTTTTAAGGTGATGCAAGATTTCACTAAATTGGCTTGAATTAAAAGCTGTATATTAAGTATTTAGTTCAAAACAATATTAGCGTGGCCCCGCCCATTCTGGTAACATTTTTTGGGTTTTAAAATTTTTCTAGTTTGTTTCTCACTTAGACCTACTTATGTATCAAATTTCAGCTCTTTAGCGCAACTTTTAATTTTTAAGTTCTATGGGCGCAGCCCCGCCCCTCTAACTAAAATTTTCAGGTTTTTAGATTTGTCTAGTTGGTTTCTCACTTAGACCTACTTGTACATTCAAATTTCCAAAGTCAAAATTTTTTTGGATCAGTGCTTATTATTAGTGTCTAGTTTCGTTACAAACGGATAATAATAGCTAGATAAATAGTATATCTAAATATGATGCGCCGCAGGGCATTAAAATGAGGTTTAAATTGTATGGGCGTGTTAACGCTAATTTTTTTAATGAAAAAGTTATAGCCTTGCATTAGCGCAGTATATATGCCGAATTTCAATAAAATAGCTGCTATGAAGCGCCTTAGATTAGCATTTTTAATTCTGACCTTTATGGGCGTAGCCCAGCCCTCCTGGCTAAAATTTTGGAGTTTTCAGATTTTTTTAATTTTATTTCTCACCTAGACCTAGCTCTGTATCAGCTCAATAGAGCAAATTTTAATTTTTATGGGCGTAGCCCAGCCCTCCTGGTTAAAATTTTCGGGTTTTCAGATTTTTGTGGTTCATTGCTCACCTAGATCTTCTCGTGTACCAAATTTTAGCTCTCTAGCTATAGCGGAAGTGCTTCATCAATTTGATGAGTGTGTCAGTGAGTCAGTGAGTATGTCTTAAAATATGCACTTTTTGCACCTCTATATCTCCGAAAGCTTTCATTGTAAAACTTTCAAACTTCGCATATGAGGTTATATTCTAATTATGGTTTAAATATCATAATTTTTACCATTGCGGGGAACAAAGTTCTGAGGGGGGTAAAAACAGCTCGAATGGCTCCGTGTAAATATACACACTGCGTGCATTGGCCAGAACTTGGCCTGGATAAAACAATACAAAAATTAAAGGTAAAACATAAAAATTGACTTCATATATTTATGTATGTATAGTACATAAATATGTATATATAATGTACAGATGAGGAATAAACTCTACATAAAACCATAATTTTTAGGGTTTGTGGAAGTTTGGGAAGAAATTCAAAGAATTAATTATGCCAATATTTATGGTGCTAATAAATATGTTTATACAAAAAATAAAAAAATAATTATAATAACACCTACAGTAGCAAGAATATTCAAAATACATAGAAAAAAAGTATACATACAGGCATAAAATAGATGAAATAATACGTGCAATATCCCAGCAAATCAAATGCAACGAAATCGTTCAGAGTTCATAACGACTTTCTGCACAAGTTGCCGATTTCGGGACTGATTTCGTCTTGAAGTCGACACGAAAAATATATGAAGTGGTTGACACGAGTTCTGTAAGAATTGTCGGGGGAAATTCCCTTAACTTCACAGATAGATCTGTCTGATATCTGAAGGATGTCTGATGTTATTTCCTAGGGAAATTCTGGATTTCCTTCCGATATTTCCAATCGATGTCTGACAGAAATCGTACTTGTAGTCGTTTAAAATTCGCATAGTTTTTGGGACAGTTTGTACAGATATATGCCAGAAATCTGACAATAAATCGTTTTTATTTCTGAAATTATTGCCGACAAATCGTGCAGATTTGTGGAAGAAATCTAGACAAAAATCGTTGAAAACTCTGAAACTTTTGACGATTTATCGTAGAAAAGTCTCACAGAAATCTGACACTAAATCTTCAACATTTTCAGATTGAATAAATCATATTTTTGTCTATACGAAAACAATTTTTATATAAATTGAAACGTGTTTAATTGCCTGAATAGAAAAACTCTATCGATATTTCTATTTATTTATTTATTTATTTACATTTTATATTTCATAAAGTAAATTTATAAAATATAACCAAAGGCGCCGGGTAGCTAGACCATATGCGCACGAAAAATTAATTAAAAACTTAATAAGTTAAAGGATAGGCATGTATGTACAGAAAGAAATTAAGTTTTAAAATAACAAAATATAAATGCATATTTCTATTTATAAAAATTATTTATTACTTAACACTTTATGTTTTTAGCACGTCTTCTCTTTCCAAATTCACTTGATACACTGCTGTGAATGACGATTATTAAAATGTTTTCTTTTCTTCAAATTTGATAATCCCGTTAG
The DNA here is from genome assembly GCA_949987645.1 of Tachina grossa. Classification (NCBI taxonomy): domain Eukaryota; kingdom Metazoa; phylum Arthropoda; class Insecta; order Diptera; family Tachinidae; genus Tachina; species Tachina grossa. The sequence goes on along the minus strand of OX465274.1, from coordinate 130,204,035 downwards.
ACACATTAAACTATTGTTGTAAACAATGATCAAACAAAGAATTGAAAAAAACCTCGAACTTTTGATCCGAGTTCTGTACGAAATCTTATAGAATTTTCTGCACAAGCAAAACATAAAAACCAATCTATCAGCAGTCTGCAAGCTTTCGTTATCCGAGTTCTTTACGAAATCTTGCAGATATTTCTGCACAAGCAAAACATAAAAACCATTGTAAAATCTATCAGCAGTCTGCAAGCTTTCGTGCAGATATTTCTTAACAAATGAATATGAAAAATTCCTCCGAGGTTTCTATCTGAAGGCTAAACGAATTCCTGCAGTCATTTCTGCATTAGCAAAATATAAAATTCCTAGAAATTTCGTTAACAATTTTTAATGAACTCTGTACGATATGTCGAAAGGCTTACGAATATGTACAGAATTGTCTTATATCAGACAAAATCTGTAAGTTTGGTTGGCTGGGATGTTTGATGTTGTCAACTTGTTTGAACATTTTGTGATTTCTGGTACCAAGCCGTCAACAAATGGCATCCAAATATGGTCTAATATGTTATTGTTATTATAATTATTTTTGAATTTTTTATTTTTTGTATAAACATATTTATTAGCACCCTAAATATTGACATAATTAATTTTTGGAATTTCTTCCCAAGTTTCCTCAAACCCCGAAAATGATGGGTGTATGTAGAGTTTATTCCTTAATGGTATATGTATATGTATATATGAATGTATGGACAAGGTGAATATCTACCTCTATATAAAATATGAAGCATAATGTCAACAAAACTAAAAAACACTTTTTGGAACTGTTTTTTGACATCCATTGCACACCATAAGGCCAATTAAATTCGCCCCTGCTATTAACTCATACAATAATTTCTCTTAAATTTCATGTTTCAGTAAATGTCGCCATGCTCAAAAAAAAGCTTAGAGCTTTTACACTAAAAAAAAAAACTAACAAAAATCAACAAAACACGCAAAATATACAAATCGAAAAGTATTCGACTCAACCGGGTTTTAAATTGTAAAACATTCGAAAAATCAACATTTTGAAAAAACCGACACCGCATTGTGAAAAAACCGGGTTTTAAAACCGGTTGAAAAACCGAGTCGATCACCCTAGTACGAACCTTTGTATGTGCACATTACACATCCCGATTTCTAAAAGGTATTTATTTTGCCATCCCGCTTTTTCGCGGTATTTTCTTCGAAATCCCGCTCTTTGATTGATCATGTCCCGCTTTTTGCAAAAACTATCTGGTCACATTAATCATACATGATACATAGCTACAATAGTGAATTTTTTAGAGCTCGATCTATGGTTAATACACAAATTGTTCAAAAAAAAAAAAAAAAAAAAAAAAAAATTAAAAGTGCCAGATTTTTAACATTATTCTATATTATTAAAATGATTAAAATATACCCAAAAATATCGCCAATCGCCATTTCAAACTTTTCATTACCAAAAACAAATTTTTATTGCCACGTTTGGCAACAAATCGCGAAATCTGACAATACTGATTCTTATGGATACGTCTGAAATGTTTTTACTTTTATGGGTACAGCAGTAATTCTCACAGACACAAAAATTGTAGGAAAGTTGTATTCTGACTTATAATGTCTAGTAGTGGATTAAAATCATTTTTCAAAAAAATGTCAGTTAGGTCGGTTATTTAATTAACAGCGACGATATGTATGCATGTATATGTATATTTATTCTGTGCTGCTGTGAGAAAAACTTTTTCCAAATCAATGAGTCAGGATATTTTGTAATAGAAACTGAATATAGGTGATTGCACACACAAGGAAACAGTCTGATTCATGAAAATAGACATAAATACAAACGTTGATGTTGTGTGCAACAACAACTGGCTTTCAAGTCTTGACGGAAATTTTTACTACTACAATCTTTTTTAAACGCAGCATACTAGATATATATGTACTTACATTATTAGTGGCACAATAAATTATTAATGAAAGTAGTCCGAAGGATATCACGCAACAGCTTCCAGGTACAATTTTCTTCTTCCTAAAAAAAAAACTATTGAAATAATTTTGGGATTACTTATCATACCATATATTATTTTTCTTAATAACTTGAAAGTTTATATTTATTTGATCTTTCAGTTGTTGCATTAGTATGTAATTGTCCCATAGTGCTAACAGCACAGCTGTTAATACACGTTTTGAGTTATATAATTACAATCTGGCATCTTGCTTTAATATTGTTTCGTTAAGCTAAGTTAATAAAGATAATGCGATGGCATTGATTGTCATTCCCTTTGTAATAGAACATCAGTATGGTTTGTTTCTTTTTTAATTGAGTTTAAGATCTGTTATATTGTCAAATATTTCGCTGCCTCATGGGTAGCTTCTTCAGCATTAAGCATTTATATATGCAAAACTATACTAGCCGACTAGAGTGTTGGCGGGGGGGGGGGGGGGGGCAAAGGCTTCTTTTTCGCGGATCAATTCATATCTACGACAATAGTGAGGGTCATTATATTTTATAGGAATGGCTCTTGGAAGAACTGGGTGTTCCCCATAAAAAGTAATTACTACGAGTATTTTCCTCTCATCTTCAGAAAGACAACAGTGAGTCACCCTAAATTTGATGTGGATAACTCTTAAAATTAACTGTATATTCAATCAAAATTTTACCTTGGGGGGGGGAGGGTGGGATAAGGAGCGGACAAAACAAGCAAAAAATTATGCTACTAGTTATGTTCACTTTTGAGCAAAAAAACTCATTTTCTTTTCACTTGTTAACAGTCTTGTAAAAGCAAAACGAAACAAAGAAAATCCAAAAATTGAAATTGCCCATTTTCAAATTGTTTTCTTCTAAATTCCGATGCTAGAATACATACTATTAATTCATATGAATTTTCTAAATTTAAACTTAATCAAGACGTAGCATGGTTTTTAACATCAGAGCTCACATGAAAACATGTGAAAACGATGTGGAAGCCAACATAAACGATGATTTTTTTATTCATTTACGATTCTGATGAATTGCCTTCCATTGAATGACTTCGGAGAAAATCCCTAATTGTAGCCAAAGCATGACAATGCAGAAAATTTTCATGTTCTTCCTGCATGAAATGAGAACAGCCTCTGATTCAAAAGAACTTTAGATCGAGATGCAGGTTATGAAGAAAACTCAAAGGAAATGGCTAGTTGTCCCGCTAATACCGTGTTGTTTTTTTTTGTTTGTACTTATGCATTTTTCTTGGGAGCTATTTCACTTTTTTTTGGGAAATATTTAATTTATTTGGGACTTATTTCATTTGGGAGTTATTTCAGTTTATAAATTGGAAGTCATTTAATATTTTCTGATCTTTAATTTTAGTTGGGAGTTATTTCATCGGGAGCTATTTCATTTGGGACTTATGTATGTTCATATTTCATGGTACTGAACTAAATTAATATATGTCATGCAATCCTAAAAACAACTTTTATTTATGCAGTAAAAAAACCTGTATATCTGTGTAACTAAACAATTTAACTTTAATAAAAGTAAGTTTATCCTCTTAGCTCTGTGTGTTTAATCTAAGCCATTTGTTTCCATTCTCATATCCTGCTAAATAAACTTATTTACTAGTTTAGTGCAACTTTTGCAAACAAAACTTATGCCAAATTGTATTCTTACATTCTTACAATTCTTACATATGTATGTAGTAGTGTCCTGCACAAATTATCTTATAAGAACTTTTAAGACATGAGGTATTTTTCAAATGTTTTACTACAGCGAAATCTTCTAAAACAAACGTAAACAACACTGTTTGCAAGAAATTTGTTTCAGTATTGTAGGTATAGGAGTAAAGAAGAAAATACTTCGTGACGGAAGAACTTGTGATACTTGCTTATTTCTACATATTACACACACACTCAAACGTACAATATGAAAAATAACAAGCATACACTAATCAACAGTACTTCTTTTGAGTGTTTGTTAAAAACAAGCAGTCTTGGCGAATCGCTTGTTAACAGTGATATACACGTACACCAATACATCCATCGTGCTTCGCTTATCCCAGTTGGCCACGTCTTTAAGACATCTTTGACGACGGGTACAAGACAATGGTAAGTCGTAGAAGACATATTAAAGACAACTCCATACAAATCGTTGACGAAATTTTCATACAAATGGCGGCGAGGTCACACAAGACCAGATGAGCGACATTGTCGCTCAGATTGTTCTCAACAAGGCTTTATTGAAGACAAAACGTGTGACACTGTCGCTCAGATTGTCATCAACAAGGCTTTATTGAAGACATAACGAGGGACATTGTCGCTCATATTGTTGTCAACAATGCTTTATTGAAGACACAACGAGGGACATTGTCGCTCAGATTGTCCTCGACAAGGCTTTATTGAAGACAAAACGTATGACACTGTCGCTCAGATGGTCCCCAACAAAGTTTTATTGAAGAGAAAACGTGTGACATTGTCGTTCAGATAGTCATGAACGCCGATTTCTTTTAAATTGTCGATTAGAAAACTTAATCTACAGACGACATGTCGTATATGAATCGTCGAAGACAATGTCGTCTAGGACGATTTGGACAACTGGGATAGTACGACAGCATTTATTATTGGTTTAGTATAATTCATGCGACGTGAATATATTTAAAAAACATGACGTATTTACATTTCAAGACTGTTTACGCAGGTCTCTAATATGTACATACGTACATATGTATTACTTTTACACATACATATCTACAGATTACAAGAAAAGGAGTTGTTGTTGTACTTTAAGGAGTCAAAGTGTTGAGTATGAAACTAACAGCATCTAACATTTACTTTAGGAGTCGTCGAGCATTGAGTTGAAAATAAAAAAAATCAAGCTTAACAAAGTCTTTATAAAGTACGATGATATACAGCCTCTAGACGAGTTAAATTGTATAGAGAAATGCATGTACATGTGCATACATGTACAGGTACATACTTACATATGGATGTGTTTACATATGTACATACAAACATAATTGTGTGTTCTATTTGTGTAGAAAGTATCGATTCAGTTTGATTGAATTACATATGTTATTTTCCTCTTCTTGCTGTTAACATTCATATACATACATACGAGTATGAAAATACCCTGCAGAAAGTGCGAATAGTGAAATTGTAGTGATTTACTAGTGACGTTGTCAGTAGCACTACTGACCAGGTGTACCCCAGCCAATGGTATCATCTATTGACATTTAACATTAGCTTGTCATTGAAAATCCACCACTAGACTATAGCACTACTAACTTAGTAGTTCTTTCGGGACCACATGGAGACATTGGCACCAAAGATTCACTAGTAAATTTTAGGGGGTCTAGTCTACAATATCGATATATCCAATCTCGTTGTCAATAGTAAACTTATAGTGATTTTCTAGTGACATTGTCAATAGTGCTACTGACTAGGTGTACCCCAGCCAATGCAAATGCCTATTGACAAATAACATTGGGTTGTTATTCAAAATCTATCAGTAGACTTTAGCACTGTTGAGAAGGTAGTTTTTTTACGACCATATGGAGATATTTGAACCGAAGATTCATTCGCAAATTTTAGTGACCCTCGTCTACATATGTGACAGCGCATAGAGAAAGGGACCTAAGGGTAAAAAAAGCAATGTTCACTTTTTTTTTGATGTGGACAACATCTGAGCATCGAATGAGACCGATCCCATGCCCCAAAAGTGTTCCCTCCCAGAGATATGCGCGTTTTATGATGTGATGGTACACCAAAGATACACGTATTTAAATCTTTAAAATGGCTCTCCTGAACAAAACCGGTTTATACCCTTTCTATTTCGCGCGTCACATATATTTATTTAATATTATTGCACAACATAATAAAAAAGAAAAACAAACTATTGACGCGTTCATTGACAATATCACCAGAAATACACAAGAACTATCGTCTCCAACGTATCTCTACTCGCGCATAAAAGGAAAGTTGTCGAAATTTTAACTAGTACAATTGTCGCTGGAGAAAGAGTATTGACATAGAGACATATGGTTCAAGGTTGACTACAGGGTACTTACATGTAATTACAAAGTATATGCATATGTACATAATTTATTTGTTTGCATTATTTGATATTTCCAAATACATGAGACTATACCAGCGAAGTTGTATGTCTATTTCGGTTAGAATTTGTATCCAATGTTGATTAGAGTGGCACCGATAACGATATCACAAACATAAAGAAAGGGTTCGATTGATGTGATAGAAAAAAATCAGTCATAAAATTGGAAATTTTCAGCTTTAAAATAAAGAAGTCCACAGGCTTATGACGTCTTCAATTTCCTTATCTATACAAAAATAGAAATGCCAAGATACCAGTTCTCTACACCAAAGCTGAAAAGGACCCTATTGTTTTCGCTACGCTGTCCGTCACAGGGTGTTTTCTCGAGAACCGTAAGAGCTACGGACATGAAATTTTGACAGAATATGTAGAACCTTGGTCGATAAAACAACAAGTACATGATAGTTTAAAATTAAAGGCTGTACGAAAACGAGCCACGAAAAATGTTAGAATCCCATGTAATATACATATGATCACATATCTAGGCGCACGGTAGTGCGCCAGGCCAAGTTCTGGCCAATGCACGCAGTGTGTATATTTACACGAAGCCATTCGAGCTGTTTTTACACCCCTCATAGCTTTGTTCCCCGCGACCGTAAAATTATGAAATTTAAATCATAATTAGAATAAATTCATATTACCTCATATGCGAAGTTTGAAAGTTTTACAATGAAAGCTTCCGGAGATATAGAGGTGCAAAAAGTGCATATTTTAAGACATACTCACTGACTCACTGACCACTGACACACTCATCAAATTGATGAAGCACTTCCGCTATAGCTAGAGAGCTAAAATTTGGTACACGAGAAGATCTAGGTGAGCAATGAACCACAAATATCTGAAAACCCGAAAATTTTAACCAGGAGGGCGGGGCTACGTCCATAAAAATTAAAATTTGCGCTATCGAGCTGAAATTCGATACAGAGCTAGGTCTAGGTGAAAAATAAAATAAGAAAATCTGAAACCCGGAAATTTAAGCCAGGTGGGCAGGGCTATGCCCATAAAGGTCAGAATTAAAAATGCTAATCTAAGGCGCTTCATAGCAGCTATTTTATTGAAATTCGGCATACATACTGCGGTAATGCAAGGTTATAACTTTTTCATTAAAAAAGTGGGTATTGACACGCCCATACAATTTAAACCTCATTTTAATGCCCTGCGGCATTTGTAACAAAACTAGACACGAATAATAAGCACGGACCGAAAAAAATTTTGACTTTGGAAAAGTGGGCGCGGTTGCGCCCATAAAAATTAAAAGTTAAAGGTTGCGCTAAGGAGCTGAAATTTGATATACAAGTAGGTCTAAGTGAGAAACCAACTAGAAAAATCTAAAAACCCGAAAATTTTAGTTAGAGGGTCGGGGCTGCGTCCATAAAAGTTAAAAATTAAAAGTTGCGCTAAGGAGCTGAAATTTGATAAACAAGTAGGTCTAAGTGAGAAACAAACTAGAAAAATTTGAAAACCCAAAAAATTTTACCAGAATGGGCAGGGCCACGCTAATATTGTTTTGAACTAAATACTTACCCCCATATTCATAAAATTTGAAACGAATTTGAAATTTATTTTATTTCAAAATTTCCATACAAAATTTTCCTAAAATGAATTTCAAATTCATTTTATTTTTTTATGGATATGGGGGTTAATATACAGCTTTTAATTCAAGCCAATTTAGTGAAATCTTGCATCACCTTAAAAATTGGGCGTGATCACTTCCATAAAGTGTTAGACTTGTGTTTAATCTACATCGGTCTAGCATATTTTAGAAGAAAATTTGCATGAATTATAAGCGCTGTTCACAACAAAATTTTGAGTTAGGAGTAGTGAGGAGAGGTAATGCTGATAAAATCTAAAGATATAATTCGCGCTAGAGAGCTGACATTTTATACACTAGTAAGTGTAGCTGAGTACGCCAATGGGAAAATCTCAAAATCAAAAAGTTTTACCCGGTATGCGGGACCACGACGTTAAAACTCCAATTCGCACTAGCGATCTTAAGTTTGATACACAAATAAATCTAGATAAGAGATCACTAAGAAAAATCTGAAAACCCAGAAGTTGCTATCAGAGGGCGGAAACAAGCACTTCAAATTCAAAATTAACATACATTTTATTAAAACTTTTCATACACATTGCACTTATCCAAAAAAAATTCCCTATTTTGAAAAGTAGCCGTGACTTCACCCATAAATCTTAGCTTTTTCGTTAAGGTACTTCGGCTTAGCAGTTTTTAATTCAATAGTCAGGTATTTGTTATTAACTTTTTAATACCAAACTTTGCATGAACCATAAGCACTAGCAGATATAAAAGTCAGCGGGGCCAGGCTCATAAAAATTTTACGTAATATTATACTATAGAGAGCTGACATTTTGTACACAAATAGTAATTGATTTACTCAATCGGAAAATCCAAAAATTAAAAGCACTAGCTACCCTATTGAAACTTTTCATACACATTGGGCATATCCTTTTGATTTATGTACTTCGGCTAAGCAGACTTTATTTAACATGTAAATATATTGAGAAAATAGGCATGGTCATGCCCAGTAAAATTTACGCTGTATTTTACATGTTCTTCCAGTCGCCTCTTACCAAATTGTATACACACTGGCGACCCGTTGTAATGACACAATGGTTCATATTTAAGGTCAACAATTCAACACCCATCACACTCTTACCCATTATTTTATGTAACTCTGCCATTTTCAACTGGCACAGTTCCTATCCAAAATTTCGGCCATTAAAGGTTGTGAGATATAAATTTTGACCAAGTTCTTCTTTGCCACAATACCTAATACAGAAATATGCTATGCATTATATAAATTTGTAATCGTAAGGTTGTCATATAATTTCTAGATAATCTGATAACTTGGCAATATTTTTACCTTTCCAAAAAAGGAGAAAATAATGTATAAATATTCATTTCTTTATATTGATAAAAATGTTGTCAAGTTGGCAGATTATCTAGAAATTATATAACACCCTTACGATTACAAATTTATATCATACATAATATATTTCTGTGTTAGGTATTGTGGCAAAGAAGAACTTGGTCAAAATTTATATCTCACAACTTTTAATGGCCGAAATTTTGGATTGGAACTTGGCTGTTTTTCACATTTATGTTTTTGTGAGGATACATATTTAAATATAGACACTTATATGCAATGCACTAAAATTTAAAAAAAATTAAAATTAAAAGATGTTCTATCAGTGAATGATATTTTGACAATGTAATTTTGACACCTTGTTGTATCTTGAAATTTTCAAAAACGCTAAAACATACAAATCCGGCTGTATTTTAAGCATACTTTCCTTAAAAATAAACACTTTTAGCAGTAGATTTGAATTTTTGTGTAAAAGAGGACAAATATTGTTTTTTTTTGATACAAATAAGAACAAAATAGGTATAAATTTATACATTACATTGAAATAAAATACATTTCAAATTCATTTTAAATTTTATGAATATGGGGGTAAGAATATTTCAACAAAAACTTAGACATCTGCTTTATATACGAAACTTTTTTTTCATCTTATTTCAATTTGCTGAAAGATGTTTTGTAATGAAAGCTTAATTTGGCTCAAAAAGCGATACGAACTTTAGCCTATTAAAATCATAAATATAGAAACAAATGAAGTTCGAAAAATAATAATTAAATTAACTAAAAACTTAGACAATTTGGGTTAATGTTTTAGAGTGTAAACAAAAATCAACTATCAGCTGTTAAATAGGTGCTCAAATAAAGCAGTGATGCCAACTCAAAGTTATGACAATCTAAAAAACATGATTTAGGTTAAAAAGTGCATATGGGTACGAAAATAGGGTTCTTAACCCTTAACTCAAGATTTTGGTATGTATGGAAATATTTAAAACAGGGGGCAAATTACGGCACTCGTTATCGAACGAAATTACGAAGTATTTCAATAGGGTTTATATGGAAATATTTCGTAATTTTGTTCGATAACGAGTGCCGTAATTTGCCCCCAGATTTTTGTTATACTCGACAATACCTACCAGAAAAATAATAACACATACTAGGTTTTTTGTCATACATTGTTATGAGTATCTACACTAATTTTAAGTTTTCCTTTTCCCAGAAATTTCACGGGAAATTAAGTGAATTTTTTCCGTGTAATTACCGTTTCCCAAACCCTAGTAAGTATCCATATTATACTTATATGCGGTCAAAGCACAAAAACTGTATACAAACAGTTTCGAATTTAATTAATGTTAGTTTTATGGTTCGTTTAATCCTTTTTAATGTCGAGTACACACTGTGGCATTTTGTGACATCGCAATAGTGTGAAACTAGTAGCAACGTTTGTCATTTCCGATATTTTTCGTTGTATGGCATTGATTTCCATATTAAAACATAATAGCCCAATTCACAATCTTGTGCAAATGGTCTTGCATCGTAGCATGTGCATGAGTACATTGATACTCACCACTTAACAATTCTTAGTGGTGAATATCATTATACTATATACCATTTTGCACATTCAACGATGCAATACCACTTGTACAAGATTGTGAATTGGGCTAATATGAACGGCGTTGCACAGATTTTGAAAATAACACCTCCAAATGACAACACAAGAAGTGCCAGATGTGATATGGTGGAGCAAAATTTGGTTGTGCTTTCAGTATTAGAATTAAAATATTGCAATTACATGAAAATAAGAAAAGTTCCTAACATATTTTTAGGGTCCTAATCCAGCTTCATTGTTATGGAAAAATCGTCTTTGCTAAAATATATGTACAAACTACTTTCTATTTATACATACATAAATGTAACTTTCCTCACTCCATACAAAATCGATTTTATCAAATTGTTGTTTATTTTTCATACATCGACGCTCTACCATATGGGACATCTGTAATTGACAAGGAATAAATGCTTGAACTATTTTTCAAAGAAAAGTTAACTAAAGTAAAAATGTTACTGTTGTATTTTATTTTAATTAATCTCATTGAATTCAGTGGCTGGAATAGAAATCTGTAGGAAATCTTTAATTGACTTGTTTCGAAGAGTTTAGTAGACAAAATAGATTAAAGATTTTTATTTGGCTTTAATCTTACATATAGTTTTACTAGCTGCGTCCGGTAAACTTTGTCTTACCGTCAATTAAATTATTTTTTAACTATGATTTTTTATATACAGTAGTTTTCCGATTTAACGAACATTCGATTTAGTGAACATCGCATTTAACGAACATCCAATTTTTTCTACTGAGTACCTTATATAACGAACAAAAATTCTATTTTGTGCTCTTTATAACGAACAAATGTAAAATTAAATAAGAAACATAATTGCTTCCAGAAAGTTACTAAGAACGAATATAAATAAAAATGTACCGTTAGTTATCTTCTTTAATGGTTTTGTTTGATATCATATAAGAGTAAGTTGTGTGAAGTAATTTTTGCTGCGAACATCAAAATGGATAAAAGAAATTGATTGTTCTTAAGGGATAAAGTTAAAATTATCGATGATCATCGAAATGGTCTGCGGATTACAGCTTTATGTGAAAAATATGGGCTGCATAAATCCAATATTAGTACAATCCTAAAATCAAAGGAAAATTTTTTAAGGAATGTTGAAAACAGTCATTTTGGGTATCGCAATAGAAGTGCTGTAAAGCAGGGTGTGGTACCGAGAGTGGAAAACAAACTTTTTCAATGGTTCCTCATGCAACGCAATTGTCATTTTGTAATAAAAAGCTAAATAAATTCACAACAAAATTTATGGAAGATAGTCTAATGCAAGCCATGGGTTGGCTGACCAGATTTATAAAAAATTTAATTTAAATTTGAATAGATGGATCGAAAATAGCCTTTTACCCGATGAACAAAAGGAAAGTGAAGAAGAGCTGGATGGAACTGAAATTTAAGAGCCCAAAATAAAACACGAAGATGTCATTAAGCATTTTTAAATTTGTATTAAATGGGCTCAACAAAACTTGGTAGCTCAAATTAAATGCTTTGGAGAGAGCTTCAAGAAGATGCCATTAAGACAAAGATATCAATTCCAAAAAAACAGACCAGTTTTTTAAAATAAATTATTTTTGTATTATATTGCTTTATGAATTTTTCTTTTACTGATATTTTAATAAAATATGTACATATCGAGTCATAACCGCACAAAAAGCTTAAGTAACAAAAACAACACTTTACAGGAGAAGGTTTTTTTAATTTATCTTCGCTGTTTTTTCAGTTAATTCACTGAATTTTAGTATTTAGGTGTTATTATGCTAAATAAATATAAGTAACGCAACGAATTTTAAGCAAATATTACTATGATAACGGTATTTTTTGTCCCTTAAGCTTTTTTTGCTGTCTCCCTGACAACCTAATGTGTATATTTTTGTGTTGGTTTAGTTAAAAAAAAATTTTAAGAAGAAATAAATATCAGTTTTTTACGTTAACTTGTCTCCAAATTGCTTAATTATTGGCTTCTTAGTCGGCTCCATGCAGTGAATCTTCTACAGACTTATCACTTTTCAAATTAAAGAGTTCTCTATTAAATTTTTTTGTGCATAGTTTTACTGATAGAAAGAATTTTCAAGTCCATATACTACTCTGTGAATAAATTTTCAATAAATTGCTACGTACCTAAACTGAACTGGCGAACATCTCAGTGTTTTTGCTTGGATCGCGTCATGGTACAATTATACTAGGTACATGCACGACTACAACAAAATTACAACACCAAAAAACACATTCATTTTGTTGGTATAAACAAACGAATAATTGTCAGAAACACATGCCTTTTGTTTTTAAAAATAACAATTACAGGGTAACTAAAGTACAATTGCAGACGCGGCATTCATGAATGATTATAGTCATTCAGTGTTGCCAATAGGTGTGTAATTACACAGAGCGTGCAATTACTCTCATTTGTAGGCCATGTAATTACATTCATGTATAATCTGTGTGTAATTCTACTTTGGCTTGTATTTTTATTTGTTTTTGTTTTCATTTTAACCTACAAAAAACATGTGTAGTGAAATTCTCTGCAAAGTGTAATTGGAAACACATCCATGTGTAAACTCAATGGCAACACTGTAGTCATTTTATTCACACACATACACTAACATTTTTGCAGCTTGTAAACAAAGTTTGACAACTGTAGGTATTGTATACATTAACAGGCTGGGCTTGTGCATGTACCTGTTATAATTGTATCATGGATCGCGTAATCAAGTTTAAATCATTATAAACTGTTTCAGAGTTATCAAAATAACCACATTTAAGACATATGGATGATTTTTCTTTTCAAGTTTGGAAACATAGCCTTTAAAACAATGGTAACTCACTTGAATACAATCATATTTTTTGGATTAGGTGTAGAGTTCAATAATGGGCTTTATCGTGATTCGTGTATTTCGACTTCGACTAAAAAAAAATTTGGTTCTAGATTAAAAAATACGTTATTTATATACTTTTATTTTTTTGTAGAAAGAATTCTAATGATATGTTCGTGGATTTACATAATATTTGTATACAAGTATGTATATACGCACGAAAATATGGTTTCCTCTAACATCTAACCTTATAAAATAATGAAAACGAATTATAACTATTGCTACCCAATTTTTAGCGAGAGCCGTTGAAAAAAGTCTGTCCGAATAAACTTGGTTTCATCCCATTAAAGGACTATCATAGGCCATATTTAGGGGAAAATTATGTAGAAGAAAGATGTTGCGGTATTTGTTCTAAACAAAAATGGTTATAAAAAATTTTCCGAAAAATGCCGCACTTATGGTGCCAACAGTGTTTATAGCCAGGATAGGTTATTTTTTTTTTTTAGGTGAAAAGTGCAATGCGCATGGCCGGTAGGTACGCGAGGTATCAGTGCAATTTTTAGACACGTGATTTTTTATGGCCAGTCTATCAGAAACTGCCGGTGGAGCGAATAATATAAATACTTTGGGCAATTTGGGTGGTCAAATGTGTATTTAAGTTCTTTAGATGTGGGTGTGTGCTATCAGAATAGGTTGTTCCATGTTGAAGTCGTTTGTAGTTAATTATTTTAAAAATAGAAAAATATTAACAATGCAAAAAATGCAAAATAAATTATTCAACTATTGCTAATATCGAAAATAAAATATTTGAATCAAGCTGGTTAGTCGAAAAATTGCAATAGACCAAAAAATAAGTAAACTATTTTTCTTTTACAAAACAAATATGCATGTATTTAACATTGTATGTATGCATATACGTCGTCCGATGTCGGGGAAGGGTATATAATATTCGGCTAATACGAATATAGCACTCATACTTGCTTTATTTTCAAAAGGAAATTTTAGTTTAAAGCCGCGTTCAGACTATTATACTTTGTATTTATACTTGTCAAAAATTCAAATAATACGTGCAAGTGTGATAGTCTGAACGCAAAATGTCATCAAAGTGGCAAATAAAACTTCCAAGTCCGCTGTTTCGCCGCCGATAGCGTGTCGTCATTGATGTAATGTTTTGTCATATGTATATCGGCTCAAAATTTTGAATAAGTGAATCGTATGGAAGTATATTTCGTTGACGTAATTTTTTAACGTTTTTGTAATATATTTTCTTAAATTTTTTCTGTTATTTACATAGAATATTTTTAACTGCTGAATTTTTTCAAGTGTCGGCACGTCCCCGCCTGCATGAAACCGTTTTGCTGCCGCTAGTAACTGAATAGCGCAGACATTTTCATTGAACAGCTGTTTTGTTTTCTACTTGTATTACACATTTGATTTGAAGTGTGATGGTCTGAACACAGTATGTGATTTTACGTTAGATTTTTTTGACAGTCGCAACGAATGTATTTAGATTTCTGTATCGTAAAATGTGATGAAAGTATTAATACTTGTATAATAGTCTGAACGGGGCTTTAAGCTTAAATTGTTTTTGCTATAAAATTGAAACGGTATATCCTATGGTTGTAAAATTTTGACATATAATGGCAATGATAACAAATTAATGATTTTTATAAAAAAACACATTTCGAAAATCATGTTGGTTAAGCTTATTTGGCGGTAATGGCTCGATATGTTCTTTTAATAAAATATTAAAAATACTACGAGTACATATTCTTTGAGTTTTGAATAAAACAGCAGGACGCTTTTCCATTTTAACTTAGTACTGGATATAACGAACAATTCACTTTAACGAACAGGCCTGACAATAATTAGGTTCGTTAAATCGGAAAACTACTACGGAAAAAGGAAAAAGGAAAGATGAAAAAACTTTCAAGTAATTATTATTCAGAATGGGGATGACATACTACAGCAAATGCCAATATCTGTGGCTTTTCCCATAATACGAGCACTTGTACCGAAGTGTTAGTCTTTTCATGTTATTTACTTAAGCAAAAAAATTTAAATCTGCAGTTTAATGACATTTAATCACATATTATAGAGTCAATGTGGTGATTGTAAAAACCAGATACCAAAAATATTTTAGAATTCCTACAAATTTTAAAAGATATTTAAAATTTATTTACTTTAAAATTTTGTTTTGATAACATGTTTTCGTGTGACTTACAGCCATTTTGCAGATAAATTTTATCGTGTTTGGGTTGTAGATAGAAACTGTGGGCGTTTTTATGATTACTTGTAAATTTCTAAATGCTGTAACTCTTTATCTCCAACAAAATTGTTATTTTTTTATTGAAATTTATTTGCTGGTGATTAAGCATTCATTGCCTATATATATTTCATTGGTGCTTTGCCAAATCATCAAATAAATTTCAATCAAAATTATTCACTATTCAAGAAGTTTTAAACAAATGATGGACCCCTATATCTGATTTCATACTTATGAAACACGATGGGGAGAATTTCCTTTTATAAATTGAAAGCAAAATTTTGATAATGAAAAATCAAAATGCCTGTACGAGTTATGGCCTAAAGTGGCCGTTTTTGAAACTTAAATTAGACGTGCCATAGCCATAATGCCAAAGCCATAACCAAACAAAATTTCAATTGGTTCCTATGGCAATGGCTATGGCGTTATGGCGAGTCACCTATAATCAAATACAGTGTTGCCGCTGTGTTGTATGGTTATATTTGTGTCACGTCTAATTTAAGCTTAATATGCTGGCTGTTTCCACAAGTAACGCTTGTATTGAAGGAACTTTTTTAAATTATTAATTTTATTAAAACTAAATTAAGAAATTAACATATGTTGCAACTAGGCTTGCCAGATTCAAATTAATAAAAAGCTGAACATTTGTATTAAAAAAGCGGGATATTAAAAAAAAGCTGGACATTTTGAAATAAAATTTTCACGAAAGAATAGTTACTTTTTAGGGTTCCGTACACCAAAGGTGAAAAGGAACCCTATTGTTTTCGCTACGCTGTCCGTCTGTCCGTCACACGGTATTTTCTCAGGAACCGTAAGAGCTACGGACCTGAAATTTGGACACAGTATGTAGAACCTTGGCCACTACAATAACAAATACATGAGAATTAAAAATTAAAGGGTGTTCCAAAACGAGCAATGAAAAATGTTA
Source organism: Tachina grossa (assembly GCA_949987645.1). Taxonomy (NCBI): domain Eukaryota; kingdom Metazoa; phylum Arthropoda; class Insecta; order Diptera; family Tachinidae; genus Tachina; species Tachina grossa. The sequence goes on along the minus strand of OX465274.1, from coordinate 130,187,457 downwards.
AAATCCCATGTAATATACATACAATTGTATGAACATATGTATATTGAAACTTGAAATTTGTAAAATTAGTGTATTTTTATACAGACTACAACAATTAACACTAAAATTTAAGAAATTTAAATTAAAGGGTGGTCCATCAGTTAATGCAATTTTGACTATGTAATTTTGACAACTTGCTATATCTTGGAAACCGTAAGAGGCAAACACTTGAAATTTTCAAAAACGGTAAAACTAAAAAAACCGAAAATTATAAAATCGCCAAACCAAAAAAATCGCCAAAAATTAAAAAAAATCGCCAAAACGAAAAAAATCGCCAAAATTAAAAAAAAATTCTAACACTAAAATAAATCGCCGAATTCGAAAAAATCGCCAAAATGAAAAAAACGCCAAAAATCGAAAAAAATCGCCAAAACGCGAAAATGTCGCCAAAACTAAAAAAAATTTAAATGAAAAAAAATCGCCAAAAATAAAAAAAACGCCAAAATGAAAAAACGCCGAAAAACCGAAAAAATCGCCAAAACAAGAAAATAAAGTGTCTAAACTAAAAAAAGAGCCAAAACTTAAAAAAATCGCCAAACCCGAAAAAAACGCAAAAAACGACAAAACAAAAAAAGCGAAAAGACCCCAAAAACGAAAAAAATGCCAAAACTATATATTATATAGGATGAAGTTTGTATTAAATTACATATCTAATGTTCGTACGGAACCCTATGTGCGCGAGTCATAGTCGCACTTTACTGAATTTTTTGTTATAAAAACAATATTATTAAAAAATATATGCTTACATTGTTTTTTAAATTTTTTATATAATACTCTAATACCCTATTCACATAACCAAATATAACTAAACTTAAATTTTTTCAGTTCATTTATCCATATGTATATCGGAGGTGTTTTGCATTCCACGTGAAAGTAAAACGAGTGGAATTGCCATAAAATTTTTGTTGGAAATATGTAATTATAACAACAATGTTATGGCAATTCCACTCGTTTTAATTTCACGTGGAATGCACATATGTACACATCCGTATATGTATGTAACACGAAATAATATGGGCATCTAATGTTAAAATTCAAAAGGGTTTATCTTTAAAATGAAATCGAACATGGCCAGATATATTGGAGCATTATTTTCAGTTTTTTAATAGTGATATTAGTTTTTTACACTATAATATTTTTCAATATGATTTTTAATCATCTTTTTATTTTCTATTCAATTAAAATAAATTCAATTTATAACCAATATTCAATATTTTTTGTTGCTTGCCTTGTAAAAATCTTTATGGTTGAAATTAAATTCAGTAAAGTGCGGCTTTGACTCGCACACGAAGGGTTCCTTACGGACCCTACATATATAATATTATACGAGCTCTAGCCTTTGCAATTTAATATCTTATCTGATGTAAAATTTTTTTAAAGAATTTCAAGCATTCGGTAAACTGGCGCTTTGTCTTAAGCCGGGCTTACATCTGCGTGTCATGTGCCAAAAAAAGCGTAACCACTAGTTACTAATGAAAAACTGTATGATTCAGACATGTATTTATTGATTTAAACAGTTTCCAATTATGTTGGATTAATACCCTTAAATTTAAATTTTTTAAATTTCGTAACGTTATACAATTCGCCAGCAGTGCAATAAAGTTCAAAATTTTTTTTGATGAATCACTATGTTCATGACTGCGACATTTAGGTCATATAATTACTAGTGTTGTTAATTATTCGTCTTTTATATATGTTCGAATGACATTTCATGATTTTTTCTTCTGAGATTTTGTTCGAATATTCGAGCGAACAAAGAATAAAAAAAAATTTATTCCGAATAATATTTATAAAAATTTTGCAAAAACGACACGCATTATCATTAGTTCATATTTTTTTATTAACAAACGAAAATAAATTCATTAGAGTCTGAACACAATGTAACGATAATTTACTGCGGTGCGATTTTTCATACGATTTTGAAGTAAAAACCCGCATTGCGGAACGGCATCAAAATAAAATCTATTTTCTATATTTGTGATTTGAACGGGCTAAAGTTCGTATCGCTTTTTAAGCCAAATTACATGTGATAATTATTAATGAACAAATAACACCAAAGTCTGTTGTAATTATTCTGACTAACAACACATAGTTGAACGGAACAGCCAGCCGTTTTCGAAGGCCACTAAACCTTCATCATCAGCGTTCTTTTGTGTTTGGTCCACTGTGTGTGGTGTCAGTTGATGTAGATTTCTGCTTTATATACTTAGCATTTTATTGCAAATGGAATATGTGAATTGTTTTGGTTCATCGTATTTCAATTTGCTGAAAGCTTTTTTGTATTGTAAGCTCAATTTTACCATCACTATATTTACAACAGTCTTACCATTGTCGTTTTGTTCTTTTTACTAATTATACACATGTTACTTAATTTGCTTTTTTTTTTTTTTTTTTTTTTTTTTTTTTTTTCATTAATAATTATCACATGTAATTTGGCTTAAAAAGCGATACGAACTTTAGCCCGTTCAAATCACAAATATAGAAACAAATGGAGTTCGAATAATAATTAAAAAATTAACTTAAAATCTATTTTATTTTCATTGCGGACTTTCTTATTCACTCAATTTTTGACACTCTTTCTCTTTCTGATGTTGCCATAGTTTTTGAAAAATTGGAGGTGTTCACAACATTATTGTAAACAAAAACATAATTTTGAAGTTCGAAAATTTTTCTCATAAAATATAAAAATTTAAAAAATATATCAAATATATCTGCGAATGTAAAAAATTTTAATCATTTTTTGTTTTTAGTTACTGCCAATGTTTCCAAATAATTTAAATCAATTTCTTACGTTATTCATAAATTTTTTAGATCGTTCAGTAATTCGATTCTTAAGAGTTTTGATTAGAGAAAAGCAGTTATTTTTTTATAAACTGTTTACCAGGAATTGTAAGACATCTACTAATTCCATTAAAAAAGCATTATGGTTCCCCAGCAAGAAAACAAAAGAACATATACATACATACATACATACACGCAGGGAAATGCTGCAACTGAAAAATAAGAACTCTTCACAATTACAAATTTATATTGAGATACTTAAAAATAAATAAAGTTACAAGTAATAAATTAATACTGTAAATTAATATTTTTCCATATTGAAGTAACAAATTTCAACATGTCTAGGCTTTCGTTAATGTTGATTATTAATTCAATATGGTTTTTATTGCTTTTAAGCTGTTTTCTCTGTGGGTGTACAAATCAGCTTACACGAGTATATACTACCTTATTTATAAAACTTAAAAAGTCTTTATAAAGATTTTTTAAAACAAATTTTCATACAAAATTTTTCTTAAAAAGCCATTATAAAGCCTTTTTAAGTTTTATAAATAAGACTTTGGAGTAATTTGATTACTTAATATCCTATTGTTAACAAATTAAAAAGTTATGAAATGTAAAATACTTTTTATACAAAGTCGTTAAGGAAATTGCTCGAATATTGTACAAAAATGATTTGAATAATTTTTTATTCAAAATTGAAAATTTTTGTTCGTTCGAGCAAAAATGATAAATATATTTGAACAATTAATTTTTGTTCGAATGACAACACTAAAGCTTAATCAATGATATATTTTAAATTTTTATAATAACCCTCGTTACGTTTAATTTTGCACTTATGTATGTTTTTAATTTTAGTTTGTTTATTTATTATTTCTACAAAATGTCTATATAACTTATCTGATTCTACTGCTGTAATAAATACAAATACAAATTGTATATAGACACTTGAATAACACTGAAATTTAAAAAATTTTAAATCAATAATTATTCTATCAGTTAATGTAATCTTTACGATATAATAGTGACAACTTGCTCTAAGAGGCAAACTATTGAGGCAAACTATTGAAGTTTTCAAAAACGCTAAGACTCAAAATAAAAAAATCGCCAAAAGCCGAAAAAATCTCAAAAACAACACAATAGCTCCAAAACTAAGAAGAAGCGCTAAAACCCAAAAAAATTTTAATAAAAAAATATTTTAATTTAATTTTTTTTTAAATCTAGCCGAGATTAGAAATCGGAAGAAATATTCTGACGCCAATCCTTATTTTCCACCCTTAATATAAATTGAGTATCCTGGTCAATATTCATTAGTGAATGAAATAGTAATTAAGCTCCAGTACATGTGAACTTATTTCCTTTAAATACCGTCTGGTTGCTTTTACACAATTTCTAGTTAATTTAGTTTGTGTGTCCTTTAAGCTTTTTCTACTTTAAGTTAAAGCAAAATAGCATAACTTGTAATAATTACATATATTAACAAATCTTAACTTTTGCTTTAATATGCGTGAGGTGGAGTCATACAAATTCAAACCTTTTACATGAGAACGGAGAGTAGAAAATATTTCTTAATCAGCTTTAAAAAACCAAAATGTTCTCAATCTATGGGTTTTTTTTTTAAATAAAAAGGTCAATATGTAATTATATTATTTGGTATTTTTTTACATATCGCTCATTTACTTCAATACTGGCACAACTCAAAAAAACCAGTTTTGCACAAAACGCGTTTTAAGTTTTAAATTTGCATACAACTCAATGGAGAAATGAAAAAAAATTCTTCTCTCAGGAGGTGATGGTACAAGCTATTTATATGAAATTTTTACACAAGATAAAATACGAAATGCCGCATCTTTGTGCATTATTAAATCAATAAACTCATTTTTTGAGTTATGCCACTATTGAAGTAAATGAGCGATATGTGATTGTGAAAATTGATTGAAGCAATATACATACATACATATGTACATTTGTAGCATTATGCACATTATACATTTGTATACATATTATAGCATTGCACAGATACATCTGTTTGCACTAGCTTTGCGTGTTTTTTGGTTCTGGTATGAAAAAATATGTTATTTATCGTTTTCTGTTACTAGTTGTAAATGTTGATTTTTTAAGCAATTATTGTATGGTTGGGCAATGAGCAAATGAAAACAACACATTTATTTTTTTGTTTGTTTTTCTAAGGCAAATAAGATACATACAACTGCTTTTACAATAAGTGCCTTATGATGTGTTGAGAAAAAATGTAATTGGCTGATGAATGAATGAATGAAAGCAAAATTGCACATACATATGTAAGTAAATGATAAATGTACATGAAACACATGCATTTGTAATTACTCTCAGAGCAAAATTGTCTCTTTCTCTCTCTATACTTTGGCTGCGCCACAAAATAACATAACGAACGTCCGCACATTCATACATCTGCACATCATGTATTTGTTTCAATAGTGGTTTTTTCATATATCTGTATTACAATATGTATTTTTTGAGTAAAAACAGATCAAACAGTTGCTCAGCAGCAATACAATAAGCAATTGTTATTGGTTTTCAATTGTATTTTAATTTGGAAAAGCACGCACACACAATAACTCTTATACTAGTTCTGTCGCTCACACTACAATTATATGGTACATACCATGGTATATTTGTTTTGGCTATACAAACGAGTATACAAATGCAACCCTTTAATACATATGTACTGGCAGCGAATTAGTCACGTTTGAATACCTGGTCAAGACTAACTTGATTATCTAGCATGACACAAATGATAATTATATTACATGAATGCTAATGCCGACAGAGAGCTTTGCTGAAATTTTGTCTTAATGAATCAGTGCTATCTTACCATACAAATGCAATTTCTGTCACCTTAAACTATAGCCCAATTCACAATCTTGTGCAAATGGCCTTGCATCGTTGCATATGCATATTGATACTCACCACCAAGAATTGTTAAGTGGTGAGTATAATATACTATACAATTTTGCACATGCAACGATGCAAGACCATTTGCACAAGATTGTGAAACTTTACTATCCGGCGCGGCGTCAAGAGCAGACCTGTTCTTGTTCATTAATTAGCCTTTTCTTTCCTCTCCTTGTCATGCAGTCTAAATTATTATAACAGGATATCGTTTAGTTGAAGTCAAAAACACGTTTTAGTTTCACCACCTTCGAACCAAAAAAAAAAAAAAATTAACGAAATAATATTTTAAAAACGTATTTGCGCACAGTTCTTAAGAACTTCATAAGAAATATTAAATTTTTGTGCAACATTCAATATCTTTTCTCGATCTTACACTTTAAAGTTTACCAAAGAAGAATGAAAACTTTTTAACTTACTACACAACATAACTTAAAATATGTATTTTGCCAGCGGCAGACTTCCGGCAATATTTTTCTTTCTGCAGGATAATACATATTGTACAAGAAAAACAAACACAAGGAGAAGGATAACAAAAACAAGAAATAACAGTTATTATTTTTAATGTGCACAAACTAAAGCAGTCAAACAAGTACAAGAGCATAATAAAATTTAATGTCGTTTGCAGTAAAATGAAAACTACATGGAATAGACGTTTCATGCCATCAACATCAGAGAACAGAAATGAGTAGTGAAAAAGTGAGTAGAGTTGAATCATGACTTATAATTTCTTATACTTATGCGCACTCATAACTACTTATTGCAATGTTGTCTACGAATCATATTATTTCGAAAGTTTGAAGTGCACATCTAACTCATACTTTGCAAAATGTATGACGTTATTGATTTCGACTCTCCTTAACTCAATTACTATGGACGATGCAAAGTAGGTATGATTAATATTAAAGTTCTCATTATGAGATTATCAGGTCTATTCGAGAATACGCGTTTCACTTCTTCGTCGTCGAACGTTCACTTTCGACAGTTCGACGTCAACAGATTATAAAATACGTGCGAAGAAATATCGTTTTCAGTAATCGATATTTTGTTATCTCTTATAAAAACATCAACAATATTGAAAACAGCTGACTTGTATGCAGAAAAAGTTGAACTCAAAAAGGGATTTAAGAAGTAATTTAAAGAAATAATTAATAAAAAACTTAGCAGTACAAGTGCTAAGTAACATAAAAATAAATAAACAATAAACAGTGAAAGTGAAATTAGTTATTTGTTTTATTTATTTTAAAAACGTGTTTACATCTTTGAAGAACCTAAAAAAACTTAATTGTGTTGTGGAGCCTGGCCGAACGCCATTAAAGCTTAATTAACAGTGGAATACACCATTTAAACACTTCGTATTTCCTTTTTCTTTTTTTTATTTAAACTTCACGCGCTTAAATTGGCGTCGCACAGTGGCACATTTTGTGAGTTGGCGGTCAAAATTCTATAACTTTTGATTGGGTTGAAATTTTCTAATGAAATTTTTTTGTTGGATAGAATACATCTTAAGCTTCAATTTAATGTATTAACTTTAAAATCGAGCCGTATTAAAGTACACTTATATATGATTGAAAAATGACTTTTAAAAATATAGGTATTATCGGCCTTAAAAAATATAAATTTGTGAATGTAGTGATTTAACATTGCATTTTATAAATAGTAACGTTAACTGAACTAAAAAATTACATACTTAATTAAGCCGTCCACCCGGGTCCAATTTATTTTGACCTTTAGCCCTCTTCTCCAATGGACCACTTAGAATACGGGCTTGAAGCTAATAATTGTTTTAAATATATATTAATATTGATATAATATTTAGCAAAACTAATTTTATTTTTTAAGTCGTTTTTTATTATAGTCGTTGATAGCCCTGTGAAATTTTAGGGCAATCGGTCCACATTTACTTAAAAGGCCCTTGTAAGTCAAATTTCGTAAAATAGCCTTGGTGATCATAATTCACTAACAAATGTAAATTCGACAGCTTTAAATGTTATTATTATATGAACAATTTAAATATATTTTAAACGTGAATCCATAACAGATATGTAGGAGATCCATATCCGAAAAAAGGTTTTACCATAAATTCTAAGAAAATCTTTTTATTCCAAATAAAATAAAATTTCTTCTATAAATTTTCAATATTTATTGTGCTTTTTTGCTCTAATTTTTATGTTAATCTGCAAAGAATACATTTTTCATTTAACTGTCTTAGTGAAAATTTCATCTAAGTATGTCTCCTGTTCATCTTCAAGGAGCTGCTTGGCGTCTTTGTCCAATTCCATGGGGTGGAATTCCATTTTTGTCGAATGCTGGAGATATATGGATCAGAAGTGCACAGTAAAATATTAAAGAGGTCTTCATTGGTACTATATCTAGATATCTTTCTTGTGTTGTGCTCGCGAAAATATCTATAATCTTTGTTCCTTTTTTCTTGCGCTTCTTCAGAAAGATCTCCAATCGGAAGCATATTGTGTTGAATAATGTTTTCCCCATGATATAGTATTTTATGGACTATCGATGGCATATTCCTCCAATCATATTTTTCGTTGTATATTTTCGCTGTTTCATTAGCATACTGACCAAATTTTCTTGCATTTACCTTTTTATTGCATGATATTCAGCCTTATTCTATTTGGCGTCGGCAACATCGTCGTCAATTTTGAAACAACATCAATATAACACAATATCAATGCAAACTTTGTATTCCTTAACAGTGTTATGACGACGTTGCCTGTTTATCGATAAATACAATACACATATCCAATATTTGAGTCAGCTGATTCATTTCGTTTACTATTTTTGGTAAAAGTGTTTTTGAATAAGCAAACGCTTTGTAAATAAATTAAAATAAAATGTTTTTCTTTCCTATTGGGACGATGAAAATAAAAAAATTTTATAGTGAAAATAAGATTTCTCAGACAAAATTCATGCATTTGCCAGTTACCCAAGGAAAAGTTAGTGATAAATTCCGTCATGTTTTTGGAAAATAATGAGTAATGTTCATCCTTTTAATATTTTCAAGTTATTTTCGGCTGAACAAAACATCATTTAGGCAAGTATTGGACAAAATACATATAGCCTATTTTTTGAAACAAAAGGGATCAGATCAACGTTTATTGGAGATTGGAGCTTCCTCCAAAGGAGTTCAGTGCTAATTGTTCATATATTCCACCTCCAGTTGCTTCACACTTCAGTACTGTTTGCAGCCTTTTTTTAATTTAAACCTCAAGTCCCCACTGTACCTTGAAATAATTGGGAACATTACCTCTGCGGAATCCACTAGCAAAATACGGACTTTTTTCAACTCTTCCACAAGCTTTTCAAATTGGTTGGGGATAGTCATTTTAATTTCGTCCATATATTTTTCACTTTTTTTAAGAATTTTTTTTAAATAAATACGTACATTTTTATATCTACTTTGGTATTTCTTATATTTCACTTTTTTAACATTTAAATTATTTTTCAAATTCGTTGAGGCATGCACACAACAGAACACGACATCAAAAACACTGACGACAAACTGAACGGCAACATAAACATCAATTTTTCTTACAGAATACTAAAAATTTGCTGACAGTCATCGATAAATGGCAATACTATCTACAGGAATACCGATTTGCCAAAAACCATTAAAAACGACGTCGTCTTATGTTGCCGACGCAAAATAGAATAAGGGTGATTACTTGCAGTATGATTTTGTAGCGTTTTATTAATTCAAAATCTACTCCTGTAATAGCTGCAGCAGTTTCAGGATCAGAAAAAAATTTTCTTGCTGTATTGCCATCATTTGTGTTTCCTTCTCCTTGCTTTGGCTGATCGATCAGTAAACCCAATTCTAAATATTTTTCTTGTACGTGTTTCTTTTTTGCCTCTCTTTTGGCTTTATTTTCGTCACTACTTCGTACTGTTCCTTTAAAATCTAAATCATAGCTTAGCTTTAATATGTGTTCCATAAATCGAATTTTAGCATGGAGTGGGGACAAGCCAAACTCATAAGCTTCTTGGAAAGTGGTGTCTTCTGTTGGAAGTTGACTGAATTGGCTTGCAGTTTTTTTTTGCAAATAACACAGCTCGAAGATGATTTTGTTTCAGTTATGGCCTGTGCAACTTTTCCATCAATCGTTGTAATTAACATTTGATAATTTATTTGAATCTCTTGATCGTTAAGTAACAAAGTTATCGGTTGAAGTCTATATATTTGTTGTTTAAGTTTAGATACTTCTTCTAGTATTACATCCTTCGTTTCCTTCTTAAAAGCAAATTTAATTGGTCTGCAATATTTTGTTGAGGAAGGTATTTCGTTTTTCCGTATGTCAATATCGGTTTCTTTGCTAGTAGATGGCTCAAAATTAATGTTATTTGTTTCTAGTCTTAACGGAACAAAATATATCATAAATAAGTCATAATCTGATATTTTTCTGCATTATACTGCTTATATCGCTTTTGTCCAGAAGCTCCATCGCATCCCCATTTAGAAATTAATGTTAGGCCAAAGTCACCAAGCTTTTTAATATTATCTGCGTCCAATGTATTCAACAATCTTTCCGCAGTATGATTTAATATGTCTTGCAATACCACCTCTGCTGAACTTTCTGTAATGTTTATAGAATTTTGTGGCGGTAAACAATCTTTTTTAATTAAAACCAAATCTCTATATTCTGGATAAATGGAGCAATGTTTTCCAAATGCCCGCTTTCGCAATTCCATATACTGATATTTTGTTAGCTTTAAGTCCAGAAATATTGAAAATGCTTCTTCAGATGTAAATTTTTTATCATCGCTTGGTGTTGGAATGCTCTTTAAAATCCTTTTTACACGCTTGGGGCTCGCTTTCATTACATTTTCCATTATATCAATTTTTTTAGTTTTATTTTTTTTGGTCCTAGTTGATGGAAAAACGTATCTTTAATTATTTCTTGAGAAAATTCTTCATTCATGCTTGGTAGCTTTCGTCTTCGGGACCTTTCACTACACTCCTCAACTGGTCTGGCAGGTCGGCCCACATTTGCTGGTTTTGGTTGGCTTTCAAATACAAGTTCGCTTGTAAGCCATTGTTTGTTGCAGTTAAACATTTTTTCCTTATTTCTATTACATTCATTATGCCGTTTATTTAATCGCGTTAAAAAATTATTAATTTTTTTTTTGTAAATGGTCGCACAACTCAAAATAAGGGTCTTTTAAAATGTGTAATATAACATCGTTTTTGTTTTTTTGTTAATAAATTTTAGCAAGATCGTTATAACTGAACTTAGCCATCGTTTTGACAATACTGATCGTCTTTATTAATTTTGTCTGTTTTTATACACATCAAGTTTTCTGGAAACAGTTATGTGTTTCAACGAGAGAGAGGAAAGAAGAAAGAAGAGAAGTACAGACATGCTTGTACCGACAAGTTACTACAATTCTCTTTTGTTATTTCATTCTCATATTCAAAACTCATTAAAAACTTGAACACAAATTGTGTGTCTAAGCAACCGGACAGGTTTAAAAGAGAAAGAACCTGATGTGTCTATCGTATTTTAACCTATATATGACCAGCAGCTACCTGGGTACAGAATAAAGTTATAACAAAAGGTCGAATATATCAGTCCAAATACAACAACTCATGTACCCACCCCCGCTTATATGTAACTATACATTTTTTAATGGCCTAAATTACAAAAATGCATTTAATGCATTATAATAATAGTCTTTTATTATACCCTTTTCATTAATAAAACTTCTTCGAAAAAAAGAAAAACATACACACAATACACACACAAACACATGTAGATATACCGCACTACCATACCTAAAATATCCGATATGCAAGCAGTAAAATCATTGTAGTTCCTAGAGATGCAAATATAAATTTAAAAAATTAGCATATAATAACAGCTCGAAGTACGTACTATAACACGTTATAAGTCATTTTACGAAGTTTTTCGCAGAAAAAAAGTTGCGTTCCACTGAACATCGAGATTTGGGTATATCTTAGACCTTTATTGCAATGCCCAAATCTGGGACTCGAGCAAAGTAAGACACGATTTTCGTAAACCATTTTATAAGCTAAGAAATGATATTGTGTGAAGAAAAAATTTTTTTCCAAAAATATATAAAACCAAAAAAGTTATGCCCACTTGAAATTAAAAAATTTTCTAAAATATTCTGAATTTCAGCTTCTCTTAAAAAAAGCGCGTTTTTGATCACCCTATTCGAAGAGAAATAATCGAAATAAAAACTTAAATTTCTGGATTTTTTTATATATAAAAAAAATTAAATCGGTGACACAGAAAAAATTTTTTTGAAGACTTTTGGCTGCCATCTCTTCAAATGTGCCACTGTGCGTCGAACGAATACGACATTGAATCATGGTGACGAAGAAATTTTGAATACCTCCAATGTGAAAGAAAACATATGTTTTCTACCACTCATCTCCAACGTAGTATTTTAGAATAGCGAAAAGTGAAAGATGCGCGTATTTGTGGTGAAAGTGATGTTTTTATTTTATTTTTTTTGTTGCAGGAATTGAAAACCTACCCTATTTCCTACCATTGCATACTACTTGCAAGCTGTTTAATTACTAAACTTTTAAATAAACATACATGCATGAGTTGAGTGAGCTGAATCACTGTGAGCAGTATAAGTATTTTCCTGAAATTAGAAATCAAACTGAGGTGAGTCATGAGCGTGAGTGTGCTATTACTATGATGTCGACGTTGCATTTATATTTATTTGAACCTATACTTATAAATCAATGTCGTCGTGAGTATGCGTAAATCAGAGTAGTTGAATTTAAATGATGTCTGCTCACTTATAACTATTTAAATTTACATGAGTCAGTATAAATAGCGAAAAAATGATTCAATGCCTATCACTGATCAATATGGTGTACGAAGTACAGAGAATACCAAAGGACGAAACTCACTTGTTAAATGCATTCATACTTATATAGATGCATAGTCATGAAAAGTTAGTAGCAACAAACAATATTTAAAGTTTTTTTTGTAATTAAGAAGAAAATGCTATTGCTCACTTGTTTTTTTTTTCGATTGATACCGTTTGCCTCGGACCTTCAGTTCTATGCAGAACAAGCGCTATGTGGTAAAAACATGCAAGACTATTTTCTTCTTATTTAGCAAAAACAATGAGGAAGAAAGAAAAAGAAATATTTACATATAATGACAATAATAGCATTAAAAGCCTTAGTATTTGCATAAGAAAACAACTAAAAAGACGCTGAAAGATTGTGTATTTTAGATTTGTAAAAGTCATGAAATAAAGTATTTCTAGAGATGTTCTCGTGACTGTTGCTTTAAATCACACGAGCAGCCCAGACGTATTTTGCAAGAAGGTGGCCAAAGGTATTGGAAAAACTAATTTTTTATGTCCTTATGGGAATATTTCGGAAACGATTTTGTGTCCAACTATAACCGACTAATGCAAACCTGACTGAAATTAAGAAATAATTGCGATGCCTGATTACTAGAGTTTTTCTTTTCCCGGACTTTTTCATTTGCCGGGAAAGCGGGAACGCCTTTTCGGTTTCCCGGGAATTTCCGCCCAATGCAAAACAATATAAAATATTTTTTAATTTAATTTATTTCAACAAAACATAAATTATAATTCATGAGATCGATTAAATAATAACATTTTATAAACACATTAGTCAAAAAAGTAATAGCATTTCAGTTCTTTATATAATAGTAATGCATGAATACAAATATTATAATTATGTAAATGCAAAGCCAAATGCATTGTTATAACACAAAAAAAAATTATATTATTAAAATAATATTACAAAATATTTCTTTCTTTAGTACAGAATAAGTATCAATAAAATCTTTCTGTTAACCAAAGAGAATCTGTAATTATTTTGTAATTTTTCTTTTATTTCCTTTCGCATTTCTCTTTTTACTTTCATGAATTGTTGTAGAATTAAATTCTAAACGTCGCGTTTGGCAAATAAAAGCCTCTAAGTCTGAAAGCACATGTGTGCCAGATGTAAATTCGACCTTACTTGTTGTATAGTTTTAGGTATTGTCCTAGTGCCATCACCTTATTATTTCACCATCGCATTCATAAAGTGAATAACGACACTCAGGGCCAATTTCACCAACTCTATTTAAATATCAATTCATATTTAAATGTCGATTTTGATGAAAGTTTGTATGGAAAAATTATTTTTAGATATGAATTGATATTTAAATAAGTTGGTGAAATTGGTCCTCAACAAGGAATGTGTACATACAAACTAAAGTTGCCACAATAAAATAAAATAAAAAAAATCCCGGGAATTTCCGCACAAATTTCCCGGGATTTCTTTCCCGGAAAATTTTTCCCGGGAAATCCCGTATGAAAAACACTACTGATTACTGAAATAAAATTTAAGTAATGTGAGGTCATCATGATATACTCAATGTCTGTCACAATAAAGAAAGTCTTGTTCATTTCCTCAAAAAATCCCTTTTGTAGTATTTTGATCTGTAAGTATAACTAAAAAAATAATTTCTGAACAATAAATGAAGCAGCAAATACTTTTTTTAAAATGTTAAAAGGTTAAAGTAAGTGTGCGACAAACAAGACTCCTTCCTCTTTGCTTCCTTTGTGGCTTGTTGCAACACTTTATTTATGTGTGTCTAAATATTTATGTATGCATGTTCCACACCCAACAAACTTTAGATATAATTAGGGGTTTGAGGTAAAATTTTGAATTCGAATTGATATTCATTTGCGACCAAGTATTTTACTAATAGAATCGAAGTTTCTGACTTTTACATATAAAACACTTTTCTGATTTATATTATTAGTATTACAGAAAGTATTGTGACTGAAAAATAGTCATAACTTTAACATTGTGACTAAAGACTAAAATTTCCGATTCTCAAAACAATATTCTATCAACATACATTTTTAAAATAAAGACTAGGAATGTATACAATCATAGGAATTATGACAGGCATTTTAAACTAAAATTATTAATATAAAATATTAAAAAAGAGAAAATAATTTAGAAATTGCAGAAGGGATATACATAATATGTCGAGGGCTTATATTCAAAAAGTGCTATCTGCAATTCTTGAATATTTTAAAAGACAAAATAAAAATTTTATTTTCTCTAAGTCTAATAATAACTGTATTTGATTAACATTAGTAGAATTAACATGCAGCGATGCCAACTATTTATAATCCAAACGCGCTACTACCCTTCTCAAAACGCGCTAAGTTACAGCACTGTCAAATATTTTTAGCAAAATCGCGCTGTTTTCTACGCGCTAAATTAAATTTCAATAAAAGTCGATGTATGTATTAGTACTCGTATCACAATTAATTTTTCAGATTTTGCAATATTGCTTCCTCGACATTATGTTTTAATAAACTAAAATCATTTAATACAGAATCAGAATCGCCTTCCAAATAATCGAAATCCTTCGTTTTTACTTTTAATTTATTTGTAAAACTTTGTAACAACATATAAATTGTGGAATAGTTTTGCGATTCAAATGCTTTTTGTACTTCAGCTTAGTAGATGCTTTGTAATGTATGTTAATTTCTTGGGTCATTGTATGTAGTACATATTTTTAGTTGTAAAATTTCAAAATATTTGCCATTACAGTATTAAAATGCGATCTCAATTCTAACCAAGGTCAAGCGAATTTCGTTTGCGACAGCTGAATCATTAACTAATTTAAAAAATTTTATCAGAGTTTTTGATATTAGAAAATGATTAAATTTATAGAAAAAAAAGTTAAAAAATATGGAACTGAAATGGTATTATTGACTTTATTCAAAACGCGCTAATTTAGCGCTTTTTTTATTAAACGCGCTAAGACGGAAAGAGCGCGCTGGGCATAGTTAAAACGCGCTAAATCTAGCGCGAAACGCGCTAAATTGGCATCGCTGTTAACATGTCTTCTGTAAGTGGTACTATTCATAAAAAATTAGTTATTAGCCCTTGCACTTTGAGAAAATAACAGTTTTTTGGGCTCTTCTAAAATATTCAAGCCTTGCAGATAGCACTTTTTGAATATAAGCCCTCGATGTATATTTATGCTAATAGCCCATTTTGGGAGTCATTTACAATTTCCACAAACAATCGAAGAGCAAGCTGTGCTCCTAGATTTTACCCTCATATTTATATTTTTTCCGCTACTTTGTTCGCCCTTAGAAAGAAACTGAGTAGGCTTTAAATAATTAGTATTTAGGCCAATATTATCTAAAACAGATAAAATACCAACAGAGAAAATTTTCGCGATTTATTCTGTTCTGCACTACTTTCTCAACTTTTTCTTTAATATTATTCTTCTCCAGACAATAATAAACAAAACAAAAAAGGATAGGTGTTCCTGGCGTTCACGCGTGCTTCCGTGACCAAGGGAAATAGGGATTCACTATCCGCAGATAATGCGACTAGTCCAGACACGCATGTAAGGACTAGTCCAAAGAGGAGTAGGAGTACTCGAAAACTACTCCAAATATATGAATAAAGCTGGTCGATTTAACATTGCGATGTCCTAGGGTTGGACCACATGGTCAAACTTTGCATTACATTGGACTAAGCCCAAAACTACCGCATATGGAATAGATATAGACTAAACGAACACTTATCGTGCAATATTGAATGCTTGTATGAAAACGCTATTGTTCATGACTGCATTATATGGGACTATGATGTAACTAGTCTATTTCATCTATATTGGACAACAAGGGAGTCCAACATTATTTGCAGGGGTAGATTATTTGAGCGTGTTAGTTCGCATGCGATACTTTTGGTTTTTATATACATATGTATGTACCTACATATCGCACATTTACTTCAATAGTGACAGAACTCAAAAAATGAGTTTTTTGAGTTAATAATGCAGAAAGATGCGGCATTTTGTATTTTATCTTGTTTAAAAATTTCATATAAATAGCTTGTACCATCATTTTTTCATTTCTCCATTGAGTTGTATGTAAATTGAAAACTTCAAACGCGTTTTCTGCAAAGCTGGTTTTTTTGAGTTGTGCCACTATTGAAGTAAATGTGCGATATGTATGTACATATGTATATTTTTTTATTTTTTATTTGACTTCATTCATTTCATTTCATTTTTGTGACTATATTACGAGAATACAAAATTAAGACGGAATCACAGGAGTAAATATAGAACTCTGTCATAACAAAAGTTGTGACTGACTTGAGGCTTTTTCTGTGAATAGGCCTGTTAGTTTAGTTAAATATATATTTTCTTAAGAATGTTACAATTTTCAATTTAAGTTTAATATTTTTATAGAAATTTTCCTTAGAATTAAAATTTTACTTGTTTTTATATTGTTGTTTGACCCATGTGTTTTTTAAGTATTCGTGGGGATTTCCCTAGGGAAAATTTTATTTGTTCATCAAAATATTAATTTTGGGGAAAAAGCGACATAAAAATTTTCATATTAAAATTAGGTAAAATTTTGGCCATGTGAGAAACTAACTATTAAATGCATTTTAAGTATTGGCCGGGATCGAACTCATTATAATTTAACGTTATAGCTATGTATATTATTACGTATTTCTGCCCAAAAGATTCTTACATGTCTTGTAATGATTTTTCATTATTTTTTCATGATAAATAAAAACTTAACAGACGAGAAACTTCATATTACGAAAATTTAAAAGAGATCATAAAAAAAGAGTCAGATCCGCACAAAAACATACATATGTGACAGCGCATAGAGAAAGGGACCTAAGGGTAAAAAAAAAAATATAAATTTTCACTTTGTTTTTTTTATGTGGACAACATCCGAGCATTGAATGAGACCGATCCCATGCCCCAAAAGTGTTCCCTCCCAGAGAAATGCGCGTTTTATTATGTGATGGTACACCAAATATACACGTATTTAAATCTTTAAAATGGCTCTCCTGAACAAAACCGGTTTTTACCCTTAGGTCCCTTTCTATTTTACGCGTCACATATATGTGAAAAAGTACAGCTGCCTATCCGAAATTTCGGCTATCAAAAGTACTGAGATCAAAGTTTGGCAAAATCTAGGCGCACGGCAGTGCGCCAGGCCAAGTTCCGGCCAATGCACGCAGTGTGTATATTTACAGGAAGCCATTCGAGCTTTTTTACCCCCCTCATAACTTTGTTCCCCCGCTCCCGTAAAATTATGAAATTTAAATCATAATTAGAATAAATTCATGTTACCTTATATGCAAAGTTTGAAAGTTTTACAATGAAAGGTTCCGGAGATATGGAGGTGCAAAAAGTGCATATTTTAAGACATACTCACTGACTCACTGATCACTCATCAAATTGATGAAGGCCTTCCGCTATAGCTACAGAGCTAAAATTTGGTACACAAGTAGATCTAGGTGAGCAATGAACCAGAAACATCTGAAAACTGGAAAATTTAAACCAGGGGGGCGGGGCTACGCCCATAAAAATTAAAATTTGTGCTAGTGCTCTCAAATTTGATACATAGCTAGGTCTAGGTGAGCAATAAAATAAAATAACCTGAAAAGCCGAAAATTTTAGCCAGGAGGGCGGGGCTACACCCATAAATGTCAGAATTAAAAAAGCTACTCTAAGGCGCTTAATGGAAGCTATTTGATTGAAATTTTGCATACATATTGCGATTGGGAAAGCCTAAAAATTTTTCATTAAAAAAGTGGGCGTTTACACGCCCATACAATTTCAAATTCATTTTCGTGTACTACGTCTCAGCATATTTAGATATGCTATTTATGTATGGATTATTATCCGTTTGAAACAAAACTTGACACGAATACTAAGCACTAGCCGAAAACATTTGAGTTTAGAAAAGTGGGCAGGATTACGCCCATACAAATTAAAAATTAAAAGTTGTGCTAAGAAGCTGAAATTT
Source organism: Tachina grossa (assembly GCA_949987645.1). Taxonomy (NCBI): domain Eukaryota; kingdom Metazoa; phylum Arthropoda; class Insecta; order Diptera; family Tachinidae; genus Tachina; species Tachina grossa. Next base: position 130,168,872 of record OX465274.1, on the reverse strand, counting down.
GATATAAAAGTAGGTTTAGGTGAGAAAACAGCAAGAAAAACCTGAAAACCGGGAAATCTTAGTCAGAGGGGAGGGGCTGCGCACATAAAATTAAAAACTAAAAGTAGGTTCAGGTGAGAAACCAACTAGAAAAATTTGAAACCACAAAAAATATTTAAGAAAGGGCGGGGCCATGCTAATATTGTTTGAAACTAAAAGCTTACAGCCTTATTTATATAACTTATTAAGGCTTTAAAAAGGTTTTTTAAGAAAAATTTTTTATGAAAATTTTTTCTTAAAACCCCTTTATAAAGCCTTAAAAAGTTATATAAATAAGGCTGTTAATATACAGCTTTTAACTTAAGCCATTTTAGTGAAACCTTGCTTATACGTTGCACGTATATAGGACATTAAACTATCACCTAAAAAGTGGGCGTGATCACTCCCATAAAATTTTAGCCTTGTGTCTAATTTACTTCGGTCTAGCATATCTTAGAAGAAAATTAGCATGAATTATAAGCGCTGATCACAGCAATATTTTGAGTTTAAAATAGTGGGAGGGGTAATACTGATAAGTTTGTAAGGTATAGTTCACGCTAGAGAGCTGAAATTTTATACACAAGCAAGTGTAGATGAGTAAGCTAATGGGAAAATCTTAGAACCAATAAGTTTTATCCGCTAAAAACTCCAATTCGCACTAGAGTACTGAAATTTGGTACACAAATTAATCTAGATCAGAGATCACTAAGAAGAATCTAAGAAACCAGAAGTTTTAATCAGGGGTTGGGAATAAGCACTGTAAACTCAAAATTAAGTTAAATTTTATTCAAACTTTTCATACACATTGCACTTATCCAAAGTAAAAATTTCCTGTTTTGAAAAGTGGCGGTGACTTCACCCATAAATCTTAGCTTTTTCTTTCATGTACTTCGGCTTAGCAGTTTTTAGTATATTAGTCATGTATTTCTCATTAGCTTTTTCTTACAATACTTTACATGAAACATAAGCACTAACAGATATAAAAGTCGGCGGGGAAAAAAGCTGACATTTTGTAAACAAATAGTCCTAATTGATTTACTCAATCGGAAAATCTAATAATTAAAGCACCACCTACCCTATTAAAACTTTGCATGCACATTGGGCATATGCTTTCGATATATGTACTTCGGCTAAACAGACTTTAATATGTAAATATATTGAGAAATTAGCCGGGATCACTCCCACTAAAATTGACGCTGTATTTTACATGCTTCCTTCCAGACGACTCTTAAAAAATTGCGTACACACTGGCGACCCGTTGTAATAACACAATAATTCATTTTTAAGGTGTACATTCCAACACTCATCACGCTCTAACACATTATTTTAGGTAAATATGAAATTTTTAACGGATTTTAAGTGATCATGAATAGAAATATCATAGAAAATTTTTCAAAAAGTAGTTAGATCCTCACAAAAACATCAATGTGAAAAAAGGCCGAGTTCCTATTAAAAATTTCGGCCATAAAAAGCAGTGAGATATAAATTTTGACCAAGTTCTTGTTTGGCACAACACCTTTCACTGCATATGCTATCCATTATACAAATTTGTAATCGTAAGGGTGTCATATAATTTTTAGATAATCTGCTAACTTGGGGCAAACCAAACTAAATATTAATCACTTGACAGCTGACAAAATGGCCGCAAAAAAGTGATGCCAACTTAAAGTTCTATACCTCAATAAAAAACACCCAGTATTAATTTGTTATCGTCAGGGTGTCATTTCTAAGCAACCTGCTGACTTCGCAATATTAATATTTATCTTAATTTAAGGTTAAACGATAGTGTTTTCTGGGTGTAACCAAGGGAATGTCATAACCAAGGGAAATTCATATACATATTTACAAATATAGAAGAATATACATACATACAAATGTATGTACGTATGTTTGCTTCTAAATGTTGAAAATTTCATTTAACAAATGTTTTGTATTACGCTCGTATCTTTACTAAACAAACAATGTTTGTGATTGTAATGATGGAAACTTTTGAACACACTGTGAATGAGCAAGAGCCTGAAAGTCAGTCTGTCAAGTCAATGTGTTCATGCAGATATTTAAAATTCCATCTATGACACAAAGGGCTTTTATAGGATTAGCTTGGCTTAAAGTTTTCCATTTAAATGATTTGTATTGACATCAGAGTAAATAAAAGCTGAATGTTGATAAACACTGCCATGGGCTTTGGTTTGAATCGTGATGAAATGTAAAAGTAAAGAATTAGGTTTGAATTCTTAATAGAAAAATAATAAAGTTTCGTTAATGATTCAGCTGAAAAAACTTACTTCAAATGCGAAGGATATTTATTGTATACATATTTCATATACGATTTCTATCAGAAATATTTGATAATCTATACAATAGAAAAATTAAGAAAAAAGAGTGAAAAAAATATCTGCATGACCATTATTACTTTTGAAATTACATGTGATTTGAAAAAATGTGATTTTCAGAACATGCCTGATAATAATAAATTTTTTCTTTAATATACGAGTACTTTGGTTTTAAAAACTTTTTGTGTTCTTCATTAACTTCTTTCATAATAATTTCTGTTTCCAGTTAAATTTATTTGCCTTTAATTTGACTTTTTGATGTGTAAACATCTATACGCTAGGGGGTAAAAATCTTTTGACTTTGATTACTTTGCTGAGATTTCTTTGCTGAGATGCACACAGCATTGTCAAATCGGTGTAAGCTATGTCTGAGTGTATTAGTGTTTGAAAGAAGCAATACCAAGCAGAGAAACAAGTCGACCGGCTCGAAGCCGACGGTGCGCCGCCGCCGGTTATTTTTCTGTATATTTCCGTACACCAAAGGTGAAAATGAACCGTAAGAGCTACGGACTTGAAATTTGCCACTACAACAACAAATACATGAGAGTTAAGAACTAAAGGGTGTTCCAAAACGAACAACGAAAAATGTAAAAATCCCATGTAATATACATACAATTGTATGTACATATATACACTTGAAATTTGTAAAGTTAGTGTATTTTTATACAGACTACAACAATTAACACTAAATTTAAAAAGTTTAAATTAAAGGGTGTTCCATTAGTTAATGCAATTTTTACTTTGTAATTTTGACAACTTGCTGTATCTTGGAAACCGTAAGAGCGAAACTCTTGAAATTTTCAAAAACGGTAAAATTAAAAAATCAAAAAAATATAAAATCGCCAAATATAAAAAAATCGCCATAAACAAAAAAATCGCTAGGACTAAAATAAATAGCGAAAAACCGGAAAAATCGCCAAAATGAAAAAAATCCTTAAGCAAAAAAATCGCCAATATGAAAAAATCGCCAAAATGAAAAAATCGCCTTAATAAAAAAACCCCAAAAAACTGAAAAAAATCGCCAAAATGAAAAAATCTCCAAAATGAAAAAAATTGCGAAAATTAAAAAAACCCAAAGAGAAAAAAAAAACGCCAAAACGAGAAAAAAGCGATAAAACTGAAAAAAAATCGTTTAAACTGAAAAAACTTAAAAAAGGAAGAAAGCTTAATCAAAAAAAAAATTATCAAAACCGAATGTGCGCGAGTCAAAGTTGCACTTTACTGAATTTATTTTAATTGCAATGCGTACACAACAACAAGAACAGCAACAACTAAACGATGAACAACAGGAATTAAAAATTAAAAAGTAAAAGTAAAGGCATTTACCATAGATGAGCACTGCAGTGCCAGTAAAGTTTCTGTAAAAACAATAAAAAATGTTTAACGAGTAAATTTTTACTGATTACTAAAATTTTTTTCTACAATTTTTATAAATTGCCTAAATGATTTGTTATATGATGAGGTGCATTGAATTTTCAGTAATCAGTAATGCCCGTATTCGTAATGAAATTCTACCAAGTGGCTAAATGTTTTTCATACAAAAGTTTCAAAAAATTGAATGAAAAAACTTTGACACTTGTTACAATTTTATTATGATTACGGCCCTCCGATTTTACTGGTAATGCAAATTAAATTTCATTAGCAGTAAAAATTGACTGAATTTTTTTAATAATCAGTAAATTTACTGCTTACTGCAATTTTGAATGCAGTACATATACATATACTGCAGTGTGCCCAGTTACTAACCAAATAAGTTTAATAAAAGAAACAAAAACCAACAAATTCATATGTATTTGCAATATTGAAAGTTTTGATGCTTTTAATTAATTAATTAAAAAAATATACTAAAAGCATAAGTTCTTTTAACTTTAAAAAAATTTTCATTACTAGATGTTTACACATCTCCTCTGTAATCGGACTCACATTGCTTTTTTTAATTGAGATCTGGCTTTAATGAAAGAGTTTGATGTATTTAAATGAAAAATGTTAATGAAAAGTTGACTCTGCAGGAAAATGCTTGTGGCTAAAAGGACATTCAATTTTGGACAAAAGTGTATATTTGTACACTTGCTTATAGCTTGCTGAACAGGAAAAGGGAATATCGAATATCTTAGAATTAATAATAAACTCAACATTTGGAAGAGTTGAACAGTTTATTAATAATTGCAACAATAGAATTTTGTTAATAAAATTTTAACCTCCAGCTTAATTAAATAAACTCTTATTATTGAAACAACGACATGTTTGAAATTTAATAATAATTCTTTACTCTGCATTGCTTAATATCTATTTTATTGACCTAAAAGTAATTAGTGATGTTATTATTTGATGATATTTATTTGTCTTTTAATATGTTTATACTACTCGTATACACATACGAACATACATACTCGTACATACTTACTTATGTATATCATGTTCGTTAGTTAAATATATTCATACCGCAAATATGCATTTTGTGTAAATCAATACTTTGGACATTTGAGTCAACGATATTTGCGAATGTATGAATGATGCTAAAAGTTTATTTATTGCAGAGGCAAGTTACTGAAGCAGCATCTGCCATTCAGAGAATTTTCATTTCGCATGGCTTAACTGTTGCATGCAAATTGTATCGAAATGAACAAAATACCATCTGCATGTGCATCGGAGCATGTATGGATGTTCAGTAAGGGGTTTCACACTATAATATCTAGTAATACAACTTGCCAAAAAGTGAGAAAGTACAGCAATGTGAAAATAATATGTAATATGACATTATCGTTTTTAGAAAAATTTTCTAAACGCTTATGAAAGCCAGGTTATACTTTTATGTATACCAACAACGATATAAAAAATCAGCTGATGAATTGCTCTCCGCCTTAATAAAATGAAACAATATAAATACATAAACAAATAAATAAATATAGTGAGAATGTTTTTCGATCGTGCCGATTATCATATGATTTGGTTCCCACAAAATCTAATGAAAGTCTAATGGATTGTATTGTCGTGTGAAACCCCTTTATATGCAGAGAAGCATATCCATATTATGTTTAAAATGTGCACTTACATATATAATTGACATACAAAGATTCTTACATACATAAATCCATATGTCTGTAAATACATATGTGCCCTTTATATATGTTGATGCCTGGACCATTATACAGATCTGAATGTATTGTCAATGTTGTCATATGAGTGTGTATAATTAAATGAATAAGTATGAATTTCCATCACACTACATAATTTTGAACCCTACATTAAAACGATATATATTTTATGGATTTAAATCGTTCATTATTTTTGTGGCAATAAGAAAAAGTGCTTAAGTCATATTTTACTATTTTGCAGGAGAGCAGTTTTAAGCTTTTAAGTCGATTTTCAGAAATTTATTTCTTTAAAAGTTAAATTGGAAAATTCTCTATTAACCTTAATTTTTCTAACAAAACATCGTTCTACACACTATAAGAAAAACATTTCAGTTCAAATATATTAAAGTTTAACCTAAATTAAGCTGTTATTCCAAATGAGATTGAAAGTCTAAAAAAGATAATTCGCAGGTCGTACATAGTGCTATAACTTCCTGAAAAATCACACAAATTATTTAAGATTTTGACTAAGGGTACTTTCAAATATGAGGCGTTACCATTAACTCAAAATCAGCTTATCTCGACTTGAGCAATCGTTCAATCAATATTAGTTCCCAGTGAAAGGGGGATTTGTAAAGCTTATTAATGTTAAATTAAAGCATTTCAACCTGAGAAAATTTGGTTTTACATTAAATTTTTTTCAAGTATAAAACTATGTTTTTTATATTCTGGGTAAAAGAAATGATTCTCTGCAATCGCATAAGAGTTATTTTTTCTGCCATTACTATGTATTCATACCAAAAAAAGTCTGTCCAAGCAGGTGTTGCAGGCGAAATTATACCTCCTAATCGTAAATGAAACTACCCTCGGCAACTTGGAAATTTGTTTGCCATTTGAATAGTCTATGTTCACTTTGAATTGAAGCGGAAAAAATATTTTTGTCACTTTTTCGTAGAATAACTTACAGAGACTCCTAATTTTTTGCTAAAAATATTTGATAAGAGGGGGGTAGCTATGACAAAGCTGAAAAACTTTTGTGTTATTGAGATGAAGGAAAGTTTGCTGGTCCAGCTTTCATTTCTACTTTCAAAGCTATGATTAAAATTGTGGATGGTTATTTTTCTATGTTCATGCCTGGCCAGGAGGTCAACTCTGTAATTCGAAACGAAGGAAAATAGTTTCGAATTTGTGTATTAATTACATGCAAATTCGAAAGCAGACCCCCAGGATTTAGATGAACCTATTAAAGATATTAAAAAGTCTTACGCCAGTACAAAAATTTCTATACTGTACTGTAATTCACGTATTTTTTGAACATCTTCAACATTCCTTGCATTCCTTGTCTACCAACGATTTGGTCATACATACAGACTTTTGAAAAGTTTGGAACACCTACAAATTCAAGGTGAAATAATGAAAAGAAGAACAAGTATTTACACACAAAAAAAACCCTACTGCGACCAACTTTGAACCGTTGTATATATCCTAAATGGTCCTTCAAAATGCAAAAATATATGAGGAACGTAAAGATGATTTTAAAATACTTGTCGAATCATATCCATATTGACATAGTTCGCCGACTTCTTATTTTTTTCGTACTTACAAAATGGCGTCTGTTAGCCGCCATATTGAATTTTGACAAATTGATTACGAGAAATCGATTGACATAAGAATCATCAAAATCGGTCCACGCTTTCGGCTTATACAGTGCCACAAAGAAACACACATACATACATGTGAGTATATACCCTGTCGGAAAATATATAGTTGACTAAAAAAAATAGTTAACATTGAGTTAATTTTTTTAGTTTGACTAAAAGCTAACTGCAATGTCATCCAGAACAAATGCAAAATTAATTCTTAAATTGAGTACGTAACCGAATTTGATGAGAGCCAACAAATTTATTCTCAGCTACTTTGAAACTCATTTCAGTTTTACATTAACATTTTGCTGTTTTTATTTTAGATGGTACCTTGGCTGAGTGGTAGCGCGTTGAGTACACAACGTGTGATGATATATAAATGTTCGAACCCCACAAAATTTTTTTAATTTACTGACTACCAGGTGATTTAAAATAACAAATTTTAAGTTAACTGAAAGTAATGCAAATTGAGACAATTGACTACCGCCTAGGATATCACAATGTTAAAATAGTCAGTTGACTACATTAAATGTAATCCAAGTGTCAGTCAGTACTAGTTGCGAAATAGTTAGCTTAAAGTTAGTTTAAAGTAATTTCCGACAGGGTAGACTGATAAACACAATACCCTTCTTTGCGTTGCGCAGTCGGGTAAAAAAGGAACAGTTTTACCATCACGTCCTAGTCGTGGCTCTGAGTTTTGCTGAGAGTGGTACACTAGGAATTACATAAATAAACATAAATAATTTTGGGGCCGTTTATTTGCTAGAACGTGAGGTCAAACGTTAGTCAAAATATATAAAAATCAAATATACTAATTGTTGAATAAAATGAAATATGAAATAGCTAGAATCAATACGGTTTATTACACATTTTCATGAAACTTCTTTTCCATATTGCTATAAAATGACAATAAAAAAATTTTAAGTGAAAAAATAATGTGGTGTTTAAGATAAATGTGAACAATCAGTGAACCAGCTCTACTTTATTTATTCAGGTATGTGATGGAAAATCATCGTTTTCAAAACGATTTCAAACCGATCGTTTTGAAAAGGTGTGATGAATTCGGATCGATTTTATGTATAATTCTTAAACCCATCGTAAGATTCTGATTTTTAAAAAGCACACTAAGAGCCATTATTACAACTTAAAGTTAGTTAAAAGTAGGATTTTATCGGACGTATAAAAACTTTACCATTTGCAAAATTTTACTTTAAGCTAAAGTGAGCGATAAATTATAGGCAAGTTTATCCTACCTGGTAAGTTAAATCCAATTTGCTATAATGGAAAGCTTTTACTACGTTCGATAAAAGCCTATTTTTAGCTAACTTTAAGTTGTAATAATGGCCTTAAAAGATAAAATATATATAATATAATAGGGCTGTTAAAAGAAATTTATAAAAACTTATTTGAAAAACTATTTGAAACAAAATTTAAAATGGTTGATAAAACGACTATATCAAACACATCGCAACTTTTATACTTTTCAAACTGATTTTGTGTCACAATCGTTTTTCATCACATAACTGATTGAATTCACTAGATGTCCTCAACTAGCGTGACTGGCTCTAGTCTAATCAACCATTCATTAACTGGAATATAAATGGAAATCTTATCAGTAGCTAGGTTCTCTCGCAGCGTAAAATTTCTTGCATGAAACGAGGGAATTGTAAAAAACAAAAAAAATTAAAAATTTTAAACCCCCCCCCACGAGAAAATTTGTGGTAACTTTAAAACGGCTGGACCTAGAACATATAAGATCAAGTCACCTTTCAAACTAAAAAAAGAAATTAAAATCGGTTTAGCCGCTTGGGATCTATGGCGTGAAAGACACACATATTCAACAGAATACATTAAAATAAGCCAAAAAACAAGATTAGTTGGAAAATAATTAGGCCGATAAAATATTAGTTGAATAAACTATAAATTTTCTATGAATCCAAAAAAACAATCCATGTTCACTAACATAAGTTCACAATTGTAATAATGATATGAATCTGAAAATTCTCAAGTTGATTAGATCAATCGATTGTATGCTTTTGTCATGACTAAATAAGCGATATATGATGACCACAACCGAATAAAATATTTTGAATTGGATTTTAGTGCCAACCAAACATATGTCTTTCTAAATTTATTTAAAAATAAAGAGTATTAATCGATTGTTGCACAAAAATTTCTCAAATGTATTCTTTATTTTTGAATACATGAACTTTTTAAGATATTTTTTAAATCATATTTTCTAACTAAATAAAATGTTAAATGTAACAGGCCAAAAGAACTCTGGTAGGAATTACTGCAAAACCGCTAAAATTATGTAAATTGTAATATCTGTCAAATGTAGTGCTTAATCAAAGAAAAGGTGGGCCAAGCATTATTATAGCACAAAATTTTCAACATACAAGCTCAAATATTATTCTCCCTAGACATGAGTGTACAAATTATTTGTTTGATAAAAATACGACATAAATAATTAGGCTGCATTATTAGGTTAAATATATATATAAATATATATATATATATATATATATATATAAATTTTTTTTTGGTTTGAGTATTAGTTCAAGGTACAAGGAAGTAACCTTATACAAAATGTTGAACTTTTCAAAATCGAAGAATTATTAACCATCACGAATTGCGATCTGTTAGCAACCACAAACGTTTTATTTGTATGTAAGTGCTTGGGAATAACAACATATTGAATTAAATATGCAAACTGTACAAACTGATGTATATCCGTTTCTTGGACTTTGACTTCAATTAAATAAAAGAATAATATAGCTATTTTTTGATAACATAAAGAAAAATTATTCTCATGTTTTACTAAAAGTTAGCAAAGTAAACTCGATATTACTGATGTACAACTGCAATAATGAAGTGATCAGCCTAAGAGTATGCTTTAGAAATATTTTATAATCGTTAATCAAGTTCATGTGTATGTATTCTTAATTAACAAAGCGTTGCCAGATATACCCTTTATTTAAAACATACTAACCCAATTCACAAGATTGTGAATTGGGCTACTTTGAAAAGTGAATTTGCAAATTTTTATTGCAGAAACAGTAGCGGAGTAATTAAGACCATGTTATGTATTTATGTAAGTATTTTTTATGACTAACTACGAACGGGTATATCCCTTCACATAGGAAGTAACAACGTGGTTTTCTACGAAATTCCACCAAAGAAACACAAGACTATATAATTATTTTAGTCAAGCAGCAAACACAATAATGATATATAATTACGATTACTTTATACCATTTATATTATTCAAATAAAACTTTAATTAATTTAATTATTAAAGCATTAAACACATAGACCACAGCAGGCTACAACAACACGATGATAAATGCTGTTTGCTGCTGTCGTCGCCGTGCATTCTGACAACGACAACAAAATCATATATTTATATAATCATATATTTATATATTTTATACTTTTTCACGATCACGCACGCTCACGAATAAAATATTTTTAATCACGCACGAGTGGTTTACAACTTATCACGATCACGCGCGCTCCCGAAAAAGTATATTTATAATATAATTTGTATGTTTTTTGGGTTGAAAAATTGGTTCTTACATATACATACATATCTATGTATATATGCATGCTCGTGTTTTTGTAAAATTTACAATGTAAATTAAAATAAAGCAAAGTTAATTTAATATCGTTTTAAATATTCGTATTCGCGGATATCATTTTAAATATTCGAATTCGAATTCTCGTATATCAAAAATTGACATTCCACACATGTATGTATACATTAGGGTGATCGACTCGGTTTTTCAACCGGTTTAAAAACAAAGTTTTTTCACAATACAGTTGTCGGTTTTTTCAAAATGTGATTTTTCGAATGTCGAATAGTCCGGTTTTTTTATAATTTAAAAACCGCCTGAGTCGAATACTTTTCGATTTGTATATTTTGCGTGTTTTGTTGATTTTCGTAAGTTTTTTTAGTGTAAAGGCTCTAAGATTTTTTTGAGCATGGCGACATTTACTGAAACATGAAATTTTAGAGAAATTATTTTATGAGTTAATAGCAGAGGCGAACTTAATTGGCCTTATGGTGTGCAATGGATATCAAAATACAGTTGCAAAAAGTGTTTTTTAGTTTTGTTGACATTTTGCTTCATATTTTATATAGATATCCACCTTGTCCATACATTCATATGTGCATATACATATACAATTAAGGAATAAACTCTACATACACCCATCATTTTTGGGGTTTGAAGAAACTTGGGATGAAATTCAAAAAATTAATTATGTCAATATTTAGGGTGCTAATAAATATGTTTATACAAAAAATAAAAAATTCAAAAATAATTATAATAACAATAACATATTAGACCATATTTGGATGCCATTTGTTGACGGCTTGGTACCAGAAATCACAGAATTATCAAACAAGTTGACAACATCAAACCCTAAAAATTATGGTTTTATGTAGAGTTTATTCCTCAACTGTACATTATATATACATATTTATGTACTATACATACATAAGTATATGAAGTCAATTTTTATGCTTTACCTGTAATTTTTGTATTGTTTTATGGTATTTACATGCACTGTTAACGCTTTTTTTTTAATAAAGCAATTTAAAATCAAAACTTTTGTGTAATAATTTTCTTATTTAAAAAACCGGATGACCGATTTTTCCTGAATTGTAAAAACCGAAACCGGGCTTTTCATAATTTCAAATATTCGAACTATTCCAAAGCCGGTTTCTGGACAAAGTCGAATAATCGATCACCCTTGTATACATACGTAATATAAATATGAAGGTAAGACGTATGATCAATTAAATAAATGATAATCAAATAAATGAAAAAAGCATATTATATGAGAAAACATACAAATTTCAAAAAATTTTTCTGTTACGTAACATTTTCAGAGACTCCCCCCACCCCCACCATAACAAATCATAACAAAACTCGAACCCCACCCCTTCCCCCTACAGCGTTACGTAGTATATGGACGGCCCTTAAAGCAAAAAACATTTTCTGCGGCACAATTCGTCAGTAGTATTGTTGACAAAGGCACTGCTGAATCAGTAGTGTTTCTCAATTAATACTTCCTACAGGGTATCTAAGAAACATACATACATACATACTTACAAAACTGTATGTACCCATCAAACAAAATGCTCCGAATTCGTAACGATTGGTCGACAAAATCTTCCGATTTCTGAACCGAAATATTACCGAAATCATAACAATTTTTATATAAAATGATTGACACGACTTCGTAACGATATGTTGGTACGAATTCATTAAGTCAGTACGAATTCGTAACGACATGTAGGTACGATTTTTTTTTTTTTTTGCTTTTATAGCAGAGTACCGCTTCACCGTTATGTTGCTGCTATTGTCGAAATAATTTGTACATACTCACGCTTTTTAATATTTGTTACAATCCTTTTTTTTTTATCAACATATACATATTTATTTTAAAAAAAAATGTTCACAGACTTTTACTGATGTACTCAAAAATCAAAGTTTTAATGTTTAAAACAAATTTTTCAGAGAAACTGCCGAAATGTCTTAACGAATTCGGTACGACAAGTCTGACTTCAGAAAAATTCGAAACATTTTGCTTGGGGGGTATTCATTATGTTTGTAAGCTCATACTACCATACATATTAATATACATATGTATATCATGGGTGAACATCATGTAGCAAATTTTTGCAAATCGAATTCACACGTATTCTTATTCTCTTTCATTTTGTCTTATCTGAGATAAATTTTTGCTTATCTTTTTACTCATTTTTCTCAAACGCACTGCGAGAAATTTATTATGAATGCTGTTTATGTTAAAAAATGCTTTTGCTTACATGAAAATTAAAAATTATTTCCTCTTACAAATTGGTTTTTAGTCAGAATTTAAGTGAATATTAATGTTTATTTATTACTTTTTGTTGAAACGGTTTTCTAGAAAAAAATTCTTTTATAAAAAAATTATATAAGAATTACTTTTATTAATTGTTTCTGCCTGTGTGTTTATCTTTTTCGCTCACTTACACAACCTTAACTTTATCTTGGTCACCCATGATGTATATGCATTTATTATTATAAAATAATAATAGATGCAGGAATGTTATCTCGTGAGAGCGTGAGAATTCGTGCGTGATTATTAAAAAAAGCTCACGCACGATCACGCACGAGTAAATTTTTTTCAGTCACGCTCACGCACTCACGCGTGATTAGTTATAATATTTGATCACGAATCACGTGAATCACGCGTGACTCACGCGTGACACGATAAAATCACAAAATTTGCACATCTCTAGTATATGTAACAGGGCGGGTATTAAGAATTTTGAAATTGTACCAACAATTTTCAAAAATTTTACTTTTTTTACCTTAATTGTACTAAAAGATTTTTTTTTAGTTAAAACTACATATTTTTATTCGTTGTTATTAAAATAATCGACTTTTTTCTGGCTACCGAATCGTTTTCACAAATTTACTTGTAAGTTGGGATGTTAAAGCACATGGTTACACCTGTTTAAGTTGAAATTTAAAGTAAACAAGTTAATAGCATGTGCTTGCATCCGAATTCAGAAGAAAAATTATTTGGAAAAGGATGGGTTCACATTTTTTAATTTTTTCGCTGCGTTTAACTTTCACAAGACTGTTTTCAAGTGAGAAGAATATGAGTTTCATGGTTCAAAAGTGAAAATTGACATATGGAATTGTTTGAAAAGAAATGCGTAGTGAAACTGGGGAGATTCCTTAAATGTACTAAATTAGTCATTGGTGTACTATTGTACTTTCCGAGTTTGAATAGTACCAAAAAAGGTACAATTGTACCAAGTTTACCATCGCTGATATGTAAATATATTTCGTTTCTAACGAAAATTGATACGAATGACAAGCACCGGCCAAAAAATTTTTTCTTTAAAAAAAGTGGGCGGGAATATGCCCATAAAAATAAAAAAATTATACCTGCGCTAGAGAGCTGAAGGTGAGAAACAAACTAGAAAAATTTAAAAACCCAAACATTTTAACCTGGAGTGGCGAGCCACGCCAATATTGCACTGAATTGAAAATTAAATATACACATTTTAACTGAAGCCATTTTATTGAAACTTATATGCACGTATGTAAGGCTATGATCTTAAAAAGTGGACGATGATAAGTACGCGCAGCTCACAACAAAATCTTGAGCTTAACAAAATTCGGAAGGGGGATGGGCGGTAACTCCAATAACATTTAAAGCTAGAATTTGCACTAGATAGCTTAAATTGGATACACAAATAAGTCTAAATCAGAGATCTCCAAGAAAAATCTAAAATCCTGGAAGTTTCAATCGGGGGCATGGATACGCACTTTAAACTCGAAACTAAAAATTTAAGTTAAGGGAAGAGTTACGAAGTGAAAAAATCCTAAAGCACCGATTGTTATATTAGTGAGGTAGAGAAACGTTCACAAAAAGTTAACTTAATATTATACGGTAGAGAACTGAAATTTTGCAAAAAAAAATAGGCTTAGGTAAGTTACCAACTACAAAAAATTAAAACACAAGCTCTATTGAAACTTTGCGTGCACATTGGCTTGAATTTTTGGTTTTTAAAAGTACTTCCTCTAAAAAGACTTAAGAAAAATAGGCGGGGTCACTCCCACTAAAATTTACACTATATTTTACATATTTCTACTCACATGAATCTTAAAAAATTTCTTACATTATTGGGTCCTGGTAATGACACAATAGTGCACCCATTATACTCTAACCCAATATTTTATATAACTCTGCCCTTTTCAACTGTCACAGTCATTATGTATAAAAATATGGTAGACTAGAAATTTAAAGTTAATAAGTTAATAAGTTATTAAAGAAAACCTTTCAGAAAGTAGTCAAATCCTTACAAAAACATAAATGTGAAAAAACAGTAGTAAAATAAGTATTGATAACTACGCAAAATCTCTGTATGAGAATAATGAAGAGTTTGTAGAATTTTTCATCCTTCAGAGTTTCTTTCAATTTGTACTTCTGAATTGAGAATATTTTATTGTGAGATGTTTCCAACACTGACTTCACTTTGAACAAAGTTCCACCATATCCGTCCTCTGGCGAATCACAAGAAACCAGCCCGCAGGCTTATTTAATGATATTATTTCATCTTGGTATTTACGATCTCACATTCCTTATAATTTCTAGCCATAGCTTAAAGCATAATGAATTTAAATTTCATGCCTTCAAGCGAAGTATTAAGGTGGGTCAGAGCACTTGAATCTTTTTATTAATTGCATTCTTAGTGACATAAATCACAACTACTGAAAATGTAAAAAAAATATTTCAGTATTTTAAAACACACAAGTTTCTGGCTTTTTTTAGCGCCACATTAAAGTAAAATTAGCAAGTATAATGAAGTAAAACAGTGTGTTGTTAAACTCTCAAACAACTTGTGTGGAAACCTCACGACGCGCCGCGTATGGCTTCCATGCTTTTAGATTTTTGCAGTTAAATGTAATGATAAATTTCCTGTTTGATTTTGTTTTTTATTTTTCTTTTCTTTTAAAAACCAGATCAATTATCATTTAATATCACTATATCAATATTAAATGAAAGTTTAACGACTACCAGATCCATGTTATTAATTTTTTAGTTTATACTTTAACAACCTCTTTCCTTAATAGCTTTCAAAGTATTAATTTAATAAAAAGCCACTCACTTCTTAATGAAATTGAAATTTATTGATTACATGTCATTGTGAATCAATCATCAAGTTTAAATGGATAAAATTAAGTAAAAGCACATACCGCTTCTCAAGTTACCCACATCCTATTCCGTTTGAAGAAAAAAAAATTACTCTCAGGTGTTATTTTTATGAGATGCAGTGTAAATGCAAACCGCAACACAATTTAATTTATACGATTTAATTTATTACATTTCAATTCACATCCACCCACTTTGTAACATTTATAACGCAACGTAATTACACTAATTTTATTACCATACATTTAATAAAGTCATTTTATAATTTTATTTATTTACATTATGAATATACTAATAGGTATAACTTAAAAAAAATATGTTTTTAATTTTTATCTTAGACATTATTTAATTAAATAAATATTTCAGCTGCAGTCATTTTCTGTTTCTTGCTTGAACAATTTTAATTGAAATTGTTTTCAATAAAACTTTGTATTAATATGCATTTTATTTTTGCTTATTAATAAGCAGATTAATATTTTTAGATCTATATAGATAACTATTGGTTTTTACTAGCTTTAGTCACCTAAATTAATTTATATCTGTTATGGTTGTTGTTTTATTTATTACAAAATAAAACATTTAAAACACTTTAATAACAATTTGTTCACCTACATTTCAATTACTTGTAATGCGAATGTTAAAATATAAATACATATTCATAAATTCATCTTTGTATTTTTAAATGAATCTACAGTAGTGGACAAAAATTGTTTTCGGTACAAAATTTTGTTTGGGACAAACTTTATTTTCAAAATTTCAAAAATTGTAGTTCTTGAATATTTCGAACTTTCAGATAACCCAATACCTAAACTTGATTATAAACTACCGATCCGACTTCTAAAATTCTTCAAGCAAAATGTAGAGATTTAGGAGCCTAGCAACGACTTTTTAAAAAGCTTTTGGAAAGAATCGTGGTGCGGGAAGAATCCATAACCAACAAATATTTTTTAACGTTTTAGCATAGATCGTTAAAGTAATAGATTTAAGGGTTGCATGCATAAAAAAAAACTTAATCTTATAGATGTGTGCCATCTCTCCTCGCTTCTGTCACCTGATGGCATTAAAAAGTAACTTTGTTGCTTTTTATGTCTTGTCGCTTAAATGGTGGAAAAATTTTGATGAAATTTAAAACATAGATAAATCTGCTTCTAAGGGCTAGGATTCACTATTTTACATAATCGCACGACTTTTAAGAAAATACAACCCTGGAATGATGGAGCTTATCAATATTTTCAAGAAACACCAATATTTAATTTGATCAGGGTTGTATTATATAAAATGTCATACGATTGTACAGGATTATGAGTCCTAACCTTAAGCAAACACACAGGCTTTATAATTAAATAAATTCAGTGAAGTGTGACTTTGATCCGCGCACGAAGGGTTCCGTACGGACGGATAATAAACAGTTTTGGCTTTTTTTATTAATTTTGGCATTTTTTCGGTTTTTGGCGATTTCTTAAGTTTTGGTGCTTTTTTAGTTTTGGCACTTTTTCCGTTTTGTCAATTTTTCAGTTTTTGCCGTTTTTTTCATTTTGGCGACTCTTTTCATTTTGGCGATTTTTTTTTCATATAAGCGATTGACACTTCTTTCGCGTTTTGGCGATTTTTTTCGGTTTTTGGTGTATTTTCATTTTGGCGATTTTATGCATTTTAGCGATTTTTTTCATTTAGGCGATTTTTTTAGTTTTGGCGCCTTTTTCGCTTTTTGGCGATTGTTTTCGGGTTTTGGCGATTTTTTCATTTTGGCGATTTTTTTATTTTGGCGATTTTTAAAATTTTGTTGATTTTTCGGTTTTGCAGATTTATTTTAGTGTTAGAAACTTTTTTTAATTTGGTGCTCTTTTCGTTTTAGCAATTTGTGTTTGGTTTTTGGCGATTTTATAATTTTCGGATTTTTTTTAGTTTTACCGTTTTTGAAATATTCAAGAGTTTGCCTCTTACGGTTTCCAAGATATAGCAAATTGTCACAATTGCATTAACTGATGGACCACCCTTTAATTAATTTTTTTTTAAATTTTAGTGTTAATTGTTGTAGTCCATATAAAAATACACTAATTTTACAAATTTCAAGTGTCAATATACATATGTATGTACATACAATTATATGTATATTAGATTGGATTTTAACATATTTCGTTGCTGGTTTTGGAACACCCTTTAATTTTCAACTCTCATGTATTTGTTGTTGTAGCGGCGGCCAAAGTTCTACATACTCTATTTAATTTTCAGGCTGTGGCTCTTACGGTTCCTGAGAAGATAGCGTGTGGCGGACAGACGGTCAACGTAGCGAAAACAATAGGGTTCCTTTTCACCTTTGGTGTACGGACCCCTAAAAAGTGCCAAAACTAAATAAAGCGCCAAAACTAAAAAAAAAAATTGCCAAAAACCGAAAAAAGCTAAAATCGCCTAAACTAAAACAACTTTAAAAAAACCAAAGACGATAAAAAGTCCAAAACTATATTTTATATAGAATAAAGTTCGTATTGAATTACATATCTAGTGTCCGTACGGAACCCTTCGTGCGCGGGTTAAAGTCGCACTTCACTGAATTTATTTTGTTTTGATTTCTTATATTCTCTCCTTCCAAATCTGTTCAGTTTTATGTAAAAAAATATAAAAAAAAAATAAAATTCCGTAGCGATAAGCCCCTCAAAGTTGTCCTTCAAGCCCATTTACCAGATTTCTACAACTGTATTATCAACTAGTCTATCAAGATACCCTTATTTATTAATATTGAACTACAGCAATATTATCAAGTGAATATATTCTTCAAACATTTTTATCCACCACTGTGCAATATTGTACGTTCATAAAAATGTATATATATACATATGTACATATGTATCTTTCTGTCGATTTGGTATTTAACAAATGTTTTCTAAACCACAAACACAATAACTATGAGTATAAACGTGCATCTGACAAAGTAACAAGTGGTTAAATGCAAAATAAGAGCCCCATGTGGTGTTGAAACAAAAAAAAAAAAAAAATCAGCTTTTGCGGATTAAAAGTCTGTAATTTATGTATTTCAGATACGATAACATGCAAAATGAGATTTAAATTTAGTGGACATTGCTCATTGGGTGATAAGTTGATGTGAATGCAAATTGAGCGCAAATATCGTTTTATCTCTTTACTTTTCGATGCGGGTGTTTATTTTGCTTAACATCAAGCAATAGGTAAATGGATTAGGTCATGTCTAGTTTGATGTGGTATTTTTTAGTAGTGTTGTTTGATTTTTCTGGTACATATCTTGTGGATGTACATATCGATGGCTTAATATAAAAAGGGCCTAACTCAATTTTTTTCGAAATCGTGTTTTTAATGCTTTCTGGGCGACAACGTATAATTGCATCCTCCTTGAAGATCTTAGTACGTTACAGTTCAAAATCAAGGACTTATGGCAACTTAAAAAACTATTTCTGCATGTAAATACTTTATTTTTTCTTCAGTTTTTTGCTTCTCCTGTAAAATATCGAAAATTCGAGTTAGGCATTTTTTATATTAAGCCATCGATATGTGTATGCATATGATGCAGATTGAACAATTTAACAAAACAAGGAGTTTGAACATTAAAACAGTTCTCATGGCAATGGCAGGAGTACGGACTATAACAGGCAGTAATTAAAACAAAATCAAAAAACCCTACTACGACCAACTTTGAACCGTTAAATATCCTAAATGGCCATTCGAAATGAAAAATCATAAGAGAAACCTTAAGATGATATTCATATATCTGTCGAATGATACCCATTTTGATATAGTTCGCCGACTTTTTATTTTTTTAGTATTTACGAAATGGCGTCTGTTGGACGACATATTGAGTTTTGACTAGTGCCATATCGTTAGTGACTCTTCCAGGATTAAGACAAATCGATTGATGTAATAATCATTAAAAGGCTGATAAACACAATACAATTCTTTGCGTCGTGCAGTCGGGTAAAAAGAAGATTAATCTTTGGCAAGTCATTACAAACCACTAGCACTGTAATTTATAATGGGCACGGCGCGATACATATCATGAAAGCGCATATGTGTAACTCCTAATTGTCAACAGATGCATGAGTGAAGAAGAGGAGGAAACGGCGGAGCACTCACTATAGGTGCTTTTGAGTACTTTTCCAGTAAAATCCAGTAACTGAGTAAATACTGAGTAATTTAAAGAAATTACTCTCAATAAAAAAGTTTGCATCTAAAAGTGCGCGAACGGAAAAATTGTAAAATCCAGTAAAATATATACAACAGCTGATTGCCAATTTTGGCGCTCAAAAAATTATACATATGAAATACGATAGAATATTTTGTTTAATAATAAAAGTAATAGATATGGACATACATCTTTATTTAAACTTATTTGGCGGGTCCACGATGTCGACAAGAAACTTTCTATAGCTTACTTATATTGAAAACAAAAATAAACTTTCTCATTTCGATTTTGTTTTAAATATAAGTAAGCGATAGAAACTTTCTTGTCGACATCGCGGGTCAGGCCGTTAAAGTTTCTAAGCTTTTTACCACGAACGTGAGAAATTATTAGGACGATATATTCAAGACAACGAAAAACTGGGAAAGAATTCAACAAAAAAAAAACACAAAGTAAATTTTTTTAAATGTTCCATACGTCAAACCAGGACGCGTCGACCCGACGATATGTATAAACAAAAATTTCAATATAATAATCTACTAACTTTATTCACGTTTAAAAACAATCGGTTATGTTCTGAATTCCATGTGAAATTAAATCGTTCGGAAATGCAATCATTGTTATTATAAATACATACATACATACATATTTGCATACATACATATTTCCAACAATTCTATGGAAATTCCGCACGTTTTAATTTCACGTGGAATACATAACATACCCGAATATATTTCTAGCATCAAACTTAAATAAATATTATAATAATTATAACTTAATACATTTGTTTTTTGTTATTTTAAAAATTTCATCAAAAACTAAAAATTTTTGTTTCCCTTTACTTTTGTTTGTTCATATTTAAAAACATATGGTTTCATTTTACTGGATTTTACTGGCAAAAATTTGTCCAGTAAAAACTTGCATTTACTCAGTAAATGAACTGTCATTTTTCTCTCTCAATTCGCCCTCTCATTTACTGGATTTTGTGTACTCGAACGCAATCCAGTAAAAAATAGTAAAAATTTGTACAAATTTTTGAGTTCTCGAACGCACTTTATGTTGTTGCCCAGTAATGACTATCATAGGGAAGAGATACTTTGCAGTCTTGTCATATCTAACAAATGTTACTATGTTTAAGTAGAGTCAGCAAATTCATAGATAAGGGAAGATGGAGAAATTATACATATTACACGAGAGAGAACATTAATAAAACTTATGTATATACATATGTGACGCGCAAAATAGAAAGGGACCTAAGGGTAAAAACCGGTTTGGTTCAGGAGAGCCATTTTAAAGATTTAAATACGTGCATCTTTGGTGTACCATCACATCATAAAACGCGCATATCTCTGGGAGGGAACACTTATGGGGCATGGGATCGGTCTCATTCGATGCTCAGATGTTGTCCACATCAAAAAAAAAAAAAAAAAGTGAAAATTGATTTTTTTTACCCTTAGGTCCCTTTCTCTATGCGCTGTCACATATATAATAACAATAATAATAAAGGGTGTCTCAGTAAGAGTGCACTTTTTAATTTTAAAACAAAAACAAATATTTTATGACAGACTTGTGATATTTTTATTGTATTGTAAAGAAGACATGTTCCGATTAAGTATGGAATAAAATATCCGGCAAATGTCCCCCACGGCTCCGATGACAGGCCATTACTTTTTTCATGAAATTTTTATGGCTTTTGCACAGAGATTTGGCTGTATCTCACCAATGACGCGTTAGATTTCCGATTTGAGCTCAGGAATTGTTTCGGTCTTATTCGCATAAGCCCGAGATTTCACAAAACCCCAAAGAAAAAAATCGATCGGCGATAAATCGCACGATCTTGGTGGTCAGTTGATATTAGAATTTCGTGAGATAATGTGTTCTTTAAGTCGTTGCTGCAATAAGTCGATTGTTTTATGCGCCGTGTGGCAGGTTGCGCCGTCCTGCTGAAACCACATGTTGTCCAGATTCATGCTGTCCAGTTGAGGCCACAAAAAGTCCGTTATCATATGCTTGTAACGAATGCCATTCACAGATACTGCAATTTCGGCCTCATTTTCAAAAAAGTAAGGTCCAATCACGCCGCCTGACCAAAATCCGCACCAGACAGTTACTCGTTGTGGGTGCATTTATTTCTCATGGATTGCATGAGGATTTTCTGAGTCCCAAATTCGACAGTTTTGTGTATTCACGAAGACATTCATATGGAAATGCGCTTCATCGGAGAAAATTACTTTTTTCGAAAAATTAGCATCGAAATAAACAGAGGTGGCAGCTGTCAAATTTCAGAGTTGCAAATTGCATGAAAAAAATATTCCAATTTTGAAAAGTACACTCTTACTGAGACCCCCTCTATAATATTTTTTTTCTTAAAAATACTAACGTGCTATCCTTTTTTCGATATCAAAAGTAAAATTAAATAAAATACACCTATAACTTTGATTTCAATGAAACTTTAATTTCGCTACATTGCTTGGACCTTGAAATTACGCACAAAATACAATGTGATTTAAATGAAAAATCAGCATCAAAAGTCTGCTGCTCTAGCACCCAATCAGCAAATCTTGGCTATTGTGAATGGTCAGTCAGTTTTAATTCTATCCTGAGTGAATTTTATGTGGAAGGAGGTGCAAAGCCAACATATCTTGCTAATTCTTTGCACAGTAGGTCGATTATGTCGACCATAAAAACAATATCGATTACAAGGGTAAATGTGATAAGACGCTTTCGCAGAATATTTCGCTTTTTTATACCCAAAAATGGTAAAGAGTATATTAATATACGTTTGTCATTATGTTTGTAATTTCCAGAATATCAATAAGAGACCCATAAAGTATATATGTGTATTCTGGGTCCTTATGAATAAGGAAGACGAATAAGCGATGTCCGTGTGTCCGTCTGTCGGTCTTATGTACGTGAAATCGATTTTCCAAAGCTAGAGAGTTCGGTGTTGGACCGATGTGTCAAAAATTTTCCAAGATAGAGTGGTACTGAAAATCAGCAAAATCGAGCTGACGGTTTCAGAGCTGGAAAACTTAAATTTGATTTTGCCATATAAATAAATTTTTTTAAATTGAACTTATTTTGTGTTTCAGTACGAACAAAATTGGTATTAAAATTTAAAAAATTAATAAGACGTTTGGAAAACTTTATCGTTTTTTGTTTTATAAAAGTAACCTAGTAAATAAAATTTTCTTTTTCCTTTTTCTATAGATTAAACTTATCTTATATTCCTAAAGGAAAAAGATTGGTTTAAGAAATCAGAAAAATTTAAAATTATAATTCTAAAATTCGGAAACTTACAATTTTTGTATATACAAAAGTAACCAGGTCTAATTAATTTTTTTCTTTTTCTTTATAAATTAAATATATTTTATGCTTTGGGAAGAAAACTTTGGTATAAAAAATTAGAAAAATAAAAACCACAGCTCAAGAGCTGGGAAATTTGAACTTTTGTTTGGATATTAAAGTAACTAAGTAAAACAAATTTTTTCCTTTTTTATTTGTTCACTAAACATATTTTATATATTTTTTATATAACAAAATTATAAAAAGGATGTAGAAAAATTTAAAAGGCTGATTTCAGAATTGGGAAATCTACACTTTTTGTGATATATAAAACTAACTAATAAAAAGAATTATTTCTGTAGTAATTAAATATATTCTATATTTTAGAATGCCATATATTGAAATTTAAAATAAAGAAAAAATTAAAATTTGGTGTCCAGGTTTGGAAATTGAAACAAAAAAAAAAAAAATTGGTAAAAGAAATAACCAATAATTTTTTTCAGTTAAACCTATTTCATGATTTAGGAAGATCTTTTTTCATAATTTTTTATATTTGTTCAATTTTTATATGGATATCTAATTTAAGTTCGTGTCATGTTGCTTATTATGCTCTCAGCACAGTTGTGTTTCAAATCGATGGTCTTTCGTTGACAGCTTGTAACGAGTTCTTATTAATTTTTAGTAAATGGAGATAAAAATAAAATGCATAAATTGGTGGAAATAATAGTATAAAATAAATTGAAGGAAATGTTCCATTTCATTTCTCTAAAACCACTCCTTTTTGCTGCACAAAATCTAAAAAGTTCTTTAGAAATTGGCCGTTTACATAATATCGCGATATATACCATTTGCAATGGGATGTTCAAATTAAGACACTAAACAACTGACAACTGAAATAAGGAGGAATATAAAATAAATGTTAAATACAGAGTGTAAAATAAAGTATTAGGGTCGTATTCAAAAAAACTTAACAAAGCTTTGAAAAGCAATGTTAAGTAAAGTTGTATTCAAAAAAAATTATTATATCAAAATTCTAAAGTAGGCACCTACGTTTGTTAAGGCTACTTTAAGTTGATATTTCCAAAATGTGTATTTTGTGTCTCAAATATTTTTGTTAATATAGCACATATTAATCTAGGCGCACGGTAGTGCGCCAGGCCAAGTTCTGGCCAATGCACGCAGTGTGTATATTTACAGGAAGCCATTCGAGCTGTTTTTACACCCCTCATAACTTTGTTCCACGCGACAGTAAAATTATGAAATTTAAACCATAATTAGAATAAATAGATATAACCTCATATGCGAAGTTTGAAAGTTTTACAATGAAAGCTTCCGTAGATATAGAGGTGCAAAAAGTGCATATTTTAAGACATACTCACTGACCACTGACCACTGACCACTGACACACTCATCAAATTGATGAAGCACTTCCGCTATAGCTAGAGAGCTAAAATTTGGTACACGAGAAGATGTAGGTGAGCAATGAACCAAAAAAATCTGAAAACCCAAAAATTTTAACCAGGAGGGCAAGGCTACGCCCACAAAAATTAAAATTTGTAATATTGAGCTGAAATTCGATACAGAGCTAGGTCTAAGTGAGAAATAAAATGAAAAAATCTGAAAACCCGGAAATTTTAGCCAGGAGGGCGGGGCTACGCCCATAAAGGTCAGAATTAAAAATGCTAATCTAAGGCGCTTCATGGAAGCTATTTTATTGAAATTCGGCATATATACTGCGGTAATGCAAGGCTATACATTTTTCATTAAAAAAGACACGCCCATATAATTTAAACCTCATTTTAATGCCCTGCGGCTCAGCATATTTAGATATCCTATTTATCTAGCTATTAGTACCCGTTTGTAACGAAACTAGACACGAATAATAAGCACTGGCCCAAAAATCGTTTGACTTTGGAAATAAGGGCGGGGTTACGCCCATAAAAATTAAAAGTTAAAAGTTGCGCTAAGGAGCTGAAATTTAATATACAAGTAGGTCTAGGTGAGAAATCAACTAGAAAAATCTAAAAATCCGAGAATTTCAGTTAGAGGGGCGGGGCTGCGCCCATAAAAATTAAAAATTAAAAGTTGCGCTAAGGAGCTGAAATTTGATAAACAAGTAGGTCTAAGTGAGAAACAAACTAGAAAAATTTGAAAACCCAAAAAATTTTACCAGAACGGGCGGGGCCACGCTAATAATGTTTTGAACTAAATACTTAATATAATATAATATTTTTACCTTTCCAAAAGAGGAGAAAATAATGTATAAATGTTCATTTCTTTATATTGATAAAAATGTTGTCAAGTTGGCAGATTATCTAGAAATTATATGACACCCTTACGATTACAAATTTATATCATACATAATATAATTATTTCTGTGTTAGGTATTGTGGCAAAGAAGAACTTGGTCAAAATTTATATCTCACAACTTTTAATGGCCGAAATTTTGGATAAGAACTTGGCCGTTTTTCACATTTATGTTTTTGTGAGGATTCATGTTACATCTGAAAATGAAGCTAGAAGTGCTGGTTCTTATCTTAAATTTATTATTTCTGTCATGTGATGGAAAATATCACTAAATTATCCAACTGATTCAAAATGCATAGCAAAATCCATAAAAAAATATTAAAATAAAAACAATTGTACAAAAATGTTTTAGTGATGTACATTGAAACAAAACGAATCGAAAAAAGCTGGATATTCAAATACTCATTTCGTTCGAATAAAATAAATTGAGATAATTTTTCTATGTTCATCATATTTTTTTTTACTTTTACTTCATAAAAATGTTTATCTGTTTTGCTTCCATGTCAGAAGCTTATCTATATAAATAATAGGCGAACATGTTTTTTGTAATCCCTTTTACGCTGGTACCACCGCACCGATTTGAAAAAGATTTATATGGTTTTAAAGGATTTTTTATACAGATGTGCAGAATCTATATTTTATTGAAATCAGTTTAGTATTTTGGGAGCTATAAGCGTTTAAAGTTGCTACTACTACATGCACACATATTACACACGCATTTATTAGCTTACAAGTAAAAAAAGAAACAAAGCATGAGTGTGTGTGTGTGTTTGTAGTATTTCTCTTCACCTTACAATTCTTTTTCTCTTATTTGTTGTTGTATCAAAGCCATAATTGAATAAATTGAATTAGGTTGGTTGTAGGGATTTTGTTTATGCTTTTATAGAAAAAAATTATATGTAATTTCATGTGTTATTTAATTATGCTTGCATATGTATGTAAGTTTGTGTGCGGCTGTGTTTTAATGAATTTTTTTATGACGTTTAGATACATTTTCTTTGAATCTTAAGTTATTTACATTTTGATTCTAGAATACGGAGGAGTGTGTCGTTTGGTATATCTAGTATTTTATAAATTTGCTTGCTTAACTTCAAGATAGTAAAAATGTATTTAATAATTAAAATAAAAAATTATTTGAATACTCGAATGAAATTGTATTCGATGTTGTACATCATAAGCTGTGAAATGATTGTTGAACATGGTGGTGTTACCAGAATTTATTATTAAATCACAAAATAATTAAAGTTGTCTTTTGAATACAATTTCTTAACAAAGCAATGTTAGCCTTAAAGTGCTTGGTAGCTACTATGAACTTTAAAGCTCAAGTAAAATATTTTTTTGAATAAGGCTGTGAATATTCAACTTTTGCTAATATCGAAAATAAAGTATTTGAATCAAATTCTTTAGTCGAAAAATACCGAGAGGTCACTTACAAAAATTATAAATTTTTTCACAAAACCAATATATATGTACTTATGTATGTATGTATCTGTAGACTACATAAACGTACGTCGGTGAAGGGTAGATAAGATTCGGCACAGCCGAATATAGCACTTTTACTTGTTTAATATGTAGGCTTAAAAAAACTTCAAAAAAGATATTTTTTAGACACGGTCCAGCTCACGAACGGTTATTGCAAGCCCCTCAATGGCAGTCCCCATTAAAAATACCAATTTTTGATTTGAGGTAGGTAACAAAACCTTTTTTTCAGTGAGTCGGTCTAATATACATACATACATGTGCATGTGTATTGCTCAATACAAAATTTTTTGTGTTTTTTTTACCACGAGATCAACAGTAATTCCAAGTGTAACGAAAGCGGATGCGGCATTAAAATTGCTTTGACAAGGCGGACATCAACATCAAAGTGGCCAAGGCCATATTACTTTATTACTTACATTACCTTTTGCTAATCAGCTGTTTTCCTTATAGAATATGTCCATTAGCGTTTAAGCCGTCAGTCAATTTCTTCAATTATTTTTTGTTTGTATTTGTTGTTTGTTTTTCCTTTAAAAATAACAATTCAGATATCAAATCTAACGATTTTTGCAAGGCGAATTGATACAAGGTGGTCTTAATTTGCAACTCTGAGTATTCGCCTTGTATATTTGTTAGTGTAAAATTCCCTGCTGTCAAAAGATTTCTTAACGTTTTGGTTCATTTGACAGCAGAGAATTTATGTCAGCTGGCGAATTAAGATCACTTTAAGTGAATTCGCCTTGGATTTTTGCTTTTGCATTACATTGTGCGATGCTATCAGACTTTCGAAAAGAAAAATATTAGATTCAAAAGCAAATGAGCAAATAATTCTGTGGCAAAAAGAAAAAAGTGCTTAAGTCGAGATAAGCTGATTTAGAGTTAATGGTACCTCCGCACTCTGCATTTTCCATATTACCCCTGGTCAAATCTCAATTAATTTGTGTGGTTTTTCAGGCAGTTATGGCACCACGACTTGCGACTTATCTTTTTTAGACTTCTAATCTCATTTGGAATAATAGCTTAATTTAAGTTATGCTTTGGTATATTTCAACTTAAATGTATTACTTATAGCGTGTAGAACGATGTTTGATTAAAAAAAAATTAAGTTTAACAGAGAACTTCCCAAATTAACTACAAAATCAATAAATTTATGAAAATCGACTTGAACGCTTAAAAGTGCTCTCCTGCAAAACAGTAAAATATGACTTAAGCACTTTTACCTTATGACCACAGAACTGTTGAGGACCATTCTTTTGATTTGGTAGAGAGTAGAGCATACGTAAACTGTTCCATCTACCGGATCAAATTGCAGTCTTTTGGACTGAGATCACACCTACTACGGACGTTATGCAAAGCACTTCTTTTTCGAAAAATTACTGCAGTTGTATTTAATTTATATGGTGTTCTATTTTATTTTTACTTTTTAAAAACTGAGTCATTTTCCATGGCCATTTAAAGTTTTTTGTTTGCATTTAAATTTAATAAACACTTGTTTGCTGCATTAATAATAGATATTACCGTGATTGTAAGTATTTTATTGTTGTATTTTTGTATTAATACTTCAAAGCTATAAAATTCCTAAACTGAATTTATTAGATGTAATAGACAATATGTAGTCGTATCTAACACTTTGGGTGGGGTAAATGCACAATGGAAACCAATAAATAAATAAATATGTATGCATGTCTATGTCAACTCAGGTAAAAAGTGGAAGTAGAAAGTAATTCCATAATCAATACAACTCCACTATTTTTTTTTAGGAAAAACCTTTGTTAAAATTTTAATTTCGAAAACAAAAAACAGAAAACAATTGTAAATATACATATGTATTTATAATAAACAATTGCAAAAACCAACTCACAAGATCAACACAATATATGAATGTGTATTGTTTGAACAATAAGTTTTGTGTATCGCAAGTAGTTAGTTATTGCTTAATTGTGAATATATTAAAATAATTTGTCGTCGCAACAGTACAGGTGCAGGGATTACAGCAAATATTTCACACTAACATGAACTCATGTGAAATGGATACGACTAGAAAGAAAACTGATTTAAATTAGAAATCTAAGCACTTATATTATGCATAGTGTTGTTGTAAAAGGGAAATAATCTTAAAGTCTTATTCGAATATTACAACGAATAAAGACAAAAAAAAATTACAACATTTTTAAAAATTATATAAACATAGTATAGTTTTATATCAATTATTTTATTACTATTTTAAGCTGATTTTGAGTTAATGGTACCTCTGTAATTTACATATTTGAAAGTACCCCTGGGTAAAATCTTAATTAATTTGTGGGATTTGTCAAGATATTATAGCAAAACGACTTTTTTAAACTTCTAATCTAATATGGAATAATAGCTTAAGTTAGTTTATACTTTTGTATATTTCAACTTAAATATATTACTTAGAGTGTATAGAGTGATGTTTGCTTAAAAAATAAAGGTTAACAGAGAATTTCCCAAATTATCTGAAAATAGACTTGAACGCTCAAAAGTGTTCTCCTGCAAAACAGCGAGATATGACTTAAGTACTTTTTAGGGTTCCGTACACCAAAGGTGAAAAGAAACCCTATTATTTTCGCTACGCTGTCCGTCTGTCCGTCACACGGTATTTTCTCAGGAAACGTAAGAGCTACGGACCTGAAATTTGGACACAGTATGTAGAACCTTGGCCGCTACAACAACAAATACATGAGAATTAAAAATTAAATGGCGTTCCAAAACGAGCAACGAAAAATGTTAAAATCCCATGTAATATACATACAATTGTATCAACATATGTATATTGAAACTTGCAATTTGTAAAATTAGTGTATTTTTATACAGACTACAACAATTAACACTAAAATTTAAAAAAATTTAAATTAAAGGGTGGTCCATCAGTTAATGCAATTTTGACTATGTAATTTTGACAACTTGCTATATCTTGGAAACCGTAAGAGGCAAACTCTTGAAATTTTCAAAAACGGTAAAACTAAAAAATCTCAAAATTATAAAATCGCCAAACCAAAAAAAAAATCGCCAAAAATTAAAAAAAAATCGCCAAAACGAAAAAAAAAATCGCCAAAGTTAAAAAAAAATATTTCTAACACTAAAATAAATCGCCAAATTTGAAAAAATCGCCAAAATGAAATAAATGCCAAAATGAAAAAAACGCCAAAAATCGAAAGAAATCGCCAAAACAAGAAATAAAGTGTCAAAACTAAAAAAAAAAAAATTTTAAATAAAAAAAAATTGCAAAAATGAAAAAAATCGCCAAAAATAAAAAAAAACAAATCGCCTAAATGAAAAAACGCCAAAAATCGAAAGAAATCGCCAAAACAAGAAAATAAAGTGTCAAAACTAAAAAAGGAGCCAAAACTTAAAAAAATCGCCAAAACCGAAAAAACGCAAAAACTGCCAAAACAAAAAAAAAAAAAACCGAAAAGACCCCAAAAACGAAAAAAAATGCCAAAACTATATATTATATAGGATGAAGTTTGTATTAAATTACATATCTAGTGTTCGTACGGAACCCTTCGTGCGCGAGTCAGAGTCGCACTTTACTGAATTTATTCCTTATTGCTTTTGGTTTTAGCTTCATTTAGGTTTATTTTTGTTGTAAGCTTTGATAAAAGATTATATGGAAAAATTTTTTTCTTTTATTCGTTTCGATTCTGATAAAAGTAGTTCTTGAAAATTATTCCAACATTCCACCAAAAATCGTTCGAATAATATTAAATTCAAAAATAAAAACTTTTTTCAAGCGAAACCAATACGCCATGACTGACCTGCCACGAATAACCGTATAATCTTGCGGGTTTTTGTGGAATTTCTTTAACAACCACGTTGGTACTTCCTATGTGAAGGCATAGGTCGTGTACAGTCAGTCACAAAACCTTTTAAAATACTATTAATATCATCTTGGGCATATGGTCTAGTTACTCCGCCCATATTTGTGCAACACCATGTTATATAACTCTCTGTATAATGTGTATAAATAAATAAATAAATAAATAAAAAAAGCACCAATGCGCCAATTATTCGTATTGGAATGGCATCTCTAATTATACATCACAATATTCCTTTAGATCTCAAGGGATTTAATTTAAATAACAATTGAGAAGCTGGCGAACAAAACTAGACATGTCCTCAGTTATTGATTTTTTAAACATTTTTTTTCAGACTCTCCCAGTACACATTTATAAAGTCACGAAATATTTTCATGCAAAACGAGTTTTATTCTACCTTAAAAAAATAACGAAAACTGACTTTTCCTTATTTGTCCCTATCTAAAAAGTTCAGTAATTTGCCTGTCCTGTAAAAAACAGTTTACGGGACTGATCTGGTTTTGTTGGCTAGATCCTCAATTATTATGTGGTACAACTTTTTGCAATATCTGTTTGAAAAATCCAAATATTTAGTTATTTTCATTTTCGGTTAACTACATACTTCGAACAAATATCAACAAAACCAATAAAATTATGAAACATTAACATGAAATTAATTCTGTGAAGAGACAAAGGCAACCTATATAATATAATCCTCACAAAAACATAAATGTGAAAAAAGACCAAGTTCCTATAAAAAAAGTTCGGCCATTAAAAGTAGTGAGATATAAATTTTGACCAAGTTCTTGTTTGGTACAATACCTACCACTGAAATATGTTATGCATTATATAAATTTGTAATCGTAAGGTTGTCATATAATTTCTAGATAATCTGCTAACAGCCATCCCTAAACAAGGACGGAAAGCGGAACGTTTTTTTCCGCCGAGCTTTAACGCTGAAATGCCATACCTAAACAAAAGCGTCGGCGTTATGTCAAAAACAGGGTTATCAAACAAATAAATAAAACAACCCTGAGTATTTTAACTGCTGCACGGGCGACATTGTTGTTTGTGATTTTGTTATTAAAATTTTGTTACATAAATTTTGTTACTTAAATTAAAATAAAATAATTAAAGTTTGAAAAATTTAGTTATTTATAAGATTTGAAAAACTTGCTTGTGTTAAGGATTATGGCCAACGTTGCCATATTTTCTTCTCAAAAACCTTCAAGTCGGACAAAAATTAGAAATATTTTTTTTAGTGATTTTACTCAAAATATATTAATATGCATTGATTTTACTGAATTCGAATTCAGAAGAAATTTATTTTGTTTCAAATGAACTAACTCTACATGAATAGTATCAGTCAATTGATCGGAAATCATGCATTGCTCCTAACAAAGTTGGTATCACATTATTAAGGGCAAAATAAAAAAATGTGATGGAAACTCTTGTGTACTTGTGATGTTGCATCTCTCTATAACTAATGAATATAACATTTAGTCGAAGTGCTCACGAGTGCTTTTTACTAATCACACAATTGAGCTATCATACATGATTGATATACTGGCAAAAAATATAATTTTTATTGTATAAATTGTTTTTATTTTAAAAAGTCAATTCAAAATATACGTGTAGATCAAATATTTAAAATTAAAGATAGAAATAAGCAAAAACAGAATAACCTAGGTGGTATCCAGCCCTCTTCACACCTTTTCACCGCTAACGCATCTTGCTTTTTACAAATATCTACAACTTTGAAAAGAAATATCTACATAAATATATATTAAATTAAATTTTGTACATTTCTTTTATTCACTATTGTTCTTGCTTACCTTTTTTTTAACACTTATGTATAAATTTTAATTTTCACAGACAGAATGATTTGTATTTTTTTGTAATAAAACTCGATTTTTAAAAGTTTTGGCATATTTATATTAGATGTCCCACTCTAACATACATACATACATATATGCTAGAGTGGAGCAACTATAATTAAATGATCAGTCAATTGAATTCAGTGTAAAGTTGCTGAAAATGTGCTAGTGAAAAAATACTGTTTGTGTTAGTTTCAGTCATTCATTTCTTGTAGGGAACAAATGTAAACGTAAATAACACAAAATATTTTCGGAATATAACATGTATAAGATAAATATATGTATGCACATAATTCATACTTTTAATGAAGGAAAGAAGAAAATATGTCAATACTTTAGTCAAAAGGACATTAAATGATATATTACAAGTATTAAATATCATATTCTTAAAAATCTTATTTTTAACAAAGATATTTTTTGATATTTTTAACATCCCGAAAAACTTCGAAAATAAGATAAATCTTCACGTATGGTAACGCTGATGATGGCAAACAAAAGGCAATTGTTTTCTTTTGCAACTAACTTCATTGTGAAACGCGATGTCAAAATCGGATTTTCCAATAGCAAAGCGTTGCCGTCGCGTTGCCGCCGCGTTATTTCGGTATGCTCCATACAAAATGTATGGACATGAGAACTTTTGACAGCTAAAAAACGCTTGCCGCTGTTGTTTAGGGATGGCTCTAACTTGACAACATTTTTACATATACAAAGAAATGAACAAATATGCATTATTATCTCCTTTTCTAGAAAGTTAAAAATATTGCCAAGTTAGCAGATTATCTAGAAATTATATGAGAACCTTACGATTACAAATTTATATAATGCATAGCATATTTCAGTGATAGGTATTGTACCAAACAAGAACTTGGTGAAAATTTATATCTCACTACTTTTAATGGCCGAACTTTTTTATAGGAACTTGGCCTTTTTTCACATTTATGTTTTTGTGAGGATCTGACTACTTTTTGAAAAATTTGCTATGATAACATTTTTTTACACTTAAAATTTCTAGTGTGTTTTATTTCTATTCATGATCACTTTGCCATTTAAAAATGGCAAAGTTACATAACATAATGGGTTAGAGCTGGAGTAAAAATGAATTATTGTATTACAATGGGTCGCCAGTGTGTACGCAATTTGTTAAGAGTCGTCTGGAAAGAAGCATATAAAATACAGCGTCAATTTTAGTGGGAGTGATCCCGGCTATTTTCTCAATATATTTACATATTAAAGTCTGCTTAGCCGAAGTACATATATCGAAAGCATATGTCCAATGTGCATGCAAAGTTTTAATAGGGTAGGTGGTGCTTTAATTTTTAGATTTTCCGATTGAATAAATCAATTAGGACTATTTGTCTAGAAAATGTCAGCTTTCTGCAGTATAATATTACGTAAAATTTTTATGGGCCTGGCCCTGCCGACTTTTATTTCTACTAGTGCTTATGGTTCATGTAAAGTTTCGTAGGAAAAACCTAAGTCTACATGAGTAATAGACTAAAAACTGATAAGCCGAAGTACATGAAAGAAAAAGCTAAGATTTATGGGTGAAGTCACGGCCACTTTTCAAAACAGGAAATTTTTACTTTGGATAAGTGCAATCTGTATGAAAAGTTTCAATAAAATTTAACTTAATTTTGAGTTTACAGCGCTTTTTCCCAATCCCTGATTGAAAGTTCTGTTTTCTTAGATTTTTCTTAGTGATCTCTGATTTAGATTAATTTGTGTACCGAATTTCAGCTCTCTAGTGCGAATTAGAGTTTTAGCGGATAAAACTTCTTGGTTTTAAGATTTTCCCATTGGCTTACTCCTCTACACATGCTTGCGTATAAAATTTCAGCTCTCTAGCGTGAACTGTACCTTATAATTTTATGAGCATTACCCCTCCCACTATTTTAAACTCCCAATATTTCTGTGAGCAGCGCTTGCTAATTTTCTTCTAAATTATGCTAGACCGAAGTAAATTAGACACAAGGCTAAAATTTTATGGGAGTGATCACGCCCACTTTTTTAGGTGATAGTTTAAAGTTTTTTATACGTGTAACGTATATCAAGTTTTCACTAAAATGGCTTAAGTTAAAAGCTGTATATTAACAGCCTTATTTATAAAACTTTTTAAAGGCTTTATAAAGTGATTTTGAGACAAATTTTCATAAGAAATTTTTCTTAAAAAGCCTTAATAAGATGTATAAATAAGGCTGTAAGTTTTCAGGTTCAAGCAATAGTAGCGTAGCCCCGCCCATTCTGGTAATATATTTTGGTTTTTCAGATTTTTCTAGTTGGTTTCTCACCTAGATCTAAATGTGTATCAAATTTCAGCTCATAAGCGCAACTTTTAATTTTTAATTTTAATGGGCGCAGCCCCGCCCCTCTGGCAAAGATTTCTGGGTTTTCAGGTTTTTTTTGTTGTTTTCTCACCTATACCTACTCGTGTATCAAATTTCAGCTCCTAAGCGCAACTTTTAATTTTTAATATTTGTGGGCGTAACCGTGCCCACTTTTCCAAACTTAAGATTTTTTCGGCCAGTGTTTATTATTCGTTCCAAGTTTCGTTGCAAACGGATAATAATACATACAGAAGTAGTATATCTAAATATGCTGAGGCGTAGTACACGAAAATGATGTTGAAATGGTATGGGCGTGTCAACGCCCACTTTTTTAATGAAAATTTTTTTAGGCTTACCCTATCGCAGTATATATGCCGAATTTCAATAAAATAGCTTCCATTAAGCGCCTTAGATTTGCTTTTCTAATTCTAGCCTTTATGGGCGTAGCCCCGACCTCCTAGCTAAAATTTTCGGATTTTAAAATTTTTTTAGTTTATTGTCCACCTAGGCCTAGTTCTGTTGCAAATTTCAGCTCACTAGCACACATTTTAATTTTTATGGGCGTAGCCCCGCCCCCTTGGTTAAAATTTTCGAGTTTTCAGATTTTTCTAGTTCATTGCTCACCAAGATCTACTTGTGTACCAAATTTCAGATCTCTAGCTATAGCGGAAGTGCTTCATAATATTGATGAGTGAGTCAGTAGGTCAGTGAGTCAGTGAGTATGTCTTAAAATATGCACTTTTTGCACCTCCGTATCTCCGGAACCTTTCATTGTAAAACTTTCCAACTTTGCATATGAGGTAACATGAATTTATTCTATTTAAATTTCATAATTTTATGGTCGCGGGGAACAAAGTTATGAGGGGGGTAAAAACAGCTCGAATGGCTTCCTGTAAATATACACACTACGTGCATTGGCCAGAACTTGGCCTGGCGCACTGCCGTGCGCCTAGATATGTATATTTTAATTTTTTTCATTTCGCAATTTTGTAGTCTTTTTTCATTTTAAGGAATAACAAATTTTGAAATGTATTCTATTTTAATATCCTGTAATTTATTTTATATTGATCCAAATTGCAAAATACGCAGCAAATATTTAACAAAACTCCTCGAGTCACATCTCGATCCGCTTGCTCGTAATATCTTGAACTTTACTGGACACATCTGCTTTAAAAAGAGGGACACAAAGGCTCTTATACTCAACACCCCAAATGATACTTCTTGAAAATAATTTTTGTGCTTAATACGACATTTATGAATTTTTAATTACTATCACTAAGTTTATTTCCGATACTGGTCGGGCCTAATAGTTATACTTAGATTAAAGATTTGAATACTTATTGTTAGTTCATTTTTTAAGATACAATAAATAAATATATATATAAAAAAATGTTGATACATTTCTAAAGGCTTACGTTCCCTTCTAACGTCATTTTTGTAGACATCACTTTTTAAACGGGTCAGTAATTCAAAATTTACCGATTTATTATCATTATTTGTTGCATTAGTTCTACTGTGCACCTATTGTATTCAGTCAAAATATTTATTTACTTATGGTACATATTCTACAAAGTAAATTTGCAGAATATGGTTGCACAAAAATGGACGGGTGACTGAGACCATATGTCCATGATGTTATTAACAGTATTCTTAAAAAAGTTTTTGTGACTGACTGTACACGACCTATGTCTTCACATAGGAAGTAACAACGTGGTTGTTAAGGAAATTCAACAAACGAACCGCAAGATTATACGGTAGTCCGTGGCAGATCAGTCAACCAGTGCGAGTGAGACAAAAAAATCTCGAAGGCCAATAAACAACAGTGGCCTGGTTGCATTTAAGAAATAATTGCCAACGACGCGTGATGTTGACTCGCCCAATTAATTTTCATGCAAAACACACCAAGAGTTTTTGCTGCCCCAATATTTTTGTCATCTATTATAGTTTTAGATAAAACAGCATGCCCAGAGGATAAAATATACCATTTGATATCGATCGGAAATTCAGTAGGTTTTAATTGAACTGAAATAGAAATTTCAATCGATATCGAATGTAGTCATTTGGTCTCTTGTTACTTGACTGGTTCGCTATATAAAATTTTCATTGGTTAAACGTTTTTTAACATTGTTATCCCAGACTATGAGGAGACATCCCTGCACGAAATGCGAATGTTGAAATTGTAGTGATTTACTAGCGATATTGTCAGTAGTATTACTGACCAGGTGCACCCCAGTCAATGTAAATATCTATTGACATTTAACATTAGCTTGTCATTGAAAATCCACCACTAGACTGTAGCACTACTGCTTAAGTAACTCTTTTGGGACCACATGTAGACATTGGCACCGAAGATTCATTTATTCGTTTCGACAACAGCCCTACACGTATTTTGAGAGAAAAAACGGACAAAGCTGCTGCAAAAAGTAACATGTTCGAAATGCTCAATTCTAATTTAAATAAACTATAAATTCAACGATGTGGTGACTGTAGATGAGCAATTGTACCCATACAGAGGTCGCACGCGTTTCACCCAATACATTCCAAGTAAACCAGCAAAGTACGGAATAAGGGTATTTTGGGTCTGTGATGCGGTAACTAAATTTCCATTGCAAGAAGAACTTTATACTGGTAAACCACCTGGAGGTCAGCAACAAGCAAATATTAGAGAAAATGTAGTAAAGCCTTAGTTCAAAGATTTAACAACACGGATCGAACAGTTGTGGGTGATAATTTCTCTATATCTCTTCCACTGTGCAAAGAACTCATGGTCAATGGCCTGGCGTATGTTTGAACTTTACGAAAAACTAAGACTTGTGTTCCAGAAGAATTTCGATCAAATAGTTGCCGAGAAGTTCAGTCATCGATATTTGGGTTTCACATTGCTGACAACAATGTAAGTTAGGTTAAAAAAAAAAACAAAAATAATGTAGTCTTACTGCTTTCAACATTGCGAATAAGTTTTAACTTAAAGATTTTTATACATTTAGTTTTCATAATTATATTTTGTGCTTTTTAAATATGTACATTTAATATTAGTTACTTTTATATTGAAAATCATTCATAATTAAAGGCTTGTGATGCAAAGCATGTAAAAATTTTTGTTTTCATTTTAAAACACTATATTTTCAACGTAAAGTACA
Source organism: Tachina grossa (assembly GCA_949987645.1). Classification (NCBI taxonomy): domain Eukaryota; kingdom Metazoa; phylum Arthropoda; class Insecta; order Diptera; family Tachinidae; genus Tachina; species Tachina grossa. The sequence continues at coordinate 130,130,703 of OX465274.1, read as the reverse complement.
TATTGGTACAGCTGTACGAAGGATGTAAATAGAAGTGTTGTAAGGAAGGATGTCACAGAAGGGTAAAATACGGAATGCATTACATATTAACTCAAAAAACATATTTTTTGAATTATGACACTATTGAACTGGATGTGCGACATATTCTGCTACTTCTTGTCGGGGTATTAGAAGTTATACCGCTATACATTCACTCAAGAACACTTGGACTTGACAACAAAATATCCCAATTGGAATTTTTTCATTAACCAAAATTAGAGTTAGTGATTGATATACTTTTCCAAATAAATATGTAGTAAATGCCTTAAAGCATTTGATGAATAATTGCTTGATAGTAACTGCACTATTTGATTTAATGGCAAATCAAGATACATGCAATATATGTAACTTCAGGAAGTTATTTATTATTTTTTTGCAAATCACATGAACTCCTCTCATATTTCCTGGTTGCTTATAAAAAATGGTTTTATTAAAATAAATAAAAAAAATTTCATTTGAATGGAGTGAGTGTGTTATTTGATGTTGTTACTACTCTCTATTATTTTAATTAGATTATTTACAATATATTAAAAATTTTTCTGGCTTTTCTGCTCATGTTAAAACAATTGAAAGTTGTAATTACAATTAATTGGAAAAAATAGTGACATGTCAAAATAAAATAATTTAAAATGCAACAATGTTTGTTGTTCACAAAGTGGCAAGATCGTGTTAAAATATTTGTTACCATAATAGGCATTTATAATTTGTGCACCCTATATAAATAAAAAGTTACACATTTCACTAGCCAAATGGATACACTAGACCAAAAATAAAAATATTTTCCTTTTACGAATATTGATGTTCATTGGAAATTTATTAAAAATTAAAAAAAAAATATAACATGAAGAAATTAAAAATACATTGTACAATAGAAAGATAATAGAAGTATTTTATATACAAAACACCGAAGTATATTTATTTGACAGTTAAGGTTTAATGTATTAAGAAATTTTGCTTGGTTTTTTGGTTAAGCAACATCTATAGAAAATAGAAAATTATCTTTGAAGTCTCCTGATAAGCCCCATAAGCACGAATGAAATGCATATAGACGTTGCTTAACAAAAAAAAAAAAAAAAAAAAAACTTCCTGGTAATAGTTTCTGCCAAATACACTAGTCCAAATAAAAAGTAGTATGAAAGATGAAGTGAATGATATAGTAAAAAAATTATTTTTTGAACTTAATTAAACTATTTTTTTTGAGCTTTTTCGTTAAACTTCGGTTAACTTATTCACGATACATATTGTTTTTGGTTGTTATGATATTTAATTTTTTCTTTTTTCTTTTCTCCTTTCAATTACAAAAGGAGAGAAAAAAAAATTAAATATCATAAAAACCAAAAAAAAAAAAAAAATATAATTATATATTATATAAAAATTAAATATCATAAAAACCAAAAACAATATATATCCTGAAAAAGTTAACCGAAAGTTAACAAAATATTGAACCAGTAAAATACAAATATAAATATAAAGCCCAAAAAATAGTTTAATTAAATATATAATAAATTCAGTAAAGTGCGACTCTGACTCACGCACGAAGGGTTCCGTAGGAACACTAGATATGTAATTTAATACAAACTTCCTCCTATATATTATACAGTTTTGACATTTTTTTCGTTTTTGGGGTTTTTTCGGTTTTTTTGTTTTGGCGTTTTTTCGGTTTTGGCGATTTTTTTAAGTTTTGGCTATTTTTTTAGTTTTGACACTTTATTTTCTCGTTTTGGCGATTATTTTCGATTTTTGGCGTTTTTTTCATTTTGGCGATTTTTTTCATTTTGGCGATTTTTTCGAATTTGTCGATTTATTTAAATATTAGATTTTTTTTTAATTTTGGATATTTTTCGTTTTGGCGATTTTTTTTACTTTTTGGCGATTTTTTTTTTGGCTCGGCGATTTTATAATTTTTGGTTTGTTTAGTTTTACCGTTTTTGAAAATTTCAAGTGTTTGCCTCTTACGGTTACCAAGATATAGCAAGTTGTCAAAATTACATAGTCAAAATTGCATTAACTGATGGACCACCCTTTAATTTAAATTTTTTTAAAATTTAGTGTTAATTGTTGTAGTCTGTATAAAAATACACTAATTTTACAAATTGCAAGTTTCAATATACATATGTTGATACAATTGTATGTATATTACATGGGATTTTAACATTTTTCGTTGCTCGTTTTGGAACACCCTTTAATTTTTAATTCTCATGTATTTGTTATTGTAGTGGCCAAGGTTCTACATACTCTGTCCAAATTTCAGGTCCGTAGCTCTTACGGTTCCTGAGAAAATACCGTGTGACGGACAGACGGACAGCGTAGCGAAAACAATAGGGTTCTTTTTCACCTTTGGTGTACGGAACCATAAAAAGGGTCGAAAAATTAGATAAAAGAATTTTTCAAACTTAATATAATACTTTTCTATGAGAAATACCGAAGTATTTATATTGATTTGACATTTTGAGCTTAATGTACTGGGAGTCTTTGCTTAACCAAAAAAAAAAAAAAAAAAAAATCAAGCAAGAACTCGTGATAGCCCGTTCAGCGCGTCATGAAGTTAATTAATTTTAAGATGAAATTACGAACGAATATGAAACGTGTTCACACTGGTACTAAATGACACTTGAGTTAATATCTCTAGGATCTGATTGGAGTATTATTTGAAAGGATTTTTAACATTGGGCATATGGGCATTTCCTCAGGAAGGTCCACCGGCATCGAAAATTATTTTGTTAATAATTAAATGATTTTGTTCTAACATTGTATTGACAAACTTTGACATATTTATAATATACATATGTATGTATGTAGGTAAGTATTTTCAGCTTGTTTCGTTGGTTATTATGATAAAATTGGTCTGAACATGTATCTTTTCTTGCTTTTAGTCACACTTTTATCGACATTTCTCTTTGGTAATAAATGCTATAATTTCGCGCAATAATATGCAAAAATGCACAAAAGTATGGGAACGCGAAAAACCAACAGTTTAACACGAAAATAAACGTCAATGATGAAACATTGATAAACGTCATGTATGCATATACATACATATACACATAACTAAACACATACTTATGTACATACACACGCACATATATATTTACTTACATGATTTAGCATATTTATATTTATTTTTTAATCTTAATTTCATATAAAAACTTATAAAACTTTGTTTGCCATTAGTTTTAGAACATTTTTTCATATATTTTTCCATTTTTTTAGTTTTTAGGTATATGTATTTTTTCTTTGTAATTGTTTATTTTTCAAAGAGCTGATAGATTTTGTGTTTGCCCAAACTAGCACGAAGAAAAAGTTCGGGCTGTTTCGTGCAAGAAGAAGAAGAACATTACTCTCACAAAACCTCTCTAATTTACCCAATTTTCGAGTAAGGAAACGCTTTTCGTGCAAATTGGGATCCCGTAGGATCCCAATGTAGAGCAAAGAAACACACCTATCAAATGTAAAAACCTTATGGAATCTTTAACGAACAAATTAATTCTCAAAAATTAAAAAAAAACCAAAAAACAACCATGTTCAACTTTCCCGTTCTAGTACATAAAACATTACTTGTTATCAGTGCTCCGCAATCGTTCGAATCAGATCAAAATTAAGATTTACTGGCTTTACCTATAAATAATAATTGCTTAATTCAGAAAACCTCTTGTAACTTTGTATAAGATAATAGTCTAAAATTTGTTTTTGGAAATTTTCATATAAAACATAAATACACTACTAAACTTTTATTTCATATCTTTATAAAATGTTGTAAGTAGAGAGAGGCTCGCTGAGAGATTTTGCATGTAGCCTATTCTTCTTTTTTCATTAAAAATACAAAATACGTGAATACACTGCATACAGGGTATTTACAATAAAAAAACAGAAAGTGTATTTGATACACAAATAGACGATCTTGTGAATTAAGCAAATATTTACATTTAATGCACATACTAAACATATAACATATTGGTATTCAAAGTGTGTCCCGTTCGCTATCGGAGGTGCAGTTTTTTCAAAAACAATTTTTTTTATTATTTTAACATGTATATTTATTTTCTATTGTATGTACAAATTAATATGGATGGGTAATGATGAGCATTTACAATTAAAAGTAATTAAGCACGGCGTATTCATTGAAAAAAAAATATATGCTAATTTCACTCACTTCCGACTTCTATAATTGTTACTAAAAACTAAAATATATCTATAACTTTGTATCTATGAATATAAATAAGATAATAAATATGAAATTACTTGAAGTACATAAATACAATTTTAACTTGAACTAACTCTTACTACCAACGTGGTAGAAAAAAATATATTCCATTCTACATGTCCTAAATGTTGTTAAAAAAGGAGGAACACAAATATTTTTACATGACAACTATCAATATACATAGTTACGTTATTCCACTTTAGTTTAAAAAAATTGCTTTCTGAAATTATGTTATAATTCCCAGCCTTTTTATATTTTTAGATGCTGTAAAAAACGAGTTCTAAGTTTTGTCCCGTTCGCCAGATATTTTGCTGATACATACTCGTATATCAGAAAAAACAAATCAATAAAATCATAACTTTGTATTAAGGCCTCATTAGTTTTTACTTTTCGTTCTGTTCCGTTCTTTTCTGTATAAAATATTTTGTAATTACAAAAAAACAAATCCCACATACAGACTTTCAATTGAACAGAAACAAAACAGCTGATTCAAAATATATAGAACACCACGTACAAACTAATTATGCCTTTAGACATAGTGTTCCTCATATTAACGTACTATAAAAAAACAGCAAGAAATCAAAACATTTAAGATTTTTTTATATTATCTCACTTCAAAGGCGAGTGATGCATTAAACACACAAAATGCCGCTAGCAGCATTTGTAGCCTCGTAGCCAGCTACTTAATTATTTTGGAGACGGCAGCAGCACCATCTGCACCTGATATTCAAGTGCAAATACATAGTTCAGTATTGCCACTTTCATATGGTTTGTATTTATAAAAATTAATTGCTCTTTTAAAATGTACTTATTTCACGTAAAAGTACAAAAATGAATCAATTTATTCTTTACATCAATTTTCGATATTGTTTCTGTTATATAATATGAAACTAGATATACCAAACGGACGACACAATCACCCGTATTCTAGAATCAAAATGTAAATATTTTTATTAAGATTCAAAGAAAATTTATCTAAACGTCATAAAAATTTCATTAAAACACAGCCACAGACATAGTTATATACATATGCAACCATAATTAAATAATACATAAAATTAAAAAAAAAACATAAACAAAATCCCTTCAACCAAGCTAATTCTACTAATACTACAAACACACACACACACACACACACACACTCATGTTTTTTTTCTAGTAGTAGCATTTTTAAACGCTTATAGCTCCCAAAATACTAAACCGATTTCAATAAAATATAGATTTTGCACATCTGTACGTAAAATTCTTTAAAGCCATATAAATCTTTTTAAAATCGGTACAGTGGTACCAGTGTAAAAGGGATTACAAAAAACATGTTCGCCTATTAATTATATAGATAATTGTACGATATCATTTATTCAACATTTTGTATTATACTGGCAACACTGAATTTTCTCATTGTAGCCAAAGAAATAGAAATTAGTTTAATTGGACTACAACGACAAAATCAGCATAGACAACAACCTGTCGCCCTGTTGCCTTGCTGTCTTCAAAAGAATCATTCTCATATAAACATGTGTATTCTATCCTTGACAGTTGGTAGTCGGTAGCTTGCTGTGGTGAATGTGTTTAATGCATGAGTATCCCGTTCTACATGCTGGAAATGCCCATATGTAAGTTGTTCACAAAACATTTGATCAATTCACAACCTATTGTGGAAGTCGTAAATAGTTCGTACATGACTTGTTGGTAATTTCAATAAAACATTGTTTATAAACAAATGTTTACATAGAAATTACCAACAACGTTTGTACAAACCAAGAATGATAAAATAAAGATTATGCCTTGCACATGATTTACCGTTTGATGATGTAGTAGTCCTCTCCCAAAGGTCACCAAGTCTATATCACATGTGATATTTATAATATCTTGACAAAAATTTATGTATTTTGTGGTAGTTGGCAGGCAAGAGACTTAGAGAGACCTCCCAGAAAAAAATTAAAACAGATTAAATAAACTGCAAGTTTTGTATAATATTTTATCATATATACACATAAATAATACGATTATTAAAATAGTTAAAATTATATAGAAATTGTTTAAATTTGGTTGTTTAAATGGCTGCAAAACTAAGAAAAATAAAAAACAAAATAAACTTTATTTAATAAAGTGAAGAGATAAGAAAAATAGCAAATATGAAATGTGTGTGTATATTTTTGTGCGTAATAATTCTACAGCTAAATTTTACTAGTCAATGAGAACACAGAGTGACAGAGTGAGTGACGTCAGAGTTCCATCAAGCTTTTTAATCTTGCACGATATCGTAATTTTTATTTTATCATTCTTGGTACGAACTACGGCTTCTATAATAGGTTGTGAATTGAGCAAATATTTTTCAATATAATGGTTTTTACTCACCTTTTTATTTTTAATTGATTTAAAAAAAAAAAACAATTTGAAACCAAATTGATGCACTACTTTTTTTGTTGCTTCTCGTGATTGTAAATATCTTCAAGGTAGAATAAAAGGAGATTTTCATACAAAAAGAGCATTGTCCATTGTAATCTCATGTTGATTTCGTCGAAATAAAGTTAGGTTAGGTAGGTGTGGCAGTCAAAAATCCGGACTTACTTAGACCATTTTGCTCCATTGTGATACCATGAAGACTCTGCTTATGCGGTTTCCTTACCGTCGAACCAACCAGAGCTCAATATAAAGCTGCTGATACATTGCAGTTCAACACTAGCAACGTCAGAAAGTTTTCTGAACTCAATAGCGCTCATTGTGGCCATTATCTTTCTTGCAAGTCCAGGACAGTGACACAGAAAATATTTTACACTTTCCTCTTCATCGATATCCCAGCAGCTGCGGCAAAAATCATTGTGTTCGATCTGTAACCTTTGTGCATGCCTATCCATGAGACAATATCCGTTTAACACGGGCACTATAATCAATATTTGTTTTCTATTCTTCAAAATTAAAGAAGCCATATTTTGCCTATTAAGATGAGTCCATAACTGCCTTGTGATCACGCAATCATTTTTTATATGACCCACCGTCTATTTTTTTCATCATCTGCCTTGCGCCTAAGTCAGAGTTTGCAAGGTTGTCCCAATTCTATCAAGCTCATCAGCCCTAAAGTTCCCCGGAAAGTATCTACGCCCCGGGATCCAGATGATCCTAGTGTCAAACTGTCATTTAGAGATGATGGGCAATCGAGGGTTGTTGATGTTCTTAGCTACTAGACTATCAGTGTAAATGTTAATCAAAGTCGTTGAAGTGACATTCACTTTCAACCACTACAGTGATCCGGAAGTCGCTTTGCAATACGAAGACCTAAAGCCCCTGAAAAGACTCCATAACCCACACCTTCTTGTGTTTTAGAGCCATCCTTATAAAAGTCAACACTTTTTCTTCTGCATGGAGTTCCATTCATCCACAATTTTGTGGATGGTATCCAGGCTTTATAAATACGTTCGTATGGTGGAGCAGGGTAGGTTTGGTCAATCCTCCATCCGCAAGCTTCATCAGCGAGTATTCTACAGTGGCCAGTTTCATTTCTGTTCTACAGGGAGGTACAACGAAGATGGATTGACGAGGTTGTTGCCATCTTCTTCCCTACTAGGTCCAATGGTAGTAGGTTAAGAAGCATTCCCAGTGCATCCGTAGGAGTAGTGCGAAGAGCTCTGAATAAATACAAAAATTCAAGTTTTTGCACCTTGTGTAAGATATCTAGATACGTCCTTTTCTCCAGGGACGGCCACCACACGATGATCCTATACATGAGAATTGGACGTACTATTGAGTATAGATCTAATGAACGATTTTTGTTGTAAGACCCCAGTTTTTCCCAATAGATTTTTTGCGTGAATAGAGTGAAATTGTGGCTTTTTTCACTTTCTCTGGAGAATAGGTTGGAAAAAAAGTATCTTATACTTCCTGGAGAAAAGGATTAGTTCCGTTTTATTAGGATTAACGACAAACCCTCGTTTCTCCGCCCATTTAATTAAATGTGAAAGAACATCCCGTAGGATATCCCTTAGAGAAGTGAGGAATTTTTCTCTTACAGCTATTGCCACATCATCAGCATAAGCCACGATTTTGTACACGCGCGATTCTAGAAATATCAGCATGGAATTTACAGCAAGATTCCACAACAGCGGCGAAAGAACTCCTCCCCCTATTTACAAAGCGGGTCTGCCTAAAAGCTCCTAGAGCCGAAGTTATCCTGCGGTGGGTTAGTAGATTCTGAATCCACTTACATAATTCTGCATTAACCCCCAGATTCGATAATGCGTCAATTATCGCATCTGGAGAAATGTTATTAAAAGCCCCCAAATATCTACAAAGGTCACAAAGATATATTCACTTTGTTTATTGCGCTAACCAGCTCGTGTAGAGCCAATTCGGTCCACTTTCCCCTTTGAGGAAAAGTCTCAATTATTGTGTGCCATTTATAAAGAACTTGTAGCGCATTTACTTGCTGCTTATCTTTTCTCTGCTTACAGTTTTATCTGAAATAATAGCTTATTTCAAATTAAATATATTAGTTATAGTGTTTTCCTAAATACAATAAAAGTGCACACTGAATTTCCCAAACTAACAGCAAAAGAAATAAAAATCGTAAAATATGACTAGAACACTTTTTTCTTATCGCTAGAGAAGTAATGTCGCATATGCGAGACAAGAAAGTGATTTATTTTGGTATATCTGAATAATGCGGTAAAATTTTTTCAATTTATTGTTATTTAGTACTTCATCGGAACATTATGATAGAAATTTGTACGACTGAAAATGAAATCAATTCACAATTGGTTAGAAAATAAATGCAGAAATTATTAATATTCATTTATGCGATGAGTAACTGCAATTGTTATAAAAACCAATTAATCGTCTATATTATACGATCACTTGAAGCAATTTGTAAAACAAGTGTTAAATTTACACCGACGTATTTACAGACGTATAATAAAACTTTACTTTTTTCTTTTCGAAATTTCTATTGGTGATTAATCAAGGTGATATCTACGTAGTTGCAATAATATGACAAATAATATAAGAAAATTATTTATTGTAACTCCATGATTGTTTATTGTTTCGATGTGTTTTTGTATGTGTTTGTGTGCACGAAAATATATTAAATCATGCTGAAATTATTAGCGGTGTTCACTGTCTGCTAGGAATGGTCTTGCAAAAGTGTAAATATAAAATATGCAAATATGAAATTGCTCTTTTGCTTGCAACCCACCAAAAAATTACTCACGTTTGGAGTTTTTATATTAATTGGTTTAAGCCAGATACAAATGCAATATGTGGCATTTTGAAAACTAATCAAAACGAAGTAATAAACTTGATAAGACTGCTAACTATTAATGTTGTACAAAGAAACTTTTAGAAGCAGGCCCATTTATTTAAATAAAACAGCTCCTGTCAACAGAATTCTAAGAAAAATTGAGGCTACCAGCACCGAAGTGGTGTAACAGACATCTGGTTACTTAAACAGTAGCTCTTTTTAATTATTAATTGCTTTATTACTTTGCAATAATATGATCTGTGCAAACACGATTTTTCAGCTTCACTTTCTTTAGAATTTCAAAATGCGGTTTAATCTAATTTTGTTTGATAGTTGGTAATGTAAATTAGCTATTACGCACTAGAAAAGCAACCAAACGCCGAATATGCGTTACACCACTTCTGCACTGATAGCCTCAACTGTCATTAACTTAACTCTTTAACTTCTTTAAGAGTTTTTGTATGCAGTTTGATTTTTTTCCGAAAAGCTTCGATAATAATTATTCATTTAAGCTTGTTAAGGCTTCATTAATCTTTACTTTCTGTTGCTGTTCTGTGCCGTTCATTTCTGTTTAAAATATTTTGCAATTACTTTGCTGTGAAAAAAATCAGCTGGCATCCTATAGAATTAATTACACTTGTAGACAAAATATCACAACACACTAATACATACACACTTTTGGTTGTCACTGAACGAAAAAGTAAAAACTAACCACACATACAGATTTTCAACTCAACAGAAACAAAACAGCTGATTCAGAACAGAACAGAACGTACAAACTAAGGTTGAGTTTACATGTGGCATTTCGTGTGTTCCAAATGCCCAAAAAAGCGTAACCACTAATTACTAATGAAAAACTGTTTGATTCAGACATGTATTCATTGATTTAAACTGTTTCCAATAATGTTGGATTCTATAAAATTGTCTATTAGTTATGTATGAAACTATTTAACTTAATAAATACATGTCTGAATCTAAAAGTTTTTCATTAGTATTTAGTGGTTACGCTTTTTTACGCTTGTGTCGTACATGGCACACAGATGTAAACCCGGCCTTATTCTGCCTTAACTCTTTCTATGTAATTTGTCATAAGAAAATTTTCCATTTGACAAAAGATGGGAATGGTCTTGCGCGTCAAACACTGAATACCGCTAATGTTTCATGAAAAACTATAATAGGAGTAAAAGGTAAAACAATGCACATTTCATTATATAGAAAATTTAATAAGTTATATTTATTTAAAAATTAAATAAATATTTAAACGTTTTCATAAAGCAATTGTTTTAAATACACTGTGCAAAATCTTTATTTTGAGCAAATGAATCCATTAATTTTAAGCTGAATTCACATATTTCATTCTGTCAAAAATTTGCTATATAATATATCGGACTCCTTTTCCTACCAACAGAGACGTCAGATACCCAGCGGGAAATCAAGCGAAGTACTTCGATTCGTCAATATGACATCGTAAGCGAGCAATCTAAGTACTTGGATTGTAATGTACGTGTAATATGATACATCATGTGTTACTTATAACTTCGATTACGATGTAAGCAGGGCTTCATTTATTGATTAAAACAAACAGTTTTTAGGCTAAATTTATTATCATGCTCCCTTACAACTCTGCCGTCGATTTAATGGCCTGTCCCACAATGTCACTCGCAAACGTTCGAATGACAACTTATATTGAAAACAACAACAAATATTCTAATGTTATTCTTGTTTGCAGTACAAGTTGTCGATCGAACGTTTACGAGTGACATCGTGGGACAGGCAGTAAGTGCAATGCTAGTGACACGTACTGAAATCGTGGCTTACTTACGCGTCCTATGACACTTTTGTGTTAAATCTAAATAGCAAAATAAGTGAATGAACCACCACTGACTGCTACTAAGTATTACTGATATCATCGATTACGTAAGGTATATTTTTTTACCACTGGGTACATACACATTAGAGAGCTGCTTAAACAGTCTTCAAATGTAAATACGTCGTGTTTTTTAAATGTATTGTCGTAGCATGTATTATACTAAACCAATAATAAATGATGTCGTTTAATAGCCCTGTCAAAAATTACGTTAACTTTAAACTAACTTTAAGCTAACTATTTCTTGGATTACTTTTAATGTAATTAACTGATTATTTTAACATTGCGATATCCTAGGCGGTAGTCAATTGTCTCACTCTGCATTACTTTCAGCTAACTTAAAGTTAATTTTTTTAAATCACCTGGTAGTCAGTAAGTTAAAAAAAATTTCTGGGGTTCGAACATGTATCATCACACGTTGTGTACTCAACGCGCTACTACCCAACTAATATAACAACAGCAAAATGTTAATATAACACGGAAATGAGTTTCAAAGTAGCTGATAATAAATTTGTTGGCTCTCATCAAATTCGATTACGTACTCAACTTAAGAATTCATTTTGGGTTTATTCTGGATGACATTGCAGTTAGCTTTTAGTCGGTCTAAGAAAAGTTAACTATAACTTAACTATCTTTATAGTCAACCACACATTCTCCGAAAGGGAATATTCATATATATTTATATATGTAGAGGAAATGGAACTATAAATCTGTAATATATATGTTTGTACATATGTATAACTTCATAGAAAAGAAAACTCAATAAGATCTTACAATATATTCGCAAATTTTTTCACTTGGGATTTTCATTTAAAATTTTCAAGTGTAGTTGGTTAATAAGGTTTCTGTAATCTACTGCTGCCACTTGTAAATTTTGCTGTTCTATATTTCAAGTTTGTTTATTGTGTTATGTCCGACAAGTTCGCATTTTCAAGTATTTTACTGTTTGAGTGTGGAACAATCAGTTAAGTGCGATACAAAGTAAATGGTCAGCAAAAGTTCCGTTTTGTTATTCAAATATGGTCAAACAAAATTTTTAGTGCTAATAAACTGGCAGTAGTGGTCGTCGTCTGTCTCCGTTGAATGTCGTATAAATTTAATATCTGTACGTTTAAGCGACCATGTAGCTAGATAGCACAAACCATCATTAAGGCAGTATTCATTTAGACAAATTAAAATATTAATAATAATAAATATCTATTTAATTGTGTATAGTAGACTTAATTTTATAGTATTAATAATCTTTTTTCTTTCTTTTTGAAAATTACGAGTAACGGTCAGACAAATTATGTCTATGATTAACCTAATGTATTATACTCTTTGAGAAAAGGAATAGTATAGCGATATGATAGATGGTGAAGTGAGAAATTTTAATATAATTCTCTTACAACTCTATAGTTTCAGGTTTTGCTAACGTTTGAAGCAGTGTACACTACACACTGAGCACATATTGGCGTACGGTGCGATAGTAAGATGGTCTTCATTACTAAAAGCCACCTATTGAGATATAATAGAAATAATTCTTCGTACTTCTATCTTGCCCACAACAAGTGCCTCAAATACCACACTTTTCATTTGCTCATACAAACTGTTGGCCAATAGAAAATTCGATGTCAACACATCTCTCATGCATCGAACGATATTAGAAAACCTTTCCGACGTCCTTGATGTTTTCACATACCGATAGAAATTAGACAAGGGTGTGGGTGGATTATTCTCGTTTTGGGATAAGGATTAGTTTTAACTTGAAAATCAGTGAAGTGTAATACAGGCTGAAATCTTAGCAATAAAGAGAGCGCATAATTGGGTGAAATAGTACAAAATATACAATGAAGGATATTTGAAAATGTATCAGTTGCATACAAAACATTCATATATTTTGGCTTATCAATGCCGGATGTCTCTTAATGAGATAGCAATATATTCTACGCTAGAGTGAATCTGATTTTCGGGACACGGAAGTGTACTCAGAAACGATATAACGGATAGGATTTACAAAGATGTGTATTATTATTATGCCAAACTGGTATACCGACCAACTGGTCGGAGTTCAATTGAAAAATTGGAAATTCCATAAAGAGCAGAAGCTCTTCACAATTACGCAGATTAGATGGTCAAACGCGCTTACCTGCTCTACTTTAAAATTAACTTGGTCACGACAAAATATTAGATGATTCATCATCCTGGAAAGAATCTCGAGGGTCAGCTTTGTATACTAATGGCGGCATTAACAGGTCATAATATAGGTGCACATATATTCAATCTCCCGCATAAGGACATGATCAGTTAGTTGTAGATAAACGAAATCACGTAATCATGTAAAATACGAGGGTGGATCATTAACAGCGTCTTTTTGAGTTTCCCGCCTCTTGATTGAAATGGCAATACTGGTTGACTACTGTCTAAACTTGAACAAGTTGTGTCATTTAGTTTGTGTTTGGCATCCGTTCATAACAGACTACCTCGCCTTTTAATAAGAAAATGGAAAAAAGGGAATTTCGTGTGCTCATTAAACATTATTTTTTGTAAAAAAAAAGTCAATGAAACCGAGGAAAAGCTCGATAAACACTATGGGGACTCTGCACCATCGATTTTAATGGTGAAAAAGTGATTTACTGACTTTCGTTGTGGTCGCACAATTACAAATGACGCTCAACGGCCAATTGAGGTCAGTACACCCGAAAATTTCGAAAAAATCCACGATATGGTGTTGGTCGATCGAAGAGTAAAAGTGTGTGAAATTGTTGATGCGCTTTGCATTTCATATGGCAGTGTGGTTTCGATTTTAAATGATTAGCTGGGTTTAAGAAAGTTGTCTGCAAGATGGGTGCCGCGTTTGCTCTCAATTGACCATAAACGTAAACGTGTGACAACTTCGAAGGAGCTGTTTAAACGCAATCCGAATAAAACATGTATCCATTACTGTACTCCGGAGACCAATCAGCAGTTTAAACCTGCTCCGAAGAAGGCCGAGGTGAATTTGTCGGCCAATAAGGTGATGGCAACAGGTTTTTGGGATTCACGCGGGATAATCCACATCGATTACCTTTAAAAGGGTAAAAAAATAAAAGGCGAATATTATGCAAACTTATTAGACCGATTTAATGAGGATTTAAAAATTAAATGACTCCATATGGCCAGGAAAAAATTTCTTTTTCATCAAGATAATGCGCGAGTGCACACGTGTGCAGTCTCAATGGGAAAACTCTGTGAATTGGGCTACGAATTGGTACCCCATCTGCCATATTATCTGGATTTAGCCCCTAGTGACTGCTTACTATTTGCAAACCTAAATAAATGGCTCAGTGGACAGAGATTTAGCTCCAACGATGAAATTATTAACCAAACAAATGCCTATTTTAAGGACCTCGAAAAATCCTATTTTTTATGGGATACAAAAACTTGAGAAATGTTGGACTGAGTGTATTGAGTTAAAAGGAGATTATGTTGAAAAATAATTTTTTTTTTGCAAAAAAAAACTGTGTTTCATGCAAAAAGTCACGGACGTATTGATCCGCCCTCGTATTTTTTTTAGTTATTTTCTAGTTTAAGTTGATAATTATTCTACAGGAAGAAAAGGTTTTGCAAAGCTTAATACGTTCCTAAAACTCCTCAATTTATTAAAAATCCTTGAAATTCTTGTAACCAATCGTTCTTAATTGTTCTTCCTACACACGCACAGATACTACCCTAATGCCGATTGTAATAAAGACTACAAAAGTATACTTGAATTTAATATCCGATAGTTTGATATTTATTGTTACATTTGGTATGTAGTTAGTTACCTTCCTGTCATATGGAAGTGTTTCGATTTGTTTAAATTTAAATTTTAAAAATTAGTTTTATAATTTTTTTCATTGATACAAGTGGAACAAAAATGTTTGTTTTGGCATTTGTTTGTTTGTTCAAACAACAGAAGGGGAAAATCTGTTTCGAACAGAGAAAATCTGGTCACGATCACTGACTGCTTGCTGTATCGAGATTAGACTACGATACTTGTGTGTATGTATGTATGTATATCCAATAAACTTTTCAATACGAAGTATTTAAATAGACTATATAATGGGACACAGTAATACGCTCACAGTTTGCCAGATTAATTGAAAATGCCAAACTAATTCAGTTTAAGCATTTTTGCATGTTGTTTTTGATTTTAAATAATGCAAAACATCCAGTGCTGTGCTTGTTTCAAATGCATTTTTTCATTTTTTTAAATTTTTATTGGAGTTTTTCTTTTCTTGCTCTTTTATCCAAGTATAACGACCATTCAAAATCAGATTCTTTAGAGCCCATGGCTAATTTATATTCTCTAATATATTTATTTGTTTTTGCTGCCACTTGGTTATTAGAGGGACGGCAGGATTTCATTAAGCGGCACTAAAAGAGAAGTTAAGACCTTACAACGAGTTGAAAAGATAAATTATATTTGTCTTTTAAGTGTTAAGTCGTGCTATATCATAAATGGGTATAATTAAGTAAAATTTAAAAGCTTAATATCTATTATTATTATTACGACTTGTTATTCTTCATGTCCCATTTTTATTTAAAAAATAAATAACATTGATTTTTTTTGCAATATTCAATCAACTTGACAAGCGGTGGAACATACTCGTATTTGCTAAAATACTTTTTCTTTGTTTGTAAAAGTGAAAGTATTCTCATTCCCATGGGAATTATGGAATATATATATTTATGTGTGTAAAATGAAATATACACTAGATAAAATAAAGCATTCACTTGAGTTAAATTATGCAAGCAATTTTAGAAAATTTTCTAGAATTAAATTAGAATTAAAAATATCCACGAAATAGGAAGAAACCAATTAATGTCGAAAGAAATATATATATAATTTAAAAGTTGACCCGGCAAACGTTGTTTTGCACAGAAATTATTCCTAGAGAATTTCTATGCTAGAAAATAATGACTAACTCATTCCAAGTGTGTGAGTATGTAGTATATGAGTGATAGAGGCAGGGAGTGTTCTGAACGATGATGGAATATATAAAAAAATCAAACACCAAACTTATATTTTTTTAAATTTATTATAATTTATAGTTATATTCATTGTTAACTCATACCAAATTTGAAGATTCTTGCTATTATTGCTTTCAAGTTAAACGATTTTTATAATAATTTTGTATTGCGGGTGACCCTTCGCCCGGTCTTATTCGACCAATATTTTGCATTACTTCGCTTGCTATAGGTACTCTGTTCAAAGTTGTAAAAAATTTTCAGCACCATTGATTATTTCGCGTGAAAAATTTGACATGTACTAAATGTAGCACAACTCGCGGTTTTTTTTTTATAAATTTCTCGCTTTTATTGCTTGAAAGTATGCAACATTGTTAAAATTCCATGCGAAAAAAGCACTGCTCATGTTGTTTCGCAGCCAGACTAATTTTGCATAAAAAGACATGATTTTACGTGTTTTTCACAACAAGAACAGAGTACTACTTTTGCGAATTTATTTCGCAAATATTTCATACCAAATACTTTTATATGTAGTTTGACAGCATTTCGCACGAAATTGTGAACAGAGTACGAGGCTTATTATAGCTTTCAACATGTTATGTTATTATTAATTACTTTGTATGGGGGTGCCCCTTTCCATGGTCCTATTCTACCAATATTTTAAATTACTTTACAACTCACTCTCAAAAGAGGCCATACCAAACTTAAGGACCTTCCCTTGGTTCTATTCTACCAATATTTTACATTACTTTGCACCTCGTTTTCAAAGGAGTCCATGCTAAATTTGAGGACTCTTGCTATTATAGCTTTCAAGATATGAGATTATAGTTAATTACCTTGTATGTAGTATGCCCCGTCCCCCTGTCATATTCTACTAACATTTTGAACTACTTCGCACCTCGGTCTTAAAAGAGCCCATACCAAATTTGAAGACTATTGCTAGTATAGAGTTCAAGATATAAGATTGTTATTAATTAGTTTGTATGAGGGGTTCCCCTAGTCCTATCTTGCTAATATTTTGACCATTCCGCACTTCGCTGTCAAAAAAGTCCATACCAAATTTGAATACTCTGCCTACTATAGCTTTCCAGATATAAAATAGTCGTTGGTATGGGCGTGACAAATAGTAAAAATAGACTGGGACGTATTCACAGACCTATCCAATACACATAGAAAATTTCAAAAAAATCGATCAACCCGCATCGGAGTAGTTTAATTACAAACACCGTGACACGAGAATTGTATATACACATATGTATATAGTATATATATATATATATATATATATATATATATATATATATATATATATATATATATAGATTTTCTTGTAACATTTTGAGCTCAATTAGAAATCGAATACCACGAACAGATTATCGTATAATTTTAGTATTAATTGTCCATATTTTTTTCAGAAAATTTTTCTTAGTTTCTCAACGATGCATAATTGCTTTTTTCAGGCAGTCATACAAAAAACTTCAGGAAATTCGAGTAAAAAGTATGTTCCGTGATGTACAGCACACAATAACCCAATTCACATTCTTGTGCAAATGGTCTTGCATCGTTGCATGCGCAAAATTGTATAGTATATTGAAACTCACCACTAAGAATTTTTAAGTGGTGAGTATGAATATACTATACCATTTTGCACATGGTACGAAGCAAGACCATTTGCACGAGATTGTGAATTTGGCTATGGAATTTAAATATCCTACACTAATTCATGTATGGGGAAGTCCCAACTATCCACCAAACAAAAATTTTTGGAATTAATTCAACTTGATTTTTTTAATGAAATATAAGACTGGATGTATGTAAGAAACATTTATTTTGACATAGATACTCAATCTGCGGTCATTTTGATTATGAGAAAAAAAAATATGTATATATGTATCTATAAATATATGCAATATATACAAATGTTCATATATTTATAGATATTTAACTAAAATTATTAATTAGTTATGCATATGTTTGAATTTGCCATTTCTTAGATTTAATCTTTTGTTTTCATTAAACAAATATATTCACAAGATTATTCTTAAATTGATTATGCATAAACTTCTTAACTGATAATGAAGATTATAATTTTTATAAAACGGGGAATTTCTTGGACTATGACGTTACTAATTGTTAAAATTATTGTTAATCATCAGTTTCATATCCATGTTATGTCTTTATCGAAACCTGGTATATACAACAGTGCATTGAAATACATATGTACATATATTTTAGTCCAACAAACACGGAATTATTCATAAGTTTTGTATGTTGAAAAATATTATTTTTCAGTTAGAATGTTCTGTAATTAAGAAGAAAATGCACTTTTCTAGATAACTATAATTTATTATACAACCTCTTTTATTATAAAATTAAGTGCCAAAAGTTCTGGAAGCCAAAAACCTATTGACTATGCTTTGTTATATGTCAACGGCGAATTTAAGACAAAACCTTTGATATAAGGGCATTTTCGCAAAAAGGTCAACCAAGAGTCCAAAAAAAAAATACCGAAGATCTTGCAATTTTTTTTATCATATATTATTTAGAAGTATTGAAATTTAATATTTTTGGGTTAAAATAGTGAATAAAAGTTTATATGTAAAAAATAATTGTAAGCGAAGTTGAGTTTGCATGTTTCTTGCACTGGGTACGTTTTATAGACTTATTTCGTTAATATATTTACTACATTTAGAGTTCTCTTACTGTACAGCTTCTCTTCTTTAATTGTACTTAGATAAGTGAAGTTGCGGTAAAAAGTACAAAGAGAAACAACAGAGCACGAATTAACCGTATTTGTGTTAATCTTTAATTTGATCTTCTTTTGTCGCGTGAGTGACCGAAAGACAGCATAAGTTGTCAAAACGTTTGCATTTGTTGATAAAAGTGGAGGAAGATTTGTAGTTTACGTGAGATTGGTTCAACAATCAGTAAAATAAAATTAAATAAAATTTTTTTCAAATAATTTATTTTTTATTCATTGCGAAAGTTTGTCGTGTGAGTGACCGTTAATGCAATGCCTTCTAAAAAAATTATTTTTGCTTAGTGATTTGTTAGCTTTTTTAATTCAAATTTAGATGGATCAACAAAATATTAATAAAAAAAATTAAAAGCAAATGCGATACATGGGCAAAATAAAAAATAACCCACAAAAACTGATGGGTTATAGAGCAAAACAAAGAGAATTGTCCCGAAAGTACAGAATAAAAGTGTGAGAGAATCCAATAGAAGTCGATAGCAAGTTAAAAAGAAAGAGAGAATATGATAGATCGAGAGTAAAAATGATTCGGACTAAAGGCTCAGTTAGCCGACTGTAATGTAATGTAACTGTAACGTAAAAAACAGCTGATTGATATTTTTATATGAAAAGTAGGTTACGTTACATTACATATCTATAACCATTTTCATTACTTTTCACATAACAAAATCGAGCAGCTGTTTCTTACTGTTGCAGTGACATTACATTACAGTCGGCTAACTGAGCCTTAATTCGCAAGTGGAGAACAAGAAAAATGATAGGTATTGGAGCAAGCAATCTCTTGGAAAGGGCGTAAAGAAGGCAGAAAGGGCACTGCCAAAAAATGCAGAAAGGCGAAAAATTGTTCTTGATGTATTAAATAAAAAATACTATATGGAAATCTCTTTTTTGTTTTTTCTTCTTCTTCTTAG
The DNA here is from genome assembly GCA_949987645.1 of Tachina grossa. Classification (NCBI taxonomy): domain Eukaryota; kingdom Metazoa; phylum Arthropoda; class Insecta; order Diptera; family Tachinidae; genus Tachina; species Tachina grossa. The sequence goes on along the minus strand of OX465274.1, from coordinate 130,110,726 downwards.
CTTAAATACTAATGTAATGACTATAATTCTATATATAACTGCACACAAAACTGCAGTGGAAAAAATGTCGCGTGAGTGACGTCGCGTGAGTGACCCAGAAGAATCCTTCGAAAAACAAATGACAGGCCAAATTTTTAAAAATCATAAGTCTAATAATAAAGCTTGATATTTCTTATTTATGTCAAAAATATTTAAAGTTCAAAATTTTCACACAATTCGCAGAGTTTGCCGATTATTAGCAATGATGTCTAAAGCCATGTATATTTGAAGTCGCGTGAGTGATCGCTCTTTTGTGGCTTTTATCTCAAAAGATAAAAACCGCAGGCTCTCAATTTTTTTTTACCATTGCTAGTACTCTCAAAATACTACAAAAAATTATTAGTGGTGAATTGTAAAAAAATTAATTGTGTATGATTTATTATTTAACATTTAAAATTTTATTTTGCTTCCGGAAGTCGTGTGAGTGACCGCGGAAATGCCCATATCACACTTTAAGATCCGACTGTAAATGCTAGAGTTGTGCTTATCAGCTCGTTTGAGTGACCGCTCTTTTCAGCTCAGCTCACTTTACTGAAGTATTTCATTCAGTTGGCTCAGTAGCTCAGGCGGCAAATTACGACACTCGTTATCGAACGAAATTACGAAATATTTCCATAGAAACTCTATTGAAATATTTCGTAATTTCGTTCGAAAACGAGTGCCGTAATTTGCCCCAGTTCATTTGTAGTGAAACATTTTATCAAACATAAAGAAAGAGCGAAAACAGAAGCATAAAAAGTGACCGATTTATACAGTGAGTGTGTGTGTGTGGTCATACAGTACAAAACAAGGCAGATGAAGTATACAAAATAAATAAAACTAAAATACGAGTAGTTACATAGTTTAATGAGTGGAATTTGTTATGTTATGTTATGTACATACATATATATGTGCAATCAAAATTAAAATTATTTAATGTTTCAGATATTTTAATATTATCACAATACATATGTATATAAAATTTTTTTTATGTACTTGTGCGACAAAAGAAAATTGCTAAAAAACCACAAGACTTGTATCGAACTCTTTCATTAGGTCGTTTTAGACACAAACCTAGACAAACACCTAAAATAGGTTAGACAAACACCTAAAATACGTAGGTTTGTGTCTAAGACGAGCTGCTGAAAGAGTTTGATGGAAGTCTACATGTAATTTAAATGGGTTTGATTATAGGTTTGTGTCTAAAATGAGCTACTGAAAGAGTTCGTGAATCGTTGTGAGTGAGTGAGTGAGGTGAATCGTTCAATTGAACTAGTTCATTCATGAGCTGCACAACTCTAGTAAATGCCGAATATATAATGAAAAATGTATTTTGGCGTAGGGGTCGCGTAGGTTTGGCAAAAAAATAATTTTTTTTGAAACTCCTTGTGACAATACTTTATATTCGCTGGTGTATGGTGATTTTTTTTGCCTGTAAGGCGAAACAGTCTAATGTACATAGTATGTATCAAAAGGACTCTCAACTTCATTTATAGTATGTAAAAACTTCATTGAATCAATGAAACAATGACATTTAATTCATAAAAAAGTTTCTTTGAAGTAATGAAATAGTTTCCATTGTTCCTTGACTTCTCAATAAGCACAACCTTATAGACTAAACAGAAGTAATACGATAAGACATCAATTATTTTCTTGGTACAATGGATAAATGTATCCATTTTTAGAAATTTTATATGACATCTATTTTAATATATTCTCCGAGAAATTTCACTTATTTGTCGCGTGCAACAGCAAGCAATTATCCTTGTATTTCTGAGCAACGTGGCTCGATTTTTCTTAAAATTTTACCTAATGTAGAGCTGCTGACGGCCTACACAAATATTTAAGGAATTAAAAAAAAAGTTTCGGTTTTTTTTAAAAAAAAGCATATTTGTGTCACACGCTACAAAAACTTGACATTCCTATGGAAATGCCTACATGAACATATATTTTCTATATGTTTTTATTATTTAATTTTCTTAAATATTTATATTCGTATTTTAATTGAGTCTTTAAAATTATGTAATAATTAAAAATATTTTAATATAAGCCTTACGAATATTTAAATTAAGTTTTTTAATAGAACATAAAAAAATTTCAATTATTTGATTAATTGAATCTTTAACAATATTTAAATTAAATTTTAATTCAATCTTTAAAAAACATGAATTGAATTTTTAGTTTATCTATCTATCTTCTATCTATCTATCTTCTATCTATATATGTATATAAAAAAAAACAGGATGTGTGTATGTATGTAATGTATGGAGTCCAAAACGGCTGGGCCGATTTTGATGAAATTTTCAGGGAATCTTCAGAATATTCAGGCGACAGGTGACACTGTGAAGTCGGATTTTTGATTTTCGGTCTGCGGGCGGAGCGGCGTGACAAAATCCAATTTTCGTATTGGACCACCAATGCCACAAATTTCGTTAGAAGCGCAATTTAAATCGTGTGGTAATACAATACGTTGCTTAGGGCCAGCAACGCGTACCAGGTCAGCTAGTGTGATATATTTTTTTAATGAAAATATCAAATAAATAAATAAGACCTCCAAATTGTTTAAATGTAATGCTTTTGAACAATTAAAACTTTAAAAACAACGACCGAGAAGAAAGTGTTTGATGACATCATCTGCAAACAAAATATAATCGCATTTGTAGATCTTAAACTTTTTCAAATTGTGAACTCGTGCTTTTCCTTGTTTCTTTTTCGATTCATCTCGAATTGATTAATACATGTTTATTATTCAAACAACAAGTATTTGATGCTGTGCAGTGGCGTTTTGTAAACAACATCTGAAAAAAAAGAATTTTTTCTGATTTTAGAAACTTTCGAAATTCTATTTTTTTGCTGAAATTATTCCTGTTTCTTAATAATCTTTTTTTAGACAGATTTAATTATCAACTCATTTTTGGAATAAAAAGTTATGAATATAAATGAGTGTTAGTGATTTATATGTTTGTGCCGTGTGTAGCAAACAGACATACCTAGATATGTATTTGTGCATATGTATTAGAGACCTGTCTAATAAATAGTCTTTAAACAGTCTTTAAATGTAAATACGTCATGATTTTTAAATGTATTCACGTCGCATGTATTATACTAAACCAATAATAAATGCTGTCGTACTATAAGCGAAGCACGATGGATGTATTGGTGTACGTATATATCAGTGTTAACAAGCGATGTCGACAAGACAGCTTGTTTGTAACAAACACTCAAAAGAAGTACTGTTGATTAGTGTATGCTTGTTATTTTTCATATTGTACGTTTGAGTGTGTGTGTAATATGTAGATGGTAAGCTATAATGTGATTAACCGCATACAACTAATGTTAATGCATGTGTGTGCCTTTGCATGTGCGCAGAAAAATAAAAGATCATACACACATACATGCATGATGTTTGTACACGCGCTCATGCGTATAAAGAAGCAAGTATCACAAATTCTTCCGTCACGAAGTGTTTTCTTCTTTACTCTTATACCTACAATACTCAAACAAATTTCTTGCAAACAGTGTTGTTAACGTTGGTTTTATAAGATTTCGCTGTAGCAAAGCATTTGAAAAATCCCTCATGTCTTGAAAGTTCTTATAAGATGTCTTGTGCAGGACACTAATATGTATTATGTTACTATTATGTCTTTGTTTTCTTCTTTGACAGTTTTACATTGAGGAGTTTGTCCCTGCTATATTGAATTTTATCTCTATGTGCCTCCTAAAGTCCCGGTACATTTACACTGATGGTGTTTTATATCAGACTATTTTTGATATGAGAGCGTTGCTTAAATTCAAATATTCTGTTATTTACGAGCCCAAATGAAAACATTAGATCAATTACAAAATTTTTAATACCTAAAGCCTGGTACTCTGTTCACAATTTCGTGCGAAATGCTGTCAAACTACATATAAAAGTATTTGGTATGAAATATTTGCGAAATAAATTCGCAAAAGTAGTACTCTGTTCTTGTTGTGAAAAACACGTAAAATCATGTATTTCCATGCAAAATTAGTCTGGCATCATTTTAGTTTAGCTGCGAAACAACATGAGCAGTGCTTTTTTGAAATTTAAAAAAAAACGGCGAGTTTCACGCGAAATAATCAATGGTGCTGAAAATTTTTCACAACTTTGAACAGAGTACCAGGCTTAACATGAGAAGAAAAGCCAAGTGAGAAGAATTTATAAGAAAAAATTTCAACCTGTAACATCCATTTTCATTTTGTGCTGCAAAGCTTATATCGCAAGCCTCCACAGATAACGCCATTGAAATACCAGCAGGAAAAGGTAATGCATAGGAAACGAGAAGGTAAAGCACAGCATGTATAAGTTTTCATTCCAGAATTTATTACTGTTAACAGTGAATTATTTTAATGCTTCCGAGGAATGAGTTCTATAATTAATTCTTTTAATGAAATGTTTAACTCATTTGCATTATATTACTTATGCATTCCTAATTAATTATAACTATAATTAATTAATTACTTATTCATTAATTAATAGAATCAATATTTGTTCTTTTGCATTTTCCTATCAATCTTCTCCATTGCATAATTTTTAAATAAGATTTTTTGCAAAAGTTGTGTATAGAACTTTTACTTGAACTGAACTTCCCTGACACACGTTCAAAAACAAACTGCATCTTTTAATAACAACGGGAAAGTTTTAGACCACAAAAAGGCAGCAAAAGAAATAACGGATTTTTTTTAACAAACTATAAGGAAAATACGAACACTTGGCACGAGCAGAATACATACCAAAAATGGCTAAATGTAGACAAAAAATGGCTCAAAACTAGCTGAAAAATGGCTAAGCACAATCGAATGCAAAAATCATGAACTTTTAGCATGTTTTTTTAAGGCAAATCGGGAACTTTTTTAAAGTAAATAAAAACAATAAATTGAAGTAATATGTAAATAAAATAATTTTTCTTCAGGTAATAAAAAAAACTGTGCATATAGTGCAAACTTACAATACTTGCATTACGTCTTCTATTCATTTGTACATTCTGCTATTAAGTCTTTAAAAATTTGTTATACTAATGCATTCCTTGCGAAATTTTTGTTTATACTTTTTATTAAGTTTCTATTTTTTAAACTTTCATTTAAACTTTTATTTTTCTTGATATTTTCACTCGTGTACAACAAATATGACCCTTGTTTGATTGATATCATAAACCACCAATTACAGTGAAACCTCTCATAACTGGACACTCACGGTCGCCCTGTTTTTGTCTGTTTATTAGAGGTGTCCGCTTATGAGAGAGTTACAAACTTTTTGGATTTCATTGCAGTTGCAAAATTATTTTAAGATTAGACTTCTTCAAATTAGATTGGTATAATTTCAGCTGTTGGGTTTCAAATGACTTTAAATGATTTTATTTGTTGGAATACAACAAAGTCGTCTCTAGAAAAATGCTTTGAAAGGGCAATTTGCATAAGCAATGTAGCAATATGAATTGTTAAAATACATAAGAAACTTTACATCTTCACGAGTTCGTGCCCGAACATATTCCTTTTTCAAACTCGTTTAAAATATAAAATTTTTCTGTAATTGATAAAAACAATTTTTTCTCCGCCATTTTGGGACACGAGCTAAGCAAACAACTTCTTCATATAAACAGCAATTTCTTTGCGTCTCCAAAGAATCAGTATTTATGTACATATGCGTTAACCAGGGAACCAGCAATATCATGGACACTAATATAAATATGAATCAGAGTTGAATAAAGAAAGACCTACTATTTAAATGCAACTCTTGTTGCCGTGTTTTACCGCTTCTGTGCTTTTGTGAGAGTGTCCGGTTATGGGAATGCATTTTGTATGGAAAAACTAATGAATGTGTTGGATCTACAAAAATTGTCCGGTTATAGGAGGTGTCCGTTATGAGAAGTTTCACTGTAGACCTGACAACTTATAAACACCTTGCAACGATTATAAGAATGCAGTAGCATATCTTATTGTTACCAATTGAGCCATCTCTTTCATATAAGCGCTTTTAGCCTGCTGCAACAAAAATGGCAAGTTTGAACCGGTATTTATAGATATTAATGCGAAAACAATAACATATTACTCTGTTGTGTTTTTTTTTTTTTTTTTTTTTTTTTTTTTTTTTTTTTTTTTGGTAGTTAATTGATATTCCCATGTTCCGAGTTAAAATTTTTTGTAAAAAATCACAAACAAATTTCATGTTTGGAAAAATAGCTAAAAAATAGCTAGATTAAAATAAAAATGGCTAAAAAATAGCTAATAGCTAAACTCACTTTTCTTCTGGCTAAATGAAATGAAAAATGGCTAAATTGGCATCACTGGTGATAATAAATGTGTAATTTTTGTGTCTGATCAAATTACCCTCTCGCTTTCAAAGGAATGCATTGTCTTGCTTTGGGAAATAATGCATTATTTCTCCCATTATTTATATAATCAATGACCACTTTTCCCTCTGGATTGGCTCACGTAGCAGTGTTTAGCCGCTCAGTATAAATACTGTCTGTACCTCATTTCATCTGAAAAGGATTAAGATAAATTTTTTGTATTTAATAAAAACAACTATTGCTTTTGTTTTTTTTTTCATCCGTACTTTCAATTCATAATAAATATTAGTCAATAATTTCTATTGGATTCTGTCCGACAGCAGAAGCTTTCAGTTTTATTTTTTTTTTCTTCTAACTAAAACAAGTTTATAACACGTGCCTTAGATTTCATGTTTGGAAAGATTTCGATTCACAAACGCGTACATAGATACCTAATAAGAATTTAAAAGTCGTCATTTGCGTATTCTGTATTTGAGGACAAATATTGAATATTTGATAATGATTACAGGAGTACCCCCTTCAAATGTTACGACTTTTTCTGAAGTCAGACTTGTTCTACCGAATTCGTTAAGGAATTTCAATAGTTTGCTGAACTTAACTTTTTGTAGTGAATTCGTCAAGATATTTCGGTAGTTTCTCTGAACAATTTTTAAATACAAATTTTAAAAACATTAAAACATTAAAATCTCTGTCAAATGTTTTAAATAAATATGTGTAATAAATAAAAAAGAATTTTAATGAATATTAAAAAGCGTAAGTATGTGCAAATTATTTCGAAATAAATTCAGTAAAGTGCGACTCTGACTCGCGCACGAAGGGTCCCGTACGAACACTTGATATGTAATTTAATACAAACTTCAGCTATATAATATATAGTTTTGTCTTTTTTTTTTTTGGTTTTTGGTGTTTTTTTTGTTTGGCGATTTTTTTTTCATTTTGGAGATTTTTTTCATTTTGGCTTTTTTCCTCTTGGGCGATTTTTTTAGTTTTGGCGCCTTTTTCGCGTTTCAACGTTTTTATCGGTTTTTGGCTTTTTTTCAATTTGGCGATTTTTTTCATTTTGGCGATTTTTTTTTCATATAAACAATTATTTTGGTTTGATTTTTTTTTATTTTTGGCTTTTTAGGGTTCCGTACACCAAAGGTGAAAAGGAACCCTATTGTTTTCGCTACGCTGCCCGTCTGTCCTTCTGTCCGTCACACGGTATTTTCTCAGGAACCTTAAGAGCTACGGACCTGAAATTTGGACACAGTATGTAAAACATTGGCCGCTACAACAACAAATACATGAGAATTAAAAATTAAAGGGTGTTCCAAAACGAGCAATGAAATATGTGAAAATCCCATGTAATATACATACAATTGTATGTACATATGTATATTGCAACTTGAAATTTGTAAAATTAGTTAATTTTTATACAGACTACAACAATTAACACTAAAATTTAAAAAAATTTAAATTAAAGGGTGGTCCATCAGTTAATGCAATTTTGACTATGTAATTTTGACAACTTGCTATATCTTGGAAACCGTAAGAGGCAAACACTTGAAATGTTCAAAAACGGTAAAACTAAAAAAACCGAAAATTATAAAAACGCCAAACCAAAAAAAAAATCGCCAAAAATTTAAAAAAATCGCCAAAATTAAAAAAAAAATTCTGACACTAAAATAAATCGCCAAAATGAAAAAAAAACGCCAAAATGAAAAAAACGCAAAAAATTGAAAAAAAATCGCCAAAACGCGAAAATGTCGCCAAGACTAAAAAAACATTTAAATAAACAAAAAAAAATGGCAAAAATTAAAAAAAATCGCCAAAAATAAAAAAAACGCCAAAATGAAAAAACGCCAAAAAACCGAAAAAATCGCCAAAACAAGAAAATAAAGTGTCTAAACTAAAAAAGAGGCGAAACTTAAAAAAATCGCCAAAACCGAAAAAAACGCAAAAAACGACAAAACAAAAAAACCGAAAAGACCCCTAAAACGAAAAAAATGCCAAAACTATATATTATATAGAGTGAAGTTTGTATTAAATTACATATCTAGTGTTCGTACGGAACCCTATGTGCGCGAGTCATAGTCGCACTTTACTGAATTTATTTTTTCATTTTGACGATTTTTTTTCATTTGGGCGATTTATTTTAGTGTTAGAATTTTTTTTTATTTTGGGGATTTTTTTCGTTATTTGCGATTTTTTTTAGTTTTGCCGATTTTTTTTTTTTGGTTTGGCGATTTTATAATTTTCGAATTTTTTGGTGTTACCGTTTTTGAAAATTTCAAGTGTTTGCCTTTTACGGTTTCCAAGATATAGCAAGTTGTCAAAATTACATAGTAAAAATTGCATTAACTGATGGACCACCCTTTAATTGAATTTTTTTTTTAAATTTTAGTGTTATTTGTTTTAGTCTGTATAAAAATACACTAATTTTATAAAATTCAAGTTTCAATATACATATCGCACCTTATCAGCAAGAGGGTATTAACTGAAAATTTTTGAAATTTCACTTTTTGAAAGAAATCAACTAACAACATCAATAGCTATGTACGGTAAAAATTTCAACGCATTCCGATTGCTCTTTCATCTCGAAAACCACATTTGCGACCATTTTTGTGAAAGTGTAGTGACTACCTTTAAGTCACCAAAAAGGTATTATTTTGAGTTAATACAAAAGTGAACACAGAAATTTTGATTTGAGCTTTTATTCACGTTAAAAATAATCTAATTTTTTTATTTAAATTTTGTTGTATTTTGAGTTGATACTGTTTTGTTGATAAAATTTGTTTTATTTTATGATTTTAATTCGAAATATGACTCTTTTTATGATAAAGATAAAGAGTTTTCAAAAGTAACTGTCCAGAAAAACAAATTAAAATGCATCAACCATTGGAAAAATCTTAAGTAAGTTTTTAATTCATAATTTCTTTATGCTTTTCTGCTATAACCAATAAATAAACATTTCATAAACTTATTATTAATTTAGTTTATCCTCTATTTATTTGAAAATGCTACACTTTTCGGAGAATAAGAAAAAAGATCTTAAGGAACTTATAAAAAATATAAAAATTTATATGTAAATATATAATACGTATGTATATGTATATATATAGTACATAACTTTGTACATAATATGTATGATATTATTATTTAATAAAGAGTACACGTAGTAGTATTAAAAATGTTCGCGTTAATACCCTTTTGTTGAAAAATATATTTTGAAACTTTATTTAAATTTCAACTAAAGAGTCATAACTATAAATAATACAAAAACAATAACGGGAAAATTCAGAAAAATGGTATTAACTCAAAACACAGATTTTTTGCCAAGAATTCCAATATTTTAAAATAAAAACAATGCAAATATATTTTCAAATATAATTTGATTACTACTATGTATTCGGATTTTCAAATTCTCTTATAATCTAAGCACAAACAGTTTTTCGTCTCTACTGAACATATTAAAATTTTGAGTTAATACCCTCTTCTTGTTTATAAGGTGCGATATGTACATACAATTGTATGTATATTACATGGGATTTTAAAATTTTTCGTTCTCGTTTTGGAACACCCTTTAATTTTTAATTCTCATGTATTTGTTGTTGTAGTGGCCAAGGTTCTACATACTCTGTCCAAATTTAAGATCCGTAGCTCTTACGGTTCCTGAGAAAATACCGTGTGACGGACAGACGGACCGCGTAGCGAAAACAATAGGGTTCCTTTTCACCTTTGGTGTACGAAACCCTAAAAAGCAACAACATAACGGTGAAGCGATACTCTGCTGTACATAGAAAAAAAGTCGTACCTACTCGTCGTTACGAATTCGTACCGAAATATCATATTGATTTCGTAACTAAATATCGTTGCGAAGTAATGTCAACCATTTCATACAAAAATCGTAACGATTTCGGTAATATTTCCGCTCCGAATTAAAAAGATTTTGTCGACCAGTCGTTACGAATTCTTTACGAACTCGGAGAATTTGGTTTGGTGCATATATTAATACAAAATGATATTTAATTTTTAACCTGACTTTTTTTATTGAAATCATTATTTTTTTATTTAATTTTAATTATTATTCGAACTCCATTTGTTTCTATATTTATGATTTGAACAAGCTAAAGTTCGTATCGCTTTTTAAGCCAAATTACATGTGATAATTATTAATGAACAAATAACACCAAAGTCTGTTGTAAATATTCTGACTAACAACACATAGTTGAACGGAACAGCCAGCCGTTTTCGAAGGCCACTAAACTTTCATCATCAGCGTTCTTTTGTGTTTGGTCCACTGTGTGGTGTCAGTTGATGTAGATTCCTGCTTTATATACTTAGCATTATTGCAAAGGGAATATGTGAATTGTTTTGATTCATCGTATTTCAATTTGCTGAAAGCTTTTTTGTATTGTAAGCTCAATTTTACCATCTCTATATTTACAACAGTCTTACCATTGTCGTTTTGGTCTTTTACTAACTATACACATGTTATTAATTTGCTTATTTTTTGTTCTATTTAAGACAAACTTTTTTGGTTTGTTACTATTAAGTATATTTTTATTTCATTTTTGCCACAGGCCCATGGCTATTAATTTTAATTAATTTTAATTATTATTCGAACTTCATTTGTTTCTATATTTATGATTTTAACAGGCTAAAGTTCGTATCGCTTTTTATTTATTTTTTATTTTTTTTTTATTCCGAGAGTATGTTTCAAAGCCTGGGACCAAATCACGACATTCGATACGATTCGTAATTTAAAAATATTTCCATATAAACTCTATTGAAATATTTTTAAATTACAAGTTTTATCGGATGCCGTAGTTTGCCCCCTGTTTTTCATAAATTTCGTATTCGATAACGAATCTTTAATTGTTAGATATTGAATCTCGAAAATCATTAAAGATATTTTAATAAAATTTTTCACGGATATAAATTTTTTTAATCAAATTTATTTAAGGTGGTATATAAATACACGGAGATAGTTGGTGATATGGATTGTTAAAAATTCTAGAAATAAATTTTTATAGATTTGAATATTACTTAAAAATATTTTCAAGAAATATGTGTGGAATGTTTGATTGAATTTCATTTTTGAGCCACCCTTATTTAGTTTAAAAGTAAAAAGTGAAATAATTTTATATAATAATACGTGCCTTTGTCTGAAATTTAGTCTTAAACTGTAATAGCACATTTACATTATCTAGAAATCTAGTACTTACGAGATTTCGAGCTAAAATTAAGCAGCATTTTACTAGATTTCTTATACAAAACGAACTCTAATTTGTCAGTAGATTTGTAGGAAATCTGCTAAAAATTACTATCCTGTACAAAATATTTATATAAAAAAGAGGATTGAATTAGCTACTTTCTGTTTGAAAGGGTGTGTGAATTGGCTACATTGCAGTTGCTTAATTGTAGATTTGATAATTTTTCAATTAATGGGTTTTTTTTGATAAAAAATAATACGGCATTTACACATCTGCGCAAAATCTAGCAGATTTTAATTAAGATCTTAATGAAAATCTATACCATTTACATTAACTTTTTTTTGACATTTATCAATTATATTTTTTAACTGAAAAATTTCCGAACCTAAAATTAAGCAACTGCAATGTAGCCAATTCACACACTTTTTGAGCACACCATAACTAATTCACGTACCTTTTTTTTTGGTAAATATTTTGTACAGGGTAGTAAAAAATTAATAAAAATTTTAGGTTTTGATTAGTTTTTGTATAAATTTCGTTTTGCATGAGAAATCTAGTAAAAGAAGCAAGATTTTGCTCACAATTTCGTAAATACTTGATTTCGATATATTGTAAATGCACTATTAATAAATGTCAAAAAGCTTGGCGTATTTACGCTGTAAATTTTCATAAAGATTTTTAAAACAGAAATTTTGTAGACCGTAGCTAATTCACACACCTTTTTGTTATAAAGATGTTGCATAGGATAGATTTTGAGTAGATTTTCTGCAAATCTACTGACAAATTAAATTTCCTTTTGTATTGGCAATCTGGTAAAAGCATCTAGACTTAGCTCAAATTGTCGTTAGTACTAGATTTCGAGACAATTTAAATGCCCTGTAAGATTGTAGATAGTTGTAATTGTTTGTGTCCTTTGTCTGCATCGTCTTGTGTATTTTATTCTTGGTTGAAAATTGGTTAGGTCTATAAAATATTCGTTGAATCAACTACATATATTTCGACTCACGCTATGAATTTTCAATGAATCCAAAAAACAATCCATGTTCATTAACGTAAAAGCTAAATTGTAACAACCGACCGACTACGTTTGATGATTTAATAATAGATATGATGAACACAACCGAATCAAATATTATGAATTGGTTGTTAGTACCAATTATTGGTATTTGCAACTAAAAAACATTTTTATCTAAATTTATTTAAAAAAAAAAGACTTTTAATCGGTTATTGCAATTGCGGTTTGAAAACAGCACCATTAAAAGATTTACAACCGAGTTCTGTGATTTTGCAGCAACGGCCAAAATTCGATTGGCAAAAAAATTCGGTTGTCTTAATGAATCTGTTTTCTCTGTGAAAGAATGTCTGCATCATTCTTTTTGTTTACAAATTTTTCCATGAAATAATTAAGTATTAAGTCAGTCCCATTCAAAATTATGTAACTTCCAAAGAAGATTTACCCCAATCGAAAGTCATTAACGAAAAAAAAAAAAAAAAAATTGTTTTTGTAACATGTTTTCCCATTTCAAGAATTTGGGTTTTTAAATTGCAAAAATTCTAAGAATTATTTTTCAAGTGTTAGAAAACTATTTTATTTATTTAATTTCAAATTTTTATTACAATGACCTTGGAGAGCTTATATTTAAAACACGTCAACTCAAATTTGGTCAAAATGAATTTCCGATTGCAAATAGCTCCCCTGTGCAATATTCATCTTCTGTAGTATAAATTTCGAATCAAAAAAATAAATTTTCCCCGTTTTATATCAATTTTTCTTATGCCCATTTCTTGACTTGGTAATCAAACTGTAATTATTTTTAATTTGTAATTAAATACGAAATTGTGTTTTTGACTGCATAATTAAATAATAATTAAATGCCCAACCTTGTGTAATTAAATACCACTTAAGTTTTTTGAGTATACCACATGTTTTTATGCGTGTGTGTGTTTATTGAAAACATACACATGAACATCATGTGGTTGTATTGAAAACATCATGTGGTCGTACTAGAAAGTATTTCGCTTAATTTTCATAAATATATACCAAATACAATTCATAGTTTCATATCATGGAATAACTAAATAGAAAAATGCATTCTGATGTTCCTTCAATTTCATAAAATGTGTTTTTATGCAATTTTAATTTCCTGCATTTTGATAACCTAACTTTTTTGTTTATCTTAAACAGCTGTTCTTTGGAAAGCTTTCCATAATACTGGGAAATTTTGCAGTGCTACCGTACCTTCAACGTAATTTAATAAGAACTTTAATTAATCACTGAAAAAATTAAATCGGATTTAATTACAACTTTATTTTAAATAAAAATTAGCTAATTACGTACTTAATTTTTAAGTTAAAAATTGGGGGTTATTCTACTATCTTGAAGAATAAATTGTTTTGGTGAAAATAAATGCTAACTCCCATGTAAATTTCCACTATTTTAAAAAAATTTGTAATTAATTATGAATCTATTTCATATCTTATTGCATTTGGCATGTTGAACACGAATCTGGAGCGGATTTTGATATCTTATGGCTAGTTTTTGAGATATGGTCACTTTTAATATATTAGTACAGATGTGCTCCAATAAAAAAATTCGTAATGTATGTATAACTTTTAAACTGTTAATAAAATAGAAATATTATGTATGGACCAATTATAGTCAATGATATAAGCTTTCGAAATTGATAATTTGGAGTAACCCTGTTACACTTGAGAGTGAGTTAGAGAGTGCTAAAGCTGATTACCTCGAGATGGAAGAGGCTTTCAGTCAGGCTTAAGTTATTTTTTATGGTATTTTAAGTTTTTTCTTGTAGCTTTTCAATTCTTATATTTATTTTTACAATAATGAGCGAAATAATTAATTTTTTCGCTCTAATAAAAAGTTAAATTTTTTGAGTTGACGTATTTTGAATATAGGCTCTCGATATTATTTCTAAAAAAATTGTTTCGTCATTAATATTTCATGATTTCATGGCGAATTAATTTTTTTTTAAGGAGGAAAAATATTTCTTCACAATATTAAAAAACGATTATGGGACTTAGTAAATATTAAATTTTTTTAAATAATTTAAACGAATGATTGCGACCTCTTTTGTTTTTTATAAATTAAAAAAAATTTACCTTATTGTAACTTTTATTTGTTCTGTTATTCCGACAAGAAGTTAATAAAAAACAAGTAAGAGTGCTATATTCGACTGTGCCGAATCTTATATACCCTTTACCGAAGTGCGCTTATGTAGCATAGAGATACATACATAAGCACATACATAAAGTATAAAAAAAAGAAAAAAAAAATAATTTGACCTAGTTACTTTTATGTACAAAAAAAAATCAATTTTCAAACCCTAAAATCATCATTTTAGAATTTTCTGATTCCTTATACCAATCTAGTAGTTCTTAAAAAAATATAGAAATTGTGTTAAGGGAAAAAAGAAAAAAGGAAATTCAAAAAAATGTTTTATTTATTTACTTTAATATCCAGAAAAAAAAGTTCAAAGCTTCCAGCTCTGGAGCTGTGGTTTTTATTTTTATAATTTTCTACACAAAGCTGTTCTTTCCAAAACGTAAAATATATATAATTTATAAAGGGAAAGATAAAAATTAATTAGACTTAGTTACTTTTATATATCACAAAAAGTGTAAGTTTTCCAACCCTGGAATCGTCTTTTTAATTTTTTTAATTGTTTTTTTTTTTATTTGAAATACCACTTTTATTCGTACTCAAGTATAAAATAAGTTTATTTAATAAAAGAAAATTAGTTTTCGATAGTTTCCCAACAATGGAATCCTCCTTTTTGATTTTTCTGATTTCTTATACCAATCTTTTTTTTAAGAATGTAAGATGTGTATAATTTATAGTTAAAAAGGAAAAATTTGTTTAAGTAAGTTGCTTTTGTATAAGAAAAAAAGTTAAAGTTTTCCAACCCTGGAAACGTCTTTTTAAATTTTTTTATTATTTGAAATACCAATTTTTTTCGTGGTGAAGTATAAAATAAGTTTATTTAATAAAAATAAATAAAAATTAGTTTACGGTAGTTAATTTTATACTTCACAAAAATTTTAGGTTTTCCAACCCTGGAATCATCCTTTTTGTTTTTTTGGTTTCTTACATCAATCGCTCTCCTTTAAAAACATAAGATATGCTTAATTTATAGAAAAAAAAAGGAAAAATTTGTTTTAGTAAGTTGCTTTTGTATAAGAAAAAAATTAAAGTTTTCCAACCCTGGAAGCGTCTTTTTAATTTTTTTAATTTTTTTTTAAATTTTTTTTAGTTAGAAATACTAGTTTTATTCATACTAAAGTATAAAATGACTTTATTTAATAAAAAAATAATAATAACTACTTTTCGGTAGTTATTTTGTATGGCAAAATGAAGTTTAAGTTTCCCAGCTCTGAAACCGTCCCTTCGATTTTGCTGATTCTCAATACCAGTCTTTTTCAGAATATTTCTGACACATCAGTCCAAGAACGTAGTCTCTAGCTTTTATGGGAGCTTCGGAAAACCGATTTTACGTACAGACATACGGACATCGCTTATTCGTCTTCCCTATGAATAAGGATCCAGAATATATATACTTTATGGCTCGCTTATTAATATTCTAGAAATCACAAACAGAATGACAAACCTATATATACCCTTTTATCATTTTTTGGTAAAGGGTATAATAATTCAATAAATGTGGTGAAGAAATTAACTTATATTTTGTAATAAAGTTTAATATTAAAATAGATTGCTGAATGCAAAAAAAAATTAGAATTGTTAATGTAAAAAGCAAAGATCACTTTTACATTCAAAATAGTGAAAATTTGCGAAAAATGCAAGAGGGTCGGAAGAAATGGCGATTATGAGAAAAATTCTCAAAAATTTGTTAACATGTAAAAGAAGAACAAGTCTGATAGTGATAAAAAGTTGATTAAACTGTAAAAGGCCAATAATTGGCTAAAAATCGCAAAAATAGTCATCATTTGCGAAAAAAAAAACTTGGAAAAAAACGTCGCAATAAGTGATTTCTTGACAGTGTTTGGGTATTTTTACAGTTTCACTACCTTTTAATCAATAATAGAGTTCGCCATCGTTTTTAATATTAGAAATTTTTCGCGAATTTTCATAAATTTCACGATTTTTGGCATTCTTTGCAATATTATGTACTTTTAAGCAATTGTATGGCTTGATTGCTGATTGCCTGATTGATTTTTTTCCGAATTTTCGCTATTTTTGCGATAAAATTGATTTGAATAATGTTAAATATTATGAATTGTTTTGTTTCCAATTTTTCGCGTACTTTAATAACAAATTGAGTTTAAAATTTTTAAAATAAATTGTTGTTGCCTGCATTTTTGTGGGTAATATCCTCTTTCCACAAGTCGGGCAGGCGACTCGTCTTGAAATTTTTTTTTTTTTAATGCATATATTTATTTATTGTATCTTCAAATATGAACTAACAATAAGTATTCAATTCTTAAATCTAGAAAATAATTATAAGGCCCGACCACTGTCGGACATAAACTTAGTGATAGTTATATATAATACATAAGTAGTGATAATCAAAAAGGAAAAAAAAATATTTTCAAGTAGTCCCATCTGGTGTGTTGAGTATAAGAGCCCTTGTGTCCCTCTTTTTTAGGCGGATGTGTCCAGTAAAGTTCAAAATATTACGAGCAAACGGATTAGGATGTGATTAAAGTTTTGTTAAATATTTGCCTGCGTACTTTGCAATTTCTTCAATCACTACTGGCATATTCAAATCACGATGTATATTTGAATTTTTGATGTACCATGGAGCCGAAGTTATCATACGTAAAGTTTTGTTTTGCCTTCGTTGGATTCTCTCGACATTAAAAGCTGAAGCAGTGCCCCATAGTTGAATTCCGTAGCACCATATAGGTTGCAAAAGTGACTTGTATATCAAAAGTTTGCAGTCTAGACTGAGAGTTGAATTTCTACCAATCAGCCAATGTACCTGAGCTAATTTTAGTTTCATTTGTGTTAGTTTAGAATCAATGTGTTGTTTCCATGTAAGCCGTCGATCAAGGTGTACACCAAGGTATTTTACATGTGAATGTTGGGGAACAATTTGATTATTGATTCTAATGAGGGAACAAGTATATTTTCGTAGAGTAAATGTTACCTGCGCACACTTCTGCTCATTTACTTTAATTCTCCATAACTTTAACCATAGTTCCAGTTGGGTAATATGTTCCTGAAGATATCGGAATGCCTCGTGAGGGTTTTCGTGCATGCTAAAGAAGGCTGTATCGTTGGCAAAAGTAGATGTATGGATTTTAGAGCTAACAGGCATATCACAAGTATAAATCAGATACAAAACTGGTCCCAGTATACTCCCCTGTGGCACACCGGCAGAGATAGATTCGGGAACACTCATGAAGTCTCCTTCCACAACAACGAATTTCCGGGATAGAATATAACTTTCCAACAGCTTTAGAAAATTTATTGGTAGATATGTCTTCAATTTTAAAATTAAGCCTTCATGCTATACTCTATCAAATGCCTGAGAAACATCAATAAAGAGAATAGAACAATACTTCTTTTCTTCAAATGTTCTTCTTATAACTTGAATCAATCTATGCGTTTGTTCAATGGTACTATGCTGAATTCTAAAACCAAATTGATGGTCCGGTATGCACCAACTATCAGTTAGAATTGGAGACAATTTTGTCATTAGCAGCTTTTCGAAAAGCTTTGATATTGTTGATAGTAAATTTATTGGCCTGTAAGACTCAGCTTTAGTAAGATCTTTGCCCGGCTTTGGAATCATTTTGACCTTGGCAAGCTTCCAGCTGTGTGGATACTCTAGTCATAATATGGCATTAAAAATAAATAGTAAGATTTTAGTTGCAGTGCGAGGCAGATTCATCAGCATCTTGTTACTAATAATGGGTGTTTTTTATTGAGGTATAGAACTTTAAGTTGGCATCACTTTTTTAACTGGCGGCCATTTTGTCAGCTGTCAAGTGATTAATATTTAGTTTGGTTTGCCATTTCATCATGAACAGGTTCACAAAAGAACAACGCTTGCAAATTGTGCAAATTTATTTCGAAAATAATGGTTCAGTTCGCGAAGTTTACCGCAAGCTCCGTCCATTTTATGGTCGACATAATCGTCCATCAGAGCAATTCATTCGGTTAACCATGGATCGTTTTCGCACTACGTTTACTCTATGTGATAATACGCATCCGCAGAGACGTCGAACAGTGCGCACCGAAGAAACAATTGCCGCTGTAGAGCAAAGTGTTGAAGAGGACCCGAATGAATCGATTCGCCACCGTGCACAGCAATTGGAGCTTTGTCCATCAACTTTATGGAAGATTTTGCGCAAAGATCTTGGCTTGCGACCTTACAAGATCCAGCTTGTGCAAGAATTAAAGCCGCGAGACCATGCAATGCGTCGTGATTTTGGTGTATGGGCCGAAAATGAGATTGATCTCGATGCTGATTTTCATCGCAAAATTTTGTTCAGTGATGAGGCTCATTTTTGGTTGAATGGCTACGTCAACAAGCAAAATTGCCGCATTTGGAGTGAAGAGAATCCACATGAGACCCTTGAGACGCCATTACATCCACAAAAACTGACTGTTTGGTGTGCTCTATGGGCTGGTGGAGTCATTGGGCCATACTTCTTCCGAAATAATGCTGGAGAGTCAGTTACCGTTAATGGAGACCGGTATAGAGCCATGATAACCGACTATTTTGTTCGAGAATTGGATGGCATGAATGTGGATGAGTTGTGGTTCCAACAAGACGGCGCTACATGCCACACAGCGCACGTCACAATCGATTTATTGAAGGAAACATTCGATGAGCGCATAATTTCGCGGAATGGACCTGTCAATTGGCCACCAAGATCGTGTGATTTGACACCATTGGATTATTTTCTTTGGGGATATGTGAAGTCGCTCGTCTACGCCAACAAACCAGAAACGTGAGGGGACTTGGAAGCCAACATTCGTGGCGTTATTGCCAACATACGGCCCCATATGCTCGAAAAAGTGGTTGAAAATTGGACCTGTTGAATTGGCTTTATTCGAGCCAGCTGCGGCGTCCACATGCCCGAAATCATATTTAAACATTAATGGCATAAAATTATCCTTCCAATAAAGCCAAATTGATGGACATTAAAACGATTTTCTTGTGTTTTATTTCAATTCGAAGTTTTATACCTCTAAAAAAACACCCGATAGAAGTCAAATGAGTCTCAGATACCAACATTACATCAATATTTTTTTCCGTAAGGAAGTGCTCAAGTTAATTTTTATGTTGGCGAATGCCGTTTGCGTTCCAGAAACAAAATTTGAATGAAAATTATTCAAAGAAATTAGTGCTTTTCATATAAATTTTCTCACCAAGTCAACATTCCGTGTTGTAGAAGCATGAAAACATGGAAACTGGACTTTTGTTACGACAAAAAATTGTCAGAATACCAATTGTCTTATTTTATATCTCTGGTTACAAATTACAACCATGATAGTCACCATTATCTGTGTCAGAATAGGCCTGATAGTATGTAAGCAACAACATTATAAATATATGTACATATATGTGCATATGCATGCAGTTGCATTTTTGTAATTTTTCACTGAAAAACGAAATTTCTTGAGAATTAATTAAGCCAAATCATTACTGATTACATAGAATTAAGTTTATTCATCTACATATATAGTGCTAAAGAATGAATTAAATAATTAAAAATTGTCTAAAGACTGTCTAGTACGTCAATTACGAGTATAACAAAAAAAAAAAAAAAATTAAATCGAATTGAAACAGTGAAGACATTTAATGTCATATTAAATTCACAAAGATGCAGTGACGTCAGATATATTTATTATTATTACAAAAGTGCATGACTTTTAAATAATGCGTTAATTGTGAATTATTAGTTAATGAATAATATAAAAGATCTTCCAATATGGACTTCCGAAATTTCGATGGTTGGTAGGAGCCATATTGCTGAAGCTACATCTGACTGTCTTTTATTCTGACAGACATTTTTCACTCAAAATTGATGTTTTTATCGGGGAACGCACCACCCGTTTCGACCGTTTTAAAAATTATGTATTTTTGAAGTATTCTTAAATTGTTTATCCATACATATTTATTTATGTATGTATTTAATTATTAATACGAAATAGTAGCGGAACGTATGTATTATTCGTTGCTGGTGCAGATGTAGCAATTCCAGGATGTATGTACTATGCATTAGTCTCCTGCACAAGATATCTTATAAGAACTTTTAAAGCAATCTTATAAAATCTTATAAAACAAACATTAACAACACTTTTTGCAAGAAATTTATTTGAGTATTGTAGGTATAAGAGTAAAGAAGAAAACACTTCGTGACGGAAGCATTTGTGATAATAGCTTCTTTCTACACATAAGCGCGTGTACAAACGTCATGCATGTACACAGAAAGAAAAAAACAATACTAAATTCAAGTTTTTTCTACTTACTTTTAGTACGAATCGTATTTAAAAATTTAAGTATGAATAGAACTAACATTTACTTAAATCAAGCCGAAAACGGGATTACCTTAGGAAACCAATCCTGAAGTTTCTTAAATTGAGTATGAAGTGCTTAAATTATATTAAAAATTTTAAATCAAGTACAAAGTTCTTAAATTGAGTAAAAAAATCTTATTTAAAGTACGACTGCGTGTACAATATGGAAAGGAAAATAAAAAATAACCTTTTTTCCAAAAAATGCAAGTTCATTAGTGTGCTTATGTTTGAAGTTCAATAATATTAAAAAATTAATTAAAAAATCAGTGCTTAACATAAAAATAATAAAATATATCTGCATACGTACTTCCTAACTAAAAATTTAAGATTTAGAAGAAAAAAAATTGTTATGTTTAAGTTTGATTAAATGCAATTGATACTCGCAGTGTTCAAAAGTGTGAATAAAATAAAATAAATAGTGAAAACAAATGATTACTCAAAAATGCTCCAGCTTCTGAGGGATCGTGAAACTGCCAGTGAATATGTCGTATATAGAGTAAGTAGAAAATATGGGTTTATAAACAAACGCTTTATAGAAGCTGTACATTTTATCGAGTTTGAGTGTTGTTTTAAATAAATCCATGTTCACATATGGAAATTTTAGCTGAGCAACTTTCTAGTTTATAGGCGAGAGAGGTTCCCATTTTCATTACCTTCTTTTTCATATATAAGCTCAAAAGTTGCTCAACTAAAAAGGACTCAAAGAGCTGCTATCGTCGGAAAAACTGCACTACTGGAAAAGTATTTAGAAGGTCTTGATGTAACGTCCGCATCTAATTACTCTTTATGGCGCGCTACTAGAAATCTTAAACGACCCGTTGATCTTAAATCACCATTGCGTACTGCGACCGGAGGCTGGGCAAGAAGTAATAGTGAGAAAGGTAACTTATTTTCTGAGCATTTAAAATCTGTATTCACTCCCAATTCATGTACGGGTGCTGCTGATTTACCGAGTGTAGTTTCTCTACCCCCTCGTCCCTTAAGGTTTAAGATGCGTGAAGTACAAAAAGTAATTGCTGAACTCAACCCGAAGAAAGCTCCAGGTATTGATGGCATTAGTAACAAAATGCTCATGAACTTGCCTCATATTGCAATAAGAATCCTGCTATTTACTTTTAATGCTATTTTAAGAATGCAGTATTTTCCACATAACTGGAAACTTGTCAAGAACAAAATGTTTCCAAAGGCGGGCAAAGATCTTGGCAAGACTGAGTCATATAGGCCTATAAGCTTACTATCAACAATCTCAAAGCTTTTCGAAAAGGTGCTCATGACTAAATTGTCCAAAATTTTAACTGATAATGGGTGCATTCCGAACCATCAATTTGGCTTTAGAAGTCAGCACAGCACGATTGAACAAACGCATAGACTGGTCCAAGTTGTAAGAAGAACATTTGAAGAAAAGAAGTATTGTTCTGCTCTCTTTATTGATGTTTCTCAGTCATTTGACAA
The DNA here is from genome assembly GCA_949987645.1 of Tachina grossa. NCBI lineage: Eukaryota > Metazoa > Arthropoda > Insecta > Diptera > Tachinidae > Tachina > Tachina grossa. The sequence continues at coordinate 130,088,233 of OX465274.1, read as the reverse complement.
AGTATGGCACGAAGGCCTAGTTTTAAAATTGAAGACATATCTGCCAATAAACATTCAAAAGCTTTTGGAAAGTTATATTATTGATAGGAAGTTCACTGTTGTGGAAGGAGAGTTCACGAGTGTGCCCGAATCTATATCTTCTGGTGTGCCACAGGGTAGTATTCTGGGTCCTGTCTTGTATTTAATATATACTTGTGATATGCCTGTGAGCAATAATATCCATATTTCTACTTTTGCCGATGATACAGCCTGTATGAGTGTGCACGAAAACCCTTATGAGGCATCCCGCAATCTCCAGGAACATATTACCCAGCTGGAAATATGGTTGAACTTATGGAGAATTAAAGTCAATGAACAAAAGTGTGTCCATATAACGTTTACCCTAAGAAGAGATACTTGCTCCCCATTCGAATCAACAATCAAAATATTCCTCAACATTCCCAAGTAAAATACCTTGATCGAAGACTTACATGGAAACATCATATTGACTCTAAGTTAACTCAGATGAAACTTAAGTTAACTCAAATATATTGGTTGATTGGCAGAAACTCAACACTCAGCCTAGACTGCAAACTTTTACTATACTATATGAAGCCAATATGGTGCTACGGAATTAAGTTAAGGGGCACTGCTTCAGCTTCTAATGTCGAGAGAATCCAACGAAGGCAAAACAAAATTTTACGGTTAATAACATCGGCTCCATGGTACATCCAAAATTCTATTATACATCGTGATTTAAATATGCCACTAGTGACTGAAGAAATTGCAAAATACGCAGGTAAATATTTAACAAAACTCTAATCACATCCTAATCCGCTTGCTCGTAATATTCTGAACTTTACTGGACACATCCGCCTAAGAGGGACACAAGGGTTCTTATACTCCAGATGGGACTACTTGAAAATACTTTTTTCCCCTTTTTTGATTATTACTACTATATACATTATTATTTATAACTATCACTAAGTTTATGTCCGACACTGGTCGGGCCTAATAATTTTTTTTATAGATTTAAGATTTGAATACTTATTGTTAGTTCATATATGAAGATACAATAAATAAATACATGCATTAAAAAAAAATAATAATAATTATGCAAAAACGGGATTCAGAAAATCCCGAAAATCCCGGGCTTTAAAATTAAAAAATCCCGGACTCCGGGATTTGCATAGTACTAAAAATCCCGGGATTTCCCGTTTAGCATCTCTAGTAGTGTCGTGTTGAGAAAATTTTTCGCGGTCCTGTTTCGTACGTCTGGAACATTTTGGTATTCGTGTTGGATAGATTCGAGGCGTCAAAAGCCAAAAATGAATACCAAGATGTTCTACACGTACGAAACACGCACAAATTTCATCAGCATGACACTACATAACACTATAGGTCTGCACAGATACATCTGTTTGCATCAGTTTTGCGTTTTTTTTTTTTTTGGTTCTGGTATGAACAAATATGTTATTCTGCGTTTCTGTTACTAGTTGTTAATCTTGATTTTTTTTAAGCAATTATTGTATGGTTGGGCAATGAGCAAATGAGAATAACACATTTGTTTGTATTTGTTTTTCTAAAATAAAATAAGATACATAAAACTGCTTTTACCATAAGTACATTATGATGTGTTGAGAAAAAATATACATGGCTGATGAATGAATGAATAAAATTAAAATTTCACATACATACATACATACATACATACATATGTAAGTAAATGATACATGAAACACATGTGCTGCAAAGACAAAAAAAATTACACGCAAAACGAACGTGTGTAGCCTAATCTGCGCCACAAAAAAAAAAAAAAAATTACGAACGTGCACACGAACGTCTGCTCATCATATATTTGTTTTAACAGTGGTTTTTTCATATATTTGTATTACAACATGTATTGTTGAGCAAAAACAGATACAAACAGTTGCTCAGCAGCAATACAATAAGCAATTGTTATTTGTTTTTAATTGTATTGTAATTTGGAAAAGCACGCACACACAATGGGCGCATTCATAAGACATAGCAGTTGAGCACAACAGTTGTGAAACTGTTGGCAACTGTTGGCCCCAACAGTTACGTCTTAGAAACGGCTTGATGGATATAATTTAATTTTATATCTTTATTTTGTTACTTCATCGCATTTGTAATATAAAATTTAACAAATACTTGCTCCTTCCACCTAACAAAGCATATAACAGGCATAACTCTATTCGAGCAGCTGTTTAGGCTGAGCACAACACGTTGACTATAGGTAGCGAAAAAATTTTATGATGGAAAATTACTCAACTGTTGAGTGGAGCGTAATTACTCAACTATGCGTTTCTAAGACAAACGCTCAACGGTGTCGCAACAGCTACGTCTTATGAATGCACCCAATAACTCCTATACTAGTTTTTTTGCTCACACTACAATTATATGGTACATACCATGGTATATTTGTTTTGGCTATACTTATAAGTATACAAATGCAACCCTTTACATAACACGCCCTTAATTATGAAAGTGGTCTAAATCATTTCGTAGATTACATTTGAACAAATAAAATAATATTTTTATTTTATGCAACATTTTAATTTAGAGTTGTACTATTCTCGATTAATATACATTTATTTAATATTTGTTAAATAAGACATTTTTAGATTTAATTGAACTGTAGTGAATTTTGATCAGAAATAATTTCTTATTCGGGCTTAAGTTTAGTAATTTCAGTTCTTATTGAATGAAATATTTTTATTAATTAATGTGAGTTTCTAAAGAAGAGAAGAAAAATTAAACTAGACTTTTTATTAGCTGGGGGAAATACCGATATGTTTCTGTGCAGCCACGCACTTCATCAGCAGCCTAGTGTATCTACTTGGGTATTTGTTAAATATTTATTAAAGTTTTTTATTATGACTTAACCACTTTCATAATTAAGAGCAGGATAGTATTTTAGAATGTGGAATGTAGAATATCGCACTTTTTCAAGTCGTGCGTTTTCTAGCAACGTGTTATTGTCCGCTCTGCCTATACTAGAGGAAAAAACGTGCTTAATAAATTGAAGATTTTAAGATTTTTTTAGACCGTTAAATGCGAAAATAATGGTAAATGTAGGAATAAATTTTTAATTTTTAAGATCTTGTTAGAAATCTTAAATTATGTTCTTAATTCATAAAAATTTTAGAATAAAATCTTTTTTTTTCATTTAAGATCGATTTTAAGAATGTGTTCTTGCTAAAAACCTAAATGTTAAGATTATAAAGGGTGTTTTTTATTGAGGTATAGAACTTTAAGTTGGCATCACTTTTTTAACTGGCGGCCATTTTGTCAACTGTCAAGTGATTAATATTTAGTTTGGTTTGCCATTTCATCATGAACAGGTTGACAAAAGAACAACGCTTGCAAATCGTGCAAATTTATTTCGAAAATCATGGTTCAGTTCGCGAAGTTTACCGCAAGCTCCGTCCATTTTATGGTCGACATAATCGTCCATCAGAGCAATTAATTCGGTTAACCATGGATCGTTTTCGCACTACGTTTACTCTATGTGATGATACGCATCCGTAGAGACGTCGAACAGTGCGCACCGAAGAAACAATTGCCGCTGTAGAGCAAAGTGTTGAAGAGGACCCGAATGAATCGATTCGCCACCGTGCACAACAATTGGCGCCGACTAACCGACTATTTTGTTCCCGAATTGGATGGCATGAATGTGGATGAGTTGTGGTTCCAACAAGACGGCGCTACATGCCACACAGCGCACGTCACAATCGATTTATTGAAGGAAACATTCGATGAGCGCATAATTTCGCGGAATGGACCTGTCAATTGGCCACCAAGATCGTGTGATTTGACACCATTGGATTATTTTCTTTGGGGATATGTGAAGTCGCTCGTCTACGCCAACAAACCAGAAACGTTAGGGGACTTGGAAGCCAACATTCGTGGCGTTATTGCCAACATACGGCCCCATATGCTCGAAAAAGTGGTTGAAAATTGGACCTGTAGAATTGGCTTTATTCGAGCCAGCCGCGGCGGCCACATGCCCGAAATCATATTTAAACATTAATGGCATAAAATTATCCTTCCAATAAAGCCAAATTGATGGACATTAAAACGATTTTCTTGTGTTTTATTTCAATTCAAAGTTCTATACCTCTTAAAAAACACCCTATATTCTTAAATTGTTATTAATAACCATTTTTACATACATACATATCGAAAAAGTCGGTTCTAAAGTTAAAACATGCTGCAGCTGTTTTTATACCCTTTACCAAAAAATGGTAAAAGGGTATATATAGGTTTGTCATTCCGTTTGTAATTTCTAGAATATTAATAAGCGAGCCATAAAGTATATATATTCTGGATCCTTGTGCATAGGGAAGACGAATAAGCGATGTCCGTCTGTCTGTACGTGAAATCAGTTTTCCAAAGCTACCAGAAAAGCTAGAGACTTCGTTCTTGGACTGCTGTTTCAGAAATGGTCGAAATAAGATTGGTATTGAAAACCAGCAAAATCGAGCAGACGGTTTCAGAGCTGGGAAGCTTAAACTTCATTTTGCCATACAAAATAACTACCGAAAACTAGTTATTATTTTTTTTATTAAATAAACTTATTTTATACTTCAGTATAATTAAAATTAATATTTCTTAATAAAAAAAATAAAGAAAAAAATTAAAAAAATTAAATAGACGTTTCCGGGGTTGGAAAACTTTAACTTTTTTATACAAAATTATACAAAATTAATTTACTAAAAGAAATTTTTCCTTTTTTCTATAAATTAAATATATCTTATATTCTAAGAAGAAAGAGATTGGGTTAAAAAATCAGAAAAATCAAAAACGATAATTCCAGGGTTGGAAAACTTAAAATTTTAGTGATATAAAAAATTAACTACCGTAAACTAATTTTTATATTTTTTTTTATTAAATTAACTTATTTTATAATTCAGTACAAATTAAATTGGTATTTCAAATTAAAAAGAAAGTTAAAAAAATTGAAAAGATGTTTCCAGGGTTGGAAAACTTTAATTTTTTTTTTCATATACAAAAGTAACTTACTAAAACAAATTTTTTTCTTTTTCTCTATAAATTAAACATATCTTAGACTCTTAAAAGCAAGAAATTGTTGTAACAAATCAGAAAAATCAAAAAGGATGATTCCAGGGTTGGGAAACTTACACTTTTTGTAATATGTAAAAGTAACTAGGTCTTACCATTTTTTTTATTAAATTAACTTATTTTGTACTGCAGTACACATTAAATTGATATTAAAAATAAAAAATAGTTTAATACATGAAAAAGACATTTCCAGGGTTGGAAAACTTAACTTTTTTTCTTATGCAAAAGTAACTTACTAAAACAAATTTTTCCTTTTTTTATAAATTAAACAAATCTAATGTTCTTAAAAGAAAGAGATTGATGTAAGAAATCAGAAAAACAAAAAGGATGATTCCAGGGTTGGAAAACCTACGATTTTTGTGATATATAAAATTAATTACCTTTAACTAATTTTTTATTTATTTTTATTAAAAAAAACTTATTTTATACTTTACCACGAATAAAATTGATATTTCAAATAAAAAAAAAATTTTTAATTTAAAAAGACGTTTCCAGGGTTGGAAAACATTAACTTTTTTTCCTATGCAAAATAACTTACTATACCAATTTTACCTTTTTTCCTATAAATTAAACAATTCTTATATTCTGAAAAGAAAACGATTGATGTAAGAAATCAGAAAAATTAAAAAGGATGATTCCAGGGTTGGAAAACTGAAACTTTTTGTGATATAAAAAATTACCACCGAAAATTTATTTTTATTTTTTTTATTAAATAAACTTATTTTATACTTCAGTACGAATAAATTTGGTATTACAAATTAAAAATTAAACTTAAAAAAACTAGAAAGATGTTTCCAGGGTTAGAAAACTTTAACTTTTTTTTATACAAAATAACTTACTAAAGCAAATTTTTCCTTTTTCTCTATAAATTAAAGATATCTTATATTCTTAAAAGAAAGAGATTAGTATAAGAAATCAGAAAAATCAAAAAGTATGATTTCAGGGTTGGAAAACCCACACTTTTGTGATATCAAAAATTAGCTACCGAAAACAAATTTTTATTTTTTTTATAAAATAAACCTATTTTATACTTCAGTACGAATGTATTTGGTATTTCAAAATAAAAAAGTTAAGAAATTAAAAAGACGATTCCAGGGTTGGAAAACTTTAACTTTTTTTGTACAAAAGTAACTTACTAAAACAAATTTTTCCTTTTTTGTATAAATTAAACATATCTTAAAATCTTAAAAGAAAGAGGTTGGTGTAAGAAGTCAAAAAAATCAAAAATAATGATCTCTAAGTCTAATTAATTTTTATTTTTTCCTTTATAGATTATACATATTTTACGTTTTGGAAAGAAAAGTTTGGTGTAAAAAATTATAAAAATAAAAATCACAGCTCCAGAGCTGGAAACTTTGACCTTTTTTTCTGGATATTATAGTAACTAAATAAAACATTTTTTTTAATTTCCGTTTTTCTTTCTATATTTTTTTAAGAACTACCAGATTGATATAAGGAATCAGAAAAATCTAATATAATGATTCTAGGGTTTGTAAATAAATTTTTTTGTCAAATTATTTTTTTCTTTTTGTTTTTACTTTATGTATGTGCTTATGTATGTATCTCTATACTACATAAAAACACTTTGGTAAAGGGTATATAAGATTCGGCACAGCCGAACATAGCACTCTTACTTGCTAACTAAATTAGCATCAACTCTGGCTCCTTAGTTCAAGACAAAACACATTAAAAGAAAAGAGAACACATATCCTATCACACAAATTCTATCTGTTGGCTTCTTTTGTTCCTATAAATTTTCCAATATTTGCTGTGGCACCCAGTTAAAGTCGGTTCAAATTAAAATATATACATATATGTACTTATGTATATGGTGAGTTATTATTAAGTAACTAAAACTGACAACGCAACTTGTTATTTATCAAAGTGTTTAAAATAATTTTACCATAACACTTACTGTGTTACTTGAAAACACAGCGGATTCATAAACATCTCCTTCTGATATATGTAATTCCTATCAGTTTTAGTGATATTTTCAGCGCTTAATGAACTTTTTTTGTCGCGTGCCAATTTTTCCAGTTAGTCATCCATTCATCAATCATTATTGTGTTTGTTTTCATTTTTACAAAACAAAATCAAAGCAACGTCATCATAATTTTCTTTGGCATGATTATCACGTAGTAAAAACTTGTACAATTAATTAAATAACGTTTATTTAATTTGACTCCAACACTTTTCATTTTATATAAGGTAATGCTTTTGCTGTTGTTGTTGGTAAACCACAATTATATTATTTAAGCAAAAACAACATTAAGAAAATAAATAATTGGCGCGAAAATAGCTGCCAAGTGTGTGATTGACTTGAGGCATCATCTAATGAATGACCATAATTTGTCATTACCTAGACGTTTAAAGACAAACAATCAGACAGATACGCCCACAAATAGACAATCAGATAGACATAAGTATAAATTGACAGACAGATAGACTGATAGCACAAATTATATGGGCAGATATGTCTGTCTCTCTAGCAAGAAAGAAACTATAACCAAAATGTTTACATTAAAAACTTTTGAACCCTCAATATACGCTCTCAAAAAAATCGCCAATTTGTTGGTTTAATATTAGTGGCGGGCATCGTTCACGTGATTTATAGAAATCTTGAGTGATTACATATCCATAACCGACAGTATTTTCCTCTTAAATTATATAATGCATATACAATATTATCTCAGAGTTCTTATTTATTAGTTATTTAGAATTTCTGGAAATAAATTGCTTATATATGAAAAGTTTTAAAATAAAATTTAAAATTCGAACTACTTTAACGGCAAGTTTTGTATAAACAACTATCAGTTAAAATTTACGTTAACTCTTAACCACATATTGAGAAAAGGGTGTAAGTCTTTTAAAAATTTAACCAAAATAATTTCGTTCGTATATTATTTTTTCTTGAATATTTAAGTGATCTAGAATATTTTGTTTTTATTACGTGAGTATGCAAGATCGCATATGAAAATACAATCACGTTTCTATCTCTAATTGAAACCAAGAATAAATAATAGAAATTGAAGGCTGAAAATTACTTTTTATGTGTGTTTTAACGAAATTTATATGTGTGGTATATCTTAAAGAAAATACATAAAACAAATTATTAAGTTTTTGCAGTTATAATTTTTTTCCAGAATGAAACTTTTTTAAAAATAAAGTTCTAGAGATTGATTACCGTACGTGTATCAGAGTTTTTCAAATTTACTTTTGCACTTTCCATACGAACATTGTTTTGCTGCATTTTGTGTATTGAATGTATGAAAAATACTTTTTTCTATTATTTGTTTGATCCTTTAGTAAAAATAGAAAAAATTCTATCTTTGATGTATTAAGAGACTTTTACTAGAACTTTAGGGCAAATATTTTTGTAGAAAATATTAAGCCTTTGAAGACACATAGGGAGAAAAATCAGATGCAGATTACAAGATTTTTCAAGATAATCAGGTCTATTCGGGAAGTCACTTTCACCACAAATACGCGCATCTTTCACTTTTTTCTATTCTAAAATACTACGTTGGAGATGAGTGCTAGAAAACATATGTTTGCTTTCACATTGGAGGTATTCTAAAATACTTTGTCACCATGATTCAATGTCATATTCGCTTGACGCTAATTTTAGCGCGTTAAGTTTAAATAAATATAGAAAAAAAAGCAAAGTAAGTCCGATTACAGAGGAGATGTGTAAACATCTAGTAATGAATTTTTTTTAAGTTAAAAGTACTTATGCTTTTAGTATCTTTTTTTAAATTAATTAATTAAAAGTATCAAAACTTTCAATATTGTAAATACATATGAATTTGTTGGTTTTTGTTTGTTTTATTAAACTTATTTGGTTAGTAAATGGGCACACTGCAGTATATGTATATGTACTGCATTAAAAATTGCAGTAAGCAGTAAATTTACTGATTACTAAAAAAATTCAGTACATTTTTACTGCTAATGAAATTTAATTTGCATTACCAGTAAAATCGTAGGGCCGTAATCATAATAAAATTGTAGCAAGTGGCAAAGTTTTTTCATTCAAATTTTGAAACTTTTGTATAAAAAACATTTATCCACTTGGTAGAATTTCATTATGAATACGGGCATTACTGATTACTGAAAATTCAATGCACCTCATCATATAACAAATCATTTAGGCAATTTATAAAAATTGTAGAAACAAAATTTTAGTAATCAGTAAAAATTTACTTGTTAAACATTTTTTATTGTTTTTACTGAAACTTTACTGGCACTGCAGTGCTCATCTATGGTAAATGCCTTTACTTTTACTTTTTAATTTTTAATTCCTGTTGTTCATCGTTTAGTTGTTGCTGTTCTTGTTGTTGTGTACGCATTGCAATTCAAATAAATTCAGTAAAGTGCGACTTTGACTCGCGCACATTCGGTTTTGATAATTTTTTTTGATTTAGCTTTCTTCCTTTTTTAAGTTTTTTTCAATTTAAACGATTTTTTTTTTCAGTTTTATCGCTTTTTTCTCGTTTTGGCGTTTTTTTTCTCTTTGGGTTTTTTTAATTTTCGCAATTTTTTTCATTTTGGCGATTTTTTCATTTTGGCCATTTTTTTCAGTTTTTTTGGGGTTTTTTTATTTAGGCGATTTTTTCATTTTGGCGATTTTTTCATATTGGCGATTTTTTTGTTTAAGGATTTTTTTCATATTGGCGATTTTTCCGGTTTTTCGCTATTTATTTTAGTCCTAGAGATTTTTTTTTTAATTTTGTGCTTTTTTCCGTTTTGGCACTTTTTTTGTTTTTGGCGATTTTTTTATATTTGGCGATTTTATATATTTGTGATTTTTTAGTTTTACCGCTTTTGAAAATTTCAAGAGTTTTGCTCTTACGGTTTCCAAGATACAGCAAGTTGTCAAAATTACACAGTCAAAATTGCATTAACTGATGGAACACCCATTGATTTAAATTTTTTAAATTTAGTGTTAATTGTTGTAGTCTGTATGAAAATACATTAACTTTACAAATTTCAAGTGTATATATGTACATACAATTGTATGTATATTACATGGGATTTTTATATTTTTCGTTGTTCGTTTTGGAACACCCTTTAGTTTTTAACTCTCATGCATTTGTTGTTGTAGTCGCCAAATGTCTACACATTGTGCCCAAATTTCAAGTCCGTAGCTCTTACGGTTCATTTTCACCTTTGGTGTACGGAAATATACAGAAAAATAACCGGCGGCGGCGCACCGTCGGCTTCGAGACGGTCGACTTATTTATCTGCTTGGTATTGCTTCTTTCAAACACTAATACACTCATACATAGCTCACACCGATTTGACAATGCAAAGAAATCTCAGCAAAGAAATCAAAGTCAAAAGATTTTTACCCCCTAGCGTATAGATGTTTACACATCAAAAGGCTTACAAACACTCTCATTAATTTCAAAATGTGTGTGTATATTGCTCCGTTATTTTAAAACAAAACTTTCAAAAGAGATGTGTTTTGCTTTATGATAAGAATACTGCAGTTCAGAACAAAACTGCAATAGAACAATGTTGAAGTAACAGCCATCCCTAAAGGCCGTGATACACTATCATACCAAGTCGTGCGATCTACGAAATTATACAACCTTGGTGTGATGTTATTGTCTTTTAAAAATTTTCATAAACTCCATCATACCCGCGTTGTATGTTTTCGTAGATCGCACGACTTTGTATGATAGTGTATCATGGCCTTAAACAAGGACGGAAACCGGAACGTTTTTTTCCGCCGAGCTTAAACGCTGAAATGCCATACCTAAACAAAAGCGTCAGCGTTATGTCAAAAACAGGGTTATGAAACAAATAAATAAAACAACCCTGATTATTTTAACAGCCGGACGGACGACATTGTTGTTTGTGATTTTGTTATTAATATTTTGTTACATAAGTTTTGTTATTTAATTTTGTTATAATTTTGAAAGAATTAGCTATTTAGAAGATTTGAAAAAATTGCTTGTGTTAAGGATGGTGGTCAGCGTTGCCATATTTTTTTTTCTCAAAAACCCTCAAGTCGAACAAAAAATCTTTTTTTCTCATTAAAAATCTTTTTTTAGTGATTTTACTCAAAATATATTAATATGCATTTATTTTACTGTATTCAAATTCAGGAAAAATTTATTTTGTTTCAAATGAACTAACCCTACAAGAATAGTATCAGTCAATTGACCGGTCATTTGATCGGAAGTCATGCAGGATATGTTCCTCATTGCGTAGAACAAAGTTTCTATAACATTATTAAGGGCCAAATGAAAAATGTGATAGAGTTAAAAAATAAATTATTGAGGATACGACAACGTTTGCCGGGTTCAGCTAGTGTATATGTATATATAATTATAATTTTTGTTGTTTTTTTAAATCCATTCAAAATACACAATTAAATAAAAAAAATTAAATTAAAGATATAAATAAGCAAAAACAGAATAACCTAGGAGGTATCTAGCCCTCTTCACACATTTTCACGGCCAACGCATCTTGCTTTTTACAAATATCTACAACTTTGAAAAGAAATATGTATGTATATTTTAAATTGAATTTTGTGAATTTCTTTTATTCACTATTGTTTTTACTTATCTTTTTCAACACTTATAAATTTTAATTTTCACAGACAGAATGAATTGTATTTTTTTTAATAAAACTCGAGTCTTAAAAGTTTTAGCATATGTATGTACATAAGATGTCCCATTCTAACATATATGCTAGAGTAGAGCAACTATAAATAATAAATAAATCTATCATCACTTCCGATAAAATGACTAGTGAATGTAAAATTGCTGCAAATGTGTTAGTGAAAAAGTTTTATTTGGCTTAGTTTATGTCATTCCCCTGCAGTCAGACTGGGGTCAAGTGTCTCTATGTCAACACTAAAACGCTAGTAGTAGTTACAATGTCTTTAATTTCTCTTCTATTCGTCAGTATAAAAGAAAGAAAGAAAACAGATGTGGTATATTTCTGGTGGATTTTGCAACAACTTGTCAACATACATAAATTTGTATGTACGTAAGGTATAGAAATGTACCACTAAAAAATGTCTGTTTGAACTAGGAATTCACTACCTAGTCAACTGTTTTAGTGTTATGCCCGTTATTTCTAGCCATAGATATCTATTAGTGAACAGATATCTATCGTGTAAGTTAAATTTTATAAAGCAAACTCGTAGGTAAAAACCTTAGGTTAATTACCTGTTTGTAGAAATAACGGGCATTACTAGTAGATTTTCAATGATAAGCACATGCTAATGGCCTATTTCCCACCTGCGAAAGAAAAAGTTCGACTTACAATTTATATTGAAAACAACAATAAAATACGAAAATTTGTTTTTGTTTTCAATATAAATTGTAAGTCGAACGTTCTCGTTCGCACGTGGGAAATAGACCATAAATGTCTATAGCACAAAGTATTGTATGGAGAATAATTGTAGAGTAGTACTGGTGACAAAGTCAAATTCGACTCAGTACATTTTCACCATCGACATTTCCTTCAGGGTCATTTCTTGTAGGCAACAAACCTAAAGGTAAATAACACAAACTATTTACCGAATAGAACATGTATAAGATAATTATATGTATGCACATAATTCATACTTTTGATGACGGAAAGAAGAAATATGACTGTACTTTGGTCAAAAGGACATTAAATAATATACTAAGAGTTCCAAATATCATATTCATAAAAATCTTATTTTTAACAAAGAAATCTTTTAGTATTTTTAACATCCCGAAAAACTTCGAAAATAAGATAAATCTTCACATATGGTAACGATAGATCGTGAAATCTGGCAGCCCTGATGGCATATACTATCGCCCATATTCATAAAATTTTAAACGAATTTGATATGTATTTTATTTAAAATTTCCCTCCTAAAATGAATTTCAAATTCATTTTATTTTTTATGAATATGGGGGTATAATTTTGACCACAAATGAGAAAATTTACATTGTGTTATCTGCATAACTATTATAATTATCGCTATAATATTTTGTCAACAGATGAATTAATTGATTTAGAATCAATTTGCATAAAAAATTCGTTCGTGCAACGTATGATAATTTCGCCTACAGGGGTCGATATGCTCGTAGAGATTTAAGATAATTTAATAATCATGTTTTCAGTTTTTGTTTTCTATATACATACATAAATACATTAACAAATACATCTTTTAAGTAATTAATTATATATGCTTAGATAATTATACATATTTATACAAAGACACGCGTTCGTCTAGTTAGATCAATGAGGTAATTAAACGTACATATTCGTTTAAATGCTTTCACTGCATAATTATCCAAAATATTGTTAATTTTCATAAGGTAATTAACATGAGATTACTACGCATCGTACGCAGAAACTGTCTAATGTTGAGTACACATCTGGCATTTATAATGTTGTCATTTTCAAAATCTGTGCAAAGCCGTTCACATTAGCCCAATTCACAATCTTGCGCAAATGGTCTTGCATCGTTGCATGTGCAAAATGGTATAGTATATTGATACTCACCACTAAGAATTGTTAAGTGGTGAGTATAATATACTATACAATTTTGCACATGCAACGATGAGACCATTTGCACAAGATTGTGAATTGGGCTATTATATTTTTTATATGGAAAGCAATGCTACGAAACCGAAAATATCGGAAATAACAAACGTTGCCACCAGTATACACTAGTGCGATGTCACAAAATGCCATAGTGTGTACTCGGCATAAAGGTCTATCAATATACATATGTATGTATGTACATAGATACGTTCAGACATACACACATACATATATCTATGTGGGTACGTACTATAGGGTTGCATTTGTATACTCGTTTGTATAGCCAAAACAAATATACCATGGTATGTACCATATAATTGTAGTGTGAGCGACAGAACTAGTATAAGAGTTATTGTGTGTGCGTGCTTTTCCAAATTAAAATACAATTAAAACAAATAACAATTGCTTATTGTATTGCTGCTGAGCAACTGTTTGATCTGTTTTTGCCCTAAAATACATATTGTAATACAAACATATGAAAAAAACCATTGTTGAAACAAATACATGATGGACAGATGTATGTGCGGACGTTCGTTATGTTATTTTGTGGCGCAGCCAAGTATACAGAGAGAGAGATGGAAGAAACAATTTTGCTCTGAGAGTAATTAAACATGCATGTGTTTCATGTACATGTATCATTTACTTACATGTGTATGTGAAATTCTACTTTCATTCATTCATTGAGGTAGTTTAGACGAGAACAATTTTTAAGCCGCACAATTTTTGGTCTTTTCCAAATTACACGAGACTAATTCATCTGGCACAAAATGTATTCGTATACACAGCTGTGTGTGTGTTAGTGTTTTAAGTATTCATTTAACATTTGCTGTTTTTTAAGTTGTGTGTGTATTGGTTTTATGCTGCTAATGCGCGGTTGAAGCTGGTTGAAAAGTTATGTCAACCCAAAAACCAATCTCTTTGCCTCTCTCATCAACAAACTAGCATGTTATGCCAGCACAATTATGCCCGTGTAAATCAGCGCATTCATCAACCATGGATTTTTTTTTCAACACACCATGTGGTACTTATGTTAAAACCAGTTTTATGTATCTTATTTGTTATAAAAAAACAAGTACATACAAACGTGTTTTTCTCATTTGGTCATTGCACAACCATACAATAACTGCTTTAAAAATCAAAATTTACAACTAGTAAAAGAAACGCTAAATAACATATTTTTTCATACAAGAACCAAAAAACACGCAAAACTGGTGCAAACAGATGCATCTGTGCAATGCTATAGTACGTACACTTTATACAAATGTATGTATGTAAGTATGTATTTAAACTTTCTTATAGAAAGCACTTTATACACATCTTTCCAACTCTGAGGCAAACAATCGCATCGCGCAGAATCTCTATACAAACATCTCTCTCACTTGTGAAGATTAAATTGTCATTGTTTGGTACACGGAAGAAAATGATTTTGCTTTTTCAATAAGAAATTTTTTAATTTTCTGTTACTACGTTTATATATATGCACGTATACGTATATTTACAAATAAAACTGCAAATTATTTTTATTGCGACTTACTAATTCAGAAAACTATTCACGATTAACGCGTTATGCTAGGAACACAACTGGGACGAACGACGAATTTTTCGGTGCGAACTTTCGTCATAAAAAATAAAACACATTTGTTCATATGAAAATGAACATAACACCGCCGTAGAACGAAATTCGTCGTGCGTGACGAACTCTGAGATAGATTTATTTCTATTTTGTACGCCGACGAACGACGAAAAAAACAAATTTCTCTCACTCTCTTTACATACACAATAAACAGTGTGACCAGATTTTAAAACAAAATTAAGCTAAATCACGTATGTCTCTAATATATTTTTAGAGAATATGCAATTTGGATTAAAAAAGTCTAAAAAAGCTAAATCCGTTTTTAAAAAAGCTAAAAAAAAAGAATCTAAGAGCTTAATAAAAATTTTAAAGCTAAATCTAGAAGAAATAAGCTAAATTTAGCTCATAATTACTAATATGGTCACACTGACAATAACCAACTGTATCAATTATAAAAGCTGAATTCGCTGAGTAAATTCGTTGTTATTGTGCTTCACACGACGAATTTACGCAGCGAATTCTTATCGACGAATTGGTCGACGTGGACGAAATTCGTCGTTCGTACCAATTGTGTTCCTGGCATTATTGGCAAATAAAATGCTTGAGGTTGCCACACTTACATATGTTTGCGAATAGAAAACAATAAATTGGTAAATATTGCACAAAAGAATATTGGTAGAAGAAAATAATGACAATAAACAGAAATTATTATTTGTTTTTTTATACATTTGCATAATTTTTTTTTGTGAACATAAGGAACATTTCTATAGAAGTGCTACCAAGTTTTTATACATTTATAATGGCGTATAAACAGTGAGTTAATTTATTTGCAAATATTAATATTTGCAAATTGTGCTCGCATAAACGTAGTATGTGATAATGAATTTTGTAAATTTTATAAATAAAATTGTATTCTTTAAATATTTTTCTTAATTCAATAAATAAATTTAATGAAAAAAATAGAAAAGCTGTTTGAAACTTTATTTTTGATAAAAAGTTAATTAAAAATTTCAAGCTTTTTAATAATGCAATTATCAATAAAACAATTGTTGAAGGTAAATCTATATTTAACAAATTACATATCGTTACCTTAATATAGAAAGACCATAACTCATTATTTTTATTCCGATAGAAGAACATCTAATGAGGCGAAAAATGCAAAAATCACGATTTCGAAAAAAGAATGAGTTAAGGCATTTCTATATTAAGCTAACTATATGTACATACACACACACACATATATATATATATATATATATATGTATTTATATGTGTGTGTGTTGGAGTATGATAATATTTTAAACTTAAAATAAAACGTGCTGGACAAAAAATCTTTTCAATGCAAATGGTAAGTTCTAAGTTCTATAAATGTGCATTGATGGATTTGGTCATACAAATTTGAACAATTCACAAGCCATATTGTATCGTATTTTTAAAGATAATTTGAAACAAAATCTCTCAAAACAAAAACATTTTATAAATAATGGGCCATACCCATAGTCATAGAATAAAGTCGGTTCGTTTTAGAAACAACATAAAATTAAAAACCTGTTCTTAAATATTTTTCTACTATAGTCAAAAACAAAGTGTGTGTTAAGTTGAACCGACTTTAACTGGGTGCCACAGTAAATATTGGAAATTTTTCATATGATAGAAAACAAAATATAATGAAGTGGCATCTCTGTCTCTCAACTCTCTCTCATCGGACATTGTGTTCAGGGCTGCAAAAGTGCCGATTTGCTGATTTTAAGTCAAAAAATGCCGAAAACTGAAAACACGATAACTCCGTTTTCAAACACATAAAATACATGATTTATATGAATAGATGGAAAGAGTGTTTAAAACAATATTCTATAAGTTTATAAAAAAATATATAAAAAATAGTGAAATTAGTTTGATAGATTTCATAGACAAAATTAACTTTTGTTTGATAAAATATATTTGGCGTTTTATGTCACAGATTTAAGATTAAAATCTAAGCTAAGCAAATCTGAAATTAACAATACAATAATTGTGTAAGTTTTTATGTAGAAATGCTCACCCAAATAAGGAAATGGTTAAATTTTGAAACTAACATAAACTAGTGTATGTAATTTTTGATAAAACATTTCTGAAATAAAGCGACGAGATTAGATTCAACAAAACTTTTTTTCAGTTTTAACGGAATTTGTGAAACAACTTATGGTTCTGGCACATTCGTCCGCAAATGTCGAACGCATTTTCAGTGCCACCAATTTAAATAAAACTAAATTTCTATGTTCCTTAGAAAATGAAACCTTAGAAGGAATTCTGTATTTTAAAGATTAGTTGAAACTTAATAAATCCAATTGTTTCGGCACTCATTTTAAATACGGTTTAGAAAGAAATTTAAATTCTGAAATGTATTCATACCTGTATATGAAATATGTACTTTAGCTTGTAAAATCCAGTTAAATGATGTTAAAATCTACATATAAAAACGTTTTGTGTTTATATTTATAAAAAAATATAGTTTATGCTTCTAATAGCTATGGTGTTATTAGATGTTTGATGCAAAAGGTCTTGCGTAAGTGCAAATGCAAAATATCGAAGCATTTCTTTTGATTCTGTGTGTATTTTGTTGTTCGATTTTAAGGAAAAACTACGATATTTTGCATTTACTATGACGCAAGACAATTTGCATCAAACACCGAATACCGCCTATGTATTATTATGTTATCAAATACATGAAATTACAGATGATTGCTCTTTTTCTCATTAATAAAAATTAATGAAAAACTTAAAGGTCTTCAGTTTTATTTATTCCGATTTTCTTGCTGATTTCCGAAAATAATGTGCCGAAAATGCCGATAATTTTTCGAAATAGTGCAGATTTTTCATCAAAATCTTCTGGCAGCCCTGATTGTGTTATGACAAAGGGTTGAACTTAAGGCCCAATAATCAACTTCTCCATTAAGTGTCATTTAGCTAATAGCCACTTAATTTTAAATTGCACTTAATTGCAGTTTCATTTTTTCAGTCGTAAAATTAAATAATCACTTAAATACTATGAAAGTGTGGTAGCACTGTGAAATGTTGATAGTTCTAAAAGAAAACAGATGTTTAATGTAAATAAGAAAGTTAGGTTATCAACCAAAAGAGCATCAGAACGCATTTTTCTATTTATTTATTCCATGATATGATACTATGCATTGTATATGTTATATATGAAAATTAAACGAAATTCTTTTTAATACGACCACACGATGTTCATGTACATGTTTTCAATAAACACACACAAGCACATTAACATATGGTATGCTCGTAAGACTTAAGTGTGATTTAAATAGACAAGATTGGGTATTCAAATGACTCTCAACTTTATACTGAAAAAATGAATTCGGTACTTAAGAGACACTTAAAGATAAATGACACACAATTGAGAAGTCAATTATTGGGCCTAAGAACAAGATAAAATAAAACAACCGAACATAACAATAAGTTAACAAATAATTAATGTAGAGAAAATTAAAAAGGTGTTTGTATTTTGTATTATTTTAATACAATAAACTGTTCAATGATTGGATTATAAATTGTTTATAGGAACAAAAGAAGCCAAGAGATAGAAAGTCATACAGACATACATACATACATACATATGTGCTCTCTTTTATTTTAATGTGTTTTGTGTTGAACTAAAGAGCCAGAGTCGATGCTAATCTAGTTAAAAACAACTTCAGCATGTTTTAACTTTAGAACCGACTTTTTCCTTTAAAGTGCAGTTTTTCTCGTCTATGGTAGGTCAAAAGTACATGTTTTAAAAAAGTGCATTCTAAAACTAAAAAAGTAGACTTTTTTGTTAACTATGGTTATGGCCCAATTTGTTTAGAGAGCTTTTGCCTGAAATTTTCTTTCCATATATAACTTTAAGGCTCAATTAGCCGACTGTAATGTAAAGTAACTGCAACAGTAGAGAACAGCTGATCGATATTGTTATGTAAAAAGTAATGAAAATGGTTATAGAGATGTAATGTAATAATTGCTATTAATTTTCAATATATCTTTTCTCATAACATTTAATCACAATTGTTTGATGCATTTAAAAAGCTGGCATTTATTTTTTGTATAATGAAACAATTCTTCTTCTACTTCTTATTAAAAGTTTGAATAAAAGGCATATTAAAATAAAAAGTTATATGTATATATATCGTCATCTTAATATAGAAAGGACCTAACTCATAATTTTTATGAGATCGAGTTTTTTTTTAATTTTTCATTAGAAAAACATCTAATGTATCGCAAAAACAAAAAATAATTAGTTAGGGCCTTTCTCTATTAAGGTAATCTTATGTGGTTTAACTCAATAAAATTGTTTATTAAAAACTTAAAATGATTCAATACGATAATTGGGGGATTCAAACTGTACTCTTAAGTGTGATAGTGCCATAATGTTTTAAAATGTGTGTTTGAAAAAAATAAACAAAAGCAAAAACAATTACTTTACAATAATTTAACACATGATGACATTTAAGACTACCTTTTGAATACCCCAATTATTAATCAAATAAAATTGTTGAGATCTATTTTCAAAAGCTGCTGTTTTGATAAACTTAATTTTTGAATAAAATACAAACATTATTAATTTTTTATATTCTTTTGGGATATTTTTTTACGTGTATGAGTGAGAGTTGTTTTACTAACAAACTTTTTAAGCAAAAACAATATTTTCCGTCTATAAAAACTCTCCGTATACTATTTCATTTATTCTTTTTTACATTTTTATTTATTTGTTTTGTTTGTTTTTGCTAAAGCCGGCCTGTTTTTTTGTTCCGTCACATTTCTACCCAGAGTGAAAAGCAATCGTGACCAGTTGGTTAAGACTTATTCGCGTACGTACATAGACAACTTTGCTATAAGTATCTTGTCAGTTGCAAGTACAATAATACTCGCCGGAAACTACACAAAAAAAAAATTATACATCCATAAGATACAAATACAAAATAGGTATAAATAAATAATAAAAAGTTATGGCCAACTGCAAAAACAATACACTACATAGGTATATTTATTTAAAATAAAAATCTGATTGTAAGAGAACATTTTAAATGTTATGAAAAAATAAACAATGAAAACATAACGCTAAAGAAAAAGTTTATTCGTATAAAACGTGACACTATATAATGTTGACAATCATTCAGTCATTCATCTACCAAGTGAATCAAACGTCGGTCGTATTGAGAACCACAACGATCTCTATAAAAATCCTGTCAGCATTTAAAGGATTTAAGGAATTGCAATTGTCAATTATAGAATAAATGATATAATAAATTGAATGAAAGAAGTGTTGAAAGTGTTAAAGTTAAAGAAATGTTCGTTTAAAAGACAACTTTCCTTGATTGCCAGATATTTTTAAATTTGTTAATACAAAAAAGCGGTCGCTAAATAATTTAGAAATAAACAAAAATAAAGAAGATAAAAATAAATAAAAAAAATCGAAAATTAGCACAAAAACTTAAAAGATAAACAAACTAAACAATATTTTTTTAACGTGAAAATACAACTGGCAGGTTTTTTTTCCATTTGCTTCAACGTAATTATTCCGTTGTTTTCAACACATTTCTCCCCGTTTAATTGTTTTGTTTAAGAAATTCTTATCGAATTAAAAAAATAAATAAATTAAATAAGTTACTTAAGTGTTTAAACTAAGTTTTAAAAATATAATTTTTTTTACCGCTGTGAAAAAATATCAGTCGGTATCAGTTTTTAATTGGTCACATAACATCCCAGCCAGCCAGCTTCATCATGGAAATTGAAAATCTTTCACAAATGTTAAAGAGTAATCGCACATTTGCTGATAATGATGCTATTATTATCGACAAAAGATACACGGTAAGTCAGTGAATTGCCTTAAAGCAAAAGTATGACAATTTTTATATATTTTATTTAAATTTTTGTTCTTTTTTTAATTTTGAATATTAATTCGTTTTGTTTGGCTACGCATATGCTAGCATCGAATTAAAATAAAATAAGTCACATGTTTTATGATAATTTATTAAAAAAATATATTTATATGTACACACAGTTATCCCTCTTAAAGCGTGGTTTGATTTAAAATTAAATTCTTTGTTTACTGCTTCAAAAATATGAGGCCACCAAATATGTAGGTACTTTCATACGTAAAAAATATGTGATTAACGTGTATATGTATATCGTCCCTACCACGTCAAACTATCCAAGATGCAAAATTGGTTTTTTGGATTCTTTATCTTGGTACCATAATTTATACGATATGACTCGTTTCAAAATGTTGAAATTCTCATGGACAATAGATAACTCAATAAGAAATATTTTAAGCCTGGCACTTTTAGGAATACACCGACTTTAAACTCACAATTGACGGGTCTTCGTACTCTTCTGAAAAGTACAAATTTGCATATTGAATAGTTTGACATGGTAGGGACGATATAGGCAGTAGACTGCTCGCAAACATTTTTTTAATTCTTAATATATGCGTTGCCTAAAATATGAGGTTTGCTGTCGTAAATGCAGTTTTAATTTTTTAGCTCGATACGAAGGCGCCCAAGGTACCCGTTTAATATTGAGAATTTTGTTTTTAGTTCATAAAAAGTTTCCTTTTCCAAATCGAACAATATTTGACTTCTCCATTAGCAGAACAGATGTGCAATAGCTTTACGTGAGTACCTGCCATTACGGCCTAATCTCACGTGTGCCAAAGCACCGGGTGTGGGTTAGACGCCAGACCAACGCCCTCATGCATCCTTTTAGAATGAACCTATGGCCCACTCCATAAGGCACATAGGTTGCAATCTTTAAATATAGTTATCCCTATTCTATATTCAAGTACCTTGCTGAGGTACTTTGAGTTATCTAAACTCTGCTGCTATGTCCGTGCCCATAACAGCTCTGTTGAATGGCAAACGGCACCTAGAATAGTGTCTGGCTGACCGCGTCAGACCAACCACTAGCATTGATTTCACACTGGGAAGCCAAGACTATTCTCCCAGCGATTTTGGTAGCAACCACAGCCACCACGATAATTCTCCGGCTTCCACGCTAAGGTGTTGTGTATACACCAACAGCGAGGTCCCCAAGAGAATTCCTCAACCATTGCCGGTACAGCTAACTGCTCATCCGAAATGAACGCATGCCTGTGTCGCCAAATAACCAGTGCCTACTCCACACATACCAAAATCATCCCTTTAACCCCGTGGGGTAGGACGAACTCGGCATTTTAGCAAAGGAAACTGCCGACCGCTACACGCACTCAAAACTTCAGAGCAGCGAGAACCACTCACGCGAGAAGAACGCAAGCTCGCCACCAAAATCCTGTGCCTACTACGATCCGACACAAAAGTGACAATGCCCTGGGGTTATATCCAGGGCTGAAAATCCTTTTTAGCACATAATTTTGACAACCGCAATGCATTTATCTCTAAGCAGCTCAGCTGTCGGGCAACCGGCACCCGTGGCACCAGAAGTAGCTTCTGGTGAGACCTCGAAGTTCCACCACAAGGGCTTCACCTCTATCGTCTTTTGAACTCAGGGGCAGTTCTAGGTGACGCTGCACCTAACTGACAACAACGGGCGTACAATATTTTTTTTCCTTTTATAAATATGTGCACATCCTTTGCTCTGTTTATGTTCAGAGATTGGGTAGTAACACATTCCCTTTGCAATAATGCTAAGTACATAAAGCAGAAATCTACATCTACTGACACCACACACAGTGGACCAAACACAAAAGAACGCTGATGATGAAGGTTTAGTGGCCTTCGAAAACGGCTGGCTGTTCCGTTCAACTATTTGGTGTTAGTCAGAATATTTACAGCTAGGGTTGCCAGTTTTGAAATCGTAGAAATCAGTACATGAGAGAAAAAAAATCAGTACAATTGAAAAAAATCAGTACATTAATTTTTTCAATATAAAAGCCTTTAACTAGGGATGTAACTAATACCAGTTTAGCGCATGCGAATGCGAATACTACATTTTAATTTTTGCGAAAGCGAATGCAAATATTAAAATACGTTAAAAAATCACATGAAAATAAATTTATATAAGAACATGAAGTTGCATTACATACATGGATGTACTATATATAGCATTCTATTTAAACTGAGTCTTGCATTGAGCAAATATGTATTAATTTATTTAAAACATGAATTCATAAAACAGAAAGATACATACATATGTTTGTATGTGAAATTAATCAGTGACACTTGTTTCGCGTGGAATTTACTGCAACAATGAATAGTTAATATTGTTTGCGATTCAAATTTGTTTGTACGAAGTAATGAATGGTGCTCAAAACATTTTTTAAAAGTTTTAACAGACTAGTCTTAAGTAGAAAATACTGCTGCCGAAAACACAATGCCTTTTCTTTTTCAAAAAATGAATGAAATGAAATGAAAAATGAAAGGTATATTTCCAAACACCGCTGGACTTTAATCTAATTTTGATGCTTATGAGAACTTTTTTATAGAAAAGCTTTCTGATAAAGCTTTGAAGAATGCCTTACTTATAAGTCAGCTTTGTCCAAGCCATGTGCACAATGTGCAAACTTTTATAAGGAGTTTTTTGTGTTTTCACATAGACGAGATGACAACTTTCTTAAATAAAGTAGTACAAAATTTTTTTGTCTTAAATATTCGCATACATTTTAGCAAATGCAAATAGCAAAAATAAGCGAAAAATTTGCAAATGCAAGCATTCGTTACATTCCTAGCTTTAACCATTCTTAAAACAAAACATGAATTCAATGTATACTTTGTACCAAGGCATATGTAATTAATAAAAATAATATTATCAAAAAAATTTTCGAAAAAGAAACTTCAAATTCATTATTTGCATGTATCAGGTATCACTTATAGCAAATCTTTCTTGCAAATTTAAATTAAAAAATCTCAATAAAATTAACATTAGCATTAACTTAAACTAAAATTTATATGATCTGTGAGTTTTGGCAGAATTTGCTTGAGCATTATATGGATTCCACTTTGAAAATAAATTCGCCTTAAAGCGAACGTAAAGTAAAGATCACTGGTGATTCAAAGAAAATAAATAAACACTATGACAGGCTTTCTTATACATTGATCATAATTAATATATAAAAACAGTACAAAAACAGTACATACATGAAAAAATCAGTACATTTGCGTACTGATTTGCTAGTTATGCATAAATCAGTACTTTAAACAAAAATCAGTACATGTACTGGCAAAATCAGTACGACTGGCAACCATATTTACAGCGGACTTTGGTGTTATTTGTTCATTAATAATTATCACATGTAATTTGGCTTAAAAAGCGATACGAACCTTAGCCTGTTAAAATCATAAATATATTCCATTTTTGTTTTTAACAAAATCCCCACTGTGTATCGGGTACCTTAGGCCAAACTAGACACCAGAAGGCACCGTCAGATCGACCGCATTTATGACATTATTAAGTATTAAGATTAAAAAAATCTCATGCAAGCTGCGACCAGTCTAATATACATACTAGAGACCTGCGTAAACGCTCTTTAAATGTAAATACGTCATGATTTTTAAATGTATTTACGTCGCATGTATTATACTAAACCAATAATAAATGCTGTCGTACTATAAGCGAAACACGATGGATGTATTGGTGTACGTGTATATCAGTAATAACAAGCGATGTCACCAAGACACCGTGTTTGTAAAACACTCAAAAGAAGTACGGTTGTATGCTTGTTATTTTTCATATTGTACGTTTGAGTGTGTGTGTAATATGTAGATGGTAACCCTGCAGTCAGACTGGGGCCAAGTGTCTCTATGTCAACACTAAAATTCTAGTAGTAGCTACATTGTCTACAATTTCTCTTCTATTCATCAGTATAAAAGATATAGAGAAAACAGATGTGGTGTATTTCTGGTGGAGTTTGCAACAACTTGTCAATATACATAAATTTGTATGTACGTAAGGTATAGAAATGTACCAGTAAATGTCTGGTTGGTATGTCTCCATGTTCACATAAGAACTATGAATTCACTACCTAGTCAATTGTTTTAGTGTTACTAGTAGATTTTCAATGACAAGCATATGCTAAATGTCTATAGCATAAATTATTGTATGGGGAATAATTAGAGAGTAGTACTGGTGACAAAGTCAAAAGCGACTCAGTACATTTTCACTATTCGCACTTTCTGCAGGGAAGCTATTATGTGATTAACCGCATACAACTAATGTTAAAGCATGTGTGTGTCTTTGCATGTGCACAGAAAAATACATGCATGACGCTTGTACACGCGCTCATGCGTAGAAAGAAGCAAGTATCACAAATTCTTCCGTCACGAAGTGTTTTCTTCTTTACTCTTATACCTACAATACTCAAATAAATTTCTTGCAAACAGTGTTGTTAACGTTGGTTTTATAAGATTTCGCTGTAGTAAAGCATTTGAAAAATCCCTCATGTCTTGAAAGTTCTTATAAGATGTCTTGTGCAGGACACTAATACATACTATGGGTCGTATGCAAAAAAACTTAACAAAGCTTTTCCAAGCAATGTTAAGTAAAGTTGTATTCGAAAAAAATTATTATATAAGTTCTAAAGCATGCACCCACGTTTGTTAAGACTACTTTAAGTTGATATTTCCAAAATGTGTATTTGAAGCTAGAAGTGCTAGCTATTAGCTTAAATTTATTATTAGTGTCATGGGATGGAAAACATCACCAAATTATCCAACTGATTCGAAATACATAGCAAAATCCATAAAAAAGTATTAAAATAAATACAATTGTACAAAAATGTTTTAGTGATGTACATACAAACAAAACGAAACGAAAAAAGCTGGATATTCAAATACTCATTTCATTCAAATAAAAAAAATAGTGATAATTTTTCATATTTTTTTTACTTTTACTCCATAGAAAAGTTTATCTGTTTTTCTACTATGTCAGAAGCTCATATTTTTTAAATTATGTTACTTTACTGTAATATAATAAAAATTTATTTAATAAAATAAAAAATTATTTGAATACCCGAATGAAATTGTATTCGATTTTGTACATCATAAGCTGTGAATTGGTTGTTGAACACGGTGGTGTTACCAGTAAAGTAAAATATTTTTTGCATAAGGGGGTTTATGTTTATAGTCGTTACGGAGAGCTATAAAAAGTCTGCTATGTATTTTGAACCGACTTCAAAAAAACACCACGTATCCAAATAGGCTATATGCTTTTTTTATTTTGTTATGTTAATTATTTCATAAGTCCATCATTTTTTAGCCGATTTAAAAAATACTACTTTTTTCCCTGAAATATTATCTTACAGCTGTCGTTTGGCCATAATGTCAAAAAAGCGTTACATTCTTTAATATACATTTATCTTTTCATATACCTTACTCTACGTCTCCACCTGACATGATATCTTGCTGTAACTTGAAGTTATAACTGAGTTGTTAAAACAAATGCACTAACAATAATGTTATTACTTGAAAAAAGCATTAACTTGAGCAGTCTACACTTAACATTAACTTGAAGTTAATGTTAAAGTTAGTCATTTTATGTCAGGTGGAGACCGCGAGTCAGGATCTGTTAACGACTTTATATGACGTTTGGAAAACTAGGTAAAGCCTTTCCCACTAATATTATTTGTCATATACATATGTACGTTTACTCAACCCATTTCAATCAATTTGTCACATACTTGGGCACTTGTAATGACACAGTCCCAGGTTTTAAAAAGAAACCTAATATTATATATTACATTTTATACCTTTACCGATCCCTACAAAACCTTGTGCATACTTCAGGCTCTTAATAACAATCGATTCTGCAACGTGTGGCTGTATTAAGATTTTGTGTTGTATTTTATTTTTTTTATTTTACTGAACCCAGCACAAGAAAAATTTGCGATTTTGTAATGTCTTGATCACATTATATCTTTTGCATTTCTATCCAGACGATTCCTAAAAAACTCTCATATACATTAGGCTTATGTTATGATATAAATTACATCTAAGGCTGAAAGTCCATACCATCCGTTTTATGAATGCTGCAAACGTAGGTCGTAGGTAATATTAACGAAAAAATTTAGTAGACCTACATTACATACATATTTAACTGCCTGTTTCATGATATCCAAACAATTTTTAGACTTATAATTGATATTGAAAACAAAAAAAAAACAAAAAAAATTATATTTTATTGCTGTTTTCAATATAAATTTTCAATCGAATAATGGATTTTTTTAAACTGTGTAGTAATATATTAAAATTAAAATAAGTTTAATGAATAAATAAATAAATAATAAGTCAGTTTTAATGAAATAAAATTTTGATTAAAATAGTGGAATCGCATCTTAATTAAAACTACACAAAAAATATTTAAATTATCATCCTTGAGTTCCAGTTCACACTAGTCAAGTCTTTTTGCTAAGCTTATCACTTTTTCTTCTTTCAGCTTTCATCGACAATACAAGTCTTATTTTTCAGCTAACATACATGTATGCATGTTTGCTCAGTGATGCCAACTTTTATGGCTCTAAAAGCACATCAAAACTTAAATAAAGCACTAAAAAGCGTAATTTTGAGATCTTAAAAGCGTAAAAAGCACTAAAGTGAAAAACGAATAGAGTGAAGTTTATTAATGTTTAATATTTTCTAGGCTATTCTATATTTCGGCAATAGTATCATCTTTAGTGAAATATATCAGACGAGAAAAGTGTGCTTTACACTGAAAAAATAAATACAATAAATTTTTATAAAAGTATTTTTAAGAAATACACGAAGTTCTTAAAAGCACTACTTGGTGCTTTTCCTTAGTTTGGCACTTACGCTCAAAATTTGGCGTTTAGAGTCTTCAAAAAGCACTAAAAAATAGTGCCAAAAGCACCAAGTTGGAACACTGTGTGCTTATTGAACATTACGAATGAGAATTAAAAAAAATATTGACAGTACATGAAGCTGAGTACTCGTTTCTTTTCCCCTCGTCTCGCTCTCTCTCTCTCTCTCTCTCCAGCAAACTAATCAGTTTAGCAATAAGACTCGCATGGTTTAAACTAGGACTTAAGAAAGTAAATTGGAATAATGTATCGTTTATTTAATAAATTTTGTTAATGTAATTCCATGAAAAGTCTGTGGCAAAAAGGTAAAAGTGTTTAACTCGAGATAAGCTGGTTTTCAGTTAATGATACCGCCGCAAAATCTCAGTTAATTTGTGCGATTTTTCAAGAAGTTTTAACAAAATTAACTTGCGGCTTACCTTTTTTAGACTTCTTTCCTCATTTGGAATAATACTAGTAGATAGCTTATTTTAAATTATGCTTTGGTATTTTTCAACTCGAATGTATGTATATTATTTAGAGTGTGTAGAACGAT
Organism: Tachina grossa; assembly: GCA_949987645.1. NCBI lineage: Eukaryota > Metazoa > Arthropoda > Insecta > Diptera > Tachinidae > Tachina > Tachina grossa. The sequence goes on along the minus strand of OX465274.1, from coordinate 130,059,718 downwards.
GTTTGTTAAAAATAAAGGTTCACAAAGAATTTCTCAATTTAACTGTAAAAGAAAAGAACTGAAAATCGAATTGAACGCTTAAAAGTTCTCTCCTGCAAAACAGTCAAATATGACTTAAGCACTTTTTCCTTGTTGTTGTTTTGAACATCAATTCGTTGAAATTTTTTTAAAGAAAGAAGAAAACTTGATAAAATAGAGCGGTGGAGATTTGAAGAAATTTTGAAGAATAGTTGAATTTAATATATTAGAATTGAATAAATTTTTTTTAATAACTAAAGGTATGTAGAATTGAAGAATAGGCTATAGAATTTACGAAATTTCGTTAAGTTCAACTAGTAAGTTCAACTAAGTAGAAAGCCACTTAGAAATAAAAAAATTTCTTCATTTAAACCATAAACAAGTGACGAACACTTTATTCCACATTGTGGTTCTTTATAAGTATACTTACTCTAACTGTTAAATAATTAAAATGAAATAAGTTAAATAATTGTTTTAAAATAATTTTAAGAAAGTTAAGGAAACAATTACAATTCAATTCATCGAATAGAAATGACTACTCTGTTAATGAATATTCATCAGAAAATGCAAACATGTTTGTAAAGTCATGAATGACTCTAGATGCATTGTCGCCAAATGGCTATTTAAATTACATTTTGTCAATTATTTTATTATTTATTTGCTCAAAACTCTTCTTTCAATTACTTTGTTTTGTATTGTGTTAATAGTCGCTCGATTTGTTCATATAGAGATCTGTGAGTTGCCCAAATGTTTTAATTTGTCTTATACACACGTACATTTTTTTTATGCTTATGTGAAAATATTTTTTCTTATTTACTTTAACTTACTGAAGTGCTTGTTTCGTTAAGATTATACCGTTGGTTTTAATAATGTTATACAAATCAAACCTAGCGGACCATATGAAATATTTTAATAAGTAAAATCAGTTTGTGAGAAGAAAGCACTGCGGTAAGTGTTTGAATTTAATTTAATAATTTTTATATTAACTTAGAATATTTTTTCTTAGAAATAAACGCACTTTATACACATTAATTTGTTTGCCTGGTGTTGTTGGTGTAGTTAAATTCGCCCCTCACAAAGCTGAAGTCGCAGCCAGCGACAAATTTTATTTCGCAGTACATTAAGAGCGAAGGTTTTTTACTTGTGGTTCCTTGTCTGCCGAAACAAAAGTTAAAAGTTGAAAATCTTTACAATTCGTAGTTCCTTGCCCGCCGCAACAATTATTAAAAAGAAAAGAATATAAATATTTTGCGTACTGACTTGTAATTCATAATGCAACGTTCTCCCACAAGGAAAAGCTCACGTTTACAGTCTGCTGTTGGACATGATAATAATAATCCTACGTCGACCGGATCAAAAGTCATGCCGCAACAAATCGCTCAGACATCAAGTGAATCTGTCGCTAAGACAACCACAACAACTGCCTCTAGTGATACCGTGGGAAATATTTTTGACTCAGTCGGTGAAGGGACTCTAAATATGCCTCCGTTAGTACCTGGTCCTGGTGTGACAATTCATCCCCACGAAACCGTATCGCGAGAAAATATACGAACAATTGCCGCCGATAGAGTCACAAATATTTCCAACCAAAATGTTGCTAATAATTTGAGCGCCACTACGCCGTTGGCCCAGGCTAGCATAAGTTTGGAGTGTCTTCAAAGCCAAATTAACGCGCTTCAGAACCAGTTGCTAAATGCCCAGGAAACATTATCCATCGTTTTGAATAATACTTCAACGCCAAGTTCTTCAGCAGCCATGCCACAGTCATCCAATATGGCGCCTGTAACGGGTATTAACGATGCTAGCGTCAACAATTCTGCCGCAGTCAACGACAACTGTGTTCAACGTCATTCGCCATTTTCTTCTGAAAGTTACAACAATGTTCCAAATATTTATTCAAGTCGGCAGCATATTTTGCCGCCTAATGTGATGTCTCAAAATGGTGGCTCTGCATTAGTACATAGGAAAATTTATGATTTACCTGAATTTAATGGCGCACCTGAGGATTGGCCGTTGTTTTCAATGGCTTTTAAGCATTCGACTGCAGTTTACAATTACAATAATTTTGAGAATTGCTTAAGGCTCCAAAAGGCTTTAAAGTGTGAAGCAAGGGAATGCTAATCGCTATTGATTCATCCGGATAATGTGAGTATGGTAATTGAACAATTATGTTTTCAGTACGGTCGCCCGGAGGTGCTCATTCGTTGCCAGCTACAACAAGTAAAACAGATTCCTGCTATAAGTGAAAGTGAAATTGGAAAACTGGTGCCATTTGCCGTGAAGGTACAGAATCTTGCTGCATTTTTAGAAAATGCAAATGGACAACAACATTTAGCGAATCCGACTTTAATAGAGGAACTAGTAGGAAAAATTCCGATGAGCAAACGAATGGAGTGGGCCCAATATGCATCATCTATAAGGCCGTATCCCACCGTTTTGGATTTCAGTAAGTGGATCAAAGGTGTTGCTGATTTGGTAAGAATAGCTCTATGTGCTGGTGGGAATAAGAAAAATATTGAATCAAAAAGGAAAGTCGTCCTCCATGCGACTGGTAGACAACGTAAGATAGAAGAATGCCCTATGTGCAGGGCAAGCCATAAGTGATTTGATTGTGCTAAATTTGTTTCTCTAAGTGTACCTAATCGTTGGAAAGAAGTAAAAAATTTGAAGTTATGTTTCTCCTGCCTTAGTACTGGCCACTCAAATAGATTTTGTCGTGTTCGTAAGCCGTGCTCAGTAGATGGTTGCCTAAGAAAACATAACAGACTACTACATGATGTTAAAGTTAATAATGTCGGAAATAACTCTGAGTGTTCTGACTTGACTACCTCGCGTGGCTCGGCAAATGAATGTGAGTCCGTTTTGAGTTGTGTTTCTAAATCTGTAGATGAAGGTGTGTTATTGTTTCCAGTTGCTTGAAACCTATGCGCTATTGGATGACGGCTCTTCGGTTACTATGCTGGACAGCTCTTTGGTGAAGCAGTTGGGTCTTCAAGGACAGCAAAGTAAATTAAATTTACATTGGTACGCCGGAAAGCTAACACAAGCAATGACAATCGTTGTCAATATGCATGTAAGTGTAGTACAAAGTCAGAGAAAATATGCATTGAAAAACGTTTATGGTGTCACAAATTTGAAGTTGCCGGCTCAAAGCTTTAATATGGATTCAAGCGCCTATTCCGATTTGCCAATTAAAATGTATCACAATGCTGTGCCTCAAGTTTTAATTGGATTAGACCATTGCCATCTGGAGCTTCCCGATGAAATTGTGCCCATAGAATAAAACGGTCCTTATGCCGCTAACACACCATTAGGATGGGTTGTATTTGGGAAGATGAAGGGTAAGCCGATCAATTCCCATATGTGCTTGTTTTCAGTGCAGCCAGATCGAAACCTACACGATATGGTGGCCAATTATTTTGAAACCGAAAATTTCGGGGTAAAGGCCTTGCCAGCTATTGAGTCTAAAGGCGATTCACGAGCTCGCCGAATTATGAGAGAATCTACAAATAAAATTGAAGGGAGATTTCAAGCTCGGCTTTTGTGGCGCACAGATAATATTATTCTGCCCGAAAGTTACTCAATGGCGTTAAATAGATTAATAGGTATAGAACGAAAAATAAAAAGAAACCCTGAATTTGGTACTGCCTATAAATCCATCATGCAGGATTATTTATCTAAAGGATATGTACGTAAATTGCCTCTTGCTGAATCTGCCGACAGTTGCCCTAGAACTTAATATCTTCCACACTTTGCAGTAGTTAATCCAAATAAACCTGGTAAAATTCGTTTAGTTTTTGATGCTGCCGCATCCGTGGAAGGTGTTTCGTTAAATTCTAATCTACTAAAAGGTTCTCAAGAACACAAACCGTTGCCCTCAGTATTGTTTAATTTTCGAGTTGGCGCCGTAGCAGTTTGTGGTGATATTAAAGAAATATTTCATCAGATTCTAGTTGCTCCGGAGGACAGATGTTCCCAACGATTTCTTTGGCGCGATGACAATCAAAAACCACCTGACACGTATGAAATGCTGGTAATGACTTTTGGTGCTGCTTGCTCACCTTGTGTAGCCCATTACGTTAAAAATACTAATGCTTTAAGCTATCGTGAAAAATATCCTCGAGCCGTAAAGTCGATTATAGACCATCACTACGTGGATGATTTTGTGGATAGCTTCCCAACACCAGAGAGAGCTATTGAAGTTGCCTCACAAGTCTGATATATTCATAAAACTGCTGGTTTTGAATTCGTAATTTTTCATCGAGGTCATAACAGCCCTTAAAGGTACAGCGGAAGTCCCGGTAAGTTTTCCCAGCGATTTTAAGGACGTACACACGGAAAAGGTACTCGGTATGTATTGGCAACCAAACGATGATACTTTCAGATTCAACTTGAAGTTCCATAAGGTAAATGAAGAGGTCATAGACGGTTTAAGATGTCCCACAAAACGAGAATTATTAAGTGTAGTTATGTCCGTTTTTGACCCACTTGGCTTCTTGAGCAATTTTATGATAACAGCAAAACTACTGATGCCCGAGGTGTGGAGACATGATATACGATGGGACGACACACTACCGACCGAATTAAATAATACGTGGAGCAATTAGCGTAGAGATATACAAAACGTCGTAAAACTCAAAGTGCCCCGATATTATTTCAGAAGAGGAATTTTATGCAACCTCGAACTACACGTATTTGTTGATGCGAGTGAAGACGCATTTGGCGCCGTGTCATACTGGAGGTAAAAAAACTCTGATGGGCAAATTGAAGTGTCCTTTGTGACAGCGAAATCTAGATGTGCCCCTCTGAAATCAATGAGTATTCCACGGCTTGAATTACAGGCGGCAGTTTTAGGCACCCGGTTAATAGAAACAATTTTAAAAGAACGCCCGTTCAAAATAACACGAATAGTGTGCTGGAGTGATTCTAGAACGGTTATTAGCTGGATTTGCTCTGAAAGTAGAAGATACAAACCATTTGTTGCCCATAGAATTGCAGAGATTCTACAAACTACAGCCCCAGAGAACTGGAGATGGCTACCAACTAATCTCAACATTGCCGATGAAACTACCAGAATGAAAAGTCAAGTTTGATTTTCTGAGAATTCTCGCTGGTTAAGTGGTCCAGAGTTTCTTCACTGCAGTGAGAACGAGTGGCCAAAAATGAATTCGGAAAGATTTGACTTATGTGAAGAAGAATTACGCCCAAAATTTACGTTGTTGGTAAACACCCCTGATATAATTGAAATAAATAGATTTTCGTCCTATATGAAACTAAAACGTGTCTTTTCGTGGGTTTTGCGATTTATAAAACGCTGTCGCAAAAAACTTAGCCCTGGAAAAGAATGTTTTGACCACCGCCGAGTTAAAAACTGCTGAAATTTATCTTTGTCGTCAGGCCCAACGTGATAAATTTGGAACGGAAATTGAATTAATAAAAAGTAATGGTTGTTTGCCTAAGACAGTGAATTGTACACTTTGTCCCCATATATAGATGAATATAAACTACTTCGAGTTTATGGCCGTTTGGACGCAGCTAGTTGGCTACCATTGGACACGAAAAGGCCGATTATATTGCCGTCATCTCATGCTATTACTAAATTATTTGTGGCCCATGTACACGAAAAAATGAAACACCAAAACCTTGAAGCTACAATGTGTGAAATAAGAAGATTCTTTTGGATTCCTCGCTTAAGAAGGCTTTTACGTAAGAGTATTTCTAACTGTTTCGTTTGCAGATATCGTCGCACATCTCCTGTGCCACCATTTATGGGCTCTTTACCCAAAGATAGGCTTACACCGTACGTTCGTCCATTTTCCTATACTGGTTTAGATTACTTTGGTCCAATCACCATAACTATTGGCCGTCGTCATGAGAAACGCTGGGTTGCAATATTTACTTGTCTCACCATTAGAGCAATTCACTTAGAAGTTGCGTTCGACCTGTCAACAGACGCATGTATTCTTGCTATACGTAACTTCATTATTCGACGTGGCCTACCTGTAAGACCCAGAAGCGACAATGGAAAAAATTTTGTTGGTGCCGATCAAGTTGCTAAAAAATTTAGCGAAGTATTTGATGAAACTCGAATTAAAGATGAGCTTTCAACGAAAGGCATAGATTGGCAGTTTAATTGTCCGTACAATCCATAAGAAGGTGGTATATGGGAACGCATGGTTCAGTGCGTGAAAAGAGTGTTACAGTCAACTTTAAAGGAATCTTTCCCCCGTGAGCATACGTTGCAAAGCTTATTAATTGAAGCGGAAAATATTTTGAATTCTCGCCCGTTAACACATTTGCCGGTAGCCCATGAAGACGAAGAACCATTAACGCCAAACCATTTTTTGCTAGGTTGTCCAAATACAACGCAAACTAATGTCAAAATAGAAGAGAATCAACCAATAATGTTAAAGAAGCAGTGGCGCATTTCTCGGCTGCTGCGGGATCACTTTTGGAAGCGATGGATTAACAAATATTTGCCCACGTTGACCAGACGCTCTAAATGGTGTAAACGAACAAAGCCCATTGCCGTTGATGACTTGGTGCTGATATGTGATCCAGATGCATCCCGTAAAGACTGGCGGCGATGACGTGTCGTAGAAGTATTTAGAGGCAAAGACGATGTCATCCGTCATGCAAACGTACGTACTAATACAGGAATACTCAAGCGACCAGTTTCCAAGCTAGCTGTTCTTGATTTGGAAAAGTGAATCGTGGCCGATCCACGGGGGTGGGATTGTCGCCAAATGGCTATTTAAATTAAATTTTGTCAATTATTTTATTATTTATTTGCTCAAAACTCTTCTTTCAATTACTTTGTTTTGTATTGTGTTAATAGTCGCTCGATTTGTTCATATAGAGATCTGTGAGTTGCCCAAATGTTTTAATTTGTCTTATACACACGTATATTTTTTTTATGCTTATGTGAAAATATTTGTTCTTATTTACTTTAACTTACTGCAGTGCTTGTTTCGTTAAGATTATACCGTTGGTTTTAATAATGTTATACAAATCAAAACCTAGCGGACCATATGAAATATTTTAATAAGTAAAATCAGTTTGTGAGAAGAAAGCACTGCGGTAAGTGTTTGAATTTAATTTAATAATTTTTATATTAACTTAGAATATTTTTTCTTAGAAATAAACGCACTTTATACACATTAATTTGTTTGCCTGGTGTTTTTGGTGTAGTTAAATTCGTCCCTCACAAAGCTGAAGTCGCAGCCAGCGACATGCATACATGTGTTGTATGCATTTCTGTGCATTTGATGCATTTATAAATTCAAATTACAGGCAACGGCTTTTCTGTGCCAACATTTTTTGTTTTGATAATAAATATGTTTCCCAAATAAAAAATATTTTCCATGAAAGAATTAATTTCAATTTATTTCAATTTAATTTTTTTGTTATGTATCAAGATTTCGCATCTAAAAGAAAAACCATTGACTGAAATTTTCCCTAAACTACAACCAAACAAACTGCAATATATCTAATTCACACACCTTTTTAAGTATATTGGTTAATTTTTCGTACAACTTTGCAAAAAGAAACTATAGTTGAATCAGTTCTAATAGATTTCAGGTAGATTTCGAAAAAATTTAGTGACGATGTTGATTTTGCTAATGTGTAAATGCACTATAATGAATTTTACTCTTGCAAATATGTAGTTAATTTACATTTGAGAAAAATCTAGTACTTATGAGATTTCAGTTAAAATTTAGTAAGTTGCGAGTAGATTTCCCATACAAAACAGGTTTTGTCCAAATATATTTAAAATCTAATAGAATTTAGTAATGCTAGTATGGAGTTTTTCAAAATCTTACTAAAAAGTAAGCCTCTGTACTTAAAAAGTTGTGTGAATTCGCCACATCACAGTTGTATGGTTGTAGTCTAGGGAAATTCCCAGTAAATCGATATGACCGAAATTCGAAATTCAAGAGATTTTCATTGGGGTATTCAATCGGTTAACCGTTAGTCAGTTAACCGGTTAATTAAAAAGTGCCTTTTTTCGATTAACGGTTAAACCGGTTAATTTCAGCCGATTAACCGAACTAACAAATTTTTAAATATTTTGTACTATATAATGTAGTTTTTGTGTGTTTAATTATTTGTTTCGTCTCATATACAAAAGGTAAGTGTTTGGAAATTATTTTTCATTCAAAAGCTTTCAACGTGGCTATAAAAGAGTTTAGTAAAGACTCTGCTACTCTAATTGAACTTTTTTTTAAATAATTTAAAAAAAAAATCAAGACTAAATAGTACTGTTACCAACAATTTAGTTAAGAATTAGATTTAATGAGAGACGAATTCAATTATTTTATGCCTACTTTCTGAAATATTTTCTTCTAGCAACAGTGTTTTAAAGAACAATAACGAAAACAAAGAAATTTAGAAATAAACTTTTCAGCAGAATGTTCGTCGCTGAGACAGATGAGGACAGACCAACAGAAAAAAATATTGATGGTAATACAAGAAATGTTTTAACTAAATTACCCGAAATAACTAGAAGTGTTAAGAATTTGAAAAAAAAATATAAAACAGGACTCTATTGGCATAATGAAGGATTTTTTTTCAGTTATTTTCATGATACAATAATATAAAGGTAAAACCACATTTGACGTACAAAATTAACTATGACTTTTTTCCCGATTATTTGATTACTGTTTTTTTGTAAACAGAGAGGAGAATGTTGCCACATACATATAATGGCAACTTTCATTTAGGAATGCTTTTTGAAATATGTAATTTGAGTTTAAAAATTATAGTTTAATCCACATTTTTTTTAAATGCTGTATTGATTGGACATGAGTATAACGAAATCTGTGTGTAATATGATCTTCAAAAGTTGGCAAATATTTGATTTATTATTTTTTTCACCACATAATAAAAAATCCTCATGGCTAGGGATGCAACATCTTTCTTAAAACATCGATGTCTGAAAACGCAAGTGTATGTTAAAGCAGCATAACAGCAAAGTTTAAAATTACTGAAAACTGTTAGGAAGCTGAATACTTGAAAAAAATCGCTTACATGGCAAACAAAAATACTCGAGAAGTTGTAAAATCGAAACAAAGCCTTAGAGATCGCAAAAACTTTAAAAAGAAAATTAACTCGGAAATAACGCGACAAAATCGCAAGTTCGCGAAAAATTTCTAAATGTATTGAAGAAATAACTTACACTGCAAATAATAACAAAATCCCAGAAAATCAGATAAATCGCCAAAAAAAATCCTAACATCACAGAAATTGCAATGTCTAGTAAACGTTTTTGTATAATTTTGATGTCGTAATGAAACTGCAATGGACATAAACATTCAAAAAGTTGGTCATCGTTCGACGACGTAAGAAATACACTGTCGCCAGTTAGTTACGCAGGGAAACTTTCGTCCAACGTACTGATTGTGTGTATTTTCATATACACAAAAGTGTTTTTATATATTACGAAGAATATTCGTCGTTGGTTCCAGTTGTGTTTACAGTAGAGTGGTTCGATTTTCGACTTTTTTCGAATTCAATGCTCTACCACACCATAACCTCTTGAGGACATATAATAGAGCCCAAAAAACCATAGAAATAGTAATATTAGCGAAATTTCACTTTTCGCCAGAGCCTCAAAGTTTTTCAAAAATGTCCAATAGGCAAAATTTCGATGATTTTAATGTCACGGGCAAGCGATATACAATATTAAAACAAGTATAAAACTACATAAAATTCATATTTTAAACAAAATAAATCTTTATTTTAGTCGAAACCTGCCGACAAGCCATAAAAATTCTTTACAAAAAAGTGGTAAAAAAAAGATGATTTTCAGTGAAAAATTTTGTCGGCAGGTTTCGACTAAAATAAAGATTTATTTTGTTTAAAATATGAATTTTATGTAGTTTTATACTTGTTTTAATATTGTATATCGCTTGCCCATTCAGAAAACGTGACATTAAAATCATCGAAGTTTTGCCTATTTTTGGACATTTTTGAAAAACTTTGAGGCTCTGGCGAAAAGTGAAATTTCGCTAATATTACTGCTTCTATGGTTTTTTGGGCTCTATTATATGTCCTCCAGAGGTTATCGTCTGGTAGAGCATTGAATTCGAAAAAAGTCGAAAATCGAACCACTCTAGTTTACAGCAACTACGTCAAAAAACACATGCTCAGACATTTGTATTTTAGGTAAAAAGCTTTGAAAGCTCTTGAATTTTTTTTTTGTTTCTTTGCAAACTAAGAGAGATCGTAGAGATCTTATTGGCTGATGTGATCTCTTCTGCTCCTGTCGGTGTGAAAGCACAAAACCTCCTTTTTAAAAGTTTGCACATTGTGCATATGCCTTGGACGTACCTGATGTAAGGCAATAAATAATACAGTGAAGCACGAACAAGAAGTCCCGCCTATGATTCGGAAGAGGAGCAGATGCTGTTCAGTAAGGAATTTCCTTGCAGCTGTTCTATCTTTGCTGCTGCCCTTGTTGGTGCTGCTTTATTTTTTTATTGCTATTTCTTATCTAATAATGAACAAATTTAAATATTTTTCAATATTTTTAATTAAATAAACAACAAAGTCAAACAATTAATCAAAAACTCGGATTTCATAAACTAATAAGGTAGCATTAGTTTTGATAGTAAAAAATAATCGGGACAAACGTCAGAAGGTTAATATGGCGACAAAAAGAGAGAACGGTTTTACCTTTATATTATTGTATCATTGTTATTTTAATACGTTCAGTGAAAATCAAATTTATCTAAAATAATATGAGCAAAAATTAATTTGAAATTTATTTGCTGGTGGTTCAGCGTTGTCTATATATTTCATTGTTGCTGTAACAAATCATCAGTAGACTTCAACCACACATTTTGAATATTCAAAAACCTCTTATCTTATGCACAGACTTTCAAGAACTATTTGGGAATTCACAAATAATAATATTTTTGAAAATCACAAAAGACAAATAAGCGTAGTAGGCTTTGAAACTAATACAAAAAACCCAGCAAATAATTTATATTCGATTTGAATCTATTTTATTTTTCTACACCTTTATACAATTAGAAATCCATTGGATGACAATAAAAGTAATTATAAGGCAAAATGAAAAATAAAATCTAAATTTAACATTTAAATGCAAAAATTAATATTTTTAATGAATGAACTCAGTAAAAATACAAAAATTAAATATTTCAAAAAAAAAAATTTTGCCGATCTTCAAATTATATTCGTTTGAATTAAACATTATTACTATATATTAACATTTTCACTCTTCGTTCCAAAGTGCAAAGTGCAAAGTGCAAAGATTGTTTGGTAATTAAACGCATAAAAAGTTGTGCCTAAATGTAAAAGTTTTGAACCTGTTTGGCACCGACTGCGTACCAATTTTTAAATTATGTGCATACATACATATATCAATTAAACACAAAAATACAAAATTTGTAAGGAATTTTCCTAATATTAAATGTTATAGTTACATATCGTTGGACACAATTAGTAAGGTCCTAACTCAAATAACTGTTTGTAAAAGCGTTATTTCTTTCATTATTGCAATGAATTTTTGTGACAAACTGTATTTGTGTGAAATTTTTTGGAGTCACTGAAAAACTCAATTTCATGAAATTACGAGTCAGGGGCTTTTTACTTGTGACCATCGGTATATACATATATTTGAGTAATTTTTCATGCTTAGCTAATAATTTTATCATTATAATTCTTAAATCAGTATTCAAGCTATTCGGCTAATTGTTTAATGGATTATACAATTTTTGTAATTTCAATTGTGGTATAAATAATCATGATTAAATTAATCGTGATGCATTTGATTGCGCAAGAGTAAACAAAAGAAAGTAGTAGTAGGATTATACTTTCAAAGCTTTTATTACAAATATTGTGCTTTCAAACAATATGCATTAACTTATTTAAATAAAAAATCTGTGTGATACCAGTAATAATACACAGAAATTCTATGATTTTTTAAATTTCAACTCAGATTCTGCTATTTAAATGCAAGTTTTTGATTTAAGAAAAAATGGTTCATCGAAGCATTTAAAGATTTTTCGTTGAATTAATCACCGAACAGTGCTTTTAGAGCGCTGCGCAATAACATAAGAAGTAGTTTTTTAATTATTATTAATCAAACTTCATCATTTGTTTCTATATTTACGATTTGATCAGGCTAAAGTTCGTATCGTTTTGTAAGCCAAATTACATGTGATAATTATTAATGAACAAATAACAGCAAAGTTAATTGTAAATATTCTGACAAAGAAGTAGTAGAACGGAACAACCAGCTGTTTTCGAAGGCCACTACACCTTCATCATCAGCGTTATTTATGTTTGGTCCACTGTGTGGTGCCAATTGATGTAGATTTCTGCTTTATATACTTTAGCCATTATTGCAAATGGAATATGTGAATTATTTTGATTAATCTTATTTAAATTTTCTGAAAGCTTTTTTTGTAATGAAAGCTCAATTTTACCATCTTTAAATTTACAACAGTCTTACCATTGTCGTTTCTTCTTTACTAATTATGCACATGTTATTTAATTTGCTTATTTTTTGTTCTGTTAAGTATATTTCATGATGAAGATTTAGTGGCCTTCGAAAACAGCTAGTGGTTCCGTTCAACTATGTGTTTGTCAGAATATTTACAACTAACTTTGGTGTTATTTGTTCATTAATAATTATTACTTTAGTCTGATCAAATCATAAATATAAAAAGTATTTATTGATTGCGATACCTTTCTTTAGATTCGAGCATTTTCATAAACTAGTCAGTCGTTCAGCAGGTAGTTTTGAAAAACAGGTAAAATAATAAATATTAAAAATTTTATAAATCCCCGAATATATCTAGAAAAGATGTGATATCTTCTAAGCAGCTTGACCGTTTTTTCTTAAAACATAACTAAGAACATTCTCGATTAAGTCACCTTTCAAACAGAAAAAAGTGGATCAAAATCGGTCCAGCCGTTTTGTCTGTACGTGGACACGGACAGACACACAGATACACACACTACAAACTTATAACCGCCCTTCTTTAGTCGGGGGTTAATGAGGAACAGAAAAATGTTTCACCACTTCTATATTCTTGTAATCGATTTAGAAGTAAATTTTGTAGTTCTCTTATGAAATTTTAAGAAATTCGCAAATTCTAAGTAAAAACAAAACGTTCCAAAGTCGGAAAGTTTACATTTTTAACTGTCAGCTGTTTGAGGGTTAATGAACACTTTCCAGTAACAATTGTTACAAATTCGTTACAATTTTTAGTAAATGAACAAACCTATTGTGATTTGCATTGAAAAATTGATTTTAATTAGTGTTTTTTTTTTTGGAATTGTTGCAATTTAAATTTAACTTTTTTTAACGGACTAATAATCCCAACTTGTTATTTTACTTATTTAGTAAAATATTTTTTTAATTAAAAATACATTGAAATTGATTATTGTGGGATCCTATGCGCATTTCAATGTTGGTAATGCAGATCATCCAGGAACCTTTACCCAAAAAATTTTTTCTTAGAACAACTAGAGTTATGTTATGTTAAACTTTCATTTAAAAAAATGAGAAGCTAAACAAATATCAAAGTTGAAACAAGAACTCAATAATTTATTTTATTAAGTCCTGATTCACACACATCAGGTTTAGCTGATCAATTTTTGTTAAATTTTCTTTTGAACCTGCATTTACGTTCATACACACCGTTCATCAAGTCTCATCAATTTGTGTTGTAGTAGAGTATTACGAATGACAAAAGCAAACTTGACTGGTACGGTCAAGTCTGTACCCCTTTCCATTCTCTTTTCCTCTCTCTTCTAAAAACTCAAGACTTGACGACTCAGACCTGACGTGTGTGAATCAGGACTAATATGACTAAATAAGGCCAGGGATTGATCTCGGGCTCTTGAATACTATCATTTGCTCTATATTCAACAAACTAACTACTGCAGCCAACAGCAAATTCGCTTTGTTTTGTTTTTCTGAAAGAAATTTTTACCTACATATCGTTAGTTGAAATGAAAAATTATGTAGCTACACCTTTTAAAATTTTATAGGAGAGAGAAAAAACTAAACGAAATTATTCCAGCGACTGAAGTAAAGCTTCTTTATTTTTATTTTTAATTCGGTTGATTGTTATGATAAAGCTTTTATCATTTGTAACGACATACATATGTTTCCATTTAATATATAATAATTAATTTAAAATACGATTTTAAATTTTTTGTTAATCACGTGGTCTTGCATTTCAGCTGACGATATGTACATAAGGCCATATGGCCTTATTTTAAAAAATTATTTTCTCTGTGAAAAAATCAAATTAGATGTAATAAATTTTATTTATAAAAGAAATGCTTATTGATAATTTGGATACGATGCATACATGTGTATGTATGTTTGGAAAAAATTAAAATTAAATTTCTACTTTTTGAAAACCATTAAAAAAGCATTAAAAATATAAGTATGTATGTATATCTGTGTGTATAAAAACATTTCTCTAATGGGCTATAAATTATTAGTTTTGTATTATTATTATTATTATCATATTTTTCTTTGTTTTAATTTAGAGATTGTATATTCATAAATTAAAAAAAAAATTATTTTTCTTCTAAATATTTACGTCAACATTTTTGTTTTGTGCTGAAAAAACAAAAATATTTTTATTCTGCTATAAAATACAAAATATTGTTTTAATACTTAATTTTGTTTATATGCAAATCATGTGTGATAATTTTTTTAAGTGACATTAATTTTAATTTAAGTGTAAATAGTTGTTAGAAATACACATGCTAAGAATACATACGAAGGTGGATTGATATTGAAGCTACCTAGCGCTGGATGGCAGCAAAAACCCCAATTTTTTTTAGAAATTGCGATCTGTCAAACGTCAGCTGTTAAAATTTCACCCAAATTAATCTATTAGTTTATTTGTTATAGTCGCTTGAAGTAAGCAAATTTTGTGTTTGTTGAAAAATGGAAACAAGTGAATTTCGTGCAGTGATTAAAAACTATTAAAGGTATTCATTTCAGTTTTTCCAACATAAAAAAAACTGAAACTTTATTATTTGAAAGGGAAAACGGTGAAAGAGACAAAAAAAAAAGCTCTATAAATATTACGGTGAGTCTCCTCCGTCAGATTACTTGGTAAAATATTGGATTGCTGAATTTAAACGCGGCCGAACAAGCACTGCAACAATACCATCAACAGGAAGGCCAAAAGAAGTGGTTACTGAAGAAAATCCTCGATATCGTTATGAATGATCGCTGAATCAAGTTACGTGAGATTGTTGAAATGGTAAACATATCATATGAACATTTTGCATGAACATTTGCATATGAAAAAGCTATCGGCAAGATGGGTGCCGCGTTTGCTCATTGTCGAACAAAAATGAGTTCGAGAGACCACTTCACAGCGGTGTTTGGACATGATTAAGCGTAATCATGTTGAGTTTTGGCGTCGATTAATAACTGTTGATGAAACGTGGGTCCACCACTACACACATGAAACCAAAAATCAATCGAAACAATGGGTGGAAGCTAGTGGAAGTGCCTCGAAGAAGGCGAAGACAGGGAAATCGGCTGGCAAGGTTAAGGCCACTGTATTTTAGGATGCATACGGAATATTGCGCATCGATTATCTTGAAAAAGAATCCCCAATCACAGAAAAGTATTATCGTGCATTATTGGATCAATTGATTGATGCAATCAAGAAAAAACGACCATATTTAAAGAAGAAAAACGTGCTATTTCTTCAAGACAACCCACAGGTTCACACCGCATTAGATACGATGCTAAAATTACACGAAATTCACTTCGAATTGGTTAATCATCTACCTTATCGTCCAGATTTAGCTCCTAGTGACTTTTTCCTGTTTCCAAACTTGAAAAAATGGCTCGTAGCAAAAAGATTAAGCTCAAACGAAGAAGTGATTACCAAAACTAACGCGTATTTTGAGGGGTTCCCAAAATCGTATTATTAAGATGGTATAAAAAGTTGGAATATCGTCTTACTAAGTGTATTGAGCTAAAAGAAGACTATGTTGAGAAATAAATAGTTTTTGAAAAAAAAAAATGTTTTTTCCTACTTAGGTAGCTTCAATATCAATCCACCCTCGTACATACACATTATTATTAGCATTAGTCTCCTGCATAAGACATCTTATAAGAACTTTCAAGATATGAGGGGTTTTTCAAATGATCTACTACAGCGAAATCTTATAAAACAAACGTTAACAACACTGTTTGCAAGAAGATGCACACACATGTATTAACATTAGTTGTATGCGGTTAACACATAATAGCTTACCATCTACATATTACACACACACACAAACGTACAATATGAAAAATAACAAGCATACACTCATCAACGGTACTTCTTTTGAGTGTTTGTTACAAAAAAGCTGTCTTTAGACATCGTTTGTTACAACTGATCAGTTCATGATATACACATACACCAATACATCCATCGTGCTTCGCTTATAGTACGACAGCATTTATTATTGGTTTAGTATAATATTTACATGCGACGTGAATACATTTAAAAATCATGACGTTTTTACATTTCAAGACTGTTTACGCAGCTCTCTAATTAGCATGTATGTATGTATTTATTTTTTACGTTTCAGATAAAATTAACTACAGATTGCACAATTTCCTAGATTACTTGCTGAAACTATCTAAACTTCAGTCAAACCTTAATTACTTTAGATGGTCTTTGCTTTTCATACAAAAATTTTCTAAATTCTTTGATATACATACATACAATGCAATGTACTTCTTTGTCGAAATTTTTTAAAATAATAATCGTAATAAAGAAATATTTCACACCATTAATTTTTTTTTAATTTTTTGGGGCAATTCATTAAATTTTTTAAGTTAATATTATTACAACATAAAACTGTTTATTTGTTCTAGTATATACACTAGCGCTAAAGGTCGTTCTAATAAATAGTCGATTAATCATATATAAATATGTATGTATACATATTTTAAAATTTAAAAACTAGACACATTTGTCGAGCAAAATACATATGTATGTATAGATATGTACATACGTTGAGATGATCAATACTCACGTCAAGCACATGAGCTGTCGCATTTTTATTAGCTAGCTCAAAATATAGGTGACTTTTTGCTAACTCAGTTACAACTAGCTTCTGAACTAACTAACTCATAAATGATACAGATGTGAGTCAGTTGCTTTTTGGAGAACTGTCTTCTTCCCGATTCTTTGAACTAACTTTTAGCTAAGTCAAAGCTTATGCAGAGATGAGTCAAAGTTTGTCGAGAAGATGTCAGAATAAAATTCATGTTCATGTTAACTCTGTGCCGTCTTTATTTTATATGGCGCAATAGCAAAGTGTTAAGTATGATGGCTGACAAACAAAGTGATCACGGTTCGATACCCATTCTCGTCTCTTAAAAAAATTCAAAATTGTTTCAAATTTAGGTTGACTAAAAATGTTAACCATTAGTAAGTAAAAAATAATAATGGTTAGCTAAAGAAATACATTTTTTTCTTCTTTTTTTGTCATAATGGGCCAACCATTAGTGAGACAACTAATAGTGCACTCACTTGCATTTTATCAGCCAAAAACTCACTCGAAATGAGCTAACATGTGATTATTTGAAACTTATGCAGCGTGCACGCTGCACACAGGGACAAATGATCGAATTAGGACGACAAAACTGGAATTTTTTATTTTGTTAAATGTAACCACTATTGTACTTAATATATTCTAGATACCAGTACACAATCAACCTATAAGTATTTATTTTTTTTAACGCATTGCTTTAGTCTGTACGTTTGTGCAAAGTACTATTATCTGCTAAATGCACTTATACCTGTCAACAGCATCTATAGCGTTTATTGTTGCTGCACTCGAAATTTTTTTGTAAATTTACAGTTTAAAGTTTTTTAAATATATTTATAAGCATCAGGTATCTAATTTAATTTGCAGTTATTATTAAAACAACAATTATACGTAGTGTAGATATAGTATACTATTTACATATATTATGAAATATATTGAAAAATTTACTTTAGCTTGAGCTATAAAAAAAGTTCCAAACAGTTCCACGACTTTTCCTTATAAGTTAAAAATCACAACTACTAATAGTATAAAAAAGTCAAGTAGTGGTTCACCCGTTTCCCCCTTCAATAAATAGAGCATATTTTCCTCAGGTAGTACACCTAATTCCCGTGCAATAAGTTTTAAGCGAATTCGATAATTTTTTTTTTTGATGTGTTAACATCTATACGCGCGCCTCTAGGGCATGGGTGAACATCATGTAGGAAATTTTTGCAAATCGAATTCACACGTATTCTTATTATCTTTCATTTAGTCTTATCTGAGATAAATTTTTGCTTATCTTTTTACTCCTTTTTCTCAAACGCACTGCGAGAAATTTATTATGAATGCTGTTTCTGTTAAAAAATGCTTTTGCTTACATGAAAATTAAAAATTATTTTCTCTTACAAATTGGTTTTAAGTCTGAATTTAAGTGAATATTAATGTTTATTTATTACTTTTTGTTGAAACGGTTTACTAGAAAAAAATTCTTTCATAAAAAAATCATATAAGAATTACTTTTATTAATTGTTTCTGCCTGTGTGTTTATCTTTTTCGCTCACTTACACAACCTTAAATTTATCTTGGTCAGCCATGCTCTAGGGCAGTAACCCGCAAGCCATAGCACAATTGTGCGGATGAAAATCACATACATGCTTATGCTTTTTCATTTAGTCGTAACTAGAGCTGCAAAACTATCGATAGTCGCTCCACTCGATAGTTTCGATAGTTTTATATAAAACTATCGATACCATCGATAGTATCGAATAGTTTTATAAAAGTTGCCACATAAACTACATTTGACTCGAAAAAAAATCTATAGTCGTCAACATTTTCATTAGTATTTAAAAATATATCAAGCCTTTTTCCGATTTTATCGTAAGCGGCATATTATCGAAAATACAATTTTTTATTGAACTTAAAATTTTATGGGCCTACCCATGGTTTAGAATTATCAAAATGCGAAAATTGTTGATAACTTTTAAGACACCAACTGTAAAGTTTTATCGTAAGAGACGATTGGCGGCCGTCGCGATATCAGTACCACCAAAATTTATTAAGATACTTGTGACTACTATTTGTCGAATAACAATTGGATTTATAAATAAATTCATATACATACATATGTATTTAAGTACTTATGTATACAGAAGTAGGGATGCGATGTCATATTTACAAATTGTACTAACTTTCAAAAAAAAATTTTATTTTTTTTCAGTACGATTGTACCTAATTCCTTATTTTTATTTTTTTAATACTTGTACTTTTTAATTGACTAAAAATCAATTAACAAAACGCCAGAAGGTGCACAAAGAATATTAGTTGCTGGGATCTGAATATAAAAGTAACATTTACGATATACTACGTTTATAACCTTTTTTATTCGATTGTTCATAGTCGATGCAAATAGTCGGCTTCTTTCCTTGGTACGAAAATAAAATTTCCACATTTGCAGATGAATTTGGAATAAATAACATTCCTTTCTTTAAGTACCGGAAAACATCGTTTGATTTACTTAATTTTCTACCCCCTTATGCAAAAAAATATTTTACTTTAGCTTTAAAGTTCATATTAGTTGCCAAGCACTTTAAGGCTAACATAGCTTTGTTAACAAATCATATGCAAAAGACAACTTTAATTATTTTGTTATCTAATAATGAATACTGGTAACACCACCGTGTTCAACAATCACTTCACAGCTTATGATGTACAAAATCGAATACAATTTCATTCGGGTATTCAAATAATTTTTTATTTTATTAAATAAATTTTCATTATCTTGAAGTAAAGCAACCTAATTTAAAAAATATGAGCTTCTGACATGGTAATAAAACAGATAAACACAACTATGAAGTAAAAGTAAAAAAATTTGAAAAATTATCACAATTTATTTTATTCGAATGAAACGAGTATTTGAATATCCAGCTTTTTTCGATTTGTTTTGATTGTATGTACATCACTAAAACATTTTTGTATAATTGTATTTATTTTAATATTTTTTTATGGATTTTGCTATGTATTTCGAATCAGTTGGATAATTTGGTGATGTTTCCCATAACATGACAGAAACAATAAATTTAGGATAAGAGCAGGCACTTCTAGCTTCATTTTCAGATGTAACATGAATCAGTAAGTGCTATATTAATAAAAATATTTGAGGTACAAAACACACATTTTGGAAATATCAACTTAAAGTTGTCTTAACAAACGTGGGTGCCTACTTTAGAATTTTTATACAATAATTTTTTTAGAATACAACTTTACTTCACATTGCTTGGCAAAGCTTTATTAAGTTTTTTGCATAAGACCCCTAATACCTTCGAGCTAAAGATGCAAAAAACTTAATAAAGCTTTGCCAAGCAATGTTAAGTAAAGTTGTATTCTAAAAAATTATTGTATAAAAATTCTAAAGTAGGCACCCACGTTTGTTAAGACTGCTTTAAGTTGGTATTTCCAAAATGTGTGTTTTGTACCTCAAATATTTTTATTAATGTAGCACATATTGATTCATGTTACATCTGAAAATTAAGCTAGAACTGCCTGCTCTTATCTTAAATTTATTATTTCTGTCATGTAATGTGAAACATCACCAAATTATCCAACTGATTCGAAATACATAGCAAAATCCATAAAAAAATATTAAAATAAATACAATTATACAAAAATGTTTTAGTGATGTACATACAATCAAAACAAATCGAAAAAAGCTGGATATTCAAATACTCGTTTCATTCGAATAAAACAAATTGTGATAATTTTTCACATTTTTTTACTTTTACTTCATAGTTGTGTTTATCTGTTTTATTACCATGTCAGAAGCTCATATTTTTTAAATTAGGTTGCTTTACTTCAAGATAATGAAAATTTATATAATAAATAAGAAATTATTTGAATACCCGAATGAAATTGTATTCGATTTTGTAAATCATAAGCTGTGAAGTGGTTGTTGAATACGGTGGTGTTACCAGTATTCATTATTAGATAACAAAATAATTAAAATTGTCTTTTACATATGATTTCTTAACAAAGCTATGTTAGCCTTAAAGTGCTTGGCAACTAATATGAACTTTAAAGCTAAAGTAAAATATTTTTAAAAATATTTAAAAAAATAAGTGAACGTTGAAACCAGGTTTTCTATGGAATTGTTTTTTAATGTACACTTCAGGCACGCATTATTTTTTGCATAAGGGGATAGTACTATCGATAGTTTTGCAGCTCTAGTCGTCACTGAGCAAGCGACGAATTAAGTTGTGCACGCATGTAAATATTAATTTTTTCCTGTTTTTGTGTTTAATTTTTTTGAGCACACGGAACGAAACTAAAGTTCAAATATAATAAATTTGTACAGACAAACAATTTATAATATAATTACGGAAGCTGGGAAATATTTCGTCATTAAAAATGCTTTTGGCAATATTCAATGCATTTTATGTTTGGAATATTTAAAAATAATAGCTTAAAAAGGCATTTTAATAGTATCAACAGAGCTGTGAATAAATTTAATTTTGAATTTATACACTAAATTGTTGAATGCTTATTAAATTTTTACTTTTTATTTAAGTTTTTAGTAAATTGTTTATTTACAAAACAAAATTCAAACAACTAATAACAACATCATGTAGTTTATATTACAAAACTTTTCTTTAAGTGCAAGTTTATTTTACTCTCATTTTTCTCACCAATACAAACATATTTTGTTTTGCGGGACACTGCTCTAGGGCAGTAAACTATCAGTTTCAATACATACGCACAGGGTGACCGATGACATTTTTCAAAAAGTGGCACTACATAGGGGATTTATCAAAAAAAGGGGGCAAAATTAAAAAAAGGCGAGAAAACTGCACTAAACTTTTTATTTTTAATGTATTTTCATATAACTCACCCTAAATAAAGGGGGTGAAAAAGTGGCAAGGCAGTTGAAAAAGGGGAAACGCAGTCGAAAAAGTGGCAAATTGCCACTTTAGTCGGTCAAACGGTCACGCTGCATACGCAAGTGCTAGGTATGTAAGAGTAAATCATCGTTTGTTTGTTCGTTGCTTGGCAGTCGGTATTGAAAGTGATTATTGGTCGATTTTCATATAATTTTCCCACGCGATTTTCTCCGGAAATTCATAGCCGATTTTATTAATTTTTGGAGCCGAGATTTAAGTGTTTTAATTTGGAGTATTAATTTGGAGTAATATTAAAAGTGTTTTATGTTGATCTTCGGTTTTGTCTTATGCATAGCAAAGAGAATAGTGACGTGGTTATACGTACATACATATATAAAAATGAGATAGTAAGACAGCAACGTATGTAGCTTATGTACAAACATAACAATGTATATATGTACATTTGTCTGTTGCTTTGCATTCTCTTTGTTTTTTGTGGGCTTAATATAAAATAAATAAAAAGTATTAAGCAAGAAAATAATGAAATCATTAGCACTTCTGTTTAATTTTTTTCATTTTGAGTGCATCTACTAAATTTATATACCTATATATATTATATATTAACTGTGCAGAAAACATAACATTAATAAATTATACAAAGTAAAATTAAATTCAATAAACTATTCTTTTTCATTAAATACTTTATATTAACTCTACCTCCGGGTTTGTGGGTCTGTGTTCATAGAAATCCAACAGGTACCGTGTAACAAAAAGGTGTTAACACATCGCCCCTGAGTTCGAACACTCATTGTTTTTTTTTTTTAAACTGTACGCCATATTGAATCCGCTCTAAAAACCTTAAGTTACCTAGTTTTATTGAAATTTATTGAGTCCATATGAAGTAAATAATTTTGTCGCACTAAATTTTCAATTTGTCCTTCTGTGCTCTGTATATAAATTATAAGAACGGTAAAATAACGTTTTGCTTAAAATTTTTGTTTGATCACGAGGGTGCATAACGATTCCGTCTCTGATGTTTACATAAAATGTATATTTATGTTTATGTATTTGCAATAACGCAAACATATTTGTTTGTGTGTACAATTGTGCCCCAAATACAATAGACATTCAGTTTCCGGAAAATACAAGGAAAAGTCAAAATACTCTACAATATTAATCAAGAAGAACCAAATTGTAGCCATTTACTTACTTGTAAACATTAGGGTGCTACTGATTATTTCACTTTAATACATACAAAAATTATCTACATATGTATATATTATATATGTATGTATACAAAATCGTTGTGTGTGTTTGTTCGTAACGCATGATCTCTAGATTCTAAGATCTCAATAAACAACTTTCTAGAACACATGAACGTCCTAGGAATAATCAGTGCTGCCAGAAAAATTTTGACTCTTGTCCCCAATTTAGAACGTCATGTCCCCAAAAATCCCCATTTCAACAGAAAAATCCTAACTTTTGTCCCCAAAAATATATCATTCATAAAAAACGATTATTAAGTCCTATGCGCAGGGATGCGAAATAAGATTTTCACAAAGTTTCAAGAAAAATTGTACTTTTTTCATTACATTGCAAATTTTTAAAAAGTTGTAAGTTTTTCATATTTTCTGGGAATCACACATACATAGTTTTTTTTTATGCGAAACACAATAACTAAGATAGAATCGTGCGTACAACAATTGCACAATAAAAACTTTCAACAGTAATTTTTCTTTTTCAAAAGAAAAAAAAATGTTAACTGCCAAAGAGCTCGTTCTGCATCTGCGAGCACGGTTTTGCCTATGTACATATCGTTAACTTAATACGAAAAGGCCCTAACTCATGTTTTTCATAGTTTACAGGAGGACGAAAAAAGTAAATAAAAAAATATGCAATATTGATATAAAATTTTCTTAAACGCAATTTTTATTAAAAACACTTCACATAAGCACATAATATTGCGTTTAAAAAAATTTTGTATCAATATTGCATTTTTTTAATTTAGTTTTTTCCTCCTCCTGTAAACTATGAAAAACATGAGTTAAGGCCTTTTCGTATTAAGTTAACGATATAATTATATATGTTCGCGGTATTCCCATGATGGTAATATCATCTTCATTATAGTGTATGATTACCAAACTACTCTACGAGATTTTTAAAAACTGAAATGTTACCAGTACTAATATATTATGTCAATATCCACGATTATTTTCCTGACACATGCAAATTGTTAGAGCTCAAAATGAAAAGGCACCAAATCCCTCCCCACGAAACTCTGTCCCCAAATTAGAGGCGAAATCTCCGTTTTGGGGACAAATCCCCTAATCTGGTAGCACTGGGAATGATTGTTAATACCGTTTACGTAGCGCTTAGATAGCCGTAAAAGTGAAAAATTTCCAAAAAAAAAATGAAATTAAAATTTTTTTCACTTTTGCGGCTACCTAAGCGCTCCCTAAACGGTGTTAAGAATCATTTCTAGGAAGTTCATATGTTCTAAAAAGTTGTTTATTGAGATCTTAGGTACATTTTTGTACCTGATTGTTTCTTTTAATTTTGAATGGTTATTACCTATGGACCCGAACAGGGGGGAAAAAGTAAAAAAATCGAATTTTTTGTAAATTGTTTTTGATTTTGATCTTAAAGATTTTTGGTTTTATGTGTTGACAATTTTTGTTCTTTTTGATAAGAGCTACAACTTTGATTCAGAGAGTAAATCAAAATTCTGAACGGCTTGCAAGATACGAGCCTGAGAAAATACAAAAATCAGAAAATAAGAAAGTGCATGACTTGGGGCAAAACTGGGAGACACGAGTCTTTTTTGTTTTTGGTCTGTATATGGTTATTTATTTATTTATTTACATGATATTAAACTTATATAAATATGAGACTAATATAATATTTAAATAGCACTAGCTACTTTGGTTATATGTATTTTTTCGTGTTGCTTTTTTTCTCGCTCTGAACAAACTTAACGTTTTTTAATCAATTTGGTTTCACTAAACTACTAATAAAATCTATAGTTTTTAGTCGGTTTTTTCTTATATTTAGCTTATTTATATTACTAACACATTTGTCTTCATTCATAATGGTCAAAAGTTTAATATTTTGCAGCTTTAAATTTTTTATAAGCTTTTATAAGAAAAAAAAATTTTTATAAAAAAACAAATTTTTCAATTTTATTTTACGAATAACTAAGATATATTAGATGGTTTGGAGCAACTTTTGTTAGTTACCCGGTGGTGTTTCAGTATCGGGCTTCGGACACACTACTTTATAGTTGTGATGAATTATACCGGTATACCTCGTGAAAATATTAGGTATGCTCATAAAAAATATTGTGACGTGATGGAAAAATGATGTGGTTTGTTTTAGTATATTTAGATATATTAAAAAATGGAATGAATGAATGAAGGGGAATTCAAAAGTTGGATTTCGTGGGGTTGTTTAATCTTTATCACTTCCTGTTTTTTACTTCAACATAACAAATTCGTTCTCTTAATTTTTATAGAAATTTACATATCTTCATTTCACAAATTATACATTTTCTCCCGATTGTTTGGATTGTTTTACTAAAAAATTTAAAACCAATTATACTATATGCCCCTTTTTCGCAGTTCCTGTGTTACAGCGGATTCCAGCTTTTTACATATGTCACTTTTCAACTGTGGTATCTTCTGGAAGTCGAACTGCTTATTGGTCAGAGTGTCTATTCCAAAAACTTTTTTTCCACAATTTTTCCTGATTTTAGGAATGTTGTCAGCTACAGCTTTTCCCATATCGTAAAGAAATAAATTGTTAGTATAACGATGGAATAAACTTCAGCTGGGGACATTAATTTCCATAAGCTTAGTTTACAATATTTACAATCACACTTACGTTGACCTATAATTGACTTATATAAAAGTTGACCTATAAAAAGTGGTAAAAGAAATATAAATAGGTGGCTGTAGCCCCCAACCCCCACTTACAGAACCCAAGCTAACATCCACAGGCATTTATGATACAACTTCCTTAAACATTTAAGTAATTATGAGAAGAAAAGGATGATCATGAAAATCTGTTGTTTAGTTTTAATGATATACATATGTGCATATAATCCTAAAATGCTAAAAATTACAGGAATAAATGTTTACATTAGTTTAACTATTTTTTATATTTTACACTTATTATAGACTTTATTGTTTTATTACAAAAATTATATCATTTTTCTTTTTTTTCAGCTTTCGGATTTATATCCAATTGCGAGACTTAGCCAAAAAATGGACAGTGTTCTAAATGTTTCCTCAACTGCCGCTACAGCACAAAAATCCGATGATTTACCCTACACAGTGGAATTAGTAACAGCCCAGGATTCGGAGAAGGTTGTTGAAATGTTGAAAGCATTTTTCTTCAAGGTTAGATTTTTAACTTTTCATTTCAATATCAAAATTAAAGTAATTATAATAAATAAACAAAATAATACGCAAAAAATGTATTTTACCAAAAAATTTTACTGCAGTGTCAGTGTACGAGTATTTGAAACATTTGTTCGCTCAAATTTGCAATAGAAAAAAGTATTATAATAATAAACATCATGAGTATTATTTAATAGTGAACAAAATGTTTCATATTGTGCCATAAAATAAACAAAAATACTACAAATTTAAAATAAACAAGGCTGAATTTAAAGGAATGCAAACTTTGGTTAAGCAAAAAGTTCATCATAAAAATATTTTGTATTTACCGAAATTGGACTGATGTACCCACTGTTAAAGGCTAGGATTCACTATATTTCAAAACTTTTGAGAAAATGTAACCGTGATCTAATGAATTGTTGTTTTATTTTAAAAGCTTCCATTATACCAGGGTTGTATTTTTTTTGAAAAGTCGTACAATTGTGTAGTATAGTAAAATCCTAGCCTTAATAAAAACAAATTTATTTGAAATGTTACTCGTATTAACCATACAATACGGAGCTTAAGGGAAATAAATTGATTGACAAATACTATTAAAACTAAACAACATGCTGGTTTCGAAGGCCACTACGTCTTCATTGTTATAGTTTAGGTGTTTGTATGTGATGTCAGTTAATGTAAAGTTTTATATGAATTATTGGTTTTATTAAATTCTCGCAATTAAATATATTTTATATGTAAATAAACTCCACACCACCTTCCCTAATTACAATAGTTCTTTTCACTGTTATTTTTCCCTATTGCATGGCATGTACATAGATTTATTATTTTCTATTATGTTGACTATGTGAGATACAATAACACGCATGGATATAAAAATACACTGACTATAAATCGACTACTGATATAGGACTATTATATTCACACCAGTGATGCCATTAGGATACGAAAGATAAATTTTTCGTATCTTTTGATAACTTGACGTACCATGTATAATCCTGACATTTTTCGTATCTTTTAAATCTGTACGCAAAATTTACAGAAATAAAATATTAAACTTTCCGTCTCCGACAAAGTTTGTTAAAGGTACCAACAGACGACATGTTTTTCACATTGTATGTGCCAGAATTTACATATGTAAACGAAAACATGTCGTGTGTTACCTTTAAAACATTGCTTGTGTAAAAAACATGACAAAAAACATAAGACATTATTTGAAATAGAGCGTGCTCTATTTTCTTATGTTAAACATACAGCTCCAAATGTCTATGTCATGCGAACAAATTCGTTGGCGGTTGATTATGTGCACTATCATTAGCCGTCTGAATGAAGTATTTTGCAAGACAAATTAATTATATATATATTTTTTTTAATTTAACGTTGTCGTTTTATTAAAATAAGTCCAAAAATTTATAGATTTTTATATACAACCTCAACGTCTTGTTTAAAAAAGAAAAAATTAAAAAAGCAAATTTGCGTCGCCAGTACTACAGCGACGGAACCAAAAATATTTCGACGGCTGCAAGCCATTTATAAAACAAACTACGTGGATATTTATGTACTGAAAAAGAAGAAGTGATACTACATGTACGTTTGTGACCAAAAATTATAAACCTTATGTAAATTAACCAATATTGACAAGCATAAAGAAAAACACACGAGTCGTAAACTTAAAAAACATGTCGTCTGTTGGTACCTTAAGGTTATCAATTTCGTCAACAGTTACAACTAAATACAAAAATAACATGTATTTTGTTGTTAAGTTTTCTAAGTTCCTCTGTCGTCTACTTATTCTTGTGTATGTATGTTAAGATGAAATTTTAGAAGAAAACAATAACGATTTTTATAGTGTTTTCACACCTAAAGTTAAAAGCTGGTTTTAAGATTAAAACCATAGATAGCTGATTTTGCGTTCACATTGCAAATTTGATAAATTCAGATTTTAACTCACGGACTGTATAATAAATTTTAAAATTTGCTTTCTGTATTTTCAAAAATTACATATGACTTAAATAAATATAAAAATGAATTTATAAGATATCATTTTCTTTACAGTGTTCATTATACATGAAATAAAAAGGTTATGTTAATATATAAATAAGCCACACAATTTTTTTTGTACACTTTTAAGTATCTTACCCTCCACCAATGTTGTTCAAAATTTTTCAAAATGTTGAGTATAAAAGTGATAAAAAGCGATTTAAATTTTGTTTAAAAAATTACTATTTTGTTTTTGTTTTGTACACACATGTTTATAATAAATAGAGACCTACATATATACTAGTGATGTAACGAATGTCAATTTTTGATATCCGCGACTACGAATACGAATACGAATATTTGAAACGATATTCGCGAATACGAATATTATATGCAATATGAAATATTAAAAAATTGTTATGAAAAAGGACTTCACACTCTTGTTGGCGTACTTTAAAGTTAATAAAAAGTACCCAAAAATTTTGATGAACATCATTAAATAATATTTGAAAATGATACAATGCACAAATTGCTATAAAAAATTAATGTATTTGTACAAACTAAAATTTTTAGTCATTTATTTAAATTTCGTTTAGGATTTATGCATTTATTTATTTAATTTCTTTGGAAAAATATTCGTATTCGCCTGAAAATGGCCGAATATTCGACAATTCGAATACGAATACGAATATTCGTGCATCACTAATACATACATGTCAAGTGATCTAATTTAGACCACCGGGCTATGCTAGTGTTAATAAAATCTAAACGTTAAAATTGGATTTTAATTTTTTTTTTCAAAATGTATCTTTTTGAGAAAAAATGTATGTTTCTGGAAACTAAAATGTATCTTTTCCGAAATTTCACTAGCAACACTGATTCACACACAAACATAAAGCACGTTTTCAAAAAGCCACATATCCCAACACACTTTCCATTTCATTTTATATATATACTATACCACTATACTATACTATACTATACTATATTATACTATGCTATACTATACTATACTATACTATACTATACTATACTATACTATACTATACTATACTATACTATA
The DNA here is from genome assembly GCA_949987645.1 of Tachina grossa. Classification (NCBI taxonomy): domain Eukaryota; kingdom Metazoa; phylum Arthropoda; class Insecta; order Diptera; family Tachinidae; genus Tachina; species Tachina grossa. The sequence continues at coordinate 130,030,343 of OX465274.1, read as the reverse complement.
CTATACTATACTATACTATACTATACTATACTATACTATACTATACTATACTATACTATACTATACTATACTATACTATACTATACTATACTATACTATACTATACTATACTATACTATACTATACTATACTATACTATACTATACTATACTATACTATACTATACTATACTATACTATACTATACTATACTATACTATACTATACTATACTATACTATACTATACTATACTATACTATACTATACTATACTATACTATACTATACTATACTATACTATACTATACTATACTATACTATACTATACTATACTATACTATACTATACTATACTATACTATACTATACTATACTATACTATACTATACTATACTATACTATACTATACTATACTATACTATACTATACTATACTATACTATACTATACTATACTATACTATACTATACTATACTATACTATACTATACTATACTATACTATACTATACTATACTATACTATACTATACTATACTATACTATACTATACTATACTATACTATACTATACTATACTATACTATACTATACTATACTATACTATACTATACTATACTATACTATACTATACTATACTATACTATACTATACTATACTATACTATACTATACTATACTATACTATACTATACTATACTATACTATACTATACTATACTATACTATACTATACTATACTATACTATACTATACTATACTATACTATACTATACTATACTATACTATACTATACTATACTATACTATACTATACTATACTATACTATACTATACTATACTATACTATACTATACTATACTATACTATACTATACTATACTATACTATACTATACTATACTATACTATACTATACTATACTATACTATACTATACTATACTATACTATACTATACTATACTATACTATACTATACTATACTATACTATACTATACTATACTATACTATACTATACTATACTATACTATACTATACTATACTAGAGCTGCTCGATGTTAATCGATGCATCGTAAACATCGATGTTTTGGTTGTGATACATCGAATAAATGCCGATGTATCGTATCATATGGTGTTAATCGATACATCGATGTTTTTATTTGATGTATCGAAAAGACGACTTTTTGTATATATTGATACTTGCAACTCATTTATTGTAGTGATAAGAAACCTGTCCAAATTAATTTTTTTTTTAAATCGCTTGATGTAACAACACAATACTAAAGGTATTTTTTTTTTTTTTTTTTTTTTTTTGTCAATTTATAAAGCGTAATCGAAGCAACAGTGTTATTTTACAGCACCAAAATATATATTTTTATTGTGAAAAAATTGTCAAAATTTTTTTGGTATTGTATGGTAATAATCAGAAATGTAAGTTCTTTTTCCCTATTTGATGATAAAATCAATAATATATTTGGCTTAAAATTATTGTTACAGAATCTTTTAGATACCTAGTGAAACTTATACCACCACATTTTAAAGTTCCAAGTAGAGCTACTGTGACTCGTTGGGTTGATAAAAACTATGACGCTTTGTCAGGAACATTGAAAACTAAATTACACACAATGGGAAACATTACTTTAACAACTGAAATTTGGTCCGATTTGCAAAGCTGAAGAACTGGCCTTTGAGAAAAGAAGCACATACTGTGATTTACACACATGCTTTTCTTAATCCTCATGAAATTTTGAAATCGACTTTTATTTATTTAATAAATTTTCTTAATTCCAATTAATCAATACGATGCATCATAAACATCGATGTTTTTTTAAATCGATACATCGAATAACATCGATGTGAATTAATAATGAATCGAATGAGAAAAAACATCGATGTTTTTTTTTACGTGAGCGGCTCTATACTATACTGATACTATAGTATCAGCATATTTAACATCCATAGCCGATTAAATATCCATAGTTTGAGTAGCGTATTTTTTAAAAATAGTTTTAAAGTTTTATTACATGAATTGTTATTAGGTTTGTTTTACATACACATATTGTTTTTTGTATTAAAAAAATAGAAACTATTTACGTACATATGTGTTTATTATTTATTTTTGGTGCATTTGTAAAGCGCTTAAAATATTTTTTTTTCTAAAAGGGCGTAGCTTTCATTTATTGCCAAGTTAACGGGTGTGTTTCTTCCCCTTTGATTTTATATATTTTTACTTAGCCTATCGCTATGAATTTAGCATACACCGCGTAACGACATATATAAAAAATGGGTGTAACCACGCCTATTAAAGTTTTAATTTATGAAATATGCTTCTGCTTTACTAATTCCTACGAAACTTGACAAACACCTTGAGCTCTGAAAGCTATGATGTCTTTAATTTAGAAGTTCGTGGGACCACTAGTATTTGCAAAAGTGGTCGTGTCCACTGCCTTGATAACTTAAAATCGGCGCTAACAAATTAAAAAGAAAGTTTCTACGAAAATTAAAGCAACTTGAAAGACAAGCACCATTGACGTAGCTATACATTTTTTAGGGTTGGTTTTCATGAGTAATTTTAAAATAGATCATTATATAAGTAAGGGGCAACAGAATTTTTATATGCATTTCCTATAGTATCGTGTTTTTTCCGTAGTCCTTGTAAAAACAATTCTCATATTGTATTTCAATTGAAATATTCATATGTAGGTTGATATTTTCATTAACTAACACCACACACAGAGGATCAATGAATTAAAAGCAGCTGATTCTAGTGCTCGTACGAACGCCGTCAATCATTTGCCGTATTCCCTCCTAGTTTTTATTCAATTTCGATTTTTTCTCAATTGCTTATTAAAAATTAATATTATGGATGAAAAAAAAAGAAAATTTGAAAAATAAGAATATATGCATACATTATTGCAATCTTATGTACAATACATAAAGATTTAATTTCATTCAATGTTTTTCATCACACGTATTTTGTTTGAATTATAAAACCAGCAGAAATTAAGGAAAATTTTCAATAGCAAATGTTTAATACAATAAAATTTAGTAGATATGATTTATTATCGAATGAGCATCTTTTAAGTAAATAAACATTCGTGCGGATAATACAAATCGCACACTTATGAGGAAGTGGCCATATGTTTTCCTTGCCTTTGAAAAATGTATGGTTTTTAACGGAAGCGAGTAATTGTATGTATGTACATAGATACCCTGTCGGAAATTACGGTAACTTTAAACCAGTAACCTGTAATCCATAGCCCAATTGTGCTCTTGCTCTTTCATTTAGTCGTCACTGAGCCACAGAATACACAGAAGTGAAGAAAGTGACAGGTAAAAAAGGCTCCAATCAGGTTTTTGTTAAAATTCGTGGAAAAAAGCATAGTGTATTTGATACTCTAGTGTATTACTATGTACTTACCAATTAACACAGCTAATAAAAATTTATTGCACTAGAAAGACGTAGAAAAACAAAAACGACGACAAAATTTGAGGGAAAACGAGACAAACAGAAAAATATCCGTATCTTCCGTCTCGTGACACTTCTGTATGTTTTGTGACTGAGCAAGCCACGAATTAAGTTGTGCACGCATGTATTAATTTTTTCCTGGCTTGTTTAGTTTTTTTGAGCACACGGAACGAAATAACAGTTCAAATTTAATAAATTTCTGCAGACAAAAAATTGATAATATAATTATGGAAGCTGGAAAATATTTCGTGATTAAAAATGCTTTTGGCAATATGCAATGCATTTTATGTTATGGAATATTTAAAAATAATAGGGAAAATAGTTTAAAACGGCATTTTAATAGTATCAACAGAACTGTGAATAAATTTAATTTTGAATTTATACACTAAATTGTTGAATGGTTATGAAATTTTTACTTTTTATTTAAGTTTTTAGTAAATTGCTTATTTACAAAAAAAAAATCAAACAACTAATAACCACATCATGTATTTTATATTACAAAACTTTTCTTTAAGTACAAGTTTATTTTACTCTCATTTTTCTCACCAATACAAACATATTTTATTTTGCGGAACACCGCTTTAAGGTTTAAACCAGTGGTAGGCAAAATAAGGGCGCCGCGCCTTTTCTTATTCTCTTTTATTACGTATGTGTACACACGCATTGTTGAGAAATAAACAACATTAATCAGTTTAGCTAAAACATTCAAGCATGCAGGTCGTGTACATCGCATACTGTTAAAAATCAGTGTTGCCAGAGACAAACTCTTCCCAACTATAATAAATTATGTGTGATGAAAATTTACTAAAATTTTTATTTTCAGAAAATTATTTTGGCAAACCAGAATGTCTGGTTTGTGAACGGGCATTATCACGCATGAAAAAACATGACATGCAAAGACATTTTCAAGCATATCACAAGGAATATGAAAATATTACTGGTGATGCAAGAGAAGCCCTTATTGTCCAGCTTAAGAAAACTTTTTATGAAAAAATGATTGCTGATTCTAGAAATTCAGACGTTTTTGGATCAAAATAAAACACCTGATACCAAAGTATTGTCGGAGCATTTGAACGATAATGTTTTTTTATTAGATTTGGCGTTTTTGACAGACATAACTGAGTTTGTTAATCAACTAAACATACAGCTACAATGAAACACCAAAATAATTTTTGAGCTATTTTCTGCAATAAAACAATTTATTAGAAAAATTGAAATTTTGATACAAAACCTTAAAGATAAAAATGTAATAAGCTTAAAAGGGACATTTCAAATTTATAGCAAAATTCCAAATAGCAATAGCAAACTACAGGAATATCTAAATGTGCTTCAGACTCTACTAATTAATTACAACAATCGTTTTCATGACTTTAAAAATATTGAAAATTTGATTGAAATGCATAACAACCCTTTGTTATGTAATATAGAACACCAAAATCAGGATATTAAAGCAGAGTTAATTAAAATGAGAGAAGAGCTAGCTTTACCATTAACTAGCGGAATAGAGTTCTGGAGAAGTATTTCTGCAGATGTATACCCCAAGGCAAAAAATGACATTTTAAAATTATATTCAATGTTTGGAGCTACCTATATTTGTGAGTCAACATTTTCCACACTAAAGCACATTCAAACTAAAAGCCGAAACCGTTTAACAGATAAACATTTAGAAAATTTAATACGCATAAAATGTTGTCCGTATGAAATTAATATTGAAGATGTAAATAGATTCGAATAAATTGTTTTATTGCAGAAAATCGCAAATTTTTTTCGTTTTTCTTCGCAACCAGATGTTAAGTTGATTAACAAATTCATACACCACATTCGGCAAAGTCGAGATGAAAAAAATCTTTTAACTCTCTATGATTTATTTTCTTCAAAATTTTAACCACTATTTTCATTGTACTCGTTACATTCAAAGTTTTTTCAAATAACGCATCAGTGCCTTCGTTTATTTCTTTCTTATTATTTCTTGATATTTAAAAAGATGAATGCACTGATATGCTGGGCATTCAAACTTATCGAAAAATCAAATACATATAAATTATTTGAAGAAACCGTCCTACAAAACCCATCTTTTTATCCACCATTACATTACAACAAAAGATGCATTTCCTTATATAAAAAATTTTGTGTTTCTTCTGACCGTAATAATATAAAGGATATTTCAAATTAGTGAAATGAGACACTGGCAACACCAGATCGTGGTGAGAGTTTAACTCACACAATTGTAAAATACAATTGTATGGGTTGCCGACCACGGGGTTAAACCATGGGTGACCAAGATAAATTTAAGGTTGTGTAAGTGAGCGAAAAAGATAAACACACAGGCAGAAACAATTAGTAAAAGTAATTCTTATATGATTTTTTTATGAAAGAATTTTTTTCTAGAAAACCGTTTTAACAAAAACTAATAAATAAATATTATTACTTACTTTAATTCTGAGTTTAAAACTACTAAAAACCAATTTGCAAGAGAAAATAATTTTTAGTTTTCATGTATGCAAAAGCATTTTTGAACATAAACAGCATACATAATAAATTTCTCGCAGTGCTTTTGAGAAAAATGAGTAAAAAGATAAGCAAAAATTTGTCTCAGATAAGACTAAATGAAAGAGAATAAGAATACGTGTGAATTCGATTTGCAAAAATTTGCTGCATGATGTTCACCCATGGTTTAAACTCACTTTAAGCCAGTGGAGTCAAAAATAAAACTATAGTTGCATGTGTGAGAAAATCTCTCTCATTCGTCTCTGAAGTACATAGAAAAAAATAAATATTTGCAACAAATACAGTTTAGTGAAGCAGCTCAAAATATATAAAAAGGAGTCTATATGATCAGGACTGCAAGATAAAATTATCGAAAAATCGTCGAAATCCCGATAAACTATAAAATAATCGTAATTTTATACTCGAAAAATCGTCAAAAAATCGGACAAATCAAAATAAATTTCTTAACGTGTATATTATCCTGGTCGATTAGCATGGATAAAAAAAATTTAAACAATCGTATAGTAAAAACAAAATCTACATATCGCTACCTTAATATGGAAATGCCCTAACTCATTATTTTTTTGAAATCGTGATTTTTTACATTTTTCGATACATTAGATTTCTTCTATCGAAAAATAAAAAAAACTAGATTTCTAAGAAAATTTTGCAAAGAAACCATGGGTGTAAAATCAAACTCTATACCATGCATCTCGACATGAAATTTATTTCCTCTTCCTGAGCTTCTTGTTTGGCTACTGCCTGCCTTATTTGAAGACATTGACTTTAAAGATGTAAATGGGAAACCAAATATTATGGATAAGTCTAAGATAGCTCGCGAAAAAATTAAAAGCAGGAAGTACGTGGAGAATGATTCGAATTTAGTAGCACTTATTTCAGTACATACACTATTTTATTTGAAAGTCAAGTCATGTCCAAGTCTTGGTGTCAGTAGTCTTGATGCCCGAAAATTTTTATAGGAACAATTTATAGAGATATCAATATAAAATAAAGAGTGGGCAAAATTACACTAAAATCTTTTAGAAGATAAGTAATACATGAATTGTAATAGGCCGGGTTTCCATCTGTATGCCATATGCCACACAAGCGTAAATAAATTCAGTAAAGTGCGACTCTGACTCGCGCACGAAGGGTTCCGTATGAACACTAGATATGTAATTTAATACAAACTTCATCCTATATAATATGTATATAGTTTTGGGGTTTTTTTTCGTTTTTGGGGTCTTTTCGGTTTTTTTGTTTTGGCGTTTTTTCGGTTTTGACGATTTTTTTAAGTTTTGGATATTTTTTTAGTTTTGACACTTTATTTTCTCGTTTTGGCGAATTTTTCGGTTTTTGGCGTTTTTTCATTTTGGCGATTTTTTTTATTTTTGGCGATTTTTTGTATTTTTGCGATTTTTTTATATATATTTTTTTTTAGTTTTGGCGACATTTTTGCGTTTTGGCGATTTTTTTCGATTTTTGGCGTTTTTTTTATTTTTGCGATTTTTTTTTTCATTTTGGCGATTTTTTTCGAATTTGGCGATTTATTTTAGTGTTAGAAATTTTTTTTTAATTTGGCGATTTTTTTCGTTTTGGCGATTTTTTTTAATTTTTGGCGTTTTGTTTTTTGGTTTGGCAATTTTATAATTTTCGTTTTTTTTTAGTTTTACCGTTTTTGAAAATTTCAAGTGTTTGCCTCTTACGCTTTCCAAGATATAGCAAATTGTCAAAATTACATAGTCAAAATTGCATTAACTGATGGACCACCCTTTAATTTAAATTTTAGTGTTAATTGTTGTAGTCAGTATAAAAATACACTAATTTTACAAATTTCAAGTTTCAATATACAATGTTCATGCAATTGTATGTATATTACATGGGATTTTTTTGCTCGTTTTGGAACACCCTTTAATTTTTAATTCTCATGTATTTGCTGTTGTAGCGGCCAAGGTTCTACATACTCTGTCCAAATTTCAGGTCCGTAGTTCTTACGGTTCCTGAGAAAATACCGTGTGACGGACAGACGGACAGCGTAGCGAAAACAATAGAGTTCCTTTTCACCTTTGGTGTACTGAACCCTAAAAAAGCGTAACCACTACTTACTAATGAAAAACAGTTTGATTCAGACACGTATTTATTAAGTTAAACAGTTTCATCCATAAATAATACACAACTTTATAGAATCCAACATGATTGGAAACTGTTAAAATCAATAAATATATGTCTGAATCAAAAAGTTTTTCATTAGTAATTAGTTGGTTACGCTTTTTTGGGCAAATGACATACAAGAAATGCCAGATGTAAACTCAGCCATAGTCCCTTTTTTATAAAAGAATATTTGGACTTCTAAAATTTAAGGGAAAAACCGTCAAATCGTCATTTTGCTATTTTAGACACCAAAAATCATCAAAATGACGATAAATCGTCAAATCTGGCAGCCGTGCCATGACAACGAAATTTTCTCAAACCTTTCTGGCAAGGCACATCAATCAGGTACCCGCGATTCTACAACAAATATTATAACAGAAGGTATAAATTACCTTCTTACTTTTCAAAACAGGGTAGCATCGTCAGATTACATGTTTCTTATAGGAAATGTCAAACACAATACAAAACTGAATATTCGAAAGGTGTTTATGGATACCCTAACAAAAGCACGCTTTTAGGCTTATACCTACACAATCCAAATTTGACATTTAGATTGGTATAATGACATTAGTCACCTGGTGTAGTGCTGCCACCTAATAAATGCGCCTTGCTTTCTGGTATAAACTGAAGAGCAATGTCAATTTTTGTGTATTGTGTCCTAAAACTTAGAAGATACTCTTAAATATAAAAAATTGTTCTCAAGTTTTTCATTAATCACACTTGATTCACGAGAAAAGTTGCATCACGTGCACAATTCTGCCAAAAAAATAATAAATACATACAAATACAAAGTTGCCGCCCAACATTCTTTACCACAATAGTAAAATGGGAAAACCAAACAATGAACATTTTTCTTTGCAGCTTAAGTCAGCAATTAAAAATTGTTTTTATTGAAATGTTAAAGATCAGTTAAACTAATTTATTGTAATCCACGATTTTCGTGTAAATTTATGAATTTTATTTATAAAAATATTTCAATTATTTTTAAATTAAAAAAATTCGCTAATACGAGATGTGCATTCAAACACCAAGAATATTATTATTTGAAGATTACTTGGGGAAATTTGCATATAAATCACATTAAAATTTAATAAACTAATGAAATGACGCAAAAGTAAAAAAAAGTAATTATTCTTGGTATTTTCAATACATTTTCCCCAAAATCGTGCATCACACACAAAATACTTTGCATTCATTTGTAAAATAACATTTAATATTTCGGTTGCAGCTTTTCATATGCAAGTTATACATACTCGTATGTAAATAAATGATAATCGATTGTTGTCGAATGCAATTAAGTTGCAATAATAAATTATACTCCGGTTTCTAAATGAGACAGCGCACAACAGTCACTGACTTAAAGGTGAAACAATAGAATGAATGAGGTAGTTTAGACGAGAACAATTTTTAAGCCGCACAATTTTTGTTCTTTTCCAAATTACACGAGACTAATTCACCTGGCATAAAATGTATTCGTATACACAGCTGTATGTGTGTTAGTGTTTTTAGTATTCATTTAACATTTGCTGTTTTTTAAGTTGTGTGTGTATTGGTTTATGCTGCTAATGCGGGGTTGAAGCTGGTTGAAAAGTTATGCCAACCGCAAAACCACTCTCTTTGCCTCTCTCACCAACAAACTGGCATGTTATGCCAGCACAATTATGCCCGTGTAAATCAGCGCAATAATGTTATGCGAGCACAATTAAATACAAGTGAATCTCGGTATAACGAATGGTATAAAGTCAAGTTCATTTATTATACTGAGAAATAATTTATATGGCGAATTTTCTTTAAAGATTTATTTTAAAAAAATAATTATTCATTTTGTTCGCACATACGGTTCGAAGGACCACATGAATATGTTTGTGTACAGGACAGAATGCAAATATGTATGTATATTAGAGTGTCCGTTAATTGTATGGAGACTATTTTTTTCTTGATTTCTTCTACTCTCACCCCACCAAATTGCAAAAAATTACATCGTAATATTGTCTCATAGAGAAAATTATAATTCGGTTAGAGAAAGGGTAGAAAAAATTAGGGAAATTAAGAACACTATATGGCTCTATCTAAAGTAAATCATTTTACCGCCAACTTTAATATCACAACCTCGTTTAAAAGGAAGTAGTTCCAATGAGCATTGGATTTGTCGTGTCCAATCTTTTACACTATTTTCTGACACGATAAAGATATTTAAAATTAGGAATTTAGAGGTCAATATGGGTTTAATCATGATATAAATATAGAAGGTACTTACTTCCACTCTCTCTTTGTTTTGAAAAATAAGGATTTTTGAAGTTTGTTTTTTGAGAGAAATAAAGAAAAATGTTCCCATACAGTAAAAAAATGAAGTCTTCCCCTAGAAATTTTTTACAAAAATGTGTAATTAACAAACATTTGAGAATAAATAAAGTTAAAAGTGATTATGTAATAACTTATCTCATATTTTAAAGTTTTCTGCTTAATATAAATCTTTTAACTATATTTTAATTTAAATTTGGCGTTGAGAAACCAAATTGATTGATGATTTGGATTATTTGACAATGAATTTTCATTAAGTTTAACAAATATTGATTGATATTGTATTCTGTTTAATCTACATAACATGTTTATTGTTGATTGTAACATAATTTTCTAAAAAAATTGGTTTAATAACCGGTCAGATCTTTTGTCAAGTCTGTTTCATGGGTTTAATAGTATATACATAAATGATAAGGAGAAATAATTTAATCTTTACATATCTCATAAACAGTCACAACACAATAACAGTGTAGCACAGTCTTCTTGAACAGTATAAAGTACCGTTATGTTTGATTTTAAACGAGTCCAAAAAAGGAGGAGTTTATATGCTCCGCTCGGCACCGACTGCAAATAGTTAAGTAGTTTCAGTGCATAATGTCGGTTTAATGTTTTTTTTTAAGTTTTTATTCTTACGTTATTTGCGTCATTATTATCAACAGTATCAAAAGTATCTCGCCCCTCCTGAACTTATGAGATTTGTGAAGTGTGCGATATGATATTATTAAATTTCAATTATTTCAATTAATTAGTGATTTTTATGGGAATTGTTAAAATTTAAGTTTAAAATTTTTTAAACGCACTAATAATCCCAAATTAATATTTTACTTATGAAGTAAAATATTTTTTTTATTAAAAATACATTGAAATTGATTATTGAGGGGTTTAGCTGGATCCTATGCGCATTTCACTGTTGCTAATGCGGATCATCAGGGAACCTTTACCCAAAGTTTCTTAGAACAACTAGAGTTATTATGTTATAAACTTTCATTTAAACAAATGAGAAGCTCAAAAAAAAATAACAAAGTTGAAACAAGAACTCAATAATCAACATGTTTTTTTATTTTCTTACTTTACCATTAATACATTGGCTGACTTTTTTCAGCTTCAAATTGTATTTGTAAAAGTATGTACAAAGAAAATAAATGTAAATAACAACAACAGCTATTTATGAATAGAGTGTTGCCACACAAGTATTTTTTTGACCAGGTGCAGTCAATTTAATAATTAGTGTTTTTTATGGGAATTGTTAAAATTTAAGTTTAACATTTTTAAGCGCACTAATAATCCCAAATTAATATTTTACTTATTAAGAAAAAAATAAATATTTTTATTAAAATTAAAAATTTTATACAACATGCGTTTAAAAAATTTTAAACTTTTATTTTAATTAATGTTTAAAAAATTTTTGACACATGTATGTAAATAAGCTGTAAAAATATTTATTTTTAATTTTAATATTAAGAACTCGAAAAAACAATTTAACAATTTAAGAAAGTTGCTCATCAAAAGTTTCGTAGTATTAATCAGGACTTTTTCAAAGCTTTCGTTATAAGTTAGGCAATGTTGCAAATTTCTGCATTTTTGTTTCTCACAGTTCATTATATCGAATATAATTTTTTCGTGTCAATCAACATTCTCCATATATGGTGGTTAATGTTAAAATGTTCTTTATGTTTGATTTTCGTTATACCGATCTTTGCCTGTACATTCGATTATTGGAAAAATTATTCAGGTAGATAAAAAAAATATTTAAAAGGTGTTTGACACTCTTATTCAACTGGTTACGAGAAAAATTTAACCCGACTTGTTATAAATTTTATGTAATAAACGGTTTTAATAAATAATTAAAAGTTAAAATAGATATATTAAATATAAGAAAGTATGCATGCATGAGCTCTGCGATTACCATGGAAACCAAAAAAGATTCAATCTCATATGTCTTTCCTGTGCGACGTATGAAAAAAGTGTTTATGATTTATGTTATTTTTATTTTTTTTAATTAAAAATAATTTTTTTTGGGACCCTACAATTTTTTACGCAAAAAGAATGTACCCTGGTTTGAATTCTTTCAGTATAATCCAATATACTTTTGCGACATAATATCGTCGGCTTAGAGTGTAAACATCCTAACTCACTTCAACCAAATCTTACAGGAGAGACAAAAAACATTTTCTATACATACCCAGTGGAAAAAAATGGATGTAATTCTTTAGGAAATTCTTTTTCTATACTTCCCAAATATCAATACGTGTGTGTTTTTAAATTTTCAGGAATCGATTATTAACAAGAGCCAGGTAATTAATTAAGAAGATATTTTACTTACGCAAAATTGAGGATCATTTGTAGTTTCCGAAAATACTTACGATATGTCTTTATTTTTTGGGAAAATGAAATCTAAGGCTTGCTGTCCGGTTTCAGCCAAAATCGAAACCGCGGTTCTTAGGCCAAATATTCGATTTAAACGCCGTCAATTTTAAATTTTTTTCTTCCTGTTATTTTAACATTTTTTAATTTTTATTTTATCAATCAATAATAACGATTTGAGAACGGTGCATAATATTGGTGCCTAAAAATTGCAAGGCTAATGAAGAAATTGTTCAAAGCTCTTTTCAAGGAGGATAAAAACACGGCGCTAGTTCAAAAATTTAACAAGCCGGGGACCCAGTGAGTAAACCTGATTCGAGTGGGCTGAATTCAGTGGTACTAACCGTTTTTTACGTTAGCTCTTGTTTAAAAACTAATTAAGATTGAAAACTTGGTTAAAAGCACCTAAAAATCGCAATTTTTCACAGTTTTCTTCCATTCATTCATTTTGATATCAATTAAAGGAACATATTATAAATGAATATCCGTCCTAAAAAAATTAAAAAAAAAAATACAAAAAATAAATTAAAATTTAAAAAACAACTAATTAATAAATTAATATATTGCCCAAATTAAAAAAAATATTTTTTTTTAATTTTTGAAAAAAAAAATTCCAACTTTTTTGCGATGAATATAAAGGTTAATAAATATTAGAACAGTGGGAAAAGTTGAGTTTTTTATGTACCAACCAAGTTTTCAATCTTAATTAATTTTTAAACAAGAGCTAACCTAAACAAACAGTTAGTCCTAGTTTACACTTATTTTATTGCTAAACTGATTAGTTCGTTAGTAGAGAGAGAGAGAGAGAGAGAGACGAGGGGAACAGGAATGTTTATTTTCCCCTCGTCTCTCTTTCCTAACGAACTAATCAGTTTAGCAATAAGACTTGCATAATGTGAATTAGGACTTAGCAACATTGAATTTAGCGTATTCTAATTAGATTTACCCATCGGTTCGCCAGCTTGTTGCAAAAAGAAAGGGCTTTTCCGTTAGAAGTATAATAGCCCTATTCACAGTCTTGTGCAAATGGTCTTGCATCGTAGCATGTGCAAAATGGTATAGTATATTGATACTCACCACTAAGAACAGTTAAGTGGTGAATATCAATATACTATACAATTTTGCACATGCTACGATGTGCACAAGATTGTGAATTGGGCTAATATAATCTAAATTTATAAGATAGTCAATTGTATTGAAGTTTGAAAGAAGAAGACAAATTATAGCACAACGTCTGAGTTATAAAAAATCGAATGATAAAAAAATCGAATGATCAGTTTAACAATAGATGGGTGAACTAGTACTAGAGGTAAGCGATATATAAATATCTATTTACATCAGCTACGTCCAAACAAACATACACTGATAATTGCATTTGAGGTAAAGAGCTTTGAAAGCTCTTAAATTTGTTTTTGTTTCTTTGCAAAGTAAGAGCAAGCATTGCTGTCTGTTGTGTTGTTGTTGGGGATGTTGTACTCTCGTCGGTGTGAAAGCACAAAAAGCTCTTTATAAAAGTTTGCACATTGTGCATATGGCTTGGACGTAGCTAATTTACATATTTCAAATGGCAAATGTTAAAGTCTGGAATTTTTTAACATGTTATTCCAAAAAAAAATCAAGACCTTGTACGGCAAAAATTAATTGAGTTCCATTTCATTGGGTTCTGATATTGTGGCTTGTACTGCAAATGGAACAGCAGTAAATATGAAAAAACTAAACTGTTGTTATATTTGGCTCACAAAATGAATCTTGAAGTGGTGGATGTGGTTTATTAAATTATCATTCATAAGCCAGAGAAAATGCTTTAGAAATTCAAATAGTTTTGCTTTCGAATCCAATTACACAATAAACCCCACCTCCAGGATTAAAAAACCGATTTAAGTAAATTTTAAAATGAAATCGCGGGTTTTTCATTTTATCGGTTTTTAGCAAATTCTAATTGCAATCAATGCTATGAAATTTTATATGTACTTTTATTTATAAAAAATATCTTAATTTATAGGTAAATGAAACTTAGGAAGAGAAAAAAAGAACATACGAAAACTCATATTTGCTCAACATCATGAACATGACTTCGGGTCAGTGATGGCAGAATTCCTTCACCAAAAATGGATAAATGTAGACAAAAAAAAAAAAAAAATACGGCTAAAAAATGGCTAAAAACTAGCCGAAAAATGGCTAAGCGAGATCGAATGCAAAAATTATGAACTTGAGCAAAAACAAGAAGGTATTTCATACATATATTTTAGAATGAAATTTTGAATTCATGTAGGAATTCAAGTAATAAATAATAAGCAGAAAAAATTTAATATTAAGATTAGTAAATTTTTGGGTCCATGAAAAATCGCCCAAAAATAAAAATGAAAAATGTTTCCATGAGAAATCACCCAAAACCAAAGCGCCCAAAAATAAAAACTAAAAATCGCCCAAAAATTTTTTCATACAAATTTTAAGTAATTTTTCATATGAAAAATCGCCCAAAAGTTTTCAAACATTTAAAAATTAAAGGGAAAAATACACCCAAATACCATGGTGGAGAAAATTTTTAAGGCCAGCAGTGCAGGAAAATGTTATTAAACAGAAAAACTTTGCAAAGCAGAAAATCTTTATTAGCCAGCGCCGTGTCGGGAAACACCATGGTGGAGAAAATCCTTAAACCCGGCCAAAGGCGGCAGTGCAAGAAAACTTTGCAAGGCAGAAAATCTTTATTAGGCAGCGTCGTGTCAGGGAACGAACGAATATTATTTACGCTTCTCTATAACTTTTCTTTTTTCTTTTCAATATAAAAATTAAATTACTATAATTTAGAATTTTTCTCTAGCGTTTTTTAATTTTTTGCGATATTTAATTTTTTTGGGCGATTTTTTATTTTTTTTTTTTGGGTGATTTCTCATTTTGAAAATTTTGGGCGGTTTTTCATTTTGAAATTTTGGGCGATTTTTCATTTTTATTTTTGGGCGATTTGATTTTGGGTTATTTTTCATGGAGCCAAATTTTCGTCGGCGCACTGAAATAAATTCATAAGTAACAACCCAGCTAAAAAAATATGTATGGATCATATATGATATCCTATATATGGTTTGGATCCGAAAAATGAGGGTATATGGACATGTATGATAATATATATTCATACATTTTCATACATGTGTGTGTAAATATTCCCCATACAATATGCGAAGTTCATATTCATAATCCCTTGACTCAAATAAGCGCACTGCTGTGCAATAAATGAAATTACTAAAATTAGTTTTTTGAAGATTTTGAACAGGGAGGTTATATTTAATGAAACATTTGTTTGGACAAATAATGAAAAACGAACTAAAAGTCATTCCATTCCTCATTTTAAATCAAAAGATGAACCAATTATTTAAAAAACACGAGACTCATATTATTACATAAAATTTAATTTAAGAAATCAGATTAAAAATTAATGCAATTAATTCTACATAAAAGAAAAAAATAATCCGTTTTTAAACTAACACTGTGTTAGTAGTAGGGAATTGGGGCTTCAGGCGCAGGTTAAAATTGTTAAATTGTGGCTGAAATTGTTAAATTGTGGGCTGAAATTGTTAAATTGTTGCTGAAATTGTTAAATTTGGGTAATTAAAATTTTAAAATTGTTAAATTCTTGGAAATTTGTGTTTTTTGTTTACATTAGGAGTTTTTGTTTACATTAAGTGTGTGTCTGTCTGTCTGTCTGTCTGTATGTCTGTCTGTCTGCCTGTCTGCCTGACCGTGGAAATTTGTGTGTGGAATATTTTGTGTGAATGTATTAAGGCGGTTCATAGTTTGACTGTTTTTATGTGTGTATATGCCGACGGGAAAATTATATTTTCTAAAATTATATTTTCCATTTTTTCTAATGCTAATGTAGGTGTTGCTAGACTGTGGGAATTTTAGGCTGACCGTGATTTGAGTGGGTGACGTTGTTGGCGTAATATGTAACCATAGGAATTTGTGGATATGTCTGTCTGTCTGTGAGAGTTTAGGTGAAGGTTTGATTGGCAGGGGGCGGGGTGTAGTTGAGGTAGATCGATTACGTGTATATATGTGTGTATGTGTGTGTGTGTATGTGTGTATGTATGTATGTATTTCTGTAAGAATTTAAGATGATTGTGATTTTTAAGAGGCGATGTGTTCATGTAATATGTAGCCGTGAAAATCTATGTGTATATATGTCTGTAGGACTTTAAGACTATCTGTAATTTCGGGTAGATGAGAGTGTTGTGTTGTTGAGATTAATTTCGTATATTGTATATGTATGTATGTATGACCATGGGAATTTGTGTATGTATGTATATCTGGGGAGAATTTAAGGCTGGTCATGATTTGTAAAAGGTGGGGTGTTGTTGAAATTTTCTTGGATATTTATTTTATGAATTCTGCTATGTGTGTGTATTTGCGCTGGTATTTATATGTAGATAGAAATAAATTATTTTCAATATCGACATTTGGTACTATAAAATACTATCATACATCTGGACTTCCCTAATCCTAGTACGGTTTTATAATTACGATTGCTTTAAATTTTCTCATGCTTAAATTTGTCTCGCGTTAAAGTCTGCCTTTATGAAATTTGTTTATATTACAGATTTTATTTATATAACTATATCCGTCTTCTTTGACTCGAAGACTTTTCTACACCCAGGGAAAGAGAAAAACCAACTTAAAATCAGTAAAAACCATGTTGAATTAATAAGAAACATTAACAAAGGTTTAGTCATATAGAAATTTCTTATTTCAATATGAACAAAATATTAATTTACAGTATTCATTTATTAAACTCATTAGTTTGTAGACATCTCAATATACATTTTCTATTATATTAAAAATTATTGAATTAATGTGACGCATTCTTATTTTTAAGCTGCAGATTTTCCCTGAGTGTATGGATTGTTTATATTTGCATTGTGATTTAACTAAACGACGCTTCATATATTTGCATGATGTAGATCTAATAAATACTTAAGCATTGATAAGAAATTTGATATGTATACATATCTACAAATTGATTTTATGTATGTATGTATGTATGTATATACAAATAAGTGTTTAACTCAATCTTTGAATACATTTTATATTTTTTTTGTCATGTGATGTCTGTTCTTGTTGTTGTTGTAAATATTCGCCTGTGTATAGATGCGAAATATTCATAGTTTTTTTTTATTTGATATTAAAAACGTTTTAATTTTTATCTGCGTTTACTTAAAAGTTTGTGAGGATTTTCTGTTTTAAGTAAAACTGAATTCCTGAAGATATGTACATACTCTATAGTAATAGTAACTATAATAGAAATATTTCTTATACTTAATTCAAACACCAGGAATTTTATTATTTGAAGATTACTTGGGGAAATTTGCATATAAATCACATTAAAATTTAATAAACTAATGAAATAACGCAAAAGTAAAAAAAAGTAATTATTCTTGGTATTTTCAATACATTTTCCCCAAAATCATGCATCACACACAAAATACTTTGCAATCATTTGTAAAATAACATTTAATATTTCGGTTGCAGCTTTTCATATGCAAGTTATACATACTCGTATGTAAATAAATGATAATCGATTGTTGTTTAATGCAATTAAGTTGCAATAATAAATTATACTCCGGTTTCTAAATATGACAGCGCACAACAGTCACTGACTTAAAGGTGAAACAATAGAATGAATAATGTTATGCGAGCACAATTAAATACAAGCGAATAACGTTATAACGAATGGTATAAAGTACTGAGAAATAATTTATGTGGCGAATTTTCTTTTAAGATTTATTTAAAAAAATAATTATTCATTATGTTCGCACATACGGTTCGAAGGACCACATGAATATGTTTGTGTACAGGACAGAATGCAAATATGTATGTATATTAGAGTGTCCGTTAATTGTATGGAGACTATTTTTTTCTTGATTTCTTCTACTCTCACCCCCCCAAATTGCAAAAAATTATATCGTAATATTGTCTCATAGAGAAAATTATAATTCGGCTAGAGAAAGAAAAAATTAGAGAAATTAAGAACACTATATGGCTCTATCTAAAGTAAATCTTTTTACCGCCAACTTTAATATCACAACCTCGTTTAAAAGGAAGTAGTTCCAATGAGCATTGGATTTGTCGTGTCCAATCTTTTACACTATTTTCTGACACGATAAAGATATTTAAAATTATGAATTTAGAGGTAAATATGGGTTTAATCATGATATAAATATAGAAGGTACTTACTTCCACTCTCTCTTTGTTTTGAAAAATAAGGATTTTTGAAGTTTGTTTTTTGAGAGAAATAAAGAAAAATGTTCCCATACAGTAAAAAAATGAAGTCTTCCCCTAGAAATTTTTTACAAAAATGTGTAATTAACAAACATTTGAGAATAAATAAAGTTAAAAGTGATTATGTAATAACTTATCTCATATTTTAAAGTTTTCTGCTTAATATAAATCTTTTAACTATATTTTAATTTAAATTTGGCGTTGAGAAACCAAATTGATTGATGATTTGGATTATTTGACAATGAATTTTCATTGAGTTTAACAAATATTGATTGATATTGTATTCTGTTTAATCTACATAACATGTTTATTGTTGATTATAACATCATTTTCTAAAAAAATTGGTTTAATAACCGGTCAGATCTTTTGTCAAGTCTGTTTCACAGATCTTATAGCCTCTTAGCCACTGTTTGCGAACACCAGGAAATGAAGGGAATTTAAAAAATAATACACGCTTATTTTTTTACTAATGCCCTAATTTAGTAAGAAGATTTAGGACGCTTTTTTGTTTGAAAATAATTTTCTTGTTTTTGAATTCTATAAATTGTTTTCTTCAAAAATGGTTGTTGTCTTTCATAATGAAAAATAAAAATATTATTACCATGTTTTTAAAACATAAAAATTAAATTAAATGAAAAAATATGTGTTGGATATAATGTTTGGAACAAAATTATAAAGCAAATACACGAACCTTCTAACATAGACAATAACAAATAATTGTTTTAAAGAATTTCCGGCTTTTGTTCCGTCCATAGACAAGACGATACAATCGTCCAACAGAATTAGGGCATTAATTGTTTAATTTACAAATTCTGTGTTTTATAAAAACAATTTTGAAATCATTTTTGAATAAAATTTTCAAACAAACAGGAAACAGAGGGAAAATATTAAATTAATACGGTAGCACCATTTTAATGGAAACTTCACAATCCTTATACTTTTCAGATGGTGAATGTCCAGAAAAAATGAGAGAATACAATAGCTTCTATATTTAGGTCTGTTCCAGATGCATAACAAAACAGTCCGAACTTGTACAAAGTTATCCAAAAGCGTTCCAGATAGCAAATTTCGTGCAGTTTTGAGAGCGAATGAGAGAGTAATTTTTTTCATTTCCTGTACAAACTAGTACGAACTTTTTCTTCTGGGTAAGTTCGGACAAGAATTAAATAATCAGCTATTTTTTGTTTACATATCGAACTGAAAAACTAACCAGAAAGTTTGCAAATATAGGAAAAAAAGTATTTGCATACAAATTTATTAAAAATCAATATGGAAGGTTTTTTGAACAAAGTTGAAGTTGTGAGTACATTTGTACACATTTCCCTATTTATTTAATAAGAAAATGCTGTTTTTAAATAATTTACTTTTTAGAACTCATTTTCATTTGCTTTTTAAAGCTGTTGCCAATGATGCAAAACTTTTGTTTTTATAATGTTATGCGTTTTAAGCGACTAAGCAGCACTAGTATTTTAAGATGGGCAATTATGGTTTTTTGCGTTCCAGCAATTTTGGATAACTTTTGCATATTCAGGGAGTAATTTTCTTTTTACTCTCATTAGTCCGAACTTGTACGAAATCTTGTGGAACACACCTATTTATGTCATAGGTTTAATAGTATATACATAAATGATAAGGAGAAATAATTTAATCTTTACATATCTCATAAACAGTCACAACACAATAACAGTGTAGCACAGTCTTCTTGAACAGTATAAAGTACCGTTATGTCTGATTTTAAACGAGTCCAAAAAAGGAGGAGTTTATATGCTCCGCTCGGCACCGACTGCAAATAGTTAAGTAGTTTCAGTGCATAATGTCGGTTTAATGTTTTTTTTTAAGTTTTTATTCTTACGTTATTTGCGTCATTAGTATCAACAGTATCAACAGTATCTCGCCCCTCCTGAACTTATGAGATTTGTGAAGTGTGCGATATGATATTATTAAATTTCAATTATTTCAATTAATTAGTCTTTTTTATGGGAATTGTTAAAATTTAAGTTTAAAATTTTTTAAACGCACTAATAATCCCAAATTAATATTTTACTTATGAAGTAAAATATTTTTTTTATTAAAAATACATTGAAATTGATTATTGAGGGGCTTAGCTGGATCCTATGCTAATGTTGCACTGTTGCTAATGCGGATCATCAGGGAACCTTTACCCAAAGTTTCTTAGAACAACTAGAGTTATTATGTTATAAAATTTCATTTAAACAAATGAGAAGCTCAACAAAAAATAACAAAGTTGAAACAAGAACTCAATAATCAACATGTTTTTTTTATTTTCTTACTTTACCATTAATACATTGGCTGACTTTTTTTCAGCTTCAAATTGTATTTGTAAAAGTATGTAAAAAGAAAATAAATGTAAATAACAACAACAGCTATTTATGAATAGAGTGTTGCCACACAAGTATTTTTTTGACCAGGTGCAGTCAATTTAATAATTAGTGTTTTTTATGGGAATTGTTAAAATTTAAGTTTAACATTTTTAAGCGCACTAATAATCCCAAATTAATATTTTACTTATTAAGAAAAAAATAAATATTTTTATTAAAATTAAAAATTTTATACAACATGCGTTTAAAAAATTTTAAACTTTTATTTTAATTAATGTTCAAAAAATTTTTGACACATCTAGTCGTATGTAAATAAGCTGTAAAAAGATTTATTTTTAATTTTAATATTAACAACTCGAAAAAACAATTTAACAATTTAAGAAAGTTGCTCATCAAAAGTTTCGTAGTATTAATCAGGACTTTTTCAAAGCTTTCGTTATAAGTTAGGCAATGTTGCAAATTTCTGCATTTTTTAATCAGAAATAATTTTTAGTCAGGCTTGAGTTCAGTAATTTCAATTCTTTTTATTGAATGAAATATTTTATTAATTAATGTGAGTTTCTAAAGAAGAGAAGAAAAATTAAATTAGACTTTTAAGCTGGGGGAAACACCGATATTTTTCTGTGCAGCAACGCACTTCATCAGCACCCTAGTCTATCTACTTGGGTAGAGATTGTTATTAACATCAGCTATTTAACGTAAATTCTAATGAAACGGAATGTGAGAAATGATTGTTGTGTACAATTATTGATTTACCTTTGGTAAATACAAATGTAAGTATCACTATTTATTTCCCCTGTTTTTCCATTTTTTTCCTTTTTATATTTAGGTTAGCACGAAGTTATATTACTCTACCTACGTATGTTTAACTATTCTTGCTTATCTTTTACGATCATCACATTAATTATTTTTACTTATTCGATGTACCGTCGGTACATGCATATAAGTATCATAGTAGTGGATATTATGTTACTTTTGTTGTTGCATTCTCCCGTTTATTTGGTTTTCGACCATTAGTGATTGCCAAGTGAACAGTGATTGCCAAGTGAACATATTTTTGTCACGTGCCCATGATGAATTGAGACATTTTTAGATTTTTAATTGAACTATAGTGAATTTTTTAATCAGAAATAATTTTTAGTCAGGCTTGAGTTCAGTAATTTCAATTCTTTTTATTGAATGAAATATTTTATTAATTAATGTGAGTTTCTAAAGAAGAGAAGAAAAATTAAATTAGACTTTTAAGCTGGGGGAAATACCGATATTTTTCTGTGCAGCAACGCACTTCATCAGCACCCTAGTCTATCATTTTTGTTTCTCACAGTTCATTATATCGAATATAATTTTTTCGTGTCAATCAACATTCGCCATATATGGTGGGTAATGTTAAAATATTCTTTATATTTGATTTTCGTTATACCGATCTTTGCCTGTACATTCGATTAGTGGAAAAATTATTCAGGTAGATAAAAAAAATATTTAAAAGGTGTTTGACACTCTTATTCAACTGGTTACGAGAAACATTTAACTTGACTTGTTATAAATTTTATGTAATAAACGGTTTTAATAAATAATTAAAAGTTAAAATAGATATATTAAATATAAGAAAGTATGCATGCATGAGCTCTGCGATTACCATGGAAACCAAAAAAGATTCAATCTCATATGTCTTTCCTGTGCGACGTATGAAAAAAGTTTATATGATTTATGTTATTTTTATTTTTTTAAATTAAAAATAATTTTTTTTGGGACCCTACAATTTTTTACGCAAAAAGAATGTGCCCTGGTTTGAATTATTTCAGTATAATCCAATATACTTTTGCGACATAATATCGTCGACTTAGAGTGTAAACATCCTAACTCACTTCAACCAAATCTTACAGGATAGACAAAAAACATTTTCTATACATACCCAGTGGAAAAAAATGGATGTAATTCTTTAGGAAATTCTTTTTCTCTACTTCCCAAATATCAATACATGTGTGTTTTTAAATTTTCAGGAATCGATTATTAACAAGAGCCAGGTAATTAATTAAGAAGATATTTTACTTACGCAAAATTGAGGATCATTTGTAGTTTCCGAAAATACTTACGATATGTCTTTATTTTTTGGGAAAATGAAATCTGGGGCTTGCTGTCCGGTTTCAGCCGAAATCGAAACCGCGGTTTTTAGGCCAAATATTTGATTTAAACGCCGTCAATTTTCAATTTTGTTCTTCCTGTTATTTTAACATTTTTTAATTTTTATTTTATCAATCATTAATAACGATTTGAGAACGGTGCATAATATTGGTGCCTAAAAATTGCAAGGCAGGCTAATGAAGAAATTGTTCAAAGCTCTTTTCAAGGAGGATAAAAACACGGCGCTAGTTCAAAAATTTAACAAGCCGGGGACCCAGTGAGTAAACCTGATTCGAGTGGGCTGAATTCAGTGGTCCTAACCGTTTTTTACGTTAGCTCTTATTTAAAAACTAATTAAGATTGAACGCTTGGTTAAAAGCACCTAAAAATCGCAATTTTTGCAATTTTCTTCCATTCATTCATTTTGATATCAATTAAAGGAACATAATATAAATGAATATCCGTCCTAAAAAAATTACAAAAAATAAATTAAAATTTAAAAAACAACTAATTAATAAATTAATATATTGCCCAAATTAAAAAAAATATTTTTTTTTAATTTTTGAAAAAAAAAATTCCAACTTTTTTTTGCGATGAATATACATCCATATAAAGGTTAATAAATATTAGAACAGTGGGAAAAGTTGAGTTTTTTATGTACCAACCAAGTTTTCAATCTTAATTAATTTTTAAACAAGAGCTAACCTAAACAAACAGTTAGTCCTAGTTTACACTATGCAAGTCTTATTGCTAAACTGATTAGTTCGTTAGTAGAGAGAGAGACGAGGGGAACAGGAATGTTTATTTTCCCCTCGTCTCTCTTTCCTAACGAACTAATCAGTTTAGCAATAAGACTTGCATAATGTAAATTAGGACTTAGCAACATTGAATTTAGCGTATTCTAATTAGATTTACCCATCGGTTCGCCAGCTTGTTGCAAAAAGAACGGGCTTTTCCGTTAGAAGTATAATAGCCCTATTCACAGTCTTGTGCAAATGGTCTTGCATCGTAGCATGTGCAAAATGGTATAGTATATTGATACTCACCACTAAGAACTGTTAAGTGGTGAATATCAATATACTATAAAATTTTGCACATGCTACGATGTGCACAAGATTGTGAATTGGGCTAATATAATCTAAATTTATAAGATAGTCAATTGTATTGAAGTTTGAAAGAAGAAGACAAATTATAGCACAACGTCTGAGTTATAAAAAATCGAATGATAAAAAATCGAATGATCAGTTTAACAATAGATGGATGAACTAGTACTAGAGGTAAGCGATATATAAATATCTATTTGCATCAGCTACGTCCAAACAAACATACACTGATAATTGCATTTGAGGTAAAGAGCTTTGAAAGCTCTTAAATTTGTTTTTGTTTCTTTGCAAAGTAAGAGCAAGCATTGCTGTCTGTTGTGTTGTTGTTGGGGATGTTGTACTCTCGTCGGTGTGAAAGCACAAAAAGCTCTTATAAAAGTTTGCACATTGTGCATATGGCTTGGACGTAGCTAATTTACATATTTCAAATGGCAAATGTTAAAGTCTGGAATTTTTGAACATGTTATTCCAAAAAAAAATCAAGACCTTGTACGGCAAAAATTAATTGAGTTCCATTTCATTGGGTTCTGATATTGTGGCTTGTATTGCAAATGGAACAGCAGTAAATATGAAAAAACTAAACTGTTGTTATATTTGGCTCACAAAATGAATCTTGAAGTGGTGGATGTGGTTTATTAAATTATCATTCATAAGCCAGAGAAAATGCTTTACAAATTCAAATAGTTTTGCTTTCGAATCCAATTACCACAGAATATGAACCAGAATTCTCACTTCTGAGTTAAGCGAAAATGCGATAACAGCTGGTTGGTGTTGAATTCGCTGTTTTACCACGATTATTTAAATGAGAGAAAAAATTGTTTTCTACATGTATAAAAAGCAATAGCTATATACTGCATTTGCAAACATATGTTCATAAAAAACTGGAAAATAAAATTCACAAAAATTGTGCAAAATTGAAAAATTTGAATTAAAAATTAAAAATTTGTAAAAAATAGATGTGTTTTTAACATATTAAAGTGTGTAATTCAAAGCCAGTGGTATTCCTCAGCTACTGACTGTAAATTGTTGCCCAAATAATGTGATATATTTAAGCAATTACAAAGTGTTTGCAAAAAAATCTAAGGCCATTGTGATACCTTCCCGGCATTTGGAACATTTGGACATATGCAGCTACAAAGTTACTACCGATGATGAAGACTCATCTAAATGAAACGTGTTTGTGCACTTCGGAAGATGTAGCAAATAAAATAATTGCTAAAGTTGTGCATGTTGTTTAAGCTTGTTGGAACGCCACAATAAAGTCGGCATTAGCTCAACATAAATAATTTCGTAGTTTCTGGACTCACAATATGTGCATCATATGGGCGTTACACGACGCATACAACAATTTTGGGCAATTATTCTAAAATAAATCTGCTGGAGGCTTCTTTGTGCCTAACAGGGCCCGGCCAACTTATTTTGAGCCGCAAGTGCCTACACAACTGCGTATAACACCAAGCAAACTATCCCAGCACTTACATTGCTTTGGCCGGGCCGCCTTAAAAGCTGCTTTTGTTCAAGAGCGTGATAACAATTAAAAATGTACGCGTACTATCATGCCTAAAATTGGACCCGGCCAACGTTTTTTGGATCCGTAAGTTCTTAAAAAATGTTTAACACTCTACGTTGGGTTGCAAACTATTCCAGTACCTTCCTGCAAGTCAGCTTGTTTCGTAAATGCACAAAAACGGTAAGTTTTATATTAAAAATATTTCGGTATTTGAAATATTAATTGTTCTTATTATTTATTCCAGAAAATCGTTTGGCCTCTTTGTTGGTAAATCCAACAAGATCAGAAACAAATACTGGTCGAACATTTATACCCAATGATCAAACATATGCGTCCATCTTTGGCTAGTAAGATCAATGATATGTTACTTGAAATATTAGCTGGTCAAATGCTAAAACAGCTTTGAAAGAAATGATTCAAAAGGTACTATCAGTACTATAAACTACAAAAAGGTACTATAAACAAGAAAACGCAAAATCAAACATTCGTTTGCAAGGGGAACATCATAAAACTTGTTTGCAGAAAACATAAAGCTGCCTACCTGGATCAGCTTCGGACGAAATTCAAGGCCAAGGTATTTTTTTTAATATGTATGAATGCACATTTATTAATTAACTTTTTTCTTTCAGTTGCATGCATCATTTAAGAAAGTTACATCGCAAACGTGAATTTGATTAGTTTATTTGTTTTATCTTTAAACATTATTTAAAGCAAAACAAGTTACACAGTGGACATATAAAGTTTCAGTACACCTTCAAATTTTTTAATAGTGCTATTAACTAGCATAATTAATTTAATCGAGCCAGATCTTTTCGGGTTAGTAGTTTTAGAAATAAAAGACATATTTAAAAAAAATTGAGTATCATCATAAATAATGCCAAAAGGTTTACGTACGTGATGTACTGTTTATGGTTATGACTGGACTATTTTTAAATATTTTTTCTTTTTAAAAACTACTTACCCAGAAAGATCTGATTCGATTAAACTAATTATGCTAAATGCTAGCATTATTAAAAAATTGGAACGTGTACTGAAACTTTATAGGTCCACTGTATATCCATTTTTAGAATGGTTTTTGCATTAAATTAAATTTATATTGAAAAAGTAATAACTTTTTATGAAAATAAATGATTTTCTTTAAAACTTTTGTATTAACTTGGAACAGAAATAAGTTATTTTAATAATAGGGGATCCAAATCAATTGCAGGCAATTCTTATTCCTTTCTTGAGCGTATACTCACCCCAATTTGAAGTAATAAAATCTTCAAAAAATAAGGAATTGCTCCTAATTTATGTTTTTCATTTATTTAATAAATAAATATAGAATTTTTTATTATTTTATTAAATGATTACAAAAATAACTCTGCACTACACACATGCGTAAACAAAAAAAAATATTGGATTATATACTGATTTAATTAATCAATTTTTTTCAATAATTTGAAACAAAAATACATTTACTTATACCACCAAAGTCTAAAGTTGCTTCGTCCTTCTTAAATGGTTTTGTTTGCGGGTGTATTATTTTTTTCAGTTCAGTTTTTAGGGGTCGAATAGTTTTTGTAGCAGCTACATTTTATTTAGTTTCTTCCAGGTTTCCTTGTTGACGTTCACATCTGTAAGTAAAATTTAAATTTAAAAATAGCATTAATAAAATAGTATTTTTAGTTAAAAAAATTATCTCTTTTGGAAAACATGCAGTAAAATGTTTTATGTCTATAAAATGTTTTATATCTATAAAACAAAAGTTGAATCTATTTTATAAAGTGTTCTAGATAGCGTAAAAGGACTTTTT
Organism: Tachina grossa; assembly: GCA_949987645.1. Classification (NCBI taxonomy): domain Eukaryota; kingdom Metazoa; phylum Arthropoda; class Insecta; order Diptera; family Tachinidae; genus Tachina; species Tachina grossa. The sequence continues at coordinate 130,002,465 of OX465274.1, read as the reverse complement.
ATTTAATGAAAAGTGCTTTGGTTTTGTACTTCTAAAGTAGGACACAAAATGAACACATTAGAGTTCCAATTGATTCGAAAACTTCTCGCGACTTACACACTTGCGTTATTGTACATTGGACAAGACCATCATCGTTCATTCCAATGTACAAAATTCCACATTGTCAATTCACTTTATAGGAACACGTTAGCTTTATTTCTGCCAACTACTTGTGAAAAAGAACACAAAGCGAACACATTTGGATTACAATTGATCCAAACACTTCACTTTTTTGCGGTTTGTTAGCCAGTGTCATTGTAGATTGGACAAGAACATGATTGTCCTTTCCAATGTACATGATTCCACATTGTCAATTCACTTTATAGGCACACATTAGTCTTATTTCTGCCAATAATAGTAAAAAAGAACACAATTCGAACACATTTGGATTACAATTGATCCAAACACTTCACTTTTTTGCGGTTTGTTAGCCAGTGTCATTGTAGATTGGACAAGAACATGATTGTCCTTTCCAATGTACATGATTCCACAGAAACACTTCACTTATATGTACACATTAGTCAGAAAAACTAGTTTTGTTTCAAGCACTTGCAAAAAAACTAACACAAAGCGAACAAATTTGAAATCCAATTGTTCCAAGCACTTAATTTCACCGCGACATGTTAACCAAAGAATGTGTACATTGCACAGGAACATCATTGTCAATTCCAATGTACAAAATTCCACACTTTCAATTCACTTTACATGTACACATTCTCGTGCAGTTTATATTACTTTGCTCCTTCTAAAAATAACAAAAAGCGAGCTTATTTTTGATCTTATTGATAGGAACACATATTTTCTGCACTACATGTTAACCGAGCACTTGTACATTGGATAAAAACACATTTGTCCCTTCCAATGTACAAAATTCCACACCACAATTCACTAAAAAAATTCACTTTGCACAGAAGTTTTCATCTAAATTACTTACTTAGTTGGCTCCATCGGGAACAAATCCACATTCTATCCTGCAGGACAGCCAATAGTACATCTGTGCCTCCTGAAAAATAAGAATAAATTACTAAAATTTATTATAAATAACTAAAATAAAAAATAAATATATACTTACATTTCCACTTTTGCTGTGTGATGCTCCTTGTAATCCATGTTTTTTTCACCATCAGTTTTGTTTTGTGCACTATTCTCACTCTTGGTAATATGTGGACAAAATAATCTACTAAGTTTTGTCCACAAATTACCAACTTTGGCAAGGATTTTGGCGCAAATTCATTTTTTATCCAATTTGCGCCAATTCCTGCCAAGAAAATTTTTATTTGGTAAATAACTAAATGTCATTTTACCACGATAATATGACAGAGAAAGGCATAGAAAATAGTCATATTTGCTATCTCTATCAAATAATCGTGGTAAAGCGAATTTCTTCAATTCGCCGGTGTCGTGTCTAATTAAGTAGTCTATGCCAATTACACAATAAACCCCACCTCCAGGATTAAAAAACCGATTTAAGTAAATTTTAAACTGAAATCGCGGGTTTTTCATTTTATCGGTTTTTAGCAAACTCTAATTGAAATCAATGCTATGAAATGTTATATGTAAAGGGTGTTTTTTATTGAGGTATAGAACTTTAAGTTGGCATCACTTTTTTAACTGGCGGCCATTTTGTCAGCTGTCAAGTGATTAATATTTAGTTTGGTTTGCCATTTCATCATGAACAGGTTGACAAAAGAAGAACGCTTGCAAATCGTGCAAATTTATTTCGAAAATAATGGTTCAGTTCGCGAAGTTTACCGCAAGCTCCGTCCATTTTATGGTCGACATAATCGTCCATCAGAGCAATTAATTCGTTTAACCATGGATCGTTTTCGCACTACGTTTACTCTATGTGATAATACGCATCTGCAGAGACGTCGAACAGTGCGCACCGAAGAAACAATTGCCGCTGTAGAGCAAAGTGTTGAAGAGGACCCGAATGAATCGATTCGCCACCGTGCACAGCAATTGGAGCCGACTAGCCGACTAACCGACTATTTTGTTCCCGAATTGGATGGCATGAATGTGGATGAGTTGTGGTTCCAACAAGACGGCGCTACATGCCACACAGCGCACGTCACAATCGATTTATTGAAGGAAACATTCGATGAGCGCATAATTTCGCGGAATGGACCTGTCAATTGGCCACCAAGATCGTGTGATTTGACACCATTGGATTATTTTCTTTGGGGATATGTGAAGTCGCTCGTCTACGCCAACAAACCAGAAACGTTAGGGGACTTGGAAGCCAACATTCGTGGCGTTATTGCCAACATACGGCCCCATATGCTCGAAAAAGTGGTTGAAAATTGGACCTGTAGAATTGGCTTTATTCGAGCCTGCCGCGGTGGCCACATGCCCAAAATCATATTTAAACATTAATGGCATAAAATTATCCTTCCAATAAAGCCAAATTGATGGACATTAAAACGATTTTCCTGTGTTTTATTTCAATTCGAAGTTCTATACCTCTAAAAAAACATCCGATACTTTTATTTATAAAAAATATCTTAATTTATAGGTAAATGAAACTTAGGAAGAGAAAAAAAGAACATACGAAAACTCATATTTGCTCAACATCATGAACATGACTGGCTAAATGTAGACAAAAAAAAAACGGCTAAAAAATGGCTAAAAACTAGCCGAAAAATGGCTAAGCGAGATCGAATGCAAAAATTATGAACTTTAGCAAAAACAAGAAGGTATTTCATACACATATTTTAGAATGAAATTTTGAATTCATGTAGGAGTTCAAGTAATAAATAATAAGCAGAAAAAATTTAATATTAAGATTAGTAAATTTTTGGGTCCATGAAAAATCGCCCAAAAATAAAAATGAAAAATGTTTCCATGAGAAATCACCCAAAACCAAAGCGCCCAAAAATAAAAACTAAAAATCGCCCAAAAATTTTTTCATACAAATTTTAAGTAATTTTTCATATGAAAAATCGCCCAAAAGTTTTCAAACATTTAAAAATTAAAGGGAAAAATACACCCAAATACCATGGTGGAGAAAATTTTTAAGGCCAGCAGTGCAGGAAAATGTTATTAAACAGAAAAACTTTGCAAAGCAGAAAATCTTTATTAGCCAGCGCCGTGTCGGGAAACACCATGGTGGAGAAAATCCTTAAACCCGGCCAAAGGCGGCAGTGCAAGAAAACTTTGCAAGGCAGAAAATCTTTATTAGGCAGCGTCGTGTCAGGGAACGCCATGGTGTAGAAAATTCGGGAACGAACGAATATTATTTACGCTTCTCTATAACTTTTCTTTTTTCTTTTCAATATAAAAATTAAATTACTATAATTTAGAATTTTTCTCTAGCATTTTTTAATTTTTTGCGATACCCAGCTAAAAAAAATATGTATGGAGCATATATGATATCCCATATATGGTTCGGATCCGAAAAATGAGGGTATATGGACATATATGATAATATATATTCATACATTTTCATACATGTGTGTGTAAATATTCCCCATACAATATGCGAAGTTCATATTCATAATCCCTTGACTCAAATAAGCGCACTGCTGTGCAATAAATGAAATTACTAAAATTAGTTTTTTGAAGATTTTGAACAGGGAGGTTGTATTTAATGAAACATTTGTTTGGACAAATAATGAAAAACGAACTAAAAGTCATTTCATTCCTCATTTTAAATCAAAAGGTGAATCAATTATTTAAAAAAACACAAAACTCATATTCGTATTTACATAAAATTTAATTTAAGAAAACAGATTAAAAATTAGTGCAATTAATTCTACATAAAAGAAAAAAATAATCTGTTTTTATACTAACACTGTGTTTCTTAAAAATATCTGGAGTATTCCATTATTTTTTATAAAATTAATGACAGAATTATCCATTTGATTATTTGATTTATTAAATAGGCCCACAATTTATAAAATCCTACAAGAATTATTTTTTTTTTGTTACACGATTTTTTTTTTGTTGCACGAGTTTTTATTTTTAAACGTTGAGGATCTACGCATATAAAGTTTGCATACCGTATGTATTTTCTAATAGAATTTCAATTCAAGAGTGATAAAAATGAGAGAAAAATATCGAGTAAATAAAATTCAAGCTTTTTTGATTGCAAATACGATCTTATGTGAGATATCATGCATGCCTACATTTTTATATGGCGCTATATATTACATCTTATTTTTATATATGGATTCACATATGAAGAGCTTCATAATTTAATTTCCATATACGAGTTCATATATTATAATACATTTCATATATTAGTCCATATATTAGTTCATATATAATACTTTTGCCATGTATAATCCCATACATTTCCATACATGAATTCATACATATTCATATATAGTTATATACATTCATATAATTATTAGAAATATATGGACCATATATAATTTTTTTAGCTGGGAAGGTAAATTTGTCTATTTCTCAACTAATTGAAATATAATTACATAACTGCACCACACTGCATTGCTAGTAAAGCCACATGGACTTATTCAAGAATTAATTAAGTAATAATTTCATTTTGGCATATTACCTATGACTTTATTGCAGTGAGCCTACGAAAATTGGTACATTATGCCGATCGTGTTATCCAGGCTTAAAACTCATTTACTAGAAAACCTGTCCCGCCACAAGCAAGCATTCTTGTAATGTTTGGTAATATTCAAATCTATCTACTAAGTTTAGCATTTTTTAAGGCAATAATTATCCCAAATTATTATTTTTCTTTTCAGTAAAATAGTTTTTATTAAAAATACATTGAAATCGATTATTGCTCATTTCACTGTTGCTAAGTCCGAAATCACACTATGCAAGTCTTATTGCTAAAAACTAATCAGCTTAGCAATAAGACTTGCATAGTGTAAATAGGGACTAATGCAGATCATCAGGGAAAATTTATTCCACAATAATCAATTTCAGTTCATTGTTCATAAAAACTATATTTTACTGAATAAATCCAACAATCATCCTTATGCAAGTTGTCAACATCGAAGTCAAATCAATACAAGCCAAAAAATTGGGTCTTGTTTACCCGTTGGCAAAAACAATTGAATGCTTTTGACAGGTTTATGCTAATCGTATTTTCTAGACATTAGAGAACAGAAACAAACTGTCGATAGCAAAAAAATTGCTCTCGAAAGTGGGTAGACACGCCCCAATTTTGATATTGTATTGACGTGTCGTCTATTTTGACAACTGTAATAAGGGTTAATAATATGGGTTAATAGTAATAATTCCCGAAAATCATCATTTAAAAATTACCAACATTCGAACCCATACTACGAAGTTTTTTTTTAGTAATGATACCTGCTCAAGTAAACTTAAGGCGATAATGCACCCCCAATTAGTTTCAACATAACTGCCACTTCCATTATACTCACGAATGACTAATGTCCTTACAAAACAAATGCTGAGAAATCATCACAGATTACTTTGATTTTTTTTATCTTTGAAATAAGTTTGTTTTCTGTTAGAAAGTTTGTTTCATGTCTAAATGCATTTCGTTGCTGCTTAGGCAACTAATCATTCTACCGTTTCGCATTTATTTGGACATGCGTCAAACAAAAGTAAGAAATTATAATAATTATTTTATCTTTTTATATCTCAAGTTAGGTAATTAGAGCGCAAAAAAGCAAAAATTTAATTGTCATGACAAAAAACATTTCTAACACTGCGGAAATCGAGGCACAGATATCACTTCAGATTACGAATTGCAGTTCGGTTTTAACCGAAACCGCAACCGCGGTTTTGAACCGAAACCGAAAAAAATAGCGTCGGTTTTTAAGTTTTACTTTAACATTATTATCTTGTTTAAAAATGCAGCAAATATAATTACTTTACTTTGTAGAATTTTAAGAAAATTATAAGAATTCTTTGCAGGAAGAATTGTAATATGATATCAAAAAAGCTCTAGCAGATGTAAAGCAAAAATACAATATTTTAACGTTCTTCGACAAGAATTTGTAATTCATAAACAAACGAACAACAAAACAACCAACATATTATTGCTTCACAAGGCAATAAAACAATAAAGTCCTTTTCAACTGAAAGTGAAATAGTGTTTTCTGTCGCTGGTAACTTCTGCACAAAAATAAGATTTCATTTAAACGACTCTACATTGAACGCTTTAACGTTTCGAAAAATTTTATTACTTGGATAATTAAATATAAATGTTTTATTCTTAAGCTTTTTATACACATACTCACTACTAAATGTTTCTTTTTCCTGAACTGAATGCAAACCAGAGAAACTTTATCTCCCCTCTAGTAACAATTTTTTTCCTCGAAAAGTTTTCCCAGAAATATTTTCCCTTTTTTGGTTCCCCTTATCATGAAAAATCTGCCTATTGAAGTCTTCTTTAATCTATTACCAAACAATCGTAGTCGTATTTGAAATACGCCAACCACGATACGGCAGAATATTTTTCACGTGAATTTTTTCACTACTCCCTTGGTTTTGTTCACTTTATTTTTGCAGGCGAACTGAACTATTACATCGAATAATTTCGATATTTTTCTTCGAATTATATATTAAAAGTTAAAATTATTCATTTTTGGGACAAGATTATTAAGTAAAGCTTACGATTGTTAACAATAATTCCCTACAACACATTTTTTCATAGAGTATGAATGTCTTTGTTTTACAGACAGCAAATTTCATGGTGGCGCACCACGGTATACTTAATGAAAAAATAGTTAAATCAACAGAAGCGCCTCCATTAGTACAACTTTAAAGTTTAATAAATTTAATTTATAACCTGAAATTTGTGTGATTTTTTTATTTAACTTAAATTTTTCCGATTTTTAATTAATTTTTAAGCTTTTCAAAAATTCTTCCTTTTTTACATTCACGTGGACTGATAGAGGGGAAAAAATTCCACGGGATATTTAAGATAACATTTTTCTCTTCGAGGGTAATAAAAATTTCACATGAAGAAAAATTCCATTTGTTTCTCACGACAGGGATGATTATTTTTAAATTATCATTTATCTTTCCAGCATACATACGTATTTATATACATGCATATTTTTAAAATCGAAACCGACCGGTTTTAGTAGCTTAAAACCGGAAACCGCGGTTTTCTAATTTCCACGGTTTTTGGCAAACCCTACTTCAGGTTGATATATATACATAAGTGCGTGTGTATGTACTGAGATAAATCTGATAACATTTACTTACTATTTTATTGAAATAAGTTATCCATTCAATAAATAAATTAAAAAAGATAATTAATCTTTAAAATATTATCAGCGGTGTTTATAAATGGTTTTTAAACCAACAATAACTTTAGCAATCATTTATGAATATCGTCGTATATCTCCAAATAAAGATATTAAAATATTAACATGTCAGACAGTTCAGATTTGAAATAATTATGAAATTGCCTACACTTACGTGCACGAATACCACATTCATTGAGATATAAATTACATTAGCGAATTCTATCTACGTCAATTCAAATGTAAAACAATTTAAAGCTGATCTATAATTAAGATTATGAATTAAGGCACATTTGCTTATTAGAATAAATTGCGCTTGTAATAAATAATACAATGTTAAAAAAAATTATAATAATAATATTTCATTATTAAGTTTCAATCACCAGCAATTCCATGCAGAACCACCTGTAATCAGTCAGTCAATTTACGAGGGTGAAGTCAAATCTAATGCATTTATCTATTATAAACATAAATAGTGTATGTAATAACATGTTAGAGGCATAAGTGATTAATTGAATTTAGACAAAGAATTAATTAAACTTAAGGTAAATGCAATCTAATGATGTACTTGTACTCTCTCATTAAAGCAAATATTTAAAGGAGTGCTTACTTATTCTTAACATGAATAAGTAAGTAATCGTTGATATATGTATGTATTTCTTGATTTAAGTATTAATTAATATAATAAAATAAAATGCATTCACATTTTTGTTATGTTTTTTTTTTTTTGGTCTCAGCTGAAATAATTAAACCAGGTGGGTGATAGTTTTGTTCACTGGTTGCTAATGTTCGTGCAAATAAGGCTGAGAAGTTAAACGTGATTCAAATATTTAAATTTGCACTTGCTTTTTATTAGAAATACGTTTTCAATCCAAATAAAGTTAGACTAATAGCTCGGTATTTATATCAAAAATAAAACATGCAAATATTTTTGTATTGTTTGAAATTTGATTAAATTAAAAAAATATTTAATTGAAGTTTTTAATTTTTATTATAAAGAGAGAAAAAAATATAATAGCCCAATTCACAATCTTGTGCAAATGGTCTTGCATCGTTGCATGTGCAAAATGGTATAGTATATTGAAACTCACCACTTAACAATTCTTAGTGGTGAGTATCAATATAGTATACCATTTTGCACATGCAACGAAGCAATACCATCTGCACAAGATTGTGAATTGAGATAATATAATGCGAATGTATACTGGGGCTCAAGTTTTCACACACTTTTATTCACAGTGGCTTGAAACGCAAAAATAATGGTAATAATACGTAAAACATTTACAAGAGGGCCTAAGCTTTCGGATATACATAACTGACAAATTTATAACTTTGTCAGATATATTTCTGTGTTTAAAAACGATAACAGTCAACTTATGACAAAATTGAATCAAATATGCCACAAATTTTTACAAAGGAAACTTCCTATGTCCGTGAAATTCCTATGTCTCTAACTAATTTCGCCACAGAGATATTAACAAACGAATTTTGACCTAAGTCTTAAAAAAGTGCAATAAAAATTTTAAATAGTAAAAACTACATTTTCATAAAATCTTGGAAGCATTCGTTTAAACAGTAATATTTACTTCACAAAAAAAAAGAAATAATTTTGATAAGCGTATCCGGATTTTTTTTTCGAAAAAACGTTCACACGTCAAAAATGGTTTTACCCGAAACTATAGTTTTCGATTTACGCTGTTATCGCGTTATTGTCATACAATCCACTAATAATAAATCTGTGGCAAAAAGAAAAAAGTGTTTAAGTCGAGATAAGCTGATTTTGAGTTAATGGTACGTCCGTAATCTGCATATTCGAAAGTACCGCTGGTCAAAATTTCAATTAATTTGTGTGATTTTTCAGGAAGTTATAGCACTAGGACTTTCGACTTATCTTTTTTAGACTTCTAATCTCATTTGGAATAATAGCTTAATTGAGCTTATACTTGGTTATATTTCAACTTAAATGTATTGCTTATATTGTATAGAATGACGTTTGCTTAAAAAAAATAAACTTAAACTGAGAAATTCCCAATTTAAGGACAAAAGAAATAAATTTCTTAAAATCGACTTGAACGCTTAAAAGTGCTCTCCTGCAAAACAGTAAAATATGACTTAAGCACTTTTTCCTTATTGCCACAGAAATATTGTAAGATCTGACAATCGTCTGTACATAGCTTAGACGCAATTTACACTGTGCCTTTTCTGTTTGCCTGTCCAGGCAGGCTTTTTTAGTTTGATGGTGAGAGGGGGTGAGAAGCTGCGGGGTAGAACAAAAGGCACAAAATGAAATTTCGAGGGGATTTATGACATTTCTCTTTGCATTTTTCGTACTCTCAGCATTAAACGTGTATATAAATGCTAAAAAGGCATGAATAAAAAAGGCTTAATGTAAATGTGTGTGACTTTTCGTAGGGGGTTTAAAAGAAAATTGTCAATACAAGGCATAGTGTGAAATGGCTCTTAAGAACAGATTCATGTCTGTGTGATTTACCTGTGAAGAAAATCTGCTACACTTTCATTATTATTTCTCATTATATGTTAAAAAAATAAGTATTTTGTTTTTCGGAACACATAAAAATTTATATTTGGTTTCAATGTGCAGTTTTGTGCCTGTACTTAAGTCCACCACTGTATGTAAATATATGTTGCCACTAGAGTTTTTCTTTTCCCGGACTTTTTCATTTCCAGGGAAAGTGGGAACGACTTTTCGGTTTCCCGGGAATTCCCGCCCAATGCAAAACAATACAAAATATTTTTTAATTTTATCTATTTCAACAAAAGAGAAATTATAATTCATGAGATCGACTAAATAATAACGTTTTATAAACACAGTCTAAAAAGTAATATAATTCAGTTCTTCATATAATAGTAATGACTAAATACCAATATTATGTGTAAGTGCAAAGCCAAATGCATTGATATAACGCAAAAAAAAATATATTATATTATTAAAATAATATTCCACCAGATTTCTTTGAAAATAGGACTTTAGTACAGAACAAGCATTAATAGAATCGTTATTTTTACCAAAGAGAATTTGTAATTATTTTGTAATATTTCTTTTATTTTCTTTCGCATCTCTGTTTTTAATTTTATGAATTGTTGTAGAATTAAATTTTGAACGTCGCGTCCCGATTTTGGCAAATAAAGGCCTCTAAGTTTCAGAGCTAGTACCATCACTAGTTTTAGCTAGTGCCATCACCTTATTATTACACCATCGTATTCATAAAGTGAATAACGACACTCATCAAGGAACGTGTACATCGTCACCTTAAATGCAAACGGACGTAACTACACTTTTATAGATTTTTATAGGAGAAACGAAAAACTTTTCAAAATCAATAACAATAAAGTATTCTTGAAAATTTTCTTCAAAATTTACTTCTAGTATGGAAACTTATATGTTTTTAACCATTTTCTTCCTTTTTATATATATTTAAGCTTTTGTGTTAGTTACGTTCCCTGCAATAAAAACAGGTGCATGCGTAATCATTTTTGATCGCAAAGATCTAAGTAATTGCGTGAACGTGTAGCCTGATAAAATTAACCATAATCAATCAAAAACCCGATTTCGAATTTTTGTGTAGTTATGTCCGTTTGTATTTAAGGTGACGACATACAAACTAAAGTTGCCATAATAAAATAAAAATAAAATCCCGGGAATTCCCACACAAATATGCCGGGATTTATTTCCCGAAAAATGTACGGGATCCCGGGAAATTTTTCCCGGAAAATCCCGTATGAAAAACAATGGTTGCCACTCTGGTTGTCATCGACTTCTAATAATACTCTCGATAACACGGTATTTACACTATGACTTTTTACTGTGACTTTCCTAGAGTTTGTTGACAAAAGGGGTACAAAGGTGATCAAAGGGATTTACACGATGACTTTTTCCCCTGCAGTTTTCTTGAATTCTCTTTTGTGTTGCTACCCCTTTGATCGCCTTTATACCCCGTTTGTCAATAAACTCTAGAAAAGTCACAATAAAAAGTCATAGTGTAAATCCCGTATTAATGATTTGAACAAGGCGTGAGACTAAAATAATCGATTCTTTATTTTGCAACATGTAATCTATAAAATCTCAAAGAATCATTCTCCTCATTTATCAACTTGTACATAATTTTTTTAAATTTTATGTAATAGCCCAATTCACAATTTTGTGCAAATGGTTTTGCATCGTTGCATGTGCAAAATTGTGTAGTATATTCCACTCACCACTTAAACATTCTTAGTGGTGAGTATCGATATACTATACCATTTTGCAAATGCAACGATGCAAGACCATTTGCATAAGATTGTGAATTGGGCTAATATGATTTGTAAAGAAAAGTAAGTCATTATATGGCAAGTAGTTCTAATGGTAATGTGTAATTTTTTGCTGGATACTTAAATTAACAAATTTTTTAGGTTAATTATACATTTCAGTCGACATTAATGAATACATTGCAAGTAATATTTAATCAAATTGCCAAAAAAAAAAAAAAAAAAAAAAATTGCTTTATTATTTAAAAAAAATTCATTTAAATAATTTTTTTTAATTTTCAGCACAACAATAAAGCAATAAATCATTAGTGAATATTAGAAAAATTTATTGATTTAAAGGTGTATCATTACTATACTATATATATTATTCAAATACTTTTTGTATTAAAAACATAAAAAAAGTTAGTTCGATCTGAGAAAAGAAAAAAAAACACAAGTTTAATTGTCTCTATAATTTACGTTTTTTGATTGAAAATCAAAGCAATAAATTGCGTTTCAAAATTAATTTTATTTTATATTTCTATTTTTGCAGGACGAACCCTTGAACACTTATCTGAATTTAGGAGAATGTAGCGAATTGGAAGAATATTCTGTTAAGTGTATCAAAGACAACTGCTCATTCAAGGCCGTGACGAAAAGTGGTGAAATTATTGGAGTCTTCTTGAATGCTCTCATGCACCGTCCGGTAAGTTAAGAGAAAAATAAATGACCTGATTTATTAAATTGAAACATTAAAAAATATCTGTGGCGGCAAAAAGATATTAGTGCTTATGTAAGTCGACTCAAGCCAAATTTGCGACAATTACAATTTCAAGATTTTTCAATTAAAAAGTCTCAATGGCCCAACTTTCAATTTATTTAATATACTTTTCATATTTTTTCGCTTCTTTGTTTGCGTATTTTTTACTTGGAAAAAGTAACAGATTTAATTAAAATAGTTTTTATGGAAGAAACATTTAAATAATAACTCTTTCGAAAAGCATTTTTGCAAAAAGTACCTTTCCAAATATATTTTTTAATAAAATTACCTTTAATAAATGCAGGGGTCTAATCATCGCTTTCGATAACGAACTGATTCGATCACGTTTTTCAGTTTAAGATTTTTGCATTCCCTATCGAACAATGTAATCTCAAATTGACAAAACGTGGTCGAATCAGCTCGTTATCGAAGGTGACGATTAGGAATCAATATTATTTTCTTATTAGTTTTAAGGAAACATTCCCAAAATGTCATGAAAATATAGAACTTGCGATCCGTAAGTAGTTCACAATTTGGATCACTAAGATAAATTTCTTTTTAGCGAACCATAACTATATTTTCCTTTCAGAGAAAAGGTAAAAAAGTGCCCATTTACGGGGATTTAAACGCAAAACGTTGCTTTCATACGAACTTTAGGAAATAGTAAAACAAATTTATAAAAAAAAATTTAGTTCTTAGATTTCTTGCAATTTTTTTTAAAGTGTGTCGTATTCATAAAAAATACTTGAGATTTATTAAAGGCTTATTTGACATATTTCTATGGGGAATTTATCATTCAAGCAGTTTAGGTATAGTGGATAAATACCAGATCTTATGGACTACTGCATTCCGAAACGCTACTTCAATAGGAAATTTCAAATTTCATTAATAGAAGGGGTTTCCCCACTGAACGGAGCCATACAGGTCTTCACGGACGGTTCTGAAAAAGAGGGAGGTTTGGTAGGGGCGTTTATATTCCAGAATACAGAATTGAAATGTCCTTGAGACTCCCGAACGAATGTAGTACATTATTACAGGCAGAGTTATCTGCCGTTAAAAGAGCAACACACTGGCTAAGGTTCTATCGGATTTCAAATAGAGATATCCATATTATAACTGACAGAAAATCTGCTATTAAGTCCCTCCCAGGAGTGTACACCACATCCTTTCTTGTCCAAGAATGTCGTAAAGCCCTGGATGGACTTGCGCAGCACCCGTTAAAGTGGGTGCGTGGCCACGGGACGATTTCAGGAAACATAGTTGCGGATGACCTGGCAAAGAGGGTAACCCTACTAAGAGAAGTCGATATCGACAATCTTTGTAGTCTCCCAATGGCATCGTGCTGGAGACGTTTCGATATTACCTTTCTTGAGTTAGCTCAAAACAGATGATGCAATGTGTAATAGTGAGAACCCTCTGGCCTCGCCTGGACTTCCGTAGAACGAAAAATCGCATGAACTTCAATAGGAAGCACTTGAGGCACATCGAGGCCACGTTGACCGGTCACTGTACCTTCGGAACGCATGCTAAACGTATGGGTCTCCCGTATAATGACTACTGCTAAAATTGCAATGACGAGGAAAGTATCCTGCATCTCCTGTGTCTTTGTCCCGCTCTGGAGGATCTCCGTCCGCACCTCTTTGGTAGAATATCCTCCGGAAGCTTATCCGAGTTATCGGAAATCGGGCTCCAAAACCTGAGCCTCTATATTAGGAATAGTGGTTGGTATAATCGTAACTGTACTGATTTTGCCGTTCGCCGACATTTTCATATACACTAATATATTTCACTTTTTGTGACGAATATCTGCTGGCGAAAGTTCGTCGTTCACCCAAGTTGTATTCCCATCGAGCCATAACCACCAAAAAAGCTTAAGCGACATATTTTTTAACTTTGTTTTTTTTGCGAAAATCGATTATTTACGATCTTAAATAACCGTTTTTCGTCAAGAAATAAAGTTCGAAAATTATGTCGCTTAAGCTTTTTTGGCGGTTATGATACGATATATCTATGGCAATAAGGAAAAAGAGGTTTAGTCATATAGTACTGTTTTGCAGCGGAGGTTTTTTAAGCGTTCAAGTCGATTTTCAGAAATTTATTTCTTTTACAGTTAAATTGGGAAATTCTCTGTTAACCTTTTTTTTAAGCAATCATCGCTCTACACACTATAAATAATACATTTAAATACAGTCAAATCCCGATAATTCGTAATCGCAAGGGACCGGCCATTCCTTACGAATTATAGGGGTTTTCGATTTAGCGGGGTTTCGGTTTAACGGGGTTAAAATAAAATAAATACGAATTAACGGGGTTTTTCAATATATTTACTAAAACGATAAAAACATTAAAAAATGTTAAAAATAAAATACAAAATAAAAATTTGTTGTTTTTGTAACACTGACAGAGTTTTATGCGTGCGCACACACAACAAGCAGAAGCAAAAACCCACGCAAAAATAAAAGCGGTAAACAAAAAATCATTCTTTCCATGTTGTTTTTATTACGAATTATAAGTGGTAGTTAGCAAAACAATTACGATTTATAAGAGGTAAAGAAGATTCTATTTGAGTAAAATATTACGAATTAGCGAGGGGACCAAAATGTATGTAAATTTTACGAATTAACGAGATTTTTTCATGGGACCGACAGTTTATTACGAATTATCGGGAATTGCGATTTATCGGGGTACGAATTATCGGGATTGGACTGTATAACCTAAATTAAGCTATTATTCCAAATGAGATTTGAAGTCTAAAAAATATAAGTCGCAAATCTTAGTGCCATAACTGCCTGAAAAATCACACAAATTAATTTGGAATATGCAGAGTACAGAGGTACTATTAACTGAAAATCAGATTTTCTCGACTTAAGCACCTTTTCCTTTTTACCACAGATATAAACACATATACATTAATCTATGTATTAAAGTTTAATTGTAATTTTCTATTTATCCTTAGGTAAGCGGAGCTGAACATGAAAAATCAGCCGAGTCCTGTGATCATCCAAAATTTAAAAAAATTATGCAATTAATGGACTTCATTGAAGGCGATTTCAATGTGTTTGATTTGTATCCCGATACCGATCTTATTTTGGATGGTAAAATTCTTTCTGTCAATTCAAATTATCGAGGCCTGGGTATTGCGGGTCGTCTTACCGAATCCACTTTGGATTATATGCGCGATAACAATATTCCCGTTATGCATGTCTTGTGCTCAAGCCATTATTCGGCCCGTGTAATGGAGAAACTGGGCTTCCATGAAGTCTACCGTCTCAACTATGCCGACTACAAAGTCGCTAATGAAATTGTGTTTGCACCGGCCGAGCCACATTTGACGGCCCGCATATTGGTTAAAGAAATTGCTGACGTTAAAAAAAGTCAATTGTAAAATACTTATTGGCTTGTGAAAATCAAAGGCCCACGTTACTTGTACTACCACATAAGCATAGTTAAACAAATTGTAGTATATGGTACTTATTTGTAGTTTTAAAACAACAAATATAACAGAAAATAACCCACCCAATCATTTAATGAAGAATGGTTGTAAATGTTGTTAAACTTTAGATTTTAATGATAAACTAATTTTAAATAAATATACGCATAAAATTTACAATTTATTATGATGTGATTTTAGATTTGTTTAAGCTAGTTTTTTTTTATTGGTGTTGGTTATTTTAATATTTATTTATATACACATACGTACATATATTCCTATTGAAACCGCTATCCTTGCTGCTTTTGCAAACATATTCTTACTTATGGCCCACCGTGTGTATGGGTATATAAATGTTACGTCAATATACAGTGTCATATGAAACGCATTTGGTTTTAAAATGTTTCAATTAAAATTTATGTATGTACTTTCTTTTATATATGTATATTTTAAGTGTGATGTATATTATTATTTTATCATAAATGTAGTATACTATGTACATGTGTTTGTACTTGTGTAAATAATATCTGGGGTCTAATCGTCGCTTTCGATAACAAGCTGATTCGATCAAGTTTTTCAGTTAGAGATTATGGCATTCGCTATCGAACAATGTAATAATATCGAATGCAATAATCTCAAACTGAAACAAAGTGATCGAATCAGCTCGTTATCGTAGGCGACGGTTAGACCCCTGGTTAATTTTGTTGGTCACTGCAAGAATTTTTAATGTAAAAGTATGTTTATTCTTATGAATTTATTATTAATTAATTTCCATTTTAAGGAATTTATTATGTTTTAAATAGTAATTCATAAAATGAATTAATCACGGTGGCACATTATCGTTCTTGATGTTCAAGAACAAGGTATGAGTTTATTATTTTTATCTAAAGCACACCTTGCAATGCAAAATGAATGAATAGATGAAGATTTGTGATTGTAAGTAAATACATATATACATATATTTGTTATACAAAATTATTTATGTGAAAAAAAAAATATTTGTGTATGCTATTTTTGCTCATTTGAGCAGCAGAATTAAAATTTCTGAAAAATTAAACATTAGAAATATTTTTGGAAAAGCTACATACATACATACATAATCATTGTTAATATTTAAGTTATATTTTTTATTATTATGTTATGATTGTTTAAATAAAGAAAATGCTAAAATAATTTGAATTAGGAGCTTATTTAAATGAATCGTTATCGTTAAGCAGCTCTGGGTTGAGGAACATCTCTCGCGTCATCTATCTATCTATATAATTAATAGGCAAACATGTTTTTTGTAATCCCTTTACGCTGGTACCACTGCACCGATTTTAAAAAGATTTATATGGTTTTAAAGGATTTTTTATACAGATGTGCAGAATCTATATTTTATTGACATCGGTTTAGTATTTTGGGAGCTATAAGTGTTTAAAGCAGTAACCCGCAAGCCATAGCACAATTGTGCAGATGAAAATCACATACATGCTTATGCTCTTTCATTTAGTCGTCACTGAGCAAGCGACGAATTAAGTTGTGCCCGCATGTATTAATTTTTTCCCGGTTTTTTGTCTAATTTTTTTGAGCACACGGAACGAAATTAAAGTTCAAATTTAATAAATTTGTACAGCAACAAAAAATTTAAATAATTATGGAAGCTAAGAAATATTTCGTGATAAAATATGATTTTGCAATATGCAATGCATTTTATGTTATGAAACAGTTAAAAATAAGACATTTTAATAGTATCCATAAAGCTGTGAATAAATTTAATTTGGAATTTATACACTCATTGTTGAATGGATTATTACATTTTTAGTTTTTAGTTAAGCTTTTGACTAAATTGCTTATTTACAAAAAAAAATTCAAACAATTAATAACCACATCATGTATTTTAAATTAGACAACTTTTCTTCAAGTGCAAGTTTATTTTACTCTCATTTTTCTCACCAATACAAACATATTTAATTTTGCGGGACACTGGTTTAAAGTTGCTACTACCACATGCAAACATATTACACACGCATTTATTAGCTTACAAGTAAGAAAGAAACAAAACATGAGTGTGTGTGTGTGTGTTTGTAGTATTTCTCTTGATCTAACAATTGTTTTTCTCTTATTTGTTGTTGTATCAAAGCCATAATACCAGGGTGACCGATGACATTTTTCAAAAAGTCGCACCAAATAGGGGATTTATCAAAAAAAGGGGCAAAATTAAAAAAAAAACGAGAAAACTGCACTAAACTTTTTATTTTTAATGTATTTTCATACAACTCACCCTAAATAAAGGGTGTCAAAAAGTGGCAAGGCAGTCGAAAAAGGGGAAACGCAGTCGAAAAAGTGGCAAATTGCTACTTTAGTCGGTCAAACGGTCACGCTGCATAATACTTAAAGGAAGAGAGTTCAATAAATTGAATTAACTTGGTTCAGTGATGGGAAAGTTGGTACGATCGTACTTTTTTTTATACTATTTGACATGAAAAAGTACCGTAGTACTCCCGCAACACGTTTGATACTCTCACGGCCAGCTTAGAAATATAGTCGGAAGATGCGCGTATGCATATATTTTTGCGAAGAATCAAATTTCTTTTTCGACAACTGGCACGAAACTTTATTAGTAAAGACATTTTAGAAAAGTGTACCCAACCAATCACAATTAAATATGAATGAAAATTATATTTGATTCAATGATATTTTCTGTGGCACAGAAGTTGATCTCTATGTAAACAGAAATCATGTTGAAACAACTGTTTCAGTTTAAAGAAAATTGTAAAAAGTTTATATTACATTCTGTCAAGTTCTTAGAGCAAAAGTGGACTTTGACAGTTTAGTTTAGTAAGTATCCCTCTGAAAATGTTTTATTTGGTAATTATACTACGTTTAATTAAAGTGTTTCCCAGCGAAAAGCAAAATTTTTAAAATATCAACAACCAATATAGAGCATACTATGGAAAAACTGAAGCCATTAACAACAGAAAATATATGTATGCAGTTTCTGGACTTCCGTGGCTATAACTAAAAACGCATTGGACGAACACATGTTTCCTGGTAAATCGAGAGTAGTTTACGGAATTTTGTCCATACCTTACTCCTCTGTGAATATCGAAAGGATTTTCTCTTACCACAATATCATGAAAACAAAACAAAGGAATAGGCTTTATGTTCCAACAGCATAGTCTTATCCAGGCCAAAGATTTATTGAAGTCTAAAAACTGTTTATGTTATAACTTTAATATTTATACCCACCCAGACAGAAAAAGATAATCAGCACGATGTTGTTACGATGGTCTGCGGGTAAAACTAACATCAGTATAACACCTGTTTACCAATATTTTAAGGAACTCATAACATTAAAATGGTAACGCCGAATGACCGACCTCCAACTCTTGTTTTTAATGTTGGTGCAATACTCTAAATACAAATTTAAAAGGTCGTCATAATGGAAATTTTCAAACTTAACTCAACTTTTTGTATTTACGGTGTTGTAGTGGTATAGGATTACTAAAGGTAGAATTAGTAAAATCGTATCGTGATGTTGCGTGTCAGCTGACAAAAACCGTACCATATACAATGCATGTTACTAGTTATAAAATATGTGGTGGTAGCACTGCTGACGTAGGAATCTGCAGAAAACAGATTTTTCTGTAGCGAATGTCAAAAACGCCGCATTTAATGCCAGGCAAACAAAATGTGCTGTGCAAACTGTTACATTTTCTATAACTTGTGCACAAATTTGAACGATACGGCAAGCTGTAAAGTAGAATGATACGATTTTACTAATTCTACCTTAAGAACACGGTATTTGTAAACACAGTCATATTTTTGTGTTTGTAAATAGTACTGTGGTGGTACAAAATTTTTGGAAGAGTCGTAATTTTGTATTCATGTGAAGGCACATACTTTTTGCGCAAAATCACAATTTCTGTCTGGTTATGTACATATGTATGTATATGCTTTTTGTTCATTTTCTTATTTATTTGTAATAAATTTTATATAATTTTTTGTTAATAAAATTTAAATAAAAAAATAGTTTTTGGTACTCTCGGGATCAAAAAAGTACTCCAAAAAAATTTTTTTGGTACCGAAATGCAAATCTCATTTTCCATCACTGACTTGGTTAAAGGGATTTTGTTTTTGTTTTTTAATTTCATGTATTATTTAATTATGCTTGCATATGTATGTATGTGAGTTTGTGTGTGGCTGTGTTTTAATGAATTTTTTATGAAGTTTAGTTACATTTTCTTTAAATCTTAAATTATTTATATTTTTATTCTAGAATACGGACGAGTGTGTCGTCCGTTTGGTATATCTAGTCGTAATTATTTCTTAAGGCAGAATTACCCGACTGTAAATGTAGAACTTTAAATGTAAATGTGTCATCTGATCGAATCTGTTGCATGAAAAGCTATGCAAACGCTTACCTGACTGAAATGGCACGTAAATGTAACGTCTGAACCTGCAGAAAATAGAATTTCATGACGTTAAGCGGCCCATACACTACAACAGCATGCATGCGCAATCAAGTGTTTGTGTCAACGGTTTGGTCGTGTATGGGTGTTTTGTGTGATTGTACGGTTTGCTGTAGCGATGTCAAGTAGAGTTTGATATTTTGCTGATGGTACCAGCTCGCTGGTGTGGTATATGGTGAAATTAGCTCAGTTGAGCAAAGTTGTCATGGAGCAAACATGCATTTAAGTAATATAATTTGTTGAAATATAATTTGTTTCAATGATAAACAGAATTTTAGAACTTTAGTTATACATAGCTGCTAATTTTAACAACATACCAATAATAATTGCAACAAAATATGTGTCACTATTCATAACCACCATTCCCGAAATTTTGTAAGAAATGAATATTGTACCAGCTTGCTGGTATGTTGTGTGGTTCGAGCATGAATGCTCAATCGCTTGATTGTGCGTGCATGCTGTTGTAGTGTATGGGCCGCTTTACGTGACATTTGTAGACAGTGATGGGATGTAAGTATATAGAATATATTATTTGGTACTTTTGTTTCTTTTAATAGATTAAGCTTTTGAGTGGTTAATTTGTATGTATACATACATGGCATATATAATAAATTTAGTTTTCTAGCAAATTTTTTTTTATTAAAATCTAACCAGAGTTTGCCAATCGTATGTGTTTATTTTTTGTTAATATAAATACATACACATACATATGTATATGTACATACATATGCATGAATTTGTAAAATATACATACATATGTGCGTACAAACATACATTCAAGCGTACAAAAAACTATTTTTATTTAAAAATAATACCAATAAAAATAAAAATAGGTACGTATAATCATAATAATTATAATGATAATAAAAATATAAATATTTTTTATAATTATAATACGTTGTAATGTAAATATGTATATACGGGTATGAAGCTTAAATTGTAATTTCACTAAATGTCAAAGTCAGTACAATGTTTACAAGTATAAAATAATGATTTGATACCATTTAAATAATTTTGGTACTTTTTCCATGCAATCAAAAATAATGTGAAGATGTTGAACTCTCATCAATGTTTCGAACAGCTGTTTTCCATTTTATATGATTTTTTTATACTGATAAACACCCAGAAAACAAAAAGTCCTGTATATGTACATGTGTATGTATTTTTGTTGAAAAATATACATATGTATATTGTTTGTAAATAAAACTAAATTATTATGAGTAGGTACGAACATTAATAAAAAAAAGGTTAAAACAATAAAGTAAAGATTTTATTGAGGTGCTACTGCAAGCATACACATTCTTGGAAATTCAAGAGCTAAATACTTCGTCTTTTCGATGAAGTTGCTTAAAATCTGTTCTGGTAATGTACAATGACAAATATTACAGTTGAGCGTTACAGCTGCTATTAAAATTATTATAATTGAGTTCATTTAAATATAATAATCTATATAATTAATAGGCGAACATGTTTTTTGTAATCCCTTTTACGCTGGTACCACTACACCGATTTTAAAAAGATTTATATGGTTTTAAAGGATTTTCTGTTCAGATGTGCAGAATCTATATTTTATTCAAATCGGTTTAGTATTTTGGGATCTATAAGCGTTTAAAGTTGCTACTACTACATGCACACATATTACACACGCATTTATTAGCTTACAAGTAAAAAAGAAACAAAACATGAGTGTGTGTGTGTGTGTGTGTTTGTAGTATTTCTCTTGATCTAACAATTTTTTCTCTCTTATTTGTTGTTGTATGAAAGCCATAATACTTAAAGGAAGAGAATTGAATAAAGTGAATTAGCTTGGTTGAAGCGATTTTGTTTATATTTTTTTAATTTCATGTTTTATTTAATTATGCTTGCATATGCATGTAAGTTTGTGTGGGGCTGTGTTTTAATGAATTTTTTATGACGTTTAGATAGGTACATTTTCTTTGAATCTTAAATTATTTACATTTTGATTCTAGAATACGGACGAGTGTGTCGTCCGTTTGGTATATCTATTAATAATAATTTTCAAAACCTCTATTTTCCTCGCATTTTCGTTCTAAAAAAACTCAATTAGTTTTTTCCAACAGGCTAAAACTTGCCATTAAAAGAAAGTAAATTAAAATAGGTAGTTTCAGCGAAACTATTAAAAAAAATCTTGGATTAATTAAAACATTACTATTTTTTATATTATTTACTTATAAGTTCTAATGCATACATACATACTCGTATATATGTCCGTATACATATGTATGTACATTTCAATCAAAATGATTTCCATGAATTTAAATATTATACATATGTACATATATGAACTTTCGCGTTTGACTTCAAATGACGCGCAATTTAAAATCAAAAATGCGTGTTTGTTGGGCACAAAGCAATTAGCGTGTATGTATGTGTGCACAAAGAAGTTTTTTGTTTGTGTCGAAAACACATGACACGTTTTTAAGTATTCTATAAGCGCTCAAACGTTTACATTTACATTACATTTACATTTACCTTACATCTGCGATTTCTACAGTCGGGTAATGGAGCCTTTAAGTGCGGTCAGGCTTGTGCATGTTGCTTAACCTTCGAGAGTTTTTCGTCTCGCTCGCACTGGTTGACTGATGTGCTACGGATAACCGTATAATCTTCCGGTTTTTGTGGAATTTCTTTAACAACTACGTTGCTACTTCCTATGTGAAGGCATAGGTCGTGTATAGTCAGTCACAAAAACTTTTTAAAATACTGTTAACAACATCTTGGGCAAATGGTCCAGTTACCCCGCCCATATTTGTGCAACAATACTTTGCAAATTTATTTTGCAAAGTATTTATGAAATAAATAAATATGTACATACATATATCCGAAATAATTTCGGTTCTATAATAAATATAAATTTGAGAAAATTTTAAACGTTTAACATTAGAATGGCTTAACCTATGGGAACCAAATTTACGGCATTTTAAACAAACTTACCTCACTTATTTTTCGAAATATACTGAACTGTTTTACTTAAGTTTGGGCCTCACTATCCTACACAATCGAACGACTTATGAAAAAAATGCAACCCTGAATTATTATTGTCTTGCGAACATTTTCATAAACTCCATTATATCAGGGTTGCATTTTTTTTTCTTAAGTCGCACTATTGTGTAAAATAGTGAAGCACGGCCTTTAAGTAGTCTTTGATCATTTTCGAAAATAAATTTTAGGAAAAAATTATTTTTAAAATTAATTTTAATCTACTAAGCCGACCGAATCCAAAATCTAATCAACTTTTAAACTAAATAACTCTTTCTGCCAAAAAAAAACCGACTTCAAAGAAAAGACATGATAGAAGTACGTGAAATATTAAATTAAATTTTGATGGGCGTGCCTCCGCCCATTTTTTAAATGCATCATTGTATGTTTTTCAGAGCTCAGGGTGCGTGTTGTCTTGTAGAAATCGGTAAAGTTAAATAAAATATTAAATTTTAATGAGAAAATTGTGTCTATCTATTTTAGAGCTCAAGGTGTGTGGTAAGTTTCGTAAAAATCGGTTAGGTAGAACCGCGTGAAATATTATAAAAAATTTTCATGGGCGTAACCCCACCCTTTTTTTAACTTTCAGATGGTGTAATTACAAGAACCAAAGGTGTTTGATAGGTTTCGCACCAATCAAATAAGTAGAATCTTATAAATTTAAGTGAAAAAAAATTTGTTGGCGTGTCCCCACTTTTTTTTTACAATGGGACCAATGGAAAGCTATACCCTTTCAGACAAAAAAAGAATTTTTACAATCGGTCTAAAATGTACCGAGTTCGGAAGTAACACCGCCAAAAAAAATAGAGACGAATTGTTAACCTCCTCCTTTTTTGAAGTCGGTTAAAAGCAACATCAACTGCTGCAAATTTTATAATTTTAAAATTTATCGATTTGTTCGGAAGTTATCGTTGAAGGGAAATTTCGACAAAGCGCTTTATTGTAATAACTCCAAAATTTTTGTCAAATCGGCTTTAAGGATTGATTTACTTTTTGAGATTTTAGAACCTGCGTGTAATACCTCAAATTTAATCTAAATCTGTTAAATTGTTCGAGAGATATCGTTGTTGTAGATTTCGATTGTTTTTAATTACTCTAAAAATCTGTGGATTTTCCAGCGCTTTGGGCTTGAAATTAGCGGGAATTCCGAAAATGACTTGCAAGGTCTATAATGTTTTGTTTGACTGAAACTAAATTACTTTTAACATTTAAGTGAATATCTTTAAAGTCGATTGAATTGTTTTAACCCTGCACACATAACCCTCGAACGTATCCCTCTAAACCTAACCATTCGTCGTTTCGACGAGCACGTTTTGGGGCGTATAATATCGGTTCTAAACATATATATTTTTGTACTTGCAACACATACATACCTTTAGCAAGTACTTTGTTAGTAAATACAACTATATATTTCTATTCTGTTACAAGGATATTTATTATAATCCATTTTTCCAAAAAGCATTTTTTTTTTGAGATCACATTGTTATAAAATTTATTTAAACAAACAAAACAAAAAAGCCTTTTTCTCTTTGGCAAAACTTAACTATAACACTGTTGTCATTTAAAAAAATATATAAAATAAATTTTTTGAAGCGCATTGTGTGCAGAAATCAACTTTATGCTCGCCAACACTCGTCGAAGCGACGAACAAGTTTATCATATCTCAATAATTACGTGCTCACGCGCCGAGTTTGGTTGTCTCCTGCAAAAGCTCAGCGAAAACTAAGTTGGCAAGAAATTTAGCGGCGATCGGTGCACGTGTTAAAAAGAAATAGCAATTTTTTTGTCCGGTGTTCGTCGTTTCGACGAAGGTTATGTGTCTAGGGTTAAATAAAGTTTTATTTTTCAAATGTATTTATGTGTTTGAATAGTTTCTTAGGAATCGGGTGGATAGAAATTCTATCACAGCATTTCATGAAATATCACTAATTTCTCAAAAATTTAATTTTTGAGTTAATGATGCAGAATTAATGCTCATATCGTTCTTCCCATTATGTAAGAATTTTATACAAATATGTTGTTTACTCAATTCTTGAAAGGAAAATAAAATTTTCCTTCACCTTGAAGTTGTATGTAAATTGAAACCTTTATACTTGTTTTCTGGCAAAGTAGTTTTTTTCTTGAGTTATGACGTTGTTTGAGTAAATTAGCGATATTTTAAAATATAATTTAGACGCGAAATTCTGCCATCACAAGAACTAAGCCTTTGGGACATCTTTGTAGATATTGCTAAAGTATATTAAGGGCCAATTTCACCAACTCTATTTAAATGTCAATTGATATTTAAATGTCGATTTTCATTAATTTTAGAAGGGAAAATTTACTTTTAAATCTGAATTGTAATTTAAATAAGTTGGTGACATAGGCTCTAAATGTTTACCCGATGGCCTTATTAGCTAGTGCTTCTATCCCTCTTATATTGTTATTGTATTTATCTATAATCCCAATAAGCACTCAAAAAATTTAAATTGAATTACTTGAAATTTAACTGGAAAAAAAGTTGAATTCAAACATTTTTTCAAGTAATATTGAAGTTTGAAAATATTTTGAAATAAAAAATCAAACAACATACAACACAAGGCACATTTATTTCCAGGTAATATCGGGATTACAAAAACAATGAAAAAATACAACAATGAAAAAAAAACAACATGGTTTTTAGTTTATCCGAAGTATCAAAAATAGAATTTGTTGTAACACAATAATAATAAAAGTTATTCACATAAAGTTGAAAAAATTTCTCCACGGCAGCTACCACTAACAAAATTTGCAACGTTTAGCACTTTTCACAAATTTTTAATAGTTTTTTTATATTTTTAAATTTGTTTCAAAAGAATTTTTTTAATAAAATATTTTTCACATTGAAAATTTTTTAACATTTTTTTTTAATTTCTCTTTCGTAAACAATGTTTGAAGTTTCGGATGAACTTTAATTTGGAAAAAAAATAGCTCAGCTGCATTTTCGCTACTACCTGGTGAATGTGCCTTGATACAACATGTTCAAACCTTGTCAAATAAGTAATTTATTTTTTAATAAAATTGTGGTGAAAAATATCAAAGATAAATAAAAAAGTGTTTTTTTTTTAATAAATAAAAGATGATTAAAATGGTGAAAACAATAGTGAGGTAGATATGCAGAAAATAATTATAAGAAAACTTGTCGATTGCATTTTTCTTTCTATGTTAAAAGCATCGTTTTTGAAGCTTGAAATATACTTGAATTCAATTGTAAAACAAGGTTGAATTACAGTATAATTCAAAGCTTGAATTGAACTGTAAAACAATTGAAATGTTCGAATTGAATTCAAGTTGCCATTTCACTGGATAATGCTATTGAAATAAAGTGTAAATCAAGCATAATTCAACCCTTGACAATTGAATATGTGACTTGAATAACAATTGTTTTGCACTTGATTTCAAGCAAAATTTCTCATTGGGATATCAATATTAATACATAAATAAATATTC
This sequence comes from Tachina grossa, assembly GCA_949987645.1. NCBI lineage: Eukaryota > Metazoa > Arthropoda > Insecta > Diptera > Tachinidae > Tachina > Tachina grossa. The sequence continues at coordinate 129,975,864 of OX465274.1, read as the reverse complement.
CCTTTATTGCGAATAGCGTCGTCGATGTCACATCAAGACGACAGTAAATATTGTCAGTTGTCTATTATTTGTGAATATTTTCTCCCTCGAAATATTTCTACTTCTCATTAAATTGCAATCGTGAATAATTTATCCCTTAACATTTTTCCCTTGTTTTGATTCTCCTTATCGTGAATAATATTTTTCACGTGGATTTTTTCACTTTTCCCTCTATTTTTGCAGGCGAACTAAAGGCCTGACCCACGATATCGACAACGTTCGACTTGTCGCACACTTACATTTGAAACAACAAAATATTAAAATTTGTTTTTGTTTTGAATGTAAGTGTGCGACAAGTCGAACGTTGTCGACATCGTGGGTTTGGCCCTAAATTAGTACATTGAATAATTTCGATATTTTCCGTTGAATTACATATTAAGGGCCAATTTCACCAACTTATTTAAATATCAATTCATATTTAAAAATAATTTTCCCATACAAAAATTAATCAAAATCGACATTTAAATATGAATTGATATTTAAATAGAGTTGGTGAAATTGGCCCTAAAAGTTATAAATATTTGTTTTTAGGAAGTCAAGTTCTTGATTCTTAACAATAATGCCCTGCTACACATTTTTTCATGGAGTATGCATCTCTTTAGTTCACACACAGTAAATATTATGGTGGTGCACTGAGTTGGTAACTAATTTTTTTTATTAATTTTCAATTAATTTTTAAGCGTTACAGATCTTCTTCTCTTTTTTACATTCACTGGGACTGATACGGGAAAAAATTTCACGGGGATAGCATTTTTTCCTTCGAGGGGAAAACAAATTTCACGTGAACAAATATTCAACTTTTTATTCACGATAGGAGTGTAAATGTTTAATTGGCATGGATCTGTCCCCATTCCCGAATGCCAAATGGTGTTATTACAAAAGTACAAAATTCGTAGAATTATGTACAGAAGATTAAACCTGAAATTTTAAGTACACGAAAAAAATTTTGACACTCTTCTGTTTAGTATCTTATTTTCTTTTAGAAATACAGGAAATAATGATTTATGATTTTTTTATTTTCTCTATCAATTAATATACATATTTACACAAAAAATAGTATTGCAATTTAATTAGGAAATTTTTATTAATGAATTCGTATCACTCAAAGATTATTAATTCATCCCATGCGTCATACAACAGCATTTGAATTCGGACGAAATGCAAGCAACTTGCTTTTACCTTTACTCTATGTGAAAATGTTTTATTATCCGATGTGAAGCAACGGTCAAAACAAAAAGCGCTTTTTAAAGTTGTTAGATAGTAATATTATATGTATCTATGTCGTTTTCTTTTAAATACATACAAATATTAAAGTCTAGGTATTGTAGATGAACAAGTGCGATGTAATAATTGTTCTATCGCTCAGATCGACCGATACCTGACATGCGATTGATAACACGTTGAAGCTGTTCGTCCTTGCTATAGTTTTCAACTGCTGAACGAATTTTTCGGTGATGTTCGTTAGCTTTAGCTGATACTTCGTCCAAATGTTTATGATTCAAAGAAAATGATTTCCTAAAAGTGAAAATTAATACGTTAACAATGAAAATGCATTAAATAACTTACCTAACGGAGTTAAAGCCAAGAACCCCACCAAATATTCCCAAAGATATAAGAATTATGGCCACTTTGGAATTCGTAATTTTGTTTAAACCTTTTATGCCATAATAAGGCGCCGGATTTGGATCATAGTCAGGTTTTATTTCCCAAGGCCTGCAAAAGTATTAAACTATGTAAAAATCATATACATACATACATACGTGTGTATGGAACATAAGATGGCATACAATAACGTATATTTAAGTAATATTCATTGATATTAAAATGTCGCATATTTGACAAATTGTTTTTTTTTTTTTTTTTTTTTTTTTTTTTTTTTTGGTATTTTTGTAATATTTGAGAAGGTCTTCTAGAAAAAAAACGTTTTGTTCTGCGGCTCGTCACACCGAGCCTTGTTTTCAATTTCATCGTAAGCTACAAATATTAAAATTTTCAGGAAAAAGTTTTTTTAAACATTCAAATATGTGTTTGTATGTAATAGTACGTTTCCATTATGAGCAAATTAAGTTGATTTGAGAAAATCATGTCGAAGTGTTTCCATTATGTGTTGTAAGTGTTTCTATGTTCGAATTTTCGAAATAAATTTGACGTTTGAATTGTTTATTTATTTTTATAACCTAAAAGAAGCACACAAATTTGTTTAATAATAATTTGGAGCAGCAAAATAAATAAAAGATATACATAAGAATGGAAAACAACATTGACAATAACTTTCTTTTTTTAAATTACTTTTTCGTTTTTATAAGCAAATAGAATCTGCCATTTTAATTCGTATTTAAATGTCACTTTTTCGGATTTGTAAGTCATCAATAACGGATGACCCAGAGTTGCATTTGTAATAATAGCAGCAGCGCAGTGTTGCATTGACAAATTCGACTTAATTTGTAGCAAATTAAGTCATTTGAGATAATTTGCTCATATGAAAAATGTATGGCAAATCACTTCGCAAATTACTTAATTTGGGCAAATCAAATGTTTTGAACTAAATCACGTATATGGAAACGTACTATAAATTGTCGCTTACGATAAAATTTTACAGCCAGTATCTTAAAAGCTATCAACAATTTTGGCATTTTGATGATTCTAAAAAAATTTTTTAATTAACTATTCTATTTTTATAAATGCGAAATATTTGAAAGCGGCACCCCTGAAATCTATATTTATGGTGCAGCTGCCGTCTTCTAAATGATTAAGTAGCTGGGTACCAGGCAACATTTGTTGCCAGCGGCACTTGTAGTCGTGTAGCCATGTAGCCTGCTGTGGTCTATGTGTTTAGAGCATTACTTGTAAAAACTTGCAAGAAAATCAGAACCATGGATGAAAAAATCATGATACAATTGTACTTTTTCTGATGTATTTTGTTTGATAATATTTTAAATTGCAATTTTTTTTTAGAAATTGATATTTAATATATTCATATTAATATTCATGTATTGTTACTATTTTTATGCATTTTTCATAATTTTTAATTTTATTCATTGACAAATACAAAAATGCCACTTTCCATCTCTGATCATATCGTCCCTACCACGTCAAACTATCCAATATGCAAATTTGAACTTTTAAGAAGAGCGTGAAGACCCGTCCTAAAAGTGCCAGTCTTAAAATATTTCTTATTGAGTTATCTATTGTTCATGAGAATTTCAGCATTTTGAAACGAGGCATATCGTAAAAATTAGGGTAGCACGATAACGAATCTAAAAAACCAATTTTGTATATTTTATAGTTTGCCGTGGTAGGGACGATACATGAGAAACAAACAAAACTCTTTGACATTAAAATTGAATTTGTGTGGCTTACTGAAAGAAAAACAATAAATTAAAACAACATGATTTCTTTTTACATACGTATTACGTTTTTTTTAACAAAGAAATGCAAATTTTTCGGTTTTTTTTCATATATTTTTGAAATAATTAACAACAAAACACACAACAGGTTCTTGGATAATTTTTGCAAGTAAACATTTTACTAGTAATAATTTTTAAGAATTTTTTGTCTCTCAATTTTTATCTCCCTTTTGACGCTCTCTCAACGAAATAGTGGGCCAAGCCAAGTTCCGACCTATGTACGCAGTGTGTATATTTGCACGAAGCCATTTGTCGGTTTGGAAATGAAATTGGACTTTTTTCACATTTATTGTTTGTGAGGATAGAAAATACATAACAAATCTGTCAACGCTTAGCGTATTTCTTTAATAAAATTAGACCAAAATTTTTTTTGTTTTACGGATGGTTGGGTTCTACTAATGGGTTATGATAGCCAATGGCGAGCTTATGGTATTATTTACATATATCGTCGAAAACTTTCTAATCTATCTACGTATTGGCTATGCTCTGTTTTATGACTTCAAATTTATTATGAAGTAATTACTTTGTCCTACATAAAATATTTTTGGAAAAAAGTTGTTTAGCGCCAGCCATTTATGTCACAAAACATACAGAAGTGTCACGAGACGGAAGATACGGATATTTTTCTGCTTGTCTCGTTTTCCCCCAAATTCTGTCGTCGTTTTTGTTATGCTACGTCTTTCTAGTGCAATAAATTTTTATTAGCTGTGTTAATTGGTAAGTAGTAATACACTATGCTTTTCTCTTTTTTCCACGAATTTTAACAAAAACCTGATTGGAGCTTGTTTTACCTTTCACTTTCTTCACTTCTGTGTATTCTGTGATTTATGTGACTATAATAATATGAAGTAATGTTATGACTTAATTGATATTAAGGAGTTTTTTGACGAAGCTATCAGAAATCAGATACAAAAAATTGCCAAAAATGCTTTAGAGATTCATGCTGCATCATTTCTTATACATCACTCTCTTCTATAGCGCTGTAATTAGCAAATAGAAAAAGTTAGTAGGTGAACGTTTTGAAATCACGAAATTATATGCACCGAACACCTTTATGTGGTTTCAAATCACTTAAGGTCAGTTTTTCTTATACTGCAAGACACCGCCCGAATTTCAGACGTAAATGTTCATAAGTAAATCCAACGATTTTAATTGAACAATCATTAAATCATCATTAAAATTAATTTTTCTTAGATTTGTTTGTTTTCCTGTTAAGTGGTCGAAAATAATGTGCGATTTTACCACTGCAAATAAAATATGTAGTTTGATATCAACAGAATTGTATGTAACTTGAAAACTTTAAAATCATTTTCTGCAGAACTAGCCTTGCTTAAGTTATGACTGTGTACATATACATACATACATACATTACATTGTTGCGTAAGGACTGCTAGAACTTAACGCCCAGAACAATTGCAAATGTAACAAAAAGAATTTAAATATTATTGCGTGAATCACGGGTACATTGTTTGCCACCTCATATCTGCATCCAAAGCTAATGAAAAGAGAAAAACTAAAAATTTCGATGTATTTACCTGTGAAATTCATTACCCGTTGAACTTGTTGTTTTATAAGCTCCCATGGATTGTACGGCTTGCAAATTTCTGTCATATTCATTGCGCAGCTTGGATTTACTCAGGGTCTGATAAGCTTCAGCGATTTTCAGAAAACGTGCTGTCTGTTGCGAATCTCCTTTCACACTCTTTACATCGGGATGAAACTGAAAGAATTTCAGTGTATCTAAATTAAAATTTAATAGTTTTTAAAATATTGCATTTCCTCTTCAATTCTAACTTTTTTAGAGAGTTGGACGTAGGCCGCTTTTATCTCTTTATCACTGCAATCACTACGGACATTCAAAACGTCATAGTAGTTTTCTGAAGCAGTGGCCTTTGCCATTTAAATTAATACAATTAATTTTGTAAATATTTCAGCATTAAGATTATGGTATGTTAAAACGTTAAACAAAATAAACAATTTGCGTACTGGGAATAATAATAAGCAGCTGTTGTAAAATCAAAACATACAAACAGATGTGGCTAGTGATGCTACATAGACGATGACAACACAGTCAATAACTTTGCACTGACACAAGCCCATTATTTGCACAGGGTGCCTCTCATATGCAATTAAGTATTTTTAATTAAAAGCTTTATTTTAAAAATAACATAACAGGTTAAAATTTATTAATAACAACGTAGATGGGACAATTTTAAATACCTTTTAAGCATTTAAACACATTTAAAGCGAATATAAATATCACACTTGTTCCTCTAATGGGTTCCAGTCACTGTTGCCAGAAAATTTTACAAAAAAATATGCGAAAATTGGGTAAAAAATCAGAAAAATCTGAAAAATATATTAAAAATTGGGGGAAAAGTCTGCAACAATAAAAACACCTTAACTTTGTATTGTTTTCCATTTTATTTTCGAAATGAATTAATAATTTATATAGATTATTAAGGTTTAATAAAGGGTTTATAAACTAATTTCCATACAATATTTTTGTTAATAAGCCTTTTTAAAGCCCTAATACTTTCTATAAATAGGCAGATAATATACAAAATACTATTGGACGATTACTTTTCAAAAAATGCAAAAGTCGTTATTGTCTTCTAAAGTTTTCATATGCTCCATTAAATCAAGGTTGCATCGTTAAAATTAATGTCGGTTCAACTAACGAATTTTTTATGGGAAACCGATTTGGTTAATACTTTCTATTCAACAGTTGGCAAAAATTTTTATTTTAAAATTTTATTTTTGTATCCCAAACAACAAAGTTTTCATTAAGGGCCTAATTTTGTAAAACGCAACGCTTAGCGTTGACAATTTTAATATGGAAAAAATTATATTAAAGGTATTCACATCAGTTTTTTTCTTGTTGGAAAAATATAAATTTTTTTACAACAAACACAGGAAAAAAAATTCCACCTAAAGTTGAGTTTTTAAATTCAACTTTTGATGAATTTTTTTCACTGTGTTTGTTCTAAAAAAATACATTTTCCATTTTTCCAACAAGAAAAAAACTGATGTGAATACCTTTATTAAAAAAGCAAAATACATAAAAAATTTGTCAATCCTAAGCGTTGCGTTTTATAAAATTAGGCCCTTAAAAATTTTCCATATAAGATTTGTTAACGCTTGGCGTTGCGTTTTACAAAATTAGGCCCTAAATGTCAAACAATTTCACATAATTTATAAATACATATGTATTTATGTATGTAATTAATTTACAGACACACGTGAATAGATATGTATGTATGTATGAATGTGTAAGAACGTATTTTTCAGCCCAAAAACATTCAAATTGAATTATATACTCTTTCGTAAGCGTGCGTGATAAGTTGTAAACCCAGTCGTGCCTGATTAAGATTATTCTCTTCGTGAGCGTGCGTGATCGTGAAAATTTTCAGGATCGTTCGTGCGTGAAAGTGCGTGAGTAAAATATATTTCTGCGTGAGCATGCCTGTCTTGAGTTAAAAAACGCTCACGTGTACATCTCTAATTTGAATATACTGTGCCGCAAACCAATAATCAACCAACGATATATTGATATGTTACCGCCTGTTTATGTAAGACGTTTGAGTTAAGGTAGAATTAGTAAAATCGTATCATTCTACTTTACAGCTTGCCGTATCGTTCAACTTTGTGCACAAGTTATAGAAAATGTAACAGTTTGCACAGCACATTTTTTTTTGTCTGGCATTAAATGCGACGTTTTTGACATTCGCTACAGAAAAATCTGTTTTCTGCAGATTCCTACGTCAGCAGTGCTACCACCACATATTTTATAACTAGTAACATGCATTGTATATGGTACGGTTTTTGTCAGCTGACACGCAACATCACGATACGATTTTACTAATTCTACCTTTAGAAATCATGGCGTTTTTGTAATAGATTAAAGGAAACTTGTACAACTTTTCTTTAATCTACTACAAAAACGCCAAGATTTCTAACTCAAACCTCTTACACAAACAGGGGGTTAGTGGTATCGTTAAGCCAAAGCTACGTATTCTGATAGTAACACTATGGTTATTTCTTTTAAGGAAAAAACAAGAAAACAATTATTTTATACCAGCAATTCCCAAAATCTGAAATTTTTTGCAGTAAAAATATAATATTTTATGATTGTGCATATTAAAGTTTTCTTTGTTTAGCTTCAGAAATTATGTAATATAAAAACCACAATAGAAAGTTTCATTAATGATCTAAATATTTTGTTTTCTTACCTACTGAAACTTGAAAGTTTAATTTAAGGTATTGCAAGTCAAGAAATATATAATATATATATAACAATGACTGCATTTACTCTCTTAAATAATGTTCTTATTTAATTAAAGTTATAACAATATTTAATTCTTATTCGTTTTAATTAATTAAGAAGTCTTTGATTTGCAATAAGTTCAAAATTTTTTTACATAGTGTCCACACCTGTTGAATTTATATCATGATGAATGTCAAATTGATATCATGATGAAAATTCATCACGTATAGACTCAATTTATTAATATTATGGTAGCGTTATGATATAATCATCAGAGCTCACGGCCGGATGAATTCATCTTGATATCAAATGTCATTTTATGTGTTATTATGCATTTAACGTTTATTTATTAAAAAATTTTCGTTTAAAAAAGGCGGTACAACAATTATTTGTGACCAAAAAAATAAACAACAAGCAAATTATATATTTTTGGCAAGTATTTTTCAAATATTTTATTGATTCATCATAATATAAAATCATCGACGTCTACCCCTTTGTGTTGATATTAATGAAAATATGACAGTTGCTCTGTCGGCGTCATGTTACGAGGTCTGATATAAAATCATCAGTGTGGACACTATGTTAGACTGTTTAGAAAATTTCTTTATAGCGAAACAGATGGTTTCGAGAATGGTCTTCTTCTTCTTCTTAGCTATGTTCTTTATGCTCTTATCGTTTGTCCCCAAAAAGGGTATTCGAATTCTCTTTTGATAACAGAATTTCTTGGGGAGGTATTTGGCGACTTTTCAGTTTGAGCTCTAACATCACTTTTTCTTATATTTTATATTAATACAATATTTACTATTAATTGTTTTTCTTAAAACCGCCTTTGCAGGTTTAGCACTGCTCTTTGTTTCTAAAATGTCAATTGATTATATTTTCGCCATTGTTTTTATTGATTTGTTGAGAATATCTTATGCAGGGTACACACGATACTTAATTTCGTACTTAGCGTAGTATGAGTTGTAGTCAGGGATGATAAATGAGAAAATCAATTTCGTACCAATTACCTTTTAAAATCGTACTTTTTCGACCCCAGTAGTACTAAACTTGTTTTTTTCTGGGTTTAACTTTTTTTATTATATTTTCAGAACATGTCGCTCATTTACTCATATAACGTCATAACTCAAAAAAACTAGTTTGCCAGAACACAAATTTAAAGTTTTCAAATTTTGTGTTTGATTTTAAAAAAAGAACGACATGAAAATTAATCTGCATCATTAACATAAAAATTTAAATTTTTTAGAATTCGGAATACTAGTCTTCTTTCGCAGGGGGTTTCTTTCGACATAGTGGAAGAGGCAGTAAATACATATCGTTGGTCTCAAGTAGAAATGCCCCAATTAAAATAATTGTTATTTTACAGGGTAAGGTAAAGGCACAATAGAAACTGTAATATTCTTTGTGTAATTTTTGTACATCTAATTGTAAAAGCGTTATTTTTTAAACTATTGTAATAAATTTTTGTGGCTATTTTTATTTGTGTGAAAGGTATTGGAATCACTGAAAAATTCAATTCGTAAAAAATATGAGTTAGGTTCTTTCAATAAGTCTTTTGTTTGTATTAGACTTTCGAGTCTTCGTTTTGATTTTGAAAATACTCTTTCCACATTCGCTGATGAGTGTGGAATTGACAATGACAACGAGCTCATCCACTTAATTTTTCAAAGCTCGAAGCTCGTTATTTATACTATCATAATTTCCATTTTCTTTAGAAATATTTCTTAATAAGAAAGTTACGATACTACTAACATTTTCGGTAGTGAATTTTGTTAGCCAGGTTAAAATAATGATCCCAATTTATTTTTTGTGTGAAAATAAACAAGATATAGTCTCGAAAATTTTTCAAATCGTACCAAATGAGTCACGGGGGTACCAACGTACTTTTAGGGTTTGAATCGTACCAAAAAAAGTACAATTGTACCAACTTTATCATCCCTGGTTGTAGTACGGTTTTTAAGATACACGTTGCTACAAATCGTACTAATTCATTTGAAAGAAGAATTTTAAAGGCAATACATACGCGGATAAATGAATAATGTGGAGGATTTATTAACAACAAGTGAACTGCAGTTGAAAATAATAAAAAAAATAATGCAAAAAGAAAAGGGACATTTTCTAGACAATGGTTATAATAATGTTTTATCATATTTTTTTTAATAAAATATCCGCTACATTAAGCTAACTTTAAAATTGAGTCGCAGAAACACTGCGTTTTCTAAATCATTACCTCATAAAACTAATTTTGCTGTACAACAGCATGATACACAATACTTATTATCGTACTTATCGAAACTCCGCCCACAAAAATCAAAAATTTTTGATTTTCATACTACAAAGTATACTTCATAAGTACGACAGCATGATACACGTTACTAATTTCATACTTGTACGATTTATCGTACGATTTGTAGTATCGTGTACACTCGCCATTATACTAAAAATTGACTGTTGAAAGTTTTTGATTTTGTAATTGTTCTACCAACGGTTCAACTTTGGTTGTTCACCCTTGTCAGGAATAAAGGGAAAATATGATACTGACACAACGACAACGCAAATATTTATTGGCGATCACAATTTTAAGGGAAGGAATCACGTTTCACGCGAATTTTTATTCCCAATAAGGGTGATTTTGCCACGCAAATAGGATAAAATAGAGTTGTTACTACCATTCTACTCCTTCCATTCAAATGCGCCTCCACTTGAAATTTTTTCATTGTAGATCAATCATCACTTTATACCCAAAACCCTAAATTAAATAATCGAGGTTGATAATTCTCTTGTACGATTTTGCAATAACAGCCTAGGTATCTCAAGTTTGTTCAAACAAATTTTCTTAAACAGTCTCTTAAGTGAAATCAGGATTTTATTCCAAACCGTGCCGTGAGTGCTAGGTTAGGTTAGCAGGCTGCTGGTAAGGAAGGGTGAAATTTAAAGTCCAGCTCACTTGGGTCCAATACGATGATACCTGTGTGTTGAAGAGAAGTTAGTGAGAGAAGGCGATAGGGAAGAGATAGTGATAGTGAAGCTGTGTTTAGTAGCCATTTTATTGGTTATTCGCCGATGATTCTACTACACAACGAAGGAGGGCGCTCTGATGTTACATTAGAATTATTATCTACTGAAGTCGGTGTGGTTTTTAGTGACCTAGTGCCTTAGGCCTCCATCACTTGAACTTTTCCAACAACAACTAATACAAAGGACACTAATGCACATCAGAAAAATGCGTGGTGTTGTTATTTGTAATATCTGTCGGACACCGGGCGCGAATGATAATTTTATATATTTAGAGCTACACTCTTTAATGCCAGACACATGAGCTAGGACGTGAATTTCGTAACAAAAATAATCGATACTATTACAGTTATAAAATTAATTCTGATTTGATTTCTTTGTACTTAAAACCAGATTACGAAAATAAACAAAACAAAATGTTTGATTTTGTTTTGTTTCATTGGAAGTGACTGAAACAAAAACAATGAGAACGATTGCTCAATTTTTTTTTGTATTGTTTTTGCACATGAGCACAAACAATCAGTGATGCCAACTTAGCGCGATTTATACTAGATTTAATTATGATAAACGCGTTTTTATTAAACGCGCTTAATTACGAAAAATCCCCACTTACGTTGTTTTATCTGAACACATTTGAAAATAATTTTATGATATTTTTTTAGTTAATAATAAGTTATAATCACTTGCGTGTTTGTTTTTTGTCTTTTCTAGTCATAATTGTGTTATATACTTACGGTGGTTATCCGTCTTATGTTCTTTATAGACCGCATGTAGGTACGCACAAAAATTTAAGATTTTAGGATTTTTTCGGACAAAACAACCTATATAGTCTTGGGAGTTGCACGTAAATTGATTGTTTTTCTTAAGCCACAATCAGTTACATTGTTTTTTCAGAACACAATATTTCGATATTTATAACATTTTGTTTTATTTTTTAATTTCTCTAGGATCTCATCCTTGGGAAAATGTTTCCTAAAAATTATTTGGAATATTGTAATTACTGTCGGTCTAATTTATAAAAAATATTTTAGGTTACAGGTTTATTTGACAAATTTCTCATAGAAATATGTCAAATAAGCGCTAAATAAACCTGAAATATTTTTTATGAATAAGGCAGTATATCTATATGATAGTGTAAGAAAAAGTTAAAAATGTGGTATTGAGACCGCAGCTTCAAATATAACTCGTTTTGGCTCTCCTGAAAAATTAAATTTTTGGCCATACGCTCTTATTAAAGAAAACTGTAGATATAAAATAATTTTATTGCATTGTTATTTAACACATGAAATTTGTTTTATGTAGCTAAATAGCATAGCTCTAACTGGGTGTTCTAAGACACTTCTCTTCTCTTTTTTTTAAGAAAATAAAGCATACTATATGCAAAGGTGATTAAAGAAAAACTGTTTGTTCAGAGGTAAGTTAACTAACAAGCTAATTAAATTTACTTTGATGATTGGGAGTATTTTTGAATAACTACTTTTCCTTTGGTAAGTATTATTTGGTTTGATCAGCTGTTTGCAGTCAAATAGAATCGTAAGATTTTCTTTGAACAGGTGTCATCCTGGATCTAATGTCATACCCAGAAGAACAGTACTAGATTCATTCCATCATGCTGATGGAATGCCAACCATTAGAAATCATAGACTTTTTGTTTCTAACGGTGTCACCCATTTAAATTAGCTAAAATATTACTTTTTTTTTAAATTTACTTAAATTATCCATATTAGAATCAACATTTTCACGCATGAAATTTGTTCAGCTGAAAATTAGTTTTTTCAATATTAATTAATCTAAACTGTTTTGAAATGTGAATTAATTTAAAATGAAATTTAAATATGCATAATTGTGTTATACGAGTATTTTATACTTATCGCAAATTTATAAAAGTTCAGTGTCACCAACATCTGACAAAGCTTAACAAAAAGTATTTTCGATCTATTTTAAAGCATTAGTTGCAAAATTTCAACTAATCTGCCATTTCCAGGCAAAAGATTCGATAAAAATTAACACGTACAAACTTAAAAATGATAAAAAAAATTTCATTTTTACTAAACTTTTGGTTGATGAAAAACGACCGATTTGATTGATTATAATTACATGTGATATTTTATAAAATAGAACTTTGTACTGTTCGATTGCAGTTTTTCACTTTATGATTAAAATTGTCTTAATATATTAAATATGAATTTATAAATATACATACATATACATATATGTGAATGATATCAAGCTGTCCAAATTAATTTTGACAATACTATTTATTATTATAATTTTTATATTGAATGTAAATTAATCTGCGGTCGAATCGTCACATACGTGAACGTACAGCTTGTCACGTAAAAACACAATTTTCGTATTATGACATAAGTTCGTAAACGTACTGAAATCGCATTCAGTTTATACGAGTGACGTATCACTTAATTTGTTTTCGTACGAATGTCGATATGACCGAGGATGTGACGATTTGAGACCTGAATTGTGATATTCAAATATTTTTGTACAATCGCAATTTTTGTTGAACCTTACTTACTTTTTATATACATATTTTATACGATCGTGCAATCATTAATCTTACCTTAACAAGTATTTAAGTCGATATAAGCTAATCAAGAGCTTGTGATCTTTATATTCAAAAGCACAAGTGGGCAAAATCTCAATTATTTTATGCGAATTTTTGGGAAGTTCAAGCGGAATGACTTGCTACATAACTTTTTTCTACTAATAATTTTATATGGAATATATGTATGTGTAGGTTTGCTATCGATCCTATTGTTCCCGGACATTGTCCTCTTTTTTTGTCATCTGCTCTCCAAAAAATTGGCATCCGGAAAAGTCCTAATTTTTTACTTTTTTATTAATAAAAAATCATATTCTTACATTCTTATGCGTAACGTAAATCTAGCATGAAGATAGCACAAGAGGCAAAACATAGATCTTACCTTGGACCACTTTTCCACTATCGTTATATCTATATAAGATCTCATTTTCAGATCGAATCAAGAATTTTGTTCTGAATAAAAAACTTAAACTAAGATCATCTTTATTTATGATTTGAACAGGCTAAAGTTCGTATCGTCTTGTAACCTTTTTTACATGTGATAATTATTAATGAACAAATAACATCAAAGTTAATTGTAAATATCCCTTTGACGCGTGTTATACATTATAATGTACGTCGACTTTATCAACCCGTCACTGATTTGAATTTTAGCACACATGCAATTTACAGTTACTGGTTCTTTGTTTTGTTGTTGTTTAAATTCTTATGAGGCTGCGAAATTTCAAAACAACGTAAGGTCAGTTGGGCATATATTGTCTTGTTCTCATCTACGCAGTGTATAATGTGTGAAAGTTTATTTTCAAATTAAAAAAAATAAATATTTAATTCAGTGTTATGCATAACGAAGGTCAGTTTTTCTTGCTTATTTTTCTTATACTTTTCTAATGTAAGCATTTTACATACATAAATACGATGTTTGATACGTTAATGATAACTAGAAAAACAGAATGTACATACATTAAAATGTACATTTAGTGAAATCTTCAATCTTCATCAATTTCAATGTACATTGCATTTTAATATGTATACAAACACTAATCAAAATGTTTTGATTTTTTAAATATAAATTATGTCGAATTTAACAGTTAAAGGAATTTTTGATATATTGAATGAATCGGACATCGAATAAGATATAGAATTATGTGAAAATGATAATAATATTGAAAATCAAAACGAGGATATTGTTATCGTAAATCGCCCCACACGTACATAGTTCGTCGGATAATGAAGAAGATGACGATAACAATATTTCGAATGCTGATATAAACCGGGAAAGTTCTTTCGCTATTCATGAATCCGAAGTTAATCCATCGACAAATTATGCATATACAAAGAAGCAAGATATAAAATGGCGACGAAAGAATTCTAAATATGACCCTATTCCACTTCAATGTAAAAATATTGAAAGCCATGAAGATGAGAAAACACCATATCAATTTTTTCAACAATATTTTACGGATGAACTATTTCAGAATTTTGCTTTCTACACAAATTTATATGCAACTCAAAATAATGTAGGATACTTCAAAAATACTGATTGCAGCGAAATTAAAAAATTATTTGGCTTGCACATTTTGATTGGTAGTATGAAGTTCTCTACGCTCAGGCTTTACTGGGATCCATTGCTTGGCATTGAAAGCTTTCGAAACACATTAAGTTGTGATAGGTTTTGCCAGTTGCGGAATAATTAACATATCGTAAATAATTTGGATATAAATAATGATACTACTGACAAATTTTGGAAAGTCAGACCTGTTATTAATGTTATTAAAAAGGTGTTTAGAGTTAGAAGTAGAAGAAGTACTATCCGTAGACGAGCAAATCATACCATATACTGGAAAATTATCAACGAAGCAGTATATAAAAGGAAAACCTAATCCTTGGGCTGTAAAAGTATACGTATTAGCTGCCAAATCTGGGATGCCATACGACTTTTTCCTTTATCAAGGAAGTTCTACTAATATTAGTGCCAATAATTTATCCCAATTTGGGTTTGAAACTTCAGTTGTTCTTCAATTATGTGAAAGGATTAAAAATAAAGGTCATACACTATATTCTGATAATTTTTTTACATCCTACCAGCTTTTGGAAATACTACGTCAAAAATATGTAAATGCAGTAGGAACTGTAAGAATTAATCGGTTTTTATCACCTCCCCTAATAGATGACAAAGCTTTGAAGAAAAAAGGACGAGGAAGTTCAGATCAGGTGGTAAGCAGGGACGGTGAAATGGTATGACAACAAACCGATAGAATTGGCATAGAATTTCATGGGATCACAAGAAGATGAAATTGTTAAAAGGTAGTTCTATAAGACGAACGTTATCTTTAGTTATTATTTACACACAGAAAAAAATGATTTGTAAATACAATTAATTTTTTTGTTATATCAATTAAATAATTAATTGATTTTGAACCTACAACGATTTTTGTGAATACAATTAACGAAATTGTAAGTTGAAAGAGAATCTTAAAAATATTTTCAATTAAATATATCAACAAATAATTTGTTGAAATTTATTTATTTTTTCAACATCTATTTTTGTTAGATTTCAAAGTTATTTCAATTGAAGTTATTGTTATATTAACAATGTGAATTGTTGAATTTCCGTATATAATTGTTATATTAACAAGCTTTTTATACACAATCAGAATCCTCGAATCGATTTTTGCTTGTCTGCGAAAAACACTAAATGTCTTTGGGCGGAGTTGAACCGGCAACCTCAGGGCTAATAAACTAACTCACTTACTTCTCAACTAAAGAGCAACACTTTATTAAATACGCAAATAACGAATACACACAAAATATGATTTCTTGTTTCTTCTACATGTGCGCATTCCGTTATGATATAATTTAACAAATAATTTTCTTGAGTAATTTAATTGACTACAAAAATTTAAATTTGTTTTATCAACAATAATGATTGTTAATTTTTAAATTAAATATTAACAATTTTTTTGTTGGTTGCATTTCGATGAAATTTTTTCTGTGCATATGCATATATTATTTAATGTCTTATGTACAGATACAATAAACCGACTAAAGCTTTTGAAGAATTCAATCGTCCCAACGTCGCAAAGCTATATGATTCAGGAATGGGTGGAGTTGATCTCCTCGATCAATATATGTATAGTATCCTACTATAGGGGTTTCTTGAAGTCCAGGAAATGAACTCTTCGGATGATAACACATTTCCTCGATTTCGCTTTAGTTGCTAGTTTCCTCGAATATCAAAGTAATGCCGTAAAACAGGGAAGGTCAAAACGAGAGATATTAGATCTTATGCATTTCCGATTAGAAATTGGGAATGCTCTTCTATACAAAGGTCAGAAATCGGCACCAAAGCGGGGACGCCCTTCGAATTCTAATCCTTCAACTTCATCACCTGTTTTATCTAAGCGAAAAATTGAGAAAAGACCGATTCGAGATGTACAATTGGATGGCATGGATCACATGCCATGCCATGACGGCAAAAAAGAAGCAACACGATGCAAAAATAATTGCAAAACAAGCCAAGGATTAGCTGGAAGAACTCATTTCTTTTGCCAAAAGTGTAAAATTCATTTATGCATTACTAAAGAACGAAATTGCTTTCTACAAATGCATACCAAATAATATTTTTTCAAATATTTATGTGCATATTTACATACATACTTACATATACATACAAACATATTTCTATCGTATTTTTTATTAATATTTGACCCGACAATGAATATGTTCGCTTTATTTTTAATGAATTTTTAAATGTGTTCCTTTTATGTATATGTATAATTTTATTTAAATATGCCAAATAAAAAATTTTAAAACCAATAAAAAAGTTAAATAAAGTGAAAAAGTGTATGTATGTATTGAAGCGGATTGTACATTAAAATGTACATCTTCAAAACCCACTTTTTATTAAAAATTTGTCCCCACAAATTTTTACACATGTTTTTTGATACTTCTTTAAGCCATAAGAACCATATATAAAATTTTACAATGGCCAGAATTAATTCCCGTGTCAAAGGGATATTCTGACAACACATAGTTGAACATAGTTGAACAGCTAGCCGTTTTCGAAGGCCACTAAACCTTCACCATCAGCGGTCTTTTGTATTTGGTCCACTGTGTGTGGTATCAGTTGATATTGATTTCTGCTTTATATACTTGCAAATGGAATCTGTGAATTGTTTTACTTCATCTAATTTCAATTTGCTGAAAGCTTTTTTGTAGTGAAAGCTCAATTTTAACATCTCTAAATTTACAACAGTCTTACCATTGTCGTTTGTTCTTTACTAATTATGCACATGTTAGTTAGATCATATTCTTAAAAATTTAAGATTATAATCTTAAAATTAAGATTACGTTCTTGATTTTAAGAATGCGTTCTTAAAGTTTAAGACCACGTTTTTGATTTTAAGAATTACTTTAATAAATTAAGAATTTGTGCTTTAATTTGAGAACGTCAATCTTACTGAACAAATTTCAAGATTGAAATTTGAACATTTCTGCAATCTACATTCAAAAATTTTGTTCTTAAATTTAGATGTATTTTTTCTCCTAGTGTAGAAATCTTAAAAGACCCGTTGAGTTTAAACCATGTCTGAGCACTTCGATCGGAGATTGAGAGGTTTGTATATATGATTCGTTCACTGCACACATCGTCTAACTTCACTTTTTGAAAATTCTTGAATTTCAGTGTCAAAGCACTTGGTACAGTCAAAACAGAGCAATTAATGTTTAACAAGTTTGGAACTTTTTGAGAAGATATATTGGATCCAAATGGGGATTAAATCCCAAGATGATATAATGGCTTTACATGAGTGTGGTACGACCAATCATAACTTACGTATCGTTAGTGTGGTGAACATCTTTAGGGAAAAAAGGTGAGTGTAAAGCCCCTTGATTTTCAAATTTCAAAGACAGTACTGTATTAGCATCTATAAGAACCATATCAACTAAGGCGATGGAAGACATTCTATCAATCGAGCTAATTGATATACAGGTTAAATATGAGGCAGCTTTAGCCGCAACAAAATTGATGGTAATGGGTAAATGGCTAACAGGAGAACAAACAACCAAATACCTTATCCAGAGTAAACTTTATCACCGTCATGTGTGATTAAATCTTAATTAGATGTGTGCAAAGCAAAAGCATCACTATAACTTCTAAAAATATGGAATGGGAGAGAGCAACAATAAAAGCGAATAAGACCGGAACTATCATTTACATGGAGGGGTCGAAAATTGAAAATCGATCGGGTGGTGGATTTTACGATATGAGTCGTAATATACCTAAATTATTTTGCCTGCTGTATCATAACACAGTCTTTCAGTCTGAGATCATAAACATAACGGAAAGCATTAAATATCTAAAGGAAATTGACAACGAACTTTCGTATCCTTACGGATAGTAGAAAAGTTATCGAAGCCATAAAAAATCGTAGACTTCAATCTCGAAGCGACCTCCAAAGCATAAAAGTATTGTAGAGAAATCGAGATAATATGAATTCCAGGACATCAGGGTATCTCGGGGAACAAAGAAGCGGATAGGCTTGCAAAGAAGGGGTCATTACTAAACAACATCACACTAAAAAACGCCAAACCTTTTCAAAAATTTAAAAATTTATTGAAACAATGGGCCTTAGAACAACACATCTGAAATTGGAAGAACTGTTGTAAGAGTGTTCGAAACTCTCAGGGGAAACCAAAATAGTGAAAAGATAATAGAGATTCTAAATTTACAGGGGCCAAGACTTCCGAATTTAGTTAGCATAATAACAGGACATACAGAGTTAAAAAGCCACCTGGAATATGGAATATCCAAGGCATTCAGACTGGAAAAACCTAAGAAAGTGTACTGAAGAAACTAGGTTCCGAATCCGAAACGGATTGGCTCAATAATCAGTTAGAGTTAAAAACACGAAACATTCGTCCTCAATAATAATAGAATAGAATCCATTCAATGGAAAAATTGCAGGCACATCTTCCTTAGAGCCTTGGCTCATAGAAAGCTGATTAATTTGCCTTGAAATTGCTTTTGATTTGAGCTTAAAATCTTGCAAAGCAACAGAGACACTTTGATTAGAAGAGCGGAGCGTTTGCTGTACAAGTTTTTTCTTTGCTAACTGTATATAAAAAGAAGTGTACACTTCGATGTCAGCACCAACTGCGAAAACGGGTAGACCGATTTCAGGCAAAATTTCAGATCATTGGTCTGTAGACGTTTTATGTGAAAGTTTGCATGAAATTCGCCCAGTGGTTCCGGAGATAAGGAATTTAGATTTTTCTATATATTTCCATGCAAATATGTATCAACAAAATGCCCTTCATTTTCCATATTATGATTTTTTATTATCAGTTGAAAAGTTACCAAACCATGTATCGTATTGCCTTATGTGTACAATGACATTCGATCTTTCACTTGCTATACAGCTGGATTGTATCATAGGTAGAGATGTGCTCGTGAGTGTTTTTTGACTCACGACACGCACGCTCATGCAGAAAAATATTTTACTCACGCATTTTCACGCACGAATGATATTGAAAATTTTCACGATCACGCACGCTCACGAACAAAATATTCTTAATCACGCACGAGTGGCTTACAACTTATCACGATCACGCACGCTTTACTCCTAACATCCGTAGAGGAGGACTTAGGCTTTATAACACATGTCATGACAGCCTTCTGGCTTGAGCTGGACATGAGTTACAGCGGGCCAAAGTTGACTGCCTGATACTCAAAAAAACTTCTGAAGCTTGTAATTATTTAATTTTTACCGAATAAAGCATTTTGACATAAATTTGAAATTCTTAAGAAATAATTTCCCAGAATGTGTTTCCGTATACATATCTCAAGATATTTTACTTAAGATAAAAAAAAAATTTCTTAACTTTTTTTTCAGTATTTCGCCTATTACTTTTTAGTTTACT
This sequence comes from Tachina grossa, assembly GCA_949987645.1. Classification (NCBI taxonomy): domain Eukaryota; kingdom Metazoa; phylum Arthropoda; class Insecta; order Diptera; family Tachinidae; genus Tachina; species Tachina grossa. Next base: position 129,955,658 of record OX465274.1, on the reverse strand, counting down.
GTTGGATTTGAAATTAAAAGACAGTATTAAATTTTTGATAAAATTTTAAATAAAAATAGGAAAAAAATTTATTAACATATCCATTCGTAAAATCGGGGAAAGGCTAAAAAAATCAAAATTTTAAAATTTCCCTGGGGGGTTATTATGTAATTCGATTCGAAACGGAAACTGTTCGAATTTGTATGCTATTAACATTACATTCGAACACATTTCCGTTTCGAATCGAATTATATAATAACCCCCCTGAAAAAGGCATGTGTTTTTTTAGTTACGATTATCTTCATTATTTTCAATTCATTCACTTTTTAATTGAATAACGCTAAAGGCAATGCATTAATAATGTGCTTAAGCGCATAAGGTCAATATGCTTGACCTGCATTATAATAATATTAGTGAAATTTTGTTTGTATGTGTCGCACCGACTATGCTTGATGCAAAATCTAAATTTTTTGATTTTTGCACATGCATGTATGCAACACAAACATAAGAAGATAAACTACTCAAAGCACTGGGTTATATAAAAAACTGTCAAATTCTATACATAAAAAGTTTTTGCATGTATGTAGTTTGACAATTACCTTACAATTAGCTTGTAGCAAGATGCTATTAATTTATCGTGCAATGCATGCACGTGTATGCTGAGTTCTTCATTCACACGTATACGATGCTTGTGTCATGCATTTTTACCGCGCTTTAGAGCCAATTACTTTGTATTTTGGACATGTACCCTACATTCAGCAATGTAATAAAATAGAAAATTTTAAAAATTTTTATAAAAGGTTGTGACAGTTGATGTTGAAAGTTTCAACTATAACATTTTATTATGTAGATAGTTTTAAAAATTTTTAACTAAAATTTAAGAGTGGCTTTTCGTAAATATGGACATACGCGCTGATTTTCTGAAAAAATTAAAAATTTAGGGAAAATATAGTTGCACAGCTAAAAAAATATGTATGAAGCATATATGATATCCCATATATGGGTTGGATCCGAAAAATGAGGGTATATGGGCATATATGATTATATATATTCATACATTTTCATACATGTAAGTGTAAATATTCCTTCTACAGTATGCAAAGTTCATATTCATACTCTCTTGATTAACAAAAGCGCACTACTGTGTAATAAATTAAATTAATAAAATTACTTTATTTTAGATTTTGAACAAGTAGGTTGTATTTAATGAAAAATTTGTTTGAACAAATAAGGAAAAACGAACTTAATAAAGTTATTTCATTTATCATTTTAAGTCAAAAAGTGAATCAATTATTTAAAAAACACAAAACTTATATTCGTACATAAAATTTAATTTAAGAAATCAGATTAAAAACTAATGCAATTAATTATAAAAGAAAAAAATCCGTCTAACAATAGTTTTCAATATAATTTTTTTGCAGTAATATGAACTTTGTTTCTTAACAAGAGAATTTTGTTATTTTCTATAAAATTAATGACTGGATTATCCTTTTGATTATTTGATATATTAAATGGGGCCACAATGTATAAAATCGTATAAGAATGTTTTTTTTTTTTTTTTTTGTAACAAAAGTTTTTCTTTTTTAAACGTTGAATATAAACTTTGCATACCGTATGTATTTTCTAATGGATTTCCAATTCACCAGTGATAAAATCCAAGTTTTTTTGGTTGCAAAAACTATCTTATGTGAGATATCATGTATTCATACATTAATGTATGGCTCCATATATTAAATCTTATATCTATAATTAAATTTCCATATATGAGCTCATGTATTATAATACGTTTCATATATGAGTCCATATATTAGTTCATACATTTCCATACATGAATTCATACATATTCATATATAGTTATATACATTCATATATTAAAAATATATGGACCATATATACTTTTTTTAGCCGGATGACAAAAAAATTCTTTTGCCTTAACCCTTTTTAGCATTTCGCCTCTTACTTTTTAGTTCATTGTTGGATTTTAAGTTAAAAGACAGCACTAAATTTTTGTCAAAATTTTAAATAAAAATAGGAAAAAAATTTATTAACACATCCATTCGTGAAATTGGGGAAAGGCTAAAAAAAACAAATTTTAAAATATCCCTGAAAAAGGCATGTGTTTTTTAAGTATCTTCATTATTTTCAGTTTTGTAAAAAACTTTGTTTAATACATTTTTAATTTTTTAATTACATAGCGATAGAGACAATGCATTAAGCATGTGCTTAGAACCAATTATTTTGTATTTTGGACTTGTACCCTACATTCAGCAATGTCCTAAAATAGTAAATTTTATAAATATTTTTTATGTTTAAGCGGTTATAAAAAGTTGTGACGGTAGATTTTTAAAGTTTCAACTATAAAATTTTATTATGTAGATAGTTTTAAAAATTTTTAATTAAAATTTAAGAGTGCCTTTTCATAAATGTGGATATACGCGTAGATCTTCTGAAGAGTCAAAATTTGGGGAAAATATAGTTAGTTGTGCACCATAAAAAAATATATTAAAATAAGTTAATTTTTCTACATTGGTATATGTATTTGAATTTCATATGAGAATGTTTACTACGCCTGAAAAAATAATAACAATAGCCCAATACATACATAACCTTGTGCAAATGGTCTTGCATCGTATCATGTGCAAAATGTTACAGTAGCCCAATTCACAAACTTGTGAAAATGGTCTTGCATCGTTGCATGTGCAAAGTAGTATAGCATATTCATAATCACCACTTTACAATTCTCAGTGGTGAGTATCAAATACTATACCACTTTGCACATGCAACGATGCAAGACCATTTGCACAAGATTGTGAATTGGGCTAGTATATTGATACTCACCTATTCAGGAATGATATCTCGTGAGAGCGTGAGCATTCGTGCATTATTATTAAAAATAGCTCACGCTCGATCTCGCACGAATAATTTTTTTAAGTCACGCTCACGCACTCACGCGTGATTAATTATAAATTTGATCACGATCATGCGTGATAAAACGATAAAATCATGAAATTTGCACATCTCTAATCATGGGCATGTGTTATTGTTGTTGTTGCTTTTAGAACGATAGTTTTATGCAAATCATTAAATTTTTGATTTGCTAATGACATTCGGTCGCTCTTATTGAAAAATATTGGTAGAATATCGGTTGAATGAAGTGAGAAAGAGATAAATTGATCCCCCGACAGCTGCAGAAAAGTCGGTTATACTTATCTTCGAATTGAATTCTACTTTTAATTTTTCAAACAATATATATATTTTTTTTATTTCACGTATTAATATTGAATAATTTACAATCGTTTATATTTAGATATTCTTTAATAATAAGGACTAGTTGTTTTATTTTCCGATTTCTTTGTGCTACAAAAAATTGTTTTAACTCTTAAATAATGACAAATAACGAGAAATATTTATATACTTAAATTAAAAATCAATTAAAATTACAGTCAAATGAGAATTAGTAAATTTAATAAGATTACGAAACATTTTTATTTAAATACATATGTACATGTATATAAGTATGTACAAATTACAACAAAACTATGTACATATTTACAAATTATATTTAAAACAATGTAGGAAAATTTGTTTTGCTCATAAATTGATTGGTTTAACTTGGTGCTGATATAAAATTACGACCTCCAATGAGAGCAAACATTTTGGGAAAATTTAAGCAGAAATTGAATTAAGAATTCAAGTCAGTAATGGAAAAGAATTAATTAATGGATCAATTACATTACTTTTCGGTGCTCAATAATTTATATAGCAAGTATTTTTTTTTTATAAAGGGCCTGTGCCAAACGGTAGCAAAGTACTAGTGTAAGTAAATTTTTGACACTTCTGAGGGAAATAAAATTTCACTAGCCCTGGGGGCTAGTAGAAATTTTGACACAACAGGTAGATTTTTGACAAGCTGCAATAAAAAGCATGGTATCATAAAATTTAAATCCACCGCGGTCGCTTCGAGCCGTCGCCCAATACAAAAATTTTTACGTCTTTTAAGTTTAATTATACTGTGAAAAAATCATTGTTTATTTTAGTTTGCGAAAAATGTTGTATCATGTATATAATATTATGTAATTTATTGCTATTGTTTTATATAAAAATGTCCTCTTAAAAATTGGTTGGTAGCCGGCGGCTTGTAGTCAGGCGAAGCAAAACCGCCGCCGCAGCAATTGTTTCATCAGTTTCTTTCTATGCTCAAGCAAATTTGTCAAAATTTCACATTTTCAAAAAAGATATCATTTGGCAGAGCAGAAAAATGACATTTTTTCCCCACAGGCAAATATTTTTTGGGCACACGCCCAAAGTGTAACTTAAAATTGTTGATTTCATTTAATTCTTTTCAATTGCTGACTCAAGATTTAAGATTGTTTTTAATTTCGCTTTAAGTTTACATTTCTTAAATTGATTTTATTTGTCGGTCTTAATTTATTTTAACTTTAATAATTATTTTTTATTAACGTTAGAAAAACCCTGAGATTATTTTGATACAGTTCAATTTCTTTTTGAAATACCCCTTTTAAACACGGAAAGTTTACTTTGCAAAGTCTTAATTCAGCTGGGAGAAAGAAAGAAAGAGATAGTATTCCTTCCTCTGTCTTTCACACAGCTGAATTAAGACTTTGCACAGTAAACTTTGCGTATCTAAAAGGGGTAATACTTAAAAGAATTTACTTATATTAAGGGTTCTCATGTAAACGATAGCTTTCAATGAAAATCAATATTCACAACTTGACATTTGAACATATTGTTAGATGTGCAATCTTGAGTATTTTATGAATAAGCAGTTTCTTATTTTCTTTTGGCATTTTTTTTGCATTTGCGTCCACACGTACATAGAAGGTTTTCTTGCAGATTTTTTTTCACGAACAACCTTATAGAAGAAATTTCAAGTATATGACAATGTGTATCTCGTTTTATTCCTCTTTCACCACTCGCCGACAGAGTAAGAATTTCCAAAATTATTATTTAGTGAAATTTCTTATACCATTTTCTAATTAACTCCATCATAAAATATTATAATATATAATTTTTATTAATAAATGTTGCCAATACAATAAAAAATAAATAAGAAAATGACATAAGAAAATTTGTTTTTGTTTTCAAAATATGTAAATCCTGATTCACACACATCAGGTTTAGCTGATCAGTTTTTGTTCAATTTTCTTTTGAACCTGCATTTGCGTTCATACACAGTGTCAAGTTTGTTTCATCAAGTTTCATCAATTTGCGTTGTCGTAGAGTATTACGAATGACAAAACTGAACGAAAAAGCAAACTTGACTGGTACGGTCAAGTCTGTACCCTTCTCCATTCTCTTTTCCTCTCTCTCCTAAAAACTCAATGCTTGACGAGTCAGACCTGACGTGTTTCAATCAGTACTAAGCAATAGATCGAACGTTTTCCGACGATGTCGTGGGACAGGCTGTCAATCTATTTTTCACTAATTGCACTGTTTGAGTAGACGTGTTCTTAAAATGGGTGGCCAAGGGATCGAAAACCATGTCATATACAAATTTACATGTACTGAAAATAATGGACAAATGTATTATAGAACACCTTACTTATAAAAGTTTTTGTTATCTCTGGTAAATAAATTTTGGACGATTCCCAAAACATTTTAGGATTATGGTGATAATCGTTCGTTAGTACTTTTTTCCATTTTGTCGTATTTACTTTATGAAATATCTTTCACGTCGCTTCCAATAGTGTATTAAACTTGATCATTCGTAACATCATCAACACGATATTCCACAAAAACTATCATTATTCAAGGCTTTTTAAAGCAATTCCTTCTTATATTGAAATAAAATCCACGTATTTGATATAATCACCTTATAGTGGTTGACGCATTTCTACTTCTAATACAACGTTATTGTAATAGATTAGAGAATATCCCAACATTTTTCCTTTAACCTAGCACCTAATTGTCGTAGTCGAATAACAAAAATGTATTTTATCTCTAATTTGATAAGTCATTTAATATCTCCAGTTCGAAAAAATTCAGCAAACATAAAAAACCAACAAACTTTATTGTCGGAAAACACCGACAATTGACTCTATATGTCACACACCGTATTGACTCCGTACGTTTTAAAAATACATCTGGTGCATTGACGGCATTCGATATGCAACGTTTGAAATTTCGTTCCTAGAAAAATGTTTAAATGGAATTATGTATGTCTAAATCTTATTCGATATCGAATGCGTTAATTTGCCCTTGGTTTTTAATTTGGCAACAATTTACTACAACTCTAGACCAGCTGGTACTATGATACTTTACACTGCAATTACACATGCAACTAGTGGCATGCCAGTGTTGTGTACGTATTATCGACGAAAAATTGTTCGAAAAAGTCGAATCTCTTGCCATTTGCTTTGCTGTTTACACATGCCATTGCCACTTCATTTTAAAAATGTCGTCGAAGCGAGCTGGCTCAGTCTCGCTTCCATTTTTACTTTTCTTTTGTTTATAGAATAGAGTTACCTAGTACGTCACAAAGGCACATTCTTGAGGAAACTATTAACACTTATTATTATTATTATTTTAATAATATTAGTTCTTTATAATTAACAAACTTCAGTTTTTCACACACAAATCAAGTAACAAATCATAATAACACATTTAACAAGCTAAAATATTAATTTAATTTTCACAGTAATCCAATAAATTTGCATCAAATGTTTAACAGGGTAACACTTTTCTTCGTTTTGACATTCAATGGCATGCAACTGCCAAATTTTCACCCGCATGCAAATTTTGCTGCCACTGGGGCTGCCATTGCGAAAAATTTTAGTGTGTTAGTGAAAAATCGTGAGTGTATTGAGTTTTTCGAAATGGCATGCCACTATAGTGGCATGTGTAAATGGTATGTTATCAGTATGGTGGGTAGATCCCCACCAAGGACAGCACTTAGCCAGCTCGATGTGTTCGATCAAGGACCTATCAAATAGTATAACTGTAATGTTAATCGTTCCCTCCAATGGGACCACCAAGTCACGCTGGGACCAGTCCCGTAACTAAAGATAGATATTAACCTAAGCTTAACTGGCATTTACACTTTTGAAATACTAGTGTCCTTGTGGTTGAGGAGGTAGTGTGCAAGCCTGTCATGACGGAGGCTAACGCCAAAAATTCTTTGCATAAAAATGAACTATAATTGCATTTGTAACAATAAATTTTTTTATAAGTTTTCAATTGTTACAGTTAAATGTCGGAATGAACTTTATGTATCGACGGCTCCATTCTAAAACATGCTAAGTCAAAAAAGCTAGTTTTGAGATAAACGCCTTCAAAGTTTATTGATGATATATCGGAAATGTTATGAGATAGAAACTTGAGATTTTTTGTAATCATGTAATAATTGCAATTGAATTTTTATTTTTTTTTTTTTTTTTTTTTTTATTTGAACTTTATAAATTTCTCGTCGATCATAGTTAAAAGTGCCTTAAAATCACAAATCTGTTACCTAGTCCTCTAAGCAAGATTTTTTTAAACCTAAAATTGTCATCTAAGCACACTTAGCATGTTTTAGTTTGGAGAAAAATTTAAATTGATTTTTTGCTAAGTGTACTTAAAACATTTAAAAAGGAAGGTTTTTTTTTAAATTGGCAAATTATGCTAAGTTCATTTTTGCTCATAACTTTTGATAGAATGATCTGATTACTATCAAAATTTTACAGAATCTAATGAATTTGGAAATGCTATTCCCAGAATAACATGTTATGTCGACTTAAAATGTTTTTGAATGAGACCGTCGATATAATTTGTATTATAACACACCGATTAGGTCCACTATAAAATAGTTCAGTGACAAGTCACAATGAAGTATCAATCAACTACGTCCCAGGCCATCCACATGTAAAAGTGACTGGTCCGCTTTATAGGAAGTGGTAGAACTCGGACTGGTCCCTAGCACTTAGGGACCGATCACGTGACTAGTCTTGCGTCAGTTCCATGCCCTACAGGGTTACAATACCCCTTACCTGACGTCTATATTCGACGTGAAGTGTTCTTAAGTCTTAATATAGAGTGTTACTATTAATGGAGAGGCATGTTAAGGATGTCTGCTGTTTTACCAAATTTCTTTCTTTAAGCAGCGTTTATAAAACAGATTTCTTTCTTAACACCTCTGTTAAAACATTAAGAAGACACGAAAATGAACTATTGACATAATCATCCCTATCGTGAATAACATCTGGAATATTTGTTTACTTGAAATTTTTATTCCCCTCGAAGAGAAAAATGCTATCGTGAATCTCCCGTGAAATTTTTTTCCCGCTATCAGTCCCAGTGAATGTAAAAAAGGGAAGCAGATTTTTATATTATTTATTTTATACCATAAAATTTACTCTGTGTGAACCAAAGATATTCATACTCCATGAAAAAAGGTGTTGCAGAGAATTATTGTTAAGGATCACGAACTTTACTTACTAATATTGTACTAATAATAATTAAATATTTATAACTTTTAATATATAATTCAAAGGAAAATATCGAAATTATTCAATAAATAAAGTGAAAAGAACTAAGGTAAAAGTAAAAAAATTCACGTGAAAAATATTATTCACGATAAGGGGAATCAAAACAAGGGAAATAATTTCAAGAGAAAAATTATTCACGATTGCAATTTGGCGAAAAGTGGCAATATTTCGAGGGAAAAAATATTAACGACAGGGGTGAATATTATGGTGGGTACACACTATGCGACATGTTTATGCAACCAGATAGATTGTATTGTTGTTCGCATGGTTTTTAGTCTTTTCGTGTTGCATTCGAGGTTTACAAAATTACGAAATACTTGAATATTTTAAGATCACATTAATAGTTTAATTGTAGGTTGCAGTATGTGTGTCAAGATATACAACACGAAAATTAAACATGTTGCGTTAAATACATTCCAAAGTATATACCTACCACTATCGTTAACGTTACTCATTTCAAGTCAAGACGCTACGTTAAGTTTTAATGATAATGGTGGGAAAAGACCCTTAATATCTGGCTTGACCTTTGATGGAAATACAAACTGTGCAACAAAATAACTTTCACAAATAAAATATTGGCCTACATAAATGAACTCTAATTTTATTTACTTTTCCATACTTTTATGAAATTTACACTAACTGACTAATATAGCGAAACAGTTCTTATAATCGATTCATGAAACAATTGTCACTAATTCACCCAATTTCGCGGACGAAAATCTAAAGTGTTTAGATGAGTACCCTTATTTATATTTTATTTTATCTAGTTTTTATATATGTCGGTTATTTTTTTGATGATGTAATTATGTACACATTGATTGATTTGATATTAAGATAATGTTTTGATTTAGCTTTCAATTAACCTACATATTATTAATTTGTTTTATCACAGCCAAATGAGCAAATTATGATTTCTTTGTGTAGTATTTTTGTGAATTATGTTAAAGTTAACTTGTCATTTGGCAACAAACAGTATTATATAATTAATTTAGTTGGTTCCATTTGTTTATTATATAAAGTGCAGTGGTGGACTTTTTACATTGACTCCCGACTATTATCACTATTATGCTGCATTGCCAACTGACATTCTTTAGCGGAAGTTGTTGCTGTTGCTGCCGCTGCTGATGATGATTTTCTACTGCTGTTGTTATGGACGTTGCTGTTATTATTGCTGCTGTTGCAACCATTTGAACATTTCGATGCTGTACAATTTTTTGGGATATTTGGTTGGGTGGCCGCTGAAGCTGTTGGAGAAGTTGTTGAATTTATGGCGGGCGGCGAGTTAGTAGTGGTGGTAACAGAGTGTTGCGTTAATATATCGGCTGGTATGAGGCCTTCTTTAACGCGTTTCTTTTGTTTCATGCGACGATTTTGGAACCAAATCTTAACCTGGAATTAAAAATTATCGTCACCCATTACTCTATCACAAATTAATTAAATATTATGTAGATATATATTTTACCTGGGTTTCATTTAATTGCAAAGTATTAGCAATTTCTATACGCCTGGCTCTTGTCAAGTAACGATTAAAATGAAATTCCTTTTCCAATTCGGTTAATTGTTTGTTGGTAAAATTGGTACGGCCAGAATTGTTAGTGGCAGCCAGACCACAAGATATTTGTACCATACTACTGGGACTATGACTGCCAGCAAGTAAAACAGTTGGGGTACCTTGTGCGCCCATTTGATGGGACGCCAATATGCCGCCGGCTGTTGAAGCATTGCGACACATAACATCCAATGCAGCTTGACCATTCATATGATGAAAATCATGCAAAGTGGCAGGTAGTTTTGGTACTGCAAAGATATGGGACGACAAGACAATACCATAATTAGACAAGTTTGTTAGTTTTTATGTACATACAAAAATATATGTATATATGTATATTGTACATCTTTAACATACATACATACTATACATATTATGTACATACATATGTATATTTGTATTCTTTCACAAATTTAAGCATTTGTTGTGGTTTTACAGATTATGAGTGATTTTGTCAGTGATGATCGGTGTCAAAGTTAATCAGCGTGAGATTTTCTTCTTTTTTTGCTTTTGGACATTGATACCAACAACCGCAAAAACAACTACATAAAAAAAATCTCAAAATTTTGTATATCATACAATCCTACGTTTATCCTTAACTTTTTTTTCTTTTTGTGTTTACTTCGAACTCAAACACTACGGGATCTTTTTATTAAATGATTTGGTATTTTTGTCCAAATATCAAAATTTTTCTTTTTTTTTACAATACAGGTACATTTGTGTCTAGTTTTAGTTTTATTATATTTTACCATTTTTAGCATGAGTTGGCAAATTTGAATATTTTCCTTTCAAACTCGAACATAATGTGACATGCGCCCCGTGGCTCATTCTAATGATTATGAAAGTCATGGTATGTATTTGGTTTCAGTATTTCTTTTATTTGCCTCGACGTTTTGTTTGTGTTTACATTTGGTTTTTCATCTGAGGAATTCTTTAATAGGATTATCTAGTGTTTGTTTGAAAATATTGGATATAATTTCAGCAAATGGAAAATATGAAAAACGTCTTTTTATTATTTTTGTGGGTGTTGCACTAAAAGATTTTCATTACAGAAAAGGGGTTTGCAGGAATTTGATTACTTATGTAAACATATATTTTCACTTTTAGCAATTCGAAGAAGTGAAATAAATAAATAAGGATATAACCTGAGACATAATTGAATAGTTTTGATGGTTTGGTAATTCTGATGAAAAAATTTAAAATATAAATTCAAAACATTGTCTGAATATTCATGGTACATATCGACGGTCCCATTCCAAAACATGCTAAGTGGACAAAACATGTTATGCTGGCAATATCATTTCTGAGTTCATCGTTTATTAACTTAGACTCTGTAAAGTTTTGATAGTAATTGGACTATTCTGTCAAAAGTTATGAGCAAAAAGTTAAAGTTAGTTAAAACTAGGATTTTGTCGGACGTATAAAAACTTTATCATTTGCAAAATTTTACTTTAACCTAAAGTGAGCGATAAATTACAGGCAAGTTTACCTGACCTGGTAAGTTAAATCCAATTTGCAATAATGGAAAGCTTTTTATACGTCCGTTAACATTCTACTTTTAACTAACTTTAAGTTGTAATAATGGCCCTTAGTATGATTTATAGCGATTTCTTTTCTGACAAATATGTTGCATATATGTTACATGTTTTAAATTTCTGTGTTCGTTTGTACAAAATATACAACTGTGGGAAAAAATTTCAATTTCTTTTCTGAATATGTTGCATGTAAAACATGTCAATATGTTACATATTTTACCCTCACTTTATTCAAGGTGTACATACTGCCATTTTTTACAACTGTGGTAACGAAGGTTTTATTTTGCATGTCATGTTCATAATTTCGAGAGAAGGTTTCTTAAATACAAAATATAAAAATTATTATTATAAAAATTAATACAAAAAAATATTTATTTAAATATTGTCTCTGCTTTAATTTTTTTAGGCGTAATTAGTGATGTCGATGTGTGCTTAAAAATCATAGAAGTATGCGCAAAATCTTTCAAATAACCTTAAAATCCGCTACATTACATTACGTTAATGATAAAATGTAACCGCTGTAAATAAAAGCAACTAATTTTGTTCGATTTTGTTCGGTAAAGAATATGTAGCACTTTGAGTGATTCTATGTAACATTTAAAAATGTTACATATGTATAGTGTAACATATTTTTTTCAGAAAAGAAATCGCCATTAGTTTGGAATTAAGTAGTAAAAAAAATTTATTTAAAGTTTTCTCCAAACTAAAACACTTTTAACCATGATCCATAACAAATTTATAAAGTTCAAAAAAATTTAAAATATTCTATTGCAATTATTATATGATTTCAAAAGTCTCAAGATTCTATCTCATAACATTCCCGAGATAATATGAATTAACTTTGAAGGCGTTTATCTCAAAACTGGTTTTATTGACTTAGCATGTTTTAGAATGGATCCGTCGATATGTACTTGTACATACATACATATACACTAAATACTGTAGTATGGTATAACGGCATTTTTCGTCCAGCTTTTTACTCCTTTACTGAAATTTTTATTAAAACTATAATAAAATTAATTTTTTAAAATATAATTAATACCTTATTAACATTTTACCCCGATAAAAATTAAAAAAAAATAAAAAATAAATAAAAATTTTCTTTGAGTTTTCATGACAATAATCTTTTTCAGTCCGGAATTCTCACTTCCACTGTTACCTTACTTATCTAACCTAATAATTATTTAAAAAGTGCAGAAAAACAAAACTAAAGTCAATCGAACCCTAGAACATGTATATGTGTGGGAGTTTGTTATATAACGGGTGGCTCGAAGTTAGAGGAAAGAAAGAACGGGACTAGGTTTCTTTATGGAAGAACCGGAGACCGAAATTTTCTTTCGCTTACCTGATCATAATAGTCTTCCAGGCGGAAGTTCGTGCGATCACGGAGTTTTTAAAATGTATCAGTGTAAGTATTAGGGCCACAGATGGCAATATACCCTGCAGAAAATAGAACTGACACAAAACTAGTCACCTGCTCAGTCCCCCAGTGATAGAGACCAGTCCGAGTTCTAACACTTCCTGTCACTGTTATATGATGACGGCCCAGGATGGATTTAATTGATACTTTTTATGCACTAGGGTTTGCAAATAATCGCAGATTTCAATAATCGCGATTACGATTAAAAAATATGCGATTAATCGCGATTATCGGTTAATCTCGATTAATCAAGAAAATATATGAGTACTACTATAACTTTTTTCTAAAATCAAAATAAATTGCGTCATGAGCTTAAGTCGAACTGTATGGGTTTAGCCAAAGAAATTTAATTAATTTGTCTCAAGTTCGCATTTTAAAGCATGTAAAATGAAGTTCGTAGATTAGAACTTATGAGTATTAAAAACAATACGAATTATGGGAAATCAGTCTTTTGATAGGAAACTGTTTCTAGGACGAAGTATATTTCTACTTTCTTAATGTATTCCTTATTTAATTTTGTATCTGCATCTGATGATTTTATATCATAAAGAATGAACAAGTTTATTTAAAAACACAATTTTTATACCGTTTTTTTTACACGAAGTTGTTCACTTATAACTAAATATATCCATTTTAGTATTTCTATGTTTTTTGTAATAACGCGAGGTACCAAGATCCTGCCTGCCAACCGAATGAAAAAGATTTGTATCTATAGTAATGAAAGTTTTGAGATATTACGACGTTTTTGAAATAAAATTGGGAGAATATATAATAAAATAAAATAATAAGTACTTAATTTAGATTTTAATTATAGTTTTGTCTTATAATTCTTTTATTATTTTAAGGTGTGGGAAAATAAAATAGATACACATCGAATTATTAATCGATTTTTGTGTTTTGTACAATTTTCTGAGCCTATTTGCTTATTGTATTGGAATTTCCAAAAAGTTTATGTAAATTCTAAAATAATTTTTGAATGAAATGCAAACATACAGACATGTTCATTCCAAATGTATATATTTATTTTGTATTAAAAATGTTAATTAAAATTTTTTATGAGTTGTAAATTTGGCATAAATTCTTTGCTTAAAAAAGGAAAAAAAATTTAATCGTAATCGAGCGATTAATGGGTTCGATTAATCGCGATTTCGATTACGATTATAATCGCTGTGAAAACCTTAGTATGCACCTCGTGTCTTGTCACTGAATTATCTTATAGGGGACCTAATTGGTGTAGAATAATATAAATTATTAAGATTTAATGGTAACACAATGAAAACTTATAATTTTTTTTTATTGTAACTAATGCGATTATGTTTAATTTTTAAGCAGATATTTTTTATGATCCGAACTTATGACCTCCAGTATGACAAGCTTGTACGTATTTTTGGATCAATTGCCACTAAATTTTCTGGAGGGTATTTACCAGTGATGCCAATTTAGCAATTTTCTGGCTAAATTTAGCCATTTTTCATCCCATTTAGCCGGAAGAAAAGTAAGTTTAGCTATTAGCTATTTTTTTAGCCATTTTTTATTTTAATCTAGCTATTTTTTAGCTATTTTTCCAAATATGAAATTTGTTTGTGATTTTTCAAAAAAAATTTAAACTCGGAACATGGGAACATTAATTAACTACCAAAAACACAACAGAGTAATATGTTATTGTTTTCGCATTAATATCTATAAATCCCAGTCTAAAAGCGCTTATATGAAAGAGATGGCTCAATTGGTAACAATAAGATTTGCTACTGCATTCTTATAATCGTTGCAAGGTGTTTATAAGTTGTCGGGTCTGCAGTGAAACCTCTCATAACGGACACCTCCTATAACCGGACAATTTTTGTAGATCCAACACATTCATTAGTTTTTCCATACAAAATGCACTCCCATAACCGGACGCTCTCACAAAAGCACAGAAGCGGTGAAACACGGCAACAAGAGTTGCATTTAAATAGTAGGTCTTTCTTTATTCAACTCTGATTATATTTATATTAGTGTCAATGATATTGCTGGTTCCCTGGTTAACGCATACTTACGTAAATACTGATTCGCTGGAGACGCAAAGAAATTGCTGTTTATATGAAGAAGTTGTTTGCTTAGCTGAGGGTCGATTCTGGTTCTGTGATAATGTGAAATGAAAACTTTTTTCATCTTTTCATAGTGTTTCTGATTCTAGTTCAGTGAAAAAATGAAAACAAAATTGAAATGATTTCATATGAAGAAAACAATTGGAATGAAACAAAACGTTTTCACAGTTACACATCATTACTGATTCTCGTTTTATGAAAAAGTGTAAACAAATGTCAAAACCCTTTCATATGAAAAGTTTTTTTACACACACAATTCATTAGTGAAAAAGCATGGAAACCCATTAAAAACCCATACTAATACTACTATAACACTTTTAAAATATTTAATTCACTTATCCTCATCCCTAATTTCGTCTGATAGATCCATTAAAACATTTTATCCAGACATTTTCTATTTTTATTCATGTTCATATGTATGTTCATATTTGCATAATTTGGCAATTGATCAGAAGCCGAGGGAGGCATAAGTTAAGTTATTATCGGCGGCAAAAAATAATTTGGCGACGAGTGGAATTTAACTTGAAATGTTATTTATAATAGTTTTTATTATAAATTTTTTTAGTAATTAATATATCAAAATGCCATACCACACTAAAATTAATATGTTTTCTTGAAGAAAGTTTCAAAATCCATTTGCAAAAGAAGATATGTAGCTTTCTAGTACTGAAAAGAGAAATTAATGTAACAATTCCAAAGTCTTTAAAAACAATTTGTATTTGTGAAGCACTATGAGGAATTTTGAAGAACAATATACCAATTTCTACATTAAAAATATGTGTATTTACATAAATGTGTACACATGGAGGTATGCTAGTTTGTATGTATGAATGTTCCTATGTACATTATAAAAAATAGGTAAAAAACGCATGTTGTTTAGCTTGCTTATCATTTTTTTTTTTGGAATCCTCGTTTATGCTGGTATTCTACACTTTTCCCTACCTGACAGAAACATGCACACTAGGATAAATGGAACCACGTCATTGGACAGACCTATTTTAAATTATATTTCTCGTAAAATATTTTATTGTAATGTGAACTATTTTCTTTATTGAGTGAAACTTAAAGCATACATAAGTTGTGTTATTTACATACATAAAAACGTAGAAACATATACATATATGTATGTACATATGTATGTATGTATGTATATAAATTCAACAAGAACTTAATCCCTGCCATGATTATCCCATTAAAATTATATACATACATGGAATAAAAAAAAAAAAATTGCCTAAAAACGAACAAAAAAAAACTACATATTTACGAACATACATATTATGTATGTATGTACATATATAAGTATGTACATAAGTATAAGCATGCATGAAAAAAGGGAAAGCAACTGTTTGTCTTGTTTGAACTTAACTTTTCCTCATGTACATTCTTATTCAAATTACATATGTATGTACAATGTCATAGTACATATGTACATATGTAGTTGCAAAAACAATTGCTATTTCTTTTTTATTTATATTTTGTTTTTTAATAAATAAATCAGGCTCGAATTATAAGCCAGATTATATACTTCAATCATATATATAAGCAGCGGCAGCGGCAGCGGCAGCGGCTCAAGCAATAATAAAAAATTGCATGCGGCTTAGCGCGGCATCGTAAATGCGAAACTTAGATCTTAACAGTTAAAGTTAAATAACATGAATAGAAACTTTTCACAGCTACACTGGAATGAAACATTTTTTCATTACTTGAACCAGAATCGCAATCTGTGAAACTGTGAAAAGACGGTGTGAAAAGTTGCAATGAAAACGAAAATGAAACGTTTTTTTTCACTTCACATTATCACAGAACCAGAATCGACCCCCTGAAGAAAAATTATTTTATTTATTACTTCAATTTATTGTTTTTATTTACTTTAAAAAAGTTCCCGATTTGCCTTAAAAAAAAATATATGAAATACCTTCATGTTTTTGCTAAAGTTCATGATTTTTGCATTCGATTTTGCTTAGCCATTTTTCAGCTAGTTTTGAGCCATTTTTTAGCCATTTTTTTTGACTACATTTAGCCATTTTTGGTGGAGGAATTCTGGCATCACTGGTATTTACTGACAGCAAATCGGCAACTAGGGCAATCACAACCAAAAAAGTTAACTCTAGGACCATTTTAGATTACAAAACGAGGTACGAGATCAAGTTAGAAGAGTACCTTAGCCTTCAGAAACAACCTTTTTTGGATACCCTTCTGCAATACAAGCTAAAATAAAGGATGTCAATGTTGTGAAAACATTTCAAAGCTCTATAGCTCCATAAACATTGACCTTGCTTACAAACAAATCTGCTGTCATGCAGAGTCCTAGCTCTTCATATAAGGACTCATCACTAAGAATTCATGATAAGAGTGGTCGAATAAAATAAACTGTAAAATCAAAATATTTGACCAATCGATTTTCAAGTTTAAAATAAATCTAAAAATATTAGTAAAAATCTTCTTGTTGCATTGAAAACAAAATCTCGAAATTCAACGTGTTATTTACATTTGGAATGAAATAATTCTCAGCATTTATTTAACTGGTTATAGATCTCAAACAATTTATAAAACATGCCACCACTAAGTAAATAGCGGTGAATGGATACTTGGACTAACTCCACTTACTGCCACAACATGGAGTGAATTAACTTTTAAGTACTGGCGCCTGCATAATACATACGAACAGTAGAATTAAAAAAAAATACATTTTTATCGTTTGATAACACAAACTGTCATTCCATCGAATTAAGTATGTGTCTATGTAGCTGAAGTTGATATAATACGAGTACAACCCAAGTAAGTTTGTAATAGCTTACAAATTAACAAATGTATGTATGTAAGTGCATATGTCTGTAATTATGTATGTGCACTGGGAAGCATATGGAAAATACATATATATGTATGTACGCTTGTAAATATTTACATACATAAGTGTACATAAGTATATGAGTTTGTTGCTGTGTCAACATGAAATATGTGCATTTATTGTGTTTATTTGATGAAAAGAGTGTCAACAGGAATTGTACTTAATCAAGTTGTCAACAAGTTTAATTACAAGAAATAAAAAAAATACTGACAATTAATTAATTGTTAGAGTCATAGTTGTTCTTGCTTGTTAAATTATTTTTTTTTTTCTTAAAGAACAAATATAACAATACAAATTGTAATTTTGCAATGAAGTTGCAAAACATTCTATCAATTGGCTGAAGTTGGAGTTTTGAAACCGTTTGCAAATTACGTAATGCGATTTTGGAATTTTCCAAAAAGCCCTGCTCGTACTCACAATGTTGTGCAAAATCCCTTAAGGGCGCCTACAGTGAGTTGTGTGGCAATACAAATTTCCATTAATATTTGCGAGTCCTGAAGAAGCAGTTAGTTAATTCTTTAAAAAAATTAATATTTGGGATGTCAAAAAATACTTACTGAAAAATGCCTGTTGACATCTGAGAGATATTCAAAAAAATAGTCACCTGGACAGTTAAGACCACTTGATACACGCATGTATTTACATATAGCTCATTTACTGTAAGAACGTCATATCTCAAAAAAACTAGTTTAGCAGAAAATGAGTTTAAAGTTTTCAATTAAAACACAAATTAATGGAAAAAAATTTATTTTGCTGTCCAGAGTTGAGTAAACAGGATATTTATATGAAATTTTGTATTTATATTTTTTCCTACACCTTATACTTGGTTATTTGATTTTACATTTTTTTTATTATTGAAAACTTACCAACAGAAATAATACCAACAACTACGTACATGCTTTAGTAAGCGCATGCATGCTGTATAAAATACAATAAACCATACAACTGGGGAGAATAATTCTCAACAGGTTAAAATAATAATTACTATAAGATTTCAAGTTTAAGCCACAGGCAATCAGGACGAGCTGGACGTCTCAGTACGGTAAGCAGGGGCACTTCCTGTATATTGCAAGAACGGATATCAACATAAAGGCTTGTTCTAATTTTTTGAACAGAAAGTTGCAAGATATACCAAATTCATCTTGAGCTTTCTAATAAATTGTAGTAAGTTGGTTTTAATTTTGTTTTATTTCAAGATCTACCGAATTCATCTTGAAATAATTTTTTATTTTTGTTCAAGATCTACCGCATTCATCTCGAACTTCCCGTTTATATTCAAGATCCCCCGAATTCATCTTGAATTTCATTTGCTTGCTATTTTATTTCAAGATCTACCGAATGCATCTTGAAATAATATTTTTTGTTCAAGATCTACTGCATTCATCTTGAACTTCTCGTTTATACTCCAGATACTCCGAATTCATCTTGAGTTTCTTTCTCCGCTATATTTTTCAAGATCCACCGAATTTATCTTGAAAACTCGTTCAAAATCCACATTCATCTTGGACTTCTCTTGCTGTTTTATCAAGATCTACCGAATTCATCTTGAAAAATCGCTCATATTCAAGATCCCCCGAATTTATCTTGAATTCCTATTACGAGAGCCACCGAATTCTCTCGCCCGCATTAAATCGACCTCCAGACCCCACCGAAAATAACCTGAACCTGTTTTATTACGAGAGCCACCGAATCTCACTCATTTACTAAACAGCCTCAAGGCCCACCGAATACTCACATACTAAGTTGGTCACCGCCTGTATTTCACTGACAATATACCCTATATTTATGATTTGAACAGGCTAAAGTTCGTATCGCTTTTTAAGCCAAATTACATATGATAATTATTAATGTTATTAATGTTGTTAAGTTAGTTGTAAATATTCTGACAACACATAGTTGAACGGAACAGCTAGCCGTTTTCGAAGGCCACTAAACCTTCATCATCAGCGTTCTTCTGTGTTTGGTCCACTGTGTGTGGTGTCAGTGGATGTAGATTTCTGCTTTATATACGAAACTTTTCTGCAAATGGAATATGGGAATTGTTTTGATGCATCGTATTTGAATTTGCTGAAAGATGTTTTGTAATGAAAGCTCGCCTTACCATCTCTAAATTTACAACAGTCTTACCATTATCGTTTGTTCTTTACTAATTATGCACATGTTAGTTAATTTGCTTATTTTTGTTCTACTTAAGACAAACTTTTTTGGTTTGTTACTATTAAGTATATTTATTCAATTATTTGCCACAAGCCAATGACTATTAATTTAAAATTAATTAATTAATTAATTTAATTATTATTTTTAGAACTTCATTTGTTTCTATATTTATGATTTGAACAGGCTAAAGTTCGTATCGTTTTTTAAGCCAAATTACATGTGATAATTGTTGTCAGAATATTTACAGCTAACTTTGGTGTTATTTGTTCATTAATAATTATCACATGTAATTTGGTTTAAAAAGCGATACGAACTTTAGCCTGTTCAAATCATAAATATAGAAACAAATGAAGTTCGAAAAATAATAATTAAATTAACTAATATACCCTATAGTTCTAAGATATCCTAGTAGCATAAGTTTCGTTAAATAAAGGAAAGCTTTGTATATTTTCCTAATATCCAAGAAAATCAAGCTTTTATTTCAACGGAAGTGGACCTTTGAGTTCGAACCTGGACAGACTGAGTCCTACTCCAGCTGGAGTATATACAAAATATAAAGAACGATATGAACTTAAATTCTGCATCATTAACTCGAAAATTCTATATCTTAAGTTATGACGTTGTTTGAGCAAATGAGCGATATTTGTCCATAACCCTACAAGAAATGAATGACTGAAACTAACACAAACAACATTTTTTACTAACACATTTGTAACGATTTTACATTCAATTCAACAGCGATTATAGTTGCTCTACTCTAACGTATATGCTAAACTGGAACATCTAATGTACATATGTATGTCGAAAATTCTAAAATATTAAATTTTACTGAAAATAATTTATAGTTCGTTCAGTTTCTAAAATTAAAATATATAAAAGTGATAAGAAAATTGAGATGATTGTAAAAAAATAACATAAGAACAATAATTTACAAGAGATGTTTTATAAAGTTTAATTTAAAATATGCATACATGTGTATATATTCGTTTCTTAAGATCTGACGATTTTTACATCAGTACTGATTAGTCATCTCTAACGATTTTTACATCAGTACTGATTATAAAAATACTGTGGAATGAGATAGTTCATGAAGTTCACAAGTATGAGAGAGAAATAAAATCACACATACATCAGTTTTTTCATAATGCCCTTAACAAAATGATAGAAACTTTTGATGTTATTCCCATCAGAAATGGCCATCAGGTGATGCATCAAATGACCATCATTGTTCTTGTAGGGAAGTAACTCATTATTTTTTTTTGAAATCGAGATTTTTGAATTTGTAGATACATTAGATGTTCTTCTATCGGAATACACAATAATAATGGGTTAGGGCCTTTCTATATTAAGGTAACGATATACATACATATGTATGTATGTATAAACTTAAATAGCCCAGTCAGCATGTGGAAGATTGATTCATCAAACTAATGCCCTAATTCTGTTCGACGATTGTTCCGTCTTGTCTATGGACGGAAAAAGCCGCAGTTGTGATTCTTTAAAACAATTATTAGTAATAGTCTCTGCTAGAAGGTGTGTGTATTTGCTTTATGATTTTATTCCAAACATTATATCCAACACATATTTTTCAAAATATTGTATAATATTTTCATTTAATTTTTATATTTTAAAAAATGGTAATAACATTTTTATTTTTCATTATCAAAGACAACAATCATTTTTGAAGAAAATAATTTGAGGAATTCAAAAACAAGAACTCAAAAGTATTTTCAAACAAAAACGTCCTAAATCTTCGTACTGAATTAGGGCATAAGTCTTTTTCGACTGCCTTAAATGACCAAAAACTGGTTAATCAGTTCTGCGCTTAAAATTAGACTCGAAAATACTTAGAAAGTGATTTGTTTAAAAAACAAAAAGAAACAGCAGGATCGTGCAGTAAAAAAAAATATAAATTGTATTAAATTTGTGAGTGAATTTATGTACATATACAAAAATTTAAAACAAAAAATCTGATTGTAAATACGAGTACTACCACAAACTGTGTCGAAGGTGAATCGAAATCGATCAGAAATGCGCGTCATAAATGACTCATTTAGAAGACTCAATTTTCTCCAGAATGAACAGTCATTTTCGACTCGAAAATTAGCGTATAAATGCTTCCTTTATTCGCATGGCCGAGTCGAAGAAGACTCGAATATGATCATTAATTTCATAAAATGCTGACTGGGAATACTTACATATGGCCCACAAGTCTTATTTTGCTAAGTTTATAACTTATTCTAATTTGAATTTTCAGCGTTCACACAAAGCAAGTTTTATTTTTCAGCTCATATTTCCTGAGCATTGTTTGCATATGTGCTTTTTTAACATTACAAATGAGAAAACAAAACGTATTAACAGTATATTAAGCTGACTACTCGTTTATTTTGCCCTCGTCTCTGTCCCCTACAAACTAATCAGCTTAGCAATAAGACTTGCATAGTGTGAACTGGGACTATGTATACATACATACATATATATATTTCGAATACATTAAATAATCCAATAATGATGCAAAACATATTGACACAACTAATTTAATATTAGCATTATCTTATTATAAGTTTTTTCTTATTTTTTGATGTGTAACATTATATCAATACCACAGATGGTCAATAATTCAATGAGCAGACATACATACATACATAGATTTTGAGTAAAAGCAAATTAAAAGAATCTCAAACAAATTAAACCTACCGAAATTCTTTAAATGCTTGCAGTCATAGAACACATTTTTTTTCATTTTGAAGTTAAAACCTTTAAATGATGCTGTCAACGGCAAAGTGTAACCCTTCTTCTTTAATCATTTAATTGTTATGAGTAGAGTGGAATTGTAGAACAACGAGCAAAGTTCAGAAGGGGGATGAATGACTGACAGAGTGAAAAGAAAAATGAATACTGACATACAAAAATGTCTACAAAGCCAGCCAGACAGACGGGTATAAATGACAGATAATATAATTTGGATGTGAATTAGCTTCATCTTAACTCATTAGCAAAAGTCAACACATTCTTGTAAAAGATTTCTGAAATTGTTTTTGTATGAGTATGGTTTCAATTGTGTATGTGTGTGATGCGCAGGAAAGTTTTAATTGAATCTTTGAAATATAAACATGAACATTAACTTTTGATTTTATTGTATTTTTTTCTTTTTATTTGATCAGACTCAAGTTAATATTATTCATAAGATTTCAATACAGTGACTTGACGAAAATATAGTAAAATATTTTCATTTATATTGTAATTTTGATTACTTTTGAAGTTTTGTTTGCTGTCATTTAGAAACTTTCACATTGTCATTTGTAATACCAAAATATGGGGAAAAAACACTTAAAGAAATGTGTTGGTATTAATATGTTGTTAAATGTGTTAGTGTTAAAAATAGCAGTTTTAATTAGTATTAGGTATTTGATTTGTAATTATATTATTTAAATTTGTAAATTTTTTTATTCATTTATAATTGTATGTAATATATTAACAATCACTTGAAATTAGTACATAGATCTTATGGAAGTAATCCCAAAGAAATTCAATTCAAAATTTCGGCAATCGCAAGCTTTTGTCAAGAAAACCGGAAACTTGCTAAGAACTTGAATATATTCTTTTAAAAATCAAAGATCAAATAGTTTCACGATAGTTTTTACATTACAAATTAAACAAAAATATATTGATCAAACTTACTGAATAAAAATTATATATTGAATTCAGAATATGATTTTAAACTTTTTTTCTAAGTGTATCTCCGTACGAGCCCGGATTAATATAATCCCGGCAAACAAAAACGTGCAATTATGCGAAAGGTTCACCCTGAGGAACCTCATATGAAAGAAGACCTCTCAGACAGGATAGGAGACAATGCACCAATCATTCACTTCTCTGTACACCAATCGAACGATTAAAACAAGATTGCAAAGAAATGAAAACGAAAATGGCTCGAAAACTAGATTACCGACTTGGCGGCGAAACAGGACTATTGATTATGGAACATGGAATGTAATAAATATAAACAAGAAGCAATCTGAGATCGTAGACGATATTAAGAAAACCAATGTAAAATACCTTACCATAACTGAAACGAAAAAAAACGACAAGGTTGTGAAATTATAAAAAAAGGTTTCATTCTACTATACTCGTGAGTAGCAATTAAAGAAAGGGCTAAGGGTGGGGGTCGGGTTCTTAGTCTACAGGGAAATGCATTCATAAGCGAACGAATCAAAGAAGAAAACAAGTTTGTGATGCGTGATTGCGTGACTATCTATGAGAGCGATGAAAACTTTGCAACATTTTTGGAACTGTTAAAGGAACTTGCCGAACTACCGATTATTATTCTCGCTGCTAGAAACAATTCAAGGACGTGTTCTTCAGTGTTATCTGATAAAACTAATAGAAATAACTTCATGGAAAGATTTTAAGGTCATGGCCATCAGACTTTTTCTCCCCAGACGACACGTCACAGATTTAGAAGAAAAATCCACCACCAAAAAGAAGCACCGATGGTAGAAGCAAATTATTTCATCATGACTCTCCAATTATTAATCCGAAAGCATCCACAATTACATAAACTAGAATACACTGACCAGATTTACGAAGGATTTCACTACGACTATAAGTTACATGTACGACGGAGCGATTTCCAAGGACTAAACGAACTTATAATACTGACAGATGAGTACGAATTACACCGTAAAGAGGAAACTAAGCAAACTCATTCCCAACCGAGCCATTATTTGGGAGTAAATAATGTCTTCTCGCCTTATAATTCCGTCAAAAATGCCATCATAGACCTTATTGTACGTATCAACGTCGTTCTGTTCTCGTTGTGTACAAAATGGTGTTACGGCCGGTATTATTTAATCGTACGGCGTATGCCTTATTGAATTTGGCTACAGTTGCCTGAAGTATGTCGTATTTCTACCCATCAATATAAATACTTATTTCCAAATAGAATTCCATTTAGCACGTTTCAATTTCACGCGTAATACAGAGCATACCCGATAGACTCGAAAACTTAGAAACAGTGTAAAAGTGGAAAGAAAATCGAGCAAACCTCTGAGGCAATAGGCATAAGAAAAACTTACATCAAATCGCCACCATGTAAAGATAAGCGAAGGCCATCAAGCCAAAAACTTGCCTGTTTCCGTCGTTGTCGGTATAATTATGTAAATAGCTGTCTATACGGCGACAATTGCAGTCACCGGCATATGAAGTCAGATTGTTGTGTCGACTGCTTTTTTATAAGTGTTAAGTGCTCTAACATTATAAATTAGACGTGCCACAGTCATAATCAAACCAAAATTTAATTGGTCCTTATGGTAATGGCTATAGCGTTATGGCGAGTCACCTATAGTCAAATACAGTGTTGCCCATAAGTTTGATTCGAACAGCTGTTTTCTATGGTTATGGTTATGGCACGTCTGATTGAACCTCAAAAATTATAAGAGAATAATCAAGAAATTCCTTAGCTACATTTTTGTTCATCGTTTTTTCTGTGTATATACATATTTCCATCATTTGGGAGAAGGGAAGAGGTAATGTCTTATTAATCTTTGGATTTGCATCTGATTTTAAATGGAGGTGTATAAGTGTATTAAAGGTTTTAGGTAAGATTCCTCATAGCAGTATGATTATTATTACTGTCAAATGGACCAGTGAAAGTAAGAGTGAATGAATGTGAGAGATAGGACACCAAAGTAAAACATATAGATTATGTATTGAAAATACCACTCTGCTGACTTATGTCAGCAATTATGTATCTACTTCGCAAACAATATTTGTAAAATGATCAGAGAAAATGAAACAGTTTAAATACAAAAAGGGCCATATTCTAAATATCGCTTAAATTTAAAATATTTGATAATGTTCTCACTCTAACTACATTACCCTACAAGAAAATAACGAATGAAATTAACATAAACGACATCTTTTCATAACACATTTGCAATAATTTTATATTGAGTTCAATAATAGTGTTGAGAGATGCATTTATCAATTGTAGTTTCTCTACGCTAACATACATACATATATGTTACTGTCTAACGTCTAATGTATGGTTTTGTTAGGTTAGGAAGGGTGGTGCTACAACACACCAACACTCAAAGGCCCAGTTGGGCACATTGTGATTCACTTTTGTAGATACCCATTAATAATAATTTTAACCCCATTTGTGCCCAGGAGAGCCCCAGTTATATGTTACTAAGCCACTGAATTCTCCTGATGAAGCTCTGATATTCTCCAGTTTATACTTAGCGATATCAGCCACCTAAGCCTATGGCGTTGCAGTACGTTCAGGCTACTAGCTACACCCGGTGTGCTTCGCTACCCCGATTGTTTTTTCAATTTCATTTATATTGATTTGAGTGTTGCGCATTGGTGGTGCAATATGAAAATTGGATTTTGCCACGCCCCTCCGCCCGCAGACCGAAAATCAAAAATCAGACTTCACAGTGTCACCCGCCCCGAAAATTTCGAGTACATACGTTACATACATACACACATCCTCTTTTATATATTTATAATTCTATATAGGTAAATTAGTAAACGAAATTTGAGGTAGTCATCGAACTTGATTAGAAGAAAGTTATTTTCACGATGTGAAACATGATCTCTTATTCTAAGTCTATAAGCGAATCTAATAATTCTATGCAAAATGCTCTTTATTTTGTTATCCATATTACAGCCCGTGTACACCTGTATACAGTAGTTGACTCTAGTCATCAGTAGGGCGTGAGCAACAGATTTTCTAAAACGTAAAGGTAATGTCAGGTTTAAATGGTATAACCTTCGTAGTCATGCAAACTTTTGAGCAAATGTTGTTTATATGTGGTTCAAAAGACAGTTTTTCATCAATAATTATGCCGAGACATCTCATTTGGCTTACCGTTTTAACTCGATTTTCCTATTTGATCCTATTTGAACCATTTATGTAATGGGTGAGGTTGTTGCGTAAACTTTTATTCAAAGTTGTAATTAAGGATACCTTCCTCTTCATTAGGTCCATGGTAGTGCTACACTGACAACAATTTCCACAATCATATGTCTACAACTCACAAAATGTGAACGCGTATGCCTAATGAACAGCTAAAAAAACAGAAATCCAGTTTGTAGGACATCAGGTCGGCTGGACCCTTCTTTCCAGCTAGGTTCATTGGTTCGGGAGGTTCTTGACCAACGTCTACAAAAAACACCATTACCATATTTTTTATTACAGAGTCCCTACTAGAATTAGCTAACAAATGGGTGATGTACGTATATAACTACTAATTCTATTTTCCCCTTAATCTTTGAAACTGTATCGAATTTGAAATCTAACTTATGTTTTATCTTGTGTTATTTCATCTAAATTATACAGTAACAGTTTGGATCTTCCTGAGTCAAGTTTAGACCACATAGCTGTCGAGGCTACAATCCTCTCTACTGCGCCATGAACGGTTTGTCCTGCTCTCCGCGTAATTATTCACAGAGTTCACCGAACTGTCACACATTCCTTCATCTAACGCCGATCTTATGCTTTCCAGCTCATCGACAAATTCATTTCCTTCAACACTGCTGTGGCCAGGAACCCAACATAGTCTGACACTATAAGTGTCCATAAGCAAGTTAAGGGCTCACCTAGTCACTAACAAGTTTTGACTTGACATTGTGTCCCTTCAAAGCTTTAAGTGCTGCCTGGCTGCAGATGTAGAACGTTACCCTGTCGCCTTCAGCCACATTTCTGGCCACAAGTTCCGTGGCCTTAGGATCGCCAAGATCTCAGCTTGGAAAACGCTGCATTCATTTAGCATACTGAAAGAACTACGAATGTTCGTTACCAGGATATAGACACCACCGTCTGTGCCAACCTCCATTTTAACTCGTCTTACTTGACTGCGCTCTCCTCATATAGCTTATCAGATTCGACCAAATAGCCCCTATTCGGAATTTTTAATTGGGTATTCTACTAATATCAATTTCAACGTCTAATGTATATATACCCAAACTTTTAAAACATCGTGTTTTATTTAAGAAATTTATTATTCGACATATTGTCAGAAGTTTACTTTAATTTGAAATTTATTTGCTGGTGGTTCAGGGTTGTCAGTAGACTTCAACCACACATTTTGAATAGTCACAAACCTCTTAGCTTATGCACAGACTTTCAAGAACTATTTGAGAATTCACAAATAATAATATTTTTGAAAATCACAAAAGAAAAATAAGCGTAGTAGGCTATTGAAAAGGTGTAGAAAAATAAAATAGATTCAGAACGGGTACAAATTATTTGCTGGGTTTTTTGTATTAGTTTCAAAGCCTACTACGCTTATTTTTCTTTTGTGATTTTATTGTAAAATATACAATTCGCTGGTTATGTAAAACTAAAATTTATAGAAATGTTGAAAAAGTTAAGTAAAATCAATTGTGAATAATAAAAATTTCCAAAGTTTAATTTCCCATTTGAAAAAAGGCAATCGGGTGTGGAACTAAGTATATTTAGTGGAAGCTCTTCCTCACTGGATTACCAACTTAATGATTTTAACAAGGCGTGAGACTAAAATAATCGATTATTGGGAAGTACTTACTTTTTTATTTGGCAACATGTTCTCGTAATCTATTAAATCTAAACGAATCATTCTCCTCATTTATCAACTTGTACATAATTTTTTTAAATTTTATGTAATACGATTTGTAAGCGAGTAATGAAATTTGGCAATCGGAAAAGTAAGTCATTATATGGCAAGTAGTTCTAATAGTAATTTATAATTTTTTTGCTGGGTTACTGTAAAATATTATGTATTTGTTTTTCAAATTTTAGATATTTATAAAAAGCAAGGTGTGTTGGAAGTTCAAAAAAGCGTGAAAAAGGTCAGGTACCACTTAAGTTATTTTGTATGTTTGCTTTTTTTTGACTAGTTTGCTACGACGATTATATTGAGCAAGCGTGATTAGTCAGACGTGAGTATCACAGGCATCATTAATGGCAAGTAAAAATACGGCAGAGTAAGCAGATCAGATATATATGTTTCATAGTAGATATTTTTAATTAATTCGCCAAAGGTGCAAAATGACACGTACACATAAGTTTACATCACTTTTTCCACAATGGCCTTAACAATCTGGTAGAAACTTACATAGAGATATCGATCACCACTGTCTGTCAAATGACCGGTCACTTGACTTTCACTGTCCTTGAAGCGTAATTAAATTTGCAGACGTATGGCTGCACAAAGGATGTTTGGAATAAATTTGAAACTAAGTTCTTTAATTTGGAATGTTTTTCCGAAATCCCACGTCAAATTTGGTTTATAAACATATAGCTTTTGGCTGTCTTCATTTGAATACTCTTATCTTAAGTTTTCCTTTTATGTCAATTCAATTTGCTTAAAAATTTGTTGATTAAACTATTTTCCGAGTGTATTACTTTTATTCACACTCATTCCCTTATGTGGAATATTACAATTATTTTTTTTAGTAAAAAACCGCTCAAAATCTTAGAGGTAAATACAGCATGGGGAATGACTTGTTTAAATTGAATTAAAGGAGAAAAATGTTTTATACATGTTCATTTGAAAATGCATTGATTTGATGGCTCCCCGCGGTCATATTAGTCACGATTTGTTATAA
Source organism: Tachina grossa (assembly GCA_949987645.1). Classification (NCBI taxonomy): domain Eukaryota; kingdom Metazoa; phylum Arthropoda; class Insecta; order Diptera; family Tachinidae; genus Tachina; species Tachina grossa. Next base: position 129,926,000 of record OX465274.1, on the reverse strand, counting down.
CATTTATGTATACCAGTATATTCTTATAAGCCTTAGAATAAAAACAATTGAACCTTCATACATATTCTCCTTCCTACATCTTTTTCATCATTATAAGCAACTTTTTTTTTTGGTGATGAGACAATTCGTATGTACATATGTATGTAAGTATGTCCTATGGGACTTAAGACAGATTTAAAAGTTAATCTCATTACAAGCATTTATCCATAAAACCAAAAACAATTGCTTCCAAATAAAAGTAACGAATACGACAAAAAAAATGCATTCTGGCATTAATTCAACTAATCCTTTTGCTGCGCGACTTAAAGTGGCGCCAATGGTTTATCAAATTTTACATTCATAGTAATGTTGAACTTACCCAGAGAACATTTATTGTCGGAATTCGGTCCTAATTCTGGCAGAAACTATGCACAAGTTGAGAAATCGGTAAGAAATCGTTCCGAAAGTGGTTGACAAATTTAGGTGAGGTTATGTAAGGTAGTTAAGTGAGGTAAGTTTTCCAGCTCACTTGGGTCTGAATAACAGGTTCTTTTATAATACCTGAGAGTAGGAAAGGTATAGTGCAGGTACATATATTTAGATACCGAGAACAGAAGCTAAATTGATTGTTTCGTTTCTACAACTGTCCTGCTACTGTTGGTTGTTGTCCGCAGCGATACCGTTTGACCGACTAAAGTGGCAATTTGCCACTTTTTCGACTGCGTTTTCCCTTTTTCGACTGCCCTGCCACTTTTTGACCCCCTTTATTTAGGGTGAGTTATATGAAAATACATTAAAAATAAAAAGGTTAGTGCAGTTTTCTCGTTTCTTTTTTTAATTTTGTCCCTTTTTTTTTTGATAAATCCCCTATTTGGTGCCACTTTTTGAAAAATGTCATCGGTCACCCTGGTTGTCCGGCCAAATTTCAGAACTTTTCTGATATAAGACATGCCGTCAAAAGATCTTCACTGGGTATCTACCACAAGCATGAATGTGTGTGTATTTGTGATTGCATATACAGTTGTGTGCAAACAGGAAGTTTGGGCTTTTGTTGTTGTTTTTTTGTGGGTGTTACATTAATGTTTCATAATAATAACTACTAACACCTTTCAAAATAATGTAAGTATGTAGTAAAAACCTTGTTTGTTTTTTTAAATTCTTAATGTTTGTCTTTAAATATTCTTCAAAATAAATAAACAACTTTTGTTTGGATTTAGCTTTTCTGCCAAAAATTTTATCATTTTAATCTTTAAAAATAAGTGAGTAGAGAAACATTTTATGTGATGGTAGTTTTATGTTTACAATATTTATGTCAATGTCGCATTTGAAGACATTAACACAAGCAAAAAGGGAAGGCAATAAATAGAATCAAGGAATTGTGGTCTGGAAAACTAAATTTTTTTTTGGCAAATTAACAGAAGCTTTTGATGCCTGTTGACTAACTTAAACTGCTGAAAATGAGATTCATTTTCAGAGGTCAAACTCCGAAATGATGAAGCACCTCAGAAGGAAGAGGAACGTGCTGTTGAAATGAATGCCCCTATTACGGTTTTCAACTTTTGCTATTGATAAATTTGCATTTCCGTTCTCAACTAAATTAACAGTTCACTTTTCAGTTGTGTCTTGGCATTTTCATTTACAACTCTGCGTAAGGCCGGGTTTCCATTTGTGTGCCATATGCCACACAAGCGTAAAAAAAGCGCAACCACTAATTACTAATGAAAAACAGTTTGATTCAGACACGTATTTATTAAGTTAAACAGTTTCATACATAACTAACAGACAATTTTATAGAATCCAAAATGATTGGAAACTGTTTAAACCAATAAATATATGTCTGAATCAAACAGTTTTTCCTTAGTAATTAGTTGGTTACGCTTTTTTGGGCAAATCACACACAAGAAATGCCAGATGTAAACTCAGCCTAAGTTTGGTTGGGAAAAACGTTGAGTATACACAAATGTTTTTTTCGTAGTTGGATCTGTGGTTGAGTTTTTCTAGTTACAGGTCGGTGCGAAATAGATACTAGAAATATTTGTTATGCTTAATAACAAAATTTTCTTAACAGTTTCAGTATCAGCAGTGTACTAGGCACAAATAAAGATTTCTTTAAATATGGTTTTAGGTGATTCAACAAATAACAAAACATTTCTTTGTTCTGCCGGAAATAACCAAAAAAACATTTCAAAATAATATTTTAAGGAATTCGTTCCCCATTTTGATTATTCCTTAGCTTGCGTCGGATAGTTCAAGAGGGTTGGAATCATTACGAATTTTTCTTCTGATACGTAACACATCTATAATTGCGACTTCGTTTTCATTATCATTAAATAAATCTACACATATTTGTATCCATTTGGTATGATTTCTTTGAACTAAAACACTAAAAACAATAGGTTTCTTCATTTAATGAAAATTGTTTTTTTAATAAAGAGAAGTAACAAGTGTTACCTTCTTAAGGAAAGGAATAGTGATAGAGAAGACAGGTGGTAAAGGAAGAGACAGAGGAAAACTTCATTCTTTTACAACTCTGCTTTTCCACGTTTATTTGTTTATTTGTGAAATAATGAGGAGTATTAAATTTTTGAGAAGCTGTGTTTAGTAGCTAATTTATTGGTTATTTTACTTCGCCGATAATTCTGCTACCATTTTTTACGTTATCTCTTGTTTAAAAAATAATTATTTTTTATCATTATTAAGGTTGATAACTTAAAAGCACCTAAGAATCGCAATTTTTCCAAATAATCCGCCATTTATGCACTATATATATTATATATATTATATCCTGAAAAAACTTTTTGGAAAAAAATTGGAAAATTCGTTCGAAATTTTTTTCGTAAAAAAAGGCAACTTTTATTGGGACGCATGTTCATCCATAACATGTTCTTTTAATCGATATAAAAAAGAAAGAATGGTAGAAAACTGGGAAAAATTGCGCATTTTAAGTGCTTTTAACCAAGTTTTCAATCTTAATTATTTCTTAAACAAGGGCTAATCTAAAAAAAAGGTCACTCACCAGGTCCCCCACTTCTTATTTTTTTTTTTAACTAGCACATTGTTTTTTGTCCTGTGTATTTTGTTTAAGCTGATAAATCTATGATTCAAATTTCATCACAATTGGTTAGATATTTTCGGAGAGGCAGTAATTCTCCCTATGCCGAGCGGTCGTTAAAATGGCTTTGTTTTTCTTTTGAGTACGGAAACTATCACTTTAATAGATCTCTTCTAAAACGATAATAAATATTTTCTGAGTATATGTGGTTTAGCGCCCCTGGACTCATTCTTAAGCAGTTAGTACGACCTTACAAAGCCTATGCTCGTTAGCAGGTTCCATTCTTCACTTTGTTTAAAAAAAAACTATATTAGATTGGGAGGTCTTCTTATAAACATAAAAACATACAGACATAGAAACATACAAACTTTTCAGATTTATAATATTACGGCCTTATTTATAAAAATTATCAAGGCTTTATAAAGATTATTTAAAACAAATTTTCATACAAAATTATTCTTATTAAGCCTTTATAAAGCCTCAATAATTTTTACAAATGAGCCTGTTAGTATATTTAAAATTTATTAAAAATTATTGTTTTTTGAAAATTCATTAAAATATAGTAATGAGCCTATTTTTTTAACAAAAACATATAGCTAAATGTTGGACAAATACTTGATGGTACCTGCAGGAAATGTAAGGAACCCGGGACAGTAGAACATTTACTTTGCCACTGAACGGCTCTAAGCCACACTAGGTATAACTGTCTTGTTGAGTAAAATTTTCTGAGTCTTGAACTTGTATCGGAAATGGAACTGTGTAGATTCCTAAGGTTCGTTAAATCTGTGTGGGAGTCATTCGATACAGGCACCACCAACTAGGCTGCCATACTTACATGTTTCTTGTCATCTGCTAGTATCGCTAAGGATCAATCCTGGTCTATGCGAGGTCCTTGATCACCCGGAGTAACCTAACTTAGCTAAATGTATGTTAGAGAAAATGAAATTGGTAGACAAATTTTGATTTTGAATGTTGTATGTTGTAGTTTTTATGTACATACTTCTGTATACAAAATAATATTTATAGTTTAAAATAATCACAAAATATGACACATAATAAAACTTCGTGGCTTGTGGTAAATCAATCATTGTGCATTGGAATCCAAGTATTGTTGGTCATAAATAAAACATACCTGATATGAGAAAATGCTTGAGTGGTTTATTCCTTTAGTGAATTTATCACCCTTAAAAAAATATATATTATTGTTGCACAGAATACAGGTATGGGAAATACAGATCTCAATGTGATATATACTGAAAATATATGTATTCCAAAAGGAAAAATAAGTCAGTAAAATTCTGTATATGATTCAAACACATTGCTTATTGAAATTGCAATTAAACATAAATAAGTTTGGCGACCACTGTTGTACCAATTTTATACTTTGTGTTGATATAGTACATGATATACTGTACATCTCTTAGATTGTACTTTCATCATCCTGGAAGCTTAAATACACAGAAAGCGCATAAATGGAATGCGAATGACATTATGCAGGTAGTTCTTTTTAACGAAAAGTCTTCTAATAAAATATTTAATAACTGAGTCAATTTCTGAGGAATTTATTAACACGAACCTACGAATTACTCTTAATTAATTATGATTTATAAATAAAGTCATAAAGAGTATGGTTCTAGTATAAAAATACTGCCTAAAAACGAATCTAAAGTAGAAAAGTGACGAAAAAACCGAAAAAATTATGTTTGGTCAAAAAATAGAAAGGCACCTAAGGGTAAAAACCTGTTTTGTTCAGGAGAGCCATTTTAAAGATTTAAATACGTGTATCTTTGGTGTAGCATCACTGAATAAAACGCGCATATCTCTGGGAGGGAACACTTTTGGGGCATGGGATCGGTTGCATTCGATGCTCAGATGTTGTCCACATAAAAAAAAAGTGAAAATTTATTGATTGATTGATATTATTATTATAATTGTATTATGTATTATATCTGAAATTTACTGAAACAAAATATATATCATTCGAAAGATCTTAGTATCTTATCACTTATCAAGCTCTAACTAAGTTGATTATCAACCGATTTTAAATTTATAAGCGGATTTAGAAAGAAAAGGCTAAGACCTTTCGAACCATTTATATTTTGTTTCAGTAAGTTTCTGATATATAAATATGCATGTGTATATTTTTACCAAACATATTTTTTTTTTGGTTTTTTCGTCACTTTTCTACTTTGGACTCGTTCTCAGGCAGTACTTTTGTACCAGAACTATTTACAACTTTATTTCTAAAACATAATCGATTAAGATTAATTCACAATTTTTTGTGTTAAAAAATTCTTTCAAAAAAGTACTGAGTTATTAAATATTTTAATAATAGATGACTTTTTGTTTAAAAAAACTACCTGCATGATGTCTTTCGCGTTCTATTTATGCGCTTTCTTTATGCTTTAGCTACCAGGATGTTAAAGTAGACGTATAGACGTATATCAACACAAAGTATAAAAATTGTATCACAGTGGTCGCCAAACTTTTTCTTGTGAATCACATTTTTCACATGTAATACCCCTTTTAAACACGGAAAGTTTACTTTGCAAAGTCTTAATTCAGCTGGGAGAAAGACAGAAAGAGATATTATTCCTCCCTCTTTCTTTCACCCAGCTGAATTAAGACTTTGCAAACAGCGTTGTCAACTTGGTGCGTTTCGCACCATTTTGGGTGCTTTTTGAAATTTTTTGTGCGGAAAATTCCTTAGTTGGTGCGTGGTGCGCTTTTTTTTAATTTCGGTGCGTTTTTTAATTTTTGGTGGCACCAACGCAAATTTAACACAACAATGGGTTAAAAACCAAAAAATTCTTGTTTTGAAACTTACCAACTTCCTGATAGTGTTAATTACCACATTAATACTAATGATGTTTACAAAATATTACAATTTGAAATGAAATCTGTTTTATGGCCCAATGATAACAATAATGATGAAAATATTAGCTTTATTTATTTGTAATAATTAATTTTTGGTCTCGTCTTAAAAAGTTTTAAACCGAATTTATAAAATTAATATACAAAAATGTATCATCTTGTACAAATGAATACCGTTAATTATGAAAGTTGTATAAGTCTTATATTTCTTTGGTAGAAATATTTAGTATATTACATTTTATTACATTTAATTTGGAGTTGTTCTAGTCTGATCAAAATGTACTATATCGAATCAAAAATGGTATGACCTAGACCACTTTCATATGTACACTATGTATGTACGAATTTGTTTAGTTTTTTTGTTGTTTTTTAATTATGTACATATACATATTGTAAAAGGCTGTTTATTTTTATTGTAATATTTTTAATATGGATATATTAAACTTCTGATAAAAAAAGTGTAAAAATATTTGAATAAAATGATAAATAAAGAACTTTTATTAGTCTTTAAAAAGTTTTGTACAGAATTTATGAAATTGAAAAAAATTATTATCTATGTAATACAAATGAATATGAACAAATTTGCTAAGTTTTTTTTTTAGATTTTATTTATTTTTTAACCCTGAACTGTAAAATCCTGTTTTAGTGTTAAATTTTTAATACAAAAAAATAATGTACTTTTATGCAAAATGAATTCAATAAGCATTTTTAACTAAAAAAATAAATTCCTAGATTGGTGCGTTTTTTTGTAAATGGCGCGTTTTTTTCTCCATTTTGGTGCGTTTTGAAATTTCAAAGTTGACAACGCTGTTTGCAAAGTAAACTTTCCGTGTGTGAAAGGGGTATAAGATGTAAGTAGATGGTAAGCTATTATGTTTTTAAGGGTGGTTTTTTAAAGTAAGCCACACCAGTGCTGTCAGATATGGCGATTTCTCGCCAAACGTGGCGATTTTTCAACTTGTTTGGCATCCGAATTTTTGGTTTGGCGACATGGCGATTTTACTGGCGATAAATAAATTTATTTGCTTGGCGATTATTATGGCTATTTTTTTTAACAAAATTGAACTTCAAAATTCTTGTAATTCAGGGAATTAGTTTGTTAAAGAAGTAGTTGCAAAAATAAATCCTACCAAAATTCGTCTGCAAGAAGTTAAAGCAATTTGATTTTGATGATTTTTCTTATATTAATTATAGTCATTAATACGTTTTGAATTGGGATGAGAAAAATTTACAAGAAATAATTTTTGGCGATTTTATTTCTAATTTTGGCGATTTTCTGATAAATTTTGATACGATCATTTTATAAAAACTTATATTAAAATAGTGTTATATAAAATCAAATTTATTATCAAATATTTACTAAGAAAAACTACATAAAACTGATATTTGGCGATTTTTAAAATCAATGTGGTGAAACAGGTCGGAAAAAATCTGACAACCCTGGCGCACACAACTAATGTCAATGCATGTGGGCGTTAGTATGTGCGCGGAAAGATAAAAGATCATACACACAACGTGTTTGTGTATGTACATTAAAGGGTTGCATTTGTATAGCCAAAACAAATATACCATGGTATGTACCATATAATTGTAGTGTGAGCGACAGAACTAGTATAAGAATTAATGTGTGTGCGTGCTTTTCCAAATTAAAATACAATTGAAACAAATAACAATTTCTTATTGTATTGCTGCTGAGCAACTGTTTGATCTGTTTTTGCCCAAAAATACATATTGTAATACAAACATATGAAAAAAACCATTGTTGAAACAAATACATGATGGACAGATGTATGTGCGGACGTTCGTTATGTTATTTTGTGGCGCAGCCAAGTATACAGAGAGAGAGAGAGAGAGAGAGAGACAATTTTGCTCTGAGAGTAATTACACGTGCATGTGTTTCATGTACATTCAGTGTCCCGCAAACAGCGTGACCGTTTGACCGACTAAAGTAGCAAATTGCCACTTTTTCGACTGCCTTTCCCCTTTTTCGACAGCCTCGACACTTTTCGTTCCCACTTTTTTAGGGCGAGTTATATGAAAATACATTAAAAATAAAAAGTTTAGTGTAGTTTTCTCTTTTTTTTTTAATTTTGCCCCTTTTTTTTGATAAATCCCCTATTTGCTGCCACTTTTTAAAAAATGTCATCGGTCACCCTGCCCGCAAAATAAAATATGTAAATATTTATTGGTGAGAAAAATGAGAGTTAAATAAACTTGCACTTGAAGAAAAGTTTTGTAATATAAAATATGTACACGATGTGGTTATTAGTTGGTTGAATATTTTTTTTGTAAATAAGCAATTTAATAAAAACTTTAGTGAAAAGTAAAAATTTAATAACCATTCAATAGTTTAGTGTATAAATTCAACGTTAAATTTATTCACAGCTCTGTGGATACTATTAAAATGCCTTTTTAAACTATTTTCCCTATTATTTTTTAATATTTCATAACATAAAATGCATTGCATATTGCGAAAAGCATTTTTTATCAGTAAATTTTTCTTAGCTCCATAATTATTTAAATTTTTTTTTTGCTCTACAAATTTATTAAATTTTGACTCTAATTTCGTTCCGTGTGCTCAAAACAACAAAACAAAAAACCAGGAAAAAATTAATACACACGTGCACAACTTAATTCGTCGCTTGCTCAGTGACGACTAAATGAAAGAGCATAAGCATGTATGTGATTTTCATCCGCACAATTGTGCTATGGCTTGCGGGTTACTGATGTACATGTATCATTTACTTACATGTGTATGTGAAATTTTGCTTTCATTGATTCATTCATCAACCATGGATTTTTTTTTCAACACACCATGTGGTACTTATGTTAAAACCAGTTGTATGTATCTTATTTGTTATAAAAAAACAAATACATACATACAAACGTGTTATTCTCATTTGGTCATTGCCCAACCATACAATAACTGCTTAAAAAAAATCAACATTTACAACTAGTAAAAGAAACGTTAAATAAAATATTTTTTTCGTTTGTATACGCACCCATGCGTAGGAAGAAGCAAGCATCACAAATTATTTCGTCACGAAGTATTTTCTGCTTTACTCCTATACCTGCAATTACTGTAACAAATCTCTTGCAAACATTGTTGTTTAGCATTTGTTTTAGAAGATTTAGCTGCAGTGTGCACACTTAATTTTTTTTAAATTCGGTAGAATCGACAAAAAAAATCGGTAGATTTGAATGAAATTCGGTAGAAATTTTTTTTTATTCAGAGAAACATAAAAAATAACAATTCACAGAAACATAAAAAATAACAAAATATATGTACTTATATATAAAGGGTAAGTGCAAGGAGTATCAAACTAAACAGGTTCCAAAAGCGACTTTAAAACTTCACATGTGATTGGAAATTAAACTGCCATAAACAATGAAGTATTTCCAATAAAAAAAGTGTCATCCCCAGTTATTTGCCCTTACCCTTTATATGGATATGCTATGCATATATAAAATAATATACATAAATAACAGGAATTCAGTTTTGTACATAAGTTTATTTGACAAACATTTGTAACTACAAATATTATATGTAAGATCCATTTATGAATTTAAGCTTTGGTGCAAAAATTAAAAAAAAAAGTTTTCAACCGATTTCTTTGTTCTGTTTTAGTGATTTTCATGACATTAAATGACCGCTCTGCGGCCGCACTGCTATGTGGCAAAATAGGCAATTTACACATATGTCGCCTTAAATTACTAAATAACAATATTCGGTAGATTTCAGGCCTTGTTCGGAAGGATTTGTAGACTGTTAAATTCACAAACATATTCGGTAGAAGTGTGCACACAGTTTCGCTGTAGTAAAGCATTTGCGAAATCCCTCACGTCTTAAGAGTTCTTGTAAGTCGTCTTGTGCAGGGGTATAACGTACATGTACCATGTACCCAGCGTTGCCAAATGTGCAGTTTTAACTGATTTTCGCAGTTTTTTTAAGCATAAAGCAGTTTTGCAGTTTTTTCCTTATAAAATAAGTTTTTCTATAAATTGTGAAGTTTTTCAAACAGCAAGAGAGATTTCACACGAAATTTGTCTTTTTCTTTATGGAATTTGGTCTTACTGTTTGCAAGCTGGGTTCGTACGGACGTAGCACTTCCTTTATTAAGTTTCCTAAAAAAAGTTTCTTCATTGAAATAATTCGATTCCTTATAGAATGAGATAAAACACGAAGAAATATATCCAAATTAAAGGATAGAAACAAAACATTTTGTTTTGGCAAAATAAATAAATCATTGCGCACATAAAATAAAACAAAATCTTAATAACAAAAATTAAAAATTTTAAAAACCCCCGACTTTTTTCAGAAAAGATGTTATATCTTCTAAACGGCTGGACCGATTCTTTTCAAACATAGCTAAGAACCCTCTCGATCAAGTCATCTTTCAAACAGAAAAAACTAAATGAAAATCGGTCCAGCCGTTTGGCCTGTACGTGGACACAGACAGACACACAGATACACAGACACACAGACACAAACTACAAACTTATAGCACCCCTTTTTATAGTCGGGGGTTAAAAAACAAAAGTGAACCTTTTAGTTACCTTATTTATTGAATTTTTGATCTATCTACTTCTTTAGATTGATTCGGAAAAGAAGAATTTCCCTTTGCAATTTCATGCGAAATATCCCATAGTGCAACTAAAACACTTCCATTTGAATTAATTAAAAACTTTATAAATTTGTTGAGCCATATTTTCTTAACTGATCTCGATGAGGCTTTCGAGATGGTAAAACGTAACAACTTGACAAACATTATCAAGTCATGATATAAAAATTAGAGATGTGCAAATGTCGTGATTTTATCGTGTCAGGCGTGATTCACGTGATTCGTGATCAAATATTATAACTAATCACGCGTGAGTGCGTGAGCGTGACTGAAAAAAATTTACTCGTGCGTGAGCTTTTTTAATAACCACGCACGAGTTCTCGCGCACTCACGAGATAACATTCCTGCATAGGTACATATGCAACTATATTCAATCATTTGAAATAAATTATTTTATAATAATAAATGTAATATGTATGGTAGTATGAGCTTACAAACATAATGAATACCCCCAAAACAAAATGTTTCGACTTTTTCTGAAGTCAGACTTGTCGTACCGAATTCGTTAAGACATTTCGGTAGTTTCTCTGAAAAATTTTTTTTAAACATTAAAACTTTGATTTTTGAGTACATATGTAAGTAAAAGTCTGTAAGTAAGTTTGTCAGTATGTATGTATGTTTCTTAGATACCCTGTAGGAAGTATCAATTGAGAAGCACTACTGATTCAACAGTGCCTTTGTCAACAATACTACTGACGAATTGTACTACAGAAAATGTTTTTTGCTTTAGGGACCGTCCATATATTACGTAAGGTTGTAGGGGGGAGGGGTGGGGTTCGAGTTTTGTTATGATTTGTTTTTTTTTAATAGTGTTTTTTTTTTAACACAAACACAATTCGAAAAGCGATTAGCTTATCTGGTGGGTGGAGTCTTTGTTACGTAACAGAAATTTTTTTTAGTAATTTCTATGTTTTCTTATTTAATATGCTTTTCTCATTTATTTGATTATCATTTATTTAATTGATCATACGTCTTACCTTCACATTTATATTATGTATGTATACATACATACATGTGCGGAATGTAAATTTTTGATATCGAGAATTCGAATTCGAATATTTAAAATGATATCCGCGAATACGAATATTTAAAACTATATTAAATTAACTTTGCTTTATTTTAAATTACATTGTAAATGTTACAAAAACACGAGCATACATATGTACATACATAGATATGTATATACATATGTATATCTAAGAACATATTCTTCAACCCAAAAAACATGAAAATTATATTATACATATACTTTTTCGTGAGCGTGCGTGATCGTGATAAGTTGTAAAGCACTCGTGCGTGATTAAAAATATTTTATTCGTAGGCGTGCGTGATCGTGAAAATTTTCAAAATCATTCGTGCGTGAAAGTGCGTGAGTAAAATATTTTTCTGCGTGAGCGTGCGTGTCGTGAGTCAGAAAACACTCACGTGCACATCTCTAATGAAAATATATCAGGCATAGGCGTATGGTTAACACCCCTTCTCTCAAAATATACAAAATACTAAAGAATTTTTATGAGCAGTTTTTTCACATGAAAATCAGTTTTTTTATTCTAAATTTTCAGTTTTCCAAAAAATATTATGGCAACGCTGCATGTACCTTAAAATTTTGTTTTTGCCCTTGTTGGATTTTCCCTACATGAGAAGCTGAAGCAGTGCCCTATAGCTGAATTCTGTAGCATCATATACCTAGATACGTATGTATGTAGGTTTCAAAAGCGACTTGAATATGTACATACATATGTATATTAACTGTCGTATTCAGAAAAAAATGGTTTTGGTTTAGAAAAGGTTTACAAAACCATTTTTTTTTTGTATGAAAGACACTTTATTGTAAATCATACAAAAAACATTTTTTTATCTTACATATTAGAAAGCACATTCTGAAAATAGTGCAATAACACCCCTTTTCCACACGGAAAGTTTAATTTGAAAAGTGTTAACTCAGCTGGGAGAACGACAGAAAGATACTGTACTACTACCTGTGTCTTTCACATAGCTGAATTAAGACTTTGCAAAGTAAACTTTCCGTGTATAAAAGGGGTATTTGCATGTGGAAAAGGGGTATAATATTAAATTTTCCATCCCTGCTAAAATATGTAGATGTGTATTGAAATACTACAATAATATACATACATAAGTATGAGTATTCAATGTAGCGATATGGGATTTACCTGCATTTATTGACCCATACGAGTAAATGCTTAACTTCAGTTTAAAAAGTAAAATCAACAGATTGTTTACATAATACTACGAGTAAAAAACGTTTAACAACTGCAATAACCAAACAGTAGCAATTGCAAATAGACATTTTATTTGTTGTCACAACAAACAAATGAACGAGGAGCAGAAAAGCCGGTTTGAAAATAAACAAACACAGATGTAGTTTTATTGATTGAAAGTATGCATATTCATACCCGGAAGGAAACGTGGGGTTAAGTGACCCCAAGCCACCACTTTTTTCGACTATTTTGGTGACATTGTCAACGGAGCGTCTACATATTAATGTTGTTTTAGATGCGTAGAAATTTTTTTTTCAGATATACACAACTATGCTTCTTCTTAGTGTTTTATGGGTTTGTTGAAAATAAAAGTGGCGTAATGCAATGTTTAAGTATTTATAAAAATTAGTTTAAGAAATCAAATTAAAAGGTTAATACAATTCATATTAATTTTTTTAGTGATTTTTTTAACCTTTTGAAGATTTTGTACCATCACTTCAAGTTTTGTCACACTTTCAGATACATACGTATGTAAGTGTTTGGGATTACTAATTCAGAGAAACATGCAATTTAAATTAATCAATCAGTTCAGTTTTACTAGGGACATTTCCCACAGTGCGGTGATATCGTCAATAGTAAGTCAGTACAATCTTACTATTGACATTTTTGCCATATGGTCCCACAAGAGCTACCTAATCAGTATTGACGCAGTCTACTGGTAGATTTCGTTGGACAAGCCTGTGTTATATGTTATATAATAGTAGATAGCATTGCTTGGGTTACAATATGTCAGTAGTACTGGTGACATCGTCAATAGATAATCGGGGGGAATATTACGGCATCCGATACGACTCGTACTTTGAAAATATTTCAATAGAGTTTATATGCAAATATTTTTAAATTACGAATCGAATCGAATGCCGTGATTTGCCCCCTGTACAATTTTACTATTGGCATTTCCTGCAGGGTACATACATAGACATGTATGTACATATGCACAGCCATTCATATTTGCAATTTATGTATATGTTTTGTGTACACCAATGAACCTTTTAACAATGATTTTTTCTTTGAAATCTATTTGCTGGCGGTTCAGCTTTGTCTATGTACATATATGAATTTCATTGTTGCTGTAACAAATCGTAAGTAGACTTCAACCGCACATTTTGTATATTCACAAACCTCTTATCTTATGCACAGACTTTCAAGAACTATTTGAGAATTCACAAATAATAATATTTTTGAAAATCACAAAAGAAAAACAATACCCCTTTTCCACACGCAAAGTTTATTTTGCAAAGTCTTAATTCAGCTATGTGAAAGACAGGGGTAGTAGTTCAGTCTCTTTCTGTCTTTCTGCCAGCTGAATTAAGACTTTGCAAAGTAAACATTGCGTGTGGAAAAGGGGTATAAGCGTAGTAGGCTTAGAAACTTACGACCTGGCCCAGGATGTTGACAAGAAATTATCTGTCGCTTAGTTATATTGAAATCAAAAACAAAATAAGACAATTTGTTTTTGTTTTCAATATAAGTAAGCGATAGATAGTTTCTTGTCGACATCGTGGGCCGGGCCGCTACATTTACGAAATCCAACAAATAGTTTATATTCGATATGAATCTATTTTATTTTTCTACACCTTTATACAATTAGAAATTTATTGCTGAACCACCAGCAAATAAACTTCAAATTAAAATATACTTGTGACAATATGTCGAATGATAAATTTCTTAAATGTTAAATGTACATTTTATTACTTTTATTATTATCCAATGGATTTCTAATTGTATAAAGTCTTATTGCTAAACTCATCCCTTTTTTATTCTTTGAACTTTCATTGGCGTTCACACAATGCAAGTCTTAATTTTTAGCACATATTTTTTATGCATAGTTTAGCATAACAATACGAATGAGAAACAAAACCTCTCTCTCTCTCTCTACATCAAACTAATCAGCCTAGCAATCAGGGTTACCGCTGGGAATTTTTGAAAAGTCGCACAAAAGTTGGTTTTATAAAAATAAAGTAGCACAAAATATTAATAAAAAAGATTATTGAATCAAAACAAAAAGCTTTTTGCATATTTCATAACATATACAGTTGCATTATTATATTTGCTTCAATACATATTTTCTTGTATGTATACTGAAGAAATCTACTTAAAAAAACAACCTAAAAAAGTTAAAATTAAGATATTTTTTCAACATACATAAATATTACTCTTTTGGAATCCATTCTTCTATATAATAATAATAAACAAAGATTAAATTTAAAGCTAACAGCATTGAGTTGCATGTTTTTACTTTTAATTTGTTTTTAAGCAAAGCTAATTTCAAAATGTTCACATGTTAGTACACACTTGTATGTTTTACGACAACTTTTTCTTTTATTGACTCGGCAGCTAAAAATAATTTTGTAAAATTTGTAAAATAAGCACCGCAAAACCAGAATTTTTATTTTAAAAAGCTTTTTTGCTAACACTATTCCTTGAAACTTTTACTGAAAATTTGGGAAATATTTCTTAAATACATTTTACACATGACAAGGTTGCAAAAAAGTAATATATGTAATATAAAATAAAAAAGTGCTTCCAAATAAACAATAATCTGTGAATTGCTTTTAAATTTTGAAGGTGTCATTTTTTTTTTTTTTTTTTTTTTTTTTTTTTTGATAAATTAAAGTACTGTAATTTAATTGTTTTTTGGGAGAATATTTACAAAAAAGGGTAAAAAGTTCCAAGAAAATCAAAAAAGTCGCAAAATTCGGTCATGAAAAAAAGTTTCACAAAAAGTCGCAGACCGCAAAAAAGTGTCAAATTGCGATTTTAGTCGGATGAACGGTAACCCTGCTAGCAATAATGGTAGAATTAGTCGATTCATATCGTGTTATTTTTGAAGTGGTCGTATCGTTTAATTCTGGATGTTAGTTAGTAAAAAGGTGAGGTTACCAGCGAACGTGTCAGCTGTTATTGTATTTCTCTTTGCTTAACACATGTGTGTATATGTATGTTAGAGAGAAGTTGACGTAGAAATCTATTTTCTGTAGATTTCTACCTCACGTACCTTACGATACATATTAAATAAACAGCAACATGTTTTATTTATCTTACAGATTTTGTCAGCTGATCCGTCAACTCATGATACAAATCTACTAATTATACCATAAGACTTATATATTGCAAACGGTGACGTAAGAAAACATATGAATTTCAACTCAGAATCAAAACGAAAAAATTAAGATTTTGGAATCGTCTTCATCCGAATTGAACCAAACTCAGTATGGTAGTTGAAACTTGTACAGCTTACATTTCATTTAAAAAAATCTGAGGAATATTTCCAGTGGTTCCCAAGCAAAGATGCATTTAATGTATGAAAAATTACAAATTTATTTTGAAACTGCTTTTATATATGTAACTGGTTATAGCTTTTCTAATATCTAAGCTAGACGAATGAATTTAGTCTTCATATAAAGGTATTCTAATATTGCTTTAATGTCTATAAAAGTACAGAAAAAAATTTCCTGCAACTGAAATAAAAAGAAAAAAATCTATTAAACATTTTATTGAGTCAAATAATTAAATAATAAAATTAAATTTTTAAACAAAAGTTTAATTGACTTAAATATATTTTTAATTGATTTTTGGTTATTTTTTTTCAATTAAACGTGTTTATTTCATTCGTATTTAAGTCAATTAATCTTTTGTTTAAAAATCTAATTAATTACAAGGTTTATTTAATTGGCTCGATTATATTTTTAATTGATTTTTGGTTCTATTTTCAATTAAAGTTGATTATTACAGAAATATTTTTGCTGTGTAATTATATAATAATTTGAATAGTTTTCTCCTCGAAACAATCCTGTACCGTGATAATTTAAATATAAATTAACTTTTCTTCTCGTGCACTTAAAGCATGATTGTATCACTTTATATTAGCTATTTTATTTTACATCACAGTGTGGTGTGAAGTGACGTACGAGGTGTACATAAATACACATTGCCCTAGAAATCATATTCACTGTTTATTTTTAAGAATATACGAAGTGAAAATATTTTCAAAACACTGACTATTTTCATTGAAATTTATTTATTTTCTTAACAAACGCTATTCTAAATGCCATACTGAAAAACAGCACTCGTTATCTACATACATATATATGTATATGTACATATACATTTTTTACTTTATGTTATTTAACCACTGAAGACCGGTTGACAGTTGCCCTTGCTACAGCTACTGCAACTACATATAATAGGCTTGGTGACACTGATAAGGATTAAGGCATATGCAAACATATACTTATATAATTGTAAATAGACAATCATTTCAACTTGCACTGCATCTATAGGTAATAATGAATAAGTGATTTATAGAAACTTATATTTGATAGGTACATATGTATACCTATGTATAATACATACATTTTTACATACATACATACGTACATGCATATATGGTGTGTTGGCTTTTATGCAAGAAATCTCCTCATGTCAAAATCGACGCGGCCATTTGGCGGCGCCAACGTTGGTGCGGGGCGCCAGTGATATCTTGTTGTATTAGTTTTGAAAGCTTACAAACGGTTAATTGTATTGGTCTACTCCAACAAACAATTTTTTATTCCGCACTCTTTTTATTAATGAAAGAAATGTAATGTTTGTCTCTCAACACATTTTTATGATAACTCTTCCGCGATTATCATGCCAACTCGAAATACGGCGAGGAAAGCTTTTCAACATTTGTAAACACGATTGGCACCAGGTTAACTACATACATACATACATATGTACCTACATATTTACGTTTTGTAAACAAACAAAGAAAGGCAGCCTGACACAACCGATATGGAAATGCATACTTATTTCAAAATTGCTCAGATTATCAAATGGTTTAGTAAATTAAATAAAGGATGGTTACAATTTAAGGGCCGATGTTGTTTTTTAATAAAACATAAATTATTTAGGAAATTATTGTCATTTATTTTTATTATGATTTATATGGTATGGTTCAATTATGTATGGAACCAAATATCGGCCAAATGGCCTCCGCGACCTCAGCGGCACACCTCTAGCCGATGGCTCAAATTTTCGGTGACGCTAAGGCATTATTGAGGTTCTATGCCGTTAATGTGCCGAATTATCTCATCCTTCAATTCTTCAGTTATTACTGGCTTATCGATGCACATCTTTTCTTTAAAATAACCCCAAAGAAAGAAGTCGAACGGTGTCAAATCACATGATCTTGGCGGCCAATTGACATCGCCACCACGTGAGATAACACGGCCATTGAATTTGTCGCGCAAAAGAGCCATTATTTCGTTAGCTGTGTGGCAAGTGGCACCATCCTGTTGAAACCACATATCGTCCACATCCATTTCTTCCAATTCGGGCCATAAAAAGTTCGTTATCATCTCATGATAGCGAACACCATTCACAGTAACCGCCTGACCGGCCTCATTTTGGAAAAAATACGGCCCGATGATGCCACCAGCCCATAAACCGCACCAAACAGTCACTCTTTGTGATTGCATTTGTTTGTCGACAATCACTCTTGGATTATCATTCGCCCATCTACGGCAATACTGCTTATTGACGAATCCACTAAAATCGATTGTACTGACCGAAAAAATAACGATATGTGACAGCGCATAGAGAAAGGGACCTAAGGGTAAAAAATTTCACTTTTTTTTTTTGATGTGGACAACATCTGAGCATCGAATGCCCCATGCCCCGATCCCATGCCCCAAAAGTGTTCCCTCCCAGAGATATGCGCGTTTTATGATGTGATGGTACACCAAAGATACACGTATTTAAATCTTTAAAATGGCTCTCCTGAACAAAACAGGTTTTTACCCTTAGGTCCCTTTATATTTTGCGCGTCACATATGCATTTTGATTTGAACTTCCATTTTTATAATAAGCCTGAATAACTTTAACGCGCTGCTCGATTGTGTATCTTTCCATGGTTCAAATTGAGTTAGTCTGAAATTGAGAAATGTCTAATGAAATGCAGAAAAAAACTTGACGTTTAGGTGTGATTCACATTCAACATCGGCCCTTAAAATTTAACAACCCTTTATTTCGATATCGAACTCAGTGATGGGAATTGGAAATCTTGATTTTGTGCCAAATCTGCTTTTAAATAGTACCAAAATCACTTGAATAGTGCCAAACCATGCACTTCATGAATGATAATTTATTACGTGTATAACTAGAATATCACAAAAACACGTTCTAAAATTAGTTGTATGTATATACATACACATTAAAATTGCAAATTGTAAAATTTATAGTAAGGTACATTTAAGGCTCAGTTAGCCGACTGTAATGTAATGTAACTGTAACAGTAAGAAACAACTGATCGATTTTGTTATGTGAAAAGTAATGAAAATGGTTATAGAGATGTAATGTACCGTAACCTACTTTTCATATAAAAATATCAATCATTTGTTTTCTACGTTACAGTTACATTACATTAAAGCCGGCTAACTGAGCCTTTACTTATGTTCTCGTAAAACATATTTGAGTATTAAAGAAAACCTTCTCCTAAATCGTAAATAATGCTCGATATTCACACATATATAGACATCATAAGAAATAAAAATATAAAAACATTGTTTACTTTATAGTAATGATTCTAAACGACATACTTAAAGACTATAATAACCCTAAACTAATTTAAATGATAAAATAGCTTTTTCTTATTAGATGTACATATACAGTAGTTTTCGCTTATAAAATTGCACAGAAATTGTGGACTATATCGCAAATGAGCCTAATTTTTTTATATGCCACGCAAGGTATATAAAAGAATTTCCATACAATCCAATTATGTCAATTACAAAACAATGTTGTATTTAAAAGGCACATTTGTGTGGCCTTTTATGCAACAATATTTTGTTCTAAAGACATGTTCTTCTAATTACTAAACAGTAGATGGAGGTTGAAATTTAGATTTACTTTTTGGTTTATGACTTAAATAAATAACAACAAAATCTGTTCAAAATTTTTGTGACTAAAACGCGAATTGTTTGCATACAATTTGGATTTGGCTACCACAAAGTTGGTGCATAAGTGTCAAATATGACTATATAGTAAATGGATTATATCGTAAACTTTTTGAATGAAATTAAGTTCAAGTCACAAAAAACATTAAATATGGACTATATCATTAATGTGACAATAAGCGGTAGTGCCTATAAACGAAAACTACTGTATAGTGACAATTATAGTTTGTAATTTTTTTATGGTTAATATAGTCCTCGTCCAGACTTGCAATTTTTGTTGCTGCAATTTCTTAAAATTCTGCTTTCAAATTGCATAAGTGTCCACATTATGAAATTCTAATATTGCAATTATGCATTAAAAAAATTATTAGACCACAAATTTTCTTGAAAAATTAATAATTCTATTCACTTTTTGTTATATATTTTTTGTTGTTTTTCATACAACTGAAGAAATAAAATTATAAAAAACATCAAATACCACTAACAACTTGAAATTAACAATTACGAATTTTAATTCAAAAGAGAATTGCCGAGCACATGAAACTGTGTACCCCTCCACAATCTTCTCACCTCTCTCACCAATGAACTCAAGAATTGCTGCAACAAAAATTGCAATTCTGGACAGGAACATACTGTCGAGTTTTACAATTTCGTGCACGTTAAAAAAAATAATAATTGTTACCTATTTATTTTAATCAAACAAATATTCGTCGGTATAGTAGAATTTGTATTGTTGTTTTTGATTCATCATTTTATATGTACTCGGATCGCCCGGTGGTCTAAATTAGATCACTTGACACCTAGTGTGTCTTTATTTATTATAAATACATGTGTACAAAACAAACACAAAGGAGAAAGTTGTCTTTTTTCAAACTGATTTTAATAGCTTTTTACTACTTTTGAACCAATAATTTGAAAAAAAAAATATTTACATATATTGTGCATATCTACAGAAAAATACCTTCTAAATCATATATGTTTTACCAATATTGGTGGACAGATACTTAAAAATGTACGACAAAAAAACGTGTGCCATATTTATATATAAGATTAGAATTAAAACAAGATACATATGTACATATATTGTTAGACCTCAAAAGTCTTTACCATGTATTAAAGATGCTAAAGTTTATAATTGCAGTCCATTTAACATTTTACTTTTGATAAAATTTCGAACTAAAAATATATTTTCCACGCTTGATGAAGAGTAGAGAATAAAAAGAATACCTAGAATGATTATATAAATATTACTTAAAAATTTTTCATTCAAACTTTCGTTTACGTCTCCATGTCTTTCAAGAGTTCGCTCACACTTAAGCTCATGAATTTTTTTAAATCTTCAAAGTCTAATATGGATCTGTATTCACTTTTAATTATTTCATTTTTATCAAAAGGAACAGTATTATTTGTGTCTCCACTTAGAACATATTTTGGCTCATACTTTAGAAAGCAATTCAAATAATAATCCTTGGAGTAATATTTAGTTTTCAAATATAACACAAAAGAAATATAAGAAGACTTTAATTCTATTTTTGAATTATACAACTTTATGCTGGGAGAATTAATTTTTGATTATGAGTAGTTTCATTTCAGTGCAGCAATAATTTTCTTCCGTTGGAAGATGGTTAGAATTTCGAACTATATTGTCAACATGGAGATCATTAATATAAATAAAAAAGCCCCTTGAAAATTAAATGTAGTCTCACATTTTTAGATTGCATTGCAAGGATATAAGCTAAAAATAAAAATACATTTTGCTTATATAATCCGTTAAACTATTTAATATGAATAAAGTTTTATCATTGCATTATGACTGAAAATTTTATAGTGTGAATAAATACTTCATGGGCTCCCACTGTTTAAAGACTCTATCTGCAACAACTTGACGAGACAACCAACTTAAGAATTTCATAAATTTCAGAGTTGAAATATTTCTAAAAATTTATAAAATCATCTCTACCACATGAGCTGTTACCAGCAAATTTATATATTAATTTTAATAGATCGTCAGAACCGAACAGTTGTCAGCCTGAAATCCTACTAAGTTTTCATTACTTAAAAACGTAGAAAGAACAAGACGAGTACTTATTATTGCAATAAGAAAAGTGTCCATACTTAATGATCAAAAAGTGCCAGAAAAGGAGCGAGAGTGCCACAGTGCCAGGCAGCATCCAATAGTGCCAAAAATGGCACAATTGTGCCAAATTTCCCATCACTGATCGAACTGAGTGTCCGCTTTCCATACGGGAGGAAAAAAGAGAGCAGATAGTAGCCGCTTGCTTGTAGCATTTTGATTATACATATGTACATATGTATTAGTGATGCGCGAATATTCGTATTTGAATTCCTGAATATTCGTTAATTTTTAGATACTCGCATTATTATTCATATTCGCTAAATTTAGGCAAATACGAATATATTTTCCCAAAAATTAAATAAAAAATGATATAAATATATTTGTATATTATAGCCCATTCAGGCTGACGCCAAATTAACCAATTTCTTGGTTTCTGCCGAAATCAAGTTAAAATTAAGTAATTTCCCATGTATTTTGACATTTTCCAAATTAAGTTATTTTACTTAATTACGATGAAATTAACAAGAAATTAAAACTGCCTTTTTTTCAAACATGAGTAAATTTACAACTAGGAGAAACAACAATTAAAAGACATTCAATATTAAATTAAAAAAAGATTGAAAATTTTAAAAGTACTTCAATGTCTGCCGCAGTGAATAAGATGTTTGCGAAATCAACTCAAATGTCATTCAGTACCTGCATAAACATCTTTCATTTCGTTTGTAATTTTAGCTTGAAATTACTTAATTTCGTGTCAGCTTGAATGGGCTATTAGTTTTTAATAACTAAATAAATTCAGTAAAGTGCGACTCTGACTCGCGCACGAAGGGTTACGTACGAACACTAGATATGTAATTTAATACAAACTTCATCCTATATAATATATAGTTTTGGCATTTTTTTCGTTTTGGGGTCTTTTAGGTTTTTTTGTTTTGGCGTTTTTTTCGTTTTTTTTCGGTTTTGGCGATTTTTTAAGTTTTGGCTCTTTTTTTTTATTTTGACACTTTATTTCCTTGTTTTGGCGATTTTTTTTTCGGTTTTTGACGTTTTTTTATTTTTGCGATTTTTTTTATTTTTGGCGATTTTTTTCATTCTTGCGATTTTTTTTATATAATTTTTTTTAGTTTTGGCGACATTTTCGCGTTTTGGCGATTTTTTTCGATTTTTGGCGTTTTTTTTCATTTTGGAGATTTTTTTCATTTTGAAGATTTTTTCGAATTTGGCGATTTATTTTAGTGTTAGATTTTTTTTTTTAATTTTGGCGATTTTTTTCGTTTTGGCGATTTTATAATTTTGAGATTTTTTAGTTTTACCGTTTTTGAAAATTTCAAGAGTTTGCCTCCTACGGTTTCCAAGATATAGCAAGTTGTCAAAATTACATAGTCAAAATTGCATTAACTGATGGACCACCCTATAATTTAAATTTTTTTAAATTTTATTGTTAATTGTTGTAGTCTGTATAAAAATACACTAATTTTACAAATTTCTAGTTTCAATATACATATGTTCATACAATGGTATGTATATTACATGGGATTTTAAAATTTTTCGTTGCTTGTTTTGGAACACCCTTTAATTTTTAATTCTCATGTATTTGTTGTTATAGCGGCCGAGGTTCTACATACTCTGTCCAAATTTCAGGTCCGTAGCTCTTACGGTTCCTGAGAAAATACTGTGTGACGGACAGACGGACAGCGTAGCGAAAACAATAGGGTTCCTTTTCACCTTTGGTGTACGGAACCCTAAAAAAACAAATTTACTTCAATTCAAACAAAACAATTCAAAACAAACAACACGAACTTCTTGTACAATTACGAGTAACATTAAAAGAAATTTAAAGTACTTTTCTTCACCTAAAAAGAGGAATGGTTTACTTCAAAAATAAAATTTTAAAAGCTTTTTCTCCATCAAGCCTATTACGATGAGGTATGTAAATAAAACCAACATCAACACTGACAAAAAATCCTGTTCTTTACCCAAAGTAGTTTGAACCATGTTAGATGAGCGACGTCATTTGCTATCTATTTTTTCGATTGTTTTCTATAGTTTTCCGTATTAATGAATTTACAAAATTTTAAAAACTAAATATTAATTAATGACAACCATTAGAAATTTGGAAACTTTTTATTTACTTTAATGCACGCTAACAGGAGTGTGAAATTCTTTTAATTTTGTAGCCGTAAATAGGATCCCAATTTAACATATTCGCGAATATCAAAAATTGACATTCGGCACATCACTAATATGTATGTATGTAGTAATGAAGCTGGCAAAAATAATTACATGTGTGTTTATTTGTTTTAATAATACGGTGCGACAGTCCAAAAAACCTGGGACCGGATATTATTTTTCTTGTAGGGCTTGTCGAGTAAAACAAGATTCCAATAGATAAATATGCCGGACACCTCCAAAATCCGGATTTACCGTTAAAAACCCGGTTTTTTTACCTTTTGTAACTTTGTTGATAATGATCCGATTTTCAATTTCTTACTAGATTTGCAAAGAAATCTTTCGAATGATATAAATTTATATAAGAAAATTTGAGAAATTTGGGTGTTATTGTCCAACAAACACAAATTTTGTAGATTTTTCAAAAATTTTTCAACTTTGCTGACGTTTTTATACATTATTTTATTAAGAAACTATAATACTATTGAATTTATTCAAAAAGTACGTTTATTTACGATTACAATGCATATTTGGGGTTAAAAATAGATAAGCTATTGACTGAGTTATTTAACTTTTCATGAAAATAAACTTTTAAACATTTTATACAAATTTTATTTTTGGTTATTTAACTCAAAAGTGTTTGCTTGACCGTTTTATTTAAATTAGCATCATCAGTTTTTCGTTTAAGTGACCAGTAATATTCTGAAATCATTTTTATCTTATTTTTTCCTTCAAAGCGTTTTTCAATAGTTGCCATTTCCTGGTGAAAATATTCGTCTTGTTCATCACTGAACTGGCCCAAGTTATCTGAGAAAAAGTCCAAATGCGAATGCAGAAAATGAACTTTTATGGACATGTTGCACTTAAAAACTCATTGACAACTGTGACATAGTCGTCGCTTCTGTGATTTCCAAGGAAATTATCGCATAGCGCAACAAAACTCTTCCATGCACGTCTTTCGACGGAACTTAGCTTGTTAATGAAATCTGCATCTCTCATAATTTTTCGAACTTGAGGTCCAATAAAAATACCTAAAAGTTATCAAAACAGATAAAAACGATTAAAAACGTACTAGATATGTATGTAATTAAATTCCCAAAAAATTTTTAAACAAATATTTGTTTGAAATCAAACTTAGTTTCAGTAAATATTTTGTACTGTTCCACTAAATTAATTTGTACCAAAAAACTGTGTAGAGAAGAAACAGGCCACGACGTTTGTCGGCTACTTTTCGGCATTTACATTTATACAACACGATCAATCAAAATAAACAACAACAACAGCACAACAGCACGTTGTTCCTATCAACAAGCAAGATAAACACAAACACACTGAAATAATATTTTCTCTCAGCAAAACTATGATTAATTTAAATTTTTACAAAATTTTTATCAGAATTTACAAAATTATTTGTAGGACCGCATTCAAATAAAATATTTAGTGATTCAACGAATTTGGTTACTGAAAATGAAATTTAGTTTTTTCTGTGTACATGATAACAAGTAGCATAAAAATATTTATAAATACATGCATTCGACGTATAGTAGAAATATGGCAACCTCGCAAAATTTTCAATGAAGTATTGCCGTACGGCACTAGCTAAAGGTGGAAGCACATAACACGCGTTCAATGCGCTAATGCGATACACACGGCTGTCAAAAAAGTTGAAATAGTGTGTTTTCATAAGGAAAGTTACATAGAGAAGTTCGCGACGCGCGTACCTCGCAAAAAGTTGAACATTCTTCAACTTTCACGCGTTGTATACAAAATGAAAGTTAGTGTTGCCAGATTCATAAGCTAACATACACAAAAATGATTAGAAATTAATTTTTCATTAAACAATGGATAAAAAAATGCATTAAAGATTCAAAGAAATATGAAACGTAAGTGCAAGACAAAAAAAATAACCGACAAAGGCTTTAAATTTTATAACTAAAAAAACCACAAAAGCGTGTTGTGTAGCTTTCCATTTGTATAGCGTTAAACGTTTAACAAGCCAGAAAAGCGTTGCCGCGTAAAGCGTGGTATGTACTTCCACCTTAAACTATCATTGAAATCGATATACTAAAACGCAAGTACGATTAGATTGTGCTCAAAGAATGTATTGAGGAAAAATATGTTGCAAAATCCTCAACGCTTGTGGGCAATAAAACACCCTATAATGTCACTTCTTTGGGCACAGTTAGGATGAGCTTACATCTGAACTGAAAACGTTAAGTTGTCAACTTTTGTTTATTGATAACGCAGGTTGTCAACTTGAAAACATTCAGTATCAATACTTCGTTGCAAAAATGACAACGGTGTGTAACATTTTCATACAAACGTCGCTGATATACTTTTGAGACAGAATGTGGTCATTTTGAACACATATTGTGTGATTTTTTTTTCTGGATGATGCAACCAACTGCTTAATATCCCCTATAGTATTAAAGTGGAAAAACCGAGGGATATGGCAGGCGTGGACGAGCTCCGACCAGATGTAGAAGGATCATTTTGAAAGAATTAATCAAATAGTTTAATTATCTAAGAGCAATAGCAAGAAATGGAGAAATCTGGAAACATTTCATTAATAAGCAATGTGAAAACCTTAGTCAGTGGTTATATGCTTAACGTGAATCGCAAGAAAATATCTTGAATTCGCTTATAAAATGGATTGGCATTAGTATAACTTTGAATGATTGTTTCAAAAATTTGCAGAACGGAAATACGTTAGTTAAATATTTTAAAAAAAATTTAGATGCTACTATACATTGGGTGCATTCATAAGACGTAGCTGTTGCGCAACCGTTGAGTATTTGTCTTAGAAACGCACAGTTGCGTAATTCCGCTCCACTCAACAGTTGAGTAATTTTCCATCACAAAATTTTTTCGCTACCTGTAGTCAACATGTTTTGCTCAGCATAAACAGCTGATCGAATAGAGCTTTGCCATTTATATGCTTTGTTATGTGGCAGTAGCAAATATTTGTTAAATTTTATATTACAAATGCGATGAAGTAGCGAAATAAAGATATAAAATTAAATTATATACATCAAGCCGTTTCTAAGACGTAGATGTTGGAGCCAACAGTTGCTAGCATTTGCACAACTGTTGAGCTCAACAGCTACGTCTTATGAATGCGCCCATTAGCTTACGTAGGTGAGGCCAAAATACAATTCCCTTATGTCTAGGGTTGCCAGTTTTGAAATCGTAGAAATCAGTACATGAGAGAAAAAAAATCAGTACAATTGAAAAAAATCAGTACATTAATTTTTTCAATATAAAAGCCTTTAACTAGGGATGTAACTAAAGCTATGTACAGACGATTGTCAGATCTTACAATATTGTCAGATCTGGCAATGTGCTGACAATGTAATGGTAATCGAAAATTGCCAGCACAATATTTCTTGTCAGTTCACACGGTTGTCAGAAAATCTTACAATTTATTGCCAGACGGTTGTATGACAATAAATTCATCTGACAAAATCGTCAGTAAAAAAATTGTCAGTTCACACGGTTGTTATATGCACAAATTGTTAGATCTGTTGTTATGCGTTGCCAGACTTAAAGCATTTGTTAGAAATTCTAAAATATTTATCGTTTGTGTTTGTTTTAAATGTAAAAAGTGAAAGTGTAAATTATTATGGACCATAAAGAAGCAATTGCAATGATTTTTTCTGCATATATTTTATCATAAATTTTTTCTTTAAAATCAAGCATGTGCAGTGTTGCCCATAGAAAGATTCTCTTACAATGACGCCATTGTCAGATGCATAAACTTCGCACATCTGACAATATTAAAATGTCTGACAAATATCTGGCAATAATTTTACAATGTGTTCACACGATTGTAAGATGTCTGACAATTTGTTGTCAGGTGCTAGTCTTGCAATGGACTGACAATGCTTTTTCTAGCAACTACGTCTGACAAAAATTGTCAGTTCACACGGTTGTAAGAAATTTTGAGCACATTTTACTGGCAATATTGTAAGATCTGACAACCGTCTGTACATAGCTTAATACCAGTTTAGCGCATGCGAATGCGAATACTACATTTTAATTTTTGCAAAAGCAAATGCAAATATTACAATACGTTAAAAACCACATGAAAATAAATTTATATAAGAACATGAAGTTGTATTACATACATGGATGTACTACATATAGCATTTTATTTTAACTGAGTCTTGCATTGAGCAAATATGTATTAATTTATTAAAAACATGAATTCATAAAACAGAAAGATATATACATATGTTTGTATATGAAATTAATGAGTGACACTTGTTTCGCGTGAAATTTACAAACAACAATGACTAGTTAATATTGTTAGCGATTCAAATTTGTTTGTACGAAGTAATGACTGGTGCTCAAAACATTTTTTTAAAGTTTTAACAGACTAGTCTTAAGTAGAAAATACTCTGCCGAAAATACAATGCCTTTTCTTTTTCAAAAAATTAAATAGGTATATTTCCAAACACCGCTGGACTTTAGTTTAATTTTGATGCTTATGAGAATTTTTTTATAGAAAAGCTTTCTGATAAAGCTTTGAACAATACCTTACTTATAAGTCAGCTACGTCCAAGCCATGTGCACAATGTGCAAACTTTTAAAAAGAGTTTTTTGTGCTTTCACAAAACGAACAGCAGAAAATCAAAATAAAAATGAATGCTTGGTGGGGCATCAAGCATGGTAACATCAAGCCGACAAGCACACGTATACGAACTTGACAGCAAGCATTTTGATCGTGTCCAAAGCCCTTAAAAATTGTTTGCAATACGTTCAACAATGCCAACTATGCACAGATATTGAGCAGTTGCAAAGCACAAAGTATACTTTGTGTTGCAAAGCATGTGCAACAGTTGATCACGCATACGCAGAAAAAATTCGCAGAACTTCTGCAAAATTTGCTGAATCTACGAACGTACCTTATATTTATCTTTTTCATGCTGGCTTAAAATAATTTTCGTGTTTGTTTTCGTGACGTTTGTTAATGGCAAACTTTTTTCGTAAAAGAAGTACAAAATTTATTTGTCTTAAATATTCGCATACATTTTAGCAAATGCAAATAGCAAAAATAAGCGAAAAATTTGCAAATGCGAACATTCGTTACATTCCTAGCTTTAACCATTCTTAAAACAAAACATGAATTCAATGTATACTTTCTACCAAATAGCAAATCTTTCTTGCTAATTTAAATAAAAAAAATCTCAATAAAATTAACATTAACATTAACTTAAACTAAAATTTATATGATCTCTGACAGTTTTGGCAGAATTTGCTTGAGCTTTATATCGATACCACTTTGAAAATAAATTCGCCTTAAAGCGAACGTAAAGTAAATATCACTGGTGATTCAAAGAAAATAAATAAACACTATGACAGGCTTTCTCATATATTGATCGTAATTAATATATAAAAACAGTACAAAAACAGTACACACATGAAAAAATCAGTACATTTGCGTACTGATTTGCTAGTTATGCATAAATCAGTACTTTAAACAAAAATCAGTACATGTACTGGCAAAATCAGTACGACTGGCAACCCTACTTATATCTTCAGCATTTACAGTCGGAACTTAAAGTTTGGTACATATGTATATCGATGTTTTGTGTCGAGGAGACCAATCTTTTGCTTCAATAGTCATTGACCTCAAATATCCCGTTCTAGTATATACCAACCAGATCCCAGTGCCTACCACTCTAATGCACCACCCGAATTTTCAAACTAAAGCTCGCAAAATATCATTAAACTTTTGCAAAGGAAGTATTTCGGCGATTAAAAATAAGCTCCGACAATTCACGGAAGTCGCCACATTTTCCAATATCTATCTATATAATTAATAGGCGAACATGTTTTTTGTAATCCCTTTTACGCTGGTACCACCGCACTGATTTTAAAAAGATTTATATGGTTTTAAAGGATTTTTATACAGGTGTGCAGAATCTATATTTTATTGAAATCGGTTTAGTATTTTGGGAGCTATAAGCGTTTAAAGTTGCTACTACTACATGCACACATATTACACACGCATTTATTAGCTTACAAGTAAAAAAGAAACAACACATGAGTGTGTGTGTGTGTTTGTAGTATTTCTCTTGACCTTACAATTGTTTTTCTCTTATTTGTTGTTGTATCAAAGCCATAATACTTAAAGGAAGAGAGTTCAATAAATTGAATTAGGTTGGTTGAAGGGATTTTGTTTATGCTTTTTTAACTTCATGTATTATTTGTGGCTTTGTTTTAATGAATTTTTTTATGACGTTTAGATACATTTTCTTTGAATCTTAAATTATTTACATTTTGATTCTAGAATACGGACGAGTGTGTCGTCCGTTTGGTATATCTAGTATATCTTGGATTCGTCAGTTGCCGGGCGACTTTCAACAGGACCTTCGCCCGTTCATAATTTTTCCACCCCGAGAATGTTTTGTTATTGATGACAACAGACCAAGAAATGAAGCAACGGGATGCATTCGTCAAATGTTTGGTTCACAAGATTATAATTTCATAAACTTCGAGAGTGACTCATACTTTGATATTATCAATTGGACCAAATTTGAATTCAGTAACCCGCCATGGTTGCAGTCTTATATGCAAGACCAGCTGGAAGCATTACAACTTTCCAAAAAAAAAAACAAATTTAATTACCGGGTTAGCACAAGGGAAATAACTTCATTTGGTAGTTTTCCTCACTAAAGTTAATTATTTTCATAGCTAATCCATGCCATTCTCAAGCGTTCTCCGAGCGTTGTGTTCATGTAGTACACTCTAAAACATTAACTCAAATTTAGGGTCATATATGGTCTAATTTTTTGTTGAAATATTCTTAGTGTCTAAATTTATATGTATAATTTATTTTGGCGACACCTACGTTCGGCAAATTGTTGTCTTGCAACAATACTTTATATTCGGTGGTGTTTAGCGAACTTTTTTTTCCTGTAAGGCGATACGGTCTAATATACATATCGTCACGCAAAATCCAAAAGGTTGTATATAATTGACAACAAGTTTAAAATATACTTTTTTTGATAATGATAATGATGAAATTACAAAACTACATCTGTACTTAAAATTTCACAAGAATTCGTTGCAAAATAACGATTTCATTAACGGAATACAAGAGGCCGTTATTGGATTGCCAAAAAATGCGTAAGCCACAAGTGCACTAGCTCCACTTTTATATACAAAATGCATCAAAGGTAGCAACCGTGTTACTTTCAGAAAGAGCGATCGGAAAAGGCTGGAAGTACCATTACGTAAATCAACTATTGTTTTTTCATTTCTTTTTACGATCACATTCGGATTCTTATCTTAATTCCAAAGTTTGGCTACTGTGCATTAAAAAGTCTTAGATTATTTTTTCTTCTACTTTAAAAAATTACAGTTGAGAAAATGTTGCAAACTGTTGGCCTCAACAGTTACATCTTAGAAACGGCTTGATAGATATAATTTAATTTTATATCATTGTTTCT
The DNA here is from genome assembly GCA_949987645.1 of Tachina grossa. Classification (NCBI taxonomy): domain Eukaryota; kingdom Metazoa; phylum Arthropoda; class Insecta; order Diptera; family Tachinidae; genus Tachina; species Tachina grossa. The sequence goes on along the minus strand of OX465274.1, from coordinate 129,894,553 downwards.
TTACTTTATCGCACTGATCAGCTGTTCATGCTGAGGACAACATGTTGACTGTACTTAGCGAACAAATTTTATGATGGAAAATTACTCACCCATTAATATGCTTGTCTGCAATAAAATGCTATAGTTTTGTTGGGCTCTTACACTAAAAATAAATTAATATTATTTTACAAGGGGCTAATGCAGAAAAAAATACAACATAATTTGATACATTTTTAAGAATTGATTTCCATAATTTTCCTTATTATTTCTCATCAATATTTTGAGTGATTTTTCATGAAAGAAATAATTTTTCTTGTTATGCTCGCTCTAGCAAGCAAGCTGTAAGAAATCCGAAAGATTCGTCTATAACCTGAGCAACTTGTCTTGTTACCCTACAAAAATTAATGATTTTGTCGTAGAATGAAAAAAAGCTTTGATCAAATATTGAATGTTTAATTTTAATTATTAGTAGACCAACATATTTTTCTTATATTTTAAAAATTCAATAGCTTACTTCATATGACAAAATTGGCACAAAAAAAAAGACAAAATGATTTATTAGAAAAGTATTATCTATAGTAAACATAAAGTCAATTTTCATGAAAACAAGTTAATACCATTCACTTTCAAATTCAATATATAAAAACTGTTAAAGCAAGTACGCGTGTGGAAGCAAAACGAAAAAATATTTAGCCTTTTTAATTTGTCTAATGAAATTTTAAATTTGCTTCGTCAAAAAAACCTCACCCATTGGAATTGAAAATCCGCCTAATAAAATAATTTTCGACAACAAAAATTGGCAACAGAAGCCGTTATGAAATTTATAAAAGATATTTGTGAGACACTTTTGTTAAGGCTGTCAGAATACTGAATACAAAAATAACATTACATACATAAGTATGTACATATAAAAATATACATACATAAATACATATGTATTAATGTGTGTAGGTATATACAATATGTACATAAGTAAGAATTGTAAGGTTGCATTTTGGGAGACATTTTTGCTAAAAAAAATTTTTCGACTTAAGATTGATGATGACATTAGCATCATTGTCAGGAGAAAAAATACAAAACCCAACAACTAAAAGTAGGTATACAAAAAGAAAATTAACAATCAAACAGTGTAGCAGTGTAACCAACCGACTTTGAAAGAAAATTAATGCAATATCCAAGAAAGAGACAAGTTATTTGATAAGCCATTAAGTGGATGTCACTTATTTTTTTGTACGCTAAATGTTTTAAATTTGTTATATTGACATTTTAATTTTGTTGTAAAAAGGAAGATGAAGACTGCAAAAACATTATTATAAGTAACTCACACACAGCCACTTAAGGGATTAAGTAAAACAACAAAACCATTCGTAACTCTTAACACGGATTGACTTCTTTTAAATCCTTACAATATTTACAACAAATTCATGGTGGAAGAAATACAAACATACATACATATACATATATACATACATACATATGTATATGTATGTACATATGTATGTAGGTACATAAACTCAATGTTAGAAAATTTCCTTAATTAATTTAAGAAAACCCCTACGTTTACGATATTAACAGCATTCAAAAGAATCATTTTCCCTCCATTTTGTTTTCCATAGTTTTTATCAAAGAGGATTCATTATTTCACGGAAACACACACACACACACACACGCACAAATACGCACTCATTCATTCATTTATTGAAATTGAAAGCTTGTTGATTGTTATTCGTTCAACATTCTTTACCGTTTCACACACACCCATTTGTACATTTTATATCCATATGTACATACATACATACGTGCATTGATACATACATACATACATGGGGAGATACGAGTAAAAAGCACCCTTAAAATCTGCTGCGGAAATTGCTGAATTATGTTCATTTTATTCTGAGAAGATTCATATGCATATAACATACCGGATGCTGCTTTTTATAGGTGGATGATTATATGAATAGAAAATAAAGAAAGAAAGAAAAGAACCAAAAAATGTTTTCAAAAATTTTTGTTTGCTGAATTTCACCTCTGTTCAACAGTAGACTTCAACCGAAAGATTTTTGAAATAAGCAGAAACGAAATGCATGTAGACGTTGCTTTATCAACAAGCAAACACAGTCCTAATCGGTATGTACACCCAGAAAAAAGATAGTTTAATAAAAGCATAAAATAACAAAAATTAAAAATTTTAAAAACCCCCGACTTTTTTCAGAAAAGATGTTATATCTTCTAAACGGCTGGACCGATTTTTTTCAAACATAGCTAAGAACCCTCTTGATCAAGTCATCTTTCAAACAGAAAAAACTAAATGAAAATCGGTGCAGCCGTTTGGCCTGTACGTGGACACAGACAGACACACAGATACACAGATCCACAGATACACAGACACACACTACAAACTTATAACACCCCTTTTTTTAGTCGGGGGTTAAAAACACGAAAAATTTCTGGATTATGCGAAAAATGTGCTGCAAAAATGTTAATGGTGGATTCGGTTGAATAAACGATAAGGGAAATTACAATTTCATAAAAAAAATGCAGCCGATTCTGAAGAAGACAATCGCTCTTATTCTAGCTTGCTTCCGATTTTGCAAGTTCTCGCGAATTTTTGCAAACTTCGCAATAAAAACGACTTTTTGCATGCTTTCAGCCCCCTAAACGTTTTGCCAATTTAAAAAAAAATAGACTTTGTTATCTCCTGCTGTAAATAAGTCTTTGCGAATTTTCTCAATTTTCGCGAATTTTGAATTCCTTACAGTTTTAGCGATTTTTAGTCAATGTTATGGCTTCTTTAAAATTGTGGAACTTCTCGCGATTTTTGCAAAGTTCGCGATAAAAGCGACTTTTTGCATGTCTTCAGATTCTTGGAAGTTTTCCCGATTTAAAAAAAAAATATTAGACTTTGTTATCATCCCGCTGTTAATAAATTTTTGCAAACGTAGTTTTCGCGATTTTTTGCATTCCTGATTTAAAAGTTTGTCAATTTTCGCGATTTTTTTTTAAGTTCGCAATAAAAGCGGCTTTCTGAGTGTTTTTTAACGTCCTAACAGTTTTAAAGAGTTTAAAAAATTATTAGACTTTGTCATCCTGCTGTTGTAGCTTTTTGCCAATTTCCGTCAATTCGCGTATTTCTTTTTATTTATATACATACTTATATAATTGCACTAATTTTTATTAACTTAATAAAGAAAAATTAAGATAAATGTAATTAAAAAATATTAGCATTTTTTTAAGTTTAAGCATTCCCGATGCCATTTTACGACATTCAATAAACATAGGGAAAAATGTTGTAGGTGTCATAGCAAACATTTCTATGGAAATTATCAACAACATTTTTACAACTATTGTACAGCTTGACGACCTACCACACTTACAATATATTGTTAATTGAACAAATAAAGGCCCAACTATAATATGAATAAGCTAGCTTAAGCAACTGTGCGGTTACATATAAAACGCATGTGGCAAACTATAATGTACTTATCAAACTTTTCGTCAAGTTTCGTCAAATGTCATTTGCTTAAGTAAAGTGCCAAACTGAACGCACATTCCGTAAGGAAACAACTGTTTGTGCATCTTTTAAACTTAAACAAGCAGCAGCAGAAAATATTCATTGATTTTAAATATTTTTTTATTGTTTCTTATTTTAAACTCGGAAAATAAAGCAAACCTTTTATTTTCATTGTTTGTTTTACAATACACATATACACACATACACATGTATTTACTTATGTATATTCACTGTTGTACTTTTTAGTAGGCAAAACAAATAAAACAAGTAATAAGGTGATGGATATATTTATATGTGAATTTTTAATAGATTAGGACATTCTTTCAAGTTAGTTTGATTGAATTGCATTCATTTAATAGTTATGAGAAGAAACAAAATTACTACAAAATTATTGACAATACCTAGATGTGCAGCTGTGGCTAAAGAATACTTAAGTGCATGTAAGTACATTATGGCCACCTAAAAGTCACATCTGATTTGTTTAAGCATTAAATTCTGAGATTAGCTTAAGCCAGCTTATTCATATTATAGTTGGGCCTTAATTCATGTAATAAAAGGTAAAGACTATTTCAAACAAAATCAGAAAATAGTTATAGTAGGCTGCTGTTTAGGGGCTGTTCACATATTACGTAACGCTTTGAAAATTTTACGTAACAGAAAAGTAAAACTAAACTAAAACTTACCCAGTAAAAAAAATGGAAGTCATTCAGAAGGCACCACATTTTCATTGCTTCCAAAAAATCGATATTTTTAATTTGCCGATAGTTGGCAGTAAACCAAGTAGAAGTTTATTTTAATCACACAAAACCTTTTAGTTTTTCCATAGTTTTAGTAAATACTCACCAAAATGTTCAAAAAATCGATTTTTTTAAAGAAATTTATGAACTAATTTTGGCCTAAAATTTAGAAGTTATTTGCTTAAATTTACATGAAAACACTGTTTCGCGTTTAAATTCGTATAAAAAGAAACGAATTGTTAAAATATGTAACTTTTTAAAGTTTTTCCTAGATGAAAATATTACCATAGAACACAAAAAAGGAAATTTTTCTTAAAATCGCTTCTAATTCGGTGACTAGGCATCGAAAAAGAGAACTTCTTGCAATGACAACCCTATGTAAAAATCATTAGATGGGATCGAAATTCGAACTACTTCCAGACTGCAAACTCTACATTTTCATGACTTTTTTGGAGTGTCTTTTTTTACTAGATAGTAGTAAGAACTCAGTTACGTTATATCAAGGTAAGATCATCGATTTAAAACAAAGGACCGATATAGTACGGCTTCGCAATGTTTAATTGTGCGGAAATATCACAATGCTTCGTAAAGCTAATGAGTTCCTAACTATGTTTTACATAGCAACATCAGTTTATTGTGTGGTTAAACTATCCCTGTCAAAAATTAGTTGACAATTAATCCAAACGTACTCGTCCTATGATTTGAGAAAATAAGGGGTATTACCAAAAGTAGGGAGTAGTATATGGTACATGTTTACCAGTGTCGGATGCATCGTTTTGATCTTTTGTCAATTTAATTGGGAATCGGCCTAGTATTATAGTAAACGGCAGTGAACTATTTTGATGTGGTTGGATCCAGAACCTTTAAAATAGCACAATAATACCTCCAAGCCACTCTGGAACCAGTCCCGTAACTATAGTTAGATATTAACCTAAGCTTTACTAATGTTTATATTACATATATTAGTGCCCCTGTGATCGAGTGGATAGTGTGCAAGCATGTCATGATGAAAGTTGTCTGCTCGAATCCAAAATAAATATGTGCTTAAAATGAAATACATGTACATATATAATTTAATTTTTAACAATAAAAAAAAGTTATAAAATTTCATTTTTTCAGTTAAGTGTTTGAATGACATTTTTAAATCATTTATATTATTCTACACCGGTTAGGTCCCTATGAGATAGTCCAGCGACAAGTCACAAAGTGTATACGAAGTATCAATTAACCCCTTCCTAGGACATCCTCATATAAAAGTGACTGATTCGCTTCATAGGAAGTGTTAGAACTCGGACTATTCCCTATCACTTGGGGACCGATCACATTACTAGTCTTGTGTCAGTTCCATTTCCTGCAGGGATATTTTAAAAATTTGCCGAATATAAAAAACTTTTGAGTAAAGATAATTCTAAAATATAAACTATGTTTATTTAATAAAGAACATTTTTGTTAGTTACACAGAAAAAAAAACTTCATTTGTATTCAATTACAAAATTAAAAAATTCAAATAATATTTTTACTGAAATAGGCCCTATCACAAAATTCGTAAATAATGAAGTTTTCTGTGTACTTTTATATGCCAAAAAAGATTTAAATTTTCCAGCCGTGGAACCGTCATTTTAAATTTGTCGATTTTCAGAACAAATCTATTTAGAACAAATTGTGACACATTAGTCCCAGACGAAAGTCTCTAGCTTTGTTTCAGTCTACGGAAAATCAATTTCACGTACAGCCAGACGGACAAAGCTTATTCAACTTCACCATTCATGAGGACACAGAATGTGTACATACTCGTGCACATATAAACATATATATGTACATATGGAGTCCCACTTGACCTGAGATTCGATACAAGTGAGTGCTCACTAAAGCGAAGAAATTTCGAAACAAAATTTATGGATATTTGTTCGCAAATTTAAAAAAAAATCGAATGTTCGCTAAAGCTTCGAACTTCGAACTTCTCTCGATGTGTGAATGTGTGCTAGTTTGTTAGAATGGAGGTACCATGTTCAAATCCTGCAGCGTAAGTTAAGGTATTAAAAAAATAATATATAAAATACGTAAGTTAAAATAAATAAATAAAAAAAGAAAATTACTTTTTTACTTTTTCTGATACCTTTTTAAGATATCGAAATTAATTCGATATTCTCTCACTTTTGATATTGCTAGTGAAACTTCGAAATCTAACATTTTTTGGGATAAAACTGAGCGACAGGTGAACTTTTTTCGATTCTAGATAGTTTTACACGATAATGCTGGAGGTATATTCGACATCGATATCAATAATGAAAGTCTTGGTCAACTAGGGTATTGTGAAAACTACATTCGGAATGCCAAACCTTTCTATGGTGAAGGGTATAATAACTAACTATTTTAAAGCCGATACAATAGAAATATTTGGGATTTTTTTTCTTTTTGAAGAGCAACCTTAAAGTGTAATTTAGCAAATGTCACTTAAAGTTTTAGTAATGGAAGTGAAACTAATATGGCAGCCTTGCACGAAAGTGAAATTCCTTGTAACTTCTGTTACACACGCATACATGCATGCATACATATATATATATATATATATATATATATATATATATATATATATATATATATATATATATATACACACATATACATAGATGTGCATACATTTTATATAAATGGGTATTTCACTTTTCCCAACAAACAATATTTATTCAAATTTCGTGAGACAAATTTCTCTTTATTAAAAAATTATACAAAACTGTATTTTTAAGTTACAAGTTAAACTAAAATTATGCTACAAGCATCTACAAATGTTTGAAGTTTTAATATTTTGTTAATTTTTCTTGCGATTCTTCAACATAGTTGAAAACTTTTCTATCCAAGACGGTATTAAAAGATAGTCAAATACGAAGAAGTTGAGTACTTATATTATCCGTATTATGAAAAAATAGATGAGAGACGTTGCGTACTGCAAAAAAGCATATTAAACCTGACCGATATCCTTAAACTGATTTGCACTATCTTCGATCTACCAGTCCGACCGAAATTCAATAATTTAATTTAAACTGTGGATTATAAATAAAAGTTTTCTTATGTCACTGGGGGTTTCACTAAGTAGAAAAACTTTGGATTACTTTGAATAAACTGAACCCGTCAAAGTGCCCTGGAAGCGATAAAAATAAACTCATTAATGATTTAATACACCGAATGAATGTCGCTTAAAATGAGGCGTACAAATAATGTCAAACATGATTTGAATTTTGGCTTCATACTGTTCATACTCACACTACTCCAGCATAACTAAAGATAACACAGAAACTGATGTTTCTTTTTTTTACAACCAGAGTTGGAATTGATGATATAATCAGCATTCAAATAAAAAATAGAATCTTTTGATTTTCATAAATCACGCCTACAACTATACTATATGATTGATAAGTTTACTTGATTGTCTCCAGAGCACAAGGCCTTATTCAGAAAAAATAAATAATTTAGGTTTACAAAACTTTTAACAAACAAAATTTCCATACCAAATTTCTTTTGTAAACCTTTTCTATAAGAAAACAATTTTTTCTGTATTCGGCAGTAAGAATATAATTCTTTTACAATTAAATGACAATGCTTAGACAATATTGTAATAACTATGCATTTGGTTATGTTTAAACAGAGAAAACAGTGCCTACTAAATACCTCATAAAATAGAACAAAATTAATAAGAAATCTCTATGGTTTTTTTTTCACTACGGAAATCTTATTAATTTCATAGAGAAAACCTTTTTGAAAAAATCAAGAAGAAATCTCGTAGTTTTTATGGGGTTATCTTATTGATTTTTTTAATAAGGGTTTCTTCTTGATTTTATGAGGCAACCTCATAAAAAGAAAAAAATGTATGTCTTTATTCTTTGTGCTTTGCTTATGTATTTTCATTTAAATTCTATACCATATACTTATGTATGTATGAAGTATATGTAGATGTTATTTATTTATACATACTTACATACATACCATTACATATTATATTGTATTCTTAATTAACTAACTCACCATACATACATATTATTACTTGAAAGGAAACAAGTATTGAACAAGCAAACTTCTGACTGATAGACAAACACTCTAACCAAAATGCTAATAAGCAGTTTAAATAACCATTGAAATAATTGTGCAAATATGATTATACAAAAACGGAAAAGATAATGAAAAAAATTTTCTGTATCTCTATTTATAGATATGAAATAACCAGACACCTCATAAAATCAAAAAGTTTTCCTTATTAAAAAAATCAATAAGATGCTTTACACATAATCATATAGGAACCTAATAAAATCAAGAGAAAACCTTATTGAAAAAATCAATAAGATAGCCTACTAAAATCAAGAAGAAAACCTATTTAAAAAAATCAATAAGGCAACCTCATAAAATCAATAAGAAATCCCTATAGTTTACAATTTATAAGAAACCCTCATAGAATCAATAAGATTTTCTCTATGGATTGTTTTTTTTTTTTTGGTGCCAAAAATAACGGAAATTGAGTAAAAAAAAGTTGTGAATGATAAGATTTCTTTTTGATTTTATGTGGTTTTCTTCTTTATAAAATTAATAAGATTTACCACATAAAAACAATAAGGAATCTTTATGAAAAAATCTTCGCTTCTTTCTGCTGGGATACCCCTTAGCCTAAAAACGTTTCATAGAGAAAATCTTCTTGATTCTATGAGGTAGTTTTTTCTCTGTGTAAAATTGCGAATATGATTAATTTAGTTGACATATAAAAACAATAATTTATGAGTTTAAGTCGAAAAGAGCTCTTCGCCAAAAATTCGAGTATATTGATACTAAGATGAAGTTATTTTCTTCACACTTACAGCAGTTTAGATTTGAATTTTAAAATATCGCTTAAATCGTCCAATTTCAAACATTTAAGCTTTTGTTTGTTGGGTATGTACTAAATGAATTCCATGTATTTCGACTGTTTCCTCTAGTGCGTTTACTTTTGCATTTTTATTTTGTTTTTATTTTTTATTTTGGTGATCCGTCATGTTGTCAAAAAGTATTACCCGAATTAAGATTTCCATTTTTTTTTCTTCTTTTCTTGACATTGAATTAACACGTACTACATACGGAATAAATTTTCGAGCAACATCCACTACAAAAAAAAAATAAATAACAATATGAAGGCAGCAGCAAAAAAAATTAGGAAATTGTTAAAACGCAGATGTATGTACATATGCACATCCATATGTATATATACACACACATACATATGTACATTGGAACGAACAACTATTGTTAGGAAAACAATGGCTTCTATTAAGTGTGGAAATATTCTTATTAAAGTTGTATTCCTCTTTTTTTTCCATTCTTCTAATAAAACAAAATTTTATTTATACATATATGTATGTATGTACTATGCATGCATATGTATCCTTGTACATATGTATACATATGTATGTATGTAAATATATACATAGTAAATAGCACATATAGTATATACTATTGTATATAAATGTGTACATACATATGTATATATGTATGCATTAAGTATAAGTGCACGTTTGTGCGTGTGGATGTAAGTACTTCTGTTCAAGAGGAGTTAAATTTTTGATTTAAATAAAACCAGTACATAGATGCATATTTACAGTTTCGGTTGAGCACCCATGAAAAGTTTTTCGTATATGTAGTAGATATGGAGTGTGGGCCAGGAGCTAAAGTTTAAAGAAACGTCAGCTTTTAAAAGCAAAACAAAATGTTTCGATAATAATGGTTTTTTCCTGTTTTGAAAAGTGGCCGTGACTAAACCCATAAAATCTTAACCTTCCTTAGCTTTCATGTACATCGGCTTAGCAGATTTTAACCTATTACTTATTTACTTCTCATAAGCCTTCTTCTACAGAACTTTACATGAACCATAAGCACTGGCCATTGTATATTCTTGAGATAGAAAAGTAGGCGGGGTCACACCCATAAACATTTTAAAATACATTTTGCGCTAGAGAACTGAAGTTTGGTACAGAAGTAGGCCCAGGTAAAATGAAAAAAATATCAGCAAAATACAACCAACAATACATATTCAGGGCTGTTCGAGAATACGCCCTTCACTTCTTCGTCATCTAATGTTCACTTTCGACACTTCGAAGAAATATCATTTTCAGTAATCGATTTTTTGTAATCTCTTATAAAAACATCAACAACATTGAAAACAGCTGACTTGTATGCAGAAAAAATGGAAAGCAAAAAGGGATTTAAAGAAATAATTAATAAAAACTTAACAGTATAAGTGCTAAGTAACTTGAAAAGAAACAAAAAACAGTAAAAGTGAAATTATTAAGTTGTTTTATTTATTTTAAAAACGTGTTTACATCTTTGAAGAACCTAAAAAAACATAATTGTGTTGTAGAGCCTGGCCGAATGCCATTAAAGCTTAAGTAACACTAGTAGACACTATATAAACACTTCGTATTTCTTTTTTCTTTATTTGTTTAAACTTAACGCGCTAAAATTGGCGTCGAACGAATATGACATTTAATTATGATGACAAAGTATTTTAGAATACCTAAAATGTGAAAGAAAACATATACATACATATGTTTCCCTGTACTTATCTCCAACGTAGTATTTTAGAATACCTAAAATGTGAAAGATGAGCGTATATGTGGTGAAAGTGACTTGCCGAATATACCTGATTGTTAATATATTATTTAAATAGAAACATATATAATCAGAAATAATTTCTTAACCGGGATTAAGTTCAATAATTTCAATTCTTGTTGAATGAAATATTTTTTTAAGCCCGATTAAGAAATTATGGGTCTTATGCAAAAAACTTAATAAAGCTTTGCCAAGCAATGTTAAGTAAAGTTGTATTCTAAAAAAATTATTGTATAAATTATATAAATTCTAAAGTAGGCACCCACGTTTGTTAAGACTACTTTAAGTTGATATTTCCAAAATGTGTATTTTGTACCTCAAATATTTTTATTAATATAGCACATACTGATTCATGTTACATCTGAAAATGAAGCTAGAAGTGACCTGCTCTTATCTTAAATTTATTATTTCTGTCATGTAATGGGAAACATCACCAAATTATCCAACTGCTTCGAAATACATAGCAAAATCCATAAAAAATATTAAAATAAATACAATTATACAAAAATGTTTTAGTGATGTACATACAATCAAAACAAATCGAAAAAGCTGGATAAAACAAATTGTGATAATTTTTCACATTTTTTTACTTTTACTTCATGGTTGTGTTTATCTGTTTTCCTATTAAGTCAGAAGCTCATATTTTTTAAATTAGGTTGCTTTACTTCAAGATAATAAAAATTTATTTAATAAAATAAAAAAAATATTTGAATACCCGAATGAAATTGTATTCAATTTTGTACATCATAAGCTGTGAAGTGGTTGTTGAACACGGTGGTGTTACCAGTATTTATTATTAAATCACAAAATATTTAAAGTTGTCTTTTGCATATGATTTCTTAACAAAGCTATGTTAGCCTTAAAGTGCTTGGCAACTAATATGAACTTTAAAGCTAAAGTAAAATATTTTTTTGCATAAGTGGGTATTTCTTCACTACAGTTTTATTAAATCTAAAAATATCCCAGAAAAATACATACATATTTTGTTAATATAGAAAATTAAGTTTTTGAAACGACATAGACAGACATGTTTTTCAACAAACTGAACTGACCAATTTTTGTGTTATCATCCATGGTGCAAAAACTCAATAATTTTTTTTAAATTTTTTCATTAAAACTTTACAATTTTCTAGTCAATTAAATTACTCAACCAAATTATTTCTTAAATTATATCATAACTGAATGCACACATGTACATAGAAGAAACATAAGAAATAATTTTTTGTGTGTATTCATCATTTGCGATACTAATTAATAAAGAATTGCTCTTTGCCTAAGAGCTAATTACGTTAGTCTATTATTCCAAAATTCTAATCGTCGCTTTCGAAACGTGCTGATTCGATATCGAACCATATTATTTCATTGTTCAATATCCAATGCCATAATCTCAAACTGAAAAACGCGATGGAATCATCACGTTATCGAAAGCCACAATTAGACCCCAGAGGTTGCCAGTAGAAAAGTAAAAAAACCGTTTCGAGGATTGTAATTGTGTTAAAAAAAATATTGTTAACATTACAATATCTTTAATTGAAATTCCTTTTTAATTTAACAACAACAAAAATGTTTAAGAAAAATCAGTTGTCAAAAAACTATTTGTTGATTTATTTCGTTGAAAATATTTTTCAAAAATAAACAAAATGCAATAAAAACGCTCATTGTCAATATTACAATTGCTTATAATTAAGAAACACATTAGAGTTTGTAAAACAACTTTATTAATGGCCTGAGTTTGTAAAATAAAAGGAATTTTCGTTTTCGTTTCTGGTTGTAGCTTAAACGAAAATATTTTAAATTTTGTAAAACGCTACGTTGTTTTCGTTTCAAGTCAAAATATTATAATTGAAAAATATATTATTCCTCATAACAAAAATTAATAGAAAAAAATGTTTTCAAAATAAAATTTTATTACATTATGGAATATGCACCAACAAAAATACGAAATTAATTAATGGAATTAGCCGCGTTAGTTAAGGGCCCATAATAACTTATTGGATCTTTGTGAAACTTTGAAACATTCAATATTTCAGTGTTGGAGTAAAATGATATTGTGAATGGATATCTTTTTCATAACACACATGGATTTAGTTAAGGTAGCTTGTCAATGTCAAGTTCCTATCCAAAATCTCACAATTGCAATCATCAAGGTATTATATCACTTCTAGGCAACCTGCTTACTTCACAACATTTTTCCTTTCATAAAGATACATATAAAGAGGTGTCCGCTTTATCTTCTTCTTAAAGGATAAAAATATTGCCAAGTATGCAGGTTGCATAGAAATAATATGACACTTTAACGATTACAAATTAATATAATATTGTGATAGGTATTGTGCCAAACAAGAACTTGCACTCTCGTTACTTCTGATGGCCGGAATTTGGAATACGAACCTGGCCTTTTTTCCCATTTATATTTTTGTGAAAATCTAACTACTTTTGTCTTATCGTTATTTCTATTAATGATCACTGCGCCAGTTTAAAAGGGCAGAACACAATTATGTAATGGGTAAGAGAGTGATACATAATAGTATAACATTATGTTAAATTTTTATGAGCACGGCCCCGCCTCTTTGGTTTAACAATCGATGCTTTCGAATTGTTCTTGCTCGTAACTCACCTAGGTCTACTTGGGTATCAGCTAGAGCTCAATTTGATGACAGTGGTCAGCGTGTCAGTGAGTATGTCTTAAAAATGCTATTTTTGCAGCTCCATTTATCAGGAAACTTTCATTAGAAACTATCAAACTTCGCATATGACGACGAAATCTCCTGAAGTTTTTTCACTTTACAATTGGTGAGAACAAAGTAGTTATGAGGGTGTTAAAGCGAATTTATGTGTAAATATAGACACAACGTGCATAGGCCTAGCTGCACAGAAAAATTATACCCAAAAAATTTTTAAACAAATATTTGTTTGAAATCAAACTTAGTTTCAGTAAATATTCTGTACTGTTCCATTAAATTAATTTGTACCAAAAAACTGTGTAGAGAAGAAACAGGCCACGACGTTTGTCGGCTACTTTTCGGCATTTACATGTATACAACACGAGCAATCAAAATAAACAACAACAACCGCACAACAGCACGTTGTTCCTATCAACAAGCAAGATAATCACCAACACACTGAAATAACATTTTCTCTCAGCCGAACTACGATTAATTTAAATTTTTACGAAATTTTTATCAGAATTTACAAAATTATTTGTAGGACCGCTATCAAATAAAATAGTTACTGATTCAACGAATTTGATTACTGAAAATGAAATTTAGTTTTTTCTGTGTGGCCTGAAGCTCTATCGTGCACCTAGATACTTATTTACTCTCTATTACAGCAAAACTAATGCAATAATGTTGTTAAAACTTTTAAAACGAATACAATTTTATGAACATTTTCATATGACATTTAAGTTGTTTGAAAACGTATGGTACTGTTTTATAAAATACATTTATTTTACGTAAAATAGAATTTTCGTTTTCAAATGTTTTATAAAATTCAAAATAAACCAAAAATTTCTGTTTGAAACGTTTCGTTCTGTGTTACAAAATTAGGCCATAAAAATACTTCTTTTTTTTTGTTAACAACCCAATTGTGAATAAAAAAAAAAATAATTGAATTTTCGAATGTCGTGTTGGTATTTACAAAAATGGTTGTAGGTGCCGTTTTAAATAATATTTTAATTGTATTAACAAATTGAATTATAACCTTCTGTTTAATGTACTTGGGTTAAACATCCTTTAGATGCTATTCAATTTCTACATGCACTTGGTAAAGCTTTCAAATACTACCAGTATCAAAAACATGAAAAATTTCCGTTCATAAGTTTCAAAACTATACCCTCAACAAGCAATGTTCGATGGAATTCTAGAGCAATTCTGGCAACATAAGCATTTATCCTTATTGTAAAATACAGATCAGAACTATATAAAGTATGCCATTTTATATGTATGTGGTACATAGTAAGATGTATGTTTCTTGGACCATTGATTCCGCAAAGAAAACTTTGAATTATTCAAATTATCCTTGTTTCAAATTAAAAAGGCTAAGGCACTGAAGAGTAGACCAAAACGCATCAGCAGCGCAGTAAAATTTGCGTAGAACATGCTATAAAAGTTGTTCAGGAACTTTATCCTTATCTGCAAGAAATAACAATAATCTTACCTCGTATAACACACCACGTATAAATTGATCTGGTTTAAATAATCCTCATTTTAATTTTTTGTATATATGTATTCATGTATAACTAATCCTCACAAAAACATAAATGTGAAAAACGGCCAAGTTCTTATCCAAAATTTCGGCCATTAAAAGTTGTGAGATATACATTTTGACCAAGTTCTTCTTTGCCACAATACCTAACACAGAAATATATTATGTATGATAAAAATTTGTAATCGTAAGGGTATCATATAATTTCTAGATAATCCGCCAACTTGACAACATTTTTATCAATATAAAGAAATGAACATTTATACATTATTCGCTCCTTTTTTGGAAAGGTAAAAATATTGCCAAGTCAACAGATTATCTAGAAATTATATGACTCCCGTACGATTACAAATTTTTATCATACATAATATATTTCTGTGTTAGGTATTGTGGCAGAGAAGAACTTGGTCTAAATTTATATCGCACAACTTTTAATGGCCGAAATTTAGGATAGGAACTTGGCCTTGTTGCATGTGCAAAATGGTATAGTAAGAACTGTTAAGTGTTCTGGAGCCATCAGTACACCACCTGATGGTGTTTTTTTTCCAAAGGACTACCGGGGTGCTATATCTCCCCGTTCGCTTCTATTGGCCAGAACAGTTTTAAACCCCTTGCCGAAGTCATACACAAGTAGGGGAAATCGTCTTACCATAGATAATTGTTGCTATTGGCTAATTCGACAGTCCCTGCCTGTGCTTTTCCCTGTCATGCTGGCTACTTTTTGCTCGGCAGCGGTCTATCACAATTGTCAGAGGTGTGAGTTCAATGAGGACTTCTATAGCCACCGTATGACACGTCCTCATAACAACCGTGATACAGAGTCATGCTAGCCTCTGTAAATTGTATATCCGATCTCTGGTCGTATCCAGCCTGACCCTGTTTAACCAGGCAATAAGTGATGATAGGTCTCACTATCGTGGTATATATCCATCTCAAGATTTTGGGTGTGCCACTCCATATTTTTCCTGCAAGAGATCTGCAAACCATTAATGCCTTTATTGCTCCGTTCACAGTCGCCTCTAAATGCTGTCTATATAACAGGTTTTAGTCTTATATCACTCCCAGATATTTGAACTCCGATGAACTTTCTATTTACACGCTATCTTGCCAGCGTGGGAGTGTTCTCCTCCTTGTGAAAGCAACAATGGTAGTCCTTGCAGGGTTTATATTTAGCCTTACAGATAGACACCATTCCTTTACTATCCTTAGCACGTTCTGTATTATATCACATAACGGCTCTTCAAATTTTCCTCTTGCAATGATAACGATATCATCGGCATATGCTTAACATTCTATGCCATCGTTCGTTAGTATGTGCAAGAGTTCATCAACAGACATGCTCTTAATTTGTATGATTTAAATTTTAACTTAAACACGTGTAGACGTACGCTTCAACGTCCGAACTCATAATAAATTTTGTGAAAACGAGTAGCCAGAACATTACAGACGATTGTTTTAATAAAAATAAATTTGAACTAAAAAAGTTTAATATGCCTCATTGACACCAGAGGCACTGCAAAACTCTATTACTAAAAAAACGTGAAAAGAGCAGAGTTTCGAAAGAATGGAGTTTACTTCTATGTCTTCCTTCCTTCCTATTAATATTAGTAGGTATTCATTGCGTAAGTGCTACTTCTCTTTAAAAAAAAAATTAAATAAATTAAAAAAAAAATACTTAAATATTTCTTAGCATCTCCAAAAATTTGTAAGCATATATAAGGCTTACAATAAGGCAACACTGTCCACAAAGAATATTTTTCATTAGAGAAGAAAAATAAATGCATTTGCGAATTTTTTTTTTATTATTTTATTCACAACATCATAAATTCAATTATTTCATTAATTGATCGATTAGTTGCGTTTAAATAACGCATATTTAACGAACTTATTATGGGTGTTAATTTATGATTATTTCTTTATTTTTAGGTGCATATTTTTTAAAACGATAAATGATATACATAAATTCTCTTTATTAGCAACTATTATTTTAATGTAAATTTTATTATTTTTGTTACGACTAAGAACAACACGCAAACCTTAAACAGTTCAGTCAGCCACTTTTGTAGTAATATTAAAGAAGAAAAAAGAACAATATAAAAATATAATTTTTTTCTGTTAAGTTAAAGTGAAAATTAATAAAGTAAACTCAATAAACAACACACGACACAGGTCAAATACATGTCATAATTGCAGATAGAAGACACAAGCGTCAAAAACGAATATCAGGAAACATTTATTTGATACTAAAAACTAGAACAAACTAAAAGAGTGATACATGTATGTATAAATATATGTGCGTACAAGGTAGCGCAAAAGTAATGACATAATTTGAACTGGCTGTCATTTTGCTGTAAATGAAGAACACATACATATATCTCTGTTTTCATAAGAAGATTACTTGAGAGCTTGATACAATCATAAATATTAAAGAAGACTGATGTTTGGCACCATCTTCACAAATAGCAGCTAAATCAAATTATAACTTAACTTTTGCGCCACCTTGTACATATAAGTATATATATGTGCAAGTACCGCTACCTGCTGTCTTATTACTGAAGGGTCGGTAATAGCAGTAGACACCAGCCAACAAGTCTGAGCTGTCACTCAGCAAAATTTACATCTAAACCCCGCTGCCACAAGCGTACATACATACATACATACATAAATATCTTCCCAATAAACACTAAACCGAAACATAAAAGTTTCTATTTCAGCATGAGCTGGTGCCTTTGGGTGGACTCTCCCTCAAGCGCCTGCCATTATAATTATTATTGTTGTTAATTTCGTTGAATGTTTCTAATCATAATCTACACTCATACTTTTTTTGTTACTTTTACTATTTAGTAATTAATTCTTTTATTAAATATTTCGTTTTTTACATTTCGCTTTTATATCTTTTTTATATAAAATTTTAGTTTTTCATAATTTAACATTTATTTGATGTGATGTTGTGATATTTTTTGACACTTGCACGCAATGTCATTCTTGGCACTTCGAACACAACAACAAACACGAACTCTCTGTACATTTAATGTGCGCTGTCGGGAATATTTAAAAGTGCCAAAGAATTGAAAAAAAACGGAATTAATTATAACATTTTGGTAAAAAAGTGGTTAAATGAAAAGCAAAAATTTTAAAATACACACACTTACATAAGTATTTACATAACTATGAACATCAGTACCTGGATTCCGTAACTTTTATTACGATAATTGTATCGCTATAATAGATATAACGAAAATTTATCGACTTTGCTATTCAGTAACATGTTTTAACGATATTCGTTGTCGGTTGTATAAAAATAATATACAATCACAAGATCAAATTCATTGAGTTTTTCTTTATTATTCTTTGTGCTTTTCGCTTATTTTCACATTTTCTATACAGCGATACAATTATATTTTTAATAAAATGGTGAGTAAGATAAATCTTGTGACTATCGTAAAAAAGAAATTAAGGAATCGCATTATCGTTACCGCATGCGAATAAATATGTCGATAAATATTACTATTTTCGGTTCGCAAGGTATTGAAAATCAGCAAAATCGAGAAGGCGGTTTCAGAGCTGAGAAACTTAAACTTCATTTTGCCATACAAAATAACTACCGAAAAGTAGTTATTATTATATTTTTATTAAATAAACTCATTTTATACTTCAGTATGAATAAAATTAGTATTTCTAATTAAAAAAAAATTAAAAAAATTAAAAAGACGTTTCCAGGATTAGAAAACTTTAACTTTTTTTCTTATACAAAAGTAACTTAATTAAACAAATTTTTCCTTTTTTTTCTATAAATTAAGCATATCTTATATTCTTAAAAGAAAGAGATTGATGTAAGAAATCATAAAAACAAAAATGATGATTCCAGGGTTGGAAAACCTAAAATTTTTGTGAAGTATAAAAATAACTACCGTAAACTAATTTTTTATTTATTTTTATTAAATAAAAAAATAAAATTGGTATTTCAAATAAAAAAAAAATTGAAAATTGAAAAAGATGTTTCCAGGGTTGGAAAACTTTAACTTTTTTGGTACAAAAGCAACTTACTAAAACAAATTTTTCCTTTTCTTTATAAGTTAAACATATCTTATATTCTTAAAAGAAAAAGATTGGTGTAAGAAATCAGAAAAATCAAAAAGGATGATTCCAGGGTTGGGAAACTGAAACTTTTTGTGATATAAAAAATTAACTACCGAAAATTAATTCTTATTTTTTTTATTAAATAAACTTTTTTTATGCTTCTGTACGAATAAAATTGCTATTTCAAATTAAAAACCAAGCTTCAAAAAATTGAAAAGATGTTTCCAGGGTTGGAAAACCTTAACTTTTTTGTGATATAAAAAATTAACTACCGAAAATTAATTTTAATTTTTTTTTAATAAATAAACTTATTTTATGCTATCGTACGAATAAAATTGGTATTTCAATTTAAAAACTTTACTTTTTTATACAAAAGTAACTTACTAAAGCAAATTTTTCTTTCTTCTCTGTAAATTAAAGATGTCTTATATTCTTAAAAGAAAGAGATTAGTATAAGAAATCAGAAAAATGAAAAAGTGTGATTTCAGGGTTGGAAAACACACACTTTTTGTGATATAAAAAATTAGCTACCGAAAACTAATTTTTATTTTTTTTTAAATAAACTTATTTTATACTTCCGTATGAATGAATTTGGTATTTCAAATTAAAAAAAATTTAAAAAAATTAAAAAGACGATTCCAGGGTTGGAAAACTTTAACTTTTTTGGTACAAAAGTAACTTACTAAAACAAATTTTCCCTTTTTTCTATAAATTAAACATATATTAAATTCTTAAAAGAAAGAGATTGGTGTAAGAAATCAGAAAAATCAAAAAGGATGATTTCAGGGTTGGAAAACTTACACTTTTTGTGATATATAAAACTAACTAAGTCTAATTGATGTTTATCTTTTCCTTTATAAATTATATACATTTTACGTTTTGGGAAGAACACTTTTGTGTGGAAAATTATAAAATTAAAAACGTCAGTTCCAGAGCTGGAAACTTTGAACTTTTTCTGGATATTAAAGTAAATAAATAAAACATTTTTTTGAGTTTTCTTTTTTCTTTTTTCACTTAACACACTTTGTATATATTTTAAGAACTACTAGATTGGTATAAATAATCAGAAAAATCTAAAATGATGATTTTAGGGTTTGAAAATTAATTTTTTTTTGTACATAAAAGTAACTAGATCAAATTATTATTATTTTTTGTTTATACCTTATGTATGTGCTTATGTATGTATCTCTATACTACATAAAAGCACTTTGGTAAAGGGTGTATAAAATTAGGCACAGCCGAATATAGCACTCTCACTTGTTTAAGCATCAACAGAAATAAATAACAAATAAATTTAAAAAATCATAGAATCCGCCTACACAAAAACAATTGAAAAAAAACAACTCCAGGAGTGAGGAACATAGTGACTTTTAAAGTCGGGAGCCACTGTTAAGCAGATTTTAAGATTCGATTTTTGATGCTTCCCAACTGTAAAAGTCGTAAAAGTTATTTTAAACATTTTAGTATCCCGGCAACTCTTACGAACAATACATATATCTATATACATATATCTGTGGCAAAAAGGAAAAAGTGCTTAAGTCGAGGTAAGCTGATTTTGAGTTAATGGTACCTCCGTAATCTGCATATTCGAAAGTACCCCTGGTCAAAATCTCAATTAATCTGGGTGATATTTCAGGAAGTTATAGCACTACGATTTGCGACTTATCTTTTTTAGACATCTAATATTGTTTGGAATAAGGTTATACTTTGGTATATTTCAACTTAAATATATTACTTGTAGTGTGTAGAACGATGTTTGCTTAAGAAACTAAAGATGAACAGAGAATTTTCCAATTTAAATGTAAAATAAATAAATTTCTGAAAATCGACTTGATAGCTTAAAAGTGCGCTCCTGCACGCAAAGAAAATTATGGTTGAGGTAACCATAATCAAACAGCAACATACTATGATTGAATTATATGGTTGCAGTCAAATCATATTATTGTTAATAGAAAAAAAACTTTAGCAATATTATTATCTGAGTTAATTATAATATTATTGTAAATATGACAACACTATTGTTAGATATGACTAAAATATAATAAAAAATAATAATAATAATAGTAATATAAAATAATAATAAAATAGTATAATATATGGTGAGTTACCATGTTCTAATATTATATTAATATTGTTAAATACGACCACAGTATTATTTAATATAATAATACTATTTTATTTTTTAATCATATATTTATTGTAGAAACAGCTGTGCGTTAAATTCGAAATAAAAATAAATTAACATTGTTGAAATAAAATGTGTATATAGAAATGTATACTTACACGACATACAGCCATGTCTGTCTAAAAAGATACACAAATGTTTATACATTTTTAATGATCTACCCTTTTGTTTATACTTTATTTATTTATTAATTTATTTAACACTACCGATAGCTTACAAACGAAATACTGAACTGACAGATGTTTCTGAAAAAGATTTTTTTTAACTTAACATAGTATGGTTTTGGAAAACATTATATTGTTATTTACATCATAATATTTTTAAATAATAATACAAATTATGTTGTAGTCATAAATTTTTAACAAAACTATATTGTTAAACTCTAAGCATATCACACGTTTATATGGATGTAATAAGGTAATTACTAAATTCAAACATTACTCTGTTTATCGTAACGAAATAAATGTTTAAAATAACAATAACTAGTTTTCAACGACCACACATTTGTTTCAGAGAACACAATATTGTTTCCTCAACCATTCTACAACCATATCTTTTCTTTGCGTGTGCAAAACAGTAAAATATGACTTAACCACATTTTCCTTATTGCCACAGATATTATATGTATATATTTTTGTAATCCCCTTTTAATTTACTTTATTTTGATACATCACTTGAAAGGTTTGGTAAAAAAAAATTTAACGAAATGTGCGTGCATATCGTCGTCAATCTAATGTGCGCATTGCACCCACAGTTTTCTTTTGGGAGAAAGAGGGTACGTTAACAAACCAAAAACCGTACTCCTACTAAAAACCAACATTCAACATCATTCTGCGCCACCCTGTAGTATCAGTGTAAACATAAGAAATACCCACAACAGACTCTTGTTTTCTTTTTTAAGCACGGAGAGAATTTCATAATATTTTGATTCTACAAACTCATAATACTTTGTATTACGATGTAAAGCCACCTTTAAGTCGAATATAACGATGCCTTAATTGTGTTTTCACACCAAAAGTTAAATTCTGGTTTTAACTTCATAACCATAAACCCCTGACTTTGCAACACACTGCAAGTTTGATAAATTTCGGATTTAACTCACAGCCATTGTAATAAATTTGTTCAAAATAAAGTAAATCTCCTGCAGAAATGCGTGAATTTGTTGTTGTATTTTTTCTGCTTTTTATAACACTTATTTGACAAACTGTACAACAACTGTTTTTGTTTTTTTTGTAAATAAAATTTTTTTAAATTATGAAACTTCTTATGCAGAATGAACAAGTGCTTGGAAATAAATTTATTATATATAAAAATGCACAACAAATGCATTAAAGGATAAATATTTTTATAGGCAGATGAATGTCAGTCACATTGTCTATTTTCACTTCCCAGAGGTCAATGAAAATATTTTCCTCTGTTTTCCTTCCAAAAAAACTCTTTCTTTCCTATAATTTTTGATTATTGTTGCTGCTGCATCCATTTGTAAGTTGAAAATCTTTCAAGCGCCTTCTATTGTTATTCACTGGCATAAGCATTATCAGCTGCTTCCGGTCATTTTAACTTGGTAGCACTAAATGTAGCAGAGCGAAAACAAGGTTGCATTTCATAAAACCAATTCAAAAATGGTTTTAAGTTGGTTTTAATAAACACAATTTTTATGGTAAAACCAGGTTTTAACAGTTGGTTTTAAATTAAAACCAACTTTTATTAAATCAATGTCAGTGTGAAAACACTACAATTGTGCAAATCCATGCAGCCGTTTGGGAGTTAAGTGGTAAGAAATAAATTTACAAACATATAAATATACAAGAAATGCGCGAAAAATACGACCCTTGGCAGTCGGGTAAAAAAGAGGACGAATGTTTGTTCTTTTTTGAGAAGTAAAAATTAAATGATGGTATTTTCTTTGCCTTCTAAAATACTGAACAATACAAATTTAATTGAGGAAACATAAAAAGTGATCAATATCAAAAGAAAAAATAGCCGGCAAGGCAAAATCTTTGAAATAAAACATCGCCAATTCCTACTTCCTTCATACAGAAAAAAATCACCAAAACGAAAAAAGTCCAAAAAAAAACTCGCTGAAACGAAAATTCCTGCAAAATCGTCATTACAAAAAAAAACTTGCTAAAAATATTGTAAAAATCAGTTTACCTAGAAATAATATGACATCCTGACGATTACAAATTTATAGAATGCATGGAAGATTGTAATGATATGTAAGTATTGTGCAAGGAATTTTTATCTCACTACTTTTAATGGACAAAATTTTTGATAGGAACTTGGCCTTTTTTCACATTTATGTTTTTTGAGGATTTTATTTACAAAAACCACGATAAAACAAAAAACCTGAAACAAAATCGCTAAATGGTAAAATTATTTTAAAGAAAAAATAAAAACGTTGGCAAGGAAAAGATCGCTTAAACGTCAATTATATTTTGTAGGGATATCATATCTAATTAGTAAATTTGGAGATGTTTTTATTCATATTAGTGTCCTGCACAAGACCATTTATAAGACATGAGAGATTTTTCAAATGCTTTACTGCAGCGAAATATTCTAAAACAAACGCTAAACAATACTGTTGGCAAAACAAACAACGCAGTGTTGCCATATTTTATTTTCAAAAATCTTCAATTCGACCAAAAAAAAAACTTTTTTTATTATTAAAAATCTTTTTTTTTAATAATTTTTAATAATTTTACTCAAAGAATATTAATATACCTCGGTTTTACTGCATTTAAAATTAGTTAAAATTTATATAGTTTCAAATGATCAGACAGAACGGTAAATTTGTTGTAACTGCAGATAATATGTATAAGATGTACAGATGTGCAAAGCTTTCCGTGAGCACATGCCATTACGGCCTTATCTCACGGGTGCCAAAGCACCGGGTGCAGGTAAGACGCCAGACCATCGCCCCCATGCACCCTTTTAGAATGAATCTAAGGCCCACTCCTCAAGGCACATAGGTTGCAATCCTTGATATAGTTATCCCTGTACTATATTCAATTACCTTGCTGAGGTAATTTGAGCTATCTAAACTCTGCTGCTATGTCCGTGCCCATAGCAGCTTCCGCGTCGGACCAACCACTAGCATTGATTTCACACTGGGAAGCCAAGACTATTCTCCCAGCGATTTTGGTAGCAACCACAGCCACCACGATAATTCTCCGGCTTCCACGCTAAGGTCCCCAAGAGAATTCCTCAACCATTGCCGGCACAGCTCAACCACTCATCCGAGATGAACCCATGCCTGTGTCTCCAAAAATCCAGTGCCTACTCCACACATACCAAAATCATCCCTTAAACCATGGATGACCAAGATAAATTTAAGGTTGTGTAAGTGAGCGAAAAAGATAAACACACAGGCAGAAACAATTAATAAAAGTAATTCTTATATGATTTGTTTTATGAAAGAATTTTTTTCTAGAAAACCGTTTCAACAAAAAGTAATAAATATACATTATTATTCACTTAAATTCTGAGTTTAAAACTACTAAAAACCAATTTGTAAGAGAAAATAATTTTTAATTTTCACGTAAGCAAAAGCATTTTTTGACATAAACAGCATACACAATAAATTTCTAGCAGTGCGTTTGAGAAAAATGAGTAAAAAGATAAACAAAAATTTATCTCAGATAAGACCAGCATTTTAGCAAAGGATCCTGACGACCGCTACATGCACTCAAAACTTCAAAGCAGCTCGACTGTCGGGCAACCGGCACCCGTGCCACCAGAAGTAGCCTCTGGTCAGACCTCGAAGTTCCACCACAACGGCTTCACCCCTATCGTCTTTTGAACTCAGGGGCAGTTCTAGGTGATGCTGCACCTAACTGACATCAACAGGACCTTTTATAAATATGTGCACATCCTTTGCTCTGTTGCCAGAGATCGGGTAGTAACACATAAGCTCTATGGGTAATGTACCAAAGGTACGGCAATGGAAAAAGCCACATCACCCCAGCTGGGGCCACGGGGTTGCCGCACCCGTAGTCAAAAATAGACTCCTCCTGGGGGGTATAAGATGTACACATGTAATTAGAAAAATAAACTACATATTTATATTTCTAGGTTCTACATACATAATAGGTGCATCTGCTCGCAGACTTGCATAAGCTGCCACAAAAACAGAACACAAAATGGCATTCAATATCGAACTAATTTTCTTAAAATTTTAGTTATATTTGAATGAAAGGTTCGATCCAAATCTAATACAATGGCTTAGCAGAATGTTTGCCTGGTGAGGATAAGACGGTTTGCACATACATATGTAGCTTTTTGAATGTAGACTTTGGTTTTTTCTTCTTTCTGCTTGTGCATTGATAAAAACAGCCCTGAAATTTAATCAAAGGAAGTAAATAGTGTTGCAGCGTGATAAATTTTTATTTAAACAAATAGAGTTATAACATAATAACTCTAGTTGTTCTAAGAAACTTTGGGTAAAGGTTCCCTGATGATCTGCATTAGTAACAGTGGAATGCACATAGGATCCAGCTAAACCCCTCAACAATCAATTTCAATGTATTTTTAATAAAAAAAAATATTGCACTTAATAAGTAAAATATTAATTTGGGATTATTAGTGCGTTTAAAAAATTTTAAACTTAAATTTTAACAATTCCCATAAAAAACACTAAAAACGAATTTTCTTTACAGTGAGTAGTTCGATTTATTGGCTAATCGAACACAAATTGATGTTATCTTAATGAGGCATGTCTTGAGCATAAAAGTTGCGGGTTTCATGAATAAGTGCCATTAGTTCATTAAAAAACATTCCATTGTAGTGGCGATAGAGGAAGACAATGCACCCCAAATTGAGTCAACTCTCCAATGAATCAATAGAGTTGGATACCACACATTCACCCATGAGCTTCGTAATCGTTCAAAAGAACGGAGCCTTGTGGTACTTCTGAAGTTAACATACATACCAAATCACTATAAGAGTTGCTATAGAGATATTTAGAGCCGCAACAGTACTTTTTCCAAAAGGATGCACTTTTCTGAGAGGATGTCAATTAGTCACAAGTAGAGCAGACTTTATGGAAGACTTACTGTCGGTGGTTAAGTTGGACCAGAGACACAGAGGTAATTTTCAGCGTTGTTAGCCTCTACTTTTTTAGGGATTGGCGTAAAATTAGCAACGTTCCAGCATATTGGAAGCTCACCAGGTTGGTAAAATGTTCTGAAGAGGGTCTGTGAATGTTTGGTCATTCATTGGTGAACTAACATTATCATTTACTCTTTTAACAAGTAACGTGAAGGTTTTGCTATCATCTGGGGCAGTGATGCTGCTCGTTAAGAGCTTTTCTGTGCCTCAGCAATGTGACACACGACGATGGTGGCCTTTTGCGTAGAACATTAGTACCGGTATTTTGATGTTTTCGTCAAATACTGTGAATACTTCCTCTCCAGATCTGACTGGATTCTTACTTGTCTGATGAAACT
Organism: Tachina grossa; assembly: GCA_949987645.1. NCBI lineage: Eukaryota > Metazoa > Arthropoda > Insecta > Diptera > Tachinidae > Tachina > Tachina grossa. The sequence continues at coordinate 129,867,784 of OX465274.1, read as the reverse complement.
AAGTAGAAGATCAGTGGTCTTACTCGGAATCCGTTTAAAAGTTTTCATTACCATCAAAATAATACTTTCAACCAATTTGTCCATATCATTAATAGCATTGTCGAGGAAACATAAATTCTAACTGAAATACTGAAAAGAGTAGTTGAGCTTAGCTCGAGCATTTTTGTAGATGTATTTTAGTTATTTTGTAACTGCAGATGAATCTCTGTGAAGTGCTAAGAACGAAAAGGAAGCACTAAAAGCAACATTAGAGATTATTAGTTTTTTCAATTTTAGTCTTACAAGTTTTTAATTTTTTTTTTCTTTTTTAAACTTAAATTTTTTTATACATAACACTGCACAGGAAAATATAGGTTTCTTTTATGTTGAAATAAAAATAGCCGATCCTTATGTATTTTTATCTCCTAATTACGATGGTCACATTGGTTTTTTTGCCAATCTCTTTTAGTTTGAAAGATATATTGACAATTGGCGTTTGCATAATTTGCACCACTTTTTCTATTAATTCCTTGATATTTCACGAATGGTCCTCCAAACTTAAAAATACTTACCGGATTATAAATTCACACAAAAATCATTTGTATTTAGATAGAGTCACATTGATGAGTATATCAGGGTATCTTATTGTTATTGCAAGGATGCTGAAAATCGTGTATTTTTAGTTTAGTCCTTAAACGTTCTTTTATTAAATTTTTTTAACTTAATATTGCTGATTCTTATGTAGTTTTGTTTGCTGATTACGAAAATGGCTTTCATACTTTTCTATCCCCTCTAGTTTCAGAGATATTGTGCTTTATATAAAAATAATACCTTAAATTTTTCTTTTCTAACACAATTAAAAATTCCAAAATATTGTTGAGGTTAACAGGTTTATCATCCGCAGAGATAACAAAAAGTTTCTATTAAATTCTAGTGGTGCTTTCCAGTGATGCCAACTTTTGCCACTTTTGTGGTAGATCTACCTCTTTTGGGTATCTCACTCAACTCTACAACTTTCCAAGAAAAATCTACAACTTTTTTAGTTTTTCGATAATAATGCTGAAGTAAAGTTACTCGAGTTTTTTTTTATTTAATCCAAACTAGAAGTTCAACTAAACTATATTTTCATCGATGCATGTAATCAACGCTGCGTTAATTATGCTTTTTAAAACCTGCAAAATGTCCAAATATTTCCTTTACTGGGCCAGTTTGTGAGAAACTTTCTCGTTCTTATACATACATAGATCGAATGTTAAAAGTTAATTTGTTGAAAAGTGTTTTTGTAGATACAAAATTTACTGATACCTCCGCAAGGAGTGCTATACACTGCATGATGTATCAGTGCTAGCGCTGGGCAACCTACACCTGCAGACTACCATTACAAATTATTTAATGAAAATACTTATTCCTTTAAATATGAGAACACGTCTATGTAAGTGATTCTTCTGTACACACAAAATATTTCAAATTAATTAAGTAACTCTTAAATTATTTTAGTTATGTTTTATATTAAAATTTTTACTCTTAGCGATAAAAAGAGTGGTAGATCTACCTCTTTTAAAAGTAAGATTTGTTTGAAACTACATATGTACCTATTTTCCATATCCAATCTACATCTAAGAAAGATTTTGGGTTGGCATCACTGGTGCTTTCAAAAATCTTTACAAGTAAAATTTGGCAAAAAGGTTTCTCTTCGAGAACATTTTAAAAACAAACTTTTAGTTCAGTGTAAAAGCTTTTAATCACACCGAAAAACTTTCAACTAAATAAATACATATTTATTTATTTATTTATTATACATACCTATTATACAAAGTAAATTTGCATAATATGGTGTTGCACAAATATGGACAAAATATGGGTAACTAGACCTTATGCCCAAGATGGTATTAACAGTATTTTAAAAGGTTTTGTGACTGACTGTACATGACCTATGCCTTCACATAGGAATTAGCAACGTGTTTGTTAAAGAAAATCCACAAAAAACCGCAAGATTATACGGTTATCCGTGGCAGATCAGTCAACCAGTGCAAGCGAGACGAAAAACTCTCGAAGGCCAAACAACATGCACAAGCCTGACCGCACTTAAAAAATAATTACGATGACGCGAGAGATGTTCCTCAATCCAGAGCTGCTTTACGACTGAATAAATACATATTGCTAGGAACACAATTGGGACGAACGACGAATTTCGTCCACGTCGACGAATTCGCTGCGTAAATTCGTCGTATGAAGCACAATAACAACGAATTTACTCAGCGAATTCAGCTTTTATAATTGATAAAGTTGGTTATTGTCAGTGTGACCGTATTAGCTAATTTTGGGGTAAATTTAGGCCATTTCTTCTGGGTTTAGCTTTAAAATTGTTATTTAGCTCTTAAATTATTTTTTAGCTTTTTTAAAAACTGATCTAGCTTTTTTAGCCTTTTTCAATCCAAATTGCGTATTCTCTAAAAATGTATTAAAGACATACGTGATTTAGCTTAATTTTATTTTAAAATCTGGTCACGCTGGTTATTGTGTATGTAAAGAGAGTGAGAGAGCAAATAGTTTTTTCGTCGTTCGTCGGCGTACAAAATCTATATAATTAATAGGCGAACATGTTTTTTGTAATCCCTTTTACGCTGGTACCACTCCATCGATTTTAAAAAGATTGATATGGCTTTAAAGGATTTTTTGTACAGATGTGCAGAATCTATATTTTATTGAAATCGGTTTAGTATTTTGGGAGCTATAAGCGTTTAAAGTTGCTACTACTACATGCACACATATTACACACGCATTTATTAGCTTACAAGTAAAAAAGAAACAAAACATGAGTGTGTGTGTGTGTGTGTGTTTGTAGTATTTCTCTTGATCTAACAATTTTTTCTCTCTTATTTGTTGTTGTATGAAAGCCATAATACTTAAAGGAAGAGAATTGAATAAAGTGAATTAGCTTGGTTGAAGCGATTTTGTTTATGTTTTTTTAATTTCATGTATTATTTAATTATGGTTGCATATGTATGTAAGTTTGTGTGTGGCTGTGTTTTAATAAATTTTTTATGAAGTTTAGATACATTTGCTTTGAATCTTAATAAAATTATTTACATTTTGTTTCTAGAATACGGACGAGTGTGTCGTCCGTTTGGTATATCTAGTAGAAATAAATCTATCTCAGAGTTCATCACGCACGACGAATTTCGTTCTATGGCGGTGTTGTGTTCATTTTCATATGAACAAATGTATTTTACATTTTATGACGAAAGTTCGCACCGAAAAAATCGTCGTTCGTCCCAATTGTGTTCCTAGCATATATCTTTAAAATTTAGTTTTTTTTTTTAACACAAAGTATCAGGAAATTACTGGCTTGCATAAATGCGGGGTCATTTTCAACCTACAATTTTATCGTACTATAGCCCTACATACTCACCCTTTTTAATTGTTTCAGAATTTCGTGACAATATTTTTTAGCCTCGTTAGAATAAAAATAATTCTTCGAACATACATACTTCCAAATGTAACAACATTTACTATTGTGATAAGTGGTAAAACTTTGACTCGTAGAAATATTAAAAAAAAAACATATGGACATATGGACAAGCCTCGTGGTAAATGTTACTTGACATTTGTCATTTAAATAGTCGTACAAGAACAGCCAAAGAAAATAACGTTGAAATTAATTACACCGATATAATGATCTTATGTTAATGATTATTCTCTTTCATTTCCAAAAAAAAAGTTTTACTATTAAATGATTTTATCGTAAGCTGATTTGTAGTGACAGATAAAGTAAATTGGTGACATTAATAAAAACACTTGCATACCATCGTAGATGAATAATACTTGTGTGGGTATTGGAGATAAGCATCGTTTATGAAATTTACTTAGATTAGGCCGCATCAAACATGATGCTACATTAATTTTTCCTTTCATTAGATGAGCTTGTCTGCAAGACAAATCCATACTTCTGAAATGCATTATTGCATTACCGGCATAAACTCATTGAAAATGTGAGTTTAATAAATTTTATTATCAGAAGCAAAATAGTATTTCTCTACGATAAATCAGCTGGTTTTGTCATTTTAGCATGTCATGAATATGCGTTTTCTGGATTGTGGTTAAGTCTTTCTACGTTAGCCAGGTTGCACTTGGTTTGTGAATGAAAAAAAAAATTATTCACGATTTCATCTCTGAGAAAGACGGTCTTAGAATTGGAAAATTTAAATTTTTATACAAAAGCAACTAGCATAGTAACATTTTATATTTTAGAAAGAAATGTATTGGTATTACAAATCAGCAAAATGAAAAAGACGTTTACATAGCTGGTAAATTTTAGCCTTATTTTGTATATAGAAGTAAATAACTAAAAATAGTTTTAACCGACTTCAAAAAAGGAGAGGTTGTTGTCAGTTCGTCTGTATTTTTTTTACCGACTTCAAAAAAAGGAGGGGGTTATCAATTCGTCTGTATTTTTTTTGTTTCTTTGACATTCTTACTTCATAGCTCGGTACAATTTAGACCGATCGGTACAGTTAGGACCGATTGCAAAAATTATTTTTTAGTCTGAAAGGATTTAGCATCCATTTGGTCCCATTGTAAAAAGTGAGCAGAGACACACCCACCATTTTTTTATTTGATTTTATGATATTCTACTTATTTGGTTGCTGCGAAACCCAGCAAACAATTTTAAAGTTGAAAAAATGTGCGGGATTACGCCTATCAAAATTTATTATTATATTTGACATGGTTCTTCATAACCGACTTTTACAAAACATGTCATACATCTTCAGCTCTAAAAAAGACACTATCTTCCATTTAAAAAAACACACAATCATGCATTTTATATTTCACGTACTTCTTCTTAACCAACAAATTGAAATTTTTTTTTGAAAGAGTTGACTTTGGTCATATAAATTTTTCCGAAAATGTTCTATCAAATCTTTGCATTGAAGTCGATTTCTTTTGGCAGAATTTTATTGTTTTGAATTTTATTTGTTTTTTGGTGTGTAAGTCTAGTATATATAATAAAATTATTTTAATAGTATTAAATACTAACCTAGATTTTGAGCATGGTGTGCCATTTATTAACAACATTTTGATAGCACCAACTTTTTCGTCCCTGAAATACGAGTAGTTTGTGTTGCTTTTAGTAAAACCTAAAAGCTAAATTTCGACAGCTTTTTAGATTTTTTTAAGAGACAGGCAAACACCAAGTATCTTTCACACCAAATAAACGCTTGTGCTGCTAAAACATGTAGAGCAATATTTTAGTATGCACATGCAGCGTTGTCATGTGTCCATGGCTCAAATCGTCACATCCGTGATCGTATCGGCAATCGTACGAAAACAAATTAAGTAATACGTCAATCGTATAAGTTGAATAGGATTTCAGTACGTTCACGTATGTCATAATCCGAAAATGGTGTTTTTACGTGTGAGTTGTACGTTCACAACAGTGACGGCAAGTCTCAATCCCATAAAACATTACTTTTAAGTAAAAGTTATATGGAAAGACAAAGCAGAGTAATGCTACGAAAACAATTGGGACGATCGACGAATTTTTCGGTGCGAACTTTCGTCATAAAAAATAGAACACATTTGTTCATATGAAAATTAACACAACACCGCCGTAGAACGAAATTCGTCGTGCGTGACAAACTCTGAGATAGATTTATTTCTATTTTGTACGCCGACGAACGACGACAAAAACAATTTTCTCTCATTCTCTTTACATACACAATAAACAGTGTGACCAGATTTTGAAATAAAATTAAGCTAAATCACGTATGTCTTTAATATATTTTTAGAGAATACGCAATTTGGATTAAAAAAGGCTAATAAAAGTTTTGAAAAAAGCTAAAAAAGGAGGTAAGGGCTTAATAAGAATGTTAAAGCTAAATTTAGCCCAAAATTAGCTAATATGGTCACACTGACAATAACCAACCTTATCAATTATAAGAGTTAAATTTGCTGAGTAAATTCGTCATTATTGTGCTTCATGCATTAAACACATTCACCACAGCAGACTACACGAACACACGACTTCAAATGCCGCAAGCAGCATCTATCGCCTCGTAGCCGGCTACTTAATTATTTTGGAGACGGCAGCAGCACCCTCTGCAGCTGATATTCAAGTACAAATACATAGTTCAGTATTGCCACTTTTATATATTTTGCATTTATAAAAATTAATTACTCTTTTAAAATATACTTATTTCACGTAAAAGTACAAAAATGAATCAATTCATTTCTTACATCAATTTTTGAATATTATTTCTGTTGAATAATGTGAAATAATTGTACAAAATCATTCATTCAACATTTTGTATTGTACTGGCAATACAGAATTTTCTCATTGTAGCCAAAGAAATAGAAATTAGTTTAATTGGACTACAACGGCAAAATCAGCATAGACAACAACCTGTCGCCATGTTGCCTTGCTGTCTTCAAAAGAATTATTCTCATATAAACATGTGTATTCTATCCTTGACAGTTGGTAGTCGGTAGCTTGCTGTGGTGAATGTGTTTAATGCTTCACACGACGAATTTACGCAGCGAATTCTTATCGACGAATTCGTCGACGTGGACGAAATTCGTCGTTCGTCCTAATTGTGTTCCTAGCATAAAGTATATTATTTTTTTTATATTTTCCGCACAAGTTTCAAAAATTATGAAACATGAAAAATGTTTAAAGGTTTATACGAGTTGTATGTACATAATTTTTCCGTGGTGACGAGCTTTCTACGATAATGCTTTTAATTTTTGCTAAATTGAGCAAAGTAGTATTTGAACTAAATACTTATTTAATTTAACAAATTTTCGTAAATAAAATATTGTTATTATTCAGACTCCCAACCTTTAAGTAAAATTTGTAAACGTAATCAAATATTTTACAACAACCCTTGGAAGGAGCAAGAAATAATGAAACCGTATGTAAAAAGTTTTGTTTCATGCTTTTAAACTTATTATTTTTGTATATTGTGATTCTCAATTATGTATTAAGAGTCGTACTATAAACATCCAAAGTTTTTTTAAGCTAATTTCAAAAAAATTTTGGGATAAAGTCTACTGACGAGCTCCGGAAAGCAGAAATGAAATGTATATAGACGTTACTTAACAAAAAAGCAAATTTTTCATGTAATAAATTTTACATATTAAAATAATAAATAAGAAAAATGTATTAAATGCTGAGTGCAGAATGAAATATTCAATTCTTGCTTTTATAGAAAAAAATTTTTGAATCAAATTATTTACGCCCAAAAATGTAATATGAATAATTTTGTAATATCAATTAAAAATTTAATTTAATTTTTATCTTTAAGCAATTTGATAATATTAATTAAGTTTCTCGACTCAAATTAATTAATACATATAAAAATTTAATTGAACCAATTAAATTCTTAGTTGAAAACATTAATTGGTGAATACTTTTGTGTGTTAAAATACCCATAGGTCACTATTAACTGCAATAAACCAAAAAAGAAATAAACCTTTTTTCTTTCATGAAACAAATACGTACTTAAATATGTACAGAAGCGGACAAATATGTTCACATATTACCTCACTTTAATTTCCAAGGTTAATATTTTTCAGACGAAAATGCGATATTCTTTAAATTCTTTGTTAATTTATAAATTAAATTACCATCTTTAAGTGGAAAAAAGTATTGAGACAAATGATATCCAATATTTGTGATAAATGCAAAAAAATTTAAATTTTTTCTTTGCATATGACAACATCTTTAACCGAATATTATTGAAAAGTGTCGTTATAAGAAATTTTGTGCCAAATTTATTTTAACAAATTTTTTTTTAAAGACTCAATTTTGAAAAGCGGTCCATAAACTGAAGAAAGTAACACAAGCTGAAAAAAAATCATTTTACGAGCAGACCTCATTGAGCAAAAAGGATTACATGTGGAAATTAGAACCTGATTTACTGTAGCCAGCATTTTAGAAACATTTAAGGACTTTCCAAGCTTCAAAATTTCTCAAAGGCATCGGCCGATCTCGAAAGCTTATCTCAAAAGAAACAATTTTGATTAGAAGAAAAATAAAAAATATCAAAATATTACGTCTATTACATTGACAAGAGATAAGATAAATAGGGAAATTTGCTCAAAATTTTTAATAAGAACCTGGCAGAGTGCCAGTTACAGCTCTCGAGTTACAAGAAGAAATACAGATAATTTTAGTATGAATAGCAAAAAGCGTTAAAGTTTTGCAAAAGTTTTAAAAATTCTACGTGCCGTTGCAAGCAAATTTAATATTTTTCCAACGGATGGAAAAACCCAGCAAAAAATTTAAAAAAAGGTAATCGAGTTTGGAATTAAGCATTTTGGGTGGAAGCTGTTCCTTACTGGATTACCAACTTAATGATTTTAACAAGGCGTGAGACTAAAATAATCGATTCTTGAGAAGTACTTAACTTTTTTATTTGGAAACTTGTTCACGTAATCTATTTAATCTAAAAAAATCATTCTCTTCATTTAGCAACTTGTAAATACATAATTTTATAATATTATAAGTACCATCAAGTACCATGAGTTTTTGGGGATGTAGTATGTCTGCAGCAGTTGTGGAAATTAAATTTTCATCGACGAAGCAATCAAAAACAATTTGTTTGAATACCTTAAAAGAAAGTCTGTTGGGCAGCATTGAGAAACCAAAGCTATGTACAGACGGCTGTCAGATCTTACAATACTGCCAGTAAAATGTGCTCAAAATTTCTTACAACCGTGTGAACTGACAATTTTTGTCAGACGTCGTTGCCAGAAAAAGCATTGTCAGTCCATTGCAAGACTAGCAACTGACAACAAATTGTCAGACATCTTACAATCGTGTGAACACATTGTAAAATTATTGCCAGATATTTGTCAGACATTTTAATATTGTCAGATGTGCGAAGTTTATGCATCTGACAATGACGGTCTACTATCTCCACCACAATCATCGGACATGAAACCGATTAAAAATCTTTCGGGTGAATTCGATAGACGAGTGGAAAAGCATCATATCCCCATTAAATCATGACTGAAAGAAATTCTGAAGAAATAATGGGATGTTACTGGAATTGATGCAACAAAAAAAAACTGGTTCATTCCATTTCAAAAAGGTTAGATGGAGTAGGTTATAAAAAAGAAAGAGTGCCCTACAAAAGTATAATTTATGCTAAATTTGATTTCCTGGGGTAATACAGCATGCTGTGTGAATACTTTTGTGCACATGAATTCGTGCCTTGAATAGAAAATTTGATTTTCAGCCTGTTTTTTAGAAAACATAAGCCCTTTCGTTTTTATGTTTCGTTGTTAAACGATAACGTTTAAAATTTGATTTTTATAAAACATATTCTAAAGCCTTCGTTTTGACATAAAAAGAGCTTTTTAGGTATAACGAAAAATTCACACTCACAAAATTATTACAATAAAGGAATATAAAAAATAGTATCTATTGAAAAAAAAATTTCTATGAAAAATTTTAAATAAAATTCATTTCAAATTAATTTTAAATTTTATGAATTAAGCAATTTAATTTTTAATTGATTTTAGCATTCAATTGGAAATCAATTTACCCATTAGAACAGGTTTTCTTCATTGCATTTCGTATTTTCCGTTGTTTGTTAGAACTATGTTTTTTCCCTATAACCTTTACTTTATTTTGACTCAATATTTGATTTTTTTGTAATTTGTTTGACAGTTAAATTGTGGAAAATAAAGCAAAAATTATCTGTTTATACTGAATTTGGTGTTGAATCTTTCATAGAAAAATTAGAGAAGCAAGGGGAACATCTTTGCTTTGTACGGAAGTCAAGATTCGTTCTTGTGAAAGTTAAATCAATCCGCTTATAGAGAAACCATTTAGATTTTTTCGTTTATTTAATTTTTGGTAATTTATAGTAAAAAATAAAAGAATAAGTAAAAATAATTAATGTGATGATCGTAAAAGATAAGCAAGAATAGTTAAACATATGTAGGTAGAGTAATATAACTTCGTGCTAACCTAAATAGAAAAATGAAAAAATGGAAAAACAGGGGAAATAAATAGTGATACTTACATATGTATTTACCAAAGGTAAATCAATAATTGTACACAACAATCATTTCTCACATTCCGTTTCATTAGAATTTACGTTAAATAGCTGATGTTAATAACAATCTCTACCCAAGTAAATAGACTAGGGTGCTGATGAAGTGCGTTGCTGCACAGAAAAATATCGGTATTTCCCCCAGCTTAAAAGTATAATTTAATTTTTCTTCTCTTCTTTAGAAACTCACATTAATTAATAAAAATATTTCATTCAATAAAAAGAATTGAAATTACTGAACTTAAGCCTGACTAAAAATTATTTCTGATTAAAAGAAAAAATAGTTTTTCACTGTTTTAAGTCACTTCACATTCTAACATTAAAAATTAAATAACATTTTCGTTAAAGTCAAATAAAAAATATGTAGACTGATTGCTAATAAATTTTACATAAAAAATTTTATAAGTGTGGAAAACTGAAAGCTCTTTTGTTGTCACATACATGACAATAAATAAATGTTTTAAAAACGAAAACATGGTTTCATTCGTTATTTTAAAGAACGTATACACTTATTAATTTTCGAAGAACAGGTTGTTTTTTAATTCGCTTAAGCAGCATTCTAAATTCTTGTTTTTCTCACATTTATATAAGAAAGATATAAACAAATAACTTCGTAAAAAAATTGTCGGGCTGTCTCTTTATTCAAAATATGTATGTATAGTAGTTCTAAGAGGTTGAAATCAAAGATGGATGCTGTGTGCATATTTTTGTTCCGCTCTGTATATATGAATGTATGAATGGATATATTCCATCCGTATGTACGTCGCACTGTGTTGCGGCTAGTGGAAAAATAACTTTTTTCCGATTATTTTTTTCAGTGTTTTTAATGATGCAATTTTGTCACAGACATTCCAAGTAAACAAAAAACACATAAGGCTTATTTGTCAAATATACAAAATTTTTACGAAAAGAGGGGATTTCAGGGCTGTATTCAAAATGATCTCATTTGATTTTGGTGACAGATATTTTGATTCGGAAAAAAAATCTGCCTTCGAACAAGTATCTTCTGTAAAAAAAGGAATGTTGTTTGAGACATTTTCATATGCACCTTTTTTAGAGCGAAAACCCGACTAAAAGTCCATTTTTCCTTAAAATTTGGGTTAGGTAAGCAATATCTAAAAAGTCCCAGAGAGTCCCAGTTCCAAACCACTACAGAAATGTTACATAATTTGTTTTCAACGAACTGTGAAAAAATTAGCTGCCCATACCTGCCCTCCTGGGAGTTATAGCGATTTTAGTATATCACTCTCAGTATTTATTCCATAGAAATAGAACGGAAATTCTCGGAATCACTTATTGAATAATTTAATCATATTGGTTTTTTTTTCTAGCACTCCACAAAAATGAGCATAACTCTCTTAAAACTGAAGCTATTGACTTCAAACCGGTATCAAATTAAACCTTTTATTGCCACCTTTCAAATAAGAAATGAAATAGATTTTGGTTTTATATAAAATTTCAGAGTTATTCAACAAATATCGAAAAATCATGAAAATTTGACGTTTATAACTCTTGTTCGGACCACCCTATAATTTATTTTAAAAACTAATCATAGGGTATTTATCAGAAATAAAAGAAAAATTAAAATAAATTTTTTTTTTAAATTTTTCGCACAATTTTTTTTTATTTTTGACTTTTGTTGAAAATTTGACCCAACAATTTTTTTCGGTGTAAATTTTTTTTCACTCATTCTGTTTGGGATTTCATTCTGACCAATCTGTAGAAGTTTCTCATCGATACAATTAAAATTACAGTTTAGGCAATATGATTTCCAAAAAATTCCGGTTTCGCAACACTGTGCGTCGGTGAAGTGTATGTAAGATTCGGCAGATCGGAATGTAGCCCCCTACTTTTTTTTAACTTAACAGTTAAGGAATTTGCCTCAAACACCGTAACAGATAATAAAGTTTTTAATTATATTGGCGCATGTTGAAATTTTCAAATACATGCATATTGTCTATCTTTTTAATTCATGTATGATATTTGTTGTCTAGAAAAGGATATTTACTTAGTTGAACAAAGAAGTGTTCAGTCGTGAGTTACTAAAATTGTCTGTTTTTGTTTTTATTTCAAGGACTGACACACGGCCAGCATATATAAACGCATTTACTACTAAATTCTACTGTCAAATATTGACAATATTATGTAATGTACACATCTTATTTTCAGCCTTATTCGATGTACTATGAATTTTTTGCAATTATGTGACTGTTTGCGTATTTGGCTGTTTGTTGCATAATAAATACATGTTTAGAATGTCATGGATATCTTATATTTTATTTGCACATTCAGAAATACTCGTATAATTTCTTAATGGGATTTTCAGAAAAAAAAAATGTTTATTACGTGGGAGATGTTTTTAGAGGGTGAAATTTTTTGTTGTGTTTTGTTTACTGAAGATCAGATTTCAAAATATGTGTATAAAAAACTTTTGAATGTCATTCATTCTAGAGTATTTTGGAGTTAATAACTAAAAATGGTTAATCAATAATTTCATAGCTGCACTTAAACTTCTAAATGTAAGGAGGCAAATGGACTACACATGCCTTAGCAGTTGTATAATCTATGGGGTTGAATTCGTTTTATTTTTTAACAGGTATTCAGATAAAGCTGGCAAAATATTGAGTAATGGATAAAGAGTAGTTAGGGTGCAATTAGACGTGCCATAGCCATAACCAAACAAAAATTCAATTGGTTTCTATGGTAATGGGTATGGCGTTATGGCGAGTCACCTATAATCGGATACAGTGTTGCACTTTTACTCGATACTTTCAGAGATGTATTTTCTTAATGAAGTTGAACGAAAGACGTAAAGTATAAAATACAACTCTGTCTACAGATACAATGCCAAAAACCAAGTAGAACAGTCTACATTTTTTGATGATTAACCCTTCACAGATGGGAACAATTTTTCAATTTTCAGTAAAGCAAGATTGGGAAAAAAATAAAAATTTTATTTTTTTCTAGAATATTTCCTAAACTAGGGTAGGAAAATCTACTGCAAAAAATCTTTTTTATCATACTAAAAACATCAGCTCGACATAGATTTGAATTTGTAATTAACCTAACTTGGCCCACTTTGGGGATTTTAGGCTCCACCCTGTTTAAAGATATAAAGTATAATTCCAAACTTTTTAACACTTCCTTAAATGCTGTGTCAAATGCTTCCCATTTTTTTTGTAAACATCTCTCATTGTGCATCGCATACTAAATCATAAATAGTCGCAATTCAAAAAATCCCAGATGCTCAGGAGTGGCAAAAATGTGGATACTGTACAAATAATGCAATTATGTAACATAAGAACAGGCATAACTGTATTTTATATTATTAAAGAGGACTGTGTTGCAAAAGAAATTTTTGCGGCGTTAGAGACTAGTTCAACTGTTTTATAAAATAAACAGAACCATTTGGATAATTTTGGGTTGCGGCTATTTAGGATTTAGTGTGGAATATATGTAGTAGTCTTAAATCATGCTATTAATTTTTTTTTTCTAAATGCGTTAAATTTTTTACAACCGAATTCTACTACTGCTGTATGTACATACATGCAGCATGAGATTTTTTGTCTTCTTATACAATCCGGCTGGGATTGGAAAGAAATAAAAATAATGTTCGGACCGTTATTTTTTATTCAATTAAATAAACTTTTTTCTTTTCGTGATAAAAAATGAAATATTTAAAGACAAACGATAATTGTCTACGGTTTCATTTCAATTCACATATAACAAGAAAAGCATTTTTAGATGTTTTGTAGTTAAGAAATTACAAGACAAAAATGTATACCAATCTATTTAAATGACATAAACTTTAGGTATGGTTATCGGTTATCAAAAAAAAAAAAAAAATTTAAACAGAAACAACAGAAAGTAAAAAAAAGAAAACAAAAACACGGAATATTTAAGTAAAATGTTGTAAATGATCATTTTTAATTTTCATACAACGCATTTATTGGCCACAAATCTTTTTTCTTTGTTTATTTAATGATACTCTTGACAATAGTACAAATAACTGGCTTGCTGCCGGCGGCATACGAAATAGTCACACTGTAAGCAATTTTTTCCTTGAATTTCACACCAATATACACATACAAATGTTTGCTCGCACTTGCCTCTGACACATTTTCTATTATCAAATGTTTACTGGTAGCTGCTGGTGACACTTTGTTCACCTAGAAAGCCCTGGGGTCTGTTAAGCGGTAGCTTTGAACCCGCTCATATATCTAATTCATACAATTGATTCATAGTGTGGAGTTTTTTCTATAAATTTTTTGTTGTCATATTTTAAATAAATTAGCGGCTTAGTACGTTAATAAAACATAATCCGATATTAATAAATTAGATTTTAATTATTTCTTTTGTAAAAATATTTAGTTCTGGGCTCAAATTCCTTCGAATATTGATTTAATTAAAGAGGAGCGTCATTTAAAGTTATGTAGTGCTGTGTTCAATGAGTTTAATACATCTATATAATTAATAGGCGAACATGTTTTTTGTAATCCCTTTTACGCTGGTACCACTGCACCGATTTAAAAAGATTTATATGGTTTTAAAGGATTTTCTGTACAGATGTGCAGAATCTATATTTTATTGAAATCGGTTTAGTATTTTTGGAGCTATAACCCTGTCGGGATTTGAGCTAACTTAAAAGTAACTAATGGTTAATCAGAGGCGAGTGACAACTGACTCAAAAGCTAACTCGTTTTACATGTTAAACGCTATTCAGTTTTTCAACGTAATGTCCTCAGAACGAGTCAGTACTCACTCACGCTGCATAAGTTTCAAATAACCACAAGTTAGCTCATTTCGAGTGAGTTTTTGGCTGCTAAAATGCAAGTGCACTATTAGTTAGCTTCGAAGTTCGAACTGACTAACTAATGGTTGGCCCATTATGACTTAGTTTGTGGCGCATCAAAAAAGAAGAAAAAAGGTCTTTCTTTAGCTAACCATTATTGTAAGTCGCTCTAATGTTAGTAGACCGCAAAACTGAGGACACACCACCAAATAATTAAAGTTCCTTAGATTTTTATTTTTATTTAAAAAACTAATCAACAAAAAACGACTAAGTTTGAACAGACTGGTAGTCTTTTCTGTTTCAAAAACTGAAAAATATTTCCAAACACTGCTGGATTTTAGTTTTATTTTGATACTTATGACCAGTTATTGATAGAAAAGTTTCCCGCTAAAATGTTAAAGCTTTGGTTAGAATGCTTTACGTGTAAGTATGTATATGAGCATTT
Organism: Tachina grossa; assembly: GCA_949987645.1. NCBI lineage: Eukaryota > Metazoa > Arthropoda > Insecta > Diptera > Tachinidae > Tachina > Tachina grossa. The sequence goes on along the minus strand of OX465274.1, from coordinate 129,852,504 downwards.
TTCTCAAAAGGTCTACCAAGACGGAAAAATTAAAAATTCTTGAAAAAAAATTTTTTTGCAAATTTTGAAAGAAAAATAATCAAATTTAATAAGTCTGCAAAAATTTTGCATTTACATATTTATTACTCATTTAGAGTTATCCATCTACAAAGTCAAGCAAGTAAATTTTTTTTTAATTTATTTATTTTTTTCAATTTGAAGAGCAAGTTTTGTCTTGAAAAATATTCTTGGCGCTAATCGTTACAGATTGAGTTTTCTCTCTTAAATCTTTGTAGGGATATAAAGAGTTAGAAAATAATGCATACGATTCAATATGATTAAAAATAACTATAAAATTTTGCTTTGCATTATCCGTTAATTCAATGTTCCGTACGACATTGAAAAACACCATTTTGTATCAATACATCGAAACTGCTTGAAGAAAGTTTATAAAGTAATGATTACAAACAGATATTTTTATTGCAATTAAAATAAAAAAAAATATTTTGAAAATAGAAAGAATGGCGAACTAGGCGCCTATGCAAAATTTGTGTCGTACGACATAGCTAGTGTAAAATTTAAAAGTATTAAAAAAATATTTTCTTTAATAACTAATTATTTTTGGAAGAGCATTCTATAATTCAATTATTTGAATCAAAATTAACAAAAACAGCGAGAATTGCAAACGGTACAGAAAAAAATTAAAGGAAAATGAAATTAGATTGCAAAACTATAAAGTAAAAAGACCAGAAAGATCGCTAGGTCACATGGAAGGAGGCCGTTGATGGAGTTGGAGCAGTTATCAAGCGGAAAGTCTGGCAAATGACTAAATCAAAAAACCTTATTATACCCGATTCATTTTCTTTTTATCAATGTGCACAGCTAAACATAAAAGGGATTAAAATGTATTTTATACCATCCGATGATATTGAGAAGTATTCTTCGTTGTATAATTTTGACGAAAAGTGTAAAAAGCTAAAAATTATACCACACTTATCTTAATTGCACTTCTTCTGTTGCAAAGGTCAGGAAGTGAAAGCAGCTAAACTGCATATTCCGAAGAAAAAAACTATAATTAATGTACCCAATGCTATTTGTATTTAATTTTGCACATTTTGTGAAATATATTTTTTTTTTTAATCTCACTTTGTATTTTCTTTAATTTCGTCGATATTTTGAAGTTATACACATTGAATACTTCTATTTTATTTATGCCCCTATCACAGTTTCCAACTTTAAAAATAGTTTGGTTGGGATTTGCATTGCCATTCTCCACTAAATTAACAGTTGACTTTTCAGTTGTGTTTTGGTACAGTCATATACAACTGTGCGTAAGTTTGGTTGAGAAAAGCGTTGAGTATACACAACTGCTTTTTAGTAGTTGGGTCTGTGGTTGAGTTTTTCTAGTTACAGGTTGGTGCGATATAAAAAGCAAAAAAAGTGGAAAAATCGTAATTAGAAATATTTGTTATGCTTAATAACAAAATTTTTTAACAATTTCAGTATCGGCGGTAAAGCATACAAAGATTTATTTAAATACAACAAATGAAACGTTTCTTTCTTCTGCCGGAAAAACAAAAACCTTCAAAAATTATTTTTTAAAGAATTCGTTCCATATATTGATTATTTTTTACCTTGCATTGGGTAGTTCAAGAGGTTTGGAATCAGCACGAATTTTTCTTTTGATACGTAACACATCTATAATTGCGAATTCGTTTTCATCGTCATAAAATAAATCTGTACATATTTGTATCCATTTTGCATGATTTTTTTGAACTAAAACACTAAAAACAATGCTCTTTCTAAAACTTTGTGTTTTTTTTCCTATTAAACTTGATATTTTAAGTTGGCAACGCAATGACAATTTCAACTAAAAAATAGTTGTGTTTCATAATACTAAAACGCAGTTTGGTCGTGTGTAATGCTAGGAACACAACTGGGACGGACGACGAATTTTGCGGTGCTAACTTTCGTCATAAAAAATAAAACACATTTATTCATATGAAAATGAACACAACACCGCCGTAGAACGAAATTCGTCGTGCGTGACGAACTCTGAGATAAATTTATTTCTATTCTGTACGCCGACCAGTGTTGTCAACTTGGTGCGTTTCGCACCATTTTAGGTGCTTTTAGAAATTTTTTGTGCGAAAAATGCCTTAGTTGGTGCGTGGTGCGCTTTTTTTCAATTTCAATGCTTTTTTTAATTTTTGGTGGCTTTAACGCAAATTTAACACAAGAATGAGTTTAAACCGGAAAATTCTTGTTGTGAAACTTGCCAACTTCCTGGTAGTGTTAATTACCATATTAATAGTAATGATGTTTATGAAACATCACAATTTGAAATGAAATCTGTCTTATGTCCCGATGAGTACAATAATGACGAAAATATTAGCGTTAATAATTTGGAATAATTAATATCTGGTCTCTTTTGGAAAAGTTTTGAACCGAATTTATAAAATTAATCTACTAAAATGTATCAGCTTGCAAATATATGTATTTGCCCTTAATTGTGAAAGTAGTATAAGTCATATTTTTTTTGGTCGAGATATTTAGTAGATGACATTTGAACAAATCCAAAAATATTCTGTATTATGCAACAGTTTAATATAATTAATATAAATTAATTTACGTTCAAATATAAATAAAAAAATAAAAAATGCGTATTACTTAGACCACTTTCATAATTAAGGGCACATGTATGTATGTATTTTCGAATTTGTTTATTTTTTTTCGGTTAAGTTTTCTTAATTATGTACATAGTTATATTGTAAAAGGCTGTTTGTTTTTATTGTAATATTTTTAATATGGGTAAATGTATTAAACTTCTGTTAAATGTTTTTTAAATATTTGAATAAAATAATAAATACTAAACTTTTATTAGTTTTGAATCCTTAGTATTAATCGTTGGTCTTTCTCGTTGTGAAATTAAAAAAAAAAATATTATCTATTTTTTATTTTTTTTTTTTTACTGAAAAGCCGGTTTAAGTGTTAAATTTTTGAAATAAAAAAATAATATCATACTTTTTATGCAAAATTAATTCAATAAACATTTTAAACTAAAAAAAAAATTCTAAGCTTGGTGCGCTTTTTTGTAAATGGCGCGTTTTTTCTCCATTTTGGTGCGTTTCAAAATTTGAAAGTTGACAACGCTGACGCCGACGAACGACGAAAAAACAATATTCTCTCCCAATCTCTTTACATACACAATAACCAGTGTGACCAGAATTTAAAATAATATTAAGCTAAATCACGTATGTCTTTAATATATTTTTAGAGAATACGCAATTTGAATTAAAAAAGGCTAAAAAAGCTAAATCCGTTTTTAAAAAAGCTAAAAAAATTAATGAAAATTTTAAAGCTAAATTCAGAAGAAATAAGCTAAATTTAGCCCAAAATTAGCTATTATGGTCACACTGACAATAACCATCTTTATCAATTATAAGAGCAGAATTCGCTGAGTAAATTCGTCGTTATTGTGCTTCACACAACAAATTTACGCAGCGACTTCTTATCGACGAATTCGTCGACGTGGACGAAATTCGTCGTTCGTCCCAATTGTGTTCCCAGCATAAGTTTGGTCTACTCTTAGACGACCAAACTGAATTTAGTTGAAAACCGTGATAGGGGCATACATTTTTTTTTCATAGTTTCGCAAAAAAGCATCAGAAAAAAAAATAGAAACGAATTGTTGCCCTCCTGCCATTTTTGAAGTCGATTAAAAATGTTAACATCATGATGGAAAAAAATATCCCGTACGCCATGTCCCGTACGAATATTATTAAATTTAAATAAGAAAAAAACTATTCATAATATTTTAGTAAAATCTTGCCCATTTTAAGAAACATTGACTCACCTCATTCTAAAATTAGTCACGTTAATTTATTGTTTCAGGTTTCGCTGAAATAAGCATTTTAATTGTTTGCTACAAAACCTACTTCCTTTTTTGACTCTTACGACAGTCTTAGTTTTTCGCAATTATCCTTAAAACTAAACATTAGTTATAATTGTATTAAGCACCATTAATAGAGCTAATCAAGGGCCATAACTTAGGCTAATAATCAAAACAAAAATCTATTTTATTTTAGTCTCTTTTCTACTTTAATATTCGCTTGAAATATTCTCATATATTTTAGCGAATGCAAATAGCAAAACTAAGCGAATAATTTTCGAATGCGAACATTCGTTATATCCCTAGTATTAACTGAAAATTTTAAAATTTTGAGTAGAGATGAAAAACTGTTTGTGGTTACATTAACAATTTGTTTATTTTTAACTTGAATAAAGGCTCCAATCAAAATAATACTTTTTTTTATAAAAATCTACGACACATTTCTATGTCCACTTTTTTATTAACTTAAAATAATAACTTTTTGGTGATATACCTACAGGTAGTAACTACACTATCACAAAAATGGTCTCAAATGTGGTTTTAGAGATGAAAGAGTAATCAGAATACGTTAAAATTTTGACAGTAGTTAGATATTGATGTTGTTAGTTGATTTCTTGCAAAAAATGAAATTTTAAAAATTTGGAGTAAATACCCTCTTGCTGATCATGTGCGATATGTATTACCCCTTTTAGACAGGGAAAGTTTACTTTGCAAAGTCTTAATTCAGCTGGGAGAAAGACAGAAAGAGATAGTATTCCTTCCTTCCTTCTGTCTTTCACACCGCTGAATTACAACTTTGCAAAGTAAACTTTCCGTGTCTAAAAGGGGTATATGTACGTACATACATAAGTAGTATATATACTAGGCACACGTGTAAATCTAAATACATGATTATTCTAAACTGCAATTTTGACTTTCACTTTTGATGGAAGTTTGAACTTTTTCATGTTATTGCGAGTGGGATTTTCCCTTTTTCTTTTACATTTGGATGATTTTAAATATGGTAATTACAACTCTGCCCGAACAATGTTTTATTGTTGTAATTGTAATTTTTAACTCGAAAGTGTCATTACTATATTACCCATATCATATGATATTATCCTACTGATATTTCAATATAATAAACCAACAACAAAACCATTCAACCAACTAACCAAACTGACGCCATACAATACAAAAAAAGAGCAAACGGAGATACAGTCGAGATATGGAGTTGAACACTGAATCCTCGTTATACGATGAATATGACTGATAGATACAGTGTACTAATGGAGTTGAAGTACACCTTGCAATTTTTAATAATGCTAATGAATAACATAATTATTCTGTTCTTAATAGCGTAGCTTTGAAATAGTGCCTTATTTTTTCTTAATACAAATTGGTTTATCGAGCGGGATATTGGGAGAAGAAAGATATTTAAAAATATGCATTCCATTTATAATTTAAAAAAATAACGCCAAATAAACTTAGTACATCAGCAACATTAGATGAAATTGTTAAATTTATAAAAGCAATGGCTTACATAAATTTGATTTGGGCTGCGAAGTTTATTTTGAATAATTTAATTTTGTATTGTTTTAATTGGATGTAAGCTTAAAGATAAAGTCGATGAAATAAATAGGAAAAGGGGCATACATACCATATGAAGTAGAATATATCTTAAATAAAATTCAGAAAAAATATTATAATTAACTCAATAACAAAAGTGGAAAGAAAAAACATGTGTCTATCATTCGAAAGAAGGGTTAAAAAACATTATTATTTTAATAAAATTCAAACCGATCTAGTTTTTTTAAATAGAATTTTTCACAAAAAAAAAAAAAAAATAAACCATGAACATGTGCTCCGATTAATTCCAATCTCTTTTCAAGATTTAGATTGGTGCGTTGTTTTAGAGGAGACTCTTGTTTACTGATGAGGCTAATTATTTTTTTACATGAGGAGGCGAAATTGCTTAATATGCAGTCAAAACAATCCAATAACAGAAGTTCTTCAAAAATTATTCAGAGCTCGGAGTGAAAGAGTGCGCTAGTCTTGGTAATCGTTTATCAGCTACAATTATCAAAACATAAACACCATGGAATTTCGCTCCAAACAAAGTAAAAGTTTTATTTACCCCCAAAACCAAAAGATAAAAGTATAGAAAAACTTCTGTCATAGTTCTGCTGGTTTTAGAAGAATAAAATTCGTCTAGGCTGCTGTCAAGATCCAAGAAAGCAATTCTTGATATAAATATAAACAAGGTCGTATTATTCACAATATAACAAATAATAATGTTAAAGAAAGAACTTACTTTGACGGTGCTTTGAAATTTTCGAAAAAAAAATCTATGGAAGAAATAACTTGAATAAAAAATCCGTAGATAAAGGACTTAATGTAATCTCAAACATACTTGCTGGTATTATGACTTGTATTTGTATTTTAATATTGTAAATTATTAAGTGTTCGTATCTATGTACAGTGAAACTTTGTTATAACGACCTTATTTATAACGAAAAATGTAATATATCGAATCTTTTTCTCAGTCGCCTGAAAAACCTCTTTATTGCAAAGTTTTTCATATAAAAATAACCTTAAAATACTCGATAGTTATAAGAAAAAAAAATCGAACATGAAAGCCTCTATATAGCAAATTTCAAGCAAAGTCCCGTTATCAAAGCCACGAAGAGAATATCTAATTCGTCACAAACGTAGCAAGTTTTGTTTTAATTCTTTCCAAAATGAGTGGATTAAAGCGTAAATAAACTTCCACTAACGAAATCAGTGTAATCTTTGTACAATTTGAGAAATTTTAATGATTATTTTTATCTAAATGGCTTACGCCATGTCAAATTCCAAGCATTCCTTTAGAACAGCTACGTCCAAGCCATATGCACAATGTGCAAACTGTTATCAAGAGCTTTTTGTGCTTTCACACCGGCTGTTGTACACAACAGCCAACCAGATCTCGGCGACAGCAATGCTTGCTCTAATTTGGAAAGAAACAAGGACAAATTTAAATACCTTAAATACAAATATCACAGTATGTGTGTTTGGACGTAGCGGCTTTAGAAGGACCGATGCTGTTAAGCATGATACACAACAACTTTAAAGCTAGTTATGGTTGGGTTGAACATTTTGAAAAGCACCGTGATATCGTCTTTCGACAAGTGAGTATATAAAGTGCAAGTGTAAGTGACCAATTTGGTTCGGTTTTGAAAAAACTGTTACTAAGCTTGTTCGCAGAATATAAGCCGCGCAATATTTTTAAGGCAGACGAAACTGCATTATTTTTAGGGTTCCGTACACCAAAGGTGAAAAGGAACCCTATTTTTTGCTACGCGGTCCGTCTGTTTGTCACAGGCTATTTTCTTGATAACCGTAAGAGCTACAGTCCTGAAATTTGTATAGAGTATGCAGAACTTTGGCTGCCTCAACAACAAATACATGAGAGTTAAAAATTAAATGCTGTTTCGAAACGAGAAATGAAACATGTTAAAATCCCATGTAGGTTAGGCTAGGTTAGGTAGGGGTGGCAGTCAGAAACCCGGACTCACTTAGACCATTTTGATCCATTGTGATACCACGGAGACTCTGCTTATGCGGAGTCCCCACCGCCGAACCAACCAGAGCTCAATATAAAGCTACTAATATGTTGAAGTTCAACACTAGCATCGTCAGAAAGTTCCCTGAACTCAAGAGCGCCCATTGTGGTCAATCTCTTTCTCGCAAGTCCAGGACAGTGACAAAGAAAATGCTCTATGCTTTCCTCTTCATCAATATCCTGGCAGCTACGGCAGTAATCATTGTGTTCAACCCGTAGCCTTTGTGCATGCCTACCTATGAGACAGTGTCCGGTTAACACGGACACTAGTATCGATATTTGTTTCCTATTTTTCAAAATTAAGTAATCAGTGCCTTCCTTATTTATGTGAATCCATAACTGCCTTGTGATCACGCAATCATTTCTTGCGACCCACCTTCTATTTGTTTCATCTTCTGTCTTGCGCCTAAGTCTGAGTTTGCAAGAGAGTAGGGGTAAACACACACATTCCAAATCCGGTGGAACCTGTAAGGTTGTCCCAATTCTAGCAAGCTCATCAGCCCTAAAGTTCCCCTGAAAGCCTCTCTGCTCCAGGATCCAGATGATCCTAATATCAAACTGCTCTGCCATCTCGTTTAGAGATAATCGGCAGTCGAGGGCTGTTGTTGTTCTTAGAAGCGGGGATTCGAGGGTCATAAGAGCTATTCGACTACCGGTGTATATGTTAATCAAAGTCGTTGAAGTGACATTCACTCTCAACCAATCCGCAACTTCTCTTATAGCAAGTATCTCTGCCTGAAAGACACTGCCTTCGAAAAGACTCCATAACCCACACCTTCATGTGTTTTGGAGCCGTCCGTATAAAAACCAACACTTTTTTTCTACCTGGAGTTCCATTCATCCACAATTCTGTGGATGGTATCCAGGTTTTATATAGACGTTCGTGTAGTAGAGCAGGGGAGGTTTGGTCAATCCTCCATCCCCTAACCTCGTCATCTAGTATTCTACATTGGCCGGTTCCATTTCCGTTCCACAGAGAGGTAAATCGAAAACGGATTGCCTTCCCTACTAGGTCCAATGGTAGTAGATGAAGGAGCATTCCCAGTGCATCCGTATACGGATATAGGAGTAGTGCGAAGAGCACTGCTTATATACAAGGATGCAAATCTTTGCACCTTATGTAAGATATGTATTTAGATACGTCTTTTCTCCAGGGACGGCCACCACACGATAATGCCACACATGAGAATCGGACGTATTATTGCAGTATAGATCCAATAAGCGATTTTAAAAAAATCCCATGTAATATATATACAATTATATGTATTATATGTTTCATGCTGACTACAACAATTAAAACCAAAAATTTAAAAAATCTAAATTAAAGGGTGTTCTATCAGTTAATGAAATTTGGACTGTGTAATTTTGACAAATTGCTGTATTGTATCTTGGAAACCGTAAGAGGCAAACTGTTGAAATTCTCAGGAACGATTAAACTAAAAAATTCCAACATTGAAAATTTACCAAAATTAAAAAAAAATCGCCGAAAACCGAAAAAATCGCTACAGTTAAAAGAAAAATCGCCAAAATAACGCCAAAACGAGAAAAAAGGCAATAAAAAAACGCTTAAAACCGAAAAAATCCCAAAACTTTATACATATATTAAATACGCCAAAGTTCGTATAGTATTACAAATCTAGTAGCCGAACGGAATTTATTTTTATTTATATTCGCACCAGACCGAACAATGACGTTAAAATCCGATAAATGCAACCGTAGATGACATAGTAAGGAAAGGTTATATATTTTATTTACTGTTAAAATTACAGGCTATATATTTTCCTGTAAATTATGTAGAAGTTGGACTTAAAAAAATATTTACAACGAGTTTTTTTTTCGTATAGATGCATATGTAAAACGAATCCATAGCTATAAAGAAGTATTTTTCGATGCCTTTCGGATTCGTTATATCGAAGTTTCACTGGATATATGAAGGTATGTAAAATGTGTATAGTCATGAGTCAAACAAACCAGTCAAACAAAACAAATAAACAATTTAAAATTGTTACTGATCTGGAAGTCAAGTTGCCTGTCATAAAAAATTATTATTGAAATGCCAGTACAAAAGAATGTTACGAGTTTAAAACTCTTTTTTTTTTCATCATCTGTTTGGGATAGTTGGTTGTTGGTTGGCTCGTTCGATGGATGGTTGGCGGGATGGTTGAATGAATCGTTCGATGGTTTGTTGGACGCAGGCAATGAACAAGTACACTCATGTACAGATTATGCGTAAGATGCAATTTATGTTCTTCATTTAGAGCTGATCGTATTTAGTATGTAAAGGAGCATGATATTGATGAAGTTAGTGTCTGGCTGTGAGCATGATTGTTTGCTTCATCTGTCATGTCATCCATTGGAAAGTATGTAGATATGTACTTATGTATGTACATGTGTATAAATGGTCGTATTCCCTCGTTCAACTAAACGTACCAGCATTATTGGGTTCTTGAAAATAAAAGTTTATTTATTTTTTTATTTTTGTACAAAATTATCAGTAACCATGATCATAAATGTTAGTAGTAAGTAGCATTGAGTGTTTTAATTTTTTCTTTTTGTTTTATTGGCATGTAGATGCATACATAAATACATATACATACATATATACATATACTCGTATGTATATCTGTATGTACTTATGATCGCAAATGTACTGCTCTGTATATGGCATGGTGTTTGTGAGACATAAACTCATTTCACTTGACTGACTTTTTAGTTACTTAATCATTACATGTCTGCCTGACTTGGCCATCGAACACGAAGTAGTTGTATAGTATCTGGATTTGTGTGAGTGTTCAAGTACTCGACACTCATAGTACGAGGTGGCTGTGGCAGCAATTAATAAAATGTATAAGTATATCTTGTAATTAATTAAACTTGTTGCTTGGTAGGAAGTTTTACCTGCAGAGCAACTGAAAATCAGTCAATAATTTGTTGATACGGTAAATGGAATGTCGTAAATGTGCTCTAACATTTTTTCTTTGAGTGTGAAATAGTTTACAGATATTTGCATGGAACAATGAATCCATAAGGGTGTTCACTGCATAAAGAGTAGACAAAAAAGTTAAGAATTCAAAATTACATGCATATTACGAGTATCGATATATTTGCTACTATTTTTTATTTATTACGATTATGTAACTGCAAGGGATATAAATTTCTGTGTGTGTACATTTATTTGCCGAAGCTTTAAGTGAGCTTTGGACCAATTGTAGATGCTGTGAGCAAAATTTTTCAAAAGTAAAATTTTTCATTTGTTGGAACTTTCGTAAGATTTAAGAATTTCCCAGAATTAAATTTTAGTTTTGTTTAATTACATTGTATTAAGTAAATAAATATTAACTGCAAATTTTCATTCAAAACTATTTGTAATCAACAATGTTATAGCACATCACATTAAATCATAAACAGCCAAAACTAAAAATTATTAAAATGATTCTGTTTACTCTAACGTCCGCAAAAATTTCTTTTGGAACACGTTATGCCTATTTTTATGTTATATGCTTGGGTCATTTCTACAGTATCAACAGTTTCTTGCCACATTTTCCCGCTATTATTCAAAAATAACGTACATGAAATACTAAATATTGATATATGTACTCGTATTTCTATAGAAAATATGTCAAATAAACCTGTAATGAACCCAAAATATTTTTTTATGAATACGGCAGTAAGTATACGCCACGGTGTTCATTATCATTGTCAGGGCAAGTACATAAATCTATTTTCAATCGAGTTCTTTTTTATAAGTCCATTAATTTGCAAGTTTAAAAGTGAAATATAGACAAACCATATATAAAAACTTACAAAATTATTTAGTAGAACTTTTAGACAAATTAAAATTTTACGCAAGTGAAAGGAGCACGAAAAAGTATTGTAAAAATAAATATGGTTAATGAAAAACAGCAATGCTCTAAATAAGATTAACAAAACGCAAAAAGTAAATATTATTCACGTGACTAAAAATCTTGAAATTCGAATGTTTAGCTTGTTACACTAACAAATACTAAAGGCTAAGTTAGCCGACTGCACTCTAAAACACTTTTGTTGAAAATTACGTCGATAATAGTAGGCAACACTTTACAGACTACTTTCGACCTAAAATTACACAGCTATATTTTTTCAACGTTTTGTTGATTTTTGAGCACTATATGTTTAATTTTGAACAAAATATGTTCAACAATTTTACGCAATTTGTGTTTAGTTTCCCCCTTGTGTTGAATTTTAAAATATGTTTTTTTTTTAATAAAAATGCATTTAATACATGTGTTTAATTAAATTTATTCATAAAAGGTTTACTGAATTAACATAAAAAATTCACGTTTTTCTTTAAATTTTACATATAATTTTTAGAATTCGAATTAAAATTAAAAATAAATTTCTAAAATTTGAGTAATTTTGTTTCTTACATAAGTATGTATACATATCGCACTTGTTTAACAATACTGTCTTAACTCAAAGCTTTAATTTAATAATTTTTTTACTCATTATTTACAATATTAACTTATCACTATTTATATAAAACACACAATTATTATTTAGAAATAGCTTTATTTTAATTTTAATTAATTTTATATATGGCGTGCTTCTGTTAGAACATGTGTACTTTTGAGCTTCTTCTTTCTTCTCTCTTCTTGTTAAACATATTTCTGCTGCTTTACGCACATACATATGTTTAGTTTGAAAATTTTGACGTTATTTAGGCATATGTAGCTGTTTTTTTTAAGCACACTTTGTTTAAAAATAAACACATCTAAAAGCAGATTTATATTTTTGTATAAAATGAGACAAATATTGTTTTTTGATACAAATAACTACACAATCGATATAAATTTAGACAATAAAAATATTTCAACAACAATTTAGACAAAATATAATCCTAAATTTGAGCTAATGTTTTAGAGTGTGTAATAGAATATAACTGCAACAGTAGGAAACAGCTGATCGATATTGTTCTGTGAAAAGTAATGAAAAGTGTTAAGTGAGTGTTAAGAAGTGCAATCATCTATAGATATACATTATGTAGCATCCAACCCGACATAGGAGCTACGAATAATTGTTCTTATAGAGATTCTGTCGAAAGTGGCAAATTTTGCTAAGATTAGTTTTTGCTGCAATCGAATTCTATATATTTGGGGTATTTAAATGGTACTCATAAATTAACACGTTTTAAAGTAATAAAACGAAAAAATATGAATCCTGTGAGCAACCCCTCATAATTTAATTATAAATATTGTACTTATTTGGTTTTAGCACCTTTGTACATTGCTTAGTCTCTCTCTCTCTCTCTCTCTCTCTCAATTCCTTTGCTACCCAGTGGAAATTTTGTCACATACATCTCTGATCTGAGGCCAGTGACAATGTAATAGCGACCCATCCAAAGCCTGTATACAATTTCTACTTACATTAACACAGCTCTCGACATTGTCGAGAGAATCCAACGAAGGCAAAACAAAATTTTACTGTTAACAACATCGGCTCCATGGTACATCCAAAATCCAATTATACATCGTGATTTAAATATGCCACTAGTGACTGAAGAAATTGCAAAATACGCAGGCAAATATTTAACAAAACTCGAATCACATCCTAATCCGCTTGCTCGTAATATTTTGAACTTTACTGGACACATCCGCTTAAAAAAGAGGGATACACGGGCTCTTATACCTAACACTCCAGATGGGACTACTTGAAAATACTTTTTTTTCCTTTTTTGATTATCACTACTAATGTATTATTTATAACTATCACTAAGTTTATGTCCGACACTGGTCGGGCCTAATAATTTTTTTTATAGATTTAAGATTTGAATACTTATTGTTAGTTCATATAAGAAGATACAATAAATAAATACATGTTAAAAAAAAAATTACACAGCGTTGGCCTAGGCCATAAGATGTGTTGCGAAGGTTGGATGACTCCAACTGTTATGCTGATTCGGAGAGCATAATTTAAACTAATAAACAATATGATACATTACTAACCCATCCATATCGGATGCTAGTGCAATGGTTAAATTTTATTAGTGTCTGTTTTGTTCTTTGCTTCTAATTAACATATAATACTATATGATAGCATATCTGAATGTGATGCTATTTGTATGCCCGTAAATATTTCTTTTTTGTTTTTCATATTGACATAATAGATTACAATCGGATGGCTTTCAATTTGTAATGACTGGGTAAACTCTCACGCAATTCTACATGTAGTTATGACAAACAATAAACATAGCTCAGAAAGTCTTATTACTTTATGAACTTTTTGTTTGAGCCACAACATACAATTTTTTAAACTATGTTAAAATAATGTCTTAATGACACTTAAAACACTGGTGTGAATACCCCGATTATGTATATCAGCACTTTCTAATGGCAATTTCTTTAATCATCCACATCTAAAGCCAGAAGATTTTGCCAGCATTTGTCATATTGGTACTGACAGTGAAACCTGAATCAAATAAGTATCCATAATGGTACTAAAAAATTTCTGATTTTAAACATCTGCAAGCAACCTCACACCTGCATTTTTGCATCTCGTATCTGCATGTTTTAGCACAACCATTTACGAAAACGACTCATAGTGCGCCATTTAACAATTCCATTCCATTTTGATGCTCAACAACAAAAACTGATGCATGTAAAATCTGACCAAATTTAAATATGGTTTTTGCAAAAAGCAACACAAACTATGTCAAGGGTGGAAAAGTTGATACAATCTTAGTTTTTTTATGGCATATGATGTTCAAAAACCGTACTGTTATTTGATAATCCTAAAATAATCCTAGTATTGTACCTCCACACCAACTTAGCTAACTGATTTCATACTTTCCGGTATTTAACAAAACTTAATATTAAGAAACTATTAAGTGTCTCAAAACAAACATCACATTGCCAATATTGCATATTATATCGCGATATTATGTAAATTTTTTATTGCCAAAAGATATTCGTTTTTGCTTATTTTTTATTTAGTTACTTTTATGTTCCAAAAAAGATTAAACTATCCAGCCCTGGAGCTGCGTCTTATATTTTTATATTTTTTTACACCAGAGCATGCCTTTCTAAAACATAAGACATACTTAATTTATAAAGAAAAGGAAAATATTTGTTAGACCTAGTCACCAGCGTTGTCAACTTTTAAATTTCAAAAAGCACTGAAACCAGAAAAAAAACGCGTAATTTAAGTAAAAAAGCACTAAATTAAACTTTTTTTCTATATTTATGATTTGAACAGGCTAAAGTTCGTATCGCTTTTTAAGCCAAATTACATACGAAACTTTTTTGCAAATGGAATATGTGAATTGTTTTGATTCATCGTATTTCAATTTGCAGAAAGATGTTTTGTAATGAAAGCTCACCTTACCATCTCTAAATTTACAACAGTCTTACCATTGTCGTTTGTTCTTTACTAACTATTTACAACTAACTTTGGTGTTATTTGTTCATTAACAATTATCACATGTAATTTGGCTTAAAAAGCGATACGAACTTTAGCCTGTTCAAATCATAAATATAGAAATAGAAACAAATTAAGTTCGAAAAATAATAATTAAATTAATTAAAATTTTTTGTTTTATAAAAAAAAATTTTGTATTTAAAAAATATAGAAATCGGTTGACCTTGCTTGCATTTTATCCCTAAAACTTAAGATTTGACGCATCCGATACACATTTTGATTCTATGAGAATCAGTGAATTCTGAAATCAATTTGACGAAACCTTTTTATGTTATTATAAAAAATTAAATTTTTTTCGTCAACGAAGAAACAAATCACCTGAAATTAGTCAAATTAGCAGCAATTGGCAAGTCTTTTTGACATGCTGATTAGATTTTTAACTCGATGGTAGTATAGTAAAATTTTTTAAAATCAAGACTTTCAAAATTTGATTTTCATTAAAAAATGCTGTGGAAACATTCTCTCACAGCAAACGCAATATTAATAACAGCAGTTTTGTACAATCTTATTACAATATTTTGAAATGTTCCATTTAACTTCAGTGCTTATGTTTTTTAAATGTTAGACTTCTTCAAAAAAAAAATATATATATACATATATTATATAAGGAAAATTATTTTTGAATTTTGGGTTTAGTGCCACCGCCAAGAAATAAAAAGCACCAAAAATTAGTTTAAAAAAGCACCGAGCACTAACTTCTAACTAATTTTTCGCGTCAAAAATTTCAAAAAGCACTAAAAACGGTGCGAAAAGCACCGAGTTGACAACGCTGCTAGTTATTTCGTTATACCAAAAAAAAGTGTAAGTTTTCCAATCCTGAAATCATTTTTTTAAATTTTTCTGAACCGAACAAAAACTGCTGGAGAATAGGAAAAAGTAAAAAATTTTACCGAGCCAGAAAATCATACAGTCAAATCCCGATAATTCGTACCCCGACAAATCGTAATTCCCGATAATTCGTAATAAACTGTCGGTCCCTTGAAAAAATCTCGTTAATTCGTAAAATTTCCATACATTTTGGTCCCCTCGCTAATTCGTAATATTTTCTTCAAATAAAATCTTCTTTACCGCTTATAAATCGTAATTGTTTGCTAACTACCACTTATAATTCGTAATAAAAACAACAAAAACATGGAAAGAATGATTTTTTGTTTATCGCTATTTTTTTGCGTGGGTGTTTGCTTCTGCTTGTTGTGTGTGAGCACGCATAAGACACTGTCGGTGTTATAAAAACAACAAATTTTTATTTTGTATTTTATTTTTAACAATTTTTTTATGCTTTTTTATCGTTTTAGTAAATAAATAGAAAAACCCCGTTAATTCGTATTTATTTTATTTTAACCCCGTTAAGTCGAAACCCCGCTAAATCTAAAACCCCTGTAATTCGTAAGACATGGCCGGTCCCTTGCGATTACGAATTATCGGGATTTGAATGTATTTCGCTGGCGAGGCTGGGACATATAATACCAATAGGTGCACAAAATCAAAAACACTCACTAGTAAGGGTTTACCAATTTTATTGATTTATAAAAAAATTTGCATATGATATGGTGTGAAACACTTAAAACATAGTGGAACTTCGCATGTCTTGCATGTAAAGAAGGTGCGCTTTTCGTTTTTCCCGCCATTTTTGTCCTTTGAGCACTTTACGCATCGGCGCCGCGTTTTTCCTTCAATCGGCATGTGGTCGCCAATTACACCAAAACTGATGCCTCGAATCTTTTCCAGCCCTGTAAACGTCTTTCCGACTTTGCTTATTTTCAATACCAATCTATTTCGGACCATTTCTAACAAACTTATCCGAAGTCTCTAGTTTTTCTGGGAGCTTCGAAAAAACTATTTCACGTACAGACAGACAATTAGTTGTGTATATTCTGTAAAAAACAGACGGTTGGTGGATCTTAATTTTCGCGTTTCCTGATTTAAAAAAAATCCCAGAAATCGGGATATTAGCAAAGGATATTAACAGAGTTCCCGATAAATTTGTCCCGGGATTTATATATATATATATATATATATATATCCTTATTTATAAAAGAAACAAAAATACAAATTTTATATTGCACATTTTAGTAAATGCTCATGAAGAACAAAAGGCGTCTATCCCGGGATTTACCAGCACAAGAACCCTAACTGTTTTTAATAGAGATCGTGATTTGTATTAATTGTTTTAAGTGATATTAACAGAGTTCCCGATAAATTTGTCCCGGGATTTACAAGGACAAAAACTCTAACTGTTTGTAATAGAGGTCGTGATTTGTGTAAACTGTTTTAATATTTTTTATTTCCATAGCTACAGTAAATCAAAAGCATTTTACTGCCTTCTTTATTTCAAACTACTTGAAAAATTCGGTTAAGCATTGTGCGTTAAGGCGATTTAATATAATCTAGTGATATTGAGTTCTAGCCATTTTTTGTTGCGTCCTTTGAAAACAACCTCAGACGTTTAAGTATTATTATTTAATTACTATTATTTATTTAAGTATTATTATAATTTAGAGAGTATGGAGGACCATTTAAAAATTATAAATCTTCTACACGAACCCATTATTTTACAACCCTGTGTGAGTGTAAATTGGGTAGGTCCACGGTTTTCAAATTATGGATACACGTCTTCCTATATTCTTTTTTATGATACTTTAGTAATTCATTCCGTTTCAAATGCCAAGTCAATAGATCCATTAAATGGACCTGCCTTTTGGTAAGTGACCTTGAACCTTTTGTTGAAATATAGGGAGAATAGAAAACACCACTTCGATGGGTATTCCAGGAAAAATAACGATGTTGTAATGGGGCTCAAGTCTTGGAATGGCCAGCAAAATTTTCAGAAGTGAAACCCACAGAGAACCTTTTTGACTCCGCCATTTTAGTAATAATCTTGAGCTAATAAACTGCTTTAAATTAGAGTGGCCATCAACACCATGCGCAATATTAACAAATTTGAAAGAACCTATATCAAAACGATGTTCAGCGGTCAAATCTACCTTTTTTTAGTTTGTATCTTTTACACTTCAGAAATTTACTTTTTTTTTTGTCAAAACAAGATTTTAAAGTTTCGAACAATACTGTATGTATGTAATTGTTACTCCTCCTTTATTAAGCAAAAACATACATACATATGTACATATGAGGCTATCAGCGCAGAAGTGGTGTAACCCACATTGGTTTTTTGGTTAATGTTCTGATGATTAATACATTATTTACAATAGCAACTATAAAAAACAAAGTAAAGTAACCCACCTTTTGTTATTCTAAAGAAAATAGATCGGAACAATTGTTTTTCACAGATCATAACATTGCAAATTAAATAATTAAAAAGAGGCATTGTTTAAACAACTAGATGTGGGTTACACCACTCCTGGGCTGATAGCCACTTACATATCGTTCATTTACTCAAACAACGTCATACTTAAAAAAAAAACAGTTTGCCAGAAAACGAGTTTAAAATTTTTAATTTACACACAACTTAATGGAAAAAGAAACTTTTATTTTCCTCTCAAAAGTTGATTAAACAAGATATTTGTATGAAATTTTCACATAATATGAAGAACGATATGATTAATTCATTAACTCACAATTTCCATTTTTTGAGTGAATGAGCCATATGTTCAAAATTGGCAAAACTAAGTTTTTTTCGATGATTTCCAATGATTTGACGTGCAAGACAAACTCTGTGCAATAGACCAAACCATTGTACATTAATCCATCAACCACTCAGTCATTCCTTCAACTGCACCAACCTTTGGAGGATGTAACTTCTTTTTGCTATTTGAGCTGCACTATCACAACTACCGGCGGTTCATCCTAGGATGTGAAATCTTATACTATGCTGAATACTGTTTGGCGATCCACTCAGTATCCAGCAGCACCAAACTCTGAATGTTTAGTTCCAATGTGAAGTCTATATTGCTTTATCGCAGTGAATCTTGGAATGCTGCAACCAAAGACATCAATAGCATCCAAGTTCTCGTACGCAGATGTCATCTTCGTATATTCTGGCCTGAAAGAATAAGCAACATAAGCCTATGGCATACCACCCACCAAATGCACATCCAGTTGGCGATACGTAGAAATAAATTGCGCTGAATTGGCCATACGCTTACAAAGCAATCCGGCGACATTACCCGAATGGCCATCGACTGTAATCCTCAAGGTCAACGACGTATTGGAAGACCTGCTCATACTTGCAGAGACAGCTGGATACTTAAGTAAGAACTTCAGGACGTAGCTGGAGCGAAATAAAACGTATCGCAAATGATAGGGATGATCGGAAGAATATTGTTGTGGCACTATGTTCCTTCTAGGAATAACTGGATACTATATATATATTCAGCGTTACCATATATGAAGATTTATCTTATTTTCGAAGTTTTTCGGTATGTTAACAAGACTAAAAGATTTCTTTGTTAAAAATAAGATTTTTAAGAATATGATAGTTGGTATTTTTAGTATATAATTTAAGGCCCTTTTGACTAAAGTACTGACATATTTTTTTCTTTCAGTAAATAGGTATTTTGTGTTATTTATCTTTAGGCTTGTTAGTTCATTTGAAGCAAAATAATTTTTTCCTGAATTTGAATTCAATAAAATCAATGCATATTAATATACTTTAAGTAAAATCATTAAAAAACAAAAGATTTTTAATGAGAAAAAAATTTTTTTTTGTTCGACTCGAGAGTTTTTGAGAAAATAATATGGCAACGCTATATATATATATGAGTTACACATGTGTACATTGAGAATTTATGTCAGACATCGCCGAAGCGCCTCACATTCTCTTAATAGTTCCCAATTTTACGTAATATTTGTCTGATGTATGTAAGTACTGATCTTGAATTTTATTTTCTATTGCATGAATGCTACTGCCATTGTTTTTACACCATTCATATATGTATGTATAGACGAAATCACGCCAAATTACATTCAAAACATAATTATTTAAATGTCACTTTGAATTTATTCTTAAATATTTACAAATTTTTCATTTGATTTTTTTTTTCATTTAATGTTTAAAATATTTCCTTTTTAGATATTTATCAAATTTGCAAAGATATGCACGTTTTAAGTTGGCTGGCATATTTGCTTTTATTCTTATTTTCTTTTTGTTTTTGTTTAGATTTCAATTTTAGTTTAGTTTATTTTTAGTGAGTTAAGCCAATTCATTGTATTTTACGCGCACACTTGACAAGTGACAACTTGACTGCACAAAATTGACAAAATTATCTGAAAAAAGTTTTCAAATGCAAAAAAAAAATCAGAGTGTATGGGCATAAAAACAACCAGTTCAAAATGCTAAAACGATGCTTCTACATACAAGAAGAAGAAATTATGAAAATGTCATAATCACACAGTCATGATTGCACACACAAATACTCAAATTCAAATATTTGTGTAGATACTACAAACATTCTTAAGTATAGTACATGTAAATATGATTTTCTCTATTAGGGTGGTAACGATTAAGCAGGGCAGATGGAGTCAGGGCTGTTAGCTGTTGTCATGGTGTAATTGTACAGGTGACTGCGTAAGGATTTGTTATACAAAAAAACGGACACCATAGCTGTGTAAAGAACCGAAGAATGTCAAAAGCACAAAAATAATTGTACTAAAACCAAAACAAAACGAAGGTTTTGACATTCTTCAGCTACAAAGCACATAGAGCAAAAAATTATCAGCTGAAGTAGCGCTGGCTGTTGTATAGACATAACAAATGGGTTTTGCTAATGATTTATTAAACACGGTTTTAATGTACTCATCATTTCATAAAAATATAGCAGTTAAAAGTTATTTCTTGATTTTTATTTATTCCTCACAAAATATAAGTTATTTTTTGAGTTTTATTTATTCTTCATGAAATAAGTTCTTTTTTTAGATTTACTTATTCTTCAGGAAATAAATCTGAAATAGTTTGTCTCAAGTAGTTTGTCTGCCAAGACTGTTGTAAATTTAAAGATGGTAAAAGTGAACTTTCATTACAAAAAAGCTTTCAGCAAATTGAAATACGATGAATCAAAACAATTCTCATATTCCATTTGCACTAAAAAGTTGAGTATATAAAGCAGAAATCGACATGAACTGACACCACACACAGTGCACCAAACACAAAGAACGCTAATGATAAAGTTTCAACGACCATCGAAAACAGCTAGTTGTTCTGTTCTGCTAGTGCTTGTCGGAATATTTACAATTAACTTTGATGTTATTTGTTCCTTCAAAAAATTATCAAATTTGGCTTACAGAGCGATACGAACTGAAGGATAATCTTATCATAAAAATGATTTCTTATGTTTCTGCTACATGTACCCATTCCGTTGTGATATAATTTAACAAATACATTTTTTGAGTAATTTTATTGACAAGAAAAATTAAAATTTGTTACATAAACAGTGATGATTGTTAATTTTATATGACATACATAAATAATTTAAAAATTAATTTTGTTGAGTAATTCAATTGATTGCCTGTTAATTCCTTCACAAGTTTCAACAAAAACTTTAGCTGACATTTTTAGTCAAAATATTCCAAAATGTTTGAGTTTTTGCGAAATGCATAACAAAAAATTTGCTTAGTTCAGTTTGTTGAAAAAAATGTCTGTGCTTGTCGTATCAAAAACTTAATATGTTTTATTAATTAAATATATGTTTGAATTTCTGATGATTTTTTGTCAAATAGATCTTAAAGAAAAAAATTAACAACCATACAAGTCGTTTTATCAAAATTGTATTGATTAAATTATAAAGTGATATGAGTCGCTTAAATCAAGACTAGTTTTAAGTTTTTCAAACTTTGTTTTTGATAAACCGACTTCTTTCGAAAGAAGCTGGTAAGAAGGTGTTAGAACTAAATAAAAACAAGCTGTTTTCTCAAATGAAATTTTTCAGTTTTTGGTTTGAATTTTGAAATTATTTTCAATTGTCTGCAAGAAGTCGTTTTGTCATATTGAAATGGAGGGAAAATCTGAACCAGATCGATTCGTTCGTAGAAATACGGGGATTAGAGCAAAAGCAGGGCATTAAAATTTTATATTCACTGTAAAAATCTTGGAAAATTGTTTATCACGAGAGAAACCATTTTATCAAATGCCTACAGATTTGTAAATTGTGAAAAAAAAAACAAATAACATTATTTTAATAGATGCAAAAAAACTCAGCAAAACTTTTTTTCATTCGTATATTTTTTTGGTAAATAAATTACAAAATGTATGCAAAACATTTGAGTACTTTCCAATTTTCACTCATAGTTGAAAATTTTCTGGCCTATGTATATATTAAGTAAACATATTTTAGTTCAAGTGTTAAAATTCCGCCTTTAGCTATATATTATTTTAAAACGCTTGAAAATCTAATATGTATATCAATGGAAAGAGCTCTTCTGCATGAACAGATAGACAGCATTAAATAGACTTCCCCAAGTATTTCTACAGCACGTATTTTGTTTGTATATTAATAAAAAAAAATAATTGGCATAAAAGCGAAAATTTTTAGAATATTAAATCGCAACCCCTTGGTAAAATTTTATTTTACATAAAAATTTCGATTAGCAATATTTCGTAAATACATAGTTTAAAAGCTGCAACATTTTTAGGGTTCTACACACCAAAAGTGAATAAGTGAAAAGGAACCATATTCTTTTCGCTATGATGTCCGTCTGTCCGTCACAGGGTATTTTCTCGGAAACCGTAAGAGCTACGGAGCTGAAATTTTGAAAGAATGTGTAGAACTTTGGCCGCTACAACAACAAGTATATAAAAGTTAAAAATCAGGGGTGTTCCAAAACGAGCAAGAAAAAATGTTAAATTCCCATCTAGTATACATACAATTATATGCATGTACATATCGTCACCTAAAATCCAAAAGGCAACCATAAAATTCAAAATAGACTTTTTGATTGATTATGATGTGAATAACCAAAATACATAATTTCCTAAAATTTTACTCACATATGTTCAAAAATACCGATTTTATTCATTATTCAATTTGGCACCTAACATATAAATAGTATTAAATATATGAAGTTTTTTGCTTCTCCTGTAAAATAGTAAAAAGTGTATTTACGGCCTTTTTGGATTTTAGGTGATGATATGTAATTATATATACGCTTCAAATTTGTAAGATAATTTATTTTGATACAGACAACAACAATTAACACTAAAATTTATAAAAATCTAAATTAAAGGGTTAATGTAATATTGACTATGTAATTTTGACAACTTGCTCTATTTTGGTAGCCGTAAGAGGCAAACTCTAGAAATTTTCAAAAACGGTAAAAACTAAAAAAAAAATTATAAAATCGCCAAACAGAAAAAATCCTCAAAGCCCAAAAAAATCGCCAAAACGAAACAAAAGCCCCGAATTAAAAACAATATTCTAAAACGAAAATATATGGCCAAAATACGAAAAACTCGCCAAAATGCAAAAATCGTTAAAATAAAAAAATCACCAAAATGAAAAAAACGCTTAAAATCGAAAAAAAAATCACGCCGAAATTTAAAAAAATCGCCAAAACGAAAAAATCACCACAATGAAAAAAAAACTTAAATATAACAAAATCACCAAAACGAGAAAAAGGCGCCAAAATTTAAAAAAAAAACGCCAAGACCGAAAGAAGCCAAAAAACGCAAAAAAAACCCAAAAGCCAACAATAAAAAAGTTCAAAACCGAAAAAATCCCAAAACGAAAAAAATGCTAAAAGTATATACGAGTATTATATAGAACCCTTCGTGCGCGAGTCAAAGTCACACTTTACTGAATTTTTTTATTGTGTTAACGCTTTTGAATTTTTTTTATAAAATTTTTACTGATTTCATAAATTTTTTTTTTTTTTTTTTTTAATGCATGTTTTTTTTTATTTATTGTATCTTCAAATATGAACTAACAATAAGTATTCAAATCTTAAGTCTATAAAAAAATTATTAGGCCCGACCAATGTCGGACATAAGCTTAGTGATAGTTATTAATAATACATAAGTAGTGATAAGCAACAAAAAGAAAAAAGTGTTTTCAAGCAGCTTCATCATCTAGAGTGTTGAATATTAGAGCCCGTGTATCTCTCTTTTTTAAGCGGATGTGCCCAGTAAAGTTCAAAATATTACGAGCAAGCGGATTAGGATGTGACTCGAGTTTTGTTAGATATTTGCCTGCGTATTTTACAATTTCTTCAGTCACTAGTGGCATATTCAAATCGCGATGTATATTTGAATTTTTGATGTACCATGGAGCCGATGTTATCATGCGTAAAATTTTATTTTGCCTTCGTTGAATTTTCTCTACATTTGAAGCTGAAGCAGTGCCCCATAGTTGAATTCCGTAACACCATATTGGCTTTAAAAGCGACTTGTATATTAAAAGTTTGCAGTCTAGGCTAAGTGTTGAATTTCTACCAATCAGCCAATGTACCTGAGTTAATTTAAGTTTCATTTGAGTTAACTTAGAGTCAATGTGATGTTTCCATGTAAGTCGTCGATCAAGGTGTATACCAAGATATTTCACATGTGAATGTTGAGGAACAACTTGATTGTTAATCCGAATGGGGGAGCAAGTATCTCTTCTTAGGGTGAACGTTATATGGACACACTTTTGTTCGTTGACTTTAATTCTCCATAAGTTTAACCAAAGCTCCATCTGGCTAATGTGTTCCTGGAGTTTGCGGGATGCCTCATCAGGGTTTTCGTGCATACTAAGGCAGGCTGTATCGTCGGCAAATGTGGAAGTATGGATACTACTGCTCACAGGCATATCGCAAGTATAAATCAAGTATAAAACTGGTCCCAGTATGCTCCCCTGTGGCACACCGGATGAAATAGTTTCAGGCCTACTCGTAAAGTCTCCTTCCACAACAGTGAACTTACGGGAAATAATGTAACTTTCCAAAATATTTAAAATGTTTATTGGTAAGTAAGTCTTCAATTTTAAAATTAGGCCTTCATGCCACACTTTATCAAATGCCTGGGAAACGTCAATAAAGAGCGCAGAACAATACTTTTTTTCCTCAAAAGTTCTTCTTATAAATTGAACCAGTCTGTGAGTTTGTTCAATGGTGCTATGCTGACTTCTAAAACCAAATTGATGGTCTGGTATGCACCCACTACTAATTAGAATTGGGGACAATTTTGTTTTGAGCAGTTTTTCGAAAAGCTTTGACATAGTTGATAGTAGACTTATTGGCCTATATGACTCAGCCTTGGTTAGATCTTTGCCCGGCTTTGGAATCATTTTAACCTTGGCAAGCTTCCAGCTGTGTGGATAATACTCCAGTCGTAAAATGGCATTAAATATGAATAATAGGATTCTCATTGCAATACGAGGCAAGTTCATAAGCATCTGGTTACTAATTCCATCAATACCCGGAGCTTTCTTCGGGTTGAGTTCGGCAATTAATTTTTGTAAATCACGCGTCTTAAACTTTATGTGTTGAGGGGGTAGAGCGACTACATTCGGCAAATCAGCAACACCAGTATATATGTTTGGCGTAAAAACGGATTTTAAGTGCTCAGCAAATATTTTACCTTTTTCAGTATCGCTTCTTGTCCAACTTCCGGTAGATGTGCGTAGAGGTGGCTTATACTCAATGGGTGTTTTAAGCTTTCTAGCAGCGCGCCACAAAGAGTAATTAGACGCTGGTGTGACATCAAGACCTTCCAGATAATTTTTAAGAGATGCAGTTTTTTCAGACGCAAGCAACTCTTGGAGTCGTTTAGTGCACTCTTTAAATCTGATTTTATTTTGTGGTGATCTGTGCTGTTGCCATTCCCTTCTAGCTCTTCTTTTTTCACGTACGAGACGTTCAATGTCTGTAGAATAAATTTTATTAAACCCAGTCTGCGGATGGGAGTTAGTGGCATGTTCAGCAGCCTGTTTAATATTCTCGCTGAGATTGGCAATGTTAGATTCAATATCATCGGATGTTCTAAGCGTAATGTTTTCCGTACAATGACTACTGAGATATTTTTTGAACCCCAGCCAATTAACACGATTGATCATCTTCACATATGGGTCAGGTAAGTTACTTCTTAAGGGACTACAAATTGTAATGATCGTCGGAGAGTGATCGGACGAAAGATCAAGAGAAGCTTGAACTTGAATTAAATCCCTAGAGATATTTTTTATGACGCCAAAATCTATAACATCCGGAATTTTTTGTATGTCAGTAGGCCAATAAGTGGGCTCCCCACTCGAAATGACATCCAAGCCCATTTTTGAAATAGTGTTGAACAATGCTCGACCTCTGGGGGTAATAAGACGCGAACCCCAGAACGTATGCTTAGCATTGTAGTCGCCAGCTGCTACAAAACAAGGTCCAAGAGATTTGTAGAAATCCTCATATTGATTCTCAGTGATTGAAAATCTGGGAGGGGAGTAAATTGATGATATAACAAAATTTGTACAAAAACTTTCAATGCCAATATTTGTTGCTTGTAGGTGTTCTTCACAAATGTTATCAAGAACATAGTGCTTGAGTCTTGACTTTATTAGAATTGCTGATCCACCGCAAGCCCTTCCTCTACGGTCCTTTGTATCATATATAGTGTAGCCATAAATTTTAAAAAGACTTCTCGAAGTCAAATGAGTCTCAGATACTAACATTACATCAATATTTTTTTCCGTGAGGAAGTGCTCAAGTTCATTTTTATGTTGGCGAATGCCGTTTGCGTTCCAGAAACATATTGTTAACGTGTTCATGGCTTATTAATTAATGCTTGAAGCAGAGTATTCTGCATTCGCAGCATTTCTTGCATCATGCTAGTCATATTTGTTGTAAAATTGTTTATAGTTTGCACCAGATTTTCAATAGTAGCTTCAAGGCGATTAAAATTAAAGCTTGCGTCAGTATTTTTTGAATTATTTGGCGGGGAAACATTTTGTGTGGGAATTGAATTTGACTTAGCAGCATCTGCATACGATACACGGGAAGTAACTGGTTGGCTCATTTGCGCAAAAGTGGCAGAGTAAGCGTTTGCTGATTGAGCTGGAGCTAATTTAGGTTTTTGCACCATAGTCTTCTTTACGAAAGAGTACACAGGACAACCTCTGTAGTTAGCGGTGTGATTACCTCCACAATTACTGCATTTTTTATCACTTTGATCTTTTGGCTTATTGCAACTAGCAGTGCCGTGTAATTCGCCGCACACAACACAAACAGAGGGTAAATTGCAGTATGTTTTTGTATGGCCATATTCTTGGCAATTATGGCACTGTACAGGACCTGAACGCTTATGTGGCTCTTCAACTGTGATTTTTCGGTACAAGAGGTATTTCAAATTATAAATTGGATGCGTCTCATTTTTTTTCAATTTTATATCATTAGGCTCAAGTTCAACACGAAATAGGGGTTGGGGAATCTTCTCTCTGTTTATTATATTGGACACATTTTTTACCTTAAACCCCTGGAGGACGAGTGCCTCTTTTATTTCTTCGGGAACAACATAAGAATCTATGCCCTTCAATACGATCTGCATGCCTTTAGCGCTCTTAAGCTGGTATGTGTAGAAGCTTGTTTTATTTTTTTCAAATTCAGCAACCATTTTGCGGAAATCTTTTTCGTCATAAATTTGGACTTTAGTTTCATCTATGTTTCCACGTTTTATTGGAACAATGTGAAATTTATTCTCACCAATGACCGAAATTAATTTTTTAATAAGGGCATTTGAATTTTTTTGTCTCAAATAGATTGGTGGCGGCTTGGATATTTTATTCGAGGATACCTCGGGTTTGTCGTTGTCATCTTGCAAAATTTCGAAGCGATTTTGGCGATTTGTTGAGGCTGCGCTGTTATCCCTAGACATTTTGGGAGCAGATGAAATTTTTGAAGAATTCGGGCTTCGCCCACGCTTTACCACGGTTATATATCTGTCCATTCCGACTTGTACCTTGAGTTTCGAGCCGCTGTTATCTGTAGTGATAACTTTGTTAAGTGATGAACACGAGCCTGAAGGGGATGATATTACTGGCTTATATGAAGAAGTACTAGGCAACTGTAATGTTAATGCATCATTACTATTTGGCATTGGACAAAGCGAAGTTGATCGCTGACGAAAAATTGGCTTTGCCGGTAAAAAAAGGTTTTCATCAGATTTATTATTTATATTTTTTTCATTAAGAGTTTCAGAACTCACAGTAAAATAAGCATTTCTGCCGTTAGAACTCACTTCAAATTTTTTTGTATTTGAGGCACTCATACAAAGAATTCCTCAAGGGATATTCGTTTGTGTTTTTTTATGTTTGCGGTCTTTTTTTGTTTTTGTTATTTATGATTGTTTATTTGTTTAGAGGTACACATATATATAGTATTCCTCAATATCAATTTGTTTAATTTTTTTTGCTTGCGGTTTTTTTTGTTTTTGTTATTTTTACTATGTAAAAATAACAGCAAAGCATAAAGCTTATTTATTAAAGACAGTATGTACCTATTACGAATAATATGTACTATGAATATTTTTTGTTTGTTTAATTTTTTTGTAAGTAAGAAAAATTCCGCTAATCGACTGTTCGCTATGAAGGTACCACGAGAACTGATTTCATAAATTACATGGCTTTTTAATTAAGAACATTGTAATAAGTTCAGTGGAAAAATAAGTATGCATATAATAAAAAATTTGAAACACCCTAATGTTAGAAACTCATTTAAGACAGACATTTGGGTTCAAAACGACAAGCATTTATATTTTTAGGTGACATACCCTCTGTTGGACGTCTCATGGTTAGTTGAAATATCTTGGCTTGTCAATCAACATTTTATTTATTTTATATTTTCTCATTTCACATTCGAAGTCATCATCTTCGCTTTTTACCTCTTCCATATCTTTTAGCTCATGCCTTTGGCTTGAAGGTACAAAAAGCTGTTTCTTTGAAATTAACTGGTTATTAGAAGTTTATATGATGATTTTTAAAATTGATAGAAAACTTAAATTGGAATTAAAGAATTTATTTAAAGCTCAATTCATTTCTCTTTCTCTTCGCAGGTTAAAATTAAAATTAATTTTAACAACAACTTTGATTGCCCAACAAATACAATTAATCTTCTACCATCATTTTAAGTTAAAGTTCATTGTTTGTTCAGATATATATTTTTTTTATTTTTTTTTTTTATTTGTAAATTTTGTTCTCTTTGATAACTGATTAACTGATTCACTGTATTACAAGTTAAATCTGTTTTTGTTTGGTATTGTATTAAATTAAGCTGATTTAAGCTCTTCTTATCTAGATTATATGCTTTTATTATTTCTTTGCTTCAATATGGAGGAGTTTGTTGCCACATAAGGTGGGACACGAGTCAAGTATTTTTGAGAAAAAGGTGTAGGAAAGAAGCCGAATTGCATTGCATGTTTTCGAATGTAAACAACGTGCAAGAAAAAATGGCTGTTAAACTGGCCATAATATACAGCGATTAATTTGATCATGCAACACAATTTTAGCACTAAGGCTACATTTCAATACACTGAGTAAACATGTTCATAATTTTAGTTTGATGTTTTAATAACACATCAATGAGTTTGTTAGAAAAACAAACAAAAACAATTACGAGTTTGAAATGAGGAGAGATCAAGGCCAAGGTTAATAAAAAAATTACTTTTGGAGTTCTATTTTGCAAGAATAAGAATAAATGTATAATTTGCATTCTTCTCTACCAGCCGAATTTCAAAAAGTTTAAAATTTACTAAGTTTTTGAGTTCTTAATGATATTAAATACCCATGGCTTACACACAAAAAAAAATCATTTCCAATTCAAACAAAAAATTGTCAGAAACATACATATATGTATACAGGGTGGCGCAGAATGAGCTATATGGTTTAAATGGCTTATGCGATTATTATATATATTTTTTTCAGTATATTATTGGGGAATTTTTTGCAATTAGCTTTGAAAAATAATATCCTGTTAAGCCCCGTTCAGACTATTATACAAGCATTAACACTAAATCTAACGTAAAATCACATATTGTGTTCAGACTATCACACTTCAAATCAAATGTGTAATACAAGTAGAAAACAAAACAGCTGTTCAATGAAAATGTCGGTGCTATTCATTGACTAGCGGCGGCAAAGCGGTTTCATGCAGTCGGGGACGTGCCGACACTTGAAAAAGTTCAGCAGTTAAAAATATTCTATGTAAATAACAGAAAAAAATTTAAGAAAATATATTATTAAAACGTTAAAAAATTACGTCAACGAAATATACTTCCATACGATTCACTTATTCAAAATGTTGTGCCGATATACATATGACAAAACAATACATCAATGACGACACGCTATCGGCGGCGAAACAGCCGACTTGGAAGTTTGGTTTGTGTGAAAATGCAACCCTGATCTAATGAAAAGTATTATCGTTTAGAAAATTTTCTAAAAACGAAAAAGTCTTATGGGATGTCAAAAATTTTATCGTATTATTTTCCACTTTGATGACATTTTGCGTTCAGACTATCACACTTGCACGTATTATTTGAATTTTTGACAAGTATAAATACAAAGTATAATAGTCTGAACGCGGCTTAAGTGATATCCATTTTCTGCTTGGCACCACTGTTACCAGAATTAACGATTTCTCTGCACTTTGACGATTTTCACCTCTCAAAATACACTAGTGACGATTTTAGGTCCAGAAATGACGATTTTTCTAAATTTAACATATATGAAAACTTTTTTTAGTATTGCATTTTTAGAGTTGGTTTTTTGTTATGTTATGATTTTTTTTTTTTGTTCAAAATGTTAAATTCTGATATTTATACATAAAATGTTTCTATAACAAAAATGCTAATTATTTTTTTTACAAATTAGCTCTTTTAAAAATAAATATATATGTACGTATGTGAATTCTGGTTTTATTTTAAGTTTTTTTTTAACTTTTATTTTTAATTTTAATGGTTTTCATGTTTAGGTAATATAAATATATTTAATGTATATGTGTATATTTGTTGAAAGCATAGTTAATAAGTTTGAAGCATGGTAATAGTTTTTGTAATAAAACAATTAAAATACTAAAAAAATTTAATATTTTTGATTTGACGTGTTTTTGACGATTTTCTAAAATTACTTGACGATTTTGACGATTTTTTGCACAGAAATCTGTAGTTTTTGACGATTTCACCCCTAGGAGTTCTGGCAACAGTGCTTGGCACATACATACATGCTCTATTTAGCGAGAGAGAGAGAGAGAGAGTATACATCACATATTTTCCATAACTTTTCGCAAAATTTCGGTTGCAATGGCCATGATTTCATTCCGAATGTTGGTTTTTATTTGGAGTATGGTTCTTGGTTTGTTAACGTACCCTCTTTCTTTCAAATATCCCCAAAGAAAACATTGGGTGCAATGCGACAATTAAAATGACGACGAAATGCAGGCTGTGTCAACACAATAGATGAAATGCACAAAATGATGAAAAAAAAGAAAGAACAATAATTAAGAAGGTTATAAGGAATTCAAACCATATAGCTCATTCTGCGCCACCCTTTACATTTATTCAATTTATGTTAGTCCTACAAAGAAACTTGCTAATTCAAATCCAAAAATTTTTAATGACTTGTTTGAAAAAAAAAAGATTTTTTTTAATTAATAAATTGTTTCAAAAATTTTTTAATGATATTAAAAAACAAATTAAACAAAAACTCATCTGCACGGTATTTCCATATTTGAACATATATCTTTTCTAAACAATCTTGTTACAAATGTTACTTTATATTAATAGTGCATTTACACGGTCTCGAAATCTAGTACTTACGAGATTTCGAGCTAAATCTTGCTTCTTTCTACTAGATTTCCTATACAAAACAAAATCAATTTTTTTAGTAGATTTGTAAGAAATCTTATCAAAATCTAATATTTTCATTTATTTTTTACTACCCTGTAAAACATATTCATAAAACAGATGATTGAATTAGCTACAGTCGTCTGCTTAAAAAGGTGTGTGAATTGGCTACATTGCAGGTGCTTGGTTATAGCTTTGGAAAATTTTCAGTTAATGGATTCTTTTTTGGATAAAAAAGATTCTGATTAATGTCAAAAAAACATGATGTAAACGGTATAGATTTTCATGAAGATTTTAATTAAAATCTGCTAGATTAGGTGCAGCTGTGAATGCCCTATAATTATGTATATGAGTTAGAATTTTTCTTTCTATACACTTTTTGTGTGTGCATAAAATTTACTTTGGAACAAACAATTTACTGGAACAGAAAAATAATAAATATTATATCAAATAAAGGTTTGTTTGAAAATTTTTTGGGAATAATTTTTTGTGTATAGTTAAGTTTGACCTATTTCACTGTTCGCTGTGTATGAACTATACCACTTCTCAGGCGATATATTGAATACAAACAACATATCTGTTGATTATTTGATGTTCAAATAAATCAATCTATTGTTTTGTAGAAGACCTCGAGAAGTTAGACAAATAGTTGTTTGAAAAGTATCTTGTATACACAGAAAAAAATACTGATTCAATAAAAAGTCTTTTGAATTTTCTGTAATGGCGTTTATTGAAAATATTTTTTTCAGTCATTAAAGAAATTTAGCTAGTCAAAAAAAAAAAAGTTGTTGACTGAAATTTTATTTTCAGTGATAATTCTTATTGTGAGTGGGGATGAATGTCACGTTTTTCAACTCCTTTTTGTTTGTATATACATTTCAATGCTCGCTTGCAATTTTGATAAGCAATGTGTTTGAATCGAGTTCAGAATTTTGTTGAATTCTTTTTCCATATTCAACAATGCAGGTTTTTGAAAATATTTTTGGAATATTTTTTTCTGTATAGCAAAAAACTGCAGTATTTAAAAAATTACAAAGTATTTCATAGACACATTCTTCACCTCCCCCCTTTGATTACAGGTTTGTTTTCTTTCACAGAAAATCAATTACTAAAACTGCATTTTTAATTAAATGTTTTTCATGTTGACTTGCAAATAACAACGAGAATTGAATGTACGTATACTAAGGAAATTATACATACATACAACTGACTAATTATTTTTAGTTAAGTGACTTATGTATGCCACTTTCAAAAAAAGAAAACTTTGTAAATGACTTTGCAAGATCGACAGCAAATTTGGTTATTATGATATCGATGCGTTGTCAATTATTTTTAACAACGTTAAACGTTATTCTTAACAACGCTGTGAATGATTTGACAATAAAAGTCAATGTCGGGTGCATAATTTCATTCTTCTCTTAGATAATCTCCAAATTAGTTTAGTGCAACATAAAATTAGGTTAATTTTACAGGATTTTTTTTCTGTTTGCTGATATTTTTTTATTGTATCCTCAAAAATGAACTAACAATAACTATTCAAATCTTAAGTATAAATACAAGTAGTGATAGTAATTAATAATTCATTATTGTTGTATTAATTACAAAATATTTTCAAGAAGTTTTATCTGAAGTGTTTCGTATTAAATCCGTAGTTTCCCTCTTTTTTACAGGCTGCTGAGAAAAATATTCAGTTGTCTCGCGCTAGAGGCAACTAATTTGTGCAATGGCTATTTATTCCCGCAGCCAAGACTGTTACCCTCAATCGAGTTCGAAAAAATGGTATTTAAGATTTTAATGTGACCACTTTACCAAGATTTCGTTTTAAGCGTTGAAATTAATAGCATGTTCACACGGACAGTAATTATCGAGGTTCGCTCTCTCATTCGAGGTTCACGGTCGAATCTTCATTGAATCAAGATGGTTTGCCATACAAATTTTTGATAGCAAACCAACTTGGTTCATTTTGAACCTAGTTGCGAACCATGAAGAATCTATCTATCTATCTATGTATATAATTAATAGGCAAACATGTTTTTTGTAATCCCTTTTGCGCTGGTACCACTGCACCGATTTTAAAAAGATTTATATGGTTTTAAAGGATTTTTTATACAGATGTGCAGAATCTATATTTTGTTGAAATCGGTTTAGTATTTTGGGAGCTATAAGTGTTTAAAGTTGCTACTACTACATGCACACATATTACACACGCATTTATTAGCTTACAAGTAAAAAAGAAACAACACATGAGTGTGTGTGTGTGTTTGTAGTATTTCTCTTGATCTAACAATTTTTTTTCTCTTATTTGTTGTTGTATCAAAGCCATAATACTTAAAGGAAGAGAATTGAATAAAGTGAATTAGCTTGGTTGAAGGGATTTTGTTTATGTTTTTTTTTTAATTTCATGTATTATTTAATTATGATTGCATATTATGTAAGTGTGTGTGTAGCTGTGTTCTAATGCATTTTTATGAAGTTTAGATAGGTACATTTTCTTTGAATCTTAAATTATTTACATTTTGATTCTAGAATACGGACGAGTGTGTCGTCCGTTTGGTATATCTAGTTTGCTATCATCGGTAGTTTTGATAACACATTATCGCTAATTTATCTGAACCAGCTATCAAAACAAAATAAGTACACACATACACATACACATGAGTAAACAAAAAACAAACCTAAAAAATGGATGCGTGTATGAATTAAAAATAATAATAGAACACATTTTATTCATTATTTTTTTGCTTAATTTGTTTATCTACTGTAAAAAAGCAAACAACACAGAAAATAAAACTCCTGCCAACTAGAGAGCTGCGTAAACAGTCTTGAAATGTAAAAACGTCATGATTTTTAAATGTATTCACGTCGCATGTATTATACTAAACCAATAATAAATGCTGTCGTACTATAAGCGAAGCACGATGGATGTATTGGTGTATGTGTATATCATTTGTAACAAGCGATGTCGCAGCTTGTTTTTAACAAACACTCAAAAGAAGTACTGCTGACTTGTGTATGCTTGTTATTTTTCATATTGTACGTTTGAGTGTGTGTGTAATATGTAGATGGTAAGCTATTATGTGGTTAACCGCATACAACTAATGTTAATGCACGTGTGTGCCTTTGCATGTGCGCAGAAAAATAAAAAATCATACAAACATACATTCATGACGTTTGTACACGCGCTCATGCGTAGAAAGAAGCAAGTATCACAAATTCTTCCGTCACAAAGTGTTTTCTTCTTTACTCTTATACCTACAATACTCAAACAAATTTCTTGCAAACAATGTTGTTAACGTTTGTTTTATAAGATTTCGCTGTAGTAAATAAAGCATTTGAAAAATCCCTGTCTTGAAAGTTCTTATAAGATGTCTTGTGCAGGAGACTACTGCCAACTATTCACGTACGTATGTATGTGTGCATGTATGTATATACATATATATACATATATATATATATATATATATGAGAACAGTGATGCCAACTCTTGATACTCAAAAAGCGTAAAAAAATTTGAAAAAAGGTTAAATTGAAAAAATATACGTTTAGCGCTAAATAAAGTAAAATTTTTCGAATAATCGCGAAAAGTGGCTAGTATTAAAATGTTTCTGTTGTAAATCAAAACATCAAAAACATTTTTGTACAGTAATTTATTAGAAAATCATGAGATCAACACATACATAGTTTGAGATATTACATATCATATTACATTTCAATAAGGTACCTACAAAAAGAGTGCATACATATCTAGTATGTATTAGTGACGCATGAATATTCGTATTCGTATTCGAATTGTCGAGTATTCGGCCATTTTCAGGCGAATACGAATATTTTTCCAAAGAAATTAAATAAATAAATGCATAAATCCTAAACGAAATTTAAATAAATGACTAAAAATTTTTTTATTTTTTTTTATTTATTTATTTATTTGTATGTTCAAGTCCTATACAACAAGAATTAATCTTATATTTAAAGTACAGGAATCCATATCCATAACTAAATTACGGCAGCAAACATATAGACAGACATTAAGATAAAAATTTACAAAATTAACAAAAATTAAATAATTAGGTGTATATATTATAGAAACAATGTTTTGAATTTCTAGTTTGAGAAGTAATTAAATAAAAATTGCTTAAAGCTAGTTGCGTTGCTATTAAGTTGTTGTGTATGTGGAAGAATATTCCAGAGACGCGCAGCATGTATATAAAACTGCCATTCGGAAACTAGGAGACGATGTAAAGGAACTATAATCTTTTTCCCCCTAACTGATCTTGCAAACCTTATTTTATCAGTAAGATATCGTGGCATTTCAGAATAAATAACTTTATGAAGAAATAAAAGCACACGTATATTAACAAGATTGTTAAACGAAACGCCATATAGTTTCGAGGAAAATTGAGAAACATGATCATATCTTTTCAACCCGTACACATACCTAATAATATTGTTGAATAAACCGTTAAGCTTTCTTTTGCTAATAGAGTCACAACTAGCATAAAGTTCACAACCGTAGATTAAGGCAGGAATAATATAAGACTTAGCAATAAGTTGCCTTATATTGAAAGGAGTATAGTGCTGTGATGACCAAAGACATCTCAGCTTTGAATAACTCTGACCTACAACTGCGTTAATATGGTGTGACCAGGTAAGGTTGTTATTAAAAATTATTCCAAGATTTTTGGCAGTATTTACAATAGTAATTTTTTCTCTGTTTATTAAGATCTCAACATCAGCAATATTATTAATTGTTTTCTTACGTACTATGATACATTTTGATTTTTGTGGGTTTAAACAAAGTCCATTTGCTGTTGCCCAAAGATAAATTCTATTTAGATCATCATTAAGTCTTGAAATATTTTCAGCAACTGAATTGGCTGGACTACTTAAATACAACTGCACATCATCTGCATACATATGAATTTTGCAGTGCAAAAGTTGTTTAGGTAAATCATTTGAGTATATAGAAAAAAGTAGTGGTCCAAGGATTGACCCTTGAGGCACACCCCTTGATAAATTTAATGCTGACGATCGGGCGTTGTTCGCGTAAACAAATTGCCTACGGCTAGAGAGATAAGATGATAGCAGTCTTGTTGACGTATTAGAAAAATTAAAGAAATACTGAAGTTTCATGCAAAGCGTACTGTGGTCAACAGTGTCAAAGGCCTTAGAATGATCTAGAAGAATCAAAAAATTAATTTTTCCTTCGTCAAGTTCACGTCGTATGTTTTCAGTTACATCCAATAAAGCGGAGACACAGCTATGATTTTGGCGAAAACCGGATTGCTTATTAGATAACAAATTATTATTTTTTATATAAAGCGACATTTGATTGTGAAAAATTTTTTCAAGAGCCTTAGATAGAAAGCACAGTATGGCAATTGGCCTGAACTCAGAGTCTTTTTTAGGTATAGGCACTATTTTTGCGTATTTCCATTTCAACGGAAAAGTACTAGTCATTATAATAGTGTTGTATAAATGTGTGATATATGGCAAGAGTAGAGGCAACAATATCATAACGAATTTAGGGTGAATGTTATCGGAGCCCACCGCATTTGACTTAATTAAATTGAAGCTTAAATATACATCAGATTGGCTTATACGAGTGAATTGAAACTTGTTACTATCGCTATTGTGAAGATTAGAAGTTATACTTGTAAAGTTGTAGAAAGCGTTTTCTACTGGAGGAAACGGTATACTTGTGAAAGTTCTATTAAGCTCGTCGACATCGACTTGACAGCTGCTTGAACTCTCTAATTTGCCAACACCAATCTCACGAATATACTTCCAAGTTTGTCTTGAGTTTATTGCAGAGCTAAAACGTCTAGCGTAATAATCAGTTTTTGCAACTCTGATGGCAATGTTAACGTCACGTCTAGCAGTTCTAAATTCGTTTTTTAACTCTGGAGTTCTAAATCGCTTCCATCTAAAATAAGCACAGTCTCTTTTAGCTATTAGAGATTTTATGTGAGCAGAAAACCAAGGCTTATCCCTACAAGATGTTATTTTAGATTTTAGCGGAACTGTCTCATCAAAAAGACGTTGAATATTGTTCTCCAAAAATTCTACTTGCTCATCAACTGAGGGCATAAAGTACATTCGTGACCAATTAATTTGAGAGACGCTTGCACATAAGATGTTGTAATTCAAGTTTTTGAAGTCACGATAGTAGACTGTATGTTCTGACAAAGGAATATTAAATTTGTATGTTAACAAAATTAGATCATGTTTTGAAAAACATGGTGCTGAAACTTGGTCATACAACAATACATTTTCTGGACTCGCAACAAAAATAACGTCAAGCAATGTACGGTTAGTTGCGGTATGATGAGTTGGATTAACTGTGTTTGTAGGAGTTAGACCAAAAGATAACATATTGTCAGTTAATTCTGATTCCAAAAGTAAGTTTGAATTAAAGTCTCCTGCAATAATAATATCATCGTAAGCAGCTGCAAGTGTTTCCAACGCACTGAAAAAATTTGAAAAAGATAATCTCTTATTCGGCCTATATACGCACCCTAACAACATCTTCTTCCCGTCTATGATTATCTCGATGAAAATAAACTCGACGTATTTTTCATTTGATGATAAATTGGTTGACGATTTTAAACAAACTTTGCAAGATACATTATTCTTCACGAAAATGGCAACACCGCCAGCATTACCCTCTCGATCTTCTCTAAATACTTTATAACCATCAAGGCAAATCAAACTATCTGGAGTTTCAGATGAAAACCAGGTTTCGGAAACGCAAACAATATCAACATTAGAATTTACAAAAACAAATCTAAACTCGTCAATTTTATTGTTTAAGCTTTGTGCGTTGATGTGGGTTAAGGTTAGACCTTTCTTGTAGTTAGCTAGGATCTTAACCATGCTCATTGTTGTGTCACTGGTATATCTTCCCACAGTATTACAATAAACCGTATTCATAGTCGACAATATGAATATAAAATATGTAATGAAAAATTCTAATAGCAACGCAAAAGACAATTCTAACAAAGGAGATGATTAAACATTGAAATAAAAAATAGTAACTTAGTAAGACTGTAAATGTTCCTAAAAAAATACAAAAAACACATTTATAATAAATAAAAAATGAATAAAATAATAAATGATAAATAAAACATTAATAAAATAAAAAGAAAATGTAAATATAAAATCTATCTTATTCTCGAAAAAATTGTTGCAATTGCTCAGGAAAAATCATTTTAGCTTGTACAAATACATTAATTTTTTATAGAAATCTGTGCTTTGTATCATTTTCAAATATTATTTAATGACGATCATTAAAATTTTGGGTACTTTTTATTAACTTTAAAGTACGCCAACAAGAGTGTGAAGTCCTTTTTCATAACAATTTTTTAATATTTGCATATAATATTCGTATTCGTATCGTTTCAAATATTCGTATTTGTATTCGTATTCACGAATATCAAAAATTGACATTCGTTACATCACGAGTATGTATATATACATATGTATGTATCTACGTTTACAAAAGTGCATACATATCAATTTGGAATTTTTAAAATAAAATTTCGATTTCTCGCTCTTCCTAAAATATAAATTATCTGTTTTTATCAAAGCTCAAAAAATTTGGAAGATAGACTTCTTCTTTTTTAAATTAACAAAGCAAACTAGCAAAATTAAATGAGTAAAAAGTCGATATTATTCGATTAAAGGAAGAAAAAGTGCACAAAGATTATAACTTATATACGTATTGGACAAAAATTAAAAAAAAGTTCTGAAAAATAATATTAAAAAGTGCTAATTTGCGCGTTTTTGGGACCAAACATTTTATTTCGCGTTTGAGTGTCTGAAATCGGGTTAAATCTAGCCCGAAAAGTGCTAATGCCCATATTTTGAGTTTGTAACCAAATTGTAATTACTTTTAAGTTATATTTAAATACGAAATTGTGTTTTTGAGTGCATATTTAAATAATAATTAAATTCCCAACCTTGTGTAATATAATACGAAAGTTTTATGAACGTGCCCATGGTACAATTATACTAGGTACATGCACGATTACAACAAAATTACAACACCAAAAAACACATTCATTTTATTGGTATAAACAAACGAATAACTGTCAGAAACAGATGCCTTTTGTTTTTTAAAAATAACAATTACAGGGTAACTAAAGTACAATTGCAGACGCGAGATTTCTGCATTATTATAGTTGTTCAGTGTTGCCAATCTGTGTGTAGTTAGACAGTGTGTAATTTCTACTCACATGTATAGGCTATGTAATTAAATTCTTGTATAATCTGTGTGTAATTCAACTTTGGGTTCTATTTTTATTTATTTTTGTTTTAATTTTAACCTACACAAAAGATGTGTAGTGTAATTTTCTTCGATGTGTAATTGGAGACACAGCGATGTGTAAATTCATTGGCAACACTGTAATCATTTTATTCACATACATACACTAACATTTTCGCAGCTTGCAAACAAAGTTTGACAACTATTTGTCCCAAATCACACTGTGCAAGTCTTATTGCTAAGCTGATTAGTTTCGAGGAGAGAGAGACGAGGGGAACAGCAACGTTTCTTTTCCCCCCGTCTCTCTCTTCTAATAAACTAATCAGCTTAGCAATAAGACTTGCATAGTGTAAATAGGGACTTTGCATTGTATACATTAACAGGCTGGGCTTGTGCATGTACCTGTTATAATTGTATCATGAGCGTGCCATTTGTTTTTATGCGTGTGTGTGTGTGTTTATTGAATACATACACATTAACATCATATGGTCGTGTTGAAAACAGTGATGGTATTTTGGTGCGTTTCGGGTATTTTTTGGTGCTTTTTGCCTCTTCATAAACGCGAAATTTTGGGTAATACCCTTTTTTAAAAAGCAAATATTTACAGTGCTTTTCCCCATTTCTTGTAGTGCTTTTGGTGCTTTTTTGTTAAATAAAAATATTTTTAATTTACAAAACTAAAATACTTTTAAGCGCTAATATCAGCATCTTTTAACTGAGGCTTCTTAAATTGTTTTTAATGACAATAACGGAAACTATGTTAAAAACAATGTAGAAAACTTTTCATAATTGGGATTAAAAAATTTTTTTTTTTTTTTTGCAAAATAAAGAACGGAACAGAGATCAGATTGAATGCCTAATTTTGCTGTTTTGAATGCAATCACAAAAAAACCTGCATATTGTTGTCAATCCACAACATTTAAAAAAAAAAACAACGCATGGCACAATCAAAAGAGATGAGTGTGGCGAATTTTATTGCCTGCATTGCTTGTTTTATATAAATGTTCAGTGGTCTTGTCAAAAGCAGCGAATACTCAGTGAATGGTGCGAATACTTTTTATTGTGATTGAGGTAGTTTAGACGAGAACAATTTTAAGCCGCACAATCACACACACACACAAGCCAATCCCCAATTTTTTCGTATCGTATTGACGTGCTGTCAATGTTGACAACTGGAATAAGGGGTGAATATCGCTAAAACAAAAACTTTTAAGTTAAGAGTACTTAAGAAAAGAGTGACGCTTTTAATGCATTCTTTATAAGTAAATGAGTTTTCAGTAATATCTAAGCCTAAGCTTCACCTACTATTGTATGTATGTATGTGTGTATATGCTACTATATTATTTGACTACTGGTTTTTTTATTATTTGTTTTTACATACTTATTTTTATTAAATTAATAAGATTTTGTTTTAATTAATATGTTAATAAATTCTGTTATTACAACTCAAATGCTTTGTTTATTTTGAAGCTAAAATTTTTAATTATATTTTGAGCTTTTACACTCTAAATTCTCCTTTTTAAATGGCTTAATGTATTAAAATTAAAAAATTTTAAATTTTACCCTCTTTTTCGTATTTTTTTGCGCTTTTTACCCTTTTTGCAACAGCTTAATGTGCTTTTGATCTTCGTAGAGATACCAACAATAGTTGAAAACATCATGTGCTCGCATTAAAAAGAATTTCGTTCAAATGTCATAAATATATGGGACAATACATAGTTTCATATCATGGAATAAATAAAGAGAAAAATGCATTATGACGTTCGTTTGGTTTTATAAAATTTATTTTATGCAATTATAATTTTCTACATGTTTTGTTTATGTTCTTTGGAAAGTCCTTGTCCAGACTTTCAATTTTTGTTGCTGGAATTTCTTAAAATTTTGCTTTGAAATTGCATAAGTGTCCACATTATGAAATTCTAATTTTTTGCAACTATGCATTAAAAAATTATATTACATCACAAATTTCCCTGAAAAATTAACACTTATATTTACTTTTTCTAATATTTTTGGTTTTCATACAACTGAAGAAATAAAATTATAAAAAACGTCAAATACCACTAACAACTTGAAATTAACAATTACGAATTTCAAATCAAAAGAGAACTGCAGAGCACATGAAACTGTGTACCCCTCCCTAACTTTTCTCGTGCTGTCGTACTTTCAACGTAATTTAATAAGAACTTTAATTAGCCATTAAATATTAAGTTAGAAACTATGGGTAGGTTGGCATCACTGCATCAAAAATATTTGTCAAAACGAACCGCGAATGTGTCGTTTGAACGGCATGGTTCGCAATCGTGGTTCAGAGACCGAACCAAGTGGTTCATGTTGCCGTCTGAACATAGCATAAGTAAAATAACTTAATTTGGCATATGGGTAATTCCAGAAAAGGGTAAAAACAAAATTTTTTTTGCTCAAAAATTTTGGTTTTGTTTTTAATAATAAAGCGATTGCAAAAAAATTTTTTTGCTGAACATTTTTTTTAGCGATTATTTTAAGTAATAGGTACTATTCTGTTTTTTGAGACATTTGAAATTTAATATACACAACTATAGTGAATTTTAGTCAGAAATAGTTCCTAATCAGGCTTAAGTTCAGTAATTTCAATTCTTATTGAATGAAATATTTTTATCAATTGATGTGAGTTTCTAAATAAGAGAATAAAAATTAAACTAGACTTTATTAGCTGGGGGAAATACCGAGATTTTTCTGTGCAGACATGCACTTTATCAGCACCCATATCTATCTACTGGGGTAGAGATTGTTATTAACATCAGCTACTTAACGCAAATTTTCAATGACATGGAATATGAGAAATAATTATTGTGTATACAATTGTTGATTTACCTTTGGTA
The DNA here is from genome assembly GCA_949987645.1 of Tachina grossa. Taxonomy (NCBI): domain Eukaryota; kingdom Metazoa; phylum Arthropoda; class Insecta; order Diptera; family Tachinidae; genus Tachina; species Tachina grossa. The sequence goes on along the minus strand of OX465274.1, from coordinate 129,809,733 downwards.
AAAACATTTATAAGTATCACTTTTCATTTGCTGTTTTTCCTTTTTTTTCATATATTATTTTTTTAGGTTAGAACGAGTGATATAACACTGTATCTAAGTATGTTTAACTATTCTTGCTAATCTCTTACGACCATCACGTTAATTATTTTTAGTTATTCGATGTACCGTCGGTACATACAAGTAAGTATTATTGTAGTGGATATTATGTTACATTGTTTTTGCCAAGTGAAATGTCTCACTTAAATCATCATGAGCACGTGACAAAAATATGTTCACTTTAAACTTTATATTTTTCTTTTTTTTAACGACCCATAATCCGCGAAGTGATTAGCATGTTTGGGAAAACACCCAGAGCATATGACGGGAATCGAACTCATAACCTTTGGACTAGAGCGTTGCACGAACAACATTATGAGCATGCCCATATGTCTTCAGTTTAGTAAAATTCATTTATGTAAAAGAAAAAATCACTAAGAGTAGATGTTTTATGAGCATTGCTCGAGTATTCAGTGCAATGCTACACTCTGGACTGACAGGCCACTAGCATCGCTACCACTCAGCCACAGGGGCACCCAATGAAAGTGCAGTTTTATCAATTAGTTCTTAGAAAACGTTTGTGCATTGAAAAATGCCTTGTGACGTCTATGGATGTAATCGGCTCAAGTTTAAATAATTCTCTTTATACAATGTTGTATACATATTTTCAAAACTTGACCATTACAATGAATTGAATACTAGCTATTAGAGTTATTTTTTTCGAATTCGTTATTATTTTTAAAAACAAGTTCCGTCTACTCAGGACTTATTAATTGAAGGTTCCCTCTCTACACTCAAAAAAAAAAAGACCTATAATATTATTAAGAAAAAAAAGTTTCTTAATTTAAGTAAAAAAAATTCTAAGTTTTATGCATTAAACACATTCACCACAGCAAGCTACCGACTACCAAATGTCAAGGATAGAATACACATGTTTATATGAGAAGGCAACATGTCGACAGGTTGTTGTCTATGCTGATTTTGTCGTTGTAGTCCACTTAAACTAATTTCTATTTTGTTGCCTAAAATGAGAAAATTCAGTATTGCCAGTATAATACAAAATGTTGAATGAATGATTTTGTACAATTATTTCATATTATTTAACAGAAATAATATCCAAAAATTGATGTAAGGAATAATAAAATAATAAGTATATTTTAAAAGAGTAATTAATTTTTATAAATGCAAAATATATAAAAGTGGCAATACTGAACTATGTATTTGTACTTGAATATCAGCTGCAGATGGTGCTGCTGCCATCTCCAAAATAATTAAGTAGCCGGCTACGAGGCGACAGATGCTGCTTGCGGCATTTGAAGTAGTGTGTTCGTGTAGCTTGCTGTGGTGAATGTGTTTAATGCATAAGTAATTTTTTCTAAGTTTAAGTAAATTTTTACAAAAATCTAGTAAAAATTACTTAATATGAGTAAAAAATAAAAAGTTCATATCCTTAAAAATAGTTCATAAAAGTACACACGAAAATTGTTATATTCAAGAACAAGCTTAGTGGCTTTAAGGAAATATTTACCAAAAATTGGAAAATGGTTTAAAAGATTAGGGAAATTGCATCCTAAGAACTATTTAATCTCGTTTTAAATCAAAAAGTAATTTTTAGGAAATGACTTACACACACACAATTTGTAGAATTCAAGGGAATTAAGTCTAATGTTCTGCAACTTCATGCTGGTGTTCCTCAGGGGTCTGTTCTGGGTCCCCTTTTATTTATTCTGTATATTAATGATCTCTATTTACAGACTAATTCAGGTACATGTGAAACATACCTGTTTGCTGATGATGTTTTCCTTTTATTCAATGGTAATCGTAATTCATGTGAGAGATTCCAACGAAATGTGAATGAGTGCCTAGATCTCGTGTTGCAATGGACTAATGATAGCTTGCTTAAAATTAATCCAATCAAAACTAAGGCGATTATGTTTCGACTTAATGACAACTTGTCTCCTGGTTTTAGATTTTTTCTTAGTTCTTCTGTGATTGAATCGGTTTCTCGACACAAATGTTTAGGTGTTGTTCTTGATGTTGATCTTTCTTTTGAGAATCATATTGACCTAATATCTGGTAGAGTCTGGGGTGCGCTACGTAGAATTTATTCTACCAACATATATTTACCTACCCATATAAAAGCTAAGGTTAGCCCATGCTCTTCTTATGCCTCAAGTTTTATATTGTTTGGAAGTGATATCTGCCTCTTCTGTTGAATTGTTTAATTAATAGGTTGCGACGCATTGTTAATACGATTGTACGATTCGTATATAATGTTAGACGGTTTGATCATATATCATCCCATGTTCATTCATAACTTCTTGGGTTGTTTGTTTAGCAACTTTGTTCAGTATCGGTGCCTACTTTTATTCCATAGAGTGATGAAAAGTGGTTTTACTTCTCCCTTGTGTAATAGATTTACTTTTCTGCGATCTTCTAGAAATTTACAGATTTTTATTCCAAGGATCTTTAGGCTGCCCTTTGAGAGGTCTTATTTGGTAAGAATAGCGCGTTGCTGGAATCGTTTGCCCTACGAGCTTCGAGTTTTTTCCCACTCTAATAATGTTTTTCTCCTCAAACTTTTGGAGTATTTTTCTGCTCTGGGTGATTGAGCTTAGGTGCATATAAGTATGTAAAGATATTTTCTTATTCATTTTCGTATACTTATTATATATTTTGTTCCTAATCAGCCCTCTTGGGCATTTCAATCTACCTGATTGTGTTTTTTAAAACAATAAATTTTTTACTACTAATTGGGACCAACTTACTTTTATATTTTGCTAATATTTGTTTTTACTTAATTTTTCTATGGATTTTCATGGCTGGGGAGCCAAACTAAATACTGTGATTGTATTTTATATAGTTATATTTACTTAGATTTACAGTTAAGTATAAGCATTTGTGCAAATTAGTATTAAGAACTCAGGATTTTTGGTTACTATGTAATACATATTTATATTTTTGGCCTTGATGGCTTTGTATTAAATACTTTGATGATATGAATAAATTAAATTAAATTAAATTACTCCTGATTAGTTCATCAAATTTGAATTACTTGAAAGATATATAAATGTATTCTAAATTTGAGAAAAATATTTACCAGTTTTATGTATTTTTTCTTTAAATTATAGAATATATCTTTTGTTTGCATTAAGCAAAAAATCTAAGTAAGTTTTTCATATTTTCGAGGAATATTTGAACTTGAAATATATTTTTTTTGAAAATAAAATAAAATTTTAAAACTCAAAAATTTCAATGCTTATTCAGGCTGCCCTGTTAGGCAATTGGTTAGAGTGCTTGAATATTTTTCAGAAGGTTGTTGGTTCAATACTTGGCTTCTCTCAAAGAATTAATATGTATGTATGGTTAGTTAATTAAGAATATAATATGAAGATTTAATAAAAAACATACCATGTGGTATAGAATTTAATGAAAAATAAAAAAGGTACCAGAATTAAAGACATAAATAAACTTTGAAAAATTTACTAAATTTGAGATTAAAGATGAAAAATTTTTTTGCAAAGCTCCGAATTTTATGGGAAAATTTTACTTAATTTTAGAAAAATTTTACTTAAATATGAAAACATAATTACTATAAGCTAGTTCATTTATGAACTAGAAATTTAGTAAATATTTTATTGGTTTCAAGTAAAAAACAGCTTTGGCGCCACACGACAACTTTTTTTACTCAAATTTAGAACATTTTCCAAAGGTTTAGTTAGTGTTTTTTTAGTGTAGATGGAATTCCCTCAATCCTGGCTTTCCGCTACCGCAAATCTACTGTACTTGATTCCAATTATGATGACACCTTTGTGTTATCTTAAAGCGAATAACTGTAAAGGTGTCAAATCATCTATCCTGATACTATCAAGAACATTTTAGTTTATCGTCCATACCATTTCAAACTACCCAATATGTACATTTCTACTTTTTAGAAGAGCCCGAAGACACGTCAATCGTATTTCTACAAGCGCCAGACATTTTGGAACTAGGCATATCGTATAAGTTGGGGTACCAAGCAGAGAAACAAGTCGTCTTTAAAAGTCGGCAGCGGCGGCTTAGGAAAAAATAGTCGGCGGCGGCTCATAAGGCGGCTGACATTGACAGACGCTATTTATAAGTTGTCTAAAAAAAATTTCAAACACCTGATGTCTTCCATATAATTTGTAAGATGTCGTACAAATTGGAAACTACAAAAAGCAATTAGCCGGCTGCAATTTTGAGCCGAGGCAAGCCCCATGCATCGGCGGCGGCTTGAAATTACATTAAAAGTCGGCGGCGGCTCTTGAGACGGCTGTGAACCGATCGGCTTGTTTCTCTTGTACCAAGATAACGAATCTAAAAAACATATTGGATAGTTTGACGTGGTGCGACAATATCTGCGCTATATTCTCAAGGCTAAGAAAAAGTATCGATATATCGGTGATACTAAATGCAGTGATACTATCACACAAGTAAAATAGTAAATAATGAAACAAAAATTAAGTGAGTTCGATGACCCGAATCCCATATGATTAAAAACAATTTAAATAGTTCCTTGATTTTAGCCACTGGAAATAGTTATTTTATGTATTTAAATTTTTTAGCAAAATGTATTGCTAAGTTAACATTCATAGCCATCATGAATAAAATCCCGCGTGAAATTTCTCCTTTTTCCAATTAGAATTTTTTGTTTTCCCTATTACTTGCTGCCCCTGTGGCTGAGTGGTAGCGATGCTAGCCTCTGAGTCCAGAGCTCGTGGTTTCGATTCCCACCATATAACCTGGGTGTTTTTCGCAGACAAGCTAATCGCTTTGCGAGTTGCGTTTGTGCTTGTTATGTTTATGTTATTGGTTGGAATTGTTCCCCAGGAAAAATATCACGAGAAATTTTATGCATGACATCCCTGATTAATTCATTTGATATGAGAAAGAAAAATTGAGCTAAGTCTATAGTGAAAATTAGTAACTAGTGGTTATGTGTTCTTGGGCACATGACGCATAAGAAATGCCAGATGTAAACTCAGCCTTAAGGCTCAGTTAGCCGACTGTAATGTAATGTAACTGCAACGGTAAGAAACAGCTGATCGATTTTGTTATGTGAAAAGTAATGAAAATGGTTATAGAGATGTAATGTAACGTAACCTACTTTTCATATAAAAATATCGATCAGCTGTTTTCTACGTTACAGTTACTTTACATTACAGTCGGCTAACTGACCCTTTAATTATACTTTATTGCACAAGCTTACCCACTTGACCTGAGATTCGATAAAAACGAATTCTCACTAATGCTACACAGAAAAAAGTATTCACCAATTAATATTTTCAATTAATGTACACATCATGACCTTTCTTGCAACTCTCATCAAAAGGATTTTTCCAATCCCACAAAACGGTTGCACGGTACGTGTATCAAATGTCCTAGGTCTTTATATTCTGTCATTGACTTTTACTGATTTCCTAATCATATTTCTTAATTATGCTATATGAAAACAATTTATTGATTCAAAGAAACATTCAATACGTATTAGTTTGTTTGTTAAAATTGACTAGGACCAATACTAATCGAAATAATCTAACAACAGTGTAGCAAAAAAGTAATGCCCATGGACTTACCTTGTGGTTTTGGCACATTTCTCTTTAATTGCATCCATTTGTAGGTGGGCAAATTATTGCCACGTGTGGGTGATTTGGATTGGGCTGTGTTATTACTGTTAGTGCTGCCAGCAGCATTCGAGCCTGATATACTTGCCACAGAAGACGAAGACGCCGTCGAAGTGGTAGTGCCACCAGGCGATACTACATTCTGCGATCGTGAATGCGGATTAACGCAAGCGGTGGTGGGGGAGGATGGATGTTGAAGCAATGGGTGTTGTTGGTGGGGCATCATCTGTGGACTGCCTGGATTGTGGACAGGTAAATGTGGCACGCCACCATGCGCATGTAAATGGGGATTCATATTGTAGGCGTCCATAGGCATACCGCTGGGCTCTAATGAACTACCATATGTAGCGTTCATGTGATGCTGATTGCACCATAATTGAGGAGAGTGTTGCTGATGTTGCGTGTTGTTTGCACTTGTCGACAAATGCATCATAGAGTCATCCATACTATACTGAGAATGCAGCACTGAAGCATATTTTTCTTCAGCGGGTAAGTAAGTACTTGGGTTGGAATGTTGATGGGGAGAGTTTTGATTGTACAGACAATCCAGATTGGTGTAACTTAAACCATTTTCAGAGCTAATTATTGCTGGATCCACAGGAACATTTTGTGCAGCATGGACTGTTGCATTGGCACCAGTAGCGGGAGAGTTTGTAGTGGCCGGCGTTACAGTAGCAACAGCTGCTGTAGCGTAATACGCCTGAGCCGACTCATTTTCATAATAAGCAGTTTCGGTGGGCGAGTGACTGGTATTGGAGGGATGTGAAGGTGTTGCAGCTACCAAGGTATTTGAAGTAGTAATACCGTACTCTGCAGCAGTAGGACTGAAAAGATGAGAATGGGAGTGTGAATATAACGGTTGCCCCTGTAACGATGGTTGACTGGGTGGAGGAGTCAGTTGCTGGGACTGCTGTTGTTGCTGCTGTTGATAATAGTTTCCCGGGGATCCATCATATGCATTGTAACCGCTAGAAAGATTGTGATTTTGCTGATGATGCATTGAATGCGTTGCATTGGGAAAATATGCACTGGGATACGTATTCGCGGCAGCGACACTGGTCATGTCCGGCACGTCAGCTGCGCCACTGTGGTAGCTATTCGGATGGTGATGATGATGATTGCCGTACATGCTGCTAATGTCCATCATTTTATTCCCGGGTGTATTTTAATAACCAACTTCAGGTTATAAATTTTTCTTATTTTATACACTTTTTGCACAAAATCACTTTTTCTTGATTATTATTATTATTTTTTACTTATGTATACAAATAAATATTTATTTAATATTTTTCTCACAAATTAATTTTTTTCGTTCGAAAATTTTTATAAAAAAAAAAAATATTTTCACAATATACCTATTTCAAAGACTGATTTGAAATTTACAAATCAATAGAAAATGTTTGTACACATATTTTATAGGTATGTGGAAAGAAAAAAATATTTCAGTCTTGTAACTAAAATATCCACGGGTTTTCAGTTACATAATACCTACTTAGGTACACTTTATGTTTGATCAAACACTATTATCTTTGAAATTTTTGTTAAACACCGCCGCCGCTTCTAACGTTTTTGCTTGTGTTAATTTCTTCGTATTATTTTTCTAACGTTGATTGTTAGTTTCTGATCGTGTTAAATATAAAACAAGAATTATTTGTTTTTTTTAATAAATTTTTTGTTTGTTTTCAAACGAAAAATTCTAACGTGTGCGCACAGAAACAAATCATCCTCGCGTGAAATCTACTCACAACTGATTCACATGTACAACTACTCATTTACGGCACTAACAATACTCAAAGTCTGTCTGCCCCTGCCAAAGTGTCAGAAAGTAAGCAACCACTATAGCAGCAACAACTCATTCCCATACAACATTATCTTGTGGACATAATGATTTCAAACCCCGCCCTCAATGTGCTTCACAGTGGTTGTTTCATTTGCTTAAATTATTGGATTGCAGAATTAGTTGAGTTTTGGTCTCTTTCTAGTCTTATGTTCCTTCATTTTATCTTATCCAAATGGTATTAGTCATGAATTCATTCCCAAAAACCCGTTTGGTCATGGTCGTAGTATAAAAAAACGAGAGGGTGTTGTATTAGCTACTTATACGATTCCTCTCAAGATACATAGTTAAGAATATTAAGTATGGTTTTTTAAGCGGAGAGGGTTCTTTTAAGCTTAAGTAATACAATATCTTGTTGATTTCCGTTGATTAAATCGATACTAATATCTATTATTTAAACAGCTCCGGTTAAACATATCCAGGCAGACTTTTTTCAATTCTAAACTTAGTTGTAAGAGAATTGATGCAACTAAGTTTTATATATTATTATTTTGGTAGTGGTTGCACTAAGAGAAAAGTGACGATCTAAACTTAAGAGCAAAATCCTTGAATTTTGATTGCAGAAATCTTAATATTTCAATCTTGATATTTGATGACTAAGATTGACGTTCTCATATAGGTATAAGAATAAATTCTTAATTTACAGAACGAACTCTTAAAATCAAGAGCGTGATCTTAAACTTTGAGAACGCATTCCTAAAAACACGAATGTAATCTAAATTTTAAGATTACATTCTTAAATTTTTAAGAATATGATCTTAATTTAAGATTTTTATTAAGAACACAATCTTGATTGAATTCGATCTTAAAATGAGACTTTATTCAAGATTACAATCTTAAATGTGATATTAAAAAAAATTATGATTTTATTCTTGAATCAAGAATTTTAGCATTTAACACTATTAAGGTTGAAATTATTTGACTTCGAGCGTAAAATTTTGATTTTGGCACGTTATTTCCCTTAGTGTGGGCTTATTTATCATTGGCTTAAATGAAATTCTATATGCCAAAGATGGTAGAGAGCTCGAAGAGCCACATCATTACATAACTTCTTAAGTTCTATAAACTCTCTCTCTCCCTCTCTCTCTCTATTGGGTGCAATCCAACTTCCGATCATCAGCCTTTAATCTTTCCTGAACAAGACGTTGAAAAGACTATAATAAAGGCAACAACTGTTAGGATCTTCAAGATTCACAAAAAGCCAGCATGACTACCTTAAGAAGCGCTCTACAGAAACAGCACTACATGAAAGGGTAAAATTCATTTCGAGATTCCTTGAGCATCAGCAATACGCTTTTGCTGCCTTCCTAGACACAGAAGATATCTGCAATAATGAATCGGTGACAGCTATCTTAAATGCTCTCCGGGATGCTGATGTTTAGGGATATACCAGCAACTGGTTGCGAAAAATTTCAATTCAACATTAGGCAAGAGTGAGAGGTCAAAATGGGTATGTAGAGCGACATAGCAGGGTGGTGTGATCTACCCTTTGCACTGGCTTTTTATGGTTAACTCAATACTTTTCAGATTAGATGCTGTAGGAGTTAAAGTTGTAACTTATGGGTATAATGTAGTAATAATAGTCATGTCCAACGCATTGGGCAAAATTAAAAACTGGGCTATAAAATGTGGTCTAAGAAAGAATCCACTGACACTATTTACCACAAAGACCCAGGTACAGAACCTTAGACTTTCTCGGTTGAAAAATAATGAAATGTTCCTATCGGATAGCGCAAAATATCTAGGAGCTATACTGGACGAAAATATATCATGGAAACTAAATATTTAACACATAGTTAAAAGAAGCAATGGTTGTCCACTACCCTAAAATGCTTAAATGGACATACATATACAGCAATTTTATGTCCAATACTTACCTACATCTCTGTAGTATGCTGATCTGCCACAAATAAGAAATACGTGGTAAATAAAATTTTTAGAAAATAGAGATCCATTTGCGTCTGTATTGCAGGGTCCTACGCTGAGAGAATACAACGTCAGAGTATACACTGATGGATAAAGGATGGTCTGTGGTCTCAGGCCTGGAATCTTGTGAGATAATCTTAAAATATAATGCACCTAAAATGTTGGCTGTAAACGAAGCGATCACTCTGATCACAGGAAGATACAGGGTTAAGCTGGTATCCTTGTCGACAGCAAGCAGCTCTTCTATCCGTAAGTCATCTTTGAGCTTTCATTTGCGTTCACACAATAAAAGTCTTATTTTTAGCTCATATCTTTCATGCATAGTTTTGTGAATGCATGATCTGGGTTCCTGCACATATCAACTTCTTTGGCAACGAACGGGTGCATGAACTGCCTAGAGCTGGATCTGCTTTGAATGCTTCAAACGCCGAGTCAATAGGTACGCCATTTAGTATTATTAGAATCTGAATCTTCGATCATTATTTCTATAAGGCTAGACAGATGCCACAATGATAGGCGCTCAATATAAATAACAATTAGAAAGCGTAGGGATATCTCGTCTCAGTCGTGAAGGTTGTTGGACGATTAGCAGACATGGTAGTAGGATCGGGCTGTCCTTTAATGAGTTCTGCTGAAGTTGTCGTGAAGGAAGTAAAGAAGAGAAAGTCTTCCACTTTCTTTGGGAGTGTCACACGTTTTCAGACAGTCATGTACTAGACGACTCTTCAAAGTTATAAGAGTTTGGCTTGAGTGACCTTATCAGATATCTTAATGTGATGGGTTAGATCTAGTGGAGTGAAGTGGAGTGGTCTTGATTGTCTGCGTGAAGTGGCAACTACGTAAACCAATCAACCCACAATATCGATCGACAACTCCAGACAATGACGACAAGTCACTCATTATAGTTAGCATGAGTTTCAGTCGAATTAGAAAGCTTAATTATAAACATAATTTGAAAAGTAATCGCCCTATTCATAAAATAATCGCACTATTCAATAATAAGATTTCAACAGATCTTTTTGGTAATTCTTTTTGTTAGAGCAAAAGAGATTGCACTTAAAGAATATAAACTATGACCTAGAATGAGCAATTACAGTTTTAAGTATGACCAACGCACATGTTCGTATCAATAGTATAGTGGAAAAAAGATGCAGAGAAAGTATAGCGACGCCATGCACAACACGTCAATAGGGGCAATGGAAAATATTTTATCAATATTATCAGAGAATGACAAAAGTATCGTTTTAAGTATTATTTGCGTAATGGCCATCAGACAATTCATATACAAACACACGCATTTATTTTAAATCTAATACGTATATCTTTACACAACCAACAACAATGTTCACACACAATTTCTAACATTACACATCACACACGACTACAACTTAGATTTATAGACAGTATGGGCAACTATATACGCATAAGTACGAGCATAAAAATATTCCAAATATTAATCGGATACAGGGCTATTTTATTTAGACACGCATAATTAATGTTTTCAAACAACCAAAACACATTTTGGTTGTTTGAAAGGCCCTATGCTCCTAATAGGAACTAAAGGATCTAATATATCTACATATAAAATACAGTTTCCATTTCATTTTATACAGACAAATCTATATACGGGGTAGCGAATGGAGAGTAAAAATCCCGAGTACAGTGCGTATATTTTTTCTCGCGACTAAATGTCCCTACTCTGGCTATAAGCATACTGCGACCATAAGGATGACAAAGAGTGAATATTTCCCAGTAAAAAAAGACACTCCAAAGAAGTCATGAAAATGTATAGTTTGCAGTCTGGAAGTAGTTCAAATTTCGATTCGATCTAATGATTTTTACATAGGGTTGTCATTGCAAGAAGTTCTCTTTTTCGATGCCTAGTCACCGAATTAGAAGCGATTTTAAGAAAAATATCCTTTTTTTTGTGTTCTATGGTAATATTTTCATCTAGGAAAAACTTTAAAAAGTTACATATTTTAACAATTCGTTTCTTTTTATACGAATTTAAACGCGAAACAGTGTTTTCATGTAAATTTAAGCAAATAACTTCTAAATTTTAGGCCAAAATTAGTTCATAAATTTCTTTAAAAAAATCGATTTTTTGAACATTTTGGTGAGTATTTACTAAAACTATGGAAAAACTAAAAGGTTTTGTGTGATTAAAATAAACTTCTACTTGGTTTACTGCAAACTATCGGCAAATTAAAAATATCGATTTTTTGGAAGCAATGAAAATGTGGTGCCTTCAGAATGACTTCCATTTTTTTTACTGGGTTATGATACGAATGTGCCTTTTTATTTAAAGTTGTAGCGTATTTAGGTTTTTCGCATAAACGAAGTAGAGATGTTTTTATATGTTGGAATTGACTATCGTGATACTTGCTTGAGAGAAAGTATGCAAGCGTTCGAATTATCATTGCAAGCAGTTAATAAAATTAAGACTTAAGTATATTTTTTTAGAGTATTCATTATCATTCTCGGTTGTAAATCTTAGTTACAAGACACGTCAGCCTGCTTCCGCTCTAATGGTAAAGCTCTCAGAGATATTCCAATTGAGTATTAGTAAATACCAAACATACCAGCCTTGGGTAATAGCATCGCTTAAGTGTTATAAATCACTGTTAGATATGCTACTCGTAATAGCGATTATACAGACGGTAACAAAATGATGCAGGCTATGTCATCACCAGCGGATTAATAAATTTAAAAAATCAGGGTTTTATACTTTAACAACCCTTAATAAGCATTTTAGGAGGATCACTATGATGTGTCCATCTATCAATGCTTAAAACTCATTGGAAGTACCATTTTTAATAAAAAAATTTGTGGCTTACATTGTTATTGTCTAAATTTATTTGAAAAATTTTTTAGTCTCAAAAACAACATTTCTAATATTTTTCTGTGGCTTATAAAGTTATTGCAAAAAAAAAATTCTTCATTATTTCATTTTCAAATATTTATCAAATTTATTAATGCAAAGATTTTAAAAATTATACAAAAAAGCAAATGCTAATAATGATAACAATATCTCAATAATTTATACAACATCTGCTTCACCTTCAATATGTGCAGCCTTCAAATTATTTTAGAAATTGTGATTAACTGGTGGAATGTATTTCAGAAATGATTTTATATTAATCATGTTATTAGCCACTATTTTAATATATTCAGTATACTTTTTTGTAAGTCCACTTAATGTGTTATTTGCTGCTCTTAATTTTTTGTATTGTGTATTTCCTTGTACTCTTCATCAACGAAGTGTTTAATAAAAATAGATGCACTGTTTTTAGATTTAAAATGAAATGTCATTGGACATTACAAAAAAAAAATTATTACTTAAGAAATACTTTCTAATAACATAATAAAAAATTCTTCTAAAACTTAAACAAAACTTTTTATAAACAGCAACAACTCTGTAAGCCACATCAACAAAAATAATAATATTTGTGATTTGAACGGGCTAAAGTTCGTATCGCTTTTTAAGCCAAATTACATGTGATAATTATTAATGAACAAATAACACCAAAGTCTGTTGTAAATATTCTGACTAACAACACATAGTTGAACGGAACAGCCAGCCGTTTTCGAAGGCCACTAAACCTTCATCATCAGCGTTCTTTTGTGTTTGGTCCACTGTGTGTGGTGTCAGTTGATGTAGATTTCTGCTTTATATACTTAGCATTTTATTGCAAATAGAATATGTGAATTGTTTTGATTCATCGTATTTCAATTTGCTGAAAGCTTTTTTTGTATTGTAAGCTCAATTTTACCATCACTATATTTACAACAGTCTTACCATTGTCGTTTTGTTCTTTTTACTAATTATACACATGTTACTTAATTTGCTTATTTTTTGTTCTACTTAAGACAAACTTTTTTGGTTTGTTACTATTAAGTATATTTTTATTTAATTTTTGCCACAGGCCCATGGCTATTAATTTTAATTATTATTCGAACTCCATTTGTTTCTATATTTGTGATTTGAACGGGCTAAAGTTCGTATCGCTTTTTAAGCCAAATTACATGTGATAATTATTAATGAACAAATAACACCAAAGTCTGTTGTAAATATTCTGACTAACAACACATAGTTGAACGGAACAGCCAGCCGTTTTCGAAGGCCACTAAACCTTCATCATCAGCGTTCTTTTGTGTTTGGTCCACTGTGTGTGGTGTCAGTTGATGTAGATTTCTGCTTTATATACTTAGCTTTTTATTGCAAATGGAGTATGTGAATTTTTTTGATTCATCGTATTTCAATTTGCTGAAAGCTTTTTTTGTATTGTAAGCTCAATTTTACCATCACTATATTTACAACAGTCTTACCATTGTCGTTTTGTTCTTTTTACTAATTATACACATGTTACTTAATTTGCTTATTTTTTGCTCTACTTAAGACAAACTTTTTTGGTTTGTTACTATTAAGTATATTTTTATTTAATTTTTGCCACAGGCCCATGGCTATTAATTTTTAGTTAATTTTAATTATTATTCGAACTCCATAATAATATTTTTTGTGCGACAACTGCGTATACCACGAAAGCTTAAAAAATCATACCGCGCTAGTTTCTGGTATAAATTTTATGTCTCTTGGGAAGAGTCCTTTAATACCCATTGATTTAACAGAAATATCAGAAGGACTTGAAAAAAAGCTTTCAGTTTCACCAAAATCCATGGATGAAAAAAAGAACAAGTAAAGTTAGTGTGGCTTACAGAGTTATTGAGGAAAACAAAATGAAAGTATATCATTTTGGAAGAAGTATATTTTGTAATAACACCGCCAAAATAATCGAATTTACGTAAAATCTTTTTAGCATATAAGGCTATGGTACCTAGAAATAGATTGAGCACATAAAATCAATTTTTGATTCCATGTGGCTTATGGAGTTATTGCACTAAGCGTGACATATATATCTTTATATATAAAATCGTAGTGTATGTTTGTTTCTAACGCATGATCTCTGGAACTATAAGAGCTGTGGGGCCGAAATTTTCAATACAGGTTCGGGTCAATACCAGGTGTGGAGTAGTTTGTAGTAAAAAAAAAATATAAAATAATTGAGGGTAACACAACGTTTGCCGGGCTCAGCTGGTATATACATACAAACATATATATATGTATATATATATATATATATTATTTCTCCTTTCTTTCGCATTTGACCTACGCCTCTGCTCTAAAAACTATTATAATACGCCCTCTTGCATAAAATTTTTCTCATACATACATATATTCTTTTGTATGTGAGGATATGTGTGAGAGTGTGTGACAGTGTGTGTGCGTGTATGAATGGTTGTCAGTTTAGCTTGCAAATCTATTCCAACGTTCACAATAAAAGCGATAAATACCACATGCTCTCTATAGTATCTGCTTGTTAAACTGTCAGTAGTTTTTTATATTTTCATTTTAATATTAATATTTTTGTTGGATTTTTATGTCTTTTCACTATTTAGTATTATACTGCATACCTAAGTGTACGTTTTGTGGTCACGAATTCAAAATTCCTTAGAAGTTTTATTCCCTACGGAGAAAGTTCACATAAAAATAAACAAATAAATAAATTGTGAGCAGGAATTCAGATACACCTTTATTCAGCTGTTGTCTGTCTGTCTGCGTGTCTGTCTGTTTTTAAATCCATTCCTTTGTATGTCCATTTCAATGTACTTGTAGTTTATGCTGTCATATGCAGTTTACTGATGTGACAGCTTTACTTACAATTTGCAAATGTAAATGTACATATTTACTTGTAAAGAGTGCCAGTAAGAGAATGGATGAATGCAATCGTCAGTCGGTTGCACAAATAAATGATACACAGTGGGTAGCATTGTTGGATACGTACATAAATACATACATACTACATTCATTATGGGCATGTATCGTACTCGTATCAAACTAAAAAGATTGTGTGACACTTCGATCGTATGAAATGAAAAGGAATGTTGCATGTAGGTGCAGTCCTAGAGCATAAAGATGTCATAAAATTGACAGTTGTCTTAAAGCCATATCTGCACTTAAATACCGTCTTATAGAATATGTACATAAACACATATAATATTCATGTACATATGTATTTTTGTATATAAGCATACTACACATGTACATATGAGCATATAAATGAGTAGATGCCTACATACATATGTGATTTAACGAGGACAATTGCGAATATTCGGTTAATGATGAAATAGGTTAATTGCGCTGATTTACACGGGCATAATTGTGCTGGCATAACATGCCAGTTTGTAGGTGAGAGAGGCAAAGAGAGTGGTTTTGCGGTTGGCATAACTTTTCAACCAGCTACAACCCCGCATTAGCAGCATGAAACCAATACACACACAAATTAAAAAACAGCAAGTGTTAAATGATTACGAAAACACTAACACACACAAAGCTGTTTATACGTACACATTTTGTGCCAGATGAATTAGTCTCGTGTAATTTGGAAAAGAACAAAAATTGTGCGGCTTAAAAATTGTTCTCGTCTAAACTACCTCATTTGGTCGACTAATTAAGTAAACAAAATTTTTAAATTTTTTTTTTACATTAATTTAAAGTTTTGTTGGAATTTCAATCAACCAAATTTTGTCTGGTTAGTCTAATCGATCTTGATTCGTTATTATGATTTGAATGCATATTAGTGTTGAGATTTAGATAAACAAACTATTTCTCTGGTTGAAATGACCAATTTTAAATAGTTAGTCCCTGTCCATACTTGCAATTTTTGTTGCAGCAATTCTTGAGTTTACTGGTGAGAGAGGTGAGAAGATTGGGGAGGGGTACACAGTTTCATGTGCTCGGCAATTCTCTTTTGAATTGAAATTCGTAATTGTTAATTTCAAGTTGTTAGTTGTATTTGACGTTTTTTATATTTTATTTCTTCAGTTGTATGAAAAACAAAAAATGTAACAAAAAGTAAATATAATTGCTATTTTTTCAAGGAAATTTGTGGTGTAATAAGTTTTTTTAATGCATAATTGCAATATTAGAATTTCATATTGTGGACACTTATGCAATTTGAGAGCAGAATTTTAAGAAATTGCATCAACAAAAATTGCAAGTCTGGACGAGGACTTACCGAATTGAAAGTATACATTAATGATGAAACAGAAAGAATTATCAGTTAACCGACTGTAATGGAATGTATGTAACTTAAACGGTAGAAAACAGCTGATTAATTTTGTTATTTGAAAATTAATGTACAGATTCTTGCATTCCCGTTACATTACTATAACCATTTTCATTCTTTTTTCACATAACAATATCGATGAGCTGTTTTCTACATTATTTTACAGTCGGCTAACTGAGCCTTAACAGTACGACCACACGAGCAATTTGTTGTATCTTAACACAAGCAATAACGTCGGTAGAATGATGACGTCAAATTGCTTGTTTTCAACAATGTACAATGTATCTAGAGGTGGCGAACACGTATATTCAAATATATTTGAATCATATACATACCTAAATGATCCTGTATTAGATCTTTTGCCTATTGTAAATTGAAATTATATTTATTTTATTTATTTCAAACATTTTTTCTTACTGTTTTGTTGAAAAAAAAAAAAAATTAATATTATTTCAATTTGACAGCATGTGTTAAGAGATTATTGCTCAGCAATGTATTTTAACATTTGTTGCTGAATATATATTCTAACACATATTCATACGGTCTACACGCTAATATCTTGTGTCGGCAATCGAATTTGACAATTGCCATGGCAATAATTGCCAAGATTATTGCTCGTGTGGACGGCCAGTAAGTCTACACAGAAAAAAATAATTTTTAAATACAATTAATTTTTTTGTTATATTAATTAAATAATTAATTGATTTTGAACCTACAACGATTTTTGTTAATACAATTAACGAAATTGTAAGTTGAAGGAAAATCTTAAAAATATTTTCAATTAAATATATCAACAAATAATTTGTTGAAATTAATTTTTTTTTCAACATTTATTTTTGTTAAATTTCAAAGTTATTTCAATTAAAGTTATTGTTATATTAACAATGTGAATTGTTGAATTTCTGTATCATAATTTTTATATTAACAAGCTTTTTATACACAATCACAATCCTCGAAATCATTTTTTGCTTGTCTGCGAAAAACACTAAACATCTGTGGGCGGAGTTGAACCGGCAACATCAACACTAATAAACTGACTCACTTACCTCTCAGCTAAAGAGCAACACTTTAGTAAATACGCAAATGATGAATACACACAAAATATGATTTCTTGTTTCTTATATATACATGTGCTCATTCCATTATGATATAATTTAACAAATAATTTTGTTGAGTAATTTAATTGACTACAAAAATTTAAATTTGTTATATAAACAATGATGATTGTTAATTTTAAAATTAAATGTTAACAATTTGTTTTGTTGGGTGCATTTCGATGATATTTTTTGCTGTGTACAACTTCCAGCAACATCGTTGTCAAATTATTAAATCTACGGCAGCTTTAATGCTCTCTAAATTTTGTTCTATTTTCTTTTGTGCTTATTTTTTTGTAGTTTTGTTTAGTCCCGGTTCACACAATTCAACTTTTGTTGATCAACTCGTTATTCATCTGTAAGAAAGACGGATAAGAAAATATAAATATCTCTTTTTTTCTACCAGCTGGACTAAAAATTTATCAACAAAAGTTGAAGTGTGTGAACCGGGAATTACAAAATGTATGAAATTTTTTGAGAGATTGAGTACGCAGTCAAAATAAAATAGATTCTATCTCTCGACTGCATTCTGGGGCTGCTTTATTGTGTCAGTTTGTTGGAAAAATGAGTTCGCAACGCAATTCTGTTTGATAATTTAATATTGCAAAAGTTCAAACTTTTCGAATTCTAACAACCAAGATTTGAAATGTGTTTTATTTAAATTTTTTTTTAATTTTATTAAAAAAGATTTCAAATACATTTTGGGTTAACACAAAATCGTTTAAAAGTCCAGCAAGTTCTGCAATTGTGTAGAAATGTATGAACATTTATTAACTTAAACCGTGTAAGTTTGACTCGCAAACTTAAGCTGTTCAATTATGCATTTTATAAACAACTCCTTTGAATAAACTGAGCTATATTTGGCTTTCTTTAGAAATTTTTTTAAATTTTTTGAGGGTCGATCGATGGAGCTCGATCTGTGACAGTCATTAAAATACCAAAAATTTTTCTGTTGTACATTATAGTGTTTTCACTCTGACATGGTTTTGATAAAATTTGATTTTAACGTTAAAACCAACTGTCAAAACCTGGTTTTACCATACAAATTGCTGTTGTTAAAACCAAACTAAAACCATTTGTGAATTGGTTTTAAGTTGGTTTTATGAAATGCTCTGCTAAATTTAGTGCTACCAAGTTAAAATGACCGAAAGCAGCTGATAATGCTTATGCCAGTGAATAACAATAGATGTCGCTTGAAAGATTTTCAACTTAAAAATGGATGCAGCAGCAACAATAATCAAAAAATTATGGAAAAAAGAGTGTTTTGCAAGGAAAACAATGAAATTTTTTCATTGACCTCTGGGAAGTGAGAATAGTCGATGTGACTGACATCAATCCACCGATAACAAAAGTTTTATTTTTTGATACACTTGTGAATTTTTTATATACAATAACTTAATTTCCAAGCACTTCTTCACTTTGTATTACTAGTTTCATAATTTTAAAATATTTATTTACAAAATATAAAATAATTTCCATATTACAACGCATTGTTAAATTTCCGAGTTTTTTTAGACAAACAAAAACAGTTGTTGTACAATTTGTCAAAGAAGTGTTAAAAAAGCAACAACAAAAATACAACAACAAATACACACATTTCAGCAAGAGATTTATTTTGTTTTGAACAAAGTTATTAGACAGTCTGCAAGTTAAAACCTGAATTTAACAAACTTGCAATGTGAATGCAAAATCAGGGGGTCCATTTTGTATTTCCAAACGAAAGAAAATGCTTTCGAATTTATATGTTATTAACATAGCATTTCGAAAGTATTTGCTTTCGATTCGAATTACACAGTAGACCAGCAGCTGTTTATGGTTTTAGCCTTAAAACAAGGTTTTAACTTTTAGTGTGAAAACACTATAAGTGTTGTAGGAAAGTTCAACTGATCAACACTGGTCAATGAACTACACCAGCTTCAGTGAATACTAATCCTAACATCAGAGCACCCTCTTTTTTCGCCTCGGCTACTAATAGCAGAGGCGCTGCAATACTGCATTATTAATATTTAACTATACCTTTCCTAAAGAAGGTAACACCTTGTGAGGGCAATGAATGCCTCATTCATTGCCCGAGTGTGACATCTCTTTTATAAAAAAAGCAACAAAAAATAAATTCAGTAAAGTGCGACTCTGACTCGCGCACGAAGGGTTCCGTACGAACACTAGATATGTAATTTAATACAAACTTCATCCTATATAATATATAGTTTTGGCATTTTTTTTTTGATTTTGGGGTTTTTTCGGTTTTTTTGTTTTGGTGTTTTTTGAGTTTTTTCGGTTTTGGCGATCTTTTTAAGTTTTGGCTCTTTTTTTAGTATTGACACTTTATTTTCTCGTTTCGGCGATTTTTTTCGGATTTTGGCGTTTTTTCATTTTGGCGATTTTTTTTTAAATTTTAAACGCACTAATAATCCCAAGTTAATATTTTACTTATTAAGAAAAATATTTTTTTAATTAAAAATACATTGAAATTGATTATTGAGGGGTTTAGCTGGATCCTATGCGCATTTCACTGTTGCTAATGCAGATCATCAGGGAACCTTTACCCAAAGCTTCTTAGAACAACTAGAGTTATTATATTGTAAATTTTCATTTAAACAAATGAGAAGCTCATAACAAATAACAAAGTTGAAACAAGATTTTTTTAATTTTTGCGATTTTTTTATATATTTTTTTTTTTAGTTTTGGCGACATTTACGCGTTTTGGCGATTTTTTGGACTTTTGGCGTTTTTTTCATTTTGGCGATTTTTTTCGAATTTGGCGATTTATTTAAGTGTAAGAAATTTTTTTAATTCTTGCGATTTTTTTCGTTTTGGTGATTTTTTTTAATATTTGGCGATTTTTTTTTTTTTTTGGTTTGGCGATTTTATAACTTTCGGTTTTTTTTTGTAGTTTTACCGTTTTTGAAATTTTCAAGTGTTTGCCTCTTACGGCTTCCAAGATATAGCAAGTTGTCAAAATTATATAGTCAAAATTGCATTAACTGATGGACCACCCTTTAATTTAAATTTTTTTAAATTTTAGTGTTACCTTTAATTTTTAATTCTCATGTATTTGTTGTTGTAGCGGCCAAGGTTCTACATACTCTCCAAATTTCAGGTCCGTAGCTCTTACGGTTCCTGAGAAAATACCGTGTGACGGACAGACGGACAGCGTAGCGAAAACAATAGGGTTCCTTTTCACCTTTGGTGTACGGAACCCTAAAAACACGACTTAACCATTTTATATGTATACTAGCTGTATACGTTTCCGCGGCAAACATTGTTGCATACATAAAAATTCATTCGAGTCGTAACACAAAAATATAATAATATAAAATTTAAATGTGTTTCAAGGTAGCTAAGATTAAATTTGCTGGCTCTCACCAAATCCGATTACGTACTGAACTTAAGAATTAATTTTAGGTTAGTTCTGGATGACATTGTAGTTAGCTTTTAGGTTATTCTAAGAAAAGTTGATTATTTTTATAGTCAGCCACACATTCTCCTACAGGGATGGAATTGCGTATATATACATATGTATGTATGTATGTATGTTTGTAAAAACTTATGTATTCCGATATATGTGATGTATGTGTGCGTGCGCTGCTTGCGGTATAAGCATGGATCTTTTCAGATTAACCTCGTTTACAGTAAATTTTTTTTTTACATATATGCGTGGTGCCCATAACTTTATTATCCTGTGGATACAAAATTTGTGATTGACACTTTCACAATAGTTTTTGTTATTGAGCCATTCCTTAGAATAAATGCCATCAATTTAGACCCTTCATTTTTTCCTTTTAATGTGTATATTTCTGAAAATACATTTACAATAATATACATACATATATACATATGTATGTATGCATGTACATATGTAGGTGCACACGAATGTGTATGAGTTTTCATCCTTTTTCATTTGTTTGTATTGAACTCAAACCTTCTTTAATTTTTTGACATACTTACATACATACATACATTTGTAAATAGAGATACATTATATATATGTATATTTCAGTATATCCTTGCAGCTCTTATTTATTTATCTTCAAAATTATTTCGTTTCCATTAAAAACTAAATTAATTTTTTTCTTCTTTTTGCTGCTGTTGCCGAAGGTCGGCTTTTCTATCGTTTGTGTTGGGTTGGTATGGTTGGTGATCTATTACTTTTTTGGACAGCACCAATTAATAGCAACATAATGTTTTTTTTTGCAAATGTATACATGTACATACAAATATAAATATGTATGTATGTATGTTTGTATGTGTCTGTACGTGTGCATGTATATTGGATACAACATACAGGTAAGGATAATAAATAATACAAAATGTGATATTTTTCTCATATATATGTATATTGGAGTTGAATACTCTTTAAATAATTTTAGTCTATTTTGAATGGGACTTTTGTTTCTTTTGAAAGTCGTTGCGTGTATAAATTCAGAATTAAATACTGATTTTAATAAATTTAACTTAACTGTATTTGTAACTAGCATTTTTCCGCGACTTCGTTCGCATTCAGAAAAAAACTGAGTAGACTTTAAACTGTATTTATACCAATCTTATCAAAAAAATACAAAAAATACCCACATCACAAATTGTTCCCGTTTTATTCTGCTCTGTGCTACTTTCTTAAGTTTTTCTTCATATTCGTGTTCTCGAGAAAATAACAAACAAAACAGAAAAGGATCGCTCCAGAGGAATTAATTTTTATAGATATAGATAGAAAAGATAGATATGTATACCTATGAAGTGTCACAATGAAATTTCATTCAGTTTCAAACTTTGATGAGTCCTTAAAACAAACAAAAAATTATATAATTTTTCTTTGAAAAAATAAATTTTGTTTGTGATAAAACTTTTGGAATACCTGTTAAAAAATTGTCTTTATCAGTTTGAACTAAATTTGAACTTTATCGTTCTCAACTAAATTCAAATTATGTGATGTCGCATCTTCTTTTTTTTTCTATATATGTAACGATAAATCTCGAGATACGAAGTCAATTCAATGCTCAGTACCAATTGTATACAAATTGACTACGAAACCCCAGGACTTAAGGCTATATTAAATGACATGTAAACATCCACATGCGCATGTGGCTGTAACGTCACGAGAACTTTCAACATATTAGTTGCATATTATCAAATTAGTAGTAGTGGCTATAGCCGTAAAAATTTTATAGTATTTTTGTCCCAAAATCCAAATAAGACACATTTAGCCGAATTAAAGAATTTCCAAAGTCAGAACATGCGTATAGATGTGAATTTCGACAGTTACATGTGTTACTAGTACACGGCATGTAGCCAATGTAGCTTCATGATGACATCAAAATTACGTCAGAGCCACATGTACATGTGGCTTGTTACATGCCGTGTACTGCAGGCATTACACAAAAAAAAATAAATTTTTTGGCATGTGTAATAATAAATTTAAGAAATTTATTATTCCCAGTACGGAGTTCTTGCGGAATTTCACGTTTGTAAATTTACATTTAATTCTACACGGAAAAATAATTGTGTGGGCTTTTGTGGAGAATTATGTTTGCATACACACAAATTCATTTATTTTTCAATTTAAAACAAACAAAAACAATAAAAATTAATTATAAATTGATGAAAATTAGAAATGTCAAAAATTCCGTGACCAAACAATTGTTCGAACATTAATTTTTGTTTCAGTTGACAGAAAAAAGTATCCACTTATATTTATAGCATCCCTAAGATAGGCAACATATATTAAACATATTATAAAATTTCGACTGCTTTACATTGTTAATATAATCATTTTGTTGGTTGGTGCAATTTCAAACACAAAAATTAGTTAGATTTACCTAACTATGTGCCTATGTGCCCTCGAGGAGTGAAAGGAACACATAGTATATAATATAAAGGGTATCCCAACAACAACGCAAGATTTAAATTTGGCGCCATTCGAAGTGTCATTGTTTGACATTTGAACAATTGTTATTGTTTGCTAGTAGAAGGTACGAGGTTAGTAAAAATGAAGCGCTACACGAATGAACGCATTCTCATTGTGAAATTGAAGAAATGAGTGTGGAGGGCATGTGGTTTCAACAAGACGGCGCCACATGTCATACAGCCAGAGAAACAATTCAATTGCTACATCAGTCATTTCCCGGTCGTGTTATTTCGCGTTTTGGAGACCAGAATTGGCCGCCTAGATCGTGCGATTTAACACCATTAGACTTTTTTCTTTGGGGTTTTTTTGAAGTCGATGGTTTACGCGAATAAGCCGACGACGACTCAAGCCTTACAAGAGGAAATTGGACGCTGCATTAATGAAATGCCGCAGCATTTATTCAAAACGGCCATTGAAAATTTCATTAAAAGATCGCGCGTGTGCCAGCAAAGCCGCGGCGTCCATCTGCCGGATTTGTTGTTCCACTGTTCCACACATAACCTCATTTTGTCTACTTTACGATATAATAAAGTTTCACGATTTTTTTTTAAATATCTGTGTTTTATTTAAAATTTAAATCTTGCGTTCTTCTTGGGACACCCTTTATAAAAAAGTTCACAAATACATTATAAGATAAACCTTTTTTATGGGCAAATGGATGCCAATCATATTGTCTTTCCAGAGGTCAACTAAAATATATTTTCTTGGCTTTCTTAAAAAAAATCTTTTGCACACAATTTTTTGATAACTGTTGCGGCTGCATTCAAAAATGGTTTTAAGTTGGTTTTAACAAAACCAATTTGTGTGGTAAAACCATGTCTTAACAGTTGGTTTTAACGTTAAAACCAACTTTTATTAAAACCATGTCAGTATGAATACACTATAAATGTGAAATATTTTTCTAATTGAAGTCTAAAAACTTTTTCCTTGAATATGCGTATTTTTCTTGTTATCGACGTATGAGTTCAATCCCTATATCTAAATAAATAAAGTTTTGGACATCTCATTTTATGCCATTTTTTGTATAATGTGATTTTAAATACGATTAAATATGTTACATGCCGTTTAATATTATATGGCGTTTAATATATTACGACAAGAATCTAGCTTTGAAACCAAATTACACTATTGCAAGACTCCAGGGTGTATCCCCCAGTACTCTTGCTTCACGTACAACCTGCGTTTGTAATACCCTTCACAAATATTTTAAATATTGTTTTCGTGCACATTAGGGTCATAACTTTTTAAAATTTTTTAAATGCATAAAAATTTTAATTCTACAGTCAAATATGCACCATCAGCCATGAAGTTTCAAATTTGTATTTGCATGCAATAAAATGGCGTTTTAAAAAATATGTATGTAGCTTAGAGTTTCTACGCGGGAAAAAAATCCCGGGAACTCTCGGGAATTATTTTTTTGCGAATCCCGGGAAATTTTGAAAATTTAAAAATACAATTTTGTAACGATGCATGGAAACAGATGTAATAATTAGAAGTTTACGAGGTGCTCCAGTGACTCCAACAACTTCAGGAGTTACGAAATATTTTCAACATAAGAACTCATTATGGGAACTAGATGTAGATGGAATTTCCATCCATGCTATAACTCACCGCATATGAATTTATTTGTTTTTTTTTTTTTGTGTTTGAAATATTGTTGTTCTTGAAATGAACGCATGAAGTTGTTTTGTTTTGAATTTAAATGTATTTTAATTAAAATTTCTTTGCTGGTGGTAAAGCATTACCTACATATTTCATTGGTGCCTAGCCAAAGAATCAGTAGACTTCAACCACATATTTTGAACATTCACAAACCTCTTATGTTATGCGAAGACTTTTAAGAACTATTTGAGATATCACATATAATAATATTTTTGAAAGTCAAACACAATCAGCAAATAAATTAGAATTAAAATAAACTTATGAAAATATGTCAAATAAAATATTTCGTAAATGTTGTATGTTTTTTTTTCATAAAATTATATTTTTATTGAGTCCATTTAATTAAATTCATATGTTTTCGAAATTCCCGGGAATAGAATATTTTTTACTCGATTCCTGGGAATTGGAAAAGTCCAGGAAATTAGAAACCCTAATGTAGCTACTTTTTTGTACAAATCAAAATAACAATTTTGATCAAAAAGCAAGCATATCCTGGTAGGTCGGATACAATAGTATGCTCTTTAAAATTTGATCAAAAGCATCAAGTGGATATAATATGTTGCTATCATCTTTATATAAGATGAGTCTATTTAGTACATTAAATACTTGTCCAACTATAGTTGGTATAGCTGAAGGAAGCAATAAAAGTTGTGCGGTGAAAACATTTTCTTCCAGCGGCACGAACATTGTATTGATGAATTTGCTTAGAAGGCATACCCTGTTGCATATGTACTGTGAGCGTCGAAAGAAACTGTAAATTTGGTTCTCTTATATAAACATTTTTAATTCGGTACTAAAAAAGCATGAATTTTCTAAGGGGACAAAAAATCCTCTTCACACCGCCAATTGTTTAAGAATGGTTGTTTTATCACACACCAAAATAAATGGACTAAATCGCACATTTGCCTCAGCATATTGAACATTTCTGAAAAAATTTGGACAGACACACCAGAGAAAGAAACATAACCAGTACCCATGTTCTGTAAATCTCGTCACGAGAAATTTTTCACTTGGAACATGTTAAATGAAACAAAAATTCCTTAAATTGAAACAAACAGCTGTTTTTCTCACTAACTTGTGTCTGTCACTTTTTTGACGAGTAATAGCTGTCACGTAAGGAAATTACGCTACAATTCACGGAAAAAGTGTGTATGTAAAATATTCGTGAGAAATATTTTCGCTTTGTACTGTCAAATATACTCGCAAATAAAAACGAAGTGAGATAGAATTTTAACCAAAAAATACATGTTCAAAATGAAAAATGCAATGAATAATAACACAAAAATGATAAGAATTTTATTCTGAAGTGATACTTTCATTGTCAAGTTACTTTAACAACATAGTTTTCAACAATTTTGTAAACAACAATCATCAAAGTCGCACTATACATTATTTGGTACAGCCGACAGTTGTATTTTCGCCGCCGTCATTGAAAGTTTCCGACTGTTAGTGAATTTTGGTCGCCGTCAAAGACATTTTTGATAAGCGTTCACAAAGTCTGCGATTTTAAATTGGCTTTGAGTTGTATATTATGACTTTTTTAACGTAATGACGTAATCAATGTTGATAGTTTTCGCCATGAGTTACAGATACACTTTTTTCTCACTTTTCGAGAAACGATGGAATATTTTGTTTCACATCTTCCCGACACGAGAACTTCTCACCAAAGTTACAAACCATGGGTACAGTAAAAACTATCTGAAGTCAATTTTGAAGGGGGAGTGTTCAACAATTTCAATAGAAGTATTAAATAAATTGATGGAATAGAAGGCTACAAGTTGGTCTAAATAATGTATAAGGGAAGGGTCACACGATTGCCTCAAATACATCAATCTTACCCAATTTTTATTGTGCTGAATTGGTGCACAATAGTAAAATTGTCCCAATCAAACACGTTGGCACATTTTATATAAATTTGATTGCTGCAGATTGCCGTAAAATGAATTTGAGGCAATAATTGCCGCAGCCCAGTCATACGATTGTTTAAAATTGCGGCAAAACAAAGAAACAGCTATTGTGGTAGTTTTGATTTTGTTGTTTTACGTGCAAATAGTTATTTTTTTAAGAAGTAATTTTTTTCTGTAAAGCCAGAATTAGTTTTTACTTTCTGTTCTGTTACGAATCAGCTGACTCTTTTTTGTTTATAGAAATCTAATACAAGTCGTTAGTTTTTCTGTTTCGTTCTGTTCTGTTTCGGTTCAACCTCTGAAAATTAAAAAAAATGTTAAATGACAGCATAAATTAAATAAAAACATTTTGAAACAAATTGTGTTGCGCTTTTTGAATTAAAAAATAATAATTTTTACAAGAAAAACATTAAATTTTATTTAAACATAACAATGGACGATGCAAAACTCATCGCTTTAGTGGAAAACTGAGACCCTTCTGGTCCGAAATAGCGGATAAGTTCTACAGAAAAAGTAAGTACTTAAATTTAGAAGCAGAACGGCACAGCACAGAACAGCAACAGAAAGTAAAGACTAATGAAGCCTTAAAAATGTCTCTGCTTTGAGTATTTTGTGATCATTAAATATAAAAAGCAGAGGCATTTTTCATTCTTTTAAACGAATAAAAACTAAATATATGGGTTAAAGATTGGCTCACAGTTCTATGTTAACGTTTCAAATAATTAATACTTACATATAAATTAAGCTTAGGTATACGTTACTTATAAAAACATTTGGCGCATACGAAAAAATAAATTATTTAAACAAATTTTATTGTATCGTGTATTGGCTACTTTAATTGCCGCTCGGAAACGCAATAAATGTTGATGCATTTTTAACATTTTTATTGCGGCATGATTAACTATCAACCGTTCACACGACTGCTGCCCCAGAGTTGCATTTGTTTGCGGCAAATCAGCACAATATTCTTCTCGATTGTCGTATGGGCAATAAATTGCAAAATCACACAATTGGTATATAAAATGAACCAATAATTGGGGCATTGCGGTAATCGTGTAATCCTACCTTTAGCCATTAATCTTTTTTTGAATATTGTGAAACTGTATAATTTTTTTTGACGCATTAAAAATTGAGTGTTTTTGGTTTTGTTTCAACTGTCGTTGTTGGTGTTAAACTATGTAAGTATTTTTAATTTTTATTCATTTATTACAAGAACATTACATAATGTTTTATGTTTTGTAAATGACAATAAATATACAAAAACTTTAAATTTTTAATACCGAAATAAATATGTACAGTTTTTTTTGACTCTCACAGTATAACTAATGTCGTCTCTATTTACAACAGTTTGTAATACTATATTAATGCAAGTACTTAAGATATATATGGCTACAATGCTTCGGCTTCTTTGAGTGATTTGATTGCAAAATAAATGTCTGCATTATTGTTATCTTTTCCGCGTATCAATCGGTAGTAAAAAGTGCAAAAGTTTTCTGTAATTAATCTTTCTCAAAAACTTCTTAAGTACGTTCGATATTATCAAAAACTTGTAGGTATGTACTTACATATATCTATTTGTACAACTTGAATCCAATCTAATTTGTTTGTCTAGTCTATAAAAAAGAATGGCATAGACGGCGGTGTATTTTGATGATATGGAAATATTTCATCAAAGCTGATAAAGTCAATCATGTGTGTAGATTGGGAAGCACACTACCACTGCATATAAATGTGTCAGTTCCCTGTCGGATTTTTAATAGCTAGTAGAGAGCTGCGTAAACAGTCTTGAAATGTAAAAACGTCATGATTTTTAAATGTATTCACGTCGCATGTATTATAATACTAAACCAATAATAAATGCTGCCGTACTATAAGCGAAGCACGATGGATGTATTGGTGTATGTGTATATCAGTTGTACCAAGCGATGACGTCAAGACAGCTTGTCTGTAAAGGTGTCTTTACATGGTAATACAAAGTATTACGACTTTGTAGAATCAAAATATTGTGAAATTCTCTCCGTGTTAAAAAAAAAAGAGAACAAGAGTCTGTTGTAGGTATTTTTCATGTTTATACTGATACTATAAGTAAAATGCAAGCAAAGATATTAAACTGTTAAGCTAAAAATAAAAATTGGATAATTGAAAAAAATTTATACTAATAAATATAATTAAATATTGAAGAAAACATATTATTATTTTACTACAAAATTTTTATAGGTTTGTTTATTGTTTGTTTGGTTTTGTGGTACGGGTTAAGTAGCTGATGGTTGCAGTAGTACGTACAATGATTACAAAAACAACATGAAAATTTCCTGAGCTGATTTTGGTAGTTTTTGTAAAAGTAGGGGTTAGCACTTTTACAATAAATACCATCAGTGCTGGCAACGTTTACTTTGAAATACACCTCTGGTGTGATGAGAATACTTAAGTTTCTAAAATGGTTTAGAAAATAAACATTTACCGACCGCTTGTCAAATTTTCTATCCGTATTCTCTCCTACTCGATACATTTTGCTTTTACATGATAAGATTTTGTATGTTCTACATCATATTTTGACATGTCGTAATACATTGCATTACCATGTAAAGACAGCTTAAGGTACCAATACACTACATGTTTTTGCTTGTGTTTTTTCAAGTTTACAATTCACATGTTTTTTTTTTGTGTCTGTCAAACTTGATTAATTTACATACGGTTTTTAATTTTTGGTCACCAACTTGTATGTACAATTACACGTGACATCGGCCATGATTGTTTACAACAGCTTTTATTATAACATTAAAGCCGCTGGAAATTTCTTTGGTAGCGTTGCTGAAGTGCCGGCGTCACTGAAGTGCCGGCGTCACAAATATTTATTTAAGTTTTTTTCTTTTTAATCTGAAATATATGGAGCTTGTATCAACACTTGTTATATACTTTATATCATTGTTATTAAAGTTTTAAAATGAGATAAAAAATAATTAATTTATCACTAATGCAAATACTTTAAACGGACGGCTAATGACATCGGAGACATTCAACCGTCGATAAATGTTTTCACATGGCATAGACATTTGAAAACACATGTGTGAACATAAGAAAATAGAACATGCTCTAATTGAAAATTTGTCTTATGTTTTTGCTTGTGTATTTTTACACAAGCAAAGTTTTTGAGGTCATCAACTAACGGGTGTTTTTTAGAGGTATAGAGCTTCAAATTGAAATAAAACGCAAGAAAATCGTTTTAATGTCCATCAATTTGGCTTTATTGGAAGGATAATTTTATGCCATTAATGTTTAAATATGATTTCGGGCATGTGGCCGCTGCGGCTGGCTCGAATAAAGCCAATTCTACAGGTCCAATTTTCCACCACTTTTTCGAGCATATGGGGCCGTATGTTGGCAATAACGCCACGAATGTTGGCTTCCAAGTCCCCTAACGTTTCTGGTTTGTTGGCGTAGACGAGCGACTTCACATATCCCCAAAGAAAATAATCCAATGGTGTCAAATCACACGATCTTGGTGGCCAATTGACAGGTCCATTCCGCGAAATTATGCGCTCATCGAATGTTTCCTTCAATAAATCGATTGTTACGTGCGCTGTGTGGCATGTAGCGCCGTCTTGTTGGAACCACAACTCATCCACATTCATGCCATCCAATTCGGGAACAAAATAGTCGGTTATCATGGCTCTATACCGATCTCCATTAACGGTAACTGACTCTCCAGCATTATTTCGGAAGAAGTATGGCCCAATGACTCCACCAGCCCATAGAGCGCACCAAACAGTCAGTTTTTGTGGATGTAATGGCGTCTCAAGGGTCTCATGTGGATTCTCTTCACTCCAAATGCGGCAATTTTGCTTGTTGACGTAGCCATTCAACCAAAAATGAGCCTCATCACTGAACAAAATTTTGCGATGAAAATCAGCATCGAGATCAATCTCATTTTCGGCCCATACACCAAAATCACGACGCATTGCATGGTCTCGCGGCTTTAATTCTTGCACAAGCTGGATCTTGTAAGGTCGCAAGCCAAGATCTTTGCGCAAAATCTTCCATAAAGTTGATGGACAAAGCTCCAATTGCTGTGCACGGTGGCGAATCGATTCATTCGGGTCCTCTTCAACACTTTGCTCTACAGCGGCAATTGTTTCTTCGGTGCGCACTGTTGGACGTCTCTGCGGATGCGTATTATCACATAGAGTAAACGTAGTGCGAAACCAATCCATGGTTAACCGAATTAATTGCTCTGATGGACGATTATGTCGACCATAAAATGGACGGAGCTTGCGGTAAACTTCGCGAACTGAACCATTATTTTCGAAATAAATTTGCACGATTTGCAAGCGTTGTTCTTTTGTCAACCTGTTCATGATGAAATGGCAAACCAAACTAAATATTAATCACTTGACAGCTGACAAAATGGCCGAAAGTTAAAAAAGTGATGCCAACTTAAAGTTCTGTACCTCAATAAAAAACACCCTTTACATGTTTTTACCGAATTATCTAAAATTTGACAGGTGCAATGTAAAAAACATGTAGTGTATAGGCACCTTTAACAAACACTCAAAAGAAGTACTGTTGATTTGTGTATGATTGTTATTTTTCATATTGCACGTTTGAGTGTGTGTGTAATATGTAGATGGTAACAGCGATGCCAACTTGGTGCTTTTGCACTATTTTTAGTGCTTTTTGAAGACTAAAAACGCCAATTTTTGAGCGTTAGTGCCAAACTAACAAAAAGCACTAAGTAGTGCTTTTAAGAAATTTGTGTATTTTTAAAATTACTTTAATAAAAAACTTGGTGTATTTATTTTTTCTGTGTAAATCATACATTTTTCGTCTGATATATTTCATTAAAGATGTTGATAATATTGCCTAAATAGAGAATAGCTTAGAAAACATTGTTAAATTGCACTCGTTTTTCACGTTATCGCTTTTTACGCTTTTTAGATCTTAAAATTACGCTTTTTAGTGCTTTTTTAAATTCTGATGTGCTTTTAGAGCCAAAAAAGTTGACATCACGGATGGTAAGCTATTATCTGATTAACCGCATACAACTAATGTTAATGCATCTGTGTGCCTTTGCATGTGCGCAGAAAAATAAAAGATCATACACACATACATGCATGACGTTTGTACACGCGCTTATGTGTAGAAAGAAGCTAGTATCACAAATTCTTCCGTCACGAAGTGACTTTCTTTACTCTTATGCCTACAATACTCAAACAGTGTTGTTAACGTTTGTTTTATAAGATTTCGCTGTAGCAAAGCATTTGAAAAATCCCTCATGTCTTAAAAGTTCTTATAAGATATCTTGTGCAGGAGACTAATAGCTAGCTCAAAATATAGGTGACTTTTTGCTAACTCATTTACAACTAGCTTCTGAACTAACTCATAAATGATACAGATGTGAGTCAGTTGCTTTTTGTAGAACTGGCTTCTTCCCGATAAGTATTGAACTAACTTTAAGCTAACTCAAAACTGATGCTGAGATTAGTGAAGTTGTTTTAGTACAACTAACATCTCCTCGATAAGTTTTGAAATACGTTTTAGCTAACTCAAAGCTGATGCAGAGATGAGTCAAAGTTTATCGAGAAGATGTCAGCATAAAATTCATGCTTATGTTATCTCTGTGCCTTCTTTATTTTATATGGCGCAATAGCAAAGTGTTAATTATGATGGTTGACAAACAAAGTTATCACGGTTCGATACCAATTCTCGTCTTTAAAAAAATTTAAAATTGTTTCAAATTTAAGTTGACTAAAAATGTTAATCATGAGTAAGTTAAAAATAATGCTTAGATAAAGAAAGACTTTTTTCTTATTTTTTGATGAGCCACAAACTAAGTCATAATGGGCTAACCATTAGTTGGTCAGTTCGCAGCTAACTAATAGTGCACTTGTATTTTATCAGCCAAAAACTGACTCGAAATGGTTATTTGAAGCTTATGCAGCGTGAGTGAGTACTCACTCGTTCTGAGGACATTACGTTGAAAAACTGAATAGCGTTTAAAATGTCAAATGAGTTAGCTTTTGAGTCAGTCGTCACTCGCCTTTGCTTAACCATTAGTTACTTTTAAGTTAGCTCAAATCCCGACGGGTTTTTAAACAGCAGACGTGTACAGTCGCGATTATTTAAACCGTAAAATTGTAACGGAGATTACCCATCAATCCATTAGAAAATAAGTCCGTCGATTGAGTAACCTACTGGTGCAGAATATATATTTTACTTTTCGTAGCACTTTGGATGTACCTTTAGCGTTTTGCGACTAAACTTTAGTCACTAATGTGTCATATGACCTATCGACTGTTTTTCCACTTTTTTTCCGCCTCTTATGTCTTTTTATACCCTTTACCAAAAAATGGTAAAAGGATATATATATAGGTTTGTCATTCCGTTTGTAATTTCTAGAATATTAATAAGCGAGCCATAAAGTGTATATATTCTGGATCCTTATGCATAGGTGAGACGAATAAGCGATGTCCGTCTGTCCGTCTGTCTGAATGTGAATGTGAATGTGTTTTGCGAAGCTTCCAGAAAAGATAGAGACTTCGTTCTTAGACTGGTGTGTCAGAAATAGTCTAACAAAGATTGGTATTGAAAATCAGCAAAATCGAGCAGACGGTTTCAGAGCTAGGAAACTTAAACTTCATTTTGCCAGACAAAATAACTACCGAAAACTAGTTATTATTATTTTTTTATTAAATAAACTCATTTTATACTTCAGTATGAATAAAATTAGTATTTCTAATTAAAAAAAATTAAAAAAATTAAAAAGACGTTTCCAGGGTTGGAAAACTTTAACTTTTTTTCTTATACAAAAGCAACTTACTAAAACAAATTTTTCCTTTTTTTCTATAAATTAAGCATATTTTATGTTCTTAAAAGAAAGAGATTGATGTAAGAAATCATAAAAACAAAACAGATGATTCCAGGGTTGGAAAACCTACAATTTTTGCGAAGTATAAAATTAACTACTAAACTAATTTTTTATTTATTTATATTAAATAAAAGAATAAAATTGGTACTTCAAATAAAAAAAAATTGAAAAATTTAAAAAGACTTTTCCAGGGTTGGAAAACTTTAGCTTTTTTTCTTATACAAAAGCAACTAACTAAAACAAATTTTTCCTTTTCTTTATAAATTAAACATATCTTAAATTCTTAAAAGAAAAAGATTGGCCTAAGAAGTCAGATAAATCAAAAAGTACGATTTCAATGTTGTAAAACTGAAACTTTTTGTGATATAAAAAATTAACTACCGATAATTAATTTTTATTTGTTTTATTAAATAAACTATTTTTTATGCTTCAGTACGAATAAAATTGGTATTTCAAATTAAAATTTAAACTTTAAAAAATTAAAAAGATGATTCCAGGGTTGGGAAACTTTCTCTTTTTGTGATATAAAATGTTAACTACCGAAAATTAATTAATTTTTTTTTTTTTTTTGAATAAATAAACTTATTTTATGTTATAGTACGAATAAAATTGGTATTTCAATTTAAAAAAATTTAAAACACGTTTCCAGGGTTGGAAAACTTTACTTTTTTTATACAAAAGTAAATTACTAAAGCAAATTTTTCTTTTTTCTCTGTAAATTAAAGATATCTTATATTCTTAAAAGAAAGAGATTAGTATAAGAAATCAGAAAAATTAAAAAGTATGATTTCAGGGTTGGAAAACACACACTTTTTGTGATATAAAAAAATTAGCTACCGAAAACTAATTCTTTTATATAAAATAAACGTATTTTATACTTCAGTACGAATGAATTTGGTATTTCAAATTGAAAAAAAAAATAAAAAAATTAAAACGACGTTTCCAGGGTTGGAAAACCTTACTTTTTATACAAAATTAACTTACTAAAACAAATTTTTCCTTTTTTACTATAAATTAAACACGTCTTACATTCTTAAAAAAAATCAGAAAAATCAAATGGAGGATTCCCGGCTTGGGAAACTTACACTCTTTGTGATATAAAAAATTAACTACCGAAAACTACTTTTTGTATTTATTTTATTAAATAAATAAAAATAAAATTAGTATTTCAAATAAAAAAAAAATACAATTAAAAAAATTAAAAAGACGATTCCAGGGTTGGAAAACTTTAACTTTTTTGGTACAAAAGTAACTTACTAAAACAAATTTTTCCGTTTTTTTCTATAAATTAAACATATCTTAAGGTCTTAAAAGAAAGGGATTGGTGTAAGAAATTAGAAAAATCAAAAAGGATGATATCAGGGTTGGAAAACTTACACTTTTTGTGATTTATAAAAGTAACTAAGTCTAATTAATGTTTATCTTTTCCTTTATAAATTATATATATTTTACGTTTTGGTAAGAACACTTTTGTGTAGAAAATTATAAAATTAAAAACGTCAGCTTCAGAGCTGGAAACTTTGAACTTTTTCTGGATATTAAAGTAAATAAATAGAACATTTTTTTGAGTTTTCTTTTTTCTTTTTTCACTTAACACACTTTCTATATATTTTAAGAACTGCTAGATTGGTATAAAGAAACAGAAAAATTAGAAATGATGATTTTAGGGTTTGAAAATTTATTTGTTTTTGTACATAAAAGTAACCAGGTCAAATTAATTTTTTCTTTTTGTTTATACCTTATGTATATGCTTATGTATGTATCTGTATACTATACGAATATATCACTCTCACTTGTTTAATCTCAGTTCGGCTTTCAATTTAGAATATAAGTTTTTTCCTAACGGACTTATGTATATTTTTTTAACTTGATTTATACTGGTTTTTTCCTTCAAGATGACTTTTAATATGAAAGACGAGTTGAACAGCTGATCACTATAGTTGTTAAAAATAAAAAAAAAAATAAAACACTAGTATTCGAATTTCAAGTACTTTAATTTACATATGTATATCTGAGTATCTCTAACTAATAACAATAACTTTAGATTTTAACCGGGAATACACCAAACAAATATATATGATACATGTAGGTATTTGGAACTGAGGGTGCCCAGCTCTGGTCAATAACCAAATTTTCATTATGAACACGTCTGCAAACCGATACAAACTCATAAAAGGCAAACTATGTAAATTTTGTCAAGGCTAATGGCTCGGCAAAATAAATGTTGCAAAATATTATTTCTATATCTCTTAAATGGTTGAATTCTGTTTCTTGTTATTTCATTTTGAATTTATCCAACCGGTATTCGCTGGTATTACACATAGTAGACGCGATAAATGAGATGCCAGTGAAGTTGTTTACCCATAGTGCGAGTAATGCATTATTACGTGGGCTGTATTGAAAGTTTCTAAATTTCTATGATAAAATATAACATATTCATAACCAAGGACTCATAATCTTTCATAGAATTTGTAAGTTAACAAAAAATTCATACATATGCACATTCATATGTATTTATGTATGTAAGAGTGCCCTCTGGGATAGTAGGCAATGTATTAGCTTGGTAGGCTGGCGATCGGATTCAATGACTTCTGGAGAGTCTAAGTGTTTCTACAGGCAACCCAAAGTAACTTTACAGTTCTGTGTTTGTTAAAAAAAATAATAATAATAATCCTGAAATCTAAAAGTTAATTGTTTACTTATCATATATATACTTATCATATATTAGCAACAGTAAAATGCACATAGGATCCAGCTAAACCCCTCAATAATTAATTTCAATGTATTTTTGAACAAAAAATATTTTACTTAATAACTAAAATAACAATTTGGCATTATTAGTGCGTTAACAAATGTTAAATTTAAGTTTTTTTTATTTTATTATTTAAATTGACTTCAAATGCGGTCAGATTCATTAATTGAAAAATTATGATGACATAATTATCTCAATTTTAGCTTAAGTCGACTTAAGCACTTTCCTCTTTTTACCCCAGATTTGTCTTTTTTAACGATCTGAAATGTAGGCTGTCTTTGCACTATCGTCTACTCGTAATTTCAATAGATCAAATTTAAATATCATCTGTAATATACAATTGAGGCTACGCAAGCGATAATAATGTGATGTTTTAAATTACTTGAATATTATTCGTTTTGCTTTAAAATAAAAAGCTTAGAACATTATGACCTTTATGATTATCATTTGAAGCCCTCAAGTATTTTACTTTTCATTTTCATTCATTTCATATGTAATATGAATTTCGGTTAAATCAAGTTAAATAACTGAACTATTTTATTTCTTGTAATTCTTAAACGACTTTTTCCTCAAATTCATTTTCGTTCGATCTTCGTAAAAATAAAACATTCCGAAGCTACTGAAGATTGTAAGTTGGTAACTGGTGCATGAACTCGAACTTTTTAAACTTCTGGGGAATCTAAAATATCAATGTCGTCTCTAAAGCTTTAATAATGATTGACAGAAACGTCAAATAGTCATTTGAAATGTTTCGGTGTGTATACATGCCTAAACAAAAATGAATTAACAATGTTCTTACATCAAACATGGTCATCGCTGTCCAACGTTAGAGTTTTACAAAATTCTATTGCGTTACACTTTTCATGATTCATAATGGGAGTTTGTGTAAAATATATAATTGATGGATTTGTGTACGTGGCGCCTTCATAATATTTCTGCGGCAAAAAAAAAAAACTCTTAAGCCTTCAGTTTCAAAAAATTGGTTATTAATTTTAAATATAAATACAAATTTCTCACTTACTCGTGGAGATACGAGTATTTGGTGACAAATTGAATAATGCTTTGCTGTGTGAGTAGCATTGGTGTATTTATAATTTTTTTTTTTTTTTTTTAGTGGAGAAATGAGTTTTTCAGTCAATATAACTATATAAAAATATATATAAATATACGAAAATTTATTGGATAAAGCTAATGAATATTCTAAGGCTGAGTTTACATCTGGCATTTCTTGTGTGTCATTTGCCCAAAAAAGCGTAACCAACTTATTACTAATGAAAAACTATTTGAAAAAAAGTCAGCCAATGTAGTAATGGTAAAGAAAATAAAAACATGTTGATTATTGAGTTCTTGTTTCAACTTTGTTATTTGTTTTAAGCTTTTCATTTGTTTAAATGAAAGTTTATAACATAATAACTCTAGTTGTTCTAAGAAACTTTGGGTAAAGGTTCCCTGATGATCTGCATTAGTAACAGTGAAATGCGCATAAGATCCAGCAAAACCCCTCAATAATCAATTTCAATGTATTTTTAATTAAAAAAATATTTTACTTAATAAGTAAAATATTAATTTGGGATTATTAGTGCGTTTAAAAAATGTTAAACTTAAAAATGTATTTTATTCAGATATACTATATGTATTTATTGATTTAAACAGTTTCCAATCATTTTGGATTCTATAAAATTGTATATTAGTTATGTATGAAACTGTTTACCTTAATAAATACGTGCCTGAATGAAACTGTTTTTCATTAGTAATTAGTTGGTTACGCTTTTTTTACGCTTGTGTGGCACATGGCACACAGATGGAAACCCAGCCTAACAATTTCAGCTCCCGCTGATAGTCTATTTACTAGGGCATTTAATCCGTTAACTGTTCGATGAATTTAAAATTTTCATTTTTCGATTAACGCTTAACCCTGTTAATTTCGGTCGATTAACCTGTTAACCAGTTTAATATTTTTTGTAGTAGCTCAATATATTTTTTATTAAACTAATAATCGTTTCTTCTCATAGACAAAAAGTATTTGTTGTGAGATTGGTTTTCATCCAAAAAAGATAAGAAAGAAGTATACTTCTATAGATAAACATTTTTTATTTTATTTATCATTCCATAAAAATTTTAATTTATTCTTCATCTATTATTTCTTTGACTACATCGTCATATTCCAAATCTTGTTTTGGGTCTCATGAAACCTAGAAACATTAATAGAAGTATTTAATGGAAGATAGCTATGATGCAACTCCGACCGTATTTTTGTTTGTTGTAATAGGTACTTGCACCCCATTTATTAATACATAAGTCTGTGGCATTAAAAAACAAATATTTAGGTCATAGTTTTGTAGGAGAGAACTTTTGAAATTTCAAGTTGATTTCAAAATATATATACAGTGGAATCTCCCTTAAAGGACACTTCCTATAGGCGGACACCCTATCTAGACGGACACTTTTGACAGGTCCGGCAGCGCTCCATAAGAAAAGCATTGCTTTCTCTTGAGCGGACAGTCCCCTTGTGCGGGACCCTTCGGTGCCCGATTAAGAGAGATTCCACTGTATATATATATATATATATATATATATATATATATATATATATATATATATATATATATATATATATATATATATATATATATATATACAGTTACTCACAGAAATATTTTGCATATGTAAAACTCAATAAATTTACGAAAAGAATGCTACATAAAAATATCTCCTTTTAAAAATTCATGTTTATTTTTTACATATTGAATAAGAGAAGATTCTACTAAATTTCGGAAATTTCGAAGTATTTTTTTAAACGTTTCTCTTCTGCAAATACTAGTCCGTAAGTACACTTTTAATAAAATACTATTTTCTTGGATTTTTCCCTCGAAATAAGCCCAACGATTTTCTATACGACTCATGACGAGACTTTGTGGTTTTATTGGCAGATGTTTGGTATTATATAAGAATCATAATTTAACGTCCAGGGCTATATGTTTTGGGTCGTTGTAATGTTGGACGTAATATCCATTGATATACGGACCCATTTGTTCAGCACTGGCATGCAGATTTTCTCTAAGAATGGACAATTATAGATGTTTATCCATTGTGCTTTATATAAACACCAAATTTCCCACTCCTATTGCCGACGTTCAGCCCCACACCATGAGACAACCACCACGATGTTGGCCTTATATTCTTACTGCCTTATTCATAAAAAATATTTATGGTTTATTAAACGCTTATTTGACATATTTCTATGGGAAATTTGTCAAATAAACCAGTAATAAACCTAAAATATCTTTTATGAATTAGACCGTTAATATTTAGTGATTTATTTGGCTTATGCCGCACCATAAATTGTTCATATCACCCAAAAATTATGCACTTACTTTTGTCACTAAATATTATCGTTTTCCCGAAATCGAAAGTCTGAAATTTATGTAGTTCAGCAATTGACTAACGATTCTGTCTATTAACTTCAGAAATTAAATTTTTTTTGTAGCTATGCTACCGTTAGTATTGTTAGCTTTTAGCATTCTACTGATGGACTTGCCACTTAGGTGTGCCCGCAGTATCCCCTTTAGCATTTTTTTTAAGACTCGGCACATATAAATGGTGGTTTTTCCTATTTTCTTTAATAGTTTGTCGTGCGTTTCTTACCGTTAACAACTTTGCTGGACTTTTTCATGGAATATTTTCAATGTAACTGCGCTCTTTTACACGTTTAATTGCATTTTCTACATCGACCAAACATATCCCAAATATATTTGACTGATTTGCCCTATTATACAGATATAAAATGATCTTATTCGTAGATCAGTTTAATTCCTTCACTTTTAACCATTTTTTTTTTTACAAAAACTTCACGTGTTGCACTCAATAAGAAAATATTGGAACCAATTATAAACAAAAACGGGAACGTTAAAAGAAGCAAAATACTTTTGTGAAATTAAAATTTCGTAGTTGACACAAGAAAAAGCAACAAAAGTATAACAGTTAAATTCAAAATTGTTGTTTTTTGAGTGTTTTCTATTCTATAGGATTTGCTTGCTCAGTTAAAAAAGAAATATGCTGCCTCAATTTCTTATTTTTAATAAATTTATTTAATTGTTTTGCTAAAAAAAATGTATGCAAATTACTTCTGAGAGTAACTGCTTGTATATCATATTCCAAATGAGTTCATAAGTCAAAAATAATGTAAGCATCAAGTCATTGCGCTATAACTTCCTAAAAAACCGAGAAAAAAATTAGGATTTTGCCCAGAGATGCTTTTAAATATTAAGATTACAAAGGTGGCATTAGCTCAAAATGAGCTTAAACAGGGGTCCAATCGTCGCTTTCGATAACGAACTGATTTGATCACGTCTGTTTTTAGTTTGAGATTATGGCATTCGATATCGAACCATATTATTACATTGCTCGATAACGAATGCCATAATCTCAAACTGAAAAATGTGATCGAGTCAGCTCGACAAATAAAGAAAACAAAGAAAAAGTGCTCAAGTCATATATTACTGTTTTGCAGGAGAGCACTTTTAAGCGCTTTTAAGTCGATTTTCAGAGATTCTTTTCTTTTACAGTTAAATTGCGAAATTCCCTTTCAACCCTATTTTTTTTTAAGGCAAATATCGTTCTACGCACTATAAGTAATACATTCATCTTGAAATATACCAACGTATAATATAAAGTAAGCAGTTATTCCAAATGATATTATAAATCTCAAAAAGTTAAGTCGCAAGTCATAGTGCTATAACTTCCTGAAAAATCACACAAATTAATTGAGATTTTGACCAGTAGTACTTTCAAATGTGCAGATCACAGAGGTACCATTAACTCAAAATCAGCTTATCTCGACTCAAGCACTTTTTCCTTTTAGTCACAGAATTGCTTGACAAGTATCTTGATTTTTCCCAGAAATTTATAATCTTCTTCCTGTCCCGGAAATTTACGAGAACTATTATTATTTTTATTGCAAAGAACTAAAATTCCACTGTGTGGCATATCCGAAAAAATAAAACGTTAACGCAAGGAAGATTTAAAAAGGGTGTTGCTATACAAATGAAATGAAATTGATGAAGGTGTGACCGCAAACTTGATTTCATATTCATATACATTGAGGAATATACAAGCTTTAGCAGATTCTAAAAGAGACTCAACAAAATGTTAATGTATGTAAATATTTTTTTTATGTGACTAAATCTGCTTTTTCATTTTTACAGGTAGTTGTTATGTTAAGTCAAGAAAAGCAGTAAATTGTTATTTAGTTTAACAAAATACTTGTTCATATCGCTCATTTACTTAAAGAACTTCAAAAATGGTATTTTTGAGTTAGTGATACAGAATTAATCCTTATATCATTCTTCATATTGTGCAAACATTTCCTAGAAATTTCTCGTTTACACAACTCTTGAGAGAAAAATAAAACTACCAGTATATTTTTCCTTTAAGTTGTGTGTAAATTGAAAACTTCAACGCGTTTTCTGGCAAACTGGTTTTCTGACTTATAACGTTGTTCAAGTAAATAAGCGATGTGTATTTATATATACATAAGAAGAAATCATAATTATTAGCTATGCACGAAGACTGTAATGAACTACTGTATGTATAAATAAAAATGTGTGTATGCTTAAGGAACTCAGGTAAAAAAACAATAATATAAACCCGTTATAATATGAAGTAGAAATTGGGAATAGGTTCACATGTTTGTAGTCATGTATGTGTGCACACATACATCCAAACAATTCAATTCAACCAATTGTATCCAAGTAAACGATGCGCCATTACAATTGGTTGTAGTTTGTTCACTCTTTCATACACTCTTTGTGACAGTTTTTGTCAGTTCCAAGTTCTGCTTGTTTGATAAAATTGTTAGATTTATTTCTACCCTTCTTTATTACACTCATGAATGCACAAATTTTAAAAATTTACTTACTTTAACACAATTAAGCCGCGTTCAGACTATTATACTTTGTA
The DNA here is from genome assembly GCA_949987645.1 of Tachina grossa. NCBI lineage: Eukaryota > Metazoa > Arthropoda > Insecta > Diptera > Tachinidae > Tachina > Tachina grossa. Next base: position 129,767,022 of record OX465274.1, on the reverse strand, counting down.
TTTATACTTGTCAAAAATTCAAATAATACGTGCAAGTGTGATAGTCTGAACGCAAAATGTCATCAAAGTGGCAAATAATACGATAAAAATTTTGACATCCCATAAAACTTTTTCGTTTTTAGAAAATTTTCTAAACGATAATACTTTTCATTAGATCAGGGTTGCATTTTCACACAAACCAAACTTCCAAGTCAGCTGTTTCGCCGCCAATAGCGTGTCGTCATTGATGTAATGTTTTGTCATATGTATATCGGCTCAAAATTTTGAATAAGTGAATCGTATGGAAGTATATTTTGTTGACGAAATTTTTTAACGTTTTTGTAATATATTTTCTTAAATTTTTTTCTGTTATTTACATAGAATATTTTTAACTGCTGCATTTTTTCAAGTGTCGGCACGTGCCCGCCTGCATGAAACCGTTTTGCCGCCTCTAGTAAATGAATAACACAGACATTTTCATTGAACAGCTGTTTTGTTTTCTACTAGTATTACACATTGGATTTGAAGTGTGATGGTCTGAACACAATACGTGATTTTACGTTAGATTTTTTTGACAGTCGCAACGAATGTATTTAGATTTCTGTATCGTAAAATGTGATGAAAGTATTAATACTTGTATAATAGTCTGAACGGGGCTTTAGTTGCACATGTATCACTGGATTGTTTTATCTGTGAGTAGCTAAAGCCTACAGTACACGGCATGTAAAAAACCAAATGCGCATGTGGTTCTGACGTAATTTTGACGTCATCACGATGCTACATATGCTACATGCCGTGTACTAGCAACATATTTACATGTAGATATTAACGTGCTTACAGATGAGCAACCCAAGAAAATGTCTTCGATTCGGGTTCATGTGCCACATAAGTATTTGCGAACAAAAATACCATAAAAATTTTACGGCATGTAGCCACTACTAGTAATTTTAAAAAAATGCAACGAACATGCTGAAAATTCACGTGACGTCATCGCCACATACGCATGTGGATTTTTACATGCCGTGTACTGTAGGCTTTAGTACTACGATGTCTTTTCGAAATCAGTTTGTTGTGTCTAGTTCATGGGTGAACATCATGTAGCAAATTTTTGCTAATCGAATTCACACGTATTCTTATTCTCTTTCATTTAGTGTCATTTGAGATAAATTTTTGATTATATTTTTACTCATTTTTCTCAAACGCACTGCGAGAAATTTATTGTGTATGCTTTTTATGTTAAAAAATGCTTTTGCTTACGTGAAAATTAAAAATTATTTTCTCTTACAAATTGGTTTTTAGTAGTTTTAAACTCAGAATTAAAGTGAATAATAATGTCTATATATTACTTTTTGTTAAAACGGTTTTCTAGAAAAAAATTCTTTCATAAAAAAATCATATCAGAATTACTTTTATTAATTTTTTCTGCCAGTGTGTTTATCTTTTTCGCTCACTTACATAACCTTAAATTTATCTTGGTCACCTATGAACTAGACCATAGTTGTAGTAGTCTAGTTGATATGCGATCTTAAGCAAATAAAAAATTTGAGATACCTATATGCATATCGTTACCTTAATATAAAAAGGCTCTAACTCATTATTTTTTGGAAATAATGTTTTTTTTTTTGTATACTTCGATAGAAGAACATTGTTCTTGCTTCGGCAGAACATATAGGTACTAAAATTGGAACGATACAGAGAAGAGTAGCATGGCCCCTGCGCAAGGATGACACGCAAAATCGTGAAGCATTCCACATTTATAAGGGTGCCCCTCACAGAAAAAATTTAAAATCAACTTTAATTAATATTTTAGTTAGAAATTTGTACTATTAATTAAATCATGTACTGATTTTCGTCCTGCAAACAAATTGATAATATCAATTAATAAATTTGCAAAGATGAGGTTTTCTTGCTGTTTGAGATCAATTAATAGATTTAATTTAAAGTACGGGTTTATTTTAAACAAATGATTAATTGGCCCAATTAAATTAATAATTGAATTCAGAGATTTTAAACAATTAAATTGTTCGTTGAATGAATTAATAAAAGTAATTGAATTGTATAAAATTTTAAAAAGTAAAAGTAAAAAAGTTTTAAAAAGTAATTATTTTATTTATTTTTTATTTATTTTATTTATTTGTTTTATTCCGTAACTTACGCTGCAGGCTTTGAACATGGTACTTCCATTCAAACAGGCTTGTTCGGTGAATGAATTAATAAAAGTAATTGAATTGTATAAAATTTTAAAAAGTAAAAAAGTAATTTTTTATTTATTTTATCTATTTGTTTTACTCCGTAACTTACGCTGCAGGCTTTGAGCATGCTACCTCCATTCAAACAGGCTAACACACATCCACTAGGCTATCGTGACAAATTACTTTTCATTCAATTATTGCACATATGTAGGTATGTGTTTTTTATTTTATTTTTTAACTTACAGTGCTGTCATGCTTCGAACTTGGTACTTCTAAAATAACAGGCTGACACACTTCCATGAAAACATGAACAAACACAAACTAAAATATTTTTTTTTCATTAAACAAAGTTAATTCAAACAATCAAAGAATTGGTTGAATTTTTAATAATGCGTACAAAAGTTTAATCTTCGTCTGTATGCTTGCATATTTGCTAACATCCATACAAACATTAAACTTCTTTGTTTTCAATCAACAAAATTTAATTGGGACAATTATAAAATTTTTTGAAATAGCATTAATTGATTTAATTGGAAGCATTTTGGCTAACATTTTTCATTCATGATTCATAGAAGAACATTTAATGTATTGAAAAATGCAAATATCTCGATTTCAAAAAATATTAGTGAAGGCCCTTCTGTATTGAGGTAACTATGTACATATATGTATGTATGTGTATGTAGCTATTAGAATTTTTTCGTAGGAAAACCGAACTTGTTAAAATGAAATAATGTATTGAGTTTCGATTAAAAGTTAATTGCAATTATGTACACGTAAAGTGGGACATAAAGAAAATTCTGATGTTGCTATGTTCGGGATCCGAAATAAAAAACTTGTTGAAAAGTTCCATTTAATATTTTTTAAACAAAAAATTAGACATTTCATATTTCAACTGCATAAAGCTAAGCTCACAGTCAAAGTGTGACACTACAATTTTATATTTGTATTTAGTGTTGAATACATTTTTAATGCCGAGTTTACATTGGACATTTCAAATGTTGTCATTTTGTGGTGTCATTTTCATATGTGTGCAGTGCCGTTCCCCTCAAATTTTTTGATTGTCACGCAATTTTGTTGTGTCTTTGTGACAGAAGAGAGTCCCATCCCTAAATAATGGCAATACGGTATCGTTGTCTACATCAAGAACTAATTTTGACATAATTACATTTATACTATGTTTAGACGACGAGTTGAATCACATGCTTCGCTCTCTGAATCATGTTTATGAATCTTGTTGTTTACACGACGCTTTGGTGCTTCGTTCGCAGTGTGCCAATTTAGTGCTTTTCGCAATAGATTCGAACTAAATTTAGTGCTTTTTAATTCATAACAGTCCGGAATTTTTCAACTTGGTGCTTTTTAAAAAGGCACTGAATTGGTGCTTTTTTACCTTTGATTTTAGTGCCTTTGGTGCGTTTTACAAATCTACTAAATATTGATTTGTGATAGTCTGGTGACTTTATACAAAACACCCAATAAGAATTTTCCATTTTTCTATCTGATTTCAGCCCTTTTAGATACGCAAAGTTTCATTTGCAGAATATTAATTTAGCTGGGTGAAATACAGAGGAGGAGCAACTTTCTCTTTTACAGTGAAAAAAATTGCTATTACAAAAAAAAAAAAAAAAACTATTGATTGTACAAGGAACGTTATAAACGTATGAAATTAGAGTCAAATTGCCAAATAATTTTAAAATTAAAATAAACTTCGAAAAATGCTTCTAAAAAGCACTAACGTAAAGCGGGCTTACTAAAAATGTAAAAAAAAAATTGTTAACCAGTAACTTTTACATCTGAGTAAACAAAACCTACACATTATTACTTCTGTGAAGCGATTTAGTAAGGCAAAAAAATGCATGGCTTTTTGGAAGCTGAATGCAATTGCTTCTAGCTGGCTTTCAAGCACTGTTCTTTAAGGCTGTAATTTTTGCTGGGATGTTGAAATTGAAGAAATTGAAAGAAGTATCAGAATTTAAGGTTACACAAATGGCAAAATTTGCTCAGAACTGATCAATTTTGGATTGAAGTTTATAATTATGGAAATTCTAATCCATTTCTGAAATTGTCAATATACGCTCTAGCACTATTAACATTGCCAAGTTCAAATGCTGAGTTGGAAAGAACTTTAAGCGCTAATAAGTATTTTAAAAGTAAGTTAGAAATAGAATATAAATTTTTAATACATCAAATTATTTAATTCAGATAAAATACGGTCAAAAAGAAAAGACTTATGTCATTCAGAATGTAACATACATCATATAAAAATTAGTTCAGATGAAATGCCTAAAAAATCAAATTGTTTTATTAAAACCGTTTTATGGCCAGTGAAAAAGATGAAACGACTTTTTCCTCAAACGAGGAGTATAATTACATATATATTAATATAAATATGTACATATGACTTTATTTTAAAGTATTTACATGTGTACATCCATACATTAATAGTTTTTGTTAATTAATTGACATATACATACATATTTATATGCATATACATATACATAAACACATGTATATATATAATTAAGTGTACTCTGAACCCTGCAATTTGAAACAAAAGAAAATTCTTTCGCCTTGTATGCTAATTACACGCATAATTCATTTTATTTCGACTCGAGTTACAATGTAACCCCAATAACGAATTGAGGGACTCCATATCGACCAAAATCCTAAAACATTTCCACATAAATTTTAATCAAATGTTTTGGTATTTAATTTAGGCAGTTATATAAAAGAGTACAAATAAAATTTGAATTGAAATCTTTATCCTGTAAATAAAATTACTTTGTTTCTGAATTTAAGTTTTAAGGATTATGAAAGTTGACGAGTTCTACTTTATTTTTCCAAACTTATTAAATCAAATAGCGTATTACAATTGTTTAATTTGTTGTTGTCTTGAACTTAAATTATTTTCCTACTCATATTCAACTTCTAACTAAGCAAAATCGAAATATGGCTTTGTTGCATTTAGTGCTTTTTTATGAAGGCACACTGCTTTTTGCTCTGAAAAAGTTGGCATCATTGTTCGTGTGACATCTTTTTATGTATATTCACACATACACACGTATCATACGCACGCATACACATACCCAGTGGGAAAAGGTAATGAATAGTAAATTATAAGGTAATGCACATCATGTATAATTTTTCATTTCTGAATTGTTTACTGTTAACACAGAACATGTCCTAGAAAAGTAATGAATTATTTTAATTGTGTTTGATCATATTACCCTCTCGTTTCTAAGGGATGCATTGTTTTGCTTTGGAAAATAATACTTCATGTAATTAATGCCTACTTTTCCAGCTGGGTACATACGTATCATACGCACGTATATACATACATACACATAAGCATACATACTTACATACATTCGACTCATTTAAAATCTTGTTTTTGAAGGCATCCCTATATTTTCTTCTTATTTTTCCTTTCTTTACTATTCATAACTTAATTAAATTTATTTATATAACTCACATCTATGTTTTTTTGCTTTGTTTTTATTTGTTGAAAAGCACACACACATACACATATACATATTTTGTTTTCATAGCTGGTTCAGCTAAACTGCGATAAAAGTTAGAGAATATACCAATTTTACGTGCTTCGCAAGGAGATTCATATTGAATCTACTTGATTCGCTCTCATAATTTTGTATGGCGAAGCAAGTTGATTCGGTCATGATTGGAGTGTGAAGCATGAATAGAGAGCGAAGCACGTATCGTGTAAATATACTATTAATGTCGTTTGATTTATCATTTTCAGACTTTGATTTTCGTATTGTTTGTTAATTAATATTTATGCAAATGGATAATTGCATAATCTCAAAATTATTCACTTGGCTAGTACCACCGTGTGTTTATCAATAATAAGAAAGAAATTAAGAAACTCTAAAAAACGGCAAAGAAAGTGGTGGAAAAGAGCAGGGCTTAATATGCGTGTCACCAAAGGATTCCATTGTACTCTGCATTCCAGTTTACGGAAGCAGGATGCCAGTTGGTTGAAAAATTTCATGTGCATGAAGACCTAACTTCACCGAATTTTCTGCAATTACTTCCATTTCTATCCCTATAAGTGCTACATATATGTACATACATACATATGTGACAGCGCCTAGAGAAAGAGACCTAAGGGTAAAAAAATCAATTTTCACTTTTTTTTTGATGTGGACAACATCTCAGCATCGAATGAGACCGATCCCATGCCCCAAAAGTATTACCTCCCAGAGATATGCGCGTTTTATTCAGTGATGGTACACCAAAGATACACGTATTTAAATCTTTAAAATGGCTCTCCTGAACAAAACTAGTTTTTACCCTTAGGTCCCTTTCTATTTTGCGCGTCACATATGTTTCCATACAGCATCACGAACCTCCACAAGCTGAATTAGCTATGTCGTCATGTCATGCGTCCAGGGCGCTTGAATTTCTCTCAAGCCATCCTATGCTTTTCCACTTTCTATTTCGTTTACCATACTTTTAAATTGTTATACCCGCACACATTTAAAACTCTTTCGGTATTTTCTCAAAGTCAAAATGTCAACACGCTGACATTTTCTTTTTGTGTTTGCAATGCAGCCAATTTATTCTCACAACTGCTTAGTCCCAAATCACACTATGCAAGTCTTATTGCTAAGCTGATTAGTTTATTAGGAGAGAGAGACGAGGGGAATAGAAACACTTCTTTTCCCCCCGTCACTCTCTCCTAATAAACTAATCAGCTTAGCAATAAGACTTGCATAGTGTAAATAGGGACATACATCAGATACGTAAACAGTTTGTTTGGTAATGCCACACAACGATAAATATCGGAAATGACAAACGTTTCCACTAGTTTCCACTGTAATTTTTGTATATTTGTTACAAAATGCCACAGTGTGTACTCGGCCTAACACTTGGTTGACTTTTCCATCGCTTAATATCACAACTTGAAGATGCCGTGCTATACTTTCGAGCAAATTTTTCATAACTCAGGTTCAATATTATACCGTTCTTCTGTTACGACTTCCCTTAGTGTGTCAAAACCACCATTTTTGATGTGTAAACATTATACGCTGAGATTCACACCGCGTTGTCAAATCGATGTGAGCTACATATGTGTGACTGTATTAGTGTTTGAAAGAAGCAATTCAAACTTATTTAAAATATTGTAAATACATAGGAATTTGCTGGTTTTTGTTTGTTTTATTTAACTTGATAATTGCTTTATTAGGGTTCCGTACACCAAAGGTGAAAATGAACCGTAAGAGCTACGGACCTGAAATTTTGACACAGTGTGTATACATTTGGCCACTACAACAACAAATACATGAGATTTAAAAATTAAAGGTTGCTCCAAAACGAGCAACGAAAAATTTTAAAATCCCATGTAATATATTTACATACATACAATTGTATGTACATATATACACTTGAAATTTTAAAAGTTAGTGTATTTTTATACAGACTACAACAATTAACACTAAATTTAAAAAATTTAAATCAATGGGTGTTCCAGTTCCAGGTAATGCAATTTTGACTTTGTAATTTTGACAACTTGCTGTATCTTGGAAACCGTAAGAGCAAAACTCTTGAAATTTTCAAAAACGATAAAACTAAAAAATCAAAATTATATAAAATCGACAAAAACAAAAAAAATCGCCAAAAAAAAATTTCTAGGACTAAAATAATTCGCAAAAAACCGGAAAAATCGCCAAAATAAAAAAAACCCTTAAACAAAAAAATCGCCAAAATGAAAAAGTCGCCAAAATGAAAAAAAAAATCGCCTAAATAAAAACCCCAAAAACAGAAAAAATTGCCAAAATTAAAAAAATCGTCAAAAAGAAAAAAAACCCCAAGAACAGAAAAAATCGCAAAAATGAAACCGTAAGAGCAAAACTCTTGAAATTTTCAAAAACGATAAAACTAAAAAATCAAAAATATATATAAAATCGCCAAAAACAAAAAAAAAATCGCAAAAAAAAAAAATTCTAGGACTAAAATAAATCGCGAAAAACCAGAAAAATCGCCAAAATGAAAAAAACCCTTAAACAAAAAAATCGCCACAATGAAAAAGTCGCCAAAATGAAAAAAATCGCCTAAATAAAAACCCCAAAAACAGAAAAAATTGCCAAAATTAAAAAAATCGCCAAAATGAAAAAAACCCCAAGAACAGAAAAAATCGCAAAAATGAAAAAATCGCCAAAATGAAAAAAATTGCGAAAATTAAAAAAATCCAAAAAGAAAAAAAAAACGCCAAACGAGAAAAAGGCGATAAACTGAAAAAATCGTTTAAACTGAAAAAATTTAAAAAAGGAAGAAAGCTAAATCAAAAAATGCTAAAAACCGAATGTGCGCGAGTTGCGACTTTGACTCGCGAATTACTGAATTTACCTTAATTGCAATGCGTACAAAACAACAAGAACAGCAACAACTAAGCGATGAACAACAGGAATTAAAAATTAAAAAGTAAAAGTAAAGGCATTTACCATAGATGAGCACTGCAGTACCACTAAAGTTTCAGTAAAAATAATAAAAATTTTTTAACTGATTTTAAAAATTTTTACTGATTACTAAGATTTTTTTCTACAATTTTTATAAATTGCCTAAATGATTTGTTATATGATGAGGTGCATTGAATTTTCAGTAATCAGTAATGCCCGTATTCATAATGAAATTCTACCAAGTGGCTAAATGTTTTTCATACAAAAGTTTCAAAATTTGATTGAAAAAACTTTGCCACTTGCTACAATATTATTATGATTACGGCCCTACGAATTTACTGGTAATGCAAATTAAATTTCATTAGCAGTAAAAATTTACTGAATTTTTTTAGCAATCAGTAAATTTACTGCTTACATATACATATACTGCAGTGTGCCCATTTACTAACCAAATAAGTTTAATAAAACAAACAAAACCCAACAAATTTATATGTATTTACAATATTGAAAGTCTTGATACTTTTAATTAATTAATTTAAAAATATATAGTAAAAGCATAAGTACTTCCAACTTAAAAAAAAAATTTCATTACTAGATGCTTACACATCTCCTCTGTGATCGGACTCACATTGCTTTTTTTTAAGTCTGCTGCCATATGCTCTATAAGATTCAGTTATAGTCATGCAGAAGTAAATTCCATTGTTTTTGGGTAAGAATAAAGTATTAAATTTCGTGCATTCTAAGGCTTATTGATAGTGTCGCTGTCGTGGTATTTTGCACCACACTTTCTTTAAGAATGTCAATATAATACTTCAAATCCACAATTCCAGTCACAAAATGTATTTTTACCAACTTCAGACGGTAACATACACACCCATGTCATAAGGGCACCATAACAGTGCATTTTAATAAACTTGTCTTGGATTTGAGCATAAAGCTTGCACAAAACGAATATTTTCCCATCTGGTCCATAAAGCTGCATTTTCATTTTATCTGCAAAAAGAATTTGCATTAGGGTGGCGTTGGCTGAAGTAGTCAGCACGTTGACTACAAAACCTCCCATTTTTCTGATGTGCATTAGTGTCCCTTTGTATAAGCTGTTGTAGGAAAGTTCAAGTGATAAAGGCATAGTCAATGGTCACTGAACTATACAGACTTCGGCAGATACTAGTCCTAATGTAACATTAGAGTGCCCTCTTTTGTTGTGTAGCAGAATCATCGGCGACAACTTCAAAATCATATATGTGGCATTTGAGGCCAGAAATTACTGCAACACTGTATTATTAAAAAGCGTACAAAAAAAGCAGAGTTGCAAAAAAAACTAAGCTTTCCTCCATCTCTTCCCTCACCACCTGTCTGCTCTATCACTGTCCCTTCCCATCAACCTCTCTGACTATCTTCTCTTCAAGTCATAGGTATTAAAAAGTTATCATTGTATTGGACCCAATTGAGCTGGACTCTAAATTTCACCTTTCCTTACCAGCAGCCTGCTAACCTAACCTGACCTATCTCAAACGATCTTTAACAATTAGTTTACTACTAAATAGACTTTCGTGGAACTCGGAGCAATTTGACGCTCCGAATTTTGCATTCTATTTAATTTAATGTTTTTTTGTTAGATGCTTTTGTTAGGGATTCGCTTTGCCAGATTTTATGGTTGAATTATACTTGCTGAAAGGGACTTATAAGCAATGAACGTTTCCGCGGATTAGTTTCAAATTTCTGTTCGAACTTATGTTATTTCCTTATTTGTTTTAATTAGGCGAAGTTAGCCAAGTTACATTTGATCATTTTTAAGAAACAAATTACAATAAAGACAAACGTAATTATGTGCACAGAAAATGGTCCATAAAAATATGTAACAATTCCGTTTGTTGAAAAAAATGTTAACCCTTTCATGCCCGAATTGTATAAATGGACCCTGAAAAAAAATATTTTGGTCGAATATATGTTGGGCCTTACACAATTTTGAACTAAAAAAATTCAAAGTCCTTGGTATCCAGCAGTCTAATGTTGCCTACAGGCAATTTAAGAAAAACACGTAAATTATTTTTGATGACGTCAAAATTACGTCAGAACATGTATGCTCTGAAGATATGTATATTAAAAATTGTTCAAACATGAATTTTGAATCACATGTGCTTATTTTAAACGGCATCGCTCTAATAATTCTCTTCTTCACAGCCTTAATTATCACAAAATAGAATTGTTTTTATACGGTTTTTGTTTCACTTTCTTTTTTGGTATACGATTGGAGATGTGTTGTAGCACCACCCTTCCTAACCGTGCATAATGTTAACATACACTTTCCAAAGCAGTTGCATTTTCTTCTATTTTTAGTTACAGAGTACGCCATTATGATGGCTAGTTTAGTAGAGCAATGTTAATAACACTCAAATTCCAAAGCATTTTATTTTGTTTCGAAATACGGAGTAGACTCCCAGAATGTGAATTGTACGTGTGGACAACACTGCTTTAAAGCAATGATGTCAGTTTCATGCAATGATGTCAGTTTCATGCCGTGGTCGGCAACCCATACAATTGCATTTTACAATTGTGTGAGTTAAACTCTCACCACGATCCGGTGTTGCCAGTGTCTCATTTCACTAATTTGAAATCTCCAAAGGCAAACTTGATATTATTACGGTCAGAAGAAACACAAAATTTTTTTATATAAAGAAATGCATCTTTTGTTGTAATGTAATGGTGGATAATTTTAATTAATTTATTTTATTATTATTTTATTATTTATTTTATTTTTTATTTATTTATTTTTATTTGTTTATTTTATTATTATTTAATTTAATTTTAATTAACTCTGCTTTAATATCCTGATTTTGGTGTTCTATATTACATAACAAAGGGTTGTTATGCATTTCAATCAAATTTTCAATATTTTTAAAGTCATGAAAACGATTGTTGTAATTAATTAGTAGAGTCTGAAGCACATTTAGATATTCCTGTAGTTTGCTATTGCTATTTGGAATTGTGCGATAAATTTCAAATGTCGTTTTTAAGCTTATTACATTTTTATCTTTAAGGTTTTGTATTAAAATTTCAATTTTTCTAATAAATTGTTTTATTGCAGAAAATAGCTCAAAATTGTTTTGGTGTTTCCTTGTAGCTGTATATTTAGTTGATTAACAAACTCAGTTATGTCTGTCAAAAACGCAAAATCTAATAAAAAACATTATCGTTCAAATGCTCCGACAATACTTTGGTATCAGGTGTTTTATTTTGATCCAAAAACGATACAACTTCCTCACGAAGACTGAAAAGTCTTTGAAGACAACGACCTTTGCTTAACCACCTTACTTCTGTATACAGAAGCAAATCACCATATTCGGCATGCACGAGATCAATAAATTCTTTGAATTTTCTATGATTCAAGGCATTATGGCCAGCTCGTATTTTGTTAACAATTTGAATCACGATTTTCATTGTGTTCATTACATTCAAACTTTTTGCAAATAATGCTTGTTGGTGAATAATGGCAATGAAAAACATATATATTTAAACCACTTTTAAGCAAATGCCCTACGAAACCCTCTTTTTTACCCACCATTACATTGGCACCATCAGTACATACAGATCAAAACTTATTCTTATCAGTAAAGGAAAGAACATTTTCGTTTATGATGTCGAAAATAAGTTTTCCTTTTACACTGTTATGTTATTATGTTATGTTATTAATGAGAGTGCTTGTAAGCCTTTTGATGTGTAAAGTTTACAGTAATAATGTAATGCATGTATTTAATATGGCAGTTACCTTTGAAGAGGAATTGCACTTAGGCTCAAACGGGTCCAATGATTTTTTTATATTCATATGCTCTTCACGGAAGTGAACAGAACAAACAAAAGGATTTTTTGGTAGCAAACCATCATCTATATTGCATGCTTCTATGCATTTCTGCCGCAAATATGGAATTGAAGGAAATTGAAAAAACTCGTGCCTTTGCTGAAATGCTTGGTATTACTGCAATTGTTGTATATGCAGCTCATTGCTCAACATTTATTTTTTACACAAATCACAATTATTTATTATATATTTAATAATTTTTTAATTTTAATGCAATGATGAATTTTTCAATATTTTTATTATAAAACATTTTTTTTTTATTAAAAGAGCATAACAGTCAAAAAAGTAATAAAAAACTCGGATTTTACAAATGAATGAATGAATGAATTTTACAAAATGAATGTATCATGCTGTAGGCTTAAAGGTGCCTATACACTACATGTTTTTTACATTGCACCTGTCAAATTTTAGATAATTCGGTAAAAACATGTAGTTGGTGACCTCAAAAACTTTGCTTGTGTAAAAAACAAGCAAAAACATAAGACAAATTTTCAATTAGAGCATGTTCTATTTTCTTATGTTCACACATGTGTTTTCAAATGTCTATGCCATGTGAAAACATTTATCGACGGTTGAATGTCTCCGATATCATTAGCCGGCCGTCCGTTTAAAGTATTTGCATTAGTGATAAATTAATTATTTCTTATCTCATTTTAAAATTTTAATAACAATGATATAAAGTATATAACAAATGTTGATACAAGCTCCATATTTGGCAGATTAAAAAGAAAAAAACTTAAATAAATATTTGTGACGCTGGCACTTCAGCAACGCTACCAAAGAAATTTCCAGCGGCTTTAATGTTATAATAAAAGCAAAACAATCATGGCTGATGTCACGTGCAATTGTACATACAAGTTGGTGACCAAAAATTAAAAACCGTATGTAAATTAATCAAGTTTGACAGACACAAAAAAAAACATGTGAATTGTAAACTTGAAAAAACACAAGCAAAAACATGTAGTGTGTTGGTACCTTAAGTAAAACTGTGGCCTATAGGCAACATTACGCATGAGAGGATTATAATATTTGTATTATAGCATTGCACAGATACATCTGTTTAAACTAGTTTTGCGTGTTTTTTGGTTCTGGTATGAACAAATATGTTATTTATCGTTTTCTGTTACTAGTTGTAAATGTTGATTTTTTAAGCAATTATTGTATGGTTGGGCAATGAGCAAATGAAAACAACACATTTATTTTTTTTTGTTTTTCTAAGGCAAATAAGATACATAAAACTGCTTTTACCATAAGTGCCTTATGAGGTGGTGAGAAAAAATGTAATTGGCTGATGAATGAATGAATGAAAGCAAAATTGCACATACATATGTAAGTAAATGATACATGTACATGAAACACATGCATTTGTAATTACTCTCGGAGCAAAATTGTCTCTTTCTCTCTCTATACTTTGGCTGCGCCACAAAATAACATAACGAAAGTCCGCACATACATCTGCACATCATGTATTTGTTTCAACTAGTGGTTTTTTCATATATTTGTATTACAATATGTATTTTTTGAGCAAAAACAGATACAAACAGTTGCTCAGCAGCAATACAATAAGCAATTGTTATTTGTTTTTAATTGTATTGTAATTTGGAAAAGCACGCACACACAATAACTCCTATACTAGTTTTTTTGCTCACACTACAATTATATGGTACATACCATGGTAAATATATTTGTTTTGGCTATACAAACGAGTATACAAATGCAACCCTTTAATTTGTATTTGATTCAAAAATTAACAGCCTGTTTTTCGAAAATGAATAACGGTCTTATTCATAAAAAATATTTTAGGTTTATTACAGGTTTATTTGACAAATTTCCCATAGAAATATGTCAAATAAGCGCTTAATAAACCTGAAATATTTTTTATGAATAAGGCAGTAAGTGTATACGTTCCTTAAAATAACGAATGAACCCATGTTTTCGTTTTTAAAACATTTATTTATTTTCATGTGTGTGACAACAAAAGAGCTTTCAGTTGACCACACTCATAAAAATTTTTATGTAAAATTAATTAAAAATCAGTCTACATATTTTTCATTTGACTTTAGCAAAAATGTTATTTAATTTTTAATGTTAGAATGTGAACTGACTTAAAACAGTGAAAAACTATTTTTTCCTTTTATTTTTTTCTATAAATTACAAAAAAATTAATTAAACGAAAAAATCGAAATGGATTTTTCTATAAGCGGATTGATTTTACTTTCACAAGAACGAATCTCGACTTCCGTACAAAGCAAATATGTTTCCCTTGCTTCTATAATTTTTCTGTGAAAGAATCAACACCAAATTCAGTATAAACAAATAATGTTTGCTTTATTTTGCACAATTTAACTGCCAAACAAATCACTAAAATTTTAAGTGTTGAGTCAAAATAAAGTAAAGGTTATAAGAAAAAAACTTATTTCTAACAAAAAACGGAAAATACGAAATGCAATGAAAATCTGTTTTAATGGGTAAATGCTTACCCCTTATTCATAAAATTTAAAATTAATTTGAAATGAATTTTATTTAAAAATTTTAATAGAAAATTTTTTTAATAGATATTATTTTTTGTATTCCTTCACTGTAATAATTTTGTGAGTGTGAATTTTTGGTCATACCAAAAAAGCTCTTTTTATGTCAAAAGGAAAGCTTTAGAATATGTTTTATAAAAATCAAATTTTAAACGTTATAAATAATAATAAGTAAAATATTAATTTAGGATTATTAGTGCGTTTAAAAATTTTAAACTTAAATAGTAAAAATTCCCATAAAAAACACTAAATTTAAACGTTATCGTTTATAAACGAAACCTAAAAACGAAAGGGCTTATGTTTTCTAAAAACAGGCTGTTAGTTAAAAAACAAACTTATATTTTGAAAATAGAACACAAAAATTTTATTTGATAAATAATTTCTTGAATCGTTTTAAATTTTTAGTAAACATTTTTCAAAGTATATAAATTGCCTTTAGTTAAGGGTAGGATTTTGTCTTTCTCATAGATAGCTTTACACTATTAAAACTTCTAGTTTTTGTTGTTATTATTATTTATAATAATATTTAATGGATAAAAAAATAATAAATGAAGGTTTTAAATGGTAAGCCATTTATCGTTCCGACAAAATCCTGTCTGTCCATGTCCTAAGGGCATGTTGTAATAATGGCCCTTAAAGTTGCAACAAAAAGTGGACTTTTAAAAATTGTTTCATTGAATAAAAAATTTAAATTCAGCTTTTGAGCAAATTTATTTTTATCTTATTCTAGCATTCATTAAAAAAAAACTCAGCATACTTTAATATGTATGAATTTTCGTGTATGTACAGTGATGAAAACTTATTGCTTTTGGAACTATTTTTAGTGCTTTTTGAAGACTCAAAACGATATATTTTGAGCATTATTGCCAAACTAAGAGAAAGCAGTAAGTAGTGCTTTTAAGAAATGTTTGTATTTCTTAAAGTTACTGCAATAAAAACTTGGTGTATTTATTTTTTTTCAGTATAAAGCATGCCTGTTTCGTCTGATATACATATTTCATTAAAGATGTTGTTACTATTGCCGAAATAGAGAATAGCTTAGTACATATTAAACGTTATTAAATTTCACTCGGTTTGCACATTAGTGCTGTTTACGCTTTTTAGTTCTTAAAATTACAGTTTTTGGCGCTTTTTTTAATTGTATGTGCTATTCAAGCCAAACAAGTTGGCATCACTGATAAGAACCATTGGCCTTATTTTGTAGAACGTAACGCTAAGCGTTGCAAAATTTTATGTTTAAATTACAAAAACAAAAAACATAAAAAATTTAGCAACACTTAGCGTTGCGTTTGTACAGAATGTGGCCCTAAGTTTTTTTTCTTATAAAGGTTATATCCTTATTTTGAGGCAATTCTAAACACATTTCTGATTTGTTTTAAAGTTAAATTATTAAAAATGAAGCAAAAATCATTTGTTTATACAGAATTTGGTGTTGACAGTAAAAATATCAGATACAAATGAAATATTTCTTAGTTTTAAGGTAGTCGAACCTTAAGAAATTATTCCTGATTAAAATTCACTCTAGTTCAATTAAATTCAATATGAACATATCACTGCTGAAATATGTTTAACATTTGTTTAAATCAAGTTTATTTAACAGGTGTGGTTTTTTCTACAGAAAATGTTGATTTAAAATAACAAAACGGCAGCATTGTTATTGCTGCAATTTTAACATAGACTGTTAACTAGATAGCTAATATGATAACATATCGCAGCATACCTTGAGGCGTACTAATAAAGTAAAGTGTTTAACAGACACACTTCAAAGATTTACGTTTTAGGGTTGTATTACTGTAGCGCATAATGTGCAATAAACCAACAATGATGCTGCAAGCAAGTTTCGGTTACTGGCACCTCAAATTCTAATTGAAGCGACTGCAGAGAAAGGAACTGGTTCGTTGCTAAGTGTTAATAGTAAGCTTGTGCAGAAGTAAACCGAAATACCTAAAATCCAATGTAAACGTTGAAGACAACAATTGATGATTTTCTTTTGGTTGAACGGTTGCATCAACGCATCATGGCTCTTAAGGTCAAATAAAAAATATTGGTTGGTGTAGTGATAATGATGATTTGTTTTTAAGCAGAATCAATGAATAAATTGTGACCTTGCCGCAAACTGAAGTACCTGTTCCTTCTGTAGATGCACACATTTTGCATGCGCAGTGAGTGGAGTGTTTATGAACAGTAGGTCATTGATGAAGATATTTTCAGAAAGCAGCAAAACAACTGAGAGACGACCTTTGAAAGAGTGACTTTGCAATACTTGTATTGTCATTTTATTGATATAAAAATGGTGTGTTGCAGGACTCATAGTCACAGTTCACTTGTAAAGCTTATTCCTCAAACATCTCTAAGACTTAAAATATATTGAAAAATGCAAATTAAAGTAAAACAAAAATTATTAATTAGATAAAATAAAATAAAATAATAATGTGGTGCATTTGTTTTGTTTTTCTTTAAGGTTTTATCACTCCTGGCTTGTATTGTTGCTGTTACAGCAGGTCTTTTACCAGAATCTTCGACGGAAAACTACAATGCGCATCCCAGTTATAACTTTAAGTATAGTGTCGATGATTCCATAACAGGGGATGTAAAAACTCAAACTGAGACTCGAGATGGAGACAACTTGCAGGGACAATACACCCTTAATGAAGCTGATGGATACAAGCGAATTGTTGATTACAGCTCAGATGCTGTTAACGGCTTGAAGGTTGTGGTCCGTCGAGAACGTTTAAATAACGAGCCACCCACGAAAACTGCAGAAAAGAAAAGTGCATCTAAACCCGTTGCAGTAATTCCTGTAAAGGCAAAGCTTATTGCCCCCAAGTCTACTACAACTGTGGTACATCACCATCAGCCAACAGTTTATCATCACGCCCCGCAAACTGTGCATGTCCTACACGCTTCGCCTTCAGCTGCTGTCGTTAAGTCGGCTCCAACCTTAATTACCACAACTCATCATCATACACCAGCTATACTACATCATAGTCCAACTGTTGTACATCATGCACCAGCCGCTGTCGTCCATCACGCTCCCGCTCTTGTCAAGACATCCATAAGCACACCTCATCATGTTGCCTACGTTCATTATCACTAAATTAAATCTTTGTTAATTGTTTTGTGTTAAAATTTGTTACATGAATAAAAAAATTAAAAAAAAAATTGTAAACGTTCAAGACTTTTGATTTTTCCTTAAATACCAACAGAGATAAGTATTTTTTTACGAGGTTTGCTTTTGATTTATATTTTATAAGATCTTTTATTTTTGACTTGCAGCTCCTTAAGTTCATTTGTTTTTTGTAAGTTTTTATTTCTTAATAACAAACAGCCATTAAGGTACATGACTTCAAGCTTCAGCACACTTCATTAATGTTATGCCTTTTGAATGATTGTAAAAAATTGTTTTCTTTTGTAACAGAAATTCAATAATTATTTTAAAAGGAATAAAAGGGCTTTAAAAATTTATTAAGCACATTAATACAACTTTTACTTTGGTTTTCTGTTAATAATTTCATGTTTACTAATAATGTAATAATTACACTGTGCAACAGTAAAAAAACGCACGGTTTTGACAGTTTGGTTCGATTCTACTGTTAAAGGATAGTAAGACTCTACACTAATTTTTACGATCCTTGTGACCATTTTATGGGCCACCAAAAAATTCGAAAATCAGTGCGACGTCAAAAAATGGACAATCGCTAATTCAGGCTTAATAATAGCTTAACTACGTATACAGTAGGATACAAAACTGTTCACAAATACTCCAACAATTTATGTTTTATTTCAGAATTTCTTTTATGTTACATATACTTAAAATCTATTAATATATTTTGATAGTGTTGACAATTACCTAACAAAAGCATTAAATTGTTGTAATATTTAAATTTTTAAAATATTTAGTGATGTATGTTTTCACGTAGGCAGTGTGAACAGTTATGTCCTTTATTCGAAAACAATAGTATTCTAAATTTAATGTTTGGTATGACCTCCACGGGACTTTTTACTGCTTTAATTCTATCGGCCATACTATTTACTAGATTTTCCAAAACTGTAGGACTTATGCTTTGCCATGCTAGAAGGTCTCGCTCCCACAATTCGTCGGCCGTTTTTGGAGAGACTATTTCGGCAAAAATTTTTCTTTTTAAAATCGCCCATAAGTGCTTAATACGCTTCAGATCTGGAGATTGAGGGAATCATTCAAGCAGTTTAATTCCATTATCATTAAACCATATTTTTTTGTTATATTTGCGTTGTGCTTCGGATCATTATCCTGCATAAATATATCGCCTTGTCCAGGTTCGAGCCCAAATATATCCAGACTTGGAAGATAAGAGTCCTCGAGTATATTGACGTAGTCTGTGGCTCGCATAATACCATTAATACGCCGAAGCACACCTAGTTCGCTTCTACAAAAACACTCCCAAGCGATGAGTGATCCTCCCCCGAATTTCAGGGTTTGGCATATGTTGCGTTCCTGTATACCAGTACGTGAATCAACCCATCTCCATTTACGTCCATTTGACCCAATCCAGTTAATTTTAGTTTCATCGGGCCAAGTTATTATTTTCCAATCATCAATAGTGAAATTTTCGTATTTTTTTAGCGAACTTTAAGCGTAATTTACGATGTCTATACTTTAAAAATATTTTTTTTACGATGGTTCTATCTTTAAATCCATTATTTTTAAGGCATATACAAATAGTTTTGTCACTAACATTGACTCCATGGATTTGTCTTACGACTTCACTACCTTCCACTGCTGTGTTTGTTGCTCCTGAAACAACTAAAGTCAGAATTAGTTTGTACTTGCTGTTCTGTTCTGAATCAGCTGTTTTGTGTCTGTTGAGTTGAAAATCTGTATGTGTGGTTAGTTTTTACTTTTTCGTTCTCCAGTTGACCATGGCTTTCATTAATGATATCGATTTCGGATATACCTCGAACATTTATCGTGTAAAACTATCGAGAGTGACACTCAAGAATGAATCGAAAAATGTTCACCCGTCGCTCAGTTTTGTCCCAAAAAATCTTCGATCTCGGATTTCGTTAGCAATATCGAAAGTGAGAGATTATCGAATCAATTTCGATACCGCAAAAATGCAGCAGAAAAAGTAAAAACTAACTTTTTTCATTTATTTATTTTAACTTACTTATTTTATTAATTTCATTTATATGTTTAATTGCGTAACTTAAGCTGCAGGCGTTGAACATGGTACCTCGATTTTAACAGACTAACACACATCCACTGGACTATCGTGTAAAATTTTTTTTCATTAAATTTTATTGCACATATGTAAGTGTGTGTTCTTATCTTTTTTTTAACTTACAGTGCTGTCATGCATTGAACTTGGTATCTTTAGACTAACAGGCTGACACACTTCCATGCAGCTACCGTCACACATTCGAAAAACTATCGAGAGAAGTGCGAAGTTCGGAGCTTTAGCGAACATTCGAATTTTTTTTAGATTTGCGAACAAATATCGAAGAATTTTGTTTCGAAAATTCGTCGCTTTAGTGAACATTCTTTTTTATCGATTCTCAGATCAAGTGGGCTGTTCTGTTGCGGACAAATCTGTAGAAAATAGAATTCAACCAAAGAATATAAATTGTATAGAATACGCATCTGAGCTAAAAAATTAAACATTTTTTTCTTACGCTATAAATGGGGAGGGGGGGGGGGAAGTATAAAGCGCAAGCAAACACACACTGAGAGCATTATATTCTTTGCTCTTAACACCAGCGTTGCCGTTGTGCGACTTAAGTCGCATTTTTCTACTTTTTCAACAGCAAAACATGCGGCCAATTGCAAAAAAACTATATAAAAATATCCGAATTTTACCACAAAAATACCGATTTTCGGAGGAAAGTTGCTGTTGCTGAAATAAAGCTTGTTTTAAGGACGATAAGTTTCCAAATTCTGCAGTTGTAAAGTCAGTAAATTACACCTTATTTCTTCATCTTTATAAAATATAGTTTACAAAAAAAAAAAAACATAAAGTATAAACATAAATTAGCGTTACTAAACAATTATCAAATAGACTTAAAGCAGACACTTGTCAAGGATTAGACTCCAAGTGAAGAACTTATTAAGAAATACAGGATGTTCAGTTAAGAACTATGCATAATGCCTTGAAAGAATATATATATACTCTTAAGAATAGAATTTTAAAATTTTCTACAAAACTTTAAATTTTTTTTCCTCAAAGTAAATTTTTTGATTTATGCTGGTTTTTAAGTAAATAAGTGAGATGAACCATGTATAATGTATTTATGTTTTTAACTTCTCTAATTTTTTTTTATAAATCTTAAGTAATTGGGTAAATTACGGCACTCGATATCGAACGAAATATGCATTTAATTTCGATTGGAATTTCCAAATTTACTTAATTTGAACCTATTTTAACTTATAAACATTTTATAAAAACTTACTTACTAACTTATAAAAAGTTTTATTAAGATTAAAGATGAAAGTAAGTTAAAATACATATTTTTTTAATTGTGATACTCCTAGAAATAATTTGCATTTGGAATAAAGGATTTGTTTGTCAGATTTTTTGCAATACTTTCACCATTTATTGGCTTTTCTATCGACCAAAACAATAAAATAATCGACATCATCGAGCCGAATATCGCCAACTGGACGAACAGCTCTTTTTTTAATACGATGATATGTTAAACTGTGTATATGATTGCCCTGCGGCATACAAAGATACAAAGGGATAAATTGAAAAAAGGGTCATAAAAAGTTTCATTGGCACGAAAAGGGGTCAAAAGTGATACTTTAATGTCACAACGGCAACGCTGCTCTCAGCAATGCGAGCGTAGCATACAGTGTGACCGTTGAGAAATTTCCAAAAGTAACACAATAAGGGGATTTAAGAAATAAAAGTGTCACAAAAAAGGGGATTTTTTTCAAAGAAGGAAACAAAAATTCAAAGTAAAAACACGATTTTGAGTTAGTTTTGTTAATTTTTTCATAGATTATATTTTATTTACAAGTAATAATTAAAAAACATAACAAAAACATTAACAATTTATAGATAAAAAAACTAGTTAACAATTCATTAATATCTTATATGTATAAGAAATACCAAAGTATATTTATTTGACGTAGGATAACGAAAATATTTCCAAATTAAAGAAAACTCCGTCAAAAGAAAAAGCATCACTCATATTTATTAAGCATTTACGCGCACTTTTTACTATTGCAGACATTGCTATGCCAAAAATTGGTTCAGTAGAGGAGTTCCAAGGACAGGTAATAATGATTTATTGACCTTTTTTATTGTTTTATTATTTTTTATATTAATTTATCAAAGGAACGCGACATTGTGTTAATTTCCACTGTAAGATCTACTCAACAATATGTGCCCAATGATATAAAACATTCATTAGGATTTGTGTACTGTGCAAAGCGCATTAATGTGGCAATATCGCGTGCCCGTTACCTTTTACATATTTTTGGCAATCCATATTTGCTAATTTTGGATCCTTGTTGGCGTTCCATAATCAAGTACTGTTTAGAGAATGACGCATATTTGGGACGTGATTTGCCGCCAGAGATGTATGAGGAAGATTCCAACATTCAAGAGTATATTGGTGAAGAATAAAAATATCAAATAAATATAAACACTTTTAATACATTTATTGTACTTCAAAAACATTTTTTGTATATTGTTGTTTGTAATTATGTATCAGAGAAGTGTTCTTTCTGGTGTGTGTGTGTGTGTGTGTGTTTATGCCAGATTTATAGTATTATTTATTTGTTTATTATTTAGTGTGCCATATGAAGTTTTTTAGCTTATTTAAAAAATGTTCGGTTTGAAATCTACTGATGATTTTCTTAAGCAGGAAAGAAACCAATATAGATAGACTTTGCCTAATCGAAACAATAAGCATGTAGTACATACATATCGTTACCTTAATATAGAAAGGCCCTAACTCATTTTTTTTCAAATGGAAATTTCTGAATTTTTTCGAATATAATTGTTCTATCGAAATATACAAGAAACTCGATTTAAAAAAAAATTGAGTTAGGGTCATTAAATATAAATATGTTCTGAGGTTTCAATTTTTTGGAAATGTGGCTATACATTTCTTGACAAGATCTTCTGTTGGACTCCAATCTTCCGAAACAAACTTCCAACATAGACAGTTGCTTATTTTTTCTAATGAGGTAGTTTAGACGAGAACAATTTTTAAGCCGCACAATTTTTGTTCTTTTCCAAATTACACGAGACTAATTCATCTGGCACAAAATGTATTCGTATACACAGCTGTGTGTGTGTTAGTGTTTTAAGTATTCATTTAACATTTGCTATTTTTTAAGTTGTGTGTGTATTGGTTTTATGCTGCTAATGCGGGGTTGAAGCTGGTTGAAAAGTTATGCCAACCCCAAAACCAATCTCTTTGCCTCTCTCATCAACAAACTGGCATGTTATGCCAGCACAATTATGCCCGTGTAAATCAGCGCAATCAACTCAAACTTTGTTACAAAAATGTCAGCTTTCGTATAGGTTGATATAAAAAAATAGTCTGTCATCAGCGTTGTCAACTTTTAAATTTCAACTTTTAAATTTCAAACCAGAAAAAAACGTGTAATTTAAGCAAAAAAGCAATAAATTAAAATTTTTTGTTTTATAAAAAAACAAATTTTATATAAAAAATAAAGAAATCGGTTGACCCTGAAACTTAAAATTTGAAGCATCCGATACACATTTTGATTCTATGAGAATCAGTGAATTCTAAAATCAATTTGACGAAACCTTTTTAAGTTTTTATAAAAAATTTAGTTTTTTTCGTCAACGAAGAAACAGATCACCTGAAATTAGTCAAATTAGCAGCAATTGGCAGGTCTATTTGAGTTGCTGATTAGATTTTGAAATCGATGGGAGTAGTAGTTAATTTTTTTAAAATCAAGACTTTCAAAATTAGAAAAACATTGTGGAAACATTCTTTCACAGAAAAACCCAATATTAATAACAGCAGTTTTGTACAATCTTATTAGAATGTTTTGAAATGTTCCATTTAACTTCAGTGCTTATGTTTTTTAAATGTTAGACTTCTTCTTCAAAAAAAAAAAAATATATATATATATATATATATATATATATATGTATGTATTATATAAGGAAAATTCTTTTTGAAATTTGGTTTTAGTGCCACCGCCAAGAAATAAAAAGCACCAAAATTACTTTAAAAAAGCACCGAGCACTAACTTCAAAATTTTTCGCGTCGAAAACTTCAAAAAGCACTAAAAACGGTGCGAAAAGCACTCAGTTGACAACGCTGTCTGCAATAAGAAATAATACTAATACACAAGCATATTATTGCGAAAAAATTAAATCAAGTAATGGTATTTCTAAAAAGAGGCAAAAAGGGTCAAAGCGTAACAAAAAGTAGCAGATTTAGCTGATTTTAAAAAGGTGTCACTAAAAGTATCAAAAATTTAATAAAGTAGCAAATTGATACTTTAGTAGCACAAACGGTCACGCTACTACACTGCTGGCCAGAGAAGCGCTAGAGTGCCGAACATCAATCGGCTTTTTTTTACAAATGAATGCACATACGCTTATACATATATCTCGGGTTTCTCTCTGCGGGCAGCATTGCGCTACTAGCATACACTGCAGAAAGAAATGAGAGTGCGTACGCTGGGCGGGTAGTAGTGGAAATACCCGTCATAGAAAATTTTAGCTTGTATGAGATGCGCATTCTATATGATTTATATTCTTTGCTATAACTAATGCACTGCACAAAATTTAAAACGAGTTCTTGTATTAATTATTTATGGGTAGGACTACGATCATTTTCCCAATCACTTTTTTATTTTCTGTACAGCAGAACGCACTATAAATTAAACAATTGATGCAAAATTTCAAAGCTGTCACTATTACGATGAAAATACACAACAACAAATTTCAAAATAGGTAATCGGATTTGAAATTAAGCATTTTTGGTAGAAGCTCTTTCAACTTAATGAGCTTAACAAAGCATGGAGCTAAAATAACTGATTCTTAAGAACTACTGACTTTGTTCATTTGTCAATATGTGCATGTAATCTATTAAAAATAAAAGAATCATTCTTCTCTTAAAACAACTTCTATTTACATAATTTTTGATGTGTAAACATCTATACGCTAGGGGGTAAAATTCTTTTTCACAAAACAATCACAAACAAATTTTGCTGAGATTCACACCGCGTTGTCAAATCTGTGTGAGCTACATATGTATGTATGAGTGTATTAGTGTTTGAAAGAAGCAATACAAACTTATTTCAAATATTGTAAATACATAAGAATTTGCTGGATTCTGTTTGTTTTATTTAACTTGATAATTGCTTTATTAGGGTTCCGTACACCAAAGGTGAAAATGAACCGTAAGAGCTACGGACCTGAAATTTTGACACAGTGTGTATACATTTGGCCACTACAACAACAAATACATGAAATTTAAAAATTAAAGGTTGTTCCAAAACGAGCAACGAAAAATTTTAAAATCCCATGTAATATATTTACATACATACAATTGTATGTACATATATACACTTGAAATTTTAAAAGTTAGTGTATTTTTATACAGACTACAACAATTAACACTAAATTTAAAAAATTTAAATCAATGGGTGTTCCTCCAGTTCCAGGTAATGCAATTTTGACTTTGTAATTTTGACAACTTGCTGTATCTTGGAAACCGTAAGAGCAAAACTCTTGAAATTTTCAAAAACGGTAAAATTAAAAAATCAAAAAAATATAAAATCGCCAAATCTAAAAAAATCCCCAAAAACAAAAAAAAATCGCCAAAACGAAAAAAGCAGCAAATTAAGAAAAAAATTCTAGGACTAAAATAAATCGCGAAAAACTGAAAAAATCGCCAAAAAAACCTTAAACAAAAAAATCGCCGAATTAAAAAAATCGCCAAAATGAAAAAAATCGCCTAAATAAAAAAAAAGAAAAAACAGAAAAAATCGCCAAAATGAAAACACCCCAAAAACAGAAAAATATCGCTAAAATGAAAAAAATTGCGAAAACTAAAAAAAAAACAAAAACAGAAAAAACGCCAAAACGCGAAAAAACGATAAAACTGAAAAAATCGTTTAAGCTGAAAAAACTTAAAAAAGGAAGAAAGGTAAATCAAAAAATGCTCCAAACCGAATGTGCGCGAGTCAAAGTCGCACTTTACTAAATTTATTTTAATTGCAATGCGTACACAACAACAAGAACAGCAACAACTAAGCGATGAACAACAGGTTGAAAATTAAAAAGTAAAAGTAAAGGCATTTACCATAGATGAGCACTGCAGTACCACTAAAGTTTCAGTAAAAATAATAAAAAATTTTTAACAAGTAAATTTTTACTGATTAATAAGATTTTTTTCTACAATTTTTATAGATTGCCTAAATGATTTGTTATATGATCAGGTTCATTGAATTTTCAGTAATCAGTAATGCCCGTATTCATAATGAAATTCTACCAAGTGGCTAAATGTTTTTCATACAAAAGTTTCAAAATTTGATTGAAAAAACTTTGCCACTTGCTACAATATTATTATGATTACGGCCCTACGAATTTACTGGTAATGCAAATTAAATTTCATTAACAGTAAAAATTTACTGAATTTTTTTAGTAATCAGTAAATTTACTGCTTACTGCAATTTTTAATTCAGTACATATAAAGGGTGTTCCAAGAAGAACGCAAGATCTAAACTTTAAATAAAACACAGATATTTAAAAAAAATCGTGAAACTTTATTATATCGTAAAGTAGACAAAATGAGGTTATGTGTGGAACACCAAATCGGGCAGATGGCCGCCGCGGCTTTGCTGGCACACACGCGATCTTTTAATGAAATTTTCAATGGCCGTTTTGCATAAATGCTGCGGTATTTCATTAATGCAGCATCCAATTTCCTCTTGTAAGGCTTGAGTCGTCGTCGGCTTATTCGCGTAAACCATCGACTTCAAAAAACCCCAAAGAGAAAAGTCTAATGGTGTTAAATCGCACGATCTAGGCGGCCAATTCTGGTATCCAAAATGCGAAATAACACGACCTGGAAATTACTGATGTAGCAATTGAATTGTTTCTCTGGCTGTATGACATGTGGCGCCGTCTTGTTGAAACCACATGCCCTCCACATTCATTTCTTCAATTCTAGGCACGAAAAAACTGGTTATCATGTCACGATACCGAACACCATTGACTGTTTGCGCTTGAACTGCATTTGAGCGACATCATCACGTACAGCTGCGACATTTTCGGTCGATCGACCTGCTCGAATGCGCGTTGTTGTCTTTACATCACTAACAGACCCAGTTTCGTGAAATTTATCCATTAATTTCTTTACAGTTGACTCTTTTGGAGCATTATTGTGACCCCAAATTGATCGCAAAACTTTCACCATTTTGGTAAAACAATTTCACAGTGAGAATGCGTTGTTCATTCGTGTAGCGCTCCATTTTTACTAACCTTGTACCTTCTACTAGCAAACAATAACAATTGTTCAAATGTCAAACAATGACACTTCGAATGGCGCCAAATTTAAATCTTGCGTTCTTGTTGGGACACCCTTTACATATACTGCAGAGTGCCCATTTACTAACCAAATAAGTTTAATAAAACAAACAAAAACCAACAAATTCCTATGTATTTACATCATTGAAAGTTTTGATACTTTTAATTAATTAATTAAAAAAATATACTAAAAGCATAAGTACTTCCAACTTAAAAAAAATTTTTCATTACTAGATGCTTACACATCTCCTCTATGGTCGGACTCACATTGCTTTTTTTTTAATTTTATGTAATGTGATTTGTAAGCTAGTAATGAAATTCGACAATCAGAAAATTAAGTCATTATATGGCAAGTAGTTATGACGACAGGTTTCAGCCAACTATTAAAAAGTTTTTGAGTCAATTTATTATTACTAATTAAAAATTTACCATTTTTTAACAAGTATCTAATATAAGCCAAGGACATAAGACACGTTAATAGTGTTTTCACACTGACATGGTTTTAATAAAAGTTGATTTTAACGTTAAAACCAACTGTTAAAACCTGGTTTTACCATACAAATTGTTTTTGTTAAAACCAAATTAAAACCATTTTTGAATTGGTTTTAAGTTGGTTTTATGAAATGCAACTTTGTTTTCTCTGTGCTAAATTCAGTGCAGCCAAGTTGAAATGACCGACAGCAGCTGGTAATGGTATGCCAGTGAGTGGTGCCTGAAAAATTTTCAACTTAAAAATTAATGCAGCAGCAACAATAATCAAAAAATTATGGAAAAAAAGAGTTTTTTGGAAGGAAAACAACGTAAATATTTTAAATTGAACTGTGGAAAGTGAAAATAGACAGACAATATGACTGACATTCATCTGCCTATAAAAAAGGTTTATCTTATAATGTATTTGTGCATTTTTATATTATTAACAATATTTCCAAGCACTTCTTCATTCTGTATAAGAAGTTCCATAATTTAAAAAAAATTTATTTACAAAATATAAAATAATTTCCATTTTAGAGTGCATTGTGAAATATCTCAGATCTTCATACAAACAAAAACAGTTGAACAGTATGTCCAACAGTGTTATTAAAAAGCAGAAAAAATGCAACAACAAATACACGCATTTCGGCAGGAGATTTATTTTATTTTGAGCAAAATTATTAGACAGCCTGTAAGTTAAAAACTGAACTTAACAAACTTGCAGTGTGAAAGCAAAATCAGCTGTTTATGGTTTTAACGTTAAAACCAGGTTTTAACTTTCAGTGTGAAAACACTATAAGACATCCAGCTGTTTTGAAGATGCGAAATTTACTTGGCAGTCACTCGGGTTAAAAAAGGTTGTCGCATTTTTTGTTTTAAACTTCAAACATTTAGAAATTTACGTGTAACCAACCCTGTCTTCCTAATTTAAAAGTTGCTTAAAAAAATGGCTAGGGAAGTACATATTAAAGGTAACATTAAAGTAATAGATTAGTGATTGGTATTATTATTTCAATAACACGTGCTTAACAGTTTCATAGATGAAAAAATATATAATAAAATACTCATTAGTATTTGTGGCATTTATTTAATTAAATTATTTAAATATATATAAATTTTTTGGTGCTGAGTTGTTTTAAACACAAATTGATTGATACCACTCATACAATTGATATTACGATTTTGTCACATTCACACATTCTATTGACGGAATGTTAACAAAATAAGCAAAACCTTAAAACAAAACCTTAAACACACATATATATGTATGTATGTATGTACAAAAAAACAACAATTTTGACCGATTATTGTAATTGGCATAATAAAAAATTAGTTCAATGCTTTCGGGTCTTGGCAAGCTTTACTAGCCACTCACATTGGCATTCAGATATTCTACGAAAATATTCAAAACTGAAGCCAGAAGTATGCATGAATATGATGTATGTACATGCGTGCAGATGTAAGTATATGTATGTATGTACATATATGTGAACGTGTATACACCCCTGCAGTCAGACTGGTGCCAAGTCTCTCTATGTCAACACTAAAATTCTAGTAGTAGTTACATTGTCTACAATTTCTTTTCTATTCGTCAGTATAAAAGAAATAGAGAAAACAGATGTGGTGTATTTCTGATGGATTTTGCAACAACTTGTCAATATAAATAAATTTGTATGTACGTAAGGTATAGAAATGTACCAGTAAATGTCTGGTTGGTATGTCTTCATGTTCCCATAAGAACTATGAATTCACTACCTAGTCAATTGTTTTAGTGTTACTAGTAGATTTTCAATGACAAGCACATGCTAAATGTCTATAGCATAAAGTATTGTATGGGGAATAATTAGAGAGTAGTACTGGTGACAAAGTCAAAAGCGACTCAGTACATTTTCACTATTCGCACTTCCTGCAGGGACGTTATAACAAGTAATAACTTTGAGAATGTTTGTATATTTGCTTCTTATTAAGAACAAAAACAATGATTGGCAAAATTAACAAAGTGACGAAAGGAAATATTCAAAACTCGACCATAATTATGTCTAATTGTGAAAAAAGGAAGTATTTATATTGTCCACATAAATTCAAATAAAAATCAAACAACTAATAAAAAACTTTTTGCATAAAAATAATTGAAGAATTAAAATAATCGCTTTAGGCACATATGTACATACGTATGTATTTGTAATTCGCTTTAAAATTTTTGCATTTGTAGTCGTGCTACACTCTGAAAAAAAAAACTCATGTCAAAACTAATTTAAATACGAGTAGAGGGAAAACAAATTGAAACTGACTAACGCATCAAACTCTAAGTTTCTTTGAAAGTGTAGCAAAAACTCAAGCGTATGGTTTGAGCTAGTGAGACGAAAATCAAAGGAAAATTAGATTTTCACGCTACAGAAATTTCAAGCTACCCAGAAAAAAATGTCAAAATGTCCAAATGGTTTGGAATTAGGAATTTTTGGTGGAAGCTCTTCCCTACTGGATTACCAACTAAATGATTTTAACGAGGCGTGAGACTAAAATAATCGATTCTGGAGAAGTACATACTTTTTTATTTGACAAATTGTTCACGTAATCGATTTAATCTAAAAGAATCATTCTCCTCATTTAGCAACTTGTACATAGGGTTTCTAATTTCCCGACTTTTTCTAGCTCCCGGGAATCGGTATTTTTTTTAGTCACTCCTGGAATTTCCCGGGTATACGATAAAATATTATTAAATAAAAAACTAAATTAAAAATTTGCTTAGCACATAAGTTGTACATGAACACATTGATTTATTTTCAAATAAAATATTATTCTATAGTTAAATATTTTTAACCTGTTAATTCAAATTTTATTCAAACGATTGGAAAGATGCTAAAGCAAACGCCTGGTTGAGAAACCTTTATAAGCGAGCATTCTTGGGCATAAAACGCATTGAGCGTTAGATTTTGGTCCTTTTTTCCATACGAATGATCGCTGCTCCATTTTCTCTATGACAATAATAAAAATTAACTGCAAACAATCATAACTGATACACAGAGTACTTACGACTTCAAATAATTTATTTTATCCAATATACGTGAACGTTTTTATCCTATTTTTTTCTTAAAACAAATAAACAGCTAAACAAATATTTATTTCTTTGACTATTTTTTTCTTAATATAATAGTTTTATCCAGTAGTTTTTGCAATTCATCATATGGGCATAGTTGTATATTTTGTGTAGCAGCATACGGTTGCAATTTTTTGTATTTCTTAATTTTCGAGATTCCCGACGAAAAATCCCGGGAATAGGGAAACAAAAAATAAGCAGAAATCGGTTCGGGATTTCCCGGGATAAAACCCCTACTTGTACATCATTTTTTTTAAATTTTAGGTAATGTGACTTGTAAGCGAGTAATGAAATTTAGTAATCAGAAAAGTAAGTCATTATATGACAAGTAGTTCTGATGGTAATGTATAATTTTTTCTTGGGTAATTTTATGTGTGCGCGTCAGTGTTGCCAAAACGGCGATTTCCCGCTAAATATGACTGTATTTTTTTTGACATTAATAGCAAATCTATTAAAAAAAAACCACCAGCGCTTCCAATGGTTTTCTGAAACTTACAAATAAAGATATTTAATAAAATAAACTATTTTTAACACAGCTATGCAACACGTGCGTTGGTATTTATGTTGACTTTTTTGATAAAAACATGTACCTGAAGGAAACTAACTTCAATTTTTGTTTCTTGTTATTTAAACACATAAAAAATTTAGATTTTGTATTTCAAAAAATTATTAAACAAAACTTTAGAGAAGTGGAAAACAAATCAAAAACTGGATGATTCCATCAGTGAGTGTGAGGAAAAAACAATATTAAACAAAAACTCTAATTTTTTTTTCATATACAACTTCAAGCAAATGTAAATTTAGCAATATAGTTTATTTTATCAACATTATTTTTTAATTTCAGATTGTCAGAAAATCAGCAAATTTTAACAAAAATAGATAGCTTTGCAAACTGCAAACATATTTCAAGGAAAACAGCAAGATATTATTCCATATGTTTAGAATAATTGGGGTATATCGCAGAAAATATTGAAAAGATACTGAATATCTTAAAACATATCAATATTATAAGATGGAATAGTCCGTTCGAAATTACACCCCTTATGCAAAGAAAATAATTTAAGTTTAAAGTGCACCTTAAAACAAGGTTTCCGTATAAATTTAGACTAAAGTACACATGAAGCACAAATTCATTTTTTTTTTACATAAGTGGTTAGAATGTGGGTACTCTGCAGGAAATGAAATGTTTAAAGAGTAGACTGAGTTTTGCTTAGAAATATTGGAGCTTATCTGGAATATAAGGCGAACTATTAGATTCCGACAGAATTTTTACGTTTAACTGAACATATGATATTTATTCATGTTCCAGAAATGATAACGACATACATAGATGAGTGGATAGAAAACGGAAAAGATTGCCTAGAAATGATATGACATCCTGACGATTACATATTTATACAGGGTGGCGCAGAATGAGCTATATGGTTTGAATTCTTTTTTTTTTATTATTATTCCTTCTTTGTGAAGAAGACTTGGGGAATTAATTCTAAATCATTACACACACGATCGAACAACGTACAAAAATAATTGAATTTTCTTTTTTTTTGTGTTGACGCGCACTATTTCGCGCACAATCGATTTTAACTGGCCTCCACGCTCACCAGATTTAACAGCTCCTGATAGTTTTCTTTGGGGATATTCGAAAGAAAGAGTGTACGTCAACAAACCAAGAATCATACTCTAAGGGGATGGTCACACTTGGGCAAATATTTGCTCAAAAAACGTAACCAAAAAAAATATTAATGAAAAGGCTTTCAATTCAGATACGTATTTTTTAAGTTAAATAGTTTCCAATAATGTTGGAATCAATGACGTTGTCTATTAGTTGTTTATGAAACTGTTTAACTTAAGAAACACTTGTCTGAATCAAATGGTTTTTCACAAACATTTAGTGGTTACGCTTTTTTGGGCAAATGTTTGCCAAGTGTGACCGCACCTTAACTAAAAAACCAACATTCGAAATAAAATCATGGCCATTACACACGAAAATATGTTATCATTTTTCAAAAATAAAATTCAATTATCTTTGTACGTTTTTCGATCGATGATTCATAATTAAGTCGCTGATTCATAATTAATTCCCCAAGTCTTCTTCACAAAATGCTGAAAAAAAACGAACAAAAAATTTAATTAAAAAAGTTATAAAGAATTAAAATTTTTGTGATATAAAAAATTAGCTACCGTAAGCTAATTTTTATTTTTTTTACTAACTTAACTTATTTTATACTTCAGCACAAATTAAATTTAAAAAAATTAAAAAGACGTTTTCAGGGTTGGAAAACTTTAACTTTTTTTCTTATACAAAAGTAGCTTTTTTTCTTTTTCTCTATAAATTAAACATATCTAGTATTCTTAAAAGAAAGAGATTGCTGTAAGAAATCAGAAAAATCATAAAGGATGATTTCAGGATTGGAAAACTTACACTTTTTGTGATATAAAAAATTAATTATCGAAAACTAATTTTCATTTTTTTATTAAATGCTTCAGTACGAATAAAATTTGTATTTCAAATTAAAAAAAAAATTAAAAGAATTAAAAGGACGTTTCCAGGGTTGGAAAGCTTTAACTTTTTTTCTTATACAAAAGTAACTTACTAAAACAAATTGTTCCTTGTTTTCTATAAATTAAACTTATCTTATATTCTTAAAATAAAGAGATTGGTCTAAGAAATCAGAAAAATCAAAAAGGATGATTCCAGGGTGGGGAAACTTACACTTTTACACTAGGTCTAAATAATTTTTTTCTTTTTCTTTATACATTTTATATATTTTAAGTTTTGGAAAGAAAAATTTGGTGTAGAAAATTATATAAATTAAAACCACAACTTCAGAGCTGGAAGCTTTGAACTTTTTTTTCTGGATATTAAAGTTACTAAATAAAACTATTTTTTTAATTTGATTTTTTGATATTGTACGAATGTAAAATATTTCTTAAATACAGAGTACAGAATAATATATTCAACTTATTGCTTATATCGAAATACCGAGAGGTCACTTACTAAAAATTGCACTAGAGCAAAAAATTATAAATTTTTTTTCACAAAACATGTGCATATGTATGGATGTGCTTATGAATTTATCTCTATACTTTATATACGCACTTTGGTGAAGGGTATATATAGCACTCTTACTTGTTGTTATTATAGCCTTGTTGTAGAATTGGACGTACCAGATTAAATAAACTGCGATAGTGAAGACCAACAAAAATTCAATATCTAATAGAAATGATTTCTTTAAGTGTATGATAGTTCAAGCTGCATTGCGATTTCTTTGTATGTAAATGCATGTGCAGTAGTGAGATATAAAAAAAGTTATAACAGAATTGCGCCAGTGAGGTTGGTTATACGCCTAAAATTGCTTAAATTAACACCAATTGCGTGCTTTGACTATAAAAATTTTAGCTGCCGAATGCATGAATTTCGCTTGCTGTAGTCCGTCTTTCTGTCAGCCAGTAAGCATTAAGTAAGAGTTAAAAAATTAAAAGATTTTGGCGTCGATGAATAATTTTGTGTAAAAATTTCGATGAATGAAATCGAAATTTAATAAAAGTGTCTTCAATTTTGCATTAATTAATACTCACAGGTAATTTTGTTACATACATACATATGTATGTACATGGATATACACCATATGACTGATGAGTTCGTGCTGTTATAAGATTCAACCGGGCGTTAGCCTTGATTTGTTCATGAGAGCGAAATGTTGTTGTTAATGGTGAGCTCGTTGCCAGACACCGAATGAAAGTACAAGTGCGAGCAAATAATGCAACCGAATTTAAAATTTGCAGACATTTACCAGCACTTCTTGCCTTTCGGGAAAACCATCAAAAATTTAAGACATGCTTTTGTTTTCATATATGTACATAAGTATGTACAAATGAAAACGTAGATATGTATGTACTAGATACACGTATGTATGCACATATGTGCTCGTATGTATGTACATATGTTTTTCAATTAAAACAGGCAAATAAACAAATGGATTTTAATTTCAATTCTACATTAATACGAATTTGTTTTTGTATGTATGTATGTGTGTACACGTATATGTATTGCTAGGAACACAATTGGGACGAACGACGAATTCCGTCCACTTCGACGAATTCGTCGGTAAGAATTCGCTGCGTAAATTCGTTGTGTGAAGCACAATAACGACGAATTTACTCAGCGAATTCAGTTCTTAAGGTAGAGGTCCATAGCTTTTTGCGCGTTACGCTTTCTATACATCTGTCAAAAAAGTAGAATCAATGTAATAGTATGTGACAAGTTACATTGCAAAAAGCGCAGCACGCGTGGGCGCGTTCAAAGCAAAAATTAGGTATACTTTCTACTTTTGTACGCGTTACAAGCACCATGAAAGAAAGTCAGCTGTTCTTGAAAGCTAAAAATGTTAAATAATACTTTATTTCTTACGTTATCGATAAGTATTATTTTCCGTGGATAATTTTTTTCTTTTTTTTTCAATAAAAAAAATTTCTTAGTAAAAAAAAATTTGTTTATTAAAATATGTGAATATTTTCATTAATGCGATGTATTTGAATTAATTTTTCACCACACTTTTCTCAGTAACAAATTTTCCATATTAGTTATCGATTACTTTTACGTACTGAGTGTCATCTCCGCTAAATCTGTATTATTTACTTTGTGTGCATTACATATTTTTAAACAATAAAATGGAAGAAAATTTAATAAATTAATACTTTAATAAATTAAAATACAAACTCGACTAACTCTACAAATTCTTTTAAAAATTCGATTTCACTCTCCATTTTTTCTTTATAAGTATTTATAAACAAACGCACACAGCCGATCAAAAGAAAAATAAAATGGCGCATGAAAAGCAGTGCATGTAACTCAACGCGAACA
This sequence comes from Tachina grossa, assembly GCA_949987645.1. Lineage (NCBI taxonomy): Eukaryota > Metazoa > Arthropoda > Insecta > Diptera > Tachinidae > Tachina > Tachina grossa. The sequence goes on along the minus strand of OX465274.1, from coordinate 129,731,110 downwards.
AAGTATAGAATGAAATAAGAGGATGAAACGCGTGTAAAGCATAAAGGCTCAGTTAGCCGACTGTAATGTAATGTAACTGTAACAGTAAGAAACAGCTGATCGATTTTGTTATGTGAAAAGTAATGAAAATGGTTATAGAGATGTAATGTAACGTAACCTACTTTTCACATAAAATATCAATCAGCTGTTTTCTATGTTGCAGTTACATTACATTACAGTCGGCTAACTGAGACTTAACGCGCAAAAAGCGAGCTATGGACCTCTACCTTTATAATTGATGGAGTTGGTTATTGTCAGTGTGACCATATTAGCTAGTTTTGAGCTAAATTTAGTTTATTTCTTCTGGATTTAGCTTTTTTTTATTTTTTAGCTTTTTTAAAAACGGATTTATCTTTTTAAGCCTTTTTTAATCCAAATTGCGTATTCTCTAAAAATATATTAAATCCATACGTGATTTAGCTTAATTTTATTTTAAATTCTGGTCACACTGGTTATTGTGTATGTAAAGAGAGAGGGAGAGAATATTGTTTCTTCGTCGTTCGTCGGCGTACAAAATAGAAATAAATCTATCTCAGAGTTCGTCACGCACGACGAATTTCGTTCTACGGCGGTGTTGTTTTCATTTTCATATAAATAAATGTGTTTTATTTTTTATGACGAAAGTTCGCACCGAAAAATTCGTCGTTCGTCCCAGTTGTGTTCCTAGCATATATCGGTCATTTACTTCAATATTGTCATAACTCAAACTATGCAGAATAAATCAGCACTTCGTATTATATCTTGAGTAAACATTTCCCATAAATAGCTGATAATACCACCTCCTGAGTGATAAATATTTTTTCATGTCTTCATTGAGTTGTATGTAAATTGAAAACCTTAGACATGGTTTCTGCAAAACTAATTTTTTTGAGTTGTGACATATTTGAAGTAAATGATCCATATGAGGTATTCAAAACAATCCACCAAGCTATGGAAGTAGTTAAAATTCAAAATGCGTTTCTTAATTTAAGAAGGCAGTAGTGGGTTGTGTATATGTATTATGTACTATTATTTTAATTTATTCGCATTTATTTAGGCAATTTGTCGAAAATAAATATGTAATTTTTGCCAATTTCATATAAAAAGCCAAAGTAAACAAATAAACTGTACAGTATATAAATACTTTTGGTATTTAGAGCACTAAAAAAGTAACAGCAAACTCTACAAAAATGGTATTCAAAGTAAGAATTATTGTTAAGTTTTAAGTTCTTTGAATGGAGTAAAAATTAACAAGCAACGGATTTTTATAAAAAATAATGTTAATCAGAAATAATTCCTTAATAGGGCTTGAATTAAACTCACTACAGTTCAATTAAATCTAAAAGTGTCTCATAAAAAATTATTTTTCTTATGCTTTTTTCAGTTCATCACATTCTTTGCTGCTTGCCTTGCTGTTGCCAGCGCTGCCGTCATCCCGGCTGTTGCTCCTTTGGCCGCCATTGCTCAAGTTGAAGAATACGATCCTCATCCCCAATACTCTTACGGTTATGATGTCAAAGATGCCCTCTCCGGTGATTCGAAATCTGCTGTAGAGACTCGTGATGGTGGTTTCGTTCAAGGTCAATATTCCCTCAATGATGCTGATGGTTACAGACGCATTGTTGACTACACCTCTGACCCAGTCAATGGCTTCAACGCAGTTGTCCGTCGTGAACCTTTGGTAGCTGCTGTCGCTGCTCCAGCTGTTGCTACTCCAGCACATTTTGCTTACCCCTCTGCTCCTCTTATCAAGCCCGCCGCTCCCTTGGTTGCTGGACCAGCTGTAGTTAAGAATACTTTCGCGTCTCCTTTTATCTCTTACGCTTACTAGATAAATAATTGTGGTTTGATCGCGACTGGTAGTTTATAAGGTGTAATAAAGATGTGATTAATGTTAAATTTTATTTAAAAATGATTTGTTTTATTTTTAAAATTACGCAAATCAGCGAAAATTTTAGAAGAAAAGAATTCGAGGTTGCTACAAAGTAATTAAATTCAAGTGAATTTTTTGAGACTATTGTAAAATAAAACCAACGATAATATTCTATTTTAAAGAGCAAATTATTTCTTGGTGGATAACGCAAATATAAAAAATTTATTATGATTTTAAAATATGAATGGTAAAAACTGTCATTATTTCTTTAGTTTTATATATTTCCTATTTCAAAATTAAAACAAGTGGAAAAAGATATGTTAAAATATGAACTTGAATTTCTAGGATTGTGTGAGACCAGGTGGCCAAATAGTGACGAATATAGAACCGAAAGTGGCATGTCTCTTATTATCTCTGGCAAACTTCCAGAATTATCGGGAACTAGTGACGTAGGAGTTCTATTGTCAGCAAATAAGGCTCTGATTAAATGGAAACTTATTGCCTATCGTATAATAATTGCATATTTTAGAATTCGGGTACGTAATCTATGCGCCCACTGATATGGCAAGTGTCGATGATAAAAAAAGATTTCTACAGCAACCTTTCGTCAGTACCTGACAATGGCAACAACGGTGACATCAAAATGGTTCAGGATGACTTTAATGCTCAACTAGGAAGCAATAACATGGAAAGAGAGAAACTAATGAACAAACATAAGTTGGATCACCTCACTGTCAACTGTGTAATGTTTAGTGAGCTCTGCAGTAACCACAACCTTGATATTGGAGGAACATTGCTTCCGCATCGGGACAATCACAAAGTTACGTGGGTATCCCCTGATCATACCACTCAAAAATTAAATTGACCATATTGCCATCAGTTTTACGTGGCGTGTTCCCCTCTTCCTGATGTGCCTTGCAAGAGAGGTGCTGATGTTGGCAGTGACTATCACTTGGTAGTTGGTGTAATACGTCTTTAAGTCGTAGCTGTTGCTCAGATAAACCAACAGAAAATCAAATGAAGAATTACAAATTGTCGCGGGCACCCAAAAAAAAAAAAATGCATTTGTAAGCAAACTTCGTTCAAGAAGCTTCACACTAATTCACGACGGATGTCACAGCTCTGAACAATATTGATCTCAAGCGAAATCTTTATCCCAGAAAAAAAATCTGATTTCGAAGCACTAACAACTGAGCGAAGCAATGTGTTGCTTACTTGATAGCAAAAGCTTCGCAAAATGCTTCAGAAAAGCACTAACGTAAGGCGGGCTCTCACAAAAATTATATATTATTGCTGCTCTGAAGCACTTTAGTAAGGCAAAAAAATTCATGGCTATTTGGAAGCTAAAAACAAAAACGCTTATAGAAAGCAGTAATTTTTGCTGGGAAACTGGTCTAAAACATCTGGCATATGTAAAGATAAAAAGAAAATCCTGGATATCTGAACGCATATGGGATCTCATCAAGAACCGGAAACAACTAAAAACGACCGTGATAACGAGAAAACTCGGCAAGCAAAATCCGACCTGCAAAGGATATTTGAAGATGCTAACAGGTATGTAAGACGTAGTGCAATACAAAACAGAGAGATCTGTATAAAACAGCGAAAACCATAACAGACCGCAATCAAGTAAATACATGTGTGAGACCCATAAGGAATGCAAGAAATGAGCTGGTGCACAAGGAGACCAAGAAAAACTGTGTGAGGAACATTAACAAAATATTCTATCTACCAACGCTAACAGAGTATACTCGATAATATGTAACTGTACTGAAGAAGAGCAACGGGCACGGCCAGAGAATATTAACACTTATAGAACATTTCTGAATAAATAGGCATCTACCGGATAAAGGAATGGCTCGTAATTAAGATCCCAAAGAAAGGCAATATGTCTGAATTAAAAAACTGGAGAGGGCTCATTCTTTTAAACATGACGAACAAGATCATTGCCCACATATTAAACCAAAGCATTACTGCCGCCATTGAACCTGAACTTCGCAATGGTTTCAGGAGAGGCAAGTCTTGTATAGAATATATCAGCAGAATACTTATAATAGTAGAAGATTCTGTGGAATGGAATTCTCCTTTATATTTGCTGTTTATTGACCTCGAACGTGTATTTAATGCGTTGCACCAACCGGCAATATGGGACGCTTTAAGATGTATAGGTATTCCTGAACCACTAATAAATAACGCTACTTGATGTGTATTGCATGAGGGACTTATAAGTAATAAATTTACAGTTGAAAAAGGATTGCGTGCTCTCTTCCCTTATTCTTAACATAATTCTGGTTGTTGTAATGACTCAGTCGATGAAAGGTGATCGTGGTATATCTTTTGGACTCCAGTGTAGGCTAGACGACCTGTACTATGCTGACGATATATGTCTTTTCAATAAAAGCAAACCAAGATCAATATACTTATTGAAAATGCATCTAAATCTGGTCTCAAGGTTAACATACATACATACACCGATCCTCTGAAGATTCAAGAACACCCACTTCTCGATGCGGAAACCTTCTTTTATATCAGTAGTATCAAAACAATTCCTGGTGACAGTAAAAAATACATTGCCTACTGTATTGCCAAAGCAAATCTAGCTTTCGGTGCACTTTCGATACGTTATATGTTATTCTATCCAAATAAACAAAAAACTCGATTTCAAAAAAATAAAGAGTTAGGGTCTTTCTTTATTAAGGTAGCGATATATATATTTCTTTAGTTTTTTAAGTCGAGTATACGAAGCATATTAAGATTAATTCGAAGCTTTGTCCGTAAAATATTTCCTAACTTCCCTCAGTCCTCTGTTATACGAAAAGTCAAACCTAACGAGTTTGTTTGATCGATACTGAATCTATAAAACTATAGAAAATCAAAATTTTATAGCCTGCAGTGAAAAAAAAAAGAAAACTGATTTCCATCATATACGATATATTCAGCAACAATTTTTATGATTTTTATTTACACACAGAAAAATTTCAACTTAACATCTACTAAAACAAGGTTAATCTAATATTTTCGGCAATGATTTTGCTTCATATGTGTTTCATGTTAATTTAACATGATTTATAGTAATTGTCAAAGAAAATCTTTCTTCTTGAAATAACTTTGTTTAACGTTGAATTAACATTTACGTACTGTTAAAATCAAAATAAAGAATCATGTTGAATCAAACTTAAGATAACGACAGTAAGTCACTAATTTTCTTCTATAAAAGTGTTCCACTATCTTTCGACTTATCGTTCGATTGTCTTTACGTTTCTAACGTAAGCCGTATACCCGTTGTCAAATACCCATATTGCCACATCAACAATTTCACACACTCATCGTCAAATGGTAATAAAAAATCGTTCAAATGTGTGAATTGTGCTTTAAGAAATGAAACTCTGTTTTAATTTAACCTGCAACAAGTGGCACCCAAAAATAAATTAAAATAAAGAAACTTGACAAAAAAACAATTTTTGTTAATGATAAAAAGTGTACATAATTAATCAAGGGTCTTTATCTATGATAAATATAGATAGAAAAAACCACAAGCTATGCAAAATTTTGTGAAAAATCACCCAAATGGAAAAATGACCAACATCCCATTTATTTAGGTCATTATTCATTGCCATTTGGTTGATTGTCATTATCTTTAGGTCTTTCAAAAACACCAACAGACACAGAAAAAGTGTTTTTAAAAATTCTAAACTAAAGCCAGGAAGGATGAATTCAGTTTTTCAGAAATTGTTTAACCCATTTTAATGAAATTAAAAATATGGATTGATATGTGTTCAGATGGGTTCATATGCTACAGAATTTTTGTAAACAATGATATAGGGGAGAAACGTGATAAATTTTGCTGCGTTATATTTGACGGAACTATTTTAGGAAAATTTAATACATAAGATTTTGTCATTTGAAAATATCAACAGGACAGCAATCCCCAAACTAGGCATGAGCGATCCCAAGATTTTTTAATAATGTTGCCCTTGCGAATTTGATTTTCAGTATCAGATCAGCAGTATTTTGCGTGTAGCAGTTCTGTTATTTTGAGAAAATCTAATAAGAAGAGTAGCAGTGAAATGAAACAGTGGCCGTGATCACGGTTTAACATTTTTCACAACTTCTGCTTTAAACGTGCGTGTTAGTATTAGTATTTTGAAATATTAATAAGCAAAGCGACAAGAACAAACACCCAGTTGGTATTGTCTTATGGTAGACTTAAGTCGAGCTCATTCAGTCGGTCGTTTTTGACACAAACCAATGATCAAACCCATTTAAACTACATGGGTTTGATCATTGGTTTATATCAAAAACGACCGACTCAATGAGTTTGACCCAAGTCTAAGCAATGGGCACCAGACAATAGAAAATCGTGGAAGAAATCTTGACGACAGCTCATACAAATCGTTGACGAAGTTTTCAAACAAATGTCCACGAAATCATGCTCGATCACACAAGCGACAATGTCCACCACCATATCGTTGTCGTTCACAAAATGATGGTATGAGTTCTTGAGCGGCAATATCACTCAACAGGACAGACTTTAATTAATATTTTTAGCATATGAATTTCATTTTTATGCTTACTTGTTTTTCAGTTTTATTTAAATTATTAACTGAATTAGCTGGGATTCAAACTGAGGCTGCATGTTTACAAATTTTCGTGATTACCACCTACAGAACCACCTAAAACTTTGTCAAAAGAGGCCAACATATTCAAGTGTTTGTTTGAAGACAAAACACGTGACTTGTCGCTCAGATTTTCATCAACAAAGACAAAACTGTTTAATTAAGGACAACCTGCAAGGCATTGTAACTCAAAATTCGTGAACGATGATTTCCCTTAAATTGTCGACTAAAAAAACTTAATAACAGAGGACAAGTCGTACAAGAATATTTGATGCCAATGTCGTGCAAGCTAATCTGGCCAACTGGGCAATTATAAATCAACTCCATCCAAATATTGAGAATCATCGTATAAGAGGCAGAGAGACAATAAAATTTCAAAGACCAAAATGTGAGAACTATACATATGTGTTAGAAAAGACTATTTTTTCTCGATAAAAGCTGAAGGTATAAAAAATTAATGTGGTAGCCTTATTTACTGTAAAGTAAGCATACAAGAACATTCACAGTTTATATAAGAGAATTATATTTCCAAAACCTGTTACTTGATAAATTCAGTCACAGTTGTGATTAGTGATTTTTCAATCGCTGTGAAAAGTAACAGGTTTCGAAATATCCCTCATCTCTACCCCAAACTCTTATGGCAATAGAAAAATATACAAAAGTTAAGCGTATGCGGATTTAGATTTTTCCTATCCCAATGTAAAACAAATGTTCACTAAAAGCAATGAATAAAACAAACGCTACAAACTTTAGCCATCCCACTGACATCTGATTTGGATGACTTTCGTATTGAGGAATTTATCTTATGAAATTTGCTTAATAAGTTTCTGAAGCGTTTTTTTTTTATTTTTTTTGCTGTGATTTAAGGTTCGACATCGCTTTTCAGTCCAAAAAATTTAATGCGACTAATTTTATAAAAAATTTTATAATGTTATTTTAGTCTTATAGTTCATTTATACCTGAGGAATATCTACTAAATGCGAGATTTCGGTCAAAGAAAAAGATAATTTTGATGAAAAAACTTGTTTTTGTTTTAATATTTGAAAATAAGTTTCAAGCAAGTGACTCTCTGAAAATAAAGTTTGATCCTTTTCTTCAATGAAATTTAAATTAATAGCTCACAATTAATTAGAAATTTCCTGATCATTATCGTAATTTTAAAAATGAAACAAATTACGTTTATATAAAGATTAACAACAATCACACCTTTATTAAACACCTTAAGAACTACCAGTAGCGATCAATCCAACAATATTTATCTAGTAAGCGTAAGAAATAAGAGGAGATGCGAAAGTGGTCTTAACTACAGCTGGGCCAGCAACCAAGGGAGCGGCTTTGATAATGGGAGCAGGGGCGTAAGTGAAAGGTGCAGGAGCAGCGACAACTGGAGCAGCCACAGCAGCTGCCAAAGGTTCACGACGGACAACTGCGTTGAAGCCATTCACTGAGTCAGAGGTGTAGTCAACAATGCGTCTGTAACCATCAGCATCATTGAGTGAATATTGACCTTGAACGAAACCGCCATCACGAGTCTCTACAGCAGACTTCGAATCACCGGAGAGGGCATCTTTAACATCATAACCGTAAGAGTATTGAGGATGAGGATCGTATTCTTCAACTTGAGCAACGGCAGCCAAAGGAGCAACAGCCGGAATGACAGCGGCGCTGGCAACAGCAATGCAAGCAGCAAAGAAAGTGATGAACTAAAATTTTAAAAAGATGATAGTTGGATTAATTACAAGCTCTAAGAGTGAAGTCGATATTAGATTTGAGGTATAATATGTAGATATTAGGATGATGCTTACTTGGAAAGCCATTTTAATGTTTTGTTTTGCAGTGCTCTAAAAACCGAAATTGGACTAAAACTGTGTTATTTAACTGTGCAGTTAACCCTTTTATACAAAATTTTTAGGTAACCTTAAAACAAAACATTTAAATTTGGACATTTACTGAATGTACTTATGTGTAACAAACACTTTAAAATGTATATTAATGCAGAAAAGCTATTCGTACGTTAAATGAATTTTAATATATTATACGAAAAAGAGTAAAAAGAGCGTATTGTAAAAATGCAAATGCATAATTAAATAAAAGATGTTATAAAAGTGACCAAACTCATGTTCTAAAAATCACATTTCATCAAAGTGATTTGAAACCGCAAAAAGGTTTTCTTTACATATGTACCTATGCATGTATACATTAATAATTTTGTGATTTCAAAACGTTTAGAACGTTTCAAATCTCTTTATTATTTTTTCGACTATTATGTACATTGTACATATATCGAGCCATAACTACCGAAAAAGCTTAAGCGACATACATATATTTTGAATCTCATTTTTAATGAAAACCGAATATTTTATCGATTTTCATAAAAAAAAAATTAAGTTCGAAAATTATGCCGCTTAAGCTTTTAAATTTTTCACCTTAATCGAGTTTAATGTTTTTGAGTGGTAGTTTAAACTTCTTATTATGTGTAGTATTACCATACTGAAGAACAAAATAGTGGTAACATTTTCTGTGAAAAAGTCGTACACGTTATCAACATACTTTGATCTTTTGTGGGAAGAAGAAGAAAGTGCCATATATTATTATTTACAAGTAAAATATTGCGCGTGTTTAAGGAAATAGATAAACAATATAAAATATATGTAATTATTTATGTGTTTTTAAATTATTTTATCATATAATTTTTACAAAAAGTTATATGTTTCGCAAGTGTATGTTGTCAATATTAATGTACGATTAAACCATTACGATTGGCCGCTTAAACTAGCAAGTAAGACCATATAATCGACTACCCAAAAATCACAAATGAAGGTTAGGGTTAATTTAAGCTCTAATTTTTAACTCAAAAAGTTGCCCTCAAATATACTTACATTTGTGTTTTCAAAAGCACACAAAAGCAATAAAAAAGCCTTTTTATGTGTTTTCGACAAATTAGGTCTGTTCGAGTACTTTTCCTGCAAAATCCAGTAACAGTAAATTTTGAGTAATCTAAGAATATTACTCTGAATAAAAACGATTGCATATAAAAGTACGCGAGCGGAAAAATTTTAAAATCCAGTAAAATGCATACATACAACAGCTTATTATTGTTCATAATTTGTGGCGCTAAAATATTATGCATTTTGAAAAAATATACAATATTATACGTACATACATTTATTTGTATATGGAGGCCAATTATACGTCTAAATAAAAATTTCGCTATATTAATCTATTCAATTAATTTAACGTTTACAAACAATCGGGTATGTTGTGTATTTTATGTGAAATTAAACCGTTCGGAGCTGAAATAGCATTATATTATATATATATATTTATACGTATTTCAAACAACAATTTAAATTTTAATTTCACGTGGTATATACCTGAATATATTTCTTATAACTTATTTATGCCTTATGCCCGTAATATCTTTTTACAGATAATTTACCTAAAGTTTTTAACTACCAATTTGATCAAATAAATCAAAAACTAAAAATTTTTGTTTCCCTTTGTTAGTTTATGTTTAGAAACATATGGTATCGCTTTACTGGACTTTACTGGCAAAATTTGTGCAGTAATAATTTGCATTTACTAAGTCATTTTTATCTCTTACTTCGCCCTCTCATTTACTGAATTATGTGTAGACAAACACAATCCTGTAAAATCCAGGGAAAAAAATAGTAAGAAATTTTAAAAATTTTTGAGTTCTCGAACGCAACTATTAAAATCACACTGAAAATACAGTGTGATTTACAGAAACATAGACTCACATGTGTAACATTAACACGTGTAGATAATAAAAAAATATTTTTATTTTTCAATGTCTTAATATTAATAAAAAGAGAGGTATAGCGCAATCATTTTGTATTGATTTTTTATTTTTTTTTGCAGATGTCGGTTAAGTTTTGTCATTTCGTATTATTGCCACTTGCTCCACCATATTAGAAAGATAATCAGGTCTATTCGGGAAGTCACTTTCACCACAAATACGCGCATCTTTCACTTTTTGCTATTCTAAAATACTACGTTGGAGATGAGTGATAGAAAAATATGTTTTCTTTCACTTTGGAGGTATTCTAAAATACTTCGTCACCATGATCAATGTCATATTCGTTCGACGCCAATTTTAACGCGTTAAGTTTAAACAAATAAAGGAAAAAGAGATAAGAAGTGTTTATATGGTGTCTACCGCTGTTAATTAAGCTTTAATGGCGTTCGGCCAGGCTCTACAAGACAATTAAGTTTTCTTAAATTCTTCAAAGATGTAAACACGTTTTTAAAACAAATAAAAAAAGTAACTAATTTTACTTTTACTGTTTATTGTTTTTTAATGTTACTTAGCACTTGTACTGTTAAGTTTTTTATTAATTATTTCTTTAAATTACTTCTTAAATCCCTTTTTGTTTTCAACTTTTTCTGCATACAAGTCAGCTGTTTTCAATGTTGTTGATGTTTTTATAAGAGATAACATAATATCGATTACTGAAAACGATATTTCTTCGCACGTATTTTAGAATCTGTCTACGTCGAACTGTCGAAAGTGAACGTTCGACGATGAAGAAGTGAAGCGCGTATTCTCGAGTAGACCTGAATAGTTTTTGACAAAATTTCCCTTTCGACGTATTTTAGAGAAATTTCCTTACATTCGGAATTAAATTAATGAAAATGCCTCACAATTTATGTTCTAACCATTTACTTTCTTCGAGCGCCGCAAAATTTTCTTCAATACTCGTTTTAACCAAAAGCTAATTTCTAAATAAATTTGAGATTCAATGAAAATAAAAAATTTCCACTTAAATATTCTTATGTTTTTTTGTACATATACATAAACATTTTGTACTGAATTTTGGTAAATTTAACCAAACTTTTCTTTTATACCGGATCAACTCCTTATGAATTTGAAGTTCTTTGAAACAATACAGAAAATCAAACATATTGGCAAATAAGGAAAACAAATAAATAATGTTATTAGTTTGAGTTCACGGTATGCTATTAGAATTATATTTGTGAAAAATTTTGAAAGTTTTTAACTACACAGAAAAAAAGAGATTTGTAAATACAATTAATTTATTTGTAAATACAATTAAAAAATTATTTAAATAGGTACTTTCAAAAATTTTTGTAAATACAAACACACATTTGTAACAACAGACGCCTTTTGTAAATACGAAAAAAAATAATAAAAATCTGGCGAGCTAAATTATTCGACAGGTATTTTTAATTCACCTGTAGGTTTCTCTTATGATTTTTCATTTCGAATAAACATTTAGGATTCTTAACTGTCAAAGTTGGACGCAATCGTTTTTTTTTTTATTTTTTTTAATTACTACTTTTTTATATTTTTTTTCGAGAAATCATCAGAAAAAAAGCTGTCAAAATAAATTAGATTCTATTTCTCGAATACTTTCTGCGACTGCTTTTTTGTATAAATTTGTTGGAAAATGTGTTCACGACGCAGTTCTGTTTGATCATTAAATAAAAACAAAGTGAGAAGATGTTCAGGAGTGGAAAAATGCTGAACGCCGCGGCACATAGAACCCGTTATATGTTATACTTTGTCTATTTTAACTGAAAGCTAAGTTCAAATACATCTAAATTAAAATATACCAAAAAACCAACCAACATCTGTCAAACTACTCAATGTACGCAAAAAGTGAACTTTGCCCAATTTTTGTACTTCGCGTTGACGGACACATACTGAATGTAACATACTGCAAAAGAAACCATGTATTTTAAATTAGATGTCAATTCAATGTGGCTGGGCCTTTTCTACTACATACGTTATTTGTTTAGTATCAAGGCACATAGAATCCGCCATGCATTAAACTGTCCTTTTTTGAACAGATTAAACTTTTTTATTTATTTATTTGAAAAAGGCGAAGTTTGACGTATGACGGGTTGGTTCTATGTGCCTGGGCCTTAAAAGCTGGGGTAACGGTATTTAATATTGTTCAAGAAGACTGTGGTGCAAAATAAATTTTTGCGGTCTTTAGGGATTTGTTCATTGAATTGGTTTAAGAAAAAATAAACCATTTTGATTTATGATTTAGTATACGACATGCATTGTTATTCGAATTATGTTATGTAATGTGAATTTTCATAGAACCAATGGCACTCCAAGGAAGATTGTATTTGTTCTGACAAACACTAGCAGAACGGAACACTATTCTCTTTTCGGAGGCGTTTACCTTTTTGGCTATCGCACGTTATAGTGATGTAACGAGTGACAATTTTTGATATTCGCGAATACGAATATTTGAAACGATATTCGCTAATACGAATACGAAAATTATATGTGAAACTCAGCGATGCCAACTATTTATAACCCAAACGCGCTACTACCCTTCTCAAAACGCGCTAAGTCGCATAATTGTCAAATATTTTTAGCAAAAGCGCGCTATTTTCTACGCGCTAAATTAAATTTCAATAAAAGTCGATGTATGTACATATGTATTAGTACTCGTATATACAATTAATTTTTCAGATTTTGCAATATTGCTTCCTGGACATTATGTTTTAATTAACTAAAATCATTTAATACAAAATCAGAATCGCCTTCCAAATAATCGAAATGCTTAGTTTTTACTTTTGATTTATTTCTAAAACTTTGTAAGAACATAAAGTTGTCGAATAGTTTTGCGATTCAGCTATAATAGATGCTTTGTAAGCTATGTACATTTTTTGGGTCATTGTATGTAGTACATATTTTTATTTGTGAAATTTCAAAATATTTGTTATTACAGTAATAAAATGGTTTTTTTTATTCTAACCACAGTCAAGCGAATTTTGTCTGCGACAGCTGAATCATTAACTAATTTAAGAAATTTTATCAGAGTCTTGGATATTAGAAAATTTTTAAATTTATACAAAAAAAATATTGTAAAAATATATTGAACTGAAATGATATTATTGACTTTATTCAAAACTCGCTAATTTAGCGCTTTTTTTTATTAAACGCGCTAAAACGAAAAAAAGCGCATTTGGCATAGTTAAAACGCGCTAAATCTAGCGCGAAACGCGCTAAATTGGCATCGCTGGTGAAACTTTTAGACATTAAATTAGGGCACTTTTTGCGCCTGCAAAATAAAAAAAAAAACTTTTAAGAAAAAGAACTTCATACTCCTGTTGGCGTACTTTAAAATTAATAAAAGCTATCCAAATTTTTTATGATCGTCAATAAATAATATTTGAAAATTATACAAAACACAAATTTCTAAAAAAAATTAATTTAATGTGTAGGAACAGTACGACAAATTTGGACTTTTAGTTTTTTGCAGGAAAGTCACTTTATGCCAAACAATCTGCAGAAAAAGTGTATCAAAACTGATTAAATGGTTTGTATATCATCATCTCATTTCATCTATATTTCTAAATATTTTAAATACACATAAATAACCTATTTCCAAAACAAATAACAAAAAACATACAAAAAACATTTTTTATCAATATATGAATATTATTTTATTATTATTATTTATTAAAATATTACTTTCAATTCCCATGGAAAAAAGTGTATTTAAAAAATATATTAAAATTATAAGTTGAAAAATTGTTTTGGGCCCACTTGAGGCTACATCGTATAAGTTTTGACAGATTTATTAACGAAAACTTTCATAAACAGACTTATTTTCAAAGGAATATTATTTTAATTTTGTATTTACCCGACGTAAAGAAAATATTTTTATAAAAAAGCAGTTATCTAGGAACTAGATCGTTTATAAAGTCAATGAAATTCTTCATTGTATTAATGAAATGTTTCATTAAAAGTCAGCCAATGAAGCCCTTCATTGGATCAATGAAGAATGTTTCATTGTATTTATGAAGTTAATTTTGGCGGCTATGTCATAAATAGAGTGAAACAATTTTATTGGTTCAATGAAACTTTTTCATGTATGTAATGTAGTTTTTTCATTGATTTAATGAAGTTTTTATATACTATAAATGAAGTAGTGTTGTAAAAAGCGGCTACTGTTGAATACTCAGCCCTACTTGCTATTTTTTCAATTGGGTACTCGATACTACTCAATACTTTATATATGTACAGGGTGGGCCAAAAGAAACCAAGGGGTGTAAAATTTTAATAACTTTTTTGTTTATTAACTTTTTTTTGTTTTTTCTTTCAGATTATATAATATACAAAATGGAAATTTTTTTGCACTAAGTATGAGAAATGATGTGTCTTAAATGACCACCGTTTTCAACTTCGCACTGATGGGCTCTTTTTAGAGCATTTTCCGTAACATCTTTCAAAACTTGTGGCTGTGTCGTTGAGTTGAGTTCAAGGATTGTCTCTGGCTTGTTCACATACACTCGCTCCTTCAAAAAACCCCAAAGAAAATAGTCGGGTGCTGTCAAATCTGGCGATCGCGCTGGCCAAATAATTTCCGAATTTCGAGAAATTATTCGCTCTCCAAAAATTTGACTTAAAAGTCCCATTGTGTCTCGGGCAGTATGGGCAGTGGCTCCGTCCTGCTGAAACCACATACCAGGTCTGTTTTCAAGAGCAGGACGTAAAAAATTTTCTATCATAAACCGATAAAGCTCTCCATTTACGGTTACAGCACTTCCATCTACATTCTCGAAGAAGTAGGACCCAATGACATTTTCAGATGTGATTCCACACCATACTGTACACCTGATGGGGTGCAATTGGCGTTGATGAATGGCTCTTGGATTTTGAGAACCCTAGAACCTACAGTTCTGCTTATTAACAAAGCCATTAAAAAAAACCGTTAAAATAATTGATCTCTGGTTTAAATAGTAAAATTCTATTGTTCTGGTTCTCTGTTCAGTTGTAAACCTCTCCATTATAAATTCTCCAAGTGTTGTCTATATAATCTGAAAGAAAAAATAAAAAAAAATTAATAAACAAAAAAGTTATTAAACTTTTACACCCCTTGGTTTCTTTTGGCCCACCCTGTATATGGGAAGTAAAAAATTATTATTTATATTAAGGGTTTTCATGAGAATGTTCAAAAGTCTCGCAAACTGTGCAATTGTGCATTTTTACACTCTCGTAAATAAAATGTCAAAAATTGTATGGAAATTTATTTACACAAACCTGTTAACTTTGCCCAACAATTTTCACTCGTAAACTTAAGCTGTGCAATTGAGCATTTTTTAAGCAACAACTTATTGGTTTTTGTTACTTCCTTGAGGCATTTTTAGATACACACACACACACACTTTTTATTTTTATAGAAATATATAAATATGTACATATTTAATATAAAAACTTCTTGAAATTTTATTTTTTTATTTTTATTATAATAATTTTTTTGACATTTCATTCAAATTTACTTAACTGTTTGCGCAAAAGGGGCTTCATGAAACAAGTCTCGCAAGTTTGCCCAATTGCACAAATGGCAATTTTAAGAGTTCTCATGAAAACCCTTATTATTTTAATGATGGGATATGGAAAAACAAATATTAAATACAAGTATATTTAAATTAATTTATAACAAATGAAAATAAATGAGTTTGAAGATTAATTTTTGTACATAAATTTTTTTAACGTACTCTTAACACTTCTAGTGCATTAATCTCTTAAATTATCTTCTAAATATTTTTTAATTGACATTTTTTCTCACAATTGATGTTATTACTTAGTCATTGTTGAAATGTAGAAATAAAATTTTACCGACATTGAAAGAATATAAAATATTTTTCATGTTTGTGAAGACCTGACTTGCTGGTTATATTGTATCACGTGCCTTCCTTCCACTGTTCTAAAGGGTCACTTTTTATGTCATATAGTTATTTTTTAATGACTCAAGTAATATGCATTTTGTAGTACTTTTTTTTAGTGGCTGTTTTCGTATCAAAATAATTCCGAACAGAATTGGTAGTTGTTACACTAACTCCATGAGGTTCAGAGTCATATTTGTTTGTATCAAACTCACAGAGTTGTATAATTCTGATGTAATTTAAAGGAAGACTTTCGCTTGAATACTACAAAATGCAACCCTGAAAGTATTGAGTAGTTACTTTTTCGTATTGAGTACCGGGAAAAAATCCCGGTATTGAGTACTCAGTACTCAAATACTCAATACTTTTACAACACTAAAATGAAGTTTATTCATTAATGTAAAAAAAAATTTCATAAATATAATGAAATTTAAGCAGAAAATAATGAAAATTTATTATTTAAGCATGAAATTATATCCCCTCCAAAACACCTATGTACTTAATAAAAAATATATACATTTTTTTATTTAATTTAATATATACAAATACATATGCATGCACTTAATATATGTACATATGTATGTATTTATTAAAGTAAAACATTTAAAATTGAAGGAACTCATCAGTAGAGTTCAACCCAAATAATGCTTTTAGTAAGCCGAAAATTGAACATGTTTTATAGTAAAACTCTTTAAATGTTGTTGAGAATCACATAACACAAACATAAGTTTAAAAGAATCAAAGAAAAATCTTAACAAAACAAGCATCTTTATAACATGTTTCGCACAACCTTTTTGTGTTTGTATTGAGGTGAGGGATGTGAATGCAGCGTTGTCAACTCGGTGCTTTTCGCACCGAAATTTTCGTCGCGACAAATTTTGAAGTTAGTGCTCAGTGCTTTTTAAATTAGTTTTCGGTACTTTTTGTTTCGAGTTGGTGGCACTAAACCAAAACCTCAATGAAAAATTTCTTTACCTATTTTTTTTTTCGAGGAAGTCTTTCATTCAAAAACATAAGCTCTGAAGTTAAATGGAGCATCTCAAAAAAATCTACTAAGATTTTAAAAGTCTTGAATGAATAAATACGTGCCATATTACCCTCAAACTTTAACATTTTAAGCATAATTAATGTAAACAATGTTTTGCCATACAACAAAGAAGATATAATACAAGTATTTACTCAAATATAGTCTAATAGCGAAATTTTGTCTAGTATAGAATAGATGGATAAATATTTCTATACTTAATGCAATGGGAAAATATTGAGTCCACTATTGAGAGATTCAGTTGATATGACCTCGTTTGAGGCATTATCAAAACTTGCATTCCTATCAAACTTCTGTTACTTCCATATTGAAACGCAGAAGTCACCATTTTTATTTCGATCAAAATTTATTATCTTTGTCACATAGCAGGCGAGATTAAGCCTTGATTTTAAAATATTATCAACTGCTAAGCCCATCGAGCTCAAAATGTACGAGTAATCGGCTCTTAACCTCAGAAAGACTTGTAGGTTACTGCCAATTTGACTAAACTCGAGAGATTCGTTTGTTCATTGACGAAAAAAATTAAATTTTTTTACTATATTTGTGATTTGAACGGGCTAAAGTTCGTATCGCTCTTTTAAGCCAAATTACATGTGATAATTATTAATGAACAAATAACACCAAAGTCTATTGTAAATATTCTGACTAACAACACATAGTTGAACGGAACAGCCAGCCGTTTTCGAAGGCCACTAAACCTTCATCATCAGCGTTTCTTTTGTGTTTGGTCCACTGTGTGTGGTGTCAGTTGATGTAGATTTCTGCTTTATATAATTAGCATTTTATTGCAAATGGAATATGTGAATTGTTTTGATTCATCGTATTTCAATTTGCTGAAAGCTTTTTTGTATTGTAAGCTCAATTTTACCATCACTATATTTACAACAGTCTTACCATTGTCGTTTTGTTCTTTTTACTAATTATACACATGTTACTTAATTTGCTTATTTTTTGTTCTACTTAAGACAAACTTTTTTGGTTTGTTACTATTAAGTATATTTTTATTTAATTTTTGCCACAGGCCCATGGCTATTAATTTTTAGTTAATTTTAATTATTAAAAAATTTTAAATTAAATTTTTTTATAATAACTTGAAAATGCTTCGTCAGATTGATTTAAGAATTCACTTACATGTCGTCGGTTGGTTATTGGTTTGCGGCACAGTTTATTCAAAATACATTATGTCTGCAGCAAACCAATAACCAATCGACGATGTGTAAAATTTTTTTAAATAAAATTTTAAATTTAGTGCTTTTTTACTTAAATTACGCGCTTTTTACCTGGTTTCGGTGCTTTTTGAAATTTAAAAGTTGACAACGCTGCGTGAATGGATAAAAAAAGAGAAAGAGAGAAATATCTGCTATACAATGCAGTGTTGTCAGCTTAGGGGATTTGTCCCCGAATTGGGGAATTTTTTTTCAAAATTGGGGATGAAAATTTCGTGTTGGGGATCTGGGGATTTGTTGGGGATGATAACCAAAATTAAGGGGATTGTCTGGGATTTTTTCGTAACTAATGGTAACAAGAATGATCTTTGAGCTAAGAAACGTGTATCTGGCAAGTCTAAAAATTTGTGTTTCTATTCATAGTGAACGAATTCTATAGGTAATAAAGAAAAAGTATCAAGTCAGATTAACCAACATAATGAACACCACCAAAACAAGAATACGTAACAAAATGAAATATGACTTGTTGGAAGCAATTCTTAGAATAAACACACTTTAAAAATAATTCCATTTGTTGTGACAAATTAATCCTTCTGCTGAAATGCTAAAGATTTTTAATACAAGTACATACTATGTACAACGAAATTTCTGAGACTGATGAATCGGAAGATTTCGATTATGAC
Source organism: Tachina grossa (assembly GCA_949987645.1). Classification (NCBI taxonomy): domain Eukaryota; kingdom Metazoa; phylum Arthropoda; class Insecta; order Diptera; family Tachinidae; genus Tachina; species Tachina grossa. Next base: position 129,712,031 of record OX465274.1, on the reverse strand, counting down.
ATATTTAAAATGATAAACATTGGTTAAAATTTTTTTAAACTTGTGTTTATTAAACATTGTTATTTTTTCTTTGCAAGTTTTATAAGTACAAATTAAAAAATTAAATTAATATGAATATAAACATAGCTATCGAGATAAATGAATTTAATTGAATAAATATGTTATTTTTGTCATTATATTTTAAATGAAATTAAATAAATTCATCTTTTTCACAAAACAAAAAAATTGAATAAAAACACTTAATTTGGGGATTTTCGGGGATGACAAATCAAAAATTGATAAACTCTAGAAAAAAACTGGCATCACTGATACAATGAAGAATATTGCATTGTATAAATTAAATGATTTCATTGCATTTATGACGACCATAATGCTTTGAAATTAAAAGGGATTAGAAAAATAAGAAATAGAAAATATTTTTTAACAAAATAACTTTTGACTTATTTATGTTTGACAAACTGTATACATTAAGTAGATAAAATTTGTCGAACTTACTTTTATTTGCCTCAAATTTGCTAAAACGAAAATTCGTTTAAATAATGTAACGATTTTCATTAATACAATGAACTATGAAGAACTCATGAAGAGCAGAGATTGAAAGATTTCATGTATACAATGAAATTGTTCATTGTATTAATGAAAAGTTTCATTAATATAATGCAGAACATTTAATGAAACCGTTTCATTCTCTGAATGAATAATTTTCCTTTCAGTGTACCCTTTAAATATATTTAAAGAATAGTTTATTGTATTTTAATATGGAGAAATAATTTTCGGGCAGTATTTTAACTTTTTTAATATTAATTGTACAAGAATTTTGTTTAATTTGTTTTGTTTAAGTTGAATTGAATTGAAATAATTTTTTGAAAATCATTACAAACTAATATTTTTAGTCATCTGTTTTAATTTTGTTTACGATTCATGCATTTATTTATTTAATTTTTTTGAAAAATATTCGCCTGAGTTTGGCGAAATCTCAAAATGGCCGAATATTCGGGAATTCGAATATGAATGCAAATATTACTGCATCACTAGTACGTTATGTCGGTTAATGTGACTCAAATTTTCACACCACTTGAAATTTCGATTAATTTTTTTGTGTCTTGCTATAGCTCAAGAACAATTAAAAAAAAATATTTTGCACAGTTTATGTTTTTTTTACATATTTTTAAAATACAATAACACAACGAAAAACTATCACAATTTTAGTAATACCAAAAAAACTTCAGCCTTTTTATAAAACTTATTAAGGCTTTATAAAAGGGTTCTTAAACCAAATATTCATACAAAATTTTTCTTAAAAAGCCTTTATAAAGTCTTAATACTTTTTATAAATAAGGCCGATAAATTTAATAGGCATAAGAGATAATGTGAGAAGCGAAATAAGTCTTCATTAAAGCAGGATTAGCAACCAAGAGGTATAAGTAAAATATGCAGCAGCAGCGACAGCAGCTATCAAAGTCTCACGACGGATAACAGCGTTGAAGCCATTGACTGGGTCATAGGTGTAGTCAACAATGCGCCTGTAACCATCAGCATCATTGAGACAATATTGACCTTGAACGAAACCACCATCACAAGTCTCTACAGCGGACTTGGAGTCACCAGAGACGGCGTCTTTGACATCGTAACCGTAAGAGTATTGGAAATTAGGATCGTCTTCTTCAAGCAACAACCAAGTTAGCAGCGAATAAGGCGATGAACTACGATAAGTTTTATTTTAAAAATACCTTAAAAGCCATTTTAAAGTAATTTGTTTTTTGTAAAAGATACGTATACCACAAGTAGATTTGGAATATGTCAATCTAATTCATGTGATCTGGTCTTTTATATGGCATACAAGTAATAAAACATAACGACAGACTGAATTACAACTATAATTACAACAGGCTTAAAAACGTTGTTTGCATACAAAAATACATTTTTAACGGATAAAAATGAAAAATGTTCTGCGTTTGGACATAAATCTTCCCTTTCGTTCATAACTAGAGTTTGAAAAAAATAGAGTTTACCGGGAAAAGTGGGAATATTTTGCAAAAACACTTGGGAAAATGCAAAATTTAAATTATTCAAAATTTAAATATCACATGCCAAATCATTATAGAAATTTAAGTTTCAAAAAAAAAAAAACAAAATACTATTATTAGGTAGAGTAATATAACTTCATGCTAACCTAAATAGAAAAATGAAAAAACAGAGGAAATAAATAGTGATACTTACATATGTATTTACCAAAGATAAATCAATAATTGTATACAACAATCATTTCTCACATTCCGTTTCATTAGAATTTGCGTTAAATAGCTGATGTTAATAACAATCTCTACCCAAGTAGATAGACTAGGGTGCTGATGAAGTGCGTTGCTGCACGGAAAAATATCGGTATTTCCCCCAGCTTAAAAGTCTAATTTAATTTTTCTTCTCTTCTTTAGAAACTCACATTAATTAATAAAAATATTTCATTCAATAAAAGAATTGAAATTACTGAACTTAAGCCTGACTTAAAATTATTTCATTCCTAGTTATTTCAGACTGCCGAATGATCCTCAAGGGCACGGAGCTGGTGGCCAGGAATGTAGCTGAAGATGAGAAGCTAACATTCGACGTCGACAGCTACTCAGAGCTAAAAGCTTTGAAGGGACACAATGTTAAATCTAAACTTGTTAGTGACTGTAGGAAAGCCCTCACTCCTGCTTATGGATAAGTATGTTGGGCTATTGGCCACAACAGTGCTGAAGGAAATGAAATGAGCTGGCAAGAATAGGGTTGGCGTTAAATGAGGGAATGTCGCACAGATCGGTGAAATTACATACAGGTCATTATAATAAAGAACTCAGTAGTCTGAAAGAAAGCAGGACCAACAGTTCATGGCAAAGTAGGGAGGATTGTAGAGTCTCGAAGGGTTTTTGGCCAAAACTTGACTCAGAAAGACTGGACATTAGGCACATTGACAGGTCACTGCTCGGCATGAGCAAGAACCAGCATTTGGGAAACTGGCACACCAGATTTTTGTAAGATGTGCGGGGACGAAGAGGAACCAGAAACCACTGAACATATTATGTGTCACTGCCCGAAGCTGCAACGTCATAGGCTTAGATGCCTGAGCAGACGTTTGCAAGAAAGCAGTTATTATTAAAACAACATTTAAACGAATACGTAATGTAGATATAGTATACTGTTTTTATTATGAAATATATTAAACAATTTACTTAAGCTAGAGCTATGAAAAGAGTTCCGAACTGTTACACAACTTTTCCTTATAAATTAAAAATTACAACTTCTAATAAGTGTAAAAAAGTCAAGTGGTGGTCCGCCCGCTTCCCCTTTCAATAAATAGAGAGCATTTTCCTTAGGTATAGGTATTACACCTAATTACCGTGTAGTAAGTTTTAAGCAAATTCGATAAATTTTTAAAAAAATTGTACTCCATATTGGATCCGCCATTTTGAATTTTTCAAAACTAATATCAGAATCGTAATCAGCGACCCCAAAACATCCAGTGTAGGGTTTGCACAGCGATTATAATCGCAATCGTAATCACGATTAATCGCACCTTTTAATCGCAATCGTAATCGAACCCATTAATCGCTCGATTACGATTAACATTTTTCCCCTTTTTTAAGCAAATAATTTATGCCAAATTTGCATAGAGGGCAAATTCAACTCATAAAATATTAAATTAAAATTTTTAATACAGAATATATATGTACATTTGGAATAAACATGTCATTATGTTTGCATTTCATTGACGCTTTAACAAATCATCAGTAGACTTCAACCATACTTTCAAAAATCATTGGAGAACTTACATAAGCTTTTTGGAAGTTCCAATAGAATAATTAAGTATGATCAGAAACTTATACAAAACACAAGAAACGATTTATAATCGATGTGCATCTATTTTATTTTCCTACATCTTAATACAATAAGGCCCATTATTACAACTCAAAGTTAGTTAAAAGTAGGATTTTATCGGAAGTATAAAAACTTTATCATTTGCAAAATTTTACTTTAACCTAAAGTGAGCGATAAATAACAGGCAAGTTTAACCTATCTGGTAAGTTAAATCCAATTTGCAATAAAGCTTTTTATACGTCCGATAAAATCCTACTTTTAACTAACTTTAAGTTGCAGTTTGTTTTATTTTGGGACTTCGCATTGTTACAAAAAACATAGAAATACTAAAAAAGGATATAGTTATAAGTGATTCATTTTGATATAAACTCATCACACACATCGAGCCTTATTTTCGATTTTATCTTAAGCGACAAAAATTAAATATTTCAGCAGATGGTTTTTTCAAAAATTTCAAAGATGTTTTTGTACATAAATTGTCGCTTACGATAAAATTTTACACCCCTTATCTTACAAGTTGTAAACAATTTGGGCATTTTGATAACCCTGGACTATGGGTAGGCCCATACAATTTTAATTTCAATAAAAAAGTCTGCTTTTAATAACATGTCGCTTACGATAAAATCGAAAATAATGCTCGATATGTGGATACAAAATTAAATAAAGAATAAATTAAGAAAGTAGAAATATACTTTGTCCTAGAAAAAGTTTCCTATCAAAAATTTGATTTCCCATAATTCGTATTGTTTTTGATACTAATAAGTTAATTGAACAATTAAATTAAAACGCGAACTCAAGATAAAATAATTAAATTTGTTTTGCTAAACCCATACAGTTCTACTAAATCTCATGACGCAATTTATTTTGGTGTTAATAAAAATTACAATAGTATATTTTCTTGATTAATCGAGATTAACCGATAATCGCGATTAATCGCATATTTTTTAATCGTAATCGCGATTATGGAAATCTGCGATTATTTGCAAACCCTAACCCAGTGTAATGAGCTTTAAGCGAATTCGATAAATTTTTCAAAAATTGTCCGCCATATTGGATCCAGCCTTTTAAATTTTTAAAAACTGACATCATATTCGCAACTAAAACCCTAAAAACCTTGAGGTACCTAGTTTTATTAAAGTTTATCTACACAGAAAAAAAAGAATTGTAAATACAACTAATTTATTTGTGAATACAAATAAAATATTATTTAAAAAGGCACCTACAACGATTTTTGTAAATACAAACACACATTTGTAACATAAGAAAACAAAATCAACTCAATTATTTCCAATTAAAATTATTGTGTACGTTTGGGATGAGTCGAACCGGCAACCTCTAATTATATGACACCCTTACGATTACAAATTTATATCATACATAATATATTTCTGTGTTAGGTATTGTGGCAAAGAAGAACTTGGTCAAAATTTATATCTCACAACTTTTAATGGCCGAAGTTTTTGATAGGAACTTTGCCGTTTTTCATATTTATGTTTTTGTGAGGATCTGATTACTTTTTGAAAAGATTTCTATGATAACAATTTTAAATTTTAAATTTCTAGTGTATTTTATTTCTATTCATGATCACTGTGCCAGTTGAAAATGGCAGAGTTACATAAAATAATGGGTAAGAGTGTAATGGGTGTTGAATTGTTGACCTTAAATATGCACCATTGTGTCATTACCACGGGTCGCCAGTGTGTATGCAATTTGGTAAGAGGCGACTGGAAGAAACATGTAAAATACAGCGTAAATTTTACTGGGCATGACCATGCCTATTTTCTCAATATATTTACATGCTAAATAAAGTTTGCTTAGCCGAAGTACATAAATCAAAAGGATATGCCCAATGTGTATGCAAAGTTTCAACAGGGTAGCTGGTGCTTTTAATTTTTCGATTTTCCGATTGAGTAAATCAATTACTATTTGTGTACAAAATGTCAGCTCTCTATAATATAATATTACGTAAAATTTTCATGAGCCTGGCCCCGCTGACATTTATCTCTGCTAGTGCTTATGGTTCATGCAAAGTTTGGTATTAAAAAGTTAATAACAAATACCTGAGTATTGAATTAAAAACTGCTAAGCTGAAGTACCTGAACGAAAAAGCTAAGATTTATGGGTGAAGTCACGTCTACTTTTCAAAATAGGAATTTTATTTTGGGATAAGTGCAATGTGTATGAAAAGTTTTAATAAAATGTATGTTAATTTTGAACTTGATAGCAACTTCTGGGTTTTCAGATTTTTCTTAGTAATCTCTTATCTAGATTTATTTTTGTATCAAATTTAATCTCGCTAGTGCGAATTGGATTTTTAACGTCGTGGCCCCGCATACCGGGTAAAACTTTTTGGTTTTAAGATTTTCCCATTGGCTTACGCAGCTACACAAACTAGTATATAAAATGTCAGTTCTCTAGCGCGAATTATATCTTTAGATTTTATCAGCATTACCTCTCCACACTATTCCTAACTCAAAATTTTGTTGTGAGCAGCGCTTATAATTCATGCTAATTTTCTTCTAAAATATGCTAGACCAATGTAGATTAAACACAAGGCTAAGATTTTATGGGAATGATCATGCCCAACTTTTAAGGTGATGCAAGATTTCACTAAATTGGCTTGAATTAAAAGCTGTATATTCTGAAAAAAATTTTTGGATTTTAAAATGTTTCTAGTTTGTTTCTCACTAAGACCTACTTTTATATTAAATTTTAGCTCCTTAGCGCAACTTTTAATTTTTATGGGCGTAGCCCCGCCCCTCTTACTAAAATTTTCGGGTTCTTAGATTTTTTTAGTTGGTTTCTCACCTAGACCTACTTGTATATCAAATTTCAGCTCCTTAGCGCAACTTTTAACTTTTAAGTTTTATGGGCGTAGCCCCGCCCACTTTTTCAAAGTCAATTTTTTTTGGATCAATGCTTATTATTCGTTTTTAGTTTCGTTACAAACGGATAATAATAGCTAGATAAATAGTATATCTAATTATGCTGAGCCGCAGGGCATTAAAATGAGGTTTAAGTTGTATGGGCGTGTCAACGCCCACTTTTTTAATGAAAAATTTATAGCCTTGCATTACCGCAGTATATATGCCAAGTTTCAATAAAATAGCATCCATGAAGCGCCTTAGATTAGCATTTTTAATTCTGACTTTTATGGGCGTAGCCCCACCCTCCTGGCTAAACTCTCCGGATTTTCAGATTTTTTTATTTTATTTCTCTCCTAGACCTAGCTCTGTATCGAATTTCAGCTCAATAGCACAAATTTTAATTCTTATGGGCGTAGCCCCGCCCCCTGGTAAAATTTTCATAGTTTTCAAATTTTTCTAGTTCATTGCTCACCTAGATCTACTTGTGTACCGAATTTCAGATCTCTGCCTATAGCGCAAGTGCTTCATAATATTGATGAGTGAGTCAGTGAGTATGTCTTAAAATATGCACTTTTGGCACCTCGATATCTCCGAAACCTTTCATCGTAAAACTTTCAAACTTTGCATATGAGGTAACATGAATTTATTCTAATTATGATTTAAATTTTATAATTTTACGATTGCGGGGAACAAAGTTATGATGGGGTAAAAACATCTCGAATGGCTTCCTGTAAATATACACACTGCATGCATTGGCCAGAGTTTGGCCTGGCGCACTATCGTGCGCCTAGATTGGGTTTTCAGATCTTTCTAGTTAACTGCTCATCTAGGTCTACTTGTCCACCAAATTTCAGACCTCTAGCTATAGCGGAAGTGCTTCATAATTAGTGAGTATGTCTTAAAGTATGCACTTTTTGCACCTTCATATCTCCGGAACCTTTCATTGTAAAACTTTCAAACTAATATGAGGTTACATGAATTAATTCTAAATATGGTTTAAATTTTACGATTGCGGGAAAAAAGTTATGAGGGGGTTAAATACAACTCGAATGGCTTCGTGCTGCGTACATTGGGCGGAATTTAGCCTGGCGTGCCACTGTGCGCCTAGATACTACACAAGCTCTTTGATAATGTTAATGAAAGAATCGGAGATAAAGTCAAAGCACTCTTTGTTCGCACAAAAGGTTGACTTATATTACAACTCAGACATACATATAGGTATATTTTGAAAGTTATCTGGTAGCTTCTATTTTTAGCTTTAACCGCCGCGTCCTGAGAATATGTGAATTTTAATCATATTTACTTATTAAGTTACAGCTTTTACAACGCTAAAATGCCCCTGAAATATATAATGAGCCGCTTAAAAGTTTTTTTAATTAAAGGCTAAAAATTCATAATCAAGTTAACTGAAAACAATCCACAAACCTATTGAATGAGTTAAAATTCCATTAACGTTTACATGTTCGTCGTTTGATTTGTATTTTATAGCATTTGGTCATTTATTTTATTTTTGCATTTAATTAGGTTATTTTTTGTAGAAGAACTATATATTTTGATTTTGTTATAAAAGACAACACTAAATAATTTATTTACACAGTTTAAAACAACTTTTGGTTTTGGAGCATTTCAAAAATACAACATACATACACAAAATGTCTTTCCAGGTAAGGATTGTTCGAAAGCGAAAAGTTTTTCTGTTTATCACGCAATACCTGATTTATTTTAAATAAAAATAGCAATTACATCATTAGTATGATCACATAACTTTTCCTACCACAGTTCATCACTTTCTTTGCTGCTTGCCTTGCTGTTGCCAGCGCTGCTATCATTCCGGCTGCTGCTCCTTTGGCCGCCGTCGCCCAAGTTGAAGAATACGATCCTCATCCCCAGTACTCTTACGGTTATGATGTCAAGGATGCCCTCTCCGGTGATTCCAAGTCCGCTGTAGAGACTCGTGATGGTAGCTTCGTACACGGACAATATTCCCTGAACGATGCTGATGGTTACAGACGCATTGTTGACTACACCTCTGACCCAATCAATGGCTTCAATGCTGTTGTCCGTCGTGAACCTTTGGTAGCTGCTGTCGCTGCACCAGCTATTGCTGCTCCAGCACATTTCACTCATTCCTCTGCTTCCTTCATCAAAGCCGCCGCACCATTGGTCACTAGCCCAGCTGTAGTTAGAACTACATTTGCATCTCCTGCTCTATCCTATGCTTACTAGTTAATTACTAAGTTGCTTTTATAGATAGAATAAATTTGTTTTTAATTTTCTAAGAAAAATCGAATTTGTTTTATTTTAATTTTTTTTAATTAAAATTTTAACCAAAAATTTATCAAATTTGTAGGAAATGATGTTCAAATATAAATTTAATTTGTATGTGAGCGATGATCATATCTTTAAAATAATTAGATGGACGTTGGAGAAACCACACATGCTAAAGACGAAAAGAGAACTAATTGTCCCAGTTGTCCAAATCGTCCTAGACAACATTGTCTTCGACGATTCATGTACGACATGTCGTCTGTAGATTAAGTTTTCTAATCGACAATTTAAAAGAAATCGGCGTTCATGACTATCTGAACGACAATGTCACACGTTTTCTCTTCAATAAAACTTTGTTGGGGACCATCTGAGCGACAGTGTCATATGTTTTGTCTTCAATAAAGCCTTGTCGAGGACAAATTGAGCGACAATGTCCCTCGTTGTGTCTTCAATAAAGCCTTGTTGATGACAATCTGAGCGACAGTGTCACACGTTTTGTCTTCAATAAAGCCTTGTTGAGGACAATCTGAGCGACAATGTCGCTCATCCGGTCTTGTGTGACTTCGCCGCCATTTGTATGAAAATTTCGTCAACGATTTGTATGGAGTTGTCTTTAATATGTCTTCTACGACTTACCATTGTCTTGTACCCGTCGTCAAAGATGTCTTAAGGACGTGGCCAACTGGGGTATCGGCGGTTTGAAGTTCCCGCTTTTTTTGCACATTTGTATGATATATGAGTATAAACAACTATGCAACCCTTATATTTTAGAAGTATGTCCAGCGTAGGAGATTTTTATGAGCACATTAACACCAACACTGTAGTTTGTATGCATATAACTTTTTTGTTTTTTTTCTAACGATCAAAAATGTTCTACAAAAATATAAGTGTCTACTTTCAGTCTAGTTGATAACACTGCGTGACAAGCTTTGAAGAATTCGAAATACTTGGTAACACGTCCCAAGTATTTATTTTTTTAATAGCTATTTTCGAGCATAATAACAATCTGTATTTCGAATTTTCCAAACACCCCAAAATCTTGAGTTACTAGTAAGAAATCGATTTTTCGTACCCCTAGACACGTATCAACCTCGAAGTTGAATATCAATTGATTTTAAATTTATACATCGATTTAGCAAGAAGATATATATATATCCTCACAAAAACATAAATGTGAAAAAGGCCAAGTTATTGTTATGTCTATGCTATGCATTATAAATTTGTAATCGTCATATAATGTAATATAATTTCTAGATAATCTGCGCTTTATCTATAGCGGAAATTCTTCATCAATTTGATGAGTGTGGCAGTGGTCAGTGAGTATGTCTTAAAATATACACTTTTTGAATTAGTTCGATTATTTGAACAGTAAATTTCACTCGTTTTTATTTATTTTCCTTAGTTAAGACTAAGAAGTACTTGTTTTAAAGTATTAGATATTGTAAACGTAAATACAAATTTAAGTACCCACTCCAATTTTTATAACAAAGAGATAGAAAAAACAATAATTGTACCCTTTACCAAAAAATGGTAAAAGGGGGGTATATATAGGTTTGTCATTCCGTTTGTAATTTCCACAATATTAATAAGGGAGCTATAAAGTAGATATATTCTGGATTCTTATGCATAGGGAAGACGAACAGGCGATGTCCGTTTGTCCGTCTGTCTGTATGTTAAATCGGTTTTCCGAAGCTCCCAGAAAAGCTAAAAACTTCGTTCTTGGACTGGTATTGAAAATCAGCAAAACTTTATTTTTCCATACAAAATAACTACCGAAAACTAGTTATTATTATTTTTTTACTAAATAAACTTATTTTATACTTCAGTATGAATAAAGTTGGAATTTATAATTAAAAAAAAATTAAAAAATTAAAAATTGGTTTCCAGGGTTGGAAAACTTTAACTTTTTTATACAAAAGTAACTTACTAAAACAAATTTTTCCTTTTTTTCTATAAATTAAACATATCTAATATCCACAAAAGAAAGAGATTGATATAAGATATCAGAAAAATCAAAAAGTATTATACCAGGGTTGGAAGACGTACAATTTTTGTGATATATAAAATTAAATACCCTAAACTAATTTTTTATTTATTTTTATTAAATAAACTTTTTTTATACTTCACTATGAATAAAATTGGTATTTCAATTAGAAAAAATAAAAAAAAATTAAAAATACGTTTCCAGGGTTGGAAAACTTTAAGTTTTTTTTTACTAAAACTGATTTTTCCTTTTTCTTTATAAGAAATCAGACAAATCAAAAAGGATGACTTCAGGGTTGGGAAACTTACACTCTTTGTAATATAAAAAATTAACTACCGAAAACTAATTTTGTATGATATAAACTTATTTTATACTTCAGTACGAATAAAATTGCTATTTCAAATTAAAAAAAAAATTAAAAAATTAAAAACACGTTTCCAAGGTTGGAAAACTTTAACTTTTTTGTACAATAGTAACTTACTTAAACACATTTTTCCTTCTTTTTTCTATAAATTAAGCATATTTAATATCCATAAAAGAAATAGATTGGTGTAAGAAATCAGAAAAATCAAAAAGGATGATTCCAGGGGTGGGAAGCTTACATTTTTGTGATATATAAAAGTTACTAAGGCTAATTAATTTTTATCTTTTCCTTTATAAATTATATATATTTTACATTTTGTAAAGAAAAGTTTGGTGTAGAAAACTACAAAAATAAAAACCACAGCTCCAGATCTGGAAACTTTGAACTTTTTTCTGGATATTAAAGTAACTAAATAAAACATTTTTTTAATTTCCTTTGTTCTTTTTTCACTTAACACACTTTCTATGTTTTTTTAAGAACTACTAGATTGTTATAAGGTATCAGAAAAATTTAATATGATGATTCTAGGGTTTGAAAACTAATTTTTTTTTTATAAAAGTAACTAGGTCAAATTATTATTTTCTTTTTGTTTATACTCTATGTATGTGCTTATGTATTTATCTCTATACTTCATAAACGCACTTTGGTAAAGGGTTAATAAGATTCGGCACAGCCGAGTATAGCACTCTTAAGCTAAATTTACACTATTGAAATTTTCTTCAAAATTGCTCTTCAAAATGCTTTAAACTCGTGTAGACAGCAAAATTTCTTCAAAATTTATTGAACAAAACTTTTGAAGATTTTATTAATGACGTGTAAATAAGCATCAAAATCGCATCTGGCAATATTGAGAACTATAAATAATTTGACAGCATGTTCATTCTTTTGATTCAATACATATCATTGTAGTTCGTGTCCACAAGCGCCATCAAAACAATGCTGTTTTTCTATTTATAATTGAAATATGTATGTGCTTCCACAGTGTGCTGGTGCTATAATATCGATGTGTTTTTCATCTAATGCTCCGATTGAATTGGGAAAATTCCAAGTTTTGTTTATACTTTGGGAAATACTCTCCCATTCCTATTCTGTTGTTGGCATCTGTACCAATGTATGTTATTTTTGATATGTTTTTTATTTAATAAATTAGGTGTTACCATTAAAAATTCATCTTTTAATACTTTATATAATCGATTATTTTGATCCCAGTCGCTAAAAATCTCAAAGTAATTGCCAGGCGTTCTCCGGGGCATATAGATTCCCGCATATTAGTATTGGCCTTTTCTATTGATGGGGTGACGAGATTAATCAAATAATCAAAATCGTCTGGTGACATTCTCACAAAGTTTTTGTATATGTCGGGATCATTCGCTTTCAATCGCTCCCTAAAAGAGACATACATACCATTACCTTCCAAAAGAAAAGGTCGAAGCCAATGTTCCTTTTGTTTTCTTCTTTTTTTTTTGCATTATTATCAGCTACTTCTTCCTCCAATATTAAAAATGTTGATGCTATGATGATTGTGTCGTCTTCCATACTTATTAATTGTTTTTTTTTTTATGATAGTAAATTATTTCACAAAAGAAGCAAAACAGCTGATTTTGATCAAATTTTTATCAAAAGATTTTGAAATATATTGAAAGAATATTTTGATCAAATTTTTGAAACGTGTAAATAGAACATCAAAAAAAATTTTCAAAATTTTGATAAGACTTCAAAATGCCTTCAGTCGTGTAAACCTAGCTTGACTTGTTTTAGCATAGTTTTAAGAACTGAATGCTAAGTATTATATATAAGAAAATAAAAAAAGTAACAGTTTTGTTCCATTGAAAAACGATTGAACTTTCAAAACCACCAAACAAATGTTTTTGGTTTTTAATTGTGTTTTTTTTGTAATTTGTCTTCAAAATACAGTATTCGAGAAATCGAAGGCCGCTAAACCTTCATCATCAGCGTTCTTCTGTGTTTGGTTCATTGTGTGTGGTATCAGTTGATGTAGATTTCTGCTTTATATATGCAACGTTTTTGCAAATGGAATATGTGAATTGTTTTGATTCATCGTATTTCAATTTGCTGAAAGATTTTTTGTAATGAAAGCTCAATTTACCATATCTAAGCTTACAACAGTCTTATTATGCACATGTTAGCTAATTTGCTTATTTTTTGTTCTACTCTAGACAAACTTTTTTGGTTTGTTACTATTAAATATATTTAATTTAATTTTTACCACAGGCCCACGACTATTAATTTTAGTTAATTTAATTTTTATTATTCGAACTTCATTTGTTTCTATATTTTATGATTTGAACGGTATCGCTTTGTAAGCCAAATTACGAACTTTAGCCAGTTCAAATCAGAAAATATAGAAGCAAATGAAGTTCAAATAATAATAATTAAATTTAACAGTGATTGTTTTTTTTTCGTTACTTTGATAAACGTTCTAAAAAGGAGGCATTATTTTGCTCAAAACTCAACAGCACCATAACAAAGATTATAGAAGATACGGAGAGCATCACGCTAGAAAATCTGATAGAACAAAAAGTGTAGAGAATATTTTTTTGCTTACAGGGCGGCAATTGAACTGAAGAGTCATACATTGAAGTAACAATAAAGTGCATAAAACAATTTGTATGCTTTTATTTTTATATATTACCTTTTAAGAAAGTTCACATTAAATTTAATCTTCTGTATTTACGACTTTTAACATATTTCTGTAGATTATACAAAAAGTAGTGGTGATTTGTACTCTTAAGACCGACTTTTCTTGTTGGTTAGTGCCAAATGATTAATAATTAAACGGTAATTACTGCCAACATGCAACGTTCAGCAGCAGTAACAAGTTAATCGCAATCAAAAACAACATTAAAATGAAGGTTGACTTTGACCTTAACACTCAGTTACCAAAATCAGATAAAAACATGTAAAATATCGCAACATGCAATCGAGTACTTAAACGCATCGTTTATAAATTTTGTAAACATGTGGATGTGATTTTGGTAGATCTTAAAATTTTTCAATCTTTAGCTAAGATATGCACTTAGTACAAAAATATTGTTCAGTTGGAGTTTTTGCCCGTCTTTTGGTTAAGCAACGTTTGTATGCATTTCGTTCTCATTTAAAAAAATAACTCAAATTCAAGAAATAAAAGTAAGAGTAAAAGTAAGTATACAGCGGATGAGACAACTCGTAGTTGGCGTCTTAGAAAATAAATCAATCTATATATAGACTTTATGCCAAATAAATATACTTCGGTATTTCCTACTATTCTTTAGTGTTACATATTTATAAATTTTATACTACATCGACCTATTTCAGAAGCTTCTAGGATAGGGTAATTTCATGCATAGTTTAAATAATTCATTTCTATTATTTATGTATATCAATAACATTTATAGACCTTCTACAAATAAAGGCTACAATATCTTGTTGGATTTGAAGCCTTACCTTTCCTTAATGTACGACAACCGCAGCTTTAAAAATTGCACTTCAAAAATACATTGTTTTATTTATTCAATTGTAACTTTTTCTTATTAACAACTGAAAATCAAAACTTTAATATAAATTATTACTTTTATGAAAACATGCATTGGCAGTTGGTGTCAATGCTGCAACATAAAAAGTCTGAACGCCTCTCGTCCGTCACTTTAAAAACCACTTCCACAAACTCTCTTCCTTTTACTTTAGTTAAATTCACTGAATAAAAACAACATTTATCTTGGTGTCTGTCACTAAACAATCTTTCAATTACAAAGCATGTTGACTTTTATCTAAAACATCGTTGTAGTGGCGCAAGATCATTGTTTACAGCATGTGTGAATGCAACCGTTAAGAATTCAAGTTAAAGTGACCTTAAAAATTAAGGCTTAAATGCTGTTGAGTTGGTTACTTTTGCTGGTTTTTATTTTTGTTATTTTTGGAAAAATTTTGGTTACAATTAAAGTCTACAAAATAAATCATCTTGCGCATTAATTTAAAATTTTACATTTTGTATATCAATTTGTCTGCAATTTTATTTACTCTTATTTAATTCAATTTACAAAATCATAATTGAATTCTTTTCGCTCAAATAATTGCAGGTTAAAAAATTAATATTATTATTGATTATTGCGTATAATTTGTATTTCTGGCAGATATTTTTTGACTTTTAATTTAGTGTTAATGCAACTGGATAAAAATTAGTCGTGTTTGCTATTCAAATTCTTACATTACAATGAAATATGTTCAATTGTATATAATACAAAAATTTTAAATCTATTATTTAAGGTATATACTAGACAGCTTTTGATTCATTTTCATGTACGTTAATGTGAGCACAAAAAAAATTAATCACTATCACGAAAATTTACGCTCACGAGAAACTCTTGTCCATTACTAAGGTATGTTCAAGAGCCCAGGTGACAGGTAAGCTACGTGTCACGCTATTGTAGGGTGCTATTGGCGCAGTCATGTCAACATCACAGTTTTTTTTATTTTTGATTTTTTTTTTTTGATTTTAGTGTCTATACTAAATCGTATCACAATGCCTTCCGTCGTCAATATTTGAATCGTCGGCGAAATAAGAAAACTAATGAAATCGGTAAATGGTCTACTTAACATTAGAGGCTCTACAACGATGGTATAAGAATTAACAAAACCTCCGCTCAATAGCAATCAGGGTGACCGATGACATTCTTCAAAAAGTGGCACCAAATAGGGGATTTATCAAAAAAGAGGGGCAACATTAAAAAAACGAGACCACTACACTAAAGTTCTTGTTTTTAATGTATTATTATATGATTCACTTTATTATTCACTTTATATTATTATATGATTCACTGATAGCAATAGGAGTAACAAAACGAGTTATGCTGGGAACAACACAATTGGGACGAACGACGAATTTCGTCCACGTCGAAGAATTCGTTTATATGAATTCGCTGCGAAAATTCGTTGTGTGACGCACAATAACGACGAATTTATGCTAGGAACACAACGTGATTTAGCTGAGAGAGAGAGAGAGAGAGAGAGAGAGAGAGAGAGAGAGAGAGAGAGAATTGATTTTTCGTCGTTCGTCGGCGTACAAAATAGAAATAAATATATCTCAGAGTTCGTCACGCACGACGAATTTCGTTCTACGGCGGTGTTGTGTTCATTTTCATATGAACAAATGTGTTTTATTTTTATGACGAAAGTTCGCACCGAAAAATTCGTCGTTCGTCCCAGCTGTGTTCCTAGCATTATGATAGGAACACAATTGGGACGAACGACGAATTCGCCCACGTCGACGAATTCGTCGATATGAATTCGCTGCGTAAATTCGACGTGTGAAGCACAATAACGACGAATTTACTCAGCGAATTTTGCTCTTATAATTGATAAAGTTGGTTATTGTCAGTTTGACTATATTAGCTAATTTTGGGCTAAATTTAGCTTATTTCTTCTGGATTTAGCTTTAAAATTTTTGTTAAGCTCTTAGCTTATTTTTTTTAGCTATTTTAAAAACGGAATTAGGTTTTTTAGCCTTTTTTAATTTAGTTTAGCTGAATTTTATTTTAAAATATGGCCGCACTGTTTATTGTGTATGTAAAGAGAGTGATAGAAATTTGTTTTTTTCGTCGTTCGTCGGCGTACAAAATAGAAATAAATCTATCTCAGAGTTCGTCACGCACGACGAATTTCGATCTACGGCGGTGTTATGTTAACTTTCATATGAACAAATGTGTTTTATTTTTTATGACGAAAGTTCGCACCGCAAAATTCGTCGTTCGTCCCAGTTTTGTTCCTAGCATTAAACTGAATAATTTAATATTTCAATACTACTTCTCTCCACTTCTCCTTTCCTAAACAATGTAACACACATATGTATGTGAAGTTTTGTGTTTGTTGGAAGGGGTAAAATCCGAATGCCGGGATTTTTCGGGATTTCTTAATTTTACATAGAAAACTTTTAATAGTTATTTGTTAATAAAATTTTCCTTAATTTTATGGCACCTTTTATAATATTCAAAAGTTCCATACATTTTTATACGAGTACTTTTAAAAATTTAATGACTATTCGTGACAAATTGTTTATCAATTAACAACAAGAGCAAAAAAAATCATCTTCTTTCTTACGATTATTTTCATCAAGGTTGCTACAACATATGTGACCTTCTCCGAGAAGGGTTTGGACTTTGGTACCTAAAAAGGTGTAGAATAAGACGAAATGAGTTAGGTTTCTGATAAAAATTTATTTACCCCAAATCGCATCTCCCAACTGGAGGTGTGTTCAAAGTGATAATGCGTTATGAAACTTTAAATGCGTTTTTCTCAAAACTTCATTTTCACACAATAGGTTCCTTTTCTCGAAGAAGGTCACATATGTAAATCTAAGAATTATTTTGAAAACAAAAAAATAAGTGTATGAGCTTTAAAAGAAAAATAACATTTGAAAAATTCATCATTGTGAAAAATTCATTCCATCTTATTCTACATTTTTATTATCGTATTTTAACTATACTTATCCTCAACTCTACACAATAAAATTGGCACTTCTCTTCTTGATGTTGGTAACAATTGAGTACTTCTTTTAGACAAGTGCAAACTTTTTGTTGTTGGCTTGAGGTGAAAGCGAGAAATATGTACAAAATAATGCGGAGTATTTTGCTTAAAAAACTATTCGAGTTTGCATGTTGTTTACTTTGCAGTGCAAAAGTGTTTTGTTTTATTCGAGTTACAGAAAAGAAGGCCAGCACACTAATGAATCCTACTCCTATTAACGAACGTATCTATACATATCTGTCGAACTTTTAAAAACAGCTTATATATGATTTTCAAGTTTTTTAGTATAGCAAAAATACTGTTCAAATACTCAGCCAAAGTATGTATGTATTTGCCTATAATAATTCTTTCTGCCGAAAAAAAAATTGACTTCAATTCAAAGATATAATAGAAGAATATAAGAAGTACGTGAAGTATAAAATTGAATTTTAATGGGCGTGCCTCCGCTTATTTTTTTAAATGAAGGATTATATCTGTTTTAAAGGTCAAGGTGTGTGGTAAGTTTCGAAAAAAATCGGTTATGTAGAACCGAGTGAAATATTATGATAAATTGTAATGCTCGTAACCCCGCCCATTTTTTTCAACTTTCAAATTGAATAATTACAAGAACCTAATCTGTTTATATTTTATGCAGCAATCAACTGAGTAGAATATCGTAACATTAAATTTAAAAAATGTGGATGTGTCCCCGCCCTCCTTCTCATTTTTGAAGTCGGTTAAATGTGTAGTATTGACAAAATCGATAAATAAAAACGGCAATGCTTGCCATCTATCTATATAATTAATAGGCGAACATGTTTTTTGTAATCCCTTTTACGATGGTACCACCACACCGATTTTAAAAATATTTATATGGTTTTAAAGGATTTTCTTTACAGATGTGCAGAATCTATATTTTATTGAAATCGGTTTTGTATTTTGGGAGCTATAAGCGTTTAAAGTTGCTACTACTACATGCACACATATTACACACGCATTTATTAGCTTACAAGTAAAAAAAAAGAAACAAAACATGAGTGTGTGTGTGTGTGTGTGTGTGTGTTTGTAGTATTTCTCTTGATCTTATAATTGTTTTTCTCTTATTTGTTGTTGTATGAAAGCCATAATACTTAAAGGAAGAGAATTGAATAAAGTGAATTACCTTGGTTGAGGGGATTTTGTTTATGTTTTTTTAATTGCATGTATTGTTTAATTATGCTTGCATATGTATGTAAGTTTTGTGTGTGGCTGTGTTTTAATGAATTTTGTATGACGTTTAGATAGTTAAGGTAGAATTAGTAAAATCGTATCCTGATGTTGCGTGTCAGCTGACAAAAACCGTACCATATAAATACAATGCATGTTACTAGTTATAAAATATGTGGTGGTAGCACTGCTGACGTAGGAATCTGCAGAAAACAGATTTTTCTGTAGCGAATGTCAAAAACGCCGCATTTAATGCCAGACAAAAAAATGTGCTGTGCAAACTGTTACATTTTCTATAACTTGTGCATAAATTTGAACGATACGGCAAGCTGTAAAGTAGAATGATACGATTTTACTAATTCTACCTTTACATTTTCTTTGAATCTTAAATTATTTACATTTTGATTTTAGAATACGGACGAGTGTGTCGTCTGTTTGGTATATATATCGTTTAATATCGATTACGCTTACGACAACAGGGTACTTGTTGTTGATCAACCCAAAATTAAAAAAAAATCATTAACAGGTACATTTAACAAAATAAAAATATTTTTGAAACTAATTTTAATGAAAATTTGTTTAAAAAATTTTGCAAGTCAACATAAGCGCTAGTGTCAAAAGTCTACAGATATGTACTATGTATACGATGATACGGTCCCTATAAACAGGGAAGATGAATAAGCGATGTCCGTCTGTCCGCCTGTCTTTATGAGAAATCGGTTTTCCGAAGTTCCCAGAAAAGCTAGAGACTTCGGTAATAAACTGGTGTATTAGAAATAGTCCGAAAAAGATTGGTATTTAAAATCCGCAAAATCGAAAATACGGGTTCAGAGCTGCAAAGCTTAAACGTTTTTTGCCATATAAAAGTAGCAAGCTGAAACTAATTTTTGTTTTTCAGTTAGAATTAAATTGGTATTAAAAATCAATATAAATGAAAAAGACGATTCCAGGGTTGGAAAATTAAATTTTTTTTGGTATATAACAGTAGCATATTAAAACAAATTTTTTTCATTTTCTGTGTATATTAAACATATTTCATATTTAGAGATAAATAGTTTGTTAAAAGAAATCAGAAAAAAACTAAAAGGATTTTTTCAGGCTTAGAAAATTTATTTATTTTTTGTATATATACAATTTTTTTTTTAGAAAGAAAAGTTTGGTATACAAAATTACAAAAATAAAACAACTTCAGAGCCTGAAAACCCAAACGGTTTTTTTGTTCACATTTTCCTTGTTAATGAAAGAAAAAACATTTGTATTTAAAATCAGAAAAACTTCAAAATACTCACTGACCACTGACACACTAATCAAATTGATGCAGCACTTCCGCTATAGCTAGAGAGCTTAAATTTGGTACAAGTGTAGATCTAGGTGAGCAATGAACTAGAAAAATCTAAAAACCTGGAAATTTTAATCAGGGGGGCGGGGCTATGCCCATAAATATTAAAACTTATTCTAGTGAGCTGAAATTCGATACAGAGAAAACCCGGAAATTTTAGCCAGGAGGGCGGGGCTACGCTTATAAATGTTAGAATTAAAAAAAGCAAATCTAAGGCGCTTAATGGAAGCTATTTTATTGAAATTTGGCATATATACTGCGATAATGCAAGGCTAAAATTTTTTTATTGAAAAAGTGGGCGTTGCACAGTGGCGGGAAATAAAAAAAAAGTGGTAAAAATTCGGCAACTTTTGAACTAGTGAACCGATTTCGATGAAACTAATTGTTTTAGAAAGAAGAAGTGTTGAACTTTTCAGAAAGTATATATATATATATATAAGTAAAATAATAATTTGGGATTATTAGTGCGTTAATAAATGTTAAACTTAAATTGGCAGCTTTTTTTGGCTGGGTCTTCGCTAAAATCAATTTGAATGAATCAAGGCTTCTTGTTTAATCATTTTGCTTCTGCATCGAGCGTTATCGTGATCCTTACTTGGCCGATCAAACTTCTTTCTATATACATATAACAAATCCTTATTTCTATTCTGAGATTTAGAAATTTATTTATTGCATTCACTTTTTTTCATATAATTTAAAAAAATTTCAATCGATGTTTTCAGATAAACCATACGTAGTAGTTACTATGTACAACATTTGGTCAACCTTGTCCGACCGAGTAGTCCCATTATTGAGGCTTTCCCATGTTAATTTACAGAGCGATTTATTTTTAATTGTTATCTCCATGATATCTATCACTGAAATAATAAAATTGAGCCCATCGTAACTTAAGTGTATAGTTATGTATTTTACAAACAACGGATACAAAAGTGATACAAATATTAGGTAAAAACATACCCATAATAGGGATGTGCGCGCAGGCACCTTTGCCCTTGTGGGTATATATACTGTCTGTGAATATTAATTTTTATATGTTTGAGACAAATAAAAGTAATTAGTTACAAAAAAAATATTTAATACACCTTCAAGAGGTCATAAAAAATGTGAGTTTGTTTGAATATCAGAAAAAAAACACGTAAATTTTCACCTGAGGTGTTATATTTGTGTATACATTTTAAGACTGATGTAATGGCAAAGGTATACATATTATATACCGTTGAATAGACAATTATATCTACTATTGTGATAACATAAAAAAGTTTAGAAACATTTGAAGTAAAGAAAATTAGATCAATAATTTAGGCAAAAATAAAAAAATGTAGAAAATTTAATTTTGTAATCAGAATTGGATTTTGAATATTTCGAAAAGTATTGAAGGTATGAGAATATTTTTTTTTTCTTTTGCAAAGCTAAATGTATGCTATCGAACTAAATTAAAATATTTCTCGATTTATAATTTTATAAAACTTTGTTTTTATTGGGAAAAATTGTTAGGAAAATTTTAGAATTTTTAGAAAATTTCCTCCCCTGCCTACATTTACGTGTAGGCTGTCAAGAATTTCTTACAAGTTACTAACAACAAGTTCATTTATAATAAAAAGTCAAAAAATTTACAAAAACGAGCGTGCAATTTTTTTGCCACATTCAAAAATTAGATTTTTTGCAAAAAAATGCTAATTTTCGACCAATGCTGGATGTAGGGTGTACTATCAAAAATCTCTCAAATCTAATTTACAGTCTTTCCTGATGCCTCCTCTCTCAGAAACATTCAAAATTTTTAACAAATACTTAATAATTTTTTAAAATATTCAAAAAAAATTAAAAATACTTTTTTCACAAAATTTACAAAATTTTCTCATAATTTTCAAAAATCCAAATTGCAAAATTATTCCCAGCTACAATTTTTGAGATATCAAGAGATATCTTTTTTCATTTAAATTGTAATATAGTTTTCTTTCAAAAACAACAAAATTAACTGATTTTTGCCAAGTAATAAGGAAGTTATGTACCAACGATTAAAAAAGTCAGGGCCAAAAATTAAAAAAAAAAATTTTTCAAGTCAAATAACTTGGAAACTGTAAGAGATAAAATGGTGAAAAAATTATTAAGATCGGTCGATATTTACAGAAGTTACAAGCTCCGAAAGAATTTCGACAACCGCAGTTTCCCACTTTGAGGCTCTTTGGAGCTATCCTGTCTTACAACAGCGTGCCTCCAAATGTATTTTCTGAAAAGCTCAACACTTCTTCTTTCCAAAACAGTTAGTTTCATCGAAATCGGTTCACTAGTTCAAAACTCGCGGACTTTTTACCACTTTTTTTTATTTCACGCTACTGTGCGTTGGCACGCGCATACAATTTAAACCTCATTTTCATGTACTGCGGCTCAACATACCCTCTAGTCAACATAGAACCATATGTCTCTATGTCAATACTCTTTCTCCAGCGACAATTACACTAGTTAAAATATCGACAACTTTCCTTTTATGCGTGAGTAGAGATACGTTAGAGACGACAGTTCTAGTGTATTTCTGGAGATATTGTCAATGAACGCGTCAATACTTTGTTTTTCTTTTTGTTTATGTTGTGGAATGATATTAAATAAATATATGTAGGGTCACTAAAATCTACTAGTGAATTTCCGGTTCAAATATCGCCATATGGTCGTAAAAGAACTACCTTCTCAATAGTGCTAAAGTCTACTGATAGCATTTGAATGACAACCCTATGTTATTTGTCAATAGGCATTTGCATTGGCTGGGGTACACCTAGTCAGTAACACTATTGAAAATGTCACTAGAAAATCACTTTAAGTTTACTATTGACAACGAGAGAGGATACATATATCGATATTGTAGACTAGAGCCCCTAAAATTTACTAATGAATCTTTGTTGCCAATGTCTCCATGTGGTCCCGAAAGAACTACTAAGTTAGTAGTGCTATAGTCTAGTGGTGGATTTTCAATGACAAGCTAATATTAAATATAAATAGATGATACCATTGGCTGGGGTACACTTGGTCAATAGTGCTACTGACAACTTCACTAGTAAATCACCACAATTTCACTATTCGCACTTTCTGCAGGGTATTTAGATATACTATTTATGTATATATTATTATACGTTTGCAACGAAACTTGACACGAAAAACAAGCACTGGCTTAAAAAATTCTTCAATTTGGAAAAGTGGGCAGGGTTACGCCCATAAAAATAAAAATTAAACGTTGGCCTAATTAGTTGAAATTTAATACACATGTAGGTCTAGGTGGGAAAATAACAAGAACAACCTGAAAACCCGGAAATTTTAGTCAGAGGGGCGGGGCTGCACCCATAAAAATTTAAAATTAAAAGTTTCGCTTATGAGCTGAAATTTGATACACAAGTAGGTCTAGGTGAGAAAACAACTAGAAAAATCTGAAAACCCAAAAAATTTTACCAGAATGGGCGGGGTCACGCTAATATTGTTTGAAACTGAAAACTTTTACGAAAAACTTTTTATGAAAATTTGTCTTAAAACCCCTTTATAAAGCCTTAATAAGTTACATAAATAAGGCGGTTAATAGACAGCTTTTAACTTAAGCCATTTTAGTGAAGCCTTGGATATGCGTTTCACGTGTGCAATACTTTAAACTATCACCTAAAGAAGTGGGCGTAATCACTCCCATAAAATTTTAGTCTTGTGTTCAATCTATTTCGATCTAGCATATTTTAGAAGAAAATTAGCATGAATTGTAAGCGCTGCTAACAACAAAATTGTGATTTTAAAATAGTGAGAGGGGTAATGCTCATAAAATTTAAAGGTATAATTCGCGCTAGAGAGCTGAAATTTTATACACAAGTGTAGGTGAGTAAGCCAATGGGAAAATCTTAAAACCAAGAAGTTTTATCCGTTAATACCCAAATTCGTACTAGAGAGCTGCAATTTGATACACAAATAAATCTAGATCAGAAATAAATATGGAAACAAGCACTGTAAACTCAAAATTAAGTTCAGTTTTGTTGAAACTTTTAATACACATCGCACTTATCCAAAGTAAAAATTTCCTGTTTTGAAAAGTGGCCGTGACTGCACCCATAAATCTTAGCTATTTCTTTCATGTACTTCGGCTTAACAGTTTTTAGTCTATTACTCATGTATCTCTCATTAGCTATTTCGTACGAAACTTTACATAAACCATAAGCACAAACAGATATAAACGTCGGCGAGGCCAGGCCCATAAAATTTTACGTAATACTATACTGTAGAGATCTGACATTTTGTAGACAAATAGTCCTAATTGATTTACTCAATCGGAAAATCCAAAAATTAAAGCACCAGCTACCCTATTGAAACTTTGCATGCACATTGGGCATATTCTTACTTCGGCTAAGCAGACTTTAATAAGTAAATATATTGAGAAAATAGGCGGGTTCACACCTACTGAAATTCACGCTGTAATGACACAATAGTGCATTTTTAAGATGTACAATCCAACACCCATCACACTCATTTTTAACTGGCACAGTGATCATGAATGGAAATAAAACACACTAGAAATTTTAAGTTTAAAAAGTGTTATCATAGAAAACTTTTCAAAAAGTAGTCACATCCTCACAAAAACATAAATGTGAAAAAAGGCTGAGTTCCTGTCAAAAATTTCGAGTGCAAATATATATAATGCGTAGCATATGTCAGTGAAAGGTGTTGTGCCAAACAAGAACTTGATCAAAATTTATATATCACTGCTTTTGATGGCCGAAATTTTTGACAGGAACTTGGCCTTTTTTCACATTTATGTTTTTGTGAGGATTATTTTTAGTTAAAATTATTTTATATATTAGATAGACCTTTACTCAATTTTTATATGAAAATATAATTTAACCATAAAATTTCTAATTAGTTTAGATTGCTTACAGATATTTTAAAATAGAAATTTTTTTAAGTACCATTATGAATAGTTATTTAATTCAGCTTTCGGTGTCGGAAATAAAATGGTAAAGGCTGACAAAATATTTAATTTATATATACAGGTTCAAGTTCCTTTAAATGTGGGTGAATAAATTAACATTAGAAAGTGCTAATCTCTGTTAAAGTCACATCTAACTAATTTCTGCTCATTCATTTTAAAAAGGAAAATTATGAATAATGTAAAAAAGTCTTAAATGCAAAGTGCAGAATGAAAAATTCAACTATTGTTCATTTCGTAAATAAAATCTTTGAATCAAATCCTTTAGTCGAAAAATAAATTTTACAAGAATATGATATATGGCAATATTTTAGATCTTTGAGTCAACAATATTAGTCTCAAAGAAAGTTTTTTGCTAAAATTAATATTTTAGAAAATAATGAGGAAAATAACCAACAAAATACCAAAAATTTTACGTAACAAAATTATCATGCCTATTCACAGAAAGTATTGTGACTGAAAAATAGTCATAACTTTAACATTGTGACTAAAGACTAAAATTTCCGATTCTCAAAACAAACTTCTATCAATATAAATTTTTAAAATAAAGACTAGGAATGTAGACAATCATAGGAATTGTGACAGGCATTTCAAACTAAAATAATTAATATAAAATATATAAAAAACAAAAACTAATTTAGAATTGGCCGAAGGGATGTACATAATATGTACATTTTTGCTAATAACCCATTTTGGGAGTGATGTACAGCTTCCAGAAACAGTCGGAGAGGAACCTGTGCTCCCAGATTTACCCTTATATTTATAATTATACTAGCATTTTCCCGCGACTTTGTTCGCACTTAGAAGAAAACTGAGTAGGCTTTAAATTGTATTCAGGCCAATCTTATCTAAAGCAGACAAAATACCAACAGTGAAAATATTCTAGATTGATTATGTTCCGCACTACTTTCTCAATTTTTTCTTTCATATCACTCTTCTCCACACAATAATAAACAAAACAAAAAGATAGGTGATCCAGCGTTCACGCGTGCTGCCGTGACCATTATCTGCAGATAATGCGACTAGTCTATACATGCATGTAAGGACTAGTCCAAAGAGGAATAGGAGCACTCCAAAACTAATCTAAATATATGAAGAAGCTGGTCGATTTAACATTGCGATGTCCTAAGGTTGGTCCACATGGTCAAACTTTGCTTTACATCGGACTAACCCCAAAACAGTGTCTCGCAAAATAAAATATGTTTGTATTGGTGAGAAAAATGAGAGTAAAATAAACTTGCACTTGAAGAAAAGTTTTGTAATATAAAATACATCCTGTGGGTATTAGTTGTATGAATTATTTTTTGTAAATAAGCATTTTACTATAAACTTAAATAAAAAGTAAAAATTTAATAACCATTCAACCATCTAGTGTATAAATTCAAAATTAAATTTATTCACAGCTCTGTTGATACTATTAAAATGCCTTTTTAAACTATTTTCCCTATTATTTTTAAATATTCCATAACATAAAATGCATTGCATATTGCCAACAGCATTTTTAACCACGAAATATTTCCCAGCTTCCATAATTATATTATCAATTTTTTGTCTGTAGAAATTTATTAAATTTGAACTTTAATTTCGTTCCGTGTGCTCAAAAAAACTAAACAAAAAACCAGGAAAAAATTAGTACATGCGTGCACAACTTAATTCGTCGCTTGCTCAGTGACGATTAAATGAAAGAGCATAAGCATGTATGTGATTTTCATCCGCACAATTGTGCTATGGCTTGCGGGTTACTGCCCCAAAACTACCGCATATGGAATAGCTATAGACTTAACGAACACTTATCGTCTAGCATTGAATGCTTGTATGAAAGCGCCATTGTCCATTGCCTATTTCACATATATTGGACCACGTACTCCAATATTATTTGCAGGGTTTTTATATAAATACATACATATGTATCTATTTATGTATGTATGTATTTATGTATGTATTTTTATTTTTTATTCAATATTCAAATGCCATAATTTTTAATGTCATAATTTTCATTAACATAGAATGTTAACTATAAAATTTGGATTTTTGTGACTATGTTACGAGAATACAAAATTAAGACCGAGTCACAAGAGTAAATATAGAACTCTGTCATAACAAAAGTTGTGACTGACCTGAGACTTTTTCTGTGAATAGGCATGTATATTTATATGACAATTTTTTATTTTAAGCATGTACAATAAAAGCTTATAACTATATGTATATTAAATTATTTTATACATATATAGTCAAAATAAAACTAAACCAAAAAAAAAAAAAAAAAAATCATTGAATAATTGAATATATAGGCTTGAGGGCCGGACGCACCCCCTAAAACACAACTTATAGGTATGAAATTTTTTTGTATTTTTTTTATACCCTTTGCCAAAAAATGATAAATGGGTATATATAGGTTTGTCATTCCGTTTGTAATTTCTAGAATATTAATAAGCGAGCTATAAAGTAAATATATTCTGGATCCTTATGTATAGGGAATACGAATAAGCGATGTCCGTCTGTCCGTCTGTCCGTCTGTCTGTACGTGAAATCGGTTTTCCGAAGCTCCCAGAAAAGCTAGAGACTTCGTTCTTGGACTGGTGGATCAGAAATTATCGAAATAAGATTGGTATTGAAAATCAGCAAAATCGAGCAGACGGTTTCAGAGCTGGGAGACTTAAACTTCATTTTGCCATACAAAATAACTACCGAAAACTAGTTTTTAATAATTTTTTATTAAATAAAGTTATTTTATACTTCAGTATGAATAAAATTGGTATAACTGAAAAAAATTAAAAATACGTTTCCAGGGTTGGAAAACCCTAACTTTTTTTGTTATGCGAAAGTAACTTACTAAAACAAATTTTTCCTTTTTTTCTATAAACTAAACATATGTAATGCTCTTAAAAGAAGGAGATTGATGTAACAAATTAGAAAACCAAAAAGGATGAATCCAGGGTTGAAAAACCTATGATTTTTGTGATATGTACAATTAACTACCGTAAACTAATTTTTTAATTATTTTTATTAAATAAACTTATTTTATACTTCACCACGAATAAAATTGGTATTTCAAATAAAAAAAAAATTAAAAAATTTAAAAAGACGTTTCCAAGGTTGGAAAACTTTAACTTTTTTTTTGTTATGCAAAAGTAACTTACTAAAACAAATTTTTCCTTTTTTTCTATAAACTAAACATATGGAATGTTCTTAAAAGAAGGAGATTGATGTAAGAAATCAGAAAAACAAAAAGGATGATGGTTGGAAATCCTACTATTGTTGTGAGATATACAATTAACTACCGTAAACTAATTTTTTAATTATTTTTATTAAATAAACTTATTTTATACTTCACCACGCATAAAATTGATATTTCAAATAAAAAATTAAACTTCAAAAAATTAATAAGATGTTTCCAGGGTTGGAAAACTTTAACTTTTTTTCTTATCCAAAAGTAACTTACTAAAACAAATTTTTCCTTTTTTTTCTATGAATTAAACATATCTAATGTTTTTAAAAGAAAGAAATTGATGTTAGAAATCAGAAAAATCAAAAGGGATGATTCCAGGGTTGGGAAACTGAAACCTTTTGTAATATAAAAAATTAACTACCGAAAATTAATTTTTATTTTTTTTTATTAAATGAACTTATTTTATACTTCACCACGAATAAAATTGGTATTTCAAATTAAAGATTAACCTTCTAGAATTAAAAAGATGTTTCCAGGGTTGGAAAACTTTAACTTTTTTTATACAAAAGTAACTTACTAAAGCAAAATTTTCCTTTTTCTCTATAAATTAAATATATATTATATTCTTAAAAGAAATAGATTAGTATAAGAAATCAGAAAAATTAAAAAGTTTGATTTCAGGGTTGGAAAATCCACACTTTTTGTGATATAAAAAATTATCTACCGAAAACTAATTTTTTTTATAAAATAAACTTATTTTATACTTTAGTATTTCAAAATAAAAAAAATTAAAACGACGTTTCCAGGGTTCGAAAATCTTATTTTTTATACAAAAGTAACTTACTAAAACAAATTTTTTCTTTTTTACTATAAATTAAACATATTTTATATTCTTAAAAAAAAGATGGTGTAAGAAATCAAAAAAAAAAAACCAAAAAGGAAGATTCTTTGTGATATAAAAAATTAACTACCGAAAACTAATTTTTATCTATTTGTATTAAATAGAATTATTTTATGCTTGATAACGAATAAAATTGGTATTTCAAATAAAAAGAAAAACAATTAAAAAAATTAAAAAGACGATTCCAGGGTTGGAAAACTTTAACTTTTTCTACAAAAGTAAGTTGCTAAAAAAAATTTTTCCTTTTTTTCTATAAATTAAACATTTCTTAAATTCTTAAAAGAAAGAGATTGGTGTAAGAAATCAGAAAAATCAAAAAAGATGAGTTCAGGGTTGGGACACTTACACTTTTTTGATATATAAAAGTAACTAAGTCTAATTAATTTTTATCTTTTCCTTTATAAATTATATATATTTTACGTTTTGGAAAGAAAAGTTTGGTATAGAAAATTATAAAAATAAAAGCCACAGCTCCAGAGCTGGAAACTATGATTCTAGGGTTTGAAAATTATTATTTTTTTCTTTGTACAAAAAAATAAGTATGTGCTTGAGTATATATCTCTATACTACATAAACGCACTTTGGTAAAGGGTATATAAGATTCGGCACAGCCGAATATAGCACTCTTACTTGTTTCTCTTATAATCAATTTTTTAACTTCTCTCTAAAGAAAGTTATTATTTCAATCTGTTATAGTGGGTGTTTCGGATTATGGATCACTCTGCTAAAGTACACGAAGTTTTTTTAAACGTGATACGAGTAGTGAACCACTTAACATAATTTCGTATAAATGAGATGCCTAATTGATTGCATCCAATCCAATCCAATTAAAAAATAATATAATTCTTCAAACACATTCATAACTTTGTAAATTTATTATTTGTGTCAAGGCTAAGTGTTTACTGGGTATTAATTAAATGGTCCAATACTGTATATAAATATGTACGCAGAAAAAAATATGGTTTTCTTTATATTTTATTAGGTACGAGTACATTTACTGTCATTTGCAAATTTTACCTTTTCAAATGTTTGCATACCTCTTTTATATGGTCACTTTCATATTTCTGCCTGAAGATTATTAAAAGTAAAAATGTGTGTAATTGTTTCTCATTCATGATTCGGATTAAGGTCAATAACAAATGAAATAACATAGAATGCAAAAGACCAATATCTTGCAACCTGTTTTCTGGCTACAGATTAAAGCCATTCAGTGTTTTATTGTGTTCCTGTTTTCGATTTTACGCAATTGCGCTTAATCAGCATAAAACATTTAGTTACATGTCGCTAATTGTGCGTGTCCATTAGTTTTTTTTTATTAAGCTGACGGAATAATTTTGGTGCGGTTGCAATTACATGCTACAAAGATTTAAAGTGAATTATTGTTACAATCACTTACACCGATGACTTTAATCTGAAATAAACAATTTATTGTTCTTGTCTTGATAGGGTTTCCGGCCTGGTTGAAAATTATTTAAATTGCACAATAAAAATTAAGTCATGCGCCCTAGGAGCTTTGACTAAAATCTACAAAATACACAAGTAAAACATAATTAATAAAATGGCATATTTTTCAAATATTTAATTTTTTAATATATTTTAATTGCTCTTTTATATAATCTTATTCTTAAATAGTAATTATCCAAAGGCTGATATAGTAGTTAATTAAAGTCGCCATAAATTAATTTATAAAACAAATACATTTATATATGAAAGCGAAATATTAAAATATGTATTTCCAAGGCGAAACCATATCAGCAGGTGGTCTCAACCAAGGCAAATTCATATAACGCATACTCAACTTAAGGACTCAGTTAGCCGACTCTAATGTAAACTAAATGCAACAGCAGAAAACAGCTGATCGATTTTGTTATGCGAAAAGTAATGAAAATGGTAATAGAGATATAATGTAACGTAACCTACTTTTCATATAAAATATCGATCAGCTGTTTCCTGCATTGCAGTTTTATTAAAGGCTCAGTTAGCCGGCTGTAATGTAATGTAACTGCAACAGTAAGAATCAGCTGATCGATTTTGTTATGTGTAAAGTAATGAAAATGATTATAGAGATGTAATGTAACGTAACCTACTTTTCATATAAAAATATCGATCAGCTGTTTCCTACGTTACAGTTACATTACATTACAGTCGGCTAACTGAGCCTTAACTGAGCCTTAATTCGCTTTAAAAAATGTACAGTTTTTGTTAAAAAAAAAAATGCACTGAAAATGTATATTGATATCAAAAGGATATTCAAATTACAAACGGCGAGAAAAATCACCTGAGATCACCTAGGATGAATTTGACTTGCTTAAATGTCTGCACACATTTTTCAGTACATATATTTAACATCCAAAGTAAGAATTTTTCCAAGTTATTTTAGGTTAGTATGCTTTGAGTACTCTATATATCTTGTTTTTCATTTTGGGTTTTAAGTACATTCAATTGAAACCATAGGTTTTCTTGTTATCACAATGAAAGTAAAATTATTTACATACAATTAATATTATAAATTATTTACCATTTTATAGTATTTTGATTTAAACTGTGCTGGTAACACTTTTTTATAGAGCAGCAAATTCTGTTAAAATAAACATAGATTTAATTAAAATAATGAAACATATTATTTTTCTAAATATTATTCTCACTTGACAATGTGCAGTAATAAATAACTATAACCATAGCAACCAATTGAACTTTTGCTTTTGGCCGTAACCATAAACAGCTGATGGCTGGTAAGATATATTTGTTGTTACACTTCTGTGCCTGGATTCAGTAACTTTTATCACGATAATCGTATCGCTACACAAATAGAAAAATTGTTCATTCAGCTAACTACCCGACTTCATTAATATTTTTTTCGTCATTTCAACGAAATGTTCAATTAAAAGAATGATAATTTTGATTCGCTGAATCAAATTGCTCTCTTTCTGCATTTGTTCATTTTTATTACCAAAACATGGTAAAAGGGTATATATAGGTTCGTCATTCCTTTTGTAATTTCTAGAATATTAATAAGCGAGTCATAAAGTATATATATTCTGGATCCTTATGCATAGGGAAGACGAATAAGCGATGTCCGTCTGTCCGTCTGTTTGTACGTAAAATCGGTTTTTCGAAGCTCCCAGAAAAGCTAGAGACTTCGTTCTTGGACTGGTGGATCAGAAATTATCGAAATAAGATTGGTATTGAAAATCAGCAAAATCGAGCAGACGGTTTCAGAGCTGGGAAACTTGAAATTCATTTTGCCATACAAAATAACTACCGAAAAGTAGTTATTAAAAAGATAAACAAAATATAAAATTAAAAAGACGTTTCCAGGGTTGGAAAACTTTAACTGTTTTCTTATAAAAAAGTAACTTACTAAAACAAATTTTTCCTTTTTTTCTATAAATTAAGCATATTTGATGTTTTTAAAAGATTAGTGTAAGAAATCAGAAAAACAAAAAGGATGATTCCAGGGTTGGAAAACCTACAAATTTTGTGAAGTATAAAATTAACTACCGTACACTAATTTTTTATTTATTTTTATTAAATAAACTTATTTTATACTTTACCACGAATAAAATTGGTATTTCAAATAAAAAAAAATAAAAAATTTAAAAAGACGTTTCCAGGATTGGAAAACTTTAACTCTTTTTCTTATATAAAAGCAACTTACAAAATTAAATTTTTCCTTTTCTTTATAAATTAAACATATCTTATATTCTTAAAAGAAAAAGATTGGTGTAAGAAATCAGAAAAATCAAAAAGGATGATTCTAGGGTTGGAAAACTGAAACTTTTTGTGATATAAAAAATTAACTACCGAAAATTAATTTTTATTTTTTTTATTAAATAAGCTTACATATATTATGCTTCAGTACGAATAAAATTGGTATTTCAAATTAAAAACAAAACTTCAAATAATTAAAAAGATACTTCAACTTTTTTATACAAAAGTAATTTACTAAAATAAATGTTTCCTTTTTTTCTATAAATTAAACATATCTTATACTCTTAAAAGAAAGAGATTGGTGTAGGAAATTAGAAAAATCAATCAGGGTTGGGAAACTTACTCTTTTTGTGATATGAAAATTAAATACCAAAAATTAATTTTAATTTTTTTTTTATAAAATAAACTTATTTTATACTTCAGTACGCATGAATTTGATATTTCAAATTAAAAAAAATTTAAAAAATTAAAACGACGTTTCCAGGGTTGGAAAGCCTTATTTTTTATACAAAATAACTTACTAAAACAAATTTTTCCGTTTTTACTATAAATTAAACACATCTTACATTCTTAAAAAAAGATTGGTATAAGAAATCACAAAAATCAAAAAGGAGGATTCCACGGTTGGGAAACTTACACTCTTTGTGATATAAAAAATTAACTACCGAAAATAATTTTTGTATTTTTTTTAATTGAATAAAAAAAATTAAATTAGTATTTCAAATAAAAAAAAAATACAATTGAAAAAATTAAAAGACGATTCCAGGGTTGGAAAACTTTAACTTTTTTTGTACAAAAGTAACTTACTATAACAAATTTTTTTTTTATAAATTAAACATATCTTAAGTTCTTAAAATTAAGAGATTGGTGTAAGAAATCAGAAAAATCAAAAAGGATAATTCCAGGGTTGAAAAATTTACACTTTTTGTTATATATAAAAGTAACTAAGCCTAATTAATGTTTATCTTTTCCTTTATAAATTATATATATTTTACGTTTTGGGAAGAACACTTTTGTGTAGAAAATTATAAAATTAAAAACGTCAGCTCCAGAGCTGGAAACTTTGAACTTTTTCTGGATATGAAAGTACATAAATAAAACATTTTTTTGAGTTTTCTTTTTTCTTTTTTCACTTAACACACTTTCTATATTTTTCTAAGAACTACTAGATTGGTATAAAGAATCAGATTTTATTTTATTTTTTCTTTCTTTTTGTTTATACCTTATGTACATATGTCCTTATGTATATATCTCTATACTACATAGAAGCACTTTGGTAAAGGGTTTATAAGATTCGGCACAGCCGAATATAGCACTCTCACTTGTTTATCTTTCATTGTATTTATGATAATATTTTAGTTGAAAAAATTAAATTCAAAAATTTTAGTTCATAATTTATATTTTTTCTATTTTAAGAAGACAATAGGAAATAAAATAAATTTCAATAAAGAATATACCATTTAACCGATTTTTTCAAATTCCCTAAAAGTCTAAGAATATGTTTCATACATTCTATTAAAATGTTTCCTACATACAAAAATTTTTATTGAAAAAACTATTTTATAGTGATTTTAGCTGAATTAGTTAAGGCGTTGTCCACAAATCTGATGAAAATGAAGAATCCGAGTTTGATACACTGAGAAATTGTCAACGTGGTAGCACTGTGTCGTTATCGAGGTAAAATAATTAATGAAATTTTTCGTATACAGTTTGAGTTCATATGCTTACTTCACAACATTTACAAAAGGTGCAATCAATGATTTAATTTTATATGTGTGATGGCATTATTTCATTTTTGGAATTAAAGAATTTCACGAAATCAATGAAATTTTTTATATTAAACTTTATGAACATTCTTCATTAATACAATGAAATATTACGTTAGCTGGTTTTTAATGACAGAATTCATTGATGAAATGAAAAAATTCATGGCTGCGACGCAGATTTTACTTTCAGTGTATAATATATATAACGAATATGTATCGACATTGCTATTCATGAACATATTTTAGCAATATTCGCTATCGGTTGAATTAAAACAAAAGTAAAATAACAAGCACAAATTCATATAGTTTATCTTTATTTCTCCTTTGTGTTTTTCGCTTATTTTTTCATTTTGTATGCAGGGATGCCACATGATATACAATTAAATTTCGTGTAAAATACAGATATACACTATAGTTACAAAAGAAATTACAGAATCACGTTATCGTTACCGCTAGCGAATAAATATTGATATATATTTAGATTTTCGGTTCGCAAAAACTTACTGAATCCCGATACTGAAATTAATAAAAAAAATGAAAGCACAAACAGTTGCTTTTAGTTATGGCACCACTAATAGAAGAAGCAAATGTATTTATGGTTATAGGTTCAATCAGACGTGCCATTAACCATAACCATAAAAAACAGCTGTTCGAAATAAACTTATAGGCAACACAGTATTTGATTATAGGTGACTCGCTATAACGCTAATGCCATTACCATAGAAACCAATTGAATTTTGGTTTGGTTATGGCTTTTGGCATTGTGGCTATGGTACGTCTAACTTAAGCTTATGGCGATGGTTATGGCTATGGCAGTATGGTATAGCACGTCTGATTGCACATTAAAACTAATAAACAGGCATATTATTTTCACTAATAGAAGTCTATCTGCTTGGCTCACGATGTCGACAAAAAATTTTCTTTCGCTTATTTATATTGAAAACAAAAACAAATTTTCTCATTTTGTTTTTGTTTTCAATGTATGTGACGCGCAAAATAGAAAGGGACCTAAGGGTAAAAACCGGTTTTGTTCAGGAGAGCCATTTTAAAGATTTAAATACGTGTATCTTTGGTGTACCATCACATCATAAAACGCGCATATCTCTGGGAGGGAACACTTTTGGGGCATGGGATCGGTCTCATTCGATGCTCAGATGTTGTTCACATCAAAAAAAAAGTGAAAATTAATTTTTTTTTTACCCTTAGGTACCTTTCTCTATGCGCTCTCACATATGTAAATAAACGAAAGAAAATTTCTTGTGACATCGTTAGCCAGGCAGTATGTCTTCTTGATACGAAAGGTATGCATGAGCACAAAACTATATTTACTATATTCATTGTTAGTATTTAAGATGAAACATTTTTTAATAAAAGCTGAGTAGTGTATAAAAAAAGATTTTACTTTTTAATTAAAAATTTAAAAAAAAAACACACACAAATTTTTAAGTAAAAAGCAAATACTTTTTTTCACAGTACTCAATGTCTCAAAAACACGCAGCTTTGATTTTTCTTTCTTTCCAAGTTAGATTTAACAGCACTCATTGAAAATACTGTATTATTTCCCATGATAAGACAAGAAGACATTTATAATTTTGATTCAAATATTTATCACATTTATTAAGTACTTTAAAAAAAACTAGTCAACAACGAAATTTACAAATTTAACAAATGCCCGGATTTAAAAGCGTCTGACGGTGTAGGCAGGAGCAGCTGCAACGATGGGAGCACTTCTAACAATGGGGGAGGCAACGACTCGTGCTGCTCTTACAACTGGAGCGGGAGCAGCAACGAGGGGAGCAGCTTTTACAATGGGAGCAGCAACTACGAGTGGCTCACGGCGAACAACAGCGTTGAAACCGTTTATTGGATCGGCAGTGTAAGTCACGGTACGTTTAAGACCATCAGCATCAATTAATGTGTATTCACCACGAACAACATCGCCATCGCGTTCCTCCACATGACCCTTAGAGTCACCGGAAAGACTGTCTTCAACATTGTAACCGTATTGGTATTGAGGATGCGCATCGTATTCTTCGAGCTCGACGGTTTTGGCTAAAACGGGACCAGCTGGTACTACAACAGCGGCATTGGCGACAGCAATTAATGCAAGAGCAATCACAAACTGCACAAAGAAATACACAAATTTAAACAAAATTTTTATATTAAAATTTTATATGCTTAATTTATTTCATAAATTTTGTTTTTGTAGAATCACTTTTTCTTTCATGTTTTTTTTTTCAAATCAACCTCACTTTCATCATATTACTTTTTGTTTTTAAACACTTTATTTTTTTTCTTATTCCAATTTATTTGAGTTAAGGTTTTTTCCTTTTTTGTACTTTTTTTTTACCTTGTAGGCCATTGTGTTTTAGTTAGATTGGTTTTTCTTGTTTATTTCAAACAATTAATTTGTTCTTAACACTTGGTGCTCAAAACACTGAATGTCTTCCCTCTGCTAATTGCCCACAATTTATAGTTGATAATTTGTCATTGAGGCTTCTTCATTGAAATTCATTTTTGTTAACGTTTTGCTATTTTCAATAATATTCAAAATTAATATTCTGCGCATGCACTCCAGACGATCATACATACATACCAATTTTGCTATTTTTTTCGTA
The DNA here is from genome assembly GCA_949987645.1 of Tachina grossa. NCBI lineage: Eukaryota > Metazoa > Arthropoda > Insecta > Diptera > Tachinidae > Tachina > Tachina grossa. The sequence continues at coordinate 129,674,540 of OX465274.1, read as the reverse complement.
TTACTCCATTTTAATATACTTCATTTCGTCATAACCTGGGTTCTTTTGCATTTTCAATATTCGTACAGTTAGTTTTATTTTTATTTTCGAACTTTATCAAAACTTGTGTAAATAAAAAAATTTCCAAAACAGCAAATATTATAAAACTAAATTGAATACGCGTGTGGTACGAGTATCAAAACGTGCTCAAAAGTTTTAGTTGAATTTGACTTTAGGAAGTATGTGGAATATAATAATATAATATTGTAAATGCAAGCAGTAAATTAACAAAAAAAATTAGATTGGATAATGACAATATAAAACGAATTTTTACCGACTTCTAACTAGAAGATGGTTTACGGCTTGAGTGCACTCACTAACCACTAGAATATCTTGAAAACTTTTTACGTATCTGAGTTTCTATACTCATCGTGTATTTATTTGTCTTTGTTAAGTATTTATGTACTTATATATACCGGTGCAACTAAAATAAAATAAACAAATATACAATTTGGATTAAATAATTTTGCTCTCAACTGCAATTTTTCTCTCAACTGCAATTTTGCTGTTGCGATAAATGTAGATCAGCGATCCCCACACATATACATTCACACTTATGTTTGTGTTGGTGCTTCGTTTTTGAGCGTAATATCTTTTCCTCTTCTTATAACAGGGCTGCCACGATATATTTGATAAATATATGTAAAACTCTAATTTGAGTCAATTTCTTGTGTTCAAAAAGAGATTAATGTACATTTGATGTATTTGAAATAGTATATAATAGCTTTGTTTCAGATATGATTATTCAAGCTCTAAAAAGTAGAAAAACTTGAAACTAAACTAATTTAAAAATAATGCATTGTTGTCTAGTAAAATGCGACTAAGCAACCGGCACATATGAATAGTCTGAAATTAAAGTGGTAGCAATTGATTGATTGTAGTACAGTAACCCGCAAGCCATAGCACAATTGTGCAAATGAAAATCACATACATGCTTATGCTCTTTCATTTAGTCGTCACTGAGCAAGCGACGAATGAAGTTGTGCACGCATGTACGAATTTTTTTCCTGGTTTTGTCTTTAGTTTTTTTGAAAACGAAAATTTTAAACGAACGAAAATTTAAAGTTAAAATTTAATGAATTTGTACAGCAAAAAAAAAAAATTAAATAATTATGGAAGTTAAGAAAAATTTCGTGATAAAAAATGCTTTTCGCAATATGCAATGCATTTTATGTTATGAAACATTGAAAAATAATAGCGAAAATATTCTATAAAGGCATTTTAATAGTATCCACAGAAATGTGAATAAATTTAATTTTGAATTTATACACTAAACCGTTGAATGCTTACTAAATTTTTACTTTTTATTTAAGTTTTTATTAAATTGCTTATTTATAAAAAAAATCAATCTACTAATAACCAAATCATGTATTTTATATTACAAAACTTTTCTTCAAGTGCAAGTTTATTTTACTCTCATTTTTCTCACCAATACAAACATATTTTATTTTGCGGGACACTGTTGTAGTAGCAATTGAGTACACATTAAATAAAAATACAAATTATGTCTTATTGCTCTCTTCATTATTGTGAGAGCACTCGCACGCGTGCGCGGTTTTGCAGATCGCTGATGTAGAGCATTCGCCGCCAGCGTTGCCACAACCAAAATATTTTTGTAACCAAAATATGGAAAAAAAAAAGTAACCAAACGAGACAAAAAGTAACCAAAATCTCTATAAATTTAATATATGTACATATGTACTGTTTTATTTGTATTTCCGTTAAGAAATATATGTATCTGTGGCAAATTTAAAAAATTCGATTTTTTCACATTTTTTCTCCTGTTCAGGTTCATAGGTAGCAAACCGTTGAATATTCAAGAAAACAATCAACCACCAATCAATTGATCCTAGGAACGATTCTTAACACCGTTTGTTTAATTTCATTTGCTTTGAAATTTTTTACTTTTGTTGCTGCCTAAGCGCTACACAAACGGTGTTAGGAATCATTCCTAGGAAGTTCATATGTTGTAGAAAGTTGTTTATTGAGATCTTAGGGACATTTTTATCGTTGATAGTTTCCTTGAATTTTGAACCGCTTGCTACCTATGTACCTGAACAGGGGAAAAAGGTATAAAACTCAAAATTTTTTAAAATTTTTTTGCGATTTTGATCTTGAAGGTAATATTTTTTTAATTTTATATATTCACAATTTTTGTTGTATAACAAGAGTTACAACTTTGCCTCAAAGAGTAAATCAAAATTCTGAACGATATGAACCGGAGAAAATGCAAAAATGACACCGAGGCCCCAAATCTTTGGGCAAACAAAAATGTGCATGACCTGGGGCAAGACACCGGTCTTTTTTTTGCCTTTTATCATGCAGTGGTGTTCGTATATGATTATATTTCCATGACTTAAAAAAAACACAGTGTTATATTCGTTATCCAAACACATGACTGAATAGATAAACTATTAAAATATACATACATATGCATTATAGAGTTGGTATGGAAATAAATCTTATTCCTGAATTTAATTCTGACTAAGCCTAGCTGGGAAAATATTCTTTCAGAAGACCCCGAAGTGTGTGAAAATGGCATTAAACTAAAAACAAAATTTAATAAAGTCACCAAAAATTTTTTCGTTGCATTCATTTGTATGTTTTGAAACCTTGTCCCAAAATTCAACTTCTTATTTCCAATTTAGATCATCTGAGCAATTTCTATTGAGATACAATATTTACCATCTGTTTGGAAATCACATCCATATTTTTTTAGCCACGAAAAATCTTTCAATCACATGATAGTTTATCTCAATAGTTAGCTATATGCATATTTATATACCATATAAAAATGGTTATTTTTGTGTTGAAGAAAAGTAACCAAAATGGAAAAAAAGTACACAAGTACACATTGGCAAAAAAAGTAACAAATTTTGGTTAAAAGTATCCAAAGCGGCAACGCTGGTTATGTTCAGAGACAGACTTGTATTTTTTTAAACGCAATGTAGATTATCCAGTGTTGTCTTTACAACGTAGTAAAAACGCTTAAATTTTGATCTTTTACCAAAATAATTAGTTATGTGCAAATTTAACATACCACATACGTACATTATGCATAAAAAATGGTTATTTTTGTGTTGAAAAAAAGTAACCAAAATGGAAAAAAAGTACACAAGTACACATTGAAAAAAAAGTAACCAATTTTGATTACAAGTAACCAAAACGGCAACGCTGTTCGCCGCAACTTTTTGTGGTAAAGCAATATTATTTGAATCAACTACTTTTTATTTGCGACATATTAAAATTGCTCACCTGCACACTGAAAGAAAAACACTTCGTAACGGGAACGAAATTATTACGTTGAACCCCTTTCATTAATACAACTACAAATTTCATTAATAAAATTAAACATTAGTAGTTTTCACGCTTCGTAGTTTCCTTAGAACTCTTTTGAATTTAATTAGGGAATTCACAATGAGTATAGGTATTAAAATTTTAATGTGACAATATTGCGCCATCTTAATTTGTTCATTGTGAGCAAGCAACGATATAGTGTTGTAAAAGTATTGAGTATTTGAGTACTGAGTACTCAATACCAGGAATTTTTCCCGGTACTCAATACACAAAAGTAACTACTTAATACTTTCAGGGTTGCATTTTATAGTATTCAAGCGAAAGTCTTCCTTTAAAATACATCAAATACAACAAATACCAATTCTGTTAGGAATTATTTTGATACGAAAATAGACACTAAAAAAGTACTACAGAATGCATTATTGAACTACTTCAGTCATTAACAAATACTATTGGACTGAAAAAGTGACCCTTTATAGGCTTTTCACACTTGCCCACATTTTCGTGGAATGTGTGCAAGATGTTGAAAATGTGAAAAATACCTTCACATTACAACATCTAACATCAACCATCATATTTAGCTGTCAAAATAAATAAGGCCACGTTTTGTGTAAAAAAATAATAAAAATTAAAAAAAAATGGATAATGAAGAGAAATTAATAATATGACTAGTTGTTAATTTGCAAGAGCAATCTCTACTATTAATGCAGTGTGTAGAATCCATAAAAAGCTTACTGGAGGAAAAAGATGATGAAGACATAGTTTTGGACAATCTCATCCAGCAACATAGCTTCCATTTCTTCCGTCCAACAAATTCGGAGACTGGTTTTCTTTTTTACTGCAAAAATATAGATACATATGTAAGAATGTACATACAACAAAATGTTTCTATATACAAGGAATAATTATGTACAAATATTTAAAAATAAAAATACTTACATGTTTCGCTCATTTTTAATAACTTTGTAAATATTTTTTTATGTCATTAAATGTCAAAAATTCCAGTGATGCCACTACAATTTTTTGTCATTTATCAGTGATGGCACTAAAATAATCAAAAGATGTTGAGTGGAACAAAATGAGTTAGGAACATTTTACAAAGATGTTGAAAGATGTTGTTTTTTAGCCCTGTACATTTCTTATGGGAAATTTTCAACATCATCGCAAACTGATGGTAGATGTTAGATGTTGATAAGTGTGAAAAGGCTATTAGAATAGTGGAAGGAAGGCACGTGATACAATGTAACCAGCAAGGTCCTCACAAACATAAAAAATATTTTAAGTTCTTTCAATTTTACACTTTATCTAATTTTTGCTACTTTTGGATACGTTTTACTGAACGAAGATATACTTTTTGGACTTTCGGTTTTATTAGTATAGGTATTCAAAAATTGTTTTAGTTAAATTATGTAGTGAAGTTTTGTGAAGAATTAATAGAAGCGATAAAAGACTGATTTTATTAAAGTATTTATTTAGATCCGGTATCTATTAAATTGTTTCCGTTCTTAGTAATATAATAAGCGAACTTGAGTTAAAGTTATGCGTATTAGTAAAGCTACGGTTACACTTGTCAAACATTTGCCCAACCAAAAAGCATAACCACTAAATGCCAATGAAAAGTCTTTCAATGCAGACGAAAATTCGCAAAGTCAAGGAGTATCCAATATTGTTGGATTCTATGACATTGTCTATTAGTTGTGTTCGAAACTGTTTTATATGATAAACAAGTGTCTAGATCAAAACTTTTTTCTTTAGTGTTTGTTGGTTACGCGTTATGGGGCAAATGTTTGATAAGTGTGACCGTAGCTTAATCTAAGCAAATAAAGAATGTTGTGATGTGATTTTCAAAATATCTCAACTTAAAATCTTGGTACGAAATTGGTACAGCAATTTATCAAATTGTCCGGATGAAAATTTATATTCAAAGTTGTTTACATTTGCTTCGTATGTTTATGTATATTTAGTTAGCTGTATGATATTACTCCTGCTGAACGGTTCTTTTTCTAAATTGGGATCGTTAGAAAATAAATTAGCTAACGACTTGAAAGTTGAAACTTTTCATTCCATGATAGGTATCTGCTATAAGTTTGTAGCAAAATGATATAGAAGATTGGACACAGAGGATACCAGAGTTAAAGAAAGTGACTTCTGAAAAAAGCTGGAATCATCTATGACGCAGGTTCTGCGTCTGAAAGGGACAACTGTAGTATATTTGTTATTGAGATGTTAACAACATAATCAAAACAAACAAGAACAAATGTGTATTTTGGGAAATGAAAACGTGTATATACTATAGCATTGCACATATACATCTGTTTGCACTAGTTTTGTCTTTTTTTTTGGTTCTGGTAGGAACAAATATGTTATATATCGTTTTCTGTTACTAGTTGTAAATGTTGATTTTTTTAACCAATTATTGTATGGTTGGGCAATGACCAAATGAAAACAACACATTTATTTTTTTTTTGTTTTTCTAAGGCAAATAAGATACATAAAACTGCTTTTACCATAAGTGCCTTATGATGTGTTGAGAAAAATGTAATTGGCTGATGAATGAATGAATGAATGAAAGCAAAATTGCACATATGTAAGTAAATGATACATGTACATGAAACACATGCATTTGTAATTACTCTCAGAGCAAAATTGTCTCTTTCTCTCTCTATACTTTGGCTGCGCCACAAAATAACATAACGAACGTCCGCACATCATGTATTTGTTTCAATGGTGGGTTTTTCATATATTTGAATTACAATATGTATTTTTTGAGCAAAAACAGATCAAACAGTTGCTCAGCAGCAATACAATAAGCAATTGTTATTTATTTTCAATTGTATTTTAATTTGGAAAAGCACGCACACACAATAACTCTTATACTAGTTCTGTCGCTCACACTACAATTATGTGGTACATACCATCGTATATTTGTTTTGGCTATACAAAAGAGTATACAAATGCAACCCTTTAGTAAATACCTATATAACCGTAGTCGGCAAAATATGGGCGCCGCGCCTTTTAATATACTCTTCTACTACGTATGTGTTAACACGCATTGTTGAGAACAAGTTGTGTGTATCTCATACTCTTAAGAATCAGTGTTACCAGATAATTTTTTTTTTACTAACAATAAGAAAATATGTGAGATGAGAATTTACTAAATTTTTTATTCGCAGAAAATTATTATGGCAAACCAGAAAGTTTGGTTTGTCAACGTGCGTTGTTATGCATGAAAAAACGTGACATGCAAAGGTATTTTCAAGCATATATTTAAATTATTTTAAGAAAATTTTCCACAAAACCATCTTTTTACTCAATATTACATTGACACGTATCAACAAAAAAAGATGCCTTTCTTCATAAACCAAACTTGAGTGTTCCCTCTGACCATAATAAAATCAAGTTTGCCTTTAGAGATTTAAGATTTCCAATTAGGGAAATGAGACGAAATTTAACTGGGAACACCGTTTTGTGGTGAGAGTGTTACTCATACAATCGTAAAATGTAATGGTATAGGTTGCCGACCACGGCTATATACATAGGTACACATTTACAAAATTAAATGAAAGAGTTTGTTGCATTGAATTAAAAAAATATACTGTGAAAAAGATTATTGGTATTAAAAAGTAATTAAAATTTATTTCCAAATAATTCCTGATTTGACTTTAAGAATTTTCATTGTACAATTTTAATTTTTACCATTTATTTACAAACATCGCACAGCGAATGAGGTTACAAAGTATACAAGGAAAATAAGCTAAAAACTGCCACCACTAAAGGAGGTTTAAGAAAGACGCAGTGACTGAGTGAACGGGACATCAGAAAACACTGTCTCGTGTCATATCTGGAGACTGGATTCAAAATAATGCACTTATTCAAAAGTGCAGATATACAGTTTAAAAAATTGGCATATACGAATAACTATTAGAAATTTCCAAAAACGATATTTTTCCATCAATTAAAAAATGCAAGCTACAAAAAATTTACAGAATTGTAATATGCCAGTGTCTTCAGAATTCAATACTCAGATATTTATCAAAAGTTAAATACATTTTTTCTTAAGTAAATAAGCTGAGTTAATTTTTTTATAAATAAGTGACAATGCCAAAAAAGCATTAAAAATGTATATGTATGTATCTTCAGAAAATTCAAGAAGTTATTATTATAAGCGCAGATTATCGGCCCTGTTCTGTAAACCGAATCCGAGTAAATTTCTCGTTTTCAAAAAATTAATAATGATTCAGCAGACGTGTTTAAGATCGTACACGATAATTTTTTTTCAGATATGATATTAAAGAATCTATATAGTAAAAAAACTAAACAAAATATGTTATTTAACACATTAAGGACCATTATTACAACTTAAAGTTAGTGTAAGGTTTATAAAAGTCTGCCTACCCGGTTATGCCGGCGCTAATGAACGCCACTGGCTCTAAAAAAGACTTAGGCAGATTTTATGCCTGAGCAGATGTATGCTCTTAGATTTAAATCAAGCAGTAGAATGCTTTTAAATAAAACAGCCGATTTAAAGGCTAAGCAAAAATTGATTTTTATTCCAAAAATTTCTTTCTTTTATACTTAACTAACGGTATCCTTAAAACTAGAATAATACAATAATATTTAATAATTGTTGCTTTACAAAACGGATAGTTATTTGTTGTAACAAGTATTATTTATTATTATTATTGTTTTGAGTTAAAATTGAGTGACATTCCTATGGGAAAGTGCACATACTAAATTGTGATATTAGGGGTGACTATAGGGGTACACTACACCCTACCCCTTAAGAAAAATTTTACAATTTTATGTTTCTTAAAATTCAAATTTTTTTTTTTTTTTTTTTTTTTTTTTTTTTTATATATATATATATAATTTTACAATTATAACATATTACTAATATTTTTTTAAATTATTATTATGTATTTCTTTTAACTTACTTCCTAGATCTATGACAGAGTTTACTCCTTTAGTTTGTACTATTCTATATGGACCATGGTATGGTGGTTGATTCTTTTTCCTATTAAAGGTTTTTACTAAGACCATATCTCCTACATTCAAATTTAACGGATTAAATTTTACACATTGTTCAATGCGTTTCTTTTTTGATATCTCCAGTAACTCTTTTGCTTTTTGCAACGAAAATTTTAATCTAGCTTTCAATTCTTTCGAATAATTATCTATATTATAGATTGGTTCAAAATTCAATAAGTTTTCATTAGGCAAGTTTGGTAATCTACCGAATATTAACTCGTATGGAGTGTAGTTTGTGTCTATATGCGGTGTTGTGTTGTACGCAAAACAGAGATAAGGTATCCAATGGTCCCATTCATTATCTTTACAGAAGCCTAAGAGAAATTCATTCAGTACTCTATGACTTCTTTCAACTGATCCAAGAGTTTCATGGTGGTATGGAGTGCTGAAAATCTGTTTTATTTCCAGTAGCTTACATACTTCCGCCATTAACTCGTTTACGAACTCGGTACCTCTATCTGACTTAAGAACTTTGAAGTGCCCGTATCTTAAAATCAAGTTTTCTACAAGAGCCTTTGCAACGGTCTTAGCATCCTTCGTCTCAATGGGGCATGCAATAATATACTTTGTTAAATCGCACTGTATTGTTAGTATGTATCTAAAATTATTTGAGAATCTAAGGGGACCCACCGTGTCTATTGACACTGTTTCGAAACTAGTCCCTGGCGTATCGGTTAGTGTTAGCTTTTCTTTGGTGTGTTTCGTTTGCTTGTTAATTTTGCATTCTTTACAATTTAATATATGCTGCTTAATCATCCTACCCATATTCTTCCATATGTATTTTTGTTTAAGTTTTAGCGTCGTTTTCCTGACACCTAAGTGTCCTCCTATAGTTGAACTATGGTACTCATTAATGAGAGTATCCTGTACTTTCCTATCATATACCCTTACTGGTTCTTTATATATTAGTATTCTTAAATTTGCTTTATTTTTACCTCTTAATGCGTTGAACGTGTCTTTAAACTGTTCCTTTGTTACTAATTTGAAAATTTCATCATGAGCATTTAATGCTAGCTCTTTTACATTTATTGATAGTAATTTCAATAGTAGCTTCTCCAAATACAGCTTTGTGTTTATTGGATTATCACCACATCTCACTACAACTTCTAAATCACTTGCTACAATTTGAGGTGTTTTAATTTTACTCATTATTTCAAACCTAAGTTTTTTCATCGATTTAATGTCTGAGATTGAAGTACATTCCCAAATAAAAAGTTGATCAGGCTCTTTACTGGAGATGCCACCTCTATGCTCGACATCTTTTTGTGCATCATGTTTATTTTTCATGTTTCTAGTCATCACTAATATATCATTACGCTTTTGTAAATTTTCGGTAGGGGTTAACGTTTTTAATGCTTCGCTGTCCAATACTATCCTTGACAACGCATCTGCATTGCTATTCATCTTACCTTTCTTATACGATATTTCGAAATCGTAGTCATATAAATCCAACCTAATTCTAGTCATTTTTGATGATGGATTTTTGTGAGAAAATAACGATACCAAGGGTCTATGGTCTGTCACTACGTAGAATTTTCTACCATAAAGGTACGGACGGAAAAAGTTTATAGCCCAATGTATAGCTAACAGCTCTTTTTCTATAACTGGCTTGTTTATATCATGCTTACTCAACGATTTGCTCGCATACGATATGGGCATATCTGACCCAATTTCACCTTGTGATAGGACTGCTCCAAGTGCATAATTAGATGCATCGGTAGTTAATATAAACGGTTTCCTAAAATCAGGATATTGGAGTATTGGTGGATTGACTAATTTTGTTTTTAATGTTTCAAAAGACTTTTGACAACCTTCGTCCCACCTAAAAACAGTATTTTTTTTAACAGTTTATTTAAATTTCTAGCTATTTCAGCAAAGTTTTTAACGAAACGCCTGTAGTAATTACAGAACGCTACGAAACGTCTGACTTCATCTACATTTTTGGGAACTGGATAGTTTTCTATTACTTCGTGTTTAGCAGGGTCGGTACGTATACCCTTATCAGTTATAAGGTGACCTAGATAAACTACTTCTGTTTTCAAAAAACGACATTTACACGTATTCAGTTTTAAATTATACTGCCTCAATTTTTCAAAGACTTTTATCAAGTTCTCGTGATGGTGTTGAATACTACAACCAAAAACAATAATGTCATCGACATACAAAAACGCTTCTGCATCTAAGCCGCTCAATGCAATTGTAAGCATCCTTTGAAAACTATTTGACGATATCTTCAGTCCAAAGGGCAACCGAGTAAATTGAAAATGACCATTCCTGGTAGAAAACGATGTAATCGGTCTTGATTCTTTATCCAAGTCGATTTGATGAAATGAACTGGTCATATCCAGTGTAGAAAAATATTTTGCCCTACCTAATTTGTCTAGGACATCTTCGATTCTTGTTAGAGGAAACTTGTCGCTTACTATTTTTTCATTTACTTTCCGGAAATCAACTACTAATCTCCATTTCTTCGTGTCATTTGCTGATTTTTTCGGTATTACCAATAATGGAGAATTGTAAGGACTCACAGATGGTTCAATGATACCATCTTCTAACAATTTATTTACCTGTTTGTTTATTTCGCTCATTTGTGACTCAGGTAGTCTATAAGGTTTTATGTAAACAGGTGAAGAATCTGTCATCTGAATGTTTTGACTATAAAAATTATTTGTTGTTAATTTGTCACCATCAAGGTGGAATACATCATTATATTCTGTAACTATGTTTTTTAAGGACTGCCTAGCTAATGGATCTATAGATTCGATATTTAAATCTTCTAAAACTTTTTGTACTCTGCCTTTACTTGTATTGATATTGTTGCCGCAATTATATATATTGTAATTTGATAATGGCTTCGTTTCTAACTTCAAATCTTTCAAAACTACATCTTTGTCAGTTGTATTCAACAATTTTATGTGTTGTAGTCCTATTGATGGTATAATGCTATTCCCTACAAAAATTCCCGGACATAATTCTTTGTTCAAAACAATGCTTTCCTGACTTATACATATGTTGACTGGTGTTATCAGTTCTGAGCGTGCTGGTATACATATTTCAGTTTTATAAACGCGTTTTGGGGTAATCGGTAAAATAACTTCTTCATCAGCTATATTGAAGGTTAACGTGTATGTTTCAAAATCAATTTTGCATTTATATCTTTCTAAAAAGTCTCTACCAATGATTCCATTAGTATTGATTGGAAAATTATCTTCAACTATGTGAAATTTGTGTGTTATCGGCTTATTATCGAATTCTAAAGTTAGATATGCGGTGCCAAGACTTTCAATCGTATCTAAAGTAATACCACTTAGTGATGATATGTTACGTTCATTTATGTTTTCTATATTACCTCGCTTGCAAATAGAAATATCTGCTCCAGTGTCTACCAAAAACTTAAGCTCTTTATTTATGGTACTGCAAGTTATTGTTATCGAATTATCAGTGTTATTTGAAATTTTGAAACATTTTTGCCCTCCTGGATAACAATCTTTGCTATCCGGCGCTATTAGTTTCCCTGGTTATGTCTGCCATTACTGGGTCTATACGACGAATTGTTCCTGTTATTATTATTTCTATATGAGGAATTCATATTATTATCATTACTTCTTGTTGCAAAGTTTCTATTCGCATTATTACCACTATTTCTGTACCTATTATTGCTATTGTTACTATTGCTGTCGCCATATCTATTGCGATTGTAATTAGCATTATTATTATACAATCCATTATTATAATTGTTGCTATTTCTGTTACTATTTTGGTTTGGGTATCCCTGACCTCTGTACCCTGTATAATCCCCATACACTCTTTGCGAATTGTACATACGTTCATTATCACGCCTATTAATTCTAAAAATACTATTATCATTTGTTTGCATATTTCTTTCCACTGTAATACATTTCTCTACAGCTTCACTGAGAGTTTTTGGACTACTTGCTACCAATATATTTTTATATTCCACATTAACACCTTTTATAAACACATTTAAGGCCATATTTTCACTCATTTTAGATATTGCGTTTTTTGTTTCCTGCGATGGATTTGCTATTGCCTTAAGTTCAAAATTGCTCAATTGTTCTGACAACAATGCAACTTTCTCTCTAAAGGCTGATATACTCAAATTTCCTTGCCTTATTGATCCTAATTCACTTAAGACTTGTTGCAGAGTTCTTGGGTTCGGGTACGCATCAACCAACAACTTCTTCAATTCATTAAACGTAGTAGGTATGTTGGAACGTCCCAAAACACTCCTGACATTTGCAGCTAATTTAAAGTTATAGACATACTTTATGAATATCTCTCGGTCTTCTGTTCTTAAAATATCATGCAATAACTCTGTTTGCACTATAAAGTCTTCTAACACCTCATATGAACCTTTAAAAACGTTAAGGTTTTTGCCCACAACTCCAATATCGAATTGTGCCATATTAATAATTTCCCTTGCAACACTTGCGTCCGAATTATCTGTTAAATCTGTACTTTCTTTAGTACTTATATTTTTCACTAAGTTCAACACTATTGTGTATAATTCATTAAATTTGATTATAAACGATTTGGTCTCTTCTTCCTGCAAACGACTACAAATATTGTCAATTTCTAATTTAATTTCAATTAAGCGCGATAATTTTTCAATTTTATAGTTAGAGGAGTAAATTCTGTCTTTGCTCTTTTTTATGTTCTTTTCTAATTTTTCTAATTCAATATAATATTGTTTTAATTCTTCCATCTAAAATTATATTAATTTATGTCTATTAAAAGTTAAGCAGTTGTGCGATTTCAAATCATAACTTATGTTATAACATATATTATGGCAAAAATATGTGAATCAAATAGGTAACACTGAACTTTTTTTTTTTTTGGGTAAACTTTACAACACTACCAATTCTTCCAATTTGGTAGCACTTATTTCTCAACATCTGTGATTGACATTTGTGTTCTTATTAATGCTTCTTCGCGTTATCTTTTATTACATTAGTAATTTTGTTATAGTTTTCTTCAAATGTGTAATTTTGTTATATTATTTTTAATTAAAATAGATGTAATATAAATTAAGCTGTGTGTTTATTTATAAGAAAATTTATATATTCATTTTATAATAAAATGAAATTAAATATAAAAATGAAAAAATAATAGTGTTTTTTTATTTTGCGGTATTATTTCTGCGGTATTCCTCTATCGTCAGTGGCTTTGGGCCTGCCTTCAACGGTGTGGCCGTATATGAGGGAGCTTGTTGGTCCTTGCCTGCAGGTTTGTATTCCTCTACAGGGACATCTTTGTTATTATTTGGCAGGATCGCCATGTAAGGTTTATAAAAGTCTGCCTACCCGGTTATGCCGGCGCTAATGAACGCCACTGGCTCTAAAAAAGACTTACGCAGATTTTATGCCTGAGCAGATGTATGCTCTTAGATTTAAATCAAGCAGTAGAATGCTTTTAAATAAAACAGCCGATTTAAAGGCTAAGCAAAAATTGATTTTTATTCCAAAAATTTCTTTCTTTTATACTTAACTAACGGTATCCTTAAAACTAGAATAATACAATAATATTTAATAATTGTTGCTTTACAAAACGGATAGTTATTTGTTGTAACAAGTATTATTTATTATTATTATTGTTTTGAGTTAAAATTGAGTGACATTCCTATGGGAAAGTGCACATACTAAATTGTGATATTAGGGGTGACTATAGGGGTACACTACATTAGTTAAAAGTAGGATTTTATCGGACGTATAAAAAGCTTTCCATTAGTGAAAATTGGATTTAACTTGCCATATAGGATAAACTTGCCTGTAATTTATCGCTCACTTTAGGTTAAAGTAAAATTTTGCAAATGATAAAGTTTTATACGTCCGATAAAGTCCTACTTTTAACTAACTTTAAGTTGTAATAATGGCCCTAAGTTTGTTTTATATAGCTAAGTAGCAATTGCTATAACCGGGTGTCCTAAGACACCTCTCATCTTTTTTTATTTTTATTTGTTATAAATTAATTTAAATATACTTGTAAAGGGTGTTTTTTTAGAGGTATAGAACTAGTTAAGGAATGCTATCATTAAATAATAAATAAAAAATAGTTAAGTAAATCTTAAGCATGAACTAACCAAAACATGTCTACTAGAGATAAACATATTGTAAGAATAATAAGAAATACATATGAATAAACATATTTTCTCTAAATAGAAAGTAAGAAACAACCTTGTAATAAAAGATAAACATATTTTCTCTAAATAGAAAGTAAGAAACAACCTTGTAATAAAAGATAAACATATTTTCTCTAAATAGAAAGTAAGAAACAACCTTGTAATAAAAGATAAACATATCTTTCGAAATAGAAAATAAGAAAACAAAATTGTAACAAGAGATAAGCTAAAACAAAAACAATTGTAGTAATATTTGTATCAATAACAAAGGATGTGTTCTTTTTGATGAGATAAACACTAATAACCAATTTGTGTACCTAAGATTAAGAATAATTATAAATATGACTGACAAACAATTTTGACAGTCAGTCTAGTATTAACATAGCTTAAGAACAACTCTAGAATTAAGTTCTATTAATAATAAAAAATTTAAAGGCACTAGTTGAGTGCCATAAAATAAATTTTTTTATTTAACAAAAGACAAGAGTCTTTAACTGGCGATCCTGCCAGGAGGATAATATACTTTTATCCTTCTACGGGCGGACCTATTAATATAAATGAAAAAAACAAAAATTGTAAAAGAAAGAAGTGACTATAAATAAGTGAACTAAAAAGGAATAAATGAGGAAATCTTTAAATAAATTCAACGAACGAAGAAACTTGGACACCACTAACGAAATGGAACAAACTAACATGAACACCATGATCCAACAGATGGCTAACTTACAAATGATGATCTAGAGAATTCAAACAGAAAATGAAACGTTAAGAGCCAGGGTAGATCAAATGCAAGTTCACCCCGCTATGAATCAACAAGTAACGGAACGACTGGAACCAGTCGACATATCCTATACCAACCCTAATGAAATCAACCTAGATGTTTTTAAAGCACTACCTGTATTCGATGGCAACATTTCAAAATACCGCGTATGGAGGGAAGATGTTTCTAGACTAATGGACGGAATTAGTAATCACAGAAACTCTAATAGATATGTAGAGGCCTTATCAATCATAAAAACCAAAATACAAGGTGCAGCAGCCGACGTGTTAACTAACCATAACACGATATTTAACTTCGACGCAATCAGAAATAGGTTAGATTATACCTATGCTGATCAAAGACCACTGTATGTGTTACAGGACGAGATGAAGAGACTCACACAAGGGAAACACAACTTGAGCGAATTCCATGACAATGTAAACAGAGCCCTGACACTAATCACGTCAAAAATATCTATGTCCGGTCACAGCCTGGAAGTAATCAAGGTAATGACTGATGAAGCAACACAAGAGGCGGTGAGAGTGTTTAAAGACGGAATAAATAATTCATATATTCGCTCCACTCTATATGGAAATCCTATAAGGGATCTAGAGCATGCTTTTGCAGTAGCCCGCACCATTGAGCACGATGACGAACATCGAAAGTTACGACTAAGCTACGCTCAGCCGAATAACCATCCAACCAACAATAAACACTATCATGAGAAACAACATCACCAAAGACGTCCCATGTATCAGCAGAAATACAACGATAACCAACAGTCAGCACAATTACCAAAACCAGAACCCATGGATACATCATCGGGGAATACGGCATTCCGGCAACCAACACAGCACCAAAACAACTACTACAACGGGAATAGGTATTGGAAAAGACCACATAGTGGGCAGTTCACCAATCAACATCAACAACCAAAAAACATGCGGAACAACAACTTAACATCCGAAGAAGACAACTCTAGCACGATTGTAGAAACAGGTAGACAAAATCATTTAACTATTAAGTATTTAAACTAATAAACGGGTTGCCCAGTATAGTAATGAATGATGGGAAAATAAACTATAATGTTTTTGTAGATACAGGTGCAACCCATAATTATGTTAAGAAAAATTTGAAATTCAGTTTGACAAAAAAGGTAAAGCCAATACAAGTAATATCAATGCATGGTAATTCAATGATAAACACAGAGCAAACTATTTGGTTTATGAATAAGGAACTAGATTTCTTTGAAGTAGATAAAATAAACGGATTCGATTTAATCTTGGGATGGAACGGAATGAAAGAATTAAACGCAGTAATAGATTTGAATAAAATGACATTTGAGGCATTGAGGAATCCAGAAAGTAGGGAAGAAAATTATGTAAATCACATTATAGGGATAAATACTTATAAAGCAGAAATCGATAGGTTAATGAAGGACAATAATGGCATAGGACCATTACCCTTCACTACAAGGATTGAAGCTAGCATACGGACAGATACCAAGGATCCTATATGGACCAAACAATATACAAGCAACATAAATGACGTAGAATTTGTAAATAAAGAAATCGATAAATTATTAAAGGACAGAATAATACAAAAAAGTTACAGCCCATACAACTCCCCCATGTTAACGGTACATAAGAAAGGCATGGACGTAAACGGAAAACCTAAGAGACGCATGGTCATAGATTTTAGGAAATTAAACGAACACACAATCACAGACAGATATGTGATACCAGACATAAATATCACACTGCAAAACCTAGGGAAAGCTAAGTTCTTTACTACACTTGATTTAGAATCCGGTTTTCACCAGATTAGAATAAAAGAAAGCGACAGGGAGAAGACAGCCTTTTGTGTAAATGGAGGCAAATATGAGTTTGTTGGAATGCCCTTTGGGTTAAAAAATGCCCCATCTATTTTCCAAAGATGCGTGGATGATATCTTGCGCGACTTCATAGGCAAGTTCGCATATGTTTACATTGACGATATAATCATTTACTCCTCATCTGTTGAAGAGCACATGGAACACATACGAATTATTTTTAATGCATTAAATAAAGCTACTTTAAAAGTATCCAATGAAAAATCTAAATTTTTTATGGAAGAAGTAGAATATCTAGGGCATATTGTTAAGCACAATAGGATTGCAACTGATCCTAACAAAGTAAAAACCATAGAAAATTACCCAATACCAGAAACCCTGAAAGATCTTAGAGGATTTTTAGGGCTCACCGGCTACTATAGGAAATTTGTAAAAAACTACGCAATGATAGCAAAACCCTTGACTCTATACCTTAAAGGAGATAATTCTCATATCGGAAAAAATAAAAGTAAAAACACAAAAATTAGTTTAGACCAAACGGCCATAGAAGCTGTAAATAAATTAAAAAACTGCTTAAAGGAACAAGTAGAATTATACCAACCAAATTATGAGAAAGCTTTTGAACTCACTACGGACGCTTCCAATATAGCCATTGGAGCTGTACTGAGTCAAAACAGGAACCCAATTTATTTCTTATCACGCACACTTAGTGCCACTGAACAGAATTACAGTACGAACGAGAAGGAGTTACTCGCTATTATATGGTCACTACAAAAATTACGAAATTACATATACGGCATAGCCGACTTAACCATATATACTGATCATCAATCGTTGACGTATGCTATATCAGACAAGAATCCGAATCATAAAATAAAGAGATGGAAAAATATTATCGAGGATTACGGAGCAAAAATTATGTATAAACCCGGTGCACAGAATGTCGTAGCCGACGCCTTGTCACGACAAATAATTAACGCATCATCTATAGATACTGTACATTCATCCGATAGTTCATTCAACGACATAATGAAAGCAGTGACTCAACCGCTAAATGCCTACGGCACCCAAATAGAATTAGTACCAAACACACAGAAGAACGAGACACGTACATGTATTATGTTTCAAAGTAAAGTACGTCATACTATAAACTTCATCGATGAAAATTATCTGATATCCGAATTAAAGAAATTTTTGCAGCCACAAAAAATCGCAGCAATACATACAACAGCTGAAAATTTATTTAGGTACGGTCAAGTTATAAAGAACACATTTGCAGGCATAAAATTCGTGTACACACCAAAGAAACTTGAAGACGTAACACAACCAGATAAACAACTAGAATTAGTCAAACAAACACACGAACGAGCACATAGGGGATACAAAAACAATATAAAAGAACTACTAGAACAATACTATTGGCCGAACATAAAACAACAATGTAAGGCATACAACAAAAAGTGCACAGCTTGTCTATACGGCAAATATGAACGGAACCCCATGAAAGAACCATTAAAAGAATCAGATATACCAACACAACCAGGGGAGTACATACATTTAGATATTTATTTTAATGAACACAAAATATATTTAGTAGCAGTAGACAAATTTTCAAAATATATAACTATCAGAGAACTAGACTCAAAAACAAATATGGACAAAAGAGTAGAAGAAATTATTATCAACAATTTTCCGAACTGCAAGCGACTCATGACAGACAACGAAAGTTGTTTAAATACAGCTATGATGAAGCAAATGTGTATAAAATATAAAATCAACAAAATACAGACACCAGTATTTAGATCAAAGGCAAACGGTCAAGTAGAACGAACGCACAACTCTATATCTGAGTTAGCAAGAATTTTAAAAATAAAGAACTCTACATCAGCAACCGAAGAATTGTTCACAGCTGTAAAAGAATTAAATAACTCAACTCACACTGTCACAGAAAAAAAACCCAAGGATATACACTTCAACCTAATAACATACAATAAGGAAGACATAGTGAAAAAACTAAAAGACGCATCAGAGAAAACGTTACAACGTCTAAACCAGGGAAGTAGACACAGAACATTCAAGCAAGGAGACCAGGTATTGGTGTTAAGAACGAATATCAGAAGTGAAAGCGACAGCCGTTATAAAAAACACATAGTGCAGGAAGATCGCGAGGACACGATTTTGACTAAGGAAGGGAAAGTTATTCACAAAGATAGCATAAAAAATTACACACTTACAGAAAACGATAATGAATTACCTTAAATTACTAGCGATGGTTATCATAATCGCAATCCAGGCAAAAGGAGATACCAAGGTAACAACCATAACTGACGGGAAGTATATTTTGACTAGAAGCGACGACGTATTATTGTTCGATGAATTTTCTCATCTATTTCATATAACAAATTTGACAAAAATCCTTGCACCTTATAATCAAATACTGGAAGGGAAATATTCTACAACTACGGAAGAACTTATCTGGATACGAAAGATCAAAGTATTAGAAGAACAATTAAGTGAACACGTTATACATAAGAGAGGATTAAATTTTTTGGGATCAGCGTTAAAATTTATCACAGGAGTGCCAGATCATGACGACGTTATACAAATAGAAACAGCAATTAATACCCTTATTGAAAATAATGAAAAACAGAAAATAATCAACTCTAGATTTGATAAAATTTTAGAATCCTTAGGGAAACAACGCATAAAAAATCATATCCTATTGGAACAAATACATGACAAATTGCTGGTACTAGTGCGAACAATAAATGCAGCCAAAAATAATGAATAATTATCAGAGGCTCTGGATTTGGAAGATTTGAAAAAAAATAGTAGCACATGAACTAACAAATATTTCAATTGTAAATATAATGGAGTATTCGGATGTATACATTGCCAGGACATCAGACTCATTTATAACCATTTATAAATACCCTATATTGAATAACTATTGCAATCTCTTTAAAATTACGCCTATCAGTTTCAAATACGGACAAATAGTAACAGACAAAGTCATACCTAGGTGCCATCATGAGTATATACGAGTAAAAAATTGTAAGAACTATTTAGGAAAAAACATTTGTGAACGTAACAATGCTACAAACGACTGTATCATACCATTACTAGAAAACAGGGATTCAAAATGTACAATTATACAAGAATATAACAAACCTTTTCAACAGATAGATGATGGATTCATACTATTAGACGGCATACATACAATAAACAATCAAAATACATCAGGAACCGTTTTAGTAGAATATACAAACGAGGTAAAGATAGACAACATTACATATAGAAATATACACGACCAACTACTGGAAGCAATCCACAATAAACATACAGAAGATTTTGAAATAGAAAAAATTATGTATTCAGGAAGTGAATACGCTTTTAACAATTTAGACTCGTTAAAAAAAATTTTTATTCCTGTGGAAAAACACCCAGTAAAATCATTTATTTACTTAACATTAACTATATTAGGAATCATCAGCATTATATCCTTGTCATTAAAGATATTTAAATATTGTATGATTTATAGACAGAATAGAGTTAACGAGAACTTTAGAGTTTTGTATAACAGAGAATTAGAAAAACTTGAAAGAAACAAAATCGGAACGATTTAATTTAGGAAGGGGAGAGTTAAGGAATGCTATCATTAAATAATAAATAAAAAATAGTTACTACTAGAGATAAACATATTGTAAGAATAATAAGAAATACATGTGAATAAACATATTTTCTCTAAATAGAAAGTAAGAAACAACCTTGTAATAAAAGATAAACATATCTTTCGAAATAGAAAATAAGAAAACAAAATTGTAACAAGAGATAAGCTAAAACAAAAACAATTGTAGTAATATTTGTATCAATAACAAAGGATGTGTTCTTTTTGATGAGATAAACACTAATAACCAATTTGTGTACCTAAGATTAAGAATAATTATAAATATGACTGACAAACAATTTTGACAGTCAGTCTAGTATTAACATAGTTTAAGAACAACTCTAGAATTAAGTTCTATTAATAATAAAAAATTTAAAGGCACTAGTTGAGTGCCATAAAATAAATTTTTTTATTTAACAAAAGACAAGAGTCTTTAACTAACTTCGAATTGAAATAAAACACAAGAAAATCGTTTATTGGAAGGATAATGTTATGCCATTAATGTTTAAATATGATTTCGGGCATGTGGCCGCCGCGGCTGGCTCGAATAAAGCCAATTCTACAGGTCCAATTTTCAACCACTTTTTCGAGCATATGGGGCCGTATGTTGGCAATAACGCCACGAATGTTGGCTTCCAAGTCCCCTAACGTTTCTGGTTTGTTGGCGTAGACGATCGACTTCACATATCCCCAAAGAAAATAATCCAATGGTTTCAAATCACACGATCTTGGTGGCCAATTGACAGGTCCATTCCGCGAAATTATGCGCTCATCGAATGTTTCCTTCAATAAATCGATTGTGACGTGCGCTGTGTGGCATGTAGCGCCGTCTTGTTGGAACCACAACTCATCCACATGCATGCCATCCAATTCGGGAACAAAATAGTCGGTTATCATGGCTCTATACCGGTCTCCATTAACGGTAACTGACTCTCCAGCATTATTTCGGAAGAAGTATGGCCCAATGACTCCACCAGCCCATAGAGCACACCAAACAGTCAGTTTTTGTGGATGTAATGGCGTCTCAAGGGTCTCATGTGGATTCTCTTCACTCCAAATGCGGCAATTTTGCTTGTTGACGTAGCCATTCAACCAAAAATGAGCCGCATCACTGAACAAAATTTTGCGATGAAAATCAGCATCGAGATCAATCTCATTTTCGGCCCATACACCAAAATCACGACGCATTGCATGGTCTCGCGGCTTTAAACGTAGTGCGAAAACGATCCATGGTTAACCGAATTAATTGCTCTGATGGACGATTATGTCGACCATAAAATGGACGGAGCTTGCGGTAAACTTCGCGAACTGAACCATTACTTTCGAAATAAATTTGCAAGATTTGCAAGCGTTGTTCTTTTGTCGACCTGTTCATGATGAAATGGCAAACCAAACTAAATATTAATCACTTGACAGCTGACAAAATGGCCGCCAGTTAAAAAAGTGATGCCAACTTAAAGCTCTATACCTCAATAAAAAACACCCAGTATTTAATCTTTGTTTTTCCATATTGCATTATCAATAAAATAATATAAATAATAATTTTTAACTTCCCATATACATACATATATAAAGTATTGAGTAGTATCGAGTACCCAATTGAAAAAGTATCAAGTAGGGCTGAGTATTCAAAAGTAGCCGCTTTTTACAGCACTACAACGATATAAATAAGTGCTGCAAATTTAGTGCGTTTTATTTACACACTACTTCGTAATAGGCTTGATGGAGAAAAACTTTCTTACGTCTTATTTTTGAAGTAAAACATTCATCTCTTTAAGTAAAGGAAAGTATTTCAATTTTTTTAATGTTAATTGTACAGGAAGCTTGTTTTGTTTGTTTTGAATTATTTTGTTTGAATTGAAGTAAATTTATTTTTTTAGTTATTACAAACTGATATACAAGTATTTTTATGCCATTTTTTTAATTTCATTTATTACTTATGCATCAATTTATTTAATTTTTGGAAAAAAAATATTCGTATTCGCCTAAATTTGGCGAATGCGAATATCTAAAAATGGACGAATATTTGGGAATTCGAATACGAATACGAATATTCCTGCATCACTAATATTTCCCAGCAAAAAATAATCGAGATTTAGAAGCAATTGCTTCCAAATTGCTTATTAATAAAAGTCTCTTTTGCATTTTTACAGCTTCTTTTTCTGTTTTTATGTGTTTTTTCTTATTTTGTTTCTTATATCCCTTCCATAAAACCACTTTGGAAGGTGTAGTTTAATATAACACAAAAATTAACGCTTCGGAAGCGCGGAAAACAACACAGTGCATCCTCTCTGTCTTACGAGGATGTAATAACGTAAGCGAATGACGAAATTTAACATTACGGAGTCAGTCGGCTGTTTATATCCAAACTCTCAAAGTTTTTTATAGATCATCTCCTCTCGCTTACCTGTATGCAAATTTGGATGCGAGTGAATTTTTTACTTCGAGTTTTTATTTTTTATTTTTTAATTGAATTGTGTACAAAAATAAATATGTGCTTCGGTAGTTCAATGGGTAGTGTTCTAGCCTAACATACGGAAATCCTGGAATCGACTCCTGATTCAACGCGCGAACAAAAAATTAAAAAAAATTAAAAAAATAAAGAGCAAATTTCTTAATTATATACATACATATGAAAAAGACATGCTTCCAGGTAGTCGAATATTTTTGCTAAATTCAGGTCACTCCGGCAGGGATGAAAAAATTACATTTTAGATCGACGTGGCAGAGCTTCCACGCGAGGAATCCCATATAAAAATCATGCAAAATTTCGTGCATCGGTTAAGCGCTTGCATACCAAAAGAGCACTTATATGGGTGGTTCCAGCGAAGCACCATTTTTTGCTGGGGTACTGTACATAGGTATATGAAGTTAATTTTTATGTCTTACCTTTAATTTTTGTATTGTTTTATAATATTTATATTTACTCTTTTTTGAAATAAAACAATTTAAAATCAAAACTCATCAATAATAATTTTCTTACTTAAAAAACCGATTGAACATTTTTTTTCTGAATTGTAAAAACTGAAACCGGGTCTTTTATAATTTCAAATATTCGAACTATTCGAAAACCGTTTTCTGGAAAAAGTCTAATAATCGATCACCCTAATACTAAGGCAGGCTGTATCATCGGCAAATGTAGATGTGTGAATATTACTGCGCACAGGCATATCACAAGTATTTACATATGCATTAAATACAAAACTGGCCCTAGTATACTCTATATGACAACGTTTTTTTATCGTATGATATTGAAAGGTTTCGTTATAAAGCATTTTGCGCTAAGTTTATTTTAACAAATTGTTTTTAAAAGACTAAGTTTGAAAAAAAGGTCTATAAACTGAAGAAAACAACAAAAGCTGAGAGAAAAATTATTTTAGAGCTAGTGAAACAAAATAGACTATATGTGGAAATTAGAAAAGTATTGAAAAGGAGCTGACCTTCTGTAGCCATCATCGTAAAAACTTTTTTTTGTTATTTGGCTATAAATATTTTTACGCAACGAAAAGCTTGAATTTGAATTCCTCTCGGTGGGAGCTAGGTTTTGATTTTAGACCTCTATATTCTTAGGGTAATATTACAATTACAATTTTGTGTAGATGTTAGTTTTGCAAGACGCCTTTTGCTTTTTTCTCACATGAACAAATCGACCCACTCTAACATACTTATGTACATATTTTATATATATTTAAGAGGTCGAAATCAAAGATGGATGCAGTGTGAATATTTTTGTTTGCTATTAACCATATATCTAAAATTTCCTAGTATGAGGTCAAGTCACCATTTTGGATTTTTCTCCAAAGCCGCTAATATATGAAAATTGTCTTATTCAATCTAACACAAAGTTTGATGGAAAGCTTTGGGAATAAAAAGTATCACTTACGTAATGAAGTCTTACTTCAAACAATTAAGACAAGTTTATACTATAAAAACTGTTGTTTATTAAAGAAATATACAAAAAACTTACAGTCTTATTTATAAAAATTATTAAGGCTTTAAAAAGGATTAAAAAAAATTTGGTATGCAAATTTGTTTTAAAAACCAGTGTTTGAAAAACTGCCAGCAAAACAGCAACATCACTAAAAAATCTGCATTTACTCTGCTGCGAAAAGTTTATTTATTCCTTAAACTTTTGTTTGCTGTTTTTTGGACATGTCTGTAGTTAAATCATAGCACAGCTACATTGCGCGTTGTTGATGACTGTTCTGTTACTTTAACTGCGAAATTTCAAACAGTTATAACTGCCGAAGTTATGAATCGTCGTTTCTTTGTTGTTGTTCTTGTACTAAATTGTTTAAAGATCAATTCACCCATTGTTTCAGAACAAAATTTTGGTCCGGAGAAAATTTTTTTATATGAAGCCTTACGTTTTTCCAGTAATGCCAACTTAGCCGGTTTTGGGCTAGATTTAGGCCGTTTTCAGTCAGTCAAACGCGAAAAAAATTTTTAACCCCAAACTAAAAAAGGCGCAAACCTAGCAGCCCCTTTTTAGTTTTTGCTCGATATGGCTACATTTAAACTTTTGCGAACTTTTTCTTCCTTTAATCTAGCAAAATAAAATGAGTAAAAAGTCGATATTGCTTTACCAATTTAAAAAAGAAGAATAATATAGAGTAATCTTTATTTCTTCCAAATTTTTTATGCCTTGAAAGTTATTCAGTACAGCCTAAAACAGATAATATATGTTTTTGGAAGAGCAAGAAATCGAAATTTTATTTAATAACGGCCAATGTTAAATGTATACAGAAAAAACTAAATTTCGTTTTCAATAACCAAATTCATTGAATCAGTAAATTTTGTGTGTGAATGGGGACCTACAAAGAAATTTATAGATTCTGATAACAATTTTGTAAAAATTTAACTGGAAAAAATTTTTTATTTTTAGTTAACTTATTATGGCATTAGCGAAACTCAAAATATTTTCAGTCAAATTTATTAATAGGGACAGAAAAACATTTTTGCAAATTTTTTCTTTTGTAGTATTCAGCAAATTTTTTTTATAATTTACAAACACATTCACTAAAATTTTTCGTATTATCAGAAAATAAATTAACTGAATCAATAACAA
Source organism: Tachina grossa (assembly GCA_949987645.1). Classification (NCBI taxonomy): domain Eukaryota; kingdom Metazoa; phylum Arthropoda; class Insecta; order Diptera; family Tachinidae; genus Tachina; species Tachina grossa. The sequence goes on along the minus strand of OX465274.1, from coordinate 129,648,711 downwards.
TTCTTAAAAAAATTTTTTTTTAAATTAGTAAAAGTTTTATCTGAAAAAACTAGTTGAATCAAATGAAAGGTTCAACTATTTTTTTTACTTTCAAAAATTGGCTTGTTTTTATGGTTAAGCATTTCGTTCCCGCTTTTGGAACTCGTCAGTAGACTTCAACCCAAAAAATTTTTTAATTTAGCTAACAAACTCCGTATGTTTATAGTAAGACTCTTAATACTATATTGAGAATCACAATATACAAACATAATAAGTTTGAAAACCGCAAACAAAAATCTTTAAAAAAATTAAATGTTTTTTTATATCTATAAAATAATTTGTAAAAAAAAATTTAAAAAAAAATCAGGCAAATTATTTTACAGTATATAAAAATAAATTTAACTGAAATAATTTAAAAAAAATCAGACAAATTTTTTTACAGTATATAAAAATAAATTTAACTGAAAATAACAAATTTAAATATAAAAAAAATAAATCTAATTTTTTTTTACAAATTTCACTTTATATAGATAATTTTCATTCTATACAGTTTTTTTTTTACATAAAATAAAATTGGAACAAATAATTTACTGGAACAGTAAAAAATATTTACTGAAACTAAATTATATATCAAAACACACGTTTGTTTGAAAATTTTTTGGGAATAATTTTTTCTGTGTATCTACTTATGTAAACATATGTACATATGTATATATATTTCTATTATGTATGTATGTATATATATGCCAACTATTTAATCTACGTATGTACATTAGAGCGACTCAAGTTGTATGGAAGCAAAATTCGTGCTAGGTGTACCCCCCTCAAAATGAACATTGGTATCTTTTATGATGACATTTAAAATATTTCGGCTCCAGCTTTGACCTCTCGTGAGCTGGACCATTTTGAAAAAGGGTCTATTTTTTCATGTTTTGTCAATTTGAGAATCTGTTTCCTTACCAACATATACAATATGGGTATCATAAGAAAGGTTTTTTTAAGGCGCGACCAACTGTATATACAATTTGTCCAAGGACTATCATCCATGTCCTTTTTTAAGGATATTCTGTTAAAAAAATGGTTTTTGAATTTTTTGTTCGGGTTTGTTTGTAATAAAAATGCCAAATTAACATATTTTTATCTTTGGTCGATTTAATTAAATACGGGTCTCAGCTTTTTTTGAAATTCGCGCTACTTCGCGTTTTGACAAAAATGCAATGGGGTGGTAACGCTTCCTTTTAAATAGGGCAATATGGGTATCGAATTTTTTCTTTTGCCAAGTACATCATCTTTATATATAAATAATTTAGATTTTTGCAAATTAGATGCATTTTACACGGTACTCTGGAATATATATAAATGCAATTTTTTGGTAACTCTAATATGATAGCGATTTTAGTTTGTAGATCATGTATGGATGAAAATAGGACTTAGTAAATGAGTCTTAAATGATCTGTATAATTTTTTGTTTAAATATGTTACAGAATCGAAAAAAAATAGAAATAGTTAGTATATTTTAAATTAAGTAATTCTTTTTTATATTAATTTTTGAAAACAACTTTTTGGGACTTTCTTTTATGTTGCAAAATTCGAAAGCAAATGTTAAAAAGTTTTCTTAATAGTACACTAAATATATTACAAATGTTAGTAAATAATATGCTAACACTTATTTTACTTTATTTTTATTAAAATAAAATCAAAATTGAATTATAAAATTTTTTATAAAAAAACGCTCGCATTGTGTTTTCATTTGGAACAAAAGTAAAACCATATTGTTTTACAATTCCAAAATACAGATAATTAGAACATCTTAACTTTTTAAGAGGATTTTAAGTCTACGATAAATTCGCAAGTTGTTTTTTTTAGGAAAGTTTTGTAAATATAAACAATAAAATTTAATAACTTTTTTAATTTGCGAAAAAATAAGCCGCCAAAAAGTCGTGGATCATTTCTTTTTTCTTCCTTTAGTTCTATTTTCATCCATACATGACCTAGAAACTAAATCCGCTATCATATTAGAGTTACCAACAAATTGCATTTATATATATATTCCAGAGCACCGTGTAAAATGCATCTAATTTGCAAAAATCTAAATTATTTATATATAAAGATGATGTACTTGGCAAAAGAAAAAATTCGATACCCATATTGCACTATTTAAAAGGAAGGGTTACCACCCCATTGCATTTTTGTCAAAACGCGAACTAGCGCGAATTTCAAAAAAAGCTGAGACCCGTGTTTAATTAAATCGACCAAAGATAAAAATATGTTAATTTGGCATTTTTATTACAAACAAACCCGAACAAAAAATTCAAAAACCGTTTTTTTAACAGAATGTCCTTAAAAAAAGGACATGGATGGTAGTCCTTGGACAAATTGTATATACAGTTGGTTGTGCCTTAAAAAAAAACTTTCTTATGATACCCATATTGTATATGTTGGTAAGGAAACAGATTCTCAAATTGACAAAACATGAAAAAATAGACCCTTTTTCAAAATGGTCCAGCTAACGAGAGGTCAAAGCTGGAGCCGAAATATTTTAAAGGTCATCTTAAAAAAGTCCATGGTTCATTTTTAGGAGGGTACATCGAGCACTTTTCTTGGTGAGTCACTCTAATGTACATACCTTATTGAAATGTAAATGAAATATGTACAATATTGAAGCTGTAAAGCTATGTATGTGTTGATCTCATGATAGTTATTTATATTCTAATGAATTACTTTACAAAAATTGATTTGATGTTTGATGTTCAACAGAAACATTTTAATACATACTAGCCTCTTTTCGCGCTTTTTCGAAAAATTTTACTATTTTTTTTTTATTTCTGAATATTTTTTCAATTTAGCCCTTTTTTCAAAAATGTTTACGCGTTTTGAGTCTCAAAAGTTGGCATCACTGCGTTTCTCTTTTTGAGAGAGAAAGAGAGAGAGAGAGAGAGCGAGAAAAGAAGAGAACAAATTTAGTTCGGAACATTTTCTGCTTAAATTAGTTTAATTTTAATTTTTTCCGGATAAAATCGAACTGAGCTTCTAACTATTTTAATTTTTCAGCCAAAGTTAAGCTGAGCTTCCACATCATGTTATACGAATAATAGAAGCACAGAGTATACTTGTATTTATTAGAATAGAAATAATTAAGAATTAAAAAAATATAGGTATAGACATACATAGATACATGTGGAGTTGAACGAAACAGTTACATTAAACAATTAAAAAGATGCGACACAGCAAATTATAATCATTTGCCGCTGTGCTGCCACTTGTAAAATTAATACGCATCGTTTACACACATATTTCATATGGTAGCTTTGAGTTTTCAAACAAAATGTTCGAAATGAACTCTCAGTAAAAAAAAAATTTCTCCAGACAAAAATTTTGTTCCGAAACAGTGGGTGAATTCACCTTAAGTAGTTTAGCCTAGCTAAAATAAAGCGACATCAAACAGTTAAATTTTGTGTGCTGTTGCTTTTGTTTTGGCTTTAGATGCGAAGATCTTCACAGCACAGCAGTCACTGCACAGTCAAAGCAAATGAAATAAAAAAATAGAAGCACTTTCAAACGCTGTGAAAACCCGTTTATAAATCCTTAATAAGTTTTAATTTTTTCATAATGTCAATATTTACGCTAATTTAAAATAATTAAAGTAAGAAAATAAATTTTTTCCCTCTAGATTGGCTAAATCTTACACTGTACAGTGTAAGTAAATTTATTGGCCAACAAACTAAAATATGAAGTTTAACACAAGCATTCACTCACAAGTGAAGTCGAAAAGGGTCGGGCTAAAAACTTACCCATATTGTTAAGGAGTTCTCTGCACACTGTGTTTCTTTTTCAATTTTAATAAATTTATTTTTGTCGAAATAAATTAATGTTAAATATTTTATCTACTTAATAATTAGTCACAATATGAATTTCAAAAAGGCATTTAGTGATGAGAAACGTAGTGAGCTGGAGCAGAAAAGGTAGAATAAGCTGGTGCAGCATAGTGTGCTACAGGGCCAACCGTCTTAAAAGGAGCAGCATAGTGAGCAACAGGGGCAACAGTTTTGACAACTTCGGGTGCAGCATGATTAGTAGCAGGAGCATAGTTCTTGACAAAGCTGGAGTGAGGCTCACGTTCCACCACAGCATTGAAGCCACTATGATCATCAGCCGTGTATTTAACAGTACGTTTGTAACCATCAGCATCGATCAAAGAGTATTCACCACGTACAGCATCGCCATCACGTTCTTCTACTTGGCTCTTGGAGTCACCAGACGCAGCGTCTTCCACATGGTACCCGTATTTGTACTGAGGATGGGCATCAAATTCATCATCAGCCTTAGCCAAAACATGTTGAGCAGCATAATGTGTTAGGGGGGCCACAGTCTTAATAGCAGCAGCTGGGGCAGCATGATAAACATGAGTTTCTTGGCCAGAATGATAAACATGAGCTTCCGGGGAAGCATGATAAACATGAGCTTCTGGAGCAGCATGGTAGATATGAGCGTCGGGGGCAGCAATACTCTTCACAACAGTAGCTGGAGCAGCATGATACACTTGAGCAGATGAAAGATGACCGGCGTTGGCTAAAGCCAGCATAGCCAAGAAAGCGACGAACTGAAATGCATGTTAATGAGTAATATAAATTTTATAAATATTCATATGTATGTATGCTATATGAAGTGTAGTGCCGTACCTTAAAAGCCATTTTGATAAAATAAAAAGTGACTATTGATGCGGATGTTCAGTAAGCGTGATACTTGTTTAACTTCCAAATGGTTTCTGTTGTTTCAAATTGTGTTTAACGTCGTTTTTATAGAGCGACTCTTTTTGAAGTTTCACTTCTTTTGCAGTATTTTTGTATGTGAAATTTACTAAACCAATAAAAAGGAGTGGAACATATACTATACATGCAATATATAAATGTGAGGACCTAAACTGGTTTAGCAAATACTAAATTGTCTTAGGAAATATTTTTGATTAATCTGACTATCTATTACATGACCATGAAATCAAAAATATATAGATAAATTATTAAAAATGTTTCGTTAGGATATATTGTTGTACAGGGGCTCTCCGTATACCAAACACATTTTCATGTGTAAACATACTAATGGGTATTTTTTATAGAGGCATGGAAATTAGAAATAGAATAAAACAAAGATGAAATTTTCAAATTAACATGAAATTTACTTTATTCGAAAGATAACCTTATAACATTATAATTGAAATATGACTTATAGCATATGACTTAAACGGGTTGCTCGGACGTATTCTAATCTGGAGGTTCAATTTTTTATGAATTTTTTCCAAAATTTGTAGCCGTATACTGGCAATAGCGCGGTGAGTGTTGTCCTCCAAGAATTCAATCGTTTCGTGTTTATCAGAATAGACCAGAAAATAGTCTAGCAACATTAAATTGCATGATCTTGGAGGTCAATTCAGGGACCCGAAACGGTGAATATGCGGTTACCGAACGTTTCCTTCAAGAAATCAATGGTGGCACGAGCTGTGTGTCCTGTTGCGCCGTCTTGTTGAAACCACAGCTCGTGCACATCAATATTGTTCAATTGATGAACGAAGAAGTCAGGTATCATGGCTCTATAGTGGTCACCATTGACTGTAACGCCACGCTCTACACCAGCAATGACTTCATCTGTATGAACTGTACGATGCTTAATGCCTTGTTCCCATATAACGATGGAACAAAATAGAAGGAGTTAACCTAGTCTTCTAAAATTTGGTACAGTACTTACATTTACCTCAATTAAGAAATATTCAAGTTTTGAAAAAATCGAACCAAGTACACGCTTACCGCCCATGTTCCAAAAAGTCGACATTTTTAAATTTGATACGTTTTTCGAAATAAAACTGTATAAACTTACATATGTAAATTTTTTGCAATAATCTTAATCGCACCTTGTGGGTTAGTTTTTACCGTAACTATAAAAAGGACCCTTCGTCCTGTCAACTGCCTTTTAAACAAAATATGGAATAACTTTTACAAAATTTCATGAAAGTTGGAATATTTGTAGAAATCTAATAGTGCGCGTATCTTTTTTTACTTACTGTCACACATACCCACGGTACATATAGTCACTCAAGTGCGCGTGACTGTCACGCAAATTTTCTATGAAAACATACACATTATTGAATTATTACGCACAATTAAGTTAAATATATTTCAGTTTCACAAACTCTTGCGAATGAAAAACATGTGTTTTAGTTGTCACTCACTCACACGTCAAAATAAAAATACTATTTTTTATATTTCATAGTTTTTAGATAACATATTCAAATTCATTAATTAAAAAATCTAAAATCTTTTAATAAATTTTCTTTCAAAGGTCACAAGACCTTTTTTAATTGATTTTTTTTTTCAAATTTAAATTTTTGTTATTGAAGGTATATATAGTGATATTGTATATTTGTAAATACTTGGAGATATCTCCATAGTCTAATTTTTTTTTAAATATAGTCCTCCTCAGTGATGGAAAATTAGATTTGCATTTTGGTATCAAAAAATGTTTTTTTTTTTTTTTTGCCCCAATAGTACCCAAAATTATATTATATTTTATTTAAATTTAATTAACAAACAATTATATAAAATTGATTTACAGAGAAATCAAAAAAGGAACACAAAGCATATACATAAATATGTACATTAGACCGTCTTACTTTTAATTTTTTTTTCGAAATTCCTTCATGAACATCGATTTTCTTAATCTACTCTAAAAACCAAGAATTTTGGTGTATAACACTTAAATATTGATGAACGGGAAGTGCTCCCTCAAATCGTTTTCTTTTTTTTTTGAAGAAAAATGCATTTTTTACAAAAAAAAAAAAAATGAAATAATCATGCTTTAGTAATTTGCCTCTTACTCAAGCAGTTCTTAATGGATTTCAACCTAGTTACTTGGATTAGAAAGCTTATTAAATGTCGCCGAGTACCGAACAAAAAAAAGATTCTCTGTGAATTGCTCCCAAGCTAAGTGTGGTATGCAAAAAAAACTTAACAAAGCTTTGCCAAGCAATGTTTACTAAAGTTGTGTTCTAAGGGTCCTATGCAAAAAATTTAACAAAGCTTTGCCAAGCAATATTCACCCCTATTCTGCGTTTCGATTAGAATCGAAAGTTTCTCCGTTTGGCAACTTTGGTATTGTGCGTTCCATTCTTCGATTTCTCTTTCGATTCTATGTATTCTGTATTTCGATCGTAACTACGTTTTTGTAAGTTGTTATTTTAGTGGCGGAGCGTTTTCAAATTTTGCTTGTTTAGCTTTAAAAAGTGATTAATTAAAAAAATAATGCAAGTATTAAATGAAAGAAGGTTTAATGATTTGTTTTGTTTTTCTGTTCTGAAATGCGATTTTTATTTAGTTTATTACAAGTAGAACAGTATAAAAAGTTGGCATACCTATTTAATGGCAACGAAAAATGATATTGTCAACGGATTTAATTAAATTTAAACAAATGCCCCCGTATGCAAAAAAAAAATATTTTACTTTAGCTTTAAAGTTCATAGTAGTTGCCAAGCACTTTAAGGCTAACATACCTTTGTTAAGAAATCATATGCAAAAGACAACTTTAAGGCTAACATACCTTTGTTAAGAAATCATATGCAAAAGACAACTTTAATTATCTTGTGATTTAATAATAAATACTGGCAACACCACCGTGTTCAACAACCACTTCACAGCTTATGATGTACAAAATGGAATATAATTTCATTATATTATATATAATTTATTCAAATAATTTTTTATTTTATGAAATAAATTTTTAGTATCTTGAAGTATAGCAACCTAATATAAAAAATTTGAGCTTCTGACATGGTAGGAAAACAAATAAACATTTCTATGAAGTAAAAGTAAAAAAAATATGAACAATTATCACAATTTGTTTTATTCGAATGAAATGAATGTTTGAATATCTAGCTTATTTAGATTCGTTTTGATTGCATGTACACCACTAAAAAATTTTTGTATAATTGTATTTATTTTAATATATTTTTATGGATTTTGCTATGTATTTCGAATCAGTTGGATAATTTAGTGATGTTTTCCATCACATGACAGAAATAATAAATTTAGGATAATCTAGCACTTCTAGCTTCATTTTCAGATTCAACATGAATCAATTTGTGCTATATTGACAAAAATATTTGAGGTACAAAATACACATTTTGGAAATATCGACTTAAAGTAGTCTCAACAAACGTGGGTGGCTACTTTAGAATTCTGATATAATAATTTTTTTAGAATAATTTACTTAATCAACCCTATTCTGCGTTTCGATTACGTTCCCGCATTCAGTTACGCACAGATCGAAAAGACGTATTCTACCAAAAAACTGAATCGAAAGGAAAAGAAGAAGAGAAGAGTATGTTTAAACCTGCTGCTTTGATATGAAACAGGTGAAATAGGAACAGAAAAATTGAGCAATTTTGCAAAATTTTTGGCAAAAAGTTAAATTTAGTGCAAAAAAACAATGATTTAACATTAAAACAAATAATAATAAAATATTGTGAAAACTATCACTAAATAAACTCTTGCAAATTAAACTATTTGTGGCCAAACTTTTCCAGTGTGAAGAATCCTGTCGCGCCGGAGGTGATATTTTAATTTCTTACACATAATTGTAACACAAAAATAAGGTTTAACAAAGCTTTGAAAAGCAATGTTAAGTAAAGTTGTATTGAAAAAAAAATTATTATATCAAAATTCTAAAGTAGGCATCTACGTTTGCTAAGGCTACTTTAAATTGATATTTCCAAAATGTGTATTTAGTACCTCAAATATATTTGTTAATATCGCACATATTAAAGGTATTCACGTCAACTTTTGCAACTGTACAAAAATGCATAATTGCACTGTCTGACGTGAGCAACCCATTTTGTTTACTTTTCTATAAAGCAACACAATATTTGCATAGATACATTGTACTCGTTTCTTAATTGTTAAAAGAAACGAAGAAACCGAAATATTGGAACTTCACTGATTAATTCTGTAATTGATTCACTAATAAAAATATCAATAATAATAATATTGGTATTATTTAATAAAATTCTAATAACAATTTCACCCACAGGTCTTTTGAAAATAACAAAATTATGTATTTGTTATATTAAAATCGAATTTGAAGATTTCTTTATAATTTCTAGCTAAGACTTTTTAAAAATATTTACAGCCTTATTGATAAAAATTTTAAGGCTTATAAAGGCTTTTTAAGAAAAATTTTGTATGAAAATTTGTTTGAAAAAGCCTTTACAAAGCCTTAATAAGTTTTATAAATAAGGCTGTTAAATTTTATAGTTTTTTAATTAATTTATTTGTATCGAAAATATCTGGAACAACTTGTTTTTTAATTTAAAAGAAAAACATTAAGGTATTTCTGCGTTGTAATTTGGTGTATGGTTGATTTTATAAGCATTTTTTTTGTCCATTTTTTTGGATTGGCAATGCCATAATGCCATCTTGCACTTACTCAGACCCTGACAACTTTGCATCATTTGTGCAAAATAATTTTCTATGTGGTTATTGTTATATTTTTTGAAAATTTTGCATTTCTGCAACAGTGCAACTTTTGACGTGAATACCTTTATTGATTTATGTTACATCTGAAAATGAAGCTAGAAGTGCTAGCTCTTATTTTAAATTTATTGTTTTCGTCATGTGATGGAAAACATCACTAAATTATCCAACTGATTCGAAATACATAGCAAAATCCATAAAAAATATTAAAATAAATACAATTATACAAAAATGTTTTAGTGGTGTACATGCAATCAAAACGAATCGAAATATTTCATTCGTCATTTTATTCGAGTAAAACAAATGGTGATAATTGTTCAAATTTTTTTACTTTTACTTCATAGAAATGTTTATCTGTTCTCATACCATGTCCAAAGCTCATATTTTTTAGATTAGGTTGCTTTACTTCAAGATAATAAAAATTTATTTAATAAAATAAAAAATTATTTGAATACCCGAATGAAATTATATTCCATTTTGTGCATCATAAGCTGTGAAGTGGTTGTTGAACACGGTGGTGTTGCCAGTATTTATTATTAAATCACAAAATAATTAAAGCTGTATTCTGCATATGATTTCTTAACAAAGGTATGTTAGGCTTAAAGTGCTTGGCAACTACTATGAACTTTATAGCTAAAGCTGGGGTCACACGATTGGCACAATGCACCAATTTTCGTCGGCTCACTGAAATAAATTCATAAGTAGCAAAGTAAATTTGCACTATTTCTCAAGTAATATAAATATAACTACATAACTGCATCACACTGCATTAGTAATAAAACCATATAGACTTATTCAAGAATTAATTAAGTAATAATGTCATTTTGGATTATTACTTATGACTCTGTCGCAGTGAGCCGACGAAAATTGGTACATTGTGTGATCCCAGCTTAAGGTAAAATTTTTTTTTTGCATAAGGGGGTATATGTTTACCTTTCAAATGTTTTCGTGTCTAGACGCTGACTTGAATTTATTTTTTATTTGTAGGCAAAAGTCATAAAATATTCATCAAAATATTATTGGAAATTTTTGGTTTGATCATTGTTTTATATTCATTATATGGTTGTATTTGTTTTCAGGTAAATGTTAGTAAAACTACATTTACACATGAAAGTACTTTCTTGAAATTTCTGTATACATATTATGAATAAAAAATTTTATGAAATAATTGACTTTCATGCAAATTTCTTATTAATTTTCATAGAAAAGTGAAAGTTCATTTTAAACATGTCGTCGAAAAGTAAAGTTGAAAAAAATTGTTTTGTTCACTTCTTAATTAGAGTTACCCAGAACATCACCTACACAAATTTATAAGGCAATAAATTGGGAATAAATATTATTGTTAATATTGTAATAATATTATTGTTTTCAAAAGGCATGAAGTGTCTTCTCCATGTATATTTGAACATGAGATATCGTCCCCACCACGTCAAACTATCCAATATGCAAAATTAGTATTTTAGATTCGTTATCTTGGTACCCTAATTTTTACGATATGCCTCGTTTCAAAATGCTGAAATTCTCACGGACGACAGATAACTCAATCACAAATTTTTAAGACTTTTAGGAACACGCTGACTTTAAATTTATAATTGATGGGTCTTCGCACTCTTCTTAAAAGTTCAAATTTGCATATTAGATAGTTTGACGTGGTAGGGACGATATTATAATTCTTTAAATATTTATACAAAATAATCATAATTTATAATACATATTTACCACAATCCTGTATATATGTACAAATATTTAAAGGGGGTAACACTGTTAACCTTTTTCCATTTTACTTTCTGAAAACATCAAAAATTTACTTTCTTGAAAAAGTCGTTGAAAGCTGACTGGAAATTAAAAGCAATGTGAGTGTGGTAGTGAAAAAATTTTATTGCATTGCTACTTTCTTGCAATTAGCTTCATGTGTAAATGGTAGGTAAATTTACAAAAATAGTACATGAAATTTAGAAATTATGTATTACGCGGAAAATCAGTAACCACCCGACGATACGATAAGCGAAAGAAAGCTGACGCCATAGTGGAATGAAAATTTATTAAAGTTCGAGCGACTAATTTTCTTTCGCAGGGTGTTTCTTTCGACATATTGGAAGAGGCATTTCATTTAAGTTATAACGATAAGGTAATGCTTTTAGCGACATCATTGGACCCAAATGGAATAATTTAACTAGGTTGACAACGGTTTCACAGTACAACATGCCGCATGGCATATGATATCCTGAACTTATTTAAAGACGAGTTTGTTAAGCAATTAATATTATGTTTTGCAGATATAGTTCTAGTACTGAAAGACAACATTACAGCTGGCATTAGTGAGACACTAGCCAAAATACTGGAAAAAGTAAAATTGGAGCTCACCGATAGGCCAGCTACAATATTTACATCAAATAATCTTGTAAATGTCAGACATTCATTTATCGTCCCAAATAAACATTTCTCCCTTCACTTTTGGAAATGTTTTGTTTAATTTAAATCTTCAAAGCCCACACGGTTAAAAGATTACCCGTTATTTTATTTTTAGCACAATAATTAATTATATTTTTTTGAGTAAAGTAACAAGAAATTATTTCATTAAAATACACAAATTTATTTCTTCTAACAAATACGAAAAAGGCTAAAATAACATTTTGATTTTTTAACATATATCTGTACATTTAGCTGATATTTAATTAAATGTATACAAAAGAAATCATCAATGTCAAATAAAATTTAACACAATACGAATAAAATAGCATACAATAAAATTCGATTTAAAAAAATGTTAATAAACTGTATCGAAAAAAATAACTTGACAACGCACTTCTGGTTCATGAACAGAAAAACAGGAATAGAAAAAATAAATCATATAAAAGTAATTTGCTTCAAAGACGATTAACCCCAAAAATAAACTTTTATTAAAAAGAAACTACAATTGTACAATAATGATTTTGTAAGCATTTATGTGTAAATAAATATACTCGTGTATAAATATGTACAAAAGTATGTACTTATGTTTATACATATGTATGTACATATATACATTCATGTGGCAAACACTTTTCGTGATCAAATAAAAGTAACAGACATTGGCAGAAAAATTATCAAAGTTTAATCTCAGGTCAGAGAAGCCAGACACTCTTAAGTTATTTTCGTAATCAGTCACATTATTCACAAAATCTAATTAAAATGGCATTCAAAGTAAGGAAATTTTATATAACTTGAAAAAAGAAATTAATTAAAACGTGCTTTAATCTATTACAGTTTGTTGCTGCTTTAGCTTTGATCGCTGTAGCCAATGCTGGTCTACTTCCAGCTGCTCAAGTTTATCATTCTGGCCCAGAAGCTCATGTTTATCATGCTGCCCCAACTGCTGCTGTTAAGACTGTTGTCCCCGTAACACATTATGCTGCTCAACCTGTGTTAGCTAAAGCTAATGATGAATTTGATCCTCATCCTCAATACAAATATAGTTACCATGTACAAGATGCTGTTTCCGGTGATTCCAAGAGCCAAGTGGAAGAACGTGATGGTGATGCAGTACGTGGTGAATACTCTTTGATCGATGCTGATGGCTTCAAACGTACCGTTCACTATACTGCTGACGATCACAGTGGTTTTAATGCTGTAGTTCATCGCGAACCTCTTGTAAAGTCTGTTGCACCTGTGGCGCATTATTCTGGCCCAACTGCTATTGTTAAAGCTGTAGAACCCGTAGCTCACTATGCATCTCCTGCTGTCGTCAAACATGTAGCACCAGCTTCTCACTATTCCGCTCCCGCCTACACCACATACACTGTGCCTTCTCATCACTAAGTTTACTGCCATTTTTAGAGAAATATTTGTGCGCGATAACGCTTATTAAGTTACATTTAAAGCTATATTTTAATAAACTAAATTGATATACAACATGTTTTTCAATATTCCATATATTTAAGCAATGTACAGTGAGAAGTAAATTATGAACACAGTTTAGGTTAGATTGACATACTTCTAAGAAGGAAAAGTAACTTACAGCTCACTTGAGTCTAATAATACGCCCCTTTCTGTTAGCTGGGAATAGCACAATAGATCGTGAAAAAATAAGAGTTTTTCAATACTTTTAATGTTCTGTACTTGGATTCAGTAAATTTATGCGAACCGAAATGGTAATATTTTTCAACCTATTTATTCGTATGCGGTAACGATAATGTGATTCCGTAATTTTTTACGATAGTCCCCAGTTTTATCTTACTCACCATTTAATTCGCATCCCTGTATAGAAAAAGTAAAAATAAGCGAAAAGCACAAAGAATAAATAATAAAGCTAAACTGAATGAATTTGAGCATGTGATTTTATTTTTTTTCCTCCAACCAACAGAGAATATCATTAAAATATGTTACTGAATAGAAAAGTCGATAAATTTTCGTTGTATTTATAATAGCGATACGATTATCGCAATAAAAGTTACTGAATCTAGGTGTTGGTATGGCACGTGTTGTTAATTTTTAAAGCATTTCTGCTGCTCGGCTGGTGCAGAGTAAGCACATTATTTTAAGCCCTGTAAAAATTATATTCTTGTTATTACATTATATTCCTGTTATTAATTCGCAACGATTCATTGTTACAAATGTCCCTTTGATATGTGAGTACATAGTTATCGCTTATTTACTTCAATAGTGTTATAACTGAAAAAATGCGTTTTTGAATTAATAATGCAAAATAGTTCAGCACTTTGCAATTTATCTTTTGTATAAGTTTCATATAATTAGCTTTCAGTACTATCTCAAGAAAGAAGAATATGTTTTCATGTCTTCATTGAGTTGTAAATAAATTGAAAACTTTAAACGACTTTTCTGCAATCTTTTTTTTTTTGTGAGTTCTGACACTATTGAAGTAAATGAGCGATATGTTTATGTACTAGCATAGACACTAATACATGTGATGACCATGTTTATATACACAGGCTACGAATTTTTAACAAGTTAAAAACAAAAATACAGGGATACTCGGGATATTTATTCATCATTCGCCACCGAATACAATCTACAATCATTTGTATGCATAGAATGTAATGAAAAATGTGTGGGTATGTGTGTGTGGCTGTTGAAAAACATGCTTTATGTGTTTGTGTAAATAAAATAGCCCTGTTTACACACATGTGTAGTCGATTTATTAGTCAGAATATTTTTTTATTCGTGCGAGAGATTGTAACTCACACAGTTGGTAGATGTTTTTAGTTATACGTATTCAGTTTAGAATTATTGCTGCACGCAATCATAGTTGTTTGACAGCTAATACTCAAAGAGTACTTAAAACCATACTTTTGTTATTATGTGGTCAACGTACTTAATATTTCAGGCCAACAGCTATGCACTCTTATTAGCATCTCATCAAAAATTTTAAAATCATTGTCCTCTTTGATAACATTGTTCTGCAAAAAAAAATTGCTTCATATAATAATGTGTATTATACGAGTATGGAGACATCAATACCGTAAACTCAAATCTGTTTTCAGTTATTATCTATCACTTACAGATATTTTTATCTGTGTGGGTTATATAACCCCAAACAAGGCGATAACGCTAACTCGATAACGGTTTGTTCGATTTTAATGAAGTATCTACTAACAGATGCAAAATAAAATTATCTTTAAACGTATGTAATTTTTTAGATTTCTAACAGTTTCGGAGTTATTCTGAAATTATTTGTGAAAAAAATATTTTTAATACAAAATTAATTATTTGCTAACTGAGTTGCAAATAAAATAAGCTAGAAGTAAAGAAAATCTGTGCAAAAAATTTGATTTTATTCATATTTAAAGCCAGTAGCCCGCTAGTAGCCCCGTAACACACTGCCATCTTGTGATTCAATTGCAAAGTCCTATAGGACTTTGCAATACCAAGTAAAGGAGTATACCAAGTAAAGGAGTTATTTTCTATTGTTCCTGGAATTATAAAAAATATCAATAATAGGAATATATGTATCCAATGGCTCGGAAAGGAGTGATGCTACATAATGGAAATCAAAATCCCTCCGTATAGCATTGCACAGATAATTACATCTTTTTGCACTAGTTTTTGCGTGGTTTTGGTTCTGGTATGAACAAATATGTATGTTATTTAGCGTTTTCTGTTACTAGTTGTAAATATTGATTTTTAAAGCAATTATTGTATGGTTGGGCAATTAGCAAATGAAAACAACACATTTATTTTTTTTTTTGTTTTTTTAAAACAAATAAGATACATAAAACTGCTTTTACCATAAGTGCCTTATGTTGTGTTGAGAAAAAAATACATGGCTGATGATGAATGAATAAAAGCAAAATTTCACATACATATGTAAGTAGATGATACATGTACATGAAACACATGAGCTGCAAATACAAAAAAAAAATGACACACGATATGCAAGTGTAATCAAGAATGATAAAATAAAGATTACGCCAGCGCGCAAGAATAAAAATACATTTCTGCGCATGATGGAATTCTGGCGTCACTCAGCCTGTGTTCTCATTGAGGTAGTTTAGACGAGAACAATTTTTAAGCCGCACAATTTTTGTTCTTTTCCAAATTACACGAGACTAATTCATCTGGCACAAAATGTATACGTATACATAGCTTTGTGTGTGTTAGTGTTTTTCGTATTAATTTAACACTTGCTGTTTTTTAATTTGTGTGTGTATTGGTTTTATGCTGCTAATGCGGGGTTGTAGCTGGTTGAAAAGTTATGCCAACCGCAAAACCACTCTCTTTGCCTCTCTCACCTACAAACTGGCATGTTATGCCAGCACAATTATGGCCGTGTAAATCAGCGCATTGGCTAGTAAAATTCAACTGTAGAACTATTACACACACACAATCTCACATTTCATATTTGCTCTTTTTCTTATCTCTTTATTTTTGTTCTGTTTTTTATTTTTCTTAGTTTTGAAGTTTTTTTTAGTTTTGAAGCTTTTAAGAAGCGATGCCAACTATTTATAACCCAAACGCGCTACTATTCTTCTCAAAACGCGCTAGAACGCGCTAAGTTACGGCATTGTCAAATATTTATAGCAAAAACGCGCTGTTTTCTACGCGCTAAATTAAATTTCAATAAAAGTCGATGCATGTATGTATGTATTAGTACTCGTTAGTGTTGTCATTCGAACAAAAATTTTTCGAATATTCGAACAACTTTTTATCATTTTTGTTCGAACGAACAAAAATATTCAATTTAGAATAAAAAATTATTCGAATCATATTCGAACAATTTCCTTAACTACTTTATATAAAAAGTATTTTACATTTCATTACTTTTTAATTTGTTAACAATATGATATTAAGTAATCAAATTACTACAAATTATAAATATTTGTGTAAGCTTGTTTGTATGTACACATATAAATATACATATCTTCGCTAAACTCATCTTTTTTCTTTCTGGGATAAGGTAAATGCTTCTTTCATGGAATTAGAAGGTGTCTTATAGTTTCTGATAAAGAGATTAGAAAAAAAACTGATTTTCTCTAATAAAAAGGCTTAAAAATCGAATTATTGAACGACATAAAAAAAAGCATTAAATACCAACTTTTTAAAATACGTCACAAAAAGGGAAAAAAATTTATAAGTTTGTAGTGTGTGTCTGTGTATCTGTTTGTTTTTACGAGTCCACGTGACTTGATCGAAAGTGTTCTTAGCTAAGTTTGAAGAAAATCGGTCCAACCGCTTAGAAAGTATCACTTCGTTTTTAGATATATTCTGTTAGGTCTGCGTGTGTTTGACGCCGTAGCTCCCGAACTGCTTGACCGATTTTAATTTGTTTTGTTTTCGTTTGAAAGGTGACATGATCGTATGTTCTAATTTATACATGAAGAAAATCGGTCTAGTCGATTGGAAGTTATCTAAAATTTTCTATATATTAATTTACTCTCTTCTTTTTTGCGATTCTGCTACTTCAATAGTATTAGTGGAACACAGAGTTCTTAACTTATACTACAACGTCAACTGCGGCAAAGGTTCTTAAAATTTTTAAGTTTTGTTATTAATATTTCTAAATGTGTTATTGAAATCATATGTTTTTCTTGTGTGATGAATAATTTTTCGTTTTTTAATAAAAAAAAATTAAGCTAATACACATACGTGTCGTTTTTTGCAAACTTTTTTAAGATTAGTGATTTTTTTATTTTATTTTTATTTTTTTATTTTTTAAGATTATTCGAATATATTTTTTTATTCTTTGTTCGTTCGAATATTCTAACAAATGTTCAAAATTATTCGTCTGTTCGAACAAGAAAAAAACCACGAAATTTTATTCGAACAAATATAAAAGACGAATAATTAACAACACTAGTACTCGTATATACAATTAATTTTTCAGATTTTGCTTCTTTGACATTGTTTTTATTAACTAAAATAATTTCATACAGAATCAGAATCGCCTTCCAAGTAATCGAAATGCTTAGTTTTTACTTTTAATTTATTTCTAAAACTTTGTAACAACCTATAAATTGTCGAATAGTTTTGCGATTCAAATGTTTTTTGTACTTCAGCTATAATAGATGCTTTGTACGTTATGTACATTTTTTGGGTCATTGTATGTAGTACATATTTTTATTTGTGAAATTTCAAAATATTTGTCATTACAGTAGTAAAATGCGTTTTTTTATTCTAACCACAGCCAAGCGAATTTTGTTTTCGACAGCTGAATCATTAACTAATTTAAAAAATTTTATCAGAGTTTTGGATATTACAAAATTGTTAAATTTATACAAAAAAAGTTAAAATAAATATTGAACTGAAATGATATTATTGACTTTATTCTAAACGCGCTAATTTAGCGCTTTTTTTATTAAACGCGCCAAGACGGAAAAAAGCGCGTTTGGCATAGCTAAAACGCGCTAAATTGGCATCGCTGCTTTTAAGCAAGAACATTTAATTTTTTTCTTGGAGATCTCTCTGAGTAAATTAATCACAGGGCTGCCAACAACAAAAACAACAAAATAAAAAAATTTTTTGCAAGAAATTATAAATTTCACATATGATACAGACTTGGTAACCTTTGCGAGGGGACTACTACGTCATCAAACGGTAAAGGCTCAGTTAGCCGACTGTAATGTAAAGTAACTGTAACTGTAACAGTAACGTAACCTAATTTTCATATAAAAATCTCGATCAGCTGTTTTCTACGTTACAGTTACATTACATTACAGTCGGCTAACTGAGCCTTAAATCATGCGCAAGGCGTAATCTTTGTTTTATCATTCTTGAGTGTAATTACTCTCAGAGCAAAATTGTCTCTCTCTCTCCCTCTCTATACTTGGCTGCGCCACAAAATAACATAACGAACGTCCGCACATACATCTGTCCATCATGTACTTGTTTCAACAATGGTTTTTTTCATATAATTGTATTACAATATGTATTTTTAAGCAAAAACAGATCAAACAGTTGCTCAGCAGCAACACAATAAGCAATTGTTATTTGTTTTTAATTGTATTGTAATTTGGAAAAGCACGCACACACAATAACTCTTATACTAGTTCTGTCGCTCACACTACAATTACATGATACATACCATGGTATATTTGTTTTGGCTATACAAACGAGTATACAAATGCAACCCTTTATGCAGTAACTCTGAAAGAGAGCTATAAAACATGAAATTTTTGCTCAAACGAATTGAGTACGATCATTTGTTTTTGGAATATATGTATATGTGAACTAATTTTTAAAATCACATGCGTTTCTGGGAACCCAAACACTGCAAATGAGCCTTTAGTCCCTATTTACACTATGCAATTCTTATTGCTAAGCTGATTAGTTTATTAGGGGAGAGAGACGGGGGGAAAAGAAACGTGTCTGTTCCCCTCGTCTCTCTCTCCCTGAAACTAATCACCTTAGCAATAAGACTTGCACAGTGTGAATTGGGACTTTGTTGACAGACAAAAAAATATTTTTGTTGGCACTATGCTTCAAATTAGACGTAATCAAAAATTTGGTACATCCAGAAAAAAGATTGTTGAGAAATTGGATATGTGAATAAAAAATTATTTGCGTAAACCATATTTCAATTCACGCTTTCAGTTTTCTATTAATCAGAAACATAATCCATGTTCATTAACATAAGATCATAATTGTAATAAAGGCATGATTCTCACAATTCTTAAATTGATTAGATTAACCGATCGTATGCTTTTGTCATGACTGACTGGGTAACTGATATCGTCAGCACAAACGAATAGATTGTTATGAATTCAATTTTAGTACCAATTTTTGGCATTGGCAACTAAACAAAATTTCCATCTATATTAACGTTAAAATAAAGACTTTCTATCAGTTAGTGCAACTACCCAGCAAAAAATTTCAAAAAAAAGTAATCGAGTTTGGAATTAAGCATTCTTGGTGGAAGCTGTTCCTTACTGGATTACCAACTTAATGATTTTAACAAGGCGTGAGACTAAAAAAATCGATTCTTGAGAATTAGTCATGTTGTTTATTGTAGGAACTAATTATTTTTTTTTTGTTGTGGGCAATAGTTATTTGTTTGTTGATGGAACTACTTTTTTTAGTCGAAAAATTTCTTTCAAAATATGACATTGTTTGAGTAAATGGAAGATCTTGATTAAAAACTCAGCTTGATTAAATAATTAATAACTTTTTAAGAAAGATATAAATAAATTTAAAAAAAGTAAGAGTGCTATATTCGACTGTGCCGAATCTTATATACCCTTTACCAAAGTGCGTTTGTGTAGTATAGAGATGCATACATAAGCACATAGTTACTTTTATGTACAAAGCAAATAATAATAATTTTCAAACCCTAGAATCATAATTTTAGATTTTTCTGATTAATTATACCAATCTACTAGTTTTTAAAAAAATATAGAAAGTGTGTTAAGTGAAAAAAAGGAAATTAAAAAAAAAGTTTTATTTAGTTACTTTAATGTCCAGAAAAAAAAATCATAGTTTCCAGCTCTGGAGCTGTGGCTTTTATTTTTATAATTTTCTATACCAAACTTTTCTTTCCAAGACGTAAAATATATATATAATTTTTAAAGGAAAAGATAAAAATTCATTAGACTTAGTTTCTTTTATATATCAAAAAAGTGTAAGTGTCCCAGATGGTGATTCCAGTTTTGGGAAACTTACACTTTTTGTGATATATAAAACTAACTATAAGTCCAATTAATTTTTTTTTCCTTTATAAATTATTTATATTTTATGTTTTGTGAGGAAAAGTTTGGTGTAGAACATTATAAAAATAAAAACAACAGCTCCAGAGCTGGAAATTTGAACTTTTTTTCTAGATACTAAAGTAACTAAATAAAACATTTTTTTTTAATTTCCTTTTTTCACTTTACACACTTTCAATATTTTTTTAAGAACTACTTGATTGCTATAAGGAATCAGAAAAATTAAAATGATGATTCTAGGGTTTGAAAATAATTTTTTTTACATAAAATAACTAGGTGAAATTATTTTTATACCCTTTACCAAAAAATGGTAAAAGGGTATTCATATATAGGTTTGTCATTCCGTTTGTAATTTCCAGAATATTAATAAGCGAGCCATAAAGTATATATATTCTGGATACTTAGACATAGGGAAGACGAATAAGCGATGTCCGTCTGTCCGTCTGACTGTACGTGAAATCGGTTTTCCGAAGCTACCAGAAAAGCTAGAGACTTCGTTCTGGGACTGGTGTATCAGAAATGGTCGAAATAAGATTGGTATTGAAAATGAGCAAAATCGAGCATACGGTTTCAGAGCTGGGAAACTTAAACTTCATTTTGCCATACAAAATAACTACCGAAAAGTAGTTATTATTATTTTTTTATTAAATAAACTCATTTTATACTTCAGTACGAATAAAATTAGTATTTCTAATTAAAAAAAATTAAAAAAAGTTAAAAAAATTAAAAAGACGTTTCCAGGGTTGGAAAACTTTAGCTGTTTTTCTTATACAAAAGTAACTTACTAAAACTAATTTTTCTTTTTTTTCTATAAATTAAACATATTTTATGTTCTTAAAAGAAAAATATTGATGTCAGAAATCAGAAAAACAAAAAGGATGATTCCAGGGTTGGAAAACCAAAAATTTTTGTGAAGTTTAATATTAACTACCGTAAACTAATTTTTATTTATTTTTATTAAAAGAACTTATTTTATACTTCACCACGAATAAAATTGGGTTTTCAGATAAAAAAGATTAAAAAATTTAAAAAGACATTTTTAGGGTTGGAAAACTTTAATTTTTTCTTATACAAAAGCAACTTACTAAAATAAAATTTTCCTTTCTTTATAAATTAAACATATGTTATATTCTTAAAAGAAAAATATTGGTATGAGAAATCAGAAAAATCAAAATGCATGATTTCAGGGTTGGAAAAGTTACATTTTTTGTGATATATAAAAGTAACTAAGTCTAATTAATTTTTATCGTTGCCTTTATAAATTATATATATTTTACGTTTTGGAAATAAAAGTTTTTTTTAGAAAACTATAAAAATAAAAACCACAGCTCCAGAGCTGGAAACCTTGAACTTTTTTTTCTGGATATTAAAGTAAATAAATAAAATATTTGTTTTTTAATTTTCTTTTTTCACTTAACACACTTTCTATATTTTTTTAGGAACTACTAGATTGGTATAAGGAATCAGAAAAATCTAAAATGATGATTTCAGGGTTTGAAAATTATTTTTTTTTGTACATAAAATAACTAGGTCAAATTATTTTTTCTTTTTGTTTATACTTTATGTATGTGCTTATGCACAGCCGAGTATAGCACTCTTACTTGTTTAGTTTAAAATAAATAAGTAGACAATGTAGAAATCTATATAATTTATTTAAAATAACCACATATTTTTGCAATACTTTTACGTCATCTTTTAAACCCAAAGGAATATCTTCAACTTGTGCTTCCTATTTTTAATATTTTACGTAATGTGATTTGTAAGCGAGTACTTCAATTTGGCAGTCTAAAAATAAGTCATTATATGGCAAGTAGTTCAGATGGTAATGTCTAATTTTTTGCTGGGTAACTAAAGGTTAATTTAACAATCATACTATTAAAGTGTAGAAAAATAAAATAGATTCACATCGGATACAAATTATTTGCTGGGTTTTGTATAACTTCCTGGGCATAATACCTTTATTTTAAACTACTTCTTTCAAAAACTTTAATAAAGTATATACTTCTTTTTACTACCCTGTTTCGAAGCGATTTTTCCCAACAATGACTGGTAACGCTATACACAAAAAAGAGTCAGGGCATTAGCAACACTGTTGATTTATAAAGGGTGTAAAGGCCGTCCTACATTAAATCTTCCCTTTTTCAACTGAAAGCTAAGTTGAAACACATTGTTTCTTATGAGGATTCAGTACGTGTCCGTCAACGCAAAAAACAAAATTGGGCAACTTTTAACTTTTTGTATACTTTGAGTAGTTTGACAGGTATTGGTTTGTTTTTTGTTTGTTTTGTGGCAGCAAAAATCAAAAAATTAAATAAATAAAAAAAGTTGACATTAACAAATAAAATGGCAAAGTACGTGTCCGTCAACGCAAAAAACAAAATTGGGCAACTTTTAACTTTTTGTATACTTTGAGTAGTTTGACAGGTATTGGTTTGTTTTTTGTTTGTTTTGGGGCAGCAAAAATAAAAAAATATAAGAAAAAAATTAAATAAATAAAAAAGTTGACTTTAACAAATAAAATGGCAAACTAGCCTATTAAAGCTCTTCAAGTGCTCCCGTCAATAAAATACTCTTTGTGCAAACCTACTCCGTTGTTATGTTAATGTCAGTCAAAAAGGACGAAGTTTGACGTATGAGAGATTATATGTGCCTGGGCTTTCAAATAAAATTTCTTTCGAATGCAAGAAATTTTTAGTATATACTATACCACGCTTTGAGAATGCAAAATATTTGTTAGAAACGAGCTCCTAATTACTTTTTTTTTTGAAACGTCGCATCTTTTACAGAAAATAAAACAGTATATTTATTTAAACTTAAGTTTGTAATGTATTAATGTGAGAGAATTTTTGTTTATTTTTGGTTTGAAAAGCTATTTGCTTCTACTTAAGAAACTCGTCAGTAGACTTGACCCAAAAAAATTCTTGAGAAAAGTTAAAAATGCCGCTTATTTATAGAAAAATTATTTGAATGTTATTGAGAATTACGTACACGAACATAATGAGTTACCAACCTTAAACAGAAATAGTCCACTAAAAACATCTTTATTCGATTCTGAATCCGTTTTCAATTTTCACAACTGGCATAATTTATAATCAGTACACATAAATTATTTAATTAATAATTTTTACATTTATTTTTACAAAGAATTATCAACTAATTAAAAATATAAAACCATAAACAGTTATAAGATTAAATAATAAAATATTATAGACAAGGGGAAAAAATTAAATTATAAAAACTCATCGAATGAGAAATGGCCGATAGGATTACTTCTTTAACTTTAAAAATTAAAAATTTTGCTGCTTTTATTACTGGTGATAGTGGGACTCATGGGACTACTGTTGAGGAGCCTCATAGGTGGCATAAGTATGATGTTCTTGTTCAGGATGGGCATGGTGGTTAACTGGAGCACCATAATTGGGTGTGGCAAAAGTAACAGGACTCTTTACAACATTTGTAGGGACAACGTAAGTAGCAGGAGTATGATGATAATGGCTAGTCTCTACAGGAGTAAAATGTACAGGAGAAGAGTGATGGGCAGTAGTAATTTCTTTATGTCCGCTAAGGGGTTCGCGATGCACGACAGCATTGAAACCATTGGCATCATCAGCAGTGTATTTCACAGTGCGACGAAAGCCATCAGCATCATTTAAGGAATATTCACCATGTACTGCATCACCATCACGCGTTTCCACTTGACTCTTGGAATCACCCGAGACAGCATCTTCTACTTTATATTCAAAGGTATATTTGGGATGGGGATCATCGGGGTATATTTCGTGAGAGGATGGACTCTTTTGCAGCGCCACATGATGTTGTTGTGGAGGGTTATGTTCGTAAAAGCTGGGTTGATGCTCCAAACTGACATGTTGTGGAACTTGAGTAACACCAGCACTGGCAGCAGCAACAAACAATAAGATAGCGATGAACTGCAAGTGCAAGAGAATTGAAAAAAAAAAAATTGAAAGCGAAGGTCAAAATATTGGATATTGTAAAAGTTAGCTTCTTGCTCATGGAATTATGCAAGCGGCATTTCACCTTAAGTTACGGCTTTAAATTTTTTTATTAAAAAATAAAAGTATTTTATTTTTTTCATTGGGAAGCATTTTAATCAATGAATTGCATTTTTAAATAAGGCCGACAATAGTGGCATGAATATTTAGTTAATTCGTGGTCTGTTGCCATGTGCAAAATTTTTCTGTAATAACCAAATTCGATTGTTTTTGTTTTGTGATATTGAAAGCAAGTCACAGCAAACCTAAATGCCGCAATATGCAGACCCACTCACCTTGAAGGCCATTTTTGCACACTAATCGATAATTATTTTATCCAAAAGTTAAAGAAATATATCAAAGTATTTGTCCTAACACTTGAAACTACGTGATTTGAATAATGATTGAATCCATAAATGCATTTGTATTTATACTCCCAAAATTTGTTTGAGACTGGTTGGTAATTTCTTTATTGGCTCACTTGAATGTGAAAGATTGAAGGGAATAGCTGAATATTTCAATGATTACATATCAAAATCTAATTTTTTTAGCTCATTTTTTTAATTATGAGTTTCGGCATTTCACTTTTTGTTATACTATTGTTTAACTTAAAATCATCATACAAAGAGATACAATTTATATTTTAAAATTCACCGCAGGCAATTTAGTGAATATGCAAGAAGAAACAAAATCAAAAATCAAAATGAAAATGAAAACATGTATTGAACAGGCAGACAGACACCCACAGGTCAGGCACCCATGTCAATGTCTACACTAACTACTCAATTGTTTCGCATAAATATTCACTATCTTTAAGCCTTATCGTTTAATATCGCACAACAGCACATTCTTACGCATGTATGTGTGCATTATTATTTATGGTAAGCAATATACTCGTATTAGGTAACGTGATTGCTTAGATATTCATGTATTATGGGTATGTGCTATAGAAATACTCGTATGTAAAAAAAAAAGTGTGTGTGCGAGTGTGTATTTTTTCATAAACAAAAGACTTACGCGAGTAACTTGGTTTAATTAATCAAAATAATTCTCATGCGATTCTATTTCAGTTAACTAAAAACAAAATCTAATTATAGTTTATTATTTATAACCACTCATTTAATGTATGCTTTTTTTTACGATAACATATGAACATATTTTAAATAGAACTGCAAATTAAGTGATAAGGTGAAGTTGCACGTATGTTGTTATAAAAAATCAATGTAAAGCCGGCATTACACGGCAAGTAAAATTGCACATGCACTACGTAATTTTGACGTCATCATGAAACTATATTGCATGTATGCCGTGTACTTCCACATTTTGTGATAATCACATATAGTAGATGTTTTAATGTGTACGGCATGTGGCTCTCTGAACTATGCACTCATGTATATTTTTGACGTGCCCGTTTACCACTACAATATATATGTATGTGCCCTTAATTAGGAAAGTGGCCTGAGTCATGTTCATTTTTGCTTCAAAATATCAAGTAAATCTCTGAAAAACTTCCATAAATATTTAAAAAATATTAAATAAATTTATTTAAATCGAAACGA
Organism: Tachina grossa; assembly: GCA_949987645.1. Lineage (NCBI taxonomy): Eukaryota > Metazoa > Arthropoda > Insecta > Diptera > Tachinidae > Tachina > Tachina grossa. The sequence goes on along the minus strand of OX465274.1, from coordinate 129,622,531 downwards.
AAATAACTCTAAATTTAAATGCTGAATAATATAAAAATACTTTTTAATTTGTTCAAATGTATCTCGAATAGAGAAATATATGACTCAGACAAATTTCATAATAAAGGGCACACATTTATAAATTTTGATGTTTGAAATATTTTCAAATTTGAATATATTTTGACAATAATTTTTGACATAACACTTGGAGATCGTACACGCAAAGAAAAGATATGGTTGTAGAATGGTTGAGAAAACAATATTATGTTCTCTGAAACAAATGTGTGGTCATCGAAAACTAGTTATTGTTATTTTAAACATTTATTTCGTTACGATAAACAGAGTAATGTTTGAATTTAATAATTACATTATCACATCCATATAAAAGTGTGTCATGGTTAGAGTTTAACAATATAGTTTTGTTAAAAATTTATGACTACAACATAATTTGTATTATTATTTAAAAATAATATCATGTAAATAACAATATAATGTTATCCAAAACCATACTATTTTAAGTTTAAAAAAAATCTTTTTCAGAAACATCTGTCAGCTGAGTATTTCGTTTGTAAGCTATCGGTAGTGCACGGGTGGTTTTAAATAAATTAATAGATAAATAAAGTGTAAACAAAAATTTTGGCGAATAAAAATATATAAACATTTGTGTATCTCGTTATACAGATATGTCTGTATGTCGTGTAAGTATACATTTCTATATATACATTTTATGTCAATAATATTAATTTATTTTTATTTCGAATTTAACGCACAGCTGTTTCTACAATAAATATATGATTAAAAAACAAAATAGTATTATTACATTAAATAATACTGTGGTCGTATTTAACAATATTTATATAATATTAGATCATGGTATGGTGAGTCTCAATTATATTTTAGTCACATCTTACAATAGTGTTGTCATATTAACAATAATAAGATTAGGTACAACAAAGTCAATTGTTCTTGTAGATAATATTATTATTAACTCAGATAATAATATAATTAAAGTTTGCTCTTCTATTAACAATAATATGATTTGACTGCAACCATATAATTCAATCATAATATGTTGCTGTTTGATTATGGTTGCCTCAACCATATTTTTTCTTTTCGTGTATGTGGTAGTGATATATTTACATACTTAATGTCAATTGTTGATACTCGCGACTACGAAACAATATTCACGAATATGAATACGAATATATATATATATATATATATATATATATATATATATATATATATATATATATATATATATATATATATATATTTATATATATATATGTATATATATAATTATAAAAGTGGTCTAAGTGCATTTTTGCTTCAAAATATCTAATAAATCTTAAAAAATCTTCAATAAATATTGAATAAATGTTAAATAAATTTGTATTAATCGAGTCTAGTACATGTCTAAATTAAAATGTTGCATAACATAAAAATATTTTTCGATTTGTACAAAAGTAATCTACTAAATATCTTGACCAAAGAAATATATGACTTAGACCACTTTCATAATTAAGGCCACATATATTTATATATATTTATTGTACCTTCAAATCTCAACTAACAATAAGTATTCTAAATCGTGAATCTAAATATAATTATTAGGTCAGACCAGTGTCGAACAAAAACTTAGTGATTGTAATTAATAATACGTAACAGACGTGATAAGCAAAAAAATGTTCAGCATTAGAGCCCTTGTGTCTTTCTTTTTTAAGCAGATCTGACCAATAAAGTTCAAGATATTACGAGGAATTTTGTTAAATATTTGCCTGTGTAATTTTGCAATTTCTTCAGTCACTTTTTGAGTTTTTTTATGTACGTTGGATCCGATGTTTTGTCTTACTTAAATTTTTTCTGCATTTGAAGCTGAAGCTTACCCTCTAAACTGAGTTTGAATTTCTAACAATCATCCCATGTATCTGAGTTAAGTTCAGTTAAATTTTATTTGTGTTAGCTTACAGGCAATGTGATGTTTCCAAGTAAGCCGTCGATCAAGGTGTATACGAAAGTATTACACATGTCAATGTTGAGCAAGAATTTGATTGTTGATTCTAATTGGGGAACAAGTATCTTTTCGTAAAGAAAATATTACCTAAACACACTCTTCTGTTTATTTACTTTTATTCTCCATAAGTTTAACCATAATTCAAGCTGTGTTATGTGTTCCTAAAAAAATATGGAGATGCCGCATGAGGGTTGTCGTGCATACCAAGGCCAGCTGTGTCATCGGCAAATGTAAAAGTGTGGATATTACTGCTCACAGGCATATCACAAGTATAAATAAAATACAAAACTAGCCCCATTATAGTTCTCTGTGGCACGCTGGATGAAATAGGTTCGCACACACTCATGAAGTCTCCTTCCCCAACAGCGAACTTCTGGGCAACAATATAACATTCCAATAGCTTTAGAAACATTAACAAAAGTCTACTCATGTTGAAATTTTTTATTTCAATATGGAAAAATATTAATTTACAGTATTAATTTATTAATTTTATTTATTTTCAAGTATCTCAATATACATTTTCTATTTTATTGAAAATTATTGTGTTAATGTGACGCGCTCTTATTTTTGAATAGCAACTTTTCCCTGAGTGTATGTCTTCAATTTTAAAATAACTATATCAAATGCGTGAGAAACATCAATAAAGAGGGCAGAACAATACATATTTTCTTGAAATATTCGTCTTGGAAATTAAACCAATCTATGCGTTTGTTCTAAAACTAAATTGATGGTACGGTATGCACATATTATCTGTTAGAATTGGGGACAATTTTGTCATCATTAGCTTTTCGAAGAGTTTTGACAGCTTTGGAATCATTTTGACCTTGGCAAGATAATATTCCAGTCGTAATATTGTATTAAAAAGAAAAAGGAGGCAACTTCATCAGCATCTTGTTATTAATTTCATCAATACCTATAGCTTTCTTCGGATTGAGTTCAGCAATTAGTTTTTGTATATCACTCATCTTAAACTTCAAGGATCAAGGAGATACATCAACTACACTACGCAAATTTATTGCCAGATTTATACTCGTAGACATTTAATTGGGGATCTATTTACAGCTGGAAAATATAATGAAACATTTTGTATGAAAAATACTTCATATTCTGTTCGCGTACATTATAATTATTAAAAACTATCTAAATTTTCAATGGTCGTTATTAAATAACATTTTAATATGACACATATTTTTATATAAAATTAAATGGATTTCTGCACCAAAGGACAAGTATCCATTTTTAATTTTTTTTTTTTTTTTTTTTTTTGTAAAAGGTGTTTTTTATTGAGGTATAGAACTTTAAGTTGGCATCACTTTTTAACTGGCGGCCATTTTGTCAGCTGTCAAGTGATTAATATTTAGTTTTGTTTGCCATTTCATCATGAACAGGTTGACAAAAGAACAACGCTTGCAAATCGTGCAACTTTATTTCGAAAATAATGGTTCAGTTCGCGAAGTTTACCGCAAGATCCGTCCATTTTATGGTCGACATAATCGTCCATCAGAGCAATTAATTCGGTTAACCATGGATCGTTTTTGCACTACGTTTACTCTATGTGATAATACGCATCCGCAGAGACGTCGAACAGTGCGCACCGAAGAAAAAATTGCCGCTGTAGAGCAAAGTGTTGAAGAGGACCCGAATGATTCGATTCGCCACCGTGCACAGCAATTGGAGCCGACTAACCGACTATTTTGTTCCCGAATTGGATGGCATGAATGTGGATGAGTTGTGGTTCCAACAAGACGGCGCTACATGCCACACAGCGCACGTCACAATCGATTTATTGAAGGAAACATTCGATGAGCGCATAATTTCGCGGAATGGACCTGTCAATTGGCCACCAAGATCGTGTGATTTGACACCATTGGATTATTTTCTTTGGGGATATGTGAAGTCGCTTGTCTACGCCAACAAACCAGAAACGTTAGGGGACTTGGAAGCCAACATTCGTGGCGTTATTGCCAACATACGGCCCCATATGCTCGAAAAATTGGTTGAAAATTGGACCTGTAGAATTGGCTTTATTCGAGCCAGCCGCGGCGGCCACATGCCCAAAATCATATTTAAACATTAATGGCATAAAATGATCCTTCTAATAAAGCCAAATTGATGGACATTAAAATGATTTTCTCGTGTTTTATTTCAATTCAAAGTTCTATACCTCTTAAAAAAACACCCCTTATGAAACCAAGCAATCTAAGAGACAAATTGTAGTAAAGCTATCTACATGGTTTTCACTGCTTCATCTCTTCTCCTTTTAAATTTTTAAGAATTCTTAATATACATAACACATTTATCTTCATATCAAACTACAATATTTATTACCAGTAAAGGTACCAAACAAATTAGATATGTATAAACAAGGAAATGGTGTTACAAAGGTTTAAGAAAATATTTCTTTCAATTCTTTTGAACAACAAAGTGCCCTTTTAAAGAATATATGCTTCCATGGATATGACATTGTCAAATAATTAAGTTTTTAAGTTGGCCCACTTGAGACCAAAACTTATACGTTTTGAGAGATGAGATGTATTATTTAAAACTTTCATTTCGCGACTGTAGTAATATACATATTTTTGTTAATGTGAAAAACAAAATAGCTTACAACTAATGCATTAAACACATTCACCACAGCAAGCTACCGACTATCAAATGTCAAGGATAGAATACACATGTTTACATGAGCACATTTTACTTACACGTCTGCTCCCATTGCCAAAGCCGCTTTCTTGGTTGCTAATCCTGCTTTAATGAAGACTTATTTCGCTTCTCACATTATCTCTTAAGCATTAAACACCTTCACCACAGCAACCGACTACCAAATGTCTAGGATCGAATACACATGTTTATATGAGAATAATTCTTTTGAAGACAGCAAGGCAACAGGGCGACAGGTTGTTGTCTATGCTGACTTCGTCGTTGTAGTCCAATTAAACTAAGTGAGAAAATTCAGTGTTGCCAGTATATTCAAAATGTTGAATGAATGATTTTGTGCAATTATTTCATAACAATTAATAGAAACAATATCCAAAAATTTATGTGAAGCGTAAATTAATTAATTATTTAATTTTAATTATTATTCGAACTCCATTTGTTTCTATATTTTTGATTTGAACGGGATAAAGTTCGTATCGCTCTTTAAGCCAAATTACATGTGATAATTATTAATGAACAAATAACACCAAAGTCTGTTGTAAATATTCTGACTAACAACACATAGTTGAACGGAATAGCCAGCCGTTTTCGAAGGCCACTAAACCTTCATCATCAGCGTTCTTTTGTGTTTGGTCCACTGTGTGTGGTGTCAGTTGATGTAGATTTCTGCTTTATATACTTAGCATTTTATTGCAAATGGAATATGTGAATTATTTTGATTCATCGTATTTCAATTTGCTGAAAGCTTTTTTGTATTGTAAGCTCAATTTTACCATCACTATATCTACAACAGTCTTACCATTGTCGTATTTGTCAAATCACAAATATGTAAATTAATTAATTTTTATACTTTTACGTCATATTTGTATATTTCAAAAGAGTAATTTAATTTTTATAAATGCGAAATATTTGAAGGTGGTAATACTGAACTATGTATTCATACTTAAATATGAGGTGCAGATGGTGACGCTGCCGTCTCCAAAATAATTAAGTAGCTGGCTACGAGGCTACAAATGCTGCTAGCGGCATTTGACGTCGTGTGTTCGTGTAGCCTGCTGTGGTGAATGTGTTTAACGCATAAGTGTTATTGCTTAACATCTGTGTTCCTTGTCGTGAATAATATGCTACTCATAGTACCATCTCTTATGCAAAACCATTCCTTTTTTTCGCTCAGTGGTTAAAAAAAGCATGCGCATGAATAGACAGATTGCGCGCAATTTTTTACATGACTATTACCTGATTTACATTAAGCATTTTTTCATGAAATTTCATGAATTTTGTTGCACGCAACTTTTTCTATTTGCTAATTGCAGCGCTATAAAAGATAATCTTGTATAAAAAAGGACGTAAAATGAATCCCTGATACATTTTTAAGAACTTTTTTGATACGAGTTGGTCCTCCAGGCCTCCTATTGACAAATAAAAAATTTTCATGCAACTAATTTCATGAAAAAATGCTTAATGTAAATTAGGTATATCTGTGATGAAAAAAGCATATTATTGACTAACAAATAAATGTGGTAATAAAGCTGGCGCGGTGTGTAAACTATTTATATACGAGACACACTACATGTTTAAAATGTGTCTTATTATTGAAATACAAAATTTCTGATATAAATATAAAGGTATAAAGGTGTAGCAAAATAAAATAGATTCATATCGAATATAAATTATTTGCTGGTTTTTTGTATTAGTTTCCATTTATTTATTATTTGTGAATTCTCAAATAGTTGTTGCAAGTCTGTGCATAAGATAAGAGGTTTGTGACTGCTGAAAATGTGTGGTTGAAGTCTACTGATGATTTGTTACAGCAACATTGAAATATATAGACAGTGCTGAACCACTAGCAAATAAATTTCAAATTAAATATGATTACACATAAGAAATAATGCTCCGGACTAACCATTTACATTTTCTATGACCGTGCTACATAAATGAGGCTTACGTTATATATTAATATCAAGTTTTCATCTCTAATATACTGTGGGATGTAGGCTTATGGAAATAAAAGTCTGCCTCTTAAAAGGCATTTTAACAAAATATTCTGCACACATCAGCAGCGGTTCACTAAGTGAGAATGAAACGATTACGAAGTCAAAATTCAATTACAGATTTAAACTGTTTTATTAGAAATAGACACAACTGGTAAATAAATTTTATACTTTTTTTGCTTTCGTCAAAATAAGCAATATATACAAAATAAATAAACAAAAATAAAAAATTGTACTCACTAATCCTAATAAAATAGTTATTTCTGATGGTAAATTAATGTTTTGTAATTGTAAAATGTTGCGGGTAAAAAATTGTGACGCATGCGTTGTGAAAATTTGTGCATAGTTCCATCTCTGCACAAAAATAAAAACAGCACGTTAAGTGCTGCATATCTTTCGGCGTCTGTACAAAAATAATAAAATGATAAATCAAAAATTTAAAATTAAAATTTCTGCAAATAAATTGTATTTACAACAATACTTGCCATTAATGTAATTTTAATTAAAATGGGATACATACATATGTACATACATATGTAAATATTTTATATGATTTGTAAATGTAGATCTACTTGGTTTTTAACAAATAATTTATGTATCCATGTTCATTTTGCATATGCTAAAAATTCCAGTCACGCTTTCACTAAGTGGTTTAGACCGCAGACTTTAAATTAAAATTAGTAATTGACTAGATTATTTGTATTTGTATTAAGATTACACAAAATTCAGGAATAGTCGTTATGACTTGAAATTGGTATCAAATCACCAAAAATAATAATAAGTAACAAAAAATTATACTCTTTTCAAATAATATTTTTTGATAATTTTTAAAATCTATTAAATTCAAAAGCATTGAACATAATATTTATTGTTAAATGTTTTATCTTATTTTTAAATTGTAATGTAAATAATTTTCTTTACAATTATTGGGGAACCCAAATTTGGTTATCGAACGAGTTAAGATGTGTGGATTGTCTTTATAAAAGATCTTAGTGTTTCTAATGAATAGAAAACATTTAAATGAAATATTCCTATGAAATTTATTGCAGCCTATTATCTACGAAAGGCTATTTTAGGCATTCCAAATGCTTAACCAAAAAGCAAAAACATGTACCAAAGACAAATAAAACTTGCACTTAATATTAAAAATTTTATTTAAGTAAAAACAAAAATTTAATTCAGTTTCACAATGTTTTCATAAAAATTCTTTCTAATATATTTTTGGACTTAAATATTTTTGTTTCTTTATTTAATTAATTAGGCTATTGTATTGTATTTTGAGGAAGTTAAATTGTATGTGATAATTTTAAGGGAGCAAGTTACACCGAAACAATTGTAAGTGTTCTGACAAACACTATCAGAACGCAACAGAATGTTATTCCCGAAGACTCCTTCTCCTTTATAAATTATACATATTCCCCCATATTTATAAAAAAAACTAAAATGAATTTGAAATTCATTTCAGGAAAATTTTGTATGGAAAATTTGAAATATAATAAATTTCATTGTATATACATACCTGTTTATTTGTTTTTTTTTTTGTTTTTGCTTAAGATAAAATTGCTTGTTTTTTCCTTTTAGTTTATGAAATTTTTTTGCATTTTGCCGCTTCACAATAGCTATTTTTTATTACAAACTAACAAAAGCTATTAACTGGTGCAGGACTAAACCTTCCCAAATAAATTAAATGTTGGGAAATGGAGCTAAAAGTGATATACATATATTTTATTAAGAACCACCAACATTTTTTACATTTTACATCAAGCACTGACTATGGATATTATATTTATGACTTGAACAGGCTAAAGTTCGTATCGCTTTCAAGCTCTCTCCTTTTCTGAATAAAGTTAAAAATCGAAACCAATCGATAACAATTATAAAAAATAAAAGGAATTTATTGCTTTTCGTTTTGGACAATCTTTAGAAAAATGAACAAGGTTAAAATTAATAATAAAAGCTTTTGGAGTATATCACATATTTAAACTTAAATCTAAAAAAATACTCGTGTTTGTGTGAATCAAATACTGCAGCGGAGTCCCACAACCTCAAAGGGCCATTTCAACCCACCCCTAATCTTTTTACAAATTCAATGATGATGATTATAATGAGAAGGAGCAGCTTTATAATAGCTGTCCTTTTCGGAATTATGAGCGTAATGTGACTTCTCTAATGGTTCACGGTGAACGACAGCATTGAAGCCATTATGATTGCCAGCAGTGTAGGTAACGGTGCGCTTGAAGCCATCGGCATCAGTCAAGGAATATCGACCATGAACAACATCGCCATCACGTTCTTCATGTTGACTTTTCGAGTCACCAGTCTTCTTATCATCGACACCGTAAGCAAATTTATATTGAGGATGTGGGTCATATTCGTTATCAGTTTTGGTGTAAACCTCGTGCGATACAGGTTCTTGAATGTGTTTTACAGAATCAACATAATAAACAGGTTCCCGTTGATAAACGTGTTTTACTGGAACGTAGCCAGCAGTCACTGTGGCCAAAAATGCTAGAGCAGTTACGAGCTGAAATATAAATGCAAATAGTTATGATCGGTTTTACAATTTTAAGAAAAATATATACGAGTATAAAATAATTCACTTTGAATGACATTATGCAGCTAAATGATGTTTGACTCTTAACGCTCGAATTAACTAAAGTTAAATGATATATTTTGAATTTAGTTAACTGCTATATATATGAAAATTAAATTTTTTTATAGCAAATTTTATTTCTGGTTTATTTTTTTTAATTTTTAATGTTAAGATAAACAAAGAAGTTGGTTTGTTTGCAACGGATTTGGACTAATATAATAAGTTTTATGTGTGTATGTAGATATATCAAATAATTAATTTAAAACAAACAACAATAAAACACGTAAAAACAAATCAACGAATTACTAAACAAATCTTATTATTTATAAAAAGAAAGTCTTATATTTGCATTTGTTCTAATAGAAGTATGTAGTAGTTATAATTTAATAATTTAATATACTCGTATTATGATATGGATAAACTTTCTGTAAAATTTCTAGTTCCGAAGATACAAGTAATAACAAAAATTAAAAATTTTAAAAACCCCCGAGTTTTTTCAGAAAAGATGTTACATCTTCTAAGCGGCTGGACCGATTTTCTTCAAACATAGCTAAGAATCCTTTCGATCAAGTCATCTTTCAAACAGAAAAAACTAAATGAAAATCGTTCCAGCCGTTTGGCCTGTACGTGGACACGGACAGACACACAGATTCACAGATACACAGCCACACAGACACACACTACAAACTTATAACACCCCTTTTTTTAGTCGGGGGTTAAAAATAAGTTTTACCATTTTTTTCCCTTAACATTTACTACGTTTATACACACACTATTTGCAAATGAAAATATTCGCAAATAAATTAACTCACTATTTATACGGCATAGCAAAAGTGCATAAGCTGGGTAGCACTTCTATAGAAAACTAACTTATGTTGACAAAAAGATACTGAAAATGTACAAAATATCAAACAATTATTTGTTCTAATTGTCATTATTTGCTTCTATTAATGTTTTTTGTGCAATATTAATCCATTTATTGTTTTTTGTCATCAAACATTTGTAAGCGTGGCAACCTCCAGCATTTTATTTGCGAATAGTGCGTTAATCGTGGACAGTTTTCTGAATTAGTAAGTCGCAATAAAAACAATAATATGGCAACAATTTCAGTTTTATTTGCAAATAAGCCCTGTGTATAAACGTAGTAATTGGCGTTTTCATAACTCCACAGCATTGAAAAAGTTTCTTGTCTCTGGATTTTTCCGTTTCAACTACACTGAGGGGAAAAAGACGTTGCCGAATCAACAAAGCCTGTTGTCGACATAACACCATAACTTGTCAATGGCAATGACTGTTAAGGCAGAATTACCCGACTGTAAATGTAGAACTGTAAATTTAAATCCTCACAAAAACATAAATGTGAAAAAGGCCAAGTTCCTATCCCAAATTTCGGCCATTAAAAGTAGTGAGATATAAATTTTGACCAAGCTCTTGTTTGCCACAATACCTAACACAGAAATATGTTATGTATTATATAAATTTGTAATTGTAAGGGTGTCATATAATTTCTAGATAATCTGGTAACTTGAAAATATTTTTACCGATTTAAAGAAATGAACAAATAAAAATGTTTCTCTCCTTTTTTAGAAAAGTAAAAGTACTGCCAAGTTAGCATATTATCTAGAAATTATGTGACACCCTTACGATTACAAATTTATATAATACATAACATATTTCTGTGGTAGGTATTGTGCCAAACAAGAACTTGGTCAAAATTTATATCTCACTACTTTTAGTGGCCGAAATTTTGGATAGGAACTTGGCCTTTTTTCACATTTATGTTTTTGTGAGGATCTGACTACTTTTTGAAATATTTTCTATGATAAGGCTTTTTAAACTTAAAATTTCTAGTATGTCTTATTTCTATTTAATGATCACTGTGCCAGTTGAAAATGGCATATTTGCATAAATTAATGGGTTAGAGCGTGATGGATGTTGGATTGTAGACCTTAAAAATGCACTATTGTGTCATTAATTTGTCAATAGTCGTCTGGAAAGAAACATGTAAAATACAGCGTAAATTTTACTGGACGTGTCCCCTTTTATTTTCTCAATATATTTACATATTAAAGTCTGCTTAACCGAAGTATATAAATCAAAAGGATATTCCCAATGTGCATGCAAAATTTCAATAAGGTACCTGGTATTTTAATTTTTGGATTTTCCGATTGAGTACATCAATTACTATTTGTGTACAAAATGTCAGCTCTCTACAATATAATATAACGTTAAATTTTTATGGGTCTGGCCCCGCCGACTTTTATATCTACTAGTGCTTATGGTTCATGCAAAGTTTGATATTAAAAAATTAATGAGAAATATATGAGTAATAAATTAAAAACTGCTAAAACCGAAGTACATGAAAGAAAGCTACGAATTATGGGTGAAGTCACGGCTACTTTTCAAAATAGGAAACTTTTATTTTCAATAAGTGCAATGTGTATGAAAAGTTTTAATAAAATTTATCTTAATTTTGATAGCAACTTTTGGTTTTTCAGATTTTTCTTAATGATCTCTAATCTTGATTTATTTAAGTATCAAATATAAGCTCGCTAGTGCGAATTGGAGTTTTAACGTCGTGGCCCCGTGTACCGGGTAAAACTTTTTGGTTTTAAGATTTTCCCATTGGCTTACGCAGCTACATTTATTTGTGTATAAAATTTCAGCTCTGCAGCGCGAATTATACCTTTAAATTTTGTTGTGAGCAGCGCTTATATTTCATGCTTATTTTCTTCTAAAATATGCTAGAAAAAAGTAGATTAAACACAAGGCTAACATTTTATGGGAGTGATCAAGCCCACTTTTTAAGGTGATAGTTTAAAGTCTTGTGCACGTGCAACGCGTATGCAAGATTTCACTTAATTGGCTTGAATTAAAAGCTGTATATTAAGTTTTTAGTTCAAAATAATATTAGCGTGGCCCCGCCCATTCTGGTAAATTTTTTTTTTGGGTTTTCTCTAGTTGGTTTCTCCCCTAGACCTACTTGTGTATCAAATTTCAGCTCATAGCCGAAACTTTTAATTTTTAATTTTTATGGGCGCAGCCCCGCCACTCTAACTAAAATTTCCAGGTTTTCAGATTTTTCTAGTTGGTTTCTCACCTAGACCTACTTGTATATCAAATTTCAGCGCCCTAGCTCAACTTTTAATTTTTAATTTTTATGGGCGTAACCCTGCCCACGTTTCCAAACTCAAAATTTTTTTCGGCCAGTGCTTAGTATTCGTGTTAAGTTTCTTTGCAAACGGATAATAATAACCACATAAATAGTATATCTAAATATGTTGAGCCGCAGGGCATTAAAATGAGGTTTGAATTGTGTGGGCGTGTCGACGCCCACTTTTTTAAAAACAAATTTATAGCCTTGCATTACCGCAGTATATGCGTCAAATTTCAATAAAATAGCTTTCATTAAGCGCCTTATATTAGCTTTTTTAATTCTGACTTTCATGGGCGTAGCCCCACCCACCTGGCCAAAATTTCCGAGTTTTCAGATTTTTTTATTTTATTTCTTACCTAGACCTAGCTGCATTCGAATAGCACACATTTTAGTTTTTATGGGCGTAACCCCGCCCTCCTGGTTAACATTTTCGGGTTTTCAGATTTTTCTGGTTCATTGCTTACCTAGATCTACTCGTGTACCAAATTTCAGCTTTCTAGCTATAGCGGAAGTGCTTCATAATATTGATGAGTGAGTCAGTAGGTCAGTGAGTCAGTGAGTATGTGTTAATTTATGCACTTTTTGCACCTCCATATCTCCGGAAACTTTCATTGTAAAACTTTCAAACTTCGCGCATAAGGTAATATGAATTTATTCTAATTATGGTTTAAATATCATAATTTTACGATTGCGGGGAACAAAGTTATGAGGGGGGTAAAAACAGCTCGAATGGCTTCGTGTAAATATACACACTGCGTGCATTGGCCAGAACTTGGCCTGGCGCACTGCCGCACCCACGCACCCACGCACCCACGACCTCTGGTCTGAGAGGATAGCATCGCTACCACTCAGCCACAGGGAGAACAACTGACCAGAGCACGAAGCCGATGTAGACTGGTGATCGGCGGCGGCTAAGAGCAAATATCGTCGGCGGCGGCTAAAAGCCGGCTGTGAGCCGAAAAATTTTCGCCACCGGCAGCTAAGCAAATGTGCCGGCTAACGGTCGGCTAACACAATAATTTGGTTTTTTTTGCTTACATGCAAGCATTTTCTATCGCGGAAGTGACTCAGAAGTGACGCTAAGATACCATTTTCTCATCTTAGAAGCGTCTTCCGTATTGAGAAGTTGTACCCCCCGGAAGTAACTTCAAGAAGTCACTTCTACGTTACTTCAAGAAATCACTTTTGCGTTTCTTCAAGAAATCACTTCTGCGTTACTTCAAGAAGACACTTTTTTATTATTTTATTCGCCTCTCTTTTGCTTTTAATTTTTTTTTTTGCCTTTACAGATAATTCACTCATATTGACTATGGGACAATTTTATAATTAACAGTTATGTAAAAACTACAACAATAACAATAACAAAACAAAGTCACACTTTACCACTGACCGACCGACCACAGCAAAAGACAAAAAAAACTAATCTCGATGATGTCGAAAACTTCTTTTTTGCATTCTTTTAATTTTTTTAATTTTATTTCGCGTTCACTGCGACTTTCCCAGAAGTGCGTGCATAGTGTTGTTTTTGTTTATTATATCCATAACGGCACATGTCATTTTCGGCTGGTGTTGTAAACAACAAACTATCTTCCAAACGTCGTCTGTAAATTGTAATTGTGAAATTCAAACTATCTTCCAATTAACGTCTGGAAGTGAGTAAGACGTAACGCCTTTGACGATGGACGATGAAAGAAACTTCCAAATGTTGGAAGGGTTATTAAAACCTACATAATTCGAATATATACAACGGTTGCAACGTATAAAAAGGAACTGTATTTTCACGTTTGCTTGAAAGTGTGTCCTGGTTTAGAACGTTACAGCTATATAAGTACATATATCGCTTGTGTATCTCTTGCAAGTATATATATATATATATATTTTTATTTTTTATGCTGTTTTAAGAAAACGAGCCATTACCGCCAAAGAAGCTAAACCCACATGATTTTTGAAATTTATAAAAATCATTAACTTGTTATCATTATCATTATCTGTCAAAATTTTATAACTAAAGGATATATAAGAGTGCTATATTCGGATTAGCCGAATATTATATACCCTTCCCCGATGTCGTAGGAATTATATGAATACATACAATAGCAATATATGTATGCACCCATATCTAAGAAACTTGAATACAGATTAGACCACCCAAATTGCCGAAAGTATTTATTTTGTACGCTCCACCGGCTATAAACACTTTTAGCACGATAACTTTTAAATGCCACGTTTTTCGGAAAATTTTTATAACCATTTTTGTTTAGAATAAATAGCACAACACCTTTCTTCTATCTAATTTTCCACATGGTTTTTTAATGTGATGAAACTAAGTTTTCTTGGATAGACTTTTATTAACGGCTCTCGCCAAATTTCGATAGCGATAATTTTAATTAGTTTTCATTATTTTATAAGGTAAGATCTGTGTATAATATAGCTTTATTACATTTGGACCAAATATGTATGTATGCATCATCTAATAATACAAGAATCAAACATCACATACCAGTTATGTTATGTATTTGTAAATTATCGTACATTTCGTGATAAAATGCATACATATATCTCAACAAAACTACTATAGACGATAGAAGAAAACATATTTTCGTATAAAGAAATCTGCATACATACTTGTATATATTCTGTAAAATCACGAAAAAAACCATTAGAATTCTTTCAACAAAAAAATTAAAAATGAATAGTATTTTGGTAAGAAAATTTTGCTATATATACTAGTGGTCGGCTGAGCCGTGCGCCGATCACAGCCACATCCATCGGCGGCGGCTCAATTTCGAGATAAAATTCGGCGGCGGCTGTTAACCCGGCTATGCGCCGAACAGCTTCGTGCTCTGCAACTGACTATCAAAATAATAACATATTGTTTTTAAATTCTCAACTGATTTCGTATATATTACATCAGTTTATACGTGTGTAAGTGTGTAAGTGCATATCGTCCCCTAAAATCCAAAAGGCCGTAACTGACTAAAATTTCAAAATATAATTTTGATTTATAATGATGTAAATAACAAAAATAGATCTATCCTTGAATTTTAACACGTTCATAGAATTCAAAAGAGCGACACTTCATTGCCAATAAATGTGTAAGCCAAAGAACAGTAACCTTTATATAACAAAAAATAGAACAAAGGTAGCTAAGTTTGACTAAATATCAAAAATTAATGCACTTACCGCTTTTTGATTTGACAAAAAACGATTCCAAAAGGTATTCAGTATTATGATACTTGTCCCAACAATTCATCATAATTTTTCTCTGCGTGTATTTTCACTTTTTTAACGTAATAAAATTGTGCACGGTGCACCACTTTCGACGACTTCAATGAATGAAACAATTTTTTTATTTGATCTCTCTCTTTGTTACATTTTTTATTATTCATGTTTATCTGATTGATTATACCAAAACAGTTTTACACACAAAAAATTTTGTACATTAAAAAAAACACACACAAAAAACATTTCAGTATGAACTTCTGGGATTTATTTTAATGGATAAAAAAGCGAAAAACAAAAAAAAAAATCAAATAAAAGCAGCAAAATACAAAAGTCAAGGTTGCTATAAATTCAAAAATAATTTTTGTGGAAATATAACCTGTTTATTAACTGCCAGCCAAATGCATATAAAAAATGTTACACATTTAAATTACAACTAATAAAATAACTAAGTGAGCAGCACACTTACCATTTTTTACTTAAAATATTTTCTCTTTCACAAAATAAAAAGCAATCTGTGTTAAATAATTTTAATACAATGTCATACTTGTCAGCAAGGTTTCAATTTACTTATTTCAAATATTCCCACAATTAAAATGTATTAAACTATTATTGCTGTAGTTAAAATTTCTTGCATGATTTTAAACTTTTCTTAGTTGTTCAAGTTGTTGCTTTTGTTGCGTGCTTGTGAAAATTTTTCCCAAATATTATAAAATTTTTAGTATAACCAACTGACATATTAAAGAAAATTTACACAGAAAAAAGTATTCACCAATTAATGTTTTCATTTAAGAATTAAATTGATTGTATTAAATTTTTAATTATATTAATTAATTTGAGAGGAAAAAATTAATTGATACACAGAGAAAAAACTGCCTCATAGAATCAAGAAGATTTTCTCTATGAAACGTTTTTAGGCTAAGGGGTATCCCAGCAGAAAGAAGCGAAGATTATTTCATAGAGATTCCTTATTGTTTTTATGTGGTAAATCTTATTAATTTTATCAAGAAGAAATCTTATTATTCACAACTTTTTTTAATTAATTTCCGTTATTTATGGCACCAAAAAAAACAATCCATAGAGAAAATCTTCTTGATTCTATGAAGTTTTCTTATAAATTGTAAACTATAGGAATTTCTTATTGATTTTATGAGGTTGCCTTATTGATTTTTTTAAAAAGGTTTCTATTTTATGAGGTATTTAGTAGGCACTGTTTTCTCTGTGTATTATCAAATTTTTTATAGGTGAAAATTTAATTAATTTTATAACTGATATTACAAATATTTAAATTAATATTACAAAATTATTCATATCACTTTTTTGTATGTAATAATTTAAAAATTGATTGAGAGGTTATTTCAGAAAAAAAACGCATTGAGTTGGTTTCATATAACGCACTGACTAATTTGGTGTATAGATCCAACTTTGAAACGCTCTTCTGAATAATTTTGCAATTTCTTTTGGTTTATCGGTTTTAAGTGCTGTAGAGATATGTGATTTTATTTTTGTTTGATGGCTGATTATTTTATCGTCGCTAACTCTGCAATCAGAGCCAGCTCTGGACCTTAACAGGCGAAAAAGGAAAAACAAAATCGAATTTGTCTAAATTTTTTTGCGATTTTGATATTTAAGATGAAGTTTTTTTTATTTTATATGTTCACAATTTTTGTGAATTGAGTGTTTGGACTAGAGATGGGCGCGTGTCGTGTTTTTTTTTTGGTGACACGAACACGCACGATTCAACACGCAGTGTTCGTGTCAGAAAATCTGATTTCGTGCGTTTTCGTTTCGTATCGTGTTCAGCAACATTGACACGAAAAACACGAATGGATTTTACGTGCAAAATATGTATGCATGAATTTCCAGGAAAAAATTTAATACCTATTTGGTATCGTCAAACACGCAAGCACCAACCATGCTATGTCAGTTTTAAAGTTTCGTATATAGTTTCAGCTGTTGGCAGTGCCAGCTTGGCACCACTGTTTGAAAATTTACGCTTGAAAAAAAGTAATTAATTTTTGGAAGCAAAATGAAAAATAAAATTCAAGAAGCTATTCGTAGAAATGATGAAAAATACCAATTTATAACGAACGACCAAGCCAGATATGATGTTTGGAAGAATTTTTCTCTCATTGATTGCTATGCCAAAAGTATAAATTAGGTATGAAACAATAAAATAAAACAAAAATGATTTTTTTTTAATCTTTTTAAACGCACTAATAATCAAATATTAATATTCTACTTCTTAAGTGAAATATTTGTTTTATTAAAAATACATTGAATGAATGCGCATTGGCAAAAGTGAAATGCGCTAAGTTTCTGAGCCTATTCGCTTATTCTATTGTGATTTTCAAATATCTTATGAAAATTTGGTGAAGCGACAATGAAGTGCAGGCATATAGAGATGCTAAGCCCGTAACAATTAAAAGTGTGTATATTTTATATTAAGGGCGTGTGTCAAACGGTAGAAAAGTAAAAAAAAATATTTGCCTGTGGGGAAAAAATTTATTTTTTCTGCTGTGCCAAATGATATCTTTTTTGACAATGTAAAATTTTGACAAATTCGCTTGAGAATAGAAAGAAGCTGATGAAACAATTGCTGCGGAGGCGGTTTTGTTTCGCCTGACTACAAGCCGGCTACCAACAAATTTTTAAGAGGACATTTTTATATAAAACAATTAGGGCTATTCGAGAATACGAGCTTCACTTCTTCGTCGTCGAACGTTCACTTTCGACAGTTCGACGTCGACAGATTCTAAAATACGTGCGAAGAAATATCGTTTTCCGTAATCGATTTTTTGTAATCTCTTATAAAAACATCAACAACATTGAAAACAGCTGACTTGTATGCAGGAAAAGTTGAAAGCAAAAAGGGATTTAAAGAAATAAATAATAAAAAACTTAACAGCATAAGTGCTAAGTAACTTAAAAAGAAACAATAAACAGTGAAAATTAAATTATTTAGTTCTTTTATCATCTTTCAAGAACCTAAAAAAACTTAATTGTGTTTTAGAGCCTGGCCGAATGCCATTAAAGCTTAAGTAACACTGGTAGACCCCATATAAAATCATTGTATTTCTTTTTTCTTTATTTATTTAAACTTAAGGCGCTAAAATTATTGTCAAACGAATATGACATTTAATCATGGTGACAAAGTATTTTAGAATACCTCCAATGTGAATGAAAATATATATTTCCTATTACTCATCTCCAACGTAGTATTTTAGAATAGCAAAAAGTGAAAGATGCGCGTATATGTGGTGAAAGAGACTTCCCGAATAGACCTGAATATTCTTGTAGCAATAAATTATATAATATTATATATATATGATGAAACATTTTTCGCAAACTAAATTAAAACAATGATTTTTTCACAATCTAAATAAACTTAAAAGACGTAAAAATCTTTGTATTGGGCGACGGCTCGAAGCGACGGCGGTGGATTTAAATTTTATGATACCATGCTTTTTATTGCAGCTTGTCAAAAATTTACCTGTTGTGTCAAAATTTCTACTAGCCTCCAGGGCTAGTGAAATTTTATTCACCTCAGAAGTGTCAAAAATTTACTTACACTAGTACTTTGCTACCGTTTGGCACAGGCCCTAAAACTTTAAATTTAAAGTTTTTATGAATTGAACTTGCCCAATTTGGCATTTGAAAAAGGGCAAATGTTGTAATCGTAGTTGAGCGATTAATAGGTTGGATTACGATTACGAATAAAAAGTGCGATTAATCGCGATTTCGATTACGAAACCTAATCACAAGTCTTTCCCATTTTGTTGTCACAGTACTTTGTATATTTGATATGAAAATATTTGTATTAATAAAGATATTAAAAGAAAGATTGAAATATTTCAACTAAGTGGTGGAATTCATAATTGTATGGAAGAAAACTTTCATCAATAATAAATTTTCATTAAAAATATTTAAGAATCATTGTTGAAATGCATAGTTTTTCTTTCAGTGTACTTCCTCTTGCTATTTATTACAAGCAATATAGGGAACAATGATTTTCTATATTGGACCATGTTTTTAATAACACATGTCTATTCAAAACGAATTGCTGAACAAAAATAATCGGGAACTAAGAAATTGACTGCAAAAGGCGTAAGTAAATCCCACATTTATTGCTTCGGGTGTATAATATTCATAAATAAATCATTGATCTTTTCATTTTCAATCTTAAAAATATCTAAAAAAAAACTTTAAAAAATTTTTAATTAGAAGCATCTCCAAATTTTATTATTAAAGCATGTTAACACTGTGTTAATCCTATTACCAGAACTCGAGTCAATTTCCAAAACGGAACCACAAAATCGAAATCATAATACAATTATGTACAACACACGCATGGTTGAATGTATGTTTTGTAGATAAGAACAATTTTGACAAACCTGTTCGCGCAAATTTCATTTAATTATTTATATTTCCTTAAACAAGACAATAAGAATAAACTTAATACTACACCCTCGCTAATAACATGAATTTTATAGCAAATAAAAAAAAATTTAATTAATAATAATAATAGTGGTCTTTAGTTGAATGTACGCTACTATCTGTAATGTTTATATTGAACATAATTTCGGCTCTGTGTATGTCCACAGTGTTCATGGCGAACAAAACTAATCCAAAAGCATATGTCATATACTTTGTTATAGCCATATGTCATACATATATGTATGTATATTTTGTAAAGCCTCGGCCTGAAACATGCTGTCTCAAACGAAAAGATAAATTAAATATAACAGTTTAGGTAATTACTATTGGAATATAAATCCGTTTTATCAGTTGACACGAAAAACAAAAATTTTTAAAGAATTATTTTAAATACATAGATAGATGCATTGCTGTGGGCCTTGTCAGAAAAAGTCAATATTTCGAAAACTGGTTGAAGTTACATAACAAATTCTAATCATGTCCGCAATAGATCTCATAAGAAATTAAGAGTTGTTATGAATTAAAATCAAGATAAAATGAAAATGGTTAAATGTATACCCCAAGTTTATTTGACAGCAGCAGCCACACATAATTCTTATTAGAAGCAAATAGAAATAAAGAAAAAAATTAAATTGAAACCAAAATGATTAGTATTACTTTTTAAATACCTTAAAAGAGGTAAAAGATTTTACTTATGTACGCATTTCAAATGATCTAATATTAATAGATTAAACGTTAGATGTATATTTGCAGTATGTCAAGAATGTGTTTACACATTAAAAATAAAGGGTGCTTTTTTTAAGCTTCAGAAGCGATAAAGTTTTACTTTTGATGTGTAAACATCTATACGCTAGGGGGTAAAAATATTTTGACTTTGATTTCTTTGCATTGTCAGATCGGTGTGAGCTATGTATGAGTGTATTAGTGTTTGAAAGAAGCAATACCAAGCAGAGAAACAAGTCGACCAGCTCGAGGCCGACGGTGCGCCGCCGCCGGTTATTTTTCTGTATATTTCCGTACACCAAAGGTGAAAACTTGAAATTTGTAATTTTGACAACTTGCTGTATCTTGGAAACCGTAAAAGCAAAACTCTTGAAATTTTCAAAAAACGGTAAAACTAAGAAATCAAAAAAATATAAAATCGCCAAATATAAAAAAATCGCCAAAAACAAAAAAAAATCGCCTAAACGAAAAAAATCACCAAATTAAAAAAAATCTCTAGGACTAAAATAAATCGCGAAAAACCGGAAAAATCGCCAAAATGAAAAAAATCCTTAAACAAAAAATCGCCAATATGAAAAAATCGTCAAAATGAAAAAATCGTATTAATAAAAAAACCCCAAAAACAGAAAAACATCGCCAAAGTGAAAAAACCCAAAAAACAGAAAAAAATCGCCAAAATGAAAAAATCGCCAAAATGAGAAAAATTGCGAAAATTAAAAAAACCCAAAAGGAGAAAAAAACGCCAAAACGAGAAAAAAGCGATAAAACTGAAAAAATCGTTTAAACTGAAAAAACTTAAAAAAGGAAGAAAGCTAATCAAAAAAAAAAAATGATCAAAACCGAATGTGCGCGAGTCAAAGTCGCACTTTACTGAATTTATTTTAATAGCTATGCGTACACAACAACAAGAACAGCAACAACTAAACGATGAACAACAGGAATTTGAGCCCGCTGTGCCAATTTGGGAACACTTATTTATGAGGAACATTTAAAAAATCTGTTGACAGTATTCAATTAATTTTTGCGTTATTGATAAGCTGAAAGGTCAAGCACTATATATAATACAAAAAAAAATTTATTGCATTACATGATTTTGTAGAAAAAATCTCTTAAATGTTACTATAAAGTCTCCTTTGGAGGTGTGTATGGTTTCTAGATTATTATTTTTATACAAAGTTTACATTTCCATTATTATCTATTTTTTTAATAAATTCAATAAATACCAAAACATATAAAAGGCTTTTAGATGCAATAAAATAAATTTATATGATTCTACAGCACTAAAAATATTGGTGTGCCAATTTGGGTACAACGGGCACAAGTGTACTACATATCTGCATAAGTACATACGTAATAGAATTCTGCACTAAAAAAAGAACAAGTAGCTGAATCGTTTTATAAATGTGTATGTATGTATATATACACATGTATTTATGTATAATGGAAAGTAAATAAATTTTAGTGAATTGTTTTTGCTATAAAAAAAATAACGGTAAGTAAAATACCACAACAAATAAGCTTACAATGATGGTGATATGTACATATGTACAGAAAACAGTAGTGAAGAGTTATTTGCCGATCGTTGAAGCACAACTAGATAGATTTATAGTTACACTTAATTCTGTTTTTTTCGATTTTGTATTTGCCTTTCTGTAAGTCTCAATTAAAAATAAAAGTAACAGTGCAAATTTCAACTAATATAATTTTTTAGTAGTAAAAATGAACCATAAAGAGTATTTTAGCGCAAGTAGACATTTTCATGGTTTGGAGGAAGCCGTAAATGCCATAATGGAAGATGAGAACTGTGATTTAGAGTACGATTTAGCTATAATGCCACCACAACCTAGTGTTGTTTCTGATGAAGAAGAAGATGTTGATGAAAATAAAGTTGGAACCCTACCAAACGAAGTTCCTGGAGAAATTGAGTTATTTATTCGTAATGTTGATAATATCTCGGTCTCTGATTATAGCAGCGATGAGGAGCCCTTGAGTGCTAAAAGAGCTAAAACCAGCACGATTGCTTCGGCGCCTGAACGAATTGGTGTTGCAAAACGATCAGCGTTATATGTTCCAGCTTGGCGAAAATGTGACCCAATTTATTCAAAAATTTATGATGAATCGGAAGATCGACTACAGAATGAAATCCGTATGAAAGAAGCTTTGAAAGATCTGACTCCTGCTCAAGTATTTGAAAAATTTTTTGATGAAGAAGTCCTAGCTATGATTGTCAATTTCAGTCAGGTGTATACAAGTCAAAATAATAGACACAATTTCACTCTTACCGTAACAGAACTAAAAATTTTCCATGGGATACTAATTCTATCTGGTTACCACAAACTACCACGCGAAAGAATGTATTGGTCTTTGGATGAAGACATTGGAGTTGAGGTTGTTTCAAGAGCTATGTCGAAAAGAAGGTTCCAGGATATAAAGAGAAATTTGCATCTTGTTGACAATAATGACTCTGAAGGCACCACTGACAAATTGTTTAAAGTTAGAAAACTTTCAGATGTGCTAATGAAAAAATTTAACCGTATCGATAGTTTTATGTAAAACTATCGATACTATCGATAGTATCGAATAGTTTTATAAAAGTTGCCACATAAACTACATTTGACTCGAAAAAATATCCAGAGTCCTCAACATTTGCATTAGTATATAAAAATATATCAAGCCTTTTTTTCGATTTTATCGTAAGCGGCACATTATCGAAAATATACTTTTTTATTGAACTTATAATTTTATGGGCCTACCCATGGTTTAGAATTATCAAAATGCGAAAATTGTTGATAACTTTTAAGACACTAACTGTAAAGTTTTATCGTAAGCGACAATTTTAACCTTCTTCTAAAAATTTAATTTTTATCGCATACGATTACATCGAAGATTAGGCTGGATATGTAGGTATATAGGTACAATTAAAACAAAATTTTGTAGGGAAACACGCTAGGGTATGTCAAAATAAATCCGACGATTGGCGGCCGTCGCGATATCAGTACCACCAAAATTTATCTTTGTGTCGACGATGTTGAATTTATTAAGATACTTGTGACTACTATTTGTCGAATAACACTTGGATTTATAAATAAATTCATATACATACATCTGTATGTATTTAAGTACTTAAGTAGTACAAATTGTACTAACTTTCAAAAAAAAATTTTAATTTTTTCAGTACGATTGTACCTTATTCTTTATTTATATTTTTTTAATACTTGTACTTTTTAATTAACTAAAAATCAATTAACAAAACGCCAGAAGGTGCACAAATAATATTAGTTGCTGGGATCTGAATATAAAAGTAACATTTACGATATACTACGTTTATAACCTTTTTTTTATTCGATTGTTCACAGTCGATGCAAATAGTCGGCTTCTCCCTTTGGTACGAAAATAAAATTTCCACATTTGCAGATGAATTTGGAATAAATAACATTCCTCCAGTAATTCTTTAAGTACCGGAAAACATCGTTTGATTTACATAATTTTCTAATACCTTCGAGCTAAAGATTAATAAATATAAAGAGATTCCAGTAGTGCTAAATGGGTCATTGCGGTGCTACGGTACTTTTGGCATTCAAATAGCGCCAAAATTAAACAATTGTACCAGCTTTTGCATCGCTGTACAAAAACTTAAATCAACGACGGATAATTTGCTTCAAAGCTGCCGGCTACTGTTTACTGACTTCGATTATTTTTACTCTTTTAATTACTTGTTTTTTTTACCGATAGTATCGATAGTGGAAAAAACTATCGATATTTCATTTGCAACAAAACTATCGATACTATCGATAGTTTTGCAGCTCTACAGTTCGGTCCGTTGTCACTTTTCACTTTATGATATGTCGAATGCTCTCATGTAAACGTTTGCTCAGTCCTCTAAGCCTATGGTGTTGCAGCTTCGGGAAATGGCCTATAAAATGTTCAATGGTTTTTGGTTGCTCTTCATCCTTGCATATCCTACAGAAATCTTAAGTGCCAGTTTCCCAAATAATGGTCCTTGCTCTGATCGAGCAGCGATCAGTCAACGCCCCTACTAAGACTAGCAGTTGGAATCTTCCTTAGTCAAGTTTTGCTGATATAGCCATCGAGACTCTACAATATTCCCTTCGTAAGTACTGAGTTCCCTGTAGTAATGACCTATTGGTGATTTCACCCATCTATCATATATTCTCTGTACTAACATCGACCTTATTCTTGCCAGGTAACCAGCAATTCCATTTCTCTCAAGCTTTCTGTTGCCTGTGTCAGTTCAAAGCTTTTTGCGCTGCCTGACTCTCGACGTAGAAGGTTACCTCCTTGCAATAACAAGATCCATGGAGTTCCCGCATGAATTTCCCGTGAATTTTTTTCTCAACAAATGCCGTATGAAAGCCACTAAGCGTAGCGTTTCTCTGTCGTAGTTTACACTATGCAAGTCTTTTTGCTAAGCTGATTAGTTTGTTAGCAGAGAGAGTCGAGGCGAAAAGAAACGTTTTAGTTCCTCTCGTCTCTCTCAGCTTGCATAGTTTAAACTAGAACCTTAGATTGTGTGTACATTTTTTTGTTTGGATATTAGAGAAAAGCTATGATATTTTGCATTTACTTTAACGCAAGAGCATTTACATCAAACACCGAACAACACCATTATATTATGTTGCTATCATCACAATTAAGATGTCAAAAAATGCTCAGCATTAGCTTAAAATTTTCATAACACGAAATTATATGCACAGAACATTTGTGTTTTGGTTGCAAACCTCTTTGATGAAATGTCATTTTCAGAACATGCCTGATAATTTGTTTATGTTATTCAAAAGAACTTTTTGATTTTAGATAACGCCAGAAAACCTGATTTTATACAGCATTCTAATTAATTAAGCAATATTTCGATGCTGTAGTAGATTAAATTGACATTATAACCAATGCAAATGATCCTTTTGTAATTAATATATCCCACCGCAGGAACATATACATATGTAGATACCAATCTATAAAAACCTCAAGCTAATGTACGTTCTCTAAAGTGCTAAAACTTGTGGGGTATCACAAATTTTTATTTAAAATAGAGATGGCCACATGGCATAATTTTTTGTGTGTCTGGAGTTAACTCACTAACTAAACCAAAAGAGCAGCGCTGCCAGTTGGGCCTTTTATATGTTGCAAAAATTAATTTTTTTTTTTGTTATACGAAACTCGGAAAAAATGAGAAGTTATATCGAGAGCCTATATTCAAAACACGTCAACTCAAATTTGTTCAAAATGAGTTTCTGATGGCAAATAGCTCCCCTGTGCAATATTCATCTGTAGTATAAATTTCGAATCAAAAAAATTATTTGATCCCCGTTTTATATCAATTTTTCTTATTTTGCTATCTCAAAGTATATATTTTTTTTTTTGATGAAAATAAATGTAACTCCCATGTAAATTTCCAATATTTTTTAAAAAATTTTAATTTATAATAATTCTCATATCTGATTGCATTTGGCATGCTGAACACGAATCTGGTAAGGATTTTGATATCCTATGGCTAGTTTTTGAGATATAGTCACTTTTAATAAATTATTACGGAGGGGTTCCGATAAAAAAATTTGTAATACATGTATAACTTTTAAACTGTTAATCGAATAGAAATATTACGTGTGAACCCATTATATTCAATGACATAAGCTTTCGAAATTGATAATTTGTAGTGACCCTGTTACACTAGAGCATGGTACAATTATACTAGGTACATGCACAACTACAAAAAAATTACAACACCAAAAAACACATTCATTTTGTTGGTATAAACAAACGAATAATTGTCAGAAACACATGCCTTTTGTTTTTAAAAATAACAATTACAGGGTAACTAAAGTACAATTGCAGACTCGGCATTCATGAATGATTATAGTTGTGATTATAGTCATTCAGTGTTGCCAATAGGTGTGTAATTACACAGAGTGTGCAATTACTCTCATTTGTAGGCCATGTAATTACATTCATGTATAATCTGTGTGTAATTCTACTTTGGCTTGTATTTTTATTTATTTTTGTTTTAATTTTAACCTACACAAAAGTTGTGTAGTGTAATTTTCTTTAACATATAACTGGAAACACAGCCATGTGTAATTTCATTGGCAACACTGTAATCATTTTATGCACACACGTACACTAACATTTTTGCAGCTTGTAAACAAAGTTTGACAACTGTAGGTATTGTATACATTAACAGGCTGGGCTTGTGCATGTACCTGTTATAATTGTATCATGCACTAGAGAGTAAGTTTAGAGAGTTCTAAAGCTGGCCACCTCGAGATTGAATAGGCTTTCAGTCAGGCTTATGTTATTTTTTTTTAAAGATATTTTAAGTTTTTTATTGTAGCTTTTCAATTCTTATATCTAGTATTGAGTAAAAGATTTCACAAATTGATTAAAAAATAAATATATTGAAAAAAGTCATATTTTTTCCCGACAAAATATGGTAACTCTAAGAAAGTATTTGTTTTTTGATCTCAGTGCGAAATAAAATATTTTTTGCAAACCTTTAAATTAGTAAGTATATTCAAACCATATTATAGAAGGAACATCATTTATTTTTACAATATTGAGCAAATTAACTAGTTTTTTCGCTCTACTGAAAAGTTAGCTTTTTTGAGTTGACGTGTTTTGAATATAGGCTCTCGATATATCTTTTAAATACATATATTTATATATTGTATCTTCAACAATTAACTAACAATAAGCATTCAAATCTTAAATCTAAATGTATCAATTAGGACCTATGATGCTGCAGTGTTAGTATGTGAGACCTTCTGCGAGAAAAGAGGCCTGGTGTGTCAAAAAAACGGGTTTGGACTCAAGAGTGGATTCTGGGACTTAAAAGGGTGTAGAATAAGATGAAATGAGTTTTTCTCAAAACTTCATTTTTACACACTATGTTCGTTTTCTTGGAGAAGGTCACATATGTATATAATAAACTTGGTGATATTTATTATTACTACATAAATTTTTCTTAAAAAAAATTATATGAATTTAAAAAAGTTTTATTTACATTATATCGCACCATTAGACTTCAAAAAAGCTTTTCTGAACTACGTAAGTGCATACTCAAATCCGATTCCTATAAAATCCTAGATTTAGCATGCATATTATGACTATATTAAAACGATACCGTGATATAAGCTGCAAACTCCGAAATGCATTACTCCTCACAATGTGATAAATCTGCGATGCTTTTCTTAACCAGCTGCTACTTTATTTACTACACATACGAATGTCAGATATGAAGTGTATGAAGTCGCTTACGAGCATTACTGAGCATTTTTTTAGTCGTGAGTTAAGAGTTACTCACGATCTACTTACGACATACACTGTCTTCACATTCGGCATAATTTTTATATCAGTGTGGCAAATTTTTCTTATAACAAGCTTGTTTAATCATTTTCACAAATGTATATGCAATTAGAGCAGCTTAGGTAAAAAAAAACATAATAATCACTTTTTGGTTTAATAACAAATATGCCGAAATCCCAATTACCTGCAGCATATTTTTAGTTTGTTAGATATAATATGCGTTAAAATAATAACCTAACCATTTGTATAAAAGTTAACCCAAAACTACAGAAGGCATCAGTCACTTTTTGTGTCTACTAATAGAAGAATCAATCAACCAACTCACAACTAACAACACACAACTAACTAACATGACCACCAAGGTAATTTTCTTAAACATTTGACTGCTAATAAAGACATTATGTACTTGCGTAGTATGTACATATGCTTAGTCACCGTCAACATTAAAAGTATATTGATTTTCTTTTGTTTTGTTTGTACAGATAATTTTTGCATTTGCTTTGGTAGCAGTAGCCAGCGCTGGTTATGCTCCCAACTACTACTCTTACCACTCAGCACCAGCTTCTGTACATACTGCACCGGTAGCGGTTGATCATAGAGTTATTTTGGAAACTGAAGAACACGATCCCCATCCTCAATACAAATATTCTTATGGTGTTGAAGACAAGTTAACAGGCGATTCCAAAAGCCAAGTTGAAGAACGTGATGGTGATATAGTACGTGGTGAATATTCCTTGATTGATGCTGATGGTTATAAACGTACTGTCAAATATACTGCCGATGATCACAATGGTTTTAATGCTGTGGTAGAACGCAAGCCTCTTGCCAAAACAGTTGCTCACTATACTGTTCCCACTGTCGTTAAGACTTCAGATTATGCTGATTACCATATTGTAAAGAACTTTGTTCCAGCTGCTCAATATCCTTCACTAACCGCAGTCAAAAGTCATTATGACTCACCTGTGAAATACACCTCATACGACGTTCCCACATATTACAATTATAATCATTAAATTACTTAGTTAAATTAAATTCATTTGCAACATTTAATTTATATATTTAATTTGTTTATTAAACGACTTCAAAAACTTGTTTAATTTGTGATATGGAAACAAAACGATGTCTTATTTAAATTTAAAGCTGTTAAAATTTTTTATTTTGGAATAAATAGAGTTTGAAATATACAATAATTTATATTTTAGCATAATTTTATTAACTCGCTTTGAGTCTAGTCAGTTTTGGGGGAATTTTGAAATCAATTTTATAATAAGTTCCCAATGAGCTAAATATTTGGTAGAATGGAAAATGTAAAAAGACTACGTTAGCCCAATATAGTTTAAAATAATACGTCACGAATTTCTTCTCAAAAGATTCAACAAACCTTGATGTCATTTAGCGATAAGACGCGCGCTTAAAAAAGTGGACGGAACCAAGTCCGTTAAAAATGTTCAATTAGTTCACGTACTTCACTTCACCAATTTCTACGAAAACGTTTGGCCACAAACACTAATATTTGTCATAATTGAGGTATTTACAATTATTCTATCTTGTCATTTGTAAATAATTTGAAACAACATAACATGACAACATGTCATGGCAGATCAACTTGTGGATCCCCCAAATGATTTCTCGCGAGCAAGATATACTTTATGCATAAATTTACTTCTTGCAGTAATATAATCTCGCTGGTGGAAAAGTTTTTCTTGCTCAATTTGTTCAAGTAATATTTATCTCGTATATTCTGCTCCTGGTATGATAAAAATTTGTGATTTCAAATAATTATTATCAGTGTTGCCAGATTAACTCTCACACATTCTAGCAAATAAGATGAAAGTCAAAATTCAAAAAGAAAAAAACTTCGGTGAAATTAGCAGCTTACTAAAATAAATCAGACGATATAAAAATAGGGACTAAAATTTTTAAATAATTGCTCAAGAAAAATTAAATTTTGTAGAGGACT
Organism: Tachina grossa; assembly: GCA_949987645.1. Taxonomy (NCBI): domain Eukaryota; kingdom Metazoa; phylum Arthropoda; class Insecta; order Diptera; family Tachinidae; genus Tachina; species Tachina grossa. The sequence goes on along the minus strand of OX465274.1, from coordinate 129,592,477 downwards.
AAAAACTAAAAAAAGCTAAAGAGTTTTCATTTCAGACTTTATTTAATTTTTTTTTTTTTTTTGATATGAATGGTTCTACACACTGCAATTTTATTCATCAAATCCTTCAGTTTGAAAAAGGGAAGGGGAAAGAAAGTTCTGTGGGGAAGTGAATTTATTTTATTTGGGAAGTTGCTGTTCTATATAGTCATTATTTTGCAAAGCACACTTTTCGTGTTTAAACATCAATCAAGGTTAAGAAGAGAATTAAAGGAAATTTGTATCTATAAGTCTAGTCTAACAGTTTTGGTTATGAAGTCATCACTAATTTTGTTTTGTTTTAGGAATATAGTGACACTTAATATTTGCATAATTTTCAGATGGGAAAAATACGTTCTAATATTAGGTTTGTTCATTCACTAAAAATTGTTATTAATTTGTAACAATTGCTTCTGGAAAGTGTTCATTAACTCAAAAGTTTGCAAGGAGAGAGCGTCAAAAGAAAGGGGCAAACATAGAGTGAAAAGAGAGCATATTTTTTTAATTTACTGTTTTTCTTTCATTAGGCCCAGTGCAGCCATATTTTATTTTTTTAAATCTCCAAGCCGACCAAAAAAAATCTATTTTTGTCACTAAAAATTAGTGTTGTAAAAGTATTGAGTATTTGAGTACTGAGTACTCAATACCGGGAGTTTTTCCCGGTACTCAATACACAAAAGTAACTACTCAATACTTTCAGAGTTGCATTTTGTAGTATTCAAGTGAAAGTCTTCCTTTAAAATGGATCACAATTATTCAATTCTGCGAGCTTGATACAAATAAATATGACTCGGAACCTCATGGAGTTAGTGTAACAAATACCAATTATGTTAGGAATTATTTTGATACGAAAACAGCCACTAAAAAGGTACTAAAAAATGCGTTATTAAACTACTTCAGTCATTGGACAAAGAAATTGACCCTTTAGAATAGTGGAAGGAAGGCACGTGATACAATATAACCAGGAAGTCAGGTCCTCACAAATATGAAAAATATTTTAAATTCTTTCGATGTCGGTAAAATTTTATTTCTACATTTAAACAATGACTAAGTAATAACATCAATTGTGAGAAAAAAATGTTTATTAAAGAATATTTAGAAGATAATTTAAGCGATTAATGCACTAGAAGTTTTAAGAGTACGTTAAAAAAAATTATGTACAAAAACTAAACTTCAAACATATTTATTTTCATTTGATGTAAATTAATTTAAATATACTTGCATTTAATCTTTGTTTTTCCATATTCCATTATCAATAAAATAATAATTTTTAACTTCCCATATATATACATATATAAAGTATTGAGTAGTATCGAGTACCCAATTGAAAAAGTAGCAAGTAGTACTGAGTATTCAAAAGTAGCCGCTTTTTACAACACTACTTAAAATCTTTTTTTTAATAATTTTATTAAAATTTTATTAATAAATGTATGTATGTACCTTGAGCTTAGTGCATTGAAATTCATTTAAAATTTATTCTGTTTCAAGTTAACTAATTTAACAGACATAAACCTAAATATATAATACAAAATGTTTACTGTATGTATTTTTACATTCTACAAAAAAAAATAAAAAAAAAAAAAAAATAAAAATAAAAATAAAAATAGAAGACAAATTACGGTATTCGATATTCGACTCATTTTCAAAAAATTGTGTTTGTATGTACTTGGGTCGAACTCATGTAGTCTGACGTTTTGACGCAAACCTATGTATTATGAAAGCCATGTAATTTAATTGAGTTTGATCAAAGGTTTGCATGAAAAAAAACCGACTGAATGAGTTCAATCCGCGTCTAGTTTGAATAAATATTTCGATCGATATCCAATAACGTAGTTTACTCCCAGATTTAAGGGAATTATTTCTTTAAAAAACGCGTGGCTTAGACGAATCTATTCTTGTACATTGGTTAAAATTTAATCAAGCGGAATAAATAGTGTTGCACTGTGTTACTTCTTTTCATAATTTTTATAAAACAAAGAAGAAAATGTGGAAGTACTGTAGTCAAAAGGAACATCAGCTAATATGTTAAGAGAACTATTTTTCATATTTTCAAAAATCTTATTTTAAACAAGGAAATCTTTTAGTCTTTTTATCATGTCGAAAAACTTAAAAAATAAGAAAAATCTTCACATATGGTAACGCTGATTAGGCCACATAAATTCAATTTTATTGTCAAGGAATTTTGTTTGTTTATCATAACTGATCAAAGATGGAAAGTGGCATATATGTATTTTTTAATAGAATAAAATTAAAAAATTATGAAAAATGTATAAAAGTAGTAAATAATACAAGAAACTATGTAAAATATTTCAATTAAAAAAAATCAATTTAAAATATTATCAAACAAAAGACATCAGAAAAAGTATAATTGTATCATGATTTTCATCCATGGTTCTGATATGAATAAAATTTTCTTGAAAGTTATTGCAAGCAAAGCGTTCATTTAGTTTTTCGTATCTGGGAGAGTAATTTTCTAAATTTCTGCTTTACTCCCTCGTTACTAGTTTCTGCTGGGAAAATAAGTAAACAGATCTGACCTATTCACAACGAATGACATTACGTTGACAACCAACCGCTTCTAATTTTTCGACAACTTTTGATATAAAATCTAGGGAAAAAAGTCCACAAATACCACACTTTATCAAGCATATATCAAAATCATGTAATTTCGACTACATAAGAAAAACTTACCGGAAGTTCTCTAATTACAGAAGAAATTTGTCAACCATGAGCGGACTGTTCTAAAAAAATGGGCTGAGAACATTGTGTTTTACTCATAAGATATATTGATGCTAAAAGATGATCAAAGTGTTCTTGGAATCTTTTATGAATATTAATCAATTTTTTCTTTTTGTTGCTTATCACTACTTATGTATTATTAATAACTATCACTAAGCTTATGTCCGACATTGGATGGGCCTAATAATTATACTTTAGATTTAAGATTTGAATACTTATTGTTAGTTCATATTTGAAGATACAATAAATAAAATACATGCATTAAACAAAAAAAAAAATTAAACAAAAATTAATCAATGAACGATTTTCGTATGTTTAATATAGAGTTTCATAGAATTTATTGAAATGTCTTAAGTTTGAAAAAATACTGGGACCATGTTTTAAGAAAAATTTGTCAAAAAAGTTATATCTGTGAATAAATACTTTCTATTTATTAAAAAGTTCATAACAAATTGGTCAATGTACTGATTCCTAGTATTTATGAACGTTTTCATTAATATGAGAAATACTATTTTTATTCATAAATATAAAAACTTTTTCATAATATAAATGAAAACTGCAACGATGTTTAAAATTGTGCTTTATTATTTTAGGGAGGGGGAGAAAGGCAAATGCAGAATTTTTACAAAAGAAGGGCCTTTAAGCATATAACTGACACATAAGCCTAAACAATTTGCTGGATAATTAAATTTTTAGCTGCACCTTAATGTATCAAATGAACCTAGAAATTTTAAACTAGCCACATTCTCTATGCCAAACATCAAACCTTTAAAGTGTCGCAGCTCCAGAACAAAGTATCGAGTAGTTGCCATTTCTGTTGTATTAAATAGATCTTTGATAATATATATCTATGTCTCATATATGAAAATCTTGAATGGAGACATGGACATAGAAATAGATTATGAAAATCTTTAATGCTTGTACTATACATACATATATGTATAGTCACCAAAGAAAATAATACCATTCACAAGGAAACATGTGCAAGCGTATATATTCACATGGAATAAAAATTCGTTATGAATTAATATTCGGTTATAGCGTAATTCTTTATAAGCGTACTAATATGTGTGAAATATTGCTGCAAAAATGTTGCTACCGGTTAAACTCTTCGTTATACCCGATAATATCGTTATAAGCAGAACTACACTGAATTTTTTGCTTGAACACAATATATTTTTTAAATAGATATAAATACATAATAAGCTTATTATATAACATAAGTGTTTCCGGAAATAAGGGGACTTGAACTGGGATTAAGAGAACAACTAGGATTATGTGCCAAGCTTATCCATAACCGTGCCTATATAAAATACATATGAAAACTAAGGGAAAAGTAGCTGGATCGCTTTTGGGGCTACATATTTTAAAAATTAAGAACTTTATGCAACCAAACAGAAAATTCAAACCTCAATTCTTAACAAGAGTCGAAATGAAATGCTATTATAACAGCCTGTTTGTGTAAAACGTTGACAATGGAAATCTTGACGTTTCTGTAATGTTACATATTTTATTTATCCATAATATTGACATTTACATTTTAATTAAAATTATTTAATTAATTGTTCAAGATATCCCTTTTATTGTAATAGATTAAGGAAAAGTTGTACAAGTTGCCTTTAGGGCCATTATTACAACTTAAAGATAGTTAAAAGTAGGATTTTATAGGACGTATAAAAAGCTTTCCATTATTGCAAATTGGATTTAACTTACCAGGTAGGATAAACTTGCCTATAATTTATCTCTCACTTTAGGTTAAAGTAAAATTTTGCAAACGATAAGTCTTTTATACGTCCGATAAAATCCTACTTATAACTAACTTTAAGTTGTAATAATAGCCCTTAATCTATTACAAAAACGCCATGACTTCTATCGTCAACGTCTTACACAAACAGGGGGTTAGCGATTAATATACATTGAATGAAGCATGATCTGCTGCAGATACCAAACCATACAAGTACGAGATCTGTTAGAAGAAGATAAGAAGAAGTACGTGAAATATAAAATTAAATTTTAATGGGCGTGCGAGATCGTGTGTAAATCTTGTAAAAATCGGTGAAGTAGAACCAAAGGTTTTTGATATGTTTCGCCGCAATCAACTAAGTATAATGTTATAAAATTAATTAATTAATTAAATAAAAAAGTTTGTGGACGTGTCCCACCCACTATTTTAAAATAGGACCAATGTGCAGCTATACCCTTTTAGACAAAAAAGAATTTTTATAATCGGTCTAAAATGTACCAAATTATGAAGTAACACCCAAAAACATAGAGGCGAATTGTTAACCTCCTCCTTTTTTTTTTTGAAGTCGGTAAATGAAGGCAATCTCGCGGGTATTAAATGTTTTATATATTATTTAAATTTTAATGCTTTGCCGCCGCTAAAGAAACCACCCAATATTGTCGAAATAATCGGTTATTAATCAAAATTAATTTCTATTACCAACAATCACACTTATCTATCCAAATCTGAGAGCACGCGGTCAAAGGCAAGATTTAAAAACAATGATACAACAAAAAATTTAAAAACATATTTTGCAGGTGTTAAAACAACACCAATTACTTAAAATTACTCCCAAATATTAGAAACGAATTGAACATGTTAATTTTGACTGAAATGCAGCAAACAAAGGAGAAACCACATACATTCATACATATGTATTTGTAGTGATAATACGACAAAAGCTGTTACGGTATAAAGAAATTATATTGCTTGTATTTAAGAAACATATTAAGAGACTGTAATATTAAAAAGAGCACAACAACACACAATCTGTTTATCAATGATTTTGTATAAAAGTTGACCGAAAATTACAGTAGACATCATTCACTTCTGGTATCTACTTCTGAAAAGAACTCAATCAACCGTCATGGCCTTCAAGGTGAGTTGTTACAACGTTTGTTGATTAAACAATAAAAGTCTGCATTACAATCAACAATTATGTTGTCATTTAGCTGCTAAACCTTAAAATTGAAATCGATTTATTTTTTTACAGTTCGTTATTATCCTTGGTCTTGTAGCTGTCACCAGCGCTGGTTACATTCCAACAGGTCAAGTTTATCATGCTAGTCCAGTTGCTGTACATGCTGCTCCTGTCTCTCTGGCGCATAAGGTAGTTGAGCAACACGAGGAATATGATCCTCATCCTCAATACAAATATTCTTATGGTGTTGAAGACAAGTTGACAGGCGATTCCAAGAGCCAAGTTGAAGAGCGTGATGGTGATGTAGTACGTGGTGAATACTCCTTGATTGATGCTGATGGTTATAAGCGTACTGTCAAATATACTGCCGATGATCATAATGGTTTTAATGCTGTGGTAGAACGTGAGCCTCTTGTCAAAACAGTTGCACATTATGCTGCTCCCACTGTTGTTAAATCAGTAGCTCCAGTAGCCCACTACACTGCTCCTACTTTTGTGAAAACCATTGCTCCAGTTGCTCATTATTCTGCACCTATTGCTGAGCTTTCAGCACCAACTGTTATTAAAACGTCTTTCCCCGGTGCTCATCAATCTGCTGATGTTCATTACACTTCATACGATACTCCTACTTATCATTATCATCATTGAGTTCTTTAAATTTCTGTTATTTATTTCTTTACCTTAGACAAAATTCTAATTAACGAAGTCAATAAAATTTTATGTTAATTTAAGCAGTATTTATAGTACAATCAAAAAAGTTTTACATTAACTGTTTGTAGTTATTTCAAATGTCTACCGTAAAGTCAAACTTAAATGAAAATGCAGTTGTCCTGCGAATAAAATTATATTTTAACTTTTTATGTATATTGCTAAAAAAAAAACAATTCCAATATTATAATGATTTTCCATGCAGTCAAAATGTTCAATTAATATCTATTGTTAATAAGTAAGAATAAAATATCTAACTTATAAATAAAATTAATTTTTTTAAAATAAAATAACAAAAATTAAAAATTTTAAAAATCCCCGACTTTTTTCAGAAAAGATGTTATATCTTCTAAACGGCTGGACCGATTTTCTTCAAACCTAGCTAAGAACCCTCTCGATTGATCAAGTTCTCTTTCAAACAGAAACAGAACTAAATGAAAATCGGTCCAGCCGTTTGGCCTGCACGTGTACACGGACAGACACACAGATACATAGATACACACACATACTACAAACTTATAACACCCCTTTTTTAGTCGGGGGTTAATAAAATATTTTGTTAATTTTTACATAATGTGCTATTTATAAAATTAACATTCAAAAATAATTAAAAAACTCACTTGATTCAAATAAAATGTAAGCGAAAGGGTTTTAAATTACATTTAACTTGTTCCAAATGATTTTTCATTTGAATTTACCTACATAATATTTTGAGCGTATATATATGTATTTATGGATTTGCAATTTTTATAACCATAAAAACCATATAAAAAATCTCGAGAAATGTTTGGTTATGGCCAATGTTATGGCTATAGTGATGGGATGTTGCACATCTACTTCAAGCTTAAACTTAAAGAATTTCGCGCAAGATATCAAAATATGTTAAATACCAGCTGAACCCATCAATGGTTATCGTACCCTCAAATGTTTTATTTTACATACATATGTACATACATTCATTTAGGGCCATTATTACAACTTAAAGTTAGTTAAAAGTAGGATTTTATCGGACGTATAAAAAGTTTTCCATTATTGCAAATTGGATTTAACTTACCAGGTAGGATAAACTTGCCTGTAATTTATCGCTCAATTTAGGTTAAAGGAAAATTTTTCAAATGATAATGTTTTTATACCTGTGATAAAATCTTACTTTTAACTAACTTTAAGTTGTAATAATGGCCCTTGTTGTTTTTTTTCTAAAACAATGATTTTTTTAAATTATTCAACACAGTGGTCACTTATTGTGTCAAAAACAACACAAAAACTTAACACTCAGTGGGGATTTCGATAAAAAAACTCAAATAATTCTGCAGTTTTTATGCCAGCCACTTGATTATTAAAAAATTTCATACAGCATTTGAAGAGGTGTTACATAGTCTGAAATTTTGACTATATGTATGTCGTTAAAGGCGGCGAAGCCAAAAGTGGGCAACCTCGAGTTAATGAAAAATTCAACCGATGTTAAGCTGATGTTTTTGATCTGACATAACAATTTTTGCAAGTGGATTTTTCTATCCAAGAGCCAAAAACAAAGTTTAGTACATTTGTGGGTTTTCGCTTACAGTTAAAGAAATATTCGAGAAAAAAAATTTAAATTTTGGCTTTTTTACCAACCTTGGTCCACTGTTCTGCTAATGGAGAAGTGAAATCTTGCTCGATTAAAAAAAAACTTCTTATGGATTAAGAACAAAATTTTAAACATTGAAAAAATAATTTGTATCAAAAGCTTAATTAAATCAAAAGTTATGCACAATTTAAATATTTTTTTAAGTCGACTTTTTGCCGTTTTTGCAGAAAAAAGTGGGTAAATTATTTCTCTATCATTAAAAATATTGCAAAAATACCGTCTTCATATTTTAATGAATTTAAAACGTAATACTACTATATAGTTCTGGCCAATGCACGTAGTGTGTATATTTACAGGAAGTCATTCGAGCTGTTTTTACCCCCCTCATAACTTTGTGCCCCGAGACCGTACAATTATGGAATTTAAACCATAATTAGAATAAAATCGTGTTACCTCATATGCAAAGTTTGAAAGTTTTACAATGAAAGGTTCCGGAGATATGAAGGTGCAAAGAGTGCATATTTTAAGACATACTCACTGACTCACTGACCTACTGACTCACTCATCAATATTATGAAGCACTTCCGCTATAGCTAGAGATCTGAAATTTGGTGCACAAATAGATCTAGGTGAGCTGGATCTATGGGCTACGCCCATAAAAATTTAAATGTGTGCTAGTGAGCTGAAAGTCGCTACACAACTAGGTGTAGATAGACAATCAACTAAAAAAAATTTAAAATTCGAAAATTTTGGCTAGGAGGGCGGGGCTACGCCCATAAAAAAGCAAATCTAAGGCGCTTAATGGAAACTATTTTATTGAAATTCGGCATACATACTGTGATAGGGCAAGCCTAAAAATTTTTCATTAAGAAAGTGGGCGTTAACACGCCCATACCATTTCAACTCCATTTTCGTGTTCTACGGCTCAGCATATTTAGATATACTATTTCTGTATGTATTATTATCCGTTTGCAAAGAAACTTGGCACAAATAATAAACACTGGCCGAAAAAATCTTAAGTTTGGAAAAGTGGGCATGGTTACGCCCATAAATATTAAAAATTAAAAGTTGCGCTAAGGAACTGAAATTGGATACACGAGTAGGTATAGGTGAGAAAACAACAAAAAAAACCTGAAAACCCAGAAATCTTAGTCAGAGGGGCGGGACTGCGCCCATTAAAATTAAAAATTACAAGTTGCGCTCATGAGCTGAAATTTGATACACAAGTAGGTCTAGGTGAGAAACCAACTAGAAAAATCTGAAAAACCAAAATATATTACTAGAATGGGCGGGGCTACGCTACTATTGCTTGAACCTGAAAACTTACAGCCTTATTTATAAATCTTATTAAGGCTTTTTAAGAAAATTTTCTTACGAAAATTTGTCTCAAAATCCCTTTATAAAGCCTTAAAAAGTTTTATAAATAAGGCTGTTAATATACAGCTTTTGTTTTAAGCCATTTTTAAAAAAATAAAATAAAAAATTTTGGCCTTGTGTTTAATCTACTTCGGTCTAGCATATTTTAAAAGAAAATTAGCATGAATTATAAGCTCTGCTCACAGAAATATTGTGAGTTCAAAATAGTGGGAGGGGTGATGCTCATAAAATTATAAGGTACAGTTCACGCTAGAGAGCTGAAATTTTATACACAATCAAGTGTAGATGAGTAAGTCAATAGGAAAATCTTAAAACGAAGAAGTTTTATCCGCTAAAACTCTAATTCGCACTAGAGAGCTGAAATTTGGTACACAAATTAATCTAAATCAGAGATCACTAAGAAAAATCTAAGAAACCAGAAGTTGCAATCAGAGATTGGGAAAGAGCACTGTAAACTCAAAATTAAGTTAAATTTTATTGAAACTTTTCATACACATTGCACTTATTCAAAATAAAAATTTCCTGTTTGAAAAAGTGGACGTGACTTCACCCATAAATCTTAGCTTTTTCTTTCATGTACTTCGACTTAGCAGTTTTTAGTCTATTATTTATGAATTTCTCAATAGCTTTTTCCTACAAAACTTTACATGAATCATAAGCACTAACAGATATAAAAGTCGACGTGGGCAGGCCCATAAAAATTTTACGTAGAGAGCTGACATTTTGTAGACAAATAATCCTAATTGATTTATTCAATCGGAACATCCAAAAATTAATGCACCACCTACCCTATTGAAACTTTGCATGCACATTGGGCATATCCTTTTGATTTATGTACTTCAGCTAAGCAGACTTTAATATGTAAATATATTGAGAAAATAGCCGGAATCACTCCCACTAAAATTGACGCTGTATTTTACATGTTTCTTTCAAGACGACTCTTAACAAATTGCGTACACACTGACGAAACGTTGTAATAACACAATAATTCATTTTTACTCACGCTCTAACCCATTATTTTACGTTACTATGAAATATTTAACTGGCAAAGTGATCATGAATTTTAGAAATTTTAAGTTTAAAAAATGTTATCGTAGAAAATTTTTCAAAAAGTAGTCAGATCCTCACAAAAACATAAATGTGAAAAAGGCCAAGTTCCTATAAAAAGTTAGGCCATTAAAAGTAGTGAGATATAAATTTTGACCAAGTTCTTGTGTGGTACAATACCTATCACTGAAATATGCTATGTATTCTATAAATTTCTAATCGTAAGGTTGTCATATAATTTCTAGATAATCTGCTAACTTGGCAATATTTTTAACTTTCTAGAAAAAGAGAGAATAATGTATATTTGTTCATTTCTTTATAACGGTAAAAATCTTGTCAAGTTAGCAGATTATCTAGAAATTATATGACAACCTTACGATTAGAAATTTATAGAATATATAGCATATTTCAGTGATAGGTATTGTACCACATAAGAACTTGGTCGAAATTTATATCTCACTACTTTTAATGGCCGAACTTTTTTATAGGAACTTGACCTTTTTTCGCATTTATGTTTTTGTGAGGATAAGAAATATTACAAAAAATGTTTTGGTTAAAATCGTCGTTATTGAAGGAGCCAGATCGTTTCTAAATAAACCTATTTTTGGTATAAAGAACAAATTTAAGAAATTTTTTCTCAAATTCAAAAGCTGAAACCAAAAAATTTATCATATCACTTTACCCAAAAATATTATCTGCCTTTGGCGAAAGATACGAAAAATACAGAAAATCCCATTTTTGAAATCTTACGAAATTTTTTTAAGAATTGATGGGAACTCAAAAGCAAATTCCACTTGTTTTTACTTTCTGTGTACTAACTGCATAATTTTTCTGTGTACCGTCTATATCTGTATCTAATTTCGCTAAAATGTATTCAATGGATCACAATTTGTAAGATAATTTCGAAACACAAAGCAAAGTTATAAGCATTTTTTAACTGGTATTGTGATCTTTTGATCCTTATGTTATTCAGTTATACATATTTGGTACAAATGTAATTGGGCTATATAATATAAAGATTATACTTTATAAATTAGTGAAAACGGATTATGATTATCGCTTTCAAATTTTTAACGAGAGCCGTTAAAAAAACACTTCCCGAAAAACTCTGTTTCATGCCATTAAAGGACCATGATAGGACATAGTAAAGGTAAAACTATGTTAAGAAAAAATTTTTTGCTATTTACTCTTAACGAAAATGCATATAAAAACTTTTACCGAAAATCGAAGCATTTGAAAGTTATGGTGCCAAAACTGTTTATACTGAAGATAGGATACTTTTTTCCCGATCTCAGTGCGACTTTTACACACAAGTTTTTTTATGGACAGTCTATCGAAAATTGCCGGTGGAGTGAATAATGGCCTATTTCCCACCTGCGAAAGAAAACGTTCGACTTACAATTTATATTGAAAACAAAAACAAATTTTCATATATTATTGTTGTTTTCAATATAAATTGTAAGTCGAACGTTTTCTTTCGCAGGTGAGAAATAGGCCATAAATAAATATTTCCGCCAATATGAGTAGTCTAGTGCAGGGTTGTCAGGTATGACGATTTCTCGCCAAACGTGGCGATTTTTCAACTTGTTTGGCGTCTAAATTTTTGATTTGGCAACATGGCAATTTTTCTGACGTTAAATAAATTTGTATTCGATTTTTGTGGCAATTTTTTTTAACAAAATTGAATTTAAAAATTTTTATAATTCGGGGAAATCAGTTTGTTTAAGGACTAGTTTCAAAAATTAAATGCTACCAAAAATCGTCCGTAAGATATTAAAACAATTTGATTTTGATGATTATTTTTATATTAATTATAGTGAAAATGACCAAAGAAATACTTTTTGACGAATTTATTTCTACTTTTGGCGATTTTCGGCTAAACTTTTATACGATTTACATAAAAATATTATATTATATATTTTATTATAATAATTTTGGTAACTTTTCGCGAATTTTGATGTCAATTTGGAGATATAGGTCCGAAAAATCTGACAACTTTGGTCTAGTGTACAAGTATAATTACGAGTATTTTATTAAGCATTACAGGAAGGAATATATTCTCTTAATACAGCTACCTGTAATAATAAAAAATAAACAAGTATTAATTTTCTTATAAAAATAAATTTGAAGTAATTTTTTTCATAATTACCTGCACCTGCTTACAACATATGAAGAACCAGGCAGAAAAAGACAATCAGCACGAGAATGCTACGATGGTCTGTGGGTACAACTAACATCCGTACAACATTCGTTTATCAAAATTTTAATGTGCTCAAGACATTAAAATGATAACGCCGAATGGCCGTCCTTCGACTCTTGTTTTAAATGTTGTCACAATACTCTAAATACAAATTTACAATGGAAGTTTCCAAACTTTAGTTTTTGCAGCAGCATAGGATTATTGTAAACGGGGTATTTGGGAAACTGAAGTCAAATTTTTGTATATACGATGTTTTAGCGGCATAGGATTAATACGAACGCGGTATTTGTAAACGGAAAGTCATATTTTTTATTTGCAGTACTATGGTGGTACAAAAATTTTGGCAGAGTCATAATTTTGTACAGGTTCGGATCAGTTGCAAGCTTTAGGTCAACAGTTCATAAAAATACGGAGATGATTAGTTACTAACAAATACACAAACGAAATATGTACATACGTATATATATATATATAAAACATAATTCACATAAGCTGAAAATTTTGAACAGTTCCTCTGAAGAGATTTTAGGCTTATTGATATACAGTTGTTCAAAAATTCCCATTGTGTCGGAAGTTAAATAACTAAGCCCAAAGATATAATTGTGAACTTTTAAATCATTTTAAATTTCAAACAAAGTAGAGAATTAGTCCATTATTGAAATAATCCTGTTACTTTTATTGGAATTTTATATGATTCTTTGAAGCAACACAAATTTTAAGTATTTATTTTTGAAGGCGTTTCAATTTGTTAAGTACCAATATTACATTTTCATGGGCACGGTCACGCACACTTTTGCAAGTATTCTTTAATTCAAAAACACGGCACCTTGAGAGCTCAAGGGCATGGCAAGTTTCGTAAAACTCTTTTAAGTAGATAGATGATGATGATAGGTGATATATAACATTGGGTTCTAATGAACAAAGCCCCACCCACTTCTGATATCACAATTTTAAGTCATTGCAAGAGCCAAAACCGTTTGCGAAGTTTCGTTTGGACAAGTGAAAGTACATAAAATTGAGCACTAAACTTTTAGTTTTTCAAATGCGAGCTTATGTTCCTTTTAGAGATAAAGAGACTCGTAAGAATCGGTTAAGTAGAAGCACGTATAGAAATAGTGTTCTTAGTTGCTAGTTTTACGTGGCTGCCGGTTACACGCACGCGTTCCAGTAGAATCTAAATGATTCCTACTGGAATCGTTTCCAAGTACTCGGATAAATCAATCTCTGATAATTCTAAAAGAGCCTCTGCTACATGGATGCCTAAAAACTTGTGTCTCGAGATATGTATAGAGGTACATTTGCAAAGAAAGTGGAAGACTGTCTCCTCCTTGCTTTCTTCACGACAGCTACGGCAGAACTATTATATGACATACATATCCTGCTAGCATGTCTTGCGATCGTTTAGTCCCCTGTCACGAGTGCCACGAGCCTCGAGATGTCCCTACGTCTTCTATGTGTTAATTGTATTGCCTACTTATCACTGTATCAAAGCCACATTTTTTTAGCATTCTTGCACGTGTCTATATTGCGCCATTTGTATTCACCGTTATGAAGATAATGATTGAAGATGCAGTTTTTAATAGTACCGGCAATGGGGGCATTTACAGCAATGTCAGCTCTAGCCACTCCTTCGTTACTTGCTAATATTCTACAAAGTGGAACCAAAATGAGACTGGCGTTATCCTGATCACCGAATATAGGAAATTCTTGTACTGCCCACATAGAATAGAAGAATTGGTATATGATCTCAGGGACAAAAGTGCTGTTTGGCTGTCGACAAAGATACCGACTTTACCCTGTAAAAAGAGCAAATAGAATAAAAGAAAAAAATTTAGTGGCCATGTTCTTGTTTTGCAATTGCAATGGCTCTCTCTCTCGGTATAAAGATTTCAAGGCTTTAAGAAATCAGAGAATTGATAACCTCCTCCTTTTTTAAGTCGCTTAAATAGGAAACTTATTACAAGAAGAATAATAACTGGAGTTGATTAGAAAGAGCACCACAATAAATGAATTTTATTCTGTGGGTGTTCTTTTTATGTAAGTTATGTATATAAGAATATAATGTAACATAGAAAAACCGTTTTTGGGAACACAATGCGATCAAATTCAACCTACGTAAAATAAGCTAGTGAATAAAAAAAATTATGTACTCTAAAAAAAGAAATGTTAATTAGCAAAATCCATGGATTCCCAATCATTTTAAAGGGAGCCATTTAATTGTTCTCGCGAATACCAACATAATCTCTGAAGAGATGTTGCTATTGATTGCTTGGTGCTTCTGCCTATTTGAGTAAAACTCTTCTTTTATTTTTGGGGCTGAACATATTTTTATTCTTGGTTTCGATTATATCTTAAATTTATATCTAATATTTGTCATTAGCGGGAATATAATATTTTCATATGGAATTCTACTGTTATGTAAAAAAGAAAAATTTCACATGAAAAAACTAAGTTTTTAATCACGATAAGGGGTGTTAATTAAAGCCACTTCATGTCTCCCTATTTCCCTCCCTACTTCCCTTATTAATATTGAACAGCTGACTTTACTACCTGTACTCTGATTGGTTAATAATTATGCAAGGGATCATTAACTGCTTGAATAATTTAATTATTCTCCCGACATTTTATATTCATACATACATTTACATTCTTGAAGTGTAAAATTTAAGCAACTTTAATAAAGTTTAATTGAATTTGAATTTTACGTCCGATAAATACCTCAACAATGGGTATTCCGCCCCTGAACACCAGTTCAACCGACTGCTAAGAAACTATACATGCACCTGAATCACTATTTATGAATAGATCTTTCATTTAAAATAGTGAGAGGAACAAAATCTCTCATGAGGGTGGCGTTGGCTCAAGTAGTTAGCACGTCGACTACAAAACTGAAGATCCTAGGTTCATCCCTGTATCCGACAGTCATTCAAATAACAACACCACGCATTTTTCTGATGTGCATTAGAGTCCCTTTGCATCAGCTATTGTAGGAAAGTTCAAGTGATGAAGGCACTGTCACTGGTCACTGAACTATACCGACTTCAGCAGATGCTAATCCTAATGTTACATCAGAGCGCCCTTCTTCGTCGGTATTGTGTAGCAAAATCATCGGCGAAGTAAAATAACCAATAAAATGGCTACTAAAAACACAGCTTCAAAATTTAATACGCCTCATTTAACACCAGAAGGCGCTCCAACACTGCATTATTAAAAAGCGTGCAAAAGGCAGTTGTAAAAAGAATGACGCTTTCTTCTATCTCTTCCTTCACCTCACCACCTGTCTTCTATCACTATCCCTTTCCTAAAGAAGGTAACACCTAGTAATAGTAGTAGGCATTAATTGCCTGAGTGTTACTTCTCTAAAAAAAAAAAAAAAAAAAAATCTCTCATATTTGTAAAAGTAGATGAGGCCACAAAATTTCACTACTCTTCCAGCTGATATAAAATGAGTAATAACTCCATAGGTACAAATGAAAAAAATAACATTAAAACTTAACATAATGTTTCTCGTACTTCTACACTTACTTTGGACAAATATTGGGCTCTTGCTCAGTGTGCACACTTCTACCGATATTCGGTAGATTCTACCGAATATGTTTGTGAATGCAACAATCTACCAATTCTACCGAACAAGGCCTGAAATCTACCGAATATTGTTATTTAGTAATTTAAGTCGATATATGTATGTATAAATTGCCTATTTTGCCACATAGCAGTGCGGC
Organism: Tachina grossa; assembly: GCA_949987645.1. Classification (NCBI taxonomy): domain Eukaryota; kingdom Metazoa; phylum Arthropoda; class Insecta; order Diptera; family Tachinidae; genus Tachina; species Tachina grossa. The sequence goes on along the minus strand of OX465274.1, from coordinate 129,576,175 downwards.
CGCATAGCGGTCATTTTCTGTGATGACAATCATTAAAACAGAACAAAGAAATCGGTTAAAAACTGAAACTATAAGTAACCTAATATTTGCCAAAGAATTGTGCCTTGGGGATGAAATATTTATTCCTACCAATGATTTAATAATTTTTGCACAAAAGTTTAAATTCATAAATGGATCTTACATATTACCTTTGTATATACAAATGTTTGTCAAATATTTTAGTTATTTTTTATAAAGGGTAAGTGAAAATGACACTTTTTTATTGGAAATGCTTCATTGTTTATGGCAGTTTAATTTCCAATCACATGTGAAGTTTTAAATGCGCCTTTGGAACCTGTTTAGTTTGATACTCCTTCCACTTACCCTTTATATATAAGTACATATATTTTGTTATTTCTTATGTTTCTCTGAATAAAAAAAATTTCTACTGAATTTCATTCAAATCTACCGATTTTTTTTGCCGATTCTACCGAATTTAAAAAAAATTAAGTGTGCACACTGCTCTTGCTACAATAAAAATTTAGAAAAAAAAGAATCAATTGCTTCCCACAAAACTTTCCTCAAATTTTCGGTTCTTCATTATGAAAAAAGAGACATATCGCACACTAAATCATAAACAGTCATGACTCAAAAAATTTCAGATGCTGAGTAGTGGCAAACAACTGTTGATACTGTACGAATGACGCAAGTATTTTACATAAAAACACGCATAGCGTTATTTTATATTCTTCAAGAAGACTGTATTGCAAAAGAAATTGTTGGCGGACACTAGAGATTTGTTCTATTAACTGGTTTATAAAAAAACAAAATCATTTTGATCATTTTGAGTTGTGACTCGTTATGATTTAGTGTGCGATATGTAATTTTAAAAATATCAGAACTATTTCCGGATTCCGATTTCATATATTTTAACAAGTTTAGTAAAAATAAGAAATTTCTTTAAGTATATAAGCTGAATTAAAATACAAAAAAAAATTGCATTTTAGAAGTTTACGCATGTTGTGAATCAGAATTGAACAACCCTCGTACCCGTGCATTGCACTAATTTGTTAACGCAGCAGCAACCAGTTCATTCACTTGGTTGCTTGCTAAATTCTTGCGTTGACATATTTTGCAATAGCGATATTTCGTAATTGGGTCAAAAGCTAAATAATACACAGAAAAAATTATTGTTTAATTTTCTTCAATTAAGTGATTGCTTGGAAAAGGTAGTATTTTTTATTAATATTTTAATTGAATATATGATTATTTTAATTGAATTTACTGCTCTATCAAAAAAGTGTTAACAACAGAGCTTAACTCGGAATGCTATGAAATGGTTTGTTTTTATGTATGAATATCGAGATGTTTTTTATAGTATGCCACATTGTTTTGAAAAAATATTTTCAATTAAAATACCCAATTAATCTTTTAATTGGTTTTGATATTTTATATGAGAGAAAAAAAACTACTCAGCTTAATTTTTTTTTATCCATAGTAATTTAGACTTGCGTGGAATAAAAAGAAAATATTAAAATAAAATAAAAGAAATTCATTTTCTTCCCTTTTGTTGCTAAATAACAAGCAACTAATAAGAAGAAATACAAGCTGATAGACCAAATATGGATGGTAAAGTTCGTACATGGGCGGCATTTGGGGTTCGATGCAAATGGTTTTGCGTAAGTATATATGGAAAATATTGTAGCCTTTACTTAAAATCCAATCACAAAATACACACACAATTCAAAAAAAAAGCTACGATATTCTATATTTAGACTTACGCAAGACTATCAAATACCGAATACGATCATTGTACTTTTGTGCACCATTCGAACTTGAAAAATCATACGATGCATCAGTTAGGTTTATGGTACAATAGCCAAATGTTTCCATTTTTGAAAATTATTTATACATACATGCATATGTACATACATATGTATGTACATAGCATAATTTTTTATATTTCTATACTATAACATCTTTTCTATATTTCCATTACCATTTCAAATGAATCTTTAAAAATTTGTAATTAGTTTTTTAATTGAATCGTAGAAAATATTTCATAAAATTTTTTAATTGAATCTTTAAAAATATTTCAATTAAATTTTTATTAAAAAATTATCAATTAAATTTTTAATTAATGAAATATTTACATTATTCAAAAAAATTTCAATTAAAATAGAAAACTAATTAATTTTTTAACTGAATCTTTGTATTTTTTAATTTAATGTTGTTTTTACTTTTTTCTGTGTATAAGAGAAATAGGTTAGCAAGTTAGCATAATAATATTAACTATTAAGCATAATATTAATGTTGAAACATATTAAATTATGATTAAGTTTTGTATAAATAGTTAATTTTAGTTAGTTGCAGATAGTTTTAATTAAAGAGTTGTAATAAAACAGTTGTATACAGTTGTAATGTGGCAGTTGTAATTAGAGAGTTGTTAGTTGTAATTATCTGAAGACAGTTAAAGTTATAGAGCCATACCTGCGATTCCCACGGGAACCTCCAGGGTTAAAATTGTGAATTTAAAAATAATCAGGTCTATTCGGGAAGTCATTTTCACTACAAATACGTGCATCTTTCACTTTTTGCTATTCTAAAATACTACGTTGGAGATGAGTGATAGAAAACATATGTTTTCTTTCACTTTGGAGGTATTCTAAAATACTTCATCACCATGATTAATGTCATATTCGTTCGACGCAAATTTTAGCGCGTTAAGTTTAAATAAATAAAGAAAAAAAGAAATACGAAGTGTTTATATGGTGTATATCACTGTTAATTAAGCTTTAATGGCGTTCGGCCAGGCTCTACAAGACAATTAAGTTTCCTTTAAGTTCTTCAAGATGTAAACACGTCTTTAAAACAAATAAAAGAAGTAACTAATTTCACTTTTACTGTTTATTGTTTCTTTTTATGTTGCTTAGCACTTGTACTGTTAAGTTTTTTTTATTAACTATTTCTTTAAATTACTTCTTAAATCCCTTTTTGTTTTCAACTTTTTCTGCATACAAGCCAGCTGTTTTCAATGTTGTTGATGTTTTTATAAGAGATAACATAATATCGATTACTGAAAACGATATTTCTTCGCACGTATTTTAGAATCTGTCGACGTCGACTTGTCGAAAGTGAACGTTCGACGACGAAGAAGTGAAGCGCATATTCTCGAATAGACCTGAATATTCTATTTATTACTTTGACAAAGCTTTTTTAATAAACAGATTGATATATGTATATACAATGTATATATTATGTCATTACAACGGGTCGCCAGTGTGTACGCAATTGGGTAAGAGTGGTCTGAAAAGACATATGTTAAATACAGCGTAAATTTTAGTGGGCGTGAATTTATTAAAGTCTGCTTAACCGAAGTACATAAATCAAAGGATATACCCACTGTGCATGCAAAGTTTTAATAGGGTAGCTGGTGCTTTAATTTTTGGATTCTCCAATTGAGTGAATTACTTATGATTATTTGTCTACAACATGTCAGTAGTAGGGAACTGCCGGTTCTATAACAATTAAAATTGTCAAATTTGGGTAATTAAAATTGAAAATTTGTAATTTATGGGAAAATTTAGGTAATTAAAGTCAAGGGTGTGAAGTGACGAGGGTACTCGATGGTTTGTAGATGCATATGTATGTGATGATGATGTTTTGTTTTGTTGTGTGAGCATAAGTGTGAGATAAGGATAGTTTGATGTACATATTCGTAGTTTATTTTCGTTGGCACGCATGCTTTGTACGTATGTTTTTGTTTGTCAAGTGGTTGCAGCAGGTTTATGGTTTTAGAGTGCAATGTTTTTTTTTAAAGTGAGAGTATGCATAGAGAAAATGTTGCCTTAGTTTTTGTAATATTCTTTTTAACTGGTGGAGATGGAAGGGTATTTTGGAAAGAAAGAAATTATTTATGCTTGTGGGATATCTATGAATGTTTTTGTTGTTGGTTTTGTTTTAGTTTGATTTTGTACGTATGTTTTTTGTTTTAATTTTGGGTTGATGTACATACTCGTAGTTTATTATGTTTGCGCGCAAACTTGTATGTATGTTTTAGATTTTTGTTTTAATTTTGATTTTTTTGTTTGTCAAGTGGTTGCAGCAGGTTTATGGTTTTAGAGTGCAATGTTTTTTTTTAAGTGAGAGTACGCATCGAGCAAATTTTGCCTTAGTTTTTTGTAATATTCTTTTTAGCTGATGGAGATGGAAGGGTATTTTGGAAAGAAAGAAATTATTTATGCTTGTGGGATATCTATGAATATTTTGTTGTTGGTTTTGGTTTAGTTTGATTTTGTACGTATGTTTTTGTTTTAATTTTGAATTGAAGTGTGATTTTTTTGTCAAGTGGTTGCAGCAGGTTTATGGTGTGTGTGTGTGTGTGTGCATAGAGGAAATGTTGCTTTAGTTGTTTTTATTTTCTTTTTTGATGGTGACCATGGAAGGTAATTTTAGAAGACCTTATGTATGCTTGTGGGAAATCGATGAATGTTTTTTGTTGTTGGTTCTATTTAATTTGATTTTCCTATGTTTAAAGAGTTTGAAGAGATGAATAAAATATGTAATTTATGAGCAACGAACTTACTTGAAGGTTGGAAAAATTGAAGTGTAAGATATTTAGGATTGTCAAAGGGAATTAGAGATGCGTGATCATGGGAGCCAACGTTATGCTCATGCATGTGTATTTGTGTATGTTTTTACAATAACTTGAGCGTTGAAAGGTGGGTAAGTAGTCGTATATGTATATAAAAAAGCGAGTGTGTAATGCCGAGTACACATCTGGCATTTCTTGTGTTATAATCATTTTTTAAAATGTGTGCAACGTCTTTCACGTTATGTTTTTTTATAGGGAAAGCAATACCACACAACAAGAAATAATTTCAAAAATGACAAACGTTGACACTAGTACACACTGTTGCGATGTTACAAAATATCATAGTATGTACTCGGCATTTGTTTTTTTGTAATATTCTTTTTAGCTGATGGAGCTGGAAGGGTATTTATAGAAAGAAATTATGTATTCTGGTGAGATATTAATGTTTTTGTTGTTGGTTTTATTTAGTTTTATTTATTTTTTGTTTTTTGTGTAAAGAGGCTGACATTTGTCAAACAAACCATGCACACTTATATACATACATACATTGATATTTTTGAGAACGAGATAGGTGAATGTGATGTCATTCCAAAGAACCAAATGGCATACTTCTATAATGGAAACTTCCAAAATGAAGAAGAAAAGTTTATGGTAGATGAAGAGGACGATGCTTTCTTCATACATATGTATGTTGTAACAATGTAAGAATAGAACGTAATTCGTATAAATTGAGACGTTCTCTAATCTAGCAGCAAGTACAGCATTGTATCTAGCAAGTGCATCATCATCATATAAAATCTTAAAAAATACAATACATTCTATAAATTATTAAAATGGACACATTAAGCAGCAGCCCAATTTTAATATCATTGAACGGCTCACAAATGTCGCTAGATGAGTTTGTGAGATTGTTCTCCGGCAATCGGGAAGAGATGAGCGTTGTCAGCCGGGAAGAGGTATCCGTAAGCCCTCTGTCAATAGAGTTTTCGGACGACGATTTGCCTCCTAATGTATCCATTAGAGACATTTTCGAGAGCGAGGTAGATGAATATCATGAAATTCCAAACAACCAAATGGCATACTTCAAGAATGGAAATTTTCAAAAGGAAGAGTTTATGCTGGATGAAGAGGACGATGCTTTCTTGGCAGCGTTTAATTATATGCCAAAAGATGAGGATAAAGATGACATAATCAAAATTTTCATGCAAGACGAAGAGGGGGATGCATTATTGGTGGCCGTAAATTTAAGATTTTAATTTGATTAATTTTGTAAACACAAATTCAAATTTATTTACTTAAAACGTAAAAAATGTGTAAACAGATTTTTATTTTCACTTTTTTTTACATTTGTCTTTGTCCTTGTACAAACCATATGCATATAAATAAATGATTGAACAAAATTTTTTTATAATTTTAATCTACATATTTATTTAAAAAAATATCGTAAATATATGTTGTGACAATGTAAGAATAGAAAATTAAAATAAATTGTTTAGTTATTTTCCTGATAAAGTAAATATGCATTTCTTAAGGCACAAACTCCATAATTGTGATAGCTGCAGTAAAAATATTCCGGATATTTAAGTTGTATTTGTTTAAAGTTGATGCAACCAAAATCCTCGATGTTGAAAACTCTAATTCGAAGTAGTTTTTCAAACCATTTCTTCTTTTCCACACCCTTAACATAGATTGAATAATGTTTTAAATTGGATTTTAAAAATTTTACAACACTCTTAAATGATATTGATCCGTCATTCCAATTCAGATGATGAAAGTTTCTCGTTAGCCAATTCGCTTCTCTTTGTTTTGCTATTGATAATCTTTTGAAGTTAAACGGTGGTTTAATAATAAAATTTATGTGCTCCTTATTGTTAAAAACAATTGCTATTTCTTTTGCAATGAAGATGTTTGAATTGGATTTAAATCCTTGCATATCGATGAAAACTTTATCCTCAGTCATCTTATTTTATTATTTTTTATTTACATTATCTTACGAACTTGACCTTTTAAGGGTATGTATTCTATTATGCGGTCGTGGATGAGTATACAAAATGCTGATGTATCAGTAGGAATGTTGGAGTCCGTTTCAATTTCAATTTTTATATCAACAGGACCGTTAGAGAGGGCTTCGTTTTGGTAACTGACATCTACTACCACTATCGGCACACTATTTTTAAATTCTTGAGCAGTTAGAAGCGGTTGTGATTCCCTCATGTAGTAGCTTTGTTGAAACCGCAGATACATATCATATAGGATGGCAACCCGACCATTTTTAAATTTTACATTTAGATCATCATATGGGTACGATTCGGAATTTAAATGTACTTTTAAATTGTTTAAATTACAATGAACAAACTTATTTTCTTGTTGAAAAGCAATCAACACAAAACGGGGTCGTTCTCTATTTGCAGCCAATTTAACATTCCATATATAGCTAGTTCCTGTATTTAGTTGAGGATTAATGTGACAATCCCAACTGCGAAATGCCATTGGTATAGAAGCACCACTGTTAATAATTTTAATCATATTCAATTTGCTCAGATCGGATAATTGTACATGCGGAATTCTCCATGAGATGTTTGAGATACTAATTTTTGGTTTGTCAGTAGCAACAGTTGAGTATACGAGTTTTTCATCGTTCTTACTACGTAAGAGAACCAATTCATGTTTACCGCTGAGTATAATTTTATTATAGTCTTCAGCGAAACCTAAAAATAGTTTCAGTGGTACATAGAAATTAAAGTGTCCATTTGAAATATCCAAATCATCGAGTTTGTTCCATCCTGCATTGTACAAGCCAACACTTTCTGTTGGTGATAAAGAAACAAAATTTTTTAGGCTGCTTGTAATCGCTAAATGTCTTGTATGATCAATTTCTATGCCATTAAGTTCATATCGAATTTCGTCAAAAAGATGTGCCACAAAGTTATTTTTTAATTTTAGATTTAAAAACGAAGATATTTTGCTATTATTATCATCTACAATACTTCCCTCAACATATATGTAGCTTTCGCTGGGTAGCACATATAAGTCTTGATTTTGTATTGAAATTCGAATCTCATCATTATTGTTGAAGGATTGTAGGTATGGTGTATATGTGTGATAGTCCTTTTTAATTATACTCTCGTCTGATTGAGGTTTTTCTAGAACATCTAGTATGTAACTCATTTCTTTGTCAACTTTAAATTGAGAGACTTTAAAAATTTTTTATTTTCTTGCGTCAAATATTTTTTGTGTAATGATCTCTTTAATTGTGGTTTGGTTTGCAAGAGTGTTTTATGAGTGTATCCAATTTTATCCTTAGATTGCTTGACGTTGTATATTATCATTATTTGCTAGATCTCAAATGTATTCGTGTTGTAATTTCCTCTCCTCGAAAATTAATTAAATCACCGTTCTGATCAACTATGCGTAGAGTAAGAGAACTTATCTCTTGGCAGTTAACTGGCAAATAGATAAGATTTCGAGGAATCTCAACAATTTTATATCCTGGGGGGACATTGATCGCAAATTCATGTAATGTGTGTGCTTGTGAGTTATTCGTATATGTGTTAACCACTATACTGCATTCAACACGCAAGATATTCACGATGAAAATATTGACTGGTAGATCTGAGTAATGGTCTTGGTTAGGAGCTAGAATTTTCTTATTGAATCCAAAAAGTTTTCCAATTGTGTTATCTTTGTTAAAGTATATGGGATCCTTAGAGCTTTTAACTCTAACTTGCATTGTATTGTTATTAGCTTCTATATCAATTTTATTTTCCGGACAATACTGCTTATAGTTATGTTTAATATAATCAACTATATCATTCAATTCATAAGATCCTATTGGTATTTTAATTACATGTTCACCAATATGAAATATATTGTTATAATCATCTACATTGGGAATGCTATTATATGAATGAAAATCAGTTAGAGCACATTCATATTCACCATCCAAACGAATAGGAGGAAAGTAATTAGCAGATAACTCAGATGAGTTTGAGCTAAGAGTAAGTGTTATTGACATTATGATTGTCTGATTACAAGTAAGTGAAATTAAACACAGCACTTTGTATAAAAAGGAAGTTTATATTTTATTTAAATATATTAAGGAAGTTAATATTTTATTTAAATATATTAGATACAAAATATAGACTTATATATACACTTAACTACAATATTTCATTTTTATTGATCCAAGAATTATGTTGATTGGTAAATCCTAACCATTTAACATATGCCTTCTCTCCTTTAGTTTTAAGAACTTTTTCAACTAGATATGTATTTGGATATCTAGTTTTTGAAAGTTCTTCATCATAGAACCCACCTTTGATAGGATTACCACGATAGTCTTCTAATATGTATGTGGCTGGATACGTATTTTGAACTCTTTTAATCGTGAAAATTTCTGTGGTCCAATTTGGTGTATATCCTTTTTCAAAAACATGTTTATATTTACTTATGCGCACATGATCTCCCACATTGAATTTTGATAATTTGAATAGTTTTAAGCGGTTATATACAGTGTTTAATAATTTTTTCTCATTTTTATAGTTAACTTGAATCGGTGGCATTTTGATGGTGCGATGAATTTTTTTATTATATGTATTAATCAAGTCTTTGTAAATGTCGAGCCAGTTATAAGACCCATTAAAGCTAAACTCTTTCCACATCATTCCTTTTAATGTTCTGTTAAATCGTTCTACTATTGATGCTTTCATTCTGCTATATGTTGAGTAGTGATTAATGTTGTATTTATTCATCAATTTTCCAAAGTGTTTATTGAAAAACTCTTTACCATCGTCTGTTTGCAAGTTTTTTGGTATTCGTCCCAGTTGAAAAATATTCTGCATAGCCTGGCTTGTTTCCAATGCAGTCTTTCTTTTCAAGGGTACTGCCCAAGCAAATTTTGAAAATGTATCAATTACAGTCAGCAAAAATCGATAATCTCTATTGTCTGTAGAATAGTTCCCCATTTCAACTAAATCAGCTTGCCAAAGATCATCTATTCCTTTCATAACAACTCTTCGACGTGGAAAATGTTTTCGTGCTTGCTTATGTAGTTCATTTATTAAATTTCTTTTTGAAGTCATTATTTAACGTATTTAGAATTTGACGGGGTAAGTTGAGTTCAGTGCAAGTTCATTTAAGTACTGTTGACCATCATATTTCTTACATATCCATAAATTAACTCATTTATCTTTCTAATTTCTTTTTCAAAGAATAATTTCATACTTGAAATTGTTTCCCTAATTTCATTTAGTTTCTGACTTAAAATTAAATTGATTTCATCTCGTACCTCTTCAATTTGACTTTGCAGAAACAATTTATTAACAACGTCGTTTTCCTCCAAAGCTTTTGCCACATTTTTGATTCTTTTGTTTTGAACGTCAATGTTATTAGTTGTATCCATAACGAAGCCCAACAGCTTAGGAACATTTTTCACAAAAACTCTGCCACTTGTATCATTAAGATAGTGCCCAAACTTATCGATAGACATGATTTATGTAGATAAATATTATTCTATAATTTTTGCTTCATATAATTCTTCGATAATTGAGACAATTTCGTTATTGTGATTAGTATGACCTGCACCTTGTGATGCTAGCAATAGCCTAAGGCGATCTACTAACTCATTAGGATCATCCCAGTATATATAGTTAGGTTTGTATGGGTTTAGTTTCATCAAACCCTTACCCTTGTAAGGACTTTTTATTGCATGTAGTGATGACGAAGTTGATGAGTTATTTTCACTTTCTTTCTTAAACAATTTACTGATAATATGCTTATATTTATATGCTCTCGTTCCTTTGATTTGTCCATCAGGTCTATAATCTCTTTTGTATGCATTTGTGCTCACTAAAATTTTCTTATATATATCTAATTCATGTTTATCATAATATTTTGGTGTTTTGTGAAACAGTAAAGAAAATAAACCTGGTGTAAAAGCCCATATTTGATTTCCAATCACTATTTTATCTTCAGTAAGTTTAATACTACTATTGCCAAACTTCCATTCATTATTAAAACCTTTATGTGGACCGTATAGAGTGTCTAATTCATTTCTGCTTTCCAAGAGTGCTAGGTCAGTATAACTCTTATTATTATCTGAATTGTCTAGAGTTTCCGATTGAGAGTAAAAATCATCGTTGTCATCATCATCATCATCATCATCATCATCATCATCAGTATCAACATTATCAACCTTGTTTGCGTTTCGATTACTAAGTGAGATATTTTTATTGCATAACGTTTCTTCAACAAGTTTCTTTGGAGTACTTGTCTCTAACTTAACTGATTGGTCGTTGAATGGAAAATTTGAATTTTTATAAACTTTCGTTTTAAGTTCATCTCTTTCTGCCTTAATACTTCTTTTATTATTTTTAGAATTGTTCACAAATTCTGTTAATGGTTCTATTATTGGTTTAAATGTATCTTTGAATTGCTCATGTGTATCTGCTTCATCAACTTTTATACTACGAAATTTTTTCTTTAAAACATTTCTTGTCTTTATTAGCTCTTTTAAAACTTTTTCATCCATTTTCAACTATTAGACAACAGATCTGGTATCAGCTATCAGATCAGGTATCAGATCAGCTATCCGATCAGGTATCACTTAGCAGATCAGGTATCAGATCAGCTATCAGATCAGGTATAAGACCAGCTATCAGATCAGGTATTGGGGTATCAGATCAGGTATCAGCTATTAGATCTGGTAACAGATCAGCTTTCAGATCAGGTATGGTAAATACTTTAGGAAATAAGTAGATGTACTATGCGCAAGGCCAAATTAAGTACTAATGTTTTACTTTTATGTAGAGTAATTTATATCGTTATAAAATAGTCGAATTGCTTTCTATAGCGACCATTGTTTAAGTCATTATCTTTGCTTATCATCAAAAATCCATATTTATCCTTCCAACACTCTCGACAAATTTCATGAAACTTTTCATAACTCATATCGCTGGAAACATGATCACTATAAACGTGCTTCATGTTGGTCTCATCTTGTTTAAACATTATAATCACATTTGCATTGTCTCTTATTAAGTGCTTGGGGATTCTCGTATAAGTTTGGCACAAGTAGAATGAATCAACATCCTTATGTCGTCCCATGCAAAAATATGCTCGTATATTATTTTGCTTCTCGCATGCAACATCATCAAAGATCATAATAGAATTAGTTTTCGCTTCCTCAGGAGGAATAACTTTTTCATTATCTGTAAATGTGTAGTATCCCATCCCTTTAATTGGTGAAATTAATCGCTTTAAGTATTCATATTTTGGTTGATAAAGGGATTTTGAGTATAAATAGATGTTTTCAAACTTGAGTCCATTAGGACTTTCTAGCAAGCTAATCATAACATTAGTCTTTCCACAATTTGATGGTCCAACTATTAGAGCACGAAAAGAATTTGGTAAGAGAGAGCTATGTTTTATTTTAGATCTGATTTTCGTTGAAGCATCAATATTGCGAATCACAATATTTTTATGTTGTTTTACTAATTGCATTCTCATAACTAATTGCATTTCATAAATGTTACTTTTATTATAGAAGAAAAAATAAAATAAGATGTTAATACATTATAACAAAACGTTTAGTTATAAAAAACCAGCCGTTGGAAAAGGTTTATTGAATAGAGTAATTAACTCTCTGCCTGTTGAATTACACCTTCCTGGATATCAGTTTTGTGGACCCGGAACGAAATTACAAAAACGTTTAGATCGTGGTGATAAAGGAATTAATGTATTAGACGCTGCATGTAAAAATCACGATATTGCTTATTCCAAAACAAATGATTTAAATAGTAGACATCAAGCTGATAAAATTCTTGAAAATAAAGCTTGGGAACGAGTTATTTCAAAAGATAGCAGTCTTGCCGAAAAATCGTTTGCATACATGGTTACTAACGCAATGAAAGTCAAAAGAAAATTTGGTATGGGATTGAAGAAGAAGGTTGCAAAAAAAAGTGAACAAAATGGAAAAAAGCTGTTCAGTACATCAATTAAAACTGCAACAAAAATATTGAAGAAGGAAAAACCTCAAGACATTAACTCTGCCATTAGGATTGCACGTAAGATTATCAACAAGTCGTTAAGGGGGAAGAAATCGCAAGTTGTAATACCACGCGTAATTAATGTTCCAAAGATTGGTGGCTTCTTACCTTTGGTACCTATTCTTACTGCTCTGAGTGCAATTGGTAGTCTTTCTACTGGCGGAGCAGCTATAGCAAAAGCAATAAATGCTGCAAAGAATGCCAAACAACAACTTGATGAAGCAACTAGACATAATAAAACAATGGAAGCAGTAGCAATGGGGAAAGGTTTTTACCTTAAACCATATAAGAAAGGATATGGATTGGTTTGTCAAGAAAAACAAAAACCAAATTTTTCATAAAGCTGCCCAATAAACCCCTATCTGATGTTGATTTGAGAAACTTTTCAACAAACATTCCATACTTTAGAGGAGTTTTCATGTTGGATACACTACCAAAACGATCGAGAAAACGAGAATGCGGAATCATTAATTTGGATTTATCAAGAGGACCTGGAACCCATTGGGTAGCATATTATAAAAACAATGAACATAAGGAATATTTCGACAGTTTTGGAAATTTACAACCTCCATTAGAATTAGTTAAATATCTAGGTAAAAATATAAAATATAATTACAATCAATATCAAGATTACGATTCATTTAAATGTGGACATTTATGTCTTCAATTTCTTTACAAAATAAGTGAAAAGAATAAATAAATAACACACAAACAATTTTTAAATTTTGTTTTGTTTTATTAATAAAAAAAGTTTATAAGATATACTTTCTACATATTATTCCCACTGTGGGTATTGAGCATTTGTTAAAAAGATATTTATTTCAGCAGCAGTATCCAACTTTAAGCCACTGTCTCCTTGCTTACATATACAATATACCCCGGATGCCAGTTCTATTATATCATCATCCGATAGCGTGTTGTACCGATTTGGTAGAAACATTATGTTGTTTTCCAGTTCAATTTGAATTGTAGTGCCATATTTACTAGTCACACGCTTAGCGTTTTTAACTGCATACTTAGTTGAGTCCTGGAGCTCTTTTATATGTATTAATTTTTTTTTATTTAATGTGTTGAATTTTGTGATCAAATCTGGAGGATTCATTATTACAATATTAATTAATTAAATTTAATTTTTATATATATTTTTTTTCTTCTTTAACAGATAGCTCAATCTGTTTTTTGTAAACTGATGTATTAAATATTTCTACCAATCTTTAAATAGGTAAAAAATAATTCTTAAAAGAAAGATCAGTATCGTAACTATCTCTTTTTCTCATATTGTAATTATTTTTGATGTAAAATATTTTTTGTTACTTATAGAATTGTAGTGAAAGAGATAGTAGTTATATTGACGTTCTTAAGCGTAACTGAAACAAAAAATGGCAAAACAAAGATCGGAGAGATAGTTATATTGATGTTCTAAAGTGTAACTGGAACAAAATATTTCAAAAAGCACTCAAAAGTGTTTGTAACATTTTAATTTTACAAGAATATTTTACTATAAATAAGAATGTAAAACTTTCAAGAGTACTAGTATAAAAAATAGCATTCAAGAAAAAAGTATTCTTTAAAAAAGAAAATTAAAATAACAATTAAAAAATGAGCCAAGTACGTGAACGGTTATTTGAGTTTCTTAATTCCTTTGAGGACTTATTGCTCTATGAGCATAAAGAAACCATAAATTTTTTCGTCTCCATGCTTAATGAAAATGAGGAGTATGGAATTATAGAACAAGAGGACTCTGATAGTGGGCATTTTGCCAGCTGCCCCTGGTATAGCGAAGGATGCGAGGAAGGGCCGGACACATGTCGATGCACCATGTTCCACATAAGGAAAAAAATAATTTTTAAGATTATTGAAACTTATAAAAATTTGTCAAAAATAAATAATGAACAAATATAGAATATATATGTATGTGTATGGGTTTTATTTAGTTTTTTATTGTTTTTTTTTTTAATATATATATATATATATATATATATATATATATATATATATATATATATATATATATATAGATTAATAGAGCGAAAAACTATTAGTTTAAATATTATATTCATTGAGGATGGATAAATGTACTTTAAAGAATATATTTCACCACAATGAAGAACGAAAACCTCAAATACATGATTTGGTTTTTGAGTTTGAATACTTGCTCAATTGGAAATTGAAGATTTCATGTGGATTTTCAACAGCTTTTGGTTTTAAGCCAATGATATGGCTGAATTATAAAAATAAGCAATACATTGGACTGGACCGGGAAGAGTGGTTACACCTCATGTGCTATAAGGACTATATTCATGATATGCTTAATCGTCGAGATTTTTTAAATTCTATAAATATAATTGATAATGAAAGTGAGAGAGATGTTGAATATAAGTTTAAATATAAAAGGGGTGTTTGTTTTTTAGTTATCGAACAAGGAAACTCTAATATAAAAATCGATTCTGACACTTGGAGATCATTAACTCAAATTCGAGTATTTTTTACATCAATTTTATGTTGGAACAACATTCTAAGAAAACAAATTCTTCATTTCTATTATGAATATTATATACCAACCTGCTCCGCTTTAAACAAAACAAAACTCCAATTCAATGAAATACAAGGAATACATGAAAGGGATGTAAAGATTGAACTGACACGACTTTGTTATGAGATTGGGGAAAAAATGCAACACAAGATTCTAACAGATGTGAAAATTCATAAATTATATTTAAGAATGGATAATAAATAAATAAATAAATAAAAAATGTACACAAGAATATATGTTTTATTGTTTTTTATTGGTTATATTTTCTTTGTTTTTTTCATACAATTTTTTAATAATTAATATTTACATTTATTTTTTAACAAAAGAATTTTTTTTAATAACTAATATTTACACTTATTTTAATAATAAAACTTTACAATAATTTACATTAATTTTAACTTTCTTCTTCTTCTTGAAGTCTATCAATTTCCATTAATAGCATGTCAAGCTCATAATCAGGATTGGTTTCCTCTATTGCTGAATGGTACCATGCATATGTGCTTATACCATCACTTTTGATATTTCTTTTATCATCTTGATAACTTAGTATTATTTTATGTAGTTGCATAGTATATAATTGATGCAAACTCGACTTAAAGGTAAGCATATTATCAAATACATTTGATTTATTAAACAGACAATCTCTATATGAACTTAGGCTATACTTATCTAAAATGGTTTTCTTGACCCCCTTCGATTTCTTTACATCATTTTGATCTTGAACACTAAATGAATACATTTTAGATCGCAACCCAACAAACTCTTTCATTATTTTTCCACAATTTTCGTCTTTCATCATACCCAGCACCTTTTTGTTTAAACGAGGAATACCATATATGTTATCTGAAGGATAATCAGATGTGTCAAATTCATCCTGTATGTCCATTTTTATGTCAGCATAGAAGTCATCAGTCCGTATTGTATATATGAATGAATCAGTATCCATATAGTTTAATGACAATTTTGATTTAAATTTGGGCTGCATGTAGCCATAATGGAAATTATACATTTTCCATTTGGAAAGTTCTAGCACACAAAATCCTAAGTAAATAGGCTTATTATAATATGTCTGGAGCCTATTCATTTGAATCGCCACCATGTCTTCTGAAAATATAGACAAACTATGGAAATTGGGCTTAGATATCCAATCTTGGGCTCCCAAATGATTGCAATTCGTTCTGTTCCAGTTTGTTACAATTCTAACATCTTTTCTCTTATCTACATTTTCCATAGTCTTACCATATACCGCATTATTGAGCAATTTGAAGAAGTTTTTCTCAAATGTATTTTTAGCGTTAGCTCTATGCTTGGTATTTAAGTCTATATATGATTTTAACCATGGAGATTGTTTAAAAGTGAGAATCCGATGTATTTTTTTTAGAATCAAACCATACTCTAAACATTGCTTAAGAATTCTGTAATGAATAATATATGAATGTTTAGTAGAAAAGTCAGCAATTAATTTAGTTTGATTCTTTCCGTAAGGTTTTTTATTTTCCACACAAAAAGGTAGATCATTGTGCGATTCGTGTAAAATGGAGGGATATTCTAAAGTAACTTCATACACATAACCATCATTTGAATTATTGTCTATCCGATTTGGATCCAGATTTAGCTCATCACTTGATAACCATCTGAATCCTCCATATGGAAGATATTCGGACATAGCCCAACCGTAAAGGTTATTGGCATCTAGGTACATTAGAAACTCTGAAGGTTTCTCTTTATCGAAATCCTCTAGATATTTATTGTTTGCTTTTGAATACCTTTTACTACATTGTACAATCCCCCCACGTATCCCTTTTTTAAAGAAATTATACATATCTATATCAGTTAACAACTCCAATTCTATATTTGTGTACTTCAACATAGCATCCCACGAGAGTCCAGGAGCAGTATAGTACTGGCTTGGATCTAGGTTATATATTCCCTTACAAACTTTTCGAAAATTTTCGAATACATCAGTTAGCAATAGAACGTCTGTTTTTAAATAAAACTCCATGTAGTCTTGTAAAGTTTTGCAATCAAATGTGTACCAAATTTTTTTTGCATGCTCATAATCTTCATGTGAACATTCTCTATTGGTAAGTGTGTTGAAAAAGTCTTCCCTCGCTGGAAGTTGACTATCATTTAATTTTTCAAAGGAATTGAGATAGTTGTAAGGGAAAACACCCTTCCTTCTAACCAGATCAAACTCTATTTTTGATGGAAATTGCTCTTTAATTGTACAGAAATCGTTATCCGTAAGATTATTGGCTAAAGTTTCTAAGCTTTCGGGCATAAAACGTAAGGTGTCTAGAAATCTAAGTTCAAGATTGAAATCGTCATTCATTTTTGTATATGTTGATAAAGATATATAACGTTCTTTATTTAGCGGAAGGACTTTTATGTTGTCAGACTTTTCTCCTAACTCTTTAACAAAAAGATGTGAGTCATAAGACGAATAATTATGAAAATAAATAGGGATAAATTTTGGTTGTTGATATTTTAAGTTGCACATATTATGAGCTGCACCTCTAAATTTGCCAGTTACATGACAATGATCAATTACGCGATCACTACCTAAAAATTTATCACATATGTGGCAATTTACAGCATTTCGAAAACTGAATATTTCTGAAGGGGATAAAGAATCCATTTGTGTCTTTCTCATTAAATAATTAGTATATATATCTTCACAATCCTTAACTAAATAAGCAACAAATTTTTCTGCAGCGTCCCTACCAGTATATATTCTAAACTTATCTATATTATGGTTAATATATTTAATATTATAACTAAAAGCACAGGGAGTATGCTTTTTAGTTAAATTATTTTTTTTACTTACTATACATTGGATGTCCTCAAGTATGCACTCAAAATCTGCATACACAACAAAAGGCACATCCATCTGTCGTTGGTGGTCCTTAAATTTAAGTGTAGCGTTATTATAGGATGGTAGCTGGGCTACAATTTTACCACACTCTGCTTGATGTTGCTCCATGATCCTATCACTGTGAGTAAATTGCAGACATACATTACACAATTTAAGAGTGTGTTCGTGTTTTGTCGTTTGGCCGCTTAATAATCTGTAAAAAATTTAAATGAAATCATTTATAATAAATATTATAAAAAGTTATATATATATATATATATATATATATATATATATATATATATACTTGACACTTTTAGCTTACCTAGACATATTTTGTATTAGAACGTAATGATGACCAACGATATTTTCCAACAACAATAAGTTGATATGATTACATTTTTCCTTCTTTGTTATAATACGGACCAACAACTACATTATTTTCCTCATCATAACCAAATACGTTTACGCTGATTCCACTATTCCGCTTCTCAAATATTTTAATATCTTTTAAAGATATTGGAAATATTAAATTCTTAAAATCTAGCGTTACACCATTTTGGGTACAAATGATGTCAGCAGTTATGTCATGAATATTGTATGAGCTACATCGCTGTTTACTCTTTATTTGAGAAGTATCTACTGCGGCGATCAGACACCACTTGAAACAATATTGATCGGTGTTTTCTACATTGATGCAAGCTTTTCTTTTTTGAAGTTTTTCTGGTAAACTCATCCAGTTTGCTCCTTTAACTAGAGAAGCTTTATTAATACTTAGCTCTGCTCGGACTATGCGTATCAAAGTCCAACCAGAGTCCTTCTCTTGAAATTCACTCATTTTATTTTGAATTTCTGAAATTTGGTTAGAAAATACTTCATATATTTCATCTCCTCTGGTCAACAAATTCATTTTAGCTCTATGATGAATAATATTGAACTCCAATTCCTCTCCCACAATTTTTACATATTCTGCCACAATACTCATATTAAATTTTATTACAGTGTGGCTTTGTAAATGACTTTCAAGCATCTCTATGAAAATTGATTCATTTTCACCAATGAAATCTTCTAGTAAAAGTTCATCTCTTTTATTATTTAATCCATACGTTACAATATTATTTTTGAACGCTTTGCTTATGGTGTAAAATTTCATATTATCTTTATGTCTTCCTTGCGTTTCTTCATCAATGCTGGTATTATTTATTAAATTACCTCCACAAGCATCCGCTCCTTGAAGTTCTCGTTGTTGTTGTTGTTGTTGTTGTTGTTGTTGATACTGTAGTTGTTGATGTTCATGAGTATTTGTGTACCATTGCATGGAGGTAGAGGGTTGTTGCCAATACATTTCTTTTTGTTGTTGTTGTTGTTGTTGTAGTTGATATTGCAATTGTTGGCCAGTATTTGGGTACCATTGCATGGCTGTAGGATATGGTAGCTGTTGTTGAGGATATTGATATTGTTGCTGTTGAGGATATTGATATTGTTGTTGTTGTTCTTGAAGATATTGGTATTGTTGTTGTTGTTGTTGTTGTTGTTGTTGTTGTTGAGGATATTGATATTGTTGTTTTTGTTGTTGAGGATATTGATATTGTTGCTGTTGTTGAGGATATATATATTGGTCCTCAACACCATGGTTTTGGATATGATCCAAGAAACACTTTTGATATTTATATATCTTATTGCACATATTACATTTATAAACCATTTTTAATAATTTATAGAATGTATTGTATTTTTTAAGATTTTATATGATGATGATGCACTTGCTAGATACAATGCTGTACTTGCTGCTAGATTAGAGAACGTCTCAATTTATACGAATTACGTTCTATTCTTACATTGTTACAACATACATATGTATGAAGAAAGCATCGTCCTCTTCATCTACCATAAACTTTTCTTCTTCATTTTGGAAGTTTCCATTATAGAAGTATGCCATTTGGTTCTTTGGAATGACATCACATTCACCTATCTCGTTCTCAAAAATATCAATGTATGTATGTATATAAGTGTGCATGGTTTGTTTGACAAATGTCAGCCTCTTTACACAAAAAACAAAAAATAAATAAAACTAAATAAAACCAACAACAAAAACATTAATATCTCACCAGAATACATAATTTCTTTCTATAAATACCCTTCCAGCTCCATCAGCTAAAAAGAATATTACAAAAAAACAAATGCCGAGTACATACTATGATATTTTGTAACATCGCAACAGTGTGTACTAGTGTCAACGTTTGTCATTTTTGAAATTATTTCTTGTTGTGTGGTATTGCTTTCCCTATAAAAAAACATAACGTGAAAGACGTTGCACACATTTTAAAAAATGATTATAACACAAGAAATGCCAGATGTGTACTCGGCATTACACACTCGCTTTTTTATATACATATACGACTACTTACCCACCTTTCAACGCTCAAGTTATTGTAAAAACATACACAAATACACATGCATGAGCATAACGTTGGCTCCCATGATCACGCATCTCTAATTCCCTTTGACAATCCTAAATATCTTACACTTCAATTTTTCCAACCTTCAAGTAAGTTCGTTGCTCATAAATTACATATTTTATTCATCTCTTCAAACTCTTTAAACATAGGAAAATCAAATTAAATAGAACCAACAACAAAAAACATTCATCGATTTCCCACAAGCATACATAAGGTCTTCTAAAATTACCTTCCATGGTCACCATCAAAAAAGAAAATAAAAACAACTAAAGCAACATTTCCTCTAGGCACACACACACACACACACCATAAACCTGCTGCAACCACTTGACAAAAAAATCACACTTCAATTCAAAATTAAAACAAAAACATACGTACAAAATCAAACTAAACCAAAACCAACAACAAAATATTCATAGATATCCCACAAGCATAAATAATTTCTTTCTTTCCAAAATACCCTTCCATCTCCATCAGCTAAAAAGAATATTACAAAAAACTAAGGCAAAATTTGCTCGATGCGTACTCTCACTTAAAAAAAAACATTGCACTCTAAAACCATAAACCTGCTGCAACCACTTGACAAACAAAAAAATCAAAATTAAAACAAAAATATAAAACATACATACAAGTTTGCGCGCAAACATAATAAACTACGAGTATGTACATCAACCCAAAATTAAAACAAAAACATACGTACAAAATCAAACTAAAACAAAACCAACAACAAAAACATTCATAGATATCCCACAAGCATAAATAATTTCTTTCTTTCCAAAATACCCTTCCATCTCCACCAGCTAAAAAGAATATTACAAAAAACTAAGGCAACATTTTCTCTATGCATACTCTCACTTTAAAAAAAAAACATTGCACTCTAAAACCATAAACCTGCTGCAACCACTTGACAAACAAAAACATACGTACAAAGCATGCGTGCCAACGAAAATAAACTACGAATATGTACATCAAACTATCCTTATCTCACACTTATGCTCACACAACAAAACAAAACATCATCATCACATACATATGCATCTACAAACCATCGAGTACCCTCGTCACTTCACACCCTTGACTTTAATTACCTAAATTTTCCCATAAATTACAAATTTTCAATTTTAATTACCCAAATTTGACAATTTTAATTGTTATAGAACCGGCAGTTCCCTACTACTCATGTCAGCTCTCTATAGTATAATATTACGTACAATTTTTACGGACCTTACTGTCACTTTTTAAAACAGGAAATTTTTACTTGGGATAAGTGCAATCTGTATGAAAAGTTTCAATAAAATTGAAACTAATTTTGAATTTCAAATGCTTGTTCCCGCCCCCTAATTCTAACTTCTGGTTTTTTAGATTTTTCTTAGTGACATCTAATCTGGATTAATTTGTTTATTAAATTTCAGCTCTCTAGTGCGGAGCGGAGTTTTAACGATGTGGGCCCACATACCAGATAAAACTTCTTGGTTTTAAGATTTTCCCATTGGCGTACTAATCTACAGTCACTTTTGTATAATATTTTAGCTCTCTAGCTCGAATTATACCTTTAAAGTTTATGAACATTACTTCTCCCACTATTTTTAACGCACAATTTTGTTGTGAGCAGCGCTTATAATTCATGCTAATTTTCTTCTAAAATATGCTAGACCGAAGTAGATTAAACATAATGCTAACATTTTATGGGAGTGATAACGCCCACTTTTTTTAGCGCAATAGTTTATATTCTTGTATACGTGCAACGTGTAGGCAAAATTTCACTAAAATAGCTTGAGTTAAAAGCTGTACATTAAGTTTTAAGTTCCATACAATATTAGCGTAGCCCCGCCCATTCTGGTAAAAATGTTTTAGTTGTCAGATCTTTCTAGTAGGTTTCTCACCTAGACCCACTTGTATATCAAATTTCAGCTCCTTAATTTAATTTTTATAATTTTTAATTTTTATAGGCCTCTTTTCCAAACTCAAGATTTTTTTCGGTCAGTATTTATTATCAGTGTCAAGTTTCATTGCAAACGGACAAAAATACCCACATAAATAGTATGTACATATATCTAAATATGATGAGCCATAGTACTTGAAAATTGAGGTTCAAATGGTATGGGCGCATCAACGCCCACATTTTTAATAAAAAATTTGTAGCCTTGCATTATCGCAGTATATATTCCAAATTTCAATAAAATAGCTTCCAGTAAGCGCCTTAGATTTGCTTTTTTGAATTCTTACCTTTATGGGCGTAGCCCTACCCTCCTGGCTAAAATTTCCGTGTTTTCAGATTTTTGTAGTTTATTGCTAACCTAGACCTTTGTCTGTATCGAATTTCAGCTCACTAGCACAAATTTTAATTTTTACGGGCGTAGCCCCGCCCCCCTGGTTAAAGTTTTCTTGTTTTCAGATTTCATTGCTCACCTAGATCTATTCGTGTACGAGATTTTAGCTCTCCAGCTATACCGGAAGTGCTTCATCAATTTGATGAGTGATCAGTGAGTCAGTGAAGTAACATGAATTAATTCTAATTATGTTTTAAATTTCATAATTTTAAGATTGCGGGGAACAAAGTTATGAGGGGGGTAAAAACAGCTCGAACGCCTTCGTGTAAATATACACACTACGTGCATTGACCAGAACTTGGCCTGGTGCACTGCCATGCGCCTAGATATCATTATCAACACAAGGTAAAGCATCAAATTACAAGCATTTTTACAACAACACAAAGTTGAAAAATAGGAAAAATGTGAACATGAATGAAATTTTTTGGATAAAGCTAGAAAGAAACTTAATATCTTCATTAGAACTGTTTTAATATGCTCAAATATTCTTTTTTCTTTTACGTATATGGATTTTTTGGCTTACTATGCAAAATTCGCTAAAAATCATTCAAATACATGTTGGTTTAAAAACTGTCCGCAAAGAAAGCTTCGGCACGAATTTCATTTAACTCAAAAACAAAAGTACTCCCAATGAGCTATTTATGCTGAAGGTTATTTGAATATCTCTCAATTAGAACGCTAACAGGATCAATGTTAGCAATCAAATATATCGTTAGCGTAAATGCAAAATCACGTATCTACACTCTTTCAAATTTTGTATGTGCAAAACTAAAGTATATTATAAATATAAGTCACGGGAATAAAGTTTCTTTATTTTCAGTTTTAATTCGTTTGATTGTTATGATAAAGATTTAAACATTTCTAGGATGCTTTTTCATTTATTTTTAGTTACGTGGTTTTGCATTTTATCTGAGGATATGTGTACGAATATATGCCTTGGGGTCCACAGGCTCTTATTTGAGAACTGTTGCATTGAGCATATGTATGAAATTTAAAATAATTTGCTAATCGTCATGAAAGTAACCGTGATTTGCTACATATGTATGTACATTCAACATATATATTTACGCTCGTTCAAAAACTTAATTCTTAACCGGAATTAGCAACAATGGTCAAAGCACATGTGGGATTTATACAATTAAAGCGTTAAAACATTTTTTTTTATTTCTTACATTTGAATACCTACAAGACATTGAGAAAGAAAAACAATGAATTCATATAACAACAAAAAGTTGAGAAATTATTATAAATCAATCAATATTAT
The DNA here is from genome assembly GCA_949987645.1 of Tachina grossa. Classification (NCBI taxonomy): domain Eukaryota; kingdom Metazoa; phylum Arthropoda; class Insecta; order Diptera; family Tachinidae; genus Tachina; species Tachina grossa. The sequence continues at coordinate 129,552,117 of OX465274.1, read as the reverse complement.
TTGCTATAAAAGTTGACGAAAATTTTCAAATTGTATCATTCACTTCTTGTATTCATTTCTGTAAAGAACCAAATACCTTGACATGGCTTTTAAGGTAAAAGAAACAAGCAACAGTCTTGAAAATTATAAAATGTTTCAATAATAAAAAAAACAACAAATAAAGCAAAACTACATATTTAATTGCTACATGATTGCTTAAAAGTTAACTGATTAATCTTTTCTTACAGATTGTTTTCGCACTTGCATTCGTAGCTGTTGCCAGCGCTGGTTACATTCCAGCCTCTGAGGTATATCATACTGCTCCAGTTGCTTTGCATTCGTCGCCAGTAGCTGTAGCTGAACAGGTTGCCGTAAAACACGAAGAATACGATCCTCATCCTCAGTACAGATACTCGTACGGTGTTGAAGATAGTTTGAGTGGCGACTACAAGAGCCAAGTTGAGGAACGTGATGGTGATGTAGTACGTGGTGAATATTCATTGATTGACGCTGATGGTTACAAACGTACTGTTAAATACACAGCTGATGCTCATAATGGCTTCAATGCTGTTGTTCACCGTGAACCTCTTGTTAAGTCCGTTGCTCCTATAGCCCATTATAGTGCTCCAACTGTAGTTAAGACTGTGGCTCCTGTAGCTCATTATACAGCTACACCTGTTGCAAAGGCTTTTGCTGATGCGGCTGCATACTCTTCTCCAGCTGTTGTCAAAACTGTTGCTCATTATACAGCTCCCACTATTGCTAAAACCGCAGCTCCAGTGACTCATTTCGCTGCACCAACTGTTGCCCATTATTCTGCACCTGCTGTCGTCAAAACTGTTAGTCCAGTTGGACACTATACCGTTCCAACTGCCCACTACGCAGCTCCTACACATTTTACATCTTATGCTTCCCCAGCTGTTTCATACCACCATTAAATTGTTATAATTCGCATTGCCAATATTTTGTTTGTACCCATATTTATTTAAATAACTTTAAAGAAAAATTGTGGTTGAATAATAAAGAGCCTACTTTAAGTAAATGAAATTGCTTTTTAACTTAATAATTACACTATGCAACCTGGGCTGTCAGATATGGTGATTTGTCGACAATAGTGTTGATTTTTCACATTTTTTGGCGACATGGCAATTTTCTTGGCGTTAAATAAATTTGTTGGCAATTTTTATGGCTATTTTTTTTAAACAAAATTGAACTTCAAAATTTTTTTAATTCGGGAAAATCAGTTTGTTCAAGATGTAGTTTCAAAATAAAATCTTACCAAAACTCTTACGCAAGACATTAAAATAATTTGATTTTGATGCTTTTTCTTATATGAAATATAGTAGTTAATGCGTTTTAAATTTGGATGAGAAACGTTCACTAGAAATAATTTTTGGCGATTTTATTGCTACTTTTGACGATTTTATGCTAAATTCTTATACGATTATTTTATTAATGGCTCGATTATGGATGGCAACCGAACTTTGGTTGCGTTGCTAGTTGCCGAAATGGTATCACGGATGACAACTGGCAACTAACAGCTGGTAATTTCAGTTGCCATATTGGCAACCACAAATTTGTAGTTGCTGCATTGTTTAAAAGAAAAAAATTTAAAAATCAAACAGTAATTGCAATATTATTTTTATTTTTTAATTTCTTCTATGCAAATTTAAGGAAAATATGTTTTACAGCTAAAACAGAGATCGTTCAAGCTTATTTTAGGCAACATTTACTCACAGTAGAGGCGGTAATTCTAAAGAGTCGTCTAATAGATTCAACTTTTGTACTTCCTTCTCTTCACCAATAATTAATTTCACTTAACTAATAATTTTTATGATCAGTAATGTTTTTAAGCACTTTTACTCAATAATTTTCTTTTTAGCACTTGTATTTCTTATATTTTAAATATTTTTTTTCAGTTGCCAATCTGTCATAATCATATTTTCGATAACTTTTTGGCCACTGGAGTAGGTTGCCATACATAATACAAATTTTAAGTTCAGTTGCGTTGCTAGTTTACTCGGCAACTGAAGTTCGGTTGCCATCAATAATCGAGCCATAAAATTTATATCAAAAAAATTATTATATAAAAACAAATTTATTGTCAAATATACTCGTATATAAGAAAAAAAAACTACATAAAAATGATTTTGGCGACTTTTGGCGATTTATAAAATCAATTTTTCAAAATAGTTTTGAAAAAAATCTGACAACCCTGTATGCAACATATAAAGACTTTTCGAAAAACTCACGTACAAGACAGTATAGTTTCGATAGCACTACCAAAGGGTAGTAAAACCCTATGCTCGAAAACAGCTAGTTGTTCCGCTCTACTAAGTGTTTGTCAGAATATTTACAATTAGCTTTGCTGTTATTTGTTCAATAATAATTATCACATGTAATTTGGCTTACAAATCAATGCGAGCTTTAGCCTAATCAAATCATAGTTATAAAAATATTTGGCAAAGTTGTAGCTACGGTATAGTTGGTGTCTAGGCACCTTAAATACCTCACTAAAAGCACTTTATACATTAAAAATTTTCGTTCTAGCATAACAACAAACTGTTTGCGAAGGCCACCACACCTTCATCAGCATTCTTGTGTTTGGACGATTGTGTGTGGTGTCAGTTGAAGCAAATTTCAGTTTTTTATACTCATTGACAAAAGTGGGCATAACTACGCCTATAAAATTTTAGCTTTGCGCTTTACACGATATTGTATTATTCGAACCCACACCCATTAAATTTTAAAGTCCTATTTCAAATACCTCTTACCAACCGATACCTAGAAAATTTTGCACACACCTTCTAGTCATGTAATGGCAAAATAAGTCCTTTTGTACAAAATAAATATCTTTTAAATAAAGGGTCCGCCATCTAACTTCTTTTTTCAACTAGCGCTTATTTCGTGAATGGTAACACTTAGCTCATGTCTGATTTGACAAATAATTAGTTTTATCCTTACGCTGAACGAGCCAACTGACCACCCAATGCGTTTTCGCTTCGCTAAGTGGGCCTACGATCGACTTACAGAAGATGCCGATTTTGCCAAAAAAAATCATCTTTTCAGATGAAGCTCATTTTGATCTTGGCGGGTATGTAAATAAGCAAAATTGTCGCATTTGGGGCACAGAAAACCCGCACGCGTACATTGAAAAGCCGACGCACCCAAAACGAGTCACTGTTTGGTGCGGATTTTAGTCCAGAGGCATAATTGCGCCATTTTTTTCGAAAATGAGCAAGGAGTGGCCGTTACAGTCAATGGCGATCGTTATCGGGACATGTTGAACGAATTTTTGTTCACAGAAATTGAAGAGGAGGATATTGGCAACATTTGATTTCAACAAGCTGCAGCATTTATAGCATTTTCTCAAAAAAAAAAAAAAAAAAAAATGTTATCTGGCGGACCCTTTATCTCGTGCACCTGAAATTACTTAATCTTGTAGTATTTAGGAGGGCGGTACCACCCTCATTAACATTTAAAGTAATACAGCACATGCTCTAGGGTTGCCAGTCGGGCTTGTTTTGGCTGGATTGTCCCGCTTTTTAAGTATCTGTCCAGTTTCAAGCTAAAATAAAATTTGTCCAGCTAAAAAAATTTTTTTTTTAAATGTGTTCTTAATATTTATTGCCTTAAATTTTTAACAATAAACTATACATCGACTATTGATGTCTTCGCGCAGTTTATAACCAATTAACAAAAGATTTTTAATGAAAATTTAAAGCAATGAATTAGAAAATTTACGAAAAGTTGTATGTTTCGTCCTTTCAATACCAGTTAGTAACGCATTTTGTGAGTGTTTAGTAGAAAAAATAAAATTTGGAGCATTCATGAGATGTAGCTCTTGAGCTCAACAGTTGTGAAACTGTTGGCAACCGTTGGCCTCAATAGTTACGTCTGAGAAACGGCTTGATGGATATAATTTAATTTTAATAATATATAATATATATTTTGTAATATAAAATTAAACAAATATTTGCTCCTGCCACCTAACAAAGCATATAAACGATATAACTCTATTCGACCGAAAAAAATTTAAGAAAGAAAATTACTCAGCTGTTGTAAGTAAGTTTCTAAGAAGTAGCAAATATGAAGGTAGCAGAATCTTGTAAGCAATGAAAATGACATATGTATAATTTATATAAAGTGTTCCAATAGAGACACTGTATGTATGATGTTATTCTATATACATAAGCACAACATCAGATTGTTAAGCTTAAGAATTACTGATTTCAATAGCACCATCCATTTTTCGAAGTTACCGCTTGTTTTTAAATAATTTTGCTTTAAAGTTTAACATTAACATTAAACACCCGTTCGCACTACGCAAGTCTTACCGCTAAGCTGATTAGTTTGTGGGAGAGTTTTACGGGGGCAAAAGAAAAAAAAAGGAAAAAAGGTTTTCCTTTCTCATTCCTAATGTTAAAAAAGCACACACAAAACTATGTATAAAAACACGCCGTGAAAAATAAGACTTACATTGTGAGTAGACTTGTGCCATTTAGTTCATTTCAGTGACCGGTCATTTTAGTTCATTATTTGTAAATGAACTAGTTCGTTCATTTAGTTCAATCGCTCTTTTTAGTTCAATGAACTAGTTAGGTCTTTTTAGTTCAATGATTTTACATCTACAATTCTACATGCATATGTATGAGTGTTGTGGTCTTTGACAATATTAAAAAGACAGATTCTGTGATTAAAATGTTTTATGAAAAATAAAATTAATTAATTAATAAATAAATTTGCTCTATAAAGGGTTTATAAAACAAATTTTTTAAAATCTCATAAATCCAAAATATATTCTGTGAATAGGGTAGTATAAGTGTTTACTTGTTTATTGCATTTGTGGTAGTAGCAAGCCATGAACAAGAACTAAATATACATACATACATACATATGGATGAGTATAGAAGATAAGCACACAACAGTGAAAAAGTAAAGCAAAACGTTGAAAACATTTAGTTCGCAGGATCTGTGTTAGTTCATTTTATGTCTTAGTGCTTAGTTCAAAAATTGAACTAGCAATAAAACTTGTGTAGTGTGAATTGGACTAAGCAACGGAATCTATCTAGACGTTAGCGTTGTCATTCTAACAAAAATTATTCGAATACTCGAATAACTTTTTTTTGCCGAATATTCACATATTCGAATGATTTCCTTAATTACTTTGTATAAAATATATTTAACAATTTGTAAAATTTTAAGTTGTTAACATTGAGATATAAAGTAATTAAATTACTCCAAATTATAAATGACGCTATCAGCGCAGAAGTGGTGTAACCCACACCAATTTTTTTAAACTTTGCGATATTATCATCTGTTCAAAATAGTGGCTTAGTCTACTTTTTTTATAGTTAGCAATGTAAATAACGTATTTATCAGCAGAACACCAACCAGAAAACAAATGTGGGTTACACCACTTCTGTGCTGATAGCCTCAAATATTTATGTTTGAATATGTTCGGTGAACGCATCTTTACCTTTTTTGCTGGGAAAATATAATGCCTCTTTACTTGAATTAGAAGGTGTCTTACAATTCTTGATAAAGAGTTTAGAAAAAAGCAATAACTGCTTTTCTACAGATTTAATCAATAGTTTTAAGAACTGAATTAATGAACGACGTATAAAATATTTAATGCTTTAATATTATTCCTAAACAAATACTAACTTAAAAGAATATATGCCATAAAAACGAAGAGTATGTAAATACTTTGTCTTCACAATTATTTTCTAATTAAAATATCGCGAATGATCAATTATGATGAAGGATTAGATGACATTTCTGAAGTAACTGATAAAGTATGAAATTTTATTTATATAAAAATCGTCAATAATATTGAGTTTGATATAAATTATTTTGAATAATATCCACAAACTGGATCAACAACATCATCAAAAAATATATATTTCTATCTCAACACAGAATTTTTGCAACAAAAATTGCAGCTCTGGACCGGCACTAATAAAAAAAATCAAGCTAATACACATGCGTATCATTTTTTTTTCAAATTTTTTAAAATTATTCTAACAAATTTTTTTTAATCCGAAATAATTTTTAGTCAGGCTTAAGTTCAGTGATTTCAATTCTTTTATTGAATGAAATATTTTTATTAATTAATGTGAGTTTCTAAAGAAGAGAAGAAAAATTAAATTAGACTTTTAAGCTGGGGGAAATGCCGATATTTTTCTGTGCTGCAACGCACTTCATCAGCACCCTAGTCTATCTACTTGGGTAGAGATTGTTATTAACATCAGCTATTTAACGTAAATTCTAATAAAACGGAATGTGAGAAATGATTGTTGTGTACAATTATTGATTTAGCTTTGGTAAATACATATGTAAGTATCACTATTTATATCCCCTGTTTTCCATTTTTTCATTTTTCTATTTAGGTTAGCACGAAGTTATATGACTCTACCTACGTATGTTTAACTATTCTTACTTATCTTTTTTTTTAGTTAATTTTAATTATTATTCGAACTCCATTTGTTTCTATATTTGTGATTTGAACGGGCTAAGGTTCGTATTGCTTCTTAAGCTAAATTACATGTGATAATTATTAATGAACAAATAACACCAAAGTCTGTTGTAAATATTCTGACTAACAACACATAGTTGAACGGAACAGCCAGCCGTTTTCGAAGGCCACTAAACATTCATGGACGACATGAACGACATCAACGACAATGGTAAGACTGTTGTAAATATAGTGATGGTAAAATTGAGCTTACAATACAAAAAAGCTTTCAGCAAATTGAAATACGATGAATCAAAACAATTCACATATTCCATTTGCAATAAAATGCTAAGTATATAAAGCAGAAATCTACATCAACTGACACCACACACAGTGGACCAAACACAAAAGAACGCTGATGATGAAGGTTTAGTGGCCTTCGAAAACGGCTGGCTGTTCCGTTCAACTATGTGTTGTTAGGCAGAATATTTACAACAGACTTTGGTGTTATTTGTTCATTAATAATTATCACATGTAATTTAGCTTAAGAAGCAATACGAACCTTAGCCCGTTCAAATCACAAATATTCTTACTTATCTTTTACGATCATCACATTAATTATTTTGACTTATTCGATGTACCGTCGGTACATACATATAAGTATTATAGTAGTGGATATTATGTTACTTTGTTTTTACTTTTTTTTACCGTTTATTTGGTATTCCAACATTTGTGATTGCCAAGTGAACATATTTTTGTCACGTGCCCTTGATGAATTGAGACATTTTTAGATTTTAATTGAACTATAGTGAATTTTTAATCAGAAATAATTTATTTTTTATTTTTTGTGTGTCTGAATATTTGAGCAAAAGTTCAAAATTATTCCTCTGCTCGAAGTAAAATAAATCATGAAATTTCATGCGAACAAATATTTATTCAAAATTTTATCCATAATCATCGCCATTAAACTTCTAATTAGAGATCGGCACGTGTTGTGTTTTTTTTAGGTGTTCGTGACAGAAAATCTGGTTTGTGCGTGGTCGGATCGTATCGTGTTCAGCTAAATTTACACAAAAAAACATATGTAAAGCAATTTTAGGTGTAAGCTAACCTTTTCGGGTTGTATCGTGTTGGAATAATTAGGCACGCACCCATTCCTAATGCATATCTATGTATGTATGATCACAGTTTAACTTTAATAAACTTAAGTTGAATGTACTTTTTTGTCTACAACATCGATTTAAACTATTGCTCTTTAATTTTATATTTAAATTAACTAATTAACTAATAAATATGTAATAAACAATGAAATGCATATAGACAACGCTGAACCACCAGCAAATAAATTTCAAATTAAAATAAACTTCTGACAATGTGTCGAATAATAAATATCTTAAATAAATATTGCAGTTATTATTTTTAACTAAACAACAATAAGCAAACTTTTAAAAATTAACTATTATGGTTACAAGGTTTTTGTCCAAATACTCCGAATTTGTTACTTACAAAGTATAATTGGAGCAAATACACAGTTAAAAATCGTTAAATCTTCGAAAGACAATATGAACTCTGTAAGCCATAATTTTATTGGTAATCAAGGCATCATAATTGCATCTTACCACAGCTACTCTGCAGAAAGAAATATTTTACGCTTGATTGGACTATAAATAAGATATTCGACTGGTACTATCGAACCAAGAGGGTGACACGAACACGCACGACTGAACACAAAGTGCTCGTGACCAGGGTGACCGATGACATTTTTCGAAAAGTGGCACAAAAAGGGGTTTTAAAAAAAAGTAGCACCAAAAAGGGGATTTTTAAAAAAAAGAGGCAACATTTAAAAAAATTAAATAACTGCAATAAACTTTTGTTTTTAATGTATTATGTTAAATTTATTTAAAAATAAAAGTTTACATTCCATGTAATATCTATATTATATATATTATGTTGAATTTATTTCAAAACAATTTAATACCTACATATCTACATGCATAAACAACACATACATACACATCGGTCATTTACTTCAATAGTGGCACAACTCAAAAAAACCAGTTTTGCAGAAAACGCGTTTTAAGTTTTCAATTTGCATACAACAATGGAGAAATGAAAAAATAATCTTCTCTCAGGAGGTAATGGCACAAGCTAGTTGTATGAAATATGAAATACGAAATGCCGAATCTTTCTGCATTATTAACTCAAAAAAACTATTTTTTGAGTTATGCCACTATTGAAGTAAATGAGCGATATGTACATTATGATACCTTAAAGATTTATATCTATATGTATTACATATACATATAGTGTTAATATAACTACTAAAAATACATGTAATTTTATTAATTTAAATGAGATGGTTTTGTTTAGTTTATTAAAAATACAAAAAATATAATATATCGTCGCTATTTTATCTAACTGACCTATCTAACATTTTAAAAATTTTACAGGAGAGCAGCTTTTATGATTGTTTTATACATGTATTCGTATGGAAACATCTGACATATTTTTACTGTTATAGGCTCAACAGTAATGTTTACAAATTGTAGACAAGGTCTATTATGACTCATAAAGTCTAGTAGTGGACTTAACTCATTTTTCAAAAAAAAGTTCAGTTAAGTCGGTTAGTAAAAAGCGACGATATGTATGTACATATGTAATTATAAACTAGGATCGCCCCGTGGTCTCATTTCGACCACTTGACTCGATTGTGTACATGTGTACTTGGAACTACAAAACATATACGAATTAGAAAGTTGTTTGCTTTCAAGCGAATTCAAAACGCGATTTACAAATCTTATACTGAGAATTAAAAAAGCAATTTCATATATTGTGCATATCTACGAAAAAATATGTATCTTTTAAAGCAATATTGGTAGACGATAAGATACTGAAAAGTGTACTACAAAAAGTATGTGTCGTATTTATATAAGATATTATATAACCAAGATATTATCTGTAGTATGTATAATATAAAAATATATAAAAATAATTTTTGGTGTTTGAGGAACCTTTAAAAGAAATTTTAAAAACTGATTATACCAATATTTAGGGTGCTAACACACATATATGTTTATTTCACAAAAATTAATTCGAAATTATACCAACAAGAATATTAACAAGAAAATTAAAACTGCATTGGACAAGTTATGTTACAGGCATAAAGTACATATCGTACATCCAGTTCAATAGTGTCATAACTCAAAAAATTAGTATTTTCAGTTAATCATGCAGAATAATAATGCATTCCGTAATTTATCTTGTGCAAAAATTTCATATAAATAAAAAAGTACAATTGAAAAAAGGGCCAAAAAGGGGCAAAATATCACAAAAAGTAGCAGACTTAGCTTTAAAAAAAAAGGGGGACAAAAAGTGGCAAGGCAGTCGAAAAAGTGGCAAATTGCCACTTTAGTCGGTCAAACGGTCACGCTGCTCGTGACAAAAAATCTGATTTCGTGCGTGTTTGGGTCGTTTCGTGTTGAGCAAAATTGACACGAAAAACACGAAACTATTTTAGATGTGAAATATACATGAAAGCATTTTAAGTAGAGAAAAAATTTAGTATTTTATATCGTCAAACACACAACACCAGCATATGTATCAGTTGGTGTTGTATGGGCCTCTGAAGCTTAAAGTTCTGTACGTAAACGGATAGTATCAGCTAAGGTGGCAGATAGTATTAGCTAGCAGTGCCAACTCAGTGCCGTATTTTCAAAAGCGACTTTTGGAAAAAAAAAAATATTAAATTTTCTGATCATCAATACCATATAAATAATAGTTCGTACGTGTTGTGCAGTATCGAGTTGTCGAAATTTTTCTCGTGCGTGTTTCGTATGTGTTGAGCATCTTAGTATTCGTGTTCGTGTAGTGTTGAAAAAATTCTAAACATCTCTAGTCGCAATAAATTATGAATATCGATCCAAATATCATAGTCTGCATCAAAGTAAATTTATATAAAGTATATGCAAGTAGTCAGGTGATTAATTTTTTTCTCGTGTAGTGTTAATGCATGAATGTCAAAAGTTGTTTACAATTTTTGTACGCCATTTTGTTTTGTTTTGCTTTGTTATACACAATTGTGTATAGTGAAAATGTATGTGAAAAAGTTTAAATAATTTTTTTACTTAAAAACGGTGTTACAAAACATTTAAAAATAACTATATATAATTATTAAAATATATATATATATATGTATCTTTTATTGTACTTATTTCACTTATTAAAGGTTTATCAATTAATAAATTTACTTTGGTTTTATCTATCCAAACATTTCCTTTTTCTTGTAAGCAGATCTGGGACTATTGCATTAGATAAGCAAATGCATTGACCATTTCCCCACACTAAACCAAATCAATGCAAATGCAAATTTATTATAATTATTAGCAATAACTTTGATAATTATTGTGCATTTTTCGGCATAAAACTTAAATCTCTTCAAATTAATACATTAATATTGCACTAGCAACAATTCATATGGCGAAAAATGCACTAATTTTGCATTATCACTACACACATTTGAAGAGTATTATTGCATTATCACTGAAACATATAGTGCAAAATAGAACGTAAATGTGTACATACATATGTACATAAAATATACGTACATACACAATTATGTAAATATTTTTCTATTTACATACATATCGCCACCCAAGACGAAAAATCATATCAATACGTTTTTACAATTTTTCAAGAGAAATACAAAACTTGATTAAATTGTTCCAAGCGGTAGTATTTTTCGTTTATAAAATCGCCATTTTTTTAACTTTACAATAAAATCAACGAAAACCTAAGTTCTGATCTTTCATTTGTATGTGCATACTTATACAAGTGCCCTAAATGTGAACTTTACTGCATTTTTCATTTATGATATCTGATAAAAATATGTTCGCGTTTTATATAATTTTACTGTGTACAATATGTGATATTTATTGCATTACTTCATGATGTGCTTAGTGGCAATAACAAATTAGTGCATTTTCCGCCATGCAATTAGCTGCTAATGCAATATTAAACCATTACTTTTAAGAGATTTTATTTTAGTGCAAAAAATAGTGCACTACAAGCATCAAAATTTAAATTTTCACTAAAATTTTTGTTTTTCAATCAGTGCTTATGAAAAGTAATGCAAGTTGCCGAGGTTTGGTTGTATACATCTGTTTTTGACATTCATCCATTATTTTTACACAAACAAACCGCCTGTTGTTTTTGTATTTTTTTAGTTGTTGTAGACCTGCATATACTTTATATAAATATACTTTGGTCTGCATTATATTATCATTTAAAATTTCGTGAAAATTCGTAAAAACCAGTTGCTTTTGTGTAACCCCAATCATTTTCATTTTTAATCACACTTACTAATAAACGCAAACTGTTTTCGTCTCTTCTAAAAATGTTAATAGTTAAGTGGATTTTATTATTTTAATCCAAGAGAAAACATTGAAATTGGAAACCACGATAAAAAGTTACATATCAATACATATGAAATACAAAAAAAAAGACTCAAAAATATATTTTTTTTTCCATTTTAATGTTAGTGAAGTGGTGAAAAATGTCACAAAAATATAATTTTGGCAACACCCCTACAATTTTTCGCATAACGCACTTAAAGTAAATAAACTGCAAATATTTGTTGTATTTTGAGGCTAAATTTAGTGCAAAATAAAAATCACTCGACTACGAGTATTTCTTTTTTTAATTTCATCATTATCATTATTTATTTACAGATGGTTCCTTTCTTACTAGTCTGACTTTAGACTTTTGTACATTCTTATCACTGTTTCTAGATCATTGTCGGAACTTCTCATTGTGACCCTTTTTCTGCTCTACTTTGTTTTAAAGTAGTCTCAGCAACAATAACAACATCAAATCCTTTCATACTTGTTTTTTTTTTTTATTTTTTTTTTTTTTTTTTTTTTTTTTTTTTTGCTAAAGACTACAAAATACAAAATAAATTTAAATACTCGTACTTTGTTGAATGCAAGAACGTTCTTCGACCGATTTTGATTGTGTTCTTGGCAAATAATGAAAAGCACACAGAGATACTTAATATAATACAAAAATAATACTTTAAATTTTCTTTGTATTTATTTGAGTTTTACACTAAATAAAAAAACGAAAAAGATCTAAAAGTTTGACTGAAACAATAGACAATAAGGAAAAGATCTTTTGTGAAATTACTATTGTCGATTCGTATTGCATGCACCCCAACCAGTAGCACAACTCTGCATTCGCATGCAAAGGAGACCAAAAACCAAAAACACACAAAATATTTCTTCCATGAGCGCAGAAACATGTTTTCATTTCGAATTAAAAAAACATAAAAATCCTTTCGGGCAGCGAAGATACAAGGAACCTTAAATGAAAATAATAAGAGTTCATAGATCTCTGTGAACGCAATTTTGTTTTGTTGTTGCAATTGATGGATGCAGTGTATTATTGTTGTTGCATTAACATATTTTGTTTGATTCTTTATTAGATCGCATTATCCGTGTGATGTGTGTAATTTGTCCGAGAGATAAAAGATGAAATACCGACGTGCTAACGGACTGGCTGTTTGGCTGGCTGACAGTTTCATTCATTTAATTATTTTTATAATATAAAAAGTCTCTGTCTCAACAAAAGTCTTATAACAAAAAGCAAATCAAGAAACTTTCATCGATGCCAAACAAAAACTAAATTTATTACTAAAAACAACATCTTTAAGAAAGGGAAAAACAAATGATAATAAAAAGCACCGGATTACAGTGGTTTGCAAATGAAGCATTCTGAAACTCTATTTATTTATTTATAAAACATGTTTTACACACAGCAATAGGAAGCGTAATAAAAAATTCTTCTACTCTTTCTTGGAAATGGAGTTACGTGTAACTATAGATGCATATATTTATATGCAATAGTCAAGTTTTATTACTAAGCTTATCACTTTTCATTTTTTGAACTTTCATCGGCGTTGACACAATACAAGTCTTGTTTTTCATCTCGTATTTTTAAAGTACAGATGGATTCATTTTTCTTTTGAGTGTAGTTTTGTGTATGCATGTGAGCTTTTTTCACATTGTGAATGGGAAAGCAAAACGTATTGACAGTACATGAATCTGAGTATGCGTTTCTTTTCCCCTCCTCTCTCTCATACAAACTAATCACCTTAAATTTGAAAGTGATCAAATAGTGACCCTAACTTCTGAGGGCCTACATAAAGTCAATGTTTATGAGAAATTACATCGTTTTAAGGTTATTTAATCTAATGGGTTATTGTAGAGCATGGCTCTGTTTGGCCATCTTCAAGTAAATATAAAATCTCAGCAAAAAATTACACATTACCATCAGAACTACTTGCCATATAATGACTTACTTTTCTGATTGCCAAATTTCATTACTCGCTTACAAATCACATTACCTAAAATTTAAAAAAATTATGTACAAGTTTCTAAATGAGGAGAATTATTTTTTTAGATTAAACAGATTATGTGAACAAGTTGCCAAATAAAAAAAGTAAGTACTTCTCAAGAATCGATTATTTTAGTCTCACGCCTTGTTAAAATCATTAAGTTGGTAATCCAGTAGGGAATAGCTTCCAGCAAAAATGCTTAATTCCAAACTCGATTACCTTTTTTGAAATTTTTTGCTGGGATGTTACACAATATTATTTAAAAACTATTTAGTTTTTATCTTGGATCAGCAAAGGTTGTAATGGTTAAAAATATAACATTTTCTAATGCGCAAATTTTTTATCGAGTGCACTTAGAGGGAGCGCTTTAAACATACACATTGTTTGGGGTTGTTTTGGGAGATCAAATAACTCAAAATTATATCCATTACGAAACACAGGATTGTGATTTATTGTAATTGCTAATTGATAATACTAATTATTACAAATTTATCTTATTAAGGTCTCCTGGACCACCTCCGTTAATCTAGAACAAAAGGTAATTAAACTACGTATCTGATTTTTCTTTTCTTAATACTTGTGCGTTTCAAAAATTTACATTTTTAAAGTAACAATTTGTCCAAAAATTATGTCTCCATATTAAAATATATCTAATTAAATTAAATAAATAAATTCTCACCAGATGAGATAATGAAAAATGCCATCCGGCCCGCTTGCCTTGAGAGGGGAAAGCTACTTATTGCCTCAACTAAATGTCGATAAATTTCACCTAATATTCGTATTCGCCAATATTGTTTCAAATATGTTTTCGTTTTCGTGTTTGTCAAAAATTGACATTCGGCATATCACTAATATGTACGCGTACATATGTATGTACACATTTGCATACGTACCACTGTTATAAAGATTTCTGAGTTGAATTAACACAAGACAACTTTTCGTCACTGTCCATTTAAAATTTAAATGCATAAAATTTAAAATATGAGTCGCCCGCAACTTTTTTATTTAATTTTTATTCCTTATTTTTTAATTTTCTATCATATAGACTCCTTTTTATATATTTTGAGCTGCTTCACATAACTGCATAATATTTATTTTTTTCGATGTACTTCAGACAGCTTTTCTCACACATGCAACTATAGTTTTATTTTTGACACCACTGATTTATATATGATTATGTATGTATATGTATTTATGTATGTATGTATATCTTTTTATGTATATATATGTATATACATACGTATGTATTTCTATGCACATACTACACATTCATTATACATACAATGTATACATCCCAGCAAAAATAAATTTGTTACAAGTACGCACTAAGACAAAAAGAATCGCTTCGGAAGCACGGAAAAGCACACAGGACATCCCCCTGCCTTACGAGGATGCAATAAAGTAAGCGAATGACGAAATATAACACAGACTACGAAGTTGTAGGCTGTTTGTACTCAAATTCTCAAAGTTTTTTGTAGTGCATCCTCTCTTACTTACCTGGATACAAATTTGAATGAATAAAATTTTTACTTCGAGTTTTGATTTTTTATTTTTGAATTGAACTGTGCACGAATATTAATATGTGCTTCGGTACTTCAGTGGGTAGTGTTCTAGCATAACATATGGAGATACTGGGATCGACTCCTGATTGAACGCGCGAACAAAAATTATTTGTTTTTATAGTGTATTTAATATCGAGTATAACAATTATAAAAAGCCTGACCCACGATATCGACAACGGCCGACTTGTCGCATTTTAGGTCAACCTGTTTGTACTTCAGGCGATGTGTGTAGATATAAAATTCTGATCTAAGGAGAAAATTTTTTAATTATATACATATGTATATATGTAAAAAGTATCCTCACAAAAACATAAATGTGAAAAACGGCCAAGTTCCTATCCAAAATTTCGGCCATTAAAAGTTGTGAGATATAAATTTTTACCAAGTTCTTCTTTGCCACAATATCTAACACAGAAATATATTATGTATGATAAAAATTTGTAATCGTAAGGGTGTCATATAATTTCTAGATAATCTGCCATCTTGACAACATTTTTATCAATGTAAAGAAATAAACATTTATACATTATTCTCTCCTTTTTTAAAAAGGAAAAAATATTGCCAAGTTAGCAGATTATCTAGAAATTATATGACACCCTTACGATTACAAATTTATATCATACATAATATATTTCTGTGTTAGGTATTGTGGCAAAGAAGAATTTGGTCAAAATTTATATCTCACAACTTTTAATGGCCGGAATTTTGGATAGGAACTTGGCCGTTTTTCACATTTATGTTTTCGTGAGGATCTGATTACTTTTTGAAAAGATTTCTATAATAACACTTTTTAAACTTAAAATTTCTAGTGTATTTTTTTTCTAGTCATGATTACTGCGCCAGTTGAAAATGGCAGAGTTACATAAAATAATGGGTAAGAGTGTGATGGGTGTTGAATTGTTGACCTTAAAAATGCACTATTGTGTCATTAAAACGGGTCGCTAGTGTGTATGCAATTTGGTAAGAGGCGACTGGAAGAAACATGTAAAATACAGCGTAAATTTTACTGGGCATGACCCCGCCTTTTTTCTCAATATATTTACATGTTAAATAAAGTCTGTTTAGCCGAAGTACATAAATCAAAAGGATGTGACTAATGTGCATGCAAAGTTTCAATAGGGTAGCTGGTGCTTTTAATTTTTCGATTTTCCGATTGAGTAAATCAATTACTATTTGTGTACAAAATGTCAGCTCTCTATAGTATAATATTACGTAAAATTTTCATGAGCCTGGCCCCGCTGACTTTTATATCTGCTAGTGCTTATGGTTGATGCAAAGTTTGGTATTAAAAAGTTAATAACAAATACCTGAGTATTAAATTAAAAACTGCCAAGCCGAAGTATCTGAACGAAAAAGTGGGTGAAGTCACGGCTACTTTTCAAAATAGGGAATTTATTTTGGATAAGTGCAATGTGTATTAAAAGTTTTAATAAAATGTGTATTAATTTTGAATTTGAAGTGCTTGTTTCCGACCTCTGATAGCAACTTCTGGGTATTCAGATTTTTCTTAGTGATCTCTTATCTAGATTTATTTGTGTATCAAATTGGAGTTTTAACGTCGTGGCCCCGCATACCGGGTAAAACTTTTTGGTTTTAAGATTTTCCCATTGGTTTACGCAGTTACACTTACTAGTGTATAAAATGTCAGCTCTCTAGCGCGAATTATATCTTTAGATTTTATCAGCATTACTTCTCCACACTATTCCTAACTCAAAATTTTGTTGTGAGCAGCGCTTATAATTCATGCTAATTTTCTTCTAAAATATGCTAGACCGATGTAGATTAAACACAAGTCTAACACTTTATGGGAGTGATCACGCCCAATTTTTAATGTGATGCAAGATTTCACTAAATTGGCTTGAATTAAAAGCTTTATATTAAGTATTTAGTTAAAAACAATATTAGCGTGGCCCCGCCCATTCTGGTAAAATTTTTTGGGTTTTCAAATTTTTCTAGTTTGTTTCTCACTTAGACCTACTTGTATATCAAGTTTCAGCTCCTTAGCGCAACTTTTAATTTTTAAGTTTTATGGGTGCAGCCCCGCCCCTCTAACTAAAATTTTCGGGTTTTTAGATTTTTCTAGTTGGTTTCTTACCTAGACCTACTTGTATATCAAATTTCAGCTCCTTAGCGCAACTTTTAATTTTAAATTTTAATGGGCGTAACGCCGCCCACTTGTCCAAAGTCAAAATTTTTCTGGGTCAGTGTTTATTATTCGTGTCTGGTTTCGTTACAAACGGATAAAAATAGCTAGATAAATAGTATATCTAAATATGCTGAGCCGCAGGGCATTAAAATGAGGTTTAAATTGTACGGGCGTGTCAACGCCCACTTTTTAAATGAAACATTTATAGGCTTGCATTACCGCAGTATATATGCCGAATTTCAATAAAATAGCTTCCATGAAGCGCCTTAGAATAGCATTTTTAATTCTGACATTTATGGGCATAGCCCCGCCCTCCTGGTTGAAATTTCCGGCTTTTCAGATTTTTTTATTTTATTTTTCACCTAGACCTAGCTCTGTACCGAATTTCAGCTCAATAGCACAAATTTTAATTTTTATGGGTGTAGCCCCGCCCTCCTGGTTAAAACTTTAGGGTTTTTAGATTTTTCTGGTTCATTGCTCACCTAGATCTTCTCGTGTACCAAATTTTAGCTCTCTAGCTATAGCGGAAGTGCTTCCTCAATTTGATGAGTTTGTCAGTGGTCAGTGAGTATGTCTTAAAATATGCACTTTTTGCACCTCTATATCTCCAGAAGCTTTCATTGTAAAACTTTCAAACTTCGCATATGAGGTTATATGAATTTATTCTAATTATAATTTAAGTTTCATAATTTTACGGTCGCGGGGAACAAAGTTATGAGGGGGGTAAAAACAGCTCGAATGGCTTCGTGTAAATATACACACTGCTTGCATTGGCCAGAACTTGGCCTCGCGCACTGCCGTGCGCCTAGATATGAAGTATGATTTTCTTACTGCACATCCTATATGCATTCAGAAGATCACACCTGAAGAGCTACAAAACAAAAATCAAGTGATACCTTACCAACCTGCTTCCAGGTGGATGAATATTTTTGCTGGGATGCACAGCAAGACTTTATTGTATTGCCTTTTTCTTTTTGTTGGAATACAAATATTTGGCGAGTGCAATGACCAGAAAGTGATATTTTACTTCCTTAATTGTTGTTGTTTGTGTGTTTTTTTTATTATTTGAGTCTGGCCTGATTATTTTTCTCGTAAAAAAACTATTTAGTGCGTAAAAATTTCTTAAATGAAATCTGCTAATCTGCACTCAAAATAACAGACAAAATAATTCTCAAGAGTTTCATAACATAATGAAAGTTTGGTTTAAAGTAAAAATGAGTTAAAATTATTAATAATCTAGAAAATCTGTTTGAAGGAATATGAATAACATCAAAATCGCTTTAAAAATACTATTTAACATCTTTGTAAGCGAAGCACCAGCTGTTGTCAATAAATTTACAAAATTCATGTTCAGTTCCATGTTCATAAAGGATTTGTTTTTGGCCCTAAAAAAAAACTTCGATCATGTTTATATTCGTCGTTTGTTCATCTTCTTCTGTTGGCAAATGTTACAAGTGTGTTCAAGGTCATTACAAGAAATCACAGCCAACAGCTTTGGCAGTTCATTGCTCTTTCGTCTAGTTACCCCAAAAAGCAAATTCAAGAAATACTCGTAAACTGCAATTCGGTACACCTGGTATTTTAGTAGCTGCAAAATCTCGAGTAGAAACGATAGTGGAAATTGTTCTTTTCGTCTTTGTTCTCCTGATTCTTTCTATCTCGTTGTTATTTTTGTTTTCATTTTTAATTTAAAGTTAAACAATTCCTTGCATACAGATGGATAGATGATGGTTGGCTGGTTGGTTGTCTCTTATTGTTGTTAACCAAGTAGTGTAAATACAAGTTGCTGACCTTTTTGAGTGCATCATTTTAAATGATGGAAACGGCTGCAGTAAAAACAACAACGACAACATGATCAACAACTAATGCAATGAACAAACAAAAGTGTTCAACAATGAACATTCAATGACACTCCCTTGTGCCTTTAGTATTTTTAATGTTTAAATTACTTAAAGGATCACAACAATGCAATCGCTGCGAGACAAACTCTTCTTTTATACTTCTTACCGTTCTGTGCGAGAGTGTATACGCAAGTCTCTGCTGTCTTTTTAGACTTTTTATTCTAAAACTTGTACTATCAATTATCAGACAGCCAGACAGCCACCACTATCATCCTTTAGCTTTTTCTTGCGATTCTTTACGATACCATTTGATGGGTTCTCTTAACTTACCCAGTTGAAATAATAAAAAGTACTCGTAGTTGGCAAAATGCACTGCTTATGATAAATAAACAGCGATTTTAATTTTTACTCAATTCTAGTATGTATGTTGGAGTCTTTTTGTACTTCTCTGCTTTTCTACTTCTTTAAGTTTGTATATAAATAGAAGTGGTTATCTGCTGATATACCATTCAGTGTTTTGTGTTGAGATCGTTCAGAGTTTTATTATTTGGAGACTGCATTATTTCTATTTGCCGGACATTTGCACGTGTTTGGTTTTTCTGATTTTTTTCGTCTCCATCACATCATCTTCGTTGAGAAAGGAACAGATTAATTGACAATTCTTCATCACTCGTGAGAGAAAAGTAATAAAGAAAATTATGGGATTAAATACACATATAAATTTCCTTTTTATTTGTCTGGAGCAGAAAAAGGTACGATCCAACTTTACCTTTACAAAGCTATCGATCAATATTTAAATCATATACATAAAATATTATAGTGCTTACAATCGCTAGAAGTAATCTCATAAATTGTGTGACTTGAAAATGAAGTGGCAGAATAAAATACTTTATTCATCTATTAAAAAATCTAAAAGACATATTGATGCAAATACCTTTCAATTCAAATACAAAGTTTTCAATACAAAAAATTGCTAGCTAAATGAGTAATAAAATATTAAGCCCAGCAGCGCATGAAAACCATGTGTTGATCATACAAAAAAAAAAAATACTCAAAGACAGGGTTGGGACTAAAAAGGCTGTCAAACTTAGCTCAATTTTGTATGCCATTTACATCTACATTTATGCACAAATGAATTAAAAACTTTTATATAGAATCTTAGTGGGATAGATATTTCCCTTTTTGATTAGGGATATAATGGCTTAATATGTCAAACTAAAACCGAGTACTTGTCACTAAATTTTATTACAAGTCTATGAGTTAAGAAGGTAAAAAATAAAACTAAGAAAAACAACAAAGAAATAAACGAAAATTCATGAAAGATGCATCTCGAATTTTAATTGTGTTTTTCATAAAATAGAATAGAAAGAGTACTTTCTGAAACCATTTAAAGCATCTTTCAAGAATTACTTTTATAAAAACACAAGCAAATGAGGCAATACTCATGCCTTATGAAATAATCACCGAAAGAAAAATTTAGGCCCAATTATCTAAAACGCTACCAAAGTGATTTTTACATGGAAACATAAACAACGTTCTAAAAATTCTGTTTTTTACACTTAAAACTACACTCCTTAATTACCAATTTTAATGTACATTATTATTATTTATTAAACTTGATTCACTAATTTAATAATTTTGGGAAAAATACTGCGGAAAAAAACTAAAAAAAAGAAATTCAATTGTTCTTAGTGCGATTTACTACTTTAATATTATCAGATGTAATTTGCCTTACATATCGACACGAACCTTGGCCTAATAAAATCATAGCAGAGAAGCAAATAAGCTTGAAAAATAATAATAATTAAAAGCTAACTTAAATTAATAACTATAGGATTGTAGCACAATTAAACACTCAAAGAAAAGCTGCAACTTGAAAATAATAATGCGTCATATTGAAGAAACTTCAACATTACTAGACTTTCGTTTCTTTTTGATCCAATATTGTTTTTTTTTTGACTTAAAGTTGATTTTTCTCTGAGTGTACTTAAAATAACAAACCAAACAAGCGCGACTTTGACTCGCATACGCAGGGTTCCGTACGGACACTGGATATGTAATACTTTACTAATCTTGGAATTTTATCGTTTTTTGGGATTTTTCGGTTATTTGGCTTTATTTTAGTTTTAACGTTTTTTTAGTTATGGCGTTTTGTCGTTTTTTCGGTTTTTACGATTTGTTTTACTTTTAGGAATGTTTTAGTTTTGGAGCTTGTTATATCGCTTCAGCGATTTTTCGGTTTTTGGCTTTTTTCATTTTAGCGATTTTTTATTTCGGCGATTTTTTAGGTTTTTTATTTTAGTTTTACAGATTTATTTTACTCAGGCGCTTTTTTCGTGTTAGCGATTTTTTCGGTTTTCGGCGTTTTTTTTCGGTTTGGCGATTTGATAATTTTGGGATTTTTAGTTTTAGCGTTTTCAATAACTTCAAAAGTTTGCCTCTTATCGTTTCCAAGATACAAAGTCAAAAAACCATTAATTGACAGAACACCCTTTAATTTTGATTTCTTAAATTATAGTGTTGTAGGCTGTATAAAAATACACTAACTTTGCAAATTTCAAGTGTCTATATATATAAAGGATGTCCCAACAAGAACGCAAGATTCAAATTTGTCGCCATTCGAAGTGTCATAGTTTGACATTTAAACAATTGTTATTGTTTGCTAGTAGAAGGTACGAGGTTAGTAAAAATGGAGCGCTACACGAATGAACAACGCATTCTCATTGTGAAATTGTTTTACCAAAATGGTGAAAGTTTTGCGGCTACAGTTCGCAAATTTGCGATCAATTTGGGGTCACAATAATGCTCCAAAAGAGTCAACTGTAAAGACATTAATGGATAAATTTGCCAAAACTGGGTCTGTTAGTGATGTAAAGACAACAACGCGCCTTCGACCAGGTCGATCGACCGAAAATGTCGCAGCTGTACGTGATGATGTCGCTCAAACGCAGGTCAAGCGCAAACAGTCAATGGTGTTCGGTATCGTGACATGATAACCAGTTTTTTCGTGCCTAGAATTGAAGAAATGAATGTGGAGGGCATGTGGTTTCAACAAGACGGCGCCACATGTCATACAGCCAGAGAAACAATTCAATTGCTACATCAGTAATTTCCAGGTCGTGTTATTTCGCGTTTTGGAGACCAGAATTGGCCGCCTAGATCGTGCGATTTAACACCATTAGACTTTTCTCTTTGGGGTTTTTTGAAGTCGATGGTTTACGCGAATAAGCCGACGACGACTCAAGCCTTACAAGAGGAAATTGGATGCTGCATTAATGAAATACCGCAGCATTTATGCAAAACGGCCATTGAAAATTTCATTAAAAGATCGCGTGTGTGCCAGCAAAGCCGCGGCGGCCATCTGCCCGATTTGTTGTTCCACACATAACCTTATTTTGTCTAATTTACGATATAATAAAGTTTCACGATCTTTTTTTTAAATATCTGTGTTTTATTTAAAATTTAAATCTTGCGTTCTTGTTGGGACACCCTTTACATTGTATGTATGTACGAGTATATCACATGGCGAAAACAATAGGGCTCCTTTTCAGCTTTGGTGTACGGAACCCTAATTAACAGACTATGCATGATTAGTAAGGGGCTGTCCATATATTACGTAGCGCTGTTTTCCCCGATTTTGACCCCAGATCGTAACAAAACTGTGAAACTCCCCCAGGAATAACGTAACAATGAGATAAAAAATAAATTAAATATTTTAAAATTTTTATTGAAAACAATTAAATTTAATTCATTGTTTTAAATTCATTTGTTAGACTAACACAGTGAGTAGACAAAAATTAAATAAGCTTACGTATGAACGTACTCCAGATATTGGCGAAACTATTTTGGAAATTTCTTCCCAAGTGTCCTAAAACTCCAAAATTATGGTTTTATAGGGAACTTATTCCAAAACTGTATGTATGTATTAGAGATGTGTATTGGAAGTCCAAAACATTCGGCCGTTCCTAGATATTCGTATTCGTTTAAAAAAAGATATAAAAAAATTCATAAATCCAAAACGAAATTTAAATGAATGGCACACAAATATTAGTTTGTAATAATTAAAAAAAAATATTTTTTATTTTTTTGCTATGCGTTGTTTGCCAAATAATCTGCTATACTTTTCCGTATTGATGACTAAGCAGTATTTGAAACATCAAGACGAGAATTAGAATTATCCTTAGGGTCGCTTTCACTAGTTTCTATAAGTGAAGTCGTCGTGTATTTCAGAGAGCTTAAAGATGACTCCGCTTGGCCATCTTCAAATCAATCTAAAATAAGCGTGAAACAAAAAAATTATATCTTCTAAAAGAGAACATTTTTAAGCCGATTTAAACATACAGATTGTTGGGATATCAAATGAGTCAAAATGATGTCAATTACGAAAGATATGCAATTTTTCTTTTCTTAATTTTTGTCCCTTCTACAACATTACATTTTCAATAGATATTTGCCCACAAATCTAGTTCCTAAACGCATTTCACTGTTGTTTTCATAATATTTTTTTTAAGTTCTGTTGCATAAAAAATTAAAATAATATCCTTATGAAAATACGTCTATGTATGCAAGTTTCCATTAACACATCTCTCAAAACTTAAACATTGTAGCCTCCAGTTGACCAACAAAAATATTAAAACCTAATAATTTGATATTGTCTTGTACATATATGGAAGAATATCTTTTTTGAAAGGACACTTTTTTGTCCATGAAAGTTGCAAGAAACCTTTTCCTAAACTTCTGCAAAATACCATTTCTTTCTAAATATTTGGTGGATTTAATGTTAATGTTGCAGTTTAATATGGAAAGAAATTTTTATGTACATAAATACATATATGAAGAATATTTAAAATGTAAATGGATAAAGAAAGATGAGGAATTCAGAACCATGTATGTTCAGTTTGACTACAATTTATTTAATTTATTATAAGAACTTTGTATAATTTTCAACTGTTATTTAAATTTTTTGATAGTTTTCATAAACTTTAAAGTACGCGGACAGAATTATGAAGTTCTTTTCCATACACATTTTTGTATTTAATTTTGCAGAACAAAATAGACCACCAATTAAATGTCCATAAATTTCACATACAATAGATATTCGTATTCGCGAATATCGTTTTAAATATTCGTATTCACGGATATCATTTTAAATATTCGAATTCGCGAATTTCAAAGGTTGACATTCTGCAGATGTATGTAGTATGAGAAAAACATACGTATTTTTGTACAAAATTAGTAATTTTTTCTGTTACCTAACATTTTTAAGGACCCCTCCCCTTCAACATAACAAATCGTAACAAAACTCGAACCCACCCCCTCCCCCTAGAGCATTACGTAATATATGGACATCCCCTAAAGAACAAATAACACAACGACAAGACGCACAGTGCGGCCGATTGCCAAAAAGCTGGTCGAAATTCTAAAATTCAAGTAATTCACTCCAAAATGGAATCTTAGGCGTTTTGGGGTCACTGATTACAAATTTTATGTCAAAAGTGCGAAAATTCACTCCCTTCACCCTTAATCGACCACCGCCTGGGGTATAATATCATGTATTATTTATCATAATCAAGTTATATATCGTTTTTGAAGTTTTTGGGGTCGCTGATTACGAATTTTCGGTCAGAATTAAAAAATTTGAAATGGAAAATACAAGATGGCGTCACTTAGGGCGTTTTAAACCCCAAGCGAGCCAACATAACATGAGTCAGAGCCTTGAACTCGAAACAATGAAATCGAAAACGAAGTTCAATAAAAAGTGACAAAGCCTCGTCGTTTATGAAATGTAAATTTGAATTTACAGATTCCAATGATTTTCTGTACTTTACAGCCTTGGTTGGACTTCCTTCCAAGATATCACGCACTACTGTTGCAAAATATGTTTACGTTCAGATCGTAATTTACTTGGTTTTTCTGAGCTTTGTTCGTTCTGATGATTCTGAAAAAGTAAGTTCTCACCGACCTACTTTACAAATCTTTTCAATATCCTCTTGTTTTGTATTAATATTTTTAAATTTTTTATCACCTTTTTGAACGCAACAAACAATCTTACTCAATCCAATCATAATTTTTTCTTATAAATTTTTCTTCAGTCCAAATCTGATATTTGCCGTTTCTCGTTTTCTGCTAAATAATAAGTCGCATTTTGGTTTAAGTAAAAATTTTTCGATCCTTCCATAAATGACGTTGATATCATTCTTCAAAACATCTATTATTACTTGGAATAATTGTAACCTTGATATATCACCAGTAGTGGACATACTGGAACCTAAAAATTTTTATGGTTGAGAGAAAATTTCAAAAAAAAAATCATATGGGTTTTTTGTAAGATTAACGCATTCGATTTGTATAAGAAAAATAACAGCTTATCGCATAAATTGTTGAATAATTATTTGTTTATACAATTTTTAATAACTTTTGGGCAACATTATTATTGATAATTGTTGTTTAAAGCATGCAAAATGTTGCTGAATTTTTTTCAGATTTTTATTGAATTATGAAGTACGAAAATTTCAATAATATTAAATTTTTGACTGGAAGGTTTGTGCAAAGCATCCTTAGAAAAAAATTCAAAAATATTCAAGTGGCAGGAGGTGGCAGCTGAATTTCGGTTTAATCGATAGTTAATACTTTTCCAAGTAACCTCCAAAAGGTTCGAAGACAGCAATCGACAGCGTTTCATTGTCATTTGATTTGATTTGAAACTCAAATTTTATTGAAAAAAAAAAGAAAAACAGTACCCTTATTATTGTGCTGCTAAAAATTTTTTGTTAAAGAATTGACATTTACAAATTTTTTTACATATTTTATTAACCTTCAAACTTACATTCGAATTGGTTTTATTAGATTTTCTTTGCTGCACGCGCTTTAACACGTTTAAAGGTGTGAAACTTGTAACTACACCAATAGTGCTCTTAAAAAGAGGATAAACTTCAACTGAAAATAAAGAAAGAATTTTAGGTATAGGATTCCTCTAGCCAACTGCATGCTTAAAAAAATCTTATATAGACACTTTTATTTTTGAGTTTTGGTCAGCTTTTTGGCAATCCGCCGCACTGTGAGACGGTACATTTGAGCCTTCATTACATAAAAGCTTTCAACAATGGATGAATCAAAACAATTCACATTGGGCGCATTCATAAGATGTAGCTGTTGAGCTTAACAGTTGTGAAACTGTTGTCAACTTAGAAACGGCTTGATGGATATAATTTAATTTTGTATCTTTATTTCGTTCCTTTATCGCATTTGCAATGTAAAATTTCACAAAAAAAAATTTATAATGAAATATTACTCAATTATTGAGTGGATCTGAATTACTCAACTATACGTTTCTAAGACTAACAATCAACGGTAGCGCAAGAGCTACATACGTTTAATTGTTCCATTTTGATTGAAAGTACATATTTTTATTACTGAAGCTTACAGCCTTCCAAAACAACATGTTGTTTTTTTCTGCTTGTTTTCGACATAATAATTTACAATTGTCTTTAGTGCAATTTATTCCTTAAAAATTATTATTATGAAAAACAATTAAGAGTGCTATATTCGGCTGTGCCGAATCTTATATACTCTTTACCAAAGTGCGTTTATGTAGTATAGAGATACATACATAAGCACATACATAAAGTATAAACAAAAAGAAAAAAATATTTGACCTAATTATTTTATGTACGAAAAAAATTAATTTTCAAAACCTAGAATCATCATTTTCGATTTTTCTGATTCCTTATACCAATCTAGTAGTTCCTAAAAAAAATATAAAAAGTGCGTTAAGTGAAAAAAAGAAAAAAGGAAATTCAAAAAAAAATGTTTTATTTATTTACTTTAATATCCAGAAAAAAAGTTCAAAGTTTCCAGCTCTGGAGCTGTGGTTTTTACTTTTATAATATTCCATACCAAACTTTTCTTTGCAAAACGTAAAATATATATAACTTATAAAGGAAAAGATAAAAATTAATTAGACTTAGTTACTTTTATATATCACAAAAAGTGTAAGTTTCCCAACCCTGTTATCATCCTTTTTGATTTTTCTGATTTCTTACACCAATCTCTTTTAAGAATATAAGATATGTTTAATTTATAGTAATAACAAAATTTGTTTTAGTAAGTTACTTTTGTATAAAAAATAAAGTTTTCCAACCCTGGAAATGTCGTTTTAATTTCTTTAATTTTGTTGTTTTATTTTGAATTGAATTTTTAATTTATTCGTACTGAAGTATAAAATAAGTTTGTTTTATAAAAAAAAAATAAAAATTAGGTTTCGGTAGCTAATTTTTTATATCACAAAAAGTGTGGGTTTTCCAACCATGAAATCAAACTTTTTGATTTTTCTGATTTCTTATACTAATCTCTTTCTTTTAAGAACATAAGATATCTTTAATTTATAGAGAAAAAGGGAACATTTGCTTTAGTAAGCTACCTTTCTATAAAAAAGGTAAGGTTTCCAACCCTGGAAACGTGTTTTAAACTTTTTTAAATTGAAGTACCAATTTTATTCAAACTGAAGCATAAAATAATTTTATTTATTTAAAAAAAATTAAAATTAGTTTTCGGTAGTTAATTTTTTATTTACAAAAAGAGTAAGTTTCCCAACCCTGGAATCATCCTTTTTAATTTTTCTGATTTCTTACACCAAAGTTAAAGTTTTCCAACCCTGGAAACATCTTTTTAATTTTTTGAAGGTTAATTTTTAATTTGGAATACCAATTTTATTCGTACTAAAGTATAAAATAAGTTCATTTAATAAAAAATAATAATAATTAATTTTCGGTAGTTAATTTTTTATATCACAAAAAGTTTCAGTTTCCCAACCCTGGAATCATCCTTTTTGATTTTTCTGATTTCTTACATCAATCTCTTTCTTTTAAGAACATAAGATATGTTTAATTAATAGAAAAAAAAAGAAAAATCTGTTTTAGTAAGTTACTTTTGTATAAGAAAAAATGTTGAAGTTTTCCAACCCTGGAAACATCTTTTTAATTTTTTTAATTTTGTTTTAATTGAAATACCAATTTTATTTGCTGTGAAGTATAAAATAAGTTTATTTAATAAAAATACATAAAAAATTAGTTTTCGGTAGCTAATTTAATTATCACAAAAATTGTAGGTTTTCCAACCCTGGAATCATCCTTTTTGTTTTTCTGATTTCTAACATTATTCTCTTTTTTTTAAGAACATAAGATATGTTTAATTTATAGAAAAAAAAGGAAAAATTTGTTTTAGTAAGCTACTTTTGTAGTTATAAAAAAAAAATTAAAATTTTCCAACCCTGGAAACGTCTTTTTAATTTTTTTTAATTAGAAATACTAATTTTATTTATACTGAAGTATAAAATAAGTCTTTTTAATAAAATAATAATAACTAGTTTTCGGTAGTTATTTTGTATGGCAAAATAAAGTTTAAGTTTTCCAGATCTGAAACCGTCTGCTTGATTTTGCTGATTTTCAATACCAATCTTTTTTGGAACATTTCTGACAACCATTCCAAGAACGAAGTCTCTAGCTTTTCTGGGAGCTTCGGAAAACCGATTTCACGCACAGTCGGACAGACAGACATCGCTTATTCGTCTCACCTATGCATAAGGATCCAAAACTGTGGTCGGCAAATTAAGGGCGCCACGCCTTTTCTTATACTCTTCTATTACGTATGTGTACACACACATTACTGAGAACAACTTGTGTGTATTGCACACACTCTTAAGAATCAGCGTTGCCAGATAACAATTTTTTTTTCCAACAATAAGAAAATATGTGTGATGAGAATTTACAAAATTTTTTATTTTCGGAAAATTATTATGGCAAACCAGAAAATTTTTTTTATCAACGTACGTTGTCATGCATGAAAAAACGTGACATGCAAAGGTATTTTCAAGCATATATTTAAATTATTTTAAGAAAATTTTCTACAAAAATATCTCTTTACTCATCTTTACATTGGCGTAGCAACAAGAGAAAAGGCGTATTTCTTCATAAACGAAACTTGAGTGTTTTTTTTTTACCATAATAAAATCAAGTTTGGTTTTGGAGATTATAAACTTCAAGTCAGGGAAGAGTATAACACACACAATTGTAAAATGTAATGGTATGGGTTGCCGACCACGGATCCAAAATGTATGTACTTTATGGCTCGCTTATTAATATTGTGGAAATTACAAACGGAATGGCAAACCTATATATACCCTTTTACCATTTTTTGGTAAAGCGTATAAAAATTTGGCTTACAGTGGCGTTGGCTAAACTACTCAGCACGTTGACTACAAAAGTTGTTCAACTTTACCGTAGGTACAACTTTGCCAAATATTGTTTGCAAAAATTTAGGAGTTCCTTTAAGTTATTCTGAAAAAAACTGAAAAAAATGTTTCTCTAATCAGAAATAATTTTTAGTCAGGCTTAAGTTCAGTAATTTCAATTTCTTTCTTTCACTGATGAAGTGCGTTGCTGCACAGAAAAATATCGGTATTTCCCCCAGCTCAAGAAGTCTAATTTAATTTTTCTTCTCTTCTTTAGAAACTCACATTAATTAATAAAAATATTTCATTCAAGAAAAGAATTGAAATTACTGAACTTAAGCCTGACTAAAAATTATTTCTAAATAAAAATTCACTATAGTTCAATTAAAATCTAAAAATGTCTCACTCAAAAATGTTTCTCCTTAATTGTTGCACAAAAAAAGTGCACGAAAAAAATTATTTATTTTGGCATAAGATGTTAGCAAGATTTGCTCGGTAGACCCTTAGCTACATTAATGCTATATATGGCTAAGCGCTATCACTAGGTTTGAATTAGCTGTTGGCCAAAAACTAAAGACACCAGTTTTTGAGGGCGCACTGATTTTGGAAATTTTTGGAGACTCATGAAAAAATTGGTCACCAAAATTGCAAAACTATTTATAGAGTTTTACTACCCCTTGGTAGAGTACTATCGAACTACTGTCAGGACCATGCAGATTTTTCACTGTTATACAGTGTAATCAATCAAGTCGATTTAAGTAAAGATTTTTTTTTCTAGAAGATTATAATTCGTGTGATCCTTTCATTGTGTACACACTTTTCTTGGCAATCGTTTATGAAACTTTATTAAGTTATTTTGCATACGCGACTTAAATTTTTAACATCCTTAACTTTTTTTTTTTTTTTTTTTTTGCTTAGCTTGGTAGAGATGCTGCATCTTGACGTGCTAAACCAACACATCTAAAAAACATCTAACAAACAAATTTTTTCAATACCTAAGAATAGATACATAGTAATATAGTAAAACTATAACGTGTAATTGTGATAAAATTAAATTTTCTTATTTATAAATTGACAGTTTCTCACAAAATTTTTTTTGTATTACAGATGCTACCCGATATCAAAAATATTCCGTGTGCCTACTTTGTGAACAATGGTGATAGATAAAGCTCTTAAGGAATGCTCAACTCAGAACACTGAATCACCCATCGATGCTGGGATACTTCAAACGACGTTTCGATCATTAAACAAAATTTTAAATGTTGTTGCTAGTTTAGGTTAAATCAATAAAAAATTGCAATAGGCGTAAAAAATGTTTGCTGGCCCAGCAGCAAAGTGTGTCTGTGTTTTTCTAAATGTCTGACTGTAGGGCATTTCTTTGCGACTTAAATTGAATCACATTCTTTTCATGTATTCTTATTTTGCAATGAACTCTTTAAATCTTCTAAATGGCAAACGTGGAAACAAGACTTCCGCATATAAAGGGTGTCCCAACAAGAACGCAAGATTCAAATTTGGCGCCATTCGAAGTGTCATTGTTTGACATTTGAACAATTGTTATTGTTTGCTAGTAGAAGGTACGAGGTTAGTATAAATGGAGAGCTACACGAATGAACAATGCATTCTCATTGTGAAATTGTTTTACCAAAATGGTGAAAGTTTTGAGGCTACAGTTCGCAAATTTGCGATCAATTTGGGGTCACAATAATGCTCCAAAAGAGTCAACTGTAAGGAGATTAATGGATAAATTTGCCGAAACTGGGTCTATTAGTGATGTAAAGACAACAACGCGCCTTCGACCAGGTCGATCGACCGAAAATGTCGCAGCTGTACGTGATGATGTCGCTCAAACGCAGGTCAAGCGCAAACAGTCAATGGTGTTCGGTATCGTGAAATGATAACCAGTTTTTTCGTGCCTAGAATTGAAGAAATGAATGTGGAGGGCATGTGGTTACAACAAGACGGCGCCACATGTCATACAGCCAGAGAAACAATTCAATTGCTACATCAATCATTTCGCGGTCGTGTTATTTCGCGTTTTGGAGACCAGAATTGGCCGCCTAGATCGTGCGATTTAACACAATTAGACTTTTTTCTTTGGGGCGATGGTTTACGCGAATAAGCCGACGACGACTCAAGCATTAAAAGAGGAAATTGGACGCTGCATTAATGAAATACCGCAGCATTTATGCAAAATGGCCATTGAAAATTTTATTAAAAGATCGCGTGTGTGCCAGCAAAGCCGCGGCGGCCATATGCCCGATTTGTTGTTCCACACTTTTGTCTAATTTACGATATAATACAGTTTCACGACCTTTTTTTTAAATAGCTGTGTTTTATTTAAAATTTAAATCTTGCGTTCTTGTTGGGACACCCTTTATAAAATTGATTAGAGGTACATAAATATGTATATTTTTAATATACTTCAATAGTGGCATAAATCAAAAAATGAGTTTATTTAGTTAATAATGCAGATAGATGCGGAATTGCGTGTTTTATCTTGTGTAAAAATTTCATATAAATAGCTTGTACCATCACCTCCTGAGAGAAGAATTTTTTTTCATTTCTCCATTGAGTTGTATGCTAATTGAAAACTTAAAACGCGTTTTCTGCAAAACTGGTTTTTTTTGAGTTATGCCACTATTGAAGTAAATGTGCAATATATATTTATAGGTAGTATACGTAGTACATTAATTAATCATTATGAAAACTAATCAAAGTTTCTACAATAAATCAAAAATTTCACACAAGTCAATTCATTCAAAAATAGAAACAACCATTACAAATCATACACGGCTTGAAATAAAACTTTAAGTAGGGCTGAGTATTCCAGGCATACATAGGTACATATGTATGTACATTTGTATGTATGTACATACAAATTTAATTAGATTGCAAATTAAACAAAACAATATATGTACATACTTTTTAATTTGTTTTTTTATTTATTTCTGTATGGCTTTTTATTGGTTGTGACCAACTGCTGCTACACAATATTCCGTTATGCTAAAGTGTTTCGCCTGTCTGACCAGAGTTTAATATGTGATAATCCCCGTATGTGTGAATTGACCTTCATACGAAAGCATTTGCTTTTAAACGTGAAACTATTTTTGTATAATAAAATAATGAAACATGCAAATTAGATTAGACAACTATTTAATTTTTTTTACATTTTGACAACCAAAAATATTTCCGTTTATTGTTCACTTTTATAAACATTTTTAAATTGAAAATGTACCTAACCCTACACACCTAACCCTCGAACTTACCCTTCTAATATAGTATCGGTTCTAAACATACATATATATTTTTTTACTTTTAACACATGCGTACCTTTAGCAAGTACTTTGTTAGTGAATAAAACTATATATGTATGTTACAAGTATATTTATTACAATCCATTTTTTCAAAAAGCACTACTCATCATATTGAGATCACATAATTATAAAATTTATATAAAAAGTAAAACAGAAAATGCCTTCTTCTCTTTGGCAAGACTTAACTATAATACTATTGTCAAAAAAATATATACAGAATTAGTTTTTGGTAGCGCATTGTGTGCAGAAAAAATGATTTGTAAATACAATTAATTTTTTTGTTATACCAATTAAATAATTAATTGATTTTGAACCTACAACGATTTTTGTAAATACAATGAACGAAATTTTAAGTTAAAGGAAAATTGCAAAATACGCAGGCAAATATTTAACAAAACTCGAATCACATCCTAATCCGCTTGCTCGTAATATTTTGAACTTTACTGGAAACATCCGCCTAAGAAAGAGGGACACACTGGCTCTTATACCTAACACTCCAGATGGGATTACTTGAAAATACTTTTTTCCCCTTTTTTGATTATCACTACTAATGTATTATTTATAACTATCACTAAGTTTACGTCCGACACTGGTCGGGCCTAATAATTTTTTTTATAGATTTAAGATTTGAATACTTATTGTTAGTTCATTTATGAAGATACAATAAATAAATACATGTTATAAAAAAAAAAGTTAAATGAAAATCTTAAAAATATTTTCAATTAAATATATCAACAAATAATTTGTTGAAATTTATTTATTTTTTCAACATTTATTTTTTTAGATTTCAAAGTTATTTCAATTAAAGTTATTGTTGTATTAATAATGTGAATTGTTGAATTTCTTTTTTTAAACAATCACAATCCTCGAAACGACTTTTGCTTGAAAAACACTAAATGTCTTTGGGCGGAGTTGAACCGGCAACCTCAGGACTAATAAATTAACTCACTTACCTCTCAGCCAAAGAGCAACACTTTATAAGATGAGCAAATAATGAATACACACAAAACATGATTTCTTGTTTCTTCTACATTTGCGCATTTCGTTATGATATAATTTAACAAATAATTTTGTTGAGTAATTTAATTGACTACGAAAATTGTTAATTTTTAAATTAAATATTAACAATTTGTTTTGTTGGTTGCATTTCGATGATATTTTTTTCTGTCTAAAGACAGACTTATCGTTCAATTCTGACATTAGCTTAAGCCAGCTTATTCATATTATAGTTGGCATGAAATTTAGCGGCGATTGGTGCACGTGTTAAAAAGAAATAGCTACTTTTTGTCCGGTGTTAGTCGTTTCGACGAAGGTTGTGTGTCTAGGGTTAAACACAATGTGATCACAGTTTTGTTTGCAGTAACAATTCTTCAGTGATTCCCAATAAAGAGGTTACCTCAAGTATAAGATTTTAAACATTGATGTTAATTTCAGCTTTTTCAACTGATTTTAACGCAACAACGTATATGGTTGGCACAATGAGCGTTTTATTGACGGAAGCATTTTAACACCTTCAACAGGTTGGTTCACCATTTTATTTTAAAGCATACACAAAAAAGAACCAACCAATATCTGTCAAACTTGTGATGATTTGTTGCAACGCTGTATTGCGATTACTATTTACGTATCTATATAAGTATTTAATAACCGATTACTTGTTAGCTATTGGTATAGAATGGCGGAAATGGCATTTCCGGCATTCTAAAGAGAATAAAGAAAAGAAGACCACGTTAGGAAAAGAAAAACCATCTTTATCAATTAAATTATTATAAGTTCAGGTGTGGGGTAGGGACAAAATGTCTAAAGACATTACCAAACAGAAGATTATGGATGGTTTGAAGGCGGCAGGTATTCCATTTGACGAAAACGACACTGTTGCTGAATTATTCAAATTAAAAGACGAAATATGTGAAATTACTGAAGTTGCTGTTGTGCAAGAAGGTCCTGAAGTTGCTGTTGTGCCAGAAGTTGCTGTTTTGCCAAAAGTTCCTGAAGTTTCCGCCGATTCAATCAAATCCATCGTCGATGCTGTGCTTAAGTCCCATGTGTCTGCTGCTACTAGTGCAGATGAAGTTAATCCCCATGTCGATGCAAACTTGAATATAGGAGCCAATTCCATGCATGATGCTGGGCCTGGCAATGATTTATATCATGATGAAATTGAGCGTTTGAATCGACGAATTGATATCTTACAAAGACAACGAGACTTAGAACGATTAAATGTACGACGATTTGATTTTATTGCCTTTGAGGCAATGATGCATAAATTTAGTGGAGACGACTCATACGATATGCACGAATGGTTTGATGACTTAGAAGATGCCTTTCATATGTTTGAATGCACACAATCGGATAAATTTATGGCTACGCGGCGATTGCTTGATGGAACTGCTAAGCTGTTTTTGCGTACTATTACGGTTTACAGCTATGATGAACTAAAGATGGAACTTTTGCAAGAATTTGGAAAGACTTTCACGATGCAGGAAGTTTTTCATCAATTAAAGTCCCGAACTCTGAAACCTGCTGAGTCAGTTAAACGCTATGTAATAGAAATGTAAGAAATAGCAAAGCAGTCTAAAATCCCCGAGACTGATTTAATTGACATAATAATTGACGGACTTAATGATAGATCTCAACATGTTTCAATGCTTTATAGTGCCACAAATATGAAAGATTTTAAAGTTTTATTGGATCGATATGAGAAAAAGAGGTCTCTCGGTGGAAATATTTTGCAAGCTGTCACTCCAAAGCCAAGAGGGACCCTAAATTATACTGCGGTAAAAAAAGTGCTGATGCTGTAAAATCTGATTTACAAATCCGTTGTTTTAACTGCTCACAATTCGGCCATTACCAGAGCCAGTGTCAGATGCCAAGAAGACCGTAGAATTCCTGTTTCATATGCGCTGAAGTTGGGCATTATCATCAAAATTGCCCGAAGAAACGTGCCGTAGCTGCTGTTCGATCTCGAGATAAGGATGTTGATGCAGCTGTTGATGCATTCCAATCGGTAAGTGTTGTCCTCTTCAATAAATATAAGTGCACTGATTTAATCAATTGTGTTTCTTTGTTCGATACGGGTAGCCTAACTAGTTTTATACAAAAATCTTTAATTCCTTTTGAATTTTGTGGGACGAAGTCTTTGTCGTCTTATGTTGGAGTTGGAAGAAATAATATAAGTACTTATGGATTTGTGAAATGTAATTTAATTTTTAGAAACAGTGTATATACACATAATTTAGTTGTTCTGCCAAACGAGGAAACTGTTGTACCTTTACTTATTGGTCGTGATCTCTGGAGTAAAATGAATATACATTTATGTCAAATCAAACCTTTAGACTTTAATGACACAAATAAATATTTTGAATTTAATAAAATTACCAGTGCACTTAGATTTGATTTCAATAATAGTCATAAAGAATTAAGTTCCGGGGTTCCCATCGTTGACCATGATAGTTGTAGAGGCGGAATTTGTCTAGTTAACTTGAATGAGAGTGATCCAAGTGTTTTTGAACGAATTGACGACAATGAAATTGACGTTTATGATTCGAAGTGTTCCGACTTACGTTATACCGATGAAGTGGCTTATGGTGCTGATGTTATTACTGGTGGTGATATACGGGGTCTCGTCGGGTATCAGATGTGTGCCGTGGAAGGTGTTGTCGGTATTGATGTGGACGGTGCATTAAATCCAGTGGATGCAAATAGGCTGAAGTCCCTCGTGGTCGATAATTATGTGAATTGTGCTCCCGATCCTACTAGATCCTTGGATTATTCAATGAGGATCAGTTTGACGGTGATGTGCCATTGTATTGTAGGCCTCGACGGCTATCGCATCGTGAGAGGTATTGTGTACCGGAAATATTGGATGGATTATTGGATCAGGGTATAATTAGACCAAGTGTTTCCCCATATGCTTCACCGATAATTCTGGCTAAGCGGAGGAATGGTGATCTTCGCATGTGTATATATTATCGGGCCCTGAATAGGGTGACAGTCAGGGACAATTATCCTTTGCCATTGATTGAGGATTGCTTGGCACATCTAGGAGGGAAGAAATACTTTAGTACGCTGGATTTACGGAATGAGTTTCACCATGTTAGTGTTCATGACGACTCGATACCTTATACTTCGTTCGTTACACCTCTGGGACAGTTCGAGTATTGCCGCATGCCATTCGGTCTCAAAAATGCCCCTGCGGTTTTTCAGAGGTATATAAATACAATTTTTGGGGCTTTTATTGATGCGGGAAAGATCGTGGTATATTTGGACGACATAAGCATTGCTACGAAGACTCTGGATGAGCATATGCACATTCTGATCGAAGTGCTGAAACTGGTTAGGGAGTATGAATTGAGACTTAATTTGGCGAAGTGTAAGTTCGCTTATAGGGAACTTGACTATCTGGGTTATCTGGTGAACAGTGATGGTATACTGCCTATTGATAGTCACATAGAGACTATTCGTAAATATCCTATGCCGACTAACGGGAAGGAATTATTGGGGTGCTTGGGGCTTTTTTCCTATTTCCGGAGATTTGTTGAGAACTTTTCGCGGCGGGCCAAACCCCTTACTCAACTGACGAAGAAGGATTCTACTTTCGAGTGGACCGATGAGTGCACAGGCGTATTTTTGGATTTGAGGGACGCCTTGGTTAATCCACCTGTTTTGGCAGTGTATAGCCCGTTTCATGAAACGGAATTGCATACTGATGCAAGCTCCAAGGGATTTGGAGCCATTTTGCTGCAGAAAAAGGATGATGGTAAATTCCATCCTATATCATATTTTTCTAAGACTACCTCACCTGCTGAGTCTGGGTACCACAGCTTTTAATTGGAGACCCTAGCTATAATCTATGCTCTGAGAAGATTTATAGTGTTTCTAGAGGGTATCTCTTTTACCATTGTTACGGACTGTAATTCTTTGACGTTGACTCTGAATAGAAAACAGTTAAATCCTCGAATTACCAGGTGGGCACTTGAGCTGGAAAATTACGATTACCAGATTAGGCATCGTGGTGGTATGATGATGGCCCACGTTGATGCTTTGAGCCGGGTGCAAATTTCGGCTGCCATGGATGGTGGCGATGTCGATTTTATCATTCCAGTGGCACAGTCGCGGGATGAAACTATTAGGTCAATAGTTGGGAAATTGGAAGAGGGTGATTTGGATGGTTTCGTCTTGGAAAACGGTTTACTATTCAGGTCTGATGCGCGAAGCATTTGCAATTGTACGTTCCTCGGGAGCTTGAGGATAGTGTGATAAGACTGGTGCACAAAAAATATGGACATATGGGTGTTGGGAAATGTGCTGATCAGGTACGGAACACTATTGGTTTCCCAGAATGCGTGAGAAACTAGAAGGTTTTATATGGAATTGCTTGAAATGTATTTTCTATTCGCCCCCTGCGACTAATAATGAAAGGAATTTGTATATATACAGTTTACATTGATCACTTTGGCCCGCTCCCCTCGATTCACTCTAAACGTAGGCATATATTGGTTGTGGTTGACGCATTTACTAAATTTGTTAAGCTTTATGCCGTGAACTCTCCTGGGACTAAGGAAGCATAATGTGCACTCAGGAGATATTTCGAATACTATAGTCGTCCACGAAGGATTATAAGCGACCGGGGTACATGTTTCACGTCAAATGAGTTTGCAGGTTTTGTGTTGGCGAATAATATACAACATATTAAGGTTTCTGTCGCTTCACCTCAGTCTAATGGTAAGGTAGAGAGGGTAAATAGGGTCCTTAAAACTATGTTGGCCAAGTTGACTGAGCCGATTGGACATGGTGATTGGGTACACCGACTGTCCGATGTTGAGTTCGCTATCAACAATACTGTGAAAAGTTCTACTCATGAGACTCCAAGTAGGCTGTTATTTGGGGTTTGCCAACGGGGTGCAGTTGTTGACGGGATTACTGAGCACTTGCAGGCTTATTCTGCCGGGGGTAGGGACTTGGGATCAATTAGACAAAGGGCGTCAGACGCCATACGGAAATCCCAGGTATATAATCAACAGTACTTTGAGAAGCATCATAAGCCAGCTAGATTAT
Organism: Tachina grossa; assembly: GCA_949987645.1. Lineage (NCBI taxonomy): Eukaryota > Metazoa > Arthropoda > Insecta > Diptera > Tachinidae > Tachina > Tachina grossa. The sequence goes on along the minus strand of OX465274.1, from coordinate 129,513,140 downwards.
TTGAGATAGGTGATTTGGTTGTTATGAAAAATGTTGATACAACTGTTGGACTGAACAAAAAATTAATACCGAAGTATCGCAGTCCTTATGTCGTTCGAGAACAGTTGGGTCATGATCGGTACTTGATAACTGATGTTGAAGGTTGCCAAGTAACTCAGATTCCTTACAGTGGTGTGATTGATTCCACTAGATTAAGAAAATGGTTGGAACCCAATGGAATTACTGATGACATAGTAGAAGATTGTGGGGGCAGCACTTCGGATGATTGTGTTGACTATGAATTTTTGGATGACGAATTTGATCTGCAGAATTGACAATCGGGGTCGATTGTCAGGTCAGGTTGGTAGAGTTGTAATGATTTGTTGCAACGCTGTATTGCGATTACTATTTAAGTATCTATTTATATAAGTATTTAATAACCGATTACTTGTTAACTATTGGTATAGAATGACGGAAATGGCATTTCCGGCATTCTAAAAAGAATAAAGAAAAGAAGACCACGTTAAGAAAAGAAAAACCATATTTATCAATAAAATTATTATAAACTCAACGTACGCAAAACGTTAAAACTTGCCTAAGTTGTCTACTTTGCGTTGACATACACGTACTGAATGAAACATAGTGTCTATACCTGATGATTTTATATCATAACTCGTAATATAACGCCCGCACACAGTGGGGGATTTTGAAAAAAAAAATTGGAAATAATTCTGCTGCTTCTAAACATACATGCAGCATTTAAAGACGTGTTACCGAGCTTAAGTCTGGAACTGATGTATCTGTAAAGGGGGCGGAGCCACAAAGCCCCAAATTTGTTTGAATTTTTCACTAACCCGAGTTTGCCCGCTTTGGGACTTTGTGGCTCCGCTCCCATTTAGGATATATAATCTAAATATTAGACTGTATGAAATAATTTATAATCGATATGAATCTATTTTATTTTTCTATTTTAAGTTTCTAAGCCTACTACGCTTATTTTTCTTTTGTGATTTTCAAAAATATTATTATTTGTGAATTCTCAAATAGTTCTTGAAAGTCTGTGCGTAAATAAGGGATTTGGGACTAATCATAGTGTGTGGTTGAAGTCTACTGATGATTTGTTGCAGCAACAATGAAATGTATATGAACAAAGCTGAACCACCAGCAAATAAATTTCAAATTAATAAATATACTTATGACAATATGTCGAATAATAAATTTCTTAAAGAATTTGTAATAAAATGGAGAAATCGAAAAATCATCTTTATTGACTTACCGCCTGTAAATTCATTAATATATTCATTTCTAATAGAAACTAAGAGGCTAGTCAATAAAAATTTCATGCAACAAATCAAAATCACTGATATCTGTGTTGTGAAGTACAATTAAATATAACTAGAGTACTACAATCTAATAGACAGACAAACATTTTGCGTGAATGACATCTGAGCAAGCGTATTCTCAAACTATTTTAATGGCTCTTTGGCATTTGACTGCTTCAGCTTTTTTCGTTTTTTATTTTTCCTTGCTTTTATTACCTGAGACGGCTTTTTTAAACTCATAATAAGCTTCACTTAAAGTTTGTTTTTAACAATTCATTTTAATGAAATAATTTGAATGCTTAATTCGAAACGATTTATTTTATATTCAATTTTTTTTTCTTGCTACTGTGTTGTGTATGATTTAGTTGTCCGTCTGTTTGTCAATTTTGCCAGTAAATATGCATAAAAGTGTGAAAGGGTAGAGCGACAATTCGTTATTCAGATGTCTTACTATGTATATGCATATTTCTTTTTTACCTTCAATTCAACTTAACAAGTGCGTACCGAATAGTTTTAACTGTAAATTTTTTGTTTGTTACAATTGAATGAATTTCATGATATTACACAAGCAGATAACAGAAAACGTTTTTCGAACTTGATATCAAGGACCAATTTTATATTAGTTAATTGTCTGTAAATAAAATTAATTCAATAAGAATAAAAATTGAAACACTAATTGTTTTAAATACATGAACTGTTTATTTTAGTTCATTGACTAATTGAATTCAGTCAGTCTGGTTAACTTGTTGCAGAATGCATTTGCTATTGATAAAAAAATGTATCAATTAATTTGAATTGCAACAAATGTGTATTTACATAGCACTCATTTACAAGAAAAAAACATCATAACTCAAACAAACTAGTTCGCCAGAAAACGAGTTCAAAGTTTCCAATTTACACACAACTTAATGGAAGAAGAAAATAACATTTTGCTCTAAAGAGCGGAGTATACAAGATATTTGTATGAAATGTAAAAAAAAAATATTTTTTTCCGAAAACTAACACAAGTTTTTCCATAAATTTTTATGGCTCTCAAGGAAAAAATTTATGCGATCACTGCTGTACCAATTATATATTTTATGTTGATACACTGGTACGTAGGATTGTTATCGCATAATTTTAAAAAGAGGACAGCAGAGGGAAAAAAACCCGAACATTTGCTTAAAAAAATAGGGCTTAAAAAAACGAAAAACGAATCTGAAAAATGGTCAACCTCACTTCATTTTACATAAAATATTCGATCGTTTTACCCAATATCATCGATATACATATTAATATTCAATTGTACTTACATACATAAGAATTTATACATATGTACATTTGAGAATACTTGGATACATGAACGCACTTTATACTTATCAAGAAAGGCTAATAGAACAAGAATTCTTTAAAAAAGAGTTCTTCATCAAAATATTTAAAGTTCAACCGTTTACACATCATTGTTTGGTTAAAATTTTTTATTTGTAAAAAGTAGGACTTTCCAGAAGCTAATTCTTTCTGAGGACAGATATTTAAAAAAGAGGACAGTGTCCGGGAAAAAGAGGACGGATAACAACCCTAGAATACACGTCTATTAAATTGTACTCTCAAAATCTTGGAAGCTAAATACACAGACAGCGTATATATAAAACACGAAAAACATCATGCAGGTTGTCTCTTAACAAAAATTCTTCTAATAAACTATTCAACTCAGTGAATATCGAAGGAATTTTTTAAAACAAGCCTGCAAATTATGTTTTATAATAAAATCATAAACAGTATGGTTCCAGTAAAAAATAATACTGTCTAAAGCCAGGTACGGAGTACATACGGAATTTCAGGTTCTCATACAAACTGTATGTAAAAATAATTACGGAAATTCAGGTTGGTAAATTTCGTAAAGGAATTTCCATTTGCTAGTACGGAGTTTCAAAAGAAAAATCACGGAATTTTTTAAATCTATTGCCCACCTTAGGGATGTTATAAGTATAAGTGGAGACTTTTTTTTTGTCAACTGAAACAAAAATTAATGTTCCAACCAGGGACAGAAAATAACTGTTATTTTTAAAAATTTACATCAAAAAAGCACACATAAAAAATGATCGTAGAAAATTTTGGTTCTTATCATTATGATACATAGGTGATGTACATGCAAATTTTTGTATGACTTTTAAATTTGTGCCTTTTTTTGATAAAAGTCAAAAAATAATTTTTAATTTTGACTTTTATTTTTAAGGCAAAAATTAAAAGTTATTTTTGACTTTTATTATTTTACTCAAGAAATAAAAGTTACTTTTTAACTTTTAATATTTTAAGGCAAAAATTAAAGCCATGAATTAAATATTGCATAGTAATACGCAAGTTTTTTGCTTTCAATGCTATAAATGATAAAACATCCGTTATCACAATTTCAAGAGCATTGCAAAACATAATTCTCTTATTTTGTTATTAATAACACGGTGTTACAAAAAAAACACTTTTTGTTACATCTTGAAAAGCGACCTAGTTGGACTTGTAAGGCCTAGGTGAGGACATACAAGGACCGTTTTCAAAGATTTTGAAACACCCTCATCAAAAATTCGATTTATTTTCGAAAAAACTATTTTAGGGTGGGTCGTAGTACTTTAGTACCTCTAGCTCACTCATGTTTTGACCAATTTTAAAATTTTAAACAGTTTTGGAAAGGCAAAGAATTAGGCTTTTAAAAATGCATTAATTGTATGTTTCAAGAAATTGGGTAAGTTCTTATCGGACATTTCAATTTTTTTTTTATTTTTTTGCGTAATTTTTGAAAATGAACAATTGTTATTTTAATTTTTTTCTATGAAGACCTATCTTTTTTGTACAGAACTTTAAAGGAAATTTTATATACAAAAGAATGAGATATCATTTGTTAGAATCGATTAATATTTGTAAAAGTTATTAAACTTTTTCTAAAGTACAAATATTGCGATTGCAGGCTTTTTTTGGTAAGCCACTTCACACAAATTACAGTCCTCTGCTTTATGGAATATTTGATGATGCCAAATCATGAGAAATATAATGGTAATGAGTGGCCTATAAACTCTTCAGACTTAATTCTCTTAAGTACACTGGAACAGCTTGTACAAGTACTTTCGGGTTCATACCATTTCCTAGAACTATATGAGCAGTCAAAATCTGTTTTGAAGGCAACTTTTGCATGGCTGTCCGCATCGCGCAGGTATTCCAGTAGAATTCAAACCGGAAACATTAAAAAAAAATATTATGCTTATCACACACTGCATGATGATTACAAAATCTACAAACTTACTTATTTTAATTAAAATAAATATTAATCTAGTTACAATTTTTAACTCTTTTCTAAAAACAATAACCTTCACCATATTGTGTTGGTACTCGTATTAAATTCGTTTATTTTATGTGTTTATCCAAATATATATAGCAGAAATTTACTTATAAAAACATTCTAAACTTTTTTAATAATTTAAAAAATAGCACAAAATTACCCCCATTCATCTGTACTATCTTCCAGTTTAATTTTTTCAAGTTTAGGACAAATTGACAATAAAAAAGAGTGTATTTATTTCTGCATCACCGAATATAATAACTTTACTTATTAACAACCTTATACATAACGAGAAACTGGAAAAAGCGACGAAACTGAACATGGTCCCAACAAGTTTTGCCAGACAATTTTACATTACAATTCAGGCTAGGATTTAATAGTGGGTTAAAACTACGTCATGCTCCGATTTCACTGAAAGGAAAATCATTCATTCGGAGAATGAAACGGTTTCATTAAATGTTCTGTACTATATTAATGAAACTTTTCATTAATACAATGAACAATTTCATTGTATGCATGAAATCTTTCAATCTCTGCTCTTCATGTGTTCTTCATAGTTCATTGTATTAATGAAAATCGTTACATTGTTTAAACGAATTTTCTTTTTGGCGAATTTGGGGCCAAATATAAATAAGTTCCACAAATTTTGTCTTCTTACTGTATACAGTTTGTCAAACATAAGTAAATCAAAAGTTATTTTGTTAAAAAATAATTTTTATTTCTTATTTTTCTAAGCCCTTTTAATTTCAAAGCAGTATGGTCGTCATAAATGCAATGAAATCATTTAATTTATACAATGTAATATTCTTCATTGTATAGCAGATATCTCTCTCTTTCTCTTTTTTTATCCATTCACGTTCCTTACCTCTATACAAACACAAAAGGGTTGTGCCAAAGATCTTATAAAGATGCTTGTTTTGTTAAGATTTTTGTTTGATTCTTTTAAACTTATGTTTGTGTATTGTGATTCTCAACAACATATTAAGAGTTTTACTATAAACATGTAAGTTTTTCGGCTTACTTAAAACATTATTTGGGTTGAACTCTACTGATGAGTTGTTTAAATTTTAAATGGTTGACGTTAATAAATACATACATATGTACAGATATTAAGTACTTATGTATTTCTATATATTAAATAAAATAAAAAAAAATCTATTTATCTTTTATTAAGTAGATGGTTTGGAAGGGATATGATTTCATGTTTTTAGTAGAAAATTTTCATTATTTAATGCTCATATTTCATTATATTTAATGAAATTTTCTTTATATTAATGAAGAAAACTTCATTTATAGTATATAAAAACTTCATTAAATCAGTGAAACAACTACATTATATTCATGAAAAAGTTTCATTGAACTAATGAAACAGTTTCATTCTATTTATGACATAGCCGCCAAAATTAGCTTCATAAATACAATGAATCACTCTTCATTGATCCAATGAAGGGCTTCATTAGCTGACTTTTAATGAAACACTTCATTAATACAATGAAGAATTTCATTGTCTGAATGAAGGTTTTCCTTTCAGTATTCTAATGTCAAATAGTTTGAAACTCGTTAAGACTATATAAAATTGACTATATAAGGCTTTAAGTATATATGTACAAAAAAAAAATAACTGTAAGATACAAAAAAACAAAAAAATTTGCATAATTAAGTTGATGAATTTGTTTCTTTCGTTAGCTGTGTTTTTATTCAAATTTTTCGCACTGGGGTTAGAAAATGTTAAAAAAGGGTGTTAATGAAAAGTTTAATAACTTTCACAATTCTTATCCGCTTTGAATCATTAAAACCATATTTTGCTAAAAACTAAATTTGCTTTATATATTAATATAAACTTTCAAAAGCTTTCATATTAAAATAAGCAATGAAAAGCTACGCAAATCAAACAAGTTGATAAATTTTATTATTTTTTTTGAATATTCTTAACAAAAACAATACTCAAAATTTACAAATATATCAAAATATACACATCGTTGTAAAGCGTAATCAGTTTTCTTTCTAAAAATATTAAAAAAAATTTAGATCTAACAAAAACTGACTTAGTTACAGTTCGATAAGTTGACGAACATCACCGAAAACGGTATTTTCAGAATAACTTCTGAATTTGAGGGTGTTTCTGAAATTTTTTGACACAATTTGTAATGTACTCAATAAGATCTACAATCCACGCTAGGTCGTTTTCCAAGTTTTTTTTTTCACTGTAACACCGTGTAATTATTGTTGTAATAACTGCATCACTGTTAATTCTTTCAGTATATTTCTTTCAATATGAGTTTAATATAGAATTTTTAATCAGAGTAATATAACTTCGTGCTAACCTAAATAGAAGAATGAAAATATGGAAAAACAGGGGAAATAAACAGTGATACTTACATATGTATTTATCAAATTGTACACAACAATCATTTCTCACATTCCGTTTCATTAGAATTTACGTTAAATAGCTGATGTTAATAACAATCTCTACCCAAGTAGATAGACTAGGGTGCTGATGAAGTGCGTTGCTGCACAGAAAAATATCGGTATTTCCCCCAGCTTAAAAGTCTAATTTAATTTTTCTTCTCTTCTTTAGAAACTCACATTAATTAATAATAATATATATATATATATATATATATATTATAATATTTCATTTAATAAAAAGAATTGAAATTACCTGACTAAAAATTATTTAGGATTAAAAATTCACTATAGTTCAATTAAAATCTAAAAATGACTCATTTAATATAGAATTGTTGAACTGATAACAAATGATAACGTTCAATCGCGAATTAGAAATCATAGGAGATAGTGTTAATTTTTTATTTTCAATGGGTAGAAAACGAAATTTGTATGTGCGCGACTTTTTTATTATCGAAGGTTTAAGAGGGAAATGTAAGGTTTGTAACAAATATATTGATGTGAGTTATGTAACTAATATGAATAGACATTTGAATAAAAACCATAGTGAAATATTAAATGAACATGAAAAGCGGTCGAAACGAGAGGAATATGAAGCAGACAAAAATTATAAAAATAAATAAATTTACTATTGAAATGTCTGTAAGTGATGTTATTAATGCCTGCATTAGTTTGTTAACTAAAGAATCGGTGCCTTTGTCATTTTTTGATTCAGACTCCTTTCAAACTTTAACAACTCAATTATTTGATGGTTATTTGATTCCAAAAATAAACTTTAAGAATGTTATGTCTTTTGTGAAAGAAAAGTGTGAAAAAATTAAACCTACTGCTAAAAATTTAAAGAAGGAAATCAAAAATGTGTTGAATAGTTTCAAAATAAATAAAAAACAAATATATGCAATAACGGCCGAAAGATGGTGAAAGCGGTAGAACTCTTATCGTTGTGTAGTGAAGATGATGAAGAAAATTACAACGGTAGGGAAGATAATTATGAAAAAATTGTGTATAACATAGCTTTTGATAACATCATATCCATTAAATGTGCTGCACACACCTTGCAACTAGCTGTGAAAGACTTCTTAGGAAAACTTCATTCAAACGTAGTAATAAGTCGCGGGAAATTGTTAGAATTTTGAGAACTCCTGTGTTTCGGTATGTTATTTCGCACAATGTTACATTGACGGTCTTTATTTTCATTAATATTTTATTTTTATCCTAGATATAGTATACGAAGTACTAATCAGGCTAAACCGCAAATGGACGTACCAACACGCTGGAGTTCTACTTATAACATGCTTAAAATACTCTTAGAATTAAAAGGTTTCTGTATTGAACATTTGCCAGCAGTCGAACAGCTACAAAGTCAGGAATGTTTTGAAATAGAAGAAATTCCAAAAGTTCTAGCTCCTGCGAACACTCTGACCCTAAAACTTCAAAAATCATCTTTACTATTGGGAGATTTTTATAAGTTTTGGCTGGACCTGATTTTTTAATTAAAAGCCGAGAACAGCGATATGAGCAAGCCAGTGCTGGCTTGCATTGAAGGAAGACAAACAAAGCTACTTGAAAACGATACAGTGTATGCTGCTATATTTTTAGATCCCAGATTTATGCGCGTGCTGTCCCAAACAAAAATTGAAGCTGCTAAAAATCATATTAAGAAAATTGTGCTCCAAATAATTACAAAGCGTGGTAAGCTTAGTTAAACGCTTTATTAACTATTTTAAAACTTCCTCATAATTATTTTTATTTGCGTTTAAGAAAAACGTAGAATCCCAGCCTTTATCAAATACACAGAAAAAATTATTCCCAAAAAATTTTCAAACAAACGTGTGTTTGAGAAATATAATTTAGTTTCAGTAAATATTTTTTACTGTTCCAGTAAATTATTTGTTCCAATTTTATTTTATGTAAAAAAACTGTATTGAATGAAAATTATCTATGTAAAGTAAAATTTGTAAAAAAAATTTTTAGATTTATTTTTTTTATTTAAATTTGTTATTTTCAGTTAAATTTATTTTTATATACTGTAAAAAAATTTGTCTGGTTTTTTTTTTAATTTTTTTCAGTTAAATTTATTTTTATATATGTACTGAAAAAAAATTTGTCTGATTTATTTTAACATTTTATTTTTTTTCGGACCTGTTCTGAAAATCACGGTGATTTCAAATCACGTGATTTCAAAAGTAAACTACCAACAGCTGACTTGATATTGGGTTTTATTGTATTTTAAGTTTTTGTCATTTATAATAGAATATTTTCTTCCAACTTCCAACGCTATAAATCTTGCAATTCACAAATCAAAGAAAGCGAATTTTTGAAATCACCGTGATTTGACATGTCGTGATTTGCAGAACAGGCCTGTTTTTAAGATTTTTGTTTGCGGTTTTCAAACTTATTATGTTTGTATATTGTGATTCTCAATATATACTATAAGAGTTTAACTATAAACATACGGAGTTTGTTAACTAAATTCAAAAAATTTTTGGGTTGAAGTCTACTGACGAGTTCCAAAAGCGGGAACGAAACGCTTAACCATAAAAACAAGCCAATTTTTGAAAGTAAAAAAAATAGTTGAACCTTTCATTTGATTCAGTTATTTATTTCAGATAAAACTTTTACTAATTTAAAAAAAAAATTAAGAATTGTTATTGATTCAGTTAATTTATTTTCTGATAATACGATAGATTTTAGTGAATGTGTTTGTAAATTATAAAAAAAAAATTGCTGAATAATACAAAAAATCTGCAAAAATGTTTTTCTGTTCCTATTAATAAATTTGACTGAAAATATTTTGAGTTTCAGTTAACTTTTTTCTCTAATGCCATAATAAGTTAACTAAAAATAAAATTTTTTTTTCAGTTAAATTTTTACAAAATTGTTATCAGAATCTACAAATTTCTTTGTAGGTCCGCATTCACACAAAAAATTTACTGATTCAATGAATTTGGTTACTGAAAACGAAATTTAGTTTTTTCTGTGTACGGAAAATTTTGAAGACTTATTTCTAATTGATGAGAGCTCCGTTGCAAGCACGTCATCCTTGTTAAGGAATGGATTGAAGGACATGGAACTCAATTATTCCTCCTCGGATGACGACGATGTAGTAACTGATGGTATCATTCGACAAGAGTATTTTGAAATCGACAACTACAAAGAAAAACGCTTAGATGTGGCAGCTGATTTACTAGAATATTGGGATAGTAAAAAATTTACTCTACTATGGCTGCACAAACTAGCACTTATTGCAACTCAAGTCAGTGTAGAAAGGTCATTTTCAGTACTCAAATTGATTTTGGGGGATTTGAGATATAATTTATCTGAAGAAAACTTAGAATCAATTTTTATGGTAAGATAGACTTCTGTAATATACATCAATTATTATTACCTATAAATTGGAGGCAATAAAACTAGCGTATTACTATGCATACTTAATTCAAGACTTTTATTTTTGCCTTGAAATATTAAAAGTTTAAAAAATAACTTTTATTTTTTGAGTAAAATAATAAAAGTCAAAAACAACTTTTAATTTTTGCCTTAAAAAAAAGTTAAGAAATAACTTTTATTTCTGCACTTGGCTTAAAGCCTGGTACGGAGTTCATACGGAATTTTAGGTTCTCACACAAACTGTATGTAAAAGAAATTACGAAAATTCAGGTTGGTAAATTTCATAAAGGAATTTCCATTTGCTAGTACGGAGTTTCAAAAGAAAAATACACGGAATTTTTAAAATTTATTGCTTATCTTAGGGATGTTACAAATATAAGTGGAGACTTTTTATTAAACAGTTTCGTACACAACTAATGGGCAATGTCATAGAATCCAACAATATTGGCTACTCTTTAACTTGACAAACTTTTGTCTGAATTGAAAGATTTTTCATTAGCATTGACAAGTGTGACACAATTGTTTTGTCAAAGGATTCTTGATATTTCTTATTTTATGGAAATTGTAATTAATTTTTAGTGTTTTTGCGTGTTGTAAATTAAAAAAAATAAATGAATTTCTATATATACAAATATAATTCTGCACAAAATTCTATTTTATTATATTCAACACGCGATTATTTTTCCATGTAGAAATAAATGAATATTTGCAAACGTGAAATTCTTTTTTCTTTAATTTTTTATAAAAAAAAATAAGAAATGCTGATCTACCTCTAAGCAAATTTTATCATACAAGCTTAGTGCAATCTTGGTGACAAATACAGGCATTACTTTGTGCTAGCTCACACTTTGCAAGTCTTATTGCTAAGCTGATTAGTTTGACGCAGAGAGAGACGAGGGGAACAGAAACGTTTTTCCCCTCGTACCTCTCTTCAAACAATTTAATCAGCTTAGCAATAAGACTTGCATAGTGTAAATTAGGACTATGTAAGCAACAGAGCACCACTTGCGAGTCCTATGACACTTTTATTTTAAATCTTAACAGTAAAATAAGCTAAAGAATCACCACTGACTTCTACTAATTATTACTTATATCACCGATTACGTAAAAAATTGCTCTCAGTAGGTGTAAACAATTTATTCCCTGCAGAGGTGAAGCATAATTGAAATTATAACTCTGGAGAAATTTAAAAGTATACTATTTAAATTAAAAATATTAATATGAGGACATTTTGCTTTATACAATCTCAAAATAATTGAAAGATAATACAAGACAAAATGAAATGAAATCATTAGTCCAATTCACAATCTTGTGCAAATGGTCTTGCATTGTTGCATGTGCAAAATAGTATAGCATATTCATATTCACCACTTAACAATTCTTAAAGGTGAGTATCAATATACTATACCTCTTTGCACATGCAACGATGCAAGACCATTTGCACAAGATTGTGAATTGGGCTTATGTAAAAACATGCGATCTTTGCCAAAGAAATAAACATGTAAAACATAAAGGTACAAGTAAATATTACAGATACACCTAAAAAAGCATTTAGTAGTATCGTTATTGACACAGTAGGTCTATCAAAAATATTTTAACTTTGAAGTTTTATAATTCAATCATTTTTTATCCGATCAGAACTAATTATACACAATAACATATAGATAACTTTAATCGGATCCTCTTTTAATGCTGGATGACACTTTAAAAGGAAGTGTACATCGAGAAACACAAACAAAGTGTTTATTTTATTTCTTTGTGCTTAGCACATTACAAACTTCGTACCTTTGGAATGTAAAGCAGTGTAAATCAGTGATGGCAAATGTCGACAAATTGTGTGATTTTGGCACTTTTAGATGTTGGCTGGCACTGTGGCACACATCTAAAAGTGCCAAAAATCGCACAATTTGTCCACATTTCCCATCACTGTGTGCTGCCAGTATGAAGATTTTGATAAAGTACATAAAAAAATGGTATGTCAATACAAAAGAAACCAGTTCCGTACATTTTGTTCTGTTGATTTTATTTTTGTAATGACTTGAGAAATATGCACAACAAATAAATAAAAACTAAATAATTGTAATCCAGCTTTGAATAAATAAATGAAAAATAGTATTCTTAATTGGAAAAAAAAATTTTAAATGTTATTTTTACTTTAACATGCAGAAAATGTTAATTCCGTCCATGAAATTAAAAGTGATTTCATTCCGAATTTTTTTTTCGTTTTTCGTTTTCTAAAGCACCAAAATACGGATTGAATTATGTTTCCGAATGGAATTGAGCTCTGTGACATGGTTGAGTATACCAATTTGCAAATGGTCTTGTATCGTAGCACGTGCAAAATGGTTAGTATATTTATACTTACCACTTAACAATTCTTAGTGGTGAGTATCAATATACTACACCACTTTGAACATGCAACGATACAAGACCATTTGCACAAGATTGTGAATTGGGCTATTGTGTATATTCTGGCACTTTTTGTTCTTTAAAATTAAAACTTTTTCTTGCAATAGTAAGTACTCTTCTTTTGTTCGGTTCTGATGAGTAAAATTAACTTTTTGCCCAGAGACATTGACGATCTATTAAATGGAATAAATAAATTTGTTGGCAACAGCTCATATCGTAGGAATGATTTCATAAATTTTCAGAAATATTTCAACTCTAAGATTCTTGAAATTCTTATGTATTCCCCAAACCGTTGGTTGTCTCGTGGAGCTTTTGTAAATTGTCCTTGAATAGCGGAAGCTTTCCAAATATTCCTTTATGTTATCAAATTTTTAGTCATAATGCAGTGATAGAACTTAATTCATATTAAATAGTTTGACGCGTAATATAAGCAATATGTGTTTTAATTTTTATCTTATGTCCTTAATATAATAGATGATATTAATGTCGAAATGCAATCTGAAGAGGCTTTCTTTTTTCATCTCGTCATTTATGTCGATATTTTTTGAGCAAAAAATATATTGATAATATTCATGTTGATAAATAATATAGATCGAAATTTTCACCATCTTCCAAGAGAAGAAATTTATTGCGCCGTATATTAGGTAGCAATAACCAACAAATTAAAATTCTTTAGATCAGATATATTCAACCTTTTTGGTTCGCGTACCACAAAACTCACAACCAACAATTCGCGTACCACCAAAAAAAATTTTATGTGTATAAACAAGTATGGGCTCAATAAATAACCAAACAATTTTAAAATACTTAATCCATTTTATTTATTAATAATAAAAAACAACAAAATTAAGCATGTATATAACATGCGAACATCTGTGCATATGGGTCGTTCTACAACAGAAATGCTCGGTATAATAAACATGGAAATTCGTGAAAAATACGTAAGTATACTTTTAGGATCAAACATAAACAAATACAACATATTAGCCCGATTCGCAATCTTGTGCAAATGGTCTTACATCGTAGCATGTGCAAGATGGTATAGTATATTGATACTTACCTCTTAACAGTTCTCAGTGGTGAGTATCAATATACTATACCATTTTGCACATGCTACGATGCAAGACCATTTGCACAAGATTGTGAATTGAGCTATTAGCCCAATTCACAATAGCCCAATACACAATCTTGTGCAAATGATTTTGCATCGTTCCATTTGCAAAATAGTATAGCATATTGATATTCACCACTTAACAATTCTTAGGGCTGAGTATCAATATACTATACCACTTTGCACATGCAACGATGCAAGACCATTTGCACAAGATTGTGAATTGGGCTAATCTTGTGCAAATGGTATTGCATCGTAGCATGTGCAAAAATAGTATATTGATATTCACCACTTAAGAATTCTTAGTGGTGAGTATCAGTATACTATACTATGTTGCACATGCAACGATGCAAGACCATTTTCACAAGATTGTGAATTGGGCTATTGTTTTTTTAATTGCATTACTTGGTTAGTTAACTCTACGTCTCCACCTGACATGAACTTTTGCTGTAACTTGAAGTTATAACTGAGTTGGTAAAACAAATGCACTAACAATAATGTTATAACTTGAAAAAATAGCTTTAACTTGAGCAGTCTACACTTAACATTAACTTGAACTTAATGTTTAAGTTAGTCATTTTAGTAATGAAAAAAATGCTCAAATTTTCGAAGATTTGGCGTACCACCTGGTAAAATTTCGCGTACTCCAAGTGGTAGCGTACCACAGGTTGAATAGCCCTGCTCTAGATAATATGTAGTTATTGGTAACCAAAACATTTTTTGGTAGCTACGAGTATAATAGTTATTCGTAACAAAAAAATATATATTTCTCACTTAATTGGTTACAATAACCAAAATTAAATATATCTTATGACAATCGTTGATTATAACCATTATTTGAATTCATCAATTTTAGTCGTTAAATAATACCTTTTTGTCATTTCCCTGTTTTTAACGTTTAAAAATTTATAAAACTTGTCATGCTTGTATTCTTGTGATATTCATGGAATTTTCCAATTATTAACACAATCAAGTATCATTCAAGAACCATAATCATCAAGTTCCAACATTTAAATTATTTTCGTAAAAATTGGTTTGGCACTATTCAAGTGATTTTGGCACTATTTAGAAATAGATTCTGCACGAATGAAGATTTCCAATTCCCATCACTGGTGTACATAACTTATAAGCCAAAGAAACTGAAAACTCATGAGATTCTCTCTTAATGTTATTTTCTATATCGTCACCTAAAATCCAAAAAGCCGTAACAACCAAAAAATTCAAAATACACTTTTTGATTGATTATGATGTGAGTAACCAAAATACAACTTTTCCTAAAATTTTACCGAGATATGTTCAAAAATACTGATTTTATTCATTATTCAATTTGGCACCTAACAAATAAATAGTCTTAAATTTATTTTGTTTTTTGCTTCTCCTGTATAAAAGTCAAAAGTGTACTTGCGTCTTTTTGGATTTTAGGTGACGATATGTACCATTTGTTTTCAGTTTTTTTTCAAATATTATTTTGTACTGAATTATTCCTCTTTAAACAAATTTTATTTAATAATTTATACTGTATAGTAATTTTCAACACATTTATACTCCAGGGATTTTTGTTTTATTGAAAATATTAACAATAGGAGTATAAAATGGAAGAACACGCATTTCGAATTTAAGATTTTTGTTAAATAATTTCTGACATTATTTAGATTTTAACACGTTTGTGTTGTCCAATTTTTAGCTGTTGTATTACTTTGTGCTGTTCCCATCATCGCATACTCTGTTTGGTGATCAATCTTAAATTTTCACCGTTCCTGTCAAAAATACTTTTCCTAAAAGTGAGCATGTATTTGTGTGAGACTTGATGAGTATGAGTGACATCATCATCCTCTTGTATTCTCAGCTGGCCATCAGATTAACAACTTCAATACTTTGCCTACCCGCATGCTGGGATGGAATTCCTGCTGAGCGTTGCCATTTGTTGACACTTTACACTAGAAATTACAATGGCTTTTAGAGAATATACAAAATGTAATAAACATGCTTACACATATACACACATACGTGGAGATAGCTTATGGCTTTTCAATTTTTGATACCTTGCTACCAGTAGTTTGAGTGACTAAAATTATAGCATAAAACAAAACAAAATATAATACACTGGGATATACCCAACTAGCCTTTTCAATCGCCGAAGAGTCTATCCTCACAAAAACATAAATGTGACAAACGGCCAAGTTCCTATCCAAAATTTCGGCCATTAAAAGTTGTGAGATATAAGGTTTGACCAAGTTCTTCTTTGCCACAATACCTAACACAGAAATATATAATGTATGATATAAATTTGTAATCGTAAGGGTGTCATATAATTTCTAGATATTATATTGTTATATAAATTTATTCTAATTATGATTTAAATATCATAATTTTACGATTGCGGGGAACAAAGTTATGAGTGGGGTAAAAACAGCTCGAATGGCTTCGTGTAAATATACACACTGCGTGCATTGGCCAGAACTTGGCCTGGCGCACTGCCGTGCGCCTAGATTGCGAATCGTGAGCATTTTCAATCGCACACGAGCATATATTTTAATCGTGGAAGAAAGATGCTTCGCACGGTAGAAACTGATACTGAAGACGATTCGTGTATAAGAGCCGCAGAAGGCGCTTTTATTAGTCGTATATGCAATAATTTGATGTTTATCTAGAAATTATCTTACAACTCTTTTTTGAAGAACATTGAGAATCGTATGAGGCTATTCAATATTAATCTTATATGAGCTATTGTGCGAGTTGGAAAACAATCACTCGATAATCGGGTATGTTCTGCATTCCACGTGAAATTAAAACGAGTGGAATTGCCATAGCACTGTTTTTATAATTACACATTTCCAACAACAATTGTATGGCATATCCACTCATTTTAATTTTATTTTAATTTGGTTAATGGTACAATACTCCGTATGCTTTTAATTTTGCAAGTTTGCTAGCCGGGATGCTACAATATCAGTCTATAATATAAAAGAAGATTATTTTAGGTTGTATACTCGTATTAAACACCATCGCTTATTAAACTACTCTTGGCTAGCTGGGTACATACCTATATACATACATATATATGTATTTCTATTATTTCAAGTAGAAAGATTCATGTTTCTGAGCAAATTAACGGCATTTGATTTTTGTTGTAACTAACAAATTATCTTCATATTTATTATTCATTTTAATTCTGATATATTATTAGCTTACAGCAGACCACTTTTCTGCAATTTAAAAACTGTTTGTTCAGTAATTTTTAGGGGAGACAAACAAACATGATGCAGGAATTATAAACTTACTTTGTTGCATTATTTCTGCTAATTTACGGCACATATAAATGTAAGGACATTTTCCGTTTCGAAACAATCATCAATTCGTTTTTGTGTGATTTTTTCATTGGTTTTTAAAGTTGTTTTCCATCCTCTTTTCCCTCTTTTTGAGATCCTTGTCCTCGGAAAAAAATTTCGCCTGGGAAAGTCTGGAAAAAGACATTGTTTCGCTTTTACATTACTTGAAAAATGGTATGTATTAAAAACCAAGCTAAAAATTAAAATAATTGGTATTGGATGTCCAGCTTGCTTATGTTATAAAATAATACAGTCCATGGAGTTTTGGTATGTTATTTTAGGACGTAGAATTATTAAGATGTATTTAAAATATCGATGGAGTTGCGAGAAAAAAAGGGCCAATGTAATATAGTGCACAGTTTTAAGCGAGAGTTCAAAATATTTATTTCATGAATAAGAATAATACATTTTAACCAAACAACGAGAATTTATTTAAAGTAGGCAGCCCTACCGTTAGAGATATTTAGTACGTACTCGGTTGAACTTTGATTTCTCAGTTGACGAAGAACTACTTTTTAATTAATTCTTGTGCTATAAACCTTTTTTGATAAGTATAAAGGGCAAAACTATTAGTTTGAAAAATATTTCCAATATTTTAAATGATATTTGAAGTAATATTTATGTATGCAGATACTCTCAAATGCATAGGCGTAGCTAGGCCATTCTGGGGGGGGCAATGCCCCCCCCCAGACTTGATTTTGCCCCCCCCCCCAGGATTTATTACAAATTCTTTTTAAAACATATTATTTTGCCTGTAATATTAAAAAAGTAAATTTTTTATTTATTTTAAAATTACTCATGAAAATCACCAGTAATTTTTATACAAACTTTTCGAATAATCGCTAAATATGCATACTTTTATTAGATAACAAATACCCAAAAAACCATAAGTTTACAGCACTTCAAAACATCACAAATAGTAAACTCCATGTGAATTTATAATGCATGTGTGTAGATGTGTATGTCTGTATGTAGCTTTCAACAAATTCTTAATAAAATTGTATTAGTGTACGTAGTTAGTAGCAAGACAAGTTATTTTAAGGTGTTACAATATCCACCAATTTTTATTTAGAGTAAAATTAAAAAAATAGCGAAAAATTATGATCTGCAAATACCTTGTATATATTCATATACTATCCCAGCGGTAAAACTCAGAAGACCTTCTTGGTGCAGGCCTTATTAAAGGACTCTTTCGCATAAAATATACGATACACATTCCACACTCGCTTCCATGAGAAGGGAGAAGAGAAGGAGTAACATGTTTTGTTTGGTTTTTTTACCAAAGCCAAATCAAAATCTATTAGTTTGAAGGCCTTCCAGAACCTCTGGCGAAAGAAGCAAGAACAGAAGGCCTGCTCCGCAATGACAACGCGTGTAAAAAAGATATGAGTATGGAATGGAGCAAGCAGGCCTTCTACATCCAAAAGAAGGCGTACAGAGGCCTTCTAGAAGGCATCCCTACTCCTTCTAGTTCCAGCTGGGTATATATACTCGTACACACACATGTATGTATGTGTGTATGCATATTTATGGTTCAATCGAGGGCTGCCAGATAAAATGATGGAAAAATCACCGAAATCCCGATAAAATATAAAATAATCGTCATTTCATGTCCGAAAAATCGTCAGAAAATCGAACAAATCAAAATTTCCTCTTTAAACATGTATACATATGTTTTATTTTTATTAGAAAACAAAACGAAACAATTCATGTTCATATACAACTTTGTTAGACTAGTGGAAAACTTGTGAAAAATATTCCTAGGTCCAAATTTTGGTAGCAGTACTTTTGATGGCCGAAATTTTTGATAGGATATCAACTTAAACAGGTCAATATATCGTTGGTCTCAAATGGAAAGGCCCTAACGCAAATAATTGTAACTTTACAGGAGAAGGTAAAACATAATAGAAAGTGTAATATTCAAAATGTAACTTTTTTGTACAACTGCTTGTAAAAGCGCTATTTTTTACACTATTGCAATAAATTTTTGTGATGAGGTGTATTAGTGTGAAATTTATTGAAATCACTGAAAAACTCAACTATCGATATGTATGCATGTATATATATGCACATAAAATTTTTTTCAATTGAACACGTATACATACATACTTGCATACATATGTTTGTACTTATTTATGTATGTATGTTCATTCATCGCAACAATATAGTATTGATTCAGAACTTCAATATTGGAAGGGTAACTAAATAATAAATGGCAATTTTCTATTTTTATTTATGCACCAACAGATAAATTTTTTTAAAATTAAATAATAAATTATTAAGAAATGAAATCATGAATGATGAATGAAATCATTTCTTGCTTGTATCTTTTCAAAATATTGTATTCAAATATAGTATATACATAAATAATTTTTCCATATGAACATATAAACTTGTTGGAAACGAATATTAATTTTATTATTATTTAGTTTATTATTATTAGATTATTATTATTATTATTTAGTTTTTTTCTGTTTTGAATGTTTAGTTTTTCTAGTTTTAATTATAACTTAATTTTTGTTATTGAAACTGGACTGTTAATTTATGTTTTAACTTAAATAAAAAAAATGTTAAATAAAAAAAATCTGTATAAAATTTTTTAAACGCAGTAATCCAAACCAATATTCTACTTATTAATATTTTACTTATTAAGTAAAATATATTTTTTTAATTTCCAATTTCAATGTATTTTTAATAAAAAATATATATTTAACTTAATAAGTAAAATATTAATTTGGGATTATTAGTGCGTTTAAAAAAATTTAAGCTTAAATTTTAACAATTCCCATAAAAAACACTAATTAAAAAAATTGTGTTTGCCCCCCCACTCCCCCCCCCCAGAAAAAATGTGTAGCTACGCCAATGCTCAAATGTGTTTATACTTATGTACATATGTATATAGATACATGTTAATGGGAACATATCAATTGTGTTGGCTAAACAGATCCAATATTACTCGTATATGTCATATGGTGCGAGATTGAATCTTTCCACGCAATACCTACCATGTGTATTTAAGATTTTATTGGTAGTAATATTATTGAAAAAGCTCAATTTCGTTTTATTTTGGAGTCCTACTTTTTTAAGGAAATTTCCGGGTTTTCCACTCTGTTGTTCTTTTTTTTTAATAAAACATGTGATAATAACCCTAGTTTAAGTGTTAAGGCTGGGTTAGCCGGACCAAAACCTCGAAATATGAAAACGAAAAAACTCATGTACAATAAGTAGTGAAAATTCGCTAATTACTTAATTGAGAAAAGCCTTTTTTATTAAAAATAAACTAAAATTGTAACGAATGTCAAAAACTTGGAAAAATTTACGACGATGTCGAAAATTCGCAAAAACGTAAAAAAGATATCAAAGTCTTTTACTGATTGAAAATCTTTAAAACTGTCAAAAAACAAAGAATTGGGAACAATCAAAATATATAAAATTCGCGAGAAATTACAAAATTGCCGTCAAGCCCTAAAACAATTTTACATATACCTAAAGATCTAATGAATGCCAAAATGACGATAATTCGCTCTAATTCGCTAACATCACATAGATAGATGGGTTAAAATTCGGTAAAATGATAAAAAGCCAATTTGGCTAAAAAGTAAATTTTATGGAGGATATTGGCGACGAATTGCTAACAAATTGCAAGGAATGCCATGGATAAGCTATTCTTCCACTAATTCGGCCTTTAGCTCAGACCTATTTAAAATGGAAAATGTTTTCAGAACTGCTGTCAAATTACTCCCGTAAAAATTTAATATGACTTAACTCTAATAAAGACTGCGAAGAATTTACGTGTGGGCAAAACAGCTTTATTGAATTTTGTGTTAAAATAGTTTGAAAAAACAGTACTTCAACAAGCACAAACTATTATTTCCAGCAACACTTATCAAAAAATATTTAAAAAATCTAATGTGTTGCAAGTCAAGGGTATGTCGATAGATATGCGCAGATATGCGGGATGTAACGAAGAATGCGTATCGATACATACAAGTATGAAATAAAGTGCGCAGGGGTGTACGCAAGTATGAGAATGAATGGGTACCAATATGACTAGCATAAGAAATGTTCGATATGTGCTGGAGTATCTAAAAGTTTTTGTATCGATTGGCTTTCTCTGTTGTTGCGAACACTAGCAGAACAGAACCACAGAACGTTCTTGTATTGGGTCCACTGTGTGTGATGTCAGTTGATGTTAGTGATGATCAGCTTTATATACATACGTACACACTTTTCAAGTTCCAAGAAAAATCACCCAAAACCAAATAGCCCAAAAATAAAAATTAGAAATCGCCCAAAAAAATGTCATATGAAAAATTGCACGGAATTTGTTTTAATATTTAAGAATTTGAGTGGAAAAATGTACCCAAAAAAGACGGCAATGATCAAAGTCGAATATAGAATTTAAAATATATTATATAGAAAACAAATGGAAGCTACTCCAATGAGTTCAAACTCCACCATTATTTGGGTTCAGTAGCAGTAAAAGTAGTTTAGAAAATTGTTGTAGGTGAAGGCGAGTTTTGACATACAATAGAGTTAAAATCCCTTTCCCTATTGCCGAAGGCCGACTTCACTTATGACAATTGTTTAGGTTACTTGCCTTTGGAATAGTTAATTTGAAAAACGTTTTTGGCGGACGGTCAGATTTTAGACTCTATGTGATATGTTAAATTTCGATCTGCGCTTTCCTTGAAGTTTTATATTTCCGGCCTTCGATAAATAACACAAACAACAATATACAACTTTTTTATTCCCATTCAAAAATTCATTTCATTTTTACATATACACATGCATATAAGTATATTAAAACAAACTACAGTCAAATCCCGATAATTCGTAATCGCAAGGGTCCGGCCATTTCTTACGAATTATAGGGGTTTTCGATTTAGCGAGGTTTCGATTTAACGGGGTTAAAATAAAATAAATACGAATTAACGGGGCTTTTCAATTTATTTACTTAAACGATAAAAAAAAGCATAAAAAATTGTTAAAAATAAAATACAAAATAAAAATTTGTTGCTTTTGTAACACCGACACTGTTTTATGCGTGCCTAAACACACACAAGCATAAGCAAAAACCCAAAAAAAAAACGCAAAAAAAATAGTGGAAACAAAAAATCATTCTTTCCATGTTTCTGTTGTTTTTATTACGAATTATAAGTTGTAGTTAGCAAACAATTACGATTTATAAAGGGTAAAGAAGATTTTATGTGAAAAATATATTACGAATTAGCGAGGGGAACAAAATGTATGGAAATTTTACGAATTAACGGGATTTTTTCAAGGGACCAACAGTTTATTACGAATTATCGGGAATTACGATTTATCGGGGTACGAATTATCGGGATTTGACTGTACATCATTTTTTTTCAATCACGTCACATTTTTTATGAGCGTACCTAATATTTTCATGAGGTATACCAGTATAATTCACCATGACTCGAAGGAATTTTTTTTTTTAAATTTAGCAACGAATTGCTTATTAATTCCTCAAGAGGAAAACCATCGCGGGTTGTTATGGGATGTACGAATAATCGACCGAAAAACTAAAATCTAGAATTTCCGAAAAATTGTTGTAAAAGAATTTGTGTGATTGTTCGACCTTGGGCGACTCAACAATTTTAGACATTTTGCAAACAAATTTTTGGGCTATTATTCATTCCAAATTCGGATGATTGTACGTAATGAACAAACACCCAAATACTTCGGGCGATTATTCACTTCACACTTTTCAGTTATTCTTCACTTTATTGGGCGATTGGGCACTGTGTTTTGGATATTCCTTCACAATGACAAATCAACCAACAATTTTTAGTGTTACTTGATTTAGCTGTTTCGGGCGATTTTTCGTACAGCCTCATGACTGTATTACATATATGTTTATAAATTTTTTGTTGTATTTATAACAATTATCTAAATTACCCTTGAATAGCCATACCATAATTCTTGGTCGATGGATAATATTGCCTTTTTCATACTTTAATTGTAATTCAAAAGAAACGAATACTATTTATGCTTTTATTTAACTTTTCTTTTTTTAATATAAAAATGAAATTACTACAATTTTTAATTTTTTTGTGTTTTTTTTTTCATTTTTGGCGATACTTAATTTTTTTTTAGCAATTTTTTATCTTTTTATTTATTTTTGGGCGATTTGGTTTTAGGTGAATTTTCATAGAGGCTTCTTTTGAGTGCAAATAGAACAAGTGAGTTGTTTTTATTAGGGATATAACCAATACCAGTTTAGCGAATGTGAATGCGAAAGCGAATACTAAATTTTAATTTTTGCGAAACCGAATGCGAAAGCGAATGCAAATATTACAATACGTTAAAAAATCACATGAAAATAAATTTATATAAGAACATGAAGTTGTATTATGTACATAGATGTACATACAACAACAAAATTTAATTAAATTGAGTCTTGAATTGAGCAAATATTTATGAATATATTCAAAAAACAAATTTATAAAACAGAAAGACATATGAAATTAATGAGTGGCACATGTTTCGCATGGTATTTGCAACAAACAATGACTGTTAATATTGTTTGCGTTTCAAATTTATTTGTACGAAGTAATGGATGGCACTCAACATATCTATTAAAAGTTTGAACAGAATAGTCTTAAGTAGAAAATACTGCTGCCGAAAATATACTGCCTTTTCTTTAGTTTAATTTTGACTTTAGTTTAAATTAAATTAGACGTGACTTAGCCATAATTCCATAGCCATAACCAAACCAAAATTCAATTGGTTTCTATGGTAATAGATATGGCGTTATGGCGAGTCACGTATAATCCAATACAGTGTTGCCCATTAGTTTGGTTCGAACGTCTGTTTTCTATGGCTATGGTCATGTCACGTCTGATTGCACCTTAATTTCGATGCTTATGAGAACTTTTTTTCCGCCAAAAATTTCAAAGCTTTTAAGAATGCTTTACTTATAAGTCAGCCACGTAACGTAAAAAACACCTGATCGATATTTTAATATGAAAAGTAGGTTACGTTACATTACATCTCTATAACCATTTTCATTACTTTTCACATAAAAAAATCGATCAGCTGTTTCTTACTGTTGCAGTTACATTACATTACAGTCGGCTAACTGAGCCTTAAGCCATATTCACAATGTGAAAGCTTTTATAAAGATCTTTTTGTGCTTCCACACCGACGAGAACACAACAGCCAATCAGATCTTGGAGACAACGATGCTTGCTCTTATTTTGCAGAGAAACAAAGCAGATTATCTCAAATGCTGTTGTTGTTTTTTGTAAGTATATGTATCTTTTTCATGTTGGCTTAAAATAATTTTCCTGTTTTTGACGTTTGTTAATCGTAAACTATTTTCGTAAAAGAATTACAAATTTTGTTTTGTCTGAGTATTCGCTTGAAATATGTATTTGCATACATTTTAGCGAATGCAAATAGCAAAAGTAAGCGAATAATTTGTGAATGCAAAAGCGAATACAAACATTCGTTACCTCCTTAGTTTTGATTCATTGTATAACAAGTGAAAGCTTTTTTGCAAGGAAATATCAAATTTGCCATATCTATTTTCCAGCATCTTTTTGAGAAAATCATCCTTTATCGATAAGCTTTGTTTTAGGCTTTATTCAAATTTCTAAATATGACAATGGTGTTGTTTTATTTTGTTACATAGAGTATGTAATTAACATGTGCAACACATTTATATTAAATATAACGGTATATCTACAAGACAAAAGCTAAATTAAAAAAAAAAACTTAGAGCTTGTAGGCCATGAAGAGGCTAGCTCAATTTATTAATTTATTTTTTAATTTTTTTTTAAATAACACTGGAACTATGTCCTTCTAATTAACTTTTTTTTTCTTAATTTGTACAGGCAATTTATATAAAAGATAAATATTAATTTTTTTTTTAATTTGGTTAATATATTTGCTTCAATTATTTGGAAAAATGTTAAAACTTGCCGGACATGATTAAATTTTTCCAGTAAAAATCAGTCATTACTAGAGTTTATCTTTTCCCGGACTTTTTCATTTCCCGGGAAAGCGGGAACGACTTTTCAGTTTCCCGGGAATTCCCGCACAGTGTAAAACATACAAAATATTTCTTAAATTAATTTATTTTAAGAATACTATCGTTTTATAAATATATTAGTCAAAAAAGTAATACCGTTTCCGGTCTTTATATAATAGTAATACATAAATACCAAGGTTGGCAAACGGTATCGTAAAAATACCGATACCGATTCAAATACCGTTAAAATTAGGTACCGGTATCATTACCGATACCGAAACTCATTTCGGTTAGAAAATACCGGTATCGACAATACCGTTTATGTCTATACCGGTACGTACCGGCATACCGATTTCCGTAAAAAAAAAATTACAAAACTTAATTTCAATTAACTTTTTTGAAATTAATTACAGAAACAAAATTTCCCCCTTTAGACGTTCTTATTCAGCTCTATTCTTACTACTTTTTATCAACAACAGAGTGTAAGCACACCATAATCAAACACATATCGCTCATTTGCTTCAATAGTGGCATAACTCAAAAAATGAGTTTTTTGAGTTAATAATGCAGAAAGATGCGGCATTTTGTATTTTATCTTGTGTAAAAATTTCATATAAATAGCTTGTACCATCACCTCCCGAGAGAAGAATTTTTTTTTTATTTCTCCATTGAGTTGTATGCAAAATAAAAACTTAAAACGCGTTTTCTGCAAAACTGGTTTTTTTTGAGTTGTGCCACTATTGAAGTAAATGAGCGATATGTATAAACTAGAGTTTTTCTTTTCCCGGACTTTTTCATTTCCCGGGAAAGCGGGAACGACTTTTCGGCTTCCCGGGAAATACCCGCCCAGTGCAAAACAATACAAAATATGTTTAATTTAATTATTTCAACAAAAAAAGTTATAATTCATGAGATCGATTAAATAAAACGTTTTATAAGCACATTAGTAAAAAAATAATACCATTTGAGTTCTTTAATTAATAGTAATGCATATTATATGTAAATGCCAAAAAAAATTATTTATTTATTGATACATATTATACAAAGTAAATTTGGATAATATGGTATTGAACAAGCATGGGTGGACTAACTAGACCATAGGCCCAGGATGTTATTAACAGTATTTTAAAAAAGTTTTGTGACTGACTGTACACGACGTATGCCTTCACATAGGAAGAGCAACGTGGTTGTTAAAGAAAAACCGCAAGATTATACGGACGAAAAACTCTCGAAGGCCAAACAATATACACAAGCCTGACCGCACTTAAAAAAAATATATTATTAAATAAATATTTCTTTGAAAATAGGACTTTAGTACAGAACAGAAATGTATCGAATGTCAATTTTTGATATTCGCGAATACGAATATTTGAAACGGTATTCGCGAATAAGAATACGAATATTTAATGTGAAATTTATAGACATTAAATTAGGGTTCTATTTACGTCTGCAATATGAAATATTAAGAAATTGTTATGAAAAAGAGCTTCATACTCCTCTTGGCGCACTTTAAAGTTCATAAAAACTACCCAAAAATTTTAATGATCGTTAGTAAATAATATTTCAAAAAGAGCAAAAATTTCTATACAAAATTTAATGGATTCGTACAAACTAATATTTTTATCCATTTATTTAAATTTGATTTAGGATTTATGCAGTTATTTATTTAATTTATTTAATTTTTTGGAAAAATATTCGTATTCGCCTGAATTTGACGAATACGAACACGAATATATAAAAATGGCCGAATATTCGGCAATTCGAATACAAATATTCGTACATCACTAGTACAGAATAAGCATTAATAGAATCGTGCTTTTTACCAAAGAGAATCTGAAAATTTTTTTTAGCTATTGTGCTAGTGCCATGGCATTATTATTGCGCTATCGCATTCATAAAATGAATAACGACACTCATCAAGTTGCCATAATGTAAAAAAATCCCGGGAATTCCCGCACATTTTCCGGGAAATCCCGTTTGAAAAACACTAGTATAAACGTTTATAACCAGGCTGCCCAGAGAAGCGTCAGAGTGCCGCAAATCAATCGGCTTTTTATAGAAATGAATAAACATATGCTTACACATTTCTCTCGGTTTTCTCACTGTAGGCAGCTCTGATCTAAACATACTTATGCATGTTTATACAAACATACAAGTTTACACTACACTTGTGTAAATAATTTGTGCAAGATATAAAACTTGGTTTTTTTATGTTACTGTTTACTAAAGACTATGTAAAATTACTTACTTTTAACTTAATAAAAAGAGGGTTTTGCTATATACACTGTATGAATTAATAAACTTCACAGTAATAGCGGTATACCGGTATTTTAAACTCGATAACGGTATGTACCGGTAATACCGATACCGAAATAAAAAAATACCGTTACCGTTACCGATACCGAAATTTTTAAAATAATTGTACCGGTATCAATACCGATACCGTTATTTGTTTCGGTTTCCAACCTTGATAAATACCAATATTATAAAAAACAAATTCTACGAGTATTACTTAAAAAAATATTACAAAATATTTCTTTGGAAATAGGACTTTAATACAGAATAAGCATTAACAGAATCGTTCTTTTTACCAATGAGAATCTGCAATTATTTTGTATTTTTTCTTTTATTTCCTTGTGCATTTCTGGTTTTTTACTTTTATGTTGTACAATTGAATTTTGAACGTCGCGTTCCCATTTAGGCAAATAAAGACCTCTAAGTCTCAGAGCATATGTGTGCAAATTTAAACTAGGACTTAGTTGTTGTAAAGTTGTAGCTATTGTGCTAGTGAGATCACCTTATTATTGCACCATCGCATTCATAAGTCTTGTTTTAGACGCGGCAGTTTTTTCTGAAGCAGTTCTCTTCAATTCTTTTTTAAAATTGGTCGTTTGTTTACACACAGACGGTTTCTTGTTGAATTTTCCTATTTTTTAAATGCAGCGAATGAGATAACTAAAGCAATTCAATACCCCTCTTTTTCGTCTCTTCCCTCGTTCCCATAAACTCAGACTTGCTTCAAGAAAAACTGTCGAGTCTAAAACATGAGTACAGTGAATAACGACACTCATCAAGAAATGTTCACATACACACTAAATTTGCCACAATAAAATATAAAAAAATCCCGGGATTTCTTTCCCGGAAAGTGTGCGGGATCCCGGGAAATCCCATTTGAAAAACACTAGTCATTACTTTTTTCTCAAGCAATGATTGCAATTTTATAAACATACATATATATATACGAGTACTTGGGCACTAGCCACATGTACAATCTATGAAACTATGAAATGAAAAAAAAAAAACTTAAAAAGGAGAAGAAAAAGACCACGTGATGTCGAAGTGTTGACATTAAACGATCCATCTTCTGGCTGTCAGTTTATATTTTTGAAAAAGGGACACATTTTAGTTACGGATTCCAGCTATTTCTATTTCTAGTCTGTTGTAGAAATATGTATACATGTATGAATGTACATACATATTTACAAAATGTTGGCTTGAAAACAATTTTTTACTCACATTATTTATTATTGTATGAATTATTTAATTTGATTAATATTTAAAACTTAAATTAGGAAATATTTGCTTTATATTTTCGTGGTTTTATAAATTTATTTTATTTCATTTCATTAGAATTTTCAAGCGTTAAGCTGGAAAAGTTCTTGATACTTTTTCAAAAGTTATAAGAAAATCGTACAGCTGAACAAAACTGACCAATAACCTTGAAACTTTGAGGACTCAAAAAAATTTAATTAAACGAATCCAAATCGCACTAAATACGTTATTCAATCAAAATTAAGTTATTCATTAAAAGAGTTTGACCAAAATAATATCTGAAGCTACTTTTAAATTCCTAGTTACATACTTATTTATGTGCTCTTATTAACTTGAACCTTGTCTTAAAACGGCGCTTTGAAATAAAACCCAAAGAAATAACGCCCAAATAAAAAAATTAAATAAATCACAATAAAATTAAGGAATTTTTAATTGCGCTTTATTTCATTTATTTGGGATGTTTTTCATATTGAGTTTGGTTGGGCTCTATTTAATTTTTTTTGGGCTTTATTTCGTCTTGAGTTTAATTGGGCTTTATTTAATTCATTCGATTGCGAGCGCGTTATTACTCGAATGTGCGAATGTGTATGTTATTAACTTTTGGGATTTTCGCATTCGGTTTCGAATAATACATATCGAAATTTCTAATGACAGCATTCGATAACGTGCATACATTCGAATGCAACCGTTCGTGTTTTTACTCGCGAGCAAAAAGGCATTCGAAATCATGTTTAAGACAGAAAAAGCGCAGGAAAAGAAAACGTATTGTTACGTAAAAATGTTCCTACAGGGCTAATGCAAAGAACTATCTAGAAGTATTTAACTAAAGCACTAAACGTACACACATATTCACGTGCAAACACTATAGCAACAACAATAATTGTGTACATACCCTGCAGTCAGACTGGGGCCAAGTGTCCCTATGTCAACACTAAAACTCTAGTAGTAGTTACATTGTCTACAATTTCTCTTTTATTCGTCAATATAAAATAAAGATAGAAAACAGATGTGGTGTATTTCTGGTGGATTTTGCAACAACTTGTCAATATACATAAATTAAGGTATAGAAATGTACCAGTAAATTTCTGGTTGGTATGTCTCCATGTTCCCATAAGAACTATGAATTCACTATCTAGTCAATTGTTTTAGTGTTACTAGTAGAATTTCAATGACAAGCATATGCTAAATGTCTATAGCACAAAGTATTATATGGGGAATAATTGTAGAGTAGTACTGGTGACAAAGTCAAAAGCGACTCAGTACATTTTTACCGTAG
Source organism: Tachina grossa (assembly GCA_949987645.1). Lineage (NCBI taxonomy): Eukaryota > Metazoa > Arthropoda > Insecta > Diptera > Tachinidae > Tachina > Tachina grossa. The sequence goes on along the minus strand of OX465274.1, from coordinate 129,483,063 downwards.
ACATTTCCTTCAGGGTAGCTACAGACATACACACATACAAATAAAAGTGCGAGCACTTATGGTAACCACCCTGTACTACCAGTAGCACAACGTATTGCCAACATAAGAGTCGTTACTTTGAAATTCAAAAATAACGGCCAATCGAATTATCTAGAAACGCCTAGAAGCAGCAACATGAATTTTCCCGATTGCGCTAGAGGACTGTTTGATCATCTGGTAACCAATAGTAAATGACAATACAGATGGCAACGTGCACAGATGTCATTTGGCATTACCAAGTAAAGACATGTTATTACGCCATCTATCGGGCGAACATTCGAGAACCGGTTCCTGTACTATAAAAAGAGGCAGCCTGTGCGAGAATAGTTCAGTGCTAATCAGAAAGTGGTCGAGTTGACATCGTTAAGTCAGTGCTAATCAGAAACTGGTCGAGTTGACATCGTTAAGTCAGTGCTAATCAGAAATTAGTCGAGCCAGCTGCGTTGAAAGTGGATAATGACGATGAGAAGTACTTAAGTAAAGACAAGTTGTAATTTGCTTAGTTAAGAATAAAAGGAAGAACAGTAGCAAATAAAAATTGTGTGTTATTTATTTTTATTTTTGAGCAATCAAAAGAACTCACACGTTTAATAAAATTTAAACGAAACAGTATGTTCAATATTTTACTTATTTATTTATTAATGAATGATTTGTTCAGTGAACCGAATTATTAAAAAAAACATTGTAATATTTTTGAGATCTGACTGTTTATGATTGAGTGTGCGATATGAGAGTTCACTATGTACCTACTCTAACAGAGTGTGCTGGAACCTGAAACCATAAAATTACATTTTCGTAATAAGTCCGAGTTTCATCGTAATAAAACAAATAAAAGCTATTAGCAGATTAATTATCAATAACATCGAGCAGTAACAAGGCACGCGTAAGCTCATTTTACAAATCTTAGAAAATCACTACTGAATAGGCAAAATTTCATTCATGACCTTGCAATAAAATCTTAATAAAATAAGTTGTACTTACAATCCAGGTAATTTATGAAAAACATTTTTTTTTAATTTATATCTTAGCGCTCATAACTATAATTTAAGTTTGATTTTTTTGGAAATAAAAATTTATTTCATTCTTCAACTACAAAGTTTCTTTTACCTCTTTTTAGTGCTAAGTACATTTGCATGTAAACTGGTATATAATCACTAAATATTTACATGAATTTTATCTCCTTATAACTAAACATTACAAACTATTTTGATTTTTTTTATATATATATATATAATTTGAAAATATTTACAGTATTAAGATACGCTTTGAAAATTTAAAATACACCACATTTCATTAAACTTGTTATGTTATGTATATACGTGTTTATAATTAATGTTACATAAAGTATTTAAATTAAATATATCTCAAATTTACATTAACTAACTTAATTGATAATATTCCGGTACAAAATCATTTGCTAAGTTACTTAGAAAATTAAAATCGGATGAACTGTTGGAATTATCTACTAGACCATTAATATTAGCGCCTGGTCCAGAGTGTGGAAAGTTTGCATTATGGGCGGGTAAACTGGACGGCTGGGCAATGGCAGGATTAGCGAAATTGCTATTAGGACCACTGCTCGGTATGTGAATGTGTGGTGGAGGATCCGTGTCCAAGAGTACATCGCCAGTCATGGGAGTGACAACATGATTATCTGAAAACGGAATATTTTAACTTGTATTTGTTGTTGCGGAAAATGTTAATAGTGATTAATGTAATAATATCAGTAGCAAAATTTGGTACTAGATTTTGTTAAATAACGGCTTTAAACCTTTTTAATTCTGTATTAACATCAATTACCACTTTTCACCTTAATCATGTTTTCTCAAATTATAATGAAAATGGTATAACAGTAAGACTAATGAACCTACCACCAATTGGTTGTTGACTTTGCTGGTGGTGAGAAAAAGTTGTTTGTTGATTATATCCTTGGGGGTTATAATGGTGGTCAACAGCGTGGTGTACGTTATGTTGATGATGGTGGTGGTGATGGTGGTTGTTGTAGAATGAATGGTGCATTTGGTTGTGATGAGCCGTTGGCAACGCTGGTGGTGGCGGCGGTGGCGGTGGAGGTGCAGCCTCCATGTGTATGCCTAAAGCCGTTGCTGTGGCTGAGTTTATATGTGGCATACTGTGCTGGTGCTGCTGTTGTGGTTGTGAGTGGGTATGGTATTCAGTTGCCTGCTGGAAATTAATTTGTTCATAATACGCGCTATGGGTTCCTTGAGCTTTAGGATCATAATAGTTGCCACTGGAATCGAAGTCTCCAGCTAGTTGTTGCTGTTGTTGACTTAGTGGTGGGCCACCATAATTGCCAGCATGATGAGTGTGGTGGTTGTTGTATGCGTTGTACTCTAACGTTTCACCAGTGTGGTGATTATAGAACGGTTGTTGTGTTTGCTGACTGATGGTCGTGGTGGAAGGTGGTGGTGGTGGATGATGAAAGACATTTTGAATTATTTGATGTTTATTTATCACCTCGTTCCCCATTTTGATGTGCGGTGAGCTTTGTGCCGCAATTAAAAAGTCCGGTTTTGGGCTAAGGTATTCACCATTTATTAGTTGAAGAGGTGCGTTATGTAAATGTTGTTGCTGTTGCTGTTGGAGTCTGTGCGCAATGTGTTGTGGTGAACCTGCAGCAGCAAATTCTACATCGTATTTGCCATAATATTCTTGAGTTGTTGTTTGTGGTGGCGCCTGCTGTTGTTGTGGTGATTGCAACTGCTGTTGTGGCTGTTTATTGTTGTAATAATTGGCATAAAAAGACGAACTACTCTCGGTCATATTGACAGCGTTGGCAGTAGCATTTGCATTCTGATAACGGCGTTTGCCGACGGCTCCACTCTTGCTATTTGCCGTCGCTTGACTATGTTGGGAAGATGTATCAGAGTCACGTCTGTAACCCGACCCAATACCAACTGAAATGGAGTTATCATAACCACTGAATTGTGATATCTTGGTAGACGTTGAAACAATAGATTCCTTTTTAATGTGCTGATCATCTTTTTTCTTGACTTTATTTATGGGACTTTCTTCTGTATCGTCATCTAAACTGCCGCTGCTAGCAACGCTGGAATCAGCACTAACCATATTGGATCCAGACACTGCATTGCTGCCACAATTATTCGATGATATGCCAGACTCTAATGTTGAATTGGGAGTCACTGTAAAAAATTAGATGATACGAATTATCGAGCAGCATTATATTGTATAACAAAAACCTACAACTTCCTGCACTGGCATTGTTATTCGTAGCACTTGGTGTATTGTTATTTTGTCCTCTTGAATTTGATGTTGAATCTGGTATATCATCGGAAGGAAGTTCACAGCCTTGACACGATTTCTTTGAATTCGAATCTAAGCAGAAAAAAGTAACTTATTAAGGAACTTTCAATATTAAAAAATAAATAGAGCAAATATAATCCGTAAAATATGTATGTGAGCAACATGCGTTCATTGCGGTTATTGGTCGATTTTTTACTTTATGCAGCCGTGGTAAGTACTTCAGTAAATTTACTCACTCTTCAAAAATATCTTTGCCAGCCTAACTATTTTCTTTGGAACAATTTGAAAGCCACAAAAAAGCGTTGGCATATTTCTTTTTTTTTTGAATACATATGTATCTAAAATGTGTATGTAGATGCTTTTGATTTTGGGTGAAAGAGAAGTAATAATTCGGCTTATGCGAGTTCCAAAAATACACGCATATGATAACAACAAAAAAATCATCAAAGATCTACTTTTCTGAACTGACAGTGATTGATACGCTTATGTATCATTTGCTCTTTTTCCCTTTAAATAAATTTGTTAAATTAAAGGTGGTAACTTTAAGTTTAGTGGTTTAAAATAATTTTTTTCTTGGATAATTTACAAATTGTTTTTAAAAATATTATATATAATAAACGAAAATTTTTGTCCACAATTATTTCTTGTTAAGAGTATATTCTTTAATATAACTAGTAGCTGTGTCTGTTATAGGTATAATTTTTTAGGAATGAGTTTTACCAAAATAAAAATATTGTCATCAGGGAAACCAAAAATAGAAACTGCTTTTTTTGTGAGATGTATGGAAGCAGCCAAATGATATTTGCAAGTTTCAGAACTAATAACAAGAATAAGAGTTTTCGTCATGGGTCTTGTTTGTGCATTCTTTTCATTGAAAGATTGCTTTAAAATTTTAGGTGTCTTCAAAAAATTTCAATGAAAGAGACAACACTTGGTAGAATCAATTGAAATTAAATTTGCATATTGGCAATTCCCAAGCGACGGATGCGACATTCGTTCACTTTAGTTGAGCAAAAAACAAGAGAGGAATGTAAAAATGCAATATATATATTAGTTGTTTTAAAGCAATGAAGGAATAGTATACTCAAAATATTATGTAGGTAAATATATATATATATATATATATATATATATATATATATATATATATATATATATATATATATATATATATATATATATATATATATTTAAGAAAAAATATGGGGCGATTTCAACAATAAAGTAAAACGATATAAGCAAATGTCATTGAGGAACGAACGCGACAAAAATATAAGTTATTTTTGTGGAAATATAGATATACACATAATTCAGCGAAATTTTATGAAGATTTTTTTTGTGAATGTGGAAATGAAGGTGAAAGATTTATGATATATGAAAATTTTGTTTAATTTTTTTTAATGGGTAAAGCACAAATACAGACGCGACAAGGCGGACGCCACAATGTTTTTCGAAGAGAATTAAACGCAGTAACTTTGCTAATATTGATTAAACTTTAATTAAAAATAAATTAAAGATAAAATTAAATCTGTTCTGCTGTAGCAGATACAATTTTTTATTAAGAATGAATAATAGAGTTTGAAAGAAGATATTGTACCAAAGTTATTGAGTTGAAATAAAATAAACAATTACATTGAATTAATATTTTTATAGGTAGAGATTAAATGGTTTTGTAAATATTTTTTCTAAGGTGTTTAAATAACATAAAAATAAAAGTGGTAGAAATATCTCTTTTCAGAGTATGATTTATTAAAAACTACCTATTTTTCAAATCGAATCTACCTCTAAGAAAGATTTTGGGTTGACATCACTGCTACAGTGTATTTTTATCTGTAAAGGCGTTTAGACACGGTAAAAATGCTTGCTGAGATTGGTTATAGTATGAGTGAAAATTTGTTAGTATGTGTGACACCAACGATGCTTGATGGAAAATCCAAAAATTTTGATTTTCGGCATGCTTGCTGTCACTTGTTAATGCGTGTATATTGTTACCCCATCAAGCGCGTACAAATTTTCATTATAATTACATTTCCATCCAAAAATATAAATTTGACTGGTGAATAAAAAAGAAGTGTTATAACTTTCTTATTTTGCTTTGTTCTTTTTTTGTAAGCACTGCTGCCATTTATATTTATTTATACTTTTTTATAAATTTTTTTTAATGCTTGGTGGGGCATCAAGCATGGTAACATCAAGTCGACAAGCACACGTACACGAACTTGACAGCAAGCATTTTGATCGTGTCCAAAGCCCATAAAGAACTTTTTATTGAGGCACATCTTACCTTTGATATGCCTAAAAATTCCTCTTTGAGTCCTAGGTTTCACTATACAAAAGGTGTCTTTACATGGTAATACAAAGTATTACGACTTTGTAGAATCAAAATATTATGAAATTCTTTCCGTGCTTAAGAAAAAAGAGAACAAGAGTCTGTTGTAGGTATTTTTCATGTTTACACTGATACTATAAGTAAAATGCAAGCAAAGATATTAAATTGTTGAGTTAATAACAAGAATTGCAAAATTGCAAAAAAAGGAATAAAACTAAATATCCGTGAAAACATTTTATAATTTCAATGCAATTTTACAACAAAATATAATTTTTTTAGGTTTGTTTAATGTTTGTTTGGTTTTGCTGTACTAGGTAATATTTACAAAAAAAAAAACATGAAAATTTCCTGAGTTGATTTGGTTGTTTTTGTAAAAGTGTCAGTGTGTAGATACCTTTCGCGCTGCCAATGTTTACTTTGAAATACACCTCGGGTGTGATGAGAATACTTAAGTTTCTAAAATTGTTTAGAAAATAAACATTTACCAACCGCTTGTCAAATTATCTATCTGTATTCTCTCCTATTCGATACATTTTGTGCTTTCTACAGCAGGTTTTGGCATGTCGTAATACATTGTATTACCGTGTAAAGACACCTCAAGCTGATCAGTTTTTTAGGGGAGAGAGAGAGAGAGAGAGGCGAGAGGAAGAGAAATATTCCTTTTCCCCTCGTCTCTCTCTCTCTCTCTATCCTAACAAACTAAGCAAAAGCAATTGTAAAATATATACACATGTTAAGTCTGTAGGGTAAGTGTATCTAAAGTCGGCATGTACCAGTAGTAGGCATTTTTTCATATAAACGTAAATAAATAAACCTAACGGTATTTAAATATGTGTACATGTGTATATAATATTTATTTTGCATAAAGAAAGGACTCATCCTTCTCCTGGTAGAAATAAAAAAACTGTGACAAGTATTTCAGTCGGTTTTTAATCTCGTTCGCTGACATGTTTTTTACGCACTTTTTTAAGATTTGTTTTAGAGGATGCGTTATATTTAAAAGATAAGGAAACAATATTGATTTAAGTTATATTCTGAGTAGATAAGTTTTCAAAGGTTGATACTAGTTAAAATGTTATGGAAAACCGAAATTTTAAAAAATAAATCATTATAGTCCTTAAATTAAAGGCTGCCGACATTAGAATAAAAAATTTTCTGGCATTCCAATGGGCGGCATAGGGGTGCCGACTGCTGGTAAATAATAAATAATAAAAATTGCATGTATGTACTTTGAATATAATATGAACTGCCGACTATAGGGTAATAAGTGTTTTAAGGTCGGCAATGAGACTATAATTGGGATCTGTAGAGATGTTAATTATTTCTTGGCATTCTTGAAAGTACATACATATATGTATGTACTTTCAATATGACAACTTAAACCAAGAGACATCAACACTCAGAGGAGTATCTAGAAAGTGCGCTAGCTGAGATAAAACTCACTTTTGATACTAAGTGCTAGCAAAAAGCATGGTGTTCCATGCTCCACCATACAGAATCGTACATATGGCCGCGTTGCAGAAGTCTCTCGTGTAATGGGATCAAAAACATTTTGACAAACGCTGAGGAAATATGCTTAGTGCAATGGTGTTACGATGCATCTTAAAATCGATGGTTTGCTGAATACAGTTCAAATGATTATTAAAGATTATTAAATCCAGAAATACACCATTTATAAATGGTCACCCAGGAAGGAAGTGATTCTCGTGTTTCACGAAAAGTAACGAAGGCTTAGCTCTTAGAGAACCAGAAAGGATAAGCAAAGAAAGATCCATACGCATATTGAGCTCTAAAAAACACACAATCTTGCATTCAAAAATTGAGCAGAGGCACGGCCATTAAAATTTAATTTTATATTTCACGCACGAAATATAACTGACACAATACTAGTCACGTGACGCGTCACCACGTGATAGAGACTATTCCGAGTTCTAACACTTCCTATGAAGCGGACCAGTCACTTTTACATGGGAATGGCCTAGGATGGGGCTAATTTTTTTATGCACCTTGTGACTTGTCACTGAACTATCCCATAGGGACCTATTCGGTGTAGAATAATATAAATTATGTTATAAATGTCATTTCGACAGAACTTTTTTGAGATTCGAACCGACAACCTCGCGCAAGACAGGCTTGCACACTACCCACTCAACCACAGGGCCACTCATATTTCAAAAATATAAATGCCAGTTAAGCTTAGGTTAATATCTCAGTATAGTTACGGGACTGGTTATTAACATTATATTTACACTATTTGATAGGTCCATGTATTCAACCACATCGAACATGTTCAGTGCCGTTTACTACACTATTGCACAGAGTCCAAATTAAATTGGCTCAAGATCAAGACGATGATACAGCACGAAAATGTTGAATATGTAACCATTTACACGATATGTCTTTTTTTCACCATCACTTCTCCGTACTTTTGATAACACTCGCATTTTCTCAAGTCATGGGACGAGTACGTTTGGATCAATTGTCACCAAATTTTCTGCAGGGCGTCTATCAGATCTTTGCATTGAAGTCGGTTTTTTTGCAGAAAGAATTATTTTTTATACATAAAGTGTCATAGTACATGCTTAAAAAGTTGAAACTCACGATATTTCCTTTTATGATTCGCCAACCAGCTGAACGCTGCTATATGTCACATACGAATCAAAGCGTTGTTCTCCATCATGATTCTCTGAGTTATCCGCATATATCATACAAAGTTGATAACGAATAACGATGATATTGTCTGCTAGGACTCACTAACACGAGCACGCTTAACAGACTAAATCAACTTCAGTCATTTATGACATTTTGGACATTTACTTCAAAAATGCATATATGACACCAAAGAAAATTCAGCAGCTGTCATCGATGACTTAAAATTGTCAGCATCTGTCACGGTGAATCATTATGACTTTCGTCACTGGGATATTTAAAACTAATTAAATAACGATGGCGTAATTGAATCCATTAATTTTTAGTTTTTTTATATCCGTATTTTGAGTATTTAATGATCGGCAATTAAGATTTGCTCTAAGCTTCCTTACAATATATTTCTTATCGAAACGAAAAGTTAATTAACGGTAAAAATTCCTTATCTACTGTGATTAAAATTTCCTAAAACTAAAAATTCCCTCTTTTTAATGTAAAATTTTTTGGAAAGTACCTCTTTTTCACATTGAATCCACCTCTAGGAAGGATTTTGGGTTGGTGTCACTGCTGTGGTTAGTCTTAAAATTTAAGACTTAAATTGACATGGTGAAAATTTGAGCTGAATCGGACCCTTTGAGGTTAATGTTCAAATATTTCCAAATTCACCTATTTACCAACAATTAATTTCAATAGCTAATCTAAAGATAGCTAAGATAAAGATCTTTTAAATATGGTTCATTTTATTTAAGATTTCTTGTTTGACAAATCAACCCTTTGCTGTCATGTGGATCAAACATACATATTAAAAAATATACATATACATTAGGGCGGGTCGATTTGGATGGAGCAAAAAAATCGTTCAAATTACAAGGAAAATCGTATTTTAGGGATCAAAATAAGAAACTTTGCAGAAGGAACAATACCTCTAAAATGTATTTTGATGTCCCGACTAGTTATCCGAAGGGTCAAATTTTGACAATAATTTTTTTTATTTTCTTTTCTATTACTAAGTAAAATTCATTTTTTCATTTCATTCTGACTAAATAAATTTCTAAAGAGAAAAATAAACTCCAAAAATAAAAAACACAGACATTTCGCTGATTTTTTCTTGTAAAGTGCCAAAAATTGTGATTTTTTGAAATGTTTGTATGGGGATCCACCACCAGGAGTGGTTTCACGGGGTGTGCCACTGGCATAGGTGGGTCAGCCCTCCAAAATTAGTGTGGATCGATCATACATTTTGACACGATTGAGGAACTCTGAATGGGTCAAAGTGAGATTTTTCAAAATTTGAAGGTTCGTAGAACGAATCATTATGAATATTCTGTTCTAGTGTTTACTATTTGCAGTTTAATTTTTAATGAATGAAGTGCAATTAGCAAGAGTTGTTATTTAACTTGAGCTAGTTATTGATATTATACTCATATAATATACACGACAGTATTGAAGTAAGAGCAGTCACATCATTGCTGAATCACTCTTTAAGCAAACTTGAAAATGATTTTTCTTACACTTTGTTTTATTGTTAAAGTGTCCATAAAAAAATACTTTCTTTTCACTTACTACTATCAGACTGATCATCATCACCTTTTGGGCTGTCCTTGTTGTCTTCATCGTCAGTTTTGGAAAGAGTTTGACGTTTGTGCTTCATACGGCGGTTCTGAAACCAAACTTTTACCTGGAAAACACAAACACCAAGATGTAACACAAAACAATTACCTCAAGCAAGAAATTAAGTTTTAAAAAATTGGAAAGTATATACATACATAATAAGAAAATTGAAAGGCAATTAGAGAGAAACTGCAGTTTCTGCAAAATTACTTTGCATTTCTCCCGTTTGATTTTAATTTCCTTATACCGAAGGAGTATCATTATTTAATAAATAATTTAACAAATAAAAGCAATAAGATTTTAAAAGATGTTTAAATAAAAAAGGAACTCACCTGTCGTTCGGTTAAATCTAAACTGGCAGCAATTTCAATTCTTCTTGGCCGGCATAAATATTTATTGAAATGAAATTCTTTTTCCAATTCCAGCAGCTGGGTGTTTGTATAAGCAGTTCGCAAACGTCTTGGCAAGCCATTCTCTGGAACGAATTCAGCTGCAATTGAAAATTGCATTTTCTTGATACTTGAATAAATGAGATTTTGAGCCAAGACATAGGCACACACTAAAACTCACGCACACACAGCAGCCTTTAATGGACAATTGCCACTACATATTGGATCTTGTTTTTAACTGGATTTTTTTTATGTATAAATTATTTATGCAACATGCCACATTTTAAATAACAGTCGTACCACTAGAAACTTGAATAAAAACTACTTTCTATTTAATCGAAACTTTGTTGGCAGGATTGTTGTGGTCCGTTGCCACTTGAGGCATTGAAATGTGGCATTTATAAGTTGTGGCGCTGTATTGGTGGTGGTTGTAATGGTGCTCATGTTGCTAAGAAATATTGCATTCATTTTGTACTTTTTTTTTCATACATTTTATGGAAAAAATAGGGTGGAATTATATTAACATTTTAAATTATAATTAAAGGAAGTAACGAAAAAAAATTCAAGTAATCTTATAAGAATTAATCCAAGCATAAAAGACGCCACTGGAAGTTGCTTTGAATATTTTGCTTAAAACTTTAAAACAAGTTCTTAATGTATCTTATTTCTAGATGTACTCATATACACAAACAACCATCCATCAGCATGTCACTAAGCATAACTAATTTTTATTTTTTAGCACAAGCGAAACTATACAATTCTATTAACACTAATCCCTCGTTCTTCAAGCCAACATGTGGAGCTAAGCACAATTAAATTGTTATTTGAATGATGTTGCTCGTTTTTTAACCAACTTCAAAAAAAATAGGAAGTTATAATATAACCTATTATATTCGTCATGTACATATGTATTTTTTTATATGTTCACCATTTGTGAAGCGATTTCAAAAATTCTTTTCCTATATGAAATGGTACACTCCACACGTGGTTCCAATATGCGATAGGAGCCGTTGGAATGGGTACCTCTCATACAAACTAATTATTAATTACGGCATATGTGACCTTCTCCGAGAAAAGGTACCTAGTGTGTCAAAAAACGTGTTTGGACTTAAGAGTGGATTCTGGTACCTAAAATGGTGTAGAATAAGATGAAATGAGCTAGATTTCTGATAAAAATATATTTAACCCATAAAAACGTACAAAACGAACTTGAGAAAATCGATAAAAATGAGAAAAACAATAAAATTAAATTTATTTTTTATTTTTTGGTTTTAAATTCATTTTCACACACTAGGCTCCTTTTCTCGGAGAAGGTCACATATCGTCGCTGTTTTAACTAACTGACATAACTGACATATTTTTTGAAAAATGAGGTAAGTCCTCTACTAGACTTTATAAGTCATAATACACATTGTCTACAATTTTCATGACTGTAAGCATTACTTGTGTGCCTATATAAGTAAAAAGATTTCTGATGCAGCCATAAGAATGAATGTATAAAACAACTATAAAAACTGTTCTCCTGCTAAATTTTTTAAAATGTTAGTTAGGTCAGTTAGTTAAAACAGCGACGATATATGGAATACTATATCATTGAGAGGCTTCAAACTTGGTGAGAATTACTTTATAGTTAATGCGCGTAATCCAGCAGAAAAGTGGTGGTTTAAGAGTAGTGGAAAGGCTCCCTACCATACAAAGTAATCACTAATTATTGCACATTGATAATACTACATCAGTGACCGTCTAAAAACTTAGAGTGAATTATTTTATAGTCAATGCCCGAAATCCAGCAAAAAAAAATGGTGGTGTAAGAGAAGGGAAAGGCTCCCTACCATACACATTACAAATTATTAATTAAGCAAAAAAAGAGTAAAAAATAAAAACTTTTTTTAAAAAAATTAAACCGACTTTATGCACTAAAGGTTAAAAATAAAAGAAGTGTTTTAGGAGTTAACTACTTAACTATTAACTTACTATTATTACTCTTTTTTTAATTTAAACTTTATTGCAAATTTTCGAAATTTTTGCGAATTTTGCCGATTTTTTGACATTCCTTATAATTTCACCAAAACAATTTTAGGGCTTGTTTGCAATTTGTCGCCAATTTTCGCTCTTTTCGCGATAAAAGTGAATTAAAGCCAAATCTTGCCTTTTTACCATTTTACCGATTTTTAACCTACCTATCTATTTGATGTTAGCAATTTGGTGCGAATTTTTATAATTTTTCAGAGGTTTTTTGCAATTTCGCAATTTTTGCAATAAAAGTGACTGTTCACAATTCTGTGTTTTTTTTTGCAGTTTTATAATATCAGACATTGATATATTTTTTATGTTGCGAACTTTTACAAGTTTTTTGCATTCCTTTTAATATTAGCGTTTAAAAATAAATTTTAAAATAATTTAATTATTATTTTTCGAACTTCATTTGTTTTTATATTTATGATATGAACAGGCTAAAGTTCGTATCGCTTTTTAAGCCAAATTACATGTGATAATTATTAATGAATAAATAACACCAAAGTTAGTTGTAAATATTCTGACAACACATAGTTGAATGGAACAGCTAGCCGTTTTCGAAGGCCACTAAACCTTCATCATCAGCGTTCTTTTGTGTTTGGTGTACTGTGTGTGTGGTGTCAGTTGATGTAGATTTCTGCTTTATATACGAAACTTTTTTGCAAAATGGAATACGTGAATTGTTTTGATTCATCGTATTTCAATTTGCTGAAAGATGTTTTGTAATGAAAGCTCACCTTACCATCTCTAAATTTACAACAGTCTTACCATTGCCGTTTATTCTGTACTAACTATACACATGTTAGTTAATTTGCTTATTTTTGTTCTACTTAAGACAAACTTTTTTGGTTTGTTACTATTAAGTATATTTATTTAATTTTTGCCACAAGCCAATGACTATTAATTTAAATTGAAATACGATGAATCAAAACAATTCACATACTCCATTTTGCAGAAAAGTTTCGTATATAAAGCAGAAATCTACATCAACTGTAATAGCACAATTGCTAAAATATTATTTTATTGTTTTTAATTTTATATGTATATGGTGGGTGCACAGCTTTGTGTCGAGGTTCCTCTTGTTCCGATGTATATGAGTAATATCAAGAAGATATTAACAATGTTCGTGGGTTTTTGTCGGTTTTGGTTATCAGGTATGGAAAACTGCAATTTCAGTTCCAAGATTGCTTATTAATGTTGTGTGTAATGTAGCGAGAATTCTTAGAATACAATTTGCGCTATCAAGTGTTACCAGCTAACTTAATGATTAACTAATATTTAATTCTGTAAATAAAACCAAACAAGTTTTTAGTACAAAAAAAAAATAAAATATACAATGGCTGTCTCAAAATTGTTTAGTCCTAGTTTACACTGCGCAAGTCTTATTGCTCTGATTAGTTTGCTAGGAACAGAAACCTTTCCTTATCCCCTCGTCTCTCTCTCCTAGCAAACTAATCAGCTTAGCAATAAGACTTGCATAGTGTAAACTAGGACTTACTTAAAAAACTGAGAAGATGTTAGACGTGACGTGTATAATTTTGAATTTCATGTTATTTAGCGGTACGCTGAGTAAGATGTTGTTTAAAATTAAGTAATTAACAAAACAAAACCCCAAAAAATCTAATCAATCAATCAACTGTCATCTAAAAACAAAAGAAAAAATTGAGAATTTGTCTGAACGTTCACGTGCGGCATTGTTATTATTCTGCCGATTGCTTGCAAATTTTTGTTCAAACTGCTACTGTTTAGGACAAGTTTTTCCTCTTTCGTATGTATTATTGATTTAACTCAATAAATAAAAATATGCACATGCAAATAAAAAAAAATTAACTCTCCACAAAACATAATAATCAAAACTTAATAAGTTCTGCTAAATAGTAAAATGTATAAAAAATCTATTATTGTATACTTGTTTTTCTTTTATTATTTATTTGTGTTTCTTTAGAGAAGGCTAACAACTAAACCATTATTTTAAATACAAAGTATTCATTAATTAATGTTTGTCTCGACAACTAAAACAGTGAGACTGTCTAAGTTTGGCATAAATACTATGTATGTGCTTATGTAGTTAATTTCGAAATTAAATGGATAAGTACATCACAGACTTTTTGACTTCCCAGAAAATGGAAAATATATATGTGAATGTGGTCCGGCAAACATTGTTTTGCCACATAAATTATTTCTAGAGTAGAATGTAATAACTAACTTATTTTGCGTGTGAGACAAAGTAGTATATGAGTAGGGTTTGGGATTTCCCGGACTTTTCCACTTCCGGGGAAACGGGAATGAAAAAATCGTATTCCCGGGATACCCGGGAAAAGCTATGCAGTACGTTGATTAAATGAAAGTTGGCGAAATTTCGATTGTTTTTAACGTAAGCATTCCTTTTAAATAGAGGTTAATACAAAAGCACTTCTAAGATAAATTTATAAGAATTTTTAAGTGAATTCAAGCAAATAGAATACACATAGCTAACTATTACACAGTACTACCGCATTTAGTAAACAATTTTATAATAAGGCTTCCAAATCATTTTATTAAAAATTTTCTTTGCTTGTTTCTCATTATTCTTGAAAAATTTCCAGGAGGATTCTTATCGTTAAATACTATCTAGGCGCACAGCAGTGCGCCAGGCCAAGTTCTGGCCAATGCACGCAGTGTGTATATTTACAGGAAGCCATTCGAGCTGTTTTTACCCCCTCATAACTTTGTTCCCCGCGACCGTAAAATTATGAAATTTAAATCATAATTAGAATAAATTCATGTTACCTCATATGCAAAGTTTTACAATGAAAGGTTCCGGAGATATCGAGGTGTCAAAAGTGCATATTTTAAGACATACTCACTGACCACTGACACACTCATCAAATTGATGAAGCACGTCCGCTATAGCTAGAGAGCTAAAATTTGGTACACGAGAAGATCTAGGTGAGCAATGAACCAGAAAAATCTGAAAACCCGGAAATTTTAACCTGGAGGGCGGGACTACGCCCATAAAAATTAAAGTTTGTGCTATTGAGCTGAAATTCGATAGAGAGCTAGGTCTAGGTGAGAAATAAAATAAAAAAATCTGAAAACTCGGAAATTTTAAACAGGAGGGCGGGGCTACGCCCATAAAAGTCAGAATTAAAAAACCTAATATAAGGCGCTTAGTGGAAGCCTTTTTTATTGAAATTCGGCATACATACTGCGGTAATGCAAGGCTATAATTTTTTTATTGAAAAAGTGGGCGTTGACGCGCCCATACAATTTAAACCTCATTTTAATGCCCTGCGGCTCAGTATATTTAGATATACTATTTATCTAGCTATTATTATCCGTTTGTAACGAAACTAGACACAAATAATAAGCACTGGCCCAAAAAAATTGACTTTGGAAAAGTGGCCGGGGTTACGCCCACAAAAATCAAAAATTAAAAGTTGCGCTAAGGAGCTGAAATTTGATATACAAGTAGGTCTAGGTGAGAAAACAACTAAAAAAATCTGGAAACCCGTAAATTTTAGTTAGAGGGGTGGGGTTGCGCCCATAAACATTAAAAATTTGAAGTTGCGCTTATGAGACGAAATTTGATACACAAGTAGGTCTAGGTGAGAAACCAACTAGAAAAATCTGAAAACTCAAAATATTTTACCAGAATGGGCGGGGCTACGCCCATAAAAATTAAAAAATAAAAGTTGCGCTGAGGAGCTGAAATTTGATACAAAGGTCTAAGTGAGAAACCAACTAGAAAAATCTGAAAACCCAAAAAATTTTACCAGAATGGGCGGGGCCACGCTAATATTATTTTGAACTAAAAACTTAATACACAGTTTTTAATTCAAGCCAATATAGTGAAATCTTGCATATGCGTTGCACATACACAATACTTTAAACTATCACCTTAATAATTTGGCGTGATCACTTCCATAATGACACCCATTATATGACACCCTTACGATTACAAATTTATATCAGGCATAATATATTTCTGTGTTATGTATTGTGGCAAAGAAGAACTTGGTCAAAATTTATATCTCACAACTTTTAATGGCCGAAATTTTGGCCGTTTTTCACATTTATGTTTTTGTGAGGATACAACTTACAGTAGTGTACTCAGGTGCACCCTGAGCACAGTCTGTCTAAATGTTTTTAATTTTAATAATTTTATTTCTCAAGATATTTCTTTTAGGGTTTTAATAATAGCGTCAGCTTATAATAAATTTAAGTATTGTGAACTCAGAGTTCTTTCAGCTTCTATGAGCTTAGAATTTTCAGTACTCTTTCGAACTTTCTTTCACTAATCCCCGAAAAATCACGTCAAGTTTGTTTAACATCGAATTATTTACTTAAGGAAATGTTTTGACCATTGCATTCATTGATACTTATACAAAGTATTCCACTTTCTTATGTTATAGTGATTAAAATATAATCATTAAGACTTTTTCAGACTCTAATACAAATAACAATACTTGCATGTAGTTTTCAAATAGAATAATAATTTATCTCGTAGTATGACTTCAATTTTATGAAATTTCCGTTTAAATATGAACAGCTTACATTTTTATTTATTAAAAAAATGTAATGGACATTTTACTGCTTGTTTATTATTATTTCTTTCTTACATACTACGTTTATACGCAGGGCTTATTTACAAATAAAACTGTAAATTGTTGCCATATTATTGTTTTTATTGCGACTTATTAATTCAAAAAACTATTCACGATTAACGCACTATTTGCAAATAAAATGCATGAGGTTGCCACGCTTACAAATGTTTGATAACAAAAAACAATAAATGGATTAATATTGCACAAAAAAACAATAATAGAAGCAAATAATGAAAATTAAAACAAATAATTGTTTGGTATTTAGTACATTTACACTATTTTTTTTTTTGGCAACAAAAGTAACTTTTCTATAGAAGTGCTATCAAGTTTGTGTACTTTTGTATTGCCGTATAAACAGTGAGTTGATTTATTTGCGAATATTTTTATGTGCAAATAGTGCGTGTATAAACGTAACAGTTTCTTACAATTGAAACAAAAACAAAATTTTAGAATTTGTTTCTGTTTTAAATGAAATTGTTCCAATGAAAAATTTCCTTCGACATCGATAAAAACAGGGTATTAGTGTTTAAATATCAGTATCAACTTTAAAAGATAACTTAAACTTGTAAATTTAGTTGTACAATCATTCAAACGAACTTTTGTAATATAAAAAAATTAAAATATTGATATTAAATTAAAACAGGATTATAAAACAAATTTTTTATATGAATGAAAATAAATTTGATTGTCACTCAGGCCATTTTATAAATATGTGTGTCACAAAAGTCTATATATTTGTAAAATAGCGTGTACTTTAAATTTCCCGTTTTCCCGGGAAAATGTAAAAAATTTCCCGGGAATATCAGGTAGACATATCCCGGGATCTCCCGCCCGGGAATTCCCGTTTCCCAAACCCTATATATATGAGTGATAGAGCCAGAGAACACGGTTGCGAGAAATGGAGATTTGTCTGGATTTTGCAGATTTTTGGCCTAAAAACGTAGATTTTTCAACTCCAATTGCAGTGAATTTTTTTAAATTTTTACTAATACTTCTACTATTTATTGTTTCTTTTATGAGTGAACGACTCATAGTTTAGAGAGTTACAATTTTTGGACTTAGAAGACATCATTAAAGAAAAGGAAGAAGCTACTTTGGCAAGCTTTTGGAAACGAATATTTGATATAAAACGAGCTTATTCTGGTTACGATTTTGCAGCCCTAAGTTTATTCAAAATGTAATGTCTTTACCACATTCATTTGTAAATGTCGGAAGAATTTTCAGTCAAGTGAACTTGAATAAAACAAAACTCCGAATTCCTTTGTATATTTATGCAACAAATTAAATGACTTTTTTTAATTTTTTACATACATATCTGATTTCTTGTTTCATTCATTTTATGTTATTTGCACATAGGTTAGGAAGAGTGGTGCTATAGCGCACTCGGAGACTCGGGTCCATTGTGATTTATTTGCATATATGTAACTATGAACAATTTTTATTTGTTTGCTGGTTACATGCATTTCGTTTCTCCTAAAGAAAGGCGGTTTTTCCACACGCAAGTTTACTTTGCAAAGTCTTGAGTTTGTAGGAGAGAAGAGAAAAGAGATCTTGTTCTGTATTATTTTTTCTTCAACAAACTCAAGAATTTGCAAAGTAAACTTTGCATATGGAAAAGTCGCCAAACTCATCAGTACACTTCAACCAATGTTGCAGCTAATTGCAGGTAATTATAAAATAAAAATGGATTCAAAATCGAAGATGTTAGCTTGTAAATATTTCTGCCTGAAGCTTTTAAGCTTATTCTGTCGTATTCATAAAAAATATTTTTGGTTTACAAAAGTTTTGTATAACAAACTTTGCATGGAAATTTGTTTGTACGTGTTGTAACCCAAAATAATTTTTATAAATATTACCTATTATGTTTGTGTACGTAATTCTTAATAACATATTGATAGTCGTTCTATAAACATGGAGTTTTTACCAAATTTCAAAAATTTTTTGGTTGAAGTCTACTGATGAGCTTCTTAAGGAGAAACGAAATGCATATTCTTCATACATTAAAGGATTATATTCATAAAAAAATAAAATGTGCTTGAAAGTTGTTTTAAGAAAATTTAAGACAAAAATTGAATAAAATACATTTTAAACCGAGTTTAAATTTGATGAATATGGGTTAACGAAAAAATATTTATGTTACACATTTACATTAGACTGACCGTTAATTGTATGGAGACTTTTTCTTTTGATTTCTTCTACTCTCACCCCCCAAATCGGTTCAGTTTTATGTAAAAAAAAAATATAAATAGGGGGTGCGACCGGCCGGCTCTCAAAGTTGGCCTTCAAGCCCATTTTTCAATGTAATTTTTGTGACTATCTTTTAAAAAAATCATTTTGCAAGAATATGACGTATGGCAATATTTTAGCTCTTCAAGTCAACAACATTAGTATCGAAAAAGGTTTTTTTGCTAAAATTAATATTTTAGAAAAAAAATGAGGAAAATAACCAACATAATACCAACAATTTTAATGTAACAAAATTATATTTATAGGGAAATTTTTTTATTTTAAGCATATACAATAAAAGCTTATATGTATTAAATTATTTCATACATATATATATAGTCAAAATAAAACTAAACAAAAAATAAATAAAAGTTACATTGATATGGGCTTGAGGGCCAACTTTGAGGGCCGGACGCACTTCCTAAAACACAACTTATCGGTATAAATTTTTTTGTATTTTTTTACACAAAACTGAACCGATTTGGCGGGTGAGAGTAGAAGAAATAAAAAAAAAAAATAACGGCCACCCTAGTGTACATACCTCCATATTTATGTAAATTTTTTTTAATAATATATAAAAAAATGTTTTAGAAATTGCTTTGAAGATTTTTTTCGTGAAAATTTGTTAAATTTTGCATGTTTTATCCTTAGAAGTTCTGGCAATACTGCCTGGGAGTGGTATTAAAGCTTTAAAATGTAACGTACTTATTTATAAAAATTATTAAGTCTTAAGGTTGTAAGATTTTTATAATTGTTTTGTAATGGTGCCCCTTTCCCCTGGTGCTATTCTGCCAATATTTTGAATTACTTTTCATCTCTCAAAGGAGTCCATGCCAAATTTGAAGACTCTTGCCATTATAGCCTTCAAGATATTAGATTATTATTAATAACTTTGTATGGAGCTTTCACTTCTCCCGGCCCTATTCTACCAATATATTCAATTACTTCGCACCACGCTCTCAAAGGAGTCCATATCATATTGGAGGAGTCTTGCTATTATATCTTTCAAGTTATAAGATTATCATTAATTACATTTTCTGGGGCTGCCCCTTCCCCTGGTCCTATTCTACCAATATTTAAAGTACTTCGCATCACGCTCTCTAAGGAATCCATACCAAATGCGAAGACTCTTGCTACTCTAACTTTCAAGATAAAAGATTATTATTAATTACTTTGTACGAGGGTGCCCTTTCCCTTTCCCTTTCCACTGAGCCGATTTCGTGCAAACTTCATATTGCAGAGCATTCCCAACGTACCCTGAAATTTTGGTTGAAATCGGTCGACCCGTTCCCGCAGTTAGTGGTGACATCAAAGTGTACACTTATACCTAATTTACATTAAGCATTTTTTTCATGAAATTAGTTGCATGAAAATTTTTTATTTGTCAATAGGAGGCCTGGAGGAGCAAATCATATCAAAAAAGTTGTCAAAAATGTATCAGATATTCATTATACTCCCATTTCTATATAAAATTCTCTTTTATAGCGCTGCAATTAGAAAATAGAAAAAGTTGCGTGCGACAAAATTCATGAAATTTCATGAAAAAATGCTTAATGTAAATCAGGTATTATTGTTATATATCAATTCATGCCAAAGTTAGAATCATTGTAAATATATTATCAGGATTTACACTACATTCGATCCAAACAACGTGATTATACTCCTAGTTAAGCTATTTAAAAAAAAAATTGTGATGTCTTATTTTATTTCAGTACTCGTATTTTATGAATACGAATATTCGTAGCGCTCACAATTCTATTCATGAGAGCAAAAGTGATCTCTAATGAAAAACTATTTACTTTTATTTGAATGCAATCATACAAACCTTTTTTCTTGCAGCACAAATATCTAATGCAAATTTATCCATATACAAGTAAAAATATTGAATACAAAAAAGAAAAATATGATTTCCCTTTTGAGATGCCAAAAGAACAAAATGAGAAAATAGAATAGATAAGCTGCTGCATACTGACTGGTAAAACAAGGAAATGTTGAGAAAAATAGGAAATCCCATTGAATTTGAAAGCAACACAAATGCTTATTTGCATGAATGTATGCAGCTTAGAAATTTCCTATAGAACTCAAAATGTGCAATACAATATTATCATACATGCAGTTAGAAGTTTGGAGTATATGTACATATATGTGCATGGAAATGCTTACATTTGCTTACAAAAGATGCTTGAAAACATTTTCTTTTTTCCTCTTTTTATATATGGAATCACAAGGACATCATCAGCATGCAGAAAAGTACACAAGTATTGACAATGCAAATTGCAATCATGGGCAACGGCAGTAGTCATATGGTATGCATTGAAATGAACTTGCGGATGTACAGCATATACTTGCATGGATGGAAATTACTGTTTCAAACAAACAAACAACTTTCGAATTTTATCAGACTTGGAGTTGTTTTGTCAACAACATCAACTGAATAACCAACTTTTGAATAAACGGCAATGCAAATGGTTGGCTCAATGTAATATAATCAGCATTATTGACATCATCGTAGAAAAAATACCGGAATATCCGAAGTCAAACTTATCTAAACTTGCAAATGCTTTATTTAACTTGTTCTTTTATATTAATTTCTTGTTACCAATATCTGCAAACTACAGAGAAAATTTCAATGTGTGACTTTACTAAGAATGAAAATTGTATTGAATGTTTTATTTTATTCAAATATTGCAAGTAAATTTTGTAGCTTTATAGGAATGATAAATGTGGGTTTGTGTGTGAGTGTGTATTTGTCTAACATTTTCCAAACGAATTGCAATCTAATGGTCTCATATTTCCGTTATTCTCAGGAAAATTGATTTAAAGTTTTAAGGTTGACTTTATGATTATTTATGAGTTGGTTCTCCACTTACTTTCGGTCTTTTTCTAGAGAAGTGTCCTTTTTTGTGGTTAAGGACTTTCAAAAACACATTTGTGCACATGCAGATGCCAGCATAAATATTTAACATTATAATTTACTTGTTAACACTTAAAAACACTTGTGTACTCCGTCTTGTGGCCGTTTTAATAAGTAGGAATAGTTTGTTAAACATGTTCGCTTCCTCCCTGAAATTTTGTTTAAAATACCTCTTGTCCTTTAACAAACGCATCCCAGCAAGCTTTTTTGGAATTTGAGGCCAGCATTTGTTTGCAACATTTTTAACCATATACATACTTATGTACGATCTAATTACATACTGCTTACTAAAATTCTGAAGAAGTAGTAAGGGCAAAATAATAGTTATTTTTTGCAAAATCAAAATCTCTATTTTCAATCTTAAGTGATCTGTTTTTATTCATTCGTAAATGCAATGATTTTTTACATTATATTTATGATTTCTTCATTATCTTTCAACCAATGTAACGCTTCATTCGCATTATGAAAATTGCTTGACCAGCTGAAAAAAATTTTATATATGCAACGAAATGTTTCTATCCATGTAACGACATATTTTTTACTAAGTAACGTACATTTTTATATCTTAAATGAAAAAAATATCATTTTTTTATGATATTGTTACGTAAAAATATTCTTACAGGGTTAATGCAAGGAACTATCTAGAAGTATTTAACTAAAGCACTAAACGCAAGCACATATTCACATGCAAACACTATAGCAACAACAATAATTATGTACATAGCTACAGACATACACACATACAAATAAAAGCGCGAGCGCTTATGGTAACCACCCTGTACTACCAGTAGCACACCGCATTGCCAACACAAGAGTCGTTAATTTGAAATTCAAAAATAACAGTCAATCGAATTATCTACAAACGCCTAGAAGCAGCAACATGAATTTTCCCGATTGTGCTAGAGGACTGTTTGAACATCTGGCTATCAATAGCAAATGACAATACAGATGGCAACATGCACAGATGCCATTACTAAGTACAGACATGTTATTACGCCATCTATCGGGCGAACATTCGAGAACCGGTTCCTGTACTATAAAAAGAGGCAGCATGTGCGAGAACAGTTCAGTGCTAATCAGAAAGTAGTCGAGTTGAGATCGTTAAGTCAGTGCTAATAAGAAAGTAGTCGAGTTAAGACCGCGTTGAAAGTGGATAATAACGATAAGAAGTTTTTAAGTAAAGACAAGTTGTAATTTGCTTCGTTAAGAATAAAAGGAAGAACAGTAGCAAATAAAAATTGTGTGTTATTTATTTTTATTTTTGAGCAATCAAAAGAACTCACACGTTCAGTAAAATTTAAACGTAACATTTGGTGTCAGAAGTGAGATTGCAAAATTAAAATAAAAATAATAAATTAATTAGAAAATAATTAATTTGTAATACGAGGAAGAATGAAATTTCAAGAGCTTAAGGTGGAGCAACTCAAGAAAGAGTTGAACAATGTGGACTTACCAACAACTGGTAACAAGGTCGAACTACACAAAAGATTGTTGGAAGAGTTCCAGCGGCGCAACATCGACATAGAAAGCTATGAGTTCGATGAAAAGGAAGAAATTGAGGTATGTACTCGTGCAGCAGCAACCAGTACAGACATTAGCGCAATGTTGGCCACCATGATGGAGAAAATGGAAACAATGCTTCAAGAAACTTCTAGAGCAAACAATGAGGAAATGAAGACTGAAATTAAGGAGTCTTCTAGAGCTATGAAGGCTGATTTTCAAGAAACTTCTAAAGCCAACAACGAGAAAGTTTTAGCTGAAGTTAAGGCCACAAATGAGAAACTTCAAGAAATTTCTTAAGCCTTATATAGAAGAGTAGATGGCATTGAAGTACAAGTCAGCAAGTTTGACGAGAAAATCTCAGAGCTAGAGAATAAAGTCCATAGCTTATAAATTGGTGGCGTGGCAGTACAAGTGAAAGATGTAGACGAGAAATTGCACGAGCTGGAAGCAAATATTGTCAATCTCCAGTGCCAAGGCGGACCAGTGCGATTTGTTCCAGAAGTTTCCAGCGGGATAAAGACGCCTTGTTTCGATGGCAGTGCACCACTAAACATCTTCCAATTTCAGTTCGAAACAGTGGCTAACAGAAATGGATGGACAGTGAAGAAAAGGCCATAGAGCTAGTTTTGGCCTTAAAAGGTGCGGCAGCAGAAGTACTCGAAACTGTACCAGTAGGCTGCAGAAACAGTTTTGATGACATAATGGCGGCACTGCAACGCAAATACGGCGGTGAGCACAAGCGTGGCATATACCGCATGGAATTGCGATGTAGAAGACAAAAGCACAATGAGTCTCTACAAGATTTCGCAATGGAAATCGAGCGGTTGGTGCAGCTTACGTATCCAGGCGAAAACCATCCATTCCTGGATCATGTCAAAACGGAGGCGTTTGTTAATGGCATCCGCGACCCTGATATCAAACTTGCAGTGTGTGCTACGCAAAAGGCAACCTTTGCAGAAATGGTTTCATTTGCACTAGTTCAGGAGACTGCTAGGCTGATTTTGAAGCCACATGTGTGCAAGGTGCGGAACATGGAAGTCCTTGCCGAAAATGATAATAGTCTAGTCTCTAGCATTAAGGAGGCCGTGAGACAAGCATTGGCGGAGAAAGAGCACAAAGTTAATAATAAGTGCTATAACTGCGGCAAAGTTGGTCATTACCAGCGCAACTGCATGGCGCCATGAAAGAGAGCCAGATCTGTTTCGCCATCAAGGAACAGTAAAAGGGTGTACCAACAAACAACACAAGAGTCCCCGTTAAACTAAAACGAGCTAGCACTAAGGGGCAAGAGCTAGCTCCCACAAACGACGGCCCCACAATCTCCATATCAGTTATGCAGCAGAAAAATAGCAACCTTACTGCATGTGGATACATCAACGGTGAAAGGCACATCCTTACCATAGACACCGGAGCGTCAGAGTCAATAATCAGGCCCGATGTAGTGAAGGGTAAATGTGAAACTATAAGTAATATAAGACTACGTAAAGCTACTGGGGAGCCTGCCACTGTCTATGGCAAAACTGAGGCGAAGGTGACTATTGCCAATATCAGTGTGAAACACGTATTTATTGTTGCCGATATTGTAGACGAAGTTATTATTGGAGCCGATTTTTTAATAAACCACGGAATCAACTTGCACATGGGGCAAGAAGTGATTATTTGGCATAATGTTGAAATACCGCTTGATGTTGGATATGACAATCAGATGTCAAGAAACTGCTTGCTATTGAAAATCAGATATTACCACCACGGTCTGAATCAGTAATATGGGCACGAATGGAGGGAGATTGTGAGGACAATCGGCTGTGGGTAGTAGAACAAGCAGAAATTAAGAGCGAGCTATTAACAGCAAAAGCCCTCGTAAAAACTTGCAATGGAAGAAAGGTTCCCATACGGGTACTAAATTTATCAGGCCAAGAAAAAGTCATCAACAAGAATTCTGAAATAGGTCAATGTGCTTAAGCAGAGGCAATAATAAACTTCGATAAAAAGCCAGAATCTGCCAATATGTCTGCAAAGGAGCGTGAAGAATTTCAGGCACATGTAGAGCGATGGGTAGCAGGGCTATCACCTCCTGACAGAAATAAAGCCAAACAACTGCTAAAAAGGCACGCCTGCATTTTCACCGGGCAGAATAAAAGCAAAGGGAGAACGGCAATAGTGAAACACGAAAAAAATACTGGCGAAGCAAGGCCAATAAAACTGGCACCCAGAAGTATACCACTGGCTAAGGAACTGGAAAACGTGACTAAAAAAGACAGTTACCCACTACTAAGGATACGCTTGCTGAAACGAAATGGTTCTCCACATTAGATCTACAAAGCGGCTATTGGCTGGTGGAGATTGCAGAGAAAGACAAAGAGAAAACTGCTTTCAGCGCATGCCATTTGGGCTCTGCAATGTTCCGGCTACTTTTGAGCGTCTCATGGAGCAAGTATTAAAGGGACTGCACTGGAAAACATGCTTGGTGTATCTTGATGACATAATTGTAATGGGGAAGACTTTTGATGAACACCTTAAAAATCTGACTGAAGTCTTTCAGGCAGATATCAACTTCATTTCAATTCAGAAATATTTGCTGGGACTGTATGTGTGTAAATGAAAAAAAAAGAATTATAGCATAATTTTATAAAATTTTAACCTTTTTTACTATTCGAATCGGTCAAGAGCATTTGGAATGATGTGTAAAATTAAAACAAGCGTAAATTTCGCAACAACTGCAAATTGTTTTATATTTTTTCCTTTTCTGATAATTATCTTCATTATTTATTTCTTTTTTGCATTCCAAAAGTAATTTTGGACACTTGTATATGAGACGAGATGTTTCTATACACGTATGTATGTAGATTAAAAACCTTGATATAATTTTTAATAATTCACCCAACAAAAATTTTACTTTAGGGGAAACAGCTTTATAAATACTGCATTAAAAAACGTTCAACGCAGTTTCCAAAAAGCGAATATATATGTAATTTTTGAGATTTTAAAATGCAGACTTAAGCATGCAGGACAAAATAAAATACAATACTGAGAAATATTAAAATATCTGTACATCTGGAGTTCTGTATGCCTACTACGCATACAGAACTTCATAGGAAGGAACTGGAGTCTGCAACCGAAGATAGTAAACTGGATTTACACATCGACTGTTAGACCGGTTATTTCCTATGGTTTTGTGGTATGGTGGGAGGCATTGAGGAGGAAAGTCACAGAAAATTACTGGCTAAGGTTCAGAGCTGGGCCTCGCTGGGCATCACAGGTGCTCAGAGGAGCACACCTCAGGCTGCCTTGGAAGTAATTCTAAGCCTACTTTCTATAAAGGAATTTGTGGTAGGAACGGCGACTATCGTTGGAGTCATAGAAGCGGGGGCTCTACTGTGTAATTCGAAACGAAAGAAAATACTTTCGAATTTGTGTAAATACTTATAACGTGTAAATTCGAAAGCATTTTCTTTCGTTTCGAATTATAGAGTTGACCACCAGGTTTCATGAGGAAGGTATTAACACGTCACACATCAATCTTAAATCAGATAAATTTTACTGATTAGAGATCCGTAAACCCTTGGTTTACGAACTATAAAGCCGCTGAAATTGATTTTAGTAGAACACCTTCACTGCTAATTCCGGATAGGGACTATTGGGTAAAATCTGATATGATATATGAGGGTAGCGCAGTCTTTATAGAAGAAAAAATTGGGGAAGGCATAGGGGTGGTGTGTATATCTTCGGAACGAACATTTGTAGTACCAAATGATTGTAGCGTTTTCCAAGCTTGGCAATCATCAGCGCCACGGAACTGGTGGTGAGGAATGTAACAGAAGGTGGGAAGGCAACCTTTTACGTCTACAGCCAGGCAGTATTAAAAGCTTTGAAAGGGCACAGTGTCAAATTGAAACTTCTAAATGACTGTAGGAGAGCCCTCAACTTACTTATGGAAAAATATAGTGTCAGACTATGTTGGGTCCCAGGCCACAGCTGTGTTGAGGGAAATGAAATTGCCGATGAGCTGGCAAGAATAGGGTCGGCGTTAGATGAGGGAATGTGTGACAGATCGGTGAAACTACCCTTATGTCATTACTATAGGGAACTCAGTAATTGGGAAGAAAGCAGGACCAACAGATCATGGCGAAGTAGGGAGGATTGTAGAGACGTAGACCCCTTGTCTCTATCGTTCGTAAACCAAGGGTTTACGGATCTCTAATCAGTAAAATTTATCTGATTTAAGATTGATGTGTGACGTGTTAATACCTTCCTCATGAAACCTGGTGGTCAACTCTATAATTCGAAACGAAAGAAAATGCTTTCGAATTTACACGTTATAAGTATTTACACAAATTCGAAAGTATTTTCTTTCGTTTCGAATTACACAGTAGAGCCCCCGCTTCTATGACTCCAACGATAGTCGCCGTTCCTACCACAAATTCCTTTATAGAAAGTAGGCTTAGAATTACTTCCAAGGCAGCCTGAGGTGTGCTCCTCTGAGCACCTGTGATGCCCAGCGAGGCCCAGCTCTGAACCTTAGCCAGTAATTTTCTGTGACTTTCCTCCTCAATGCCTCCCACCATACCACAAAACCATAGGAAATAACCGGTCTAACAGTCGATGTGTAAATCCAGTTTACTATCTTCGGTTGCAGACTCCAGTTCCTTCCTATGAAGTTCTGTATGCGTAGTAGGCATACAGAACCCCAGATGTACAGATATTTTAATATTTCTCAGTATTGTATTTTATTTTGTCCTAGAATAATGACCACTGGACTGGCATTAACTTGCCACTGCTCGGTCAGATCAAGAACCAGCATTTGCGAAACTGGCACTCCCGATTTCAGAAGGATATGTACACAATGATACAATGTTTTGCAGATAACCTTAGAATTCGTGGTCCAATGAAACGGATGAAACTGACAAGTTACAATATGTTTTCATTTAATGCGGTCATGGATCATGTAGTTTTCATACAAAAATATGATTCTGCACCGTCTTCTGCTGCATGACCCATCTTCGTGCTCAAATAGGACAATTGCAAAATATATGCGAGTGTTCCATAACTATTCCATATGGAATATTTCCTTTCTGGAGTGGTCCATCACATTGTTAAATCGATACTTGGACTAGTCATATTCCTGTTGAGAGTATACCTTACATGTGCTACCCTTCCTTTATACTGCAATATTCTGCATAAGAAATGATATAGTGTATGTACACATGTTCGATGAGTATGTCAGATATCAGTTGCATGATAAACCAAAATATTGTTTATATATCTAGGAAAAAAACGTCAGCTATGTATTGCTTTCAATTCGTGTGTTATATTTATGCGAAAACCCTAAAAATAGAAATAGGAATCCTGCTCGGCATGAGCTTTATTGCTTACTCTTTATTACCTAGTCTGTGTTCACACAACGCGAGTCTTTTTGATAAAACTGTTACTGTTATGGTGATAGAGACAAGGGGTAAAAAAACGAGTACTTAGCTTCATGAATTGTCAATACGTTTTGCTTTATCATTCGCAATGTTAAAAAACATGTATGTTGTGAACGCCGATGACACCTCATAAAAGAATAAGTAAGAATCTTATCCATGAGACTCGCATTGTGGGAAAAAAAGACTCAGATTATCTGTCTAATGGTTATTTACTTAAAACAATTAATTTAACTGATTCAAAATTCTTTTGTATCAAAGCAAGATTTGCAAATTGCTCCACCTAATTTTCAAAAAGGCTCAGCCCCAGAATCAGTACTGAAATCATATGATTCAGTAAAATTTCTATCTAGGCGCACGGCAGTGCGCCAGGCCAAGTTCTGGCCAATGCACGCAGTGTGTATATTTACAGGAAGCCATTCGAGCTGTTTTTACCCCCCTCATAACTTTGTTCCCCGCGACCGTAAAATTATGAAATTTAAATCATAATTAGAATAAATTCATGTTACCTCATATGCAAAGTTTTACAATGAAAGGTTCCGGAGATATAGAGGTGCAAAAAGTGCATATTTTAAGACATACTCACTGACCACTGACACACTCATCAAATTGATGAAGCACTTCCGCTATAGCTAGAGAACTAAAATTTGGTACACGAGAAGATCTAGGTGAGCAATGAACCAGAAAAGTCTGAAAACCCGCAAATTTTAACCTGGAGGGCGGGACTACGCCCATAAAAATTAAAGTTTGTGCTATTGAGCTGAAATTCGATAGAGAGCTAGGTCTAGGTGAGAAATAAAATAAAAAAATCTGAAAACTCGAAAATTTTAAACAGGAGGGCGAGGCTACGCCCATAAAAGTCAGAATTAAAAAAGCTAATATAAGGCGCTTAGTGGAAGCTTTTTTATTGAAATTCGGCATACATACTGCGGTAATGCAAGGCTATAATTTTTTTATTAAAAAAGTGGGCGTCGACGCGCCCATACAATGTAAACCTCATTTTAATGCCCTGCGGCTCAGCATATTTAGATATACTATTTATCTAGCTATTATTATCCGTTTGTAACGAAACTAGACACAAATAATAAGCACTGGCCCAAAAAAAATTGACTTTGGAAAAGTGGGCGGGGTTACGCCCACAAAAATCAAAAATATAAAGTTGCGCTAAGGAGCTGAAATTTGATATACAAGTAGGTCTAGGTGAGAAAACTATTAGAAAAATCTGAAAACCCGTAAATTTTAGTTAGAGGGGCGGGGTTGCGCCCATAAAAATTAAAAATTTTAAGTTGCGCTTATGAGCTGAAATTTGATACACAAGTAGGTCTAGGTGAGAAACCAACTAGAAAAATCTGAAAACTCAAAAAATTTTGCCAGAATGGGCGGGGCTACGCCCATAAAAATTAAAAAATTAAAGTTGCGCTGAGGAGCTGAAATTTGATACGCAAGTAGGTCTAAGTGAGAAACCAACTAGAAAAATATGAAAACCCAAAAAATTTTACCAGAATGGGCGGGGCCACGCTAATATTATTTTGAACTAAAAACTTAATACACAGTTTTTAATTCAAGCCGATTTAGTGAAATCTTGCATATGCGTTGCACATACACAATACTTTAAACTATCACCTAAATAATTTGGCGTGATCACTTCCATAAAATGTTAGCCTTGTGTTTAATCTACATCTGTCTAGTATATTTTAGAAGAAAATTAGCATGAATTATAAGCGCTGCTCACAACAAAATTTTGAGTTAGGAATAGTGGAAGAGGTAATGCTGATAAAATCTAAAGATATAATTCGCGCTAGATGGCTGACATTTTATACACTAGTAAGTGTAGCTGCGTGGGAAAATCTTAAAACCAAAAAGTTTTATCCAAGATGCGGGGCACGAGGTTAAAGCTCTAATTCGCACTAGCGAGCTTAAATTTGATACACAAATAAATCTAGATAAGAGATCACTAAGAAAAATCTGAAAACCCAGAAGTTGCTATCAGAGGGCGGAAACAAGCACTTTTAATTCAAAATTAATATAAATTTTATTGAAGCTTTTCATACACATTGCACTTATCCAAAAAAAAAATCCCTATTTTGAAAAGAAGCCGTGACTTCACCTTGACATCTTAGCTTTTTCGTTCAGGTACTTCGGCATAGCAGTTTTTAATTTAATACTCAGGTATTTCTTATTAAATTTTTAATACCAAACTTTGCATGAACAATAATCACTAGCAGATATAAAAGTCAGCGGGGCCAGGCTCATGAAAATTTTACGTAATATTATACTATAGAGAGCTGACATTTTGTAGACAAATAGTAATTGATGTACTCAATCAGAAAATCCAAAAATTAAAGCACCCGCTACCCTATTGAAACTTTGCATGCACATTGGGCATATCCTTTTGATATATGTACTTTGGCTAATCAGACTTTAATATGTAAATTTATTGAGATAAAACACGGGATCACGTCCACTAAAATTTACGCTCCACTTTACATGTTTCTTTCCAGACGACTCTTACTAAATTTCATACACACTTAACTTGGCAATAGTTTTACCTTTCCAAAAAAGGAGAGAATAATGTATAAATGTTCATTTCTTTATATTGATAAAAATGTTATCAAGTTGGCAGATTATCTAGAAATTATATGACACCCTTACGATTATAAATTTATATCAGGCATAATATATTTCTGTGTTATGTATTGTGGCAAAGAAGAACTTGGTCAAAATTTATATTTCACAACTCTTAATGGCCGAAATTTTGGATAAAAACTTGGCCGTTTTTCACATTTATGTTTTGTGAGGATATTGTTATACTGTAAGACGATACCAAACATAACAAGAAAAATTTAGCTTATAATAAGGCAAAATAGTTGATGATGGGCAAACAGTTAATGGGGAGCGGTACAGGGATAAGATTACTAACTTTTTCTTGCCGTAACTAGAAAGATTTTTTTCGGAAATCATCCGTATTTCAAGTGAAATTCGAAAAAAAGTGTAACTCATGTAATTCTTAACAAGACAAATTTAAGTAATGTTGACATTTTAATATTAATTTATTGCTAGAAAAATTATAGTGCAAACGAAATTTGTTGAAATTTTCCACGCTGAGAAAAACAATATGAACCACACATTAAGGACATGTGTGGGATGTAAAGTTGTTGACCATTCGGTCGTTTGGTTAAAGAGTGGTCGACCAAATGATAAACGACACTTACAACAAGCAACCCAGAAAAATAAAGAACGAAAAAGAAAACAGACAAGTAGTTACAAAGTGATGTTGTAGAGCAACAGAATTACAAACTTCTAAAAACACCTTGAGCCAAGTACCCAAGTACGAGTACACACCCAGGCAAATGTAACCATTAAAATGACCCCAATTTATCTTTGATAAAAACATTTGAATACGGTAGCAGCTTTAACGTACAAACTCAAATATACATAAAATGCAAATATTTTCGTTTCCGGCAAAAACAAGAAGAAAAAGTTAAATTTTTTATTACAAACTTTATTTGTGTTTATTTTTTGTAATATTTCATGAGAAAAAGCAAAAGACATAAAACGTTTAAGACATTTTCCAACTGCATTTCTTTCAAACTCATCATATTTTATTTTTGAATTTAAAAAAAAAATATGAAAAACTGTGATTGCATCATGTTTGTGAAAAATTTTACTTTAACAACAAATTTTACAAGAATTCATTTTTATATTCAAATACGAGTATAATCAATGAATTTCATGTTGTTTTTTAAGCAACAACTGATGCAGAAGGCGTGAATATAAATACATTCATTTATATTTATAATACACACAAGTGGCATAACGAATACGAGTATGTATTTCAATAAAAAGCAGCAATCTTTGAAAAATGGCCAAAGAATATTTTATTCCATGCATTGATTGCAATTGGCAAGAGAACCAGAGGCAGCAAGATGTTGGAATAAAATATTTCAATATAAAGAAAAGGAAAAAGTTTGAGTATCGATGAAGTCTTTACGGTTGTTGCAACGGCTGCTGCTGTTTTCAGTTCAACCTACATTCTTCCATCTCAACTGCTGGTTGTTAATGCTTTCTTGTTGCTGGGTTGTAAGTTTATAGAAATACATAAATTCAATGCTACTGTATGTCAGAGTTGGCACTTATCAATTAATATAAAAAGTATGATTACTGGTTTCCAGGAAAAGCAGTGTAAGAATATATCATTTGAGAGTATTAGCTCAATATACACTGAAAATTAGGTCGATAATAGTAGGCAACACTTTACAGACTACTTTTGACCTAAAACTGAACTATATTTTTCAATCTTTTGTTGACTTTTGATCACAATATGTTTAATTTTGAATAAAATATGTTTAATCATGGGTGAGAATATATTTCATTTACGCCCATTCGAATAAAATTGCAAACATTCACCAAAGACCTGATCAGAATATCGGAGCGTAAATTATTTTTAAAAACACTGTTTTTATTAGAAAGACTCCAACAAATGCACTAAATTATTATTATAATTGGTCAACACTAGCGGCCTTATTTAAGACAAATTTTCATACAAAATTTTTCTTATATCATAATTTTTATAAATAAAGAACGATTTTATATTAAAATTCCTAAAAATATTTAAATCTCTGTAAAGCTCTTCAATGGCCAACAATATTTCTTCATTTGTTTTTCACTTTTAAAAGTCATTTTCAAGGAAAGTGGGTGATTTTCTTAAACGTGAATTGTTTTGTATTTGTTTTGGATTTTTTTAAAAAGAACATTTACAAACATTATCATTATCCCTTGTCAACTGTAAAATCGGTTGTCAAAACAACTCAATTATAAAAGGCTGAAACTACGGGAATGGGATTTTTGTATAGAAAAACATATACAGCTACCCTATAACTTCCTTACTAACGGCCTGTTTATGTAAGACGTTTACGATGAAAATCTTGATGTTTCTGTAATAGAATAAAATAAACTTACACAAACAGCGTGTAATATAATAAATTTTTGTAATTGCAGTATAATAGTATTCTAAGATTTTAGTTTGAAAGTGAAAACATATATCTTTATATGTAAATATTAAAACTAAAGTTCTGGACAATAATTTTCTATTGTAAAATCAAATAACCATTCGGGTATCAGTAGCTCCCAGAGAACATCTATTGCCGACATGTCTGATGTCAGAAAAAACGCCCTGCACCTTTTCTCAAACATTATACGATTAATTTTAGACTGGTCAGCATATTGTCGGAAGAAAATTTTATTTCCCTCATGCTCTGTTAACTCTGTTTGAAAAACATGCAGCATTTATGTTACTTGTCCGGAATATATATGTACATATATGGAAATATATTTTTTCTGCAGCCAAGCTTCACAGTTGTGTTAGAAAATAAAAACTTAAAAATAAAAGGTGGCAATTGTTAGAAAAAACTTTAAGAATCTTCAGAGTTTTGTGAAGTTACTGAGGTCTATTTAGACATACATCATGGGTGAACATCATGTAGCAAATTTTTGCAAATCGAATTCACACGTATTCTTATTCTCTTTCATTTAGTCTTATCTGAGAGAAATTTTTGCTTATCTTTTTACTCATTTTTCTAAAACGCACTGCGAGAAATTTATTATGTATGATGTTTATGTTAAAAAATGCTTTTGCCTACATACAACAAACAATTTAAATTAATCTTCACTGCAACAGCGACGAATGTACATGCATAGCGGGTGTTATTGTTCATTATTCTTTCAAAAAACTCTTTCTTTTTCAAAAAATTCTTTAATAAAAAAAATTATATATGAAATACTTTTATTAATTGTTTCTGCCTGTGTATTTATCTTTTTCACTCACTTACACAAACTTAAATTTATCTTCGTCACCCATGACATACATAACTACTTACATACATATTCCAATAAATGTAACGAGGAATAGCAGAGAAAGAAGAAGAAAAAGTCTGATCAATATCATAATTCGTAAAAATACCAGAAAAGTCAGAATATTCTCTGATATTTTGTCAAATATTTTTCGTATACAGTTCATTTACAATTTTCTTAGACAAAGTGCTCCAATTTCTTGTCAACCACTCATAGAATTTTCGATAAGTTTGCTGACTGACTTCGAATATGGATACCGAATTTAACAAACATGTTCCCTGGGCTGGTACTTTCCATAGCAAGAAAATGTAGTTTATATGACTAACTTTCAGAGCTTTCGTTTTCAAGAGTTATCTTCCCGAGAAGGGACTCAACTATTTTCATAGAAAGCACTAAAGATTTTACATTTTCTTGTGAACGAGTTCGTTAACTCTTCAAGGAATAAAATCACCGTTATACCGATGAACAATGAAGAAGCTTCTGTGATCACGAAATCAAGCTCTTAACAAGCGACAATTTTAAGTAGCAAATTAAAAAATATTTTTGTAAGACGCAATTCTGTTTCATCACTTATAGCTAAAACTTAAATTTGGTTAAATATTAAAAAAAAAAACAAGAAATAAGTAAAATGTAATTAAAAAAGAAATCCGACATTGGAAGGTTGGACATTTCCTAAGTTTTTTCCAGCTTTGAAATTTTTGAGGATGTAATCGAAATCAGACTTTATATTGAACCGTTGCATTCTGAGCTACTATGAAAAACCGTTATAAAAACACTGAATTATCCCGCGTGCTTAAAAATTAATATATATGTATACTTCGCTGGACGGAGCAGTTCAAAATTGTAATTTGAAGTTTCTGAAAAACGAATCCAAGTGCCGTTCTTCATTACTACTCGTATGTATAACGTAATGTTCCGTTAATATTGCGTGTACGTCTTTAAACTTTAAAGTTACATTAGAAAACATAATGCATCATAAAAGCAACATTGTTCATGCACATACCTATTATTCTTTTGAGTATACATACATATGAACATATTCACAAGCTAAAAGGAACTCACGATCGCATCTCTGTTGCAAACAGCAAAAAATCCAAATACAGATTGGAATATCGAAATGAAATGTACTATTTTTATATGAATTCATATCAAATTATATAAAAACGAGTAGAAGAAGTCTGTTTGTATCTCTCATGTATGGATAACGAAAGAATCATTAATCATTTTGGCTTTTGAGCAACAGCAGCAACAACAACAAAAAAAAAGTCAATTTTTCATGACAATGTGTGCATACATACCCTGTCGGGATTTGAGCTAACTAAAAAGTTACTAATGGTTAATCAGAGGCGGGTGACAACTGACTCAAAAGCTAACTCATTTTACATGTTAAACGCTATTCAGTTTTTCAAGATAATGTCCTCAGAATGAGTCAGTACTCACTCACGCTGCATAACTTTCAAATAATCACAAGTTAGCCCATTTCGAGTTAGTTTTTGTCTGATAAAATACAAGTGCACTATTACCTAGCTACGAACTGACTAACTAATAGTTGGCCTATTATGATTTAGTTTGTGGCGCATCAAAAAAGAAGAAAAAAAAGGTCTTTCTTTAGCTCGCCATTATTCATAACTTACTAATGATTAACATTTTAAGTCAACTTAATTTTGAAACAACCGTGATCACCTTGTTTGTCAGTCATCATACTTAACACTTTGCTATTGCGCCATATAAAATATAGACTGCGCACACCCCTTTTACACACGGAAAGCTTACTTTGCAAATTCTTAATTCAGCTGTGTGAAAGACAGAGGCAAGAATACTTTCTCTTTCTGTCTTTCTCTCAGCTGAATTAAGACTTTGTAAAGCAAAATTTCCGTGTGTAAAAGGAGTAACAGAGTGAGTTAACATAAACAGTATTTTATGCTGACATCTTCTCGTTAAATTTTGACTCATCACTGCATCAGCTTCGAGTTAGCTAAAAGTTTGAAACTTATCGAGGAGATGTTAGTTGTTAAAAAGAACAACTCGCTAATCTCAGCATCAGTTTTGAGTTAGCTTAAAGTTAGTTCAATACTTATCGGGAAGATGACAGTTATACAAAAAGCAACTGACTCACATCTGTATTATTTATGAGTTAGTTCAGAACCTAGTTGTAAATGAGGTAGCAAAAAGTCACCTATATTTTGAACTAGCTAAGAAAAATCCTACAGGGTATATACATATACTATGTGTATGTATTTGTATTTCTATAGGTTTTTGTTACTGATTTTTCAGTATGTGCAAAGTGTATTTGTACTTATTCATCTCTATGTACATGTGCTCGCATCTATGTATTTATCTGTTTCAGTAACAACAAATTCGAATGATGTGCTACTGACAAAATTTATGGAAAAAAATCGACAACAAAGTAACGCATCAAATCCGAATTGATTGAAGAAAAAAAGCAGAGTATGAAGAATAAAATATACAAAAACATCTAAGTTTTTGAATCCAAGAGTCTGACAGTGTTTGTTTTGACAATAGAAATCAGAAATACTCTGTGGTATGATGCCAGCATAATCATTATAAATTACGAAAAAAAAATATTCTGCTGACTTAATAATATCAACGATTCGCTAAAGGGTGCATGAATTTTACTTGATTACATAGTCGAAGCATTTCAGGTTAAAAACAATCACAAGTAGACCTTCAGACAGTAGAAGTTAAATCTTCTCAAGCCAGTTTTCAGATAAGTCTCTATTTTTCCTATTACTTAAGCTACTTATGTAACAACATATTTCGCTTAAATTGCATTTTAAATGGAATTATAAATGTATGTAAGTAAAAAAAAACTTGCTAACCAAAAAATTGTGAACAGAACATTATATATGCGATCGAAATCCATATTTCGTCCCTACCATGTCAAAACATGCAAAATTTGCCTTTTAGATTCGTTATCTTGGTACCCTAATTTATACGATATGCCTCATTTCAAAAGGTTAGGTAAGGCTAGGCTAGCAGGCTGCTGGTAAGGAAGTGTGAATTTTATTGTCCAGCTGACTTGCGTCCAATAATTTCCCGTTACAAGTAGCACACCTGTGAATTGAAGAGAATATAGTGAGAGGGTGATACGGAAGGGATAGTGATAGAGAAAACAGATGGTGAAGCAAGATTATCTAGATATCATATATAATGCATAGCATATTTCAGTGTTATATATTGTGTCAAACAAGTACATTTATGTCCCACTACTTTTAATGGCCGAAATTTTAGATAGGAATTTTTCCTTTTTTCACATTTATGTTTTTGGGAGGATATTTCTTTTTCGAATAATTTTTCATAGAAAATTTTCTTCCAATTATTACGCTTTTATGTATATATATATATATATATATATATATAATAGAGACCTGCATAAACAGTCCTGAAATGTAAATACGTCATGATTTTTAAATGTATTCACGTCGCAATAATAAATGCTGTCGTACAATAAGCGAAGCACGATGAATGTATTGGTGTACGTGTATATCAGTGTTAACAAGCGATGTCGCCAAGACTGCTTGTTTGTAACAAACACTCAAAAGAAGTACTGTTGATTAGCATATGCTTGATATTTTTCATATTGTACGTTTCAGTGTGTGTGTAATATGTAGATGGTAAGCTATTGTGATTAAAGGCATACAACTAATGTTTGCATGACCGCAGAAAAAAAAAATCATACACACATACATACATGACGTTTGTACACCCGGTCATGCGTAGAAAGAAGCAAGCATCACAAATTCTTCCGTCAGGAAGTATTTTCTTCTTTACTCCTATACCTAAAATACTGAAATAAATTTCTCGCAAACATTGTTGTTAACGTTTGTTTTATAAGATTTCGCTGTAGTAAAACATTTGAAAAATCCCTCATGTCTTAAAACTTCTTATAAGATATCTTGTGCAGGACACTTATATATAAATAATTATTCAGCCTTTTTGTTTAAATTATAATGCGTTTTTTATAGAATTACTCTATTCAAATTCAAATTGATTTAAATGCAAATAAAAGATAATTTTATTTCATTTTTTTATATCCGAAGTTTCGCTGGTATTTTCCAACATCTTCAGGGATACTATTTTTATTGAAATCTGGTAACATTAATAAATAAAAGAGCAATTTTAATGCAATAACAACAATAATAATAAAACAATTAAGTTTTTTCTTTAACTTACATATACTATCTTCTAATAAAATTTGCATTTAAATTTTTAAAAATGTAATTTTACGCGACGTGACAACATACAACATACAACATAAAACACATAATTTAAAAATAATTGCAAAAATTATCAAAAAATTGTAAATATCACAGTATAAAGCTTTTCTTAACGTTCTAACATCACAGTTTGAGTTACACTGAAACTTAAATTAATACGATGCTATAAGTAGCATTAGTTTTGTCTTTGTCAGTCTTGTTGTTCATTGCTATGTCCATTTTTTGTTGAATACTTAAGGTTTCCAAAGTGTATCTTTTGTTATATTTCCTCTCTTTGTGCAGTATTTTCACATTTTCCAGATCAGCTGTGTGAGAATAATCCAAACAATGTTGAGCTAATGCAGTAGATTGTCGTCCTTTTTTAATATCAGTTTCATGTTCAGCTACTCTTACGCCCAAATTCCTTTTTGTTGTCCAGATGTAAACTTGTTTACAGCTTTCATGTACGTTGCCATTACATTTGATTTCATATACTACATTGCTTTGGTCTTTTTAGGGTTCCGTACACCAAAGGTGAAAAGGGACCCTATTGTTTTGGCTACGCTGTCCGTCTGTCCGTCACACGGTATTTTCTCAGGAACCGTAAGAGCTACGGTCCTGAAATTTGGACACAGTATGTAGAACCTTGGCCGCTACAACAACAAATACATGATAATTAAAAATTAAAGGGTGTTCCAAAACTAGCAACGAAAAATGTTAAAATCCCATGTAATATACATACAATTGTATGAACATATGTAAATATATTGAAACTTGAAATTTGTAAAATTAGTGTATTTTTATACAGACTACAACAATTAACACTAAAATTTAAAAAAATTAAAATTAAAGGGTGGTCCATCAGTTAATGCAATTTTGACTATGTAATTTTGACAACTTGCTATATCTTGGAAACCGTAAGAGGCAAACACTTGAAATTTTCAAAAACGGTAAAACTAAAAAAACCGAAAATTATAAAATCGGCAAACAAAAACAAAAAAAATCGCCAAAAATTAAAAAAAAAATCGCCAAAACGAAAAAAATCGCGAAAATTAAAAAAAATTTCTAACACTAAAATAAATCGCCAAATTCGAAAAAATCGCCAAAATGAAAAAAACGCCAAAATGAAAAAAACCTCAAAAATCGCCAAAACGCGAAAATGTCGCCAAAACTAAAAAAAATTTTAATAAAAACAATCGCAAAAATGAAAAAAATCGCCAAAAATAAAAAAATCGCCAAAATGAAAAAACGCCAAAAACCGAACAAAATCGCCAAGACAAGAAAATAAAGTGTCAAAACTAAAAAAGGAGCCAAAATTAAAAAAAATAGCAGAAACGGAAAAAACGCAGAAACTGCCTAAACAAAAAAAAAAACGAAAAGACCCAAAAAATGAAAAAAATGCCAAAACTATATATTATATAGGATGAAGTTTTTATTAAATTACATAACTAGTGTTCGTACGGAACCCTTCGTGCGCGAGTCAGAGTCGCACTTTACATATTTTTTTTAGATTTGTGGTGTTTTTGTTGTTTTGTTTGGTTTGTGTGCAAATATAATTCCTTCTTCATTAATTATCTCTTTTATTTTATTATGCTCAGTGAGCTTTGGAATATACGATAAGCTTACATATTTAGTGTTGCCAGATGTTGTTTTC
The DNA here is from genome assembly GCA_949987645.1 of Tachina grossa. NCBI lineage: Eukaryota > Metazoa > Arthropoda > Insecta > Diptera > Tachinidae > Tachina > Tachina grossa. Next base: position 129,442,378 of record OX465274.1, on the reverse strand, counting down.
GTGTTATTTTTTTTTCATTATGTATTGATTTTTCTATAAGGCTATTGATCAAGTATGTCGGATAATTATTGTTTCTAAGTATTTCTGTGATTATTTTAATATTTTTATCTTTGAAATTGTTATGACTTATATGTAACACTTTATTAATAAAGTTTGAAATTGTATTTATCTTGTGTTTAATGGGCTGTGTTGAATTATAATTTATTATTCTGCCTGACGATATTTGTTTCATGTACCAATCTGTAATAATTCTGTTCTTGTGTCTAATTATTCTCATGTCGAGGTAAGGCAGCGAATTGTTTATTTCCTTTTCAATTGTAAATTTTATTTTGCTGTGATAATTGTTAAAAGCCTCCATTAGTCCCAAATCACACTGTGCAAGTCTTATTGCTAAGTCGATTACTTTCAGGGAGAGAGAGACGAGGGGAGCAGCAACGTTTCTTTTCCCCCCGTCTCTCTCTCCTAATAAACTAATCAGCTTAGCAATAAGGCTTGCATAGTGTAAATAGGGACTTATGATTTTTTCGTCCTTTCTTTTTAAAATCTAATCTAATCATCATCATCATCTAAAATCATCTACATATTTTGTTAATAGTTTGATTTCTATATTCTTATCCCTTAGTTTATTCGTTGTTTTATCCAAAAGAGTATTTAACACAACGTCGGCAATAGTCGGATATAGAGGGTTTCCCATTGGCATTCCATATGTTTATTATATATTGTGCCTTCATATATGAAATAATTGTTTTCGTTTAAACAAAATTGTAGCAGTTTTAAAAATTGTGTTTTTGGTATTTTGGTGTGATGTTTTAAAATTTCTCATTTCCTAATAATATTTCTTATAGCTAAATGTATCGGTTTGTTAGTAAATAACGATACCACGTCCAATGATACAAAGATTTCGTCATCGTCCGAAATAATATCTTCTAATGTTGTTCTAAGCCCTATTGAAATTTTAGTTGGTTGTGATACATGAAACACTTCAATAAACTTATTAAAACTAAACATCTCGTTGCATATAATAACAACTTGTTAAAAAATTTTATTTATTTTTTAAACTTTATAAACGACAGTATGAAAGAGGTTTTACTCTTTTTGAGTCAATGGATTTGCCATATTTTATAATTTTGGTATACCTATAAAGTCGGGAGTAGTAGATAAAACACTATTTTTGGGAATTTTGAAGACGTCTGTATTAAGGCCTACACTCCTACACTCCTTTTTTACTGGCACTCATTATAATTTCAACTTTCGCTAAAGGAACCAAGCACATTACTTATCTATTCAGAAAATCAATGTAGAAAATGGCATATCTCGTTAACACTAAAGCAAATTTCATTAAAGTACATTTGAACTAATCTTATTTATGTGTTTATTACTTTGTATAATTGGGGAAACTCATAACAGTTCAAATTGCAACCCTTTCTCACTTATTTCTTCTTTATTTTGATTGTTTTCAACATTTTGTTCAAAACTCTAATTAAAACTAATCTGTCTGACAAAATGTGTTTTTGTAGTCTGATGTGATGTTATAATAAAACACTTTTTCAAATAAATGTCACAAAAAAGTCATCATCCCTCCGCTTCATTCATTCGAAAAGGACCTCCTGAAAAAATGGGAAAATGATTGAAGACATTTCGTTTTGGTGAACAATTTTTCATGTTTTCTATCAATCTAATTTTCTTAACAACGCAAAAAATATAGAATGATACAAAAAGAATATTGTTTTTATACAACGTCTTTTGTTTGAGACAATGAATCAACAAATCCCATTATTAGAGATCAAATAATTGAAAGATATTGTTAATAGGTGGGAGGTTAATTTATTACCCTTTTCCTTTAAATCCAGCATCTTGAAAATATTTGATGTTGCTAATCAAGAGACATTTTGTTAAATAGGACTAAATAATAATTATATTTTGACACTTTTTGGCTGTGCGTCTTGTGGTTCAATTATAAAGTTTTGTAAGAAAAATAAATATCGATAACTTTATAGAAAATTGCAAGTCTACTAATGTAAATATATTTTGAATTACAATGAACTGAAGCTATATTAGAGACGCATCGATCTGCAAATCGCGGTACCATCAGCTCAACTCATGTGAACTCATCGCTATAGACCTTAATTAAAACCCATCACTATTTAATGGCCTTTGAGTAATTAAGCTCAGAGGATACCAAACATTTATCGTATTGTTAAGGTCGACTTTTCCATCGAGCTTATTAAAAAATTATTGATGGTCGCGCTTATACTGAAAAAATCTGAAGTCCACAAAACGAAATTTATTGCATTCTCGGCTATTGGGCTTTTTACTGACCAAAGGCATTTCGTATTTACTAACGGATGCCAGTAGAAAAGGTTTGAAAGTTACTAGAATCTGAAGAATTCTTCTTTCCCTTCCCTTTATTTTCTAAGCGCCACACATGTGTTCTACTCTCCACACAGTTCAGTTTAAAATCCCTGTTGTGTTCTGATATATGGTATATGGGCTAGAAAATAGTTATTTTTACAAGTACTTATAAACAAAATATTTATTTTTATGCTTTACTACATACATACATATGTACTCATACATTAGACCTGGCATTAAAAACTTTTTTTTGGCAAACTTTAATGCGGGTAGCGTTCAAAATATGCGATTTGATCCCAAAATTGATGTAGTAAATTTTCATGTTGATCGGATGGTGCCAACCCGTGTCGTAATGAGATTAAAGGTCAAAATTTGGAAACCCACATAAATACACTTTTTTTACATATTATCAATCTTTTAATAAGAAATACCTTAAATATAATTTATGTTTAAATTTTTATTTAACAGGCTTATTATTTTTATTTTAAATCAATGAAGATTTTGTATAGGCTGGGAAGTTCTTACGGTAGTCCTCTCACAATGTGTCAAGTACTGTTTATCGTTTTCGTTGTATTCAGAACTGTTAAAGTCAGTTATTAGTTTCACATTTCTTTCGGCAGCATCATTCACAATCTCCTCTTCTTTACAAAATGCTTCGCTGTTAGGGCAATTTGACGGATCAAAGCGTAAGAAATCCATAGAAATTCCCAAACGGGGAAAAACGTGTATTGAGAGTCACAAAATACCTTAAATCCTTGGATTTGAAAAATTGCAATTCATCAACGATTGCACACACTTTTTTTTAAAGGAAAACATCAACATCATCTCAAATATGATTGTCTTTATCAGGCTCTATTCACAACGACAAACCCATATTTTCCTCTGCGTCTACATACGGATCACAAATAGCAAGTACAACTGTTTTTGCTGATAAATATCAGAGATGTTTCCGAATTTGTTCCAATAGCACTGTAGATATTTTTTTAGCAAAATAGCAAATAATCCCCTTTATCAGTTGCATATCTCTATTTGGTTCTTCAATTGTAGTTGCAGTTCTGAACCAGTTTGAATATAAATAATACTATAATAAATACTAAGAAAATGCATATATTACCGGTTTCATTCAACTGACTTGCAGAAATTTTAAAGTGTGCGTGAAAAATACAAACTTTTAGACAATAAATGGCCTTGGAAATGAGACTACAGGTGCACAAAATGTGATATCGGGAATGCTACCACCAATAAAAATTAATGCAAGTTGTAGAACTTTTCTACAATCATATCGAATTTGCTAAATATTCATGCCAAAAGTCGCATTCCTCGACGAATATATCACTTAAAACTTGCTTATCATTCATACATGACATGACAACCATAGTAAGGTGCGTTCTAATCAAGTTCCAGCGTAACTATGAGGGCCAGTGCTTGCAGCAGTTGTATCATAACATATCATTTCTAATAATTTCATCATATTTATTTTTAGCAAATAGTAGTAGACTGATCGAGCGACTGCACCACCAGTTCCATCTTCAATGATGGGGATAGCTATCAATTTTTCAACATGAGCACAATAGCAAAGCGATCACCTTTATCACTTTTAGCTTTCCGTCGCAATGCAAAACGAATGTTTCAAGGATCTAAAAAAAACTTGGTCAAAATAAAAAAATTTACCTTGAGATGTTCAATAATTTCTTTTCCACGACGCACTGTGTTGCGGCTAGTGGAAAAGTAACTTTTTTCCGATTATCTTTTTCAGTGTTTTTAATGATGCAATTTTGTCACAGACATTCCAAGTAAACAAAAAACACATAAAGCTTATTTTTATGTTGGCCCGTTGATTTTTAATTGATTTTAGAAGTCAAATATACAAAATTTTCACGAAAAGATGGGATTTCAGGGCTGTATTCAAAATGATCTCATTTGATTTTGGTGACAGATATTTTGATTCGGAAAAAAATCTGCCTTCGGACAAGTATCTTCTGTAAAAAAAAGGAATGTTGTTTGAGACATTTTCATATAAACCTTTTTTAGAGCGAAAACCCGACTAAAGGTCCATTTTTCCTTAAAATTTGGGTTAGGTAAGCAATATCTAAAAAGTCCCAGAGAGTCCCAGTTCCAAACCACTACAGAAATGTTACATAATTTGTTTTCAACGAACTGTGAAAAAATCAGCTGCCCATACCTGCCCCCCTGGGAGTTATAGCGATTTTAGTATATCACTCTCAGTATTTATTCCATAGAAATAGAACGGAAATTCTCGGAATCACTTATTGAATAATTTAATCATATTGGTTTTCGGGTGACTTTCCGTCATCACACGTCAAATTTTTATTATTTTCAGACCGGTTTCGGCTAATCGCCATCTTCAGTGTTTTCTTTTTTGTCACTAATTAGTCCGCGTGTGTGTCCGTCTTTATATAGTGTTTTCTTTTAGCTTGTGGTGGTACCTTTCTCTCTCTCTGTTGTTTTACTATTTTATTCTCTCTCTTTCGCTCTCTCTCTCCCCCTTTGTTTTTATGGTGGAATGCGGCCTTTACGTTGTTATCTTTCTCCACTATGCATATAAAAGTGCAATGAAGTTCACTGTGGTTTCCATTATAATTTTGACAGTCAAGAATTATGGAATACATTAAAATTTCCTATCAGGAACTGCATGAGTTGATGCAACAGAGTAAAACTAGAAACGTGGAGGATGTTTTGGAATTGCTTGATCATGAGCATGGAGTGAAAAGTAGTTTAATATTTCCAAACATAAAAGATAAATTGAAAAGACAATTGTGAAGACATTTTACATTATCTGCTCGCCAATTCTGATCCCGCAATCACAAGTAGGAGAATACTGAAGGAGAAGAAACACATGGAATTATCAGAAGAAGCAATGAACTTATTGGTAGATGACTGATAATTTGTAATTTTTCTGTAAAATGCAATAAAATAGTATCTTCAAAGTTTTTTTTTTATTCTACATCTATTCTAGCACTCCACAAAAATGAGCATAACTCTCGTAAAACTGAATCTATTGACTTCAAACCGGTATCAAATTAAACCTTTTATTGCCACCTTTCAAATAAGAAATGAAATAGATTTTGGTTTTATATAAAATTTCAGAGTTATTCAACAAATATCGAAAAATCATGAAAATTTGACGTTTACAATTCTTGTTCGGACCACCCTATAATTTATTTTAAAAACTAATCTTAGGGTATTTATCAGAAATAAAAGAAAAATTAAAATAAATTTTTTTTTTTAAATTTTTCGAACAATTTTTTTTTTATTTTTGACTTTTGTTGAAAATTTGACCCAACAATTTTTTTCGGTGTAAATTTTTTTTTCACTCATTCTGTTTGGGATTTCATTCTGACCAATCTGTAGAAGTTTCTCATCGATACAATTAAAATTACAGTTTAGGCAATATGATTTCCAAAAAATTCCGGTTTCGCAACACTGTGCGACGCCGAGGATATTTTTTACATTGTGCACGTAAACTTGTGCAATTCAGAACAAGATCCTAAATTTTGTGTGTAACCCTACACATATTGGAGCCAATTAGAATGTTATTAGTCTATTTTAAATCCATCGCCTGCACATCATCTCCCGATTCATCACTGTCAAATTCAATATGATGATGAAACTGAGTGCATAAAAAAATAGCCACTGTGCATCCAAAGACTATATAATAATTACTGCAGTGCCCTTTTTCTCTTCATAATTTTCTTTTCGATGTTTTTCATTATCCGATCTTTTTGCCTTTCTTGTTTCTTTATTTGTGACATTTTGATCGACACACGTCATGCTATACTGTTCTATATATGGGCGTGCTCATTTTCTCACTACTTCGAAAAGAAGAAGTCTCTTTCTTCCTCTGTACTTGTAAGGTTAAAAGAGTCAACGTGGACAATGCCAAATAAATTGTTCAAATTTTCCTTAAACGGGGTCTTACATACTTTTTAGACTATTCTCCACTCTTCATAAAGTTTAATGACTTTTGCGGCACATGTTCTTTGATCTGGCGTTGGGATTCTATCTTTTTCTCAAAAACGCAACATTTCATCCAACACCAATCTTGCACTTGATATAAACTTTTTTTTATTTTCACAAAGTACATTATAAAAACATTGAAGCATTTGTTGTTTTGATGGTAATTTCACACCAAGTATTTTGGGTTCACATTTAACAATCAGGGGGCAAATCACCGCATTCGAAATCGAGTGCTTTGTCATCGAAATGTTGTTAACGTAGATCACGGCAATCGTTATCGAAATCTACTCGAAGTATCTACTCGAAGTTGCACTCGATTGGTAGTCTACTATCGAAAGATAGTAAACTCTAGCTTTTTGACGCGAAACAAACCAAGGAAACAAAAGAAAAAGAAAAAAGTAATTAAAAATGTAAGTATTTTCCTGATATTTTACGTAAAATTAGTTTAAAAAATATAATTTAAATTGTTTTTAGGGAAAGTGAATATCAAGACAAAGATTGCCAAATAGACAGTGCAAAAAAATAACAAAATCGCTTCCAGAACGAACAAAAACAAAGTAAATGTAAAGCAAAAAGAAGTATTGGCGCAATTTATCTTGGAACATCCCGACTTGGCCAAAAATAAGCTCCAAAACTCTGCCCAAGCGAAAGTAAGGTCGAAACATTTATGGCAACAATTGACAAGCAAATTAAATGTCTGGGGCCCTCCAATTAAAGACGTTTCAAGTTGGCGGAATGTAATGTTATTTATCTTTAAGTTTGAAAAATTCCTGTAGCCAATGATTATTTCTACAATTATTAGGTTTATGCGGATCAAAAGCATAATACAAAGAAGAAACTCTCCCACAACAAGTCATCGAGAAAGAAAACTGGAGGCGGTCCTTTTGATGAAATGTTGCTGACTACGGCAGAGGAAAAAATTGTCGAAGCAGCTGGACTAACTGCAGCAGTGGCTGGGCTGGTTAATGTAAAATGCTTTGGTAGCATTACGAACCAAACAACTACCAAAAATGAGGATGTACCCAATGATGAAAACAACAACATTGAAAATATAACAATATCAGAATTTGAGTCTTCAGATATTGAGGTTGAGTTGAACACTAGTACTCAAAGTCGTAGACAAAGAAATGAATGCCAAAAAAAAAATACAAAACTATAACTAAAAAAAAAATCTTGTACAATTGAAAGACTGGCAAAGTGAAATTGGAGAAAAATTGAACAAAGTGATTGAACTTAAAGAGCGGTCTCTTAAAGTTAAACAGGAAACTAATCTTAAGCTCGGCAAATTAATCTCCCTAAAGGAAAAAGACATAAGACTGAAACAAATAGAACATGAAGCAAATATGTCATCTAAAGAGATTGATCTTCAAATAAAAACTCTAGAGCTTCAAGTGCTTCAACAAAATTCGCTTAGACGAAAATGAACGAACAATTTTTAAACAATTCAATTTTTTTTTATTGCAAATATTTATGCGCGTAAATATTTGAATTATTACTTTATTTTATTATTATTACTTATTATTAGGATGGTTGAATTACCTCCATGATCTCCAACAGAAACGTACAAATGAAATTATAAACAATTAAATGTGACTTATAGTTTTAGGGTCTTATGCAAAAAAAACTTAATAAAGCTTTGCCAAGCAATTTTAAGTAAAGTTGTATTCTAAAAAAATTATTGTATGAAAATTCTAAAGTAGGCACCCACGTTTGTTAAGACTACTTTAAGTTGATATTTCCAAAATGTGTATTTTGTACCTCAAATATTTTTACTAATATAGCACATACTGTTTCATGTTACATCTGAAAATGAAGCTAGAAGTGCCTGCTCTTATCTTAAATTTATTATTTCTGTCATGTAATGGGAAACATCACCAAATTATCCAACTGCTTCGAAATACATAGCAAAATCCATAAAAAAATATTAAAATAAATACAATTATACAAAAATGTTTTAGTGATGTACATACAATCAAAACAAATCGAAAAAAGCTGAATATTCAAATACTCGTTTCATTCGAATAAAACAAATTGTGATAATTTTTCACTTTTTTTACTTTTACTTCATGGTTGTGTTTATCTGTTTTCCTATTAAGTCAGAAGCTCATATTTTTTAAATTAGGTTGCTTTACTTCAAGATAATGAAAATTTATTTAATAAAATAAAAAATTATTTGAATACCCGAATGAAATTGTATTCGATTTTGTACATCATAAGCTGTGAAGTGGTTGCTGAACACGGTGGTGTTACCAGTATTCATTATTAGATAACAAAATAATTAAAGTTGTCTTTTGCATATGATTTGTTAACAAAGCTATGTTAGCCTTAAGGTGCTTGGCAACTAATATGAACTTTAAAGCTAAAGTAAAATATTTTTTTGCATAAGGGGGTTACTGTGTAGTACTTATTATTTACCAAACATGAAATCTATTCTTTTTTTCCGTATTTGTTTCTTATTATATAAAAGCCATAATTTATATGTTAGAAATTAAAGATATTTTTATTTGGTCTCTTATTTTCTCCCCAATTTTTATCAATCGCGTTTCCCCTCAATTCACGAGGGCTCTGTAGAATTTACATTCCTGTACATGGAAACATTAAATTTTATGCAAGCGTTGTGTAAAGCAGCGCATACATTGCCAAATATTGCCATTTTTTCTGGAGAGTATCGGCTTCTTCTCTCATTGCATAGGATTCTCCAGCGCGCCTTTAATATTCCTATTGTGCGTTCAACAATGCACCTATCCTTCGCATGCATTTCATTGAAATAGGCTTCTGAAGAACCTTCAGAACCTTCCCACCAGGGTTCTGTGGGATATCCAGAGTCTCCTAAAATATAAAATACATTGTATGGATGTGAATATTTAATAACCAAATAAGCAGTTACGAAACAACAAAATCATATAAGATTTACCAAGAACCCAAACGTTTAAGTCGTTCTCTGTGTACAATTGTTCGAGTAAACGGCGTTCTTCTGAATGCTTCCAAACAAAACTGTCGCGCGCAGCACCGCCGTACATTGAGTTAATTGCCAATACTTTGTACTTACGGTCACAAATCTGAAAATTTTACAAAATAGTTAATTCATAAATCCTTTTGTAATATAACTTACTATCATTGAATTTAGACTGTTAAATCCTTTTGTATTGAAGAACATGTGTTCATTTTCTGTGGGTGCTTGGAAACCGAAGTGTGTACCGTCTACACACCCTACCACTGAAAGTAGGTTGTATACATTAACCAGTTTCATATATTTTCTTATAAATACCTCCTGGGATTTTGAACTTGTCCATGAAATATTGCATACACTTCTCAGACTGAGTTGGCAAAAATTTTAGCATTTTGGAACACAATTTGTTTTGTATTTCGTTTGACACGTTTTTCACAACTTTGCACATAGTACTTTGTGCTAATCTCAGCAAAAAATCATTCCCGGCATTATGCTGAAAGCTGCCACTGGCCAAAAGGTTCAATGTAGCGGCAAGCTGCAATATGGATGGTACGGACGTCGACATATGACCAGAGATATTTATTTCGGATAAAACATATTTAAAAGCTTCTTAAGATAGCCGAAAACGTCTTTTAAACTTACGAATGTTTAAATATTTAGTTTAAATCACTAACTTTAAAGCCACAACTTACTCAACTTCTGATAATGAAAAAGGATTGCTTTTGTCACGAATATTTCTGCTTATTATAGCAATATTTGACTCATCCTCCGATTCCGAAGATGAAAAATACATAAAAACATTTGGATCCATTTTAATTAAAGTTTTGTATTTTTATGCCCATTTTTTCAGTTGGTAATCAAACCGTAATTATTTTTAAGTTCTAATTAAATACGAAATTGTGTTTTTGAGTGCTTATTTAAATAATAATTAAATGCCCAACCTTGCGAAATTAAACACTACTTAAGTTTTATGATTGTACCATATGTTTTTATGCGTGTGTGTGTTTACTGAAAACATGCACATGAGCATCATGCGGTTGTATTAAAAAGAATTTCGTTTAAATTTCATAAATCTATAACATATACAGTACAAAGTTTCATATCATGGCATAAAGTAATATAAAAAGGTATTTTGATGTTCTTTTGGTCTCATAAAATGAGTTTTTATGCAATTCAATTTTCTACATGTTGATAACCTAACTTTTTTGTTACGTTAAACAGCTGCTGTTTGAAAAGCCTTCAATAAAACTGGGAAATTTTGCAGTGCTACCGTACTTTCAACGTAATTTAATAAGAACTTTAAATAACCACTGAAAAAATGAAATCGTATTTAATTACAACTTAATTTTAAATAAAAATTAGCTAATTACGTACTTAATTTGTAAGTTAAAAACTGGGGGTTAGACATTTTTAGATTTTTAATTAAACTATAGTGAATTTTTATTCAGAAATAATTTTTAGTCAGGCTTAAGTTCAGTAATTTCAATTCTTTTTATTGAATGAAATATTTTATTCATTAATGTGAGTTTCTAAAGAAGAGAAGAAATATTAAATTAGACTTTTAAGCTGGGGGAAATACCGATATTTTTCTGTGCAGCAACGCACTTCATCAGCAGCCTAGTCTATCTACTTGGGTAGAGATTGTTATTAACATCAGCTATTTAACGTAAATTCTAATGAAACGGAATTTGAGAAATGATTGGTGTGTACAATTATTGATTTACCTTTGGTAAATACATATGTAAGTATCACTATTTATTTCCCCTGTTTTTCCATGTTTTCATTTATCTATTTAGGTTAGCACGAAGTTATATTACTCTACCACGTAATCACTGTTCACTTGGCAATCACTAATGTTCGAAAACCAAATAAACGGGAGAATGCAACAACAAAAGTAACATAATATCCACTACTATAATACTTATATGTATGTACCGACGGTACATCGAATAAGTAAAAATAATTAATGTGATGATCGTAAAAGATAAGCAAGAATAGTTAAACGTACGTAGGTAGAAAAATATAACTTCGTGCTAACCTAAATAGATAAATGAAAACATGGAAAAACAGGGGAAATAAATAGTGATACTTACATATGTAAATATTTACCAAAGGTAAATCAATAATTGTACACAACAATCATTTCTCACATTCCGTTTTATTAGAATTTACGTTAAATAGCTGATGTTAATAACAATCTCTACCCAAGTAGATAGACTAGGGTGCTGATGAAGTGCGTTGCAGCACAGAAAAATATCGGCATTTCCCCCAGCTTAAAAGTCTAATTTAATTTTTCTTCTCTTCTTTAGAAACTCACATTAATGAATAAAATATTTCATTCAATAAAAAGAATTGAAATTACTGAACTTAAGCTTGACTAAAAATTAGTTTTGTAATTTTTTTTAGCAATCTTGCACTTTTTCATGAATTTATTAATTTTTTGTTTTCCTTTTTCGTTATGTTTTTCTTATTGTCAAATGCTACAGCAATGTAAAAATTAGTAGTAAGTAACATAAATTACGATCGAATACCGTGATCCAAAAAATTGCAGCCATCGAAATATTTATCTACACGAAAGTGCACCGATTTCGAATGCCGTGATTTGCCCCCAGTATACGATCATCGATTAATTTGTCTTTCTGTCTTTTTTTTTTTTTTGTCTTTCTACAATAACATTTTTGCAATTCAGACCTAAGTTAAAAATTATAATATAAATATATTTGATTCTGAGGGCTTAATAGTATTTCTTATTAAAAAAAATTATAGAATGCAAAAAAAAAGTATTTTCATAGTTTTTAAAAATTTTGACCTTTGACCTCTAACAGAACGGAACAGTTTTAAATATCATTGTGTGTGCGGTGTCAGTTGATATTTTTCAGTGCAGATGAAATATGTGAATTGTTTTGATTCATCGTATTACAATTTGATGAAAGTTTTTATGCAAAGAAAGATCAAATCTACAATCTCTAATTAACAACAGTTTTGCCGTTGGTGTTTGTTCTTTACTAATTATGCATATGCCTGTTAATTTGCTTACTTTATTCTAATTAAGGCAAAACGTTTTTGGTTTGATTCTTGAATTATGTATGCATATTTGCTTATTTTGCTATATGACAATAGCTTTAAATTTTAGTTAATTTATGTTCGAACTTATTTATATTTCTTTGTTTGCTTTTTAAAGGTTTAAAGCCACATTTTTGAGTAGTATAAGTTGTATGTATTTTCATTCTAATATATGATTTTCTTCCATCGCGTAGAGAACCCAGTGAAAATATAACTTCCAAATATATATATGTAGGTACATACAGGAACTTTTTCTTCGCAAAAGTCACCATTTGAACTTTTTCAATTCCCATCATTGTTTTGTGAACAGCTGTTCCTTCTTCATATTAAAACAACAAAACAGAGTAAAGCGTAGGCACGTTTTTAAATGTTCTGTAAGTGCTCAGACCCAGTAAAAATTACTGCTTTCCAGAAGGGGTTTTCCAAGGAAGACAATCTTACAGAATCACTTGCTGTTGCGCATGAATAAGGCATTTTTCTTATTTTTGTTTTGTTTTAGAAGCAATACAATACAAGCTTCCAAAAAGCCATGATTTTTTTTTTTGCTTCACAGAAGTAATAATATATATTTTTTGTGCTAGCCCGCCTTACGTTAATGCTTTTCAGAAGCATTTTTCGAAGCTTTTGTTAGCAGGAAAGTAATACATTGCTTCGCTCAGTTGTTAGTGCTTCCAAACCAGAATTTTTTGCTGGGAACGTGCTAACAGTAACGGTACTGTACGGTACAGCAACAACAATGTTCGGCTAACCCAGCCTCAAGCTTGTAGTTTAAAAAAATCATTAATTTTGAAGTACGAGTATTGTAGACAATATATAGTCGCTATTTTAATTAACTGACCTTAGAATCATTTTTAAATTGTACAGGACAGAGGTTTTTTTTAAATACACAAACACATATCGTCGGCTTAGACTGTAAACCTGCTAACCCACTTCCAGCTAATTTTACAAGAGAGACAAAATACTGTTAGAGGTTTCTATACAAAGCTTAAAAAATTAGCCTAATAAATTAAAATTCTTCGACATATAGATCTTCAAATTAAAATAAATATTTTAGCAAGTAGATAAGGCATATCATTCTCTTTCGAACGGCATTAAAATGTCATATGTTATAAAAAATGGATTTAGCAGGTTTACACTCTAAGCCGACGATATATGTATATATGTTTCAAAAACACTGCTTCTGCCCAAAACAAAATGTTTGTCACCAAAAGATTTGAAAAATTCCCAAATTTGGGGAAAACTCCTAAGTACTCGAAGTCTGGTTAAAGTTGAAACAATTCTTTTCAGAGCTTATTCGTATTATTATCATTTGGAGCTTTGATTCCATTTAATTTAATTGTTTATTTATTCATAAAAAATACGTTTGGTCTCTTAAAGGTTTATAAAACAAATTTTCCTTACTGCTTTATTCATAAAAAATACGTTTGGTCTCTCTTAAGGGTTTATAAAACAAATTTTCTTTGGAAATTTGTTTCACAAACTTGGCAAAATACAAATACATTTCTCCACGCATAAGTCCACACAAGAAATTTTCAAGCTGAATTTCATAATGGCTTAAAGCATTGAGTCTTCTCGTTTCCAACAGCCACCTTTTTTATTTTTACAAACAATATTCATTAATTGTGCAGCTGATGCAGTTAATTTGATTTCAGAACTCAACAATAAATCAAGCCAAGTAACCGTTTATTAAATTAAGCTATTGCATGTTTAAAGCCGTCAAAAGCGTAGCATGTAATTTTATGTAATTTAGTTGCAAATTTGAATTTTAAATTTAAATGCACGCAAAAGCTTTAAAGCTGTATGCTCGCTTGCTTAAAAAGCAGCCTACACTTTATTCGTAGCCCATTAAAACATTTTATTTAATAAAAGCAAAATTACTGTAATTGAGTTTTATTTTCATTTTTTAATTTACTAGACATTATTGGAAAACTACGTAGATTTAAACTATTTAAGCAAGTCGTTTCATCATATAAAAAGTTATAAATAAATAATTTCCCTTAAACCTATTTAAATTGAAAAACTTTAAAAAATCCCTCTTGGTTGCCTTTAACTACTTTGGCATATTGAAAATCCCTTTGAAAACTTTAAGAATAATGTCAGGGTTTTTAAAAGTGTTTCCTATACGTTTTACGTTGTTTTTTTTTCTTTCTCTCTAAATATGTATATAACTGGGGAAATATCGTCATTTTATCATTTAAGCCTGATTTACTTTAAACGGATGTAAAAACAAACTTCATAATTTGGCTTCTTTGCTGCTGTTTGTTTTTGTTTTATCCAATCATTTTCTAAACTTTTTCAGCCATATTGAATGTACATAAATCCTGTCAGTCAGTTTAGGATGACGCTCTTAAAAATTTCATACAAAAAAATCCATCAGGGATGGATGGAAAGCTGTCAATCAAAAACAAGGGAAACTTTTTCATAATTCAAAAATTTACATTTTACGTTTTATATGAAAAAGAAATGTGTGTGCAACACACACACACACACACACACACTGAACTGAATTTATTTATTGCGCGAAAGTGTTTGTTTGATGTGTTTGAAAGAATGTTTTAGTTTGTTTTTTATATTGTTGGTGAGGGATGGGTAACGAGTTTAAGTTTTATTTAAATTTAATACAATATGGCTGCTAAATTTAGACATTCAATTATTGAACGAGACGAAGTTAATTACAAATATTTTTGAATGTGGTAATAATTTTTATTAACCCTTAACTATAGACGTCAAATTTTATGAACGTTACTACAAACCACCAGTCATTTTTATCGGTTATAGGTATTTATTTTATAAAATTTTTGTATAAAATTTGAAAAATTAATAATTGTTATATATCTTAGGGTGTCTAGATATGAGAAAACTTGTAAAACTCTTTATGTTACTAATAGTGTTTTTCACGGGAATTCCGCAAAATTTCCAGTTCCTAAGACCAGGAAATATAACGCGGCAATTCCCGGGAATTTTCATGCATAAAAAGTGGTCTAATTCGACATTTAAAGGGAGTACATAATAAGCAATTAAGAGGTGTTTAACCTCCCGAAAAAGTACGGAAACCTCAAACGACAATTTTACAATATTCTGTTAACAAAAAAGGAAAATATGAATGAAATTTCTTGTTTCTAAACTATCAACTGTTGATGGCTTTCCATCAAATCTATAACAAAAAGTTTATTTACAAGAGAATCTCTTTTACTCAAAAATGTTTATCTACCAAAAAATGAGCGCGATGTGCAAAAACTTCTTTTAGAAATTTTTATAATATGTATTAAAAATTAAATCAAACAAAATATCGAGTCCCAGTTAAAAAACAATTGCAGATTTTCTTGTAGACTAGTATAAGAAAAAGAGATACTTAAACATTTACATGCATGGAAAAGTTGACTGACAATCGAAGGATGACTGATGAATCAGTTAATGCACTGTCGTTTTAAAACACCACTATAATTACACTGTCTAATAATAATCAAAGTGAAATCTCTTAGTTATTTAGTTTGACAATTGTATGTAAATGAATGTACGTTTTTATATTTTATATACTTTTTATTCGTTTTTGTTGATAATTTATTGATTTTTTATATATGTACGTTTGGACGTTTTAAATTAAAAAACAAATTTTAATTATTTGTTTCAAACGGGAATTCCCGGGATCCCGGGTTATTTAAAAACCAATCCCGATTTTCCGGGAACTAAAAAAATGCAGGAAAAGAAAAACTTTAGTTATCATTTTTGTTCGAACGGTGGCCACCGGCCACCAACAAATTTTTAAAAGGACATTTTTGTTTATTTATTTATTTATTTACAAGCAAATATGTAATACAAAGCCTTTAAGGCCAATTATATAATATTACATAACAGTAAAAAATACCTTAGGTACTAAATAATAATTGTTAATTAAATTAAATTCATACCATAAAAATTCATTGATTCATAATATTAAAGATTTACTATCCCAACATAAAATCAGCTCCCCAGCCAAAGATAACATAAGTAGGAAATATAAAAAATTATTAAAAAAAAGTAAAGTAAAGGTAAGGTAAATTGAGTTAAATTTAGGGTCTTATGCAAAAAAACTTAATAAAGCTTTGCCAAGCAATTTTAAGTAAAGTTGTATTCTAAAAAAATTATTGTATGAAAATTCTAAAGTAGGCACCCACGTTTGTTAAGACTACTTTAAGTTGATATTTCCAAAATGTGTATTTTGTACCTCAAATATTTTTACTAATATAGCACATACTGTTTCATGTTACATCTGAAAATGAAGCTAGAAGGGCCTGCTCTTATCTTAAATTTATTATTTCTGTCATGTAATGGGAAACATCACCAAATTATCCAACTGCTTCGAAATACATAGCAAAATCCATAAAAAAATATTAAAATAAATACAATTATACAAAAATGTTTTAGTGATGTACATACAATCAAAACAAATCGAAAAAAGCTGAATATTCAAATACTCGTTTCATTCGAATAAAACAAATTGTGATAATTTTTCACTTTTTTTACTTTTACTTCATGGTTGTGTTTATCTGTTTTCCTATTAAGTCAGAAGCTCATTTTTTTTAATTAGGTTGCTTTACTTCAAGATAATAAAAATTTATTTAATAAAATAAAAAAAATATTTGAATACCCGAATGAAATTGTATTCAATTTTGTACATCATAAGCTGTGAAGTGGTTGTTGAACACGGTGGTGTTACCAGTATTTATTATTAAATCACAAAATATTTAAAGTTGTCTTTTGCATATGATTTTTTAATAAAGCTATGTTAGCCTTAAAGTGCTTATCAACTACTATGAACTTTAAAGCTAAAGTAAAATATTTTTTTGCATAAGGGGGTTAATCTTTAGAGAGACATGAGTAATCATAGGGAATATAATTTTAAAAGTTTCAAACGAAATACATTGTTTGAATGAGAGAAGACACGTAACTGATGTGGTAACTGGTTTCACCACCGCGAAACCCTGACAATAAAAGATTTCTCTAAAAAAGATGAACTAATTCTAGGAAGAATAATCTGAGGGTTTCTGGTAGAGCGCGAAAATATGAATGACTCATATAAAAAGCCGATGTAAACGAGTAATATGTACACCGAACGATCCAGAATAAACTTCAATCCCATATAAAATCTGGGACATTAGCAAGGCCCATGACATTTGTAGTTTAACTGATAAAGGTAAGTACAAGTTAATAGAGTAAATCCTACGCAATATACCAAAGATCCTGCCGTTTAAGCAGTCAATATGTTTGTCAAAAGAAAGTTTCCTATCAATAATAACTCCTAAACACTTCAGGTGATCAACAAATTCTATGCGTACTCCATTCAAAAATAAACTGAGATCCACATAAAAACGATCAGTGGGCCCAAGCACAATAGCCTTAGTTTTTGTGGGGTTAATCTTCAAGGATCTGCTAGCAGTCCACATATACACCCTTTCGAGGGTAACATTTATGCTCTCCATCAATCTATCTTCAAAGCTACGATATCCTCTAAAAAGTAAAAAAACGTCATCTGCGAATAAAAATGAATCACATGTAGACGAATTTATATTTGAATGTAAACTGTTAATATATAACATAAATAGTAAGGGACCCAAAACTGAACCCTGGGGTATACCAGATGACATGGCACATAGTTCCGAGCAAGCATTATTCAAGGCAGTGAATTGAAATCTATCAATTAAGTACGAATATATAAGCCTACAGGCAGGCCGCGAAAAATTTAACTCATTACGAAGGACATCTAAGAGAATACCATGGTCAATCGAATTAAATGCTTTTGACAAATCAAGATATACAAGAACACTATACTGGCCGTCATTAGCATAACGCCTAACATTATCAGTTAGAGTGAGTAGTAAGGAAGTAGTATTAAGACCTTTCTGAAAAGCAAACTGCTTTGTATAAATGTTAGTTGAAACCGATTCAAGAATTTGGTCTTTAATGATGTGCTCAACTGCTTTAGATAAGGCAGGAAGTATTGAAATAGGTCTAAGATCATCGGGACCACGTACAACTGAAGCTTTAGGAATAGGAACAACTCTAGCAGTCTTCCAAGAGGAAGGAAATTTAGATGTTGTAATTATAGTATTGACAAAGAATAATAGTTCCTCGGATATAAAAGTATAAATAAGTTTAACAAATTTAATAGCAATCCCATCAACCCCCACAGACCTAGACCTTACCTTGAATAGCGCATCCCACAACTTACTATCAGTTACACAACGAAAGGAGAAAGAGTTAAAGATATCCATATCATCAAAGTTCACCGTACTCCGATTTGGGGAGCAACTACCAGTAGAAAAAAAGTTATTAAGTTCATTGATATCACCCTGGAAAGGTATCTCATCATCCCAATGCCCCCGGAACGTCTTAGGATTTTCCAAAGGCCAGAAGTATCCACGCCTTGAAAAACCCGAGAAAAGTATCTGCGCTTAGCTTTACGAATAGTAGCCTTAGCTTTATTCCGATATCTACAAAAAAATTTCCAGTTAGCCTCAGATCGGTTCAATTTATACGCACGATAAGACAACTCACGAAAAGAGCAGGCACTGACAATCTCACTAGAATTCATCCAATAATGGTTATAATAAGGGATTCTTCTACTAACAACCAACAGGAACAAAATCAAAAAGCAAGTTTAAAAAAGAATTTATTGAAAAACATTGAGAATCAGCATCACCATTGTAAAATTCAGTAAAATCATAATCTGCCAAGCATAAAAGTAGTCCATCCCAGCCGATAGAATTGTAGTCCCTATATTCGTAATATTCAGCTAGGTATTCAGGCTCAATACGAAAAGAAGCGAATAAAAATTCATGATGTGATATAGAGCATACCATCTGATCAGAAAATGCAACTATAGAAATGTTACTGACCAGCCAAAAATCAATAAGCGATGAAGATCCATGCGCAATATCAAAGTGAGTAGGACGAGAATTATGGACAATATTCAAACCACAACGAGAACAAAGAGAACGCATCAAACTGGATTTATTAATATCAAACATATTGCAATTGAAGTCACCAACAATAATACAATTATAATAATGGAAAAGAAGATCCTGGTGTAGATACTCAAAAGATGAGATATCACCATGAGGTAAATACACAACGCCAAACACAAAAGAAGAGTTATTACAAGAAAGCTTAATAAAGAGAGACTCACAAATTCCCAATTCAGAAACTTGCAGGATCCTCTTATATTTAATCTTATCGGATACAAAAATTCCGACACCACCTCTCCTTGATACCAGACCATCGTTTCTACAAAATTTAAGTCCCGACATCGCAACAGATTTAGTTGAAATATGAGGTTTCAACCAAGTCTCCGTAACAGCAAAGATATCAAGATGAGAATCATGAATAAGTGATCTTAACTCATCTATTTTAGAATAGTTATTCGAAGGTTTAAAGCTCTGACAATTTATGTGGGCTATATTGAAATTTTGTTTAAATGCTTGTAACGAGTTCTTCAAAATACGATTGCCACCGAAAAAAGGACCATTACCTATGTCAGATGTCATTTAAATCATAGAAATTATTACAGGCGGGGATACTGAAATTAATTAGGGGTAAATCATTATTATATAAAAACATTTATCAAATAAAAATAATTAATTAATTACAATTTTAACTATACAGCTGATAAAAAATAAATGAATGTAATTAAGTGGATATGCGTATCATATATGTATGTAGGTATGTTAACATGTATTTACATAAGCAGGCATTGTACTCGTATATTGCACATACGTGTACAAATACAAAAACAGAGCCAAAAGAGAATTTAGATAGAAAAAATAGGAATTATGGAAGGATGTTAGTATGTATGTACGTACATTCATATGTACATGTTTATATACTATGTACATACTTACATGGCTAAAGGGCTACAATATTTAAATAGTTACTGCCTTATTCATAAAAAATATTTCAGGTTTATCAAGCGCTTATTTGACATATTTCTATGTGAAATTTGTCAAATAAACCTGTAATAAACCTAAGATACTCCCCATGAATTAGACCGTTAATATATATACAATTGATATACAAAAGCAAAAAGCAAAAGAATCATGCACATCAATTAATTATCCTCAAGCAGAGAGGCACATTCAGTACTATTGTATGTCACGTCCTTTCCATCGGCCATAGTCAGCTTGACTTTTAGTTTATCACCGTGAAGCAGTCTGAATTTTTTTATAATCTTCTTACGGAAAAGCTTCCTGCAAATAGCACTCAGCTTACCTGCAGCCGGGGCAAGGTGATCATTCAGGTATATACGGGAACCAATATCACTGCTTACAACATCACCAATTTTTAAGGAGCGGGTCTTGAGGTATTCGCTCATAGTGCCATCACGAAGGACAATACTATTGAATTTTACAAGTATACATCTTTTCATATTAATATAGTTTACTTGTTGAATATCACTGGCGGACACAGCATGGTTGTATTTTGATCCGATTTTAATTATAACTTCCTGGAGGTTATTAATGGTATTGAGGAGGCTAGTAATAATAATGTCACATCGATTTAACCTGCGATGCAATGCATAATTGTCTTCCTCTAAATTAGTAATCATATTATTTAAAGTGGTGATAGAGGTTTCAGCACAGGCAATTCGTTTATTGCAGTTTACGGTTTCAGTCTTCACTGCCGTCATTAGGGAGGCCAAGTCAGCTTTAAAACCCTCAGCGGATTCATTCAACTCCCTTCTAATAGAGCCCAGGTCCACTGTCAACTTTATCAACAAAGCTGTCCATTTTTGTGGTAAGGGAAAAAATATCATTTTAAGTTCCAGCATGGTCACTATCCACCTTTCTAATAAAGCTGTCAATCATGTTCTTTAGCACCGAGATGTCATCTTTACCGGCCCTCGGGTTATCATAGCAAGAAGTACAGGTAAATGTAAATTGCTTATTTTTCCTAAGCACAGTGAGATCACTGTCGGTCACGCCAGCACATGTAACATGAAGCCACAATAAGCAGAAACCACACTGGACACTAGCTTGGGTTTTTGAAATGTTGTCACCACAGCTACCACATTTAAACACCTTACACACCGGCATAGTAATGTCTTTCGCTGGCCGTATACAAACAGGTAAAAATATGGCGTCCAATAAAACAACTCAACAGCACAAGTATATTAAAAAAAAGCAGGAAAACCGTATTGCAGTAAAACTTTAAAATTAATAAAAAATAATGGCACAGATGAACAAATAGAGACGAAAACCAGTAACTAATTAAACGTTGAGAATAATTTAGATGAAAAATAAAATTTATTTTATAGCTGTATAAAACAACACCACTACTCAGGCATAGCGTTGCCAAGCTATAAACAATAATAATAAAACAATGTTCTTGTAGCCAAATTTTATATAATATTGTGTATATGATGCAACATTTTTCGCAAATTAAAATAAACAGTTATTTTTTCGCAATCTAATTGCATTTAAAGAACGTAAAAATCTATATATTGGGCAACGGCGGTGGTTTTAAATTTTATGATACCATGCTTTTTATTTGCTGCTTTTCAAAAATGTATCTGTTGTGTCAAAAATGCTACTAGCCCCCAGGTCTAGTGAAATTTTATTCACCTCAGAAGTTTCAAAAACTTAAGGCTCAGTTAGCCGACTGTAATGTAATGTAACTGCAACAGTAAGAAACAGCTGATCGATTTTGTCATGTGAAAAGTAATGAAAATGGTTATAGAGATGTAATGTAACGTAACCTACTTTTCATATAAAAATATCAATCAGCTGTTTTCTACGTTACAGTTACATTACATTACAGTCGGGTAACTGAGCCTTTACTTACACTAGTACTTTGCTACCGTTTGGCACAGGCCCTTAGAATAAAAAAATATTAGACTCATTTTTGTCGAATATTCGAACAATTTCCTTAACTACTTTGTATAAAAGAATTTTTGGGTTATCTGTTGTTTTTAAATGATTTTTTAAAAGAAATCAATGACACATTAAAAATGTTTGTAAATGTGTATTAATATAATACATATACTTTTTAACTAATTTGGTGTCGGTTTTTTACTCCAGACTGTAAAAATGGGCGTTATAAGTTTGTAGTAAGTGTCTGTGTATCTGTTCCTATGTATGAGTCAATGTACAGACCAAACGGTCGGGCCGATTTTGATTTAGTTTGAAAGGTGACTTGATCGAGAGTGTTCTTAGCTATGTTTGAAGAAAATCGGCCAAACCGTTTAGAAGATTTTACATCTATTTTAGATATATTCTTTTGAATCTGTGTGTCGTAAATCGTGAATCTGTGACATCGTAACTATTAAACGGCTTAACCTATTTTAATTTGTTTTTTTTTCGTTTGAAATGTATATCTTTTCTATACTTGAAGAAAATACGTTTAGTTGATTGGAAGTTATCATATATTTTCTATAATTATATAAATTATTTGGTGGGTTTTGTATAAGTTTCTAGCCCTACTACGCTTATTTTTCTTTTATGATTTTCAAAAATATTAGTATTTGTGAATTCTCAAATAGTTTTTGAAAGTCTTTGGATAAGATAAGAGGTTTGTGACTATTCAAAATGTGTGGTTGAAGTCTACTTATGATTTGTTACAGCAACAATTAAATACATATAGACAACGCGGAACCACCAGCAAATAAATTTCATATTAAAATAAACTTCTGACAATGTGTCGAATAATAAAATTCTTAAATTTTTAATGTTTGTTATTAATGTTTTTATTTATTAATAACTTATTGTTATTAAAATTATTTGTTTTTCTTGTGCAATAAATTAATTATCGTTTGTTAATAAAAAAATTAAATTGTTAAACATGTGTGTCGTTTTTTGTAAACTTTTTTTGAAATTATTCGAATACATTTTTTTATTCTTTGTTCGTTCGAATATTCGAACAAGAAAAAAATCATTAAATTTCATTCTAACAAATATAAAAGACGAATAATTAACAACAATAAAGGATACATACATGTGCAGTTTCCATAATAAAAATCAAATGAATTTGGCTACGATTTGCTCCTTCATCCGCCATATTCTCCGGACTTAGCGGCAAGTGAATATTTTTGTTCTCTAATTTGAGGAAAAGAGATATGACTCACAAATCTTTTTTTTTTTTTTTTTGGAAAGGATAAAAAACTGGTAAAATGTGGGACAAGGTGAATATTTTTTCAACTGTATTACCAACTTAATGATTTTAACAAGGTATGAGACTAAACTAATCAATTCTTGAGATCAATTCTTGGGTTCCGTACGCCAAAGGTGAAAAGGAAGCCTATTGTTTTCGCTATGATATCCGTCTGTCTGTCTGCCACAGGGTGTTTTCTAGAGAACCGCAAGAGTTACGGATCTGAATTTTTCACGGAACATGTAGCAATGTGTCCGCTATACCAACAAATATATGACAGTTAAAAATTAAAGGGCGTTCTAAGGCGAGCAGCGAAAAATTGTTAAATCTTAATGTAATATACAGACAATTATTCTGAGGAAATAAGGGAAAAGTGCTTAAGTTATATTTTACTGTTTTGTAGGAGAACACTTTTAAACTTTCAAGTCGATTTTCAGAAATTTATTTCATTTAACTTATGGGATTTACTTTTCTGGAAAAAAATGTTACACCTATTACACTTTTCAATGAAAATTCGCAAGAAAATTATTTTCTGAAATATACATTTTATTAGAAATTATTGTATCATCCTTTGCGAACTTAAAATATTTCTTTAAACGAACGCTAAATTGTATATTTTTTAATAAAAAGTTAACAAATGTTACACTTTTTCCAGAAAAGAAAACGCCATTACATTTCTTAAAGAAAATATCCTTCCGCACAATATAAATGATGCATTCAATTTGAACTATATCAAAATATGAGTTGAATTAAGCTCTTATTCCTTAAGAGATTACAACTCGAAAAAATATAAGCAGCAAAATATTGCGCTATAAGTTCATCAAAAATTACGCTTATCTTGACTTAAACACTACCATATATATATATATATATATATATATATATATATATATATATATATATATATATATATATATATATAGTAGTCAGCTAAAATTTAAATTTTTTTCAGTTAATGTAATTTTTACAACTTGCTTATCTTCGAAACCGTATGAGGCAAAATATTGAAATTTTCAAAAACCCTAGAACGGAAAAATCCGAAAATTAACGGCTTGTCCCACGATGCACATTTCTACATTTTTTTATTTTTGCCTAAATTATTGATCTAATTTTCTTTACTTCAAATGTTTCTAAACTTTTTTTATGTTATCACAATAGAAGACATAATTGTCTATTCAACGGTATATAATATGTATACCTTTGCCATTACATCAGTCTTAAAATGTATACACAAATATAACACCTCAGGTGAAAATTTACGTGTTTTTTTTTCTGATATTCAAACAAACCCATATTTTTTATGACCTATTGAAGGTGTATTAAATATTTTTTTGTAACTAATTACTTTTATTTGGCTCAAACATATAAAAATTAATATACACAGACAGTATATATACTATAGCATTGCACAGATGCATCTGTTTGCATTAGTTTTGCGTGTTTTTTGGTTCTTGTATGAAAAAATATGTTATTTAGCATTTCTTTTACTAGTTGTAAATGTTGAATTTTAAAGCAGTTATTGTATGGTTGTGCAATGACCAAATGAGAAAAACACGTTTGTATATATTTGTTTTACTATAACAAATGAGATACATAAAACTGGTTTTAATATAAGTACCACATGATGTGTTGAAAAAAAAAGTGTTGAAAAAAAATCCATGGTTGATGAATGAATGAATTAAAGTAAAATTTCACATACACATGTAAGTAAATGATACATGTACATGAAACACATGCATGTGTAATTACTCTCAGAACAAAATTGTCTCTCTCTCTCCGTATACTTGGCTGCGCCACAAAATAACATAACGAACGTCCGCACATACATCTGTCCATCATGTATTTGTTTCAACAATGGTTTTTTTCATATATTTGTATTACAATATATATTTTTGGGCAAAAACAGATCAAACAGTTGCTCAGCAGCAATACAATAAGCAATTGTTATTTGTTTTAATTGTATTTTAATTTGGAAAAGCACGCACACACAATAACTCTTACACTAGTTCTGTCGCTCACACTAATTACAATTATATGGTACATACCATGGTATATTTATTTTGGCTATACAAACGAGTATAAAAATGCAACCCTATAATATATACCCACTAGAGGACTGCGTAAACAGTCTTGAAATGTAAAAATGTCATCATTTTGAAATGTATTCACGTCGCATGTATTATACTAAACCAATAATAAATGCTGTCGTACTATAAGCGAAGCACGATGGATGTATTGGTGTATGTGTAACCAGTGTTAACAAGCGATGACGTCAAGAAAGCTTGTCTGTAACAAACACTCAAAAGAAGTACTGTTGATTAGTGTATGCTTGTTATTTTACATATTGTACGTTTGAGTGTGTGTGTAATATGTAGATGGTAACCCTCTAGTCAGCCTAGAACCGTATGTCTCTATGTCAATACTCTTTCTCCAGCGACAATTGCACTAGTTAAAATGTCGACAACTTTCCTTTTATGCAAGAGTAGAGATACGTTAGAGATAACAGTTGTAGTGTATTTCTATTGATATTGTCAATGAACGCGTCAATAGTTTGTTTTTCTTTTTTATTATGCTGTGCAATAATATTAAATAAATATATGTAGACGAGCGTCACTAAAATCTACTAGTGAATCTTTGGTTCAAATATCTCAATATCGTCATAAAAGAACTACCTTCTCAATAGTGCTAAAGTCTACTGGTATATTTTCAATCACAACCCTATGTTATATGTCAATAGGCGATTACATTGGCTGGGGTACAGCTAGTCAGTAGCACTATTGACAATGTCACTAGAAAATCAATATAATTTGACAACGAGCGAGGAAATATCGCTATTGTAGACTAGAGCCCCTAAAATTTACTAGTGAATCTTTGGTGCCAATGTCTCCATGTGGTCCCAAAAGAAATACTTAGTCAGTAGTGCTACAGTCTAGTGGTGGATTTTCAATGACAAGCTAATGTTAAATGTCAATAGGCGATTACATTGGCTGGGGTACACCTCCTCAGTAGTACTACTGACAACGTCAATAGTAAATCACCACAATTTCACTATTCGCACTTTCTGCAGGGAAGCTATAGCTTAATAATATATTAAGTGATTAACCGCATACAACTAATGTTAATGCATGTGTGTGCCTTTGCATGTGCGCAGAAAAATAAAAGATCATACACACATACATGCATGACGTTTGTACACGCTCTTATGCGTAGAAAGAAGCTAGTATCACAAATTCTTCCGTCACGAAGTGTTTTCTTCTTTATTCTTATAAAGGGTGTTTTTTATTGAGGTATAAAACTTTAAGTTGGCATCACTTTTTTAACTGGCGGCCATTTTGTCAGCTGTCAAGTGATTAATATTTAGTTTGGTTTGCCATTTCATCATGAACAGGTTGACAAAAGAACAACGCTTGCAAATCGTGCAAATTTATTTCGAAAATAATGGTTCGCGAAGTTTACCGCAAGCTCCGTCCATTTTATGGTCGACATAATCGTCCATCAGAGCAATTAATTCGGTTAACCATGGATCGTTTTCGCACTACGTTTACTCTATGTGATAATACGCATCCGCAGAGACGTCGAACAGTGCGCACCGAAGAAACAATTGCCGCTGTATAGCAAAGTGTTGAAGAGGACCCGAATGAATCGATTCGCCACCGTGCACAGCAATTGGAGCTTTGTCCATCAACTTTATGGAAGATTTTGCGCAAAGATCTTGGCTTGTGACCTTACAAGATCCAGCTTGTGCAAGAATTAAAGCCGCGAGACCATGCAATGCGTCGTGATTTTGGTGTATGGGCCGAAAATGAGATTGATCTCGATGCTGATTTTCATCGCAAAATTTTGTTCAGTGATGAGGCTCATTTTTGGTTGAATGGCTACGTCAACAAGCAAAATTGCCGCATTTGGAGTGAAGAGAATTCACATGAGACCCTTGAGACGCCATTACATCCACAAAAACTGACTGTTTGGTGTGCTCTATGGGCTGGTGGAGTCATTGGGCCATACTTCTTCCGAAATAATGCTGGAGAGTCAGTTACCGTTAATGGAGACCGGTATAGAGCCATGATAACCGACTATTTTGTTCCCGAATTGGATGGCATGAATGTGGATGAGTTGTGGTTCCAACAAGACGGCGCTACATGCCACACAGCGCACGTCACAATCGATTTATTGAAGGAAACATTCGATGAGCGCATAATTTCGCGGAATGGACCTGTCAATTGGCCACCAAGATCGTGTGATTTGACACCATTGGATTATTTTCTTTGGGGATATGTGAAGTCGCTCGTCTACGCCAACAAACCAGAAACGTTAGGGGACTTGGAAGCCAACATTCGTGGCGTTATTGCCAACATACGGCCCCATATGCTCGAAAAAGTGGTTGAAAATTGGACCTGTAGAATTGGCTTTATTCGAGCCAGCCGCGGCGGCCACATGCCCGAAATCATATTTAAACATTAATGGCATAAAATTATCCTTCCAATAAAGCTAAATTGATGGACATTAAAAGGATTTTCTTGTGTTTTATTTCATTTCAAAGTTCTATACCCCTAAAAAAAACAACCTTTACCTACAATATTCAAATAAATTTCTTGCAAACAGTGTTGTTAACGTTTGTTTTATAAGATTTCGCTGTAGCAAAGCATTTGAAAAATCCCTCATGGATTAAAAGTTCTTATAAGATATCTTGTGCAGGAGACTAATACCCGCAAGGGTATATAAAGGGTGTTTTTTATTGGGGTATAGAACTTTAAGTTGGCATCACTTTTTTAACTGGCGGCCATTTTGTCAGCTGTCAAGTGATTAATATTTAGTTTGGTTTGCCATTTCATCATGAATAGGTTGACAAAAGAACAACGCTTGCAAATCGTGCAAATTTATTTCGAAAATAATGGTTCAGTTCGCGAAGTTTACCGCAAGCTCCGTCCATTTTATGGTCGACATAATCGTCCATCAGAGCAATTAATTCGGTTAACCATGGATCGTTTTCGCACTACGTTTACTCTATGTGATGATACGCATCCGCAGAGACGTCGAACAGTGCGCACCGAAGAAACAATTGCCGCTGTAGAGCAAAGTGTTGAAGAGGACCCGAATGAATCGATTCGCCACCGTGCACAGCAATTGGAGCCGACTAACCGACTATTTTGTTCCCGAATTGGATGGCATGAATGTGGATGAGTTGTGGTTCCAACAAGACGGCGCTACATGCCACACAGCGCACGTCACAATCGATTTATTGAAGGAAACATTCGATGAGCGCATAATTTCGCGGAATGGACCTGTCAATTGGCCACCAAGATCGTGTGATTTGACACCATTGGATTATTTTCTTTGGGGATATGTGAAGTCGCTCGTCTACGCCAACAAACCAGAAACGTTAGGGGACTTGGAAGCCAACATTCGTGGCGTTATTGCCAACATACGGCCCCATATGCTCGAAAAAGTGGTTGAAAATTGGACCTGTAGAATTGGCTTTATTCGAGCCAGCCGCGGCGGCCACATGCCCGAAATCATATTGAAACATTAATGGCATAAAATTATCCTTCCAATAAAGCCAAATTGATGGACATTAAAACGATTTTTGTGTGTTTTATTTCAATTCAAAGTTCTATACCTCTTAAAAAAACACCCTATATTTTTTATTTTAAAAGTACATTGAAATTGATTATTGTGGAGAGCATTCCAACGCCAAAGTATAGTAAACTTTTTACGGTGAACGACGCACTAGCACTCATTTTTAATCTGGGCCTTTTTTATTTAGAAATAAATACGATATAAGGAAGGTTCTTAAAGAAAAAAAGTGGGATTTTTCACCAAGTTCGTTGTTGTTAAAGAGAAAAGCGGACATTTTACCAACTCCGATAATAGTGGATAATCGAAGCGAGGTCATTGGTTTGTAAGACCTTCGTCATAATACAGCATCAGCACTCATCGCTACTTTTGATGAAGGAGACTTAGATACAAGTAATAATTCTGAACTAACACTAATATACAAATGGTGATGTGATGGATCATTTGGATTTTCAGAATGTAGATAGCCGAGTGCAAAGGCCCACTTTTTTCTTTAAAATATTTTACTAAATAAGTAAAATAATAATTTGGGATTATTAGTTCGTTAATAAATGTTAAACTTAAATTGGCAGCTTTTTTTGGTTGGGTCTTCGCTAAAATCAATTTGAATGAATCAAGGCTTCTTGTTTAATCATTTTGCTTCTGCATCGAGCGTTATCGTAATCCTTACTTGGCCGATCAAACTTCTTTCTATATACATATAACAAATCCTTATTTCTATTCTGACATTTAGAAATTTATTTATTGCATTCACTTATCTTTTTTTCATATAATTTAAAAAAATTTCAATCGATGTTTTCAGATAAACCATACGTAGTAGTTACTGTGTACAACATTTGGTCAACCTTGTCCGACCGAGTAGTCCCATCATTGAGGCTTTCCCATGTTAATTTGCAGAGCGATTTATTTTTAATTGTTATCTCCATGATATCTATAACTGAAATAATAAAATTGAACCCATCGCAACTTAAGTGTATAGGTATGTATTTTACAAACGATGGATACAAAAGTGATACAAATATTAGGTAAAAACATACCCATAATAGGGTATGTGCGCGCAGGCGCCTTTGCCCTTGTGGGTATACCTAATGTCTGTGTATATTAATTTTTATATGTTTGAGCCAAATAAAAGTAATTAGTTACAAAAAAATATTTAATACACCTTCAATAGGTCATAAAAAATGTGGGTTTGTTTGAATATCAGAAAAAAAAAACACGTAAATTTTCACCTGAGGTGTTATATTTGTGTATACATTTTAAGACTGATGTAATGGCAAAGGTATACATATTATATACCGTTGAATAGACAATTATGTCTACTATTGTGATAACATAAAAAAAATTTAGAAACATTTGAAGTAAAGAAAATTACATCAATAATTTAGGCAAAAATAAAAAAATTTTGAAAATTTAATTTTGTGATCGAAATTGGATTTTAAATATTTCGAAAAGTATTGAAGGTATGAGAAAATTTTTTTTTCTGTTTGCAAAACTAAACGTATACTATTGAACTAAATTAAAATGTTTCCCGATTTATAATTTTATAAAACTTTTTTTTTATTGGGAAAAATTGTGTTAGAAAAATTTTTGCATTTTTAGAAAATTCCCTCCCCTGCCTACATTTATGTGTAAGATGTCAAAAGTTTCTTACAAGTTACTAACAACAAGTTTATTTATAATAAAAAGTCAAAAAATTCACAAAAACGAGCGTGCAATTTTTTTGCCACATCCAAAAATTTGATTTTTTTGCAAAAAAAATGCTAATTTTCGACCAATGCTGGATGTAGGGTGCAGTATCAAAAATCTATAAAATCTAATTCATAGTCTTTCTTGATGCCTCCTCTCTCAGAAACAATCAAAATTTTTAGCAAATACTTAATGATATTTTAAAATATTCGAAAAAAAAATTAAAAATACTTTTTTCACAAAATATACAAAATTTTCTCATAATTTTCAAAAATCCAAATTGCAAAATTATTCCTAGCTACAATTTTTGAGATATCAAAAAAAATTCTTTTTTCATATAAATTGTAATATAGTTTTCTTTCAAAAACAACAAAATTAACTGATTTTTGCCAAGTAATAAGGAAGTTATGTACCAACGATTAAAAAAGTCAGGGCCAAAAATTAAAAAAAAAAAATTTTCAAGTCAAATAACTTGGAAACTGAAAGAGATAAAATGGTGCTCTAGGCATGTTTTATTTTTGTTTCTTAACGTTGATTGTCCCGATGAAAAAAT
Source organism: Tachina grossa (assembly GCA_949987645.1). NCBI lineage: Eukaryota > Metazoa > Arthropoda > Insecta > Diptera > Tachinidae > Tachina > Tachina grossa. The sequence continues at coordinate 129,411,101 of OX465274.1, read as the reverse complement.
TATTAAGATCGGTCGATATTTACAGAAGTTACAAGCTCCGAAAGAATTTCGACAACCGCAGTTTCCCACTTTGAGGCTCTTTGGAGCTATCCTGTCTTACAACAGGGTCCCTACAAATGTATTTTCTGAAAGTTCAACACTTCTTCTTTCCAAAACAGTTAGTTTCATCTAAATCGGTTCACTAGTTCAAAAGTTGCAGACTTTCTACCATTTTTTTTTATTTCACGCCACTGTGCGATGTCACCAGAAATCGTTCGATCGAATACTTAAAATGTTAAACACAACAACAAATTTTGTAGTGTTATTGTTGTTTGCAATACCAGTTTTAGATCGAATGATTTCTGGTGACATTGTGGGACAGGCCGTAAAACAAATGCCGAAACGAAAAATCGCAAAAATGAGAAAATCGCTTAAATTATCACCAAAAATAAAATAAATCGCCTACCAAAAAACTAAAAAATCGCCAAAAATTTTAAAACTAAAAATATGAATTGCAAGAAGACAAAAAAATCGCCCAAAATAAACGAGCGCCATTGTTTTGAGAGCCAGTGAATAAATTTGGCAATCACAAAAGTAAGTCATTATGTGGGTCATTTGCTGGGTATATACAGCAAAGTTCTGAGGAATATATATGCATAAAATAAATCAAAATACGAACGAGTTGACAAGCTCCTTTTTTTGTAGTCGGTTAATATATAAAAATCTAAAAGAATAATATTAATCAGCCGAGACGTTCGACTTAATAAGAAAATTTATTTTTATGAGTGATTTTCATACAAGTTTTCTAAACCAGTCAGCTGAATGACTGCTGGAAACAGGTCAACATTCAATTAAAAATGTTAAAAACCTTAGACACAGTTGACGCTGCAGCGTACAAAAGTGTAAGGGCTCCATTTTCAACTAATATTATTGAAATAACACAATGACATTATTTAAATAGAAAATCAAATAGTGATAATAATAATTTGAAAACAGCTGAACCGAGTTAAGAAGATTTAAGATCAATTGATCTCTCAAACAAAATAAAATCAATCTATCTGTTTGGGAGCTATGGCGCCAACCGACACACATACACATTCAAGAGGATGCAACTAGAAAAGATGTGATGAGCTCTAAACGGGTGGACCGATTTTTTTTAAAGCATAGCTTTCGACCAAATGACCCTTCAAATAAAACCTAAATCAAAACCGGTCCAGCCCTTCTGATTCTACGAAGCAACAGACAGACTGTTCGGGGGTAAAAACACAACTCACAAAAAAATTAGATTAAACTTTCAGAGAATTATGCGTACTGAACAAACATTCTTTATTAAACACCACGCGGACTAACCCGGATAACATCTACTTTAGTATAAAACACATAGTTACTTTTATGTACAAAGAAGAAAATAATAATTTTCAAACCCTAGAATCATAATTTTAGATTTTTCTGATTACTTATACCAATTTAGTAGTTCTTAAAAAATATAAAAAGTGTGTTAAGTGAAAAAAATGAGATTAAAAAAAATGTTTTATTTAGTTACTTTAATGTCCAGAAAAAAAATCATAGTTTCCAGCTCTGGAGCTGTGGTTTTTATTTTTATAATTTTCTATACCAAACTTTTCTTTCCAAAACGTAAAATATATATGATTTATAAAGGAAAAGATGAAAATTGATTAGACTTAGTTACTTTTATATATCAAAAAAGTGTAAGTGTCCCAACCCTGAACTCATCCCTTTTGATTTTTCGGATTACTCTTACTTTTAAGAATTTAAGAAATGTTTAATTTATAACAAAAAAAAAAAGAAATATTTGTTTTAGTAAATTACTTTTGAACAAAAAAAGTTAAAGTTTTCCAACCCTGGAATCGTCTTTTTAATTTTTTTTATTGTTTTTTTTTTAATCGAAATACACATTTTATTCTTACTCAATCATAAAATAAGTTTATTTACTAAAAATATATAGAAACTAGTTTTCGGTAGTTAATTTTTTATATCACAAAGAGTGTAAGTTTCCCAACCCTGGAATCCTTCTTTTTTATTCTTTTTGATTTCTTACACCATCTTTTTTTAAGAATATAAGATAGGTTTAATTTATAGTAAATAAGAAAAAATTTGTTTTAGTAAGATACATTTTTTTTAAATAAGGTTTTCCAACCCTGGAAACGTCGTTTTAATTTTTTTAATTTTTTTTATTTTGAAATACCAAATTCATCCGTACTGAAGTATAAAATAAGTTTATTTTATAAAAATAAAATAAAAATTAGTTTTCGGTAGCAAATTTTTTATATCACAAAAAGTGTGGGTTTTCCAACCCTGAAATCAAACTGTTTGAATTTTCTGATTTCTTATACTAATCTCTTTCTTTAAAGAATATAAGATATCTTTAATTTATAGAGAAAAAGGGAAAATTTGCTTTAGTAAGTTACTTTTCTATAAAAAAGGTAAGGTTTTCCAACCCTGGAAACGAGTTTTAAACTATTTTAAATTGAAATACCAATTTTATTCATACTGAAGTATAAAATAATTTTATTTATTTAAAATAAATTAAAATTAGTTTTCGGTAGTTAATTTTTTATATCACAAAAAAAAAGTTTCCCAGCCCTGGAATCATCCTTTTTGATTTTTCTGATTTCTTACATCAATATTTTTCTTTTAAGAATATAAGATATGTTTAATTTCGTGGTGAAGTATAAAATAAGTTTATTTAATAAAAATAAATAAAAAAATTAGTTTACGGTAGTTAATTTTATATATCACAAAAATCGTAGGTTTTCCAACCCTGGAGTCATCCTTTTTATTTTTCTGATTTCTCACATCAATCTTTTTCTTTTAAGAACATTAGATACATATGTTTAATTTATAGAAAAAAAAGTAAAAATTTGTTTTAGTACGTTACTTTTGTATAAGAAAAAAAGTTAAAGTTTTCCAACCCTGGAAACGTCCTTTTAAATTTTTTAATTTTTTTATTTGAAATATCAATTTTATTCGTGGTGAAGTATAAAACAAGTTTATTTAATAAAAATAAATAAAAAATTAGTTTACGGTATTTAATTTTATATATAAAAAAGCGTAGGTTTTCCAACCCTGGAATCATCCTTTTTGTTTTTCTGATTTCTTACATCAATTTCTTTCTTTTAAGAACATTAGATATGTTTAATTAATAGAAAAAAAGGAAAAATTTGTTTAAGTAAGCTACTTTTGTATAAGAAAAAAAAATTAAAGTTTTCCAACCCTGGAAACATATTATTAATTTTTTGAAGTTTAATTTTTTATTTGAAATACCAATTTTACTCGTGGTGAAGTATAAAATAAGTTCATTTAATAAAAAAAAAATAAAAAAAAATAGTTTAAGGTAGTTAATTGTATATATCACAAAAATCATAGGTTTTCCAACCCTGGAATCATCTTTTTTGTTTTTCTGATTTCTTACATCAATCTTCTTCTTTTAAGAACATTACATATGTTTAGTTTATAGAAAAAAGGGAAAAATTTGTTTTAGTAAGTTACTTTTGCATAACAAAAAAAGTTAAGGTTTTCCTACCCTGGAAACGTCTTTTTAATTTTTTTAATTTCTTTTAAATTTTTCTTAGTTAGAAATACCAATTTTATTTATACTGAAGTATAAAATAAGTTTATTTAATAAAAAATTATTAAAAACTAGTTTTCGATAGTTATTTTGTATGGCAAAATGAAGTTTAAGTCTCCCAGCTCTGAAACAGTCTGCTCGATTTTGCTGATTTTCAATACCAGTCTTACTTTGACCATTTCTGACCCACCAGTCCAAGAACGAAGTCTCTAGCTTTTCTGGGAGCTTCGGAAAACCGATTTGACGTACAGACAGACGGACAGACGGACATCGCTTATTCGTCTTCCGTATGCATAAGGATCCAGAATATATATACTTTGTGGCTCGCTTATTAATATTCTGGAAATTACAAACGGAATGACAAACCTATATATACCCTTTTACCCTTTTTTGGCAAAGGGTATAAAAAAGAACAAAAAATTAAGTTTTTCGCAATTATATACATGAATTAATAGTTATTTTTCACAAAATTACAGAAGCTTTTTAAGTCAACAGATAACAAATGAGCAAATAGATGAATATATTGATGTCGGTATGAATGAATTAATAACTGACTAGATCTGTTGACGTATTCACAGTTGAAACATAAAGCACATTCTCCATAAAGCATATAATTTTTTTAAACTACCTGTGGAAATAAGTACATATGTATGTGTTTGTATAAACTATACATAAATATAAATATATTTTTTAGTAAAAAGCTGTATTGTACATCCACAGAAATGATCATAAATAATAGCATAAAAATCAATGCGATCAGAAGTAAGAAAGAAAAAAAACAAAACTCAGTGAGAAGGATCATTAATAATACTCAATATTACACAATACACAACACATTTACTACATGCAAACGCATTGTTAGAGTTATGAACAACGTCAAACAAATTTCCGACCTGTCAACAAGACAAGAAGACATTGTCTTTCTGTCAAAGAAGCTTATTTTTACACTTGGACTTTGAATCACAAAAGAAAATCTTGCTGAATAGACACGTTAAATGGATTGTAGTAGTGCGTCTGCATCCAAGGCGACTATCCAATTTATTGTTTTTATTTATTTAGTAGTGGTCTTCATACATTTGTTGCTTTGAAGTTGCAATGAAAAAGTACTGATATCAAATAGATCGTGCCAGTTCCTTTGCTGCCTATTGTTTATAAATACATACCGAAAGAGTTCAACCACAAATTGAACTGAGTTTCAGTTTTCAAACAATAATTGTGTTCTTTTTTTTTTTGTAATGTCATAAACTATTTAATCCAAGGGCAAATAATTAAATATTGCAACACTTTCTATTCCTTTATTTCTTTGGTGGTTTTGCCATAAGGGCAAGTAATTCGCGTTCACCAGAATTTAAATGTTTTGATTTTTTGACGGACAGCCGGACAATAGGGTTCCTTTTAGTGATGAGCGATAGCGTGATTTTTTAATAATGTTGCTCCTTGTGAACGTGATTTCTAAATCGCTGTTCTTTTAAACTGCGACTGTGATCACAGTTTAGCAATATTTTGTTTGTACAGGGTGGGCCAAAAGAAACCAAGGGGTGTAAAAGTTTTTTTGTTTATTAACTTTTTTTTATTTTTTCTTTCAGATTATATAATATACAAAATGGAAATTTTTTTACACTAAGTATGAAAAATGATGTCTCTTAAATGACCACCGTTTTCAGCTTCGCACTGATGGGCTCTTTTTAGAGCATTTTCCATAACATCTTTCAAAACTTGTGGCTGTAGCGTTCGAATTTCTGCAACAATGTTTGCCTTGAGTTCAAGGATTGTCTCTGGCTTGTTCACATACACTCGCTCCTTCAAAAACCCCAAAGAAAATAGTCAGGTGCTGTCAAATCTGGCGATCGCGCTGGCCAAATAATTTCCGAATTTCGAGAAATTATTCGCTCTCCAAAAATTTGACTTGAAAGTGCCATTGTGTCTCGGGCAGTATGGGCAGTGGCTCCGTCCTGCTGAAACCACATACCAGGTCTGTTTTCAAGAGCAGGACGTAAAAAATGTTCTATCATAAACCGATACCGCTCTCCATTTACGGTTACAGCACTTCCATCTTCATTCTCGAAGAAGTAGGGCCCAATGACATTTTCAGATGTGATCCCACACCATACTGTACACCTGATGGGGTGCAATTGGCGTTGATGAATGGCTCTTGGATTTTGAGAACCCTAGAACCTACAGTTCTGCTTATTAACAAAGCCATTCAAATGAAAATGAGCTTCATCACTCATAATCAAATTTTCAATAAAGTTGATTTCATTTCTGGCCAACTCTTGAAATTTAACTGCAAAATTTAGACCTTGCCGATGATCTGCGGGTTTTAATTCTTGGACCAGTTGCACCTTATAGGGGTATAACTGTAAATCTTTTTTTTAAATGCGCCGTAGTGACGTACGAGACATTTCTAGCTGAGCAGAACGCCTTCTGTCAGATGTTTCTGGTGCTTCGTTAACACTTCGCTGTACTCGTTCAATATTTTCCGCAGTGCGACTTAAACGTGGTCTACCGGTTCGAGGCAAATCTTTTACGCTGCCATGTTGGTGATGACGATTAACTAAGCAACGAATCATCGCTTCAGAGGGCGAAATTCTGACGTTAAAATGTCGACGATATGCTCTTTGCGTTAAAATAATTGATCTCTGGTTTAAATAATAAAATTCTATTGTTCTGGTTCTCTGTTCAGTTGTGAACCTCTCCATTATAAATTCTCCAAGTGTTGTCTATATAATCTAAAAAAAAATAAAAAAAAATAAATAAACAAAAAAGTTATTAAACTTTTACACCCCTTGGTTTCTTTTGGCCCACCCTGTAGCAGTTCTGTTATTTTGAGAAAATCTAATAAGAAGAACAGCAGTGAAATTAAACAGTGACTGTGATCACGATTTAACACATTTCAGCTCTTCTGCTTTAAAAGTATTTATTAGTATTGGTGTCTTGATAAATACTAATAAGAAGAGCGACAAGAATAAACAATTAGCAATCAACCCCATCCATACATTGAGAATTGTCGTATAACAGGCAGAGAGACAATAAAATTGCAAATATAAAAATGTGAGCTGCACATATATGTAGTTGCCAGAAAAGACGATTTAACACGATTTGACGATTTTTTTCTTGACAAAAGCTGAATGTATAAAAAAAATTAATGTGGTAGCTTCATTTACTGTAAAGTAAGCATACAATATTCACAGTTTTTTTGAAAGAACTATATTTCCAAAACCTGTTACTTGATAAATTCAGTCACAGTTGTGATATGTGATTTTTCAATCGCTGTGAAAAAGTAACAGGTTTCCAAATATCGCTCAACTCTAGTTCCTTTTCACCTTTGGTGTACGGAACTATAAAAGGAAAATATATAAAAAAAAACCCTTAATCATTATCAGGTCACGAAGAAATTATTTAAAATCTTAGAGAATTCTTGCTTAATTTTTTTTTAACTTTACTGTAATTTTTACTTTTTTTAACACTATAAAACATAGAACTTAAGATACGACCGTTCTCGATAGAAGTTTTGTCGATCTCTCAAATAATACGCAGATTTCTTCTATAGCGCAAATAAATTTAAAATAATTATTTTTTATGATGTTAATTTAGTGCTTATCAATATTTAACCCCTTCCTTAGCCGAGTTTTTTTATTAGTTCCTGTCCAGACTTGCAATTTTTGTTGCAGCAGTTCTTGAGTTCATTGGTGAGAGAGGTGAGAAGATTAGGGAGGGGTACACAGTTTCATGTGCTCGGCAATTCTCTTTTGAATTGAAATTCTTAATTGTTAATTTCAAGTTGTTAGTTGTATTTGACGTTTTTTATAATTTTATTTCTTCAGTTGTATGAAAAACAAACAAAAAATTAACAAAAAGTAAATAGAATTGTTCATTTTTCAAGGAAATTTGTGGTGTAATAATTTTTTTAATGCATAATTGCAATATTAGAATTTCATAATGTGGACACTTATGCAATTTGAGAGCAGAATTTTAAGAAATTGCAGCAACAAAAATTGCAAGTCTGGACGAGGACTTACTTACTAAAAATAAAGTAAAAAGTTGCAACTCTTACTAGGGGTGGAAAACTATCGATGACACTATCGATAGTATCAATAGTTAATTTTTTTGTGACTAACGATGTTTTAATTCTGCCATCGATTAAAACTTGAAAACAATCGATATTTTTTAGTCACTATCGATAGTAAACAATACACCACTAAAACCAAAAGTGTAAAAATGTTGCTTTCATAAACAAAAATAAATGAATGGCGGGAAAATTTCTTCCGCTGATATCACTTATTTTTCATACAATTATTCTAGTTTTGTTATTTATTGAACTGACAAATAAAATTATATTATATTTTGTTTTGTTTTATATAAAAATATTTTGTTTGGAACTTTTATTGTAAATAAATATGTACAATTTACGAGAACCATACAACATCGATAGTATCGTCGATATATCGATAGTTTTCTTAATTTTCGATAGTCTGGAATCGATATATCTATAGAGATTTTTAAACTTTCGACGCTCGAAAAATATTTATTTTTTATTTTTTTTTTATGTGATATGTCGTAGTGGATTTTTTTTCTCATCCCAAAGGCTATCGAAAAATCGATGTAACAATATCGATTAATTTTTGTCTATACAAAACGACACACTCTAACACAGAAGAAAATATCATCGAAATGCAACCAACACAACAAATTGTTAATAAATATTTAATTTAAAAATTAACAATCATCATTGTTGATATTACAAAAAAATTAAATTAAATTTTTGTAGTCAATTAAATTACTCAACAAAATTATTTGTTAAATTATATTCATCATCTGCGTATTTAATAAAGTGTTGCTCTTTACCTGAAGTCACTTACCTGACTTAGTTTATTACTCCTGAGGTTTTTCGCAGACAAGCAAAAATCGTTTCTAGTATTGTGATTGCGTATAAAAAAGCATTGTTAATATAACAATTATGATACGGAAATTCAACAATTTACATTGTTAATAAAACAATAACTTAATATAATAATATATATTAAGTTATTGTTTTATTTTTTATTTTATATAACAATAACTTTGAAATCTAACAAAAATAAATAAATAGATATCAACAAACTATTTGTTGATATATTTAATTGAAAATATTTTTAAGATTTTTCTTAACTAACAATTTCGTTAATTGTATTTACAAAACTCGTTGCAGGTTCAAAATCAATTAATTATTTAATTGAAATAACAAAATTTATAGATATTAAATTAGGGTTCCATTTACGACTGCAATATAAAATATTAAAAAATTGTTATGAAAACGAACTTCATACTCCTGTTGGCGTACTTTAAAGTTAATAAAAACTACCCAAAATTGCAATGATAGTCAGTAATTAATATTTGAAAATGATACAAAGCACAAATTTCTATAAAAAAATTTAATTGATTGATTGATTGATAAATTTCTCGTTTTCAAAAGATTAATAATAGTTCTGAAGACGTGTTTAAAATCACACACGATAATTTTCTTTCAGATATGATAATGGAGAATCTATATAATAAAAAATTCAAAAAAAATCTAAAAATAAATATTTCTATTGTCAGAGTTAGTTGTTTCAAATCGTGCGGTTTGAAATCGATCGGTTTACAGTACAGGGTCGAATAATTTTATCCATTTTTTTAAATTTCGTTTAGGATTTATGCATTTACTTATTTTAATTTTTTTTTTGGAAAAATATTCGTATTCGACTGAATTTTACGAATGCGTATATTTAAAAATGGCCAATTCGGCAATTCGAATACGAATATTCGTGCATCGAATTGATTTCTTTCGCAAACGAATTTAATTCGAACGAATTTTATTTTTAATATTGTAAAGAATTATTCTTTTCAATTTTATAAATAAAATTTGCTAACGAAAAAAAAATCAAAGAATGCAAAATAAAATTCCTTTCGCAAATTTAAAAATAAAATTCGCAAACGAAAAGAAAATAGAATTCGCGATTAAATTAAAAGTACAAATAGTCCAAAGTAAAGACTAAATTTTTTTAAGGAGATTTTATTGTTAACGAGGTTTCTCTTTCGACGAATAGATCCACTAAGAAGGAATTTTTCGAAATTCGAAAGCAAAAAGGGGGAAAAAGGGTAACATCAGTATCATCATATCTCAGAAACTACGGTGGATAGACTAAAACTTCTAAAAGCATACGAATGCTTATAAAAAATAAGCCGACACGTGCTAGTACTTTTTCAATATGTGTACTTTTAGGCGTTGAAAGGGGATAAAAACTGAATTTTGGTACCTTTTTTGCAAATCTTTTCTTTTTTGCAAAAAACAAATGACTTTTTACTTTTTAAAATTTTTTTACTTCTACTTTTTAAAATTTTATACAATTCAATTACTTTTATTATTTCATTCAACGAACAATTTAATTATTTAAAATCTCTAAATTCAATTATTAATTTAATTGGGCCAATTGTTTAAAATCTCAACAGCAAGAAAACCTCATTTTTACAAATTCATTAATTGATATTACCAATTTTTTTGCAGGATGAAAATCAATACAGGATTTAATTAATAGTACAAATTTTTAACTAAAGTATTAATTAAAGTTGATTTTAAATTTTTTCTGTGCAATCATGTTAGATTCTATAAAATTGTCTATTAGTTATGTATGAAACCGTTTAACTTAATAAATACGTATCTGAATTAAACTATTTTTCATTTAATTAGTGGTTACGCTTTTTACGCTTGCGTGGCATATGGCACACAGATGTAAACCCGGACTTTTGATAAGATTCTGAAAATGCAGTAAATACTATTGATGAAACAGATGATAAGAAATGTAAAAATTAGCATTTGACGAAATTTTGTATACAACAATTAGTAAAGAAACCGCTGTTTTAATTAAAATAAAATGGTAAAAGACTATATAACGTTCTTTTAAGTACATCCGTAAAGAGTGAACGCGTTTTTCATTTTGATACGGCTTTTTTTTTTAAATTAGAAACAGGATGTCAAACGCAGAAACAACAAAATTATACCTTATTGTTATTGCGAGGATTTTAAAAATCAGTATCTGAATTCTGTAACTTTTTAACGATAATGTAATTCCGTAATTTCTATTTTACGATAATCTCTAGCTATATTTTAATAACGATTAATTCAATATTATGTGGTATATCTTTATAGAAAATGTCAAAATAAGCTTAAAGTGCAAAGAATAATAAAGAAAAACTAATTGAATTAGGGTTTGTAATTATATGATTTTTTTTTTTATTTCAACCGACTCTCTGTCGTAAAAAATGTTACTGAATAGTAAACTCGCAAAATGTTCGTTATATTTATTATATCGATACGATTATCGTAATAAGAGTTACTGAATCCAAGTACAGCTATTTTGATTTAAACAACAAGTTCCTTGTTCCGTTGTGTTATATACACGTATAAGTAGATTATAAAAAAAATCCTTTTCATTAAATATTTTGAACAAAAAATTAATTAATTTTCAAAATAAGGAAAATGCCATCAAATGTTAATAAAATATTTATCAGCTGTTTCCTTGTGTTTTAGATATACGAAAAAGAGTGATTGACAAAATAGAATCAAATCATATTTGTGATTTGAAACAAAAAATTAATTGAGACTACGTGACTTCGGAAGCATGCCCGCTTATCAAATATTTGTGTGAAGGTAGAATCTTTGATATGTAAAGCATTAAAAATTCTTAAACATCTTTTACTTATAAGATTTTACCGGGATTTTGTGACATCTTATCAGAATATATTTAAACCATCTATTACTTCGGATGTGAGATGATACATCAACAACCATATGACGAAGCAGCCAGTCTGTCATTCATTTCACTGCTCTCTCTAGTTGTCACTTGTGTTATTTTTTTTTTCAATTCTTGCAAAATATTTGTTCTATCACACATGAATGAGTGAATGATTGATTGTTTTTAACGAATTTTTGTTTTTAAAGTTTCCAACGTATTCAGTAGATGCAGTGAGACTAGATTGTTGAAAACTCTGAATAAAGAAGAATGAATGCACACATACACATCTATATACATATGTATTTGTTTGTGGTTTTAATTTTCTATAATAATTTTATTTAAGGAAAAAATATAGTTATTGTTAACTGTTAGAGTTTTTAAGACGTTTTAACAATATTTTAAGTCTCTTTTACAATTCGTTGGGCTTCTTTTAAATTTTATTTGTTGCGGCAGAGTCTTTGTGCAACCATCAGTAGTAAAGCTCCATGAAATGAAACTCTTTTTTTGTTTTTGTTTACTAAGTGATTGCGTTTTTATTTAGAAACTTAATTTTGGAAGTACATTACACACACTAGAGAGCTGCGTAAACAGTCTTGAAATGTAAAAACGTCATGATTTTTAATTGTATTGTATTGTTATTTTTCATATTGTACGTTTGAGTGTGTGTGTAATATGTAGATGGTAAGTAAGCTATTATGTGATTAACCGCATATAACTAATGTTAATGCATGTGTGTGCTTTGCATGTGCGCAGAAAAATAAAAGATCATGCACACATACATGCATGACGTTTGTACACGCGCTTATGCGTAGAAAGAAGCAAGCATCACAAATTCTTCCGTCACGAAGTGTTTTCTTCTTTACTCTTATACCTACAATACTCAAACAAATTTCTTGCAAACAGTGTTGTTAACGTTTATTTTATAAGATTTCCCTGTAGTAAAGCATTTGAAAAATCCCTCATGTCTTGAAAGTTCTTATAAGATGTCTTGTGCAGGAGACTAGTACATACGTATGTATGTGTGCACTAGGCTTATGCGTATTTTTTAAACACAAAGGCTCACTAGGTTTTTATATGCGGGCTAAAATTCTAAGACAAACTACTTTTTTGATATCTTAAAAAAAGTTCCGCACCAAATGCATTTTCTGCAGCAAAAATGTGGATATTTAAAATCCAAAAAATCTCATATTTTCGTAATGACAAAAAATTTGTTGTTAATAAACCATCTAGTAATGCCCGAATTTTAAAGATTTTGATCCGCTGATCACGAATCTGCTGTTTTTTTTTTAAATCCATTAAGTGGTTTTCGAGATATGATGAGTAGTTTTCCAGTTATTCGCTAGTTCAGGCTTTGCAAAAAGTTATTTATTTTTTCAGCACAATATCATTTATGCACATTCATACAGTTTGGTCCGCTGATCACAAATCTATGATTTATTTTTCAATATATTGAGTAATTTTTGCATAAGGTCATTTGAGATATCTCTGCATATTATTATTATATTACACTGTGTGACAAATTTTTGTGAAATTGTGTTTCGTGTTCTATTTATACACTATCGATGGATTTAAGCTTTCAGGATGATGTAAGTCCAATTAAATAGACATATACCAACCAAGACTACAAAATTTGTACAACAGTGGTCGCCAAACTTTTTTCTTGAGAACTACATTTTTTACATATACCAACCTTAATAATCGCCAAAATTATTATTAATTATAGCATTTGTACATAAATTAAGCTCTCTTTGCAAATTTTTAATACCAATTGTGTTTTGTTTGTTGATATATGACTATTAAATTGTATTTACATCATGCTGAAAGCGTAAATACATCGAAAGCGTATAAATAGAACGCGAAATACAATTTCACAAAAATTTGTCACACAGTGCAATATAATAAAATTTGCAACGCACACAGTTTACAACTGAATTTTACAATAAAAACCATTCTGAGATGATGTAAAAGTCAGTGCCAATTGCAAGAAATAGGAAACAAAAAGTAATTCTGTGTGCAAAAGAAACTGAGTGATAATTTCACAAATTTGCAAATGGTCATAACTCGAAAACCACTTAATGGATTTTAAAATAAACAGCAGATTCGTAATCAGCGGATCAAAATCTATAAAATTCGGGTACTAGTAGATGGTTTATTAACAAAAAAAAATTTTTTTTTATTACGAAAATATGAGATTTTTTTGAATTTGAAAAATCCACATTTTTGCTGAAGAAAATGCATTTGGTGCGGAACTTTTTTTTAAGATATCGAAAAAGTAAAAACGCAGTTTGTCTTAGAATTTTGTACTGCATATGAAAACCCAGTGAGCCCCTCGCGTTTTGCAAATTTTTTATTTTCTGCCTAAGCCTAGTGTGCACTCGTACCCTGTCGGGATTTGAGCTAACTAAACAGTAACTAATGGTTAATCAGAGGCGGGTGAAAACTGACTCAAAAGCTAAGTCATTTTACATGTTAAACGCTATTCAGTTTTTCAACATAATGTCCTCAGAACGAGTCAGTACTCACTCACCCTGCATAAGTTTCATATAACCACAAGTTAGCTCATTTCGAGTTAGTTTTTGTCTGATAAAATACAAGTGCACTATTACCTAGCTACGAACTGACTAACTAATGGTTGGCCTATTATGACTTAAAAGGTCTTTCTTTAGTTCGCCATTATTCATAACTTACTAATGATTAACATTTTAAGTCAACTTAATTTTAAAACATTTTTAAATTAATTTTTTTAGAGACAAGAATGTGTATCGAACCGCGATCACCTTGCTTGTCAGTCATCATACACAGAAAAAATTATTCCCAAAAAAATTTCAAACAAACGTGTGTTTTGAAATAAAATTTAGTTTCGGAAAATATTTTTACTGTTCCAGTAAATTATTTGTTTTAATTTTGTTTTATGGAAAAAAACTTCATCATTTAATTTCATTTGTTTGTGTTGGTGTTTTCCTTGCTTGTTGAGTCACAAATCGCACTATGCAAGTCTTATTGCTAAGCTGATTAGTTTTTTGGAGAGAGAGACGAGGGGAATAGAAACATTTCTTTTCCCCCCGTCTCTCTCTCCTAATAAACTAATCAGCTTAGCAATAAGACTTGCATAGTGTAAATAGGGACTGATTGACTCAACGTGGTCATGTGCTGATGTTGTTGGTTTCTTTGAATGCTCGTGTGCATTCGGACAAGAAGCCGAAAAACATCGTGGCTTGTTTTTTTTTTACTCAACAAAGTTATTTTTAGATTAGAAGAAACAAAAGAAATCATGTTTTGCGTGTATTTATTAATCAAGAGATTGCAGGTTCGACTCATCCCAAAGACATTTGGTTTTACACAAAACAGTATGGAGTGAAAAATTCTAGTTCATACAATTAGTATAAAGTAACATTTGTAACAAAATTGTTAAGAGAAGATTTCTGTTCCAATATAGAAATTGCATACTGTAAAAAATAGTTATTTGTTTTATTTGCTTTTTATTTTCATAAAAAAATTTTTTTATTGAATCAGACAATTTTTTGATTGAAAAAATCGGGGTTTTTTTTCAAACAAATTATTACAAAATTTTGTATTTGGATTTACAAATTTCTTTGCAGGACCTAAATTGAAAAAATTAATATTTGATTCAGAGAATTTTGTGTTTGAAATGGAAAAATTAGTTTTTTCTGTGTACTTAACACTTTGCTATAAAATATATATAAAATATAGACTGCACACACTCCTTTTACATACGGAAAGTTTACTTACAAAGTCTTATTTCAGGGCTAACAGAGTGAGTTAACATAAACAGTATTTTATGCTGACATCTTCTCGATAAATTTTGACTCATCACTGCATCAGCTTTGAGTTAGCTAAAAGTTAGTTCAAAACTTATCGAGGAGATGTTAGTTGTTAAAAAGAACAACTCACTAATCTCAGCATCAATTTTGAGTTAGCTTAAAGTTAGTTCAATACTTATCCTGAAGAAGACAGTTGTACAAAAAGTAACGGACTCACATCTGTATTATTTATGAGTTATTTCAGAAGCTAGTTGTAAATGAGGTAGCAAAAAGTCACCTATATTTTGAACTAGCTAATAACAATCCGACAGGGTATGTATGTATTTGGTTGGTGACATAAAACTGTGTGAGTTGTATAAAATGTACATATGTACGTACAAAATGAAAGCTTAGACAAACTTCCATTTTCATTATACAAAGTTTAGTTTTCCTAGGATCTTTACAAGGCGCATTTATTAGGTGGCAGCATTACACCATGTGACTAATGTTATTATACCAAGGCAAATGTCAAAAAAGATTTGTTTTTATTTTGGTATCCATAAACACCTAACGAATATTCAGTTTTGTGTGGTGTTTGTCATTTCCTATAAGAAACAAACAATCTGACGACGCTACCCTGTTTTGAAATGTAAGATGGCAATATATACCGAAAGAGTACATGTGGATATTGCTGTTGTGATTTTTGTTGTAGAAATGCGGGTAACTTATTGATATTCATTGGATCTTTGTAAATGGTTTTTGGAAATCAAATAAATAAAAATCAGTTTCTTTTAATTTATGTATGAAATGAAAATTAATCCTATGGGTGGTTTTCGCTAAAACTGTTTTGAAAACGATAGCGCTTGTGTGTGTGTGTGTAGGTCTCAGAATTTGAAATTAATGAAAGTTACGTTTTTGCGGTAAGCGAAATAGTGTCGCGTGCTATATTTGAGGAAAAAAAGTAAAAGTGTATACATATATGGATATTACTGGTTTAATAAATTGTTTTATAGCTATGCTATTTATGCCACGATATTGGAGCAACAAAAATGATCGACACTATTGCAGTTATAAATTTATTTTTGGTTTCGATTTCTGTGTACTTAAAAGCAGAGTACGAAAATAAACGGAGTAAATAAGCGATATGTAAGATGTTTTTGTTTTACGCGTCCTATATAAAAAATTATTGAATATATGAATATCTATCTATATGTATAAAAGAGTAACGTTACTGACTGACTGACTGATGTATCAACGTACAGCCCAAATGACTATAGCTAGAGAGCTGAAACTTGGTGTGTAGGTTCCTCTTACAATGTTTAGATCCACTAAGAAGGGATTTTTGGAAATTCGAATGCAAAAGGGGTAAAAAAGATTAACATCGGTATCTTTATATCTCGGAAGCTACTATAGATAGACTTCAAATTCTAATAATACACGAATACTGGTAAAATTAAAAATTGAATTTTGGTACCTTTTTGCACTCGACATATCTTCTTAATTATTGAACGTAGCAGAAATCTTATTAGACATCTTTTCTTTAAGACATAATCTGGAATGGATTTTGGTACTTTCTGAAAATTCGCACTTATAAGGGGTAAAATCGTACCCGTTTTCGGTATTTCTTTGTTAATGATTAGGTACATATCACATACATTGAAAAATAATTTACTATGACTTCCTACCGCTCAGTAGAACTTAAAATAGTAAAATGTATGATTTTTCGAAAGGCCCAAAGCGTACCAAGGGGTAAAAAGGATTAAAAATGGTAAAATTGGTATCTAGGCGCACGGCAGTGCGCCAGGCCAAGTTCCGGCCAATGCACCCAGTGTGTATATTTACAGGAAGCCATTCGAGCTGTTTTGACCCCCCTCATAACTTTGTTCCCCGAGACCGTAAAATTATGAAATTTAAATCATAATTAGAATAAATTCATGTAACCTCACATACGAAGTGTGAAAGTTTTATAATGAAAGCTTCCGGAGATATGGAGGTGCAAAAAGTACATATTTTAAGACATACTGACTCACTCATCAATATTATGAAGCACTTACGCTATAGCTAGAGATCTGAAATTTGGTACACATGTAGATCTAGGTGAGCACTGAACTAGAAAAATCTGAAAACCCCAAAATTTTAACTAAGAGGGCGTGGCTACGCCCATAAAAATTAAAATTTCTGCTAGTGAGCTAAAATTTGTTACAGAACTAGGTCTAAGTCAGCAATAAACTAAAAAAAATTTTACATCCGAAATTTTTGGCCAAGAGGGCGGGGCTACGCCCATAAAGGCTAGAATTAAAAAAGCAAATCTAAGGCGCTTAATGGAAGCTATTTTATTGAAATTCGGTAGGTATAGGTGAGAAAACATCAAGAAAAACCTGAAAACCCAGATATTTTAGTCAAAGGGGTGGGGCTGCGCCCATAATAATTAAAAATTAAAAGTTGCTCTTATGAGCTGAAATTAGATACACAAGTTGGTCTAGGTGAGAAACCAACTAGAAAAATCTGAAAAACCAAAAACTTTTACCATAATGGGCGGGGCCACGCTACTATTGTTTGAATCTGAAAACTTATAGCCTTATTTGTAAAACTTATTAAGGCTTTTTAAGAAAAATTCCTTATGAAAATTTGTCTTAAAACCCCTTTGTAAAGCCTTAAAAAGTTACATATATAAGGCTGTTAATATACAGCTTTTAATTTAAGCCATTTTAGTAAAACCTTGCATATACGTTACACGTATACAATACTTTAAACTATCACCTAAAAAAGTGGGCGTGATCACTCCCATAAAATTTTAGCATTGTATTTAATCTACTCCGGTCTAGCATATTTTAGAAAAAAATTTGCATGAATTATAAGCGCTGCACACAGCAATATTGTTAGTTTAAAATAGTGGGAGGGGTAATGCTCATAAGATTATAAGGTATAGTTCACTCTAGAGAGCTCTAATTTTATACACAAGCAAGTGTAGATGAGTAAGCCAATGGGAAAATCTTAAAACTAAGAAGTTTTATCCAATAAAACTCCAATTCGCACTAGAGAGCTAAAATTTGGTACACAAATTAATCTAGATCAGATATCACTAAAAAAAATCTAAGAAACCAGAACTTTCAATCAGGGGTTGGGAACAAGCACTGTAAACTCAAAATTAAGTTAAACTTTATTGAAACTTTTCATACACATTGCACTTATCCCAAGTAAAAAGTTCCTGTAATGAAAAGTGGCCGAGACTTCACCCACAAATCTTAGCTTTTTCTTTCATGTAATTCGGTTTAGCAGTTTTTAGTCTATTACTCATGTATTTCTCAATAGCTTTTTCCTACAAAACTTTACATGAATCATAAGCACTAACAGATATAAAAAACGGTGGGGCCAGGTCCATAAAAATTTTACGTAATATAATACTGTAGAAAGCTGATATTTTGTAGACAAATAGTCCTAATTGATTTATTTAATCGGAATATCCAAAAATTAAAACACCAGCTACCCTATTGATACTTTGCATGCAGATTGGACATATCCTTTTGATTTATGTACTTCGGCTAAGCAGACTTTAATATGTAAATATATTGATAAAATAGGCGGGATCACTCCCACTAGAATTGACGCTGTATTTTACTTGTTTCTTTCCAGACAACTCTTAACAAATAGCGTTCACACTGGCGACCCGTTGTAATAGAACAATAATTAATTTTTAAGGTCTACAATCCAACACTCATCATGCTCTAACCCATTATTTTATGAAACTATGCCATTTTTAACTGGCACAGTGATCATGAATAGAAATAAAACACGCTAGAAATTTTAAGTTTAAACAGTCTTATCATAGAAAATTTTTCAAAAAGTAGTCAGATCCTCACAAAAACATCAATGTGAAAAAAGGCCAAGTTCCTATCAAAACTTTCGGCCATCAAAAGCAGTGAGATATAAATTTTGACCAAGTTCTTGTTTGGCACAACACCTTTCACTGACATATGCTATACATTATATAAATTTGTAATCGTAAGGGTGTCATATCATTTTTAGATAATCTGCTAACTTGGCAATATTTTTAACTTTCAAGAAAAGGAGAGAATAATGTACATTTGTTCATTTCTTTATATCGGTAAAAATGTTCTCAAGTTAGCAGATTATCTATAAATAATATGACACCCTTACGATTACAAATGTATATAATGCATTGCATATGTCAGTGAAAGGTGTTGTGCCAAACAAGAACTTGGTTAAAATTTATATCTCACTGCTTTTGATGGCCGAAATTTTTGATAGGAACTTGGCCTTTTTTCACATTGATGTTTTTGTGAGGATCCTTATATCTCGGAAGCTACGATAGATAGACTTCAAGTTCCAAAGTATACGAATAATGCTAAAAAATAAGCCGACACGTGTGTGGTACTTTTCAATATATGAATGTTCTTTTAGGTGTTACAAGGGGGGTAATAACTGAATTTTGGTACCTTTTTTGCACTCGACATAGCAAAAAGCTTTTTGACGAATTCTTTTTTATTTTAACAAGATCTCAAATAAGTTTTAGTACTTTCTGAAAATTCGGGGTAAAATCGTACCCGTTTTCGGTACTTTTTTTGTCAATCATAAGGTACATATGACTTCCTATTGCTCAGTAGAAGCTGAGATAGTAACATGTATGATTTTTCTAAGGGCCCAAAGCGTGCTCAGAGGGTAAAAAATTTAAAATCTATATTTTAGAAACTACATTAGATAGACTAAAAATTCAAAAAGCATGGCAATGTTGCTAAAACACAAGCCAACACGTGATGAGTACTTTTTGGATATGTGTATTCTTAAGGGTAAAAAGGGGGTACAAACTGAATTTCGGTATCTTTTTTGCACTCAACATATATTCTAAACTATTGAACGTAGCAGAAAGTTTTTTCACGCATTCATTTCTTTTGGATACAACCTCGAATAAGTTTTGGCAGTTTCTGAAAATTCTAATTTAAAAAAGCCACATCGTACCCGTTTTCCGTACTTTTTTGTTAATGATAAGGTACATAGAACATACATGTAAAAATAACTTAATATGACTTCTGCCTGACTGACTGCTCAGTGGAAGCTGAAATAATAAAATTTATGTTTTTTCGAAGGGCCCAAAAACGTACCAAAAACAGTAAGTACTAAAAACGATGCTAAAATTTTTATATTCGGGAGAATTCATATAATAATAAAAACATTTTGAATATCAGTTGAATTTTATTAACTGATATAGTGTATTCTTGAACACTACCATCAAAGGGGCACTATCAAATTTAATTTGGTACTTTTCAAAAAATATTTTCGGAAATGGAACTTTTCGAAAAAAGTAATTTTCTCAAAAAAAATTTTTTTGACACAGCACTTTTTTGAAATGGTGTTTTTGGAAAATGGCACATTTTTGAAAATCTAATTTTTGAGAATGTATTTTTGGTATATAAAAACTTTCGGAGGAGGTAATAGTTGAGGAGTGTACCTTTTGGCAATAGTATATTATAAAAATTACTCTTTCTAAACAAGTAAATTTAAGAAAAGTTTAAGTTGTTTTTATGACCAATTGTAAAATAAAAAACACTCAACGCGTACCACAATAAAATACAGTTTACGATAGAAAAAGAAAAAACAGTGCAATACCTTACCTGGACATACATATAATTGAGGTTAATGGAAAAATTATTACAAATTGGTACAAAAAGCCTACTTCTTCAGGAAGAATAATCAATTTTCACTCTACACAGCCGTTACAAATGAAACTTAATACGGCTACTAATTTCATCAAAAAAGTTTTGTACTTAAGCGACAAAAGGTACAAAAGAAATAACATAGACACAATATGGAAAATACTGGGTAAAAATTGTTATCCATCGTACCTAATAAATAATTTAATTAATAAAGTTCTTAAAAACGAAAATAAAAATTCCACGGACAGGGGGAAACCAGAGAAAACAAATTTTACAATGTACCCTACATACCCCAGCTTACAGAAACAAAATCCCTAAATAATATAATTGAAGACAAAACAATAACAATTGCACATACATAGATCAAACAAAACTTTAAGAGACTTGTTCACAAACAATAAAACATAAATTGACAAATTAACAAGTGAGAGTGCTATATTCGCCTGTGCCGAATCTTATATACCCTTTACCAAAGTGCGTTTATGTAGTATAGAGATACATACATAAGCACATACATAAAGTAATTTGACCTAGTTACTTTTATGTGCAAAAAAAATAATTTTCAAACCCTAGAATCATCAAATTAGATTTTTCTCATTCCTTTTATCAATATAGTAGCTCTTAAAAAAATATAGAAAATGTGTTAAGTGATAAAAAAAAAGGGAATTCCAAAAAAAAATGTTTTATTTAGTTACTTTAATATCTAGAAAAAAAGTTCAAGGTTTCCAACTCTGGAGATGTGATTTTTATTTTCATAACTTTTGAAACCAAACTTTTCATTCCAAAACGTAAAATATGTATAATTTATAAAGGAAAAAAAAAAAGACTTAGTTACTTTAATATATCACAAAAAGTGTAAGTTTCCCAACCCTGAAAGCATCCTTTTTGATTTTTCTGATTCCTTACACCAATCTCTTTCTTTTAAGGACATAAGATATGTTTAATTTGTAAATAAAAGGAAAAATTTGTCCTAGTAAGTTACTTTTGTATAAGAAAAAAAGTTAAGGCTTTCCAACCCTGGAAAGGTCTTTTTAATTTTTTTAAAGTTTTTTTTATTTGAAATATTAATTTTATTCGTACTCCAGCATAAAATAAGTTTATTTAATAAAAATAAACAAAAATTAATTTTCGGTAGTTAATTTTTTATATCACAAAGAGTGTAGGTTTCCCAACCCTGGAATCCTCCTTTTTGATTTTTTTGATTTCTAATACCAATCTTTTTTTTTAAGAATATAAGATATTTTAATATATAGTAAAAAAGGAAAAATTTGTTTAAGTGTGTTACTTTTGTATAAAAAATAAGGTTTTCCAACCCTGGAAACGTCGTTTTAATTTTTTGAACTTTTTTTATTTTTCAATACCAAATTCATTCGTACTGAAGTGTAAAATAAATTTATTTTATAAAAAAAAAAAAAATTATTAGTTTTCGGTAGCTAATTTTTTATATCACTAAAAGTGTGGGCTTACCAACCCTGAAATCATGGTTTTTAATTTTTCTGATTTCGTATACCAATCTCTTTCTTTTAAGAATATAAGATATCTTTAATTTATAGGGAAAACGAAAAATTTGCTTTAGTAACTTACTTTTGTACAAAAAAAGGTAAAGGTTTCCAACCCTGGAATCGTGTTTTAAACTTTTTTAAATTGAAATATCAATTTTATTCGTACTGAAGTATAAAATAATTTTATTTATTTAAAAAAAATTAAAATTAGTTTTCGGTAGTTAATTTTTTATATCACAAAAAGAGTAAGTTTCCCAACCCTGGAATTATCCTTTTTAATTTTTCTGATTTCTGACACCAATCTCTTTCTTTTAAGTATATAATATATCTCTAATTTATAGAGAAAAAGGAAAAATTTGCTTTATTAAGTTACTTTTGTATAAAAAAGGTTAAAGTTTTCCAACCCTGGAAACATCTTTTTAATTTTTTGAAGTTTAATTTTTAATTTGAAATACCAATTTTATTCATACTGAAGTATAAAATAATCTTATTTAATAATTTACTTTTGTATAAAAAAAGTTAAAGTTTTCCAACCCTGGAAACATCTTTTTAATTTTTTGAAATTTAATTTTTAATTTGAAATACCAAGTTTATTCATACTGAAATATAAAATAAGTTTATTTAATAAAAATAAATAAAAAATTAGTTTACGGTAGTTAATTTTATATCACAAAAATTATAGGTTTTCCAACCTTGGAATCATCTTTTTTGATTTTCTGATTTCTTACATCAATCTCTGCACTTTAAGATTATAACATATGTATAATTTGTAGAAAAAAGGAAAAATTTGTTTTAGTAAGTTGCTTTTGTATAAAAAAAATCAAAGTTTTCCAACCCTGGAAACGTCCTTTTAATTTTTTTATTATTTTTTTTTTTTTTTTTAAGTGAAATACCAATTTTATTCATTCTGAAGTATAAAATAAGTTCATTTAATAAAAAAATAATAAAAACTACTTTTCAGTAGTTATTTTGTATGGCAAAATAAAGTTTAAGTTTCCCAGCTCTGAAACCGTGTGCTCGATTTTGCTGATTTTCAATACCAATCTTATTTCGACCATTTCTGACCCACGAGTCCAAGAACGAAGTCTATACCTTTTCTGGGAGCTTCGGAAAACCGATTTCACGTACAGACAGACGGACAGACGGACATCGCTTATTCGTCTTCCCTATGCATAAGGATCCAGAATATATATACTTTATGGCTCGCTTATTAATATTCTGGAAATTACAAACGGAATGACAAACCTATATATACCCTTTTACCATTTTTTGGTAAAGGGTATAAAAACAAACAATGTTGCTTACGAAATAAAATGCAATGGAAATGAGAAAGCTGTGATTTGGTTTATATAGGAACAACAAAAAGATTGCTAGGGACGAGAATAAATGAACACAAGGCAGACATAAGGAAGAGAAAGGAGGCCACAGCATTATCACTACATGTAAAAGAGTGCGGTCATGTAGCGGACTTGAAAAATATAAAAATTTTGGACAAAGAACAGAAAGAGAATAAACGTTACACTCTTGAAAGTCTGCGGATACAACAAAAAATACAAAGACAATGAACACAAAGGAAGATAAAGATAACACTAAACTGCAATATTCTGCTGCAATATTTGGATTTAGTTGAAGTTCTGTGATATTAGCGTTAAGATTGACGGATAAAATTTGTGTTTTATTGTTTTTATCCTCACAAAAACATAAATCGATGTCTTACTTCCTTTTTCATATCAAACGATTGCTATTTTTGTGTTCTATTACTGCAACAACTTGTTATCTCAATACGTTGTCTCAATTCTGTTAATATCAATAAAATATATTTTCGTATCTCATTCACTCCTATTTTCATAACTGCATGAAACTCTTATCTTAATAAACCAATAGTTCCCAATATTATTTTTGCTTGCGATGTCACAAAATGCCATAGTGTGTACTCGGCATAAGTGATGTATGCATAGGAATCCCGTTATTTATATTTTTTTTGTACAATTTGGCTGGTTTTATTTTGTATAACACAAGTTATAAATCTTTGTGACTAACTATATAAGTATGTATGTACTTACATAATTGCATTTTAGTTGTGATCTTTGTTTTGCTCGGTGATTCTAAGGAACTTTAGTTTTTATTGAAAAATGAGTACCACAGTCGCTGTTCTTGATGCTAAAACAGGATGTTTTGTTTTCAAAAATCTTTGCCAAGAACGTAAAACACAACAACCTGGAAACATAATTTTGGATGAAGAAACAGGACATTTTGTCTCAGTGGATTCTGATCACTCTAGCCTTTCTTCCAAATCCGATTTTTCAGATAGTGAAAGCGAGTACCATCCCAGCACTGATTCCGATTTGTCTGACAATGTATCTTCCTCTGTATTGTTGGATGAATCATCTGGCGTAATTACAATTAAAAGAGCACGTAAAGGACAGGGAAATAAGCAAAACTGGAGTAAAAACCGTAAAAAACTCAAGCGAATGCGTGGCCAGGGTTATTCATCAATAAAGCGGTGCAAAGAAGGGAATGGGGTAATGGAAATTAGAAGAGAAAGATCTTTGAAAGCTCGTTGCCGGTCGGAAATATGTGCTAAAAAATTCAGTAAGCAGTGCAACGAAATTACAGAAGAAGATAGAAAGAATATTTTTAAAATATTTTGGCAGCTGTCCTGGGAAGAGAAAAAAGCGTATGTCGTTGCAATGGTGTCTCACAAGCCGGTCACTTTAAAAACAACGGGTACTTCTTCTCGGCGAGTAAACACTTTAGTCTATACTTTGAAAGTTTCTGGGGAGATCAAGGTTGTTTGTAAAAAAATGTTTTTGTGTACACTCTCTCTGGGTGAATGGAGCGTATCCAAATGGGTTACGGGCAATCTACATATAAGCGACGTTAGAATGGTAAAGAAAAGTGGGCCAGTCAGTCAACAAAGCAAAGCAAACATCGCCAAAGTAAGTCACATAAACTTTTTTCTACAAAATTTGCCTAAGATGACATCCCATTATTGCCGGCAGAGTACAACTAAAGAATATATAGACGTTCAGTACAAGACTTGGACAGAAGTGTACACAGATTTTGAAAAATATTTGATGAATCGCAACATTGATAAGGTTGAAAAGCCATCGTACAAATGCTTCTTAGACACAGTACACAAAGCCAATATTAGTATATACAGACCCAAGAAAGATCAATGTGATATCTGCTTTGCTCATAAAAATAAAAACGTCTCAGAAGATGAATATCAACTTCACATAACACGTAAGGAGCGCGCCAGGAAAGAGAAGGCCAAAGACAAGGAACGTTGTTCAAGAGGTGATATTCAAATGTTAACGGTGGACTTGCAAGCAGTGCAAACAATTCCTCTACTTTCAACTGGAGCAAACTACTTTAAAACAAAACTGTGTGTGCACCAATTAACAATCTATAACGAATTTGACAAAAATGTTGCTTGCTACGTGTGGCACGAAGCTGAAGGCGGCATGGACTCGAATGTATTTACCTCTTGCTTGCTGGACTATTTAAATAATTTGAAAGACAAATCAAAGCCTATAATAGTTTACAGCGACGGATGCTGTGCCCAAAATCGTAATACGACACTTGCAAATGCCTTGCAACATTATGCAAATACCCACCAAGCAGAAATTCAGCAAAAATACCTGGTAGTTGGCCACACTCAAATGGAGTGCGATTCTGTGCATGCCTCCATAGAGCGGAAGAAGAAAGGAAGAGAACTGTATGTGCCAGCTGATTTCAATATGGTTATAAAACAATCCAGATTGTTGCAACCGTATCAAGTACATTATTTAAATCACACGTTTTTCCGAGATTTCTCTTCGCTCGATTACTTAAAATCAATTCGACCAGGCACAAAAAAAGGCGACCCATGCGTAACAAATTTACGACCTCTCAAATATACCTTTAATGAGGGAGTTCAATACAAATTATGTTTTGATGGAGAGTGGCAACTATTACCTCATCGTAAACTGCGACCACAAGTGCAACACGATGATGACATTTTACTACCGGGTCTCTACAATCAACAACTACCTATTTCAAAAAGAAAATATGACGATTTGCAAGATTTAAAACATATGATTCCAGCCGACTATCATTCATTTTATGATAATTTGCCACACCAATGATATTATTAATTTAATATGAATTCTTTTATATTTTTTTCTTTTTATACTTTCTTGCAAATAAAACATTCATTCTATATTAAATATTGTTTAAATTGGATAATTTTGGTATAATGGCGTTATTTGTTTGTATAGCTATGAGTGCAACAAACTCGTAACTTATTCATCAAGTATCAAGAATTGGAATTAATTTTAATGCAGCAAACTGGTATCTCAATAAATGCGTCTTATTCTTAAACTAAAAAAGATTAGTATATTATTATTAATAATATACATATATGTAATCAATCCTTAATGTTTGCATTTGAAATTTTTCCCAAACACCGAAGTATAAAGAGATGACACGTTTTTTTTCTCTCCTGAAAAGTTGTATTTTTTGACATACGAGGTTGAGAAAGTAAGGCATCGAAATGTGAAAAACGGCCAAGTTCCTATCCAAAATTTCGGCCATTAAAAGTTGTGAGATATAAATTTTGACCAAGTTCTTCTTTGCCATTTTTATCATTTATAAAGAAATGAACATTTATACGTTATTCTCTCCTTTTTTAGAAAAGTAAAAATATTGCCAAGTTAGCAGATTATCTAGAAATTACATGACAGCCTTACGATTACAAATTTATATCATACATAATATATTTCTGTGTTACGTATAGTGGCGAAGAAGAACTTGGTCAAAATTTATATCTCACAACTTTTAATGGCCGAAATTTTGGATAGGAACTTGGCCGTTTTTCACATTTATGTTTTTGTGAGGATCTGATTACTTTTTGAAAATATTTTTAAAATAACACTTTTTAAACTTAAAATTTCTAGTGTATTTTATTTCTATTAATGATCACTGTGCCACTTGAAAATGACATAGTTGCATAAAATAATGGGAGAGCGTGATAGGTGTTGGGTTGTACACCTTAAAAATGCATTATTGTGTCATTAAAACGGGTCGCAAGTGTATACGCAATTTGGTAAGAGTCGTCTTTAAAGAAACATGTAGATTACGGTGTAAATTTTAGTGGGCGTGACCCCGCCTATTGTCTCAACATATTTACATATTAAAGTCTGCTTAGCCGAAGTACATAAATCAATAGGATATGCCCAAAGTGCATGCAAAGTTTCAATAGGGTGCTTTAATTTTTGGATTTTCCGATTGAGTAAATCAATTGCTATTTGTATACAAAATGTCAGCTCTCTATAGTATAATACAGGGTGGGCCAAAAGAAACCAAGGGGTGTAAAAGTTTAATAACTTTTTTGTTTATTAATTTTTTTTTATTTTTTCTTTCAGATTATATAGACAACACTTGGAGAATTTATAATGAATGAAAATAATAAATGAAAATCAGAAAATAAGAAATGAATAAATGAAATCAACTTTATTGAAAATTTGATTATGAGTGCTGAAGCTCATTTTCATTTGAATGGCTTTGTTAATAAGCAGAACTGTAGGTTCTAGGGTTCTCAAAATCCAAGAGCCATTCATCAACGCCAATTGCACCCCATCAGGTGTACAGTATGGTGTGGG
This sequence comes from Tachina grossa, assembly GCA_949987645.1. Taxonomy (NCBI): domain Eukaryota; kingdom Metazoa; phylum Arthropoda; class Insecta; order Diptera; family Tachinidae; genus Tachina; species Tachina grossa. Next base: position 129,383,202 of record OX465274.1, on the reverse strand, counting down.
ATCACATCTGAAAATGTCATTGGGCCCTACTTCTTCGAGAATGAAGATGGAAGTGCTGTAACCGTAAATGGAGAGCGGTATCGGTTTATGAGAGAAAATTTTTTACGTCCTGCTCTTGAAAACAGACCTCGTATGTGGTTTCAGCAGGACGGAGCCACTGCCCATACTGCCCGAGACACAATGGCACTTTTAAGTCAAATTTTTGGAGAGCGAATAATTTCTCGAAATTCGGAAATTATTTGGGCAGCGCGATCGCCAGATTTGACAGCACCCGACTATTTTCTTTGGGGTTTGTTGAAGGAGCGAGTGTATGTGAACAAGCCAGAGACAATCCTTGAACTCAAGGCAAACATTGTTGCAGAAATTCGAACGCTACAGCCACAAGTTTTGAAAGATGTTATGGAAAATGCTCTAAAAAGAGCCCATCAGTGCGAAGCTGAAAACGGTGGTCATTTAAGAGACATCATTTTTCATACTTAGTGTACAAAAATTTCCATTTTGTATATTATATAATCTGAAAGAAAAAATAAAAAAAAGTTAATAAACAAAAAAGTTATTAAACTTTTACACCCCTTGGTTTCTTTTGGCCCACCCTGTATTATGTAAAATTTTCATGAGCCTGGCCCCGCTGACTTTTATATCTGCTAGTGCTTATGGTTCATGCAAAGTTTGGTATTAAAAAGTTAATGAGAAATATATGAGTAATAAATTAAAAACTGCTAAACCGAAGTACATGAAAGAAAAGGCTAAGATCTATGGGTGAAGTCACGGCTTATTTTCAAAATAAGATATTTTTATTTTGGATAAGTGCAATGTGTATGAAAAGTTTTGATAAAATTTATCTTAATTTTGAATTTGAAGTGCTTGTTTCCACCCCCTGATAGCAACTTCTGGTTTTTCAGATTTTTCTTAGTGATCTCTGATCTAGATTTATTTGTGTATCAAATTTAAGCTCGCTAGTGCGAATTGGAGTTTTAACTTCGTGGCCCCGCATACCGGGTAAAACTTTTTGGTTTTAAGATTTTCCCATTGGCTTACGCAGCTACACCACTTACTAGTGTATAAAATGTCTTAAATCTTTAGATTTTATCAGCATTACCTCTCCTCACTATTCCTAACTCAAAATTTTGTTGTGAGCAGCGCTTATAATTCATGCTAATTTTCTTCTAAAATATGCTAGACCGAGGTAGATTAAACACAAGGCTAACATTTTATGGGAGTGATCACGCCCAATTTTCAAGGTGATAGTTTAAAGTATTGTGTACGTGCAACGCGTATGCAAGATTTCACTAAATTGGCTTGAATAAAACCTGTATATTAAGTTTTTAGTTCAAAATAATATTAGCGTGGCCCCGCCTATTCTAGTAAATTTTTTTGGGTTTTCAGATTTTTCTAGTTGGTTTCTCATTTAGACCTACTTGTATATCAAATTTCAGCTCCTTAGCGCAGCTTTTAATTTTTAATTTTTATGGGCTTAACCCCGCCCACTTTTCCAGAGTCAAAATTTTTTTTGGGGCAGTGCTAATTATTCGTGTCTAGATTCGTTACAAATGGATAATAATAGCTAGATAAATAGTATATCTAAATATGGTGAACCGCAGGGCATTAAAATGAGGTTTAAATTGTATAGGCGTGCCAACGCCCACTTTTTTAATGAAAAATTTTATAGGATTGAATCGTCCAACATGTATGCCAAATTTCAATAAATAAAGCTTCCATTAAGCGCCTTATATTAGCTTTTTTAATTCTGACTTTTATGGGCGTATCTCCGCCCTCCTGGCTAAAATTTCCGAGTATTCAGATTTTTTATTTTATTTCTCACCTAGAGCTAGCTCTGTTTTGAATTTCAGCTCAATAGCATAAATTTTAATTTTGATAGGCGTAGCCCCGCCCTCCTGGCTAAAATTTTCGGGTTTTCAGATTTTTCTGGTTCATTGCTCACCTATATCTTCTCGTGTACCAAATTTTAGCTCTCTAGCGATAGCGGAAGTGCTTCATCAATTTGATGAGTGTGTCAGTGGTGAGTGAGTATGTCTTAAAATATGCACTTTTTGCACCTCCATATCTCCGGAACCTTTCATTGTAAAACTTTCAAACTTCGCATGTGCGGTAATATAATTATGGTTTAAATTTTATAATTTTACGATTGCGGGGAACAAAGTTATGAGGGGGGTAAAAACAGCTCGAATGGCTTCGTGTAAATATACACACTGCGTGCATTGGCCTGAATGAACTTGGCCAATTTATACAAATTCTGTGTCGTGAAGTTTTTCTATTTTAATTAATAAGTGATAATTTTGACATATATGTAAAGCAAGTATTTGTAAGTCAAAAATTAATTGCTATTTAATAATTGAACTCAAAAATCTAATTAACTATTGGTTTGTTGCTAGATTTTATGAACAAAAAATATGCCCCTGAAGAAGCTTGAAATAAACAAGCGAAACGTTGGGTGTTTGAAAATAAAATAAATTTGTTTTATTTACGTTTTGGATTGACCATATTTATCCCGAAGGTAACCCCTGTCACAACAAGTTTAAGAAAAGTTATTTACACTTAAAAAGCTGTTTTAAGAACAAAAAACTTTTTTAAAAGGTCCTCTTTGACAAAAGTACTTATTTAAGAAATAAATACTTTTCAAGTGAGATACTTTTTTGATGCGATGCTTTATTCAAAAACGTACTTTTTATAAAAAGTGGTATTTCAAAGATGCTTTTTGGAAAATGTACTTCTTGAAAAAGAGCACTTTTTAGAAAAATTACTTTTTGTTAAGGTACTTTTTGCAAAAAGGAATTTTTTGGAAAAAGTACTATTTGAGAAAGGTACTTTTTTGGAAAAATACTTTTTAAAAAAACACTTTTTGGAAAAAGTATGTTTTGATAAAGGTCCTTTTTGGAAAAAGTATATTTTGAAATAGGTACTTTTTGACAATTATTTTTTGATAAAGATACTACTTGGAAAAGTACTTTTTGAAAGAGGTACTTTTTGAAAATAGTAGTTTTTGAATTAAAAAATTAATATATAAAAAATAAACCAAATCTAAATACGTCATAATTATTATTATTATTGGCATTATTACTTCTTTGTATATATAAAATAGTAACCTCACTGACTGCGTGATCATCGAATATCCCAAGCCATTGGATATAGAGCGTGTGTGCAGTCGCATTTTTATAAAAAAAAATATATCTGACAGTTGCTTGGTACTTTTTGACAATTGTACATTTAGATGTCAAAAACGATTTTCATACTTTTATTTTGTAATTCATATGTATATCTATTGAATTATAGAACACAAAAAGAAATTTTGTGAAAATATTTCGAGTATATGTATGTTTGCACGTTTTTAAAATTTGAACAAATATATGGTAAAATTGGTACCCCTTTTCTGGACTTTTCCTATGCAGCTCAATTTGTATTAATTAGTAATTAAATTTTATCTTTAGCTTTTTCTGCGGATGTATTAAAAATTGATTTTTGGAAATTTGAATGCTACACGAGTAAGACCAGTAACGCAATATCAATATAGAATAACAATTCAAACTGAATTAAATTTAAATAAAACAAGTAAGAGTGCTATATTCGGCTGTGCCGAATCTTATATACCCTTTACCAAAGTGCGTTTATGTAGTATAGAGATACATACTCAAGCACATAGTTACTTTTATGTACAAAGAAAAAAAATAATAATTTTCAAACCCTAGAATCATAATTTTAGATTTTTCTGATTACTTATACCAATCTAGTAGTTCTTAAAAAAATATAGAAAGTGTGTTAAGTGAAAAAAAGGAAATTCAAAAACAAATGTTTTAATTAGTTATTTAATGTCTAGAAAAAAATCATAGTTTCCAGCTCTGGAGCTGTGGTTTTTATTTTTATAATTTTCTATACCAAACTTTACTTTCCAAAACGTAAAATATATATAATTTATAAAGGAAAAGATAAAAATTAATTAGACTTAGTTACTTTTATATATCAAAAAAGTGTAAGTGTCCCAACCGTGAACTCATTCTTTTTGATTTTCTAATTTCTTACACCAATCTCTTTCTTTCAAGAATTTAAGAAATGTTTAATTTATAAAAAAAAGGAAAAATTTGTTTTAGTAAGTTACTTTTGTACAAAAAAGTTAAAGTTTTCCAACCCTGGAATCGCCTTTTTAATTTCCTTAATTGTTTTTTTTATTTGAAATACCAATTTTATCCGTTTTCAAGCATAAAATAAGTTTAATTAATAAAAATAAATAAAAATTAGTTTTCGGTAGTTAATTTTTTATATCGAAAATAGTGTCAGTTTCCCAACCCTGGAATCGTCCTTTTTGATTTTTTTAAATTTTTTATAGCAATCTTTTTTTTAAGAATATAAGATATGTTTAATTTGTAGTAAAAAAGAAAAATTTGTCTTAGTAAGATACTTTGTATAAAAAATAAGGTTTTTCAACCCTGGACACGTCGTTTTAATTTTTATATATTTTTTATTTTGAAATACCAAATTCATTCGTACTGAAGTATTAAATAAGTTTATTTTATAAAAAAAAAAATAAAAATTATTTTTCGGTAGCTAATTTTTTATATCACAAAAAGTGTGCGTTTTCCAACCCTGAAATCAAACCTTTTGATTTTTCTGATTTCTTATACTAATCTCTTTCTTTTAAGAATATAAGATATCTTTAATTTATAGAGAAAAAGCGAAAATTTGATTTAGTAAGTTACTTTTCTATAAAAAAGGGCAATGTTTTCCAACCCTGGAAACGCGTTTTAAACTTTTTTAAATTGAAATAACAATAAAATAATTTTATTTATTTAAAAAAAATAAAATTAGTTTTCGGTAGTTAATTTTTTATATCACAAAAAGAGTAAGTTTCCCAGCCCTGGAATCATCCTTTTTAATTTTTCTGATTTCTTACACCAATCTATTTCTTTTAAGAATATAAGATATCTTTAATTTATAGAGAAAGAGGAAAAATTTGTTTTAGTATGTTACTTTTGTATAAGAAAAAAAGTTAAAGTTTTCCAACCCTGGAAACATCTTTTTAAATTTTTAAATTTTTTTTATTTGAAATACCAATTTTACTCGTGGTGAAGTATAAAATAAGTTTACTTAATAAAAATAAATCAAAATTAGTTTTCGGTAGTTAATTTTTTATATCACAAAAAGAGTAAGTTTCCCAACCCTGGAATCATCCTTTTTAATTTTTCTGATTTCTTACACCAATCTATTTCTTTTAAGAATATAAGATATCTTTAATTTATAGAGAAAGAGGAAAAATTTGCTTTAGTAAGTTACTTTTGTATAAAAAAAGTTAAAGTTTTCCAACCCTGGAAACATCTTTTTAATTTTTTGAAAGTTAATTTTTAATTTGAATTACCAATTTTATTCGTACTAAAGTATAAAATAAGTTAATTTAATAAAAAAAATAAAAGTTAATTTTAGGTAGTTAATTTTTTATATCACAAAAAGTTTCAGTTTCCCAACCCTGGAATCATCCCTTTTGATTTTTCTGATTTCTTACACCAATCTTGTTCTTTTAAGAATATAAGATATGTTTAATTTATAAAGAAAAGGAAAAATTTGTTTTAGTAAGTTACTTTTGTATAAGAAAAAAAGTTAAAGTTTTCCAACCCTGGAAACGTCTTTTAAATTTTTTTTTTATTTGAAATACCAATTTTATTCGTGGTGAAGTATAAAATAAGTTTACTTAATAAAAATATATCAAAATTAGTTTACGGTAGTTAATTTTATATATCACAAAACTCGAAGGTTTTCCAACCCTGGAATCATCCTTTTTGTTTTTCTGATTTCTTATATCAATTTCTTTCTTTTAAGAACATTAGATATGTTTAATCTATAGAAAAAAGGAACAGTTTGTTTTAGTAAGTTACTTTTGTATAAGAAAAAAAGTTAAAGTTTTCCAACCCTGGAAACGTCTTTTCAATTTTTTTTTTATTTGAAATACCAATTTTATTCGTGGTGAAGTATAAAATAAGTTTATTTAATAAAAATAAATAAAAAATTAGTTTACGGTAGTTAATTTTATATATCACAAAAATCGTAGGTTTTCAAACCCTGGAATCATCCCTTTTGTTTTTCTGATTTCTAACATCAATTTCTTTCTTTTAAGAACATTAGATATGTTTAACTTATAGAAAACAAAAGGAAAAATTTGTTTTAGTAAGTTACTTTTGCATAACAAAAAAAGTTAAGGTTTTCCAACCCTGGAAACGTCTTTTTAGTTTTTTTAATTTTTTTAGTTATAAATACCAATTTTATTTATACTGAAGTATAAAATAAGTTTATTTAATAAAAAATTATTAAAAACTAGTTTTCGGTAGTTATTTTGTATGGAAAATGAAGTTTAAGTCTCCCAGCTCTGAAACCGTCTGCTCGATTTTGCTGATTTTCAGTACCAATCTTATTTCGACCATTTCTGACCCACCAGTCCAAGAACGAAGTCTCTAGCTTTTCTGGGAGCTTCGGAAAACCGATTTCACGTACAGACAGACGGACAGACGGACATCGCTTATTCGTCTTCCCTATGCATAAGGATCCAGAATATATATACTTTATAGCTCGCTTATTAATATTCTAGAAATTACAAACGGAATGACAAGCCTATATATACCCTTTTACCCATTTTTTGGTAAAGGGTATAAAAATGGGACTAGGTTAGTAATTATCTTCTGAAGTAAAATCAATAGAAATAGTATTTGATTTTATTTTGAAAAGTCTGGTAAATTTTTTGGCACTCCATGGAAATTCACACAAATAATTGGTGAAAATAGTACCACTTTTTGGTATTTTAGCTATAAAAATCCAATTTCATAAAATAAATAAAGAACTCAAAACCACATGTGAAATTCACAGTACCAAACAGCCCAAACAGAAAACTTTGCCAAAGCGGAAAAATCGTAAATCGAAAAAATTCCAAAACTGCAAAAATTTTCAACATGAAAGAATTCGCTTCAACTACAACAAAAAATTATACAGGGAAATAATTATTTTTGGAGAAAAAACATAACTATCAATATGGGTCTCAAGCAAAAGGACTTGGTTAGTGCATTATTAAAAAGAGTATAAACAAATTCTGAAACGACCTAAAAAAGAAATTGGAGAGTGAAAGTTGATATGTTTGGGCAAAAAACAATCCTACCAATACAAGTGTGAAATAAAGGGGGTTGACGAGTAACTTTAAGGAATTAATATCAAAAGTGTCCTAGGTACATAATAGTGTGTATAACTCAGAAACTCTATCAATATGGATTTCAAATAAAAGGACTTGGTTGATACATTATAAAAAATACAACGAACGAACGGACAAGAAACACGTCTATCAATATGGGTTACAATTAATTGGGCTTTATGACTTGGTTTAATGAATCAACATGAATCTCAGTTGAACACAATATCAATATGACGAGTTTCGCGTACTTCTACATTTGAACCCTATCTATTTGGATTTCAAATGCAAAAGCTTGGTTAGTATGTATAAAATATCCGCTAACAAAGTAGCGGGCAATATGCTAGTGCATTATATAATTCTTATTTAGTTCTTACTGGCGTTGGAATAAGTATTTAAAGCTTACATAAAGAGATCACTGATACGCTGACCAATAAAACCAATACAGTTTTCGAGATTAATATAAGAATTTTTAAATAATTAGGATATTTTACAATTATTTTGAGTAAAACTAAATGTATGTTATTTTCACAAAATGTCTTAAACAACGACATTGCTTTGTGTAAAACATATACCTACATACATTTGTATATATATTTATTTCTTGCTTGTACAGGTGTTACAATTTCAATTAAAGTTTATTCTCACTTGGAAAAATTCAATTTAAAATATTTGAAGAAATTTCATTGAAATTATTGCTTTAATTCCTTTTGAATAATTTGCCATGATAAATTCTTTAAACGGAATGTTTATTTCTGCGCTCGATTACGTTTCCATTAATAACTTTTTATTTTCATACATACTTTCCATCAACCTGCAAGTAATACGCCACCAATGGGAAAAAATAAAATAAATAAAAATTGTTTGTAATTGTAAGAAAATACGCAAAAGTATGAAAGAAAAAAATTTCAGATTTTTATTACGGATAAAATAAAATGCAAAGTCACTAAACGTCTAAAGCCCAAAAAAATGGGAATAAAATGTCATGTTCAAGCTACCACTAGATGCTGTATTGCTTCCGACCTGTAGATAAATAAATGAATTTTCTAATACGAAGAAAAATGCAAAAAAGGAAAAGCTAACCACAATTCACGCGACATTGGGCTCATTCATAAGACGTAGTAGTTGAGAACAACAGTTGGTCCCAAAAGTTACGAATTAGAGACGGCTTGATGGATATAATTTAGTTTTATATCTTTGTTACGTTACTTTATCGCATTTGCAATGTAAAATTTCAAACAAAGCATACAAAACGCACAACTCTATTCGATCAGCTGTTCAGGCTGAGCACAACATTTTGACTACAGATAGCGAAAAAATTGTATGATGGAAAATTATTCAACTGTTGAGTGAAGCGGAACTACTCAACTGTTAAGTGAAGCGGAACTACTCAACTATGCGTTTCTAAGACAAACATTCAACGGTTGCACAACAACTACGTCTTATGAATGCACCCATTACCAACAATAATTTTTAAATTATTTTAGTGATAAAGTAAGCGTTCTTTGTTGCAAATAAAACGAACTCGAATATTTTCGGTTGCAGTAATTTTAAGTATTATGCAGTTACTTAATTTTTATCCCACTAAAACCTTTCAGCGCAGCAATTATTCGAAATATATGAGATAGCACTCTGATGATAACAAAATATACATATGCATAGTAGATTTTAGTGACAGGTATTATAGCACACAAAAACTTGGCCGAAATTTGTATCTCAGTATTTCTGACGGCCGAACTTTTCGAATAGGAACTTGTCATTTTTCACATTTAAATTTTCGTGGGAATATGCAACACTAAAAGCAAGCCGTGTTAACCAAGTGGCACCATCGCCACGGCAGCTGATTAGTTTTTGCTTTCCTTATAATTAAGATTAAATATGTGAAACTTTATTGTTGTTTTTTGCATAAGTATTCGTCATTTTCTTCAGAAAAATATTTCTCTTCCTGGGAAAAATTAAAAACAAATTTAGCCAATTCACAAAGTCTTCTAAAGTCACAAATGATGTATTACACACAGAAAAATTTAAACTTAAAATCTACTAAAACAAGGCTAATCTAACATTTTTCGGCAATGATTTTACTTCATATGTGTTTCATGTTAATTTAAAATGATTTATAGTAATTGCCAAAGAAAATTTTTCCTTTTGAAATAACTTTATTTCACGTTGAATTAACATTTACGTACTGTTAAGATAAAAATGAATAATCATGTTGAATCAAAGTTGTTTCAACTTAATGTAGTAATTTTATTTTATTAATTATTTAACTTACGTGTTGTTGGCATAGACATCAGAAAAATTTTTGTATATAAATTAAATTGGCTTCCCCGGCCAAGATTTGAACTCGGAACTCAACGTGCTTACCACTGCAGCTACAACAACTTTAAATATTCTTAAGATAAACACTAAATATGTACCATCTTGAATTATATTATAATTTAACATTATTTCATATCATATAACATACAATTTATTTGAAAAGTTTTAGTTTAATTTAAAAAAAAACAAAATGCTTTGACTTGAAAAGTTTTAGTTAAAAAAAAGTACAAAAACTTTGACTTGACTCCAGGATTCGATCCTGCGATCCTACGAATGCAAGACTAGTACACTGCCTACCAGCCAGCAGCAGTTTGTCGGCTGTTTACTAGTGTTTTTCATACGGGATTTCCCGGGAAAAATTTTCCGGGAATTCCCGGGATATTTTTATTATATTGTTATGGAAACTTTAGCTTGTATGTAGCAAAATATCTAAAAAGAACGATTTTATTAATGCTTATTCTGTACTAAAGTCTTAGGGCCGTATGGAAAAAAAACTTAGCAAAGCTTTGCCAAGTAATGTTAAGTTGAGTTGTATTCTAAATAAAATTATTATATCAAAATTCTAAAGTAGGTACGTTTGTTAAGACTACTCTAAGTTGATATTTCCAAAATGTATGTTTTGTACATCAAATGTTTTTATTAAAATAGCACATATTGATCCACGTTACATCTGAAAATAAAGCTAGAAGTGCCTAGCTCTTATCTTAAATTTATTATTTCTGTCAGTGATGGAAAACATCACCAAATTATCCAACTGATTCGAAATACATAGCAAAATCCACAAAAAAATATTAAAATAAATCGAAATATAAAAAAGTGTTTTAGGGATGCACATACAATCAAAACGAATCGAAAAAAGCTGGATATTCAAATACTCATTTCATTCTTTTAAAACATATTGTGATAATATTTCATATCCTTTTGCTTTTACTTCATAGAAATGTGTATCTGTTTTCCTACTAAGTCAGAAGCTCATACTTTTTAAATAAGGTTGCATTACTTCAAGATAATAAAAATTTATTTAATAAAATAAAAAATTATTTGAAAACCCGAATGAAATTGTATTCGATTTTGTACATCATACTTGCTTTTTAAAAAATATTTTGTAAGATTTTTTTAATAATATAATTTGTTCTTTTTTTGCGTTAAATCGATGCATTTGGCTTTGTATTTACATATAATATTTGTATTTATGCGTTACTATTTTTTGACTAATCATCGGGTGGTTATTATTGCTGCAGTAATAATGTATTTTAAATATAATCAGCCTTATTTATAAAACTTAAAAAGTATTTATAAAGGTTTTTTAAAATCAATTTTCATAAAAAATTTTTCTTAAAAAGCCTTTATAAAGCCTCTTTAAATTTTATGAATAAGACTGAATGTTTATAATACGTTATTATTTAATCGATATCATGAATTATAATATGTTTTTTGTTGAAATAGATTAAATTAAAAAATATTTTGTATTAGTTTGCATTGGGCGGGAATTCCCGGGAAACCAAAAAGTCCTTCCCGCTTTCCCGGGAAATGAAAAAGTCCGGGAAAAGAAAAACTCTACTGTTTACAAACATAAAAAACAACAACAATGCAAAAACAACCTACACAACTGTGTAGTGCAGCTACCCTGTCGGAAATTACGTTAACTTTACACTAACTTTAAGCTAACTATTTCGCAACTAGTACTGACTGACACCTGGATTACTTTAAATGTAATCAAGTGACTATTTTAACATTGCGATGTCCTAGGCGGTAGTCAATAGTCTCACTCTGCATTACTTTCAGCTAACTTAAAGTTGATTATTTTAAATCACCTGGTAGTCAGTAAATTAAAAAAAAATTCTGGGGTTCGAACATGTATCATCACACGTTATGTACTCAACACGCTGCCACTTAGCTAAGGTACCATCTAAAATAACAACAGAAAAATGTTAATATAAAACTGAAGTGAGTTTCAAAGTAGCTGAGAATAAATTTGTTGGCTCTCATAAAATTCGATTTCGTACTCAACTTGAGAATTAATTTCGGGTTTGTTTTGGATGACATTGCAGTTAGCTTTTAGTCAGTCTAAGAAAAGTTAACTATAAGTTATTTATTTTTGTAGTCAACCACCAATACACCAACACACTCAAACAACATATTATTTCTTGTAAAATTAATGTGATTTGAATGAATTTGAATCAACCTTTTGGCATGGTGATTTTACATTGGTATTTATTTCTGTGTGTACCATTTAAGACCAAATAGCGCCGTTGTGAATGGCCTGTTGTATTGCCATATTGTCATAAACAGTAAATTCAAATGACAGAAAACTGTGTGAACTTTTTGTTTTTAATTCGAAAATATTAAAAAATGTCCATCATGGTCATGTGGTTTTATTATGACATCAAAATTAAACAAATCCGTTCAGTAGACATTGCACTTTTTGCGGTGTGGGCAATTTGTTTGCGATTTATATCTGATATTTTGTTGTTCTTTGCAGTGTAATGCAATACGAATGCATTTCGAAATTTTTCGCGGTTTTCCGAGTTTATTTCATTTTCAAAAGTATTGGCGATTCCTAATGAATATTAAAGATTGTTTCCGATTTTACGAATTCTGATTCTTTACAGTTTTTGCGAATTTTAAACATGCTGCTGTTAGCATGTTTTGGCAATTTTTACCGAATTATTGGCATTTTTTTTTTGCGAATTTCTATTATTTATATGTATGTTATAAGTGAATATGTGCATAATTTATATATATATATATATATATATATATATATATATATATAATGGGATAAAAAATATCCATAGCAAGGCAGAGATTTTAACTAGAGCTGTTAAGTCGACAAATTTAGTGGTGTTGCAAAAGACGAATTTACGCAACGATTTCTTGAAGGCAAGCAAGTTCATCGAACTGTAAGAGGTTCATCATAATTCCCAATTTTGTTTTTAGCATAACTCTTGAATATAAAAGAAAATAATATTTAACAACAATGTAACATAATAGCCGCTACAATAATACTTATATGAATGTAGCGACGGTACATCGAATAAGTTAAAATAAATAATGTGATGATCGTAAAAGATAAGCAAGAATAGTTAAACATTCTTATGTAGAATGATATAACTTCGTGCTAACCCAAATATAAAATAAAAAACTGAAAAACAGAAAATGAACAGTGATACTTATAAATGTATTTAACAAAGGTAAATCAATAATTGTGTTTACAATAATCATTTCTCATATTCAATTTCATTGAAAATTTACGTTAAATAGCTCTACACCAGGAGATAGTCATGGGTGCTGATGAAGTGCGTGGATGCACAGAAAAATATCGGTATTTCCCCCAGCTAATAAAGTCTAGTTTAATTTTTCTTCTTTTCTTTAGAAATTCACATTAATTAATAAAAATATTTCATTCAATAAGAATTGAAATTACTGAACTTAAGCCCGATTAAAGAAATTATTTCTGATTGAAATTCACTACAACGTCTCATCTTAAGCATATGGTAAAGTAAATAATAACAGCTGAAAGATCGGTAATGAGTAATGACTGCTTGGGACCCAGATGACGGCCTTGAGGCACTCTCGATACAACGTCAAAAGTTTTTGATATAGCTTTTTTTAAATTAGACTTGCTGTGCTCTATTTAAGTCAACATATTGCATTATCGCTGAATCTCATGCGGCCTGTAAAAAACCTTAGTTCTTACTAATATAATTTTTCACGTTCTGTCTTATTGCGGTTTTCGAATTTTTGAATTCGATTTCAAAAACTAAGACTAGATTTTAAGAAATTGTGAATGCATGTTTAATCTAGTATAGCAAATCGAAATCGAATTGAACAGTTGAGCCCATTAATTACTATCTTAAGAAATTTACAAATTTGGTTATAACAGCAGTTAAACACAAGCTAACAAACGTAAATGACACAAATAAGGGCATAAATTGAATAATAATTATAATATGAAATATAAATAGATATTTTAACTGAACAGTACATGAAAATTTTAAGTTAGTTATTTCAATAGTAATAAATAAAATTAATTAAAATAAAAAATATAAATAATAGGGCATTTACATTACCTCGAAATCTAGTACTTACGAGATTTCGAGTTAAATCTTGCTGCTTTTTACTATATTTCACATACAAAACAAAATCTATTTTGTCAGTAGATTTGTAGGAAATCTAATAAAAATCTAATATTTTTATTTATTTTTTACCACCCTGTACAACATATTTATAAAAAAAGATGAGTGAATTAGCTACGGTCTGCTTAAAAAGGTGTGTGATTCAGCTACACTGCAGTTATTTGGTTGTAGTTTTGGAAACTTTTTTGTTAATGGGTTTTGTTTTGGATAAAAAATCTTGATAAATGTCAAAAAAATTGGTCTAAACGGTATATATTTTCATAAGGATTTTGATTAAAATCTGCTAGATTTTGTGCTGGTGTAAATGGCCTACAATATATTCAACCGAATCGAAATAACAACCTTATAAATGAGTACACATTTGCATATATTTATAAAAAATGTAAATTGTTTATTTAAATTGACAAATAAAATTAATTTATATTACTACATATTTACAAGAAAGTTTATTGTAATAATAAAAAGTAAAATTTATGAAATATATTTGACAACAATAAAAAATTAAAAATTGATTAAAATTATTTTTGAAATGCAAAGTGATATTCTTACAATTTAAAAGTAACTATAAGTACTCCCCTCTCAATGAGTGCGAACGCGTTCAGGAAGTCTTATAGTTCTAGCAGATCTTGATTTCAAAACTTTCTTATTAACGGTGCTTTCAAACATATTTTCTTCAAAATTAGTATTTACAAAAAAAGCAGGCTTTAGACGGTCAATTGATATTGTTTCTCTTTTGCCTTTAACTAAAATATCAAATGTTTTATTATTTCGTTGCAAAACTCTAAATAGTCCAACATATTTCGATTGAAGAGGCTTTACATAACAAATGCTTCCATGTATGGATACGTCGCGATTGTTATGTAAAGCCTCTTCAACGAGCATTTCATTAACTCTTGATGTACAAAGAATTTTTGTAAATTATGTTGATGATATGAGGTTTCTATCGGTTTAAGGTTTTGAGTTAATTTTTGTATTGTTTTCAAATGATATTTAGGGTAAATTTTTCCAACGGGTTTAAAAAATTCAACTGGAAGTTGTAAAGTTTCGCCATATACCATTTCTGATGGTGATGCTTCAATGTTTTCCTTCAGGCTTACTCTTAATCCCAGAAGAACAGTATTCAAGGAAACAGTCCATTGTTCATTATCAGCACATGTTAGACCGGCTTTAAGCATTCGGTGAAATAGTTCTACTAATCCGTTGGCTTGTGGATGATAAGCTGTTCCAAAATTGTGAGATATTCTTAAATTCTTAGTTATTGTATTGAAAAAATGCGAAATAAATTGACTTCCTCTATCAGTAACGATAGTGCTTGGAATACCAAAACGACGAATCCATCCATCATAAAAAACTCGAAACACCGATTCAGCTATTATGTCTTTTAGAGGAAAGGCTTCTGGCCAACGACTGAAACCATCAACATACGTTAATAGATATGAATATTCCCCCGAAGGTGGCAATGGTCCAACGATGTCTAAATGAATCATTGAAAATCGATTGCTAATAATTGGAAAATTTGCAAGTTTGCTTTTGGTTTGTCTTGTTATTTTAGAGCGTTGACAGTCTTGACAGCCTCGTGACCAATCGTTGACATTTTTGTTAATTGATGGTCAAAAAAATTTAGAGCAAATTAGTTTTCTGGTGGCTCGAATGCCAGGGTGTGATAGTGTGTGAATATTCTTAAACACTATCTCCGAAATTCGTTTGGGCGAGCAACACCAGTTGACATTTCATAATAAACTTGAGTGTCTGTATTTGGAAGTGTAACAAGAACAAATTTTTCATTACCTGGAAACTGCAAAAATTCTTTAAGTTGAGAGTCAATCTTTTGAGCTTGACTTAATTTTGTATAGTCTATGGGTTGAATTTGAATTGCTTCAAACGTGATAAGGCATCAGCTATTATCATCATCAGATATTCGCGAATATTGTTTCAAATATTCGTATTCGCATTCGTATTCGCGAATATCAAAAGTTGACATTCGTTACATCACTAGTACATACATACGTATACATATATCTGAGCCAAGTATTTGGCTGATGTCTGTGGAAAATTGAGAAATAAAATCAAGATGATTCCGTTGACGTGGTGATGCCTTTTTCAACTTTTGCTTAAACGCAAATATTAAAGGATGATGATCCCTCTAAATTGTTAATTTTCTGGCTTCTAACAAATAACGAAAATGACGAATTGCTTTGTAAATAGCTAAAAGCTCTCGATCATATGTGCTGTATTTCTCTTCAGTCGTGCTAAGCCTTTTACTGGAAAAAACCAAGTGGTTGCCATGTGTTATTAACAAATTGCTCAAGTGCAGCACAAATTGCAAAATTTGATGATTCAATCTTGAGAACCATTTTGCCATTAGGAGCTCAGTGAGACAAATATGTTGCATCAGCCAAAGATTTTTACAGTTCTTAAACGCATTTACTGAGTCTTCAGTCCAAAGTATTTTGCTATTATTATTCTTTTTCGTTGTTCCTTTTAAAAATATAGTGAGATTCATTTGTTCTACTGCACCTCTTGGAAGAAATTTTGGATAAAAATTAAGCATAGCCAAAAATCTTCTCAGCTCTTTAATGGTTTTTGAAAGAGGAAACTCATTTATTAATTTAACTTTCCTTGGGAGTAGACTGATTCCATTCGTACTAACATGGTGTCCAAGGAAATCAATTTCAGGAACGCCAAAAACACACTTTGCAGGATTAACTTTAATTCCGTATTTTTTAAATCGATTAAATAGATCTTTGAGATGAAAAGATGTTCCTCCTCTGATTTTGAGAAAACACGCACGTCGTCAATGTAAACAAATATAAAATCAAGCTCCCTGCAGACTCAATCAATAAAACGCTGGAAAGTTTGTGCAGCATTGCATAATCCAAAGGGCCTTTTCAAAAATTCGAATAACCTAAAGGGTGTAGTGACAGCAGTCTTCGGAATATCATCGGGGTTTACTGGAATTTGATAAAATGCTTTCATTAGATCTAATTTCGAAAATATTGTAGCTCCATGAAGATTCATTTGAAAATCAGTTAAATATGGAACATGATACTTGTCTGCAACAGTAATACTGTTAAGAGCCCTGTAATCACCACAAGGTCGCCATTCTCCGTTTGGTTTTTGCACCATGTGAAGAGGATTCGCCCAATGACTGCTGGATGGTCTAACAATTCCTTTGTCCAACATATACTGGAATTCATCTTTAGCATCTTTTAATTTGACCGGATCTAGTCGTCGTGGTCTACAGGAAACACTTGGGCCTTGAGTGATAATATGATGATATGTGCTATGATGAGCTTCAAAGTTAGCAGATAATGTAAAAATTTCTGTATACTATTTTCAAATAGTGTGGTACCAGAGACCATCTTAATACCAGCAAAAGTATCACTAACAATATTACCGCTAGTTCTAAGATTGGTTATACCATGAACTAATGATCTTTGTTTCAAATCAGGAATAAGATGGCAGTGGCGAAGAAAATCGGCTCCAATAAGCGGGCGGGATACATCAGCAAGTATAAAATTCCATCGGAAACCTTTTCGTAGACCTAAGTCTAAATTAAGATATATCTGACCAAAAGTTTTAATTTCTGTACTGTTCGCGGCATAAAGTGAAAGTTTTTGAGGAGATCTATAATTATTACATGGATATACTGAAATTTCAGCGCCATTGTCTACAAGAAATTGTACTTTTTAATGTTTTTCAGTGACAAATAAACGACCATTATACAATTCATCTATACAAGCGGTCAAAGAACTGGTATGACTTGAATTTAGTTTTTTGGGATAACAAATTTGCAGATACAAATCTGCACAAATAGTGCAGAAACAAACATTGATGTTGAGCTTGAAACAACTTCCAGAATCTTATCAGCCTGAAAAGCCAATTTATCAACGTCATTTTTGTTTCACAAATTGCTAAAATACTCTTCACTTTGTCCGGTAAACGTTCCATAAACAGGGTTTTTAAAATTTCATTGCTTACCTTATCATTAAAAAGTGATTTCATACGCTGAAGATAATTGAATGGTTTTTCATCACCTGCTCCGCAGACTCATCAAACGATTTCATAATACGATTTTTGATTGCGTCGTATTTGCCGGATGAGGGTGGTGAAACGAATATATCTTTAACGGTATATAAGACCAATTGATCCAAGTTCATCACTAAATATTCAAATTTTGTAGTATCTTTAGTAATTCCACACATACGGAAACATGCTTCAACTTGTAGAAACCAAACCTCTGGTTCATCTTTCCAAAAAACAGGAAGCTTGAAGACTTTTTACTGATGCTATTTCAGGAATATTTATAGGCTCTTCTGGAGGTTGCTCGGCATTCAAAGCTCTTGCATTTTGTGATGTACCACGTACAGGCACTTCTTCAAAAACGGGCATTTTGATTATTATGATTCTTATTTATTATGAGTACACATTTACATATATTTATAAAAAATGAAAATTGTTTATTTAAATTGAAAAATAAAATTAATTTATATTACTTTTTACAAGTTTATTGTAATAATGAAAAGTAAAATTTATAAAAAATATTTGACAACAATAAAAAATGAAAAATTGATTAAAATTATTTTTGAAATGCAAAGTGATATTCTTACAAGTTAAAAGTACATATAACCTGAATCTAAAGTAAAATCAACAAGAGAAATGTGCTATAGTAAGTTCCTAAGTTCCTTGTTATATTGAATTAACCAAAAAAAAACCATTTTATTAAATTTTCTAAAATATGAACAAATATTTATATTTAAAAAAATTACACTTGTAGAATCGGCCGTTTTAGGAAAATAAGCCGCGACAATTTAATTTGGCTTTTAATTTAAAAAAAAGCGTTTCTTTTGCAACAACAAGTTGCACTATCACTTCAGTAACTATTTATTGTATTTTAGTTATTTCAACCAACAATTTACACTTCAAGTATTTCTAATCAATCCCTACTGCTTGACCTTGTTGTACAATATCGGTTCATTGAAATTCCAAAAATAATTTACGTGCACTGTAAGCTTAACAATTGAAATAGGTTCGTTTGACTCACGATATATTTTTCTGTGTAGGGAATAACTTAATTTTGAAACATTTTGTTTTAAGCTTATGAAAATTTTAAACAAACGGTTTGTAATTCTGTTGCAGGTTATGTGCTCAACATTGGACAGAAACTCGCTTATTAGCTTCATGCACAACTGTAACAAATATTAAGAATAGTTCATTCGAAAAGTGAATAATAGACGTTTCACCATAATTTGTTCAAATGTAAAAGAAAAAATATAAATAAATAAATTACATAATATAGAATAATTACTTGTGGTTTACGCCGAACGCTTCAATTATGATTTTGTTGGACAATAAGAAACTTATTTTTTTAAAGACAATGTAAAGAAAAATTAATGTTTCATCTTATATTTATTTTATCTTATCGCATGCACAATAATAAAGTAACATAAACAAAATAAATTTTCTTATTTTTATTTGTCTCTCGCACCAGAAAACTTGAAAAAATTGCCTTCAGACAAAACCGCCAAAACGTATGATTACAACTGCAAATGCTAAACAAAGGAAAGAATTACATACATATACACAGCCATACTTACATATAAAAAAAAACAAAAAGTTCATGCAATGTCATTCAGCTTGAGCCTTCATACCAATAAAATACCGGGTTTATTGGTATAATGATTGTAAAGATACCAAATAGTAAAAACTTAGGTGAGGACGACCAAGACCATTCCGTTTCAGAGGGCTCTCATAATCGCCAAAGAGCAAAAAGCAAACGATGAAAAAGAAATACACCATGACCACCCAGTATTAAACATGACATCATGATATAAGACGAAGAAGTTTATTTAGTTGTTGTTTGCATCTTCTATGCTTCGACGTACAAACATACATATATCTTCTTAAATAGACATCTCAAAGAAAATGAGAAGCTTTAAGAAGGCCGATGGAAATGAAATGAATAAACAAATGAATGAAAAACGAAAAACTTGTACATATACTTACATAGATATGTACATTTGCATTGTACAAGAAAAAATGTCTTCTATGCAAGTACATGTGAACTGTCGTCTAGTTTTTGCAGTTATTTTTGACGAGACTGTCGTTGCCGTTTTGAAAGTTTCATATTTATGTAAGGTTGTATTTGAAGCTGCTGCTGTTGTCGTTGTTTTGCCAACGGTCGAATTGGTTGCTGGTATGCATAATTTATCATTGCAAAAAACCAACAGTCACTTCCGGGCAATTCTTTTTTTTCAGTCTAATTTTTATAAAGAGAACATACAACTTTCTAATAAATGCTTGGATTTTCAAGTTTTATTTCTTTTAGAGGCAATATAGTTTGTAACAGCACTTGCAAAATAATAATCTATAGCAAAGTCCTGCACAAGACCATTTATAAGACCTTTCAAGACATGAAAGATTTTTACTACAGCGAAATGTTCTAAAACAAACGCTTAACAACACTGTTGGCAAGGCATTTGTTTCAGTTGTTTGTCATGCTGTAGTAAAGCATTTGAAAAATAAAGGCTTACAACTAATGTTAATACATGTGTGTGCGTTTCCATGTGCGCAGAAAAATAAAAGATCATAAACACATACATGCATGACGTTTGTACACGCGCTCATGCGTAGAAAGAAGCAAGCATCACAAATTCTTCCGTCACGAAGTGTTTTCTTCTTTACTCCTATACCTGCAATACTGAAACAAATTTCTTGCAAACAGTGTTGTTAACGTTTGTTTCATAAGACTTTGCTGTAGTAAAGCATTTGAAAAATCCCTCATGTCTTAAAAGCTCTAACACTAATAGGCAAGCCTTTCAGCAAATAGTCAAACAAGTAATAACTACCGAGAATATTCTGGGTCCTCAGACAACAATCTTTACTAAAGCGTTAAAAATGTGGCTACCACGCTGCTACACAAAGCAGCTCATTCTAATAAGTATCTCTCTTTTTTGCACGACGACACCTGTTCCACCTCGAATTATTGCTGGCAGCCTCAAAAAAGTGTTTTTTTAAGAGAAGTAACGTAACGAATGCCTATTACTTTTACTAGGTGGTACCTGTTTAGGAAAGATATACTAAAGGAGAAGACAGCTATAGAGAGAAGATAGAGAAAAGCTTAGTTTTTACAACTCTGCTTTTTGCACGTTTTTAATAAGGCAGTTTTGTAGTGCCTCTGGTGTCAATGAGACATATTAAATTTTCAAAGCTGTGCTTAGTAGCCATTTTATTTATTATTTTAGATTAGATTTAGATAAAAGATAATTAATAATTAATTAAGTCTTTGGTAATGATCTATGAGTTGATATAACCAATGAAGCTTACTTTGGCCTCGGCCACACATGCCGTTTTTTACATTAACTTAGAAATTTTTATTATGTTTAGAGGTCTTACGAGAAACCGAAATAATTAAAAATTTTAAAAAAGAATAAACTAAAAATTAGATTTACTAAATATCATGAAAATTACTTCGGATTCACTGAATATGTATCAAAAAATATATTTTTTCAATGACAACACTGTGTAAAAATCTCTCAAAATTATCCAGATTTGCACTTCGTCTAGATCATAAAAAAAATTTTTGGCGATTAGACGAGCTCCAAAGGAAGGACTGCTTTTTTAATTGTTTCATTTGTTTTTTAATTTAAAAAAAATTTATTAAAAATTATTGCATTTGAATTTACAAATTTCATTGGAAATTTAATTTTTATCGTGTATATACAGGGTGGGCCAAAAGAAACCAAGGGGTGTAAAAGTTTAATAACTGTTTTGTTTATTAATTTTTTTTTTATTTTTTCTTTCAGATTATATAGACAACACTTGGAGAATTTATAATGGAGAGGTTCACAAC
This sequence comes from Tachina grossa, assembly GCA_949987645.1. Taxonomy (NCBI): domain Eukaryota; kingdom Metazoa; phylum Arthropoda; class Insecta; order Diptera; family Tachinidae; genus Tachina; species Tachina grossa. The sequence continues at coordinate 129,361,718 of OX465274.1, read as the reverse complement.
TGAACAGAGAACAATAGAATTTTATTATTTAAACCAGAGATCAATTATTTTAACGCAAAGAGCATATCGTCGACTTTGTTAATAAGCAGAACTGTAGGTTCTGGGGTTCTCAAAATCCAAGAGCCATTCATCAACGCCAATTGCACCCCATCAGGTGTACAGTATGGTGTGGGATCACATCTGAAAATGTCATTGGGCCCTACTTCTTCGAGAATGAAGATGGAAGTGCTGTAACCGTAAATGGAGAGCGGTATCGGTTTATGATAGAAAATTTTTTACGTCCTGCTCTTGAAAACAGACCTGGTATGTGGTTTCAGCAGGACGGAGCCACTGCCCATACTGCCCGAGACACAATGGCACTTTTAAGTCAAATTTTTGGAGAGCGAATAATATCTCGAAATTCGGAAATTATTTGGCCAGCGCGATCGCCAGATTTGACAGCACCCGTCTATTTTCTTTGGGGTTTTTTGAAGGGGCGAGTGTATGTGAACAAGCCAGAGACAATCCTTGAACTCAAGGCAAATATTGTTGCAGAAATTCGAACGCTGCAGCCACAAGTTTTGAAAGATGTTATGGAAAATGCTCTAAAAAGAGCCCATCAGTGCAAAGCTGAAAACGGTGGTCATTTAAGAGACATAATTTTTCATACTTAGTGTAAAAAAATTTCCATTTTGTATATTATATAATCTGGAAGAAAAAATAAAAAAAGTTAATAAACAAAAAAGTTATTAAACTTTTACACCCCTTGGTTTCTTTTGGCCCACCCTGTACTTTCATTTAATGAAATAAAACGAATTTTAAAAATTCAGAACTGAAAATATCCCTACTTATATTATGTGATTGTATGCCTTTTCGAAGAGTTGCAACTAGTCTCAAACTTTAAGAATCAACATTAAAAAAATTTTTACAAGTCCTGTGATCTCCACAAAACCTCACATTATTTTTATTAGATGTTAATTTTACAATAAGTATACATATTTGGGGTATTCAAACGGTAGTGTTAAAGTTATAACGCCATAATGTTCTAAACTTTTAAGCTAGTTTAAAATACGACTGCTGTAAGTAACCCCTCATATTTTAGAGTGTTAGTTGAAACATAAACAATATGATACAAAACAAATTAGAAAAAATATTACAAAAATTAAATAATATTTGGTACGAATATGCAAAATTATGAGAAAATTGTTTAACGGCTTCTATCTGTTTCCGAAAATTATTTGCGAATTTTTGCAATATGTAAAACAAAATTTTTTCGAGTAAATTAAAATTCATTTTAAAATTTCAAGGCTTTGGAATTTATTTGCAAATTTTCTTAAGTTTTGCGATCAGGTAATTTTTGATAAAAGTTTTTGCTCTTGTGTGTAATTTTAACAAATTAGGATTGAATCAAGACACATCATTGTCTGATTGAAGTATTTTTGTTGTTGCAGTTTTTGCCTTTTTGACACATTTGGCGACTTTTATTTTATATCACACTTTGCTATCATTTTGGAACTAGCAAGTTTTTGCAAATTTTCATTTTCGCGAATTTTTCCGATTTTTGGAATTTCTTATATCTTTAGGTATTTATGTGTTATTTTAGGGCTTTCCTTTTTACCATTTTACCGATTTTTAATACATCTATCTATTGTGGCATTCTTAGATCTTTAGGTATTTGTAAGTAATTTTGGAGCTTGTTTGCAATTTTGCAAATTTTTGCAATAAAAGTGATTGTTCCCAATTCTTTGTTTTTTTTACAGTTTTAAATTTTTTTTAATAAGTATCAGACTTTAATCTATTTTTGATGTTACCAAGTTTTTGCGAATTTTCGTAATTGCGGATTTTTAAAAGTTTTTTACATTCCTTACAATTTAAGCATTTTTTAAAATAAATTTTAGGTTTTTTTCAATTAAAAAATTATTCGGCGAATTTTCGCAAGTTTTTTGCACGTGAGATAAGTTTTGATTCATAAAATCTACTGAGTTTGCTCGTTTATAGTTTTGAGTCTTCGGAAATTTGTTGAAGATATTCGCATTTTTGCAAGTTTTCGCGATTAATATGATATAAGTCTATACTCGAGTTATTACTTTTTTTGCGGTCTATATAATCAGCTTTGGGAGATTGTTTCAATTATTTTAACCCCTTGCGAATTTTTATATTTTTTGCAATATATAATACTTTGAGTAGAAATTTACTAAAGAACAATGCCACGTATTTAAACGTAAATGGACATTTTGTCGAAAAAGAAAAGTAAAAAGCAAAATAATTAGTTATGACAGTAACAAATACGTAGAGTGAAGAATTGTAATAATATAGTACTCCTTTTATATGAAAGAAAATAAAAATAATTTTAAACTGGTTTAAAATGTTAGGACCTTATGACTTTATGACACTTAGGACACCCTTGTGAATACCCCAATTATATATACAATTTATAACTATTTGAAGAGCCATTCTCGTGTGCGGAAAATGCATGTTTTCCTCGTAAATATTAAAGAAAATAACTCATTTTATGCACCAACAACGAATAAAGGTATTTTTGACTTGAAATAAAAAGTAAATACATATGTGCATATGTATGCCATCCCGTGCTGTAGTCATGCGAAAACGTGGTCTCTCTTCTACGTGTTGTGTTTTGGCACACGTACACTTACACTAGACTTCTAAAATCCATGTATGAATTTAAAATCTTTTTTGACAGATTGTTTCTACCACCTGTTTTAAAGCGCACAAATCATTTGAAGTATGGTGGTCGTTTTCAACACGAAAACAAAATTTTTAATAAAAAAAATATATATATGTATAAATCCGTGAAAAGTTCAACACAATAAAGTCAAAATTCATCGTAGTTTTATGTTTTCAAATCTTTTAAAACACCCAGTGCATGTTTTGTTTTCCATTTCTTTTTCTCCTTGAATGTTTCTGTTCAGCCAGTAGGAAAACCCCCAACTCGCTTAGTTAAAGTGGGTTACTTCTAAATTCGATATGGTGTGATGTGGTATTGTAGAATGTGGCGAACGTTCACATGAACATGTGTTTACATATTTCATTTGATAAACCTACATACGAACATGATATGTATGTTTTACAAACCAGGCCATAGTTAACGAAAATCATACATACGAACACGGGTGTAGTGTTGAATTTACAAGTTTTGCGATATATATTTCTGTTTTGATTTTGCTGTTAGTTTTCTTGTAAGTGCTTATTACACCTAACGTATGTCAGAGAGTGTGTTTGTATTCAAATAAATATTGTTTGTACTATAAATACTTTTGCCAAAGTTACATTGGCAACAACAAAGCGATTTATTTAATGTCTTAACGCGAGGCATATGCATGTTTAAGTGATTTAAATGATTTATGTCGAAAATAATATAAAAACTAAAGAAATCTTGCGACTTGAGGGGTTTTATGTATGTACTTGGTACTCGTATGTATGCATGTACTTATAAAGTATGCAAGTTTTTAAATCAGCCACAATGTGATCGTAAGGCCACATGAGTGCTTTTGCTGTGCTTAAGGTTTTTTACAGTGACAACAAAAATGAAGTCCAAAACATAACTTTCAAATACTAAAAGTTTTCAGTAGTCTCGAAACAAAAATTAGCATTACTAAGCATTCAATGCAAGTTCAGTCACAAAGACGTTTAGGAATGTATGTACATATGTAAACAAAGTATGTGTGTGTTTGCGAATAATTGCAAATGTTTTATTAATACTTTTGAGCAAAATATTTGCTTATAAATTAAATATATGCAACTTTTAATTATATAAGATATGTATACAAATTTCATCTACTAACTTATCAGGTATTGAAAAAGAATTGTATAATCAATTTACGTGGGCGGATCAACACATCCGTGACTTTTTGAACAACAACGCTGTTTCTGTTAACAAGCAACTGTCAGCTTAGTCCTGCAAAATTTAAACAATTTGCGACATTTAAGCTTAAAATATACGTGCCATAGCCATAAGCAAACCAAAATTCAATTGGTTTTTATAGTAATCTCTATGGCGTTATGGCGAGTCTCCTATAATCAAATACAGTGTTGCCCATAAGTTTTGTTCGAACAGCTGTTTTCTAGGTCTATGGTTATGGCACGTCCGATTGAACCTTGAACCTTTAGTTTGTGCTTGACAGCCATTGATAGCAAACTACCGCGTGATTAGAGATGAAAATGAAAAAAGTGGAATTTGTGGATGTTCTTTCACATTTAACAAGATGGGCGGAGAAACGAGGGCTCGCCGTTAATCCTAATAAAACGGAACTAGTGGTATTCTCAAGGAAGTATAAGATACTTGTTTTCCAACCTATCACTCTCAATAATACGGAGATAAAAGTGTCCAACACTGCAAAATATCTCGGTGTTATTCTTGATTCTAAGCTAAGTTTTAAGATTAATATCCTAGAGAGAGTGAAAAAAGCAACAATTTCACTCTATCTATGCAAAAAATCCATTGAGAAAAATTGGGATCTTACCCCTAGAATCGTTCATTGAATCTATACTGCAATAGTACGTCCAATTCTCATGCATGGGATCATCGTGTGGTGGCCGTCCCTGGAGAAAAGTTATCTTACACAAGGTGCAAAGACTTGCATCCTTGTATATAACCAGTGCTTTTCTAACTACTCCTACGGATGCAGTGGGGATGCTCATTCACCTACTACCATAGGACCTAGTAGGGGAGGAGTCGGCAACGACTTCGGCACTCCGTCTTCGTTGCACCTCTCTATGGAATGGAAATGAAACCGGTGACTGTTGAATACTAGACGATGAAGTTTGGGGATGGAGGATTGACCAAACCTCCCCTGCTCTACTATACGTACGTCTTCATAAAACCTGGATACCATCCACAGAATTGTGGATGAATGCAACTCCAGGTAGAAGAAAAAGTGTTGACTTTTATACGGATGGCTCCAAAATACAAGAAGGTGTAGGAGTGGAGTCTATTCAGGGGCTTTAGGTCTTCGTATTGCAAAGCGACTTCCGGATCACTGCAGTGTCTTCCAGGCAGATATCCTTGTTATAAGGGAAGTTGCGGATTGGTTGAAAGTGAATGTCACTTCAACGACTTTGATTAATATATACACAGATAGTCGAGCAGCTATTATTGCCCTCGAATCCCCTCTTCTAAGAAAAACAACAGCCTTCGACTGGCGATCATCTCTAAATGAGATGACAGATCAGTTTGATATTAGGATCATCTGGATCCTGGGGCTTATAGGCTTTCAGTGGATTTCTAGGGCCGATGAGCCTGCTAGAATTGGGACAACCTTACTGGTTCCACCGGATTTGGAATGTGTGGGCTTACCGCCACTATCTTGCAAGCTCAGACTTAGGCACATGGCAGAGGATGAGATAAATAAAACGTGGGTTACAAGAAATGATTGCGTGATTACAAAGCAGTTATGGACTCATCTAAATAGGAAAAATACGGCTGCTTTAATTTTGAAGAATAGGAAACAAATCTCGATTCTACTGTCCGTGCTAACAGGACACTGTCTCATAGGTAGACATGCACAAATGTTAAAGATTGAACATAACGATTTTTGTCGTAGCTGTCAGGATATCGATGACGAGGAATGTGTAGAACACTTTCTTTGTCACTGTCTCGAACTTGCAAGAAAGCGATTAGCCACAATGGGCGCTCTTGAGTTTGGGGAACTTTCTGACATTGCTAGTGTTGAACTGCAACGTATTAATAGGTTAATACTGAGCTCTGGTTGGTTCGAAGGTGGGACTCCGCATAATCACCAAAACGGTCTAAGTGAGTCTGGGCTTCTGACTGCCACCCCTACCTAACCTAACCCTAATCTAAGCATAATTTTTTGCTTAATAAATGGTATGGAGATACTTCACCATCAATTTCAATGGTAAAAGTGATTTCTTGATTTTGTTGGGATGCATGCAGTATAATCGACATTATCCTCCTTAGTAAGGGTAAAATAATCACTGGCGAATAATATGGCAGCTTATTTTTGTTGATTTAATGAAAGTTCATTTCCATCAGGGTGCACACATGTGCAGTTTCCATAGCAAAAATTTATGACTTAGGCCCGAGTTAATATTTTTTATTTCCAATACTGAAGAGATGGTTCGGCGGAAAGAGATTTTACTTCAACTATGAAATCATTGCACAAACAAATATATACAGCTACTCACTTGTAAGGTGGTACACAAAGAAAATTCTGATGTTGCTATGTTTGGAACCCAAAATTTAAGAACTTAGTTAAATTTTAAAACTTCCATTAAATATTATTTTGTATGAAAATTTGTTTTACAAAGTCTTAATAAGTTTTATAAATAATGCTATAAATATTTTATTAAAGTTCAACCTATATTTCAACTGCGAAGCTCACACTCAAAGTGGGACACTACAATTTTCATATTTGTTTTTAGTGTTGAATACATTTTTAATACTTGGTTGAATTTCCCATCGCTTGACTTCAAAGCTTGGGCGGAGACTTCGTGCTGTACTTTCAAAGAATTTGTTTATAATGCGTGCTCAATACTGCAGTAGAATGGTACCATTCTTCTGTCGCGACCTCCTTTAGTGCGTCAAAAACCTTTGCTCGTTGCGTAGCCGCCATTTTTTTAAGAATGTTCCAATATGCTCTATGAGACGGGGACGTCTTTCCATTACTTTTGGGTCATTATAAAGCCAATTTCGTGCATTCCAAGACTTATCGCTGTGCTGTTAAAATACGAAGTCACCTTTTATACCAAGAATTTTGGTCCTTTCCACCTTAAGAATGTCAATTTTATACTTCAAATCCATAATTCCAGTCACAAAATGTATTTTACCAACTCCAGATGATGAGTTATACACCCATAGCATAAGTGGCCACTGCAGTGCTTTTTAAAATCCATGTGTTGAACTTCAGCACAAGGTTTGCCAAACCTTGGCATTTTGTAGTCGGTAGATTTTTGTGGTGAATGTGTTTAATGCTTTAAGCAGCCCATACACGATTCAATTCAATTTTCAATTGAGTCGGTTGTTGTCAAAGCGTGTATGGCTTTGTCAATTGATTAGTTTGGCAGTTGTCGAGTTGGTTGAAGAAAAATCAAAAGGTTTTGATTTTTCATGTTGACTAGTAAATCTTTCAATTCGATTGTTTATGTTTGTAGCTTTGTTTATGTTTGTAGCTTTATTTTGTATAGAAAAAGTTATGTATTTATAAAATTGTATTTAATTTGATTGAATTCTAAATAAATACAATAGAAGTTTTGAATTTTTAAATTTTTATTTGTGAAAAAAATATAAATTTGATAGTTGAATGAAAATCTTTCAATTCAGTTTATGAAGTGTGTGGCCAAGAATCAATTCAATTGAAAGACTCAATTCACAATTGAATTGAAACGTGTATGGGGTGCTTTAGACGTAATTTTTTATGAACGAAACATTAAAAAAACGAAACGGCTTATGTTTTCCAAAAACCGGTTGTAAATCATTTATGAATAGACGAAAGCTTAAGAATATTTTATAAAAACCTATTCTTATACGCAAAGAAAAAATATGGTTGAGGTAACCATAATCAAACAGCAACATACTATGATTGAATTATATGGTTGCAGTCAAATCATATTATTGTTAATAGAAAAGCAAACTTTAATTATATTATTATCTGAGTTAATAATAATATTATCTACAAAAATAATAAACTTTGTTACATCTAATCTTAGTATTGTAAATATGACAACACTATTGTTAGATGTGACTAAAATATAATTGAAACTCACCATAACATATTCTAATATTATATTAATATTGTTAAATACGACCACAGTATTATTTAATATAATAATGCTATTTTATTTTTTAATCATATATTTATTGTAGAAACAGCTGTGCGTTAAATTCGAAATAAAAATAAATTGCTATTGTTAAAATAAAATTTATACATATATAGAAATGTATACTTACACGACATGCAGATATAAGAGATACACAAATGTTTATATATTTTTATTGGTCTACCCTTTTATTTATACTTTATTTATTTATTCATTTATTTAACACCACCCGTGTACTGCCGATAGCTTACAAACGAAATACTGAACTGACAGATGTTTCTGAAATTTTTTTTTAAACTTAACATAGTATGGTTTTGGATAACATTATATTGCTATTGACATCATATTATTTTTAAATAATAATACAAACTATGTTGTAGTTATACGTTTTTAACAAAACTATATTGTTAAACTCTAACCATATCACAATTTTTATGGATGTGATAATGTAATTATTAAAGTCAAACATTACTCTGTTTATCGTAACGACATAAATGTTTAAAATAACAATAACTAGTTTTCGACGACCACACATTTGTTTCAGAGAATTTAATATTGTTTTCTCAACCATTCTACAACCATATCTTTTCTCTGCGTGTATGCCTGGAGTACATGACATTTAAAAAGACACATGCCGATTAGGCTCTGTCGTAATAATGAAGTTACATTGGGTACATGCCGTGTAACAAAAATTTACAATTTTTGGAAGTTCAGTGGCAGATACCCACCATTGGCAAGCTGCAGCACGTCAACATCAAGCTCCGAAGTGTGCTATATCCAGCTAGTTCGACAGACTTCTAGATTTAAGTTGAGATATATATCCAAAATAGTATAGTTATAGTATATAAAGAAAAATGTGTTTAATGAATACTAAAACAACAAAATCCTCGTGTTGCTATTTAAAAAGGAAGCAGAGCTTTGGTAAGATTCTGGATATGGTGATATCTTCCTCAGCTGCAAATGGCAATCGTAATGAAGAACAAAATGGAATGGATTTTTTGTTTGATAATTTTTCTGATATTTGTGTGAAATCGTTTTTAGGATTTATTACATATATTGATATGTTTGTTTTATTCTACACGCAAAGAAAAGATATGGTTGTAGAATGGTTGAGAAAACAATATTATGTTCTCTGAAACAAATGTGTGGTCGTTGAAAACTAGTTATTGTTATTTTAAACATTTCTTTCGTTACGATAACCGGAGTAATATTTAAATTTAATAATTACATTATCACATCCATAAAAAAGTGTGATATGGTTATAGTTTAACAATATAGTCTTGTTAAATAAATGAATAAATAAATAAAGAATAAACAAAAGGGTAGACCGATAAAAATATATAAACATTTGTGTATCTCTTTATACAGACATGTCAGTATGTCGTGGAAGTATACATTTCTATATATACATTTTACTTCAACAATATTATATTATTTTTATTTTGATTTTGACGCACAGCTGTTTCTACAATAAATATATGATTAAAAATAAAATAGTATTATTATATTAAATAATACCGTGGTCGTATTTAACAATATTAATATAATATTAGAACATGGTATGGTGAGTCTAAATTATATTTTGGTCACATCTAACAATAGTGTTGTCATATTTATAATACTAATATTAGATATAACAAAGTTAATTTTTTTGTAGATAATATTATTATTAACTCAGATAATAATATTATTAAAGTTTGCTTTTCTCTTAATAATAATATGATTTGACTGCAACCATATAAATCAATCATAGTATGTTGCTGTTTGATTATGGTTGCCTCAACCATATTTTTTCTTTGCGTAAATTTTTGATAATAACAATAAAAAAATCCTATTTTATTTTTGGTAGATGCATATTATTAACCCTTAAATGCATGAAGCCAGAACCTTTGACTGAGATCAAGAAACACGAATATCGGTTTTATTTTCAAAACAAATCAACGTTTTTCGTGAAAAATTGGAAAAATCTAACCTTTTTGATACATAAAAAAGGAGAGAAAAAGCTATCTAAAAAATTAAACCTGATCAAAATTTATTAAAATTCGTTAAAATTGTATCCATATTGATACTGATCTCCACAAAAATAGCAGATACATCAATTATTTATTCACTTTTGAAATTTACTTCACAAACTATGTTTGTTCAAAAATTTTATGCATCGACTTTTGTAGCTTGCTGATGATAAAAACAAATTATAAACAAACTTAAACGGCGTTTCAAAGAACACTTATACAGCATTTTTTATTTTAAAGTGTTCTTTATTAAGTTTCAGTTACATTTACTATATTTTTTTTTATAAAATAAGTAATTTACCATTTATGGTGTGGTATGCATGTAAGGGTTAATATCTGGGTAAATTTTGTATGCACTTTAAATAAACTTTTATTTGCATGATAGTCTGAGCTCTGCTAATCAGCTTCCCTGCAGGAAACTTATTTAACTTTAAACTCACTTTGAGCTAGCTATTTCGTACCCAGTGCTGACTGAAACTAGGATTATCTTCCAATGGAAACAACTAATTATTTTAAAATTGCGATGTTCCAGGTGGTAGTAAATTTTCCCACTCTACAATGTTTTTCAACTGACTAAAAGCTGGCTTTATTTAAGTCAACTTTATTTAATATACAATCACACGTTGTACAGTCAACACGCTGGCCAGCTGTGGCATTAGAGCTATTGAAAAATAATCTGAGAAATAGTTTCTTTAAGTAAAATTTTTCTATGTATGCTATATTTAAGATGTTATTTTCAGAATGTTTTATAAAAAGTGAATCTTATTTCCGTAGATTTGAATTACTAAGGGCACTATTATGTTAAGGTCTGAGGTATTCCTCCTCATGCATTTCATATATAGAGGCTTGGTTGGAGTAGTTAGCACGTTGCATACAAAACCGAAAGTCCTGGGTTCGAGCCCGGTATCCTACAGTCATTAAATAACAACACCACGCATTTCTGGATGTGCATTAGCGCCCCTTTGTATCAGTTATTGTAGGAAAGTTTAAGTGCTGAAGGCATAGTCACCGGTCACTAACTTAATACCGACTTCGGCAGATACCAATCCTAATGTAACATAGAGCGCCCTCCTTCGTCGGTATTGTCTAGCAGAATCATCGGCGAAGTAAAATAACCAATAAAATGGCTACTAAATACAGCTTCAAAATTTAATACCCGTCGTTGCCACCAGAGGCGCTGCAACACTGCATTATTTAAAAAAAAGCGTGCAAAACAAACAGGGTTGTAAAATAATGAAGCTTGCCTCTATTTCTTCCTTTACCACCTGTTTTCTCTATAACTATCCCTTTCCTAAAATAGCTAACACCTAGTAATCGTAGTAGGCACTCATTGCCTGAGTGTTAGTTTTCGTTAAAAAATTATATGCTAATTTTTCTGATTTCGATCTCATAAATAATAATAAGTTCAAAAACAAGCAATATCTATTTGCTACAAAATGTCGCGTACTTTCGTATGGTCTTGTATTTTGATTTGCCATAGCTCTTTAAAAAATTAATTAAAAAACTTTATTAACTGCAGTTAAAGACATTATTGGAATTTCCTTAAATAAAAGCTTGCATCTTTCTCTAACACAGAAATTAATATATGTATGTAATTAATTATGAATTTAATTGGTTCAAGTTGAAAAACTAAACTGGTACGTACATATTATTATGTAATTTATTTACTGGTGCAAATTTAATTAATTTTTTAATTGATATTACGAAATTCTTTATATTAATTTTTTTCTGAGATATACATACATGCATTTTTTTATGTTTATCAGGCTCAAGGTCATTGGATTGGAGACCTTTACGACAGTATACACTGAATATGCGCATTTTCTAACACTACTTTCAGGTTTTTTATTCCTACACTAAAAACCATTATTGTACTAGTTATATTCTACCTGCATAAAGTATCTTTAAATAATTTGAAGATTAAATTACAAACACTTACCCTGTCGGGATTTGAGCTAACTTAAAAGTAACTAATAGTTAATTAGAGACAAGTGACAACTGACTTAAAAGATAACTCATTTTATATGTTAAACGCTATTCAATTTTTCACTCACGCTGCATAAGTTTCAAATAACCACAAGTTAGCTCATTTCGAGAGAGTTTTTGACTGACAAAATACAACTGCACTATTAGTTAGCTGCGTCCTGACTAACTAATGGTTGGCCCATTATGACTTAAATTGTGGCGCTTCAAAAAATAAGAAAAAAGGTCTTTCTTTAGTTCGCCATTATTTAACTTACACTGAAAGGAAAATCATTCATTCAGTGAATGAAATAGTTTCATTAAATGTTCTGCATTATATTAATGAAACTTTTCATTAATACAATGAACAATTACACTGTATGCATGAAATCTTTCAATATCTGCTCTTCATGTGTTCTTCATAGTTCATTGTATTAACGAAAATCGTTACATTATTTAAATGAATTTTCTTTTTAGCAAATTTTGGGGCAAATATAAGTAAGTTCCACAAATTTTATCTTCTTACTGTATATAGTTTGTAAAACACAAATAAATCAAAAGTTATTTTGTTAAAAAATATTTTATATTTCTTATTTTTCTAATCCATTTTTATTTCAAAGCAGTATGGTCGTCATAAATGCAATGAAATCATTTCAGTTAGCAGATGTCTCTCTCTTTCTCTTTTTTTTATCCATTCACGTCCCTCACCTCTATATAAACACAAGAAGGTTGTTCCAAACATCTTATAAAGATGCTTGTTTTGTTAAGATTTTTGTTTGATTCTTTTAAACTTATGTTTGTGTATTGTGATTCTCAACAACATGTCAAGAGTTTTACTATAAACATATAAGTTTTTCGGCTTATTTAAAACATTATTTGGGTTGAACTCTACTGATGAGTTCCTTAAATTTTATACATATGCGCATATATTAAGTACATATGTATTTGTATATATTGAATTAAATATTAATAAAAAAAATTCTATATATCTTTTATTAAGTAGGTGGTTTGGAAGGAATTATATTTCATTATATTTATGAAATTTTCTTTATATTAAGGAATAAACTTCATTTATAGTATGTAAAAACTTCATTAAATCAATGAAACAAGTACATTATATTCATGAAAAAGTTTCATTGAACTAATGAAATAGTTTCATTCTATTTATGACATAGCCGCCAAAATTAACTTCATAAATACAATGAATCATTCTTCATTGATCCAATGAAGGGCTTCATTAGCTGACTTTTAATGAAACATTTCATTAATACAATGGAGAATTTCATTGTCGGAATGAAGGTTTTCCTTTCAGTGTACTAATGATGTATATTTTTAGTCAACTTTAATTTGAAATAACTTTAAATTTTTTTAGAGACGAGAATGGGTATTAAACCGTGATCACTTTGTTTGTCAGCCAGCCATCATACTTAACACTTTGCTATTGCGCCATTAAAATAAAGATGGCGCAAAGTTAACATAAACATGAATTTTATGCTGACATCTTCTCGATAAACTTTGACTCATCTCTACATCAGCTTTAAGTTGGCTAAAAGTTCGTTCAAAACTTATCGAGATGTTAGTTTTACAAAAACAACTCACTAATCTCAGTAAGAAGACAGTTGTACAAAAATCAACTGGCTCACATCTGTATCATTTATGAGTTAGTTCAGAAGCTAGTTGTAAATGAGTTAGCAAAAAGTCACCTATATTTTTAGCCAACAAAAAAAAAAGCCGACAGGGTAAATACTCATATTTCGATACTTTTCAGTTTACACCAACTAGCACACGATGAAAATGTCACTGCAACACTTACATTTACAAATATTTTTGATTTTATTTTTTTAAATAGCACAAATAAAGTTAATACAAAATTTAAAGTCAAACTGAACTATATAAAAAATTCTCTTCAATCACCCCTGATATCTTAAGTATTTGATTCACCGGCAAAAGTGTGTAGTCTACAATTTAGGATTAATTTGTAATTTTGTTTTTTTTTTTGTTTCTATTTTATACTAATGTCCACTGTCTTATCCATTTGTATACATAAGTATTGCTGCTTCAAATATATTTGTTTACACTGACGGACAATATTTTTAATACTTGTACTGGACTAAATGCTAAACACATCATTACACTGTCGTTTATTTGGATTTTTACTCTTATCGATTGTGTCTACTTAATTCACCTTCATGAAAACGACAAACGTTTCCTTTCCCATCACTTTTTTTTTTCTTTTTTGACCTTATATATTGATGTTATTTTCTTTTCCACTTTGTCTTCTGTTTGTTTGTAGAATAGCCCTCCTCCTTCTGTTTTTTTTTTTTTTTTTTTTTTAGAATTATTTTGCTTAAAGAAATATAACCAACAAAAACTGCAGCTCCCCTAACTTACATAAACAGTTTCGTCTATACTTATGTCCGTCTACTTGTCTGTTTTTGTTCAGGCCCACATGTTTGCATCATTAATCATGACGTTTCAAAACTGACACATTCGGTCGATCAGCAGCGCATCACTGAAACTTGTTACAAAAAGAAAAAAAAACCAGAATTGTATTAAATGCTTTAAATGTTTTGCTTTTCACAATTTTGCTTTACTTAAGATAATTTTCAAAAGGTATAAGAATAATTGTACAATAGAAATTTTATCTTTTATGGCGGCTTGTAAGCAGATTTTGGCTATCAATTGGACACTTCAAAAATAAAACTACGGCGAATCTCTCACAGTCATACGCCACATTTTAAAAATTAACTAATGCTTCCATTGATTTAAAAATTTCTATCAAAGAAATTCAATTTTGTTATTTCCAATCCAAAACATCCACTTGCAATAAAACTTTACAACTGGCAAATTTTCACTTTCAAGTCCTGTCATAACACTAAAAAATGTCAATATTTGAAGTAGAGATTAAATTTTGTTTGAGAAATAACTGTTGCAGTAACAGTACGAATAGACGAGCAATTTTTATTTCTGAACATAAGAAATAACGTCGGCAGAATGACGTCACAAAAAAGTTTTTGTTGAAACTTATTTTTAAGGGTGGCTAGACGTATAATGTTAAAACCCAAAATTTAGGTTGTCGTATGCATACAAAGTGCACGTTTTTCGTTTTGATTTTTTAATACTTCTGCCACAGAGCATATATTTTGTGATTCTGCTTGATTTTTTTTGTAATAAACTTATTATTTTCGCCATTATTTTCTACCGAAAAAGTAAATTTGACAGCTTGTGTCCTAACATAATTGCTCAGAATTTTGTTTGAGCAATTGTTTCCAAACATGTGTTCGAACACTAACATTTACGGTTTACACAGCCATTTTTTGTGTTAGCAACAGATTTTGACAATTGCCAACACAAAAATTTCCAAACTTAAGTCTCGTGTAATCTCACTGTAAGAAAATCTGCTTGAGTCATATTTTACTGATTTGAAATTTTAAATCAATTTTCAGAAATTTATTTATATCATTCTACACACTAGTATAATTTAAAAAATTTTTCAAAGCAAGTACAAAAATTTTGTATACCAGAGAAATTCTAATTTTATAAAATTTTCTTAAGTTTTCAGCGATTAATGCAATATATAGTGTAATAGTGTAAAGCGAAAAGGAAAAGCAAGATATCGAACAGGAGTTGAGTCAATTATAATACTTTTTTGGGAAACTGCTAGATTTTTGGAAAAAAGATATAATAACCAATATTTTGAATATTAAGGGTTTTCATGAGAACTCTTAAAATTACCATTTGCGCAATTGGGCAAACTTGCGAGACTTGTTTTATGAAGCCCCTTTTGAACTTTTGCGCAAACAGTTTATGTAAATGTGAAACAAACGTCAAAAATTCATTTAATAAAAATAAACTAAGAAAATTTAAAGCAATTTTTAATTTAAAAACATATCTATATATTTTTATAAAAATAAAAAAGTGTGTGTGTGTCTAAAAATGCCTGAAGAAATCCAAAAAAGCAAGAATTTGTTGCTTACAAAATGCACAATTGCACAGCTTAAGTTTACGAATCAAAATTATTGGGCAAACTTAACAGGTTTGTGTAAATAAATTTCTATACAATAATTGACATTTTATTTACGAGAGTGTAAAAATGCACAATTGCACAGTTAGCGAGACTTTTGAACATTCTCATGAAAACCCTTATTATGTTTTTCTTGTTTTCAATTTTATTTATGCATATAATACTGTGTGACAAAAATGAATGGTATATGCTGCTACGTTTCTCGCAGGTATTGTCTAGTATAAAAGCAATATATTTTTGCCAAAATTAATTATAGCATTCTATCATTTCAATTGTTTTTCTTGCGTTCAAAATACGAAAAACTACATATCCGAGTTCAAGCCAATAAGTCCTTGACTTTTTTTTTAAAATAAAATACAGGTTTTTAGTTAACAAGTCATTTTCATTGGAAAATCTAAGATTTATTCATTTGTTTAAGCTGTTGTTTAAGTTTTTTGTTTGTGAGATGATTTCATCGGTGGAATCAAATCTCATTCCGCCGACCCATGTCTTCGTTATTGAACATTTGAAACATGCAATAGTAACTCCACTCTAAGTCCGGAGAATGATGAGGATGCAATTCGTAGTCCAATTAATGAATTTTTGCTATGGAAAATAATTTTGGTCTTGGCTAAATGCTGTCATCATTTTCCAGATCCTTATAAAAATCGACCCAATAAGTTGGCATAATATTCCACAGCAAAAAATTACACATTACCTAGTACAAATTGCTAAATGAGGAGAATGATACTTTCTTTCTTTTAGATTAAATTGATTACGTGAAAAAAGTAAGTACTTCTCAAGAATCGATTATTTTAGTCTCACGCCTTGTTAAAATCATTAAGTTTGTAATCCAGTAAGGAACAGCTTTCACCAAAAATGCTCAATTCCAAACCCGATTACCATTTCTAAATTTTTTGCTAGCTCGTTATTGATTGTTTTACACTTTTTGGTGGTGGTCAATAAGGATTATGCCGCGAGCATTCCAGAAAACGGTCGCCATGACAGAAAAATATCTTGGCGATTCACCCCGAGAAACCAACTGTTTTGACTTTTTTTTTATTGATACACAATCACAACCCTCGAAACGATTTCTTGCTTGTCTGCAAATAGCGCTAAATCTCATTGACCGGAATCGAACCTGCAACCCTGCATTAATAGACTAACATACATTCTTACCTCTCAGCTACAAAGCAATTCATTATTACATATCTACAAAAATAATGAATACATCTAACGCATTGTGTTATGATATAATTTAAAAAAATTATTTTGTTGAGTGATTTAGTTGACTAGAAAAATTTTAATTTGTTGTGTCAACAATAATTGTTGATTTTTTTACGAGTTTCTCCAAAAACTTAATGCCCTAATTCTGTTCGACAATTGTATCGTCTTGTCTATGGACGAAAAAAAAAGCTGCAGTTGCTATTCTTTAAAAGAATTATTATTTATTGTCTATGCGAGAAGGTTCTTGTATTTGCTTTATGATTTTGTTCCAAACATTATTTCCACCACCAGCGTGACCATATTAGCTTATTTAGGGCTAAATTTAGCTTATTTTTTTGGAATTTAGCTGCAAAATTTCTATTTAGCTCTTAGCTTATTTTTTAGCTTTTTTCAAAAACTCATTTAGCTTTTTTAGCCGTTTTTTTTAATCTAAATTGCATGTTCTCAAAAAATATGTTAAAGACATAAAAAAGTTATAATAACAAAATTTAAAAATTTTAAAAACCCCAATGTACTGACCAAACGGCTGTACCGGATTTTCGTCAAGTATAGACAAGATCAAGTCACTTTTCAAACGACAAAAACAAAATTAAAATAGGTCTAGCCGTTTTGGGAGCTACAGCGTCAACGACACACAGATTCAGCTAAATATATCTAGAAAAGATGTGATATTTTCTAAACGGATGGACCGATTTCCTTCAAACATAGCTAAGAACAACTCTTGATCAAGTCAGCTTTCAAACTAAATCAAAATCGATCCAGCCATTTGGTATGTATGTGGACATACAGATACACAGACACACACTAAAAAATTACAATACACCTTTTTTTGGTCGGGTGTTAAAAATGATAATTTGTTAACATTTAAAAATATAAAAATTTTTCATTGGAGAATGATTTAAAAATTACAAAATATAAATTGCTTATTTATAAGAGAAAGTGAAAATTTAAATATAGAGGACTTTTATTGCAATTTTGGAGTTGCAATGGCAAAAGATAAATAATTAATATTACCCATAAGACTTTTAAAGAGTTCCTTTGACTTGAGTTGAACGTGCATTCAGCGACATGAATTTACTTAAAACAAAAATTAGAAATAGATTTAAAAAAGGTTTCGTATTTTAGTGTAAATGCTTTTACACTTTTGAAGACTGGTTAAGCTTATTTTGGGAAGTTTTTATTTGGTTTTTCCTTAAACTCAAATATAATAATGAATAAACAACTTAATAAAAAATTATTCAATATTTTTTTTTTCAAATAATAGAAAAATATGTTTGTGTATCAACGTTATTTTAGTAATAAGAAACTATTTCAAATTGATCAAAGAAGTCGAAAAAAGTTTAGCTTTATTTTCTGGCTTAAAATTTAAATTTTTAGCTTATTTTAGCTCTTTTTCAAACATGATTTAGCTTAATGTTATTTTAAAATCTGGTCACACTGTCCACCACATATCTTTTCAGATATTTTTCAAACTATTGTATGATACTTTAATTTAATTTTTATGTTTTAAAAACATGCCAATAATATTTTTATTTTTCATTATCAAAGACAAGAACCATTTTTGAAGAAAATAGGTTAGAGAATTTAAAGTCAAGAAGTCAAAAGTATTTTTAAACAAAAAACGTCATAAATCTCCTTACTGAATTAGGGCATAAGTTGAAATTTTTAATACAAAAATATTTTTCAATCTCTGATCAGTCAATATCAATTATTTCTTGTGTCCCTAAACTATGTGCTTGTACGGTCACAACGAAATTCAATAAACAACTCGTATTTATCAATCTTATCCTTGGTTTGAGTGATGGTTTTTTCCGAAATAACTAAGGCTGAATGAATAAGAAAACGAAAAGAACAACGCTTGCAAATCGTGCAAATTTATTTCGAAAATATTGGTTCAGTTCGCGAAGTTTACCGCAAGCTCCGTCCATTTTATGGTCGACATAATCGTCCATCAGAGCAATTAATTCGGTTAACCATGGATCGTTTTCGCACTACGTTTACTCTATGTGATAATACGCATCCGCAGAGACGTCGAACAGTGCGCACCGAAGAAACAATTGCCGCTGTAGAGCAAAGTGTTGAAGAGGACCCGAATGAATCGATTCGCCACCGTGCACAGCAATTGGAGCTTTGTCCATCAACTTTATGGAAGATTTTGCGCAAAGATCTTGGCTTGCGACCTTACAAGATCCAGCTTGTGCAAGAATTAAAGCCGCGAGACCATGCAATGCGTCGTGATTTTGGTGTATAATTTGGTGATTTTGGCCATGATAACCGACTATTTTGTTCCCGAATTGGATGGCATGAATGTGGATGAGTTGTGGTTCCAACAAGACGGCGCTACATGCCACACAGCGCACGTCACAATCGATTTATTGAAGGAAACATTCGATGAGCGCATAATTTCGCGGAATGGACCTGTCAATTGGCCACCAAGATCGTGTGATTTGACACCATTGGATTATTTTCTTTGGGGATATGTGAAGTCGCTCGTCTACGCCAACAAACCAGAAACGTTAGGGGACTTGGAAGCCAACATTCGTGGCGTTATTGCCAACATACGGCCCCATATGCTCGAAAAAGTGGTTGAAAATTGGACCTGTAGAATTGGCTTTATTCGAGCCAGCCGCGGCGACCACATGCCCAAAATCATATTTAAGCATTAATGGCATAAAATTATCCTTCCAATAAAGCCAAATTGATGGACATTAAAATGATTTTCTTGTGTTCTATTTCAATTCAAAGTTCTATACCACTAAAAAAAACACCCATTATAAATAAATAATTATTAAAAAGTGACCTCAAGCTCGAATATTAAACAAAAACATATAAATTTAAAATAAGGTCGAAAAGAAGATAGATATACTATTATAAAACTAAATTATATCCATCAAGCCGTCTCTAAGACGTAACTTTTGGGGCCAACAGTTTCACAACTGTTGAGCTCAACAGCTACGTTTTATGAATGCGCCCAATCATAAAACCTGTTGAAATTTTTACAGTAGTCAGCTGGTAAATTCAAAAAGACACGAACTTACATCTTTAGGATTTTGCAATTATCAATTATTTGATAGTTATCAATTATTTTTAGTTTGTAAGCTAAAATATCGAATTTTCGATGTAAAATATAGCTGAAAATTATGAAAAAGCATCTTGTAATATTAAAATGTTCTGAAGAATTATAAATGGTTTTATAAGAAATATTTTTTTCTGAATGTTAAAAAAAAATGTTGAAAAATTTAAAATTTTTGATATTTTAGTAATTTTGAGGTACTAAATAGATGAAGTTTTTCTGGTTAGTTTTCTATTCCGAATATCCGACCATTTTTGGATATTAGTATTCGTGTTTGTATTTGCCAAATTCAAATTCAAACGAATACGAATATTTTTCCAAAAATATTAAATAAATAAATGCGTAAGTCCTAAACGAAATTTAAATAAATGGCATAAAAATATTAGTTTGAAGTAATTAAAAAAAATTATTTCTATCTAACTTTTGTACCCAACTTAAGGCTCAATCAGACGTGACATAACCATAGCCATAGAGAACAGCCGTTCGAACCAAACTAATGGGAAACACTGTATTTGATTATAGGTGACTCGCCATAACGTCATAACTCTCACCATAGAAATCAATTGAATTTTGCTTTGGTTATGGCTATGGCATTATGGCTATGTCACGCCTAATTTAAGCTTTAAAAAGATATAAACAAACTTCTTTTACAATTGACATAAAAAAAGTTAAAATACTTTTCTACATAATATTTGTCCGAAAATTGTTTCTCCATATTAAAATAAAATAAAGTATGCTTTAAATACATGGGTGGGGCACACGATCTAATTCCTAGATAACTACTGTTTCATAAAAAGATTTTCTTTAGTTTGCTAGAAGTTTGCTGGAAGTTTACGTTCTCTATTAGGTTTCCTTCCACTATTATTATTAGAGTATTAGAATCTTAGATCGGCTTAAGCCATTAGCAAGATATATGCGTGCGTCACCAGCCACATAGAGAAGAAAGTGCACACTCTAGTGTTCTATTTAGTTGTTAAGACCCAGCAAAAAATTTCAAAAAAGGTAATCGAGTTTGGAATTAAGCATTTTTGGTGGAAGCTGTTCCTTACTGGATTACCAACTTAATGATTTTAACAAGGCGTGAGACTAAAATAATCGATTCTTGAGAAGTAGTTATGTTGTTTATTGTAGGAACTAATTATATTTTCCGTTGTGGGAAATAGTTATTTTTTTCTTGATTGAACTACTTTTTTTAAATATGCCGTTGTTTGAGTAAATGGAAGGTCATGGTTAAAAACTCAGTTTGATTAAATATACATATAATAACTTTTAAGAAAAATTTAAATAATTTAAAAAAAAAACTTATTGTTTTACTACGAAATACACCATTTTGTCAAATTTCTTTTATAAACTCAATTGAAGTGGGTTATATTTTATTCGTATCAGTGCCTCTATTGTTACTTATAAATACTATATTTAGAAAAATTTCAATTGCTTTCATTGATGAACTTTTATTAAAACCGTAAATGAAAAAAAATTATTTATAACTACTTATATTTAAATAATTATTTTCCAAAATATAAGTACTTATTTTTTAGTTTAAAATAAATAAGTAGACAATTTAGAAATATTTATAATTTATTTAAAATAACTACTTATTTTGGCAATATTTTCACGCCTTCTTTTAAAACCCAAAGAATATGTTCAACTTCTGCTTCCTATTTTTAAAAATTTGCGTAATGTGTTTTGTAAGCGAGTACTTCAATTTGGCAATCTAAAAAGTAAGTCATTGGGTGCATTCATAAGACGTAGCTGTTGTGCAACCGTTGAGTGTTTGTCTTAGAAACGCATAGTTGAGTAGTTCCGCTCCACTCAACAGTTGAGTAATTTTCCATCATAAAATTTTTTCGCTACGTATAGTCAACATGTTGTGCTCAGCCTGAACAGCTGATCGAATAGAGCTTTATCTTTTATTTGATTTGTTAGGTGGCAGGAGCAAATATTTGTTAAATTTTACATTACAAATGCGATGAAGTAACAAAATAAAGATATAAGATTAAATTATAACCATCAAACCGTTTCTAAGACGTAACTGTTGGGGTCAACAATTGCCAACGGTTTCACAACTGTTGAGCTCAACAGCTACGTCTTATGAATGCGCCCATTATATGGCAAGTAGTTCAGATGGTAATGTCTAATTTTTTGCTGGGGACCGACGAAATGAATGCGCTGATGTAAGTCTTGGACAAAATTGTTTCGCCCAACTTCCTTGTATGACTTGTTTCATTGTAGAGACTCAGCTCATTGATGTATCACGGCCGTTTAGTTAATATTCAAATAAGACTGGTGGCCTTGAAGCACCTTGGGAAATCTTGTACTGACTTTAGTTTCTTGATGAGACATCTACATTTTTGGATAGGACTTAATTTGTACTATATATTTGCCACCGAATTAGTTATTAGGAGGCGTGAAGAAGCAAATAAGGTCAAAGGGATTTCCAAGCATGGTTCAGAGTTTTATATATGCTACGAGTATATTTCCTGTATCACTCTCTTCTCCAGCGCTGCTATTTGCAAGTAGGAAAAGTTTAGGGCAGCAAGTTTCATGAAATTTTTTAACGTAAGCTCTGTTTAAATATATAAATAAGATATTGAGCATATAATTGATTTTTGTAGCGCGAATCATCTTTTGCCGACATTGAAACATAAGATGGCGTGCTAGAGGAATTACATTCATTTTTGTTGTTTCTTCTTTGGCATAAATTGTTTTAATTTTTTTCTGAACACAAAAAACAGAAGTTAAAAATATTTTATGTACATCGAAGAAAATAAAAAAAAAATTATGTGCAAAAGAAAAAAGTGGCATAACAAACTTTGAACATCCTGCGTGCATCCTGTGGGTGGTGGCAACAGACCTGTGTGGTTGTGTTTGTATATGCACGAATATTTTATCTTGTAACAAAAGTCTAGCTCGCACACTTACAGCACAACATGAAACGCCTTCTTCCTTTTCCTGTTTTACCAAAAAAAGAATTATTTATATTAAAAATTGGAGGGGTGAGTATGCAACATATTTTTATTTTGTATTTATCACACCGTTAAAAAGCTTCCGATTGCGCTACATGTGCGTTTGACTCCATGCGAGTGTGTGTACGTACGACCTTACGAAAAAACGTATTTCAAAATAATCGTATTCATGTATTTTAAGACTTTAATCTGCATGTCGAAAGTGATTAAACAGTTTGTGTTTGTCAGAATTTCAAATTCTTCTAATTGTTTATTTTCACTCACTTTCGAATTTCCCTTACTTAGCTATTGTGTTTAAAAGTAAACTGAGTACGTACTTTTTAATTTCAGTTAAATTAGCTTTAGTGGAATCTTCATTTGTTTGCAATTAAGACGAAACAAATTTATGCAACAAACAAAAAAATTTAAAACCAAAAAAAAACCTAGACGAACTTAGTGGCGAAAGAAATTTTACACTTTTAGGACTCTCTTTTGTATTTTTTTTTTTTTATATTATTTGTGATATGTACAGGAAGATAATTGGGAAGCTGGAGAAGAAATTTTGTAGATTTAGGTATGGTTTCTCCTTTTGACAATAAACTGCAAGCGCTTCGCTTTTGAAATAAGTTATGTAATTAATGGCATTTTAAATGGTTACAGATTGCACATAAGAAGGATTCTATAATTTTAATTTTCTTATTTTTATTAAAAGTATTTGATTTGCATGGGAACTTTTAAAAATATATAATATTAATAGTAATGTAGATGCTTATAGCTTGTTATAATTTTAACTTACTTTTTTAGAATCATAGCCAACAAACTCCACTCTGGTGTTGACAGACTGTTGCGTAAATTGCACTTTTCGATTACCTCAAGCCCTATTTTGAAAAACTGTCCTAAAGTGCTTGAGGTAATCGAAATTCTGACAAAGACAGCCAACAATTGATCGAACATTTGTTTATTGTTTTATAGTGTTTTCACACTGAATGTTAAAACCTGGTTTTAACGTTAAAACCATAAACAGCTGATTTTGCATTCACACTGCAAGTTTGTTAAATTCAGGTTTTAACTCACAGGCTGTCTAATAACTTTGCGCAAAATATAATAAATCTCCTGCAAAAATGCGTGTATTTGTTGTTGCATTTTTTCTGCTTTTTAATAACATTTGTTGGACAAACTGTACAACAACTGAGCTATTTCACAATGCGCTCTAAAATGGAAATTATTTTATATTTTGTAAATAAAATTTTTTTAACTTATGGAACTTCTTATACAGAATGAAGAAGTGCTTGGAAATAAAGTTATTATATATAAAAATACGCAAATACATTATAAGATAAACCTTTTTTATAGGCAGATGAATGGCAGTCATATTGTCTATTTTCACTTTCCAGAGTTCAATGAAAATATTTTCTTTGTTTTCCTTCCACAAAAACACCCTTTTTTCCAGTACTTTTTTTATTATTGTTGCTGCTACATCCATTTTTAAGTTGAAAATCTTTCAAGCGCCATCTATTGTTATTCACTGGCATAAACACTGAATTTATCACAGCGAAAACAAGCTTGTATTTCATAAAACCAACTTAAAACCAATTCAAAAATGATTTTAATTTGGTTTTAACAAAAACAATTTGTATGGTAAAACCAGGTTTTAACAGTTTGTTTTAACGTTAAACCCAACTTTTATTAAAACCATGTCAGTGTGAAAACACTATTATGAGCTGATTTATGCAAATTTCAGAAATGAAAGATGCTGTTAACTACAGCTATAATCTCATTAGAGCAAGATTGGCGAAACGTTTGGATTAAAGATATCTAGGTATAAATAATATACAGAAAAAGTTATTGTTAAAGTTTTTTCTAAAGTGATACCTATTAAATTTAATTGACATTGAGTGAATTTTGATCAGGAATAATTTTTTAATCTGACTTAAGTTCAGTATTTTCAATTCTTATTGAATGAAATATTTTTATTAATTAATGTGAATTTCTAAAGAAGAGAAGACAAATTAAACTAGACTAGAGAAATGCGTATTTTTTTGTGCAGCTACGCACTTCAGCAGCACCCATGTCTAACTACTTGGGCAGAGATTGTTACTAAAATTAGCTATTTAATGTAAATTTTTAATGAAATGGAATATGAAAAATGATTAATGTATATACAATTATTGATTTACCTTTGGTAAATACATTTTTAAATATCACTATTCATTTTCTGGTTTTCCCTTTCTTTTTTATAACTTTATATTCAGGTTAACACGAATTTGTATCACTCCGCCTAAGTATGTTTAACTATTCTCGCTTATCTTTTGCGATCAAATGCGCATTTCCCCCATCTAAATCGTCTGATTTAATTTTTCTTCTCTTCTTTAGAAAATCATATTAATTAGTAAAAATATTTCATTCAATAAGAATTGAAAATACTGAACTAGAGTTTTTTAATTAATAGATTTCGTTGAAAAATTTATATTTTTGATTAATATCTTAATTAAATCTCATGTCTATTTTAATTGAATTTACTACTCCTTCAAAAAAGTGTTAGCAACAGAGCTTAACTCAAAAACTATGAAGTGGAAATTAGTATTAACTTTTGTTTTTTGGATGTGTGAAAATCGTCCAGTTCTTTTGAAAAAAATTGTTGCTGGTTTTTTTAACAAACATCTTTCTAAGACTGATTTTAAGTTTTATAATTGCTATATATAAAAAGAATATTAAATAAAATGTTCCTCGTGCTATTCGTATATTGTTTTAAAAAAAATGTTTTTTGTTTGTTTGTTTTTTTAATTTAGATTTAATATTTGAATACTTATTGTGAGTTCATATTTGAAGATAGAATAAATAAATATACATATGTATCTATTATATAAAAAAAATATATTACTAAATACCCTTTAAAGTTAAATCAATTAACCCATTAATTAATTCAATTAATTTTTTAACTAATTGAGAATTTTTAAACGCTATCAGAAAAGCTTAACTTTATTTTGTTCTCTTGCTTCTCAACAAGTGCAACTCTGTACACCAAAGTTAGTGCAATTGTGACAATTGTTTATTTAACATTTTAATTAATGTTTTAATGGATTCTTTCAACATTTTTAATTAACTTTTTATTGAATCCTTAAGAACATTTCAATCACATTTTTAATTGAATCTAAGCCTAACCTAACCTAACCTAATTGAATCTATAGAAATATTTTACTTGAACAAATTTTAATTGAATCTTTAAAAAATCAATTAAAATTTTAGTTTTTAAATATTTTGAATGTGGGGAAGTTTTCTACAAGATGAGTGTGACTTTTTTCACAACCGATCACAAACGCAGCGGTGTGTAGACTTTGCAGGTGTGTCTGGATTGGATCCAGGGACCCAACAGCAGTCAAATCAGTGGGTTTTTCGAGATGAATTGACGTCCAAGAAGGCCAAGGTGGGGGTTTTAGCCAATAAAGCCATGTCATTTTTTGGGTTCCGTACACCAAAGGTGAAAAGGGACCCTATTGTTTTCGCTACGCTGTCCGTCTGTCCGTCACACGGTATTTTCTCAGGAACCGTAAGAGCTACGGACCTGAAATTTGGACAGAGTATGTAGAACCTTGGCCGCTACAACAAAAAATACATGAGAGTTAAAAACTAAAGGGTGTTCCAAGACGAGCAACGAAAAATATTAAAATCCCATGTACTATACATACAATTGTGTGAACATATGCATATTGAAACTTGAAATTTGTAAAATTAGTGTATTTTTATACAGACTACAACAATTAACACTAAAATTTAAAAAAAATGGCCCATCAGTTAATGCAATTTTGACTATGTAATTTTGACAACTTGCTATATCTTGGAAACCGTAAGAGGCAAACACTTGAAATTTTTAAAAACGGGACAACAAAAAAAAAACCGAAAATTATAAAATCCCCAAACCAAAAAAAAAAAATCGCCAAAAATTAAAAAAAGATCGCCAAAACGAAAAAAATCGCCAAAATTAAAAAAAAAATTCAAACACTAAAATAAATCGCCAAATTCGAAAAAATAGCCAAAATGAAAAAAATCGCCAAAACGAAAAAAAACGCCAAAAATCGAAAAAAAATCGCCAAAACGCGAAAATGTCGCCAAAACTAAAAAAAATATATAAAAAAAATCGCAAAAATGAAAAAATCGCCAAAATGAAAAAACGCCAAAAACCGAAAAAAATCGACAAAACGAGAAAATAAAGTGTCAAAACTAAAAAAGAGCCAAAACTTAAAAAAATCGCCAAAACTAAAAAAACGCCAAAACAAAAAAACCGAAAAAATCCCAAAAACGAAAAAAAATGTCAAAACTATATATTATATAGGATGAAGTTTGTATCAAATTACATATCTAGTGTTCGTAC
This sequence comes from Tachina grossa, assembly GCA_949987645.1. Classification (NCBI taxonomy): domain Eukaryota; kingdom Metazoa; phylum Arthropoda; class Insecta; order Diptera; family Tachinidae; genus Tachina; species Tachina grossa. Next base: position 129,334,351 of record OX465274.1, on the reverse strand, counting down.
GGAACCCTTCGTGCGCGAGTCAGAGTCGCACTTTACTGAATTTATTTGAAATACACGCGTGTATAATTCACATTGGCCACCTTCAAAAGAGTAAAACAAATATGACAAATATTTACAGAAAAATCTCATTTTCCAATTCAAAACAAATTCCTTGAATCAAATATCAATTTTTGTAATTAATTTCTTACAAAGAAATTTTTAAATTGAAATGCAAGAATTTGTAATAATTTGTTTGAAAAAAAACTCCGATTTTTCAATCAATAAAGTGTTTCAGTCAAACAAATTTTTTACCGAACAGAAATTTCATCTAAACAATCTTGTTACAAATGTTATTTTATATTAGTTGTATGAACTAGAATTTTTCACTCTACATATACAGTTTTTTTTGCAGAAAATGTAATTGGAACAATCAATTTACTGAAAAATTAAAAAAAAAATTGGCTCACAAAACGATACTAACTATAGCCTGTTCAAATCATATTAAAAACATATTTACTGAAACTAAATTTTATTTTAAAAAACGTTTGTTTGAAAATTTTTGGGGAATATTTTTTTTGTGTTATGTCAACTTTTTGGGTCGATTAAATGAGTTAAATTTGGCTAAAAAAAAAATTCTTTTTACAAGAGCAATGCAAGGGTGTAGACGTGTGATTTTCCATGGAAAAAATCCATGAACTGGGCTACAAACCGCTCCCTCATCCACCCTATTCTCTGGATTTAGTCCCGAGTAACTATTTATTTTTATCAATCCTGAAGAATTGGCTCTGCGTATAGACATTTGCCTCCAACGATGATATCTGTGATTTTCATAATAAAATAATTCTTTAACAAAGAAACCAATATCGGCAACTCAAGCTTCTATATATTTTTGAAAACCACAGATTTATGATCGGGGTAATTTTTTTCTTACGAAGAATGGTTCAAAATGGTTGGCAAAAAACTCGACCATATAAAAATTTCTTCTAGATTGAAAAAAGGTATTTTATGGAAATTAATTGAACATATATTATCGTTATCAAAACCAGGCGATTCAATTCTTGTTTTTGGTGATTTCAACTTGCCTAATATTTGTTGGAAGTTTTTACATGATACGTTCTTTTATATTCCAATTAAAACAGCTGAATGGATTGAACTATTTTTAAATAAATTATACGATTTGTGTTTATTTCAAATCAACGGAGTGTATAACAAATATGCTAAATTACTAGATCTGATATTTACAAATGAGCCAACAGATTGCTCACTAGCACGTGTATATCCTACTGTTGCTCCTGAAGATAGATATCACTCCACTCTAGATATAAGTTTAAATGTACCGTTTTATCGCTCGTCAGAAGTAAATAACACTAATGAGAAAGTTTATTGTTTTAAAAGAGCTAACTATGAAGAATTAAACCATCTCCTGTATAATACAAATTGGCTGAATCTGTTATGCAACTCATGTGATACGAATTTACGTCTTGACTCAATAATTGACGTCTTTTATAAAACTCTTCTCAAATATTTTGATGAATATGTCCCCAAAACTACAGAGTATACTCATACTGGTCCTCCATGGAGCTCAAAACGGTTGGCTAATCTGAAAAATGTTAAAAAAAAATTTAAAATATATAAAAAAACCGGGTTAGTCGCTGATTATGCTAAATATGCTGTTGCTCGTGCAGAGTATAACTCAGTTAATACTATGCTTTATAAAAACTACTTAAATACTATGAAATACAATTTGAAACGTGATCCAAATCTTTTTACAAATTGGTTAATTCTAAACGTAAATCTACAGGCTATCCAAACCTTATGAAATAATTAAATGAGGAGTCTAGTAACAATTGAACAATAAGTAATATGTTTGCTGACTTTTTTCCACTAAATATTCACATTCCCAATATCAAAATAATTCGTACTCATACCCAATTTCGGAAAGTCAGCCGGTTCAATTTTCTCAAATCCAGACTGGTCAGATTCTAACAGCTGCAAAAAGTGTAAAATTTTCCTATAAGAGTGGAGCTGATGGTCTACCCAGTTGTGTTTTAAAATACTGTGCAAACGCATTTGTTACACCTTTAGAAATATTGTTCAACAAATCCATAAAGTGTGGTTATTTTCTTAAGCTTTGGAAAGATTCATATATAATACCGCTTTTTAAATCTGGTAACAAATCAAATATTAGTAACTATAGAGGTATCGCAAAACTAAGAGCAATTCCAAAACTTTTTGAAAAATGTATTATGGACAACATTAACCAGCAGATATCTTCATTGATATCTACTCATCAACATGGTTTCAGGAGAGGTTGTTCCACTACAACTAATTTATTACAACTTACTACCTTAGTAAACGATGCTTTTAATAACAAACAACAAACAGATGTTATTTATACTGACTTCAGCAAGGCTTTTGATAAAGTCAATCACGTTTTACTCTTGCTGAAGCTTCGTGCTATGGGCTTCACGACGAATACTTTAAACTGGACATGTTCATACTTGTCGCACCGTAAACAGTGCGTTCTTTTCAAAAATGTCAAATCTAAATATATCTATGTGACATCTAGAGTGCCTCAGGGAAGTCGCTTGGGTCCTATTTTGTTTTCATTGTTCATAATTGATTTGCCATGTATAATCGAATTTTTCCATGTTCTAATGTATGCGGATGACGTAAAAATCTTTATAAGTTACAACAACATTTTCGACAGAAATTATTTGCAATATGATTTAGACCAACTTTTCGATTGGTGTTGTTCTAATTTAATGGATCTGAATCTAAAAAAATTTGAGCACATGCGGTTCTCACGAAACTGGAATGCAGATGGCTTTTACTCACTAGGTGGACATAAGCTTGAACTAGTTAGTGAATACATGGATCTAGGTGTTCTTCTTGACCCAAAATTAAGTTTTAAAAACATATAATTTTGTCGGTAAATAAAGCCTGTGGTATGCTTTCATATATTAAACGTTGGTCTGAGGAATTCACAGAGCCTACAATAACTAAACGTTTGTACACTTCATTAGTAAGGCCTATTTTGGAATACGGATCAATTATCTGGGGTCCTTACACTAATTACGAGAAAAATCTATTAAATCTGTTCAGAAACAATTTCTTTTATTCTGCTTGGGCAATTCTTCCTGGAACCCTAATATAAGTCTTCAACCATATACTGCTAGATTAGCTATAATTAGAATGCCCACGTTTGAAATTAGACAATTAGTGCTAAATGTGACCTTTCTTGTAAATTTGATGAACGGTGCAGTCTGCTCGATGTTCCTGCTCAGCAAAGTCAATTTTAATGTACCAGTCAGAATAAGTCTCAATTTCACCCCACTTCATTTAAAATGTCAACAAACTAATTATGCTAATGCTGATCCGCTGAGAAGATTATGTCAAAACTATAATGATTTCTATAATTTTATTGATTTGAATGTAAATGTCCATAGTATTAGGCGTAATATAATTTTGTCCTTGAATAATGCTTAATAATTTATTGTCTTAAATATTTTTTTTTGTTAATGGTCTGTAAGGTTTTATCCATAGACTAAATTGTATTAAATAAATAATATAATTAAAGAAATGTCTAATATGGCAAAACTGCTATATGCCAAAAAAATGTCTTGTTTGTGATAAAAATGTATGCTAAAAGCCATATTTCAAAACCACTTTTGTAAGTTCAGAAGCATAACATATCTGCTTAATTTTTTACGGTAATATTTGCTTGTCTCTGTGAATTAAAATCAATACAATCCTACAATCCTAATATTTGACACTTCTGAAGACGTTTTACAAAATATGTATATACGAAGTACTTTTAGTTGGTGTAAATAGTTTTGTTCGAACTTTATTTGTTTCTATATTTATTAGGTTTATAAGCCAAATTAATTGTGATAATTTTTACGGTACAAATGATACCAAAGTTAGTTGTAAGTATGCTGACAAACACTAGTAGAACGGAACAACTAGCTGTTTTCGGACACCTTCAACATCAGCGTTTTTGTGTTTGCTCCACTGTGTGTGGTGTCAGCTGATGCAAATTTCAGATTTATATACATGTATATTTTTCACTGCAAATTGAGTATGTAAATTGCTTTTTTTCACCATATTATTTGCTGAAAGATTTTTTGTAATGAAAGCTCAATTTTACCATCTCAAGTTAACAACAGAATTGTCATTCTTCTTTGTTCAGTACGTTTGGGAAAACATGCTGTCCAAATAGTAAATGAGGAACAAGGATTTAATTCCGATTGCCTTTTTTAAGTTTAGAAAAGGTGTAATTATAAAATATCAACAAACAACAGTTCTGACTTCGCATTTTATTTTATTTCCGTTTAACTTGCTCAAGATTTTTCGGTTTGGTTTATTACATTTCCTTTCATCAAAAATAATAATTATTTCTAACATTTATAGTTCAATGGAGGTCATTTCTGTGAGTAAAACATCTAGATGTGTATGGGCTTTGTATCCTCAATTGACAGAAAGGTAAAATGCACAATAGAAAGTTTCAAAAATTATTGTTAAATGGATATCAACAAACAGAATATATAAAGTACATACATACGCAATAAAACCAAACGGTTAGAGCAGGCTAGAAGAATAGGTACGATTAGAAATTCAGAAGTATGTATGTATGCATGTATGATATGAATAAAACAACACATGCGTTTATATAAATGTATACTCATGTGCTTACATGTAGCAAAATATTAACCGCTCTACGTTATGTCAGCTCTCCATTTACCTTTAAAATAATTTCTGCATATATATGTGTGTGTGTAAGTACTCCTACATGAGGAATAACTACCCTGCAGGAAATCGAAATGACACAAGACTAATCACGTTATCGGTCCCCAAGTGTTAGGCACCATTCCTATCAAGCGGACCACTCACTTTTTCATGGGGATGACCTTAGATGGAGTTAATTGATACATTGTATGCACCTTGTGACTTATCACTGAACTGTCTTATAGGCAGCTAACCGGTGTAGAGTAATATAAACTACTAGCTGAGGCCGGCAAACGTTGTCTTACCCTCAATTCTCTTTTATTTTTTTAACTACAATTTACTCCACACAGTGGTCACTTGTTAGGTCAGAAACATAACAAAAACCTACAGACACGAACCTTTGCTGAAAATTTGGGCCCCACAGCTCTTATAGTTCCAGAGATCATGCGTTAGGAACAAACACACACTACGATTTTATATATATAGATATATAAATGTCATTGCGATATTTCACTATAATAATGAAAGCTTATTTTTTTATTGTTACAAATGCAACTTTGTTTTATTTAAACAGGAAGTTTTTGGGATTTGAACTAGCAAAATCCTGCCTGACAGGCTAGCACACTGCAGAATCGACCAAAGGGGCACTCATATTTCAAAAGTATACATACCAGCTGAGGTTAATATCTAAATACAGTTACGGAGGTAGTTCCAGAGCAGGGAAGCCGAAAACTGTTTTGCAGCTGGATTGTTGAGAGAATTTGAAATACAGTGACACAAAAAGTAAGCATAAAGATTTTAACTAAAACTTTATCACAAAAAATTGTTTTATTTTATATGAAATAATGCAGTTCACACAGTATTTGATATTTGTTGACTAGGCAGAACAAAAACGTTTTCAATATTTATTGCTGTTTTAAAATCTGACTTTTTTAAAAACAAAATGTATTAAAATTTTCTGACTTTATCTAGTAAACAAAGAGCAAAAACCTTAATAAAGACTACCTTACTTTAAAAAAGGTCACTACGTTTTAATTTTTTTTAATTAAAACCGAATTTGTTTTCTTTATTTTCTTTCCCTTTTACCATCGCCTTAATTATGAAAATAATAAAAACTCTAAGTAACATTTTATAATGCCTCTTATATCTTTGATAACATAAAAGATATTGGGCATTATCAAAATCATTGTATATCGAAAAGTATTTTCTAAATTCCATCAGTTATTTTACGCACTGTGTGTTCATTTGCCGCTGTGTCATGGACCACTAAATTGAAGAGTATAAAACTAAATGAGATGTGGCTTCTAAACAATTGGTTTAGCGTTGACTAAAGTAGTTAGCACGTTGACTTCAAAACTGAAGGTACTGGGTTTAAGCCCGGTCCCTGAAAGTCATTAAATAACAACAACACGCATTTCTATGATGTTCATTAGTGTCCTTTGTATCAACTGTTGTAGGAAAATCCAAGTGATCAAGGCATATGCAATGCTGCAGCACGGTATTTTTAAACACATGCAAAAAATCATAGTTGTAAAAGAATGAAGCTCTCGTATATCTATTCCGTCACCACCTGTAACATGCTACCTGGGATCATTGTATTGGACTTAAGTGAGCTGCACTCCAAATTTCACTTACTTACCAGCAGCTTGCTATCCTAACCTAACCTAATCTAGGTTTTTATCGAACTTATTCAGTGCCTTTTAATACAATGCTAGACCGAGTATAACTTTTAATTGAATGAAAATGACGCATCACGAAAATGGCAACTTTGAAACCATTTACAAAATGTCCCTTCTTTGCATACACTACTCTCTACATTTGGTTACACTCCCAATCTCTCAAGTCATAGGAAGAGTACGTTTGGATGATTCGTCACTAAATTTTCTGCAGGGTACTTGAAAACATAAACAAAACATGCTAGTATTAAAGCTTCTTTTTGAAATATGGACAAACAAAAAACTCCGTTTTAAGGTACTTTCAAACATCAGCCATTGTACATTATGCTTTTCACACTTACCACAGCAAGCTACCGACTTCAATATATAAAAAAAATATACATACAGCTTTCGAACTAAGAGAGAAATAATCATACGGTGGCCCTAGTGAAAGTGTGGATCAAATAAATCACCCCTGACAGTGAAATGGCAAAAATGTGTATACAAAAAATTTAATGATTTTATGAAGAAGAAATGTTTTGAACTGTGAAAGCAAATGGCAAGGTTAGGTTATATTCATTAAGGTCTATTGTGGTTCCCTTCTATTTCCCATTAAAAAAGTAATACTAACACACCACCCCCACTTTCGTACCCAGAATTGACCCTTTTATCCGTCACTAAGCCACTGAATTCCTATGATGAAGCCCCTGATGTCCTCTAGTTTACAGTAGATATCAGTAATGCTCTCTTGGAAACGTCTGCTAAGCCATATAAGCCTACGACGTTGCAGCTTCGGGCAGTGACAGATAATATGTTCAATAGTCTCTGGTTCCTCTTCATCCCCACACATCCTACAGAAACCTGGAGTACCACTTTCCCAAATGCTGCTTCTTGCTCTGACCGAGCAGCGAAGAGTCCACGGGCTTACCACGATTTATATCGCTTTCTTATTCATGTCCAATAGCATTTTGAATCTTTCTGAGTCAAGCTTTGACCACATACCTCTCAAGACCTACCTTATTCTATCCAATTACTGAGTTATCTATAGTAATGACCTATCAGTAATTTTACACATTCAATCATCTAACCCCGACCTTTTTCATGCCAGCTCATCGACAATATCATTTCCTTCAACACTGCTGCGGTCAAGAACCCAACATAGCCTTACACTATATTTATCCATAAGCAAGTTGAGGGCTCTCCTACAGTCGCTTGCAAGTTTAAGTTTGATATTGTGTCCCTTTAAAGCTTGTAACACTGCCTGGTTGTCGACCTTCACACCTTCAGCTACAATCCTGACCAACAGTTCAGTGGCCCTGAGGATCGCCAAGATCTCAGCCTGTAAAACGCTGCATTCATTCGGCAGTCTGAAAGAACTACGAACATTTGTTCACAAGATATAGACACCAGTCCCTGTACCTTCCCCCAGTGAGGGTGTTCTACTAAAATCAATTTTAGCTGCCTTATAGTCCATGAACGCAGGGTTTACGGATCACTGATCACTAAAACTGATCTAATTTAAGACTGATGTGTGACTTGTTATTCCAGTCCTCACCAAACCTGATTCTGCGAGTCTAAAGATACTTCCAGTCGCCGTTCCCATCACAAAGACCTCTATAGGAAGTAGGTGAAGATTAACGTCCAAGGTAACCTAAGGTGTGCTCCTCTGAACACCTGTGATGCCCAGCGAGCCACACCTCTGAACCTTAGCTAGTAGTCTCTTTCCTCAAAGCATCCCACCATGCTACACAGCTATTAGAAAATAACCGGCCTGACAACCGATGTATAAATCCAGTTTACTATTTTCGGTTACAGACCCCACTTACTTTTGATAGAGTTCCTGCATGCGCAGTAGGCATTAAGTCCTTTCTTTAATCTTTCCTGCATGTTCCTTTCCAAAAAAAAGTTGCTATTTAGGAAAACACCCAGTTAATTTGCTCCCTCAAGCAAATGGCAATATTATAAAGAAATTAGAAGAGAAAAGAAAGAAAGCATTACAAATGTGTGATGGCCTGTTCATCATCGTAATATTTGCACTGCCAAAATGTCACTTGAGCTAGTGATAGTGCGGGTGGCGTTGGATGCAGTAGTTAGCACGTTGCCTAGAAAACCGAAGATTCTGGCTTCAATTCCTGTATCCGACAGTCATGAAAATAACAACATCACTCTTTTTTCTGATGTGCATTAGTGTCCCTTTGTATCAGTTGGTGTGGGAAAAATTGTAGTGATGCAGGCATAAGGCACTGGTCCCTGAACTATACCGACTTCGTCAGATGCTAATCCTAATGTAACATCAAGATGGCCCTCCTTCGTAGGTATTGCGTAGCAGAATCATCGGCGAAGCATAACACAACCGATTTTGGATTTGTTGCATGGGAAGTTTCCAGAACGCGTAAATTTACGTTTTGGACACACCAACTTTCTTGGTTTGCTACCTCAAAGACTGTGGCTGCACGGATAATCCCCTAACGTAGGACCACTTGAAAATCAACACTAGACAAGTTATGCCCGAGATACCCCCAGAAGTCATAGCTTTATGTGTGTTCTATTTAATCTTGCTCTAGAAATCTAAAAATGGATAACTCTATGTATTGTTTTGTCTCCTCAATTTAAAAATCTTCTGGCAATGCTGGTTGTTGTATGCATTCAAACTAAAACAACAATTTTGTACCTGCAGAAGAGTATCATTACGTGTTTGAGTTCTTCATCATATTTAATTTGATGGTTAAAATAATATGTAATTATATACATATGTATGTATGCATGAAATATTTCCTTTTTATGAATTTTTAATCTTAAAGTAACCATTTTTCTACAAAGCCATTCAGGTATGAGTGGACAAAACCAAACACCAAAGAAAGGTAAGTTCATCACATGTCAATACATAAGACCAGACATGTATACATACATATAAATTTATATGTGAATGTGTGTATAGGTGTTTACACATTCGAGGCATGTATAGGGCGTACAATGGACTAACACTTAAAATAAAATTTTATTAATAATAGAACCATGATATATAAACAGTAGCGTGTTTCCGTTGTTTGTATGGAGTTTTTTTTTTGTGGTGTCTATGGCACACAGTCGTATATTTCTGAATATTTTCTTCCTTAATTTTTTGAAACACGTCATTTTGTTTTGTGTTTTTCTTTCTAATGGCAGAAATATGTAGAAATGTAATAGTTAGAATGAAAGCCAACAACTAATAATATCTACATGCATAATACTCGTATTATAAATAATGTATTCATGAAAAAGAGCCACACAATGAAACATGGGAGCCTTTCTATTAAAGCGCCAACAGCAACAATAAAAACCACCAAAAGTACACAAAGTATTCCTATAATCAAAATAAAACTTTCGTGTTTTGTTACTTAATATAATTCAGGTAAAAATTAAGTTTTTTTATCTCTAACCCAAGCAAAACAATACTTCAGCTGAATATTTGATAGCGTCATACAACTTTTGGTCTTACAATGTCTTTCGGTGTGCTTTTTAAAAGACTAAAACCATTTCGATTGGTATTAAAGTCAAATGGAGAATCAACATAATCACACCAACAACATCTGCAACCACAGAATATCTTTTAATTTAGTGGAGAAAAAAGTTGCTGTTTTGAAAAGAATATAAAAAAAACTGAAAAGTACAAAAAGGAAATGAATTTAATGGTGGTTTAAATGAGATATAAATTTTATTTATACAAAATGGTTTTAAACTATAGCAATATAAAATTTACTTAACCCACTACGAACTGCTGCCAAGTAGTGTCGTCAGTCATTCGTGTTTTATATTTGTTCGTATGAAATTTCATGGTTCTGTTGTTTGTTCAATTTAAGTTGCACTTAAATGCAGTTTCTTTTTCCAGTGGTTAATTAAAGTTCTTATTAAATTACGTTGAAAGTACGGCAGCACTAAAAAAATTTCCAAATATTATGGAAAGCTTTCCAAACAACAGCTGTTTAACATAAATAAGAAAGTTAGGTTATCGACGTCTAGAAAATAAAAGTTGCATGAAAACACATTTCATAAAACATAAAGAGCGTTAAAACACATTTTTCTAATTTATTTATTCTATGACATTATTTTATTTTGTTATATGTATTTGTTATATATTTATGAAAATCAAATGAAATTATTTTTAATACGACCACGTGATGTTCATGCACATGTTTTTAATAAACACACACAAGCATATGGTATGGTCATAAAACTTAAATACGCAATGTTGGGCATTTAAGTTTAATTTTAATGTCGCTCAATTTTAAGCTGAACAAATTACTTTGGTACTTAAATGGCATTTAAAGATAAATGACACTTAATTGAGAATTCAGTTATTGGGCCTGATAATTTTTTTTTTTTTTGAAAAAGATGGATCGACTGAATTTCTTCTTCATAAATATGTCTAGATGAAAGAATATATATCTTAAAAACATGTCTTTGGCTATCCCTCAAAAAGTTTAGATACCTCTGTTACATGTTAAGACCCTCGATAAAGATAGCTTTGGTTCCGAAGCTCTTGAAAAAGTTCTTACGTAGGTAAGTGTTGACAAAATATCGATTCTTTGAGCAAAGAACGAGAGAAGGAAGTTTGCATTAAATCGCAGATGTAAACCTTCCATGATAACAAGCTATTTATTGTAGACCTTTGACCGTATTGTACGTATCAGGCGAGGCCAGCAAGAAAGAATGAAAGACGAGAGGTTAATTTTTTAATCAATCTTAGATGTAAAATTTCTACTGAAACAGCGTTTGTTTTAAAACTTGCAGTAAAATTTGCTGTAAGACTTTACGAAAGAGACATATCATGGGTTAAAATATAAGCTTGTATAAGTTTTTAAAACTTTACACAGAATATGGCAACAATGAGAGAAAAACTGAAAGGAAACTTGTCTAAAATATGGCATTGAGATTTGGACAAAGTTCTCACACTACAATTATTTTTTATTTTTTTTTCTGAAGAAATATATTTCTCATCTTATTATTTCTTGTTTTAACATAATTTTGTTTTCTTCGGCTTTTTTCGTTTTCATTACTTTTGAACAACCCACAAAAAATGAATAACAACTCTTTGGACCATGACCAAAACGCAGACAAAAAATAAATAAATTGCAACTTCCCGCCAAAGAAAAAAAAATTAAACAAAATATACACGACCATAAAAAAATGTGAGATTTTTTTTTGAAATCACACAAATGCCAAGCCCACGAAAGCAATACCAAAATATGTTTAAACCAAGGCTTTTTTATTTCAAATAGTTTATAATTTTTTTTAGGTTTTTTTCGTGTTTCTTGCCATAAATTAAAAAAGTGTAAATTGAATGCAATATTTCTATTAAAAATATTTTTTAAGCCAATTTGTTTTGAAAGTTTAAAATAATAAGTAGCAAGTTTACTTACTTATTGCGTTATCACCTGCAATGAAAGAAAAAGAAAATATTAAATTAGTATGTTTATTTTAGTAACAAAAAACTTTTAGATAATACACAATAATAGAGCAGATAAATTTATAGTAAAATAATATTTAAACACATATCGCTTTCTTGCTGCATCATAGTCATATCACACAAAAAGGACAGAGTTTCACAAAAGAGATTGATGGGTGTAGCCTAGCGTATCATGCCTACTTTTGAAAACGCAAAACGCATCATTGCACGCACGGTCTATGTAAAGGTTTGTGTTGAAAACTTTTAATTTTGATTTATAATTCTGAGTTTGAAGGGCGTTGCCCCGGTAAACTTTCCTGGTTTAACAATTCCAAGTCCTTATGGATTATTCTTTACCGGGTGGGATCAGGCCCACTTCTTTAAACTCATGCTTATGCTATGCCCAGTGCTTATGGCTCATGTAAAGTTTCGTAGGAAAAGGTTTAATAGAAATACATAAATCCGAAGTGTATGAAAAAGATGGTTAAGATTTTATAGACATAGTAACGCCTAATTTTAAAAACACTCTTGCATCCGAGCAATATGTATCAGAGAACAGCAATGAGTATTGAAAAAGTGAGTACAATTGAATCATGGCTTATAACTTGTTGTACATATGCGCACTCATACCTATTGCAATGTTTTCTATGAAACATATTCACTCGAAAGTTTGAAGTGCGCATCGAACTCATACTTAGCAACATTTATGACGTAGTTGATTTCGACTCTCCTTAACTCAATACCTATGAACGATGCAAAATAAATATGATTCACAATGCGAACTTCGCATATGAACATTAAAGTTCTCATTATGAGGTTATGTTGGTTTTTTTTTGTTGTTTTTTTCAGGAATCGAAAAACAGCCCTATTTACTACTATTGTGTACTACTTGCAAACTGTTTAATGACTAAACTTTTAAATAAACATATATGCATGAGTTGAGTGAGCTGAATGTGAGTAGTGTAACTATTTTCCTGAAATTAGAATTAGGTATGACTATCATAGTCGGCGTCGCATTCATATTTATTTCAACCTATACTTATAAATCAATATCATCGTGAGTATGCGTAAATCAGAGTATTTGAGTTTTAATGATGTCTACTCACTTATATTTAAAATATACTGAGTCAGTATGAATAGTGAAAAAACGATTCATTGCCGATTACTAATGTGTATACAAAGTTTCAACAAAATCGCTCGAGTTGGAACACATTTTTTGAGTTTTGTGGGACTGTTTGAAATCTCCGTATTTTAAAATTTTACAGTTGGTCACCATACTCGATTTAATTATGTATTCAATTTTAGCTTTCTTTGGGTAGTTTTAACTTTTAATTTTTATGGATATAACCACGCCCACTTTTAAAACTCAATATTTTCTTATGGCAACTTTTTATGATTCATTTAAAGTTTTGTAGATAACAAATGCGTAAATAATACGTTTAATACATCTGCTAAGCCGAAGTGCATGAATCACAATCAAGCCGAAGAGCATGAATCAGAAAATTGAATGGTGGCCCCAACTTTTTAAAACTAAAATTGATATGGTTGCATAAGTGCTTCATGTACGAAAAGTTTCAATAAAATCTCTTGAGTTAAACGCTTTAAATTTAATTTTTAGTTCCGAGCCTCATCAATATAATCTTGATTAGTGAATCAGTGCTTTCATCGCAAAAAAATTTAAATTTCTCATGTGTTGTTATTTTGGTGAATTGTCTTTACGTTTTAAATCATTATTTATCTGTTGAGGGGTAGAAAATAATGAGGGGCGTAAATATAGGACATATAAACACGGTGTGCAGAGGCCTGGTGCACTACTGTTCTCCTAGATAGATCAAGAAATAATTAAACCATTTTTCTGTCACAAAACAAATATGTATGTATGCACGTATGCATATCGATGGCTTAATATAAGAAAGACGTTACTCGAATTTTCTATGTTTTAGAGAGAGAAAAACTAAGACATTTGCATGCAAAAATAATTTTTTAACTGTAATGAAAGATCGATATAATTATACTTTGGCTACCAGAACAGGTTGAAAACCAATATGAGATACGCTTTTTATATATTAAGCCATGGATATATTCCATACGTATGCACGTTGGGAGGGAGGAGTACATATGGAACCATAACCGCCAAAAAAACCTTAACCGACACATTTTTTGAACGTAGTTTTTTGACGAAAATCTATTATTTACTATAGAAAATGATCGATATTGGTCAAAAAATAAATTTCGCAAATTATGTCGCTTAAGCTTTTTTGGCGGTTATGGCACGATAGAGTCGTTAAAATTCGCTGGAATAGTTTTCATTCAAAATAGAAAAATTGTATGCATTCGAAATTAAATTAAAAAATTTATATTTAGTTCTTGTTCGAATGACAACTCTAATATTTACACATCCGCTAAATGTACAATAGATAGCTGCGTAAACTGTCTTGAAATGTAAAAACGTCATGATTTTTAAATGTATTCACGTCGCATGTATTATACTAAACCAATAATAAATGCTGTCGTACTATAAGCGAAGCACGATGGATGTATTGGTGTATGTGTATATCAGTTGTAACAAGCGATGTCGCAAGACAGCGTGTTTGTAACAAACACTCAAAAGAAGTACTGTTGGTTAGTGTATGCTTGTTATTTTTCATATTGTACGTTTGAGTGTGTGTGTAATATGTAGATGGTAAGCTATTATGCCCAGTTGGCCACGTCTTTAAGACATCTTTGACGACGGGTACAAGACAATGGTAAGTCGTAGAAGACATATTAAAGACAACTCCATACAAATCGTTGACGAAATTTTCATACAAATGGCGGCGAGGTCACACAAGACCAGATGAGCGACATTGTCGCTCAGATTGTCCTCAACAAGGCTTTATTGAAGACAAAACGTGTGACACTGTCGCTCAGATTGTCATCAACAAGGCTTTATTGAAGACATAACGAGGGACATTGTCGCTCATATTGTCGTCAACAATGCTTTATTGAAGACACAACGAGGGACATTGTCGCTCATATTGTCCTCGACAAGGCTTTATTGAAGACAAAACGTATGACACTGTCGCTCAGATGGTCCCCAACAAAGTTTTATTGAAGAGAAAACGTGTGACATTGTCGTTCATATAGTCATGAACGCCGATTTCTTTTAAATTGTCGATTAGAAAACTTAATCTACAGACGACATGTCGTACATGAATCGTCGAAGACAATGTCGTCTAGGACGATTTGGACAACTGGGTGTGATTAACCGCATACAACTAATGTTAATGAATGTTTGTGCCTTTGCATGTGCGCAGAAAAATAAAAAATCATACACACATATATGCATGACGTTTGTACACGCGCTCATTGGTAGAAAGAAGCAAGTATCACAAATTCTTCCGTCACGAAGTGTTTTCTTCTTTACTCTTATACCTACAATACTCAAACAAATTTCTTGCAAACAGTGTTGTTAACGTTTGTTTTATAAGATTTCGCTGTAGTAGAACATTTGAAAAATCCCTCATGTCTTGAAAATTCTTATAAGATCTTTTATGCAGGAGACTAATGTACAAGCAATCATGTTATCTGGTTAATGGTCCATTATTATTGGAATCATGAACCAGCAGACCCCTAAAAACGTACAAAACCGTCAAAAACTAATCACAAATAATTCTACACAAAGTGCATTTAATAACCTGCATATCAAATAACTCAATATCTCGTCATTACGAACAAATATTCTTCATTAGTCTTATTTAATACGAGTATTTTTTTAAAGTAATTATTAAGAATTACTGACTTTTATTTACACAATATTGCAGCAGCTGGAGAAAACAAATTAAGATATTCATTCCTTGGTATTAAATTAACGTTTTTGGCTTTAAGCAAATAAATCGTATAAATTTTTTATATTGAAGTCAGTCAATATAAAAAAAGAAAAACCCCACTATAACTGAACAAACAACCAACCATCATCCATCCATTAACAGCTTATTTATTCACTCGTTTCGCCATTTATCTGCTTATTTAAAGTCAAATAACTTTTGCTAAAAAAAATAGAAGTAAAAGCGGTTAAACATAAACTGTTGAGAATCTATAAATTTCTCCAGACTTTATTACAAACGGTTGACTGCTTGATATAAAATTTCTTTGTACGTGAGTACGTGTGTAACAGAATTTTTGTTAACAAGCAACCCATAAAATTTATTTTCGTTTTCTAAGTGTTTGAATTTCAACAAGGTGTGAATACCAGACATTAATGTGCCAAAATCAAGGGAATAAAAAAAATATTTGCATTTGATAACGTGTTTATTGCTTCAAGATTTATTTTGAAATATTTATGTGAAAATTTAAAAGAATTTGTATTTAAGTTTGTGAATTTCATAAAATGGGCAATTGAATTTAAAATTGAATTTCGATATTTTATCAGTCCTTCGAAGTCGCTGCCATTCACTTAACTTATGGAATGAGAATCAGTAATTTTCTTCATATTCAATACGTAAAAAGCATGGACCGAAGAATCTAATAAATGGAAATTGACAATGCGCATGTAGAGAGATTTGGTTCATTACACTTAGGGTAGGGATGGAAAACTATCGATGGCACTAGCGATACTGTGGATAGTTAATTTTTTATTGTGACTGCCGATGTTTTAATTCTGCCATCGATTAATACTTGAAAACAATCGATATATCTTAGTCACTATCGATAGTAAATAATACACCACTAAAACCAAAAAATTTAAATATATTGCTTTTCATTTCATTTTCATTCATCAAAAATATCTTCCGCTGATCTCACTTATTTTTCATGCAATTATTTTTGTTTTGTTATTTATTGAACTGACAAATGAAATTCTATTTTATTTTGTTTTGTTTTGTTTAAAAATATATTTTATTTATTATTGTAAATAAATATGTTCGAGAACCACACAACTTCGATACTATCACGATAGTATCGTCGATATATCGAAAGTTTTTCTAACTTTCGATATTATTGATTCGATATATTGATAAAGTTTTTTAAACTATCGAAAACTTTCGATAGTTTTCCACCTCTAACTTAGGGAGTGTCAGAAATATTGAACTGTATATTTGCTTTTTTAAGATGCTTCAGATATTTCGATGAATTTGTCCATAGATTGGTTGGTAAATCTTTTTGCATGGTTCAGCTTTTACCTGTTCAAATGTTAATGCATACTCAATTTATATTTTGGTAACACTTCTGATGCTCTTTATTTTTTTTACTAGTTGTTTTGGTGATTCAAGGACTCATATAAAGGAACCAAAGAAATTTATGAATTGTACCTAATTTACATTAAGCATTTTCTTCACGAAACTAGTTGCATGAAAATCTTTTATTTCTCAAAAGGAAGCCTGGAGGAACAACTCATATCAAAAAAGTTGCCAAAAATTTATCAGAGAATCATTGTACGCCATTTTTTATATAAAATTGTCTTCTAAAACGCTGCAAATAGCAAATAGAAAAAGTTTCGTGCACCAAAATTCTTGAAATTTCATGACAAAATGCTTAATGTAAATTAGGTATTGGTAATCAAGAAGTTCTAGAAGACATGTAAGAACATTTTAACTTTCGAAACGACACAGAAAAACCCCGAGACAACCCAACCTACTTTTGGACCGTAGAACACAGTGGTGTACTCCGTTTTATTAAGATTAGTTCAAAATCAATATATTGCAAGATATTGCATTTTTAATTTTGGATTGCTAACAAATCTCTTGAGAGATTTAGCTTTTGTTTATTTGTCGAAATTCAACTCTTCAAACCCCACCTGACTTAAAATGCCAATAAAAACGGAAAGCGGAGTTTAAAAATCCGCTTGAATTGAAATCCTAGCTGATCATCATAACTAAGCGGTATTATTTTGTGTGTTTGTGTGTGTGTGTGTGTGTATGTTATGCTTGTGTGTGTATGGGCCTGTGTAAGTGTGTTCGTGTTTGTGTGTTCATATAAGTGTTAAGGCACCAAACTCGCTATTTCGATGAATCAAATAATAGAAAATTAGTTATGTATAAAAATTACCGCGATGCAGCGCATGGTACACCGGGCACTCCCAACAAACACCTACAGAAATTTGCTCACACATTGGGTTCTTGTGATGAGAAAATATGTGTTTAAAAAATTAAATCTTAACTTCACAATTTGTATACTTCTATCCCACAGACTCCTAGGGGAGGAGCTTGCACAGTTTGTGCTACTTTAATGCTATGAAACCGCACGCCATACCACAATTGTGGACAAGAAAATCAGACACATTTATTCGTCACTGAGAAAGCAACAAATGAAGTTCTGCACGCATGTACGATTTTTTTTTTGAGCACACGGAACGAAATTAAAGTTCAAATTTAATAAATTTGTAAAGCAAAAAAAAAAAATAATAATTATTAATTAATTTAAGCAATATGCACATGCATTTTATGTTATGAAACATCTAAAAATAATAGGGTAAAAAGACATTTTAATAGTTTTCACAGAGCTTTTAATTAATTTAATTTGGAACTTATACACTACATTGTTAAACTGATTATGAGATTTTTTTCTTTTTTTCTGGTTATTCATTATTTAATTTTTTTTTTGTAAATAAGTTTTTTTATAAAAACTTATTTACAAAAAAAAAAAATTAAATAATGAATAACCACAGCATGTATTTCAAATTATAAAACTTTTCTTTAAGTGTATCTTTATTTTACTCTCATTTTTCTCACCAATACAAACATATTTTATTTTGGTGATCACTGCTTTAATGCCACAGTAATTTTCCAAGAAAAACGGATGGAGTAATACCCAAAATATCTACCAAAGGAACTTTGAGAGATTATTTTGTACACGGCCGTCAACAAGGATTTAACGGTCAAAATTTGGTGAACAAATTTTGATATTTTTGGATATCTATGTCCTTGCGAATATTTTATTGTAAACACTTGCCAGTAGAGATGGACGTGTGTCGAATTCTTCTAACACGACATAAACCGCATACGAATACCAATAATCCGCAAACGCATAACCCAATGTCGCATCAAATTATAATTCCCACACTTTGTTTAATATGGCATTTTCAATTTCTGACTTACAAAATGCGATAAAATAACGATACGATACATACATATGTCTGTTCACAAGCGCATAAGCACTTTTTGGACTTTTGAATTAAATAATTGTATTTATGTATATTAATAGTAAACCTACCTTGAAACTAATGGTTATTAAGTCTTATTTATATAGTTTATCTTCAAAGCTTTTATTTAAGTTTAAGACACAAAAGAAAATGTGTATTTTACTCTAGTAAATGTTTCCTGGATGAAATCGAAAAAATGCATACATTAGAATGGCTTTCAAAATGGAATTTTTGTAAAAAAAAAATGTATATATTATTAATGCAATAGCATGGATAAAACTAACAATTGCATAATATCCAACCCACCTTCCGAGCATTCGATTACAAGGACAACACATCTTCCACGCCCTCAAGAAAAATAAATAAACTAAATCAAATATATTGCCACTCATTCAACGACTGACTACAAGTTGCGAGCTCTTGAATGATAGCAAGAGCCAGGGCACAAGCACTCTCTTATATATAAAAGTGTGCTGTTATTCAAGTTTCCTGTCATTTTAAGCGAAGACATCCTTGGCGGATATAAGAAATGCCATTCATGCTTTTGTGGTTAAAAAAAAAAGAAATGCCCATAAATTTTTAAAATTGTGTTAGAGATATGCAAAGTTAATGCGATAAAAGGCAACAACAGCTTTAATATGAGAAAGAGAAAAAGTTTACACAGAAAGTTCAAAATATTTTGATTTTTTATATACGTATCAAAGTATGTTAAAAAAACTAAAATAAAACACACAGAATTTAAATTATCGGTAAGAAAAACAATTACTAAAACCCTTAAGGTTTCCGTTTTAGAAAAATTTTTTTGCCAAACTTCCAGTTGACCAAAGTCAAATGCAGCATATGGATTAGTATCGGTCAACTAGGAATTTCCGTTGAATGTAAAAAACATCCACAAGAAATAAATAAAGTAACTTACAAAACTTTTTGCAGATAAAAACTTTAACAAAATATTAACCTAAACTCTCCCATTTTATAAAGTTTTTGCCAAAGACAAGTTTAGTAAATGGAGTCAGCACTTGTGTGTTGCATGAGAAGTTTATTATTAAGTTGAAGATGTTTGTTTTGTTGCAAAGTTGTTACTTTATTTTGAGTGCATAATTTCTTTGGTTCATCTTAGTTGAAGATTTATTGAACACCAGCCTCTGTGATATGAGAGATGGAGTTTTTTTTCAATTTATTATATTATATTCAAAAATGCAAACGCATTGAAGTAAATATAAAATATGACGTTGTGATTCAAATGAACTTTAAACTAAGCATTACTCCTCATCGTGATTTTCGTATTTATACTTTGACGAGAACGTTATTGTAATAGATTAAAGAACACTTGAACAGTTTTTCTTTACTCTACGACCGAAGTGTTGTCTGCGAAACACGCGAACCACGACAAGGCAGATCGGATCCTCTGGTTGGATAATTACTGTAAAAATAATAGGTTCGTGCAAATGAGAATGCATAAAGTGGAAGTTCATGTTAGCTTCAATCTGCTGCCTGCTGTACCATTTATCGCCCCAGAGCCGTTTTGTGGTATCAGTCGGTCATTGATGCAGCCATTTTCAAATAGTGGCATCCTTGACCTCGACAAGAATAATTCACGGCTTGTTACTGGTTTTTTTTCTTAGTCACTTTGTACTGAATTATCCTCTCTATGAAAAGTAACCAAGTCCATTCGTCCTTGTTTCGTTTATGCACACATTTTTTGCGAATGTATCATCTTATGTAGAAGTAGAAGTCATCTTTTTCATTCTAAGTTTCTGCGTACAGATGATATTAGGCGGGCTTCTCCAATATCTGTGCTAGCTTTCATAAGTAGTGATGGCACGATTAATCGAAAAATTTTTAATAATCAATTATTTTCCTTCAATTAACGATTTAATTGTATCGTGAATTCTCCTTCGATTAATTGAATTAATTAATTAATTATTTCAAATAATAATCGATAGACATCCAGGAACAAAAAAGATTCGTCGCCAGGCGCTAAGCGTATTCATTGAGCATTGATGGATGACTACTAAAGGCCTAGAACTGCAACCCTAGTTATTAACGGCGTTAATTTAACCATTGCTTTGGGGAAATGGAACATTCATTTCTACTGGCAGCATCAACTTTAATAGACCCAAGGTTTAAAAAAATTCATTTTGGTAATCCCTTAGCTTTATTAAAAGTCATGAGACAGCTAGGAAATGAAATTATAAAAATTTATCATATAGATGACAGCATTGGGATCGGCAGTGCAACGTCTTCTGTAGTGCTGCTGAATTTGATTTATGGGCGCACCATAAATTTTTAGCCCACATCCTCAAGATGAGCTAAGCTTCTTTGTCAATGCTCCAGTACTAGAATTAAAGCGCAACGTAATAGACGCATGGGAAGAAATGAAATCGGTCTAACCTAAGCTATACTCTCTTGCACAAAAATATTGCTTTTTGATTGGTACATCTGTACCATCAGACCGGCTTTTTTCCAAAGCGGGTGCAATAATAACGGAAAAACGGAACAGATTAACTTAAATTAAATTCTGTACTAAGCAAATTTTTTTTTTTTTTTTTTTTTTTTTGTAATGCATGTATTTATTTATTGTATCTTCATATGTGAACTAACAATAAGTATTCAAATCTTAAATCTATAAAAAAAATTATTAGGCCCGACCAGTGTCGGACATAAACTTAGTGGTAGTTATAAATAATACATTAGTAGTGATAATCAAAAAAAAAAGGGGGGGGGGGGGAAAGTATTTTCAAGTAGTCCCATCTGGAGTGTTAGGTATAAGAGTCCGTGTGTCCCTCTTTTTTAAGCGGATGTGTCCAGTAAAGTTCAAGATATTACGAGCAAGCGGATTAGGATGTGATTCGAGTTTTGTTAAATATTTGCCTGCGTATTTTGCAATTTCTTCAGTCACTAGTGGCATATTTAAATCACGATGTATAATAGAATTTTGGATGTACCATGGAGCCGATGTTATTAACCGTAAAATTTTGTTTTGCCTTCGTTGGATTCTCTCGACATTGGAAGCTGAAGCAGTGCCCCATAACTGAATTCCGTAGCACCATATTGGCTTCAAAAGCGACTTGTATAATAAAAGTTTGCAGTCTAGGCTGAGTGTTGAGTTTCTGCCAATCAACCAATATATTTGAGGTAACTTAAGTTTCATCTGAGTTAACTTAGAGTCAATATGATGTTTCCATGTAAGTCTTCGATCAAGGTGTATACCAAGGTATTTCACTTGGGAATGTTGAGGAATATTTTGATTGTTGATTCGGATGGGGGAGCAAGTATCTCTTCTTAGGGTGAACGTTATATGGACACACTTTTGTTCATTGACTTTAATTCTCCATAAGTTCAACCATATTTCCAGCTGAGTGATATGTTCCTGGAGATTGCGGGATGCCTCATAAGGGTTTTCGTGCACACTCATACAGGCTGTATCATCGGCAAAAGTAGAAATATGGATATTATTGCTCACAGGCATATCACAAGTATATATTAAATACAAGACAGGACCCAGAATACTACCCTGGGGCACACCAGAAGATATAGATTCGGGCACACTCGTGAACTCTCCTTCCACAACAGTAAACTTCCTATCAATAATATAACTTTCCAAAAGCTTTTGAATGTTTATTGGCAGATATGTCTTCAATTTTAAAACTAGGCCTTCGTGCCATACTTTATCAAACGCCTGAGAAACATCAATAAAGAGAGCAGAACAATACTTCTTTTCTTCAAATGTTCCTCTTACAACTTGGACCAGTCTATGCGTTTGTTCAATCGTGCTGTGCTGACTTATAAAGCCAAATTGATGGTCCGGGATGCACCCATTATCAGTTAAAATTTTGGACAATTTAGTCATGAGCAGCTTTTCGAAAAGCTTTGAGATTGTAGATAGTAAGCTTATAGGCCTATATGACTCAGTCTTGGTAAGATCTTTGCCCGCCTTTGGAATCATTTTGATCTTGGCCAGTTTCCAGTTATGTGGAAAATACTGCATTCTTAAAATAGCATTAAAAGTAAGTAGCAGGATTCTTATTGCAATATGAGGCAAGTTCATGAGCATTTTGTTACTAATGCCATCAATACCTGGAGCTTTCTTCGGGTTGAGTTCAGCAATTACTTTTTGTACTTCACGCATCTTAAACCTTAAGGGACGAGGGGGTAGAGAAACTACACACGGTAAATCAGCAGCACCCGTACATGAATTGGGAGTGAATACAGATTTTAAATGCTCAGAAAATAAGTTACCTTTCTCACTATCGCTTCTTGCCCAGCCTACGGTCGCAGTACGCAATGGTGATTTAAGATCAACGGGTCGTTTAAGATTTCTAGTAGCGCGCCATAAAGAGTAATTAGATGCGGACGTTACATCAAGACCTTCTAAATACTTTTCCAGTAGTGCAGTTTTTTCCGACGATAGCAGCTCTTTGAGTCGTTTCTTAAGTCTGATTCTATTTAGGGGTGATCTGTGTTGTTGCCATTCTCTTCTAGCTCTCCTTTTTTCACATACAAGACGTTCAATTTCCGTAGAATAAATTCTGTTAAGGCCGGTCTGCGGATAGGAGGTAGTGGCGTGTTCAGCAGCCTGTTTAATATTTTCGTTAAGATTGGCAATGTTAAATTCAATATCATCGCATGATCTAAGCTGAATATTTTCTATGCAGTGACTACTAAGATATTTTTTGAATGCCAGCCAGTTGATTCCATTAATCATCTTCACATATGAGTTAAACAAATGAATTCTTTTTTAATAAATTGAATAAACAGAAAATTTTGTAATTAATTAAATAATATTTCTGTTATTTATGATAATTTTAAATTTTAGCTGAAAATATGGATTAATCGATTAATTGTTTCCAATTAATCGCTATTAATTATTTATTGTTTCGATTAATCATATTATTCATTAATCGATTATTCTTTTCTTTTGCCATCACTATTCATAAGGAGAGTCATACAGAGATTGGATTTAACTTAATTTACATATCTATGGCACAAAATATCTATCAGGTGTTCTAGCTTCAGTGTTAAACGTTTAGGCTTGAAAAAAAAGTAGTATTTAAATATAGGAGGAAGGCTTAATTTTTTAATATCCGTAATATACATTGATATTGCTAAATATCTTACGCCGTTTCTATCAGCTCACTTTGGGCCTGATTTGCAAATCAACAGTGTTCTTCTCTAAGCAACAACTCTTCTTTTTTGAAGAACACATTGCTTTCATCTTGACAACACATCGCTGTTAAGCCCCTTTCAGATAGGCAAAGCTTACTATGCAAAGTCTTATTTTAACGATTTGTACTTTTCTGTTGGCACAGAATCACTGTACAATTTATTTTTTTTGTTTTTTGAAAATGTGCCCTATTTTCATCGATATATTTTGAACCGCTTTACGAATCAAAGATCGGATTATACATATTTATTCGTCATCTCAATACCTTGCATACCAAGAACGAACCAATCGGACATTGAATAATCTTGGGAGTATTATTAAGAAATTTCCCTGTAGTTGGTTGCGGTGAAGAGGGAGCTATGATAAATTTCCTTGAGCACTTGAAAAGAGGGATATTTTTTAATTATAATCACTCGAAGGGTGATGATTATAATTATCGGGGATAAGGGAAAATAAAAGAAACGTATTAGACTTTTATTTTATATATGAGTTTGGTTGAGATTGGTGCTCACCTCGAATTCCCTTTGTAATGATGACACTATGTAAGTAAATGTTTTCCAATGATTTATTTTACAAGTTTTGATTTGGTTGTTTTAAGTTCAAAGGTAGAAAAGCAAGTAAGTAATTTAAATTTCAAAAAGGTTGACACAAGTCCTCGTACGTTTGATTTTATGACAGATTCGTATATAAGCTACAAAAGTATCTTTTTGTCGCGCACATTATTAGTGTTGACAATTAATATTTTCATAATTCGACATTTAATCAAGGTTGATATAAAAAAAAAATTATGAAAATTAAATATACTTATTTTGTTCAAACTAGTTTGGACAGACATTCTAGCTCGAGATATGATCTGTCAAGTGAAAGAAGGTCGAAAAAATTTAAATATCTCGAAAACTGTTCCATAAAAAAAAATTAACCTTGATTTTCGAATTCAGAGGAAGAAAATACATAAGGAAAATCACTTCTTATCAAATGTACATTTTCGGTGTAAACAAGTGTTATAAAAGTTTTAGTTTGCTATTACGGTCTTATTACGTACTTTAAAATATATTATTTTTACATTTATGATTTGAATAGGCTAAAGTTCAAATCATAAATATAAATTAAACCAACATGTGCATAATTAGTAAAGAACAAACGACAACGGTAGGACTGTTGTAAATTTAGAGATGGTAAAGTGAGCTTTCATAACGATGAATCAAAACAATTCACATATTACATTTGCAAAAAAAAGTTTCGTATATAAAACAGAAATCTACATCAACTGACACCACACACACAGTGGACCAAACGCAAAAGAACACTGATGATGAAGGTTTAGTAGCCTTCGAAAACGGCTAGGCAGTGCGCCTAGATAAAGTTCTGGCCAATGCATGCAGTGTGTATATTTACAGGAAGCCATTCGAACTGTTTTTATCCCCCTCATAACTTTGTTCCCCGAAACTCGTATAGAATTTAAGCCATAATTAGAATAAATTCATGTCACCTCGTATGCGAAGTTTTAAAGTTTTACAATGATAGGTTCCGGAGATATGGAAGTGCAAAAAGTGCATATTTTAAGACATACTCACTGACTCATTGACATACTGACTCACTCATCAATATTATGAAGCACTTCTGCTATGGCTAGAGATCTGAAATTTGGTACACAGGTAGAGCTAGGTGAGCGATGAACTAGAAAAAGATGAAAACCCGGAAATTTTAACCAGAGGGCGGGGCTACGCCCATAAAAATTAAAACTTGTTCTAGTGAGCTGAAATTCGATACAGATCTAGGTGTAGGTGAACAATCAACTAAAAAAAATCTGAAAACCCGCAAATTATAGCCAGGAGGGCGGGCCTACGCCCATAATGGTCAGAATTAAAAATGCAAATCTTAGGCGCTTCATGGAAGCCATTTTATTGAAATTTGGCATATATGCTGCGATAATGCATGGCTATAAATTTTTTTTATTAAAAAAGTGGGCGTTAACACGTCCATACAATTTAAACCTCATATTCGTGTACCACGGCTCAGAATATTTAGATATACTATATATGTATGGACTATTATCCGTTTGCAACGAAACTTGACACGAATACTAAGCACTGGCCGAAAAAAATTTTGAGTTTGGAAAAGTGGGCAGGCTTACGCCCATAAAAATTAAAAGTTGTGCTAAGGAGCTGAAATTTGATATAAAAATAGGTCTAGGTGAGAAAACAACAAGAAAAACCTGAAAACCCAAAAAAATTTACAAGAATGGGCGGGGCCATGCTAATATTGCTTGAAACTAAAAACTTACAGACTTATTTATAAAACTTATTAAGGCTTTATAAAGGTTTTTTAAGAAAAATTTTTATGAAAATTTGTCTTAAAACCCCTTTATAAAGCCTTATTAAATTATATTAATAAGGCTGTTAATATACAGCTTTTAACTTAAGCCATTTTAGTGCACGTATACAATACTTTAAGCTATCACCTAAATAAGGGGGCGTGATAACTCCCATAAAATTTTAGCCTTGTGTTTAATCTACTTCGGTCTAGCACATTTTAGAAAAAAATTAGGATGAATCATAAGCGCTGCTCACAACAAAATTGTGAGTTTAAATAGTGGGAGGGCTAATGCTCATAAAATTAAAAGGTATAACTCGCGCTAGAGAGCTAAAACTTTATACACAAGTGAGTGTAGATGAGTAAGCCAATGGAAAAATCTTAAAACCAGGAAGTTTTATCTGGTATGCGGGCCCACGTCGTTAAAACTCTGATTCGCACTAGAGAGCTGAAATTTGATAAACAAATTAATCCAGATCAGAGGTCAATAAGAAAAATCTAAAAAACCAGAAGATACAATTAGGGGGCGGGAACAAGCATTTGAAATTCAAAATTAGTTTCAATTTTATTGAAACTTTTCATACACATTACACTTATCCAAAGTAAAAATTTCCTGTTTTAAAAAGTGGCAGTGACTACACACATAAATCTTAGCTTTTTATTTCATATACTTCGGCTTAGCAGTTTTTAGTCTATTACTTATGTATTTCTCATTAGCTTCTTTTTCCTACGAAACTTTACATGAACCATAAGCACTAGCAGATATAAAAGTCGGCAGGGCCACGTCCATAAAAATGTTACGCAATATTATACTATAGAGAGCTGACATGTTGTTGACAAATAGTCTTAATTGATTTACTCAATTGGAAAATCCAAAATTAAAAAACCAGCTACCCTATTAAAATTTTGCATGCACATTGGGCATATCCTTTTGATTTATGTACTTCGGCTAAGCAGACTTTAAAATATAAATATATTGAGAAAATAGGCGGAGTCATGCCCACTAAAATTTACGCCGTATTTTATATGTATGTTTCTTTCCAGACGACTCTTACCAAATTGCATACACACTTGCGACCATTTGTAATGATACAATAGTGCATTTTTAAGTTCTACAATCCAACACCCATCACGCTCTAATTCTTTATTTTATGTAACTATGCCACTTTCAACTGGCACAATTATCATGAATACAAATAAAACACACTAGAAATTTTAAGTTTAAAAAGTGTTATTATAGAAAATTTATCAAAAAGTAATAAGATCCTCACAAAAACATAAATGTGCGAAAGGCCAAGTTCCTATTCAAAATTTCGGCCATTAAAAGTAGTGAGATATAAATTTTCACCAAGTTCTTGTTTGGCACAATACCTAACACAGAAATATGATATGCATTATATAAATTTGTAAACGAAAGGGTGTTATATAATTTATAGATAATCTACTAACTTGGCAATATTTTTACCTTTCTAAAAAAGGAGCGAATACTGTATATTTGTTCATTTCTTAATTATAGCTTAAAACACCCATTGAGTATAAGCTACCTCTACGCACATCTACCGGAAGTTGGGCAAGAAGCGATACTGAAAAAGGTAAAATATTTGCTGAGCACTTAAAATCCGTTTTTACGCCAAACATATGTACTGGTGTTGCTGATTTGCCGAATGTAGTCGCTCTACCCCCTCAACACATAAAGTTTAAGACGCGTGATTTACAAAAATTAATTGCCGAACTCAACCCGAAGAAAGCTCCGGGTATTGATGGAATTAGTAACCAGATGCTTATGAACTTGCCTCGTATTGCAATGAGAATCCTATTATTCATATTTAATGCCATTTTACGACTGGAGTATTATCCACACAGCTGGAAGCTTGCCAAGGTTAAAATGATTCCAAAGCCGGGCAAAGATCTAACCAAGGCTGAGTCATATAGGCCAATAAGTCTACTATCAACTATGTCAAAGCTTTTCGAAAAACTGCTCAAAACAAAATTGTCCCCAATTCTAATTAGTAGTGGGTGCATACCAGACCATCAATTTGGTTTTAGAAGTCAGCATAGCACCATTGAACAAACTCACAGATTGGTTCAATTTATAAGAAGAACTTTTGAGGAGAAAAAGTATTGTTCTGCGCTCTTTATTGACGTTTCCCAGGCATTTGATAAAGTGTGGCATGAAGGCCTAATTTTAAAATTGAAGACTTACTTACCAATAAACATTTTAAATCTTTTGGAAAGTTACATTATTTCCCGTAAGTTCACTGTTGTGGAAGGAGACTTTACGAGTAGGCCTGAAACTATTTCATCCGGTGTGCCACAGGGGAGCATACTGGGTCCAGTTTTATATTTGATTTATACTTGTGATATGCCTGTGAGCAGTAGTATCCATACTTCCACATTTGCCGACGATACAGCCTGCCTTAGTATGCACGAAAACCCTGATGAGGCATCCCGCAAACTCCAGGAACACATTAGCCAGATGGAGCTTTGGTTAAACTTATGGAGAATTAAAGTCAATGAACAAAAGTGTGTCCATATAACGTTCACCCTAAGAAGAGATACTTGCTCCCCCATTCGGATTAACAATCAAGTTGTTCCTCAACATTCACATGTGAAATATCTTGGTATACACCTTGATCGACGACTTACATGGAAACACCACATTGACTCTAAGTTAACTCAAATGAAACTTAAATTAACTCAGGTACATTGGCTGATTGGTAGAAATTCAACACTTAGCCTAGACTGCAAACTTTTAATATACAAGTCGCTTTTAAAGCCAATATGGTGTTACGGAATTCAACTATGGGGCACTGCTTCAGCTTCAAATGTAGAGAAAATTCAACGAAGGCAAAATAAAATTTTACGCATGATAACATCGGCTCCATGGTACATCAAAAATTCAAATATACATCGCGATTTGAATATGCCACTAGTGACTGAAGAAATTGTAAAATACGCAGGCAAATATCTAACAAAACTCGAGCCACATCCTAATCCGCTTGCTCGTAATATTTTGAACTTTACTGGGCACATCCGCTTAAAAAAGAGAGATACACGGGCTCTAATATTCAACACTCTAGATGATGAAGCTGCTTGAAAACAACTTTTTTCTTTTTGTTGCTTATCACTACTTATGTATTATTAATAACTATCACTAAGCTTATGTCCGACATTGGTCGAGCTTAATAATTTTTTTATAGATTTAAGATTTGAATACTTATTGTTAGTTCATATTTGAAGATACAATAAAAAAAAAATAAAAAATATAATGCATATCATATTTCAGTGTGAGAAATTGTGGCAAACAAGAACTTGGTAAAAATTTATATCTCACTACTTTTAATGGCCGAAATTTTGGATAAGAACTTGGCCTTTTTTCACATTTATGTTTTTGTGAGGATTTGTTCATTAATAATTATCACATGTAATTTGGCTTACAAAGCGATACGAACTTTAGACTGTTCAAATCATACATATACAAAGAAACAAATAAAGTTCGT
This sequence comes from Tachina grossa, assembly GCA_949987645.1. Taxonomy (NCBI): domain Eukaryota; kingdom Metazoa; phylum Arthropoda; class Insecta; order Diptera; family Tachinidae; genus Tachina; species Tachina grossa. The sequence goes on along the minus strand of OX465274.1, from coordinate 129,304,470 downwards.
TCGAACAATAATAATTAAATTAACTGAAAAAATATTGTTTTTTTTTTATTTTATGTTATTTTTGATGAATCAAATCACAGGATATCTTAAGACAACCGCCACCATTTCGTCAGCGTTTCTAGCGTGTGATATGTCAACACTCTTACGTTTTTGCATACGACAATTGTTCCAAAGTCTATGGTTTTAGAATAATCATCCTTTTTTGTTATAGTTCTAGTATCATATACTACAGTGGTCAGAGTCATTCACAAGGAACTGACTAAAATAACGATAATGAATCATTTTCAGTGTCCAGTGAGTTCCTTTATCATATTTATTAAATTTTGTTTATATTTATTTTTAATTTAAAAACACTTTTCACCAGCCCATTTAGAAGTTTAAGTTGAAATTTTTGTAGACATTCTTTTGACTGACAAGTAGGTGTGGACATTTCTATCATTCATTCGTTACACAGACAGAGTGTGCTTTACACCCACCACTGCGTTCCATGCCATTTTCCCATTTTTCTTTCATTCTCCCATTGGAAACTTGTTTTGCTGTTTTCTTTTTTTGTGGTTCGGCTGTACTGCGGTTGTTGTTGTTGTTGTTTTGAGGGTTCAAATGCATACAATTTGTCGATTGTAGGTTGTGCCCCCTAAAGCATGAAAGGTAAAAGTTACATGTCCGTTTTGTTGTTATTGTTGCTGTCATTCTACACCAACAAGGAAATGCCAAACCTGTATTCATTCGTATACATTTGGTATGCGCAAGTTTGCCAAAAATGTCCAGTTCTCCAGCAAACATTTAGGTAACGAAGTCAACAGCCAACCACTTGGTGAAAACAACGAATTTTCGGTTATTTGGTAAAATTGGCTTCAACTCTTTTGCGCTAGTTTGTGTCTGAATTATGTATATTATGTGTATTTGAGTCAAAGTTGTGAAAAGTTTTTATTAAAATAAAATTAAAATCGAGTAGATTACTTTCGCTGTTGTTTCATTTCAGTATAAACATAACAATTTGCCAATTTTGCACTTTTAACAGTTGAAAATATATGTGCCCTTAATTATGAAAGTGGTCTAAGTCATGTGCATTTTTGCATCGAAATATCAAATAAATCTTTGAAAAACTTCAATAAATATTTAAACATTATTAAATAAATTTATGTAAATCTACACTAGTATAACTCTAAATTAAAATGATACATAATATAAGAATACTTTTTATATTGTTCAAATGTAATCAACTAAATATCTCGACCAGAGAAATATTGTTAAAAAAAAAAAAAAAAATTAAAATTTTGTCCACGTTTTACAAAGTGGCTTCAGAGCTTTTAATTGTTAATGAGCAGTTATTTCTTAATGGTATTTTGGGCAATTTTAATATTTCCATCCGTTTTATAAACATTTTAATTTTGTTACTAATAAAACATATCGACCCGTGTGCGCGAAATTATCGTATGTTACTAGGGTTTGGGATTTCCTGGACTTTTGCACTTTCCGGGGAACGGGAATAAAAAAACGCGTTCCCGGGATACCCGGGAAAAACATATTTTCTAAATTAAGTACATTTATTAAATGAAAGTTGGCGAAATTTCGATTGTTTTATTAATATATATAAGCATTATTTTAAATAAAAGTTAATACAAAAGCACTTGTAAGATAAACTTATAAGAATTTTTAAGTGAATTCCAGCAAATAGAATATACATAGCTATTACACAGTACTACCGTAATTAGTAAACAATTTTATAATATCATTTTATTAAGAATTTTCCTTGCTTGTCTCTCATTATCCTTGAAAAATGTCCAGAAGAATTCTTATCATTAAGTACTATACTCAGCTGCACCGAATTTAAAATACCATGAGCCATAGTCTGTCTACATGCTTTTAGTCTTAATATTTTTATTTCTCCTAAGATATTTCCTTCAGGGTTTCAATAATAGCATCCAATTATAATAAATTAAAGTATTGTCAACTCAGAGTTTTTACAGCTTCTATGAGCTTAGAATTTTCACTGCACTTTGCTACATTTGTTCACCAATCCCCGAAAAATCACGTCAACTGTGTTTAACATCGAATTATTTACTTAGAAAAACGATTTGATCATTCCAATAATTGATGCCAATACAAAATATTCCACTTTCTTATGTTATAGTGATTAAAAGATAGTCATTAATGTTGTATAATGCTTTTGACAAAAAAATGCCTCCCTGATTTTATTTCTCTTTAAAAAGTCTCAACAAAAAACAACTTAACATGTCAGAGTTGCATTTTCTACAAAAGTGTTAATGCTTATACTATAGTCTGAAACTGACTTTATTAAATGCATCTTGCATGTACTTTTTGAATAGAACAAAAATTGTTCATAGTTAGAAGAATTAGGAGAAGTGGTATGACTTCAATTTTATGAAATTTCCATATAAATTTGAACAGCTCACATTTTTATTTTATATTAATAAAAGTTTAATGGACATTTTACTGCTTGTTTATCGGTATCAAAGAATCTATTTCTTTCTTTCTTACAGTTACAATTGAAGATTTTGTTTTTGTTTGAAATAAAATTGTTACAATGAAAAATTTCCGTCAACATCGATAAACAGGGTATTAGTATTTAAATATCAGTATCAACTTTAAGAGATAACTTAAACAATTTCATCGTGTAAATTTAGTCATATAATCATTCAAACGAACTTTTGTAATAAAAAAAATTAAAATTATGATATTAAATTAACAGGATTGTAAAACAAATTTTTTATATGAATAAAAATAAATGTGACTGTTACTTAGGCAATTTTATATATATATATATATATGTGTTTCACAAAAGTCTATATATATTTTTGAAATAACGTGTACTTTTAATTTCCCGTTTTCATATCACGCAGACATTTCCCGGGATTTCTCGCCCGGGCATTCCCGTTTCCCAAACCCTATATGTTACACTTTTTTCGAAATCGACTTTTTTATGCAAATTGGTTCTAAATCCATTAATTCATCTCTTGACAAAATATTATAGCGATAATTAAAATAGTTATGTAGATAACACAATGTGCATTCTATCGTATGTAACAGTGTAATTTACTTTGTTGATAAAATGATCGTGTGTATAATTTCGACGATTTAGCAGAATGACGATTTGAAGAGTTTTTCCTTAAAATTTACGATTTTATAATATTCTAAATATGGCAGCTTTTTAATAAAAATTTACTATTACAATACATATATGCATTTCTACTAGAAGACTTTGGTCTAGCTTTACCAACTCTTTTTTTGAATAAAATTTTATATTCAAATTTAACCTTTCATACCATTTCATGTTCATGTTATACAAGTGCAACATGATAAATGACATGTAGGTATGTATGTTAAACTATGTTTTGAGATGTCCGATTTTTTCACGATTTTTCGAGCATGATACATATATGTATGTATGTTCCTTTAACTCCCACTGGAGCAACTGACTATTTTAACATTGCGATGTCCTAGGCGGTAGTCATTTGTCTCACTCTGCATTATTTTCAGCTAACTTAAGGCTCAGTTAGCCGACTGTAATGTAAAGTAACTGCAACAGTAGTAAACAGCTGATCAATATTGGTATGTGAAAAGTAATGAAAATGATTATAGAGATGTAATGTAACGTAACCTACTTTTCATATAAAAATATCGATCAGCTGTTTTCTACGTTACAGTTACATTACATTACAGTCGGCTAACTGAGCTTTTGAGTTGACCTGGTAGTCAGTAATTTAGAAAATTTTTTTCTGGGCTTCGAACATGTATCATCACACGTTGTGTACTCAACGCACTACCACTCAGCTAAGGTAACATCTAAAATAACAACAACAAATAAAACTGAAATGAGTTTCAAAGTAGCTGATAATAATTTTGTTAGCTCTCATCAAATTCGATCACGTACTCAACTTAAGAATTAATTTTGGGTTTGTTCTGGATGGCATTGCAGTCAGCCTGAGAAAAGTTAACTATATAAGATAACTATTTTTGTAGTCAACCGCACATTCTCCGACATGGTATGTAAGTACATACATACGTATATGCAGAAAAAAACAAACGAATATACATAAATGTTATTTTCATTTTTATTTAATTAAAAACTTTATAATAATTAATTAGTGTAAAGTTAGAGCCACATTTTCGGGTTTTTGCGATTTTATTGTTTGGCAGTTAGTTTCTTATTTAGATGCTCCCAGAGTTGATTGATTTTTTATTTTCCCTGACAACTGTTGGGCAAAACATTACGACAACAAAAAATTCTTTATATTTGATTTTTTTTATACATACGTACATTTGTGCATACATTCATTTATAAATAAATAAGTACAATATTGAAGATGCATTTTCTTTCCCTTCGCTTTTTCTATGTTAAACGTTATTTCGAATGCATTTTTGCTCGCGAGTAAAACACGAACGGTTACATTTCAATGTATGCACGTTATCGAATGCTGTCATTAGAAATTTCGATATGTGTTATTCGAAATCGAATGAGAAAATCCCAAAAGTTAAAAAACTCGCACATTCAATTAATAACTCGCTCGCAATCGAATGTGGGAATTAGGCACCAGGAGACAAATTACAGTCTTCGATATCGAATAAATTTTCATATAATTTTAATTGTGTTTGTATGGAAATTTCGATCGATATCGAATACCGTAATTTACCTCAGATGTTTTCCGGTAAAGTTAAATTTATGACTATTGATCGAACTTCGTTGAAATATTTTAATTGTAATTAAGTCGATAAGATTACCTTTGCATTTCGCCGTCGTAGAGGTATCATTTTTTTTTGCGATTGCACTTGAATTTTAAATGATTCGTATTACAAACGGCAATGTGAGTAAATTTTTACTTACGATTATGGACGCTCACTTTGAGAATTTTTACTCATGCCACCGCAAGCCTTTGTTCTCTGGCTAACGTCCATGCACACTTACGCCTGCATGAATCAAAACTAAACGAAATCACGAAAACTCAAGTCCACGAAGTACTTATTAAGTTCAGTGTTGGTATCTCTACGAAGAGCAAAAGCACATTAAGCTGTTGCAAAAAGGGTAAAAAGCGCAATAAAATACGAAAAAGAGGGTAAAAAAGCACGAAAATATTTTTTTTTTCATTTTAATACATTAAGGGCCATTATTACAACTCAAAGTTAGTTAAAAGCAGGATTTTATCGGACGTATAAAAACTTTATCATTTGCAAAATTTTACTTTAACCTAAAGTGAGCAATAAATAACAGGCAAGTTTAACCTGCCTGGCAAGTTAAATCTAATTTGCAATAATGGAAAGCTTTTTATACGTCCGATAAAATCCTACTTTTAACTAACTTTTAGTTGTAGTAATGGTCCTAAGTCATTTAAAAAGGAGAGTTTAGATTGTAAAAGCTCAAAATATAATTTAAAATTTTTGCTTCAAAATAAACAAAGTATTTGAGATGTAATAACAAACAAAATCTTGATTTATTTAATAAAAATAAGTATGTAAAAACAAATAATAAAAAAAAACCAGGAGTCAAGTAATATAGTAACATATACACACATACATATGTACATACATACAATAGTAGGTGAAGCTTAGGCTTAGATCAAGATATGTAATTATGTTACTGAAAAATCATTTACACATAAAGAATGCATTAAAAGCGTCACTCTTTTCTTAAGGTGGAAGCACATAACACGCGTTCAATGCGCTAATGCGATACACACGGCTGTCAAAAAAGTTGAAATAGTGTGTTTTCATAAGGCAAGTTACATAGAGAAGTTCGCGACGCGCGTACCTCGCAAAAAGTTGAACATTCTTCAACTTTCACGCGTTTTATACAAAATGAAAGCTAGTGTTGCCAGATTCATAAGCTAACATACACAAAAATGATTAGAAATTAATTGTTCATTAAACAATGGATAAAAAAATGCATTAAAGATTTAAAGAAATATGAAACGTAAGTGCAAGACAAAAAAATAACCGACAAAGGCTTTAAATTTTACAACTAAAAAAACCTCAAAAGCGTGTTGTGTAGCTTTCCATTTGTATAGCGTTAAACGTTTAACAAGCCAGAAAAGCGTTGCCGCGTAACGCGTGGTATATACTTCCACCTTTAAAACTCTTAACTTTAAATTTTTTGTTTTTACGATATTCACCTTTATTCCAGTTGTCAGTATTGACAGCACGTCAATACGATATGAAAACATTGGAGGTTGGCTACTCATTGTCTAAAACAAGTGACTGCTATTGATAACCTCATTCTTTCAATCGAAATCGGCCCTTAAAATTTAACCACTCTTGTGCGTTGAATACAAATTTACCTACATTTTGTTGTAGACGTGATCATTTTGGTTTACTTTGCACTTACAAATTAACAGCCTTATGAAAATTCCGAAATCGCCCCTTAAAATTTAACCACCCTATAGTATGATTAAATATTTGTGTAAGCTTTAAAAAATGCTTATTGCATACTACTTTCAATCAATCAATGCAGAGAATTATGTGGTACCTAGTTACTTCCGTTTTTTTATTTTGCAAAAGAAAATTAAATTTTTTAATCCCAATTATGAAAAGTTTTCTACATTGTTTTTAACATAGTTTCGTTATTGTCATTGAAAACAATTTAAGAAGCCTCAGTTAAAAGATGCTGCTATTAGCGCTTAAAAATATTTTAGTTTTTTAAATTAAAAATATTTTTAAGTTTAAAATTTTTAAACGCTCTAATAATCCAAAATTAATATTTTACTTATTAAGTACAATATTTTTTTTATTAAAAATACATTGAAATTGATTATTGAGGGGTTTAGCTGGATCCTATGCGCATTTCACTGTTGCTAATGCAGATCATCAGGGAACCTTTACCCAAAGCTTCTTAGAACAACTAGAGTTATTATATTATAAACTTTCATTTAAACAAATGAGAAGCTCAATAACAAATAACAAAGTTGAAACAAGAACTCAATAATCAAAATGTTTTTTATTTTCTTACTTTACTATTGCTACATTGGCTGACTTTTTTTCAGCTTCAAATTGTAGTCGTAACAGTATGTAAAAGAAAATAAATGTAAATAACAACAACAGCTATTTAAGAATAGAGTGTAGCCACACAAGTATTTTTTTGACCGGGTGCAGTCAAGTTAATAATTAGTTTTTTTTATGGGAACTGTTACAATTTAAGTTTAAAATTTTTAAACGCACTAATTGATTATTGAGTTCTTGTTTCAATTTTGTTATTTGTTATTGAGCTTCTCATTTGTTTAAATGAAAGTTTATAATATAATAACTCTAGTTGTTCTAAGAAGCTTTGGGTAAAGGTTCCCTGATGATCTGCATTAGCAACAGTGAAATGCGCATAGGATCCAGCTAAACCCCTCAATAATCAATTTCAATGTATTTTTAATAAAAAAATATTTTACTTAATAAGTAAAATATTAATTTGGGATTATTAGTGCGTTTAAAAATTGTAAACTTAAAATGTAACAATTCCCATAAAAAACACTAATTAAAAATATTTTTATTTAACAAAAAAGCACCAAAAGCACTGTAAGAAATTGTTAAAAGCACTGTAAAATACCCGCTTTTTTGAAAAAGGGTATTAGCCACAATTTCGCGTTTATGAAAAGGCAAAAAGCACCAAAAATACCCGACACGCACCAAAATACCATCACTGATTAAATTAGCTTGTTTGTTTTATTATTACTATTATTATTATTAACATTTGTAAAAATGGGGTCTTAGAGAATGGAAGCTAACTATCCTCAATTTGTCTTGAGTTTTCGCAAAAAATATCACTCATAAACCCTTACTCCTGCTGAAACTTCTTTATACTCATGCCTACGCATGCATAGTTATATTATTGGTAAAAGAAACTTGACTGCAGTCTTGTGTGGTCATATGTGATTCACGAATATCACGGCATCGTTGTCAATCTTTAATTTGAATGGTAATTAATAATTGTGATAGAATCCAACAGGGTTTCATATCCACATTTTCCTGGTTCAATACTTGACATACATATGTACATAATAAATCCCATATTTCTCAACTATTATTATTATTAACATTTATTGAACTCCACTATTACACATTCAGATATTGGAATATACATACATACATATATACATATATGTATGTGTATTTTTAATTTCAATAATTCAACAGTGAAATAATTAAACTTATGTCATGCATGTAATACACTCATTTGTAAATATTTATCAATTATATAAATATATTTAATTAAAGCAGTTATTGAGCAGCACGTCTCTATAGTGTTTATACAATTCGTTGACCGATTCGTTTCGCTGACGGTTTGGGCGGTAGATTGGAAAAACGAAATATTTAAAACATTTATGTATATATTGAAACAAATAAGAAGCATAAGAATTATTATTACATATTTAATATTTTGAAATAAAAAAAATAAATAACATTTCTTTATTATCTACAGTTGAATTATTCATACACTCAAAATATTTCATAGATGAAATAAACGAAAAATGTGGTTCATTTTACGAAAATATTCGTTGCTTTTACGGTACGAAATGCTTCGTAAATAGTAGAAATGATATTTGTTTATTTTACGAAATACTTTTTGTCTGCAACTAACAAAATTTTGTATTTTTACAAATTTTTTTCGTAAATTTACGAAAAGCAATGTTTATATTACAAAAGAAATTCGTGAAGTATGAAAATACATTTTGTGTAATATACGAAATTTTTGTTAAATTAAAATCTGTACAAAAAATAAAAGCTGCAAAAAAATTATATTTTCTAACTTTTGGGAAATAATTTTGTAGTATAAACTGTAATTCCTGTAATTGGAGGTTGTAATAATTAAGAAAAGAAAAAGGTAATTTAAGGGGAATTGTTACAGCATCTGTATTCCTCATACATCACATACACATACATACATACATATTTTGCACTGAAACTCGCGAATTTAACTGGGAACACAACTGGGACGAACAGCGAATTTTTTGTGCGAACTTTCGTCATAGAAAATAAAACGCATTTGTTTATATGAAAATTAACACAACACCACAGTCGAACGAAATCCGTCGTGCAAGATGAAATCTGCGATATATTTATTTCTTACGCCTATGAACGACAAAAACAATTTTATCTCTCTCTTTGCACAAACAACAACCAATTATGCAATTATAAGATCAGCTACTTATTCGTCGTTGGTGTGCCGTGGACCAGATTTGTGGTTCGTTCCAGTTGTCTTCCTAGCATAAGCCGAAAACTATTTTTTTATTATAATATTTTATTTTAATTGAAATTTGTTGAATAATTTTGTATGGAATACATACTTATATACAATGACAGGAAAATAAATGGGGAAAATATTTAAAACTAAAACAAAACAAAACAGTTTTTACTTTATATTTAAAATTTTTTTTCGTAAAATTCACGAAACCTGTTTAAATTTAAGAATAATTTTGTACTGTAAACAAAATATTAACAAAACATTTCCAATTTTATAAAAATATTTTATTTTATACTAAATTCCATAAAATAAACGAAAAATATGGTACTATATACGAAAATAATTGTACGAAATAACTTTTGTAGCTTAACGAAATTCGTAAAATTACAAAATCTGTTTTCCTGCACAAGCCACAAATATTTTCGTAAAATGCACAAACTTTTCGTTTATTGCACAAAAATTATTTTACGAAAAAGTATTTCGTATTTTCAAGCATGGAATATTTTGAGTGTATATAATTCTATTTGATTGATTTTGTTGGATACTCGCGAAAGGTGAATTTAACTGGTTACAATATCGAAGAATGGCTTTTGTCTCGCTCAAGGGTAATTATTATATTTTCTAATATTTTGCAGGCTTATCTGAAAACAAAATCTGTTTGTTTGTGAATATGCATATTTAAAACTATAATGCCAGTCCTTGATATATATATATACATTTGTTTACATTAAGTCTCATTACATGAATTGGATTATCATAGATTTATGAATGGGTACATACCCTGAAGGAAGCATGGGCTTAAGCGTCCCCAAGTCACCACTTTTCTAATAATCCATTTTGTAGATATAAAAATAGAAAATGTGAAATTTAAACGATTTTGAAAATACTTATGAGCCTATAGAATATTTTGTGCGATCAGTTAAGAATTTGCAGGTAAGAGATTCCACGCGGGAAAAAATTCCCGGAAAAAACGAAATTTTTTTAGACAAAAACTGGGAATTTCCGGGAAATTCAATTTCACTTTTTTGGGGATTACTTTTTGTTAAATTGGTGTTTTTGCTTATAATTCTTTTTTATGTTGTTACATAAAAGTAAAAATTCTAATGTTATATACATACATACAAATGCAGCAGTTGCCCCAATCGTATCGGCCATATATGTATGTATGATTTTGATTTTTTTGGGATATAAGTACCTTCCAATAAAGGAGTGAAGTGCCCGTACACTGTTGAATATGTAGCTTAGAGTTGGCGAAAATTACAGCGGCATTTTGTGATAAAATTTTTTAAATTCTTTTTTTTTTTTTTTGTTCCCATAAATTACACTTCTGTGATGTGATTTAAACAATTTAAAAAAGGATCGTACTTACGTCCATATGAATGTATATGAATTTAACAATATTTATTTAGTTTTTAAGTATATCTATGCACGTTAGACTTTTAGAATGAATAAAATTGCTTTTATTCTTTGTATTTTGATAAAACAACTTTTATTTCTTTCTTGATCTTGTTTTTTTGTATCACTTATTTTGAAAAATTCCCGGGAATCCTGGGAATAAGAAATTTTCTTTCCGGTTTCCCAGGAATGAGAAAAGTCCGGTAAATTAGAAACCGTAGTCCAGATCCATACGTACGTGATTGATTTTACTAATTCAACGAAGCATTGAATTTTTCATTTATATGTGATAGAAATCACCGTTCGCAAGTAATTGTGTTCTATATCGTAAAATACAACAAATTGAGACAAGATTGATTTTTAGGAAAACTTTTAGAGATCTGTCGATCTGTGTAATCAGTTTGTTTCTATCATTTATAATTTTCGAAATATGAGACATTGACTTTGTGCTATACAACTCTTTTGTGACAAGCTTCGTAACCTATTGTGTTCTATATGCAAAAACTCGTGCATATAGAACAAAAACGCACCAAAAATACTTAATAAAAAAAATAATTTTTTATTTTGTTCTATATGAAATACTAAATAAAGTTTGTACTAATTTGGATCTCTTTGCATTATTTGTTTTTGTTTTATTTATTTGTTGTGACTTCATATTGCACTTGGAAAATGGAATAAAACAAAAAAACAATGACAAGCAATCAGTATTCAAAAGCAGTTAATTTTTAATTAGGTCCGGGTGTTTTCTTATTGATTATATCAATGAAATGTTATTGTTACTAAGTGACTAGAATTGTTTTGTTGCTAAATAGGATAGTTGTGATTTCTTCATATATTTTTCTGTTAGCAGTTTCTCGATTTTGCCGAAAGTTAATGTGCTGTGTCAAAATATAAAATTTCTGTTGAAAAAAATGAAACATTTTTTTAATTGTTAATCATTCCTCCAAATACTGACGTGATGTACTGGCTCATGCTCAACATGCTTGCCCTTTCGTAATTCATTCACAACACTTGTGGATGTACGCAAAGGTGCTTGAAATGATAATACCCTGCAAAAAATTTGGTGACAATTGATCCGAACTTATTCGTCCTATGGCTTAAGCAAATGGGAGTGTTACCAAAAGTAAGGAGTAGTGTATGGTGAAAAAAGGACATATCCTGTAAATGGTTATATATTCACCATTGTGTTAATGTATAGTAGTGATCTTTTGTCAATTTAATTGGGATTTGGTCTAGTATTATAGGAAAAGTCTCAGTTCGATGTGGTTGGGTCCAGGACCTATTAAACAGTTGTTCCCTCCAATGGTACCACCAAGCCACTCTGGAACCAGTCCCGTAACTATTCTCAGATATTAACCTGAGCTTAAGTGGTGTTTTATATTTTTGAAATGTGAGTGCCTCTGTGGTCGAGTGGATAGTGTGCAAGCCTGTCATGCCGAGGGTTGGCAGTTCGAGTCCCAAAAACGTTCTGTTTAAAAATAAATAATAATTTCATTTGTAACAATAAAAAGAAAGTTAAAAATTTTCATTGTTTCAGTTAAGGGTCGGAACAGCGGTGCCATATTTGTTTTCTCAAAAACCTTCAAGTCGAACACAAAAGTCTTTTTTTTTTTTTATTTATTCAAAATATATTAATATCCATTGATTTTACTGAATTAGAATGTAAGAAAAATTCATTTGGTTTCAAATGAACTAACAAACGTAAAGGTAAATAAATAACACAATATTTTTGCTGAATAGAACATGTATAAGAATGCATATAATTCATACTTTTCTTGAAGGAAAGAAGAAAATATGTGAGTACTTTAGTCAAAAGGATCTTAAATAATATACTAAAAATACCAAATATCATATTCTTAAAAATCTTATTTTTAACAATGAAATCTTTTAGCATTGTTAGATAAATCTTCACATATAGTAACGCTGTGTCGGAATGACATTTTAAAATAATTTACGTTATTCCACACCGATTATGTCAGTGACAAGTCACAAGGTGGATACAAAGTATCAATTAACGCCATCCTAGGCCATCACCATGCAAAAGTGACTGGTCCGCATCAAAGGAAGTGGTAGAGCTCAGACTGGTCCCTATCACTTAGGGACCGATCACGTGACTAGTCTTGTGTTAGTTCCATTTCCTGCAGGGAAATAACCAGCATATACTTAAAGTATTTAAAACACTACACTTTTTTACATTTTGTTCTATATGTTATAAAACAACGAGAGTTTCGTAAATAAGTGCATGTAGAACAAAGCGATTTTTTTTTAAACGCGTCTTACTCTTAAAATCTTTTCCAAGACTAAAATTTTTTTTTACAGAAAAACCATAAACTGTAGAAGTTTTCTTGGTAAAAAGGTTGCGACAACTTTTTCGGTTCAGTTTTTTGTAACTTATAACTAAACTTTAACAGCGATTTCTCCAAAAAAACATTTTTGTCATATAGAACACAATAACTTACGAACGACGAAATGACAAACCAAATCCCCATTTACTGATCGAATTAATGAATTGTACAGTTTCTTTTTTAAATGATTTTTATGCATTAGGTCTCTTTTTATATATTGTTTTTAATAAAAAAATAAATGTGAAGAAAATATGCAGTATCATTATCATTAGAAAATCTGTTTCTAATGTCTCCATATGGTACCACAAGAACTACCTGGTCAATAGTACCAAGGTCAGTAGTTGCTTTTCAATGACAAACACGTGGTAAATATTTATAGTAAAAAGCATTGTATGGGTTATAATTTGTCGGTACCTTTTCACTAGTCATTTCCTACAGGGTACCTTTAATACATACATACATATGTAATGTAATAAGTGACAGCGAGATATGATTAAAATCAGTTATTAAATAAAATTGAAAATAAATACTGTATTTATTGAGAAAATAATGTCGTCGTGTTGTTTTGTAAAAAAATATTATGGTACATACATATATTTTGAAACTATTTCATGCTTGTTTGAATTTTATAATTAGCTGAGTATTTTCTGGGGCAAAGTAATACATACATGCAAATTGTTTTCAATGACATAAAAAAGGTGGCTGCACACATTTTAAAATAAAAGTAATACCATAACCAGTAATTTTGATTGACATTGTTCTCTTTTCTAGAATGCAATAAATGAAGTAACCGGGAGTTATCAGTGGTCATAAACATTTTCTTTTCAGATTCACAAGTTTATGAATTATCATTCGGAGTAATAAATCCAGCACAGATTTTCTAAAAAAAATTCTCAAAATCACAATACGAAAATTAATAACAGGAAAGGTTTGGTTTCGTTCGTTTTCGAATTACTCGTAACAAAAAAACTGATTTCGTGCGTGTTCGGTTCGTTTCGTGTTGAGAAAAATTGACACGAAAAACTCGAAACGATTTTAGATGTAAAACATGTATGTATGAATGAATTTCCAGTGGAGAAAAATTTAATATTTTGTATCGTCAAAAACACAACACCAGCATATTGTGTGGGCCTCTGAAGCTTAAAGTTCTGTACGTAAACCGATAGCATCAGCTGTGGTGCCATATTTTGAAAAGCCACTCTTGAAAAAATCAATTAAATTTTCTGATCTTCAATACCATACCAATAATATTTCGTGCGTGTTGTGCAGTATCGTGTGGACGAAATTTTTTGCGTGCGTGTTTCGTACGTTTTGAGCGTCTTGGTATTCGTGTTCATGTCGTGTCATGTTGGAAAAATTCGACACGCGCACATCTCTAGTTGGTATATAAAAACCATTGTGCCATTTACACCAATTGTACTTTGTTAAAATAATTCTTTCTGCAAAAGAAACCCGACTTCAATGCAAAGATCTGATAGAAGAAGATAAGAAGAAATATGTGAAATACAAGATTAAATTTTAATTGGCGTGCATCCGCCCAATTTTTAAATGGGGAATTGTGTCTATTTTAGAGTTCGAGGTGTGTGGTAAGTTTCGTAAGAATCGGTTAAGTAGAACCGTGTGAAATATTACAATAAATTTTAATGGGCGTAACCCCGCACATTTTTTCAACTCTCAAATTGTATAATTACAAGAATCAAAGGTGTTTTATAGGTTTCGCAGCAATCATATAAGTAGAATATCATAAAATAAAATAAAAAAATTTGTGGGCGTATCCTCGACCAATTTTTTTACAATGGGACCAATGTGGGAAGAAAAAAAAGAATTTTTATAATCGGTGTAAAATTTACCGAGTTATGAAGTCACACCAAAAAACAAATAGAGTCGAATTGGTAACTTTCTAATATTTTTGAAGTCGGTTAAAAACAAAAGAAAAAACAAAAAAAAAAGTTTGCTTTTTTTTATAGTAAGAAATGCACGAACATGATAAAGGCATAACATTCTTTTGGGAGTGAAATTAAAACAGCTTTGATCCGCTTACGAAGTTCGGCTTAGCTCGAACTCCTTCACTAGTTCATTTTTGACACAAATCTATGATCAAACCCATGATATAAATATATAAGGTACTTCCATTCTCTCTTTGTTTTGAAAAATAAGGATTTTTGAAGTTTGGTTTTTGAACGAAATAAAGAAAAATGTTCCCATATAGTAAAAAATGTAATTATTCCACTACAAATTTTTTTATAAAAATGTGCAATTATCTTAACAAAAATTTGGGAATAAATAAAATTACATACATCACTACATATCTGTGAAGTTTAAAAAGTTATTATGTAATAACTTATCTCATATTTTTAAATTTTCTGCTTAGCTAATACAAATCTTTTAACTATATTTTCATCTAAGTTTGGCGTTGAGAAATCAAATTTATTGATGTTTTTGATTAGTTGACAATGAATTTTCATTCAGTTTAACAAATATTAATTGATATTGCATTTTTTTTAATCTACAGAATATGTTTCTTGTTGATTGTAACACCCTTTTAAAAAAAATTGATTTAATAACCGGTCAGATCTTTTGGCAAGTCTATTTCAAAGATTTTATAGGCTCTTAGCCACTGTTGGCGAACACCAGGAAATGAAGGGAATTTGAAAAGTGCTGCACTCATATTTTTACTTATGCCATAATTCAGTAAGAATATTTAGGACGTTCTTTTGTTTGAAAATAATTTTCTTGATTTTTAATTCTCTAAATTATTTTATTCAAAAATTTTTGTTGTCTTTCATAATGACAAATAAAAATATTATTACCATGTTTTTAAAACATAAAAGTTAAATGAAATTATTATACAAAAGTTTGAAAAATAAATGAAAAAATGTGTTGGATATAATGTTTGAAACAAAATCATAAACCAAATACACGAACCTTCTAGCATAGACAATAAATAATAATAGTTTTAAGGAATCTGCGGCTTTTTTCGTCCATAGACAAAACAATATAATCGTCCAACAGAATTAGGGCATTAATTGTTTGATTTATAAATTCTGTATTTTATAAAAACAATTTTGAAATAATTTTTGAATAAAATTTTTAAACAAACAGGAAACAGAGGGGAAATACTAAATTAATACGGCAGCACGATTTTAGTGGAAACTTCACAATCCTTATACTTGTCAGATGGTGAATTTCAAGGAAAATTGAGAGAATGGAAGTACCTTCTATATTTATATCATGATCAAACCCATGTAACTTGAGTAGGTTTGCTCACAGTTTTCTGTTAAAAATTAACTATTGAGCGAGTTCGTCCCAACTCTAGTTTTTTTGTTTTTATTATACTACACAGAATAATAAATAAAATTAAAATGTAAAATTGCTTTCATATCAGTGCCAAAACCAAACCCACACACTTTATATAAATTGCACAGTATTTTTTTAACTAAACATTAACATTTTATATGAATGTATTTTTTTATTATCATTTTTAATATATTAGGAAAAGAATATATAACCCTTTGCTCTTGTAATGACCGAACCATGTTAAATATTTTTAAATTGGTCACGTGATTTGTATATATGTCCTCTTCTCACGCCTCCCGGTTTAGGAGTTCTATCAATAATTACTAACAGAAACGATTATTGGATTAAGTATATCTGGCCAGCTTGATAGATTTATCATGTTTCAAAATGTGGCTAAGTTTAAAGCTGAAATTAAATTTTGCATGAACTCCCAATGATATGGAATTGATGATGGGTTATTAAACGACTATTGAATAAATATTACGAATTTTACAAAAACAAGTCACGTAAGTAAAAATAAATTTATACTGCTTAACAATTTTACATGATTATATTGGAATAAATGTACATACACATATTTCCAGCAGTATATGAAGTATTGATATATCCAATATAATATTTCAGTAGCATTGATATTGAAGCACCAGTTGTTGGTCTTTAATATTTAAAGCTTTTTTTTTATTTAAATGCATGTATGTATATTTATATAAAAAAATTCAAACGTTTTAAATCAATTTTAATTTTAATAATTTCATAAAATTATTTCATCATTCTGCGGCCGTTTGCTCATTTAAGACACAAACAATTCAGGACAAACTGTTTGGCAAAAATAAATTGCAAATTTGCATTGAAAAGTAATTTGTCAAACGCATTAAAGGCAAGGATGCCACACCGAATAGCAACAATAACAACAATAACAACTGTTCTATTGTGTGTTGAGTGTGTGTGAGTGTGTGTGTGTGTCTGTTGCTGCTGGAAGGGTGTTTGCAATGGTTCATTGTGAGGAAACGAGTTGGTAACGGATATGCCTGCCGCCATTGACATGCTGTCTTTCTTCTTTTTTTTATTAATTTTTTTTCACTTTCAGTTCCATTTATATTTAATTTTTACTCCTGTCATTGCACTTTGTTCACTTTTGTTTCTGCCTTGTACTTTTTTTGCTCAATTTTTATTTTTTGCTGCCTTTGAAAGCACAAATTTTTAGGCAGCAAAATAATGTGTAAAAAATACAAGCAACTGCTGCGGTTAATGTCTTTTGAATGCAAATTCAATTTTATCGCACTTTTGTTTTTAATAAGATTTTTAAGTGAAATATATCGGTTGCCATAGTTTACATTTGCACATAAGCATGAATATTGCCGAATCATTTTATTTTATACACTTCTTTCTTTTCTCTAAGTTTCCATCCAGCCTTTACGTTTGGTCTAGAGTGGAACTAAGGTGTTTTGGCATTGGAAAAAGGAGGGGTTTTTGTGCAATTTCTTACAAGTGACACGATAAAAACTTATTTAAGGAAACATTATTGGGGATTTGGAAAAGTTTCTTAAAACAATAACTTTGTCAAAGCTAAAGTAAAAAGTAAAGTGAAATTATTTATTTTAAGAATAGATGGGAATTTTTTTATGTAAAGAAAAACCATTTTGTTCGATAAAAATTTAATGTGCATTTCTAAAAGCAATGTAAAAAATCATTTTGAAATTTATACGTACGCATGAATTCTGATCTTAAATGGCCAATGAATGTTGACGCCTAAAATGATATTTTCCAAGATATAAACGCTTTTATTTATTACTTTAATAGAATGTTTATGTCGCTCTCATTACAAAAATAGTTGAATTTCAAAACAATTTGGACATGCTTATGTCTTTGAACGATGATCTTGCAAGAATAGGGTCAGCGTTAGATGAGGGAATGTCAGACAGTCGGTAAAATTACCGATAGGTTATTACTATAGGGAACTCAGTAATTGGGTAGAGAGTAGGACCAACATGGCCAGGTAGGGAGGATTTTAGAATCTCGATGGGTTTTTGGCCAAAACCTGACTCTGGAAGATCTAAACTGCTACTGGACATGAATAGCAAGGCGGTACAAATCATGATAGGCGCGTTGACAGGCCAGAGCAAGAACCAGCATTTCCAGATTTTTCAGGATGTGCGGGGATGAAGAGGAACCAGAAACCATTGAACATATTAGATGGCTGAGCAGACGTTTCCGTGAAAGCATTGCTGGTATCGGGAAGTGTAAACTGGAGGACATCAGGGACTTCATCATGGGGAATTCGGTTTTCAATTTTACTACAACTTGAGAAACTCAAATGCTTAAGTTCAAGAAAGAGCTCTTGAATTTAGAAAAGCAAGTACATATTACTATTTCAATAAAAATTCCGTGAGTTGAATCTATTAAACAACAATAAACAAGAGCAAATGAAAATATCGCTGTTGTTGAAGAAAACTCTGATCGATCTGATTCGATTACGTTTTTTTAATTTTGATATGACATTCGATATCGAACAAACTTATAACACGGTTAGATATCGAATGCCACAATCTCAAAATAGAAAAAGTGATGGAATCAGCTCATTATAGAAAGCGACGTTTACACCGCAGGCTTTCATTTCCATTTTATGTCGATCTTCGGAATGGGATATTTCACAAACAGCATTGCGCCGTATCTTGCTTTTAACTCAGACCTGAAGGCTTTCCAATGACATAATAACTCACACCTACGGACCATGAACAACGTCATGTTCTTGCTGATCGGATCCTTGAAATGAATCAAATTAACTCGGAATTTGATCGAAAAATCATCTTAGCGGATACGTCGGCGATCATATTTACCGCCTTTAGGGCTCGGAAAATCTAAGAATACTTGTTGAAAAGGCTCTTCATTAATTTAACTCTCATTGTAACGAAATCTTTTGAAACATTAGAAAGAAAACTTATCAGGATTTGCATTAATAAGCATTATGAGGAAGAAAATAAAAGTTTTTTCGAATAAATTTATTTATTAGACAGCAAATATTCGACTCTTAGTTTTTATGCTTTCGGCTTAATGAAATGTATTTTTAAGATAATGATATCATGATAATCTTTTAATAAAAAACATTATTTGTTAGCAATCCAACTTAAATTGGTCGCATATTAGTTATTTATCTCCGATGGGTTATTTAGATTATCAGGTATCTTAAAACATCAATTTTATGCGTAATTTATTTCCCTACAACTTAAAGAGTATTTAATAGTTGATAAATCACAATTTTTTTTTTTTTTGTTAAATTGTAATTTATGTTATCAGCCTTATTTATAAAACTTAAAAAGGCTTTTTAAGAAAAAATTTGTATGAAAATTTGTTTTAAAAAATCTTTTTTATTTTTATCTAAATTATATATTTTTTTACTAACTGCTGTGTCGAAAGCAAGCACGATTATACATTTCATGCTACGAGCACAAATGGGAAGTCGCTGAGTAAATTGGTCGTGTGAAGCACAACAACGACGAATAAAACAGTTTTTGTAATTCGTAAGTTGGTAATTTTTTGTGCAAAAAGAGACAATAGTTCTTTCATCGTTCGTCTGCATAAAAAAGAGATATATATCTATATCAGAGTTCGTCACACGCGACAAATTCCATCCGACGGCGGCATTGCGTTAATTTTAATTTTTGCTTAATTTCTGATTATGAAAAAAGTTCGTAACGAAAAATTCCTCGTTCGTCCCTATTGTGTTCCCAGCTTAAGTTACGAGTATATTTATTTCAACATTTAAAACAGTTAAGCCAGTTGCTCTATAAATCTTCTAAATATCGCCCATTTAATTAAAGGCCGTCATAACCCAAAAGATTTAATTTTTCAGTTAATAATGCAGAACTGTCGATCTTCACATTACGTAAAAATTGCATATAAATATCTGGCTTGCTCAACTCCTAGAAGCTAAATCAAATTTCCTTTTTCGATTAAACTGTGTATGAATTGAAAACTTTAACCTCGTTTTATGGTAAACCAGTTTTTTTGAGTAATGATTTTGTTTGAGTAAATAAACGATATGTTAATAAAACAAAACATTATAATTTTAAGACATTGAGTCACTATTGCCCTTATTACGGTTTACAACTTAACTTGGTTTAGTTGAAATTGTAACAACTTAACCTTAAAACAACTGAACTGTTTTTTTTTGGCATTCTGAATTACAACTAATTTTTGTTGTATTCGAAACAATGCTCGAAAATAAAAGTTTTTTGTATATACTATGCTATAATTTTTTAAACCATAGTAGCCATCACAAAACATTTTAAATAGTTTTAGTCAAGGTGTATCTAACTAGGTGGCAGCGCTACTTCAGCTGATAATTTTTTGCTCTATGTGCTTTGTAGCTGAAGAATGTCAAAAACTTCTATTTTGTTTTGGTTTTAGTACAATTATTTTTGTGCTTTTGACATTCTTCGGTTCTCCACACAGCTATGGTTGCCGTATTTTTGTATAACAAATCCTTATGCAGTCACCTCTATAATTACACCATGGTTTTAGCTTTTTTTTTAGATTTCATGTTTTATGAACAATATTGGTTGACAAATGGGATTGGTTGGTGTCTGGAATAATGAAGCAAAACTAATACAGCACTCGAAATAAAAACCAAAATAGAACTGATAAAAAGCAGTTGTCTCATGGTGAGAAAAGTTGTAATCCGTAATAAAAATTTTACAACTACAACTAAACTATCCATTTAGTTGTAGATCATAATAGGGGCCTATGTTTATCTTCACTAATATTATAAATGTGAAAGTGAGTTTATTGTTTGTGACTCTTTCACGCCCAAACCGACGAAGCGATTTTAAAAATTCGTTCAGCAATAGAAAGCTACCTTACCAGCGTTTTTTCCGTAAAACTCATTTTTGGGCTGGTTAGGGTAATTCCGTTTCGTCTTTGATTGTTTAACTAGTTTTAAAGTGGATTTTATTTACATTTTTAAATAGATGAAAGCTAGCGGAGCCGCGGGTTAAAGCTAGTTTTTTTATATAAATTTGTATATCCTTTAATGTCATAAATAGAAGTGTGAGGTGTGGTTTTTGGTCTGGCAGTGTTATTGGACCTTACTTTTTCGGGAATGGGTCTGGAGCAACCGTTTAAGTGAATGAACTGCGATATAGGATTATTGGCTATTTTATTTTATGGCTGGAATTGGAAGATATTGATATGAACTGTATTTATTTTGAACAAGACAGCTCTAAGTACCACACAAGGAACGAGAACACCGCTATTTTGCGTAAAAGGTTTCCTGACCGTGTGATTTCTTGTGATTTAACTACTTTAGACTTTTTTCATTGGGCTACGTGAAAAAAATTCCTAAAACGAATATGGTTTTGGAAGCGTAGCCGCTGTGTCCATTTGGATCATATTTTTTCCGTTAATAAAATCATACTCTCCTCTTTATAATTAAATAAACATCCGATGATCTTGCTTAAAAGTATTCTTTTTAATACATATCAAAATATAACTTCTAACCTACCATTTACACATGAAACTAATTGCAAGAAAGTAGCAATACAATCAAATTTTTGACTACCACACTCACATTGTTCTTAATTTCCAGTCAGCTTTCAACGATTTTTTCAAGAAAGTAAATTTTTGATGTTTTCAGAAAGTAAAATGAAAAAAGTTTAACATTGTTACCCCCCTTTAAAGATTTGTACAAATATACAGGATTGTGGTAAATAGTTATTATAAATTATCCTTATTTTGTATAAATATTTAAAGAATTATAATATCGTCCCTACCACGTCAAACTATCTAATATGCAAATTTGAACTTTTAAGAAGAGTGCGATGACCCATCAATTATAAATTTAAAGTCAGCGTGTCCCTAAAAGGCTTAAAAAATTTCTTATTGAGTTATCTGTCGTCCGTGAGAATTTCAGCATTTTGAAACGGAGCATATCGTAAAAATTAGAGTACCAAGATAACGAATCTAAAATACTAATTTTGCATATTGGATAGTTTGACGTGGTAGGGACGATATCTCATGTTCAAATATACATGGAGAAGACACTCCATGCCTTTTGAAAACAATAATATTATTACAATATTAACAATAATATTTATTCCCAATTTATTGCCTCATAAATTTGTGTAGGTGATGTTCTGGGTAACTCTAATTAAGAAGTGAACAAAACAATTTTTTTCAACTTTACTTTTCGACGACATTCTTAAAATGAACATTCACTTTCCTATGAAAATTAACAAGAAATTTTCATGAAAGTCATTTATTTCATTAAATTTTTTATTCATAATACGTATGCAGAAATTTCAAGAAAGTACTTTCATGTGTAAATGTAGAGTAATTGAAAGAGCCTTACAAAATTCAAAAACGCTCTTGATTTTTCATATATTTAAGCTCGTGCATGCTGGTTTGTTAAGAAAAGTCTGATGTCCGTAAGTTATTGTACCATTGGCGCAAACGTGTGACAAACCACCCTCGTACTCTTACATACATTGTATACATATGTTAAAAATTAATCAACTGTTCAATTTACCGATAAAACCATTGCCAGACAGTAAACTTTAAGTAAATTTGTAATCGATACTGTTGGTATTTTTTTAATGTTTTTCTTAAACTATTAAAATTTCACGCGATGATTTATTGACTTGCTTGATTAAAGAACCACTGCAAAAAAAAAATTATAATAAATGCCGCGATATATAATTTCCTTTTTAAAATCCAAACAAAACCTTTGCAGCAGCAGCAAAATTTTTATTCGTATCATTTTACAATGTAAAGGACACACAAACGCTCATCCTCTCCTTATTTAAGGTGTGAATTCACCACCACTTAAGGACTCATTTAAGGATTTCAAGCACAATGAGACAATAGTATTTCAGCAGATTTAAAACACACACACACACACACACACTCACAACAAACGCTCATACAAATAAATATATATTATTTTAAATTGTGATAAATGAATTGAAGATGAATATAGATGAGAGTGAAACTTGTAATAGGGGAAAAAGGGATGAATGTCCTTAGTATGTAAATCATACTCGCATGTATGCAGAAAAACACATTCGGCATTTAACACAATGTTTAAAAGAGCATAAAAAGTCAAATGGAAATTAGAATAGAATAGAATTAGTATAGAAACAACAAATAAAAACCCGTAAACCTTGTTATAAATGATGGTTAAACTGATTCTTGGTGTTTTTGTTCAGTGCTCGCTCGTCAGTTCACTTGTAGTGCGGTTGCTGAATGTTTGAATAGATGGATGTGTTTGTGCATTTTTTATTAGAAAAACAAAAAACAAACTAAGGATTGTTTTGAAATCAAAGGTTGTTTTTCTGTTTGTCATCGTTAAACCTTGTGGCATAAAAGAAAGCAAAAGGAATAAAGTTTTGTAACAAAATCTACTCATATGGAAATAAGAGTAGTTACATTATTTATTTACATACTCTCAGTTATTTATTATTAACCCATTAAAGGCCAGCTAATTTTAATTTTCAATGCGCAAACTAGAACTGCCTTCTTCTTGGAGCGATTCGAATCTCTGAACTGTTTTTTTTCAAATGAATAAAGATTAAAATAATAGTGAAGTTTTATCAAAACCGATTATAGAACTTGTTATTATTGCTTTTATCCAGTTTCATCATATGCAAAGAAAAATTAGTTTAAATTGAAAATTTAAAATTCCAATTTCAAAGCATTCAATATATTAACAAGTATTTATACAAAAAAATCAAAACCCCCGACTGCGACCAACTTTGAACTGTTAAATATCCTAAATAGTCATTTGAAATAAAAAAGTATAAGAGAAACCTCAAGATGATTTTACCTGTTGAATGATACCCATTTTGATATAGTTCGCCGACTTTTTATTTATTTCGTATTTACAAAATGGCGTCTGTTGGGCGCCTTATTGAATTTTGACAACTGAAATATCTGACACTCCCTGGATTAAGACAAATCAAACGTACGATATGAAAAATAACAAGCATACACTAATCAACAGTACTTCTTTTGAGTGTTTGTTACAAACAAGCTGTCTTGCGAGATCGCTTGTTAACACTGATATACACGTAAACCAATACATACATCGTGCTTCGCTTATAGTACGACAGCATTTATTATTGGTTTAGTATAATACATACGAATGTGAATACATTTAAAAATCATGACGTATTTGCATTTAAGGACCTTTTACGCAGGTCTCTAATACATATTCGTACAAAGACTGATAAACACAATACCTTTCTTTGCGTTGCGCAGTCGGGTAAAAATAGTGATTCTATTGTAATTTCTGGAATTTAAAATTACTGCGAGTTCTAATTTATAAGCTGTTTTGAATAGAAGAGGTGTTATATTTCGAGACACCCTGTTGCAAGAGAAGATAGCTCTAAAAAGTGTCAAATTTGAAAGCTGCAGGTCTTAAAATTCTTTCGGAGCTTGTAATTTTTATAAATATTCATTGATATGAACGATTTTAGTAGAGCAATCACCGATAGAATACCTGCTTACACTAACATTTATCCTTTGTAGCAGCGATGGGATTGAGAATTTTCAAATTGTACCATAAATTTTCTAAAATTGTACTTTGTTTTACCTTAATTGTACTAAACTATTTTTTATTTAAAATTATGTTTGCTTATTTTTAACCCCCGACTAAAAAAAGGGGTGTTATAAGTTTGTAGTGTGTGTCTGTGTGTCTGTGTATATGTGTGTCTGTCTGTGTCCACGTACAGGCCAAACGGCTGGACCGATTTTCATTTAGTTTTTTCTGTTTGAAAGATGACTTGACCGAGAGGGTTCTTAGCTATGTTTGAAGAAAATCGGTCCAGCCGTTTAGAAGATATAACATCTTTTCTGAAAAAAGTCGGGGGTTTTTAAAATTTTTAATTTTTGTTATTATTAAAATAATCCTCTTTCATTCGTTCTGGTTACCGAATCGTTTTCACAAATTTGCTTGTGAGTTCGAATGTTAAAACAAATGCTGCACCTGTTTAACTAAAAATTTAGAACATAAAAGCATGTGCTCTAGCATCTGAATTTAGAAAAAAAAAATGTTTGCATATGAACGAGTTCACATTTTTTGATTTTTTTTCACAATTCTGTTTTCAAGTGAATATGAGTTTTATTGTACAAAAAATAAAATTGAAATGTACCATTGTTTAAAAATAAAGGCGGATTGAAATTAAGCATCGCCAAAGTGATTCCTTAAATGTACTAAAACAACCATTAGTGTACTATTGTACTCTTCGAATTTGAAAAGTACCAAAAAAGTACAATTGTACCAACTTCGTCATTCCTGCTCTGCAAAAATTAATTTTTTAGGTCAAGACTTCTTTTTGCTCTTTCTTATATAAATGAGATTTCCCAAAAATTGTCATATATATTGCTGTACTTTTTTCGTATAACCCATTTTGAACTTTTGGGCAAACAGTTAATGTTAATTTAAAAAAAAAAATTAAGAAAAATTAATTTGTATTCATTGAAAATTTTGAAATCAAATACATATACATATATATGTACACAGAAAAAACTAAATTTCGTTTTCAGTAACCAAATTCATTGAATCAGAATCGCCTATTGATACATAACATAGGGTTGTCATTCAAAATCTACCAGTAGACTTTAACACCATTCTTTTTCTACCATACTGAGACATTTGAACCAAAGATTCACTACTACATTTTAGTAACCCTGGTCAACAATTTTATAAGGATTGGGATTAAACACATATATACATACACATGTATTTTTTAACATTATTACACAGCATAATAAAAAAAAACCATAGGTTGACGCGTTCATTGACAATGTCACCAATGTTATCCCTAACATATCTCCTCTGCTCGGGAATAAAATGAAAGTTGTCGACATTTCAACTAGTGCAATTGTCGCTAGAGAAAAGAGTGTTGACATAGAGACATATGGTTCTAGGCTGACTAGGGGTTGTTTTGTTAATTTTTTTCTGTGTATAGTTAAAATATGTACATATGTATGTAAATATTCACTGCCAGGTTCTGGAAACCATTTCGTTTCAGGAAAAAGATCAACAAGAAAGCTCACTTATTGAAGTTTTTTATTTTGTTTTAACATCTGATATACTTGAGATATTTGATCCGAACTTAATTTCAAATGCACTAAATTATCTGATAAAGAGAACACAGTTTTCTGTTTTCGAAACTTTCCGATTTCAAATCGAAATGGTTTTCTGAACCTGGCCGATAATCAAATAATTCTGCCCAAAAAACCCGACTTCAATGCAAAGATCTGATCTAATAGAACTTTTTCTAAAAAAAAAAATACATCCGTAAGGGAGGACTTAGGCTTTATAACACATGTCATGACAGCCTTCTGGCTTGAGGTGGAGAGGAGTTACAGTGGGCCAAAGTTGACTACATAAAAAAAAACTTCTGAGGCTTCCAACTTTTTTTTAAGTTATCCCTTTTTTACCGGATGAAGCATTTTGAGATTAACTTGAAATTCTTAAGAAATAATTTCCTTGACTTTTTCTTATTATTTCGCCTATAACTTTTTAGTTTATTGTTCGATTTTAAATTAAAAGACAGCATTAAATTTTTTTATTTAAAATTTTAAACAAAAATAGGAAAAAATTTATTAATATCTCTATTCGTGAAATCGGGAAAAGGGTAAGAAATCAAAATTTTGAAATTTCCCTAGAAAAGGCATGTGGTTTTTTAAGTATTTTCATTATTTTATGTTTTGTAAAAAACTTTGTTTAATACATTCATCTTTTAATTACATAGCGATAAAGACAATGCATTAAGAATGTGCTTCACGCGTGACAAGATAAAATCACGACATTTGCACATCTCTATTGCCAAGCTAGCACGTTTTTCTAGAAATGAAAAAGCGTCCCGATCATGAGGGAAAAAAATTTCGATGATATGTATTTTATTATTTATTATTATTATTATTATTTTATTATTATTTTATTTTTATTTTTGGCAAAGTCAAGTTCTCCACAGAGTTGAATAACATTATCACATCTTAGAGTTCCTTTTAGTACTATAGGACGCACAAAGATTAATAGTTTATTATTCACAAGGACGTACGAGAAAAATAGTTTAATCGTGGGTTACTGCTATTTGTTTTTGGTAAAAACATAAACAAAGATACCTTGTGAATAACATTACTTCTGTTTAAAATAAATAAATATATTAACGATTCACATAAATGCAAGTCATGTTACCCTTACACTCGTATAATGAGTATGAATGAATAAATATATTTATGTATGTACGTGCGAGTTCAGGATAAGCGCGGAAATAATAAACCGACAAAACCAAAGAGCTCGTGGTAGACACGTGATGCAAAAGACTATAAATTTCAACACAACTTTTAAGTGTTTAAACATTTAACACTCATTTTAAAGGGAAATCATATGAGATTTATATTCGTGAGAATGAGTTGCAGGATGTCAAAAAAGAAAAATTCTTAGATTTATAGGCCTTGATATAAGAACATATGTTTAACACCAAATTTTCTTCTTTCAAGATAAGGAGAGGAAACGGAATATAGACATAAAAAGGTGACTTTAATTAGATAATTTAAAAATGTGCTGACGAAGCTTATAAGATTATTAAGAAAATATTGTTTTATTAACAATGGATTCAACATCAGTAGATAACTGGGAAAAGTCTACTGCATTTAACCTACAAATTTATACAATATTGCTATATCTCTGCTAGTTAGTAGTACCCAACCAACACTAAAATTTGGTTTGAAACTAAAATTGTTGTAAGCTTCACCAATCACTTTACATAAACAACAACCAAGTTAATATAAAAAAAATTACACTGTTCTGCAAAAAAATAAAGTCGAGAGCAAAAATTTCATTAAGTGATTTTAATTGACTTTAGTGTGCTAAATCCAAATCTGTTTGCAGATTGATTCCATAAAGTTTGGTTTTTGAAAATTTCTTATTTAAATAAAGTATTGATATTGGAATATTAAATAAGTGTTTATTATGATTAAAAAAAAGTCTTACACATAAATAGCTTCTTTGATATAAATTAAAATCTGAAATGAAATTAAATACTATTATAACTTAAAAAAATTAACTTCTATTTAATACACACAGAAAAAAGATTGGTTGAAAATTGTTAGGCTGATAAAATATTTGTTGAATCAACTATATCTCGACTCGCGCTATAAATGAATTATGAATTCAAAAAAAATCCATGTTAACGTAATATCTAATTTGTAATAATGATATGATTATGAAAATTCTTAAATTAATTAGATCATGACTAAATAAGGGATACGATGAATACAACCGTTAGTACCATTTTACACAACCCCACGAAATACAACTTTTTACCCCTTCAAAAATTAATTCCATTTTTTTCACATATCTAAGTATGTTAAGACAAACTACATCATTTATTTTTATACCTTAACCATAACCCTTTTACAAGACGTTAAAGTGAGATTTTTTCAACTTTTTTCCTCGCATTTAAAACTACCAATTATTTTGTACTAACTATACAGAAAAATTTATAACATTTATTTTTACTAAATATTACTAAAAACGTATCTAGAATATACTAAGAATACTTGAGAGCTCGTTAGGAGGAACTGTGTATTACAAATTCTACTTATAATTACTTACTATTTGTTTATTTAGAGTTAACTATGTAATATGCATTTGAATTAAATAAACATTAAAAAAAACTACATCGTTAGTTTTTTGCCATCATGTCACAACTTTTTTTATGAGCCTACCTAATATTTTCACGAGGTATGCCAGTATAATTCAATATTACTCGCAACCAGTATGTCCGACGTCGTCAAATAAAACACGATCGGGTAACAAAAAAAAATAGCTTTAAATCATTTTAATATATATATTATTATTGCTAAAAATATCAGTGGTTTCTTACATAGTGTCCACACCTGATGAATTTATATCATGATGAATGTCAAATTGATATCAAGATGAAAATTCATCACGTATAGACTCAATTTATTAGGGTTCCGTACACCAAAGGTGAAAAGGAACCCTATTGTTTTCGCTACGCTGTCCGTCTGTCCGTCACACGGTATTTTCTCAGGAACCGTAAGAGCTACGGACCTGAAATTTGGACACAGTATGTAGAACCTTGGCCGCTACAACAGCAAATACATGAGAATTAAAAATTAAAGGGTGTTCCAAAACTAGCAACGAAAAATTTTAAAATCCCATGTAATTGTATGTATAAATTGTATGAACATATGTATATTGAAACTTGAAATTTGTAAAATTAGTGTATTTTAATACAGACTACAACAATTAACACTAAAATTTAAAAAAATTAAAATTAAAGGGTGGTCCATCAGTTAATGCAATTTTGACTATGTAATTTTGACAATTTGCTATATCTTGGAAACCGTAAGAGGCAAACACTTGAAATTTTCAAAAACGGTAAAACTAAAAAAACCGAAAATTATAAAATCGCCAAACCAAAAAAAAAATCGCCAAAAATTAAAAAAAAATCGCCAAAACGAAAAAAATCGCCAAAATTAAAAAAAAAATTCTAACACTAATATAAATCGCCAAATTCGAAAAACTCGCCAAAGTGAAAAAAACGCCAAAATGAAAAAAATGGAAAAAAATCGCCAAAACACGAAAATGTCATCAAAACTAAAAAAATTTTTAAATAAAACAAATCGCAAGAATGAAAAAATCGCCAACAATAAAAAAAATCGCCAAAATGAAAAAACGCCAAAAACCGAAAAAATCACCAAAACAAGAAAATAAAGTGTCAAAACTAAAAAAAGTGCCAAAACTTAAAAAAATCCCCAAAACCGAAAAACGCAAAAAACGCCAAAACAAAACAACCGAAAAGACCCCAAAAACGAAAAAAATGCCAAAACTATATATTATATAGAAAATTTATTATTTGACATATTGTCAGAAGTGTATTATATGAGAATCCATAAAATAATAATACTTTTGAAAATCACAAAAGAAAAAATAAGCTTAGTAGGCCTTGAAACTGATACAAAACCCAGCAAATAAATGGGTTCACCTGGATATAAATTATTTGCTGGGTTTTCTATCAGTTTCAAGGCCTACTAAGCTTATTTTTTCTTTTGTGATTTTCAAAAGTATTATTATTTTATGGATTCTCATATAGTTTTTGAAAGTCTATGCATAAAGTAAGAGGTTTGTGTCTGTTTAAAATTTGTGGTTAAAGTCTACTGATGATTTGGTTCAAGCGCCAATGAAATACGTATATAGACATGCTAAACTACCAGCAAATAAATTTCAATTATTTTATATATTATATAGGATGAAGTTTGTATTAAATTATATATCCAGTGTTCATACGGAACCCTTCGTGCGCGAGTCAGAGTCTCACTTTACTGAATTTATTAATATTATGGCAGCGCTATGATATAATCATCAGAGCTCACGGCCTGATAAATTCATCTTGATATCAAATGTCATTTTATGTGTTACTGTGCATTTAGCATTTGTTTATTAAACAATTTCCGTTTAAAAAAGGTGGCCCACCAATTATTTGTGATCAAAAAATTAAACAGCACGCAAATTAGATATTTTTGAAATATTTGTTTGATTCATCATGAATCATGATATAAAATCATCAACGTCTACACCTTTGTGTTGATATTAACGAAAAAACTACAGTTGCACTATGACAGACACTATGTAAGTTATTCGTTAAATAAAATTGAAAAATTAATTTTTTTATAAAATTTTAAAAATTTTTTCTTCTAAAAACTCATGAAAAATTTAAGACTTCAAAATATTGAATTTTTGACCAAATGTGTTTAGAATAAACAATATAGACTTTATTAGTAATTAATTTATATGTGTATCCTTAAAACTAGAGCTGATATTAATTGAAAAATAACACTGTATGGCGAATATAGTGATTGGACTAAAATTTATCCTGACAAAAACATCAATGTGAAAAAAGGCCAAGTTCCTATCAAAAATTTCGGCCATCAAAGGCAGTGAGATATAAATTTTGACCAAGTTCTTGTTTGGCACAATTTCTGTAGGTTTGAAAATTAAGATCTTTTGTTATTATATTTGCGGCAATATGGAATAATAGCTTAAGTCGCCCTTAGGAAGCAGTATTTTTCGGAAGTTTTGATGCCATCGCTTTTTTTCTATAAGTATGTATCATTTTAACCACTGCAAATTCCAACTGGAGAATAACACAGCGTAATAAAGCTATATTTATTTAAGTATACTTAAGCAACTATTCCATATTGCCACCGTATTGCAAACGATTTGTGTTTTTGTTTGTTGGGTACATCCACATGTAACATTAATTGTATTTGTGTATATGTATGTGTGTATGTGTATTCTTTCTTCCTGGATTTTATAAATGTGTTTTTGTTTGTTGGGTACATCCACATGTAACATTAATTGTGTTTGTGTATATGTATGTGTGTATGTGTATTCCTTCTTCCTGGATTTTATAAATGTATGTAGTTGTCTTAAGTTTTCAAAATACAAAATGCTGTAACAATGTCTCGTCAAGCGTTGACATAAAAGATCATCCATCATTTTGGACTTGACCTTTTTCCTTAAATATTTTAAACATCTAAAGCTTCAAGGGGTATGAGGTGTCTGTCTGTTTTTAAATTTTTTTTAGAAATCATATACATACATATATATAGATTGTAGAATTATTATTTTGAATATCTAAATCAGGAAATGGTATTTTAAAGAATTTAAAAAAATAAAAGAACATCTACATGTTATGTACACACAATGTTTTTTTTTTTTTTTTTTTAATGCATGTTTTTTTATTTATTGTATCTTCAAATATGAACTAACAATAAGTATTCAAATCTTAAGTCTATAAAAAAATTATTAGGCCCGACCAATGTCGGACATAAGCTTAGTGATAGTTATTAATAATACATAAGTAGTGATAAGCAACAAAAAGAAAAAAGTGTTTTCAAGCAGCTTCATCATCTAGAGTGTTGAATACTAGAGCCCGTGTATCTCTCTTTTTTAAGCGGATGTGCCCAGTAAAGTTCAAAATATTACGAGCAAGCCGATTAGGATGTGACTCGAGTTTTGTTAGATATTTGCCTGCGTATTTTACAATTTCTTCAGTCACTAGTGGCATATTCAAATCGCGATGTATATTTGAATTTTTGATGTACCATGGAGCCGATGTTATCATGCGTAAAATTTTATTTTGCCTTCGTTGAATTTTCTCTACATTTGAAGCTGAAGCAGTGCCCCATAGTTGAATTCCGTAACACCATATTGGCTTTAAAAGCGACTTGTATATTAAAAGTTTGCAGTCTAGGCTAAGTGTTGAATTTCTACCAATCAGCCAATGTACCTGAGTTAATTTAAGTTTCATTTGAGTTAACTTAGAGTCAATGTGATGTTTCCATGTAAGTCGTCGATCAAGGTGTATACCTAGATATTTCACATGTGAATGTTGAGGAACAACTTGATTGTTAATCCGAATGGGGGAGCAAGTATCTCTTCTTAGGGTGAACGTTATATGGACACACTTTTGTTCGTTGACTTTAATTCTCCATAAGTTTAACCAAAGCTCCATCTGGCTAATGTGTTCCTGGAGTTTGCGGGATGCAATGTATGTATGTCACATGCTGGCAATAATGTTGTTTCCATAATGAAAGTGTTGTAATTGAAAACAGTAAAATCTCGATTGCACTTAAATTAAAATACGTTAATATATAGCAAACGCTATTAATAATTTAGTAAAAAAGCAAAATAAGTCAAAGATGCCGGCTCTATGGAACTAGTTTTCATTTAATGAATTCGATGGCTTGCCCAAGCCGTTACCGTTACAATTCCAATTTATCATATTATCATATCATTTATATATTGAGTATTTATTTCACACTTTACTTTAAAGTATAATTAAGAAAGAGCTACGAAACATTTTTAGTAAGTCGCACTGAAGATGCATCAACGCGAAACTTGGCTGTAAAATTTTTGTGTCGCTTAGAGCGATATGTTCTATAATAGTTAATGCAAAAAATATTTTGTCTCATCTTGTTGCATCACGTCGCCCAGGATCTCCCTAAATAGAGATATTTGGAACTGTAAAATGTTTTTTTTTTTTTGGTTAAAGGGGCCCATACACTACAACAGCATGCATGCGCAATCAAGTGTTTGTGCCAGCGGTTTGGTCGTGTATTGGCGTTTTGTGCGATTGTACGGTTTGCTGTAGCGATGTCAAATAGAGTTTGATGCTCAATCGCTTGATTGTGCGTGCATGCTGTTGTAGTGTAGGGCCGCTTAATTCTCAATAAAATATAACTTCTGCAAAAAATAAGCACATTGGCAAAGATAGGACCAGGGTTACCGTTCATACGACTAAAGTCGCAATTTGACCCTTTTTTTTAGCGGTCTGCGACTTTTTGTGAGACTTTTTTTTATGACCGACTTTTGCGACTTTTTTGATTTTCTTGGGACTTTTTGCCCTTTTTTGTAAAGATTCTCACAAAAAACATTAAAATTGGAGTAAATTAAATTTTTTACAAAAAAAAAAATAACTCCATCAAAATTTAAAAGCAATTCACATATTATTGTTGATTTGGAAGCACTTTTATTATTTTATATTATATTTCGTTCTTGCAACCTTGTCATGTGTACAATGTATTTAAGAAAATTTTCAGTAAAAGTTTCAAAGAATAGTGTTAGTAAAAGGTGTTTAAAATAAAAATTTTGGTTTTGCAGTGCTTATTTTACAAAATTATTTTTAGCTGCCGAGTTAATGTAAGAAATAGTTGTCGTAAAACATACAAGTGTGTAACATGTGAACATTTTGAAACTAGCTTTGCTTAAAAAAGCTGTCAGTTTTAAATTTAATAGACAAAGATATAGAAGAGTAGATTCCAAAAAAGTAATATTTATGTATGTTGAAGTATAAAATACATTCACCCAAAAAAATAGGATATATGGCGCCAAGATCAAACGAATAGAATTGAAGTAAAGAGCTCACGGGGTTTTAGTTCGACATGTTAGAATTTTGTAAAAAATATCTTGACGTTGGCAGCATACGACAGCCAAATTTATTAAACTTAAGTAGATTTCTTCAGTATGCATACAAGAAGCACATACAATGATGCAACTGTATATGTTATGAAATATACACTAAGCTTTTTGTTTTGATTCAATAATATTTTTTAATAAAAAAGCGTTTAAAAAGATGAGCAACTTTTATTTTCTCACGTGACTTTTTTGTGCGACTTTATTTTTATAAAACGACCTTTTGTGCGACTTTTCAAAAAATCTCAGCGGTAACCCTGGATAGGACTAAAAAAGGGGCTAATGTGCTACACTCACATTAAATATACATCACTGTCTACAAATTTCATGTAAACTAAGGTTGTTATCACTTAATTTATAAAAAGAGGACAACAGTGGGAAGAACCCGGACATTTGGTTAAGAAAGTTATTAATTTTTTCCAATAAAATATTAAATACATATCATAGCTCGCAACATTTTACATAGAATATTGAATCTTGAGAGTATTTGCATACATAAATGCACAGAAATATCACTTCAAATATCATTTACAATTTTGGAAATGGAATGTTTATAACACAAGAATTCATAAAAAAAGTCATTATTCATTAACTGAGAACCAAAAATTATTTAAAATTCAACCGAATACAATTAACCTTTTTTACGCAACTCCATCGATATTTTAAATACATCTCGATAATTATACATCTTAAAACAACATATCTCAATACTCATCAACCGTGTTATTTATTAGATAATCTTTACATCCAATAAAAATTAATTCCCTTTTGTTAAGCAATGGAAAAATAAAAAAATGTGTTAAAAAGTAGGATTTTACCGGACGCTAATTTTTTTCGAGGATCTCTATCCAAAAAGTGGACAGTGTCCGGGAAAAATAGGACGGATAACAACCCTATGCAAACACCTAATGAATATAGGTTGGGACGTTATGACAAAGTGACATTTCTCTCAGGTAAGCGTTTTCATAGCTTTTCTTATAACAAAAATGATCAACTGATTCAATCAACTACATTTACTGATTCTACATTTAAGGTCGGCTAAAGCTACCTTAATATTTAAATCGTTTTCTTTCCAAGTATTATGAATAAAGCTGAATTAAATTTTTAATGATTACATTTCTCTTATAAATAATACAAATATTTGTATTGCCTGCAAATTCCTAACTATTTAAATAGAATCTTGAATCCTTGTTTTTCGAACATCCCTGAATACTCATATTTTAATTACTATAAAAGGTATTTAGAGGGGCCTTCTAAATTGGAAATTGGAAACTACCAAAATTGAAATCATCAGTTAACATAAATGAGATAAATAATAAAAAAAATTCTTAAGAATTCCTCGTTTTTATTCCAACAGCAATCGTATTTATTCTAATTTTTCAGTTTTGTTTAATTGAAAATAGCATTTCTATTTCAAAAACACTACGTTCTACATTCCACAAATGTTATTCTTGATTTGGCAACGTTCTAGATTTGCCGGATTCGAGAAAAATTAAAAATGTCTTTTTGACACCATCGGTTCAGAACTCCAAAAAGACATTTTTCACTTTCGAATTGAAGTTTTTTTCTTCTATTAATCTCTATTTTTCTTCATAAATTCCATTAATTTTAATACTAATACAACGAAAAATTGCATTCAAATTCGTTGAATTAATGAAACTAAATTCGTTAAAATGATTTTAAAGAAAACTTCGTCAAATATATTGAATATGAAGTTTAATTTCTAATTTACATAATTTCATTGATACAATGAAAATATTTTATCAATAGAATGAAATTACTTAATTGATACAGTGAAATTAATAAAATAATAAAATACGTTTCATAGATATTATAAGGCTAAAACTATTTCTTTTATTTATTTTTAAATAATTTAACCCTAAAGTTAATTGTTTAAAAGTATATGTATCTTCCGTATTCTAAAAAATTAATTTGGGTTTGAAGTGAATGTTAAAACAAAATTTCCATACAAATTTTTATTAAAGCGCATTTGAAATAAATACTGCTTTTCTGCAAGCTTTTTAAGCAACAACTGATTTTTTTGATTAAATAAACCCCCAATTATTTTTTTAAATATAAATTATTTCACACAGAACTTAACGGGTATTGACTCGAACCTGTGTTGAAAATGTTTGATCCACATCTTATAGTTCCGAACAAACGATTTTATATATGTATGTATATATAAGTTATTTCAAAAACTATAATTAGAAAAAATCATTGTCATAAATCCAATTGAATGAAATTATTTCATTGGACCTATGAAGCAAAATTCTTTCAGTGTAGTTTCCTGTAATAAACTGTTCATCTAAAAAGATCAAACGCTTGTATTTTAATATTTTTACAAATTCTTACAAGAACTAAGTGTATGTTCCGCTCCTAGAGCACATCTTTAATAAGCGAATTTCGATTACTAGTGGAATAAATTTCTTTCAATTCCCCCAAAATCATTGATAAATTGCAAATTATTTCTTAGGGCACTGCTACACGTTCAATATATGTGACGCGTAAAATAGAAAGGGACCTAAGGGTAAAAAACGGTTTTGTTCAGGAGAGCCATTTTAAAGATTTAAATACGTGTATCTTTGGTGTACCATCACATCATAAAACGCGCATATCTCTGGGAGGGAACACTTTTGGGGCATGGGATCCGTCTCATTCGATGCTCAGATGTTGTCCACATCAAAAAAAAAAAAAACATTTTAAATTGATTTTTTTACCCTTAGGTCCCTTTCTCTATGCGCTGTCAGTATAGCGATATTTGTTGAACGTGTAGCATGCAGTATTGATGGATCGAGATCCATATCGTAGAATGTCCTAAATTATGGAATCTAGATCGCGGATTGCGTGATAAATACTGAACGTGTAGCATTTTCATGATATTAGAGCGCGATACGTTAATAAGAAGTGAAACAAAACAAATAAAATAAAAGACGCAGTCCAAAAAATTTAACAAATAAAAATAAAAACGTTTATTATCATTACCCAGATTTTGATAATATAGCAATTTTGAATACAGAACTTAATTATAAACGTAGATATATGTTAGAAATGTTAAACATTATAAATAGATGTTCCAATAGACCAGAGAATGAATTTTAGAACGGATACTGCCAATGTTGCACATACTTATAGATATTTATTACATAAGAACAGGAATAGGGTTTAAGAAAGTAATACATTAAATTATATGAAATTAAGTAAAATTTTTATTATATACATGCATATTATAATCCCTTTTAAATTCATATTCTGTAAATATTCAGTACCACGATAAAATATTTTAGACTAATACCAATGTTGTTAACATTTTTCCAAAAAAAATTTTAAATATTTTTCAAAGTTTGAAAATGTTATGTAAATGTATTAAAAATATTTATTATCTTTTCCAAAAACCATTACAAAATTGTGTATGTTAAAAAGCTTTTCTTTTAAATTTTTTTTAATATTATTAATGTGAAAAAATATTGTAGACTTATACCTATTTTGTTTTTCTACCAATACTTTTCAAAAATTGTTAAAAAAAATTTATATGACACACATTGCTATTTATAAGTATCAACCAAAATTTTTTTCTGATTAAAAGGAAAAAAGACAAAAACTAATTACCAAAAAATAAAATAAATATAATCCTGAAGAAGTTAACCAAAGGTTAACGAAATATCGATGTAAAACTAAAAATATATAAAATTTACTGACCTAAAGCTTAAAAAATAGTTTCATTGAACATATACAAAAGGTCGAAAAATTAGATAAACAATTTATTACATTTGTGTAAAGTTTGTTTTAATAAAGGGTAACGGCAAAAGATAGTGAAAGCGAGCGGGTTCTGCGGGTGGAATTGGAATTAACCACCGAAAAAATTATTTTGAAAGACCTTATTTTTAATTTGGAGGCATTGCCGGAGTTGTGGGACATTTTTCTGCGACATTTTTTTTAAAATGATCCGCACAGCGCAAAACTAACCTAAATACTGGCACGATAAATATTGAACATGTAGTATATGGTCGTGATCCATCAATCCATTAAAATTGATCGCGATCCAAATATCGCAATATATATTACACGTGTAGCAGTGCCCTTAGAATTGTCAATTTTTATTGACCATATAATATCGTATGACCCAACATACATGTTATCCACTGTAATAAACGAATTTTCCATTCTTTATCTTAAATGAAAGTATCTAATGATCAAACTGACAGTTCGATGTCATGTTTGTACTCTTGCACAAATATCAAAGAAATCGATAAACCAAAAATATAAGGAACAAATGCAACCCCCCCTTAACAAACACTTTAATATTTCAAAATGTAATTTGTCATTTCGTGCAAAGTATGTTGGCCACGTACGACAGACAGTCTGCATGAACGTATTGAGTATTGAACCCATGTTGAAATATCAAAACAATACATCAAATTATCTTAATACTTCGTTTCAGTGCTACTGATTGATTCGTATTTAAAAAAAAATACAATACAAAAAAGTTAGCAAACAGAAAATGAAACAAAAAATATGTAGTTTGGATAAATACTCATAATCTGCCATTTGGCAAAATTGGCCTCTGGTGTCACTTTTTGATTTTTGCATTATTTAAAACAATAATTATGTCAAATGTGATTTTATTACTAGATGATCGATGATTATATTTTAGTAGAAGCGTATTCGCTGAAATTTTTATACTAAACAAAAAGCTGAGGTCAAAGAAGTCGATTTGTTGTATGAAATAGTTTTATAAAATTTCAAAGGCTTATAAAATTGCAATCACTCATGGTTTCTTTATTTCTTTTTAATAAAAAAAAAACGTTTTACATAATCGTATTAAAAAAAAAATCGTTAATTCGGTATCGCACCATTAATTTTTTTAATCTTGCTTTTTATATTTAATTTGTATCTGTACCACCACAAAAAAATACACACCCAGCTAAAAATTTATGTATGGAGCATATATGATATGCCATATATGGTTCGGATCCGAAAAATGAGGGGCATATGGACATATATGATTGTATATATTCATACATTTTCATACATGTATGTATAAATATTTCTTCTACAGTATGCAAAGTTCATATTCATATTCTCTTGATTCACAAAAGCGCACTGCACTGCTGTGGAATAAATTAAATTACTAAAGTTACTTTTTTTAGATTTTGAACAGGGAGGTTGTATTTAATGAAACATTTGTTTGAACAAACAATGAATATCGAACTTAAAGTCATTTCATTCATCATTTTATGTCAAAAGGTGGAATCAATTATTTAAAAAACACAAAACTCACATTCGTACATAAAATTTAATTTAAGAAATCAGATTAAAAACTAATGCAATTAATTATAAAAGTAAAAATAATCCTCCTAACAATAGTTTTTAATATAATTTTTTGCAGTAATATGAACTTTGTTTCTTATCTAGAGAATTCTGTTATTTTCTATAAAATTAATGACTGGATTATCCTTTTGATTATTTGACGTATTAAATGGGACCATAAGAATGTTTTTTTTTTTTGGAACAAAAGTTTTTCTTTTTAAAGGTTGAGGCTATACGCATATAAGATTTGCATACCGTATGTATTTTCTAATGGATTTCCAATTCTTCAGTGATGAAATACCAAGCTTTTTTGTTTGCAAAAACGATCTTATGAGAGATATCATATATGCATACATTCTTATATTGCTCCATGTATTAAATCTTATTTCTTTATATGGATCCACATATGAAGAGCTTTATAATGAAATTTTTATATATAAGCTCATATATTATAATACATTTCATATATTAGTCCATATATTAGTTCACATATAATAGTTTTGCCATGTATAATCCCATAAATTTCCATACATGAATTCATACATATTCATACATATATATTTATATACATTCATATATTAAAAATATATGGACCATATATAATTTTTTTAGCTGATTACTTTCTTGCAAGTAATTTTACGGCAACTTTTTAGTGTGAAATCAGTGTTAAATATAGTGTGTACGCACCACATGAAAACGATCTAATAACGAGAAACTGAAAATTTAGGTCCTTATTATGAGCAACTTTCGATCTTCGCTTGTAGTCGAAAGTACTGATCGAACGAATTTTCATTTGATATTATGACGAGCATTCGACAACGAACGTCGTTATTGTGAATAAAATCGACAAAAAACAGCTTAAAATTTGTGTTTGTTTACTTGTAAATAAAGATTGTTCTACACTTAGATTTCTTAACAATTTTGCATTTAAAAACACTTCATCGAAAGCTAAATTTTGTTCATAGAAAATTCGTTGGTCAACGAAATTTTCGATGCTCATAATATGAATTTAACATTCAATTTTCGATATTCGATGCCCAGCGAAGGTCGAAAATCGAATGCAACTCATAATAGGGCCTTTAATTATTCAGTCCTCACTTTTTGAGCATTTTAATTCAGTTGAAAGTTTTTGCTTGATACATTTTTTTTTTGGTAATGCATGTAAAGGGTGTCCCAACAAGAACGCAAGATTTAAATTTGGCGCCATTCGAAGTCTCATTGTTTGACATTTGAACAATTGTTATTGTTTGCTAGTAGAAGGTACGAGGTTAGTAAAAATGAAGCGCTACACGAATGAACAACGCATTCTCATTGTGAAATTGTTTTACCAAAATGGTGAAAGTTTTGCGGCTACAGTTCGCAAATTTGCGATCAATTTGGGGTCACAATAATGATCCAAAAGAGTCAACTGTGAAGACATTAATGGATAAATTTGCCGAAGCTGGGTCTGTTAGTGATGTAAAGACAACAACGCGCCCTCGACCAGGTCGATCGACCGAAAATGTCACAGCTGTACGGGATGATGTCGCTCAAACGCAGGTCAAGCGCAAACAGTCAATAGTGTTCGGTATCGTGAAATGATAACTAGTTTTTTCGTGCCTAGAATTGAAGAAATGAATGTGGAGGGCATGTGGTTTCAACAAGACGGTGCCACATGTCATACAGCCAGAGAAACAATTCAATTGCTACATCAGTCATTTCCCGGTCGTGTTGTTTTGCGTTTTGGAGACCAGAATTGGCCGCCTAGATCGTGCGATTTAACACCATTAGACTTTTTTCTTTGGGGTTTTTTGAAGTCGATGGTTTACGCGAATAATCCGACAACTACTCAAGCCTTAAAAGAGGAAATTGGACGCTGCATTAATAAAATACCGCAGCATTTATGCAAAACGGCCATTGAAAATTTCATTAAAAGATCGCGTGTGTGCCAGCAAAGCCGCGGCGGCCATATGCCCGATTTGTTGTTTCACACATAACCTCATTTTGTCTACTTTACGATATAATAAAGTTTCACGATATTTTTTTAATATCTGTGTTTTATTTAAAATTTAAATCTTGCGTTCCTGTTGGGACAGCCTTTATTTTATTTATTGTATCTTCAAATATGAACTAATAATAAGTATTCAAATTAATTAAATCTAAAGTATAATTATTAGGCCCAACCAATGTAGGACATAAGCTTAGTGATAGTTATTAATAATACATAAGTAGTGATAAGCAACAAAAAGAAAAAAAGTGTTTTCAAGCAGCTTCATCATCTGGAGTGTTGAATATTAGAGCCCGTGTATCTCTCTTTTTAAGCGGATGTGTCCAGTAAAGTTCAAAATATTACGATCAAGCGGATTAGGATGTGATTCGAGTTTTGTTAGATTTGCCTGCGTATTTTGCAATTTCTTCAGTCACTAGTGGCATATTCAAATCACGATGTAAATTTGAATTTTTGATGTACCATGGAGCTAGGGTTGCCAGTTTTGAAATCGTAGAAATCAGTACATGAGAGGAAAAAATCAGTACAATTGAAAAAAAATCAGTACATTAATTTTTTCAATATAAAAGGCTTTAACTAGGGATGTAACTAATACCAGTTTAGCGCAAGCGAATGCGAAGACTACATTTTAATTTTTGCGAAAGCGAATGCAAATATTACAATACGTTAAAAAATCACATGAAAATAAATTTATATAAGAACATGAAGTTGTATTACATACATGGATGTACTACATATAGCATTTTACTTAAACTGAGTCGTGCATTGAGCAAATATGTATTAATTTATTAAAAACATGAATTCATAAAACAGAAAGATACATACATATGTTTGTATATGAAATTAACGAGTGACACTTGTTTCGCGTGGAATTTACTACAACAATGACTAGTTAATATTGTTTGCGATTCAAATTTATTTGTGCGAAGTAATGAATGGTGCTCAAAACA
Organism: Tachina grossa; assembly: GCA_949987645.1. NCBI lineage: Eukaryota > Metazoa > Arthropoda > Insecta > Diptera > Tachinidae > Tachina > Tachina grossa. The sequence goes on along the minus strand of OX465274.1, from coordinate 129,261,992 downwards.
TTTTTTAAAAGTTTTAACAGACTAGTCTTAAGTAGAAAATACTGCTGCCGAAAATACAATGCCTTTTCATTTTCAAAAACTTAAATAGGTATATTTCCAAACACCGCTGGACTTTAGTTTGATTTTGATGCTTATGAGAACTTTTTTATAGAAAAGCTTTCTGATAAAGCTTTGAAGAATGCCTTACTTTTAAGTCAGCTACGCCCAAGCCATGTGCACAATGTGCAAGATTTTATAAAGAGTTTTTTGTGCTTTCACATCGACGAGATGACAACTTTCTTAAATAAAATTACTTGCCGACTTAAAAACTATGCACAGATATTGAGCAGTTGCAAGGCATGTGCAACAGTTCATCACGCATACGCAGAAAAAATTTGCAGAACTTCTGCATAAATTTGCTGAATCTACGAACATGCCCTATATGTATATTTTTCATGCTGGCTTAAAATAATTCTCGTGTTTTGGACGTTTGTTAATGACAAACTTTTTTCGTAAAAGAAGTACAAAATCTTTTTGTCTTAAATATTCGCAAACATTTTAGCAAATGCAAATATCAAAAATAAGCGAAAAATTTGCAAATGCGAACATTCGTTACATTCCTAGCTTTAACCATCCTTAAAACAAAACACGAATTCAATGTATACTTTGTACCAAGGCATATGTAATTAATAAAAAATAATATTATCAAAAAAATTTTCGAAAAAGAAACTTTAAATTCATTATTTGCATGTATCAGAAATCACTTATAGCAAATCTTTCTTGCAAATTTAAATTAAAAAAATCTCAATAAAATTAAGATTAACATTAACTTAAACTAAAATTTATATGATTTCTGACAGTTTTGGCAGAATTTGCTTGAGCATTATATGGAAACCACTTTGAAAATAAATTCGCCTTAAGGCGAACGTAAAGTAAAGATCACTGGTGATTCAAAGAAAATAAATAAACACTATGATAAGCTTTCTTATACATTGATCATAATTAATATATAAAAACAGTACAAAAACAGTACAACATGAAAAAATCAGTACATTTGCGTACTGATTTGCTAGTTATGCATAAATCAGTACTTTAAACAAAAATCAGTACATGTACTGGCAAAATCAGTACGACTGGCAACCCTACATGGAGCCGATGTTATCATACGTAAAATTTTGTTTTGCCTTCGTTGAATTTTCTCTACATTTGAAGCTGAAGCAGTGCCCCATAGTTGAATTCCGTAGCACCATATTGGCTTTAAAAGCGACTTGTATATTAAACGTTTACAGTCTAATATAAGTTTCATTTGTGATAGCTTAGAATCAATGCGGTGTTTCCATGTAAGTCGTCGATCAAGGTGTATACCAAGATATTTCACATGTGAATGTTGAGAAACAACTTGATTGTTAATCCGAATGGGGGAGCAAGTATCTCTTCGTAAGGTAAATGTTACTTGAACACACTTTTGTTCATTTACCTTGATTCTCCATAATTTTAACCAAAGCTCCATCTGGCTAATGTGTTCCTGGAGTTTGCGGGATGCCTCATCAGGGTTTTCGTGCATACTAAGGCAGGCTGTATCGTCGGCAAATGTGGAAGTATGGATACTACTGCTCACAGGCATATCACAAGTATAAATCAAATATAAAGCTGGTTCCAGTATACTCCGCTGTGGCACACCGGATGAAATAGCTTTAGGCCTACTCGTAAAGTCTCCTTCCACAACAGTGAACTTACGGGAAATAATGTAACTTTCCAAAAGATTTAAAATGTTTATTGGTAAGTAAGTCTTCAATTTTAAAATTAGGCCTTCATGCCACACTATATCAAATGCCTGGGAAATGTCAATAAACAGCGTAGAACAATACTTTTTTCTTCAAAAGTTCTTCTTATAAATTGAACCAATCTATGAGTTTGTTCAATGGTGCTATGCTGACTTCTAAAACCAAATTGATGATCTGGTATGTACCCACTACTAATTAGAATTGGGGACAATTTTGTTTTGAGCAGTTTTTCGAAAAGCTATGACGTATTTGATAGTACACTTATTCGCCTATATGACTCAGCCTTGGTTAGATCTTTGCCCGGCTTTGGAATCATTTTAACCTTGGCACACTTCCAGCTGTGTGGATAATACTCCAGTCGTAAAATAGCATTAAAAATGAATAACAGGATTCTCATTGCAATACGAGGCAAGTTCATCAGCATCTGGTTACTAATTCCATCAATACCCGGAGCTTTCTTCGGGTTGAGTTCGGCAATTAATTTTTGTAAATCACGCATCTTAAACTTGCGTGATAAATAACAAATATTTGAGGGGTATAGTTCTGATATTCACTACACCAGAACACGTTCAAGATATAAAGCAAGTTTAAACCAAATTGGCATAGAGGCTTACAACAAATTATGATTATTATATAAATTACTAATGTCTCTAATTTTCAATCACTTAATTTTTACAGAGCATGATTGTATCAGTCCTGGTGTAATATTTCCAAGATACGAAATTTTTGTTACAGATACTGACATATTTTTATCGGTTGACATTAGATCTGTAATTTTTATCACACGTGATAACAACTCGTCCCTGATTCTTTCTCGTTAGAACGAATTGGTTTTGTTTCGCGGAAAATAGATTATAAAAACAAATAGTATGCACATTTTGGAAATGGTATAATATTAACAGAAATAAATGTTCGTTGCAAGCTGCTGGTGCAAATATTGCAGATGTAGTAAGTCTAGGATATATGCTACATTCTGCAATACCACAGCAACATATTATATGAAATTGAATTTTCCTAAACTAAAATTTTTTAACAAACACAACCCGCGAAACGGATTATAATTATCGCTATCCAATTTTTAGCGTAAGTCGTTGAAAAAACGAATTTCCAAAAAAAAAATAGTTGCATTTCATTAAAGAACCATGATAGGCCATAGTTAGGACAAAATTATGGTTATATAAAATTTCTCAGAAAGACACGACATTTAAAAGTTATGGTGCCAAAGTATTTACAGTCAAGAAAGTTTATATTTTGGGGAAAAAGTGAAATCTTCGTGGCCGGCTTGCACGATGTCATATACAGTCGGGCCTCGATTATCCGTGATGGTCGGGACCACAAGCATTACAGATAACCAATTTTCATGGTTAATCGAATAACAATTTTGATTATACAGTTTTTTTAATATTTTTATTATTTGGAGTATTTACACTCAGAATGAATACTAAGTTTTGTGTGGTATATTTTAGAATTTTCTCGTATCATCAGTCCTGTAATTGGAGTGCCTTTAAGACGGTCTTGTCTGAACCATTCGTAAAGCGCCAAATCTACGTTTGGCTCTTCAGCTGTCTTTAAAGTTTTTCGGTTACGAAATCCAAAGACCAAATCACTCTCTGCACAAAACTTAAAAAATTTGTCTTTGTTTTTTATAAAGCCATAAACGGTCTGTATCCCAACTTCACATTTTAGAGCTAGCATTTTAATACTTACATTATTTTTTGAATGCTTGTTAATTATTTTAACTTTATCTTCAACATTTAAAACGTTTATTTCTCTTCTTACCACTGGTAACGATGCCATACTAAATATATTTAGATCTAACCACACGCACTTCTCAAATTTCAAAATTAAACCAATCACTTGTAAATGCTTCTGACTCATCGTATGCTAACAACTGAATTCCCCGTTTTCATTTTTAGCCATCACGGATAATAGAGATAATCGCTTTTTTAAGCCAAATTACATGTGATAATTATTAATGAACAAATAACACTAAAGTTAGTTGTAAATATTCTGACAACACATAGTTGAACGGAACAGCCAGCCGTTTTCGAAGGCCACTAAACCTTCATCATCAGCGTTCTTTTGTGTTTGGTCCACTGTGTGTGGTGTCAGTTGATGTAGATTTCTGCTTTATATACCTAGCATTATTGCAAATGGAATATGGGAATTGTTTTGATTCATCGTAGTTCAATTTGCTGAAAGCTTTTTTTTTTAATTAACTAAAATTAATAGGTATGGGCTTGTGACAAAAATTAAATAAAAAATATACTTAATAGTAACAAACCAAAAAAAATTGTCTTAAGTAGTACAAAAAATAAGCAAATTAACTAACATAGAGATGGTAAAATTGAGCTTACAATACAAATCTGATACTGATCTTTGCCCATCACGGTTAGTCGGGGTTACCGGTTAACCAGATCACGGATAATCGAGGCCCGACTGTATATAACAAAACCTAAATCTTATTCTTGGTAATGCTTAGAAATCAAATTGAGACAATGGACCCAATTTGACCTTCTCCGAGAAAAGGGACCCAGTGTGTCGAAAAACGGGTTTGGACTTAAGAGTGGATTCTGGTACCTAAAATGGTGTGGAATAAGATGGAATGAGTTTTTCTCAAAACGTCATTTTCACACACTATGTCCCTTTTCTCGGAGAAAGTCACATATGTTACATAATTTTCATACCTAGTCCTAGTTTACACTATGCAAGTCTTATTGCTAAGCTGATTAGTTTGACGGAGAGAGAGACTAGGGAAACAGAAACGTTTTTCCCCGTCTCTCTCCTAAAAAATTAATCAGCTTAGCAATAAGACTTGAATGGTGTAAACTAGGACCTATTGCTGTTTTACATTAGAAAGCAATTACATTGTTAAGTAAGATTCACAGCTGTCAAGCAGCGTACACATATTTTTAATTTTTTAATTAGGTGTTTGGCAGAGAGCTCGAAAGAAAGTGGACATAAAATCATTAAATCATTTAATTTATTTTAAATGCTTTATTGCTAAACGTCCTTGGTATATTATTACCTCCAGTCTCACGACTTCGCTTCAAATACAAAAAAAGGCTAAAGCTTTTTTATTAACTTTTGCTATATCTTCTATTCCTTAAGTGCAAAATAATAATTGTAATTTTCTTCAACACGTTTTTTGCATAAAATGATGACTACAATTAAAATGTTTGCACAAAAACTAAACTCATACCGAAAAATATTTTGCGTTTGGTTATTTAAATAAAAATGATGCAATTTATAATTAAGAACAACAGCGATATTTATCAAGCTATATTTCAATTGAAATTTTACTTTGAACTCTGAAAATAATCTTGCACAGTGGGCAGTTTGGAGTATTTTGAAAAAAAAAAAATTTAAAATCATCTTTTACTTCTATTAAGAAATTAAATTCTATTTCTTGTTGTGGATACATCGCTTGCTTTCTAAAAAATCAGACATAATTTTTAGGTAAATCAGCAAAAAAAAAAAAATAAATCAACTGTAAGAAGCGATATGATAATTGCTTCCAAGTTTAAACTTCTTAGTGCGTGTTTTCAACTTCTCATATTGGAAAGTACTAAATAAGAAAATCAAAGTATTTTTAATCTCATACGCTGCACACAAGGACTATAAATATGTATAAAAGAATTCTCATTTAGTATATATTAAAATTAATAATAGAATTTCCTGAAAGGTTGGTGATTATTTTAAGACTAAACGATTATAAACTAACTTCATAAAATCAATCACTTTTTTAAGCAATATTTCCTACTTTTTAATGGTCAAATTATTAATACGAACAATAAATAAAACAACATCAATGCATTTAATTTCGGTTCAGTTCAGATTTAATAAACAAGCGTAAGGAATATCTTTCTTAAACAGGCCTTCGTTAAATTTTTGGATGTGATATAAATTTGCCAGGCGAAAATCAGAAACGCAAAGTGACATATTTGTGATCGAATTTACCCAAATTTGGGAGCACGTGCAAAAAGCAGTTGTAAAAGAATGAAGCTTTCCTCTATCTCTTCGTTAACCAACTGTCTTCTCTGTCACTATCCCTTTCCTAAAGAAGGTAACACCTAGTAATAGTAGTAGGCATTCATTGCCTGAGTTACTTCTCTTGAAAAAACATGTAGCCGAATCCAACACATTTCCTGAGGCAGCACATATAAAAAAAGTATAAATTTTCCAGCTGTGGAATATTTTTTTTCATATTGGTGATTTTAAAAACTAATCCAGTTAAACACTGACACATCAGTCCAAGAACGAAGTATCTTGCTTTTATGAAGTCTTTGGAAAATCGACTTCACTTACAGTCAGACAGAAAACGGACAGACAGGCACCGTTTATTCGACTCTCCTAGTCATAAAGAGCCAGAATATACATATATGCTTAATAGAAGAATGACACACCTATTTATACTCTCATCATTTATGGTAAAGCGTATAAAACATTATACAAATAAAATAATATATTACATATTTAGATAAATTATAGATGTATAAGATCATTTATCGAAAAATTTTATATTGTTTTGACATTTGTATTGTATTATCCCACTGTGATTTGTGATTTATAAGACATGTTTGAATATACAGTCGACTCCCGATAATTTAAAATTCAAGGGATAAGAAAAAATTTCAAATAGTAGAGATTTAATATTAACAATAGTTTTTTGAAGTAATTTTTTTTAACAAAGTGCGCAATGCTCCGACATACTGGCTCAAAATTTTGAAATATTTTTTTTAGTTTTTTAACATCGAAACCAGCTTAAAACTACAAACCGCAAAAACCTACATAATTCATATTACCCAAGCGATAATTCCAATTATTTTCAAAATTATTGAATGGTTTTAAAGGTACCCGGGAAACAGTTCAACTTATCGAAAGATTCAAACTGAGTTTAAAGTTTAAACTTTGCACTTACTAAGAGTCGACTGTGTTTATTGGAATGCGCTTTGTTGTAATTTTTAATCAAATCTGTTGAATTATTAAAATCTAATAATAATGGTTGCTATAAAATACGATGCTTATACAAAAACTTCGACAAGAGCGCGATAATAAGAATTTAATGAGATGACATTATTATGGCTACTTTTTAAATTTTGTATTATAAACTTTTTCTCTATATCTCAAAATGATTTGCAATTATTTATTTGTTTCGTAAGAAAAAAATTCTTGCTATAATAATATTTAATACAAAACAAGTGTTGGCTGTTATTTTTTCTAAAACATTAAAACTTTAATGCATTCAAATGTTTACAAATTATGCGTATTTATGGACTTAAATAAACTGTTTCGCACATTTCATTACTTCGTGTCCTCTTCACTAATTTTTTTCTCTTTTTTATTCCTCTTAACTAAAAAACATAAAAATAAATCGCGGACAAATTGAATATAATTTCAGCTTTGATTTTATTCTTTTCATTTCTTTTTATATTTTACGATTATTATGTAAAACGCTTGGCTTTAAACTCAAACCAAGTCCCTCTTTTTGTACATTTGTATAATAAATACATAAATACAAACAAACATATAAACGTTGCTTAACAATCTTACCTACAAGTCCAGTGACTTGCCATCTCATAATCCCAACTGGGTGAACATAAAATTTGTTGCCACCCTTAAGTCGCTGTTGTTCAGTTTAATTCAAGTCCGCTGAATAATTCAGTCATCATAATATGCTGGCCAGCCAGCAGTCACAACCACAACCATGACTGTTAAAAATCTATTGAAGTCAGTTACAAAGTGGTTAGAGCATTTAACCGTTATTCAAATACAGGACAATATTTGCTTATTTAAATATACGAGGGTGGTACCAAAACTAGCCAATTTAAACAGAGTAGAAGTTGAGGGACATAAAACGGCGATTAGAATTACAATCCTCACTACACCTGCTTCGAAGTTGGTTGTAAATAACAAATTAGAGACTTTGAAGGCGGCACATATACAAAATCTTAAAATTACCTTTCATTTAAGCAGTATAATAGGTATAAAAATAATATATATGTATATATACACACATACATATATCGTCACCTTAAATGCAAACGGTTCAAAATGAATAATAACAAAGTGTTCTTGAAAATTTTCTTCGAAATTTACTTGTAGTATGGATACTTATATGCTTTTAACCATTTATTCCCTTTTTATATATATTTAAGCTTTTATGTTAGCTATGTTCTTTGCAATAAAAAATAGATGCATTCGTAATTGCGATCATTTGAATTTCCTTAATAAAGTCGTCATTTTTTATCGCCGATCTCTTAATATTTGCGTGATCATGTAGTTTAAGAAAATGAACAATAATTAATCAAAAACTCGATTTCAAATTTTTGTGTACTTACGTCCGTTTGCATTTAAGGTGACGATATATCCCAGCAAAAAATGGTGCTTCGGTGGAAGCACCTATATAAGTGCTCATTTGGTATGAAATTTTGCATGATTTTTATATGAGATTACTCGCGTAGAAGCTCTGCCACGTCGATCTAAAATGTGATTCTTTCATGCCTGCCGGAGTGACATGAATTCAGCAAAAATATTCGTCTACCTGGAAGCATATCTTTTTCATATATGTATGTATATAATTAAAAAATTTGCTCTTTATTTTTTTTTTACTTTTTTTACTCTTTGTTCGCGCTTTGAATCAGGAGTCAGTCGATCCCATTATTTCCGTATGTTAGGCTAGAACACTACCCTCTGAGCTACCGAAGCACATATTTGTACACAATTCAATTAAAAAATAAAAAATAAAAACTCGAAGTAAAAATTTCATTCGCATCCAAATTTGTATATAGGTAAGCGAGAGAGGATGATATATAACAAACTTTGGGAGTTTGAATAGCGTTTGTGTTCATTCGGTTACGTTATTGCATCCTCGTAAGGCAGAGGGGATGCCCTGAGTGCTTTTCCGCTCTTCCGAAGCGCTTATTTTTGTGTTATATTACACTACACCTTCCGAGATGTTTTTATGGAAGGGATATAAGAAACTAAAACAGAAAAAACACATAAAAACAGAAAAAAACTAATAAAAATGCAAAAAATACTTTTATTAATAAGCAATTGGTTCTAATTCTCGATTATTTTTTTGCTGGGATATATTAAGTGACCGTCTTCTTTTTGTAAGTAAATTGTAAAAATTAATATTTTTGATTGAAAATGGTGAAATGAAGCTGTAATCATTTGAAAAAAAAAAATTAAACACTTTAATACTAATAATATTTTTCACATTCTGTTTTTAATTCAACACAAAAAATTCTTTCTTTTAAGTTTGTAAAAATTTTCACTTGTTCAAACATATTTTCATTTTGTACTTTGTGGTTACATTAGCTGTGTGCTTTTTGTAAGTAAAAGGTAAAAATTAACAGCTTTACTTATAAAACTTAAAAAGGCTTTATAAAGGCTTTTTTAGAAAAATTTTGTGTGAAAATTTGTTTTAAAAAACCTTTATAAAGACTTTTTAAGTTTTATAAATAAGGCTGTAATATTTTTGAACGAAAATACTTAAAATGAAATTCGTAATCAGTTTAAAATAAATTTTAATCACTTCTTGAATTCTAAAAATCTTTTTCACAAATTGGTTTTTATTTCAATGCTATAAATTCTTTCTTTGAATTTTGTAAAACTCACTTGTATATTTCACTATGTTTAAATATTATATTGTTTGATTTGCTTATTGTGCTTAAAATTTAATAAAAATGCACACTAAATTTGTCCCTTTTTAACAGTACGTAAAAAACCAAAAGATAAACTAGACTGAACTAGTTCAAATTGTTCACTTAGGGGAATAGTTCAATTGAACTAGTTTGTTCATTAACAGCACAAGTCTACTTGTAGCTACTCATACCCATTCATTATCATACTTGTATAAATATATATATACCCTTGTGCGCTTTTTTCATACCTGCATACATCGATACACAACGAAAGTTAATAGTTAATTAGATAGTTTTGAATGACGACCTTAAAAGCATAACATAACTTTGGAGTTATAAAATTCGAGTTTCAGAGATTTTTTACTCGCATTTGGAGGATTTTAACTTTTCTTACCGTCCTCGTACATTCATTCATTCATTCTTATTTTTACTTTTTTCCCACTTCTATTTGAGTAAGAAAAAAAATATCGCGTTACTGAAATCTTCATCCTGAAGGAAGCTGTAACAAACCCAGTTAAAGCAACAACACCAACAATAACATAGAAAAAATTTATCGGCGCGGTTTTAACGCCATGTGATCCGCCGCGATTAAATGTGGTTTTTGTGGCTTTCCTTAGCACACTTCTGTCTCCCACCATCACTGCTGGCACCCATTTGAAAAGTTTTTTTTTTTTTTTTTTGTCAATGATTAAGTACTTGGAAGAGTAAATTTAAATGTTTATTTTTTTTTACTTTTTTTATTTTTTTTTTCAAACCATTTTCTCTAACTAAGGGTGACCCCAATGGCGTAATGTTGTGTAATTTCTTTTCTAAGGCGAGGCTGTGTATTTGTTGGTTTTTTTATATTCTTTTAAAAATTAATCCTGGACAAATATTTTCCTTATTAGAGTTTTTCTACTATGAATTTTCATTGTCATTGCTTTTAGTTAAATGAATGCCATAAAATTTAATCGATTATTTTTTCATTCTATTAATTCTGCAAACACACAATCACATTATCCTTGATAAAAATGGACCTACTTACATTTCAGTACAAACTCTCTAATGAAAATGTACTTAGAAAAGTAAAGTAATTCATAAGCTATAATGAAAAACCGCACAACTGCACTATTTAATTCTACGGCGGCAAGCAATTACTGCATAGTACGTGTATGTCCATTTTTGAGAGTTTGTTTTCATTTATATTATTGCTTTTTAAAAGTTAGGCTATTTTCGGGAATAATAGCAATGAATAAAAGACTCCATTTTGAACTTATTTGTTAATTGCATGGTTTACTTAAGCTAACGAAATATAAAGAGAGAACATTATTTTTTGTTAATTAATTAAGCTCCTTAAATTTCTCTTTTAAGTGTCATACTATCACAATATGGGAGCTGGCGACGTCGGAAAAGCAAGAACTTCAGTAAGTCCCAATTTACACTATGCAAGTCTTATTGCTAAGCTGATTAGTTTGTTAGGAGAGAGAGACGGGGGGAAAAGAAACGTTTCTGTTCCCCTCGTCTCTCTCTCCCTAAAACTAATCAGCTTAGCAATAAGACTTGCATAGTGTGATTTGGGACTAAGGCTAGATTTTAACCATTGTTACCAGTTAAGCATTTTCACTGCTAGATCTGGCATTTTCATTAGTTAAAAAGCATTCAACATTCAAAAAGTTCTGCTAAATGCTTTCTGGCAGAATTTGTTGAAAATAAAAAATTTTAAGTTTAAAATTTTCCAAAAAAAAAATCACTAATTAATAAAAAATTTTAATTTCTTAAAAGAATTCTTCTGTACAAAGGATTTTCCTCATAAATGTACATGTATTGCAGGGTAAAGTTTCCCTAATGATCTGTACTAGCAACAGTGAAATGAGCATAGGATCCAGCTAACACCTCAATAGTCAATTTCAATGTATTTTTAACCCGCCGACTAAAAAAGGGGTGTTATAAGTAGAGATGTCCAAACGTCGTGATTTTATCGTGTCACGCGTGCATCACGCGTGACTCACGCATGATCGTGATCAAATTTTTAATTAATCACGCGTGAGCGTGACTTAAAAATAAATTATTCGTGCGTGATCGGGCGTGAGATATTTTTAATAATCACGTTCTCACGAGATATCTTTATTATCAATATACTATACCATTTTGCCCATGCTACGGTGCAAGACCATTTGCACAAGATTGTGAATTGGGCTTTTGTTATAATTTTTTCAGGCGTAGTAAACTCATATGAAATTCAAAAATACCAATATAGAAATATATATATTTTCCCTAAATTTTAATTTTTTTCAGAAAATCTGCGCGTATGTCAACATTTATGTAAAGGCTCTCTAAAATTTTAGTTTAACATGTTGGAAACTATCTATATAATTAAATGTTATAGCGAAAACTTTAAAAATCTACCGTCACAATTTTTGTAAGCGCTTAAACACAAAAAATATTTTTAAAATTGGTGATTTTCGGACATTGCTGCATGTAGGGTACATTCGGCTCTAAACACATTCTTAATGGATTGTCTTTACCGCTATGTAATTAAAAAGTAAATGTATTAGACAAAGTTTTTTAAAAAACTGAAAATAATGCCTTTTCCAGGGAAATTTTAAAATTTTGATTTTTTAGCCTTTTCTCGATTTCACGAAATGAGTATTAATAAATTTTTCTCCTCTTTTTATTTAGAATTTTGTCAAAAATTTAATGCTGTCTTTTAATTTAAAATCCAACAATAAACTAATATGTAAAAGGCGAATTACTAAAAAGAGTCAAAGCAAAAAAATGTTTTTGTCTTAAGAAAAATATCTTATGAGAGTACGCGAACACATCTTGGGATATTATTTCTTAAGAATTTCAAGTTTATCTCAAAATGCATTATCCGGTGAAAATTGGATAGTTTTTAAAAAAGTTACAAGCTTTAGAAGTTTTTTTTAGGTTCCATATACTCAGCTTTGGCCCACTGTAACCAATGTTCCGCTCAAGCCAGAAGGCATGACATGTGTTATAAAGCCTAAGTCCTCCCCTACAGATGTTAGGAGTTTCATATAAATCCAACCATTAGTTTAGAAGTTCCATATTTATTTTCATTTACTTTGTAAATGTCCCTACTGCGCAGTGTAAATTTTACATATAAACGTGCATACATATGTATGTATGTACATACGAGTACATATGTGTGTGTAAAAACCTATTTTTCAACCCAAAAAATATAAATTGGATTACATACTTTTTCGTGAGCGTGCGTGATCGTGATAAGTTGTAAACCAGTCGTGCGTGATTGAGAATATATTATTCGTGAGCGTGCGTGATCGTGAAAATTTTCAATATCATTCGTGCGTGAAAGTGCGTGTGTAAAATATTTTTCTGCGTGAGCATACGTGTCGTGAGTCAAAAAACGCTCACGTGCACATCTCTAGTTATAAGTTTATAGTGTTATCTGTGTCTCTGTACAAGTACACGTCCAGACCGAACGGCTGGACTGATTTTGATTTAGTTTTTTTCTGTTTGAAAGGTGACTTGATCGAGAAGGTTCTTAGCTATGTTTTAATAGAATCGGTCCAGCCGCTTAGAAGAAGAAATATTCGTGGGTTTTTAAAATGTTTAATTTTTGTTATTAATAAAAAAAATATTTTACTGAACAAGCAAAATAATTTTCAAATAAACCAATTATTAACTATTTTATGTTTGTGTGTGCTAAAAAAAATACCTTTAAATACTAATAAGTTTGTATAAATATAAAATTCAAAACTATTTCAAGATTTTTTTTACATTTAAATCTGGCATTATAGTTTTCTTCTGTAGAACATTTTGGCAGAATTTTTTGACCGATTTAGCATTCTCTCATTATAATTTTCTGGCAACATTGATTTTAACTAAACTGCCTCCCACATTTCCTCAGACATTATACAGGCTGTCTGTCTGTTGGCTGCGTTTATTAGTGCGCATGGTACTTGTAGAGATCACATGATAATTTTTCAAATAATTTTAATCAATCAATCAAATCAATTTAACTTTTCGAAACTTATATATAATTGCCAGACATTATTTATTTACAATGTACTAGAAGACGCTAATATAAATAAAATATTTCTTCAAAATTTATTAGACTGGCTAAAAATTTTAATTTATTTATTACTTCATAATTCCGTCATTTTGAGACCGCTTTCAAAAAATTTTATTTGTCCCATTGTCAAAAAAGTATGGCGGAAATTTAATTTGTTTTATGTAATTTTACTTATTGAATCGCTACGAAACCTATCACACGCCTCGATTTATTGTAATGATAGAATCCCAAGTCTAAGCCATGCCTACTAAAATTTAGTATTATATTTCACGTGATTCTACCTTAACGATTCTTACGAAACTTGGCACACTCTGTAAACTCTAAAAATAGCACGCCACGCCCATTAAAGTTTAGAATTAAATTATGTAAACTTTAACTTGTCCGACCCCTACGGAAATTGGCCAAGCAGATTGGGCTCTTCGAATTGCAAAATCTGGTGCCTAAAAAGGAATTCGGTGCCATGTTTGACCGATTTTTACGAAACTTACACCCCATAAGCTCTTATAGTAGCAAGTGGGACCACTAATTTTTCCAAAAGTGAACGTAATCACACCACCAAAATTTTCAAATTGGCTCTAACAAGTTAGAAACAAAGATTTTATTAAACTGTATCGACTTCAGAAATAAGCACCACAAAGTTGAAAATAATTTAAATTTAGTTAAATAAAATATTTTTATATGCTTTACCAACAATAGTGATATTCGGATTTGGCGACAAAAATAATGATAATTAAACGCATAAATATGATCAGCACCGACTTCGAATAACACCATAGGTAAAACATACATATAGTAAATATTTTATTTTATTATGAAACTAATTGCAAGAAAGTAGCAATACAATCAAATTTTTTCACTACGACACTCACATTGTTTCTAATTTCCAGTCAGCTTTTAACGATTTTTTCAAGAAAGTAAATTTTTGATGTTTTCAGTAGAAATGTGCACGTGAGTGTTTTCTGACTCACGACACGCAAGCTCACGCAGAAAAATGTTTTACTCACGCACTTTTACTCACGAATGATTTTGAAAGTTTTCACGATCACGCACGCTCACGAATAAAATATTTTTAATCACGCACGAGTGCCTTACAACTTATCACCATCACGCACGCTCACGAAAAAGTATTGTATAATATAATTTTCATGTTTTTTGGGTTGAAAAATAGGTTCTTAGATATACATATGTATATACATATATATGTATGTATATATGTGTGCTCGTGTTTTTGTAAAATTTACAATGTAAATTAAAATAAAGCAAAGTTAATTTAACATAGTTTTAAATATTCGTATTCGCGGATATCATTTTAAATATTCGAATTCGAATTCTAGTATATCAAAAATTTACATTCCGCACATGTATGTATGTATACATACATAATATAAATGTGAAGGTAAAACGTATGATTCACTGTTGAATTGATACTTCCTACAGGGTATCTAAGAAACATACATACATACTTACAAACTTACTTACAGACTTTTACTTATGTACTCAAAAATCAAAGTTTTAATGTTTAAAAAAAATTGTTCAGAGAAACTACCGAAATGTCTTAACGAATTCGGTACGACAAGTCTGACTTCAGAAAAAGTCGAAACATTTTGTTTTGGGGGTATTCATTCACCCTTATCGGGAATAAAAGTTCACGTGAAAAGTGTTCCCTTTCCCTAAAATTGTGATTGCCAATGTTTGCGTTGTTGTTGTGTTAGTATACTATTTTCTTATTTTGTTCACCATTTATTTGTTCACGGGAAATATTTCACGTGAAAAAACTGTTCGCCTTTTATTCCCGATAAGGGTGATTATGTTTGTAAGCTCATGCTACCATAAATATTACTATACAAATATGCATTTATTATTATAAAATAATTTATTTCAAATGATTGAATACAGTTACATATGTACCTATGCAGGAATGTTATCTCGTGAGAGCGTGAGAATTCGTGCGTGATTATTAAAAAAAGCTCACGCACGAGTAAATTTTTTTCAGTCACGCTCACGCACTCACGCCTGATTAGTTATAATATTTGATCACGAATCACGTGAATCACGCGTGACACGATAAAATTACGACATTTGCACATCTCTAGTTTTCAGAAAGTAAAATGAAAAAAGGTTAACAGTGTTACCCCCCTTAAATATTTGTACATATATACAGTATTGTGGTAAATAGGTATTATAAATTATGCTTATTTTGTAGAAATATTTAAAGAATTATAATATCGTCCCTACCACGTCAAACTATCTAATATGCAAATTTGAACTTTTAAGAAGAGTGCGATTACCCATCGATTATAAATTTAAAGTCCGCGTGTTCCCAAAAGGCTTAAAAAATTTCTTATTGAGTTAGTTATCTGTCCTCCGTGAGAATTTCAGCATTTTGAAACGAGGCATATCGTAAAAATTAGGGTACCAAGATAACGAATCTAAAATACTAATTTTGCATATTGGATAGTTTGACGTGGTAGGGACGATATCTAATGTTCAAATATACATGGAGAAGACACTCCATGCCTTTTGAAAACAATAATATTATTACAATATTAACAAAAATATTTATTCCCAATTTATTGCCTTATAAATTTGTGTAGGTGATGTTCTGGGTAACTCTAATTAAGAAGTGAACAAAACAATTTTTTTCAACTTAACTTTTCGACGACATTTTTAAAATGAACTTTCATTTTCCTATGAAAATTAACAATAAATTTTCATGAATGTCATTTATTTCATAAAATTTTTTATTCATAATATGTATACAGAAATTTTAAGAAAATACTTTCATGTGTAAATGTAGCGTTAACTAAATACAAATTATTTTTTATTTTTACAATTAATTTTTGAAGTCGGTTAAATTTTTTCGAAAAACTTTTATTGTGATGCAATGATTCATAGAAAAATTTTCATCAAACTTTTATTCTATGATTTTAAAAGTATTCTTTCTTCTGATACTTCCGATTAATTATCATTCCGCTTTTATATGTGAATTTTTCATACCATTTTGCATACATATGCATACAGTTTTTGGTCGCTCCTCAGTAATCTGTTTTGTGATTGTACCTTTGACAACCAAATACATATCATTCCAGGGAAACCAGAAATATGCTCTAGAAAAAGCATTTTATGCGAATTCAATATGCATTAAAAACTCGAAAATATGCACTAAAACCAAACAAAAATGTGCTTTTAAAAATAAAATAATTTGGGTAGTTTTAAATGGAAACATATTTTTAATTCAACAATTTAATAACATCTTATAAAATAAACATAAAAAACGAAACAATAAAAAAATTAATGACAAAGAATATTTCCGTATTAAAAACAATAATTTGGGTTTGAAGTGCTCGTTTAAACATAATTTCCACACAAATTTGCACTAAAGCAAATAATACAAATTAATTTTTTTTAATGCGGCCATACTAATTTAGCTTCAACTTCAAAGGAGATCAGGATATCAGAATTAAATTTTTGGAAACGTATTTTGGATAAATAAGACAAGCCTTTTATCTATAATTGTTATTGCAATAATCAACAAAATATTGACAAAAATTTTCAAATTTTTTCATTGCTTGTCTCATCTAAATAAACTTTTACACATTGAAAATGTTCTTTCAACCGTCTACTGATGTAATCGGGGTAGTGTCCGTCACAAATAGCAAACCCAAATTATTACGGAAATTAACGGAGTAATAAATAAATACATGCAAATATGCATAGATGGCTTGTAAGCATAATAAAATAAAATATTATATAAAATATCAAAATATGCAGTAAAATTGTCAAATATGCTTTAAAAATTAAAACAAAATGCTAAAAATAAGCGTGCACTAGCAAATCGATTAAATATATTTTATAAGAAAAATAAAGAAACTTCTTGAAATTATTTAAAAAATTATTATTATAGCTGTACAGATAAGACTCAACAGTAATTTCTACGTCTTACTAATAGTGGTGAAACATAGTATATATCGTTACCTGAAAAGCAAAACGCTGTAACTAACGTTTTAGTAAATTTATAGGAAAAGGAAAAACATTTTAAAATGAAAAATATTAAGGGTTTTAATGCGAATTCCTCAAATATAATATAAAAAAACCCTGACAAATTAATTTTTGTATGAATTGTGTGTATATATGTATGTATATGTATGTATGTATAGTTTCTTAAGAGTTACATCACTTAGTGCTTTTTACTTCTGGTCTTTTTTAAACCAAAAGCCCTGTCTTCATTCCAAGTTTATTAATAACAGTATTTAAGTGTTTTATTTATATTATATATTATTATTTATAGCCCGGATTATTAAACTTTAAATAAAACTATTTGTATTTAATTAAATATTCACATTTATTTGGAAATTCAATAGATTTATATAATATGATAAAGCACAAGATGAAGAATACATTCTATTCAGAAACAAAACTAGTGTAATAAGGATTATATACGATGTAATCTTATTATTCATTTTTAAATATTGCACTAACAAAATTATTACTCAAATGGGATGTTATCATAGAAATAACGACAGTCTGTTTTTTTTTTCAAATCCAGTATGTGTTGCCATTTTTTGGAGTCTTTCAATCGGTTGCCGTGTACTCGATATTTCTCCGATTCTTAGCGAGAGATTTTCATAATTGTCATGTAGTTATGTTCAATTTAAAATATACACTCTCTGATTGATGATAGAGATGGGCAAAAAATATCGATATATATCGCCGATATTTCAAAAACCGATACATCGATGCATCTATTCTTATTTGCGAGTATCGGGTTTCGATACTTTTAAGACCTCCATAAATTTTAGCCGTTTTTTAACTGTACGAGAAAGATAAATTTCATAATAACAACCAAGGCACATCTATAAGGTGATACAACTAAGCCAATTGACCTTTTTTTTTGTTAAATAAGCTAAATGCCGATTTTGGTATGTGTGAGTATAAGCCTAAAGCCACCCTCTAGTCAACTAAGAACCATATGTCTCTATGTCAATACTCTTTCTCCAGCGACAATTGCACTAGTTAAAATGTCGACAACTTTCCTTTTATGCGTGAGTAGAGATACGTTAGAGACGACAGTTCTAGTGTATTTCTGGTGATATTGTCAATGAACGCGTCAATAGTTTGTTTTTCTTTTTTATTATGTTGTGCAATAATATTAAATAAATATATGTAGACGAGGGTCACTAAAATCTACTAGTGAATCTCCGGTTCAAATATCTCCATATGGTGGTAAAAGAACTACCTTCTCAATAGTGCTAAAGTCTACTGATAGCATCTGAATGGCAACCCTATGTTATTTGTCAATAGGCATTTGCATTGGCTGGGGTACACCTAGTCAGTAACACTATTGAAAATGTCACTAGAAAATCACTATAAGTTTACTATTGACAACGAGAGAGGATATATCGATATTGTAGACTAGAGCCACTAAAATTTACTAGTGAATGTTATGTGCCAATGTCTCCATGTGGTCCCGAAAGAACTACTAAGTCAGTAGTGCTATAGTCTAGTGTTGAATTTTCAATGACAAGCTAATGTTAAATGTCAATAGATGATACCATTGGCTGGTGTACACTTGGTCACTAGTGCTACTGACAACGTCACTAGTAAATCACCACAATTTCAGTATTCGCACTTTCTGCAGGGCAGTGCCAGACACATCAATATTACGCTTCAATTCATGTGGTTGTATGCGTTTGCTTACCAAAAATAGTCACACATATACAATTGGTGTGAATATTTTTTATAAAAAAAACGCGCCCAACCACACATATTGAAGCTGAATATTGATGTGTCTAGCACCAGCTTAAAGGCCGGATTAGTTTTTACTTTCTTTTCTGTTACGAATCAGCTAACTATTTTTTGTTTATAGGAATCTTATAAAAGCTGTTTTCTCTTTCGTTCAAAAACTGTTAAGTAATTGTAAGTGGCAGCATAAATAAAATAAAAACATTTCCAAATAAACTGTGATTGTGCGTTAAGAATTTAAAAAATTTATTTTTTACCAGAAAAACATATATACTATATACTAACTATATTTCTTCTTTATATTACAGAGTAATGTAATAGTGTAAGTAAGTATCATAATAAAACCTTATTGAAACATAAAAATGGACGATGCAAAACTCATCACTTTAGTGGAAAACTGTGACCGTTTTGGTCCGAAAAACCTGATAATATGTTAGAGAAAAAGTAACTATTAAAATTTAGAAACATAATGGCGCAGCACAGAATAGCAACAGAAAGTAAAGACTAATGCATTAAACACATTCACCACAGAAGGCTATACGAACACACGACTTCAAATGCCGCAAGCAGCATTTGTCGCCTCGTAGCCGGCTACTTAATTATTTTGGAGACGGCAGCAACACCATCTGTAGCTGATTAGACTTGTATCGAACTCTTTCAGTAGCTCGTTTAAATTTAAATTACATGGGTTTGATCATAGGTTTGTGTCAAGAACGAGCTACTGAAAGAGTTCGATACAAGTCTATAGCTGATATTCAAGTACAAATACATAGTTCAGTATTGCCACTTTTATATATTTTGCATTTATAAAAATTAATTGCTCTTTTAAAATATACTTATTTCGCGTAAAAGTACAAAAATTAATCAATTTATGCTTTACATCAATTTTTGGATATAGTTTCTGTTAAATAATATGAAATAATTGTACAAAATCATTCATTCAACATTTTGTATTGTACTGGCAATACTGAATTTTCTCATTGTAGCCAAAGAAATAGAAATTAGTTTAATTGGACTACAACGGCAAAATCAGCATAGACATCAACCTGTCGCCATGTTGCCTTGCTGTCTTCAAAAGAATCATTCTCATATAAACATGTGTATTCTATCGTTGACATTTGGTAGTCGGTAGCTTGCTGTGGTGAATGTGTTTAATGCTTAAAGAAATATTAAGGAGCTACAGTAGGTTACGTATAACTTAACATGTGTAGTTCCCTTGTATTAAATTTCTTAAAGTGATTAATTGTGCATTCGAAATTAATGCAGTTTTTCAAAATTTATGTCGCTGAAACTTTTTTGGCGGTTATGGCACGATATGCTAGTATATGTATCTATTTTAAAATAGATATATCGATATATCGAAATATCGTTGTTTTCAAAAATTATATATCGATACTGTTCAAAAATATCGATGCGATATATGTCGATACATTTTTTTCATTTGTTCATCTCTAATTGATGCTATCCTCCTAGTACACGTATCATGTTGACAGTTGCGTCGCCCGCCTTTTTCTTAAAAACATCATAAAAATTTGAGAAATATTGCTTAAGCTTTGACTATAGATTTTAAATCTATAGACTTTGCTTAAGTCTGTAGTTGGCTACAGTCGTATGGGCGTGTTGTCGTAAAAATCATTTTCAAATCAAATATGTATGTACATATATACACACATATGTGTATATCGTTGTTGTGTGAATGTTTTTTTAACAAGCACAACCCGCGAAGCGATTAGCTTGTCTGTAGAATACACCCAGCGTCTATGGCTAGAATCGAATCCATGAGATCTGGACTGAGAGGATAGCATCACTACCACTCAGCTACAGGGGCACACAGTGTTGCCAGTGTTGCTAAGAAATTATGATGGGACAGTGCTAAATCGGTGCAAAATGTCTCCTAAAATGTGCTACAGAAGATATATAAAAATTCTAGGCTTTTAAATTTACATAGTATCTCTTACAAGTCTTTTAAACAACTTGAATGCCTTTTTACGAGACAATATGCTAAATATGGCAACAATGGAATGTACTTAATTCATTATTCTTTATATTTACACCCAGCAAAAAATTACACATTACCATTAGAACTACTTGCCATATAATGACTTACTTTTCTGATTGCCAATTTTCATTACTCGCTTACAAATCACATTACCTAAAATTACAAAAAATGACGTGCAAGTTGCTAAATGAAGAGAATGATTTTTTTAGATGAAATAGATTACGTGAAATGTTGACAAATAAAAAAATGTAAGTACTTCTCAAGAATCGATTATTTTAGTCTCACGTCTTGTTAAAATCATTAAGTTGGTAATCCAGTAGGGAAGTGCTTTCACCAAAAATGCTTAATTCAAAACTCGATTACCTTTTTTGAAATTTTTTGCTGGGCACTAAAGCTACCTTATGCTTTCGAAAATTTTGAGGGGTACTGCCTTCGTTTAAAACAACAAACATTAAAAATTAAAATGTTCATTCCTTTTCATAATTTATAAAAATTAACAAAATTAATTGTTTAAGTTTATAATAAATAGTGACAAATTGCTTTGGAGATAAGCCGTTTCTTCTTAAAAAAATATAAGCACCAAATAAAAATATTTAACGGAGTAAAACGAAATAAAATAGGAATAAAACAATAGCACACACAAAAAAACGTTGCTGTGTGCCTCCTCCGTTTACTTTCTTAACCAGAACTAATTGTAACAGATTCTTACTTGTTTTTTTATCCTTTTTGCCTTTAAATATTTATTTTTTATTTTTCCACTGGCACTGGCTGGGCTTAACTGCAATCACAAGGCGAAAAAAATTGAAAAATTATGAAGAAATTAAGGTTGAAATAACCCTTAAACCCGTAAAACCGTTACTTTTTTCCTACTTCCTTCTTGTGATGTTTCTTTAACATTTTTCAAATGGCACAAACATTCGAACGATACGAACTCCATCCAGACTAAATGCTTGTATGTATGTATATGTTTGTGTGCATGTGAGTCTAGCGTATGCCAATTAAAACAAACATATTCCAACTCAGTGTGCCTATTTATTTTCTTCTTTGCAGAGTTTAATTTTTCTAGGAAATTGGAAAAATATTGTTGAGAATTGTTGGTCTTGAATTTTGTAAAATGCTGTTATCGCCATAATGGAGTCATCATAAGAATTAAGTTATTGTGGGCTGAAACAAAATGAGGGCAACAGACACATAGACAAAACAGCCGCTGAAGTACAAACTAAATTATTGAATAAAGAAGTTCATAATATATTTTTGCAACCTAAATTTTTTTTATATGAATTTAATTTTTATTATTTTTGTTGGCAATTTAAAAACAAGACAGCCAAGGACAATAAAAATTTATCACCATTTTGCGCTTAATATCGCAATTAAATACTTGATCAAAAGCTTTAAATTTTTTAACTCCTTTTGGAAATGGCGACTAGTGCGGGCGGCAATTAAATTTATTTACTTTAACCTCACGCAATAAGTTTTGTTATCCAGGCCTATAAGTTGTTATTTTCAATTCTTTTTTCATCATAATCAACTTTGATGGATATCAGTTATTAATACACTCAAAAAAAAATTAACTAAAATTTTGGAAAGTTTTCTAAATTTGAGTAAAAAAAAAGTTGTCGCATGGCGCCAAAGCTGTTCTTTCCTTGTAACCACTCAAATAAAAGGTTTTTTTTTAGAGGTATAGAGCTTCGAATTGAAATAAAACACAAGAAAATCGTTTCAATGGCCATCAATTTGGCTTTATTGGAAGGATAATTTTATGCCATTAATGTTTAAATATGATTTAGGGCATGTGGCCGCCGCGGCTGGCTCGAATAAAGCCAATTCTACAGGTCCAATTTTCAACCACTTTTTCGAGCATATGGGGCCGTATGTTGGCAATAACGCCACGAATGTTGGCTTCCAAGTCCCCTAACGTTTCTGGTTTGTTGGCGTAGACGAGCGACTTCACATATCCCCAAAGAAAATAATCCAATGGTGTCAAGTCACACGATCTTGGTGGCCAATTGACAGGTCCATTCCGCGAAATTATGCGCTCATCGAATGTTTCCTTCAATAAATCGATTGTGACGTGCGCTGTGTGGCATGTAGCGCCGTCTTGTTGGAACCACAACTCATCCACATTCATGCCATCCAATTCGGGAACAAAATAGTCGGTTATCATGGCTCTATACCGGTCTCCATTAACGGTAACTGACTCTCCAGCATTATTTCGGAAGAAGTATGGCCCAATGACTCCACCAGCCCATAGAGCACACCAAACAGTCAGTTTTTGCGGATGTAATGGCGTCTCAAGGGTCTCATGTGGATTCTCTTCACTCCAAATGCGGCAATTTTGCTTGTTGACGTAGCCATTCAACCAAAAATGAGCCTCATCACTGAACAAAATTTTGCGATGAAAATCAGCATCGAGATCAATCTCATTTTCGGCCCATACACCAAAATCACGACGCATTGCATGGTCTCGCGGCTTTAATTCTTGCACAAGCTGGATCTTGTAAGGTCACAAGCCAAGATCTTTGCGCAAAATCTTCCATAAAGTTGATGGACATAGCTCCAATTGCTGTGCACGGTGGCGAATCGATTCATTCGGGTCCTCTTCAACACTTTGCTCTACAGCGGCAATTGTTTCTTCGGTGCGCACTGTTCGACGTCTCTGCGGATGCGTATTATTACATAGAGTAAACGTAGTGCGAAATCGATTCATGGTTAACCGAATTAATTGCTCTGATGGACGATTATGTCGACCATAAAATGGACGGAGCTTGCGGTAAACTTCGCGAACTGAACCATTATTTTCGAAATAAATTTGCACGATTTGCAAGCGTTGTTCTTTTGTCAACCTGTTTATGATAAAATGGCAAACCAAACTAAATATTAATCACTTGACAGCTGACAAAATGGCCGCCAGTTAAAAAAGTGATGCCAACTTAAAGTTCTATACCTCAATAAAAAACACCCTAGTTCATTAATGATCTAGTTTATAGTAATTATATTTTTATATTTAAGCAAAATTTTTCTAAAATTAAGTAAAATTTTCTCATAAAATTCCCAGAATTGCAAAAAAAAAATTTCATCTTTGATCTCAAATTTAGTAAATTTTCAGTTTTTTTATTTTTTTAATTCTGGTACTTATTTTTATTTTTAATTAAATTCTATACCACATGGTATGTTATTTATTATTGTTCATATTATATTCTTAATTAATTCACCATACATACATATTAATTCCTTGAGAGGAGTCAAGTATTGAACCAGCAACCTTCTGACTGATAGGCAAGCACTCTAAACAATTGCCTACACACAAAAAAATATAAGGGGAAAAATTAACTAAGCTTGCATGGGTAACTTTTTTTTATATGAAAGTAAAAAACTTGGGTATTATTAAAGGTGTCTTTACATGGTAATACATACAAAGTATTACGACTTTGTAGAATCAAAATATTATGAAATTCTCTCTGTGTTTAAAAAAAAGAGAACAAGAGTCTGTTGTAGGTATTTTTCATGTTTACACTGATACTATAAGTAAAATGCAAGCAAAGACACTAAACTTTTGATCTAAAAATAAAAATTGGATAATTGCAAAAAAAAAATGTGTACTAATATAACTAAATCTTGGAGAAAACATTTTATTATTACAATGTAATTTTACTACAAAATATAATTTTTTTTATAGGTTTTTTTATTGTTTGTTTGGTTTTGTGGAACGCGTTAAGTAGCTGATGGCTGCAGTTTTACAATGATTACAAAAACAACATGAACATTTCCTGAGTTGATTTTGGTTGTTTTTGTAAAAGTGTTAAACCCTTCAATAAATACCATCAGTGCTGCAAACATTTACTTTGAAATACACCTCTGATGTGATGAGAATACATAAGTTTCTAAAATGGTTTAGAAAATGAACATTTACCGACCGCTAGTCAGATTTTCTATCCGTATTCTCTCCTACTCTATACATTTTGCTTTTACATGATAAGATTTTGTATAACCTGCAGCATTTTTTGACATGTCGTAATACTTTGTATTACCATGTAAAGACAGCTGAACTATTCAGTTAGGTAATTTGTACATTACACTTTACCTAAAATCCAAGTTAATATACCTATTATAATAAGGTATCTTCTTCGAAATTATTTTACTGAATAAATTTCTATTTTATTGTCAAAACATAAAAATTTGAGCAAGGAGGTATGTATACATTAATTTTATCAAATTTATGTAAAAAAAATGTTTTTAATTATTTTAGATAAACTAGCTGAGCCCGGGAAACGTATAGAAGCAAGTACGCAAATTGCCAATGTATACCGCATATAGGTGTTTCCTTCGGAAGCTGCAGACGACCTATACCTTTGCATAGGAAGATCCCCATCCAAAGTTTCAATGGTCTCCAACAGTATAGTGTCAACAAAATGTTTGCATACGGTAATGAACATTTGCACTCGATAATGGAAAATACCACGGAATACATAATTGTAAGCGATGCAGATAGTTGCGGTACTTATTAGCAAGACCGTACAAGACACCCAAGCCTGATTGCACTTAAGATATAGTTACGAAGACGCGAGAGCTGTTCTCAGCCCAGAGCTGCTTTACGATTGCCGGCAAGCGTTGTCTTGTGTTAGGAACACAACTGGGACGAACGACGAATTTCGTGTACGGTGACGAATTCTTCGATAATAATTCGCTGAGTAAATTCGTCGTGTGAAGCACAACAACGACGAATAAATAACAGCTCTTATAATTGATGAAGTTGCTTATTGTTTATGCAAAGAGAGAGAAAATTGTTTTTTCGGCGTTCGTCAGCTTAAAGAATAGAAATATATATATCGGAGAGTTCGTCATGCACGACGAGTTTCGTTGGACGACAGTGTTGTGTTAATTTGCATAAGCTCGCTATGAAAAATTCGTCGTTAGTCCCAGTTGTGTTCCAGCATTACCTTCAGATATTTTATTTTCGTGGTGTTTTTTTTCGATTTTATATCTGTATATATGTAGATAGATAAATTAATAAATAAATAATACATTTTTTTTTAAATTCAAAAATTCTTTAAATCCATGACAATTATCGAACTATAAATATGTAGTTAGTTTAACTAAAATCCATGATAATTTTCGCATCATATATGTATAAATTTACTTTGCTATTTAGATATTTCACAGAAAATAAAAGCAGGATTTACCTTGTAGTTAAGGAGTTTCAACTAAAATTTGAGTTGATTTTTCGAACATAGAAATCAACTAAAATTTTTGTCAAATTACCTAAAAAACTTTGTAAATGCCATTCTACCCTTTTACTTAGTTAAAATTATACCATAATTTTAGGAAATATAACCTACGAATTTTTTTTGTGTAATAGGGCAGCCTGCATAAGCATTGAAATTTTTACGTTTTAAAATTTTATTTTATTTACAAAAAAATATATTTAAAGTTCAAATATTCCTCGGATATATGAAACATTTATACCTGATTTACATTAAGCATTTTTTCATAAAATTTCATGAATTTTGTTTCACGCAACTTTTTCTATTTGCTAATTGCAGCGCTATAAAAGAGAATTTTATATAAATAACAAAAATTAAAAATTTTAAAAACCCCCCGAATATATCTAGAGAAGATGCGATATCTTCTAAACGGCTCGACCGATCAAAAATCAAAATCGGTTACGCCGTTTGGTCTATACGTGGACACGGACAGACACACAGATACACAGACACACACTACAAACTTATAACACCCCTTTTTTAGTCGGGGGTTAAAAATAATTAAAACTGGTAAATATTTTTCTCAAATTTAGAATACCTTTTTATATCTTTCAAGTAAGTCAAATTTAATGAAATAATCAGGAGTAAGTCATTTCCTAAAATTAATATTTTGATGTAAAAGGAGATTGACTTGTTCTTATTTCCTTAAAGTCAGTAAGCTTGTCCTTGAATGTGAGAATTATCGTGTGTATTTTTATGAAATATTTTTAAGGATATGAACTTTTTATTTTTTACTCATATTAAGTCATTTTTACGATATTTTTGTTAAAATTTACTTAAACTTATAAAAAATTTCTTAAATTTAGAAATATTTTTTACTTAAATCTAGAAACCTTTTTTCCTTAATAATTGTATATGTCTTTTTTTTTTTTTTTTTTTTTTGAGTGTATGAGCTGCTTAACATGAAGAGAAAAACAAGCATAGTTGAACATAGTTAGGTTAAGAAGGATAGTGCCAAAAATGCACCTTCATTCGGAGACCCAATTGGGACCACTGAGATGCTGAACATAGTTAAGTAGAGTGACTCAGTACGTGCTAATCTGACCAAAAAATTCAATTCTAGATCTGCGAAGTTATGAAATGAAAATTGTTTCACATTCTCATAATAATTGTTATTCTCGTTCAGTGAAAAGGTACTTACAAATATTTTCATATGTAAAAATGTAAAACGGAACAAAATTTTTTCACAGTGTATTTGTGTAAAATAAGTCCCTGTCCAGACTAATACAATTTTAAAGCAAAATTTAAAAAAAATTGCAGCAACGAAAATCGTAAGTCTGCATGAGGACTAACTTCCCAATAAGCAGTCAAAAAATTTAAATTCAAGCACTTGAAATTGAACTGGAAACAAAGTTGAATTCAAGCATTTTTTCAAGTAATTTTCAAGTTTGAAACTATTTTTAAATAAAAAATCAAACAACATACATATATGCTCAAACCTTGTCAAATACGTAATTTATTTATTATTAAAACTGAAATTGTGGTGAAAATATCAAAAACAAATAAATAAAAGTGAATTTGGAAAACAAAGGTGAGTAAAACGTGAAAACAATAGCGAAGGCAGATGTGCAGAAAGTAATTATTAGAAAACAAAGGAATTGCATTTTACTTTCCATTTTAAAAGCCTTGTTTTTGCAGCTTGAAATACACTTGAATTAAATTGTAATACAAGGTTGAATTACAGTATAATTCAAGGCTTCAATTAAACTGTACTACAACTGAATTGTTCGCATTGAGTTCAAGTTTCCTTTTCACTGGAGAATTCTATTGAATTAAAGTGTGAATCAAGCATAATTCAACCCTTGACAATTGATTGTGTGGCTTGAATAACACTTGTTTTACCCTTGATTTCAAGCAAAATTGCTTATTGGGTTATAAAATATTTAAAGCTGAAAATTTGGCAAAAACAAAGCGCGCTATCGAAAATCACACTCTTTTTGATTGTTAATTACTTAGAAGATATCGAAATTGCAAGCGACGAGTTAGAAATTTAATTAATATAAAAAATAAAATAAAAGATGTGTCTGCGCAAATAGTGAGTGGTTAGTTCTGAGAAGAAAGAGAAGAGCAAATGTTAATTTAGTAGAGAGCTACAAGACACTCTATCAGCGCTTTTCCCCTTTTTGGACTGCCTTGCCACTTTTTGACCCGCTTTATTTAGGGTGAGTTATATGAAAATGCATTAAAAATAAAAAGTTTAGTGCAGTTTTCTCGTATTTTTTTTTTAATTTTGCCCCTTTTTTTATAAATCCCCTATTTGGTGCCACTTTTTTAAAAATGTCATCGGTCACCCTGCACTCTAACTTTTTTCGTGACACGAACACACAATAATCAACCTGAAGAGTTCGTGAAAAATATGATTTTGTGCGTGTTGAGCAAAATTGACACGAAAAACACGAAACGATTTTAGATGTGCATTTATTTCCAATAAAGAAAAAAATTAGTATTTTGTATCGTCAAACACGCAACACCAGCAAATTTGTTGACTGTGTATGGGTTTCTCGAGTTTAGAGTTGTAAATATTTATTTATTTGAATATAAAAAATTATATTTTGTATCGTGGTGAGAAAAATTTTCGTACACATTGGACATCTTAGTATTCGAGTTCGGGTCGTGTCGTGTTGAAAAAATTTGACATGCGGCCAACTCTAGTGCTTAAAATATTAAAGTGAAAATGCAAGACTTGCAAATTAATTAAACTGATGTACTTAGTTCCACCACTTAAATTTTATATAGCGCACAGTAAGATGGATGTTTTACATAATAAATTAAAATTATGAACACATAACTATTCAGCAGTTTCATAAGATATATATTTATGTTGAGCTTTCAGAGTAACGCCCGCGAAGACATATAGACACATCGCACCACTGGTCTGAAGGCAAAATGTTACTTTATGGTTTTCGCGAAAATAACTACAAAAATTATCGTGAAAATAAGTTATAGTTGACGACAAGTAGGTTGGTTAGGTTAGGCTATACCGCACCTTCACTCGGAGACACAATTGGGTACATTGTGATGCCCTTCTATTGACCATTGAAAACTAATATTTTCCCCCCATTTGTACCCAGAAGTGACCCTATTATCCATCATTAAGTTACTGAATTCCCATGATGAAGCCCCTGATGTCATCTAGTTTACACTCTCAAATATCAGTAATGCTCTCATAGAAACGTCTGCTCAGACATCTATGGCCATGACGTGTCTCCCTCGGGCAATGACCGATAATATGTTCAATGGTTTCTGGTTCCTCTTTATCCTCGCACATCTAACAGAAATCAGGAATGGCGGTTTCCCAAATGCTGGTTCTTGCTCTGACCGATCAGTGACCATTCGACGCGGCTATCACGATTCGCATCGCCTTCATATCTAGTTGTAGTTTGGATCTTCCTGAGTCAAGTTTTGGGCACATAGCTTTCGAGACTCTACAATCCTCTCTACTTCGCCATGAACTGTCCTGCTTTCTACCCAATTACTGAGTTCCCTATAGTAATGACCTATTAAGAATTTCACCGATCTGACACACATTCCCTCATCTAACGGCGATCCTATTATTGCCAGCTCATCGACAATTTTATTTCCCTCAACACTGCTGTGGCTAGGAACCCAATATAGTCCAACACTATATTTATCCACAAGCAAGTTGTGGGCTCTCCTACATTCACTAACAAGTTTAGATTTACCATTGTGTTCCTTCAAATCTTTCAGCGCTGGCTGTCGACGTAGATCACCTTCTCACCTTCAGCTACATTCCTGGCCACCAGGTCCGTGGCCCTGAGGATCGTCAAGATCTCAGCCTAGAAAATGCTGCATTCAATCGGCAGGCCCTTGTGCCTTCCCCATTTTCGATCTTTCTGTAAAAACTGCACTACCCACATGTAGCTCATTGGATTTCTCCCAATAGCCCCTATACAGAAATAGCAGTGAGGGTGTTTTACTAAAATCAATTTCAGCGAGCTTATAGTCCGTGAAGCCAGGGGTTACGGATCCCTGATCACTAAAATTGAGCTCATTTAAGATTGATGTGTGATCAGTTATTTCTGTCTTCACCAAACCTGTTTCTACGAGTCTAAGAAGACTTTTAGTCGCCGTTACCACCACAAAATCATCTATATGAAGTAGACGAAGAATGACGTCCAAGGTAGTCTGAGGTGTGCTCCTCTCTTTACTATCTTCCGTTGTATATCTTAGTGCATTCCTATGGAGTTCCTGTATACGTAGTATGCATTGAGCCCTTTCATGCGTTTCTTTTCCAAGAAAGCTTGCTATCTTTGAGAACACCAGGTCTTTCGCTACCTCTGCTAGTCGTAGCTCTTCTGGTAAAGAGAACTAGCTTGTTTTTCTCTGGGTTGACTCCCAGTCCTTTACTGCTGGCCCAGCAGGATAGATCGCTCAATGCCGACTACATGACTTCACTGATAGTGGGAAGAAATTTGCCCGTTACCATAAAAACCACGTCATCCGCACTGCAACTATCTCCCGTCCGCTCCTGTCAAAACTCCTAAAAATTGCGTTCATTGCCAACAACCACAATAGGGGGATAAAACTCTTCCCTGTGGTGTACCTCTTGTCACTAATCTTCTCAGTATTCTCCTCCCCATACTCGAGTTGATGATTCTGCTACTAACTAACCGCTCCATTATAAAACCTAAGTATCTCCAGCAACTCTCCAATAGCATCTACACTAATGTTGTTAAAGGCTCCCTCAATGTCTAAGAATGCAGCCAGTGTGTAATTCTTTTGCTGCAGTCAGCTCTCTATAAAACGAACCACGTCATGAAGCACACTCTCAACAGACCTGCCTTTTCGATAGGTATGCTGAGCGCCACTAATGACGTGGGTATCAATTGCGCTCCTAAGATGCAAATCAATCAGTCGTTCTAATGTTTTCAAAAGAAACGCCGAAAGACTGATTGGCCTGAAATCCTTCGACCATGAGTGGCTTGGGCATGAAGATGAGCCTAAACTGTCTCCAGCCTTTCAGTATAAACCTCCTGATGCAGTATATTTTAAAGATACCCACTAGAGACTGTAGTAAGCACTCTGTGACATTCTGACGACAAGTATAAAGAAAAGATTTTCGATGTGATATCGCTGATTTTGCTTTTATACAGTATGATCTCAAATATTAGAACTTTCTTAAATTCTAACTGTCCAGAAATTAGAACTTGTGATTTCAACGTACTGCACGCTTTGAAATTTGAACTAGAGGTTCCAATGTCTGGATGCTTTCTATTGGAATATTTTAAAAACCGTTTTTATGTCGAATCTCGTTTGGGGCCTATTTTGAAAACTTCACCAAATAAAGACAGTGTCTACCAGAATGTGTATACAAATAGTACAATTATCATTATATTTTCTTGTTTAATCGGAATGTTAGATGACTGAATAGTTTAAAAACACTTCAACAAATACATATGTACATTTTTTATGTTCATTGTGAAAAATGAAATTTCCAAAAACAAAATAATGAAAATAAAACAATATTATGTGAAACTAAACTATTTACATTGAATGGATTAAAAATAACTTGTCATTGAAAAATTATTGCAAGTTTAAACTTTTTAGCAATGTTTCCAATCTTTTAATTGTGTTGTTTTAAGAAGAAAAAAAATATTTCCAGCAGCAAAAAAAATTGCTGAATGAATTCATGTGTAAAAGGTTAAAATTGCTGTAAACGTGCAAATGACTCATCATAAATAAAAATTAATAAAAATGCAAAATAAAAAAAAGTCAAGAGTAACAAAACAAACCGCAATGCATGCCACACCGCAGCAACCCATCAACTCTTGTTCAATTTCCAAGTATTAAAATCATTCAAACTCTTATTTTTACATCTTTGTCTGTCTGCGAAGGGGAGGATTGAAGGGAGAATATTAAAAACAAAATCAACCTTCATTGAGAAAAAGTACAAAACATCAACATCAACAGCGCACATAAATACGAGAATTATGATAAATGATTTGTTTTATTTCTACGTTAAACAACCAAAATCATCATAAACTGCAGGGGGTAAGTTTAACTGTTGTCTTTATTTTTTTTTCTTTCTTCATTCAAAAGTACTTTCTCCCTTTAATGTCTCGTTGCCGTTTTCCAGTCAGCCGACATCATATATATAAAAAGGAGGTTGGTTGATTTAAATTTGTTGGATTCTTTTTTAATTTTATTTATTTTAAGAAAAGCATATAAAGAGCAACATATGGTAAGTGGGTGGATGAGGCAGATGGCGCTCAGTTTCGGCTCTTTATCACTAGATAACAATTCAATAAAACCAAACTACATACATTGAATAATTATTTATTGTCATATTCTTGGGGAAGATTTATAAAATAAATTATTATTTACTAAGCAACTTATTGATACATACGAGTATTAATTTATCTATGAACATATCGTTAAATTAATATAGAAAGGCCCTAACTCAATATTTGTTTGAAATCGAGTTTTTTGTATATTTCGATAAAAGAACATCTAATGTATCAAAAAATTTGAATATCTCGGCTTCAAAATATTAATGAGTTAATAATTAATATTTACCTTTCTATATTAAGGTAACGATATGTATGTATTAAAGTCCTGCACAAGAACTTTTAAGACATGAGGGATTTTTCAAGCGCCTTACTGCAGCGAAACCTTCTAAAAGAAACGCTAAACAACACTATTGGCAACACATTTATTTCAGTTATTGCAGGTATAGGAGTAAAGAAGAAAATTTGACGTGACGGAAGAATTTGTGGAGCTGGCTTCTTCATACGCAAGGGCGCGTATACAAACGTCGTGCATCTACATCAGCGATCTTCAAAACCGCGCACGCGTGCGAGTGCTCTCACAATAATGAAGAGAGCAATAAGAGATAATTTGTATGTATTTTTATTTAATGTGTACTCACTTGTTACTACAATCAGGGCTACCACTTTAATATCAGACTATTCATATGTGCCGGTTGTGTAGTCACATTTTACCAGACAACAATGGATTCTTTTTAAATTAGTTTAATTTAAAGGTTTTCTATTTTTTAGAGCTTTAATAATCATATCTGAAAGTAGGTTATTATATAATATTTAAAATACATCAAATGTGCATTAATCTCATTTTGAAAACGAAGAATTGACTCGAATCAGAGTTTTACAAATATATTACAAATATGTCTTGGCAGCCCTGTCATAAGAAAAGCAAAATATATTACGCTCAAAAACGAATTACCAAAACAAACATAAGTGTGAATGTATATGTGTGGGGATCGCTGATCTACATACATTCATACATATACACATAACTTGTGTGTATGCTCTCTTATTTTTCTGCGCACATACAAACCCACCACGGCTGCCAGATTTGACGACTTATCGTCACTTTGACGATTTTTGTTGCCGAAAATAGCAAAATGACGATTTGACAATTTTTCCTTTAAAATTGACGATATTTTAGAAATCCAAATATTGCAGTTCTTTTATAAAAAAGCGACTATTTCAATTCATGTATTACTTATCTTCTAAAAGTTTTTAGTGTTATTTTGCCCACTCTTTATTTTATATTGATATCTCTATAAATTGATATTCTAAAAAAAAACTTGAAAAAAGGCCAAGTTCCTATAAAACATTTCGGGCATCAAGACTACTGACACCAAGACTTGGACATAACTATGCAATATTTTTCATAATTTACCAATGAGAAGAAAAAAGTTATAAGGGGTTAAAAAAGGACAATGCTTTCAATTCCCAATAAACAAGTAAAATAAAACACATGTATACACTAGGGCATGTCGATTTTATTTTGCAAAAGTCGTATAGCAAAAACGTAATCTACACGATTTTTTTTTAAAATTCTCCGAAAAAAACACGTGTCTAAAATCAATCCCTTTATTGCGCCTCTCGACATGAAAATGTGTTTCCTCTTCTTTACATGCCGACCATACGAGCGATAATCTTGGCAATTATTGCCATGGCAACTGTCAAATTCGATTGCCGACACAAGATATTAGCGTGTGGACCGTATGAATATGTGCTCAAATATATATTCAGCAAGAAATGTTAAAATACATTGCTGAGCAACAATCTCTTAACACATGCTGTCAAATACAAATTATATTAAATTTTTTCAACGTAAAAATAGAAAACAAAAGATTCAACTACATAAAACCAATAAAGGGTTAATTTAAAATTAGAAAAGGATAAAATTATTGTCCATTTATATTTTGAATATACGTGTTCACCACCTCCAAATACATTGTTGAACACAAACAATCTGACGTCATCATTCTGCCGGCGTTATTGCTTGTGTTAAGACACGTCAAATTGCTAATGTGGTCATAGTGTAAAAACATTTTTTTTTTAAATTACAATTTTTTCAAATAAAAAAATGTATGTACTGAAATAAATGCTACTAAATTCGAATCATTCTCCACGTACTTCCTGCTTTTAATTTTTTTCGCGAGCTACCTTAGACTTAAGGTAGAATTAGTAAAATCGTATCGTTCTACTTTACAGCTTGCCGTATCGTTCAATTTTGTGCACAAGTTATAGAAAATGTAATAGTATGTACAGCACATTTTTTTTCTCTGGCTTCGAATGCGGCTTTTTGACATTCGCTACAGAAAAAAGATTTTTCTGTAGATGCCTACGTCAGTTGTGCTACCACCACATATTTTGTAACTAATAACGTGCATTGCATATGGTACGGTTTTTGACACGCAACATCACGATACGATTTTACTAATTCTACCTTTATACATAATATTTGGTTCCCCATTTTCATCTTTAAAGTCAATGTCTTCAAATAAGGCGTGCAGTAGCCAAACAAGAAGCTCATGAAGAGGAAATAAATTTCATGTCGTGATGCGCGGTATAGGGTTTGATTTTACACCCCTGCTTTCTTTGCAAAATTTTCTTAGTTTTTCGAGTTTTTTTTGTATTTTTCTCTTGAAGAAATCTAATGTATCGAAAAATGTAAAAATCACGATTTAAAAAAAAAATAATGAGTTAGGGCATTTCTATGGTAAGGTAGTGTTATGTAGATTTTGTTTTTACTATACGATTTTTTAATTTTTTCTATCCATACTAATCGATCCGTCCTAGTATACACGTTAAGAAATACATTTGATTTGTCCGATTTTTTGACGATTTTTCGAGTACAAAATGACGATTATTTTCTAGTTTATCGGGATTTCGACCATTTTTCGATAATTTCATCTGGCAGCCCTAAAACCCACATATGCATTGATATTAGTTGTGTGCGCTTGCTTTAAAAAAACCTCCCTTAAACACATAATAGCTTACCAACTACATCTTACACACACACTCAAACGAACAATATGCAAAATAACAAGCATACACGCATCAACACTACTTTTTTTGATTGTTTGTTATAAACAGGGACAGGGGTTTCATGCAAATGCATGTTTTTTCCCTTAACCCTTATAATCGCAAGAACGAAATATCTTTACGAAACAATGAATTTGCGTTAAAATGGCATCGATTTGTTAGTGCATATTTTTGCATATTTTGCTGAAAATGCATATTTTTGCATATTTTGGTCATGAATGCATATTTTCGTCTCATATTTTGGTACAAATCTATTGTTTTGTGTTATATTCTTTCAAAAATTCAAATTTCTAAAAAAAAAATTTGACAAATTATTAATGCAAAACTGAGTTTTTTCCAAACTTATTCGCTTGCATTGTTTTAGAATTGACGAACTGACGAACAAAACCAGACTAGTCCCGTTAACTGTTTTACTGCGTAGGCAAATAACTGAGCTACCTAGATAGAGACTAGCAAGGACAAGTCAGTTTTGTTATTTTTTTTAAGCAGGATTGAACTGGCTTTGGATGAAAATATTTCGTAACTGCATAGATGTGCAGTTGCGGAGCCCAAAAAAAATTAAAAAAGTCATTTGCTGAAGACATGTCTAGTTTTGTTGGCCAGCTCTTTAATTGTAGAACGATTATACAAGCACAACCACCTAAAAAATTTAATCGAAATTGTCATTTTGATGATTTCAAGAGGAAATTGTCTGCTATTAAAGCCGAAAGTAGTGGAACCATTCTGCGGGAACTTGATACTGTTTTTAAAAATGGTAACGGATTTAAAAAACAAATCTAACATAGTATTCAATTAATTTTAAAGGTTGAGTTAAATAAATATATAAAATTATATAAAAAGAATCATTTAAATTTGAGCCGATTACATCTATAGACGTTATATTCG
This sequence comes from Tachina grossa, assembly GCA_949987645.1. NCBI lineage: Eukaryota > Metazoa > Arthropoda > Insecta > Diptera > Tachinidae > Tachina > Tachina grossa. The sequence continues at coordinate 129,225,337 of OX465274.1, read as the reverse complement.
AAAATATTAAAAATATAAAATTTGTCAGTGAAAATAAATTAATAACAACACTTTCCTCTTTCTATTTGTGTATTGCTCTTTTATTGCAATATACATATATCGCGAAAAATGCCTGTTTAGTGTTAATAATGCAGAAAAAATCCTTATCATTTGTAAACTTGTGTAAAAATTTAATGTAAAAGACTTGTACACGCATCTTTTGAGCAAATAAAATATTTATATATCTTTATTTAGTTGCATTTCTTTTTGATAAAATTTTTTAAAATATGTGCATATTTTATTGTTTTTAGTGCATATTTTGCGTTTTTGATGTCATATTTTAGGCACCTAAAATACCTTTTTTAAATGCATGAAGTCCTTGTCCCTGGTTATAAACATATAGTCTTCGCGACATCGCTTGTAAACACTCATATACACGAACATTAATGCATCCATCTTTCTTCGCTTATTATACAGCAACATTTATTATTGGTTAAGTATAATACATGCCACGAGAATACATTTGAAAAACTGACGTATTTACATTTCAAGATTGTTTACGCAGCCCTATAGTTGTAATAGAGACCTGCGTAAAAGGTTTTTAAATGTAAATACGTCATGATTTTTAAATGTATTCACGTCGCATGTATTATACTAAACCAATAATAAATGCTGTCGTACTATAAGCGAAGCACTATGGATGTATTGGTGTACGTGTATATCAGTGTTAACAAGCGATGTCGCAAGATAGCTTGTTTGTAACAAATACTCAAAAGAAGTACTGTTGATTAGTGTATGCTTGTTATTTTTCATGTTGTACGTTTGAGTGTGTGTGTAATGCGTAGAAAGAAGCAAGTATCACAAATTCTTCCGTCACGAAGTGTTTTCTTCTTTACTCTTATACCTACAATACTCAGACAAATTTTTTGCAAACAGTGTTGTTAGCGTTTGTTTTGTAAGATTTCGCTGTAGTAAATCATTTGAAAAATCCCTCATGTCTTGAAAGTTCTTACAAGATGTCTTATGCAGGAGACTAGTATGTATATTATTTAAAAAATAATTTAAATTTTGTGTAGTACTTAATAAAAAAAGGGAAATTCCCACATTGCATGCTTATAAACAAAAAAGTAATTTCAAATATATGAAAAAAATCAAAATTTTTGTTTCCACAAAACTTTTTCAATTCGAAGCATTTTGCATGATTTTAAATGCTAACAAATCATGCGCACATTTTTATTCAATAAACACATTCATAATTTGGGCATGAGTATTACAAGGATAATTATTTTCATATGAGTTTTATCGTATGTTTAGTGGCAATTTTATTGCCGTATTCAGTGCGTGTGTGTGGAGGAGGGTTCCGTGTATGTAATTAATAGATAAACAAGGCTTTATCGTTTTATTTAGCCAATTTGTCACTGTAATAAATAAAGCGCGTATACAAAATTGTTTCTTTTAATCCTACCACAATCTATAGCAAACATGAACTACAGTTTAAAATGATTTAAAATGGTTTGAGTTCTTATGTCTGTATTTTCTTATTAATGCATTTGGAAGCACATCCGAAAGTAATTTGAAATTGCTTCTATGTTGTGTGTAGTTGAGGACAAACAGAGCGTTATAAGAACACTAAATGACACAGAGAATTTTCTTAGTACCATATAGGATGATCGCCTCGGTTTTTCAATACGGATGCCGGTTTTTTTTTTAAATGTTGATTTTTCGAATGTCGAATAATCCAAATTATTTATAATTAAAAAACCGGCTCAGTCGAATACTTCTCGATGTGTATATTTTGCAATAATATTAGTGTTTGCTATATTAAAACTTAGACGAACGTTTTCTTTTTTCCTCAGTATTTTTTTTCAGTGTAAAAGTTCTAGGCGTTTTTTTTTTTGAAGTTGCAAAAAACTGTTGATACTATACAAATGGCGCAAGTATGTAACTTAAAAAAAGCATAATGATATCTTAGTCCCGGTTAACACGTTTCAACTTTTGTTGGTCAAATCGTAATTCAGCTGTAAGAAAAAAAGAGATACTTGTACTTTCGTCTCTGTCTTTCTTACAGCTGAATTACGAGTTGAGCAACAAAAGTTCGGACTTTGTTGTTCAAGAAAACTTTGTTGCAAAAGAAATTTTTGCGGTCATTAGACATTTATTCCGTGACGGGTTTATGGAAAAACAAAACTATTTTGATGATTTTGAGTTGTAATTGCTTATGATTTATTGTGCGATATGTAATTTACATATGTATGTGTGTATGTATATGAAGTTATTTTTTATATTTTACCTTAAATTTTTATGTTATTTTGTAGTTTTTATATTAAGCAATTTCAACACAAAACTTGTTTTTTCATGAATTTTAAAACCCGAAAACGGGTTTTTTATAATTTCATATATTCGAACTATTCGAAAACCGGTTTCTAGAAAATGCCGAATAATCGATCACACTAGTACCATGATTACAAACATGAGTAATTTTGGCTTAAAAAAAAAAAATTTGAGACAAGCAAAATAAAGACTTCGCATCTTTATTCGATTCTGAATCATACTCATGCAGTCAGATAAATATAGTTCGGTATTTCTTAAACATACATAAACACAAACATATCGACCCCTTTGCGCGAAATTATCGTATGTTACAAAAACCAAATTTTACAGGACAGCCATTTTTCTACTTTTCTCTGCTTTCGCTTGCAATATCAAAATGAAAATATACATGTGCTTAGATAATTAACTAATATAACTACACCTAAAAGTTTTCCGGTGGAAAAGTTCAAGTTTTCCGACAAAAACGTATTTTTGGCACATACGATGATTTCATTCACAACATTTCGTAGATGCGTGTGTAGAAAATGACACTTACGATATCATTTGTCAGTGTTAGAAATAAATTGAAACAAAGATTTATATGTGGTTTTATGTATTTGTTCATTATTTTTTAATTTAGAATTGTACAAAGTAATAAAAAAATGTAATCAATATTTAACAGAAGCATGAATTCATTACAAAAAAAAGTTCAAAAAACCAATAATAATAATAAGTGAGTTAATCTTCTTCGTCGCTTTCATTTACCATATATTTTTCGCGTACAGAATATTTTAAATTTAAATACTCACTGTGGTATTTTGACGGTACATATGCTATTTTTTAAATATAAATTTTTCAAATCATTGAATTTTTGCAAAGAGATACACAAAGGTGAATTGTACAAAAAAAAAAAAAAAGTTTTTTAGTGGACTTGTCGAAATATCCGTAAATGAGTTCAATTGATTTTGATTTTTTGTCTAATAAAGCTATGCGAACTTTATATATGTTTAGTTTAACTTGGAGTGGTTTACAATAACTGATTACTTCAAACACATGATCAGAAAAAGAATGCATGCTAAATGCTTCTCTTCAACTTTAATATAAATTGCGTTCGCGTACTCAAAAGTTTTTAAAAATTTTTACTGAACTTTGCTGCATTTTACTAAATTTCGTTCATTTAACATGTAAATACAGTAAATGAGAACACAAATTGAGAGAGCAAAGTGACAGTTCTTGACTTAGTGTTTTGCAAATTTTTACTGCAGAAATTTGTCGTAGTAAAGTTTAGTAAGATAAGAACATATGATTGAAAATGTAAACAAATGAAAAGTAAGCAAATGAAAAATGCAAAAATTTGAGAAAAGGTTAAATAAAAATCGTGAGTCATTAAAAAATAATTAATTTATAAATCATAGTAATAATAGCTTTTAATATACATATTTAGTAATATATTTTATTAATCCTTTTGTTTTGCAATTTATTTTAATTACTCAGAGTTGTAAAACTGTAAAGTATCTGGGTACTTAGTATCGCACTTGCTTTTAAGGTAATCAGTAAGATTAACAAGTAGTCATGTAATTTTTATTAATTTAGCCAAAATTAAAACAAGGAAATGAAGAAGAAATTAACTACAAACAATTACATGAAATAAATTACAGAATTTATTCTTAGATTGTCCGTGTTATAATAATATTGTATCGAGTACCAATAGTTGAAAGAGTTGCATAGTCAAAAGGTTATATATTTTTCAACACTATGTGGAGTTAGTCAGCTGTTTCTTTAATCTTACTAATTTTTACTATTTTTCCGTTCGCGTACTTTTTTGGTAACAGCTCTTTTTTAGAGTAAATTTTAAAATTTTCGCAGTAACTACTCATTTACTGCATTTTACTGCAAAAGTAAACGAACACACTTATAGCCTTTTCTGTAAAATTAACGGTAAAACGAATAGAGGCAAAATAAAGCGAGCAATTCCTTTTACCTTCTAATTCTAACTTAGAAAGAAATATGTAGTAAATATTGTAACACCTACAATATGCAAAATATTCTTCATTGGCAGATACGATAAAATCGCTCACAAGAAAAAATGGAGTGTAACATACGATAAAGTATTCAATCAATTTTTGGAGCGACGAAGTGGAATTCGCCTACAGTATTTTGTCAGGTGACGTCTCTTTGAATGTAGAACAAGATTGCATCAAAAACTCAATTTCAAAAAAAAATTGGTATATACGATAATCTCGCGCAAAGGGGTCGATATTAAATAAGAAATCTAAAAAATAAAACAAAACATTAAATTTTACCGAAGTATATCTATCTGACGTTAAATTTGTAATCTATGTATTAATATGAAGAATTACTTTTTGTTGTTGACTAAAGGCCGTGATACACTATCATACAAAGTCGTGCGATCAACGAAAAAGTACAACGCTGGTATGATGGAGTTTATGAAAATTTTCAAAAGACAATAACAATTCATCACACCAGGGTTGTATATTTTCGTAGATCGCACGGCTTTGTATGATAGTGTATCACGGCCTTAAGCAATATGCATTTCGTTTATGCTTAAGAAACTCATCAATAGCATTTGTCACGTAAACTCAATCCAAAGAAAAGCTACGATATTTTGCATTTGCACTTACGCAATCCCATTTGCATCAAACATCGAATACCGCCATTTGAGCAGAAATTGTATTTTACTGTAAACGTAAGCAGCAAAAAAACAACACAATGAGAACAATATTTTATAGCTTTGCTATTTAGTTAGGACGTTAGGACGTTATTTTCGTAACAAAAATAATCGACACTATTACAGTTATAAATTTATTTTTGTTTTGATTTCTTTGTTCTTAAAAGCATAGTACGAAAATAATAGAAAAACAATTTGTTTGATTTTGTTTTGTTTCGTTCTTTGAAGTGAGTAAAACAAAAACAATGAGAACGATTGCTCAATTTGTTTTTGCACATGAGCACAAACCAGAGAACACAATCGATCAGCTGTAAGCCCGCTAACAGCCGCCATCGTCCACAAACAATACATTCATTGAAAAGAAAATAATGGGAAATAAATGGAATCGTTTTGAAATATTTGCAGAGAATTTGACATCATCATATAACATAATTTTATTGCATTGTTATTTCACACATAAAATTTGTTTTATATAACTTAGCATCACAGCTATAGCCGGGTGTCCTGAGACACCAATTTCTTATCAAAATCAACGGTGTTATATAATGAGCAAATCAATCAATCGTTTATGAAATGAAATGAATTTAAAAGCAACGGCAAATAAAAAAAATTCACATTATAAATACAAATTAAACATATTTTTACTAACAAAAATTACAAAAAAGAACAACTTAGCACTAATCGTGCATTTACATCTGATCATCTGATCTAGTAGTAGATTTCCCACCTAAAGATTTCCAACCTACTTTGTCACTATATTTTGTCGAAATCTATTTAAAATGTAATAGAGCTTAGTGATGCAACATGTTTTTTTTTCAAAATTGTGCTAAAAAGTAAATCTCTGCCCTTAAAAAGGTGTATGAATTAGTTTCATTGCCATTTAGTTAATGGTTTTTGTATTGCATAATAAATCTTGATAAATATAAAAAAAAACTCGATGTAATCGTTATAGATAAAGATAATGGCGTATAGTCGTAGTCAAAACAAGGTATTTTTAATGAGTTTAAAACCAGTATTTTGTATGGAAATATTGGTTTTAAACTCATAAACTCTTTGTTTATGACTATAACTATGCGCCAAAGACTTTAACTGAAATCTGCTAGATTCCATGCAGGTCTAACTGCAACCAAACTCACTTTCACATTTATAATTTTAGTAAGGATTTATTTAATATTTTTAAGATTTCTTTTTTTCTTTTAAGATTTATTTAAAATTTCGAAGCAAAAATGCATATGACTTAGACCACTTTCATAATTAAGGGCACATATGTATTTCTTAGATAAATCATATTTAAAGTTTTAAAAGACATCTTTCAAATAAAAACGTTATAATATTTGATTTGCAACCCCACTAATATTTTACATGTGAAAGTTTGTATGTTTGTTACCTTATAACGGAAGAACCGCTTAAGGGTTTTAAGAAAATTCGTTACACATACTGATTATTTGGTACTTTTTTTTGTTTACAGGACAATTCTGTTTCATTCTGGATGCGAACGAAGTCGCGAGAATATGCATATACAGGGTGGGCCAAAAGAAACCAAGGGGTGTAAAAGTTTAATAACTTTTTTGTTTATTAATTTTTTTTTATTTTTTCTTTCAGATTATATAGACAACACTTGGAGAATTTATAATGGAGAGGTTCACAACTGAACAGAGAACCAGAACAATAGAATTTTATTATTTAAACCAGAGATCAATTATTTTAACGCAAAGAGCATATCGTCGACATTTTACCGTGAGAATTTCGTCCTCTGAAGCGATGGTTCTGGGGTTCTTAGAATCCAAGAGCCATTCATCAACGCCAATTGCATCCCATCAGGTGTACAGTATGGTGTGGGATCACATCTGAAAATGTCATTGGGCCCTACTTCTTCGAGAATGAAGATGGAAGTGCTGTAACCGTAAATGGAGAGCGGTATCGGTTTATGATAGAAAATTATTTACGTCCTGCTCTTGAAAACAGACCTGGTATGTGGTTTCAGCAGGACGGAGCCACTGCCCATACTGCCCGAGACACAATGACACTTTTAAGTCAAATTTTTGGAGAGCGAATAATTTCTCGAAATTCGGAAATTATTTGGCCAGCGCGATTGCCAGATTTGACAGCACCCGACTATTTTCTTTGGGGTTTTTTGAAGGAGCGAGTGTATGTGAACAAGCCAGAGACAATCCTTGAACTCAAGGCAAACATTGTTGCAGAAATTCGAACGCTACAGCCACAAGTTTTGAAAGATGTTATGGAAAATGCTCTAAAAAGAGCCCATCAGTGCGAAGCTGAAAACGATGGTCATTTAAGAGACATCATTTTTCATACTTAGTGTAAAAAAATTTCCATTTTGTATATTATATAATCTGAAAGAAAAAATAAAAAAAAGTTAATAAACAAAAAAGTTATTAAACTTTTACACCCCTTGGTTTCTTTTGGCCCACCCTGTATTTTAAAACACTTGTCTTAATAATCATTCATCATAAATTGATAGCTTTTATATTCAAGTTAGGAATAGGAATTTTAACAATAGTAATTTATTTTTATTTCGAATTTAACGCACAGCTGTTTCTACAATAACTATATGATTAAAAAATAAAATAACATTATTATATTAAATAATACTGTGGTCGTATTTAACAATATTAATATAATATTAGAATATGTTATGGTGAGTTTCAATCATATTTTAGTCACATCTAACAATAGTGTTGTCATATTTAAAATACTAAGATTAGATGTAACAAAGTTTATTATTTTTGTAGATAATATTATTATTAACTCAGATAATAATATTATTAAAGTTTGCTTTTCTATTAACAATAATATGATTTGACTGCAACCATATAATTCAATCATAGTATGTTGCTGTTTGATTATGGTTACCTCAACCATATTTTTTCTTTGCGTGTACATACCTTTTTTCTAAAATGATTCCTATGATTTATAAATTTAATTCAATGAGAAAAAAACACATTAATAAGCAAATGTAGTATTTAGTACTTAACATACGTAAACATTTATTTACACTTATTTAAGTGTGTGTCGGTATGTTTATCCGTAACAAATTTATTTGTGAAGGGTCAATAAATTCATGGCAGTACAAAATGTACAAGTGTTTACCGCTTAAAGGCAAAAGAAAAATTGAGATTTATTTAGTGTGTTGTAACTCTCAAAATGAAGAATTGTATTTTGTCGATTATACCCACTCAAAGTGAATCCAGCCGCCCTGCTGTGATGACGACAGAAGCTGCCGAGACTCAGACCAAATGTATTTTGTAATATGGAATAGAACAATTCATGAATGAATTAGTTTGGTTACTTGGAGGACAGATTACAAATGATGTTGGTTGCTTTAATGTATAAATATTGTTGGACTTGCAGAATATTATAAAGTTGTAACAACTGAACATTCTCACATAATTACATACATACGAATAGTTTAGTATTAAAAATCAGAACTGACACTGCTTGTATTTTGGTGGCATTTAACAGTTTAATTTGTTAATAGTGTCATATGAAACCCTTGGTTAACTTAAGATTTATGACTTGGTTTCTTTTTTCTGCTTGCTGCTAAAACTTGAAGTGTAATTTAATTTTTTGTTACCTTTTTTAAGATTGTTTTACCATTTTTCTCTCAATGCTGGTATTATTGGTGGAAATGATTTCCGTATTTATTGTACATATTTCGATGGTTGGAGATACATTCATACTATACATACATTTATAAATTTGTATCATTTGAATAAATACATACATATTCATATATGAACATACATGTCTGCAACTTGTTGAACATTTTGTAAATTGGCCTCTTGTTCGCATCCTGCATATTAATGCCGGCAAAATGACTGGTTGTTGTGCTTAATTTTATATGGCGGATGTCGTGCCATTTCCCAATACGGTCATATTAAGTGGATGAATAAATTTCCTGTTGCTTTTGGGCAAAATACATTGTGCATAAATACATAAATACGTTCATGACATTTATACAAATAAGAAAAAAAAACACCCGACTTCAATGCAAAGATCTGATAGAAGAAGATAAGAAGAAGTACGTGAAATATAAAATTAAATTTTAATGGGCGTTCCCTGTCCCCCGTCCACTTCTTAAAAGCAAGATTGGGTGTTTTTCGGAGCTCAGGGCGCGTGTTAAGTCTTGTAAAAATCGGCAAAGTAAGACCACCTGAAATAAAATATTAAATTTTAATGGGCGTAACTCCGCCCATTTTTGAAGTCTATTTTGTGTCTATTTTGGAGCTCAAAGTGTGTGGTAAGTTTCGTAAAAATCGTTTGAGTAGAACCGCGGGAAACATTATAATATCTTTTAATGGGTTTAACCCCGCCCCATTTTTTTAACTTACAAATTGTGTAATTACAAAACCATAGATTTTTTATAGGTTTCGCAGTAATCAAATATGTAGAATATCATTAATTTAAAATAAACAAATTTGTTCGCGTATCCCCGCCCATTTTTTTTTTTTTTTGGAATGGGAAGCTATACCCTCCCAGACAAAAAACGAATTTTTACAATCGTTCTAAAAAGTACCGAGTTATGAAGGAACACCGCCAAAAAAAAAAATAGGGACTAATTGTTAACCTCGTTAAAAATGGGCTTAGAATTATGCAGGTACGAGTACTTAATATCTTAACATTAATCTAAAGCTTTGTTACGGAACCCAAAAATTGCTTAATACTACTTAGTTCCCAAATATTTAAAAATTTATTCAATAAACTTAAAACCTGAGTTCACTAAATATTTATACCAAATGCACGAAATTTAATGGGTTAAAGAAAGTAATCTTACTTTACATATGTACTAGCTATATTTTTTAATGCAACATTTCGAAAGTTTTAAAATTTTGATATTGGTTCATTATTAACATAGGTTTTTTGTAAATATCTTCGGAACTATATAACCGATTTAAGATATTGATATCTCGTTTTAAAAAACATGACAACGGCTTTAAAAAAAAAATAAATATATATGTATATGCATATGGCATTGGTGGTGCAATATTAAAATAGAATTTTGCCACGCCCCTCCGCCCGCAGACCGAAAATCAAAAATCTGACTTCACAGTGTCTCACTATTCTGAAGATTCCTTGAAAAATTGGCCCAGCCGTTTTCGAGTCCATACGTTACATACATACATACATATACACATCCTCTTTTATATATATAGATAGATGCGGACCCGCAAAAACAAAAGGTGCTTTATCTTAGTTTTTGATAAAATGGTTTTGGTATTTTTTTAATACTAAATCATCAATTTCTTAAAAATTTAAAATAAACAAACAATCACAATTCGTTCTGCCGCTCCTCGTATATAGTATAAACATTGGTACATTTGCAAGGCAATTTTAAACAAATTTTTATTATTTTTGTCGAATGTAGGGTTTGCCTTTTTAAAATTTTCTTTGTATCTTCCTCATTTACAGTCGGATCTTAAAGTATGATACTTCAATGTTTCTTGAGTGCCATTATGGGCCACTGAACTTAGTTGTCCCGTTATAGTATTGTCCAGTTCTTACCACCCACAGTAATCTCATAAAATTAAAGCTTAAACTTTTGCTAAGAAATTCTTTCCATAATTGAAGCAGAACAGTTATAAATGTTATATCCCAGCAAAAAATTAAACATTACCATTAGAAATATTTACCATATAATGACTTATTTTTCTGATGGCGAAATTTCATTACTGGCTTACAAATCACATTACCTAAAATTTAAAAAAAATTATGTACAAGTTGCTAGGTGAGGAAAATGATTCTTTTAGATTAATGATGTCGATGTCAGTTTCATGTCACCACTGTTGCCAATTCAGCTATTTTCTCGTCAAATCTAGCGATTTTTAAGTACATTTTGCGAGAAAAATTATGATTTAGCTATTAGCGGGAATTCGAGCGATTTTTTGTCTATCATAATTCGCTTTAAAATGTGAGCTTGTTTAGAAACGGTGAACGTGTATGAAGCAAACTATAGAAAAAATGTGATTGAATAGCGCCAAAACAATGCAGGTTTAAAAGTTAGCTAATATACTCACATCCGTCGTGATAAGTGCTTTTATACATAATTTAATACGTTTATATTATTAATTATTTGAAGAGTGCTTTAGATAACTGCTTTTTGCATGTTTTATTAGACTTAAAAAATGTAGTATTCCAAACCGAGCGCTACTTTTACTCTATAATTTGAAGCAATTTTTTACTGGGGAAGTCCCGAAGTAACGGAAACGCTGAATAAGGTATGTATGTATCTGTACATACCAGAACCAACACACGCAAAACTAGTGCAAACAGGTATATATGTGCAGGCCTATAATATGTATATATGTACATACGAGTATGTTTTTTAATAAAATAAGCTTTTTATTAACCTATTTCAGAAGTTAACAAGTTACCGTAACATTTTTAAAACAACCTAAAAATAAATTTATTTTTTAGCTATTTATCGCTAAATTTTCAAGTCATTTTAATATTTAGCTATTTTCTTTCTACTTTAGCGATATTCATTGGAAAAAAGTTGGCAATAGTGCATGGCACAATTGTGCAAACTAAAATCACACACATTCTTAAGGCTCAGTTAGCCAACTGTAATGTAATGTACCTGTAACGTAGAAGACAGCTGATCGAAATTTTTATATGAAAAGTATGTTACGTTACATTACATCTGTATACCCATTTTCATTACTTTTCACATGACAATATCGATCAGCTGTTTTCTACTGTTGCAGTTACTTTACATTACAGTCGGCTAACTGAGCCTTTATTCTCTTCCATTTAGTCGTCAATGAAACAGCGACGATAACACATGCGCAGCGGCTGTATTAAATTCTTTATAGATACAGTGAAAGAAAAAAAGTGGTATGCGAAAAATATTCTATGATCAGTAATGCTCTTTGCGACATTCAATGTATTTTATGTTACAAAACTTTTAAGGAAAGAAATGAATATATATTAAAAAGTCATTTTGGTTTTTTTTGGAGCAGCTTTACTAAACTGCATTTAATATCAAAACTTAAAAGACCAATAACTTGGAAACTATTGGTCGCAGCCAATTTTTGTTTAATTTTTTCTTCTTATTTTTCAAGTTTCTATCAGATAAGCTATTTAAAAATTTATTTTTGGAATTTCTTAACAGTTTCCTATGAAAAGTTTACAGCGCCGTAACTCGCAAAATATGGGTCGCCCGCAACTTTTTTATTGAATTTTTATTCCTTATTTTTTTAATTTTCTATTATATAGACTCCTTTTTATATATTTTGAGCTGCTTCACATAACTGCATTTGTTGCAAATATTTATTTTTTCGATGTACTTCAGAGACGAATGAGACAGCTTTTCTCACACATACAACTATAGTTTTATTTTTGACACCACTGTTTTAGATTAAATAGATGACGTGAACAAGTTGCCAAATAAAAAAAGTAAGTACTTCTCAAGAATCGATTATTTTAGTCTCACGCCTTGTTAAAATCATTAACCTCCCTTTTCACAATGTAAAATTAAAAGCTAACAGGGACGTTAACGGCAAGTTTTGTATGAAGAACTGTCAGTTAAAGTTCACGATAACTCCTAATCATACATTGTGAAAACGGACGTAAGTTGGTAAGTGCTTCTACCATAAATGCTTAATTCCAAACCCGATTACCTTTTTTGAAATTTTTGGTGGGAAGTTATACATATTTTTTGGGCCTTAAAAGATGACGTGAAAATATTGCCAAAATATGTAGTTATTTTAAATAAATTATGTGAGGAGCTGGCGAACAAGGTCAGACTAGTCCCATTAGCTGTTAAAGGAGAGGCAAATTACTGCACTATCTAGATAGAGACTAGCAAGGAAAAGTCAGTTTTCGTTATTTTTTTAAGATAGGACCGAACTGGTTTTGAATGAAAATATTTCGTGACTCCGTAGATTTGTACTTGGAGAGCAAGAAAAAAATATAAAAAAAATCATTCACTGAGGACATGACTAGTTTTGTACGCTATCTCTTCATATATATTCGTAAATTGTCTACTTATTTATTTTAAACAGTTTAGTTACCCATCGGTTAAATACCTTTATCGTTTATTTACCCCAAATATTGAATCCCCGTTTTTTACCACCTAATTTTCACATAAAAGTCCACGCTTAGTTAAATTTTATTAAATTACCCAGTTCGAGTAATTATCCATAAATATTTTACCCTAAAATTAAATTTCACCTAAAAAATCTTCGTTTATTTGCCCAAAACTAAAAAGTATATATTTATGCAACTCTGCAATCGAATATTTCGACGGTCCCATTCCAAAATATGCTAAGTCGACATAACATGCTGGGAGTATCGTTTCTGAATTCATCGTTTATTAACTTAGATTCTGTAAACTTTTGCTAGTAATCGGACTATTCTATCAAAAGTTATGAGCAAAAATGTACTTAGCATAATTTGTCAAGTTTAAAAAAAAAACTCCCTTTAGAAATGTTTTAACTATGCTTAGCATAATTTAGTTCGAAATTAAGTAGTCAAAAAAAAAATTTAAAATGTTCTCCAAACTAAAACATACAGCATGTTAGACGACCTTTGCAGGTGAGAAAGAACCCTACTATTATATAGATTTGTGATTCTTAGTAATTTTTAACTATGATCTACAACTTTATAAAGTTCAAATATATTCAAAAAATTATATTGCAATTATTATATGATTACAAAAAGTCTGAAGCTTCTATCTCACAACATTCCCGAGATATGATCAATAAACTTTGAGGGCGTTTATCTCAAAACTAGCTTTTTTAACTTAGCATGTTTTATAATGGAGCCGTCGATGTGAACCCTATGTATTTTTTTTTTTTTTTGTAATATGAACTGTTTTTGTTATTTAATAAAATATTTTATTTGAAGTATGTAATACTTGTCCATGTGCATTTTATTTCAAGTAATTATATACTGCATATATAACACAGTGCACTCGGATAAATGCATTTCTAAAGGTATTTAGGAGTATTATCATAATTACTTCTATGAGGTAATTAAGCGTCTTTGCTTTAATACCTTTCTCGGAGAATTACCCCCAAAAATCATCATTTCTGATGAGGTAATTAACCGAAGTTAACTGTACTTACATTTTGGAAAATTATTCAGGTCTATTCGGGAAGTCACTTTCACCACAAATACGCACATCTTTCACTTTTTGCTATTCTTAAGTACTACGTTGGAGATGAGTGATAGAAAACATATGTTTTCTTTCACTTTGGAGGTATTCTAAAATACTTCGTCACTATGATCAATGTCATATTCGTTCGACGCCAATTTTAGCGCGTTAAGTTTAAATAAATAAAGAAAAAAGAGATACGAAGTGTTTATATGGTGTCTACCACTGTTAATTAAGCTTTAATGTTCTTCAAAGATGTAAACACGTTTTTAAAACAAATAAAAGAAGAAACTAATTTCACTTTTACTGTTTATTGTTTCTTTTTATGTTACTTATTAGCACTTGTACTGTTAAGTTTTTTTATTAATTATTTCTTTAAATTACTTCTTGAATCCCTTTTTGTTTTCAACATTTTCTGCATACAAGTCAGCTGTTTTCAATGTTGTTGATGTTTTTATAAGAGATAACATAATATCGATTATTGAAAACGATATTTCTTCGCACGTATTTTAGAATCTGTCGACGTCGAACTGTCGAAAGTGAACGTTCGACGACGAAGAAGTGAAGCGCGTATTCTCGAATAGACCTGATTATTTAAATATAAGTAGTTTCAAATATTTTTTTAATTTTCCGTTTTAATAAAAGTTCAATATAGTATGTATACGTAAAAATACAGGCACGGATACCAATAATATATAACCCATTTCAATTGAGTTTATAAAAGAAATTTTACATTTGTTAAAATCATTAATTTCGTAATCCAGTAAGGAGCAGATCTCACCAAAAATGCTTAATTCCAAACTCGATTATCTTTTTTGAATTTTTTTGCTGGGATGTGTTTTTTTTTTTGCCGAACGTAGGGGACGCCTTATAAAATTGTTTGTTATATATTGTTTGTTATTATATATATTGGCCATTTACAGTCGTTAGGTATAACATTCCAAACTGATCTCTAATCGACGGATAGGTGAATTAATAGCGTTACTTTTCTCTTACTTTGTCATGATATTGCTGTTCGTTTTACCTGTGAAATAACTCTATGGTTTCCATTAATAAAAGAGAGAGAGCACAAAAGAGTTAATTTTGAAGCTGCAATCTCAGTATAAAAATTTTGCAAATTTTTTTCACACAATCATGTAGATATATGCAGGTAATGATAATATTCTAGCTAATTTTTAGGAAACATTTTCGTAGGCATCAATCAGATCCTACAGAATATAAAAAATCCTACAGAATTATAAAATAAATTTTAAATTTTAAATTTTCTTATGTACATACGAGTATTATCTGTCATTGCCCGAAGCTGCAACGTCATAGGCTTAGATGGCTGTGCAGACGCGTCCATGAAAGCATTACTGGTATCGGGAAGTGTAAATTAGAGCACATCATGGAAATGCGGTCGCTCAATGACTGATAATAGGATCACTTCTGGCTACAAATGGGGGTTAAATATTACTTTTTTTTGGACAACAGAAGGGAATCGTCCATTGGGTCTCCGAGTGGAGGTGCGGTATAGCACCACCCTTCCGGGCCTAATCTAACCCACATTTGGGATATATATATGACTAGAAAAGACAAAAAACAAACACACAAGTAATTATGATTTCTTATTAACTAAACAAATGTCAAAAACTTTCAAATGTGTTCAGATACGAGTAAAACGACGTAAGAAATAATTCTTTTACAAGTCAATGCTGGTCAGCATACTTGGGGTGGGAAACTATTTATAGTTAATTTTTTGTGACTATCGATGTTGTAATACTATATACTTGAAAAGAATCGATATTTGTAAGTCACTTTCGATAGTAAATGATAGTATCGTCAATATATCGATCGTTTTTCCAACTTTCGGTACTCTTGAATGGATATATGTTTAAATTTTTTAAACTATCTAAAACTTTCGATAGGTGGCACTATCGATATTTTTCCATCTCTACAACATACTACGTTAGTTTTGAAACTTATTTGAAAAAACGTAGAAGTTGTGTTGTCTTAAGGCTGGGTTAGCCAAACGTTGCTGTTGCTGTACCGAACCGTACTGTTAGCACGTTGGTGCACTTATAGAACATTTAAAAACGTGCGTATGCTTTACTTCGTTTTGTTGTTTTAATATGAAAAAGGAACAGCTGTTCACAAAAAAGTGATGGGAAATAAAAAAGTTCAAATGGTGAATGTACCGAATAAAAAGTACCTAAAATATGTAAATGCTACTGAAACTGTATCGGAGCATGTACATAAAAATATATGTATGTATCTATGTATGTTATACATTTATAATAAATAAATATGTTCACACATACATACATATCGATGGAAACACCTCGATATATATGTACACCTCGTTACAAAAATGTATTACAATATCGTAAAAATAGTATGTTTTTATCTTCTCCTGTAAAATTACAATTATTTGAGTTAGGGCCTTTCTACTTGTGACCAACAATATGTACGCAACATCAAATAATTTTTACATTTGTGCATACACAATTAGAAGTTTTGATATCATTTAAATCCTTTAATTCATATCACATTTACAATATGCCCATACATATTTATGCATTTCTTTATTATATATATGTACATATACATACACATGTATGTATATATTTGTGTACATAAGTATGTATATACATACCCAAATATTTATGTATTATTTTAAGTTGCTTTTTCACACAGATATTATTAACAAACGTATCAAAAAACAGAGCTAAAATACCCCTATTATATTTAACTTACAATGGTACGATCACTGGCGTACAAACGTCACTTAACAACGTTAGGAAATTCTATTTTATACAGGTTGAGACGTGCCGTCAACGTAACAGCAAATTTCGGTAAGCGTTTGCATTGTTTTCAATCAACAAAAACGATCAGCTGTTTCGTTAGCTTACGTGGACGTTCGGCTAATTCTACCTTAAGCATTTAAAATATAACAATTTGCCATCGTAATATCTAAATGAGAAAAATTTAACATACATTGTTATTAAAGAGAACCAAAGAACTCTTGGAATTCTGGTGAGTCAATATTGATTAGAACGATATCATGATTAGTAGAGTAAATTTCGCTGTGTTTGCAGGCCGGATGGAAGGCCTACATACTCCTTTTCACATACGTTGTTTTTTATTATGTGAATGTTTATACATTTTTGAGGAACAGAACGCAGAAGGCTTTGGCTGGTTAGGACATGTGTGCCTGACAAATAAGGGCTTCCAGAAGACCTGCTGGGTCACTTTCGTATGTTTAGTGGTAGTATGTACGCAGAATTGTGTTTATGCTAGAGTAACTAGCTTTGCAAGGCTTACAGCCGTTATTTAAAATTATTGTGCTATGATGAAAGAGAAGCCAGTCGAATGCAGCCTCACGTTTTTTTTACAAAAATTTTTAATGAAATCAACAGAAAACATAAAAAATTCCATTTAAATTCTAAATAACTTATTAAAATATATAAGGCTGAGGATCAAGTCGACAGTCGGCTTTAGTAAAAAAAATCTTATTATATTTAAAAAAAAAGATAATTTCACCAATGTATGTATAGCTGCTTTTTTACTCGTTCTTTCCGAAATACGCTATGCTTTGAAGTATTCAATATAATGGTTGGTTCATTATTTTATTTAGTTTTTTTTTCATTTTATTTGCGCAACAGCTGAAATTTCACAAGCTCTGTATTTACACTCATACTCACACCCATGTAGATTGTTGCAACATGTGTGCCAGAATATCCATATACACCACTAGTATCCGTATGATATATTTTCAGTCAAATACGAGTACACAAGTAAAAATACGAAAGGGGATGGCACCACAAATAGTGATTAATTGATTTCACCTTTAGTGGTATACGGAAAAAAATACAGACAGATATGAAAAGGTGTTCTAAATGTATGAAGAATATGTTAAAGCATAAAATGGACTGGCCTAAAAATTTGCAACAGAGAAGTGAAACAAAAACAACAACAACAGGCACCATGAAAATTCCAGTTTTGACCAACTAAAATGATGCATGTGTTGCTTAAATAAAGTTTTTTATTTTAATATTCTTCAAGTTTTGTCTTAAAACAAAAATATTTGTTAACTGTAGGATATGAAATGAAACAAATGATACAAACTACTGGCTGTCATTGTACTCGTATATGTGCGTAGCCATAGCTTATTTATGCAAGGAAAAGGATACACAGTCTTGGAGCAGTTTCTAAAGTTTTAAGCCATTGCAAGACAAATAATACACGCTCACACACAACTGTCATTGCAACATTGTAAGTAACTGCAGTCTGTCTGCCTGTCACTTGGTCTCTGGGTAAAAAAAAGGAGTGAAATAGAAGGAGATTGAGAGAGAGGCAGAAGGGAATAGATTGGAAATTGTAGAAATATTTTGACAAATGAACCTAAATAACAGGTTGCACTTTAACAGAAAATTTGCCGTTTTATTCCTCTCTGTTCATTCTCTATTCTTCCATTGGTTTTCCTGTCGGTTTCTTTGTACACTCGTATGCCTGTTTCATGTTGAGGAATTAAAAGTCTTTTTAGTTTTTGTTAACAAAATTTCATTGAAGAATTCATGTAGAACGAGTGAAGAAAAAGGTCCAATTAAAGGTTTTTCTATAAAACAAAAGAAGAATTTTAAGAACGACACCACAACTAGACAACCTTGATAACTAATTTATTATTAAAATTTACTTTAAAACATACATATGTATGTTTGTATTTACTTGGCCTAAGGCCAAATAAAAATTTTAGTACACTTTTAAATATTTGGAGGGCTTTACCAACAAATTAACTTCGACATGCTTCCATCAAACTGATGATTTTCGTTATAAATGATCTTGTACATATGTATGTACATGTGAATATAAACATGAGTTTTCTTACTAATTTTTTTTATTTTCAATAAATAAAGACGATATAAAACAAAAATCATATATTATGCACATTAATTAAAATACACTAGGGCAAAGCCAAATGCATAGTAGAGGGCTGCGCGAACAGTCTTGTAATGTAAATACGTCTTGTTTTTTTAATTTATTGTCGTAGCATGTATTATGCTAAACCAATATATATGTATGATGCCTTTTAATAAGAGAAGCACGATGGATGTATTGGTGTACGTGTATACGAGTGTTTACAAGCGATGTCGCGAAGATTTGTTGTTTGTAACAAACACTCAAAAGAAGTAGTGTTAATGCGTGTGTGCTTGGTATTTTGCATATTATACATTTGAGTGTGGGTGTAAGGTGTAGATGGTAAGCTATTATCAGCAGTATTCATAAAAAAAGTTGATTGAGGTTTAAAGTTCATATTAGTTAAAAAAAGTTTTAAGGCTAAATAACGTTTTTTAAATATTGGTATTCATAATCAGTTTTTTAACTTAAAATCAATTAACTTGATTTGTCAAGACTGTATTCTTTTTTTGTCACTTGCATATTAGTTCTGCAAAACACCGATTGTTAACTCACAAAGTACTCGTGTCTATATTTGTTTATTTGTCGCTTTTCAGAAAAATATTGTTTCTATAAAATAAAAGATGTATTGCAACTTGTATTTAATAAAAATATTAAAAAAGTTCACAACAAATCTTTGTTAAAAGTGCTTTTTATGTGATTTATTTTATTGCAGATAAAAAAGCACTAGAATACCGAGCTTTATTTTGTTTGTTTTGAGTGGGGTATCACACACGGGAGTAATTTTTGTTCTTTTTAAAACACGCGAGACTAATTAATCTGGCATAAAAATGTATACGTACACACAGCTTTGTGTGTGTTAGAGTTTTTTGTATTCTTTTAACATTTGCTGTTTTTTAAGTTTTGTGTGTATTGGTTTTGTGCCGATGATGGAGGATTGTGCCCGGTTGAAAAATTATGCCAAACACAATACCACTCTCTTCGTCTCTCTCACCTACAAACTGGCATGTTATGCCAGCACAATTGTTCTCGTGCGTGATAGCTGAGTGTTGATACATCACTAGTTAATTTTCTACAATTATATTATTTTTGTTAACACATAAAATGAGAAAACAATGACTGGGAATGGAAACTGGATCGCTCCTTTTCTTTTAAATATTCTTTTGGAGTATATATCATATTTCGGCAATAGTTTGTATAAAAAAAAATTATATTGTTTTCTTCAAAATAACACTGGCATATGCATACATACACACGTACATAAGTACATACATACATACACACATACAGGTAAAATTCAAAATGTAAACAAAAACGAAGCAAAATTACAACAACGTCATCTTAAAATTGGTTTAAACATAAGTGCAATCAAATTTAAAATTTGCTGATTTACGCAAGGTTTAAAAACCGTTTTTAAGCTAAAATTCTATTATGAATACAATTTTAGCGAATTTTGCTTAAACAACATTTGAAACGATATTTAAAATTTTTATGAATACGGCTGTATGTGTTTGATGGTGGTTTTTTAAAGCAAGCGCGTGCGTTTGTCTGTACACAGAAAAATAAAAGATCATATAATTACATAACGTGTCTGTGTTTATGCACATTCATGACGTTTGTATTGCGCACATTCTTAGGAAGAAGCAAGCGTCACAAATTCTTTTACGATGAAGTTTTTTCTTCTTTACTCCTATACCTTTATTAATTTCTTGCAAACAGTGTTGCTTAGCGTTAGTTTTTTTTTTATTTCGCTGTATTAAAGCATTGGAAAAATTCCTCATATCTTAAAACTTCTTGTAAGTGGTCTTGTGCAGGGGTCTAATGTACAGTGGTACAAAAAGTGACAAATAGGAAATGGAAAACTGCTGTTAATATGGCAACCAGCAAATTTTCTTTTAAAATGACTGATGCCTTAAAAATATTCTAGCTAGATTCAATTATAAGCCATTTGTTCTCATTGGACAGTTCTTTCCTGATAAAAGTTCATCAAGTATAATACTTGATGAGCTTTTATCGGCAGGTAAGCGTTAAAGCTGAAAAATTATTGTATATGCATTTTATATGGAATATATATACTACGCTATATAAAAATATAAAATTTTGGTTTCTTATGAAAAAAAAATGCAGTTAATTTTCTAAAACATTAAAGAACCACCTAATGTGTGACTTCAGCGCCCTCTTGTAGAGTAAACAAGGTAGAGATTAAAATTTGTTGTTCATTAAGGGCCATTATTACAACCTAAAGATAAAGTTCCTGATAGTTAACATTAACATTAGCTAACGTGAACGATAAAGTGACCATTAATTTTTTTCATTATTACAACTGTCCGATAAAATAAATAATACAAATGATGTATTGTGGTAACACTGGTGTATACACCGGCTACTTTGACTGTTAAAATGCTTAAAGTTCACTTTGAAAAATACCATGAGGATAAACCTGCTGTTAGCTTATCAGTCACTTTACATTAATGTTTACTTGTAATAATCAAAATATATGTATTTACCTGTCAGATGACATCCTAAAATTAACTATTTGTATGTTGTAATAATGGCCCTAAATGGTTTTTATTATCCTTGCAAACAGTTAAATTATTATCATTTTTTGAAATGTTTTTAGTTTTGTTTTCTCTATAAGAAGTGGAGAAATTCGAAAAAAAAATTATTTGGCTTGTAAAATAGTACATATACATATGTATTTTTCAAATTTGCGGCATAACTTAAAAAAAAATTTAACAATCAGGTTTATCATAAATAAAATTTCACATGGACATTTTCAAACGTATGAACAATTGGTTTCAAAAAACTTTATACGATTGCGAAATATTTTGACAATTTATGAAGAAAATTATTCACAAGGATTTGTATGTTGGAAAAAGTGGAAATACCTCATTAAGTATAGTAAATCTGAGATCTTAGGTGGCTTTGGCTGAAGTAGTTAGCACGTTGACTATAAAACCGAAGATCCTGGGTTCAATCCATGTATCCGACAGTCATTAAATAACAACGCCACACATTTTTCTGATATACATTAGTGGGTCTTTGTATCAGTTGTTGTAGAAAAGTTCAAGTGATGAAGGCATAGTCACTGGTCACTGAGCTATACCGACTTCAGCAGATGCTAATCCTAATGTAATATCAGAGCGCCCTCCTTTGTCAATATTGTGTGGCAGAATCGTCGGCGAAGTGAAATAACCAATAAAATAAGCTTCGTTCTATTTCTTCCTTCACCACCTTTCTATCTATTCTATCAATATCCCTTTCCTAAAGAAGGTAACAGTGTTTAAAAAACTGAAGTGATTTTCATTTCATATAATTTTGCTTCTGCATTCGCTTTTGAAAAATACAACAGTTTCAGTCAAAGTAAAATTACAAATAGATTTATGACCAATTGCGCAGTATTTTCAACAGTCGACGATTTGAAAAGTTTGAATTTGATTTGCTTTTGCTTTTGGTTAGTATAGCAAGTAAGAGCAGAATCAGTCTTTATGCTTTTGGAAGTCACAAACAGTCACAGACGAAGAAGCAAAAAATCTTGCTTTTCGAAGTTTAAAACAATCGCAGTAAAGTGGTTTTTGTTCTTGCTTCTTGTCTGATGTACTAGCGAAACTAAACAAAAGCAACAACAAATAAAATTCAAACTATTAAAATCGTCGAATGTTGAAAGTACTGCGCAATTGTTCATAATTCGTTTTCTGTTTCGACTGCGACTGTTGGTTATTTTCACAAGCACAAGCGAAAGCATCGGTTCATTTTAAACAATTGAAAAAAGGCAAAGCAGCGAAAAGTAAACATTTTACGACTTTTGCTACTTCGAATTAAGTTTTTTAAACACTGGAAGGTAACACCTGGTAATAGTAGTAGGTATTAATTGCCTGAGTGTAACTACCCTTTAAAAAAAATATGTAAGTTTTTAATTTTATTGGAATTGATGATACGAAAATAAAATCCATGTGAAGTAAAAAAAATTTAATCGGAATTCATGATGACTGAATATTTTAAAAAATATAACAAGTAAACAAAAAGATAAAAAAAACCAGAAGACCATACTCTTAGTTCTTTTTAATATTCCATTAAAGTTGAACGTTTTTTTAGTTTTAAGTTGGATATTATGAATTTTTTTATGCAATAAAAAATCAGTTTAACAAAACATTTTCTTAAACTGGTTATAACGTATTATTTTTTATACTCTTGGCTACCAGAAAAATTAAACTTTAGCCTTCTATTAAAAAAACTGAAATTAATACAATTGTTTGTATGCAATGGTCAGAGCTAAACTTTTTGCTTAGTAATTAAGGCACAAAATCCACTGACTTTTGCACCCTCTGGTGGGGTCAATTAGAACTAAGACTTCAAAATTCTTTCAAATCGAACAGCATAACGTTTATTACAATATTTAAGACATTATTATTTTTTGTACGAGTATTTTTGGCTATGACCGAGTTTACATCTGGCACACATTTGCCCAAGAAAGCGCAACCACTTATTACTAAGTCCTAGTTTAAACTATGCAAGTCGTATTGCTAAGCTGATTAAGCTAAAATTAGACGTGTCATAGCCATAACCAAACAAAACCAAAATTCAATTGGTTTCTATGGCAATGGTTATGGCGCTATGGCGAGTCACCTATAATCAAATACAGTATTGCCCATAAGTTTAATTCGAACAGCTGTTTTCTATGGTTATGACACGTCTGATTGAACCTTTAGTGTGTTAGGAGAGAGTCGTCCTCTCGTCCCTCCTCTCTCTCCCTCAAAGTAATCACTGACTGCTTCGAAATGGTGTTTTAGGTGTTTCCCTGTCATACTGATATGATAAAAAAGAACATTCTCAGCTGTCCGGCAAAAAAAAACAATTCGCATGGACACAGTTACATTGTTAGTCCACACTACCACACTTTTTTTTAGCACACATGTCATGTTTGGCAGATCGCGCGATTATGTAGGCTAGTGAATCACGGCACTTAAGCGTATTATAAAAAAAGTGATGTAAATTAAAGAAATGCTATATGTCTTCACAACTAGAGCTGCTGGAGAAAATCGTAATCAGCAGATAGATATACATATGGATCGGCTATTTGCATTTAAACAACAAAACAACTGTTCCGGTGTGTTATCAAACACAAAATTTATTTGGTGTAATATATAAAATTTGGATAATTTTGAAGGTTCGTTTGTGTAAAATTGAATTTTGATTCCGGCAACACTGATCTGCAAGCAATATCCATCGGAAGGTTAACATTATATAAAGGGTCCGCCATCTAACGTTTTTTTTTCAACTAGTGCTTATTTCGTGAATGGTAACACTTAGCTCATGTCTGATTAGACAGATAATTAGTTTTATCCTTCCGCTGAACGAGCCAACTGACCATCCAATGCGTTTTCGCTCCGCTAAGTGGGCCTGCGATCGACTTACAGAAGATGCCGATTTTGCCAAAAAAAAAATCATCTTTTCAGATGAAGCTCATTTTGATCTTGGCGGGTATGTAAACAAGCAAAATTGTCGCATTTGGTGCACAGAAAACCCGCACGCATACATTGAAAAGCCGACGTACCCAAACTGTTTGGTGCGGATTTAGGTCCAGAGGTATAATTGGGCCATTGAGTAAGGAGTGACCGTTACAGTCAATGGCGATCAGTATCGCGCCATGTTGAACGAATTTTTGTTCACAAAAATTGAAGAGGAGGATATTGGCAACATTTGGTTTCAACAGGACGGCGCTACGTGCCACACAGCCGAAGCTTCAGTAGTTTTTTTTTATAGCATTTAAAAAAAAAGAGTTATCTGGCGGACCTTTACAAATGTAACTTGAAATAATCACGTCGGTATGAAGATTTCATCATACTGAGTCACACATAGGTTTGATATAATAACGAAACTGCGAAATTGTAGGAAATTCTCTTAGAAAATAAGAAAGTGGAGACAAAATAAAGCTTGCGTGTCCTTTCATAAATATGAAGTTTTTGGAAACGATGGTATTTAATACCATCCACATGAGCAGAAGACTCCAGCAGACTGTTATAGCAGATACCAGGACATGACTATATAGTGGTGTCAGACAAAAAAGGGGCTTTATATTGTCAAAGAAAAGTTTTCAGTACATCCCAAATACGAGTTAAAGTCAAGGTCATTTACATTGTTTCGAAATCTAGCAGATTTGATTTGAAATCCTTATCTTTAACTTTTTTGTAATTTTTACAGATTTCGTACCCAAGACAAAATCATTTGTCTGGACTTTTAAACCCAAAAAGTGCCGACTTAGCTCAGTCACACACCTGCAATAGAAAATTTTGTAGAGCGTAGCTGATTCACTCACCTTTTATATAAATTATGTTGTAGTGTAGTAAAAAGAGTAAATAAATATTTTAGACTTTGAGTAGATTTATACTGAGAAAGTAGATTTCGTTTTGTATGGGAAATCTAGCAAAAATCAACTAGATTTAACTCAAAATCTCTAGAATTTGAGACCATTTTAATGTCCTACTACTGAATTAGACCATAAAAAATTTTTTTTTCGAAAACCTTCCAAATGAAAAACTTTTTACATATTGTGCCATTTGCACCAGTGTTAGGACGTGTATAAATGTATAGGTTCCAGTTGATGGCTATTGATGGGTTCATCTCCATGAAAATTATTACAAATGAATGCAAATAACAGATCTTAACGCTTCGCTTACAACGGCATACTCACTTTCACCAAACATTTGGTGGACCCACGTAAATTTGTTGATATATTTTGTTTTTTTTTTTTTTGATAAATGTTTCTCTTGGTTTATCAAAAGATACCGCAACGCACAGCCAGCCACTGATAGCCAACCGCATTCTTCAATGATACACACACATCCATACACATTTATTTAGACTCTCGATCAAATTGAGTTTAAGATTACAACAACAAATATGTAACGTAAGAGATCAGGCGCCGTCTAATCATGTAGTTCTTATTATACTTTTACACTTAATTCTACCTTTTTGTCTGAATGGACGTATTCCTTGGTGTGTAAATTTAAAGGAAAATTGCACTGATTTTTTTGATTAATGGCATTTTTGCATTTGTTGTTCTTATAACTCAACTAGTGAGTTTTTTCTTCCTTTTTTTAACTTTTGTAAACCAAAAATAATTTTCAAATATGATTTTTTAAGCTCTTACCTTGATTACTGTTATTATTGCTTTTACGTGATGTTTTCTTCTCCTTCATCCAGGGATATTCTGGTACCGAGTCCATACCATCTGGTGTCTGTGGTGGACAACCAACACCAACGGGATATCCGCCCACCACTGGAGTTACTCCACCTCCACCTCCCATATTGCCGCCAGCCGCTAGGCCACCACCTCCCATCATTTTTGGACTACCGGGGCTTAAATTATTGAGAAATTCAGCCATTGATGGCTGCGAATTGATGAAGCCCCCTTCGCTAGCTGTCATCCAGTAGGGTGTTTCGCTAGCATTGACTCGTTTATCACAGTTTGGTGCCATTTTGTTTATAAGCATTGCAGTGGCTGTGGCTGTGGCTGTGGCAGCCGTTACATTTGCAGTGGCCTGCTGCACCTGCTGTGGCGTAGCTGTCACTCCAGGCAAAACAGTTTGACCGGTTTGCACTTGCAGTGCACTCAGTGGTGATTCCGTTTTAATTTGTGCGCCCATTTGGCTTTCTAGTGTTGTGCAGACTTCTTGCATTTTTTGTGATTGGTTTATTACTTCTTTTAATTGTGCTGTCAATTGTAATATTTTTCTTTAAGTGTTTTCCTGCAACAACTTTTAACAGGCACATACATATTTACATATGGACACCCGTGTGAATAAGAGCATTGAAATAGATTTTTTTCTTTTGATTTCCTAAAATTAAAATATAAATATTTGTTTAAAAAAGGTTTACTAGTGACTGGTAAGTTTTATATAAAATTAACCATAAAATAATACAAATTAACAGAAATTTTTCAAGTAGTAATCAATGGAAAATAAGATTCAATCCGTTGCGAAATTACATAAATCGATCACTTTGGAATCTGTAAGATAATTTCTTAAAATATAATACATTTAGTTGTAAAAAACTGAGTCAAGTTAAGTTTCCATAGGTTTATATAGATATGTATAAAATATAATATATGTAGGTGTATGTCATGAGCTTCGAACGATTTCAAAAAATTTAAAATTTCCGAATTCTAAAAAAAGAAGATTTTGTGTTCGCAATCCACACAATTTTGAACTTTTTCGAAATGCAATTTAGAAGCGGTTATGCAAGAATGCAGTGGATATATACAGAATAGGGTATTCACATAATCGGGGTTTTCTTTGATCGGTTAAACGATTAATAATTGATTTCATAAATCAAGTGTTTTCAACAAATAAAATTGCATAAATTATTTATTAATTTGAGTTTATTAGTAAAACAAAAAAGACATATAGTAATTCTTAAACTAAATCAAGCAAAAGAATTCATAAATATGTGTTCATTAAAAATTAACAAGTTTATGAGGTGATTATATTAGTTACTTCAATAGTTTAAAGAGATCTTCTAACACGATCTTTCAGAAAAATACTTTGTTTTAAATGTTTAAGACTTAAGCGCTTCTCCTCTTTAGTTTTGGTAAAACTTGAGGGGACTAATCGTCACTTTCGATAACGACCTGCTTCGATAATGTTTTTTCAGTTTGAGATTATGGCATTCGATATCGAAAAATTTAATAATATGGTTTGATTTCGTAACCCATAATCTCAAACTTGAAATACGTCATCGAGTCAGCTTGGAAAAATCCTTTTACTTATCGTAGATGTTGAGGAAATCGAAAGTAATCCATAATACAGAACATATAGTTTCTCAGTCCTTTTCCTGGCTTT
Source organism: Tachina grossa (assembly GCA_949987645.1). Lineage (NCBI taxonomy): Eukaryota > Metazoa > Arthropoda > Insecta > Diptera > Tachinidae > Tachina > Tachina grossa. The sequence goes on along the minus strand of OX465274.1, from coordinate 129,197,505 downwards.
CTCAAAACATATAAAATCATTCATTATACCACTAAAGTTCTGTTTTATTTTTTTTTTAATTCTTAACACTTCTAATTGTTTCGGTTAATTTTGTTAGAACATTTCTTGTATTACTATCGATAGTTCTTTCTGTGAGCGGGTCATAGTCTGACTCATACTGGCAGCGCTCAGCGACGAATATTCTGCAAAAAAGTTTCATTTCTAAATTTCATAGCTTTCGTTTTTGTACTGTATTTTTACTAGCAGGAAATATTTCAGAGTGTAGGTGTAAATTAATTGATATATATCCATTAAATCCAATACTTAATTAAATTATTGGCAACAGTACTATTGGCTTCTATTTAATTTTTAAACAAAAATGTAATAATTACCTCTAGTTAGAATGTCAGAGAGTCTTTACTAAACTCTTTTATAGCCATGTCCAAAGATTTTGAAGTTTTACTTAAGTAAGTATCACTGAACATACTTCAGGTAATTTTAAACTAACCGATCATTTAATCGGTAGTTTAACCGTTTAATGGTTAACCGATTGCACACGCTAAAACACAAGCCAAGTGTCAAACTCAATGTAAAAATATATTTTAATTCTTTTTGTTCTGAATACTTTTTCCGAATGCTTTTCAAAAATGTTTTCTACTGTGGGAATACTCTTCATATGTTTTTTTCTTTGTATTAAAACCAAATAAACATATATTGGTTTTAATTTCTGAATTCGGTAAATAAGATATCTAAACTAATTCCTAAAAAATTTTTTTAAATTAAATTATTTTTATTGTGTAAAAAAGGAGATTCTATTTGATTTCACACTGCTTGTAAAATTCATGACGGATACGATAAACAATATTTGCAAGGCATCTTCCAATTCAGACTTGCCAGTTGGACATGTCTTTCAATCATCTTGCAAGACGGATGCACGACAATGTTAAGGCTCCTTCATGCCTGTTAGCGAAAGCTCAAAACGATCAGTAAGGCAGGGCATATTATAACAAATGGCCGATAAGTTCAAACAAGACAACAAGAGGAACACTTTCGACAATAATTTCCATGACCTTGTAGAACTGAAAATTTCTAACGTTTTGAAATATTTTCACCGAATTTGACGTCATCATATAATAAAATTTTATTGCATTGTTATTTAACACATGAATTTTGTTTATATATAGCTAAGCAGCAATTGCCAACCGTACAAAAATTGTTGCACTGGGAAAGCACTTTTACTCAAGATACCCAACGTTACGGGTTACAATCTGAAAAATTATTTGCCAACGCTTTTTAATAAATATTTATTTTTTTTATTTATTGGTAAGAATACACTTACGGCCTTAGGTATAATCAAAAACTGACATGAAGTTAGCATAAGTGACAAAATTGAACTACATGTTTTCGAGTTCCTCGCCGCATAATGTAGTTTTAACACTCGAATATATCTAAGCATGATCTTTAATGTAAAATTGTATGGCAAAACACGTTAAGACCATCTTCAAGTTTGCCACTTATGCTAACTTCATGCCAGTTTTTGATTATACATACATACATACATGCTTAGCTCTACTTCTCATACACTCAGAAAAAAGCATCCTATTAATTCGCCAAAAGGGTCCCTATTAATTTAATAGGGACAAAATTTGGTCCAAATCACATTAAAACAATAGGAATTTAATAGTCTTGTACTACTGAAACAATTATTTTGAAACTATTATATATCAATATGAAAAACTATTAAAGTAATGTGATCACCATATTAAAAATCAGTGAAAACGCAGTATCAAATTAATGTATTTCTATTAATATATTTTCTATAAGATATACAATTATTGTAATAGTTTACACAAAAACCAATGTTAATCCCATTGATTTAATACTTTAAACCTATTAAGTTTAAATATGAATGTGAAAAACTATTAAAATAATGTGACCATCGGTTAACGTTATGCGCCAGCCGTGTATAGATGCTTCTTCGCGTTTTTGCAAATGCCTGTCTTTGACTTTCTTTTTTTATGCATTCTCATTTTTAACGCGAAGAGTGAAGTCGAATTTTGTGTTGCTCCAAAAACAAAGTGTTTATTTTATATACTTTGTGTTGTTCCAAAAACTAAGTGTTTATTGTATGAATATTGCTCCAAAAAATAGCAACAATTAAGGTACAACCATCGTACTGCTTTCCGGAGTTCCCAGCAACCAGCAACCAGCACCACAACCATCGCACGGAGTTCCGGCTTTTCCAGCAACCAGCACCTGCGTTGCCAGCAACTAGCACCACAACTATCACACGGCATTCCGGCGTTCCAGGTTTCCAGAACCACATCAGAGGTAAACAGTATATTCAAAAAACTAATGAGTAGTATATTCCTATTCATTTAATATAGTACATTATTAAATCAATAAGATTACTATTAATTTTGCCGCTACCTTTTTTAGTTATTCATTTAATATATTTATTTTGGAATTACTATTTAAACAAGCGAGGGCGCGGACTGAATCCAACTGGTAAGCTTCATGATAAAGCGGTCAATGCTCGTGTCAAAATTAGAAATTAAAAAAAGCCGAATTAACGAGGGTATGTATTAATGAATATAAAACTACTCATTGTTTGTAATAACACACTATAATTTAAAGGTCCTTCCCCATCTACGAGTATATCAATACCAGAATTATAAACTAATATCAGTGAGAGTGATGTGAATACAGAAGACACACAATAATGAGCCATGGGTTGCCGTAGAAGCTGAGGTCCATAGTTTTGCACATCAGACAACTAGATATAAAAACAGCAGATACTCAGACAATATTTAAAAAAAAATGGCCTATGGCTTCACTAGTATTTTGCTGAGTTTTAATATGATTTTCTTATTATTTTTAAAGGAGCTCCCATTAGTTTCTAATGAGGTTTACCGAATTAAATTAATAAGATCCACTTTAAATATAATAGTACATCCTATTAACGTTTAATACGGAGTACTATTTCTTTAATCAGGATATAATATAGAATAAATAATATACTACGTTTAATATAATATGACAATCCTATTAAAACAATAGTGGTTTCACTAGTATTTTGCTGAATTTTAATATGATTTTCATATTATTTTTAAATGAGCTCCCATTAGTTTCTAATGAGGTTAGCTGAATTAAATCAATACGGTCCACTTTAAATATAATAGTACATACTATTAAAAAATAATTCGGTGTACTATTAATTCAAAACTATAATAGTATTAAAATAATAGTAGAAACCGACTACTGATTCAATAGTTTGAATATTATTCATTTAAAGTGATTTATCCCATTGACTGAAAACAATAGTAAAAAACTATTAAAATAATTATTATTCTTATTAATTTCATAGGATTGTTTTAACCAGACATTTCCATTACTTAATTAGTAAGTCCCAAATCACACTGTGCAAGTCTTATTGCTAAGCTGATTAGTTTCAGGTAGAGAGAGACGAGGGGAACAGCAATGTTTCTTTTCCCCCCTCTCTCTCTCTCCTAATAAACTAATCAGCTTAGCAATAAGACTTGCATAGTGTAAATAGGGACTAAACAGATATTATCAGGAGGAACGGTTGTAATATTATAGCCATAAATGTTGACAAAGGAAAATAGTGTTTTCGATTCAACTGTATCTATAAATTTTTCCCAGTGAATATTTTCTATTTTCAACAAGAGGAAATACTACTGGTATACTATTTGAGAAACTGTTAGTATGGAAAATATGGAAATTCCTTTGAATTCGCGCTATTGGATTTGTAGCTAATTTTTATTATTTATTATTATCTATTTTTTAAAGCCAAAGCTGAAAATTGTTATAAAGGAGCTCCAATGTTAGTTACATTATCTTGTATATGGATTAGATTATGTATATTCATAGTTTGCGAATTAGGTCCGTAATATCGAGGCATAAGTTCAACAAATGATTTAACAATTCTTCACTCAAAAAAAAAAAAAAAACTAACTAACTAACTTTGGAAAATATTCTAAATTTGAGTAAAAAAAGTTTTCGTATGGCGCCAAAGCTGTTTTTTACTTGAAACCAATAAAATATTTACTAAATTTCTAGTTCATTAATGATCTAGTTTATAGTCATTATATTTTTATATGTAAGTAAAATTTTCCCAAAAATTTCGGAGCCTTGCAAAAAAAATTTCGTCTTTGATCTCAAATTAAGTAAATTTTTCAGTTTTTTTATGTCTTTAATTCTGGTACTTTATTTATTTTTTATTAAATTCTATACCACATGGTATGTTTTTATTATATCTTCGTATTTTACTCTTAATTAATTCACCATATATACATATTAATTCCTTGAGAGGAGTCAAGTATTGAACCAGCAACCTTCTGACTGATAGGCAAGCACTCTAACAGGGCAGCCTGCATAAGCATTGAAATTTTTACGTTTTAAAATTTTATTTTATTTACAAAAAAATATATTTCAAGTTCAAATATTCCTCGGATATATGAAACATTTATACCTGATTTACATTAGGCATTTTTTTAAAAAATTTCATGAATTTTGTTGCACGCAACTTTTTCTATTTGCCAATTGCAGCGCTATAAAAGAGAATTTCATATAAACAACAAAAATTAAAAATTTTAAAAACCCCCGACTCTTTTCAGAAAATATGTTATATCTTCTAAACGGCTGGACCGATTTTCTTCAAATATAGCTAAGAACCCTCTCGATCAAGTCATCTTTCAAACAGAAAAAACTAACTGAAAATCGGTCCAGCCGTTTGGACTGTACGTGGAAACGGACAGACACACAGATTCACAGACACACACTACAAACTTATAACACCCCTTTTTTTAGTCGGGGGTTAAAAATAATTAAAACTGGTAAATATTTTTCTCAAATTCAGAATACCTTTTTATATCTTTCAAGTAAGTCAAATTTGATGAACTAATCAGGAGTAAGTCATTTCCTGAAATTAATATTTTGATGTAAAAGGAGATTGACTTGTTCTTATTTCCTTAAACTCAGTAAGCTTGTCCTTGAATGTGAGAATTTGTGTGTGTGTATTTTATGAACTATTTTTAAGGATACGAAATTTTAATTTTTACTCATATTAAGTAATTTTTACTAGATTTTTGTAAAAATTTACTTAAACTTAGAAAAAATTACTTAAACTTAGAAAATTTTTTAACTTAAATTCAAAAACTGTTTTTCCTTAATAATAGTATCTGTCTATATTTGTGATTTGAACGGGCTAAGGTTCGTATTGCTTTTTAAGCCAAATTACATGTGATAATTATTAATGAACAAATAACACCAAAGTCTGTTATAAATATTCTAACTAACAACACATAGTTGAACGGAACAGCCAGCCGTTTTCGAAGGCCACTAAACCTTCATCATCAGCGTTCTTTTGTGTTTGGTCCATTGTGTGTGGTGTCAGTAGATGTAGATTTCTGCATATGTCTTTTTTTGAGTGTGTTCGACCAATAACATGGGGAAAGCGTGATGCTGCCGATGGGATTGGAGAATTAATATCGTTATAATTTAGATATTTTAAAAAGTTATTTTTTTCCTGAGTGTTGACAAATTAACCTTCGAGGATAGTTATATAGTTATGCCTTGTAACTTAACTAAGCACAACACAAGGCTGGTTTATCTATAATTTTAAATATAAGCTTTCATATCCCCCACTGTCCCCAGACTTAAACGTGATCGATAATCTATGGGTCATTTGAAGCAGAGCTCTCGAAATTGACGCCCATCATATCGTCTCTTTCTCTCTCTCTCTCTCTCTTTCACTGAAACAAAAACAATTAAAAAAAATTGGCAAATGTATTATCGGCAACAACTAAAGGCGTTTTCTTTTCTAAAAGAAAAGTGTAACATAGTATACGTTACATGTGATTTGGCAATATTTTTAAATGCTCACCTGATTTTTAAGAAGTGTTGCATATTTTACATTTACAAAAGATCAATCTTTCAACAAGTTTCGTCATAAAACAATGAAAATGATTTATTTTTTCATAAACAAAAACAAAATCAGCTGTTAATACAATCAGTGCTGCCAGAAAAATGTTGACTCTTGTCCCCAATTTAAAACGTCATGTCCCCAAAAAATCCCCATTTCAACAGAAAAATCCTAAGTAATGTCCCCAAAAATATATCTTTCATAAAAAACGATTATTAAGCCCTATGCGCAGGGATGCGAAATAAGATTTTCACAAAGTTACAAGCAAAATTTTACTTTTTTCAGTACGATTGACCAAATTCTTTATTTTTATTTTTTTTAATGTTTTTATTAACTTAAAACGTACATAAAACAAACAAAGAGACAATTTACAGTTTATTTATTACCATATTATTAATTAATAATATCAATTAATATTAATGTTTAGTTTTAGAAGGTACATAAAAGAGTATACGTTTTTAAGATCAGAATATAAAACTAAAATTTAGGATTTACTTTTAAATCCATTGTTTTGATTCGATTGGAGTCAGTCGAAGTAAACAATCTGAAGAAAATAATAGCAAAAAAAATAATCGTGAACAGTTTTTCCGTCGAAATATTTTCCCTGTTCCCCAAATTGCAATCGTGAATAATTTTTCCCCTGAAATGTGTTCCCTTTCTTGATTTCCCTTATCGTGAATAATATTTTTCTCATGGATTTTTTTACTTTTTCCTTCGTTTTGTTCACTTTATTTTTGCAGGCGAACTGAATTAATACACTGAGTAATTTCAATACTATACTTGCAATTATATATTAAAACTTTTAGATAATCATTTTTAGGGCAAGATCAATAAATAATGTCCACGATTAATACAATAATACCTTGGAAAACCTTTTTTTCATTGAACATGAATCTCTTTGGTTTACATGCCGTAAATTTTATGGCTGTGCTATGCTAAAAAAATTTTGCACGGCGCCTAAAACAATTAAAAACACAACTTTACACGCTATAACATTTCATTTGAAACCCAAAATAAGTGTATCTTTTATTATTAAACTTAATTTGATTGATGTTCAATTAATTTTGAAGCTTTACAAGTCTTCTTCCCGTTCTTTTACATTCACTACGCAGTGATAGCGGGAACAAACGTTCCCATCAAATTGAAGATTGCAAATTTCCTTTCATGGGGAATGAAGATTTCATGGGAACAAAAATTTCACATTTTATTCACGATAGGGGTGAATACGAATTTATGAAGGTATTACATACATACATACATTCTTGCAATCGAAATATTCTAAATAATTTCCCAATCCAAAACTTCATAGACATCCAGTTCGTCTCATTCCTCTACAACTCGCTTTTCTTCAGGAAGGAAGCTCAAATTTATGGCAGCAGATCTTATAAATATTTAAATGTGATTTTATTCTTATTAAAGATTCTAACATTTCATATTGCAGATTATTCCTTAATTTGGTTTTGGTAGTATTCATGCATGCAAATATTCTCTACACAAACGCATTACTTATTGACACTATCGACAGGTTGAACACAGCAGTTGCAATTTCACTAAAGAAGTAATTTCCGGCATTATCTTCGTACTGATATATTATTGCCCAAAAGCCAAATATGTCTTTAGGAAAACTTTGTTTTGTTTGTTTTCGCCAGTCGATATAAGCAATTTTATTCCATTGGTTTACATATACGATTAATGGCACTTTTGGATCTATAACATTTTTAAAAATTCCATACACCGAATCAAATCTATGTTTTGTAATGTGCTTAAATTGCAAATTTTTAAAAAGTTCATAATTTTTCATATTTTCTGGAAATCATACATACATATTTTTTTATGCGTGACACAATGCTTTTGTTGGTATAAGCAAATGGAAAATTTTCAGAAACAAATGCCTTTTGTTTATAAAAATAACAATTACAGGGTAACTAAAGTACAATTGCAGACGCCGCATTCCTGCATGATTATAGTTATTCAGTGTTGCCAATCTGTGTGCAGTTAGACAGTGTGTAATTTCTACTCGCATGTGTAGGCTATGTAATTAGATTCTTGTATAAACTGTGTGTAATTCTACTTTGGGTTGTATTTTTATTTATTTTTGTTTCAATTTTAACCTAAAAAACATGTGTATTACCTGATTTACATTAAGCATTTTTTCATGAAATTTCATGAATTTTGTTGCACGCAACTTTTTCTATTTGCTAATTGCAGCGCTATAAAAGAGAATTTTGTATAAAAAAGGGCGTAAAATGAATCCCTGATACATTTTTAACAAATTTTTTGATACGAGTTTGTCCTCCAGGCCTCCTATTGACAAATAAATAATTTTCATGCAACTAATTTCATGAAAAAAATGCTTAATGTAAATTAGGTATATTTTAATTTTCTTCAATGTGTAATTGGAAACACAGCCATGTGTAAACTCAATGGCAACACTGTGATCATTTTATTCACACACATACACTAACATTTTTGCAGCTTCCCAGCAAACCAAATGCAACGATATCGTTCAGATTTCATAACGACTTTCTGCACAGGTTGCCGATTTCGGGACTGATTTCGTCTTGAAGTCGACACGAAAAATATATGAAGTGGTTGACACGAGTTCTGTAAGAATTGTCGGGGGAAATTCCCTTAACTTCACAGATAGATCTGTCTGATATCTGAACGATGTCTGATGTTATTTGCTAGGGAAATTCTGGGTTTCCTTCCGATATTTCCAATCGATGTCTGACAGAAATCGTACTCGTAATCGTTTAAAATTCGCATAGTTTTTGGGACAGTTTGTACAGATATATGCCAGAAATCTGACAATAAATCGTTTTTATTTCTGAAATGATTGCCGACAAATCGTGCAGATTTGTGGAAGATTGACGATTTATCGTATAAAAGTCTGACAGAAATCTGACATTAAATCTTCAACATTTTCAGATTGAATAAATCATATTTTTGTCTATACGAAAACAATTTTTATACTTATAAATTGCAACGTGTTCAATTGCCTGAATAGAAAAACTCGACCGATATTTCTATTTATTTATTTATTTATTTACATTTTATATTTCATAAAGTAAATTTATAAAATATAACCAAAGGCGCCGGGTAGCTAGACCATATGCGCACGAAAAATTAATTAAAAATTTAAGAAGTTAAAGGATACATAGGTATGTATGTACAGAAAGAAATTAAGTTTTAAAATAACAAAATATAACTGCATATTTCTATTTATAAAAATTATTTATTGCTAAACACTTTCCCCCATATTCATAAAATTTTAAACGAATTTCAAATGTATTTTATTTAAAATTTTCCATACAAAATTTTCCTAAAATGAATTTCAAATTCATTTTATTTTTTAATAAATATGGGGGTTTATGTTTTAAGCACATCTTCTCTTTCCAAATTCACTTGATACACTGCTGTGAACGACGATTATTAAAATATTTTCCTTTCTTCAAATTGGATAATCCCGTTAGACACATTAAACTATTGTTGTAAACAATGATCAAACAAAGAATTGAAACAAATCTCGAACTTTTGATCCGAGTTCTGTACGAAATCTTACAGATTTTTCTGCACAAGCAAAACATAAAAACCATTGTAAAATCTATCAGCAGTCTGCAAGCTTTCGTGCAGATATTTCTTAACAAATGAATATGGAAAGTTCCTCCGAGGTTTCTATCTGAAGGCTAAACGAAATCCTGCAGACATTTCTGCATAAGCAAAATATAAAATTCCTCGAAATTTCGTTAACAATTTTTAACGAACTCTGTACTAGAGTTGAGCGATATTTAGAAACCTGTTACTTTTTCACCGCTATTGAAAAATCACAAATCACAACTGTGACTGAATTTATCAAGTAATAGGTTTTGAAAATATAGTTCTTTCATACAAACTGTGATTGTTCTTACATGATTACTTTACAATAAATAAAGCTACCACATTAATTTTTTTTATACATTTAGCTTTTATTGTCTCTCTGCCTCTTATATATATTTTTATTTATTCTCTATATTTGAACGGGGTTGCTTGCTAATTGCTTGTTCTTGCTGCTCTTCTTATTAGTATTTATCAAAACACCAATACTAATAAATACTTTTAAAGCAGAAGAGCTGAAATGTGTTAAACCGTGATCACAGTCACTGTTTAATTTCATTGCTGCTCTTCTTATTAGATTTTCTCAAAATAACAGAACTGCTACAAACCAAATACTGCTAAACTGTGATCACAGTCACATTTTAAAAGAACAGCGATTTAGAAATCACGTTCACAAGGAGCAACATTATTAAAAAATCGCTCATCACTACTCTGTACGATATGTCGAAAGACTTACGAATATGTACAGAATTGTCTTATATCAGACAAATTCTGTAAGTTTGGTTGGCTGGGTTGTAAACAAAGTTTGACAACTATTTGCATTGTATACATTAACAGGCTGGGCTTGTGCATGTACATATGTACCTGTTATAATTGTATCATGAATCAGTGATGGGAAAGTTGGTACGATCGTAGTTTTTTGATACTATTTGACATGAAAAAGTACCGTAGTACTCCCGCAACACGTTTGATACTCTCACGGCCAGTTTAGAAATATAAACGGAAGATGCGCGTATGCATATATTTTTGCGAAGAATTAAATTTCTTTTTCGACAACTGACACGAAACTTTATTAGTAAAGACATTTTAGAAAAGTGTACCCCACCAATCACAATTAAATTTAAATGAAAATTATATTTGATTCAAAGATATTTTCTGTGGCACAGAAGTTGATCTCTATGTAAACAGAAATCATGTTGAAACAACTGTTTCAGTTTAAAGAAAATTGTAAAAAGTTTGTATTACATTCTGTCAAGTTCTTAGAGCAAAAGTGGACTTTGACAGTTTAGTTTAGTAAGAATCCTTCTGAAAATGTTTTATTTGGTAATTATACTGCTTTTAATTAAAGTGTTTCCCAGCGAAAAGCAAAATTTTTAAAATATTAACAACCAATATAGAGCATGCTATGGAAGAAATGAAGCCATTAACGACAGAAAATATATGTATGCAGTTTCTGGACTTCCGTGGCTATAACTAAAAACGCATTGGGCGAATACATGTTTCCTGGTAAATCGAGAGTAGTTTACGGAATTTTGTCCATACCTCACTCCTCTGTAAATATCGAAAGGATTTTCTCTTACCACAATATCATGAAAACAAAACAAAGGAATAGAATTTATGCTCCAACAGTATAGTCTTATCCAGGCCAAAGACTTATTGAAGTCTAAAAACTATCATGAATAAAATTCCGCGTGAATTTTTTCCCGGGGAACAATTCCAATTAATAGCAAGTAATTGGAAAACAAAAAATTCTAATTGGAAAAGGGAGAACTTTCACGCGGAATTTTAGTCATGATAGCCCTGAATATTTATACCCACGATGTTGTTACGATGGTCTGCGGGTACAACTAACATCAGTATAACATCTGTTTACCAATATTTTAAGGAACTCATAACATTAAAATGGTAACGCCGAATGACCGTCCTCCAACTCTTGTTTTTAATGTTGGTGCAATACTCTAAATACAAATTTATAAAGTCGTCACAATGGAAATTTTCAAACTTAAGTCAATTTTTTGTATTTGCGGTGTTGTAGTGGTATAGGATTACTAAGAACACAGTATTTGAAAACACAAACTAATATTTTTGTGTTTGTAGTACTGTGGTGGTACAAAATTTTTGGAAGAGTCGTAATTTTGTATTTACAGTGTTGTGAAGGCACATACTTTTTGCGCAAAATCACAATTTCTGTCTGGTTATGTACATATGTATATGCTTTTTGTTCATTTTATTATTTATTTGTAATACATTTTATATAATTTTTTGTTAATAAAATTTAAATAAAAAAAATAGTTTTTGGTACTCTCGGGATCAAAAAGTACTCAAAAAATTTTTTTTGATACCGAAATGCAAATCTCATTTCCCATCACTGTCATGAATTGCACAATCAAAACTTTCAACAGTCATTTTTCTTTTTCAAAAGAAAAAAAAATGTTAACTGACAGAGCTAGCTCTGCAGCTGCGAGCACGGTTTTGCCTATGTACATATATGTACATATGTATGTATATGTATGTTCGCGGCAGGCTTGCCATTTTAGTGCTAGATTTAGCACTTTTTTTCTTCGTTTAGCACTAAAGATTTTGAAAATAATGCTAAGTGATAGTTTAGCACTTTCTTAAAACTATTTAGAATTTTTTGCGCTTTTTTATTTCATTCAGTTTACAAACTTTCCATACATAATTTCTTAAGACAAATTGCGATCGAATTTATACTCGTATTATATGTTTATCAAATTTATTTATCTTCGTTAACTGTTTAGTATGACAGGAATCATAACTGAACCGCTGTGGCATACTCATATGGGTGGAAATATATTAAAGTACACCATTTGAAATACTAAATTAACAAAACTTGTTTTAAGTTTTGTTCTTTCTAAGAGCTTATAGTGTTAATAAGGTAATTGATCAGGGTTGAAAAAAGGAAAGTCATAGCTAAAGTAAGCCCAAGACTTTAGTTGTCGGTTATCCGATTATATTTCAGTAAAATTATACAACGTGTGCAATTGGTATGTCTGTTAATTAAATCGGTTCATCTGATTTAGCTATGTAGAAAGTAAATATATTTTTATTTAACTACTCTATTCCATCATTCGCAGCAGGGTTCAAAATTTATTAATTAAATACTTCAAGCAGCCTATACATACAATATTATTGAATATATTATTTTCACATCGTTTAGGGTAATGTAAAAAGGCCAAATCTTGCAAAATTTACGCAACACCATCGATATTATAGACGGTTCGACCTATACTATGGAATGATTGATACAAATCTTTCAAAAATTATGACGAAATGTTTTTCACAGTAAAAAACTTAACATAATACTATATAATTTTGCCAAAACATTACACAATATAATTCTATTTTCTTTGTTATGAAAAAATGTATTGTGAACACTATGAATATAATGTACACGTTAGCGAACATATAGAATACAAAAACTTCAGAATTTCATTTCAAGTGTATGGACCACTTAAGAAATAAGAGAAACTAAAAATGATAACTGATTTTAGCACTTTTTTGTGTGTGCTGTAGAACATTTTAGCACTTTTATTTCTGCAATCTAGCACTTTTCCTCTTCCATCTCATGGCAACACTGGTTCGCGGTACTACCATGATGGTAATATCATCTTCATTATAAAGGACGTGTGTCAAACGGTAGAAAAGTACTATGGTAAAAAAATATTTGCCTGTGGTAAAAAAATTTCATTTTTCTGCTGTGCCAAATGATATCTTTTTTGACAATGTAAAATTTTGACAAATTCGCTTGAGCATAGAAAGAAGCTAATGAAACAATTGCTGCGGCGGCGGTTTTGCTTCGCCTGACTACAAGCCGCCGGCTACCAACAAATTTTTAAGAGGACATTTTTATATAAAACAATATTCTTGTAGCAATAAATTATATATATGATGCAACATTTTTCGCAAACTAAAATAAACAATGATTTTTTCACAGTCTAATTAAACTTCAAAAAGACGTAAAAATCTTTGTATTGGGCGACGGTTCGAAGCGACGGCGGTGTATTTAAATTTTATGATACCATGCTTTTTATTGCAGCTTGTCAAAAATTTACCTGTTGTGTCAAAATTTCTACTAGCCCCGAGGGCTAGTGAAATTTTTTTCACCTCAGAAGTGTCAAAAATTTACTTACACTAGTACTTTGCTACCGTTTGGCACAGGCCCAAAGTATGATTGCCACACTACTCTAATAGATAATAATAACCAAGAATAATGAAACCAGTACCCCGTTTCTGTAATTTGTGAGAAGTTCTCGCATCGAGATAAATTAAATAATTATGTTGGTTGTCCTATGTTACACAGGGTTACTCACATAAAAACTTGTACAAACTAGTGTCCTGCACAAGAGTATTTATAAGACTTTTCAAGACATGAGAGATTTTTTCCAATGCTTTACTACAGCGAAATATTCTGAAAGAATCGCTAAACAACACTGTTGGCAAAACAAAGCACCGAAAAAATTACTTGCGACCAGTGTTGCTTAGCGATTCTTTTAGAATATTTCGCTGTAGTAAAGCATTTGAAAAAATCTCTCATGTCTTGAAAGGTCTTATAAATAGTCTTGTGCAGGACACTAGTACAAACTTACAAAAATATCAACAAATACAGTTTTTTTCTTACTCACCCTGTGTTTCACAGGATGATAACAATTTTCTCGACTCGCAAACTTCTCAAATTCCTTACAGAAACGAGGCACAGGATGCAATTGTACGCAAACTGAACATGGGACTATTAAGTGTGCAACCCTTACAGAAGAAGATAGTAAATATTTACTGTCTAATTCATAAAAAATATTTTAGGTTTATTACAGGTTCATTTGACAAATTTCCCATTAGAGCTGTGCCAAATCGTTCATTCAAGTGACCGCTCATTTTCGTTCATTTTCTAAAAAAGAACGAGTTCGTTCATTTCGTTCATCCGCTCTTTTCAAGAAATAGAACGAAGTAAAAACAAACAAACAAAAGCTGATTCGTCAAATAAAAAGGGCATTTGTCCAGTGAGTTTGTTATGAATTGTTTAGTAAACTAAGCAAAACAAACAATAGAAAATATAAGAAATAAAAAAAAAATCAGCAAGTAAAATGTTTAAAATATTAAAGGAATAAGAAATCAAAAGATTCATATTGGCAAAAGAGCCACATATAAATAATCAAAATAGAATGTTTATAATATTATCTACATATGTAGGTAAATTTGTTTAAAAAGCTCTTAATATGTTCTAAAAGCTTAAGAAATGTTAATGGCAGTTTTATTAATTTCATAATGGTCATACTGCTACTAAAAGCAGGCAAATGAAAACCAGAATGTGACAAAAAATCTCACACGAATAAAGAAAAAGCAAAAACAAAACAAAAACACCCAAGTGCGCTCGTTCGTTCAATTGTACTTTTTATCAGCACTGCTGAGCCAGAACAGCTCAGTAAAGTGACCGGCTCACTTCGTTCATTTTACTGATTCGTTCATTTGTACTCGTTCGTTCATGAACGACACAGCTCTATTTCCCATAGAAATACATATGTCATATCGTCGTAGTGAATGCAATAGGCTGTATGTGAAAAAAAAATTGAATTTGGTTTTATTTTAGCGTTGTTACCAAAATTGGGGCTCCTACAACTACAATTTATCTTATGCTGTTCAGTCAATCAAAAGAGAGATTTTGCGCGTTATTGTAATTTTATTAAGATAAATTGCAGTTGTAGGAGCCCCAATTTTGCTTACAACGCTACAATAAAACCAAATTAAATTTTTTTTTGACATACAGCCTATTGCATTCACCACGACGATATAAGCGTTTAATAAACCTGAAATATTTTTTATGAATAAGGCAGTTAATATATATTTAAAAGATTTTGGAGTATGAGTTGTCCAGAAATAAATATACATATGTACATATATTGATGGCGTCATGATAGGAAAATATACACGTTTTTAGATTATTTGCCCACCATTAAGTACTGTCGCGCCACATCCTAACAAAATATTTATTATCGGAATGGCCAACAAAACAGTCTCTTTACGAGTTTTACAAAGTTAATTGGTGTAATGCTCGAGGCGTACGGAGCCTACCCATAGCTACCTTTTACATACCATGCTTACGATACTGAAAACTTGGCCTTATATTTTCCGAAGAAGGACCAGTGTGAGAAATGTTCTTTGTACAAATTTGGGAATTTATTGGTAGAAGAAAAAAAGAAGAAGATAGAATAGAAAAGGGAATCGGTAAAAATAACGAAAAATTCTGATGGCACCAAAGTCCAAAATTAGTAGCTTGTATTACAGAACGAAACTTCAGCAGCACAATTTGACGTTTCATTATATTAAGAACATAAACGAATATTACTACTTATGGAATGAAACTGAAATCATGCTCTGAAAAATTTGCAAGCATTTGGAATTTAAAAAAAAGTAATTGCCCCAAACTGATTCATCTAAGCACATTAAAGTAACTTTTTACAGTAATGGGTACAGCTATAAAAATAGAAACTGTGTGATGTCTAATGACGTATTATTCATGGCAATAAAATACAACACAATTATTGACAGTGATGCCAACTTAGCCCTTTTAGGGCTAGATTTAGCCCGTTTTCAGTCAGTCAAAACGCGAAAAAAAATTTTTAGCTCCAAACTAAAAAACGCGCAAACCTAGCATTTTTTACAATAATCTTTCAGCCCTTTTAGCCCCTTTTTAGTTTTTGCTCGATATGGCTACATATAAACTTTTGCGAACTTTTTCTTCCTTTAATCTAGCAAAATAAAATGAATAAAAAGTCGATATTGCTTTACCAATTTAAAAAAGAAGAATAATATAGAGTAATCTTTTATTTCTTCCAAATTTTTTATGCTTTGAAAGTTATTCAGTACAGACTAAAACAGATAATGTATGTTTTTGGAAGAGCGAGAAATCGAAATTTTATTTAATAACGGCCAATTTTAAATGTATCTACTTACATACATATGTAAACATACATATCGTTAACTCAATAGGAAAAAACTAGATAAAAAAGATGCAACATTGATAAAAAAAAAATATTTTAAACGCAATATTATGTAATTATGTAAAGTTTTTTTTAATAAAAATTGCGTTTAAAAAAATTTTGTATCAATATTGCATCTTTTTTTATTTAGTTTTTTCCTCCTCCTGTAAACTATGAAAAACATGAGTTAGTGCCTTTTCGTATTAAGTTAACGATGTGTATATATATTTCTATTATATATGTACATATGTATATGCTAACTATTTAATCTACGTATGAACATACCTTATTGAAATGTAATATGAAATGTAAATGAAATATGTACAATATTGAAGCTCTAAGGCTATGTATGTCTTGATCTCATGATAGTTATTTATATTCTAATAAATTACTTTACAAAAATTGATTTGATGTTTTTATTTTCAACAGAAACATTTTAATACTAGCCCCTTTTCGCGCTTTTTCGAAAAATTTTGCTATTTTTTTATTTTTGAATATTTTTTCAAAGATTTTTACGCGTTTTGAGTCTCAAAAGTTGGCATCACTGATTATTGAGCAAAAGTTTCTCGAAGTGGGTCATATTCAGATGGAAGCTGACTATACATTCCACTATCGAGCGAAGGCTTAAAAATAAAGATATCCATGTTCCTGCAGATAACGGTGAAGTCTAAAGATTAGCTATAAAAAACCAAGGCCATATGATGTTATTTATCTCAGCTATCCCTTTTTTTAATTTGGCTCTGTTCAATTCTTTAAAGGCATTCGTCCTGACCGCACCATATGAAGGTAAGGCAAAAGTCAATGGCCTAAAAGCCCTGCGGTGGTGAGATACATTTCAAATTAAGATTTCCAAACAAATGGCAAAAAATACCTCAAAGAAAGTCGCCATATGGTATTCCCTTTTAATTTTCACAGCTTCAGAATCTTCAGATATATGTATTCCAACTTTAATTAGCTTAAATATACATAAGCCCAATTCACAATCTTGTGAAAATGGTTTTGCATCGTTGCATGTGCAAAATGGTATAGTATATTGATACTCACCACTAAGAATTGTTAAGTGGTAAATATCAATATGCTATAATAATTTGCACATGCAACGATGCAAGACCATTTGCACAAGATTGTGAATTGGGCTATTGTATGATGATTTATATTCTTTGATCGTAGCATGTGCAAAATAGTTAGTATATTGATACTCACCACTTAACAATTCTTAGTGGTGAATATCAATATACTATACCATTTTGCACATGCTACGATGCAAGACCATTTGCACAAGATTGTGAATCGGGCTATTAAGTTTAAATCAAATAAAAATTAATTTCGTTGTTTTTTCATCTTAAATATATTTTTTTTTAATAAATGTGATTTATTTAAATCACATTTAAATTTAAATTGCAAATTAAGTTAATTTCAGTGAAAAAACTAGATTTCTTAATATAAAACTAATCTTTTATTCAGCTAAAAAAAACTGCTGAGTCAATCTCAAAGTACCACATCGATTTGCAAAAACCTGTTAAGTTACAAAATCTTTCATTACACACTATGTAAATATTGAATTATATTTGAAACTATCAGCGCAGAAGTGGTGTAACCCACATTTGTTTTTTGGTTGCCGTTCTGATGATAAACACATTCACCACTATTGCGAATGTCAACGGCGCCATAAGTGATGTCGACGGCACTCTCATGGCATTGCCGTTGACAAGATTGCCAACTTTCGATAAGAACCGATAACATTTTGGCATTATCAAAGGTAACAAAACGGCGACATTGTCTTAGATTGGCTTTGGCTTTGTCGACAAAAATTTTGTTAACTTCTCAAAGCAAATTTTCAACTGTCACAGTTAAGTGCTTAAAAAAATATTTGAAATGGAAAAAAAATTAAAATTGCTACTAATAAACAATTTGAATTGCTAATACAACAGCTTGAAAGTAAACCAAGTTTAGCCAAAGGATTTCATAGGGGCCCAAGTGGTAATAACTTTAAAGAAGAATGGGAAGAAATCAAGATGAAGCTGAATTCTATTGGACCACCAATTAGAGACAGCGATGGTTGGCAAAAGGTAAGGATAAAAAGTTCTTCAAAGTATAAATTTTAAATGTGTCCTATGTTCAGGTTTGGAGAGATTTTAAATGTAAATTAAAAAAAAAGTTAACGAACAACAAAGCTGAGCTCAATGCAACAGGTGGAGGCCTGTGCAAATTATTACCACTCTCACCTTTGGAAGAAGCTGCTTCTAACTTGCTTCAATTTGAGAAGCAGTTTAATCCTGAAGGTATTGCCCAAGGTATACAACAATCAAATGAAGAAACTTCATATGAAAATATACCTACCACAGAACAAATAATCTGCGAAGATTTTGTGGAAGTGCCATCAACTTCAGCACATGCCATTGAAATACTAGAACAGCCTACTTCAAGAAAAAGAAAATCGAATGACCAAAGAAAGGAATTTTTTGAAAAGCACAATTCTATGCAAAAGGAGGATTTTAATGCAATTTCTAAAACAATCAGCGAAGTAAAAGACTGTTTAAAAGAAACAAGTCAACATCAGAAAGAAATGTGTGATGATAGGAAAAAAACTTTAGAAGAAATAAAGACAGTCTTACAGGAAACAAGCCGGTACCAGAGAAAACTATATGAAGTAGTTAGAAGGAAAAAAAATGAAAATTATGGAGAGACAGGAACAAAGACATGAAGAACTCCATGAAAGAGAAATGCAAATAAAAAATATAAAATTGGAAATAAAGAAAAAAGAATTGCAAGCTCTTGAGAACAAATATTAGTTGAGTAAATCACATTTTTAATTTACTTGTGCCCTTACTGTTAATTTATTTAAACAAATTAATTTAATTTTTTATGTAAATGTACATAATTACATATGTATATACATACATAAAATACATGTGTATTTCAATGAATATGAGTATATAAAAAGAATGAATTGGAACTACAAAAAACTTGTTTTTATTTGTTCTCTTATTTGTACAGCTTCACCACTTTGCATGATGTATGCGTTGGTATCAAAATTTTTATTGCTATTTTCCTGACTATTTATTGGTATGTCATCCTCTGCATTGAAACTCTGATATTCAATGCAAATGTTGTGTAAAGCAGCACAAACATTTACAATTTTGGTTGCTTTGCCAGGCTTATAATGTAGTTGGCGGGCACCTAGGAGGCAACGGAAACGAATTTTAAGCACGCCAATCGTTCTCTCCACGATATTTCTTGCTTTTGCGTGGCAGCTATTGAATATTGCTTCAGGACTTCTCTCTACAGCGGACCTGTAAGGCGTCATTAAAAACGGCTCAAGGGGATAACCAGCATCACCTATACGAATATACTTTTTTTATTTTTCACAAGAATTTTAGTATTTTGGTGTATTACCTAAAAGCCAGCAATTTCTTTCACCAGCATTGTAGCGCTCTCGCAATACTTGTCTTGCTGTACTTACGTTCCATACAAGAGAATCGTGGCATGAACCTGCATACCGTGCATCCAAATATCTAATTTTCATTTTGTTATCGCAAACCTAAAATTAAATTAAGAAATGTAAGCTTTTACTCAGATACCAATGAATATAAAACAAACATATTTTAAAAGTTCACTTACAACCATTTCATTAAGGCTAAAAAATCCTTTTCGGTTGTAATAAAGGTTTTGCTCTTCTTTACTAGGGGCCAAAATCTTAATGTGTGTGTCGTCAACACAACCAATAACACCCGGAAATCCAGTTTTTTCAAAAAAATGCAGCTTACACTCGGCCTTTTCCTCTTCGGTCAATTCAAATTTGATATAAAGCGGACAGATCGCAGATTGTAACACATCGAGTGTCTCCTCCAGAATTAAAGATACTGTGGGTTGTGATAAGCCCAGATTAAAGTCATTCCCGACACTTAATTGATAAGAACCTTGTGCCAAAAACCGTAGTATTGTCGTTAGCTTTAATTCAGTAGATATAAAAGTTGACCTTACTCCAGCCTTCATGAAAGTCCGAATTATTTCCAAAACACGTTTAAAGGCCTTTTTTTAAGCGAAAACAATCCACAAATCTGTAATTAAGCAGAATATTGCACTTAAACTGCTTTCAATTTCTCAAAAGCTAACTTTTTTTCTTTACTTACCTGGCATCTGGCAAACTAAAAATGTCCGACCCTTATCTCATAACTTTTCGCCGAAGTTTTAGTTTCTCATTATTTTCTTCATCAGAACTCTCACTTGAATACAACATTAGAAACATATTTATCTTTTAAATTGCAATAAAGTTTTTAAAATAAACAAAAGAAACAAATCAAGCAAACGTCAAAATGTATAGTGATGATATTTATGTTCTTCACATTATCGATAACAGGACAGCGTCAACACAATACTTTTAATTAATACCGATATGGCGTTGGGGTGACGGCGAGTGCGTAGCAATGTAACGACGACTATAGTATTGTGTTGACGTCGATGACGGCACTCATAATAAGGGCGATTATTTACACTACCAACTATCAAAAAAAGTAGAGTGAGTCACCTTTTGTTATTCTAAATAAAATGGATCTGAAAAGCCGTTTTTGTACAGATCATAATATTGCAAAGTAATAAAGCAATTAAATAATTAAAAAGAGCAATTGTTTAAATAACTAGATGTGGGTTACACCACTTCTGCGCTGATAGCCTAATTTGTGCATTGACAATTGTACCTATGTACTTAGTATTTATGTAACACTACAAAATAGTCCAGCTATGTATATCTAGAAAATATTACAAGTTTATTGTGTCTCCTGTAAAAATTAGTTGAAATGAGTTAGCAGATTTACACTCTAAGCCGACGATGTACACTTTTGCTGCCCGAAAACATATTAAATTTTTTTTTGTTTGTTTAATATTTTTTATCTGAAATTAAGTAAATGTGATGTTTATATTTAATTAAATTTATTTCTATTTTGAAATAAAGAAATTAAAAATTTACTTATTTACTTTTAAAAGCAACAATTCTTAGCGATATACATACATACATACATATGTGTGTATGTGTGTATGTACATACCCTGCAGAAAGTGCGAATAGTGAAATTGTAGTGATTTACTAGTGACATTTTCAGTGGTACTACTGACCAGGGGGTATACTATGTATTTCAAAACGAAAGAAAATGCTTTAGAATTTGTACATATGTTATTAACATTGCAATTCGAAAACATTTGCTTTCGTTTCGAGTAACAGAGTAGACACTCAGGTGTGCCCCAGCCAATTAAATTATCTATTGACATTTAACATTAGCTTGTCATTGAAAACCCACCACTAGACTGTAGCACTACTGACAAAGTAGTTCTCTTGGGACCACATGGAGACATTGATACCAAAGATTCACTAGTATACATATATTAGGGGCTCTAGTCTGCAATATCGATATTTCCTCGCTCAATGTCAATAGTAAAATTGTAGTGATTTACTAGTGATATTGTCAATAGTACTACTGACTATGTATACCCCAGCCAATGTAATCGTCTATTGGCATATAACATAGGGTTGTCATTGAAAATTTGTTAGTAAACTTTAGCACTATTGAGAAGGTAGTTCTTTTACGACCATATGGAGATGTTTGAACCAAAGATTCACAAGTAGATTTTAGTGACCCTCGTCTACATATGTATGTATGTATATTTATTTAATATTATTGCACAGCATAATAAAATAGAAAAACAAACCATGACGCGTTCATTGAAAATATCACCAGAAATACACTGGAACTGTTGTCTCTAACGTATCTTTAATCGCGCATAAAAGGAAAGTTGTCGACATTTTAACTAGTGCAATTGTCGCTGGAAAAAGAGTATTGACATAGAGACATATGGTTCTAGGCTGACTAGAGCAATATTACATATGTAAGTATATTTTTTTAATAATTAAAATATTTACGTCCCTTTTCACAATGTATGATTAAGAGTTAACGTGAACTTTAACTGACAGTTTTTCATACAAAACTCGCCGTTAAAGTCCCTGTGAGCTTTTAATTGTACATTGTGAAAAGGGGCGTTAGTCTATTTACCTATTTTCCCATCACAACTGATAATCCAGCATTTCAAATCCGGCGTACATTACATTCACTTTTATTGTTTAAAGAACACACTTTCATATAATTATTTTTGTTTAATTAATTCTAGTATGTACACAATATGTACTTAAACATTAGCATAAATATTTACATATTTATGTGATTGAATTTTTTTTTTTTGTAATTTACTTCTTAAGCTCTTACTTAACACTTTATGCAAATTTATTGATTACAACATTTATTACAAATTCCAGTAAGAGAAAAACAATTATTGCAAATAACTAACAATTATCTTTTTAACTGAAATTTCCATACTTTTTCGTTTTTTTTTGTTTGTTTTGAGTTTTTACTGTAGATGGTGATCAAACGGGAATTTTACAACAAATACAACACGACGCGCTATACAAGAATGGCGTTTCTGTTGTTTACTCAAGCGCGACAATTTGAAATGGTTGAGCCCACAATGCACCCATGGCGACGATGTCAAGTAAAGCGCCAAAACAATAAGACACGAAAATATTTACAAAAACAGAAACAAAACAGCAGCAACCGTAAACAAATTCTACACACAACATTGCGTGTGAATGTCGTCGTTTAGCTACAAGTCAACTTGTTTTTTAAGAGTTTGTGTGCACCCAATATGTCTTTTCATAAGAATCGTGTAGAGTTTTAAAGCCAACTACAAAACCACAACAACATGCATTCACACAAGCACAACTGTTTCCTTGCACCAACAATCTTGATCACTTGTGCTATTTCTTCTTTTTCTTCTTCTTTCGCACCATTCACTCACACAATTCCGTTAGGCACTTGTTTTGCTGGTGACGCTATTGTTGCTGCCATTGCAATTTCTTGTTTCTTTTCTTTTTCTCTGTCTGACCAATTGTATGTGGGGCGAGTGTTTATTTTTTTTTTATTTACTCATGTATTCTCTTAAGAGTTTGGGAGTTCTCAAACAAACCGGTTTACACAAACAAAAAGAATTATGGTGGATTGTTATTTAAATTCAATTTTTAGTTTTTTTTTTAATTTTTCTATACGTACTGTTTTATTTAGGCTTGCCTTATTTTTTATATTTAGCTGCACTTTAATAAACGTTTAAATTATGAAAAATTGTATTTCATTATTAGGCATAATTTTTTTTAATTAAGTTCATTCATTCAACATACAGGTCAATATGATTCAATCTAATCCCACCACAAACATAAATTTTTTGATTTGTTTTATGTCGTTCAATCATATACATATGTATGTACATACATATGTACATATATGTTTGTACATATGTGTGTGGATATGTACTTATATATTTTTTTCGTCTTTTTCCATTAACGTGTAATATATGTTAATGCATTACATACATTGCGTGTTTTCTCATTTTACCAACTTGCTATAAAAACTTTGGCATTTTAAAGTTTAAGTAAAAATTTCGTAAGCTTTATTTGAAAAATTTTCACGAAACGAGCACCACAATTCACTACCAATCTAAACAGTTGTACCGAATGTACTGAATTGTGTAAACAATAAAAATTTAGCAGCAGCAATAAGCAACAGCCCTCAAAATAACTTGGCAACACAATAACAACAATGCGAAACAAAATAATGGAGGAGTGGCTTTGTGACAGTGGCCATCCATCACTAATGCTATAAAATCTATTTGTGCGTGTGTAAAATGATGGACATGCGCTGTGCCAGTCCTTAAATTGTATGCTTGTGGTAAAGGTGGAGTTTAATGCATTTCTACTCTTTTCTGTACACTTACACAACCTGATCAAGGCATATACACAATTTAAGTACCAACACAGATACAAATTGATTCTCTCCTCTTTTTTGATTGGCGGATAACTGTCAGGTAATCCGGTAGTTGTATGTAGTTTTGTAGTTCTTACTGTATGAAATTTATATTTGTTGCTTAGTCAAACAACTAAAAGTTTATTATTGTGGTAGTATTGGTATTTATATCACTAAGTTTTGTTTGATGTGTTGGTATTTTTAAATTTTTTATTTCTCACTTTTGATTTTTTTTCTTAATTTTTTTCGCTCTGTAGTTGTTGTAACTTATTTACTTCATTTTGGTTTATTCGTTTTATTCCTCCCTACGTTCGTTGTTATTATTTTACTTGTTAGTTTGTATTCCATTTTTCGTTTCGTTTTAATTAAGCTTTTTCTGTCACCTTTTGTTATTTTTTGACGTTTTACATTGTATTGTATTCTCTTAGTTTGTTATTGCGCTTAGTACCCTACTGTTTATATTACATGATAAATAACCATTTCGAACTTAATAGAGTAAACTTCGATATTTCAGACATCTACAAGCCAGGACAGCACGGTAATCCAGACACTTATGGAATGTTTCACGATATCAAAAGAAAACTTTCTACTGAAAATTTATATTGAAAACAACTAAGTATATTATATGAAAATTTGTTTTTGCTTTCAATATAAATTGTTTTCTTTCGATATCGGAAAACCATACATATCACCATACTAATTTTCAACCTCAATAATTCGGGCAGCATTTATTACAATTTATTTTGCACCAAAACTTTAACTTTCTAATAATACGGGATTTACACGATGACTTTTTCCCCTGCATTTTTCTTGAATTCTCTTTTGTGTTGCTACCCCTTTGATCGCCTTTATACCCCGTTGGTCAATAAACTCTAGGAAAGTTACAGTAAAAAGTCATAGTGTGAATCCCGTATAAGTTTAGTTATGTTTTTAAATTTTTGCTATCCGTCCTCTTTTCCCCACAAACTGTCTTTTTGGGATCTCTGTTTACGGAAAAAATTAGTGTCCGGGAAAGTACTGCTTTCTAAGGCAATTTTTTCGCTTTTGCATTGCTTGATTCAGCTTGATTTTTATTAAAAACCAAGCTGAAAAGAGATATAATTGGTATTGGATGTCCATCTTATCTTAAAAATAACATTGTCCATAAGGTACCACTATCCTATATTTTAAGACGTAAAATTATTAAGATATCTTTAAAATATCACTGGAGATGCGTAAAAAGATCCAAAATAATATAGTATATAGCTGAAAGTCAGAGTTTAAAATCTTTATTTTGTAAACAAGCAATATATTCTAACGAAACATTGAAAGTTTGGGTGTGTTCGTAAATGCATCACTGCTCTGCATCATACGCGTAAACTTTTATTTCAAATGTAATACAAGTTTGCTGATAATCTGTTTTAGTAGTAATCATGATTCTACACCATACTTTTACATTTATTTGTGCGTTATCTACTTCAGTGAACTAGATTAGAACATTTAAATTTCCATTTGCAGCGCAGTGATGCATTTACGAACAGGCCCTTTATTTAAATTCGGTAGTCCTACCGTTAGAGATAAATATTTGATGTATAATCGGTTGAACTTTGAATAGACTGTGTGCCATAAACCTTTTTTGCTAAGTATGTATAAACGACAAAACTTTAAGTTTAAAAGAATGTTTCTAACATATTAAACGATACGAGTCTCTCTGGCCGTTAATGTATACAAATATTCTCAAATGTGTACATAGTTACTTATATTTGACATAACTACAATTTAATGTTAACATATCGATGGTGTTGGGTAAAGAGATCCAATATTCTAGATTTACCCTTCGGTGCGAGATTTATCCTTTTTAAGCAACAGTGTCGATATATACATATTTAAGATTTTATTGGTGGTAATATTATTGGAAAAATCAACTTAATTTTCTATTATTCTTTCTTGATGTTCAAGTTTCAGTCGGTCGAAAAATTGTCAGTTCACATGGTTGTCATATTCTAAAATGGTCAGGTCTGTAGTTATGCGCTGCCAGACTCATAGTCAAAACAAAGTAAACTTTAAGAATTTAAAACCAGTATTTTGTATGGTAATACTGGTTTTAAATACATAAAAGTATACTTTGCTTTGACTATGAGTATGCGCCAAAGTATTTGTTAGAAATTGTTAAATATCAATCGCTTGTGGTTGTGTTGAATGTAGAAAGTGAAAATATAATTTGTTGTGCACCAGAAGGAAGCAATTGCAATGATTTTGTCTGCAAATATTTTGTTAAATTTTTTCCTTAAAATCAAGCGTGTCCAGTGTTGCCCATAGAAAGAATTCTCTTATAATGACGCCATTGTCAGATGCATAAACTTCGCACATCTGACAATATTAAAATGTCTGACATATGTACATATGTATATCTGGCAGTAACATTTTAGAGCTGCTAGTCTTGCAATGGACTGAGAATTCTTTTTCTGGCAACAACAACAATATTGTAAGATCTGACAAATGGCTCTACAAAGCTTAATATCAAGCTCTATCTGAAGTTATGATTAAAATAAGAATTGCGTGTAAGCATGATGGTACCGACTTTAAATGCAAGTACATAAAATTTTTGATATTCATTGCCGATTACAGGGATGTTACGAGTATAACAAACAATTCGAGATTTTTTCAGCCAACTCCAGGAAAAATTTATGTACAGATAATTGTATAAGTACATACATGGATGCATATGTATTTATGTATGTACATATGTATGTATGCAGCTAAATAATTTCGTAGACTTTCTTCTTGTTGTCAATTTATAATATTTCCACATGCTATTGTTAAAGAAGAAAAAATTAATTTTTTCTTGTAGAAATATGTATGTAAGTAAATAATTGCAAAGCAAAACCCGGTTGCCGGCCTTGAAATATGATTTGGTATATTTACACAGTAGCACATTTTTCAACTTAAAAATCTTGAACCAATTGAGACCACTAAAATCTGATAGCTTATGATAGTAGAATTAAAGCCCTAGCTGGGTTTTGAATTATTAGCTAGACTTGGGTCGAACTCGTTCTCGTTCACTAGTTCATTTTTGCCACAAACCAATAATCAAACCCATTTAAATTACATGGGTTTGATGATTGGTTTGTGGCAAAAATGAACTAGTGAACGAGTTCGACCCAAGTCTATTATTAGCTAAGGTTTTTTTTAAATTAATTTTTGAAGTTTTCGACTGGGAGGAGGATTTTAGTACATGTATCATGTAATGAATGATAACGGCATATTTCAAATGTCAAAAAATTTACATTGTTTAGATTGTAGGTTCGAATTAAATAAATTTGGGGAATTTAAACTATTACGGCATACATTGCAGAAAGAAATTTTTCTAAGTATCTCTTTTTAAAATATTGCAAGTGTACTTTTATTTTCCATCATCAACAATAAAAATCTCTGACGAATTTTTACGTTTTTGACAGTTTTGCTGTTTTGAGTAAGATCTTATTGTTTTTTTTTTATTATTTTATCTCAAGGTAAAAATTTTAATTAATTAAGAGCTAAAAATTTACCAAAGAGAGACACGCATTATTTCGAATAGTTCACGAGATATAGACTTAAAAATCAGTACATCTTTTTTGAAAATTGTACTAAAATCCACCCCCAGTCGAAAACTTCAAAACTGAATTAAACAAAAACTTTAGCTAATAATTCAAAACCCAGCTATGGTTTTTCTTCTACCATCATAAGCTTTCAGATTTTTTGGGTCCCAGTTGGTTCAAGATTTTAGTGCTACACGGTGTTATCGACCCTTAAAATTTAACCACTTTACATAAGGCTGTTAATTTGTAAGAAAATCAAAATGTAAAAAGTAAATCAAAATGTTCACGTGTGCAACAATACGTAGGTAAATTTGTATTCAAGGGGTCTACTCTGTAATTCGAAACGAAAGGAAATGCTTTCGAATTTACATGCTATAACCACACAAATTCGAAAGCAATTTGTTTCGTTTCGAATTTCACAGCAGAACCCTAACACTCCCTTTATTAATTTGTATAAATATTTATAATACGGTGCCCATTATGTAATATATTTTTGAAGAAATAGAATTTTATTCTTAACCCTGTCGCTCCTACTAGGATAATATATCCCACCAATGTTCCTTACGTCCTAACTTTTTTTCTACGCTTTATATTCTAATATCTAATGTCTCCCAATAAAGTTTGAAGTATTATCTGTGGTGCACTTATGCAAATCTGTGTTGAATTATATCGATATATCATTTATGCTCATTTCTTTTACATCAGAGCACTTGTTTTTCGCTGATCGTGGCATAATTTTGCAAATAAAGCCAGAGGTTTTGTATTTCTATTCACGATTTTATATTACAACAAAAAGTAAGTAATGAAATATTCATTTAAACATTTTGCAGTAAGAAAATTTTTAAACCAGAAAGCCTCAGAAAGCTTTTCTTTTTTATGGGACATATGGTCCCAATAAGATTTTCGAGTGGGACCTATTATACCAATGTAAGTTAAAAGTGCGAGTTTCCTTTTTTATTTATGCAGATGGCAAGGAAGAAATTGTCGAAGAAGCAAGTGGTTAAGATTATGTTAGAGGACGATGAAAGCGAAAATGATGGAACTGATTTCAGTGACTTCGGGTCCAATTATACTCCGTCAGATAAGAAAGAAGAATATTACCTTCTTATTAACCGTTCTTCTTCCTATTATTGCTGGTGGTGAGACAGCTTCTGATGCTGCTGTTGCTCTTGGAATTGATGTTGGTGCAGATCATGCAACCGCTGCTAATGCTGATGTTTCACTTGGTGCCGCTATTCCGGCAGGCAGTGAGATTACTCGTGATACAGCTACTACACTTGCGACTTGCAAGTGGTCTATATTTAACGAAAACAGTACATTTGTGCCTAAATATACAATGCCTGCGGACGGAGATGCAAAGGTATTATTGGATTTGACGCCTTCGGCCACTGAATATGATGTCTTTAGAAACATTGTTCCGAAGAGTTTGTACATTAGGATAGCCGAATGCATCAATCAGAGGCTAGCGAAGCTAAACAGGGCAAAAAATGCCAAACGAAATTGCACGGATGAATATGAAATTATGACTGTCATAGCAGTGTCATTAATTATGCACTACAACCATGTTCCGGCTAAAGCTAATTAGTGGACCAACAACATTTCATTGGGCAATGAATCTATAAAAAAAGAGCATGTCTCGTGACCGATACACTCACTT
Organism: Tachina grossa; assembly: GCA_949987645.1. Taxonomy (NCBI): domain Eukaryota; kingdom Metazoa; phylum Arthropoda; class Insecta; order Diptera; family Tachinidae; genus Tachina; species Tachina grossa. Next base: position 129,167,942 of record OX465274.1, on the reverse strand, counting down.
ATCGTCCATGTTATATTTCAATGACGTAGAAATACCGTCTGGAGCTCCAAAAGACTATTATATGTCTGAAGTTGTTGCTTGTATAAAGAAAACATTTGCTGAGGCACGAAGTGAAAGTCCTTTCCAATCAATTGATGAGTGCATGGCAAAATTTAAGGGGCGCTCCGTGCTAAAACAGTACATGCCAATGATGCCTATAAAACGTGGAGTGAAAATGTGGCTGCGGTGTGATGCACCGGACAGGCACTCTTGATGAAAGTCATCCTAAATTTGCTATCATTTTCGACAGATTTTTAACGTCAGTATCTTTGCTAAGGAATATTCAATTCCCAGCTTTTGGAAGTTATATGAAAAATTGAAGAGAAACACCAGCTTATGAAGGACGATTGGATCGCGGGCAAAGCCAATTTCAAGTAAGTGCGGATGGGTTGTCAGCTTCCAGATGGATGGACTCAAAGGAAGTCCTGTGCATGTTCAATTGTCACAAGCCAGTCCCCCCAGGGAAGTCTATTTTTAACTGCGGGTGTAGCAAGCCCGGGGCCCCAGCTGGGGTAATGTGGCTTTTTCCATTGACGTACCTTTGGTACATTACCCATAAAACTTATGTGTTACTACCCGATCTCTGGCAAACAGAGCAAAGGATGTGCGCATATTTATAAAAGGAAGACAAATTTTTGTACACCCGTTGTTGTCAATTATTGCAGCATCACCTAAAACTGCCCCTGAGTTCAAAAGACGATAGAGGTGAAGCCCTTGTGGTGGAACTTCGAGGTCTCACCAGAGGCTACTTCTGGTGCCACGGGTGCCGGTTGCCCGACAGCTGAGCTGCTTAGAGATAAATGCATTGCGGTTGTCAAGATCCTGTGCTGAAATGGTTGTGCGTCCTACCTCCTGGGTTTAAGGGGCGTTTATCAAACATTATCGATCGTAGTAGGCACAGGATCATGGCGGCAAGCTTGCGTTCTTCTCGCGTGAGTGGTTCTCGGTGCTCTGAAGTTTTGAGTGCATGTAGCGGTCGTCAGTTTCCTTTGCTAAAATGCCGAGTTCGTCCTACCCCACGGGGTTAAAGGGATGATTTTGGTATGTGTGGAGTAGGCACTGGTTATTTGGCGACACAGGCATGCGTTCATTTCGGATGAGTGGTTAGCTGTGCCGGCAATGGTTGAGGAATTCTCTTGGGGACCTCGCTGTTGGTGTATACACAACACCTTAGCGTGGAAGCCGGAGAATTATCGTGGTGGCTGTGGTTGCTACCAAAATTGCTGGGAGAATAGTCTTGGCTTCCCAGTGTGAAATCAATGCTAGTGGTTGGTCTGACGCAGTCAGCCACACACTATTCTAGGTGCTGTTGCCATTCAGCAGAGCTGTTATGGGCACGGACATAGCAGCAGAGTTTAGATAGCTCAAAGTACCTCAGCAAGGTACTTGAATATAGTACAGGGATAACTATATTCAAAGATTGCAACCTATGTGTCTTATGGAGTGGGCCTTAGGTTCATTCAAAAAAGGGGGCGTTGGTCTGGCGTCTAACCCACACCCGGTGCTTTGGCTCACGTGAGATTAGGCCGCAATGGCAGATACTCACGTAAAGCTATTGCACATCTGTCACAAGCCAGAGTTCGTTCAGTTGCTGAGAAAGCAAAATAATGGTACCAGGATACATTTGAACTGTCCTTTAGTCATAAGTGACTACAATCGAATGATGGGAGGAATCGATCTCGCCGATCGAAAAACAGCTGTTTACGATATGAACAGAAAGTCAAGGAGGCAGGCCAATATTCTAAGCAAGAGTTTTTGAATATTGCTAGCATTTACCCATCGAAAACACTTCGGACGTCGTTGCGTTCAATGTTCCTAAATAAAAAAAGAAAGAAGAACCAAATTCGTGTGCTCAGGGTGCAACAATGCTTTATGTCCTTCCTGTTTTGCAGCATTCCACCAATAAATCATAATTTATATATATACTTTTAATTCATAAAGTGCAATTATTTTAATTTTTATGTTAACTTCCTTATAAGCTTTGAATTTCCATTTTTATTTTGTTTTAATTAAAATAAAACTGAAAAAAATTTAATTGGTCAAAGCAATTTTTGATATATTGGGACATTATGTCCCACCGTGAAACTACATTGCGATTATATATCCCAGGATAAGAGTAAGGATCTTCGACTTCTCATGTATGGCCAACATCTTATATTTTTGCCTTATAAACAAATTTGCCGTTAAAACTAAAAAAAACCTTCCAGATGTCGTGAAAAAAAACTCAGGGGTGAAAGGGTTAAAGTCTAAACAAAACAAAATAAATGAAATAACTAAAATTGAAAAAAAAATATAAATGACCTTAAAAATATCAAAGCTGTTTCTAATTTTGAGTTTATGAAGTGAAGTTCGGTATATTATATTATTTGGACAGAGCATACACAAGCATACATATATATGTACTATGTATTACATAAAAAAAATTAATTCACATAATTGTTATAAACGTATTTATAGAGTCCCATTTAGCCATTAATGCCGACTAAAAGTTTTCTATTTATTTTTCTTAACAGTGTTTCTTCGTCTGTCAATTATTTGACTTCTGCCTTTACACACACTCGTTGTTTTTGTTGCTTCTGCCACTGTTGCTTATGCTGCTTAAATGATGGTTTATATTGCTGCTGCAGCAGCAGTCAATGTTGGTACGTCCATCATTGTGTCAAACTTGATGGTATTATCGTTGCCGTTTTTTGTCTTCATCATTTTCTTAGTCTCCGCCATTTCTGCGTATTGACGTATGAAATCATGCTTTTATGCATTATATTTTATAACTTCCGTTGCACTTTTTTCTGCCCACTTTCGAGCGCTTTTCTTTTAAGTGCCAGTGTCTCATATTGCCGGAGGTTCAACCTTTCTTGCTACTGTTTCATTGGGATCGTCATAGGAGTTTCTGCAAATTTTTGTTTCTTTTTTTGTCGTTTCTTCATTCGTTCACATCAACTTTGTCAATAAATTGACACATTTCTGTGTAAGACGAACGGCATTTAAATAGCAAATAAGCGTTTCATTTTTAAACTTTCTTTTGTTTTTTAATAACATACCTATTTGGTTTTTCTTCCTCTTTTTTTGTTATAAAAAATTCAAATCTCTTTTTCAAGTTTTAACATTTTCTTCACAAATGGAAAAAAACATACATCCATGCCAGAGAAGGACAATGAGTACTCAGAAAAATATACATTCATATAATAGTCCTAATTTTAGTCATTGCGTATAACGTAATTGTAGCGCAAACAATATGACGATAGAAGCCTTCAACATACAACATTTAGAATATCTGCTTCGTTTATGCGAAAAACTAAAATACGCTTCAACTAAAAATAAATAGGCACATGTGTATCAAACGTATTGACTCTCTCTCATACTTATAGTCTGAGTATGCTTACCCTCAGTCAATGAATAGTTAATGGCACAAAAAATATACACATGATACTCGGGATATTTATTCATCGTTCGCCAGCGTACACATGCACTTATCTATATAAAATGGAATGGAAAATGTGTGGGTGTGCGTGGGATTATTTGACTGCGTTTAGACACGAAAACATTTGGAAGGGTAACAATTTAGTTTGCCAGCAATTTACGGGTGGGGAAGAGAGAATCATTTTTGTGTTCGGTTCTCGGCGATACGCTTTGTTTTCATATTCTTTGCTACATATACATACATACATACATGTACAAATATGCTTGCTTTTATCCAATAATATTGGGATGTCGCCGGTAATATTATCGAGCCACAACCGCCAAAAAAGCTTAAGCAACATATTTTTGAATTACGCTTTTTGACGAAAATCTACTCTCTACAGTCCTAAATAACCGATTTTTATCAAAATTATGGAAAATTATGTCGCTTAAGCTTTTTCGGCGGTTTATGTTACAAACATACATAAATACTTATGTCTAATTACTCTGTGCAACGAATTTCGGTGCATCGCCGCTAACCTCAAGAATTCCAATGGGAAATTAAAGTAGACCATTAAGTAAAGAGAACTGCCAAAGTGTTTTGAAAAGTTAGCTCGAGTATAATTTTTATGGCTTCTTAAAGTTGGGCACTATGAGTGAAAATTTAAAAGAAAAACTTATAAATATACATACATATGTATGTATAAAAATATTTAATGTAATGTATGTAATTGTGCGTACTTATTGTTGCATTGAATCTAATGTGGAAAAATATATTTTTTCCTTTACTTTAACAAATGGGTGTAAAGGTGTGTTCAGATATAAAGAAATGATAAATTTTAGATTCAAATGTAATACATTAAAAATCTGGCGGAAATTTGTTGGTGGAATAAAAACTTGTTTTTAGACTAAGAAGAAATAAATGAAGATGATAATGGAGCTAATTTATAGAGTGAAGCAGAAATGGATTCGGCTTCGAAAGATGAGAGTGACGACACCCAAAATTTACAGCTTCCACCAACATCAAAAAGACTTCGAATCATGTATGTATGTATAGTTTAAAATATTTAAATTTTTTTAACAAAACAAAAAAAAAACTTATGTAAGTCGTTTTTTTTTAATATTCAGATCACACCCTGAAAATAAATTGAACTAGTCAAAAGAATTTCAGATTCATTTGATCTAGACCAAATTTTTCTGAAAAAGACAAGGAATGTCATGTAGTGCATTGAAATGAAAAATTTATAATTTCTTTATATTTGACCACGCCTATACCGCCCCACCAATTGTTGAAATAAAGAACTGCCCTTTGGCAGTTCTGTTATGTTAATGGTCTGCTTTCATTCCCCATTGGATTTTTTGAGGCTGGTTTTTCTTGTTGCACTGTGTTATAATCTATATATATAAAAATCAATTGCTGTTCGTTAGTCTGACTAAAACTCGAGAACGGCTGAACGGATTTATCTCATCTTGGTATTGAAATGTTCGTGAAGGTCTAGGGAAGGTTTAAAAGGTTTCGAATAATTGCCGGGAAACTCCGCAAAACAGGCAAACTCCAAGTTGATTCATCGCAAGTCATCGCAAAGGCCAGACGTACTGGATACTGTAAGCGTTTAAAATCGAATGGTAAATCCGTTGGAATCATCGGTATCCGCGGGATCAAGACATCATCACCTTTGTATTTTCCTTTTATGATTGTTGCCTCAATGACGTTATTCATCAGCTTTTTTACAGAAAGTTTTGTTCCATTGCACAGTCGAGGTTGATTAATGTTACGCAGCATGATGACAACTGATCCAACTTTTAACTGCAAATTGTGAGGTGGTAATCCAGTCAATTCCAGTGAATTTAAAAACTCCGTGGGATAGTTGACTACGTCATCCTGGTTCATAACGGTGTCAACTGATTTCAAGGAAACCAACTTTCCTGGAAGAAAATTCTGAATGGTCGCATTGATATCCTCGACATCTCTATTTTTCTCCGCCAATATTGCTCATTCACCCAGCCAATTATGGTAATTTAACTTTTGCGCTATATCTGGGAAAACACGCTCAATTAGGTCCTCTTTCGAGTCTTTGATATGACAGAAATCTTTTGGCAATGTGATGAATCCGGTCGAGGTGTCCACTGCAACTTTGTTATTTCCAATGTCTAACAACTGCTTCGCAAACACATTTCCAGTTCCATCTTGTTGCAAAAATACTCGCATGTTAGTTGTTCATTGGAGTGTCTTTACATACTGCCACAAATTTGATGATTTTAGGCATGCATTTAGTTCATTAGCAACAGTTGATTGGGGAATAACTGGAAGAGTCTGATGAAAATTACAAATATAAAAAGCAAAAAGAGCACATTACTTGGAATGTCACTATCACAAAGGATCACCAAAGTAAAGAAAGTTCTTGCGCACTCATAGATATTGTAACACAATATCGCAAAACTTGTTTCCGTGTTCTGAAGTGCGACAAAATGGATTGACATATTAGTTGGTTGCCCTATCTAATGTCAAATATAATGGTTGCGTTCAAACATTTAATTTGTGACAAAACTTAATATTAATCAATCTATAAAAACAAAATAATTTGATAGATTAACAACTGAAGTTAGCTAAAATTAAGTTTAAATAGCAATAAAGTTCAAATTGACTCTACATTTTATTTAGAAATCGTTTATATGGGAAAAAGAAAGGTACTGTTTTTAGGGGTTTTCCGGCAAATATTCGAATTTTTCTCACCTTTTAAACCTTTCCTAGACCTTCACGAACATTTCAATACCAAGACGAGATAAATTCGTTCAGCTATTCTCGAGTTTTAGTCAGACTAACGAACAGCAGTTGATTTTTATATATATAGATTTATAAGTTATAACTTTTCGAATAAGTTAAATAATGTTGAATTAATTAGATCAATTAAATTATGTCGAATTAAAATTTCATTAATGATGGTATATACATACATATGTATTTAGTGTGTATCTAAATAATCTTTGAGGTTGTTGTGGCAGCAGCGGTAAGCACGTTAACTACAACGCGATGAGTTCCAAGCTCAAATCTTGGCCGGAGAAGACAAAAAAATATACCAATATGCACACGTAAGTTAAACAATTAATAAAATACATTGACTACATTACAACATGGAATTATGTTGTTAAGACAATGATACGATATCATCAAATAATGATATGTCAGATCTCAGTAATGAAATACTATCATGATATACATAAAATATTTTGTTGATTCAATTAAGTTGTTCGTTAACAAATTTTAAGACTAACGTCACTTCATTGTATAAACTAAAAAGTTTCATTGCAATGATTACATTTTTTATTTAACATATGAAAATGTACGTTGCCTTGTAAAAAACATTTCGTTACATGAATGAAAATATTTCATGTATGTATATATAACATTTTTTCAGCTGATGAAGCAATTTTAGTAATGCGAATGAAGCGTTGCATTGGTTGAAAATTAATGACAAAATCATAAATATAATAGCAGGATTCACAATCTTAATTCTATAGTATATTGATACTCACCACTTAACAATTATTAGTGGTGAGTATCAATATGCTATAGCATTTTGCACATGTTACAATGCAAGACCATTTGCACAAAACTGTGAATTGGGCTAATGTAAAAAATCATTGTATTTACGAAGGTTTTTCTCTCAGTGCAATTTCAACAAATTTATTTGGAAATTTATTTTTTAAATATTAACAAAAATATTGACGAAACAGAAATGCTTAGCGTAGTAATTTTTATTAACTAGCATGATTCCAGCTGATATATATAAATATGTCAGGATGATATACATATCTAAATAGGTAGCATAGTATTTTTAAAAACATGCAGCTCCAAATTTGACGATTTATCATCATTTCACTTAATTTCTCGGTTTCTTGGGAAAATATCAAAAATTTCCCCGAAATATTAGGTACACATTTCCCGGGATTTCCGTTTCCTAAACCCTACTGCCAGCATTAATAAATATTTGTAAAGGGCTTAAGGATTTCATTTAAACTTTATTTTGAAATATTTAATATTTACAAGTATTATTTTCTCAACTTTAATAAAGTTTAATTTAACAATTCACAACAGATCTCAGACCGGCAACACCTGGCAAAACGAATTTTGTTGTTTTGTCCCAAATGAGAAAACAGCAGCAGCACGAAAAAATATTAACATACGAAAATGCTCAAACAAAACACATACGCAACAGCAAAACAATATACAAAGATATTTATTTACCAAAAATAAAAAATAAGGAAAATATACATATTAAAACTAAAACAAACCTTCACTACCTTGGGCAAAAAAAAAAAAAACAAAATCTAAAAGACCAAATAGTAAATGACTAAAAATAATCTTTTTGGTATCCATGTCATTCATACGTACGCACACACATAAATGTACCAAAGTAACACCACAAACACCAAAATTTATATGGCACCTTCAACACATACTCGTACAACACGTTGCCCCAATATCCGATAAAACGTATCTCCGGTATTGTTTTGTATTCTGGCAAAGTGTTTACGAATTGAAAGCGTGAAAAAAGTATTATCTAAGCGCATGAATGCCAATTGGCAAAAACTTTAACCTTAAAAAAATCTACAATACACATAAGAAAAAATGCAAAAACCTTTGCATTTGTATATGTATTTATCTGTGGAATTTGAGGTGCTCATCACAGTGGGACAAACAAGTCAACAATTTTGAAATATAGGATTACCTATGTGCCAAGCCACAATTTTAAACCATTATGAGGCAATAAAGAAAAAATGTTTAGCTTTGTGGGAGAGATCTTTAAAACTTTCAAGTCGATTTTCAGAAATTTATTTCCTTTACAGTGAGATTTGGAAATTCAACGTTCACTCTTATTTTATTTATGAAAACCTCGTTCTTCGCTCTATAACTAATACATTTAATTTGAAATATACCAAAGCACATATAAGATAAATTAAGCTATTATTCCACATGAGATTGATAATAAGCTGAAGAAGGATAAGCAGCAAGTCGTTCCGCAATAACTTGCTGAAAAATCGTACAATATAAATTTAAATTTTGCCCAGGGGAACTTTTGAATGTGAAAAGATACAGGGGCGAGCGAATTATTACTCGAACGTGCGAGTTTTTTAACTTTTGGGATTTTCGCATTCGGTTTCGAATAACACACATCGAAATTTCTAATGACAGCATTCGATAACGTGCATACATTCGAATGCAACCGTTCGTGTTTTTACTCGCAAGAAAAAGGCATTCGAAATCATGTTTAACAGAAAAAGCGAAGGAAAAGAAAATGTAGGTATTAGTGTTGTCATTCGAACAAAAATTGTTCGAATATTCGAACAACTTTTTGTAAATATTCAATTTAGAATAAAAAATTATTCGAATAATTTTTGCCGAATATCCGAATATTCTAACAATTTCCTTAATTACTTTATATAAAAAGTATTTTACATTTCATTACTTTTTAATTTGTTAACAATATGATATTAAGTAATCAAATTACTCCAAATTATAAATACTTGTGTAAACTTTGTTTGTATGTACATGTGTATGTATACATACATATGTTCTCTAAACTCATCTTTTTTCTTTTTGGGAAAAGGTAATCTCCTTCTTTCATGGAATTAGAAGGTGTCTTATAATTTCTGATACAGAGATTAGAAAAAAAAAACTGATTTTCTCTAATCAAAAGCGTTAAAAATCGAATTATTGAACGAAGTAAAAAAAGCATTAAATGCCAACTTACGTTTCAAAAAGAGAAAAAAATTTATAAGTTTGTAGTGTGTGTCCAGACCAAACGGATGGACCGATTTTGATTTAGCTTTTTCTGTTTGAAAGGTGACTTGATCGAAAGTGTGCTTAGCTATGTTTAAAGAAAAGCGGTCCAGCCGCTTAGAAGGTATCACATCGTTTTTAGATATATTCTGTTAGATCTGTGTGTCTTTGACGCCGTAGCTCCTGAACGGCTTGACCGATTTTAATTTGCTTTGTTTTCGTTTGACATGATCGTATATCTTCTAATTTATACTTGAAGAAAATCGGTCTAGTCGATTGGAAGTTATCTTAAATTTTCTATATATTAATTTACTCTCTTCTTTTTTGCGATTCTGCTACTTCAATAGTATTAGTGGAACATAAAGTTCTTAACTTATACTACAGCGTCAACTGCGCAAAGGTTCTTAAAATTTTTAAGTTTTGTTATTAATATTTCTAAATCTGTTATTGAAATCATATGTTTTTCGTGTGTAATGAATATTTTTTCGTTTGTTAATAAAAAAATTAAACTAATACACATACGTGTCGTTTTTTGCAAACTTTTTTAAGATTATTCGAATATATTTTTTTATTCTTTGTTCGTTCGAATATTCGAACAAAAGTATAAAATTATTCGTCTGTTCGAACAAGAAAAAAATCATGAAATTGTATTCGAACAAATATAAAAGACGAATAATTAACAACACTAGTAGGTATGTTCAATATTTTACTTATTTATTTATATATGAATATGTGCACAAATGTCGTATAAAAAATAGAAATATAAAGAATTTCAAGTTGACTTTAAATATAACAAAACACACTGACTTGGCAAATAATATTTTGTCTAAGAGTTGTCGGAGAAAATAAAAAAAATCAACCAACTCTGGGAGCATCTAAATAACAAATTAACTGCTTCTGGTCAACCAATAAAAGAATCGAATATGTGGCTAGTGCTCTATTTTCTAACTTTACACTAATTAATTATTATTAACTTATTAATTAAATAAAAATGAAAATCACATTTATGTATATTCGTTTCTTTTTTCTGCATATATGTACGTGTGTACGTACATACATATGTTTTTGCACACATACATACATACATATATACAAACATATCCCTCTAGTCAACTTGGAACCATATGTCTCTATGTCAATACTCTTTCTCCAGCGATAATTGCACTAGTTAAAATGTCGACAACTTTCCTTTTATGAGCGATAAGAGATACGTTAGAGACGACAGTTCTAGTGTATTTCTGGTGATATTGTCAATGAACGCGTCAATAGTTTGTTTTTATTTTTTGTTATGTTGTGCAATAATATTGAATAAATATATGTGCACGAGGGTCACTAAAATCTACGAGTGAATCTTCAGTTCAAATATCTCCATATGGTCGTAAAAGAACTACCTTTTCAATAGTGCTAAAGTCTACTGATAGAATTTGAATGACAACCCTATGTTATTTGTCAATAGACATTTGCATTGGCTGGGGTACACCTAGTCAGTAGCACTATTGAAAATGTCACTAGAAAATCACTATTGACTATTGACAACGAGCGAGGATATATAGATATTGTAGACTAGAGCCCATAAAATTTACTAGTGAATCTTTGGTGCGAATGTCTCCATGTGGTCCCGAAAGAACTACTATAGTCTATACTATAGCTAATGTTAAATGTCAATAGATGATACCATTGGCTGGGTTACACCTGGTCAGTAGTGCTACTGATAACGTCACTAATAAATCACCAAAATTTCACTTTTCGCACTTTCTGCAGGGATACTTTTGCTAACAATTTATTCAGTGTTGTGAAATGTATTTTTTTGCTTTTTTCTAACACTGAAACAAAAACTCGATTCGCTTGGTAACGAGTGATATCATCGGAAAATTTCTTTCCATCGAAATTAATTTCTATTCGAATGCAATTCCGATCACGAGGGCAGGAATTAGGCCCCAGGGCTGCCATTAACTAATATTCGACTTAAACACTTTTCCTTTTTTGCTACAGCATTCAAACCAATAGATTTTGATAAAACAGAATTTGTTTGAAATCGCTATGTAGAAATAAATTGTAACTACAGTAATTTTGACTTAGCTACACAATCAACTTTGCACGACTTTTTGTACAGATAAGTCAAAAATGCTGTTATTTCAAATGCACTTACCTGCCTAAATGTGCAGGTATAAAATTTTTACTTCAGTTTTATACATATACATACATGGTTGCATACTTATGGAGCAACATTTTTTTTAATGTGTGCAGCTAACTTAAATTTTATATATGAAAATAATTTAAAACTGTGAAAAAATATGTTAAATGCGCAGATATACAAAGTGCACTTAAAAAAGGATTTTGAACAATAATTACAGAAAAAATATATTTTGTGCAGCTAACATTGATTTTTGTATGAAAATATTTTAAAATTACCAAAATTTTAGGGCACTTATCTTAAATGTGCAGGTATAGAAAGCGCACTTAAAAAACGAATTTGTATGGGATTTTAAGGAAAAGTGACAGAAATTTATCATTTTAGACAGTTAAGTCCAAAGTGCACTTAAACAAAAGGCAAAAAGGCAGCTAAATCAGAACTGCTGTATTACTATCCGACTGAATGATGAGACTTGGTATCGGCCAAAAATGTTCAATTGAATAAAATTCGGTATACGATATTAATTTTGCAAATTTAGCCAAATGCTGTACTTTAAGCAACGGCACACTTTTCCAAAACAAATGGCAATAAATCTGGAACTTCTAAACTACTGATTGAATTTATATGAAACTTCGAATATCTTTGAAAGAGGACTTAGGTTTAACACATGTATTGACAGCTTTCTGGATTAAGCTGGACAGGAGTTACAGTTGGCCAAAGTTGACCAACTGGGACTCAAAAACAACTTTTGAGGCTTGTAACTTTTTTAAAAACTATCCGATTTTTATAGGATAAAGCAATTTAAGCTAAGCTCAAAATTTTTAAGAAATAATTTCATTAGACGTGTTCCCATTTCTCTCATAACTTAGAAGATGTTTAACTTAATAGTGCTTTCACACTAAGATGGTTTTAATAAAAGTTGGTTTTAAAGTTAAAACCAACTGTTAAAACCTGGTTTTACCATACAAATTGTTTTTGTTAAAACCAAATTAAAACCATTTTTGAATTGGTTTTAAGTTGGTTTTATGAAATATTTACAACCTTTTTTTCGCTGTGATAAATTCAGTGCTGCCAAGTTGAAATGATCGACAGCAGCTGATAATGTTTATGCCAGTGAATAACAATAGATGGCGCTTGAAAGATTTTCAACTTAAAAATGGATGCAGCAGCAACAATAATCAAAACATGATGGGAAAAAAGAGTTTTTTGGAAGGAAAACAAAGAAAATATTTTCATTGAACTCTGGAAAGTGAAAATAGATAACATGACTGCCATTCGTCTGCCTATAAAAAAGGTTTATCTCACAATGTATTTGTGCATTTTTATATATAATAACTTTAATTCCCAGCACTTCTTCATTCTGTATAAGAAGTTCCATAATTTATAAAAATTTTATTTACAAAATATAAAATAATTTCCATTTTAGATCGCATTGTAAAATATCTCAGTTTTTCATACAAACAGAAACAGTTGTTGTACAGTTTGTCCAACAAGTGTTATTAAAAACAGAAAAATGCTACAACAAATACAGGCATTTCTGCAGGAGATGTATTTTATTTTGAGCAAAGTTATTAGAAAGCCTGTGAGCTAAAACCTGAATTTAACAAACTTGCAGTGTGCATACAAAATCAGCTGTTTATGTTTTTAACGTTAAAACCAGGTTTTAACTTTCAGTGTGAAAACACGATAATATTGTTCAACTGTTTTTGTTTGTATGAAAAACTGATATATTTCACAATGCGCTCTAAAATGGAAATTATTTTATATTTTGCAAATAAAATTTTTTTAAATTATGGAACTTCTTATAGAGAATAAAGAAGTGCTTGGAAATATTGTTAATAATATAAAAATGCAGAAATACATTATAAGATAAACCTTTTTTTTTAGCCAGATGAATGTCAGTCATATTGTCTATTTTCACTTTCCACAGTTCAATTTAAAATATTTTCGTTGTTTTCCTTCCAAAAAACTCTTTTTATCCATAATTTTTTGATTATTGTTGCTGCTGCATTAACTTTTAAGTTGAAAATTTTTCAGGCGCCATCTATTGTTATTCACTAGCATACCATTACCAGCTGCTGTCGGTCATTTCAACTTGGCAGCACTGAATTTATCACAACGAAAACAAGGTTGCATTTCATAAAACCAACTTAAAACAATTCAAAAATAGTTTTAATTTGGTTTTAACAAAAACAATTTGTATGGTAAAACCACGGTTTAACAGTTGGTTTTAACGTTAAAATTAACTTTTATTAAAACCATGTCAGTGTGAAAACACTATAAGACAAAAAAAATTTTTTTGCCTTGACTTTTTTATATTCGTCCCTATTGTGACTTAAAACTAAGTCGATAGTTACGTTGTAGTTTCCAAATTTTTATAATGGATTACAACTTTTTCACCATGAGACAACTACTTTTTATCAGTTGTATTTTAATTTTTATTTCGATTATTGTATTAGTTTTGCTTTATTATTTCAGACGCCAACCAATTCCAATTGTCAACCATTATTGTTGCCATGTTCATAAAACATAAAATCTCAAGAAAAAATAGTAAGACCAAAGTTAAAAATATTTAAAACGTTTTGTGATGGCTACTATGCCTTAAAAAATTATAAGAATATAAGATAAGAACCTTTTATTTCGAACATTGTTTCGAAGTTGTTATTCAGAATAGCAAAAAACAGTTTATTTGCTTTAAAGCTAAGTTGTTCCAGTTTAGTTGTAAACCGTAATATGGGGATAATACTAATTGACTTTGAAGGCAAATCTCAAATTATAGCACAACGTCGGAGCTATGAAAAATTGAACGATCGAAAATGCAGTTTAAAAATGAATAGTACTAGTGGTAGGCGAAATGATAATTTTTTTTTTTTACAAACACAAACAAAACTCGCAAAGCGAATAGCTTGACTGCGAAAGACACCCAGGGTCTATGGTGGGAATCGAACCCACGACCTCTGGACTGAGCGGCTAGCATCGCTACCACTCAACCACCGGGGCACCCATTGGTTATGTCTAAGTAGAACTTTCAAAACATGTAGCTCCAGAAAACTTCAAGACCTCTTGCGGCAAAAATTACTTGATTTGGAGATTTCATTGGATTCGGATGTGGCTTTTACTTCCAATAGAGCAGCAATGTTTTAGATTAGAAACGTTAAAAGATCTGTAGCTATATTTGGCTCACGGATTCCATCTTGGAGTGATGTATGTGGTTTATGACAATACATAAGCCAGATAAAAAGTTTTCGAATTTCTATCTTAAAAGCAAAGAAATTCAAACAGGTTTGGTTTCGAATAGACCTCTAGTGACCCTCATGTTAAAAAACCGAAACTGATTGGCTTAAGTAAACTTTAAACCAAAATCGAGGTTCTTCATTTTATCAGTTTTTAGAATACTCTAAAGAAATGTGATGTCCACCTTTAGTACAACGGCAGATGCCCGTTCTTTTCATAATGCTTGTAACCAAAGATCACTGAAATATCCAAAGACTAATTGAGATTTGCTTTATTTTTTCTCAAATTTATGAATCTGCTCGACAAGGCCGTTGCTCCTTGCACGAAATACTGAAAAAAAACATATTATCCAAGCTTGAACAGTTTTATTGTGCTGAAAAATTAATTTCGAGTCTAATACAAAAAAAAAAAAGAATTTTTGATTCCGACAAGCTAAGCTGGCAATACTGAGGCTCAGTTTGAAAGCCAGATAAAGTTTTAAAATTTCACGTACTTACTTACCTATTGCAATACTCTATTCAATGATATGATCTTATTAGCACGCAATGTAAAGCGGATTACATCTCCGAGTGGTGTTTTGATGGTATCGTGCCCAGAGCTATTTTTTTCGATATCCTATCGGATCAGAAAATTTTCAAAATTCGTCTAAGACGTTTGTTGCTGATAACTTCTACGACCCTATGTATAAGAAAAAACTGGCAAGAAAGTAGCATAAGTGGCAAAATTTAATATGCCATACAATTTTACATTAAAAATCACGCTAGGATTTGATAGTGGGTTAAAAATACATTATGCGCAGATTTTTAATGTCAAATTGCATGGAGGAACTCGTTAGTACCTAGTTCAATGTCGTCACTTATGCTAATGTAATGTATTCACATCTTTAGCAGCCATATTCCAGGTTTCACTCACACCCATATAGAAGGACGTATTTCACTCACGATTTAGGTTGTAAAGTTTTGTACTGGTGGATACTGCTGGTGATTTCCAAGCTTTAGTTATCCGAAAGCTTGATGAACGCTCAAACGCTTTCAGACAAACGTGCTTCCAGTCAATGTTGTCATACTACCGAAGTAGCAAAACTGGTGCACTCCCTGGAGTAGGATGTTTCAGAGAGAATGGAGAATGCTCAGTTGCATGTTGCGTTCACTGTCATTACCTTGGTCTTGTTTATGTTTATTCCGAGACTTGCCTTTGCAGCTTCTGTCTCTATTATTTTGGGGATTTCCACCATGTTCGGGTGACTACGTGTTAGAAGACACATTTATGTCGTCTGCATGCATGAATTCAAAAACAAGCATTCAAAAATATTTTTAAATAAAAAAGTCCTAAGTCTTCTCAGGGCCATTATTACAACTTAAAGTTAGTTAATAGTAGGATTTTATCGAACGTATAAAAAGCTTTCCATTATTGAAAATTGGATTTAACTTATCAGGTAGGATAAACTTGTCTGTAATTTATCGCTCACTTATGGTTAAAGTAAAATTTTGGACATGATAAAGTTTTTACACGTCCCATAAAATCCTACTTTTAACTAACTTTCAGTTGTAATAATGGCCCTTACTGAATTAGGCATTAATATTTTACTATTAGGCTGAGTTTACATCTGGCATTTCTTGTGAGTCATTTGCCCAAAAAAGCGTAACCAACTACTTACTAATGAAAAACTGTTTGATTCAGACATATATTTATTGATTTAAGCACTTTCCAATCATGTTGGATGGATTCTATAAAATTTTCTATTAGTTAGATATGAAACTGTTTAACTTAATAAATACGTGTCTGAATGAGGTAGTTTAGACGAGAACGATTTTTAAGCCGCAGAATTTTTGTTATTTTCCAAATTACACGAGACTAATTCATCTGGCACAATATGTATACGTATACACAGCTTTGTGTGTGTTAGTGGTTTTAGTATTCATTTAACATTTGCTGTTTTTTAAGTTGTGTATGTATTGGTTTTCTGCTGCTAATGCGGGGTTGTAGCTGGTTGAAAACTTATGCCAACCACAAAACTGTTCTCTTTGCCTCTCTCACCGACAAACTGGCATGTTATGCCAGCACAATTATGCCCGTGTAAATCAGCGCAATCAAACTGTTTTCCATTAGTAATTAGTGGTTACGCTTTTTGTACGCTTGTGTGGCACATGGCACACAGATGGAAACCCGGCCTTAAACTTTTTCAAATAAATGTTCAACATAATTAAGTGAATATAACGGAGAGATAAAGACGGAGAGAGAGATTTTTGTGTTGGTGGCACATTACATTAACGATAGTGTTGCCATATGTACTGCTTTTCGCGGTATTGTCCCGCTGTTTTAAATTAAATCATGCGTACCGCGCGGGATTTAGAAATTCCGCTTTTTTAAGTTTTATTTTTTCAATTTAACACCAGCGATTTTCCACTAATAAAGAATAAGTACATCTTAACAGTTGATTCAAAGAGTATAATTTTAGTTAACTTCACGAAGAATTCGCCTTGGTACTGTTAGTTTCGAATGCAAATTTATATGAATAAAAAAATTTTTGAAGTTTTTAAAAGAAAGCTCACAAATTGAAGAAAAAAATCTAAAAACTGTCAAGAAGAAAATTTAAGATGAATAACCAAATATAATTTTAATTGGAAATTAGAGAATTCATGGTTAAAACCAAAGAAGGGAGGTTTCTCAGGACAACCGGTTAGAGCTATGCTTAACGTGATCAGATGGTTTTTTGCAAAAAGCGGGGCATGATTGATCAAAAAGCGGGATTTTGAAGAAAATATCGCCAAAAAGCATGATTTGGAAATAAATATATTTTAGAAAGCGGGATGTGTAGTATACACATACACAGTTTAGTATGTACTTATGAAACACTGTGTTTATTTTTTATATTAGAAAATTATTATATAGTAGGGTTAGTTTCAAGTTTTTCGAAAAACTCTTGAAAATTCACCCACATATTTATAAAATTTGAAACGAACTTGAAATGTATTTTATTTCAAATTTTCCATAAAAAATTTTCCTAAAATGAATTTCAAATTCATTTTATTTTTTTATTAAAACACAAGGTTTGTGTAAAAACTTATAAATTTTAAAATTTAACTTCACACGCATTAGGTTTTAATAATTTGGTATCTGCTACAAACACAATCTTCGAATTCCTTTGATTCTGCGTGGCTCCTCTCAAATAGAGAAAATTTTTACTAAAAAAAATATCTTGAAAATAATGTATAATATATTTATGATTTTTTGGTACGAATGTTGTAAATTTAGAAATGGTAAGGTGAGCTTTCATTACAAAACATCTTTCAGCAAATTGAAATACGATGAATCAAAAAAATTCACATATTCCATTTGCAAAAAAGTTTCGTATATGAAGTAGAAATCTACATCAACTGACACCACACACAGTGGACCAGACACAGAAGAACGCTGATGATGAAGGTTTAGTGGCCTTCGAAAACGGCTAGCTGTTCCGTTCAACTATGTGTTGTCAGAATATTTACAACTACCTTTAGTGTTATTTGTTCATTAATAATTATCACATGTAATTTGGCTTAAAAAGCGATACGAACTTTGGCCTATTAAAAAAATCATAAATATAGGAACAAATGAAGTTCGGAAGATAATAATTAAATTAACTTTAATAATGTATAATGTTTAAACTCTTCATGACTACAAAATATTAAAGCTTGAACCACAGGCATGGCACTTCTAATATAAAAAAAAATTATTTTTATCTGAAAACGTATGTATGTGGGGTGTAGCGCAGCACGTAGGGTTTTGGCTAGTTAATCAATAAGTGCACTTAACCAACTATTTGGAATGAATTTTTATCAGATACATTTTAACAAAAATCGAATAAGAGATTGAAAATTTCAAAACTCTAAAAAGCGGGATAAAAATTCGAGGCGGGGTCGACCTATGAAATGTGGGATGTCTGGTCAGGTTAGCTAGCTGTTTAGCTATGTAAAACAAATTTCATGCGTTAAATAACAATGCAATAAAATTATATTATGAGGGCAATCAGGAATGAAATTACGCTAAAAATTTTTTTGGGGAATAATTTCGGATATAGCACACATATTTTATTGAAATTTGCATGAAAAAATTAGCAAAGCTATTGCAAAAAAAAAATAGTTACAGAACTCGATTTTTGAATCAATAATCTATAATACCCAGCTAAAAAAATTATATTTGTGATTTGAACGGGCTAAGGTTCGTATTGCTTTCTAAGCCAAATTACATGTGATAATTATTAATGAACAAATAACAACAAAGTCTGTTGTAAATATTCTGACTAACAAGACATAGTTGAAGGGAACAGCCAGCCGTTTTCGAAGGCCACTAAACCTTCATCATCAGCGTTCTTTTGTGTTTGGTGTACTGTGTGTGGTGTCAGTAGATGTAGATTTCTGCTTTATATACTTAGCATTATTGCAAATGGAATGTGTGAATTGTTTTGATTCATCTTATTTCAATTTGCTGAAAGCAAATTCCGTTCAACTTGTGTTGTCAGTCAGAATATTTACAACAGAATTTGTTGTTATTTGTTCATTAATAATTATCACATGTAATTTGGCTTAGAAAGCAATACGAACCTTAGCCCGTTAAAATCACAAATATAGAAACAAATGGAGTTCGAATAATAATTAAAATTAACTTAAAAAAATTATATATGGTCCATATATTTTTAATATATGAATGTATATAAATATATATGTACATATGTATGAATTCATGTATGTATGAATGCAAAACCATTATATATGAATTGATATATGAAATGTATTATAATATATGAACTCATATATGGAAATTTTAATTATGAAGCTCTTCATATGTGATTCATATATAGAAATAAGATGTTATATATGGTGACATATAAAAATGTATGCATACATGATATATCACATAAAATCGCATTTGTAATCAAACAGATTAAATTTTATTAATTCGATCTTTTTCCCCCTTTTTAATCACTGGTGAATTGGAAGTCTTTTCAAAAATACATAAGCGGATGCAAAGTTAACATTCGTAGAGCCTCAAGGTTTAAAAAATAAAAACTCGTGCAACCAAAAAATCGTACTTGTAGGATTTTATATATTGTGGGCCTATTTAATAAATCAAATAATCAAAAAGATAATTCAGTCATTACTTTTATAAAAAGTAACAGAATTCTCAGATATATTTAAGAAACAAAATTCATATATGTAACTGCAAAAAAATAATATTAAAAACTAGTGTTAGTATAAAAACGGATTAATTTTTCTTTTATAATTGCATAAGTTTTTAATCTGATTATATGTTGTGTACGAATGTGTGTTTTGTGTTTTTTTTTAATAATCGATTCACATTTTCTATTAAAATGTCGAATGAAATGTCTTTTAGTTCGTCTTGTATTATTTTGTTCGAAAAAATGTTTCATTAAACACAACCTATCTGTACAAAATTTTACAAAAAAATAATTTTAATAATTTAATTTATTGCACAGCAGTGCGCTTGTTGAATCAATATGAACTTTGCATACTATATAGGGAAAACACATTCATGTATGAAAATGTATGAATATGTATTACCATATATGGATCGGATCCGAACAATATATGCTCCATACATATTTTTTTTAGCTGGGTAGTTTAATTTATTATATTAATTCAGCAACTACTTAAAATTAGTTAAATTGCATCAGTTTAGTTTGTTTATCTAAATTGCAACAACAATTCGCACTAAAATTTAAAATAAGAAATCCGGCTTAGTAAGATTTTCCATGCAATATTTGGTCGGTAAAATTGACAATTGAAATTAGTTAAAGTTATCTATGAGATTTTTTTGCACACTTAAAATGTTGTGCATTTTAAAAGCTCTTTAAGAATATTGGCATTGAATCTCGACTTAATATGTTTGCCTACAAACATATCGCACATTTCCTTCAATAGTGGCATAACTCAAAAATTGAGTTAATAATGCAGAAAGATGCGTCATTTTGTATTTTATCTTGTGTAAAAATTTCATATAAATAGCTTGTACCATCACCTCCTGAGAGAAGAATTTTTTTTCATTTCTCCATAGAGTTGTATGCAAATTGAAAACTTAAAACCTGTTTTCTGCAAAACTGGTTTTTTTGAGTTATGCCACTATTGAAGTAAATGTGCGATATATTTTCCTTTACCGCATATTTTGTGTTGCATTTTCAACTAAAGCTTGGTGGGTACAAAACAAATGGGTTATCTTCAATATTAGAGTGACCCACTGTACGTTTTTTTACAAACACCGAAAAAGTTCTTACACACATCCATACGAATAATTTTTTCACGTACTTGTGGCATGAAGAGATTGTGCTTTTTTCATAATTTTTTTATTTTTTCTTAAAAGTTTAAAATTAAACTCATGAGGGTTGCTCGTGATGTTGTTTCATGCATCTGTTGCTGCAAGGATATTTTTTGTTTGTTCCAAATACACATTTTTCTTTTATTTTTTTATTTTGTATTGTGTTTGCATATGAAAATAAAGGCCCAACTCCAACAAACACTGAGTGAGGAAAAATGCCATATTTAATATTAAGTGAACTGATGGTCTTAAAGGTTAAAACGATGTGTGACACAAATTGAATATTTGATTTTTATGAAAGTTTTTACCATGTCATACCAAACAGGCAGAAGAAGTATATGATGATGATATGGAATATAAAACCATTTTTTTTTTGTTTTTGGATGGGGGTTATGCAAATAAGTGGGATTATTTTAAAAGAAAATAAGTTTAAAAATATAAAATAAAAACTGAGATATTGATGTGATGATGCTTGTTTGGCAATTGTCTCGTCTGTAAAGTTTCATTAATATGAAATATCGTTTCCTTAGTTTTCTTTGGATTGGTTAGATTTTTAATGAATCCAACAAATTAATAAGACCAGAAATAATGACACTTGTAAATTTGTTCACTTGGTTGTAAAATAACTAACCTGCAATTAATTTACAACGGAAAATACATTTATAATAATTAGTCATTAAATAACTGAGAAGGATACCGCCTTGCATTCACGTCATCTGGACGCAGTCACATACGCTCCTGCATACGCATGAATTACATACAGAGACTCACACTGTAGTGCAAACATAGACCCATAAAACTTTTTCACCTCCTTTGACTGACTGGTTACGAATGATTTCATCAACTAAAAAGAAACAGCAACAAAAAATAAACTCATAAAATTAAAGGTAGAAAATACTAATACTGGTATACAACCAATAAAATTACATTTACTACAATCGTGTAACAACCGGTTCAAAACAATTATTTTTATTTTTCATATTTTTTTACATTTTAATTCATTGCTTCCTTTAACATGTTATGACCGACCATCGTCATCTACTGCAAACCAATGTACTCACAGATGCAGGCTTTCACTGTGTGTGAGTGCCATGTAGCATTTGGAATCATGTCCGGTATTAACAAAAAAAAAAACAAACAAAAATGCATAAATGTGAATGTTGCACCGTCAAATGATATTAAAATATGAGATGCCATTTAATTTTTTATACGACTTCATCACGTACATTTGAAAGGTGAGCACTGTGAGTGCAGCGTTGATTAGGATCACAAATCAGAATTTTTTTTTGAAATAAGCCGAGTTTTATATTAAACTCCTTTTCCAAGTAGAACTTATAATTCACGTACAAGCCACTCAGTTCCACTATTCCTTATGCGAAAAATTTACACAAGGATCAATCGGTTGACACAAATTAAATATTTAGCTGAAAAATCCACTCAAAAATTAAAATGAATTTTCACCACAACAACAGCTGACGTCACATCTTTGCTAATTGCTGAATTTTTGCCCAGATATTTTGTTTTTGGTGTGTTTTCGATTATGTTTTTTTTTGTAGGAGGAAGAATAAAATAAAACAAAAGCAATAAATAAAATATGTACAAAAAACCTAAGTTTAATAAATTAAATGGAGAACGAACCTATTGAAGCTGCTCAAATGTTTCTGTCAACAAAGTGTTCGTTGTTCCAATTTCCTCCGCCGTTGCGTTAATGTCAGTTGAAAAACGCACCGTATAACGTGACAGTAAAAAAAGTGGAAGTCATTCTGAAGGAACTACATTTTATTTATTAAATAGAAGTAACACTCAGGCAATTAATGCCTAATACTATTATTACTAGGTGTTACCTTCTTTAGGAAAGGGATAGTGATAGAAGACAGGTGGTCAAGGAAGAGATAGAAGAAAGCTTCATTCTTTTAAAACTCTGCTTTTCACGCTTTTTTTTTAATAATGCAGTGTTGCAGCGCCTTCTGGTGTCAAATGAGGCGTATTAAATTTTTGAAGCTGCGTTTATTAGCCATTTTATTAGTTATTTTACTTCGCCAATGATTCTGCTAGACAATACCGACGAAGGAGGGCGCTCTGATGTTACATTAGGACTAGCATCTGCTGAAGTCGGTATAGTTCAGTGACCAGTGACTATGCCTTCATCACATGAACTTTCCTACAACAACTGATACAAAGGGACACTAATGCACATCAGAAAAATGCGTGGTGTTATTATTTAATGACTGTCGGATACAGGGATTGAACCCAGGATCTTCGCTTTTGTAGTCAACGTGCTAATTACTTCAGCTAACGCCACTCATTGTATCCAAGAAATCGATAACTTTAATTTGCAGACAACAGAAAAGCAAGTAGAAGTTTATTTTAGCCATACAAAATCTTGTAACTCCTCTATATGACTTTTTAAAAAACGATTTTTATAAAGAATTTTGTGAACCAATTTTGGTCTAAAAATTAAAAGATATTTACTAAAATTTACATGTATACACTGTTAATAATAAATACAGTGAAGAGAAATATTCCAATGTTTTTAAATAATAAATTTTTGGTTTTTTGTTTGCCCTTCCTAACCTAACCTAAAATCACAATGGATTCAATTGGGTCTGCGAGTGGAGGTGCGGTATAGCACAACCCTTCCTCACCTTCGTATCATATGGAAGTATGCACGCAGTTTTTTTATAGAAAAATATATCTTCCTCTATCGTCTACATTTTCATATATTTTTTTTTTTTGTAGATATATTCATGAAGATTATAATAAACTGGTATATGATGTTTTGATCCTTATTTTATTAAATGATACATATTTGGACTAAATATAATGGGGCTATAAGAGAAGAGTGGTGTGAACATATCGAGCCTTATTTTCGCTTTTATCGTAAACGAAAAAAAATTAAATTTTTCAGGAGAAGGATTTTTTAAAATATTCAAATATGTTTTTGTACTTAAATTGTCGCTTACGATAAAATTTCACAGCCTGTATCTTAAAAGTTATCAACAATTTTTGCATTTTGATAATTCTAAACTATGGGTAGGCCCATAAAATTTTAGTTGCAATAAAAAAGTATATATTCGATAACATGTCGCTTACGATAAAATCGAAAATAAGGCTGGATGTAGCATACCCTCTTTATATGGCAACCTAACCAACTGTCCTTATGGGACTTGGCACTTCCTGTTTTCGCTAACGAGGCTCTGTCGACAGAGAAAATGGCGGTATAACCAGTATAACGGCACAGTGGAAATACTGTTGCATCATATCTGTCTGAAGAATACAGTCGGCGACCCCGTTACCAGACTCAAATGCGGCAGCCAAATCAGCCAACCATATTAAAAACCAACGATTACGTAAACCAGAAACAATATAAATTCAAACAAAACTAATCAAACAAACGAATTGGAATAAAGAAAAGGTTTTGAATTGGATCATGGAACGTATGGACGCTAACGGAAACTTCTAGGCTTAGTCAAGTGTGCTAGGAATTCTCTAACTATAACCTTGTGATATTGGGAATGTGCAAAACAAGGTGGCCAGAATCTGAAGAATTCAGAACTTCTGATGGACTTACTTTTATATACTCGGGTAAAAAAGCTTCTGAGATAAGATCTGTTGTGTTGGTATATTTCTATTAAAGGAACCCAGAAGGCGCTCATTCAATAGAATCCTCATTCAGACAGAATTATTACGGCAAGATTTCTAACAAAAGCCCGGAACATTACATGTATTCAGTGCTATTCACCCACCGAGATGGCCGACTACACCATTAAGGAAAATTTTGATAGTTTTCTGTATCGGGCTCTGTCAAAAATAAACTGAATCTGCGAAGACACGCGGCCGAAAATTGGACCTAGCGCGAAAACACAACGACCTGTATAGGGCTGTTAAACGCAGTGCTCGTAGAGATAAAATGACGTACGTAGAAGATTTGGTGAAAGAAGCACAAGCCGCTTCCGAAACCCATCATATAAGAGATCTATATTCCATAACAGAAAGCAAGCTTCCACACAAAAAAACAAAATGATTTTATCATCGCTACCTAAAAAAAACTGTGATGCTGATATGATGGCTTCGAAACAAGATCAATTGGTAGTCTGGAGTGAACACTATTCAAAAGTGCTCACAAAAGCGGCAAAAATTTATGCCAATATATGCAACTGTGAAGAATACACTGTAAGGACCTATCGACACATATACCTTCGTTAGCGGAAATAGTTAAATCCATTAAAGCGTTGAAGAATAACAAAGCTCCGGGTGGAGACACCATCTCACTAGAAATGCTAAAGGCCGACCCCCAACCAAGTGCCCTACTGCCACTAGTGGAGAATTTCTGACTAACTGAACGTTTGCCACAACCATAAAAAGAGGGTATAATCGCGAAAATCCCAAAGAATAATGATTTTTCGGAGTGCGGAAACTGGAGAGTAATAACCCTGATAAGCATGAGGGATCATACCATAGCAAGCTGGATTCCCTCGTCATAAGTCGTGTATTGACCAAGTCAATACCCTGAGAGTGATAGTGGAGCAGTTTGTTGAATGGAGATCTCCATTGTACATGACTTTCATAGACTTTGAGAAAGTATTGGACACACTCGACCACAAATCTATCTGCACTGCTTTGGCATGCAAAGGTACACCACTGAATTTTATATCTGTCATCCAATAACTACCGCATGCAGGGTTTTACACGAAAATAAAATTAGTGATCAAATACATCAATATAGCAGTTGGCGTGAGACAAGAATGTATAATGTCGCCCCTTTTATTTAACATTTGTCCCAGATGTTGTAATGAAAAATGCTACAAACGCAACCAACGGATAAGCTTGGGGCTTGCAAGGACAACTTGGTGATTTGGAGTATGCAGATGACATCTGCTGCAAAAGGTGGTCTGAAGATGTGAACTGCCCGAAAACTAAATCTATGAGAGTAAATGCAAACAATATCCAGCCATTCTCAATCACCGGCTCGCTAGTTGAAGACGTCAATAGCTTCTGTTATCTTGGGAGCGTTATCGATGTAAAAGGTGGATCCACTGCTGACATTAAAAACCGCATAAACATCGCTAAACGCACATACGGGCTTCTAAATCCAGCGTAGAATTCCACATACATGTAGAGTCAGACTAAGATGGCATTTTCAATTCGAAGGGAAGACCTACTCACACTTGCAGAAGACAACTAGATTCCGAGATCACGATTATTGTAAAAACATTGAACGAAATGAAACTGTTATGCCCTAAAAGGCATGATTGGAACAACAACAACAAATTTGCCGCAATCGAAAGATATTGAGCTCACTTAGATGTCGTAGGATCCTGAATCGATTGGTTTCAGTAGGTTGCAAAAGCTTTCGAAAATAAGATGTTCAGAAAATTTTTCTTTTTAAACAAATTTTTAAATACTAATGGGCCTTTTCACAATGTACAATTGAAAACTAACAACGACCTTAACGGCAAGTTTTGTATAAAGAACTGTCAGTTAAAGTTGACGTTAACTCTTAATCTTAAACGTAAGCCGACTAACTTCAAAATCTAATCAGCTCTTAACCTCCAAAAGAGATTTGCTGCCGATTTGACTAAATCGGGTGATTTGTTCTAAAACTTTAGAGAAAATCTTTTTTTTTTCTAACAACTCCAAAAGCCTTCGCCAAATTACTTTTAGGTTGTCACAGATCTTTCTAAATTTTAAAAGTTTGTATCTTAGATGCCGCCAACTTGATCAAAATCTGTAGTTTAGCGGGAAGTTTTAGGGATGGCCTATAAGGTCAATTGATTCCCACACTTTTTTATTTAATTTTTTGTGTTATCGTTTTAAGAATTTTAAGGACAGTTTATTTCTATTTTAATGACGCAAACGGCGTACGTACTTCGGAAATTCATGGATTAATATGCAGAGTTGAATTTTTGTCTTTATGTTATACTAATGCTCCCGGCATTAAAAATCGTAAAATTTTTCATTCGTCACACAGAAAAAACTAAATTTCGTTTACAGTAACCAAATTCATTGAATCAGTAAATATTTTGTATGAATGCGGACCTACAAAGAAATTTGTAGATTCTGATAACAATTTTGTAAAAATTTAACTGAAAAAAAATTTTATTTTTAGTTAACTTATTATGGCATTAGAGAAAAAAGTTAACTGAAACTAAAAATATTTTCAGTAAAATTTACTAATAGGAACAGAAAAATCAGAATCAGAAATCAAATTAACTGAATCAATAACAATTCTTAAAAGATTTTTTTTAAAATATTAGTAAAAATTTTATTTGAAAAAAATAACTGAATCAATGAAAGGTTCAACTATTTTTTTTTACTTTAAAAAATTGGCTTGTTTTTATGGTTAAGCATTTCGTTCCCGCTTTTGGAACTCGTCAGTAGACTTCAACCCAAAAATTTTTTTAATTTAGCTAACAAACTCCGTATGTTTATAGTAAGACTCTTAATTAGAGATGTGCACGTGAGTGTTTTCTGACTCACGACACGCACGCTCACGCTGAAAAATATTTTACTCACGCACGAATGATTTTGAACATTTTCACGATCACGCACGCTCACGAACAAAATATTTTTAATCACGCACGAGTGGTTTACAAGTTATCACGATCACGCACGCTCACGAAAAAGTAAATGTATAATATAATTTTCATGTTTTTTTGGGTTCAAAAATAAGTTCTTACATATTTATGTATATATGTATGCTCGTGTTTTTGTAAAATTTACAATGTAAATTAAGATAAAGCAAAGTTAATTTAATATCGTTTTAAATATTCGTGTTCGCGGATATCATCTTAAATATTCGAAATCGAATTCTCGTGTATCAAAAATTGACATTTTGCACATGTACATATGTATGTATACATGCATAATATAAATGTGAAGGTATGACTGACATATGATCAATTAAATAAATGATAATCAAATAAATGAGAAAAGCATATTAAATGAGAAAACATACAAATTACTAAAATTTTTCTGTTACGTAACATTTTCAAAGACTCCCCCCACCCCCACCATAACAAATCATAACAAAACTCGAACCCCAACCCTTCCCCCCCCTACAGCGTTACGTAATATGTGGACGGCCCCTAAAGCAAAAAACATTTTCTGCGGTACAATTCGTCAGTAGTATTGTTAACAAAGGCACTGTTGAATCAGTAGTGTTTCTCAATTGATACTTCCTACAGAGTATCTAAGAGACATACATACATACATACTTAAAAAGCTGTATGTATATAAAAACAAAATGTTCCAAATTCGTAAAGAATTCGTAACGATTGGTCGACCAAATCTTCTGATTTCGTCACCGAAATATTACCGAAATCGTAACAATTGTTGTATATAATGTTTGACACGACTTCGTAACGATATGTCGGTACGAATTCATTACGATAAGTCGGTACGAATCCGTAACGACATCTAGGTACGTTTTTTTTTTGCTTTTATAGCAGATCACCGCTTCACCGTTATGTTACTGCTATTGTCGAAATAATTTGCAAATACTCACGTTTTTTAATATTTGTAACCCCCGACTAAAAAAAGGGGTGTTATAAGTTTGTAGTGTGTGTCTGCGTGTCTGAATATCTGTGTGTCTATCCGTGTCCACGTACAGCCCAAACGGCTGGACCGATTTTCATTTAGTTTTTTTCTGTTTGAAAGATGACTTGATCGAGAGGGTTCTTAGCTATGTTTGAAGAAAATCGGTCCAGCCGTTTAGAAGATATAACATCTTTTCTGAAAAAAGTCGGGGATTTTTAAAATTTTTAATTTTTGTTATTTTATCAACATATACATATTTATTTAAAAAATATGTTCAGACTTTTACTTATGTACTCAAAAATCAAAGTATTACCCCCTGTTTTTAAAAAACGTTTGAGTTAAAAATCTTGGCGTTTTTGTAATAGACGAAAGGACTCTTGTACAACTTTTCTTTAATCTATTACAGAAACGCTAAGATTTCTAACTCAAACGTCTTACACAAACAGGGGGTTAATGTTTAAAACAAATTGTTCAGAGAAACTACCGAAATGTCTTAACGAATTCGGTACGACAAGTCTGACTTCAGAAAAAGTCGAAACATTTTGTTTGGGGGTATTCATTATGTTTGTAAGCTCATACTACCACACATATTACTATACATATATGCATTTATTATTATAAAATAATTTATTTCAAATGCTTGAATACATTTACATATGTACCTATGCAGGAATATGATCTCGTGAGAGCGTGAGAACTCGTGCGTGATTATTAAAAAAGCTCACGCACGAGTAAATTTTTGTCAGTCATGTTCATGCAATCACGCGTGATTAGTTATAATATTTGATCACGAATCACGTGACTCACGCGTGACACGATAAAATCAAGACATTTGCACATCTCTACTCTTAATACTATATTGAGAATCACAATATACAAACATTATAGCGTAGACAGACGACAGCGTTAATTTGCATTAAAATATCACTAATGTGAATTAAAAATTTACCCTGACAGACGATAGTACTTGCATTAAGTAAATAAAATCTGTACATACCTTTCGTGCCACACACTTCGATAATTTTAAAATGGAAAAAATGTGTCTCGATTTTAATATTTCTTTGCTCTTTTTCTAAAAACAATTAAAATAACTTATATTTTCTGACCGAATCGCAGTTTAATTTTGAAAACCAAAACAATTTGCCAACATTTGGTTGATTGTTGACGGTGTTACCATATGATGACTGTGTTATCATATAGCTGAATTCATAATTCACTGTCATTTAGTGCATTTACGGATGAGGATAATTCACAAGTTAATTTTCATTAAGACAGTTAATGCAAATTAACGCTATCGTCTGTCTATGCTATAAGTTTGAAAACTTCAAACAAAAAACTTTAAAAAAAATAGAATCTATATCTATAAAATAATTTGTAGAAAAAATTAAAAAAAATCAGACAAAATTTTTTACAGTATATAAAAATAAATTTAACTGAAAAAATTAAAAAAAAAAAATCAGACAAATTTTTTTACAGTATATAAAAATAAATTTAACTGAAAATAACAAATTTAAATATAAAAAAATAAATCTAAAAATTTTTTTTTACAATATTTACTTTATATAGATAATTTTCATTCTTACAGTTTTTTTTTTCATAAAATAAAATTGGAACAAATAATTTACTGGAACAGTAAAAAATATTTACTGAAACTAAATTATAATTCCAAACACACGTTTGTTTGAAATTTTTTTGGGAATAATTTTTTCTGTGCAGCAACTTTCAGAATGACGGTGAGTATCTGCCTTGTGGCACTATGTTCTCATATATATAGTAATGTCCTCGTTAAACATTCCTACTGACTTTAAATTTACTAAAATTTGTGGTACAGTAGTTTTCGTTTATAGTCACTACCGCTTATTGTCATATTAATGATATAGTCCATATTTAATGTTTTTTGTGACTTTAGAACTTAATTTCATTCAAAAAGTTGACGATATAGTCCATTTACTATATAGTCATATTTGACATATATGCACCAACTTTGTGGTAGTCAAAATCCAAATTGTATGCAAACAATTCTCGTTATAGTCACAAAAATTTTCAACAGATTTTTTTTTAGTTATTTATTTAAGTCATAAACCAAAAAGTAAATCTAAACTTCAACCTCCATCTACTGTTTAGTAGAAGAACATGTCTTTAGAACAAAATATTGTTGCATAAAAGGCCAAACAAATGTGTCTTTTAAATACTACATTGTTTTGTAATTGACATAATTGGATTGTATGGAAATTCTTTTATATAC
Source organism: Tachina grossa (assembly GCA_949987645.1). Lineage (NCBI taxonomy): Eukaryota > Metazoa > Arthropoda > Insecta > Diptera > Tachinidae > Tachina > Tachina grossa. The sequence goes on along the minus strand of OX465274.1, from coordinate 129,137,258 downwards.
CTCTGCGTGGCATATAAAAAAATTGGGCTTATAGTCACATTAGCTATATAGTCCACAATTTCTGTGCAATATTAAATTTGACTATAAGCGAAAACTACTGTATGTATGTATGTATATCTTAGTGATTCTGTAAGCTCCTCCTTGCGTTTGATTGGAATGTTTAACCAAAAACAGCGTACAAAATTTATCAAAAATGAAGTACTGGTTTATGATGTGTCTGTGTTATCGATGTTTTCGATCATCGTATATATGTAAGAACTTTGTGGAGGAGTGAATAAATATTTTTTGGGGAAAGCTGATCCCACCGGGGTCTCCTTATCGTTCTTAACTAAAATAGGGCTGCATGCTGTAATGCCTTCAAAAAGACCTTGATGTGAAGGGTGCAAATACGTTCCTAACTACCAACTAGTTTTTATTTTTATTTTTGCGGTCATGTCCGTTATATAAAGCGAGGTTTAAAGTTCATTTATTCAAGTTTTGTACATGCTTGTACTAATTTTCATTTCAAGCATCCATCTTCGTGCTGTACATTGAAACATTTTATGTCATACCCCGTATCGTCCCCGTATCCATGTTGCATACGCTTTCATTTTGTATACATTCTCTTATTCTTTCGACAGGTAAATATTGCATGTATCGTACTGAGGTGCATGTCGCATACATAAGTATGTATGTACATATTCATACGATTATTAAAATGATGATTATATTGCAATATGTTGTACTAACATACACGCTCTTGCATACATATGGGCGAGTTGTTTTGTAAGCTGTCCGTATGTTGTTTGTTCTCTATTATTATGGATCATTATATTTTATAGACCATAATTACTCGTATTTTAGTTTCGAGTCTTTCCGCTGGTAAAAAAATATATATTCTCTCTCTCTTTGTTGAATTCTTAAAGTGTGAATTTGTTGGCTTTGCCTTTCAAGCAATCATTTCGCCATCTGTATTGCAAGGGACAGTTTGAGCATGGAAAGTATTCTAATAAGACCTTTAGGAAATTTTATGCATTTATTTCTAAGAAAGTTTTCTATTTAAAAAGATATAACATATGTACATACATATGTATGTTGTAATTAAGCTATCGTGTAAATTTGTTTTCTTCGAATTAGAAGAAGAAGAACAATCAGAGACTTGTATGTAAATATATTTGGAAAGTATTTCAATTAGTAGAAAATTAGAAACGACTTTTCATTCATTAAAGAATCTATTGTTCTGTTTTATAAATTTAAATATATAAATAGATTCAAGTGAGCTACAATCTAAAAATAGCAAGAATTATAGCGTTTTTCTTATCCAGCCTTTATTTCACAGGATGATAAAAAAAAATTCGGACCGGAAAAGTTCTCACATCCGTTCCAGAAACGAGGTACTGGATTCTGTAACTTTTTGCGAACCGAAAATCGTAATATTTATCTGCATATTTATTTGTTTGCAGTAACGATAATACAATGCAAATCGTCCAGATATTTTTTTAATTATGTTTCATGCAATACCTCTAAACACAAAAAAAAAATGTCAAAATAACCGAAAAGCGCAAAGAATAATAAAGAAAAACTAAATGAATTTGAGCTTGTTATTTAATTTTTTTACTTCAACCGACAGCGAATATACATATTTAAAATATGGCACTATTAAAAATTTAATACACATAGGAACGTTTTGAAAATTATCTGTCATGGTATAGGATTGTATATCATACAAAGGAGTTTGTAAAATTCGGATTTTAGAAGGCATAATGAACCAAGGAAGTTTATCTTGACATTCCGAAGAGCGAAATATCTGCCACTGCTCGGAGATTAAATTTTTTTGACACATGAAATCCGGTAAGGCTTAATAATACATTTTATGAAGACAATGACCCGAAAAAAAATTATCTCTCTAGGAAATGGTTGATATATAACAGCAGAAAAGTTATTGACACTCCAGTAAAAAGTACTGACTTCAACCCCATCGAAAATTTGTGGGCTCACCTAAAGAAAAAACTCTAGGAAAAATAAAATACAGTTAATACGGGTTATAAAGGAAGAATATGATAAACTACCTGAAGAATGTAGTATACTAGCTTAAACCGGTGTGATTTGCTACCACCCCCCCCCCTCAAATTTTCAAAAATAAAAAATTCTAGTGAACCTTTTCCATAAGTAATTGAAATTTTGAAAATTGGTCCACAAATGACAAATTTCTTTGATAATAAATTTTTGGGGCGGGCACTTTGCTTCCCTCCGCCACAATTTCCATTAGTAGACCTCTTCCATATGCAAAAAAAAAATAAATTTTTTTTGTTTTTACCTATCATTAGAAATTTCTTGTTGAAGTGATATTAATTGGTTTAATGTAATTTAGTTATCCTCACAAAAACATCAATGTGAAAAAAGGCCAAGTTCCTATAAAAAATTTCGGCCATCAAAAGCAGTGAGATATAAATTTTGACCAAGTTCTTGTTTGGCACAACACCTTTCACTGACATATGCTATGCATTATATATGTACATTTGTACCCAGCAAAAAATTACACATAACCATCAGAACTACTTGCCATATAATGACTTACTCTTCTGATTGCCAAATTTCATTACTCGCTTACAAATCTCATTACCTAAAATGTAAAAAAATTATGTAAGTTGCTAAATGAAGACAATGATTTTTTTAGACTAAATAGATTACGTGAGCAAGTTTCCAAACAAAAAAGTAAGTCACGTCCACTTTTCAAAACAGGAAATTTTTACTTTGGATAAGTGCAATGTGGATGAAAAGTTTCAATAAAATTGAACTTAATTTTGAGTTTACTTCGCTTGTTCCCAACCCTTGATTGAAACTTCTGGTTTCTTAGATTTTTCTTAGTGATCTCTGATCTAGATTAATTTGTGTATCAAATTTCTGCACTCTACTGTGAATTGAAGTTTTAGCGGATAAAACTTCTTGGTTTTAAGATATTTCCATTGGTTTACTCATCTACACTTGCTTTTGTATAAAATTTCAGCTCTTTAGCGTGAATTTTACCTTATAATTTTATGAGCATTACCCCTCCCACTATTTTAAACTCACAATATTGTTGTGAGCCGCGCTTATAATTCATGCTAATTTACTTCTAAGATATCCTAGACCGAAGAAGATTAAACACAAGGCTAAAATTTTATGGGAGTGATCACGACCACTTTTTTAGGTTATAGTTTAAAGTATTGTATACGTGTAACGTATATGGAAAGTTTCACTAAAATGGCTTAACTTTAAAGCTGTATATTAACAGCCTTATTTATTTAACTTATTAAAGCTTTATAAAGGGGTTTTAAGACGAATTTTCATAAAAAAAATTTCTTAAAAAGTCTTAATAAGTTTTATAAAGCAGGCTGTAAGTTTTCAGGTTCAAACAATAGTAGCGTGGCCCCGCCCATTCTGGTAAAATTTTTTTGTTTTTCAGATTTCTCTAGTTCGTTTCTCACCTAGACCTACTTGTGTATAAAATTTCAGCTCATAAAAGCAACTTTTAATTTTTAATTTTTATGAGCGCAGCCCCGCCCCTCTGACTAAAATTTCTGGGTTTTCAGATTTTTCTTTTTGTTTTCTCACCTATACCTATTCGTGTATCAAATTTCAGCTCCTTAGCACAACTTTTCATTTATAATTTTAATGGGCGTAACCCGCCCACTATTCCAAGCTTAAAATTTTTTTTCGGTCACTGTTAATTATTCCTGTCAAGTTTCGTTGTAAACGGATAATAATATATACAGAAATAGTATATCTAAATATGCTGAGCCGTAGTACACGAAAATGAGGTTGAAATTGTATGGGCGTGTCAACACCCACTTTTTTAATGAAAAATTTTTAGGCTTGTCTTATCGCAGCATGTGTGCCGAATTTCAATAAAATAGCTTCCATTAAGCGCCTTAGATTTGCTTTTTTAATTCTAACCTTTATGGGCGTAGCCACGCCCTCCTGGCCAAAATTTTCGGGTTTTAAAACTTTTTTAGTTTATTGCTCACCTAGACCTAGCTCTGTAATAAATTTCAGCTCACTAGCACATATTTTAATTTTTATGGGCGTAGCCCCGCCCACTTGTTTAAAATTTTTAGGTTTTCAGATTTTTCTGGTTCATTGCTCACCTAGATCTACTCGTGTACCAAATCTTAGCTCTCTAGCTATAGCGAAAGTGCTTCATCAATTTGATGAGTGATCAGTGAGTCAGTGAGTATGTCTTAATATATGCACTTTTTGCACCTCCATATCTTCGGAACCTTTCATTGTAAAACTTCGCATATAAGGTTATATGAATTTATTCTAGTTATGATTTAAATTTCATAACTTTACGGTAGCGGGGAACAAAGTTATGAGGGGGGTAAAAACAGCTCGAATGGCTTGCTGTAAATATACACACTGCGTGCATTGGCCGGAACTTGGCCTGACCAACTTTGAGAATGTAGGCACACATAAAAAAAATATCCAAAATTTTTGTAATTCACTTCAAAATAAGCGTTTCTTTGAAGAGTATTTGATTTTTTAAAGCAATGAAAACACTTTTTTGACCAACTGTATGTACACATACAGGTCTAGGTCCTAAATGTCGCAAAATAATTTTCTAAGCTTTTGTGTTTTATTTTCCAAAAGATATAAGCAGTTATTGGTCGTTGATGTCATCATGAGGAGTATAAATACATTTTTAAAAGTAGAAGGATTCATCTGTGTCTGCTGCTTCACGCTGACAAGGTGTGTAACAAGAATTAAAATTGCGTTTTGTACTTGATTGACAATAGGATCACTTAGTAGTCACCGGGGAATCCAATAGGATTTCAGAACTTCTTACTGTAGTAGTTATTGGTGATGACCAAGTAGCAATCTCATTTTGATGATAAAGGAATGGGTAGATCATCGCCTTCAATCACTTCTGAGTGCTTTAACTGCAAGAAAGAAATAAATATATAAAAAGGTTATGCGCCACCTTTTTAAGAAGCGAATTTATCTTTTACTACACTTATGACATTCCAGCGCAGAAAAGATTGCATTATGACCAGCAAGACAGATCATTGTGAGTAATGGCCAGTATTCAAGTTGATATTGATCCAGCTTTATCTTGAATAATCCGTCTCAAAAGAATTTAAACCTTCTACATTGCAGACAACACTTTTTTGTCAATTAATTTATTGGCGGTCTTTTGTGCATGTGACTTTCTAAATAAATATAAATTATTTCTTTTGTAAGTGCTTGTAACATTTTGCTTAATCTTTTGGTCTCTTGTTAATGTCCATTTGTGGTTGATGATGAGGTCAACTGGAGAAATTAAAAGCCACATCAAGTGAGCGCCTGTAAATACACTCAAGAATTATTTAATCCTTTCTAAATATATTCAAGAAAAGCCAACATCTAAAATGTCAACCACACTAAAAAGGATGCGAAAAGAAAAATGTTAAACAACAACTTCAATGGTCAGCCCAAAATTCCCAAACTGAATGCAGGACATCTGAGACATTTTAGCATTTTATTGTGAATGGAGAAAAAAAGAGCAGAATAGAAAAAAAAAATACATGCAGTAAGAATTCGTTAACGAAACGAAAGCACATGAAGAAGTTTTAAATTTGATTTATGGATATTTAACCGCATATAACGATGTCCAACCGACTTTTAAATAAATGTACTCGTACTTATTGAATTGCCTTTGTTGTTGTTATTCTTGTTTATTTAGTACATTTGTTATTGCCATCCTTAAAATTTCATCTCATACACTTACTTCCACTCTATTTAGTTTGATATTACACGAAAAAAAATTATACTAGAAAGTAGCGTGAAAATACTTTCTCTCGACAACACAAAGGAATGTGGCTAACCAACCCCCTGTGGCAAATTGTTGTCCCCTGTGTAAAAACACACAAATTCATACACAGGAAGTCGTAGATACATTAACTGAATGAACATGTATGTAAATCGTGCCTACTTGTATCTTAAAATAAAAATATATACTTATGTACATACATATGTATGTACATATGTATACATTTAAGCAGAGGAAGGAATTTTCTTACTAAAAGGTCGAAAATTAAGGATACTTTTACTGAAACGGAAATAAAGGGGTTGGTTGCTTTTGAGCGGATGTGTGATGATGGTGTTTTACCTCTGTGGAATTCCTACGTTTACATTTGACATTTTGAAAACATGTGTAAGTGATAGTATTTCGAAATTCTTAATATGAATCTTTACACCCACTTATAGGAAATAATTATGTGTGTGTATAAGGAATATTCCATAAGTGTGAGAAATATTTTACAGATATTCTAAATACATACATATGTACATGTAGAGGGAATAAATCAGCACATATCGCTACTTTATTGCAACAGAGACGTAACTCAAAAAAAGCTTGTTTTGAAGAAAAAAAACTTTTAAAAAGTAAAGTTTTCAAATTACATAGAATTCAGTGAAGATATAAAAATATTTAAAATATTTATTTTTAATGTTAACCAAGTTCCTGTTGACCGATTTGAATATAATTTTGTATAGAACATATTCTGATACTAATTAGGAAAATTTCCAACTTTGGACTAAGTGGCTTTTCCCGTTTCCTAGAAAATAAGTGGTAATTATAATCACCATCGGCGTAATATGTATACCGGTGTACGATTTTTCAAATGTAACTAAAAGGCATTTTATTTAATGATAAAATGTTTTTATTACGGTAAACTTTAAAGCAATTCGTTTGCAGGTGCTCCTTACATTTTTTACACACAAATGGGGTGCGGATGTGGCATTTCTTGTATCGGTAATTTCGCCTTCATCTGGCTTACAATAACGTATTGGGTCACTTTCATGCGTTTTGGTCTTGGTACCTCTATTTCCATTTCTAGAATTCTAGTAATTTCCGACCGAAATTGGCGTTGGTTTTTCCCTCAATTTTTTCTAATGTTGCATAAAAAAATTTTTAACTTACAAGCATTCACAACAACCGAGTTCACTACTTTCGAAAAAAGATGCCATCACCACTTCTTGCTGACGGTGGAGTTGGCTGAAGTAGTTAGCACGTTTACTACAAAACCGAAGGTTCTGAGTTCGAGCCCGGTCACTGATGAAGTCATTCAATTATAACTACAGGCATTTTTCTGATGTGTATTATTTTCCCTTTGTGTCAGTTATTGTAGGAAAGTTCGAGTGATGAAGGCAAAGACACTGGTTATTGAACTACATCGCGTTCAGCGGATACTAATCCGCCAACATCAGAACACCCTCCTTCGTCGGTAATGAGTAGCAGAAGGAAAATAAGAATTAAAAATGGCAAGCTAATACACCTTCAAAATTTAATACGCCTCATTGACACCAGAGGCGCTTCAACACTGCATCATTAAAAACGTGCAAAAAGCAGAGTTGTAAAAGAATGCAGCTTTCCTCTATATCTTCCTTCACTATCCCTTCTCTATCACGCTCTCACTTAGAGGTAGCACAAAGGGATCATTGTGTTGGACCCAAGTGAGCTGGACTCTAAATTTCACCCTTCCTTACCAGCAGTCTGCTAACCTCACCTAACCTAACCACTTCTTGCTTCTAACATTTATGCTGTAGTTCGATGCTGTATTACCTTCGATATCTACTCCCACCCCCACTCCCACCCATATGCAATTTATAACTTTGTATCACATTAGATTATTCAACATTATATACTTATGTAACTTTTGGTAGAGTCGGTTAGTTGTAGAAGGATCGATGGTATTAAAATCCGATTGCTAAGATAAAAATTACTTTATCGTGCTATTTTGCAATATAGATCTCATTTGCGTGATCGAACATGAAGTTGTATTCTTTTTTGGTAAGCGGTTGACATATTTAATTTCTAGATTAATTAGCTGGCAATCTGTTTTTGCGCACTGAGCCAACTGCATTAAATTTCATTTCAGATAGTAGACAGAATGCTCAGGATGCTTCACATATTCGATTAAAATTAAGGCCACGAGAGAACCAAGGTCAATTTATGTACTATACCAGTGATGGGAAAGTTGGTACGATCGTACTTTTTTTGATGCTATTTGACATGAAAAAGTACCGTAGTACTCCCGCAACACGTTTGATACTCTCACGGCCAGCTTAGAAATATAGTCGGAAGATGCGCGTATGCATATATTTTTGCGAAGAATTAAATTTCTTTTTCGACAACTGGCACGAAACTTTATTAGTAAAGACATTTTAGAAAAGTGTACCCAACCAATCACAATTAAATATAAATGAAAATTATATTTGATTCAATGATATTTTCTGTGGCACAGAAGTTGATCTCTATGTAAACAGAAATCATGTTGAAACAACTGTTTCAGTTTAAAGAAAATTGTTTATTTGGTAATTATACTACTTTTAATTAAAGTATTTCCCAGCGAAAAGCAAAATTTTTAAAATATTAACAACCAATATAGAGCATGCTATGGAAGAAATAAAGCCATTAACAACAGAAAATATATGTATGCAGTTTCTGGACTTCCGTGGCTATAACTAAAAACGCATTGGGCGAATACATGTTTCCTGGTAAATCGAGAGTAGTTTACGGAATTTTGTCCATACCTCACTCCTCTGTGAATATCGAAAGGATTTTCTCTTACCACAATATCATGAAAACAAAACATATAGTCTTATCCAGGCCAAAGATTTATTGAAGTCTAAAAACTGTTTTTGTTATAACTTTAATCAGGGCTATCATGAATAAAATTCCGCGTGAATTTTTTCCCGGGGAACAATTCCAATTAATAGCAAGTAATAGGGAAAACAAAAAATTCTAATTGGAAAAGGGAGAACTTTCACGCCGAATTTTATTCATGATAGCCCTGAATATTTATACCCACCCAGACAGAAAAAGATAATCAGCACGATGTTGTTACGATGGTCTGCGGGTACAACTAACATCAGTATAACATCTGTTTACCAATATTTTAAGGAACTCATAACATTAAAATGGTAACGCCGAATGACCGTCCTCCAACTCTTCTTTTTAATGTTGTTGCAATACTCTAAATACAAATTTATAAAGTCGTCACAGTGGAAATTTTCAAACTTAAGTCAACTTTTTGTATTTACGGTGTTGTAGTGGTATAGGATTACTAAGAACACGGTATTTGAAAACACAAACTAATATTTTTGTGTTTGTAGTACTGTGGTGGTACAAAATTTTTGGAAGAGTCGTAATTTTGTATTTACAGTGTTGTGAAGGCACATACTTTTTGCGCAAAATCACAATTTCTGTCTGGTTATGTCCATATGTATATGCTTTTTGTTCATTTTCTTATTTATTTGTAATACATTTTATATAATTTTTTGTTAATAAAATGTAAATAAAAAAATAGTTGTTGGTACTCTCGGGATCAAAAAAGTACTCAAAAAATTTTTTTTTGGTACCGAAATGCAAATCTCATTTCCCATCACTGTACTATACACTTCTTCAGAGAGAGCGTATACAACAAGGCATGTGTATAAGACGTACTATAAGGTGCATGCCAAGGCACATTCACCAGGTAGTAGCGGAAACCCAGCTGAGCTATTTTTTTTTCAAATTAAAGTTCATCTGAAACTTCAAAAATTGTTTACGGAAGAGAAATTAAAAAAATGTTAAAAAATTTTAAATGTGAAAAATATTTTATTACAAAAATTCTTTTGAAACAAATTTAAAAATATGAAAAAACTATTAGCCCAATTCACAATCTTGTGCAAATGGTCTTGCATCGTTGCATATGCAAAATGGTATAGTATATTCTAATCACCATTTAACAATTCTTATGGTGAGTATCAATATACTATACCATTTAGCACATGCAACGATGCAAGACCATTTGCACAAGATTGTGAATTGGGCTATTGAAAAATTGTGAAAAGTGCTAAACCTTGCAAATTTTGTTAGTGGTAGCTGCCGTGGAGAAATTTTTTCAAATTTATGTGAATAATTTTTATTATTATTGTGTTACAACAAATTCTATTTTTGATATTTCGAATGAACTAAAAACCATGTTGTTTTTTCATGGCTGTATTTTTTCATTGTTTTTGTAATCCTGCACGCAAAAAAAAGATATGGATGTAAAATGGTTGAGAAAATAATATTATATTCCCTGAAAAAAATGTGTGGTCTTCGAAAACTAGTTATTGTTATTTTAAACATTTATTTCGTTACGATAAACAGAATAATGTTTGAATTTAATAATTACATTATCACATCCATATAAAAGTGTGATATGGTTAGAGTTTAACAATATAGTTTTGTTAAAAATTTATGACTACAACATAATTTGTATTATTATTTGAAAATAATATGATGTAAGTAACGATATAATCTTTTTCAAAACCATACTATGTTAAGTTTCAAAAAAAAAATCTTTTTCAGAAACATCTGTAAGTTCAGTATTTCGTTTGTAAGCTATCGGTAGTGTTAAATAAATGAATAAATAAATAAAGTATAAACAAAAGGATAGATCAATAAATATATATAAACATTTGTGTATCTTTTTATACAGACATTCCTGTATGTCGTGTAAGTATATATTTCTATATATACAATTTCTTTCAACAATATTAATTTATTTTTATTTCGAATTTAACGCACAGCTGTTTCTACAACAAATATATGATTAAAAAATAAAATAGTATTATTATATTAACTTTTATGTCAACGGCAACATACCTGGGTATGTTTTTAGTTTTGAAAACGCTGTAGCTCTAAACTGGATAACCGGATCGACTTGAAATTTCTTGATATCCTAATCAAAACTGTTTTACGCAATAGTTCCAAGTTTGGTTAGGATTAGATCATCCGTTCGGAAGATAAAGCCCATTTACAAAGTTGCACCCTTAAGTCAACAGAATACATACCTGGGTATGTATAGTAAAACGCATGCAAATATGATAATATAATATAAAAGTATAGTTTATTTTGAGCTAAGTTTTGTAAGTATTTTTTTATTATTATATAATGTCAGTTTTAATTATTTTTGCTTAAAATTATTGAAATTCAAATACATCTATCGCATTGAGGTAAGTCTTTGGAATGCTCTGCGCACACTGGTTTGTTGCATAATGTGCATGCTTTACGAGTAGGGCGTCGTTTCGAGCAGATGTAGCAATTCCCCTTTACTTTTAGCCGGCCCGTACTATCACGTTCCTCCGATGCATGTGCCTCAGCATCCACAACTCCGATGGGCCCACCTTTCATGGCTTCGATGGCGTTGCGCGTTGAAAAAACTCTGGATATTCTGCTGTTATTCGCCCTTCTTTCCATTTCTGGCTTGTACACTCATTGCGGCACGATATAGTGGATGTGAAGTAGTTTTCCACAAATCTTTCGTATGCACGTAACCAGAATGTGTAACGCCACTTAGCAAAAGTATATAGGCCCAAATATGCATCAAATTCACTTTTTGTTATGGGAATCCATGATCTCGGTTCTCTTGTTGGATGTTTTGCGTTGTCAATATTATAAAATTGCCTTGCCTTCGATTTGATTCACGAATAATTATGTCGCATATTTCGTTTGACATTATCAATTGGAACGTTTCTGCAATGGTCAAACCCTGCGTTGCCCGTACTGGTCCAGATTCTGCACTTCTTAGAATGTTGTGCGTACGGAATCTTACAGGTTGTGGTTGTATCGAGGACCAAACATTACCATATCTGGCAGTAAAAACTTCGCCAGTTTCAATTGGTGCATCTTCAAGATCTTCATCAGAATCACTGGGTCATATTCTGGGTCATATTCTGGTAACATGGGTTCTTCAACGTCTGAGTCATCTCCACCAATATCACCTAAGGCCTCGTCACCAACTATTGAATCGTGGTCACTTGTTTCTTCTTGGCTCTCTTCAAGCGCTTGCCGAATATATGCTTGTTGTTCTTCGTACGAAAGTGCGCTTAGTTGTCGCGGAGTAAGCCATTCACCATCAGTCATTTCACTTTTAATATTTTTTTATTTCCACAAAATAAACAGAAACGTCTTTTCACCTCGAATCACAAATGTAAACTAAATTTTCTGACGATACTACAAAGAATGAAATTTCCGCAACAATAAATGTTTCTACCTGCCTATATTATATATTTATTATATACGTATGTCGTCTACCTATACAACCACTTTTTTCAACAAACAATGACTGTGAGGATGAAATTGGTTATCATAAAATTTTTTAGCTTTTTGTCCATTTCTAACAAACTAAAAAAATAATTCGGAAATTCCAACAAACCAGGTAGATACGTAATTAGCATTTTTATGCTAACGACGTACCATTCCCCATACAAAACGTATGTACATACCCAGGTATGCTGCTGTGGACGTGCGTACAGCATTTCTGCTGTTGACATAAAGGTTAAATAATACTGTGGTCGTATTTAACAATATTAATATAATATTAGAACATGGTATGGTGAGTCTCAATTATATTTTAGTCACATCTAACAATAGTGTTGCCATATTTGCAATACTAAGATTATAATATAATTAACTCAGATAATATTATAATTAACTCAGATAATATTATAATTAACTCAGATAATATTATAATTAGCTCAGATAATAATACTGTTAAAGTTTTTTTCTGTTAACAATAATATGGTTTGACTGCAACCATATAATTCAATAATAGTATGTTGCTGTTTGATTATGGTTACCTCAACCATATTTTTCCTTTGCGTGTGATATTACCTGGAAATAAATGTGCCTTGGTGTATGCGTTTTTCGCCAGTGGTGATTATAATTACCACAATATTCATAATGAACTTTTACATTATAAATGAATATTATTTTTGGTAAATAGTACACAAAAGATAAAAGTAAACGTTTAGTTTTATAAAAATAGGTGTAATTGATAGATATAATAAAGTCTTGGTACTTTATCTCCATGTTTTTCAATTCCCTTTAATTACTAATCTCTAAAATTACCAAAAATAAGAAATTTAAGTAGCGAAGGGAACTTAACTGAGTATTTAATAAACAAACTAGTCCCCAAATAACTTATTAAAAAAAGTCTATCGACTCAAAACTATTTTGTTTGTCGGTTATGGATAGTAGAACTTCCGGTAATTATAATCACCGGTCGGCGAAAAATGGGTTAAGAGGAGCGTGTAGAAGCCTTTTATATGAAACTTTTACACAAGATTATTTTAATCAGCCTTATTTTCAATTCACTTATTTTGTAAAAATAATAAATATTTACAGCTTTTTTTAAAAATCAATGCATATTTTGCAAACACTTAAGCTACATATGTGCAGATGGTCAGATCTTACAATATGGTCAAATCTGGCAATGTGCTGACAATGTACTAGCAATCGAAAATTGCCAGCACAATATTCCTTGCAAGTTCACACGGTTGTCAGAAAATCTTATAATTTATTGTCAGACGGTTGTATGACAATAAATTCACATGACTAAATCGTCAGTAGAAAAATTGTCAGTTCACACGGTTGTCATATGCACAAAGTGTTGGATCTGTAGTTATGCGTTGCCAGACTTAAGGTATTTGTTAGAAATTGTTAAAGATTTATCGTTTGTGTTTGCGTTAAATGTAAAAAGTGAAAGTATAAATTATTATGGACCATAAAGAAGCAATTGCAATAATTTTTATTATAAATTTTTTCTTTAAATCAAGCGTGTGCAGTGTTGCCCATAGAAAGAATTCTCTTACAATGACGCCATTGTCAGATGCATAAACTTCGCACATCTGACAATAATAAAATGTCTGACAAGTATCTGGCAATAATTTTACAATGTGTTCACACGATTGTAAGATGTATTGCAATGGACTGACAATGCTTTTCCTGGCAACAACGTCTGACAAAAATTGTCAGTTCACATGGTTGTAAAGCCTACAGTACACGGCATGTAAAAAACCACATGCGCGTGTGGTTCAGACGTAATTTTGACGTCATCACGATGCTAAATTTGCTACATGCCGTGTACTAGCAACATATGTACATGTATACATTAACATGCTTACAGACGAGCTGTCTCAAAAAGTGTCTTCGATTCGGCTACATGTGCCACATATGTATTTTGGAACAAAAATACTATAAAAATTTTACGGTATCTAGCTACTATTAGTAATTTTAGAAAATGCAACGAACATGTTGGAAATTCTCGTGACGTCAGCGCTACATACGCATGTGGCTTTTTGCATGCCGTGTACTGTAGGCTTAAGAAATTTTGAGCATATTTTACTGGCAATATTTTAAGATCTGACAACCGTCTGTACATACATAGCTTTAGACTCAAAAGTGTTCAATATTTCCCACAGATGGCATTGCCTGCAGGGCTTAATGTGAACTGCATGCAAAATTTTCATAACGGAAATAGTTTACTTATGTTTTACTTATTCTAGAAATATTCTTTAGCTCCTTTTTTAGTTTACAATTATTAAACAACTTCTCCAGTAAAAAAAAATGATCAAATCTAGGGGAAAAAGTATATTGTATACTTATATCAACTGTTTGCAGAAACTTTCTTTGAATGCCCCTGTGGCTGAGTGGTAGCGATGCTAGCCTTTCAGTCCAGAGGTCGTGGGTTCGATTCCCACCATAGACTCTGGGTGTTTTTCGCAGACAAGCTAATCGCTTTGCGGGTTGTGTTTGTGTTTGTTATGTAGATTAGGGGTATAAACAATTTAAAAAAAAATACAAAATTACCATGTAGTACCATTAGAGACAATTGATTTTAATATCTGCCTTAGCCTAAAAATGGTTTATTCATATACGATCCCGTAAAGTATATGAACAGCGTAGTCGAACAAAGCAATAGAGCTGTGCCAAATCGTTCATTTAAGTGACCGGTCATTTTCGTTCATTTTCTAAAAAAGAACGAGTTCGTTCATTTCGTTCATCCGCTCTTTTTAAGAACGGATGGAACGAAATAAAAGCAAACAAACAGTTGATTTGTCAAATAAAAAGGGACAAGTGCAGTGAGTTTCTTATGAATTGTTTAGCAAAATAAGCAAAACAAACAATATAAATATAAGCATTAAAAAAAATCAGGAAGTAAAAACTTTTAAACTATTAAAGTATTTTATATTCTTAGGAATAAGAAATCAAAAGATTCATATTGTCAAAAGAGCCACATATTAAGAATAAAAATTAACTGTTATTAATATCTACGTATCAAATTTGTTTAAAAAAATCTTAATAACTATGTTCTAAAACCTTAACCAATATTAATGACAATTTTATTAATTTCATAATGATCATAATATTACTAAAAACAAACAAAAAGGCAAATGAAAACCAGAATGTGACAAAAAATATCTCATGAATAAAGAAAAAGTAAACAAAACAACACAAAAAGACACAAGTGCGTTCGTTCGTTCATTTCGTTCAATTGTACTTTTTATCAGTACTGCTGAGCCAAAACAGCTCAGTAAAGTGACCGGCTCACTTCGTTCATTTTACTGATTCGTTCAATTGTACTCGTTCGTTCATGAACGACACAGCTCTACAAAGCAATATTCGTTGTCAGTACAGGATGTCGATTTGCCGAAGGCAGCAGAAAAGTTCAGTCTTGGTCCAATGTGTGTCTATAATGTATTAGCATTCAAAAATCAGAAAAATTAAAGAAACGTTTTCAGGGCTCGAAAATATAAAAAAGTTTTGGTATATAAGACCCATTAAAAAAAATTTCATGTTTTTTGAAGCAATAGGGCACTAAAGCGCATCCTAATTCGCTTTAAAATATGAGCTTATGAAAAAGCAGTGAACGTATATGAAGAAAAGTACAGGAAAAAATTGATTTAATAGCGCCACAACAATGCAGGTACACATCCAATATTACATAGTGTCCACTTCCCAGCTAAATTTTTGCTGGGAAGTTACTGACACAATTTTCTTTTCTTTATTAACTAAACATATTTTTTAATTTCGAAAAAAAAAGATTGGAATTAAAAATTAGCAAACTCAAAGATCCTGTTTCAGTACCTGGATTCAGCAACTTTTATTACGCTATCGAAAAGTCGATAGATTTTGGTATTCAGTAACATATTTTAACGGTATTCGCTGACGGTTGAATGAAAAAATTAAATATTTATTTTGATATTTTCTATACAGAGATATCACATGATATAGAATTAAAATACAACTGGAGACTATCGTTAAATAAAATTACGAAATCATATTATCGTCACCGCAAACGATAATATACGTCGATAAATATTTACGATTTTCGGTTCGCAAAAACTTACAAAATCCAGGTACAGAACTGCAAAAAAATTTTTTTTGGGTAAATAAAACTAAAAATAATTTTTTTAATTAACTAAACATATTTTATATTTTAGGAATATGTAAAGATGTTTTGTATACGTCCAATTTTTAACCCCCGTTTAAAAAAAGAGGTGTTATAACCCTGCAGGAAATGGAACTGATATAAGACTAGTCATGTGAT
Organism: Tachina grossa; assembly: GCA_949987645.1. Taxonomy (NCBI): domain Eukaryota; kingdom Metazoa; phylum Arthropoda; class Insecta; order Diptera; family Tachinidae; genus Tachina; species Tachina grossa. Next base: position 129,120,897 of record OX465274.1, on the reverse strand, counting down.
CGGTCCCCAAGTGATAAGGACCAGTCCGAGTTTTAACACTTCCTATGAAGTGGACCAGTCACTTTTACATGGAAATGGCCTAGGATGGGGTTTATTGATACTTTGTATTAAGCTTGTGACTTGTCACTGAACTATCTCATAGGGACCTATTCGGTGTAGAATAATATAAATTATGTCATTGCAACATTTAACTGTAACAATGAGCACTTAAAATTTTTTATTGTTACAAATGGAATGACATTTTATTTATAATCACCAATTTTTTTGAGTTTAAAACCGACATACTCCTGCATGACAGACTTGCACACTACCCACTTGACCACAGAGCCACTCATATTTCAAAAGTACAAATACTACTTAAGCTCAGGTTAATATATAGGTACAGTTACGGGACTGGGTCCAGAGCCGTGGTCGGCAACCTATAACAATGCATTTTGCGGTTGTATGTTAACACATACTCTCACGAAAAACCGGTGTTGCCAGTGAAATTTCGTCTCATTTCCCTAATTTGAAATTTTAAATCTCCAAAGGCAAACTTGATTTTATTATGGTCAGAAGAAACACTCAAGTTGTGTTTATAAAGAAAATCATCTTTTGTTGTTAATACGTCAATGTAATGGTGAGTAAAAAGATGGTTTTGTAAAAAATTTTCTAAAAATAATTTTAATATATGATTGAAAATGCCTTTGCATGTCACGTTTTTTCATGCATGAAAACGCAAATTGACAAACAAAACCTTCTGGTTTACCAGGATAATTTTCTGAAAATAAAAAATTTAGTAAATTCTCATCGCACATGTTTTCTTATTAATGGGGGAAAAAATTTTCTCTGGCAACGCTGATTCTTAAGAGTGTGAGATACACACAATTTCTTCTCAACAATGCGTGTGTACACATACGTAATAGAAGATTATATTAAAAGGCGCGGCGCCTTATTTTGCCGACCACAGGTCCAGAGTCACATTGGAGGAAACAATTAACATTATATTTGCACTATTTGATACGTCCTCGATTCAACCACATCGAACATGTTCAGTGCAGTTTACTACTAGTACAATACTAGACCGAATCCCAATTAAATTGGCTCAAGATCAAGACAATACATCACGAAAATGGCGAATATGTAACCATTTACACGATATGTATATTTTTTACCATACACTACTCCTACTTTTGGTAACACTCGCATTTTCGCAAGTCATAGGACGAGTACGTTTCGATCAATTGTCACCTAATTTTCTGCAGGGAAGTTTTTAGTTTGTATCTGTGTGTCTGTCCGTGTTCATGTACAGACCAAACGACTGGACCGATTTTGATTTAGTGTTTTCTGTTTGAAAGGTGACTTGATTGAGAGGGTTCTTAGATATGTTTGAAGAAAAGCTTTTAGAAGATATCACATCTTTTCTAGATATATTCGGGGGGTTTTTAAAATTTTTAGTTTTTGTTATTGTATAAAAATCTACTTTAGGCACTCGAATATAAGCTTTTGTTGCTGCTATGTATTATTGATTTTGTAATTCGATTGTTAGGCTCTTTTTTTTCTAAGCTCTTTATCACGAATTGTAAGACACATTCTAATTCCATTACAGAGGCATTATTATTTTCCAGCAAGAAAAAAGAGACCCGTTTAGCGAACATATGCAAACCAGCTTAATAAGTATTTATAATTTCTGTTATGTTATAGTTTTTTTTATTAATAAAATGTCAAAATAATGTATAATTTATAATTTATTTATAAAACTTACTGTTAATCGGTTAACCGATTAATCCAAAGTTAACCGATGAAACCAAAACCTCGATTAATCAATCGAGCGATTAACCGATTAAAACAAAATTCCCGATTAATTTAATACCCCATATTACATATACACGAGTATATGTTGTGGAAGTATTTTGTATTTTATATGCGTACAAAAAATTCAAGTATTTTGTATTTTAAATACATAGCCTGAAAGCATTTTGTATTTTAAGCACATGACCAGCAAGTATTTTGTATTTTGAATTACAAATACCACAAACAATACATTTTTTAAATGAACTTTCGCTTTCCTGTAAAATTAATTTTTGCCTTCAAGTAAATTTAATGCATTTACATTACATCTCTAAAAGTTTCGTAAATAATAAGTAGAAAGAAAACATTTCCTGCGTTTTGAACTACACGCAGAGAAAAGATATGGTTGTAGAATGGTTGAGGAAACATTATTATGTTCTTTGAAACAAATGTGTGGTCGTTAAAAGCTAGTTATTGTTATTTTAAACATAAATTTTGTTACGACAAACAGAGTTATGTTTGAATTTAATGATTACATTATTACATTCATAGAATCTGCGATATGGTTACAGTTTAACAATATAGTTTTGTTAAAATTTTATGACAACGACATAATTTGTATTATTATTTAAAAATAATATGATGTAAATACCAATATAATGTTATTAAAAACCATACTATATTAAGTTTTAAAAAAACTATTTTTCATAAACATCTGTCAGTTCAGTGTTTCTTGGTGTTAAATAAATAAATAAATAAAGTATAAACAAAAGAGAAGATCTATAAATATATATATATATATATATATATGTATGTACATATGTAAGTATTATATCTCTTTATACAGACGTATCTGTATTTCGAGTATACACACATATGTAAGTATACATTTTTATATATACATTTTATTTAAATAATATTAATCAATTTTTATTTCGGGTTTAACGCACAGCTGTTTTAAACAAAAGATTTACCAATAAATATATGATTAAAAAACAAAATAGTATTGTTATATTACGTATTTAACAATATTATTATAATATTAGAACATGGTATGGTGAGTCTCAATTATATTTTAGTCACATCTTACAATAGTGTTGTCAAATATGTAATACTAAGATTAGGTGTTACAAAGTTCATTGTTTTTGTAATTATATAATATTATTATTAATTCTGATAATAATATTATTTAAAGTTTGCTTTTCTATTAACAATAATATGATTTGACTGCAACCATATAATTCAATCATAGTATGTTGCTGTTTGATTATGGTTACCTCAACCATATTTTTTCTTTGCGTGTACATACAAAGTAGCCCACCAAGGTTTTCAAGAAACACTTTAAGGTTCCACGAAATTTCTGTGCCGATTTCTTCAACTAAAATTTCCCTGCATGTTATATTACGTCAGATAGGTAAATAATTAACCATATACATACAAATATCTAATGAGCCTTAAACATAAATTGCATTTTTCATTTAATCCTTTAAAAATCCGAAATAGCTTATCTAAAATTTTAAAATGACAAATACAATTGATGCGATATTAGAAATTTAATTATTTACGAATTAAATTTACATAATCTTGGCAATTACAACAAATATTCCAGCTGTAGTTGATTGAGATGTTTTCCGTTGAATGCAACCTTCATTACAATGTCTCAACATACCTCTACGCCACCACAACTGTCATCGCTTCTCCACACATAAATAAAAAGTTGATGTTTTTATGTTGGTTTTCTTAAGACAATTTAAATGGTTTCTTGTTAATTAAATTAAATATTCACGGTACATCTGTATAGAATAGATTCTATAAATACTTAACTACATTGTGCAAACACAGTCTTGTATCGCATCTCATGAAACTTTTCCTTGTTAAGTGTTTGGGTATTTTCAGTTGGAGCCCCATTTAAGCAATGAAATAATTTAAACGTGTAACAAAATTCCATTACAAACCACAAACTATCAGCAGGCGAAAGGAATTAAGTCTTTAATCAAGCACATAAGACAATCCAATGCTTTCAATGAGCTGCACAGAACCCATTACAATGACATATGTAAATCAAATTGTAAAGTGTTTCCTAAAGGTAGTAAGCAGGTCTTCTGGACAGGTGTAAGGCACCAATATTGTTAGATATTTCAGAATAAAGATGAACTACCTGTAGGCCGGAAATAACAACGACTTTTGTGAAACTGGTCTGCCAAATATCCAGCAAGTTCTAATCCAATCATCATATATCTTACTTAGGGCCATTATTACAACCTAAAAATAGTTAAAAGTAGGATTTTATCGGACGTATAAAAAGCTTTCCATTATTGCAAATTGGATTTAACTTGCCAGGTAGGATAAACTTGCTTGTAATTTATCGCTCACTTAAGGTTAAAGTAAAATTTTGCAAATGATAAACTTTTTATAAGTCCGATAAAATCCTACTTTTAACTAACTTTAAAGGCCCGACTATAATATGAATAAGCTGGCTTAAGCTAATGTCAGAATTGAACGATAAGTCTGTCAAATGCTTAAACAATTCAGATGTGACTTTTAGGTGGCCATAATGTACATACTTGCATGCACTTAAGTATTCTTTAGCCACAGCTGCAAATCTAGGTATTGTCAATAATTTTGTTTCTTCTCATAACTCCTAAATGAATGCAATTCAATCAAACTAACTTGAAAGAATGTCCTAATCTATTAAAAATTCACATACATATAAATATATCAATCACCTTATTACTTGTTTTATTTGTTTTGCCTACTAAAAAGTACAACAGTGAATATACATAAGTAAATACATGTGTATGTGTGTATATGTGTATTGTAAAAGAAACAATGAAAATAAAAGTTTTGCTTTATTTTCTGAGTTTAAAATAAGAAACAATAAAAAAATATTTAAAATCAATGAATATTTTCTGCTGCTGCTTGTTTGAGCTTAAAAAATGTACATACAGTTGTTTCCTTAAGGTACCAACAGACGACATGTTTTTTACATGTGTTTTTTAAGTTTTCGACTTGTATGTTTTTCTTTATGCTTGTCAATATTGGTTAATTTACATAAGGTTTATAATTTTTGGTCACAAGCGTACATGTAGTATCACTTCTTCTTTTTCAGTACATAAATATCCACGTAGTTTGTTTTATAAATGGCTTGCAGCCGTCGAAATATTTTTGGTTCCGTCGCTGTAGTACTGGCGACGCAAATTTGCTTTTTTAATTTTTTCTTTTTTAAACAAGACGTTGAGGTTGTATCTAAAAATCTATACATACATTTTTGGACTTATTTTAATAAAACGACAACGTTAAATTAAAAAAATATATATAATTAATTTGTCTTGCAAAATACTTCATTCAGACGGCTAATGATAGTGCACATAATCAACCGCCGATAAATTTGTTCGCATGACATAGACATTTGGAGCTGTATGTTTAACATAAGAAAATAGAGCACGCTCTATTTCAAATAATGTCTTATGTTTTTTGTCATGTTTTTTACACAAGCAATGTTTTAAAGGTAACACACGACATGTTTTCGTTTACATATGTAAATTCTGGCACATACAATGTGAAAAACATGTCGTCTGTTGGTACCTTTACGGAATGTGCGTTCAGTTTGGCACTTTAGTTAAGCAAATGACATTTGACGAAACTTGACGAAAAGTTTGTTAAGTACATTATAGTTTGCCACATGCGTTTTATATGTAACCGCACAGTTGCTTAAACTAGCTTATTCATATTATAGTTGGGCCTTAAGTTGTAATAATGGCCCTTAGAATCTGAATTTAATCTGATAAAAATGTAGCATACATAAGTACATATGTACATATTTGTTCTTTGATAAAATTTATAATTTTTTGTTATAGTGCAATTTTTAGTAAGTGACCTCTCGGTTTTTTTCGACTAAAGAATTTGCGTGAGTAAAGACCTTCCTAATATATAAAATATGTTTAAAAAAAAATATTTTTGGTTATTTTTTTACCCAAATTTTTTTTTTAATTTCCAACCCCAAGACCCTAATTTCAACTTTTCTGGTTTTAATACGAGTACTAATTTAAATCTCTCTAAAATATAGCATATATTTAATTACCAAAAAAATAATAAGTGAACAAAGAAAAAGGGAAATTAAAAAAAATTGGTTTATTTATTGCTGTTAATATCCAGAAAAAAAGTTAAGTTTTCAGCTCTGGAGCTGTTCGGTTTTTATAATTTTATACACCAAACGTTTCTTTCCAAAACGTAAAATATATATAATTTATAAAGAAAAAGAAAACAATAATTAGACCTAGTTATTTTTATATATCACAAAAAATGTAAGGTTCCCAACCCTGGATTCATATTTTTTTTATTTTTCTGATTTCTTACACCAATATTTTTCTTTTAAGAATGTAAGGCCCAATTCATACGATGATTTAAAAATCTTGTTTTATTTTTGTTTTGATTCTCTTTTAAAAGTTGCTTCCAAAAACATTTTACATTCATACGATGATTTTTTCCATGTTTCTAGTTTTTACTTTTTTTTCTTCCAAAAATTGTATCAGTGTTGCAAGTAGATTTAAAAAACCCCGTTTTTCCTTTCCCTGTATTTTAAAAAAATTTCCACCATACGAAAATCTACAAGTTTTAGTAATTTAATTTAAAGAAAGTTAAATTAAAAACATTTAAGGCCTTAATGATCAAACAGAATTACGGAATAAACACATTTTCCATACAAATTGACACAAAATAGTATCGCCAAAAAGCAGTAGAGAGATCTATTTTATTTTGACAGATTTTTTTCTTATCCTCTCACATATAAATAAATATGCTCTCATAAATGTTACCAAAGATAGGCACTGCGACACCAAAATAATTGGATAAAAGTCTATATAATTTCGAGCAAAATCAAATTTTGAAACGGTTAATGAGCAAAAATATATTTTTAATATAGTTATTTTTACATTTATGCACAAAAAATACAATGTGAGAATAAAAAATACCTACACTTTGTCCAAAATAAAATATTTTTCAGATATTCCCTATACTCATATATTAGTGATAAAAATACCTACAGGTAACACTGTTTTGTATTAAAAAAAGCTGTTGTAGCAATCAATGAAAAAAATAAAATAAAGCAACATAAAAAAATTAAAATATGTGTAAAGAAAATTTGAAAAAAAAACTCATAGTACGGAAAATGTGATTTTTTTCTTCCCCTTTTGCTTCTCTATACCGTTCGCCTACAAACTCCAAAAATCGTGTTTCAAAAAATCATTGAAAAATCAACGTGTGAATTACGTGTAAGTATGATATGTACAATAATATAAAGGTACAACCACATTTGACGTACAAAATTAATTATGACTTTTTCCCCGATTATTTGATTACTGTTTTTTTGTAAACAGAGAGGAAAGCGTTGCCACACACATATAATGGCAACTTTTATAGTAGGAATGCTTTTTGAAATGTGTAATTTGAGTTTAGAAATTGTAGTTAAACGCATATTTTTTTAATGTTAATTGAACATGAATGAGAATAACGAAATCTGTGTTTAATAAGACCTACAAAAGCAAATATTTGATTAATTATTTAATTCAATAGATAACAAAAAAAGCCTCACGGCTTGGGATGAAACTTCGTTCTTAAAAACATCGATATAAAGAAATGCCGTAAATAGAAGCGATACATCGATAAACGCCGTAAATAGAAGCGATACATCGATATTTTATTAGCGGAATTCACGGATGTTTTATATTATTGTATCATGCGTGTAAGATATTTCAAATATATACATAAAAAGGAAAAATTTGTTTTAGTAGATTATTTTTATATAAAAAAAGGTAAAGTTACCAAACCTGGAAACGTCTTTTTTATTTTTTTTATTTTAATACAAATTTTATTCGTACTGAAATATAAAATAAGTTTATTTAACAAAAAAATCAACAAATTTGTGCTATCTAGTTACTTTTATAAGTTTTCCAGCTCTGAAACCGTCTGCTCGATTTTGCTGATTTTCAATACCAAACTATTTTGGACCATTTATGATACACCAGTCTACGACCGAGGTCTCTAGCTTTTCTGGGAGCTTCGGAAAACCAATTTCACGTACACCAGACGGCCGGACAGACGGACATCGCTTATTCATCTTTCCTATTCATAAGGGCCCAGAATATATATATATATATATATATATACATATATTATGGGTCGCATATAAATATTATGGAGATTACACACGGAATGACAAACATATATATATACCCTTTTCCATTTTTGGTAAAGGGTATAACAATTGCTACAAAATCCGCAACTTTGGAACGTGAATCGATTTCGATGAAACCAACTGTTTTGGAAAGAAAAAGTGTTGAGCTTTTGAGAAAGTATATTTTGAGGACAGGGTAGTTCCAAAGAGCGTCAAAGTGGGAAACCGCGGGTGTCGAAATTCTTTCGGAGCTTGTAACTTTTGTAAACATCGACCGATCTTAATAATTTTTTAACGGAACAATCAATTTTAACAAACAAAAATTTAACTCTTACAGTTTCCAAGTTATTTGACTTAAAACTTATGACCATGACATTTTTTAAATTAATTTAACTGGTCAACCTTTTTCCGACCGATTACTGCCATCAGTGAGGTTTTTCCACATTAATTAAATAATGATGTTGAACGCATCGCAGCTTAAATGTATAGGTATTTTACAAACAACGGATACAAAAGCAAAACAAGCATTAGGTAAAAATATACCCATAATATGAGCGTGTGCATTTCTCCTTGTGGGTATATATACTGACGGCCATATGTATGTATAAGCAAACCTGGCATGAAGTTAGCATAAGTGGCAAAATTTAACACTATCTTAGGGAGTTTTGCCATGAAACCGCACATTAAAAATCACGCTAGGAGGACTTAGTAGTACGTTAAAACTACGTATTCCGATCATTTTTAATGTAAAATTGTGTAGAGGAACTCTTTAACACCTAATTCAATTTCGTCACTTATGCTAACTTCATGCCAGTTTTTGCTTATACATATGGCAGTGAGTGTGTATATAAATTGTTATATGTTTTAGCGATATAAAAGTATTTAATTTAAAAAATATATTTAATAAGAGCTTCCAGAGGTCATACAAAATGTCGGTCTGTTTGAATGAAAGATAAAACAAGTAATTTTTTACCTGAGGTTTTATATTTATGGAAACATTTTGAGATTAATATAATGGCAAAGGTATACATATTATACACCAATTACGTCTTCTTATTGTAATTAGATAGAAAAAATTAAGAAACATTTGAAGCAAAAACAAAATGAGATCAACAATTTAGCAAAAAGAAAAAATTTGGAAAATTTAATTTTATAATAACAATTTGATTTTTAATATTTCGAAAAGTACTGATGATATAAGAATAATTTTTTTATCAGTTTGCAAAGCTAAGTGTATACTATTGAATTTACCGAAAATGTTTGCTAATATAAGGGGTGTTTTTTTTAGAGGTATAGAGCTTCGAATTGAAATAAAACACAAGAAAATCGTTTTAATGTCCATCAATTTGGCTTTATTGGAAGGATAATTTTATGCCATTAATGTTTAAATATGATTTCGGGCATGTGGCCGCCGCGGCTGGCTCGAATAAAGCCAATTCTACAGGTCCAATTTTCAACCACTTTTTCGAGCATATGGGGCCGTATGTTGGCAATAACGCCACGAATGTTGGCTTCCAAGTCCCCTAACGTTTCTGGTTTGTTGGCGTAGACGAGCGACTTCACATATCCCCAAAGAAAATAATCCAATGGTGTCAAATCACACGATCTTGGTGGCCAATTGACAGGTCCATTCCGCGAAATTATGCGCTCATCGAATGTTTCCTTCAATAAATCGATTGTGACGTGCGCTGTGTGGCATGTAGCGCCGTCTTGTTGGAACCACAACTCATCCACATTCATGCCATCCAATTCGGGAACAAAATAGTCGGTTATCATGGCTCTATACCGGTCTCCATTAACGGTAACTGACTCTCCAGCATTATTTCGGAAGAAGTATGACCCAATGACTCCACCAGCCCATAGAGCACACCAAACAGTCAGTTTTTGTGGATGTAATGGCGTCTCAAGGGTCTCATGTGGATTCTCTTCACTCCAAACGCGGCAATTTTGCTTGTTGACGTAGCCATTCAACCAAAAATGAGCCTCATCACTGAACAAAATTTTGCGATGAATTTCGCGAACTGAACCATTATTTTCGAAATAAATTTGCACGACTTGCAAGCGTTGTTCTTTTGTCAACCTGTTCATGATAAAATGGCAAACCAAACTAAATATTAATCACTTGACAACTGACAAAATGGCCGCATGTTAAAAAAGTGATGCCAACTTAAAGTTCTATACCTCAATAAAAAACACCCTTTATAATCTTATAAAACTTTTTTTCGTTGGGAAAAAGTGTGTTTGAAAAATTCGAACATTTGTAGAAAATCTCTTCTCCTGCCTACATTCACGCAAAGAAAAAATATGGTGGAGGTAACCATAATCAAACAGCAACATACTATAATTGAATTATATGGTTGCAGTCAAATCATATTATTGTCAATAGAAAAACAAAGTATAAACAATATTATTATCTGAGTTAATAATCCTCACAAAAACATCAATGTGAAAAAAGGCCAAGTTCCTATCAAAAATTTCGGCCATTAAAAGTAGTGAGATATAAATTTTGACCAAGTTCTTGTTTGGCACAATTCCTAACACAGAAATATGATATGCGATATAAAAATTGGTAATCGTAAGGGTGTCATACAATTTCTAGATAGTCTGCTAACTTGACAACATTTTTACCGATACAAAGAAATGAACAAATACGAATTATTCTCTCCTTTTTTAGAAAGGTAAAAATATTGCCAAGTAAGCAGACTATCTAGAAATTGTATGACACCTTTACGATTACCAATTTTTATATCGCATATCATATTTCTGTGTTAGGTATTGTGCCAAGCAAGAACTTGGTCAAAATTTATATCTCACTACTTTTAATGGCCGAAATTTTTGATAGGAACTTGGCCTTTTTCCACATTGATGTTTTTGTGAGGATCTGACTACTTTTTGAAAAATTTTCTATGATAAAACTTTTTAAACTTAAAATTTCTAGTGTGCTTTATTTCTATTAATGATCACTGTGCCAGTTAAAAATGGCAAAGTTATGTAGAAAAATTGGTTAGAGCGTGATGGGTGTTGGATTGTACGTACACCTTAAAAATGCACTATTGTTTCAATTCAATGGGTTGACAGTGTGTACTCAATTTGTTAAGAGTCGTCTGAAAAGAAACATGTCAAATACAGCGCAAATTTTAGTGGGCGTGACCCGACCTATTTTCTCAATATACATATATACAAATTAAAGTCTGCCTAGCCGAAGTGCACGAATCAAAAGGATAAGCCCAATGTGCATGCAAAGTTTCAATAGGGTTGCTGGTGCTTTAATTTTTGGATTTTCCAATTGAGTAGATCAATTAGAATTATTTGTCTACAAAATGTCAGCTCTCTACAGTATAATATGTAAAATTTTTATGGGCCTGGCCCCGCCGACTTATATATCTATTAGTGCTTATGAGAAATACATGAGTAATATACTAAGAGCTGCTAAGCCGAAATACATGAAAGAAAAAGCTAAGATTTGTGTGTGTAGTCAGGGATACTTTTCAAAACAAGAGATTTTTACTTTGGATACCTGCAAAGAGTATGAAAAGTTTCAATAAAATTGAACTTAATTTTGAGTTTACAGTGCTTGTTCCCACCCCCCTTTGAAACTTCTGATGTCTTAGATTTTTCTTAGTGATCTCTGATCTAGATTTATTTGTATATCAAATTTCAGCTCTCTAGTACGAACTGGAGTTTAAACGGATAAAACTTCTTGATTTTAAGATTTTCTCATTGGTTTACTCAAATACACTTCCTTTTGCATAAAATTTGAGCTCTCTAGCGCGAGTTATATACATTTAAGTTTTATGAGCATTACCCTCCCACCACTATTTTATACACACAGTTTTGTTGTGAGCAGCGCTTATCAGCGATGCCAACCTGGTGCTTTTGGCACTATTTTTAGTGCTTTTTGAAGACTAAAAACGCCAATTTTTGAGCGTTAGTGCCAGAATAACAAAAAGCACTGAGTAGTGCTTTTAAGAAATTTGTGTATTTTTAAAATTACTTTAATAAAAAACTTGGTGAATTTATTTTTTCTGTGTAAATCATACCTTTTTCGTTTGATATATTTCATTAAAGATGTTGATAATATTGCCTAAATAGAGAATAGCTTAGAAAACATTGTTAAATTGCACTCGTTTTTCACGTTAGCGCTTTTTACGCTTTTTAGATCCTAAAATTACGCTTTTCGGTGCTTTTTTTAAATTCTGATGTGCTTTTAGAGCCAAAAAAGTTGGCATCACTGGCGCTTATAATTCACGCTCATTTTCTTCTAAAATATGCTAAACCGAAGAAGATTAAACACAAGGCTAAAATTTTATGGAAGTAACCACGCCCACTTTTTTAGGTGAAACTTTAAAGTATTATATACGCACAACATATAAATTTCACTAAAATGGCTTAAGTTAAAAGATGTATATTAACAGCCTTATTTATATAATTTATTAAGGCTTTATAAAGGGGTTTTAAGACCAATGTTCATACAAAATTTTTCTTAAAAGCTTTACCAAGTTTTATAAATAGTGCTGTAAGTTTTTAGTTACAAACAATATTAGCGTGGCCCATTCTGGTAAAAATTTTTGGGTTTTCAGATTTTTCTAGTTGGTTTCTCACCTAGACCTACTTGTATATCAAATTTTAGCTCCTTAGATCAACTTTTAATTTTTATGGGCGCACTTTTCCAAACTCAAGATTTTTTTCTGCCAATGCTTATTATTCGTGTCAAGTTTCGTTGCAAACGGATAATAATGCATACAGAAATAGTATATCTAAATATGCTGAGCCGTAGTACACGAAAATGAGGTTTAAATTGTATGGGCGTGTCAACACCCACTTTTTTAATAAAAAAATTTATAGCATTGTATTAACGCAGTATATATCCCAAACTGCAATAAAATAGCTTCCATTAAGCGCCTTAGATTAGCTTTTTTAACTCTGGCCTTTGTGGGCGTAGCCCCGCCCTCCTGGCTAAAATTTCCGGGTTTTTAGATTTTTTTTTTAGTTGACTGTTCACCTGTACCTAGTTCTGTATCGAATTTTAGCTCACTAGAACAAGTTTTAATTTTTATGGACGTAGCCCCGCCCCCCCCCCCCGGCTAAAATTTTCGGGATTTCAGATTTTTCTGGTTCATTGCTCACCTATATATACTCGTGCACCAAATTTTAGCTCTCTACCTATAGCGGACGTGCTTGATCAATTTGATGACTGCCTCAGTGGTCAGTGAGTATGTCTTAAAATATGCACTTTTTGCACCTTCATATCTCCGGAACCTTTCATTGTAAAACCTTCAAACATCGCATGTGATGTTATATGAATTTATTTTAATTATGCTTTAAATTCTATTATTTTACAATTGCGGGGAACAATGTTATGAGTGGGGTAAAAACAGCTCGAATGGCTTTCTGTAAATATACACACTGCGTGCATTGGCCGGAACTTGGCCTGGTGCACTCCCGTGCGTCTAGATAATAGTATCTATAAAAACAATTAACTTTGTTATACCTTATCTTAGTATTGTAAATATGACAACACTATTGTTAGATGTGACTAAAATATAATTGAGACTTACTAGTAAGTAATAGGGAAAACAAAAAATTATAAATGGAAAAGGGAGAAATTTCACGTGGAATTTTATTCACGATAGCCCTGGATATTGTTTTCTCAACCATTCTACAAGCATATCCTTTCACTGCGTGCTTATGCGTAGTAGTGATGTAACGAGTTTCAATTTTTGATATTCACGAATACGAATACGAATGTTTGAAACGATATTCGCAAATAAGAATACGAATATTTAGTGTGAAATTTATAGACATTAAATTAGGGTTCTATTTACGCCGGCAATATGAAGCATTAAAAAATTGTTATGAAGAAGAACTAAATACTCCTGTTGGAGTACTTTAAAGGTAATAAAAAGTACCCAAAACTTTAATGATCGTCATTAAATAATATTTGAAAATGATACAAAGCACACATTTCTATAAAAAAAATTATGGATTCGTACAAACTAATACTTTTATCCATTTATTTAAGTTGCGTTTAGGATTAACGCATTTATATATATTTTTTCTGTTTTTGAAAAATATTCGTATTCGCTTGAATTTGCCGAATATGAATGCGAATACGAATATTTATAAATGGTCGAATATTCGGCAATTCGAATACGAATATTCGTGCATCACTAATGCGTAGGATATTAAGAGTTTCTTACAAGTTACTTAAAACAATAATATAAAATATAAATATATATAATATATAAAATAATATAATAAAAGACCAAAAAGTATACAAAAAAGAGAGTGCAGTTTTTTTCCCACATCAAAAAATTAAATTTTTTGCAAAAAAAAAAATACTAATTTTGGACCAATGTTGAATGTAGGGTGCACCAGAAAAAAAGCAATGTGAGTCCGATCACAGAGGAGATGTGTAAACATCTAGTAATGAAATTTTTTTTTTTGAAGTTGGAAGTACTTATGCTTTTAGTATCTTTTTTTAAATTAATTAATTAAAAGTATCAAAACTTTCAATATTGTAAATACATATGAATTTGTTGGTTTTTGTTTGTTTTATTAAACTTATTTGGTTAGTAAATGGGCACTGCAGTATATGTATATGTACTGCATTCAAAATTGCAGTAAGTAGTATATTTACTGATTACTAAAAAAATTCAGTAAATTTTTACTGCTAATGAAATTTAATTTGCATTACCAGTAAAATCGTAGGGCCGTAATCATAATAAAATTGTAGCAAGTGGCAAAGTTTTTTCATTCAAATCTTGAAACTTTTGTATGAAAAACATTTAGCCACTTGGTAGAATTTCATCATGAATACGGGCATTACTGATTACTGAAAATTCAATGCACCTCATCATATAACAAATCATTTAGGCAATTTATAAAAATTGTAGAAACAAAATTTTAGTAATCAGTAAAAATTTACTTGTTAAATATTTTTTATTGTTTTTACTGAAACTTTAGTGGTACTGCAGTGCTCAGCTATGGTAAATGCCTTTACTTTTACTTTTTAGTTTTTAATTCCTGTTGTTCACCGTTTAGTTGTTGCTATTCTTGTTGTTGTGTACGCATTGCAATTAAAATAAATTCAGTAAAGTGCGACTTTGACTCGCGCACATTCGGTTTTGATTTTTTATTTTTTTTATTTAGCTTTCTTCCTTTTTTAAGTTTTTTCAGTTTAAACGATTTTTTTCAGTTTTATCGCTTTTTTCTCGTTTTGGCGTTTTTTTTCTCTTTTTGCGTTTTTTTTAGTTTTCGCAATTTTTTTTCATTTTGGCGATTTTTTCATTTTGGCGATTTTTTTTCTGTTTTTTGGGGTTTTTTTCATTTTGGCGAATTTTTCTGTTTTTGGGGTTTTTTTATTTAGGCGATTTTTTCATTTTGGCGATTTTTTCATATTGGCGATTTTTTTGTTGAAGGATTTTTTTCATTTTGGCGATTTTTCCGGTTTTTCGCGATTTATTTTAGTCCCAGAGATTTTTTTTAATATGGTGCTTTTTTCGGTTTCGCGATTTTTTTTGTTTTTGCCGATTTTTTTATATTTGGCGATTTTATATTTTTTTGATTTTTTAGTTTTACCGTTTATGAAAATTTCAAGAGTTTTGCTCTTATGGTCTCCAAGATACAGCAAGTTGTCAAAATTACAAAGTAAAAATTGCATTAACTAATGGAACACCCTTTAATTTAAACTTTTTAAATTTAGTGTTAATTGTTGTAGTCTGTATAAAAATACACTAACTTTACAAATTTCAAGTGTATATATGTACATACAATTGTATGTGGGATTTTGTATGGGATTTTAACATTTTTCGTTGCTAGTTTTGGAACACCCTTTAGTTTTTAACTCTCATGTATTTGTTGTTGTAGTGGCCAAATGTCTACATATTGAGTCCAAATTTCAAGTCCGTAGCTCTTACGGTTCATTTTCACCTTTGGTGTACGGAAATATACAGAAAAATAACCGGCGGCGGCGCACCGTCGGCTTCGAGCCGGTCGACTTGTTTCTCTGCTTGGTATTGCTTCTTTCAAACACTAATACACTCATACATAGCTCACACCGATTTGACAATGCAAAGCAAAAGCAAAAAGCAAAGAAATCTCAGCAAAGAAATCTCAGCAAAGAATCAAAGCCAAAAAATTTTTAACCCCTAGCGTATAGATGTTTACCCATCAAAAAAAATATATAAAATGTATTTCACAGTCTTTTAGTCATACACAAGTATTCAATAAATTTTTAAAATACTACAAAAAAATTAAGAATACTTTTTTCACATAATATATATAATATATTCTTATATTTTTCCAAATAGCAAAATTATTTCTTGCTACAATTTTTGAGATATCAAAAAGTTTTTTTTTATATTTATATAAAAACAACAAACCAAAACGATATTTTCTAGATAACAAAAAAGTTATGTATGTTCCACCGATTAACAAGTCATGGACAAACATTAAAAAAATGCAAATCAAACAACTTTGACAATGTAAGAAATCAAATGATGTTCTATACATGTGACGCATAAAATAGAAAGGGAACTAAGGGTAAAAACCGGTTTTGTTCACACGAGCCATTTTAAAGATTTAAATACGTGTATCTTTGGTGTACCATCACATCATAAAACGCGCATATCTCTGCGAGGGAACACTTTTGGGGCATGGGATCGGTCTCATTCGATGCTCAGATGTTGTCTACATCAAAAAAAAAGTGAAAATTGATTTTTTTTTTTACAGTTAGGTCCCTTTCTCTATGCGCTGTTACACATGTGTTAGTTTTGTCTCTCAAAGTTGATTGTCCCGCCAAAAAAAAAAATATGATCAGTCGATATTTGCCAAAGCTACAAGCTCCGAAACAATTTCGAAACCTTTGAAGCTCTTTGGAGCTACCCCGTCTTACAACAAGGTGCCTCAAAAATAAAGTTGCTGACTTTGTACCTTTATGTTTTTTTATTGTACGCCACTGTGCGATGGTAATTTATTCATTCACATCTAAAGGTACCAACAGACGACATGTTTTTTACATGTGTTTTCTAAGTTTTCCACTCGTATGTTTTTCTTTATGCTTATCAATATTGGTTAATTTACATAAGGTTTATAATTATTGGTCACAAACGTACATGTAGTATCACTTCTTCTTTTTCAGTACATAAATATCCACGTAGTTTGTTTTATAAATGGCTTGCAGCCGTCGAAATATTTTTGGTTCCGTCGCTGTAGTACTGGCGACGCAAATTTGCTTTTTTAATTTTTTCTTTTTTAAACAAGACGTTGAGGTTTTATCTAAAAATCTATACATACATTTTTGGACTTATTTTAATAAAACGACAACGTTAAATTAAAAAAAATATATAATTAATTTGTCTTTCAAAATACTTCATTCAGACGGCTAATAATAGTGCACAGAATCAACCGCCGACGAATTTTTTCGCATGACATAGACATTTGGAGCTGTATGTTTAACATAAGAAAATAGAGCACGCTCTATTTCAAATAATGTCTTATGTTTTTGTCATGTTTTTTACACAAGCAATGTTTTAAAGGTAACACACGACATGTTTTCATTTACATATGTAAATTCTAGCACATACAATGTGAAAAACATGTCGTCTGTTGGTACCTTAAAGAAACTTGAAGAAGCGGCATGTGTATATGTATGGATAAGTTAAAATTTAATACCAACACCGAAAACCTAAAAACAAGTCTCATTAAATCAGTTTTCTGTTTCAAAACATCTGCAAGCAAGTTACTTGTCATAAATACATATTATGTTTAAAGATTGCCCTCAATGATTTTGCTGCACAAGTTACAAAAACGTGTCATAGTGCCCGGTTTTATATTCATATTTCCTATGCTTAAGTTTATTCGGGTAGTTAGAATCTGTAATTCAACAGTGAAAGCTTAAGTCCTCCTTTAAGATTCTTATGAAAATAGTTTTTAAATGGGTAGAGAATAGAAAATTATTGATTAAGCTTTTTCGATCAAAACCACTGTGCAACGACACCAATAATCTTAAGGCTCAGTTAGCCGACTGTAATGTAATGTAACTGTAACGTAGAAAACAGCTGATCGACATTTTTATATGAAAATTAGGTTACGTTACATTACATCTCTGTAACCATTTTCATTACTTTTCACATAACAAAATCGATCAGCTGTTTCTTACTGTTGCAGTTACTTTACATTACAGTCGGCTAACTGAGCCTTTACACTATTGTAATATAAAGGGTGGTTAAATTTTATGGGCCGAAATCGGGCCTTGTGCGTTGAATACAAATTTACCTACGTTTTGTTGCAGACGTGAACATTTTGATTTACGAAATGGGCCCTTAAAATTTAACCACCCTTTACAATTGCTAATATTTAACACTTAAACAGGGGGTATTAAATACCGGTATTACTAAAAGGGTAAAAATAATTCCGAAAATTTTAAATGAATTCCTTAATTTAAAACTCTGACCAAATTGTTTGTATTGCACCACACAGTTTCTAATTAGATTGTATCTATAATTTTTATGGCACTGGTTAATCTTCGTTAGTGTATTCCAACAAGAGGGACACATACAGATTCTTCTCTGTTGGTTTATAGCAAATTTTCATTTCAATTATTCTCAACTGTTTGTTCTTATTGTACTTTTACTGCAATAAGAAAATTAGTTTTCAAAGAACAGAGGATTGTGAAAGAAAATAACATTATGCGTTTTCAGCAGGTTGATTAGATTTGTGCGGTTAATAAAAATGTGTAGAAAATGAAAATTTATTCAATGGGAATTAAGTTAACTCTCCGAAGAAAAAGGATTACAAGGATTTAATAAAGTTCTTTTGAATTATCGTATTGCTTATTAAATACACTTGGGTTTTTTATGTATTTTAAATTAATATTTAAATTTATATTTCAACTAAGTTGTTATCATAGAGAAAACAATTGCAAAGATCTATAATTTTTAATTATTTATAAACAAATCTATCATAAGGTATCGGAAAAGTCAGCAAAGAGAAGAAATATGTATGCATGTATATATCGCTCATTTGCTCAAAGAACGTCATAACTCAAAAAATAGAATTTTTAAATTAGTGATGCAAAATTAATCCTAATGTAGTTCTTCATATTGTATAAAAAATTCACACCAGTATCTTGTCTACTAAACTCTTGAGAGGAAAAAGTTGTGTGTACATTAAAAAATTAAAACTCGTTTTCTAGCAAACTGGTTTTTTATGAGTTATGACGTTGTTTGGCTAAACCATCGATATGGACACACATACACATGTATGTATGTATGTCACTGCTGGCCAGAGAAGCGCCAGAGTGCCGAACATCAATCGGCTTTTTGTACAAATGAATGCACATAAGCTTATACATTTATCTCGGTTTTCTCTCTGTGGGCAGCATTGATGTATGTATGTAAGACCGGGTTTACATTTGTGTGCCATGGGCCACACAAGCGTAATAAAAGCGTAACCACTAATTACTAATAAAAAAATGTTTGATTCAGACATGTATTTATTAAGTTAAATTGTTCCATACATAATTAATAGACAATTTTATAGAGTCCAACGTGGTTGGAAATTGTTTAAATCAATAAATATATATATGTCTGAATCAAACAGTTTTTCATTAGTAATTAGTTGGTTACGCTTTTTGGGGCAAATGACACAAAAAATGCCAGTTGTAAACTCAGCCTATGTAATGCCGAGTTTACATTGGGCATTTCAAATGTTGTCATTTTGTGGTGTCATTTTCATATGTGTGCAGTGCCGTTCCCATCAAATTTTTCGATGACACGCAATTTTGTTGTGTCTTTGTGACAGAAAAGAGTCCCATCCCTAAATAATGGCAATACGGTATCGTTGTATACATCAAGAACTCATTTTGACATAATTACATTTAATGTCGTTTGATATATCATTGTGAGACTCTGATTTTCGTATTGTTTGTTAATTAATATTTATACAAATGGATAATCGCAAAATTATTCAATTGACTAGTGCCACCGTGTGTTTATCAATAATAAGAAAAAAATTAGGAAAATCTAAAAAACGGCAAAGAAAGTGGTGGAAAAGACCAGGGCTTAATATGCGTGCCACCGAAGGATTCTATTGTACTCTGCATTCCAGTTTACGTAAGCAGGATGCCAAAAATTTCATGCGCATGAAGACCTAACTGCACCGAAATTTCTTCCCTTTTTTGCATTTCTATCCCTATAAGTGCTACATATACATGCATACATATGAATGTTACCATACAGCCTCACGAACCTCCACAAGCTGAATTAACTATGTCGTCATGTCATGTGTCCAGGGCTTTTCCACTTTCTTTTTCGTTTTCCATAATTTTAAATTTTTATACCCGCACACATTTAAAATTCTTTCGGTATTTTCTCAATGTCAAAATGTCAACACGCTTTTGTGTTTGCAATGCAGCGAATTCATTCTCACAACTGTTTACATCAGATACGTAAACAGTTTGTTTGGTAATGCCACACAACGAAAAATATCGGAAATGACAAACGTTGAAACTAGTTCCCACTGTTATTTTTGCTATATTTGTCACAAAATGCCACAGTGTGTACTCGGCCCAAGTAAAATCATTTGCAAAAACATTGATAAAAATCGAATTTCCACATTTATGAAAACTAACTTATTAAATGATTTTCAATATGGATTTCGAGAGGCATGTGGTACGGAAGCTGCCGTAAATGTTGTTAATTATATTTTTAAAGGTCTAGATCAGGGCTATTCAACCTGTGGTACCACAGGTACCACTTGGGGTACGCGAAACTTTCCCAGGTGGTACGCCAAATCTTCGAAAATTTGAGCATTGTCTTTCATTAACTAACCAAGTAATGCAATTAAAAACAAGAATATGTTGTATTTGTTTATGTTTGATCCTAAAAGTATACTTACGTATTTTTCATGAATTTCCAATTTTATTATACCGAGCATTTCTGTTGTAGAACGACCCATATGCACAGATGTTCGCATGTTATATGTGCACATGTCCAAGGCGCATTTATCAGGTGGCAGCACTACTCCAGGTGACTAGTGTCATTATACCAATCTATATGTGATATTTGGATTGTATAGGTATAAGCCTAAAAGCATGCTTTTATTTGGTATCCATAAACAGCGATGCCAACTTGGTGCTTTTGGCACTATATTTAGTGCTTTTTGAGGACTCAAAACGCCAAATTTTGAGCGTTAGTGCCAAACTAAGAAAAAGCACTAAGTAGTGCTTTTAAGAAATTTGCGTATTTCTTAAAATCACTTTGATAAAAACTTGGTGTATTTATTTGTTTAGGGTAAAGCATGCCTTTTTCGTCTGATATAGTTCATTAAAAATATTGATAATATTGCCGAAATAGAGAATAGCTTAGAAAACATTTTGTAATCTCACTCGCTTTTCACGTTAGTGCTTTTTACGCTTTGTAGATTTCAAAATTACGCTTTTTAGTGCTTTTTTAAAATTCTGATGTGCTTTTAGAGCCAAAAAAGTTGGCATCACTATCCATAAACACCTATCGAATATTCAGTTTTGTATGGTGTTTGACATTTCCTATAAGAAACATGCAATCTGACGATGCTACCCTGTTTTGAAAAGTAAGAAGGTAATTTATACCAATAAAATACATGTGGTTATTGCTGTTGTAATATTTGTTGTAGAATCGCGGGTACCTGATTGATGTGCCTTGGTACATGCCTATGTACGTATATGGTCGTATTTCAAAATTGTTTGGTTATTTATTGAGCCCATACTTGTTTATACACATACAAATTTTTTTGTGGTACGCGAATTGTTGGTTGTGAGTTTTGTGGTACGCGAACCAAAAAGGTTGAATAGCTCTGGTCTAGATGATGAACATTATGGCGTAGCAGGTTAATTTTACGATTTTCAAAAGCATTTGATTAAATTGATCATGACATCTGGGGGTCGATTCTGGTTTTATGATAATGTGAAACGAAAACTTTTTTCATCCTTTCATGGTGTTTTTGATTCTTGCTCAGTTAAATTTAAAGTTTTTCATATGGAAAAAAACAAGTTGAACGAAACAAAACGTTTTCACAGTTACACATCATTACTGATTCTCGTTCTATGAAACAGTGTAAAAAAGTGTCAAAACCTTTTCATATGAAAAGTTTTTTTACATGCACATTTCATTAGTTAAAAAGCATGGAAAACTATGAAAAAACCATACTAGTACTACTATAAGACTTTTAAAATATTTAATTCAGTTTACCTCATCTCGAATCTCATCTGATAAGTCCATTAAAACATTTAATCCAGACATTTTATATTTTTATTCAAGTTCATATTTACATACATACATATGTACATACATACATATTTGCATAATTTGGCATTTGATCAGAAGCCGAGGCATAAGTTACACAGGATTCAGACGATGAAATTTATGACGTCTATTTTTCTTGATTCCCTTTTGAAGTTTCTACCAAAAATTATTTGCGTTCATACGATGATTATTTTTACATGTCTAATTTATTTTTATTGCTTTTGATTTTTATTGATTTTATTGTTTACACACACATTTGCAGTACATACCCTGTCGGAGAATGTGTTGTTGACTACAAAAATAGTTAACTTATAGTTAACTTTTCTTACGTCCCTTTTCACAATGTATGATTAAGAGTTAACGTGAACTTTAACTGACAGTTCTTCATGCAAAACTTGCCGTTAAAGTCCCTGTTAGCTTTTAATTGTACATTGTGAAAAGGGGCGTTAGACTAACTTAAAGCTAACTGCAATGTCGTCCAGAACAAACCCAAAATTAATTCTTAAGTTATGTGCGTAATCAAATTTGATGAGAGCCAACAAATTTATTCTCAGCTACTTTGAAACTCATTTCAGTTTTATATTAACATTTTGCTGTTGTTATTTTAGATAGTACCTTAGCCGAGTGGTAGCGCGTTGAGTACATAACGTGTGATGATACATGTTCGAACCCCGGAAAAAAAATTTTTAACTTACTGACTACCAGGTGATTTAAAAAAGTCAACTTTAAGTTAGCTGAAAGTAGTGCAGAGTGAGACAATTGACTACCGCCTAGGACATCGCAATGTTAAAATAGTCATTTGATTACATTAAAAGTAATCCAAAGTCAGTACTATTTGCGAAATAGTTAGCTTAATGTTAACCAAATTTCCAACAGGGTATGAAAAAAACCATTGAAAACAGAAATCGAGTCATTTTTTCTACCCCTCTTTCTTCTCTATCCCGTTCGCTATCAAACCAAAAATGACGTCGAAAAATAGACTTCATAAAAGTATTCGTGTGAATTAGGTGTTAAACTATTATCGTTGGCAAAAAAAAAAATAATAATTTGGTGACGAGTGTAATAGTATGTTTCCACCGACTTTAAATCAAGTAGGTTTAAGTAAATCGCTTCAAAGTGTTTCCACCGAGCTTGTGAGTAATTTGTTGTCCGAATTTTCGTAGTCAATTTATGCACGTGCTTATAAGGTGGGCGCAGCAGCTGTAATGTGAATTTTATTCACATGCAGTTGACATATTATAATTTACAACTAAATGGATAGTTAAGTTGTAGTTGTAAAATTATTTATTATTTATCGGGATTTGAGCTAACTAAACAGTAACTAATGGTTAATCCGAGACGAGTGACAACTGACTCAAAAGTTAACTCATTTTACATGTTAAACGCTATTCAGTTTCTCAACGCAATATCCTCAGAACGAGTCAGTACTCACTCATGCTGCTTAAGTTTCAAATAACCACAAGCTATCTCATTTCGAGTGAGTTTTTGATTGATAAAATGCAAATGTCCTATTAGTTAGCTGCGAACTGACCAACTAATGGTTGGTCCATTATGATTTAGTTTGTGGCGCATCAAATAAGAAGAAAAAAAAATGCCTTTTTCTTTAGCTAAACATTATTTTTAACTTACTAATGATTAAAATTTTCAGTACACCTAAATTTGAAATAATTTCAAATTAATTTTTTTACAGACGAGAATGGGTATCGAGCCGTGATCACTTGGTTTGTCAGCGATCATACTTAACACTTTGCTATTGCACCATATAAAATCAAGACGGCTTATAGTTGACATAAACATGAATTTTATGCTGACATCTTCTCGATAAACTTTGACTCATCTCTGCATCAACTTATCGAGGAGATGTTAGTTGTACAAAAAGAAAACTCACTAATCTCAGCTACAGTTTTGAGTTAGCTTAAAGTTAGTTCAATACTTATCGGGAAGAAGACAAGTTCTACAATAAGCAACTGACTCACATCTGTATCATTTATTAGTTAGTTCAAAAGCTAGTTGTAAATGAGTTAGCAAAAAGTCAGCTATATTTTGAGCTACATAGTTAATAAAAATCCGACATAGTTAGCACAAACACCAACACGCAAACATGTGTATTTGGTATAGACAACCTTCTTTACATTTTTATTTCAAATAATTTTGATATTTTTTTCTTGCTGCTACGAAATTGCTTTTTTTTAATTTTTTTACTTTTTACTCAAATTATACATAGTTAATTTTATATAACATATAATTTATGTTATACATAGTCATTATATATACTTCATACCCTACAAGCAAATTAATACGAAAATGATTCGAAATCGTATTGCTTGGAAGAAAAAAATTATTGCGGCAATAATCGTGTTGTGAAAGTTTCCCCCTTCGGGAGAAGTTGTGTGGCCACGGCGATACTTCGAAGGGATAGGAATGCAAATTCTTCTAGAAGATAAAACTATGGTATTGCTAGATAATCATCTAATAGAATTATATATGACATCGCCAGATTACCTTTAGGAAGATAAATTATTTATAGCGATAGATTATCTCCTGAAGTACAATTTTACAATTTTCTTAATTATCTGAAGGAAGAAATATAGAAAGTGATATAGGATATGGTAAAGTCACCTCTGAATTTAAACTACCACTAATTTAAAGCAATTTTTATAGTCAACTAAATTCAATTTATCATCACAGGAGTCATCATATGTTTAGCATAAAAAGGAATTTCCTGAGCTGATGTTTTGAAAATTTTCTGTTTGTTTTAATTTTATATTAATTATTTTTTATTTTCAAAAATTGGCTTGTTTTTATGGTTATATGCATTTCGTTCCCGCTTGTGGAAATCATCAGTAGACTTCAACCCAAAAAATTTTTTAATTCAGTTAACAAACTCCGTATGTTTATAGTAAGACTCTTAATACTATATTGAGAATCACATTTTTGAAATTAAATAAAGACATTATGTCAAATAAATATACTTCAGTATTTCATGTATGAAAATACGTATTTTATTTTTATTTTTGCTTTTTAAATACTTTTATTGTTGCCCAATGTGGCAGCTAATGGTAAAAAGGTGGTGGAAAATAGAATAGATGCACAGTTGAATAAAGATGCTTGTTTTGTAAAGATTTTTGTTTGCGGTTTTCAAACTTATTATGTTTGTATATTGTGATTCTCAATATAGTATTAAGAGTCTTACTATAAACATACGGAGTTTGTTAACTGAATTAAAAAATTTTTTGGGTTGAAGTCTACTGATGAGTTCCACAAGCGGGAACGAAATGCATATAGACAATTGCTTAACCATAAAAACAAGCCAATTTTTGAAATTAAATAAAGACATTATGTCAAATAAATATACTTCAGTATTTCATGTAATTATTTTTTATCTTTTATTTGAAAACATATGGATATTATAAATTTACTGCACGTGTGATAAGACACCAGCAGCCGTATTATGTAACTTGCTTAGCTAAAGCTTAATCTCCATTGCTAAAATGCTAAAAAAAAAATTTGGGCAAATGGCGCTAAATCTGTATTCTGTAAAGGCAGAATTAGTTTGTACGTGCTGTTCTGTTCTGAATCACCTGTTTTGTTTCTGTTGAGTTGAAAATCTGTATGTGTGGTTAGTTTTTACTTTTTCGTTCTGTTCTGTTGCGGACGAATCTGTAGAAAATAGAATTCAACGTTAAGTGACAGCGTTGTCAACTTGGTGCGTTTCGCACCATTTTGGGTGCTTTTTGAAATTTTTTGTGCGGAAAATTCCTTAGTTGGTCCGTGGTGCGCTTTTTTTTAAATTTCGATGCGTTTTTTAATTTTTGGTGGCACCAACGCAAATTTAACACAACAATGGGTTAAAAACCAAAAAATTCTTGTTTTGAAACTTACCAACTTCCTGATAGTGTTAATTACCATATTAATACTAATGATGTTTACAAAATATTACAATTTGAAATGAAATCTGTTTTATGGCCCAATAATAACAATAATGATGAAAATATTAGCTTTATTTATTTGTAATAATTAATTTTTGGTCTCTTCTTAAAAAGTTTTAAACCGAATTTATAAAATTAATATACAAAAATGTATCATCTTGTACAAATGAATGCTCTTAATTATGAAAGTTGTATAAGTCTTATATTTTTTTGGTAGAGATATTTAGTGGATTACATTTTATTACATTTAATTTAGAGTTGTTCTAGTCTGATAAAAATATACTATATCGAATCAAAAATGGTATGACCTAGACCACTTTCATATGTACACTATGTATGTACGAATTCGTTTAGTTTTTTTGTTGTTTTTTAATTATGTACATATACATATTGTAAAAGGCTGTTTATTTTTATTGTTATATTTTTAATATGGATATATTAAACTTCTGATAAAAAAAAGTTTAAAAATATTTGAATAAAATGATAAATAAAGAACTTTTATTAGTTTTGAATCCTTTCTATTAATCGTTGATCTCTTTAAAAAGTTTTGTACAGAATTTATGAAATTAAAAAAAAATTATTATCTATGTAATACAAATGAATATGAACAAATTTGCTAAGTTTTTTTAGATTTTATTTATTTTTTAACCCTGAATTGTAAAATCCTGTTTTAGTGTTAAATTTTTAATACAAAAAAATAATGTACTTTTATGCAAAATGAATTCAATAAGGATTTTGAACTTAAAAAAATTAATTCTAAGATTGGTGCGTTTTTTTGTAAATGGCGCATTTTTTTCTCCATTTTGGTGCGTTTTGAAATTTCAAAGTTGACAACGCTGTTAAGTGACAGCCAAAGG
This sequence comes from Tachina grossa, assembly GCA_949987645.1. Lineage (NCBI taxonomy): Eukaryota > Metazoa > Arthropoda > Insecta > Diptera > Tachinidae > Tachina > Tachina grossa. The sequence goes on along the minus strand of OX465274.1, from coordinate 129,093,884 downwards.
TGTGTATGTATTAGTGTGTTGTGATATTTTGTGTACAAGTGTAATCAATTCTACAGGTTGCCAGCTGATTTTTTTTACAGACAAAGTAATTGCAAAATATTTTATACAGAAAGGAACGGCACAGAACAGCAACAGAAAGTAAAGACTAATGAAGCCTTAAGTCTAAAGGCCGGGGCACAATGAATCCGTCATACGTTATACTTCGCCTTTTTCAATAGAGCTGGCAAACTATCGATAGTCACACCATTCGATATTTTCGATAGTTTGTTTGAAAACTATAGATACAATCGATAGTATCGAATTATTTTACACTATGTTCACACGGCAACACAAACAGTCGTTTTGACTGTTGATATATGGATATGGTTAAAAAAAATTAGGTAAAAATTATAACTGCCTTATTCAAAAAAAGTAATTTTTGTTTAGAATTGGTTTACACAACAAATTTTGTATGAAAATTTGTTTGTTAAACGTTTTTTAAACTTAAATTATTTTTTTCTGAATAAGGCCTCAAATAATTAATTTTATGTTTAATTTTATTCTAATTTTTAAATTTTAAGCACATATCTTTTTTTATTTACAAAAACATACCTACATATCGTCAGCTTAAATGCAAACAGACGTAACTACACAAAAATTCGAAATCGAGTTTTTGATTGATTATAGTTCATTTTATCAAACTACATGTTCACGCAAATATTTAGAGCTCTGCGATGAAAAATGACGATTTTATTAAAGAAATACAAATGGACGTAATTACGAATGCATCTAAGCATAAAAGCTTAAATATACTTAAAAAAGAAATAAATGTTTAAAAAGATATAAGCATCCACACTACAAGTAAATTTCGAAGAAAATTTTCAAGAATACTTTATTATTACTGATATTGTATCGTTTTTTTGTTTCTCCTGTAAAATATATGTATAAAAGTGTAGTTACACAGGTTTGCATTTAAGGTGACGATATGTACATACTCTTATGTATATAATAATTTTGTTTTAATAACCAATTCAGATAAATTAGCGATAATTTGTTCTCAAAAAATTCAGTAAGATTCAGAATGGAACAAATTGGTTCCTCAAAAAATTTTGTATATTTCAATCAATATTCGAGCGCGAATCGTGAATGTGAGTGAGAGCGAACCTCGATATTTTATGTTTTTTTTATTTCATGTAAGTATTATTTAATTATGGTTACATATGTATGTATGTAAGTATGTGTGTAGCTGTGTTTTAATGAATTTTTTATGACGTTTAGATACATTTTCTTTGAATCTTAATAAAATTACTTACATTTTGATTCTAGAATACGGACGATTGTGTCGTCCGTTTGGTGTATCTAGTATTAATAAAACTTTCTTCTATCAAGAGGTGAAATTGCACGCCATTGCATGAATTTTTTTACACTAGATGAAATATGAATTGCCGGGGCATTCTGTATTATCAACTGCATAAATTGATTTTATGAGTTATGACGTTATTATATTAATAGAGCGATATGTATATACTTATGTATTTTCAATAGAAGACAACTAACTAATATGTTAAATTTTATCGAGTTTGTTGACAATTTGGTAATAAATTTTTTCAACGATAGTATCGCTATCGAGAAAAAACTATCGATAGTCTAATAAAAACAAAACCATCGATACTATCGATAGTACTATCGATAGTTTGCCAGTTCTATTTTTCAACTGACATTATCGCAACGACGGAGAATGTTGGAACAATGAGTACTTTATTGACGGAAGTATTTGAACAGCTTCAATAGGTTTATTCTCCATTTTATTTATTAAATTCAAATTTTTTATTTATTTCGTTTAGTTCCTTTGTTTAATTTTATTTTTGCTGCCACAAAACACAAAATCCTATATCAGAACATACCAAAAAACCAACCAATATCTGTCAAACTACTCAACGTATGCAAAAAGTTAAAAGTTGACCATTTTTTGTACTTTGCGTTGACGGACACGTACTGAATGTAACAGACCTCATAAGAAACCGTGTATTTCAACTTAGCTGTTAGTTGAAAAAGGCGAAGTTAAACGCATGACGGATTCATTGTGCCCCGGCCTTTAATTGCTTAGCTAAAATTTACTATTTTCGCCGCAGCTAATTTGCTATCTCTAGACTATTTCTTTCTTTCTTCTTTGGTGAACTGCTGCGAAAAAGAGACAAACATAATGTGTTGCTTTTTTACCAATTCAATATAGTGTTACCTTACTTTATTGTTTGTTTTCCCTAAAAATTCTTAAAATTTTTCTTCAATAAGATTTTAAAATATGTTCTGAAATTTTTAAAAGTTATTTTAAAAGCTCTACTCTAAATTTATTTAGTTTTTGCCAAATATGTATTTGAGTGACACTTAAGTGGATAATTTAAACGCACATTTTTTCATGACACCACCAATTGTGGAAATTATAGGAAAAATTTCCGAATATGGCATCACTTTGTTGATTTATGTATGTTTGTTTACTTTGTTTATTTCATGTACACAAACAAATAGTGTTTTGGAAAATTTATTAAATAATTAATAACAATAATATTTATTGAAAAAATTATTATTATTTAAAATATCTAAGAAAATATGAGTGGTTTTTATAGGCGACGTATAGTAGAGCTCAGCTTCTCTGTTAAGGCGTTCAATTTGCTCACTACGGCTTTAAGCTACGGCGGAATTCACATCCTAAAAAAGGGAATTTTTACATTTACTTGACAAAGTTGAAGATAATTTTTACCTCCAAATACTAAATGAGCATATATTTTTGCTCTTTTGTCACCTTTTTAGTTATTTTTTTTTCATTATACTGTTAAAATTATTTTTTTTTACAAGAAACATCAAATTAAAAAACATTTGTATTTTACTTACTTTTTAGCACCTTAAAATTTTCGTTGCTAAAAATTTAGTGTTTTCGAGACCAACAACTACTTATTTGGCGATAGAGAATACAAAATTTGAACATTTTGACGATGGTATTATATGCTAAAATTGCGGCGAATAAAATTTTGATGGCATTGCCAAATTTAGCATCGTACGTTACAGAATTGCAATCGCATCTAAAAATCGCTAAATCACTAAGGCTTCCACACCGAAAAAATTATTCCCAAAAAATTTTCAAACAAACGTGTGTTTCGAAATATAATTTAGTTTGGGTAAATATTTTTTACTGTTCCAGTAAATTATTTGTTCCAATTTTATTTTATGTAAAAAGAAACTGCATAGAATGAAAATTATATATATAACGCTACATTTACACATGAAATTACTTTCTTGAAATTTCTGTATACATATTATGAATAAAATATTTAATGAAATAAATGACATTCATGAAAATTTCTTGTCATAGTAAAGTGAAAGTTCATTTTAAAAATGTCATCGAAAAGTAAACTTGAAAAAAATTGTTTTGTTCACTTCTTTTAGAGTTAGCCAGAACATCACCTGCACAAATTTATAAGGCGATATTTTTCTGTGCAGCAACGCACTTCATCAGCACCCTAGTCTATCTATGTACTTGGGTAGAGATTGTTATTAACATCAGCTATTTAACGTAAATTCTAATGAAACGGAATGTGAGAAATGATTGTTGTGTACAATTATTGATTTACCTTTGGTAAATACATATGTAAGTATCACTATTTATTTCCCCTGTTTTTCCATATTTTCATTTTTCTATTTAGGTTAGCACGAAGTTATATTACTCTACCCACGTATGTTTAACTATTCTTGCTTATCTTTTACGATCATCACATTAATTATTTTTACTTATTCGATGTACCGTCGGTACATGCATGTAAGTATTATAGTAGTGGATATTATGTTACTTTGTTTTTGCTTTCTACCGTTTATTTGGTATTCCAACATTTGTGATTGCCAAGTGAACAGTGATTGCCAAGTGAACATATTTTTGTCACGTGCCCATGATGAATTAAATGAATCATTTTTAGATTTTAATTGAACTATAGTGAATTTTTAATCAGAAATAATTTTTAGTCAGGCTCAAGTTCAGTAATTTCAATTCTTTTTATTGAATGAAATATTTTTATTAATTAATGTGAGTTTCTAAAGAAACTCTGCTGCACAGAAAAATATCGGTATTTCCCCCAGCTTAAAAGTCTAATTTAATTTTTCTTCTCTTCTTTAGAAACTCACATTAATTATTAAAGATATTTCATTCAATAAAAAGAATTGAAATTACTGAACTTAAGCCTAAAAATTATTTCTGAATAAAAATTCTTTAAATATTTATATAAAATATGGATAATTTATAATAACTATTTGCCACAATCCTGTATATTTCTACAAATCTTTATACCTTTTTTCATTTTACTTTCTGAAAATATCAAAAATTTACTTTCTTGAAAAAATCATTGAAAGCTGACTGGAAATTAAAAACAATGTGAGTGTGCTAGTGAAAAAATGTGATTGTATTGCTACTTTCTTGCAATTAGTTTCATGTGTAAATGATAGGTAAAATAAAATTTGTAAAAAAAATTTTAGATTTATTTTTAACCCCCGAGTAAAAAAAGGGGTGTTATAAGCTTTTAGTGATATGTGTGTCTGCCCGTGTCCACGTACAGGCCAAACGGCTGGACCGATTTTCATTTTCTGTTTGAAAGATGACTTGATCGAGAGGGTTTTTAGCTATGTTTGAAGAAAATCGGTCCAGCCGTTTATTTTTTATATTTAAATTTGTTATTTTCAGTTAAATTTATTTTTATATACTGTGAAAAAAGTTGTATGAGGAAAAGGAAATTTAGACAGAGTATGTAGAACCTTGGCCGCTACAACAACAAATACATGAAAATTAAAAATTAAAGGGTGTTCCAAAACGAGCAACGAAAAATTTTAAAATCCCATGTAAATGTACATACAATTAATTGTATGAACATACATATGTATATTGAAACTTGAAATTTTTAAAATTAGTGTATTTTTATACAGACCACAACAATTAATACTAAAATTTAAAAAAATCTATCAGTTAGTGCAATTTTGCCTATGTAATTTTGACAACTTGCTATATCTTGGAAACCGTAAGAGGCAAACAATTGAAATTTTCAAAAACGGTAAAACTAAAAAAACCGAAAATTATAAAATCGCCAAACCAAAAAAAATCGCCAAAAATTAAAAAAAAAATTCTAACACTAAAATAAATCGCCAAATTCGAAAAAATCGCCAAAATGAAAAAAATCGTCAAAATGAAAAAAACGCCAAAAATCGAAAATGTCGCCAAAACTAAAAAAAAATTATATAAAAAAATCGCAAAAATTAAAAAAATCGCCAAAAATAAAAAAATCGCCAAAATGAAAAAATGCCAAAACCGAAAAAAATCGCAAAAACGAGAAAATAAAGTGTCAAAACTAAAAAAATAGCCAAAACTTAAAAAAATCGCCAAAACCGAAAAAACGCAAAAAGAAACGCCAAACCGAAAAGACCCCAAAAACGAAAAAAATGCCAAAACTATATATTGTATAGGATGAAGTTTGTATTAAATTACATATCTAGTGTCCGTACGGAACCCTTCGTGCGCGAGTCAGAATCTCACTTTATTGAATTTATTTTAACTATCTGTCCTTAAAATTTGCAAGAGTTCATTTAATGAAAATTTTGACAATATTTAATTATTATTTCTTTTAATGTTAAATCACTGTTTTGTGCACTAAATTTAAAAATTTTGCGAAATTGCATAATTTTTCTGTTCCTATTTCACCCGTTTCATAGCAAAGCAGCTGTTTTAAACATACTCTGCTCTTCTTCTTTTTCTTTCGATTCAGTTTTTTGGCAGAATACCTCTTTTCGATCCGTGCGTAACTGAATGCGAGAACGTAATCGAAACGCAGAATAGGGGTGTTTATGTTTGTATATAGTGACTCTCAATATAGTATTAAGAGTCCTAAAGGGTGTTTTTTATTGAGGTATAGAACTTTAAGTTGGCATCACTTTTTTAACTGGCGGCCATTTTGTCAGCTGTGAAGTGATTAATATTTAGTTTGGTTTGCCATTTTATCACAAACAGATTGACAAAAGAACAACGCTTGCAAATCGTGCAAATTTATTTCGAAAATAATGGTTCAGTTCGCGAAGTTTACCGCAAGCTCCGTCCATTTTATGGTCGACATAATCGTCCATCAGAGCAATTAATTCGGTTAACCATGGATCGTTTTCGCACTACGTTTACTCTATGTGATAATACGGATCCGCAGAGACTTCGAACAGTGCGCACCGAAGAAACAATTGCCGCTGTAGAGCAAAGTGTTGAAGAGGACCCGAATGAATCGATTCGCCACCGTGCACGGTATAGAGCCATGATAACCGACTATTTTGTTCCCGAATTGGATGGCATGAATGTGGATGAGTTGTGGTTCCAACAAGACGGCGCTACATGCCACACAGCGCACGTCACAATCGATTTATTGAAGGAAACATTCGATGAGCGCATAATTTCGCGGAATGGACCTGCCAATTGGCCACCAAGATCGTGTGATTTGACACCATTGGATTATTTTCTTTGGGGATATGTGAAGTCGCTCGTCTACGCCAACAAACCAGAAACGTTAGGGGACTTGGAAGCCAACATTCGTGGCGTTATTGCCAACATACGGCCCCATATGCTCGAAAAAGTGGTGGAAAATTGGCTTTATTCGAGCCAGCCGCGGCAACCACATGCCCGAAATCATATTTTAACATTAATGGCATAAAGTTATCCTTCCAATAAAGCCAAATTGATGGACATTAAAACGATTTTCTTGTGTTTTATTTCAATTCAAAGTTTTATACCTCTAAAAAAACACCCTATACTATAAACATATGGAGTGTGTTAGCTAAATTCAAAAATTTTATTGGTTGAAGTCTACTGACGACATTCCAAAAAATGGTTAACCATAAAAACAAGCCAGTTTTTGAAAGTAAAAAAATTTTTGAACCTTTTATTTGATTCAGTTATTTTTTTTTTTTTCAAATAAAACTTTTACTAATTTTTTTTTTTTAAATTAGTAAGGGTTGTTATTGATTCAGTTAATTTGTTTTCTGATAATACGAGAAATTTTAGTGAATGTGTTTGTAAATTATAAAAAAAAATTTGCTGAATAATACAAAAAAAAAAAATCTGCAAAAATGTTTTTCTGTTTCTATTAATACATTTGACTGAAAATATTTTGAGTTTCAGTTAACTTTTTTCTCTAATGCCATAATAAAGGTACCAACAGACGACATGTTTTTTACATGTGTTTTTTAAGTTTTCGACTCGTATGTTTTTCTTTATGCTTGTCAATATTGGTTAATTTACATAAGGTTTATAATTTTTGGCCACAAACGTACATGTAGTATCACTTCTTCTTTTCCAGTACATATATACACGTAGTTTGTTTTATAAATGGCTTGCAGCCGTCGAAATATTTTTGGTTCCGTCGCTGTAGTACTGGCAACGCAAATTTGCTTTTTTAATTTTTTCATTTTTAAACAAGACGTTGAGGTTTTATCTAAAAATCTATACATACATTTTTGGACTTATTTTAATAAAACGACAACGTTAAATTAAAAAAAATATATAATTAATTTGTCTTTCAAAATACTTCATTCAGACGGCTAATAATAGTGCACAGAATCAACCGCCGACGAATTTTTTCGCATGACATAGACATTTGGAGCTGTATGTTTAACATAAGAAAATAGAGCACGCTCTATTTCAAATAATGTCTTATGTTTTTTGTCATATTTTTTACACAAGCAATGTTTTAAAGGTAACACACGACATGTTTTCATTTACATATGTAAATTCTAGCACATACAATGTGAAAAACATGTCGTCTGTTGGTACCTTAAGTTAACTAAAAATAAAACTTTTTTTCCAGTTCAATTTTTATAAAATTGTTATCGAAATCTACAAATTTCTTTGTAGGTCCGCATTCATACAAAAAATTTACTGATTAAATGAATTTGGTTACTGAAAACGAAATTTAGTTTTCTCTGTGTATACATGTACATATGTACATAATTACATAGTTATTGTGGTCTGCGCTGGCTTAGATAATCTGTTTCCATGGGATGGCCCCACCATATATATGTACAGAAAGAAACTCAGTCTTCCTTGGCACAACATCTTCCAATTTGTGGCAGAAACTAATCCATTTCTTTAGCAGTCTGGTTTAAAAATTAGAAAAACCAGGAGACAGCAAAAGGGAAAGAAATTCGTTGATTTGATTGCAATTTATAACAGCGCACTTAATTTTTAGTAACACTATACATATTATTTAATTAATTTTACTTTTAAAACCCTCAAATTTTTTATTTTAAAGAGCACAAACAACAAACAACTTTTAGAGAATGCAGTTTTTTGACTACATTGACGTCAGCAATACCAGCTGGTTTGTGTACAAAGTTAACCGACCTGCGCAATGCGCTATCTTGTATTCTTTGTTTCATGGTATATACGCACATATCGATGGTCTCAAGTAGAAAGGCCCTAACTCGTATTTTATACGAAACTAGCTGACCCGGTCCACGTTGCTGGCTTTAAGCAAACATTAGTGTTGTATTGGTGGTGCAAAATTAAGATTAAATTTTGCCACTCCCCTCCGCCCTCAGACCGAAAATAAAAAATCAGACTTCACAGTGTCACCCGCCTGAATATTCTGAAGATTCCCAGAAAATTTCATCAAAATCGGCCCAGCTGCTTTGGAGTCCATACGTTACATACATACACACATCCTCTTTTATATACATACATATATAGACTAGCTACACCCGGTGTGCTTCGCAACCCCCATTGTCTTTTCAATTTTATTTATATTGATTTGAAAGTGTAGCGCATTGGTGGTGCAATATGAAAATTGGATTTTGCCATGCCCTCCCCCCGCAGGCCGAAAATCAAAAATCAGACTTCACAGTGTCACCCGCCTGAATATTCTGAAGATTCCCAGAAAATTTCATCAAAATCGGCCCAGCTGCTTTGGAGTCCATACGTTACATACATACACATACATACATACACATTCTGTTTTATATATATATATATAGATATAGATTGAGGTTTTCACTGATTCCAATATTATTCACACAAATACACCTCGTCGCAAAAATTGATTACAATAGTGAAAAAATTTACTTTTTTACAAGCAGTTGAACAAAGCAGTTCTACATGCAGTTGAACTGTGCATTATTATGTTTTTACCTTCTCCTGTAAAGTTACAATTATTTGAGTTAGGGCCTTTCTACTTGAGTCCATCGATATGTAAGTATATTACAGGGAATCGTACCAAAAACAGTGTAAATTGAAAAACAAAATGGCTTTTTTTCTCACATATGTAAGTATTCCTGTATATTTAGTTGACGAGAACTATCTGTCATTTAAGTAAATTTCCAGCAATTATAATTGCTGGATTATTGGAAGGATGTGAGAAAAAGTGTTTCTGTAACAATATTTTGTGAAAAGTTTCTCGCAAGAACTGTCAAAACAACTCGCATTTTAAATTGGTGTGCGAACAATCAAATTTGTACAAAAACATATAAATTTTTGAATTTGTGCGTGAAAATATGAAATATAAATTAGTTGAAAATATATGCAACGAATTGTTGAACTAAAATTATTATTAACGAGTCGATATGATTATGTTAATTTAGAATTTTTTTGTGTAAAGGCAGAATTAGTTTTTACTTTCTGTTCTGTTACGAATCAGCTGACTCTTTTTTGTTTATAGAAATCTAATAAAAGTCGTTAGTTTTTCTGTTTCGTTCTGTTCTGTTCTGTTCTGTTTCGGTTCAACCTGTGAAAATCAAAAAATTGTTAAGTAATTGTAAGTGACAGCATTGAATAATTGAATAAAAATATTTTGAAATAAATTGTGATTTTGCTTTAAGAAGTTTTTTTTAATGAAAAATATAAAAATATATTGAAACATAACAATGGACGATGCAAAACTCGTCACTTTATTGGAAAACTGGGACCCTTCTGACCAGAAACAGCTGATAAGTTACCACGGAAAAAGTAAGTACTCAAATTTAGAAGCAGAACGGCACAGCACAGAACAGCAACAGAAAGTAAAGACTAATGAAGCCTTAATTTTCATATGTATGTAGAAACAGTTGATAGAAAAAACTTATTTAAAGCATTTTACATTTACTTTATATACATACATACATGTTCATTATTTTATTTTGTGACATTTTGTTTTCATTTGACACTCGATGACTGCAAATATTCCAGTAAAAACAGAATCAGTGTTGTCTGTTCTCGCATTCAAATACAGAAACACTTTTTTCTCACAAATCGAGAAACGATGGAATTTTGTGTTTCACATTTCATGTGAGAAAATTTTTGCGATGCGAGAAATACAGAAACGAGCTACATAATTAAAAGATTCATTCTACCCTAAAGGCGGTGTCAGATACAACTTCAACGCTTTGCGTGACATTTCTAACTTTGAGAAAAAAGCGTGAAACAAAGTGTCCATGACACAATAAGAACTTTGACAACACTCACTGTTTGTTTCATTATTAGGTTTTATGTATAAAACACAGCACTAGTCGATTACTCTGATGCCACGAACTCGTTTTTCATGTAAATTTACCGACATTTTAATAAAACTTTCATAATTATTTACATGCGATTTTGGTCAAACAAATTAAAAAAGTATACCAACTTATTGTCAAAGCACGCAAAAAGTTGAGAGTTGCTTAACTTTTCGCTTCGCTTTGCGTTAAAAGTTCTTTATGTGACATGTTTCATATAACCACGTACATTTCATCTTATATGACAAAGCGAATCTTCATAGCAACTTAGATACATACATATGTACAGGGTCCGCCAGATAACTTTTATTTTTTTTTTTGAAAATGCTATAAAAAAAATTACTGAAGCTTCGGCTGTGTGGCACGTAGCGCCGTCCTGTTGAAACCAAATGTTGCCAATATCCTCCTCTTCAATTTTTGTGAACAAAAATTCGTTAAACATGGCCCGATAACGATCGCCATTGACTGTAACGGCCAATCCTTGCTCAATGGCTCAATTATGCCTCTGGACCAAAATCCGCACCAAACAGTGACTTGTTTTGGGTGCGTCGGCTTTTCAATGTATGCGTGCGGGTTTTCTGTGCCCCAAATGCGACAATTTTGCTTGTTTACATACCCGCCAAGATCAAAATGAGCTTCATCTGAAAAGATGATTTTTTTTTGGGCAAAATCGGCATCTTCTGTAAGTCGATCGCAGGCCCACTTAGCGAAGCGAAAACGCATTGGATGGTCAGTTGGCTCGTTCAGCGGAAGGATAAAACTAATTATCTGTCAAATCAGACATGAGCTAAGTGTTACCATTCACGAAATAAGCACTAGTTGAAAAAAACGTTAGATGGCGGACCCTTTATATACATAGTTTGTACATACATATCGAACCTTATTTTCGAGTGCAGCCGACATTAACTGATTTCACCGAGCGCTCTATGTTCTTAATTTTCGTAGGATGCTCACGTAGCAGAGCATCACCGTGGCCTATATGACCTCCAGAACCGTTACCGGAGGAATATGCATTTTCTGCAATCAAATAAAATCAATTATCCTTTGATCTTCGTTCGAAAAGCCATTCAAGCTACATATGTATGCTGTCCACAGCCAAGTAATGACGACCCGTACAATACTAATGGGCTGCCACGGATATAATATGGACAAGTGGACATTTTATCCTCTTGTGTTGAGCAACAAATATTGTACATATTTTTTACCAATCTTACTTGTCATGGGCAAAGCAACTTGTATATTTTGGGTAATTGTTGCCAAGTGTTGATAAGCGATTCCAAACTTGGCCCCGTGGGTATTGAAGGCAATGTACAAAAACAGCATTGTGCATATGCTTGCCAGATAGAGATTAACAAAAAGCTGGACATTTCAATTAAAAACGCGGAATTATTAAAACAAAAACTGGACATTTTGAAATAAAATTTTTACGAAAGAATACCCAGCTAAAAAAATTATATATGGTCCATATATTTTTAATATATGAATGTATATAATCATATATGAATATGTATGAATTCATGTATGGAAATATATGGTATACATTGCAAAACTATTATAAATGAACTACTATATGGACTAATATATGAAATGTATTATAATATATGAGTTCATATATGAAAATTTAATTATGAAGCTCCTCATATGTGGATCCATATATGTACATATGTATAGAAGTGATTTAATATATGGAGCCATATAAGAATGTACGCATACATGATATATCACATAAGATCGTTTTTGCAATCAAAAAAGCTTGGTATTTTATCACTTGTGAATTGGAAATCCATTAGAAAATACATACGGTTTGCAAAGTTTACATGCGTACCCTCAACGCTTAAAAAAGAAAAACTTTTATTACAAAAAAAAAAAAAAAAAAAAAAAAAAACATTCTTGTAAGATTTTATACTTTGTGGCCCCATTTAATGTATCGAATAATCAAAAGGATAATCCAGTCATTAATTTTATAGAAAATAACAGAATTCTCTAGATAAGAAACAAAGTTCATATTACTGCAAAAAGTTATATTGAAAACTATTGTTACGACGGATTATTTTTTCTTTTATAATTAATTGCATTACTTTTTAATTTGATTTCTTAAATTAAATTTTATGTAGAATATGATTTTTGAGTTTTTTAAATAATTGGTTCACCTTTTGACTTAAAATGAGGAATGAAATGACTTTTATTTCGTTTTTCATTATTTTTCCAAACAAATGTTTCATTAAATAAAACCTCTCTGTTCAAAATCTAAAAAAAGGTAATTTTAGTAATTTAATTTATTGCACAGCAGTGCGCTTTTGTGAATCAAAGAGAGTATGGCCCAATTCATACTATGATTTAAAAATCTTGTTTTAATTTGGTTCTCTTTTAAAAGTTGCTTCCAAAAACATTTTACATTCATACGATGATTTTTTCCATGTTTCTAGTTTTTACTTTTTTTCTTTCAAAAATTGTATCAGTGTTGCCAGTAGCTTTAAAAAACCCCGTTTTTTCATTTCACTACATGTTAAAAAATTCCCCCCATACGAAAATCTACAAATTTTAGTAATTTAATGTAAAGAAAGATAAATTAAAAACATTTAAGGCCTTAACGATCAAACAGAATTACGGCATAAACACATTTTCCATACAAATTGACACAAAATAGTAGCGCCAGAAAGCAGTCGAGAGATCAATTTTATTTTGACAGCTTTTTTTCTTATCTTCTCACATATAAATAAATATTCTCTCAGCAATGTTACCAAAGACAGGCACTGCGACACCAAAATGCAATATGAGAATAAAAAATACCTACATTTTGTTCAAAATAAAATATTTTTCCGATATTCCCTATACTCATTTATTAGTGACAAAAATACCTACAGGTAACACTGTTTTGTATTAAAAAACGCTGTTGTCGCGTTTAATGAAAAAATAAAATAAAGCAACAAAATTAAAATATGTGTAAAGAAAATTTGAAAAAAAACTCGTAGAACGGAAAACTTAATTTTTTTCTTACCCTTTTCCTTTTCTATACCGTTCGCCTACAAACTCCAAAAATCGTGTTTCAAAAAATCATTGAAAAATCAACGTGTGAATTACACGTATGAATATGAACTTTGCATACTGTAGAGGGAATATTTACACATTAGTGTTGTAAAAGTATTGAGTATTTGAGTACTGAGTACTCAATACCGGGAGTTTTTCCCGGTACTCAATACACAAAAGTAACTACTCAATACTTTCAGGGTTGCATTTTGTAGTATTCAAGCGAAAGTCTTCCTTTAAAATGCATCAGAATTATACAACTCTGTGAGCTTGATACAAATAAATATGACTTGAACCTCATGGAGTTAGTGTAACAAATACCAATTCTGTTAGGAATTATTTTGATACGAAAACAGCCACTAAAAAAGTACTACAAAATGCATTATTAAACTACTTCAGTCATTAAAAAATACTATTGGAAAGAAAAAGTGACCCTTTAGAATAGCGGAAGGAAGACACGTGATATAATATAACCAGCAAGTCAGGTCCTCACAAACATGAAAAATATTTTAAATTCTTTCAATGTCGGTAAAATTTTATTTCTACATTTCAACAATGACTAAGTAATAACATCAATTGTGAGAAAAAAATGTTTATTAAAAAATATTAAAAAGATACTTTAAGAGATTAATGCACTAGAAGTGTTAAAAAAATTTTATGTATAAAAAAAAAACTAATCTTCAAACTTATTTACTTTCATTTGTTATAAATTAATTTAAATATACTTGTATTTAATCTTTGTTTTTCCATATTGCATTATCAATAAAATAATAATTTTTAACTTCCCATATACATACATACATATATAAAATATTGAGTAGTATCGAGTACCCAATTGAAAAAATATCAAGTAGTACTGAGTATTCAGAAGTAGCCGCTTTTTACAACACTATTACACATACATACATGTATGAAAATCTATTACTATATATCATCTTATATGTCCATATACCCTCATTTTTCGGATCCGAACCATATATGGGATATCATATATGCTCCATACATATTTTTTTAGCTGGGAACAATGGTTTTTCCTTGTAACAAAAGTTTTTCTTTTTTAAGCGTTGGGGGGTGGTACGCATATAAACTTTTCTAATGGATTTTCAATTCACCAGTGATAAAATACCAACCTTTTTTGATTGCAAAAACGATCTTATGTGAGATATCATGTCTGCATACATTCTTATATGGCTTCATATATTAAATGTTATTTGTATATACGGATCCATATATGAAGAGCTTTATAATGAAATTTCCATATGTATATGAGCTCATATATTATAATACATTTCATATATTAGTCCATATAGTAGTTCATATATAATAGTTTTGCAATGTATAATCCCATATATTTCTATACATGAATTCATACATACTCATATATAGTTATATATATACATTCATATATTAAAAATATATGGACCATATATAATTTTTTTAGCTGGGTTACTAGATTTCTGTTGTTGGAGAAACCCGTTTTTCAGTCCTTTTAATTTTGACCTTCAATATTTTTGATAACTAAGGAAGTATTTTATTGTTTATTAATTTTGTTTTATCTTTATTTAGAGTAATAAAAAATAAGCAAAAAAATATTTCGTTAGCTAATAAAAAATTTAAGGTAAAATTTAAAAGTACTGAAAAACGGGCGATCAACTAAATTAGTACTAAGAATACATAATTATTTATTTAAAGAGCGAGATTTAAAAAAAAATTGACAAACCGGTATCTTAAAAATATATTAAAATAATTTGATTTTCCAGTTCGGCCATCGTAGCATATTCATTACTTATATAATATGTAACAGAATAGATGATAGTATAAACTAGATAAATTGTCTACAAAACAATTTATTTATTCTATATAGTTGTGTTCGATTTAGTTTTAAGGATAAGCCTTTTTTAATTCTAACGTTGGGTGTCCATATTCAGCCTTATTATGATTCTCGTATTCGAGCTTTAAACTTCTCGTTTTTACACAATGGTACTACGTTTCTCGAAAGTCATAAAAATACATCGCTGTTAACATTTCTTTTACAATTTTCATACTACGATTCTCGAAATCAGATGTCAAAAGTAGAAAAAATAGTCGTTCATTTTATTTCATTCAACAAAAAAATAAAACCAAATTTACAAGCTTTTAAAGCATCAAAAGGGTAAGGATTTTTGTTAATAAACTTTATAGAAACTTGTTCTATGCAATCAAAATAATCTTAGATCGAAAATAATCACACGGAAGCAGTTTAAAAAAATGCTTACAAATATAAGTATATAACTGGTGGACAGAATGGGTAGAAATACTTTAGAGCTTCGTCTGTGTGGGGTCTGAATAGATGAAAGTGAGGACAGACTATAAATATAATTAAAAGAACTTCTACATAACAAAACTATATGGCGCGCAACGGGTGGAGGTTCAAACAACCTATGTATGTATGTATCTACCATATATTGATACCAATAAAGAGATACTCATCGTCATCATTAGAGAATGAAAATAAGGCACAACTCCACATTTTTATTTGATTTTAATTTAATTATCACAAAAAAATTCAAACATTTCATTTTTGTTAGCACCAATTTATTTTTATATTTATTATTTTTGACAGTTCGCAATAGAATGCTTCATATTGTTTAACTAATTTTAACATTTTGTGTCACTCTATTCTTTTTATTCTGTTACAAATTCCTTGCAGTCGAAAATTTTTACGTGGTACCACAAAAAAAAAACAAATTCGAGAACTAGTACGACAATAGTCGAAGAACATTTTCGAGAACCGTAGTAAGGCTGATTAAATCGTGCTGATATGATTTTGATCGTAGCTATACGTATTACAATTAAATAACCAAAAAAAATCATACTAATAGTGCGTTTCCATATACGTGTTTTGGAGCAGAAAACTTGTTTTTCTCAAAAACCAATGTTTTGCTACATATTTCTTGATAAATTTTTCACTGTAGTCAACATGTTGTGCTCAGCCTGAATAGCTGATCAAATAGAGTTATACCATTTATATGCTTTGTTATATGCAGGAGCAAATATTTGTTAAATTTTACATTTCAAATTCGATAAATAAACGAAATAAAGATATAAAATTAAATTATATACGTCAAGCCGTTTCTAAGACGCAACTATTGGGGCCAACAGTTTCACAACTGTTGACCTCAACAGCTACGTCTTATGAATGCTCCCAATTTTATTTTTTCTGCCACATACTATATTTTGTATTT
The DNA here is from genome assembly GCA_949987645.1 of Tachina grossa. Classification (NCBI taxonomy): domain Eukaryota; kingdom Metazoa; phylum Arthropoda; class Insecta; order Diptera; family Tachinidae; genus Tachina; species Tachina grossa. The sequence goes on along the minus strand of OX465274.1, from coordinate 129,077,127 downwards.
GCGCTTAGGGATTTTGCTGATTCCAAACCTTTAAGGACTTGAAGAAAACTTTAAAAATCTTTGCAAGATTCCTCTTCTTATTGATACTTCCCCTCTAATAAGATCGAAAGACATTCGATATAATTCGAAGAAAAATATCGAAATTGTTCGATGTAATAATTCAGTTCTCCTGCAAAAATAAAGTGAACAAACCCAAGGGAAAAGAGAAAAATATTCTGCGTTATCGTGGTTGGAGTATTTCAAATACGACGAAGACTGTTTGTTAATAGATTAAAGAAGAGTTCAACAGTTTTTCTTTAATTTATTACCAAGCAATCGCAGTCGTATTTGAAATACGCCAACCACGATAAGCAGATTATTCATAAGAGAACCAAAAAATATTTCTGGGAAAATTTTTCGAGGGAAAAAATTTTTATTATAGGGGAGATAAAGTTTCTCTGGTTTGTATTCAATTCAGGTACTTATATTAGAAAAGGAACATTTAGTAGTGAATATGTATATACACATAGGCGTAGCTAGGCCTTTCTGTGGGGGGTCAATGCCCCCCTCCCCAGACTTGATTTTGCCCCACCCCCAGGATTTATTACTAATTCTTTTTAAAACATATTCTTTTGCCTGTAATATTAAAAAATTCTATTTTTTATTTATTTTAAAATTACTCATGAAAATCACCAGTAATTTTTATACAAACTTTTCGAATAATCGCTAAATATGCATACTTTTATTAGATAACAAATACCCAAAAAACTATAAGTTTACAGCACTTCAAAACATCACAAATAGTAAACTCCATGCGAATTTATAATGCATGTGTGTAGATATGTATGTGTGTATGTAGCTTTCAACAAATTCTTAATAAAATTGTATTAGTGTACGTAGTTAGCAGCAAGACAAGTTGTTTTAAGGTGTTCTTAAGATTTTCTACTGTCAAATTGTTTGTAACAATAGCCACTAATTTTTATTTAGAGTAAAATTAAAAAAAAGGGAAAAATTATGATCTGCAAATACCTTGTATATATTCATATACTATAGGGTGTTTTTTTAAGAGGTATAGAACTTAGAATTGAAATAAAACACAAGAAAATCGTTTTAATGTCCATCAATTTGGCTTTATTGGAAGGATAATTTTATGCCATTAATGTTTAAATATGATTTCGGGCATGTGGCCGCCGCGGCTGGCTCGAATAAAGCCAATTCTACAGCTCCAATTTTCAACCACTTTTTCGAGCATATGGGGCCGTATGTTGGCAATAACGCCACGAATGTTGGCTTCCAAGTCCCCTAACGTTTCTGGTTTGTTGGCGTAGACGAGCGACTTCACATATCCCCAAAGAAAATAATCCAATGGTGTCAAATCACACGATCTTGGTGGCCAATTGACAGGTCCATTCCGCGAAATTATGCGCTCATCGAATGTTTCCTTCAATAAATCGATTGTGACGTGCGCTGTGTGGCATGTAGCGCCGTCTTGTTGGAACCACAACTCATCCACATTCATGCCATCCAATTCGGGAACAAAATAGTCGGTTAGTCGGCTCCAATTGCTGTGCACGGTGGCGAATCGATTCATTCGGGTCCTCTTCAACACTTTGCTCTACAGCGGCAATTCTTTCTTCGGTGCGCACTGTTCGACGTCTCTGCGGATGCGTATTATCACATAGAGTAAACGTAGTGCGAAAATGATCCATGGTTAACCGAATTAATTGCTCTGATGGACGATTATGTCGACCATAAAATGGACGGAGCTTGCGGTAAACTTCGCGAACTGAACCATTATTTTCGAAATAAATTTGCACGATTTGCAAGCGTTGTTCTTTTGTCAACCTGTTCATGATAAAATGGCAAACCAAACTAAATATTAATCACTTGACAGCTGACAAAATGGCCGCCAGTTAAAAGAGTGATGCCAACTTAAAGTTCTATACCTCAATAAAAAACACCCTTTATATATACTCGTACACACACATGTATGTATGTATGTATGCATATTTATGGTTCAATCCAGAGCTGCCAGAAAAAATGATGGAAAAATCGCCGAAATCCCGATAAAATATAAAATAATCGTCATTTCATGTCCGAAAAATCCTCAGAAAATCGAACAAATCAAAATTTCCTCTTTAAACATGTATACATATGTTTTACTTTTATTAGAAAACAAAACAAAACAATTCATGTTCATATACAACTTTGTTAGACTAGTGGAAAACTTGTGAAAAATATTCCTAGGTCCAAATTTTGGTATCAGTACTTTTGATGACCGAAATTTTTGATAGGATATAAACTTACACAGGTCAATATATCGTTGGTCTCAAATGGAAAGGCCCTAACGCAAATAATTGTAACTTTACAGGAGAAGGTAAAACATAATAGAAAGTGTAATATTCAAAATGTAAATTTTTTGTACAACTGCTTATAAAAGCGCTATTTTTTACACTATTGCAATAAATTTTTGTGATGAGGTGTATTAGTGTGAAATTTATTGAAATCACTGAAAAACTCAACTATCGATATGTATGCATGTATATATATGCACATAAAATTTTTTTCAATTGAACACGTATACATACATACTTGCATACATATGTTTGTACTTATTTATGTATGTATGTTCATTCATCGCAACAATATAGTATTGATTCAGAACTTCAATATTGGAAGGGTAACTAAATAATAAATGGCAATTTTCTATTTTTATTTATGCACCAACAGATAAATTTTTTTTTAAATTAAATAATAAATTATTAAGAAATGAAATTATGAATGATGAATGAAATCATTTCTTGCTTGTATCTTTTCAAAATATTGTATTCAAATATAGTATATACATAAATAATTTTTCCATATGAGCACATAAACTTGTTGGAAACGAATATTAATTTTATTATTATTTAGTTTATTATTACTAAATTATTATTATTAATTATTTAGTTTTTTTCTAATACATACTTTACTTTTTGTCTATATATTGTTTTTATTTTGAATGTTTTGTTTTTTTAGTTTTAATTATAACTTAATTTTTGTTATTGAAAAAAAATGTTATATAAAAAAATCTGTATAAAATTTTTTAAACGCACTAATAATCCCAAACCAATATTTTACTTATTAATATTTTACTTATTAAGTAAAATATATTTTTTTAATTTCCAATTTCAATGTATTTTTAATAAAAAATATATATAAGAAATTTATTATTCGACATATTGTCAGAAGTTTATTGTAATTTGAAATTTATTTGCTGGTGGTTCAGCGTTGTCTATATGCATTTCATTGTTGCTGTAACAAATCATCAGTAGACTTCAACCACACATTTTGAATAGTCACAAAACTCTTATCTTATGCACAGACTTTCAAGAACTATTTGAGAATTCACAAATAATAATATATTATATATATTATATATTTGCTGGGTTTTTTTGTGTTAGTTTCTAAGCCTACTACGCTTATTTTTCTTTTGTGATTTTCAAAAATATTATTATTTGTGAATTCTCAAATAGTTCTTGAAAGTCTGTGCATAAGATAAGAGGTTTGTGATTATTCAAAATGTGTGGTTGAAGTCTACTGATGATTTGTTACAGCAACAATGAAATGCATATAGACAACGCTGAACCAACAGCAAATAAATTTCAAATTATAAAAAATATATATTTAACTTGATAAGTAAAATATTAATTTGGGATTATTAGTGCGTTTAAAAAATTTTAAGCTTAAATTTTAACAATTTCCCCCAGAAAAAATGTCTAGCTACGCCAATGTATATAAAAAGCTTAAGAATAAAAGATTTATGTTTAATTATCCAAGTAATAAAATTTCAGAAACGTTAAAGCGTTCAATGTAGAGTCGTTTAAACGAAATCTTATTTTTGTGCAGAAGCTACCAGCGACAGAAAACACTCTTTTAGTTGAATGGGGCTTTATTGTGTTATTGCCTTGTTAAACAATAATCAGCCATATTGCCAAACTCGACGTCGACGCCGTCATCAATTTTTATATGCAGTCAAATTTAGTTGACGCCGACGTCAATACGACAAAAAATCGGTATTAATTTGGGAGGATGTGTTGACGTCGACGAGTTAACGATATTTTTGAAAACTTATTTGCCACCCCTAAGAATTTTGACAGTAATTTAATTTGTTTTTGAAATTTGCGTGAAGTATTTATTTATTTATTTCTAATTCGAACCAAAAAATGTTATATTTGTTTGACTCCAGTGAAAGTAGTGATGAAGAAAATAAAGAAATGCTCAAGATTCAAAGGAAAATTCTTAGACAAAGATCATCCATATTCAATTTGCCGGACAGCACGTAAGTAATTAAGTAGTTTACAAACGTACATACATCTTTATAAAAATTATATACAAAAACTTTGAATTCTATTTGTTTATGCAGATTTATAGAATACTTTTGGTTGAACAAACTGACATTTAAATTAGTTTTAAATGAAATCGAGCCATTAATGAAGACAGTAATTCGCTCAACATCTATCTCCAACACGCTTAAGCTAGCAACAACTCTGCGGTTCTTGGCTCAAGGTTCATACCAATCAAGTGTTGGGAATGATTTTAATCTGGGGTTGTCACAACCAACGGTATCATTAATTTTGGACGAAACTCTTGATGTTTTAGAAAGAGCTATTTGCCCTCTTTATATTAAACTGGATATGACAGAGGAAGAAAAGTTAGAGTGCAAAATAAATTTTTTTGAGAAGACGGGCTTTCCTGGCGTAATTGGCTGCGTAGACGGTTCGCATATAAAGATTCTGGCCCCTGAAAAGAAGAACCAAAATATGTGCTATAACAGAAAAGGATTTTTTAGTTTGAATGCAATGCTGGTAATATACATAAAAACGAAAATTATTTATTTACTTCACTTAAAAAGTTTATTTCATTCTCTATTTCTTAGATATGCGATCATAAGATGAGAGTCAGATATGTAGATGCTCGATATGCAGGCTCCTGTCTTGATTCGCTTATTTGGATAACCCCAGCAAGAAAAGTTTTGCGAGAGCGTTACGAAGCTAGTGAGAGAAATTCTTGGCTTTTAGGTAAGATTTCAACTTTATGTTTCTGTCCACATGTTTGTTGATACTTATGTATGTCTTTTTATACAGGTGACGCTGGATATCCCCTCGAACCTTATTTAATGACACGATATTGGTCTGCTCAAGAAAGAAGTCCTGAGGCAGTTTTCAATAGTAAACATGCATCGGCAAGAAACATAATTGAAAGAAAGATTGGTGTACTGAAAAATCGCTTCCGTTGTTTACTTGGTGCTCGTCAGCTCCACTATAAGCCTGATAAAGCAAACAAAATTGTTAACGTTTGTGCTGCTTTACATAACATTTGTATTGAGTATCGCAGCTACACTGAAGATTATGATACGCCAGCAAACACCGAAAGTATAACCAATAGTTTTGATACTCTTTCTGACAATGCGACAAATAATGAAGCTCAACAAATAAGAGAACAAATAAAAAACAGCTTTTTGTAATTCATATTCAGTATTTTTTTAATAAACTAATGATACACGTACTTATGTAAGTATTCTTTACATCTAGCTAAAACAAAGCAATTCAGTTTATTAATGTTCATAACAGAAAATGCATAAAAACGACTAGATTAGAAAAAAAAACATAAAAAATATTCAAATTAAATGTTAAAAAATTGGTAAAACAAAAGTTCTAAAAGCTACAAATATTGGTTCCGTAAAACTTCTAATTCCTTATTTTTTATTTCAATTTTTATTTTCTTTAGTTGAATTTCACTTTCAAAAAGTTTTTGTTCTCTTTGCGATTGCTTTTCCATCAGACTTTATTTTTTTTCTTCAACTTCAAAAAGTTTTCGTTGATAGCGGCTAGTTTCTTTCAAAAAAGTTTTTATTTCTATCAAGGACTTTTCTTGAGATTCACAGAGCTTTTCTTGAATTGTGTTGTATTTTTCAAAAAGTGCATTTCTTTTACCCGTCGTTCGTTTACCTTTTATTACTTTTGTCGAAGTTGAAGGCACGTTTTCACCAGTATCTAAAATTGATAAATCTATGCTATCTACATTTTGAATATCCACATTCGTATCTTCCATTAAAGTTATTCCCTGTATTTTGCCTTCAGGGTTCATTTGTTTGTTGAATTGTAAAAAATTTGCTGCGACTTCTTCCAGAGACGAAAGAGGTAATTGTTTAAATGTGCCACCACCAGTTGCGTTTATTTCTGCTTTGTTGTGCGTAAGTTTTTTCTTTAATTTGCATTTAAAATCTCTCCACACCTACAACGAAAATTTTAATTTGAAACTTGTCTATTTAAATTGTTTAGCCTTACCTTTTGCCAACCATCGCTGTCTCTAATTGGCGGTCCAAGCGAATTTAACTTTGTGGCTATTTCCTCCCACACCTGCTTGAAATTGTTTGGTGTTGAGCTTCTTTGAAACCCTTTTGCTAAACTGGGTTTATTTTCCAGTTCAGCAATAAGGGTCTCAAACTGTTTCACAGTCGTCACTTTTAATTTTTTTTCCATTTAAAATTTTTATTTCTGTAAAAAGAAGTACCACTTCACTCTCAACTCCAAAAATTTTATTGACAAAAACAAAGTCAATTTCAGTCAATGTCGGCATTAAGCCGCCTTTATAAATACAAAGTCTTTGACAATAGTAATCGATTACTGACAATATTGACGACGGCAATGCCATGAGTGAGCCACCGATGTCACTTATGTCGCTCTTGACTTCCGCAATATGGCTGAATATATTGGTTGTTTTGTTCTTCGTTTTTTATAAAGAACAAATTCTTGTCGAAGAATGTTAAACTTATCGTCTTTTTGCTTTACATCTGCTAGAGCTTTTTTATAACAGCCCAGCTAAAAAAAATTATATATGGTCCATATATTTTTAATATATGAATGTATATAACTATATATGAATATGTATGAATTCATGTATAGAAATATATGGGATTATACATGGCAAAACTATTATATATGAACTAATATATGGACTAATATATGAAATGTATTATAATATATGAGCTCATATATGGAAATTTAATTATGAATCTGTTCATATGGGGATCCATATTTGTGACGCGCAAAATAGAAAGGGACCTAAGGGTAAAAAAGTGAAAATTGAATTTTTTTTACCCTTAGGTCCCTTTCTATATGCGCTGTCACATATAGAAATACGATTTAATATATGGAGCCATATAAGAATGCATGCATACATGATATCTCACATAAGATCGTTTATGCAATCAAAAAAGTTTGTTATTTTATCACTGGTGAATTGAAAATCCATTAGAAAATAGATACGGTATGCAAAGTTTATATGCGTAACCTCAACGTTAAAAAAAGAAAAAATGTTTTTAAAAAAACAATTTTTGTATGATTTTAAACATTGTGTCATTAATTTAATAGTAAATAACAAAATTCTCTGGATAAGAAACAAAGTTCATATACTGCAAAAAATTATATTGAAAACTATTGTTAGACGGATTATTTTTTCTTTTATAATTAATTGCATTAGTTTTAATCTGATTTCTTAAATTAAATTTTATGTACGAATATGAGTTTTGTGTTTTTTAAATAATTGATTCACCTTTTGACTTAAAATGAGGAATGAAATGACTCGTTTTTCATTATTTGTCCAAACAAATGTTTCATTAAATACAACCTCTCTGTTCAAAGTTTAAAAAAAGTAATTTTAGTAAATTAAATTATTGCACAGCAGTGAGTTTTTGTGAATCAAGAAAGTATGAATATGAACTTTGCATACTGTATAGGGAATCTGTGCACATACATGTATGAAAATGTATGAATATATACAATCATATATGCCTATATACCCTCATTTTTCGGATCCGAACCATATATGGGATATCATATATGCTCCATACATATTTTTTTTAGCAGGGAGATTACAATTCCTCCTGCAAAGAATTCTTATAATTTTCTTGAAATTTTACAATTTTCTTACCTTTCCTTGTTACAGTATGCTTAGTAATGGATGTAAACTACATTAGTAGTAGTGAATTGCCAATTCTGGGACAATTAAAATTGTTAAATTGTTGCTAAAATTGTTAAATTTGGGTAATTAAAATTTGAAAATTGTTAAATTCTTGGAAATTTGTGTTTTCGGCGGCGCTTTGATGTTTTTTGTTTACATTAGGAGTTTTTGTTTACATAAGGAGTTTTTTGTTTACATTAACCCTTGTGGAAACGGGTGATTTTTTTTGGGTAACATTAATTGTGATAACGGGTGATTTTTTTGGGGTTTTTTATGAGTGTATATGCCGAAAGTAAAATCAATGAAAAGATTTTTCCTAATACCAATGGTGAAATAGTGTTATTTAATTTTTCCTAATGCCTACGGCAATGCATGATAATCTTTTCAAATGCCGACGGCAAAACATGATTATTATTTTTTTCAAATGCCGATGGCAAAACATGATTATTTTTTTTTCAAATGCCGACGGCAAAACATGATTATTATTTTTTTCAAATGCCGACGGCAAAACATGATTATTATTTTTTTTAAATGCCGACGGCAAAACATGATTATTATTTTCTAATGTTCCCAGTGTTGCCAGACTATAGAAATTTGTTATCAGAATACTATATCAGTAATATCAGAGAAAATAGATTTGATGACTACTAGGTCATATGGTCTCATATGAATCGTGGGAATGTGCTTGTGTGATTTCCTCACGCTAATAAATTGTTTATAAATAATAATATTAAATAAATTAATAAAATAATTAAATAAATTATTTTATTTATTTATAAAACGTTCTCATGTATGTGAACCCCCTAATGCTTGTGTGTGGGGGGTCCAGCTTGTTTGTCGCTGGTAAGCTTATATTCTGTTTATTAGTTTAAGAAATATATTTGTATGTAAGTATGTGTGTATGATGCATGTATGTATGTATGTGTGTATGATGCATGTATGTATATATGTATGTGTATGTATGTATGAATGTGCGATCGAAGGAACTTGTGCGTGGAATATTTTGTGGCTGTGTAGAATACATTTTGCAACGTAATCATTTTCTTTGGCTGCGATTATTTTAAAGCAGCAAAGTTTCAGCTAACTACAGTCATCAGCAGAGAAACAAAAAGTAAGAACTGTGAATGCTGCAAGGATACTGCCACTAATTTTTGTATAAATACGCCAACTTTTCTAACCAACACATCAGTACTTTATTGTATTTACAAGTAGTATCATCAGCAATTGTGTTAAAGTGAAATAATAATAAAATAATTAAAAATGAGTTATACAGGTTATCAGTGTATAAGATGCCATAAGGTATACAAATACCAAAAGTCCTTTTTGGATCATGTGAAAAGTCATAGCGTGCAGGATCAAAAATGTACTAATTGAGTGTACAAAATCAAAATGACGTTAAAAAATCGAAGGGGGTAAAAAGATCCATATTATATAAATATAGTTTAGCTACTTATAGAAACTGTTTATTCAATAAGACTAATGTATACGATAATATGTTAACATTTAAATCTAAGTTTCACCAAATATATACTAGTGAATTAAATAGGGTAGTCTTAAGTTATGGAGACGATAAGAGAAAAATTAGGTCAAATAATATTAACACATATGCATGGTATCATTTTCGTATTAAGGAAACTAACCCTGAATACGAACTTGATATGTTGCTAGATGAGATTGGTAGAATGCAAGAAAATAGCTAAAATTAGTTAATTTTTATTTAAGTGGTTAATTTTTAAATCGTATATAAAATCTTAGTTATTAAGAAACATTATTGTAAATAAAATCCTATTTATTGTTGTTAAAATTATTGTAAATAAAATCTTATTTATTGTTGTTTAAATGATTTTAAATAAAATCCTATTTATTAAGAAAAATTATTGTACATAAAGTCCTATTTATTAAGAAAAATTATTGTAAATAAAATCCTATTTATTAAGAAAAACTGTTGTGCATTCATATGTAAATAAATTTTTAAGAAAAAATTTTAAATAAAATATTGAAAAGAATAAGAAATATGTGAATGGTGTTTATTTCTTTATTGGCTTTACTCCGTTGAATCAAAAAAAGTTTCGTTTTTGTTTATTTGCAAATTCTTGTTTTCATATCGCTTAAACATGCACAGTCTTGTTTTTCCTGAGAGGTTCTGCACAAAACAAATTGAATTTCACAATATTATGAAATTCAATTAAATTTCATTAGATATTTTCATAAAGAGAAACAATTTAGATAATCGGATAAGTCCTTATATTTTTCACCACATACAAGTTTCTGTAATTTTCTATTCGAATAAATGATTCCTAAATTTAATTTAAAAAAATAATACAAATCAAGGAATAATTTAATTTAATTTTATTTATATTAAATTATATTATTATATTATTATATTAAATGTTCTAATATACTTTTGCGCAAAATATATATTGTACATCTACAAGTATCAGGTCCTTCCTCACACTCAGGATCATACCAAGGACAGCTTTTGAAGTGTCCTTCTGTGTTGTATTCATCTTCTATGATACCATATTCTTCGTTCTCATCTAGCATATTTTCGAAAAATTTGATCATCTCCCAATGATCAAAAAGCCTGAAGCTTTCAAAATCTCTTGAAAATTGGTTTAGAGTACGTCTAATTTAGCTCATTATATTTGCCGATAAATTAATGAATGATGATTGTTTGAAGGTTTCTTTAAGACTAATTTGCTCTTTAAATTTTTAAAGTAGTATCTCTTGATCTTTAAAATATATATACCATCATCTATATTCCATACTTCTTTTTAGCACTCTATCTCTCTCTATCCCTTTTCTCTCTATAACCATCTCTTTCTGTCTATCACTATCCCCTACTTATTCACTATTTCACCACAAATATTTTCGATTAGCCTTCTTGTAGTCATCATCGCTACTTTTGAGATCATTTTCAGTTAAACATTCAAAGTGAGCAGAAGTAAACAAAAAATGGAGTCTAGAAGAAGTCTTACATCAAAATTTAATTCACTAAAAAATAAGACCTTAATCCACATAAAGGAGCTTGAGACATCAATTAAATACACCATTCGAAAAGTGACAAAAGTAACAACAAAATATGGTCCAACACTAAAAGTTGAAATGGAAAACCACATAATGTTCCTGCCAGAGCGATATAATACTTTAACCGATGATGAAATGAAAGAACTCTCGAGCGGATCATATTGCTTAAGCAGAGAAGGTGAACAAAGCTTAATTGTTGAAAGCTTGCTGAGTGAATTTCTAATTCAAAATTCCCAATTTCCTATTTGGCAATGAAATATATTAATTATGTATTTTAAATTATAAATAAAAAGACATGAAAGAGTTTTGTAAAATATAAATGTTTGTGCTTTTTTATTTAATATTTTCAGTTATTTCATAAAGAAATTTAAGACATAAATGACCACAGGTAAATGTATTGAAATTCTGATGTTGATTATAGTTGTATTTTATATTTGTACCAAGATATTTGACTACTTCCGAAGGAGGTTGTAAGTTTCCAAAGCTGTCGAAATATTCTTTTTCATTCTTGTTTTTATAATATGCTACCCAATGTGTACCAGGTCCTGTTGATACGTCTAAACTGATTATTCCACATTCTATTTTCTTTGTTCGTTTTGGTAGAGTATTCAACATGAAAACTCCTCTAAAATGTGGAATATTTATAGAGAAGCGGTTTATGGCCACATCAGATAGTGGTCTGTTGGGTAGCATCTCTAAGAGTATTTTTATTCTTCTTTGTAAACTAAACCATAACCCTTTTTATATGGTTTTAAGTAAAGTCCCTTTCCAACTGCTATAGATTCCATCGCTCTATTATGTCTAGTTGCTTCATCAAGTTGATTTTTTGCATTATTTGTTGCATCTACAGCTTTAGTATAGCAGCACCTCCAGTTTTTAGACTACCAATTGCACCCAGAGCAGTTCAAATCGGTATTAGACGCAAAAAACCACCAATGTTTGGGACACGTATTACACGTGGTACTATAATTTGAGATCTTCTTCCTTTTAATGATTTGTTGATAGTTTTTCAGGCAATTTTAATTGCTGAGTTAATATCTAATGGTTTTTCCCTCTTTAGTATTTTTGTTGCAGCTCTAATTGATGTTCTAAACAGTTTTTTATCATTTAGCTTGTTCTTTTTACATTTTTCTTTTTCTCCACACCCATACAAAATTTTGTTTTGGCTTTCATTGCGTTAGTAACCATATAGGCAAATGATTTTTCAGCAATACTACTATCTTTTGCTAAAACTCGATCCCAAGCTGAATTTTCAAGTATTTTATCAGCTTTATGTCTAGTGCTTAAATCCTTATTTTTCGAACAAGCTGTATCGTGATCTTTACAAGCAGAGCCCAATAAATTAATTCCTTTATCACCTCGATTTAAACGTTTTTGTAGTTTTGTTCTAGGTCCACAGTACTGATATCCAGGAAGATGAAGTTCAACAGGTATAGAGTTTTTTATTTTATCTACTATACATCCTCCAACGAAGGTGTTTTTATGACTAAACGTTTTCTGATATCGTATAACCATATTATCATATCGCAGTTAGTGAAACAATATACAAATAGTTTAGTTCGTAATATTGATGAATCATCGAACATCACTTCAAAAATAAAGCATAGTGCCTTCTTACCAAATTCTATTCGTGCTCTAATAGTGGAAAATTGTGGAAAGACTAATTTTATGATCGGCTTACTAGAAAGTCCTAATGGACTCAAGTTTGAAAACATCTATTTATACTCAAAATCTCTTTATCAACCCAAATATGAGTACTTGAAGAAACTAATTTCACCAATTAAAGGAATGGGATATTATACATTCACCGATAATGAATCAGTTATTCCACCTGACGAAGCTAAAACTAATTCAATTATGATATTTGATGATGTTGCATGTGAGAAGCAGAATAATATACGTTCATATTTTTGTATGGGTCGTCATAGGGATGTTGATTCATTCTACTTGTGTCAAACTTATACTAGAATTCCCAAACATTTAATAAGAGACAATACAAATGTTATTATAATTTTTAAGCAAGATGAGACAAATATGAAGCATGTTTATAGGGATCATGTTGGCAGCGATATGAGTTATGAAAAGTTCCAAGAAATTTGCTGAGAGTGTTGGAGGGATAAATATGGCTTTTTAGTGATAAGCAAAGATAATGAATTAAATGATGGTCGCTACAGAAATCAATTTGACTATTTCATAACTGTATAAACTACTTCTCATAAAAGATTGACATTAGTTATTAATCTGACTTTAAACTTGATACATCTAATTGCTATAACCTCATCTGATACCTGATAAGCTGATCTCCAAACTAGACCAGCTACCTGAAAACCAGACCAGCTCCTGATAAGCTGATCTGAAAATCAGACCAGCTCCTGAAAAGCTGATCTGAAAACCAGACCAGGTCCTGAAAAGCTGATCTGAAAGCCAGACCAGGTCCTGATAAGCTGATCTGAAAACCAGGCCAGCTCCTGATAAGCTGATCTGAAAACCAGACCAGGTCCTGAAAAGCTGATCTGAAAACCAGACCAGGTCCTGATAAGCTGATCTGAAAACCAGACCAGGTCCTGATAAGCTGATCTGATTGCTGATACCTGTTATTTGCCCTTAGCAAATATGGATGAGAAAATTTTAAAACAATTGGTGTTGACAAGAAATGTGTTGAAGAAAAAGGTTCGTAGTATAAAAACTGGTGAAATAAATACACGTGAACAATTAAGAGATACATTTAAACCTATAACAGAACCTCTTAAAGAATTAATAAATAGTTCTAAAAATATTAAAAGAATTCGCATGAAAGAAGAAAGTAACATCAAGACAGAAGTTGAAAATAATACAAATTTATAGCCTGAAAACCCATCAGTCAAGATAGAGACAAGTACACCAAAAAAAACTAGTAGAAGGGACAATTTTTGATAATACCATCTTATTTAATGATGTTAACACTGAAAATGATGATGATGATGAAGATGATTTTTACTCACACACTTCAAATACAGAATATACTTATACTGATTTATCAGTTTTGGAAGGAAGAAATGAGTTAGATACAAACTATGGCCCACATAAAGATTACAATAATGAATGGAAATTTGGTGATAGTAACCTTAAACTGAATGAAGATAAAATACAAGTTGGTGGTCAAATATGGGCTCTAACACCAGGACTATTTTCTCTAATGTTTCATAAAATACCAAAAAATTACGATAAATTTGAACTTGAAATCTATAAAAAGATTTTAATTACTACTAATGCATATAGAAGAGACTTTAAAACTGATGGTCAAATTAAGGGTACTAGAGGATATAAATATAAACATATTATTAAGAAATTTATTGATGAGAAAAAACAGAAGAATTTACCTGAATCAACAGGATCTAAGCCCAAAGGTAGCTATTTAGGTGAGGGAATGATGTAAGTTAACATCAATAAGCCCAACTATATATACTGGGACGATCAAATGAGTTATTAGATCGACTTCGACTACTGCTCGCATCACAAGGTGCAGGTCATACTAATCACAATATCGAGATTGTATCAATAATTGAAGAACTACGTGAAGCGAATATAATGCACTAACTTTAATAAAGTATATAGAGTATGTCTGTTGATAAGTTTGGACACTATTTAAACGATACTAGCAGCACAATTTCTTTGAAAAATGCACCTAAACTGCTGGGGTTCTTTGTGGATACGAACAACAACATTGATGTCCAACACAAAAGGATCAAAAATGTTGCAAAAGCTCTGGAGGAAAACGATGTTATCAATAAATTGTTTTTGCAAACTCAAATCGAAAAATTAGAAGAGAACTTATTAACATACTTTAAGGGAGACAATACTATAATACGAGAAGATATTCAAATGCAAATTGAGGAACTACAACGCGAAATAAAATTAGATATAGAAGAAAATTATAAAATTGAAAAAGATATTCCACAGATTAAAACGTCCTTTGAAGAACAAATTTAACAGCTTAATGAAAAAATTTATATATTAGAAAATAACATGTTTGTATCAATAGCTGAAAGTGCATCAAGTAGATCACAACACTCTGCAAAAAATCTTTAAAAACAACTTAATGTCTTCAAAAAGAAATTTAGTAAATGAACTCCATAAGCAAGCACGAAAACATTTTGTGCGTCGCAGAGTTGTAATGAAAGGAATAGATGATCTTTGGCAAGCTGATTTAGTTGAAATTTGGAACTATTCTAAAGAAAATAGAAATTATCGATTTTTGTTGACTGTAATTGACACATTTTCAAAATTTGCATGGGCAGTACCGCTAAAAACAAAAACTGCACTCGAAACAACCAAGGCAATGGAAGATATTTTTGAATTGGGACGAGTACCAAAAAACTTACAAAACAGATGATGGCAAAGAATTTTTCCACAAACACTTTGGAAAATTAATGCATAAATACAACATTAATCACTACTCAACATATAGCAGTATGAAAGCATCAATAGTAGAACGATTTAATAGAACAATGAAAGGAATGATGTGGAAAGAATTTAGCTATAATGGTTCATATAAGTGGATTGATATATACAAAGATTTACTCAATGCATACAATAGAAAAGTTCATCGTACCATTAAAGTCAACTCAACAAATGAAGAAAAGCTGCTAAATACAGTATACAGTCATTTGAAAATGTATAAAATGTCGAAATTTAATGTGGGAGATCATGTTCATATAAGCACACATTTGAAAAAGCTTATACTCCAAATTGGACTACAGAAATTTTCACAATTACAAGAGTTCAAAATACAAATCCTGCAACATACATATTAGAAGATTATCTTGGCAATCCTATTCAAGGTGGCTTCTATACTGAGAAACTTTCAAAAACTAGATTTCCAAATACATATCTAGTTGAAATTAAAGGGAAAGAGGTATATGTTAAATGGCTAGGATTTTCTAATCAACACAATACTTGGATAAGTAAAGATGAAATATTATAGTTGGAAGAAAAACAAAATTAGCAACAACAACAATAGCATTAATATTGAGAAACTAATGTTAATTTTAAAATGAGAAAAAATTTGAAATAAAATATGTAAATCATGCTTATAATCCATACTGTGTACTAAACTATATTTAATTGTAATCAGACTGTTATAATGTCATAACACTTACCATGAGCTCTAACTCATCGGAACTATCTGCTAGTTACTTTCCTCCTATTGAATTACATGGTGCATATGAGTGTGCTCTAACTGATTTTCATTCATACAACAGTATTCCAAATGTAGACACCTACAACAATATGTTTAATATAGGGGAACATATAATTGAAATACCAATTGGATCTTACGAATTAAATGATATAGTTGATTGTAGAGAAGAGGAATACAAACGACTCTGCCCAGCAAATAAAATTTTTATTGAAGCATATAACTATACAATGCAAGTTAAAGTTAATAGTTCCAAGGATCCTGTTTATTTTAATAAAGACAATACAATTGGAAAACTTTTAGGATTCAATAGCAAAATCCTAACACCAAACAAATATTCACCCCTATTCTGCGTTTCGATTACGTTCCCGCATTCAGTTACGCACGGATCGAAAAGAGGTATTCTGCAAAAAAAACTGAATCGAAAGAAAAAGAAGAAGAGAAGAGTATGTTTAAACCTGCTGTTTTGCTATGAAACATGTGAAATAGGAACAGAAAAATTAAGCAATTTTGCAAAAATTTTAGTTAAATTTAGTGAAAAAAAAATAGTGATTTACCATTAAAACAAATAATAATTAAATATTGCAAAAATTTGCATTACATAAACTCTTGCAAATTTAAATACAGAGAGTTTAAAAAAACGAGGTAAGCAAGAGGTATTTGTGGCCAAACTTTTCCAGTGTGAAGAATCCTGTCGCGCCGGAGGTGATATTTTAATATTTTACACATAATTGCAACACAAAAATAAAGTCTATTTGCT
Source organism: Tachina grossa (assembly GCA_949987645.1). Taxonomy (NCBI): domain Eukaryota; kingdom Metazoa; phylum Arthropoda; class Insecta; order Diptera; family Tachinidae; genus Tachina; species Tachina grossa. The sequence goes on along the minus strand of OX465274.1, from coordinate 129,060,181 downwards.
TAAATTTAATTAAATCCGTAGACAATATCGTTTTTCGTTGTCATTAAATAGGTATGTCAACTTTTTATACTGTTTTACCTGTAATAAATTGAATAAAAATCGCATTTCAATACAGAAAAACAAAACAAAGTTCATTAATTAAACCTTTTGCATTTAATGCTTGCATTATTTTTTTAATTAATCACCCCTATTCTACGTTTCGATTACGTTCCCGCATTCAGTTACGCACGGATCGAAAAGAGGTATTCTGCCAAAAAACTGAATCGAAAGAAAAAGAAGAGAAGAGAATGTTTAAACCTGCTACTTTGCTTTGAAACGGGTGAAATAGGAACAGAAAAATTAGTAATTTTGCAAAATTTTTAGCAAAAAGTTAAATTTAGTGCAAAAAAACAGTGATTTACCATTAAAACAATTAATAATTAAATATTGTAAAAATTTTTATTAAATAGATTCTTGCAAATTTAAATACAGAGATTAAAAAAAAGCCAGATAAGCAATAGGTATTTGTGGCCAAACTTATCCAGTGTGAAGAATTCTGTCACGCCGGAGGTGATATTTTAATTTTTTACACATAATTGTAACACAAAAATAAAGTTTATTTCTTTCAATTTAATTAAATACGTAGGTAATATCGTTTTTTGTTGCTATTAAATAGGTATGTCAACTTTTTATACTGTAATAAATTAAATAAAAATCGCATTTAAGTACAGAAAAACAAAACAAACTGTGTACTATTAATTAAACCTTCTTTTGCATTTAATACTTGCATTATTTTTTTAATTAATCACTTTTTGAAGCTAAACAATCAAAAATTGAAAACGCTCCGCCACTAAAATAGCAACTTACAAAAACGTAGTTACGATCGAAATGCACAATACATAGAATCGAAAGAAAAATCGAAGAACGGAACGCAGAATACCAAAGTTGCCAAACGGAGAAACTTTCGATTCGAATCGAAACGCAGAATAGGGGTGATTATTATTCAGATCTTCCAGTTAATATTTTTAAAGTGAACCTCTTGCGAATTGAAAGTAGTATCGCTATAAACACATATATGAATAACTCCAAATCGCATACACTTCATGAATTTCCGATTAATGTGCCTCCAGGCTATAAAATAGATGAGGTTCCAAGAAATCTCATCTATTTACCTGTAAACACCAGAGAGATAAATTCACTAGCGCTGCGCGTACTGGATCAACACGGTGATTTAATTAATTTCCGAGGAGAGGAAATTACAATACGAATACATTTAAGGCAAACTAAATAATGCTAATATACAACACAAATACATTGAAAAATATAGCAGCAAGAACAACAACAATATTAAAGCGACCAGTTCAACAAAAAGCTCTAACAACATCAAATAAAAATTTTCTAAAGTCCTTGAATTTTAAATTGAAGACAAAATGAGTTCAATAATAGAAATCTTAGATAAACCCTGGTCTGATGAGAATATAATCAAAAAGGACTATCATACATATGTACCATACTTACAATCTTACAACAATAATGATGAAATTAGAATTTCAATACAAAATCAAGATTTGTACGAGCTACCCAGTGAGAGCTACATTTATGTAGCCGATGATAATAAGGCCAAATCTTCTTCTTCTTCGGAGAACTTTTTATTAAAAAACAACTTTGTAGCATATCTATTTGATGAAATTCGCTATGAGCTCAATGGAATTGAAATTGACCATACAAGATATTTAGGAGCCACAAGCACCATAAAAAATTTGGTTTCTCTGTCACCAACAGAAAGCAATGTGATGCAAAATGCTGGATGGAAAAAAATTGACGATGTCACTCTTGAAAATGGATTTTTCAATTTTTATGTACCTCTTAAAATGCTTCTAGGATTCGCTGAAGACTACAACAAAGTTTTACTAAATGGAAAACATGAATTGATACTATTGCGCAATAAGAATGATGAAGATCTTGTACGCTCGAGTGTTTCTACTGAAAAAGCTAAACTTACAATTTCACTCATCTCATGGAGAATCCCACATGTACAATTATCCGACTTGAGCAAATTGAATATGATAAAAATTATTAACAATGGTGCTTCTATACCTATGGCATTTCGCAGTTGGGATTGTCATGTTAATCCACAATTAAACACAGGTACTAGCCATATTTGGAATGTTAAACTGGCTGCAAATAGAGAACGCCCCCGTTTTGTATTGATTGCTTTTCAACAAGAAAATAAGTTTGTTCATTGTGATTTGACTAATTTAAAAGTACATTAAAATTAAGTCTCATATCCATATGATGATCTTAACAAAAATGAACAATATGCAATTCTATGTGACATGTATCTAAGATTCCAACAAAGATACTGTATGCAAGAATCTCAACCGCTTCTAACTGCATCAGAGTTTAAGACAAAAGCTCCTATTATTGTAGTAGATGTCAGTCATCAGAATGAATCACTCAATAATGGACCGATTGATATAAAAATAGCATTTGAAACAGCAACTAATATTGCAGCAAAGACATCAGCTTACTGCATTCTTATTCATGATCGCATAATAGAATATATACCCATCAAAGGACAAGTTCGAAAAGTCTTATAAATTGAGTAATATGGAAAATAACACAATTTTTATAGACGTACAAGGTTTCAAAAGTAATTCAAATGATTTCATCGCAAAAGAAGTAGCGATTGTTTTCAACAATTATGAATATAATAATTTCATTATAAAACCACCATTTGATTTTAAATGCTTATCAATAAAAAAGCAAAGAGAAGTAACGTGGCTAACGAAAAACTATCATCACCTCAGCTGGAGTGCCGGATCAGTTTCATTTCAAAGCGTTTACAATTTTTTAAAAGCCACCGCAAGATGTTCTAAAATTTATGTAAAAGGCGAAGAGAAAAGACGATGGTTGGAAAAAATTTTATGCCGAAAAATTTTTAACGTTGAGGATATAGACTGTATAAGCTTTAAACAAATGGAGATTAAGTATCCAGAATCTTTTTATTGTAATTATCATAAACTTGGTGTTTGCGCAATAAAAAATGCTATTTTACTAACAAAAGAAATATCTTGCTTTAAATGAACTTTTTCACTCTTTAAAATATTAATGTATGTATTATTATAAAATTTAAAAAAATTTTAAACAATAAATGTATAGAAAAATAAAAAATCTACAAGTGTTTTCTTATTTCAAATACAAACTATATAAAGGAAAGAGAATGAAGTGGGAGGGAGGAGGAGAAGTTAGCATTTTTGCTAACTTGCAAATTTTTACTTTTTGTTTCTCTGCTTATGACTGTAGTTAGTTGAAACTTTGCTGCTTTAAAATAATCGCAGGCAAAGAAAATGCTTACGTTGCAAAATATAAATGTATTCTACACAGCCACAGAATTTATTTAATATTATTATTTATAAACAATTTATTAGCGTGAGGAAATCACACAAGCACATTCCCACGATTCATATGAGACCATATGACCTAGTAGTCATCAAATCTATTTACTCTGATAATACTGATATAGTATTATGATAACAAATTTCTATAGTCTGGCAACACTGGGAACATTCGAAAATAATGATCATGTTTTGCCGTCGGCATTTGAAAAAAATAATAATCATGTTTTGCCGTCGGCATTAGGAAAAATTAAATAACACTATTTCACCATTGGTATTAGGAAAAATCTTTTCATGATTTTCCCGTCGGCATATACACTCATAAAAAACCCTCAAAAAAATCACCCGTTATCACAATTAATGTTACCCAAAACAATCACCCGTTCCCACAAGGGTTAATGTAAACAAAAAGCTCCTTATGTAAACAAAAACTCCTAATGTAAACAAAAAACATCAAAGCGCCGCCGAAAGACAAATTTCCAAGAATTTAACAATTTTCAAATTTTAATTACTCAAATTTAACAATTTCAGCAACAATTTAACAATTTTAATTGTCCCAGAATTGGCAATTCACTACTACTTACATTTGCCGTATTTTAAAGCAAGATAATAAAGTTAAAGTAAAACTTAAAAACCGACGTTTGTTTTGTCGGTTTCGGTTTTTATGGGTTAAAAACCGCGGTTTCGGTTTCGTTTGAAACCGAACGGCAATCCCTACCTTATGTACTACATACCAAAATGTCTAATTTTTCACGAAAACTGTTAATTTTCTTGGAAAATAACACATATATTCGTATTTAGAGTTAAAATTTACATAAGATTAACTTTATCTCCGTTAGTGGTTCTGACCTCATGTATTTAAGGGTTAGGAAGTTTCTCAAGCAGCATGAAGGTCCATCAATTTACTTTAAGCACATTTTTCCCAATTACTTGACAATGAAGAACTTAAGCTGTTTCTGTGATCTTGAAGTATGCAATCATTTCGTGCTCGGTACTTTGGATTTTGCTTCGATTAATGTAAAACCGCGCCTTAATGTTGATGATGTATATGGACCTGAAAGTGAATCTGACGACGAACCACTAATAAATTATAAAAAGTCAAATCAGCTTAAACTATTTTCTCAGTCGTGTTCTCAGGCATTTTCCGAGATGGCATGGCAGTTTTTAAAACGAACAACCTTAAACATACCAGCTCGCAATTTAAAAATGAAAGGACAGAGGATTTTTGTATGCTTTTGACGAAAGTGTTAACGTTTCTGAACAGGCTTGATCTCAATCTTTATATTTGTTTAATGTTTGTTTTTATAAGTACAAGGTCTTATTTAAGTTTAAAGTTTTAATCAGAGCATTGATGCTCTATATATGTATATTTGTCATATCACATTGCAAAATACATACATACATATGTGCACTTAAATAATTTACTTTTTTCGAGTACGTGTATTTTAGAAAAAAAGATTTTATGTGATTTTTGTAAACAGATACTAACTGCCAGTTTATAGAAGCCATGTAAAAATTCTCGGCTGCCTATTTATTATGAAAACAAAAACAAATTTTGAGTGCTTTGTTTTTGTTTTCAATATAAATAAGCACACGAGAATTTTCACATGGCTTCTATGAACTGGCAGTAAGTATTTTTGTTTTCCAAGTTCAATAAATAATTCAAGTTAAACAAAAAAGACTGTATGGAAATTATAGCATGGGCATGTGCCAAACGGTAGAAAAGTACTATAGTAAAAAAATATTTGCCTGTGGGGCAAAAATTTCATTTGTCTGCTGTGCCAATGATATCTTTTTTGACAATGTAAAATCTTGACCATGATACAATTATAACAGGTACATGCACAAGCCCAGCCTGTTAATGTATACAATACCTACAGTTGTCAAACTTTGTTTACAAGCTGCAAGAATGTTAGTGTATGTGTGTGCATAAAATGATTACAGTGTTGCCAATGAAATTACACATTGCTGTGTCTCCAATTACACATCGAAGAAAATTACACTACACATCTTTTGTGTAGGTTAAAATTAAAACAAAAATAAATAAAAATAGAACCCAAAGTAGAATTACACACAGATTATACATACATGAATGTTATTATATGGCCTGCACATGACTGTAACTGCACACTCTGTGTAATTACACACCTATTGGCAACACTGAATGACTATAATCATTCATGAATGCCGCGTCTGCAATTGTACTTTAGTTACCCTGTAATTGTTATATTTAAAAACAAAAGGCATCTGTTTCTGATAATTATTCGTTTGTTTATACCAACAAAATGATAAGAGGTTTGTGACTGTTCAAAATATATGGTTGAAGTATACTGATGATTTGGCAAAGCACCAATGAAATATATAGATAATGCTTAACCACCAGCACGTAAATATCTACTTTATTTATTTTTTAATTCTTTTTTATCTTAAATTTTGTATTTCATGTTATTTGATTATCAGCTTCCGCCGAAAATTTTTCCAAGAGCTGGCGCCGCCGAAAAAATTGTCCGGCGCAGGTCTGTATATATAAACAACTTTTGACATACGAGCCAACAGTTATATGAATTCGCCTTGAATTTGGCAAAAAAAAAATAGATCAGCTGTGTTTTCAACTTTACCTGTTATGAATTTGCCTTGAGGGTTATGAAACAAATAAATAAAACAACCCGGATTATTTTCACAGCCGGACGGACGACATTGTTGCACAAAACATGTATTCTGTGATTGTTGTTTGTTATTTTGTTATTAATATTTGGTTACATACATTTTGTTATTTATATTAAAATAAAATAATTTTAAAAAAATTAGTTACTTAGAAGATTGGGAAAACTTGCTTGTGTTAAGGATGATGATGGTCAGCGTTGCAATATTTTTATTTCTCAAAAACCTTCACGTCGAACAATAAATCCCTTTTTCTCATTAAAAATCTTTTTTTTAGTGATTTTACTCAAAATATATTAATATGCATTGATTTTACTAAATTCAAATTCAGGAAAAATTTATTTTGTTTCAAATGAATTAACCCTACAAGAATTGTATCAGTCAATTGACCGGTCATTTGATCGGAAGTCATGCAGGATATATTCATCATTCCGTAAAACAAATTTTCTATAACATTGTTAAGGGCCATATGAGAAATGCGATAAAGTTAAAAAATAAATTATTGAGGGTACGACAACGTTTGCCGGGTTTAGCTAGTATACATATACATACATATGTATATATATATATAATTTTTGTTTTTTTATTTTATTTTAAAAAGTCCATTCCAAATACACAAGTAAATAAAATATTTAAAATTAAAGATATAAATAAGCAAAAACAGAATAACCTAGAAGCCCTCTCCACACACTTTCACGGCCAACGCATCTTCCTTTTTACAAATATCTACAACTTTAAAAAGAAATATGTATTTATATATTAAATTAAATTTTGTGAATATCTTTTATTCACTATTGTGTTTACTTATCTTTTTCAACACTTATAAATTTTAATTTTCACAGACAGAATGACGACCCCTTTCACAATGTACAATTTAAAGCTAACAGAGACTTTAACGGCAAGTTTTATATGAAGAACTGTCAGTTAAAGTTCACGTTAACTCTTACGTCCCTTTTCACAATGTATGATTAAGAGTTAACGTGAACTTTAACTGACAGTTCTTCATACAAAAGTTGCCGTTAAAGTCCCTGTTAGCTTTTAATTGTACATTGTGAAAAGGGCCGTTAATCATACATTGTGAAAAGCGTCGTGAATTGTATTTTTTTAATAAAATTCTAGTTTTAAAATTTTTGGCATATATATGTACATTAGATGTCCCATTCTAACATAAATGCTAGAGTAGAGCAACTATAAATAATAAATAAATCTATCATCACTTCCGATCAAATGACTAGTGAATGTAAAATTGCTGTAAATGTGTTAGTGTAAAAATTTTGTTTGGCTTAGTTTCAGTCATTCCCCTGCAATCAGACTGTGGCCAAGTGTCTCAATGTCAACACTAAAACTCTAGCAGTAGTTACAATCAGCGTTGTCAAATTTAAATTTCAAAACGCACCAATATTTCTTTAGTTTAACATGTTTATTGAATTGATTTTGCATAAAAAGTATAATATTATATTTTTTGTATTAAAAATTTAACACTAAAACAGGTTTTTACAGTTCCAGGTTAAAAGGGTAAAACATAAAAAAACTAAACAAATTTGTTTTATATTTTTTTTTAATTTCATAAATTCTGTACAAAAATGCTTAAAGAGATCAACGATTAATAAATAGTAAGCATTCGAAACTAATAACAGTTCAGTATACATATATCATTTTATTCAAATATTAAAAAAAAAAAATTTTATCAGAAGTTTAATGTGTCCATATTAAAAATATCACAATTTAAAGAAATAGCCTTTTACAATATATGTACTAAACGAATTCGTACATATGTAGTATACATGTGCCCTTAATTATGTGGTCTAAAGCCTACAGAACACGGCATGTAAAAAACCACATGCACATGTGGTTCTGACGTAATTTTGACGTCATCACGATGCTACATTTGCTACATGCCGTGTACTAGCAAAATATGTACATGTATATATTAACATGCTTACAGGCGAGCTGCCAGAGAAAATGTCTTCGATTCGGGTACATGTGCCACATATGTATTTTGGAACAAAAATATTATAAAAATTTTACGGCATCTAGCTAGTAGTTACTAGTAGTTTTAGAAAATGAAACTAACATGCTGAAAATTCTCGTGACGTCATCGTTACATACACATGTGGCTTTTTACATGCCGTGTACTGTAGGCTTAAGTCATACGCATTTTTGATTCGATATAGTAAAATAAATTTATATTAATCGAGACTAGTATAACTCTAAATTAAACTGTTGCATAAAATCCAAAAATATTTTTGGATTTGTTCAAATGTAATGTACTAAATATCTCGACCAAAGAAATAAATGACTTATAATGGGTGTTTTTTATTGAGGTATAGAACTTTAAGTTGGCATCACTTTTTTAACTGGCGGCCATTTTGTCAGCTGTCAAGTGATTAATATTTAGTTTGGTTTGCCATTTTATCATGAACAGGTTGACAAAAGAACAACGCTTGCAAATCGTGCAAATTTATTTCGAAAATAATGGTTCAGTTCGCGAAGTTTACCGCAAGCTCCGTCCATTTTATGGTCGACATAATCGTCCATCAGAGCAATTAATTCGGTTAACCATGGATCGTTTTCGCACTACGTTTACTCTATGTGATAATACGCATCCGCAGAGATGTCGAACAGTGCGCACCGAAGAAACAATTGCCGCTGTAGAGCAAAGTGTTGAAGAGGACCCGAATGAATCGATTCGCCACCGTGCACAGCAATTGGAGCTTTGTCCATCAACTTTATGGAAGATTTTGCGCAAAGATCTTGGCTTGCGACCTTACAAGATCCAGCTTGTGCAAGAATTAAAGCCGCGAGACCATGCAATGCGTCGTGATTTTGGTGTATGGGCCGAAAATGAGATTGATCTCGATGCTGATTTTCATCGCAAAATTTTGTTCAGTGATGAGGCTCATTTTTGGTTGAATGGCTACGTCAACAAGCAAAATTGCCGCATTTGGAGTGAAGAGAATCCACATGAGACCCTTGAGACGCCATTACATCCACAAAAACTGACTGTTTGGTGTGCTCTATGGGCTGGTGGAGTCATTGGGCCATACTTCTTCCGAAATAATACTGGAGAGTCAGTTACCGTTAATGGAGACCGGTATAGAGCCATGATAACCGACTATTTTGTTCCCGAATTGGATGGCATGATTGTGGATGAGTTGTGGTTCCAACAAGACGGCGCTACATGCCACACAGCGCACGTCACAATCGATTTATTGAAGGAAACATTCGATGAGCGCATAATTTCGCGGAATGGACCTGTCAATTGGCCACCAAGATCGTGTGATTTGACACCATTGGATTATTTTCTTTGGGGATATGTGAAGTTGCTCGTCTACGCCAACAAACCAGAAACGTTAGGGGACTTGGAAGCCAACATTCGTGGCGTTATTGCCAACATACGGCCCCATATGCTCGAAAAAGTGGTTGAAAATTGGACCTGTAGAATTGGCTTTATTCGAGCCAGCCGCGGCGGCCACATGCCCGAAATCATATTTAAACATTAATGGCATAAAATTATTAAATTAAAATTAAAATTAAATAAAGCCAAATTGATGGACATTAAAACGATTTTCTTGTGTTTTATTTCAATTTGAAGTTCTATACCTCTAAAAAAAACACCCAATACAACTTTCATAATTAAGGGCACATAAATATGTTTACATTCACTTGAACAAGATGATATATTTTTGTACATTAATTTTATAAATTCTGTTTAAAACTTTTTAAAAAGAGAACAAAAATTGATTATTCCAAATAAATAAAGCCAACATTTTCATCATTATTGTTATCATCGGGCCATACAACAGATTTTTGCCACCAAAAATTAAAAAACGCACCGAAATTTAAAAAAAAAGCGCACCACGCACCAATTAAGGAATTTTTCGCACAAAAAAATTTCAAAAAGCACCCAAAATGGTGCGAAACGCACCAAGTTGACAACGCTGGTTACAATGTCTTCAATTTCTTTTCTATTCGTCAGTATAAAAGAAAGAGAGAAAGCAGATGTGGTGTCAACATACATAAATTTTTATGTACGTAAGGTATAGAAATGTACCAGTAAAAAATGTCTGGTTGGTATGTCTGCTTGTTCCCATAAGAACTATGAATTCAGTACCTAGTCAATTGTTTTAGTGTTACTAGTAGATTTTCAATGACACGCACATGCTAAATGTCTATTGCACAAAGTATTTTATGGGGAACAATTGTAGAGTAGTACTGGTGACAAAGTCAAAAGCGACTCAGTACATTTTCACCATCGACATTTCCTTCAGGGTCATTTCTTGTAGGGACCAAACGTAAAGGTAAATAACAAAATATTTACTGAATAGAACGTGTGTAAGATAAATATACATATGTATGCACATAATTCATACTTTTGATGACGGAAAGAAGAAATATGTCTGTACTTTAGTCAAAAGGACATTAACTAATATACTAAGAGTTCCAAATATCATATTCATAAAAATCTTACTTTTAACAAAGGACTCTTTTAAGGCTCAGTTAGCCGACTGTAATGTAAAGTAACTGCAACAGTAGGAAACAGCTGATCGATATTGTTATGTGAAAAGTAATGAAAATGGTTATAGAGATGTAATGTAACGTAACCTACTTTTAATATAAAAATCTCGATCAGCTGTTTCCTACGTTGCAGTTACTTTACATTACCGTCGGCTAAGTGAGCCTTTAGTCTATTTAAGATCCCGAAAAACTTCGAAAATAAGATAAATCTTCACATATGGTAACGCTAATGATGTCAAACAAAAGGCAATTGTTTTCTTTTGCAACTGACTTCAGTATGAAACGCGATGAAAAAATCGGATTTTCCAATAGCAAAGCCATGGTGAAATTATACTAGGTACATGCACGACTACAACAAAATTACAACACCAAAAAACACATTCATTTTGTTGGTACAAACAAACGTATAATTGTCAGAAACAGATGCTTTTTGTTTTAAAAATAACAATAACAGGGTAACTAAAGTACAATTGCAGACGAGGCATTCATGAATGATAATAGTCATTCAGTGTTGCCAATGGGTGTGTTATCAGACAGATTGTGCAATTACTCTCATATTTGTTATTGAGCTTCTCATTTGTTTAAATGAAAGTTTATAATATAATAACTCTAGTTGTTCTAAGAAGCTTTGGGTAAAGGTTTCCTGATGATCTGCATTAGCAACAGTGAAATGCGCATAGGATCCAGCTAAACCCCTCCATAATCAATTTCAATGTATTTTTAATAAAAAAATATTTTACTTAATAAGTAAAATATTAATTTAGGATTATTAGTTACAGACCAACCTAAATTACGACGCCAAGCGCAACATAATTAGCGCTTAGCTTTTACGCTCAAATTAGCAAACTAAATTAGAGCGTTAGCGTTGTGCCAGAAATAGTAATGTTTACTGACTTTTACTAATAAAAACTCTAATTAGAAATAAGAAATTAAACTAAAGACGCTAAATTGACCTGAAAGCAGCTAAAGTTACATTACTTATCAAAATGACAAAAGACTTTGCAAAAAATAACAAAACAAACAAAAATCTTTAGCCTAATAAAATTATAAATGTAAAAATCAAAATAGTTTGAAAATTTAAAGCAATTTTTTTTTTTTTTTGGAGGATTTAATTTTTTTGTAAATGATGAGAAGTAGACGCCAGGAAGGTAACAAAGAGTTATTTAAAAGCCGTGAGTCGTTCGGTTTTTATTCTACGGGGGTTAATATTATATTGGAAAAAAATCCGGAGTTATTTATTAAGTCCACCAGGCTAAACCATGAACAATTCAAAACATTGCTAAATTTGATTGAACCTTGGCTGAAAAAGAATTGTCGGAGCAAGGCGATTGAGCCAGAACAGAGGTTGTATATTACATTAAAGTGAGTAAATATGTATATGATTAAAATAAATTACTTAACGTCCTATATTTAGCTTCTTGGCTCACGGACCAACTCTTCATGTAATTTCAATGAAGTTTAGGATAGGTTTGGAAACAGCCAGAAGTATAATTTTGGAAGCTTTCGAAGTCTTGTGGAGAATACTTAAAAGTATGTATGTAAGTCCACCTAATAGTGCAGAGTGGAATAATATTTCTGAGAACTTTCTGAGTTCCACTGGATTGCCACACTGTTTAGGAGCACTAGACGGCAAACATATTCGAATAGTTTGTCCCCATAAATCTGGCTCACAATATTATAATTATAAGAAATTTAATAGCATCGTAAGTATGATAGTATTAACATATGTATATACTTACATTAATTATTTTAAAAAGCTAATAATTTATTAAATAAATTAACCCATAGGTTCTACTAGTAGTATGTGACAACAACTACACATTTACATTAGTGGATGTTGGTGCATATGGAAGCCAAAGTGACGGCGGAATTTTTAAAAACTCACCCTCATATTTATAAAAAAAATAAAATGAATTTGAAATTCATTTTAGGATAATTTTGTTTAGAAAATTTGAAATAAAATGCATTTCAAATTCGATTCAAATTTTATGAATATGGGGGTCAGAGTTTGGAAAAAAAATTTTAACAAAAATACTTGACACACCTCTGCCAAATAAACTGCCTGGTTCGGACATTTTTTCCCTTAATTTTTTGCTGCTAATGCTGCATTTCCTCTAAAAGAAAATATTATGAAACCTTATGATAAAGTAACCGACGTTGCTAAAGAGTTATTTAATAAAAAGTTAAGTGGCGCTAGAATACGGATTGAAATATCATTTGATAAGATATACTTTTGACATGAAAATACACTAAACATTATTTTTTCATTATTTATTTAAGGCATTCTAACTTCACAATGGAGAATTTTATGAACATGTATGCCATTTTCACCGGAAAACCGGAAAAATGGTTTTTATATTAAAATTTTCACAATGCACTTTTAGAATATTATTATTCTCTTTGCTTTTTTCTATTTAGATTGCTTTAGCGACAATAGTGCTTCATAATTTCCTCCGGCTTAATAAAATAAATTCAACAGGTGTAGAACAAACTCAGCACCAAACTTTAAATAGTGTCAGCAGACATGATTTGAACACAGCAAATACATCAGCTCAATCAGCTCTTAAGGCCCAACTATAATATGAATAAGCTAGCTTAAGCAACTGTGCGGTTACATATAAAACGTATGTGGCAAACTATAATGTACTTAACAAACTTTTCGTCAAGTTTCGTCAAATGTCATTTGGTTAAGTAAAGTGCCAAACTGAACGCACATTCCGTAAGGAAACAACTGTTTGTGCATTTTTTAAACTCAAACAAGCAGCAGCAGAAAATATTCATCGATTTAAAATATTTTTTTATTGTTTCTTATTTTAAACTCGGAAAATAAAGCAAAACTTTTATTTTCATTGTTTGTTTTACAATACACATATACACACATCCACATGTATTTAATTATGTATATTCACTGTTGTACTTTTTAGTAGGCAAAACAAATAAAACAAGTAATAAGGTGATGGATATATTTATATGTGAATTTTTAATAGATTAGGACATTCTTTCAAGTTAGTTTGATTGAATTGCATTCATTTAGGAGTTATTAGAAGAAACAAAATTACTACAAAATTATTGACAATACCTAGATGTGCAACTGTGGCTAAAGAATACTTAAGTGCATGTAAGTGCATTATGGCCACCTAAAAGTCACATCTGAATTGTTTAAGCATTTGACAGACTTATCGTTCAATTCTGACATTAGCTTAAGCCAGCTTATTCATATTATAGTTGGGCCTTTAAGGCCCAACTATAATATGAATAAGCTAGCTTAAGCAACTGTGCGGTAACATATAAAACGCATGTGGCAAACTATAATGTACTTAACAAACTTTTCGTCAAGTTTCGTCAAATGTCATTTGCTTAAGTGAAGTGCCAAACTGACGCACATTCCGTAAGGAAACAACTGCTTGTGCATTTTTTAAACTCAAACAAGCAGCAGCAAAAAATATTCATTGATTTTAAATATTTTTTTATTGTTTCTTATCTTAAACTCAGAAAATAAAGCAAAACTTTTATTTTCATTGTTTCTTTTACAATACACATATACACACATACACATGTATTTACTTACATATGTATATTCACTGTTGTACTTTTTAGTAGGCAAAAGAAATAAAACAAGTAATAAGGTGATTGATATATTTATATGTGAATTTCTAATAGATTAGGACATTCTTTCAAGTTAGTTTGATTGAATTGCATTCATTTAGGAGTTATGAGAAGAAACAAAATTATTGACAATACCTAGATTTGCAGCTGTGGCTAAAGAATACTTAAGTGCATGCAAGTATGTACATTATGGGCACCTAAAAGTCACATCTGAATTGTTTAAGAATTTGACAGACTTATCGTTCAATTCTGACATTAGCTTAAGCCAGCTTATTCATATTATAGTTGGGCCTTTAATATTCGAAATGAACTGTGTAATTACCTTAATTCAATTTAGTATTTTTTATATGTACATATTTATTTTGTTAAATAACTTTGTTTCTCTCTTTCTTTGTTTCTTTTCTTCTGTTATTTAAATTTTATTCTACATATTTGAAAAATGAACTGAAGTCACTACTATTAAGTTGTTCTAATTAACTTTTATTTAAAAAATAAGTATAATGTACCTTAAACTGAAAAAACTTTCTGTGAATTCAAAAGACTGCCCTTTAAGCATTTTATATCAAATGTAGTTTTATTTAAAGCTAAAAATATTAAATAAATAAATTGAATACAAATTAAAAACGTTTTGCATTAATTTTTCTATTAACTACTTGGAGAATTTCGAGTTGAACATCATCAATTTCGTTTTCGGATAAGCGGTCAAACTTTTCTCTAAGCAATCCAAAAAAATTTTCATACTTCACAGCGGTAACTGTTGGAGATTCCTCATATTTGTTTCTCATAGCCATCAACACATCGACAAAGAGATCATCACTTTTTCGTTTTTTCGAATTTGATTTTGAAGAAGTGCATTGGCTCTCGCCAGTGAGCCATTCTACGGCACAATCATCAATGTCTTCACAAAAATTGCTTATTGTGCTATGTGTGTTGGTATAATAAAATATTTACATAAATTTTATTATACAAATGTCACAACTTCTAAAATTGTTTTGCAAATCTTACCTGGCACACTCCATAGAATC
Organism: Tachina grossa; assembly: GCA_949987645.1. Taxonomy (NCBI): domain Eukaryota; kingdom Metazoa; phylum Arthropoda; class Insecta; order Diptera; family Tachinidae; genus Tachina; species Tachina grossa. Next base: position 129,044,994 of record OX465274.1, on the reverse strand, counting down.
TGCTAAGAAGTCAAGGCTACTTAAATACTTCCACGGAGCACCAATTTTTGCAGAATATCCGGAGGGAAGATCGCCGGCATTCTTTTCCCTTCTGTATCTGTCTCTCAAACTCTTCCACTTAATTGTGCATTCTTTAACTGAAATTTAACAGTCAAATAAAGAAAAAAAATCTATAAATTAAAGTAATTTATAATTTTCTTAATAAATATGTAAGTAAATTACCTGGCAAATTCAACTCCACTTCTATACTTTCCCAAATCTTTTCTTTGTATTTGACATCTTTGTATTTTTCATCTCTTTTTTCATAAAAACATGGATTTGCACGTACTAGCTCAATGATTTTTTCATTTAAATTCTAAAAAGAAAACCAGTAATTAATTTACCTAATTAAAATTTTTAAATTTGTTACTTACCTTCATTTTCAAATTTTGTATGTATGAGCATTATTGACATATTAATAATATAACCAATAGTACTTTTGCAGTCAACTTCACTTCTTTACGCGCTGTCAAAATTGGTTTTCCCAATTGCAAAGCGTTGACGCCGCGTTATTTCGGTTGGTTTCATACACTTTGTATGGGCATGAGAAATTTTGACAGCCAGATAACGCTTCGCGTCGTAATTTAGGTTGGTCTGTTAAGTGCAACTGAAATTTTTATGTACCTCTTAAAATGCTTCTAGGATTCGCTGAAGACTACAACAAAGTTTTACTAAATGGAAAACATGAATTGATACTATTGCGCAATAAGAATGATGAAGATCTTGTACGCTCGAGTGTTTCTACTGAAAAAGCTAAACTTACAATTTCACTCATCTCATGGAGAATCCCACATGTACAATTATCCGACTTGAGCAAATTGAATATGATAAAAATTATTAACAATGGTGCTTCTATACCTATAGCATTTCGCAGTTGGGATTGTCATGTTAATCCACAATTAAACACAGGTACTAGCCATATTTGGAATGTTAAACTGGCTGCAAATAGAGAACGCCCCCGTTTTGTATTGATTGCTTTTCAACAAGAAAATAAGTTTGTTCATTGTGATTTGACTAATTTAAAAGTACATTAAAATTAAGTCTCATATCCATATGATGATCTTAACAAAAATGAACGATATGCAATTCTATGTGACATGTATCTAAGATTCCAACAAAGATACTGTATGCAAGAATCTCAACCGCTTCTAACTGCATCAGAGTTTAAGACAAAAGCTCCTATTATTGTAGTAGATGTCAGTCATCAGAATGAATCACTCAATAATGGACCGATTGATATAAAAATAGCATTTGAAACAGCAACTAATATTGCAGCAAAGACATCAGCTTACTGCATTCTTATTCATGATCGCATAATAGAATATATACCCATCAAAGGACAAGTTCGAAAAGTCTTATAAATTGAGTAATATGGAAAATAACACAATTTTTATAGACGTACAAGGTTTCAAAAGTAATTCAAATGATTTCATCGCAAAAGAAGTAGCGATTGTTTTCAACAATTATGAATATAATAATTTCATTATAAAACCACCATTTGATTTTAAATGCTTATCAATAAAAAAGCAAAGAGAAGTAACGTGGCTAACGAAAAACTATCATCACCTCAGCTGGAGTGCCGGATCAGTTTCATTTCAAAGCGTTTACAATTTTTTAAAAGCCACCGCAAGATGTTCTAAAATTTATGTAAAAGGCGAAGAGAAAAGACGATGGTTGGAAAAAATTTTATGCCGAAAAATTTTTAACGTTGAGGATATAGACTGTATAAGCTTTAAACAAATGGAGATTAAGTATCCAGAATCTTTTTATTGTAATTATCATAAACTTGGTGTTTGCGCAATAAAAAATGCTATTTTACTAACAAAAGAAATATCTTGCTTTAAATGAACTTTTTCACTCTTTAAAATATTAATGTATGTATTATTATAAAATTTAAAAAAATTTTAAACAATAAATGTATAGAAAAATAAAAAATCTACAAGTGTTTTCTTATTTCAAATACAAACTATATAAAGGAAAGAGAATGAAGTGGGAGGGAGGAGGAGAAGTTAGCATTTTTGCTAACTTGCAAATTTTTACTTTTTGTTTCTCTGCTTATGACTGTAGTTAGTTGAAACTTTGCTGCTTTAAAATAATCGCAGGCAAAGAAAATGCTTACGTTGCAAAATATAAATGTATTCTACACAGCCACAGAATTTATTTAATATTATTATTTATAAACAATTTATTAGCGTGAGGAAATCACACAAGCACATTCCCACGATTCATATGAGACCATATGACCTAGTAGTCATCAAATCTATTTACTCTGATAATACTGATATAGTATTATGATAACAAATTTCTATAGTCTGGCAACACTGGGAACATTCGAAAATAATGATCATGTTTTGCCGTCGGCATTTGAAAAAAATAATAATCATGTTTTGCCGTCGGCATTAGGAAAAATTAAATAACACTATTTCACCATTGGTATTAGGAAAAATCTTTTCATGATTTTCCCGTCGGCATATACACTCATAAAAAACCCTCAAAAAAATCACCCGTTATCACAATTAATGTTACCCAAAACAATCACCCGTTCCCACAAGGGTTAATGTAAACAAAAAGCTCCTTATGTAAACAAAAACTCCTAATGTAAACAAAAAACATCAAAGCGCCGCCGAAAGACAAATTTCCAAGAATTTAACAATTTTCAAATTTTAATTACTCAAATTTAACAATTTCAGCAACAATTTAACAATTTTAATTGTCCCAGAATTGGCAATTCACTACTACTTACATTTGCCGTATTTTAAAGCAAGATAATAAAGTTAAAGTAAAACTTAAAAACCGACGTTTGTTTTGTCGGTTTCGGTTTTTATGGGTTAAAAACCGCGGTTTCGGTTTCGTTTGAAACCGAACGGCAATCCCTACCTTATGTACTACATACCAAAATGTCTAATTTTTCACGAAAACTGTTAATTTTCTTGGAAAATAACACATATATTCGTATTTAGAGTTAAAATTTACATAAGATTAACTTTATCTCCGTTAGTGGTTCTGACCTCATGTATTTAAGGGTTAGGAAGTTTCTCAAGCAGCATGAAGGTCCATCAATTTACTTTAAGCACATTTTTCCCAATTACTTGACAATGAAGAACTTAAGCTGTTTCTGTGATCTTGAAGTATGCAATCATTTCGTGCTCGGTACTTTGGATTTTGCTTCGATTAATGTAAAACCGCGCCTTAATGTTGATGATGTATATGGACCTGAAAGTGAATCTGACGACGAACCACTAATAAATTATAAAAAGTCAAATCAGCTTAAACTATTTTCTCAGTCGTGTTCTCAGGCATTTTCCGAGATGGCATGGCAGTTTTTAAAACGAACAACCTTAAACATACCAGCTCGCAATTTAAAAATGAAAGGACAGAGGATTTTTGTATGCTTTTGACGAAAGTGTTAACGTTTCTGAACAGGCTTGATCTCAATCTTTATATTTGTTTAATGTTTGTTTTTATAAGTACAAGGTCTTATTTAAGTTTAAAGTTTTAATCAGAGCATTGATGCTCTATATATGTATATTTGTCATATCACATTGCAAAATACATACATACATATGTGCACTTAAATAATTTACTTTTTTCGAGTACGTGTATTTTAGAAAAAAAGATTTTATGTGATTTTTGTAAACAGATACTAACTGCCAGTTTATAGAAGCCATGTAAAAATTCTCGGCTGCCTATTTATTATGAAAACAAAAACAAATTTTGAGTGCTTTGTTTTTGTTTTCAATATAAATAAGCACACGAGAATTTTCACATGGCTTCTATGAACTGGCAGTAAGTATTTTTGTTTTCCAAGTTCAATAAATAATTCAAGTTAAACAAAAAAGACTGTATGGAAATTATAGCATGGGCATGTGCCAAACGGTAGAAAAGTACTATAGTAAAAAAATATTTGCCTGTGGGGCAAAAATTTCATTTGTCTGCTGTGCCAATGATATCTTTTTTGACAATGTAAAATCTTGACCATGATACAATTATAACAGGTACATGCACAAGCCCAGCCTGTTAATGTATACAATACCTACAGTTGTCAAACTTTGTTTACAAGCTGCAAGAATGTTAGTGTATGTGTGTGCATAAAATGATTACAGTGTTGCCAATGAAATTACACATTGCTGTGTCTCCAATTACACATCGAAGAAAATTACACTACACATCTTTTGTGTAGGTTAAAATTAAAACAAAAATAAATAAAAATAGAACCCAAAGTAGAATTACACACAGATTATACATACATGAATGTTATTATATGGCCTGCACATGACTGTAACTGCACACTCTGTGTAATTACACACCTATTGGCAACACTGAATGACTATAATCATTCATGAATGCCGCGTCTGCAATTGTACTTTAGTTACCCTGTAATTGTTATATTTAAAAACAAAAGGCATCTGTTTCTGATAATTATTCGTTTGTTTATACCAACAAAATGATAAGAGGTTTGTGACTGTTCAAAATATATGGTTGAAGTATACTGATGATTTGGCAAAGCACCAATGAAATATATAGATAATGCTTAACCACCAGCACGTAAATATCTACTTTATTTATTTTTTAATTCTTTTTTATCTTAAATTTTGTATTTCATGTTATTTGATTATCAGCTTCCGCCGAAAATTTTTCCAAGAGCTGGCGCCGCCGAAAAAATTGTCCGGCGCAGGTCTGTATATATAAACAACTTTTGACATACGAGCCAACAGTTATATGAATTCGCCTTGAATTTGGCAAAAAAAAAATAGATCAGCTGTGTTTTCAACTTTACCTGTTATGAATTTGCCTTGAGGGTTATGAAACAAATAAATAAAACAACCCGGATTATTTTCACAGCCGGACGGACGACATTGTTGCACAAAACATGTATTCTGTGATTGTTGTTTGTTATTTTGTTATTAATATTTGGTTACATACATTTTGTTATTTATATTAAAATAAAATAATTTTAAAAAAATTAGTTACTTAGAAGATTGGGAAAACTTGCTTGTGTTAAGGATGATGATGGTCAGCGTTGCAATATTTTTATTTCTCAAAAACCTTCACGTCGAACAATAAATCCCTTTTTCTCATTAAAAATCTTTTTTTTAGTGATTTTACTCAAAATATATTAATATGCATTGATTTTACTAAATTCAAATTCAGGAAAAATTTATTTTGTTTCAAATGAATTAACCCTACAAGAATTGTATCAGTCAATTGACCGGTCATTTGATCGGAAGTCATGCAGGATATATTCATCATTCCGTAAAACAAATTTTCTATAACATTGTTAAGGGCCATATGAGAAATGCGATAAAGTTAAAAAATAAATTATTGAGGGTACGACAACGTTTGCCGGGTTTAGCTAGTATACATATACATACATATGTATATATATATATAATTTTTGTTTTTTTATTTTATTTTAAAAAGTCCATTCCAAATACACAAGTAAATAAAATATTTAAAATTAAAGATATAAATAAGCAAAAACAGAATAACCTAGAAGCCCTCTCCACACACTTTCACGGCCAACGCATCTTCCTTTTTACAAATATCTACAACTTTAAAAAGAAATATGTATTTATATATTAAATTAAATTTTGTGAATATCTTTTATTCACTATTGTGTTTACTTATCTTTTTCAACACTTATAAATTTTAATTTTCACAGACAGAATGACGACCCCTTTCACAATGTACAATTTAAAGCTAACAGAGACTTTAACGGCAAGTTTTATATGAAGAACTGTCAGTTAAAGTTCACGTTAACTCTTACGTCCCTTTTCACAATGTATGATTAAGAGTTAACGTGAACTTTAACTGACAGTTCTTCATACAAAAGTTGCCGTTAAAGTCCCTGTTAGCTTTTAATTGTACATTGTGAAAAGGGCCGTTAATCATACATTGTGAAAAGCGTCGTGAATTGTATTTTTTTAATAAAATTCTAGTTTTAAAATTTTTGGCATATATATGTACATTAGATGTCCCATTCTAACATAAATGCTAGAGTAGAGCAACTATAAATAATAAATAAATCTATCATCACTTCCGATCAAATGACTAGTGAATGTAAAATTGCTGTAAATGTGTTAGTGTAAAAATTTTGTTTGGCTTAGTTTCAGTCATTCCCCTGCAATCAGACTGTGGCCAAGTGTCTCAATGTCAACACTAAAACTCTAGCAGTAGTTACAATCAGCGTTGTCAAATTTAAATTTCAAAACGCACCAATATTTCTTTAGTTTAACATGTTTATTGAATTGATTTTGCATAAAAAGTATAATATTATATTTTTTGTATTAAAAATTTAACACTAAAACAGGTTTTTACAGTTCCAGGTTAAAAGGGTAAAACATAAAAAAACTAAACAAATTTGTTTTATATTTTTTTTTAATTTCATAAATTCTGTACAAAAATGCTTAAAGAGATCAACGATTAATAAATAGTAAGCATTCGAAACTAATAACAGTTCAGTATACATATATCATTTTATTCAAATATTAAAAAAAAAAAATTTTATCAGAAGTTTAATGTGTCCATATTAAAAATATCACAATTTAAAGAAATAGCCTTTTACAATATATGTACTAAACGAATTCGTACATATGTAGTATACATGTGCCCTTAATTATGTGGTCTAAAGCCTACAGAACACGGCATGTAAAAAACCACATGCACATGTGGTTCTGACGTAATTTTGACGTCATCACGATGCTACATTTGCTACATGCCGTGTACTAGCAAAATATGTACATGTATATATTAACATGCTTACAGGCGAGCTGCCAGAGAAAATGTCTTCGATTCGGGTACATGTGCCACATATGTATTTTGGAACAAAAATATTATAAAAATTTTACGGCATCTAGCTAGTAGTTACTAGTAGTTTTAGAAAATGAAACTAACATGCTGAAAATTCTCGTGACGTCATCGTTACATACACATGTGGCTTTTTACATGCCGTGTACTGTAGGCTTAAGTCATACGCATTTTTGATTCGATATAGTAAAATAAATTTATATTAATCGAGACTAGTATAACTCTAAATTAAACTGTTGCATAAAATCCAAAAATATTTTTGGATTTGTTCAAATGTAATGTACTAAATATCTCGACCAAAGAAATAAATGACTTATAATGGGTGTTTTTTATTGAGGTATAGAACTTTAAGTTGGCATCACTTTTTTAACTGGCGGCCATTTTGTCAGCTGTCAAGTGATTAATATTTAGTTTGGTTTGCCATTTTATCATGAACAGGTTGACAAAAGAACAACGCTTGCAAATCGTGCAAATTTATTTCGAAAATAATGGTTCAGTTCGCGAAGTTTACCGCAAGCTCCGTCAATTTTATGGTCGACATAATCGTCCATCAGAGCAATTAATTCGGTTAACCATGGATCGTTTTCGCACTACGTTTACTCTATGTGATAATACGCATCCGCAGAGATGTCGAACAGTGCGCACCGAAGAAACAATTGCCGCTGTAGAGCAAAGTGTTGAAGAGGACCCGAATGAATCGATTCGCCACCGTGCACAGCAATTGGAGCTTTGTCCATCAACTTTATGGAAGATTTTGCGCAAAGATCTTGGCTTGCGACCTTACAAGATCCAGCTTGTGCAAGAATTAAAGCCGCGAGACCATGCAATGCGTCGTGATTTTGGTGTATGGGCCGAAAATGAGATTGATCTCGATGCTGATTTTCATCGCAAAATTTTGTTCAGTGATGAGGCTCATTTTTGGTTGAATGGCTACGTCAACAAGCAAAATTGCCGCATTTGGAGTGAAGAGAATCCACATGAGACCCTTGAGACGCCATTACGTCCACAAAAACTGACTGTTTGGTGTGCTCTATGGGCTGGTGGAGTCATTGGGCCATACTTCTTCCGAAATAATACTGGAGAGTCAGTTACCGTTAATGGAGACCGGTATAGAGCCATGATAACCGACTATTTTGTTCCCGAATTGGATGGCATGATTGTGGATGAGTTGTGGTTCCAACAAGACGGCGCTACATGCCACACAGCGCACGTCACAATCGATTTATTGAAGGAAACATTCGATGAGCGCATAATTTCGCGGAATGGACCTGTCAATTGGCCACCAAGATCGTGTGATTTGACACCATTGGATTATTTTCTTTGGGGATATGTGAAGTTGCTCGTCTACGCCAACAAACCAGAAACGTTAGGGGACTTGGAAGCCAACATTCGTGGCGTTATTGCCAACATACGGCCCCATATGCTCGAAAAAGTGGTTGAAAATTGGACCTGTAGAATTGGCTTTATTCGAGCCAGCCGCGGCGGCCACATGCCCGAAATCATATTTAAACATTAATGGCATAAAATTATTAAATTAAAATTAAAATTAAATAAAGCCAAATTGATGGACATTAAAACGATTTTCTTGTGTTTTATTTCAATTTGAAGTTCTATACCTCTAAAAAAAAACACCCAATACAACTTTCATAATTAAGGGCACATAAATATGTTTACATTCACTTGAACAAGATGATATATTTTTGTACATTAATTTTATAAATTCTGTTTAAAACTTTTTAAAAAGAGAACAAAAATTGATTATTCCAAATAAATAAAGCCAACATTTTCATCATTATTGTTATCATCGGGCCATACAACAGATTTTTGCCACCAAAAATTAAAAAACGCACCGAAATTTAAAAAAAAAGCGCACCACGCACCAATTAAGGAATTTTTCGCACAAAAAAATTTCAAAAAGCACCCAAAATGGTGCGAAACGCACCAAGTTGACAACGCTGGTTACAATGTCTTCAATTTCTTTTCTATTCGTCAGTATAAAAGAAAGAGAGAAAGCAGATGTGGTGTCAACATACATAAATTTTTATGTACGTAAGGTATAGAAATGTACCAGTAAAAAATGTCTGGTTGGTATGTCTGCTTGTTCCCATAAGAACTATGAATTCAGTACCTAGTCAATTGTTTTAGTGTTACTAGTAGATTTTCAATGACACGCACATGCTAAATGTCTATTGCACAAAGTATTTTATGGGGAACAATTGTAGAGTAGTACTGGTGACAAAGTCAAAAGCGACTCAGTACATTTTCACCATCGACATTTCCTTCAGGGTCATTTCTTGTAGGGACCAAACGTAAAGGTAAATAACAAAATATTTACTGAATAGAACGTGTGTAAGATAAATATACATATGTATGCACATAATTCATACTTTTGATGACGGAAAGAAGAAATATGTCTGTACTTTAGTCAAAAGGACATTAACTAATATACTAAGAGTTCCAAATATCATATTCATAAAAATCTTACTTTTAACAAAGGACTCTTTTAAGGCTCAGTTAGCCGACTGTAATGTAAAGTAACTGCAACAGTAGGAAACAGCTGATCGATATTGTTATGTGAAAAGTAATGAAAATGGTTATAGAGATGTAATGTAACGTAACCTACTTTTAATATAAAAATCTCGATCAGCTGTTTCCTACGTTGCAGTTACTTTACATTACCGTCGGCTAAGTGAGCCTTTAGTCTATTTAAGATCCCGAAAAACTTCGAAAATAAGATAAATCTTCACATATGGTAACGCTAATGATGTCAAACAAAAGGCAATTGTTTTCTTTTGCAACTGACTTCAGTATGAAACGCGATGAAAAAATCGGATTTTCCAATAGCAAAGCCATGGTGAAATTATACTAGGTACATGCACGACTACAACAAAATTACAACACCAAAAAACACATTCATTTTGTTGGTACAAACAAACGTATAATTGTCAGAAACAGATGCTTTTTGTTTTAAAAATAACAATAACAGGGTAACTAAAGTACAATTGCAGACGAGGCATTCATGAATGATAATAGTCATTCAGTGTTGCCAATGGGTGTGTTATCAGACAGATTGTGCAATTACTCTCATATTTGTTATTGAGCTTCTCATTTGTTTAAATGAAAGTTTATAATATAATAACTCTAGTTGTTCTAAGAAGCTTTGGGTAAAGGTTCCCTGATGATCTGCATTAGCAACAGTGAAATGCGCATAGGATCCAGCTAAACCCCTCCATAATCAATTTCAATGTATTTTTAATAAAAAAATATTTTACTTAATAAGTAAAATATTAATTTAGGATTATTAGTTACAGACCAACCTAAATTACGACGCCAAGCGCAACATAATTAGCGCTTAGCTTTTACGCTCAAATTAGCAAACTAAATTAGAGCGTTAGCGTTGTGCCAGAAATAGTAATGTTTACTGACTTTTACTAATAAAAACTCTAATTAGAAATAAGAAATTAAACTAAAGACGCTAAATTGACCTGAAAGCAGCTAAAGTTACATTACTTATCAAAATGACAAAAGACTTTGCAAAAAATAACAAAACAAACAAAAATCTTTAGCCTAATAAAATTATAAATGTAAAAATCAAAATAGTTTGAAAATTTAAAGCAATTTTTTTTTTTTTTTGGAGGATTTAATTTTTTTGTAAATGATGAGAAGTAGACGCCAGGAAGGTAACAAAGAGTTATTTAAAAGCCGTGAGTCGTTCGGTTTTTATTCTACGGGGGTTAATATTATATTGGAAAAAAATCCGGAGTTATTTATTAAGTCCACCAGGCTAAACCATGAACAATTCAAAACATTGCTAAATTTGATTGAACCTTGGCTGAAAAAGAATTGTCGGAGCAAGGCGATTGAGCCAGAACAGAGGTTGTATATTACATTAAAGTGAGTAAATATGTATATGATTAAAATAAATTACTTAACGTCCTATATTTAGCTTCTTGGCTCACGGACCAACTCTTCATGTAATTTCAATGAAGTTTAGGATAGGTTTGGAAACAGCCAGAAGTATAATTTTGGAAGCTTTCGAAGTCTTGTGGAGAATACTTAAAAGTATGTATGTAAGTCCACCTAATAGTGCAGAGTGGAATAATATTTCTGAGAACTTTCTGAGTTCCACTGGATTGCCACACTGTTTAGGAGCACTAGACGGCAAACATATTCGAATAGTTTGTCCCCATAAATCTGGCTCACAATATTATAATTATAAGAAATTTAATAGCATCGTAAGTATGATAGTATTAACATATGTATATACTTACATTAATTATTTTAAAAAGCTAATAATTTATTAAATAAATTAACCCATAGGTTCTACTAGTAGTATGTGACAACAACTACACATTTACATTAGTGGATGTTGGTGCATATGGAAGCCAAAGTGACGGCGGAATTTTTAAAAACTCACCCTCATATTTATAAAAAAAATAAAATGAATTTGAAATTCATTTTAGGATAATTTTGTTTAGAAAATTTGAAATAAAATGCATTTCAAATTCGATTCAAATTTTATGAATATGGGGGTCAGAGTTTGGAAAAAAAATTTTAACAAAAATACTTAACACACCTCTGCCAAATAAACTGCCTGGTTCGGACATTTTTTCCCTTAATTTTTTGCTGCTAATGCTGCATTTCCTCTAAAAGAAAATATTATGAAACCTTATGATAAAGTAACCGACGTTGCTAAAGAGTTATTTAATAAAAAGTTAAGTGGCGCTAGAATACGGATTGAAATATCATTTGATAAGATATACTTTTGACATGAAAATACACTAAACATTATTTTTTCATTATTTATTTAAGGCATTCTAACTTCACAATGGAGAATTTTATGAACATGTATGCCATTTTCACCGGAAAACCGGAAAAATGGTTTTTATATTAAAATTTTCACAATGCACTTTTAGAATATTATTATTCTCTTTGCTTTTTTCTATTTAGATTGCTTTAGCGACAATAGTGCTTCATAATTTCCTCCGGCTTAATAAAATAAATTCAACAGGTGTAGAACAAACTCAGCACCAAACTTTAAATAGTGTCAGCAGACATGATTTGAACACAGCAAATACATCAGCTCAATCAGCTCTTAAGGCCCAACTATAATATGAATAAGCTAGCTTAAGCAACTGTGCGGTAACATATAAAACGCATGTGGCAAACTATAATGTACTTAACAAACTTTTCGTCAAGTTTCGTCAAATGTCATTTGCTTAAGTGAAGTGCCAAACTGACGCACATTCCGTAAGGAAACAACTGCTTGTGCATTTTTTAAACTCAAACAAGCAGCAGCAAAAAATATTCATTGATTTTAAATATTTTTTTATTGTTTCTTATCTTAAACTCAGAAAATAAAGCAAAACTTTTATTTTCATTGTTTCTTTTACAATACACATATACACACATACACATGTATTTACTTACATATGTATATTCACTGTTGTACTTTTTAGTAGGCAAAAGAAATAAAACAAGTAATAAGGTGATTGATATATTTATATGTGAATTTCTAATAGATTAGGACATTCTTTCAAGTTAGTTTGATTGAATTGCATTCATTTAGGAGTTATGAGAAGAAACAAAATTATTGACAATACCTAGATTTGCAGCTGTGGCTAAAGAATACTTAAGTGCATGCAAGTATGTACATTATGGGCACCTAAAAGTCACATCTGAATTGTTTAAGAATTTGACAGACTTATCGTTCAATTCTGACATTAGCTTAAGCCAGCTTATTCATATTATAGTTGGGCCTTTAATATTCGAAATGAACTGTGTAATTACCTTAATTCAATTTAGTATTTTTTATATGTACATATTTATTTTGTTAAATAACTTTGTTTCTCTCTTTCTTTGTTTCTTTTCTTCTGTTATTTAAATTTTATTCTACATATTTGAAAAATGAACTGAAGTCACTACTATTAAGTTGTTCTAATTAACTTTTATTTAAAAAATAAGTATAATGTACCTTAAACTGAAAAAACTTTCTGTGAATTCAAAAGACTGCCCTTTAAGCATTTTATATCAAATGTAGTTTTATTTAAAGCTAAAAATATTAAATAAATAAATTGAATACAAATTAAAAACGTTTTGCATTAATTTTTCTATTAACTACTTGGAGAATTTCGAGTTGAACATCATCAATTTCGTTTTCGGATAAGCGGTCAAACTTTTCTCTAAGCAATCCAAAAAAATTTTCATACTTCACAGCGGTAACTGTTGGAGATTCCTCATATTTGTTTCTCATAGCCATCAACACATCGACAAAGAGATCATCACTTTTTCGTTTTTTCGAATTTGATTTTGAAGAAGTGCATTGGCTCTCGCCAGTGAGCCATTCTACGGCACAATCATCAATGTCTTCACAAAAATTGCTTATTGTGCTATGTGTGTTGGTATAATAAAATATTTACATAAATTTTATTATACAAATGTCACAACTTCTAAAATTGTTTTGCAAATCTTACCTGGCACACTCCATAGAATCTGCTAAGAAGTCAAGGCTACTTAAATACTTCCACGGAGCACCAATTTTTGCAGAATATCCGGAGGGAAGATCGCCGGCATTCTTTTCCCTTCTGTATCTGTCTCTCAAACTCTTCCACTTAATTGTGCATTCTTTAACTGAAATTTAACAGTCAAATAAAGAAAAAAAATCTATAAATTAAAGTAATTTATAATTTTCTTAATAAATATGTAAGTAAATTACCTGGCAAATTCAACTCCACTTCTATACTTTCCCAAATCTTTTCTTTGTATTTGACATCTTTGTATTTTTCATCTCTTTTTTCATAAAAACATGGATTTGCACGTACTAGCTCAATGATTTTTTCATTTAAATTCTAAAAAGAAAACCAGTAATTAATTTACCTAATTAAAATTTTTAAATTTGTTACTTACCTTCATTTTCAAATTTTGTATGTATGAGCATTATTGACATATTAATAATATAACCAATAGTACTTTTGCAGTCAACTTCACTTCTTTACGCGCTGTCAAAATTGGTTTTCCCAATTGCAAAGCGTTGACGCCGCGTTATTTCGGTTGGTTTCATACACTTTGTATGGGCATGAGAAATTTTGACAGCCAGATAACGCTTCGCGTCGTAATTTAGGTTGGTCTGTTAAGTGCAACTGAAACTTTTTGTTTGGGTGTAAATAAAATACCTCTGTATTAGGCATGTGTATTCGGTTTAATATTCAGAATATTTTTATATTCAGAATATTTTTATTTGCAGAATATTTTTATAATCACGCAGTCTACATATTTTAGTTGTTGTCGTTTGTGATGGATAATTAAAAAATGTGTATACACATTGTTGTTGGGTGTTTATAGTTATGTATACGTATTCGGTTTAACCCTAGACGCACTTTCTTCGTCGAACATCGTTTGCTCTTTCTCATTTATTTTCTTTGTTAAGGCTCAATCATAACCATAGTCATAGAGAGCAGGCGTTCAAACCAAACTAATTGGCAACACTGTATTCGATTATACGTGACTCGCCATAACGCCATAACTCTCACCATGGAAACCAATTGAATTTTGGTTTGGTTATGGTTATGGCGTTATGACTATGTCACGTCTAATTTAAGCTTTACTCATTGCTGTGTGCTCATTTTTCATATAGCTCTCGTCATTGCCAAGCTGCTGAAATGTACACATGTGCAGTCTCTTTAGATGTATGCTTGTAAGCTTGTGTTCGTTAATTCGACGATTGATCTCTGTGCCTCTTGCACTAAATGACTGAAAATTCTAAATAAACTAAGTTTATCTTTTAGTTTTAAGTGTCAGTTTTAATATTGCAACAAATGCCTGAAATAATTTTTAATTTAAACAACTGCCTTTTGTGATTTTTTTACTATTTTAAAATAAGTAAAAAAAACTTAAAGTTATTTTTTTTGTTTGTTTATTAGTTTTAAGTTCCATTGAAATAAGCAAACTTTATGTTTAATAAGAATAAAAACTAAATTGTTTTTCCAATAAAACCAAAATTTTATATATTTTTTTAATTGGGAGCGTTTTGGGGCCAGATAAAAAGTGCACTTCGTCGATTCGACGAAGAAAGTGCTTATAGGTATAAAAATAAGAAAGTGCGCCTAGGGATAAAGTTAATATGTACTAGTGTCCTGCACAAGACATCTTATAAGAACTTTCAAGACATGAGGGATTTTTCAAATGCTTTACTTCAGCGAAATCTTATAAAACAAACGTTAACAACATTGTTTGCAAGAAATATGTTTGAGTATTGTAGGTATAAGAGTAAAGAAGAAAACACTTCGTGACGGAAGAATTTGTGATACTTGCTTCTTTTTACGCATGAGCGCGTGTACAAACGTCATGCATGTATGTGTGTATGATCTTTTATATTTCTGCGCACATGCAAAGGCACACACATGCATTAACATTAGTTGTATGCGGATAATCACATAATACCTTATCATCTACATATTACACACACACACTCAAACGTACAATATGAAAAATAAGAAGCATACACTAATCAACAGTACTTCTTTGGAGTGTTTGTTACAAACAAGCTGTCTTGGCGAAATCGCTCGTTAACACTGATATACACGTACACCAATACATCCATCGTGCTTCGCTTATAGTACGACAGCATTTATTATTGGTTTAGTATGATACATGCGACGTGATTACATATAAAAATCATGACGTATTTACATTTAAAGACTGTTTACGCAGGTCTCTATTGTGTACATGTCTTTGTATTTTGCATGTTTTTTTATTTTTAGCTGCTTGCTTTCGTATTTGTTTGACGGCCAACACTCAAACAGTACTTATTAGTGTTTTCACACTGAAAGTTAAGACCTGATTTTAATGTTAAAACCATAAACAGTTGATTTTGCATTCACACTGCAAGTTTCCTAAATTTAGGTTTTAACTCACAGACTGTCTGATAAATTTGCTCAAAAATAAAATAAATCTCCTGCAGAGATGCGTGTATTTGTTGTTGTATTTTTTTCTGATTTTTATAACACTTATTTGACAAACTGCACAGCAACTGTTTTTATTTGTAAGTTCAAGGATTGTCTCTGGCTTGTTCACATACACTCGCTCCTTCAAAAAACCCCAAAGAAAATAGTCGGGTGCTGTCAAATCTGGCGATCGCGCTGGCCAAATAATTTCCGAATTTCGAGAAATTATTCGCTCTTGAAATTTAACTGCAAAATTTAGACGTTGCCGATGATCTGCGGGTTTTAATTCTTGGACCAATTGCACCTTATATGGGTATAACTGTAAATCTTTTTTTTAAATGCGCCGTAGTGACGTACGAGACATTTCTAGCTGAGCAGAACGCCTTCTGCCAGATGTTTCTGGTGCTTCGTTAACACTTTGCTGTACTCGATCAATATTTTCCGCAGTGCGACTTAAACGTGGTCTACCGGTTCGAGGCAAATCTCTTACGCTGCCATGTTGGTGATGACGATTAACTAAGCAACGAATCATCGCTTCAGAGGGCGAAATTCTGACGTTAAAATGTCGACGATATGCTCTTTGCGTTAAAATAATTGATCTCTGGTTTAACTAATAAAATTCTATTGTTCTGGTTCTTTGTTCAGTTGTGAACCTCTCCATTATAAATTCTCCAAGTGTTGTCTATATAATCTGAAAGAAAAAATAAAAAAAAATTAATAAACAAAAAAGTTATTAAACTTGTACACCCCTTGGTTTCTTTTGGCCCACCCTGTATGAAAAACTCGGAAATTTTACAATGCGTTGTAAAATGAAAATTATTGTATATTTTGTGAGTAAATATTTTAAAATCATGGAACTAGTAATACAAAGTGAAGAAGTGCTTGGAAATCAAGTTATTGTATATTAAAAATGCACAAATACATCGCTTCCAAAAAAACTTTTTTTCCATAATTTTTTGATTATTCTTGCTGCTGCATCCATTTTTAATTTGAAAATCTCTCAAGCGACATCTATTGTTAGTCACTGGCATAAACATTATCAGCTGCTTCCTGTCATTTTATCTTGGCAAAACTGAATTTACTTTGCAGCTACACGTTCAACAAATAGCTTTCAATTTTATCACACACATTATGTGTCAAAATTCATTTCCATTGACAGCTGTGGCACAAGCTGCACAAAAATTGATAGTCAATTTTAATTTAAAAATGTCTCCGACGAATAAACAACTGAAATTGGTAGCTTCAATCAAAGTGCTACAAGAAATAAATAGCCTGTTTGCCGATATCGAAAGAAAAATTCTTTCGCAATCTAAGCGAAAGAAAACTGATTTGGATTTGTCTAACTTGGTTCTATGCGAACGATGACTCGAACGACAATGTGAATGAAAACGTAAGTGTTTTCATACAAAAAAGCGTTTGTCTATTTCGAACGGGTTGTCAACATTGCGAACACAAATGTCAATATCAGGCACTAGTTATTTTGTGTTCGAATGACAATAATTTCGTGCAAAAGTATCTGAATCAAGAAATATTTGTGAAAAAATATATGTACATATATATTAACAAATAGTTTTTTTATTTGTAAAATTTTAAATTAAATTAATTTTGCAGCTTCATAAGAGGAAAAAAACAAAAAATTGTAAGCATCAAAATGGACAACAAAACGTAACTATTATTATACATGCATACATATGTACGTATGTAAAAATAATAAATTTATTAATAACAATTATAGTTTGAAGAAATCAACAATGCAGCAACTTCAGAAGCTTGTGGAGTTTATGGAGGATAATCCAGAGTTCGCCAGAGGAACACCTGTGTTTGGGGCAAACAAGTTGTCAACGGAGGAAAAATGGACAACCATTTGCCAAAAGCTCAACTCCAACAGGCCTCCCACTCGTACAGTTTCTGACTGGAAAAAGGTAAGTAACCACATACATGCATATCGCGCTAGATCCTCTAAAGGAACTCAATTCAAAATTTCTCTTATTTTGTTTTTGTAAGAGAACGATTATGCAGTAGTAATATCCACCAATTGAAAATTTTTGAGTTAACAGACCTTAGAGGAACCAGTACTTACATAAGTATGTGCATAACTAGCTACATAAATTTACATACTTATGTATGTATGTACATAATACTGACAACGTTAAACCATTTTATTTGCAGACGTGGGCTGATTTGAAGTCTCGAACGAAAAAGAAAATCGCCGAAAGCCAAAAGAGCCTTGTAGAAACAGGCGGAGGTCTCTACCGGTTTAATTACTTAAGCGAACTGGAGCAGGCAATTGACCGTACATTGCTGTTGTCATCGGCTGATGCTCCTAGTGGTAAGGTGTTTGGTGGTAGAGTTGAAAATGTGACAGCGCATTCAATAGATGATTGTTTTCAATCTCTAGTGGAGTCGCCTCCAAAAAGCACTAAAGCTGTAGCGGTGATCACTCCCAGTAGATTGAAAGAGAAATCTATTGAGCGTACATCGGAGCCTACTACCAAACTACCACAGCAAAACTCACAACACAATGCAACCTTTAAACGGCAGGCGAACGACAGCGATGAAGATATACAGCCTGGTTGCTCCTCAGCCAAAAAGAAAAAGGCAGTAGTTGACGAGCAATTGGCGCTCATTCGCCGGCAACTTCGCGTTGTAGAAAGAAATGCTGACACAAGTGCGCAGCAGGCCGATGCCATGAAAAGGTTGGCTGTTGCTGCTGAATTGCAAGCAGAATCGGCGAAGAGACAAGCTGATGCCGCTGAAACTCAGGCAACACATATGAAGGCCCTAGTAAATATTTGTGAAAGAATAAAAAAAAATTGAAGATTATTTTATAGTTTAAAATAAATTTATGTATATATTGTATTTATTATATATTAATGTATTTATTGTTTATTTATATTTTAGTTTTTAACAATTTTGTTCTTTTGTTTATGTATGTACATACATATGTATATGAATGTATTGTTTATGTATTTATATTTTAGTTTTTAACAATTTTGTTTTTTTGTTTGTTTACTAATAAATTATTATTTTATTGAATTTACGTTTTTTATTTTTGCTTTGCTAGTTTTCCATATTTATTTCTTTAGCCGTTTTTGTTTCACTATTAAATAAGTAGATATGTACATATGTACATATATGTACACTTCTTCATCAACTTCATGTACTTCTACGTTTCCGCAGTTATTGACGGTAACTTCCGGCGTTAAGCATTTATAATATATGCACATATTGTGAATAGCACAGCATGCATTTATTATTTGTGTTGTTTTTTCAGGATCATAATGTAACCCTCGTGATCCGATGATACATCGGAATCTATTTTTTAATACACCAAAGCAGCGTTCAACTACATTGCGTGAACTGGTGTGTTTTTTATTGTAGGGCCTTTCATAATCACTATTGGGATTCCTATATGGTGTCATCAGATATGGCTTTAATTTATAGCCTACATCACCTAATGAAATGGAAAAATGAACTAAAATGGGTTGGCAAATCTTATATTGGGCTATTTACCAAGGACGCATCTATTTCTTTGGCCACTTTCAAAATCTTCTTTTAGCTTTTGGTCCATATAGCTATGCTCCCATACGAACGCATCATGGTTAGCACCTGGGTGTCTAGCGTCGACATACATAATATATGTTGTGTGATCACAAACCTGCAAAAAAGAATATTACATCAATTAGTATGCATACAGATGTAGGTATGTAAGGATGTATGTATATTTTAAAATAGCTTACCACCATTGCATTTATACTATAATAACCTTTTCTGTTATAGTATAAATGCTTAGCACTGTTAGCTGGAGATTTTATGCGGACGTGGGTACCATCGACACAGCCAATAATTCCAGGAAAACATGTCGAATCGAAGAAAGCCTGTTTTACTGTGTCTTCTGAATGAACCATTTTTATCCAGTCTGCACAGATATGACTCTCAAAAAAATTAAGGCATTCGTCAATAATTTTGCAGACTGTGGTTTTGCACATAGATGAGAAAAACTCATTTCCGACAGTCTGTTGGTAACTCCCAGTGACTAAAAACTAAAATTAAGCTTGATATCCGGGCGTACGCAAGTGCTTCTATGAGATGCAGCACAATTGGATTGGAATTTTCGCAGAAGCATTTTGAAAATATCTTTTGTCACCCGGAAGTTTGAAACAAATCTGATATGGAAAGCAGATTATTGGTTTAATGTGTTATTCTTATATCTATACATATCGCACTGGTTCCTCTAAACAGCTTCAACTCAAAATTTGCAGAGGCAAAAAACATTTTTGTTTTATCAATACTGCTATAGAACAGAAAGGAATATAAATGTCATTTTTGGGCAAAAGAGGTAAAGAATACGATGTAAGATTTTGCCAGGCTGTGGATATGGCCACTGTATATCGTTTTCTTTTAAAAAGCAAATCTAAAAATTTTCAGTTGATGCTCTTTAAAGGAACCGGTGCGATATGTATTCTTATTTATGTATGTAAATGTTTAAACTTACTGACTCGTTGGCAGCTCCAAAACATTGTGGCTGTCTCGCAGTTCTCTACGATTTAAACAAACTTCATTGACATCAACGTCGTCGGAGCACTCCAAGAAATGCACAGCTATTGATAAGTCCATTGTTTATTTTTTGGGAACAAATAAAAATTAATATTTTGCTTTATTAACAGCTGATCAATATTAGGCAGTGTTGCATTTATTTACGAACAATTAAGTAGTATTTTTTCTACTTTTAGAAAAAATCGCTGCAAAATACCTAAATTTGTGATTTGACACTACCTAAATTTCACAATACGTAAGCTTCTATAATTATTGTACGTAAGTGCATGCGAACGAAAGTGAGTGACATAGGCAAACCAAAATTGATTCGAATGTGAGTGACTAGCTTTCTTTCGCATGAGTTTTCTTTCGATATCGGCAAACTGGCTAAAAATCTTTAATAGAAAAATAAGAAAAAAGAAAGGTTTTAAGAAGGTACTGGATGAAACCATTATTACTGACAAGGTATGTAAATTCAACTAACTATTTTATCTACTTGTTTTAATTTATTGATGTAAGTAAAAATATGTTAATAAATTCGAAGAGTTATTACAGTTGGTGAGATTTCATATTCATTTACGTTTGAACTGTTGAAAGTTATATATGTAAGTATGTATTAAAATTTTTCGTCCACCAAATGTAGGTGCAAAATGGACTGAAGAAAAGTGACACAGCGATGCGGTTAGCTGTTACACCCAGGTTAAAATTGTGTATCACTTTAAAATACATAGCTACTGGAAACTCCTACAAGTCCTTGGAGTTCCTGACACGGCTTTCGTGGAACACAATATCCACAATATCGTGGAACAAATTATGCAGCAGTTTTATTTCAAACAATAAAAAAATTAAAGAAAATGAGATCAAATGTTTTCAATTGATTGTAAAAAGGACAAAAACCCCGAGATCAACTCATTTCATTTTTAACAATAACAAAACAAAGTAAAGGAACTGAATATAATTTAAATATACATATACATAAAAACAAACTTATTATAGATAATCCTCTACGGAAATATTGGCGTCATTCATGGCACAACGCAAAATATTTCTCGAATTTGTTGTTGTTGCTTTTTTTAATAAGTCAATTTTTCTGTTTGATAGCATAATCTGAATATCAGCCATCAGTTGATATGCTTCCAACTCAGGAAATTCGCTTATTTGTTTAACAACATTTTCACCAAACGCTTTAAAAACACCACTGCTTTTGTTCATTTCATTTAACTTGTCTAAAGCATCATACAATTTCGATTTTTTTTTCTGGTGAGCGCTTTCTCTTCTTTGAAGATGATGGTGTTGCTATATCGGCTCGCTCTAGCGGAAATCACTCGTCCACTAAGTCATCAGCATCTAACAATGTGTCGATATTTTCCTTTAGTTGAATAAAATAAGTAGTTTATCTTTAATACCTGTATAATTACTATTATTTTATGCAATTTATATTATTATTTAACAGATGCCTAATACGGAAATCGAATGGCAGAAAATAGCGGCTGATTTTGAAAAAATATGGCAATTTCCACATACATTGGGAGCACTGGATGGGAAACATATCTGAATAAAGGCTCCAGCAAACTCAGGCTCCCAATTTTTCAATTTCAAAGGTTTTTTTTAGCGTCGTACTTTTTGCTGCTGCCGATGCACATAGCCGGTTTGCCTACATAAATATAGGTTGTAATGGGAAGTCGTCCGACAACACTATTTATAGTGAAAGTTTTTTGTGTCAGTCGCTGCACAATGGAACACTAGGTATTCCCCAACCTAAGCAGCTGGTTCTCGGCGAAGGGAATAAAATGCCATATTATTTTGTTGGTGACGATGCTTTTGCACTCGACAGGCATTTAATGAAGCCGTACAGCAGAAGCCTAAAATTAAGTATGCCACAGGACTTGTTTAACTATAGGCTGTGCCGCGCGAGAATGGTAGTGGAATGCGCTTTCGGACGGCTAGCCAGTAGGTTTCAGATATTTCACCGACCAATGGAAGTCCAACCAAAAACCGTGGACGCCGTGGTGAAGACTTGATGTGTTATTCACACCTACCTCACAAAGCCTAGAGCAACCCCAACAGCAGCAAAGGCGGAAGAAAACCCAATTGTTGAGGCGTTTTCAGCAATTGGGAATCAAAGTCATAATACTTACAAGTAGGTACGCGTGCAGAGCTAGGGATGAGTTGTCACGATACCTGACCACAAATGGAAGTGTGGATTTCCAGTGGCAAAAGATAAATATAAAACATACAGATAGTATATAAAATAAAGTCACTTATTAAAAATACAAAGAGTGTTCATGAGAATGTTCAAAAGTCTCGCAAACTGTGCAATTGTGCATTTTTACACTCTCGTAAATAATATGTATGTCGAAAATTGTATAGAAATTTATTTACACAAACCTTTTAACTTTGACCACCATTTTTCAGTCGTAAACTTAAGCTGTGCAATTGTGCATTTATTCAACAACAATTTTTTGGTTTTTTTTTTTTTTGCTTCCTTGAGGCATTTTTAGATACACACACACTTTTTATTTTAAAAGAAATATATATATATGTATTTAATTTAAAAACTGCTTGAAATTTAAATTTTTATTTATATTTTATTAATTTTCTTTGGCATTTCATTCAAATTTACTAAACTGTTTGTGCAAAAGTTGAAAAGGGGCTTCATGAAACAA
Source organism: Tachina grossa (assembly GCA_949987645.1). Lineage (NCBI taxonomy): Eukaryota > Metazoa > Arthropoda > Insecta > Diptera > Tachinidae > Tachina > Tachina grossa. The sequence continues at coordinate 129,022,004 of OX465274.1, read as the reverse complement.
GTCTCGCATATTTGCACAAATGAGAATTTTAAGAGTTCTCATGAAAACCCTTATTATTTTTCGTTTTAATTCTGTGTATACTTATCTGGTTTGAATTGTCAACAGTTGCCCGACGAATAAGAGATGTGTTGAGAAAGGTCATCTCGTTGTACCAAAACACGGTTGGCATGTACATAGAATCTGTGCTGCATACAGATTTTTGACTTCTTTTCCACTTTACCTTTTTCTGCACTGTAGGCTGTCCGAAGAGATTTAATTTCATTTTCATTTCTATGGAAATCTGTTCATATGCCTTTATCCTTAAATCATTTCGTCGATATGTCGAAAGATTCATATAAAAAGAACATTATTACAAAATTTGAAAAATATAAAATGACAACACACGCTGCAGCTGCTCCCCAATTATATGGTTTACCAAAGATACACAAGGAACATATCCCACTTACACCCATATCATCATCTGTGAATTTACCATGTTACAATCTGTCAAAATACGTAGGAAATATACTAAAAAATGTTATAGCACCGACATATAACATAAAAAACTCTTTGGAACTAAAAGAAAAATTACAAAACTTAACAATAAATGACAGCGAAATCATGGTTTCTTTCGACGTGGTATCATTATTTACCAACATACCGATTCACCTAGCAATTAAGAACATACTGGACAAATGGCAGCAGCTAAAAGTACATACTGTGATAGATAAAAAATTATTTCTCAAGATTCTACAATTCTGCTTAAACGAAAACAATTATTTCACTTTTGACAATAAATACTACCATCAAACATATGGTATGCCTATGGGAAACCCCTTATCCCCCACTATAGCAGATATTGTACATTGGTTTCTTTTGGCCCACCCTGTACTTGACACACTCTTGGACGATGCAATTAATGAACTGGAATCAATGGGTATTAAAATTAAATTTTTGACGAAATATGTGGATGACATTTTTGCTGTAATAAAAAAATCGGACGAATTAATTATATTAAAAACACTCAACGCGTACCACAACAAAATACAGTTTACGGTAGAAAGAGAACAAAACAGTGCAATACCTTACCTGGACATATACATATATAATTAATGATAATGGCAAAATTATTACAAATTGGTACAAAAAACCTACTTATTCAGGAAGAATAATAAACTTTCATTCGACACAGCCGTTACAAATGAAACTAAATACGGCTACAAATTTTATCAAAAAAGTTCTACACCTAAGTGACAAAAAATACAAACGACAAAACAGAGACACAATATGGGAAACATTATCTAAAAATAACTATACATCGTACATAATAAATAATTTGATTAATAAAATTCTGAAAAACGAAAATAAAAATTCCACAAACAAAAGGGGGGACGGAGAAACCAAATTTTACAGTGTACCCTACATACCAAAACTCACAGAAACAAGATCTTTAAATAGTATAATTGAAGACAAAACAATAACAATTGCACTTAGATCAAATAAAACTCTAAGACACTTGTTCACAAACAACAAAACAAAAATCGACAAATTAAAAACAAACAATGTTGTTTACGAAATAAAATGTAATTTAAATGAGAAAGAAAGCTGTGATTTAGTTTATATAGGTACAACAAGAAGAATGCTAGGAACGAGAATTAATGAACACAAGGCAGACATAAGAAAGGGAAAGGAAGCAACGGAGTTATCACTACATATAAAAGAGTGCAGTCATGTAGCGGACTTAGAAAATATAAAAATATTGGACAAAGAAAAGAAAGAGAACAAACGTTACACTCTTGAAAGTTTGCGAATACAACAAAAAATACAAAGGACAATGAACACAAAGGAAGATAAAGATAATACCAAACTACAATATTCTGCTGCAATAATCTGATTTAGTTGAAATTCTGTGATATTAGCGTTAAGATTGACGAATAAATTTGTGTTGTATTGTTCTTATTTATTTATTTATTTTTTATTTATACAAACTCTGTGTCGTGAAGTCCAGTTTTTCTATTTTTAATCAATAAGTGATAATAGTGACAATATGTAAAACAAATAATTGTAAGTCAATAATTAATTGCTATAATTGTAGAATTCAAAATCTGATTGAACTATTGTTTTCTTGCTAGATTTTATGAATAAAAAAATACCCCTGAAAAAGTTTGAATAAAACAAACGAAACGTTGGGTGCTTTGAAAATAGAATAAAATAATTTTGTTTTATTAAAAATTGGAATTGACCATAACTAGCCCGAAGGTAACCCCTGTTACAAGAAGAAAGATTCATATTCCATAGGACTTCGTGGCTTCTATATAGTTCTATAAATCGCAACACATCCACATTCTTATTGATTTTGTTCATATTTATTATTTTATTTTGTAAAAACTCACAAGTTTTATAAAACACAAACGTTTTGTATATTTTTGAACGAAAGAACAAAAATAAATTTCTGATCAGCTGTTCAAATTGAAAGTTTAATTGCCATTTAAATGGATAGGTGAAATTGATAGCAATCTAGTTTTCAATTTAAAAAGTTTGGTTGTGTTAGTGAAAAAGTGTGAGTGTATTGCAAATTGAACTGAATTGAAAGTCAAAACTAGAACGTGTGGCCCCCAAGTTAGCACAGCAAAAACAAGGTTGCATTTCATAAAACCAATTCAAAAATGGTTTTAAGTTGGTTTTAACAAAAATAATGTGTGGTAAAACCACCCAGCAAAAAATTTCAAAAAAGGTAATCGAGTTTGGAATTAAGCATTTTTGGTGGAAGTTCTTCCCTACTGGATTATCAACTTAATGATTTTAACAAGGCGTGAGACTAAAATAATCGATTCTTGAGAAGTACTTACTTTTTTATTTGGCAACTTGTTGAGGTAATCTATTTCATCTGAAACAAGTAAGAGTGCTATATTCGGCTGTGCCGAATCATATATACCCTTTACCAAAGTGTTTTTATGTAGTATAGAGTTACATACATAAAGTATAAACAAAAAGAAAAAAATAATTTCACCTAGTTACTTTTATCTACAAAAAAAAAATAAAGTTACAAATCCTAGAATCATCATATTAGATTTTTCTGATTCCTTATATCAATCTAGTAGTTCTTAAAAAAATATAGAAAGTGTGTTAAGTAAAAAAAGAAAAAAGGAAATTTAAAAAAAATGTTTTATTTAGTTACTTTAATATCCTGAAAAAAAGTCCAAAGTTTCCAGCTCTGAAGCTGTGGTTTTTATTTTTATAATTTTCTACACCAAAATTTTCTTTCCAAAACGTAAAATATGTATAATCTATAAAAGAAAAGATAAAAATTAATTAAACTTACTTTTATATATCAAAAAAAGTGTAAGTTTCCCAACCCTGAGATCATTATTTTTGATTTTTCTGATTTCTTACACCAATTTCTTTCTTTTAAGAATTTAATATATGTTTAATTTATAGAAAAAAGGAAAAATTTGTTTTAGTAAGTTACTTTTGTACAAAAAAAGTTAAAGTTTTCCAACCCTCGAATCGTCTTTTTAATTTTTTAATGTTTTTATTTTATTTTAAATACCAATTTTATTCGTACTCAAGCATGAAATAAGTTTATTTAATAAAAAAAATTAATTTTCGGTAGTTAATTTTTTATATCACAAAGAGTGTAACTTTCCCAACCCTGGAATCCCCCTTTTTGATTTTTCTGTATTCTTAAAAACAATCTTTTTTTAAGAATGTAAGATATGTTTAATTTATAGCAAAAAAAAATGGAAAAATTTGTTTTAGTAAGTTACTTTTGTATAAAAAATAAGGTTTTCCAACTCTGGAAACGTCGTTTTAATTTTTTTTTAATTTGAAATACCAAATTCATTCGTACTGAAGTATAAAATAAATTAATTTTATAAAAAAAAAATAAATATTAGTTTTCGGTAGTTAATTTTATATATCACAAAAAGTGTAAGTTTTGCAGCCCTGGAACCGTTCTTTTTGATTTTTCAGATTTCGTACACCAACATGTTCCTTTTAAGAATATAAGCTATGTTTAATACATATATAGAGAAAAAGAAAAAATTTGATTTAGTAAGTTACTTTTGTATAAGAAAAAAGTTAAAGTCTTCCAACCGTGGAAATGTCTTTTTCATGTATTAAACTTTTTTTTAATTTTTAATATGAATTTAATGTGTACTGCAGTATAAAATAAGTTAATTTAATTAAAAAATAAAAAAAATAGTAAGACCTAGTTACTTTTATATATTACAAAAAGTGTAAGTTTCCCAACCCTGGAATCATCCTTTTTGATTTTTCTGATTTGTTTTACCAATCTCTTTTTTTTAAGAATCTAAGATATGTTTAATTTATAGAGAAAAAGAAAAAATTTGTTTTAGTAAGTTACTTTTGTATAAGAAAAAAAAATTAAAGTTTTCCAACCCTGGAAACGTCTTTTTAATTTTTTTAGCTTTCTTTTTTAATTTGAAATACCAATTTAATTTGTACTGAAGTATAAAAAAAGTTAATTTAATAAAAAAATATAAAAATTAGTTTACGGTAGTTAATTTTTTATATCACAAAAATTTAAAGTTTCCCAACCCTCGAATTATCCTTTTGGATTTTTCTGATTTTTTAACCCAATCTCTTTCTTCTTAGAATATAAGATATATTTAATTTATAAAAAAAAAGGAAAAATTTCTTTTAGTAAAGTAATTTTGTATAATTTTGTATAAAAAAGTTCAAGTTTTCCAACCCTGGAAACGTCTATTTAATATTTTTAATATTTATTTTATATTTTTTTTATTAAGAAATGCCAATTTTATTCATACTGAAGTATAAAATACGTTTATTTAATAAAAAAATAATAATAACTAGTTTTCCGTAGTTATTTTGTATGGCAAAATGAAGTTAAGTTTCCCAGCTCTGAAACCGTCTGCTCGATTTTGCTGATTTTCAATACCAATCTTATTTCGACCATTTCTGAGACACCAGTCCAAGAACGAAGTCTCTAGCTTTTCTGGGAGCTTCGAAAAACCGATTTCACGTACAGACAGACGGACAGACGGACATCGCCTTTTCGTCTGCTTTATGGATAAGGATCCAGAATATATGTATATACCTTATGGCTCGCTTATTGATATCCTAGAAATTACAAACGGAATGACAAACCTATATATACCCTTCTACCATTTTTTGGTAAAGGGTATAAAAATCATTCTCTTCATTTAGCAACTTGTACATAATTTTTTTTAAATTTAAGGTAATGTGATTTGTAAGCGAGTAATGAAATTTGGCAATCAGAAAAGTAAGTCATTATTTGGCAAGTAGTTCTAATGGTAATGTGTAAATTTTTGCTGGGCAGGTTTTAACAGTTGGTTTCAACGTTAAAACTAACTTTTCTTAAAACCATGTCAGTGTAAAAACCAAACACAAAGGAGAAATTTGGCTTTTTTCAAACAAGTTTAAATCGCTTTTTACTAATTTTGAGCCAATAAGTTTGAAAAAACATTTACATAATAAGTAAAATAATAATTTGGTGATAGATTTTTATTTAAACTTACGGGCCTGGCTCACGCTGTCTACAAGAAACTTTCTATAGTTTACTTATATTTATTTATTTATTTAGTTTTGTAATAGTAATCCTACGAGGCCAATAAAATATTACAAGTAGTAAAATACCTGAGTATTCAAGTAAGTCAAATTAGTACATTTATTGAGAAAAATATATGTAAAAGGGGAAAAGAACTTTATACATCCTGATATATTCAAGATCTCTAAAAACTGAGAACTAATTTGAAAAAAGGACACGTCATTCATAACTAAGTATATAGTCGACCACTAACTTATTGTTTTTAAATGTTTCGTACGGCAAACCAGCAAATACCCGATAATATGTATAAACAAAAATTTCACTATAAAAATATATTCACTTTATTCACGTTTAAAAACATTAGACATACATATTCTGCATTCCACGTGATATTAAATCGTTAAGAATTTCCATAGCATTGTTGTTATTAATACATACATATTTCCAACAGTTCTTTAAAAATTCCGCACGTTTTAATTTCATATACTTTTATGGCATGAAAATTAAATAAATGTTATAGCGATTATAACCCCAGTAAAAAAAATGGAAGTCATTCTGAAGGAACCACATTTTCATTGCTTCCAAAAAATCGATATTTTTAATTTGCCGATAGTTTGCAGAAAACCAAGTAAAAGTTTATTTTAATCACACAAAACCTTGTAGTTTTTCCATAGTTTTAGTGAATACTCACAAAAATTTTCATAAAATCGATTTTTTGAAAGAAATTTATGAACTAATTTGGGCCTAAAATTTAGAAGTTATTTGCTTAAATTTACATAAAAACACTGTTTCGCGCTTAAATTCGTATAAAAAGAAACGAATTGTTAAAATATGTAACTTTTTAAAGTTTTTCCTAGATGAAAATATTACCAAAGAGCACAAAAAAGGAAATTTTTCTTAAAATCGCTTCTAATTCGGTGACTAGGCATCGAAAAAGAGAACTTCTTGCAATGACAACCCTATGTAAAAATCATTACATCGGATCGAAATTTGAACTACTTCCAGACTGCAAATTCTACATTTTCATGACTTCTTTGGAGTGTCTTTTTTTACTGGGTTAATGCATTTGTTTTTGTTATTTTAAAAATTTCATCAAAAAAATTTTTGTTTCCCCTTGCTTTTGTTTTACTGGCAAAAATTTTTCCAGTAAAAATTTAAAAAAAAAAAAACTTTTGAGTTCTCGAACGCACTTAATTTAAGCACCACTTACATACATACATATGTATGTACATTGGTACATATTTCGTACGGAATTGTAAACAACAACTCATCAGATTTTACTTGGCATTGTGGTTTTAATTTGAAATTTCTTGCACACAAATAGTTAAAATAATGGAAAATCGTGTAAATACAATAAAAAAGATAATATCAAATTAAGCGACACATAGAATCGGCTTCTCATATCGGCTGTAAAACAAGTGATAAGTCGCGTAACCCTACGTCTCCACTAGCCATCGACTTGGACATGACGGCGGTAGAGCAACTGTGAAAAATTCATCAACTCCCTTGTAGTGGTGAACACATGCGATGTCCATGTTCAGGCATATCAAAGTATTTTGCGGTAGTGCAATAGAGATGGAATATTTACCAATTTTGGTCTGTCGCTTTTGCAAATGGTTGCGAACGTCAAATCTGATGGCGACCATTTTTGCTCAGACATATGCTCGGGCATTGATGTCAGAGCATGGACGAAAGTTGGACATGAGCGGTCTCCATTAGCCATTTGCGATGTCCGACATGATGCCCATACCAAGTTCATGGCCAGTGGAGACCCCTAGTAAGCTACATACTTACATACATTGCAATCGCAATCAGTGATGGGAAATGTGGCACAATTGTGCCATTTTTGGCACTATTGGATGCTGCCTGGCACTGTGGCACTCTCGATCCTTTTTTTTTGGCACTTTTTGTCCATTAAATATGAAACCTTTTCCTATTGCAATAACAAATACTCTTGTACTTTTACCGTACCGTACCATATTGTTAGCACGTTGGTGCACTTATAGAACATGTAAAAATGTGTGTACGCTTTACTCTGTTTTGTTGTTTTAATATGAAAAAGGAACAGCTGTTCACAAAACAGTGATGGGAAATTAAAAAGTTCAAATGGTGACTGTAGCGAAGAAAACGTACCTAAAATATGTAAATTCTACTAAATAAAACTGTATCGGACCATGTACATAAAAATATATGTACTATGTATGTTATACATTTATAATGAATGAATATGTTCATACATACATACATATCGATGGACACAAGTTAAAAGGCCCTAACTTGCATTTTCATGAAATTGAGCTTTTCAGTGATTTCAATACATTTCACACAAATACGCCTCGTCACAAAAATTAATTACAAAGAGTAAAAATAACACTTTCACAAGCAGTTTAAAAAAGCAGTTGTACTGTTTATTATTATGTTTTTATCTTCTCCTATAGAATTACAATTATTTGAGTTAGGGCCTTTCTACTTGTGACCAACGATATGTATGCAACATGAAATAATTTGTACACGCGTGCATACGCAATAAGAGGTTTTGATACCATTGAAATCCTTTAATACATGCCACATTTATATTACGCCCATACATATTTATGCATTTCATTATATATACCCTGAAGGAAATGTCACTAGTGAATCAGTACTGATTCAATACTGACATTGTTACCAGCACTACTGACTTACTTTACCCCAGACAATCCTCTGTGCAATGTACATTTAACACGTGCGTGTCATTGCGAATACACTAGTACTATAAGTACTACTGACTAGATACTCCACTTGGGCACATGTGTAGACATTGGAACCAGAGATTCACTATAGACTATGGTACTATTGACTAGATACTCCACTTGGAGACTTGTGTAGACAATGCAGCGACATTAGAGATAGTGACTTACTTCACCTCTTATAATGTTCTGTGCTATAGACATTTAATACATGCGTGTTATTGATAATGCACTAGTACAATAAGTACTCCACTTGGGAACATATTTATACATTAAAACACTATTTAATATTTTATTTTTTTTTAAGTTAAAAAGGTACAAATAAGGCTTGTTGGATGACTTTTGTACAATTAGTATATAATTAGTTTGGCTTATTTCTCCAAGGTTAGCTAAACCTTTTTGTTATTTAAATTCAGTAAACGTTTACAAAGGAACAATTTACATTATCACATATTGCTTAAATGTTAAAATATGTACATATGTATATTTTTAAAAGCACATTTATCCGAGGCTGGCTAAACCTTTTGAGAATTATTATCAATTCATTTACATACTTAGATAAGTTATCCTTTTCTTCCACCCTTATTCAAAAAAATATTTAATTGAGCTTTAAAGTTCATAGTAATTACCAAGCACTTTAAGGCTAACATTGCTTTGTTAAGAAATTGTATTCAAAAGGCAACTTTAATTATTTTGTGATTTAATAATAAATTCTGCAGCCGTGTTCTGTAACTCGCTTAGCTAAAGCTTAATCTCCATCAATAAAATTCTAAACAAATTTTAGGACAAATATTTTAGCGATGGCGCCAAATCTGTATTCAGTAAGTCTAATTGCTTAGCTAAAATCTACTATTTTCGCCGCAGCTAATTTGCTATCTTTAGACTATTTCTTTCTTTCTGCTTTGGTGAACTGCTGCGAAAAAGAGACAAACATAGTGTGTTGCTTTTTTACCAATTCAATATAGTGTTACCTTACTTTATAGTTTGTTTTCCCTAAAAATTATTAACACTTTTCTTCAATGAGTTTTTAAAATATGTATGTTCTAAAATCTTAATTTTAAAAAATTATTTTATTAGCTCTACTCTAAATTTATTTAGTTTTCGCCAAATATGTATTTGAGTAACACTTAAGTGGATAATTTACAAGCACATTTTTTCTTGACACCACCAAATGCGGAAATTATAGGAACATTTTCCGAATATGGCATCACTTTGTTTATTTATGTTTGTTTACTTTATGTACACAATAGAGACCTGCGTAAACAGTCTTTAAATGTAAATACGTCATGATTTTTATATGTAATACTAAACCAATAATAAATGCTGCCATACTACAAGCGAAGCACGATGGATATATTGGTGTAAACACTCAAAAGAAGTACTGTTGATTAGTGTATGCTTGTAATTTTTCATATTATACGTTTGAGTGTGTGTGTAATATGTATGTAGATGGTAAGATATTATGTGATTAACCGCATACAACTAATGTTAATGCATGTGTGTGCCTTTGCATGTGCGCAGAAAAATAAAAGATCATACACACATACATGCATGACGTTTGTACACGCGCTTATGCGTAGGAAGAAGCTAGTATCACAAATTCTTCCGTCAGGAAGTGTTTTCTTCTTTACTCCTATACCTACAATACTCAGAAAAAAAATCTTGCAAACAATGTTGTTAGCGTTTGTTTTATAAGATTTCGCTGTAGTGAAGCATTTGAAAAATCCCTCATGTCTTATAAGTTTTTATTAGATATCTTATGCAGGAGACTACATATGTAGATACTTTCAAATGGATCTGGTTTAGTGTTGTAAAAGTATTGAGTACTGAGTACTCAATACTGAGAGTTTTTCCCGGTACTCATTACACAAACGTAACTACTCAGTAGTTTCAGGGTTGTATTTTGTAGTATTTAAGCGAAAGTCTGCCTTTAAAATACATCAGAGTTATACAACTCTGTGAGCTTGATACAAACAAATATGACTCTGAACCTCATGAAGTTAGTGTAACAAATGGCAATTCAGAAACCAATGTTCTGTTAGGAATTATTTTGATACGAACACAGTCACTAAAAAAATTAATTTAAATATGCTCGTCTTAATCTTTGTTTTTTCCATATTGCATTACAAATAAAATACTATAAATAATAATTTTTAACTTCCCATATGCATACATACATATATAAAGTATTGAGTAGTATCGAGTACCCAATTGTAAAAGTATCAAGTAGTACTAAGTATTCAAAAGTAGCCGCTTTTTACATCACTAATCTGGTTGCGTCTAGGATATTGTCAAATTCTTTCAATTTGTCTTCGGTGGTCAAAGGGAAAATATTCAGCATATTTACGGTAACTGCGTTTTGTGTCACTAAAAGATCTAAAGGCACTTTGTGTTCCGCTAAAATATCTAGTAAGGTATTATAACGCTTTTTAGTAGTATCTGAAAAATTATTGTTTTTTATTAATGATATTTCAAGCGCAGAATTTTTCAATATTAATTAGGGACGTAACGACTATTCATATTTTGAATTATTCCCTGATTTTTATTATTTATTAGTAAAATAAATACAAATATTCAGTATGACTCTTGAAAAGCTCTCGTTATTTTTTTTTTTTTTTCATAAGAAAAATCTACATAACAAAATAATTAAAAAAATGTGTACCAGGGGATTGTTACAGGCCTTAAGTATACTTAATGTAAGCAATTTTAACAAACCTGCATATGCTTTCAATTGTTTGGAGTTCTCTTCACATCTTTGACACGTTGAGTTAACTTCAAAGGAACAAAATAATAATAATTGTCAGTATACTTAAAAAAATAATGGGTTAAAGGGCTTACTTTGTTGAGGATGACATATTTATGGAAGACAGCTGTGTAAAATTGGTATTATTACAAAATTTTTATGAAAAGGTAGATATAAAAATTTGTATTGAAAATTGTTTATTAAAAATTTTTCTTTTTCACCAAAAAAAAAAAACAAAAAAAAACTGTTTCTGTACATTCCTAACTCGCAAGAACTAACAGGCTCTTCAAAAAAGCTGTTTATGTCCAACAAACGCCTTCCTGCAATGTAGAATTCTCCTTTTTCTTTAGTAATTGCATCAATTTTTATAGGAATATCTAGTTTAGCCGAAGAAATATTATTGGGTGCTTTATGAGAAATATGCAATCATTCACGAAAGCTTCTACAATAACATTTTCCTTGTACTTACATCATTTTCTTTCACTTTCGACATATACTTCATTTTGTTCTCTGGTCACAATTTGTTGGAGAATAGATGATGGTTTCCTAACATGCCTTTTTAAAATTTGTAGTCTATTTTCAAAATCATAAGCTGAAAAAGAGGCAAGTGGTCCAAAACTTTCTGCACTGGATGCTATGTATATGCAGTAGATTGTGTACATTAAAAGAAATACTGTCTACACCGAATGCAATGGGAAATTTTTCAACAAATAGTTAAAGCAGGCTTTTAGCTACGTTTATATTTATTAGTGACACCGTGTCGTGGACTATTTAAAAGCCTATAAGCACAATGCAAACGCAAAAACTCATAGTTCCTTGTGCATATTACCTTGGAATAAAATTACACCTGTATAGGTAAGAAACTGGTGAAATTCTGTTGCCTTCCAATTATTGATATTTTCTAATGATCTGGGCTTTCGCGGAAATTCTTTTGAAAAACATTTTTTTATTTTTAAGAGTTCAGAAGATATTTTCAATATATTTTCTTTTGGAGTCACTTGCTCAGTTCTATTTTTTATTATTCGTATTAGTATTTTTCTTGTAACTCCAAGATCTACAAGGTGCATACTATATAATGGAGTTTGCGTAACCATGTTAAATGCTATTTCTTCCAGTGCAGTTGTTTCACTTTGGAAAATTTTTCTATGGTGATTTGTGTATCTTGATTTGTGATTTGAAGAAAAGTCTGCATTAGATAATAAATTTCCACTAAACGTACTATATGTTAGCACATTTCCAATTTTTTTTTTTGACACGTGTGTGCACTTAGTGCAATCATGAGATGATGTGTGATCAGGAACTCCACACACAAACGCTTTTGCAGGCATGTAGTATGATAAGCAGCGAAATGAAAATTTAATATTTTTCCCATTTAAAATAAATCCAATTTTTAGATAAATTACTTCTTCAACAAAATCCTTAAAGAATTCCTTAAAATAGCCTAGTTTTGCTTGCTCAATGTATATTCCCACAGGAAAAGGTTTAACCTTTTCTTTTAAATTAGTTATTTTTACAAGAATCGGCCACAACTGAATTATGGAACTATTAGATAATGGTATTGGTAATTTTTCAAACTGAGTTTGAATACCTATGTATGTGGCAATAACTCCCGGGGAACAATTTTCTTATTGAAACTTGTTGTCTTTTGCCCAATAAAGTTGATCCTGGAAACGGAACGTCAAGGACTTCTTCCAGTAAAATAGGCAGCAGCATGTAGCGTGGTTTACTTTTCCAGCTGGGGTATGACTCAGTCTGTCCAGGTTCGAACTCAAAGGTCCACTTCCTTTGAAACAAAAGATTAATTTTCTTGTGTGTGGAGAAAATAAACAAAGCTTTCTTTATTTAACGAAACTTATGCTACTAGGATATCTCAGAACTGCAGGGTTTATTGTCAGTGAATTACAGGCGGTGACAGCTACAATTAATACCAACTTATTATCTGCGGTATTCGGTGGGTCATGAGGTTGTTTAGTAAATGAGAGGAATTCGGCGGCTCTCGTAATAAAACATCTTCAGGTTATATCCGGTGGGCAGCGATGCCAACTATTTATAACCCAACCGCGCTACTACCCTTCTCAAAACGTGCTAAGTTACAGCACTGTCAAATATTTTTAGCAAAAACGCGCTGTTTTCTAGGCGCTAAATTAAATTTCAATAAAAGTCGATGTATGCATTAGTACTCGTATAACAATTAATTTTTCAGATTTTGCAATATTGCTTCCTCGACATTATATTTTAATAAACTAAAATCATTTAATACAGATTCGGAATCGCCTTCCAAATAATCGAAATCCTTAGTTTTTACTTTATATAGATATTAGAAAATTGTTAAGTTTATAAAAAAAAAAAAGTTAAAAAAATATTGAACAGAAATGATATTATTGACTTTATTCAAAACGCACTAATTTAGCGCTTTTTTATTAAACACGCTAAGACGAAAAAAAAGCGCGCTTGGCATAGTTAAAACGCGCTAAATCTAGCGCGAAACGCGCTAAGTTGGCATCGCTGCCGGTGGGCTCTTAGGCCAGGAATTCGGTGGCTCTCGTAATAGGAATTCAAGATGAATTCGGTGGATCTTGAAAAATAAAGCGGCGAAAGAACTCAGGATGAATTCGTAGGATCTTGAGTATAAACGAGAAGTTTAAGATGAATGCGGTAGATCTTGAACAAAAATATTATTTCAAGATGAATTCGGTAGATCTTGTATATAAACGGGAAGTTCAAGATGAATACGGTAGATCTTGAACAAAAATAAAAAATTATTTCAAGATAATTTCGGTAGATCTTGAAATAAAATAAATACTTAAAATGAATTCAAGATGAATACGATAGTTCTTGAATACTAACTACAATTTATTAGAAAGCTCAAGATAAATGCGGTAGATCTTGCAGCTTTCTGTCAAAAAAAAATTTAGAACAAGCCCTTATGTTGATATCCGTTCTTGTAATATACAGGTAGTGCCCCTGCTTACCGTACTGGGACGTCCAGCTCGTCCTGATTGCCTGTGGCTTAAACATGACATCTTATAGTAATTATTATTTTAACCTGTTGAGAATTAATTTCCCCATTGGTTTGTTCGTTTTAGTTTATAATCTGTAAAAGTCTGCATGTGTTTACTGTATTTTATACAGCATGCATTTTTAAGCGCATGTACGTGGTTGTTGTTATTTTTACTTCTGTTAGCATACGTACATATGAATGTTTATGTAAGTATGTATATCTAGTTACTTTGTACGATCGCGACTTGACTGCATGATCGTGGTTGTTATATTTGTTGTGTATTTTTAAAACATGTATGTATGTAGTTTTTGGTATTATTTCTGTTAGTAAGTTTTCAATAAAAAGAAAATGTAAAATCAAATAAACAAGTATACAGTGTAGGAAACAAATATAGAGGCATTTATGATGGAACGTTACAAGCATTTCCAAAGATTTTCTTGAAGGACATGTCTCAAAATACCATTTTTTCAGGGGCTCTATACAATTTCTAGACGTTGGAATTTCAGTATAATTTGCTTCATCCTGCCCGCTTATTCTATTTTTATACAAAACTGGAACAAAAGACAAATGTTAAAAAAAAGTTACCTCACCCAAAAACGACCTAATATTTCAAGTTTTTCTGCTATTGAGTCCCATTACTGCCGAGCGAATTATCAAAAATATATTGATGGCAATCTTAACTTAAGGCGGATGTATTCCATGTACATCCAAAATAATGAAAATCCTGTTGGAAGCATGCATATGTACATACTTATCGCGAAATTTTCATTAAAGAATTTAACATTTCTTTTCTTAAGCTTAAAAGGCCAATGCGATTCATGTGTACTGTTTAATAATAAATCAAATATTTTATCAATGCCAGAGAAATTCATTTATGAGCAGCACTCAAGAGACAAAAACTATGCATTGAAACGTGGTCGTGATAACGACAGACTGAATATAGACCCAAGCAAATGTATGGTTTGCTATGATTTGCAAAGCGTTATGAGCATGCCCAAGTGAAATGTTTCAATATTTTACTACAAACGAAAATTAAATATGTACATAAATATGTACATATGCATAACACAAGGCACATTCATCAGGGGCGTAATTCCTGCACTCGTGATCGGAATTGCATTCGAATAGAAATTAATTTCGATGGCAAGAAATTTTCTGATGATGTCACTCGTTACCAAGCGAATCGAGTTTTTGTTTCAGTGTTGGAAAAAGGCAAATATATTTATATATAAATTTATTTCACAACACTGAATAAATTGTGAGCAAAAGCATATGTTTGTATATATGTACATAAGTGTGCAAAAATATATGTATGTACGTACATACACACGTATATGCAGAAAAAAGAAACGAATATACATATGTAAATGTTATTTTCATTTTAATTTAATTAATACTTTAATAACAATAAATTAGTGTAAGGTTAGAGAATAGAGCACTAGGCACATTTTCGATTCTTTTATTGGTTGAACAGAAACAGTTAATTTGTTATTTAGATGCTCCCAGAGATGTTTTTTTTTATTTTCCATGACAACTCTTAGGCAAAACATTACTTGCAAAGTCAGTGTGTTTTGTTCTATTTGAAGTCAACTAGAAATTCTTTAATTTGTATTTTTTTATACGTACATTTGTGCATTCATTCATTTATAAATAAATAAGTCAAATATTGAACATACATTTTCTTTTTCTTCGCTTTTTCTAGGTTAAGCCTGGTACTCTGTTCAAAATTTCACGAAAATGTTGACATAATCCATATAAAAAAGTTTACATGAAATATTCATGAAATAATGTTGAAAAAGTTGTACTCTGTTCTACTCGTGAAAAATTTATGAAATGTGTCTAGCAAAATTTTTTTACCATCTGTGAAATAATGTGACTGACATGTATTTCGTGCGAAATATTGACAGCTAGTATTTATGTTTACAATAGTCGACCAATGTTGCATACTTTTAAGCAATAAAAACGAAAATTTTTTCGGAAAAAGTAATATGGGCATCACGTGTTACGTGTCAAATTTCTCACGCGAAATAATCAATGTTGCAGAAAAATTTTCACAACTTCGAACAGAGTACCAGGCTTTAAACATGATTTCGAATGCCTTTTTGCTTGCGAAAAAAAACACGAACGGTTGCATTCGAATGTATGAACGTTATCGAATTCAGTCTTAGAAATTTCGATATGTGTTATTCGAAACCGAATGCGAAAATCACAAAAGTTAAAAAACTCGCACATTCGAGTAACACCTCGCTCGCAATCGAATGCGGAAATTAGGCCCCAGGTAGTAGCGGAAACGCAGCTGATTTTTTTTTTCAAATTAAAGTTCATCTGAAACTTCAAAAGAAATTGTTAACGAAAGAGAAATTAAAAAATTTCAATATGAAAAATATTTTTTTAAAACAATTCTGTGAAAACAAATTTAAAAATAGTGAAAAGTGTTGAACGTTGCAAATTTTGTTGGTGGTGGCTGTCGTGGAGCATTTTTTTCAAATTCATGTAAATAATTTTTATTATTATTATGTTAAACAAATTCTATTCTTGACATTTTGGATAAACTAAAACCCATACGAACTTAAGCCTGTTCAAATCATAAAAATATAGAAACAAATGAAGTTCGAAAAATAATAATTAAATTAACTAAAACCCATGTTAATTTAATTATTATTTTTCGAACTTCATTTGTTTATATATTTATGATTTGAATAGGCTAACGTTCGTATCGCTTTTTAAGCCAAATTACATGTGATAATTATTAATGAACAAATAAAACCAAAGTTAGTTGTAAATATTCTGACAACACATAGTTGAACGGAACAGCCAGCCGTTTTCGAAGGCCACTAAACCTTCATCATCAGCGTTCTTCTGTGTTTGGTGAATATTGCATAGTGGAGCTATTTGCCATCGGAAACTCATTTTGGCCAAACTTGAGTTGATTTTTTTTTAATATAAGCTCTCGATATGTTCGTTAAACGCATCTTTTGTTTTCTCGCTGAGAAAAGATAATTCCTCTTTCATGGAATTGGAAGGAGTCTTTTAATCCCGATCAGTGATCGGCAATGAATCGTTTTTTCGCTTTTCATACTCACTCATGAAATTTGAATATATGTAAGTGAGTAGACATCATTCAAACTCAGTTACTCCACTGCAAATAATATTAGAGTACGTGGTCCAATTTAGATGAAACAGACTAGTATGGACTAGTCTCATTGTCTACAGGGTCTGTTTTCACACACTCAGAAAGACATTGGTTTATAAGTGTAGATAGAAATAAATATGAATGCGACGTCGATATGATAGTCAAAACACACTCACACTCATAAATCACCTCATTTGATTTCTAATTTCAGGAAAATACTTATACTACTCACATTGATTCCGCTCAATCAACTCATGCATGTATGTTTATTTAAAAGTTTAGTCATTAAACAGTTTGCAAGTAGTATACACTTGTAGTAAATAGGGTTGTTTTTCAATTTCTGCAAGAAAAGCAACACAGAAACGCATAACCTCATAATGAGAACTTTAATGTTCGTATGGGAAGTACGCATTGTGTACCATACTTATTTTTCTTCATATATAGGCATTGAGTTAAGGAGAGTCGAAATCCACATCGTAATACATATAGTATGTGAATGTGATTCATAGACAACATTGCAATAAGTATGAGTGCGCATAAGTACAAGAAATTATAAATCATGAATCAACTATGTATACTCACTTTTGCACTACTCATTGCTGTTCTCTGATACAAGAGATTAGACAAAATAACTGGTAAAAAAACACTAAATGCCTTAATATTATCCTTCAGCTTTCCTATCCAATACTTACTTTTTAAAATACGCCACAAAAAGCGAAAAAAAGAGTGCGCAAATAATTTGTTTCATGATTATTTTGTAATCAAAATATCGCAAATAATCTCAAGTCCGATGAAGGAACTAATAATATTTTGTTAACTGATCTAAAAAATTTTATGAATAAAGAAATTGATTTGAATTATTTGGAAACAACAAAGAAAGGATTGTTCACACTGTATGTATACACTTGAATGCTATTTTAAATACACATGTATGTATGTATTTCACCAACATTAACAATTTCCGAAAGAAATTTTTTTACTTGTTCTTTAATTAAAAAAATTGTTTGCAGGCTACTAGCAAATAGTGGGATTATCTGGAGTTTTAAAAAGGATTTTTTAATAGAAATCAAAGACGTATATATATATTACAAAATATTCGGTTTTTATCCCCGACCAAAAAATGGGTGTTATAAGTTCGTAGTGTGTGTCTGGGTATCTCCTTGTATGTATAAATCCACGTACAGGCCAAACGGTTGAATCGATTTTGGGTTAGTTTTTATGTTTGAAAGGTGACTTGATCGAGAGCGTTCTTAGCTATGTTGAAAGAAAATCGGTCCATCCGTTTAGAAGATATCACACCTTTTTTAGATATATCCTATTTAATCTGTGTGTCTTTGGCGCCGTAGCTCTCAAACGGCTTGGCCGATTTTAATTTGAATTTTAGTTTGAAAGGTGCCGTGATCGTATATCTTCTATACTACGGTCTAGTCGATTGGAAGTTATCATAAATTTTCTATATAGTAATATAGTTCTTCTTTTTTGCGATTCTGTTACTAATATTCGTGGAACATTAACTTTTTAACTTATGCCACAGCGTCAACTCCGTCAGAGATGTTTAAAATTTTTAATTTATACATACATACATACATGCATACAAATGTATATACATATATAGTCGTAGTGTGTTTATTCCTAACGCATGATCTCTGGAACTATAAGAGCTGTAGACCTGAAATTTTTAACACTGGTTTGAGTCAATATCCGGTAAGCTTTCGGTTTGTTTTTAACCCAACAAGTGACCACAGAGTGGAGTAATTTGGAGATAAAAAAAAAATTATTGAGAGTACGACAACGTTTGCCGAGCGCAGCTAGTTTATTAATATTTTTTGCTATTAAAAATATTTGTTTTTCCTGTCTAATGAATTCTTTTTCATTTGTTAATAAAAAAAATAAACTAATACAGGTGCGTCTCGTTTCTTACAAACTTTTTTAAAATTATTCGAACACATTGTCTTATTCTTTGTTCGTTCGAATAATCGAACAAAAGTTCAAAATTATTTGTTTGTTCAAAGGTTATGGCGTTATGGCGATTCACCTATAATCGAATACAGTGTTGCCAATTAGTTTGGTTCAAACGGCTGTTTTCTAAAGTTATGGTTATGGCACGTTTGATTATACCTTAATCCTAGACAGGGTTACCGTTCATCCGACTAAAGTCGCAATTTGACCCTTTTTTAGTGGTGTGCGACTTTTTGTGAGACTTTTTTTGGTCACCGACTTTTGCGACTTTTTTCATTTTGCTGGGACTTTTTACAGCTTTTTAAAGATTCTGACACAAAACACTCAAATTGAAATTAATTAAAAATTTCCTTATTATTTTTGTAAAAAAAACAGTCAAAATTTAAAAGCAATTCACAGATTATTTTTCATTTGGAAGCACTTTTATTAATTACAACCTTGCCACGTGTACAACGTATTTAAGAAACTTTTCGGAAATTTCCAGCAGAAGTTTCAAAGAATAGTTTTAGCAAAGAAAAATTAAATAAATAAAAATTGTGGTTTTTGGAGAGCTTATTGTAAAGAAATGGAATTTCAAAGAAGTAATATTTATGTTAAGAAAATATTGTTGGAGTACACATACATTCACCTAAAATATAAGTATGGCGCCAAGATCAAGCGAATAGAATTAAAGTAAAAAGTACACGGGGCTTTATTTGAAAATGTTTGTCAATAATATCTTAAGTTTAAATTTTTTAGCTTGTTTTTTTAATGAACCCTACTCCTCTGACCTCGGCAGCATCCGACAGCCAAATTTATTAAACTTAAGTAAATTTGTTCAGTATACATACATGAAAACATGTATAGAAGCACATATAATGGTACTGTATATGTTATGAAATATTCATTGTTTCAAGTTATTTTTTTGTTGTGTTATGCTTTTTATTAATAATAAAAAGCTTTAAAAAAGATGTGCAACTTTTATTTTCTCAAACGACTTTTTTGTGCGACTTTATTTTTATAAAACGACCTTTTGTGCGACTTTTCAAAAATTCCTAACGGTAACCCTGATCCTAGACGCTCTTTCTTCGTCGAATCGACGAACATCGTTTACTCTTTCTCATTTATTGTCTTTGTTACTCATTTCTGTGTGCTCATTTTTCTTATAGCCAAGCTGCTGAAGTGTGCACATGTGCAGTCTCGTTAGATGTGTGTAAGTATGTCTTTTTAGAGTTCCGTACACCAAAGGTGAAAAGGAACCTCATTGCTTTCGCTACGCTGTCCGCCTGTCCGTCACACGGTATTTTCTCAGGAACCGTAAGAGATAGGGACCTGAAATTTGGACACAGTATGTAGAACCTTGGCCGCTGCAACAACAAATACATGAGAATTAAAAATTAAAGGGTGTTCCAAAACGAGCAATGAAATATGTTAAAATCCCATGTAATATACATACAATTGTATGTACATATGTATATTGAAACTTGAAATTTGTAAAATTAGTGTATTTTTATACAGACTACAACAATTAGCACTAAAATTTTAAAAAAAATTAAATAAAAGGGTGGTCCATCAGTTAATGCAATTTTGACTATGTAATTTTGACAATTTGCTATATCTTGAAAACCGTAAGAGGCAAACACTTGAAATTTTCAAAAACGGTAAAACTAAAAAAACCGAAAATTATAAAATCGCCAAACCAAAAAACAAATCGCCAAAAATTAAAAAAAAATCGCCAAAACGAAAAAATTGCCAAAATTAAAAAAAAATTTCTAACACTAAAAAAAATCGAAAAAAATCGCCAAAACGCGAAAATGTCGCCAAAACTAAAAAAAATTTTTAAATTAAAAAAAAAATGCAAAAATGAAAAAAATCGCCAAAAATAAAAAAATCGCCAAAATGAAAAAAACGCCAAAAATCGAAAAAAAAATCGCCAAAACAAGAAAATAAAGTGTCAAAAGTAAGAAAATGCCAAAACTTAAAAAAATCGCCAAAATCGAAAAAACCCAAAAAAAACGCCAAAACAAAAAAAAAACCTAAAAGACCCCAAAAAGGAAAAAAATTCTAAAACTATATATTATATAGGATGAAGTTTGTATTAAATTACATATCTAGTGTTCGTACGGAACCCTTCGTGCGCGAGTCAGAGTCGCACTTTGCTGAATTTATTTAAGTTTGTGTTCGTCAAATCGACGAAGAAAGTATTTTATGTAACTTTGGCGTTTTTGACTTTAGTTTTTTGAAACTTTTTTTTGCGGTTTTGATAAAATGAGCAACAATGATAGACTAAATGATGCACAAATCGAAAAGTTTCTTGATTTGTGTGACGGAAATGGTGATCTCAGTGATTTAAATGAGTGTGAGAGTGACATCAGCACCAATGAAGCAGAAGAAGTGGAAGAGGAAGATGATGAAGAAAGTGATATAGAACCTCTAGAAGAAGAGAATTCCTCAGATGAACATGATGTTCCGCTTAGTGTTATACGACAGAGATCTTCAATTATTCCACATTCAAAGCAAATACTACGTGGAAGAAACAAACATAAGTGGTCAGCAGTAAAAGGTATATCGCACCGTAATGGTTTAAATATCGTTCATCAACGTCGTGGTCCAACTCGTTCAAGTAAAGGTGTTATCGATCCATTTGAGGTATTTAAGCTCTTTATAACAGATGAAATTATAGACGAAATAGTTCAGTGGACCAATGTCGAAATAGGTAACCGGAAAGAATCTATCGAAAAAAACACAACATCGGATGAAATTCTTGCTCTGTTGGGTATATTGGCTTTGACTGCAGCTACCAAAGATAATCATTTGTGTGTTTATGAACTGTTCGATGTCCGATACGCTGGTCAAAAATACCTGCCAACAATGACCAAGAATACGTTTAAATTTTTAATGTCGTGCTTGCGCTTCGATGACAAAGCCGTGCGTTTGCGAACGATTTCAGACGATTTCAGCCAATTCGAAAAATATGGGATATATTTATAAGCAAGTGTCGCGAAAATTATACACCTGGTCTATATCTCACCATTGACGAACAGCTTATGGCATTTAGAGGAAAATGTGGCTTTAAAATGTACATCCCTAACAAGCCAGCTAAGTTTGGCCTTAAAATTGTAATGTTGTGTGATAGCGGTACCAAATATATGGTAGATGCGATGCCATATTTGGGCAATGGCACAAACAACACCGATTTGCCCCTTGGAGAATACTACGTTAAAAAATTAACAAAAATTCTTCATGGTACAAAACGAAATGTTACCATGGATAATTGGTTTACTTCCGTGCCTCTTGCCAAATCGCTTCTACAAGAACCATACAAGCTCACATTAGTTGGAACATTAAGATCAAATAAAAGAGAGATTCCTACCGAAATGAGAGATTTTAAAGGGCGCAAATGCGGCACTTCAATGTTCTGCTATGACAACGAGCTAACTCTTGTTTCATATAAACCAAAGCCATCTAAAGTAATATATTTGCTCTCGTCGTGAAATGAAGAAGGCTTAGTCAACGATAAAAACAACAAGCCTTATATATATGGTTGAATTCTATAATTCTACAAAAGGAGGCGTAGACACATTCAACCAAATATGCAGTATCATGAGCTGCTCACGTAAAACTAATCGATGGCCAATGTGTATATTTTTTGGCATGGTGAATATGACATTTATAAATAGTTATGTCATATATACTCATAATGTGTTTGGGTTAGGTCAAAAGCCACAAAATCGCATTAACTTTATGAAAAGTTTGCATTCAAGCTTGATCCAAAAAACATTAAATGATAGACTAAAAGCACCAACTCTGAAATCGTCCACTCGACAAAATATATTATCAGCATTGAAAACTACGGATGAAAGTGAAGAAGTAAATGATGTAGAACAAAAAAAAAACTGCTAAAAGGAAAATTTGTGCATATTGCCCTTATGAAAAACGACGAATGACTAAATCTATATGTGGAAAATGCAAGAAACACATCTGTGGTGAACACAAAATTGATCTCTGTGTCTCTTGCACTAAGTGACTGAAAATTCCAACCAAACTAAGTTTATTTTTTAGTTTTAAGTATCAGTTTTAAGAATTTAACAAATGTCTGAAATAACTTTTTATTTAAAATACTGCCTTTTGTGATTTTTTTTAATAATTAAAAAAAAGTCAAAAAAAATTAAAGTTAATTTTTTTTTGTTTATTTTTGTTTTAAGTTTTAAGTTGCATTGAAATAAGCAAAATGTATATTTAATACGAATAAAAACTAAATTGTTTTTCCAATAAAACCAAAATTTTTAGATTTTTAATTGAACTATAGTGAATTTTTAATCAGAAATAATTTTTAGTCAGGCTTAAGTTCAGTAATTTCAATTCTTTTTATTAAATGAAATATTTTATTAATTAATGTGAGTTTCTAAAGAAGAGAAGAAAAATTAAATTAGACTTTTAAGCTGGGGGAAATACCGATATTTTTCTGTGCAGCAACGCACTTCATCAGCACCCTAGTCTATCTACTTGGGTAGAGATTGTTATTAACATCAGCTATTTAACGTAAAATTATTTCAATGCATTCCTCAAAATTTTTATTTTTCATCGCTTTTCTCCTCGGGATTTTTATTGTGCTTAATTAAAGTTTATCTTCTTTTTTCTTTTTAAATTATCAAATCAATATTTTTTGAAGATTAAGCCTGAGATAATTCCTCACCACTTGCCAAAAAAAATGAATAAATAATTTTGTGTTGCCTTAATTTTTCAAAAAAAAAATTATTAAATTTTATATCATATGTTTTTAGATTTGATTTTATATATGAGTTGCATAGCGACATCCCTAAATGCCAATAAAATGCAAAAAATTTATCTGCAACGCAAGGTTGCACTTAGGACATGCTTAACATTGCATACGCATTTTTTTAAATTATGCATTGCAACTTGCGTTTAGGAAGTGGGCTAAACCTGCCATTACATTACAAAAACTAAAATAAGATGTGCAAAAACAGTTTCCAAAATGTGTTACAACGACAACAATATCAAATAACCTAAACGGAATGATGTTTTCCATGAAATGTTTACATTAGGAGCCAGTTACCATGAATAATGTGGAAAATAGGCAAAGAAGATGCAGATATGTTGAAGATTTAAATAATTTAATTCGCAGTGGAAAAGATATAGTATGGATTGACCAAACAAATATAAATTTGTTCTGCCGAAGAACTCGTAGCTAGTCCAGAATAGGCTCAAGAGCAACAATGCAGGTACCATCTTCTCGCATCCCAAATATTCACCTAATCGGTGGAATATCAACATCTCTTGTTATTCTTATAACGAGGAAACGAGGAGCATTTAATATGCAAGACGCAAGAGAATGGGTAAATAGTGTGATGAATCGTTGGGAGCAATTGAGGAACAGCTTAGAGGATTTAGTTGTTGTGTGTCATAATGCAACGTGTCATAGTCAACTGGAAATGGTTCTTAAAATTATACAGCAACTCTTCTCTGGTTGGCTCCAATGTTAAATCCCATTGAGATAATATGGTGGAAAGGTCCACATTGCCATACCAAATTTATGCCTTCCTGGTATTTGTGACCCGCGTCTTCCTTACATATAAGATATTATAGACAATGCTAAAATCAGTAATGCAACATTCTAAAACGTTTTACAAACGGCAAAAGAATTGGAGAACATGCTTGTTGGCGAATAAATTCATTCACATACATATGTACATATTTAGTACTTATACGAACATGACGCATAGAAAACTGTATTTTGATTAAAGATTTCCACAATTTGCACGCGTTTCTCTGGTGCAAGTCGAACTGAAATATCAAAGCGAACTAAATAATAAATTCAGTAAAGTGTGACTCTGACTCGCGCACGAAGGGTTCCGTACGAACACTAGATATGTAATTTAATACAAACTTTATCCTATATAATATATAGTTTTGGCGTTTTTTTTTAGTTTTTTTGGGTCTTTTCGGTTTTTTTTTTTTGTTTTGGCGTTTTTCGGTTATAGCGATTTTTTTAAGTTTTGGCTCTTTTTTTAGTTTTGACACTTTATTTTCTTGTTTTGGCGATTTTTTTTTTATTTTTTGCGATTTTTTTAATTTTTGCGACTTTTTTATGTAAATTTTTTTTTTAGTTTTGGCGACAATTTCGCGTTTAGGCGATTTTTTTTCGATTTTTTTTCATTTTGGCTATTTTTTCGAATCTGGCAATTCATTTTAGTGTTAGAAATTTTTTTTTAATTTTGGCAATTTTTTTCGTTTTGGCGATTTTTTTTTAATTTTTGGCGATTTTATAATTTTCGGTTTTTTTAGTTTTACCGTTTTGAAAATTTCAAATGTTTGCCTCTTACGGTTTCCAAGATATAGCAAATTCTCAAAATTACATAGCCAAAATTGCATTAACTGATGGACCACCCTTTAATTTAAATTTGTTTAAATTGTAGTGTTAATTGTTATAGTCTGTATAAAAATACACTAATTTTACAATTGTATGTATATTACATGGGATTTTAACATTTTTCGTTGCTCGTTTTGGAACACCCTTTAATTTTTAATTCTCATGTATTTGTTGTTGTAGCGGCCAAGGTTTTACATACTCCGTCCAAATTTCAGGTCCGTAACTCTTACGGTTCCTGAGAAAATACCGTATGACGGACAGACGGACAGCGTAGCGAACACAATAGGGTTCCTTTTCACCTTTGGTGTACGGAACCCTAAAAAAGCAACATCAGCTGTAAATTGGGTGCTCAAATAAAGCAGAGATGCCAACTCAAAGTTGTGACACCCTTTAAAAAATACCCTATATTAAAAATGTTTAAGTTTCACATTTGTTAACGCACTAATAGTCCCAAATTATTATTTTACTTAGCTAGTAAATTTTTTTTATTTATTAAAAATATGTACATTGAAATTGATTATTGAAGGATTTAGCTGGATCCTATGCGCATTTCACGGTTGCTAATGCAGATCAATAGGGAACCTTTACGTAATTCTTTTCTTAGAACAACTAGAGTTATTATGTAAAACTTTCATTTAAACAATCAAATGAGAAGCTCAACAAATAACAAAGTTGCAACAAGAAATAATATGAGTGAGTATGTTCAAAATATCGTAGGTAACAACCAGCGTTGTCAACTTGGTGCGTTTCGCACCATTTTGGGTGCTTTTTGAAATTTTTTGTGCGAAAAATTCCTTAGTTGGTGCGTGGTGCGCTTTTTTTTAAATCTCGGTACGTTTTGTAACTTTTGGTGGCACCAACGCAAATTTAAGACAACAATGGGTTAAAACTGAAAAATTCTTGTTGTGAAACTTACTAACTTCCTGATAGTGTTAATTACCATATTAATACTAATGATGTTTGTTAACAAAATAGCACAATTTGAAATGAAATCTGTTTTATGACCCAATGATAACAATAATGATGAAAATATTAGCTTTATTTATTTGGAATAATTAATTTTTGGTCTCTTTTTAAAAAGTTTTAAACCGAATTTATAAAATTAATATACAAAAATGTATCATCTTGTACAAATGAATGCAAAGATATGTTAATTATGAAAGTTGTATGAGTCTTATATTTCTTTGGTCGAGATATTTTGTAGATTACATTGGAACAAATCCAAAAATAATTTTTTTGTTATGCAACAGTTTAATTTAGAGTTGTTCTAGTCTGATCAAAATGTACTATATCGAATCAAAAGTGGTATGACCTAGACCACTTTCATATGTACACTATGTATGTACGAATTTGTTTAGTTTCTTTTTTTGTTGTTTTTGTAATTATGTACATATGGGTCATGCTGCGTTAAGAGGTCATTTGATACTAGGAAGGGCGGCATGATAAAATTACTTAAAATAATAATTTTTTCCAAGATAATAGTATTTAATAATGTATTTTGTATGCATGTTTAACAATGGCCAGTCAATTGATCTACTTTTATGGGTATTTTAAGTGACCAGGGAAAATACTCCCTACATGTTAGAAACATGAAGGCCAACTTACTTTACAGGAGAAGATCAATTGAAAACAAACATTATTTTCGTAAAAATCAACTTTAATTATTCACTATTTGGTGATAGTTTATATCAAAAAAAAAAAAAAAAAATTAAGATCAGACTATAATTTCCATATAGTCTTAATTGTTTAACTTGAATTACGTAATAAACTCTGAAGACAAAAATACTTAGTATCTACTTACAAAAATACCATAACATCTTTTTCCTAAAATAACAAAAAAGTACTCCAAAGAAAGTTAATTATTTAATTGTACATATTGTGAAATGACAAAAACATATAGATCATCAGTGCTCTGAAGTCTACTGATGAGTTACAAAAGCGGGAACGAAATGCATATAGACAATTGTTTAACCATAAAAACAAGTAAAATTTTCTAATTAAATAATTAAAGACTTTATATCAAATAAATATACTTCGGTATTTCAGATACTTAAATAAGAACTTTTACAGTAACACTTTCGTCAAAAGCATAAAAAATCCTCTGACCTTACATTTTTAAATTGGCATGCCTTTTCGGAAACTGCCTGAGAACAAGACTGAGAAGATAATACAAGCTGATTTGACTTTCTATAATTTATTAGTGGTTCCTCGACAGGTTCACTTTTAGTCCCATATACATACATTACTAACATTAACGCGAGGTTTATAAATAATATACGTGAAATACTAAGAAAGAAGTAATATCTCACTTTCTTATCTACCCTGGACGCAAAGTCTCTACTATGGTATCTGGTGAAGTAGGGGAGATACGGCATTAAAAAACTAACATAATCAGAAAAATAAAGGGACAGGGTGGATACTTTTTTCTTGGCAAACATGAAGTTATGACTAAACTAAGCTAATTTAGGTATTGCAATTTATTGGTGAAAAAAAAGTATACTTTATTTATTATTAAATATGTGTGATATTTCCGCAAAATTTTCAAGTTATATATGATTTTTTGATTTAGCCGTCGATAGTGCCTCTTAACGTAGAAAGACCCATATATGTATTTTTATACATATATATTTTTATTGTTATATTTTTAATATGGATATATTAAACTTCTGATAAAAAAAATTAAAAATATTTTAATAAAATGATAAAGAACTTTTATTAGTTTTGAATCCTTTCTATTAATCGTTGATTTCTTTAAAAAGTTTTGTACAAAAATTATGAAATTAAAAAAAAATTATTATCAAACGAAACAAACGAGCGGTGTACAAAATGCACGAGTTCAATACTTCACACATACATACATACTTATGTAAGGTGACCACATGTCCTCTTTTAAGCTGTGTTCACATTATATGTCTGTATTTGTATCAGGGAATGTCACTTTTTCACATGGTAAATGTCTACATATAGTCACTGTTGCCAGAACTTCTAGGGGTGAAATCGTCAAAAACTACAGATTTCTGTGCAAAAAATCGTCAAAATCGTCGTCATTTTAGAAAATCGTCAAAAAAACGTCAAATCACATATATTAAATTTTTTTGTATTTTTAACCCCCGACTAAAAAAGGGGTGTTATAAGTTTGTAGGTTTGTAGTGTGTGTCCGTGTCCACGTACAGGCCAAACGGCTGAACCGATTTTCATTTAGTTTTTTTTTTTTTGTTTGAAAGATGACTTGATCGAGAGCGTTCTTAGCTATGTTTGAAGAAAATCGGTCCAGCCGCTTAGAAGATATGACATCTTTTCTGAAAAAAGTCGGGGGGTTTTTAAAATTTTTTAATTTTTGTTATAATTGTTTTATTACAAAAACTAGTTTAAAAAAAAACTTAAAATTAAATCAGAATTCACATACGTACATATATATTTATTTTTAAAACATAATTTTTATTAAAATAATAACCCAGCTAAAAAAAATATGTATGGAGCATATATGATATCCCATATATGGTTCGGATCCGAAAAATGGGGGTATATGGGCATATATGATTGTATATATTCATACATTTTCATACATGTATGTTCACATATTCCCTCTACAGTATGCAAAGTTCATATTCATACTTTCTTGATTCACAAAAGCTCACTGCTGTGCAATAATTTAATTTACTAAAATTACTTTTTTTAAATTTTGAACAGAGAGGTTGTATTTAATGAAACATTTGTTTGGACAAATAATGAAAAACGAACTAAAAGTCATTTCATTCCTCATTTTACGTCAAAAGGTGAATCAATTATTTAAAAAACACAAAACTCATATTCGTACATAAAATTTGATTTAAGAAATCAGATTAAAAACTAATGCAATTAATTATAAACTAAAAAATAATCCGTCCAACAATAGTTTTCAACATGATTTTTTGCAGTTATATGAACTTTGTTTCTTATCTAGAGAATTTTGTTATTTTCTATAAAAATTAATGACTGGATTATCCTTTTGATTATTTGATACATTAAATGGGGCCACAATGCTTAAAATCATACAAGAATGGTTTTTTTTAACAACAGTTTTTCTTTTTTTAACGTTGAGGGTACGCATATAAACTTTGCATACCGTATCTATTTTCTAATGGATTTCCAACTCACCAATGATAAAATATCAAACTTTTTTGATTGCATAAACGATCTTATGTGAGATATCATGTATGCATACATTCTTATATGGCTCCATATATTAAATCGTATTTCTATATGTGACAGCGCATAGAGAAAGGGACCTAAGGGTAAAAAAAAAATCAATTTTCACTTTTTTTTATGTGGACAACATCTGAGCATCGAATGAGACCGATCCCATGCCCCAAAAGTGTTCCCTCCCAGAGATATGCGCGTTTTATTCAGTGATGGTACACCAAAGATACGCGTATTTAAATCTTTAAAATGGCTCTCCTGAACAAAACAGGTTTTTAGGTTTTAGGTCCCTTTCTATTCTGCGCGACACACATATAGATCCCCATATGAAAAGATTCATAATTAAATTTCCATATCTGAGCTCATATATTATAATACATTTCATATATTAGTCCATATAGTAGTTCATATATAATAGTTTTGCCATGTATAATCCCATATCTTTCCATACATGAATTCATACATATTCATATATAGTTATATACATTCATATATTAAAAATATATGGACCATATATAATTTTTTTAGCTGGGAATTGCATTTTTGTTATAGAAACATTTTATGTATAAATATCAAAATGTAACATTTTGAACACAAAAAAATCATAACATAACAAAAAATCAACTCTAAAAATGGAATACTAAAAAAAGTTTCCATATATGTTAAATTTAGAAAAATCGTCATTTCTGGACCTAAAATCGTCACTAGTGTATTTTGAGAGGTGAAAATCATCAGAATCCAGAGAAATCGTCAATTTTGGCAACAGTGCATATAGTCTGAACAATTACATATAAACAATAGCATGTGTTATTTATATGTGTGTAGCACAAACGACATTTTTGATTTAGAGCGTGTTCTAGTTTTAAGTGACAAAGCATCTGACATCAGCTGGTTTAAAATGAAGAAAGTGATTGTGGCATTAAAAATGAAGTAAAATTGTTAGATATGTATATTAAATTAAAATTGATTTAATAGTTTAAAAACTAAGAATTAAGAAAAAATTTAAAAGGCATTAATAGAAGTAAACATTTCTTTAACTTTATAGATTATGCCAAATGTACATAACATATCAACGTGTGAACACAAAAATTATAATCCGTATGTAAAACGCAGGAAATATCGTGTGTATAAAAAAGTGACATTCCATAAGGTAAATACATACATATAATGTGAACAAAGCTTTAGAGCACAGTCATCTATTTTAAGTCGCTGTCATCTATAAAAATTGTGTCTTACTTTTGTCATCTTTTTTATTATCGGTCATAAATGATTCATATTTGTAGCCTCATTCTAATTTGCATTCTCTAACTATCAACAAAGCTACATATACATACATACATAAAAATTTTACTGTTTATTTAACTTTAATATGCATGCAGGATGACAGTTGAAATAAACAGCTGATTTATGGGCTGACCTGATTTTAGTGCATCCTGGTAAACTTAATGTGTACAGGTAGGGTTGCCAGACGGCCTGGATTTTTCAGTTTTTTTTAACCTTGTCCAGTTACCAGTTAAAATAAAATTTGTCCAGTTAAAAATTAATATCTTTAATTTTGAAAAATAGTTCTTTTGTCTATTCTATATCTTAAGTTAATCAATATTATAATTAAAAAAAAACTTTCATTAAACATATAATAGCCTGTCAGAAATTACGTTTACTTTGAACTAGGTTAGGAAGGGTGGTGCTTTACCGCACATCCACTCGGTGAACCAATTGGGTCCATTGTGATAAACTTTAAACTAACTTTAAGCTAACTATTTCGCAACTAGTACTGACTTTCACATGGTAACTTTTCAATGTACTCGTATCAACTGACTATTTTAACATTGCGATGTCCTAGGCGGTAGTCAATTATATCACTCTGCATTACTTTCATCTAACTTAAAGTTGATTTTTTTAAATCACCTGATAATCGGTAAATTGAAACAATTTTTCTGGGGCCTGAACATGTGTCATCACACTATGGTACCATCTAAAATAACAACAGCAAAATATTAATATAAAACTGAAATGAGTTTCGAAGTAGCTAAATTCATTACCTCTCATCAAATTCGATTACGTACTTAATTTAAGAATTAATTTTGAGTTTGTTCTGGATGACATTGCAGTGAGTTTTTAGTCAGTCTAAGAATATTTAACTATAAGTTAATTATTTTTGTAGTCAACCACACATTCTCGGACAGGGAGCTTACCATCTACATCTTACATCATTTATTATTGGTTTAGTACAATACATGCCACGAGAATACATTTAAAAACCAAGACGTATTTACATTTCAAGACTGTTTACGCAGGCCTCTAATATTCAATTAGTTATATTTTTCCCTAACTCTGATTAGTACATCTATTTTTTACAGCACAAACTATTTACAACCAAAAAATATTTTAAAACAGTATCAACATTCAACGCTTTTGTTGAACTATAAGTGCATTTTTAAATTATCCAGTTATTTTTTCAAAATCCAGGTGAATTTTTTCCAATGTCCAGTTATTTGACTTTTGGTATCTGGCAACCCTATGTACAGGGCTATGATATTGTTTAGATTTTTCTCGGTTTTAATATTTTGCTACATCGTGGGGGTCCTTAAAATTTTCAAGTTTTGTTATTGAACTAATTTTACATACAGAAGTATATGTATGTAATATTTTTGTAAAGTATGTAAAAAATTTGACAAAGAATTCAAATAATTTTTTTATCTTTTTGTAAGTGTTATCTTTTTCTTTTTTCGAAATCTGGTCACCTTACATCTGTATGTAGGTATGTATGTAAGTATATTTAATTCACCATACGGTTGAAGTGGCAAGGACAGTTCTATGGCGGTAATCAATCTTCTTCTATTCATTGGAAAATGACAGCTGAGTGGTGTAGATTCAAATTGCGAATTGTGTTCCTGTGGCACTTTCTACAACTCACCCATACGAACTCACAGAAGAACACGAATATTTTGTATTTTACTCTTTTCGCTCTATGATTCTTCTGCTGACATTAATGTTTGTGTAATAGAATTTACATACATATGTATGTATGTATGTTTGTACTATGTAAACTTTTCTAATGCTGGAGGGTGAAACTGAAGAAGCTTGTGTCAAGTTTGTTTGCTTAGTAGCAGATATGGAAAAATAAGCACATTTTAGAACCAAAAAAGGTTAATTGGTAGATACTAGGATAGTTAGGTTGATCACTGATTTCAAGTTTTTGGTCTTACAATTTTTAGTGAGAAAAAATCAAACAAGAAAAGTTGATTTTAAAAATTTATTTTTTCTAGGTTAAACACGTCTAGTTGTATTTTGTTGCTGCTCAAGTAACTCATCAGTAAATGTCCAACAAAAACAAGGACACGCATATGTATATACATT
Organism: Tachina grossa; assembly: GCA_949987645.1. NCBI lineage: Eukaryota > Metazoa > Arthropoda > Insecta > Diptera > Tachinidae > Tachina > Tachina grossa. The sequence continues at coordinate 128,989,000 of OX465274.1, read as the reverse complement.
ATATATACATATATGTACATGTTAAAATAACCAGTAGCTCCCCTGCGGCAAATGGAATTGACGCAAGATTAGTTACGTGACCAGTCCCATAAGTTGTAGGATGTAATCCGAGTTCTAAGACTTCCTATGAAGCGGTCCTCTCACTGTTACATGGGGATGACCTGGGATGGGGTTAGCTGATACTTTGTATGCACCTTGTGACTTGTATCTTACTATAATACCAGACCGAGTCCAAATTAAATTGACTAACGATGAGACGGCAAATCAGGAAAGTACTGAATATGTAACATTTACATGATAAGCCTTTTTTAACCATACACTTCCCCCTACATTTCGTAATATAGGACGAGTACGTTTGAATCATTTGTCACCAAATTTTCAAAACACGGCTTCAGCAAAACTTAACAAACAAGTTAATTGAAATCCATTCGATGTCCCTGATCGACTTAGATTGCTCGAATTAATTTTTATTCGAAATTAGCTATTTCATTAAAATTTGTTTATCCTAATATAAATAAATAAATAAATAATAATAAATTCAATTACTATTCTTTTTATACCACTATGAATATATATAACTGTTGGGAAAAAATGTGTCAATGATTAGAGGAAAATAAAATAATAAGAGAAAGTTCGATTTTAATAAAAAAAAGTAATAATTTTAAGTGTAGTATCCTTAGATATCGATAAGGTAGAATTAGAGAATTTGCTGTTTGATTATTTGATAAAAATCGTATATATGTTAAGCACTATTTTATGTTCTATATATTAATTTATTACTATAGCAGATATTACTTAATGGGGTAACATTACATATCAACTGGTATATGTTAATTAAGATCGTATCAAATTTTCCATCTCTGCTATTTGTTTCAACTAGAGATGATATCGTGACCAAACATCTTTATGCTATGTTTTCACTATGAGTTGAATCACATACTACGGGGGGAAAAGAAATGTTTCTGTTCCCCTCGTCACTCTCTCTCCCACAAACTAATCAACTTAGCAAGAAGACTTGCACAGTGTAAATTAGGACTTTCTCAATCATGTTTATGAATCATGCCGTTTACATTGCGCATTAGTGCTTCGTTTAGGTATTTTCTATGTATATTCACACATACGTACATACGTATTATACGCACGTATGTATTTACACATGTAAGCATACATATGTATATGTATTCGACTCATTAAAAAATCTTGGTTTTGAAGCCATCCCTCAACTTTCTTCTTATTTTTCCTCTTTATAATATTTATAACTCAATTAAATTTATTTATGTATGTACATATATTTAACGCAAATCTATGTTTTTTTGTTTTAGTTTTATTTTTTTCACACGCACATACACGTATACCTATTTTGTTTTGATGGCTAGTTCAGATATATTGACGATAAATTGCGATAAAAGTTAGAGAAGATAGCAATTTGACGTGCTTCATGAGTTGATTCATATTGAATAAACTTGATTCGCTGTAACAAATTAATATGGCGAAAAAAGTTGCTTCGCTCATGATTGGAGAATGAAGCAGTGTTACATGTACTTATCCTTAAATTTTCCTACAATTATGAGATTTGTATGGTATTTTACCATGGCGTCTACTTCCAATATCCAACATTAGTGCAACTATATTACTGCTGCCCAAGGAGAGATATGTATTCGTGTATGCGTATTCATTTGTCCAAAAAATAGTTGTGATTTAATCCTTAAATTTTTCCCACCAGGGTGTCTTTTAAATGAAATACGAATATAGCCGGAATACTCTGGTGTACTTCATGAACAAACTAGCTCAAATGAACGATTCAGTACTTTGAGCTAAGTGAACTAGTTGAATATTTGAAATCCGAACTATGTGAGATACAAAATGAAATAATACAGGCGCTTTTTAAAGTGTTTAAAGTGTTTAGTTACCTTATGCCTGGAAAATTTAACATTTTTTATATTCTACTTATAACAAAATTTCGAATTGTACACTATGCAGTTTGAATGTCTTTAAATTTTAATAAAATAATGTACAAATAAGATATATATTTCTTAATATCTACATATGTACAGACATAAATGTGATATTTTTTTAAAGATCTCTAAATATGAATTTTATTTTAATCTTTTTATATTATTATATAAATTGAATTGTAAATACATTTTTGTGTTTTCTTTTAAAATTTTAGTACTTTTGTAGTTTTTTTTCTGAGATAAGAAGTTTTTTAAAAAACTTTGACATTGACATGCGTATGTGTCGATGACGCAACAGGAATTTTCAGCACTTTGGTTGCATTTTTTTAAAATTAGTAGTAGTGGCTACATGCCGTAAAATTTTGACACAAATTTTGTTCCAAAATACAAATGTGACACATTTACCCGGCAAATAATATTGGAGTACGTGGTACAATCTAGATGAAACAGACTAGTTACATCATGGTCCCATGTAATGCAGTCATGGATCATGTCGTTTTCATTCAAGCATTCAATGCTGTACGAGAAGTGTTCGTGTTTAAACGAATATGATCGTTCTTCTTAGGCACTCACAACTTGTATGAGAGTAGTCTATAACTATTCCATATGGAGTAGTTTTGGGGTTAGTCCGATGTAATACAAAGTTGGACCATGTGGTCCAACCCTAGGACATCGCAATGTTAAATCGACCACCTTTTTTCATATATTTGGAGTAGTTTTGTGGTACTCCTACTCCTCTTTGGACTAGTCCTTACATGCATGTATGGACTAGTCGCATTATTTTGCAGGGTAGCCGAATAGAACACATTTTCTGAGGCATCACATCTGAAAGCATGTGAATATCTACGTATACATGCATATGTTACTAGTACACGGCATGTAGCAAATGTAGCTTCGCGATGTCGTTAGAATTACGTCAGAGCCATATGCGCATGTGTTTTTTTTGCATGCCGTGTACTAAATGCTTAAGAGTTTAAGAAGCCATTAAAATGTGCCATGAACAAGGATATAAGAGTGATATGATTTCGATTATTTAACCTTGAAATATTTGACGCAGATTTGGAAGTCTTATCCTGGTGGAGTACCATATAAGACTCAACTCAATGATTTTTTTGATCTGGTGGAGACCAAGAATACTCTAGGAGAAGCTTTCAGGACTCCTTCCAATTTAAAGCGTTAGGCCGGAGTGCTGCTTCTGGAGGACGCTCCCATTTGGATGACATACCATGGCATGGCAAATAACATTTGAGTGGAGAGTTAGACTATGAAACCAGAACTTTTGCATGAATCACATCATCATCTGAAAATTGTATGAAAAACAAAACCAAAAAAATTTGCTTTTGTTTTTCCTTAATGCTGTTAAAGGCCATCATACACTATCCTACACTATCGCACGATTTAATAAAAACAATACAATCCTGCTATGATGAAGTCTATGCAAATTTTTCAAAAGACAGCAACAAATCATCAGATCAGGGTTGTATTTTGTAGTACATCGCGCGATTCTGTAGGATAATGAGTCATGACCTTAAGCATTGATTGCTCAGAGAATTTCCAAAGGCTTTTTAATTGCGAAAGTAAAAACTATTCACGTGACTAACTTAAATCAGTTCTATGTAATTATGTGTCTAAAAGCTAGAAATATGATTAATAATACCATTATTAGGTTAGGTTAGATTAGATTGAAATAATATAATTCCCTATAAACGCCATTTGTTGAATTTTTCAAAAGCATGATGAATTTTCAACGAATTTATAGGAACAATTATCGTGACTAATATTTTATATTCAAGTGATAGTAGAAGTATTCATTACCTTGAGCAACAAGCCACTGGATGAACAAAGATTAATTACATATTTTACTCGTGATTGAATGTCTTTTCACTATGCCATCACTAATTGCAACTGATATTGTGTGTGTAAAATATTATGTGTATGTGTATTTTTATTTCCTGTTCTACTTATGTGGAAGGTTAAGCATGTGCGCCATCGTTGACATGACATACATTCTTTGCATTAACATCATTATTATCAAGTTATAGAGACCAATATTCTTCATGTTGGAATAAATGCGTTAAGGATTGGCGTCATTGTAGACAAATGCTGCTACATATTGTTTTTGTTTTTTTGTTTCTTTCTCACTTGCAAAGCTTGTATTTAAAAATATGAGTATGTTTTTATTTTCAAAATTTCTTCTCTCTTTTTCAAATGTCAAAACACATTGTTACATACCTTATTAGCATGTATAATAGCTGTGTGTGTTCATTTATACAAACATAGTTACATACTGCACAACAGAAAGGTATATACCACCTCAACTAATGTAGGGTACAACATAACTGCTTGTTAACATTGTTTGCTAGCGTTGAGGTTGATGAATGTACGTTGCAATTCTCGTTCAGTTCTTCCATGGAACTGTATTAGACTTTTATTTTAGAACCACTTGAACAATATATCCAGGCAGGTTTGTCAGATTTTTTCCGACCGATTTCGTCAAATTGATTGTAAAAGTCGTCAAAATCAGCTTTACGTTGCTTTTCTTCATGTATATTTGATAATAAATTTGTTTTTATATAACTATTTTTTAATATAAATTTTAATAAAATAATCGTATGAAAATTCAGCAGAAAATCGCTAAAATCAGAAATAATAGGCCAAAAATTATTTCTTGTGAAGTTTTCTTATCCAAATTCAAAACGCATTAATTAATAGCGAAAAATCATTAAAATCCATTTGTTTTAATTTTTTGCAGATAACTTTCCGTAGGATTTATTTTTTAAAATTACTCCTTTAACAAACTCGTTTTCTGAATTACAAAATTTTTAAGTTCAATTTCGTTAAATAAAAATCCATACAAATCGCCAACAAATTTGTTCATCGCCACAAAAATTGCCATGAAATCGACATATCTAATAGCCCTGTACCCGGCAATGTTTTTAATCGCAGAAGAGCGTATTGTGAATCGTACGCAGAGCATTTTCAATCACAGCCGAGTGCATATGTATTTTAATCGTGCAAGATGCTTCGCTCGGAAGAAACTGCTACATGTACATACTTAGATGATTCATATACGGATTCATATGCGGATTCATTATTCATACATGCAATCATTTGAGATTTATGTATTTAGAGCATAGTCCACCATCCCACTGCTAGCATTCTGCTTTGCATACGTAAACACAGGGATGATAAATGAGAAAACAAATTTCATACCAATTTGCTCTAAGAATTGTACTTTTTCAACCCCAATAGTACTAAACTCGTTTTTTTGTGTTTTAACTTTTTTTTATTATATTTTTAGAACCTGTCGCTCATTTAATCATAACTCAAAATAATAGTTTGCCAGAACACAAATTTAAAGTTTTCAATTTACACACGACTTAATGAAAAATGAAAATTTTGTACTTGTTTTTAAAAAATAACGATATGAAGATTCCCAACAACAAATTACACATTAGCATTAGAACTACTTGCCATATAATGACTTACTTTTCTGATTGCCAATTTTCATTACTCGCTTGAAAATCACATTACCTAAAATTACAAAAAATGACGTACAAGTTGCTAAATGAAGAGAATGACTTTTTAGACGAAATAGATTACGTGAAATGCTGACAAATAAAAAAAAATGTAAGTACTTCTCAAGAATCGATTATTTTAGTCTCACGCCGTGTTAAAATCATTAAGTTGGTAATCCAGTAGGGAAGTGCTTCCACCAAAAATGCTTAATTCCAAACTCGATTACCTGTTTTGAAATTTTTTGCTGGGTTAATCTGCATCATTAACTCTAAAATGAAAATTGATTATTAGACTTAGAGACAGTGGAATAGGCAGTAGTCTCAAGTAAAAGGGCTTTAACACAAATAATTGTTATTTTACAGGGGAAGGTAAAAACACAATAGAAACTGTAATATTCTTTCTGTAATATTTTTGTACAACTGATTGTAAAAGCGTTATTTTTAAACACATTTTTGTGGTGAGGTATATTTTTGTGAAATGTATTGGAATCACTGAAAAACTAAATTTCGTAAAAAAATGCGAGTTAGGCCATTTCAATTTTTGAAAGCTACGGAAACATTAGCACATCCATTTAATTTTTCAAAGCGCGAAACTCGTTATTAATACTATCATAATTTCCATTTTCTTTTGGAAATATTTTTTAATGAGAAAAGTACGATACTACTAAAATTTTCGGGAGTGAATTTTGTTAGGTTAAAATTTCGTCATGAAAATTAACTGTATTTAGTTTCGGCAGAGGTTATATAGAAATATCTAACATTTCTTTTAAAATCCGTAACTATACAACTTTTAATTTTATTTCTAGATAAAGAAAGTTTTTCATTTCAAAGTAAATTCTAATCGTTTACAAATGTAAGTAGCATACCCAGCTTCATTTATTTTCATCACTTAAACGATTTATATGATATTAATATAGCAAGTTTTTTATTTCTTATAAATTTTATAATAAACAATAGATAAAATAAATGGAGATAGTGATATCACATTGAAAACGAAACACCAAACAAGTGTAATGCATGTCTAAAGGCTCAGTTAGCCGACTGTAATGTAATGTAACTGCAACAGTAAGAAACAGCTGATCGATTTTGTTATGTGAAAAGTAATGAAAATGGTTATAGAGATGTAATGTAACCTAACCTACTTTTCATATAAAAATATCAATCAGCTGTTTTCTACGTTACAGTTACATTGCATTACAGTCGGCTAAAGGCTCAGTTAGCCGACTGTAATGTAAAGTAACTGCAACAGTAAGAAACAGCTGATCGATTTTGTTATGTGAAAAGTAATGAAAATGGTTATAGAGATGTAATGTAACGTAACCTACTTTTCATATAAAAATATCAATCAGCTATTTTCTACGTTACAGTTACATTCCATTACAGTCGGCTAACTGAGCCTTAACTGAGCCTTAAGGCTGAGTTTACATCTGGCATTTCTTGTGTGTCATTTGCCCCAAAAAAAAAACGTAACCAACTAATTACTAATGAAAAACTGTTTGATTCAGACATATATTTATTGATTTAAACAGTTTCCAATCATGTTGGATTCTATAAAATTGTCTATTAGTTATGTATGAAACTGTTTAACTTAATAAATACGTGTCTGAATCAAACTGTTTTTCATTAGTAATTAGTGGTTACGTTTTTTTTACACTTGTGTGGCACATGGTACACAGATAGAAACCCGGCCTAACAATGTAGACACTCTCATCAACAAATAAAATTTGCCACTTTTCTCTCAAATTGGATATTCTTTATTGATCGCGATATTTTTTGTGTGAAAAAAAAACAAGGGATGGTCTCTCGCAAATTTTTCAAATAGTACTAAATAGGTCACGGGGGTACCAACGTACTTTTTGGGTTTGAATTGTACCAAAAAAAAGTACAATTGTACTAACTTTATCATCCCTGCGTACACATCACAACTACTAACAAAAACCTAAAGCAAGACCATAAAGGTGGAAGTACATAACTCGCGTTCAATGCGCTAATGCGATACACGCGTCTGTCAAAAAAGTTGAAATAGTGTGTTTTCATAAGGCAAGTTACATAGAGAAGTTCGCGACGCGCGTACCTCGCCAAAAGTTGAACATTCTTCAACTTTCACGCGTTGTATACAAAATGACAGCTAGTGTTGCCAGATTCATAAACTAACATACACAAACATGATTAGAAATTAATTTTTTTTATTAAACAATGGATACAAAAATGAACTAAATGTTTAAAGAAAAATGCAACGTAAATGCAAAAAAAAAATTGCCGGCAAAGGATTTAAATTTTACAACTAAAAAAGCTTCAAAAGCGTGGTGTGTAACCTTCCATTTGTGTAGCGTTGAACGTTTAACAAGCCAGAAAAGCGTTGCCGCGTAACGCGTGGTATGTACTTCCACCTTAAAACACCCAAAAAGAGCAGATTTCTGTCGCATTTTTTATAAAAAAAATACACCGAGAATATTGAAATACCACCAAAATGATTTAATATCTTTTTTTAAATTAATTAAAAAAAGAATTACATTATTTTAAAAGCTGTTTACGCACCTCCAAAAATCTAATAAATATTTGATGTAAAATACCAAACTCATTAAATCTTACTTCACTTTATTATATATGTATTTAAGTTCTTATTTAAAACGAATAAATTAAGAAAAAAAAAATAACAATCTGTAACATTAATCACGAAAATAAAAAAACATATTTTAGATAAATGTACCGTCGACTAAACATTGTAAGAGTTGAATATAAATTGCAATATGATTCTCCAAAAGAACATCGGAAGATTCGTTAAGGAGTTATGTATGTATATATTAAACACCATCACAGATTAAAGAGATCTTAGCTAGCTGGATATATATATCTAGTAGTTTTGATGAACGTAGTTAGTAAATACACGAACACCCGAATCTTTTGTGCATTTCTACATCGAATTCAGTTGAACAAACGAACTTCCGAATCTTTATAGGAAATTGTACTTATTAAAACAAACCAACTTCCCAATCTTTCGTGTTTGTACCTAGTGAATATGACTCGTAGTTACACTAGTAAATGATCCTCCAAATATTTAGTGTATTCGTATATTACATATCGCCAATTTAGTGCCTTTAGCACTAGATTTAGTGCTTTTTAAGTCAAACAGTGCGCGATTTTTTTAACTTGGTGCTTTAAAAAAAAGCACTAAATTGGTGCTTTTTCACTTTTGATTTTAGTGCATTCTGCAACTCCACTAAATGTAATTTTCTGATGGCCTGGTATTCATGAAAAACGCAAAATACGATTTTTCCACTTTTTTGCAACTCTAAATTTAATGTGTTATTCGCAAAGCAAATAACAAGGTGATTGTTCTTGCGCCTATTACTCAGCTGTTTCCTTTCTAATTGTCAAATTTCATATGAAAAAAACAACAATATTCTGTTTGCTTTTAAGTTACGAAGTTTAACAATTGGTTTTTAACAATCGAAAAGCCGATTTAAAAGCACAATACGGTTGTCGGTGTTTTCAAAATGTTGATATTTCGAATGTCGAATAGTCCGTTTTTTTTACAATTTAAAATCCGGCTGAGTCGGATACTTTTCCATTTGTATATCTTGCAATAAAATTAGTTTTAAATATGTTAAAACTTAGATCGACGTGTTCTGTTGATTTTCCTAAGTTTTTTTTCAGTGTAAAAGTTCTAGGCGATTTTTGAACATGGCAACGCTTACTGAAACATGAAATTAAAGCAAAATAATTTTATGAGGTGGTAGCAGAGGCGAATTGAATTGGCCTTGTGTGTGGAATGGATGTCAAAATCCATTTGTTAAAAGTGTTTTTTAGTTTTGTTGACATTTAGCTTTATATTTTATATAGAGGCAGATGTCCACTTTGTCCATACATTTATATGTACATATACATATTATATATGTATATGTACTATACATACGGTGACCATATTTTTCAACATGAAATAAAGGACATTTAGAACTGTAATAAAAATTAAATTAATTATGCAAAAAAAATTTACGGTTAATAACATCGGCTCCATGTTATATAAAAAACTCAAATTGACATCTTGATTTAAATATGTCAGCAGTGACTGAAGAAATTACAAAATACGCAGGCAAATATTTAACAAAACTCGAGTCACATCCTAATCCGCTTGCTCGTAATATTTTGAAGTTTAGGAATCCCTCTTTTTTAAGCGGGAGCTCTAATACTCAATACTCCAGATGAAACTGTTTGAAAATACTTTTTTTAATGACTGCAACTTTGTGTAGCTACACAAAGTTGAAGCGAAATATCGATAAAAAAAATTAAATTGTAAATTAATTACAAAAGTCCTAAAGCCTAAATAAAATTTATAAACAAGATATAAAATACCATTATGCCTGTTTTTATGTTACATACTTGCGTCATTTGTACAGTATAAAAATTTTTTCCACTCCTCAACATTTAGGATCTTTTAAATTGTGACTTGTGCCAGGTAATTCCAATTTTGAATGATTATAATTTCTATTGTATAAGTTGACATTTTCGGGTTTTTATAAAATAAAACTTATAATATTAAAGTTTAAAGAAACAAAAATTATTAATCAAAATAAAAGGATAATAAAGGACAATTAATAAAAAAAGAGGACACTTTTTTTGAAAAAATTTAAAATTACATCGTGTTAAAAAAAGGACTGTCCTCTTAAAAAAGGGACGAATGGTCACCGGAACTATACATAAGTATACGAAGTTAATTTTTACCTTAAATTTTTGTATTGTTTTATGATATTTACATGAACTGTTAACTCGTTTTACCCGACTGCGGAACACAAAGAAGGGTATTGTGTTTATCAGTCTACCTATGTATGTATGTATGTGTGTTCCTTTGCGGCACTATATTTATATATCGACCGAACGCGTGGACCGATTTTGATGATTATTACGTCAATTGATTTTAGTTAATTCAAATCCTTAATATTTAGTGTTACTAAAGATGTCAGTTGTCAAAATTCAATATGGCGGCCAAGAGACGCCATTTTGTAAATACGAAAAAATAAAAATTCGAATTATGTATATCAAACTGGGTGTCATTCGACAGGTATTTTAAAATCATCTTTAGGTTTCTCTGATGATTTTGAATGACCATTTATGATATTTAATGGTTCAAAAGTGGTCGCAGTCGGGATTTTTGATCTTTTTGTCTAATTACTTGTTTTAACAAACCGGTTGACCGGTTTTTCCTGAATTGTAAAAGCCGAAACAAAGTTTTTCATAATTGCAAATATTGGAACTATTCGAAAACCGGTTTCTGAAAAAAGTCGACTAATCGATCATCCTAGTTGTAACACATGTACATACATATGTATGTATAAACATACTACTTATTCATATTAACTGCATACAACTCTGGAACATATAAAACATACAATAACAGAAACTTTTTCTATCAAAATCTATTTGATTATCAAAGCAATATAAAAATCGGGCACATATGTACATATACAAATATGTATGTACATAAGTATTTAAAAACAGTTACTTTTACTGAAATTTATTGAAAAGAAGAATATACAGGTAAAAAAACTTAAAAATATATGTACCTACTACGTACACTGCCGCTCATCCAGAGGTTCCATTCGTGTGGCTCACAGCCGGCTTACAGCCGCCGCCGATCTAATTCTCATTGACAAAGCCGCCGCCGATGCGTGTTGCTGACATCGGCTTGTTTTCGTCAGCGGTGCATACACAACTAGATGGCTGAGCCGAATTTTGCAAATTAATAATTTTTTTATCTATATTCATATTTTTATATATTTTAAGTTATATTTTTATAAGTTAAGTTATATTATTATCAATTTCAATGTTTAAACCTGACTGACGCAATTTTGCATACGTGTATGTACAATGTTAAAAATATGCAGTACTGCCAACTAGCTATTTTATGAACAAATTGCATCTATGTAATTACATACAATGTAAAAATAATAAAAGCGTTTTAAGTACAAATTTTTTTGATTGATAAAAATACAACATATCGCTCATTTACTCAAACAACTTCATAACTCACAAAAATCGTTTGACAGAAAAAGAGTTTAAAGTTTTCAATTTACGCACAACTTAATGAGAAAAAAATTATTTTGCTTTTCGGAATTGTGTACACAAGATGTTCGCATGAAATTTTCACACAATATGAAGAATGATATGAGGATAAATTCTGCACTAACAAAAAAAAAAGCATTAACTTTAGCAATCTACACATAACACTAACTTGAAGTTAAAGTTAGTAATTCTGTCTTTTCTTTTATTAATATTTTATCTACAAACATACATCTTCTTACATACATATCAGTGATCTGCATGATTACGATTCAAACGGCATAATTTTGCATTTTCTAAAATGAATATTGAGCTAAAACTTAATATTAACATAATGAATGATGCTATTGCATGATTCATATCAATGAGACTGTTGTTAATAAATGCCTGTCATTGCTTGCAATTTAGATTCTAAAGCAATGAATCAGTATGGTTGTTTTAAATACTTCTTAAACAACTTCTGACAAATATAGCGTAGCGTGGTTTCATTATCACTATAACCAGGAGTGTATAGTAAACATTAAAATCAACTTGACCGCAACATACATAACATCCAATTGCATTGAAAGCATTTTTGTGCACTGGACATTTGAAACTCATGCATTCGGGCAAATACCGCTGCATGAAGTGTTAGATAAATGCATTGACAGACTGCAACGTAAATATGTATTTTGTACAACGGTCATTTGACACTCGCAAGTCTGATCAAAGGCCGCAGCATAAAGCATTTGAATAAATCATATTTAATAATAATATGTGTTTACAAAATCTAGCTTTTACAAGTAACTTATAAGACACACGCCGCATGTCTACCGTTAGAAACTAAAAGGAGCATTTTAGTAAGCATATACCATTTCTTTTCCCTCTTATGTTAAGATAGGTTAAGCATTATTCTCATAGTTAGTATATAAGCAGATGTAATTTAGTTTTAGAATTTGAATAATCATTAAACAACATACCTAAGAGCTCCTAGCTGAGCTCAGGAAAATTAATTTAAACCTTTTTTATTTCAACACAAATAAACAAACATTACAATAGTTTTATGTAATATTATAAAATTAAATAGCTAGGCCCATTCTTTTCATAAATTATTTTAATATGAGAAAAACTATTAATTAACACAATATGAAGAGATAGATTTTTTCATTTTATTTAATTTTTTTATTACACGAAAAACTCCATTTTCGAAATTTTTTATTATTTCTGAATACATTCTGTTAAATTTTCTAAAAAAACTTTTTAATAGTTTCTTAACGCTATTTATTTATGTGTGGGAATATTTAATCAATGTTTTATAAACTGTAGACTTCATCTAGTCAACGTGCTTTTGTGAGTTATTTGATTACTATACAAAACAATCAAACAACAGTACGAATTTTTTATTTATGTTTACTGACAACACTTAAAAAAAGAGAGTGAGTTAAAGACAGTCAGTTGTTAGAGAGGCATCACTGCAAAGAATATCATTAGTACATATTGATGTTAAAAAACAAAACAAAAGCATTGTAAAAGTGAGTGGAGAGCGAAAGTGAATCAACTCATACAGTTCACTGATACATATGTATGTACATATCAAGGCCTACATACATACATGCAAAATATTACAAAAAATCGGCTCCTGCCGGCTAGCCGCCACCGCTGGTATATATTGCTTCAGCCGCCGCCGCCGACAATTTTGTGACGAGTGGAACCTCTGCGCTCATCTGGCTGCGCTGATTTACACGGGCATAATTGTGCTGGCATAACATGCCAGTTTGTAGGTGAGAGAGGCAAAGAGAGTGGTTTTGCGGTTGGCATAACTTTTCAACCAGCTACAACCCCGCATTAGCAGCATAAAACCAATACACACAAATTAAAAACCAGCAAGTGTTAAATGAATACGAAAAACACTAACACACACAAAGCTGTGTATACGTATACATTTTGTGCCAGATGAATTAAGGCTCAGTTAGCCTACTGTAATGTAATGTAACTGCAACAGTAAGAAACAGCTGATCGATTTTGTTATGTGAAAAGTAATGGAAATGGTTGTAGAAATGTAATGTAACGTAACCTACTTTTCATATAAAATTCTCGATCAGCTGTTTCCTACGTTACATTTACTTTTCATTACAGTCGGCTAACTGAGCCTTTAGTCTCGTGTAATTTGGAAAAGAACAAAAATTGTGCGGCTTAAAAATTGTTCTCGGTTAAACTACCTCATTAGGTTTAATATTATACGATTTTTTTTTTCATCAGCTCTCTCAAAAACTATCGCTCAAACTATAATATATGTATGTATTTGGTTTTATTAACAAATTGCATGCATATCATGAAATCTGTCCAAAAAAAATTAAGGGGAATATTGTGCTTTTATTTAAATAATTGCTGCACAACAAATTCTGTCAAAAAATAATGCATTTTTTTAGCTCATCAGAATATGTTTAGCTACATTAGATAAAAAAAAAACAAATGTTCTAAGGTTTTTTTTCATAAAAAATGATTTTTTTTATTAAATTCAATTATTCTAATAGTAATTAGTAATGCGTGCTACTTCCTTTATTCAGAATGACTTCGTATATTCTTTTTGGCATTGAGTCGTATAGTTTGGCCAAGTAATCCAAGTGATTTCGCTCCAGGCTTCTTTAATGGCAGCAATCAAGTCATTTATTGTTTCGAATTGACGGCCCGAATCATAGACCTTGCGTGAAAGAAATCCCCAAACATTTTCAATAATATTAAGGTCGGGAGAATAAGGAGGCCATTGTAGTATACGAACATGTTGTTCATTAATCCACTGTTTCAGCAGCCTTGCAGTATGCATAGGCGCATTATCATGCTGGTAAGTCCACGAAATGGGCCCAAAGATGTTGTTGAAAAGTGCAAAAGCTTTTTCTAGGACTCCTTTATAATTTACGGCATTCATTTTTGTTGAAAGAAACTGCAGTTAAAATGTACCGTAATACGATATAGCGCCCCACACCATTACACCACCTGCACATGTATGGTTCCGGTTTAAGTGAAGTTCTCCCTTACGGAGATCGTGGAAGTAATAATTAAACCCATCAGGACCATCCAGATTAAAATTTTTTTCGTCTGAAAAGACCACACGTTTCCATTCATCTTTCCAAGTCATATAATTTTCAGCAAACTTAAGACGATGTTCCTTACGTAATGGGTTAAGTGGTGGTTTTTTTTTTGCAGTCTCAATCTTTTTAAATGTTTGGCATTACGTATGACTCGTTTTACAATCGCTAAACTAGCTCTAGTACCAACTTTTTCCTTTATTTTCGCTACTGAGTCTTTCGAATTGGAGGCAGATCTAATGATCGCTCGTCTTTCAGTTGCTGAAGTGGCTCTATAAGTGCCTCCTTTCATGTTTTTTCCATAGTTATCTTCATTTCTTAAGAAATTACTTACACAACTTTGACTTCTATTGATCTTTTTGCAATTTCATCGTGAGCTAGACCACCTTCAGCATAACATTTAATTTTGACTCTTTCAGCTTCAGATAGAGATTTTCCTCGACCCATTTAAATTGCAAATTGTTTTAACGGATTAGAAATTTAAAAAAAAATTAAAATAAACCATTCGCGGTCAATTAATAGTGTAAACTAATACAATTAGTCATAAGCGTATTCTGATGAGCTAAAAAAATGCATTATTTTTTGACAGAATTTGTTGTGCAGCAATTATTTAAATAACAGCACAATATTCCCGTTAATTTTTTTGCACAGATTTCATGATATGCATGCAATTTATTAATAAAACCAAATATATTATAGTTTGAGCGATAGTTTTTGAGAGAGCTGATAAAAAAAAATCTTATAATATTAAACCTAATCAGATGAGCGGCAGTGTATCTTAATTTATTTCGTTTAACAAATTTTTAGATGAAACCATATCTGCAAAAGTATAGAAGAGCTTGGGAACAAAATCCTTTGTGTAAAAAGTGGATAAAACCATCCACAGATGAAAGGAGAGCTCAATAGATTTATTGCAAAGTGGAGTTTTTTGCAAGATATGCTGATTAACTACGCCACTCCCATGCCAAGAAACACAAAAAAAAACGTTGGAGCCTTTTAACAATATGGGGCTTTCACAGACACCTATTTCATTTGCGCCAATAAGTCCGAACGAAGGGCAAATAACCCAATGTAATCTCGCACTATTTGCGGCTGTTCACACATCATTTGCATCTATTGACCATCTTGGAGAAATGTGATACAAAGTTTTTCGCAATAGTAAAGGAGCGAATATAAGGATGCGTCGCACAAAGTGTGGAAATATAATAAATAATATATTGGCACCCCGCTGTATAGATGAACTCTTAAATGATTTGTAACTCTGTCATTTTAGTCTTATATTGGATGTACTAAATAAAGAATTTATATAATTTATATATTTAAGGCACGGATATATCTACTGAAAAGCTATTAGGGTTGATTGCATGCAGTGTTGGTATCTCTACGAAGAGCAAAAGCACATTAAGCTGTTGCAAAAAGGGTACAAAGCGCAAAAAAATACGAAAAAGAGGGTAAACAAGCACCAAAATATTTTTTTTTATTTTAATACATTAAGCTATTTAAAAAGGAGAGTTTAGAGTGTAAAAGCTCAAAATATAATTTAAAATTTTTGCCTCGAAATAAACAAAGTATTTGAGATGTAATAACAGAATTTATTAACATATTAATTAAAACAAAATCTTGTTTAATTTAATAAAAATAAGTATGTGAAAACAAATAATAAAAAAAACATGAGTCAAATAATTGGGTATGTTCTGCATTCCACGTGAAATTAAAACGTGTGGAATTGCCGTAGAATTGTTGTTGGAAATATGTATTTACAACAACAATGATATGGCAATTCCGAACGATTAACGATTTAATTTCACGTGAAATACAGAACATACCCGAATATAGTAGCATACATACATACATACAATAGTAGGTGAAGCTTAGGCTTAGATTAAGATATGTATGTTACTGAAAAATCATTTACACATAAAGAATGCATTAAAAGCGTCACTCTTTTCTTAAGTACTCTTAACTTAAAAGTTTTTGTTTTTGCGATATTCACCCTTATTATAGTTGTCAACATTGACAGCACGACAATACGATGTGAAAAAAATTACGGGTTGGCTACGCGTTGTCTAAAACAACTGACTGCTATTGATAACCTCATGCTTTCAATCGAAATCGGCCCTTAAAATTTAACCACCCTATAGTATGATTAAATATTTGTGTAAGCTTTAACAAATGTCTTATTCCCTACTACTTTCAATCAATTATTATACAGACAATTATGTGGTACTTTCCAGTTACTTCCGTTTTTCATTTTCCAAAAAAAAAATAAAAATTTTTAATCCCAATTATGAAAAGTTTTCTAGATTGTTTTTAACATAGTTTCCGTTATTGTCATTAAAACCAACTTAATAAGCCTCAGTTAAAAGATGCTGATATTAGCGCTTAAAAGTATTTAAGTTTTGTAAATTAATAATATTTTTATTTAACAAAAAAGCACCAAAAGCACTGTAAGAAATTGTGAAAAGCACTGTAAATACCTGCTTTTAAAAAAATGGTATTAGCAAAAATTTCGCGTTTATGAAGAGGCAAAAAGCACCAAAAAAATTACCCGAAACGCACCAAAATACCATCACTGATTGCACGTTATTACTGTTTATCAAAAGACGAATTTGACACTACATTTTTGGGACTTATTGATTTAAATGGGAGCAAGGCTGATGACCTTTAATACATGCATTGTATCAATTACAGTTAAATTAATTGCATGGTTGATAGACTTGGGACGAACTCGTTCACTAGTTCATTTTTGCCACAAACCAATGATCAAACCCATGTAATTTAAATGTGTTTTATCATTGGCTTGTGGCAAAAATTAACTAGTGAACTAGTTCGACCCATAACTGTGACTCAGCTAGAAGTTTTTCTTCATACTTTTTCATACCGCAGCACTGTCGTGAGTAGAGCATACCATATCTCTTTCGATATCTATTCCAAGTGCATGAAGTTTGTGGTTTATTGCAATATACATACATATGTATTATCAGCAGTGCCTGTTTTTCTTATTTCTTCGAGATCTAAGTTATAAATTTGAAGTAAGTTTTTCACAAAAAAACCACAACTGTTAAAATATTCTGCCACTAGCTTCGACTTTTTAAAGGTGTTTACAAACATTCCATCTCCAGCTAAACTCGTGCATATTATTTCTTCGATTGAATTAAGATAACTTTTTTTACATAGTTTGTCATGGGTCCCATATTATTCTTATTAGATGCGTTTGTCTCTTCTTCTTTGGCTTTGCGCAAATGTTGCACAATTGTAGAAGTTGTAGATCCTTAATTTTTGTAAGCTTTACTGTACTTTTTACACACATTTGGTTATTTTCATTATCATTATTAATGTACTTCCAAAATTGGCTCATGCTATAAAGATGATCGATTATTTGACTTTTTCCAGAAATCAGTTTTCGAATTGTTCGAATATTTGAAATTATGAAAAACCCGGTTTCGGTTTTGCCAATTCAGGAAAAACCGATCGACCGGGTTTTTTATGTAAGAAAATTGTTATACAAAAGTTTTGATTTCAAAATTGCTTTATTAAAAAGAGAAAGTTAACAGTTCATTAATAAATACAAACAAAACAATGTAAAAATTAAAGTAAGAACATAAAAATTAACTTCATAGTCTTATGTACAGTATATGTATAATATGTGACAGCGCATAGAGAAAGGGACCTAAGGGTAAGAAAAAATCAATTTTCATTTTTTTTCTTGATGTGGACAACATCTGATCATCGATTGAGACCGATCCCATGCCCCAAAAGTGTTCCCTCCCAGAGATATGCGCATTTTATGATGTGATGGTACACCAAAGATACACGTATTTAAATCTTTAAAATGGCTCTCCTGAACAAAACAGGTTTGTACCCTTAAGTCCCTTTCTATTTTCCGCGTCACATATATATATATATATATATATATATATATATATGTGACGGGTCACTTTTTCTGTCCAATTGTATTTGTTAATGACTGAAGTAGTTTAATAATGCATTTTGTAGTACTTTTTTTTAGTGGCTGTTTGATACAATAACTCCATGAGGTTCAGAGTCATATTTATTTGTATCAAGCTCACAGTGTTGTTAAATTCTGATGCATTTTAAGGAAGACTTTCGCTTGAATACTACAAAATGCAACTCTGAAAGTATTGAGTAGTTACTTTTCTGTATTGAGTACCGGGAAAAACTGCCGGTATTGAGTACTCAGTACTCAAATACTCAATACTTTTACAACACTAGTCTCCTCCTATAGTCAACATGTTGTGCTCAGCCTGATTTATACCGTTCATATGTATGCTTTGTTAGGTGGCAGGAGCATATATTTGTTAAATTTTACATTACAAATGCGATAAAGTAACTAAATAAAGACATAAAATTAAATATTATTCATCAAGCTATTTCTAAGACGTAACTATTGAGCTCAACAGCTACTTACGTCTTGTGAATGCGCCCAATTTTATTTTTTCTGCATATACGTATGTATGTAT
The DNA here is from genome assembly GCA_949987645.1 of Tachina grossa. Lineage (NCBI taxonomy): Eukaryota > Metazoa > Arthropoda > Insecta > Diptera > Tachinidae > Tachina > Tachina grossa. Next base: position 128,969,924 of record OX465274.1, on the reverse strand, counting down.
TTTGTATTTGAGCTTACGGATTTTTCTAATTCCAAACCTTTAGGGATTTGAAGAAAACTTTAAAAAGCTTTGCAAGATTCATCTAAGATAGTTCTTATTATTTCCGCTCTAATAAGATCGAAAGAGATTCGATTTCTTTCTTTTTTGTATAAATTGCTTAAGATACTAAAAACTCTTTTACAAAATGCGTTAATAACTGGTATTGAAAGGACGAAACATACAACTTTTCGAAAATTTTCTAATTCATTGCTTTCAATTTTCATTAAAAAGTAGTACCATATTTTGTCATTTTACAAATCTTTTGGTAATTGGTTATAAACTGCGCGAAGACAGCAATAGTCGATGTATAGTTTATCGTTAGAAATTTAAGGCAACAAATATTAAGAACATTTTGGGGAAAATTGTTTAAGCTGGACAAATTTTATTTTAGCTTGAAACTGGACAGGTACTTAAAAAGCTGGACAATCCAGCCAAAACAAGCCCGACTGGCAAACCTAGTTAGGGCCTTATGAAAAAAAAATCCGAAAATGGGTACGATTTTACCGATTGCGATTTGCGCAGTGTACCTTCAAAAAGCTAAGTTCAATACTTTATTAGATGTCTCAATTATAAAAAAAAGTACCAAAATTCACTTTTTAACCCCTAAAAGTACACATATCAAAAGGTACCAAATACATGTCCATCTATCGTAGTTTCTGATATATTAATTGAATTCCCTGCTTACAGGCTTTACTCTCATTGTACGTAAGCTTACATATGTATGTAAATGTATCATCAAATTGTACTTATACATATTCATATACATAAGTATGTACTTACGATTTAATTTTTATGTCTTAAGCCTCGAAATACAGCTTGCAAAATATATAATTTTCCAGGATTCTTCTCTTATTAATACAGAAGTCCCCAAAAGAGTTCCAACATTCGGAAACGCCACTTTCGCAAACGATTTTCGACACGGCCTTCAAATCGCTTTTTTTCACCAGCTTCTTATAAAAAGAAATGTCACCAGATGCCAAAATATATATGCTACTTACAACTGATCCATCATCAGAATCTGATGAATTGCCCAGAATTGTGTTTACGGCATTCTCTATAACTAATTAGATTTCAATATTTTTCTGCATTTCAATTATTTTTGCAAACTTTAATAAACTTCCTTTAACTTAAAAATTTTATATATTTATGCACTTTATATACATATCGTCATGTGAGAACTTAAGTGTCCAATATCCAATAGTTTAACGTGGAGTATTGGACACTTAAGTTCTCACATGACGATATGTATGTATGTATTAAAAAGCTACAAAATGTATACCACAAACGCCAATGAAAGAAGAACAACGGAAATTGAATTTTTTACAGGGCTGCCACAGGTAACGATTTTTTAAATTTTCAGATTTTTATGTCCAATTTCTCAAAATTTCATGCGGTTAAAAGTAGTTCTGTCAAGAAATTTTTAAAGTGTAAGACGCAGTATCACGATCAAAATGCATTGCATGCTAAATTAATATAATTTTATGGAACGATTATCTGCAATCAGTGGAACTCTTTGAGGATATTTATTATCAGTGTTTATCAATTGATATATTTTTTTGGCAGCTCTTCTGCCTAACAGCTGAATGACAAAACCAATTATGTGTTTCTCTTAAAGGAATGGCAAACACATCGTATTAAAATTAATGATTCCAAAATATATTTTGATTTAAGCTTTGTGCAAACTCCATTATTAATTCCTGCCATAACTGCAGCATTATCAGTCGCAATACCTATCATTTTTTGTATTGGCTATTGGAAAGGATTTAAAACTTTTTTAATCCCTTCAACTATACAATCAGATGTCCCCGAATTCAAATCTTTCGAGTCCCAAAATGTGATTTCAGTTTTATTATTTTCATTACCATATCTTATTACTAAAAATTCCAAGTAATTTTGTTACCGAAATATCGTCTATTATAGTTTATACAGAAATAAGACTCGTCGATGTAATTTAACCCTGCACCATCATCCTTCGTTGAAATGACGACGCGCGACTTTATTTTCGATTTAAAACATATTTTTTGTGATTGTTTTTCTATAGCGTTGGACCGCTAATGTTAGTTACTCGAAACTAATGTTGGTTTTTTAGTTTAATAAATTTATTATACGAAACTACAAGACTTAATGGAAAAAAATGTGTAATATTTCATACAATTGATGCTATAAATGCTATGTTTAAATAAAAAATGCCAATTGAAAGAAGTCTGTGAAATGTTCATTTAAACTAACTAAATATCAATAATAAATTTATTTTCGTACTTATTTTTGCTCAAGACGTTTTTTATTCTCGATATAAAAATAAGTATGATATTCCAGGGTTAATAATTTTTTAAAATATTTTTTATTATGCTAGTGCATTTTTTTATGCATTGATACACCACTCGCTTTACTGTCCTTAAATAATTTATTCACATGCCTGACAAATGACTATTGGTACTAAAGGAACAATGTGATGCACTGAAAAGCGCTAACTGTCCTTGAAACTTTTGTTTTTCATCTGCTGTCCTAGGCAAAGCTTCAAACCTTAATGCTGGTTGTTGATGTCGTTTGTCGCTTAATGGGCTCAAATCTGCAATTGCATGCTGCAACACGGATTATTTTTTTTTGGATATTTAGAAGTGATGTCGCATTTGCAATAAAAGTACCTTGATTTTGTGTCGTTATTTGGAGAAAGCCGAATCCATTGCTTAAGTTCACATTGTGACTCCCAAACCTTTTGTATTTCCGCTTATAAAATCTTTTTTCACAATATATTATTGATTACATGTGTATTAGTTGCAATATTACTGGAAAACAAAAAGAAAGTTTTTAATAAGTGTTGATTTAAAAGGTGTATTAAAGATTGAAAACGCATACCTTTATTTAACAAAGAAATGAATTTAATTTATTTGGCACTAATGTGCATATAAAATCTTCGTAAATACATTTATACATAAAGGGTGTTTTTTTATAGAGTGTCACAACCTTGAGTTGGCATCACTGCTTTATTTCAGCACCCATTTAACAGCTGATACGAGTATTTGCTTTTTAAGTTTGCTTTGAAATTTCATTATGAATCGACTTACATCAGAGAAACAGTTGCAAATTATTGAAATCTTTAATCAAAATAATTGTTCTATAAGTCAAACTCATCGTGCACTTCTTCCATTTTATGGCGAACATAACCGTAAATAAGCAAAATTGTCATATTTGGAGTGAAGAGAATCGACAATCTTTTCTCGAAACACCATTATATTTACATTACATTTGGTGCACTTTATTGCGGAGTTATCAGCGAAATATGTTGAAAATTTGTATTTCAGATTGGGCCTTCTATACACCTGTCGACCACATGACAGAAATTATCCCTAAATATTAATTTCATGAAGTTGTCTTTCCAATAAAGCCCGTTTCATTGATACTAAAAATATATTTCCCTTTCTTATTATGATTTAATATTCGGCAATTCGAATACGAATATTCGTGCATCACTAATACATATGTATGTATATATTAAGTGTTTTTTTAAGATGACACCGTGATTAAGCACATAAACACATAACGGTACGTTTTTCTAAAAACGCCTTCAAAAAGTTAACATATACTTTATCCTTAACTGTCGCTGTAAAAATGTTGGACATACTCAGCAAAATTGTCCCATTCGCTATATATGTAAAAGTTTATTTGTAGGATACAGGTATTCTTTGTAAGAACAAAAATTAAGCATGTACAGTAGTTTCCGCTTAATTGCTACCCGCTGAATTGATTTACCCGATTAACTGCTCTAAAAAATATTGAATGAAAATGTTACATATAAGACACATGGAAAAATACCCGCTTAAATGAGTTCCGTTCAATTGAGTTACACTTTTCATTGACTTTTAAATAAAATCCCTTTTCCGAAATCACAAACAAAAGTGCTTTTTTACAAATGGTTGTTGTTAAAACTACATAAAACGTAAGGATGTAACCGATACCGATATATCGGCGATCCTTCTGATTTGCCGATATATCGATATCGGCGATATTTTACTGTCGATACTACGATACTTCTTAAAAGTGAAATGTTCTCTTAATGCTAAATCATGTACGTATTTTGTTAAAAAAAATAATTTGTTTTTTATTAACTTTAGAATGAATTCAAATATCAATTTTAAATATTAATAATCTCTTACACTGTAATTTTGTATACACAGAGAAAACAGTGCCTACTAAATATCTCATAAAATATAACAAAATTAATAAGAAATCTCTGGTTTTTTTTCAATACCGAAATCTTATTAATTTCATAGTGGACACCTTTTTGAAAAAATAGAGAAGAAATCTTGTAGTTTGTATGAGGTTATCTTATTGATTTTTTAAATTAGGTTTTCTTCTTGATTTTATGAGGCAACCTCATAAAAAGAAAAAAAATATGTCTTTATTCTTTGTGCTTTGCTTATGTATTTTCATTTAAATTCTATAACATATACTTATGTATGTATGCAGTATATGTAGATGTTATTTATTTATACATACTTACATACATACATATGTACATACAACATATTATATTGTAATCTTAATTAACTAACTCACCATACATATGTACATATGATTACTTGAAAGGAGACAAGTATTGAACCAGCAAACTTCTGACTGATAGACAAACACTCTAACCAATATGCCAACCAGCAGTCTAAATAACCATTGAAATAATTGTGTAAATATGCTTATACAAAAACGGAAAAGATCATGAAAAAAAATTGTCTGTATGTCCATTTATAGATATGAAATAACAAGACACCTCATAAAATCAAGAAGATTTCCTTATTAAAAAAATCAATAAGATGCTTTACACATAATCATATAGGAACCTAAAAAAATGAAGAAGAAACCCTTATTGAAAAAATCAATAAGGCAACCTCATAAAATCAATAAGAAAACCTTTTTAAAAAAACCAATAAGGCAACCTCATGAAATCAATAAGAAATCCCTATAGTTTACAATTTATAAGAAAACCTCATAGAATCAAGAAGATTTTCTCTATGGATTGTTTTTTTTTTTTGGTAACAAAAGTAACGGAAATTAAGTAAAAAAGTTGTGAATAATAAGATTTCTTCTTGATTTTATGTGGTTTCCTTCTTGATAAAATTAACAAGATTAACCACATAAAAACAATAAGGAATCTCTATGAAAAAATCTTCGCTAAAAATCTTCTTGATTCTATGAGGCAGTGTTTTCTCTGTTTAATAAAAGAATTACTCTACTTGAATTTTGTTAATTTTAACTTGAGTTCAATTTCAATATGAGTATCGGTATCGGCGATATTTTTTTTGAGTATCGGTATCGGATCGGCAAAACGGCGTATCGTTACATCCATAATAAAAATCCATAATAAAAATCTTAAAATCGTATATTTTATTTGCTTTTTTCATTGCATATGCACATGTGTATATTAGGGTTTCTAATTTCCAGGATTTTTCCAATTCCCGGGAATCGAGAAAAAATGTTCTATTCCCGGGAATTTCAACAACATTTTGACCCATTCGTATGAATTGAGCTTTTGCCATTGCTGCTCCAAAACCGTAATTTCTTCTATTTCTTCATTTCTTCCTTAAAATTTATTATTTGTACTCTCTTACTAATCTCCAAGGCTTTGTAAATAAATGGAGCATGTTAATAGTAGTCAATTGTTATAGACGAAGAATAGACAAGTGACATATTTTAGTGTCGTCTTGATGTGATGTTGACGACGACATTTACAAACAGGGGTATTAATTGCGCAAGAAAATGTCGACACGTAAGTCTAATTAAATTTCTGGATTGATAATAGCTATTTTAAGGCCCAACTATAATATGAATAAGCTAGCTTAAGCAACTGTGCGGTTACATATAAAACGCATGTGGCAAACTATAATGTACTTAACAAACTTTTCGTAAAGTTTCGTCAAATGTCATTTGCTTAAGTAAAGTGCCAAACTGAACGCACATTCCGTAAGGAAACAACTGTTTGTGCATTTTTTGAACACAAACAAGCAGCAGCAGAAAATATTCATGGATTTTAAATATTTTTGTAAATAAATAAGGAAAATAAAGCAAAACTTTTATTTTCATTGTTTGTTTTACAATACACATATACACACATCCACATGTATTTACTTATGTATATTCATTCACTGTTGTACTTTTTAGTAGGCAAAACAAATAAAACATTCTTTCAAGTTAGTTTGATTGAATTGCATTCATTTAGGAGTTATGAGAAGAAACAAAATTATTGACAATACCTAGATTTGCAGCTGTGGCTAAAGAATACTTAAGTGCATGCAAGTATGTACATTATGGGCACCTAAAAGTCACATCTGAATTGTTTAAGCATTTGACAGACTTATCGTTCAATTCTGACATTAGCTTAAGCCAGCTTATTCATATTATAGTTGGGCCCTTAGATTTCAAAACTGTATTTGAAATACGGAGTTGGAATAAAAAATTTTTCTAAACTAGAATTCTGGTAGGAAAGTTCTTTTAAAAGAACGTATAGCTCTGATAACAGCAAAGTGGGGTCAGCATCATTGCTTTCAAAAATTTTATTAAGTTTTTGCACATAAGACAGCAAAGGTTTTAAAAAATTTATATATAATAAATTTTTATCATTGTATAAATTAAAGAAAATCCATTATTTGACATATTGTCAGAAGTGTACATAAAATAATTGAAATTTATTTGCTGGTAGTTTAGCATGTCTATATAATTATTTCATTGGCGCTTGCACCAAATCATCAGTAGACTTTAACCACAAATTTTAAACAGTCACAAACCTCTTACTTTATGCATAGACTTTCAAAAACTATATGAGAATTCATAAAATAATAATACTTTTTAAAATCACAAAAGAAAAAATAAGCTAAGTAGGCTTCGAAACTGATACAAAACCCAGCAAATAGTTTATATCCAGGTGAACTCATTTTATTTTTCTACATCCTTATACAATTAGAAATCCATTGGATAACAATAAAAGTATTTAGAAAAATAAAATGAGTTCACCTGGATATAAATTATTTGCTGGGTTTTGTATCAGTTTCAAAGCCTACTTATGTAGTTTATTTTTTCTTCTGTGATTTTCAAAAGTATTATTATTTTATGAATTCTCATTTTTGAAAGTCTATGCATAAAGTAAGAGATTTGTGACTGTTTAAAATTTGTGGTTAAAGTCTACTGATGATTTGGTTCAAGCGCCAATGAAATACGTATATAGACATGCTAAACTACCAGCAAATAAATTTCAATTATTTTATTGTATAAATTATTTAAAATTTTTGGTTGATGACATAATTCTATTGTTGCTGTAATATCAAAATGAGTTTTTAACTCTATCCATTGCGTTTCTATACGACTTACGGCTGTCTCTATTGACAACCACCTGGTGTCGCAAGCCCTAACAAATTTTTAATGGAATCAGATCATCGTTAATTGCAGCGTAAATTCTTTTGTAGTTTTTTTTTGTCTTAAGGACGATTTACCAAACCACTTGTAGGTTTCTGACACCAAATAGTCAACTTCGTTAGGCAATGTTTTTGATGCGGCACACACTGCTAACTGGATTGAGTGACAAACACAATGAACTAACATTATATTTTTATTATTTTCTCTCAATCTTTATATAACGCCACGGTTGATTCCCGTCATTACTTTGGCGTTATCAGTGCCTAAACCTACCATGTTTTCTATTTTCAAATCAAATTCATTAAGAGTTTTAAAAATAGCAGTAGTTATACCATCGGCTGATGCGTCTTCAAATGCACTGAGATGTAGATATGTATGTACTTACAGTTTTTTTGAGGGACTTGTTGTAATAACGAATTACAATACCTAAGTATTTTTCAACAGTTATATCTGTAGACTATAATAAGACAAAAAACAATGTTATTGATCTATTCTGCCAATAACTGTTGAAAATGCGGAGCTAATACGGTTTTTATAATTCGAGTACACTTAGTTCTACCCAAAGTCTTGCCCATAGCGGCTTTGCTGTCACTAAATATGTGTTTTTGTAAACAAACTAAGTGATACACTGACCTTATCGTGGTGTGAACCGCTACATATAAGGCTTCTAATAATTCTGCTTTCTTTACCTTGAAATTATTATTTAGTGGCTGAAAAGTTAGTGTTTTTCGATTCTTTTTGCTAAAAGGTGATGCTGCTGCTAAATGTTTGCAAGACTTTCCATGTGCCAGAAGAGTACTTAGTCTTGATTGTAAGATACATTGCATTTAAATTCCTGTTCATTTAGGGCAACAAGCCATTTGCTTAATCTTGGGTCACTGAACCAGCTTTTTCTGAGTTTATGGCTTTATTTCCTGAAATATATGTATACATATGTAGATGATTTTTAGACATGAATCGTAAGTATTTCTTTACCTTTTAGTTTTACTTGAGTTTTCTTCAGAGTCACTGCTATCACTATCAATATTCATATCATTCGGCTGACTTCTTTTAAGAAATCTAAAAAATTATAATGATTTCAACTAAAAACAAAATTTGGTTTACCTATTACCAACCTTTCCATTTTGATGCTGAAAATGTTAACTTATTTTGTTTTTAATATGCTGATTGAAAAATTTATTTATTATTAGTGCCCCGCTTTGGAAATTTCAAAAGGTGGCAAGTCTAGACACCGCACACAGTGGACCAAACATAAAGAACACTGATGATGAAAACAGCTATTTGTTCCGTTGCATTGAGTTTGTCAGAATATTTACAATGAATTTTGGTATTAAAGCCGCGTTCAGACTTTTAAACTTTGTATTTATACTTGTCAAAAATTCAAATAATACGTGCAAGTGTAATAGTATGAACGCAAAATGTCATCAAAGTGGCAAATAATACGATAAAAATTTTGACATCCCATAAGACTTTTTCGTTTTTAGAAAATTTTCTAAACGATAATACTTTTCATTAGATCAGGGTTGGATTTTCAAACAAACCAAATTTCCAAGTCGCCTGTATCGCCGCCGATAGAGTGTCGACATTGATGTAATGTTTTGTCATACATATGTATATCGGCTCAAAATTTTGGATAAGTGAATCGTATGGAAGTATATTTCGTTGACGTAATTTTTTAATGTTTTTGTAATATCTTTCATAGAATATTTTTAACTGCTGAATTTTTTCAAGTGCCGGCACGTCCCTGCCTACATGAAACCTCTTGCCGCCGCTAGTCAATGAATAGCACAGACATTTTCATTGAACAGCTGTTTTGTTTTGTGCTTGTATATTAGTCTCCTGCACAAGATATCTTATAAGAACTTTCAAGACATGAGGGATTTTTTAAATGCTTTACTACAGCGAAATCTTATAAAACAAACGTTAACAACACTGTTTGCAAGAAATTTGTTTTAGTATTGTAGGTATAAGAGTAAAAAACAAAACACTTCGTGACGGAAGAATTTGTGATACTTACTTCTTTCTACGCATGAGCGCGTATACAAACGTCATGCATGTATGTGTGTATGATCTTTTATTTTTCTGCGCACATGCAAAGGCACACACATGCATTAACATTAATTGTATGCGGTTAATCACATAATAGCTTACCATCAACATATTACACACACACTCAAACGTACAATATGAAAAATAACAAGCATACTCTAATCAACAGTACTTCTTTTGAGTGTTTGTTACAAACAAGCTGTCTTGGCGACATCGCTTGTTAACACCGATATACACGTACACCAATATATCCATCGTGCTTCGCTTGTAGTACGGCAGCATTTATTATTGGTTTAGTATAATACATGCGACGTGAATACATTTAAAACTCATGACGTATTTATATTTAAAGACTGTTTACGCAGGTCTTTAAGCCCTATCAGGTTAAAGTTAGGTCTTTGTAATGAGAATTCACAAAATATTTGGGGATCTAGCGATGACCCTTCGTGAGTTGGGCCTTGTCAAAAAAAGGTATATTTTTGTAGTTTTTTGCTTACATGTATATTATTGTTTTCCTCCAAGACAAAATATTAAAAAGTACACAATTTGCAAGATTTTCCTCATGGCGCGTTCAATGGCGTATTAAAGGTTACCATTCGTATATTACCTTTGAAGTCTTTTATAAAACAAAGAGAACAACCTATTTTTAAACATACATATTTATTGTGTGTTTTAATTGTAAATTAAAGTATTAGTCAATTGTCTATCAAAAACAAAATGTACACAAAACTACCCTAAGAACATAGGGTCTGAAATCAAAAGCAAGCTCCCACCGATAACAATCAAAATTCAAGTTTTTCACTGAGTAGAACATTTGTAGCGAAATAATATAAGAAAAATTTTAGAATTTACCTTTTCCGAGTTAGATATACATAATTATTTAGAAATGATGCCTCCAGCATAACTATAATTATTGCTGAATCTGGACTCACTATACATTCTGGTTCTCGAAATATAGCGACTTGAGAATAAAAAAACTTCACAATTATTATTGTTATTATTATTATTATTATTATTATTATTATTATTATTATTATTATTATTATTATTATATTTTATATATTATATTATTATATATTTATTATATTTTTATTATTATTATATTTTTCGAACCAGAATGTATGGTGAGTTAAGATTCAGCAATAATGGTAGTTTTACCAGAGGCACTAGTTTTACAATATTTTATTAAAATTCAAGGGGTAAAGTCCAAAATTTTATTTTGTTGATTTGTTCTAAGCGTTTGGGTAACAATTTCCACTTGAATTTTGACGTCTCGCGGCGGGAGTTTGGTTTTGATTTTATAGCCTTAAGGTACGGCCACACTTGTCAAACCTTTTCCCAAAAAAGCGTAACTACTAAATGCTAATGAAAAATCTTTCAATTCAGAGGAAAGTTTGTCAAGTTAAAGAGTATTCAATAATGTTGGATTCTATAACATTATCTATTAGATGTGTTCGAAACTGTTTAATTTGATAAACAAGTGTCTGGATCAAAACTTTTTTCATTACTGTTTGTTGGTCACACTTTTTTGGGCAAATCTTTGATATGTGTGACTGTAACTTTAGATCCTTAGGGTAATTTATTTAGAATTTTGTGTACGTTTCCTTTATGCTAGACACTTGTCGATCTTTTCTCACCAGAATAATTTGAGCCATCATAATATGTATTTAGCCTTTTGGCCAATAAAATTATAGAACAGTATTAGTTTTGTAATAATCATGATGTTAAGTTTTTTATAAAAAAAAACTTTTGCAGTTTTTTCCACCTTACAACTTAAGGATTAACATTAGAAAAATATTAAGAAGCATTTGAAAAGTTACTTTCCACCTCTTGCTCTTCATTTGAAATCTGCTGATGAAGCTCGAACTCCTATCATTCCAGAGATACGGGGAATTCGTGGAGAGATCATTGGTATTTGCACCAATGGTGGGCTTCTTGCCATACTACAATCGCTCACATACGGCAATGGTGTGCCTGCTGTGGGAGATAAGGGTGTAGAAGCGCGCTTGTCTGTATTAAATACTAGTGCATTTATATACAGTGTTCCCATTTTTCCATCAAATAAAATGTCGCTTATAAATTTGTCTGTAAAAGTTCTTTGCCGTGAATCCATTTTTTCGAGTTGTACTGCCCAAGCCTCTGTCAATTTTTCGAATCGGTTCTGAACCTCTTGCAGTTACTTCGTTGCTAAAGTTATGAGGTCGTCACTGGAACTATGTTTTTTTTTTCGCTTTGATGGTTGATATTCAAACTATAAGAACAAAAAATAAAATTAATAAATTCAATTTACTTTCGTACATAGATCTGTACATACATACATACATATGTATGTACATATCACACTCCCCCCAGGGGAGTCTACGGTTGTGACTACGGGTGTGGCAATCGCGGGGCCCCAGCTGGGGTGATGTGGCTTTTTCCATTGACCTACCTTTGGTACATTACCCATAGAACTTATGTGCTACTACCCGATCTCTGGCAACAGAGCAAAGGATGTGCACATATTTACAAAAGGAAGACAGGTTCCTGTTGATGTCAGTTAGGTGCAGCGTCACCTAGAACTGCCCCTGAGTTCAAAAGCCGATAGAGATGAAGCCCTTATGGTGGAACTTCGAGGTCTGACCAGAGCCTACTTCTGGTGTCACGGGTGCCGGTTGCCCGACAGCCGAGCTGCTTTGAAGTTTTGAGTGTATGTAGTGGTCGTCAGGATCCTTTTCTAAAATGCCGAGTTCGTCGTACCCCACGGGGTTTAAGGAATGATTTTGGTATGTGTGGAGTAGGCACTGGATTTTTGGCGACACAGGCATGCATTCATCTCGAATGAGTGGTTAAGCTATACCGGCAATGGTTGAGGAATTCTCTTGGGGACCTCGCTATGGGTGTATACACAACACCTTACCGTGGAAGCCGGAGAATTATCGTGGTGGCTGTTGTTGCTACCAAAAACTCTGGGAGAATAGTCTTGGCTTCCCAGTGTTAAATCAATGCTAGTGGTTGGTCTGACGTCAGCCAGACAATATTCTAGGTGCTGTTTCCATTCAACAGAAGCTGCTATGGAACCGGACATATCAGCAGAGTTTAGATAGCTCAAATTACCTGAGCAAGGTACTTGAATATAGTACAGGGATAACTATATCAAAGATTGCAACCTATGTGCCTTGAGGAGTAGGCCTTAGGTTCATTCTAAAAGTGTGCATGGGGGCGATGGTCTGGCGTCTTACCTGCACCCGGTGCTTTGGTACCCGTGAGATAAGGCCGTAATGGCAGATGCTCACGGAAAGCTATTGCACATCTGTACATATCGCACTTAATCAACAAGAGGGGGTATTAATTGAAAATTTTCAGTAGAGATGAAAAACTGTTTATGGTTACATTAATAATTTGATTATTTTTAATTGAATGAAGGTTCAAATCAAAATAATACCTTTTTTTGAAAATTATGTTTAAAATAAAAAATAAAAATAAAATAAAAAATAAAATAAAATTTTTTAACGATTGCATATCGCCATTCAATCGCGTTCATTTGTTTTTTTACAGATGCCTGCGACTCAGGAGTGTTGGAAAACTGTTGCAGAGGAGTTTCAGCGTCGTTGGAATTTTCCGAACTGTGTAGGGGCTCCGGACGGAAAGCATGTGGCAATAAAAAACCACCTGGCTCTGGATCTTATTTCTATAATTATAAGAACTTTTTTAGAATTGTGCTTATGGCAGTAGTTAATGCTAACTACGAGTTGGAATCAATGGTAGAGTGTCCGATGGAGAGGTATTTAGTTACACAAACTTTGGAAGATTGCTGACAGAAAATGGTTTAAGCTTGCCAGAGCCAGTTATATTATCATCATGTGCCATACGTTTTCCTAGGTGATGATGCTTTCCAACTAACTGACCATTTGATGAAGCCTTATGCGTTTACAAACCTAAGAGAAGAGCAACGTATTTTCAACTATCGCCTGATTCGTGCGCGCCGAAATGAGGAAAATGCGTTCGGCATATTCGTATCTAGGGATGAAACGATACCACCAAGGTATCGATACTTTTACTTGATACGGTATCGGCTCAAAAGTATCGATACCTACTCAGTATCGAATAAAAAGCATCGATACTTACTTGTATCGGTCAAGTTCTTCATATGATTTGAAGAAGTGAAACAAAAGTGAATACAATAAAGAAAAAGTGATTGAGTCATATTTTACTGCTCTGCTGAAAAAGCACTTTTAAACTTTCAAGTCGATTTTCGGAAATCCACGATTATTTCTTCTACAGTTAAATTAGAAAATTCGGTATTCACTTAAATTTCTTTTAGAAAATTTAAAATTTCGTTCTACACTATAAATAATATATTCGATTTGATATATATCAAAGTATAAGCTAAGGTAAGGTTATATTCCACATTAGATTATAGAACGAAAAAAGATAAGAAGTAAGCCATCGCGCTATAACTTCCTAAAAAAGCGCACTAAATAAATGATATTTTGCCTAAGGGTACTTTCTAATACGGAGATTACATAGGTACCGTCAACTTAAAAGCAGCTTAACTCGACTGAAGCACGTTTGCCTTTTTGCCACAGATGTATTCTAAACATAAATTTAGGTTTAATACGAACAAATGAAATTTTGTTAAACTGACGTCATGTTCAACATTGTTGTGGAAAATTAGAAACGAGTATTTTTGAGCGATACGAGTACATTTGACCGATACCTACCAAAAGTACTTGATTTCTGAGAAAAAGTATCGAATACCTACTTGTATTTACTCGTATCGTTTCATCCCTATTCGTATCTAGATTTGGAGCACTCCAACGTACAATTGGACTGTCACCAGAAAAATCTCAGGCTATAGTTTTGACTTGCATAATTTTTTAAGAAAAAAAAAGCCAGTGCGCAATACATTCCCGCAATCGCCATTGACAGAGAAAACCTACAAGACGGATCTGTTTTTGAAGGTTCATGGAAAAATGAGGTTGCTATAGTTCCACTGCAACAGACTCAAAGTCGAAATACCACAAACAGTGCGAAAGATGTTTGTGATGCGTTTTGTATTTACTTTAATAATGAAGGTCGAGTTTCATGCCAAAAACAATTTATTTCCAAAAAATAAAAGAAAACTAAAATAATAAAACATAAACTAATTTCACTTACCTCTGTTTCATTTAAATTTACCGATGAGCGCGGCGCACAAGGTTCCTCATTTCTTCGTAGAAAGCTCATTGCATCGAAATAAAATAAATTCGATTCACTTTCTTCATCTACACCAGCTACACTCTTTTCTAGACATTTTATCCTTTTTAATTCCTTACGGTAGTTTGTTCGTAAAGAATTTATTTTTTGGGTCAATTCCCGCTTTCCAGCTTCTGGGTTCCTTTCTCTTAATTTTTCAAGCAATATATCATATTGCATATATTTAATATACATATTTACTTTTTAGGTCCCATAAAGCCGACAATGAGCGATACACTTAAATCAGTTCAATTATGAAATTCTTTTCTCCATTTTTTATGCGCAATTATTCAATGTACACTCAAAATTGCCACTAAATGAAATGAATATGGACAATAATAATGCCAGACAGTCAAGCTGCTTAATTTTTTTTTATGAAAATCAAAAGCATTTAGATATTCACTCAACGTATATGTGTGATTTTTTTTAAGCAAACGCACACAGACAAACATTGATGCTGTATATTGACATATCTCGCACCCGCTTTATTTGTTCATTAAGAATTATACCATGTAATTTGGCTTACCAAGCGATACATACGAACTTTAGCCTGATCAAATCATAAATTTGTAACTTAATGTTGATTAAAAGTTCCTCCAGAATCTGTGACATTTCGAAAAAGATTCATTCTCTGGTCGAAATAACGGGAACAGGTTATAGGGTCCTATTTGATCAAATCGCATTTGTCTGGCGTGGTAAAGGCCATTGCTTTTTCTGTAATATTTCTATTTTGCAGAGCTTTCACTACAATTACGAACAGATCGGGTAACTGAAACTCTGCGGCTGACAAATTGCCGATACTATTTCTCTCCCATTCACAGTGAGGTAGTGAAGTATACCTTTTCAAATATGAGGAGCTGGCGAACAAAACCAGGCATATCCCCAAGTTAATGATTTTTTTAACATTTTTTTTTTGACTCTCCAAGTACACATCTATGATGTCACAATATATAATCATGCAAAACCAATTAGATCTTACCTCAAAAACTAACGAAAACTGACTTTTCCTTGCTTGTCCCTCTCTAAAAAGTAGAGTAATTAGTCTGGTTTTGTTCGCCAGCTCTCCATATGGTAGCCTTCATTATGTTGAATTAGACTTTGTACATAATTATCATCTAGCATTTTGCCGACTGCATGTTGATTAGGTCCCACCTTTTTTCTTAGATATGTGGATATACCATTTTAACCCCTGTTAACTGCTACTTTTTCTACAAGTATTAAACCTTACCTGCATGAGCGCATCGGAACGTCTTGATTCAGGCTTTATAGTTCTTTCTACTGCTGCAGTGTATGTTCTCTTTACGCTGCAGTATATCGAAGGACATGGTCGTTCTTCGGAATCTCCATCAAAAAGCATATCTAAAGGACTCTGTGTTTCTCTTGGAGTAATAGAAATCCTTTCTAAAGGGAAATTTTCTAAGAGCGTTTCTTGGAAGTTTTCATCTTCAGAACTATCACTCAATAATGCTTTCATCCTCCATATGAAAGGAACTTCCCCATGTTGACTTAAACATAACATATAACCAATCATTTGGTAGATACATATATGTTGTGCTTCTATAAAAATATATGTTAACCAATTATCGCACTGCTTCTACAACTTTTATTGGTCTAACAGTTTCGATCATAAAACTGTGGTTACATTCTAGTCTCCTTTTAAGATGGACTTGGATAACTTTCCTTTGATCCAATCTTCTTGGGAGAACATTAACAGTTTTTTTCAAGAGCTATTGGTACTTTGACATCTGCTCCTCTAACAGCACACTGACAATTATATTTTAATGACATAATCCGCGTAATAGGTACGCGGAATACAAACAAACAAATATTTTTTCCAAAAATTATAAAGCCTGAAACAAAACGATACGATAGGAGATGAGCTCGTGTAGGTAAGTTTTTATACTTGTATACAAATTTAGAGTTAACACGGGTAAAAACGGTATATCCACATGTCTACGAAAAAAGGTGGGATTTAATCAACATGCAGTCGGCAACATGCTCACTGTATGAGAGAAAAATAATCGGCAATGATACGCAAATTTAGACTTCCGACTTTTTTTTTATTAATTTGTCAACAGCAAAATTTCAACGACTCGATTTGTTCGTAATTTTAGAAGAAGAAGCAATGAAAAATACGATTTAATAAAATAGGACCCTATAACCTGCTCCCATTACATTGACAGCTAGTTGTTCCGTTCTACTACTACGTGTTTGTCATAATAAATATTTACAATTAACTTTGGTGTTATTTGATCATTAATAATTATCACATGTAATTTGGTTTACAAAGCGATACGAACTTTAGTCTGATCAAAACATAAATAAATATTTTAGTAATTGCGCTGTTCATGATCAGAAATGGTGACAATCGATGCTGAAGACGGATCGTCCAACAACTCAGTTCTTAGCATGTTAGATTTCACACTTGGTCTCCAAACTTCATCATTGTTTAAAATAATTTTTGTATGTAAAAACTTACTACATATGTATGTATGTATGCATTCTTATTTATAAATTGCTTTTAACATTTAATTTTAATTAATTTTAGATTAACATGGGGTACTTCTGTTGGAACGTGTACACTTTCGTGTTTCTTCTTTCTTTCTGAGACATGTTTCTTCTGCGCACATACTTTTGTATAATTTTCGAAATTTTGAGGCTATTTAGGCATATGTATATATGGGGCTGTGTTTCAAGCATACTTTGTTTTAAAAATAAGGACTAAAGCTGATTGGCATTTTTGTGTAAAATAAGATACAATATAAATCGGTATAAATTTACGGCCTTATGTAAAAAATATTTTACTTTAGCTTTAAAGTTCATAGTAGTAGCCAAGCACTTTAAAGCTAACACGACTTTGTTAAGAAATTATATGCAAAGGACAACTGTAATTATTTTGTGATTTAGTAACCACTTCCCACCTTATGATGTACAAAAAAAATTTCATTCGAGTATTCAAATAATTTTTCATTTTATTAAATAACTTTTTATTATCTTGTAGTAAAGCAACCTAATTAAAACATATAAGCTTACTTTTATGAAGTAAAAAATATATGATGAACTAAGAAATATTATTACAATTTCTTTAATTCGAATGAAATAAGTATTTGAATATCCAGCTTTTTTCGATTCGTTTTGATTGTATGTACATCACTAAAACCCTTATGTATAATCATGAGACAATTATACTAGGTACATGCACGACTACAACAAAAATACAACACCAAAAAACACATGCATTTTGTTGGTATAAGCAAACGGAAAATTGTCAGAAACAAATGTCTTTTGTTTATAAAAATAACAATTACATTGCAGACGCGGCATTCCTGCAGGATTATAGTTATTCAGTGTTGCCAATCTGTGTGTAGTTAGACAGTGTGCAATTTCTACTCACATGTGTAGGCCATGTAATTAAATTCTTGTATAATCTTTTCTTTTAAGACATTTTTTATTTATTGTATCTTCAAATATCAACTAACAATAAGTATTCAAATCTTAATCTAAAGTATAATTATTAGGCCCAACCAATGTGGGACATAAACTAAGTGATAGTGATTAATAATACATAATTCCAACAACAACAAATTTTTTTAAGCAGCTGCATCTGGAGTGTTGTTTATTAGAGCCCTTGTATCTCTCTTTTTTAAGCGGATGTGTCTAGTAAAGTTCAAAATATTACGAGCAAGCGGATTAGGATGTGACTCGAGTTTTGTTAGATATTTGCCTGCGTATTTTGCAATTTCTTCAGTCACTAGTGGCATATTTAAATCGCGATGTATATTTGAATTTTTGATGAACCATGGAGCCGATGTTATCAAACGTAAAATTTTGTTTTGCCTTCGTGCAGCAGTGCCCCATAGCTGAATTCCGTAGCACCATATTAGCTTTAAAAGCGGCTTGTATATTAAAAGTTTGCAGTCTAGGCTGAGTGTTGAATTTCTGCCAATCAGCCAATGTACCTGAGTTAATTTTAGTTTCATTTGAGTTAACTTAGAGTCAATGTGATTTTTCAATGTAAGCCGTTGCTCAAGGTGTATACCAAGATATTTCACATGTGAATGTTGAGGAATAACTTGATTATTAATCCGAATGGGGGAGCAAGTATCTCTTCTTAGGGTGAACGTTATATGGACACACTTTTGTTCATTGCCTTTAATTCTCCATAAGTTTAACCAAAGCTCCATCTGGCTAGTGTGTTCCTGGAGTTTACGGGATGCCTCATCAGGGTTTTCGTGCATACTAAGGCAGGCTGTATCCTCGGCAAATGTGGAAGTATGGATACTACTGCTCACAGGCATATCACAAGTATAAATCAAATATAAAACTGGTCCCAGTATACTCCCCTGTGGCACACCGGATGAAATAGCTTCAGGCCTACTCGTAAAATCTCCTTTCACAACAGTGAACTTACGGGAAATAATGTAACTTTCCAAAAGATTTAAAATGTTTATTGGTAAGTAAGTCTTCAATTTTAAAATTAGGCCTTCATGCCACACTTTATCAAATGCCTGGGAAATGTCAATAAACAGTGCAGAACAATACTTTTTTTCTTCAAAAGTTCTTCATATAAATTGAACCAATCTGTGAGTTTGTTCAATGGTGCTATGCTGACTTCTAAAACCAAATTGATGGTCTGGTATGCACCCACTACTAATTAGAATTGGGGACAATTTTGTTTTGAGCAGTTTTTCGAAAAGCTCTGACATTGTTGATAGTAGACTTATTGGCCTATATGACTCAGCCTTGGTTAGATCTTTGCCCGGCTTTGGAATCATTTTAACTTTGGCAAGCTT
Organism: Tachina grossa; assembly: GCA_949987645.1. Lineage (NCBI taxonomy): Eukaryota > Metazoa > Arthropoda > Insecta > Diptera > Tachinidae > Tachina > Tachina grossa. The sequence continues at coordinate 128,950,425 of OX465274.1, read as the reverse complement.
CCATCTGTGTGGATAATACTCCAGTCGTAAAATGGCATTAAAAATTAATAACAGGATTCTCACTGCAATACGAGGCAACTTCATCAGCATCTGGTTACTAATTCCATCAATACCCGGAGCTTTCTTCGGGTTGAGTTCGGCAATTAATTTTTGTAAATCACGCTTCTTAAACTTAATGTGTTGAGGGGGTAGAGCGACTACACTCGGCAAATCAGCAATACCAGTACATATGTATGTTTGGCGTAAAAACGGATTTTAAGTGCTCAACAAATATGTTACCTTTTTCAGTATCGCTTCTTGCCCAACCTCCGGTAGATGTGCGTAGAGGTGGCTTATACTCAACGGGTCTTTTAAGCTTTTTAGCAGCGCGCCACAAAGAGAAATTAGATGCTGGTGTGACATCAAGACCTTCCAGATGATTTTCAAGAGATGCAGATTTTTCAGATGCAAGCAACTCTTGGAGTCGTTTAGTGCAGTCTTTGAATCTGGTCTTATTTTGGGGTGATCTGAGCTGTTGCCATTCCCTTCTAGCTCTTCTTTTTTCACGTACGATACGTTCAATGTCTGTAGAATAAATTTTCTTAAAACCAGTCTGCTGATGGGAGGTAGTGGCATGTTCAGCAGCCTGTTTAATATTTTTGTTTTAATTTTAAATTTGTGTAAATTCATTGGCAACACTGTAATCATTTTATTCACACACATACACTAACATTTTTGTAGCTTGTAAACAAAAGTTTGACAACTATTCGTATTGTATGCATTAACAGGCTGGGCTTGTGCATGTACCTGTTATAATTGTGTCATGTGTATAATTGTATTTATTTTAATAAATTTTTATGGATTTTGCTACATGTGTATTTCGTATTAGTTGGATAATTTGGTGATGCTCAAGGCGAATTCATAACAGGTGACCTTATCGCTACAACAATACAAGAATACTAAAAACAACATGCAATTCGTCTGGCTTCAAAAAACCCCATCTGTCAAAAATAGTTGACTAAAACACCAATACATACACATTTATAAAACACATTTCACTATGTATGTACATCGTGTTTTTGGCAAATCAAAGTGCATACTTTAAAACAAAATAATTTTACAATATCTCATTAATATATTTGGAAATATTAATGAACATTTGGAAATATTTATATTTGAAACGTGAAATAAACCAGTGTTACAAATTTAAAAGTGAAGATGATGATATTGATTTGTATATAAAAATAAGACTTGCAAAGAGACTTCACTGAGCCACAAAGACCGTATAGAAAAGGAAAAATCTGTCTGCTGGCTGCAACAAATTATTAAGCGATAAAAATATAATTTTTAATCAAATTATAATTAAAATGGAAGTTCTGTCACGTTCGCCCCGTCATTGCGTACACTGTTAAAGTCTACTCGACCATTACAAGAAGCTTTTCAAATTCCGAAAATGGAAACTGGAGCACAAAGTTAATATGTTACTGCAGCGTTTATAGTTACATTGCTTATGTAAATTTAATGGCAATAGAACAATGGGACGATGAAATAATAGTAATAGGACAGGAAGATGAATTGAAATTGTTCGAAATGAAGAAAAATCAATCATGTAATCCTTCAGATCAGTAGTCTTTTGTTTACAATCGCACCCTCTGTCACTTTGTGTGGAAACTCGTCCTTTAACAATATTAAGATAAATCATAACAATATTCTACAACTAAAAGATTTTGCATCAGACTGTGTAAAAAAAATTAAAAATTAATTTTAATATCGCAAATCCGGTCGTTTATGAATAAAAACCTGGATGAGTATGCTGATACCAATATGGAAAATATAAGACCAAATTGTGTTTTGAGTTCAGTGGACGGAAATATCCTTAAAAGAATATGAAATCTCAGAAACTACTACACAACTTATAAATCAAAATTTGACCGATGATAGCAGCACGACGATAGCAAGTCAAACCAATCATTTACCAATTGGATAAAGTCCGCCATGTGAGTGGGGTTGTATATTTCCATGCCTAGCGCGGTACATCTTCTGATGGCATTAGCTGTCGTACTTGAAAAAAGTTGTGCTGTCAACTTTACTTTTTGCCTTCCTGAAAGTTTTTCTAGTACACAACATATTTAAAAAAAAAATTAAATCTTACCTGCACCTTTTACAGTGAGATGTTCGTCACTCAATTTAAATGTGAGTGACATATCCCACTTTGATGTAAGCGCCAGTAGATCCGCGATGGTTCGAGTAGTCACTAGTGTGTTTCCAACCATTATTCCGGAATCCAAGAAATGGTTCCGAATAAGTTTTAAAAGATGTGGAGCATCAGCAAACATCTTTTCGCTCTCACAAATTGGATTGGCAAACCAAGGATTGTCTAGAAAAATCAATGTGAATTAGACATACACATGTATTTACAATTTTAAAGCGTAAGTGTGTTTAAAAGTAACTATCAAGATATCTCTGATATATTTACGTGTAATGCAACCATAATAGCGTTAATACCAACTGCCTTTATAATTAATAATAATAGTAATAATAAGAATAATAGTAATAATAATAATAATAACAATAGTAATAATAATATATAAAAATATTTATAATTGAATTAATTACCAATATCCGTCCTATAAGTCGTAAGAAAATTGTAAAATCACATGTTAAATAGACAAATAGCTGTTTACATTAATTACCCGTCCTTATAATTCCTTTCAATGGAGTTCTTAATTAAATATCGAAGTTGTATAATGTGTGGAGTTGTGTAGTGTGTGATGCTGTGTTGTGTATGAAGTTATAGAGTTTTTGTTCATTGTTGAACATTGATTTACTTACCTATGGTAACACCTAACTCCCTCCACAACGCAAGATTATTTGGCCCCATATCACAAACTGTGGCCACTACCGTGAATCCCGCATTATGGAGTATCTTTATCACATGAGTCAATAAACTTTTTGTTATTTTGCAGTCAAAGTCATAAAAGACCGGCTGCTTTCATGACTTTTTAAGTCCACGAGCCATTAGGACTTGAACATTACCGGCAGGTTTTCTGACTACATCACCAACAGAGTCGTATTCATACGTTTCTGCCACCTTCATTTCATCGAAGACGAGAACACATATTTTTTCATCCGCACTCAAGTCGCTAGTTCTCATGAATTCAATCGATGAATGGAGAATACCTTCTGTAATGGGAACCTTTCCACACCAGCGCTGGAGTGTTGATCGATGAGGTAAAGGAAATCCATTTGCGTAAAGGTGATGATACGCCCTGAGACCGGCCGCATGTAGACATATTGCATTAGATATGTCTTTCCATAGCCACTCTATTCTCCCTGGTGACATAATTTTTCTTACCTGCCCCTCGGTAAATATTTTGCGCATTGCCTCGACTGCTGCATTTGCCTGAGCCAGTTGACATTTCAACTCTTTGTTTTCAGCTTCCAGACTGCGTACTCTTTTGAAATATTCCATTCCAAATACAGATTCACTGAAAATTTTTCCAAAACCATTTCACTTTGTTTTTAAAAGCTAAAAACAACACTACTGGTTGTGGTACTTTTATCTTTTTTGTCATTGGCGTTATGGTACTTTTACCTTTTTTGTAATTGTTATTATGTATGTAAGTACATGCTTACTGGAGTGGAATTTCGAATCTTTTGACTGAATATATGTTACCACTGTTATAGACTACATACATACTAAATACGATCTTATAGTTATATACTGTTACATACAATTTTTACTTAGTTTTAGTTCTTATTATTTAACGATATACTGATTAGAGTGAATTTTTTAACTACATAAATTTATTTTAACCGCTGTTATAAATACACTACATTATTAAATACTCGCATATTTTTTAGACAGTTACTCAGTTTGAGTTCCTTCCTCTTTGCAAGAATATTGAGTTTGTGTTTCAGACTCCTGGCAAATGATTTTTTGATGAACATTTGTACTATAGGCACTGTTGCCTTGTTGAATTGTCGATTTCTCTGCATTTTGACGATTTTCACCTCTCAAAATACACTAGTGACGATTTTAGGTGCAGAAATGACGATTTTTCTAAATTTAACCCTTAAATGCCTGAATTTGAAATACGATTTGAGCTGCGGCAGGCAATAATTTTTGTTCTAGTATATCTTTCCGCTGAAAATTACGAATTTGATTTCAAATTTGAAAAAAATGCTCCTGTACAGCTCCAGGACTTGAACAAGGATGACCGTCTGTAGACGGTCTTAGGCGTTTAGGGATTTTTTTCGGAAATAAATAAACACGATGGTTGATAAGAAATTTTTAGCTTTATTTAAAGCTGTTCGTTTAAAAATAAATAAAATGTTCAAAACAAATGTATTACTGATCTAAATGATATTTCGTGAAACAGTTTTTATTTTTTGAAAAACTTAAGTGCACGTTGCACTTAGTGCCAAACGTATGTGTTTCGGATTTTTTGCACAATTTGCAAGATTTTTTGGAACCCCATTGTGGAAAGTGACTTATGTTGTCGAATCTTATACCGGCCACAGGATGAAAGGCTTTCTTTCCAATAAGAGAGCTACAAGTTGGCTCATTAGCCAATGACGGTCGACCAACTACACGTTTTTTTGACGGATGCGCAGAGCTCTTTTGCAATGCTCGAGCGGAACTCATACATTGTCAAGTCTTTTTGCATTTCATCATTATCAGGGTTCTGTTTTTTTCGGCGTTAACTCTTCGATACAATATAAAGGCGTTTGTTGTGGTCATGTCAAGCAGATGATAAAATATTCTGGTGGCTATGTCCTGCGTTTTGATCTTCAGTCCATTGCGGCCCATATAGGAGTCCATTAAGTCTACGCCTCCCATGTGGGCATTATACTCATGGATGATCGTTGGGCAATCAATTTCTTCGTAGGTTTTTTGCTTCCGGTTGTAACGTCCAATCTTAGAGGACTGATCGACTAAACTGCTTCTGTTGAAAGGTTTTATACCAACGTAAGTTGAACAAAGCTTAACATTTTTAGTATCTTTCCACAATACTGTTGCAATATCGACACCATAAGCGGAACCAACGAATTCCGTAGAATGACCTCTTGGTGCTTTCTTGACTTCATCAGCTTTGTCTGTCAGAAGTTTACAATTTGGAATACGATTTGCTCTGACAGTTCCAAGACTATAAATTCCACGTGCTCTTAGGTACACCATAAGGTGCAGGGACGTATAAAAATTGTCGAAATATATAATGTGGTTTTTAAAATTTGGCACTGTCTGCGACAACCTAGCAATAGTTTGAAGAAAGGAGGCACTTCATAAAAATTACATTGTTCTAAAGCAATTATTTACCTTATAATAACGTTTCCTGTTGAGCCAATATCTGGTGTGCCGTCCAAAACATCATCGTCGTTTTTAGCGCCAGTATACATATATTTCGAACCTATACGAATATCCTTGGGTGTCGCACAACACAAAGAACTTTACATCCCACGGGTGCGGCTTGTCTAATAAGTATTGGCGTAAGTGATGAACCATTTTAGTAGCGCACATTTGTTCATCGACACATAGGCGAGCATTTTTTGGGATACTGTCGAAACGTTCAACCAAATGCGTTGCGACTTTCCGGATTCTGAAAATGGGATCATAGCCTGGCGTTCCCTTCCGTACTCTGTTTGACTCATCATTAAAAGAAATATATTTTTTTATTTGTTCAAATCTATTCTTAGACATACAGTCTGGTATGTGACGAAACCCATATTCGCTCCAGTGTGCCTGAATATTGGGGTAACGAAATAAAGACATAAATATGAGTACCCAAATATATTGCCGAACGCCACACGAATCGAGTTTAAACTGTGTGCTGACATTTTCCTTTACTGCAGCTCGATTTGTTTCAAAACTGATGAGATCAAGTAGCTCATCAGTGAAGAAATAAGAAAAATAATTTATTGGGGTTTTTAATTTTAAAACTTCGGACGGTAAGTCCGAAAAAAGCTACCTCATTTACGTGCAGCTGCATAGAGGTTTTACGCCATATAATGCTCTTGAACTCCAAAGAGTCTTTTATAATATCCGACAAAGCTAAAATATACATATGTAAGTCGTATATATATTTGTTTCACAGATACTTTTTATATACTTACAACGGCCTGTGAACCCGCCTGATGATGGTACTGCTTGCGGTCCTGAAACTTCAAAAACTGGTAACGGTGATCGTGCTCTTTTGTGGGCTTTCAACGAAGTTGTCACCGTTTGTTTCTCAAAGTTTGAAGTAATATCTTCCGACTCAGCGCCGATAGTGTTCAAAGTTAATAAGTTTGAACCATTGTAATAGTTTTTGTAATAAAACAATTAAAATACAAAAAAATTGAATATTTTTGATTTGACGTTTTTTTTTTGACGTTTTTCTAAAATGACGACGATTTTTTGCACAGAAATTTGTAGTTTTTGACGATTTCACCCCTAGAAGTTCTGGCAACAGTGACTATAGGTGCACATTCCTATGCTTGTAGGTAAATCTGAAAGCCATTTATCTTCATCAGTGCAGATGCCCGTGTCAAAATTATGCTCCAAGCTTTGGGTTCTGTCAAAATATAAGTACATACATACATAAGTGCCTTAATTAATTAGAAAATACGTACGATTCCAAGAAACTTACTTATTTTACCTGGTCTATTTATGAATTCTCATTACATGCAGTAGTTTGTAAATATTAAAAATAAATAATTAGACTACTTACCTTAGCACAGAAGTTACCCCGATACTATGCTCCATTGCCAGGTCAAAGTGTACCATAAACGGTTCGGCGTGCGGCAAGAGGGAAACTCGTTTTCCAGCATGTACGATGCTTGTTGCTAGCAAATGCTCACTGCAAATCCGACCGGATTGCGGAAAATTAACACCGCAAATTTCACCCCACTTTTTTCGGCTTGCCTCATCTTTGGGAACGCGGAAGAAAGTTCCGGCTCCCGCATTATACTTTATTTTGCATACAGCACAAATACGCATATTAATTTGTTTTAGTTTTTTTAAATTTTCACAATTAGAATATGTAGGTATGTATTTTATTTTTTCAAGTTGTGGCTATGGCTATGACAACTTTATCAACTCACACTTCAATCTTATTTTTGGAACACGCTTTTAAAGTATTTGTTTTCTTTTTCAAATAAGATTTTCTTTGAAATTTTTACACAACACAAATTTTTTCCACTCACATAGAGCAATTTAATTTTTGGAAGACGCTTAAATTTTTTTCACTTTAAATGTAAACAAACATCAGATAAAAGAAGACATTTTGACAGTTGGGGTCTAATCAGTCTTCGAACACCTGATAATCATCGGGACTGTTAAGGTCACCTGTTATGAATTCGCATTGGTGATGCTTTCTATCACATGACAGAAATAATAAATTTATCAATCGGCCTTATTATGAGTGTCGTTCTCGTATTAAACACGTTGTCGTTATCGTTTTTATTCATTTTTTGAACCATGAAAAATTTTCGACACCAACATTTTTGTAACAGAATGTAAACAACAGCTGTTTCATAATTTGTATAGTTTTGAAAATTAACTGCCAGTTTATAGAAGCCATGTAAAACTTCTCGTCTGTCTATTTATATTGAAAACAACAACAAATTTGATTGCTTTGTTTTTGTTCTCAATATAAATAGGCAGACGAGAATTTTCACATTATTTACAATTATACAACTTGTGTATAGCGCCGTGACAAAAGAAATAAAAAAAGTATTTTGTAGCACCATAATAAGATGTTAAGTGTTGCTACATTTTCTCTTTCTGAAGATGAAGAGGAGTACACTATTGCAGAACTTGATGCTTTATAGCCTATTCACACTTACTCACATCGTTCATCTTTCATCAATTTAGCAAGATGATAACATCTTCTAATAAGAATTATACAGGGCTGAATGTTCAACATCTTCAAAAGATGTTCATATCTCACTTTGTTCCGTTTAACATTTTTAGATTTTTTTAGTGTCATCACTAGAAAAAATGTATGCAACTATATACATACACGCATACGTACTATAAAAATGTAAACATATGTATGTATGTATATATATCTACATCTGCATGTGCATACATATGTACATACATTCAAGGGTACATTTTGGAATATCCTTATACATACATATGTATTCATATAATAAAATCTGTTATATATTTTTCCAAATCTAAATAAATAAATTACATAAAAGTAGTTGCAAATGTCTACGTGAAATCTTTGCGAATAAAGTTTGTAATATTTCTTCATCATCATTGTCCGCTGGCATAATTTCTACTAATTCTGCATATTGTAGCATTATTTGTTTCTGCTCCTGAGGAGCAGTTAAGGTTGTATCTACTGAATTTTTAAATTGCATTTTATTATTTAATTTTTAGTTGCTGACACTCGTAAAAAATAGTATTATAATACATGACAGATGAAAGATGTTGTAATGCGAACAGGTTTTTTCAATTTTCAACATTTTCCACGCATTCCTCAAAGATGTGAGTGAGTGTGAAAAGGGTATTACGAAGAGAATTGTGATAACAGTCAAATATATTTGCTTTACCACATTCCAAGTAACATAGGGTCTACAACTAACATAATATGTAAGACAAGATCGTCAAATTCAATCGCAGAGCGAATTATGTTACGTGTAGAATTCAAATTAGTGTTGTCTAAATCAAGGCACATCAATCAGGTACCCGCATTTCTACAACAAATATTACAACAGCAATAACCACATGTACTTTGTTGGTGTAAATTACGTTCTTTCTTTTCAAAACAGGGTAGCATCATCAGATTGCATGTTTCATATAGGAAATGTCAAACACCATACAAAACTGAACATTCGAAAGGTGTTTATGGATACCCAAGTAAAAGCATGCTTTAAGGCTTATACCTATACAATCCAAATTTGACATTTAAATTGGTATAATGACATTAGTCACCTGGTGTAGTGCTGCCACCTAATAAATGCGCTTTGGTCTAAATCTTATAAGATTTTTTATGAGAGCGTTATTATAAGAAATCCTATAATAACAATCTTATGTGATCAACTGTCAAATAAACACATGCATTTGTATTTATGTATACATAGTCGCCGTTGAAAATCTTGTTGTTTGTGAATGTTGTGAAAAAATTATTTAAAAAAAACTATTTTATATGTACATACATACCAGTTGCAACTTGGGCCCCTATTATGATTTACAACTAAAGGGATAGTTTAGTTGTAGTTGCAAAATTTTTATTATGGATTACAACTTTTTTCACCATGAGACAACTGCTTTTGATCAGTTGTATTTTGTTTTTTATTTCGCGTGTTGTATTATAGTACAATTCCATTATGAGCAAATCAAGTTGATTTGAGAAAATCATGTCGAAGTATTTCTATTACATATGTATGTGTTTTAAGTGTTTCTATGTTCGAATTTTCGAAATCTTTTTGACGTTTGAATTGTTTATTTATTTTTATAACCTAAAAGATACACAAAAATTTGTTTAATAATAATTTGGAACAGCAAAATAAATAAAACATATATGTACATAAGAATGGAAAACAACGTTGACAATAACTTTGTTTTTTTAAATTACTTTTTCCTTTTTATAAGCAAATAGGATCTGCCATTTTATTTCGTACTTAAATGTCACTTTTTCGGATTTGTAAGTCACCAATAATAGATGGCCCAGAGTTGCGTTTGTAATAATAGCAGCCGCGCAGTGCTGCATTGACAAATTCTACTTAATTTGTAGCAAATTAAGCAATTTGAGATAATTTGCTCATATGAAAAATTTATGGGAAATCACTTCGCAAATTACTTAATTTGGGCAAATCGAATGTTTTGACCTAAATCACGTATATGGAAACGTACTATTAGCTTTGCTTCATTATTCCAGACGCCAACCAATCCCATTTGTCAACCAATATGGTTGCCATATTTATAAACCATGAAATCTAAAAATAAAATACTAGGCCAAATCTTAAAATATTTAAAATGTTTTGTGATGGCTACTATGGTTTCAAAAAACATAGCATATATAAAAACCTATTCTTTTCGAGCAATGTTTCGAATACAACTAAAATCAGGCTTCAAATCGTTACATACGTGATCGTATCGACAATCGTACGAAAACAAATTAAATGATACGTCAATCATATAAACTGAGTGGGATTACAATACGTTCACTTATGTCATAATGAGAAAATTGTGTTTTTACGTGACGAGTTGTAAGTTCACGGATGCATCCGGATGTAACGATTTGACCCCAGTTGTAATTCAGAATGGCCAAAAACAGCTAAGTTGTTTTAAAATTAAGTTGTTACAGTTTCAACTAAACTTGGTCGAGTTGTAAACCGTAATAGAGACATTAAATAACACAAATTTTACCAGTTGCAACTTAAATACCATAAATTTTACAAATAATTTGTAAAATGGAATGGAGCTGCGAAGGTATTTTCAAAGTCATCAATTTATACTAACAATTTCCGTGCCTTTGGAACATGAAAAGTTCCGTCTATAAGCGGACAAATCTGCAAATGAATGCACGGGAAGAAAGAGCGAAAAACATGTGCAAGAATGAAGAGGAAGTAAGGAAAAAATTAAAAAACTTGTGGTTTGCCGAAAGAAGAAAAATCGAGTCTTCCAAAAAGTCCGGATCTTCTTCAGAAGACTTATATGTCTCACATTTATTTTATTTTGAAGAGCTAAATTTCCTTAATAGAGCTGTAATGTTTAAGAAGACGACAAGCAATCTTATTAATTTAAGTTACACGTATATATAAAGATACAAAAGACATAGTTCTTATTATTGTTTTTATTTTTAAAGCAAAAACAGCTACAAACACCCACATTGTTATTCGGAACAGAGCATTTCACATTCCTAGAGGCAAATTTAGACGACAATTTTTTTAAATTTAAAGGGTATCTTTTAGAAAGGCAAGAAAGCTTAGTTTCAAGTAAGAGTATGGATTCTCAAGTAACTACTGATTTCAACACATCAATAACCACTGATTTCAATAAAACTTAAAAAAAAGACGAATTGAAAGAGATGAAAACTTAAGTTCGGCAATAGATGCATTTGTGCGCCAAGCGGATATGTCATGCGCAATGATGTCATCTTCAAAGAAGGATGAAGAAAGCATGTGCACTTCATTTGGCAAATCTATTTCTTTGCAACTCGCTCAACTAACACTTTCATCAGCTGCTGAAGCCATAGCTCAGATTAAGACTATTTTAACCAAAAGAATATAGAAAGAAACCAAGACGGGTATTTTGCAAACTGCCATAAATAAAGCCAATATAGAGTCAAACTATATGTCTTTTTTGATCTGAGTAACAACTTTTATAATTTAATTTCATAGAACTAAACATAACTAAACATACACAAGGTCTAGGAAATGGAGCTACGGAAAGTTGTTTGTTTCTGATTTTATAATTTTGATTTAACCGACTTGCAGAAGCGATTCTCCAGTTATGTTAATTTTAGCTGCGGAAAGTTGTTTGTTATGTTATTAGGAGTGATGAATTCGAACCTGCAATTAAAAGTGTTGAAGTAATTACTTTTTTATACCCTTCACCAAAAATGGTAAAGGGTATATATATGTAGGTTTGTCCAGATTTTTGTAATTTCTACAATTTTGATTTGCGGCCACATAAAGTTAGTTATTCTGGATCCTTATGAAGAGGAGATAAAAGAAGACATGTCCGTCTGCATGTACGGATAGCTTGAAAGAGATTTTCTGAAGCTCCCAAAAAAGTTAGAGAGCTCGGAGTTGGACTGAAACGACCGCAATTGTCTTCGCTTGGTTGGTATTGAAAATCAGCAAAAATTAAGAATCGGTTCTTGCATTTTCTATATATGTATATAGTTTTATCACCCATTTTTAAAAAAATCCAAAAAAAAATTATCCTGCATAGAACCAAGAATATTCAAATTTCTTATTAACACCACTAGCTACTCAGCTACTGAGGCTTGCTTACTTTTGGTTTATGGTCACTGTATTTAAACATTTTCTTTTAAAACAGTGTTTCCTATAAAACCCTTTTTTGTCACCACTACATAGATATTATCTCGTGATTTGCGTGGCACATTCTTATGCGTGTGCATATACACATGTATGCATGTATAGAAATGTGTTTGCACAGAATGTGTAGTGTTAAAAAAAAACTATAGGTATAAACATTCGCACATACATACCCTGCAGAAAGTGCGAATAGTGAAATTGTGGTGATTTACTAGTGACGTTGTCAGTAGCACTAGTGACCAAGTGTACCCCAGCCAATGGTATCATCTATTGACATTTAACATTAGCTTGTCATTGAAAATCCACCACTAGACTATATCACTACTAACTTCGTAGTTCTTTCGGGACCACATGGAGACATTGGCACCAAAGATTCACTAGTAAATTTTAGGGGCTATAGTCTACAATATCGATATATCCAATCTCGTTGTCAATAGTAAACTTATAGTGATTTTCTAGTGACATTGTCAATAGTGCTACTGACTAGGTGTACCCCAGCCAATGCAAATGCCTATTGACAAATAACATAGGGTTGTTATTGAAAATCTATCAGTAGACTTTAGCACTGTTGAGAAGGTAGTTCTTTTACGACCATATGGAGATATTTGAACCGAAGATTCACTCGCAAATTTTAGTGACCTTCGTCTACATATGTGACAGCGCATAGAGAAAGGGACCTAAGGGTAAAAAAAAGCAATTTTCACTTTTTTTTTTTTTGATGTGGACAACATCTGAGCATCGAATGAGACCGATCCCATGCCCCAAAAGTGTTCCCTCCCAGAGATATGCGCGTTTTATGGTGTGATGGTACACCAAAGATACACGTATTTAAATCTTTAAAATGGCTCTCCTGAACAAAACCGGTTTTTACCCTATTTTGAGCGTCACATACATATATTTATTTGATATTATTGCACAACATAATAAAAAAGAAAAACAAACTATTGACGCGTTCATTGACAATATCACCAGAAATACACTAGAACTGTCGTCTCTAACGTATCTCTACTCGCGCATAAAAGGAAAGTTGTCGACATTTTAACTAGTGCAATTGTCGCTGGAGAAAGAGTATTGACATAGAGACATATGGTTCTAGGTTGACTACAGGGTACTTACTTGTGTGTAAATAAACACTTCCATAAGATTGTATGTATGCCGCGTTGAAACAACTACAACAACAACAATATGCTACCAATTGTATTGAATGAAGAATATTCAGTTGTTTGTTGTTGTTTTTGTCTACTAAACCAGCAACAATGTGCCAGCAAACGTATTGAAGGAAGAATATTAAGTTGTTGTTCCAAGAACTCAGAATTATTTTGTATAGTTACATACATACATACATACTCGTACACATGACATACATACATAAGTATGTACAAATAAAGTATTTCATGAAATATAAAAATGTAAATGTGTACATATGTATGCATAAGTATACTTAGGTACCCTGCAGAAAGTGCGAATAGTGAAAATGTACTGAGTCGCTTTTGACTTTGTCACCAGTACTACTCTACAATTATTCCCCATACAATACTTTATGCTATAGACATTTAGCATGTGCTTGTCATTGAAAATCTACTAGTAACACTAAAACAATTGAATAGGTAGTGAATTCATAGTTCTTATGGGAACATGGAGACATAATTACTAACCAGACATTTACTGGTACATTTCTATACCCTACGTACATACAAATTTATAAATATTGACAAGTTGTTGCAAAATCCACCAGAAATACACCACATCTGTTTTCTCTATTTCTTTTATACTGACGAATAGAAGAGAAATTGTAGACAATGTAACTACTATATACTAGAATTTTAGTGTTGACATAGAGACACTTGGCCCCAGTCTGACTGCAGGGTAGATTTAATATGAATAAGAAAATAGATCTAAATTGGTTTGCTAAGCTATGTAGATATTGTAAATACATACATATGTACACATATACATATGTAAATAAGCGCTTTTAAAGAGCATGGATGTGGTATAAATATGTATTTATGTATGTATACCGAAACGGATTGCTTAATTTGATTTCTTCTTATTGTTTTCTCAGTACATTTTGTAAAAATGTTAGAAAAGTAAGCGAGAAAACATGGCTCGTTGATAAGCACTCGGCATGTTAAGGTTCGCCGTCTGAGTTCGAGCGATGTCAATTTTGAGTTTTTTTTCTCAATATATACATAAATTCATGTTTTTAAAAAAGAAATTAATCAAGGCATAAAATATTGAGTTTTTAAAGAAAAATAGCAACTATGTACATATAAGGAAACACCAAAAAACGTACATACACATAGCTAATCATCAATCAAATCTTACCATTTTGATTGTTCTGAACTAGATTTTTCTAAACTCCAATAATTTTAAAATTTTTATTTTTATTTTTAAGTAACTGTAAATAATAATTTACAATTAACTTTGGTGGTATTGTTTCTTAAATATTAAATATTATCATATGTATTTAATTTGGTTTACAGAACGATACGAAATTTAGCCTAATCAAATAATTAATATAGAAATAACACTGTGTGACAAAAATTATTTAAATCGAAATATGTGCCTGGGACGTGTTACTGTTTTTCTGTTACACAGAAAAAACTAAATTTCGTTTTCAGTAACCAAATTCATTGAATCAGTAAATATTTTGTATGAATGCGGACCTACAAAGAAATTTGTAGATTCTGATAACAATTTTGTAAAAATGTAACTGGAAGATCATAAAATTTAACTGATTTTTTTCAAGAGCCAGTTTTCAAAATATGGCACCAAGTTGGCACTGCCAGCTGATACTATCTGCCACCACAGCTGATACTATCGGTTAACGTACAGAATTTTAAGCTTCAGAGGCCCATTCAATATCAATAATAAATATGCTGGTGTTGTGTGTTTGACGATACAAAATAATAAATTTGTTCTCTACTGTAAATTCATTCATACATATATTACATCTAAAATAAAGTCGTGTTTTTCGTGTCAATTTTGCTCAACACGAAACGAACCGAACACGCACGAAATTAGATTTTTTTTGTCACGAACACTTTGTGTTGAGTTCGTCATATTCGTGTCACGGAAAAAACACATTCATACACTTGAACTAGCAAACTATTACAAACGCTTGTTGTTGTTGTGTTTAGAATTTATACATTTTTTTAAAGAAATGTTGATTTATACATACATATGTGTATGTATAGGTATATAAATATTTATAAGTAAATATAAATTCGTTTGCTAATGTATGGTATGTATTATGTATGGATATGTATGTATGTATGTTGAAAAAATAAGCAAACCCTTGCTAAAGATCATGGATTGCTTATGAATATTTTAAAGTGGACAGACAAGATTGTTTGCTTGAGGGTGTTTGATTGAGTGTTTGTTGTTGCTGCGAGTATTTTCTTTCATTCATGTGGTTTTTCTTTTTTTCCAATAACTAAGTCCCAAATCACACTGTGCAAGTCTTATTGCTAAGCTGATTAGTTTCATGGAGAGAGAGACGAGGGAAACAGCAACGCTTCTTTTCCTCCCGTCTCTCTCTCCTAATAAACTTATCAGCTTAGCAATAAGACTTGCATAGTGTAAATAGGGACTAAGTAAAAAGTACTTTTGCTTAATTAAGCTGGTGTGGATTGCAGATGGGCAATTGGCAGGGATTGATCCCTGGCTGAACGTACACACATACATATGTATGTATGAAGGCACTGGGTAATGTATTGAAATAAATATCCAGCGAAAAAGGCATGCAAAAACGGAATTAAAACATTATCATTACTGCATTACTTTTTCATAAAACGAGTTGTATCTCCTAGAAATGATAACGATGCGTTAGTTCAGTGGTAGAGAGTACGCATGAACAATCAGAAGAGTTCAGTTCGTATCCTAACGGAGACAGTATTTATTTTTGTATTTACGGAAAAACGTCATCGAATCTGCGAACTTGCATGGGTTCTAAGCACTCATTTCAATAATTATCAGTTTTTTTAATATGAACCCATGCTCATCAATGACACGCCCACGTTAAAATCTTACGTTCTGCACCTAAATTGAACCAATTCATTTTCAGAAGAACCCATGAACTAACTATTTCTCTTGCATGTCTTTTTTTCTGGGTCCGAAAATAACTTAATTATTCGATTGCTAAATAAACTTATCTAAAGAGAAGTCTTGGTTTTAAAAAAAATTGGTAACTTTTATATCTAAAGCCATTTTGTGTTCCTGCATTTTATTGGTGCTTGTGCCAACTCATTGGTAGATCTGCAACCGTAATGTTTAAAAAGTTTTTCTAAGATAATATCAGGTATTATAAGAACTTTCAACGACACATAGTAGGCTAGTAGGTTATTTGCAACTTGACAAGCTACATAAGTACATATCGCTCATTTTCTAAAACAACGTCATATATCAACAAGTAAGAGTGCCGGTTCACCGGTTTTTCCTGAATTGTAAAAACCGAAACCGGGTATTTCATAGTTTCAAATATTCGAACTATTCGAAAACCGGTTTCTGGAAAAAGTCGAATAATCGATCACCCTAATATGAATGCATAGCTGCTAATTGCCTCTATTTCAGTTTCAATTGATTTAATTCATATGGGTCCCTGTTCTGCAAATCACGACATGTCAAATCACGGTGATTTCAAAAAATTAATGAAAGCTAAATCATTGCT
Source organism: Tachina grossa (assembly GCA_949987645.1). Lineage (NCBI taxonomy): Eukaryota > Metazoa > Arthropoda > Insecta > Diptera > Tachinidae > Tachina > Tachina grossa. The sequence goes on along the minus strand of OX465274.1, from coordinate 128,933,777 downwards.
TTTGTAAATTGCACGATTTATAGCGTTGGAAGTTGGAAGGAAATAAGTATTAAAATGACAAATAATACGTATAAATACAATAAAAACCTACTATCAAGTTAGCTATTAGTAGTTTACTTTGATTTTAAATCACCATGATTTTCAGAACAGGCCCGATAAATTTGAAAGCATATATTTATACAAGTTCGCTGCTGAGCACACACAGTCAATGTTTACAAGGCAAGCATAAGTTAAGGGATCTTTTGTCTGCAAGATGCATTTACAGCCTGGCCCACGATATCGACAACGTTCGACTTGTCGCTCACTTACATTTGAAACAAAAACAAATTTTAATATTTTGTTGTTGTTTCAAATGTATGTGTGCGACAAGTCGAACGTTGTCGATATCGTGGGCCAGGCTGTTAAAATGCAGTATAGCGATGCGTATTGAAGTTTAGTTGGTAATGAATACGAAAGTTTTTTCATAAAATTACGCATGTCTATGTTTGTACATATGTATATGTATGCATGCATGTATTTTCTCTACATTCTATGATTTGTGAAGGGTATATAAGATTCGGCACAGCCGAATATACCACTCTTACTTGTCAAAGTGATTTTGGTTTTAACGATATAATATTATATCAAAAAGAAAAATTAACATAACTGGAGAAATGCTTCTTCAAGTCGGTTAAATAAAAATTATAAAATCAGAAACAAACAACTTTCCATAGCTCCATTCCTAGACCTTGGGTACCTGTGTTTTCTTCTATGAATTTCAAATTCAAAAATTGTTACTCAGAACACGAAAGAAATTTTAGTTTCACTCTACCTAAATATTGGCTTGAATCTGTAGTTTCAAGTGCAGATTCGACTTCAGTGCCCCAAAAAACAATCAATTATCTAAACTTTGACCTGAATTTGAAAACTTACCTAATCAATTTTGTGATCGTTCTCTATGAACATTCAATATTAAAATAATTAATTATATCATTTTAGTTATAACACTGTTGTACAGTGTGATGTTAATGAATTATTTTTATTAAAACACTGTTGTACAGTGCAATTTAAAAACATTTGTATTACATTACAAAGTTTTATAAAAACTCTGTCTTCATTACATTAAATAAAAACCATGTTAATTTTTTATGAAAAAATTTCATTTTATTTGGTTATAATATTGGTTGTATGAAGAGATAAATTTCGATGTACATATGTATTCCAATTCGAACTTATTGCTAAGAGAAAATAGGAAAATTTTTATTACATTTCAACATATACAGGATTTGCAACCTGTTTTTTTTTTATTTTTTCCACTGGAATGGAACGTTGCCTTCGCTAATTAGGTATTTTTTAACATTTTCCCTAATCTCATTTGGAAATCTTGGAATTTCATGTTATTGAACGGATAATGGTATTATAGTTGATGGCAACTCCTGCACAATTCGTTCCTGATTTTGATTCGACAAATCTTTTAAATATTTTGTAAGAATATTATGTCAAATACAACAAGCTGATCACAAGTCTTCAGTTCGAGTTCTATTGGCCTGTGAAATACACTAAACCAACAGGTTAATCTACCAAATGCCATCTCTACTGACATTCTTACAGAACTCAGTCTGTAATTAAAAACTTCTTGAGCTGTGGTCAGTTTTGTATTGCGGTTATATGCTTTTAGCAAGTTTCGATCTATCCCGAATATGTCATCACCAATCAAAAAATATGATGTTTTTACGTATTGTCCCGGGAAATTTTCATCTTTGGGTATATATTTTTAGTTTTCCAGACTTCAAGTTTGTGTACAAACTGCTGTTTTTGAAAAGGACGACGTCCGATGCTCTCCCATTTCCACCAATATCAACATATGTATATAAATCTACTGTGAACATCCACTACAGCTAAAAGCACAACGCTATGGTAACTTTTATAATTATAAAAATCGCATGGGGCGGTCTTTTAATTCTTCTGTGCTTGCCGTCAATAGCACCCAAAGTATGTGGAAACTGCCACAGTTTGTTGAAATCATTTTTTTTAATGCATGTATTTATTTATTGTATCTTCAAAAATGAACTAACAATAAGTATTCAAATCTTAAATCTAGAATATAATTATTAGGCCCGACCACTGTCGGAATAAGCTTAGTGATAGTTATAAATAATACATAAAGGTGTCTTTACATGGTAATACAAAGTATTACGACTTTGTAGAATCAAAATATTATGAAATTCTCTCCGTGCTTAAAAAAAAAAGAGAACAAGAGTCTGTTGGAGGTATTTTTCATGTTTACACTCATACTATAAGTAAAATGCAAGCAAAGACACTAAACTTTTGAGCTAAAAATAAAAATTGGATAATTGCAAAAAATAATGTGTACTAATATAACTAAATTTTGGAGAAAACATTTTATTATTGCAATGTAATTTCACTACAAAGGGCCTGTGCCAAACGGTAGCAAAGTACTAGTGTAAGTAAATTTTTGACACTTCTGAGGTGAATAAAATTTCACTAGCCCTGGGGGCTAGTAGAAATTTTGACACAACAGATAAATTTTTGACAAGCTGCAATAAAAAACATGGTATCATAAAATTTAAATCCACCGCCGTCGCTTCGAGCCGTCGCCTAATACAAAGATTTTTACGTCTTTTAAGTTTAATTAGACTGTAAAAAAATCATTGTTAATTTTAGTTTGCGAAAAATGTTGCATCATGTATAGGTTAGGTTAGGTTTATCTGGTTGGTCCAAGACCTCGCATAGACCGGCATTGATCCTTAGCGATACCAGCAAATGAAATGAGAACCTGTTAGTATGGCCTAGTTCGTGGTGCCTGTATCGAATGACTCCCACACAGATTTAACAAATTTTAGCAACCTACACATTTCTGCTCTCGATACAATCTCAATACTACGAAAAGTGTAAGCAACAAGATAGTTATATCTAGTACGGCTTAAAGCCGGGCAGTGACACAGTAGATGTTCCATTGTTTCCATTTCTCCGGGTTCCTTACATTTCCTGCAGGTACCGTCGGTTATTCGTCCTTTTTTGACAGCGTACGAAGCCGTCCTGCAGTGCCCAGTTAATACTCTCACTAGAACCTTACAGTTGCTTCTAGTTAATGATAAAAGGAACTTAGTCAATTTGGGATCATAGGAGCTCCACATGATTTTAGAAGTTTTGCAAGTTTTCGTCCCGCGCCAACATTTCTCCGCTTCTTCCCTCATATTAGAATGTATGATCTCTTTAAGGTATTTAATTGGTTTTCGGATATTTACCGTTACCTCAGCCGGTAATAGAATTCCCCTTTTGGCCAGTGTATCGGCCATTTCATTTCCCTCAATCCCCATGTGTCCCCGGATCCAGAATATATGTACTTGTCTACCAGTACATAACATATCCAGGGCCTTTCTACACAGGAGCACAACCGAAGAGTAATTGCAGTCAGCTGAAATTGCTTTAATAGCTGCTTGACTGTCTATATACAGATTTACACGCGCATCCATAGTTAGAGAGGTGAAGGCTAACTCTGCTGCCTTTTTGACAGCATAGATTTCCGCCTGGAAGATGCTACAATGATCAGAAAATTTATAAGATTCCTTTATACCGAGCTCCTGACAGTAAACCGCAGCTCCTACCCCTCTATCCGTCTTTGAACCATCAGTGAAAAAGTTAAAACCAGAACCACTATGATTAAGACTTTCCAAATAGCCTTCTTCACTTATAGTTATCTGTGGTTTGGTAAAAAAAATTCGTCACTGGAATGATGTAGTCCGAGCTACACTCCATGTTTTCTAGTAATTTGCTGTGACCAAATGATCTGTACGACATCTGACCTGTTGTCCTTAGTCGGATAGCTGATTTGCATGCCACGTTCACTGCAATTAGCTTTATTGGTTTAAGGTCCAATATAACGTCTAAGGCTGCAGTAGGTGTACTCTTTAAAGCTCCAGTGATGCAGAGCTCTGCTAGCCTCTGGATACTTTCCAGCTTTTTCAGGTATGATTTTGTCTCAGTCGCCCTCCACCATACAAGTATTCCGTAGAGTAAAATTGGTCTAGCCACCGCTGTGTATGTCCAATAGGTAAGAGTAGGTGAAAGGCCCCATGTCTTGCCCAGCATTTTTTTACATGCATATAGAGCAATGGTGGCCTTTTTAACTCTATCTTCTATATTGTACCTCCACGTCAGCTTACTATCCAAAATAACCCCCAGGTACTTTGTATGTGTTTTGGGCGAGAGCGATATACCGTCTCATTTTGGTGTTCTCCATTCCTTTGCTTTCCTATTAGTAAAAAGCACAAGGTCAGTTTTTCCTGCGTTTAAGTTCAAACCTACCCTTGTTGTCCATCTATGAATATCCCTCAACGAGGATTCCATTAGGGAGCTAATTGTATCGAGGAACTTACCAGTTATAATGATAGCTATGTCGTCCGCATATGCTGTAATCTTAGCTGCTTTACCCTCGAATTCCATGAGAATTTCATTTACAACCAGCGTCCAAAGAAGTGGCGATAGAACACCACCTTGGGGAGTTCCTCTCTTAGCTTCTTTGTTTACCTTGGCATTTCCTAATTCCGCAGATACTATTCTACATTTCAACAGGTTGCCTATCCAGTTTTTGACTTGCAAGTTAGCCCCGGAAAGATTAACACTTTCCATAATTGCGTCCGTAGAGACATTATTGAAAGCGCCTTCGATGTCCAAAAAGACCCCTATAGCAAAGTCCTTATAGTGTAACGATTTTTCGATTTGTTCAACAACATTATGAAGTGCTGTTTCAACCGATTTGCCCTTTGTGTATGCATGTTGGTTGGAAGACAGGATATTTGGATATACAAATTCTTTGATGTGTATATTCAGAATTCTCTCTAACGTTTTCAGTAGAAAGGACGTCAAACTGATAGGCCTAAAGTCTTTTGGATACATATGGTTGCTCCTACCTGCCTTTGGTATGAATACAACCTTGGCAATCCTCCATGATTTTGGCACATAATTCAGTCTGAGACATCCTCTAAATATTCCTACTAGCCAGGGAATTATCCTCTGTTTACCATACTGTAGTAAAGCCGGAAAAATACCATCTGGTCCTGGTGATTTATATGGTTTAAAGGAATCGATTGCCCATTCCACCTTACTAAGGGAAATGACGTCACAATTCTCAGTATTCAATTCATTTGTCATTTTTGAGCGAGGGGAGATCTCCGTGCAACCTGGGAAATGTGTGTCCAGGAGAACTTCCAGCGTTTCTCGGCTGCAGTTAGTCCAATCGCCGTTAATTTTACATATTGTGCTAGGCACTGATGGATTGCTTGCAAGCAGCTTCCTCATTCTGGCCGTGTCCGTAGTTTTTTCTATATTGCCACAAAATTTCTTCCATGAATTTTTCTTTGCCTTTCTCACCTCTTTTTTAAAAGATCGTAGTGCTTTTTTATAGTCCCTCCAGCATTCAAATTGGTCTATGTATCTAGCCAATCTGAAGAACTCACGCAGGTCACGTCTTTGTGCGTCTAGATCACTACTCCACCATGGTGGTCTAGACATACGTTTTACGCGCGAGAGGGGACATGCTGATTCATACAATTTTGTTATGGCTTTCGTTAAGCAATTAACAGACTTTTCAATATCAGCTTCACTCTTAATCGATTTGGCATTATAAAGATTATTTTCAATGTTCTTTCTGTAATAATCCCACCTAGTATTGCGTGGGTTCCTATATAATTTCCTAAGCTTTGAAACTTCAGATAAAATTCTAAAAGCTATGTAGCAATGGTCAGAGAAGGACGGCTGTCTAAGCACCATCCAATCCTTAACTACAATATCTTCATTGTTAACAAGTGTTAAGTCCAATACATTCGATGATGTAGGACCTATATAAGTAGGTTCCTTCCCTCTATTCACAATCACAAGGTCAGTTTGCAGTATGAATTGAATAAGTGACTCACCTCTTTCATTGATGTCCTTACTTCCCCATACAGTATGATGTGCGTTAGCGTCTGTGCCTATCACCAGTTTTTGTTCCTTGTCGCAGGCTTCTTTAACGAGCCTTTGGAGCTCCGGTGGAGGTGCCTCAATTATGTGTGGCATGTAGCATGATGCAAGGAGTATTGGCTCATCCTTGTCACCATCTACCGCTACAACAACTAAATCGTCAGTGCTGTAATTATACAAAATTTATGAATTAAAGTTCTTCTTAATTAGGATAGCTGATCGTATCCTGCTTACCGTCTTTGAGAAGTATGTATGGTAACTACGTAACTTTAGCCCAGAAACCCTGTTTCCCGATGAGATCCACGGCTCCTGGACTAACGCCACGTCATAGTTGCTCTCCTCTAAGGTAAGGAGAAGCTCAGTAGACGCTAATTTACAATGTTGGAGGTTCACTTGAAGGATCTTTAACTCCATCATCAAAGCTCACCTTTCTAGAGTCCATATCCGTGTATGGGATCTCTTGTCTCGGCTCCTCCAACTTTAAGCCGGCTGTAGCAGCTGCCAGTTCGCTCTCCAATTCCTCGGCTTCTATAGTGTTATCGTTTTTGTCATTGGGGTGTCTCTTCTTCAGACGTAGGTAGACACTACCTACACCCCATGCCATCTTGCCATTCCACTTATAAAGAATGTCCTCAGCATTCTTATTAATCTGCAGAATGTAACTCTGGCCCTCTGACTTCGGTTTTGCCACATGCAGTACCCTCCAATCCTTCGTCGGAATCTCCGGGTTTTGGTTTTGTAGAAGACGAAGAGTGATATCCGGCTTCACTACACACGGAATTATGACCTTCGCCTTCGGTATGATGGGGATGTCATCCTTGCTCACAATCCGAAGTTGTGCACCAGGCCACAGGTTTTTGAGTGTCGGAACAACTTCCTTTAACCAATCCATCGACATTGTGTCCCTGCATCTGATGAGTTTCGCACCATTGAACCAGCTAGCTCCTTCAAAAGAAGGTAGTGGTTTCTCCGGTTCCGTCTCCATCAGTGCAACAATGGCGTTGAAGATAGCCGTTTCCGCAACCTTCCACTGCTCCATTGTCACTTCTCCAAAAGGTGCACTTTTGTCAAGGAGTCCCACGATCAAGTGTCGCTTCGCTACCTCACTGACGTTAGTGACCGCGTATTATGCTTTGGAAGCAGCTTGGGAAGTGGATGGTCTATCTTCAAAGCTGTGTTTGGACCTCTTCGCAGTCGACTGTGAGCCATCAACCGATCTATTCCTTTTGTCACTCTTCTGCCTCTTACCGGGCTTATCGCTGCTCGATGCCAGTCTTTTGAGCACGCCCTCCTCTATGCTATTTGCATATCGGGGATCAGTGGTCTCAAAGCGTTTTTTATCAGCGAAGTGTTCACGGCCTTTGTTCACTGCTACCTCAGCCCACTTAAGTCTGTCTAACTGTACAGAAGACAGATCTTTCTGTGAGCCAAGGAGGTGTACAATCCGTACCGCCGCTTTGTACTCTGACAGAGCCTTAATAGCCTCCTTGTTCTTCGGGGCTCTCTCTCTTTTATTTGGAGTTGAGGTGGAAGAACCCGGCGACTTCAAGAGCTCGATCTCTGATTGTATATTGACGCAGGTAACGTTTGCAAGGTCCGATTCTGAATCGATCGAGGCACTTGAGTCTTCCGCGTTCTTAGATGCATTACTTCTTGTCTTTTCAGTAGCACTACAACTGCTGTGACCTGTTTCCATCACAGTAGAGGTTTGACCGCTGGCGACACGCAGAGGATCATGACTTCCTCCGTGCCCGCCGGTGGACGCAGTCAATTCAGCCACCGACGTTTGGGCGTATATTACCACCCGCTTTTTAATTTCCTCCTGACTCATTTCTTTGTTTTTTATATTTGCGTTTTATACATTCCGCCATGTACAAGAACCGCCGACCCTCTGGGTAACAGACGCGGACCAGGACGCCGTCTAATATGGAGCAGACGCGCCTGGATTTTAGTCGCCATCCCAATCCAAGCCATGGTCCATTCATTACATTACAAGAGAAGGACTCACAGACTGAATTGGAATAACGATTACCTCCTACCTATGATCAGAGCTCATTCCAATAATGTACACAATAGGCAATACATTGTGACACTATGTTCAAAACCCTGACCTTAGCCGTGTATCACTTAGCACACGCTACACCCACGAGGAGGGTTTGGTAGAAGGATTTCTTATGCCAGCCCATCATGTATATAATGTTATATAATTTATTGCTACAAGAATATTGTTTTATATAAAAATGTGCTCTTAAAAATTTGTTGGTAGCCGGCGGCTTGCAGTCAGGTGAAGTAAAACCGCCGCCGCAGCAATTGTTTCATCAGCTTCTTTCTATACACAAGCGAATTTGTCAAAATTTTACATTGTCAAAAAAGATATCATTTGGCACTGCAGAAAAATTAAATTTTTCCCCACAGGCAAATATTTTTTTACCATAGTACTTTTCTACCATTTGGCACACGCCCAAAATATAATTTTTTTTATAGATTTGTTTATAGTTTGTTTGGTTTTGTGGTACGGGTTAAGTAGCTGATGGTTGCAGTTGTACAATGATTACAAGAACAACATGAACATTTCCTGAGTTGATTTTGTAAAAGTGTTAAACCCTTCAATAAATACCATCAGTGCTGGCAACGTTTACTTTGAAATACACCTCTGGTGTGATGACAATACATAAGTTTCTAAAATGGTTTAGAAAATGAACATTTACCGACCGCTTGTCAGATTTTCTATCCGTATTCTCTCCAACTCGATACATTTTGCTTTTACATGATAAGATTTTGTATAACCTGCAGCATTTTTTGACATGTCGTTAGACTTTGTATTACCATGTAAAGACAGTTTAAGTAGTGATAATCAAAAAGAAAAAAAATTATTTGCAAGTAGTCCCATCTGGAGTGTTGAGTATAAGAGCCCTTGTGTCCCTCTTTTTTAGGCGGATGTGTCCAGTAACGTTCAATATATTACGAGCAAGCGGATTAGGATGTGATTCGAGTTTTGTTAAATATTTGCCTGCGTATTTTGCAATTTCTTCAATCACTAGTGGCATATTCAAATCACGATGTATATTTGAATTTTTGATGTACCATGGAGCCGAAGTTATCATACGTAAAATTTTGTTTTGCCTTCGTTGGATTCTTTCGACATTGGAAGCTGAAGCAGTGCCCCATAGTTGAATTCCGTAGCATCATATAGGTTTCAAAAGTGACTTGTATATCAAAAGTTTGTAATCTAGACTGAGAGTTGAATTTCTACAAATCAGCCAATGTACCTGAGCTAATTTTAGTTTCATTTGTGTTAGTTTAGAATCAATGTGTTGTTTCCATGTAAGCCGTCGATCAAGGTGTATACCAAGGTATTTTACATGTGAATGTTGAGGAACAATTTGATTATTGATTATAATGGGGGAACAAGTATCTTTTCGTAGAGTAAATGTTACCTGCGCACACTTCTGTTCATTTACTTTAATTCTCCATAACTTTAACCATAGTTCCAGTTGGGTAATATGTTGCTGAAGATATCGGGATGCCTCGTGAGGGTTTTCGTGCGTGCTAAAGAAGGCTGTATCATCGGCAAAAGTAGATGTATGGATTTTAGTGCTAACAGGCATATCACAAGTGTAAATTAGGGATGTAACGAATACCAGTTTAGCGAATGCGAATGCGAAAACGAATAATGCATTTGAATTTTTGCGAAAGCGAATGCGAATGCGAAAGCGAATGCAAATACTTAAAACACGATAAAAATCACATGAAACTTAATTTTTTTAAGAACATGAAGTTGTATTTATATGTATAAATAGATGCAATACAAATAGAATTTTATTTAAATTGAGTCTTTAATTAAAAAAAAATTTACAAATCAATCAACCCATTCGTACTTTGGCCCTAACAACATTTCATGTGAAATGCTGTCAAAATATATATTAAGAAAATTGGAATGAATTGTTCATGAAAAATCTTGGAAAAATAGTACTATTTTCATCTTGGGACAAAAATATATGAAATATATCTTCAAAATTTTAAGATTTCATGCGAAATAATATGCGTGGCACTTGTTTCGCATGGAATTTACCTCAAACAAGGGCTGGTTAATATTGTTAGCATTTAAAATTTTCTGTACGAAGTAATGAATGGTACTCAACATTTTTCCAAAGGTTTGAACAGACTACAAAACAGCTAGATTGTGGATACATTATGATAATTATCATTTATAGAAAGTTTTCCGCTAAAATTTTAAAGCTTTGTTTGGAATCGTAAACTATTTTCGTAAAAGAAGTACAAATTTTGTTGTCTTTAGTATTCGCATACAGTTTAGGGAATGCAAGTGCGAATGCAAATAGCAAAACTAAGCCAATCATTTGCGAAAGCGAAAGCGAATGCGAACATTCGTTACATCCCTAGTATAAATCAAATACAAAACTGGTCTCAGTATGCTCCCCTGTGGCACACCGGCAGATATAGATTCGGGAACACTCATGAAGTCTCCTTCCACAACAATGAATTTCCGGGATAGAATATAACTTTCCAATAGCTTTAGAACATTTATTGGTAGATATGTCTTCAATTTTAAAATTAGGCCTTCATGCCATACTTTATCAAATGCCTGAGAAACATCAATAAAGAGAGTAGAACAATACTTCTTTTCTTCAAATGTTCTTCTTATAACTTGAACCAATCTATGCGTTTGTTCAATGGTACTATGCTGACTTCTAAAACCAAATTGATGGTCCGGTATGCACCCACTATCACTTAGAATTGGGGATAATTTTGTCATGAGCAGCTTTTCGAAAAGCTTTGATATTGTTGATAGTAAACTTATTGGCCTGTAAGACTCAGCTTTAGTAAGATCTTCGCCCGGCTTTGGAATCATTTTGACCTTGGCAAGCTTCCAGCTGTGTGGATAATACTCTAGTCGTAATATGGCATTAAAAATAAATAGTAAGATTCTAGTTGCAGTGCGAGGCAGATTCATCAGCATCTTGTTACTAATACCATCAATACCTGGAGCTTTCTTCGGGCTTAGCTCAGCAATTAGTTTATGTACATCACGCATCTTAAATTTAAGGGTCGAGGGGGAAGAGCAACTACACTCGGCAAATCAGCAACACCAGTACATGTATTTGGGGTAAATACGGATTTTAAATGCTCGGCAAATATGTTATCTTTTTCAGAATCGCTTCTTGCCCAATCGCCGGTCGAAGTCCGCAGAGGTGGTTTTAACTTAACGGGTCTTTTAAGTTTTTTAGCAGCGCGCCACAAAGAGAAATTAGATGCTGGTGTGACATCAAGACCTTCCAGATAATTTTTAAAAGATGCAGTTTTCTCAGATGCAAGCAACTCTTGGAGTCGTTTAGTGCAGTCTTTGAATCTGGTTTTATTTTGGGGTGATCTGTGCTGTTGCCATTCCCTTCTAGCTCTTCTTTTTTCACGTACGATACGTTCAATGCCTGTAGAATAAATTTTCTTAAAACCAGTCTGCTGATGGAAGGTAGTGGCATGTTCAGCAGCCTGTTTAATATTTTTGTTTTAATTTTAACCTACACAAAAGATGTGTAGTGTAATTTTCGTCAATGTGTAATTGGAGACATAGCCATGTGTAAATTCATTGGCAACACTTTAATCATTTTAGTCACACACATACACTGACATTTTTGTAGCTTGTAAACAAAAGTTTGACAACTATTCGTATTGTATGCATTAACAGGCTGGGCTTGTGCATGTACCTGTTATAATTGTGTCATGTGTATAATTGTATTTATTTTAATAAATTTTTATGGATTTTGCTACATGTGTATTTCGTATTAGTTGGACAATTTGGTGATGCTTAAGGCGAATTCATAACAGGTGACCTTATCGCTACAACAATACAAGAATACTAAAAACAACATGCAATTCGTCTGGCTTCAAAAAACCCCATCTGTCAAAAATAGTTGACTAAAACACCAATACATACACATTTATAAAACACATTTTACTATGTATGTACATCGTGTTTTTGGCAAATCAAAGTGCATACTTTAAAATAAAATAATTTTACAATATCTCATTAATATATTTGGAAATATTAATGAACATTTGGAAATATTTATATTTGAAACGTGAAATAAAACAGTGTTACAAATTTAAAAGTGAAGATGAAGATATTGATTTGTATATAAAAATAAGACTTGCAAAGAGACATCACTGAGCCACAAAGACCGTATAGAAAAGGAAAACTCTGTCTGCTGGCTGCAACAAATTATTAAGCGATAAAAATATAATTTTTAATCAAATTATAATTAAAATGGAAGTTCTGTCACGTTCGCCCCGTCATTGCGTAAACTGTTAAAGTCTACTCGGCCATTACAAGAAGCTTTTCAAATTCCGAAAATGGAAACTGGAGCACAAAGTTAATATGTTACTGCAGCGTTTATACATTGCTTATGTAAATTTAATGGCAATAGAACAATGGGACGATGAAATAATAGTAATAGGACAGGAAGATGAATTGAAATTGTTCGAAATGAAGAAAAATCAATCATGTAATCCTTCCGATCAGTAGTTTTTTTACAATCGCACCCTCTGTTACTTTGTGTGGAAACTCGTCCTTTAACAATATTAAGATAAATCATAACAATATTCTACAACTAAAAGATTTTGCATCAGACTATGTAAAAAAAATTAAAAATTAATTTTAATATCGCAAATCCGGTCGTTTATGAATAAAAACCTGGATGAGTATGCTGATACCAATATGGAAAATATAAAACCAAATTGTGTTTTGAGTTCAGTGGACGGAAATATCCTTAAAAGAATATGAAATCTCAGAAACTACTACACAACTTATAAATCAAAATTTGACCGATGATAGCAGCACGACGATAGCAAGTCAAACCAATCATTTACCAATTGGATAAAGTCCGCCGTGTGAGTGGGGTTGTATATTTCCATGCCTAGCGCGGTACATCTTCTGATGGCATTAGCTGTCTTACTTGAAAAAAGTTGTGCTGTCAACTTTACTTTTTGCCTTCCTTGAAAGTTTTTCTGGTACACAACATATTTAAAAAAAAATTAAATCTTACCTGCACCTTTTACAGTGAGATGTTCGTCACTCAATTTAAATGTGATTGACATATCCGACTTTGATGTAAGCGCCAGTAGATCCGCGATGGTTCGAGTAGTCACTAGTGTGTTTCCAACCATTATTCCGGAATCCAAGAAATGGTTCCGAATAAGTTTTAAAAGATGTGGAGCATCAGCAAACGCAAACATCTTTTCGCTCTCACAAATTGGATTGGCAAACCGAGGATTGTCTAGAAAAATCAATGTGAATTAGACATACACATGTATTTACAATTTTAAAACGTAAGTGTGTTTAAAAGTAACTATCAAGATATCTCTGATATATTTACGTGTAATGCAACCATAATAGCGTTAATACCAACTGCCTTTATAATTAATAATAATAGTAATAATAAGAATAATAGTAATAATAATAATAATAACAATAGTAATAATAATAATATATAAAAATATTTATAATTGAATTAATTACCAATATCCGTCCTATAAGTCGTAAGAAAGTTGTAAAATCACATGTTAAATAGACAAATAGCTGTTTACATTAATTACCCGTCCTTATAATTCCTTTCACTGGAGTTCTTAATTAAATATCGAAGTTGTATAATGTGTGGAGTTGTGTAGTGTGTGATGCTGTGTTGTGTATGAAGTTATAGAGTTTTTGTTCATTGTTGAACATTGATTTACTTACCTATGGTAACACCTAACTCCCTCCACAACGCAAGATTATTTGGCCCCATATCACAAACTGTCATGATATGACATGAGTCAATAAACTTTTTGTTATTTTGCAGTCAAAGTCATAAAAGACCGGCTGCTTTCATGACTTTTTAAGTCCACGAGCCATTAGGACTTGAACATTACCGGCAGGTTTTCTGACTACATCACCAACAGAGTCGTATTCATACGTTTCTGCCACCTTCATTTCATCGAAGACGAGAACACATATTTTTTCATCCGCACTCAAGTCGCTAGTTCTCATGAATTCAATCGATGAATGGAGAATACCTTCTGTAATGGGAACCTTTCCACACCAGCGCTGGAGTGTTGATCGATGAGGTAAAGGAAATCCATTTGCGTAAAGGTGATGATACGCCCTGAGACCGGCCGCATGTAGACATATTGCATTAGATATGTCTTTCCATAGCCACTCTATTCTCCCTGGTGACATAATTTTTCTTACCTGCCCTTAGGTAAATATTTTGCGCATTGCCTCGACTGCTGCATTTGCCTGAGCCAGTTGACATTTCAACTCTTTGTTTTCAGCTTCCAGACTGCGTACTCTTTTGAAATATTCCATTCCAAATACAGATTCACTGAAAATTTTTCCAAAACCATTTCACTTTGTTTTTAAAAGCTAAAAACAACACTACTGGTTGTGGTACTTTTACCTTTTTTGTCATTGGCGTTATGGTACTTTTACCTTTTTTGTAATTGTTATTATGTATGTAAGTACATGCTTACTGGAGTGGAATTTCGAATCTTTTGACTGAATATATGTTACCACTGTTATAGACTACATACATACTAAATACGATCTTATAGTTATATACTGTTACATACAATTTTTACTTAGTTTTAGTTCTTATTATTTAACGATATACTGATTAGAGTGAATTTTTTAACTACATAAATTTATTTTAACCGCTGTTATAAATACACTACATTATTAAATACTCGCATAGTTTTTAGACAGTTACTCAGTTTTAGTTCCTTCCTCTTTGCAAGAATATTGAGTTTGTGTTTCAGACTCCTGGCAAATGATTTTTTGATGAACATTTGTACTATAGGCACTGTTGCCTTGTTGAATTGTCGATTTCTCTGCATTTTGACGATTTTCACCTCTCAAAATACACTAGTGACGATTTTAGGTGCAGAAATGACGATTTTTTTAAATGCCTGAATTTGAAATACGATTTGAACTGCGGCAATAATTTTTGTTCTAGTATATCTTTCCGCTGAAAATTACGAATTTGATTTCAAATTTGAAAAAAAATGCTCCTGTACAGCTCCAGGACTTGAACAAGGATGACCGTCTGTAGACGGTCTTAGGCGTTTAGGGATTTTTTTCGGAAATAAATAAACACGATGGTTGATAAGAAATTTTTAGCTTTATTTACAGCTGTTTGTTTAAAAATAAATAAAATGTTCAAAACAAATGTATTACTGATCTAAATGATATTCCGTGAAACAGTTTTTATTTTTTGAAAAACATAAGTGCACGTTGCACTTAGTGCAAAACGTATGTGTTTGGGATTTTTTGCACAATTTGCAAGATTTTTTGGAACCCCATTGTGGAAAGTGACTTATGTTGTCGAATCTTATACCGGCCACAGGATGAATGGCTTTCTTTACAACAAGAAAGCTACAAGTTGGCTCATTAGCCAATGACGGTCGACCAACTACACGTTTTTTGACGGATGCGCAGAGCTCTTTTGCAATGCTCGAGCGGAACTCATACATTGTCATGTCTTTTTGCATTTCATCATTATCAGGGTTCTGTTTGTTTTCGGCGTTAACTCTTCGATACAATATAAAGGCGTTTGTTATGATCATGTCAAGCAGATGATAAAATATTCTGGTGGCTATGTCCTGCGTTTTGATCTTCAGTCCATTGCGGCCCATATAGGAGTCCATTAAGTCTACGCCTCCCATGTGGGCATTATACTCACGGATGATCGTTGGGCAATCAATTTCTTCGTAGGTTTTTTGCTTCCGGTTGTAACGTCCAATCTTAGAGGACTGATCGACTAAACTGCTTCTGTTGAAAGGTTTTATACCAACGTAAGTTGAACAAAGCTTAACATTTTTAGTATCTTTCCACAATACTGTTGCAATATCGACACCATAAGCGGAACCAACGAATTCCGTAGAATAACCTCTTGGTGCTTTCTTGACTTCATCAGCTTTGTCTGTCAGAAGTTTACAGTTTGGAATACGATTTGCTCTGACAGGAGATTTATTTTATTTTGAGAAAAGTTATTAGACAGCCTGTGAGTTAAAACCTGAATTTAACAAACTTGCAGTGTGAAAGCAAAATCAGCTGTTTGTGGTTTTAACGTTAAAACCAGGTTTTAACTTTCAGTGTCAAAACACTATTATCAAATCGGTGTGAGCTATGTACGAGTGTATTAGTGTAATCATACGGACAACCAGAAGTACAGAGAAACTTAACAGCTGTATAGAAATACACTCAACATCATCTAGTGTGCAACAGTAGCTACTAATTTTCACTAATTGTCGTACATTATGTTATCGTAGGCAAATAAAAACAAATAAATAAAATGAATACAAAAACATTTAATTTTAATAACTTTTAAAAAGATATATTGCACTTTTAATAATAAATTTACTGAAACAAAGCAAAATAAGAAAAACAAAAACTAAACTTGTCAAATTAAAAGTATTCTTCTTTTCAACAAGAAGTACAGAGAAACTTAACAGCTGCATATAGACACCATCTAGTGTGCAATAGTAGCTACTAATTTTCACTAACATATAATTGTGCTAGCGCTGCACAGTACGAAAAACATTGCTGTAAAATAACTACATGCATTACCTTTCAGCAAGCAGTTGATTAATAGCTTGTCGACCGCAACAAATACAAAATAATAAAATATTTTACAAAACACCAAAAAATTATAACTCAGTACATAAAACATCACAAAGTGTATCAAAGCTGAATCGAGGTAATGTTAATTCTAATACAATTCTATCAGATTCCAATATAAATTAAAACAAATTTTATTGTTTTATTGTTTCTGGAACGCAAACGGCATTCGCCAACATAAAAATGAACTTGAGCACTTCCTCATGGAAAAAAATATTGATATAATGTTGGTTTCTGAGACTCATTTGACCTCAAGAAGCTTATTTCAAATAAATGGTTACATTTTATATGATACAAAGGACCCGACAGAGAGAGCATGTGGTGGATCAGCAATTCTGATTAAGTCAAGACTCAAGCACTATGTCCTTGACAACGTTAGTGAAGAATATTTTCAAGCAACGAATATTTTCGTAGAAAATTTTTGTGCGAATTTCGTGATATCATCAATTTACTCACCTCCCAGATTTTCAGTTAGCGAAGATCAGTATGAGAAGTTCTACAAATCGCTTGGATCTTGTTTTCGTGGCAGCTGGTGACTACAATGCAAAACATACCTACTGGGGATCGCGTCTTGTTACACCTAGAGGTCGAGCCTTGTTCAATACAATTTCAAAAATGGGCTTAGATGTCATTTCGAGTGGGGAGCCTACTTACTGGCCTACTGACGTAAGAAAAATTCCAGATGTTATAGATTTTGCCGTCACGAAAAATATTCATAGGGACTTAATTCATGTAGAGGCCTCTCTAGATCTGTCCTCCGATCACTCGCCAACAATAGTTACAATTTTCAGCCCACTAAGGAGTGATTTAACTAACTCATATGTGAAGATGATTAATGGAATCAACTGGCTGGTATTCAAAAAATATCTTAGTAGTCACTGCGTAGAAAACATTCAGCTTAGATCATGCGATGATATTGAATTTAATATTGACAATCTTAACGAAAATATTAAACAGGCTGCTGAACACGCCACTACCTCCTATCCGCAGACCGGCTTTAACATAATTTATTCTACGGAAATTGAACGTCTTGTATGTGAAAAAAGGAGAGCTAGAAGAGAATGGCAACAACACAGATCACCCCTAAATAAAATCAGACTTAAAGAATGTACTAAACGACTCAAAGAGCTGCTATCATCGGAAAAAAATGCACTACTGGAAAATTATTTAGAAGGTCTTGATGTAACGTCCGCATCTAATTACTCTTTATGGCGCGCTACTAGAAATCTTAAACGACCCGTTGATCTTAAATCACCATTGCGTACAGCGACCGGAGGCTAGGCAAGAAGTGATAGTGAGAAAGAAAGGTAACTTATTTTCTGAGCATTTAAAATCTGTATTCACTCCCAATTCATGTACGGGTGCTGCTGATTTACCGAGTGTAGTTTCTCTACCCCCTCGTCCCTTAAGGTTTAAGATGCGTGAAGTACAAAAAGTAATTGCTGAACTCAACCCGAAGAAAGCTCCAGGTATTGATGGCATTAGTAACAAAATGCTCCTGAACTTGCCTCATATTGCAATAAGAATCCTGCTATTTACTTTTAATGCTATTTTAAGAATGCAGTATTTTCCACATAACTGGAAACTGGCCAAGATCAAAATGATTCCAAAGGCGGGCAAAGACCTTACCAAGACTGAGTCATATAGGCCTATAAGCTTACTATCTACAATCTCAAAGCTTTTCGAAAAGCTGCTCATGACTAAATTGTCCAAAATTTTTTTTGATAATGGGTGCATCCCGGACCTCCCCCATTCGAATCAACAATCAAAATATTCCTCAACATTCCCAAGTGAAATACCTTGGTATACACCTTGATCGAAGACTTAAATGGAAACATCATATTGACTCTAAGTTAACTCAGATGAAACTTAAGTTACCTCAAATATATTGGTTGATTGGCAGAAACTCAACACTCAGCCTAGACTGCAAACTTTTATTATACAAGTCGCTTTTGAAGCCAATATGGCGCTACGGAATTCAACTATGGGGCACTGCTTCAGCTTCCAATGTCGAAAGAATCCAACGAAGGCAAAACAAAATTTTACGTATGATAACTTCGGCGCCATGGTACATCCAAAATTCTATTATACATCGTGATTTAAATATGCCACTAGTGACTGAAGAAATTGCAAAATACGCAGGCAAATATTTAACAAAACTCGAATCACATCCTAATCCGCTTGCTCGTAATATTTTGAACTTTACTGGACACATCCGCTTAAAAAAGAGGGACACACGGGCTCTTATACCTAACACTCCAGATGAGACTACTTGAAAATACTTCCCCCCCCCCAACTTTTTTTTGATTATCACTACTAATGTATTATTTATAACTACCACTAAGTTTATGTCCGACACTGGTCGGGCCTAATAATTTTTTTTAGATTTAAGATTTGAATACTTATTGTTAGTTCATATATGAAGATACAATAAATAAATACATGAAAAAAAAATATTTACTGAATATATCCGAATTTGAATTTTCGGGTGTTTTCATTAAAATTTAAAAAACTTTTAAATCTAACGGTCCGTGACTCAGTGAATTTTTATCCGATCAACACACCATTACACAGTGCAAAGTTTGTGTAATTTAAATAAAAAGTTTTCAGGATTTTTTGAAATATCTTTGCAAAGTGCAAAATAAACTCGTTTTTACGCGAATATCTCGAAAACGCTTCTCAAGAAAAATAAATAAGGGCCATATTTTTTTAGCAGCCACAATTTAGTTAAAAAAACACGTAATTTTAGAGTTTAATTTTTTTGTGGCATCTAGCAGTAGTCACCCATCATCAATATTTTCACTCGTTTGTGGTTTTGTTAAATGTAAAAAGTGAAAGTATAAATTATTATGGATCATAAAGAAGCAAGTGCAACGATTCTGTCGGCATACATTGCATTACATTAAGTTTTTCCCTTAGAAAGATGCAATTGTCAGGAAAATAAACTTCGCACATAATATTAAAATATCTGACAAATAATTTGGCAATAACTTTACACGACTGTAAAGCGATTGAATCATAAGTTATAACCCAAAATGACAGTATTACTTAATTAATTCTTGAATAAGTCTATATGGCCTCATTACTAATGCAGTGTGGTGCAGTTATGTAATTATATTTCAATTAGTTGAGAAATAAGGCAAATTTACTTTGTTACTTATAAATTTATTTCAGTGAGCCGACGAAAATTGGTACATTGTGCCAATCGTGTGACCCCAGCTTAGATGTCTGAAAGTTTGTTGTCAGCTGTTAGTCCTTGGAATGGACTGACAATGCTTTTTCTGGCAAAGATTTCAAACAATAATTGCCAGTTTACACGGTTGTATGAAATTTTGAGCACATTTTACTGGCAATATTGTAAAGTAAAACAGTTGACAACCGTCTGTACATATGTAGCTTAAGGTGATGTTTTGTGAGTTTGGGTGTTTTCACTAAACTGCTAGTAAAGTCTACAATTTTTAGCGGATTTTCATAATATTTAGCTTATTTTACTACTAACACATTTGCCTTTAAAGGCAAAAGTCAAAAGTTCAATATTTCACAGTTTTGAATTTTCATAAGCTTTTAAAAGAAATAAATTTTTATGAGGTGATACTTACATTTGAACTGATGTGCTGAAAATTTTGAAAGTCATTGTGCTCTTCATTATTTTCGTCCTCCACTTCTCCCACTGCCGACATTAACAGCTTCGATATACATGTCACTTCCGCTACTGGAACTGAAATCCTGTATATTGATTTGTGTATGTCTTTATGGTGGCCCATAAAGTTGGCAAGCGTATCTACTGTTGAATCTTTCATATTTAGTAATGATGTGTACGTAGCAATATGTTTGCACAATGATGTTTCTCGTAAACTATCCGGCATTTCAGTACCGCACTGCACCGAAAAAGTGCTTGAGAAGAGGACAAGCCCTATAATAGGGCGTATGTTTTTGGAGAAAATGAATTTGTTGCTGCTCGGTATTCCTGCCTGACTTCTATGCTTGAGGATTAAGTCTATTTAGCTATCTATGGCAATGCGCTCAATTTCTCCCTCCAGCCTCCTATTGAAAATTTGCATGAAAATCAATGATGACTATATTAGTTCCTTGTTGTTCATCTAGAACGATAATTGCATCAATTGCAATACCAGTTTTTTACCCTGTTTTGGGCGTTTTGGTCACTTAAAACTTTTTTAATGACGAATCTAATGTCATCTCAAATATATAAAAAATACTTCAGGTCCTTAATCGAATTTTCTGATTGAGTTTTTATCAACTCAGCTTGCTGGATATTACCGCTCTTTTTAATAAGTGTTGTCAAATGTTGAGCAACAGCTGGTGTTCGGAACCATTTAACTTATCATCCCAATTTGCAGTTCTTCTTAGGGCACGTGTTGAATAAATTGGGTTTGCATATTGAGTTAATTTTCTACCGGAAATTATATTATATCTTGAATTTTTTATTTGGTTTTTGTCACATCTGCGCAGGTGCTTACCTAAAGTTATTTTTGAGAAAAATCATATTTTTTTGGTAAACCTTTTGTTGCCTGCTTTTAATGAGAAGTGCACTGTTGTATTCTTTGGAGGTGTTATGGACCTTCTTTTCTCAACATATCTATTATTGCCAAGCACTCTTTTGATCGATTTGGTAATTTTGAAGCTTCTTTGACTTGCGTTTCGGACTTATATTTTAAATAATAGTGTCTAGATATTTTTGTCTGCAATGATTTACAGAACCCACAGAAATTTTTTCGAAAGGTTATTACTGTGAGGAACCTTGATATTTGGTAACTACAAATGGTTTTGAATTATTTCTGTACTCTGATCGGTTTGCACGGAAGTATTATTTTGGGAACCGATGTTTTCATTAGTTGTGTCTATTGTCGATTCAGGAAAATATTCCGAAAATGTGTTGTTGGACATAGAAACAGATTTATCTTTTGTGCTGTTAAGAATATTTTTTTTAAATGTAAGTTCGTTTTCGAGGTTTATAATGGAACCTTATGTGAAAATTGAAGAGATGAGTTGCCAGAAGATAAAAGGAATAGCTGTCGAAGATGAACTGTAACTGCTAAGAGAAGATACATATTCGGATGCAACATTTAATTCTTGATTGCTTACTGCCGCTGAAGACTGATTCAAAGAAGAAGCAAATGTCGTAGTGCAACTTCAGCAGAAGTAGATTCAACTAATGTATTTGAAATTAAGACCGCAAAGGGTATTTTGTGATCAATTTTAATACAAATCGCTTAATAGAGATTTCAGAGGTTTTACATTTGAAAGGTTATCTTTCTTTTCACTTTCTGCAAATGTTTTTGTTGGATTCACCTTCGGTGCTGGTGTTAAGGTGGAAGAAGATTCTAGTCATGCATTCGAATTCGAGAGCCTAAAGGTAGTATGTGTTGAATTCCTATACGAATCAGTTAAGACAGATTCCAGAGATTCTAGATTCCACTGGTTACCTAGCTTTTTACTTTCTGAAATGCTTTTGCAGGGCTAACCTTCGGTTATTTTGTTAAAGTAGAACGCGGCTTGATTGAAAAAGATTCCAGTTGTACTGAGCATACGATAAGTGGTGTTGTCACCGATGAGTTTAGATTGATAGAAGCAAAAGTACTTTGAGACGCAGAAGTAATTTTTCGTGTTTTGCATTCTTTGAAGATACGTCATAGGAATTAAGTTCCGCCTGTAAATTCATATTAAGTTGATTGTTTACTTCGTCATTCTTCGACGCTTTACTGTAAATACAGCAGATGTTCTGGTGGGCGATGAGTTTTGATTGATAGCTAAAATACTTAGGAGCATGCTGCTTCCAATTTTTTGTTTTTTAAAAGTTATATTTTGAACGATTTACTATAGTTACAGTAGATGGCATGGGATGCATTTTGATTACTAGACATTGCAGTACTTATAAGCAGTGCTTCTAATTTTCTGCTTTTTTTTCGACATATTTAAAACGATTTACTTTAGATACCGGAGATGTCCTGGTGGACGATGATTTTTGATTGATAGTTGAGCATGGTGCTTTTAATATTTTTCTTTGACGCCTTACTATAGATACGGTTGATGGTTTTCGATGAATAGACGTTGAAGTAGTTGGGATCGTAGTGGGTCTTATTTTTTGCTTTTTAAAAGATGCGTCATAATTAGTGGTTGAGGTGCAAATTGACTTGTTGAAAAGAGGTACAAGTTCTGATTGTAAATTCGTATTTTGTAGATTTTTTTTCTTCGACATTTTTTGGACGATTTACTGCAAATACGGGAGATGCCATTGCTTTTGGGCAAGTATGAAGTATCCAATTTCAAGCGTTTCAAGACTTATTATTGGTGTCACTGTCCTAATAGAATGCGAAGTCGCCTTTAATACCAAGATTTTCGGTACTTTCCACCACGTTTTCTTAAGAAATTTCAATATAATACTTCAAATCCCTAATTCCAGTCACAAAATGTATTTTACCATCATAAGGACACCATCATCTTGATTGTTAATAGCCTTGTATTGGATGTCAGCACAAGTAAATCTTTTCCCATCTGGTTATTTATGCAGATTAAATGAATTGCATGTAAAATGAAAATGCAGCTTTTAACAACCAATGGAAGCAGACTCTCTCGGCGCAAACAGCGTGTTTGAATTCCCACCAGGCTAGTGAAAAGGACGGTGGAGATGCCCTTATTGCATGGACATGTATAGTCTCGAATAAATGTATATGTTTTTCTTTTTGTACAATTATGTATACATGCATATATTTACTTTGAAATATTACAAAGAATTATTTTGTTCAAAATTTTCGTTGTGGAGAGAAGCAGATCGTTTTGAACTAGAGCTTTTTGTCAAATTCCTAAGCTGCTACCAAAAATTTATCATGCCACCTTAAGACAAGATATGTTTTTATATATTTCCAAAAATCTTATCTGTGCGCGGCGATAAATGTGAAAAATAAAGCAAAAATACTGAAAAAATAAAATTTTTAGGATTTTACGAATTTTTTTTAGCGAATTCTACTTGTTCTTACTTTCTGTGCATTTATTGCATCAATTTTCACTTACATGAGCATTTTCAGTCGAAAATATTGATAAATACGAATTTGATAGGATTCCTTTCTGTAACACTTCTGTTTTCCGGAAAACTCTTCATATGTTGTAAGCAGATGTAGTAGGTAATTATGAAAAAAATTATTACATATGTGCCTTTAAATGGGAAAGTGGTCTAAATCATACTCGGTATTGTGTAGCAGAATCATCGGTGAAGTAAAATAACCAATAAAATTACTACTAAACACAGTTTAAAATATTTAATACGCCTCATTTGACACGAGAAGGCGCTTCAACACTGTGTGATTAAAAAGCGTGCAAAAAGCAGAGTTGTAAAAGAATGAACCTTTCTTCTATCTCCTCCTTCTCCAGCTGTCTTCTATCACTATCCCTTTCTCAAAGAAGGTAGCACCTAGTAATAATTGTAGGGATTAATTGCCCGAGTATTACTTCTCTTTTAAAAAAAAGTAACGGTTTGTGGTGTGGTCATTGAGGGAAATAGTATATTATTTGGACCTCTTAAAATCAAATGTAAGACAGAGCGCTCGAAAACTCGGAATAGTAAGCAATTGTATTTCTTTTATCAGGATAATGACCCAAAGCACAAGGTTCATGTTAAGCATAGTTGGTTAGTCTAAAATGGGGATGTGTTTCATAGTCTACAACAGCCACCCGATCTGAATATTATCGAGTGCGTATGGAATTACTTAAAGAAGAAATTAAAAAATCACTGCATAAATAATAGAGTAAAGTTGATGATAGCTCTAAAAAGAGTGAAACAAAATGCCGGGTTCCTTCTGGCATAAATTGGTTGAGTCGATGCGAAATCGCTTGGAAGCAGTAATAAAACAAAAAGTACTCTAAACTTAATATTAAATATGGAAAAAGTTAGCTTGTTTGGAAAAGCTATTAGGAATTCCATATATGTTCCATTATAACATTTCATTTTATGAATATTATCGTCTAGCTAACATGTATTACATTTGTATAATTACTTCTTTTAATTTCACTTTTTTATACAAACTTTAATTCATAAATCAATTATACACATTTAAACATATAAAATCCCAGAAATTTTCTCAAAAACATAGTTTTTCATTTATTTTAATAAACACTCACACATGCATACTAATTTATTTTTATGTACGTGTGTTTTTTGACAGTTCATATCACAAGGTTGTTGTTATAAGATTTCTTATAACAATGCTCTCATAAAAAATGTTATAAGATTGAGATAACACTAATTTGAAGTCTACACGTAACATAATTCTCTCTGCGATTGAATTTGACGTTCTTATGTAGCTACGTTTAAAAACACATACACTGATAATTATTTGCATTTGAGGTAAACAGCTTTGAAAGCTCTTAAATTTGTTCTTGTTTCTTCGCAAAGTAAGAGCAAGCATTGCTGTCTCTTGTGTTGTTGTTGTGGATGTTGTACTCTCGTTACTACAGCTAAATCTTGTAAAATAAACGTAACCAACACTGTGTGCAAGATATCTGTTTCAGTATTTTAGGTATAGGAGAAAAGAAGAAAATACTTCGTGACGAAAGAATTTTTGATGCTTGCTTCTTCATACGCATGGGCGCGTATACAAACGTCATGCATGTACTATGTGTGTATGATCTTTTATTTTTCTGCGCACATGCAAACGCACACACATAAGGGTGGCCCAAAATACAAAAGCATCGCATGTTCACGCTCCACAACGCTGATCCTATTCGAATAGTGCGTAAAAATGTTCAGTCCATATTTGAGCACAATCGATCAATAGTTAAAGGTTGCGATAGTTTAATAATTTTTCGGGGTTAGATAGAAATATAACATACAATGGTTTTTATGGTGATATTCGTTGTTTATTTAACCCCCCGTCAAACACATATTCTGAAACCTTCGAACACACATATGTCTGGCCAGACCCCTATACGTTTTCATGCATTTGTATGGCAAAAAGGGTACCGTAACTTTGAATTGAATGAAGTATGCTCGTTTATTGTTTTGATAAAAATGTAAGAAAAATTTTATTCATTTTGTCGAATGCATGAAAAACAAGTATAGTCAACTTTAGAATGTTGTTGGCACACAGGTTTAGTGCATTTGGTGCAGTAAAAACGTGTCTTCCTACGCAGCTTTTCGTCTTGCGTGATACAAATTCTGCAATCTTTTCTGGAATTCAGTGTACAACGGCCGCTTTGTTGGTTAGGCAGCATGTTGCTGGGAATAATCAGCGGCCTTCCAATGAAAGATTCAAGGACTTTCAGGGCTACTAGGGGGCTTATAGGTCTGGCCAGGCATATGCGTTTGTTCGAGGGGTAACTTTTTCATTTGCAGTTTTCGTCGTGTTGGAACGATATTTTTTGAATTTTTTTTTACAGAAAGAAAGCCAACAATATTTTAGGCGGCTACCGGGAAATACAGGTATCTTCCTAAACTAGAAGCATCTTAATTAACCCTCAAAAATAAAATATGCCTGGCCAGAACCATGTGTTTGTCCAAGGGTTAAAAATAAAAATAATTAATAAAACTGTATATTAAATACAAATTATCTTTTGCCCGACTGCTTCAGAGATTGGTTTTCCCGACTCCTTCAAAATGTTATATTGACCTACTTTTCCATACAAGCGTAGGCCATTCTAACACACATGCATTGACCTTAGTTCCCTCTCGGATTTTTATAAGCTAGCTCAAAATATAGGTGACTTTTTGCTAACTCATTTATAACTAGCTTCTCAACTAACTCATAAATGATACAGATGTGAGTCAGTTGGTTTTTGTAGAACTGTCTTCTTCCCGATAAGTATTGAACTAACTTTAAGCTAACTCAAAACTGATGCTGAGATTAGTGAGTTGTGTTTGTACAACTAACATATCCTAGATAAGTTTTGAACTAACTTTAAGCTAAGTCAAAGCGGATGCAAAGATGAGTCAAAGTTTATCGAGAATATGTCAGCGTAAAATTCATGTTTATGTTAACTCTGTGCCATCTTTATTTTAATATGGCGCAATAGCAAAGTGTTAAGTAAGATGGCTGACAAACAAAGTGATCACGGTTCGATACCAATTCTCGTCTCTAAAAAAATTAAAATTGTTTCAAATTTAAGTTAGCTAAAAATGTTAATCATTAGTAAGTTAAAAATAATGGTTAGCTAAAGAAAGACCTTTTTTCTTCTTTTTTGATGAGCCACAAACTAAAGGTGGAGGTACATAGCACGCGTTACGCGGCAACGCTTTTCTGGCTTGTTAAATGTTCAACGCTACACAAATGGAAGGTTACACAACACGCTTTTGAAGCTTTTTTAGTTGTAAAATTTAAAGCCTTTGCCAGCTATTTTTTTGTCTTGCATATACGTTGTATTTTCCTTTAAAAATTTAATGCATTTTTGTATCCATTGTTTTAATTAATTAATTAATTAAATTAATTTAATTAATTAAATTAATTTCTAATCATGTTTGTGTATGTTAGTTTATGAATATGGCAACACTAGCTGTCATTTTGTATACAACGCGTGAAAGTTGAAGAATGTTCAACTTTTGGTGAAGTACGCGCGTCGCGAACTTCTCTATGTAACTTGCATTATGAAAACACACTACCTCAACTTTTTTGACAGACGCGTGTATCGCATTAGCGCATTGAACGCGTGTTATGTACTTCCACCATAAGTCACAATGGAGTAAGCATTAGTTGGTCAGTTCGCAACTAACTAACAGTGCACTTGCATTTTATCAACCAAAAACTCACTCGAAATGAGCTAACTTTTGGTTATTTGAAACTTATGCAGCGTGAGTGATTAACCATTAGTTACTTTTAAGTTAGCTCAAATCGCGACAGGGTTGTATGCTCTTAAACATATGATAGCTTACCATCTACATATTACACACACACACACACTCAAACGTATAATATGCAAAATAACAAGCATGCATTCATCAACACTACCTCTTTTGATTGTTTGTTATGAACAAAAAGTCTTCGCGTCATCACTTGTTAACACTCATATACAACATAGTTCTTCGCTTAGTAAATGACATCATTTATTATTGGTTTAGTAAAACACATGCTGCAACAAAACATGTAAAAAACAAGACGTAGTTACCCTGCAGGAAATGTCAATAGTAAAATTATATTGATTATCTATTGACGATGTCACCAGTACTACTGACAAATTATACCCCAACTAATGTTATCTGCTATTGACATTTACCACAGGCTTGTCATACGAAATCTACCAGTAGACTGCGTCAATACTGACTAGGTAGTTCTTGTGGGACCATATAGCGAAAATGTCAATAGTAAGATTGCACTGACTTGCTATTGACGATATCACCAAAGTGTGACAAATCTTTAACTGATGGCAAAAAATCTTCCAAAGGGTCCAAAATTTCCATAATTAGCAGTTTCACTAAAAATTTTTTAATTTTCACATTTTATTTTAATGTCATAAACTAATTTTTATAAACACTTAAATTTTGCATGATGCCACTTTTATTTTCAACAAACCAATAAAACATTAAGAAGAAGCATAGTTTTGTGTATCTGACAAAATGTTTTCAAAGCATCAAAAACCACATTAATATGTAGACGCTCCGTTGACAATGTCACCAAAATAGTCGACAAAAATGGTGACTTGGGACACTTAACCCCAAGTTTTTTTCAGGGTATATTTAAAGACTGTTTACGCAGCTCTCTAGTATTTATGTGTATATATCGCTCATTTACTTCAATAGTGTCATAACTCAACAACCTAATTTTTTGAGTTTTTAATGCAGAATAATACAGATTTTCGTATTTTATCTTGTGTCAAAATTTCATATACATACATAAATAGCTTGTACCATCACCTCCTGAGAGAAGAATATTTTTTCATGTCTTCATTGAGTTGTATGCAAATTGAAAACGTAAAACGCGTTTTCTTCAAAACTGTTTTTTTTTAGTTGTGACACTATTGAAGTAAATGAGCGATATGTGTGTTCCTTTGCGGCACTATATAAACCAAACGCGTGGACCGATTTCGATGACTGTTTTATAAAACAAACAGTTTAATCAAATATCAAATACATACGCATGTACATATGTGTGCAAGTAAAAACATTTTTCATTTTGTACCTTTTAACACTTTTTGAGGTGCACTTTAGCTGCACTTTTAGGCAGGAAACCACATTGTATCCCTGCACATTAAGGCTGGTAAGTACATTTAAGATATTATTATTATTTTTGATTTGTTTGCTTAAAAAATCATGCAATGTTGGTTATGCAACTAAGTCTGTATATATTCTTCCTTTTAGGCTTAATTTTTTTAAAATCCACACAATGTGGTTAAAGATATTTGTGACTGCCATTTGATAAATAACTGTAATATAAAATCAATTACAGCACGTCTCCACACGCAATAATTATTTCTGAACATAAGCAATAAAGTTGGCAGAATAAAAGTACAAAAATATTCTTGTACAGGCTTATGTTCTAAGCTATAGAACACGTATTGTGGTATTTGTGTTTATTTTAATTTATTTAACTTGGTTTAAAGCTATTTTATTTATATTTGCTTTATAAATATTAAAAATGCTGTATTTTTACCACAGCCACAAATATCTTTTGTTTAATTCGCATCGCACAAACATCAAATGCCTATCAAATTTGACAGCTTATGTTCAACATTATTTCTTGAAAATAAGTTTGAACAATTATTTCACAATTTATTTGCAAGTAAAATATTTCTGCGGTTCACTCGTGGACATATGGTGTTGGAAATAGAGTTTGACATATGAGGACACAATTATTTCCAAGTTTGTTGCGCGTGGAGACCCAAAGTTAAGTTGGAAAAAAAGTTGATAAGTTTTTTGTGGAATAAGGCCCAGGTGATTTAAAAAAATCAATTTTAAGTTAGCTGAAAGTAATGCAGAATGAGACAATTGACTACAGCCTACGGCATCGCAAAGTTGAATTAGTTAGTTGATTAGATTAAAAGTAATCCAAGTGTCAGTGGCGAAATAGTAAGCTTAAAGTTAGCATTATTTCCGTACACATTTTATGCTAGATGAATAAGTCTCGTGCAATTTGGAAAATAACAAAAATTGTGCGGCTTAAATAATGTTTTCGTGTAAATTACATCAAACGGCAAAAAAGTTAACCCTGCACTATATAAATATAATATGCCGTTGTATCTCTCATACTTATTAACTTTTTGGATGAAATCTCGAATCATTAAAGGTTATAGTTTGCGCAATATAGCGACTTTGTTAAATTTTCCCATTTTGAAATCTCTATATTTCAATATAAATTATTTGCTGTGTTTTTGCATTAGTTTCTAAGCCTACTACGCTTATTTTTCTTTTGTGATTTTCAAGAATACTATTGTTTGTGAATTCTCAAATGGTTCTTGATAGTCTGTGTATAAGATAAGAGGTTTGTGACTATTCAAAATGTGTGGTTGAAGTCTACTGATGATTTGTTACAGCAACAATGAAATATGTAGACAACGCTGAACCACTAGCAAATAAATTTAAAATTAAAATAAACTTCTGACAATATGTCGAATAATAAATTTCTTTTTTAATTTTCGCAATTTTTTTTCATTTTGACGATTTTTTCATATTGGCGATTTTTTCATTTTGGCGATTTTTTTTCCTGTTTTTTGGGTTTTTTCAATTTGGCGATTTTTTTCTGTTTTTGGGATTTTTTTATTTAGGCGATTTTTTCATATTGGCGATTTTTTTGTGTAAGGATTTTTTTAATTTTGGCGATTTTTGCGGTTTTTCGCGATTTATTTTAGTCCTAGAGATTTTTTTTAATTTGGTGCTTATTTCGTTTTGGCGATTTTTTATGTTTGGCGATTTTATATTTTTTTGATTTTTTAGTTTTACCGTTTTTGAAAATTTCAAGAGTTTTAATGATTAAACAGAATACCGGCTTCAACACATTTTCCATACAAATTGACACAAAAAAAAAAACAGCCGCAGAAACCGGTCGTGAGATAGAATCTATTTTATTTTGTTCATTATCAATGTTCATTCTCACAAAAATGTTACCATACTTTCAATAAATTTCATACATTTTGTAAACAAAACTACAAAGAAAAATAAGCACAAAAGAAAATAAAACAAAAATTAGAGAGCATTTGAAGTTACTGCCGTCGATGTTATTATGGGCTTGATTAATTTGTCAGCGATTTTCCTGAAGTTGCAGACTTTATTCTGTTTCTACATTTACTCTTACGGTTTCCAAGATACAGCAAGTTTTCAAGATTACAAAGTCAAAATTGCATTAACTGATGGAACACCCATTGATTTAAATTTTTTAAATTTAGTGTTAATTGTTGTAGTCTGTAAAAAATACACTAACTTTAAAAATTTCAAGTGTATATATGTACATACAATTGTATGTATATTACATGGGATTTTAACATTTTTCGTTGCTCGTTTTGGAACACCCTTTTGTTTTACCTCTCATGTATTTGTTGTTGTAGTGGCCAAATGTCTACATATTGTGTCCCAATTTCAAGTCCGTAGCTCTAACGGTTCATTTTCACCTTTGGTGTACGGAAATATACAGAAAAATAACCGGCGGCGGCGCACCATCGGCTTCGAGCCGGTCGACTTGTTTCTCTGCTTGATATTGCTTCTTTCAAACACTAATACACTCATACATAGCTCACACCGATTTGACAATGCAAAGCAAAAGCAAAAAGCAAAGAAATCTCAGCAAAGAAGGCGGGGCTACGCCCATAAAAATTAGAATTAAAAAAGCAAATCTTAGGCGCTTAATGAAAGCTTTTTTATTGAAATTTGGCATATATACTGCAATAATGCAAGCCTATAAACTTTTCATTAAAAAAAGTGGGCGTTGACACGCCCATACAATTTAAATCTCATTTTCATGTACTACGGCTCAGCATATTTAGATATACTATTTATGTATGTATTATTATACGTTGCAAAGAAACTTGACACGAATAATAAGCACTGGCTTAAAAAAGTCCTGAATTTAGAAAAGTGGGCAGGGTTACGCCCATAAAAATTAAAAACTAAAAGTTGCGCTAATGAGCTGAAATTTGATACACCAGTAGGTATGGGTGAGAAAACAACAAGAAAAACCTGAAAATTTTAGTCAGAGGGGCGGGGCTGCGCCCATAAAAATTAAAAGTTGCGTTTATGAGCTGAAATTTGATACATAAGTAAGTCTAGGTAAGACAAAAACTGGAAAAATCTGAAAACCTAAAAAATTTTATCAGAATGGGTGGGGCCACGCTAACATTATTTTAAACTGAAAACTTTTAAGAAAAATTTTGTATGAAAATTTGACTTAAAACACCTCTATAAAGCCTTAACAAGTTATATAAATAAGGCTGTTAATATACAGTTTTTAACTTAAGCCATTTAATTGAAACTTTTCATACACGTTGCACGTGTACAATACTTTATACTATCACCTAAACGAGTGGTCATAATCACTCCTATAAAATTTTAGTCTTGTGTTTGTTTGTTGCTTTGTTTTTCTGGAAGAAATATCTTAGTATATGTATATACATTAGTGTTCTGCACAAGAGTATTTTTAAGACTTTTCAAGACATGAGAGATTTTTTCCAATGCTTTACTACAGCGAAATATTCTAAAAGAATCGCTAAACAACACTGTTGGCAAGACAAACCACCGAAAAAAATTACTTGCCAACAGTGTTGCTTAGCGATTCTTTTAGAATATTTCGCTGTAGTAAAGCATTTGAAAAAATCTCTCATGTCTTGAAAGGTCTTATAAATAGTCTTGTGCAGGACACTAATATACATATACATATGTATGTTGATGGTAGT
Source organism: Tachina grossa (assembly GCA_949987645.1). NCBI lineage: Eukaryota > Metazoa > Arthropoda > Insecta > Diptera > Tachinidae > Tachina > Tachina grossa. Next base: position 128,901,328 of record OX465274.1, on the reverse strand, counting down.
TTATATCAAAATATTATACACTTTTGATAGTAATCTTAAAACAATTTTTCGTTTTGTGTTTAAAATTTAAACTAATGATATCGACACAGTTGCGTAAAAATAATACACGAGTTACGTTCAACATTTAAAACTCAGGAAAGAAAATTCTATTTATTACTTTAAAAAATTTGTAACATCTTGTAAAATTTGTAATGCATTCCGCTTATGGTGCACAGTATTTTAATTTTTCATTATTACCTTTTTTAATTAATTTGAATTAATGTTTTGTTTTTGTTTTTTATTATTAATAAAAATTATAGAATAAAAAAATAAAAATGAATAAAAAAATTATTGATAAAAATTAATCAGGTATGTTGCAGAAAATGATCGATTTTAGGCCGGACGTTTTGAAAAGGTGCGATGAATTTGGATCGACTCTATGTATCTTTTTTAAGCCAATTCAAGCTACTAACTTTTGAAAAGCATACCACAAGATAAAATACAAACAATATAATAGGGAAGTGGAAAGAAATTTAATAAACAATTTTGGATAAGGGATTAAAACAAAATTAAAAATTATTGACAAAACGACTTTAGCAAACATATCACTCGTTTTATCGTTTTCAAATTGGTTTTGTGCCTAAATCGTTTTTCATCACATACATACCTGACTGTTTTTTAATTGTAAAATTTTTAATTTAATTTAATTGTAAAATTAAATTGAACGAACTAAAGCCTGAATAATAAAATCAATTTTGGTTAAAGCTATTTTCAAATATTAAAACTCCAAAAAGAAATAATAATAATTAATATAAAATGTGTATATTACAAAGTATGGCTTTGACAAAAATCTTTTAATATATCCCTTGGTCGGAATGCTGTATTAGAAGAGCGGTTAGCTGACCTAGGTTGGCAGGATGGCAGAGAATAAGTCTGTTCTATCCACTGACCCTGAATTTCGCGGTTGCGAATTGAGTGGTCAGCAAGCTCAATAGTGTAGTAATTCCTGTCACTTTGCAGTACAGTGGCTAACAGAATTTTATCCGTAATTTTTGGACACATATTTATAGTTGTATGAAATATCCTCCATCTGTTGGCTAATATACCAAAGGCATTTTCAATGTGAACCCGAGCTTTAGACAACATTGTATTAAATTTGCTCTTGTCTTCTGGTAAGTTATGGCCGGGAAATGGTCGCATTAAATTGTTTTTTAACGGGAATGTGCTGTCACAGACAAAGTAGTAAGGAAAATCCCTATCTGTTCCTGGTAAGTTTGCTGAACGATGAACTTCAAAAGTGCCTTTAAGCAATCTTTTACCAAATTCACTTCGGGCAAGTACGGCACCGTCACTTTGGCTTCCTAAGGTCCCAACATCTACGTAAGTAAAAACGTAGTAAGCATCACATGCTGCCAATAACACGCATTAACTAAATGTTTTTTGTAGTTGTAGTACAAGGAACCGCTTTTGTTTGGGCATACAATACGAATATGTTTCACGTCTACAGCTCCTAAGCAATTCGGCATTCCAGTCTTGACAAAGAATTTTTCAGAGATTGTTTTAAACTCTGTCACGTTTGGGGGACACAAATATGCGTCATTTAACTCCTCCCAAATAGCATCACACGTTTCATATATAATTTTACGGACCGTTGAAACCCCTAGCTTATAAGCCCAAGCAAGAATTTGAACATTACATCCTTGTGCTAAGTAACTAAAATAAATTTATTTAATATAAATAACCGATAACTCTTACGTTTGGTTACATTATTGTCAACGCCAAGCGGGCTTCGGGATGTATGGATTTTCTGTTAGAAAATCTCTAAAGTTTTTCCTTCAACAATGTTAACAATAAATTAAATTTTTCCACGCTCATCCGAGTTGCTTTATAAAGATGTTCTTCGTCCTTTTATTTCAATTGTTGAACGCATGTTTTGTAAAACCCCTCTTCATCACGGGATATATTTATCGGGCGGACCCACCATCTTCGATTACTGATTTGAGAAAATGTATGGGCTTCATTAACTGATGCAGTAATTCGAACTATTTTGGCAATTGCTGTAACAAACTTAACTAAATTTTCCTTAGCCATTATTTTTAAATTATTTATTAATACTTTTTAAAATTATTTTTTTGTCACAAGGAAACTAGTTTTTGGTGTTTTTAATTTTATTTTTATGAAACGTCAATCTTCAAATCAGCTGCTACAATGTTGCTGTAGTTTTCAAAATAATTAAGTAGCTGACCACATGACGACAAATGCAGTAAACGACACTTGTAGCCGTGTAGCCATGTAGGCTGCTGTGGTCTATGTGCTTAGAGCATAATATGTTATTGTTTTCGCATGAATATCAATAAATTCCCGTTCAAACTTGCTATTTTTGTTGCAGCAGTCTAAAATCGCTTATATGAAAGAGATGGCTAAATTGCTAACAAGAATATTTCTTATAATCGTTGCAATGTTGTTATAAGTTGTTGGGTCTAGTTGATGATTTATGATATTAATCACACAAGAGTCATTTTTTATCACACGAGCGATAATAAAAAATAAGTTAAAGTTTAAATGAAAGTTAAAAAAATAGTAAATGCATTAAAAGTATAAACAAACATTTCGCAAGGAGTGGATTAGTAACCCAAAAATTTAAAGACTGATTAGCATAATGTACAAATGAATAGAAGGCGTACTGCAATTATTGCAAGTTTGCACTATATACACAGTTTCATGATTACCTGAAGAAAAATTATTTTATTTATTACTTCAATTCATTGTTTTTATTTACTTTAAAAAAGTTCCCTTTTTGTTTTTGCTAAAGTTCATGATGTTTGCATTCGATGGCACTTAGACAATTTTTAGCTAATTTTTAGCCATTTTTTTGTCTACATTTATCGATTTTTGGTGAAGGAATTCTGGCGTCACTGATACTGACTATCATTGCGAACGTGAGCCTCCCAACTGGTGGCCGATCGCTCGGTCAATGAGAAGTATAGTTAAATTTCTTAAATTGTTCGAGATGAAGTCCGTTCTATTTTAAAAGGCATTAAAAAATCATCCGATGGAGTTGTAGTTGCAAAAATTGAGCGACGAGAATGCAGAGGATATTGTTGAGAATTCGATAACTATAAGAACGTTTTCGTGCTTTGTTTTTATCCTATTAACCACTCAATGTTTCAATCGCCATTTTCATTACGGAGAAACTGCAGAATGCCGTGGTTCTGACATATTTTAGTGACTACGGCCATGCAGGACACCTACAATGCAGTACTCACAACTGATTGCGGCAAAATGAAATGAAAGGACATTGAATATATTCAGAGCCATGATTCCAAAATGATGAAGAGTGTATGGCAGATGAACGTTTGAAAATCATTCATAACTCCAAGCATTATGAGGAGAACAGCATGACAATGAATTTATACCAGCCTTAAAATAGAGCACCTTTAAGAAAAAGTATCGAAATATCAAGTAACATTTTAAGTAACAGAGGATATAAAAAAATCCACATCCTTTATTTTTTATCTGTCACCATGTCTGAAATCGATTATATAGACATCCTTGCGAGGCATATCTTCGAATCAGTATCTTTGAAATATTAAATGATAGCTCATGGCATACTGAAGCTTGAGGCTATACTGAACAAAGACGGCAAAGAGATCAAACCGGACGACAACGCTACCATTATTATAGAAGGTGTAAGTGTCTGTATGCTCTACTGTGGTTTGCTCTTGTATATATAATCCTCACAAAAACATAAATGTGAAAAACGGCCAAATTCCTATCAAAAATTTCGGCCATTAAAAGTAGTGAAATATAAATTTTTTACCAAGCTCTTATTGGCAGAATACCTAACAATGAAATATGCCATGCATTATATAAATTTGTAATAGCAAGGATGTCATATAATTTCTAGATAATCTTAGTAGATTGACAACATTTTTACCGATATGAAGAAATGAACAAATATAAAGGGTGTCCCAACAAGAACGCAAGATTTAAATTTGGCGCCTTTCGAAGTGTCATTGTTTGACACTTGAACAATTATTATTGTTTGATAGTAGAATGTACGAGGTTAGTAAAAATGGAGCGCTACACGAATGAACAATGCATTCTCATTGTGAAATTGTTTTACCAAAATGGTGAAAGTTTTGCGGCTACAGTTCGCAAATTTGCGATCAATTTGGGGTCACAATAATACTCCAAAAAAGTCAACTGCAAAGACATTAATGGATAAATTTGCCAAAACTGGGTCTGTTAGTCATGTAAAGACAACAACGCGCCTTCGACCAATCGATCGACCGAAAATGTCGCAGCTGTACGTGATGATGTCGCTCAAACACAGGTCAAGCGCAAACAGTCAATGGTGTTCGGTATCGTGAAATGAAAATCACTAAAACGACAAAAACCCAATTCACAATCTTGTGCAAATGGTCTTGCATCGTTGCATGTGCAAAATGGTATAGTATATTGATACTCACCACTAAGAATTGTTAAGTGGTGAGTAAAATATACTACACAATTTTGCAAATGCAACGATGCAAGACCATTTGCACAAGATTGTGAATTGGGCTATGGTGTTTTAGAAAATGTGTCTTATAAGCGTTTTGTTCTTATATCCGATAAATACTGTATAACTTTTGACTTAATTATGCTTTTGATACCAAATTATTTCTTAAATGTTAAAAATTTTGTTCTTAAGTGTCATTTTCCAAATATAACAAGGTTTGACAGTGGACCAAGGTTGCTAAAAAAGCCAAAACTTTAATTGTTTCTATCGAATATTTCCTGAACTGTAAGCGAAAACTCATAAATGTAGAGATTTTTTTTAGCTCTTGGATAGAAAAATCCACTTGCAAGAAATCTTTTTTATTAGTACGGCTCGTTTAGAAACTGAAGAATTACTTTCTTTTTTTTTTAACAAAATCTTCCACTGTGTCGCGACGCATCGCAAAAATTATAATTGTAAATTGTAAGAGAGGTACTTATATACTTACATACAGGGTGGGCCAAAAGAAACCAAGGGGTGTAAAAGTTTAATAACTTTTTTGTTTATTAATTTTTTTTTATTTTTTTCTTTCAGATTATATAGACAACACTTGGAGAATTTATAATGGAGAGGTTCACAACTGAACAGAGAACCAGAACAATAGAATTTTATTATTTAAACCAGAGATCAATTATTTTAACGCAAAGAGCATATCGTCGACATTTTAACGTCAGAATTTCGCCCTCTGAAGCGATGATTCGCTACTTAGTTAATCGTCATCACCAACATGGCAACGTAAGAGATTTGCCTCGAACCGGTAGACCACGGTTAAGTCGCACTGCGGAAAATATTGAACGAGTACAGCAAAGTGTTAACTAAGCACCAGAAACATCTGGCAGAAGGCGTTCTGATCAGCTAGAAATGTCTCGTACGTCACTACGGCGCATTTTAAAAAAAGATTTACAGTTATACCCACATAAGGTGCAATTGGTCCAAGAATTAAAACCCGCAATCATCGGCAACGTCTAAATTTTGCAGTTTAATTTCAAGAGTTGGCCAGAAATGAAATCAACTTTATTGAAAATTTGATTATGAGTGAAGAAGCTCATTTTCATTTGAATAAGCCAGAGACAATCCTTGAACTCAAGGCAAACATTGTTGCAGAAATTCGAACGCTACAGCCACAAGTTTTGAAAGATGTTATGGAAAATGCTCTAAAAAGAGCCCATCAGTGCGAAGCTGAAAACGGTGGTCATTTAAGAGACATCATTTTTCATACTTAGTGTAAAAAAATTTCCATTTTGTATATTATATAATCTGAAAGAAAAAATAAAAAAAATTAATAAACAAAAAAGTTATTAAACTTTTACACCCCTTGGTTTCTTTTGGCCCACCCTGTATAAGGAATATATTTTGTTTTTGTTCAAACTAAATGGATTCACCCATTGTTTCGGAACAAAATTTTGGTCTAGATAATCTGCTAACTTGGCAATATTTTTATCCTTCTAAAAAAAGAGAGAATAATGTAAAGGGTGTCCCAACAAGAACGCAAGCTTTAAACTTTAAATAAAACACAGATGTTTAAAAAAAATCGTGAATTGTATCGTAAAGTAGACAAAATGAGGTTATGTGTGGAACAACAAATCAGGCAGATGGTCGCCGCGGCTTTGCTGGTACACACGCGATCTTTTAATGAAATTTTCAATGGCCGTTTTGCATAAATGCTGCGGTATTTCATTAATGCAGCGTCCAATTTCCTGTTTTAAGGCTTGAGTCATCGTCGGCTTATCCGCGTAAACCATCAACTTCAAAAAACCCCAACGAAAAAAGTCTAATAGTGTTAAATCGCACGATCTAGGCGGCCAATTCTGGTCTCCAAAACGCGAAATTGTGGCGTACGCGAATGCCAGGCCTGCAACCTCGGTGAATTAGTCGGTGTAAACCAGGGGTACAGCGCTGTAAAACGCAGGGTTGCAAAGAAAAAGCAGCAACAAAAGAAGAAGAGAAAAGATAATAAAAGATGGCTGGATGGCGGGCTGCTAGAACATTCGATATTGAATGAAAAATAAATATGGCTGAGGAAAAAGATAAAATGGAGATTGAAGATTTTGTCGCCGTGTGATTAAGATTGAGTCGAAAAAGTGTGGTCGAAGCAGAAGGATTAAAATGAACAAGTGAGAATCTTTTGCAAAAGAAAGGAAATTAGGAAGGGTATTGTGATAGTTAAACTGGTAGAAAAAAAGGCTGTATAGTACAAAACGTGATAAGGAGTTGATTGAAATTAAGAAAAGAGAAGTATCATACGAGAAGAAATACATACTACGAGAAGAAATACATTAATGCAATTGATGAAACAGCAGGCCTAACCTAATACTGTCTTAACAAAAGAAATAAGAATGTAAAAAAAACTACCTTTCCTACTGTGAAATCGACCAAAAATTTATAAAACAAATGTGTAAAAGTTAAAATAACACCGGCCAAGGGTTACTCCTAAAAGTTAAATACCTAAACGGGATAGCTAAATAACTGCTGCCAGAGAAAGAGCAGAAATCTTGAAACGACTCAACAGATAAAACAAAATACTTAAAACTACATGATAAAAATATACCAAAACTATATCGTGGAAAACGTAAAACTACTTGATGAAATACATAAAAACCATTTTTTAAACTACTTAAAACTGTTCAATAAAATACATAAAAATTCATTTAGTGAAATACATACTTGAAAACTATTCAAAAGAAGAAAACTAACTAAAAACTATTTGTCGTAAAATGCTTAAAAACTATTTAATAAAATGCGTAAAATTGTACGATAAAAACAAACACGATGCCTTAAAATACCTAAAAACTAGTTAACAAAACACTTAAAAACTAGTTAACAAACCACCTAAAAATAGTTAACAAAACACTTAAAAAACTAGTTAACAAAACACCTGAAAACTAGTTAACCAAACACCTAAAAACTAGTTAACAAACCACCTAAAAATAGTTAACAAAACACTTAAAAAACTAGCTCACAAAACACTTAAAAAACTAGCTAACAAAATACCTGAAAATTAATTAACGAAACACCTCAAGCGAGCGAACAAAGCATCGGATAACAGCAAAGGAGATCTTCACGATCTGCACCCAACCGATCGGGAAAACGACCCATAGCCTTGAAACATTGCTAACCACAAAGCCGAGAATAGTGAATGATAGACAACAGCCTCACACATCGGGGAAGTTCCTAGAATGCGCGTCATCCGCGGACGGCGCGAGGTATCATAGATTCTGACACAGACATCTGACGCACTGGAACAAGCGCAAATAATAATTTATACTTATATATTAATATATTATACATATTTCTTTTTATACATATATATACATATTTATATATTTCTTTTTATTTAAAAAGAAAAAAAAGGAGTAAAGAAAAACTCTTCGTTGGGGAAACCACCCAAGTATATATATATATTTTTGTTGTTGTTGTAAATTCGGTAGTATAGGCAGGGTGAGCTCAACCTAGCTAGCGTGTAGTATACGAGGGCCGTTGCCCAAGACTAGGTGTTTGCCTTAACGTTAAACGAATAAGAAAAATATATACATATGTATAGTGACAGCGGAAGGCGACGATTTACTCGGACATAACCCTTAGGGCATAATGATAATTGAATTTCACCCCAATATTTTTAACTTAAATTTTTTGAAACTATTATTAATCTATATATTGTTAGATAATTAGTTCAATATATAAAAACGAATCGATTTAATGAAGCATTAAGAGAGAAAAATATATAATTCTAAATATTAAAACTTTTTGAGAATAAATTGTTAATAAAAGGAAATTGTATTAATAATTGAACCAATTTAAGTTTAAATTAATATGGAAATTACTAGTGAATAATCTAGTGAATATGTCGTAGGAAGGTGGTAGGTATTGGTGGGTGATACAAGTTTGGGATGGCTTAACAAATTTGTCATCAGGTCATCAAGGAGGTTTTTCCCTATTGGTGAAGGGGAATTCCTATGGGAGGGAAGCAATTCATGGCACAACATCAGCCAATAGTGAGATGAGAGAGCAAGAATCAGTGGGTAAGTAAGGTTCTCAGTCCGTTGCGATAAATAGAGGCGGTCGAAAACTATTATTTCAGTTAATTCATTCGGGCTCTCCTAATTTAAAATCGTTCTATTTTGCTTGGGTTACACCTACCGAGCAAGCTGGCATGACTTACTTTTATTGTAGCTGAGTAAAGGTGCAGAGAGGTTGGCAAGAACCTACCCCAAGACGGCAAGCTTCAGCCGGAGCAAACGCCAACATGCCAGCGCAGCCAACAATCTGGCCACATAAAAACACTTGGATGTTTTTGCTTCGTCCCATTTTTTTTTTGTGTTTACGACGACCAGCTGCTACAACAAAATAACACGACCGGGAAATGACTGATGTAGCAATTGAATTGTTTCTCTGGCTGTATGACATGTGGCGCCGTCTTGTTAAAACCACATGCCCTCCACATAAATTTCTTCAATTCTAGGCACGAAAAAACTGGTTATCATTTAACGATACCGAATAATCACAATTACTATAATCACAATTTCATACTAGAACTTCAAAGGCCCATAACTCGGAAACTAAGGCTCGCCGCCAATTTTTTTATTTAAATACATATGTATATAACACTCACTGTTTGCTTCACAATTCGGTTTTATGTATAAAACACAACACAATTCGATTACTCTGAAGCCAAGAACTCGTTTTATGTAAATTTACCGACATTTTAATAAAAATTTTATATATACATGCGAGTTTGGTCAAACAAATTAAAAAAGTATACCAACTGATTGTCAAAGCAAGCAAAAAGTTGAGAGATGACTTAACCTTTTGCTTCGCTTTGCGTTAAAAGTTCTTTATGTGACATGTTTCATATAAGCACGTACATTTCATCTTATATGTCAAAGCGAATCTTCAACGCAACGCGAAACAAAAGTTTTATCTGACATGGGCTTAAGGGGGAATCTTTTACTTACAGTTCTTGGATTTTTACGTCCTCTTCGGTCCCAGTCACCGTCACTGAAGAGTAATTTTAATATATTCTGTAAAATAAAAAATATACTACTTACCACGGCGCCGCGATTCATTTCGATCAGATTTTTTAAATTCAGAAATTTAAAAATATACATACACACCACAAAATATATAAAAATTTACATGTGCATGCACAACACCAGGAATTAGTGTTGTAAAAGTATTGAGTATTTGAGTACTGAGTACTCAATACCGGGATTTTTTCTCGGTACTCAATACACAAAAGTAAGTACTCAATACTTTCAGGGTTGCATTTTGTAGTATTTAAGCGAAAGTCTTCCTTTAAAATGGATCAGAATTATACAACTCTGTGAGCTTGATACAAATAAATATGATTCGGAACCTCATGGAGTTAGTGTAACAAATACCAATTCTGTTGGGAATTATTTTGATACGAAAACAGCCACTAAAAAAAGTACTAAAAATGCGTTATTAAACTACTTCAGTCATTAACAAATACTATTGGACAGAAAAAGTGACGCTTTAGAATAGTGGAAGGAAGGCAGGTAATACAATATAACCAGCAAGTCAGGTCCTCAAAAACATGAAAAATATTTTAAATTCTTTCGATGTTGGTAAAATTTTATTTCTAAATTTCAATAATGATTAAGTAATAACATCAATTGTGAGAAAAAAGTGTTTATTAAAAAATATTTAGAGGATAATTTAAGAGATTAATGCACTAGAAGTTTCAAGAGTACGTTAAAAAAATTTATGTACAAAAACTAATCTTCAAACATATTTATTTTAATTTCTTATAAATTAATTTAAATATACTTGCATTTAATCTTTGTTTTTCCATATTCCATTATCAATAAAATAATAATTTTCAACTTCCCATATACATACATACATATACATACATACATGTTGTATATAAAGTATTGAGTAGTATCGAGTACCCAATTGAAAAAGTATCAAGTAGTACTGAGTATTCAAAAGTAGCCGCTGCTTACAACACTACCAGGAATACAAAATGCTGCAAAATTAAATTCAATGAAAAATGAAAACTTTTACAGTTACTTCAGTAATGCCAATATTCTTAATAAAAGTGATAATAACTTAGCTGCATTTCAGCGATTTTTAGAAAAATTTGTGTTCACCATGTTCACACGGGCAATTTAATGTGTCTGAACACAAGTAGTAACGCCGGCTGGTCAACACAGAGAAAACAGTGCCTAATAAATACCTCATAAAATAGAACAAAATTAATATGAAGTCTCTATGGTTTTTTTTTCAATAAGGAAATCTTATTAATTTCATAGAGAAAACCTTTTTGAAAAAATCAAGAAAAAATCTTGTAGTTTTTATGAAGTTATCTTATTGATTTTTTTAATAAGGTTTTCTTCTTCATTTTATGAGGCGACCTCATAAAATAAAAAAAAGTATGTCTTTCGTTATTCTTTGTGCTTTGCTTATGTATTTTCATTTAAATTCTATACCATATACATACTTATGTATGTATGTATGTAGTATATGTAGATGTTATTTATTTATAACTACTATACATACTTACATAGATACATACTAAACGCCAGCACAAATGGATTTATAGTATAAAAAAGAAGATAGCATAGCATAGGATCCAGCTAAACCCCTCAATAATCAATTTCAATGTATTTTTAATAAAAAAATATTTTACTTAATAAGTAAAATATTAATTTCATTATTTTATGCTTGTTTAAAATTTGTTTATTTTAATCAAAATTTTTATTTTAAATAATGTGATAAAATTTAAAAAAAACGAGTTTAAAGCTTTCAATTTACACACAACTTGGTTTAACCCGCAAATGGTGACGCAAATTTTACTTTGATCAATGGTGACGCCGGTCTCACGCACCGGAATTTTCAACTGAAGATTTTTGCAAATTTGTTATTAATATTTCATGTTTTTTTTTTAATTTATGCTCTTTGAGAATAAAGCAAAGATATTTAATCAATTTAAGCTCTTTTATTTCAATATTAACATTAAAAAAATTGTTTTATTAGAGCATTAAGAACAACAGCGATTTTAGTAAAACATTTTCCAAAATCAAGAAAAAAAAGATCACATATTAATAAAGGAAGATAATGTTTTTTTTTAGTCTTTCGACATTACGAACTTTTACAAAATAAATAAAAAAGTATAAAAAAAACGAAAAATATATACTTGGTTATTTTATTCGCATACACCGTGACACACGGTCTCATGTACCGGGTTAGTAAAAAAAAACACAAAGTGTGCTCACGAAGCAGTTTCGTCATTGACTAATAGTAGGAGATGTTCAATGAGGCACCTACTCGAAATTGCAAACAAAAATAATAACAGGAAATAATGTTATTCGAATTTTTTAACACACCCGGTCTCACAGACCAATAGGACACCAATGGCGGGTTAAGAGATATTCGTTTATAATGTTTCTACAATATAATTAACAATACGAGATTTAATTCTGCATACTTGCTACATATGTACATAGTATACACATATACCTATGTAGTCGTATGTATATATTTTTGTTTTCAGTTTAGAACAAGTAGGCTGCGCAATATGTTTAGTCAGCATGATAAGCGGTGAAGTAAAACGACTCCTTCTGTGTCGTTACTTATTCCACCAAAAATGTACAACTGGGGTAATGGCGAATTGCTCTATATGCAGAAGTGAAATTGAAGGCAAGTAGTGTGACATAACATGTGTGACAAGATATACATATGTATGTGCATATAATGAAATTGATTTCCTGAAGGGTCGCAACGCGTTATACAAAGAAATTACAAAAGATATTCAGATACGGATCGTCGAAGAATCATTGATGCATCTGATAAAGGAATGTACTGGGCAGAATTAGCTTCATCATTTAATATCTATATACATTTTAAGAAAATAAATCTCAAACTGATTTTAAATTTTTTGAATATGAGGGTTGGAAACATATTAAAGTTTTCATTTTGAAGGTTGATAAATTTCATAAACAGGATGCCTGGAAAGAAGTTTTGAAAAAAAGCCCAATCCCAATTTTGAACTTAACAATATTAATGTGTATTTATCGTTGGCTTAGTAAATAACATTTGTAATACTGATAAGAAAGTTATTTTGGAGTTTGTAAATAACTTTTTAGGTGATTTAAATACAATTAGTAAAATAGAAATACATACATACATAGAATACATATATACGTCTTAAAAATATTAGTTTACATAAATGGAAAGAGAGAATGAAGGAACAGATGAGTTCTGGATACAAGTCCATATTTTTAGGAATTCTTTGGGAAAACCCATTTGATGAAGTAAGTAGTTTTGTATTACGACTACTTTTGTTTCCGTATTCTAATGCTGAAGTTGAAAGGAAATTCAGTTTAGGACCGAATTATGGTTTACAACAGTTGTTATTTTAATATTTTTTGTTTCAAATTGTGATTACGTTTTACAACACTTATTTGAGTGTTGGCGTTTTCAGTTGTCTATGTTGAAGTTCTTGCAGCCTCTACCATAACTCAGAAAATTAGAGCGGCAGAAACTGCAGATGTCGACTAGTGTGTTTTTTGGGGAGCATTACGGCAAGTAGGTACTATCAATTTTATTTCTTCATATTTAATTATTTTCCTATTGAACATTATTTGTTATTTTTATAATACTTTTATATCTAAATAAAACCTAAGTGAATTTCATATATTACTTATTCTTTGAGATCTTAATCGTAAACCCCAAAAATGCGCCAAAAAACCCTTTTGCAGTGGAAAAAGGTAATAGCAAAAAGACCAATTTTATTTAAAAACACTACAATAGTTGGTATTAGGAAAAGTATTGTAGCAAATTAATAAGCTTTTCCATTCCACTAGCATAATTCAAATTACTAAGGGCATTATTTTCTCCTTTTGTATTTTCCATATCCAATTCCTCGATTTCACTGTCGTTGTCTTCAATCGGTTGCATGTTTTCACTACTGCTTCCGATACTACAGGCAGTATTGTGTAAGATGACACAAACAATAGCTACCATTCCTGCAAACTCAGGTATGAAACGATTGAAAGCCTCTTCAGCAGCGTTATCGGGATTTTGGTATAATGGTGGTATGAACCAGTTTTTCAGTCCATAATCCCTGTCACCCAAAACAACAGCATCCGAAAATGGTCTCCATCCACTGTCAAATCTTTGACTTACAGCAGAATTGCGTAGCGCCCTTGAGTCACGAACGCTGCCCGGCCAACTTGCATTTACATTTAATTAGTGTTTTCCATGCTAGTGAAAGTATCCTTCTTCGTGTAATGTAGGCGCATGAATTTTAATGATTGTGTTATACACGCCACCACATACACAAGGAAATTCACCCATTATAAAAAACTTTTCAGCAATACCACTGACGTCATCAGGCCACCGAATTGTATTTTGAAATAAAACATCCATTATAACTTCAACAACTGTATGAATGGATTTAAAAACTATTGATTTTGCAACACCATGCACAGTTGCAACTCCATGGTACTGGCAACCATTTCTGAGTCAATGCAAGCATATTAGCAGTTGGTTTTAAAACAACCAGGCATGACTGCGCTGTGTGTTGTGCTCTAATTTTTTTCCAATTTTATTTAAAATGAAATCAACTTAGATTTGAATTAAAGTTTTGTAATCCCGAAAAATTAATTCAGTCTCTATTATTTCTTGTTATAACCGAGTCTTCACTATTGTCGAAGAAAAATTCACGTCTTATTTTGAAAGCTTCACTAATCATAACAATCTGAACTTGCAAAGTTATCGTTTACCTTGCAAATTTTTGACAAACTTATCAAACTGCTTTTCAAATATATAAATTACAATTATTGTGGAACGAAACAGTATAATTATTTGCAAACTACACTTTTCAATATTAACTTTTCACTTCGCAAAGGCTTTGCAAATTACACTTATCAATTTCAACTTATCTTTTATCAAATTTTATAGTTCTGAGGATAAGTGCAATGTGAAAAATGTATAAGTTTTTTTGGAACAGGGCCCAGTTCTATATTTAGCCAATATCATAACCATATTCAGCGTGAAATTTTTGGAACTTCCACCTAAGCACCCGTTAAGGATCATACTGAAATTCAGTTTAATTAATGTTTTTAAAACATATAAGAAATTTTTTGTCCTTAAACTCTGCAAATGCTTTACTGCAGATTAAAAATGGCTTAAAATTTTAGAATGCTTGCTATGGCACTTTTAAACTTCTTTCAAAAGTTTACAACAAAATAAATTCTAGTGGTGTTATCAAATATCAATAATAAAGAAAATTAGGTTGGTGCTTTTTTGCTCGAATTTTTTTTTTAATTCTTAGCCTTTTTCTATGTGCTCACAGTGCTCTTGATGATAAAAGAGTTGCCTATGATTATATACATACCATGGCTAATAATGAAAAATATGAGTAGTAGGGAATTGGGGTTCTGGGGACAATTAAATTGTTAAATTGTTGCTGAAATTGTTAAATTTGGGTAATTAAAATTTGAAAATTGTTAAATTCTTGGAAATTTGTGTTTTTTTGTTTACATAAGGAGTTTTTTGTTTACATTAGGAGTTTTTTGTTTACATTAGGAGTTTTTGTTTACATTAAGTGTATGTCTGTCTGTCGGTCTGTCTGTCTGCCTGCCTGACCGTGGGAAGTTTGTGTGTGGAATATTTTGTGTGAATGTATTAAGGCGGTTCATAGTTTGGCGGTTTTTATGTGTGTATGTGACGACGGGGAAAATCATGAAAATGGTTTTTCCTAATGCTGACGGAAAATCATCTAATGATTTTTCGTAATTCCGAAGGCAAAACATGATAATTTTTCGTAATACCGAAGGCAAAACATGATAATTTTTCCTAATGCCTACTGCAATACATGATAATTTTTCCTAATGCCTACTGCAATACATGATTATTATTTTTTTCAAATGCCGACGGCAAAAAATGAATATAATTTTTTCAAATGCCGACGGGAAAATGATTTTTCCTAATGACGACGGGAAAACGTGAAAGTTATTTTTTCTAATGCTAATGTAGGTGTTGCTAGACTGTGGGAATTTAAGGCTGACCGTGATTTGAGTGGGCGGCGTTGTTGCCGTAATATGTAACCATAGGAATTTGTGGATGTGTCTGTCTGTCTGTGAGAATTTAGGTGAAGGTTTGATTGGCAGGGGGCGGGGTGTAGTTGAGGTAGATCGATTGCGTGTGTAGTTGTGTGTGAATGTGTGTGTATGTGTGTGTGTGTGTGTATGTTTGTAGGAATTTCAATGTGTGTATTTCTGTAGGAGCTTAAGGCTGATTGTGATTTATGAGGGGTGAGGTGTTCTAGTAATATGCAACCGGGGGAATCTGTGTGTTTGTATGTCTGTAGGAGTTTAAGGCTGACCATGATTTGGGTGGGCAGGGTTGTTGACGTAATATGTAGCCATGGGGATTTGTGAATGTGTCTCTCTATAGTAGTTTAAGGTTGATCGTGATTTGAGGTGGGTGAGGATGTTGTTGAGGTAAATTGGTTATGCGTATGTATGTATGTATGTATTTTTGTAAGAATTTAAGATGATTGTGATTTATTAGGGGCGAGGTGTTCTTGTAATATGTAGCCATGAGAATCTATGTGTATAGACATCTGTAGAAGTTTAAGACTATCTGTAATTTCAGGTAGGTGAGAGTGTTGTGTTGTTGAGATTAATCTTATATATTGTATATGTATGTATGATCATGGGAATTTGTGTATGTATATCTGAGGGAGAATTTAAGGCTCGTCATGATTTGCAAAAGGTGGGGTGTTGTTGAAATTTTCTTGGATATTTCTTATATGAATTCTGCTATGTGTGTGTATTTGAGCTGGTATTTATATGTAGGTAGAAATAAATTGTTTTCAACATCGACATTTGGTACTATAAAATACTATCATATATCTGGACTTCCCTAATCCTAGTATGCTTTTGTACTTACGATTGCTTTATATTTTCTCATGCTTAAATTTGTCTCGCGTTGAAGTCGGTCTGTGTGAAATTTGTTTATATTACAGATTTTGTTTATTTAACTACATTCGTCTTCTTTGACTGAAAGAGTTATCTACACACAGAGAAAAACCAACTTGAAATCAGTAAGAACCATGCTGAATTAATAAGAACCAGGTTTAGTCATATTGAAATTTCTTATTTCAATATGGACAAAATATTAATTTACAGTATTCATTTATTAAACTCATTAGTTTGTAGATATCTCAATATACATTTTCTATTATATTAAAAATTATTGAATTAATGTGACGCATTCTTATTTTTAAGCTGCAGATTTTCCCTGAGTGTATGGATTGTTTATATTTGCATTGTGCTTTAACTAAACGACGCTTCATATATTTTCATGATGTAGATCTAATAAATACTTAAGCATTGATAAGAAATTTGATATGTATACATACATATCTACAAATTGATTTTATGTATGTATGTATGTATGTATGTATGTATGTACATATATATGTACATACAAATAAGTGTTCAACTCAATCTTTGAATACATTTTTTATTTTATTTTTTGTCATGTGATGTCTGTTGTTGGTGAAATTAAAAACATTTTAATTTTTATCTGCGTTTACTTAAAAGTTTGTGAGGATTTTCTGTTGTAAGTAAAACTGAATTCTTGAAGATATGTACTTACATACTCTATAGTAATAGTAACTATAATAGAAATATTTCTTATACTTAATTTACAGTTTTTTAAAGTATAGGGTATAAAATTGTTTCTAGCTATAGCCTTCTACATTTATTTTGGAAAACTTGCTTTGCTTTTTAAAAATGTATAAACATTTTTAAATGAAACTGATCCGGCACTCCAGCTTAGGTACTGATAGTTTTTTTTTGTTGTTAGTTAACTTACTTATTTTTTATTGATAAACATTGGAAATCAAAAGGGAGTTTTATATTGTAATTATTATTTTCATAATTGTTGAAAACAATCGCTGCTTTTTGTTTGTTTTTTGCGATGAAATTGATTGAATTACTTTTGAAACTTTACGCGTTTATAAAAATTATGTTATTTTCTATATTTCTTAATTTATAAGACTTTTAGACTTTGTCCTTTAGGGGTTATATATTCTATTATACGATTATGAATAAGAATGCAGTAAGCTGATGTATTTGCTTACTGCTTCAAATTAAAATTTTATTAAATTGAATAAAAGGAGTTTTTTTCTTAAACTCTGATGCAGTTAGAAGCGCTGGAGATTCTTTCATATAACAGCTTTTTTGAAATTTTTGATACATAGTATAATATAGAATTGGATAACATTTATTTTTAATTTTTATGTTAAGAAGTACGGGTATGAGACTGAATTTAAATGTACTTTTAAATTAGTTAAATCTAAATGAACAAACATATTTTCTTCTTTAATAGCGATCAACAGAAAACGAACTCGTTTTCATATAATTTAGGTATACCCTATCGACGGCTCCTCTAGGATACAAGATGACTTTGTATGACGAAATTTCTGTTGCTTCATACTGATAATATGTTTACATTAATAAGGTACATATAAATATGTTTATTTTATGAAGGGTGAGCACCTATGGGTTTTATTTAATGTTCTATATGATTTTTTTTTACATTTTAATAAAGTTCAGCGTATTGTATATATATTTCTGAAATGTTTAAGTGTGTTTTGTGTGCCCATCGGGTAGAGTGTACGTATTAGTTGGTCAGTCAGTCTCTATTTTTATTTATTTTTTTTTCTTCTAATGTGCCACTCCTTTTTCAGATTTTACTACTTGGAATAGAGAATTTTTGTCTAATTTTTTGGTGGGTATATACATTAGGTATGTAGAAATTAGTTTAGATACAAAGAAATGCATGTTTAATATACAACTATTGTATCAAATCGATCTCAAATAACTCAGTTACCTCTACCAGCAATTCACCGTTGGTGTATTCATAAAGTGTTAGAAACAATGAAATATCTATGTTTTGAGAGAATTTTTCCCCTCAATTATTTCTACATGAGGTTTGAGGGGTCAATCACTGTCGCATTCATATGTAATGATTATTCACTTAAAAAACGTCATCATCACCATCAATCATCTCCGTATACAATACATTCATGAGTTGGGTTGATCCAGATACAATTGCTGTCTCATCACCTTCTAACAGCTTTATATATTTTGCTAGTATGCATGCCTTAGCATGCTTCTATCGATAGTGACGTAAGAGTCCGAGATGTAGTAGTGTTACAATTAAAAATCTTTACTATTAGAATTTACCAGTTCGCTCTTTTGAATTTTTGCAAAGTAGATACATATGTATGTATTTCATTGACCACAAAATCATAAAATTTCTTTGCTTACAAAATTGTATGACGTGAGGATTTTTTTTTTTTTTGTAATTATACATGCTTCGGCATGCTTTCATTTTTTTTTTCTATAAATTTATGTAATACTCATACAGATACAGATATAAAGTAAGATCTGTTTACTGTACATTTTAAAATTTATGCATGCTTCAGCATGATTCTAGTTGAAGCGTATATTCATTCACTAAGTTTTTTTGATACTTATTCATACACATGTACATTCTTAAAGATTGGATATCAAAGTCCAATTTCCGTAGTTTATCTATATTTTCTAAAGATCTGATAGCTAAAGAAATAAATAGAGTGAAGATCTTCTATAATAATCCCATTTTCATATTGTAAAATTTTGCGTGCTAGCGCTTTCGATGGGAAAATATACATACAACTTTATAAAAAGTGATAATATGATGTGCTGCTGAATATTGCACTATGTTATAGTTCATTTTAAACACTGAAGTTTTAGCAATATTTCATTCAGACCAACAAGTTTAGAGAATTCCACTACATTTAGTTAATTATCTTTCTTAAGACCCATCATTCCTAATCAATCCTACAAAAAACAACACAAACTAGATTTTTCGTTTTAATTTTATTTTTATTAAATTCAACATTCATTCTTCAAATTACTTTATACTATATTAAGTAGCTTTTCCTCATTTGTTGAGTTGACTTTAATAGGAGACATTTTAATGGTACGATGAACTTTTCTATTGCATGCATTGAGTAAATCTTTATACATACCAATCCACTTATATGAACCATTAAAGCTAATTCTTTTCACATCATATCTTTCAATGATCTATTAAATCATTCTAATATTGATGCTTTCATTTTAAGTAATGTTTAATCTTCTATTTATGTATGAGTTTTCCCAAGTATTTATTAAAAAATTCTTTAGAATCATCTGTTTGTAAGTTTTTTGGTACCCGTACCACTTCAAAAATATTTTCCATTGCCTTGGTTTTTAGAGTGCAGCTTTTATTTTCAGCTGTACTTTGAGAATGTGTCAATTACAGTCTTCAAAAATCAACAATTTCTATTTTCTGTAGAATAGTTCTACATTTCACCTAACTTAGCTCCATAAAACATCATATATTCCTGTCATTACATCTCTACAAGCACAAACAGTTGTTGAAATTTAATATGGACTTCGTTAACTAAATTCCTTTTTAAAGACATTGAATTGTTTCACAGATTTTTTCGAAAGTGTTGTGATCTACATCTTGCACTTTCAGCTATTTATACTAACATGTAGTTAATTTTCTAATCTATATATTTAACCGTAAACTCTTCAATTTGTTTTTAATTATTTACTTTTTAGAATTGCTTTTTCAATTTTATAACTGTCTTCTTTCTCTAATTTTATTTCACGTTGTAGTTCCTCAATTTGCATTTAAATATATTCTTGAATATTAATGCTTTAAGCTATATTATTAATTTGTCTTGTATTTTATCTTCATTCAGTTTAATGTAACTATCAACAATAGTTTGTATCTAATTCATTTATGCCTTCCAATACTGATAAGTCAGTATAAATGTCTTCAGAATTAGAAGTCTATGAGTAAAATCATCGTCATCATCATTCTCAGTATTAGCATCATTAAATATGATGGTATTATCAAATATTGTTCCTTCTACTAGTTTCTTTTGGGGTACTTGTCTATATCTTGAGTGAAGGTTTCTCAGGCTTTAAACTTGTATATTTTCAACTTCTGTCTTGATTTTACTTTCTTCTTTCATAAGAATTCTTTTAATATTTTTAGAACTATTTATGAATTCTTCTGCTATAGGTTTAAATGTATCTTTTAGTTGTTCACTTGTATCTATTTCACCAGTTTTTATACTACGAAGCTTTTTCTTCAACACATTTCTTGTCAACACCAACTGTTTTAAAATTTTCTCATCCAGGGCAAATAACAGGTATCAGCAATCATATCAGCTTTTCAGGAGCTGGTCTGGTTTTCAGATCAGCTTTTCAGGACCTGGTCTGGTTTTCAGATCAGCTTATCAGGAGCTGGTCTGGTTTTCAGATCAGCTTTTCAGGACCTGGTCTGGTTTTCAGATCAGCTTATCAGGACCTGGTCTGGTTTTCAGATCAGCTTATCAGGAGCTGGTCTGGTTTTCAGATCAGCTTTTCAGGACCTGGTCTGGTTTTCAGATCAGCTTATCAGGAGCTGGTCTGGTTTTCAGATCAGCTTTTCAGGACCTGGTCTGGTTTTCAGATCAGCTTATCAGGACCTGGTCTGGTTTTCAGATCAGCTTATCAGGAGCTGGTCTGGTTTTCAGATCAGCTTTTCAGGACCTGGTCTGGTTTTCAGATCAGCTTATCAGGAGCTGGTCTGGTTTTCAGATCAGCTTTTCAGGACCTGGTCTGGTTTTCAGATCAGCTTATCAGGACCTGGTCTGGTTTTCAGATCAGCTTTTCAGGACCTGGTCTGGCTTTCAGATCAGCTTTTCAGGACCTGGTCTGGTTTTCAGATCAGCTTTTCAGGACCTGGTCTGGTTTTCAGATCAGCTTATCAGGACCTGGTCTGGTTTTCAGATCAGCTTATCAGGAGCTGGTCTGGTTTTCAGATCAGCTTATCAGGAGCTGGTCTGGTTATCAGATCAGCTTATCAGGAGCTGGTCTGGTTTTCAGATCAGCTTATCAGGAGCTGATCTGATTTTTAGATCAGCTTATCAGGTAACAGATCAGGCTATCAGGAGCTGTTCAGATTTTCATTTCAAGATATCTGAGTCAGATTTAGTTATCAGTGTACAAGTAGCTAGCCATTTATAACATTTATATACATGAAGTTTAAAGTCAGATGAAATACGAAAAAGTAAAGTTTTATCTAGTAAAATTATTTTCTATAACGATCATCATTTAATTCACTATCTTTGCTTATAATCAAAAATCCATATTTATCCTTTCAACATGCTTTTTATTTTTCTCACCTAACTTAAACATTAAATATACATTATGATGATCTCTTATTAAATGTTTGGTGATTCTGGTGTAAGTTTTACATAAGTAGAATGAATCAACATTCTTATCTCTCCCCATACAAAAATATGCTTCCCACACGCATCATCGTTAAATATCATATTGGAATTACTTTGGACTGAAATAACAGATTCACTATCGGTAAATTTTGTAATATATTATTATTTTAATTGATGTAATTAATTTCTTCAGATATTTATATCTGGGGTGATATAAAGATTTTGAGTATAAATAAATGTTCTCAAAATTTAAGTCCATTAGGACTTTCTAGCAAGCCAATCATAGCGTTTTTTTCGCAATTTGACAGGTCAACTATTGTTGCACGAATAGAATTTGATATAAGGGAACTATGATTTATTTTTGAACTATCGTTCGATGAATCATCAATATTTCGTACCAAGAATTATTTATGTTGTTTTGACTAAGGGTATGAGTCAATATTTATAAAATCCATTTTACAAAGTATGCTTTAAGTGTTTAAAACCGCTATTACCATAAAAATGGTGGTTTTAAACACTTAAAATATACTTTGTTTTACTAACCGCATTTTATAACTAAATGCATTTCATAAATATTGACGCATACTCATAATCAAAACAGCATATAAATATCCTTTGTTTTGACTATGAGTATGAGTCATTATCTCTTATTATAGAAAAATAAAATAGTATGATTATATGATATCAGAAATCATGTTTTCTAATATCATATAACCATACTATTTGATTCTTTCTATAATAATAGATAATATTTATGAAATGCATTTATTTACAAAATGCGATTAGTAAAACAACATAAATATAGGATGGTATGAAATTTTGATGATTCATCAATATTTCGTACCAAGGTATTTTTAGGTTGTTTTTACTATGAGTATGCGCCAATATTTATGAAATGTATTTCATAAATATTATCTCTTATTATAGAAAAATTAAAAATGTAGCTATACGATATCAGAAAATATTTTCTGAAATCGTATAGCTATATTATTTTATTTGTCCTATAATAAGAGATAATGGCCCCTACTCATAGTCAAAACAAAGAATATTTTAAGAGTTTCAAATCAGTATTATCATACAAAATACTGATTTTAAACTCTTACAGCATTATTTATAAAACTTATTAAGGCTTTGTAAAGGCTTTTTAAAACAAATTTTTTATAAAAATTTTTTCTTAAAAAGTCTTTATAAAGCCCTAATAAGTGTTATAAATAAGGCTGTTAAAATATACTTTGTTTTACTAACCACATTTTTGTAACTAAACGCATTTCATAAATATTGATCCATACTCATAGTCAAAACAAAGGATATTTTTATGCTGTTTTGATTATGAGTGTAGATCATTATCTCTTATTATAGAAAAAATAAACTAATGCAGCTATACGATTTCAGAAAATATTTTCTGATATGGTATAGTTGCATTAGTTTATTTTTTTATAATAAGAGATAAAATTTATTAAATGTATTTAGCTACATAAATGATGTTAGTAAAACAACCTAAAATACCTTGGTACGAAATTTTGATGAATCATCGAACGATAGTTCAAAAATAAATCATAGTTCCCTTATATCAAATTCTATTCGTGCAACAATAGTTGACCTGTCAAATTGCGAAAAAAAACGATATGATTGGCTTGCTAGAAAGTCCTAATTTACTTAAATTTGAGAACATTTATTTATACTCAAAATCTTTATATCAACCCAGATATAAATATCTGAAGAAATTAATTACATCAATTAAAATAATAATATATTACAAAATTTACCGATAGTGAATCTGTTATTTCAGTCCAAAGTAATTCCAATATGATATTTAACGATGATGCGTATGGGAAGCATATTTTTGTATGGGGAGAGATAAGAATGTTGATTCATTCTACTTATGTAAAACTTACACCAGAATCACCAAACATTTAATAAGAGATCATCATAATGTATATTTAATGTTTAAGTTAGGTGAGAAAAATAAAAAGCATGTTGAAAGGATAAATATGGATTTTTGATTATAAGCAAAGATAGTGAATTAAACGATGATCGTTATAGAAAATAATTTTACTAGATAAAACTTTACTTTTTCGTATTTCATCTGACTTTAAACTTCATGTATATAAATGTTATAAATGGCTAGCTACTTGTACACTGATAACTAAATCTGACTCAGATATCTTGAAATGAAAATCTGAACAGCTCCTGATAGCCTGATCTGTTACCTGATAAGCTGATCTAAAAATCAGATCAACTCCTGATAAGCTGATCTGAAAACCAGACCAGCTCCTGATAAGCTGATCTGATAACCAGACCAGCTCCTGATAAGCTGATCTGAAAACCAGACCAGCTCCTGATAAGCTGATCTGAAAACCAGACCAGCTCCTGATAAGCTGATCTGAAAACCAGACCAGGTCCTGAAAAGCTGATCTGAAAACCAGACCAGCTCCTGATAAGCTGATCTGAAAACCAGACCAGGTCCTGAAAAGCTGATCTGAAAACCAGACCAGGTCCTGAAAAGCTGATCTGAAAACCAGACCAGGTCCTGATAAGCTGATCTGAAAACCAGACCAGGTCCTGAAAAGCTGATCTGAAAACCAGACCAGCTCCTGAAAAGCTGATACCTGTTATTTGCCCTGGATGAGAAAATTTTAAAACAGTTGGTGTTGACAAGAAATGTGTTGAAGAAAAAGCTTCGTAGTATAAAAACTGGTGAAATAGATACAAGTGAACAACTAAAAGATACATTTAAACCTATAGCAGAAGAATTCATAAATAGTTCTAAAAATATTAAAAGAATTCTTATGAAAGAAGAAAGTAAAATCAAGACAGAAGTTGAAAATATACAAGTTTAAAGCCTGAGAAACCTTCACTCAAGATATAGACAAGTACCCCAAAAGAAACTAGTAGAAGGAACAATATTTGATAATACCATCATATTTAATGATGCTAATATGAGAATGATTTTACTCATAGACTTCCAATTCTGAAGACATTTATACTGACTTATCAGTATTGGAAGGCATAAATGAATTAGATACAAACTATTGTTGATAGTTACATTAAACTGAATGAAGATAAAATACAAGACAAATTAATAATATAGCTTAAAGCATTAATATTCAAGAATATATTTAAATGCAAATTGAGGAACTACAACGTGAAATAAAATTAGAGAAAGAAGACAGTTATAAAATTGAAAAAGCAATTCTAAAAAGTAAATAATTAAAAACAAATTGAAGAGTTTACGGTTAAATATATAGATTAGAAAATTAACTACATGTTAGTATAAATAGCTGAAAGTGCAAGATGTAGATCACAACACTTTCGAAAAAATCTGTGAAACAATTCAATGTCTTTAAAAAGGAATTTAGTTAACGAAGTCCATATTAAATTTCAACAACTGTTTGTGCTTGTAGAGATGTAATGACAGGAATATATGATGTTTTATGGAGCTAAGTTAGGTGAAATGTAGAACTATTCTACAGAAAATAGAAATTGTTGATTTTTGAAGACTGTAATTGACACATTCTCAAAGTACAGCTGAAAATAAAAGCTGCACTCTAAAAACCAAGGCAATGGAAAATATTTTTGAAGTGGTACGGGTACCAAAAAACTTACAAACAGATGATTCTAAAGAATTTTTTAATAAATACTTGGGAAAACTCATACATAAATAGAAGATTAAACATTACTTAAAATGAAAGCATCAATATTAGAATGATTTAATAGATCATTGAAAGGTATGATGTGAAAAGAATTAGCTTTAATGGTTCATATAAGTGGATTGGTATGTATAAAGATTTACTCAATGCATGCAATAGAAAAGTTCATCGTACCATTAAAATGTCTCCTATTAAAGTCAACTCAACAAATGAGGAAAAGCTACTTAATATAGTATAAAGTAATTTGAAGAATGAATGTTGAATTTAATAAAAATAAAATTAAAACGAAAAATCTAGTTTGTGTTGTTTTTTGTAGGATTGATTAGGAATGATGGGTCTTAAGAAAGATAATTAACTAAATGTAGTGGAATTCTCTAAACTTGTTGGTCTGAATGAAATATTGCTAAAACTTCAGTGTTTAAAATGAACTATAACATAGTGCAATATTCAGCAGCACATCATATTATCACTTTTTATAAAGTTGTATGTATATTTTCCCATCGAAAGCGCTAGCACGCAAAATTTTACAATATGAAAATGGGATTATTATAGAAGATCTTCACTCTATTTATTTCTTTAGCTATCAGATCTTTAGAAAATATAGATAAACTACGGAAATTGGACTTTGATATCCAATCTTTAAGAATGTACATGTGTATGAATAAGTATCAAAAAAACTTAGTGAATGAATATACGCTTCAACTAGAATCATGCTGAAGCATGCATAAATTTTAAAATGTACAGTAAACAGATCTTACTTTATATCTGTATCTGTATGAGTATTACATAAATTTATAGAAAAAAAAAAATGAAAGCATGCCGAAGCATGTATAATTACAAAAAAAAAAAAAAATCCTCACGTCATACAATTTTGTAAGCAAAGAAATTTTATGATTTTGTGGTCAATGAAATACATACATATGTATCTACTTTGCAAAAATTCAAAAGAGCGAACTGGTAAATTCTAATAGTAAAGATTTTTAATTGTAACACTACTACATCTCGGACTCTTACGTCACTATCGATAGAAGCATGCTAAGGCATGCATACTAGCAAAATATATAAAGCTGTTAGAAGGTGATGAGACAGCAATTGTATCTGGATCAACCCAACTCATGAATGTATTGTATACGGAGATGATTGATGGTGATGATGACGTTTTTTAAGTGAATAATCATTACATATGAATGCGACAGTGATTGACCCCTCAAACCTCATGTAGAAATAATTGAGGGGAAAAATTCTCTCAAAACATAGATATTTCATTGTTTCTAACACTTTATGAATACACCAACGGTGAATTGCTGGTAGAGGTAACTGAGTTATTTGAGATCGATTTGATACAATAGTTGTATATTAAACATGCATTTCTTTGTATCTAAACTAATTTCTACATACCTAATGTATATACCCACCAAAAAATTAGACAAAAATTCTCTATTCCAAGTAGTAAAATCTGAAAAAGGAGTGGCACATTAGAAGAAAAAAAAATAAATAAAAATAGAGACTGACTGACCAACTAATACGTACACTCTACCCGATGGGCACACAAAACACACTTAAACATTTCAGAAATATATATACAATACGCTGAACTTTATTAAAATGTAAAAAAAAATCATATAGAACATTAAATAAAACCCATAGGTGCTCACCCTTCATAAAATAAACATATTTATATGTACCTTATTAATGTAAACATATTATCAGTATGAAGCAACAGAAATTTCGTCATACAAAGTCATCTTGTATCCTAGAGGAGCCGTCGATAGGGTATACCTAAATTATATGAAAACGAGTTCGTTTTCTGTTGATCGCTATTAAAGAAGAAAATATGTTTGTTCATTTAGATTTAACTAATTTAAAAGTACATTTAAATTCAGTCTCATACCCGTACTTCTTAACATAAAAATTAAAAATAAATGTTATCCAATTCTATATTATACTATGTATCAAAAATTTCAAAAAAGCTGTTATATGAAAGAATCTCCAGCGCTTCTAACTGCATCAGAGTTTAAGAAAAAAACTCCTTTTATTCAATTTAATAAAATTTTAATTTGAAGCAGTAAGCAAATACATCAGCTTACTGCATTCTTATTCATAATCGTATAATAGAATATATAACCCCTAAAGGACAAAGTCTAAAAGTCTTATAAATTAAGAAATATAGAAAATAACATAATTTTTATAAACGCGTAAAGTTTCAAAAGTAATTCAATCAATTTCATCGCAAAAAACAAACAAAAAGCAGCGATTGTTTTCAACAATTATGAAAATAATAATTACAATATAAAACTCCCTTTTGATTTCCAATGTTTATCAATAAAAAATAAGTAAGTTAACTAACAACAAAAAAAAAACTATCAGTACCTAAGCTGGAGTGCCGGATCAGTTTCATTTAAAAATGTTTATACATTTTTAAAAAGCAAAGCAAGTTTTCCAAAATAAATGTAGAAGGCTATAGCTAGAAACAATTTTATACCCTATACTTTAAAAAACTGTAAATTAAGTATAAGAAATATTTCTATTATAGTTACTATTACTATAGAGTATGTAAGTACATATCTTCAAGAATTCAGTTTTACTTACAACAGAAAATCCTCACAAACTTTTAAGTAAACGCAGATAAAAATTAAAATGTTTTTAATTTCACCAACAACAGACATCACATGACAAAAAATAAAATAAAAAATGTATTCAAAGATTGAGTTGAACACTTATTTGTATGTACATATATATGTACATACATACATACATACATACATACATACATAAAATCAATTTGTAGATATGTATGTATACATATCAAATTTCTTATCAATGCTTAAGTATTTATTAGATCTACATCATGAAAATATATGAAGCGTCGTTTAGTTAAAGCACAATGCAAATATAAACAATCCATACACTCAGGGAAAATCTGCAGCTTAAAAATAAGAATGCGTCACATTAATTCAATAATTTTTAATATAATAGAAAATGTATATTGAGATATCTACAAACTAATGAGTTTAATAAATGAATACTGTAAATTAATATTTTGTCCATATTGAAATAAGAAATTTCAATATGACTAAACCTGGTTCTTATTAATTCAGCATGGTTCTTACTGATTTCAAGTTGGTTTTTCTCTGTGTGTAGATAACTCTTTCAGTCAAAGAAGACGAATGTAGTTAAATAAACAAAATCTGTAATATAAACAAATTTCACACAGACCGACTTCAACGCGAGACAAATTTAAGCATGAGAAAATATAAAGCAATCGTAAGTACAAAAGCATACTAGGATTAGGGAAGTCCAGATATATGATAGTATTTTATAGTACCAAATGTCGATGTTGAAAACAATTTATTTCTACCTACATATAAATACCAGCTCAAATACACACACATAGCAGAATTCATATAAGAAATATCCAAGAAAATTTCAACAACACCCCACCTTTTGCAAATCATGACGAGCCTTAAATTCTCCCTCAGATATACATACACAAATTCCCATGATCATACATACATATACAATATATAAGATTAATCTCAACAACACAACACTCTCACCTACCTGAAATTACAGATAGTCTTAAACTTCTACAGATGTCTATACACATAGATTCTCATGGCTACATATTACAAGAACACCTCGCCCCTAATAAATCACAATCATCTTAAATTCTTACAAAAATACATACATACATACATACGCATAACCAATTTACCTCAACAACATCCTCACCCACCTCAAATCACGATCAACCTTAAACTACTATAGAGAGACACATTCACAAATCCCCATGGCTACATATTACGTCAACAACCCTGCCCACCCAAATCATGGTCAGCCTTAAACTCCTACAGACATACAAACACACAGATTCCCCCGGTTGCATATTACTAGAACACCTCACCCCTCATAAATCACAATCAGCCTTAAGCTCCTACAGAAATACACACATTGAAATTCCTACAAACATACACACACACACACACACACACACACACACACATACACACACATTCACACACAACTACATACGCAATCGATCTACCTCAACTACACCCCGCCCCCTGCCAATCAAACCTTCACCTAAATTCTCACAGACAGACAGACACATCCACAAATTCCTATGGTTACATATTACGGCAACAACGCCGCCCACTCAAATCACGGTCAGCCTTAAATTCCCACAGTCTAGCAACACCTACATTAGCATTAGAAAAAATAACTTTCACGTTTTCCCGTCGTCATTAGGAAAAATCATTTTCCCGTCGGCATTTGAAAAAATTATATTCATTTTTTGCCGTCGGCATTTGAAAAAAATAATAATCATGTATTGCAGTAGGCATTAGGAAAAATTATCATGTATTGCAGTAGGCATTAGGAAAAATTATCATGTTTTGCCTTCGGTATTACGAAAAATTATCATGTTTTGCCTTCGGAATTACGAAAAATCATTAGATGATTTTCCGTCAGCATTAGGAAAAACCATTTTCATGATTTTCCCCGTCGTCACATACACACATAAAAACCTCCAAACTATGAACCGCCTTAATACATTCACACAAAATATTCCACACACAAACTTCCCACGGTCAGGCAGGCAGACAGACAGACCGACAGACAGACATACACTTAATGTAAACAAAAACTCCTAATGTAAACAAAAAACTCCTAATGTAAACAAAAAACTCCTTATGTAAACAAAAAAACACAAATTTCCAAGAATTTAACAATTTTCAAATTTTAATTACCCAAATTTAACAATTTCAGCAACAATTTAACAATTTTAATTGTCCCCGGAACCCCAATTCCCTACTACTAATATGTCGAGTATCCTTATATTTTTGTATTTCTGATTAAACATTCATAGGCCGGGTTAACATCTGTGTGCCATGTGCCCAAAAAAGCTTAACCACTAGTTGCTAATAAGAAACTATTAGATTCAGATATGTACATATTTATTTATTCAAACAGTTTCCAATCACATTTGATTCTATAAAATTGTCTATTAGCTACGCATGTATGAAACTGTTTAACATAATAAGTCCTTTTTTACACTATGCAAGTCTTATTGCTAAGCTGATTAGTTTATTAGGAGAGAGAGACGGGGGAAAAGAAACGTTGCTGTTCCCCTCGTCTCTCTCCCCCTGAAACTAATCAGCTTAGCAATAAGACTTGCACAGTGTGATTTGGGACTAAATACGTGTCTGAATCAAACAACTTTTTATTAGTAATTAGTGGTTACGTTTTTTTGGGGCATATGGCAAGCAGATGTAAACTCGGCCATAGCCTACATATGTATAGACATACTCAGAATGAAAATATGTGAAAGAGCTTATTAGTTTGATGCACATGTGCCTTTTTATTTTAAGTTGTAGCGTATTTAAGTTTTTTGCATACACGAAGTAGAGATGCTTTACTTTTTTATTTTAGGTAATTCTCTGATGTCGAAGTGAAAACATGAATTCAAAAGAGGAGGAGGCACGTCACGACAGGAAAATTTGCAGTTAATAAAATTATTAAAAAGCCACGAACTAGTATACAAAGTAACCCATCCAGATTACGGAAAAATATACAAAAAATTATGCCAGAGAAGAAATTGTTTAAAAGTTACAACATTTAAAACCAAATGTAACAAAGATTAAGTAGAAAAGGGAAATTTAAGCAACCGCAACCCAATAAAAAAGAGAGATGAGAGCAGCAATGAGAAGTGGAATGTCAACTGAAGAAATTTATGTCTCAAACCAATTTTACTTAATGCATTGGGATTTATATTGCACTTACATGACGGAATTCGAGGCCAATTCAATTAATAATATGTTTCCACTAGAGCTGCAAAAATATCGATAGTATCGATAGTTTTGTTGTAAATGAAGTATCGTAATTTTTTCCACTATCGATACTATCGGTAAAAAAACAAGTAATTAAAAGAGTAAAAATAATCGAAGCCAGTAAACAGTAGCCGACAGCTTTGAAGCAAATTATCCGTCGTTGATTTAAGCTTTTGTACAGCGATGCAAAAGTTGGTACAATTGTATAATTTTAGCGCTATTTGAATGCCAAAAGTACCGTAGCACCGCAATGACCCATTTAGCACTACTGGAATCTCTTTATATTTATTACATGGCAAAAATAGCATTAAAATATATTAACCCCCTTATGCAAAAAATAATGCGTGCTTGAAGTGTACATTAAAAAAAATTCCATAGAAAAACCGGTTTTAACGGTCACTTATTTTTTTGCACAAGGGGGTTTATCTTTAGCTCGAAGGTATTAGAAAATTATTTAAATCAAACGATGTTTTCCGGTACTTAAAGAATTGCTGGAGGAATGTTATTTATTCCAAATTCATCTGCAAATGTGGAAATTTTATTTTCGTACCAAGGGTAGAAGCCCACTATTTACATCGACTGTGAACAATAGAATAAAAAAAAAGGTTATAAACGTAGTATATCGTAAATGTTACTTTTATATTCAGATCCCAACAACTAATTTTCTTTGTGCACCTTCTGGCGTTTTGTTAATTGATTTTTAGTTAATTAAAAAGTACAAGTATTAAAAAAATATAAATAAAGAATTAGGTACAATCGTACTGAAAAAATTAAAATTTTTTTTGAAAGTTAGTACAATTTGTAAATATGACATCACATCCCTTCTTCTGTATACATAAGTACTTAAATACATACGTATGTATGTATATGAATTTATTTATAAATCCAAGTGTTATTTGACAAATAGTAGTCACGAGTATCTTAATAAATTCAACATCGTCGACACAAAAGATAAATTTTGGTGGTACTGATATCGCGACGGCCGCCAATCGTCTCGGATTTATTTTGACATACCCTAGCGTGTTTCCCTACAAAATTTTTTTTTAATTGTACCTACATACCTACATATCCAGCCTAATCTTCGATGTAATCGTATGCGATAAAAAATAAATTTTTAGAAGAAGGTTAAAATTGTCGCTTACGATAAAACTTTACAGTTAGTGTCTCAAAAGTTATCAACAATTTTCGCATTTTGATAATTCTAAACCATGGGTAGGCCCATAAAATTATAAGTTCAATAAAAAAGTATATTTTCGATAATGTGCCGCTTACCATAAAATCGAAAAAAAGGCTTGATATATTTTTATATAGTAATAATACAATAAAATATTGAGGACTCTGGATTTTTTTTCGAGTCAAATGTAGTTTATGTGGCAACTTTTATAAAACTATTCGATAGTATCGATAGTTTTACATAAAACTATCGAGTGGAGCGACTATCGATAGTTTTGCAGCTCTAGTTTCCACCGACTTTAAATCAAGTAGGTTTAAGTAAATCACTTCAAAGTGTTTCCAACGAGCTTATGAGTGATTTGTTGTTCGAATTTTCGTATTCAATTTATGCACGTGCTTTATGAGGTGGGCGCAGCAGCTGTAATGTGAATTTTATTCACATGTAGTTGACATTTAAAATTGATTAAATATTCCTGAATGTCATTTTTTCGAAATTGTCAATCACTTTTGATGGATAACCCAGGGATCTAGTTTGTAATTTTAAAAGCAACGCAGGGTTGCATATATAAATTGAGTTCGAAAAATAGTATTTTCGACATTATTTATAATAAATCAACTACACACAAAAAAATTCGTAGGTTATATTTCCTAAAATTATGGTATAATTTTAACTAAGTGAAAGGGTAGAATGGCATTTACAAAGTTTTTTAGGTAATTCAACATAAATTTTAGATGATTTCTATGTTCGAAAAATCAACTAAAATTTTAGTTAAAACTGCTTAACGACTAGGTAAATTCATGTATTTATTTTTGATGAATTATCTAAATGGCAAAGTAAGTTTATACATACATATATAATTAGGCAAATTATCGTGGATTTTAGTTAAATTAACTCTTTATAATCCTATAATTGTTAATGACTTTCAAATAATAATTAAAGACTTTTTGCGTTTGTTAACAAATTATTATTAACTATTATTTATTAATTTATCTACATCTACATATGTATGTATTTATGTATATTTAAATTTGTTGTATGTGTTTGTTAGTAAACGACTGACTGAATGAGTTCGACCCAAGTCTATTTTTGACCTAAGCGGCTATTGGACGGTCATATTTGTTATGTAAAGATTGTGTGATAACATACCATCATACTAATTTAATAGTACAAAATACGTGTCAAACTCAGTGCAAATTTCATTTGTGATTTCGTAAGCAAAGGGTAACGATGGCTTGGCTTGGTTGAAACGTGCATTTTTAAAGGATTTTATTGAAATGTATGAAAGTCACTATTCAGTGTTTACTTATATACTGATGTTTGGCATACTTGGTACGATAGCCTAATCCTCGGATGGTTATTGGTTTGCAACACAGTACATTCAAAAGACATGACCGCAGCAAACCATGGTTTTGGTATTGCAATAAACAACCGACGCAATAATACAACAGCCTCTCATCACACCAAGTATGACCGCCTAAGAGCCGCACACAGAAAAAATGCATACATTTTTACTGCTTTTTTATATCTAGAAAAGATGTGATTTCTTCTAAACGGCTAGACCGATTTTCTTCAATCATAACTAAGAATACTCTCGATCAAGTTATCTTTCAACCCAAAAAAAAAACTAAACCAAAATCGGTCCAGCCGTTTG
This sequence comes from Tachina grossa, assembly GCA_949987645.1. Classification (NCBI taxonomy): domain Eukaryota; kingdom Metazoa; phylum Arthropoda; class Insecta; order Diptera; family Tachinidae; genus Tachina; species Tachina grossa. Next base: position 128,867,204 of record OX465274.1, on the reverse strand, counting down.
GTCTGTCGTAGACTCGTACAGATACACAGTCGGGGGTCAATAAAACATTTGAAGTTAAGAAAACGTGTTTTCATAAGTGCAACCGGCCACTGCTGTTTATTGTCCTTCGAGGGTTTGCGTCTCACGTCGCATGTGAATAATGTTTGGCGTCAGTTTGCGGTATCCCGTTGTTTTCCATTAACCACATGCAAGAACAATTATAAAGAATAAATATTGAAAAGTGGTTGGAGAGCCAAATAAAAACTTACTTAAACAATAAACGAGAGGATTTTGGGAGTTCCGGCTTCGTATGCTAAGGCATATGTCGTTTGGAATTTTCTCGAATTAGGCGCTTTAATATATACATATGTATGTATACATACATACATATATAGAAAGTTTTGATGGCGTTATAACCCTTGTATTCGGCCAAGTAAATCTCCCATACACGGGACACGGAGCAACCTCAAACTAGGAAAAAAAGACAACTTTTGCCGGCCTCATCTAGGTTATGTACATATGTATTTATAATACAGTAGTTTTCGCTTATAGTCACATTTAAAATTGCACAGAAATTGTGGACTATATCGCTAATGTGATTATATGCCTAATTTTTTTATATGCCACGCAGAGGTATATAAAAGAATTTCCATACAATCCAATTATGTCAATTACAAAACAATTTTTTATTTAAGAGGCACATTTGTGTGGCCTTTTATGCAACAATGTTTTGTTCTAAAGACATGTTCTTCTACTAAACAGTAGATGGAGGTTGAAATTTAGATTTACTTTTTGGTTTATGACTTATATAAATAACTAAAAAAAATCTGTTGAAAATTTTTGTGACTATAACGCGAATAGTTTGCTACAATTTGAATTTTGACTACCACAAAGTTGGTGCATATATGTCAAATATGACTATATAGTAAATGGACTATATCGTCAACTTTTTAAATGAAATTAAGTTCTAAAGTCACAAAAAACATTAAATATGGACTATATCATTAATGTGGCAATAAGCGGTAGTGACTATAAATGAAAACTACTGTAATTTAAAAAAATGGCTAACACAAATTTAAAAATTTTTAAATTTTTATGTATACATACATACTTTCTTGCTCAAAATTTTTGTTTTGACAATAAAATAGAAATTTATTCAGTAAAATAATTTCGAAGAAGATACCTTTATTGTAATAGGTATATTAACTTGGATTTTAGGTAAAGTGTAATGTACAAATTACCCATCTGCCTAGTTAATAATACCCAAGTTTTTTACTTTCATATAAGAAAAAGTTACCTATGCAAGCTTAGTTAATATTACCCCTTATATTTTTTTGTGTGTACTTTGAGGTGATTTATCCATATGTATGGTAAATCATGTATAAATTAACATGATTTGCACAAATCATGCCGGTGGAAACATATTATAATTAACTAATAAGGTAAACAAAACTTAAAACTAAATTTGGGACAAAATGTGCACCAAAATATTTCTAGTCTATAATTCTCAACAAAATAGAATGCATTTTGTAGTTTGCTTGTTTCGTATAGGACAGCTCATTTTGTGAAAGCGTATGAAACAGCAGTTCAAAAAAGATAACTTGTTATTTTCTTACATGGGCATACTGCATTATATATTTACTGCATTACAAGTTCATTACAGTAAAAATTTACTGGTTACTGAAAAAAAAAACTCAGTATCCAGTAAAAATTTACTGAATACTGGAAAATTTTCAGTAAGCGATTTTTACTAATGTACTTTTATCATAGGAAATATTCATTCGTGCAAAGCGAATAAGTGTGGAATGTAGATGTAGTTGAGTAGATTGCCTTGAAACTTAAAAAAAAACACTATCAAAATCGGAAGTTATCTATAAAAAACGCTAATCGCTTTGAATCGATCGCTTCTGATTTTTAAGGGGTGCATTGCGAATTTTTTTACAAGCCACACTGAGTCGTTTTCATGAATGAATATTTCCTATGATGGAAGTGCTTTATTATTAAAAATTTACTGATTACTGAAATTTTATCCAGTATTCAGTATATTTTTTACTGGTTGCTAAAATTGTTTTCTGCAACTTTAATTTTACTGCAGTATGCCCATGTATGCATATTTTAAAATGTTATTTGATAGTTCTTTCATGCATACATACATATTTACATATGTATGAACAAATTTTTTAAACGTTATTTGATAATTAAATTTCAAAACTTTTTTAGTCTAAGCGTTCAATATTGGTTGAGGTGTCTGCATTGCAACAATCGGCCTCAGTACCATAATTGAAACAAAATTAAATACATATCTGCAAAAAATAAAAAACTACAAATTATAGTGATTTAATTTTCGAATGGGCTCCGAAAAATTTGAATGAAATAGCGAATTTCCGATGCCGATGTGCCTAATTCTTGCACATTTAGACAAGCGTTGGATACTAATCAGCTATGCTTGCCAACGTAGTCTCACGGTGTGTCTACAGCTATCAACTAAGTCGTGCGCGCCGTTTTATTAAAAACGTTTTTGGCATCATGTCTCCACGATCCAGAGTACGGCGAAAAATAATATGTTTGAATCCATAAAAATAACTAAGAAAATAACACTTGCGTGTTGCGTGGCTCCATTGCTATTTGATAGCCACAAATAAAAAAAGTATGCAACGGCCAACTCATTTGACCGTTACGATGGCAATGGTGCACTTATCCCGGGTGCTTGGCATAGCTACGAGCAGCAGGTAGTTCAATGTATCCACTGCAAAAATCTCGTAACAAGACATTCAATGCCAAAAATGTTCAAAACAGTTTACGACATATTTCGTTCAAGAAGGTGCATGATTTTCAGTACACACAAATAAATATTTACATAAATAATTTCATTTATATACTTTTGTACATGTATGTATGCTGATCCCTCGGCTCCGGTCGTGTTTTTTTATTTAAAAATCGTTTAAAACTGGGGGCAAATTACGGCACTCGTTATCGAACGAAATTACGAAGTATTTCAATAGAATTTATATGGAAATATTTCGTAATTTCGTTCGATAACGAGTGCCGTAATTTGCCCCCTGGTTAAACAATCGAAACCCAGGCAAAATTTAACCAGCCCTACAATGTGTTTTTCAAAAAAAAAAATCCGTACCAAATATAAAAATCAGGTTCCGAACAGGATAAAAATATCCTTTATTTGACGGTGGTATTTTAGCTTTCCATTAGTAAAAAAAATTAAAAATTGGTTTAGTGGTTTGGGCGTGAAATCCTCACCAGCAAACAAACAACAGCACTTTAACATTTTTAATACCAGCAACGATAAATAAAAACTAAAAATATAATGGAAAATATTTAATTTTTGTAATAAAAATTTGGCAAACCATCTTTTAGATTCAGAACCGTAACATTTTTATGTAATAAAATAAATAAATAAATAATTAAAAATCAATCATTGAAATTTGAAGTATTTTATTTACGATTATTTGAAACAATACTTCAAAGGAAATAAAATTGTTAAATAAACAAACAAATGAATGAAATACAAAAAAGTGCGAAACAAAAAGCATAAAAAATCTTACTGAATGAAACATTTTTATTAATTAACGTGAGTTTCTAAAGAAGGGAAGAAAAATTTAACTAGACTTTAATAGCTGGGGGAAAACCCGATATTTTTCTGTGGAGTCACGCACTTCGTCAGCACCCATTTCTATCTATTGTGGTAGAGATTGTAATTAATATCAATAAATTTTGAATGAAATGATTATTGTATATCAATTAAATTTAAAAATGTCTCATTCCCAAATTTTTAATTATTTAGAAATCATTATTAATTAAATATGTAATTCCAATTATTGAATTGGAAATAGGGTACATTTTCAACAATTATTTAGTTTAGACTTTTTTGCTTTGGTTTTCTTTTACATATTTACATACATACATACATAGTATGTATGTACATAAATATATTTTTAGGTACATATGTAAATAAAATAAAAGAAAACCTTTTTTGGACCAGAATATACATATACATAATTTTCTTTTGTGAAAGATGGGTGAAATTACCAATAAGTCATTACTAGGGAAAGGATTTTCATGTAAATACATGTTTTCTTTCGTTGGTCGCAGATCAGCGTAAATAAATTATCTTTGCGAATCAACAAATTTGCAACAAAATGGCATCAATTTGTTAGTGCATATTTTTGCATATTTTATAATAAATGCATATATTTGCATATTTAATTATAAATGTATATTTTTACTACATTTTTTAGTTTTTCATGCTATAAATCAAATTTTGGTTTTTGATTAGTTGCAAAGTATTTAAAGCTGCACTTTTTACGACTGTGTAAGAACAAAAAAGGGGAAAACATGAAAAAATTACAATCATATTTTTTGTGATATTATTCGATATTCAAAAATACCGTAGGACTCCTTCAACTCATATGAAAAATTCAATACCTTGGCTTAAGTCAAGAATACATACCAATGCTACTAGAGAATGGGATAATAGCCCTTTTAAGCTCAAAAATGTTTGTGTACTTTTTTTCAGCGCTTTCAACTCCATGTGGATATCAAGTGATTTTGAAAGCGCATTTGCGTGCTGCGGCCTTTTATGAAAAATATCCAGTGATACGATACGGATACATTCTATAGTAACTAGATGGGGAACGCGGCAGAAGGCTGTCGAATACTATATTTTTATTAATAAAGTTAAAGATATTTTAAAGTAAAAAAACCTTATAAATTCATATTTGTGCACACAAAGTATTGCTTTATTGTTCACACTATAGCCCAATTAAATAGAGGCTTTCGTTACTTCAACTGCTCAAGTTGAATTAATTGAAGATTCGGTAAAATAATTGTGCTTTGAAAGGCAGAATAATTTAATAGATTAAAAATAAAATAAATGCAACAAAAATAAAAAATATGCAACAAATTGCATAAATAGTTCTAACAACGAAAACTTAGAAACTTAATATTCCACAAACGAAATAGCAGCATTTAAATAAATTCTGCTGACGTAAAACTCATTTTTATTACAAAAACGTTTTTTCAGAAAAAATTTTCAAAGATTTACCTTTGACAATTTAAAAAAATTTATTCATTCATGAACGTACTAAATAAAAGTTCGACTTAACTTTATTTTGTTTTCCACATGATTTAACAAAATATTTGTTAAGAAAGCATTGAAGCTAAGCTTTTTATGTTTTTTAAGTTTTTAATGACAAAATGTTTGTTAAGAAAGCAATGAGGCTGATGTTTTTAAGTTTTTAATGCTGCTGAATGTTGAAAAAAAGTTGATAAATGCATATTTTATTAGTTTTAAACACATATTTTAACATTTTTATTGCATATTTTATGTACATACATAAAACGTGATTTTAAATGCATGTAAATCCTTTCCCTAGTCATTACTATAGGGAACTCAGTGATTGGGAAGAAAGCAGTACTAACAGTTCATAGCAAAGTATTGAGGGCTATAAGGCCAAGACTTGACTTAGGAAGATCCAAACTATACCGGACATGAATAGGAAGGCTGTGCGAATCTTGATAGACGCGTTGAGTGGTCACGGCTCGGTCAGAGCAAGAACTAAAATTTGGGAATTTAGTACTCCAGATTTCTGTAGGATGTGCGAGGATAAAAAGGAACCAGAAACCATTGATCATATTATTTGTCGCTGCCCAAATCTGCAATGTTATAGGCTTAGATGGCTGAGCAGACATTTATATAAGAGCCTTACAGATGTCAAAAATTGCTAACTAAAGGACATCAGGGGCTTCATCATGGAAATTCAGTGGCTTAGTGACGGACAATAGGGTTACTTCTGGGTACAAATGGGGGTTAATATTACTTTAAGTGGGCAATAGAAGAGAGTCACAATGTACCTAATTGGGTCTCCGATTTTACCACCATCCTTCCTAACCTAACCCTACCTAACTTATAATTTTCTTATATTTACTTAAATATACATATTATTAGTTTATTTTTATGTTTTCGTTTTTTTAATTTATTGCACTTAAACAATAAATTACACAAGAACTGAATTGAGGTATTTTATATGCTTTCACTCCATTTTATTTTTCAAAAGATGTGTGCAGTATTGCAAATAGAAACAATTCTCTTACAATGACGCCATTTTCAGTTGCATAAACTTCGCACATCTGACAAATACATATCTTGCAATAATTTTAATTTAAATATTTTTCAATTTGTTCACACGATTGTAAGATGTCTGACAAATTGTTGTCAATTGTTTAAAAAATTAAATTAAACATTAAAAACAACAAAGTGTTAATATTATCACAGTAGGTTGGCGTGTTCTATAAAATACTAGTCTATAACAATTTTTTAAATGCACTGGTGGATATAATAAAAGTAAATCACCCTTATTCTAATTGTCGACATCGACGTCGATTTATCACAACACCAAAAAATTACTGCTTGTGTATCCGTTGGCGAAAACAACTGACTCCTGTTGGCAGGTTTAGACCTTAGGGAACGGAAGTAGATTGCCAGTAGTACAAAATTGTTCTCGAGTGCGAGTAAACAAGCCCCGATTTTTTGGTATTGTGTTAAAGTGACGTCGATGTCGACAATTAGAATAAGGGTGAATATGTTTACAAACATCTATTGATTCTCGCTTTGAAATTCGTCCATAATATCGACCAGTGCACGTGCCAATTTTCGTTTAGCACGTAATGCTTTTGGTAGTGGGAGACTATGCAATTCAGCAGCAACATGATCACCAAAAACATCGAATTGGTCTTTTTCTTTTGGTTCTTCAGCTATGGTACATATTGCTTTCGCTGCCATTTCTTTAAATACATCAGAAGATGGTCGTACCGATGCTGTTTTTTTTCACGTTTTTGTTGTATTGGTGATAAAGATTCCAAGTTTATGTCTCCCGAAAACTGTGATAAAGATGAAAATTAAAAAAACTCGTAAAATAAAAATTTGTAAAAACTCACCAAGTTCATTGAGGAAATGAATTCGGTTGTTTCAGATGTTTCATTTACATCTAGAAACAACATTGCTTTGAAATATTTCCACCAGCAGCTGAACCAGATTTCTGTCTCTCGGATTTGCTTAAATTGGTTTTAAAAGTTACACTTAAATTAGACCACTTCGCTTTGCACTCATCCGCTGTTCGTTCTCCCAAGAAGTCAGCTATTTCCTGCCATGCCGATATTTTCGGTAATTTATATAGGGGACGTCCCAAAGCATCGCGCGTTCTTCAACAGCATGAATCAACTTCATTATGTCTTCATGACACCATTCGCACACCACTTTTGGCCTTATTTGCGTGTAATTTTTTTTTTAACTTTTTTGCTGGTTGTAGTGGTTTCAATTGTTCATATTCCTCGTATTCTAGTTAATTTTAATTATTATTCGAACTCCATTTGTTTCTATATTTATGATTTTAAGTTTAAAGTTCGTATCGCTTTTAAGCCAAATTACATGTGATAATTATTAATGAACAAATAACACCAAAGTTAGTTGTAAATATTCTGACAACACATAGTGGAACGGAACAGCCAGCCGTTTTCGAAGGCCACTAAAACCTTCATCATCAGCGTTCTTTTGTGTTTGGTCAACTGTGTGTGGTGTTAGTTGATGTAGATTTCTGCTTTATACATATACTTAGCATTATTGCAAAGGGAATATGTGAATTGTTTTGATTCATCGTATTTCAATTTGCTGAAAGCTTTTTTGTATTGTAAGCTCAATTTTACCATCTCTATATTTACAACAGTCTTACCATTGTCGTTTTGTTCTTTTACTAATTATACACATGGTAGTTAATTTGCTTATTTTTTGGTTCTACTTAAGACAAACTTTTTTGGTTTGTTACTATTAAGTATATTTTTATTTAATTTTTGCCACAGGCCCATGGCTATTAATTTTAGTTGATTTTAATTATTATTCGAACTCCATTTGTTTCTATATTTATGATTTTAACGGGCTAAGGTTCGTATCGCTTTTTAAGCCAAATTACATGTGATAATTATTAATGAACAAATAACACCAAAGTTAGTTGTAAATATTCTGACAACACATAGTTGAACGGAACAGCCAGCCGTTTTCGAAGGCCACTAAAACCTTCATCATCATCATCATCGTATTCTATTTCCAGAAATTCTGCCGTTGCATCCATTTCCTCAGTTGAATCCATTTCATTTCCATAATGTACAAATGTAAAAAACAGCAATAATAAAAAACAATAAAAGAGTGCAAAACTTACCAAATACAAAATCAAACTAAATTATACTATTGTTTATTTCCGGAGATCTATGCCGATTAATTTGAACGATGGCCGCCGGCGATAAAAAAAACGCGGCGTTAACTGAAATTCGCCTGTGAGCCGTTAATCGATCACAGTGCCGCTGAGTTCATATTATTGAAATCGTTTATTGTTTTTAAATTTGTTAGTTATTAATTGATTCACCTTCAGCTATATTTCGTTTTGTGTGCCTGTGTGTATGTTTGTAGATGCATATTAAAGGGCTGCGTAAATCGTTCTAAAAGTTTTGTATTCTATTTCACACTACTGCCAAGTAGTCTGTTTTAGTGCAAACATAAATAACAAAACAAAACTAACAAAACATGACTCTCACTAAAATCAATCAAACATCATTCGAATAGTTTTTCTCTGCAGTTTTGTTAGTGCTTGTGTTCTCAAAACAAGTAGAACATCAAAACGAAAAGCGAGAATGAAACAAAACAACAATAAATCATAGCAGAAACATCGAGTGCACTAGAACACGAGCACAAACATGCAAGCTATGTATGTATGTATAGGTATATATGTATACATATATTGAAAATAAAAATTAACAAATTATTATATATAAATGTACATACATATGTTAGAATGTATGATATTATTTCATAGTAAATAAAAACTCTTTTCAGCTTTCATATTCCTAACGAAGCGCAATGTTTCTTTTATATAGAAAATTATCTTTGCTATCAAAATATTCAAACATGTTTTGAATGTTCTGTGTGAATTTTGATGTTCTATTTCATTTTTGTTTTGAAAGGCTTGGTTTTACTTCAACATTGTTCTATTGCAGTTTTGTTATGTACTGCAGTATTCTTATCGTTAAGCAAAACACATCTCTTTTGAAAGTTTTGTTTTAAAATAACGGAGCAATATACACACACATTTTGAAATTAATGAGTCTGCTTGTAAGCCTTTTTTTAGGGCTTAAAAAAATACATCGGAGGCTGGGCTTAGTCATGCGGCGCATATGCATACGAATTTGCCATATGCTAAAAAGCTTGCATACGCTTTTCAATAAATAACATACATATATGGCAGAATACGCAGGAAATTTGTCAAGCAATAATAATATGCTGTTTAAACGATATGCTAAAATTACCAACATACGTTTGTTGGCATTGTTAGCAAAGCGGTAGCAAATATTGTTAAACATACATACGTATGCTGAAAAAATTTAGCATTTACACGATATGCAGGTACTTGTAAGAAATTTTTTCAGCATAAATATGCTGATTCAACATTACGTCTAAACTTAGCTTAAGATATAACTGAAGCCTGTATTAATAAGTCGTAGTCAATACTATGCAAGTCTTGTTGAAAAGCTTAGGAGAACAGAAACGCTTCTTTTCCCCTCGTCTCTCTCTCCTTGCAAACTAATCAGCTTAGCAATAAGACTTGCATAGTGTAAACTAGGACTTACTCTGCTTCAGCTGGCTGAGGTAATACTACAAGTGTTGTCAAGTTGGCTTTTGAATACGCCGTTTAAAAATAAGATTTGTGAATTGTTTTTCTAGAAGCAGTAACCAGCTTGAGCTTTTACTAATGAAGTAGTAGAAGCGTTTACTTTTCAATATGTTAAGCAAAGATATGAAGTCAATTGGCAAGATGATTCGCTATGGTACAAACTTTTTTTTTGCAGAAAATAGCGCTAATTTAACTAACGCAAACATTAAACCTGAACATTGGTTGTATGTATTTAATGGACGAGCCATTTCAAATCGTACCGATTGGAGCTTTCAAAATAATTTTTAAATATTTATATTGACTATATCGGTCAAAAGGACGGTAGATTAATTTTCTTACCATAAAGCTTCGTATCTAATGATGTTGTGTTTTTTATGGTTATGTTGGATTATGGCTAATTTTTGAATTTTTAACGTTCAACCAGACGTGTCATACTATAATGCCATAGCAATAACCAAAAAAATTCAATAGGTTTTGACTATGGCGACTCACTTATAATCAAATACATTCAGGGAAATTATGAATTTTATTGTTTTCCTATTATTTGATAAATGATTGAAATTGTTTCCCGGAAGAAATATCACGCGGAATTTTATTCCTAATTGCCATGAGTATTGCTTATAACTTATGATCGAGAATCTTTTTTTTTATGTTTATACACTCAAAATATTCCATGCTTAAAAATACGAAATATATTTTCGTAAAATAATTTTTGTGCAATAAACGAAAATTTTGTAAATTTTACGAAAATATTTGTGGCTTATGCAGGAAAACAGATTTTGTAATTTTACGAATTTCGTTAAGTTACAAAAATTATTTCGTACCATTATTTTCGTATATAGTACCATATTTTTCGTTTATTTTATTGAATTTATTAGTTGTGTTTTATGGGAATTGTTAAAATTTAAGTTTAAAATTTTTTTAAACGCACTAATAATCCCAAATTAATGTATTTCAATGTATTTTTAATAAAAGAATATTTTACTTAATAAGTAAAATATTAATTTACTTAATAAGTAAAAAAAATTTTAAACTTAAATTTTAACAATTCCCATAAAAAACAACTAATTATTAAATTGACTGCACCTGGTCAAAAAAAATACTTGTGTGGCAACACTCTATACTTAAATAGCTGTCAATGTTATTTACATTTATTTTTCTTTTTACATACTCTTACATATACAATTTGAAGCTGAAAAAAAGTCAGCTAATGTATTAAGCGCCCCATACACGATTCAATTAAATTTTCAATTGAGTCGGTTGTTGTCCAAATCAAAGCGTGTATGGCTCTATCAACTGATTAGTTTGGCAGTTGTCAAAAAATTTTGATTTTTCATGTTGACTAGTAAATCTTTCAATTCGATTGTGCTGTGTGTGCTCGAGTCTCTTGATTAGTTGTCAAAATTTATGTTTGTAGCTTTATTTTGTATAGAAAAAGTTGTGTATTTTTAAAATTGTATTTAATTTCATTGAATTTTAAATAAAAAATATATAAATTAATGAATGAATGCAATAGAAGTTTTAAATTTTTAAATTTGTAATTGTGAAAAAAATATAAATTTGACAGTTGAATGAAAATCTTTCAATTCAGTTTATGAAGTGTGTGGCCAAGAATCAATTCAATTGAAAGACTCAATTCACAATTGAATTGAAACGTGTATGGCGTGCTTTAATCGTAAAGTAAGAAAATGAAAAACATGTTGATTATTGAGTTCTTGTTTCAACTTTGTTATTTGTTATTGAGCTTCTCATTTGTTTAAATTAAAGTTTATAACATAATAACTCTAGTTGTTCTAAGAAACTTTGGGTAAAGGTTGCCTGCATTAGCAACAGTGAAATGCGCATAGGATCCAGCTAAACCCCTCAATAATCAATTTCAATGTATTTTTAATAAAAAATATTTTACTTAATAAGTAAAATATTAATTTGGGACTATTAGTGCGTTTAAAAATTTTAAATCTAATTAATTTGTTTTCACATTTATATATCGATGGTCTCAAGTAGAAAGGCCCTAACTCGTATTTTTTACGAAATTGGGGTTTTTACTGATTCCAATATATTTCACACAAATACACCTTGTCGCAAAAATTTATTGCAATAGTGTAAAAATTATCGTTTTTACTAGCAGTTGAACAAAGCAGTTCTACATGCAGTTGTACTGTGCATTATTACGTTTGTACCTTTTCCTGTAAAGTTACAATTATTTGAGTTAGGGCCTTTTTACTTGAGACCAACATATTATGTAATGATAACCATTATTATAAAGGTTTACAGGCGGCAAAATTTGAATGTTGCATTGTTTATTACACAGTCGCCATCATTCCGTTTTTATTGACATTGATTTTTTCTCTTTTAGTAGCGTGTTCTTGTCGATAGTATCACTATCGATATATCGATAGAATATATCGATAGTCTACTTAATATTAAACTATCGATAGAACCATCGATAATTTTGCAGCTCTACACTCAACTTATCCAGACACATACAAACGTATGTATATTTAAAATTTTAACCCCTCATGCAAAAACTATTGTTAAACTTAAAGTTGGTTTAACAAACGAATTTTGTATGGCAAAACCGGTTTTAACACATGCTTTAACTTTAACAAACGTTTTTGCATAAGGGGGTGGTTAGTCATTAAACAGTTTGCAACAATACAATTGGGGTATTCAAATGGTACTCATAAATTAACACGTTTTAAAGTTATAAAACGAAAAAATATGACTGCTGTGAGCAACCCTTTATAATTTACAATTATAAATATTGTATTTATTTGTATTTTTGTTTTAGCACCTTTGTACATTTCTTACTCTCTCTCTCTCTCAATTCCTTTGATAAACTGTCACGCATTTTTACATGTAGTTATGACAAACAATAAACATAGCTGAGAAAGTATTATTACTTTGTGACCTTTTTGTTTGAGCCACAACAATTTTTTTAAACTATGTTAAATTGTTAAGACATTATGACATTTAGAACACTTAAGACACCCTTGTGAATACCCCAAATATGTATAAAAAATTCAAAAGCATAATATTGTAAGTTTGTACAGAAACATTTCAAGAAAATTAAAAGTATTTTATTATTTATAATTATTTTTCACAACCTGCGAAAAATGGAAAGCATCTGGTTAAGGAAAACATAAATAACGGTTTTTTTCAATTGGTGCAAAAACGTAAGGATTCAAGTGCAATATGGACAATTTTTGCTAAAATTTTAATGGATGACGAAATAATTCCAGATGGATTGGTATGCTAGCGCACCTGTAAACATATATGTATTTAAGTGTAATAGACGTCAGTCATCCAATCTAAACCGTCATAAGTGCTTCAATTTAACTTCACCAAGTGGATCTGTTAAGAGAGTAAGTGAGGAGGATAAACAAGAAGCTTTTGATGCTTGTACAACATGGATAATTGAAGACTGTCATCCCTCTATTGCTATTGCAGGTACAGGACTTCGCAAATTGGTTAATTTTTTTTAAATTGGTACACGTTATGGCACAAATATTGACATCAATGACTAACTAAAACAGCCCAAGAAAATAAGAACAAATTAAAATCAAAAATTTCAAATTTAGGAAGTAAAGGTGAAGCATCTGTAACCATTGATCTTTGGCAAGAGAAATTTTTTGTGTGCCACTTTACATTTTCAAAATAAGTTTGAGTTGACTGATATTGTTCTGGGGATGAAATCCATGGATTTTATGCGTAGTAGTGGGGAAAATATTCGCTGTAAATTGCAAAATTTACTTAGTGAGTTTGGTGCAGATAACTTAAAAAATTTCGACCTAACAGAACTCACTTGTTCTCGCAAACAAATTGTAAAATATTTGAAAGAGGCAAGTCTCCAACATTTGCTGTTAACTTCTTTGAAAAGCCATTGCCCTAGACGTTGGAACTCACATTATGCCATGTTAAAATCAATCTCAGACAACAAACACATTCACCACAGCAAGCTACCGACTACCAAATGTCAAGGATAGAATACACATGTTTATATGAGATTAATTCTTTTGAAGACAGCAAGGCAACATGGCGGCAGGTTGTTGTCTATGCTGATTTTAGGCCCAACTATAATATGAATAAGCTAGCTTAAGCAACTGTGCGGTTACATATAAAACGCATGTGGCAAACTATAATGTACTTAACAAAGTTTTCGTCAAGTTTCGTCAAATGTCATTTACTTAAGTAAAGTGCCAAACTGAACGCACATTCCGTAATGAAACAACTGTTTGTGCATCTCTTAAACTCAAACAAGCAGCAGCAGAAAATATTAATTGATTTTAAATATTTTTTTATTGTTTCTTATTTTAAACTCGGAAAATAAGCAAAACTTTTATTTTCATTGTTTGTTTTACAATACACATATACACACGTGAACATGAATTTACTTATTTATATTCACTGTTGTACTTTTTAGTAGGCAAAACAAATAAAACAAGTAATAAGGTGATGGATATATTTATATGTGAATTTTTAATAGATTAGGACATTCTTTAAAGTTAGTTTAATTGAATTGCATTCATTTAGGAGTTATGAGAAGAAACAAAATTACAACAAAATTATTGACAATACCTAGATGTGCAGCTGTGGCTAAAGAATACTTAAGTGCATGTAAGTACATTATGGCCACCTAAAAGTCACATCTGAATTGTTTAAGCATTTGACAGACTTATCGTTCAATTCTGACATTAGCTTAAGCCAGCTTATTCATATTATAGTTGGGCCTTTTGTCGTTGTAGTACAATTAAACTAATTTCTATTTTGTTGGCTACAATGAGAAAATTCAGTATTGCCAGTACAATACAAAATGTTGAATGAATGATTTTGTACAATTATTTCATATTATTTAACAGAAACTATATCCAAAAATTGATGTAAAGCATAAATTGATTAATTTTTGTACTTTTACGTGAAATAAGTATATTTTAAAAGAGCAATTAATTTTTATAAATGCAAAATATATAAAAGTGGCAATACTGAACTATGTATTTGTACTTGATTATCAGCTGCAGATGGTGCTGCTGCCGTCTCCAAAATAATTAAGTAGCTGGCTATGAGGCGACAAATGCTGCTAGCGGCATTTGAAGTCGTGTTTTCGTGTAGCCTACTGTGGTGAATGTGTTTAATGCATAAGTCTGAAACGCACAGATTACACTATGCAACAAATAAATGAACCTCTAAAATGAGATGTTTTCTAAGCTAATTTAGAGTCGTTGAACACGATATATATATGATAAATACAAAACTAAATTAATATTTTTTTTAAAGTTTTTTTAAATTCAGAATTATATTTGTTGCCCGCCATTTGTTCTAAACTTTCGTTTCACAAATATCTCTTTTAAAATAACTTTATTCTTATAGAGCTGAACAACTAATGTGCAATTTTTAATAAAATGTAAGCGAATGAGAATGAGAAATAACAGTTCCAGAAGTTTTGAACAGCTAAATCCAAACTCTTTTTTTACAAAAATTAGGTTTTGTTGTTCAGTTATTATATTATGATTTTGTTTATTATTATAATATGAATAAGCAATGAAAAAAGAATAATTATACTAAAAATTCAGAAAAAAAGAATGGAGCATGATGCATACTTGAAAAACCTGAGCACTGCTTCAGTTGCAAATGTTTTGACCATTACTTTATTTCCAAAAATCTTAGGGAATGTTTAATTAAATTAAGCAAATTTTACACCATCAAAAAGATATGTCTTTCTTTTATCACTCCATGTTTATAGTGCGTTGATCAGTTAAAAATTAATTTAGTTACCGCCCTTTAGATTTAAAAAATTTTAAGTTTAGGCTTTTTTTTTTAATTTAAGTTGCGCCCGTAAGCCAAAAAAAATTATAAAATTTATTTTAAGCCTGTATCTTAAATATATATATTACAGCCATCTTATTAAGCGAAAAATTATTATAATCAGGCAAAAAATTAAAAAGTTACAACATACTTATTTGGCATCGTCCATAGACATTGGGTCTCATGCATAAAACGTGAGCTTGAGCTCGGACTCGATTGTTTGAGTAAAAGGTGCTTGTCGTATGCATAATAAAATTTGATGTATTTGCTTTTACTCACTGCTCACGTTTGATCTCGTGTTGCTCAGTTTGAACTGAGTTAGATGAGCTTGTGCTCATTTTCATATGCATAAAAACAAGCTTTTGCTTTCTTTTGTGAGCTCTTACTCAAATTTTATTGAGCCTGCCTTATAGTTGACTCGCGTACACTAAAAAGGAATCATGGCTGAAAATTTTGTGCCACAGAGAAATACAAAATGTTATCAACAGCGTAAAAAAAATTTAGCAAGTGAGGATAAAAAATTATACAGGTTTGTATTCTTAATTATTAATTTTTTTTATATATTTAATAATAAAATGATAAATACATAGGTTTGATGATAGTAGCATCTGCTGGTTGGCTTATTATTTTTTTGAGGAGTCAAAAGAAACATATGCCCTCAGCAACATTGATAAAATTCGACTGTTTTTAAGATTTTGTGCAGATCCTGGATCCCAAAACTTTATAGCCACAGATATTGGAGTCCATCAATCCACTGTGTCGCGAACTACTGCAGAAGTTTCGAAACTTATATCTGCCAAAACAAGCGTGTTGAGAAAATTCCCGAAAGATGCAGATGAAATAAAAGATGCTCAAATGATGCAAGTTTCTTTCCACAAGTTTTTCTTGCTAAATCTGCATTTTTGTAGGAATCACCCTGTTTTGCTTTAACAAAACAAGCCTCTGCAGACTTTGAAAATTCAACTCCCTTGTCTCATCAGTTTCATAACGACTCAAAACTGCTGCAGACTTTTTGTTAACCTTCAAAAATAAACTACATATAGCAAAATCTAAAATAAGATTGCTTAATTTCTGTTACACATGTTTCTATTATTTGTTTTTAATTTTTTTTACGATCTGTCCCACGATGTCACCAGAAATCGTTCGATCGAATACTTATAATGAAAAAAAAAACAAATTTTGTAATGTTATTATTTTTTGCAATACAAGTTGTCGATCGAACGATTTCTGGTGACATCGTGGGACGGGCCGTAAATGCTTGGTAATTGAATTTTTTCTAGTAAATGTTTATTTTGTTTTATTTTTTCTACTAAAAATTTAGAAATGTCAGTTTGTATTGTATTATTATTATTATTTGATTCTACTTCTACTTCACTTTCACTTGACGAAATGTTTGCACTTCAGTAACCATTAGACGTTTGATCTCCCTTTGCTCAAGTAATTGCAATTGGTTTGAACTCATTTTTATGCATACGAAATTGAGCAAAAGCTGTTGCTGTTTGATCGAACTCAACTTACGAGCAATTGCTCACCTGTCTCAACTCAGCGCTTTTACTCGTTTTTATGCATGAGACCCATTGACTTAAGGTGAGTCGAAACCAACAACATCATAAATATTGCTAAGTATGAGTTCGATGCGTACTTCCGTACTTCAAGCTTTCGAGTAAATATTATTCACAGAGAACATTGCAATAAGTATGATTGCGCATAAGTACAAGAAATTATAAATCATGATTCAACTCTAGTCACTTTTTCACTACTCATTGCGCTTCTCTGATACCTACACACAGCTTTGTGTATATAAAGGCTCAGTTAGCCGACTGTAATGTAAAGTAACTGCAACAGTTAGAAACAGCTGATCGATATTTTTATATGAAAAGTAGGTTACGTTACATTACATCTCTATAACCATTTTCATTACTTTTCACATAACGAAATCGATCAGCTGTTTCTTACTATTGCAGTTACATTACATTACAGTCGGCTAACTGAGCCTTAAGTTTTTGAAACTTCTGAGGTGAATAAAATCTCACTAGCCCTGGGGGCTAGTAGCATTTTTGACACAACAGATACATTTTTGACAAGCAGCAAATAAAAAGCATGGTATCATAAAATTTAAAATCACCGCCGTCGCCCAATATATAGATTTTTACGTTCTTTAAACGCACTTTCTACATTTTTTTAAGAACTACTAGATTGGTAAATATAAGGAATAAGAAAAATCTAAATCTAAAAAATTTGAAAATTAATTTTTTTTGTACATAAAAGTAACTAGGTCAAATTACTTTTTTCTTTCTGTTTATACTTTATGTATGTGCTTATGTATGTATCTCTATACTACATAAAAGCTCGTTGGTAAAGGGTATATAAGATTCGGCACAGCCGAATATAGCACGCTTACTTGTTTCATTTTGAAATTGTTTGACCTTATATATTTTTTTTTGGCTCTATTTCATTTGGCATTTGGAAGGTTACTACTCATGGAAGGTTACTACTAATTGGGATTCATTTAATTTTTATTGAGTGTTTTTTCATAAATTTGGTCGTGACTCTTTTTTAATTTTTCTGTGCAATATTTTATTTCTTCTTAGGATCCATTTTGCTTTAGCCTTATTTCATAGCGCCTTCTGTAGATGTTATTAAAATTTGCATTACAGATCAGAAGTGCATATGTATGTTCCGTTTTATTAAAATTCATTCAAAAGATAGAAAAAATGCCAACATTCTTAGGCTGAGTTTACATCTTGCATTTATTGTGTGTCATTTGCCCTAAAAAGCGTAACCAACTAATTACTAATAAAAAACTGTTTGATTCAGACATATATTTAGGATCATGTCGGATCCTATAAAATTGTCTATTAGTTATGTATGAAACTGTTTAACTTAATAAATACGTGTCTGAATCAAACTGTTTTTCATTAATAATTAGTGGTTACACTTTTTTTACGCTTGTGTGGCACATGGCACACAGATGGAAACCCGGCCCTAGTCAAAACAAAGTAATCGTTAAAATTTTACGACTTGTATACAACTCTTAAAGTATGACTGTGATTTAAATGAGTTTGGATGGAATTTTTTGGCTACATCAAAATGTTAACGCAGATAAACCACTTGGCACTTCTCTAGTTATCGTTTTCATAATGTGCGCAGTACCTTTTACAGCATGCTTTTACTTTTCAACGCAATTCCACACAACAACAATTTTATGGCAACACTAATAATTATAGAAGTTGCTATAAATATTTTATGGATGACAAATTCGGAGTCAGCATAGTGCAGACATTAACCAAACATTTTACTTACCTCACCACGAATAACTTCAGTTATAGTAATTTTTTACCATCGCATGAATGTTATCAGCTCCTGTATATAACGTTAACTTGAGCATGGTTTAAAAAAACTAATATATTTACTAGAAATTGTCAACATATTAACTAATTTGTTATGAAAACTAAAAAATTATTTTTCTGTTTTACGAAATAATTTTATTGTGCTAAATAAATATTTTATACCTTCACACTATTTAATATTTTCCACAGCAATCAGAACAGAAATATTTTTGTAGTAATATTTGTCTATGCACACAAACTGAAAATATATCCACAATAATATTTTACGCAGTACACAGATTTCAATTTTTGCATATTAGCTTGTGTTATATTTTTGTGACTGCAAAATATTATAGCACACAAATATTACAAATAACAACTACTGAAAAATATGCATAGAAAAATATTTCAACTCTAAAAAATATTTCGCCATTCAACTACTCTGAAAAATATGTTAAATGAAATATGAGAAAATTGAAATATTTGAGAAAAAAATATGTAGACATGCAAACAAGAAATATTGTCATTTTGAAAATATTTTCAAGAAACATTTTGAAGAAATATGCATATTTATGGCAAAAAATATTACTGACTCATTATGATGCGTAAAATGGAATGATTGAAGATAAGTGTGGGCATTTGACTATGTGTGTATGTTGTATATTTATGTGTGTACGTATGTTAATAAATTTACGCAAAGTTTATTATCATTATTATTATTAATAATAATAGTAATAATAATAATAATAATTTTAATTATTGCTTTTTTTAAATATATTTTGCTTAGAATGTGTAAGTAAATAAAATGTTCACTAAGGAAACATTTCCTTCTAGGATGAACAAAATAGTAAAACTGCTATTCATATTAGATATTACTAAAAAATACGTTAGATAGAACAAACTTGCCCTTAAGTTATCACTCACTTTAGGTTAAACTAAAGTTGTAATAATGAAAAAGCTTTTTATACGTCCGATAAAATCATGATTTTAAATAATTAATAAGCTCTTCCCAAATGAAATGTCAATGCAGAATTATCACATTTATATCTTTGTAGGTTTTTCTTCTAGCACATTGTAGATATTGGTGTTTTATTATTTTACTATTTAAATTTATAAAACCAAATTCTCGACACAAAATTGATGAAAATGTTATTTGGGAACTCATTTTTTATATATTTTTTACAAAACGTGCAACGAATTAAAATTAAATGGGCGCGCTGATAAAAGCAATTATATTAAAATCATGCACATATACTAAAAACAATAATAAAACAGTAAAGTTTTGACTTACTTATATAAAGTCTATAGTACACGGCATGTAAAAAACTACGTGCGCATGTGGTTCTGACGCAATTTTGTCGTCATCATAAAGCTACATTTGCTACATGCCGTGTACTAGTAACATATGTATATGTAAATATTCACATGCTTACAAATTTGCTGCCTTAGAAAATGTATTCAACTCGGCTAAATATGTCATATTTGTATTTTCGAAGAAAATTTTGTATCAAAATTTTACGGCATGTAGCCACTACTAGTAATTTTAAAAAATGCAGCCAACATGCTGAAAATTTCCGTGACGTCATCGCCACATATGCATGTGGCTTTTTACATGCGCAATCAAGCGATTGAGCATTCATGCTCGAACCACACAACATACCAGCAAGCTGGTACAATATTCATTTCTTACAAAATTTCGGGAAGGCTGGTTATGAATAGTGACACATATTTTGTTGCAATTATTGTTGGTATGTTGTTAAAATTAGCAGCTATGTATAACTAAAGTTCTTAAATTCTGTTTACCATTGAAACAAATTATATTTCAACAAATTATATTACTTAAATGCATGTTTGCTCTATGACAACTTTGCTCAACTGAGCTAATTTCACCGTTATCAAACCAGCGAGCTGATACCATTAGCAAAATATCATACTATACTTGACATCGCTACAGCAAACCGTACAATCGCACAAAATGCCCATACACGACCAAACCGCTGGCACAAACACTTGATTGCGCATGCATGCTGTTGTAGTGTATGGGCCCCTTAAGTCAAAACTTAACTGTTTTATTATTGTTTTTAGTATATGTGCATGATTTTAATATAATTGCTTTTATCAGCGCGTCCATTTAATTTTAATTCGTTGCACGTTTTGTAAAAAAAAATTTATATAAAAAATGAGTTCCCAAATAACATTTATGTAGTATATCAATTTTGTGTCGAGAATTTGGTTTTATAAATTTAAATAATAAAATAATAACAAAAATTAAAAATTTAAAAAACCCCCGACTTTTTTCAGAAAAGATGTTATATCTTCTAAACGGCTGGACCGATTTTTTTCAAACTAGCTAGGAACCCTCTCGATCAAGCCATCTTTCAAACAGAAAAAACTAAATGAAAATCGGTCCAGCCGTTTGGCCTGTACGTGGACACCGACAGACACACACTACAAACTTATAACACCCCTTTTTTAATCGAGGGTTAATAAAACACCAATATCTACAATGTGCTAGAAGAAAAACCTACAAAGATATAATTGTGATAATTCTGCATTGACATTTCATTTGGGAAGAGCTTATTAATTATTTAAAATCATGATTTTATCGGACGTATAAAAAGCTTTTTCATTATTACAACTTTAGTTTAACCTAAAGTAAGCGATAACTTAAGGGCAAGTTAGTTCTATCTAACGTATTTTTTAGTAATATCTAATATGAATTGCAGTTTTACTATTTTGTTCATCCTAGAAGGAAATGTTTCCTCAGTGAACATTTTATTTACTTACACATTCTAAGTAAAATATATTTAAAAAAAGCAATAATTAAAATTATTATTATTATTATTATTACTATTATTATTAATAATAATAATGATAATAAACTTTGCGTAAATTAATTAACATACGTACACACATAAATATACAACATACACACATAGTCAAATGCCCACACTGATCTTCAATCATTCCATTTTACGCATCATAATGAGTCAGTAATATTTTTTGCCATAAATATGCATATTTCTTCAAAATGTTTCTTGAAAATATTTTCAAAATGACAATATTTCTTGTTTGCATGTCTACATATTTTTTTCTCAAATATTTCAATTTTCTCATATTTCATTTAACATATTTTTCAGAGTAGTTGAATGGCGAAATATTTTTTAGAGTTGAAATATTTTTCTATGCATATTTTTCGGTAGTTGTTATTTGTAATATTTGTGTGCTATAATATTTTGCAGTCACAAAAATATAACACAAGCTAATATGCAAAAATTGAAATCTGTGTACTGCGTAAAATATTATTGTGGATATATTTTCAGTTTGTGTGCATAGAAAAATATTACTACAAAAATATTTCTGTTCTGATTGCTATGGAAAATATTAAATAGTGTGAAGATATAAAATATTTATTTCCGCATATATGTAATATGCAAATGCACTTGAATATTTTTATTATGCACTTTGTCAAAAATTCAAACAAGTCATATTTTCATAATAGTCATATTTAAACTAAAAATTTTTAAAAAGTAATTGTTAAACCCTGAACTTGAGCATAGTGGTAAAACCAAACGTTATAATAATTAACAAGTTATCCATTTTTCGAGTGAAAAAAACAAAGTTAAACAAAAAACTTATAAAAAATTTAGTTACAACTTTTATTCATATAAGGAACCCGCGAATTATATATAATAATAAACACTGATTGTATGTTTTTAAAAGAGTGGGGTAATTTTTAAAGTTCATCCTAAAGCTATGTACAGACGGTTGTCAGATGTTACAATATTGCCAGTAAAATGTGCTCAAAATTTCTTACAACCGTGTGAACTGACAATTTTTGTCAGACGTCGTTGCAAGAAAAAGCATTGTCCGTCCATTGCAAGACTAGGAGCTGACAACAAATTGTCAGACATCTTACAATCGTGTGAACACATTGTAAAATTATTGCCAGATATTTGTCAGACATTTTAATATTGTCAGATGTGCGAAGTTTAAGCATCTGACAATGGCGTCATTGTAAGAGAATTCTTTCTATGGGCAACACTGCACACGCTTGATTTTAAAGAAAATATTTAAAATAAAATATATGCAGACAAAATCATTGCAATTGCTTCTTCATGGTCCATAATAATTTACATTTTCACTTTTTACATTTAACACAAACACAAACGATAAATATTTAACAATTTCTAACAAATGCTTTAACTCTGGCAACGCATAACAACAGATCTAACAATTTGTGCATATGACAACCGTGTGAACTGACAATTTTTCTACTAACAATTTTGTCAGATGAATTTATTGTCATACAACCGTCTGACAATAAATTGTAAGATTTTCTGACAACCGTGTGAACTGACAAGAAATATTGTGCTGGCAATATTCGATTGCCAGTACGTTGTCAGCACATTGCCAGATCTGACAATCGTCTGTACATAGCTTAAGACTGTAACTCTTGGCTGGTGGATAAAGTAAACCATAAAGTTCTTAAAAGTTAAAAGTTTTATATTTTTCTTCATGTATAGCGAGTGCAAGAGACATCAATATTCAGCTTCAATATGTGTGGCTGTGTGTGTTTGTTTTCCAAAAATAGTCACACATATGTATACTACTGGTGTGAATATTTTTTTTATAAAAAAACGCACACAACCACATATTGAAGCTGAATATTGATGTGTCTAGCACCCGCTTATGGCTTAAAGTTTTATCAATGATCTCATTAGCATATATAAATTTAGACAAAAATTAAAATGGTTCGCTTCCAAAATTTAGAGAGAAAAATTATAATATGTTCCACTGTAATGTTTACAAATTTTTTTTTGCTTTTTTGTGACTTAAAATTATCAGCCAATAGCAAAACATTACGTCACGCTGTAGTGCATACATAAATACACACATATGCATATCATTCCTGATCAATGCTAGCCAGTGATGTCAGATTTATTTGTAGTCTCCTCGCTAAATTAGTTGTCGAATATCGCCAATATAATATTATATATGAGCTAAAAAAATTTACATGTTTTTATTTAACAAATATTGTTAAATTTAAATAAAATAAGTTTTTACATTAACAAAAGTTAATTTATAAGAAATACATTAGCTTACCATAACATAAAAATACTGTCGTATAAAACATAATAAAAATTACTTATACCAAAATATGAATCTTAATAAGAAAAATTAAACTTGAACATCGGGATCAAAATAAATATTGAAGTCTCGTGATAACATACAATTAACATTTCCTTAAGAATAAATTTAAGTACAAATTGTTGTACTAGTCATTATATTCAGCTATTTACATCCTCACTGGTAAACATACGGTATAGAAAATAACTCTCTTATTTTACGTTGTAGAAAAATTTCCTCGCAAAATTTGCTATATTTTAAACACTAACCCATTTTATTGAAATTGCATATATGGATATAGCTAAAAATATCGCCAAGGAATTAAAATATTGCGAAGCAAATTGCCAAAAAAAATACTTCAAAATTTCCATCGTTAAAAAAGAAGTCTTTAGTAACAAATATCTACATCTGGCAGCACTGGCGGTTGCCACACTCTCCATTTTCTATAATGGGGGACAATGTTGTCAACATTTAGATTTCAAAAAGCAGGAAAAACACTTGAGTTAAATAAAAAGGTACTAAATATAATATGCCGTATTCATAAAAAATATTTAAGGTTTATTTGACAAATTTCTCATAGGAATATGTCAAATAAATCTTTAATAAACTTTAAATGTAATAATAGTTTGTTATTTACATTAAAATACAATAAAGACCTTGAAAGCCCACCATTACATTACTCTGTAATATCAAGAAGAAATAAGGAAAATAAGGTCGTTTAAGTATCATAAATAAACTTTAAATGTATTTTAAGAATACGGCAGAATATGTTTTACCTTTATTAAAATTAATCTTATATATAAAAAAGAAAATCATATACTAAAGAACATATTATTAAAGCACATATGTATATTAAAAAACAAACTTTAAAAAGAACGAACATATCAAATTTTCATTTCATAAAAATATCGCAGTTCCTATACGAAAACAAAATTCATTTAACACACAAATTAATAAAGAGTAACAGCCTTATTTATAAAAATTATTAAGGCTTAATGAAAAGAATTTTGTATGAAAATTTCTTTTAAAAATCCATTATAAAACCTATAACAATAAGTAAGTTTTATTGAAACAAGGACTTGATTTGTTTAAAACAAGCAGATGTCAGACGCTCTATATAAAAATTGATGTTTGCACTGAAAAATATCACATGCTAGTATTTAAAGGTTTTTAGACTACATGTACCATGTAAAAGTGATATTCCATAAGACAAAAACATATATGTAATTTGAAGACAATTTAACTGCCTGTTTATAGAAGCCATGTAAAAATTCTCGTCTGTGTATTTATATTGAAAACAAAAACAAATTTGAGCGCTTTGTTTTTGTTTTCAATATAAATAAGCAGACGAGAATTTTCACATGGCTTCTATAAAGTGGCAGTAAAGCCCCGTTCAGACTATTATACAAGAATTAATACTTTCATCACATTTTACGATACAGAAATCTAAATACATTCGTTGCGACTGTCAAAAAATATAACGTAAAATCACATATTGTGTTGAGACTATCACACTTCAAATCAAATGTGTAATACAAGTAGAAAACAAAACAGCTGTTCAATGAAAATGTCTGTGTTATTCATTTACTAGCGGCGGCAAAGCGGTTTCATGCAGGCGGGGACGTGCCGACACTTGAGAAAGTTCAACAGTTAAAAATATTTTATGTAAATAACAGAAAAAAATTTAAGAAAAGATATTACAAAAACGTTAAAAAATTACGTCAAAGAAAAATATACTTCCATACGATTCACTTATTCAAAATGTTGAGCCGATATACATATGACAAAACATTACACCAATGACGACACGCTATCGGCGGCGAAACAGCCGACTTGGAACTTTGGTTTGTGTGAAAATGCAACCCTGATCTAATGAAAAGTATTATCGTTTCGAAAATTTCCTAAAAACGAAAAAGTCTTATGGGATGTCAAAATTTTTATCGTATTATTTGCCACTTTGATGACATTTTGCGTTCAGACTATCACACTTGCACGTATTATTTGAATTTTTGACAAGTATAAATACAAAGTATAATAGTCTGAACGCGGCTTAAGTAGCAATTGCTACTTACTTCAAAAAGGGAATTTTATGAAAAAATAAGGGCAACTTTAAAAACAAGAAAAATTAAAGCAGATCTGCTTATTTTTGAAAACATCAAGAATAAAAGTAGGTTTTGCATATATAAAGAGTAAAAATTACTATTTTTTATGATAAAACAAAGCTAAAAAATATAAAAATAGTTAATGTACGGCCCTGTACTGTAAACCAATCGATTTGAAATCGCACGAATTTAGAAAACTAACTCCGACAATAGGAATATTTTTTTAGATTTTGTTTAATTTTTTTTTACTATATATATTCTTAAATATCATATCTGAAAAAAAATTATCGTGTACGATCTTAAACACGTCTGCTGGATCATTATTAATTTTTTGAAAACGAGAAATTTACTCGGATTCGGTTTACAGAACAGGGCCGATAATCTGCGCTTATAATAATAACTTACTTGGATTTTCTGAAGATACATACATATATATTTTTAATGCTTTTTTAAGAAAATATGTACTTAACTTTTGATAAATAACTGAGTATTGAATTCTGAAGACACTGGCATATACAATTCTGTAAATTTTTTGTACCTTCCATTTTTTAATGGACGGAAAACATTGTTTTTAGACATTTCTAATAGTTATTAGTATATGCCAATTTTTTAAACTGTATATCTGCACTTTTGAATAAGTTCATTATTTGGATAAGTTTCATTCATTGGTCTCCAGATATGACACGAGACAGTGTTTTCTGAGGTCTCGTTCACTCAGTCACTGCGTCTTTATTAAACCTCCTTTAGTGGTGGCAGTTTTAGCTTATTTTCGTTGTATACTTTGTAACCTCACTCGCTGTGCGATGTTTGTAAATAAATGGTAAAAATTAAGATTGTACAATGAAAATTCTTAAAGTCAAATCAGGAATCATTTGGAAATAAATTTTAATTACTTTTTAATACCAATAATCTTTTTTACACTCTATTTTTTTAATTCAATGCAACAAACTCTTTCATTTAATTTTGTAAATGTGTATATACATATGTACAGTGTACACGTTTTCATTTCAAAAAATACAAATTTGCTCTTGTTTGTTTTGATTATGTTGTTAACATCTTAATAACAAATATACATACTACAGTTGTCCCTTTCAGACGCAGAACCTGCGTCATAGATGATTCTAGCTTTTTTTAGAAAACACTTTCTTCAACTCTGGTATCCTCTGTGCCCAATCTTCTAAATCACTTTGCTACAAACTTATAGCAGATACCTATCACGGAATGAAAAGTTTCAACTTTCAGGTCGTTAGCTAATTTATTTTCTAACGATCCCAATTTAGAAAAAGAACCGTTCAGCAGGAGTAATATCATATAGCTAACTAAATAAACATAAACATATGAAGCAAATGTAAACAACTTTGAATATAAATTTTCATCCGAGCAATTTGATAAATTGCTGTACCAATTTCGAACCGAAATTTTAAGTTGAGATATTTTGAAAATCACATCACAGCATTCTTTATTTGCTTAAATTAATCTACGGTCACACTTATCAAACATTTGCCCCGAAACGCGTAACCAACAAACACTAAAGAAAAGTTTTGATCTAGACATAAAACAGTTTCGAACACAACTAATAGACAATGAATCCAACAATATTGGATACTCCTTAACTTTGCGAATTTTTGTCTGAATTGAAAGACTTTTCATTGGCATTTAGTGGTTACGCTTTTTGGGCAAATGTTTGACAAGTCTGACCGTAGCTTTACTAATACGCGTAACTTTAACTCAAGTTCGCTTATTATATTACTAAGAACGGAAACAATTTAATATATACCGGATCTAAATAAATACTTTAATAAAATCAGTCTTTTATCGCTTATATTAATTCTTCACAAAACTTCACTACATAATTTAACTAAAACAATTTTTGAATATACTAATAAAACCAAAAGTCCAAAAAGTATATCTTCGTTCAGTCAAAAGTATCAAAAAGTGGCAAAAATTAGAAAAAGTGTAAAATTTGGGTGCATTTTGTAAAGGTAGCACAATAGTATCCAAGCAGTCAAAAAAGTTGCAAATTGCTAAAAGTATGTAGCTACTAAAGAGTAGCACCAATGGTAACGCTGAATTCATCTGGCATAAAAATGTATACGTGCACACAGCTTTGTGTTTATTAGTGCTTTTTGCATTCTTTTAGCCATGGTGCAATTATATTAGGTACATGCACGACTACAACAAAATTACAACACCAAAAAACACATTAATTTTGTTGGTATAAACAAACGTATAATTGTCAGAAACAGATGCCTTTTGCTTTTAAAAATAACAATTACACGGTAACTAAAGTACAATTGCAGACGCGGCATTCATGAATGATTATAGTCATTCAGTGTTGCCAATAGGTGTGTAATTACACAGAGTGTGCAGTTACAGTCATGTGTAGGCCATAAAATAACATTCATGTATAATATGTGTGTACTTCTACTTTGGGTTCTATTATTATTTATTTTTGTTTTCATTCTAACCAACAAAAAACATGTGTAGTGTAATTTTCTTCAATACGTAATTGGAAATACAGTCATGTGTAATTTGACTGGCAACACTGTAATCAGTTTATATACACACATACACTAACATTTTCATAGCTTGTAAACAAGGTTTGACAACTGTATGTATTGTATACATTAACAAGCTGGGCTTGTGTATGAACCTGTTATAATTGTATCATGCTTTAGCACTTGCTGTTTTTTAAGTTGTGTGTGGATTGGTTTTGTGCTGCTGTATTGAAAAATAATGCCAACCACTCCCTCTGCCTCTCTCCCCAACAAACTGACATGTTATGCCAACACACTTGCTCTTGTTCTCAATGTTTTTGTTTTGTTTTTGTGCCATTCACTTCAAAGAACGAAACAAAACAAAATCAAACAATTTGTTTCCTTTATTTTCGTACTCTGCTCTTAAGTACAAGGAAATCAAAACAAAATTAAATTTATAACTGCACTAGTGTCGATTATTTTGTTACGAAAATCATTTTCTAACTCCTGTACCGCGCCATAAATAGCAATAGCTATAAAAGCACTATCTTCATATTTTTCCGCGTTTAAAATTTCAAGAGGTGACAGCATTGCAAGGCGAGTATAATCTGTTACTTTTTAACATCAACACACGTACGCTGTGTATGATACTCACGAAGCACATACACTACCAAAGAATAAGATAGTATATGTGTGGACAAAACAGTTCTTGATAACTACATGTTACACTCAAAATATGCTGTTAGTAAATTCAAATGAAACATCATTTCAAACAATATGGTACATGACATGTACAAAGACACATAATGACGTTAGGAGAATTTCCAGGATGTTGCTTGCATTTTGTTAAGTAAGCAGTAGCGGCTACAAATGTAACACATATTTTTATAAGCAGCACTTAAAATGTATATATACATGGGCCCTTAAAATTTAACTACCCTTGTGAGTTGAATACAAATTTACCTACGTTTTGTTGTAGATGAGAACATTTTGATTTACTTTGCACTTACAAATTAACAGCCTTATGTAAATTGGTTAAATTTTAAGGGCTGAAATCGGCCCTACTACGTGGTATGTACCATATGCAGCTTCATAGTGACGTCAATATTACGCCCAAGCTACATGCGCACAGTCCTTATTTTTCATGTGAAGCGAATGATTTTTTAGTTATTTTTGAATATTAGTTATTTTAATTTCAAACTTAAGTAAAAATGTTTTTTATTTTCAACACCAACACACCCATATTTAAAACTACTGATTTTAAATCGTTTGTTTCAAAATATTTTTCTTCTAATTTGGAACACATACTATTAATTTGTGTATTCAAAATTTCAACTTAAGCAGGTGTGGCATATCTTTTAACAGCAGAATTCACATCAAGACAACACGTGAAACGATTCAGAAGCTATCACATACCGTATATAAAACTATAAAAATTGTGTTACACTTATTTTAACGGAAAACAAATTACCTACCTGACCAATTTAAACACAAGTTAGTACAATTACAATTGCTTGATTCGAATTTGAAAAAACGACTTCAAATAAAATAGAAATAACTTGTTTTCATTTAGAAGTATTTTAATTAAACTTTCTTTTCAAATACAACACAACAAGGCTTGTAAATTAAATAAATATAATTTTAAAGAATGTTTTTTATAAATCATTTTTATTGTTTATAAATATGTAAAGTACATATTGCTGAGATAATTAGGTAATATGGAAAAAAATATCTGTAAGTAATCTAATAACATAATTTTTTTTATATTCGTACAAAATAATAGGAAAACAGATGCTCTTTCCTCATCTTCGTCAAAACAGAGCCCTTAGATGTTAAATGTCATGTAACAAAACTTCAACCATCTATTTCCATGTTTTTTGCCTTATCAAATTTAACGTTTTAAGTTTTTTATGCACGTACATATCGAGCTCTATTTTCGATTTAATAAGCGACATGTAGTAAAAAATTAAAATTTTTATTGAAATTGAGATTTTAGGGGCCAATCCATTGTTTAGAGTTATCAAAATGCCAAAATTCTTGATAACTTTTAACATTCATGCTGTAAAATTGTATTGTAAGGGACAATTCAGGCATGTGAAACATATTTGACTAAGGAGCCATATTTGCGATTCTACCGCAAGCGACGTTATCGAAAATGTGCCTATCCATAGTTTAGAATTATCAAAATGCCAAAATTGTTGATAACTTTTAAGATATAGGTTGTTCAATTTTATCGTAAGCGAACATTTTTTTACATAAAAAAAACATATTTGAATATTACAAAAACCTTCTCCTGAAAACTTTAATTTTTGTCGCTTACGATAAAACCGAAAATAAGGCACGATTAAAAAAAATTCTCCTAAAAACTTTCGTTTTTGTCGTTTACGATTTAATCGAAAAAAGGCGTATTTCCCATTACTCGTTTTCTATGAAACTTACGTACATATGCACACACATATGTATACATGCACATATGTTCATACTTAAATACATACATACTTACATGCATATGCCACAACATGATACATACCAATTTCATGTACATATGTAGCTTACCACTTTAATACTTTTATATTCGACAATAATGAATTTTTTACATCCATATACATATGTATGTAAATATGTATGCACATATGTACATATCTATGTTTAAATTTACCCAAAACTATTTTAATTTTTTAACCCACCATTGGTGTCCTATTGGTCTGTGAGACCGGGTGTGTTAAAAAATTCGAATAACATTATTCCCTGTTATTATTTTTGGTTGCAACTTCGAGTAGCTGCCTCATTGCACATCCCCTACTACTAGTTAATGACGAAACTGCTTCGTGAGCACACTTTGTGTATTTTTTTACTAACCCTGTACATGAGACCGTGTGTCACCGTGTATGTGAATAAAATAACCAAGTATACATTTTTCATTATTTTTTTAATATTTTTTTTAATTTATTTTGTAAAAGTTCCTAATGTCGAAAGATTAAAAAACATTATCTTCCTTTATAAATATGTGATTTTTTTATTTTTTTTTCTTAATTTTGAAAAATGTATTACTAAAATTGCTGTTGTTTTTAATGCTCTAATAAAACAATTTTTTTTTAATGTTAATATTGAAATAAAAGAGCTTAAATTGATTAAACATCTTTGCTTTATTCTCAAAGAGCATAAATTAAAAAAAAAACGAAATATTAATAACAAATTTGGAAAAATCTTCAGTTGAAAATTCCGGTGCGTGAGACCGGCGTCACCATTGATCAAAGTCAAATTTGCGTCACCATTGGCGGGTTAAACTACTAGTATACACTTAAGTTTAAATCTAATTTTTTAACACATTGATTAGTTGTTATTAAAATATTTTTGAATTTTACAATGAAAGAAAATAATTTAAACCAAATAGTATACGGCATGAGAATTTCACATTCGCTCATGGTTCCGATATAATTTTGACATCACCATGAAGCTAAATTGGCTACATGCCGTGTACTAGTAGTACGTTTTAATGTAGAAATTCACGTCTTTACACACGTACTGCTTCTGAAAATGTGCCCGACTAGTCTAAATGTTTTACATTTAGATTTTGGAACAAAAATACTATAAAAATTTAACGTCATGTAGGCACTACTACTTATTTAAAAAAAATTAAAGCAACAATCTGAAAATTGTCGTCATGGCACAGCCACATTCGTATGTCATTTTACATGTAGTGTACTAATCGCTTAAGTAAAAATTGTACGAAAAATAATTTCAGATGAAATTGTTTCAGATTATTTAACAATAAACACAAAGACTTCACATACAAATACCTTGGTAAAACTATACCTAACTATAAAATTTACTTTAATTTTAGTTAAGAGAAATTTCTCGTACATTCAGTTATTGTAAAACTTTTTTGAGTGTACATATATACATTAAATATACTTTAATAATAATGTATTTAACCTTACGAAACGAAGTGTTGATCATCATCATTTTGAGTAGGTTAACATAATTATTCTTGTTGTGCACAAGTTAACTAAAATTATAAGTGCCCTGCAGAAAGTGCGAATAGTGAAAATGTACTGACTCGCTTTTGACTTTGTCACCGGTACTACTCTAGAATTATTCGCCATACAATACTTTGTGCTATAGACATTTAGCATGTGCTTGTCATTGAAAATCTGCTAGTAACACTAAAACAATTGAGTAGGTAGTGAATTCATAGTTCTTATGGGAACATGAAGACATAACAACCAGACATTTACTGGTACATTTCTATACCTTACGTACATACAAATATACATAATATTGACAAGTTGTTGCAAAATCCACCAGAAATACACCACATCTGTTTTCTCTATTTCTTTTATACTGACGAATAGAAGAGAAATTGTAGACAATGTAACTACCACTAGAATTTTAGTGTTGACATAGAGACCAGAGACCTGCAACAAGTATGATCGAGCCTATTTATTCCCTAGCGTTGAGTTTTAAGAACAACACAAATAAGTATTATTCAATTTTATACTCGTTCGCTTATTATGCACAAGCAGCTAGTTCAGCAACGAGTGCAAATCATTTCCAACATTTGATGCGAACTGATATGTATAAAAACAAAAAGTCTTGTGTATAGACAGTTTTTTTTTTGCAGGACGGCTTTGTTGCGCATGATGTGATTGTAATTGAACGAAAAACACTCGAGACACTCAAAAGTAAATAAGCGTCTGGCAGAAAAATATATATGTATGTAAGAACGTAATATGTACGTAGTTTTTTAAATGTTATTTTTCTAAAAACCTTAATCGCAGTTAATGCGAGTATTTTGTGTCAAAGCTTTAACAATATTTGCTCCCCTGTCAGTTACAAATTTAATTTTTTTGTTGCTTTGTATACCAAACTCATTAAATAATGTATTAAGTTTTTTTATTATGTTGTCACTTGTAGACCTTTCGAAATCCATAGATTTCATACCCAACACTAAATCAAAAAACTTAAAATCCTTTTGGTAATGGAATGTTACGCCTAAAAAATTTCGCTTAATGTAGTTGTCCGTCCACATATCAATTGTTGCTGATGCTCCACCACTGTTTACAGCATTACTTATTTCCTCTTTAATTTCTTCCTTTTTTTCATTAGCAAGCTTCTTTATTTTGCATGAAACTGTTGTTGCATCTGGAAGCAAATCTTTTACATCGACGTTTTCACCGTAAGTTGCACCAATTTTTAATAAGAATTTCGTCAACTTTATGAAGCCGGGGCCTTGTACGGCCGAAAATGGCTGACAGTCTTCAATTATCCAATTTGCACATTTTTCCACTGCATCATTTTTGTCTTGTGTTGAGACTTTTCTTAAAGTTTGACACTCTTTTATATTCTTGCAGCATTTGTGACGATTCAAGTTTGACGTTTGGTTATGAGAATATTTTAAAACTTTTGAGCAGCGGCGACAATAAACGAAGTTAGAAAGTACAGGTTTGTCTGGCTTTAGAATTTCTGTCAAAACATTCCATACGAGGCTACGACCTTTCCGACTCCCTGACAAAATATAGTTGCCTCTGGCAATTTCTTTGGAAATAAATTCTGGACACTGTTCCATTTAAAACTTTAAAGAAATTCACAGTTAAATCAAAGATACATATGTAACTAATTTTCACAAAAAATAAACTTTTATAACACTTCTCTTGGTGTCGAGTAGAAAATTACTTTAACAACTGAATAAAACACTAGTTCTGCTAACAACAAGTTGGGTTCGATGCAAAATGAGTTTCATACACTTAACGACACAATCAGAACATTCATATTCGCACAAAACAACAAGTGAGTAAAACTGAATGATTGAAACGAACGGTTGTGTAAACAAGTATTTTTTTCTTTTGAACAAAAACGATTAGATCATAAAAATCAATGTGCATGATTACGTATACTCGAAAATTTAACACTTGTTGCAGATGTCTGATAGAGACACTTGGCCCCAGTCTGACTGCAGGGTACTTATAATTTTAATGTATTCGGTATGCCTACATTATTAGCGCTTGTGTACAGACTTGGGTCGAACTCGTTCACTAGTTCATTTTTGCCACAAACCACTGATCAAACTCATTTAAATTATATGGGTTTGATCATTGGCTTGTGGCAAAAATGAACTAGTGAACGAGTTCGACCCAAGTCTACTTGTGTATGTGAGGTTGTACCTTACAGAACATTAAAGTACATTAAATAATGTTTATTTTCGAACACTGATTAATACGCACCATAATTGTAAAACTCAAACAAATTTATCCCACACTTATGTACAAGAAGGAATAAAATTTAGAAAATGCAACCTTAAGGGGGCAAGAAGAATTAGTAAATATTGTTCTGAAATAGCAGGAGTTCATATGTGAGCTTGACAGTAGTGAGCATTTTAGCAGCGAAGGCGATAATTTTGAAGAATGAATTCTAAAAGCTTTAAACATTACTGGATTTCTTGCTCAAAGTGTTCATTCCGTTCCGCGATTTCGGAAAGCATTTTTTTGCTGCGGTATTTTTCTCTATTTTGCTTGCACTCAAACTTAATGACATAAAGCGTATGGAAAGAAAAAGTTGCAATATACAAATTAGCAAAATTTAAGCTTATTTTATGTTAATTTGTTTATTTATATAAGAATATAAAAAAAAATCAAATAGAAGCAATTTTATTAATTAAATTTAACTTACATATGTATATTAAAATTTCTTTATTCCAACTTACTCTCTATGATTAATATCTAACTCTTCTTTCTATATTTTGTTGTTTTTACGCAGCAAAAATACTGGCATATGTTCATACGTACATATGTATGTATGTATGTTTTTACATATGCGTGTATGTATATACATACATATGTATGTAAATCTTTTAAAGTTATTTTTTAACGACAGCCAACACTACGTCAAATAATAAAAACATGGACGTTGAATCAATTTCACGGAAAGCGTATACCGCAGGAATGAATAAGTGCAATTTGCATATCGAATTTTCCTTTCCGTGCGGAATTAATATATCATGTTGCCAAGCTATGGAACTCTGAAAAAACTTAATAGCTTTGTCAAAAATAATTTTCAAACTTTAAATATTTTAAAAGGCAACAAAAACATGCATTCTGAGAAAAAGAAGAAGTAACTCCTGCCTCTATCTGACCGTAAGGCATGGCCAGTTTTCAAAGGAAATATTTAAAACCCGTTTTTAAATATGCATAATGCATGTTATATCAGCATAATGGAACCGTGTCAAAAAAAATTGGGACACGCTCAAGCAGTATTTTGAAAATGCAGAGCAAAACAAAAACATCGCAGACTAATTTTAAAAAATAACTTCTATCCAAACGCGTCAAAAGAAAATCTTTTCCTTCAAGTTAATTAAATTAAAGAGCTGAAAGAAACACCATAAATATGGAACCCATAACAAAAAAAAAAAAAAGATTAGTCTCTTAACGATTGCTAAAGAAAAGTTTCAACATCTTTGTTTTAGGAAATTTCTTCTACGAGGCAAGAAATGTTTGCATATGCGGCAAAATCTCCCTTCAAACCCAAAAACAATTCTATAGAAGTATCGAAATAGAAAGCAGTGACTATTGGCAGCAACATTAGGAAGTGAAATTTAATATGTACAAAAGGGTTATCTTTAAAAAAATTTAACAAGTTTTCATATATGTAATTACTTGAGATATTGTATCCGAACTTAATTTCAAATGTTTATGAAATGTTGCGATCTCAAAACGAAATAGTTTTCAAAACATGGCCGATAGTAAGACTAATATTAAGAACTTAAATAATCAATAAAATTATTATTGTTGATGTTCAACTATTAAATCCATTAATTTTACTTTTAAAGCACGTTTCTGATTTTCAGATACTTTCGAAAATTCTTCTTCCATAGCTAAGGACAAACACTCAAACACTTTCGTTGCTAAATTAGTTAAAGTTTTAATGGATTCCTTTTCTTCATTTTCTGCATCATATACCTTAGAACGTTTGCTTCATTGT
Organism: Tachina grossa; assembly: GCA_949987645.1. NCBI lineage: Eukaryota > Metazoa > Arthropoda > Insecta > Diptera > Tachinidae > Tachina > Tachina grossa. The sequence goes on along the minus strand of OX465274.1, from coordinate 128,830,677 downwards.
AGATCCCTAGGCTTGAATGGAGTCGAACTCTGTGAGTTTGGAAGACTGTTATCTGTTAGCCGGTCAAAGCACTCAAGGAATGTGTCGTTGACTTCTGGGTCTCGTGCCATTTCTTCAAAGAGACTACGAAAACTATTCGTATTTGAATCGGTATAGTTTGACGCTGCAGGCCTGGAAAACTTAAAAATTAAACTATGAAACAAATAATTTCTTTAAATAAAAATTCAGTAAAGTGCGACTCTGACTCGCGCACGAAGGGTTCCATACGAACACTAGATATGCAATTTAATACAAACTTCATCCTATATAATATATAGTTTTGGCATTTTTTTTCGTTTTTGGGGTCTTTTCGGTTTTTTCGTTTTAGCGGTTTTCGCGTTTTTTAATTTTGGCTATTTTTTTAAGTTTTGGCTCTTTTTTTAGTTTTGACACTTTATTTTCTTGTTTTGGCGATTTTTTTCGGTTTTTGGCGTTGTTTCATTTTGGCGATTTTTTTTCATTTTTGCGATTTTTTTTACTTAAAATTTTTTTTAGTTTTAGCGACATTTTCGCGTTCTGGCGATTATTTTCGATTTTTGGCGTTTTTTTTCATTTTGACGTTTTTTTCATTTTTGCGATTTTTTCGAATTTGGCAATTTATTTTAGTGTTAGAATTTTGTTTTTTAATTGTGGCGATTTTTTTTTAATTTTTACGATTTTTTTTTGGTTTTGGCGATTTTATAATTTTCGGTTTTTTTAGTTTTACCGTTTTTGAAAAAATTTCAAGTTTTTGGCGATTTTTTTTTAGTTTTGGCTCCTTTTTTAGTTTTGACACTTTATTTTCTTGTTTTGGCGATTTTTTTCGGTTTTTTGCGTTTTTTCATTTTGGCGATTTTTTAATTTTGGCGATTATTTTCATTTTTGCGATTTTTTTTATTTAAAATTTTTTTTAGTTTTGGCGACATTTTCGCGTTTTGGCGATTTTTTTCGATTTTTGGCATTTTTTTCATTTTGGCGTATTTTCATTTTGACGATTTTTTCGAATTTGGCGATTTATTTTAGTGTCAGAATTTTATTTTTTTTTAATTTTGGCGATTTTTTTAAGTTTTGGCTCCTTTTTTAGTTTTGAAACTTTATTTTCTTGTTTTGGCGATTTTTTTCGGTTTTTGGCGTTTTTTCATTTTGGCGATTTTTTTTTTATTTTTGGTGATTTTTTTCATTTTTGCGATTTTTTTTTATTAAAATTTTTTTTTTAGTTTTGGCGACATTTTTGCGTTTTTGCGACTTTTTTCGATTTTTGGCGTTTTTTTCATTTTGGCGACTTTTTCGAATTTGGCGATTTATTTTAATGTTTGGCGATTTTTTTTTTTGGTTTGGCAATTTTATAATTTTCGGCTTTTTAGTTTCACCGTTTTTGAAAATTTCAAGTGTTTGCCTCTTACGGTTTCCAAGATATAGCAAATTGTCAAAATTACATAGTCAAAATTTGCATTAACTGATGGACCACCCTTTAATTTTAATTTTTTTTAATTTTAGTGTTAATTGTTGTAGTCTGTATAAAAATACACTAATTTTACAAATTTCAAGTGTCAATATACATATGTACATACAATTGTATGTATATTACATGGGATTTTAAAATTTTTCGTTGCTCGTTTTGGAACACCCTTTAATTTTTAATTCTCATGTATTTGTTGTTGTAGCGGCCAAGGTTCTACATACTGTGTCCAAATTTCAGGTCCGTAGCTCTTACGGTTCCTGAGAAAATACCGTGTGACGGACAGCGTAGCGAAAACAATAGGGTTCCTTTTCACCTTTGGTGTACGGAACCCTAAAAACTTACCCTCTTATGCAAAAAAAATAATTTACTTTGGCCTTAAAGCACCTTCAGTCTAACATAGCTTTGTTAAGAAATCATATGCAAAAGACAACTTTAATTATTTTGTGATTTAATAATAAATACTGGTAACACCACCATGTTCAACAACCATTTCACAGCCTATGATGTACAAAATAGAATACAATTTCATTCGATTATTCAAATAATTTTTTATTTTATCAAATACATTTTTATTATCTTGAAGTGAAGCAACCTAATTTAAAAAATAGGAGCTGCTGACATGGCACTATAGGTCAAATCACCACTCTTTCTGTGCGAAATTAAATCCGCTTGCCAAATCATGGTATTTAATGCAAATTCTGAGAAAATGTCTTCAAAATTAAATTTAACCCATTAAAGACCAGAAATTAATCCTTTAATAACAACAGTCGATATATGCATTAAAATATTTTAATTTTAACAAAACATTAGCTAATTGTTTAAATCTAGTTTATTTGGTAGATTTAAATTCAAAAAATCCTCTTTTTTTCATTAATTTCATCAAGAGTTCAGTTGTTTTCATACAAATGTTACCTACTAAAAAGAGGCATTACACGCAAAACGCAAAAAATCGCACTTTGAAATAAATTGCAAATAACTCATTGATTATTACTTAATTTATACTTTAAATTTGAAAGGGGTCAAATGGAGTCAAAAGTTTTGAGGGCCTACATAAAGTCAGTGCTTATGATAAATTATACCGTTTAAGGTATAGCTCATTATAATGAGTTATTTTAAAGCATAGCGATATAAATTTGAAACAATTTTTATAAAAAACATGAATAATTACTTGTCGCTTTATTTTCCATTTCACAGCAATGAGTTAATACCAACGCAATTCGATAAAATCGCATTTAAAGTTGACCGATTTATACTGAACTCACAAGTTTATTTTTAGAAGAACTTAAATCTATTGAATTAGATGCAAAAATATGCGACAGTTCTTAATATTTTCCGAAAATTAAAATAACGTGTCTTTATTTTAAAGTGTTGACAATTAAAAACAACGAAAAAAAAGTTAAATGTCAATTTTGTTTTTATTACTTTTGCACAGAAAAAGTGATAATTTGACCTACTGAGCATGGCAGGAAAACAGATAAACATTTCTATGGAGTAAAAGTAAATAATATGATATATTGTCACAATTTGTTTTATTCAAGTGAAATGAGTATTTGAATATAAAGCTTTTTTCGATTCGTTTTGATTGTATGTACATCACTAAAACATTTTTGTATAATTGTATTTATTTTAATATTATTTTATGGATTTTGCTATGTATTTCGAATCAGTTGGATAATTTAGTGCTGTTTTCCATCACATGACAAAAATAATAAATTTAAAATAAGAGCTAGCACTTGTAGCTTGATTTTCAGATGTAACATGAATCAATATGTGCTATATTAACAAAAATATTTGAGGTACAAAATAAACATTTTGGAAATATCAACTTAAAGTAGTCTTAACAAACGTGGGTGCCTACTATAGAATTTTGATATAATATTTTTTTTAGAATACAACTTTACTTAATATTGCTTGGCAAAGCTTTGTTAAGTTTTTTTTTGCATACGACCCTTACTCTTTATCTTCCCACAAACTCTCGAAAAAGTCTATTTCGGTAATTAGAAACTGTGAAAACCCTTTCACTTCCACTCGTTCACTGCCAGTTCGTCCAAAATTATTATTCTAAGATGCTTTGTGACGTCTGCGCAACGTCTTCCAAAGCGCTTGGCATTCGCCTCCTGCAATAAAGCACAACTACTTAAATTAATTTAATTCCATCAATAAAAGGTACTCAATTGCAATACAGTCTGATTAATCTGTGATAGAAAACCGAACTGTGATAATTTGTGTTTGTGCCGTGATTATATTTTTATTTATACAATTTAATTATATTAATTATTTTTCAAATGTTGTGATGTCCAGTTTTAATTTTATTAAATGAAAATTTTTATATTATGTCCGTGATGTACAGTTTTATTTGCATATAAGTTTCATTCTAATATGTAAAAAAATCATAAACTTTATTTCCTGAAGAAGTTGGAAAAAAGTCAACAAAACGTCGAGCAAATTAAGATGTAAAAAACAACTACACATCAGAAAGAAAATTGTTTTATTAAAAATCTAAAACAAAAAATTGACCAAAGATTAGCCTAGGGGGCAACTCAATACAATTTTGTATGAAAAAATGTAACCTATTGGCAGGAGGGTGACCGATGACATGTTTCAAAAAGTGGCACCAAATAGCCTTTTTTTTATCAAAAAAGGGACAAAATTTAAAAAATAAAAAACGAGAAAACTGCACTAAACTTTTTATTTTTAATGTATTTTCATATAACTCACCCTAAATAAAGGGGGTCAAAAAGTGGCAAGGCCGACAACAAAAAAAGGGGAAACGCAGTCGAAAAAGTGGCAAATTGCCACTTTAGTCGGTCAAACAGTCAAACCAATTCAAGCTGAGATTTGTTCATAAAAAATATTTTTTCTCTCTCAAGAAGAGAGACATTAAACTACATATACAAAAAATTTTGTTTGGAAACAATGGATGAATCCAGGGGGGTTATTATGTAATGCGAATCGAACGGAAATGTGTTCGAATTGTAATGTTAATAACATACAAATTCTAACAGTTTCCGTTTCGAATCGAATTACATAATAACCCCCCAGCTTTATAGATTGTTATTTTTTTCTAAATTTTTTCGCTGTTGCTTTCATTTGAGTTTTGAATAAGAATCTTATCGGTTGTTTCAAGTGTGATTCTGTTTTTTATAATAATTAAAGATATACTAATGTGAATGAAGTACATGTTAATATAATGTGTTTCGTATTTTACATCAAATATTTATTAAATGACTAGCTTTTACCCGCAGCTCCGCTCGCGTTGGTCTATTTAAAAAACACATTAAAACCGGTCTTAAAACTTTTTAAACAATCAAACCCAAAAAGGGGAAAGCGCCCAAAAGCATGTTTTTCGGAAAAACCCTGTACCAAATATAAAAAAAATTGGTTCCTAACCGGATAAAAAATATCCTTTATTTGACGCTGGTAATGTAGCTTTCTATTGGTGAAATAATTTTCAAAATCGGTTTAGCGGTGTGAGCGTGAAAGAGTACCAAGCAAACAAACAAAGTAATTATTTACGGTTTTTTTTTGGAATTTTTCATTGGCATATGCAATCGTTTTGTTTGTTATATATAAATAAATACATACATATAATACATATACAATACAAATTTGATGGGGATTTTTAATACATGGACACGACTTATTAAATATTGGAGCAATGAACTGGTGGAGACCAAATTGAAAACAATCTGTTGAAGAACCTGGTGGAGTACCATATAAATATAAACTCAATTTTGGAGCAGTGAACTGAACGGAATTGGCAATTTGTTGAAGAACCTGGTGGAAACCAAATAGGATACTCAAGGGTAGATTGTTGAAGAACCTGATGGAGAACCAAATGTAACTCAAATTTGAAGAAGATTTTGACTGATGGAGACCATTTATACTCTAGGAGTGGACTCTAGGATTTTCTACTTCCTATGTGGAGGCGTGGGTCGAATGAGGCCTTGAGAACCTGGCACTTTGCTCCTGGTAGCTAGCCAAATTATACTAACCCCACCCCCCTCCCAAAAAAAAAAAAAATAAACTGGCCATAAGAATTGAAGAAATGCTTTATCATTAAAAGAATATATTTCGCAGAAACATTATTAATATATGCGAATAATTTTTACTACTACTAAAGATTTTAAGTTGACAAGGACGGCTTCCACTGAGCAAAACTGTTGTAAATACATTGCAGGCATTTTTACACATCCTGATAAATTTTGTACTCAGTCATATGCTCAAAGAAATGATTAATCTTCGTCATGATGTTATTTATTTATATTGGAAATACATACTTACATATGTATATACAAAGTTATGTGTGTACATATATTTATATCGCTCATTTAATTCATTAGTGTCACAACTCAAAAAACCAATTTTGCAGAAAACTCGTTTTAAGTTGTCAATTTCCATACATTTCAATGAAGACATGAAAAAATATTCTTCTCTTAGGAAGTTATGGTACAAGCTACATTTATATGTACATATGTATGTATATGAAATTTTTACATAAGATAAAATACGGAATGACGCATTATTCTGCATTATTAACTCAAAAAACTATTTCTTTGAGTTATGACACTATTGAAGTAAATTAGCGGTATGAACTTATGTATGTCCACACATAGTACATATGAAGTATAACATTTCTGTAGCAATTTATTTAATATTACAAAAAAGTGTGACTAGAATGATTTCCATCAATGAACTTTATTATTGAAAAATTCTTCTTCGAAAATATTCATATTCATATAAAAGTTGTCAGTATAAAAAGCAGCTGGCGTCGTAAACATATGTTACTTTAATAGTTTATCATTATTTTTTGGCTTTTCTTATGCAAAATTTGCTTCACATTATGCTTTTTGATATTGACCACACGCACATGCTCCCATTTCATTAGCCGGTTTTTATATTATAGATTTTTGTGTGTGTTTGCACTAGTGATGAGCGATAACATGATTTTTTTTAAATAAGTTTGCTCCTGGTGAACGTGATTTCTAAATCGCTGTTCTTTTAAACTTTGACTGTGATCACAGTTTAGCAGTATTTTATTTGTAGCAGTTCAGTTTTTGAGAAAATCTAATAAGAGCAGCAGTGAAATTAAACAGTGACTGTGATCATGGTTTAAAGCCAGTGCCAGACACATCAATATTTAGCTTCAATATATGTTGTTGTGTGCGTTTGTTTACCAAAAATAGTCACACATAAGTATACTATTGGTGTGAATATATTTTTATAAAAAAACGCACACAACCACACATATTGAAGCTGAATATTTTTGTGTCTAGCACCAGGGATGGGAATTGGAAATCTTGATTTCGTGCCAAATCCGTTTTTAAATAGTGCCAAACTATTTTTTAACCCACGACTAAAAAAAGGGGTGTTATAAGTTTGTAGTGTGTGTCTGTGTATCTGTGTGTCTCTCTGTGTCCACGTACAGGCCAAACGGCTGGACCGATTTTCATTTAGTTTTTTTTGTTTGAAAAATGACTTGATCGAGAGGGTTCTTAGCTACGTTTGAAAAAAATCGGTCCAGCCGTTTGGAAGATATAACATCTTTTCTGAAAAAAGTCGGGGGTTTTTAAAATTTTTAATTTTTGTTATTATAAACATAAAACACATATTATTACATTGCATTATCTGATAGATTAGGTGATCTTCTATCGAAAAATAAAAAAACTCCATTTCAAAGAAATAATTAGTTAGGCCCTGTCTATATTAAGGTAACGAAATATACTATGCTTCTTGAATGAAACTTTATTGTGTTAATAGGTAGAGAATTCCATGATTATCAAAAAAACCAACAAAGATTATGTCAATATAGCAGAATTTGTAAAGCATTAAACACATTCACCACAGCAAGCTACCGGCTACAAAATGTAAAAATAGAATACACATGTTTATATGAGAATGATTATTTTGAAGGCAACAGACCACAGGTTGTTGTCAGTGCTATATTTGTCGTTGTAGTCAAATTAAACTAATTTCCCTTATTGTGAATGGCGTCGTCGACGTCAAATCAAGACGACAGTAAATTTTGTCACTTGTATACTCTTTATCGGCAAAAATTGGATCTCATTGAGAGTCTCTTACTAATCTCTAACAGCCATATTAAAAAAAATATATTATTACGGGTTTTAACAACGACATAGCTATTGAAGGTTTATTGTCTAATAAACCAGCTTTAATAATTTGTATTCAAAAGCGCTCAATAAGTCCCTATTTACACTATGCAAGTCTTATTGCTAAGCTGATTATTTTATTAGGAGAGAGAGAGAGACGGAGGGAAAAGAAACGTTGCTGTTCCCCTCGTCTCTCTCTCTCCCTGAAACTAATCAGCTTAGCAATAAGACTTGCACAGTGTGATTTGGGACTAACTGCTGAATAAGTACTAAGCGATTATTAGCAGTTTCACGTAATTGTATGGCAGCACTGTTTATTTTCGGCTGTTATCTTACTTTCAGTGATGTTAAGAAATTGAATGTAAATGATTTGGTAATCAAGTGAAAAGAACTAGTATTATGAATTTTTGGTATAAAAACGTTTAATTTTTTTTAATAAAATCTAACTTGTAGTTAATATAAAGCTAAGTCTAGACAATATGTTGAATCAGCAAATATATGCTCATATTCATATGCTTAAAAATAACAACAAATCCTGCTGTCAGCATATACATATGTTAGGCGTCTACACAGTATGCTGAAAGTACCAAATTTTTTTAAGTCAACATATGTCAGCAAATAATAATACAACATATGAGTTAGCATACAATTTTTGTGTCTATACGATATGTTGAATTTCGTATGCTGATATATATGTTAAGTCATGTGAGCATTTGCCTAAATGTAAAATAAATTTTGACAATTATATTTCTTTATTAGTAATTTGTATAAATTATCGCTTTTTGTGGAAAAGTTTATATTTTTGGTGTATAATTAATATATAAAAAAACATAATGTCATCAAATGATATTTCCCTTGCCGTTATCCTAACTGCATTTGTTTTTGATGGTGATGCAGATTTAAAAGAAAAACGACGTACAGTTTGGCAAAAGAAATGGTTGGAAAGAAGAGAGGAGGAGGGCTTCTGTGCAAAATTATACAAGGAATTGAAAGAAGAGCAAATATTATACAAAATTTCATACGTATGGATATAAATGTCATCGTTAGACCATTCAGTATGGACTTTTGGCCTAATTTGTTTGTAGGGTTTTTTCACTTTTTTGACTGCCTGCACTTTTTCAGGTGTTGCGCGTGCAGAATCATCTGTATCAAAGCCACAAAATGATTCTAAACAATCAGCATTTTCCAACAAACCTGTAATCACTGTTTCTATTTCTTTATACATATCGTTTGCTTAATCGGCAAATATGATGTCCCTTTTTAATTTTTCAGGAGAGTCTGTCTAAATTTATTTAAACTGAATTTGTGTGAGGAAAACGAAACTATTAATTTGGCTATTTTAAATTAACACAAAAAATTTATTTGCTAAGTAAATGCAAGTACATTAGATGCATATTCTTTTCCGCTAGACTAATAGGTGTTTTTTTCATTTTTTTTTTTTTGGTCTTAGCATATTTGCTTACCACTGTATAACAGCAAGAAAAAATACCGTAACGACATTTTAGGTTTTGGAAATGATGAGTTTTGAGTTACAGTAGCATTCTACATTAAAAACTCAATTTACATAAAAATGGACTTAAAATAATCTCGACTAAGCCAACGATATGTTTATGTTTGAAAATAAAACAACAATTTTTTATTGTAAGGAATAGTAAGACAAAAAATGTATACTTATCTATAATGAGTCACCCATTACAAATATCTTCCAATAAATAAACGTTTATTTTTACTATATTTTGATGAGGAGAGTTAAAATAACAATTCTATTTGCTATCAAATTTGCCGTATGCTGAAAAGCTTAAATAGGATTTTCAACAAACAACATATCTGACAGCATACATATGAAATTTGTTACAAAGTAAAAATATGGTGTCTACACGATATGAAAAAATCTTGAACATACGTTTGTTGATAACTTTAACAAATGCCTTTCATATGTAGTTAAGCATACATATGTTGAAAAAAATTATTGTCTACACGATATGTTGGCACTGGTAACAAATTTTTCACCATAAATATGCTGATTCAACATATCGTCTAGACTTAGCTTAATATTGCAAGACAAAAAAATATAATAAAATTTGTGCGTGTTATTGCATTTTCTTAATTTACAATAGATAATGTACACGGGTACCTGGTTTGTGAACGTTTTGTTTACATCTGTATGTACATCACTAGCTTTATTTGCATTTTGTGATACAAATACAAATTTTTATTTGCTTTTTTAAATATTAAATAAAATAAATTAGAATGAATGAGGAGGTAAAAATTGTAGCACCGCAAGACTTCAGCGTGGAGTATCAGGTATGTATGAAATAATAAATTTTCACGCTATAGATATGAGAAATGCAATATTCATTCTGGTAAGCATCTAAAGATGTATACTTGAATTAGCTTCATTACAAACTTTAACTGATTTTTTAAAATAGAAATCATTTATTTTTTTAAGGATACGAAGAAAAATCTTTTGAAAAGGCAGCGAAGTGAAAATTGGAGCGAAGTAGATAAGGTATGATAGCATATTAAATTAATTATGTACTTTAATTATGAATTGTACGTATACCGTTTCAATTATCATTTGCCTTCAGGAGTTATTGAAGGAACTGGTTCAAAAACGTAAAAAGTGCATCGAAAATAAAAATAATGACACTAATACTACCAAATGAAGAAACAAGCTTGGTTGGACCTTCAAAATGAGTAAGTTATCTACATGCATATGTATACTTAAATAATTGTTTCCAGAAATTTACACTTCTTATTGTTATAAGTTTTAACAGTTTGTGGTCTTGCGAAAAACGTACAGTTCCTCAATTAAAATCTCAATGGTCAAAAATTAAAATTCAGGCCCAAAAGGTAATGTCAGAGCACCGTGCGAAATTAAAGCAGACTGGTGGAGGCGAAGCACCGTCTGATATACATACCTATTTTAGGCAGCGATATTGCTGTGTGGCTCCCAAACGAGTTCGTCATTGACACCAATATGTATGACTCTGACAACATTTTTACAAAGGTAATCACATACATACATACATACATGTCATCTTGTTAAAGTATTTAAAAGCCTTTTTATTAATTTCAAGGAAAGTGCAACCACCTCCAAAAGTGGTGTAACCGTAGAGATTGCGCCGGCTGATTCTGGAAATGAGCCTTCACACCAAATGGGATCAATGAAAACCGTTGACCAAAACAAAACTCCACTCAAGATAAAGGTTTGTATAAAAACCCCTTTTTTATTTTTAACCCCCGACTAAAAAAAGGGGTGTTATAAGTTTGTAGTGTGTGTCTGTGTATCTGTGTGTCTGTCTGTGTCCACGTACAGGCCAAACGGCTGGACCGATTTTCATTTAGTTTTTTCTGTTTGAAGGATGAGTTGATCGAGAGGGTTCTTGGCTATGTTTGAGAAAAATCGGTCTAGCCGTTTAGAAGATATAACATCTTTTCTGAAAAAAGTCGGGGGTTTTTAAAATTTTTAATTTTTGTTATTATTAAAGTTTTTTATATATTTTATTTAGCAAAAATGCGACTTAGCTGATTTTGAAAGTGAAGTGCCGGATTCTAGTCAGAAGCTTCCTAAAACTAAAGTGGCTGTAACTGAACAAAAACTTACCCCATTCAAGAAAAAGGTTTGTACAAAAAAATATTTTCTACTAAAATATTATTCTTGTTTTGTAAACTGGATGTAGGGTCTTTTCTCATGCGTCTATATGAGCAAATATTTCCCAAAATATCTTTCATTTAACATTTACCTTATTTAGATACATTAGTAAAATGACTCGGAGAAATAATAACAATTGATTGGTATCAAAATCCCACAGCATCTGGTAGATTGATCAACTTTTACTCCAAACACCCGAAAAATATAATAATTAACACTGCTACCAATTTTATCACTAGAGTGTTAGATACAAGTAACACAGTTTCATAAAAAGAACAAAGAAATAATAAGAAACATTTTAATTAAAAATGATTTTCCTAAAAAAGTAGTAGACAAACTCATAGAAAAAACTATTACAAAACGAAGACAAATTAATAACAACACAGAGAATAGTACAAATGTCTACAAATCAATTAACTACATCGAAGGATTATCGGAAAGGTTAAAATACTCAGACATTTATGATAAAGACAAATACATTCTAGCAATGAAATCCAACAATACAACAAATATATTATTTAATAATATGAAATCAAAGATAGATATTATGGATGAATCTAACGTTATATATCAAATAAAGTGTAATGGCGACGATCTGATATATGCCAAAAAGTATATGTCGGTACGACAAAAACAAAATTATAAACAAGATTAGCATCGCATAAATCAGACTTAAAAGTAAGTAACAAACCGCTGACACAAAAAACTGCACTTGGTGCCCACTGTGCAAAAACTGGAAATAAACCAGAACTTAATAAAATCAAAATATTAGAGAGAGAGAAAAACTATACCAAGCGATACATGCAGGAGATGTTACATATAATAAATATACCAAATGAAAAAAGAATTAACTATAAGACAGATACTGATAATTGCGCACACATATACAGACACATAATAAACAAACACAGGACTAAAAGAAAACATATCAACAGTAGGTGACAGAACTTAAAAGGGAATAGATCTACTGCGAAGAAATTTTACAAAATAAAAGTAACTATAATTTTAGTGATAAAGTTAAATATTATATAATTATATATTAAATCATTATTGTTTTTTTTGTTTTTCATACCCTGAAGATGGCCAACAAAGTTGGTCGAAATATCGGAAATAAATAAAAAAAATTAATAAAAAGTAATTTTATTTATTTATTAAAACGGACCTCAAACCGAACACATACATATGTATACACGCCAATTGTTACAATAAAGGTCTACAATATTATACACTCACAAACCTATTATATTTGTCTTTTGACTTTCAACACTAAAATTTTATTTTAATTCATTACGACAAAATACCCAAAAATTCTTTTACAGATAATATTGAAATATAAACTACATCAAACCACATCCCCTACTGTAATTTTTGCCAAACATTTTTTTCTTTGTTTATTTTTCACTTTAACGTCGACTGAATTTTTTTTAATTTAAAATCAAATATTTTAACTTTATTTTTAACCAAACATGGACTGATTTTTTAATTTTAAATTAAATTTATGTAAACAATTAACAGCCTTATTTATAAAAACTTAAAAAGTCTTTATAAAGATTTTTTAAAACAAATTTTCATACAAAATTTTTCTTAAAAAGCCTTTATAAAGTCTCTCTATGTTTTATAAATAAGGCTGTAAATAAACAACAAACAATTAAATAACAAAACAAAACAAAATAGACGTACAACTGAAATATATGTATATGTATGTAAATTATAAAATAAAACGTTATTTATTTAATTTTTCATACAAATTTTTGACTTTTATTTTTAAATTGATTATGCTAGTTGCTAGTTTTTGCAAGAAACGTATGTAAATGAACACACTTTATGTTACGAAAATTGTGTATTAGTTTTGTAATGCATTAAAAATTATTCTGAATGAAAGATTTTAAAATCGCTTTTGCTCTGCTATCAGAACCGCTTGGATAATCTTAATTTGCAAACAAAGGCTTTTGAATAGTTTCATCAAGTTCATCTTAAAATAAAAAAGAGTTTTTAAGCTTAATATATATATATATATATATATATATATATATATATATATATATCTAAAGGGTGTTTTTTATTGAGGTATAGAACTTTAAGTTGGCATCACTTTTTTAACTGGCGGCCATTTTGTCTGCTCTCAAGTGATTAATATTGAGTTTGGTTTGCCATTTCATCATGAACAGGTTGACAAAAGAACAACGCTTGCAAATCGTGCAAATTTATTTCGAAAATAATGGTTCAGTTCGCGAAGTTTACCGCAAGCTCCGTCCATTTTATGGTCGACATAATCGTCCATCAGAGCAATTAATTCGGTTAACCATGGATCTTTTTCGCACTACGTTTACTCTATGTGATAATACGCATCCGCAGAGACGTCGAACAGTGCGCACCGAAGAAACAATTGCCGCTGTAGAGCAAAGTGTTGAAGAGGACCCGAATGAATCGATTCGCCACCGTGCACAGCAATTGGAGCTTTGTCCATCAACTTTATGGAAGATTTTGGGCAAAGATCTTGGCTTGCGACCTTACAAGATCCAGCTTGTGCAAGAATTAAAGCCGCGAGACCATGCAATGCGTCGTGATTTTGGAGTATGGGCCGAAAATGAGATTGATCTCGATGCTGATTTTCATCGCAAAATTTTGTTCAGTGATGAGGCTCATTTTTGGTTGAATGGCTACGTCAATAAGCAAAATTGCCGCATTTGGAGTGAAGAGAATCCACATGAGACCCTTGAGACGCCATTACATCCACAAAAACTGACTGTTTGGTGTGCTCTATGGGCTGGTGGAGTCATTGGGCCATACTTCTTCCGAAATAATGCTGGAGAGTCAGTTACCGTTAATGGAGACCGGTATAGAGCCATGATAACCGACTATTTTGTTCCCGAATTGGATGGCATGAATGTGGATGAGTTGTGGTTCCAACAAGACGGCGCTACATGCCACACAGCGCACGTCACAATCGATTTATTGAAAGAAACATTCGATGAGCGCATAATTTCGCGGAATGGACCTGTCAATTGGCCACCAAGATCGTGTGATTTGACACCATTGGATTATTTTCTTTGGAGATATGTGAAGTCGCTCGTCTACGCCAAAAAAACAAGAAACGTTAGGGGACTTGGAAGCCAACATTCGTGGCGTTATTGCCAACATACGGCCCCATATGCTCGAAAAAGTGGTTGAAAATTGGACCTGTAGAATTGGCTTTATTCGAGCCAGCGGCGGCGGCCACATGCCCGAAATAATATTTAAACATTAATGGCATAAAATTATCCTTCCAATAAAGCCAAATTGATGGACATTAAAACGATTTTCTTGTGTTTTATTTCAATTCGAAGCTCTATACCTCTAAAAAAACACCCGATATATATATATATATATATATATATATAGATATATATATACTATATATCAAAACCTTTACGGTGGGAAGATCAAGGTCATTCCACGTAGTAAACACCGGAATCGTTGCTTCCACACACCAAAACATCTCTCAACTGTATTTCGTGTTGCTATGTGAGCAATGTTGTACCTGACCTCTTTCTCATTTTGTGGATGCAGTAGTGGTGTGAACAAATACGGAGTTAATTTGTAACGAGAATCGCCTAGTGACCTACCTCTGAATTCTCCATTTTCAAAACGTTGTTTAATAGTGGATTCGTTAAAAATTCGGCAGTCATGTGTGCTACCCCTCCATTTGGCTACTATATCGCGGATTGTCAAGTCTGCATCGCAAATTACCTTACAAAAAAATTGAAAATTGAAAAATGATTAACAAAGGAACTAGACAAAGCATTTCACCTGCACATTTATGGAGTAGTAAACTTTTCGATTAATGTAGTATTGGGCAAGTTCACTCCCAGTTTTTTTAATTCTTATATGGATGCCATCAATAGCCCCAATAATTCCTGGAAAACTACGAATTCCTTCAAACTTTCTAATTATTGTTGCCTCTTCTTCTGCTGAAGTTGGCATTTTAATAAAATCTCTGCTATGGCGAGCCAAAGCATGTGCCACTCGAACACAAATGCGAGACACTGTTGGTTGTGTGAGACCATGAAGATCGCCTGCGTCAGCTTGATACTAAAAGGAAATATTAAAGCAGTCAGATATGTTATGAATTCCATTCGATTTGAATGGATTCGATTTTGCCATGGCATTGTTTCTTTTTTCTCTCCAGCAACAGTGCAATGACAAAATCGAATAGATTTAAATTGAATGAAATTCATTACATACCAGAATATTTAAATAAGCAAGTGATTTACTTACCTCCCCTCGACCCCAACAGCGTAAGGCAACTAATACTTGCAGCTCGACTGCGGCTCCACATCCTCTGTTGTCAATAACACATCTTCTCTAACCAACTCGATTATTTTTCGCACTGTTGATTTTCTGAACCGATATTTCAATTCAAACTGATCGTCGGGAATAGAGAAGGCATTGATCCTTTCTTTATAGACTCTTGGGGAACGCATATTGGATATATGTATGTACCATATTCTCTATGCAAACATGTAAATTTCTTTAAAATAATATGTATGTATGTCTTTTTACTTATGTATATTGTACTTACCTATTCTGTGAATCGTATTTATTGAATTCATTATTATAAAACTTTAGGACTCCGTTTACAATTGGTTAAAAAAATTAACTTCTTATAAAAATCACAAATTATTTCTTTAATAAAAAACTTAACGTACATAAATAAAATAAACAAATGTCAAATTGACAAAGCTTGTATGTTATTTTTGGTTTAAACAAGGGTAAAGTCGACAATAAAATGATTAATTTTATCGATAGTTTATTAAACGTTAAATAGACTATTATTTGTTTTTGAATACGATATTATTCAGGTTTCCTAATGAACAGTCAGTAAGTCCAAAATAAGTTTTTCTGAATATGGCTGTAAGGCTTTGTAAATTAATGGAGCATGTTAGTAGTAGTAAATTTTTGTCGACAAAGAGTAGACAAGTGACAATTTTTAGTGTCGTCTTAATGTGACGTCGACGACGCCATTCACAATAAGGGGGAATTTCTATTTTTTATGGCTACAAACCAAAAACTGTGTTGGCAATATAGCA